>CM065816.1:107197214-112197214 GCA_033398695.1 Orobanche coerulescens | reverse complement strand
TGAACAAACCCATCAGCCCTGTGTGGACTGAGAAAGCATTGCTCTTCCCGAACTGTGTGTGATGGACTTGCATTGAAGAAGATAAAGCTTCAGAACTGTGTGTGAAGAAGCCAGTCAAGTGAAAGCTTAAACCAATCTGTGTGAATGGTTGAAGGCTAAGATCATTATATCAATCTGTGTGAATGACATATTGATTAGGTTTGATTATAAATACGTAGTTGTGTCCGTAGTATTTATAATAAACATTTTCACTCTTGTGTGGAGGACCAGTGGATGTAGAGGGGTTTACCTCGAACCACTTTAATTACGGTGTCTTTTACCTTCTGCAACTACTGTTATATTATTTGTGATTATCTTTAAGTATACACTTCATATCCAGTTGCTGTATTTACAACAACTTATTTTCACAAGACTTCCGCTACGCACTCAAATTTGAAAAACGTGCAGCCTGTTGTTTAAAACACTTTCCAAGCTGTCTTTTGTATACTTAGTGTCCAACAAGTGGTATCGAAAAGGTTGATTCTAAAAAGAATTAGTCGTATTTTTGATTGAATTAGATCATTAAATCACTTATTCGTAAAACAGTCTTTTTTCTTCCTTATATATTCATATGGATACATCTATGGTCAATAAAGTTCCTATGTTCTCTATTAATAAATTTGATGATTGGAAAATTAGGATGGAGGCTCATCTTGCAGCAATGCACGAAGAGATGATTTTTGTTATACAGGATGGCCCCATAAAAATAATGAAAGTAAATCCGGACGCAATAATTGAAGGCCAGGCTCATGCTGAGATGCTCGAGAAAGAGCGCGAACAATGGACTTCGAACGAAAGAAAGCGCGCCAACCTCGACAGTGTTGCTAAAAACGCGTTATTTATCACTCTTGATAAAGGCACGTTCTCAAAGGTAAAAAGTTGCAAAACAGCCAAGGAAATCTGGGATAAACTCAAGTTAATTTGTGAGGGAACTGAGCTCTCAAAATAAAACAAGATTTCAAAATTAACTCAGCAATTCGATTCTTTTGAAATGAAACCAACTGAAACACTTGAGGAACTTAACCTCAGATTCACTGGCATTGTTGGTGAACTTGAAGCTTTGGGCAAAATTTATACTCAGAGTGAGAAAAACCTAAAGATTTTAAGATCTCTCCCTACCCGATGGGACATTAAGACCACAGCTATGCGTGTGTCATGTAATTAGTGAAATATCTACTTTTGATCTCTTTTCTGACCTTAAAGCATTTGAGTACGATATAGACAGGAGAGATAAAGCTGAAGAATCTCCCACTAGGACTACAGCCTTAGCCGCTTGTTGTTGCCCAAAATATTTATCCGAAGATTAATACTGCTGGAAGACGGACAACAAACAACAATTGCGGGAGCACTTCCGAAAGAAGATAAATAATACAAGATTTGCCGGGTTTGTTAGGCCCGGGCTTGAATGCTCTCGGGATATGTTATTAATACAAATATTCGTGGATACAAGTATTAATGAGAGAAATCTAAATACAATGAGTGTAAAAAGACTCTGTTAATCCGGCTCTTGAGCGAAGCTTGGTGTTCTTCGTCCCGCCGATAATCTGCTCGAGGAGAAAAGGCCGGGAGAAGTAAGACCGAATGATAGCCGTTGCCAAGAGTTGGAGATTAGCCAAGTGCTGTATATTGTTTCTGTGTTGTATGCTCAAATCGTGAGGTTGCAGAAGAGTTTTTTTTTTTGGTCTTGGACAAGTGCTGGGAGCCTTGCTTATATAGGGACAGCCGGGTCCTGTCCTGTAGTGGCCGATCGCCTGCCGGCCATTATAATAATCTGCCGATCGCCTGCCGGCCAATATTATAATGGGGCGATCTTGAAATTTGTCGGGCTAAAGTCCAAGAAAGATGCTGGCTGTCGGGCTAAAGTCCAAGGAAGAGGCTGCCACAGCTGGGCGGTCCAATAAGGAGCCAACACGCGTCCGGAGTTAGTCAACATGCGGCCCTACTGACAAGCTTTCGGCGGCTTGTCAGCTGGTGGAGGGATTCTGTCAGGCTGTGGTCAATGGCCCGAGATTCGCGGATCTTGTCTCGGATCTTGCACGTGGTGTCAGTCCAGAGGTTTGACCTTCGCCGACTTGATGGCCATCGGTGGAGATCGACATGAGGCGGTTGGCTCTAGCTGATCATCAGAGGTCGCCATCGACCAGTGGATGAGGGTCGGCAATGGTCGATCTCCAAGGGTAGATCGGCAGATGCCGAGAGAGGATCTCCCGCTAGTCGATCGCCAGGAGTCGGTCGCCGAGTATCGAGAGGGGATCGTCCATTAGTAGATCGCCAGGGGTCGGTCTCCGAGTACCGAGAGGCGATCGTCTTGAGGTCGATCGCTCGGCACCGGGACTGGTCCTAGGGCCTTCGGTCGGTCGATGCAGCTCGTTCACTGGGTTAAGGCTCGGTCGCCTGGTCGTTGATCGGCAGATCCGCCTTGGCCGCTCGGCAGTAAGTCGGTCGCCTGTCCTCCTAAAAGATCGCCGGTCGGAAGGTGTTAATTCTTGACACAACAATTGCCCCCCAGCTTGCTCCTATGTTGAAGACATGGGGCGAGGTGGTTCTTGCTGGTGATCGTGTATGGATGAGGACGGGCGATCTGAGCTGACTTAGGATTCGGACTTGGGCTATCATGGTCGATTGGCTTAGCTATCTTTCGGTCTTGTACCTGCAAAAACAACATTGGCCGATCCCCCTCGGAAACTTGGTGGTTTCGCTTTGTTTGAGGAATCGTGCACAGTCGCGGAGATCGATGGACCGACTCCATGACCGTGTCTTGGTGCGCGAAGACATTGAGTGTCTCGTGACTCACTTTATTATGAGGGTCCTCTGTTAGGCTGCGCCTCGCCTCGTATTTAAACGAAGGGCATGCGGTCTCGGTCTAGAGGAGTCCTTGCGCGGGGCAGCGTCGGATGAATCAACTCCACGCCCGCGGCTTGTTAGCTCTGCTTCCACCTCGGCCAGCCATGGAGATGGCCGACCTCGACGGTGTACGTTGAGACGGGGTTGTGGCATGTGTCCACTGATTAATGTTGGAGAGCCCTCAGACTACGCCGGCCTCGTATTTAAACGAAGGACGGGCGATCTTGGCCGAAAGGGACCTTGCATGGTCGAAGCAGCCGTTTCCATCGACTGCCAGGACCATGGCTTTAGGATGTGCGGTGGAGGCGATCTTATGCCTTAGTCCGTCATGTTATATGCTGGACTGTAGATGGCGATCGTGTCCACCGGGTTGCTGATGATGTTGCGATCTGGCCGGAAGACTGGCGATCGTCGCTCGGCGGCCGATCGCTTTATTCGTAGGTCGATATTGGCGATCGGGCGGCGGCTAGTCCCTTATTTAAAATGGATTGTAGGCGGGGATCGAGTCCTCCGGCTCTGCTGGGTAGTAGCGATCGGGCTGAGAGACTGGAGGTCGTCGTACGGGCGCCGATCGATCTACTCCTATGCTGAGAAGAAGCCTTTGCCTGGACAGGAAATCTGCGGCTCTAGCCCGGAAGGCTGCGTAGGTCGTCGGCAGGGTCTTCGTGAGATGCCTGAACATAGGCGAGAAGCCCTGGAAACCTCCTAGGACCGCGTAGAGGGCGGTCTCATCGCTTACGGGCTCGCCGTTGAGGATGATCACGTCTACCCGGTCGATGTAGTCCGAGTCGGACTCTTGTTCCCCTTGCCTGATCCGCCACATGCGATGGGGACCTTCTGGCCGAGCGGCTCTGGTGGCGAAGTATTCCGTGAAGACGTGTGCCAGCTCGTTAAAGGAGCCAATGGACCGAGGTGGCAATGAAGTGTACCACCGGTGGGCGAGGTCGTCTAGCGTCAGCGGGAACATTCGGCACCGGGTCGCGTCTGATGCCCCACACCCGGTCATATAGATGTTGAACTTGTGCAGGTGTGTTTGGGGGTCCGATCGCCCCTGGTACACGGGTGTCTGAGGAGGAGCGATCTTGTCTTTGCCGCACGGGCGAGCTCGATGTCGATCGCGGCGGCTCGCTCGGCTCGGCGATCGTCTTCATGGCGCTGCCGGATTGCGAGAGCGCCTTCACGTCGCCGAGCCGACGTTGCAATGCGGCGATCGCGCGGCTCGCTGCGGATCGGCTTTGGGAGCGGGGCGAGGCGATCGTGTGCGACCTCCGGACTCCACTGCCGCCGATCTCGGGAATTTGGCGGCGGGAGCCGGGCGGTGGATCGCCTTGTGGGAGCCGGGTAGGCCGAGCTCTGGTGACGGACACCAACTCCGTCGTCTCGTAGGCCGGGCCGGCCGCCCGGCCGCAGTCGGGTCGCCAGTGCGATCGAAGACAGACGTGCCCGCCGAGCGCCTCTTCTTGCGGCGAAAGCCTCTGGCGATCGCTCGGCCCGCAATGCCTTGAGCTTCCGCTTGGACTTCCGGCGGGAGACCGAGGGAGTGATAGCAGGAGGCGCGTCGAGAGCACTCCGTCGTTCTGAAGGGCGGCTATGGCCTCTTCGATCTGTTCATTGGTTGGGCCCGATCGGCGAGAGGCTCGGGCCGCCGTCCGGCGGGATCGAGCGTCTCGATCGCGGCGGCTACCTTCCACCATCGGTGCGGCTCGGGCCCAGGGACGGAGCAGGGTCTGTCCATTGGTCGGCGGCCTTCTTCGACGGAGGCGGAAGACATGATTTCGAAGGATTTCTTTGAAGTGCGGTAAGTGTCACTTCAAGTATCCGCCCGAGAACAGTGAGTGTTCTTGGACGGTAGGTATAAAAAATCGAGGGTTGGATGCCCTCCTTCTAGCGCCAATTGTTGTTGCCCAAAATATTTATCCGAAGATTAATACTGCTGGAAGACGGACAACAAACAACAATTGCAGGAGCACTTCCGAGAGAAGATAAATAATACAAGATTTGCCGGGTTTGTTAGGCCCGGGCTTGAATGCTCTCGCGAGATGTTATTAATACAAATATTCGTGGATACAAGTATTAATGAGAGAAATCTAAATACAATGAGTGTAAAAAGACTCTGTTAATCCGGCTCTTGAGCGAAGCTTGGTGTTCTTCGTCCCGCCGATAATCTGCTCGAGGAGAAAAGGCCGGGAGAAGTAAGACCGAATGATAGCCGTTGCCAAGAGTTGGAGATTAGCCAAGTGCTGTATATTGTTTCTGTGTTGTATGCTCAAATCGTGAGGTTGCAGAAGAGTTTTTTTTTTTGGTCTTGGACAAGTGCTGGGAGCCTTGCTTATATAGGGACAGCCGGGTCCTGTCCTGTAGTGGCCGATCGCCTGCCGGCCATTATAATAATCTGCCGATTGCCTGCCGGCCAATATTATAATGGGGCGATCTACTGGGCTGTCGGGCTAAAGTCCAAGAAAGATGCTGGCTGTCGGGCTAAAGTCCAAGGAAGAGGCTGCCACAGCTGGGCGGTCCAATAAGGAGCCAACACGCGTCCGGAGTTAGTCAACATGCGGCCCTACTGACAAGCTTTCGGCGGCTTGTCGGCTGGTGGAGGGATTCTGTCAGGCTGTGGTCAATGGCCCGAGATTCGCGGATCTTGTCTCGGATCTTGCACGTGGTGTCAGTCCAGAGGTTTGACCTTCGCCGACTTGATGGCCATCGGTGGAGATCGACATGAGGCGGTCGGATCTAGCTGATCATCAGAGGTCGCCATCGACCAGTGGATGAGGGTCGGCAATGGTCGGTCTCCAAGGGTAGATCGGCAGATGCCGAGAGAGGATCTCCCGCTATTCGATCGCCAGGAGTCGGTCGCCGAGTATCGAGAGGGGATCGTCCATTAGTAGATCGCCAGGGGTCGGTCGCCGAGTACCGAGAGGCGATCGTCTTGAGGTCGATCGCTCGGCACCGGGACTGGTCCTGGGGCCTTCGGTCGGTCGATGCAGCTCGTCCACTGGGTTAAGGCTTGGTCGCCTGGTCGTTGATCGGCAGATCCGCCTTGGCCGCTCGGCAGTAAGTCGGTCGCCTGTCCTCCTAGGAGATCGCCGGTCGGAAGGTGTTAATTCTTGACACAACACCGCTGTATCGAACCGAAGACACATCATGCCGAGCTCATCAAAGCCTATTCATAAGAGTGCTGCAGCGACAACGACATCTTGTCGCAAGACGAAATGGTGCTCCTCATGCATAAGTTCAAGAAGTTCATCAAGCAATCGGGAAAGACTCCATACAGGCCCAAGCCCGTTCACAAGGTAAGCACCGAAACTTCCTCTGGTGATGCTAACCTGTGTTATAATTGCAGGAAACTGGGACACTATGCAAATAAATGTCCTCATCCTAAAGTTCAAAGGTTGCCTGAAGCCGAGCAACAAGAGAAGGATGAAAGAAGACGTGCTTGGAAAAACAAGCTCAAGGCCCTGATTGGTGAATCAGAAGCCTCCCCCGCACCATCCAAATCCAAAGAATGTCTTCAGGTAGTCACTGACAGTGATTCATCTGATGATGATTTCGAAGATAAAGCCTATATGTGCTTTATGGCCAAGGACATTCCGGAAGATGAAGATAGCGATGATGAGGTAAGCTCAACCTCAGCTATTCCTTCAATTGCATCTCACACTTTTTCAAACATGATGAATTAGTTTAAAAACATTCAAACGGCCCATGAGACATTGAAAAATGAAAATATGAACCTCCAACTTTCTAACTTAGAGCTGAAAGAAGAAAATAACTTGCTGAAAGTAAATTACGAAAATATGTCTGTTGATTGTGAAAACAGCAAAGTCGAATATGAAAAACTCATGGAGAGCAATACAAATGATTTTGTTCTACTTCAAGCCAAAGTAAAAACTCTCTAAAAACGAGAAGGAGAACTTGAGACCATTCTGAAATATTTCGAGAAATCATCTAAACGAATGGAAGAAATTCTAAGCACTGGATAACATGCTCATGATAAAAGTGGCTTAGGATACAACTCATTTTCCAACAAAGGGAAAACTAGTACTGTGTTCGTCAGGGGTGTGGAACCCATTCCTGTATGGGAAGAAGTTATGAGTCCTGTGAAGGAACCCGTTGCACCGCGAATAGCAAAAGCTGCTATTCCGCCACCTCAGTCATACTCTAGACAGCGGAATCACCAGCCATGCAGACCTATAAGGCGTATTCAACAGGATGCTCCCCGAGCATATCAACAGTGCCAACAGCCTTTCAGAAAGAAGGTTGTATCCAAATATCAAAGGCCCGCACGACAGTACTTTCAGTACAGCATGCCTATATATTGGATACAGGAGCCCCGTCATTCCTCGCGACATCAAGTTTCCGCACAGTATCAACAACAGCGTTGGGAATCCAATTGGAGACCCAGAAGGCAAGCTGTTAGGCCAAAGAAAATGGCTCCACCTCCAAGACGGCATTTGTACTGGACTTATAATAACCCTAAATTTTACATGCATAATAATTATCATGGTTATAGCAATTACGTACATGCCCCACGTAGAAATCACAACTACAGACCTAAACCATCCTACAGTAAACCTATTGCTGTCAGGAAAATATGGGTACCTAAAGGCACTAACATCTATGGACCCAAAAATCAAAGGGGACCTAAATCTACCTAATTTGTTTGCATACAGGACATCTGGTACTTCGACAGTGGATGTTCCCGGCATAGGACAGGAGATAAAAGCAAGTTGTCAGATTACGTAGAAGGTCGCGGTCCAATAGTGCGCTTCAGTGATAAATCTAAAGGAAGAACAAGAGGGAATGGAACCCTACTTGTAGGAAAATTCAAAGTCACCGATGTAGCTTATGTTGAAGGCTTACAGTACAATCTACTTAGTATTAGCCAATTCTGTGACAAACGGGTCACGGTGAAGTTCTATATAGATCACTGTAGAGTCAAGAACATCCTAGCCAAAGAGATTGTGCTCACAGGAAGCAAATCAGGTAATATGTATATTGCTGACTGGATGCCTACGAGCTCCACAATTCCTTGTTTTATTGCCAAAGTCACTGCAGATCTAAGCTGGCTATGGCATAAGAGGATGTCACACATCAACTTCAAGACTATCAACAAACTCTCCAGACAGGGAATGGTTAGAGGATTGCCAAATATTCTTTCCAGAAAGACAGCGTTTGTGGACCCTGTCAGAAAGGCAAGCAAATCATGTCCACCATGAAAAACAAATCCTACCTTTCAACCCACATAGTGTTGGAAATGCTACATATGGATCTCTATGGTCCTGTAGACCCGGTAAGTTTGGGAGGTAAGAAATACTGTCTCGTAATTGTTGATGATTATTCCAGGTATACTTGAACAATATTCCTAAGCAAGAAGAAGGAAACAACATCAAAGCTGCCCGAGCTCCTGTGAAAGCTTCAAAATGAAAAGGCATTGAGTATCGTGTCCATTCGTTCCGACAGAGGTACAGAATTTACTAACCGCTTTATAGAGCAATACTGTTCGGAAAATGGGATGCAGCACGAATACTCAGCTGCCCGTACACCTCAACAAAATGGTGTTGCCGAGCGAAAGAACAGGACTCTGAAGGAAGCAACAAGGACAATGATTGTCGCAAGCAAGTTGCCACAGCGTTTCTGGGGCGAAGCCACCAATATAGCGTGCTATACACAAAACCACTGTATCGTCAACAAGCATTACAACAAAACAGCATACGAGGTATGGAACAACAAAACTCCACTAGTTTCGTACTTTCACATTTTTGGATGTAGATGTTACGTTTTGAACAACGGTAAGGATCAACTTAGAACCTTCGATGAGTAATCGGATGAAGGGATATTTGTAGGATATTCCTCTATTAGCAAAGCTTACAGGATCTTCAACAAAAGGAAGCTAACAATTGAGGAATCAGCTCATGTAGTGTTTAATGAACCTCACCATAACCCTACAGGAGTAGAAGACATTTATCAGAACATCCAACATATTTCCATCGATGATCCAACAACTCCCATAGAACCTGTTGTTGACCTAGAAATCAACCCCGCAGCTGTAAGAACTGACGTAGATGAAGCCGATGTTGTACAAGCTGAAGCCGAAACTATAGCAACTCACGATACAGTACGGGGCCCTGAATTAGAACCCGACAGAAGATGGTTGATATATCACCCAGAAGAGCTGATCATAGGAAACATTGATACCGGTGTTTCTACCCGTAGGAGAATGCAAAGTACATAAGGAAATGTACTATGTGTGTAAGAAGAACCCAATACTGAGATATCACCATTTCCTGAATGGAAATCTCAATCCGAGCTTAGAAGACTTAACATGTGCACTATTGCTGTATTCTTAGCCCAATCCGAACCTGTTTCTACCAAAGAAGCTCTCAACAACTCTCATTGGATTACATCTATAGAAGAAGAGCTTAATGATTTCGAAAGAAACAACGTATGGTATCTTGTACCGAGACCTACTCATCAATCCGTAATTGGAACCAAATGGGTATTTAGAAACAAGAAAGATCGAAATGGACTCATTATCAGGAATAAATCCAGTCTAGTCGCCTAAGGCTATAGACAGGAAGAAGGCATAGACTATGATGAGACATTTGCCCCTGTAGCCAGGCTAAAAGCCATTAGGATATTTTTAGCCTTTGCCGCCCATAAGAGCTTCATCGTATACCAAATGGACGTCAAAAGTGCATTCCTGAATGGAGGCCTTGTAGAAGAAGTATATGTTGAACAACCACCATGGTTTATCAATACAGAAGGCGAAGACCTAGTATAAAGGCTAAGGAAAGTACTGTATGGACTTAAGCAAATCCCTAGAGCATGGTATGAGACCCTATCCCAGTATCTAACCAACAATGGATTTGAGAAAGGTGCTGTGGACAAGACCTTGTTCAAAATATAGGAAGGTGATGACCTTCTAATGGTTCAAATCTATGTAGATGATATAATATTGGTTCAACTAACCTTGCTTTATGTCAAAGGTTCTCTCATCTCATGCAAAGTAAATTTGAAATGAGTATGATGGGAGAACTTAGTTATTTCCTAGGTATGCAGGTAAAGCAGTTGTCTATAGGGATTTTCATCAACCAGGAAAAATACAATAAGGAGCTTCTCAACAAGTTTGGAATAAATACTTCCAAATCATCGTCAACCCCCATGAGCACTTCCGTGCAAATTAGTGCTGATAAAGATGGAAAGCCGGTTGATCAGTCACTCTACAGGAAGCTTATTGGCTCACTCTTGTACCTAACGGCTAACAGGCCCGATATCCAGTTTGCTGTGGAGTGTGTGCACGATATCGAATATCACCTAAAGAATCACACTTCGCAACAGCTAAACGAATCCTAAAATACGTCAAAGGAACAGTCGATGTAGGACTATGGTATCCTAAAGAAGGCAAATTTGATTTAGTTGGCTACAGCAACTCGGATCTTGAAGGTTGCAAGCTAGACAAGAAGAGTACAAGCAGTACTTGTCATTTTCTTGGACCTAGACTTGTGTCTTGGTTTAGCAAGAAACGATTGGCAAACTCGCTTTCCACGGCTGAATCAGAATACTATGCGGCTGGTAGTTGTTGTATACAGATCCTTTGGATGCAACAACAGCTGTCAGATTATGGAATTGAAGCCAAAGAAATGTCGATTATGTGCGACAGCACGAGTGCAATTGCTATCATGCACAATCCTGTATTGCACTCCCGCACCAAGCATATAAACATGAAGCATCACTTCATTAGGAATCATGTTGAGAACAAGGATGTCCGGCTCGAAAAAGTTCATACAGATATCCAGTTAGCCGACATCTTCACCAAGCCTCTCGACACAGCAAGATTCTGCATGCTTCGACATGAATTGGGATTGCGACAACCTGACTCCCTGTAAGTTTTAATGCTTTTACTCAGTAAATTGAGGGGGAATACAGTATGACCCATGAATACAGTATTTTAATCCGAAAGTTTTTGTATCGAATTGAAACCCGTATGTACCTTTTAAGGGGGAACGCTGTATTTTCGCAGATACAACACATACTATGGGAAATTCAATTATCATGTTATTTATTTTCTTTAACAAATATTTTATGTCCGCGACATCTGGACAATTTTATCAAATGATGCGATATTTTAAACTTATTTAATATATACACCGCCGTTTCAGGCAATAAGGGTAATTTGAAAAGTCAGAAGTGGGACCCGCTCCTTTTTTAAAATAGATGGATAAGTTGTACTGGTTACACTCAGTCCATCATCATCGTTCATTTCAAACAAACGGTTCCCATCCCTTAAATCTGACCGTTCGTTCTTTGAAAACCCTTCTTCGTCGCCCACTATAAAAGGATTGTAAATGCCATTTGAGACTCTTTACGCTTTCTGCATATTATAAGAACTCTCGATCATACAACCTACAAGTTTTCTATGTCTACTGCACTTATCCTTGAACCTTTTTAACTTTTCTTCGAGAATCATCAATGGCGTCTTCCCAGACCTCTTCCATCTCTCTCAAGAAAACATCCAACATCATCAATGGACGGATCTTCTCTAGATCTGTCATGCTTGAACGTGTTCGTACAGAAGATGATGACGTCGAATACATGGAGTATTTCATCACTAGTATTCATCAGCAAGGCCTCTGTCACCTTGGAAGCCACACCGCAAACTGATTTGATGTTCATCTGGTTGAGAAGTTCTACCTCAATGCTGCCGTTCGTTTCCTTTCACTGGCTCAGGGAGGACATATTGCTCATAACACAGCCGTCATTCGCGGAGTCGAGATCCGTGTTGACCAAGAGCTTCTTCAAAATATCTACAGGCCACCTGCTGATGGCCTGACCATGGAAGATCTTGATACCTTTGGGTCCCAAGAACTGTTGACCCAATACTATAGCTTATTCACCGGTTCAGCGATGGTGGACGCGGTTCATACCTCTTGCCATAAGAAACTATTTTGTTTACCTTTTGTCTATTTACATGATTTCTGTTGTCGTATTATTGAGAACAGAATAGGTGCTTTTGAGATGTGCACCAATCTCAGGTTCAGAATGATGGTTGCAATAATGACCTGTGAAAAGGTCAATTGGTGTCAAATCATTCTTAAGCGGTTGCAGGAAGAAGTTTCTAAGCCTGCCTCGCAGAAAAAATCATTTGGTTTGCTTTTGAATCATATTTTGACGAAATGCGGAGTTCCGCAATCCGCAGTGGCGAAGAAAATCAACACACGGATATATTTAGGTAGCGTCAGGCCAACTGTTTTCAACCAAAGAACCCTGATCGCTAACAGGCCTTTTGTCCGCGAACTGACCCTTTCTGCCGACCCAAGGGACGTATTTTCCAAGTCCCAAAGCATAGAATCCTCGAGAAAGAGAAAAAGATCTCACAGCAAAACTCACGTTGCTGTTGAGAAGCCGAAAATGAAGCTAAGGAAGCTTTCCAAAGTTAAAGCTATAGAGACTTCCAAGGATGATCATTCTCCGGCCCAAACAACTATATCGACACCCCAGGGCGCAACCCCTGCGGAAGAGATGACTGCTACTGCCTCGACAGTAGATCCCGAGCCATTGGAGGCTATGACGGATGCTCAGACATCTGTCAACTCTAAAGACTCTGGCGAGTCGGCTGCCACTTTGGAGCCAAATGCTACTTCTCCTATTCGGGATTCCACACCCGTTAAGGATCTATCTCTCATCAGGGTCCCAACCCCTGTAAGGGATCCCTGTCCGATACAGGATTCCATACCTATAGAGGAACTCGTGCATACAGCGGACCCAGGCGCTGTACGCAGCCCCTCCCCGGACACAATTATTAATAAAACACTACTTTCTGTGCAAATAGAACAGGCATTTGAAAAGTTTGTCCAATGGAAAAATTACAGGCTTGCTACGTATGACACCCTGTACAACTGGAGTGAGTGGAGCAATGAAGAAAGATTTGTTCTGGAAGTGACAGACGCTCAAGATGTTGCTGTCCTGATCCAATAGGACGTTAGAGAGCTTATTGAGAGCCATGTATTTGATAAATATGAAGCACGAAAGAAAGGAAAAGCTAAGTCCGTGGAATCTCCAAAAAGTCCAAAATCAGACCATGACTCAGATGACGATGATGCCTTTCAGGCAGGTCTAAGGATGAGTCGTGAAGAAGTTAGAGAAAAAGAATTCTCCCAACGTCAACACCAAAACGGTGAAGGGACATCAAGTCACAATAAGCTCCCTTCACAACAGCAAGACAACGTTCCCGAGCACGAGGATCTAGTCCCTCATGATGCGGAGGAACAATCTGTTTCGCAACAGGCACCCGAGTCTATCTCAGAAGAAAACCCGGCTACCTAACAGGCACCCAAACCTGTTGCAGCCCAAGCCAAAGAAGATTCCAGCGCCATCCCGCAAGAGGAATCAGTCCCTCTACCGGAGCAGGCGGAAGCTGAGAGACAGTAGGAGAAATCAGTCCCTCCTGTATCCATCTCTTCAGAACCCACTTCAGCACAGGAGGATGCAGCACCCCCTGTCGCCGAGCCCGAATCTGAAGCTCTCGCACCCTCAACCGCCTTGGAATCTGACGACGGTATAATACCTGAGGATGTCTATCTCACTTCACGTCCCAATGTGAACTTGATACGGTTGAATGGAGTTGAAGATTTCGCCCAACCGGACTTTCCTAGGACTGCCACAAGGAAAGAGTGATTACATGCTCTTTGCCTCCAAACTGTTTTCATCCAGGATGCCGTCAACGCCCTGTATTTTGTGGAGAAAGATCTTAATTGGCTACACACTTCTGTCGTTGAAGAAATGATAGGTCTATCGCATGAAGTCTCCCGAGCGGTAGAAGCCTTCACTGTCTTGCCACACGTCTTGAAACAGGCCCTGAGCCAATTGCAAGAAAAACATGAGCAGATCCTGCGAGATGAACAATCAAAGATATGCGTGTCCGAGGCTAAGACAGCATCAGCTATGATCGAAATTGGTTCCCAGCTTTGAGCCCACAACAAGAAAATTCAAGATATGTCACAGGTGCTCACTTCCCGAGTTGAGAAAATGACATTTATTGAGACGAAACATGATGCTGCTTTGCAAATCCTAGAATGCCTTGATGAAAAGGTGTCATACCTTGATGACGTCAAAAAGGGGGAAGAATCGAGGGAAGCTGCTAGAAGAACAAGGCTGGAGCAAGAGAAGGAAATGCTAGCTCCTCTTGAAGACTCCATCACTGCTGATATAGCCCGTATTCCAATGCCGAACGTTCGGATACAGGGTGATAGACCAGAATTCCAAGATCCTAAGTATCCTTGGAAGAGCCTAGTCTGTAAGCCGCAAGGCATGAACCTCCTGGCCAACTGATAGCCGACTGCATCAGAAATCAAGAACTGGCGAGGAAATGAACTGCTAAGATACTTTGTCGTTCTTATCAGGGATTCCGTAATTTTCAACAGATGCAAGGCAGTGCGAGACGGCTAAGGAATTCAAGAAGTTGGAGGATGGATCGCTCCCGCTACAGCTGCAGATGAAGTCTAAGCATAGAAAAGGTGACTTGGTTACCCATCAAGAAGATTGGATCCTAGTCTTCGATAAATCATATGAAGGACGAGTCTTATATCTGAATAGAGATAGGGACGCTCATCAGAACTGGTGAAAAAATACCGAGAATGACCCTAAAAGGCTGTGGAGACACTCAAATTATAGGAGTTAAATTCCTTGTTGTAATTTTTTTTAATTTCTTTTTCAAAACAGCAAAATATTGTACTCTTTGTCTCATATCAATAAAATATTTACCTGTCTTGAAAGATTACAACTCGTAATCTACTGTGTTCTTGTATGTTTTACAAACACTGAATTTATCCTTGCTGTATTAAAATGCATTTTAATACATAAAGCTGTAAGAACTTGTCTGCGAACAGTTCATAGTTTAAGTTGTATGTATCTAGATAAACAATGTAAGATTGTGCCTGCGCGCCAATCATAAGTTTACAGATGTAATACTCTTTTGATAAAAAGCTGAACTTGCCTACAAGCAGTTCTTAGCATTAGGCAAATTGCTGAAGGCCAGAACATTCGAACAATAACCAAGAAGTCTGCCCTCCTACAAGATGCTAAGTGTCAAAGTTTTGGCATCATCAAGGATGTTTGGATAAAATCATAAGGGTTTAAAAGGAAGACTTGGAAGGCCTTGGCAAATTATCAAAAAGGGGGAAATTGTTGGGATAACAAAAACCCGGTATCGAAATTGTCAGGATAAACCAATCCCTGTATCAAAAGTCTTGACAGGATGTTTTGACAATATGCCAATCCAAAGATACTGAAATTGCATCAAAAGTCGATCAAAGATGAAGACCTGTATCGAAGACTTCTCGTAAGTCCCAGCATACAGTGAATCTATCATACAACAAAGGAGTCTCATAAGACTAAGTATGGAAGCTGTCTCGAATCGACAATACAGTTATCATTCCATACAGTATCCAAACAGGATAAGAAGGAATCTTTGTTATCCGCTAAAGTCAAAGTCCCGTTTAAGAAGATATATTTAAATACTAAAAGATAAAGTATTTAAATATCAAGCCATCAGAGATCTTCAAACTAGCCTAATATCCGGATCGTGTTTTATTCAAACACATCATCCTGTTGGAACGGAATCTTGCTCAACGGATCTATATCAACGGATATATTCAAGAAAGCTATGTATATCCCCAGCCTTTGAAGATCTGTATACATATGTATATAACAACAAATAACTGATCAACGACGCTTGAAACAATGAAGTTATTATCATATACATCTAAGCAAACATATCTCCCAAAGCATTATGCTATTCTGAAAGAAGAGATATACAGTGCTCAAACCGTGAACAACATATTATCAGCTAAAATCTCAGAAAGTCAAAGCTTTTGTTCATATTGTTCTAACCCTTGAACAAACCCATCAGCCCTGTGTGGACTGAGAAAGCATTGCTCTTCCCGAACTGTGTGTGATGGACTTGCATTGAAGAAGATGAAGCTTCGGAACTGTGTGTGAAGAAGCCAGTCAAGTGAAAGCTTAAACCAATCTGTGTGAACGGTTGAAGGCTAAGATCATTATATCAATCTGTGTGAATGACATATTGATTAGGTTTGATTATAAATACGTAGTTGTGTCCGTAGTATTTATAATAAACATTTTCACTCTTGTGTGGAGGACCAGTGGATGTAGAGGGGTTTACCTCGAACCACTTTAATTACTGTGTCTTTTACCTTCTGCAGTTGCTGTTTTATTATTTGTGATTATCTTTAAGTATACACTTCATATCCAGTTGCTGTATTTACAGCAACTTATTTTGACAAGACTTCCGCTACGCACTCAGATTTGAAAAACGTACACCCTGTCGTTTAAAACACTTTCCAAGCTGTATTTTGTATACTTAGTGGCCAACATAAATAATAACAACAATAATGATAATAATAAAAATGACATATAACATTATCGATAATCTATAATATAAAGGATAACAATGTTTTTTGGTAGTGTTCACGTAAGAAGACTATTGTATCCATTTCTCTTTCCTTTCTTTTTATGTTGAATTTAATAAATAGTAATAATATCAAATGTTCAACAACAATAAATTTTTAAAAAAATACCCTTGGAATATTAACTTAATTTAAATTAAATGAACAATCAATTTTCAAACTTTTTTACTCCAGGCCGCTGGTAGCCGGCGGACCTCCAGTGACTGGCCATATTTTTTTTTTGTTTTTCGCCAAGACGCCGGCCTATTTTATGACGGGCCGCCACTGGCGGACCTCCGAGGACCGGACAATATTTTTTTCTCTTTTTTTTACGCCACGATGCCGACCTTCTTTATGGTGGGTTACCGTCGGCTGCCTGTGGACCTCCAGCGACCACCTTTTTTGTTTCTTTTTATTTACGCCAAGCCGTATGTCTGCTTTTCGGCGTGCCATCGCTGGCAGACCTCCGACAACCGACCATTATCTTATTTTATTTTATTTTTATTTTTTTATACATTAGGCCGTCGGCTACTGCTATTTTTTATTTTTTAACGTGATGCCTCCGGCCTACCTTTCGGCGGACCTTTAGCAACCGGCTTTTTTTTCGCCAGGCAGCGGGCGTGCTCTCCATGGTGCCTTCTTAATCGAGGTGTGCCAACTATTATTGTACGTAAACTCGGTTAGCAGGAGGTGCGACTCCCAATCATCTTTTATGTCTAGGGCACAGGCTCTCAATATATCCTTAAGTGTCTTAATCGTCCGCTCTGACTGCTCGTCTGTCTGAGGATGGTATGATGTACTGAGTCTCAACTCGGTCCCCAAAGCTCGATGGACGGCCTGCCAGAAATGTGATACGAATCGACCATCTCGATCAGAAATAATACTCTTAGGAGTCCCATTCAACCTCAAAATTTTTGCAATGAACACGTGAGCTAGTTTCTCCTGCCCCCAAGTATCCTTAATATCTAGGAAATGAGCAGATTTGGTTAGTCGGTTGATAATGACCCAAATCATGTTCATGCCGGTTTGAGTCCTAGACATGCTGGTAATGAAATCCATAGAAATATCCTCTCACTTACACCATGGAATAGGAAGTGGTCGCAATAACCCCGCGGATCGCTGATGCTCGATCTTAACCTGCTAACAGGTCAAACACTTCGATACAAACTCATTAACATCCTCCTTCAAGTTACTCCACCAAAATTTACTCCTTACATCTTTGTACATTTTTCTTGTACCATGATGTATGGAATAAGGTGTAGTATGAGCTTCTCTCAAAAAATTTCTGTCTCAACTCTATATCGCATGGTACACAATCTTCCCCAAAATCTCAAATCTCCGTCATCTTGAATCACTAATTTAGGGGATTTGCCCTTTTCACATCCTCCCTCAATTGAACTAAAAGTGGGCCCTCAAAATTCTTCGCCTTGATGTCATCGATCAAGGACGAAGTGATTTCTAATGCACATAACTGACCCTAAATTATCTAAAGCCAAATCTCGATGTTCTGACCAATTAAGTCTTGTTGGATCCTGCCTTGAGTCATAAGTACCTCCAATATTCAAAGTGATATCGGCTTACGACTCACCGC
Source organism: Orobanche coerulescens (assembly GCA_033398695.1). Taxonomy (NCBI): domain Eukaryota; kingdom Viridiplantae; phylum Streptophyta; class Magnoliopsida; order Lamiales; family Orobanchaceae; genus Orobanche; species Orobanche coerulescens. The sequence goes on along the minus strand of CM065816.1, from coordinate 112,179,277 downwards.
ATCCGCTGCTACATTCGCCTTATCCAGATGGTAAAGAATCTGAAGATAATAATCCTTGATTAATTCTAACGATCTACGTTGCCTCATATTCAATTCCTTCTGGCTGGAAATGTACTTCAGACTTTTGTGGTCCGTATAAATCTTACACGACAATCCAAAAAGATAATGCCTCCAAATCTTTAAAACAAAAAAGACCGCAGCTAATTCCAAATCATGAGCGGGATAATTTGATTCATACTATTTCAACCATCGAGATGCATAAGCAATCACCATATCCCTCTACATCAAGACATAACCAAGTCCGAGACCTGAAGCGTCACTATATACCACAAAATCATCGGTCCCCTTTGGCAAGGCTAGAACTTGTGCGGTAGTCAAACGCCTCTTCAACTCATCAAAGCTATTCTGCCTATCCACGTTCCACTCAAATTTCTAAGTTTTCTGAAGCAACTACGTAAGTGGTCGAGCGATCCTGGAAAACCCCTCGACGAATCTACGGTAATACCGAGCAAGTCCTCAAAAACTCCCCACTTCTTTCACATTCTTAGGTGGTTCCCATGCCAATACCACCTCTATCTTCTGCGATCAACCCGAACTCCTTCAGTCGAGATCACATGTCCAATGAATGTCACTTCCCTTAGACAAAACTCATATTTGGAAAACTTCGCATACAACTGCTCAGCTCTCAAAATATGTAACACAATACCAAGGTGCTCGGCATGTTCCTCATGGTTCCAGGAATAGATAAGAATATAGTCAATAAAGACAACCACGAATTTGTCCAAATACTCGATAAACACCTTGTTCATCAACTGCATGAACACTATTGGGGCGTTGATTAGCCCGAAATACATAACCACAATATTGTAATGGTCGTATCTCATACAAAAGGCGGCTTTTGGTATATCGCTATCTTGAATCCTCAATGGATAATATCCCGACCGTAGATTAATTTTCGAGAATATTGTCGCTCCCTGAAGCTAGTCAAACAATTCATCAATCCGGAGCAAATGGTATTTATTTTTGATGGTTAGCTTTTTTAATTCTCGATAGTCGATACATAAACGAAGTGATCCATATTTCTTCTTAACAAATAAAACCGGTAACCCTAAGGTGATGCGCTTGGTCGAATGTACCATTATCTAACAACCACCCCAACTGCTTCTTCAACTCCAACATATCTGACTTTGCTATACAATACGGTGCCCGAGAAATAGAAGCTGCATTCGACTCTAGATCAATAGGAAACTCGACTTCTCGTTACGGTGGTAATCCTAGTAAGTCATCCGGAAATACATCGAGATATTCATTAACAATTGGGATCGACGACATCTCAACTCCCCCATCCTCTGCCTTCAAAGCATAACACCACTAGCCTACACAACCCTGATTCAAGAGTTTCACCGCCTCCAAGGCATTGATCACACTCTCTTATCTACCCAATTTACGACCCACAATAGTATGTTCTGTACCATCTCCAGCCACTATCGAGATAGTATGAGTCCAATAGTCTATGATAGCACCGTGACAATCCATCCAATCATCCCCAAGGATCAAATCCTCGCCCTTTAAATATACAACAATGAGGTTTGAGGGATAATCCGGATTCCTGATCCTCACTAGACAGTCTCTGACTTCCCGATTCCCAACCATACGATCCCTACTAGGCATACCCACTATAAACGACTTATACTTGAATAAACAATCAATGCCAATACGACGATATAATCCCATGCAATAAAAGAATGGGTAGCACCCGAATCAAATAGCACCGAAATTGGATGAGAAAAGATCTGAGTGGTACTTGATGTCACTGGAACATCTGTCTCCTCTGTGCGTCTCATCTGGTATAGACGGGGATGTACTGATCCCGAAATTGACACTGCCCGATGGTCGACTGACCCTGACCCCTACCACGACCTGAAATCTGAGGAGTCTACGAAACTAGGGTCTTCTGATCGAAACTAAGCTCCTTCTGCATTGTAGTTGCTGTTGGAGCTCTGGCTGCTCTTGCCATTCTCTCACAATGAACTGCACGATGCCCACACTACCCGCACGAGTAATAAGCAACCAATGGAAATGGGCAATCCTTCACCACATGTTCACTCTGGCTGTAATTAAAATAGACTCTGCCACTAGGTATAGAAGACTGAACCGAACAGTTACCATAGGAGCTACCAGCTTGATGAAACGATCTTCTCCCCGATGCACGAGCAGATTGCGACCTAGAAAATCCACCACCCTTACCGGCTGAAAAGTTTCCAAGTAGTCTTCTGTTTCTTAGACTCGAAACCAATCTCTAATTTTGGAATAGCCATCTCGATTGTCTAAGCACGATCCTCATATTATTTCAACGTAGTACACATAACTGGTGCCATGCTCTGTCGGATATACGGCTTCATTCGCAGGTCAAAATAGCGGATCTTATCCGCTTTAGTTCTGACATGCTCTTTCACATAACTTAATTGTTAGTTGTAATTGATAATGGCTTGGGATATCAGTGTCCCGGTGTAGCTGTAAGGAACTCGATGATTTCTGTGCTCCCAAACCGGTGGCGGACAATATTCTGCCTCCATGGCGGTCTTAAATTCATCCTAAGTGGCTACACGATCTCTGGGCACCACTATCTCCCACCATTATGTGAATTCCTTATCCAGGAGGTATCGAGCAATAGGTACCCTCTTGTCGTCCAGACAAGCCATGACATCAAAAGTTCTTCCTAACTGGAAGAGCCAATTTTCTCAAACCCAAGGAATCAATAGAACCAGAAAAACGAGGGGGATGCATCTTCGTCACCTTCTGGAGCCATTTGCTGGCCTCGTCCTCCACAGTCAGAGCTAGATTATGACGCACACCCTTAGCAATCAGAGTCAGCTGAGCTACCAATTGTTAGAGAATGGCGGTAGCTCCAATGTCGCCATTATTACCCGATGGTTGGTCCTGGCTAACTGAAAAGTCCTGATGTCCATCAGAACTCAAAGGTAGAGCAATGTATGTGATTTCGAATCGGTGGCTGATTGGGAAGGTACAATTCCTTCATCAGTAGCACCACGACCACGACCTCTGTCGCATCTCCGAGTTGGTCTACCACGAACTCTCAACATACTGAAGAATAAGAAATGAAATGAGACAAGGTCGGCACAGTTCACAATTTACGTCGTCGGTACTCTAACTCACGATTCTAATTCATATAGGAAAATAATACAGAAGCATAGCAGTTTGAGGAGACTTGCAACCACGGGTCGCACGGAAATATGGTAACACGATGATGTTAGGCTCAACAACTGACTCTTAAGACTTAACTGATAGACCCAACTAGACCGACAGTCTAGGTACTCACAACTTATGCTCTGATACCATAAATATAACACCCCAAGTAACTCAAGGATCGTTACACACCGTAGAACCTTTCTCAAGGTCTACCAGGCTAATTAAACGCACAACCGCACATCACTTTGACATCAGACAGTTAATATGGTAAATTAGGTTGTGGCATAGGCCAAAACATTTGTTTGAAAGTAAGGTACCGAAAAAAGGTAATACAAAGTTATTGCCCACGTAGGGAACTTCAACAGTATTTTTTAAAAGAAATAGAAAATGATAATATAATTAATCCCACCCGACAACGAGGAAACTTAGATTTTAGCTTCCCGGACTCGAGCCTACTAACATCATGGCTGACCACTCTTCACATGCACTTCCCGTGTTTGCTCCTCGTGCTGCCCATTACTCGAAATGCATAAAACACATTTCCCCCATTTAAGGGGTTTGCATTTGAATAGCTATTGCAAGTACACAATTACACTACATTATATACAAGTATTGTAACACCCCCAAAAATCATTCGGGGATATCACACATCATAGACCCTTCTCACAAGGATCTACCGTGCTAAACACTACAAAACGACCAACGGTTTGACCTGCCGGAGTCAAACAAGACAACGACACGGACCGATAAGGTCACACAACTAAATCGACTAAAATAAGTTCCTTACAACACATACCCACGCATGGGTCCAAATACAAAATGATATAGAACATCGGAAGATTGAGAGTAATACAATAACACAACGACATCAGACTGAACTCCATTGCTCTTCATTAGTATCGCATCCCATCATCTTCTGTGTGGATCCTGTGACTAGTTCCACGAACCAAGCATACCTGAAATGCATGAAATGCATTTCCCCCATTTAAGGAGTTAGCAAATTGAATTTGCCAGTACAAGTATCATAACCATACGAAATGTAGCAAGCAAACAACAATCACGAATCAGATAAAGACAACAATCCAATAGTTATTCCCGAGAGATTTTGGTGTTTAGAAAACAAAGCACTTGAAGCCTTTGAAATTAGAATCATCATCTTGGGATTTTTAGAAATACATAGCCTTCAGGACATCGGGTCCTAAGTTTTAAGAATTATTTCAAGATGTTAGGGTCTTAACCAAAATCTCAGTTCAAATATCAATAGTTTTACAATACAAAATATTTTCACAAATCGCTTGGGTCTCAACCCAATAATTCCATTTTCGTAAAAAAAAATGTTCTCGACTCTGTGATCTACTGTCACGAGTCACCGTAGGTTCAACAACCCACGGTCTTAACCAAACACAACAATCACAAAATCAATGTTGACTCCGTGATCCACTATCACAAGTCACCGTAGGTTCAACAACCCACATGGTCTTAACCAAATACAACAGTCACAAATCAATCTCGACTCCGTGATCCACTGTCACGAGCCACTGTAGGTTCAACAACTCACACGGTCTTTACCAAACACAACATCACAATATGAGTCCCGACTCAACTATCCACTATAACGAGTCACCGTAGGCCCCGTCGAACCCACACGGTTGTACTGTACCCTGACCCCATGATTTTCTGTCAGGTTTCATCATAGGCCTCGTCAAACTCGCACTATTGGACCATAGCACTACATACTAAGTTTCGATCCCATGGTCCACTACAATGAATCCTCGTAGGTCCCGTCGAATCCACACGAGTGAACTTAGCCTTACAACACATAATATTCACGTCCACATTACTTCAATAATGGACACGACCAATCAATCATCCAACACACATAACACAATCTCTACAATCCAACCATCATCATCAATAACACACAGCCAACTTATCTCATGATCAATACACAACACGGTACACAACCTTATATACAACCAATCCAACATAATTATCACAATCTAACACAGTTCCACAACATTACCCATACCTAACTAACACAAACATCGCCAAGCATTCATAATAAGTAATTCATAAGCAATTCATACGGACTATGTTTACGAAGATAAACCAATCATCACAACCCAACACGTAATCTCTATTTACATGATACAAATCGTATAAGCAAAATACTTGCCTTAGAAATCAACATGTCAATGCCTCGATGAACACGGTTCGACCAAAGTGCCTCGAAACCTACAACCTCCACAAGAAACAACAATAACAATATCACTACCAGGATAAAGATCAATAACAACGGAAATCACAACCAACAACCGAATGGAAAATCATCGAAACATTTAATCTACCATTAAATGCTCAAGGTTCCTCAAGAACCCCAAAACCATCAATTGGGTTGAACGATCTGGAAATATGGATATACAATACATAGAACATGATCAATAACAACGTTTGATACCAATTGATTTACCAAAACCGGATTGAAATCGGAATCAAGAACAAAACTCTCAAAAAGTCAACTTTAGGGAAATCAAGAAAATACCTCGATCCGACAAAGAATAACGGATTAGATGATGTTATAACCACCTAGGACTCTCAAAAACACCTTGGATGGAGTAAAAATCGGCCAAGAACTCAAACCTTAATCACCCTCGTCTCAACCGTCATGGAAGAAATAAGAAACGAAATAAAATGAGGAGAACCGTCTGCTGTCCAGTTTATATACTCGACAACTTAGCGTGCGCTAATCACATTGATTGGCATGCGCTATCAAAGCAACATCATAGCACGTTCTGCCTAACAGTACAGTTAGCGCACGCTAATCACAAACCTTAGCGTGCGCTAACGAGTTCTAATTCCAGTCCAGTACCTTCTGGACAGTTTCTGCATCTCCAGTTATCGTGTGCTAACAAGCATAGTGTAACACCCCCAAGATATTCAGGGTATATTACAGCATCGTGGATCCCTACATGGGACCCACCAGGCTAGGTGACCAAATACACTCATCGACTCACGGATTCAACATAATAACACCTCGTCATAAAGACGTAAAACAATAATAATCCACCCGGTTCAACCGGTCAAACAACATCACAACCACACGATGAAAATATAATAGACGACACAGTTCAATCCGAAATGATCAAAAGCTCCTAAGTACTCGAGTACTTGTATTAGTTTACAAGTTGACAATCGCACAAAAGACAGAAAACCGTAAAACACTACTCATGCACAATCATCACGCACGGCCATCATCCTCGTACTGATTCAGCGTCCGCTTGTCCCGATGAACCTGACCTGAAATTCATAAAACAAATTTCCCCAAACGGGTCCTCAAAAGGGGCAAAATTATGATACAAGCATGGTTTAAAACTACCATGCATACACTTGACCTTTCTCTAAAGGTCTGAGTTTTGGACTTCCCCAAGAAAAGCGTTTTCCACTATTTGAAAGATGATATTTTAGTGTATAATACATACCAAAAAAATCACATCATCTATGGAAAATTCAGTGAAAATAGGTTGAAAAACGTGTGTCCGAAAACTGCTTGCAAATTCAAGATGGGAACCAAGTTGATTGGGACAAAAATTAGCACAATTGTTGGAATAATTCCATGCAGATTGACCTTTGTTCACTAAAATAGCAATAACTCACTCGCTAGGGAGGCTATGTATGAATGGTCAGATATTCTGAAAACTAGACTTCTTTATATTTCTATCCATATGTTGTGTACCACACGGATCATTAATCTCAGATCACAGTGCATGTTTAAATAGGCAGTTTAGTATTTCCCAAATTTAGTGAGTAACAAAGTTGATACCGTATCCAATGACAGAAGTGTTGATGCAAAAATATGGCAATGACAATCATAGATGCATTTAGACGCAGCAGGGTGTTCGATTTCTTATCTTGATTAATGATCCTTTCGATAACTCCAACTTGGTAGACTTGTAGAGAAAGTAGGAATATCGGTACATCTAAGACTGTTTAAAATCCACTGATTCCGTTTGAACTTTCATAGCATAAAAAATATCAAGGCAGATGCGCCTTGTCATGATAAAAAATGTAGACAAAATCCACCAAAAGGCATCACCAATCAAATAATTCAAATCTCATTTTGCATGTGTACATCATTATTGCCAAGTTATGTGGATGCAACACAGTGCATCATAATTATGCATTTTGAACCATGAGACATTGTCAAAATATCATAACCAACTCGTCTTGACCGTCCGATAAGATCGACTATCGTGCAATGAGATGGTTATTATGGCATTTAACGATGAGCCAGATCAATTGGTCTCGACCTATCAGATTTAGGCATCGATCATTTTGGACGTTACGGGATGGACTCATCACGGCGGGTCTCAGTTGGATCGGGCGCGGGAGGTGGGTTTGGCGCGTCGCGGGCGATTGAGGCAGGAGCTCGGTGGTCCTAACACAATGGATCACAGTGGAGCACGACAGGGGCCAGTCAGTAGATCGCGCCAGAGCACGATGAGGCCGGGAAGGTAAATCGCGGCGGAGCACCGCGATTGGGCTAGCTGGCGGCGGCGGATGACGTTCAGGTGAGACGGGACCAGGCTCGGGCCCATCCCTGCAGCTCGGTATTAGATCAGGTCGGTTCTCTAAATTTTCTTATAAAAATCTGCTTCTGTTGTACAGTTTCATCGAGAAATATTTTTCTGAATCAGATCTCCATCATGAAACTTGTAGTTCTGTTTATCGTCAACATACTATCAAAGTTCCAGGCTGATCTGAAGGTTAACAAAGTGGAAAACGCAATTTTTGCGTGGTCCCGCGATGTAGAAAATTGACGCGCGGAAATCGCTTTTTTATTTTGGAATTTCGAAAATTCAGAGATGAAGAAAATTTTTACTGCTAGAGAAACGTGACGATAACGTGTTTCAACAAAAGTAGTAAAGAGAGCAGTACAAAGCAAAAGATGTAAAACTATTGTATTGATAACATTGATAGAGGACCTTTATATAGGCTTTACAATGAGACTCTTTCCATATATAGAATTAATTACAAGGAAAGACATCAAGTAAAAAATTCTACCATCTATGATATCTATTCTAATTAGTATTAAGTAATACACATCAAAAGAATAATAATTCCTGAAACAAGCTATATATTTTTTTTCTTTATTTTTCAAGCACAATAGCATGTACTTTATTTTAATTTCTTTTTCTTTTATCTTTTAAAACCACCGATTGCATTACTCGTTACAAGTAGATCCTTAAATTACATAATTGTACGATGACTTAACTAACCTCCGTCCGAAAATGTTTACAACATAGTTTTTCCATACTATCTATGATTTGAGTAATATTTATATTAAAATATCAATATCAAAGAGATGAACAAAACAAAATCATTCAAAGATATATATATATATATATATATATATATATATATACTTAATAATTCAATACTTTGAAAGAGAAAAAAATAGATTATCTGTGTTGCAAGTATTACAATATTTTTATTTTAGGGAAATATTACACATAAAAACAAAAGAAATATAATTTACATATTGACGTAGCGAAAGCGTAAACACGAAGGGGAGAAGAACGTCTTGATACTACGTATACTATACGGATCCCAAAGTTTCAATTTCGATCAAAAATCCACAACACTAATAGTAACCTAATACCACATATAAATACCTCTCAAAGGCCCATAATGGTCCAATAGACGGATGAGCTTATTAAAAGAGTTTTAAGAAAAGACATAAATAAAGCCATTAAGTTTTTCGGCTTGAAGACACGATCATAATCTCGCAAGCAGCATAATGACTCGTTCACCACATCATCCTCCCCGACCAAGAGTAGGTTCGCCCTCGAACTGGGCTCATCATCCACGTTGAAAACGTTTGAAGTGCGTATGTGTAAAGTCAAATGCGAATGGTAAGCATTCGGGTTGATCTTTGTTATAACCTCCAAAGGTCCAATCTTACTGGCTGCAAGCTTGTTATACTCGTGTGCAGGGTATCGGATGAGTGAGAACTGCCCACACAAAGTCTCCCAGCTCGGATTCCAAGTGTCTCTGTCCCTTGTCTGCTACTTGTTTATAATCCGTTGTAGAGGCCACAACTGATTATAGATAGCACGATGAGTGTGTCTAAGGGCCTCTATCAAGTCCACGACACGAGTATCTGTCTTAATCGGCGATGGTAGTGCAATCAAATCTGAAGGTCCCCGAGGAATCGTTGAATAAATAATCTGAAAAGGAGCAAGGCCCATACTTCAGTTCACAGCCGAATTATGAGCAAATTCCACCTGACTCACCTGGGTATCCCACGACCACAAATGCTCTCCCACCAAGCATCTCAGTAAGTTACCCAAAGAATGATTTACAACCTCTGTCTGACCATATGTCTTTGGGTGATATGCACTACAAAAATCAAGACGGATGTGTGTCATACGCCATAAACTCTTCCAAAAAAACTCAAAAATAGCGTATCACAGTCGAAGACGATGGAAGAAGGCAACCCATGAATATGATACACCTCATGAAATAATAATTTTGCCACATGCACGGCATCGGCTGTCTTCTTGCACGGAATAAAGTGAACCATCTACGAAAAATGGTCCACCATGACAAAGATGGAATCATTCCCCCGCTTAGAGCGAGGCAAACCTAGGATGAAGCTCATGCTAATAGAAATCCAAGGAGCATTGAGTATAGGTAGAGGTCAGTAAAGTCCCGCGTTGGTCGACGTGCCTTTCAAAACCTAACAACACGGCATTGAGAGGCATACCTTGTGACATCCCATCGGATAGTAGGCCAAAAGTAAGAGCACTGTACGAGTTCAATAGATCTGTCACATCCCACATGCCCAGCATTGTGTATCTCAGAAATCGGGTGGAGGCGGAGGCTAGTGTCAGGAATATAAAGGCGGGTACCTTTGAAGAGAAATCCATCGAGTAAGATAAAATCCACAGAATCACCGGCACAAATCTGAGCCAAAATGAGGCTGAAGAAGCGATCATCCTCATAAGACTCGGGTATAAGGTCAATGCCTGAAACTACGACACATAGGTCAGAAATCAGCAGTGCACGACGGCTGAAATCATCTGCCACCATGTTCAACAGTCCCGGTCGATGCTTCAAAACAAAAGTGAACTGTTAGAGAAAAGCATCCCAAGAGGCACGACGAGCAAAAAGGTTGTCATGTGTATCTAAGTGATGTAAGGCCTCATGATCAGAGAAAAGGACAAATTCTCTGTGAAAAATATAGTGTCGCCAATGACGAACAGTTCGAACCACTGCATAGAACTTCATGTCGTATGTGCTGTAGCAACTGCGAGGACCGAAGATTTTCTCACTAAAAAAGTCCACAGGGCGGCCCCCGTGACTCAAAACCGCACTGATGCCTGCCTTCGACGCATCACAAGACAACTCGAAGGGCTGCTCGAAATCAGGAAGTAACAAAACTGATGCTGAGATAAGTCGTCGTTTGATATCTTGAAAAGCACTTTCTGCCGCGAGTGTCCAAATGAAAGGTTTAGTGCCAATACATTCCGTCACTGGTGCCATAATAGCACTGAAACGAGCTATGAAATGTCGGTAGAAAGAAGCAAGTCCATGAAAACTCGGGGCCTCTGTAATTGTAGTTGGTGAGGGCCAATCTCTAATCGTATCAATCTTCGAGTCGTCCATGCAAATCCCCTCTACTGAGATAATATACCCCAATAATAACACCGAATGCACCCCAAAAATACACTTATGTGGAGACACATAAAATTTCTCATCTCGCAAGATAGTGAAGACGGCACGTAAATGACTAAGATGTTCATCAAATGAACGATTGTATATCAAGATACATCGAAGTAGATGATGACACAAGTACCAATAAGGGAATGGAGTGGCTAGTTCATAATGCGCATGAATGTGCTCGAAGCATTGGAGAGGCCAAACGGCATCACCAACTACTCAAATAAGCCTTCACGGGTTTTAAAGACTGTTTTCCACTCATCACCAGGGTGGATACAGATCTGATGGTATCCACTGCGCAGATCCAATTTACTGAACACCGTATTACCACTGAGATGATCGAGTAAATCATCCAGGCGGGGTATTAGAAATCGGTACCGGACTGTAATCTTATTGATAGCCCTACTGCCAACACACATTCTCCAAGAAGAATCTTTCTTGGGAATGAGAAGCACAGGCACAGCACAAGGGCTCAAACTATGTCTAATTGAACCTTTCTCTAACATCTCCTCCACCTGCCGTCGTAACTCCTCATGTTCATCAGGGCTCATATGGTAGTGACGCCGGTTCGAAAGAGAAGCTCTTAGCACTAAATCAATATGATGTTGTATATCCCGAAATAGTGGCAATCCTGGAGGTAACTCGGCAGGAAAAACATCAACATAATCATACAGAAGTACACGCATCGTAGGCATTACATCCAGAACAGGATCAACACAGTCAACACCTAATAATAAAACCACAAAATTACCTGAATCCATCTCATGCAAAAACTTAGAACGAGATAGCAACAAAATATTATCAGTGGGAGGGGGTGTCTTAGACACCGAGGGATGCAGCACTATCTTGGACCCATCAAATAAGAAGTTGTATGTATTCTGACGACCATCATGTATGACAGACCTATCAAATCCCCATGGGCGACCGAAAAGCGAATGACAAGCATCCATCGGAACCACATCACACCAAATTATATCTCGATATTTAGACCCAACTGAAAAAGTAAAACTGACTAGACGATCGACAGTCACTCAATTACCATGTTGGATTCAAGAAAGTGTATAAGGTAAAGGATAGGGCTCTGTATGTAAATTCAGTTTAGCAACAGCATCAACATACATCACATTTTCACAGGAACCGGAATAAATAATAAAATGGCACACCTTACCCTTAGTATTGCATGTTGACTCAAATATATAGTGACGAAGGGCCTCTGACGCCATGAGCTCCTTAGGTGATAGGAAAGAACGACGTATCACCAATAACGGTCCAACATCGTCCTTCACATGCTCCTCTAGTAAAGTATCCAAAGGGTCTTCATCGAACATAGGTGGTTCATCATACGGATGAGTCTCCCACTCATCAATGAACAACGAACGCTAACGGGCTCGAGGGCAAGATGCCCAGCGATGCCCTGTCTTGCCGCATGCAAAGCAGCATACAGTCGAGGTTGATGATGAGCTACCATCGCTCACCGCCGGAGGTGGATCAGACTGAGGACGGGTCATCCGTGGTGTGGGTATAGCTGGCAGGGATGAGACCGAAATATTCCATCGTGCCGATTGTTGTTCTATGAGGATCGCTCGTTGGTGAGCCTCCGAGACTGTCGCCGTAGCGAGAAGAATAAGTGTGTCCTGTAGGGATTGCTTCAAGCCTACGATATAATGGGAGACCAACTGCATAGGGGTATATCGTATATCCAAACGAGATAGGTATCAGTAGAACTCATCGGTGTAGACATCGACTGAACGGGAACCTTGACGCAGTGCATGAAAATGCTGAAAAAGGGTGCCCTCAAAATTATATGAAAGGAACCTCGCTCCATGTGTTTATGAAATTTTCTCCATATGGTGACGCGAGGCTTGCCGAGGTGGACGCGAACCGTCTTGATCTGCTGCCACCAAGACCCCGCACGGCTGCGGAAACGGTTGCGACAATGGCAACACGTTTGTTGTCGAGAAAGGATTTGAAATCCATTAAATTCCACCATATTTATCCAGTCAAGAAACTCACAAGGGTCGAGATTTCCGTCGAACTCAGGTATTTCGAGCTTGAACCCAGACTCCCATCGCCAGTCATCGTTCCAGCCGACCTGTGGTGGCCCATGCGCCAACAGGGCAAATGTGTTTTCGTCACTGTCAGATTGATCGAAATCTGAACAACGTACGGAGGGCGTCAAGCCGGCGGCGTGCGGGGGCTAGACGGTCGCAAATAGGTCGACTGTCGTGTCGGGCGTTCTAGAGGGCAGTGGAAACCGTGAAGCGGAGCTCCTCTAATCTGGCCGCAAGCGTAGCGATTTGATGGCCCAAATATGTGACGTCAGCATCACACTGTGCGGCATCGACCGGGGGCTGGCAGCGAGGAGGCACCGTACCGGACTCGTGGTACCAACTGACGTAGAAAAAACATAAACACGAAGGAGATAAGAATGTCTTGATACTACTTATACTAGATGGCTCCCAAAGTTTCAGTTCCAATAAAAAATCCACAACACTAATAGTAACCTAGTACCACATATAAATAGTTTTCAAAGGCCCATAAAAGTCCAATAGACGAACGAGCTTATTAAAAGCATTTTAAGAAAATACATAAATAAAGCTATTAAGTTTTAAGCTTGACGACACGATCATAATCGCCCAAGAAGCATAATGACTCGTTCACCACATCACATATTCAAATTAAATGAATGAGGCCATCCTAAAGTTTTGGGAACTTGTGCCTAGACAAATAAATGGACCAAAGGAATAAAATATAGGAAAAGTAAGTAAGTAACAATTGACGGATTTTATTTTTCGTATTGCTAAACTTGGTTCAATAATAAAATTCTGTACAATATAATTAAGAAATTCCATTCACACTAATATATATATATATATATATAATATCACGAATTTGTAACACTACTATTACTCTCTCTTCTACATGGCGTTTTTTATTTATGGATTTTTATTTAGCTAAAATCTTTCATCCAATATCGATTTTGAATAAAACTCCACCGATAAGAGAACTACATATATACTTGAAACGTATATTCTACCACTCCACAAATATTTTGTGTTGGAATCGTTAATGATTTTAATTTTATTTTTTAAAATTAAATATTATAGTATTGATCTACATTCCGAGTAGATGATCGTGGTATATTCACTTTCTCTAAACTGATTCCCGGTGAGTGAGAAATAGTAAATTAAAGTTTGTCACTTAATTGTGAATTAATAAGGGATGGAATCCTAGATTGAATAATGAACCATCATTATTCTAGTATATAAGGAGTTACCTTTATGCATGTAATAATTAATGGTACATGTGTATGGGCTTAAAGCCCACACGCGCACACACGCACGCGCCGCCGCCGCCGCCCGCCGCCTCGCCTCGGCCTCGGCCGCGAGCCGCGTGCCGTGGACCGTGGACCTTGGACCTTGGGCCTTGGATCTTGGATCTTGGCAATTGGTCTTTGGGCTGGTCTTTGGGCCTGTTCGTGGGCTTGGCCTTGGGCCAGCTTAAAGAATTTTTTGGACAAGCTCAACAACGTAGTTGGGCTCGTATATGCACATAAGGATGTCCAGTTACATCCGTCAAATGGTTAAGGAGCTGATTATAGTCAGTGCATCGGTTGTTCAAACTCAGCCAAAAATGGGCAGTAACCTCCCAGGTATTATGAGGAGGTGTTAAGACTGCCTGTTCAAATTCAAAACGGGCAGTAACCACTGCCTTGAATTGTGTAACTCCTGTGTTCAATGCAGGCATGAATGCCTGCATTGTGACAGCCTTAAGGGCTGTGTTTAAACCCCTGCAGGTGTGAATGGCCTATAAATAGGCATGCATACATTTGCTTCTGCACATGCAATTTTCGAACTCAGTATAATCAAACAGTTTTCAGCATTCTCTGCATATCATAAGTCGGAGCTTTGTCCTCACCTCTTCCGTTCGCCGGAGCTCGTAGGTCTTGTGGTGCTACTACCTTCGAGACATTGTCGTTTTATCTTTGGGGGCGATACGTCAGAACCGAGAGCACTACCGGGGCATATTTCGTCTTGCGGATAGAGGATTCCTCGACTCGGCATTAGTTTACGGTTTTATAATTTATTTTCTTGTATTTTCAATTCTGTTTCGAGTTTTGTATTTTCATTTTCGTCCGAGTTTGTAGTTTCTGTTTTTCGAGTTGTAATTTTTGTATTGCAGTTGTAATTTATTTTTCCGCCCAGCAAGTTTGTAACACAGAAATTATCAACATTTTGCACCATCAATTTAAGTTGATCAATATTGAGTTGGTCAAATAAATAGGTTTATTTCCTATTTATCTAAAATTTTAGATCCCATATTCAGGTACTAGTATATAAATTCTAAATAGATTTCGCAGATTGTGTAATTTCTAAATTTACAGGTGGAAATTAATTTTTAATTTTTGTCATCTATGCTATTTATATTCGTAATATTTACTTTGTACTATTTAAGCTTTTATTGATATGAATAACAAATTATTATCGCAATTTATATTTAATTATTTAAATTTTTATAGATTTAAATAGCAAATACTATACAAGCTTGGGACAGAAATGGATCATAAAATTATATTTTAATTGAATTTCGGATAAGTACGTGTATATAATTTCGAAATGGATTTGGGCGGCTGCACCATAGCCTAATAGTTTTGGGTATTTCTTTATGGGTTTGAGATAGATACGAACGAATAAATCTTCAACGAGTTTGGTAGCTTAATCGTAGCCTCATCATGTATTTATTTTTTTTTAAAAAAAATGTATTTATTTTTTAATATTCAATAGCATAAGTGATATCTTTATTTTATTTTTCTAGTAAACTCGATTATCTTCAAATAAATATCTAAAATAGCTAATAGCATTATAAATCCGAAGCACCATCAACTTTCTTTCGTAGGTGATATTTTCTCAATTTTTACTTCCTAATTATCTAAAATCTTGATTTGCACATCTTGAATCCCACATTTGAGTACGGGTATATATAAGAGAGGAGTAGGAATGTAGCTATATGGACCCCTTAGACTACAAATTATGTCATGCAACTTAATATTGTCAAATTCTAGCTAATTTCACAACTGGTGGACGATTTTACCCTTCAACCCACCTACTTTTATCTCATCCTTTTGCTTCCCCCGTCTCTCTCTCTCTCTCTCTCTCTCTCTCTCTCTCTCTCTCTCTCTCTCTCTCTCTCATTGCCAAACGCCTGCTCCTCTCTCCCTCTCTCTCTCCCTACTTCGCTGCTCCCTTCTCCCTCGCCGTCGCCGCTCTTCTGTCGCCGCTGCTACTCTCTTTATGCCGCCGCTCTTCTGCTCGTCTTCCCCAGCTCAGAATCTCAGACGTCGCCCATGTTCTCAGGTCACCACCATTTTCATCTCCGGCGAGCTTCAATCCTTAGATCTGACTCCGACTAGATCGATTTCAATCACCCCTACCGCTCTTTCTCTGACGAGATCTCTGTACTCCTGAGATTAATGGCGTTCTCATGTGGCACCCCTCCCATTCAATTTTATTTCTCTTTCTTCATCTTTCTCTCTCTAGAAAAATCTTAGATGTAGCTTGAAATAATGCTACTTTCGTATTTGTTTTTGATGATTTACAAGTTTTATATGATTCCTGATGATTCGTGGTATATTTGTGGTGATTTCCGACCGATTTGGATGTATTGGTGTTTTAGATATAGTTTTCGCATGTTTGCATACGTGGTTACGAATTTACAGTTGTTACAATTTATTCATTTCGTACTGGGTTACCATGTTACAATTTTATCATTTCGTATCACTATGTCTTGATTTTTTTTAAGATTTTGTCATTTCGTACAGTATAAAGTTACAAAATTCGAATTTTGTAACACATTTGTGCCAATTTGAAGTTTTCGTATTGGAGATTTGGTATACATGTTACGAATTTCGTAACTACTACGATTGGTGAATTGATACGATTTGTGGTTGAACTGATGGGTGAATTCATACGAATATTGTTATTATTGCCTGTTTTTTCTCATATATGTTACACATGTTATGAAAATTGCAATTTCGTATTGAGTATTTTGTTACGATTTTAGATTTTCGTATTGAAATAATGATACGAAAAGCAAGAATAAATGATACAAAATGTGATTTTCATAATAAGGTTATAACTTTGTTACGAACTTAGAATTTTGTATTGGATATTTTGTATCATTGTTATGAAATTCGTATTTCGTATCGTCATTTTTTGCTTATTGGCTTTTTTGTGCGATTTAGTAACACTATTAATTATGTTGTTACGAAGTTCGTATTTTGTAGCAAATGTTACCAATTTTGTAACAGGTATTACGAATTGAATTTCGTATTTCGTAACAATTTGCCTTGTAGGTCAAATGCATCTCATCAAATGCATACATAATTTGCTATTTCGTAACATTATTTACATGTTCCGAATTATTGATTTGGTTTTATTATTTATTTATTGTAGAACAAATAGATTTTTAAACTAAAGAATTTGCCATCATAAGACCACCGAAATCATCAAATCATAATACAAAAACAAAACCGTAAATAATCATTTTGGTACGAAATAAACAAACTGTAACACACTAAATTGTACGAAAAGATAAATTCGAAATGAAATTAATAAAATCCTAACAAATCGTAACACCAAAACAAAACCATAACAAATCGTTTCATTACAAAATCCACAAATAATAATAAAACAGTTACGAAAACAATAAATTGTAACACAAAAATAAAATCATAATAGCATGATGAGAGAGAATAGGAGAAAAAGTGAAAAGTAAGGGTAAAATGGTCTCAAATCACTCAAAATGGCTAGAATTGGCAATATTAAGTTTCTTGACAAATATTGTATTCCACCTAGTCGAATTGGCTATATGATTGTATTTCCTCTATATATTATTCATAGACGAGTTTCACATATTGTATAATTTTTAAATTTGTAATCGGAATTTTTCCTATATATTATTCATAGACGAGTTTCACATATTGTATAATTTTTAAATTTGTAATCGGAATTTAATGTTGAAGCTTTTGTCATTTGTACAATTTATTCTTTATGTTTATCTTGTAATGTTCGGATTTTTATTAATACAGAAATTATATTTAATTTTTTAAATGCTTATATAGGTTCAAGCAATTATTGGTATTTCGAAACTGATTTGAGGCAAAAATGAGTATTAAAGTCACAATATATACATGTATGGCTATAATTTCTTAAGAGGTCCAGGTGGCCAAAGAAGTTGTAAATACTTTTTTAATTGGGTTTGGGATATGTATGAGTATATAATAATCTCTTCATCCCACAAAATTGTGTTTATTTTGACTTTTATTGGTCAATATTCATAAATTTTGATCATGAATTACAACCAATATATAACAAAATTATAGTAATATAAGTACTTATTTGATTTGTCGTAATGTATATTTTTCAAATATTATTTTTTTATAATTTTTATTCATATATAATTGAAATTATTAATTATCAAAGGTGTACTTGAAGACACCAGCCAAAATCAAAATAAGTACAGTTTTATGGGACGGAAGAAATATTAAATGAATAGGGTAATTGAATCATAGCCTTATTATTTCGGTCCAATATCGCCACGGCGAACGACTTCGAGTGCCTTAACCTTAGCCAAGTATTGAATCATTTTTAAAAGATATGAATATATGGGTTTAACACAATGTTAATAATATTTTATTTTTTAAATTGTGCTCATTTCTAAAATGGGTTGTAAGCAAAATGTATATACATAGAATTTTTCAGAGAAAAAAAATCTTATTTAAGATAATTGAAGTGTCAGACCATAATCCATTGAGTCTTCATAGCAGATTTATAAAAATATAATCTCACAAATAAAATCTTCAATTTAAGATGAAAAATACTTCAATTACGCATGAGAGGGAAATCGACTTTGGACACCTAAATTTAAAAATATCAATTAATGTCGCATTACGCTAATCATTTTTATGAATTTTTTTATATAAATTTAAAACATATTGTAGCGAATAATATAGGAGCCTTATTTCGTCGCCCGCCTCCTACCTCTTTCTCCTGCGCACTTCTTCTCCTTCTCCCACTTCACCTGCCCACCTCTTGCTTATTTTTCCTCTGCGTGTGCCACGACCTGGTTGGTTTCTTCCAATTCTCTTCTCTTCTCTTCTCTATCCATTCTTTCTGTTTGTTTTCCTTTCTATCTTTTTCGTTTCTTTGTTTTCGGTTTTAGGTTTTCTTTTGCTTTCTTTTGTGCCCTCTCCTTTCTCTTCGATTTTGCCTCTGTTTATGCAGGAAATTCAAGCTTCAGGTTTTGTGTCTGCTCTTTAAAGAGGTAATCCCTTTTTTGGTTCCCGTCTCAGTGAAATTTGTTTGTGTTTGGTGTGTGTTTTTCGATCTGTTTCTGCCTCCATATTTTTGTCGAGGGTTTTATCTCGATTTGGTTTTTCTTCTGATGTTTATTGCTTTTTGGCTTATCGTTTTTGTTTTTTTATTGTTTTGTTTGATTTTATTTGGTTCTGTGATGAAACTAAACGGGTTTTGCAATAGTTTTTGCTGTGTTTTATTTTTTCCAGGTAAGGACTTCCTCGAAGAGTAATTTTGAACTTATAATTTAGGGTTATTAGCAGGTTGTTATTTAAACTTGTATGTAACCTCTTCGTTGTTATTTAAATTCGAGTATTCAGTATAGATTTTGGGGGTTATGTTTCTTGGTTTTGGGGATTTTAGATGTTGTTGGAGTTTTTAGTGGTTTGATGTTGTGCTTGTATTTATTTACCTTAACATTTTTCCAACATGATTCTCTAGCCTGCTTATTACAGATCAACTGCTTCTGATTGTGCGTTTGCGTGCGTAGAGGATCTACCTCATATTTGTTCGTAAATTCTGTACCTAACTAAAGGCGGGGCAACATATTATCTGTTAGTTTGGCTACCGTTCATTTCTGGATGGCGAATTTAACGTCCTTCTTTTGTATTTTTCTTTTATTATCAGCTTCTTGTACTGGGGTTCTTCTGAGTTGGTCTGGATTTTTTCGTCCATGCGTTTTCTTCGTACTGTCTGTATTCTTTGTATGTTAGACTATGTTTTAATGGTTGACGCTGTTTCGGTGCAGGTTGTTGTGGTTTTCAGCTGGCAACCAAGTTTGTTTAAATTGTCTTTGCCCGTTGCTCCTGCAAACTTTCTTATGGTCTGACTTTACTTTTTTATTCGGTTGCTCTTGTTTTTTACCGGTGTCACTGAGGCAACAATTGCTTTCTACTTTGGCTTTCGGCTTCGTCCACTTGCCTGCTTGTGTTTCACATTTAGCTTAGTTGTTGGATAGTGATACCATATGCATTAGTTAAATTACCCAACTGCATTAGATGCAATGTTTTTGACGGAATTTAGTTATATTTGGTCAGCTCGATTATATGAAATGCATTACATAGCTATAGCAGATTTCTGAATATACATGTAGTATTTCCTTTGTACTATCACGTGATTATTCCATAAATTTTTCAATGCATTTAGTTTTTTAAACATTTAGTTCCACGTTGCGATTTCAGTAGCTTTTTTGGGTTATTTTTTTGCTCTTATCAGTTTCTCGTGCATTTTATTACGGGACATTAGGGTTTGGTTATACTACTACATTTGCATGCTCTGAAAAAATAGTCTGGGTTCTTATATTTCATATTCAGCTGCACACTTTATATGTTTGTAAAATTGATTTTGATACTACTATTATTCAGATCGAATATCTCCGCTTCCAGGATACTGCTACATTTGGGCAGGTAATTGCGTATTTGATTTCGCCTCCAAATTTTCCTTTTTACAGTTTGGATTCTCCTCACTTTTTTGGCCAGTCTTTTTTTTTTTCCTGCACATATGTTTATTTAGGCACTTTCTTGCTAACTTCATTTCAATAGTATTATTAATTATATTTTGTTAGGGCGACTGCATATATTTTTGTTCCAACCTGGCATATTTGGTACGGTATTAATTATCATACTGATTGCCACTGCCACTTAAATATCCCGTTGACAGCCGTCAATTTCTTTCAAGAACTAGGCGTAGCGTGGAGCATCTGCTCGTTTTATTAGGCTGAAAAAAAATTATCTTCCCCACATGCTTGTTTGCTCTCTCATGCATCTCGTGATTACATTTATGTTCTTAATCAGATGAATCACGTTCCATGTAGTTTCACTGGCTCCACGTCACGCTTATAATTTTCCTTTTGTTGGCAGGTTAGTCAAACTCATGAAATTTTTGCAGTAAATCTCAATAAGTTTTAATACATAGTGTACATTGTTCTTCAGAGGTTGTCCAAGTGAAATACATGATTTTTTCTTATTTTACCTTTTTACAGTTTAGTAACGACCTTTTAATTTTTGCAATACCCTCTCTACTACCAGGGTCTACTATTCAGCAAAGCTTCGTGCGTCTCAACTTTATCTGTGCTAACGACATAGTAGAGTACAATTCTTATTTACTGTAGATGTGAGATTAGATCCTCATGTTAGTTAGTAATCATTGCTCAATATGTAATTTGTAATGTATTTGAAATATATTCTCATTTGCCTGTGACGACATGTTGTGGTGCACTTGTATGTTTCAGATATACACATTATCTTGCATGCAATCACGTAACAAATTTTCTATATTAAAATCTTTGGTTACATATCATTCTTTAGAGTGTTACTCGGCTTCTTAGTTCCACGTTGCGATTTCAGTAGCTTTATGTGGGTATTTTTTGGTTCCTGTCAGTTTCTCGTGTCGGTATGCGGCAGGAACATTAGGGTTTTGTTATATTACTGCAATTTCAGGAGCCACACATAGCATCAGGGATCTGCTCGTTTTATTAGGCTGAGGAAAAAAAAAGGTATCTTCTTCACATACTTGTGTGCTCTCTCATGCATCCCGTTTTTGCATTTACGTTCTAATTCAGATGAATCACATTCCACGTAGTTTCACTGGCTTCATGTGAGGCTTATAATTTTTTTTTGGCAGGTTAGTCAAACTTGTGGAGTTTCTGCAGTAGATCTCAATAAGTTTTGATACATAGTGTACATTTCTTCAGAGGTCGTTCAAGTGAAATACATGATTTTTTCTTATTTTGCCTTTTTACAGTTTAGTAACGACCTTTTAATTTTTGCGGTATCCTCTCTACTACCAGGGTCTACTGTTCAACAAGGCTTTGTGCATGTCAACTTTGTTTGTGTAAAACCCCACAAAAAAAAAATCATGTAAACGATAGACTTAGTAAATATAGTTGTAAGATATCATTTCATTGTTATGAATAAATTTTGTTACGAACCCCTTGATGTTTCAAACGATTAATTGTTAATCGCCCAAATTTAAATTTTATTAAATATTTAGCACACATTATTAATTAAATAACATACCAAAATAATAAATGAGCCAAGACCTAAAACATAAACTTAATAGATTAGGCTCAACCCAACATACTTTACAACTAAACTAACTAATATCCCAACCCACTACAATAATAATAACTTATACATTTAAATAACAAATAAATATATATATATATATATATAATATATTATATATATGGGGGAAAAGAGGAAGAGTGAAGTTTTCTAGAGTTTTCACCTTCCCCATGCAAGACCACATTCAAGTCTTACACTTTCCCAAGCCCTAATAACACTCCCTTAAATGCTTACACTATTATCTAGCCACCACTCTTACACTACACAACACAAAAATCTGCATATAGAGGGAGAGAGAGAGAGAGAGAGAGAGAGGAGGGCCGAAAATTTGAGAGGAAGGAGGAAGGAATAGTTCATCAAAAACTCAAGCGAACTAGGTAATCCATCTCCCTACATCTCCTTTTACAATTTGTAAGTTATGAGGCTTTATCCAACCCGTGCGATGCACGGTCATTGGTTGAATATCTACGTGTTTTGTACGTAATGTTGGTGCAGACGGTTGAATGAGCATATGACGGAATTTAGATGCCTTTTAGAGAAGTTTATAGGTTTTTTTTATTGTTATTGTCCTATTATTTTAGTCTATGTAATTAGTTATATGTAATGCATTGTATTTATTTTAGTTGATTTGATTGCGTTGCACCAGTTTTTTTCTGATAAACTATTGAACTCTTGCTTATGTATTAAATTTGATTGCTTATGTATTGTATTAAGTCGTGTGTAGGACCATCTCCAACATTGTTCTTGATTATTCTAACATTTAAAAAAGATTGTTCTTGACTTTTGTCGATCGCCACAGCGTGTGAAACCAGCAATGCTAATTGTCTTATTTGAAATCGAAAAGGCAATCTTGTATCGGACGGCGTAAGAGTCATTCTATGAATTTAAACAGCATCACGTGCATTATTTCCCACCAGTACCCTCCCTTCAGTAATATAAGATTACATCTTCGTAATAATTAATCTCGTTATATAAATATATGATATGATCAATATTTTATAACAATATTACTGCAACATTAACCTTCATATAAATTGACAATAAAGTTTGATTTGCATAATACATAAATTCATTAAAACATATAAAAACATAATAACAACAAATTCATAAATCATCTCCCTCTCTCTCTCTCTATATATATATATATATATATATATATAATATTATTCTAAATTAAAAGCAAAAAAATAATATTCTAAAAAATAAAATAAACTTCGGTAGATGAAAATGTAGGATTCAAAACTTTTAATTTCAATTGATGGTTCGATACACCTGAACATGTTATGATATTCCGATACACTTATCCCCATATATGTAGTAGCAAATGAATCTACACTACGATAAAATTTTCTTTAGCATCATGCATGGACACCATATACTCATTGATGCAATCAACTTCATCTAAATTTGAACATTCCTCTTCCTTGCAAATATGCCAAATCTTCAATCTCCAATATGATCAAAAAGCGAAGAATATGTCGTATCGACAATAGAATGAATATAATCATTAGATTCAGTTATCAAAAAATCGTTTAGAGTCTCAACTCCAAATTCACCATCATCACGCACCTGGAGTCCCATCACTAATGCATGTCGTCAAGTGTGATAATATTCACAAATTCACGTGTATTAGATAAAGAGATTATGTATATACAGATAAATGTATACACTATATTTTTCTTTTTGGAATCAACAACCATAAGATGAATTCAATAAATCAATAATTATCGTAATTATTTGAACTAAGCAATAACTTAATTAAAGTGGGGGCAGATAAATAAAATCACACCAGATGTTAATGTACATCAAATAATAATTCAATGTGGCATTACAATTTTGGGCCTTCAAAACAATGGAGCATCCTCCCCATCTCACAAAGATATGCAAAAGAAATTGAAAAATAAAAAAATACAACCATAGAAGAGAAAAAATTGCCATTTCCTGAAGGCCGCTAAATAAAAAAAAATAAAAATTTTCTTTTTGAAGGCCGCTTCACAATCCATTTTCTTCCACTTCAATCCTCATTTCCTCTGCGCAAAGGAAAAGTGTACACAAACACCTACAAAAAAGTGCTGGTTCCATATGTTTGCTTCTAGTGATTGTAATTCACAAATACTCGGGACAAAAAAGAATATTTCAGCAATTTCTTACATCATATCTTTTACCATTATAATGTGATATTTTTTCTGTTTAGGAAACAAGAAAAAAATCTGAGGAATGTTGAAATCTGCAAAACTATTCAAAATAATGAAATGTCGGCTGGAAACCTACTTGGAGAAACATCAAACCCAACAATTCAAGCAGAATCGGGATTAAGATCTCTATGGTATGACTCTGAAACTAAAGAAGCTATGAATAATATGTTTCCCCTATTTGCGCTGCGAAAAGGAAGTTCATACATCATAACAATGAGTCATGTGATTTTCAAAAAGTTAAAGACACAAATACACAAATTAATCTAGTAGAAGTTTTAGGGCCACCGGTATTCGGAATGAAATAGATAGAAGGTACACATGAAACCACACTTATTGTTGAGAAATTATCAAGAACTTAAAAGATATGGTGAAGACTTATAAACATGTCGCATTAAGATACAAAGAACCACATTAATTCATGTTAAATTACAATCATGCACCAAGCATCTCTAGTGTTCGGTTTGAAGAACTTATTTATTTTTGTTTACCTGTGATAACAATTGCTTCAAGTCATCCCGTCTCAAGGCCTGTTCACCGGAGTCTTTTAGGTTGTACAAAACTGAAGACAACAAATTAAGAAGAGATAAGTGGACAACTTGAAAGGTGAGTTTAATTACAATCTCAACTATCCTAAACAGTAATTAGAGTAAGGGGTACCATGCGGCATGGCTTGCGTTTTAGCTAACAACCCAAAATTTCTGATGGCGCACCACACCGGGGTTGGCGCTATGGCTGGTTGCGCCGTGGTGGCCAGCCCACGCGGTGCTGCGTTTTCCCTTTTTTTTTCCTTGAAATCCGAATGTTGGAATTCTTTTTTGAATCTTGAAACTTGTATATGACCGTTGCATGCATGCTAGTAACGGGTATAAGCCCGTTTTTTGTCCCATTTCCAAGTTTTAAGCACACAAAAAACTTATAAATACCCCCTCAAATCAATTCTAACTCATACACTTCTATAACTAACTTATCTCTATTATTTCTTTTGCATCCAAAATGAATCCCAACCAAAAATGGATTTACAACATGCTAAATGACCCGAGCAACCAAATGAATCCCATCCAAATGCCGGGTTCGTCTTCTCAATCGGGTTACCTTCCAAGCTTCCAAACCTCATATATGAATCCCGACGACTTGACAATATTTAGTAAATGGAAAATACAATTACAATAACAACAACAACAACAATTTACTCAACCTCAAGCAACCCCTTCCCAACCAAATTCGGACCGTCTTGGAGGTAGAGCCATTTTCTTTAGCCTAACAGCTTGCCTTCTGGGTCTCCGGTTGCATTCCCAACGCTGTTGTTGATACTGAGCGGGCACCTGCTGTCTCGAGGAATAACAGGGCTCCTGTATCCAATACCTCGGCGTGCTGTATTGATAGTACTGCCGTGCGGGCCTTTGGTATTTGGATACAACCTTCCTTCTGAACGGCTGTTGGCGCTATTGATATGCTCGAGGAGCATGCAATTGAGTGCGCCTTTCAGGTCTGAATGGCTGGTGATTCCGCTGTATGGAGTATGATTGAGGTGGCGGAATGGCAGCCTTTGCTGTTTACTGTGCAATAGGTTCCTTCACAGGACTCGAAGTTTCTTTCGATACAGGAATGGGTTCCACACCCCTAACAAACACTGTACTAGTTTTCCCTTTGTTTGAACATGAGTTGTATCCTAAGCCACTTTTATCATGAGCATGTTGCCCAGTGCTTAGAATTTCTTCCATTCTTTTGGACGATTTCTCCAACGATTTCAGAATAGTCTCAAGTTCATCTTCTCATTTTTCGAGAGTTTTGACTTTGGCTTGAAGTAGAACCAAATCATTTGTCTTGCTCTCGTTGTGAGTTTTAACCTCACTTAGTTCATGAGCAAGTTGATGATTGCTCTCCATGAGTTTTTCAAAATCGACTTTGCTGGTTTCACAATCAATAGACATATTTTCATAATTTATTTTCAGCAAGTCATTTTCATCTTTCAGCTCTAGGTTAGACAATTGGAGCTGTATATTCTCATTTTTCAGAGTCTCATGGGCCTTTTGAATGTTTTTAAACTCATTCATCATGTTTTCAAAAGTATGAGATGCATTTACTGGAATAGCTGAGGTTGAGCTTACCTCATCGTCGCTGTCTTCACCTTCCGGAATGTCCTTGGCCATAAAGCACATATATGCTTTATCATCGAACTCATCGTCAGATGAATCACTTTCAGTGACCACCTGAAGACATTCTTCGGATTTGGATGGTGCGGGGGAGGCTTCTGATTCTCCAATCAGGGCCATGAGCTTGTTTTTCCAAGAACGTCTTCTTTCATCCCTCTCTTGTTGCTCGGCTTCCGGCAACCTTTGAACTTTGGGATGAGGACATTTATTTGCATAATGCCCTGGTTTCCTGCAATTAAACATAGGTTAGCATCACCGGATGAAGTTTCGGTACTTACCTTGTGGACAGGTTTAGGCCTGTAGGGAGTTTTTCCAGACTGCTTGATGAACTTTTTGAACTTATGCATGAGAAGCGTTATTTCATCTTGAGACAGGCTGTCGTCGTCATTGTCAGCATTATTGTGACTAGGCTTCGACGAGCTGGGCATGCTGTGTCGACGGTTCGATACAGCGGCTAGTGCTGTCACCTTTGAAGGAGATTCTTCAACTTTCTCTCTTCTGTCAATATCATACTCAAAAGCTTTGAGGTCAGAGAAGAGATCAAAAGTAGATATTTCATTAAGATTGCAAGACACACGCATAGCTGTGGTCTTAATGTCCCATCGTGCAGGGAGAGATCTGAAAATTTTTAAATTCTTCTCCTTTTGGGTATAAATTTTGCCCAAAGCTTCAAGTTCACCAACAATACCAGTGAATCTGAGGTCAAGTTCCTCAAGTGTCTCAGTTGGTTTCATTTCAAAGGATTCAAATTGCTGAGTCAGTTTTGAAATTTTGTTTTCTTTTGAGAGCTTAGTTCCCTTAAAAATCAACTTGAGTTTATCCCAGATTTCCTTGACTGTTTTACAGCTCTTTACCTTCGAGAACGTGCCTTTGTCAAGAGTGACAAATAACGCGTTCTTAGCCACATTGTCGAGGTTGGCTCGCTTTCTTTCATCTGTGGTCCATTGCTCGCATTCCTTCTCGAGCATCTCAGCATGGGCTTGGCCTTCAACCCTTGCGGACGTGTTTACCTTCATGATCTTGATGGGGCCATCCTGTATAACAAAAATCATCTCTTCGTGCATTGCTGCAAGATGAGCCTCCATCCTAATTCTCCAATCATCAAATTCGTTAATAGAGAACATAGGAACTTTGTTGATCATAGATATATCCATGTGAGAATAAAGGAATGAAAAACTCTGTTTTAAAAATAAGTGATTTTGGATCTGATTCGGTTAAAAATACGACTGATTCTTTTTAGCATCAACCTCTCCGATACCACTTGTTGGCCACTAAGTATACTGGATACAACTCGGAAAGTGTTTTAAACAACAAGTTGTACTGGTTTGAATCTGAGTGCGTAGCGGAAGTGTTAAATAGTTAGTTGTTGTGGATACAGCAACTAGATGTGCAGTGTATACTTAAATAATCACAGTTTAATAAAACAAGAGTAAAAAGTTTATTATAATTACTGCGTACACAACTACGTAATTATAACAACACTTAATCAATATATCGTTCACACAGATTGATATAAAGATCTTAGCTTCAACCGTTCACACAGATTGGTTTGAGCTAACACTTTGACTTGCTTCTTCACACACAGTTCTGAAGCTTCGTCTTCTTCGATGTAATTCCTTCACACACAGTTCCGGAGTAGCAAAGATTACTCAGTCCACACAGGGCTGATCTGGGTTTGTTCAAAGGATAGAACAGGGTATGAACAATAGCTGACTTTCTGAGCTTCTAGCTGATGATGTGTTGTTCACGATTTAAGCACTGTATATCTCTTTATATCTGAATAGCAGAAAGCTTAGGAGATATGTTTTGATCTGATGTATATGATAATCACTTCGTAAGATTTTCATTTTTTAGGTAACTGATGATCTTCAAACTCTGGAGATATATATAGTTTTCTGAAATATATCTGTTGGTGATCTATCCGTTGGGCAAGATTCTGTGACAACGGATATTCAACTGAGATCCGGATATTGCGGGATTTTGAAGATCTTCTGACTTACAGTATTTAAATGCTTTATCTTTTAGTATTTAAATACTTCTTTATCAACGGGACTTGACTTTTAGTAAAGACTGAAGATTCCTTCTTTGTCCTGTTGAGAGCTGTATGGAAGGATTACGTATTGACAATTCGAGACAGCTTCCATACTTAGTCTTTATGAGACTTCTTTGATGTACTAAAGATATGCTGGATCTATGAGAGGTCTTCGATACAGGTTGACACTATAGATCATCTTAATCGATACAGTTCCCTTACTGTATGCAGGATTGGTATATTGTCAAAACATACTGACACTATGATCAATACAGGGCATTATCGATACATGGTATTGTTATCCCAACAAATTCGATACATGGTATTGTTATCCCAACAATTTCAGATAGAGGTTGTTATCCCAACAATTTCGATACAGGGTATTGTTATCCCAACAATTTCAGATAGAGGTTGTTATCCCAACAATTTCGATACAGGGTATTGTTATCCCAACAGGGTTTTCTATGAAGTAACTATGAGAAATAGTGCATCTTTGCATCCTACTTATGCAAGATTTAAGTTAAAGAATGTAACTCACATGTATGCAAAAGAGGGACTTGATGTTGATGAGGTGGAGAGGAGAACAAATGCCATCAAAGTCCTGCTTATGGCTCTTTATTGTAACACCCCCAAAACCGACCGAGAATATTACAGCGCCGTGGGCCCCATATTGGAACCCACAAGGCTAAAATTGTTTTCGCAAACGTTTAAAAATGTCAAAAAGCCCTTTGAAAGTACACACACACGCAGCGGATAAAAACACAGTTCAAAGAATACTGAAAGCCATTTTAAATATACACACGCAGCGGATAAAAACACAATTAATTACATTTGCAGCGGAATTAGAAAACCAGAAAAGAATACATAATCCCAACAATCACGCCATAGCCAGTATCACCGGAAAGCTCATCCCTTCACGACCGCTACTAGCTCGAACTCCGAGTACATAAAAGATAAAGCCCACGACGGGGTAAGCCATAATACTCAACAATGATAACGATCACATCACAAAAACAATACATATCAATGTAATTACAAGGTGAGAATAATTCCAATGTAGTCTCACCGTAGTAACCTTACCAACCTGTCACAATCCATAACAAATCAATTATTACCAACCCACGCCTCGTGTCCATAAGTGATGAATGAATTCAAAAGTAACCACCCGTACTGTATCCGAAACGATACCAAAATTCCCAAACTTATCATATTTCAATTATAGAATGATCTGGCCATGAATTAATCCATAATCACGTTTGAAGCCAACAAAACGACGTAATTCAATGTGTTCTAACATCTAACCATCATCTAATCCATACTCCAAGGCATGTATCATCATATTCTCCAACATACGATCCTCCTAACATCAAGAATCGAAGCAATACTACCAAGATATCCAAGAACAACATGATTCTATAATCATAGTCAACATTTTCAAGACAAAAACCAACATATCATCATCTTTCTTTCAACATATAGTTCATATATCCTCAAGAATCGTAACAACAATACCATAATCATCTTCATACGAAGAAGAACATCAACACTAACATCAAAATCCAAATTCAAGGAGTAGAGTTCATCAACATACCTTTTGAAGATGAATAACACAATCAAACACTTCCAGAACTCCAAGAACTCCGAGTTTCAAGCTTTCAATCATCCTTATCAAAGTCTTAACAAGGGTATGAGGGTCTGAAATGGGTTTGAGAGTGAAGAGGGACGATTTGGGTAGGAGGAAATATGTTTCCTTTCGTGAGGAAATGAAAGTCCCGTTCTTACTTTATAAACTGTGCATCACGTTACGTACGTTAAGTCCCAAAGTTAACGTACGTAAGGCCTTTAACGTACGCTATAGGTCCTATATAGCATATGTAATCGTCATCCGGGGTAATCTGTACTATTTTACACCTCGCGTTACGTACATAATACCATCACCGTAGCGTACGTAATGTAGCGGTTGACTTGCTACAGTATAATGGTCGTGTTACGTACGTAACACGTCCTGTATAACGTACGTAACACGTACGTTGACTCACCTGTCAACATCCTCCGCCGAAAGTTGTCGACACATGGTCCCACCTGCCGACCACGACTCGATCGTCTGATTCCCATGTTACGTACGTAATGTCTCGGCCATAACGTACGTAACTCTACCAATTTAACGTACGTAAGCTTCAACACATAACGTACGTAATGGCTTCCATACTTAGCCATTTCCAGCAATTCCTGTCCAACATCTCGACATAACAATGTGAACATACGACAATACTGAACACATATACGAAATCCCGAAAATATTCTCGTACGGTACGTCTGATGCACGATATCCTCAATTACAACTGTCGACCAAGTACGGCAATCATACAAATACCCATACGGTATATCCGACATCGAAAACACATCAAGCATGTAATATCCTAGAATCAAAATAACCTCGATAGACATATTGGCACGGCTGTCATGGTTTCCAAAATTATCCACTCATATCGTGTCGGTCCCACTCTGTACAGTACATCCCAGATAAAATAATGCGAAAAATTCATAGTGAAATTCTAGGATATTACATATACACCTACTTAAATAAGTTTCGTCCTCGAAACTCAACACCTGTCATAATCAGTATCTCAATCCCGAAATATCTCAAAATCACGATACCATACTCAATAATCATCATCAAAGCTGAAATAACTAAAAGAACATACTTACAGGTCCGTTTAGTCGATGATCTTCCGTGATACCAGCATACGACTCCAATACAAAGTCTCAACACACTAACAACACCGGCATCGCAAATACAGCAATTTGAAAATATTTCAAAAATTTTGAAACCTCCAAAATCGGTTTGACTCAAAAGTCAGAAAATCATTTTCAAAAGTCACGCTACTACCGCACCGGTAGAGCCACATAACACACACGCCCGGGTTTTACGAAACCCAAGCTCCGATACCATTTTCTGTAAGACCCCTAAAACCGACCGGGAATATTACAGCGCCGTGGCCCCATATTGGAACCCACAAGGCTAAAATCATTTTCGCAAACGTTTAAAAATGTCAAAAAGCCCTTTGAAAGTACACAAACACGCAACGGATAAAAACACAGTTCAAAGAATACTGGAAGCCATTTTAAATATACACACGCAGCGGATAAAAACACAATTAATTACATTTGCAGCGGAATTAGAAAACCAGAAAAGAATACATAATCCCAACAATCACGCCATAGCCAGTATCACCGGAAAGCTCATCCCTTCACGAACGCTACTAGCTCGAACTCCGAGTACATAAAAGATAAAGCCCACGACGGGGTCAGCCATAATACTCAACAATGATAACGATCACATTACAAAAACAATACATATCAATGTAATTACAAGGTGAGAATAATTCCAATGTAGTCTCACCGTAGTAACCTTACCAACCTGTCACAATCCATAACAAATCAATTCTTACCAACCCACGCCTCGTGTCCTTAAGTGATGAATGAATTCAAAAGTAACCACCTGTACTGTATCCGAAACGATACCAAAATTCCCAAACTTATCATATTTCAATTATAGAATGATCTGGCCATGAATAACTCTGTCAGCTGGGTCGCACAATCGGATCCCAATCCTGATAAAACCGATATCACACGACACATCTGCAAATCAACTGTCCCGAAACAATGGCAAGTCCTGGATATCAATACAAAGCATGAATGCTCACACAGTCAATAATGATAAACAATCGATGCATCACAACGGAAATATCAATGACATGATATTTCCACACAAGATCGACAAAGGATCAACATGGACGAGAATACCATGATCTGGTAACTCCTCAACGAAGAATCAATAACCAAGAATACCGACGAGACGGTAAGGATCAACGAAGAATCAATAACCGAGAATACCGACGACACGGAAAATCCCAACAAGATCAATAAAAGGTCGACAACCGAGAATACCGACGACACGGTAAGGATCAATGAAGAATCAATAATCGAGAATACCGACGACACAGTAAACTCCAACAAGATCAATAAGAGTCGACAATCAGAAATACCAACGGTACGATAAACTCCAATAAGTTCAATAAAGGGTCAGCAACCGAGAATACTGACGACACAGTAAACTCTAACAAGATCAATAAGGACCAACAACTGGGAATACCAACGATACGGTAACTCCAACAAGAGCAATACGAAATCGACAACTGAAAACACCGACGACACGGTAAACTCCCAAACGGAATCAATAAGGATCAATAACGAACGAGACTACCAATGATAGGGGAAACTCCAAACGAGATTAATAAAGGATCGATAACAAACAAGTTTACCATCGATATGGTAACTTCCAACGAGATCAGAAAAGGATCAACGGGAACAGATACACGAGAGAATAAAATCGTCAACCATATACAAATCATATATATACGGGATTTCAAGGACAACCCAAATATCGAACAGATCCAATTATACATGGGCTGTGAACGACCAATCAATAAGACTCAAGATAGACGTCACGATACAACATGACAACAAATCTCGAAGAAACGCATATCCATCAAGGATCAGAAGACTTCCCAAAAGAGCAACAGTAACTCGATCATGAAAGACCGACACGACCACAATGTCGTATTTCCATCAGACAATAGTCCACTTCATGCTCAACAATGCATATAATACTAACACATAAACCCCAAGGCAGCAGCCAAGGGTCACGGAAGCATCTCACAGGAATACCCCGGAACATAGGTGCCATATAGGTCTTATCCCCTAACACAGTTCATGCAATCACAAAATAACACAAGGTCTCAACCAAGGGACACGAAAGTATACACACAGGAATACCCCGGAACATAGGTGCCATATAGGTCTTATCCCCTAACACATCGGCCCAACAGATCACAGCTCAAAGGAAGAGCACATTACAAAACGTAACAAACAATGGTGCACACTCACCGCATGAAATATCAACACACACATGCAATAATGCAACATGATGATTATCATAATCTAACAATATTAATTTACCTCAAGCTGGAGACGCCAACCTTTCCACGACCAACCGCCCTGAACGAATACACGGTTTATCCGACAATCCAAAATGAAGTACAGTCCATAACTAATACCAAACCACCATCCCGAGTTCAACATTGACACGATAACTAACCTTGATATCCAACTTCTCATGCAATAGACCAAATTATAATTCACGTTTCCATTTCCACTAGACATCCTTGAAATCATATACATTATGATTTATCTTAGTCCAAAAATATCATACATACCACCATTCCGACAATTCATACATTCCATAATACCATTGCTATATGAATCATAAATGAAATGAAAACGAAATCATTTATTAACATTATGAACTGAGCAAGCATAACTTGCCTGGATACCAATACGACGAAGCCACCATCAATCCCGCCGTCTTCGTCTACAAGCTCCGTAGCCCCGACTCACCGCAGCACAACGGTTAATATCAACGATCATCTAATGCAACCTAATACAATAATCAATCAACGATACATTCGATAACAATCAACAACTGGTATAATCAACCAATCAAACTCAACGGTATCTCGATCGTACGAAATCAAACCAAATTAACTCTTATCAATACGAATACAAGCCGAACTTCGATAATCAATAGTTCTATCAACGTCTACAACATTCTTGGTTCCGACTTCAATCTTAAATTTGGATTTACATGGCTCATCCATGCAAATTCATAGGAATACAATTACGGCTATCATCATGAATAATCATATACCAAAATTAATCATAATCCTTCCAATTTACGGACATATATCATTCAAGAATTCTTCACGAACATGAATTAATCCATAATCACGTTTGAAGCCAACAAAACGACGTAATTCAATGTGTTCTAACATCTAACCATCATCTAATCCATACTCCAAGGCACGTATCATCATATTCTCCAACATACGATCCTCCTAACATCAAGAATCGAAGCAATACTACCAAGATCTCCAAGAACAACATGATTCTATAATCATAGTCAACATTTTCAAGACAAAAACCAACATATCATCATCTTCCTTTCAACATATAGTTCATATATCCTCAAGAATCGTAACAACAATACCATGATCATCTTCATACGAAGAAGAACATCAACACTAACATCAAAATCCGAAATCAAGGAGTAGAGTTCATCAACATACCTTTTGAAGATGAATAACACAATCAAACACTTCCAAAACTCTAAGAACTCCGAGTTTCAAGCTTCCAATCATCCTTATCAAAGTCTTAACAAGGGTATGAGGGTCTGAAATGGGTTTGAGAGTGAAGAGGGACGATTTGGGGAGGAGGAAATGTGTTTCCTTTCGTGAGGAAATGAAAGTCCCGTTCTTACTTTATAAACTGTGCATCTCGTTACGTACGTTAAGTCCCAAAGTTAACGTACGTAAGGCCTTTAACGTACGCTATAGGTCCTATATAGCGTACGTAATCATCATCCAGGGTAATCTGTACTATTTTACACCTCGCGTTACGTACGTAATACCATCACCGTAGCGTACGTAATGTAGCGGTTGACTTGCTACAGTACAATGGTCGTGTTACGTATGTAACACGTCCTGTATAACGTACGTAACACGTACGTTGACTCACCTGTCAACATCCTCCGCCTAAAGTTGTCGACACAGGGTCCCACCTGCCGACCACGACTCGATCGTCTGATTCCCATGTTACGTACGTAATGTCTCGGCCATAACGTACGTAACTCTACCAATTTAACGTACGTAAGCTTCAACACATAACGTACGTAATGGCTTCCATACTTAGCCATTTCCAGCAATTCATGTCCAACATCTCGACATAACAATGTGAACATACGACAATACTGAACACATATACGAAATCCCGAAAATATTCTCGTACGGTACGTCTGATGCACGATATCCTCAATTACAACTGTCGACCAAGTACGACAATCATACAAATACCCATACGGTATATCCGACATCGAAAACACACCAAGCATGTAATATCCTAGAATCAAAATAACCTCGATAGACATATTGACACAGCTGTCATGGTTTCCAAAATTATCCACTCATATCGTGTCGGTCCCACTCTGTACAGTACATCCCAGATAAAATAATGCGAAAAATTCATAGTGAAATTCTAGGATATTACATTTATGATGAGGTACTTTTTATTTTTCAACTTTTCATGTAATATATGTTTCATTGGTTGTTACTTGTAAGCATTTAATCATGATGAGATTCTGCATTGCTTCAACTACTTTAAAAAAAATTTCCAATTCACTAATATAATATAACTAATTTCTGCATTTTTCTTGTTAGTATGTGGATCATGTAGATGGAGGTATACACATGCAGAGGCCGCACTCACCAATCTCTTCATCT
Source organism: Orobanche coerulescens (assembly GCA_033398695.1). NCBI lineage: Eukaryota > Viridiplantae > Streptophyta > Magnoliopsida > Lamiales > Orobanchaceae > Orobanche > Orobanche coerulescens. The sequence goes on along the minus strand of CM065816.1, from coordinate 112,143,149 downwards.
AGTACTATCACAAGTACAACCAGCATTAGCAAGGGCCATAGGGGCCAAAAACTGAGCAACTGGAAAAGGTTGTCCAAGATACTGAAGAGGCGGTTACAGCTCATCAAGTTGATCAATACTTGGATGCTGCCTTAGATCCAACAGATGAAGAGGATCACTTTGACATCCTTTGTTGTTGGAAGATAACGGGCTGCAAGTTTCCAGTCTTAGCAGCAATTGCAAGAGATGTTCTTGTCATTCAAACTTCAACAGTAGCCTCACAGTCATGTTTTTCAACTGGGGGTAGAGTTATTGATTGTTTTAGGATCTCACCGACTCCTAAATAAGTGGAGGGACTTATCTTCATGCAAAATTGGATGTTAGGTGATGATATTGCATATGGTGAATCCATTGATGAACCAACAATTGAAAACACAGAGTTTTATTATGATGCTGACCTAGGTATAAATTTTGATGTATTTCAATAAATTATTGTTTATATTTTTTTGCCTATTTAAAATTGTGTATGTGTCAAACTCTCTTTAATTCTACAGAATATGAAAGCACTGCTTTGAGCAAGAATAACTGTCCACCTCCTCTTCCAAAGGCAAACGTAAAAAGGGAAAGGGAAGTCATTAGCAGCCGTGGGAAGTTTTGTATGGATGTTTGGAATTTATTATTTTTACGTTTGTATTTTTGCTGCTTGGTTTTGTTATTCATTTTGAGTTGCTATTTATTTTGGGTTTATGGACTCTTATAATTTTTATGTTGAATTTATTTTTTGTTCCAAAAACTTAGGACTGGACATTTTTGGATTTTATTTTTTTGGGAGTTGAGTTGTTGCCTATTGTGTAGAAATAATCTTAGGGAACTGCTGTCTTTTTGTAGTCAAATGTGTTTTAGGTGCAAAATCTGCAATCTGCAGCAGCAACAATCTACAAGAGATTTTTTACTTTTTTTAATTTATATTTTGAACTTTTTTATGCGGGACTAAAACCGTCCCGTCCCGTCCCAACTGAGATAAGGCCCACGCGGGATGAAATTTTGAAATCACCAATCCGTCCCATTTCGTTCGTTATTATACGAGCCGGGACATGGGATGACCTCAGGCCCATTCCATCCCGTCCCATTCCCACCCCTAAATAATATTGTAACACCCACAAATCCAATTGGGTCATTACAGTGATGTGGATCCCACACCAGGAGATCCACCAGGTGAACACGACCAAAATACAACAAACTGACCAAAAGGGAGAATCACAGTCCCTACTATGATATCCAACATAATATTCCGATGTGGAATTTCTACGACAAACGTGGGCCTACATGGCCAAAATAAAAGAACAACAACATCCACGAGCCTTGCTCGGATAATACAAAATAACAACAATTGACAAAACTGGAGTAGTCCAAACGGTCTGATCGACATGAACACCAAAACATCTCGAACTAGTATCGCTCGAATGCCTCGTCGCCATCGTCATGCCCCTGTGTCTCAACTCTCTCCTCGCAAACACCTAACACATGTAAACATGTTCCGCCCCCACGGGGTCAGTCATCCAGATAATGAATATCAAATACATGTACAACATGATATGCATCCAAAAGCAGAATAAAATGGTACAACAATGGTAATATGAGATGCTAACAAAACAATGTAGGAATCGAGCATTCGTGAAACACTATGCCCACGGCATACGATCAATACCTGTTCATCAGGTTAGAACACAAGTGCCCAACGGCGAATCATCAATATAGAACACAACAATAAATTACCCGAAGGTAAACCAATCAGAGCTGAAATAAATATGAATCACAACGCCTGAAGGCTCCAACGGAAATACCAAGACATCAGAATGGCCTGAAAGCCCCTCAGCCGAATCTACCAAATATCACAATCACCTGAAAGTCACTCAGCCGAAACTGCCAATCATCACAATGGCCCAAAGCCAAACAGCCCGAAGATGTATCACATGAGGGCCGAAGCCACGGCACGAAGTCGTATCACAATGAGGGATGAAGACACGGCACGAAGCCGTATCACAATGAGGGCCGAAGCCACAGCACAAAGCCGTATCACAATGAGGGCCAAAGCCACGGCACGAAGCCGTATCACAACGAGGGCCGAAGCCACGGTAGGAAGCCGTATCACAATGAGGGATGAAGCCACGGCACGAAGCCGTATCATAATGAGGCCCTCCAATGGTCGTGACATACTGAACTGTAGGTGTTGGGAAACCAACCGCGAAGGTTCAAGCCCCAAACTTACCCACCGAGCACTAGCTGAGACTAACCTCCGAAAATATAATTAATCAGAACCGGCAACGATCACAAAATTACCGAATTCACAAGAATAATAGGATGCTGCCTTGAGTCGGCCAACACGACAACAATAACTCACGGGTGGGCACTGGCCTCGGCGGTCCTAATTCAAATACCTCGACTGCCTTGGAATGGCCAATCGATCACAACAACTCAACGGATGGGAACTATCCTTGACAGTCCCAATTCAATACCTCGATTGTCTTAGAACGACCAATCGATAACAACGATACCATGGATGGGAAATGTCTTTGACAATACCAATTCAATACGTCGATTACCTTACAACGGCCAATCGATAACAACGATACAATGGATGGGAAATGTCTTCGACAGTCCCAATTTAATATATCGATTACCTGAGAACGGTCAATCGATAACGACTCAACGTATGGGAAATGTCCTCGACAGCCCCAATTCAATACATTGATTACTTTAGAATGGTCAACCGATAAACAAAGATACAATTAGAACAGATGTCCCGGTGCCTTTAATCGACCACTAGAAATAGGGATGAAAACCAAATGCGTCAATGCCTTCAGTCGGCCAATACAACATCAACAGAAAAACACCAATATCAATAACAACGATCACAACGGTATCTTAATGGAACATCATTCAACAATAACCATCGATACATTGATACTGCGAACCGGCCATCGATAGCATCATAAGCTAACAAGTATCTCAATGCCTTGAACCGGCCGTTAATGAACAATAATAACAACAAGACAATCAATCAACAATGTTGGCATAATTACCGAAGGGTTTGTATCAAACAATTCCCTGACATCAACAGATCATGAAGAGAGTACGTCTCGAAATTATACAACACATTCATACACATATATGATAACATTTATCTCATTGACTAGTACAAGTATAAAACTTGCCTCAAACCGAAGGCGAGAAAGACATTCCACGATCAACGTCCTCCCAAGAAACAACGAACAGCATCCTCTGATAGTCACAAGCACCCGAACAACCTTGAATGAAATACAATTCATTCAATAACACAAAATCAATGGAAAACAACACCAAAGACAATCCCGATTCAATTACAAATCGGTTAAAATCCACAAACGAATATCATAGTCCTCAACTATGAATTCTAACATCCTCCAATACCTCAATGATCGATAATCCTCCACCAATTCATCATGAATTCGGATTAATCAACAAGATTAAATCAACCATTTCAAGATTATGACAATTATCACATAATTCATCATAATCCTAAACTAAAATGGTTATAATCCTCCAAGAACACAATCAACAAAAATAATCATCTCAAAGCTATGTTAATCATCTAACAATCTTAACATAACTCTTCCTAGACATGATTATAAACCCCAAGTATTCTAAAACATCAAAAACAACCCCTCCTCAAGACATAATCATCATGTTCTTAGTCATAAGTTATAAAAACTCATCAAGAATCATGCTATCCTCCATCCATCCATCAAAACACGAAGTATTCAACAATAGCAACAACATAATCTCGAGATAAACACAAGATTAAACACATACCTCTTGAAGAAGTGAAGAACAACCTCAAACCATCAAGAAACACTCCAAACTCCAAGTTCCTAAGCTTCAGTCCAAATTATGAAGCTCGAAATCAAGTTGGACGAGGCTGGAATTCACTAAGAGTTGCAGAGGGGTGATTTCTAGAGAGAGAAATCGAAAATGGATAGTGAGAAAATAAAAGATGAAGCATGTCTTTATAATATGCACATCACATTACGGCCGCTATCCTCCCTCCTTAACGTACGTAAGAGATATTACGTACGTTATTACCTTAACGTAGCGTACGTTAAGTTCTGCCAGAACTCACTGTCTCAAAACGAACCATGTATTGCGTACGTTATTAGCATAAGCATTACATAAGTAATGCCCGCTGACTTGGCTACCTCGAAAGGCCAACATGATCCAATCCTATTCGGCCCCACACGCCGAAAGTCGTATGCGATCAGATACCTTGTGTTACGTACGTAACGAACATGGCTTAACGTACGTAACCTGCGACACTTAACGTACGTAATGTTGTGCATGTAGCGTACGTTAGGTCCAATATACTTAGCCAAAATCAAGCTCCAAACACACCAAGCAACATCCGATCGGCAACACAATACCGACGACAAGTATAAATATTTCGATTCCAAAATATCCCAATACAATATACATTGTATCAGTCAAATAAAACAACAATTGTACAATTCCAAATGAATACGTACAACACAACAGTGTAACAAAAAAAAATTACCCCGAGATATTACATACTCCCCCCCTTAAAAAGAGTTTCGTCCCCGAAACTAAGGGTAAACAACTCGGGATATGAATTATCCATCGGGATCTGAAAACAACATCTCCAGGAATACTCCTCACTACAAACCACTTCGCCTGCATAATCGGTCCATCCCCTCGGGTCCCCTGTGTCTCCTCTATCTGGACACGGCGAAAGTAAAGTGATAAAAACACTCAACCAAATACGAGATAAGTCGAATCATGACTCCTCTGCCAGAGACCAGCCAGAAAGTCGTACCACCCACATGACTCGCAACACCAGCGTAGACACCCCGTTCTGATTGGCGGACGCCCATGCAAACACTGACTCACGCCAGAAAAAGAAAACAACAACGCACATGTAGTCTTCGGGACCATATCAATCGTGCGTCCAAATCCTTACGACCTAGACGTCTCGAATCACCAAGAACAATTACCCAGATCATCACAAAAATCTCGGGTACAACACCAAAAGTAAAGAAAAATGCATCAGACGACCTCAAATCTCAAGATTCTCAAAAGCTATCATTACAAGATAGATCAACAACAAATGGTTCACAACAACAATACTACAATACAGATCAAGTTCAACATCAATCCGAAAAACAATAGGAAGGGAAAATACAAATCAAGGCTACATCTCAAATGTACCGCACATCGATATCCTCCAGATCATCTATCTTCTCTATCTCATCGACTCGAGGAAGACCCAAATCTGAACTCGCTGCTCCTCATTGACTGTCCTTACTCTGGCTCCCGAAGCCTGATAGGACCCCTTGGATGAAGTACGGATTGGAGTAATAAAATCTCTCGAGACCCGTGAGCTCTCTCGAGACCTACTGACACTAGAACTCCTGTAGTATTTCTGAAGGTGTCCCTGCCTCCCACACAGAAAACAAACAATAGCCGGCACTATACAACGAGTACTAACATACCCTGCTGAATCACAGTTAAAGCAAACAACAGTCGAACTCGTCGTCTGAGAGGAAGATGATTTCCCAACACGAAGATGACTAGAAAACAACCTCTTGGACGTTGGAGCCTGATGTCCCTCTGAACGAACCGGCATTCTAGTCCTCTCACCAGAAGAAACTGAAAGGTTCTTTCGAGCAAGCTCCTTGATCAAAAGCTCTGCTCCAAGAGCCTTCTCGATGAATTCACCAAGTGAATTACAATTATGATTGAGCAACTGCATCCTCAACCGCGGGTTTAGCCTCTTGCTAAAATACTTGATCTTATCCGCTTCCGTATGGATAACAGATGAAGCAAACTGAAGAAGTCCTTGAAACTTCTCAGCAATAACAATAACACCCTCGTCCTTGACGGATTCGGGGTTCAAAACCTCTGACAACTTGGCTTCACGAAGTGGATCCGGATAATACCTCTCTAACATGAGAGTCTTGAACTCGCTCCAAACACAGTCACGAACGGTGGGCTTCATATAAAGCCACCATGAATAAGCACCCTGACTCAAATAGTAAGTCACTACTGCCACCTTACTCTCTTCCGGACACTGAACCATGTCAAAAAGTTTATCAAAATGTTCAATACTAGTCTTGCAATACGAAGCTTATAGGTCTTGCAATACTAGTCTTCACTCACGACGACTCGATGAAAGAATGGCTCATACAATCGTCCATCTATCACGACTCACGAAACTAGACTGTCCAGATTGTCGTAACCTGATAGCCCCACTATTACCACATCGGTAGAGCCACACAACTCACATATCAGGGTATATCACAACCCAAATCTCTGATACCATCTTCTGTAACACCCCCAAATCCCATTGGGTCATTACAGTGCCGTGGATCCTACACCAGGAGATCCACAGGCGAACACGGACAAAATACAACAAACTGACCAAAAGGGAGAATTAGAGTCCCTACTATGATATCCAACATAATATTCCGATATAGAACTTCTACGAAAAACATGGGCCTACATGGCTAAAATAAAAATACAACAACACCCACAAGCCTTGCTTGGATAATACAAAATGACAACAACTAACAAAACTGGAGTACTCCAAACGGTCTGATCGACACAAACCCCAAAACATCTCGGACTAGTAATGCTCGAATGCCTCGTTGCCATCGTCATGCCCCTGTATCTCAACTCTCTACTCGCAAGCACCTAAAACATGTAAACATGTTCTGCCCCCACGGGGTCAGTCATCCAAATAATGAATATCAAATACATGTACAACATGATATGCATCCAAAGGCAAAATAAAATGGTACAACAATAGTAATACGAGATGCTCACAAAACAATGTAAGAATCGAGCATTCGTGAAACACTATGCCTATGGCATATGATCAATACCTTCTCATCAGGTTAGAACACAAGTGCCCAATGGCGAATCATCAATATAGAACACAACAATAATTTACCCGAAGGTAAACTAATCAGAGCTGAAATAGATATGAATCACAATGCCCGAAGGCTCCAACGGAAATACCAAGACATCACAATGGCCTGAAAGCCCCTCAGCCGAAGCTACCAAATATCACAATCACCTGAAAGTCACTCAGCCGAAATTGCCAATAATCACAATGGCCCGAAGCCAAACAGCCGGAAGCTATATCACATGAGGGCCGAAGCCACGGCACGAAGCCGTGTCATAATGAGGGCCGAAGCCACGGCACGAAGTCGTATCACAATGAGGGCCGAAGCCACGGTACGAAGCCGTATCACAATGAGGGCCGAAGCCACGACACGAAGCCGTATCACAATGAGGGCCGAAGCCACGGCACGAAGCCGTATCACAATGAGGGCCGAAGCCACGGCACGAAGCCATATCACAATGAGGGCCGAAGCCACGGCATGAAGCCATATCACAATGAGGGCCGAAGCCACGGCAGCAAGCCGTATCACAATGAGGACTGAAGCCACGGCACGAAGCCGTATCATAATGGGGCCATCCAATGGCCGTGACCTACTGAACTGTAGGTGTTGGGAAACCAACCGCGAAGGTTCAAGCCCCAAACTTACCCACCGAGCACTAGCTGAGACTAGCCTCCCAAAACATAATTAATCACAACCGGCAACGATCACAAAATTACCGAATTCACAAGAATAATAGGATGCTGCCTTGAGTCGGCCAACACGGCAACAATAACTCATGGATGGGCACTGGCCTCGGCGGTCCCAATTCAAATACCTCGACTGCCTTGGAATGGCTAATCGATCACCACGACTCATCGGATGGGAACTATCCTTGACAATCCAAATTCAATACCTTGATTGTCTTAGAACGACCAATCGACAACAACAATACCGCAGATGGGAAATGTCTTCGACAATCCCAATTCAATACGTCGATTACCTTACAACGGCCAATCGATAACAATGACACAATGGATGGGAAATGTCTTCGACAGTCCCAATTTAATATATCGATTACCTAAGAACGGTCAATTGATAACGACTCAACAGATGGGAAATGTCCTCGACAACCCCAATTCAATACATCAATTACTTTAGAACGGTCAACCGATAAACAACGATACAATTAGAATAGATGTCCCGATGCCTTTAATCGACCACTAGAAACAGAGATGAAAATCAAATGCATCAATGCCTTCAGCCGGCCAATACAACATCAACAGAAAAACACCGATATCAATAACAACGATCACAACGATATCTCAATAGAACATCAGTCAACAATAACCATCGACACATCGATACGGCAAACCGGCCATCGACAACATCCTAATCCAACAAGTATCTCAAAGCCTTGAACCGGCCGTTAACAAACAATAATAACAACAAGATGATCAATCAACAATGTTGGTATAATTACTGAAGGGTTTTGTATCAAACAATTCCCTGACATCAAGAGATCATGAAGAGATGAGTACACATCCATACACATATATGATAACATCAACAAATGATACAAGAAATTCATACACATATATGATAACATTTATCTCATTGACTAGTACAAGTATAAAACTTGCCTCAAACCGAAGGCGAGAAAGTCCTTCCACGATCAATGTCCTCCCAAGAAATGACGAACGACGTCCTCTGACAGTCACAAGCACCCGAACAACCTTGAATGAAATAAAATTCATTCAATAACACAAAATCAATGGAAAACAACACCAAAGACAATCCCGATTCAATCACGAATCGGTTAAACTCCACAAATGAATATCATAGTTCTCAACTATGAATTCTAACATCCTCCAACACCTCAATGATCGATAATCCTCCACCAATTCATCATGAATTCGGATTAATCAACAAGATTAAATCAACCATTTCAAGATTATTACAATTATCACATTATTCATCATAATTCTAAACTAAAATGGTTATAATCCTCCAAGAACACAACCAACAACAATAATCATCTCAAAGCTATGTTAAAGTATTCTAAAACATCAAGAACAACCCTTCCTCAAGACATAATCATCATGTTCTTAATCATAAGTTATAAAAACTCATCAAAAATTAGGGTTGTCTAAAAGGTTTCCGCTTCTCGGTTAGAACCGGAACCACACCGGGATCGCACCGGTTATGGGAAATCGGAACCATATTATATGGTTATGGTCCATTTTTGGTAGCATTTTGGGAGCTATTTTGGTTTTCGGTCTAACCGGAACCGTTCGATTTAGAACCAAAAACCGAAAATTTAAAAAATATATATTTCTAAATTTTATAAATTATAATTATATATTCAAATTTTATTATTTTTCAATCCCTAAAACTAAAAGTTTGTTAAAATACGTAAAGACTATAGACCTAATTTTTTTCTCAAATGAGAAATCTCTCTCGACTCTCTGTCTCTCACCTCACTACTCACCACATCGCGCCGCCGCCACTCTCTGTAACTTTTCTCAACTCTTACCGCCCGCTGCTTGCTGCTCACTCACACCAATGCCACGTCTCACCTCCACTGCTGGTCCGTTGCTCACTCGCGCTCCGCTCAACGCCACGCCACGCCGCCGCCGAGCGACGGAGCGCCACCACCCTATTCAGGTCAGCTCGTTTTTCTTCCTCTTCTAGTCTTCTTTTGAATTTGATGATAATTAGTATAATTCTTATTCCGTTACTTGATAGAATGCTAGTTGCTGCTCTAACAATTTGTGTTTATTCAAAACCCTCAAAACATACCCAGGTTTTGTTTTTAGATTCATTTTTCTTCAAAGTGAGCACCACATATGGGTCAGTAAGTCTTCAATCACAAAGCAGTTTGAAAATCAAAATATTTGAAAAGAAACAACAAATTTAAGCATGTTGAAAGATAAAAGAAAAAAAACATTATGTACTTCCATAAAGGAAAAAAAAAAAGAACGTTCAGTAAGTGAATTTGATGTCTCATTTCCATCATTGCAGGTCATCTTTACAATTAACTTTGTTGTTTTCATTTATTTTGAATACCTTGGCTGACTTTTCCACTGTAATTGTTTTTTTCAATTATACATTTCTTCACATTTCTTGTAATTGTTTTTTATTCTTTTGAAATATTTAGGTGAAATGGAGCAACCTACTACTCAAGACTCAAATATGCCCCAATCCCAACTTCCACCATTGCTTGAGAATGATGTGATTCAAGATTTAAGCGAGGAACATGAACTAGAAACACCCACCAAGAGGTCCGAGACACAGTCTCACAATACTATAACAGGAAAGAAGCGAAAGGGCTCTAAGCTGAGATCTAAAGCTTGGGCATATTATGATGTGGTTGAATGGGAAGAAGGGGATCCACCAGTTAAACATAGGAAAGGAATATGCAAGGTTTGCCGTACCGATATCCAAGCTAGTTCAGGCACAAATGGCATGAGTGCTTTGATCAAACATACTGCAGTTTGCAAGAAGAGACAAGCGGAAAAATCTGGGCAAAAGAAACTGAGCTTTCAACCTGGTGTAGGCGAAGGAAGTGGGACATTGACCAGTTGGAGATTTGACTAAAAGGCTAGTAGGTTGGCTTTGTGCGAGATGATAATTCTAGATGAGCTTCCGTTCAGATTTGTGGAAAATGAGGGGTTCAAGAAGTTTGTTGCTCGTGTTTGTCCAGACTTCATGATTCCAAGTAGGATAACCATACGAGAAGATTGTGTGAGGCTCTATCTTGAAAAGTCTATATCTTTGAAGTCATTTTTTAAGATGAAGGGGATGAGTAGGGTGTCGATCACCATTGATTACTGGACTGCAATTAATAACACAAACTTTATTTGTGTTACTGCGCATTTCATAGGAAAGGATTGGGTCTTGCACAAGAAGATCATAGATTTCCGCAAGATTGTCAGTCATAAAGGTGTCGACATAGGTGAAGCTGTTGTTCAAGTTCTAAAGGAGTGGGGTTCGGAGAAGATACTTTGTTGTACTATAGATAATGTGAATGCCAATGATGGTGCAGTTAGATACATTAGTGACTTCTTTGACAGTAGGAAGACTAATGTATTGGGTGGCAAGTATCTTCATCTACGTTGCGTGGCACACATCGCCAATTTGATAGTGATGGATGGGTTAAAAGAGATAGGCTTGTCAGTCAGACGTGTGAGGGAAGTTGTGAAGTGGGTTAAAGCTTCACCAAAGAGGATGGATGATTTCAACAGGGCGGTAAAAGCATTTGTCACCCAAGATTGCGGGAAGTCCTTGTGTTTAGATGTGCCAACTAGGTGGAATTCCACCTATTTGATGCTAGAGGCAGCTGAGCCATTTGAACCGGCATTCCGGTGCTATTCGACTATGCAAAGTGGTCAATTTGTGTCTGACTTGATTAAGATTAAGTACAAGGATCAGCCCCTTGGCCCTCCTTTTGACAATGATTGGATCAATGTGGGGAAGATGATGGATTATTTGAAGATCTTTTTTGACTTCACCCTTCTCGTCTCCGGTACGGCTTATGTCACTGCACATTTATTTTTCAAAGAAATATGTGCTATATTTGAGATGATTTCTGATCTCGATATGAGTGTTGATGAAGAATTTTCTGCAATGGCGATGAGGATGAAGGACAAGGTTGGGAAATATTGGCTGGAGGAGACGGAGCTAAATCCAAAGATGAACAAACTTCTCTACATGGCTGCAGTGTTGGATCCTCGACAAAAGTTGAAACATGTGTAGATGTGCTTGGATCAAGTGTATGGACCTGTTCAAGGCAGCGGGTTGGCCTCATATGTCAGAAGTTCGATGAGTGAGTTGTTCTTAGTATAAGAGTCAGATGAATATAGCTTCCAATATGACAACTACACCACAATCCACCTCGGATACATCTCAATCACAAAGTCAAACCTTGTATACTGCCACTCAGCGCCAATGTCCAAAATCCAGACGTGCTCGAAGTTCTCTTTCTAAGATCTCAAGAAACAATGTTGCACAAGAACTTGAGAATCTTTCAGAGTTGGTTATCTCCTTAGGTGAGAAGCAATATGTGGACGATATTGTTGCGGGTAGTCAAGGAGATGATGATGACTCATTTGATTCATTTGATGTTCTTCAATGGTGTATGAAGCACGGTGCATGCTTTCATGTTCTATCAGAGATGGCTAGGGATATATTGGCTACTCCAATATCCACCGTAGCTTATGACTCGGCATTTAGAACAGGGGGGCGGGTTCTTGATCAATGTAGAAGTTCCTTAACTCCGAAGATGGTTGAGGCTTTGATTTGCTCATCAAATTGGTTGAGATCTAGCACTATTTTCGTTCCGGATGAAGAGGAGGGAGCTGAAGAAAAAGAAGAAAGCATTTTTGGATCGGGTAAGCAAAAACAAGTGCATTTACATTTAAATTAGTTAATATTTCATTTCAAAAAGTTATACAGTTTAGTTGGAATTGAAATCAACATTTATGTATTTATTTTACAGTTTTGAGTCTTTTGACTTCACTTGGGTTGACGAGTGCGCATACTACTACCACCGATCCATCGGCGGGATCTGGGGCTTGATTTTATATTGGTTTTTGATTTGTTATTCCAATGAACTTATGATGATGGTTGATGGATCATGGATTTGTGGATTTATTTTGATGTTTCATGTCTTAGGATTGATGGTTATTTATTTTGTCGTGTTGGTATTGGTCGATTGTGAATGGTGGTGATTGATGATGTTATATTGTTTTGAGTCTTTTGACCTGTGAACTGATGATCGTGAATGTTGGTGATTGATGATGTTATTTTGATGTTTCAATGTTTATGAATTTTTGATGTTTAAAGTATTGTTTAATTTTTGCACATTTTTTTGAACATGAATTGAGCGGAGTCGGAGAAAGAAAGCTATATCTCAGATATCGTAATGTGTTTTTTCGCATTAAAAAAAAGGTTCTCTAATGATTAACCGAATCGGAACCACTCAAGAACGGTGTGGTTCCGGTTAACCACATTTTAATATGGTGCTGTCTGTGGTTCCTAATTTGGCCCATTTGAGGTTCCGGTTAACTGAAAAAAACGGCGCGGTTAACCAAAACCGAACCACTCGACACCCCTATCAAGAATCATGCTATTCTCCATCCATCCATCAAAACATGAAGTAATCAACAATAGAAACAACATAATCTCGATATAAACACAAGATTAAACACAGACCTCTTGAAGAAGTGAAGAACAACCTCAAACCATCAAGAAACACTCTAAACTCCAAGTTCCTAAGCTTCAATCCAAACTATGAAGCTCCAAATCAAGTTGGAAGAGGCTGGAATTTACTAAGAGTTGCAGAGGGATGATTTCTAGAGAGAGAAATCGAAAATAGATCGTGAGAAAATGAAAGACGAAGCATGTCTTTATAATATGCACATCACATTACGGCCGCTATCCTCCCTCCTTAATGTACGTAAGAGATATTACATACATTATCACCTTAACGTAGCGTACGTTAAGTTACGCCAGAACTCACTGTCTCAAAACGAACCATGCTTTACGTACGTTATTAGCATAAGTATTACATATGTAATGCTTGTTGACTTGGCTGCCTCGAAAGGCCAACATGATCCAATCCTATTCGGCCCCACACGTCGAAAGTCAGATGCAATCAGATACCAAGTGTTACGTACGTAACGAACATGGATTAACGTACGTAACCTGTGACACTTAACTAAGTAATGTTGTGCATGTAGCGTACGTTAGGTCTAATATACTTGGCCAAAATCAAACTCCAAACACACCAAGCAACATCCGATCGGCAACACAATACCGACGACAAGTATAAATATTTCAATTTCGAAATATCCCAATACAATATACATTGTATCAGTCAAATAAAACAATACTTGTACAATTCCAAATGAATACGTACAACACAACAGTGAAACGAAAAAAATTACCCCCGGATATTACAAATATACATGACAACAACAACAATAATAATAAATTGTTGGGATAACAAAAATCCGGTATCGAAATTGTCAGGATAAACCAATTCCATGTATCAAAAGTCTTGACAGAATGTTTTGACAATATGCCAATCCAGCATACAGCAGGCAGCTGTACCGAAAAGCTGATCAAAGATGAAGACTTGTATCGAAGACTTCTCGTAAGTCCCAGCATACAGTGAATCTATCATATAGCAAAGGAGTCTCATAAGACTAAGTATGGAAACTGTCTCGAATCGACAATACAGCTATCATTCCATACAGTATCCAAACAGGACAAGAAGGAGTCTTTGTTATCCGCTAAAGTCAAAGTCCCGTTTAAGAAGATATATTTAAATACTAAGGGATAAAGTATTTAAATATCAAGCCGTCAAAGATCTTCAAACTAGCGCAATATCCGGATCGTGTTTTATTCAAACACATCATCCCGTTTGAACATAATCTTGCTCAATGGATCTATATCAACGGATATATTCAAGAAAGCTATATATATCCCCAGCCTTTGAAGATCTGTATACATACGTACATAACAACAAATAACTGATCAACGACGCTTGCAACAACGAAGTTATTATCATATACATCTGAGCAAACATATCTCCCAAAGCATCATGCTATTCTGAAAGAAGAGATATACAGTGCTCAAACCGTGAACAACATATTATCAGCTAAAATCTCAGAAAGTCAAAGCTTTTGTTCATATTGTTCTAACCCTTGAACAAACCGATCAGCCCTGTGTGGACTGAGAAAGCATTGCTCTTCCCGAACTGTGTGTGATGGACTTGCATTGAAGAAGATGAAGCTTCGGAACTGTGTGTGAAGAAGCCAGTCAAGTGAAAGCTTAAACCAATCTGTGTGAACGGTTGAAGGCTAAGATCATTATATCAATCTGTGTGAATGACATATTGATTAGGTTTGATTATAAATACGTAGTTGTGTCCGTAGTATTTATAATAAACATTTTCACTCTTGTGTGGAGGACCAGTGGATGTAGAGGGGACCACTTTAATTACTGTGTCTTTTACCTTCTGCAGTTACTGTTTTATTATTTGTGATTATCTTTAAGTATACACTTCATATCCAGTTGCTGTATTTACAACAACTTATTTTCACAAGACTTCCGCTACGCACTCAGATTTGAAAAACGTGCAGCCTGTCGTTTAAAACACTTTCCAAGCTGTCTTTTGTATACTTAGTGTCCAACAAGTGGTATCGGAAAGGTTGATTCTAAAAAGAATTAGTCGTATTTTTGATTGAATTAGATCATTAAATCACTTATTCGTAAAACAATCTTTTTTCTTCCTTATATATTCATATGGATACATCTATGATCAATAAAGTTCCTATGTTCTCTATTAATAAATTTGATGATTGGAAAATTAGGATGGAGGCTCATCTTGCAGCAATACACGAAGAGATGATTTTTATTATATAGGATGGCCCCATAAAAATAATGAAAGTAAATCCGGACGCAAGAATTGAAGGCCAGGCTCATGCTGAGATGCTCGAGAAAGAGCGCGAACAATGGACTTCGGACGAAAGAAAGCGCGCCAACCTCGACAGTGTTGCTAAAAACGCGTTATTTATCACTCTTGATAGGCACGTTCTCAACGGTAAAAAGCTGCAAAACAGCCAAGGAAATCTAGGATAAACTCAAGTTAATTTGTGAGGGAACTGAGCTCTCAAAAGAAAACAAGATTTCAAAATTAACTCAGCAATTCGATTCTTTTGAAATGAAACCAACTGAAACACTTGAGGAACTTAACCTCAGATTCACTGGCATTGTTGGTGAACTTGAAGCTTTGGGCAAAATTTATACTCAGAGTGAGAAAAACCTAAAGATTTTCAGATCTCTCCCTACCCGATGGGACATTAAGACCACAGCTATGCGTGTGTCATGTAATTAGTGAAATATCTACTTTTGATCTCTTTTCTGACCTTAAAGCATTTGAGTACGATATAGACAGGAGAGATAAAGCTGAAGAATCTCCCACCAGGACTACAGCCTTAGCCGCTGTATCGAACCGAAGACACATCATGCCGAGCTCATCAAAGCCTATTCATAAGAGTGCTGCAGCGACAACGACATCTTGTCGCAAGACGAAATGGCGCTCCTCATGCATAAGTTCAAGAAGTTCATCAAGCAATCGGGAAAGACTCCATACAGGCCCAAGCCCGTTCACAAGGTAAGCACCAAAACTTCCTCTGGTGATGCTAACCTGTGTTATAATTGCAGGAAACCGGGACACTATGCAAATAAATGTCCTCATCCTAAAGTTCAAAGGTTGCCTGAAGCCGAGCAACAAGAGAAGGATGAAAGAAGACGTGCTTGGAAAAACAAGCTCAAGGCCCTGATTGGTGAATCAGAAGCCTCCCCCGCACCATCCAAATCGAAAGAATGTCTTCAGGTAGTCACTGACAGTGATTCATCTGATGATGATTTCGAAGATAAAGCCTATATGTACTTTATGGCCAAGGACATTCCGGAAGATGAAGATAGCGATGATGAGGTAAGCTCAACCTCAGCTATTCCTTCAATTGCATCTCACACTTTTTCAAACATGATGAATTAGTTTAAAAACATTCAAACGGCCCATGAGACATTGAAAAATGAAAATATGAACCTCCAACTTTCTAACTTAGAGCTGAAAGAAGAAAACAACTTGCTGAAAGTAAATTACGAAAATATGTCTGTTGATTGTGAAAACAGCAAAGTCGAATATGAAAAACTCATGGAGAGCAATACAAATGATTTTGTTCTACTTCAAGCCAAAGTAAAAACTCTCGAAAAACGAGAAGGAGAACTTGAGACCATTCTGAAATCTTTCGAGAAATCATCTAAACGAATAGAAGAAATTCTAAGCACTGGGTAACATGCTCATGATAAAAGTGGCTTAGGATACAACTCATTTTCCAACAAAGGGAAAACTAGTACTGTGTTCGTCAGGGGTGTGGAACCCATTCCTGTATGGGAAGAAGTTCTGAGTCCTGTGAAGGAACCCGTTGCACCGCGAATAGCAAAAGCTGCTATTCCGCCACCTCAGTCATACTCTAGACAGCGGAATCACCAGCCATTCAGACCTATAAGGCGTATTCAACAGGATGCTCCCCGAGCATATCAACAGTGCCAACAGCCTTTCAGAAAGAAGGTTGTATCCAAATATCAAAGGCCCACACGACAGTACTTTCAGTACATCATGCCTATATATTGGATACAGGAGCCCCGTCATTCCTCGCGACATCAAGTTTCCGCACAGTATCAACAACAGCGTTGGGAATCCAATTGGAGACCCAGAAGGCAAGCTGTTAGGCCAAAGAAAATGGCTCCACCTCCAAGACGGCATTTGTACTGGACTTATAATAACCCTAAATTTTACATGCATAATAATTATCATGGTTATAGAAATTACGTACATGCCCCATGTAGAAATCGCAACTATGGACCTAAACCATCCTACAGTAAACCTATTGCTGTCAGGAAAATATGGGTACCTAAAGGCACTAACATCTATGGACCCAAAAATCAAAGGGGACCTAAATCTACCTAATTTGTTTGCATACAGGACATCTGGTACTTCGAAAGTGGATGTTCCCGGCACAGGACAGGAGATAAAAGCAAGTTGTCAGATTACGTAGAAGGTCGCGGTCCAATAGTGCGCTTCAGTGATAAATCTAAAGGAAGAACAAGAGGGAAGGGAACCCTACTTGTAGGAAAATTCAAAGTCACCGATGTAGCTTATGTTGAAGGCTTACAGTACAATCTACTTAGTATTAGCCAATTCTGTGACAAACGGGTCACGGTGAAGTTCTATTTGGATCACTGTAGAGTCAAGAACATCCTAGCCAAAGAGGTTGTGCTCACAGGAAGCAAATCAGGTAATATGTATATTGCTGACTGGATGCCTACGAGCTCCACAATTCCTTGTTTTATTGCCAAAGTCACTGCAGATCTAAGCTGGCTATGGCATAAGAGGATGTCACACATCAACTTCAAGACTATCAACAAACTCTCCAGACAGGGAATGGTTAGAGGATTGCCAAATATTCTTTCCAGAAAGACAGCGTTTGTGGACCCTGTCAGAAAGGCAAGCAAATCATGTCCACCATGAGAAACAAATCCTACCTTTCAACCCACATAGTGTTGGAAATGCTACATATGGATCTCTATGGTCCTGTAGACCCGGTAAGTTTGGGAGGTAAGAAATACTGTCTCGTAATTGTTGATGATTATTTCAAGTATACTTGAACAATATTCCTAAGCAAGAAGAAGGAAACAACATCAAAGCTGCCCGAGCTCCTGAGAAAGCTTCAAAATGAAAAGGCATTGAGTATCGTGTCCATTCGTTCCGACAGAGGTACAGAATTTACTAACCGCTTTATAGAGCAATACTGTTCGGAAAATGGGATATAACACGAATACTCAGCTGCCCGTACACCTCAACAAAATGGTGTTGCCGAGCGAAAGAACAGGACGCTGAAGGAAGCAACAAGGACAATGATTGTCGCAAGCAAGTTGCCACAGCGTTTCTGGGGCGAAGCCACCAATATAGCGTGTTATACACAAAACCGCTGTATCGTCAACAAGCATTACAAAAAACAGCATACGAGGTATGGAACAACAAAACTCCACTAGTTTCGTACTTTCACATTTTTGGATGTAGATGTTACGTTTTGAACAACGGTAAGGATCAACTTAGAACCTTCGATGAGTAATCGGATGAAGGGATATTTGTAGGATATTCCTCTATTAGCAAAGCTTACAGGATCTTGAACAAAAGGAAGCTAACAATTGAGGAATCAGTTCATGTAGTGTTTAATGAACCTCACCATAACCCTACAGGAGTAGAAGACATTTATCAGAACATCCAACATATTTCCATCGATGATCCACCAACTCCCATAGAACCTGTCGTTGACCTAGAAATTAACCCCGCAGCTGTAAGAACTGACGTAGATGAAGCCGATGCTGTACAAGATGAAGCCGAAACTACAGCAACTCACGATACAGTACGGGGCCCTGAATTAGAACCCGACAGAAGATGGTTGAGATATCACCCACAAGAGCTGATCATAGGAATCAATGATACCGGTGTTTCTACCCGTAGGAGAATACAAAGTACATAAGTAAATATACTATGTGTGTAAGAAGAACCCAATACTGAGATATCACCATTTCCTGAATGGAAATCTCAATCCGAGATTAGAAGACTTAACATGTGCACTATTGCTGTATTCTTAGCCCAATCCGAACCTGTTTCTACCAAAGAAGCTCTCAACAACTCTCATTGGATTACATCTATAGAAGAAGAGCTTAATGGTTTCGAAAGAAACAACGTATGGTATCTTGTACCGAGACCGACTCATCAATCCGTAATTGGAACCAAATGGGTATTTAGAAACAAGAAAGATCGAAATGGACTCATTATCAGGAATAAATCCAGTCTAGTCGCCTATGGCTATAGACAGGAAGAAGGCATAGACTATGATGAGACATTTGCCCCTGTAGCCAGACTAAAAGCCATTAGGATATTTTTAGCCTTTGCCGCCCATAAGAGCTTCATCGTATACCAAATGGACGTCAAAAGTGCATTCCTGAATGGAGGCCTTGTAGAAGAAGTATATGTTGAACAACCACCATGGTTTATCAATACAGAAGGCGAAGACCTAGTATACAGGATAAGGAAAGCACTGTATGGACTTAAGCAAATCCCTAGAGCATGGTATGGGACCCTATCCCAGTATCTAACCAACAATGGATTTGAGAAAGGTGCTGTGGATAAGATCTTGTTCAAAATATAGGAAGGTGATGATCTTCTAATGGTTCAAATCTATGTAGATGATATAATATTGGTTCAACTAACCTTGCTTTATGTCAAAGGTTCTCTCATCTCATGCAAAGTAAATTTGAAATGAGTATGATGGGAGAACTTAGTTATTTCCTAGATTTGCAGGTAAAGCAGTTGTCTACAGGGATTTTCATCAACCAGGAAAAATACAGCAAAGAGCTTCTCAACAAGTTTGGAATAAATACTTCCCTATTTGCCAATAGAAATGTTGGAGAGTGTGAAAGAGGCCTTATTCAACTACCAAGGCAGGAAGGAATGATTCAATTTGTCCCAGGCGCTATGTGAATTGCCCTAAAAGAAAAAGAACCTCTCTCGAATCATCGTCAACCCCCATGAGCACTTCCGTGCAAATTAGTGCTGATAAAGATGGAAATCCGGTTGATCAGTCACTCTACAGGAAGCTTATTGGCTCACTCTTGTACCTAACGGCTAGCAGGACCGATATCCAGTTTGTTGTGGAGTGTGTGCGCGATATCAAATATCACCTAAAGAATCACACTTCGCAACAGCTAAACGAATCCTAAAATACGTCAAAGGAACAGTCGATGTAGGACTATGGTATCCTAAAGAAGGCAAATTCGATTTAGTTGGCTACAGCGACTCGGATCTCGAAGGTTGCAAGCTAGACAGGAAGAGTACAAGCAGTACTTGTCATTTTCTTGGACCTAGACTTGTGTCTTGATTTAGCAAGAAATGATTGGCAAACTCGCTTTCCACGGCTGAATCAGAATACTATGCGGCTGGTAGTTGTTGTATACAAATCCTTTGGATGCAACAACAACTGTCAGATTATGGAATTGAAGCCAAAGAAACGTCGATTATGTGCGACAGCACGAGTGCAATTGCTATCATGCACAATCCTGTATTGCACTCCCGCACCAAGCATATAAACATGAAGCATCACTTCATTAGGAATCATGTTGAGAACAAGGATGTCCGGCTCGAAAAAGTTCATACAGATATCCAGTTAGCCGACATCTTCACCAAGCCTCTCGACACAGCAAGATTCTGCATGCTTCGACATGAATTGGGATTGCGACAACCTGACTCCCTGTAAGTTTTAATGCTTTTACTCAGTAAATTGAGGGGGAATACAATATGACCCATGAATACAGTATTTTAATCCGAAAGTTGTTGTATCGAATTGAAACCCGTATGTACCTTTAAGGGGGAACGCTGTATTTTCGCGGATACAGCACATACTATGGAAAATTCAATTATCATGTTATTTATTTTCTTTAACAAATATTTTATGTCCGCGACATCTGGACAATTTTATCAAACGATGCGATATTTTAAACTTATTTAATATATACACCGCCGTTTCAGGCAATAAGGGTAATTTGAAAAGTCAGAAGTGGGACCCGCTCCTATTTTAAAATAGACAGATAAGTTGTACTGGTTACACTCAGTCCATCATCATCGTTCATTTCAAACAAACGGTTCCCATCCCTTAAATCTGACCGTTCGTTCTTTGAAAACCCTTCTTCGTCGCCCACTATAAAAGGATTGTAAATGCCATTTAAGACTCTTTACGCTTTCTGCATATTGTAAGAACTCTCGAGCATACAACCTACAAGTTTTCTATGTCTACTGCACTTATCCTTGAACCTTTTTAACTTTTCTTCGAGAATCATAAATGGCGTCTTCCCAGACCTCTTCCATCTCTCTCAAGAAAACATCCAACATCATCAACGGACGGATCTTCTCTAGATCTGTCATGCTTGAATGTGTTCGTACAGAAGATGATGACGTCGAATCCATGGAGTATTTCATCACTAGTATTCATCATCAAGGCCTCTATCACCTTGGAAGCCACACCGCAAACTGATTTGATGTTCATCTGGTTGAGAAGTTCTACCTCAATGCTGCCGTTCGTTTCCTTTCACTGGCTCAGGGAGGACATATTGCTCATAACACAGCCGTTATTCGCGGAGTCGAGATCCGCATTGACCAAGAGCTTCTTCAAAATATCTATAGGCTACCTGCTGATGGCCTGACCATGGAAGATCTTGATACCTTTGGGTCCCAAGAACTGTTGACCCAATACTATAGCTTATTCACCGGTTCAGCGATGGTGGACGCGATTCATACCTCTTGCCATAAGAAACTATTTTGTTTACCTTTTGTCTATTTACATGATTTCTGTTGTCGTATTATTGAGAACAAAATAGGTGCTTTTGAGATGTGCACCAATCTCAGGTTCAGAATGATGGTTGCAATAATGACCTGTGAAAAGGTCAATTGGTGTCAAATCATTCTTAAGCGGTTGCAGGAAGAAGTTTCTAAGCGTGCCTCGCAGAAAAAATCGTTTGGTTTGCTTTTGAATCATATTTTGACGAAATGTGGAGTTCCGCAATCCGCAGTGGCGAAGAAAATCAACACACGGATATATTTAGGTAGCGTCAGGCCAACTGTTTTCAACCAAAGAACCCTGATCGCTAACAGGCCTTTTGTCCGCAAACTGACCCTTTCTGCCGACCCAAGGGACGTATCTTCCAAGTCCCAAAGCATAGAATCCTCGAGAAAGAGAAAAAAATCTCACAGCAAAACTCCCATTGCTGTTGAGAAGCCGAAAAGGAAGCTAAGGAAGCTTTCCAAAGTTAAAGCTATAGAGACTTCCAAGGATGATCATTCTCCGGCCCAAACAACTATATCGACACCCCAGGGCGCAACCCCTGCGGAAGAGATGACTGCTAATGCCTCGATAGTAGATCCCGAGCCATTGGAGGCTATGACGGATGCTCATACATCTGTCAACTCTAAAGACTCTGGCGAGTCGGCTGCCACTTTGGAGCCAAATGCTACTTCTCCTATTCGGGATTCCACACCCGTTAAGGATCCATCTCTCATCAGGGTCCTAACCCTTGTAAGGGATCCCTCTCCGATACAGGATATACCTGTAGAGGAACTCGTGCATACATCGGACCCAGGCGCTGTACGCAGCCCCTCCCCGGACACAATTATTAATAAAACACTACTTTCTGTGCAAATCGAACAGGCATTTGAAAAGTTTGTCCAATGGAAAAATTACAGGCTTGCTACGTATGACACCCTGTACAACTGGAGTGAGTGGATCAATGAAGAAAGATTTGTTCTGGAAGTGACAGACGCTCAAGATGTTGCTGTCCTGATCCAATAGGACAACCTATGCGTTAGAGAGCTTATTGAGAGCCATCTATTTGATAAATCTGAAGCACGAAAGAAAGGAAAAGCTATGTCCGTGGAATCTCCAAAAAGTCCAAAATCAGACCATGACTCAGATGACGATGATGCCTTTCAGAGAGGTCTAAGGATGAGTCGTGAAGAAGTTAGAGAAAAAGAATTCTCCCAGCGTCAACACCAAAACGGTGAAGGGACATCAAGTCACAATAAGCCCCCTTCGCAACAGCAAGACAATGTTCCCGAGCACGAGGATCTAGTCCCTCATGACGCGGAGGAACAATCTATTTCGCAACAGTCACCCGAGTCTATCTCAGAAGAAAACCCAGCTACCTAACAGGCACCCAAACCTGTCGCAGCCCAAGCCGAAGAAGATTCCAGCGCCATCCCGTAGGAGGAATCAGTCCCTCTACCGGAGCAGGTGGAAGCTGAGAGACAGTAGGAGGAATCAGTCCCTCCTGTATCCATCTCTTCAGAACCCACTTCAGCACAGGAGGATGCAGCACCCCCTGTCGCCTAGCCCGAATCTGAAGCTCTCGCACCCTCAACCGCCTTGGAATCCGACGACGGTATAATACCTGAGGATGTCTATCTCACTTCACGTCCCAATGTGAACTTGATACGGTTGAATGGAGTTGAAGATTTCGCCCAACCGGACTTTCCTAGGACTACCACAAGGAAAGAGTGATTACATGCTCTTTGCCTCCAAACTGTTTTCATCTAGGATGCCGTCAACGCCCTGTATTTTGTGGAGAAAGATCTTAATTGGCTACACACTTCTGTCGTTGAATAAATGATAGGTCTATCGCACGAAGTCTCCCGAGCGGTAGAAGCCTTCACTGTCTTGCCACACGTCTTGAAACAGGCCCTGAGCCAATTGCAAGAAAAATAGGAGAAGATCCTGCGAGATGAACAATCAAAGCTATACGTGTCCGAGGCTAAGACAGCATCAGCTATGATCGAAATTGGTTCCCAGCTTTGAGCCTACGACAAGAAAATTCAAGATATGTCACAGGTGCTCACTTCCCGAGTTGAGAAATGACATGTATTGAGACGAAACATGATGCTGCTTTGCAAATCCTAGAACGCCTTGATGAAAAGGTGTCATACCTTGATGACGTCAAAAAGGGGGAAGAATCGAGGGAAGCTGCTAGAAGAACAAGGCTGGAGCAAGAGAAGGAAATGCTAGCTCCTCTTGAAGACTCCATCACTGCTGATATAGCCCGTATTTCAATGCCGAACGTTAGGATACAGGGTGATCGACCAGAATTCCAAGATCCTAAGTATCCTTAGAAGAGCCTAGTCTGTAAGCCGCAAGGCATGAACCTCCTGGCCAACCGATATCCGACTGCATCAGAAATCAAGAACTGGCGAGGAAATGAACTGCTAAGATACTTTGTCGTTCTTATCAGGGATTTCGTAATTTTCAACAGATGCAAGACGGTACAGGAAGCAGCTAAGGAATTCAAGAAGTTGGAGGATGGATCGCTCCCGCTACAGCTGCAGATGAAGTCTAAGCATAGAAAAGGTGACTTGGTTACCCATCAAGAAGATTGGATCCTAGTCTTCGATAAATCATATGAAGGACGAGTCTTATATCTGAATAGAGATAGGGACGCTCATCAGAACTGGTGAAAAAATACCGAGAATGACCCTAAAAGGCTGTGGAGACACTCAGATTATAGGAGTTAAATTCCTTGTTGTAATTTTTTTTAATTTCTTTTTCAAAACAGCAAAATATTGTACTCTTTGCTTCATATCAATAAAATATTTACCTGTCTTGAAAGATTACAACTCGTAATCTACTGTGTTCTTGTATGTTTTACAAACACTGAATTTATCCTTGCTGTATTAAAATGCATTTTAATACATAAAGCTGTAAGAACTTGTCTGTGAACAGTTCATAGTTTAAGTTGTATGTATCTAGATAAACAATGTAAAATTGTGCCTGCGCGCCAATCATAAGTTTACATATGTAATAATCTTTTGATAAAAAGCTGAACTTGCCTACGAGCAGTTCTTAGCATTAGGCAAATTGCTGAAGGCCAGAACATTCGAACAAAAACCAAGAAGTCTGCCCTCCTACAAGATGCTAAGTGTCAAAGTTTTGGCATCATCAAGGATGTTTGGATAAAATCATAAGGGTTTAAAAGGAAGACTTGGAAGGCCTTGGCAAATTATCAAAAAGGGGGAAATTGTTGGGATAACAAAAACCCGGTATCAAAATTGTCAGGATAAACCAATCCCTGTATCAAAAGTCTTGATAGGATGTTTTGACAATATGCCAATCCAGCATACAGCAGGCAGCTGTACCGAAAAGCTGATCAAAGATGAAGACCTGTATCGAAGACTTCTCGTAAGTCCCAGCATACAGTGAATCTATCATACAACAAAGGAGTCTCATAAGACTAAGTATGGAAGCTGTCTCGAATCGACAATACAGTTATCATTCCATACAGTATCCAAACAGGATAAGAAGGAATCTTTGTTATCCGCTAAAGCCAAAGTCCCGTTTAAGAAGATATATTTAAATACTAAAATATAAAGTATTTAAATATCAAGCCATCAGAGATCTTCAAACTAGCGCAATATCCGGATCGTGTTTTATTCAAACACATCATCCTGTTGGAACGGAATCTTGCTCAACGGATCTATATCAATGGATATATTCAAGAAAGCTATATATATCCCCAGCCTTTGAAGATCTATATACATATGTATATAACAACAAATAACTCATCAACGACGCTTGCAACAATGAAGTTATTATCATATACATCTAAGCAAACATATCTCCCAAAGCATTATGCTATTCTGAAAGAAGAGATATACAGTGCTCAAACCGTGAACAACATATTATCAGCTAAAAGCTCAGAAAGTCAAAGCTGTTGTTCATATATTGTTCTAACCCTTGAACAAACCCATCAGCCCTGTGTGGATTGAGAAAGCATTGCTCTTCCCGAACTATGTGTGATGGACTTGCATTGAAGAAGACGAAGCTTCGGAACTGTGTGTGAAGAAGCCAGTCAAGTGAAAGCTTAAACCAATCTGTGTGAACGGTTGAAGGCTAAGATCATTATATCAGTTTGTGTGAACGATATATTGATTAGGTTTGATTATAAATATGTAGTTGTGTACGTAGTATTTATAATAAACATTTTCACTCCTGTGTGGAGGACCAGTGGACGTAGAGGGGTTTACCTCGAACCACTTTAATTACTGTGTCTTTTACCTTCTGCAGTTACTGTTTTATTATTTGTGATTATCTTTAAGTATACACTTCATATCCAGTTGCTGTATTTACAGCAACTTATTTTGACAAGACTTCCGCTACGCACTCAGATTTGAAAAACGTACACCCTGTCGTTTAAAACACTTTCCAAGCTGTATTTTGTAAACTTAGTGGCCAACATAAATAATAACAACAATAATGATAATAATAAAAATGACATATAACATTATCGATAATCTATAATATAAAGGATAACAATGTTTTTTGGTAGTGTTCACGTAAGAAGACTATTGTATCCATTTCTCTTTCCTTTCTTTTTATGTTGAATTTGATAAATAGTAATAATATCAAATGTTCAACAACAATAAATTTTTAAAAAAATACCCTTGGAATATTAACTTAATTTAAATTAAATGAACAATCAATTTTCACACTTTTTTACTCCAGGCCGCTGGTAGCCGGCGGACCTCCAGTGACTGGCCATATTTTTTTTTGTTTTTCGCCAAGACACCGGCCTATTTTATGACGGGCCGCCACTGGCGGACCTCCGAGGACTGGACAATATTTTTTTCTCTTTTTTTTTTACGCCACGATGCCGACCTTCTTTATGGTGGGTTACCATCGGCTGCCTGTGGACCTCCAGCGACCACCTTTTTTGTTTCTTTTTATTTACGCCAAGCTGTCTGTCTGCTTTTCGGCGTGCCATCGCTGGCAGACCTCCGACAACCGACCATTATCTTATTTTATTTTATTTTTATTTTTTTATACATTAGGCCGTCGGCTACTGCTATTTTTTATTTTTTAACGTGATGCCACCGGCCTACCTTTCGGCGGACCTTCAGCAACCGGCTTTTTTTTCGCCAGGCAGCGGGCGTGCTCTCCATGGTGCCATCTTAATCGAGGTGTGCCAACTATTATTGTACGTAAACTCGGTTAGCAGGAGGTGCGACTCCCAATCATCTTTTATGTCTAGGGCACATGCTCTCAATATATCCTTAAGTGTCTTAATCGTCCGCTCTGACTGCTCGTCTGTCTGAGGATGGTATGATGTACTGAGTCTCAACTCGGTCCCCAAATCTCAATGGACGGCCTGCCAGAAATGTGATACGAATCGACCATCTCGATCAGAAATAATACTCTTAGGAGTCCCATGCAACCTCAAAATTTTTGCAATGAACACCTGAGCTAGTTTCTCCGGCCCCCAAGTATCCTTAATATCTACGAAATGAGCAGATTTGGTTAGTCGGTTGATAATGACCCAAATCATGTTCATGCCGGTTTGAGTCCTAGACATGCTGGTAATGAAATCCATAGAAATATCCTCTCACTTCCACCATGGAATAGGAAGTGGTCGCAATAACCCCGCGGATCGCTGATGCTTGATCTTAACCTGCTAACAGGTCAAACACTTCGATACAAACTCATTAACATCCTCCTTCAAGTTACTCCACCAAAAGTTACTCCTTACATTTTTGTACATTTTTCTTGTACCATGATGTATAGAATAAGGTGTAGTATGAGCTTCTCTCAAAAAATTTCTGTCTCAACTCTATATCGCATGGTACACAATCTTCCCCAAAATCTCAAATCTCCGTCATCTTGAATCTCTAATTTAGGGGATTTGCCCTTTTCACATCCTCCCTCAATTGAACTAAAAGTGGGTCCTCATAATTCTTCGCCTTGATGTCATCGATCAAGGACGAAGTGATTTCTAATGCACACAACTGACCCTAAATTATCTAAAGCCAAATCTCGATGTTCTGACCAATTAAGTCTTGTTGGATCCTGCCTTGAGTCATAAGTACCTCCAATATTCAAAGTGATATCGGCTTACGACTCACCGCATCCGCTGCTACATTCGCCTTATCCAGATGGTAAAGAATCTGAAGATAATAATCCTTGATTAATTCTAACCATCTACGTTGCCTCATATTCAATTCCTTCTGTATGGAAATGTACTTCAGACTTTTGTGGTCCGTATAAATCTTACACGACAATCCATAAAGATAATGCCTCCAAATCTTTAAAACAAAAACGACCGCAGCTAATTCCAAATCATGAGCGGGATAATTTGATTTACTGTATCAACCATCGAGATGCATAAGCAATCACCCTATCCCTCTACATCAAGACATAACCAAGTCCGAGACCTGAAGCGTCACTATATACCACAAAATCATCGGTCCCCTTTGGCAAGGCTAGAACTTGTGCGGTAGTCAAACGCCTCTTCAACTCATCAAAGCTATTCTGCCTATCCACGTTCCACTCAAATTTCTAAGTTTTCTGAAGCAACTACGTAAGTGGTCGAGCGATCCTGGAAAATCCCTCGACGAATCTACGGTAATACCGAGCAAGTCCTCAAAAACTCCCCACTTCTTTCACATTCTTAGGTGGTTCCCATGCCAATACCACCTCTATCTTCCGCGATCAACCCGAACTCCTTCAGTCGAGATCACATGTCCAATGAATGTCACTTCCCTTAGACAAAACTCATATTTGGAAAACTTCGCATACAACTTCTCAGCTCTCAAAATATGTAACACAATACCAAGGTGCTCGGCATGTTCCTCGTGGTTCCAGGAATAGATAAGAATATAGTCAATAAAGACAACCACGAATTTGTCCAAATACTCGATAAACACCTTGTTCATCAACTGCATGAACACTATTGGGGCGTTGATTAGCCCGAAATACATAACCACAATCTTGTAATGGTCGTATCTCATACAAAAGGCGGCTTTTGGTATATCGCTATCTTGAATCCTCAACAGATAATAGCCCGACCGTAGATTAATTTTCGAGAATATTGTCGCTCCCTGAAGCTAGTCAAACAATTCATCAATCCGGAGCAAAGGGTATTTATTTTTGATGGTTAGCTTTTTTAATTCTCGATAGTCGATACATAAACGAAGTGATCCATATTTCTTCTTAACAAATAAAACCGGTAACCCTAAGGTGATGCGCTTGGTCGAATGTACCATTATCTAACAACCACACCAACTGCTTCTTCAACTCCAACATATCTGACTTTGCTATACAATACGGTGCCCGAGAAATAGGAGCTGCATTCGACTCTAGATCAATAGGAAACTCGACTTCTCGTTACGGTGGTAATCCTAGTAAGTTATCCAGAAATACATCGGGATATTCATTAAAAATTGGGATCGACGACATCTCAACTCCCCCATCCTCTGCCTTCAAAGAGTAACACCACTAGCCTACACAACCCTGATTCAAGAGTTTCACCGCCTCCAAGGCATTGATCACACTCTCTTATCTACCCAATTTACGACCCATAATAGTATGTTCTGTGCCATCTCCAGCCACTATCGAGATAGTACGAGTCCAATAGTCCATGATAGCACCGTGACAATCCATCCAATCATCCCCAAGGATCAAATCCTCGCCCTTTAAATCTACAAGAATGAGGTTTGAGGGATAATCCGGATTCCTGATCCTCACTAGACAGTCTCTGACTTCCCGATTCCCAACCATACGATCCCTACTAGGCATACCCACTATAAACGACTTATACTTGAATAAACAATCAATGCCAATACGACGATATAATCCCATGCAATAAAAGAATGGGTAGCACCCGAATCAAATAGCACCGAAATTGGATGAGAAAGGATCTGAGTGGTACTTGATGTCACTGGAACATCTGTCTCCTCTGTGCGTCTCATCTGGTATAGACGGGGATGTACTGATCCCGAAATTGACACTGCCCGATGGTCGACTGACCCTGACCCCTACCACGACCTGAAATCTGAGGAGTCTACGAAACTAGGGTCTTCTGATCGAAACTAAGCTCCTTCTGCATTGTAGTTGCTGTTGGAGCTCTGGCTGCTCTTGCCATTCTCTCACAATGAACTGCACGATGCCCACACTACCCGCACGAGTAATAAGCAACCAATGGAAATGGGCAATCCTTCACCACATGTTCACTCTGGCTGTAATTAAAATAGACTCTGCCACTAGGTATAGAAGACTGAGCCGAACAGTTACCATAGGAGCTACCAGCTTGATGAAACGATCTTCTCCCCGATGCACGAGCAGATTGCGACCTAGAAAATCCACCACCCTTACCGGCTGAAAAGTTGCCAAGTAGTCTTCTGTTTCTTAGACTCGAAACCAATCTCTAATTTTGGAATAGCCATATCGATTGTCTAAGCACGATCCTCATATTATTTCAACGTAGTACACATA
Organism: Orobanche coerulescens; assembly: GCA_033398695.1. Lineage (NCBI taxonomy): Eukaryota > Viridiplantae > Streptophyta > Magnoliopsida > Lamiales > Orobanchaceae > Orobanche > Orobanche coerulescens. Next base: position 112,112,788 of record CM065816.1, on the reverse strand, counting down.
ACTGGTGCCATGCTCTGTCGGATATACGGCTTCATTCGCAGGTCAAAATAGCGGATCTTATCCGCTTTAGTTCTTACATGCTCTTTCACATAACTTAATTGTTAGTTGTAATTGATAATGGCTTGGGATATCAGTGTCCCGGTGTAGCTGTAAGGAACTCGATGATTTCTGTGCTCCCAAACCGGTGGCGGACAATATTCTGCCTCCATGGCGGTCTTAAATTCATCCTAAGTGGCTACACGATCTCTGGGCACCACTATCTCCCACCATTCTGTGAATTCCTTATCCAGGAGGTATCGAGCAATAGGTACCCTCTTGTCGTCCGGACAAGCCATGACATCAAAAGTTCTTCCTAACTGGAAGAGCCAATTTTCTCAAACCCAAGGAATCAATAGAACCAGAAAAATGAGGGGGATGCATCTTCGTCACCTTCTGGAGCCATTTGCTGGCCTCGTCCTCCACAGTCAGAGCTAGATTATGACGCACACCCTTAGCAATCTGAGTCAGCTGAGCTACCAATTGTTAGAGAATGGCGGTAGCTCCAATGTCGCCATTATTACCCGATGGTTGGTCCTGGCTAACTGAAAAGTCCTGATGTCCATCAGAACTCAAAGGTAGAACAATGTATGTGATTTCGAATCGGTGGCTGATTGGGAAGGTGCAATTCCTTCATCAGTAGCACCACGACCACGACCTCTGTCGCATCTCCGAGTTGGTCTAACACGAACTCTCAACATACTGAAGAATAAGAAATGAAATGAGACAAGGTCGGCACAGTTCACAATTTACGTCGTCGGTACTCTAACTCACGATTCTAATTCATATAGGAAAATAATACAGAAGCATAGCAGTTTGAGGAGACTTGCAACCACGGGTCGCACGGAAATATGGTAACACGATGATGTTAGGCTCCACAACTGACTCTTAAGACTTAACTGATAGACCCAACTAGACCGACAGTCTAGGTATTCACAACTTATTCTCTGATACCATAAATATAACACCCCAAGTAACTCAAGGATCGTTACACACCGTAGAACCTTTCTCAAGGTCTACCAGGCTAATTAAACACACAACCGCACATCACTTTGACATCAGACAGTTAATATGGTAAATTAGGTTGTGGCATAGGCCAAAACATTTGTTTGAAAGTAAGGTACCACAAAAGGTAATACAAAGTTATTGCCCACGTAGGGAACTTCAGCAGTATTTTTTAAAAGAAATAGAAAATGATAATATAATTAATCCCACTCGACAACGAGGAAACTTAGATTTTAGCTTCCCGGACTCGAGCCTACTAACATCATGGCTGACCACTCTTCACATGCGCTTCCCGTGTTTGCTCCTCGTGTTGCCCATTACTCGAAATGCATAAAACACATTTCCCCCATTTAAGGGGTTTGCATTTGAATGGCTATTGCAAGTACACAATTACACTACATTATATACAAGTATTGTAACACCCCCAAAAATCATACGGGGATATCACACATCGTAGACCCTTCTCACAAGGATCTACCGTGCTAAACACTACAAAACGACCAACGGTTTGACCTGCCGGAGTCAAACAAGACAACGACACGGACCGATAAGGTCACACAACTAAATCGACTAAAATAAGTTCCTTACAACACATACCCACGCATGGGTCCAAATACAAAATGATATAGAACATCGGAAGATTGAGAGTAATACAATAACACAACGACATCAGACTGAACTCCATTGCTCTTCATTAGTATCGCATCCCATCATCTTCTGTGCGGATCCTGTGACTAGTGCCACGAACCAAGCATACCTGAAATGCATGAAATGCATTTCCCCCATTTAAGGAGTTAGCAAATTGAATTTGCCAGTACAAGTATCATAACCATACGAAATGTAGCAAGCAAACAACAATCACGAATCAGATAAAGACAACAATCCAATAGTTATTCCCGAGAGATTTTGGTGTTTAGAAAACAAAGCACTTGAAGCCTTTGAAATTAGAATCATCATCTTGGGATTTTTAGAAATACATAGCCTTCAGGACATCGGGTCCTAAGTTTTAAGAATTATTTCAAGATGTTAGGGTCTTAACCAAAATCTCAGTTCAAATATCAATAGTTTTACAATACAAAAATATTTTCACAAATCGCTTGGGTCTCAACCCAATAATTCCATTTTCGTAAAAAAAAAATGTTCTCGACTCTGTGATCTACTGTCACGAGTCACCGTAGGTTCAGCAACCCACGGTCTTAACCAAACACAACAATCACAAAATCAATGTTGACTCCGTGATCCACTATCACAAGTCACCGTAGGTTCAACAACCCACATGGTCTTAACCAAATACAACAGTCACAAATCAATCTCGACTCCGTGATCCACTGTCACGAGCCACTGTAGGTTCAACAACTCACATGGTCTTTACCAAACACAGCATCACAATATGAGTCCCGACTCCACTATACACTATAACGAGTCACCGTAGGCCCCGTCGAACCCACACGGTTGTACTGTACCCTGACCCCATGATTTTCTGTCAGGTTTCATCATAAGCCTCGTCAAACTCGCACTATTGGACCACAGCACTACATACTAAGTTTCGATCCCATGGTCCACTACAATGAATCCTCGTAGGTCCCGTCGAATCCACACGAGTGAACGTAGCATTACAACACATAATATTCATGTCCACATTACTTCAATAATGGACACGACCAATCAATCATCCAACACACATAACACAATCTCTACAATCCAACCATCATCATCAATAACACACAGCCAACTTATCTCATGATCAATACACAACACGGTACACAACCATATATACAACCAATCCAACATAATTATCACAATCTAACACAGTTCCACAACATTACCCATACCAAACTAACACAAACATCGCCAAGCATTCATAATAAGCAATTCATAAGCAATTCATACGGACTATGTTTACGAAGATAAACCAATCATCACAACCCAACACGTAATCTCTATTTACATGATACAAATCGTATAAGCAAAATACTTGCCTTAGAAATCAACATGTCAATGCCTCGATGAACACGGTTCGACCAAAGTGCCTCGAAACCTACAACCTCCACAAGAAACAACAATAACAATATCACTACCAGGATAAAGATCAATAACAACGGAAATCACAACCAACAACCGAATGGAAAATCATCGAAACATTTAATCTACCATTAAATGTTCAAGGTTCCTCAAGAACCCCAAAACCATCAATTGGGTTGAACGATCTGGAAATATGGATATACAATACATAGAACATGATCAATAACAATGTTTGATACCAATTGATTTACCAAAACCGAATTGAAATCGGAATCAAGAACAAAACTCTCAAAAAGTCAACTTTAGGGAAATCAAGAAAATACCTCAATCCGACAAAGAATAACGGATTAGATGATGTTATAACCACCTAGGACTCTCAAAAACACCTTGGATGGAGTAAAAATCGGCCAAGAACTCAAACCTTAATCACCCTCGTCTCAACCGTCATGGAAGAAATAAGAAACGAAATAAAATGAGGAGAACCGTCTGCTGTCCAGTTTATATACTGGACAACTTAGCGTGCGCTAATCACACTGATTGGCATGCGCTATCAAAGCAACATCATAGCACGTTCTGCCTAACAGTACAGTTAGCGCACGCTAATAACAAACCTTAGCGTGCGCTAACGGGTTCTAATTCCAGTCCAGTACCTTCTGGACAGTTTCTGCATCTCCAGTTAGCGTGTGCTAACAAGCATAGTGTAACACCCCGAAGATATTCAGGGTATATTACAGCGCCGTGGATCCCTACATGGGACCCACCAGGCTAGGTGACCAAACACACTCATCGACTCACGGATTCAACATAATAACACCTCTTCATAAAGACGCAAAACAATAATAATCCACCCGGTTCAACCGGTCAAACAACATCACAACCACCCGATGAAAATATAATAGACGACACAGTTCAATCCGAAATGATCAAAAACTCCTAAGTACTCGAGTACTTGTATTAGTTTACAAGTTGACAATCACACAAAAGACATAAAACCGTAAAACACTACTCATGCACAATCATCACGCACGGCCATCATCCTTGTACTGATTCAGCGCCCGCTTGTCCCGATGAACCTGACCTGAAATTCATAAAACAAATTTCCCCAAACGGGTCCTCAAAAGGGGCAAAATTATGATACAAGCATGGTTTAAAACTACCATGCATACACTTGACCTTTCTCTAAAGGTCTGAGTTTTGGACTTCCCCAAGAAAAGCGTTTTCCACTATTTGAAAGATGATATTTTAGTGTATAATACATACCAAAAAAATCACATCATCTATGGAAAATTCAGTGAAAATAGGTTGAAACACGTGTGTCCTAATACTGCTTGCAAATTCAAGATGGGAACCAAGTTGATTGGGACAAAAATTAGCACAATTGTTGGAATAATTCCATGCAGATTGACCTTTGTTCACTAAAATAGCAATAACTCACTCGCTAGGGAGGCTATGTATGAATGGTCAGATATTCTGAAAACTAGACTTCTTTATATTTCTATCCATATGTTGTGTACCACACGGATCATTAATCTCAGATCACAGTGCATGTTTTAATAGGCAGTTTAGTATTTCCCAAATTTAGTGAGTAACAAAGTTGAGACCGTATCCAATGACAGAAGTGTTGATGCAAAAATATGGCAATGAAAATCATAGATGCATTTAGATGCAGCAGGGTGTTTGATTTCTTATCTTGATTAATGATCCTTTCGGTAACTCCATCTTGGTAGACTTGTAGAGAAAGTAGAAATATCGGTACATCTAAGACTGTTTAAAAACCACTGATTCCGTTTGAACTTTCATAGCATAAAAAATATCAAGGCAGATGCGCCTTGTCATGATAAAAAATGTAGACAAAATCCACCAAAAGGCATCACCAATCAAATAATTCAAATCTCATTTTGCATGTGTACATCATTATTGCCAATATGTGGATGCAACACAGTGCATCATAATTATGCATTTTGAACCATGAGACATTGTCAAAATATCATAACCAGCTCGTCTTGACCGTCCGATAAGATCGACTATCGTGCAATGAGATGGTTATTATGGCATTTAACGATGAGCCAGATCAATTCGTCTCGACCTATCAGATTTAGGCATCGATCATTTTGGACGTTACGGGATGGACTCATCACGGCGGGTCTCAGTTGGATCGGGCGCGGGAGGTGGGTTTGGCGCGTCGCGGGCGATTGAGGCAGGAGCTCGGTGGTCCTAACACAATGGATCACGGTGGAGCACGACAGGGTCCAGTCAGTAGATCGCGCCAGAGCACGATGAGGCCGGGCAGGTAAATCGCGGCGGAGCACCGCAATTGGGCTAGTTGGCGGCGGCGGCTGACGTTCAGGTGAGACGGGACCAGGCTCGGGCCCATCCCTACAGCTCGGTATTAGATCAGGTCGGTTCTCTAAATTTTCTTATAAAAATCTGCTTCTGTTGTACAGTTTCATCGAGAAATATTTTTCTGAATCAGATCTCCATCATGAAACTTGTAGTTCTGTTTATCATCAACATACTATCAAAGTTCCAGGCTGATCTGAAGGTTAACAAAGTGGAAAACGCAATTTTTGTGCGATCCCGCGATGTAGAAAATTGCGCGCGGAAATCGCTTTTTTTTTTGGAATTTCGAAAATTCAGAGATGAAGAAAATTTTTACTGCTAGAGAAACGTGACGATAACGTGTTTCAAGAAAAGTAGTAAAGAGAGCAGTAGAAAGCAAAAGATGTAAAACTATTGTATTGATAACATTGATAGAGGACCTTTATATAGGCTTTACAATGAGACTCTTTCCATATATAGGATTAATTACAAGGAAAGACATCAAGTAAAAAATTCTACTATAGTTAGAAAGATATAGAATTCCTACCATCTATGATATCTATTCTAATTAGTATTAAGTAATACACATCAAAAGAATAATAATTCCTGAAACAAGCTATATATTTTTTTTTCTGTATTTTTCAAGCACAGTAGCATGTACTTTATTTTAATTTCTTTTTCTTTTATCTTTTAAAACCATCGATTGCATTACTCGTTACAAGTAGATCCTTAAATTACATAATTGTACGATGACTTAACTAACCTCCGTCCGAAAATGTTTGCAACATAGTTTTTCCATACTATCTAAGATTTGAGTAATATTTATATTAAAATATCAATATCAAAGAGATGAACAAAACAAAATCATTCAAAGATATATATATATATATATATATACTTAATAATTCAATACTTTGAAAGAGAAAAAAATAGATTATCTGTGTTGCAAGTATTACAATATTTTTATTTTAGGGAAATATTACACATAAAAACAAAAGAAATATAATTTACATATTGACGTAGCGAAAGCGTAAACACGAAGGGGAGAAGAACGTCTTGATACTACGTATACTATACGGCTCCCAAAGTTTCAATTTTGATCAAAAATCCACAACACTAATAGTAACCTAATACCACATATAAATACCTCTCAAAGGCCCATAATGGTCCAATAGACGGACGAGCTTATTAAAAGAGTTTTAAGAAAAGACATAAATAAAGCCATTAAGTTTTTCGGCTTGAAGACACGATCATAATCTCGCAAGTAGCATAATGACTCGTTCACCACATCATCCTCCCCGACCAAGAGCAGGTTCGCCCTCGAACTGGGCTCATCATCCACGTTGAAAATGTTTGAAGTGCGTATGTGTAAAGTCAAATGCGAATGGTAAGCATTCGGGTTGATCTTTGTTATAACCTCCAAAGGTCCAATCTTACTGGCTGCAAGCTTGTTATACTCGTGTGCAGGGTATCGGATGAGTGAGAACTGCCCACACAAAGTCTCCCAGCTCGGATTCCAAGTGTCTCTGTCCCTTGTCTGCTGCTTGTTTATAATCCATTGTAGAGGCCACAACTGATCATAGATAGCACGATGAGTGTGTCTAAGGGCCTCTATCAAGTCCACAACACGAGTATCTGTCTTAATCGGCGATGGTAGTGCAATCAAATCTGAAGGTCCCCGAGGAATCGTTGAATAAATAATCTGAAAAGGAGCAAGGCCCATACTTCAGTTCACAACCGAATTATGAGCAAATTCCACCTGACTCACCTGGGTATCCCACGACCACAAATGCTCTCCCACCAAGCATCTGAGTAAGTTACCCAAAGAATGATTTACAACCTCTGTCTGACCATATGTCTTTGGGTGATATGCACTACAAAAATCAAGACGGATGTGTGTCATACGCCATTAGCTCTTCAAAAAAAACTCAAAAATAGCGTATCACAGTCGAAGACGATGGAAGAAGGCAACCCATGAATACGATACACCTCACGAAATAATAATTTTGCCACATGCACGGCATAGGCTATCTTCTTGCATGGAATAAAGTGAACCATCTACGAAAAACGGTCCACCATGACAAAGATGGAATCATTCCCCCGCTTAGTGCGAGGCAAACCTAGGATGAAGCTCATGCTAATAGCAATCCAAGGAGCATTGAGTATAGGTAGAGGTCAGTAAAGTCCCGCGTTGGTCGACGTGCCTTTCAAAACCTAACAACACGGCATTGAGAGGCATACCTTGTGACATCCCGTCGGATAGTAGGCCAAAAGTAAGAGCACTGTATGAGTTCAATAGATCTGTCACATCCCACATGCCCAGCATTGTGTATCTCAGAAATCAGGTGGAGGCGGAGGCTAGTGTCAGGAATATAAAGGCGGGTACCTTTGAAGAGAAATCCATCGAGTAGGATAAAATCCGCGGAATCACCGGCACAGATCTGAGCCAAAATGAGGCTGAAGAAGCGATCATACTCATAAGACTCGGGTATAAGGTCAATGCCTGAAACTATGACACATAGGTCAGAAATCAGCAGTGCACGACGGCTGAAATCATCCGCCACCATGTTCGACAGTCCCGGTCGATGCATCAAAACAAAAGTGAACTATTAGAGAAAAGCAGCCCAAGAGGCACGACGAGCAAAAAGGTTGTCATGTGTATCTAAGTGATGTAAGGCCTCATGATCAGAGAAAAGGACAAATTCTCTGTGAAAAATATAGTGTCGCCAATGACGAACAGTTCGAACCACTGCATAGAACTTCATGTCGTATGTGCTGTAGCGACTGCGAGGACCGAAGATTTTCTCACTAAAAAAGGCCACAGGGCGGCCCCCGTGACTCAAAACCGCACTGATGCCTGCCTTCGACGCATCACAAGACAACTCGAAGGGCTGCTCGAAATCAGGAAGTAACAAAACTGATGCTGAGATAAGTCGTCGTTTGATATCTTGAAAAGCACTTTCTGCCACGAGTGTCCAAATGAAAGGTTTAGTGCCAATACATTCCGTCACTGGTGCCATAATAGCACTGAAACGAGCTATGAAATGTCGGTAGAAAGAAGCAAGTCCATGAAAACTCGGGGCCTCTGTAACTATAGTTGGGGAGGGCCAATCTCTAATCGTATCAATCTTCGAGTCGTCCATGCAAATCCCCTCTATTGAGATAATATACCCCAATAATAACACCGAATGCACCCCAAAAATACACTTCTGTGGAGACACATAAAATTTCTCATCTCGCAAGATAGTGAAGACGGCACGTAAATGACTAAGATGTTCATCAAATGAACGATTGTATATCAAGATACATCGAAGTAGATGATGACACAAGTACCAATAAGGGAATGGAGTGGCTAGTTCATAATGCGCATGAACGTGCTCGAAGCATTGGAGAGGCCAAACGGCATCACCAACTACTCAAATAAGCCTTCACGGGTTTTAAAGACTGTTTTCCACTCATCACCACGGTGGATACATATCTGATGGTATCCACTGCGCATATCCAATTTACTGAACACCGTATTACCGCTGAGATGATCGAGTAAATCATCCAGGCGGGGTATTAGAAATCGGTACCGGACTGTAATCTTATTGATAGCCCTACTGCCAACACACATTCTCCAAGAAGAATCTTTCTTGGGAATGAGAAGCGCAGGCACAGCACAAGGGCTCAAACTATGTCTAATTGAACCTTTCTCTAACATCTCCTCCACCTGCCGTCGTAACTCCTCATGTTCATCAGGGCTCATATGGTAGTGACGTCGGTTTGGAAGAGAAGCTCTTGGCACTAAATCAATGTGATGTTGTATATCCCGAAATGGTGGCAATCCTGGAGGTAACTCGGCAGGAAAAACATCAACATAATCATACAGAAGTACACGCATCGCAGGCATTACATCCAGAACAGGATCAACACAGTCAACACCCAATAATAAAACCACAAAATTACCTGAATCCATCTCATGCAAAAACTTAGAACGAGATAGCAACAAAATATTATCAGTGGGAGGGGGTGTCTTAGGCACCGAGGGATGCAGCACTATCTTGGACCCATCAAATAAGAAGTTGTATGTATTCTGACGACCATCATGTATGACAGACCTATCAAATCCCCATGGGCGACCAAAAAGCTAATGACAAGCGTCCATCGGAACCACATCACACCAAATTATATCTCAATATTTAGACCCAACTGAAAAAGTATCACTGACTAGACGATCGACAATCACTCAATTACCATGTTGGATTCAAGAAAGTGTATAAGGTAAAGGATAGGGCTCTGTATGTAAATTCAGTTTAGCAACAGCATCAACAGACATCACATTTTCACAGGAACCGGAATAAATAATAAAATGGCACACCTTACCCTTAATATTGCATGTTGACTCAAATATATAGTGACGAAGGGCCTCTGACGCCATGAGCTCCTTAGGTGATAGGAAAGAACGACGTATCACCAATAACGGTCCAACATCGTCCTTCACATGCTCCTCTGGTAAAGTATCCAAAGGGTCTTCATCGAACATAGGTGGTTCATCATACGGATGAGTCTCCCACTCATCAATGAACAATGAACGCTAACGGGCTCGAGGGCAAGATGCCCAGCGATGCCCTGTCTTGCCGCATGCAAAGCAGCATACAATCGAGGTTGATGATGAGCTACCATCGCTCACCGCCGGAGGTGGATCAGACTGAGGACGGGTCGTCCGTGGTGTGGGTATAGCTGGCAGGGATGAGACCGAAATATTTTATCGTGCCGATTGTTGTTCTATGAGGATCGCTCGTTGGTGAGCCTCCGAGACCGTCGCCGTAGCGAGAAGAATAAGTGTGTCCTGTAGGGATTGCTTCAAGCCTCCGATATAATGGGAGACCAACTGCATAGGGTTATATCGTATATCCAAACGAGATAGGTATCAGTAGAACTCATCGGTGTAGACATCGACTTAACGGGAACCTTGACGCAGTGCATGAAAATGCTGAAAAAGGGTGCCCTCAAAATTATATGAATGGAACCTCGCTCCATGTGTTTATGAAATTTGCTCCATATGGTGACGCGAGGCTTGCCGAGGTAGACGTGAACCGTCTTGATCTGCTGCCACCAAGACCCCGCACGGCTGCGGAAACGGGTTGCGACAATGGCAACACGTTTGTTGTCGAGAAAGGATTTGAAATCCATTAAATTCCACCATATTTATCCAGTCAAGAAACTCACAAGGGTCGAGATTTCCGTCGAACTCAGGTATTTCGAGCTTGAACCCAGACTCCCATCGCCAGTCATCGTTCCAGCCGACCTGTGGTGGCCCATGCGCCAACAGGGCAAATGTGTTTTCGTCACTGTCAGATTCATCGAAATCTGAACAACATACGGAGGGCGTCAAGCCGGCGGCGTGCGGGGGCTAGACGATCGCAAATAGGTCGACTGTCGTGTCGGGCGTTCTAGAGGGCAGTGGAAACCGTGAAGCGGAGCTCCTCTAACCTGGCCGCGAGCGTAGCGATTTGATGGCCCAAATATGTGACGTCAGCATCACACTGTGCGGCATCGACCGGGGGCTGGCGGCGAGGAGGCACCGTACCGGAATCGTGGTACCAACTGACGTAGAAAAAATATAAACACGAAGGAGATAAGAACGTCTTGATACTACTTATACTAGATGGCTCCCAAAGTTTCAGTTCCAATAAAAAATCCACAACACTAATAGTAACCTAGTACCACATATAAATAGTTCTCAAAGGCCCATAAAAGTCCAATAGACGAACGAGCTTATTAAAAGCATTTTAAGAAAAGACATAAATAAAGCTATTAAGTTTTAAGCTTGGCGACACGATCATAATCGCCCAAGAAGCATAATGACTCGTTCACCACATCACATATTCAAATTAAATGAATGAGGCCATCCTAAAGTTTTGAGAACTTGTGCCTAGACAAATAAATGGACCAAAGGAATAAAATATAGGAAAAGTAAGTAAGTAACAATTGACGGATTTTATTTTTCGTATTGCCAAACTTGGTTCAATAATAAAATTTGTACAATATAATTAAGAAATTCCATTCACACTAATATATATATATATAATATCACGAATTTGTAACACTACTATTACTCTCTCTTCTACATGGCGTTTTTTATTTATGGATTTTTATTTAGCTAAAATCTTTCATCCAATATCGATTTTGAATAAAACTCCACCGATAAGAGAACTACATATATACTTGAAACGTATATTCTACCACTCCACAACTATTTTGTGTTGGAATCGTTAATGATTTTAATTTTATTTTTTAAAATTAAATATTATAGGATCGATCTACATTCCGAGTAGATGATCGTGGTATATTCACTTTCTCTAAACTGATTCCCGGTGAGTGAGAAATAGTAAATTAAAGTTTGTCAATTAATTGTGAATTAATAAGGGATGGAATCCCACATTGAATAATGAACCATCATTATTCTAGTATATAAGGAGTTACCTTTATGCATGTAATAATTAATGGTACATGTGTATGGGCATAAAGCCCACATGCGCACACACGCACGCGCCGCCGCCGCCGCCCGCCGCCTCGCCTCGGCCGCGAGCCGCGTGCCGTGGACCGTGGACCTTAGACCTTGGGCCTTGGATCTTGGATTTTGGCAATTGGTCTTTGGGCTGGTCTTTGGGCCTGTTCGTGGGCTTGGCCTTGGGCCAGCTTAAAGAATTTTTTGGACAAGCTCAACAACGTAGTTGGGCTCGTATATGCACATAAGGATGTCCAGGTACATCCGTCAAATGGTTAAGGAGCTGATTATAGTCCAGGTGCATCCGGACTGTTCAAACTCAGCCAAAAATGGGCAGTAACCTCCCAGGTGTTATGAGGAGGTGTTAAGACTGCCTGTTCAAATTCAAAACGGGCAGTAACCACTACCTTGAATTGTGTAACTCCTGTGTTCAATGCAGGCATGAATGCCTGCATTATGACAGCCTTAATGTAACATCCCCAAAACCATATGGGAATATTACACGCTGTAGACCCTTTCCACAAGGATCTACCAGGCTAAACATCCATAAACAACCAAATGCTTGCCCGACCAGGGTCAAACAATAAAATGATACAGACCGATATGGTCACTTACACGTGAATACACAGACCGATGAGGTCACACAACCCAATCGATAAAACTAACTTAATTAACATTACCCACACAGGGGTCGAAATACAATACTGACGGAAGTGAAATCAACTCGACAACACAACAAAAATCAAAATAACTCTCGACTCATGATTAGTATCGTAGCTCGTCATCCTCTTGTGCCAATCCTGTTGCTCCCTGAATCGGCATGTACCGGACGCAAAGCAGACATCCACCCCGATTACTGGGGTTAGTAAAACTCCTTTGTTTTACTAGTGCAAGTATCAAATCATACGAAATGTAACAAGCAATTAATAATCGTGATCAAATATAATAATCAAGTATCGAATATTCCGGGAGGTTTCACAAGGGAAGATAAGCTATGAAGCATTCGAAAATAAGATTATCATCTCGGAATTTTAAAATTTCAAAACCTTAAGACCTCAAGTCCCGATTCACAAACCTTTGAAAAACTTAAGGGCCTTAACCCAAAACTTGTTTCATAATTCAACAGATTTACAATACGGGAAACATTTCCATAAATCTCGTGGGACTCGCCCAACATTCTTTCTTAAAACTTTTCCTTTAAAAACTTTGATTTGAAAAGTATCATGCTCATGACACCGTGATCCACTGTCACGTGTCTCCGTAGGTTCAACAACCCGCACGGACTACATCACGCACAATTAAACAAACATAATCAATTCCGACACCGTGATCCACTGTCACGTGTCTCCGTAGGTTCAACAACCCACACGGACTATTAACCAAACATAACCAATTTCCGACACCGTGATCCACTGTCACGTGTCTCCGTAGGCATAACAACCCGCACGGACTATATCAATCACAACAATCACACACATAGTCCTGACACCGTAGTCCACTGCCACGTGTCACCGTAAGCCCCGTCGAGCTCACCCGATTGACGACCGTGTCCGAAACTCATGGTCCACCGCCATACGTTATCGTAGGCCTCGCTGACCAAAGACGATTGGACCTCATTACCTCACTAAGTTCTGATCCCGTAGTCCACTGCCACGAATCCTCGTAGGTCCCGTCGAACCAACACGAGTGAACTTAGCGGTCATACACATATTCACATCCACATTACATACAACAATGAGTACAATTAATCAATCACCTTGATCACCACAAAATCGTACATTGCACGCACATAACACAACCTCGACACTCGCAACAACTATCATCAATCAACGACATTTAACCAACATAACACACATTCGGTACACAATACATTGCACAACCAAGTGTACAACCATCCCATATGTACGTCGCATTCTGCACAAATGGCACAACGCCTAACACGTATACTGATATAACACTATTATCACAAAGCCTTCAAATTACGGAAAACACAACCAACTCAAACGGAACATAATTACGAAGGCAAGCAAAGTCATCATACATCTCATACGTAATTACTAGTCGCAAGATACAAGTCGTATAGTAAGATACTTGCCTTAATAACCGCTACCGAACGCTCCGAAGAACACGGTTCGACCGGGAAGCTCGAACCCCAAAGAAGGCAATGAACGGAAGGGTTCCGACTCGAGTTCTTCACAAGAATTCGTTCCTAAGTCACAACGATATCAATTCAATCACAATTCTACGAAAACGTATGGAACTTCCCAAGTTCTACCCATTGAAGCATTTTATCGGACACTTTGAGGGCATAGGCCAATTTGATCGATTATTCAAAGAAATACTCAAATTTGTTCCACAAAACTTCAAGGGTATTGAATGATTACGAGTTTACAATCAAGTTCTAACAATAATATGAATCAAAACGAAGCAAATCGGCCAAAACACCAAGAAACCTCAAGAACACCCAAAAACCAAAAGTTTAGGTGTTCTTACCTTCGATCCGGGTGGAAATGATGTTAATCTATGATTCCAACTTCCAAAACATGTTGCTCTATGTCATATCCATCCAAATCCATCCATTATTGACGAAGAAACGCGAAGAAACGAAGAAAAAGGGTGAAAATGGCCGGATGACTCGGTCCAGGCCCTTAAATAGCCGACCACGGCCGGCCGCTACGTCGTAATCGGCGAGGCCTACGTCATGTCGGCCAAGGCCGAACTCTCCGGACGATTCTGCCGGACATGTTACGACGTATCGGAAGGTCATTACGTACGTAACCGGCATTACGGCCATTACTGCCGGGCCATTACGGCCGTTACTCGGCCAGGCCTGGCCAGCCAGGCCTCGGTCGATCCGACGGTCCGAAAAATCCCGAAACTCCGACCTGAACGTAAACCGAAAACACGATTATGAAGTACTCGCAAAGACGAATCCGAATACTAAGAGAACACCCGATTCCGACCACCCGAGGGCTCGAAATTCGACAATGAAAGTAATTACCCCAAACTTTGGGAAATTACGAAAATGGCCCAAAACGTCCGAAATACACGATACACGATCGAAACACCAAACCGAAGCTTACAACATGAATAATAACATTAAATGGACTTCCGAGAAACTCGAAACAACATTTTCGGACGAGATTCGCGAGAATCGAACTCAAGTGCGGAAAAGTCATTTAAGAACACGAAACTCAACAAAACGATACCGAAACGAACTCGGATGACAAAAAGTGTAGAATTAAATATTCTCAGAATGACGAAACGGTCAAAAGTGAGTCGTCGAAACGGACCTCCGCCGAAAAATGAAAGTTACTGGAAATCCGAAATTGCGGATATTACATTCTACCCTCCTTAAAAGAAGTTTCGTCCCGAAACTTAAAATAAGTAGGGAGAAGCAATATCCCAACAGGAAACCTCAACGAGATACACAAGAAACGCATAACTTTCGCCCATTGGCGAAACGTTACAAGCATTGCGAAAGAATATACAGCGTGAAAACACGCCTCACGACGATCATAACAACGCCATCGGCAATGATTCAAAACAATAACGATCAATTAACGACGCATCACATACCACATCATATGCACACATTTAATCAAATAAATGTACGCGACAACAAGTCGCAGACTAAAACGGCTATGCGATAGAAACAAATAGAGTATTACGATAGAAATCATTCCGATTCTCATCAACAAGAAAATGTCCGACGTCAAAACACAAACAATTCAAGATAACGGAAAACGAGAATACCGGATATTACATTCTATCCTATTAAAATTAAGTTTCGTCCCGAAACTTAAAATAAAACATCATGATAGAATAGAAACAAAACCAAAAGGTTCACGCAACAAATATCAATCTCTACACGAATTACAGCACAAAGTACGATACACAACTACATCACTGGACACCACCGGGCCCTCCCCGAGTAGGAACGAAAACCCGATTCCCGAACATCAGCAACGGTCTCACAATGCACCGCTTGGTGCCCGATTGGCCGCACTTAAAACAATTAACCGGTGGCGAACGACAATTCTGTCTCGCATGGCCTACACGATTGCAGCTTAAAGCAGTCTTCACACCGATCGTCTTACTCGCCTGCAGGGTAAGGTTCTTAGATCGGCCAACCGAACAAGGAGTGCTCCCGAAGGAAGCTGAAGCAACGGGCTCACGGATCTCACTCCTCGGCCTCTTGAAAAATTTCTCGAGGTCTTCTGTCTCTTACTCTCTGAACCAGATTCCGTCACAGAAACGGCCATCTCAATAGCTAAAGCTCGGTCCTGATATTCCTTCAGGGTGGTACACATGAGCGGAGCCATACTCTCACGGATATGGGGTTTCATGCGCATATTGAAGTATCAGACCTTGTCCGCTTCACTTCTCACTTGATCACGAACATAAGCCAACTGTCGATTATAATCGACTATCGCCCGGGATATTGACACATCCTGGGGTCTAGCCGAGAAAAACTCAACGATTCTGCGTTCACGAACAGGCAACGGGCAATACTCTGCCTCCATGGCGGTCTTAAACTCAGCCCATGTAGGTGTACGATCTGCAGGCACTACAGCGTGCCACCAGTCTGCAGCTTCTTTGTCGAGTAGGTACTGAGCAATGGGTACCCTCCTATCATCCGGACAAGCTACAACATCAAATATTCTGTCCAACTGGAAGAGCCAGTTTTCCCAACCTAACAAGTCAGACGAACCCACAAAACGGGGCGGCTGCATCTTCATCACATCTCGTAACCACTTACTAGTTCCGTTATCCCTATTTGGGTTCTCATCCCGACATACGGCATGATTCATCTGCACTAACTGGTCAACCACCTGACGAAGGATGGTGGCGGCGCCAACGTCAACATTAACGCTAGTCGAATGTCCCTGATCTGTACTGAGCTGATTGGTACTCGGCAAGGAGGGAGTCGCCCTCTCCTGCTCCCGATTACGACCACGACCACGACCACGGCCACGGCCTCGACCTCGACCCCTTAGCATACTGAACGGACAACCAATCAGAATAACAAGATAAAACAAACCTCACATAATCGACATAAGCCCACAATCAGCAGCACAATGCAATATTCACACGTTCACATTGACAAAGATGAACGACCTATACCTCAGCATACATGGTTAAAACATTAAGCATACCATTGTGGTCCAACACCGGTAATATTTTAAAAAAACAAGTTTATCGAGGTATTTGTTCGAATGATAATATAACAAAAATTCGCGAGTTCGAAAGATTTTGCTGGGGTGAAATTTTGAAAGCACTTTGTTTAATACCTTGGTCATTTAATCAAAACCATGTATCTCAACATTTAGAAAACACTAAAACATTCTCCGGTGAGCACAACAACACTACAAACTTATCACAACCACCTAGCCCCAACACGTGGACATAAGAAGTTCAAAATCCCAAAAACCAAAAATCGTTACGCAAAATAAAGATTTCCGAAATCCTTTAGTTCATAAACAAAGCAGCGGTAATATTTTACAATGTCAAAGTACTTCAAAACACATTTTTCAAATACCGTCGATGGTGTCATTTGAAAATACACGGCCCATTTGTCAAAATTTACAAATTTTAAAAATCTATATAAACCGTGGTTTGACCGAACCACCAAAATATTTTCTAAAAATCGATTTCTACAAAAATTCTCAAATCGTAAAGTCCTTGAGAAAATATTCTTAAAGTTACCCATAGCGGACAAAAATTACAACATTCCAAAAAATGAATTTAAAACCACATACTCAAATGGCAACCAGTCGCCAATTCAATCAAATGCATCTCGTGGTATCAAGTCTAAACACACAAAGAAAATCATTCATCGGAGTTTCTCACAAACTCTACCGTTGATATCTTCACGAGAACCCATCAAGGTTTACATCTTTCACACCATACCACCCACACGGTGGTTCAAAAGTAAAACAACAATACGCCCACTATACTCATACCATGTACCACAAGTATTAAACACAACTACATCACACAATCTGTAAACAAAATCATGCACCGCAATTAACTCACTATGATAAAATCGAGATACACAGGTATTACGCATAAAGGAGGAGACTTACATCCACAGGTCGCACGGAGGTGACAGTCGCCCACGATACTAATCTCACTCGACAACATAACTGACACGTCGTGACTACGCACAACTAAATTTGTCACTGACGACTCGAACGACAAGACAACACATTACTCGACAAATCACGACTTGACTCGACCCGACAACCTAGGTTTCCGCAACCTAAGCTCTGATACCATAATTGTAACATCCCCAAAACCATATGGGAATATTACACGCCGTAGACCCTTTCCACAAGGATCTACCAGGCTAAACATCCATAAACAACCAAATGCTTGCCCGACCAGGGTCAAACAATAAAATGATCTGACCGATATGGTCACTTACACGTGAATACACGCATGATGAGGTCACACAACCCAATCGATAAAACTAACTTAATTAACATTACCCACACAGGGGTCAAAATACAATACAGCGGAAGACTGAAATCAACTCTGACAACACAACAAAAATCAAAATAACTCTCGACTCATGATTAGTATCGTAGCTCGTCATCCTCTTGTGCCAATCCTGTGTTGCTCCCCGAATCGGCATGTACTGACGCAAAGCAGACATCCACCCCCGATTACTGGGGTTAGTAAACTCCTTTGTTTTACTAGTGCAAGTATCAAATCATACGAAATGTAACAAGCAATTAATAATCGTGATCAAATATAATAATCAAGTATCGAATATTCCCGGGAGGTTTTCACAAGGGAAGAGAAGCTATGAAGCATTCGAACATAAGAGTATCATCTCGAATTTTAAAATTTCAAAACCTTAAGACCTCAAGTCCCGATTCACAAACCTTTCGAAAAACTTAAGGGCCTTAACCCAAAACTTGTTTCATAATTCAACGATTTACAATACGGAAACATTTCCATAAATCTCGTAGGACTCGGCCCAACATTCTTTCTTAAAACTTTTCCTTTAAAAACTTTGATTTGAAAAGTATCATGCTCATGACACCGTGATCCACTGTCACGTGTCTCCGTAGGTTCAACAACCTGCACGGACTACATCACGCACAATTAAACAAACATAATCAATTCCGACACCGTGATCCACTGTCACGTGTCTCCGTAGGTTCAACAACCCACACGGACTATTAACCAAACATAACCAATTTCCGACACCGTGATCCACTGTCACGTGTCTCCGTAGGCATAACAACCCGCACGGACTATATCAATCACAACAATCACACACATAGTCCTGACACCGTAGTCCACTGCCACGTGTCACCGTAAGCCCCATCGAGCTCACCCGGTTGGACGCACTGTGTCCGAAACTCATGGTCCACTGCCATGCGTTATCGTAGGCCTCGTCAGACCAGCACGATTGGACCTCAGTACCTCACTAAGTTCTGATCCCGTAGTCCACTGCCACGAATCCTCGTAGGTCCCGTCGAACCAACACGAGTGAACTTAGCGGTCATACACATATTCACATCCACATTACATACAACAATGAGTACAATTAATCAATCACCTTGATCACCACAAAATCGTACATTGCACGCACATAACACAACCTCGACACTCGCAACAACTATCATCAATCAACGACATTTAACCAACATAACACACATTCGGTACACAATACATTGCACAACCAAGTGTACAACCATCCCATATGTACGTCGCATTCCTGCACAAATGGCACAACGCCTAACACGTATACTGATATAACACTATTATCACAAAGCCTTCAAATTACGGAAAACACAACCAACTCAAACGGAACATAATTACGAAGGCAAGCAAAGTCATCATACATCTCATACGTAATTACTAGTCGCAAGATACAAGTCGTATAGTAAGATACTTGCCTTAATAACCGCTACCGAACGCTCCGAAGAACACGGTTCGACCGGGAAGCTCGAACCCCAAAGAAGGCAACGAACGGAAGGGTTCCGACTCGAGTTCTTCACAAGAATTCGTTCCTAAGTCACAACGATATCAATTCAATCACAATTCTACGAAAACGTATGGAACTTCCCAAGTTCTACCCATTGAAGCATTTTATCGGACACTTTGAGGGCATAGGCCAATTTGATCGATTATTCAAAGAAATACTCAAATTCGTTCCACAAAACTCAAGGGTATTGAATGATTACGAGTTTACAATCAAGTTCTAACAATAATATGAATCAAAACGAAGCAAATCGGCCAAAACACCAAGAAACCTCAAGAACACCCAAAAACCAAAAGTTTAGGTGTTCTTACCTTCGATCCGGGTGGAAGATGATGTTAATCTATGATTCCAACTTCCAAAACATGTTGCTCTATGTCATATCCATCCAAATCCATCCATTATTGACGAAGAAACGCGAAGAAACGAAGAAAAAGGGTGAAAATGGCCGGATGACTCGGTCCAGGCCCTTAAATAGCCGACCCTGGCCGGCCGCTTACGTACGTAATCGGCCAAGGCCTACGTGCATGTCGGCGGGCGAACTCTGCGGGCGATTGCCGGACATGTTACGACGTAACCGGAAGGCTATTACGTGACGTAATCGCATTACGGCCGTTCGCCGCCATTACGGCCGTTACTCGGCAGGCACGGCGGCCAGCCTCGGTCGATCCGACGGTCGAAAAAATCCGAAACTCCGACACGAACGTAAACCGAAAACACGATTATGAAGTACTCGCAAAGACGAATCCGAATACTAAGAGAACACCCGATTCCGACCACCCGAGGGCTCGAAATTCGACAATGAAAGTAATTACCCCAAACTTTGGGAAATTACGAAAATGGCCCAAAACGTCCGAAATACACGATACGCGATCGAAACACCAAACCGAAGCTTACAACATGAATAATAACATTAAATGGACTTCCGAGAAACTCGAAACAACATTTTCGGACGAGATTCGCGAGAATCGAACTCAAGTGCGGAAAAGTCATTTAAGAAAACGAAACTCAACAAAACGATACCGAAACGAACTCGGATGACAAAAAGTGTAGAATTAAATATTCTCAGAATGACGAAACGGTCAAAAGTGAGTCGTCGAAACGGACCTCCGCCGAAAAATGAAAGTTACTGGAAATCCGAAATTGCGGATATTACACTTAAGGGCTGTGTTTAAACCCCTGCAGGTGTGAATGGCCTATAAATAGGCATGCATACATTTGCTTCTGCACATGCAATTTTCGAACTCAGTATAATCAAACAGTTTTCAGTATTCTCTGCATATCATAAGTCGGAGCTTTGTCCTCACCTCTTCCGTTCGCCGGAGCTCGTAGGTCTTGTGGTGCTACTACCTTCGAGACATTGTCGTTTTATCTTTGGGGGCGATACGTCAGAACCGAGAGCACTACCGGGGCATATTTCGTCTTGTGGATAGAGGATTCCTCGACTCGGCATTAGTTTACGATTTTATAATTTATTTTCTTGTATTTTCAATTCTGTTTCGAGTTTTGTATTTTCATTTTCGTCCGACTTTGTAGTTTCTGTTTTTCGAGTTGTAATTTTTGTATTGCAGTTGTAATTTATTTTTCCGCTCAGCAAGTTTGTAACACAGAAATTATCAAAAAGCGCAAGACGAAATATTTACTTGTTGAATCCTACAACTGGAGATGACGACCATTGCTTCCACCGACTCCAACACCACCACTGCCTTTGCCTCCATGACCGTCGCTTCGAACGTGGCAAACACCATTGCCGCAACCATGTCCAGCATGATGAGCTCAACTACCTCATCAACAACTCCATGGGTGTTTTTGAACCCATTTCTGACTACCGGTGGATCCACCTTGAGTGGCACCGTAGGTTCCACTTTTAGTGGTACCGTTGGATCCATCTTAGGATCTAGTGTTGGAGCCTACGGGTTCAACACGAGTGGTTCATTTTTTGGAACAACCTCGGGGACAAGGATGATGCCTGCCGCCGAGAAGCCGCCAAAGTTTGGTGGAGCTGACTTTAAAAGGTGGCAACAGAAGATGTTGTTCTATTTGAAAATATTGGGCTTTTCGAACTTCCTTAAGGAAGATACGCCACCGGCGCCCAGTGCTCAAGAGACTAGTTTCACAGTCCGAGCTGCCTATGACAATTGGCACAATGGAGACTATCTTTGTAAAAACTTTATTCTGAACTCCTTAGAAGATAGTTTGTACAATGTTTATTCTGTTGTAAACACATCAAAATAGATGTGGGAAGCACTTGAAAAGAAGTACCGTAGTGATGATGTAGGTACAAAGAAGTTTGTAGTCGCCAAATATCTGGACTAAAAGATGGTTGACTCAAGGCCAATCATGGAACAAGTGCAAGAGTTCCAACTCATCATTCATGATGTCAATGCCGAAGGAATGGTCCTGCTGGATGCTTTCACTGTAGCAACTGTGATAGAGAAATTGCCCCCCAGTTGGAAAGACTTCAAGAGCTATCTCAAACACAAAAGAAAGGAGATGACTCTTGAAGACTTGATTGTGAAATTGCACATCGAGTCAGACGTGCGCAAAAATGACCACAAACCAAAAGGCCTAATAGATGTTAAGGCCAATCTGTTGGTGCATGGCGGTCCCTCCAATAAAAGAGCTCGCCCAAGTGTCCAAAACAAGAGCAAAGGGAAGCAACCAGTCAAGAAGTTTGATGGTGATTGCTTCAACTGTGGTAAACATGGGCACGCGGCGAAGGACTGCCAGAAGCCGAAAGCCAACAAGAAGAAGAAACATGTTTCCAACATCGCCGAGTCTAACGGCGAATGGAAAGAGGATGACCTTGCTGTTGTGGTCACCGAAGAAGTCAACCACGTTGAGAACCAAGGTGGTTGGTACGTTGACACCAGTGCGACCGCCCACATTGGTGCCTATAGGAGCCAGTTTAAGAACTATCAAGCTGTTGAGGGGAGGAAGCTCAACATGGGGAATCCAGCTTCATCTGAAATTATCGGATTTGGAGAAGTAGACCTCAAACTTAAGTCCGGACAGACACTCACCTTGAAGAATGTGCTTCATGTTCCGAATATGAGGAAGAATTTGATCTCAGGCTCTATACTAGTTAAAAAGGGGTTTAAACTAGTGTTTGAGTCAGATAGAATTATCATAAAAAAGTTTGATATGTTTCTTGGTAAGGGTTACCTCACGGAGGGACTCTTTAAACTTAATGCTTTGGCTAAACGCCATGTAACCAAGTCCAGTAATGCTAATGAAAATGCTACTGCTTCCTCTTACTTGACAGAGTGTTCTGATTTATGGCATTGTCGATTAGGTCATGTGAATCTAAATGCTATAAAAAGATTAGTAAACTTAGATTTACTAAAATTAAATGAAGTCAATACTCAAAACAAATGTGAGATTTGTGTTGAAGCAAAAATGACGAAACTTCTGTTTCATTCGGTAAAACGAAACACACAACCCCTTGAATTAATTCACACAGATGTGTGTGATTTAAAGTTTGTGCAAACTAAAGGTGGTAAGAAGTACTTTATCATTTTTATTGATGACTGCACAAGATATTGTTATCCTTATGTTTTGAGAAGTAAAGATGAGGCTATTGAAGCTTTTAAGAACTTCAAGAATGAAGCCAAAAATCAATTAGGCTGCCGTATCAAGATGGTTCGAAGCGATAGAGGTGGCGAATATGTAGCCCCGTTTGAGGAATTATGCAACGAAAGTGGTATAATTCATCAAACAACAGCTCCATATGCACCACAATCTAATGACGTTGCTGAACGTAAGAATTGGACACTTAAAGATATGATGAATGCCTTATTGATTAGTTCAGGGTTGCCCAGAATATGTGGGGGGAAGCTGTCTTGACATCCAACTACATATTGAACAAGATTCCACGCAAAGGTAAGGATATTACCCCTTATGAGTTGTGGAAAGGTAGAAAACCTTCATACAAATATCTCAAAGTGTGGGGGTGTTTGGCTAAGGTTGAGGTACCTCTACCTAAACAAGTTAAAATCGGACCTAAGACAGTCGATTGTATCTTTATTGGGTATGCACTGAATAGTAGTGCCTATCGGTTTGTTATCCACAAGTCAGAAGTTCCTGAAATGACTGTGGGAACAACAATTGAATCAAGGAATGCTGTATTCTTTGAAAACATATATCCTTGTAAGGATAATGATAAAGTTGAGGACAATTCTAGCAATAGATTTGAAGATGAAGGAACAAGTTCAAAACCTGTGGATGTAGATCCAATGTCACGTAAACGATCGAGATCTAATCTGGAAGATGTAGAACCGAGACATGGTAGTAGGGTTAGGACACCAAAGA
Source organism: Orobanche coerulescens (assembly GCA_033398695.1). Classification (NCBI taxonomy): domain Eukaryota; kingdom Viridiplantae; phylum Streptophyta; class Magnoliopsida; order Lamiales; family Orobanchaceae; genus Orobanche; species Orobanche coerulescens. The sequence continues at coordinate 112,088,603 of CM065816.1, read as the reverse complement.
CATTTGGACCTGACTACAGAGCATTCATGTTGGATGAAGAATCAACATCGATCAAAGTAGCTTATGCCAGACCAGACGGGTTGCTCTGTAAAGAAGCTGTTCAGAGTGAAATTGACTCAATTTTGCAAAACCAAACTTGGGTTTTGGTTGATTTACCTGAAGGTTGTAAGACTTTAGGATGCAAATGGATCCTTAAAAGAAAGTACAAGGTTGGTGGGTCAATTGACAAGTATAAAGCTCGTTTAGTAGTCAAAGGTTTCAAATAGAAGGAAGGGTACGATTTTTTCGATACCTATTCACCTGTAACGAGAATTACATCTATTCGAGTGCTTATCGCGATTGCTGCTTTGCACGATCTTGAGATTCATCAAATGGATGTTAAGACTGCTTTTCTGAACGATGATCTGGATGAAGAGATCTATATGGAACAACCTGAAGGGTTTGTAGTACCTGGACAAGAGAAAAAGGTATGCAAACTGGTTAAGTCTCTATATGGATTGAAACAAGCTCCACTACAGTGGCACTTGAAATTTGATAATGTAATGTTATCAAATGGTTTTAAAATAAACAAGTGTGATAAATGTGTTTATATTAAGAACACTAATAATGGTTATGTTATTGTGTGTCTTTATATAGATGACATGTTAATCATGGGTAACAATATACAAGTGATTAACGATACTAAGAACATGTTAAAAAGAAATTTTGACATGAAAGACATGGGGCTAGCCGATGTGATTCTTGGAATGAAAATTTTGAGAAAATCAGATGGAATCATCTTGACACAATCTCACTATGCCGAGAAAGTTCTCAAGAAGTTTAATATTGTCATGCAACTTAATATTGTCAAATTCTAGCTAATTTCACAACTGGTGGACGATTTTACCCTTCAACCCACCTACTTTTATCTCATCCTTTTGCTTCCCCCGTCTCTCTCTCTCTCTCTCTCTCTCTCTCTCTCATTGCCAAACGCCTGCTCCTCTCTCCCTCTCTCTCTCCCTACTTCGCTGCTCCCTTCTCCCTCGCCGTCGCCGCTGCTACTCTCTTTATGCCGCCGCTCTTCTGCTCGTCTTCCCCAGCTCAGAATCTCAGACGTCGCCCATGTTCTCAGGTCACCACCATTTTCATCTCCGGCGAGCTTCAATCCTTAGATCTGACTCCGACAAGATCGATTTCGATCACCCCTACCGCTCTTTCTCTGACGAGATCTTTGTACTCCTGAGATTAATGGCGTTCTCATGTGGCACCCCTCCCATTCAATTTTATTTCTCTTTCTTCATCTTTCTCTCTCTAGAAAAATCCTAGATATAGCTTGAAATAATGCTACTTTCGTATTTGTTTTTGATGATTTACAAGTTTTATATGATTCCTGATGATTCGTGGTATATTTGTGGTGATTTCCGACCGATTTGGATGTATTGGTTTTTTAGATATAGTTTTCGCATGTTTGCATACGTGGTTACGAATTTACAGTTGTTACAATTTATTCATTTCGTACTGGGTTACCATGTTACAATTTTATCATTTCGTATCACTATGTCTTGATTTTTTTTTAAGATTTTGTCATTTCGTACAGTATAAAGTTAGGAAATTCGAATTTTGTAACACATTTGTGCCAATTTGAAGTTTTCGTATTGGAGATTTGGTATACATGTTACGAATTTCGTAACTGCTACGATTGGTGAATTGATACGATTTGTGGTTGAACTGATGGGTGAATTGTTATTATTGCCTGTTTTTTTCTCATATATGTTACAAATGTTATGAAAATTGCAATTTCGTATTGAGTATTTTGTTACGATTTTAGATTTTCGTATTGAAATAATGATACGAAAAGCAAGAATAAATGATATATACGAAATGTGATTTTCATAATAAGGTTATAACTTTGTTACGAACTTAGAATTTCGTATTGGATATTTTGTATCATTGTTATGAAATTCGTATTTCGTATCGTCATTTTTTTGCTTATTGGCTTTTTTGTGCGATTTAGTAACACTATTAATTATGTTGTTACGAATTTCGTATTTTGTAACAAATGTTACCAATTTTGTAACAGGTATTACGAATTGAATTTCGTATTTCGTAACAATTTGCCTTGTAGGTCAAATGCATCTCATCAAACGCATACATAATTTGCTATTTCGTAACATTATTTACATGTTCCGAATTATTGATTTGGTTTTATTATTTATTTATTGTAGAACAAATAGATTTTTAAACTAAAGAATTTGCCATCATAAGACCACCGAAATCATCAAATCATAATACAAAAACAAAACCGTAAATAATCATTTTGGTACGAAATAAACAAACTGTAACACACTAAATTGTACGAAAAGATAAATTCGTAATGAAATTAATAAAATCCTAACAAATCGTAACACCAAAACAAAACCATAACGAATCGTTTCATTACGAAATCCACAAATAATAATAAAACAGTTACGCAAACCGCCGTTGGAAAAACGCTCGACGGTAATTTTTTACCGACGCCATTTTCCGACGCCGCCATTTACCGACGCCATTTTTGGCGTCGTTAAATTAAAAAAAAAAATTAAAAAGTCGGAGTCGACTCAAAGCGGGCTCAAAGCGGTTAGGTCCGGCTCAAAGTGAGGGTTCGGCCAGTCCGTGTCTGGGTCCTAAGGGTCGGGTGCGGGTCGGGGTGGATCAGGTTCGGGCTCCATTCAATTTCAAATGGTTGAGAAGGATTTTGGTTTATAAACCACCAAAAGCATTGATGTTTTTTCGATGTGGGATTGTGTTAAAAAATTACCGACGCCGAAAATGACGTCGGTAATGGCGTAAACGGCGTCGGTAAATTTAAAAAAAAAAAAATTACCAACGCCAAAATGGCGTCGGTAATGGCGTCGGTAAATGGCGTCGATGTGGCGTCGTTAATTGTAAAAAAATAAGTCTGCGAATCCGTCGGCAATGGCGTCGGTAAATCGGGCGTCGGTAAATGGCGTCGGTAAATTATAAATTTAACAACGGCGGTACGGGCGTCGGTAAATGGCGTCGGTAAATTATAAGTTTAACAACGGCGGTGCTGGCGTCGGTAAAAACTGTTTTTTTTGTAGTGAACAAATCGTAACACAAAAATAAAATCATAACAGCATGATGAGAGAAAAGGAAAAAAAGTGAAAAGTAAGGGTAAAATGGTCTCAAATAACTCAAAATGGCTAGAATTGGCAATATTAAGTTTCTTGACAAATATTGTATTCCACCTAGTCGAATTGGCTATATGGTTGTATTTCCTCTATATATTATTCATAGACGAGTTTCACATATTGTATAATTTTTAAATTTGTAATCGGAATTTTTCCTATATATATTATTCATAGACGAGTTTCACATATTGTATAATTTTTAAATTTGTAATCGGAATTTAATGTTGAAGCTTTTGTCATTTGTACAATTTATTCTTTATGTTTATCTTGTAATGTTCGGATTTTTATTAATACAGAAATTATATTTAATTTTTTAAATGCTTATATAGGTTCAAGCAATTATTGGTATTTCGAAACGGATTTGAGGCAAAAATGAGTATTAAAGTCACAATATATACGACATGTATGGCTATAATTTCTTAAGAGGTCCAGGTGGCCAAAGAAGTTGTAAATACTTTTTTAATTGGGTTTGGGATATGTATGAGTATATAATAATCTCTTCATCCCATAAAATTGTGTTCATTTTGACTTTTATTGGTCAATATTCATAAATTTTGATCATGAATTACAACCAATATATAAAAAAATTATAGTAATATAAGTACTTATTTGATTTGTCGTAATGTATATTTTTCAAATATTATTTTTTTATAATTTTTATTCATATATAATTGAAATTATTAATTATCAAAGATGTACTTGAAGACACCAGCCAAAATCAAAATAAGTACAATTTTATGGGACAGAGGAAATATTAAATGAATAGGGTAATTGAATCATAGCCTTATTATTTCGGTCCAATATCGCCACGGCGAACGACTTCGAGTGCCTTAACCTTAGCCAAGTATTGAATCATTTTTAAAATTTCTCCTCGATGGAATACACGCTACTTAAATATGAAAAAAATCCCAATAATTCTTAATGGAAAGATATGGGTATATGGGTTTAACACAATGTTAATAATATTTTATTTTTTAAATTGTGCTCATTTCTAAAATGGGTTGTAAGCAAAATGTATATACATAGAATTTTTCAGAGAAAAAAAATCTTATTTAAGATAATTGAAGTGTCAGACCATAATCCATTGAGTCTTCATAGCAGATTTATAAAAATATAATCTCACAAATAAAATCTTCAATTTAAGATGAAAAGTACTTCAATTACGCATGAGAGGGAAATCGACTTTGGACACCTAAATTTAAAAATATCAATTAATGTCGCGTTACGCTAATCATTTTTATGAATTTTTTTATATAAATTTAAAACATATTGTAGCGAATAATATAGGAGCCTTATTTCGTCGCCCGCCTCCTACCTCTTTCTCCTGCGCACTTCTTATCCTTCTCCCGCTTCACCTGCCCATCTCTTGCTTATTTTTCCTCCGCGTGTGCCACGACCTGGTTGGTTTCTTCCAATTCTCTTCTCTTCTCTATCCATTCTTTCTGTTTGTTTTCCTTTCTATCTTTTTTGTTTCTTTGCTTTCGTTTTTAGGTTTTCTTTTGCTTTCTTTTGTGCCCTCTCCTTTCTCTTCGATTTTGCCTCTGTTTATGCAAGAAATTCAAGCTTCAGGTTTTGTGTCTGCTCTTTAAAGAGGTAATCCCTTTTTTGGTTCCCGTCTCAGTGAAATTTGTTTGTGTTTGGTGTGTGTTTTTCGATCTGTTTCTGCCTCCATATTTTTGTCGAGGGTTTTATCTCGATTTGGTTTTTCTTCTGATGTTTATTGCTTTTTGGCTTATCGTTTTTGTTTTTTTTATTGTTTTGTTTGATTTTCTTTGGTTCTGTGATGAAACTAAACGGGGTTTGCAATAGTTTTTGCTGTGTTTTATTTTTTCCAGGTAAGGACTTCCTCGAAGAGTAATTTTGAACTTATAATTTAGGGTTATTAGCAGGTTGTTATTTAAACTTGTATGTAACCTCTTCGTTGTTATTTAAATTCGAGTATTCAGTATAGATTTTGGGGGTTATGTTTCTTGGTTTTGGGGATTTTAGATGTTGGAGTTTTTAGTGGTTTGATGTTGTGCTTGTATTTATTTACCTTAACATTTTTCCAACATGATTCTCTAGCCTGCTTATTACAGATCAACTGCTTCTGATTGTGCGTTTGCGTGCGTAGAGGATCTACCTCATATTTTTTCGTAAATTCTGTACCTAACTAAAGGCGGGGCAACATATTATCTGTTAGTTTGGCTACCGTTCATTTCTGGATGGCGAATTTAACGTCCTTCTTTTGTATTTTTCTTTTATTATCATCTTCTTGTACTGGGGTTCTTCTGAGTTGGTGCTGGATTTTTTCTGTCCATGCGATTTCTTCGTACTGTCTGTATTCTTTGTATGTTAGACTATGTTTTAATGGTTGACGCTGTTTCGGTGCAGGTTGTTGTGGTTTTCAGCTGGCAACCAAGTTTGTTTAAATTGTCTTTGCCCGTTGCTCCTGCAAACTTTCTTATGGTCTGATTTTGCTTTTTTATTCGGTTGCTCTTGTTTTTTACCGGTGTCACTGAGGCAACAATTGCTTTCTACTTTGGCTTTCGGCTTCGTCCACTTGCCTGCTTGTGTTTCACATTTAGCTTAGTTGTTGGATAGTGATACCATATGCATTAGTTAAATTACCCAACTGCATTAGATGCAATGTTTTTGACGGAACTTAGTTATATTTGGTCAGCTCGATTATATGAAATGCATTACATAGCTATAGCAGATTTCTCAATATACCTGTAGTATTTCCTTCGTACTATCACGTGATTATTCCATAAACTTTTCAATGCATTTAGTTTTTTAAACATTTAGTTCCACGTTGCGATTTCAGTAGCTTTTTGGGTTATTTTTTTGCTCTTATCAGTTTCTCGTGCATTTTATTGCGGGACATTAGGGTTTGGTTATACTACTACATTTGCATGCTCTGCAAAAATAGTCTGGGTTCTTATATTTCATATTCAACTGCACACTTTATATGTTTGTAAAATTGATTTTGATACTACTATTATTCAGATCGAATATCTCCGCTTCCAGGATACTGCTACATTTGGGCAGGTAATTGCGTATTTGATTTCGCCTCCAAATTTTCCTTTTTACAGTTTGGATTCTCCTCACTTTTTTGGCCACTCTTTTTTTTTTCCTGCACATATGTTTATTTAGGCACTTTCTTGCTAACTTCATTTCAATAGTATTATTAATTATATTTTGTTAGGGCGATTGCATATATTTTTGTTCCAACAAGGCATATTTGGTACGGTATTAATTATCATACTGATTGCCACTGCCACTTAAATATCCCGTTGACAGCCGTCAATTTCTTTCAAGAACTAGGCGTAGCGTGGAGTATCTGCTCGTTTTATTAGGCTGAAAAAAAAAATTATCTTCCTCACATGCTTGTTTGCTCTCTCATGCATCTCGTGATTACATTTATGTTCTTAATCAGATGAATCACGTTCCATGTAGTTTCACTGGCTCCACGCCAGGCTTATAATTTTCCTTTTGTTGGCAGGTTAGTCAAACTCGTGAAATTTTTGCAGTAAATCTCAATAAGTTTTAATACATAGTGTACATTGTTCTTCAGAGGTTGTCCAAGTGAAATACATGATTTTTTTCTTATTTTACCTTTTTACAGTTTAGTAACGACCTTTTAATTTTTGCAATACCCTCTCTACTACCAGGGTCTACTATTCAGCAAAGCTTCGTGCGTCTCAACTTTATCTGTGCTAACGACATAGTAGAGTACAATTCTTATTTACTGTAGATGTGAGATTAGATCCTCATGTTAGTTAGTACTAATTGCTCAATATGTAATTTGTAATATATTTGAAATATGTTCTCATTTGCCTGTGACGACATGTTGTGGTGCACTTGTATGTTTCAGATATACACATTATCTTGCATGCAATCACGTAACAAATTTTCTATATTAAAATCTTTGGTTACATATCATTCTTTAGAGTGTTACTCGGCTTCTTAGTTCCACGTTGCGATTTCAGTAGCTTTATGTGGGTATTTTTTGGTTCCTGTCAGTTTCTCGTGGCGGTATGCGGCAGGAACATTAGGGTTTTGTTATATTACTGCAATTTCAGGAGCCACGCATAGCATCAGGGATCTGCTCGTTTTATTAGGCTGAGGAAAAAAAAAGGTATCTTCTTCACATACTTGTGTGCTCTCTCATGCATCCCGTTTTTGCATTTACGTTCTAATTCAGATGAATCACATTCCACGTAGTTTCATTGGCTTCATGTGAGGCTTATAATTTTTTTTTTGGCAGGTTAGTCAAACTTGTGGAGTTTCTGCAGTAGATCTCAATAAGTTTTGATATATAGTGTACATTTCTTCAGAGGTCGTTCAAGTGAAATACATGATTTTTTCTTATTTTGCCTTTTTACAGTTTAGTAACGACCTTTTAATTTTTGCGGTATCCTCTCTACTACCAGAGTCTACTGTTCAACAAGGCTTTGTGCATGTCAACTTTGTTTGTGTAAAACCCCACAAAAAAAAAATCATGTAAACGTTAGACTTAGTAAATATAGTTGTAAGATATCATTTCATTGTTATGAATAAATTTTGTTACGAACCCCTTGATGTTTCAAACGATTCATTGTTAATAGCCCAAATTTAAATTTTATTAAATATTTAGTACACATTATTAATTAAATAACATACCAAAATAATAAATGAGCCAAGACCTAAAACATAAACTTAATAGATTAGGCTCAACCCAACATACTTTACAACTAAACTAACTAATATCCCAACCCACTACAATAATAATAACTTATACATTTAAATAACAAATATATATATATAATATATATTATATATATGGGGGAAAAGAGGAAGAGTGAAGTTTTCTAGAGTTTTCACCTTCCCATGCAAGACCACATTCAAGTCTTACACTTTCCCAAGCCCTAATAACACTCCCTTAAATGCTTACACTATTATCTAGCCACCACTCTTACACTACACAACACAAAAATCTGCATATAGAGGGAGAGAGAGAGAGAGAGAGGAGGGCCGAAAATTTGAGAGGAAGGAGGAAGGAAGAGTTCATCAAAAACTCAAGCGAACTAGGTAATCCATCTCCCTACATCTCCTTTTACAATTTGTAAGTTAGGAGGCTTTATCCAACCCGTGCGATGCACGGTCATTGGTTGAATATCTACGTGTTTTGTACGTATTGTTGGTGCAGACGGTTGAATGAGCATATGACGGAATTTAGATGCCTTTTAGAGAAGTTTATAGGTTTTTTTATTGTTATTGTCCTATTATTTTAGTCTATGTAATTAGTTATATGTAATGCATTGTATTTATTTTAGTTGATTTGATTGCGTTGCACCGGTTTTTTTCTGATAAACTATTGAACTCTTGCTTATGTATTAAATTTGATTGCTTATGTATTGTATTAAGTCGTGTGTAGGACCATCTCCAACATTGTTCTTGATTATTCTAACATTTAAAAAAGATTGTTCTTGACTTTTGTCGATCGCCACAGCGTGTGAAACCAGCAATGCTAATTGTCTTATTTGAAATCGAAAAGGCAATCTTGTATCGGACGGCGTAAGAGTCATTCTATGAATTTAAACAGCATCATGTGCATTATTTCCCTCCAGTACCCTCCCTTCAGTAATATAAGATTACATCTTCGTAATAATTAATCTCGTTATATAAATATATGATATGATCAATATTTTATAACAATATTACTGCAACATTAACCTTCATATAAATTGACAATAAAGTTTGATTTGCATAATACATAAATTCATTAAAACATATAAAAACATAATAACAACAAATTCATAAATCATCTCCCTCTCTCTCTCTCTCTATATATATATATATATATATAATATTATTCAAAATTAAAAGCAAAAAAATAATATTCTAAAAAATAAAATAAACTTCGGTAGATGAAAATGTAGGATTCAAAACTTTTAATTTCAATTGATGGTTCGATACATCTGAACATGTTATGATATTCCGATACACTTATCCCCATATACGTAGTAGCAAATGAATCTACACTACGATAAAATTTTCTTTAGCATCATGCATGGACACCATATACTCATTGATGCAATCAACTTCATCTAAATTTGAACATTCCTCTTCCTTGCAAATATGCCAAATCTTCAATCTCCAATATGATCAAAAAGCGAAGAATATGTCGCATCGACAATAGAATGAATATAATCATTAGATTCAGTTATCAAAAAATCGTTTAGAGTCTCAACTCCAACTTCACCATCATCACGCACCTGGAGTCCCATCACTAATGCATGTCGTCAAGTGTGATAATATTCACAAATTCACGTGTATTAGATAAAGAGATTATGTATATACAGATAAATGTATACACTATATTTTTCTTTTTGGAATCAACAACCATAAGATGAATTCAATAAATCAATAATTATCGTAATTATTTGAACTAAGCAATAACTCAATTAAAGTGGGGGCAGATAAATAAAATCACACCAGATGTTAATGTACATCAAATAATAATTCAATGTGGCATTACAATTTTGGGCCTTCAAAACAATGGAGCATCCTCCCCATCTCACAAAGATATGCAAAAGAAATTGAAAAATAAAAAAATACAACCATAGAAGAGAAAAAATTGCCATTTCCTGAAGGCCGCTAAATAAAAAAAAGGAATAAAAATTTTCTTTTTGAAGGCCGCTTCACAATCCTTTTTCTTCCACTTCAATCCTCATTTCCTCTGCGCAAAGGAAAAGTGTACACAAACACCTACAAAAAAGTGCTGGTTCCATATGTTTGCTTCTAGTGATTGTAATTCACAAATACTCGGGACAAAAAAGAATATTTCAGCAATTTCTTACATCATATCTTTTACCATTATAATGTGATATTTTTTCTGTTTAGGAAACAGGAAAAAAATCTGAGGAATGTTGAAATCTGCAAAACTATTCAAAATAATGAAATGTCGGCTGGAAACCTACTTGGAGAAACATCAAACCCAACAATTCAAGCAGAATCGGGATTAAGATCTCTATGGTATGACTCTGAAACTCAAGAAGCTATGAATAATATGTTTCCCCTATTTGCTCTGCGAAAAGGAAGTTCATACATCATAACAATGAGTCATGTGATTTTCAAAAAGTTAAAGACACAAATACACAAATTAATCTAGTAGAAGCTTTAGGGCCACCGGTATTCGGAATGAAATAGATAGAAGGTACACATGAAACCACACTTATTGTTGAGAAATTATCAAGAACTTAAAAGATATGGTGAAGACTTATAAACATGTCGCATTAAGATACAGAGAACCACATTAATTCATGTTAAATTACAATCATGCACCAAGCATCTCTAGTGTTCGGTTTGAAGAACTTATTTATTTTTGTTTACCTGTGATAACAATTGCTTCAAGTCATCCCGTCTCAAGGCCTGTTCACCGGAGTCTTTTAGGTTGTACAAAACTGAAGACAACACATTAAGAAGAGATAAGTGGACAACTTGAAAGGTGAGTTTAATTACAATCTCAACTATCCTAAACAGTAATTAGAGTAAGGGGTACCATGCGGCATGGCTTGCGTTTTAGCTAACAACCCAAAATTTCTGATGGCGCACCACACCGGGGTTGGCGCTATCGCTGGTTGCGCCGTAGTGGCCAGCCCACGCGGTGCTGCGTTTTCCCTTTCCTTGAAATCCGAACATTGGAATTCTTTTTTGAATCTTGAAACTTGTATATGACCGTTGCATGCATGCTAGTAACGGGTATAAGTCCGTTTTTTTGTCCCATTTCCAAGTTTTAAGCACACAAGAAACTTATAAATACCCCCTCAAATCAATTCTAACTCATACACTTCTATAACTAACTTATCTCTATTATTTCTTTTGCATCCAAAATGAATCCCAACCAAAAATGGATTTACAACATGCTAAACGACCCGAGCAACCAAATGAATCCCATCCAAATGCCGGGTTTGTCTTCTCAATCGGGTTACCTTCCAAGCTTCCAAACCCCATATATGAATCCCGACGACTTGACACTATTTAGTCAATGGAAAATACAATTACAACAACAACAACAACAACAACAACAATTTACTCAACCTCAAGCAACCCCTTCCCAATCAAATTCGGACCATGCATCCTTCCATATAGTTGACGAAGACATCAATGACGATGACGAAGAAGATGAAGAAGAAGCGGAGCCGACCCCGACATCCAAAAAGTCGAGGGCAAAGACAATGGCGAAGAAGCCAAAGACAAAGTCGAAGACGAAGAAATCCGACAAAGAAAAAGAAGTTGATGAAGATGTTGTCCCGTCCCGAGATCGAACTTTTTGGACCCAAGGCGAGGAGTATCTCTTGGAGGAGTGTTTCATTCAAGTTTCCGAGGATCCAAAAGTAGGTGCGGATCAAAAAATGGATACGTTTTGGTACAAAGTGCTCGATGCATACAACACGGAAGCCAAGCGGCTCAAGTATGCAACTCGTACCAAAAATATGTTGACGGGAAAGTGGACTCCAATGAATAGAGATGTCAAGAAGTGGAATACGGTGGTGGATGAAACGACCGTGATGAGTTGGGAGAATGATAGAGATTTTATGACCCGTTGTCACATATTGTTTAAAAAAACAACGGGTTATGATTTTAAACACATGAGCGCTTGGAAGTTTTTGAAAGGTAAGCACAAGTGGAAAAACCCCGACTCGACTTTGGCAAGACGTAATCGTCTTCGGCACACTCATGAGGAGCCCGAGCATTTTGGACCCGACTAGTTGCCACGGCCCGACGGCATGTACCGGGTTTCAAAGAGTCAGCGTTCGTCTAACTCGACCGCTAGTTCCGGTTCAAACCCGGCATTGTTTCGAGAAATATTGCAAATGCAAATCGAGTTAGACCGTAAGGCAAAAATGGATGTTCTCGAGCGAGAGTCACTCGCACGAGTTAATTTATATGAATCTCAAAAGATTGCTGAGGAGATGCGGGTGTTACAAATGGATACAAGCATGATGGATCCGGTCAACGCAAGGATCGTGAGGGCACAACAAGCTCGAATCCGGGCAAAATATCCCGAAGAGGATTAAGCTTTTATTTCTATATTTATGTATTAGGTTTTTAATTTTATGCATTTTTAAATTATTGTATTGTGTGTTTTTTTAATATGTAATGTGTGTTTTTTAAATTAATGAAGTTTATTTTAGTTAAAATTATGTATGTTATATTTTAAGTGAAAAAAAAAGTAGGCCGACGGCACCAGAATTTCTGGTGCCAACGGATACGGCCAGAATGTGGTGCCATCAGATTTCTGGTGCCATAGAGATTTTTGCTGACGTGGCACTAAATTTTCCCCATGGCACGAGCCCTACGGCTCAAGAGTTACCATTGCTCTTACAAATAAAGTTACTTTCGGAGGACTATAACTATAAAAATTGGATGCAAGTGGTCAAAATATGACTAACCAAAACTATCAATAATATTTAAAATTAAGCACATCTGCTCCTGGTTAAATAATTACAGGTCATCGGATGAACTTTAATACACAAACATGGGGAAATAAAAAGGAAAGATAAAAAAAGGAAGAAGAAAAAAATATAAACTTGAACTTTTAAATACGCAATTAACAACATAATACTGAATATTTGATTAAGAATCAAACCTGAAATCAACCTTTTATCACTCAGGGCCACGACTTCATGAATCAAATATTTACTCGTCCAAGCCATCACAAAATCATAAAAAGTTAAACGATGAAAAAGATATAAGTTCTTAAATCATCACCAAAAATAAGTTCTTAATAATTTTACTATGTGATACGGAGTTAGGGAGTGCAAGCATTTTTTTTTTTATGAAATAGGAATTTTGTGATCAAAACCCTAAGAAAAATATAAATCAAGCGAGTTACATAAATTGAATTTATGAAGAAAGAATACATACCTTTTTAGAATAGACTGTCTCCATAGACTTGCCAACTGGTAATCGTCTGATTCGACGACGTCTCCGTATGATGATGGTGGGAAAGTGTTAACTACTGCCATTTTCTTCTTATTTCGATGTGTTCTCTATAATTCTTGTAATGAAAAAAAGCTTGATTCAAGAAAAATCGTGCTTCGAAACGATTTATTAGGAAGAAGAGACAGAATAGGATGAAGAAGATTGAGAGGAAAAAAGAGATGAAAATTGGCAGAAGAAGACTATGGGAAGAATAGGCACATCGAGAAGATAGGATATAGGAATAAACAGTGCTGATTTACCTTGCACATGAATGGATGGTTATCTAGAGAATTCTAAAGACTTTGATTGTAATTGCAGGGTCCAAACACTTCATATTCTTCCATAGCTTGCTCGGTATTCTTTTGGGTCTTAATTCATTAAGAATTGGTCGTTAGTAATTGCAATGATTCATATTCATTTTCCCAACATTCAATTGCTGTGAATGCTGCAAATATATTCGTGTAGTTATTTGGTGTGCAATGTCTTGGTTGTACCGTACTTTCTTTTGTGCACAACCCCCTTGCACATTAAATTAAGGGGGATAATCTTTAAGTATTATAGATAAATATTCATATACTCACTTAAATCTCATCATTCAAACAAAAATACACCTCCATGGTGTAATGGTGGGTCACGGCCAAAAGTATAGAAGTGAAGGGGAGGTCATTTTCTGACTTACGAGACTTAGAACCGACCATTTTCAATGAGAAATCGAGGTGGGTAAAAATTTTATTCAAAAATCCTAAAAGCAAATGAAATTTATGGTTTTTGTGATGCATGTTTAATTCTGAAAATTTCACAAATATGTTGTTGAGGAACATATTGAGACATGCATGTTTATTTATATATATACCATGATTTTTGTATTTGGGATTATATCTCTTGTCTTTCTTGAATTTTAAGTTTGAAGGATTATGATTTTTGCAAAGCATGCATGAATCTGAAATTTTATGTAAATGCATGCCTTTGATATTTATATATATGGCTATGTTAACATGCATTATATTTTTACGGGTTCAAGTTACCACCGATTTGGTAGATAAAATTCGATTATGTGAAAAAATTGCAAATTTCATGACTTCTTCGTAATTTTTTGTAAGCTCTATTAATCTGGAACTTGTGTTATATGACTAAGATATGGTATGTGAATAAATTATTTGTGGTCAAAAATGGGACTTTAATCGAGTAAATGGAACTTTAGGGCATAAATCGTAATTTTTAAAAGTTTGGGGACTAAACTGAAATTTACGAAAATTAAAACATTCCGAACCCAAGACAGTACATATTTTATCATATATGGTCTGTCCGTAAAGTTTCAAGTGATTCGGTGTTCGATATCTAAACTTATTAGTCCAAATTATAATTTTAAAACAATTTTGGGGTCAAAATGCAAGAAAACAAAAATTCTGGACCAAGTCCGAATTTTTCTAGAATTTTCACAAATCTGGACTTCCAGGTTCATCACGAGTCATCTCGTAAAATTTCGTTAAAATTCCGAGCTAAATTCATAGCTCTATAAGCCTCGGAATGATTTTCTTAAGTTTTGGGGCGATACCGTAATTTCTGGAAACTTCAGTCTGAAACTAGAAATTTCCGAATTTTCCCTTAAATTTGGAGTTGAGGAAGTATTTTTGGCTTCCTCATAAATTTTCATAACCATCCGATTTCGTTTCATACTCCAAACGCTTAGGCTCGAACCTAAGGGTAAAAACGTCCTTTCAACCTATTTCAGAAAAACCCTCGTTTCATTTCGGCGAACCTACCCATTTAATATATCTGACCTAAACCCAACAAATCGTTAATAAAATTCTGAGAGTATTTTCAAATTATATACAAGTCCTATCCCGTATTACCGTGCCACAAATATAAGTAACCATATTCCATACTTAATCAAAAGACGCTATTAACCTCACTGACCGAATGTCTACGTGATACTTGTGAAATGCGTCTAATTGATAACTGTGACTGTCCGGGAACTAAGTGCTATACAAACAAAGTGCCATGGACGGATCCACATTTAACTCTATCGGGACAAAGTGCCAGGTCGGCGGAATAGAGAGCCGACCTACAATCCGGGGGCCACCACTTGAGTTGTAGGATCCTCCTCTAGAGTCACAAATCGAGTTGGGACGGTTAGACCAAGTCTTGGATCGAGAAGCGCGGCCGCGGTTCATGAACGAGGCTACCATTGTTTCCTATTCCCATAATCGCAATTATGGTGTGATCCGGGTATTGACCCACATCTAAGGACATACCGAGTCCAGATAAGAGATAAGGAAGCACACACTAAGTGTGAAAGCGAAGGCTCAGCTATTGGGGCATCGGTTCAAATCTTGGGGCGATGGCCTATATTGCTAGGAGTAATAAGGAGAGTCTAGAATCCAAAGTCCACATCGACAGGATTCGAAACTCGATTGACTGATCGACTGACTGCTTGAATTGACATCCATCTGCGGGGATAGGATTATAATATTACAACTACATAATGATTATTGTTTTTATAAAATTCCGACGTAATTGTAACTATTTCCACTTTCTCATAATTGATAAAATCATGCATCACTTAAAAATTTTCAAAGGAAAGAGCCACACTCGCATACGATCACCCACTCACTGAGACCTTTTGTCTCACCCCACCGTTTTTCCTTTTAAAACCAGAGAATGAGCCACCAGCCGAAGACGAAGAAATTTTCGAGGAAGAGACTGGATAGAAGACCGCCATCAAGACTTAGAATTTCTGTTGTTATTCCGACTTGTAATAATTATTTATGCTTCGTACTTAACTCGTTTGGTATTTTTCCGCTGCAAACTTATGATCAGTGTAATTTTTATTATCAGCTTTTGTCATAACGAATCTTAGAACATCGGGTTAAGATTGTTGTTTTGAAATATTATTCAATCGTTATTTTGCTTCCGCTATTTATTGTTGCACTTTGATTGATTGATCGACCGATGCGTCGCGTTCTTGTCCTTACCGATGTTGGGGGCGTGACAGAAGTGGTATCAGAGCCCGCTTTGTGAGAAGGACATTTACAACGGGCTAACCACGATAAGATTCTTCGGACTTAGATGGAAATTCCACCTAGGACGAAGTGAACCATAGGATTGAGATCTAATGTAGATTTCTCGAGTCAACTCTCATTAAAGATCTCTTTCGACTTTATAATACCCACGATTTCCGTTCCTGTTAAATTGGATTTTTTTTGGATATTTCCCGCTTGCCGAGCGCTGAAATTATTTTCTCGACAACTGATTTTGGTGTTTATGGCCGTATATGTTGTTTTGTTGTATGTTGTTTTCATTCGGATCAATGATGTTGTCCACGAGCATTTTGTCGTGTTCGTTCCGTGCGATTTTGGAAAATCGAGTCGTCAAGTCATGGTGGTCGGGCACTGGCCGGACGGTTGCGGGCACTGGACGGAGGGTTGCGGACACTGGCCGGACGGGTGCGGCAAGAACCGGCGTAGCGCACACTACGGCCGGAAGGTAGCGCACGCTACGACCGGGAGGCAGCGCACGCTACGGCCGGGAGGCAGCACACGCTGCGGCCGGCAGGTAGCGCACGCTATGGCCGGAAGGCTGCGCAGGCTACCTAGCCGAGCGGTCTAGTCCAGGAAGTCTTTGGATTGCAGCCCGGGCCGACAGCGCACGTGCCCAGCGCATGATGGCAGGTCCCGGCCGAACATTCTTGACCATGACCGCCCATTAGCGCACGCTAGCTCGGCAGCCTAGCGCACGCTAGGCTGCACCAGTATAAATATGGTCGAGCAGTTCAGTTTCAGACATTTTTCCCATTTCTCTCTTTGTCTTCCGCGGCTAGATCCTTGGGGAACTTGAAGGCATGTTGTTATACAACTAATCCACGAAATTTGGGAGCTTATATCATCGATTAATCACTCCATAACATCCTTCAATCCAGCGAATCATGGTTAGTTTTCCTAAAATCCTAGTTTTGGGAAAATTGGGGGTTTTGCTTGATTTCGCCCGTTTGATCCGTGATAACTTATATTTGTGATGGATTGATGATTGTTAAGTCATATTATACCAATTTCCTTGTTGATCCATGGTTCTATTGCTAAAGATTCTTCGTTTTGTTGAGTTCCTAATCGACACCTTGAAGGTGTTCGATAAAATGTCACAAAGGGGATTCGGGCGTTCTACGATTATTCTTCCTAGTACCATTGTCAATTTATTCATGGTATGATGTTAGGGTCAGGTTCCTTGCGAAGAACTCGAGTCGGAACCCTTCCGTTCGCCGTTTCCCGATCAGTTGTGTTACCGTCGTTTCCGCCGGAGAGTTGTGGGCGTTCGAGGTTTCACGGTTGAGCCATGTTCGTTGGAGTGTCCGGTATAGACTATCGAGGCAAGTATCTTGCCCATACATTACGTGTTTTGTGAATATAATGGTTGAAAATTGACGATATGTGCTAAATGAATCTTTACAACCTTTTCTCAAAAGAATCGGTATATTTACAATCATGGTTTTCTTAAAGGACGACTCTTGTGTTCGGGACTTAATGTGCTTATTTGACTATGTGTGTTAGTGTTGAGTATAGGATCTCCCTACTTTCGGGTGATGTCATTATGTGTGAATATGTCGTCGGTAATTTATGGTTAAATCCTTTTGTTAAGAATTGTGCGTGGAGTCATGTGGTTGTCGGTGGATATGTGAGTTTTGTGATATTGGTTGTGTCGTTCGGTAATGTTGAGATAAGTGTGTTTCTTTGTGGATAGTATTAATTATGGGTCGTGAGTATGTGTTGGATAATTGACCATTCTAGCAAATACCTCGACTATATATATTGTGATTGACTCTTGAGGATTGTGGTTTTGGAAATGAGAATTGATGAGAGTTGTAAGGTTGTTCTCGGGTACTCTCACTCGGGGATTGACTCGACGGGGTCACACGGGGACCTGGTGGCTTAGCGGCTGGACCGGGTCGCGAGGGTTACTTCGAGTGGGCATTCTCACCTGGGGATTGCTCGATGGGGCACACAGGGACTTGGTGGCTTGAGGGCCGGACCGGGTCGCGAGAATTGCCAGAGTGTTTGTACTGATGATTAATTATGATATGTTCGGAGTATCACAATGCTTGGTGCTCGAGGTCGAGAGACACTATATATCGAGTCTTGGTGTTTGGCTAAAATGGCATAAAAATAATGTGTTATGTGTAATGTGTTTTTGGAAGTGAATTGAAGTGTATGAACGGGTCGTGGACCCTGTGTTTGGTGATCGAAATGATCGGGTCGTGGACCCTGTGTTTGGTGATCGGAATGATCGGGTCATGGATCCCGTGTTTTGTTAACGGATTTGTATTTTGGAAAATGAACTTTGGGGCTGTAACCCTAAGTGGCTTTCGATGAAGTAAGAACTTTCAATCACAGATATTTTCAAAACTCCTGAGATTTGGAAGTGTTTACAAATTGCTTACTTGGTTCGTTTTACTTTCAAGACTTAAACTATTTTTAAATCAAAATATCTCGGGAAATCTTTTGTTGTATTCTCGGAATGTGTTATGTATGGCTCGCATTTGCACTTTATACTTGTACTAGCAAAATAGGGGAGTTTTGCTAACCCCTGAGTATTCGGGGGGTGGATGTCTGTTTTGCATCCAGGTACATGCAGGTTTGGGAGCAAAACATAGGATCGGCGCGAAGGATGATGGAAGGCGGATCATACTAATCACATGAAGGCCAGTTTTGGGTGCAGTTAGTCTGTGTAAAACCCGTAATTTCGATTTCCGGTAATTTCTTTTTTTCGGCGGAAGTCCGTTTTGACGACTCGCTCTTGACCGTTTCGTCATTCCAGGGATGATTAATTCTACACTTTTTGACATCCGAGTTCGTTTCGGTGTCGTTTTGTTGAGTTCCGTGCTTTTTGGCGACTTTTCCGCACTTGAGTTCGATTCTTGCGAATCTCGTTCGAAACTGCTGTTTCGAGTTTCCCGTAAGTCCGTTTAACTTTGTTAGACGTGTTATGAACTTCGGTTTGGTTATTCGATCATATATCGTGATTTTCGGGCGTTTTGGGCCATTTTGTAATTTCTTAAAAGTTACGGGTATCCGTATCTATAATTGTTGTCTCGACCCGTTTCTTGGTCGCGTATAAATAATTATTGCATTATGTTTTCATTTCGGGTCGTTGATGTCGTCCGTGAACTTTTCGTCGTGTTCGTTCCGTGCGTTTTCGGAAATCGAGTCGTCGAGCCCTGGTGTTCGAGCACTGGTCGGACGGTTGCGGGACTGGCCAGACAATTGCGGGCACCGTCCGGACGGGTGCGGCAGGAACCGGCGTAGCGAACGCTACGGCCGGAAGGCTACGCGCGCTAACCGGCAGGTGTAGCGCACACTATCGGCTGGTCTAACGCACGCTATCGGGTCTGGACAGTGGAGTCCAGGGTTCTGGAATCGGTTAGGCTCGGCAGGTAGCGCACGCTACTGTCGGGCATTGCGCACGCTACCTGGCCGAGTCAGTAGGGCAGTGTGGGCACTGGACTGCGGCCTGGGCCGATAGCGCACGCTAGCTCGGCAGCCTAGCGCGCGCTAGTCCGGCCCAGTATAAATGTGGCAGAGTAGTCACATTTCCTCTCATTTTTCATTTCCTTTCTTTTCGATCCGTGGCTGGAGCTTCGGATGTGAAGAAGCCATGTTGTTCAACAAAAAATCCATGAAGTTCTTGAGTTCATAACATCAATCAATCATCCGTTATCATCCTTTGATCCAGCGAATCAAGGTAATCTTACCTTAGAACCCTAATTTCGTGAATTTGGGTTTTTTTGCATTTTTGTCCGATTCGTTCCGTGTTGTTGATTAATTCATGATGGGTATGATTAATATTGGTAGTATTCTTGTGTTTAACATCATTTAATCCATTGTTCTTCGTCGAATCGAAGTATATTTCTTGATTTCCTTCGAATCGACTTTTTGGGGGATTTGTTCTCGATCTCGTTTTTCTTCCATTTTTGATGAATCGATTGTGGTTAAATGATGTTGTTAAACACATTCTATGGATTGTATATCCATATTTCAACTTGGAATTCAGTTTTCGTGTTTTGTCGGGACGAATCGTGTTCTTGGCCGTTTTGGGGGAAATCCTTGAACCTTCGTCATTTGTTCTTTGAATTCAGCGGCTTTGGGTCGTACTTTGGAATTAATTTTCGTTGTTATTGTTTTCGTTCGTAGTTCATTGTTGTGGATTGTCGTTCGGTGGAGTCGGCGCGTTCGTAGTCCGTTCGTGCCAACCTACTTCGGCCGATTCTCCGCGTTGTGGTTATTCGAGGCAAGTACCTTGTTCATACGCTTCTCATTTTGTGGATATGATTGATCGGTGGTCGTCTTGGTGTGTTTGTTTGGTTATTTTAAAAATGAATTTCCCAAAGATTTCGGTTTGGCCTCGTTAAAGGCTCTCTTTCAAAATGCGTGTGTGTTTTGTGAACGTTGTGTTTTGGGAATTGATTATTTTGAACGTTGAAGGCTTTGATGATATCCCTATTGTTTAAAGTTATGGAATTGTGTATTCCTTGTTTAATCTTGTTATTGTGTTTTGAAGAGTTTGATAATGTTGTCGGATAAATGGCCATCTCTAGTAAGTATTCTTGATGAACTTACATTCTTAGCATATTAGTATTGCATGAGTAACGTGTGTGTGTATGCTCACTACAGGTTAGATCCGACGGGGTCTCGGTAGGGCTCCACGAAGCTGTGGGACCGCGAGCTTGCTTTTAACCACTACGGGTTAGATCCGACGGGGTCTCAGTAGGGATCCACGAAGCTGTGGGTCCGCGGTTAATTGTGGTGCATTTTGCAAATGTGATTTGATATTGGCATTTTCGGAAATGGGTGCTTTGGAACTATGTTTTCATGATTGCATGCATCGACTAAGTGTGTAAGAGGTAAGTGTTCGTTTGGCTTACTTGGCTAGGATGGCACTAGAGTATTTTGTTGTTTGTGTTAAATCCTTTATTTGTGGATTTTGATGTTGGGAGACGAACCTTGTGGTCATTCTTGTGTACTGTGAGTTGATGAGATTTGGGGCTAAAATCCCAATGGTTTTGTAAAAGTCATTTTACGGATTTGGGGCTAAAATCCCAACGTTTTTGTAAAGGCCATTTGACGGATTTGGGGCTAAAATCCCAACGGTTTGGTAAAGGTTATTTTACGGAAATTAAACTTTTGGGGCGGTGACCCCTTTTGTCTTTTGAGTTTTGAAAAGTGGGATTTGATAATCCTAAATTGTTTTCTATTAAAACTCCCGATGGTATTTCAAATTATTTTATAAATTGTTTCCCTTGATATTTTGATCTTGAAATTTTGGGAAGTCTTTACTCAAACTCTTGCTTAGGGAAGTGTTCATCTTGTTGTATTTGAATCTTTGAGGATTCCGGATTATTATCGTTCGTGGAATGTGAATTGTATGACTCGTATTTTTGCACTTGTACTTGCACTAGCAAAATAGTGGAGTTTTGCTAACCCACGAGTATTCGGAGGGTGGATGTCTATTTTTGCGTTCAGGTTTTGGAGCATAACACAGGGTCGGCACGAAGGATGATGAAAGATGATCGATACTAATCACCTGAGGAACCGTACATTGTTTATTGGTTCAGTTGTACTTTATTTTCCGCTGCTATATTTTTCCCGTTGTACGGGCGTGGTTGTGTTTTGACCCCTGCATGGGCATGAGTTGTATTTGAGTTGTATGTATTTATTGAAAGACCAAATCGGTCTACTGAGTCATTTTAGCCTTAAAGGCATGGTTGAGTTGTTATATGTTGTTACCAGCCTGGTAGATCCTTGAGGAAAGGTTCTACGGCGTGTAATATCCCTGAGCGGATTGGGGGTGTTACAAATATGGTATCAGAGCTTAGGTTGAGGAAACCTAGACTGTCGGGTCAAGTCGTGTTGTTTGAGTCATGTTTCGTCGGATTTTATCTGACTGAGTCGTGTCGCGACGCGTCGTTTGAGTTTGTTGGTCGTGATTAGTATCGTGGGGCGATCATCATCTTCGTGCGACCTGTGGAAGTAAGTCTCCCTTCTTTGTGTTGTGCCTCGTGTGACACGAGCTATTTTTATGATTATTTGTTAAGTGATGGAATCCTTATGTGGATTTTGATTTCACGATATGTATTTAGTCGACTCTCGTATTTGATTTATACGAGGAGTGTCGCCGCTTGTGATGTCTTTTTATTGTTGTTTTTGTCCGTTGCTGATGATTTTCGAATCGATTTGCAGGTTTTACAAGTTCTCTTGTGGAGGCTTTGTGCTTATACGCGTTCGACTTGTTCACTATCCAGTGCGGGAGGGTCCTTAGAGGCCTCGAATGGGGTCAGTGATTTTGTTCTGAATGTGGTATTTTTCCGTTTATTTCTCGATTAAAGACATGTATTGTCTTGATTTTAAACGTTTTGATGCGTGTGCTAGGAGGTGTTTTAGCGTATGTCGACATGTGTGAGTTTTGGGCATTCTGGCCTATTGGATTTTTGAAAACCTTGAGTATCTTAGAAAAATAAATTTCGAGACATACTTTTCAAATGAGTTATTTTCTTGTGGTACATACTAGGTGCCACAATATATTTCAAAAATTTTCTACTTCGAGGACCAAAATGCTTTGATATATTTTCAATATTTTAGAAACACTTTTATTTAGACCCGAGGGTCGAATATTCTGAAAGTTTTCACTAAGAGAAAGTGTCCTCATTTTTATCAAATGCGAAATGGTTCTCCAAAGTCTCGATAACGATATTTCACGTTTGTACTTTTTGAAAGGTGATACTCAAGATCAACCGGTGTTCTTCTAAATTATTTTCAAAATGAGGTTTTCTTTTTTAAAACCTATCCATTCCCGTTTGAGGGCTGGGTATGTATGTATGATGTTCGCATTGTCATTTTGATGTTTGCTCCCGAGTATGATCGAGTTGGCGGCGTGAGCGTTGAGTTGTTTTCCACACATTTGTTGTGTTAGCCCTCTGTGAGAGGTGGAATGTTGGTATTGAATGTTGCCATCTCGTGGTGATTTCTGCGTTATCGCGCATGTGCGAGCTGTTAGAGCTTGGTTTGGTATAACCGTGTGCATCGGTGATCGTTCCGTTATGTGTCGGTTGTTTAATGTCTTGTTACCTTGCTCCTATTTTTGTGAATTTCGTGGACGAGGTCGGAGGTAATACCCGTACTATTTTGACTTCGGTATTTTCTCTTTCTCCAGTCTATCGATTCGCTCATGTTCGTTGATACTTTATGAACTTGTTCTGTATTTCGGTTTCATCGTCCGAACGAACTATGATCTTGTTGTGGGTTGATCTGGTTATCGCTGTGACTTTTTCGAGTTTGGTTCGATTCTTGTGAACCTTGTTCGGAAGTGACATCATCTGGTTCTATTAGTTCTTTTATTCGAAGTGGATCGGATTTGGAACTCTTGTGTTTTCGACTCTGTCGACTCGTTTATGTTCGTCGACATTTCTGAGCTTGTCCTGCCCCTTGCAATTGTTGATCGAACGAGTGTGGTATTATTTCGGAATAACTCGTTTGTCGTTGTGACTTTTCAATCGCTATTCCCTTTCCTGTGGATCTTATGGGAATGCATGTCTTGTTGTTCTCACCAGATCATCCTGGGAGTTGTTGTTTGAATTTTATTATCCTTCGTGTTTCGGACATGATTGTTCGATTTTTGTTGTCTTGATCATTTGTTTGTTCGGTTTTTGTTCTCGTTTCGTGATTGTTGAGCATTCAGGCTCCTTCCTAATTCCCTTAAGTTCGGGAAATTAGTCTCATTTCCGATCTTCCAACCCTTGGGCGGTGGAATTCCGTATTTGTTCAGCGATTGTCTCGCGTTTTAATTGATGTACCGTTGGGTCGGTCAATCTTATTGATTTTCGTTCGTTGTGTTTTGTGATTATTCGGATAATTGACTTGACTATATTATCCGTTTGATGACGCTTGTCATTTGTTGGTTTTATTATATCCCTAATGGCGATGTTGTGTTGGTCGCCGTGGAGCGTGTTTTCACGCCGTATGTCTCTTTGCGTTTCTTGCCGCGTTTCGCCGTCGGGCGCGAGTTTTCAGTTTTTGCGTATCTCGTCGAGTTTTCCTGGCAGGGGATATTGCTTCTCCCTACTTATTTTAAGTTTCGGGATAAAAATTCTTTTAAGGAGGGTAGAATGTAAAACCCGTAATTTCGATTTCCGGTAATTTCTTTTTTCGGCGGAAGTTTATTTTGACGACTCGCTCTTGACCGTTTCGTCATTCCGGGAATGATTAATTCTACACTTTTTGACATCCGAGTTAGTTTCGGTGTCGTTTTGTTGAGTTCCGTGCTTTTTAGCGACTTTTCAGCACTTGAGTTCGATTCTTGCGAATCTCGTTCGAAACTGCTGTTTCGAGTTTCCCGTAAGTCCGTTTAACTTTGTTAGACGTGTTATGAACTTCAGTTTGGTTATTCGATCACGTATCGTGATTTTCGGGCGTTTTGGGCCATTATCCATATCTGTAATTGTTGTCTCGACCTGTTTCTTGGTCGCGTATAATTAATTATTGCATTATGTTTTCATTTCGGGTCTTTGATGTCGTCCGCGAACTTTTCGTCGTGTTCGTTCCGTGCGTTTTTGGAAATCGAGTCGTCAAGCCCTGGTGTTCGAGCACTGGCCGGACGGTTGCGGGACTGACCGGACGATTGCGGGCACCGGCTGGACGGGTGCGGCAGGAACCGGCGTAGCGCACGCTACGACTGGAAGGCTACGCGTGCTAACCGGCAGGTGTAGCGCACGCTATCGGCTGGCCTAACGCATGCTATCGGGTCTGGACAGTGGAGTCCAGGGGTTTTGGAATCGGTTAGGCTCGGCAGGTAGCGCACGCTACTGTCGGGCATTGCGCACGCTACCTGGCCGAGTCAGTAGGGCAGTGTGGGCACTGGACTGCAGCTTGGGCCGATAGCGCACGCTAGCTAGGCAGCCTAGCGCGCGCTAGTCCGGCCCAGTATAAATGTGACAGAGCAGTTACATTTTCTCTCATTTTTCATTTCCTTTCTTTTCGATCCGCGACTGGAGCTTCGGAGGTGACGAAGCCATGTTGTTCAACAATAAATCCACGAAGTTCTTGAGTTCATAACATCAATCAATCATCCGTTATCATCCTTTGATCCAGCGAATCAAGGTAATCTTACCTTAGAACCCTAATTTCGTGAATTTTGGGGGTTTTGCATTTTTGTCCGATTCGTTCCGTGTTGTTGATTAATTCATGACTGGTATGATTAATCTTGGTAGTATTCTTGTGTTTAACATCATTTAATCCATTGTTCTTCGTCGAATCGAAGTATATTTCTTGATTTCCTTCGAATCCGCTTTTTGGGGGATTTGTTCTCGATCTCATTTTTCATCCATTTTTGATGAATCGATTGTGGTTAAATGATGTTGTTAAACACATTCTATGGATTGTATATCCATATTTCAACTTGGAATTCAGTTTTCGTGTTTTGTCGGAACGAATTGTGTTCTTGGCCGTTTTGGGGGAAATCCTTGAACCTTTGTCATTTGTTCTTTGAATTCAGCGGCTTTGGGTCGTACTTTGTAATTCATTTTCGTTGTTATTGTTTTCGTTCGTATTTAATTGTTGTGGATTGTCGTTCGGTGGAGTCGGCGAGTTCGTAGTCAGTTCGTGCCAACCTACTTCGGCCGATTCTCCGCATTGTGGTTATTCGAGGCAAGTACCTTGTTCATACGCTTCTCGTTTTGTAGATATGATTGATCGTGGTCGTATTGGTGTATTTGTTTGGTTATTTTAAAAATAAATTTCCAAAAGATTTCGGTTTGGCCTCGTTAAAGGCTCTCTTTCAAAACGCGTGTGTGTTTTGTGAACGTTGTGTTTTGGGAATTGATTATTTTGAACATTGAAGGCTTTGATGATATCCCTATTGTTTAAAGTTATGGAATCGTGTATTCCGTGTTTAATCTTGTTATTGTGTTTTGAAGAGTTTGATAATGTTGTCGGATAAATGGCCATCTCTAGTAAGTATTCTTGATGAACTTACATTCTTAGCATATTAGTATTGCATGAGTAACGTGTGTGTGTGTATGCTCACGACGGGTTAGATCCGACGGGGTCTCGGTAGGGCTCCACGAAGCTGTGGGACCGCGAGCTTGCTTTTAACCACTACGGGTTAGATCCGACGGGGTCTCGGTAGGGATCCACGAAGCTGTGGGTTCGCGGTTAATTGTGGTGCATTTTGCAAATGTGATTTGATATTGGCATTTTCGGAAATGAGTGCTTTGGAACTATGTTTTCATGATTGCATGCATCGACGAAGTGTGTAAGAGGTAAGTGTTCGTTTGGCTTACTTGGCTAGGATGGCACTAGAGTATTTTGTTGTTTGTGTTAAATCCTTTATTTGTGGATTTTGATGTTGGGAGACGAACCTTGTGGTCGTTCTTGTGTACTGTGAGTTGATGAGATTTGGGGCTAAAATCCTAATAGTTTTGTAAAAGTCATTTTACGGATTTGGGGCTAAAATCCCAACGTTTTTGTAAAGGTCATTTGACGGATTTGGGGCTAAAATTCCAACGGTTTGGTAAAGGTTATTTTACGGAAAGTAAACTTTTAGGGCGGTGACCCTTTTGTCTTTTGAGTTTTGAAAAGTGGGATTTGATAATCCTAAATTGTTTTCTATTAAAACTCTCGATGGTATTTCAAATCGTTTTATAAATTGTTTCCCTTGATATTTTGATCTTGAAATTTTGGGAAGTCTTTACTCAAACTCTTGCCTCGGGAAGTGTTCATCTTGTTGTATTTGAATCTTTGAGGATTCTGGGTTATTATCGTTCGTGGAATGTGAATTGTATGACTCGTATTTTTGCACTTGTACTTGCACTAGCAAAACAGTGGAGTTTTGCTAACCCCCGAGTATTCGGGGGGTGGATGTCTATTTTTGCATTCAGGTTTTGGAGCATAACACAGGGTCGGCACGAAGGATGATGAAAGATGATCGATACTAATCACCTGAGGAACCGTACATTGTTTAGTGGTTCAGTTGTACTTTATTTTCATTGCTATATTTTTCCGTTATGCAGACGGTGTGGTTGTGTTTTGACCCCTGCGTGGGCATGAGTTGTATTTGAGTTGTATGTATTTATTGAAAGACCAAATCTGTCTACTGAGTCATTTTAGCCTTAAAGGCATGGTTGAGTTGTTATATGTTGTTACCAGCCTGGTAGATCCTTGAGGAAAGGTTCTACGACGTGTAATATCCCTGAGCGGATTGGGGGTGTTACAGTCGGAGTACGTGTATGGTCTTTTCCGCTGTCATACTTTTTTTTTTGTGAGTGTATTTTACCCTTGCATGGGTATGAGTCGAGATAGAAATGTGTATTATTGACTTGTATGTTAGTGACAAAAGACCAAGTTGGTCTACGAATTTGGTATTTCATCATGTCGGTATGTAATTTATTGTGTGGTTTCGATGTCTAGCCTGGTGGATCTTCACGGAGAGGGTCCGGCATGTAATATTCCCAGTTTGATTCTGGGGGTGTTACATTTGTGGTATCGGATATAGGTTGCGGAAACCTAGGCTGTCGGGTCCAGTCGGGTGTTGTCGTGTCTTGTTCTATCAGATTGTGCCTGTCTAAGTCGTGTCGCGACGCGTCATTTGTGATGTCGGACGTGATTAGTATCGAGGTGTAGCCATCATCTTCGCACGACCTGTGGATGTAAGTCTCCCTACTATATTGTGCCTTGTGATATACGAGCTTGTATGATTTTGTGTTATGACGTGGAGTTTAAAGGTGATTTGTGATTATGTGGCCTATGCTTGTTTGATCCTCGTATGATGCTAGAATGAAAGTGGTGCCAATGTATATGTATATATACACACATCCTGATATAAGTCGTTTTTACAAGAGTAATGGCCTTAGTGTGGTTACGCAAAGAATCATCAATGTGATATTTTATAACTTTACATGTTTTTGGGGAGTCACATATATTTTGTTTTAAAACATCCTCCAAAGGGAGGAAAAAGTTTGATTTTCGTATGATGACCTCAAGGTCGAAATTTTTTTGAGAATTCAAACTACCGATATTTTATTTTCATCTTGTATTATAAGTTTTCAAAACACAATTTTTAAACTCAAGTGAGGTCTACAAAATGTAATCAAGACGTGACTCTCGCTTTCAACTTATCGGTTTTATGGTTGTTAGTCGAGAAATACGTGATGATGTTCTTGTTGTTCGGGCAGTGTTGTCAGTTTTAGATTAAAATAGTGATGTGAATGCTAAGTCGTTCGGTATGAGTTAAGACAGTTCTCCTTATTAATAGACGAGATTTCCATTTTAGATGACAATTGTCTTTTGATGGTTGCTCATGAAGTGTTAAATCGATGGCTTTGAGATTCGAACGTGTTTTTGTTTATTTGTGACCATCGATTCTAGTAATGTCGTATATATGTTCGCGATCATGTTGCTGAGTTGGATCAGCTAGCGCACGCTGAGTGTGAGGCTAGCGCGCGCTAATGCAGCATGGATAGCGCACGCTAAATAATTGTTGTAGCGCGCGTTAGTTAGCTGGGACAGAGGCTAGAGAACTGTATTTCTTTTAACTGTTAGGCCTAACCTTGGCAGTCGATCACCCGTGACTATATTCTGTGTGTGTTGTCTAGTGATGACAACTATTTTGTGTGAATGTGTATTATGACTTTTCTTCGCGCTAAGTGATAATTGGTTTTGTTCAGTGAGTTGTTAAATAATGTCTGCTGTGTGTGTGTGTTCGAAAATGTTTTCCTGAAACTTTCATAAGTTTGCGCAAGTTGCGGAAATCAATTTTTGAAACTAATTTGACGTTGAGATTAAGTTGGCGGCTTCGTATGAACTTTGAAAATTGTTTGAAATTTGCGAGCCGGCCTAGGATTCTCCAATAAAACCTCGACGGAAGTACCTTGAACATTTTGTAAAATGTTACCGTCGTTGATTTTTGTGTAGCGTTGGGAGAATTTTCGGAAATGACTTTTAACGTACTATTGTATTTTCGAATAATTAGAGTACATGATTTTCAAAAATATTTCACACAATTTTTTTTTTCAAAAACCAATACGATTTTTTTTCTTTCAAAAATATATAGTGAAAGATGGAAAATCTCACTCGATGTAAAGTTCAAACTCGGATTTGGAAATGTTAGAGTATGTAAGAATGGTTTGATGATCTTGCATGGTTAACTTGTTGGTTGTTAACGGTGATGATGATACGTAGAGGTATGATGATTTTGATAACGCCGGTTACAAGGAATTATTATTTTGGCAAATGATTTCAAATGAGACGGTTAAAGTATGTTATTTACAAGTTTTGATGAAACAACCTGAGGTACCAAAAGTACTTTTAAAGTTTATTTTGCATAGCATACAAATCCAAGGATTTTCAAATGATATCATTTAAAAGGATACCTCATGGATTTTCTTATCGAGTTATTATTAGTTACATTATGTGATATGTCGTGCTGAGTTGGTACATTAGTATAATATTTTGCGAAATGGTGTAATCATATTGAGAGAGAATCCACCTAGTATGCCGAGGGACAGAGGACGCGGTCATGACTGCGGTATAGTTGGTCATGGAAATCGGATGCGGAACCAAGAGAATATTGATGGGAAGGCTGCTATTCTAGTACTTCGTTCTCGTTGTTTAGGTTTCGGAGACGTAACCTCTTTTAAAGGTGATATGATGTAATACCCAAAAATTTTTTCGCTTCCGTTTCGTTCGACCGTATCGATTCGATTGTGTTCGTTGATGCTTCTGACCTTGTGTTGTTCTCACCCTTGTCATTTGAGCGAGTTCGCATATTGTTCCAAATTGATGTGTATATCATTGGAATCTTTCCAAGTTCGGAATGATTTCTTGTGAAGCGTGTGCGAAATTAACACCTCGTGGTTCCTACAAGTTTATTGATGTCTTTATTTGAGGTGTGTACTTCATAGTTGATCGTTGTTGTTCGATCATTGCTATTTGTTCGTCGTTGTACAATCATTATTGTTTGATCTCGTAATCGTGATTATTGAACATCTGGGCCATTTCGTAATTCTCATAAGTGTTGGGAAATTGTCTTCGCATTTGGTCTTCCAAATATTTGAGTTACTGGAATCTCATACCTTTCAGCGTTGGAATTGTGATTTGATTTTTGTATTGCTCGGTTTTATCAACCACAGCGATTCATGCCCGTTGCTTTTCGTAAGCATTCTTCTGTGTTGAATTGGATCGTAGTAGCTTTATACTACATGAAACCCTGGTGTGTTGTTGAGAGTCGCCTTGCGTTGTTTTAAGTTTCGGGACAAAACTTATTTATAGGGGGTAGAATGTAATACCCACGATTTCCGTTCCGGTTATTTTGGATTTTTTTCGGATATTTACCGATTGCCGAGCGCTTAAATTATTTTCTCGACAACTGATTTTGGTGTTTATGGCCGTATATGGTGTTTTGTTGTATGTTGTTTTCATTTCGGATCAATGATGTTGCCCACGAGCGTTTTGTCGTGTTCGTTCCGTGCGATTTTGGAAAATCGAGTCGTCAAGTCATGGTGGTCGGGCACTGGCCGGACGGTTGTGGGCACTGGCCGGACGGGTGCGGCAGGAACCGGCGTAGCGTACGTTACGGCCGGAAGATAGCGCACGCTACGGCCGGGAGGCAGCGCACGCTACGACCAGGAGGCAACGCACGCTAGTCGGCCGAGATAGTAGGGGCATAGAGGTTCTGGACTCGGGAGGATCGGCAGGTAGCGCATGCTACTGTCGGACACTGCGCATGCTATGGCCGGCAGGTAGCGCACGCTACGACCGGAAGGCTGCGCACGCTACCTGGCCGAGCGGTCTAGTCCAGGAAGTCTCTGGATTGTGGCCCGGGCCAACAGCGCACGTGCCCAGCGCATGATGGCGGGTCCCTGCCGAACATTCTCGACCACGACCGCCCGTTAGCGCACGCTAGCTCGGCAACCTAGCGCACGCTAGGCTGCACCAGTATAAATATGGCCGAGCAGTCCAGTTTCAGCCATTTTTCCCATTTCTCTCTTTCTCTGACGTGGCTGGATCCTTAAGGAACTTGAAGGCATGTTGTTATACAACTACTCCACAAAGTTTGGGAGCTTATATTATCGATTAATCACTCCATAACATCCTTCAATCCAGCGAATCAAGGTTAGTTTTTCTAAAATTCTAGTTTTGAGAAAATTGGGGGTTTTGCTTGATTTCGCCCGTCAGATCCGTGATAACTTATATTTGTGATGTATTGATGATTATTAAGTCATATTATACCAATTTCCTTGTTGATCCATGGTTCAATTGCAAAAGATTCTTCGTTTTGTTGAGTTCCTAATCGACGCCTTGAAGGTGTTCGATAAAATGTCACAAAGGGTATTCGGGCATTCTATGATTATTCTTCCTAGTACCATCATCAATTTATTCATGGTATGATGTTAGGTTCAGGTTCCTTGTGAAGAAATCGAGTCGGAACCCTTCCGTTAGCCGTTTCCCGATCGGTTGTGTTACCGTCGTTTCCGCCGAAGAGTTGTGGGCGTTCGAGGTTTCCCGGTTGAGCCATGTTCGTCGGAGTGTCCGGTATCGACTATCGAGGCAAGTATCTTGCCCATACATTACGTGTTTTGTGAATATAATGGTTGAAAATTGACGATATGTGCTAAATGAATGTTTATAACCTTTTCTCAAAAGAATCGATATATTTACAATCATGGTTTTCTTAAAGGACAACTCTTGTGTTCGGGACTTAATGTGCTTATTTGACTATGTGTGTTAGTGTTGAGTATAGGATCTCCCTACTTTCGGGTGATGTCATTATGTGTGAATATGTCGTCGGTAATTTATGGTTAAATCCTTTTGTTAAGAATTATGCGTGGAGTCATGTGGTTGTCGGTGGATATGTGAGTTGTGCGATATTTGTTGTGTCGTTCGGTGTTGTTGAGATAAGTGTGTTTCTTTGTGGATAGTATTAATTCTGGGTTGTGAGTATGTGTTGGATAATTGGCCATTCTAGCAAATACCTCGACTATATATATTGTGATTGACTCTTGAGGATTGTGGTTTTGGAAATGAGAATTGATGAGAGCTATAAGGTTGTTCTCGGGTACTCTCACTCGGGGATTGACTCGACGGGGTCACACGGGGAACTGGTGGCTTAGCGGCTGGACCGGGTTGTTGCTACCCAAAATATTATCCGGAGATAGATATTGCTGGAATGGATGAGTAACAAACAAGGTGCGAGGGCACTTCTGTGGGGAAAGTAAATAACACAAGATTTGCCGGGGTTGTTAGTCCCGGGCTTGAATGCTCTCGCGAGATATTATTAATACAAATACTTTGAGTACAAATATTAATGTTAGAGTACAATTACAATGAGTGTAAAGACCCTAGTTATCTTAGCTATTGAGCATGAAGATTGCCGGAAGAAGCGGATATGATGCTCTGTGAGTTCTTGTAACAACTGTTGGGGTACTGAGACGACTGTGAGAAATCGACGGTCTCTCACAGTGTGTATTAGCTGGAAGTCTGAGCTCCTGGGCTTGCAAGTCTCTTCGAATATATGTTGCAGGGAGTTCTTGCCTTTTCCGACCGTCTTCTGGCTGAGAGGGGCTGAGAGAGAAATCCTGAGATAGATTCAAGAGAGAAAGCCGAGAGTCTGAAAGTGTGTTTGTTTGTATGTATTTGCCAACGTAGTTGCGAACCTTTCTCCAGTTGCTGGAGGTTCTCTATTTATAGGACTGGGAGTTGCTGGGCGATCGCCTCTGCTGTATTATAATAAGTGGGCGATCGTCTTTAGCACATGGGTTGGTCTCCTTAAAGTCCGCAGAAGTTGCTGGCTGCTAGAAGAGTGAACCAATGAGAGACCAGCACGCGTCCGTGTCGCAGTCCCGGGAGGTCCCACCATGTACCTTTCGGCGGGTCTGTCGGTAGGTGAGAAGGTGGTGACAGACTGTGGTCAACGACCTATGTTCTGCGGCGCCTTTCGCGGATCTGCACATGGGCGCTTGCTTTGAGATCCAGTCTTCGTAGACTTTGACGGACGATGGCCTTGTTCATGGCACAGGTCGGTCGTCCTGGATTGGGCACCAGAGTCGATTGCTAGGTGCACAAAGGCGATCGCCTAGAGAGTTGATCGCTAGATACTTGATGGTGGACTATTAGGCAAGTTCGCCGTAGCTCATTTGGTTGTGGATTCGGTCGCTCGGACTTGTTGTCGATCGCCGTCGAGGCGTATAAATTGCTGCACAACAATTGCCCCCCAGCTTGCTCTGATGTTTGAAACGCGGGGTGAGGTGGTTCTACTGGCGATCGCTTAACTTTGACGAGTGACTCTGCCTTTTGCGGAACTGGCGATCGTCTTTGAGTGGATTGGTTTTGAATTTGGATGACCTGGTCGGTCGCTGAAATGAGCGGGGAATGACAGCGGTCGAGGAAAAGTCTCTGGGGCATGTGTTGGGTTCCTGTTGGGGGAGACCGACGGTTAGTTATGACTCCTCGACTGGCGTGTCCTTGAAACGACGTGTACGCGGGTTTCAAGGGAGGCATTAAATGCGACGATTGCGCTTCAGCCCCCGAGTTTCTCCATATTTGCACGGAAGTCCCTGCCATCTCCTACAAAGGGGGCGCCGGGTTACAGTGTTAAGACCCTTATGCGTTTTTGTCAGAGAAGAAGAATATTGCTGAAGAATTATTTGAAGATTTGACTGCCGATCGTCGATCGATTCAATCCTTGGGTAAGAAACACTCATTTTCTCCTCTTCTTTTTGAAAATGTCTGGAGTATCTTCATCGTCTGGAATGGGCACCGCCTCTTCTGCTGGGACTTCGACTGTCCGGGGAGGCTCCTCCACGGAATTCCATGTGGAGACGGCTGCTGAGGCTATCCGTGCCGGTATAAATCCCGCGGAAGTCGAGGCACTGTTCAACGAGGCCGACGTTGCCAGGGAGGCGGCGGCTGAGCAGAAGCGTTTGCAGGCGGAGAAGGATTTGGTGGTGAAGGCATATTGGGAGCAGCATATCGCTTTTGGCCAAGCCTATTTGGCCGTCGCTGAGATCATGGAGAGGTTGGCCGGTCCGTGCCCCAAGTTCGATTACCAGGAGTACTCGATCGCCCATCCCTATCAGTCGGTGAAGCGGTCGCTGTTTCGGGCCGCGCAACGCTCTCTTTGGTCCCTCGGCCAGATCCAGAGCTCGGCGACCAGGAAGGACCTGGCCGTCTGGAGAACGAGGTACCATGTCCCTTCAGATGTGGATCTTTTCGTGCCGGCCGAGAACGAGCGAGCCGACCAACCTCCGGAGGGTATGGTCGCCGTGAATAAGGTGATTATGGAGGCCGGGTTGCGGTTCCCTCTGTCTTTTGCTGTCTCCCATTTGCTGGCTGTCTGGAACGTGGCGCCGCTTCAGCTAACGCCGAACGCCTGGCTCCAGATCATCTGTGCCCTCACCTTGCTCGGTGATCACGACTGTACCGCCATCCCTCGCCATCGGAGATGAACCACTTGTTCAAGCTGACGGTTCAGAAGAGGTCTGTCGGTGGCTATCATATCCAAGGCCGTTCCGGTCGGGTGATCCTTGGAGTCCC
Source organism: Orobanche coerulescens (assembly GCA_033398695.1). NCBI lineage: Eukaryota > Viridiplantae > Streptophyta > Magnoliopsida > Lamiales > Orobanchaceae > Orobanche > Orobanche coerulescens. The sequence goes on along the minus strand of CM065816.1, from coordinate 112,053,913 downwards.
GAACAAGGTGCGGGGCGATCCGGCGAAGTGGTTCTGGGTCGCCGGTGCTTGGAAGGCCTCAGCGAGTGACAACCCCACGGACGAGCTGGAAATTCCCACTAGCTTTCGGGAGAGGAATCCGGGTAAGGGTTCAGACTCTCCCTTTGTTCGGATATGTTCTGAACTGATCTAATTTGGTCTTCCTTTTGCAGGTCTCCATATTCCGGCGGTCGATGAGCTACCTTTCGATTTTTTGGTCGTCTGGGAGCGGATACGAAGTCTGCCGGACGACGAATTAGACGTTCGCTGGATTAACAAAGAGAGTCGTTGGCTGTCTGCTCGGTTGTTCCATTTCCCGAGACATCTTTTGGTCCCAGGTATGATTTTCTACGATCTCCATTTGCTTGGCGATCGTCCTGTTTGGAGAATGTGCCTAACTATTGTTTGATTGTTTCGAATTGCAGAGGTACGCTTCCCTCGCTTTTTGGAGCCTCCAGCGGAGATAGCCAATGTCGAACCCCGTAGTTATGAGCCGTCTTCGCCAGAAGAAGTCATCTCAGGTTCCTCTGGTGGCGCTACCTCTCATTCCGGAGGTGGGGCCTCATGTGGAGCCGATCGTAGCGGAGGAGGAGGTTCAGGAGGAAGGACTCCGATCAAACCGCAAGCGACAGAGGTCGGGGGATCCTCCAGTTTCTGCCTCTGCTGGTGAGGTGCCGATCACCGCGCCTCTGCTCACCGCGGTCCCCCCGGTGGATGAACCTATGCCTTCTGCGGCTTTCTTGCGAGAAATGGTGATCGCCGAGGCCGAGACCCCTCGCGGGAAACCGTACTTTGGTAGCGACCCTGAGGAGGACGAGAGGTAGACTTTGCTTGTTTACAGAGTTTCATTACTTGCATGGGAGATGTTCTAACTTTTTGTTGTTTGATGCAGGATCCGTAGCACTAACCCAGCTTGCCCGCCGCTGGTATTGGATTTCCTGGCGAGCCGATCTCCTCGCCAGGCCTGTGATATCCCACTATACGTCAACCGGGCCGTTTCTGCTTTGCCGAAGGCCTGGATGACCGACTTAGATGCGATCGCTCGCCAGCGATCCGGGAATACAATGCAGGCTGCTTTCACTCTCTCTCTCTTCAGGCGGCGACGATGGCTGCCGAGGCTGTGAAAGAGTTCGAAGGGCGTCCTTCTACTACTCATCTGCAGGCGGACCTCAAGGCCGCTCGGAAAGAGAATGCCAAGTTTGCCGACAGGATTGTGGCTATGGAGAAGGACTCCTTGGATGCAGCTAAACGGGCGAGTTATGATCTTGAGCTGATGAGAGAGAATTATGAGCGAGCCCAGGCGGCGGTTAACCGATTTCGGGACCAGATGACAGATGCCCGTCGGTCGCATGAGGCCACTCATAAGGAGGCCAATAAGCTGAAGGTGACTGTCGCTTGGCTGACTAGCGAGCTGGCATCGTCGAGGGGGGAGATGGCCGCTAAGGAGACCAAGCTTCAAGGTGCGCAATAGGCGGTTGCAGAGCTGAAAGGGAAGCTGTAGGCGACCGAGGCCGATCCCTTTCTTAACTTGGAGTTCGTCAGCGAGTTTGCCTATTACCTGGCGTTCGCTGACTCGCTCCGTGCTGCTAAGAAGGGAGGGCTGGAGGTCGGCCCTCTAGCCCGAAAGCTTCAAGGCATATGCGTTGGAGCATCCTCTCCATCCTGCTTTCTCCGTGTCAATCTTGGATCTCGCGAAAATGGGAGTAGACCTGAGCTGGTACCCGACTCCGGCAAACCTTGTTCATCCAAATGCTCCGGAGGACGAGGAGGCGGCTCCGGAGGCTGGTGAAGGGTCGCAGGCCGATCCAGTGGTTGAAAGCGAAGGACAGGCAGGGGCCTGAGGCTCTACGTCCTTATTTTATTTTAGCTTTTGCCTTGTAATTTTGTATATTTCCTTTGTAGTACTTAGGCCTTCGGGCGACCGTATATGTACTCTGATACTCCAAGTAATGAATTGAATGTTTGTTTCTTCGATTTATTACCCGAATGATTGCTTTTCTGAGTCTTTGTATGACTTTGTACAAATGTGTGAGGAGAGATTGTTGCGTGTATAGCTCCAAGTGAATTGATAAACTCATATAGATAACTTTTACAACAAATTCGATTGCTGCACATACATCTGAAAAATGCCGATCTCCGTATGTAATTGAATAGGGACGATCGTCGTATATATAGCTCCGCCCTTCCCCCTTGTTTTTGTTCACTTGGTGAAAGTAAGGGGATGAAAATAAATCGTTGAGTGAGCGGTCTTCAATTTTGCAGATTCCTCGAGGAAGACCGTCCATCTCGGTCTTGAGGAACCGTGCACGATAGCGGAGTTCAATGGACCAACCTCCACGACCGTGTCTTGTGCGCGAGCGACATTCCGTCTGATGGCTAAGTTCTCGCGACTCACTTAATTGGGAGGGTCCTCCGTAGGCTGCGCCTCGCCTCGTATTTAAACGAAGGGCGTGCGGTCTTGGTCTGGATGATTCCTTGCGCGGGGCGTCGTCGGATTAATCGACTCCACATCCGCGGCTTGTTAGCTCTTTTCTACCTCGGGCCGCCATTAAGATGGCGACCCTCGACGGTATACGTTGATATGGGGGGAGGGACGCGTCGCATTGTCCGGGAAGGACCCACCACATTAAGTGATAGACCTTTGAGGGCGGGCGAACGTGTCCACAGATCTGTTTTGGAGGGCCCTCAGACTACGCCGGCCTCGTATTTAAACGAAGGGCAGGCGATTGTGGCCCAAAGGGACCTTGCACGGTCACAGAGACCGGTTCCATCATCCTCCACGACCATGTCGACACTCTTCTACCTCGGACCATCAAGTCAGATGACGATCCTCGACGGTATACGTTGTGTAAGGGGAGAAGATCGCTTGCCTAGGTTCTTCATGTTGATGATGAACTTTAGAGGGCGAGCGAGTAATTCTCTGATTTGTTTTGGGGAGTCCTTCGGCTATGCCCGCCTCGTATTTAAACGAAGGGCGAGCGATCGAAGCCCAAAGGAACCTTGCATGGACGGATCGTCGGTTTAATCGATTTTCGCGACCATGGCGGCACTTTTCTACCTCGGACCATCATGTCAGATGATGATCCTTGACGCTATATGTTGTGCTAGGGGAGGTGATCGCTGCCTAGGTCCATCATGCTGATGACGAACTTTAGAGGGCGAGCGAGTCATCCTCTATTTCGAGGTGTTTGCTCAGGCAGTAGCCTTTGGTTTGACGAGGTGGGAATCGGGGAGAGACTTCCGAAGTTTCCTCCTCTTGATTGAAGCATGTAGATACGGTCGCCGAGGTTGATCGAGGGGTCGGCTCGTATGAGCTTTCCAGCCTGTTCGCGTTCGACTCGGGCGACCGTGTTGGGAGATTGGTGGGGCTCCGTCTAAGCCAGTAAACTGTCCAACTTCCCTCCTCGAACAATCTCCAGAGTTTTCTGAGGAGGTCGCGGCATTCGTTGGTGTTGTGGCCGTGACTCCTGTGGTAGGTACAATATTGATTGTGGTCCAGATGACCGTGGTCCCTTATCTCCTTTGGCTTGTTTAGCGGTTCGCGCCCCTTGATGGTGTAAAAAATGTGGGCCGAAGTTCAGTTGAACTTGTGGAGGAGATGGGCTTCCACGTCCTCGAAGGCCTTGAGATCGCCGGGTGGCTTGGCGACCACCTTTTTGGTTTTGGCGATCGACGTCTTTCGGACAGGAGGCGGCGTTCCCTCACCTAAGCGGAGGGTGAGCTGCCTCTGTCTGTCCAGAAAGTCGGCGGCCTTAGCGCGGAAGATCGCGTAGGTCGGGGGGATGTCCTTGGTGAGATGTCTAAACATAGGTGAATGACCATAGAATCCCCCCAGGACCGAATAGAGAGAGAGATCGTCACTGATGGGCTCACCAGTGAGGACTATCTCATCCACCCGGTCAATGTAATCTACGTCGGATTCGTCTCCCCCCTGCCTGATTTTCATCATGCGGTGGGGGACTTCTGGTCTGCCGATCTTGGCGGCGAAGTATGATGTGAAGTTGTTCGCCAGTTTCTCAAAGGAGATGATCGATCCCAGCGGTAGTAAGACGTACCACCTGTGGGCCAGCTCGCCCAACGTTAACGGGAAGATTCGGCACTTGGTCGCGTCTGATGCCCCACGCCCGGTCATGTAGATCCGAAACTTGCTTAGGTGGGTCTCGGGATCCGATCTTCCTTCGTACAAAGGTGTTTTGGGAGGCGCGATCCTTGGTTGCATGGGGGCAAGCTCGATGTGGACCGCGAGTGGCTCAGTCGGTCCGATGATCTTTCTACTGGCGCTTGCCCCAGTATCCAAGAGTGCTTTCATCTCGTCGAGCTGACGCTGCATAGCGGCCATCTCTGTGGCCTGGCTTCTCGCGGCTAGGCGCTCGGAGCGGGAGCCTAGGCGATCAAGTACTGACCCCCTGGCTCCGCTGTCGATGATTTTCTTGCCGCGTGTCTCGATCCTTTGGTGGATGGGGGTCAGATGGTCGACCCGTAATTGGTTCGGAGTTGGGTAGGCCGAACTCCCGGTGACAGACTCGGATTCCGTCGTCTCGAGGTTGGGGCCAGAATGCCCCAGTCGCCATGAGGGATCGCTTTCTAAACGGCTGAAGATGGAACCGTCCCGCCTTGCGAGAGCCTTTTCTCGCGAATCGGGGCTTTCGGACGATCGTTCGATCAATAACCCCTTGAACTTCCGTTTCCCCGCGCGGCGGATGGCCGAGGGAGTTATAGCGGGTGCCGCGTATGCTCTCCGTCGCTCCCTTAGGATGGCCATAGCCTCCTCGATCTGTTCCGTGGTTTGGAACTGGTCGAGCGAAAGGCTGGGGCCGTCCCTCGGGTGCGGGATCTAGAGTCTCGCGTCACCACGGCTACCCTCTGCCGTCGGCTGGGGTTCGGATCGAGCCAGAATATGATGTCCGGTGGTTTGGAGAGCGGATCTCTCCGATGTGGTGGGAGGCGTCATGAATCTGAAGGTTTTTCTCTGAAGAACAGTGAGTGTTTCTTCAGGTATATGCCCCGGAGAACATTGAGTGTTCTTCGAAACGGTAAGAATGAAAATGAAGGTTTAGATGCCCTTCTTCTAGCGCCAATTGTTGCTACCCAAAATATTATCCGGAGATAGATATTGCTGGAATGGATGAGTAGCAAACAAGGTGCGAGAGCACTTCCGTGGGGAAAGTAAATAACACAAGATTTACCGGGGTTGTTAGTCCCGGGCTTGAATGCTCTCGCGAGATATTATTAATACAAATACTTTGAGTACAAATATTAATGTTAGAGTACAATTACAATGAGTGTAAAGACCCTAGTTATCTTAGCTATTGAGTGTGAAGATTGCCGGAAGAACCAGATACGATGCTCTGTGAGTTCTTGTAACAACGGTTGGGGTGCTGAGACGACTGTGAGAAATCGACGGTCTCTCACAGTGTGTATTAGCTGGAAGTCTGAGCTTTTGGGCTTGCAAGTCTCTTCGAATCTATGTTGCAGGGAGTTCTTGCCTCTGCCGACCGTCTTCTAGTTGAGAGGTGCTGAGAGAGAAATCCTGAGATAGATTCAAGAGAGGAAGCCAAAAGTCTGAAAGTGTGTTCGTTTGTATGTATTTGCCAACGTAGTTACGAACCTTTCTCCAGTTGCTGGAGGTTCTCTATTTATAGGACTCGGAGTTGCTGGGCGATCACCTCTGCTGTATTATAATAAGCGGGCGATCGTCTTTAGCACATGGGTTGGTCTGTTTAAAGTCCGCAGAAGTTGCTGGCTGCTAGAAGAGCGAACCAATGAGAGACCAGCACGCGTCTGTGTCGCATTCCCGGGAGGTCCCACCTTGTACCTTTCGGCGGGTCTGTCGGTAGGTGAGAAGGTGGTGACAGGCTGTGGTCAATGATCCATCTTCTGCAGCGCCTTTCGCGGATCTGCACATGGGCGCTTGCTTTGAGATCTAGTCTTTGTAGACTTTGACGGACGATGGCCTTGTTCGTGGCACAGGTCGGTCGTCCTGGGTCGGGCACCAGAGTCGATCGCTAGGTGCCCAAAGGCGATCGCCTTGAGAGTTGATCGCTAGATACTTGATGGTAGACTGTTAGGCAAGTTTGCCGTAGCTCGTTTGGTTGTGGATTCGGTCGCTCGGCCTTGTTGTCGATCGCCGTCGTGGCGTATAAATCGCCGCACAACACGAGTCGCGAGGGTTACTTCGATTGGGCATTCTCACCTGGGGATTGCTCGACGGGGCACACAGGGACTTGGTGGCTTGAGGGCCGGACCAGGTCACGAGAATTGCCAGAGTGTTTGTACTGATGATTAATTGTGATATGTCCGGAGTATCACAATGCTTGGTGCTCGAGGTCGAGAGACACTATATATCGAGTCTTGGTGTTTGGCTAAAATGGCATAAAAATAATGTGTTATGTGTAATGTGTTTTTGGAAGTGAATTAAAGTGTATGAACGGGTCGTGGACCTTGTGTTTGGTGATCGAAATGATCGGTTCGTGGACCCTGTGTTTGGTGATCAAAATGATTGGGTCGTGGATCCTGTGTTTGGTGATCGGAATGATCGGGTCGTGGACCCCGTGTTTTGTTAACGGATTTTGTATTTTGTAAAATGAACTTTGGGGCTGTGACTCTAAGTGGCTTTCGATGAATTAAGAACTTTCAATCACAAATGTTTTCAAAACTCCCAAGATTTGGAAGTGTTTACAAAGTGCTTACTTGTTTCGTTTTACTTTCAAGACTTAAACTATTTTTAAATCAAAATATCTCGGGAAATCTTTTGTTGTATTCTCGGAATGTGTTATGTATGGCTCGTATTTGCACTTTATACTTGTACTAGCAGAACAGTGGAGTTTTGCTAACCCCTGAGTATTCGGGGGGTGGATGTATGTTTTGCATCCAGGTATATGCAGGTTTGGGAGCAAAACACAGGATCGGCGCGAAGGATGATAGAAGGCGGATGATACTAATCACATGAAGGCCAGTTTTGGGTGCAGTTAGTCGGAGTACGTGTATGGTCTTTTCCGCTGTCGTACTTTTTGTATGTGAGTGTATTTTACCCTTTCATGGGTATGAGTCGAGATAGAAATGTGTATTATTGACTTGTATGTTAGTGACGAAAGACCAAGTTGGTCTACGAATTTGGTATTTTATCATGTCGGTATGTAATTTATTGTGTGGTTTCGATGTCTAGCCTGGTGGATCCTCACGGAGAGGGTCTGCGGCGTGTAATATTCCCGGTTTGATTCTAGGGGTGTTACAGACTTGTCGCTATTCACTTGGAATATGCATAGTAAAATTAAAATTTCTTAAGTCATTGGCCAAGGTACTTGATTAAGTATTCACGGCATTTCCTTGGCTGAATCAATTCTTCTATTGAACTCTTGAAACGGCTATAGTTTATTTCACTTATCCATTTCTCAAAGTCATATCACTATTCATTCGAAATTGATGAAGTTCCTTTAAACTCCATGAAACTTCATTACTTTCTTAAAATGGAGTATTATTGTTCCTTTGTCGTTAGTATCATATAAGTATTTGTTGAATCATTAAGTTCACTGCCTTAATGATTATTTATACTTGATAGAGTCTTATATTGGATATTAGATTTTCCGAGAGACTGACTTAGTTTTATAATTAGATGGACCCTGCAGATAATAAAGATTTGACCAAGGAAAATCAGAATACCCCTAGATCGATATGTATGCTCACGCGGATAAGCCAAACTTAACCAGAATCAACTATAAGTGTTCAATCGTACACTTAATTCTGCATAACAACATAAATCACTAATAATCCCACACAAGGCTGTTAATCCTCACACATTCCCTAACTTATAATAGATGGCTGACCGAAGGCGTGGATGTTTTCGTATGAATCGTGACGAGCAACACCAACGCGATGATCGCTCACGCTCTCCTCTACGAGGAGGAAATAGGAATGATGCCATGGCTCAAGCCCTCGCTCAATTGACAAACTTCCTACAACAACAGACTGCAAACAACGGGAACAACGAAACTCATGATCGCATCTTGGAAAGATTCTTACACTTCAAACCGCCTACCTTTGATGGATAACTTGACAATATCAACGCCGAACTCTGGTTGGAGAAAATTGAAGGAATTTTCAACGCCCTTCAGTATACTGACGAACAGCGGATATCACTAGCTACATTCCGACTCGAGGCCGCAGCTCATGACTGGTGGAAGAGTGTAAACAAGCGTTGGACGAGAGAAAACCGTGGCAGGACGTGGGCTAACTTCCTGACCGACTTTTGAACTCAATACGTGCCAGCAGCAGCCAGAGAAACTAGACGAGACGAGTTCTACCACTTGAAGCAAGGAGCCATGACAGTCGCTCAATATGAAGCCCAGTTTAACAGATTGTCTAAATACGCGCCTGAGTTGGTAACAACTGAGGAAGACAAGCTCTACAAATTCACTAGAGGACTGAGGCAGTCGCTTCAACAGAGCTTCTTAACTGTTCGACTGACGACTCTTGTCGAAGCTATGGAAACTGCCACTCGAATCGAAAGCAGAATGACAAGACTAGCTCAACAGCAAAGTCGTTTCTCCAACAATGCCAAGAGACCTGCTACCCGACCAATATCAAGGCCACCACAGAAGTTTAAGAGGACGAGAGCTCAGGGGAGTCCAAGTGGAGCAAAAGCACCAGTTCTCACCAAACCAACAGCGCCATGCACCCACTAGGAAAGGGCATAAGTCATATTTATGTTGGAGGAAGCTCGGAAAGTTCCTACGTTGCGGCAGTTCAGATCATCAAATTCGAGAATGCCTAGATATGGACCCCCCGGTGGTTAATCCAGCTACTGCAGCTAAGCCAGGAAACAACCGAGGGAAAGCCCCAGCACGAGTGTTTGCTTTAGCTGTCCAAGAGGCACCAGAAAACAACGATGTGGTGGAAGGTATACTCTTGATATCTAATCAACTTGCACGAACACTTATAGATCCAAGATCGTCCCACTCGTTTGCTGCACCGCATTTTTCTAAGAAACTTGATAGACCGTTAGAATCCTTACCATTATGCCTAGAAGTATCTACCTCGATGGGAGTTAGTCAGCTAGCGAATAAAGTCCATTCTGCGTGTGATGTGATCATCGGTGGTAACTATTACTCTGCCGATTTAATAGTGCTTCCAATATTGGAGTATGACATCATCATAGGAATGGATTGGCTGTCTAAACACTATGCACAATTGGATGGTCACTCTAAGATAGTTAGGTTTTTCGAACCTAACAAGCCAATTGTGGAATTAATTGGAGACGCTAGAGTCAACCTAGCACGTATAATATCATCTATCAAGGCTAGGAAGGCAGTTGCCAAAGGGGCAACCGGATTTTTAGCATTCATCATTAACAAGCCCAAGAGTAAGTCGGGCCTAGAAACCATATGTGTAGTGTCCGAATACCCTGACGTATTTCCCGAAGAATTAACCTCCCTACCACCTGACAGAGAGGTTGAATTCAATATCGAAATCATGCATGGGAAGGCACCCATTGCAAAGGCACCATACCGAATGGCACCAATGGAGCTGCAAGAGTTGAAGGTCCAACTGCAAAAGTTACTCGATGTGGGTTTCATACAACCCAGTGTATCACCATGGGGAGCTCCGGTACTATTCGTTAAGAAGAAGGACGGAACATTAAGACTTTGCATAGATTACCACGAACTCAATAGTGTTACGATTAAGAATGAGTATCCTCTCCCGAGGATAGATGAATTGTTTGAACAACTCCAAGGAGCTACGGTGTATTCCAAGTTCGATCTTCAACAAGGATACTACCAACTAAAAATTAAGAATGAAGATGTTCCTAAAACTGCATTCCAAACTAGATACGGCCATTACGAGTTCGTAGTGATGCCTTTTGGGCTCACGAACGCTCCTGCGGAATTTATGGATTTAATGCACAGAGTATTTCAACCATATCTTGACCAATTCGTAGTAATTTTCATCAATGACATACTCGTGTACTCTAAGACGGAGAAAGATCACGAAAGACATCTTAAACTAGTGCTGGATACACTAATGCAGCACAAGTTGTACGCCAAGTACAGCAAGTGTGAATTCTGGCTGAAGGAAGTGGCATTTATGGGCCACATTATTTCTGGAGAAGGGACTGCAGTAGATCAATCTAAAATAGAAACTATTATGGACTGAAAGAGGCCGGAAAATGTCACTGAGATTAGAAGCTTTCTTGGACTTGCGGGCTACTACCGCAAATTCATTAAGGACTTCTCGAAGTTAGCGGGACCCCTCACCTGGCTAACCCAAAAACAAGTAAAATTTGAATGGACGGATAAATGCGAAACAAGCTTCCAAGAACTCAAGAGCAAGCTTACCACCGCACCAATACTGACACTTCCAAAAAGAACCCAGGGATTTGTTGTATATAGTGACACCTCAAAGGAAGGCCTCGGTGCAGTACTAATGCAAAATGGTAAAGTTATCGCGTGTGCTTCTAGGCAACTCAAGACGCATGAGAAGAATTATCCAATGCACGACCTCGAACTTGCTGCGATAGTATTCACCTTAAAGAAATGGCGACATCATATATACGGCGTTGAATTCACTGTATTTACGGATCATAAAAGTCTCTAGTACCTATTTTCTCAAAAGGAACTTAATCTCCGATAGAGAAGATGGGTAGAACTTTTAGAAGATTACCATTGCGAGATTCAATATAACTCGGGGAAAGCGAATGTCATGGCTGATGCCTTAAGTAGAAAGGCTAGAGTAGCCCAACTCATGGTTCGAGAATGGCAAGCTCTTGAAGAATTGAGCTGTCTAAAACCCATTCATGAAGGTGCTCATTTAATTTGCGCCAACCTCACAGTTAAATCGAATATATTGGACGATATTCGATTAGCCCAAGAGAGAGATCCAAAACTTCAAGAGTTTAAGGACAAGATCGCTAAAGGCGAGAAACCCGAGTTTACAATTATCAAGGATGGAATTGTAAGGTTTAAGGGACGGTTATGCATACCTCATGACGAGGAGCTCAAAAGATGGATTCTCGAAGAAGCTCATTGTTCAAGGTATACGATACACCCAGGAGGCAATAAGATGTACCGAGACCTGAAGAAACACTTTTGGTGGGTGAACATGAAGAACCAAGTAGTAGAATTCGTGGCACGATGCCTCACATGTCAGAAGGTCAAGGCTGCAACTGTTGGAAGTCCCGGAATGGAAATGGGAAATGATAACCATGGACTTCATTACAGATCTGCCAATGACAAGGGGATGCTATAATATAATTTGGTTGATCGTCGACAGATTGACGAAATCATCATATTTCGTTCCGGTTAAAAAGGACGACAGTCTGCAAAAGCTGGCAAGGAGTTATATTAGAGAAATCGTTCGACTCCATGGAGTGCCAACAGACATTGTATCGGACAGAGATCCTAGATTCGTATCTCGTTTTTGGAAAGTCTTTCATAAGGAATTAGGAACTTCCTTAAGCTTTAGCACAAGTGCGCATCCCCAGACTGACGAGCAATCTGAGCGAACTATTTAGACCCTTGAAGATATGCTACGCGCCTCCGTACTAGACTTTCAAGGAAATTGGGATTATCATCTACCATTAGCCGACTTTGCATATAACAACAGCTACCAAGCGACAATCGGAATGGCACCTTATGAAGCTCTGTACGGGAGGAAGTGCCGATCCCCGCTCCATTAGGAAATTGATGACCATTGGACGTCGAAGACTCAACGATCATAACCTTCAGTAATGAGTACAATTTTGGTGAAGCAAGCCATATATAAAGTACGACTAATCAAGGATAGGATCCGCACAGCGTAGAGCAGACAGAAGAGTTACGCCGATCAACGTCAGAAGGATCTAGAATTTGAAGTAGGAGATCAAGTCTTCCTAAGGCTAACTCCGCGGAAGAGTTTAATAGCATCAAGAAAAGGAGGAAAACTGAGTCCTCGATACGTTGGACCATTCAAAATCACGGAAAGAATCGTACGATTGGCGTACCGGTTGGAGTTACCATCCAGTTTGGCCAGAATGCATGACGTTTTGTGATGCATGTTTAATTCTGAAAATTTCACAAATATGTTGTTGAGGAACATGTTGAGACATGCATGTTTATTTATATATATACCATAATTTTTTTATTTGGGATTATATCTCTTGTCTTTCTTGAATTTTAAGTTTGAATGATTATGATTTTTGCAAAGCTTGCATGAATCAGAAATTTTATGTAAATGCATGCCTTTGAGATTTATATATATGGCTATGTTAACATGCATTATATTTTTACGGGTTCAAGTTACCACCGATTTGGTAGATAAAGTTCGATTATGTGAAAAAATTGCAAATTTCATGACTTCTTCGTAATTTCTTGTAAACTCTATAAAATATCTTGAACTTGAGTTATATAACTAAGATATGATACGTGGATAAATTATTTGTGGTCAAAACGGGACTTTAATCGAGTAAACGAAACTTTAGGGCATAAATCATAATTTTTAAATGTTTGAGGACCAAACTAAAAATTACGAAAACTAAAACGTTCCGGACCCAATATAGTACATATTTTATCATATATGGGCAGTTTTAAGTGATTCGGAGTTCAATATCTAAACTTATTAGTCCAAATTGTAATTTTAAAACAACTTTGGGGTCAAAATGCAAGAAAATAAAAATTCTGGACCAAGTCCGAATTTTTCTGGAATATTCACAAATCTGGGCTTCCAGGTTCATCACGAGTCATCTCGTAAAATTTTGTTAAATTCCAAGCTAAATTCATAGTTCTATAAGCCTCGGAACGATTTTCTTAAGTTTTGGGGCGATACCATAATTTCTGAAAATTTCAGTCCCGAGACTGGAAATTCAGAATTTTCCCTTAAATATGAAGTCGATGAAGTATTTTTGGCTTCCTCATAAATTTTCATAACCATCCGATTTCGTTTCATACTCCAAACGCTTAGACTCGAACCTAAGGGTAAAAACGTCCTTTCAACCTATTTCAGAAAATCCTCGTTTCGTTTTGCCGAACCTACCCATTTAATATATCTGACCTAAACCCAACAAACCATTAATAAAATTTTGAGATTATTTTTAAATTATATACAAGTACTATCTCGTATTACCGTGCCGCAAATATAAGTAACCATATTCCATACTTAATCAAAAGACGCTATTAACATCACTGACCGAATGTTTACGTGATACTTGTGAAATGCGTCTAATTGATAACTATGAATGTCCGGGAACTAAGTGTTATACAAACAAAGTGCCACGGACGGGTCCGCCTTTAACTCTATCGGGACAAAGTGCCACGTCGACGGACGGGGGCCACCTCTTGAGCTCATACGAAATAGAGAGACGACCTACAATCCCGGGGCCACCACTTGAGTTGTAGGAGCCTCCTCTAGAGTCCCAAATCGAGTCGAGATGGTTAGATCGAGTCTTGGATCGAGCAGCACGGCTACAGTTCATGAACGAGACTACCGTTGTTTCCTATTCCCATAACCGAGGAACGGAGTGTTCCGAGGGACCTGGGTCGTAGAACTTTGGGTATAATCGCGATTATGGTGTGATCCGGGTATTGACCCACAGCTAAGGACATACCGAGCCCAGATAAGAGATAAGGAAGCACACGCTAAGTGTGAGAGCAAAGGCTCAGCTATTGGGGCGACAGTCCAAATCTTGGGGCGACGGCCTATATTGCTAGGAGTAATAAGGAGAGTCTAGAATCCAAAGTTCACATCGGCAAAATTCGAAACTGGATTGACTGATCGACTGATTGACTGACTGCTTGAATTGACATCCATCCGCGGGGACAAGATTATAATATTACAACTACATAATGATTATTGTTTTTATAAAATTCCGACGCAATTGTAACTGTTTCCACTTTCTCATAATTGATAAAATCATGCATCACTTAAAAAATTTCAAAGAAAAAAGCCACACTCGCACACGATCACCCACTCACTGAGACCTTTTGTCTCACCTCACCGTTTTCCCTTTTAAAACTAGAGAATGAGCCACCAGCCGAAGACGAAGGAATTTTCGAGGAATAGACTGAATAGATGACCGCCATCAAGACTTAGAATTTCTGTTGTTATTCTGACTTGTAATAATTATTTATGCTTCGTACTTAACTCATTTGGTATTTTTCCGCTAAAAACTTATGATCAGTGTAATTTTTATTATCAGCTTTTGTCACAACGAATTTTAGAACATCGGTTTAAGATTGTTGTTTTGAAATATTATCCAATCGTTATTTTTCTTCCGCTATTTATTGTTGCACTTTGATTGATTGATCGACCGATGCATCGCGCCCTCGTCCTTCCCGATGTTGGGGGCGTGACAGTTTGTGCTAACGACATAGTAGAGTACATTTCTTATTTATTGTAGATGTGAAGTCGGGTCCTCATGTTAGATAGTACTCATTGCTCAATATATAATTTATAATGTATTCGAGCACCTTCTTGCTAACTTGAATTCAATAGTATTATTAATTATAATTGGTTAGGGCGACCGCATGTATTTTTCTTCTGTTTTCTTGTTCGATAGATTTCTCTTTGTCGCCGAGATCAATAATTGCTGTGTTATTTTCTCTTCAAGCTATACTCTATTTTTTCCTTGCTTCTACCTTGTAGTTTTCGAAATATTTCTACGTTGTGCCTCTCCATTGCGTGCAGACTTGTTTTGCTTGTATTTGATGTTTGCTTATCGGGTGCAATGTTAATGCATGTTCGTCTCTCGATTATCGGTCTGGTCCATATTGCTTTCATGCATGCAGTATTCAACCGTACTTGACTTATATATTTGACCAATCTCCAGTGCGTGCATATTTGTTTTGCTTGTATTTGATGTTTGCTTATTGGTTGCAATGTTAATGTGTGCTCATCTCTCGGTTATCGGTGTGCTCCATACTGTTTTCATGCATGCAGTGTTCAATCGTACTTGATTTGTATATTTGACCAGATTTGGATATTGCTGTAACAAATTTCATTTTCATTACAGTTATAGAGGATTTGAATAAAAATTTAATAATAAAAAATGCTAAACTAATTACTTTTTTGGATACTTCAACACTTGTAGCAACTTATTGGTAATCTCTGTCGCTATCATCACCCAAATCAAGAATATAGTCTAAATCTCTAGCACTGGTATACGTTGGTTTCACTTTCTTCTTCTGTGTTTTCTAACTTTCTACCAAACTTGTCAAAGAATTTGCAATGCTTTTCACTTCCAAATCTCGTAATCTTGCTTGGTTTTCTTCAATCCTCAATAGTCTGTTCTTCTCATAATCATTCATTTCTCTACGTGAACTTTGACCTTGTTTGTTTGGTTTTCCTATTCTTGGCCTGTTCAAAGTGAAATTAGCAATTTAAGTTCAATATACCCAATATTAGCATTGTACTATCACTTACCTGTATACATTTCCTACAGAATCATTTTTGGAATTATGAAATATTTCTAGACCATTTTTGGAAGTATATATATATATATATATATATATATATACACTACACATTTTCTTGATGTTTTTAAGGTCAGATTCATCTCCCTTTTTAAAACAAACATTGTGATAATGTCATGTGTTTGAGTTTATCGGATGGAAACCTGACATGGCCCTTAAAACCTCTGAATAGAGCTTGAGTCTAAGTAGGTGTAACAATTCCACGAACAAGAACACATGATATTCATTTCATGTTCCATTTACTTTTATGTTATCAATGTTTGTAAACTAATACTTTTCCCAATGCTGTTGAGGTTTGTATAGATTTGTATACGTGTTTAAATACAATTGCCTCTCTTCTGCATACAGTGGTTGATTTATTAAGTGGACATTACAATGATGTAGTGTGTTCGAGTTTATCAGCTGGAAACCTGACATGGCCCCACAAAATCTCCGAATGTATCCTGGGTATAAGTAGGTGTAACAATGCCACGAACAAGAACACATGATATTCATTTCACGTTCCATTTACTTTTATGTTATCAATGTTTGCAAATTGATATTTTTCTCAATTCTGTTGAGGTTTGTATAGATTTGTATACGTGTTTACATACAAATACCTTTCTTCTCCATTAGAAAATTGCATTGGTAAGTGGACATTATAATGATGTAGCATGTTTGAGTTTATCGGCTGGAAACCTGACATGGCCCCACAAAATCTCTAAATAGAGCCTGGGCCTAAGTAGGTGTAACAACGCCACGAACAAAAACACATGACATTCATTCCATGTTCTACTTATGTTTTTGTTATTGATGTTTGTTAAATGCATACTGCTGCTATACAACTGAATCGACATGTTTATGATATTATCGGTCTGAGTTTATCAGTCGGAAACCCTCTTCTGCATCTGTATTCTTTTCTAACGTGCTCTGGACCATATTTCATTGCGTTTAGATATCTATACTAACTATTTCTCCAGTTTTTTAGGTTCTGAATATTTTTTCAGTTACTAATTTTCGCCATAATGGAGAAATGTATTACAAAGTTGCTTAGGGAAATGAACAAATTATCAAACCCTCCAACGTGGGTAGGATCTGCTCCTGATGTCGCCGAATGCATACGAGCCCTACAAAATTATCAACCAGATTCGCTTGAGGATTTGCAGCAGAGAGCTATCATTGAAATAGGCATACAAATTCCTAATCTTAGGAATATTCTTCGTTACGAGAGAGGAACACAGCAAAAGCAAGATGATTATGATGCACTCACTTCATTATTTGAATATCCAGAGTATGAGCTGCCATTTCAGTACCCTCCAAATAGTCCCATGCAGATTTCGAATGAGCTTCATCTCAATGTTTTGACTCCAAGGATACAAATCAGACGTCTCTATAGCAAATTCTATTAAAGTGTCAGAGCACGAAAGATTATGTACTATACTGGCGGTGAGTGGAATCAGCCGGGTGGCTATCTTGATGAGGTGCCTGCATACAAACCACTATTTGAGGATTATGATACAATCGACCGCCGTCGTGTTCTTGAACGTGCTATTGCTGATATTTACTACATTCCCAATCTGGCTGAATATGTTTCCAAGCGAGAACTTGGCCTGGGCTTCCCTAAACTCAGGCCTCGAGAAAATAGCTAGGTTTGAAATATAGTTGTTGTGCTGCTTTGGCTACATGGCTTGGAATACAATTGACGATATCTACTGTGTTCCCAACTTGATCGAATATGTTCTTAAAAGAAACATTGGGCATGGCTGTCCTAAACTACGGGCTCGAGAGAGTGCTTAAATTGAGGATAGATTTAGTGTGATTGTTTAGCTATATAGTTTCAAATCTTCCTGCGCATTTGGTTGTTCTCTTTTTTCGTATGCCTCTCCTATGTGACTGTATAATATGGATATTGCATATTTCTTTCCGCAGGTTTCTTTATTTTCTTTTCACGATTTTATAGTTCATACTAGCAATAAATAATGTCCTATACTACTAGAAGAGTTAGAGGTTGTAATCGTTGGAAATTACAATCTTCCAAATAAGAATTGGTCATTCCATGAGTATACTAAATAATTTCTGGCTTTGGTAAATTTATTGAATTTCCTTTCGCCTCTCATTACTGTAATGATATTTCGTATGTTATCATCAAGGTATTATGTATTATATTTCTAATACTTCTACAAATTATACTATTTCTCTAGAAAAATTATCTGTAAAATATAGTAATGAGTTTGTAGGATTGCTATACAGTACACTCATGACAATTACATGTCTGACAGTGGAGGTTATGTTTTATAGTACGTTACTAGGTTCAGATGTGCATAAATTGTTCTGTATTCAGCTGTATTCTACTGCATCCGTTGAGATATTGAATGTCTGTAACTGCGTCGAATAGCAATTGCATCAGCTACGTACCTGCCTAAGTAGTTCTAACTATTCCCACAGTCGATTACACTGTCTGTATTCATTGCCCTCTCGCAGCTGACTTTCCGATATTTCAATCTGCAATTTACTCTCAGGTCCTTAGCATTCTTCATTTATTAGCTGTTTATATATTCTACTTTACTTCGATACATTTCCAAATCTGTTGGGCCATATTACTCTTTCATACTTCTATATGATATATTTATATGCTTCTAAAGATTGTTATTATTTTTAAATTAATATGCTATGTCCGGACAGAGACCGAAATAAATTCAGCGCTGACCCAGAGATTATTGCACTTTACATCAAATGGAAAGTACCTCTCACCAAGAGGCTCAATCAGATCACATGTATGTTTTCAATAATACTTGAATTTTTTGATCCTTCTACTCTACACTGTATTTGTTAGATTATATCATTATATTCTCCTACTTTACAGACCAGGGCCTGAAACTGCATGTCCAATCAATGTTCATTCATTACCTTATGATATGTTAGCTGCTTGGTCCTTTTCTTTATTTTCATTCCCCACCCACATCGTTGATAAGAAAATTATTGACTCTTTTTACTTTAAACAACAGGCCACAATGTAATCCACCTGAAAAAAAAAACGCAAGAAAACGAGTCGTATATGCATCAATGGACGTAGAAAAGACCTCTTTGCTAGACAATAGAAGATTTAGGTGCAAACAACAAGGTATTTTACTTCGTAAATTTTTTTCTCCTTTTACTATTTTCTTTATTCCTCTCTTCTTATTAGCCTTTGACCAAATGTATGTTCCATTTTGCTTTCTTTACAAAATGTATGTTGCATGTTCTTTTTTGTAGTTGCAACTGCCAACGAGGCAACATCTTCTACCAGCAGTCAAACTACAGCCTCCCGAGAGAAGCGGCCACGAATCACTTCTCTTATCCAACATGATCTCCTTAGCAGAATGGAGAACATCCCCTTGCATGCATGGTCTCTGCCCTTTTTTGTTGCATGCATTTTCTGCAAGGCCCTGCATTATTCGAGGGAGCCAAATAGTTTCTGTTGGCTACATGGCCATATTTCCCTGGCTTTACCTAGAATGCCGCAACAACTTTGGGAGTTATATACTTCGCTGGAGTCCTCTGATGCAGTTCATTTTCGAAGGCGTTGTCGAACTTATAACAATTCTATTGCTTTTAATTCCCTTGGTATCACCTACGATGAGACCTTGGCCAAATATAATAAGGGCGTATACAGTCTCAGAATTCAGGGAGCAGTTTGTTATTTCATCAAAGATTTGATACCTGCGGAGGGTCATGGGCGGCAACTGCAATTATATTTTTACGAAACTGAAAACGAACTGCAAAATAGACTATCTCAGTCGGGAGAGCTTGATTCACATATTATGCAAGCCATTATTGAGTTGATGAAAATTAATCCTTACGCAATTTTTTTCCGAGAACTTTGCGAACTGGTTAATTTACAGGAATACAACATTGTTCTTCACGCAGACCCATCTTTGGACATGCGTATTTACAATTTGGGGATGGTTAACCATGTCGCAGCAATTTGGAATGTAATGACGGGTATTCCTGCAGCGCAGTCGTAGGACATTCGCGTCTATACCTTATCAGGAAAAACACACCGCGTACATTATTACTACGGCTGCTACGACCCACTTCAGTACCCATTATTATTCCCGTACGGCGAAAGTGGATGGCATACAGGAATTCACCGAATATCACTTGCTTCTGCTACTACTCGTACCTGGCATCGCGCACAATGCAGTGGTTAGACTGCTGTTTATCCTCATGGCCATCAATCTAGAGATTCTATTATTTCTGCAGAACTCGAGAGTATGATTCTATAGTTTCTTTACAATACACTTATTTGCTCATTTTACCTAACCTCACCGTGCATTTTTTATCTTCTTCGTATGTTACAATTTATCTTATCTACTTTAAACAGATTTAAATGCAAATAAATGGAAGCGAAACAATGTAGCAGCAAGAGAATTTTACTGCTATTTATTTCAGAGTCGACCCACTGATGTCACAAATATACTGCATACAGGAAGACTAGCACAACAATACCAAATTGAGTGCTATGTTAAGATCGAAACTCAACACCTTGATTATCTAAGAGGCGAACAAATGCACGAACATCTATGGCTTGAGTCATTCGAAGGTATTGTTGACAGTATGACATGCAGGACCAATGTCAAAGGATCTGATATTGGCCAAAGGTTTGTGCTTCCCGCTTCGTATATTGGCAGCCCTCGAGACATGCGCCGACGTTATCTAAACGCACTGACTTTGGTGAGAGAATATGGGAAGCCGGATTTTTTTCATCACCATGACATGTAATCCAAATTGGCCTGAAATACGCACTGGTTTGCTACCTGGTGAGAAGGCTCAAAACAGATATGACCTTGTAGCAAGAGTCTTCAGAGGCCGCAACGAGGAATTCCAACATGAGATTGTTAAAGAAAAAATATTCGGTGAGGTTGCAGCATATATGTATGTTATAAAATTCCAAAAAGGGGCCTCCCGCATGCTCACTGAATCATTATCTTACAGCCAAAATATAAAATAACATCATGTGATGCGTATGATCATTATGTTAGTGCAGAGTTGCCCAATGTCGGCCTACAACCACATCTTCATGCATGTGTTGTCCGACATATGATGCACGGTCCTTGTGGCTTGTTAAATCCTTCTAATATGTGCATGCAAGACAACAGGTGCAAAAATAAGTATCCCAAAGATTATGTTGAAAGCTTTTCGCAACTTGAGGACAGTTATCCATTATACAGAAGAAGAAATGATCAGAAAACAGTGCATGTCCGTCGTCACACTCATGATAATTGATGGGTGGTACCATATAACCCCTACCTTTTAGCCAAATTTGACTGCCATATTAATGTTGAAATATGTGTTGGCCTGAGGCTCATTAAATACTTGTATAAGTACTTTTTCAAGGGCACCAACAAGATTGCATTCAACATTGTGGAGCAGCCAAGTGTTTTGAAAGTGGATGAAATTACAGATTTCCAGTCGGCTCGGTGGTTGTGCGCTCCTGAGGCTATGTGGAAAATTATGCTTTTATACTCAGTGAAATCCACCCAGCTGTTCTTCAGCTTCATGTTCATTTGCCAAACAAATACCATGTTTCATTCTTCTCCTCACGATCTCTCTCTGATGTAATAGCCAATCCAAACACTTCAAAAACATTGTTGATAGATTTTTTTGCCATGAATGCACAGTCACCTTTAGTAGCAAAAGTGGAATTACTTTACAGAGATTTTCCTCGATTTTTTGTACGGGATGCGACCAAGAAAACATGGCATCGAAGAGTTAGAGGTATCTGCATTGGACGTCTGGTCACGGAGAGCGGTACTATCTACGACTACTGCTTAACCATATTCCTGCACCTACATCTTTTGAATATCTCAGAATATACAACAACATTTTATACCCTACGTTTAGAACTGCTGCTTTAGCACGGGGTCTATTATAATCAGATACAGATGTCACAAATTCTCTGGCGGAAGTGTCCTCCTATCAAATGACGTATGCCCTCCATCGTCTTTTTGCAACAATCTTAATACATAATACTCCATCTAATCCTAGAGTGTTGTGGAATACTTTTAGGATGTTTCTGGCAGATGATTATATTTGTCTCCAAAAATATACTAAAGATGAAGCCTTTCTTAAAGCACTTGCATCTATTGACGCTTTTTTGAAATCTAGCGGTCGAACAATCGACGAGTTTGGTCTGGTTGACTTCATTATTGGAGCCTCATGATAACAAATGCAGAGTGAGGATTTTGAGGAAGAAAAAAATTATCTTGTCTCTGATTTAGATTTTAATTCAATAGCGTTGCTGAATTCAGGGCAACGTCAGGATTTTGACGAGATTATGCAAACTGTTGATAATAATCGTTTGGCTGCTTTCTTTGTAGATGGTCCGGCTGGATCTAGAAAAACATTTCTGTATCGATCTCTTCTTGCAGCAGTTCGTTCAAGGCATTCGATTGCTCTTGCAGTCGCATCTTCAGGAGTTGCCGCATCCTTACTTCCCGGACACTCAAGATTCAGATTTCCTATCATTGTAGAGGATGAGGTCTGCACGATTAGCAAACAGGGTGTACATGCTCGTGTCCCAATTGCCGCTAAACTTATTATTTGGGATGAGGCGTCTATGACACACCGGAAAATTATTGAGACAGTTGATGCTTTGCTACGTGACCTTATGGAAAGTGATGTACCTTTCGGCGGCAAGACCATTGTTTTCGGCGGTGATTTTAGACAGACCATCCCTACAGTTGTTGGCGGCGCTCGTTCTGATGCTATTGATGCTTATCTAATTAATTATCACTTATGGAATTCTATGCGTAAAATCCGTTTAGTCCAGAATATGCGAGCATGGGACGACCGCGGTTTCAAAGATTTCTTGCTTAAAGTTGGTGACGGTGTTTTGAATACTTATTAGATTTTGATGATGTCATCCCTGTATTTGTTTGTTTATTCAAATATATGTCTTTATGTACTTGTCAAAATGTAAAGAAGAACCAAATGAGTATCTTCTATAGGCCAAATTGAGTATAGTTGAATACTTGGCAAAATGTAAAGAAGAACCAAATGAGTATCTTCTATAGGCCATGTAAGTTAGGCTTAAAAACGGCTAAGTATCAGATAAGTTCATATCAGAGAAGTCCTGGTCAACTCAACTGATCAGAGAGGGTTGACCACAGATGACTTATCATCAGACAACGGTCTGAAGAAAGAGATTTATCAGAGAAGTCCTGGTCAAAATATTTATCAGAGAAGTTTGATCAAACTGCAGTCAAGTGATCAGACGGAGTTCAAGTCATCTGAAGTTTGACCATCAGATCAGACAAGATAAGTTAGGACAGAGAACTTCATCTCAGAGAAGTTACATTAGAGAAGTCCGACATCAGAGAAGGTTGACTGCACGTCAGACAGATTGACCAAAAAGAGATCAGATAAGTTTTGTCAAAATAATCAGCCAAGTAATCCAGTCCAGGTCAGCATGCGTTGAAAAGTCAATAATCACGTAAAGTCACATGCGGGCGATAAGGGACAGACTGGAGAGGTTCGTGGAATGCAAATGAATTAAATATTCATCTAGACCCACCACTGAAGACTTTAATCATATTATAATCTAAAGTTTCGTCGCCTCAACGTGAAAGTCTTCACAACGGTCGGAAATGGATTAAATAAGGTAATCCAGCCTTGCAACGTTCGGAAAGAAAAACAAAGAAGTCTATTTCTACAACGGACGGATTTGTTATAGGAATTGCAACGTATATGAAGGAAGATCAAGGATCTACATCTATAAATACCTGAAGATTTGAATTGAGCAGTACGATGCGAACAACACTCTCAAGCAATTAAAGCAATCAAAGTAATCAAGCGAACAAATATCATCGTGAAGAGCAAGAGTTCAAAAGTTCTTACTTGAAGAAGCTCTTAGTTGGAGAAGACAACCACTCGTGTCTTAAAACATGAGTTCGGGGTAGTTCACTGGTTGAAGTGTGCGTGACTGATAGGCATCCAAGGATTTAAAGATCAAGAGGTGCTACGCAGTCGGAAGGAGTTGCAACGACAGGATTTCCACTGGTTGGAAGTTGTTGTAGCTAAGTAGAATCACTGTAGTATTTATCACTGGTTGAGAATTATAGTGGATTCATCTCCAACTGGTTTGGAGAAAAGTAGATTAGTAGAGGATTACCCCACCTCTGAGACCACTATAAATTGCTTGCGTGTTTTACTGCTTTAGTATCATACTTACCTGCTGCATACATATTCACTGTTCCATTGTTTAAATTTTCTGTATTCGTCATCAGCTGACTTCCGCACATATATTATCTATAGACGACTCCAAGTCATCTGTACCCATCAGCTGAGAAACTCACCCTTTGTGGAAAAGTGTTTCAATAAGTCTATTCACCCCCCCCCCCTCTAGACTTATTCCTGGACAACTTGTGACCTACAAGTGGTATCGGAGCGGTTGGTTCAATTTTTCAGAACCAAATCCACATATCGAGAATATATATTTAATCTCTCACTAAGAAAGGAACACATGCAACACATGCATTCTAGATTACCTATTTTTTGTAGTTAACGAGTATGATCTTTGGAAGATAAGGATGCAGGCACATTTATATTCCATCTATGACGACATGTGGTGCATAATAGAATACGGTCCTTTCATTTTCGAGAAGGACAACACCCCTGAGGAGATAGCAGCCGGGCAGCCAGAGAAGATTCCCAAGAAGAGGACAGAGCTGACCACCGAATAAAGAATGCTGGCCAATCTTGACAACTGGGCCAGAGACGTGCTGTACCAAACTCTTGACAAATCAACAATGGTCAAGATCAAGAATTGCAAGAATGCCAAAGAAATTTGGGATACTCTAGCTGTGATGTGCGAAGGAACTGAGCTAATAAAAGAGAACAAGTTGTCAATCGCTATCGAAAAGTTTGACAACTTCAAGATGAAGAATGGAGAGTCTATCGACCAAGTATACACAAGATTCACAGAGATAATTAATGAAATTAATTCTCTGGGAAAAACATATGACAAAGGGAGATGGCCTTGAAAGTTCTAAGATCTCTCAACCCAGAATGGAATATGAAGGCAGTGGCCATGAGAGAATCCAAGGATCTTAACAAAATAAAGATCCAAGAGCTGTTCTCTGACCTAAAGGCTTATGAGTTTGAGATTCCAAGTTCATCATCAACTGAGCCTGCAGAGAAGGGAATAGCGTTTGCAGATGAGTCCCCCGCCAAGAGCTTATTTGAAGTCAAGCCTCCGAATCCCCTAGATTTGAGGAAGAAATGGCGTTTATAATGCAGAGATTCAGCAACTTTCGGAAGAATTACTCCAAATATAAGAAGAATTATAAAGAAAATCCCAGGAGAAATCAAAAGGCTGAAAGCTGGAAGGTGGAGTGCTACAATTGCCACAAGAAAGGACATATTCAAATTGACTGTCCCGATCTCAAGAAGGATGAAAGCAAGAAGGAAGTGGTCATAAAAGAAGACAAGAGAAAAGCTTTCATCGGAGAAGACCAAGAGAGAGTAGATTCCAGCAGTGGATTCTTCTCTGATGATGATGAGAAGTACAATTGCCTGATGACCAACTTAGCTGATGAAAAGGTAACATCTAAACCCTTAATTTCAAATAATAACAGCTCAGACATGTCTCAGGAGATGGACTTACATGAGTCTGTCAATCAGCTTCTCAACGATTTTGAGAAATTAAAATTTGCACACTTGACCGTTTCAGCTGAGAAGACCCAGCTGCAAGATGAGTATAGGCGGCTGAAAAATAAATTTGAAAAACTCAGCCTAGAGTTAATTAAAACCAAATCTGAATCTGAAAAATAGGCTGAAGACAAGTTGAAAACCCCGGCTGATAATACTATAATTGAGATCAAAAGATTAACTGTTTTAAATAGTGAGAATTCAGCTGTACTTGCTCATGTTAAATCTGATTTTGCTAAACTGACACAGCTAAGTAACACACATGCTAAGGAGATAACTTCTCTCAAAGATTCTATAACCTTGGATGAATTATGTATGAATAAAAGGCCACTACATTCCAGATCATGCCTTGGATATGACCTCAATACTCCCTCTAGTTCTAAAACTACTTTCATCAGGGAAGAAACACTTGTCCCGTCTGCTGAGCCAACTTACAAACCTGTATTTAAAAATAGGCAACAACCAAGTCAAAAGTTTAGGCAGCAGCCAAGTTATACAAGGCAGCCTCCTAGACAAGAGACTAGGCAATGGCAAAGGCAAAAGCAGCAGTCTAGATAACATGCCCACTATTATTAAAGACTCCCCAAAAATAGATTTCAAAATGGGAGGGGCAAATTGAAACCTCAAGGTTATCCTAATTTTCAAAACGAACAGGTGTGGAGACCTCAAAGACTTTTTAAATGGTCTCAGCCAAGATTTAGGAATGGCCCACACCACAAATTTTATAAGGCATATCCAGTACACAATCCTAACTGGGGATATAGGCCCAGACCATACACACCTTTTAGGGGCAATCACCATAATTTCCATAATCCAAGGAGAAATTAATTCTCCAGGAAACCAACTAACCCCCGAGGACCCACACAGATTTGGGTATCTAAATCTCTGCTTGTTTGATTGTATAAAAGGTGGAAATACTACTACCACATCTCTACAGAATATAGGAGGTGAAAAATGGTTTGTAGATTCTGGATGCTCAAGGCACATGACCAGGAACAAGAAGGTGCTATCAAATTATACCAAGGAAAGGGGCCCACATGTAACCTTTGGAGGTAGCTCTAGAGGTCAAACAAAAGGATTTGGAGAGCTGCACAGAGGAAACATAACAATATCCAAAGTCCATTATGTCAAAGGGATCAAGTACAATCTGTTGAGCATAAGCCAATTCTGTGATGAGAAGAATCTAGTAGTCTTCACAATTTGGAAATGCATGGTGATAGATATCCTATATGGAGAAGTGAAGCTACAAGGATTCAGAAGAAGAGATGTCTATATGATAGATTGGAACACAGGAACTCGTAACACCTGTTTTCTATCCAAGACAATAGCTGAAAATGGATGGTTGTGGCACAAAAGACTACGTCACCTGAACTTCAAAGCCATCAACAAGATCAGTTCTCAAAAACTAGTTAGAGGACTTCCAGAAGAAGTATTCAGAAAGGAATCTCTCTTTGATGCATGTCAGAAAGGGAAACAAACAAGAGCATCATTTAAACCAGTTCAACCTACCACTCTCACCACAAGGATTCTAGATCTACTTCATATGGATCTATTTGGCCCTATCAAGCCAAGGACGTTGAGTGCAAGAAAGCATGCTCTAGTAGTAGTCGATGACTACTCAAGATATACATGGATTGTTTTTCTCTATAAAAAGAGTGAAACTTTGACAAAACTACTTGAGTTACTAAGGAAGATCCAGAATGAGAAATCCCTCTCAATCATCAAGATCAGATCAGATCGAGGAGGAGAATTTCTCAACAAAGCAATCACTGAATACAGTGATCAGAATGGGATCCAGCACGAGCTCTCTGCAGCCAAGACTCCACAGTAGAATGGTGTTGTTGAAAGAAGGAATAGAATCCTGAAGGGAGCTGCCAGGTCCATGATTGCAGAAGCTGACCTGCCAAAGAGGTTCTGGGCTGAAGCTATCAACACAGCATGCCACACTCAGAACAGGAGTATTATTGTAGGGAGATATGGCAAAACTCCCTATGAGGTTTGGAATGACAGAACACCAATTGTTGCATATTTTCATATTTTTGGTTGTAATTGTTTCATCCACAACAATGGTAAAACCCAACTAAATGCCTTTGATGCTAAAACTGATGATGATCTCTTTATGGGATGCTCTCAAAGAAGCAAGGCATATAGAGTATTTAACAAAAGAACCTTAGTTGTGGAAGAAACAGCTCATGTTGTATTTGATGAATCTACTGTTGAGTATAGGAAACAGGTGGAATCAATTGAGAATAAGCTCAAAATCGCCACCCTGGAAGAAGTCATCATTCATGATACAGGAATGATGGATTCACCTGCAGATCAGCTTGAAGACCCAACTGCAGATCAGATAGGACCTCAAAACCTACATGATCCAGTTGCTGCTGATGAAGACCCATCTGTAGCTGATAAGGACCCATCTGCAGATCAGACAAGATCCCCACCTGCAGATGACAAGACCGTAGCTGATCCAGCTGCAGACCAAGGAGATCAGAACCAAGCTGAAGCAGAGAGAGAAGAAGTCCACCAAAGCAACTCTACAGGGGGAACAGACCCTGAACAAGAAGAAATCCCCAAATAGCTTAGAGATCACCCCATTCAACAAATCATTGGAAATCTAACTGATGGAATCAGAACCAGACAATCCACAGTACCAGCAGAAATGGCAATGTTCTCTTGTTTCATGTCTCAAATGGAACCCAAGACAACAGAGCAAGCATTGGAGGATTACTCATGGATCAATGCAATGCAAGAAGAGCTCAACTAGATGTAGAGAAACAATGACTGGGAACTAACAGGCAGACCTGATCACAAGAAGGTTATAGGCACCAAATGGGTGTACAAGAACAAGTGTGATGAAGATGGAGCTGTTGTTAGGAATAAATCCAGATTAGTCGCCAAAGGATATGCACAATGTGAAGGAATAGATTTTGATGAAACTTATGCACCTGTTGCAAGACTGGAAGCCATCAGACTATTCCTTGCATATGCAGCATTCAAGAATTTCGAAGTCTACCAAATGGATGTGAAAAGTGCCTTTCTCAATGGAATTATAGAAGAAGAAGTCTATGTGGAGCAACCCCCTGGATTTGTCAAAGGAGAGAAAGTCTACAAGCTTTTGAAAGCTCTATATGGACTCAAGCAGGCACCAAGAGCATGGTATGAAACACTCTCTATGTTTCTGGAGAAGAACGGATTCAGCAAAGGCAAAGTGGACAAGATCTATTCAGAATAGAGCATGAAGACCACATATTATTAGTACAAATATATGTGGATGACATCATATTTGGCTCAACCAACCCAGAGCTATGTGAGAAATTCTCAAATCTCATGCAAGGAGAAATTGAGATGAGCATGATGGGAAAGCTTGATTTCTTTCTAGGATTGAAAGTCAAGCAGATGAATAATGGAACTTTCATCAATCAAGCCAAATACACAAGAGACTTAATCAAGAGATTTGGCATGGAATCATCCAAACCCGCAAGAATACCTATGAGCACAAGCACACACCTAGATGCAGATGAAGGACGCATATCATTGGATCCAACCCACTACAAAGGACTTATTGGATCACTCCTTTATCTGACTGCAAGCAGACCAGACATATCTTATGCCGTTGGAGTATGTGATAGATTTCAATCCAAGCCAAAACAGTCTCACCAGGATGCAGCTAAAAGGATTATCAAATACCTTAAGTCCACAGTCAATGTTGGACTATGGTATCCTAAAGATGACAACTTCGAGCTATTAGGATACTCAGATGCAGACTTCGTAGGATGCAGAATTAATAGGAAAAGCACCAGTAGAACGTGCAAATTCCTAGGAACCAGACTGATATCCTGGTTTAGCAAGAAGTAGGTATCTAACTCAATATCAACAAGAGAGTCAGAATATCTAGCTGCGGGTAGCTGTTGTGCCCAGATTCTATGGATCATACAACAACTAAGGGACTACAACATCATTGCAAATGAAGTCCCAATATGGTGTGATAACAACCGTGCAATTTCTATAACCAACAATCCAATATTGCACTCAAGGACGAAGCACATTGATGTCAAACATCATTTCATCAGAGACTATGTGCTTAACAAAAGAGTTAGAGTGGAAAGAGTCAGCACTGAATACCAGATTGCTGACATATTCACCAAACCTTTGCCAGAAGAAAGGTTTTTGGAGCTGAGTAGGGAACTTGGATTACTAGATTGGGAATCTAGTACAGATGAGAAAGCTGCCTGAAGCAGATCAGATGAGAAGACGAAGGACAGACGAAGGAATCTAGCTGATCAAAACCATAGGCGATACAACTCACCTGATGCAGAGCAGTCAACAAGTCAAACAGTCAACCAGCTAAGTTTTCTATCCCTGACCGACTCTTGAATACTATATTATTATTTATTTACACATGGCAACTACATGTTCACACGACCTCCACTATGTCCAATTAAAAACTCAAATGTCATATTTTTAAAACTGGACCGACACTAATTTAAATTAATATTAAATTTAAAATGTCTTTTCATTTCTTTATTTAAGGCGGCAGACATCATTTCACAACTTTACCGTCTCCAAGCTTTCGAAAACCCTAATTTTTCAAGAAGCAGAAAAACCCTTGAATACTCTATACACTCAGCGAAAAACTTAATATTTTTGCAGAAATGGAGGCCACCCAATATTTCGAAGGCGTCAATTTTTAGTCTGGTAGTCAATTTTGAAGGATTGCTCGAGGCAAATCTACAGAACGATATGTACCACGTCATCAGGATGATGAAGAAAAATGGTATTTACCCCTATCTGGATATCAAACCCAAATTATTATACAAGGAAGCGGTTATCTATTTCTTCAAAGAAGCTGAGGTCACCGAAGACGGAATTGCAAGTTTGATTTTCGGGGAAGAGGTGAAGATTACTCCCCAGACTGTTGCGTATGCGTTCAAGATGAAGGCTAGAGGCATTGCGGTGGAAGCCCTCAAACAGAATTCAGTGGAAACATGGTATGATATTAAGCTACCCGAGCAGCCGACAAAAGTTAAACTTACGGCGAAGAGAGGAGATTTGAAAAAGGAGTACAGATACGTCTTGGACATTACTAATAAATTCGTAATGGGAATGGCAGGTAGCTACGAGCAGCTCTCACCCACTAAATATATGGTGCTGGGAGCACTTATCCAGGATCAGAGGATTAACTGGCCCAATTACATTTACAGGCAGATAGTCCGAGAAGTCAACAAGGCCAATTGGATTCAAGAGGAAAAGAAATTTAAGACAAAGCTGGCATACGGAACCCAGATCAGTTGGATCTTGGAGTTCCTTGGTAAAGTGAAGGGATCTACAGACCCCTTCCATGCGAACAAAAGGCTTGGTCACTTGGACCAAGAAACGCTGAATAAGTTGGGCGTAGAAAGAAAATCCGCCCAGTTGCTTAAAGAGATGACTAGTGAACCCACTCCTTACAGAGCGCCTTCAAGCTCAGAGGAAGTCCGCTCTGATGCTATAGAACAGCCAGCCGAAGACCTACCTACAGAAGAGACCACATCTACCCGACCTGAGCATGAATCATCTACAGATCATTCGGATTCAGACAGCACCCCTATAGCTCTGACATTCAAAAGGAAAGCAACTGCAGAGGAGGTAGTGCACGTCACAACATCATCTGAGCCTTCTCCCAAGAGGCCCAGACGCCTGGACTTTGAAGAGGAAGAGCAGACACCTTACTCACCTGCACCTGCCCCTATCCCAGATGAAGAGGAACAACCTGTTCACCCACGCCTAAAGGCTAAAATCATTCCTCTGCTGACTCTTCCCAGCATGACAGAAGAGGAAGAAGCAGACTTAACCATCAAATTCCTGAAGATGATTACTCATACAATTTGCTGGAAAATAATCCGATGGAGCTATCCGTTGATCAATTACATATGGTAAAGCACCACTCACTCAAGGTTTCTTTTGTAAATGTCTTTAAAGAATGGAAGACCTTAAAATCTTTTCCATTCACTAAATTACAATCCTTTGTTGAGATGAGTAGCTGGGACTTTCCCCAGGCTACGGAGCAAGCGCTCATGCATTTTTGCCATGAGACAGATGTGATTTTAATGCTCCAGGAGAACTGTTTCATGTCTAATTTCAAAACCAACATGGACCAGTTCATCCTCATTGTTATGGAAGGTGTTTTGGCTGGGATTCTAGATGAAGATGAAAAAGAAGGTGAAAAAGTTATAGAAATAAGAATTGAAGAAATTGTGGAGGAATAGAAGGTAGAAGAAGAAGAAGAAAAAATATTAGTTGAAAAATAATCTGAGGAAGATGAAGTCGAAAAAACAGAGGAGTTGGAAGAAGATGAAGAAGGAGAAGAAGTTGAAGAGGAAGAAAAAGAGAAGGAAGATGAGAAGGAACCTGAGAAAGAAAAAGATGGTCATGAAGATGAAGGAAAAGGAGAAGAGAAGAAGGAGGGTGCCGGAGATGGAGATGATGCCGGAGATGCAGATGAGCCCGGGGCACCTGATCGAGCCCCCAGCTCAGATCATTCGGAAAATGAGGATGACAGATCAGGGACCCCTGATAAAACCCCATCTGATCAGCCTCCTGCAGACAGGAGTCTGCAGACAGGCAGGTCGATCGCCAAGCGACCTGCAGGCGCTGAAAGCTCTGGAGACCATTCCCGACAGGCAACACCTATCTCATCTGAGATGGCTGACCTGATCAAACAACTAGTCAAAGAGACTGTTGGCCAGCTCGTATCAACAAAGATCAAGCCTGACCTAAAAATCATTAATGATAAAATAGACACTCTACTGCAGAGGAATGTTCCTCCCCCTGCTCCTACAAATTCCAGAATGCCACTTGTCATGTCTGATTGGATGTCCCGAGTTGAACAGTAGTTAGCCATATTGGTTGATGCTGGCAAAAAGGGGGAAGAGAAAGGAAAGGAAGCAAGAGGTCAGGGGGAAGAATATGTTGCTGAGGTAGTCAGAAGGGAGCTGAGGACCAAGCAGAGAAATGACCTCCCTATCATTGTAGCTGGGTCATACCTGAAGAGGAAAGAATTGGTTGCTCCTGCTTGTTGGAGAAAAATCGGTATTTGCGCCGTTGTGCGGAAGCGTAAATATAAAGTGCATAAATTTATAGGACACACGGATTTATAGAGGTTCGGCTATTAACGAAGCATACGTCCTGTCTCTGGGTATCTTTTTATATAGGATAGAGATCAAAACCTCTGCACCTCTCTTCTATCGGTCGAGGGATAACCGTTACAATCATGTCTTCAATTGGTTCGTTATAAACCACTCGTACTTGTCTTTGTGTCGGTCCAAGTTAAACCATTTTCCTTTTCTATTGGACAAGGAATCAACCACTCTAGCTTTCTATTGGGAATATATAAACCTCACTAAGATAGCTATTGCGATTCTAACAATGCCGGATCCTTGATCCTAATAACACCGAATCCAATCGTATCTTTTCTTTTTACCTCTCGTGTATATGTTGAATGTATAAACACTCAAACTAACAATATAAGCTCAATACCACAACAACAATATAATGTATATCAATATATGATGAATGTCTTGATTGCTTGAAGTTGTTGTAATGAAACAATACCATAGGAATGGTATTTATAGGCTCCAAAGCCTTACTAGCCGTTAGCTCCCTAACTCTTCACTACGGCTGCGATCTCCTTCATATTATGTCCATAAGATCTTTTATGTATGTTAACTTACCGATGTTACGTACGTTAACATCTCCCAATTTCAGTCCAGTAGCATCTGATTCAATCATTACGTACGTTACTCAATCACCCATTACGTACGTTAGGTATACGTCATTGCTGACGTCATATGTCCGTTGCCGCTTTTCTGACTTTGACTTTTCCAACATTCATCTGGATTGAACTACATATTATGTACGTTAAGTAACATTCGTTACGTACGTTAATCTTCCCATTTTACGTACATTAAGCTATCCTTGCTACGTACGTTAAACTTGTATTTCCCAGCTTTTTGCACTTCGTTTCCTTCGTTGATTTGCTTCGCCTTTTTGTTGTTTTGTTTTGTGTATCAACTTAATCATCAAAACTCTATTAATGCGTGTATGGAACTAAAATGTTCCAACAATCTCCCCCTTTTTGATGATTACAAAACAACACTTCGTCAATGGGATTTACCTGCAAAAATATGAATATATGTATATGTGTACAGAACAAAGTTTTCGACTTTGTCCGTTTCGTTAGTTTCTTCTCCCATTTCTTTCGACTTCTTCTTTCCTTTCTTTTTCTTTTCGAGACGTAAACGATGTTTGGGATGGTGGTTCCTTTAGGAATCCAAATTTTCTTAATTTTAATCGTCCTTCTTGGGCTTTTACAGTTTGAAATATGGTGCCCAATTTTCAAATATTTGTCACATCGGGGTATATTGAAATTTAAGAATTCAATTTTAGAATGATGTTTGAATCACAACTCCTGTTAATTCAAAGTATATTTTTGCACCGAGAGCATTTGTTCAAATTTCTCGTTTCCACACGAGAATTTCTTTGTTAAATTTTTCAGCTCGGTTTGAATTTTCAAAAGATCATTCTTTAAAATATTTTCATTTTCAATGCATTTTGAATGATCGGTCTCGACAAATTTCCCCTTTTCAAGAATTTTGGAATTTTCAATTTCCAATGATTTATTTTTAGATTTAAGGGATTTGATCTCGGATAAAGCATTTTGAAAATCGGTATGCAGTAATTCAAATGCTTCAAATAATTCATCGTGAGACGATGTACTAACCTGGCTTTCGACGTCGCTATCGTCGAATGAACTTCGGACCATGAGAGCGAGACTATTTTGATTGATAAAATCATCATCTTCGTTGTCATCACTCCATGTTGCAACGAGAACCTCCTTCTTGAGTTTTACTCGGCAATTTTTAGCAAAGTGGCCTGGTTTACCACATAATCGACAACTGTTGTCGAATTTCTTAGATTCGCCCGAGATGTCTTTCTTTATCTAGTTTAATAAGATTTGAAACTTATTAATATTCTTGGCATAATATGACGATTATTCTTCATTTTCATCAATCGGGATTTCTTCTCTTTTCGACATCTTAGCCCTCAAGGCTATCGATCTTTCCTTTGGTTTTGGCTTTGCATTTCGAGATTTAAGGACAATCTCGTAATTTATTAGTGAACCAACAAGGGCACTAAAATCAAGATTATTGAGATCTTTCGATTCCATAATCGTCGTCACCGTTTTGTCCCATTCAACAGGTAGTGATCTTAAGATTTTACTGACTTTCTCACTACTTGACAATGGTTTACCGAACGAAGCAAGTCCATTTGTGATGATCGAAAATTGGTCGAGCATGTTGGTGATGGACTCTTCACCCTTCATCATGAATAACTTGTTTTCATGGAGAAGCATATTGATCTTCGTCTCCTTGACTTGAGTTGTCCCTTCGCGTGTGATTTCAAGAATTTTCCATATCTCTTTAGCACTTTCACACGATGAGATACGATTTACCTCTTTCGGATTTAAGGCACAAAATAGAAATTGATTAGCCTTACAATTTTGATGATCATTCTTCCAATCCGCGTCATCATATTCTTCGAAAGATTTAAGCGTACCGTCGTATTTGAGAGGAATTTTCGGACCAAGACATATTACTTTCCAAAGCTCGATGTCATATGTTTGGATGAATATTGAAATCTTTTTCTTCCACGTCATGAAGTTTGAGCCATCAAAAAATGGTGGTCGGTTAAGAGCAAGGCCTTCGACTGGAGCAATTTGGAAAGCCATTTGGATCTTCTCCTCAGATGTTAAGCCACTTATTAGAGGTACCGCTCCGATGCCAATTGTTGGAGCAAAATCGGTATTTGCGCAGTTGTGCGGAAGCGTAAATATAAAGTGCGGAAATTTAAAGGACATATGGATTTATAGAGGTTCGGCTATTAACGAAGCCTACATCCTCTCTCTTGGTATCTTTTTCTATAGGATAAATATCAAAACCTCTGCACCTCTCTTCTATCGGTCGAGGGATAATCGTTATTGGTCCGTGATAAACCACTCGTACTTGTCTTTGTGTCGGTCCAAGTTAAACCGTTTTCCTTTTCTATTGGACAAGGAATTAACCATTCTAGCTTTCTATCGATACTAGATAAACCTCACTAAGATAGCGATTGCGATTCTAACAATGTCGGATCCTTGTTCCTAATAACACCGAATCTAATCGTATCTTTTCTTTTTACCTCTCGTGTGTGTGTTGAATGTATAAACACTCAAACTAACAATATAAGCTCAATATCACAAAAAAAATATAATGTATATCAATATATGATGAATGTCTTGATTGCTTGAAGTTGTTGTAATGAAACAATACCATAGGAATGGTATTTATAGGCTCCAAAGCCTTACTAGCCGTTAGCTCCCTGACTCTTCATTACGGCTGCTATCTCCTTCATATTACGCCCGCAAGCTCTTTTACGTATGTTAACTTACTGATGTTACGTACGTTAACATCTCCAAATTTCAGTCCAGTAGCATCTGATTCGATCATTATGTACGTTACTCAATCACCCATTACATACGTTAGGTATACGTCATTGCGGACGTCATATGTCCATTGCCGCTTTTCTGACTTTGACTCCTCCAACGCTCATCCGGTTTGAACTACATATTACGTACGTTAAGTAACATTCATTACGACGTTAATCTTCCCATTTTACGTACATTAAGCTATCCTTGTTATGTACGTTAAACTTGTATTTTCCAGCCTTTTGCACTTCGTTTCCTTCGTTGATTTGCTTCACCTTTTTGTTGATTTGTTTTGTGTATCAACTTAATCATCAAAACTTTATTAATGCATGTATGGAACAAAAATGTTCCAACACTGCTCCTGTTGATTGTAATATCCGGATTTATTATTATGTATTTCATTTGTATTTGAACCCTGTAGTATTCGGAATTGTGATCTCGATAATTGGAGTATGATATTTCTCACATTAGTATCCTTGTACATAAGTATAACATCATGCAAAATTTCTCATGCAAACTCGTGATAGCGCACGCTAAGAATGTAGCTTAACGTGTGTTATTGGCTACAACTAGCGCACACTACGAATGAAGAAATTGCATGCGCTAGGCAGTAAATTATTGAGCTTAGCGGTTAGCACATGCGCCAACCGGACGTGGGTCCGGATAAGATTCCCGCGGGCAAACCTGGACAGTTTTGGAGTCAACGCTTATTAGCGTGCGCTAAGGATTGTATGATAGTGTGCACTAATCAGCTAGTGTGCAGAAACTTTATATAAGGGACAGCACTCCATTTCTTCTTATTCCCTTCACTCGTACTCATTTCCTGATAGTCCAGAGAGCCTTATATCCTCCTTAAACACACTTAGACCACATCTACTTGATCATTGGAGATTGAATGTCACTTGTGATTGATCGTTGAAGTGGAGAAACACCTTGGATTGGCATACAAACAATCGTAGTTGGATTCTACCTTTTTGGCTCAGTGATTTCTTCATATTTAGGTATGTTAATTCTATCTCCAGCATTAGATTCGTGTTCTGAAGAATAAGATGAATCATGCTATCAAGATATTGAATCCCATAGGTGAATTATTCGAACAAATATCATGTTTAGAAGATTGGAATGTTTATGCTTATGATATTGTCGTTGGAACATCGTAGTTGGAATTGGTAGTTCACCTTTAAAGATGTAGTCTGAATGTGATAATGATAATGGAATCTAATGCACCAACCGGAGATCACCGAACCTCACATGAGAATGATAATCGAGGTTGAATATAAGAGTTGTGATGATATTCTTTTCCTTGAACTCAAAGATGATTGGATCCGTAAGATCATTCATAAGTTTATTAACATGGCATGTAGACGGATAACACACGTTAATCACTAAGGAGTTCGTAAGTTTTATCACCGTAGAACAGTCTGTTGCCCAGTAGTGAAGCTGCCATGCACGCTTAGCATACGCTAAGCTATGTAGATTAACGTACGCTATCGGGCATGTTTAGCGTACGCTATGTTTGGTACGTAGCATACGTTAAGTTATCAGGCGAGCCAGTCGGCTGATCAGAGAGGACTATCGATACATAGTTAGCGTACGCTAGACTTCGTTGTTTACGTGCGCTAACGAGCAGGCTTAGCGCACGCTACATAGAATACGTAGTGTACGCTAATCAGTTCAGGCAGATTACGTTTTATGAACTTCGGCCGTAAATTGGATTGTTAGTCATTTGTACGACGTGAGATGAATTCTATATTATTTCTTTTGTTAAGGTTCGAGCTTGCTACGTGATTGATCGAAGGGGCGACCTTCGAGTGTTTCGTTTTTCGTGGAAGTAGTATTCTTGTCTTCGAATCGAGGCAAGTACCTTATTTGTTTTATATATTGATGTTATACATATTGTCGTGTATATATATCGTTGTTGTATGTCCACCTCATGTTGGTCCGACGGGATCATCGGGGGATCTATGCTAGCATGCGCTAGATCATCGGATGGGTTTTTCCACCTCGGGTTGGTTTGATGGAATCATCGGGGGGTCTAGGCAGTGAACGCTGGATCAGTGGAATTACCATGTGTATGTTGTGATATCATGTTGTGATTATCATGTGTGTATGATATGATTGAGTTTCTCACAAGAGAAGACTCGTTTTTTTTTTGTTATTTATGTTATTATTATTCTTCATGAAATGTTGAATAATATGTTGTGGTACTTGTACTAGCATCATTGTGCTAACCCCTTCGGGGGTGAACATTTGTTTATGTTCAGGATCCAGGAGAGCAGGGAAAAAACCATTAGAGTTGCATGACGACGAGGGTGTAGAGTGATGTTCCGGCCGGGTTTATTTGTCTATTGTTTGTATCATTTTAAAGGTACTCGAGTACGTAGTCGTTTATGATGATTTGGATTTGGTGATGTATTAATACTTTTCCATTGATCATTTGTATTTTCCGTATTGGTCGGAACTGTTATATCTTATTTTCGTTATTTTCATACGTTGGTATCTGTTAATGTCTTTTCGGTTCTTCAGCCTTGTAAATCCTTATGTAAATGATTTATGGCGCTGTAATATTCCTGAATATATCAGAGGTGTTACATAATATGGTATCGGAGCTAAGATTATGGATATCTTGGCCATTGGGTTAAAATAGGGGTCGTATACATCTTTGAGGTAACCGACCGTGAATAACATCACAGTACTGCCTACGTCTTCGTGCGAACTGTGGTTGTAAATTCCTAAACTCTATCTCGTCCTTTACATGTTGTATCTCTTTATACTTGAACATTAGAACGATATTCTTTCCTGTATATTGAGTATTTATGTTTTCAGTATGTTGAGATGTGGACGTGGACGTGGACGTGGTTGCGGTCGCGGACGCGGACGAAGGAATGCCGAAAGAGAAGTTTCGCCTTTTAATCAGGCCAGCCACAGCTCAGGCGAGCCGCAAAGATCTATTAATAATGAACCGGAACCTGCTGTGCCCGAAATCCTTCGTCAGGTGGTGAACCAGATGACTCAGTTCGCCCAGGTCGTGGACCGAATGCAGGTGGCATGGGATTACAACAAGGAGATAGACAGCAAGGTATCCCAGATATAGGAAATCGAGGTGACCGATGGCTGCAAGAGGTGGCGAAGATGCAACCACCCAAATTCGACGGCTTTTCTGAGACACCCACATGGGACCATTGGTTGAAGGAATTGGAGAAAATCTTTGCCGGAATTAATTGCCCAGATAACCAGAGAGCCTCTATTGCTCAATACTTTCTGATAGGGGAAGCATCCGAGTGGTGGGAAGCCATCCGGCCTGCAGATCATGATGCTGACTGGACATAATTTAAATTGATGATGGAAGCTCAGTACTGCCCTCGTCCTGTGAGGGAAGCCAAAGTTCGGGAGTTTTTCTCCGCACAGCCATTAGATGAACCCGTATCCCAGACAATTAAGACGTTTAACCAGCAGCTAGCATTTGTTCAACATCTGGTCAGAACAGATGCATAAATGATGATCCATTTTGATATGAGGATAAAACCAGAAATCCAGAGGTACATGTCCAGTTTTGAATGTACCACTCTCCGTCAATACCAGGATAAGGCGTTGGCGTACGAAATTAAGAAAGCAGCAATGGAGAAGTTTACGGAATCCAAGAAGCAGAAAGTCTCTAGTACTTTTACAGAGCACAAGAGCAGCGGGGCCCGCAAGGCCCAGTCATCTTTTCATTCTTTCAAGAAACCTCCGCACCCATCTAGGAGCGGAAAGAACTTCATAGCAGCATCAACCATGACAGATGTCACCAAGAAGTGCTTTAACTGTGCCCAGACAGGGCACTATCGACGGAATTGCCCCCTACCTGTCGTGACTTGTTTTGATTGTGGACGAGAGGGACATCGTGCGGTGTTCTGTGAAGAGGCTGCAAAGTCTTTTAGAGCCCGTACACCGTAGCCAGTTCAGAAGGAAGCTAGTATCCACCCGACGCAGCAAAGTGTACAGATGCCTCAGAATTTTGGCCGCGGATGAGGTAGAGGACAGTGGGACCGAAAGGGTACATGGAGTGACAGATCTATTCCCACACATCTGTACGAGATAAGGAGAACATACGATCAGGATGCTGCTGTCGCATCAGGTACTGTTCAGATCCTTTCCCAGTCAGTTAGCGTTTTATTCGATACAGGAGCTACGCATTCATTTATATCCTTATCTTGTGTAAATCATTTGAATATTTCTGGTTTTCATAATTGTGAACCTTATGTCGTTGGTTTACCAAGTGGAGAGAGGATTGTTGGAAACTTAGAAACTAGAGATTTCCCTGTATTATTTGGAGGCAGAGAGTGGCTCTCAAATCTGATTGTGATAAAAATGCAAGGAGATGACCTGATAATCGGAGACGATTGGCTTAATCGATATGGAGATATTGCAAACTACTGAAGGAGGAATATCTCGCTGATCGATGACGATGGTTCCGAAATACTGTTTGAAGGATGAAAACCAGGAAGCTCAGGAAAGTTGATCAAGGCGATGAAAGCTGTCAAATTATTGAAACAGGGCTGTACCGGATACTGGTGCTATGCAATGAAGAAAGAAGATGAAATTGTGGAACTTTCATCCATTCCTGTTGTGAACGAATTTCCAGATGTATTTCCTGATGAGTTACCTGGACTACCTCCACGACGGGATGTAGAATTCATCATCGAGCTGGAACCCGGAGCTACACCAATTTCTAAGGCGCCGTATCGTATGGCACCTACTGATATGTATGAACTGAAAAAGAAACTGGAGGAGTTACTGGACAAAAGCTATATCCAGCC
This sequence comes from Orobanche coerulescens, assembly GCA_033398695.1. NCBI lineage: Eukaryota > Viridiplantae > Streptophyta > Magnoliopsida > Lamiales > Orobanchaceae > Orobanche > Orobanche coerulescens. The sequence goes on along the minus strand of CM065816.1, from coordinate 112,013,489 downwards.
AAGCGTTTCGCCCGGGGGAGCGCCAGTTCTTTTTGTCCGGAAGAAGGATGGATCGCTTCGACTGTGTATTGACTATCGAGAGCTGAACAAAATGATGATTAAGAACAAATATCCGTTACCACGGATTGATGATTTGTTTGACCAGTTGCAAGGAGAAATAGTATTTTCTAAAATCGATCTGAGATCAGGATACCATCAGCTGAGGATTAAGGAATCTGATGTTCCGAAATCAGCGTTCAGAACTCGCTACGGACACTATAAGTTTGTAGTGATGCCGTTTGGTCTCACTAATGCACCTGCAGTGTTTATGCAATTGATGAATCGTGTGTTCATAGAGTATTTGGACAAGTTTGTGATTGTGTTCATTGATGACATTCTAGTTTATTCCAAGAGCCTGGAAGAACATGCGCAACAATTGCGGATTGTATTAGAACTTTTGAGAAGCGAGCAATTGTACGCGAAATTTTCTAAGTGTGAATTCTGGCTAAAGGAAGTAATGTTCCTCAGCCATATGGTATCGGCTGAATGAGTCCGAGTAGATCCTCAGAAGATCGAAGCAGTTATGGATTGGAAGCCTCCAAAGAATGTGAAAGAAGTCGGGAGTTTCTTAGGACTTGCTGGATATTACCGTCGATTCGTGGAAGGGTTTTCCAAAATTTCCCGCTCACTTACTCAACTCCTGCAGAAAACTCAAAAGTTTGAATGGAATGAATCGTGTCAGAAAAGCTTTGATGAATTGAAGAGGAGATTGACGACAGCACCGATTTTAACACTTCCACAGGGAACTGGAGGATTTATAGTTTACAGTGATGCTTCAAACCAAGGACTCAGATGTGTATTGATGCAGAATGATAAGGAGATCACTTATGCGTCACGACAGCTGAAACCTTATGAAGTGAATTACCCAACGCATGATTTGGAGCTAGAAGCAGTAGATTTTGCTTTGAAAATCTGGAGGCATTACCTGTTCGGGACTCACTGTCAGATCTTTATGGATCACAAGAGTCTCAAATACATCTTCAGTCAGAAAGAGTTGAACATGCGGCAAAGGAGATGGCTGGAACTTATTAAGGATTATGACTTGGAGATTCTTTATCATCCAGGCAAAGCAAATATAGTGGACGATGCACTTAGCCGCAAGCCTGTTTCTATCCAGATGCTGGAGACTCTGACCTCCCAGCTCAGCATTCAACGAGAGATGATTCCAGAAGGAATTGAAGTATGGTTACAAATAGTCCAAGGACAATTGTGCGTGATGGAAATAACTTCATCGTTAATCGAAGAAATCAAATCTAAGCAGGCAGATGATCCTCTGATGATTCGATTACGTGATGAAGTGATCAAGGGGAAGGCCCCCGGATTCATAATTCATGATGATGGAGTTTTGAGATTTCAGAACCGACTCTGCGTTCCCGATGTCGATGTTCTGAAACAGACGATTATGAAGGAAGCTCATAGCTCGCCCTATTCTATCCACCCGGGCACCAGTAAGATGTATAAGGACTTGAAGCAGAACTTTTGGTGGGGCAACATGAAGAAATATGTAGCGGACTATGTTTCGAAATGCTTGACTTTTCAGCAGGTTAATATCGAGCATCAACGACCTGCCGGAATGCTGAAGCCGCTCCCGATTCTTGAATGGAAGTGGGAGGACATATCGATGGACTTTATCACTAGTATGCCGAGAACCAAGACAGGAATGAACATGATTTGGGTGATAGTTGATCGTTTAACCAAATCAGCTCATTTTCTAGGCATTAAGGACACGTGGTGACCAGAGAGGTTGGCACGGGTATTTATTTCAGAGATAGTCCGACTGCATGGTACGCCGAAGACCATTATTTCTGATCGAGACGGCCGTTTTGTGTCTCATTTTTGTAAAGCAGTTCATAAGGCCTTGGGGACCGAATTGAACTTCAGTACAGCTTATCACCCGCAGACAGACGGACAATCCGAGAGGACCATTCAAATGGTGGAAGACATGCTGAGTGCCAGTGCCTTATATTGGTCAAACGATTGGGAAGTTCATCTACCGTTGATTGAATTTACCTACAACAATAGTTGGCATGCTTCTATTAAGATGGCACCGTTTGAGGCCTTGTACGGGAGAAGATGCAGATCGCCCCTATGTTAGGATGATTCATCAGACTTGATCGGAACACAACCAGAGTTGATCGAACAGACACTAGAGAAGATAGCCTTGATTCGTGAAAAGCTGTTGACCGCCCAGAGTCAACAAAAATCTTATGCAGACGTACGCCGTCGCCCATTGGAATTCAGTATTGGAGACCATGTACTTTTAAAGGTTTCTCCTACTCGGGGAATCTTCCATTTTGGAAGGAAAGGAAAGCTGAGTTCGAGATATATCGGAACATTCGAGATCCTTGAGAGAGCTGGAGAGTTGGCATACAGATTGGCATTACCGCCGTCATTGAGCCATGTTCATAACGTGTTCCATGTATCCAGTTATGGAGATATATACCGGATCCTAGTCATGTCATTGATTTCGGCGAGATCAAAGTCGCTTAGGATGGAACGTTTGAAGAAAAACCAGTCAAGATACTCGAGAGTCGAGTTAAGCAGTTGAGAAACAAACCAATCGTTTTGGTCAAAGTTCAGTGGTCATGCCACGGAGTGGAAGAAGCCACATGGGAAACAGAAGATCGCATGAAGTCCAGATATCCAGAGCTATTTTCGTCTTGAGTTTCGGGACGAAACTCCTTTTTAGTAGAAGAGTATGTAATATCCGGATTTATTATTGTGTATTTCATCTGTATTTGAACCCTGTAGTATTCGGAATTGTGATCTCGATAATTGGAGTATGATATTTCTCACATTAGTATCCTTGTACATAAGTATAACATAATGCAAAATTTCTCATGCAAACTCGTGATAGCACACGCTAAGAATGTAGCTTAACTTGCGTTATTGGCTACAACTAGCGCACGCTATGAATAAAGAAATTGCGTGCGCTAGGCAGTAAATTATTGAGCTTAGCGGCTAGCACATGCGCCAGCCGGACGTGGGTCCGGATAAGATTCCCGCGGGCGAACCTGGACAGTTTTGGAGTCAACGCTTATTAGCGTGCACGGATGGCTGCGTGCGCTAACCGGCAGGAGTAACGCACGTTATGCGGCCAGCCGACGCACGCTATCGGGTCTGGACAGTGGAGTCCTGAGGTTCTGGAATCGGGTAGGCTCGGGAGGTAGCGCACGCTACTGTCGGGCACTGCGCACGCTACGACCGGCAGGTAGCGTACGCTACGGCCGGAAGGCTGCGCACGCTACCTGGCAGAGTCAGTAGGGCAGTGGGGTTCTGGATTGCGGCCTGGGCCGATAGCGCACACTAGCTCGGCAGACTAACGCACGCTAGTCCGGCCCAGTATAAATGTGGCAGAGCAGCCTCATTTTCACTTGTTTTTCATTTTCTTTCTTTTCGATCCGCGGCTGGAGCTTCGGTGGTGACGAAGCCATGTTGTTTAACAACAAATCCACGAAGCTCTTAAGTTCAGAACATCAATCAATCATCCTATATCGTCCTTTGATCCTGCGAATCAAGGTAATCTTTCTTAGAACCCTAGTTTCTTGAATTTTGGGGGTTTTGCATTTTTGTCCGATTCGTACCGTATTGTTGATTAATTCATGATGGGTATGATTAATCTTGGTAGTATTCTTGTGTTTAACATCATTTAATCCATTATTCTTCGTCGAATCGAAGTATATTTCTTGATTTCCCTCGAATCGACTTTTTGGGGGATTTGTTCCCGATCTCGTTTTCATCAGTTTTTGATGGATCGATTGTGGTTGAATGATGTTTTTAAACACATTCTATGGATTGTATATCCATATTTCAACTTGGAATTCCGTTTTCGTGTTTTGTCGGGACGAATCGTGTTCTTGGCCGTTTTGGGGGAAACACTTGAACTTTCGTCATTCGTTCTTTGAAATCAACGGCTTTGAGTCGTGTTATGGAATTCATTTCATTGTTGTTATTGTCCTTCGTAGTTTATGACCGCGAGTTGGCGATCGGTGGAGTCGGTGGGTTCGTAGTCGGTTCGTGTCAACCTACTTCGGTCGATTCTCCGTGTTGTTCTTATTCGAGGCAAGTACCTTGTCCATACAATTCTTGTTTTGTGGATACGATAATTAGTGATCATCTAAATGTGGTTGTTTGGTCGTTTGAATTGAACTTTCAAAAGATTCGGTTTAGCCTTGTTAAAGGCTTGCTTTCAAAACGCGTGTGTTTTGTGAATGGTGTGGTTTGAGAATGACTATGTGAACTCTATGGATATGTTTGGTGTTTATGTTGCACTTGGTATTGCGTGTGGACATATATTATTTCATTTTGGTGCAGTGTGGTTTGACGTGGTGGTTTTGCTAAGGGTTTGATGCCTCTGAGTGAATTGTTTAGATATCTTTGTTGTATTGTGCTATATATGTGATTGTATGGATGTGGGCGGGGCCTATGGTGGCACATGACATGTGATCATGTTGCCAGGAAGCAACAAGCGATTGATCCAACCGTGAGAGCCTAAGAAAAACTACGGTGGCACATGGCATGTGATCATGTGGCCAGGATGCAACAAGTGATTGATCCAACCGTGAGCGCCAAAGTTAATCTACGGTGGCACATGGCATGTGATCATGTGGCCAGGATGCAACAAGTGATTGATCCAACCGTGAGATGTGTGTGATTTGTTTCGCTATCCAGCTCGGGAGGGTCCTTCGAGGCCTCGGGTGGGATGTCTGTGGTGGCGTCCCGGTCCTAGGCGATGCGCGTGCGTGATTATGTTTCGTTGATTTTATGTCCGTTGAGGACACGTGATGTTGGGCTCTGACCCTGTAAATTGTTGGTGGTTTCCTATTTGCGAAAACAAAACCTTTGGGCTGTGACCCCTGTTGATTTTTGGAAAGATAAGGATTTGATAATCCTAATTTGTTTTCTATTAAAACTCCCGAGGGTATTTTAAACCATTTTGCAAACCGTTCTCGTTAATTGTGATCTTTCGGATTTGGAAAGTTTTACTCAAACTCTTGCCTCGAGAAGTATTCGTTTCATTGTATTTTAATCTTTGAGGATTTCTGATTATTGTTATTCTTGGAACTTAAATTGTATGGCTCGTATTTTTGCACTTGTACTTGCACTAGCAAAACGGTGGAGTTTTACTAACCCCCGAGTATTCGGGGGGTGGATGTCTATTTTTACATTCAGGTTTTGGAGCATAGCACAGGGTCGGCACGAAGGATGATGAAAGATGAACGATACTAATCACACGAGGATCCGTTGATGTCGTATTGGTCTAGTTGTATTTTCTTTTCCGCTGCAGTATATTTTTCCCATTGTACGGGTGTGGTTGTATTTTAACCCTTGCGTGGGCATGAGTTGTATTTGAGTTGTATGTATTTATTGAAAGACCAAATCGGTCTACTGAGTCATTTTAGCCTTAAAGGCATGGTTGAGTTGTTTCATGTTTTTACTAGCCTGGTAGATCCTTGAGGAAAGGTTCTACGGCGTGTAATATCCCTGAGCGGATTGGGGGTGTTACAGTAAATTGGATTGTTAGACATTCGTACGACGTGAGATGAATTCTATATTATTTCTTTTGTTAAGGTTCGAGCTTGCTACGTGATTGATCGAAGGGGCGACCTTCGAGTGTTTCGTTTTTCGTAGAAGTAGTACTCTTGTCTTCGAATCGAGGCAAGTACCTTATTTGTTTTATATATTAATGTTATACATATTGTCGTGCATATATATCGTTGTTGTATGTACACCTCGTGTTGGTCCGACGGGATCATCGGGGGATCTATACTAGCGTGTGCTGGATTATCGGACGGATTTTTCCAACTCGGGTTGGTTTGACGTAATCATTGGGGGTCTAGGCAGTGAACGCTGGATGAGTGGAATTACCATGTATATGTTGTGATATCATGTTGTGATTATCATGTGTGTATGATATGATTGAGTTTCTCACAGGAGAAGACTCGTTGTTTTTTTTTTGTTATTTATGTTATTATTATTCTTCATGAAATGTTGAATAATATGTTGTGGTACTTTTACTAGCATCGTTGTGCTAACCCCTTCGGGGGTGAACATTTGTTTATGTTCAGGATCCAGGAGAGCAGGGAAACAACCACTGGAGTTGCATGACGACGAGGGTGCAGAGTGATGTTTCGGCCGGGTTTATTTGTATGTTGTTTGTATCGTTTTAATAAGTACTCGAGTACGTAGTCGTTTATGATGATTTGGATTTGGTGATGTATTAATACTTTTCCATTGATCATTTGTATTTTCCGTATTGGTCGGAACTGTTATATCTTATTTCCGTTATTTTCATACGTTGGTATCTGTTAATGTCTTCTCGGTTCTTCAGCCTTGTAAATCCTTATGTAAAGGATTTACGGCGCTGTAATATTCCTGAATATATCGGGGGTGTTACATTGATGACCAACCTACAGCCAAGAAGAAGAGAACCAGGCTAGGTGATGACCCAAGATTTGAATGGGAAGGCAAAGAGCTTTGGCATGTTGAAGAATTCTTACCTGCTGAAAATTTTCCAATGCGGGGAGACGCAAAGAAGCAGTTCATTGACAAGTATTATCTCTGGGAGTTACTCCAGGATAAAGACTGCTCCCACAGCAGACGTTTATCAACTTCATGGACTCAATATGGCCAACTCTCTGACTCTTCTAATAAAACATGCAAAAGAATGGGATGCCTACCCTATGATTCCCCCGTTCGGAGCTGAAGAACCTCCTACTCGAATGGACAATGAGCTGGATGAGCTGGCTCTGCAGAGTGAGATAAGGAAATTCTGTGTGAAAAATAACTTATCATCTGCAAAGGAGCAAGAGTTTGCATCTATGGTAATCAAAAGGAAGTATGGACTAGCTCCTGTCTGTCAGAGACCAATTGGAGCAAAGTTTCTCAGACCTCATAAGCAAACTGTCCGGAAAGGAAGAGTCAGAGGCAAATAGAACATTGTATTGTACTTGTATTTTTTTTTGTAACTTTTGTTTTGTGCTTGTAAATTTCTGTATTTGTTTGATCATTCGGGCTTTGTACTTGTAATCAACTCAGAAAATTATATAACAGTCATTTGAATGACAACCACTAGTTGTCTCAAAACAAGACTGAATTTTAATTCGTGTCTTGCACTTGATCATGTGCAGACCTGTTCTTCATTTGAATATCTTGTTTAAGTCTTGCCATCATCAAAATAGGCGGAATTTTAGACAGACCATCCCTACAGTTGTTGGCGGCGCTCATTCTGAAGCTATTAACCCCTCTGGGGGACTCTGCAATGGCACCCATCTTATCTGTCATCGTCTAGAGAGAAATGTTTTGGGTGCCGAAATCGCATCAGGTCAACATGCTGGAGATTTTGTATTTATACCGCGTATACCTTTATAGCCCTCTGACAAGCAAAAATGTCATATCCCATTTAAAAGGCATCAATTTCCTGTTCGTCTCTGTTTTGCAATGACAATTAATAAATCACACGGACAAACATTGGACAAGGTCGGACTTTATCTACCTGAACCAATCTTCTCTCACGGACAACTCTACGTTGCTCTCTCTTGGGCTAGAAAGGCAGAGGACATTAGAATATTAATTCGCCCGCCTTGGTTGATACCATCTCAAACAACCTAACGAAAAACATTGTATATAGAGAAATTATTGCTGCGGCAGTTCTGTGACCTCACTATCTCATGTCATTTGAATGAGCATTCAGTAGATACCAATAATAAATTTACATTAGCCACTTTATCATGTTAATCAGTTGTCTATAGTGCTCTTATTATTTATCTATTTTAATAAAAATCTGCACAATTGTTAGATCCTGCTTGACAGGGATTTGCTTCGCTTTATGACTCTTTTTTTTCGCTCATCCAAAAGAGAAACATTTTGTCATGCATTGTCTGTATGTGTTATGTACGCTCATGTTATATACATAATGTTAGTGGTTCCATTGATTCGGAATTCCAGTCCTCATTATTTTTCTTTTTAATAACATTATGTGTTTTCCCTATCATTTGTAAAAAAATATTAGTGATTACATATAAAAAATAAGAGATTCCAGCATGTATTGTGCATATGTGTATTATTATATATGTTCATGCTATGTATATATATATATATATATATGTGTGTGTGTGTGTATGTACGTGCCTTTATGTTTGTAGATAGAAATATGTATTCCACTCAATATTTATAGTGTGTGTCTGTGTGTTGTTTCTTGTGTTTATTATATACACATAATGTAGCTGGTTTCATCAAGCTAGAATTTTGGTCTACAATGTTCTTCGTTCTTAACATTATATGTTTCTCCTAACATTCTTAAAAACTATTAATTATTTTATATCATATTCCCCTGGACGTCTATACTGACTATTACTATTTTTTTCTTCAGATTTGTGTTCGTTTCATGCTCTTGTTATCAGGTGCTTCTTCAATTCCGATGCTTTCTATATTTTTGCCGGTTACTGCTTGTAGTTTCTTTGGTAGGTTTATCTTTATATATATTCCTTTGTATGTTAAACTATATTCTGATGATTGCTGATCTTTCAATGCAGGTCAGTGAGTTTTTTTTTCCGCAGTTAGGTTTACCTGCTTTGTCCTCAACCATTGCCCCGATGAGCTCTCTCATGCTCTATTTTTGCTCTTCATTCTACAGACATTGCACTCATTCATTGCTGCTGCTAGGCTTCTATTTGGTACTTCTTAATAACCTTAGATAATAGTCGTTTTCTACCTGTATCTATATCAAGTACGCTTGCATACTCGTGTTTTGCTTTGATATATCCATACTATCAAAAGACTTTCATTCTCGTTTCACCTTCTCTTTATTTGTTACATGTGTATCTCCGTTGTTTTGTATGTTTATTGTATACACATAATGCATTGTTGTACTTTATGTTAGACTAGCTTTTCATATTTGCTGATCTTTTTGTGCAGATAAGCGAGGTCTTCATTCGACAATTAGGTTTGCCAAAATTGGCCTCAAACGTTACTTCAAGAAAATTTCTCGATCTCTAATTTTTATCCTGATTCTGTCGACATAGCCTTCAAACATTGCTTTAATATGTACAATAATTTTATTATGTTTTCGAGTTTCACAAGTTCAACACGACCTTACCAAGGTCAGTGTAATTCATTATTATCTTACATTTTTCATCAAATAATATAGTCAGCAAATGGAGCCCAAAATATTTCCGCTTGATGCAATAACTACAGAAATGAGAAACTGGACTGCGAAGGTTTCTTCCTCAATAAAATAGAACCTCGAATGTCGTCGCAACCCACTGCTATAAAATTTCAGAAAATGCTCCTCGCAGAGAACAAGGTAGATTCTTCTCTACAACCACCATCACATATCATTCTTATTGATATTTTTCACATATCTTCATCTTACACCAAACAGAGAAATAAAGTCGAAGGAATGTTATATTGAGGAGACATTGACCTGCTCAAAAATAGTTTGCATCTTCATCAAACCTACCTTATATCAAACGCAGCAGTGCGACCAGTGAAACCAGGATTCGAAAATCCTTTGAACAATAACAAATATCAATGGATAATTGGTGCCAGGACAGCCATTTTAACAGTTGAAGAAGATTCGTCCATCTCGTCAGAACTCGCTCCCAATTTCATACAATACGACAAATTCCGTGATTTTATAGGCACAAGAAAATTAATAAGTCAGTTCTTACAAACACTTAATAGCTATCTCTAACTATAAATGTATTGCGTTCTTTCTTACTGATTTGAGTTTATAATCAACTCCTACCAAGCTCTACTACATATCCTCAACTATAACTCTATTCAGTAAGGAAAAACTGTAAATATATTTTCCTCATACTCATAGTCAACTCTTACCAAAGCCTACTACCTATCTTCAACTATAACTCTACTGTAGGTACTGTCGTAATTATAATTGATAGCCATAGTCCAACAATGGTGTCTTCAAGAGGAAAGCAAAACACGCTCCGTGAATATGCAGCAGTAGACGAAATGTACGGAGTTACTACACTATTTTATGTTAGCCATCTTCTCTTTTCTTCACTGTTTAATTTTTCTTCTTCGTATTTTATAGCTTCTGCTTATAGTAATATATATCATCTTTGTTACTATACATAATTGTCTCCACGTTTTATATTTTCTATCCTATTGTCCCCACCAATTTATCATCCAGCTATCCCCTCTACGCATACATTTTCTGGCGTATATCTGCAAACTAAAATTTGCCTGAATCTGTTCACTACCCAGCTGTTATATTGCATTTTAGAATAGTTATTCATCCCGGCCATGATCAAAGAAACACCAAATATGACTGCACGTGCACATCTTCCACATTTAACTATGTTTTAATTTTAAAAATATTAATAACTTGTTATCCATTCTGTTCATGATTGCATAGCCTCATTATTACATGTTCCGGACATTTTTACAACTGTCGTAATCATATTTACATATTTTTACATATTTGATATCTAAATTCGCAATCTCCTTTGTATGTAAATATAATATTCAGATTAATTATTGAGTATTTCATCTGTAATTGAGCCCTGTATTATTCGGATTTGTGATATCAATAATCGAAGTATGATATTTCTCGTATTTGTATCCTTGTGCATGATTATAGCAACATGTAAATTTTTTCATGCAAGTACATGATAACGTACGCTAAGAAGGAAGCGTAATGTACGTTATCAGCCAAAGATAGTGTACGCTATGAATGAAGCATAGCATATGTAAAGAGGCCAATAATTGAGCTGGGCGGCTAGCACATGCGCCAGCCGGACGATGGGTCCGGATAATATTCTCGTGGATGAACCTGGACAGTTTTGAAACGATTGTTAATGCACACTAAGGATTGTGTCTAGCGTACGCTAATGGGTGTTACTTACGTATGTAACCTGATGGTGTAGCGTACGTAATCGAGTGCAGAATGAGAACAGTTAACTATTGGTGATGATAGCATACGCTGAGTATACTGGGTGGCGTACGCTAAGGGACTAACGTACGTTATGAATCAAGGCTAATGTACGTTAAGGTCAGAAAGTTATAAATAAGACATCACCCCATTTCATTTTATTCGCTTCTTTCACTTGGCTTTCAACCTACTTCATCCCCAAAGAGTTCCCAGCCACTTTCTATACCGTTAGAACACCTGAACACCTTTTTATTGATCATTGAAGATTGGAGATTACTTATACTTGATCATTGAAGTGGAGAATTATTTTGGATTGACACACAAGCAACCGGAGTTGGATTCTACCGATTGTCTCGGTGTTTTCTTCATCTTAAGGTATGTTAATGCTATCTCCAATCTTGGATTCGTGTTCTTAAGGATATGATGATCATGCTATCAATATTTTAAGTTCCATAGATGATTTATTCAACCAAACATCATGTTTAGAAGTTGGGATGATTATGCTTAAGATATCATTGTTGAGAACATCATAGCTGGAAAATGTTGATGATATTTGTAACTAGATTATCAACCTCAGAATAACTGAATTACGTAAGAGAATTTGTGATCAAAGATTGGAGTATGACATCATGATGATATATCTGTCCTTGAATTCGAAGATGTTTTAATCCGTAAGATCATTCATAATTGTATAAGCATGATATGTATGAGGATAACGTACGTTAATCACTGAGGATTTCATACGCTTCATCACAAATCGAGACAGTCGTCTGCTCAGTGAGAAACTTTCATATGTGTGTTTAGCGTACGCTAGGCCCTGCGTCTTACGTATGCTAACAGGCAGAATTAACGTACGCTACGTTTTGTACGTAATGTACGTTATATCATCAGACGAGTCAGTCGACTAATCAGAGAGGAACTGTCGATACATGGTTAGTGTATGCTAGACTTCGTAGCTGACATACGCTAACGAGTAGGTTTAACATATGCTACAAAAGTTATGTAACGTACGTTATGCATGTCAGACAGGATACGTTTTATGAACTTCCGACCGTAATTTGGATTGTTAGATGTTCGTACGACGTGAGATGAACTCTATATTATTTCTTTTGTTTAAGGTTCGAGCTTTGCTACGTGATTGATAGAATGGGTGACCTTCGAGTATTTTGATATTCGTGGAAGTATTATTCTTGTCATCGAATCGAGGCAAGTACTTTAATTATTTTACGTATTGATGTTATACATATTGTCGTGTATATATGTCGTTGTATGTACACCTCGTGTTGGTCCGGCGGGATCATCGGGGGATCTATGCTAGCGTGCGCTGGATCACCAGACGGGTTTTTCCACCTCGGGTTGGTTTGATGGAATAATCGGGGGATCTAGGCAGTGAACGCTGGATCGTTGGAATTACCATATGTATGTTGTGATATTATAATGTGATTATCATTTGTGTATATTATTTATGAGTTTCTCGTAGGAGGAGACTCGTTGGTATTTTGTCATTTATGTTATTATTATTCTTCATGAGATGTTGAATAATATGTTATGGTACTTGTACTAGCATCGTTGGGCTAACCCCTTCGGGAGTAAGCATTTGTTTATGTTCAGGATCCAGAAGAGCAGGGAAACAACCACTGGAGCTGCATGACGACAAGGGTGCAGAGTGATGTTCTGGCCGGGTTTAATTGTCTGTTGTTTGAATTGTTTTTAATAAGTACTCGAGTACGTCATCGTTTGTGATAATTGGATTTGATGATGTATTAATATTCTTCCTTTGGATATCTGTATTCTCGGTATTGGCCCAGAACTGTTGTATTTTATTTCAGTTACTTTCATATGTTGGGATCCGTTGTTGTCTTTTTATTTCTCCAGCCTTGTAAATTCTTATGTAAATGATTTACGATGCTGTAATATTCCTGAATATATCGGGTGTGTTACAGTAAAGACATCTATTTACTATCCTCATCTACATATCAAATATTGAAAATTATTACTTTATTTGTTCCTTTTGGCAGGCTCAAACCCTTCATTATTACTTTCTGGAATGATGCTACGACAGATGATGCCTACAGCCTACTCGATTATGTAAAAGACAGACATGATATAGCAGATCTAAACTTCAGCGTCACAGATTGTCACAGAAATATCGCTCTCCCTCAGCCTTCGTTCGATAAAAATCATCTGATATAACAAAACAATTACCTCGCATTTATATTTTCTATTAATCTCTTCCTTCCCTCACTTACTTTCAGATATCTCGCTTAGCTCCACATCTGCATCTCTTATCCTCATGAACTCCAAAATCGACCATGTCCAAGACCTTTACAAATAGGGAGTACATATTTCTAAATATCTATATTGCTATTTACAGTTATTGTAATGACATATTTTTTTACAGGTATTCCATACATAAGTACAAAATCGACGAACTTCAACAGCAGGGTGATGTTTTCAAGAAAGCACAAACCAATTTCAGTTTTGATCCTGAAACAATCATATCTGTTCAGACACTCCTTGCAATTGAACAGGTAAACGCTTCCAAATCGTTCTCAATTATATCCACGTATAATACAGCCGCACCTTCTCTGACCCCCTATCTATGATATTCTCCTCATCCAATACTACATTTACTGAGTTTCATTTCTCCTACAGCCAGACAGATCTAACTTGTTCGTCTGAGGTAAACTATCCCGAAGACATCAGCATTTTATCTACCCCTGCTGCGACAAATGTCACCATATGACAACTGCAGAGTACGGCTCTGTATACGAGTGCCACTCTTGTCAACAAATTAAGACTTTCATTCCAAGGTACAACACAATGCATATTCTCGCGGTGCCTCACACTGTCATCGTTTACTCAAATGACTACATGATATTTTCCACACATCAACATATTCAGGTTCTCCCTCTTAATATATGATGATTCCGGCGAAATAGAGGTGACTGTTTTTAGGAATGAAGGTGAAAAAATCATGCAAATGTCAGCAAATCAGTTTCTGGAAAATTATTGTAGTGTATATAACTTCTCTTAACTGTATTCTTCCTGCTCACAACTCAACTGTTTGAAATACCTTTTATTTGATTCTAAACTACACTAACTTGAAGGACGAATCATTCATATTAGACTCCATTGACTCCAAACTAGATCAAGTCAAACTGAAAGTGAGAATTCAGTCAAAAGTTTTTAATAAACATGATGGCACAACTACAATGTCACATACCATGCAAACACTGGAATGTCAGCAATTACATTCTGCGACTGTCCCCAACAGCGAGACAATGACCTCATCTTTACCAGGTATGTATAAATATTTAATATATAACACCTCAAATATTAACAATCAAAAAACAACCACCATGTAACTAATAGAACAAACAAACAATTAATTAGGTTATCAACAATTGTGTTAGGTTTATCATTTTACTAGGCTATAAATGAGGTGTTTATTTTTTTTATTTCTTTCGTGGTTTTATGTATGCGTAATTGCATATTCATGGATCATGTATTGTGCATCGTTTGTGTGCTCCAGATTCTATAATATGAAATATGTGTGTGCGACTATGTATGTGGCAAACTATTCGAGCTATGTTTTCGGCTCAGTTCAAGATTGCTATCTCATATGCTTGTTTGTCTATATAATAAGGTCTGATTCAAATTTACCACATTAATAGCCCACCTCTATATAAGGAAATTTGTATGTTATACACAGGAATAATCTTTTTACGTGTGCAAAAAGGCCCTGACAATAATTATTTTGCTAAATTTTTTGAAAAATTAACGTTTTGTAAATTGTGTCGTGGTTTGTTTCGTCATTTCCATACCCCGATCGAAACATATTTTCTGCTGCCAAAAAATAGAGGCCTATCAATTTGTGCATGACTAAATTAGATATTGATTTGATGAGTTTTGTTTGATCTATCAGCACCTATCACAGATGCCATTAAAATCTCCACACCGCAAAAAAAACGAAACAAAAACACTCCCATCAACAACTAAAGGTAATTTCGTAATAACATGTTCTGTTCATATACATTCACTGAATATATATTAGCGCATCTTTCTTATTTCAGAACATCCTCACCCTGACTTACACATCAATACATTATCTCGCGGATGAGCATTGAACGCAAAAAAAGTCGAGTGAATCAACTTTGATGTCTACCTGTATATTCAGACTTCAATCAGCTTTGATATCTGTCTGTATATTCAAAATTTATCTATGACCAGCTTTGTAGTTTTTGTTGTTTAATCATCTGTTGTGGTGGCTTAAAAGAGTTGATTCTGTTTTGGTTGTAGAATGTTTGATGAAAATATTATCTGGATATTGGTCTGTTAGATATTATTTCCTGAATCTTGTGTTATGATGAATTTAATTGTATTAGTATATTACATGGAGTTGGGTTAATTTTATTCCACAGCCATTCGGGTAGGGAGATTTATGGCTTTCTTGATCAATTACGGTTCAAATTAGGATATATCATGTATGTGTGAAAATTTTATGTTATTTTCAAATTGATTTTCCATAAAAATCTGAGTAACTTATTTTCCACTCTAAATAAGTGTTTCCCGAGTCAGTTGTGGTAGTTGTGCCTGGATCTGAAATACAGTGCTGACGTTTTCTTTTTGCAATTATTTCCTCTTTCTTTTACTGTTCATTTTGCAATTATTCCTATGTAAATTGTCGGCCTACGATACACTGAGTTGATACATGCACTTGCTAATAGTCAGTGACAAGTGTAGGATTAAATTGGTTATGTTATTTCTTATACTTTTTTGGTGCTACTGAATTTATTTAAATAAAGACCGATGTACAGTGTCTTCGATTGTTCTTAATAACTAAAACCTATGTCCAAAATTTAAATGCCTACATTAGATCATTTTTATTAGATGAATCCCTAGGTTGAGTAAAACAAACTAACTCAGTTGTAGCGTCAGCAGAACTGTATTTCATATGAGGGGAACATAACATTTTTATTGAAATGTATTTCATTTCCTTATATAATTTCCCCGAGTATGTTGAAATGTGTATGTATATATACATATATCTTGGACCTTTTCTAAAAAAGTCGAGGTATTACATCATTTCTTTGCAACATACATGTACAATCACTAATAAACCTAAATGTTGAGTGAATGCTTGTTACAAAGTAAAAGTATCAATGGAACTTTGATTGTGCAACACATTTACATAAACGTTAGTGATAAAGGCTTTTTCTGTCCTTACCCTCATCAAATATACATAAATGAGAAATAATGTTGAACAAAAAAGAAGGATCATATTTCAAACAATATATGATCTACATAACAAAAATTGCGTAGTGGACACTAATACAAAGCAGTGTAGATAGTGCTGACTCTATTTCATTTTTTTTTATCTATTTGAACAAATATTTATCTATTTTATTTTTTTAAATGTTTATAACATCATTATACAAAATATCTAGATTCGAAAAAATTCTCATTTAAAAAAATATTCTTATTTAAGAATCTGCTATTTCTAAAATCCAAAATATAAATGAATATAAATTAATAAAAAATTATGTTGTCTGATACTGTAACATGTAACAAACTCACAAAACAACATATATGAGCAAACTCCACACTATTGTATATCCACAGATTTTCCTTTATTATAATTGCACATATTTTTAAAATAACTGTAACATATAAAATATAGGTATCTAAAATAATGAACATAAAACAATATATATGGACAATCCCGTGCATTGCATGGGACCAAAAACTAGTATATATATATATGGAGCAAAAAAAAATTGAAGGCCTCGGTCGCCCTTCTAACTGTGCTGAGGACAATTATTATTTAAACAAATCAAGTCTAAAATAAATGCTATTACATATCAATTATAGGCATCTCACCTATGTATTAATTTTATAACTAATTTGACATATATCAAAAATTTGAATGCTCATCATCCAAGTCATATTTTACTGTTCAATCAAATCTCACAATTAATACGCATCATTCATATTGCCACATAATGAATAATTTAATTATAATTTAGATTAAATTCAAATGAATCATACTATATTGATCTTATTATAGTTACTAAATTTAAAAATGTCAATTAATGTATTTTAATTATCATACTTTGAAACAAGGCATACACTTTTTTATATTCATTGTTCAATTTTATTAGTTAGAATATTCTAGTAATTAATATTTAATTTAAGATATTTTAGATATTTAATTTTGGTAATTAAAATTTTGGATATTTTGTAATTAAAATATTTAATATTTAAATTTAAATTTTCATAATTAAAATATTTTGGTCATTAGGATATGCAAGAGTGTATATTCAATGATCACATATTTATTTTGTAAAATATCAATTCTAATTGAAAGCTACTTAAATATTTTGCAATAAGGTTGATATTGTTGTGGTTGCAACTAGAAGATGGTTGAATAGTGCGGTTAAGAGTAATGAACTCTTTTCTTGTAGAAGCGATAAATAAGTGCGGTATATAAATGGCACAGAGATTCATAGAGGTTCGGCAACGTGCCTACGTCCTCTCTCCTTCACTATCTTTTTCTATAAGTTCGAGATAAACCTTTCTACCTTGTCTTCGATCGGTTCGGGATAAACTGTTGCAATCTTGTCGTCAAACGGTCCAAGATAAACTGTTACAATTTTGTCTTTTTGTCGGTGCAAGATAAATCGTTTTCCCTTTTCTATCGGACAAGAAAACAAAATTTATTGCTTTCCATCGGTACTAGAAAAACCTCACTTGGATTTAGATTATGATTATAACAATGTCGGATCCATGATCCAAATAACACCAAATCAAATCTACAATCCTTTATTTTCTCTAGTGTATAGTTGAGTGTATTAAGCACTCGAACTCTTATCAATTAAGCTCGATTACAACAACAATAATATATATATATAACAATATGAGATGTATATAGAATTTACTTGAAGTTGTTGTTGAGATCAATACCAAATGCATTGATATTTATAGGCTTGAGAGCCTAACTAGCCATTACTGCCTGCTCCTCTTTAGCATGCGCTAAATATTCTGCATAGTGTAAGATGTTTATCGTACGTAAGTCTTTACTGTTATGTACCTTATCTTCTGTTCAAATCAGTCCAGTAGCTTCTGCTTCTTACGTAGTGTACGTGAGCTTCTGTCCCTAGCGTAGTTAATCTTCATGTGACTATTGTAACGTTTGACTTTCTAGAATCAATCCAACAGATTGATTTGTTTGAATTTAAACGCTCATAGCATACATTAATAACATAACATAGCGTACGTTAAGCGTTCCTCGTTCCGTGTGTTAACCCTATGTGACCGTTGTGATAGTTGACCTTCCAGAATCCTCCAACAGGTTGATATTTCAAACTCGTAGCGTACGTTACTGTCTTAGTAGTGCGTATGTTAATTCCTACAATTAGCGTGCGTTAATGTGCGTTATAGCGTACGTTAACTGCTTCGATGCAGAATGCAAAACTCTCTGTCTACTAGCGTGCACTAGCTTATATGATAGCATATGTTATTACATCATTTCTTTGTTTTTCAGATCGGCTCTTGCGTCTTCGACTTCTTGTTGGTTAATTATTGTTTTTGCTTATTCATCAACTTATCATCAAAATCCTTTTATAATTATGTGGAACGGAATATTCCAACAAATATTTAATTTTAATTTAACTTTAATTACTTAGTAACTTATGAAATATAAAATAAACTTACAAATTTTCAACTTTTCAGTTTTTTATATGATTTGTTAGTTAATTGTTAATATTAACTTAAATATCCATATATTTATGATTTAGAAATTTTAAAAGGACAGTCATAATAATAAATATGCAACATTCAGCTAGATATATAATAAATTTATAAAAACACTCCGTAATTGGAAATCACAAAATTTTTATATTTATAAGTCTGCAACAACTAAGGAATTGAAAGAAATATAGATCTCGAGAAATCTCTGTTAGTGGAAGAGATAATAATCCAACAGAGTGGAGTGAGCACCATCGACACGCTAACAATAAAAGTTGTCCGAATTTCCTTTTGCAATCCAGCTCTGAGTGATTAATGTTGGTTCTTGATTGTGGTATTTTATGATAGATATAAATAAAAGTATTAATATCTACAACCAGGTTTGAGTATGTATATGCATATATGGATCCGTAAATGGACGACTACTCATTGTCATCCTTATACATATCATATATACTAAATACTATCTTTTATGTTTTATGCATTATTAGTTGTTTTTTGATGTATAAAAAACAATATATGGCCATGTTTTGGCGATTAGCGGATAATTGATAGCATATTGTATTAGGCGATATACGTACTGATTTAATGGTTGATTGTATTAACTATTCGTATATATATGTTTAGTAAGTAGATGATAGTCGATAGTTGCTTGATTGTGTAAAATGAATAATAAGGATATTAAAACATTTGTTTTTGGTTAATAATTCTAATCAATATGGTGAATTTACTGAATAATAAATTAATATTACAAAAATCTTGATTATTTAAAAATTGTCATCATTTAAACATTCGCAAATAGATAAATATTAATAGTAGTTAAATATTAATTAGTTGTAAATAACTTTTATATGCAAGATAAGTATCTTTGAAATCCTTACGATAATGATCTAATTTGATTGTTTTGGGATAAAATTATCATTTTGAATCAAGTAAATAAATTTTCAAGGTAAAAAGTTCCCCCACTAGCTTTATCAAAATCAACATTTTGGACTCAAAAAGTTATTCTAAACTTCTATTTTTCGTTTGAGATAATTAGGTATTTTATTAATTTAAAAGAGTTCAGATAATTAGTATTCTTTCTAGATAAAAAACTCATATATCTAACTTTTTCAAAATCAGCATTTTGGACCAAAAAAAGTTAATTGAAACCTGTATTTACCATTTAAGGTAATTCGATATTTTATAAATTTAAACGAGTTCAGATAATAAGCAGGTATTACTATACGGGTTTCAGACAAAATGGATAGTAAACTCGTTTTTTAACTAGGTTTGGGCAGGTACGAGTACATAAATTTCAAATCGATTTTCGTAGATTGCATTATTTCCAAATTAGTAATTCAAAATTATTGTTTAGTCTTTTATCATATATACTGTTTATTCTTAATTTTTACATTTAATGCTCAGTTCTTTATCGAGATGTATAACTAATTATTACAATAATTTATATTTGATGGTTTCAATATTTTATTAATTTAGATGATTTTAGATAATTGGGGGGGTTCTACTACATGAGTATGAGATGAGAGGGAGTAATAAAATCACCTTTCAATCTGATTTGGTACGAGTACGATTATATGAATTTTAACGGGGTTTGAGTTGCTGAACCTTATACATCGTTTTGGGTATTACTATATGGGTTTAGAGCACAAGCAGGTAGTAAGTTACTCTTTAATTGGGTTTGATCCAAGTACAAGTATATAAATTCTAAATGGATTCTGGCGGTGAACCATAACCCTATTATTTCGATTCTTAGCCGTTGTCCGCGGTAAACGACTCTGAGTGATTGAAATCTAGCTAAATATTAATTTATTTATTTTATTTATACTTATAAATTACAAGGTAGTGCGATTTTCGGTCAAATTTCAACAAATTGGACACTAGTATCAAAACAAATCAACGTCAAACGAATCGAAATAACATGTAAAAATTCCTTCAAATCAAATCACATAGGTAAAATTAAAATAGGCACCTCTTGTCACCAAAGTAATAAACGATGTAAGATTAAATATAACTTTATTCATCATAACTAACGGGTATGTATTATAAAATTGCAATGCCATAAAATGAGCTTCTAACATCGGTATTTTGACAATGATTCTAAGAAACTGCTCTTAAAGTGATAAGGTGACTTTAAATGTAATTTTTAAAATATTTTAACAGTGATTCTCTGAAAATCGCTATTAAATTTCTCATGTGGTTGACAAAGAACTCCTGTTAGAAATAGCAATTCTTCTAGAATCGATGTTAGCTTTGACACGGTTAACAACAATTTTTAATATAACTGCTATTGTTGTATAAATTGAGAAAAGTACAAGGATCATCGGGCTCCTTCATCCCTCATTCCTCGAGAAGAAAAAAAACTTAAATTTCAATATCACTATGAGAACCTTTTCCAGCTGTTGTTTCTCTCAAAAGTCCTACGATCGTTTCCCTCATCTATCATCGGCAATCATCACTGTCAATAGTTGTAGACTTTTTCCTCAAGAATCTACCAGGCTGGTAACTAAAATCAAACATCTCAACATCGCATTTAAGCCTAAAGGGACCCAGTAGACCGACTTGGTCTTTCAATTAATGCATACAACTCAATCTCGATACATTACCACGCATGGGTCAAAATACAACACGCTCCCGTATAATGGGGAAAAATACTGCAGCAGAAATAACTACAACTAAACCAATACAACATCGTACAGGTCCCATGTGTAATATCCGGGATTTCTACTACTGTTGTTTCATGTTATTTTATCCGAGTTATGTTATACAGCGTGGAATCTGTACAGTATGGATAAAATAAATGAAGGATTGATACATCTGTATTGGTATAATTGTCGTACTTGGTCGACAATTGCAGTTGAGGATATAGTGTGTCGTGTATACGTATTCGATATATTGAGACGACGAGCAAGATCAGTTGTAAATGGCTAAGTATAGAAGCCATAACGTACGCTAAGCATATGAACTTACATACGTTAATCCCCAACAGTTACGTACGTTAACGTGAGGTCTTTACGTACGTTAAAGTATCAGGTGAGATATAGTTGGCTGATCAGAGAGGACCTTGTCAAGCGTAGCGTACGTTAAGTATAGGAGCTTACGTACGCTAAGACACAGACGTAACGTACGTTACGTAGAGTACATAACATACGCTAAGATGCTAAGTGTTACGTACGCTATGTATAACGCATTACATACGTAACGAGAGGAATCGAACAAAGGAATCAATATCTGCCATGTGGAGCCCAGGTATCGGCTGGCGTGCCAAAGGATAAGTCAACTAGATATTACGTACGCTATGCAGGGTATATTACGTACGTAATATGAGCATATACGGTAGCAAGTCAACGTACGTATTACGTACGCTATGGAACAAGTGTTACGTACGTTATGCAAGATACGAACTGAGACAGTGAGTTATGGAATGATGTTATGGACGTTGTGAAGGGCCTGTAGCGTACGTAAGGAGCATTACGTACGTCAATATGGATTGGTAACGTACGTAATGAGCGGTGCAGATTATAAAATGGGGTTCGGTCTTTCATTTCTTCACGAGAGAAAAACCATTCCTTCCTCCAAAATTCGTCCCTCTGAGTGTGGTAGTGAAGATAAACCTCTTCTATCTTGGATATAAGCTTGGAAACATGGATTTGAGGCTTGGATATGAAGATATCGTTGATCCTTGATGTGTTTGATGGTGTTGTTCATGTTCTTGAGGTATGTTGTTGAACTCTACACCTTGATTTTGGATTCTTGGTATTGTTATCCGTATTTGACTCGTATGATGATGATTATAGTGGTGTTGATATGATTCTTAATGTTATAAAAAGTGTATATTGAAGAATATGATGATACATGACTTCGATTATGAGTTGGATGACATGTTAAAGGATATCGAATTATGTTGTTTTGATAACTATGGACATGATTTTTAATCACTTAGTGTTCTTGAGGAACTCTTGATAAATACAACATAGCAAGACGGTCGTATGTTGAATTATCGGTATTCTTAGATATGAAGATCGAACATTCGTTAGGTCGTGTTGATTGTAGTGGTGGAATTCGTATGTTCTTGATGAAATACGAATCATGATAAACAATTTGGAACCCGGAAAGATTGTGATTGATCACTAAATATGATTTCCTTTACATTCGTATCCTTAATCGTATATTGGTTGTGAATTCATAATTGTTTGAGTTGGATTGTTCGGACTTGTGTCTAATCGAGATATTGTGAAGTCGTTGAGTTTGTTGATCAGTTATATTGATTTTTAATTATCGGATTTCGGTTTGTATGGTGGATATGAGTTCGTAATGGTTTGAGTTATACTATTTGGTTTTGTATATTATCGAGGTGTCATTTAGCTGTTGAGTTTGATTGATTGGTTATATCGGGAATTGATTATTATCGAATGTGTGTTAATTGATTACTTCAATAGGTTGTGATCATTGATCGTTGGTTATATTCGTCGACTAGAAAAGTGTGTTGCAGTCGTGTTCGAGAATGTTTGTGAATTGCTTTGGTCAGGGCCGAGGAGCTCGTAGACGAAGGCAATGGGATTGGTAACGGCTTCATCATCGTCGTGTTGGTATCGAGGCAAGTATATTACTTGCTCAATTTATAATATTTAATGAATGGTTTCCGTTTCATTCGCTTATAATTCGTATAACAATGATTATAATTGTGAACACTGGAGATTTGGTATTATAAGTTGTTTTCGATTTTGGGAATTTAAATCATAATGTATATGATACACTTTTGTTATTGGTATACTTGGGTATCGAAGATACATTGTGGTAAAGACGAAGATATGAATTAGTTACAGTCCGTGACATTTTGGACCGTCGAGTATTGAGAATAATGGTTGGTGATGGTTTAGACATTGAGATTGCTCTCGAAGGACTCGGGGCAATTTCTCTAATCATTTTTGTCATTTTGTGTCAATCATATTGTGATACATTGTGTATTATTGTTGTCATGCATTTGTGTTAATATGCATCTGTGCATTGTTGTCGTATGTCCACCTCGTGTTGGTCCGACGGGATCACCGTGGGTATCTATGTTGTGTGCACTGGATCGCTGGACAGGTATTTCCACCATGCATTGGTCCGACGAGATCGTCATGGATATCTATAGCTGTGTGCGCTGGATCGTTGGATTACCATATGTTGTTGTTGTGCATATGTATATTATGGGTTATCCACCTCGTGTTGGTCTTTCAGGATCATCTTGGGATCTATGCTGTGTGCGCTGGATCATTGGATTTCCATAAGTATACATTGTTGTTATCGTGGGCATATTGATGTTGTCATTGTAACACCCCCAAGATATTCGAGGTGTGTTACAGCGCCGTGGACCCCTACATGGGACCCACCAGGCTAACACAAGAAAAACACCACTCGACTAACCGTCTCGGTTAGCAAGGAAATAATTGTTAACCACAAGAACATAAAACAACACGCCCGGTACCACCGGCATAATAAACATCAACCGACAAATACAGTAACTCCAACGAAGACAAATCACCACCCGAAAGGAAAAGCCTAAGTACTCGCGAGTACAATCTATAAGTTTACAATTCGGAAAACATCCACATCAAAAGAGACGGTAGAAATTAACAAGACTCGATTGCACATGTCAAAAACCTTGGCCGACATCCTCGTACCATCCCAGCGCCCGCTCGTCTGGCTGAACATAACCTGAGATCCATAACAAGAATTTCCCCGACAATGGGTCCCCAAAGGGGTTAGCAATTACGCTAGTACATGTATTCAAGGCAAACCAATCGCTTACACATTTCATAGTACATGCACCAATATCAATTTCAAAAGTCAAAACCAGACATGTCTTTTCCGGAAACAAACAGTCAAACAATTTGCCTTGGGAACAGAGTCATATCATAGATTCCCGCACGAGGCCTCTAAGGACCCTCCCGCGCTGGCTATATTATAAAACAAAACACGCACATGCATCGCCTTGGGAACAGAGTCATATCATAAATTCCCGCACGAGGCCTCTAAGGACCCTCCCGCACTGGCTAGCTAAACAAACTCATGAATCCGGGACGAAAACCTTTGGATTCCCTCCTTGATCCCGTCGGACCAACACGAGGTGAGCAAATCACACACAAAATACATTACCATTCCACGTTAAGCATAAAGGTTTCCAAAAATACTTGCCTTGAATGTTGACGACGCAACGAACGGAAAGGAAAGTCACCGACGAACGCTAGGAACCAACGAAACCGAACCTAACGATTCGAAGAGTACAATCACAACCATTTCTAAATGAATACGGAATTGGAATACACCCGAAAACCCGCCTACGATTCATGTATATTCGTATATAAACAACAACGAGGGCGGACCACAACCAAACCCTCTCGATTCCGTAAAAATCACGAAATATACCATGAATCCGTAGGGAAACTAAGAATACCAACAAGATTAATCATATTCATCATGAATTAATCGACAAAACGGGACGAATCGGACAAAAACGCGAAAACCCCCAATTTTACCAAAAGTAGGGTTCTAAAGATCTAACCTTGATTCGCTGGATCAAGGGATGATATCGGATGAATGATTGATGATATAACCTCAAGAACTACATGGATTTGTTGTTAAACAACATGGCTTCAAGCTTAGAACACGCCCAGCTGCGGAAGAGGAGAGGAAGAAGGTGAAGAATGGCGAGAAAAACGACTGCAGGGCCTTATATAGGCTGACTGCCGGCCGGGTTACGTACGTAACCGGCCAAGGCTTACGTACGTAACCGAGTCACTGCCCCTACACTACCGGCCCGCTACGTACGTTACCGGCTAGGGCCTTACGTACGTAACCGGCCCTTATGTACGTAACGGCCGAGCACTAACGTACGTTACTCGGCCAGGGCTGGCCTGGCCCGAGCATGCCCGGCCATGACTCGGCCGGGACCAATTCCGACGGCCCGAACGACCCCGAAACCCAAACCTGAATATGAAGCGAAGATACGGTTACGAAATACTCGCAAAGACGAATCCGAGCACTAAGAGAACACACGATTCCGACCACCCGAAGGCTCGAAATTCGACAACGGAAAGTAATTACCCCAAACTTTGGGAAATTACGAAAATGGCCCAAAACGTCCGAAAATAAAGATACGTGATCGAATAACCAAACCGAAGTCCACAAAACGTATAACAAAGTTAAATGAACTTACGGGAAACTCGAAACAGCAGTTTCGACCGAGATTCGCAAGAATCGAACTCAAGTGCGGAAAAGTCGTTAAAAAGCACGGAACTCAACAAAACAACGCCGAAACGAACTCGGATGACAAAAAGTGTAGAATTAATCATTCTCAGAATGACGAAACGGTCATGAGCGAGTCGTCAAAACGGACTCCGGCCGAAAAAAAGAAATTTACCGAAAATCGAAAATTGCGGATATTACAGTCATGTGAGTATGCATTTGTAGGTCTTGTGTTAGGACTATGTCCGTATGTGGTATTGATCTGATCTCGAATTAGACTAACGTGATTCGTTGTGGCATGGCATAATTCGAGGTATGTTCTGTATGTTCTTCTTGGTTCTCATTTTTGGATGGACAATCGATTATCGTGTTGATATTTGATGATGTTCTCCGATGGATCGCATTTGTCAGAGTTGGTACATTTTCGTATCGCGAGTATTGATGATGTTTTGAGAATCTTGGGTATTGTTTAAGGTACAGTATATATATATGCTATGTTTGGGTTTATTGGTTAATCGAGATTACGAGATGTGAAATATGATAATGGTTATATTTATGAGAATTATCACGAGTTGGTAAAGTTACAGCGGTAAGATTACATTGGTCGTATGCTTACTTAGTATTTTCATTGGTATGTAATTATTGACGTGATGTGATTGTTATCATTGTTGGATATTATGGCTGACCCCGTCGTGGGCTTTCTTTTTAGGTTTTTGGAATATCAAGCTTGTAGCGGTCGTAAAGAGATGCGCTTCCCGGAGGATACTGGCTAGGCCATGTATTTGTGAATTGAATTTCGTGATTAGTTGTTGTATTCCGCTGCTAGAGTATTTTTAACTGTTGTCTTTTCCACTGCGTGAGTATTTTTAAATGACCTTCCGATATATGGTAACTTAAGTTACTTAGGAAAATTATTTTCTAAACTATTTTATCGGTACGTGTAAGCGATAGCTTAACGTATGTTTTTAAACTGTTGAGTTTTGGCATCTCGGGTCTTGTGGTTTCAAATGAGATTTTACGACAGTTTTGGTAAATGGATATTTAAAGTCTTCAAATATTTTTAAAAGATAGTACCATCGTTAGCCTCTTGGGCGTTTGTAAATGTTTGCGAAATTTTTTTTTAGCCTTGTGGTCTTAGGGCCCACGACGTTGTAATATTCCTGGATGGCTCTGGGGGTGTTACAGAATATGGTATCGGAGCTTAAGTTGAGAAAACCTAGGCAGTTGGGTCGAGTCGAGTCGTGTTTTTATGACGTCATTCGAGTTTTCGATTGACTAATATTATGTAACACCCCGATATATTCGGAATAATTACAAGGCTAATTTGAGAAATACAAAAAATAATACCAAAGTACCATTAAGGTTATAATTCAAAACCAGTTCAACAATTCAAATGAGTCCATTATTACAAGCATTCCCAACACCAACAAAATACGCGTACTCGAGTACTGAAAAATAACTGGAAAACAAGACAACATCAATTTACATCACTGAACCACTTCATCGTCATGTCGTTACTATGTTTGCTTCCCCGCTACTCGGCTACCTTAACATCAAAATAAATGTCCACCCCCGAAGGGTTAGCAAAATGATGCTAGTACAAGTATCATAATATATAAATCGGATATGCAACAACAATGCATTATAAATTACATAAAACGAACTTCCGCCACTGGAATCCAACGATGCGAATCCACATGATTCCATCAACACAACACAGGGTAATCCAACGATCCAGCGCCCTCAGTATAGATCCCCATGATGATCCCGTCGGACCAACGCATGGTGAAAAACCCGTCCAACGATCCAGCGCCCTCAGCATTGATCCCCATGATGATCCCGTCGGACCAACGCATGGTGGACATCTGATCCAGCGCCCTTAGCATAGATCGCTCGATCCCTTCGGATCATCACAACATACATAAACACAAACCATGCATATACATATGCCAAATCGATATGTCCATCAACATGAACATACAAGTAATCGGTAACGAGTAACATGATAATTCAACGGAAATGATCTCATGCTCAATAACATGAATAAATAGTAAGCACGGTCAAAATCATCAATATTAACGAATTTCAAAATACGATACTTGCCTTAAAGATGGCAAGAATTAAATACTCCAACGAACGCGTCCGAAAGGCACCGTCCCTCGATCGATCACTATGCAAGGCTTGACCTTGTTCAAAAGAAATAACAAGGAACTCAAAATACTACTCGAAACTGAGGTATGATCACCGAATATTCTAAATTAAAATCGTGTGATAATGACGTAAGGCCGGTTCGCGGTTAGTATACTTGATGAAAGCTGAGCCGGAAATAGTGATACACTTCATATGAGTCGAATGATCATATCGGAGGCGAAATGCCGATGTATATGGATTCAAGAATATACAAGTCATCAAAATCTAGACTTCAATATGGGTTTCAATTCCCAATTCCAATATGTTCGGCTCTTACAATTGTATACCACAAGTGTGACTCAAGATACAAGCATACCAATTGTACTACACAAGGGAATGGTACTACGGTGATCCGAGTTGATTTCATTGACATAGCCGATTCATTACAAGCATGAACATGAAGAATATTGTCAAATCAAACACCTCTATCAAAACATGAATTATCATCGGTGGAACATCATAGTAATTCTTAGAACCTTACTAAAATCATGCTCATAATTCACAACGAACTTAGGATACTACACCCTAGGGTTTTTATCCATCAAGGCTCGACCAACACTCTTAGCAACGAGGGGAAAACAAGGTATAACCGGGTTCTAATCTTCAAAAATATGGTAATGGATTCATAAGATCTTTAACTAGTCCAGTGATTTCCAAAGCAAGTTCAAAATATAGCTAAGAACATAAATTCCAGCTTGGTAAACCATAACATACCTTAAACGGAAGGAAAGGTTGAAATAACTTGATGAACTCCATGCCCAAAAGTTAGAACACCAATCCTCAAAGCCCTTTGCCTTCAATGGTGATATTAAGAGGCTGGTATTCAGGTTTAGGACGGAGGGAGTAACTCTCGAAGTCTCAAAAATCAGGTGTGGGAAGAGGTGTAAACTGAAAAATGAAGTTAGGTGCTATCCTATTTATAGAAAAAGGTTATTAGTGCGCGCTACTGCTCCTAATATAGCATGCGCTAACAACCATATGAATCTCTACTGACCTTACTGTACTCCAATTTAGCGTGCGCTAGCCTCAAACCATTAGTGTGCGCTAAGCACCGTTAACTCGACTTTTCCAAAAGCCGTCCAGATTCATTCCGACATATCCCAACAAAGATCCGCGGTCCGATCTCATCTACCAACCTGTCTCAATCATGTTGACTACGTATAGCGTGCGCTAAGGCTTATACGTAGTGTGGGCTAGCCAGCTCAATTAGCGTGCGCTATGCTTAGACGTTAGCGTGCGCTACATGTGCATAAATACAAGTATGAACAACATTCATGAAATCATACGCTCAACAACACAGGATCATGAAATACGGAGGATAATACTCAGATCAAATACAACATATACAATGTCATAAGGTTCAAATACACATTAGAATCTTGGGTATTGCATCCTCTCTCCCTAAAAAGAAGTTTCGTCCCGAAACTTAAGATGAAAATAACTCCGGATATCTAGTCTTCATACCATCCTCCATTTTCCCAAGTGGCCACTTCGACTCCGTGTCGTGACCATTGAACTTTAACCAAGGATATTGGTTTATTCCCCAATTGTTTGATCCGACTCTCGAGTATCTTGATTGGTTTCTCTTCGAAGGTGCTGTCATTAGCTATCTCGATCTCTCCGAAATCAATGATATGACTGGGATCTGGTACATACTTCCGTAACCGGGATACGTGAAACACATTGTGAAAGTTCAGCTCGGTTCCCAAGGCCTTGTGAGCTGACTTCCAAAAATGCGACACGAAGCGACCATCTCCATCTGAAATAATAGTTTTCGGTGTTCCATATAATCGGAATATCTCCGTAATAAACACTTGTGCTAACTTCTCGGGTATCTAAGTGTCTTTAATACCCAGTAAATGAGCCGACTTGGTTAGTCGATCAACTATAACCCAAATCATGTTCATTCCCGTCTTGGTCATTGGCATATTGGTGATGAAGTCCATCGATATATCCTCCCACTTCCACTCAGGAATCGGAAGTGGCTTTAACATCTCGGCAGGCCGCTGATGTTCAATCTTAACCTGCTGACAGGTTAAACATTTCGAGACGTATTCCGCTACGTCCTTCTTCATATTTCCCCACCAGAAATTTTATTTTAGGTCCTTGTACATCTTACTGGTGCCTGGATGAATAGAATAGGGCACGCTGTGAGCTTCCTTCATGATAGTCTGTCTCAATACCTCGTCATTGGGGACGCAAAGTCGACTCTGAAATCTCAGAACTCCATCATCCTGGATCACGAATCCTGGGGCCTTCCCTTTGCTCACTTCATCACGTAACCGAATAATCAAAGAATCATCCAACTGCTTAGATTTGATTTCTTCGATCAACGATGGTTAATTCCATCATACATAGCTGCCCTTGGACTCTTTGCGACCACACTTCAATTCCTTCGTGGATTAATTCTCGTTGAATGCTGGGCTGCGACGTAAATGCTTCCAACATTCGAAGAGAAACAGGTTTGCGGCTCAGTGCATCAGCTACCACGTTTGCCTTGCCTGGATGATAACGGATTTCTAGGTCGTAATCTTTGATCAATTACAACCATCTCCTCTATCTCATGTTTAATTCCTTCTGACTGAAAATATATTTGAGGCTCTTGTGATCTGTGAAGATCTGACAGTGAGTGCCGTACAAATAATGTCGCCAAATCTTCAAGACAAAGACAACGACTGCTAATTCTAAATCATGAGTCAGATAATTAATCTTATACAATTTCAATTGTCGAGAGGCATAGGCAATCACCCTATCCTTCTGCATCAACATGCAACCCAGACCCTGATTTGAAGCATCCCTGTAAACCATAAACCCATCAATTCCATCTGGTAGTGCTAATATGGGCACCGTTGTCAGTCTTCTCTTAAGTTCATCAAAACTAGCCTGGTATGTATCATTCCACACGAATTTCTGAGTCTTCTGCAACAGCTGAGTAAGCAGACAATCAATTTTGGAAAATCCTTCTACAAAACAATGACAATATCCAGCAAGTCCTAAGAAACTTCGGACTTCTTTCACGTTATTAGGAGATTCCCATTCCAAGATTGCTTCGACTTTCTTCGGGTCTACCTCCGCCAGCTGGTATCACATGCCCAAGGAAGGTTACTTCCTTAAGCCAGAACTCGCATTTAGAAAGGTTCGCATAAAGCTGTTCATTCCTCAAAGTACTCAAAACGATACGCAAATGCTCTGCATGCTCCTCTGGGTCTTTCGAATAGATCAAGGTGTCATCAATGAAAACGACCACGAATTTATCCAAGTATTCTAAGAATAGCCGATTCATCAATTTCATAAATACCCCAGGAGCATTGGTAAGTCCGAATGGCATCACCACAAATTCATATGCCCGTACCGGGATCTGAAGGCAGATTTCGGAATATTCGATTACTTAATTCTCAATTGATGGTATCCCGATCTCAAGTCGATCTTCGAGAATACCTTTTCCCCCTGCAGTTGGTCAAACAAGTCGTCGATCCGAGGTATTGGATACTTATTCTTGATCGTCACCTTGTTTAGCTCCCTTTAGTCGATACACAATCGGAGGGATCCATTTTTCTTCCGGACAAAGAGAACGGGTGCCCCCCAAGGAGAAACGCTAGGTTGAATGTAACCCTTCTGCAATAATTCCACAAGCTGCTTCTTTAGTTCATACATATCGGTTGGCGCCATACGGTATGGTGCTCTGGAAATAGGTGCGGCTCCAGGCTCTAATTCGATATTAAAATCTACAGCTCTTCTTGGAGATAATCCGGGTAATTTATCAGGGAATACGTCAGAGAATTCGTTCACTGCTGGAATAGATGAGAGCTCTACTCCTTCTTCTTTTTTCATTGCATAACACCAAAATCCGTGACAACCCTGCTTTAGCAATTTAACTGCTTTCATGGCTTACTTTCCCTGAGCTCCCTGGTCGCCATCCTTCGAATACATTTTCAGACCCGTCAGCAGCAATAATCGAAATAACTCTATTTTGATAATTCAAAATAGCCCCATATGAGTTGAGCCAATCGTCTCCGAGAATTAAATCGCCACCTTGAATGTCGACCACGATAAGATTTGACGGCCAATTTCTCCGTCCTATAGACACCGGAAAATATCTAGTTTCTAGGGTTCCCACAATTCTTTCTCCACTCGGTAAACCCAAAACATAAGGCTCACAATCATCTAAACACGAGATTTTCAAACGATTAACATAGTTTAGTGATATGAAAGAATGCGTATCTCCTGAATCGAATAAGACACTAACTGGTTGCAAAAGGATCTGAATTCTACCTGATGCAATAGCAGTATTCTGATCGTCTGACCTCCTCATCTCGTAAAGGCGCAGAGGAACGGGCCCAGCACTGGACGCCTCTCTTTTCCCAACATTCTGCTGCTGGAAACCACTTTGCTGTGTCTGGTTCACACTTGTCTCTTTCGGAACTGGTGCAGGAGTGCGAGTACCAATAGATCCAGTCACATTTCTGCAAAAACTCGCAAGATGCCCTTCCTGTCCACACTCGAAACAGGTCACATAAGGTGCGTAGCAATCACGCCGAACATGCCCTGCTTTACCATAATTATAACCTTTTTTCGCTGCGTCTGAAACCATTGATGCTGTTCGGAACTTATTTCCACCTCAGGAAGGATGTGGAGGTCAATAAAATGAAGACTGGCCCTTGCGGGGCCCACCACTCTTGTTCTCCATGAAGTTTCCAGACACTTTCTGTTTCTTTGCTTCCATTGATTTCTCCACCGCCACCTCTTTCATGTCGTAGGCCAGTGCTTTGTCCTGATATTGTCGCAAAGTAGTACATTCAAATCCGGACATATATTGCTGAATCTCCGGCTTCATCCGCATGTCGAAATGAAAAATCTTTTCTGCCTCGGTCCTGACCAAGTGTCGCACGCAGGTCAGGTGGTGATTAAAGGTCTTAATCATGTTTGTCACAGATGCCTCCAGATTTTGTGGCGAGAAGAACTATCGGACTCTAGCCTCTCTAACTGGGCACGAACAATATTGTGCTTCCATCATTAGTCTGAATTCTGTCCAGTCAGCATTATGATCCTCAGGTCGAACGGCCTCCCACTAGTCGAAAGCCTTCCCAGTCAGAAAATACTGGGCGATCGAAACTTTGCGGTCATCGGGGCAGTTAATTCCCGCAATTATTTTTTTTAATTCCTTCAGCCAATGATCCCAAGTAGGCATCTCTGCAGAACCGTCAAATTTTGGTGGGTGCAATTTGACCACCTCCGTAAGCCACTTGTCTCCTCGATTATCCTCGTTGTGTTGCTGGCCCATCACCGTCTGCATGCGTTCAACTACCTGAGCAAACTGGGTCATCAGGGCGACCACCTGTTGAAGCACTCCCGGCATGTTAGGATTTGCGTCATCATTTACTGATTCCTGTTGTCTTCCAGAATGGGAATCGGTTCGACTAGCCGATAATTCTAGGGTAGATGCTGAATCCTCCTATCTCGCATTACCACATCCGCATCCACGACCGCGTCCGCGTCCACGACCTCCCCTCAACATACTGTAAACACAAATACTCAATATCCAGGGTAAATTTTCTAAAAGAAAGTCCGTCAATATTCACAAAAGAAATTAAATAAAACGGTAGTATATGAGATTAGGAGACTTACAACCACGGTCCAAATGACGATGCTGGCTGAGCAATGATGTTACAAACGATCCATAAATCAAATAATGTAAACAGACCCAACTAAACCTGACAGCCAAGATATCCATGAATCTTAGCTCTGATACCATATTCTGTAACACCCCGATATATTCGGAATAATTACAACGCCGTAAATCCTTTATATAAGAATTTACAAGGCTAATTTGAGAATAGGGAAAATAATACCAAAGTACCATTAAGGTTATAATTCAAAACGAGTTCAACAATTCAAATGAGTCTATTATTACAAGTATTCCAAACATCAACAAAATACGCGTACTCGAGTACTGAAAAATAATTGGAAAACAAGACAACATCAATTTACATCACTGAGCCACTTCATCGTCATGTCGGTACTGTGGTTGCTTCCCCGCTCCTCGGCTACCTGAATATCAAAACAAATGTCCACCACCGAAGGGGTTAGCAAAACGATGCTAGTACAAGTATCATAATATATAAATCGGATATGCAACAACAATGCATCATAAATTACATAAAACGGACTACCGCAACCGGAATCCACATGATTCCATCAACACAACATAAGGTAATACAACGATCCAGTGCCCTCAGTATAGATCCCCATGATGATCCCATCGGACCAACGTATGGTGGAAAACCCATCCAACAATCCAGCGCCCCCAGCATATATCCTCATGATGATCCCATCGGACCAACGCATGGTGGACATCCGATCCAGTGCCCTCAGCATAGATCGCTCGATCCTTTCGGATCATCACAACATACATAAACCCAAACCATGCATATACATATGCCAAATCGATATGTCTATAAACATGAACATACAAGTAATCGATAACAAGTAACATGATAATTCAACGGAAATGATCTCATCCTTAACAACATGAATAAATAGTATGCACGGTCAAAATCATCAATATTAACGAATTTCAAAATATGATACTTGCCTTAAAGATGGCAAGAATTAAATACTCCAACGAACGTCACATGTCCGAAGGCTACAGTCCCTCGCTCTATCACTATGCAAGGCTCGGACCTTGTTCAAAAGAAATAACAAGGAACTCAACATACTACTCAAAACTGATGTATGATCACCGAATATTCTAAATTAAAATCGTGTGATAATGATGTAAGGCCGGTTCGCGGTTAGTATACTTGATGAAAGCTGAGCCTGGAAATAGTGATACACTTCATATGAGTCAAATGATCATATCGGAGGCGAAATGCCGATGTCTATGGATTCAAGGATATACAAGTCATCACAATCTGGACTTCAATGTGGGTTTCAATTCCCAATTCCTATATGTTCGGCTCTTGCGATTGTATACCACAAGTGTGACTCAAGATACAGCATACCAATTGTACTATGCAAGGGAACGGTATTACGGTGATCCAGGTTGATTTCATTGACATATCCGATTCATTACAAGCATGAACATGAAGAATATTGTCAAATCAAACACCTCTATCAAAACATGAATTATCATCGGTTGAACATCATTGTAATTCTTAGAATCTTACTAAAAGCATGCTCATAATTCACAACGAACTTAGGATACTACACCCTAGGGTTTTTATCCATCAAGGCTCGATCAACACTCTTAGCAACGAGGGAAAAACAACGTATAACCGGGTTCCAATCTTCAAAAAATATGGTGCTGGATTCATAAGATCTTTAACTAGTCTAATGATTTCCGAAGCAAGTTCAAAATATAGGTAAGAACATTAATTCTAGCTTGGTAAACCATAACATACCTTAAATGGAAGAAAAGGTTGAAATAACTTGATGAACGCCATGCCCAAAAGCTAGAACACCAATCCTCAAAGCCCCTTTGCCTTCAATGGTGATGTTAAGAGGCTTGTATGCAGGTTTAGGATGGTGGGAGTAACTCTCAAAGTCTCAGAAATCGGGTGTGGGAAGAGGTGTAAACTGAAAAATGAAGTTAGGTGTTGTCCTATTTATAGAAAAAGGTTATTAGCGCGCGCTACTGCTCCTAATATAGCGTGCACTAACAACTATACGAAGCTCTACTGACCTCACTATACTCAACTTTAGCGTGCGCTAGCCTCAAACCATTAGCATGCGCTAAGCACCGTTGACTCAACTTTTCCAAAAGCCGTCCAGATTCATTCCGACATATCTCAACAAAGATCCGCATTCCGATCTCACCTACCAACCTGTATCAATCATGTTGACTATGTATAGCGTGCGCTAAGGCTCATACGTAGCGTGCGCTAGCTAACTCAATTAGCTGCGCTACGCTTAGATGTTAGCATGCGCTACAAGTGTATACATACAAGTATGAACAACATTCATGAAATCATACACTCAACAACACAGGATCATGAAATACGGAGGATAATACTCATATCAAATACAACATATACAATGTCACAAGGTTCAAATACACATCCGAATCTTGGGTATTACATATTAGAGCCCTGAGTTTTTGTTGTTCACTCGGGCTTACGCGTTATGTGATTTACCAGTATGGTACTGGGGTTGTTGTAAACTTTTCCAAATGGTATTAACGTGTTTCTTTGGATAGAGATGTGTTGTGTTCTCGAGTTGAACTGAGTTTGCAAAATGTGTGTTTTGAAATTATTGGTATCGAGTATTTTCTTGAGTCAAGACATGTGCCAGTATCACGGGGAATCGTCGACTTCACGATCTATAAGTATTTAGATTCTTGAATTGCATTGAGATTTATTGCCATTCTAAGTTGATATGCTTTGAGATTCAGCAGAATATTATGCGTTATAGTATAAGGTGACAAAGTTGGGGCAGGATTGATGATCTTGAGAAGTTATGATTTTGGAAATCAATATGTCGGTTAAATTTTAGAAACGGAGTTGTGTATTCAGGAGAAGGCCTGTGGATTGTTGAGAAGAACATGTAGTCATGTTAGTTCATTTTGAGATATATTAAACTATTTTTGAGCCTTTCAAAATGATACTTTTCAAAATGAATGTTTTACGGATGTTTTACAGAAAATGATTTTGGGCCGAGACCTAATCGATTTTGAAATAGTTTTATAACTCATGACTTGGGGTCCAAAAAGGGTTTTATACTTTTTTAAACTTCTTGTAATGTGGAGAGGGATAGGGCTGAGACCCTAATGTTTCTAAAAGGCTCTTTTGTTTTCAAAAGAACTCCCGAGACTTGTAAAATACTTTACCATTCGTTTATTTATTTTATTACTACCTTTCGGGGTTTTGGTTTATTTGTACAAATGAAACTTCTCGGGTAGTCTTTCGTTGTGTTTGATTTATCGATTATTCAATATTTTGTCAAAGCATAGTTGAGGTGATCCAGGATGGGTTAATGGTCGACCTTGCGAGTCATAGGTGGAAAATGCGTTTTTATCGGAGTCTATATATTGAGATTTTGGAACTCTATCATGTGTTTTTTCGATGGAATGTCAGTGGATTTGGTGACAAGCCAAACTGGTATACAGGAGTATGGGTGTGGTCAATCATTTGCATAATTCCATTTTACTTAATCGTGTGTATTCGAAAAGAATTGTCATCGAGCTTGACACAAGCTAGCCGATTTAATTTTTTGGAAATTGATTTTGTGGTCTTACGAAAATTTATATTTCGAGTTTTGAAATTTTTGAAAGAACTTTCGAAAATTAGTTTGTATTCACAAGACTATATGATTTCAATCTGGTTTTGAAAATGTGATTGATATGCATATGCATTTAGTGCATAGTGCATATCATGGAGAAGTTCTGAGTGAGACTCACAAACTGGATAATACATCAGTATGGTACGATGAAAAGAGATTCAAATTCACTATGGTAGTTTGTTATCCAGGGATGACCGGTTGGTTGATCAGATAAGGGAAATATGTCGCGCGTTGTAGATTCAGTACAGGATATGATTTTGGAACTTTGGATTTCGTAGAAACGGGGCATAGGTGCTATGTGGCTCTATTGGTGTGGTAGTAGCGTGATTTTGATATAGTGATTTTTTACTTTTGAGCCGCATTGATTAGTTGTTCATACTCCATATATGATTGGGTATGTTCGACGATTTGTGATTGGTTGTTCGTATGCCCGAGGGGTATGTTCCACAGTCGGTTGTGTTTGTTTGAGATCCTTGTGATTTGTGTAACATTTTGAGAACCTTATTCTTTCGTATATCTGTTTCTATGGTTCTGTGTTAATCGTGTTGGAGCTTACCATGTGAAGGTATTCTCAGTTACTATTGATCGTTCGTTGGTGATATTGGAGTTTATCATGTCAATGGTATTCTCGGTTAATTTGTTGGTTAATCATTGTTAATGATCGTATAAGCATTCGAATTTTGTGTCGATGTTTCGGGATTGGGTGCCATTGTTTTGGGTAGTTGTTTCACAGATGTATCGTGCATTATTGGTTTTTAGCAGTTTGGGACTTTATTGTATAATCAGGCAGACAGAATTTGATACGGATAGATTATTTCATCCGAAGATGATATATTTTGTTGAGACTCATGTAATTGTGACTGTAATCATATTGAGGCTTTACAGTGGAGTCATTTGCTAGTATCACAGGAGATCATCGACTTGGCGAATTTGTAAGTATACTGTTTTGGTTATTCGTTAATGATGATGACTGATTGTTGTCGTGATGGTTTCGGGATATTGGTTGAACGGTTTTTTTTATGACGGATTGCAAGTTTCAAAGACGAAACTTATTTTAAGTGGTGTGGTATGTAATATCCAGAATTTCTACTACTGTTGGTTAATGTTATTTTATCCGAGTTATGTTATACAGCGTGGAATCTGTACAGTATGGATAAAATAAATGAAGGACTGAGACATCTGTATTGGTATAATTGTCGTACTAGGTCGACAGTTGTAGTTGAGGATATAGTGTGTCGTGTATACGTATTCGGTATATTGAGACGACGAGCAAGATCAGTTGTAAATGGCTAAGTATAGAAGCCATAACGTACGTTAAGCATATGAACTTACATACGTTAATCCCCAACAGTTACGTACGTTAACGTGAGGTCTTTACGTACGTTAAAGTATCAGGTGAGATATAGTTGGCTGATCAGAGAGGACCTTGTCAAGCGTAGCGTACGTTAAGCATAGGAGATTACATATGCTAAGACACAGACGTAACGTACGTTACGTAGAGTACATAACATACGCTAAGATGCTAAGTGTTACGTACGCTATGTATAATGCATTACACACGTAACGAGAGGAATCGAACAAAGAAATCAGTACCTGCCATGTGGAGCCTAAGCATCGGCTAGCGTGCCAAAGGATAAGTCAACTAGGTATTACGTACGCTATGCAGAGCATAATACATACGTAATATGAGCATTTACTGTAGCAAGTCAACGTACGTATTACGTGTGCTATGGAACAAGTGTTACGTACGTTATGCAAGATACGAATTGAGATAGTGAGTTCTGGAATGATGTTATGTACTCTGTGAAGGACCTGTAGCGTACGTAAGGAGCATTACGTACGTTAATATGGATTGGTAACGTACGTAATGAGCGGTGCAAATTATAAAATGGGGTTCAGTCTTTCATTTCTTCACGTGAGAAAAACCATTCCTTCCTCCAAAATTCGTCCCTCTGAGTATGGTAGTGAAGATAAACCTCTTCTATCTTGGATATAAGATTGGAAACATGGATTTCAGGATTGGATATGAATATATGGTTGCTTCTTGATGTGTTTGATCGTGTTGTTTTAGGTATGGTGTTGAAATCTACACCTTGATTTTGGATTTTTGGTATTATTATCCGTATTTGATTCGTATGACGATGATTATAGTGGTGTTGATATGATTCTTAATGTTATAAGAAGTGTATATTGAAGAATAAGATGATACATGACTTGGATTATGAGTTGGATGATTATCTACATGTTAAAGGATATCGAATCATGTTGTTTTGATAACAATGAACATGATTTCGAATCACTTAGTGTTCTTGAGTAACTCTTGATAAATAGAACATAGTAAGACGATCGTATGTTGAATTATCGGTATTCTTAGATATGAAGATCGAACATTTGTTAGGTCTTGTTTATTTTAGTGGTGGAATTTGTATGTTCTTGATGAAATACGAATCATGATAAATAATTTGGAACCCGTAAAGATTGTGATTAATCATTGAATATGATTTCCTTTACATTCATATCCGTAATCGTATTTTGGTTGTGAATTTGTAATTATTTGAGTTGGATTGTTCGTACTTGTGTCTAATTGAGATATTGTAAAATCGTTGAGTTTGTTGATCGGTTATATTGATTGTTAATTCTCGGATTTCGGTTCGTATGGTGGATATGAGTTCGTAATGGTTTGAGTTATACTATTTGGTTTTGTATATGATCGAGGTGTCGTTGAGCTGTTGAGTTTGATTGATTGGTTATATCGGTATCGAGGCAAGTATATTACTTGCTCAGTTTATAATATTTAATGAATGGTTTCCGTTTCATTCGTTTATAATTCGTATAGCAATGATTATAATTGTGAACACAGGAGATTTGGGATTATAAGTTGTTTTCAGATGTTGGGAAATTAAATCATAATGTATATGATTCACTTTTGTTATTGGTATACTTGGGTATTGAAGATAAATTGTGGTAAAGACGAAGATATGAATTAGCTACAGTTCGTGACATTTTGGACCGTCGAGTATCGAGAATAACGGTTGGTGATGGTTTAGACATCGAGATTGCTCTCTAAGGACTCGGGGTAATTTCTCTAATCATTTTTGTCAGTTTGTGTCAATCATATTGTGAGACATTGTGTATTGTTGTTGTCATGCATTTGTGTATAGTTGTTAATATGCATCTATGCATTGTTGTCGTATGTCCACTTCGTGTTGGTCCGACGGGATCATCTTGGGTATCTATGCTGTGTGCACTGGATCGCTGGAAAGGTATTTCCACCATGCGTTGGTTCGACGGGATCGTCATGGGTATCTATAGGTGTGTGCGCTGGATCGTTGGATTACCATGTGTTGTTGTTGTGCATATGTATATAATTGGTTATCCATCTCGTGTTGGTCTTTCAGGATCATCTTGCGATCTATGCCGTGTGCGCTGGATCATCGGATTTCCATAAGTATACATTGTTGTTGTTATCGTGGGCACATTGATGTTGTCATGTGAGTATGCATTTGTAGGTCTTGTGTTAGGACCATGTCTGTATGTGGTATTGATCTGATCTCGGATTAGACTAACGTGATTCATTGTGGCATGGCGTAATTCGAGGTATGTTCTGTATCTTCTTCTTGGTTCTCGTCTTTGGATGGATAATCGATTATCTTGTTGATATTTGATGATGTTATCTGATGGATCGCATTGGTCAGAGTTGGTACGTTTTCGTATCGCGAGTATTGATGATGTTTTGAGAATCTTGGGTATTGTTTAAGGTACAGTATATATATGTTATGTTTGGGTTTATTGGTTAATCGAGATTACGAGATGTGAAATATGATAATGGTCATTTTTATGAGAATTATCACAAGTTGGTAAAGTTACAGCGGTAAGATTACATTGGTCGTATTCTTACTTAGTATTTTCATTGGTATGTAATTATTGACGTGATGTGATTGTTATCATTGTTGAATATTATGGCTGACCCCGTCATGGGCTTTCTTTTTAAGTTCTTGGAATATCAAGCTTGTAGCGGTCGTGAAGAGATGAGCTTCCCAGAGGATACTGGCTAGGGCATGTATTTGTGAATTGAGTTTCATGATTAGTTGTTGTATTCCACTGCTAGAGTATTTTTAACTGTTGTCTTTTCCGCTGCATGAGTATTTTTAAATGACCGTTCGATATCTGCTAACTTAAGTTACATAGGAAAATTGTTTTCTAAACTATTTTGTCGGTACGTGTAAGTGATAGCTTAACGTATGTTTTTAAACTGTTGAGTTTTGGCATCTCGGGTCTTGTGGTTTCAAATGAGATTTTACGATGGTTTTGGTAAATGGATATTTAAAGTCTTCGAATGTTTTTAAAAGATAGTACCATCATTAGCCTCTTGGGTGTTTGTAAATATTTTTGAAAATTTCTTTTAGCCTTGTGGGTTCCGTCTTGGGGCCCATGGCGTTGTAATATTCCTGGATGGCTCTGGGAGTGTTACAGCATGTGACTAGTATCGATCATCACTCATCATCCTTCGTGCCAACCCTGTGTTATGCTCCCCAAGACCCTGCACGTACCTGAATGCAATACAGACATCCACCCCCGATTACTCGGGGTTTAGCAAAATTTCAATATTTTGCTAGTGCAAGTACAAAATGCAAAAATACGAGCCATACAAATCATATCCCAAGAATAAAAATAATCAGGAATCCTCAAAGATTCAAACATAACGAAAAATACTTCCCGAGGCAAAGATTTTGAGTAAAACTTTTCAAATTCGAAAGATAACAAATCAAGAGAATGATTTATAAAATATTTTAAAATGCCCTCGGGAGTTTTAACGGAAAAACAATTTAGGATTATCGAATCCTTCTCTTTCAAAAACCGAAAGGGGTCACAACCCAAAGATTTTCTTTCTCAAATAAAAACCAACAACAATTCACAGGGTTCATAGCCCATGTCACATGTCCTCGACGGACAAAAAGTCAACAGAATATAACCACCCAAGATACGAAATTTTGGTAACACGTCCAAGGTACTCGACCTGGCAAGACACATCCAAAATCATATTCATAACATCGTGATCACATGCCATGTCATATCACGGTTGGATCAATCACTTGTTGCATCCTGACCACATGATCATAAGCCATGTGTCACCGTAGGTTTTCTTAGGTTCTCACGGTTATCACTTGTTGCATCCCGACCACATGATCACAAGCCATGTGTCACCATAGTGTTTCTTAGGCTCTCACGGTTAGATCAATCACTTGTTGCATCCTGACCACATGATCACAAGCCATGTGTCACCATAGACCTCGCCTACATCCACACATCCACACACGTAACATAGTACACCAAGGATATCCCAACAATTCACCCAGAGACAACAAACACTTAGCACGACACAAACATCAAATCACAACGCACCGAAATGAGGTAACATACGTATATGTATGTATGCATTATCAAAGAACAACATCAACACCAAACATATCCATAGGATTCACTTAATCATTTACAAACACGCCATTCACAAAACACACCATTCACACTACGCACACGCGTTTTGAAAGTGAGCCTTTAACGAGGTTTAAGCGAATCTTTTAAAAGTTCATTTCAAGAAACCAAAACAACACACTTAGACGATCACCGATCATCATATCCATAGAAAAAAGAATGTATGAACAAGGTACTTGCCCCGAATAATCACAAACGCGGAGAATCGACCGAAGTAAGGCGACACGAACCGACTACGAATCCGCCGACTCCGCTGAACACCAATCCACGACAATAAACTACGAACTACAATAATAACATTAAAAATGAATTCTATAGCGCGAGCTAAACCCGCTGAATTCAAGGAACAAATGACGAGAGTTCAAGGGTTTCCCCCAAAACGGCCAAGAACACGAATCGACCCGACGAAAACATGAAAACAAAATTCTAAACTGTGGGTTATGATCAATATGACTAGATAATAACAAAGAAATCAATAATTTCGGATTAGAATCACGAAATCGAGATAAACCCCAAATATTACACACTACCAAAAAAAGGACTTTAGCCGACGACCCCAAAAAAAAATGGCCGACGACTTTAAAGTGTCGTCGGCTAAACTTTGCACTTTAGCCGGCGACTTGATCTAGGTCTTCGGCTAAAGTATAACATAGTCGTCGGCTATAGTAAAGAGGTTTAGCCGACGACCTAGATATTGTTTAGCCGGCGGAAAAAAAAAACGTTTTAGCCGACGACTTGATCTGGGTCGTCGGCTAAACCTTTTCCAAAAAAAAAAAAGGTTTTAGCCGAAGACTTGATCTGGGTCGTCGGCTAAACCCTTTCCCAAAAAAAATCAATTTTTAGCCGACGGCAAGATCTAGGC
The DNA here is from genome assembly GCA_033398695.1 of Orobanche coerulescens. NCBI lineage: Eukaryota > Viridiplantae > Streptophyta > Magnoliopsida > Lamiales > Orobanchaceae > Orobanche > Orobanche coerulescens. Next base: position 111,969,756 of record CM065816.1, on the reverse strand, counting down.
CGTCGGCTAAAGCTTTTCGGAAAAAAATGGGGTTTAGCCGACGACCTAGATCAATTCGTAGGCTAAATATCCAAGTGAAAATTATATATAGTTCACGGAACACCAACCCAATCATGCCCCTCTCCCCGCTAAATAGCACATTTCTATTCCTGATCCTGTCAGTTATTCCCAAAAAAAGCTTGTGAGTTGCTACTTTGAGTATTGCGACCTTGCGAAAAAGATCAACCCGGTTCTTGGAAATCCCTTTGTGTATTTTTTGAGTTTGTGTTGCTACTTTGAGTTGTGCTAGCTGGAGTGATGAAGGTTTCTACCGGTTGTTATAATCACCATTTCGATTAAGGTACGCATTTTATTGTATTTTTTATTGTGATTTCGAAACTTTGTATTATTCATGTTGTACATTCGAAAGCTTTTATGTATAACGATTATGTTTTATGATGATAATCATTATGATTAATTGTTTGTTGTGATTTCATTTATAATTTGAACAATATTAGTTAGTTGGATTAATATTGGAAAATTTATACATTTTCAGGATGGACAAGAGTTGGATTGGGTTACGAAAATGGGATCCAAGTGTAATGGATGGGATGAAGCAGTTTATGGGATTTGTAAAAGAGCACGACAGTAGTAATACGTTGCACTACTGTCCGTGTAATAAATGTAGATGTCACAGTGATATGTTTTGTTTTCCATTTGATGAGGTCTGGGAACACTTAAAGAAGAATGGTTTTTGGAGTAAATATACATGTTGGATATACCACGGTGAAGCACCGAATTCTATTATTCCGTATGATCATGGACAATTTAGTGGTAACGACGGGTTCACCGATCCGAAGAGGAGTTTGATTGATGATGTGTTTGGTTTTTCCGAGACATTTGTACCAACTGAGCCAATCCCACGACCCCGTAGACCGTTGCCTTGCAATACTGCTGGGCTTGACACGTACAACAAGCTAATTCAACTCCAACAGACCCCTCTATACCCAGGGTGTAACATGACTATTCTTGATTGTGTCATGGAAACGATGAGATTAAAGGTGGAAAACAAATCATCCATCAAGTCTGTAGATGATTACTTGGAGCTTACGAGTAATATGCTTCCACAGGGTCATCATTTTCCTAATACATATACAAAAATGAGACGAATTTTGAAAGATCTTGGTCTTTCCTACATTAAGATCCACGTATGCATGTATGATTGTGTTCTATTCTGGGGGCATCCTAATGAAGACCTCACGAGATGTCCTGTATGTGATACAGAGAGATATAGGATCACTCCTTCTGGAAAAGAGAAACCGGTGAAGGTACTTTGGTATTTTCCACTGAAGGACAGGTTGGAACGGCTTTTTATGTCTCCCCACATGGCAAAAGCAATGAGATGGCATGCCGAGCCGCGCACTAATGACAGGGATACTATGATACACCCTTCGGATGGAGAGGCGTGGAAGCATATAGATAGGGAGTATCCGAATTTTTCTTCAGATATCCGAAATGTGAGGCTCGGGATTGCATCTGATGGTTTCAACCCTTTTGGTAACATGAGTCTTTCATATACCATATGGCCTGTTGTAGTGATTCCTTACAATCTTCCTTCGTGGATCTGTATGCGGAAGGAGTATAATATGTTGACCTTGTTAGTCCCGGGGCCAGGATATCCGGGAAAGTGTATCGATGTGTATATGAGACCTTTGATAGAGGAGCTGAAATTGCTGTGGGAGCAAGGTCATCCCACGTATGAAAGTTATTCGTCCGAGACGTTCTACTTGCACGCCATGTGTGTCGGCACTATTAGTGATTTTCCTGCATATAGAATGTTGTCTGGATCTGTTATTAGTGGATATAGAGGTTGTCCAGTATGTTTGAATGCAGATTGTGCTAGGTACCACTATAGGAAAGTTATCCGAATGCGTCATCGGATATGGCTTGAGAGGGAACATGAGTGGTGTATGGATGCTGCAGCATTTGATGGCACTGTAGAAATGGGCAAGCCACCACGACAGTGGACAGGTGATGAAATACTATCGATTCTTAATGAGTACGATTTTGGTCAGCTTAGCAACCATCCTGATGTGATTGCAGCAACCCCTGAAAGGCCCGACAAGTATAAGTATTGGTCGCACAAAAGTATATTCTGGGAATTGCCTTACTGGTCCAAGTTACTGATAAGGAACTTCTTGGATGTCATGCACATTGAAAACAATGTTTGCGAAAGTGTGGTTGGGACAACCTTAGGTTGGGAGGGAAAGACCAAAGACGGGCCAAAAGCACGTAAAGGTTTGGAAGAAATGAGCATAAGAAAACATTTGTGGTTGAAAACTGTCAAGGGAAAACAAAAAATGCCTAAGGCAGCTTACACCATCACTACCGAGCAGAGAACTGAGATATTTTGCTGGATAAAGACTGCTAGGTATCCTACCGGGTATGCTGAAAATATAAGAAGATGTGTTAATTTCAGGAAGAACAAGTTAACTGGTTTGAAGAGTCATGATTGTCATATCCTACTCCAACGCCTATTTTCGTTATTTATTCGACCGTACTTACCAAAACAGGTGGTCGAGCCGTGTGTTGCATTGTCAATATTTTTCTAGAAATTATGTACGAGAGAAGTGAAGAGATCTGATTTGCGTAAAATGCAAGATGAGATCATCTATATCTTGTGCAAGTTTGAGCGTATATTTCCTCCAAACTTTTTTGACCTCATGATCCACCTTCCCCGGCAGTTATTGGTCACTGGTCCAGTGCACTACACGTGGATGTACCCGGGTGAAAGGTAACATAATTTTGTATGATATATATATATATATATATATATTGTCCAATTAAATATGATTTATAACATAATGACAATATTACAGGCAACTCGGTGATTACAAAGACTCCGTGGCCAATAAGTCTGCACCGGAAGGATGCATTGCAGAATCTTACCTTGCGTCAGAGTGTATTACGCATATCAAGTTGTATTTGGGCACCTTCGAGCCCTCTTCCCGCTCTATTCCTGCAGATAAAATACAATTCAATCTTTCTATCATATACACTGAGGTTGACGTCTATGGGAGGTTGCCAGGAAGACAATTAGACCCGTACGAGTCACGAATTGCACATTGGTGGATATTGCTCAATTGTCCATAAGTTCAGTACTGGAAAGACATCCACTTGTCATGCGATATGGTGCGAGGTGACACTAGATTCCACAATGACACTTTTGCCGACTATTTTGGAGAATGGGTACGTATACATTCAGTTGCTATTGATTTTGGACTTAAGATATTTTTTTTACATAAAAAGTTTATTTACGACAGATGACACACATACAAGATGACGGACACCCTAACTGGTCGTGTGAACTTATGCTTCTTTCTATGAAGCCAGTTATGTCAAGAATTTATTCGATGGCCAAAGTCAACGGTGTCACATTCGTATGACTTGAGAGAGACCAAAAAAGAAGATGTCAAAATTCTGGGGTTATGATAGATGGTGGATATTACGGTGTTCTTTTGGAAGTGGTAGAACTAATTTACGGGGAAGGCATGACAATTTACTTGTTTAAGTGTCGATGGTACGACACCAGTCTTGGAACCGATATGCAAGACGACTACGGGTTGTTATCTGTTGACACTTCCACTTCATGGTATGAAAGTGATCCTTTTGTATTGCTACATCAGCAAAGTCAGTGTATTATTTGGACGACTTGGTGAAGAAAGGCACATGGAAGATAGTGAACATTGTGACAACGAGGAATATTTATAGTGCTGCTACACTGGGAGAAACAACAGGTACTGATGACGATGATGCTCATCAAGAGCCAAATACAGCAAATATTCCACCATCAACGACAATTACAATGAATAATGTTCCTGAAGGACGAGTAATCCGACTCCGTGGTGATGCTCGCGGGTACGTTGATATTGATACAAACGAATTACTTGAAAATTCTGATGACGATAATGTGGACGACTTGAGGCATATGTTGCCGGATATCAACTCAGATAATGAGACAGACTGTAGTGAGGACTCAAACTATGAGCCATAAAATTATTAGATGTATATTTTCATATGTTAAATATAATTAAAAAAAATAGTAATAATAATAATCAAAACATTAATATAATATTAATAATAATATTAAAAAAATCGGAGGGTTTAGCCGACGACAAGATCTACGTCGTCGGCTAAAGTTTTTTAAAAAAAATATTATACTTTAGCCGACGACATTCAAATAGTCGTCGGCAAAACCCCAACCATGACACGGGCCGTGTAGTCTAACACGGTCGGGTCAGGCATACAGCGTGTTTTCACTTTCTGGGCAGGTGCGACACGGCCCGTGTCTCCTGACACGGTCGGGGGTTTAGCCAACGAAAAGATATACGTCGTCGGCTAAAGTTTTTTTAAAAAAAAAAGGTTATACTTTAGCCGACGACTCTAGCTATGTCGTCGGCTAAACCTCCTACCGTCTCAAATGACACGGCCCGTGTCGCACCTGCCCAGAAAGTGAAAACACGCTGTACGCCTGACCCGACCATGTTAGACTACACGGTCGGGTCATACTTGGGCTTTAACCGACGACTATTGGAATGTCGTCGGCTAAAGTAAATTTTTTTTTTAAAAACTTTAGCCGACAACGTAGATCTTGTCGTCGGCTAAACCCCCTACATTTTATACGTTTTCTTCTTCCCAACTTGTATTATTTTCTCCTTCCCTTACCCACCCCGATCGCCCGTCACCTAGCCCCCGTCCCGCCGATCGTCACCCAGCCCCCAACCTCCGTCACCCAACCGCCCGTCACCTAGCCCCCGTCCCGCCGATCGTCACCCAGCCCCCAACCCCCGTCACCCAACCGTCGCCCGCCCGGCCGCCGTCCCGCCGCCTGTACGAGCCCTAGTCCTGCCGCCCGTACGACAGCCCCCGTCCTGCCGCCCGCCCGACACCCTCCGCCTGCCGTCCGACCGCCTCCCGACAGGTAACCCTTTTCCTTATTTTTTTATTTTGTTTGATGAATTTATTGTATTTGTTTGGTGAATTTGTTTAGATTATGTGATGAATTAGATAAATTGTTTAATGAGTTGTGATGCAATATTTGATGAATTTAGTATTTTCAATATTTTGTGTTTAATGAGTTATGAATTTGTTTGAGGAGGAAGGGATTGTAGCTGGCGTTAATCGAAAGATTAACGTGGTATGGCATTGATAATTACTGTTGTATTGAGTTGTGAATTTGATGAATTTGTTTAGATTATTTGATGAATTAGGTAAATTGTGTAATGAGTTTTGATGAAATATTTGATGAATTTGTTTGAGGAGAAAGGAATTGTATAGCCGGTGTTAATTGAAAAATTAATGTGGTATGGCATTGATAATTACTGTTATGTTGAGTTGTGAATTTGATTTATTTGTTGAGATTATGGATAGAATAAAGAAAGCGTTGGGGAAGAAGTCGACAAAGTCGACCACTCCCGATTCGGGGGGGGGGGGGGGGAGTTCGGCAGCCTCTAGTAAGGCTGATCCCGCTACACTATACATATCTCAGAGCAGCGTTCATGCCCGCCAGATACTAGAAGCTACCGGCATGAACGCTGACAATTTTTTTAGGGCGACAGATGAGCCCGCTGCACTAGCGCGGCGTTTATCCTTTCAGACACCACGGCCGACCCCCTCGCAGATGGAGACTCGTATGCCTCCCATCCACCATGTCTAGCCCTCACACATCAGGAGACGTACGGAGTTCCTCATCTGCGGTGCCCCACGGTCCGCCGCCGACTCTATTCATGCCTCCGATGGTTCCGACTATTCCAGAGGTCGATGAGACGAGAGTCCGAGTTCCCGTTCGATTGATTAGCCCTGACGAGGCGTACGTCTACGAGTCTTGGCCAGACAACATGTGTTGGCGGAGTTGTCGGGTTTCGAAGACGAAACTGTACGAGGAGATAGAGAGGGAGAAGGAGAAGGGGAAAAATGTAGTCGAGGAGGAGAAGAAAAAGAAGAAGACTCGTGGCCCAGCAAAGGGTCTGGCGCTCGACTTGTACGTAAGTAAGCATGGCCGTTACGAGATTCCTCTAGACAGACACGGCCGGCCGGTGATGTCTTCTGACGCTATGGCGTCATATAGCCGTAATGTTGGCTTTGTCATTCGGGAAAGAGTCTCCGTTTTGTGGCCCGATTGGGGGGGACGTGCCGCAGTGTGTGAAGGATGCTTTGAACAATGCTATGTCGGTAAGTTAATAAATATTTAATAAGTGTTTTCAATCAACACGTAGTTCTTCAAAATACAATATGTGATGTTTTTAAATTATTGCGTATTTATGTTGTTCATAGGGGTGGTTTGTCATTCCCGACTCTCTACTACGTACTTGGTGTGACGAGGTGCAGTCTACCAAGTAAGTCACTTTAATTTATTTTGTATCTACATTGTTTGCGTAATTTTGTTCTTACGAATAATATATGTTGTGCAACGTGTGTTGTAGGTACAAATCTTGGAAAAATAAGATGCACATGTTCTGGACAGCCTGGAGTGATACCCGATAGGCTACCCCAGAAGAATTCAAGTTCCGGGAGTACGAGTAGAAGTGGCTACGCGCCTATTTTCGCGACCCAGAGTTCATGGTATGACTAAAATACCCTCATTTCATTCTTTCTCTTTCAGTTTTTATTTTTTTATAAACTCGATTTTTTTAAATTAATGTTTCAGAATTTAAAAAATACTTGAAGTTCCGATTTTTTTAAATTAGAAAAAATCGGAACTTCATGTATTTTTTTTAAATTCTGGAATATTATTAATATTAAAAAATCAGAATTTTTTATTCAAAAGTGGAAATAAATTGTTTTAATAAAAATAAAAACTAGAATATTATTTTCCATAAAAAAAATAAAAATCTGAATATTGTATTTTATTTATTAAAAAAACTGCTAGTATTTAATAAAAATAATAATATTTCGCTTTTACTTTTTTGAATTCTAAATATAAACTCGATTCTAAATAATATTTTTTGAAGGCGACTAGCTTGACCAACATGACCAATCGTCTTTGGTCCGTGACCATCACGATGCGGGTTCCCGGTCGTTAGCCAGAGTTGCGCATGAGGCCATTTCTTCTGATTCGTTGGACGCATTTGCCTACGTGACTCAGAAAGCATATTCGAACCATCCCGAGGAGCATGTAAGTCTTTTTTTATTTTATTTTGGTAATAAAATAAATGCCTTTGTATCATACTTTTATTGATATTGAAATATTTATTTTCATATTAACTTAGGAGCGTGTGCGGGAGGAGTCTCAGAGGATGCTTGCTGAGATTGCTCGGGAGCAGTATCCGGATTTAGCGGAGACCGACCGCAATTCTGCCATTAGACAGATCGATCAGGCCTATCCTTATGTTCGCGCTAGGGTGTGGGGTACCGTCTATCCTCCTAGAGGTAGTCGGTACCGCACAAAGATGATGGGAGCCGAGGGTCACCATGTATTGAAAGATACCCCCGGCTTCCAGCGCCATCGCGGACGGGATGCACGGACTGCCTATCTCGAGGAGCAGTTGAGGGCGGAGAGGGAGCTCCGAGCTGAGAATGAAAGGAGGACTCAGACGCGGTTACATGAGAGCGAGCAGAGGACTGAGTCGCGGTTAGAGAGTTTCCAGAGACAGCACCAGGCCATGATGGACTAACGTGTGACGGCTCGGACCATTACTCAGGCTGATCGAGCACTGCTCCACCGCCTTCTCTCTTCGGACAGACCCCATCTTCACAGCCTCGTGACGAGGATCTAGGGGATGTTGGTAATCCTTCGACTACTACATTTCGACATTTAGATGATTTTGGTAGTGGATTGTAGTTGTGTGGTTGTAGTACTTTTGTATATTTATATTTGTATTACAATTGTGTAAGTGATTTTGTTGACGCGAACTAGTATGTTGATGAAATTAATGTTCTTGAATGTGTTGTGCGTTGTGTTGCATATAATGTTGGGCATATTATTGATGGTATTAGTTGAATGTGTTGCGCGTTGATTGTTGTTGATAATGGGAGCTGGTGTATAAAAATTGCAGGTGCAAAAAATACACGTTTTGGGATCCCAAAATCTGAATTAATTTTTTTTATATTAGGTTTGAGCCGACGACTTTCCAAAGGTCTTCGGCTAAAGTAAATTATTTTTTTTTTAAAAAAAGGTTTTAGCCGACGACATATAAAACCGTCGTCGGCTAAAGTGTATTTTTTTTAAAAAAGGTTTTAGCCGACGACATTTAAAACCGTCGTCGGCTAAAGTGACCTTTTTTATTTCTTTAAAACAGATTTTAGCCGACGACATATGTAAAGGTCGTCGGCTAAAGTATTTTTACTTATTAATAATCGGGTTTTAGTGACGACATATGTAAAGGTCGTCGGCTAAAGTTTTTTAATAATCGGGTTTTAGCCGACATTTGAAAAGGTCGTCGGCTAAAAAGTTTTTTTCAACAGGTTTTAGCCGACGACCTTGCTGTAGTGGTCGGCTAAACTTTGAACTTTAGCCGACGACTACCAAAAAAGTCATCGGCTAAACCTTGGCCGACGAATATCGGCCGATGATTTTTTAGCCTACGACTCACGTGATTAGCCGACGACTTTGGGGTTTAGCCGACGACTTAAAGTCGTCGGCTAAAGTGTGAATTTTGGTAGTGAGAAATCTTAGGATTTTAGAGAATACCTTGATTCATAAGAAGAAGGATGATTGGTGGATGATTAGATGATGATAACAAGCATCAGAATCTATGCTTTGATACTTCAAGGGATCGCCTCTGGAAACCCTTACCGAAAAGCCGACCGAAGAGAACAAGGAAAGAAAACCCAGAAATGAAGACTGCTGCTTGATCGGTCAAAAACTTATCTTAAAAACTGGAGTTCTTGAGTCGCTCGCAAATATATACGAGGTAGAAGTAGTTTGTGGTAAGTTCTACCAAGGTCTTTTCTCTCGAGGATTGTCCAACAGGGCTTCGTATAATATTTTGTTACAAATTGCGAGAAATAAATACTAAAATATTCTAAAATATATTTTTTTGGGTTTTTAAATATTAACTAAATTAAATGCACTATATTTTAAACCAAACTATTTTTAATAAGACTATTTTATATAAGACTATTTTAACTATTCTATTTATATTAAGACTATTTATAACTAGACTATTTATATTAAGACTATTTATACTAGACTATTTATATTAAGACTATTTATATTAAGACTATTTATACTAGACTATTTATACTAGACTATTTATATTAAGACTAGTGAAAATGAATAGAATTAAAATGAGTTGGGAATTTATAAAATCTAGGGGATTACGGGTTCATTAAATTATGTTTTTAATTAAGTATGGGAATTGATTTATACGGATATAAAAGAAAAAACGAATGTTTATCGAGTAATCAACTTTTCACCTCTGTACTTTCGTAATCAAAGATGTCTTAATCACTTTTGCTTTTTTAAGATGTTGATAACAAGATTAACACTTGATAGATTGAAAAGATGTGTTACCAATACACTTAACAATCCATCAAGGAGGTTTCACTAGTAGAAATAGGATATGATCAATCTCTATTTAAACCAATTAGTCCTTTCATTTCTCTAACTTGACTATTTTTAGGATAAACGATCGTTCATCGAGTAATCAACTTTTCACCTCTGTACTTTCGTAATCAAAGGTGTCTTAACCACTTTCGCAATCTTAAGATGTTGATAACAAGATTAACATTTGATAGATTGAAAAGATATGTTTCCAATTCACTCAACAATCAATCAAGAAGGTTTCATTAGTAAAAATAGGATATGATCAATCTCTATTTAAACCAATTAGTCCTAAAAATAGTTTAAATCATTCAAATACTCAATATATAACCTAATAGAAATCCCCCTTCCCCTAGGAAGAAAGATTAGCTACTCATTGGTTTATATAAACTAAAATTATAATATAAATAATTGATATATATATATAATATATAGAAACTTTTAATTACTAGAACTTAATGACAATAGATAAAACTTACTTGAATATGATGAATCAAAGTGCAAGAAACAAACTTCAAAATATAACTTCAAACTTGTTTAAAGGTTACAAGCTTACGAAAATTGAAAGTAAAATACTAAGTGCTTATTGATCAAGCACTTTTCAATTACAAACTTAATGAAAGAAAAACCAAAAATGAAATACAAACTAAAATTGAAAGTTCTAAGGAAAATATATTGCTAAAAGAAAGGAGTATTTCTTAGCAAGAAGATGATTTGAGAATTGGTAATTGGTGATTTTGCAATGGATGAAGATGTCCTTTTATAGGTGATTTTCAAGAATACAATTGATTATTTAATTCAAAATATCTATTGTAATATCTTTGATTAATTCTTTGTTCACACTTCACCCATGTCTTTGAATTTTCAGATTTTTGACCAAAAAAATATCTTGTGGTTGAGTTCACAAGTTGGTCAAAAGTGGACTATTTTTGCATGGCATCTGCTGAAAAACGGCGATGACAAACGGCCCAGTTTGCCCCGTGTTGTGCGCCGTTTTGTGGTGACTCGGTCTCTTCCGGAATACGCGCGAGGACACGGTGCTAAATGCCGGCCGTGTGTGAAACGGCCCAAGACACGGCCCTTGTTGTGCCGTATGTGAAACGGCCTACATAACACGGTCCTGCTTGCGCCGTGTTGTAGGTCGTTTTGCCTTAAAAAAATTCCCGTCGTTGGATTTGATCTTGTTTTCCGTCCTTTTTGATGCTTCATGTCAGTAATCTGTAAAATAATCATTTTTAGCTCATGTTTGGACATATCTGTAAAATATATATTTTTAATCACAAATCAGTACAATTATGCCCGGAAAAATGAATATTTTGTATATGAATTTTAGATCAATTATGCACTAATCAAATACCCCACACTTAAATTCTTGCTAGTCCCGAGCAAGACTCTTTATTAATCACACACAAAATAAAAATTAAAATAAGACATAAAATAAAAAATAAAAAATAATACACAGAAATTTAAGAAAAATAATTATATATAAAGATAAAAAGAGATCAAAATGCCATTAATACACAATAACCAACTTTATACAGTAGATAGAAATGAATCAAGATTCAAAATAAATCTACTAACGATTTTGAAGTTAAAACACGGTTTTTATTTTTGTAATTCCAAAATGCAAGGTTTTCCCCCCAAAAGGTTGATTATTTCTTTCCCACTCGTGACTTCACACGATTCCCTTTAATGGTTGCTCTCGATCACTCGTTTATTTTTCGACTCAATATGAAGAAGAATTTCATCGGCGTCATCAAATATTGTGATTTTTCATGAAATTTAGTGTATTGAAATTCAACCGCTAATTAATTCAGATCTTGCTCATAAACTACATCCCTTAGTGATAGCTTTCACACCGTTATTTGCTAACGTGTAGCTCTTTTCACCAACACAATTTCTATCTTTTTTTTTAAAGGTGATAGCTTTCACACCGTTATTTGCTAACGTGTAGCTCTTTTCACCAATTTTTCTGTGAGACGGCAGCTACGCACAAACAATGGTTAGTCCTTTATTTTTCGCAAAATTTTAAGACCCCCAAAATTAGGCAGCTGTTGCTGCTCAACACATCTCCTTTTTGTTATTTTTTTTTAGGTGATAGCTTTCACACCGTTATTTGCTAACGTGTAGCTCTTTTCACCAATGACTCCTTTTTTTTTAGGGAATAGAATTTTTGCAGAAAATCATTTCTTAGTTTAAGCATGAAAAATCAAAAACTCCACAAATTAAGTAAATTTCAGTTCTATTTTTCATCAACCGACTGATTCTTCTTTTCTCAAGGTAACGAATGACTCGATTTTATATGATAATTACAAGGCTTGGAAAGAGAGATTAAGGCTCAAAAAATTTTGGAGTATACAATTTTTTACCGGTTAAAACAATTTTAGAAGCTTGTATATAGCTAAATTATTGGTGTTATGGCCAGATCTAGAAATCTCACAAATAAACAAAATAAATATATATATATATATATATATATATAAATATACAAAAAAAAAAATCAAAGCCAAATAACAAAAATAATCAAATCACACCACAATAATTAAAACATACCACCCCAAACTTGAAAAAGAAACTGTCCTCAGTTTTTTAAAAAAAAAATAATAAAAAGTAAGAGAAAAAAAAATACTCCCTGTTATGAAAATTGATGCTTGAGCTATGACTTTTTGGATCTGCATGAAAAAATATACAAGGCAAACCAACGGCGCCAAAATTTGATCGGTCAAAAACTTATCTTAAAAACAGGAGTTCTTGAGTCGCTCGCAAATATATACGAGGTAGAAGTAGTTTGTGGTAAGTTCTACCAAGGTCTTTTCTCTCGAGGATTGTCCAACAGGGCTTCGTATAATATTTTGTTACAAATTGCGAGAAATAAATACTAAAATATTCTAAAATATATTTTTTTGGGTTTTTAAATATTAACTAAATTAAATGCACTATATTTTAAACCAAACTATTTTTAATAAGACTATTTTATATAAGACTATTTTAACTAGACTATTTATATTAAGACTATTTATAACTAAACTATTTATATTAAGACTATTTATACTAGACTATTTATATTAAGACTATTTATATTAAGACTATTTATACTAGACTATTTATACTAGACTATTTATATTAAGACTAGTGAAAATGAATAAAATTAAAATGAGTTGGGAATTTATAAAATCTAGGGGATTACGGGTTCATTAAATTATGTTTTAATTAAGTATCGGAATTGATTTATACGGATATAAAAGAAAAAACGAATGTTTATCGAGTAATCAACTTTTCACCTCTGTACTTTCGTAATCAAAGATGTCTTAATCACTTTTGCTTTTTTAAGATGTTGATAACAAGATTAACACTTGATAGATTGAAAAGATGTGTTTTCAATACACTTAACAATCAATCAAGGAGGTTTCACTAGTAGAAATAGGATATGATCAATCTCTATTTAAACCAATTAGTCCTTTCATTTCTCTAACTTGACTATTTTTAGGATAAACGATCGTTCATCGAGTAATCAACTTTTCACCTCTGTACTTTCGTAATCAAAGGTGTCTTAACCACTTTCGCAATCTTAAGATGTTGATAACAAGATTAACATTTGATAGATTGAAAAGATATGTTTCCAATTCACTCAACAATCAATCAAGAAGGTTTCATTAGTAAAAATAGGATATGATCAATCTCTATTTAAACCAATTAGTCCTAAAAATAGTTTAAATCAATCAAATACTCAATATATAACCTAATAGAAATCCCCATTCCCTAGGAAGAAAGATTAGCTACTCATTGGTTTATACAAACTAAAATTATAATAGAAATAATTGATATATATATAATATGTAATACCCGAGATTTATGATATGTATTTGGAACTTGTGATGTTGTAATTGTTGCACCTTGATCTGAGTATTATTCTCCGTATTTCATAATCCGGTGTAGTTGAGCGTATGATTTCATGAATGTGATTTATAAATTGTGTTTCTGCGCTTGTAGCGCACGCTATCGTCTAAGTGTAGCGTACGCTAACTTGGATCCATAGCGCACGCTACGAAGGAACCTTAGCGCACGCTACACGTGGTCAATATGATTGAGACGTGTGGTAGGTGAGATCAGGCCGGGGATCTTGGTCGGATTGTGTCGGGATGAACCTGGACGGCTTTCGGGAAAAAGCCAAGTCAACGCGTTAGCGCACGCTACTCACATGAGTGTAGCGCACGCTAAAGGCTGAGTACAGTGAAATCAGTAACGTTTCAAATAGCCGTAAGTGCACGCTATGAATATGGACTAGCGCGCGCTAATAACCATTTTCTATATATAGGACAGCACCCTTTTTCATATTTTCAGATTTTTCACTCCCCCATCCGAATTCTTGAACTTAGAAAGACACTCTCTTCATCCTTGTAATATCCGGAATTTCCACTACTGTTGTTTAAGATTATTTTATCCGAGTTATGTTGTACACCGTGGAATCTGTACAATATGGGTAAAATAATTGAAGGACCAAGACATCTGTATTGGTATAATTGTCGTACTTGGTCGACAATTGGATGTAAGAAGTATATGTATTCAGTATGCCGTATGTTCGTATTCTGTATGTTGAGACGATTGGACAAGAATAGCTGAAAATGGCTAAGTGTAACATTATTAGCGCACGCTAATAATCAGGAGTGCGCACGCTATCGTGCAGGTTTAGCGCACGCTACGGATATAAGATAACGTACGCTAATGCAGTCAGATCGGAAGGAATCTGCGTGTGGACCAGGCCACTTTCGGCGCACGTTCTGATAAGTAAACGGATGTTGTAATGTAGTGTTAGCGCACGCTAATGCATGTTGATTAGCGCACGCTAACTGTATATCAGACAAAAAGGAATCTTATCCTCGTCAGCACTTTCGGCGTGTGGACCAGTCTTCGGAGCATACAGACAAACGAGTCAACTATGAGTAGCGCACGCTAAGGTAAGATACTTGCGTACGCTAAATAGAGGCATTTACGTACGCTATTACATGGGCATTGCGTACGTAAATCACTTCATGCACTAAGACAGTTGTCTCTGGACTGCGATAGCGCACGCTAACAAAGGTCAGTTAGCGCACGCTAAGGCCGTAGCGCACGCTAAACATAAGGTTTAGCGCACGCTAGTAATGTATTCTATATAATGGACAAACGGGTATTATGAAGCATTTCGTCCATTCTTTCACCTTCAGACGATAGAGAGAGGTCTTAGAGAGAAGTTGAGGTCCCAAACACTTGAGTTGATCATTCCTAACAACATTTGAAACTTGGAAGTGATTGAAAACGGATTCAACCTTGGGATTCAATCCATTCCTTCAAAGAGGTAATTACTCTTCATCTTTGGATTTCGTTTTGGATTGAATGTTGATGTTCTTGAGTTGATGATTATTACATAAACAAGTTGATAAGCATGATTATGAGATAGATTACCGGATTATGATGATGTTATTGTTAACATGAAGATATTGATATGATTCTTGTGGTTTGAATAGTGTTGTTCGTTTTCTTGAGATAAGTGGATTAATCATTCTCCTCAGTTTCGGATGTTGATGTTATTGCCGATGATTACTCCCTGTAATGATAGATTATGAAAGTGTTGTTACGTTCTTAATGTTTCATGATGTTGATATTGAGGAAGATGATATATGGATATAGAACTTGGATTATAAGTTGGATGATTGTTTATATGTTAAAGGATATCGGATTTCGTTGTTTTGATAGCTTTGAACATGATTCAGAATAACTTGGTGTTCTTGAAATCGCCATAAGTTGATCGGTATCTGAAAAACATGCATGCAGACGGCATTAGCGCACGCTACGCCATCGCCTAGCGCGCTAACGGGAGCAACTTAGCGCACGCTACATTAGGTGATTAACGTGCGCTAAGAAGGCAGAAAGTGCAGTATTTTCGTGTTGGGGTTGTAAATTCGTGCTGGTTTGAGTAGGGTTGATCTGACTAGTGTTTAATCGAGATATTGTCGAGCCGTTGGGTTTGTACATTGGTTTTATCGATTGTTAATTGTTGTCGAACTTGTTGTCTATCGATTACTGTAATAGGTCGAGAATATTGATTAGTGATTACAACTGTGTGTTGCGGTCAAGCTCGAGAATGTTCGTTGATTGCTTTGGTCGGGACTGAGGAACTTGTAGATGACGGCAATGGATTTGGTAACAGCTTCCTCGTCATTGTATCAGTATCGAAGTAAGTTATTACTTACTCAGTTTATAGTATTTAATGAATGGTTTCCGTTTCATTCGTTTACAATTCGTATAACAATGTTTATAATCGTAATCACAGGAGACTTGAGATTATAAATCATATTCGAGTTTTGGGAATCTAAATCATAATGTATATGATTTGCTTTTGTTATTGGTATACTTGTATATCGAGGATATATCGTGATAAAAATGGAGATATGAATTATCTGCAATCCGTGATACTTTGGACCGTCGAGTATTGAGGATAATGGTTCGTGATGGTTTAGGCATTGAGATCGTTCTTGAAGGACTCGGGGAAAGTACTCTAATCATTTTTATCATTTGAGTCGATCATGTTGTGATACATTTGTGTATCGTTGTTGTCATGCATTTGTGCATTGTTGTTGTCGTGTATTGTGCATTGTTGTTTTGTGCAGTTGTGCATTGTTGTCATATGTCCACCATGCGTTGGTCCGACGGGATCATCATGGGAATCTATAGCTGTGTGCGCTGGATCGCTGGACAGGTAATGCCACCATGCGTTGGTCCGATGGGATCATCATGGGAATCTATAGCTGTGTGCGCTGGATCATTGGATTACCATATATTGTTGTTATTGTGCATATGTATATTATGGGTGTCCATAAGTATACATTGTCGTTATTGTTGTGATGATATTGACGTTGTCATATGAGTATGCATGTGTAGGTCTTGTGTTAGGACCATGTCCGTATGTTGTGTTGATCTGATCTCGGATTAGACTGACGTGATGGTAATGGTATTTCGTATCTTGAGGTATGTTCCGTATTTCCTTGGTACTTGTCTTTGATGGACAATCGATTATCGTATTGGAATTGTCGATGTTATCCGATGGATTGAATTGGCCAGAGTTGATATAATTTCCGTATCGCGAGTTATGATAATGTTTTGAGAACCTTGAGTATTGTTGAGATACCGTACATATATTTCGGTATTATTTTAATGTGTTGTTAAGGATACGAATCGTGGATTCTCGTAAAGTTACGACGGTAAGATTACATTGGTCGTATTCTTACTTAGTATTTCCATTGATATGTAATTATTAATGAGATGTGATGGTTATCATTGTTGGATATTATGGCTGACCCCGTCGTGGGCTTTCTTTTTAGGTTCTTGGATTATCAAGCTTGTAGCGGTCGTGGAGAGATGAACTTCCCGGAGGATACTGGCAAGGGCATGTATTTGTGTTTTGAGTTTCGATCGGTTGTTGTATTCCATTGCTAGAGTATTTTAATTGTTTGTCTTTATCCGCTGCGTGAGTATTTTTAAATGACCTTTTTGGTATCTGGTAACTTAGGTTACTTTGGCAATCATTTTCTAAATCTATTCTGTCGGTACGTGTAAGCGATAGCTTAACGTATGTGTTTTTAAACTGTTGAGTTTTGGCATTTTGGGCCTTGTGGTTTCAAATGAGTTTTTACGACGGTTTGATAAACGAGTTTTATAAATCTTCGAATGTTTTTAATAGATAATACCGTCGTTAGCCTCTTGGGCGTTTGTAAATGTTTGCGAAAATTTCCTTCAGCCTTGTGGGTTCCATCTTAGGGCCCATGGCGCTGTAATATTCCCGTTCGGATCTGGGAGTGTTACAGAATATGGTATCGGAGCTTAGGTTGAGAAAACCTAGGCAGTCGGGTTGAGTTGGGTCGTGTTTCTGTCGCGTCATTTGAGTTGTCGATTGAAAAATATTGGAGCCGTGAGTTTTGTTGTTCACTCGGGCTTATGCGTTGTGCGATTTGCCAGTGTAGTACTGGTCTTGTTATAAACTTTTCCAAATAGTATTAACGTGTTTCATCAGATAGAGCTGTGTTGTTTTCTCGAGTTGAACTGAGTTTGCAAAAAGTGTGTTTTGAAAATATCTGTGTCGAGTATTTTCTTGAGTCGAGACATGTGCCAGTATCACGGGGAATCGTCGGCTTCACGATCTGTAAGTATTGGATTTTTGAATTGCATTGAGATTTATTATCGTTCTAAGTTGATATGTTCTGAGGTTCAGAAAGATATTATGCGTTACAGTATAAGATGACAGAGTTGGGACATGATTGATGATCTTGAGAAGTTATGATTTTGGAAATCAATATGTCGATTAAGTTTTGGAACGGAGTTTTGCATTTGAGAGAAATATTGTGGATTGTTCAGGAGAACATGTAATCATGTTAGTTCATCTTGAGATATATGAACTGTTTTTGAGCATTTGAAAATGATACTTTTCAAAATGAATGTTTTACAGATGTTTTACCGTAAACGATTTTTGGGCCGAGACCCAATAGATTTTGAAATTGTTTTATAACTCAGGACTTGGGGTCCGAAAAAGAGTTTCCTACTTTTTAAACTTCTTGTAATGCGGAACGAGATACGGGCTAAGACCCTAATATTTCAAAAGACTTTTCTGTTTTCTTAAAAACTCCCGAGACTTGTAAAACACTTTATCAATCGTTTATCTATGTCGTTCCTGCCTTTCGGGGTTCTGGATTACTTGTTCAAAATAAACTTCTCGGGAAGTCTTTTGCTGTGTTGATTTGTTTCAATGCATTGTCATAGCATAATTGAGGTGATCCAGGATGGAAAATGATTGGCGTTGCGAGTCATATGTGGAAAAGGAGTTTTTGTCGAAGTTTATACATTGAGATTTTGGATTCTATCGTGTAGTTTTCTGATGGAATATCAGTGGGATTTGTGACGAGCCGGATTGGTATATAGGAGTACGGATGTGGTCAATCATTTGCATAGTTTTCATTTTAAAACTTCGAAATCGTGTGGATTCGAAGGAAACTGTTATCAAATACTTGGCACCAGTGAGCCAGTTTATTTTTCGAGAATTGATTTGGTGGTCTTACCAAAATTTATGTTTTGAGTTTTGAAATTTTTGAAAGAACTTTCGAAAATTTGTCTCCTTGACAAGATTATATGATTTCAAACTGGTTTTGAAAATGTGATTGATGTACATACGCATTTAATGCATAATGCATATCGTGGTGAAGTTCTGAATGAGATTCACGAACTGGATAAGACATCAGTATGGTACGAGGAAAAGAGATTCGAACTTTAGTATGGCAGTTTGATTATCCGGTGATGATCGGTTGAGTTATCGGATAAGAGAAATATGTTGCGTGTTGTAGATTCATGCACATAATATTATTTTGGAAACTTGGGATATTGTGAAACCGGAACATATGTGCTATGTGATTCCATTGGTGCGGTAGTAGCGCAATTTTAACATAGTGATCTTTGATTGATTTCTTTGTAAGTATAAATTTGGGGATGGTGACCCCATCTTTGGTTGTTTTGGATATTGAGTGGTCGTTCCCACTCCTTGTATGAATTGGTATGTTCGTCGATTTGCGATTTGTTGTTCGTATGCCGAGGGGAATGTTCACCAGTCGGTTGTGTTTCGTTGAGATCCACTGTATGTGATTGGTGTGTCGTTTTGAGAACTCTATATCGGTTTCCGTGGTTATGTGTTGACCGTGTTGGAGTTTATCATGGTGATGATATTCTCGATTGCGTTTCGACCTTTGGATTGGTCATATTAGAGTTCATCATGTCAATGATATTCTCGATTAATTTATGAGTTGATCATTCTGGTGATCATCCGAGCGTTGATTTTGTGTTGATATTTCAGATTCGTTGCCATTGTGTTGGGCGGTTGTTTCACGGATGTATCGTGTATTATTGATTTGTATCGGATTTGGACTTGATTGTGTAATCAAGCGACATGATTTGAAACGGATAGATTATTTCTTAGAAGATGTTATAGTTTTGTTGAGATCCATGGAATTGTGATCGTAAGCGTGTTGAAGCTTTACAGTGAAGTCACTTGCTAGCATCTCAGGAGAGCGTCGACTTGGCGCATATGTAAGTATGCTATTTTGGTTATTCGGTAATAATGATGATTGATCATTGTCGTGATGGTTTCGGGATATTTTGGTTGAACGATTTGTTTGTTTTTATGACGGATTGCAAGTTTCGAGGACGAAACTTATTTTAAGTGGTGTAGTATGTAATATCCGAATTTCCACTATGTTGTTTAAGATTATTTTATCCGAGTTATGTTGTATGCAGCGTGGAATGCATGCAGTATGGGTAAAATAATTGAAGGACCAAGACATCTGTATTGGTATAATTGTCGTACTTGGTCGACAATTGGATGTAAGAAGTATATGTATTCAGTATGCCGTATGTTCGTATTCTGTATGTTGAGACGATTGGACAAGAATAGCTGAAAATGGCTAAGTGTAACATTATTAGCGCACGCTAATAATCAGGAGTGCGCACACTATCGTGCAGGTTTAGCGCACGCTACGGATATAAGATAACGCACGCTAATGCAGTCAGATCGGAAGGAATCTGCGTGTGGACCAGGCCACTTTCGGCGCACGTTCTGATAAGTCAACGGATGTTGTAATGTAGTGTTAGCGCACGCTAATGCATGTTGATTAGCGCACGCTAACTGTATATCGAACAAAAGGAATCTTATCCTCGTCGGCACTTTCGGCGTGTGGACCGGTCTTGAGCATACAGACAAACGAGTCAACTATGAGTAGCGCACGCTAAGGTAAGACACTTGCGTACGCTAAATAGAGGCATTTACGTACGCTATTGCATGGGCATTGCGTACGTAAATCACTTCATGCACTAAGACAGTTGTCTCTGGACTGCGATAGCGCACGCTAACAAAGGTCACTTAGCACACGCTAAGGCCGTAGCGCACGCTAAACATAAGGTTTAGCGCACGCTAGTAATGTATTCTATATAAGGGACAAACGGGTATTATGAAGCATTTCGTCCATTCTTTCACCTTCAGACGATAGAGAGAGGTCTTAGAGAGAAGTTGAGGTCCCAAACACTTAAGTTGATCATTCCTAACAACATTTGAAACTTGGAAGTGATTGAAAACGGATTCAACCTTGGGATTCAATCCATTCCTTCAAAGAGGTAATTATTCTTCATCTTTGGATTTCGTTTTGGATTGAATGTTGATGTTCTTGAGTTGATGATTATTACATAAACAAGTTGATAAGCATGATTATGAGATAGATTACCGGATTATGATGATGTTATTGTTGACATGAAGATATTGATATGATTCTTGTGGTTTGAATAGTGTTGTTCGTTTTCTTGAGATAAGTGGATTAATCATTCTCCTCAGTTTCGGATGTTGATGTTATTGTCGATGATTACTCCCTGTAATGATAGATTATGAAAGTGTTGTTACGTTCTTAATGTTTCATGATGTTGATATTGAGGAAGATGATATATGGATATAGAACTTGGATTATAAGTTGGATGATTGTTTATATGTTAAAGGATATCGGATTTCGTTGTTTTGATAGCTTTGAACATGATTCAGAATCACTTGGTGTTCTTGAAATCGCCATAAGTTGATCGGTATCTGAAAAACATGCATGCATGCGGCATTAGCGCACGCTACGTTCTTGCCTAGCGCGCTAACGGGAGCAACTTAGCGCACGCTACGTTAGGTGATTAACGTGCGCTAAGAAGGCGAAAAGTGCGATATTTTCGTGTTGTGGTTGTAAATTCGTCTTTGGTTTGAGTAGGGTTGATCTGACTAGTGTTTAATCGAGATATTTTCGAGCCGTTGGGTTTGTAAATTGGTTTTATCGATTGTTAATTGTTGTCGAACTTGTTGTCTATCGATTACTGTAATAGGTCGAGAATATTGATCAGTGATTACAACCGTGTGTTGCGGTCAAGCTCGAGAATGTTCGTTGATTGCTTTGGTCGGGATCGAGGAACTTGTAGATGACGGCAATGGATTTGGTAACAGCTTCCTCGTCATTGTATCGGTATCGAAGTAAGTTATTACTTACTCAGTTTATAGTATTTAATGAATGGTTTCCGTTTCATTCGTTTATAATTCGTATAACAATGTTTATAATCGTAATCACAGGAGACTTGAGATTATAAATCATATTCGAGTTTTGGGAATCTAAATCATAATGTATATGATTTGCTTTTGTTATTGGTATACTTGTATATCGAGGATATATCGTGATAAAAATGGAGATATGAATTATCTGCAATCCGTGATACTTTGGACCGTCGAGTATTGAGGATAATGGTTCGTGATGGTTTAGGCATTTAGATCGTTCTTGAAGGACTCGGGGCAAGTACTCTAATCATTTTTATCATTTGAGTCGATCATGTTGTGATACATTCGTGTATCGTTGTTGTCATGCATTTGTGCATTGTTGTTGTCGTGTATTGTGCTTGTTGTTGTTTGTGCGGTTGTGCATTGTTGTCATATGTCCACCATGTGTTGGTCCGCGGGATCATCATGGGAATCTATAGTGTGTCTTATGGATCATTGGACAGGTAATGCCACCATGCGTTGGTCGATGGGATCATCATGGGAATCTATAGGTGTGTCTTATTTGGATCGTTGGATTACCATATATTGTTGTTATTGTGCATATGTATATTATGGGTGTCCATAAGTATACATTGTCGTTATTGTTGTGATCATATTGACGTTGTCATATGAGTATGCATTTGTAGGTCTTGTGTTAGGACCATGTCCGTATGTTGTGTTGATCTGATCTCGGATTAGACTGACGTGATGGTAATGGTATTTCGTATCTTGAGGTATGTTCCGTATTTCCTTGGTACTTGTCTTTGATGGACAATAGATTATCGTATTGGAATTGTCGATGTTATCCGATGGATTGAATTGGCCAGAGTTGATATAATTTCCGTATCGCGAGTTATGATAATGTTTTGAGAACCTTGAGTATTGTTGAGATACCGCATGAGATATTTCGGTATTATTTTAATGTGTTGTTAAGGATACGAATCGTGGATTCTCGTAAATTCTGACGGTAAGATTACATTGGTCGTATTCTTACTTAGTATTTCCATTGATATGTAATTATTAATGAGATGTGATGGTTATCATTGTTGGATATTATGGTGACCCGTCGTGGCTTTCTTTTTAGGTTCTTGGATTATCAAGCTTGTAGCGGTCGTGGAGAGATGAACTTCGGAGGATACTGGCAAGGGCATGTATTTGTGTTTTGAGTTTCTGATCAGTTGTTGTATTCCGCTGCTAGAGTATTTTAATTGTTTGTCTTTATCCGCTGCGTGAGTATGTTTAAATGACATTTTTGGTATCTGGTAACTTAGGTTACTTTGGCAATCATTTTCTAAATCTATTACGCCGATGCGTGTAGCGATAGCTTAACGTATGTGTTTTTAAGCTGAGTTTTGGCATTTTGGGCCTTGTGGTTTCAAATGAGTTTTTACGACGGTTTGATAAACGAGTTTTATAAATCTTCGAATGTTTTTAATAGATAATACCGTCGTTAGCCTCTTGGGCGTTTGTAAATGTTTGCGAAAATTTCCTTCAGCCTTGTGGGTTCCATCTCAGGGCCCACGGCGCTGTAATATTCCCGTTCGGATCTGGGAGTGTTACAATCCTAAACACTTCATTCCGGCATCCTAGCTCGTGTTGAAGATTGTAGATCATTGGAGGATTGGTGTTCAAACCTTCGGCGTTGGATTGCTTCGAATTTCCTCCTTGTTCTTCACTACTTTGAGGTAGGTGATTCTTCACCAATATTTGTAGTATTCTGAAGGACGTTTTTGATCATGTTATGGGATTTACCTAGTCAGTTAGATTCCCAAGTAGTCGATCATCATGCGTTAGAAGGATATTTTTGACGTTTCGGCACTTATTCATCGTATGATCCATTGAACCTTTTTAGTATGTGGACTCCTAAGCATATTATGTATCTTCAAAACCGATCATGACCAGTATATGAAGATTACCTAGTTCGTATGTTTTACGTAAGGAATCATATGTTTTGGGACTTGGAATGAACGGAACTTAGAATATTTTCTTGAAGATCAAGATGAATTATGGTGTAGTAATGATGATACGTATCCTTGTGTCTCGTAGTCATTTAATCCATAAAGATCTTTCATAAACCATATGAGCATGGTATGCACGGAGTTGGCATGTATTAACACTGAGGATTTCATAAGTTTTCATCACCTTTAGCTCAAGTTTTACCCAGTAGTGACTGCCATGCACGATTAGCGCACGCTAAGATGTATATATTAACGTGCGCTATCGGGAATGAGTAACGTGCGCTACGTTGGATACGTAACGTACGTTATATCATCAGGCAGGGCAGTCGGCTGTTCAGAGAAGACTGTCAGTACACTGCTAGCGCACGCTAAACCTGGTCATTTGCGTACGTTAACGGGCAGGCTTAGCGTACGTTACGTAGAGTACGTAGCGCGCGCTAAGTAGTTCAGACAGAATTCATTTTTTAGAGCTTGCGGCCGTAAACCGGATTGTTAGACGTTCGTACGACTTGAGAGGAATTCTTTATTATTTCTTAGGTCCGAGCCTTTCATAGGGGACGATCGAGGGGCGGTGGCATACGGACGCGTGTCATTTGTTGGAGTATTTCATTCTTGCCATTTTCGAGGCAAGTATCATATGTTGAGTTTGATTTATATTGGAACCTTGATCATGGTTATGGTTTTGTTCATGTTGTCAAATATGAGATGTATTTCTGTAATTTCTCATGGTATTCGTTGTTAATTATTCGTGTTAATGAACATATTGAAATGCATATATGTATGCATAATTGATTGGTTTATGGTATAAATGATCCGAGGGGATCATGAGGATCTATGCTGAGGGCGCTGGATCGCTGGACGGGTTTTCCACCATGCGTTGGTCCGACGGGATCATCATGGGGATCTATACCAAGGGCGCTGGATCGCTGGATTATCCTGTATTGTGTTGATGGAATCGCGAGGATTCACATCGTGGGATTCCGATGACGGAAGTCCGTTTTGCATGTTTTATGATGCACTGATGATTTATGTATTATGATACTTGTACTAGCATTGTTTTGCTAACCCCTTCGGGGGTGGACATTGTTTTGATGTTCAGGTAGCCGAGGAGCGGGGAAGCAACCAAGATCGAAACGGAGACGATGAAATGGCTCAGTGATGTGGTTGATGTTTATTGTTATTGTGATTTGTCTTCGTGGTTCATTTAGTACTCGAGTACGTCTGTTTTAATAATGTCATTTCGATATGGTTGTATAAGTTAACTCATTGGATCGGTTGAACCAAATCTGTATTTTGAACTTCAGTTGTACGATTGGATTATATTTACATTTCTTTTAAATTAGCCTTGTAAATCCTTACTTAAAGGGTTTACGGCGCTATAATTATTCCGAATATCTCGGGGTGTTACAGAATATGGTATCGGAGCTAAGATTCATGGATATCTTGGTAGTCGGGTTAGTTGGGTCTGTTTACGTTATTTGATTATTGGTCGGTTGTAACATCACTGCTGAGCCAGCATCGTCGTGTGGACCGTGGTTGTAAGTTTCCTAATCTCAAATACTACCGTTTTAATTAATTCATGTGTTATAAACATTGATGGACTTACTTTTAGAAAGTTTGCCCTGGATATTGAGTATTTGTGTTTACAGTATGTTGAGAGGAGGTCGTGGACGCGGACGCGGTCGTGGACGCGGACGTGGAAATGCGAGACAAGAAGATTCGGTGTCTACCCCAGAAATAACCGCTAGCCGAACGGATTCCCATTCCGGGGGACAACAGGGATCAGCAAATAATAATTCAGATCCTAACGTGCCAGGAGTGCTTGGCAGTGGTTGCTCGGATAAACCGGTTGCTCAAGTTGTGGATCGCATGCGACGGCGATGAGGCAATGACATAACGTAGATAATCGGGAGATAAATGGCT
Source organism: Orobanche coerulescens (assembly GCA_033398695.1). Lineage (NCBI taxonomy): Eukaryota > Viridiplantae > Streptophyta > Magnoliopsida > Lamiales > Orobanchaceae > Orobanche > Orobanche coerulescens. The sequence continues at coordinate 111,944,231 of CM065816.1, read as the reverse complement.
TCTTGAGGTGATCAAATTGCATCCTCCGAAATTTGGCCAGTTCTGTGAGACGCTTTCTTGGGATCAGCTGAAGGAATTAGAGAAGATTTTGCGGGGATTAAGCTGTCCTAGAAAGGTCACAGTCGCCAAGTATCTTCGGCACGGGAAGGCTTTCGGCGGTGGGAGGCCATTCGGCCAGGAGGAGCATAATGTTGACTGGACGGAATTCAAATTAATGATGGAAGCGCGTGTGTCACGCCCGATTAGAGAGGCCCGAGTTCGGGAGTTTTTCTCACCACAAAATTCAGAAGCATCTGTGACGGACGTGATGAAGACCTTTAATCACCAGCTGACTTATGTGCGTCACTTGGTCAGGACCGAGGCGGAGAGGATTTTCCATTTTGACATGCGAATGAAGCCGGAAATTCAGCAATATATGTCCGGATTTGAATGTACCACTTTGCGACAGTATCAGGACAAGGCGTTGGCCTATGATATGAAGGAGGCAGCAGTAGAGAAATCGACGGAAGCAAAGAAGTAGAAAGTGGCTGGCAACTTCACGGAGAATAAGAGTAGTGGGCCTCGCAGGGGCCAGTCCCCTTTTCATTCATCCAGGAGGCCTCCGCATCCTTCTCGAGGAGGAAAGAAGTTCCGGGTAGCACCAACCGTCTCAGACGCAGGGAAGAAATGTTATAACTGTGGCAAAGCGGGGCATATTCGACGTGACTGTTTCGCGCCTGCTGTGACCTGTTTCGAGTGTGGACAGGAAGGACATCGCGCAACGTTTTGTGGGAATGCGACCCGATCTTTTGGTACTCGCACTCCTGTAACGGTTCCAAAGGATACTAGTGTAAACGAGACGCAGCAAAGCGGTTTCCCGCAGCAGAATGTTGGGAAAAGAGAGGCATCCAGCGCTGGGTCCGTTCCTCCACTTATTTACGAGATGAAGAAGGATGATCAGAACACAGCTGTTGCATCAGGTACGATTCAGATCCTTTTGCAACCAGTTAGTGTCTTGTTCGATTTGGGAGCTACGCATTCTTTTATATCTTTGAACTGTGTTAATCGTTTGAAAATCTCGTGCTTGTATAATTGTGAACCTTATGTTGTGGGATTACCGAGCGGAGAGAAAATTGTGGGAACCCTAGAAGCTAGAGATTTTCCAGTGTCTATAGGAGGGAGAGATTGGCTATCGAATCTTATTGTAGTTGACATCTACGGTGACGATTTAATTCTCGGAGACAATTGGCTCAACCGTTATGGAGCTATTCTGAATTACCGAAAGAGAGTTATTTCTATCATTGCTGATGACGTATCTGAACACTTATTCCGAGGATGGAGACCAGGAAGCTCGGGAAAATTGATCAAAGCAATGAAAGCCGTGAAATTACTGAAGCAGGGATGTCATGGACTTTGGTGCTATGCCATGAGGAAAGAGGAAGGAGTAGAGCTCTCATCGATTCCAGTTGTGAATGAATTCTCCGATGTATTTCCTGACGAACTACCTAGGTTACCTCCGCAGAGAGAGGTGGAATTCACTATCGAATTAGAGCCTGGAGCTGCTCCTATTTCCAGAGCACCATACCGCATGGCGCCAACCGAGATGTATGAACTCAAGAAGCAATTGGAGGAATTGTTACAGAAGGGTTATATTCAACCTAGCGTTTCTCCTTGGGGAACGCCCGTTCTCTTTGTCTGGAAGAAAGACGGATCCCTCCGACTGTATATTGATTACAGGGAGCTCAACAAGATGACGATCAAGAATAAGTATCCTATACCTCAGATCGACGACTTGTTTGATCAACTGCAAGGGGCAAGGGTATTCTCGAAGATTGACTTGCGATCAGGATACCATCAGTTGAGAATTAAGGAATCGGATATACCGATGCGCTTTCAGTCCCAGATGCAGCATTATGAATTTGTAGTGATGCCATTTGGACTTACCAATGCTCCTGTGGTATTCATGCAATTGATGAATCGGGTATTCTTAGAATACTTAGATAAATTTGTGGTCGTCTTCATTGATGACATCTTGATATATTCGAAGGACGCAGAGGAGCATGCCGAACATTTGCATGTGGTTTTGAGCACCTTGAGGAAGGAACAGCTGTATGCAAAGCTTTCCAAATGCGAGTTACGGCTTAGGAAGTAACTTTCCTTGGGCATGTGATATCGGTGACGGAGTTCAGTGGACCGAAGAAAGTCGAAGCAATCTTGGAATGGGAAGTTCTAGTAACGTGAAAGAAGTCAGGAGTTTCCTAGGACTTGCCGGATATTATCGCCGCTTTGTAGAGGATTTTCCAAAATTGCTCGTCCGCTCACTCATTTATTCTGAGAAAACTCAAAAGTTTACGTGTGATGAGAAATGCGGTGGTTTTGATGAACTTAAGAAGAGACTGACGACAGCACCTATATTAGCGTTACCAGATGGAACTGATGGAGTCAGGGTATACAGCGACGCTTCAAATCGAGTGCAGGATGTGTGTTGATGCAAAAGGATAAGGTGATTGCCTATGCTTCTCGGCAATTGAAACCGTACGAGGTTAATTACCCGACTCATGATCTGGAGCTAGCAGCTGTAGTCTTTGCATTGAAAATTTGGAGACATTATTTGTACGGCACTCATTGTCAGATCTTTACAGATCATAAGAGCCTCAAGTACATTTTCAGTCAGAAAGAATTAAACATGAGACAGAGAAGGTGGTTGGATTGATCAAGGATTACGACTTGGAGATCCTCTATCATCCGGGAAAAGCAAACGTAGTAGCCGATGCTTTGAGCCGTAAACCTGTTTCTCTTCGAGTGTTGGAAGCACTTACATCCCAAACCAGCATTCAACGGGAACTGATCCGCGAAGGGATTGAAGTATGGGCACCAGGAATCCAAGGGCAACTATATGTGATGGAACTGACTTCATCACTAGTCGAGGAGATGAAATCTAAGCAGCTGAACGATTCTCTGATCCTTCGGTTATGTGGCGAAGTAAAGAAAGGAAAAGCCCCAGGATTCGTGATACAAGACGATGGAGTTCTGATATTTCAGAGTCGACTTTGCGTTCCCGAAAATGAGGAATTGAGATGGACAATTCTGAAGGAAGCTCACAGCGCGCCCTATTCTATTCACCCGGGCAGCAGTAAAATGTATAAAGATCTTAAACAAAACTTCTGGTGGGGGAATATGAAGAAGGACGTAGCAGAGTAAGTTTCGAAGTGTTTGACTTGTCGTGAGTTAAGATTGAACATCGGCGACACCGAATGTTAAAGCCGCTTCCGATCCCGGAGTGGAAGTGGGAGGATATCTCGATGGATTTCATCACCAGTATGCCAAGGACTAGAACGGGAATGAACATGATTTGGGTTATAGTTGATCGACTAACCAAGTCTGCTCATTTCCTAGGAATTAAAGATACATGGGGACCCGAGAGATTGGCGCGAGTATTTATTACGGAGATAGTCAGATTGTATGGGACGCCGAAGACCATTATTTCGGATCGAGATGGTCGCTTCGTGTCGCACTTCTGGAAGGCAGTTCATAGGGCTTTGGGGACTGAGCTCAACTTTAGCACGGCTTATCATCCCCAAACGGACGGTCAGTCCGAAAGGACTATACAAATAGTAGAAGACATGCTTAGAGCTTGTGCTTTGGATTGGTCAACTGATTGGGAAATTTATTTGCCATTGATTGAATTCACCTACAATAATAGTTGGCATGCTTCTATTAAGATGGCACCATTTGAAGATTTGTACGGGAGAAGATGTCGATCACCCCTGTGCTGGGATGATTCTTCGGACTTGATTGGGACAGAACTGGAATTGATAGTTCAGACTCAAGAGAAGATAGCTTTGATTCGGGAAAGACTGTTGACTGCCCAGAGTCGACAGAAGTCTTATGCAGACGTGCGTCGTCGCCCACTAGAGTTCGACATTGGGGACCACGTACTATTGAAGGTGTCTCCTACACGAGGAATTTTCCATTTTGGGAGGAAAGGTAAGCTAAGTCCGAGATATATCGGACCATTTGATATCCTCGAGAGAGTTGGGGATTTAGCATACAGGTTGGCCTTACCGCCATCGCTGAGTCACGTTCACAATGTGTTTCACGTATCCCAATTGCGGAAGTATGTACCAGATCCCAGTCATATCGTTGAATTCGATGAAATCAAGATAGCTAATGACGGCACCTTCGAAGAGAAGCCAATCAAGATACTTGAGAGTCGAGTCAAGCAATTGAGGAATAAACCGATCTCCTTGGTAAAAGTTCAGTGGTCTCGGCATGGAGTCAAAGAAGCAACTTGGGAGACGGAAGATAGTAAAAGTTGAGGAATAGGCATGGAGTCAAACAATTGAGGAATAAACCAATACACTTGGTTAAAGTACAATGGTCACGACACGGAGTTGAAGAGGCCACTTGGGAAACGGAGGACAGTATGAAGACTAGATATCCGGAGTTGTTTTCATCTTAAGTTTCGGGACGAAACTTCTTTTTAGGGAGGAAGGATGTAATACCCGAGATTTCTGATATGTATTTGGAACTTGTGATGTTGTAATTGTTGCACCTTGATCTGAGTATTATTCTCCTTATTTCATAATCCGGTGTAGTTGAGCGTATGATTTCATGAATGTGATTTATAAATTGTGTTTCTGCGCTTGTAGCGCACGCTATCATCTAAGTGTAGCGTACGCTAACTTGGATCCATAGCGCACGCTACGAAGGAACCTTAGCGCACGCTGCACGTGTTCAATATGATTGAGACGTGTGGTATGTGAGATCAGGCCGGGGATCTTGGTCGGATTGTGTCGGGATGAACCTGGACAGCTTTCGGGAAAAAGCCAAGTCAACGCGTTAGCGCACGCTACTCACATGAGTGTAGCGCACGCTACTCACATGAGTGTAGCGCACGCTAAAGGCTGAGTACAGTGAAATCAGTAACGTTTCAAATAGCCGTTAGCGCACGCTATGAATATGGACTAGCACGCGTTAATAACCATTTTCTATATATAGGACAACACCCTTTTTCATATTTTCAGATTTTTCACTCCCCCATCCGAATTCTTGAACTTAGAAAGACACTCTCTTCATCCTAAACACTTCTTTCCGGCATCCTAGCTCGTGTTAAAGATTGTAGATCATTGGAGGATTGGTGTTCAAACCTTCGGCGTTGGATTGCTTCGAATTTCCTCCTTGTTCTTCACTACTTTGAGGTAGGTGATTCTTCACCAATATTAGTAGTATTCTGAAGGACGTTTTTGATCATGTTATGGGATTTACCTAGTCAGTTAGATTCCCAAGTAGTCGATCATCAAGCGTTAGAAGGATATTTTTGACGTTTCGGCACTTATTCATCGTATGATCCATTGAACCTTTTTAGTATGTGGACTCCTAAGCATATTATGTATCTTCAAAACCGATCATGACCAGTATATGAAGATTACCTAGTTCGTATATTTTACGTAAGGAATCATATGTTTTGGGACTTGGAATGAACGGAACTTAGAATATTTTCTTGAAGATCAAGATGAATTATGGTGTAGTAATGATGATACGTATCCTTGTGTCTCGTAGTCATTTAATCCATAAAGATCTTTCATAAACCATATGAGCATGGTATGCACGGAGTTGGCATGTATTAACACTGAGGATTTCATGAGTTTTCATCACCTTTAGCTCAAGTTTTACCCAGTAGTGACTGCCATGCACGATTAGCGCACACTAAGATGTATATATTAACGTGCGCTATCGGGAATGAGTAACGTGCGCTACGTTGGATACGTAACGTACGTTATATCATCAGCGAAGCGATCGCTCATTGAAGAAAGGCTCGATTACCGCTAGCGCCGCGCTAAACACGGTCATTTGCGTGCGTTAGCAGGCGAGGCTTAGCGTGCGTTACGTAGAGTACGTAGCGCGCTAAGTAGTTGAGACGAAATTCATTTTTAGAGCTTGCGGCCGTAAAGCTGGATTGTTAGACGTTAAATGCGACTTGAGAGGAATTCTTTATTATTTCTTAGGTCCGAGCCTTTCATAGGGGACGATCGAGGGGCGGTGGCATACGGACGCGTGTCATTTGTTGGAGTATTTCATTCTTGCCATTTTCGAGGCAAGTATCATATGTTGAGTTTGATTTATATTGGAACCTTGATCATGGTTATGGTTTTGTTCATGTTGTCAAATATGAGATGTATTTCTGTAATTTCCCATGGTATTCGTTGTTAATTGTTCGTATTAATGAACATATTGAAATGCATATATGTATGAATAATTGATTGGTTTATGGTATAAATGATCTGAGGGGATCATGAGGATCTATGCTGAGGGCGCTGGATCGAATGTCCACCATGCGTTGGTCCGACGGGATCATCATGGGGATCTATGCTGAGGGCGCTGGATCGCTGGACGGGTTTTCCACCATGCGTTGGTCCGACGGGATCATCATCGGGATCTATACCAAGGGCGCTGGATCGTTGGATTATCCTGTATTGTGTTGATGGAATCGCGAGGATTCACATCGTGGGATTCCGATGACGGAAGTCCGTTTTGCATGTTTTATGATGCACTGATGATTTATGTATTATGGTACTTGTACTAGCATTATTTTGCTAACCCCTTCGGGGGTGGACATTGTTTTGATGTTCAGGTAGCCGAGGAGCGGGGAAGCAACCACAGTACCGACAGGACGATGAAATGGCTCAGTGATGTGGTTGATGTTCATTGTTATTGTGATTTGTCTTCGTGGTTCATTTAGTACTCGAGTACGTCTGTTTTAATAATGTCATTTCGATATGGTTGTATAAGTTAACTCATTGGATCGGTTGAACCAAATCTGTATTTTGAACTTCAGTTGTACGATTGGATTATATTTACATTTCTTTTAAATTAGCCTTGTAAATCCTTACTTAAAGGGTTTACGGCGCTGTAATTATTCCGAATATCTCGGGGTGTTACAGAATATGGTATCGGAGCTAAGATTCATGGATATCTTGGCAGTCGGGTTAGTTAGTGCATTTACGTTATTTGATTATTGGTCGGTTGTAACATCACTGTTGAGCCAAAGATCGTGTGGACCGTGGTTGTAAGTTTCCTAATCTCAAATACTACCGTTTTAATTAATTCATGTGTTATAAACATTGATGGACTTACTTTTAGAAAGTTTGCCCTGGATATTGAGTATTTGTGTTTACAGTATGTTGAGAGGAGGTCGTGGACGCGGACGCGGTCGTGGACGCGGACGTGGAAATGCGAGACAAGAAGATTCGGTGTCTACCCCAGAAATAACCGCTAGCCGAACGGATTCCCATTCCGGGGGACAACAAGGATCAGCAAATAATAATTCAGATCCTAACGTGCCAGGAGTGCTTCAGCAGGTGGTTGCTCAGATAAACCAGTTTGCTCAAGTTGTGGATCGCATGCAGACGGCGATGGGACAGCAGCATAACGTAGATAATCGGGGAGATAAATGGCTTACTGAGGTGATCAAATTGCATCCTCCGAAATTTGACGGTTCTGCTGAGACGCTTTCTTGGGATCACTGGCTGAAGGAATTAGAGAAGATTTTTGCGGGGATTAACTGTCCTAGAAAGGTCCTGGTCGCCCAGTATCTTCTGACAGGGAAGGCTTTCGACTGGTGGGAGGCCATTCGACCGGAGGAGCATAATGTTGACTGGACGGAATTCAAATTAATGATGGAAGCGCAGTATTGTCCACGCCCAGTTAGAGAGGCCCGAGTTCGGGAGTTTTTCTCACCACAAAATTCAGAAGCATCTGTGACGGACGTGATGAAGACCTTTAATCACCAGCTGACTTATGTGCGTCACTTGGTCAGGACCGAGGCGGAGAGGATTTTCCATTTTGACATGCGAATGAAGCCAGAAATTCAGCAATATATGTCCGGATTTGAATGTACCACTTTGCGACAGTATCAGGACAAGGCGTTGGCCTATGATATGAAGGAGGCAGCAGTAGAGAAATCGACGGAAGCAAAGAAGTAGAAAGTGGCTGGCAACTTCACGGAGAATAAGAGTAGTGGGCCTCGCAGGGGCCAGTCCCCTTTTCATTCATCCAGGAGGCCTCCGCATCCTTCTCGAGGAGGAAAGAAGTTCCGGGTAGCACCAACCGTTTCAGACGCAGGGAAGAAATGTTATAACTGTGGCAAAGCGGGGCATATTCGACGTGACTGTTTCGCGCCTGCTGTGACCTGTTTCGAGTGTGGACAGGAAGGACATCGTGCAACGTTTTGTGGGAATGCGACCCGATATTTTGATACTCGCACTCCTGTAACGGTTCCAAAGGACACTAGTGTAAACCAGACGCAGCAAAGCGGTTTCCCGCAGCAGAATGTTGGGAAAAGAGAGGCATCCAGCGCTGGGTCCGTTCCTCCACTTATTTACGAGATGAAGAAGGATGATCAGAACACAGCTGTTGCATCAGGTACGATTCAGATCCTTTTGCAACCAGTTAGTGTCTTGTTCGATTCGGGAGCTACGCATTCTTTTATATCTTTGAACTGTGTTAATCGTTTGAAAATCTCGTGCTTGTATAATTGTGAACCTTATGTTGTGGGATTACCGAGCGGAGAGAAAATTGTGGGAACCCTAGAAGCTAGAGATTTTCCAGTGTCTATAGGAGGGAGAGATTGGCTATCGAATCTTATTGTAGTTGACATCTACGGTGACGATTTAATTCTCGGAGACGATTGGCTCAACCGTTATGGAGCTATTCTGAATTACTGAAAGAGAGTTATTTCTATCATTGCTGATGACGTATCTGAACACTTATTCTGAGGATGGAGACCAGGAAGCTCGGGAAAATTGATCAAAGCAATGAAAGCCGTGAAATTACTGAAGCAGGGATGTCATGGACTTTGGTGCTATGCCATGAGGAAAGAGGAAGGAGTAGAGCTCTCATCGATTCCAGTTGTGAATGAATTCTCCGATGTATTTCCTGACGAACTACCTGGGTTACCTCCGCAGAGAGAGGTGGAATTCACTATCGAATTAGAGCCTGGAGCTGCTCCTATTTCCAGAGCACCATACCGCATGGCGCCAACCGAGATGTATGAACTCAAGAAGCAACTGGAGGAATTGTTACAGAAGGGTTATATTCAACCTAGCGTTTCTCCTTGGGGAGCGCCCGTTCTCTTTGTCCGGAAGAAAGACGGATCCCTCCGACTGTGTATTGATTACAGGGAGCTCAACAAGATGACGATCAAGAATAAGTATCCTATACCTCGGATCGACGACTTGTTTGATCAACTGCAAGGGGCAAGGGTATTCTCGAAGATTGACTTGCGATCAGGATACCATCAGTTGAGAATTAAGGAATCGGATATACCGAAGTCTGCTTTCAGGTCCCGGTACGGGCATTATGAATTTGTAGTGATGCCATTTGGACTTACCAATGCTCCTGTGGTATTCATGCAATTGATGAATCGGGTATTCTTAGAATACTTAGATAAATTTGTGGTCGTCTTCATTGATGACATCTTGATATATTCGAAGGACGCAGAGGAGCATGCCGAACATTTGCATGTGGTTATGAGCACCTTGAGGAAGGAACAGCTGTATGCAAAGCTTTCCAAATGCGAGTTCTGGCTTAGGGAAGTAACTTTCCTTGGGCATGTGATATCAGCTGACGGAGTTCAGGTGGACCCGAAGAAAGTCGAAGCAATCTTGGAATGGGAAGTTCCTAGTAACGTGAAAGAAGTCTGGAGTTTCCTAGGACTTGCTGGATATTATCGCCGCTTTGTAGAGGGATTTTCCAAAATTGCTCGTCCGCTCACTCAGCTGTTACAGAAAACTCAAAAGTTTACGTGGGATGAGAAATGCCAGACTGGTTTTGATGAACTTAAGAAGAGACTGACGACAACACCTATATTAGCGTTACGGATGGAACCGATGGATTCATGGTATACGGCGACGCTTCAAATCGAGTGCAGGATGTGTGTTGATGCAAAAGGATAAGGTGATTGCCTATGCTTCTCGGCAATTGAAACCGTACGAGGTTAATTACCCGACTCATGATCTGGAGCTAGCAGTTGTAGTCTTTGCATTGAAAATTTGGAGACATTATTTGTACGGCACTCATTGTCAGATCTTTACAGATCATAAGAGCCTCAAGTACATTTTCATTCAGAAAGAATTAAACATGAGACAGAGAAGGTGGTTGGATTGATCAAGGATTACGACTTGGAGATCCTCTATCATCCGGGAAAAGCAAACGTAGTAGCCGATGCTTTGAGCCGTAAACCTGTTTCTCTTCGAGTGTTGGAAGCACTTACATCCCAAACCAGCATTCAACGGGAACTGATCCGCGAAGGGATTGAAGTATGGGCACCAGGAATCCAAGGGCAACTATATGTGATGGAACTGACTTCATCACTAGTCGAGGAGATGAAATCTAAGCAGCTGAACGATTCTCTGATCCTTCGGTTATGTGACGAAGTAAAGAAAGGAAAAGCCCCAGGATTCGTGATACAAGACGATGGAGTTCTGAGATTTCAGAGTCGACTTTGCGTTCCCGAAAATGAGGAATTGAGACGGACAATTCTGAAGGAAGCTCACAGCGCGCCCTATTCTATTCACCCAGGCAGCAGTAAAATGTATAAAGATCTTAAACAAAACTTCTGGTGGGGGAATATGAAGAAGGACGTAGCAGAGTACGTTTCGAAGTGTTTGACTTGTCAGCAGGTTAAGATTGAACATCAGCGACCTGCCGGAATGTTAAAGCTGCTTCCGATCCCGGAGTGGAAGTGGGAGGATATCTCGATGGATTTCATCACCAGTATGCCAAGGACTAGAACGGGAATGAACATGATTTGGGTTATAGTTGATCGACTAACCAAGTCGGCTCATTTCCTAGGAATAAAGATACATGGGGACCCGAGAGATTGGCGCGAGTATTTATTACGGAGATAGTCAGATTGTATGGGACGCCGAAGACCATTATTTCGGATCGAGATGGTCGCTTCGTGTCGCACTTCTGGAAGGCAGTTCATAGGGCTTTGGGGACTGAGCTCAACTTTAGCACGGCTTATCATCCCCAAACGGACGGTCAGTCCGAAAGGACTATACAAACAGTAGAAGACATGCTTAGAGCTTGTGCTTTGGATTGGTCAACTGATTGGGAAATTTATTTGCCATTGATTGAATTCACCTACAATAATAGTTGGCATGCTTCTATTAAGATGGCACCATTTGAAGCTTTGTACGGGAGAAGATGTCGATCACCCCTGTGCTGGGATGATTCTTCGGACTTGATCGGGACAGAACCGGAATTGATAGTTCAGACTCAAGAGAAGATAGCTTTGATTCGGGAAAGACTGTTGACTGCCCAGAGTCGACAGAAGTCTTATGCAGACGTGCGTCGTCGCCCACTAGAGTTCGACATTGGGGACCATGTACTATTGAAGGTGTCTCCTACACGAGGAATTTTCCGTTTTGGGAGGAAAGGTAAGCTAAGTCCGAGATATATCGGACCATTTGATATCCTCGAGAGAGTTGGGGATTTAGCATACAGGTTGGCCTTACCGCCATCGCTGAGTCACGTTCACAATGTGTTTCACGTATCCCAATTGCGGAAGTATGTACCAGATCCCAGTCATATCATTGAATTCGATGAGATCGAGATAGCTAATGACGGCACCTTCGAAGAGAAGCCAATCAAGATACTTGAGAGTCGAGTCAAGCAATTGAGGAATAAACCGATCTCCTTGGTAAAAGTTCAGTGGTCTCGGCATGGAGTCAAAGAAGCAACTTGGGAGACGGAAGATAGTAAAAGTTGAGGAATAGGCATGGAGTCAAACAATTGAGGAATAAACCAATACACTTGGTTAAAGTACAATGGTCACGACACGGAGTTGAAGAGGCCACTTGGGAAACGGAGGACAGTATGAAGACTAGATATCCGGAGTTGTTTTCATCTTAAGTTTCGGGACGAAACTTCTTTTTAGGGAGGAAGGATGTAATACCCGAGATTTCTGATATATATTTGGAACTTGTGATGTTGTAATTGTTGCACCTTGATCTGAGTATTATTCTCCTTATTTCATAATCCGGTGTAGTTGAGCGTATGATTTCATGAATGTGATTTATAAATTGTGTTTCTGCGCTTGTAGCGCACGCTATCATCTAAGTGTAGCGTACGCTAACTTGGATCCATAGCGCACGCTACGAATGAACCTTAGCGCACGTTACACGTGGTCAATATGATTGAGACGTGTGGTAGGTGAGATCAGGCCGGGGATCTTGGTCGGATTGTGTCGGGATGAACCTGGACAGCTTTCGGGAAAAAGCCAAGTCAACGCGTTAGCGCACGCTACTCACATGAGTGTAGCGCACGCTACTCACATGAGTGTAGCGCACGCTAAAGGCTGAGTACAGTGAAATCAGTAACGTTTCAAATAGCCGTTAGCGCACGCTATGAATATGGACTAGCACGCGTTAATAACCATTTTCTATATATAGGACAGCACCCTTTTTCGTATTTTCAGATTTTTCACTCCCCCATCCGAATTCTTGAACTTAGAAAGACACTCTCTTCATCCTAAACACTTCTTTCCGGCATCCTAGCTCGTGTTGAAGATTGTAGATCATTGGAGGATTGGTGTTCAAACCTTCGGCGTTGGATTGCTTCGAATTTCCTCCTTGTTCTTCACTACTTTGAGGTAGGTGATTCTTCACCAATATTAGTAGTATTCTGAAGGACGTTTTTGATCATGTTATGGGATTTACCTAGTCAGTTAGATTCCCAAGTAGTCGATCATCATGCGTTAGAAGGATATTTTTGACGTTTCGGCACTTATTCATCGTATGATCCATTGAACCTTTTTAGTATGTGGACTCCTAAGCATATTATGTATCTTCAAAACCGATCATGACCAGTATATGAAGATTACCTAGTTCGTATATTTTACGTAAGGAATCATATGTTTTGGGACTTGGAATGAACGGAACTTAGAATATTTTCTTGAAGATCAAGATGAATTATGGTGTAGTAATGATGATACGTATCCTTGTGTCTCGTAGTCATTTAATCCATAAAGATCTTTCATAAACCATATGAGCATGGTATGCACGGAGTTGGCATGTATTAACACTGAGGATTTCATGAGTTTTCATCACCTTTAGCTCAAGTTTTACCCAGTAGTGACTGCCATGCACGATTAGCGCACGCTAAGATGTATATATTAACGTGCGCTATCGGGAATGAGTAACGTGCACTACGTTGGATACGTAACATACGTTATATCATCGTGCGAGCGATCGGTACATTGAGAAGAAAGCGTCGATGGCGCTAGCGCACGTTAAACTTGGTCATTTGCGTACGTTAATGGGCAGGCTTAGCGCACGTTACGTAGAGTACGTAGCGCGCGCTAAGTAGTTCAGACAGAATTCATTTTTTAGAGCTTGCGGCCGTAAACCGGATTGTTAGACGTTCGTACGACTTGAGAGGAATTCTTTACTATTTCTTAGGTCCGTGCCTTTCATAGGGGACGATCGAGGGGCGGTGGCATACGGACGCGTGTTATTTGTTGGAGTATTTCATTCTTGCCATTTTCGAGGCAAGTATCATATGTTGAGTTTGATTTATATTGGAACCTTGATCATGCTTATGGTTTTGTTCATGTTGTCAAATATGAGATGTATTTCTGAAATTTCTCATGGTATTCGTTGTTAATTGTTCGTATTGATGAACATATTGAAATGCATATATGTATGCATAATTTATTGGTTTATGCTACAAATGATCCGAGGGGATCATGAGGATCTATGCTGAGGGCGCTGGATCGAATGTCCACCATGCGTTGGTCCGACGGGATCATCATGGGGATCTATGCTGAGGGCGCTGGATCGCTGGACAGGTTTTCCACCATGCGTTGGTCCGACGGGATCATCATCGGGATCTATACCAAGGGCGCTGGATCGCTGGATTACCCTGTATTGTGTTGATGGAATCGTGAGGATTCACATCGTGGGATTCCGATGACGGAAGTCCATTTTGCATGTTTTATGATGCACTGATGATTTATGTATTATGATACTTGTACTAGCATTGTTTTGCTAACCCCTTCGGGGGTGGACATTGTTTTGATGTTCAGGTAGCTGAGGAGCGGGGAAGCAACCACAGTACCGACAGGATGATGAAATGGCTCAGTGATGTGGTTGATGTTTATTGTTATTGTGATTTGTCTTCGTGGTTCATTTAGTACTCGAGTACGTCTGTTTTAATAATGTAATTTCGATATGGTTGTATAAGTTAACTCATTGGATCGGTTGAACCAAATCTGTATTTTGAACTTCAGTTGTACGATTGGATTATATTTACATTTCTTTTAAATTAGCCTTGTAAATCCTTACTGAAAGGGTTTACGGCGCTGTAATTATTCTGAATATCTCGGGGTGTTACATAATATATATAGAAACTTTTAATTACTAGAACTTAATGACAATAGATAAAACTTACTTGAATATGATGAATCAAAGTGCAAGAAACAAACTTCAAAATATAACTTCAAACTTGTTTAAAGGTTACAAGCTTACAAAAATTGAAAGTAAAATACTAAGTGCTTATTGATCAAGCACTTTTCAATTACAAACTTAATGAAAGAAAAACCAAAAATGAAATACAAACTAAAATTGAAAGTTCTAAGGAAAATATATTGCTAAAAGAAAGGAGTATTTCTTAGCAAGAAGATGATTTGAGAATTGGTAATTGGTGATTTTGCAATGGATGAAGATGTCCTTTTATAGGTGATTTTCAAGAATACAATTGATTATTTAATTCAAAATATCTATTGTAATATCTTTGATTAATTCTTTGTTCACACTTCACCCATGTCTTTGAATTTTCAGATTTTTGACCAAAAAAATATCTTGTGGTTGAGTTCACAAGTTGGTCAAAAGTGGACTATTTTTGCATGGCATCTGCTGAAAAACGGCGATGACAAACGGCCCAGTTTGCCCCGTGTTGTGCGCCATTTTGTGGTGACTCGGTCTCTTCCGGAATACGCACGAGAACACGGTGCTAAATGCCGGCCGTGTGTGAAATGGCCCAAGACACGGCCCTTGTTGTGCCGTATGTGAAACGGCCTACATAACACGGTCCTGTTTGCGCCGTGTTGTAGGTCGTTTTGCCTTAAAAAATTCCTGTCGTTGGATTTGATCTTGTTTTCCGTCCTTTTTGATGCTTCATGTCAGTGATCTGTAAAATAATCATTTTTAGCTCATGTTTGGACATATCTGTAAAATATATATTTTTAATCACAAATCAGTACAATTATGCCCGGAAAAATGAATATTTTGTATATGAATTTTAGATCAATTATGCACTAATCACTGCTCCACTTTTTATAACTGGATCTGAATAGCGTGCGCTAACAATATCCTTAGCGTGCACTAACGGGGTACTCCAGTACCTACTTGTTCTGAAATTGATCTTCGTTAGCGTGCGCTAATCCAATACTTAGCGTGCGCTAACGGGCTGAATCCAGCTACTGGCCTCTGAAACTGCTGCTCGATAGAGTTCGTTAATGACATGCTTAGCGCGAGCTAATGCACCCAGAAACCATATCAGTAAAGCTCTCAAAACGGGTTAGAATGACGGACTCCTCCGATCGAAACACCAAGTTCAAGATATGCACGGAAAGCTCCAGAATAGGATCATACTAAGAGCATAAGCTCCAATCAAACTCACACGCGACCAAGAAAAGAGTCGAAACAACAAATATGAAGGCGGATACCCACAACTTTGGAAAATTACAAAATGGCCCAAAACGCCTGAAAATCACGATACGTGATCGAATAACCAAACCGAAGTTCACAACATGCCTAAAAAGTTAAACGGACTTTTAAGGAACACGAAATAGTATTTTCGAACAAGAATCGAACTCAAGCACGGAAAAGTCGCTTAAGAACACGGAACTCAACAAAAAGACACCGAAATGAACTCGGATGACAAAAGGTGCAGAATGAATCATTCTCAGAATGACGAAACGGTCACAAGCGAGTTGTTAAACGGACTCCTGCCCAAAAAAATAAATTTACTGAAAATCGAAATCGTGGATATTACATACTACCCTCCTTAAAAGAAGTTTCGTCCCGAAACTTAAAATAATTAGGAAGGAGCAATATCCCACCAGGAATATCTCAACGGGATACATAAGAACCGAATAATTCACACCCATCGGCAAAACACTACAAACAATGCAAGGAACATACGGTGGGAAATCATGCTCGACGACAATCATCACAATGTCACAAGTAGAGTCATAATAAAACCAACCAATGCCAAGTGTCACCAAACATATAGCACAGTCAAGTAAAGTATACAAACTATCACAAAACAAAAGGTACCTATTACAAGAAAACACGCATAGTCGAAAAATAGAAAATAAACACACAACGATCCGCGAGGGTAACCACGAAGAACTCCGACCACGCCTAAATTCTCGAAAAAACCACACTAGGCATCTCCGTGTCCTTTCAGAGCAGATACGCAAACTCGATCCTCAAACCTCTCAGCTACCGTCTCGCAATAGACGGCTCGGTGTCCCAATTGACCGCAATCGAAATAGTTGATTAATAGTGAACGACAATTCTTTGCGGTATGGCCGGCTCGACTACAGTTATAACACCTCTTCGTACTGCTCACGTTACTCACTGCAGGGGTAATACTCTTCCCATGATCACGCGATCGAGGAATCTTCTTAGGATGATGACACGAAGTCCCAGCCCTTAGGGGCCCACTCCCCTGATTTCCTAAAAATTCCCAACAGTTTTCTGTTTCTTCGATTCAGACATATGCTCAGTCGATGATACAGATAGCTCATAGGATAATGCCCTATTCTAATACTCTCTTAATGAAGTACAAGTGAGACCCACCATGTACTGACGAATCTATGGCTTCATTCGCCTACTAAAATGACATATCTTATCTTCCTTTGTCCTTACCTGATCCTGTACATAGCTGAGCTGTTTGATATAGTCAATAATAGCTTGAGACACCAGTACATCTCGCGGTTTCGCCTAAAAGAATTCATTAATCCTATGATTTGTAATCGGTTCCGGACAAAACTCATCTCTCATCTATCTCTGGAATTCTGCCCACGTGACAACACGATCTCGAGGCTTAACAGCCTCCCACCAATTAGCGGCATCCTTGTCAAGAAGATACTAAGCGACAGGAAACTTATGTTCTTCTGGACAATCAACTACCTCGAATATCTTTCCCAACTGGAAAAGCCAACCACCCCAGCCCAATGCATCTACGGCACCAACAAAATGAGGGGGATTCATACGAACCACTTCTCGAAGCCACTGATTTGTGCCACTGTTCTGGGTCACATCTGTATTACGTTGAACTGCTTAAGTCAACTGAGTCATCTGTGCAGCTACCTGCTGCAAAATAGTATCAACACCGATACGAACACCATCACCGGCAGCATGATCCTGATCACATATCTTGTCGCCACAACCACGACCTCTGCCCCTCGGCATACTGAATAAGTAACCACTCAGCACAACAGAAAATCATAACACATAACACATACAAAGATTACCATCGTAAGGTAACACACATACGAAATCACAGTAACGACGGCATCATTCTGCAATTTCAACGGCTCAAACGATAATCAGCACACAATTACAAAACATCGTGAAACAATCACATATGCGCACAATCATACAAGCCCAAGCTCTAACAGCTCGCACAGGTGCGATAACACCAGTTGATCTTTGAGTATCACATTTTGAAAAAGTAATACAACATCGTTATTGAGACTTAAAAAAACGTCTTACGTTTGATAAATAATGAGGACATCTTCCTTTTAGCTAAAACTTTCAGAAATATTCGACCTTTGGGTATAAGCAATTGCGTCTCTAAATTACTGAATATATCTCAAAATATTTTGGTCCTCAAGGTGTAAGAATTTTGAAACACACAGTTGTACTAGTAGGCACCTTGAAAATACCACGAGAAAACAATCTATTTTAAAAGTACGTCTCAAAATTTATTCTCTAAGATACTCAAGACTTTAAAAATCCCTTAGGCCAGAATATCCAAAAACTCACATTCGTTTACACATCTCATATCAAATGCATCAAATTGTTTCAAAATCAAGACATGTTTTTCATGGAAAACAAACAGTCAATAATCACAGTTGAAAATCACCTAGGATCGGGGCTAAACCACTGGTCCCATTCGAGGCCTTTATGAATCCTCCCAGACTGGCCATAGTTAAAAATCAAAATCACGCACATGCATCACCTAGGACCGGGGCTAAACCACTGGTCCCATCCAAGGCCTCTATGGACCCTCCCGGACTGGTTAGCCAACAAGCTCGTGAATCAGGAGCGAAATCACAAATTCCTCCGAGGCCCCGTCGGACCCTCCCGGAGTGAGCAAAGCACATATATACATTACTATTTCATGTTGAGCATAAGGGTTTCACAAGAATACTTGCAAAACGAGCAAATCCTTTTGGAAATCATTAGCAGCGGAGAAAATTAACAGTAAAAAATACATTAGCAGCAACACCACTCCTCATATAAACAAAATATGAGAGTCAGATAAACGCATATCACAAAACCAAAATCTACATAAAGATTCCATCACTTAACAAATAATCATACAAGTAGCTCGTGTCACACGAGGCACAATATAAATAAGGGAGACTTATATTCACAGGTCGCACGAAGATGATGATCGCCCCACGATACTAGTCACGACCAATAAACTCAGACGACGAGTCGCGACACGACTCAGTCAGACAAAATCCGACGAGACAAGACTCAACAGACACAACTTGACCGACAGACTAGGTTTCCACAACCTAAAGCTCCGATACCATTTATGTAACACCCCCAATCCACTCAAGAATATTACACGCCGTAGACCCTTTCCTCAAGGATCGTCTAGGCTGGTAACTAATATCACCTTTAAGGTTAAAATCGCCCAGTAGACCGATTTGGTCTTTCAATTAATACATACAACTCAATCTCAATATATTCCCATGCAGGGGTCAAAATACAAAATGCTCCCGTACAATGGGGAAAAATACTGCAGCGGAAATAACTACAAGTAAACCAATACAACATCGTACGGGTCCCCATGTGACTAGTATCGATCATCACTCATCATCCTTCGTGCCAACCCTGTGTTATGCTCCCCAAGACCCTGCACGTACCTGAATGCAATACAGACATCCACCCCCCGATTACCGGGGGTTAGAAAAATTCCACTATTTTGCTAGTGCAAGTACAAAGTGTAAAAATACGAGCCATACAAATCATATCACAAGAATAAAAATAATCAGGAATCCTCAAAGATTCGAACATGACGAAAAATACTTCCCGAGGCAAAGAGTTTGAGTAAAACTTTCCAAATTCGAAAGATAGCAAATCAAGAGAATGATTTATAAAATGTTTTAAAATGCCCTCAGGAGTTTTAACGGAAAAACAATTTACGATTATCGAATCCTTATCTTTCAAAAACCGAAAGGGGTCACAACCCAAAGATTTGCTTTCTCAAATACAAACCAACAACAATTCACAAGATTCATAGCCCACGTCACGTGTCCTCGACCGACATAAAGTCAACAGAACATAACCACCCAAGATACAAAATCTTGGTAACACATCCAAGGTACTCGACCTGGCAAGACACATCCCAAATCATATTCATAACACCGTGATCACATGCCACATCATCTCACGGTTGGATCAATCACTTGTTGCATCCTGACCATATGATCACAAGCCATGTGTCACCGTGGGTTTTCTTGGGAACTCACGGTTGGATCAATCACTTGTTGCATCCCGACCACATGATCACAAGCCATGCGTCACCGTAGTTTTTCTTAGGCTCTCACGGTTGGATCAATCACTTGTTGCATCCCGACCACATTATCACAAGCCATGTGTCACCATAGACCTCGCCTATGTCCACACATCCACACACGTAACACAGTACACCAAGGATATCCCAACAATTCACTCAGAGATAACAAACACTTAGCACGACACAAACATCAAATCACAATACGCCGAAATGAAGTAACATACGTATATGTATATATGCATTATCAAAGCACAACATCAACACCAAACATATCCATATGATTCACTTAATCATTTACAAATACGCCATTCACAAAACACACTATTCACACTATGCATAAACGTTTTGAAAGTGAGCCTTTAACGAGGTTTAAGCGAATCTTTTGGAAGTTCAGTTCAAACAACCAAACAAACACACTTAGAGGATCACCGATCATCATATCTATAGAACAAGGAATATATGAACAAGGTACTTTCCTCGAATAATCACGAATGCGGAGAATCGACTGAAGTAAGGCGACACGAACCGACTACGAATCTCCCGACTCCGCTGAACACCAATCCGCAACAATAAACTACGAACGACAATAACAACAATGAAAATGAATTCCGTAGCACGACCTAAACACGCTGAATTCAAGGAACAAACAATGAGAGTTCAAGGTTTCCCCAAAACGGCCAAGAACACGAATCGACCTGACAAAAACATGAAAATAAAATTCTAAACCGTGGGTTATGATCAACATGACTAGATAACAACAAAGAAATCAACAATTTCGGATTAGAATCACGAAATCGAGATAAACCGCAAATATAACAAATCTTAGGATTTTAGAGAATACCTTGATTCACAAGAAGAAGGATGATTTGGTAGATGATTAGATGATGATAACAAGCATCGGAATCTATGCTTAGATGACCCAAGATACTTCAAGGGATCGCCTCTAGAAACCCTTGCCAAAAATCCTACCGAAGAGAACAAGGAAAGAAAACCCCAAAATGAAGACTGCCATCTCCACTTTTTATAACTGGATCTGAATAGCGTGCGCTAACAATATCGTTAGCGTGCACTAACGAGGTACTCCAGTACCTACTGGTTCTGAAATTGATCTTCATTAGCGTGCACTAATCCAATACTTAGCGTGCACTAACGGGCCTGAATCCAGCCGCTGGCCTCTGAAACTGCTGCTCGATAGCGTGCGTTAATAACATGCTTAGCGCACGCTAATGCACCCAGAAACCACAGCAGTAAAGCTCTCAAAACGGGTTACAACGACGGACTCCCCCGATCGAAACACCAAGTTCAAGATATGCACGGAAAGCTCCAGAATAAGATCATACTAAGAGATTTAGCTCCAATCAAACTCACACGCGACCAAGAAAAGAGTCGAAACAACAAATGCGAAGGCGGATACCCAGAACTTTGGGAAATTACAAAATGGCCGAAAATGCCCGATAATCACGATACATGATCGAATAACCAAACCGAAGTTCACAACACGTCTACAAAAGTTAAACAGACTTTAAAGGAACACGAAACAGTATTTTCGAACAAGATTCGCAAGAATCGAACTCAAGCACGGAAAAGTCGCTTAAGAACACAGAACTCAATAAAACGACACCGAAATGAACTCGGATGACAAAAAGTGCAAAATAAATCATTCTTTGAATGACAAAACGGTCACAAGCGAGTCGTTAAATGGACTCCTGCCAAAAAAACAAATTTACCAAAAATCGAAATCGCGGATATTACATTACCGGCAATCATCTCCATCCCTGTCATTAGAACTTACGTGGAGTCTGAATCGAGAAGGTCCTAATTGAGACCGTTGCTATAGTGGAGTCTCGCTCACTCCGATGGTACTAATTCTTCTCGTAATAATAGGTACTCTCATGTGAATGATTTTTTGTTTCTTTTTTCATGTGTTGTAAAAGTATCGGGGGCGTTGCAAGCACATACAAATGAATTTGTTTGACGTATGCGTAATAGTCGAGATTTTTATAATTTTAATAATTTATATTTTGGCATTTTCTCTATTTCCGATGACTCGCTTGTAATCTTTTTGACATTGTGAAACTATTTCGTTCTGCACTTTTTGTCATTCTAACAAGTTTTGAGGTTGTTTTTAGTGAATCCATGTAATGTTGTGATGTTGTCTTGTTCTGGTTCGATTCTTGTAAATCTTATTTGAAACCATCGTTTCGTTGTTCCTATAAGTTCACTCAACATATTTAGATATGTTGTGAGCTTCGGTGTTGTTGTTCGGTCTTAAATCGTGATTTTCAGACATTTGGACCATTTTCTAATTTTATAAAGTTCTAGCCGTATGTTCTCGTATTCGTTTTTCGTGCATTCGGGTGTTCGGATTAGCGTGTTCGCTTAGCGCTTAAATTCATTGTTAAGAACTCTTTGTAAGTGCTTTGTTGCATGTTGGTTTTTGGCGCGTTTCTTCGTGGCAAGAGCCATTTTAGGATGCATGACTCAGACTGCTGTGCTGTAGCGCTTATTGTCATATTGTGCGGAGTGTTACGATCGTACATTCGGGAAAATATGGCTGTAAGCCAATCACCGTGCGACCATATGTTGGGTACATAAATAACTTGAGAGTCCATTAGCCTTATTTGTGATCGTATATCTTCCACGTTACAAAAATAGCGAGAGGTTACTAACCATATGTTGGGTTGTACCCGCTCGTCCAGGCGCTCGAAACCTGAAATACATTAAACATATTTCCCTTAAGGAGTTAGCATTTGAATCACTAGTGCTGTAGTACTCCTATTTTATTACACTCCTACTTTTCCTATTTTCATATATCTCGATTTTTGTGATTCGTTTGTGCCGATGCATTATTATTAAGCTCTATTTTATTTTCTCCCGCTATATTTTCTCCCGATGTGCGATCAAAAATTTTAATTCATGGTCGAGACTCTTACCGAGCATCTCGTCATGTTCATTTTCGGACGATTTCAAAAAATCGAGTCTCGAGTCATGGCGGTTGGGCACTGGCCGGCCGGGTGCGTCAAGAACCGGCCATATGCAGTAGGGACCGACCAGGCGCGCAGGAGCAGCCCGCATGGGCTGATGCTCATACGGTGCTCGTGTAGAGCAGATAGGTGGTGAGGAAATCCCTGCTGGCCGCGCACGGGTAGGGTGCACGATCCAAGCGCACGGGCGACACTCTTGTGGCACTGGGCGGCTAGGAGCAGGCATGCACGAGCAGTGCTCGTGCGGTGCGACAGAGGGCAGGTAGTACATAGCACGACCCGACACACAACTGGATGCCCGAGCCTCACGACCAGGCATGTTCGGAAGATGGCGGACAGGATGTGTCCGGAAAGCTCCCGAAGCTTGTCTGGAAGGCGGTGGACAGGATGTGTCCGGAAGGTTCCCAAAGCCTGTCCGGAAGGCGACGGACAAGATGTGTCCGGAAGGCGGCGAACAAGATGTGTCCGGAAGGTTCTCGAAGCCTGTCCGGAAGGCAGCAGACAAGATGCATTCGGAAGGTTCCCGAAGCCTGTCCGGAAGGCGGTGGGAATGATGTGCCCGGAAGGTTCTCGAAGCCTGCCCGAAAGGCGGCGGACAGGATGTGTCCGGAAGGTTATCGGGCCTGTCCAGAAGGTGGCGTGCTGGACATGTATGGAAGGTTCTCGGGCATGTCTGGAAGGCGGCGGGCAGGTCTATAAATATGACCGAGCAGTCGAGCTTTTCGCGCGTTTTCTCATGTCTCCACTTTTTTTCCGCGGTTGGGACTTGGAGCACACAAAGGCATGCTGTTAAACTATCCATCCACAAGGTTCTTTAGTTCCCAACAACGATTTAATCACCCCCTAATCTTCTCCGATCGACTGAATCAGGGTAAGTTTTCTAAAATCCCAGTTTTGGAAAATTTGGGTATTTTAAATGATTTGGCCCGTCTATTACGAGTTAGCCTAGATTATTGAAGGATTATCAATAATCTAGCGGTATTCTTCCAATTTCATTATTTTTTTCGTGATTCAATTGGCCGCTATTCGTCGTTTTATTGATTATTAAACCCACGCCTACAAGGTGTCTGGTAGAATGCCGTAGAGGGAATTCGGGCTTTACTCGTGTGATCTTTGTTTGACTGGTGATAGGATATTAGCATCGAGTTCCCTACGTGGAACTGGTGTTAAACCCTTCCATTCGTCATCTTCATCAAGATTCCGAAGTTTCCGATCGACCGTGTTCTTCGGAGTATTCACGAGAGATTATCGAGGTTGAAAGTCTGGTGAATCGCCCATTTCGTCTTCGTGTCAGTCGAACTTTTCCATTCATAGGAAGGCCAGGCAAGTATTTGATCGTGCTTTATATATAAATTGCAATTGAATACGTATATACTGTGATTTTCGTATAGTTTTGTTCATATTATGAATTCAGCAACTCTACGTTGATATTTTGAAAAATGTTTTGAAAAAGATTTCTCAAAATAAACTATGTTTCGAAAGGATTTCGAAAATATTTTTGAAAAAGATTTCGAAAGTGTTTTCGTAAAAGATTTTCCACAAATAGTGGATGACTGATCTTGGTTATTGTTTTAGCGAGGATGCCTCGAAAAGTTATTTCAAATATGATTGAAAAGCAAAGTTGCTGAAAGTTTTGGATAATATCTTGAGATTTGCGTCGGCAAAGATATGTGAGAACGTAATGTGAAATGTGGAATGATATGTTGAAGCTGTACTCATGCTGAGATGTTTTGAGACTTGTGGACCGGGTAAAGCCAGGGATTGCCTGGACGAGGGCTCTGAGGTACATGTTAGTGTTCAGGTAGTCCGGCCGACTCCTGACGTGGGATTTAGCTAATGAACAAATTAAAACTCGCAAGTGTACAAATCTCTTTAGTAGGTAGCGATAAGTAAATCGAAGGTCGATCTCACAAAAAGTTGGAAATGATTTGAAGTTCAATTATGTTTGGCAAATAGTCGAATTATAACAAAGAGAGCAAAATAAATTAAAACACAATGAAAATTCCAACTGATGTATGATTAAGAACACGAGTGTAGAGGATTAAATAAATATGAAACGAATGAATAAATGGTAAAGATTATCTAGAGATTACTATAATGAGAATGATATGGGAGTTTAGAATCACTCACACACATGTAATCAATCATTAGTTTCAATACTCAAAGAGTTTCATGTTTGGAATTATCGACAATTAAAAGAAATCCGTTTGATGGCGGTAAATTCTAAAAATCATGATTGTTCTTTTAAAAAACAAGAGAAACTCCTTTGATGGGGATGAATCCCTACTAACAATCGACTAGCTAAATACCTTTGATGGGGTAATTCGCTAAAAGATCGCGGAAAAAGGTTTAGAACATTCACAATCACTTCTATTGGGTCATTTGATGGCGAACACCGACAAAAACCCTCGATTTTGACGACAGTAACAACTATGAATAAGGTTTGATGATCTAAATCATAGGTTCTCTTGCGTCTAAACAATAGTCGTGCACAATATCATCAAGAACACCGATAAATTATGAAGTACAAAGAAAGAGGAACAATCCCAAAGTCTTACCTAGAAAAACAATCGAAACTAATAACTAAGAACATGTGTGTGGTTCATCTAAAAACCCATACGATAATATTAGCTACTCATGATCATTTCAATAATAATATCAAAAATCATAAAACAAAATATGGTAGAAATCTTCCCTTGCAAAAATAAAATCGAATTCCCGATGAAGGTTTGATGTTCTTCCTTCAATTCTTGTTAAATCTTCATAAAAGGAATAAAAATCACTCACAAATGTATCTCTAGATGTTTAGAATACAAAAACAAAGATGAAAACTGAGTTCTAAGAGTGTTTCTCTCCAGATTTTTCGGCCTCTTTAGTTGTGTCTAGGGTTTTCCCTTTTGATACCCGTAAAAAAACACAAAAAATGCATAAACGTGTTTTCTGCATAACAGGTGTTTGGGATCGTGATCTGGGTGTTTTGGCGAAATAGCTACCGCGCGGTCTGAATTTGTGATCGCAGTCCTGATGCAGTCCGAACTATGAGGTCGTGGTCTAGAAGCCATATGTCCCTCAATCTACCTCGGAATTTAGCATATAATATACCATTGCGAAGCTGATTGCACGAGGAATCCATACATATAGAGAACACAACCTATTTCGAAGTAATGAATCTGTAAAAAAATACGACCGATATTACTTCATTCTTCATCGTTTAAGCTCTTTTCTTGCTCCCGACTTGCTCTTGATCGTCATAAACTCCAATATTGGCCATAAAAGCATCTATTTCACCATAATCTTCGTCCGGCTACCTAAAAAACAAAAAACACAATATACCAAGCGTAAAAAGCACAAAAACACTTAAAACAAACAAAAGCACAACTCAATAGAATAGAATGAGACGATCAAAAATCGACTCATCAGTACCACCCGGAGGGTAATCAAACCAGGGATGTCCCGAATGGGACTCTGGGGTATATATTCATATGTGTTATATACTTGGATGCCCAGTGGTTTAATGATGTGCGTATTATTCCAGAATAATGACGTGAGGCGGTACTGCTTGTGCGTTCAAATTGAGATGTTGTTGGTGCGTTTTTGCACAACGATGTCGTTGTCACTATACTGTTGAGGCGCTGGTACTTGGTGAGAATATTCTTCTTGATACACTAATATAATCAGTCATCACACTATTTATTTTATTGCACGTTATACATATTCTTGTTATCAAGTACTTGCATCAGCCGTTTACTGACCCCTTCGATGGTGGATACCTTTTTGTGTATTCAGGTATAGGTCTTAATGGCGAGCCGGCGCATGAAGGGCATGAGGATGATGAGCAGCAGTGATATTCTATCGAGTTGCCGATGTTCTCTTTGTTGTTTTGGTTATGTTTGTGTAAGTACTCACGAGTGTTGTTTTATTGATGTTACGCCCATGTATGGGCTTGGGTACTGTCTTATGTTTGTTATCTATATACTGAGTTGGTTTTGACCGTGGTCATGTTCGACCTTGCCAGTCGTGATGTCGCGGATGTGTTGTGCCATCAACCTTGCCGGTTGACGTCTATTGTTTTAGTTTTTCGTTTGACCCGTTTGGTTCTTGTGTGAGTGGCTATGTGTAACGTACGTTATAATATTGTGTAACGTACGTAATGACATACCCAAAATAATTTGTCTAATTTGCTGTGGTGCATAGCGTACGTAATCCTGACCTGTGTTACGTACGTAATACCTTTTACATACGTTATCCTTTTAATATAGCAGCCTTAACACTGACCAAATGAATAGTGTAGTTCTTCTGATGATATCCGTTCATTTTTCCATGACCATTTTTGCTGTATATGATGAGTATGCAAAATTTAAGATAGATCAACATGTCCCATTCCTAAATTTATGCAAATGAAGTTGAAAGCATCTTCGGGTAATGGTTTTGTAAAAATGTCCGCCAATTGTTCATTAGTACCAACAAATTGGAGACGCACATTCCCGTTTTGGACATGGTCACGAATAAAATAGTGACGAATTTCAATATGTTTTGTCCTACTATGCAATATGGGGTTTTTGCTCAAATTTATGGCACTCGTATTATCACAAAAAATAGGTGTATTTTTAAGCTCAATGCAATAATCTAGTAATTAATTTTTAATCTATAGAACTTGTGCACATGCACTTCCCATAGCCACATATTCTGCTTCAGCTGTGGAAGTAGCGCCACTATTCTGTTTCTTACTCCCCCATGAAATTAGACAAGAACTCATGAAATGACAAGTTCCAGTGGTGCTTTTTCTATCAATTTTGCATCCACCGAAATCAGCATCACTATATGCAAAAAGTTCAAAATCAATGCTTGATGGATACCACAGACCTAAACCAGCAGTACCTTTTAAATATTGAAAAATACGTTTGCAAGCAATAAGATGAGACTCTTTTGGATTGGCTTGAAAACGAGCACACAGACAAGTAGCAAACATAATATCAGGCCTAGAAGCAATTAAATAAAGTACAGAACCAATCATACCTCGATACTGTTTCTAGTCAACAGACTTACCTTTCTCATCTTTGTCGAGTTTAAGAGTGGAGGACATAGGAGTAGAAATTTCTTTGAACCCTTCCATCTTAAATTTCTTTAAGAGCTCATTGATGTACTTTGATTAGTGAATGATTATTCCGTCATTGAGTTGCTTAATTTGGAGTTCGAGAAAGTATTTCAACTCTCCCATCATACTCATTTCGAATTCTCCCTTCATAAGATTTGAAAATCTAGGGACAGAGATTCGTTAGTTGCTCCAAAAACAATATCATCGACATAGATTTGTCAAATAAGCATATTATCACCTAAGTTCTTGATAAATAGGGTATTATCAACATTACCTCTTTTATACCCTTTTGAAATAAGAAAAGAGCTTAGACGTTCATACCATTCTCTCAGAGCTTTTTTTAATCCATAGAGAACTTTATGGATCTTATATACATGATCTGGATGATCATAGTCTTCAAATCCCGGCGGTTGCTTGACATACACCTCCTCCTGGATGACTCAATGAGGCAACACACTCTTTACATCCATTTGATGGAGTTTGATTTTCTTGTAAGCGGCAAAGGCACAAAGAAGTCGAATAGCCTCAATACGGGCAACAGGAGCAAAAGTTTCTTCCTAGTCCAAACCTTATTCTTCATTATATCCTTGGGCGACCAATCTTGATTTGTTCTTTACTGGGAGACCATTATCACCGGTTTTTATTTTATGAACCCATTTGGTACCAATGATTGTTTTGCCCACTGGTGCCGGAACCAATTCCCAAACTTTATTCCTATCGAATTGATTGAGCTCTTCTTGCATAGAAATAGCCTAATTCTCGTCATTTATGGCTTCATCAACATTATTTTGTTCTGTAAGAGAAATAAATGCAATATTGTTTAGACAATCATTTATATTTCTCCTAGTTCGCGCACCTTCATCGATTTTCCCAAGAATTTGCTCCATGGGATGATATTTCACATTAGCCCATTCTTTAAGAAGGTTGAAAGGATTCTCCTCCTACTTGTCCGAACTTAAGTCCAGCTTCTCTAATTCTTTTGACACTTCTGACATTTCTTTAGCTAGAACCATACCTGCATCATCATCAAAAACAACCTTTCTCCGGGGTAAAACTGTATCATCGAATTTTACATGAATTGACTCTTCTACCGAGCCTCTTCTATAATTAAATACACGATAAGCTTTACTATTAGTTGAATAATCAATAAATATACCAATATCCGATTTAGAGTCAAATTTTTCTAAACTATCCTTACCATTATTATGAATAAATACCTTACAACCAAATGGATGAAAATAAGATAAATTGGGGTTTTTACCTTTGAATAACTCATATGGAGTCATCATCTTGTTCCTCCGGAGATGGACTAGATTAATAACATGGCATGCGGTGTTAACGGCTTCGGCCTAGAAATATTTTGGTAGCCCATATTCATTGAGCATTGTTCGGCTCATTTCTTCTAGAGAGCGATTCTTCCTCTCGACAACTCCATTTTGTTGAGGTGTCCGAGGTGCCGAAAAGTTGTGCCCAATACCATATTTATCGCACCAATCTTCAAAATCATTTGAATCAAGTTCTCCACCGCGATCGGATCTGATGGCGATAATTGGTAACTCTTTTTATTTCTGGGTAACCTTACACCACTTAACAAACTCGTTGAACGCATCATTTTTATTTGTTAAGAATTTCACCCAAGTAAATATAGAAAAATCATCAACAAACACTAATGTATAGAGTCTACCAGTTAAGCTAGCATGTCGAGATGGACCAATCAAATCCATATTAATTAATTCAAGAATGCGGCTAGTAGAAATTTCCATTTTTGGTTTAAACGAGCCTCTAGCATGTTTTTCTTTAATACAGGCCTCACAAATGTGGTCTTTTCTGGAATTTAGTTTTGGTAGACCATGGACAATATCGTTTTTGGCCAATTTTGAAAGAAGTGGTAAAGAGGCATGACCCAATTTTTGGTGCCAAATAACGACATTTTCATCATATGAAAGTAAGCATTTTTCATTAAAGGAAGATTCGTCTTGAAGATCAACAATATAAATATTTCCATAACGCAATCCAATAAAAACAATTTGATCTTTTCTCATTGTAGTACAATGCGTAATTTCAAAAATTAATTTAAGACCAGTATCACAAAGTTGGGAAACACTTAGAAGATTATGACAAAGACCATCAACAAAGAGCATTTTCTATAGTGGGTAAAGGTTTCTTACCTATCTTACCTGTTCCTTTTATTTGGCCCTTTTTATTATCACTAAATGTTACACAGTCTCGATCTTCCTTTTTCAGCTCCGTGAAGAGATGTTCGTTCCCACTCATGTGATTTGAACATCCACTATCAACGTACTATTTATTTGATAATGTTGTTTTCCTTGCTTGTACCTACAAAAACATTTTTCTTCCGTTTTATAGGTACCCAGGCTAATTAGGGTCCTGTAGAGTTAGACATAAAAACTTGGTTTTGAACAATGGTCCCTTTAGGTACCCAAATCTGTTTGACTTTTATAGTTCGTCTAGAACTTCAACAGTAAGTTTCGGTATGTCCTGGTTTTAAATATTTTGGACATGATGGAATTCCCGTTTTTAAAATATCCGAATCTTTCGTGGTAATATCTAAGGACCTTTTTATTGGAAATGAATTATACCCGAGTCCTTGTTTTGAAAGAGAAAATTTTTGACCAAATAAGAGTTGCTCAAATTTGTCATTACCACACGAGAATTTTCTAACATAAAGTTTGAGTTCTTTCTGAGTATTGTGTAACTCCTCTCTCAGAATTTTCTCGGTGTCCAAACAATTTGAATGATCAAAGGACACATCCTTGCTTTTCAATAATTTTGAATTTTCATTTTCTAGGGACTTTATTTTCTTTTTCAAATCTTTATTTATATTGTAAATATTTTCGTATTCATTATTTAAAGATCCGAAAGCATCAAGAAGTTCTTCATGAGAAGGATCAATTACCTCATCTTCTCCATCGCTATCTTCAGATGCGCGGGCCATTAGAGCAAGATTGGTTTGAACTTGTGGTTCATCATCATCGCTCCATGTGGCAACATAAACTTCTTTCTTTTTGAACTTCTCATGAGGTGGTTTTGATGAACTCATAGGCGCAGCAGGACGACAATCTTTAGCAAAATGACCTGGAATGCCGCACCTTCAACATGTATTTTCGAACCTTTTATTTTGTGGGAAGTGAATCTTTTTGGATTCATCCCTCGGTTCTTGTTTGATATCTCTTCGGCGCCTTTGTAAAAGATTTTTGAATTTCTTTATGTTCTTAGCATAAAAGGCCATCTCTTCATCCTCTTCCTCTATCAGTTCATCTTCCAGATAACTATCCTCTTTGGCTTTGAATGCGATCGGTCTTTCTCCCTCTTTAGGCTTTGGTTTCGAATTACGAGATTTAATGACAATCTCATAATTTATAAGAGATCCGACGAGAGCACTGAATTCCATGGTGTTTAAACCTTTCAACTCCATGATAGCCGTAACAGTAGCATCCCATTCTCTTGGTAAAGATCGAAGGATTTTCTTGGCTTTATTACTACTTGAGATCGGTTTTCCGAAAGAGGATAGCCCATTTGTGATAGCCGAGAAACGGTCAAGCATAGTAGTAATGCTTTCTTCTTCATTCATAGTGAAGAGTTCATAATCGTGAAGAAGCATATTGATTTTTGTTTCTTTCACTTGATTCGTACCTTCGTGGGTAATCTCGAGCATTTTCCAAATTTCTTTGGCCATCTCGCATGAAGAGATTCTATTGTGATCTTCTGGATTAAGAGCACAGTAAATCAACTGAGTAGCTTTACTATTAAAATGATCATTCTTCCAATCGGCATCATCGTACTCTTCAAAACTTTTGAGTGAGCCATTGGTCTTTTCAGGAATAGTAGGTCCAAGAGCAATTACCTTCCAGATTTTGATATCATGGGCTCGGATGAAGATAGACATTTTCTTCTTCCATGTCATAAAGTTTGAACCATCGAAGAAAGGATGGCGATTGAGAGCGTTGCCTTCAAGAGAAGAGTGGATAAAGGCCATTTCTGGATCTTTTCTCTAGCGGGTGTTAATCCAGTGAAAAAGAGACCACTCCGACACCAATTGTTGGATTGGTACCGCCACTAGAAGGGGGGCTTAAATAGCGCAGATTAGAGTTTTGAACTCTTTTTGTGCAGAAGCTATTTATCGGAGTAAAAGGAATGCAGAAAGGAAAGAACACACGAAATTGTTCGAGAGGTTCGGCTACTAATGAAGCCTACGTCCCCTACCTAGTTTTATCGACTAGGATTTTTCTAAAAACCTTGAGTACACTTTCTAGTTTAGTGCCAACTCTTTACAATAGCACTTTCAAGATTAGTGCCGAACTTTACAGTTTCTTGATTTCCGGGCTCAAGAACAACCTCACTAAAATCACTCTTGTTTTTCAGGATAAAGACAACCTCATAATAAACAGTTGCGAGTAAAGAAACTCGACTTTACAAAATATAGCGCTCTTTGGTACAAGAATGTACAATTCTTCTCGTATCACAATATAAAATGTATATCTCTCGAAATTATTTGCTTGGAAAGCTCAGATGAAAGGATGTATGCTTGATAGTACTTGTGTATCACAACCCTTTTGAAGCAACTCTATTTATAGCCTCTTGGAGCAATTTTCCCGTTGTAATAGTATACAAGTGTTACGTACGTTAGGTAGCTCATATTACGTACGTAAGCCATGTTACGTACGTTACACCTCCTGTGTAACGGCCGTAATGAGACTTTTAATAATGGGCAGTAGCATCTGGCTGAAATCCTTTACGTACGTTATGTACAAGACATTGCGTACGTTATGTGTGGTCAAATAGCCATTGGATGAGATGACTTTATGTAACGGTTGATGACTATTTTTGTTGACTGTGTAACGGGCCGATTTTTGAATATTACGTACGTTATACTGATTGTATTATGTACGTTACCTGCATTCAAAATACTCAATGAAAATGATAATGTTACGTACGTTAGGAAAGGTTTGTTACGTACGTAAGGTACATAATGTTTACGTACGTTAAGTACTTAAAAATATGGAATGCTAATTTTGTTTTAGTGACACATCATCAAAACATTCAAAATGAGTTATGAAAAATATTGTTCCAACAGCCTACTTTGGCCATTCGGGGATGCTGACTGAACCTGGTAGTGTTACTGTGCGGAACGGTGTTATATGTCTTAGTATGTCGAATCTTGGCGGAAGTGGATATGATGACGTCTGTAGAAGCAGTGAGGTAGCTCATACGACAACGATTCATGCTACAGTGAAGGAGTACTAGGATCAGACGATACCCTATGAAACCTTCCCAATGATTGAGTCTACGAATGAGGCAAAGAGGCATAAGACATCCAAAAGATTTTTGGGCGGCAAAGGAACTAAGGTTTCCAAACCCCCACATCATTCGAATGCATTGTATTTGCTGTCGGAAGTGAACGCTGGGCATTTCCAAGCCAGCATCGTTAACTTCAAGTAAGACAGGAAGGTGCTTCAACTGCAATATCCAGGGGCAAGTTCATGCAAATTGTCCCTCTCCACCCTTGACTCGTTACCAGTGTGAATGTGAATGTCATCAGTGTAATACTCGTACCCTTTATTGGCTATAATTATTAATTCATGAACCTCGTGGGTTGGTTTGTAATTTTTTTTTGAATATTGATATCATGTGTTTGATTCGAGATTGAGCTTGTGTGTTGCATTTCATGCCAATATTTCGCCAGTATTCAATATCGGTTGTGTCGTACTATTTGTATCGCTTCGCAACTTATTTTGAAGGGTTAACATACGCTAAGTTACCCGAGTAGCGTACGCAATGGAGGTCGTAGGCCAGCATACGCTACTGTCGGAAGGATAGCGCACGCTAACCGGCAGCACGGGGCAGTCCAGAAGGCACTGGACTAGGACTAGGATCGATCTCGCACGCGCTAAGGCATGTTAGTAGCGCACGCTAGAGGAGCGGGTAGCGCACACCACTATCGGGTGGTAACGTGCGCTAAGCGGCCCGGACAGTAAGGGCAGTGAGGTCTGGACTTCGGCCAGACCAACAGGTAACGCGCGCTAAGACGGTCATTGCGTGCGCTAACTCGTCAGGCATAGCGAATGCTGTTCGGTCATAGCGCACGCTATTGGATGGGCGGAAAGGTTTATGGATAGGGCATATAGGTTCTGGACTTGGACTGGGCACCAGGGAACGCACGCTAAGGCGGCAGCTGCGCGCGCTAACTCGGCGGTATAGCGCACGCTCACTCGGCTGAGTAGCACACGCTGTCGGATGTGGTGCACGCTAGCTCGGCTGGGCAGAAGGGTCTGGACTACAAGCTTAGGCCTATAGCACATGCTATTCGGAAAGCGCTAGCGCGCGCTAGGGCGCACTTATATAAATACATGTGTTGCGGTCAACACTTGTTATTTTTCACCTTTTTTCCTCTTCTCCGAGTTTCTAGACATCTCCAGAGTTGTATAGATGGGGGTTTCGACGGAGCATGGTTGAATCTCAGATCTTTTCAACTTCAAGCAAATATCTATCAATCTTACATCATTTTTCACCAAGGAATTGAGGTAATCCTTCCTTAGAACCCTAACTTTGGGGAATTTTGGGGGTTTGGGGGATCTCGTTTCTCCAACCATTTTAACTCCAAATTTATGATGGATTATAGTTGAATATAGTTGTATAAGTATGATTTCATGATTTCCTCAAGGTTTTGTGGATTGATTCCGAATTTTCCCTCGTAAATCGAGCAAAACCCATTATGCCCCCGTAGTGTTCGATAAAATGTTCCTAAGGGTAGAACTTAGGATGGATCTTAGTTTTCCGACGGAATTGTAGTTGATTGAGCCTCGATGTTTGTTACGAGTGGGATTCGGAAGATAGTTCGGACCATAGCCCTGTTCGTTGTTGTTCCTTTGTGAGTTAGAAATCCAGGCAAGTACTTTATTGCATTAATTTATGGCATGCATTTCTGTGATAAATTTGATATTGATGGGAGTTGAAAGGTTGTTCTTGGGTACTCTCATTCGGGGATTGACTCGATGGGGTCACACAGGGACTTGGTGGCTTAGCGTCTGGACCGGGTCACGAGGGTTACTTCGATTGGGCATTCTCACCCGGAGTTGCTCGACGGGGCACACAGGGACTTGGTGGCTTGAGGGCCAGACCAGGCCGCGAGAATTGTCGGAGTGTTTTTACTGATGATCGATAATTGATATTCCGGAATATCGTGAAATGAACTGTTTTGGGATTGTGAAATGATTTGGAGATGCTTGTGGATGAAAATATTGTAATACTGTACTTGCACTAGCGGTTGTTGCTAACCCCTTGTTGGGGTGGAATGTTTTATACATTTCGGGTACTCTCAAGGGACAGGAGCCTACATGTGGTGCACACGGAGCTGACAAGCAGACCGGATGTTAGAAGCTCGAGTCAGTCATTGTAATTGTAATGTCAGAGTCGGCTTTTATATTTAGTATTGTTATCGGTTTTGTCGTACTATGTCATATGATGTTTGCGTTGAGTGAATGATGTTAAACTTTTCTATTTTGGCCACGACTGAGGCCTAACTTATCTTTTGTATCATACATTTTACTGTTACGTCATGGCGTTTTGTGTATTGAGTTGTTGTTGGCATGTGTGTAGTCAGCCTGGTGGGACCCTGGTGGGTCCTACGGCATGTAATTACCCAAAGTGGAATTGGGGTGTTACATTTATGGTATCGGAGCCTAGGTTTCGTGAATCTAGGCCTTCAGTTATTGGGGTTGTTGAGTCGTAAGAGTTGAGTAAACTGATCGAGCTTAACACCGTGTGCTGCTGTCGAGCCGTGTGACCCGTGGTAGTAAGACTCCTTGAACTCTCCTTGCACCTTGTTGCTTTCATAATAGAGAATATTTGAATTTCTTGGATTGTGAACTGTCCCGATAATTTTAATCCTTTTATATTTCAGTATTTTGAGAGGCCGTGGCAGACGTGGACGCGGCAGAGTCCGCGGTCGTGGTGCCGCTAATGAATCTAGCATACCTTCTAATGTTGCATCTGATTTGGCATCCCATACGGAGCCAAACACCATTTCTCTGAACCCAAGTGGTCAGCCAGATCCTACTGTAAATCAAGAGCCATCGGTTGATCTTAATGTGAATGCTGGCATAGGTGCTATACTCCAGCAGGTAGCAGCACAGTTAGTCAAGTTGAATGAGTCCGAACATCATGACCAGTCAACAGATGAGGGTAAATGGCTTCAAGGAGTGATGAAAATGCAACCTCCCCGTTTTGCTAGTGCGTCTGATACGTTGGGCTGGGAAGGGTGGTTGTTTCAGTTTGGCAGGATTTTTGATGCTGTTTCATGTCCCGATGAGAGACGGGTCCCTATTGTGCAGTATTTTCTTGACAAGGAGGCTGCGGATTGGTGGGAAGCAGTGAAACCTACGGATCGTGTGGCCACGTGGGCTAAGTTTAAAGCTGCGGTAGAGGAAGAGTAATGTCCTTGGCCTATTAAAGATAAATGTATTTCGAATTTATTTACGGTGACACCTCAAGATGTATGTGTCACTGAGGCAATCGTTGCATATAATCAACAACTAAACCATGTTCGTGCACAAGTAAGGATTGAGGTAGATAAAATCCATTACTTTAATTTGAGAATGAAACCCAGGATTCGTGAGGCTATGGAGGGTTTCAGATGTGTTACCTTGAAGGAATACCAGGATCGTGCCTTGGCCATCAAGATGGTCATTACTGCATCAAGGCCGGGTACCGAGGGTAAGAAGTCGATGACGACTGGTGACTTTTCGAGAAATAAGAGTGGAGGATTCTGTAAATCTCAGGCTTCTCATTCTGCTATCGGGAAGTCTATTCAGCAAGCCAGTAGCACTCCAAGTTTTCGACCGGGCCAGTCATCTGCCTTTGGTAGAGGACAATGTTTCAATTGTAATCAAACAGGCCATCAGTTTCAAGAGTGTCCACTTCCTTCCGTTATTTGTTTCACATGCAGACAGGCCAATCATTGGGCGGTTCATTGCGAGGCTGCCACTAGATTTTTCAAAAAGCAGAGTTCAGCACCAACTCCGAATGTGAACCCAGGGACTACATCTAATCAGTCGCAATAGACTTTTTGACGTGGAAGAGGTCGAGGCCGGTCGGATCGTCAGGCTGCATCGAGTGTGGGTTAGGTGCAACCAAGAGTGTACCAGATGAGACGTGCGGACGACACAGAGGCTCCGGTAGCTGCAGGTACCACGCAAATACTTTCTCAACCTGTATCAGTCTTATTTGATTCGGGAGCTACCCATTCGTTTATTGCTCTTGATTGTGTGAAACGTTTGGGTCTTGAGTGTTTGATTGAGTGCGAACCATTCGTAGTAAGTACCCCAAGTGGGGAGCATTTGATTGGGAACCGAGAGATTAAGAATTGTCTTGTGTATATTAGGAGTTGAGATTGGCCTTCAGACCTCATTGTGGTTGATCTGAAAGGAGAGGATGTGATTCTGGGAGATGATTGGTTGAATCGTCATAGTGCTATCATGAACTATCGAACGCGAACTATTTCTATAATAATGGAATATGGTGTCAAGCACACTTTCTTGGGTCGTAAACCGGGTAGTTTAGGAGGGGTGATTTCCGCTGTCAAGGCGATAAAACTGTTGAAACAAGACTGTATTGGTTATTGGTGTTACACCATGAGCACTGATGACGATGAAACTGATTTATTATCGATTCCAGTTGTGAATGAATATCCTGATGTATTGCCGGATAATCTTCTGGGATTACCTACGTCTAGAGAGGTAGAGTTTCCTATTGATCTTGTGCCAAGCGCAGCACCTGTTTCTCGAGCGCCGTATCGTATGGCACCCACCGAGATGTTAGAACTGAAGAAACAATTGGGCGAGCTTTTTGACAAAGGGTATATTCGACCTAGTGCATCACCTTGGGGTGCACCGGTTCTCTTCGCTATGAAGAAGGATGGATCGTTCCGTCTATGCATTGTTTATCAGGAATTGAATAAGTTGACCATAAAGAACAAGTATCCTTTGCCTCGGATAGATGACTTGTTCGACCAACTTCAGGGTGCCACGATTTTCTCTAAAGTTGACTTGCGATCAGGATATTACCAGCTGAGGATTCTGGATTCCGATATTCCGAAGACTGCTTTCCGTACTCGGTACGACCATTATGAATTTGTGGTTATGCCGTTTGGGCTAACCAATACTCCTGCCGTGTTTATGCAGCTGATGAACAAAGTTTTCATTGACTATCTTGATAAGTTCGTGGTCATTTTCATCGATGTTATTCTTGTCTACTCCCGTAATGAGGAGGACCATGCTGAACATCTCCGATTGGTGTTAAGCACGTTGAGAACGGAGAGACTTTACGCTAAATTCTCAAAGTGCGAATTCTGGCTTAAAGAGGTGACATTTCTTGGCCATGTAATTTCGGTTGATGGAGTTCGGGTGGATCCTAGAAAGATAGCGGCCATTGTTGAGTGGGAACCACCTAGGAGTGCGAAGGAGACCCGGAGTTTTCTAGGGGTTTCTGGATATTATCATAGATTCGTCGAGGGGTTTTCAAAAATCACTCGACCACTTACTCAGTTTCTCCAGAAATCTCAGAAGTTCGAGTGGACTAATGAAAGACAAAAGAGTTTTGATGAGCTCAAGCGACGGTTAACTTCGGTGCCCGTGTTATCATTGCCCCAGGGTACCAATGATTTTGAAATGTATAATGATGCTTCCGAACTTGGATTGGGTTGTGTTTTAATGCAGAGAGGTAGAGTAATTTCATATGCGTCTCGACAATTGAAACCATATGAAATGAATTACCCTACACATGATTTGGAGTTATCGGCGGTCGTTTTCGTGCTAAAAATTTGGAGGCACTATCTTTATGGCTCTTCGTGTAAAATTTACACAGATCACAAAAGCCTAAAATATATATTTAGCCAGAAGGAACTAAACATGAGACAACGCCGATGGTTGGAGCTGATAAAGGATTACGATCTTGAGATATTATACCATTCAGGAAAAGCTAATGTGGTAGCGGACGCATTGAGTCGGAATCTGGTAGCACTCCAAATGTTGAAGGTACTCACCTCTCGACATGAGATCCGTCAAGATATAATCAGATAAGGTATAGAGATTTGTCTTCAGAAAGTTCAAGTCCAATTATGCACTTTGGAAATCACGTCGTCTTTGATCAATGAAATCAAATCAAAGCAACTGGAAGATCCGTTACTATTCCAGCTAAGAAAGGATGTGATTGGAGGAAAAGCTCCCAGATTTATGATTCAAGATGATGGTGCTTTGAGGTTTAGAGGTAGACTTTGTATACCTACAGACGTCGAGCTTAAACAGACCATATTGAGGGAAGCGCACACTACACCATATTCTCTTCACCCCGGTACAAGCAAAATGTATAAGGACGAGAAGAATAATTATTGGTGGAGCAATATGAAAAATGATGTTGAAGAATTCATGTCGAAATGCTTGACGTGTCAGCAGGTCAAGATTGAACATCAATGACCAGCAGGGTTGCTTAAATCGCTACCAATTCCAGAATAGAAATGGGAGGATATAACGATGGATTTTGTCACCAATATGCCGAGGACACGAACGGGGATGAACATGATTTGGGCTATTTTCGATTGACTAACGAAGTCAGCTCACTTTTTCGGAATTAAGGATAATTGGGGGCCCGAGAATCTAGCTCGTTTATTCATTGCAGAAATTGTGAGGTTACACGGGACTCCTAAGAGCATTATTTCCGATCAAGATGGTAGATTTGTGTCGTATTTCTGGCAATCCATTCACCGAGATTTGGGGACGGAAATGAGGCTTAGTACATCGTGCCATCCTTAGACTGATGGGCAATCTGAACGGACAATTCAGACCCTTGAGAACATGTTGCGAGCATGTGCCTTAAATGGGAAGGATGATTTGGAATCGCACTTGCCACTAATCGAATTTGCCTACAATAATAGCTTGCATGCGTCGATTAAGATGGCACCATTTGAGGCTCTATATGGATGGAAATGTAAGTCACCTTTGTGTTGGGATGATTCCTCTGTACTGATTGGGACGGAGCCGGATATGTTAGTAGAGACCCAGGAAAAGATTTCTTTGATTCACGAGAGGCTTTTGGCCGCCCAAAGCCGACAGAAGTCATATGCCGACAATCGACATTGACCGCGAGAGTTCAAAGTCGGCGATCATGTGTTGATAAGAGTATCACCAAGCCGTGGAGTTTATCGCTTCGGGAAAAAGGGTAAACTCAGTCCGAGATATGTTGGGCCATTCGATATTATAGAGCGAATTGGTGAACTTGCTTATCGTTTGGGCCTTCCGCCTTCACTGAGTCATGTGCATAATGTATTCCATGTTTCCCAGTTGAGGAAATACGTACTGGACCCTAAGCATATCGTTGACTTTGGAGAGATTGAATTGAATTCCGATATCACCTTTGAGGAAAAACGAATCCAGATTTTGGAGCGTCGGGTAAAACAACTTAAGCATAAAATTATCCCTTTAGTTAAAGTGCAATGGTCGAAGCATGGATTGGAAGAAGCCATATGGGAGACAGAAGAGCATATGAAGTTGAGGTACCCCGAATTATTCGCTTCGTAAGTTTCCAGACGAAACTTATTCTTAGGGGGAGAGAATGTAATACTCGTACCCTTTATTGGCTATAATTATTAATTCGTGAACCTCGTGGGTTGGTTTGTAATTTTTTTCGAATATTGATATCATGTGTTTGATTCGAGATTGAGCTTGTGTGTTGCATTTATTGCCAATATTTCGCCAGTATTCGATATAGGTTGTGTCGTACTGTTTGTATCGCTTCGCAACTTATTTTCAAGGGTTAACATATGTTAAGTTACCCAAGTAGCGTACGCAATGGAGGTCGTAGGCTAGCGCAAGCTACTGCCGGATGGATAGCGCATGCTAACCGGCAGCACGGGGCAGTCCGGAAGGCACTGGACTAGGACTAGGATCGAGCTAGCGCGCGCTAAGGCATCTTAGTAACGCACGCCACTATCGGGTGGTAACGCGCTAAGCGGCCCAGACAATAAGGGCAGTGAGGTCTGGACTTCGGCCAGACCAACAGGTAACATGCGCTAAGATGTTCGTTGCGAGTGCTAACTCGTCAGGCATAGCGCACATTGTTTGGTCGTAGCGCACGCTACCGGGATGGGCAGAAAGGTTTCTGGACAGGGCAGATAGGTTTCTGGACTTGGACTGGGCACCAGGGAATGCATGCTAAGGCGGCAGCTGCGCGCGTTAATTCGGCGGTATAGCGCACGCTAACTAGGCTGAGTAGCGCATGCTGTCGGACGTGGTGCATGCCAGCTCGACTGGGCAGTAGTGTCTGGACTACAAGCCTAGGCCGATAGCGCACGCTATTCGGAAAGCGCTAGCGCGCGCTAGGGCGTGCTAGGGCGCACTTATATAAATACATGTGTTGCGGTCAACACTTGTCATTTTTTACCTTCTTTCCTCTTCTCCGAGTTTCTAGACATCTCCAGAGTTGTATAGACGGGGGTTTTGATGGAGAACGGTTGAATCTTAGATCTTTTCAACTTAAAGCAAAGATCTATCAATCTTACATCATTTTTCACCAAGGAATTGCGGTAATCCTTCCTTAGAACCATAACTTTGGGGAATTTCGGGGGGTTTTAGGGATCTCGTTTCTCCAACCATTTTAACTCCAAATTTATGATGGATTATAGTTGAATATAGTTGTATAAGTATGATTTCCTTATTTCCTCAAGGTTTTGTGGATTGATTCTGAATTTTCCTTCATAAATCGAGCAAAACCCATTATGCCCCCGTAGTATTCGATAAAATATTCCTAAGGGTAGAACTTAGGATAGATCTTAGTTTTCCGACGGAATTGTAGTTGATTGAGCCTCGATGTTTTTTAGGAGCGGGATTTGGAAGATAGTTCGGACCGCAGCCCTGTTCGTTGTTATTCCTTTGTGAGTTAGAAATCCAGGCAAGTACTTTATTGCATTAATTTATGGCATGCATCTCTGTGATGAATTTGATATTGATGAGAGTTGAAAGGTTGTTCTCGGGTACTCTCACTCGGGGATTGACTCGACGGGGTCACACGGGGACTTGTTGGCTTAGCGGCTGAACTGGGTCATGAGGGTTACTTCGAGTGGGCATTCTCACCTGGGGTTGCTCGACGGGGCACACAGGGACTTGGTGTCTTGAGGGCCGGACCGGGTTGCGAGAATTGTTAGAGTGTTTTTACTGATGATCTATAATTGATATTCCGGAATATCGTGAAATGAACTGCTTTTGGATTGTGAAATGATTTGGAGATGCTTGTGGATTAAAATATTGTAATATTGTACTTGCACTAGCGGTTGTTGCTAACCCCTTGTTGGGGTGGAATGTTTTATACATTTAGGTACTCTCAAGGGACAAGAGCCTACATGTGGTGCACATGGAGCTGACAAGCAGACCGGATGTTAGAAAGCTTGAGTCAGTTGTTGTAATTGTAATGTCAGAGTCGGCTTTTATATTTAGTATTGTTATCGGTTTTGTCGTACTATGTCGTGTGATATTTGCATTGAGTGAATGCTGTTAAACTTTTCTATTTTGGCTGCGGCCGAGGCCTAACTTATGTTTTCAATCATACATTTTACTGTTACGTCATGGTGTTTTGTGTATTGAGTTGTTGTTGGCATGTGTGTCGTCAGACTGGTGGGACCCTAGTGGGTCCTACGGCGTGTAATTACCCAAAGTGGAATTGGGGTGTTACAATCAGATGCACTATTATGAGATAGTCTTTGAACTGATAAGGAACGTCACCCTATTGATGAGCAAAGCAAATGACCGGAGTACGTCCCGAACCCCTACTTCTATTCCCGAAGAAACTTAATGTTGTTGTATAATACCACGGGTATTCCATCCTGTTTAATATTGTGTACCTCGTTTTTAATGATTAATAATGTGCTCCATCGCGATGCTTGGACTTTTATACGTTATGTTTAGACCATGTTGTCACGTATAAAATCTTGTCCGCACTTATTTGTTTTGTGATGCAATTGTATGATGTTGATGATATGTCGATGACATACCTTGATGTCGTTGAGTAATTATCGGTGCAAATATGACGGTGGCCAACGTCTTGTTCCCCGAGAAATTGCTAGACGAGTCTAAAGGGAAGTCGTGTTATAAGGATTAAATGTGATAAAATAACTTAGTAAACGAACCTTACGTACATTATTCATAGAACATTACGTACGCTAGTCTCGTTGCATTACGTATGCTAATACTTAGGCCTTACATACGTAACGAAGTCTTCAATCTTCAGACAGGAATATTGATCCCGCGTGGTCAGGACAACTTTCGGCGCAATAACAACAGACAGGCCAACTGGTATTAATGTACGTTATATTGGCCACCATTACGTGCATAATGTTGGGAGTCATTTCGGGTAGGGAGTTCTAGGTTTGCCTTATGTATGTTAACTTGTTTTATATAACGTACGTAAGAAGCCTTACGCACGTAAACCTTCAGATATAACGTACGTAAGGAATATCCTGCTACAAGAAATCAACACTTCCCCTTTCATTTGCACGAAGAAAATCTCTCTCTCTCTCTCTCTCTCTCTCTCTCTCAAATCATCCTCCAGCCTCCTCACTCAAGTTCTAACCTTCTTAGCCTCAGATTATCATATTAGAAAGGATTGTTTAAGTTCCGGAGAAGGTTTTGAAGGTGTTTTCTCTCGGTATTCATCGTTCTTCATTGTTCTTCCTCGTCCCTCATCAAGTAAGGTAAGTTTATCAAGTCTTTGAATCCATTTTGATTATGATAGTATGTTGTACCAGATTTCGGGTGTTATGGGTAGTTTAGAACTCTTGAAGATAATCGAACCAGGAGAACTAATGTTAAATCATAATCGTTGGACATGAACCTATCTTGAGATAGTAACTTGTGTATTCCTCCATGGACATCACATATCGAATTACAAGTTTATGATTAGACCTATATAAACGTTAGTACAATAGGATTTGTTGTGTAGTAGATTGTGTTAGTGATTCGGTTAGTCGTTGATTAAACTTGTTAGAATTGTTAAGATGAACTAAATCACGAAATGTCTAGTCAGATAAACTAATCATGCTCATAAGATTTTCTTACTAGAATCATGTCCTAACATTTTATACCAATATTTAAATTTTCGAACTAAAGTAATTAATAAGTTGATAACATTGATTGTAGTTGAAATCATATAGAAGACGTATTGTAAGGAGTTGATAATCGAGGAATCGAGAATGGTAGTAGTTCATATTATCATTAAGTGTAGAATTTGGTTTCAACATTATGAATCGAACTAGGTTGAGAATTCTGTCGGGATGGGTAATTGTCGATATTCGTTATTATCACCATAGGTATTAATCGATGCATATGTAATAGGTCGAGCTCTCGATCATAGACATTCGGGTCATTGTGTCATCAAAAAATTTACTCTCGTCAGAACTAAGGCAAGTGATACCTTGCTCAGACTATGTTATATTGAATTCCAAAATTTAATGTGTGTCTCTATTGGTGGAACTTGTGTTTTTTTTTACTTACCCATGTCCGGAGTATTCCTGTGTAGATTCTTCCGTGACCCTTGGTTGCGACCTTGGGAGTTTATGTGTTGATATACCGTACGGAACCGTGTTGAGGGATAAAACCTGAATAGTACCCACGTCCGGAGTATTACTGTGTAGATACTTCCGTGACCCTTGGTTGCGACCTTGGGAGTTTATGTGCTAGTAGAAAAGATAATATTGAGTATTCTGCGATCTATTTCTATACCGAATAATAATATCGTACTGCGGAATTATCTAATTCTATCAATGAGTTTTATTCGTATTTGTCTGACCTGGGCTGGCTGGCA
Source organism: Orobanche coerulescens (assembly GCA_033398695.1). Lineage (NCBI taxonomy): Eukaryota > Viridiplantae > Streptophyta > Magnoliopsida > Lamiales > Orobanchaceae > Orobanche > Orobanche coerulescens. The sequence continues at coordinate 111,899,477 of CM065816.1, read as the reverse complement.
CGATTTTTCGTATCAGGCAAATTTGTTGAATATGTGCAGGACATTCCCGAAGGTTCCGGTCAGGCTTGAGCAGTGTTGGGGAGAAGCCTTGTTATTTCATTTCTTTAAATTGAATTCTGAAACATTCCATGTCTGTGTAATAACCGCATATGTGGACTTATTTTCCAAAGTATTTCTTTTCGTATACTATCCTGGAGCTACTTTTAAATAAATTATTTATATGGAGAAATTTTAAAGTCCTTAAATTGCCTTGTGGATCCCACACAGAATTCACGGCACTGGAATGTTCTGGTAAATTTTCGGGGCGTTACAGAAAATGGTATCAGAGACAAAACATCCATGTTGGAAGTTTTACTAAAATGTTTTCGAAAATGTTTAAGGGTTTTCAAAGTCCAACGCTCCAAGCGGCCGTAACTCCTCGGGGAATGTCAAAATGAGGAACACGTATGTTTCTTGAGAAACAGGTATGATGTTTAAACTCAGTAGAAATTAAATAATAATTGTACGGAACTGGCCGTCTAGATCTAACATTTATCACAATGGCACTTCGTGGAGCTAGGAGAATCGTGAACGACACTCAGGGCTCCACTGTAAATCAGCATGAAGACAGGAACACCGCTGAAACCGTTCCAATCGGAAACTAGCCACCGTCTAATAATCTAAATGAATAGGAGGCAGAAAACCAGAACAATAGGGGAATGGATCCGGCTTTCATTCAGACTTTTGCCCAGGCCATTGCAATGGGAATCGCTCAGGTCAACCGAGCAGAGCGGGTACCAGTCATTAACGTGGAAGAGAACGCCGGGAAGGACTGATGGTTGGGAGAGATGCTGAAGGCTAGACCACCATTATTCGACGGTTCGAGGGATAAACATGTGGACGACTGGATCTCTGAAAAGAAGACTACTTTCGATGTAATCGGTTGCCCAGGGAACCAAAAGGTACTAGTAGGAATCAACCAGCTTCGTGACACTGCAGCCCGATGGTGGAGGACCTATAAGCCGGAGGATAGGGTAGTCGGGTGGACCGAGTTTTCCAAACTGTTGAGAGACGAGTACTACCCCAGGTCAGCTCAAACTGCTCATGCACGGAGTTTCTTCAGTGCCGGACCACATAACTTGCCAGTGCAAGAAATCATTCGAGCCTATAGAACCGAACTAAGCTATGTCTCGCAGATGGTTCTATCCGAAGATCAGCGAATCTGGCACCTTGCACAACGGTTGCCAGAAGATGTTCAACGTCACGCAGCTGGATTTCACTGCACAACTCTGAGGGCATATGAGGACGTAGTCACAGCATATGCCGGTACTATTGTTACTTCTGCCACTGGGCATAATCCGAAGAATAAAAAGACGTCTAACCATTCTGGGAGCACCAGTAGAATGAACTCGGGAACTGGGTTCTCCTCTAGATCCACAGTTTCGTACCAACAAAAGGGCACATCCGACCGGTCCCTCCGCCGGAGTTGTTTCAATTGTGGTACAACTGGACATACCATGAGTCAGTGTCGTAAGGTGGCTACGAAGTTTTTTTCATGCAGAAAAAGTGGGCACATGTCTCATTACTGTTTGCGGGTCAATTATACACCAAATCCAGCTTCTCAGAGTCAGCAAGGTTTAGTATAGACATCTAGGGCACCCACCATTTTCGACAATCGAGCTCCACCTTACCAAACTCAATACCCACCATACGTTGCCGGAAGAGGACGTGGGCGCGGGGGAGGCACTGCACCCTCCTCGGGGACACTACCATCCTGCATGTTCGAATTAAGGGCTACTGATGACCAAACCGCACCTGCTGTCTCAGGTACACTTCTTGTAAACTCCCAGCCTGTTCATGTACTATTTGATACTGGAGCGACATACTCATTTATATCTGTGGAATATGTTAATCGTTTGAACCTTCCTTGTGTACCTTGTGAGTCTTTTACTGTTAAGCTACCCGAGGGAAGCAGATTCGGGGGTAATTTAGAAGTTCAAACTGTCCGAACGAATCTCATGATTTCCCCATTTCAGAATGAGGATATCATTTTGGGTATGGATTGAATGACCATGCACAGGACGATATTAGATACCTATCACCTGACCATTTCCATTATGACTTGTGACGGTGCCACTCACATAATCAGGGGTCGAGAACACTTCAGTATTAATGGTCTCTCAGCCTCCTTACAATGGGGTTATCTTGTGACACTAGAGAAACATATTACTAGTGTTATGTTCTTTAGGAGGACACGTCACAGCTATCGGTTGTCAACATTCCCGCAGTGAGAGAATTTACAGATGTTTTTCCGATGAATTATCAGGGTTGCCACCGCGGCGAGAGGTTGATCTCTCAATTGAACTTGAGCCGGGTACGATACCTATCTCCAAAGCACCATACAGGATGGCACCACCTGAGATGAAGGAATTAAAGTTACAACTCGAAGAATTGTTAAAAAAGGGACTGATCTGTCCGAGTACTTCGTCGTGGGGTGCGCCGGTCCTTTTTGTGAAGAAAAAAGACAACTCCCTACGCTTGTGTATCGATTACAAAGAGCTAAACAAAGTCACTATCAAGAACCGTTATCCACTTCCAAGGATTGATGATCTACTGGATCAATTACAGGTGTTGTGTTCTCAAAAATCGATTTACGGTCTGTGTAACACCCCCAATCCGCTCAGGGATATTACACGCCGTAGAACCTTTCCTCAAGGATCTACCAGGCTGGTAACAAAATCATACATCTCAACAACACCTTTAAGGCTAAAAGACTCAGCAGACCGATTTGGTCTTTTAATAAATATATACAACTCAATCTCAATACATGCCCACTCATGGGTCAAATACAACACACTCCCGTACAACGGAAAGAATACTGCAGCAGAAATAAATACGACTGAACCAATACAACAACGTACGGGTCCTCATGTGATTAGTATAGTTCATCTTTCATCATCCTTCATGTCGACCCTGTGCTATGCTCCCCCAAAATCTGAATGCAATACAGACATCCACCCCCCGATTACTCAGGGGTTAGCAAAATTCCACTATTTTGCTAGTGCAAGTATATAACCATACGAAATGTAACAAACAAACGGAAATCATGAATCGGGTACGACAATTAACTACAAAAGCCTTCCCGCGAAGTTTTATTAATTAGAAAGCAATCACTGAAGTGTTTGAAAATAAATTCCTCATCTCGGGGATTTTTAAAAGTAGAAACCTTGTTGGACCTCAAGTCCTTAGTTGAAAATAACCATTTCAAGACGAATGGGTCTCGGCCCAAAATTACTTTCCGTAAAATGGCCTTTACAAAAACTGGTGGGATCTCAACCCAATTCTCATAAATTCACAGTACACGAGAACAATAGAAAAATCAGTTTTCCAACATCAAAACCCACGACTAAAGGACTAAACACAAACGACAAATATTCCGGTGCCATTCTAGCCGAGTAGGCCAATAGACAACTTACCTCTTACACATCTAGTCAATGCATGAAATAATCATGAAAACATCATTCAAAACACTCGTTTCCGGAAATGCCAATATCAAAACACATTTGTAAAAATGCACCACAATTAACCGTCGATCCACCCCTCCGTTGACCCCTACCGAGACCCCGTTGGATCTAACCCGTAGTGGTTAAAAGCAAAGCTCATCGATCCACCCCTCCGTGGACCCCTACCGAGACCCCGTCGGATCTAACCCGTAGTGAGCATACACACACACACACCCATCACTCATGCAATACTAATATACTAAGAATGTCAGTTCATTAGGAATACTTGCTAGAAATGGCCACTTACCCGACGCAATTGTTATACTCAACACAATACCTCCATCATGAACAATCAATCACAATACAACAACACAATTAATGCAGAATACACGATTACACAACATTAAACCAGCGGGGATATCATTTAAAGCCCCCAACGTTCAAAATAATTAAATCATAATTAATTCACACGAATCATGTTCACGAGGGTAAAACAACCATCATAAATCCAACATGTAAATTCTATTTGCAGGACACAAAATGTATAAGAAAATACTTGCCTCAAAACCATGATCGAAACGAGACGATGAACGGGATGCGGTTGGGCAGCCCTGAACTCCTGAACATAATCGAGAATACAATAGTACCGCGAACGCTACAAGAATAACACCACACGAATTACCAACACCAAGCGGAGATCAACTCGGAATCCTCGAGCACCTATAATCCTCTGGAAGAATCAACAAAAACATGATTATGATGAGGATCAAGACCAAAAGCAACGAAAACCACATCAAAACTATCGAAGGAAATTCATTCGAACATTTGATCAAACATTAAATGTTCACTACACCTCAAGAACACCGAAATCACCCTTCGGGTTGAAACAAACCGAAGATATGGATATACACTCCATAAAACAAGTTTAATAACAACATCTAACACCAATCGATTTATCAAAATTGGATGGAAAACAAAATCAAGAACAAAACTCCCGAAAAGGTCAACTCCAGAGAATCAAGAAAATACCTCGAATTGATGATGAAGAACACGAATTGATGTTATTAATCCACACCGAGAACTTTAGGAGGATGATATCTCTGAGACAAATCACCCAAACAATCGCCCAAAACGAGAGGAAGAAGAAGAGAGGAGAGGAAATGAAACCCTCTCCCAGAATCCCGCTGAAATAGGGCTAATATGACTCGCGTGCCGCGGCCTGGACTGAGTGCGTCGCGGCCCGCAGCTAAAATTGCGAGAAGCAGCCAGCTTAGTGCCGCGGCCCGGCCAGCAAAGGGCCACGGCCCGCGATACAGCCGCGCCAGGCTCACTGTGAAGTCTTAGCTATTTCGACCATAACTCCTTCGTACGGAATCCGATTGACTCAAAGTTTGAACCATTGGAAAGATAACTTTATGATCTATAATACTGAAAAGATTCAGAACTTCTGGATTTTCCAAGAATTGATAGTGATTTTACAAAGTCGAACTCATACTTGGAAAAGTCGCTTAAGAACACGGAACTCAACAAAACGACACCGAAACGAACTCGGATGACAAAAAGTGTAGAATTAATCATTCTTGGAATGACGAAACGGTCACAATAGATTTGCTAAGATGGACTTATTCCATAAAAAAAAAAAAGAAAATTACCGAAAATTGACATTGCGGATATTACAGTCTGGATATCACCAATTGAGGATTCGGGGGGAGGATATTCCCAAGACTGCATTTCGATCAAGATATGGACACTATGAGTACATGGTAGTGTCATTCGTCTTGACTAATGCCCCAGCCGGTTTTATGAAATTAATGAACAAGATTCTGATAGATTTTCTCGATAAGTTTGTGGTTGTTTTTATTGACAATATTTTAATCTATTCCCGGAGCCGACAGGAGCATGAGGAACACTTGAGGCATGTATTAAGTGTTTTGAGGCAACGCCAACTTTATGCAAAACTTTTAAATGCGAGTTCTGGATGCCGGAGTTGCCTTTCTGGGACATGTTATTTCAGCAGAAGGCGTCAAGGTGGATCTGCAAAAGATCGAGACAGTGATGAGTTGGGAACCACCAAAGAAAGTCAACGAAGTAAGGAGTTTCCTGGATTGGCAGGTTATTATCGACGATTCCTCGAGGCTTTTTCTTGTATCGCTCGGCCATTGACAAACCTACTATGGAAGAGTACCAAGTTTGTCTGGACAACGGATTGTCAGGAGAGCTTTGACGAACTAAAGAGGAGGCTGACTACCGCTCCGGTGATAGTACTACCGCAGGGCACGGAAGGATTCCTAATATACACAGATGCATCTAAGAATGGACTAGGATGTGTCTTCATGAAAAATGACAGAGTTATTGCATATGCCTCGCGACAACTCAAGCCGAGGTGAAATACCCAACGCATGACTTGGAACTGACCGCAGTGGTCCACGCTCTTGAGATCTGGAGGCACTACCTTTATGGGGTTACCTGTAATATGTTTACGGACCACAAGAGTTTAAAATATTTTTCACGCAAAAGGAGATAAACATGAGGCAGAGGCATTAGCTGGAACTAATCAAGGACTATGACGTGGAGATTTTATATCACCCTGGGAAGGCCTACGTCATAGCAGACGCACTTAGTCAGAAGACTGCACAAGAGGTGACACTATCTGGTTAAACGGTACATCCAGAACTGCAACAGGACCTCAGGAGGAATGGTATTGAAATATGGATACAACACCGCCAGGGATAGTTGTGCTCAATTAATATTCATTCATCCTTGCTGAATGAGATACGCCTAGCACAGATGGAAGACCTCGAACTTTATGCGGTCGGCGCAAGAGCCGAGAGAGGGATTATTTTAGACTACATGATCTAAGGGGGGTGGGTGAGATTTAAGAACATGATCTGTATCCCGCCAAATGACAAGCTAAAGAAAACTATGCTGAAGAAAGCTCATTCTACTACCTGTTATGTGCACCCCAGGGTGAGCAAAATGTACAAGGATCCGAGGAAGAGATTTTGGTGGAAAAACATGGAACAAGAAGTAGCAAGATTCATTGCTTAATGTATGACATGTCAACAAGTGAAGATAGAGCACCGCAGACCGACCGGAATCATGCAGCCCTTACCTATTCCAAAATGTAAATGGGAGAGAATAACAATGGATTTTGTCACTAAGTTGCCAGCGATGATGGGAGGAAAGGACACAATATGGGTCATTGTATACCGACTGACGAAGTCGGCACATTTCATCCTGTTCTAGGAGACTACCAGAACAGAGCAATTGGCCACCATCTTTATCCGGGAAGTCTTGAAACTACATGGTGTTCCCTCAGCGATCATATCGGATAAAGACACCAGGTACATGTTCCGCCACCATTACATACGTAATATTGGGAGTCATTTTGGGTAGGGAGTTCTGGGTATGCCTTACGTACGTTAACTTGTTTTCTATAACGTACGTAAGAAGCCTTACATACGTAAACCTTCAGATATGACGTGCGTAAGAAATATCCTTCTATTATAAATCAACACTTCCCCTTACATTTTGCACGAAGCAAAAATCGTCTCTCTCTCTCTCTCTAAAATCATCCTCCAGCCTCCTTCGTAGCCTCATATTATCATAGTAAAAAGGATTGTTCAAGTTCCGGAGAAGGTTTTAAATGTGCTGTCTCCCGGTATTCATCGTTATTCATTGTTTTTCCTCGTCCCTCGTCAAGTAAGGTAAGTTTATCAAGTCTTTGAATCCATTTTGATGATGATAGTATGTTGTACTAGATTTCGGGTGTTGTGGGTAGTTTAAAACTCTTGAAGACAATCGAACCGGGAGAACTAGTGTTAAATCATAATCGTTGGACATGAACCTATCTTGAGATAGTAACTTGTGTATTCCGCCATGGAAATCACGTATCGAATTACAAGTTTATGATTATACCTATATAAACGTTAATACAATAGGATTAGTTATATAGTAGATTATGTTAGTGATTCAGTTAGTCATTGATTAAACTTGTTAGAATTGTTAAGATGAACTAAATCACGAAATGTCGAGCTGGATAAACTAATCATGCTCATAAGATTTTCTTACTAGAATCATGTCCGAACATTTTACACCATTATTTAAATTCTCAAACTAAAATAATTAGCAAGTTGATAACATTGATTGTAGTTGAAATCGTGTAGAAGACGTATTGTAAGAAGTTGATAGTCGAGGAATCGGGAATGGTAGTAGTTTACATTATCATTAAGCGTAGAATTTGGTTTCAACTTTATGAATCGAACTAGGTTGAGAATTCTATCGGGACAGGGTAATTGTCGATATTTGTCATTATTACCATAGGTATTAATCGACGCATATGTAATAGCTCGAGCTCTCGATCGTGGACATTCGGGTCATTCTGTCATCAAGAAAGTTACTCTCATCGGAACTAAGGCAAGTGATACCTTGCTCAGACTATGTTATATTGAATTCCAAAATTTAAAGTGTGTCGCTATTGGTGGAACTTGTGTTCATTTTACTTACCCTTGTCTGGAGTATTCCTGTATAGATACTTCCGTGACTCTTGGTTGCGAACTTGGGAATTAATGTGTTGATATACCGTACGGAACCGTGTTGAGGGATAAAACCTGAATGGTACCCACGTCCGGAGTATTACTGTGTAGATACTTCCGTGACCCTTGGTTGCGACCTTGGGAGTTTATGTGCTGGTAGAAAAGATAATATTGAGTATTCTGCGATCTATTTCTATACCGAATAATAATATCGTACTGCGGAATTATCTAATTCTATCAATGACTTTTATTCGTATTTGTCTGACCTGGGATGGCTGGCACGATTTTTCGTATCAGGCAAATTTGTTGAATATGTGCAGGACATTCCCGAAGGTTCTGGTCCGGCTTGAGCAGTGTTGGGGAGAAGTCTTTAAATTGAATTCTGAAACATTCCACGTTTGTGTAATAACCGCATATGCGAACTTATTTTCCAAAGTATTTTGTTTTGTATTTATACTATCCTGGAGCTACTTTTAAATAAATTATTTAAATGGAGAAATTTTAAAGTCTTTAAAAATTGCCTTGCAGGTCCCACACGGGATTCACGGTACTATAACGTTCTGGTAAATTTTGGGGGCGTTACATGGTGAGTGTAGAATTTTGTGATATATTCTAATCGTTGCTGCTCCCTACAATCGTGACTTTGATTATTTTTCATTTCATTGCTTTATGTTCCCAACTCTTGTTGTTCTAAGTTTCAGGGCCGAAACTACTTCTTAGTATGGGGCAATGTAATATCCATACTTCTTCTTGGTAATTTCTATCTTGGAGGACTTTTCGTTGATGAATCGTTTATAATCCTCTCGACAATTTTTGAACTACCTTGTTCTGGTCAGTTTACCGTAATCCAAACGAGCTTCACAGTTGTTTTATCGGAATCCATGGATTATTACAATCTTCCCGCATTTGAGTTTGATCCTTGCAAATTTTGTTCGAAACTATCATATAATTGTCTCAACCAGCTCAATTAATGTTTTAGACGTATTGTAACATTGGATGTTGCTGCTCGATCTCAATATGTGATTCCATGATGTTTGAGCCATTTTATAATTTGGCTAAGCATTGAAGCATTTATTTTCAAACGCATACTCCTCTACTTCGATTCCTCATGTTTGCTTAGTCAGTTCATCGCATTTTGAGGAGTTGTCACATTCATCCACTGCTCGTGATGTTTTGGAGCAGAGCAAAGTGGTTGTTTTCCTTGTTTGTTCTACCACTCTCTATTTTAAGTTACGGGACGAAACTTATTTTAAGAGAGGTAGAGTATAATAGTCCTATTTTATTATGCTCCTACTTTTTCCTTTTTCGTATATCTCGATTTTTGTGATTCGTTTGTGCCGATACATTATTATTATCCTCCGCTATGTTTTCTCCAGGTGCGCAATTAAAATTTTGAATTTTTGGTCGAGACTCCTACCGAGCATCTCATCATGTTCGTTTCCATGCGATTTTGAAAAATCGAGTCGTCGAGTCATGGCGGCTGAGCACTGGCCGACCGGGTGTGGCAAGAACCGGCCATGTGCAGCATGGACCAGACAGGCGCACAGGAGCAGCCCATATGGGCAGGTGCTCGTACGGTGCTCGTGTAGAGCAGGAAGGTGGTGGGGCAATCCCTACCGGCCGCACACGGGCAGGGCGCACGAGCCAAGCGCACAGGCCGACGCTCGTGCGGCACTGGGAGGCAAGGAGCAGGTGCTCACGAGCGGTGCGACAGAAGCAGGCAATGCAGAGCAAAACCCGGCACACAACCGGGCGCCCGATCCTCACGATCGGGCATGTACGGAAGGCTGTGGACAGGATGTGTCCAGATGGTTCCCGAAGCCTGTCCGGAAGACAGCAAACAGGATGTGTCCGGAAGGCTCCCGAAGCCTATCCAGAAGGCGACAGACAGGATATGTCCGGAAGTTTCCCGAAGCCTATCCGGCAGGGGAAGGACAGAATGCGTCCGGAAGGTTCCCGAAGCCTGTTCGAAAGGCGGTGGACAAGATGTGCCTGGAAGGTTCCCGAAGCCTGTCCGGAAGGCGGCAGACAGGATGTGTCTAGAAGGTTCTCGGGCCTGTCCGGAAGACGGCGCGATGGATATGTCTAGAAGGTTCTTAAGCATGTACGGAAGGCGGCGGGCAGGTCTATAAATATGACCATGGAGTCGAGTTTTTCGCCCATTTTCTCGTTTCTCCTCTTTTTTTCCATGGTAGGGACTTGGAGCACACGAAGGCATGATGTTAAACTATCAATCCACAAGGTTTTGGAGTTCCTAGCAATGATTTAATCACCCTATAATCTTCTCCGATCGACCGAATAAGGGTAAGTTTTCTAAAATCCCAGTTTTGGGAAATTTGGGTATTTTGAATGATTTGGTCCGTCTATTCCGAGTTAGCCTAGATTATTGAAGGATTATCAATAATCTAGCGGTATTCTTCCAATTTCATTGTTTTTCCACGATTCAATAGGCCGCTATTCGTCATTTTATTGAGTTGTAAACCCACACCTACAAGGTGGCTGGTAGAATGTCGTAGAGGGAATTCAGGCATTCGACGATGATTTTACTCGTGTGATCTTTGTTTTACTAATGATAGAATATTAGCATCGAGTTCCCTGCAAGGAATTGGTATTAAACCCTTTCGTTTGTCGTCTTCATCAGGATTCCAAAGTTTCTGATCGACCGTGTTCTTCAGTGTATTTATGAGAGATTATCGATGTCGAAAGTCTGGTGAATCCCCCATTTCATCTTCATGTCAGTCGAAGTTTTCCATTCGTATGAAGTCCGGACAAGTATTTGATCGTTCTTTACGTATAAATTGCAATTGAATACGTTTATATTGTGATTTTCGTATGGTTTTGTTCATATTCTGAATTCAGCAACTCTACGTTTATATTTTGAAAAATGTTTTGAAAAAGATTTCTCAAAATAAACTATGTTTCGAAAGGATTTCGAAAAAATGTTTTTGAAAAGGATTTCAAAAGTGTTTTGAAAAAAAAATTCTGCAAATACAGGATGACTGATCTTGGTTACTGTTTTATCGAGGATGCCTTGAAAACTCATTTCAAACGTGATTGAAAAGCAAAGTTGCTGAGAGTTTTAGATAATATTTTGAGATTTGCATCGGCAAAGTTATGTGACAACGTACTGTAAAATGTGGAATAATATGTTGAAGTTGTACCAATTTTGAGATGTTTTGAGACTTGTGGACCGGGTAAAGCAAGGGATTGCCTTAAAAAGGACTCTGAGGTACATGTTAATGTTCAGGTAGTCCGACCGACTCCTGACATGACATGTACCACCCAGAGGGTAATCCAACCAGGGATGTCCCGACGGGGACTCTGGGGTATATATATTGGGACGTGGTATATACCTAGATGCCCAGTGGTTTAATGATGTGCGTATTATTCCGGAATAATAACACGAGGCGGTACTGCTTATGCGTTCAGATTGAGATGTTGTTGGTGCTTTTTGCACAACGATGACGTTGTCACTATACTGTTGAGGTGCTGGTACTTGGTGAGAATATTCTTCTTGATACACAAATCTAATCAGTCATCACACTATTTCTTTTATTTCACATTATATATATTCTTGTTATCAAGTACTTGCACCAGCCGTTTTCTGACCCCTTCGAGGGTGGATACCTTTTTGTGTATTCAGGTACAGGTCTTAATGGCGAGCCGGCGCAGGATGGGCACGATGATGACGAGCAACAGTGATATTCTCTTGAGTTGCCGATGTTCTCTTGGTTGTTTTGGTTATGTTTGTGTAAGTATTCATGAGTGTTGTTTTATTGATGTTACGCCCATGTATGGGCTTGGGTACTGTCTTGATGTTTGTTATCTATATGCTGAGTTGGTTTTGACCGTGGTCATGTTCGACCTTGTTGGTCGTGATGTCGCGGATGTGATGTGTCGTCAACCTTGCCGGTTGACGTCTATTGTTTTAGTTTTTCGTTTGACCGGTTTGGTTATTGTGTGAGTGGCTATGTGTTAAAAAGGTCTTGCCTTGTGGATTCCTGAAATGGATCCACGGTGCTGTAACAGTCCCGACCCGGGATGGGGTTGTTACAAGTGCAAGTAAATATATATGAACCACTACAAACTTACACATTCAATTATAAGCATGAAAGTTTGAAAAGCCAAGATAATGATTTCCGGAAATGCGTTATCTAAAATATTATTATCACGAAATGAAGTACATAATTAACTGTGGACCAGGCCAGAGGTCACCGATCCCCCTTAGGCCCCCAGACCCTCCCAGAGTGGTTAACCTACAATTCGTGTGCCAGACCAGAGGTTACCGACTCCTATGAGGCCTCATCAGACCCTCTCAGAGTGAACATAAACACACATACATTACTTTTCATCAAGTATGTAGGATGAAGAACTATAAGACAATAATCGACCGCGGATGAAAGGAACTAAAGACACTAGATATAAATAATTTATAAAACAACTATCAATAGGTTAGGAGTATGCCCTCGAATGCCACTCAGAGGATGAGAGAGTGAAAGAATTGTATTGTAATTATGAATATTAATTAAGTTATTTATTATTTCCATTTTATTGTATATCACAGGCATTGTGATTTAGTATATAAAATAATAGTCCTTGCATTTGAGAGAAAACATTCCACTCCGTATGGAAATAAGAAGGTAGGCACTAGAAGTGTTTAGGGCTTGAATGTTTAACGGGTCACAAGTCGATAAAACTTAACTGGACAATAAGTTTAGACAAGACTTGTATAACGTGTACTCTGACATATAGAGTGCCTGTCTTCACTAAAAATTAGTGGGAGCACATGTTATAGGTATGCTAATGGGATTAGTATACTCGAACACGACTCACCTCGATTTGGTCACATGGATATCACTCAGGGATTGTCAATGACCAAATCGAAAGGTTGTGATAGGTATACGTGGACCTTTGACTTGATGTTTCAGTAGGAGATGTGATTATGACATTAAGTTAGTCATTAGAGTAGTTCGATCCAATCACTGGTTGGTGGGGTTAACTTAGAAATGCAACTTAGTGGGCAAGTAGCAGTCTCTACTGAATACCAAGATAGAATTATTTCTCTTGTAAGTGAGCAGGTAAATGTCCTATGCGGCTAATGGCAAATGAGATCATAAGTCTTTGGCAAAAGCAGTTAGTGTTGGGAATAGTGCCCTAGGACATACGATGTGCCTAGATTTGTAATTGTCACATTTAAATAAAGTTATTTGATATCATTTATTTCTCGTTGATTATTATAATGTGTGCATGTTTTAATATTATAATCGAATAATAGTTATTAACGAATAATAAGATTATTAAAATGTCCCTGGTACAATCACATTGAGTAGAGACTCAAGTGATTTATATACTAGTATAAGTTCAATTGATAATCATCGGATGATTATGCGTATGGTACGGATCAATCTTATGGGTATTGGTTGGAGAACTAATACTGGACAGACCCGCATTGAGATCACTGCATGGAAATGTCATAAGTAAATCTCAATATAACATTATGTCAATAAATCCTTGAACCTGAGATTATCATAGAGTCCAACATGACAATTGCTATGCCTTGACGTAATCCAACGTCATATGAAACATGGTGATCATAAAGGTTAGCGATCGGGATTAGTGGGAGTCATGTACAGGGCAATGAATAATCAAGATAGGGATTTGTCCCTCTCCTTAGTGAGAGAGATATCTGTTCGTCGGATTAAGGTAATTCGATTAACCCTTTAATCAAATAATTAAATTACTGCAGGAGATCCTAAATTGGGCTTTCATATTTATTGTTCCCATGCGTTTTTACTGCTGATTTATGTATTTGATGCATAGAAAACCCAACAGTGGTATCAGAGACAGGTTGCATGTAATTTAATTGTTTATATACAACATGTTTATATGTAAATTATGTTCTTGATTATGTTTATAAAATATAGATTTTATAAAATAATTTTTCTGGTTTAATTTGATTAAATCGGATCGTGAAAAATTAATTTTCTGGACTGTTTTCGTGAATTTCTGCTTCAGAACTGTTCTGGAATAGATCCGTTCTGACACGGGTCGGGTCAGGGTCGGGTCGGATCTGGACCCGCGGGTCATTTTAATTAGCAAAAATGTTTTTGCATTACTAGGGGTTTGAACCCTGGTCGTCTTCCCCGGACCCTCCGCCAACTAACCAACTGGCCTACAGTTATATTTTGAAAATTGTACATAGATCTTTTATAAAACGTATCAAATCTATTTTAAAATATGAAAAAAAATCATTTTCGCGAGATTCGGGATTCGTTCCCATGTCACTGCCATTGAGTCGTGCAAGTTACCATCTCGATTGGGACCTGTTTTGGTAGTTTTCGAGGTAGTCCGTTTTTATAAACGTGTTTTAATATAAAAAGGAAATTTGCAAATAATAGTTGCAACTGCTACCGCCGAGTTTCGAACCCGAACAAACTCGTGCACTGGGCATGCAGCCAGCCATCTCGGCTATAGTCCAGTATTGTTTATTTGATGACTCATAATATATTTATAGTCTGACAGTCAAACAGATTTTAATTTCTATAATTACATGATTTTATTAATTATTTGATAATTATTTATGGTATGTGTATGGTGTATGGCATGACCATAAATTGACCAATGTGATTGGATAATTTATTTCCTTATGGGTTGGTTTTACGACCTGCGTGTCGTTTAATTATATTTGGTTTTACGGCCTACGAGTCGTCTATTTAAATTATTTAATTATTTTACGGCCTGTGTGTTGTTCGCACCTCTTGTAATTTAATTTACTAGTGTAGTATTAGAATTTATTAATGTAATGAAGACAAGAAGAACGGTACGGGCGGACTCGAGGAGCCAATTGATCGCGTATGACGTTCCAAGGAGTTGGGAAAATCAATGAAGACCAATTGCAACCTTTTAGATTGACCTTTGTGATTTCCATGTTGGCTCATGGAATTTACGTTAGGAATTATAGTCATGCTATACACGGTCCTATGCTTTTAATTGTCATGTGATGCGATGTATGTTTAAATTTATGCATGTATGTGATTTTATGTATGTTTAGATGTATGTTGGCAAAACATAGACATTAACATAGGACAAAATCCCTCGTTAAATTTTACATGCCGTTCATTTGAAAAACACCTATCAAGACTTCGATCATCTTGAGTGGGTCATGCCAAAGTTGGGCGCTCGGATTATCTTAGTAAGGTAGGATGGGTAATGGTGATACCTATGTGTTTTAAATAACTAAGAATTCAAAAGAGTTTTGAACCTTAAGGCATAAGATGGGATTATAACATGCTTGGGCATAAGATGCCAAATCCCATTAATATATCTAAGAGTTACATATGATGTAATCGATAAAAAGTTATCCACCTAAAGTAGCTCAATTCTAGGCGTCATGTCAAAACTGAGTTTAAGATTGTGCAAAATGGGATCTTAGCCCACTAAAATTGCAAATGTTGTAAAACTGAGGGTACTTTGTTTTAGTGGGAGTATTTTTCTAGAAATAAAATAATGTGGCTAAATACTTTGCATATTGAATTTTGTAGAATAGCATCAAACAACACGTCCACAATTTCACTGTAATCAGTTCTTGAGAAGGACAAGCTCAAAGAAAACGGCAGCAACTATCTGGATTGGATCCGGAGCTTGAGAATAGCTCTCAAGCAAGAAAGAAAGTTGTATGTTCTTGAGGAAGAAATTCCCGATGAGCCAGCTGACAATGCAAACAAAGCAACAAAAGACAAATGGAAGAAACATTATGATGATTCCATTGATGTCAGATGTCTTATGTTGGCTATCATTTGTCCAGAACTTCAGAAGAATCTGGAGGAAATGGAAGCTTATGAGCTAAATGCTCACCTCAAGGAAACTTTCTCGAAGCATGCTAGGCAAGAGAGGTATGAGGCCTTTAAAGCCTTATATGCTTGCAAGATGGTTGAGGGGACATCTGTCAGCGCTCATGTACTCAAGATGAAATGATGTATTGATCATCTTGAAAGGCTTGGTTTTCCACTTTCTAAGGATCACTCCACGGATGTGATCCTAAACTCATTGCCCGAAAGTTTCGGTCAGTTCATTATGAACTATAATATGAATGTGATAGAGAAGTCTATTGCTGAGCTGCATGGGATGCTTAAAATGGCTGAGCAGAATATTAAGAAGAAATCAAGCCACGTGCTGATGGTCAGCAAAGGGAAGTCCTTTAAGAACAAAGGCAATGGCAAGAGTAAGGCAAAAGTTGCCAAACCTAAAGACTCTACTAAGCCAGTTTTCAAGGCTAAAGCTCCCAAAGATGGAAACTGCCATCATTGCAATAAACCAGGATACTAGAAAAGAAATTGCAAGGTTTACTTGAAAGAGCTAAAGCATGCCAAGGTGTCACGGGGTGCGGCTCACTGAGGTTCAGGCCGTTGAATTCGTGCAGCGGATCAAGAATCACCCGTGCGCTAGGAGACTTCCAAGTCTCCGTCCGGATACCATCAATGAGATTTCATAGAATACCAACATTAGAGATATCATGCATTGGTCCATTGTGCTACGTAAAACGCTAGGCACCCACCTGTCCTTTGCCTCCGACCAACTAAGGGCCGATATCTCATACCCTTCAAGCTTAACTCGCAATGGCACTCGGCACTAAGGGTCACTCGCATGCCCGAAGTGCAATTCCTCGTGCTCGACACTCACTCGGGACTTCCTAGGTGCAGTACCTTGGCGCCCTTGAGAGTACCTCACCCGAGACGGACAACCTTTTAGATCTTGGCTTAGATTCATGCCATCAATATATATTTGCCCCTCACGATGTTTGGAAATACTTCGCATACCGACATATTACCTTTAATCCGCAATGTGGTGTTGTCTCGCAACCACATGTACAAGCCAACGATCCCCCGCAGCATAGCCGGAACCGATAGCTAATGCTTACGAGTAAGCTCACGAGGCGTATGATTTAGATGAGTGCCTCGATTGCCAAATCGACATAGAGGAAGTGTTATATGGCCGACGGCATCCCTCCGGTCACACTAGAGCCTCCATGCCAACCTTAAGCCCAACGCAGACCACATAGGTCCTACGCCGCCCTAACGATTTCCAACTCGCTCGGGAACTCCTCGCACACTTCGAATGCTTAGAGATGGCTCCCTAGAGGTCCCCCTTACCTCTAGGAAGATTGCACGCTTGGTGCTCGACAGCACGAGGAAGACTGGCCGCTTGCCCACCATTGCCCATCTAAGGACTGTCCCCCCTATAATAGGCTTGGAAAAATAATGAATTGTAATTGCACTAGACAGTGATTGGTCGAGGAAGCACATCGGGTGTAACTCCCTCATACGAACTCCAAATCCTTATCCGCTTGAACCGTAGAGTATCTTACGACATTATCTATAAGTCCTCAAAGTTTCAGCCCCATACGATACTCGACGAGTGAGGAATTTCCTCTGCAATATTCTGAAACTACTACAATGCCACTGCACTGCAGCATCTCGGTCCTTCGCATCGTTCGCTACTCAAAAGGAACCGTATAGTTGTGAAACTTGGTGGAGACCTTACCAACACTCCAAGGAACTCCCCACTCCAAGAATTCCACGAAAATATTCTCTTAAAGCCCTCTGCTCAACGACTCAATGTCCTGCTTGCGCACGAACATACTCCGGACGCCGACCACTGTCGCATGTCCCCAACCTTATACGTGTCGCAGGGCAACTATCCAACATAATCCTTCATAATTCCGGGGCAATCCCGGGTACTCCAAATAATATGGAGTCCTCGTCAACGCATGCACACCCAACCTGCTCTATGTACATGCGCTGCCCATCTCATCATGAAAATACTTGGGCAACGAACCCGACACTCTACCTCCATCTCCCGGATGTTGCCTCTATCTCGGCGCACACCCACTCTAATCTTGGCAGGAATCATTCTCTCCATGCCTCGATATAACCGAAAACCAACTGATGGTGTTAGATTGCCACTCTGGCTCAAATCAAGCTACTCCCTCATTGTCAAGTCCGAGACTAGCAACAAGTTCTCCGAATTAAACCAGGTCGATTTACCTAAACGTCTGGAGTACATGATACTTATAAGAGTGCTCACTAACACCAAGAACCCATCCAAAGGAGCCTTGCGCTCCGCTCAAATACCACCGCGGCTGCCCGCTCAAAAATCCTTACTAACCATACCCCATAATATGGATTTCGAATTCTATCAAGGACGAGCCAAACCCAATCCGAAACTCTGTAAGACAAGTGCCCTCGAGCACAAGTCGAAAGAGGCCTACACGGCTGCACACAGATCACTAAACTCTCGGCCCTCAGGCCACCGCACTTCTACGGCAAGGAGCTTGAAGGCTATACGCGTGATCAACGCACCCTCCCCCGCTTGAAGGTGATGCCTAACTCTCGGCACACCGCTTCACCGGCCTTCAGCCTGGCGTGACGAAAACTCGCGGGTTGGTCTCGCTGGTCCTCTGACTCAGACAAAGACATGAACCCAGGCCATCTGGCCTAACTCGTAACCTGGCCATCTAGCCTTATTGCTCAACGCACGATTGTGAACACTGTACGAGTATACCTCATCGGGCTTGCTCCCATCAGAAATCCTTGGACCAATAGTTCCCATTTATTGGCTTCCAGATTACTTCCAAGAATAGCCATCTCGAAATCGCTCACGTGTGTGTCCAGGATGGACACACCTCTTCGGTAACCAAGAATCCCAATGCTTCATATAACTCAGTCCCTTTTGAAAAATCCCTCAACCATAGAGCCCATACTCCTGGCTTTGGAATCCCCTTAAGGAGCATCATTCTCGAATCAGCCCATTTCGACTCGAGTGTCTGGCCCTCCCCCACTCATGTTGGAGGCCAGACCCAAATCTCTTGTCCCTCATAGACTGCTGGGACATGCAACACCACACTTGGAGCATGCCCATTCTCATATCTGCCTGACTCGAACCAGGAAGACTGAACACTCCACTCTTGCAACTCCCGTGGTGGCTGTGTTACGATTGCACCTCATGTGCGAAAGCGCTTTGCGCATAACAATTCAAATCTCATGTAACCGATGCACCTTAAGTGCTATGACGCTTGCGCGCACTAAAATTAAGCCCAAGTTTTGCACCTGAACATGCTGTGACGGATTCCCGCACTGAAGTTCTCGCACAAATAGGTCTCAAACCCAAATCTCCTTCTAGGAGATCAAGATGTCTAATAAGACCACAAAAAGGGCCAACATAAAGTTTCTGATCAGATTACACCAACACCGTTACTCATGCGTCCGCAATTTACCGATGAGAATGTTCCCCTCACATTAACCAACTGCCAACCGTACTCGTATAGAAAAATATAGTCATCAAACATGTCGTAACTCGGTTACTACCATTCGCCGGAGTCACTAATGCCAACAACTCGCACCGAACAAAGCCTTCGAACATCACCGACAGAAACCATACAACCAGGGTACTACCATTCGCCCAATTGCAAAGCCAACTCGAGGTACTACCATTCGCTCAAGTCCCACTGCCAACTTAATTCTCAACTCTGCCACAATACGTAAGAACGCACTGCAAGCCCTTCGCTGAAATGCCACTACAATGGCTAATAAAAAACATTTGGCACAATTTTGGTATCTGGTTCTCAAGGGAAGAAAGATCTTCAACAAAGCACAACTGAAACCTGGATGCGACATTCCAGGCTCCGATACCACTTGTCACGGGGTGTGGCTCACTGAGGTTCAGGCCGTCGAATTCGTGCAGCGGATCACGAATCACCCGTGCGCCTAGGAGACTTCCGAGTCTCCGTCCGGCTACCATCAATGAGATTTCATAGAATACCAACATTAGAGATATCATGCATTGGTCCATTGTGCTGCGTAAAACGCCAGGCACCCGCCTGTCCTTTGCCTCCGACCAACTAAGGGCCGATATCTCATACCCTTCAAGCTTAACCCGCAATGGCACTCGGCACTAAGGGTCACTCGCATGCCCGAAGTGCAATTCCTCGTGCTCGACACTCACTCGGGACTTCCTAGGTGCAGTACCTTGGCGCCCTTGAGAGTACCTCACCCGAGACGGACAACCTTTTAGATCTTGGCTTAGATTCATGCCATCAATATATATTTGCCCCTCACGATATTTGGGAATACTTCGCATACCGACATATTACCTTTAATCCGCAATGTGGTGTTGTCTCGCAACCACATGTACAAGCCAACGATCCCCCGCAGCATAGCCGGAACCGATAGCTAATGCTTACGAGTAAGCTCACGAGGCGTATGATTTAGATGAGTGCCTCGATTGCCCAATCAACATAGAGGAAGTTTTATATGGCCAACGGCATCCCTCCGGTCACACTAGAGCCTCCATGCCAACCTTAAGCCCAACGCAGACCACATAGGTCCTACGCCGCCCTAACGATTTCCATCTCGCTCGGGAACTCCTCGCACACTTCGAATGCTTAGAGTTGGCTCCATAGAGGCCCCCTTACCTCTAGGAAGATTGCACGCTTGGTGCTCGACAGAACGAGGAAGACTGTCCGCTTGCCCACCATTACCCATCTAAGGACTGTCCCCCCTATAATAGGCTTAGAAAAATAATGCCTTGTAATTGCACTAGACATTGATTGGCCGAGGAAGCACATCGGGTGTAACTCCATCATACGAACTCCAAGTCCTTATCCGCTTGAACCGTAGAGTATCTTACGACATTATCTATAAGTCCTAAAAGTTTCAGCCCCATACGATACTCGACGAGTGAGGAATTACCTCTGCAATATTCTGAAACTACTACAATGCCACTGCACTGCATCATCTCGGTCCTTCGCATCGTTTGCTACTCAAAAGGAACCGTCTAGTTGTGAAACTTGGTGGAGACCTTCCCAACACTCCAAGGAACTCCCCACTCCAAGCATTCCACGAAAATATTCTCTTAAAGCCCTCTGCTCAACGACTCAATGTCCTGCTCGCGCACGGACACACTCCGGACGCCGACCACTGTCGCACGTCCCCAACCTTATTCGTGTCGCAGGGCAACTATCCAACATAATCCTTCATAATTCCGGGGCAATCTCGGGTACTCCGAATAATATGGAAAGCGCCCTGTGACACAAGGGTAGTGAGACTACCACAGGTATATTTGTTATAGAAGTTAACTTATCTATTTCTAACTCGTGGGTATTGGATACTGGATGTGGATCTCACATTTGTACACATGTGCAGGGATTGAGAAGCAGTAGAGAACTGAAGAAAGGGTAAATAGATCTAAGAGTCGAAAATGGAGCAAGAGTTGCTGCACTAGCCGTAGGAACTTATGATCTAGTTTTACCCAATGGGCTTTTGTTTAGTTGTGAACAATTGCTATTATGTTCCTACTATGAATAGGAATATTATTTCAGTTTCTACATTAGATTGTGAAGGTTACAGTTTTCTTATTAAGAATAAGATTATTCGTATTTTCTTTGATGACTTGCTTTATGGTACTGCAAAGTTATATACTGGTCTTTACAATATTGATCTAGATGAGTCCGACACTTTGGAAGTCTATAACATTGCATCCAAGAAACCTAAGCTCAATGATTCTAATCCGACTTACTTATGGCATTATTGACTTGGTCACATAAATGAGAAACGCATTTCTAAGCTCCATAATGATGGACTTTTAGACTCTTTTGACTATGAATCATATGGGACATGCGAATCTTGTTTATTAGGTAAGATGACGAAGAATCCTTTCACCGGTCATGGAGAAAGGGCTAGTGATATATTAGGCCTAATGCATACGGATGTATGCAGACTTCTTAGCACTCATGTCAGAGGCGGATACCAATACTTCATTATATTTACCGATGATTATAGCCGATATGGATATATTTATCTTATGAAGTATAAACATGAATCTTTTGAAATGTTCAAAATATTCCAGAAGGAAGTACAGAATCAACTTGGCAATAGAATTAAAGCTCTTCGATTGGATCGAGGTGGCGAATACTTGAGCCAAGAATTTGATGATCATCTTAGGTGTTGTGGAATTGTTTCACAACTTACTCCTCTGGAACACCTCAACATAATGGAGTGTTCGGTAGGAGGAATCAAACTTTATTAGATATGGTTCGATCCATGATGAGTCGAACAGAGCTTCCATTGTCATTTTGGGTCCGCGCCTTAGAAACAGCAGCATTCACCCTTAACCATGTTCCATCAAAAGCAGTTGAAAATACACCCTTTGAGAAATAGACTGGTAAGAGAGCAAACTTGTCTTTTCTAAAGATCTGGGGTTGCGAAGCGTTCGTAAGGCGCCAAGTGTTTGACAAACTGGCAGCCAGATCTGAAAGATGTTTATTTGTAGGGTATCCTAAGGAACTAAAGGATATTACTTTTATAAGCCCGCAGAGAACAAAGTGTTTGTTGCTCGAAATGCTGTATTCTTAGAAAGGGAATTTATTTCCAAAAGAGACAGTGGAAGAAGAGTAATTCTCGAGGAAACTCGAGAACCACAAGAAGACATCGCTTCACCGATGGAAATCGAACAGGCTCAACAATCAGTTGAAGAGCCCGTTCAAAGTACACAAGTCCCTCGCAGATCTGATAGGATGCGACATGAACCTGAGAGATATGGTTATCTTGTAATAGAGGATGATGACACATCGCTCATAGATGATGCTCCTAGTAGCTATACAGAAGCTGCTTCAGGATCAGAGTCCGAGGAATGGCTAGAAGCCATGAAGTCAGAGATGCAATCCATGTATGACAATCAAGTTTGGAACTTGGTAGATCCACCTGAGGGTGTTAAAACCATTGGGTGCAAATGGGTTTATAAAAAGAAGAAAGACATGGATGATAATCTGCAAGCCTATAAAGCTAGACTAGTGGCAAAAGGTTATAGACAAATTCATGGTGTTGACTATGATGAGACTTTTTCGCCAGTAGTCATGCTTAAATCAATTAGAATTTTATTTGTCATTGCCGCATACTATGATTATGAAATATGGCAAATGGATGTCAAAATAGCATTCCTTAATGGAAACTTACTCGAGGATGTGTACATGACACAACCTGAAGGTTTTGTTCATCCAGAAAATTCTAAAAAGGTTTGCAAGCTTCAAAGATCCTTTTATGGGTTGAAGCAGGCTTCTCGGAGCTGGAATCTTCATTTTGATGAAACTGTCAAAGAGTTTGGGTTCATTAAAAATGGAAATGAACCATGTGTATACAATAAGGTCAGTGGGAGCATACTTGTTTTATTAGTCTTATATGTAGATGACATATTACTCATTGGAAATAACTTTCCCACCTTGGAGACAATCAAGACTTGGTTGGGAAGTTGTTTCTCAATGAAATACTTAGGAGAAGCTGCTTACGTTCCTGGGATAAAAATATATAGAGGTAGATCAAAGAGACTGATTGGTCTGAGTCAATGTACCTACATTAATAAAATATTGAAGAGGTTCAATATGCAAGACTCCAAGAGAGGACTCTTGCCAATGTCACATGGCATTCATCTGAGTAAGACTCAGAGTCCTTCGACTCCTGATGAGCGAGCCCGTATGAGCAAGATACCGTACGCTTCGGCCATTGGAACGATCATGTATGCCATGATTTGTACTCGACCAGATGTATCATTTACCCTTAGCATGAAAAGTCGATACCAATCGAATACAGGTAAAGTCACTGGACAACAGTGAAAATCATCCTAAAGTACTTGATAAGAACTAAGGATGATTTCCTAGTTTATGGAGGGGTGGGAAACGAGCTTGCTGTAAATGGTTACGCCGATGCAAATTTTGAAACCGACAGAGACGATTTTAAATCGCAAACTGGTTATATGTTTGTATTGAATGGAGGTACTGTGAGTTGTAAGAGTTCCAAGCAAAGCACGGTTGCTGATTCTGTTATAGAAGCTGAGTACCTGGCAGCATCAGATGCAGCTAAGGAAGCCGTATGGATCAAGAAGTTCATTACCGAACTAGGAGTGCTGCCGACCATCCAGGGTCCCATAAGCCTTTATTGTGACAATAATGGTGCTATTGTACAAGCTAATGAGCCTAGGTCCCATCATAATTCCAAACATATACTAAGAAAATATCACCTAGTCATAGAGATCGTCAGACGAGGAGAAATTACAATATGCAAAGTAGCAACGGAAGAGAATGTTGCAGATCCACTTACCAAGCCTCTCTCACAAGGAAAGCATGTTGAGCATGCTAGAGCAATAGGACTAAAAGTCATGAATGAATGGTCCTAGTGCAAGTGGGAGATTGTTGGGGATAGTGCCCTAGGACATTCGATGTGCCTAGTTTTGTAATTGTCACATTTAAATATAGTTATTTGATATCATTTATTTCTTGTTGATTATTATAATGTGTGCATGGTTTGATATTATAATAATCGAATAATAGTTATTCACGAATAATAAGATTATTCAAATGTCCCTGGTACAATCGCGTTGAGTAGTGACTCAATTGATTAATATAATAGTATAAGTTTGATTGGTAATCATCGGATGATTATGCATATGGTATGGATTTATGCGTATGGTACGGATCAATCTTATGGGTATTGGTTGGAGAACTAATACTGGACAGACCCGCATTGATATCACTGCATGGAAATATCATAAGTGAATCTCAATATAACAGTATGTCAATAAATCCTTGAACCTGAGATTATAATAGAGTCCAACATGATAACTGCTATGCCTTGACATAATCCAACGTCATCTGAAACATGGTGATCATAAAGGTCAGCGATCGGCATTAGTGGGAATCATGTCGAGGGTAATGAATAATCAAGATGGGGATTTGTCCCTCTCCTTAGTGAGAGATATCTGCTGGCCCCTCGATAAGTAGGACTGAAGGAAATGCATGGCCATGCTCAAATGAAGAGTCAATTCAATCAGTCTACTTAAGATCGAGAAAGCATTTGAACATAAATAAGTATGACAGACTCCATGACTTGGTTCAAATATGATATCGCGTGACAAAGGAATTTGACACGTTAAAATGTTTAATGGACTATTAACTTATATTATTTGGGTAATTATAATGTCTTGGTAGAGGCCGCTTATGATTTATTACTTAATAAGGTATTAAATAATTGCAAACATAATATAAGCCTTTTGGGTCACACGTACGACAATTATAGACAAGTAGGAATAAATATCAACTGGAATAATAAATATAATATTAGATATTATATTTATAAGGATATTAATTAATAAGTAATATATAATATTGGATATTATATATGTTGTATTATTTAATAACATGACGGGTAACTAAGCAAATACTAGATTCTTGAATCTAGGGTTACTTAGTCTAAATAGGGAGTCAATGACAAGGAGTTGTCATAAGAAACCTACACCTAAACCCCCCCCCCCCCCCCTTTTTCTCAAGACTAAAGAATTTCGGCCATCCCTCTCTACAGTAGAAGTTACGGATCGGTCATCTAGTCTTCCCTTAATTGATCTTGATCAATAGTACGATCCTTCTAGCAAGGAATTCGTATTGTACTATCTATCAATATTATTCGTAAGGATCTAGCAATCCGGCTTGTGGAATTGTTCATGTGTGGATCACCCAAAGAGGAAGGAGATATTCATCTGCTTCTAGTCCGGATCTATATCTGTTCGTCGGATTAAGGTAATTCGATTAACCCTTTAATTAAATAATTAAATTATTGCATGAAATCCTAAATTGGGTTTTCATATTTATTCTCCCGCTGCGTTTTTACTGCTGATTTATGTATTCGATGCATAGAAAACCCAACGGTTAGAGCTAGTTGTATTTGATACAAGAGAGTTTGGTGATCTCGGTTTGCATTAACAAATGCATAGAGTCGAGTTACAATAGGATTTGACTTTACTGTGACCCTAATACTTGACTGGGACATATGATTGAAGGGTTTATACATATACAGTATTCACGACATAATGGTTTTGTAATGATCCAATCATTCGTTCTTAGTTGGGTTACGGTACAGAGCACTAGACTGACTAAGTGTTACCCGTACTTCTTAGTTCTCCCATTGCCGACTAAGACCTATGGAGTTGCGCACAAGGATATTTGATGGATAAATATGTATTTATTATCTCTTCATTAATATTGGATATTGGATATCAAATTTGATTTATTTGATAAATCATTGTGGTTTTGTGAATTGAAATTAATTGCTGGGTGATTAATTTAATTAATAAATAATTATTTCTTGGAGAGATATAATTATATTTTCGTATTTGATAAAATTAATTAATTGGATTAATTAATTAAGTATAAGCCCATTTGAGATAAAATAAAGTGTACTAAACAGACTAGACACGCGAATATCCAATACACGAACCGAATGGCTCGGCTCATTTTCTCACCTACCTAAGGCCACCCCACCTTCTTCTTACTTTTCAAGTAGTTTCCTTTGTCATGTAGCGTGTGTGGTTTATTTGTATTATTTAATGTCTTGACCCCATCTTGATGATCAAATGGAAAATCTTACATGTGTGAAGACTTTATATAAAATATACACACACTATAACAAGTAGAATACCATTAGATTTCAGCCGTGAGGTTGTGTGTGGAAAGAGAATTGCCGATTTCTTCTTCTCTATATACATGAAATTTTTTCTCGATATTATTTCATCCTGGAAAGAGATAAAAAGGAAGAGAGAAGAGAAGAAAAATACTATAACAATTTCTAGCCATGTTCTTCGAGAATGAATTGATATATAATTTTTCCGATCAATATCTGACCCATGATAATGTAGAGACACTCGGCATATTCGGTGTTTGATCATTCATCAAGTTTGAACGAATTAGAATCATGTACGCGTTGGTGACCGGAAAAAGCTTGGCTCGAGTTTTTCCTTCAAGAAGATATTATCAAAGGTCTACAAGGGTATGATTTCTCAATTTTATCTTCATCAATTTATATTCATTTATACGATACTTGATCGACCCGTTTTAGGGGTTTGGTTTTATTCGGTTGGACTGATTTATTTTCCGCTGCATAACTCGTTTTTAATTACCGAATCCCAATACAAAAACCACAAGAATGAATTCAAAATTGAAATGTGCCCGAGACCCCACCTACAAATCAGGTAATTCATCAATTCCACACAAACCTTCTCGATTTTCACAAAATTCAGAAGTTCACTGTGAATTCATTGAGGACACATAGACTTGGGAATGATAATTCATATACATCATGATTCCATGAGCAATTTATAAAAGAAAGGGAAAAAATAGCGAAACCCCTCAAATTCCAAAATTTAGGATTCTAAAAAAGATTACCTCAATTCGAAGGAAGATAAATGATGAAACGATGATTAAACCGTGTTAGGAACTCATATATGAAGTTAGATGATGATATCCTGGCAAACCCTCATTTTGGAATCACCCAAATCACCGCCCGGAGAAGAAAAGTGAGAAAAATGGGAAGAAAAACATGATTGTCTGGTTTATATCCTGACTTGAGTTACGGCCGTAATATGTACACCATACGACAGTAACAAGCAAATCTTACGGCCGTAACACTCCACACAATACAGGCATGAGCGCTACAGCACAACATCCTAAGTTAGGCATCCCAAAACAGCTTGTGCGACAAAGAAACGCGCCAAAAAACAACATGCCACAAAGCGCTTACAAAGAGTTCAAAGCAATGAATTTAACGTTTAATGAACACGCGAATCCGAACATCCAAATGCACAAAAAAGAAATACGAGAACAAACGCCCAAAACTTTGAGAAATTACAAACAGACCAAACGTCTGAAAATCACGATCAAGATAATACATAATTTGAGGGGGAGGGGAGATAATAAAATATGTATTACACAGAACATGTAATTTGAGGGGTGAAGATAATAAAATATGTATTACAAACGTCCTTGAAATATTTTATTTACTTGAGGGGATGCTAAAAGGAGGGGGTGGATTATCAAACCTCTAAGTATAAATATGAAGAATACATACTTTGTGAAATATCGTTCGCTTTAAATTGTCTTCTCATATTTTCTCAAACAATCTTCTTTTTTATTTATATTTTTTGAAATACTATTTCATTTATAACATGGCGGAATATAATTCAATAAATAACTCAAACACATTGTGTGAGTTTGCCCAGAACATGTATGATTTTTTATAATATTTTTTGCTTTGTTAAAGGAATAATACCCATTGCGTGCCTAAGTCTGTTAGTTTATGGGTTTTCCTAGGGTTTGGCTAAGGTCTGTTTGTATGTATTTCTCCCTATTTAAAGGGATCTCATCAATAGAATAATACACAACTTTTGCCCTACTTCATTGTCTCAGTTATTTTTCCTTCAACACGTTATCAACACATAGTTCCCAACTGAGCAAAACAAAAAATCCTTCCCGATTTTCTGAAAAAATCCTGAAAAACAAAAAAACAAAAAATCGGGTGCCAAAACCCTAGCCGCCACCCAATCGGACGCAACTACCCCCCCTTCGACCATAACCCCCGCGCCCCCCCCCCCCCCCCCCCCAAGACCAACTCGCCGCCATCTACCGCCGGAATCCTAGCGGCCTGCACCCTCCCTGACCGACGACCGGTCACCTTCTTCCCCAGTCACCCACAACCGCGACCGGTCACCTTCCTCAACCGTCGCCCCCCACCTTCCCGACGTCGGCGTCCGCAAGCGCAGCTCGTTTTGATCGACCTCCTTTTTCAGTCGACCTTCCCTCGCCAGATTTCAATCGCCCGTCTGCTGCAATTTTTATGACCCGTTCGCCCAACCCACCGTTGCAGCCCAGAAATCGGATCGTGACCCAGACTCGACCCGGTTGTTGACCCAGACCCGACTCGGTTACTAACCCAGACCCGACCCGACCCGCTCGGCAGTCCCGTTTTTTTTCTCCAGTTCGGTTTTTCTGCCCCTATTCACACACACGAAGTAAAGTACACAATACAAACCCTACTATCTGCAATGTACAATTTTTAGACTGTTTATATATCTTTGATTGCATATTTATACTCCGTAATTTATTTATGCTTAATTAAACCAAAAGCATGATGCATTAATAATTTTAATTAAATTAAAACGAATTGCTTATAGCAACTTCAATTAAATTAAATTCACATTTAATTAATAATTATTGCAGCATAAGACACCTCTTTGACTGCATATATATATATATATATATATATATATATATATATATGTGTGTGTGTGTGTGTGTGTGTGTGTGTGTGTAGATATATTTCTATGACTATGTGATTATAGCTATAAATATACATATATTTGCATGCATATATAGATATGGCATGCAAATTAGGCTTCATCATTGGTAGATTTTAGAGGACTTACATCTACTGCCTAAATTCAACTCGAACCATGATAAACTAATTTCATTGGTCACCTTCAATAGCATCGAAAGTAATTTTGACCATATCTTGGTTCCGAAAAATAATAACGCTCCACATTATTGAAAATTTTATCATGAAAAGCACTCATGGTAAACTGTGAAAACTCATTTTCTCTTTTCTTGTATCAATATAGCTTATCCAACTCGTTCAGAATTTGATATCTTGGACCCAAAAGAGCTTGAGTCCCATAGATGGGTCTCCGACGTCGAGACCACATTTGTTGTTAAGGACTATAGTGCCACAATCTTTGATACCGCATGCAATGTACTGTCTGACAAAATCAAAGCTAGTGCATTAATGTTCCTTAGGCGACATATCGACCCCAGCTTAAGATGGGAATATCTGTAGTTGAAATCCCCCAAAGAACTGTGGGATGCCCTTAAGGGCCGTTTTGGGAATATCCACAATACCTTGCTCCCAGAGTAGACCATGCAGTGGAAGGAAATCCGCGTGCTTGATTATAAACAGATCAACGATTTCAACAAAGATATTCTCCGCCTCAAGGCACGCCTAAATTTCTGTGGGAAGGACATCACAGAAGCTGACATGATCCAGAAAGCTTTTTTCATCTTCCTTACTTCTGCTCTTATACTAACGAACCAGTATAGGCTAGAGTATGATTGATTGAGGGTGAAAAAATTATCAGTTTAGGTTGTGTGCTATTGAGGGTGCAACTATTTGGAGAATTACTAAGTTGACCTTGGAGCACAGCTATCACCCTGATTTGAACCGTGCTGCCGCACGATCGGTCACTTCTGAGGTTGTCGCCCATTATTTTGCTAAAAGATTGACCGGTGAGGGGGTCACTTTGAGGCCAAATGAGATGATTGCAGAGATGTGTAGGGAGTACGGCATTGACATGCTATACAGTTTTGCTCTCCGGACGAGGAATATAGCGATAGAGAATATATATGGAAACTTTGATGAGTCGTATCAGAGGCTCCCATCTTATCTGTATTTGTTAAAACAGCATAATCCAGGGACAATTTATGATTTGCAGACGACTCGTGAGGGAGTTTTTTGCCACATGTTCGTTGCACTCGGACAGAGTATTAGGGCATTTGATACGTGCCTTCGACCGGTGATTATAGTTGATGGGACCCACCTAAAGTGAAGGAATAAATGAACTCTATTTGTGGCCGTCACATTTTACGGGAACGAGCAAGTATTTCCTCTTGCAGTTGGTCTCGGTTCAATAGAGAACGACGAGTCATGGACTTATTTTCTGTATAACCTGCGCAGATGCTACAATTCGATGGAAGATTTACTGATTGTGAGTGACCAACATAAGAGCATTCAGAATGCTGTTTGAGCCGTCTATCCGAATGCATTCCACGGGTTGTGCTATCACCATCTTGCAAAACATCTGACCTCCTATGGTGCGCATGCTATAGGACTCTTTAGAACTGCTGCCTACACGCATCGTGAAGAAGTTTTTGAAAACTATTTTTCGAAACTACATATTGAAAGCCCTAATGGGGCTCACAGGTGCCTTTCTGAAATTGGGCCAGAGAGGTGGGCTAGGTCGAAGTATCCGGTATGACGCTATAACTTCTTGACATCCAATGTTGTTGAATGCTTTAATAATCGTATGTTGTGGGCTAGGCGTTTACCTGTTTGCTTGTTACTTGAGATATTTCACCTAATTTTAGAGAATTAGTTTGATGAGAAGCGGGGAGAAGCTACATCAAGAGACCATGAATTGACAATGCACACTTTTGAAAATCTTTCTAACTCTGTGCAAGCCAGTCTGACTCTTACCGTTCGAGCTACCACCCCACTTGTTTATAAAGTCGAAGAAAACAAAGTTTCTTATGAGGTCGACCTTCGAACCTGGACATGTTGTTGTCGTGAGTTTGATTTGGATCAGATTCCATGTCGTCATGTTGTTGCCGCTGTAAGATAATTGTTTTGCTCTAA
The DNA here is from genome assembly GCA_033398695.1 of Orobanche coerulescens. Taxonomy (NCBI): domain Eukaryota; kingdom Viridiplantae; phylum Streptophyta; class Magnoliopsida; order Lamiales; family Orobanchaceae; genus Orobanche; species Orobanche coerulescens. Next base: position 111,868,187 of record CM065816.1, on the reverse strand, counting down.
TGTGCACACCATTCAATGTTTTTGTCTATGCTGTCGTGTGCACACAGTCATGGCCGTGGGCAAGATGCACACGATCGTAACCCACGATGGGCACGATCGTGTGCTGCCATCGTGTGCATGATGGTGTGCACACGGTCATGGCAGGATGCACACGACAGCAGCAGCCCATGACCGTGGGCAAGATGCACACGATCGTAACCCACGATGGGCACGATCGTGTGCTGCCATCGTGTGCAACACAAGGCTGGTATAGATTTACCAACTGAACCATAAACCAGTTTTCCAACAGAATATATCTGGATAAGAAAGTAAAATACATACTCATCAGTATCAAAAATACATTATCCTCCACCACATCCTTGACATAATTGCTTATTGTAACCGGCACGCCGGCAATGGTTTGTCTGTGTATGATTTTGTTAGTCGTTATTTCAAGCAACAAGGCCTTAGAGAGACTTATAGGGAGCATATTAATCCTATCCCACATCCTGATGAGTCTAATGTCCCACTGGAGATGTCATCCATCGTTTGCTTACCTCCAGAGGGGGTACGACAAGCTGGCCGACCAAGGATCAGTCGTGCATGGTTTGCTGTTGAAAATTTGCCTGCATGTGGACGGCCTCAGCTGTGCGGTAGGTGTAAAGGAACCGGCCACAATAGAAAATATTGCAAAGCATTCATCCCATAAGTGGTGTGGATTTGAATATCCCTGAAGAAGCTCAATGAATGGATGAACAAACGAGGCAAAGGCGCCGGCAGAAGAAGAGGTGTAGCATTTGTCGTAATGATTGATTGATGTACAAATCAGGGGGAGATGTAGACTTGAGGGGGAGTCTTAAATCCACAACGTACGTTATACTCTCTTCCTTCCAAGGATTATTTTTTCCACAGGGTTTTTATCACTTGGAAAGGTTTTTAATGAGGTAACAAGATGTAAGATTTTAGGGATCGATGGAATGGTCACCTTAGTAGCGCTATGATCAAATGTAACGATCATATGAGAGGATAGATTCAAAGGCAAAGTCTAAACTTGATGTGTCTAGATGTTGTACTCTTTTCCCTACGATCAAGATATTTTTTCCACTAGGTTTTTGCTTGACGAGGTTTTAACGAGGAAACATGACATGCGCTTGTAGACTAGGCACAAGGGGGAGTGTTAAAGGAATAATACTCATTGTGTGCCTAAGCCTGTTAGTTTATGGGCTTTCCTAGTTAGGGTTTGGCTAAAGCCTGTTTGTATGTATTTCTCCCTATTTAAAGGGATCTCATCAATGGAATAATACACAACTTTTGCCCTACTTCATTGTCTCAGTTATTTTCCCTTCAACATTCTTAAGTTTTTTCTCCATTTTTCTTTATCATTTCGTTTTCTTTGGGTTTTTTCTATTTTTTCTGTGTTTTTCATTGTTCGTGACGTTATTTAATGTATAACTCTTGCAGATATTTCAAAGTAGGGATAATATATTGGATTGGGTGAGGCCGGTCGGACGAAATAATATTATTGAAGATTGTAGATGATGTGTAACTTCATGTGTTATCATGATATGTTATACTGGGTGACTGTTGGTGGAATACTATTAGTGAATGTTATAGAGGATAGACTGATCTATACGGAGCAATGATACAAGTATAGTCACATTTTATGGATAATCAATGTAATTAAGTAGTATTTGTATTTATTAATATTTTTTTGTATAATTTGTACTGATTAATATCTTTTATATTATGTTCTTTCTTTATCTTATTTTCTGATAATTTATTTAAAAAGTACACAAAAATAAGAAAATTATTAACTTTAGTAATAAGAAAGTAAAAAAATATTGTTACTATTAACTATATCTAACAAAAATAAAAATGAAAAAAAGAGCATGCAGGGGGAAGGGTGGGTGGTCCAGTGGTAGGACGCCTACTCCCAAGACACTCTTTTGGAGAGGTCTTGGGTTCTAACCCCACCAAAGGAGGTGAAAGATGAAGTTTTTCTCTTTATGATCCTCTAGCTCCCCGGGGATAGCTCAAGCAACCGCTAATCAATGTTTAATCTCGCGTCAAGCGGCAGTGTGGGAGTATTTCCTTGCTGGGAACCTGAGGAGAGTCTTGACAATCGATGGTATTCTCAGAAGGCTTTGAGGAACTGGCGCTGTTAATCAGTTAAGGGCTTCTCCTTGTGCGCAGAAGTGTACATAAAAGGCATTGGGAACTCTGGAATTGCTCGAGCGACTCGCGATTTACTTCTCTCTATGGGTTAGGAGTGGGTTCATTGAGGGACTAGGATTAGTCCGGCTAAGCTGGGATCACCTAGTTATCCAAAAAAAAAAAAAAAAAAAAAAAAAAGCATGCAAGGGAGACCAAAGGCGAAAAGGAATAAAAGGTGGTGGGGGGTCAGGGGGACCACTATTCTCTTTTTAGAAGTAAATATGACTTTATGGCATGGTTTGTTTAATAAAAAATTGTTTCATACTAAAGATAAACCATTAAATAAAAAAGTTATATCTTTATGTTATTGAATATTTCTTTGTAAGTAATAATATTCGATTTAATACTTTTGTATTTATAATTATTTCTTGCTCTTTTGAGTTGAGATAATGATTGGCACTTAGCTTAATGGGTGATGTTTTCTACTTTAGTCAATGTAATTTGATAGTTTGTTGTCCACATTGTATTTTGGAACAAGGCGAGAGAATACACTCTATAAGATATTGAGATTGAATCAAAGATCTATCACTATGCTATCAGGGAAATTATTACTTGATCCTTCGATTTAGTTAGTAATAATTTATATTTCAAATATGAATTACGTAGTAAATAGTATATTTAAATTACTAATTAATTTATGTAAATTAATCAATAACAAGTCTAAATAGCTATAGTTCCTCTTGACTGATGAAAACATCCTCTTTTATTTTGTGAATTGAGAATGTTATTTTTGAATTTTTTAAGATATGTATTTGGCCTCTGCCTTGTACGAGTATAATGGAGAATAAAAAGATACCAACTAAACAATATATTGAAATTGGTCAGACTCAAATAATGAATATGTTTATGAATTCATCTAACATGAAATATGAAATTTATCTCGATCAAGTTACTTTTCAGCCATCTCTTGATCAAGTGCGGAAGATTGTTTTTTCTCTAATTTTCAATTGAATCACATTTATGAAGTTACTTTATTTTATATAATTTATGTTTATTGAAGAATTGATGTAAATCAATTTGTACTTTTTCTCTTTTAAAACTGATAATGCATTTTTCTAATATTTTAATTTTTTACTCAAATTAGTAAAAAATATATATCTATGTCAATGACTAATTATTGATTTTTTTTAAAATTTGGATATAATGAACTGGTTAAAAAAATTAGATCTACTTTTAACTTGATTAACATCTGAATTCGATATACATCATACTTGTAAGAAAATGAGATCTACATTATTTCAACTTAGTTATAATTTTTTTTACCATTTAATGGTTGGAGTTGGTTTGTACATCTCTCAAAAATCAATTGTTAATATTCGAATTATTTAATAAATTATTAACGATTCTCATAGATGCTTGTACCAACTTATTTGGTATTGACATATTATGTTCCCTTATCAAATTTTTAGTTATAATAAAATCAACAATTAACTTTTTTATAAATTGTAAGATATTTTGATAGACTTTGTTGGGATAAATCTTCTTGGAATTTTGATAAGTGCAAAGCCTACAACATAGTTCAACAGCAGTCAGAAACTACAACAAGTAGGACGTTGGAGTCTAACAACATGCGACAAGCATACAACAAGTCAAGATTCAACATAAAAGATACAGTGGTGAGCTGTAGGCTTTAGAGGTGAAACATAAATGTTACATCAAAGAACTTCTCAATATGCTACAACAAATAACTTCTCAATAAGATACAACAAAGATCAGTTAGATTGGACGAATATTTATTCATAAACTACTGGAGAAAGTGTGAAAGCATTTAATGCGGATGGGATACGCATTAAATGGTGCGTGACGAAAGAAGAGTTTGATACCAAGAGAGAAAAATGCATTAGATGAAAAGCTGAGAAAGGAAAGTCTTCTATATCCATAAAGCAATGAATTCAGAAATATCAGAAATCTCACCAACCTTCAACGGTCATATTGGTGAACAACTACCTTCGACCAGCTATATAAAGATGAAGTAACATACCAGAATATTAACAAGCATGCATAAGTCGTTAAAAAAACGACTGAAGTCTACAGGGTGAAATCGTTGTATAAGTCCAGCATATTGTAAGGGTTGTATACTGCAAAGCACACTTTACGCTTGTATTACCCTATTTCCCTGTAATTACCTATGAGAATATTAATTACGTTTAATCACATGTTCTGCATACTTATTCACGTTATGATTATGTAAATGTATTGTCTATTTATTTTATATTGAATATAATGCAATGTGTTGGTGTCACACGGAAGATCAAATTATTGGTGCCTTATAAAATAATACAATAGTTCACAACTTATATAATTACTAGATAAATTATACGAAATGTTGTAATGTATGCTTGATATTAGTTGGTATTGACTATTAGCATGCATTAGCGTATTTGCATACATTGAACTCGATGGCAGTGAGATAGTGTCTTCTGTACTGATTGTAAGAAGAACGTAAATCTAATTATTATTTCTTAATTCCAAGTATATAATATTTAATTGTGTATTGATAATATTTATTATTTTAATTTATCATGGGTGAGAGTCACAGTGATTGACTCAATATGCTTCATATCTTGGGCAATAATATTATTTATATAACAATTATTATTATAACTAGAAATCGTATCCCGACTCGTGTGGGTTGATGATGTCCTATTGATAATCTCGATAATGATTATTATATTAAATCTTGCGTGTGGATTTTATTCTGATATAATAATAAGGTCCTGGTGATACTACTCTTGGACAACAAATTAATTAATTAAAGCTGTCAGTAGCTTAAATTAATTAATGGATATTCGATATCTTAAATACGGAAAATAATATATTTACATAAGGAGCTCGATTTTATAAATTGGGATTTGGGTTGGAAGTGCAAAATTAATTCTTTAGTGGATTGAATTGATATTAGTAAACTCAACCATATTAAGAAGGGCTTAATATGGAAGGTTGGGTTACACTAGGAGTCCTAACCCTAATCCTCTTTAAGATCCCTAGAGTCGTCCAAAACCTATAAATAGGACATAAGGGGAGGGGTTCGGCCATGACATATACTCTTACACAAGGGATTTCAATTTTTTTTTCTTCCAAATATTTTATTGTGGATCTTGACTTGTGTTTTTTATTCCACAATTCAGATGACACTTTAATTTCTGCTATCAATCGGAATTACTTGAAGTAAACAAAAATCGAGATTGTGAGGAATAAGAATTTAGAACGATCCATCTCTACTGTCAAGCAAGATTCGGTAGCTCGTTGCCCACACAACGCGCGGATTAAGGCGGTATCATACTCTAAAAGGTTTTGAGGAAGAGATCAAAAGTAGCAACCACTTCGCTTCAAAATGTAATATTTTATGATCTCTTGATCTAGATTAGAATATAAAATTTACCAGTAATATTATTTAATAAATAATAAATAGTATTTAAATTGCTTATTAATCTTAATAGTTAATTAATTGACATGCTTAAATAGATTTTGTGCTCGTGGATGCGTAAAACGCTTTATTCAAAGATTATCATCTTCGCTTCCACTGTGTTTTATTTCCAACAATTGGTATCGGAGACAGAATTTTAGGCTTTTGCTATTTTAATCAATTTGGGTGATTAATTGATAGCATTTTAAATATTCATGTAATATGATGTTGGAATATTTTGTTAGATATTTTCTTGTAGGGAATATGATTCAATTATCATGGTTATGTGAATGGTTATTTTTTATTATTTATGCTATTATTGGTTTGACCCGGTTTTGTGGCATGTAATGATTTTTTCAGTAAAAAAATCCACGGGTAGATCTCGGATTTTATTTTTCATATAGTTTTGCTGTAACTTGATGCATTTGATTTTTTCTGCAATCGTAATCGAGTTTGGAAAAGACAAAATTACAAAGAAAAAGAGCAAAACCGGGAGACTCGGACTGTTCGATAGCCGCGGCCGGGCAGCAACAGCAGGCGGGCGCTGTCGAGAAACTCACGGCTGCCTGTCGAGCAGCGCCAAACTGCCTGCTAAAGCAGCGGGTGGACTGTTCTGGGCCGGTTCGGTTCGGGTCGTTGATGAGTCGATTTTTGATCTTGTCATTCTATTCTATTGAGTCGTGCTTTTGTTTGTTTTTAAGTGTTTTTGTTCTTTTTATACTTGGTATGTTGTGTTCTTGTTTTGTAGGTAGCCGAATGAAGATTGTGGGAGATATGCGTTTTTATGGCCAATATTGGAGTTTATGACGATCAAGAGCAAGAACGGGGCTTAAACGATGAAGATTGAAACAACTGTCGTATTTTCTAATTTCCAGATTCATTCCTATGAATTTGGATGTGTTCTCTATATGAGTGGATTCCTCGTGAAATCAGCTTCGCAACGGTATATTATACGCAAAATTTTTAGGTGTATTGAGGGAGATATGGCTTCTAGACCACGACTACGCACCCAGACCGCGGTCTCAAATTCAGACCGCGCGGCAGCGCCCAGCCAAAACACCCAGACCGCGGTCCCAACCTCCCAGACCATGATACACCCCCTGTTTGTGCAGAAAATGCGATTTTCTGCCCTTTTTGTGATTTTTGACGGCACTACACCATATATGGCTTTCAACAACATTTTTTTTGATGTTACAAGCAAAAGTGTAGCCTTGGATGCCTTAAAATTGGTCAAATTTGATTTAAGGCTACACATTTTTCTAACGTTATTATTGATATAAATTAGTGTTACCATAGACTAAATTGAACATCTACGCTAATACAAAATTTGGTGTAGCCATTGCTATTTAAAAAAATGGTAACTAAATATTAAAAGAAATAGCCGGGCTTGCTATAATATTTTAGGCGGTCCAAATAAATTATTTTCAACTGTAATGACCCGATTTTTCTAAGGTATTTTATGAGTATATTTTTTTTACAATAAGAAAAACTTGTAGAAATTTCAAGTCGTTACGAAACATACATTTTCTAAAATATTTTACAGAATTTAAAATGATTTCAAATCTTCAAGACAACCGTAAAATCCAGCAACGTAAAATAATTGTCAAAAATAAGGTTAATTGTTTCATATTAACTTGAGCGGAATATAAAAGAAATACGTAACATTAAATATTTTTATCATATGTCGGTCTACTCTGCAAGCCGTTCTTTTCATTATGAATTACGAAGGTAAAATTTGACTGGGGTGAAACTGAAAGAATTAAAAACTTAGGGACTAAAATTAAAATCTAGGTAAAATTTAAATTAAAATTTGACTAGAATTAGAATCTCGGTTCCTCATCTCAATCGCTTCTCTCATAACTCGTATGACTCTCTCTCCACCAGGGAATCCCCTTTCCTCTTCTCTTGTGGAAACTCTCTGGTGATTAGCAGGACGGAGGGACGGAGCAATAGTGTCGATGGTGTTATCGCTCAGAGCAACGACTGTACGCCCACTGTGAATCATCCGTGTCAGGCTTCCACTAGTTTCAGATTCGGACTTCCGACGGAAAGGTAAAGGAGTCGGGCTTCGAGATGGGGTTTGGAGGCGACGGAGACGAGCGGCGATTCGGCGACGATCGGCCGAGGGTGAGTCGTGGTGAAAGAAAATTTCGAGTTCGTTTTCTTCTTCATTACGATTTTAATTCTAAAATAAATGGGGTTTCATGTGTTATGTGAATTCTGGAAATGGTTGGTTTAATGAAGTGTGTGTGTTCCGATTTGATGAATTAGTTTTTGTTTATTTTCGATTTTGATTTGATGAATTGGTGTTTTGTGTGTTTATTTTCGATTTTGATTTGATGCCTTTTGTTCTCTGATGCCTTTTGATTTGATTTGGAATTTTATGAGCTTGATTTATTATTAGGTTTTCTGAAGATCGATTAGGAAGTATTTGGTATGTCGTTCAAATATGGTGCCAGATTTATCTAGTGTGAGGTCTGAAGTGACTCGTGATTCATGACGTATTTAGTTAGTCATCCTGCAACTGAAATGTGTTGCTTCTGTGCCAATTTATGTTATTCACAACCTCATTACCTCCACTATCATGTCTGTTGGCTACGTTTAGTCATGTAATTAATATCCTTTGAGTGTGCTTGATATGATATATGATGAAGAAAAAGTATTTTAAACAAACTATTTTTTTTAATTGACTTTTCTGTTATTTGATGTTTCTAGGAGTCTCTTCAGAAGGATTTCGGATTGAAAACTGGAGAGATACTGTGGAACTTTAGTAGAGGGATAGATACTAGACTGGTTGGACTGATTCAGGTGAGTAGGAAGTACCTGATTTGTCCTGTCCTCAATAAGTTTGTAAGTGGAGGCCCTAGTTTCTTATTTGTGTGTAGGTAGCCTCAAGCTCCTACTTACTCTGTGTGTGTGCGTGGGGGGTAAACATGATGTAAATTAAGATTATATGTTTCCTATTAAATCTGTCATAATGTTTAGCTAGTCCCACGCAAATGGCGGTTATGGCGAGCTTGAAGATTGCTTCTGGCTGGAGTTTGGATAGAGGTCATATGGGGTCGGGAATAGACTGGGTTTTCGACCCCAGGGCCGGAGGATTGTTCTGCAGAGTCGGAGTTCGACTTAGTTGTGATGGATTTGGGAGTTTGGTGATTCGTATTTTTCGTTGGAGGTTGCCGGGTCCGGCGGGCTAATGTGAGTTCAGGCCTGGAGTTTTTTTGGTGGGGTTCGAATGAGAGCTCAGGGAAGAGATCGGCAGGTTGGTTAAGGACTTTCCGATGATGTAGGGAGGCCACGACGGGGTTGGTTTATGGTTGGACTGTGTTGTGTGTGTATTTGTGTGGGTTTGTGTTTGTTTGTAGTATGGTGTGTGTTTGTATGTGAGTTGTGTGTGAATGTATGTAGAGTGTATGTATCTGTGTGTAAGTTATGTGTGTCTGTGTGCAATTATTTCTATGTGTGTGTGTGCAACGCTGTGTGCGGGTGTGTGTGTATGTTTATGTGTTTATATATATATATATATATATATATGTGTGTGTGTTTGTGGCTAAATATATATAGTTATATATATATATACACCATGATGTGTTTATTTTCTATTTTGATTTGATGCCTTCTGTTCTCTGATGCCTTTTGATTTGATTTGGAATTTTATGAGCTTGATTTATTATTAGGTTTTCCGAAGATCGATTAGGAAGTATTGGTGTGTCGTTCAAAATATGGTGACAGATTCATCTAGTGTGAGGTCTGAAGTGACTCGTGATTCATGGCGTATTTAGTTAGTCATCCTGCAACTGAAATGTGTTGCTTCTGTGCCAATTTCTGTTATTCACAACCTCATTACCTCCACTATCATGTATGTTGGCTATGTTTAGTCATGTAATTAATATACTTTGAGTGTGCTTGATATGATATATACGTTTAGTCATGTAATTAATATCCTTTGAGTTTGCTTGATATAATATATGATGAAGAAAAAGTATTTTAAACAAACTATTTTTTTAATTGACTTTGCTGTTATTTGATGTTTCCAGGAGTCTCTTCAGAAGGATTTCAGATTGAAAACTGGAGAGATACTGTGGAACATTAGTAGAGGGATAGATACTAGACTGGTTGGACTGATTCAGGTGAGTAGGAAGTACCTGATTTGTCTTGTCCTCAATAAGTTTGTAAGTGGAGGCCCTAGTTTCTTATGTGTGTAGGTAGCCTCAAGCTCCTACTTACTCTGTGTGTGTGCGTGGGGGGTAAACATGATGTAAATTAAGATGATATGTTTCCTATTAAATCTGTCATAATGTTTAGCTAGTCCCATGCAAATGGATCTAACTGTTTCAAACAAAATGCAGTTTTTCAGGTCTAAATGACATCTTTTTTTCTACATGGTTTGTGTGATACTCGAGCCTAACATTACTCACTTGGTCAATATGATTCATGCATAACTTGTTAATTATGTGTTATTTGGATTACTTGATGTTTCATGGTTCAGTTGATCTTATAGTTAATTTCACACATAGGAATGTGCTAAACATTTGAACTCATGTCTAAAACACAATCGTGGTATATGTTACGGGACTAAGTTATGTTATTCATAGTATTTCTAATACGAAAATAAAATAAGTGTAAAGATCTTATAAAACTCTAAGTACACGTGGTAAGCCTAGAAGTTATAAAGGTGTCACTGACGTGTCTATCAGAGGTTAACTAGCTTACCTCGAGATTTTAGTCGGCGCGTGTAGTGGGTCACTTTAAATTGACGATTCAAGTGGATAACCATCATTCAATAAACTAACACGCGTCAAGTGCCTTTGACTATTGTCAATACCTAATAGGATACAATTTATGATTGTATCTGATAACGTTTGTAAAATACGTGATCTGTCTATACCTCATTCGTTCCAACTGCGGTAGGAATTGAACTTATCTTTTAGTTTATCATATTAATTATATTTTTATAAATGATTTCTTCCATTCTTACCTACAGTGTCTCATTTGTGAAGTTTTAGAAAGTTTGACAATAAAGTCCTTCACTAGCATTTTCAACATTGTTCGCAGTGGTAATCGAGTTTAAGCAATAAAAATACACCTAAACTTCTACTAAACCATTTTAAAGACCATCCATACCCTAAATGAGGTCAATATCTACTAGGAACCGGTTCAAACACTCTAAGAACCGGATCATAACTACTTGAATCGATCAATTATTTCAAACCTAGTCTCTAGTAGTCATTCGAGGGTATTTTGGACATTTCACCTTCATAACCGACTTAAGACACTTGGTTGATGGATAAATCCGACCCTCAACCCTCATTTACAGTCTGAACATTATCAAGAAGCTTCACACTTCGAAAAATCACCAAATATTCAAGAAGAAATCATCAAAAACATCAACACCTCAATTCCTTTGACAATCAAGGTGAGTTTCCTTTGTTTCTTCCTTATTCTTGCTATGTTTCTTAGCTATTTCGAAGGTGTGAGAGCTTGTATATGTTCTTATACATGTTATAATGATGTTAAAAATTCAGCCATGGCAAACCCTTGTGTTAAATATGGATTTATGAGTCTTAAAACTCACTAAGGCAATAAAGGAACCAATTCTGCCACCTTTTGGAATTAATAGTATATGTTACTTGATCCGTATGTTTCAGGGTCAGGAATTTCAGTATACTTATTCTTAAGTATCTTAGGGATATTATATCAAAAATTGGTGCAAATTCAACTTATATTATAGTGGTTATAAGCAAAACAAAATTGACAAGACTTTGATAAACTCTCTTAATCAAGTGTTTGTTATAAAACCTTGAAATTTCAAGTTGTGAGAGTTGAATGAACTTTATAAACAGAGACTAATAGATTTATTAAGGAATTATAAGTCCAAAATTGATTGGTTAATGGGTTGGTATACATCGATAAACCGACATAAAGTACATAGAACACCGGTTATGCGAAGTGGTAAACCCTTTCGATATAAAGAGAGTTAAACCTTGCGTGTGGTATGTAAATCCTTGAAACACATTCCTTGAAACAGGTTCTGAAGATATATCATCCCAACCACCCCCTATTGGTATAAACGTAAGGGTATTACCCGATCAAGGTAAGTAGAAATCCATCTGCAACTACAATGCATAAACATAGTATTGTTTGTAAACTTGATGATATCTTGATAGTGTATTGTATTGGATGATTGATATGTACTATGATTAAAGTGTTTGGTTGCACCTTACATGATCATAACATCCATTAGCATCTTCACATGCATGCATAACAGGATACTCACTAGTGTCTGCATGCATGGTACGATCATGGAAAGAAAGAAAAGAAAAATGTTTTGTTGGGTTTGCTAGAGCACCGAGGCATGGTAGATGCATGCTTTTACGATATGTTTAGCACGGTAGATGCGTGCTTATATCATGTGTGAGACATGGTAGATGCGTGTTCTCACGATATATTTGGTGTGGTAGATGCATGCCTTATATGTCTGGCATGGTAGATGCATGCCTCATGATATGATATGATGTTGAGTTCATTCCGGTGCTTAGTACGTGGTTCAACGGGCCCAAGGATAAGAAAATGATTTTGAGAGATTATCATTGATAATCATATGTCATATCTTGCATCGGACATGATACATAACATGCATGATTTCTACTTATTGGGCTTTAGCTCACGTAGTTTATGCATTGTAGGTAATTCGATGCTTGAGTATGTTCCTCATTTGGATGAGTTGGAGTTCCATGTTCTTTGAGGGTCGACGTACATGGATGACGACCTGTCGGGCTTAACCATGGGCTTAACATATTTTCGTTCTTGTTTGTGAACCTTACTTTATAAATATGTATTGCAGTAATGTACTCATAGGTTCGAGTGTCGTTGATGGTGTGATGGGTACTTTAAGTTCACTTAGTATGTTTGTTTAACCTGTGAGGTTGTTTAAATATCGTAATGTAAAATAAATAAGTAATTTGAGAAGCTCGAAGTTTTTTGGTTTACTAATATCTTATAGTTATAGCTACGGGGATATTGATGTCATGAGTTTGATTCGGATTGAGACTAGATGTCTTTGTATGGTACTTGTGTTGGTTTTTATGTCACAGGTTTGGGATAGGTACTAGTTTAGGGTAAACTCTGTCGAAATTTCACCATAATTTATAAGTACTAATATGATATAAGATAGTGTAAGTTAGGCAGTTAGTGCGGGTGTGTTACAGTTTGGCCCTTTTATTGGTCCACTTTATACTTATTATCCATTGAAAAGTTTAACAGAATTTGCTTGACGTGAAAATTGTTGCTCTGCAAGTAACTTATGATAATGGTTCAATTTGTTATCTTAATCTTATATCACCCAACTCTTGTGATCATATTAGTGTCACTTCATACTACCAATTTATTGAAGAAATGGCAAACCGTGCAGGTAGATGTTGTCTGCAAATATCTCATCCCGCCAAATTGTCGTTTTTATCATTCTTGCTTCTATATATTTCTACATTGGAACGTTGCTGTTTTTAGCTTTTTGCAGGAAAGTAAGTCCATTGGTGCTGAAGTAAACTGGGGTGTGAGGTTCAGGAACCTAAATGATGTTAGTGGTCCATTGTAAAAATTAACAATTTTTATGCTTGAAAGTTCCGTTCGGTAACTCTTACTCTGATCTCAGACTCAGCATTTTCTCATGCACCTGTGCAAGGAGGTTGCACTTCGGTTGCAGGGATGCGGAGTGCATGGGCTTTTACTCTGAAGGTGTTTGCTCAGTTTCTCTCATAGTGGAACGATTTTTATTTTGAACACACCATTGGTGCAACATATTACTATTTTTCGTACCTAAACTCATATGTCCTCATGTTATTTTTTAAGGGACTTCTTAATCTTTAATACAAACAAAGAAAAAAAGAAGTGATGTGCTTATAGTAACTGGCCGAAAAGGTTAGCGAGCCATGTACTTTGGCTGTGGAGACTACGAGAATCTAAGCCATACAATAACGGTAATGTATAACTTACCGTGAATTTTGACATATTGAGGATTTATGGGAACCATGAAGATGTTCTTATAGCTAAGAGCATGCTAATAACAAATTCCGATGGCTACGGATGATGAGGATGTTATTGAAAGGTTGGCTACTCAGCTACTTGGGCATTTCCATATAGTTATTCAGTTGGGCTTTATTACTTGAAATTTGTATAGATAAATTAATGTATTGTTAAATTCTCCTAAAATGAATAAGGTCGAGTCTTTATCATCGACAACTGGATCGAAAAATGCAGTTATCATGTCTGTGAAAATATGTGCTTTATTACTTGAAATTTGTATAGATAAATTAATGTATTTTTAAATGCTCCTAAAATTAATTTTATATTTTCTTATACAGATGAAAGAGATGATCTATCAAAAGTTGATTCAGATAAATTCAAATCAATGATTGATGAAGTTGATAACTTGCATCAGCTAGGTAATTTTTACAAAGAAATATTTTGCTGCGTGTCAATTCTCTTTTTCTTTATGTATATGGCCTACTGTGTTACACACACACACACAATCTCTCTCTCTCTCTCTCTCTCTCTCTCTCTCTCTCTCTCTCTCACACACACACACACACACACACACACACACATATATATATATATATATATATATATATTCTCTGAATATGAGTCTATATGTGTATCATGTATCCGTCCTGGATTAAAGCTTATATGTTGATTTTATTTTTTACTTTTTTGAACTTTGATTAGTGCTAGAAGCCGTGTTGTATGAACTTTGCAAGGAAATAAGTTGGAGACGCAAAACATTCTGCTCGACGTAGACCATGAGGCAACTAGAGCTGTCGTTTTGGGGGGGGTTGAGATGATAAAATTTTGCTAAGTGACTCAAGTAGTTTTATTGTATTTATTGATTGCAATGATAACTTGTTATTAGCTATTAAATAGTACTTAAGATAATTGTTGAATGTCATTTTAAGTTAGATTTTGGATGTTGGGTTATGTAAGTGCATTTGGCTGATTGATTATGGATTGAATATTTGGCAGTCATGTATTTTGGATGTTATGGTTGACAGTGTTTTAATGGTATTGACTGTTTTATGGTAATATTTATTTTCCAATATAACATGTTGCTTTTTACCATGAAAAATGTTGGTAAAAACCTTTAAAAATATAGCAATAGAATATAATTTATAATTCTTCCTGTTGGCAAAATATAGAAATTGCGTTGGTAAAGATTAAATGTGTGTTGGCAAAAGTTAGAACTGTTCATATATAAGTGTAGCCAGTGTTAAAGTTGTTGGTAAAGATGTCAAAGTGTTTCACAATTTAATGTTACATTAGACATCATGAGTGTTACCATAGGTCTACAGCTACACAAATATTTGTGTCAATAAATATATAAAAATGTAGCCTTAAGTCTACAGCAACACAAAATTTAGTGTAGGCACATACAAGAAAAGTGTTGGCATAAGGGTCTATTGTTACACTTTTTCCACATGTTACCAAAAACAACAAAGGTGTTACCTTAGACCCCTATGGTTGCGGCCGTTTTTGTAACACCTTCAAATTTGGTAAAAGTGTAGCCGTAGCCTGTTTTTTTGCCTTCAGCAACACTTTTTGGACTTTTTAACATAGTTTTTCAGGTGTTGCTGAAACCCATATATGGTGTAGTGCGGGTATATAAGGGAAAACCCTATACACAACTTCGAGGAGAGCCGAAATACACTCTTAGAACTCAGTTTTTATCATTTTTCTTGTATTCTAAACATCTAGAGATACATTTGTGAGTGATTTTCATTTCTTGTATGAAGATTTTGTGAGTTTTTGAAGGAAGAACATCAAACCTTCTTCGGGCTTTGATTTCGTTTTCTCAAGGGAAGATTTCTACCATGTTTTATTCTATGATTTTTGCTATTATTGTTGAAATGATCATGAGTAGCTAATCTTATCATATGGGTATTTAGATTGAACCACACACATGTAACACCCCCAAAACCGTATGGGAATATTACACGCCGTAGACCCTTTCCACAAGAATCTACCAGGCTAAACATCCATAAACAACCAAATGCTTGCCGGCAGAATAGCAATATAATATCTGAGACCGTTAAGGTCACTTACACATAAACACAGGCCAGATGAGGTCACACAACTCTATCAATGTAATCGACTAACAACATTACCCACACAGGGGTCGAAACACAATACAGCGGAAGACTAAATCAACTCTATTAATACAACCAAACTCTACCAACTCTCGACTCTTGATTAGTATCGCAGCTCGTCATCCCCTTGTGCCAATCCTGTGCTTCCACGAACACCGCATGTACTGGATGCGAGCAGGACATCCACCCCGATTACTCGGGGTTAGTAAAACTCCTTTGTTTTACTAGTGCAAGTATAACACGATACGAAATGCAACAAGTAAATAGCAACTACGAATTCAATATGGAAATCAATTATCAAATGTTCCCGAGAAGTTTTATTAATTTTAAACTCAAGCAAGATATATTTGAAAAGGAACACATCATCTCGGGGATTTTTAAAGCAGAAATTCTTTTGGACCTCGAGTCCCAATTTACAAAGCCTTTTCGAAAACATTAGGGCCTTAGCCCAATTCTCTTTTCAAAACACAATAGATGAGATATCATTATGGGTCCGAGACCCGTATTTAAAATGTTATCCAAACAATCACTGCTATACGACCGTTGTTCGTACACATCATGTACCGAACTCCGAAGGCCTCGACGGACCTTACCCAAACCACACACTCTGTTCGTACACATCATGTACCGAACTCCAGAGGCCTCGACGGACCTTACCCGACCACATACATCGTTCGTACACATCATGTACCGAACCCCAGAGGACTCATCAGACCCTACCTGGATCACACACCTTGTTCGTACACATCATGTACCGAACTCCAGAGGCCTCGTCAGACCCTACCTGGAACACCCACACCTCGACACGACACAATTCATAATCATCAAATGTCAAGACATTCCATATTACACCGAAATGCATAATTAAGTATGTAAATCAAAACAACACAAATATCATAATCATCACAACAACTCAACAATGAACAATCACACCCAGCACAACTTAGATGATTTGTACATCCAACACAATTCCACGATGTTAACTAGGTGATGGTATTATCGCTACCATCAATCATTCATGAAAATCAATTCATACGAAACATATTCACGAAAGTAAACCAATGCATCACAACCATAACACGACGTCCCTATTCACAAGACACAATTCGTGTAGTAAAATACTTGCCTCGAAACCACGACGTGGAGAGTCGACCAAAGTTGGTTGGCACGAACTGACTACGAACTTGCCGACTCCACCGAATGACAACCCGCAACAATAAACTAGGAAGGACAACAATAACAACGAAAATGAATTCCAATGTACGACTCAAAGCCGCTGAATTCAAGGAACAAACGACGAAAGTTCAAGGGTTTCCCCCAAAACGGCCAAGAACACGATTCGTCCCGACAAAACACGAAAACGGAAATCCAAGTCGAAATATGGATATACAATCCATAGAATATGTTTAACAACATCATTTAACCACAATTTATCTAACAAAAACGGATGGAAAACGAGATCAAGAACAAATCCCCCAAAAAGTCGATTCGAAGGAAATCAAGAAATATACTTCGATTCGACGAAGAACAATGGATTAAATACTGTTAAACACAAGAATACTACCAAGATTAATCATACCCATCATGAATTAATCAACAACACGGAACGAATTGGACAAAAATGCAAAAAACCCCCAACTTCCCGAAATTAGGGTTCTAAGGAAGATTACCTTGATTCGCTGGATCAAAAGATGATAACGGATGATTGGTTGATGTTATGAACTCAAGAACTTCGTGGATTTGTTGACAAACAACATGGATTCGCCACCCTTGAATCGCCAGCCGCGGATAGGAGAGGAAGTAAGTGAGAAATGAATGAAAATGTGACTGCTCTGTCACATTTATACTGGGCCGGAACTAGCGTGCGCTAGCCTTCCCGGACTAGCGTGCACTATCGGTCGGTATCAGACGAGTACCCTCGGCCAGGGCCCGCACGACCCGGCACCACTGACCAAACCTGCCGACCAAACCTGCCGACCAAACCTGCCGACCCGACTCCCGCTAGCGTGCGCTACGGCCGGAAGCCTGCGCGCGCTAGCCGACATCGATAACCTCCGGACTAAAAGCTCGCCAGTAACGTCGCTAGTCGGCGGCGGCGTCGCTACCCTGCCGGTTAGCGTGCGCTACGGCCGGCGATGGCGTGCGCTACTGCGATCTGGCCGAGTCTAGAACCTCGTAACCCCACTTTGCCCGGACGATGGCGTCGTTAGGCGGCCCGATAGCGTGCGCTACACTGCCGGTTAGCACGCGCGGCCTTGGCCGTGGCGTGCGCTACGCGGTTCCTTCGCACATGTCCGGCGGTGCGAAATCGTTCGGCGATCCATAACCGTCGGCGATGCGACCACCACGGGCTCGGCGACCGATTTCAAAGCGTCACGGAGCGAACACGAAGAAAATTTCTCTGACAACATCAAAGACCCGAAATGAAAATAAAATACCATAATTAATCATACGCGACCAAGAAACGGGTCGAGACAACAATAACAGATACGGATACCCGTAACTTTCAGTAAATTACAAAATGGCCCAAAACGCCCGAAAATCACGATACGTGATCGAATAACCAAATCGAAATTCAAAACACGTCTAACAAAGTTAAACGGACTTACGGGAAACTCGAAACAGCAGTTTCGAACGAGATTCGCAAGGATCGAACTCAAGTGCGGAAAAGTCGCTAAAAAGCACGGAACTCAGCAAAACAGCACCGAAACAGACTCGGATGTCAAAAAGTGCAGAATTAATCATTCTCAGAATGATGAAACGGTCCCAAGCGAGTCGTCAAAAAGAACTTCCGCCAAAAAAAGAAAATTACCAGAAATCAAATTTGCGAATATTACAACACATGTTCTTGGTTGTTAGTTTTGATTGATTTTCCGGGTATGAGTTTGAGATTGTTCATCTTTCTTTGTTCTTCGTAATCTATCGGTATTCTTGATGATATTTGTGCACGAATATTATTTAGACGCAAGAGAACTTATGATTTAGATCATCAAACTTTTTTCATAGTTGTTGTTATTGTCAAAATCGAGGGTTTTTATCGGTCTTCACCATCAAACGGTCCGGTAGAAGTGATTGTGAATGTTCTTGAGCTTTTTCTATGATCTTTTAGCGATTTACGTCATCAAAAGTAGTTGGCTAATCGATTGTTAGTTAGGGATTCTTCCCCATCAAAGGAGTTTCTCTTATATATTGAATAGATCAATCGCGATTTTTAAGATTTACCGCCATCAAATGGGTTTCTTTTAATTGTGAGCAATCGGTGATTTCCATCCATTAATTCTTTGAGTATCGAAACTAATAATTGATAATGTGTGTGTCGGTGATTCTAAACTCCCATATCATTCTTATAATTGTAATCTCTAGCTATTAATTTAATTTTCGCGCTTATGTTTTTACAATCTCACCTCTCTATCGAATCATTCACCGCGTTTTAATTTACTTTACTTTTGTTAATTCGACTATTTGCTAAACATAACTGAATTTCAAACCATTTTCAACTCATTGTGAGATCAACCTCGGAGTTACTTGCCGCTACCTACAAAAGCGATTCGTACACTTGCGAGTTTTAATTTGTTCATTAAGTTTTTGGCGCCGTTGCCGGGGAGTTGGCGTTTAATTTTTGATCTTGTTTTAATAATAGTTGAATTATTTTTCTTGATCATTTTTCCGTTTTCATTATTTTCGATAAAGTATAAAAATTCGCTCCAACTTCTCTTGTTTATGCTTGGTAGGGGATCTTTGGGAAACCCGATTCTTCCATCCATAGATGAGGTTCAGAGAACTAGAGCACCAAAAACAATAGCGCCATCATCAGTGGCAAACGACGAGGAGATTCCGGATCTTGAAGAGCCCCAATTGCTCGAGGGAGAAAACATTCGTCAATCGAGACTTCCGAGATATGAGAATGTTGGGCACAATCAAGAGATACCCGAAGCTCAATATAGGAGGTACTTTTATCCGAGACAACTACCCGTTGGAGTTCAATATGGAGCGAACTATTATCCAGGGCCTCAATATGGGATGGGAGCAAACTACAATATGCCGCAACAGCCTACGGTTGAGCATCTAATGCGGGACTTTGCAAATCCCGTGGTTAACACCGCCATTTCGTGCATCCAATTGGCACCGGCAGCAAGGAACTACCACATCAGCAGATTTCACATCGAGCAATTGCCTCATTCCATGGATTAGAACGTGAGGACCCATTGTCGTTCATCCGGGACTTTTATGTAGCGATTGACAACTTCCCATTAAATGGGTTGAGCGCGGGTCAACTAAGAATGAAGTGCTTCCCATATACACTAAAGGATGGAGCGAAATAGTAGTTGATGACTTTAGCACCGGGCTCACTAAGAACGTGGGATGATGTTTACGACAAATTCATTACCAAATATTTCCCTCATTCGAAGACTACATAGTTGAGAGCCCAAATTTCAACATTCGGACAACAAGACGGAGAGGCATTTCATGAAGCATGGGACCGATTTAAGATGCTCCTCATTCAATGCCCACACCATCACTATCTGCTTCAACTACTTAATCAATTCTTCTATAATGGATTGACTCAATATTGCCAAGGTGTAGTGGATAACGCAGCCGGTGGTTCGTTTTAGGGGTTAACGGAGAGAAGCTTATGACGTATTTGAAATATTGGGAGCTAATTCTCAACAAAAAAATATACGTGTCCGTACGAGAGTTGTGAACCAAGTAAGCGAGAAGGATGAGATGCAATCTAAAATCGATTTGTTAACGAAGGAACTAAGATAACTCAAGACCCAAAATAAATCTTCGAGATCACGAGTTTGCAAAATTTGTTGGGGACCCAGACATGATGCTAATTCTTGCCCACATACTTTTCCAGAAGAACAAACCGAACAAGTGAATTGGGCTATGGGACAAACTAGGGGAAGGCCTGAGTGTGAGGAGAGGAGAAATAATTATGGCGGAAATGTAAGAAATGCACCTCTCCCGAACACTTATCATCCTGGGCTAAGAAACCATCCGAATTTCTCTTGGAGAAACAACAACCCGATGTCGTACGACACAAGCACCCAAGCTCAATAAAACGGAGGAAATCGAGCCCAACAAACAACGCAAAGTGCTCCATAGCAAAGGAACTCTATTGAGGAGAGTATTGCGGCGTTCATTAAGGAAAGTAGGGAAAACCGTGCTGAGAACAATAAAAAATTCGAATCTTGAGAAGCTTCGGTGAAGAAAATGGAGATTCAAATTGGACAACTTGCTACCGAGGCACGCAGACAAGAAAGGGGTAAACTACCAAGTCAGCTCAAACTATTACCACCCTCCGAAGTGGTAAAGTGATAAATAAAGAGATAATTTCCAAAGCGAAAGAAAGGGGTGGTGAGAAACAAGAATTGCGGAGTCAATCGGAGAAATCTATGGTGATTGAAGAGCATGAGACAAAAAATGAAAAAATCCGAGCAACTGCTACTCAATCTTGTGAGACTCGAATTCCTTGGGAGAAATCTAAAGATCCAATCGAGAAGCCAATTGAAGAGAATAAGAGCAAACCAGTCGAATCAATGCATCAAAAGGAGGACCTAGAAAGCTTTGACATGGAAGTTCTGTTCGTGGAGAAAGAAGTTCCCAATGTGAACTTAGGAGCGAGTATTAATTTAACTCAAAAACCAATATACTCGCAACTATGTTTGGGGGAGGTGATAGCCCCGATGGATTTCGTGATACCAAACATAGAAGAAACATCACCAACAAAAATCATGTTACTTATTCTTTAAGGAAGACATTTCATGGTGACAATCATAATGAAAACTGAAATGGTGACAAAAGCGCTCACAATGGAAATCCATGGAACCACTATCTATATCCTGACGAAGGAAAACGAGCGAAAGATGATGAGCTATATGGATGGACCTGACACGTTTCTATTTAATCCAGGATAGAAGAAGCTGAAGAGTCGAGCTAAAGACTATAAAAAAGCGCTGCTTGGGAGGCAACCCAAGGGAGTTTTTATATTTTTATCGCTTTTATTATTATTATTTCTTTTATTTATTTTTGTCCGTGGTGTGTGTAGGAAATCTCAAAAGGAGGTATTTATGGGAGGAAGAAGCCTGACCCATTGAAAGTTGAGACCCGAGCATAAAAGCATGATGCCCCGCGATCGAAAACCACCCTTCTTAATCCGGTAGTTTTATTTTGTTTTCTTCTTAATTTGCATTTTAGCATCTTTCCCAACTTTTTTTTGGCTTGGGGACAAGCAAAGATTTAGGTTTGGGGGGTGCAACTTCTTCGATTTTTATTTATTTTTAGTTTGCGTGATTTTTGTTTCTTTTTTTTTTTTATTTTTTCTCTTGCGTGATGTAGTAGTTGGATTGTAATAACCTTGTTAACTGTTGGGTATATGGATGATTAGTCATGTTTGTACTTGACTCGTGAAGTTTTTGTAATATCCGACTGTAACTTTTCATTTTTACCTGTCGTTG
The DNA here is from genome assembly GCA_033398695.1 of Orobanche coerulescens. Lineage (NCBI taxonomy): Eukaryota > Viridiplantae > Streptophyta > Magnoliopsida > Lamiales > Orobanchaceae > Orobanche > Orobanche coerulescens. The sequence continues at coordinate 111,845,988 of CM065816.1, read as the reverse complement.
TATTATTCGGATAATCTGATTATCAGAAATCGTTGCATTTAGTATTATGTTGAGGTATTATAGATTTGAATATCATATCGTTGTTATTTCATATGTGATGATTCGATGTTATTAGAGTGTTGCATTTTCGAATTTTCGTTAATGTAGCGTACGCTACACAATACTATTAACGTACGCTAATCATGTGACTTAGCGTGCGTAAGGTTTCCTCTGTTGCGTACGCTAAGAGGGAATCGCGTGATTGACTTCAGCACGTGAACCCTTTTAACCGTTAGCATGCATGAGATCTAAATCTGAGCTGGCGTGTCGGTGAGAATCTACTTTTATTAGCGTGCGTAACCCATTTCTCGTTAGCGTGCGCTAACGGCCTGCGATAATTCAAGACAGTAGCCACTGTAAGCCGCTTACGTACGTAATATCGACCGGATAGCGTACGTAAGTACATTAGCGTACGCTAAACTGTTCCGATAGCGTGCGCTAAGTATGTCCAGTCTATTTATAGGGCCATCCTGTTTTTCATTTCTTCACAACTCTAAACCGATTCTCTCTCCATTTTATCGTCCCTCTGCACTCTAAAAACGATATCAACCTACACCAACTTGTTTCTAAGCCTTGAATCTTGGAGTGGAGCTCATTCCCTTGGAGATTTGGAGTTGTTTTTGAGCTTGGAATATATTCTCTCATAGCATTGAAGTTGTTCTTCATTTCTAGAGGTAGGTGTGCTTTCTTCTCTGCATTAATTTCTTATGTTGATGTTATAAACGAATTATACTTCACCTAGAGTTAGATTAAGCAAGTAAAACATGGTTATAATTAAACTCTTTAAACACTTCTTGATGAATATGAGAAATGAGGGTTTAGTTTAGAGGAGTTCTTGATATTGTAGTAATGGTAACCATGTTTGTAGCGTCATTACTCATCTTACGGACGAATTTAGCTCGAGGACATTGTTGGATCGGTTAGCTTCATCATAACTGGACTTAGTCAAGAACTTGATATCATAAAGTGATTAAACACCATTTTAGGTATTTATTTACCTTGAGAAGAACTTGATGATGTTAAAGATGAGATTAGATGATCTAGTTCAGAAATCTTAGAAGCTTTAACAAATCATATTTGTTCAGTTTCACAAGTCTTTGAAGAATGATAAGGATCTTACAACAATAACTTTTCATCAATCTAGTGTGTTGATAACTTAGAGTGTGGTTCATCATCATGCTAAAAAGATAGTGTTCTTAAGTAAGATGATGCTGTTTATGAATAATACTATCATGGTATATTGAGTATCAAATTCATTATGACTATCCTTTTATAAATAGGAGATGTTGTAGAACATAAGAATTTGATTTAAACCAATTTTATTGGCAAATTGAAGATGTTTTGTTCATGGAATAACAAGAGAATTTCAAGACACTTTTGGTATGGTAATCCGATTTTGGAGGATGAATTAGTCTTATTGAAACCTTTCATTAATCGTTAAGGTATTCATCAAGGGGGGGGGATGAGTTATTCGAGTAGGTTGCGGGCGTCGTTTTCTACGAATTGATATTAATATTACGTAAATATGTTATTGAATGAATTACGTTTCATTCAAGGTTGCTCGTTCGATTGAGTGTTTAACCGAGGATACCGTCCGTTTGATCATTTGGAGCAGGACTATCTTTCACTTACGGATTTGAGGCAAGTTATCTTGCATGGTTATAATGATGATTAGATTCTTCTGATGGTTATATTTTTCATATGTATGAATTGTTCATGAAATGTTTGTCGTGATTTGACACTGTCCTTGACGTTATTCCGTTTTCTTCATGGGGTTGCATTCCCAAGTATGTCGTTTTGAATCATTGATCTCGTGGCCTTATTTTCACTTCGGTGAGTGTTTCTTGATCCTTAATCGGATATGTGATTTGTTGAATTCGTTGTCATGTTGTATCGTGACATATCCGGAATCATATCTGCGTTCCGATTGGTTATTGTGTAGGATTTTTAGCCAGGCACATATAGTCATTGGCGGATATTATTCCACATTAGACTGTGCACACGGGACGTAGTTTCGTGAGGCTAATTAGGTACATTGTCCTACGTATATTCTGGATTCCATATACGGGGCGGACATGTGCACGGACACATTTCCGGATCGGGCGTACTGTGATGTCCATCTTTGAGCCATACTGTAATCGTCCATAGTATTGGATGCTTGTGGCTGATCGTTTCATACGCCCGAGGGGTATGATTGATAGTCGGAATGATTTCTTTGAAATCTATATATGTGAATTGTATATGTCAGAAGAATTGATTATCATGTATATCTGACCCTGTGTTGGGCGAAATACTTGTATTGTATTTTAGGTCGAGGCAAAGGCAAAGCACGGGAAGAGCATGTCGACGGCGAAGGGTTCGAGGGATACTAGTTCGGGGGCCCCCACATCTCTTGTTGTCCGGTTATGTTAAACCGTGTTGTGTTATTTCCTGTTCCATTTAAATTGCTATTTGGTTGTATTTGACATTTGAAGTATTTTCCATCTCCATATGGTTTATACTTGTTTTTGGATCCTGTGTATTGTAAGGCCGTTGGCCATATTTTGATAAACTCTAGCGGAGTAATGACTATTCATTGTGGTTCGGTATCACAAATAATATTTATTTAATTTGTTTTGGATATTGCCTGGTGAGTCCCAGTGTGGGATTCACGGCACTGTAATAGCCGCTTTGGGGTGTTACAGTTTTATAAATCTAATTGATTGTTTGACCTTGCGTGTGAATGTATATTTTTAGTTATTTGATTTGATGTGTAAGGAATGAGTGTGGTAGTCCGTGAGTTCTTGTGCTTAATTGAACCGTTTACTTTTAGCGGTAAAATTCTTTCATGTGTGATTTTTCTTCTTATGGTTTGTATTCTTTTGAACTTGCATGATTCTGTCGGATGATATATTGATATTGTAACACCCCTAAATTCGATAGCTTATTACATGTACAACTTATTATATCATGATGTATCTTAACAACATTTGTTTTATATTATAACATAATCTACATCTATTTCGCTTATTAATTCGAAATTGTATTATAAATTAATTTAAAATTTAAGAAGGGGATCATGAATTTCCTAATGGGCTATGTGTATCAACACTTGCACATATAAACTCATTAATAGATCCAAACCCAACTTAATAAAAATTCTAAGACATGAACTACAAGTTAAAGCCCAACTCATCTACTAAATCCATTTACAACTAAATTGATACCCAACTATTATATTAACAATCTATACAATTAATTTAACAATATATATATATATATATATATATGGGGGGGAGTCCAAGGTGAAGAAAAAGAGAGAGGAATCTCCACCTCCCATGCTAGGCCATTCACCTTCACTTTTCTTCCCAATCCATTACATTTTCCAACCCCCATAATATCACCTTTAAATATACACACTTACCACTTGACCTACTTTTCATTTCACACCAAATAAAAATCTGCATTGAGGGAGAATAGAGAGAGAGGGCCGAACCCTTGAGGAGTGAAGGAGGAGGAAAAAATCCAACAAGAAATAGGTAATTTCTTCTCCTACATCTTTCTTTTTCTATAAGTATTAAAAACCTTCTTGATCTAACTTTAAACTTAAAACATGCAAATAAAATACTCACCTTGAGGTGCATGGTGATCGGCCGAACCATATAGTGTGAGAGGGGAAGTCGTTTTCCAACTTCCGAGACCTATAACCAACTAAATCCGGCAAGATCGAGGTGGGTGAAAACTCTTTCAAACCTTTAAAGTAGAAATCTCTTCTTTTACTTGTGATGCATGTGCTAAATTTGAAGTATTTCGAGATTTTATTGATATGATCCATGTTAAAATCTTCATGTCAAAATTACATATTATGATATTGCGTATAGCTATGTGTAATTCGTTTTTCTTAAATTTAATTCTGAAATATTATGAAAAATATGGAAATATGTACTAATCTGAAATTCTTGTGTAAATGCATGTTTTTAAAGATGTAGGTTATGGTTATAACAACATGCAATACGATTTATTGAATTTAAACGACAACCGATTTGGTAGTCAGATGTCGATTTTGTGATAAATTGAATGTTATATGTTTTCTTCTAAATGTTGTTGAAAACCCTACCAAAATCTGGAACTTGTATTATATGACTATATTATGGTATGTGGATAATTTATTTGTGGCCAAAACAGGACTTGAGCATAATTCGTAATTTCTTAAAGTTTGGGGACTAAATTGAAATTTACAAAAATAAAACTTTATGGACCTTGGACAGTACATATTATATCATGTATGGGCTGCCCATAAAGTTTCAAGTGATTCGAAATCCTATATCTAAACTTATTAGTACAAATCGCAATTTTAAAATAATTTCGGGGTCAAAATGCAAGAATTCCAAACTTCTGGACCAAGTCCGAAATTTTCTGGAATTTTCACAAATCTGGAAATCCAGGTTCATCATGAGTCATCTCGTAAAATTTCGTTAAATTCCGGGTTAAATTCATAGCTCTATAAGCCTCGGAACGATTTCCTTAAGTTTTGGGGCAATACCATAATTTCTGGAAATTTCAGTTCCGAAACTGGAAATTTCTGATTTTTCCTTAAATCTGGAGTCGAGGAAGTATTTTGGGCTTCCTCATAAATTTTCATAACCATCCGATTTCGTTTCATACTCCAAACGCTTAGGTTTGAACCTAAGGGTAAAAACGTTCTTTCAACCTATTTCGGATCTCGTTTCGTTTCATCGAACCTACCCATTTATACATCGGTCCTGAACCCATCAGACCATTAATAAATTATTGAGAATATTTTCAAATTTATGTACAAGTCCTATTCTGTACTACCGTGCCACAAATATAATTAACCATATTCCATACTTAATCAAAAGAAGCTATTAACCTCACCGACCGAACATTTACGTGATACTTATGAAACGCGTCAAATCGATAACTGTGACTGTCTGGGAACTAAGTGCTATATAAACAAAGTGCCACGGACGAGTCCGTCTCTAACTCTATCGGGACAAAGTGCCACGTCGACGGACGGGGGCCACCTCTTGAACCCATACGTAACGGAGTGCCGAACTAAAATTCTGGGGCCACCTTTTGAACTGTAGGAGCCACCTCTAGAGTCCCAAATCGAGTCAGGACGGTTGGACCGAGTCTTGAATCGAGCAGCACGGTTGCGGTTCATGAACGAGGCTAACGTTGTTTCTTATTCCCATAACCGAGGAACGGAGTGTTCCGAGGGACCTGGGTCATAGACTTGGGGTATAATCGCGATTATGGTGTGATCCGGGTATTGACCCACAGCTAAGGACATACCGAGTCCAGATAAGAGATAAGGAAGCACACTCTAAGTGTGAGAGCGAAGGCTCATCTATTGGGGCGACGGTCCAAATCTTAGGGCGACGGCCTATATTGCTAGGAGTAATAAGGAGAGTCTAGAATCCAAAGTCCACATCGGCAGAATTCGAAACTGGATTGACTGATCGACTTATTGACTGACTGCTGGAGTTGACATCCGTCCACGGGGACAGAATTATAATATTATAACTACATAACGATTATTGTTTTCATAAAATTTTTCGACGTAATTGTAATTGTTCCCGCTTTGTCATAATTGATAAAATCATACATCATATAAAAATTTTCAAAGGAAAGAGCCACACTCGCACACGATCACCCACTCACTGAGACCTTTTGTCTCACCCCACCATTTTCCCTTTTAAACCAGAGAATGAGCAAACAACAGAGGATGAAGAAGGCTTCGTGGAAGAGGCCGAATAGAAGACTGCCGTCAAGATTTAGGACTTATGTTCTTAGAGTTTCTGTTGTTATCCCAACTTGTAATAATTAATTATGCTCCGTACTTAATTTTTTTGGTATTTTTCCGCTGCAAACTTATGAATAGTGTAATTTCAATTATCAGCTTTTGTCACAATGAATCTTGGAACATCGGGCTAAGATTGTTGTTTTGAAATATTATCCAATCATTATTTTACTTCCGCTATTTATTGTCGCATTTTAATTGATTGATCGACCGATGCGTCGCGCCCTCGTCCTTCCCGATGTTGGGGGCGTGACAGAAGTGGTATCGGAGCCGGATTTGTGAGAAGGACACTTACAACAGGCTAACTAGGATAAGATTCTTCAGACTTAGATGGTAATTTCACCTAGGACGAAGTGAACCGTAGAATTGAGACCTAAAATAGATTTCTCGAGTCAATTCTCATAAAGATCTCTTCCGACTTGTCATTATTCACTTGAAATATGCATAGTCAAATTCAAATCCCCTAAATCATTGGCCAAGGTACTTGATTAAGTATCCACGACATTTTCCCGACTAAATTAATTCTTCTATTTAACTCTTGAAATGGATATAGTTTATTTCACTTATCCATTTCTCAAAGTCATGTCACTATTCATTCAAAATTGATGAAGTTCCTTTTAAACTCCACTAAACTTCATTGTCTTCTTAAAAATGGAGTATTATTGTTCCTTTGTCGTTAGTATCATATAAGCATATTTGTTGAATCATTAAGTTCACTGCCTTAATGATTATTCATGCTTAATAAAGCCTTATATTGGATATTAGATTTTTCGAGATACTGACTTAGTTTATTTTGTTAACTAGATGGACCCCACAGACAAGAAGGTTGTGACCCAGGAAAACGAAGATATGCCTGCTCCGTCGGCGACAATCACTGAAGACCAGCTTCGATAGACCCTTAGTCAAATTGAGAGTGTCGCTAGGCCCATTCTCAATGCAACTGTCTTGGCCGATTCCAAGGAAAGAGAAATACAGAAACTGAGGTCCGTAATTGCACGTATCTTCCAGGACGTGACGACATATCGCGACCATAGAGATGAGTTGTTTCGGTTATTGGAGAAGAAAAGGCAAGAGTACGAGGAGCTGGACGATAGGGCACATCGCCTGGAAACTCAATCGCTAGTGGATAATCGGATGATAGCCAAGCTTCGTAGTCACAAATTTCTTCAATCCCACAGAATACAAATGATGGAAGAACAAATTCTATCTGAAAGGCACGAACATGAAAAGTTCCAAGCCATGGTGAAGTCCAAGTTAAGAGCCGTGATCAACCTTTTTCCTAACTATAACATTGAGATCGGAACCTCATCACGATCACCACCGACTGACGACGCTCTGTTCCACGAATACGAAGAAGATCCGAAGGAAGATCTGGAGGAGGACCCGGAAGAAGAGCCAGAGGAAGATGCAAGTATGGATTCAGGAGATAATTAAAGGATTCTATTATTGAGAGTGTTAATTAAACTTGTTTGGTGTCATGTACTTTTAATGTTATGGCCTAAGTGCCGTGAAACTTGAAATGTATGTTTTGGTGGATAAACCAGACGTAACTGGAATCAACTATGTTTTCTATCCTTATATTAATTTCATTATTCGTGAATAATTAGCACTCCATCATTCGCTTAATCCTATATGATAACACGAATTATTAATAACTCCACATAAAATTGTCAATCCTCACATGTTCCCTAACTTATATTAGATGGCTGACCGAAGATGTGGATTCCCTCGCATGAATCGTGACGAGCAGCATCAATGTGATGGCCGCTCATGCTCTCCTCCACGAGGAGGAAATGGGAACGATGCCATGCCTCAAGCCCTCACTCAACTGACGAACTTCCTACAACATCAGACTGCTAACAACAGGAATAACAACGAAACTCATGATCACACCTTGGAAAGATTATTACGCTTCAACCCGCCTACCTTTGATGGAGAACCCGACGATATCAAAGATGAACCTTGGATGGATCTAATTGAGGGAATTTTCAATGCCCTTCAGTATACTGATGAACAGCGGATATCACTAGCTGCATTCCGACTCGAGGCCGCAGCTCATGACTGATGGAGGAGTGTAAACGAGCGATGGATGAGAGAAAACCGTGTCAGGACATGGGCTAACTTCCTAACCGACTTTCGAACTCAATACGTGTCAGTAGCAGCCATAGAGGCTAGACGAGACGAGTTCTACCACTTCAAGCAAGGAGCCATGACAGTCGCTCAATATGAAGCCCAGTTTAACAGGTTGTCTAAATACACACCCGGATTGGTAACAACTGAGGAGGACAAGCTCTATAAGTTCACTATAGGACTGAGGCAGTCGCTTCAACAGAGCCTTCTAACTGTTTAGCTGACGACACTCACCCAAGCAGTGGAAGCTGCCACCCAGATCGAGAGTGGAACTGCGAGGTTAGCTCAACATCACTTCTCCAACAACGCCAAGAGGCCTGCTGCCCGACCAACATCAATGCCACCACAAAAGTTTAAGAGGACGGGTGTAATACCCGGTTGTAATTCAGTCATTATCATTCAGTAATTATCAGTCTGTAATTGTCACTCAGTGTATTTTCACTCAATTATAATCATTCATCAATCATGTTCTTTCACCGTGTTCACCGTTCGGAAAAACTTCGAGTTGTGTATCGTTATTGTTCATTGTTTCAACTCTCCTCATATGAGTTCGACTTTGTTAGATCACCATTAATTTTTGGTAATTCCAAAAATTCTAAATCTTTTCAATATTATAGAGCATCGAGTTAGCTTTCCAATGGTTCAAACGGTGAGTCAATCGGAGTCCGGACGAGAGAGTTATGGTCGTTTTAGCTCAACCGCTCATTTTTCAGTATTGGCCGATCACTGCCGAACGAACTCGGCCGTGTCGTCCGACACGGCCCGTGCCGTACTCGTCCGGAAAATGCCGAAGTGTCTTCCTCAGGACCCGACCGTGTAAATGCAGCGCGGCGAGTCTAACCCTTCCGGATAAGCGAGATAAATGCGCCCGGCCGCGCGGCCGTGTCGTGCAGCGCGGTCGAGTCATGCCGAGTCGTCGGACGGGTCAGCGTCGGAAGGCCCTCGCGCGCGACCGTGTCAAGCGAGGACACGGTCGAGTCCTGTCGGCCACCGTCGGCCAAGCATGCGACACTACCGTGCCGATCGGCACGGCCGTGTCCGGCAGGTAGTCAACCCTATAAATTCATTTTTGAGCATTTCACTCATTCCTTCGATTTTTCCACCTTTTACGAGAGAGAGAAGCTTGAGGGAGGGTTTTTCCTTCACAAATCATTTGGGTGTTTGATTTTCTTCATCTCCTTTCGATCGTGAAGCCCGGATAATCAATCTAACGCGTGTTCTTGGATTAAAGTACTTGGATCTTCAAGAGGTAATTCCTTCAACACTTTGGACTTCGATTTTGTGTTGAGATATGATATTTTGGACGTTATAATCATGTTATATGAAGGGATATGTATATGATTATGAGTTTGTATAAGGATTCATTGGATTATTGAGGAATTATTCGAGAACACCTTGAAAATCGAGTTGGAATTGGGGATTTTCGACTAATTGTTGCTATAATCACATTTTTGGATATTCATAACGGATTATTGATCGTATTGGAGATGTTTTGTTGGTTTGAAACACTTCTTGGGGATTTTGATATTGGTATATCGAGGTTTGATTGTAAACAATCGGAGTTTGGATACTACGTGTTAGATTTAATGCCTCTATGGACTTGGTTTAGTTGTATCGACGTTTTGAGTTCGTTATATTCGTGTTTGATTCGTATATTGAACGGATTGTTGGTAATTGTATTATTTAAGGTTGTTCGAGTGACCGATATCTCAATTAGGACGTTGTTCGTGGAAGGATAATTGTCACCGGTATTGTGTAAGTTAATTCTTACTCGGTTAAAAGGATATTCATCCCTTTTGTTGTTGTTCATTCATAATCATAACTCATTCATCATTATATTAACCGTATCAAAACTTGTTGTCAATTAAATACTTCAGTCATAAGGAACGACGGTTCCAATCTTTTCATTGAGCTGTCATTTATTTCATTACCATTCCACCTCGGTGAGTCATTATTCATTTTCGATGTCACTTTTGTTATATCGTGGCATTCCGGGTCATACTGGCGTGCCAGTTGGTATGTGTAGGATTTTCATGTCGGGCACGTGATGGTCATGTATTGGGAGTGATACATTGGACTGTGCACACGGGTCATATTGTCTCGTGAGACTGATTAGGTACAAGACCACACGTGTATTTGATCGATACTCGTTGGTGGCTTGTGCACGGACACATTTCCATCCCGGGTGTAGTGTGGCGCCACCCTTTGAGCCGTACTGTTAGTTGATTCATATAGCATGTTTGATTGCGTATGTTTCGACAGGATATTTCATAATTTCAGATATAATCATGATTGTGTATTTTCAACTCTTGAGGATTGTTGTTACCATTTAAGCGGCCCGTTTGGGGATTTTGTTTTTCAGTCATGGCAAGGCAAACTCACGGGAATAGCATGTTGATGTCGAGGAGTCCTAGTGATACTAGTAGGGCCCCGATCTTTCGATTATTCATGTTATTGTCCTTTATTTTCAGCTGCAGACTTTCATTTGAATACTCCGTTTCATTCGGTGTTGTGTATTTTATCTTCATATAAAATACACTAGTATTGATATTGTCTGGTATGGTGTAACTAAACTCCTCATATGATTAAATATAGTTGAAATGTAGTTCGGTACTACATTTATCTTGTGTAATTCATTCATTTTCATTTGCACAGTGGGTCCCAGGTTGGGGATCTACGGCCTTTGTAATATCCGCCTAGTTTGGGGTGTTACGAGTTGGTATCGGAGCGTGGTTTTGAATACTACCTTCCGAGTCATGTCTCATTTGAAATCATCGTCATCAGACTAGTATCATTGGACTTTCGCGTCACGTGTGACTGTGCAAATGCCGAGCCAATCAGACCGAAAGAAGCGTAAGACTTCTAACGCCATGGTATAATTTACGGCAATAGTCATTCATTCATCATTCGTCATTTAACAATCCTCAAACATCATCATTCATTATGATCGGGACGATCATATTAACTCATCAATCACTTAATTCATTTCATTACTCGATTAATAATCGGGACGATCATGTTAACTCATTAATTACTCAATTCATTTCATTACTCGGTTGTCAATCTGGATGATCATATTATCAATCTTGTTAAGTTATTCAAGATAATCATTTCAAGAATTTCATCGAGATAATCATGTAACTTGATAAATCATTCATATAATCACTAAGTTAGAGCATGTATACTCATTTTCATCATCTCATGACATAATCATAACGTGCTAATCATGCGGGAAATATAATCATTATGCGACCTTCCTACTTCGGTATGGAGAGAGTTGTCGGGGATGCACGGAGAGGCGCGGTGCGGACCGAAACCAGAAATAATCACTCATTGCCGGGAAATCGTGCCCGGGACTCGGCTCGATCGAGAAGATGTTCGGGTTGATCCACTCACTTTTATGCGAGCCATGATGAGCCATGTGCGATTGCTCAATCATCATTGCGCCACTCGGCCGGATTAATCGAGAGAACTCTCCGTATGAGGCAGTGCTAAGGAAAGTGCTGAACAACAACCTTCATCTTTCGGCAAGAAATCAACGAAGCGTAATCAACCCAAAGGTGGTCAACCTTCAAGAAGCCTCGTGTGAGCCCTATCGTTTACGGCGACCTTCTACGGCGCATAATCGTGCGGGATCTCATTCCCGAGCGGCCGTTCGGCCATCACTGTTTCAATTGTGGGCGCCGGGTCATTTCAGCCTTGAGTGTCTGAAACCGTCTATCACGTGCTATAATTGTAGGAATTTTGGACATAAGGCCCGTTTTTGCGAAAGGACTCCAAGTCGGCTCGGCGGCATCTCGGGCCCGAAGCAACCGGCGTTTGAATCGTTGCTTTGTCATCGTCGTTTAAGACAATGGAAGCAAATAGAGTTGGAGCTCGTATTTATCGACAGGAGCGTCGGTTCGGGCCAAGCAAGTCCTGATTCATATGATGAGGAGGATCGACGATCCGGTGGCCGAATGATTTCGTATACTCGTAATTTTATTTCAACTTGTGTGTACCTTTTGATCTTTGGTACACCGCATTCATTCATTTTCGAATCATGCTTGAATAGACTTATTTCGGGATAGTCCTATTGCTTGTGGACCTCATACCATCGGTCTACAGACGATGGAAGAATTTTCGAATCATACCTAAGTAAGCTTAGTAACCGCGATTGGTTGGTGGACCTAATCGTGGTGAATTTATCTTAGGGCGATGTAATTTCGGTATTATGGTTTAACCGTCTTAATACTATCCTCGGTGTTTGTTAGCGTTTGGTCGCTATCTTTCCGTCGTTAGTTGTCGAATGTGTGCTTGAAGTAATCCCGTTGTTCCAAAGTAGAATTTCTATTATGGCGGAAGCGAAGAAATTCCATAATCGAACTATCGATCATTCATTGTATCATTTTCATCGATTGGCCTTTCTAAGGCAATCGAGTTATTCAATCATTCCTTGTATCATTTCCATCGATTGGCTTTTCTAAGACAATCGAGTCATTCAATCATTCATTGTATCATTTTCATCGATTGGCCTTTCTAAGGCAATCGAGTTATTCAATCATTCATTGTATTATTTTCATCGATTGTCCTTTCAAAGGCAATCGAGTTATTCAAACATTCATTGTATCATCTTCATCGATTGGCCTTTCTAAGGCAATCGAGTTGTTCAATCATTATTGGTATCTTTTTTATCGATTGACCATTCTAGGGCAATCGAAATGTTCAATCATTCGTGGTATCATTGTCATCGATTGACGATTTATTTGCCTTCACATAGAGTAGGGGAATTCAGGAGTGAGTGGGAGCCGGTACGTCCCATTTATCGAAGGCACCGTATCGGATGGCCCCGACCGAAATGCAGGAGTTGAAGATTCAACTTGAGGAGTAGTTCGAGAAAGGTCATCTCCGACCGATTGCGTCCCCGTGAGGAGCACTAGTGTGATCTGTCAAGGAGAAGGATGGCTCGTCTCGTGTGTGTATTAATTACCAGGAGTTGAACAGGGTGATGATCAAGAGTAGTATCCTTTACCCCGTATTGATGATCTTTTAGATCAACTTGAGAGCCTCGGTATTTTCGGGATCGACTTAAGATCTGGATATCACCCGATTGCGGATTCGAGAGTCGGATATCGCGAGGACAGCGTTTCATACACGCTATGGTCATTATGAGTTCGTAGTTATGCCGTTCGGGCTAACTATTACACCTGTGGTATTCATGGGGGTAATGAATCGGGTTTTCATCGATTTTTTTTTGGGATCAGTTTGTTGTTGTCTTCATCGAAGACATTTTGATTAATTCTCGTAGCCGAGAGGAATACGAGGTTCATCTTCATCAGGTTCTCGACGTGTTGAGACGAGAGCAACTTTATGGAAAGTTTTCCAAATATGAGTTCTGGAGGTCCGAAGTGACTTTCTCGGACATGTAATTTCATCTGACAGAGTTCGTGTCGACCCTCAGAAGTCGGAGACTATCCGAGATTGGCAACCTCCGAAAGATATTAATTAAATCCGATGTTTCCTCGGATTAGCTGGTTAATTATCCAACCCACGGACGGAGCTAGCAACCGTGGTTTTCGAGTTGGAAATTTGACGTCGTTACCTTTATGGCATCACCTGTCAGATCTTCACCAATCACAAGAGTTGAAGTATATATTTAGTCACAAGGAGTTAAATATGCGACAGAGACGGTGGTTGGAACTACTCAAAGATTATGATATCGAAATCCTTTACCACCCGGGCAAGGCGAGCATTGTCGCCGACGCCTTGAGTCGTAAGTCCGTTCAGGAGCAGATGCTTGCTCGTTTCACAATTCAGAAGGAGCTCCAACAGGAATTCCTTAGACCCGAGATCGAGTCGGCTTGGCGAGTCGGGGGACTTTGTATGTTAGAGATTTCATCATCTCTTGAGGATGCAATCAGGGAGAATCAGGGTTTAGACCCAGCATTGTTGCGCATTCTTGAGGATGTGGCTCAGGGGAAAGCCCCTGGATTCGTGATCCACGAGGATGGACTTTTGAGATTTAAGAATCGGATGTGTGTACCGGCAAATGACGAGTTGAAAAACTCTATTTTGAGAGAAGCTCATGCTACCCCTTATTCTGTTCATGCAGGGTCCAGGCCAAGATGTACAAGGACTTGAAACAAAATTACGGTGGAGTAATATGAAGCGAGAAGTCGCGAATTTGTTTCGAGATGCTTAACACATCAACAAGTCAAGATGGAACCTCGGCCGGCGAGTATGCTTGATACCGCTCCTATTCGGAATGGAAGTGGGAAGACATTTCTATGGAATTCATCACGAATTGCCGACGAGTCGTCGTGGCATAAATACGATCTGAGTGATCGCGGACCGCTTAACTAAATCAACTCATTTCCTTGAGATCAAGGATACGTGGGGTCCTGAGAGACTGACCCAGTTGTTCATCAAGGAGATAGTGAGGCTGCACGGTACTCCTAAGAGTATCGTTTCCGATCGTGACGGACGATTGGTTTCCCATTTTTAGAAATCAGTTCATCGTGCTATGGGAACTCAGCTTAATCTCAGTATTGCCTTTCATCCTCAGTCCGACGGACAATCAGAGAGAACTATTCACACATCAGAGGACATATTGAGGGCATGCGTCCTCGATTAGTAGACGATGGGGAAGCCCAATTACTATTGTTTAAGTCCACGTACAGTATAGTTGGCATGCCTCCATTAAGATGGCACCTTACGAGGCCTTGTACGGTCGTCTTTGTCGATCTCCTTTGTGTTAGGATGACTTGTCAGAATCAATCGGCACCGAGCCCGATATGCTTATAGCCGTCCGGGAGAAGGTAGCTATGATCAAGAGTCGTATGTTGACAGCTCAGAGTCGACAGAAATCGTATGCGGATAATCTTCGTCGACCACTAGAGTTCGAGACGGGTGACCATGTTTTGGTCAAGGTATCCCCAAGTCGAAGTATTTTTCCATTTCGGAAAACGGGGGAAGTTGAGCCCAAGATTCATTGGACCGTTTGAAATTTTGGATCGAGTAGGCGTGTTAGCTTATCGATTGGCTTTACCTCCGGCTTTGAGCCAAATTCATAATGTGTTTCATGTCTCTCAGTTGCGGAAGTTTGTTGCCGACCCGAGTCACATACTTCAGTTCGAAGAAATCGAGATCGCGGATGAGGATTCGTACGAGGAGCGTCCTGTACGAGTGTTGGAGCGGCGAATCAAACAGTTGAGGGATAAGACGATCCCTTTGGTCAAGATTCAGTGGTCTAGACACGGAGTCGAAGAGGCCACTTGGGAAACCGAGAAGAATATGCGGGAGAGTTATCCCGAGTTGTTTGACCCTTAGTTTCGAGACGAAACTCTTTTAAGGGGGTGTATGTAATACCGGTTGTAATTCGATCATTATCATTCGGTAATTATCGATCTGTAATTGTCACTCGGTGTATTTTCACTCAATTATAATCATTCATCAATCATGTTCTTTCACCGTGTTCACCGTTCGGAAAAACTTGAGTTGTGTATCGTTATTGTTCATTGTTTCAACTTTCCTCATATGAGTTCGACTTTGTTAGATCACCATTAATTTTTGGTAATTCCAAAAATTCTAAATCTTGCAATATTATAGAGCATCGAGTTAGCTTTCCAATGGTTCAAGCGGTGAGTCAATCGAGTCAGGACGAGAGAGTTATGGTCGTTTTAGCTCAACCGCTCATTTTCGGTATTGGCGATCAACTGCCGAACGAACTTCGGCCGTGTCGTCCGACACGGCCCGTGCCGTACTCGTCCGGAAAATGCGAAGTGTACGCCTCGAGGACCCGGCCGTGTCGATGCAGCGCGGCGAGTCGAACCGCCGGATAAGCGAGAATAATCGCCCGGCCACGCGGCCGTGTCGTGCAGCGCGGTCGAGTCATGCCGAGTCATTTGTCGAGACGGGTCAGCTGTCGGAAGGCCCTCGGCGCGCGACCGTGTCAAGCGGGACACGGTCGAGTCCCTGTCGGCCGGTGTCGGCCAAGCGTATGCGACACTACCGTGCCCGATCGGCACGGGCGTGTCCGGCGGTAGTCAACCCCTATAAATTCATTTTTGAGCATTTCGGCTCATTCCTTCGATTTTCCACCTTTTACGAGAGAGAGAAGCTTGAGGGAGGGTTTTTCCTTCACAAATCATTTGGGTGTTTGATTTTCTTCATCTCCTTTCGATCGTGAAGCCCGGATAATCAATCTAACGCGTGTTCTTCGGATTAAAGTACTTGGATCTTCAAGAGGTAATTCCTTCAACACTTTGGACTTCGATTTTGTGTTGAGATATGATATTTTGGACGTTATAATCATGTTATATGAAGGGATATGTATATGATTATGAGTTTGTATAAGGATTCATTGGATTATTGAGGAATTATTCGAGAACACCTTGAAAATCGAGTTGGAATTGGGGATTTTCGACTAATTGTTGCTATAATCACATTTTTGGATATTCATAACGGATTATTGATCGTACTGGAGATGTTTTGTTGGTTTGAAACACTTCTTGGGGATTTTGATATTGGTATATCGAGGTTTGATTGTAAACAATCGGAGTTTGGATACTACGTGTTAGATTTAATGCCTCTATGGACTTGGTTTAGTCGTATCGACGTTTTGAGTTCGTTATATTCGTGTTTGATTCGTATATTGAACGGATTGTTGGTAATTGTATTATTTAAGGTTGTTCGAGTGACCGATATCTCAATTAGGACGTTGTTCGTGGAAGGATAATTGTCACCGGTATTGTGTAAGTTAATTCTTACTCGGTTAAAAGGATATTCATCCCTTTTGTTGTTGTTCATTCATAATCATAACTCATTCATCATTATATTAACCGTATCAAAACTTGTTGTTGTCAATTAATTACTTCAGTCATAAGGAACGACGGTTCCAATCTTTTCATTGAGCTGTCATTTATTTCATTACCATTCCACCTCGGTGAGTCATTATTCATTTTCGATGTCACTTTTGTTATATCGTGGCATTCCGGGTCATACTGACGTGCCGGTTGGTATGTGTCGGATTTTCATGTCGGGCACGTGATGGTCATGTATTGGGAGTGATACATTGGACTGTGCACACGGGTCATATTGTCTCGTGAGACTGATTAGGTACAAGACCACACGTGTATTTGATCGATACTCGTTGGTGGCTTGTGCACGGACACATTTCCGTCCCAGGCGTAGTGTGGCGCCACCCTTTGAGCCGTACTGTTAGTTGATTCATATAGCATGTTTGATTGCGTATGTTTCGACAGGATATTTCATAATTTCAGATATAATCATGATTGTGTATTTTCAACTCTTGAGGATTGTTGTTACATTTAAGCCGGCCCGTTTGGGGATTTTGTTTCGAGTCATGGCAAGGCAAGCATACGGGAATAGCATGTTGATGTCGAGGAGTCCTAGTGATACTAGTAGGGGCCCCGATCTTTCGATTATTCATGTTATTGTCCTTTATTTTCAGCTGAGACTTTCATTTGAATACTCTGTTTCATTCGGTGTTGTGTATTTTATCTTCATATAAAATACACTAGTATTGATATTGTCTGGTATGTTGTAACTAAACTCCTCATCGGAGTAATTATGGTTGTAATGTAGTTCGGTACTACATTTATCTTGTGTAATTCATTCATTTTCATTTGCCTGGTGGGTCCCAGTTGGGGATCTACGGCACTGTAATATCCGCCTAGTTTGGGGTGTTACAACGGGAACTCAAGGAAGCTCGAGTGGAACAAAGGCACCAGTATCAACAAACCAACAGCGCCTTGCAACCACTGTGGTAGGAAAGGACATAAGTCAGAGTTGTGTTGGAGGAAGCTCGGAAAGTGCCTACGTTGCGGCAGCCCAGATCATCAAATTCGAGAATGCCCAGATATGAACCCCCCCGGAGATCAAACCAGCTACTGCAGCCAAACCAGGAAACAACAAAGGGAAAGCCCCACCTCGAGTATTCGCATTGACTGGTCAGGAGGCACCAGAGAACAACGATGTGGTGGAAGGTACACTCCTGATATCTAATCAACTTGCACGAACACTTATAGATCCAGGATCGTCCCATTCATTTGTTGCACCGTATTTTTCTAAGAAACTTGATAAACCATTAGAATCCTTACCATCATGTCTAGAAGTATCTACCCCGATGGGAGTTAGTCAGCTAGCGGATAAAGTCCATATTGTGTGTGATGTGATAATCAGCGGTAACTGTTATTCTGCCTATTTAGTAGTGCTTCCAATACTGGAGTATGACGTCATCCTAAGAATGGATTGGCTGTCTAAGCACTATGCACAGTTGGATTGCCACTCTAAGATAGTTAGGTTTTGCGAACCTAACAAGCCAATTGTGGAATTAATTTGAGACGCTAGAGTCAACCTAGCACCTATAATAATAGCTATCAAGGCTAGGAAGGCAGTTACCAAAGGGGCAACCGTATTTTTAGCCTTCATCATTAACAAGCCCAAGAGTAAATCGGGCATAGAAACCATACGTGTAGTGTCCGAATACCCTGACGTATTTCCCGAAGAATTAACCTCCCTACCTCCTGACAGAGAGGTTGAATTCAATATCAAAATCATGCCTGGGAAGGCGCCCATTGCAAAGGCACCATATCGAATGGCACCACTGGAGCTGCAAGAGTTGAAGGTACAACTGCAGAAGTTACTCGATGTGGGTTTTGTACAACCCAGTGCATCACTATGGGGAGCTCCAGTATTGTTTGTCAAAAAGAAGGACGGAACATTTAGGCTTTGCATAGATTACCGTGAACTCAACAGTGTTACGTTTAAAAATAAATATCCTCTCCCGAGGATAGATGAGTTGTTTGAACAACTCCAAGGATCTACGGTGTATTCCAATTTCGATCTTCAACAAGGATACTACCAGTTAAAGATTAAGAATGAAGATGTTTCTAAAACTGCATGCCAAACTAGATACGGACACTACGAGTTTGTAGTGATGCCTTTTGGACTCATGAATGCTCCTACGGCATTTATGGATTTAATGCACAGAGTATTTCAACCCTATCTCGACCAATTCGTAGTAATTTTCATCGATGACATACTCGTGTACTCTAAGTCGGAAAAAGATCACGAGAGACATCTTAGACTAGTGTTGGATACACTAAGGCAGCACAAGTTGTACGCCAAGTACAACAAGTGTGAATTTTGGTTGAGGAAAGTGGCGTTTCTGGGCCACATTATTTCTGGAGAAGGGATTGCAGTAGACCCATCTAAAATAGACTATTATGGATTGGAAGAGGCCAAAAAATGTAACTGAGATCCGAAGCTTTCTTGGACTTGCGGGCTACTATCGTAAATTCATCAAAGACTTCTCGAAGATAGCGGGACGCCTCACCCGACTAACCCAGAAACAAGTCAAATTTGAACGGACGGATAAATGCGAGTCAAGTTTCCAGGAACTCAAGAAGAGACTTACCACCGCACCTATACTGACACTTCCAGAAGGAACCCAACGATTTGTCATATATAGTGACGCCTCAAAGGATTGCCTTGGTGCTGTACTAATGCAGAATGGTAAAGTTATCGCATATGCTTCCAGGCAACTCAAGACACACGAAAAGAATTATCCAACGCACGACCTCGAACTTGCTGCAATAGTATTCGCCTTAAAGAAATGGCGACATCATTTATACGGCATTGAATTCACCATGTTTAAAGACCATAAAAGCCTCAATTACCTATTTTCTCAAAAGGAACTTAATCTCCGACAGAGAAGATGGGTAGAGCTTTTAGAAGATTACCACTGTGAAATTCAACACCACCCAGGGAAAGCGAATGTCGTGGCCGATGACCTAAGTAGAAAGGCTAGAGTGGCCTGACTCATGGTTCAAGAATGGCAAGATCTTGAGAAACTGAGCTACCTGAAACCCATTCATGAAGGTACTCGCTTAATTTGCGCCAACCTCACAATTAAATCGAATCTATTGGACGATATTCGATAGAGAAAGATCCAAAACTTCAAGAGTTTAAGGACAAGATCGCTAAGGGCGAGAAAACCGAGTTTACGAATTCTAAGGATGGAATTGTAAGGTTTAATGGACGGTTATGCATACCTCATGACGGGGAGCTCAAAAGACGAATTCTCGAGGAAGCTCATTACTCGAGATATACAATACACCCAGGAGGTAACAAGATGTACCGAGACTTGAAGAAACACTTTTGGTGGGTGAACATGAAGAAACAAGTGGTAGAATTCGTGGCGCGATGTCTCACATGTCAGAGAGTCAAAGCTGAGCATCAGCGACCCTCAGGACTACTACAGCCATTAGAAGTCCCTGAATAGAAATGGAAAATGGTAACCATGGATTTTATCATGGATTTACCGACCACAAGGGGAGGTTATAACGCCATTTGGGTGATCATCGACAGATTGACGAAATCATCACATTTCGTGCCGGTTAAAAAGTACGACAGTTTGTAAAAGCTGGCTAGGACCTATATTAGAGAAATCGTTCGACTTCATGGAGTGCCCGCGGACATAGTATCGGATAGAGATCCTAGATTCATATCTCATTTTTGGAAAGTCTTTCATAAGGAATTAGGAACTTCCTTAAGCTTCAGCACAAGTGCGCATTCCCAGACCGACGGGCAATCTGAGCGAACCATTCAGACCCTTGAAGACATGTTACGAGCTTACGTAGTGGACTTTCAAGGAAATTGGGATCACCACCTGCCATTAGCCGAGTTTTCATACAACAACAGTTACCAAGCGACAATCGGAATGACGCCTTATGAAGCTCTGTATGGGAGGAAGTGTCAATCCCCGCTCCATTGGGAAATTGATGACCATTGGACGCCGAAGACTCAACGAATAGAACCTTCAGCAATGAGTACATATTTGGTGAAGGAAGCTGTAGATAAAGTACGACTAATCAAGGATAGGATCCGCACAGCGCAAAGCAGACAGAAGAGTTACGCCGATCAACATCGGAAGGATCTAGAATTTGAAGTAGGATATCAAGTCTTCATGAGGTTAACACCACGGAAAGGTTTGATAGTGTCAAGAAAAGGAGGAAAGCTGAGTCCCCGATATGTAGGACCATTCAAAATCACGGAAATGATTGGACGACTAGCGTACCGGTTGGAATTACCACCCAATCTATCTGGAATGCACGACATTTTCCATGTTTCGAGATTAAAGAAGTATCATCCAGACCCAACGCACATTCTTACTTCTGACATTCCGCCGATCAAGGATAACTTGTCTTATGAAGAGAAGCCAATCAAGATCCTTGACCGGCAAGTACGCGAATTGAGGAAGAAGCGAATTCCTTTGGTTAAAGTCGTCTGGTCGAATCACAACAGAGAGGAAGATGTTACGTGGGAGGCTGAGGAAGAAATGAAGAAATCTTACCCCAAATTGTTCAAGTTGGAATTTGGGGACCAAATTCTTCTAAGGAGGTGAGGATGTAAAACCCATAAATTTGATAGCTTATTACATGTACAACTTATTATATCATGATGTATCTTAACAACATTTGTTTATATTATAACATAATCTACATCTATTTCGCTTATTAATTCGAAATTGTATTATAAATTAATTTAAAATTTAAGAAGGGGATCATGAATTTCCTAATAGGCTATGTGTATCAACACTTGAACATATAAACTCATTAATGTACCCAAACCCAACTTAATAAAAATTCTAAGACATGAACTACAAGTTAAAGCCCAACTCATCTACTAAATCCATTTACAACTAAATTGATACCCAACTATTATATTAAGAATCTATACAATTAATTTAACAAATATATATATATATATATAATATAGGGGGGACAGCCAAGGTGAAGAAAAAGAGAAGAATCTCCACCTCCCATGCTAGGCCATTCACCTTCATTTTTCTTCCCAATTCATTACATTTTCCAACCCCCATAATATCACCTTTAAATATACACACTTACCACTTGACATACTCTTTGTTTCACACAAAATAAAAATCTGCATTGAGGGAGAATAGAGAGAGAGGGCCGAACCCTTGAGAAGTGAAGGAGGAGGAAGAAATCCAACAAGAAATAGGTAATTTTTTCTCCTACATCTTTCTTTTTCTATAAGTATTAAAAACCTTCTTGATCTAACTTTAAACTTAAAACATGAAAATAAAATACTCCCCTTGGGGTGCATGGTGATCGGCCGAACCATATAGTGTGAGAGGGGAAGTCATTTTCCAACTTCCGAGACCTATAACCGACTAAATCCGGCAAGATCGATGTGGGTGAAAACTCTTTCAAACCTTCAAAGTAGAAATCTCTTCTTTTACTTGTGATGTATGTGCTAAATCTAAAGTACTTCTAGATTTTATTAATATGATCTATGTTAAAATTTTCATGTCAAAATTACATATTATGATATTGCGTATAGCTATGTGTAATTCGTTTTTCTTAAATTTAATTCTCAAATATTATGAAAAATGTGGAAGCATGTACTAATCTGAAATTCTTGTGTAAATGCATGTTTTTGAAGATGTATGTTATGGTTATAATAACATGCAATACGATTTATTGAATTTAAACGACAACCAATTTGGTAGTCGGATGTCGATTTTGTGATAAATTGAATGTTATATGTTTTCTTCTAAATATTGTTGAAAACCCTACCAAAATCTGGAAATTGTGTTATATGACTATATTATGGTATGTGGATAATTTATTTGTGGCTAAAACGGGACTTGAAATGAGTAAACAGAACTTTTGGGCATAATTCACAATTTCTTAAAGTTTGGGGGACTAAACTGAAATTTAAAAAAATAAAACCTTATGGACCTTGGAAAATACATATTATATCGTATGGGCGGCCCATAAAGTTTCAAGTGATTCAGAATTCTATATCTAAACTTATTAGTCCAAATCGCAATTTTAAAATAATTTCGGGGTCAAAATGCAAGAATTCCAAACTTCTGGACCAACTCCAAAATTTTATGGAATTTTCATAAATCTGGAATTCCAGGTTCATCACGAGTAATCTCGTAAAATTTTGTTAAATTCCGAGCTAAATGCATAGCTCTATAAGCCTCAGAACGATTTCCTTAAGTTTTGTGGCAATACCGTAATTTCTGGAAATTTCAGTTCCGAAACTGGAAGTTTCTGAATTTTCCTTAAATCTGGACTCGATGAAGTATTTTGGGATTCCTCATATATTTTCATAACCATCCGATTTCATTTCATACTCCAAACGCTTAGGTTTGAACCTAAGGGTAAAAACGTCCTTTCAACCTATTTCGGAAAACTCTCATTTCGTTTCATCGAACCTTGAAGAGATAAATTCACCACTAGAAGGGGGGTTGAATAGTGGTGATGCGGAATACCGAAATTTCTTGCGAGTAAATAGAAAATAGTGCGGAATTTAAAGACTCAAGAATTTATAGAGGTTCGGCAACTTGCCTACGTCCTCTCTCCGACTTTCTTTTTCTATTGGCTTAAGAAAAACCACAAACTTAACTCGTCTTCTATCGGTCCGAGTTCACAACCGTTACAATCGCTTGTCTTCTATCGGTCCAAGCTCAACCTTTCCCTCAATATAAATGATTGTTTATCTAGTGTTCTATAGGAACTAGATAATCCTCACTATGCGAATATGGGAGTATAATCCTAACAATGCCGGATCAAAGATCCTAATAACACCGGATTAGTGACTCTTGATTCGTTTCTTTTACGCTCAAGTGTAAGTGATGCAACACTTACAACCAAATGAAAGAATACAAAGAATAATAGATATTACAATTAAAATCACTCTTGTATCTTTCTTTTCTCACAACTTGAAATGCAATAAAATATATAAAACTGAGCTCAAGAATGCTTTGATTGCTTGTATGCTTGTATGCTTGAATGCTTGAAGTTGTGTGTTTGATACCCAAGTCCTTCGGGTATTTATAGGTGAGATCCATCCTTCAAATGCCGAAAAACATACTATTAGCGTGCGCTAATAGTGCCTTGTAGCGTGCGCTATCGGTTTTTTGACTTGGAATCTCTGAACGGTCACAAAGACTGTTGCAACGGTAAAATACCATATCTAGCGTGCGCTAGTAATGAATTGGTAGCGTGCGTTAACGTCTGGTCAACTAGTCTTTGATCTTGACTTTGACAATGTCCGATTTTCTCTCCAACGACTCTTTATCCAACGGCTAGATTTATGATTAGCGTGTCCTAGCAAGTATGCATAGCGTGCGCTAGCATTAATTAAATCCAACTTTTCCAGATTTTCCGGATCTGCATTGACTCTTGCCTTCCAACGGTAGAAATTCAAACGGTAATATGCAGACTCCTTTTAGCGTGCGCTAATGCCTTTACCTTAGCGTGCGCTACTAAGTTCTTTCATTAACGTACGTTACCTTGTGTAGCGTACGTAAAGGCCTTAACGAATTGAGTCCAGTAGCTACTGGACTACTGACCATAATATTGGTAGCGTGCGCTAGAGATGAGCAGTAACGTGCGCTATATCCTTGCTTTAGCGTACGTAAAATTATATGTGTAGCGTGCGCAACATCCAGTTCTGATTTCCTTCCAGACTTCACTGACCTCTGGAGAAATACGATAGCGTGCGTTATATTTACTGTATAGCGTGCGCTAACTGTAGGTTCTTAGCGTGCGCTAACATTGAATAGCTTGCGTGCGCTATCGATCAGGCGACTTCACTTGGCTGCAGCTGACTTGTCTGGGCTGTATATGTATATCCCGATAGCGTGCGCTACTATATGATGAGTAGCGTACGCTAGCTTTATTTTGCTCTTTCAAAATATTATCGAGCCGAGATTGATCTAATTAAATGTTTTGAATGTAATAATCATCAAAATACATTTTGAGTCAACAATATCCCTCTTTTTGATGATGTCAAAACATTTAATTAATACCTGCAAAAACATTTTGAAATGATTCGAATCAAGGTAAACTTGTTCGATATATTAGTAGATTTTGGTTTTCGGAGTATTCTCCCCCTTTTTGACATAAACAAAAAGGAACTCCCCCTGAATTGTTGCATTATAACAAATATTAATGACAGTGCCATTATGCAAAGTGTAAACAACAATACTTGTAAATAACAAATACTTGTAAATAACAAATGCCAAATGAAGAAATGCGAATTTCATTAAGATAAAATGCAAGTAATACAACGAGTTTTCATGACTTGAAACATATAGATTGTTCGAACAACAAGATTCTACATCCAAACATCAAAAATCCTCAAATCTAAGGGTCGGAAGAAGACGAAGGGAAAGGGAACGAAGGGTGTGTGAAACGGATGAACTCGGATATCAGCCAACGCACTTCCCGGACTTCCGAACGTAGAGCCCGGACATCCTCTCGAATCTCAGCCTGAGAGGTCTCGATGCCCCGCATCCGAGCACAAAGGTCGCTCTCCTCTTCCTCCGAAACAACATCTCTCATTGGGCGTTTTCCTTTCATCTTCGGATGACGAACAAAAGACTTGGATTGCAGCTCCTTAAGCGTGTGGGGTCCTCGGTGCGTGACTTGCTCGGTCGGTGTAGGCATCCATGTGCCTTTCGGCACTTGGTCATCATCCCGGAGATATGGAAACAATACCCAGACTCGATTGAAAGTCTCGACATAGTGCATGGCCTTGAGGGTTATGTCACTTATCTCGTGTCCCCGAGACACCGGAACGTGTGCCTCATTAGACAAGTCAACACGGAAATGTCGAAAAATCACCGTAAGAATTGACCCGAATGGAAGTCCAGATTTCCTGGTTCTCGACATATAGTTTTTTGACCGAAAAGACTCCCCTTTAGCCTTCATCCAGCTTATCACAATCCCAGTGAAATCTACTCGATCATCCTTCAGCACCCTATACACGACATTCTTATCAACACCGACTAACTTGTGTTGGGTGTTGACTTTTGGCATTAAGCATTTCGTTAAAGCGGCCAACAACAAATGAATGTGTATACAGAAATCATTGTTCTCGAAAACGTCATCCGTGACTTCGATGACTGTTTTCGAACATAGAAAATCACCAATCTCTCTCTCGGACACTGCAGATTCCTCGACAATGTTTTTACCACAACAATCAAACCCGTCTTTCGATAACCCAAACAACTCGTGAAGAATTTCTGAAGAAACCTTCACCATAGTTCCGTTCACGAGGCTTTCGAGCACGGAACCTCCATTATTACCACTTTCACCAAGATGCAAATTCGCATAAAATTGACGAACACACTCAGGGTACACAATTTATTTGCACTCAACAAAACGTGCAATACCTGTAACACCCCAATTCACAAATGGGACATTACACGCCGTAGAACCCTCGTGAGGTCTACCAGGCTAACACATGACACATAAACCACAATATGATCCCAAATGATGCACTCCAAAAAGTACGTAAGGCCGTGGCCCCGGCCAAAACATTTTAACGGAGTATATGAATATAAGATAAGAACCAATTCATTGCCCACGCAGGGGACTTAAACCAAGTTTCAAAGTAAACAGTCTAACTTCAATACTCGACAATGCAATGACAAAACATAAAAATGCAGACTCGAGCCACATCATCAAACCAGCCCATCCTTTGCATGCATGTCCCGTGCTTGCTCCTCAGTCCTCCCGGTACCTGAAATGCATAAGACGCATTTCCCCCATTTAAGGGGTTAGCATTCGAATAGCTAGTGCAAGTACACAATTACACAACATTATATACATACACGATTCAACGCAAACAATTCATTAGGAAAAATCATTTCGAAAATCAATATTCCGGAATATCACATTAACACCAAAACGGTATATCAACAAGTTTTCCACATCACAATTATCCATGCTTGGTAACTCGCGACCGTACCCATTAGTATCGGTCCCGGAGGTCCGTCGGACCGTCCCAGTGAGAAACCACTTCGCGGCCGTACCCATTAGTATCGGCCCCCAGAGGTCCCGTCGAACCGTCCCCAGGTGGAAGAACATCAACGCACGCACCCAAGTCCACTTCCGTGGCCGTACCATTAGTATCGGCCCCCAGAGGCCCCATGCCATCCCCAGGTGGAAGAGTAACCAACACAATCGTTCAATAAACCAGTTTACATCATTCGCATCAAAACCGTACACACATAATGAAATATAATACATGTACTTGCCTTGGATAATACGACGCGAAGGAAACGACGAAGGAATAGGTTACGGTCCGAACAATCCTCTCAAATCCGACCCTAACACAATAATGATATACAACCAATCTCAACATCATGAATACGAAGAATTTCATCCTAGTTCTACCCGTTGGGACAATTCATCGGACACCACGCGTGCACAAGGTAATGAAATCGGTCAACGGTGCAATAACGGGATTTCATCCCAACCAATAACAAGAAAACCAAGGGTCACGAGTATACTATCAAAATCTAACAACAACATCGGTTAATTCGGATTAAAACACAAGATCACCACCAAACCCTCCCCAAAATCATACTAGGGTCAAAGGAGTTCTTACCTCTTGAAGAATCAAGCACTCTAATCCGAAAACCACGTGTAAGATCCGCAATCCGAGCCACCCGATCGAAAAGAGATGAAGAAATTTACACAATTAAGTGATAGATGGAGGAAATCTCCCTCTCAAGCCACTCTCTCTCGCACGGTTGAAGAAGGGAAGGGAAATGAGTGGCTCACGCTGAATAAAAACGCAGATATAGCGCTGACCGCGTTGTGTGCCGCGGCTCAGCTAAACTGTGCCGCGGCACAGGGCCAAAAGTTGCGCCCAGTGATCGGCTGACCTCTCGTTGTGCCGCGGCTCATTCGAAGTGTGCCGCGGCGCAGATTCGGCGTGTGCCGCGGACCTGCCGGTCTGTGCCGCGGCACGCGGTACAGTCGGTTTTGGCCGGCGAGTGCCACACGGGTGTGCCGCGGCCCGGACAAGTGTGCCGCGGCACTGACTCGGCTGTGTGCCACGGCGCACAATCCTTGTGCCGCGGCACACGGTACAGTTTGCTCGGACAACAACTGGGTGATGTGTGTGCCGCGGCGCACAATCCTTGTGCCGCGGCCCACACCCCCCCTCGGGTCCCAAAATGACGAAAAAAAGATCCGGAAAGAGAATAAAAGCAATAGGGATCGATATTTGGGCAACAATAACACGAAATGGAAGTACGAAACCCCAAAACGATCTGAGGTACACAACCAAAGTCGAACAAGGAACAAATTCCCTAAACTTCTAGGAAATTACAAAAACGGCCCAAACATCTGAAAATCACGATACAACGTCGTATTAACAATCCGAAACTCACAACATGCTCTACTCAAACATACGAGCTCTTGGAAGTAAGAAAATGATGAAATCGAACGAGTTTAACGAGAATCGAATACACATGAGACAAAATATAACACAAGATGAAATTACGTAAAAATATTATCGAGACCCGTCTAAACGAAAAAAAAACTCCAAGAACAGAATAGGTTCAGAATTACAAAACAGTGCCAAGCGAGTTGTCCGAAACGAATATGCACCAAAAATAGAAATTACTAAAAATAGAAAACGCGGATATTACATTATCTCCCCCTAAAAATAAGTTTCATCCCGAAACTTACAACACGAATAACTCGGGGTATCTCGACCTCATACTCTCCTCCGTTTCCCATGTGGCTTCCTCGGATCCATGCCTCGACCACTGCACTTTGACCAAAGGAATGGTTTTGTGCCTGAGTTGCTTAACTCGACGCTCTAAGATCTGAATCGGCCTCTCCTCGAAGGTAATGTCGGGCCCCAACTCGATCTCTCCGAAATCAATAATATGGTTAGGGTCCGATACGTACTTCCTAAGTTGGGAAACATGAAATACGTTATGCACGTGGCTCAGGGACGGCGGCAAGCCTAATCGATACGCAAGCTCTCCGACTCTATCTAAAATCTCAAACGGCCCGATATATCTCGGACTAAGTTTACCCTTCCGACCAAAGCGGTAAACTCCCCGAGTCGGCGACACCTTAAGCAAGACGTGATCTCCCACCTCAAACTCCAACGGTCGGCGACGTGTATCGACATAAGACTTCTGCCGACTCTGGGCCGTCAACAATCTACCACGAATCAGGGTAATCTTCTCCCTCGCCTCAACTATCATGTCGGGCTCGGTACCGATTAGCTCGGACGTATCGTCCCAACACAACGGCGATCTGCACCTCCTTCCATACAACGCTTCGAATGGTGCCATTTTGATCGAGGCATGCCAACTATTGTTGTACGTTAACTCGATCAACGGCAAGTGTGTCTCCCAATCATCCTTCCAATCTAAGGCACAGGCTCTCAACATATCCTCCAACGTCTGGATCGTCCGCTCCGACTGTCCGTCAGTCTGAGGGTGGTAAGATGTACTGGGTCTCAACTCGGTCCCCAAAGCTCGGTGAACCGCCTGCCAAAAATGTGATACAAATCGGCCATCATGATCTGAAACAATACTTTTAGGAGTCCCATGCAATCTCACGATCTCCGCAATAAATACTCGGGCCAGCCTCTCCGGTCCCCAAGTATCCTTAATACTCAGAAAGTGAGCTGATTTGGTTAGTCGATCAACAATAACCCAAATCATGTTCATTCCGGTCCGAGTCCTAGGCATCCCGGTAATGAAGTCCATAGAGATGTCTTCCCATTTCCATTCCGGAATGGGAAGTGGTCGTAGCAACCCCGCGGGTCGCTGATGTTCAATCTTAACTTTCCGACAGTCAAACACTTCGCCACAACCTCGCTAACAGCCGACTTCAATTTACACCACCAGTAGTAGCTCCTCACATCCTTGTACAAGTTACTCGTACCAGGATGTATGGAGTATGGTGTAGCAGGCGCTTCACTCAAGCTCTTGTCTCGGCTCAACAACACTCGGTACACAAAGTCGCGCGAAACCTCAAAACTCCATCATCGTGAACCACAAATCCAGGGCTTTCCCTTTCCTCACATCCTCCCTCAATTTGGACTAAAATGGATCATCATCTTGTTTCGCCTTGATATCATCGATCAGGGCGAAGTGATCTCCAACGCACATAACTGGCCCTGGACTCTTTGAACCCAAACCTCAATATTTTGGTAAATAAAATCTCGCTGGATCCCACTCTGTGGTGTAAGTACCTCTAACATCTGTAATGCCATCGGCTTCCGGCTCAACGCATCAGCCACTACGTTAGCCTTACCCGGATGGTAAAGTATCTCGAGGTCGTAATCTTTAATTAGCTCCAACCACCTGCGCTGTCTCATATTCAACTCTTTCTGACTGAAGATTTACTTCAGACTCTTGTGGTCCGTAAAAATCTTACAAGACGATCCATAGAGGTAATGCCTCCATATCTTTAAGGCGAAAACGACCGCAGCTAACTCCAAATCGTGCGTGGGATAATTTACCTCATAAGGTTTCAATTGGCGGGACGCATAAGCAATCACTCTGTCTCTCTGCATCAAAACACATCCTAGACCAAGGCCCGAAGCATCACTATATACTACGAAATCCTCGTTCCCCTGAGGTAATGCTAAAACGGGTGCGGTGGTCAAACGTCTCTTTAACTCGTCAAAGCCGTCACGCCTGTCACCCACTCGAACTTCTGAGTTTTCTGGAGCAACTGAGTGAGTGGTCTAGCGATCTTATAAAATCCCTCAACGAATCTACGGTAATAACCAGCAAGACCCAGAAAACTCCTCACCTCCTTCACATTCTTAGGCGGTTCCCAAGCCATCACTGCCTCTATCTTCTGCGGATCTACCCGAACTCCCTCTGCTGAAATCACATGCCCGAGGAACGTCACTTCCTCGAGACAAAACTCACACTTAGAGAACTTCGCGTACAACTGCTCAGCCCTCAAGGTGTCTAATACAATCCGGAGATGTAGGGCATGCTCCTCCCGACTCCGAGAATAGATAAGAATGTCGTCGATGAAAACGACTACGAATTTGTCCAAATACTCAATAAAAACTTTGTTCATTAACTGCATGAACACTGCTGGGGCGTTAGTTAGCTCGAAAGGCATAACCACAAACTCGTAATGGCCATACCTCGTCCGAAAGGTAGCTTTCGGTATATCGATGTCCCGAATCCTCAACTGGTAGTAACCCGATCGCAGATCGATCTTCGAAAAGACTGTCGCCCCCTGAAGCTGATCGAACAAGTCGTCGATCCGGGGCAAAGGGTATTTATTTTTTATGGTCAACTTGTTTAATTCTCGATAATCGATGCATAAACGAAGCGACCCATCCTTTTTCTTAACAAAGAGTACGGGCGCACCCCAAGGCGATGCGCTCGGTCGAATATACCCTTTGTCTAACAATTCTCCCAACTGATTCTTCAACTCTAACATCTCCGACGGTGCCATACGGTATGGTGCTCGAGAAATAGGGGCTGCATTCGGCTCAATATCGATAGGAAACTCCACCTCTCGCTGCGGTGGTAATCCCGGCAAGTCGTCTGGAAAAACATCGGGATACTCACAAACAACTGGAATTGACGACATGTCAATTCCACCATCCTCCGCCTGCAGAGCGTAACACCAATAGCCGACACAACCCTGGTTCAGAAGTTTCATCGCCTTTAAGGCGCTAATCACACTCCCTGATCTCCCCGGCTTTCGACCGATGAGGGTATGCTCGGTGCCGTCCTCGGCTACTATCGAGATGGTACGAGTCCGATAGTTCATGATAGCACCGTGACGCTCTAACCAATCGTCCCCGAGGATTAAATCTTCACCCTTAAGGTCTATAACAATGAGATCCGAGGGCCAATCTCGGCTCCCGATCCTCACGGGGCAATCCCTAACTTCCCGGTCCCCAACCATACGATCCCCGCTAGGCGTACCCACCACAAACGGTTCACACTCAAACAAGCAGTTAAAGCCAATACGATTCACACAATCCGATGTAATAAAGGAATGGGTAGCACCCGAATCAAAAAGCACGGAAACTGGATGAGTAAGGATCTGAGTGGTACCTGACGCCACCGGAATGTCTGCCTCTTCTGTGCGCCTCATTTGATACAATCGGGGGTGAACTGAACCCGAACTCGAGGCTGCACGGCAATCCGGCTGACCCCGACCCCTACCACGACCCGAACCCTGCGGAACATGAGTGGCTGGAATACTGTGATCCTTCTGATCGGTAGTGGTAGTCGGAACTCTAGCGGCCCTGGTGGTCCTCTCACAATGAGCTGCCCGATGTCCGTGCATCGCAAGTAAAGCAAGCAACTAACGGAAATGGGCAATCCTTCATAACGTGCTCGGCCGTTGCAATTAAAACAAACTCTCCCGCCAGTGCCACAGATGGACCGAGCAGTTACCACAGGATCCACCGGCCTGATGAAACGGCCTCTTCCCTGGTGTAGGAGCAGAACGAGACCTCGAAAACTGTCCACCTTTACCGGCCGAGAACCCGCCGGTAGTCTTCTGCTTCTTAACTTCCATAACCGTCTCTGATTCCGGGACAGCCATCTCGATCGCCAGAGCGCGATCCTGGTATTCCTTCAAAGTGGCACACATGAGCGGTGCCATAGTCTGCCTGATATGCAGCTTCATGCGCATATTGAAGTAACGGATTTTATCAGCCTCCGTTCTCACTTGATCTCTTACGAAACCCAACTGCTGGTTGTAAGAAATGATGGCCTGAGAAATAGGCACATCCTGAGGTGTAGCGGTGAAGAACTCCACAATTCTGCGCTCCTTGACTGGCGGTGGACAATACTCTGCTTCCATAGCAGCCTTGAATTCCTCCCAAGTAGCTCGACGGTCTCTGGGCACAACGGCCTCCCACCATTCCGCAGCTTCCTTATCCAAGAGGTACTGGGCGATATGTACCCTCCTGTCTTCAGGGCAAGCTACGGCATCAAAGGTCCTGGACAACTGAAAGAGCCAATTCTCCCAACCGAGGGAGTCAGAAGCTCCGGAGAAACGAGGAGGGTGCATCTTAGTCACCGTCTGAAGCCATTTACTAGCCTCCTCTTCAGGTGTCGGGGGCGGATTCTGGCGTCCGCCCTGAGCTATCTGAGCAAGCTGAGCTACTAACTGCTGAAGTACGGCAGTAGCCCCGGCGTCGGCATTATTACCCGACGGCACTGAGTGAGAGGCTGAGTCCGCAGAGGATTGAGAAAGTGAGCCCTCTTCATTATCAGCACCCCGACCACGGCCTCGGCCGCGTCCCCTAGCTGGTCTACCACCACGACCTCTCAACATACTAGAGGAAGAATGAAAAGGACAAAATCAGAAAGATTCACAATTGACAAAGCTGGTATCACAATTCACAATCCCGAACAACGCAAGAAAACAAATTACAGGAATATAAGAGTTCGAGGAGACTTATAGCCACGGGTCACACGAAAAGACGGTAGCATGATGATATTAGGCTCAACGACTGACTCTAAATGACGCCACTAACAGACCCAAAATTAACCGACAACCTAGGTATTTAAAACCTAAGCTCTGATACCATAAATGTAACACCCCAATTCACAAATGGGACATTACACGCCGTAGAACCCTCGTGAGGTCTACCAGGCTAACACATGACACATAAACCACAATATGATCCCAAATGATGCACTCCAAAAAGTACGCAAGGCCGTGGACCCGGCCAAAACATTTTAACGGAGTATATGAATATAAGATAAGAACCAATTCATTGCCCACGCAGGGGACTTAAACCAAGTTTCAAAGTAAACAGTCTAACTTCAATACTCGATAATGCAATGACAAAACATAAAAATGCAGACTCGAGCCACATCATCAAGCCAGCCCATCTTTTGCATGCATGTCCCGTGCTTGCTCCTCAGTCCTCCCGGTACCTGAAATGCATAAGACGCATTTCCCCCATTTAAGGGGTTAGCATTCGAATAGCTAGTGCAAGTACACAATTACACAACATTATATACATACACGATTCAACGCAAACAATTCATTAGGAAGAATCATTTCGAAAATCAATATTCCGGAATATCACATTAACACCAAAACAGTATATCAACAAGTTTTCCACATCACAATTATCCACGCTTGGTAACTCGCGACCGTACCCATTAGTATCGGTCCCCAGAGGTCCCGTCGGACCGTCCCCAGGTGAGAAACCACTTCCGCGGCCGTACGCATTAGTATCGGCCCCCAGAGGTCCCGTCGAACCGTCCCCAGGTGGAAGAACATCAACGCACGCACCCAAGTCCACTTCCGTGGTCGTACCCATTAGTATCGGCCCCCAGAGGCCCCATGCCATCCCCAGGTGGAAGAGTAACCAACACAATCGTTCAATAAACCAGTTTACATCATTCGCATCAAAACCGTACACACATAATGAAATATAATACATGTACTTGCCTTGGATAATACGGCGCGAAGGAAGCAGCGAAGGAATAGGTTACGGTCCGAACAATCCTCTCAAATCCGACCCTAACACAATAATGATATACAACCAATCTCAACATCATGAATACGAAGAATTTCATCCTAGTTCTACCCGTTGGGACAATTCATCGGACACCACGCGTGCACAAGGTAATGAAATCGGTCAACGGTGCAATAACGGGATTTCATCCCAACCAATAACAAGAAAACCAAGGGTCACGAGTATACTATCAAAATCTAACAACAACATCGGTTAATTCGGATTAAAACACAAGATCACCACCAAACCCTCCCCAAAATCATACTAGGGTCAAAGGAGTTCTTACCTCTTGAAGAATCAAGCACTCTAATCCGAAAACCACGTG
This sequence comes from Orobanche coerulescens, assembly GCA_033398695.1. Taxonomy (NCBI): domain Eukaryota; kingdom Viridiplantae; phylum Streptophyta; class Magnoliopsida; order Lamiales; family Orobanchaceae; genus Orobanche; species Orobanche coerulescens. The sequence goes on along the minus strand of CM065816.1, from coordinate 111,811,354 downwards.
TTAGATCCGCAATCCGAGCCACCCGATCGAAAAGAGATGAAGAAATTTACACAATTAAGTGATAGATGGAGGAAATCTCCCTCTCGCACGGTTGAAGAAGGGAAGGGAAATGAGTGGCTCACGCTGAATAAAAACGCAGATATAGCGGCCGATCCGCGTTGTGTCTGCGGCTCGGCTAAAGCGTGCGCATGTACGGGGCCAAAAATCCTTGATGATCGGCTGACCGCTCGTTGTGCCGCGGCTCATTCGAAGTGTGCCGCGGTGCAGATTCGGCGTGTGCCGCGGCCCTGCCGGTCTGTGCTGCGGCACGCGGTACAGTCGGTTTTGGCCGGCGAGTGCCACACGGGTGTGCCGCGGCCCGGACAAGTGTGCCGCGGCACTGACTCGGCTGTGTGCCGCGGCGCACAATCCTTGTGCCGCGGCACACGGTACAGTTTGCTCGGACAACAACTGGGTGATGTGTGTGCCGCGGCGCACAATCCTTGTGTCGCGGCCCACACCCCCCCTCGGGTCCCAAAATGACGAAAAAAAGATCCGGAAAGAGAATAAAAGCAATAGGGATCGATATTTGGGCAACAATAACACGAAATGGAAGTACGGAACCCCAAAACGATCTGAGGTACACAACCAAAGTCGAACAAGGAACAAATTCCCTAAACTTCTAGGAAATTACAAAAACGGCCCAAACATCCGAAAATCACGATACAACGTCGTATTAACAATCCGAAACTCACAACATGCTCTACTCAAACACACGAGCTCATGGAAGTAAGAAAATGATGAAATCGAACGAGTTTAACGAGAATCGAATACACATGAGACAAAATATAACACAAGATGAAATTACGTAAAAACATTATCGAGACCCGTCTAAACGAAAAAAAAACTCCAAGAACAGAATAGGTTCAGAATTACAAAACAGTGCCAAGCGAGTTGTCCGAAACGAATATGCACCAAAAATAGAAATTACTAAAAATAGAAAACGCGGATATTACAATACCCAAAGCTTCAAAGAAGTCGCGAATGCTTACCTTGACCCGTTCAAGGCTGCTAAAGTTGAAGTAGTAGCAATCGGTCAAACTTTCTTGTGGAAGAATATCGAAGAAAATTTTCGACGCAATGAAGGAGACGAATCGATTGCTGTCAAAGTCATTGTTGCGAGGGCGTTTATAGTTCTTCTCCATGGCCTTTCGATTTTTGCTTGACATTATGAAGGAAAAACGAAGAGAATCGAAGATTTTGAGGGAGAAGCTCGCAGAATTTGGATCGGATGTGCGTCTAGGGTTTTTGCAAGAGGGAAGTTTTTCTGTCGATTGCGTACGTTAGAAGTGTGATGTGTTTTAGGGTCGTACGGAAATATATATAGTCAGCGAACTTTTAATTAGCGTACGCTAGAATTGTAGAATTAGCGTACGTTAAGTAAGAAATGAAATGCTTACTGGACTGTCCAGTAGCTAGAATGGAATTCGAAAAATTTTAATTAGCGTACGCAAGAAAGTAGGGTTTAGCGTACGCTATCGAAAGCAGATTTTAGCGCGCGTTAAGAAGATGAAGCTAGCGCAGGCTAGCGAGTGATCCGAATCAAGGATTTTGATGTTTTGAGTAGTAAGCTTATTTCAAAAGTTGTCTACATGTCCCATGCCAAGTTGTAAATGAATGGAGTTAAAAGATTCTTCGGGAAGAGGTTTTGTAAAGATGTCAGCAAGTTGATCCTTCGTCCCGACAAAAATTAAACAGATGTCTTTTTTCTGAACATGATCACGTAAAAATGATGTCTAATATCTATATGTTTGGTTCTCTTTGTGCAACACAGGATTTTGCTCAAATTAATTGCACTAGTGTTATCACATAGGATAGGGGTATTTTCAAAATGTATGCCGTAGTCGCGGAGTTGATTTTTAATCCATAGCACTTGAGCACGGGCGCTTCTGCGACGACATATTCGGCCTCGGTGTAGACGGTGCTACTGTTTGGTTTGCTTTTTACTTCCCCAAGATATTAAACAAGATCCAACAAAATGACATGTACCACTAGTACTCTTTTTGTCAATTTTGCATCCGCCGAAATCGGCGTCACTATAGGCAATTAAATTAAAATCCAAACAAGAAGGATACCATAGACCTAGTCCAATAGTTCCTTTCAAGTAGCGAAAAATGTGTTTACAAGCAATTAAATGTGATTCCTTGGGATTAGCTTGGAATCAAGCACATAGACATGTAGCAAATATTATATCTGGCCTAGATGCAGTCAAATATAGCAAAGATCCGATCATACCTCGATATAATTTTTGATCTATGGATTTGCCATTTTCATCTTTCTCAAGCTTTAATGATGACGACATTGGCGTAGATATCACCTTGCTATTTTCCATATTGAATTTCTTGAGGAGGTCGTTTGAGTACTTCGTTTGATGAATAAAAATTCCATCTTCGCATTGTTTGATTTGAAGCCCGAGGAAGAACGTTAATTCTCCCATCATACTCATTTCGAATTCTCCTTTCATAAGATTAGAAAAATCTTGGCACAAGGATTCATTAGTAGCTCCAAATACAATGTCATCAACGTAAATTTGGCAAACAAGTATATCATCATTTAGTATTTTAACAAACAAGGTATTATCGACTTTGCCTCTTTTATAGTCATTTGCTATTAAAAATTGACTTAAACGATCATACCATGCTCGGGGTGCTTGCTTCAACCCGTAGAGTGCCTTGTTGAGCTTGTAGACATGATCCGGAAAATGATGGTCTTCAAAACCGGTAGGTTGCTTGACGTAGACTTCTTCTTGGATGAAACCATTCAAGAATTCACTTTTGACATCCATTTGAAATAGTTTAATCTTCTTATGGGCGGCAAATGCACATAGCAAGCGAATGGCTTCGAGTCGAGCCACGGGAGCAAAACTTTCTTCGTAATCAAGACCTTCTTCTTGATTGTATCCTTGAGCGACCAAACGAGATTTATTTCGAATAGGATAGCCGTCTTCGTCACTCTTGATTTTATGCACCTATTTAGTTCCGATAATTGTTTTATCTTTAGGCGCGGGAACTAAATTCCATACATTATTGTGCTTGAATTGCACAAGCTCCTCTTGCATTGCCATCATCCAACTTTCATCATCGAGAGCTTCGGATATATTTTTGGGAACTATTTCGGATACAAAAGCACAATGAGCCATAAATTCGGTGGTTCTCCTTCGGGTTTGAACACCGTCTTCAATGTTTCCGATCACGAGATCCTTCGGATGGTCTTTGATGTGCCTCCAATCTTTCGGTAAATCAACAATTGTGTTCGTTTCGATTTCCGAAATTTTCTTCACCTCGGGTGAGGGATCCGGAAAGGTACCTGCATCATCAAAATATTCTACCTTTCTCGGGGGTGAGATCATATCATTGAATTTAACATGTATGGACTCTTCAACTTTATTCGTTCTAATATTATAAACACGATATGCTTTACTATTAGTACAATAGCCAAGAAATATTCCGGAGTCGGATTTGGCATCAAACTTGCCCAAGTTATCCTTGCCATTGTTCAAAATAAATACATTGCAACCAAAAGGATGAAAATAAGCAATATTGGGCTTTTTGCCCTTCCATAGTTCATACGGAGTTTTAAGATGAGTTCTACGGACGTGAACTCGGTTAATCACATAGCATGCCGTAAAAATTGCTTCGGCCCAAAAGTATCGTGGAAGAAAGTATTCATCAAGCATTGTCCTCGACATTTCTTCCAAAGATCGGTTTTTCCTTTCAACAACTCCATTTTGTTGAGGCGTTCTAGGAGCCGAAAAATTGTGATTAATACCGTATTTATCACATAAAAGTTCAAACGGGGTGCAATCAAATTCACCTCCGTGATCGGTGCGAATAGAAATTATGGAGAGATTTTTCTCATTTGATACCAAATGACACCATTTAGAAAACTCGGAAAATGCATCATCTTTATGTGCTAAAAATCTAACCCAAGTAAAGCGAGAGAAATCATCGACAATAACCAAAGTGTAAAGTTTACCATTTAAACTAACATGTCTAGATGGTCCAATCAAATCCATATGCACGAGTTCAAGAACTCGACTAGTGGAAACCTCGAATTTTGGTTTAAACGATTCTCGAGTATGTTTCCCTTTTATGCATGATTCACACAAATGTTTTCTATCAAACTTGAGTTTGGGCAATCCACGAACAAGGTCGTGTCTAGATAAAATAGAAATAATAGGTAGAGAAGTATGCCCCAATTTTCGATGCCATAAATATGCATTGTCATCCAAGGTAATAAGGCATTTTTCATTGAATGAACTCTTATCATTAAGATCAACAATATAGATGTTTCCACATCTCAAACCAATGAATGCGATTTTATTATTTCTAAATGCCGTGCAATGCGTTTGCTCAAATAGAATTTTAAAGCCTTCATCACAAAGTTGCGAAACGCTAAGGAGATTATGATGCAAACCTTCAACAAATAGTACTTTGTTGATAGAAGGAGAAGGTTCCTTACCGACTTTGCCGATTTTTTTGATTTTTCCCTTTTGATTATCTCCAAAGGTCACATGTCCTTGATCTTGATATTCGAGGTCTTCAAATGAGTCCTCGGAGCCGCACATGTGCCTTGAGCATCCGCTATCAATGTACCACTTGTTTTTCCTTGGTGCCGGTACCTACAAAAGTAGAATTTCTCGGTTGTTTCGGTACCCAAGCCCGTTTGGGTCCTCCAAAGTTAACTATGCTTATAGCATTCGGAACAATTGTCCCTTTCGGAACCCATATTTGCTTAACTTTGATAGTTCTTAACTTTGAATGAATATTAACATTGTGAACTCGTTTGAACGGATTTTTTGAGTTCTCGGTTTCGGTTTTCTTTATTTTGTCAAGGTTGATAAGGGATTGTTCCCGTTTAAAAGGGTCGAAACCAAGACCGTGTTTGAGCAAGGGCGATTTTTGAATAGATAGGAGCCTTTCGAATTTCTCGTTTAGAGTAAATTTGTTCAAAATATATTTTAGCTCCTTTTGAGTTTTTGTTAACTCGATTTTCAAAACATTTTCTTTTTCAAGACATGATGTATGGTCGATCTCAATAGTTTTGCCCTTGTTTTGAAGAGAGGAGTTTTCGAGTTCTAGAGATTTTATTTTTCTCTTTAAAGATATATTTAATTTAACCATCTCGTCATACTCCGTATTTAATGATTCAAACGCACTCGACAACTCATCATCTTGATGAACTTCTTGTGAATCACAAAAATCAAAAGAGTCATATTCGTCATCATTGAGTTTAGAGCTTACCTCGATATTACTTTCGGAGTCTAGGGCCATGAATGCAAGATTTGCGTCTAGAGATCTTTCAATCTCCTCCTCATCATCACTCCAAGAAGCGATTAGAACCTCCTTCTTTTTGAATCTTTCCATTTGAGGTTTTGAAGAGGATCCTCGGCATTCTTTGGCATAATGACCGACTTGACAACATTTCCGACAATTATTGTCGAACTTCTTGATGGGAGTATAGCCGCTCTTCTTTTGTTCCGGTTTGCCATCCCGACCAAGAAAACTTCGCCTCTTTTGAATTAGGTTTTTGTACCTTCTAAAGCTTTTGGCATAGAGAGCGAGTTCCTCGTCATCTTCATCTTCGGCAACATCTTCCTCAATGTCGCTATCAACATTGAATGCGACTAATCTTTCCCGAGGCTTTGGTTTTGTGCCTCTAGACTTGAGAACAATCTCATAGTTGATGAGTGACCCGATGAGGGCACTAAATTCGAGCTTGTTGAGATCCTTGGATTCCATGATCGCGGTGACCATGACATCCCATTCTCGTGGCAACGATCGAAGAATTTTCTTAGCTTTGTCGCTGCTCGATATAGGCTTTCTAAAAGATGCAAGACCGTTTGTTATAGCCGAAAATCGATCCAACATATTTGTGATCGTTTCCTCGTCTTTCATGGAAAATAATTCGTAGTCATGGAGTAACATATTAATTTTGGTCTCCTTGACTTGGGTGGTTCCCTCGTGAGTGACTTCGAGAATTTCCCAAATTTCTTTTGCACTTTCATAGGACGATATCCTATTGAGTTCTTCGGGATTGAGAGCGCAATAGAGGAATTGAGTAGCTCGTGAGTTGACATGCGTGTTTCTCCAATACTCATCGTTGAATTCTTCGATCTTTTTCAACGATCCATCTCCTTTCTTAGCAAGTTTAGGACCAAGAGCAATAACTTTCCAGATTTCAATATCGTAGGCTTGAACGAAGATTGCCATCTTCTTTTTCCACGTCATGAAATTGGAACCGTCGAAGAAAGGAGGACGGTTGAGAGCATTTCCTTCAATTTGGCCAAGAAGTGCCATATGCGGATCTTTTTCTCTTAGGTGGTTAAACCTTTAAAAAGAGACCCGCTCTGATACCAACTGAAGAGATAAATTCACCACTAGAAGGGGGGTTGAATAGTGGTGATGCGGAATACCGAAATTTCTTGCGAGTAAATAGAAAATAGTGCGGAATTTAAAGACTCAAGAATTTATAGAGGTTCGGCAACTTGCCTACGTCCTCTCTCCGACTTTCTTTTTCTATTGGCTTAATAAAAACAACAAACTTAACTCGTCTTCTATCGGTCCGAGTTCACAACCGTTACAATCGCTTGTCTTCTATCGGTCCAAGCTCAACCTTTCCCTCAATATAAATGATTGTTTATCTAGTGTTCTATAGGAACTAGATAATCCTCACTATACGAATTTGGGAGTATAATCCTAACAATGCCGGATCAAAGATCCTAATAACACCGGATTAGTGACTCTTGATTCGTTTCTTTTACGCTCAAGTGTAAGTGATGCAACACTTACAACCAAATGAAAGAATACAAAGAATAATAGATATTACAATTAAAATCACTCTTGTATCTTTCTTTTCTCACAACTTGAAATGCAATAAAATATATAAAACTGAGCTCAAGAATGTTTTGATTGCTTGTATGCTTGTATGCTTGAATGCTTGAAGTTGTGTGTTTGATACCCAAGTCCTTCGGGTATTTATAGGTGAGATCCATCCTTCAAATGCTGAAAAACATACTATTAGCGTGCGCTAATAGTGCCTTGTAGCGTGCGCTATCGGTTTTTTGACTTGGAATCTCTAAACGGTCACAAAGACTGTTGCAACGGTAAAACACCATGTCTAGCGTGCGCTAGTAATGAATTGGTAGCGTGCGTTAACGTCTGGTCAACTAGTCTTTGATCTTGACTTTGACAATGTCCGATTTTCTCTCCAACGACTCTTTATCCAACGGCTAGATTTATGATTAGCGTGCGCTAGCAAGTATGCATAGCGTGCGCTAGCATTAATTAAATCCAACTTTTCCAGATTTTCCGGATCTGCATTGACTCTTGCCTTCCAACGGTAGAAATTCAAACGGTGATATGCAGACTCCTTTTAGCGTGCGCTAATGCCTTTACCTTAGCGTGCGCTACTGAGTTCTTTCATTAACGTACGTTACCTTGTGTAGCGTACGTAAAGGCCTTAACGAATTGAGTCCAGTAGCTACTGGACTACTGACCATAATATTGGTAGCGTGCGCTAGAGATGAGCAGTAACGTGCGCTATATCCTTGCTTTAGCGTACGTAAAATTATATGTGTAGCGTGCGCAACATCCAGTTCTGATTTCCTTCCAGACTTCACTGACCTATGGAGAAATACGATAGCGTGCTTTATATTTACTGTATAGCGTGCGCTAACTGTAGGTTCTTAGCGTGCGCTAACATTGAATAGCTTGCGTGCGCTATCGATCAGGCGACTTCACTTGGCTGCAGCTGACTTGTCTGGGCTGTATATGTATATCCCGATAGCGTGCGCTACTATATGATGAGTAGCGTGCGCTAGCTTTATTTTGCTCCTTCAAAATATTATCGAGCCGAGATTGATCTAATTAAATGTTTTGAATGTAATATTCATCAAAATACATTTTGAGTCAACAAACCTATCCATTTATACATCTGACCTGAACCCATCAGACCATTAATAAATTATTGAGAATATTTTCAAATTTATGTACAAGTCCTATTCTGTACTACCGTGCCACAAATATAATTAACCATATTCCATACTTAACCAAAAGACGCTATTAACCTCACTGACCGAACATTTACGTGATACTTATGAAACGTGTCAAATCGATAACTGTGACTGTTTGGGAACTAAGTGCTATACAAACAAAATGCCACGGACGAGTCCGCCTCTAACTCTATCGGGACAAAGTGCCACGTCGACGGACGGGGGCCACCTCTTGAACCCTTACGAAACGGAGTGCCGACCTAAAATCCGGGGGCCACCTCTTGAACTGTAGGAGCCACCTCTAGAGTCCCAAATCGAGGTGGGACGGTTAGACCGAGTCTTGGATCGAGCAGCACGGCTGCGGTTCATGAACGAGGCTACCGTTGTTTCCTATTCCCATAACCGAGGAACGGAGTGTTCCGAGGGACCTGGGTCGTAGACTTGGGGTATAATCGCGATTATGGTGTGATCCGGGTATTGACCCACAGCTAAGTAAATACCGAGCCCAGATAAGAGATAAGGAAGCACACGCTAAGTGTGAGAGCGAAGGCTCAGCTATTGGGGCGACGGTCCAAATCTTGGGGCGACGACCTATATTGCTAGGAGTAATAAGGAGAGTCTGGAATCCAAAGTCCACATCGGCAGGATTCGAAACTGGATGGACTGATCGACTGATTGACTGACTGCTTAACTTGACACTCGTCCACGGGGACAGGATTATAATATTACAACTACATAATGATTATTTTTTTCATAAAATTTCGACATAATTGTAATTGTTCCCACTTTTTCGTAATTGATAAAATCATGCATCACATAAAAATTTTCAAAGAAAAGAACCACACCCGCACACGATCACCCACTCACTGAGACCTTTTGTCTCACCCCACCGTTTTCCCTTTTAAACCAGAGAATGAGCAAATAGCAGAGGATGAAGAAGGCTTCGTGGAAGAGGCCGAATAGAAGACTGCCGTCAAGATTTAGGACTTATGTTCTTAGAGTTTCTGTTGTTATCCCAACTTGTAATAATTAATTATGCTTCATACTTAATTCGTTTGGTATTTTTCCGCTGCAAACTTATGAACAGTGTAATTTTAATTATCAGCTTTTGTCACAATGAATCTTAGAACATCGGGCTAAGATTGTTGTTTTGAAATATTATCAAATTATTATTTTGCTTCCGCTATTTATTGTCGCATTTTAATTGATTGATCGACCGATGCGTCGCGCCCTCGTCCTTCCCGATGTTGGGGACATGATAGATATTTACATACCCGAGAAATGATTAGGGCTGCCTATTTTTTTTATCTTGAACCTACTTATCTAATAATACCCACTATTTCATATCTATATCCTTTGCTAGCCCCGTTGAGCCTTTAGCCGTATTTTTGTTCGAAAAACCCGCATCTTATAGCTCCATATCCAAAAGCCATAACTTACCCAAGTATTGGTCCACGTAAGAGCATGAGAGAGTATATTTGAAAAACGAAGGTGTGCAAAGTTTGTGGTGTATAGAGGCAAAAATCTTCTCTTCCGTTCCCATAAAAATAATAATCCCCACAAAAAAGGGCGATCCTAATAATAATAATGGGATAGAAAATATAGGGTAAGAGAGGAGTGGGCCTAAGAAAAACAAAAGGGAAGTCGTTGGGTTGTGAGAAATATGCCAATATCATAAGAATTGCGCTTAACAAGGCCTAGAATATATATATATATATATATATATATATATATACACGGGAGAATTAACGTAGAATGATCGATCTTGCTTTGAGTGTTTATTTTCATATATGTGAGGATATTGTCTGCTCTACTTGGACTAAAACTTGTAACCACTAGCTAAATTTTCCCAACCTGAGCCACAGCCTCGTTACAACCAAAAGTAAGACCCTATGACTCGTGTTTTGTGAATATTGATGCGACTGATGAGAGAATAAGTGCAAGCATATAATAGAACTTTCCATTCGAATCGAGTTGAGCGTATTGACCTATCTAAACACTTGAGAGATGAGTGAATTGATAAAATTCTGTGAGGGACTACTAAGACTTGTTTTCTTGCATGTTCGATCAAGTGCCATTTCTTTCCACTCATTTGTGAGTTTAGGCTCCCATGACGAATTACGAGACTTTATGATGCTTTTACATTCCCAGTTGATTATATGTATACCCGATGCTTAACTTGATTATTCAATCCTCCTCGTCTTCTTTGTCGTGTATTTTATTTCTTTTTGCTTGAGGACAACCAAAAGTTTAGGTTTGGGGGGATTTGATGAGTCGATTTTTGATCGTCTCCTTCTATTCTATTGAGTCGTGCTTTTATTTGTTTATAATTGTTCTTGTTATTTTTACGCTTGGTATGTTGTGTTTTTGTTTTGTAGGTAGCCGGATGAAGATTGTGGTGAGATATGCGCTTTTATGGCCAATATTGGAGTTTATGACAATCAAGAGCAAGAACGGGGCTTAAACGATGAAGATTAAAGCAATGTCTGTCGTATTTTATAATTTCCAGATTCATTACTTAGAATAAGGATGTGTTATATATATATATATGGATTCCTCGTTAAATCAGCTTCGCAACGGTATATTATACGCTGAATTCCGAGGTATATTGAGGGAGATATGGCTTCTAGACCACGGCCACGCACCCATACCGCGGTCCCAACTTCAGACCGCGCGGCAGCGCCCAGCCAAAACACACAGACCGCGGTCCACCACCTGTTTGTGCAGAAAATGCGATTTTCTGCACTTTTTGCGATTTTTGACGGTATATAAGGGAAAACCCTATACACAACTTGGAGGAGAGCCGAAATACACTCTTAAAACTCAGTTTTTATCATTTTTCTTGTATCATAAACATCTAGAGATACATTTGTGAGTGATTTTCATTCCTTGTATGAAGATTTTGTGAGTTTTTGAAGGAAGAACATCAAACCTTCTTCGGGCATCGATTTTGTTTTCGCAAGGGAAGATTTCTACCATTTTTTATTCTATGATTTTTGCTATTATTGTTCAAATAATCATGAGTAGTTAATCTTATCATATGGGTGTTTAGATTGAACCACACATATGTTCTTAGTTGTTAGCTTTGATTGATTTTTCCGGGTATGAATTTGGGATTGTTCCTCTTTCTTTGTTCTTCGTAATCTATCGGCGTTGTTGATGATATTTGTGCAGGAATATTATTTAGACGCAAGAGAACTTATGATTTAGATCATCAAACCTTTTTCATAGTTGTTGTTATTGTCAAAATCGAGGGTTTTATCGGTCTTCGCCATCAAACGGTCCAGTAGAAGTGATTGTGAATGTTCTTGAGCTTTTTCTATGATCTTTCAGCGATTTACCTCATCAAAATTAGTGAGCTAATCAGTTGTTAGTTAGGGATTCTTCCCCATCAAAGGAGTTTCTCTTATTATTGAATAGAGCAATCGCGATTTTTATGATTTACCGCCATCAAACTGGTTTCTTTTAATTGTGCGCAACTGGGGATTTCCAACCATTAATTCTTTGAGTATCGAAACTAATAATTGATAACGTGTGTGTCGGTATTCTAAACTCCCATATCATTCTCATAATTGTAATCTCTAGCTATTAATTTAATTTTCGCGCTTGTGTTTTTACAATCTCACCTCTCTATCGAATCATTCATCGCGTTTTAATTTACTTTACTTTTGTTAATTCGACTATTTGCTAAACATAATTGAATTTCAAACCGTTTCCAACTCCTTGTGAGATCGACCTCGGAGTTACTTGCCGCTACCTATAAAAGCGATTCGTACACTTGCGAGTTTTAATTTGTTCATCAGTCGTCTAGTATGTGGTCCGGTCCATTTCGCCACCATTCGTTGCGTTCGACGGAGAGTCAAGATTTGAAAATTGAATTTTTTTCATGTAATTAGTTTTGCATAAAAGTGAAAACTTTAATTTTTGAAATACACGGCCCAGTTGGGTAGGAGCGACGAGATGCTTAATCCAGTTGTAGATATCGAGTCAAAGATTTTCTCGGATTCAATTCAGGGATGAAGACAATGATAATTGGATAATTTTATTATCCTTGCATTTATTTTGGTTTTTACTGTTTGAATATATGGCATGTCTGAATTGTGCGTGATATGTTTTCTTGCATGCCAGAACGATAAAATTAAAAACATTTGGGCTAAAATAACTAAATGATTGAATTGATTTTTTATTTGAAATAAAATCAAATTAGTCTCCATAAATAATTTAAATTATGAAGTAATTAGCATGCGCGTTGACATCAGGGTCTTCGTCCATATCGGTTGTGCTAATTATAAGTTCAGTGGTTTTAAATTTCAAATGATAATAAAAAGTAAATATTATTTTTTATGTAGGACCTCTCCATCTGTAGGACTATTTAAAATATAATATTTTAAGGTCGTTAAATTATATTGTTCACTTAGGTGTACTAATTAATAAGCTCTCCATCGGAGTCTATGTTAATTAATACATGGCCAAGAGGAACCAACTATTAATTTTACTTGTCATAACGTAATTTGAATAGATAGTAAAACTAAAGACGTAAAAATATACTTGAAAAATATGTGTCTTAACATCACACGATCGTGGCTTACATGTGCGGTTTTTTCGAGGTATTGGTTTCTAGCATATATATATATATATATATATTCTATTTTGAGGTTTTTCAATGTATTTTGCTATGCGTTATGTGATGAATGTATTAATTTTGTCTCAGATGTCTTTCAATCCACTTGCTGTATTTCTCAGAGAAAACAAAAAATTGATGGCACTAACTTTGCTGATTGGAAATATAATCTTAACATTGTCTTGACGGTTGAAGAACACAAGTTTGTTCTAACTGAGGAATGCCCATTAAAACTAGATGCAGATTCGGCATATGATGAGGTGAAAAAATACCACAAATAGAAGAAATCTGATGAGATGGCTCGCTGTTACATATTGGCTTCTTTAGCAAATGTGTTGCAGCATCAGCATCAGAGTATGGGCACGGCCGCGGAAATGATGAAAAATCTCGATGAGATGTTTGGTCATCAGACCTGGCGGATGACGACCCAGATGTCTGAAGGAATCCCCGTAAGGGATCATGTTCTAAAGATGATTTCTCATCTAAACGAACTTGATATCTTAGGGGCTACTATCGATGCGTAAATGCAGGTTGATATCATCTTAGGCAGCTTACCTAGAAGCTTTGAGCAGTTCCGCCTAAACTACAACATGAATCATAGGGAATATACTTGGGCGAAATTGCTGACGGAGCTTCAAGCTGCAGAAGGACTCTTCAGATAAGGGTATCAAGTTCTTGTGTCAACTGGTGTCTTAACTTCTAAACTCAAGTGGGGGAAGAAAAAGAAGAAACAAGTGGTCCAGAAGCAAGTGGCAACTCTCAAGGCAAAATGCAAAGCTCCTCAGCCTGAGGCGAACAAAAAGCCAAAGGGAAAGTGCTACAAGTGCGGTCAGAAAGCACATTTTAAAGGGGACTGCCCTGCTCTTAAGAAAGGTATGTCTCGTGCACTAGTAGTCAAAACATGTTTGCCAGCTTGTTCTACAATTCGTAGATAGTAGATTCAGGGTCCACTGATCATGCGTGCTTTGACTCACATGGTTTTGAGGTGACCATGAGATCCTCATCAGTTAGAGCGATTATTACAGGCTTATAGCTATAGCAGGGGGAGTCATGCAGTTGGATATTAGTGATACGATATTAGTCCTCAATAATGTAGTATTAGTACCTGATTTAAAATGAATTTACTTTCAGTTTCTAAATTGAGTTGTGATGGTTATTTAGTTTCTTTTGATGGTGATGCTATTATTAGAAAAAACGGTGAATATGTTTGCAAAGGTATCTATACTGATGGACTATATGTCATTAGTACCGCACAACTCCCATGTATAAACATAAATCGCTTAACTATTTGTCTAAACCTAAAAAGAGAAAAGAACCTTCAAGCATAAACCAAATATATGTGTGGCATTTGCGGTCAGGCCATGTAAACCTTAAAAGAATTCAAAGATTGATAGATGTTGGCCCATTGGATGACCTCCAAGTTGAGTCATTTCCAATTTGTGAATCTTGTCTGAAAGGTAAAATTACCAAAAAGGTTTTTAAAACCAAGAGAAACCATACTCAGAACGTATTAGAATTGATTCATACTGATGTATGTGGTCCAATGAACATCCAGGTTAGGGGTGGTTTTGAATACTTCATTAAGTTTATAGATGATTATTCAAGATATGGATACATCTATTTGATGCGACATAAGTCTGAATCCTTTAAAAAGTTCAGAGATTTCAAGGCTGAAACGGAGAAGCATCATGGGAAGAATATCAAGTCACTACGATCTGATCGTGGTGCGAATACCTTAGTGGAGAGTATTTGGATTTCTTGGCAAATGAGGGGATTACGCCCCAACTCAGTGCACCGGAAACTCCACAACCAAATGGTGTTGGTGAGAAAAGGAACGGAACTCTTTTAGAGATGGTTAGGTCAATGATGAGTTACTCAGATTTACTATTTCGTTCTGGGGATACACCTTATAAATGTAACACCCCCGATATATTCAGGTTACAACGCCGTAAATCCTTTACATAAGAATTTACAAGGCTGAAGAAATGAAAAGACCATGACAGATACCACATATAAAAATAACTGAAATAAAATACAACAGTTATGGGCCAATACCGAGAATACAAATATCCGAAGGAAGAATATTAATAGAGCACCAAATTCAATCATCACAAACGACGACGTACTCGAGTACTTATTAAAAACAACACAAAACAACAAACAATTAAACTCGGCCGGAACATCTCTATGCACCCTCATCGTCATGCAGCTCCAGTGGTTGTTTCCCTGCTCTCTTAGATCCTGAACATAAACAAATATTCACCCCCGAAAGGGTTAGCAAAACGATGCTAGTACAAGTACCACAACATATTATTCAACATCTCACGAAGAATAATAATAACATAAATGACAAAATACCCATGAGTCTCCTCCTACGAGAAACTCATAAATAACATACACAAATGATAATCACAACATGATATCACAACATACACATGGTAATTTCGATGATCCAGCGTTCACTGCCTAGACCCCCCGATGATTCTGTCAAACCAACCCGAGGTGGAAAAACCCGTCCGATGATCCAGCGCACGCTAGCATAGATCCCCCGATGATCCCGTCGGACCAACACGAGGTGGACATACAACAACGACATATATGCACAACAATATGTATAACATCAATACATAGAACAATTTTAGAGTACTTGCCTCGATTCGATGACAAGAATAATACTTCCACGAATATCAAAACACTCGAAGGTCGCCCCTTCGATCAATCACGTAGCAAAGCCCGAACCTTAAACAAAAGAAATAATATAGAGTTCATCTCACGTCGTACGAACATCTAACAATCCAAATTATGGTCGGAAGTTCATAAAACGTATCCTGTCTGACATGCATAACGTACGTTACATATCCTTTGTAGCGTACGTTAAACCTACTTGTTAGCGTACGTAAGCTACTAAGTCTAGCGTACGCTAACCATGTATCGACAGTTCCTCTCTGATCAGCCGACTGACTCGTCTGATGATATAACGTACGTTACGTACCAAACGTAGCGTACGTTAACTATGCCCGATAGCGTATGTAAGCTACATAGATTAGCGTACGCTAAACATGCATGACGGTTTCTCACTGGGCAGACGACTTCTCGATTTGTGATGAAGCTTACGAAATCCTCAGTGATTAACGTACGTTATCTCCATAAATATCATGCTCATACAATTATGAATGATCTTACGGATTACAACATCTTCGAATTCAAGGATACGTATATCATCATGGTGATCAGACTCCAATCTTGATTACAAATTCTCATACATAATTCAGAAGGCCTATGGTTAATATCAATATCTTTATACCATTCAAACTATCATCTTGAAGTTTATTTAACAATCCACCTTTACAAGATACAACAATCCTTCCATGATCAACTTCCTAGGTTTGTCTAAATAACAATGATGTTAATACCAAGTCCGTGATTACTACGAAGACACCTTCCAAATTTAGATTACCAATCTCGGAAACTTCCTTTACTTGTTCATCGTAATAACATTCAAATTATGATGCTCTTAACCGAGGTACTTAAAGCATAATCATCTCAACTTCCTAAACATGATGTTTGGTTGAATAATTCATCAATGGAACTTAATATCTTGATAGCATGATCATTATATCTTTAAGAACACGAATCCAAGGTTGGAGATAGTATTAACATACCTTTAGATGAAGAAAACACCGAGACAATAGGTAGAATCCAACTCCAGTTGCTTGTGTGTCAATCCAAAATGATTCTCCACTTCAATGATCAAGTAGAGATGGTTTAAATGTGTTTAAAGAGGCTGGAATCTCTCTGGTCACAAAATATAATGAAGGCCAAGTGAAACAAACGAGCTGAAATGAAATGAGGTGATGTCTTATTTATAATTTTCTGACCTTAACGTACGTTAGCCTTCATGTATAACGTACGTAAGTCTCTTAGCGTACGCTACCCAGGTACCCTTAGCATACGCTATCATCACTGATAGTTAACTGTCCTCAATCTGAACTCGATTACATATGTTACACCATCAGGTTACGTACGTAATTCACACCAACTAGCGTACGCTAGAAACACACCTTAGCATATGTTAACACTCGTTGACTTCAAAAGTGTCCAGGTTCATCCGCGGGAATCTTATCCGGACCCATGTCATGCTGGCGCATGTGCTAGCCGCCCAGATCAAGTATTGACTGCCTAACGTACACTACGCTTCATTCGTAGCGTATGCTAACTCTAGCCGATAACGTACGTTAAGTTACATTCTTAGCATACGTTATCACGTGTTTGTGTGAGAAAATTTACATGTTGCCATACTCATGTACAAGGATACAAATACGAGAAATATCATACTTCGATTATCGATATCACAATTCCGAATAATAAAGGGTTCAATTACAGATGAAATACTCAATATTAATCCAGATATTACATACTCTCCTACTAAAAAGAAGTTTCGTCCCGAAACTCAAGACGAAAATAACTCTGGATATCTGGACCTCATGCTCTCTTCCGTTTCCCAAGTGGCTTCTTCCATTCCGTGGCGTGACCACTGAACCTTGACCAAAGCGATCAGTTTGTTCCTTAATTGCTTAACTCGACTCTCGAGTATCCTGATCGGTCTCTCTTCAAACGTGCCATCCTGAGCGACATCGATTTCGCCAAAATCAATGACATGACTAGGATCTGGTATATATTTCTGTAGCTGGGATACGTGGAATATGTTATGAACATGGCTCAATGACGGCGGTATTGCCAATATGCATGCCAACTCTCCAACTCTCTCAAGAATTTCGAATGGTCTGATATATCTCGGACTCAGCTTTCCTTTCCTCCCAAAATGAAAGATTCCCCGAGTAGGAGAAATTTTCAAAAGCACGTGATCTCCAATTCTTTACTCTAATGGACGGCGGCGCATGTCTGCGTAAGATTTCTGTCGACTCTGGGCGGTAAACAGCCTTTCGCGAATCAAGGTTATCTTCTCTCGTGTCTGTACGATCAATTCCGGTTCCGTCCCGATCAAGTATGATGAATCGTCCCAACATAGGGGCGATCTGCATCTCCTCCCGTATAACGCCTCAAACGGAGCCATATTAATGGACGCATGCCAACTATTATTGTAGGTGAATTTAATCAACGGCAGATGAACTTACCAATCAGCTGACCAATCTAAGGCACAAGCCCTCAGCATGTCTTCTACTGTTTGAATAGTCCTCTCGGATTGTCCATCTGTCTGCGGATGATAAGCTGTGCTGAAGTTCAATTCGGTTCCCAAGGCTTTATGAAATGCTTTCCAAAAATATGACACAAAGCGACCGTCTCGGTCAAAAATAATGGTCTTCGGCGTACCATGTAGTCGAACTATTTCTGTAATAAACACTCGTGCCAACTTCTCGGGTCCCCAAGTGTCCTTAATGCCTAGAAAATGAGCCGATTTGGTTAGACGGTCAACTATCACCCAAATCATGTTCATTCCTGTCTTGGTTCCCGACATATTAGTTATAAAGTCCATCGATATGTCTTCCCACTTCCATTCAGGGATCGGGAGCGGCTTCAGCATTCCGGCAGGTCGTTGATGTTCGAACTTAACCTGCTGACAAGTCAAACATTTTGAGACATAATCCGCTACATCTTTCTTCATGTTGCCCCACCAGAAGTTCTGCTTCAGGTCCTTATACATCTTACTGGTTCTCGGGTGGCGTGCTGTGATCTTCCTTCATAATTGTCTGTTTCAGAACATCGACATCAGGAACGCAAAGTTGGTTCTAAAATCTCAAAACTCCATCATCATGAATTACGAATCCTGGGACCTTTCCTTTGATCACTTCATCACGTAACCGAATCATCAGAGGATCATCTACTTGCTTAGATTTGATTTCTTCGGTTAATGGTGAAGTTAATTCCATCACACATAGTTGTCCTTGGACACTTTGTAACCATACTTCAATTCCTTCGCGAATCAATTCTCGTTGAATGCTGGGCTGGGAGGTCAGAGTCTCCAGCATTTGAATAGAAACAGGTTTGCGGCTAAGTGCACCGGCCACTACATTTGCTTTGCTTGGATGATAAAGGATCTCCAAGTCATAGTCTTTAATCAGTTCTAGCCATCTCCTTTGTTGCATGTTCAACTCTTTCTGACTGAAGATGTATTTAAGACTCTTGTGATCCATAAAGATTTGACAGTGGGTCCCGTACAGGTAATGTCTCCAGATTTTCAAAGCAAAAATTATTGCTACCAGCTCCAAATCATGTGTTGGGTAATTCACTTCATAAGGTTTCAGTTGTCGTGACACATAGGTGATCACCTTCTCATTCTGCATCAATACACATCCGAGTCCTTGGTTCGAAGCATCACTGTAATCTATGAATCCTCCAGTTCCCTGTGGGAGTGCTAAAATCGGTGCCGTCGTCAATCTCTTCTTCAATTCATCAAAGCTGGTCTGACACATCTCATTTCACTCAAACTTTTGAGTTTTCTGAAGTAATCGAGTAAGTGGGCGGGTAATTTTGGAAAACCCTTCCACAAACCGACGATAATATCCAGCAAGTCCTAAGAAACTCTGGACTTCTTTCACGTTCTTAGAAGGCTTCCAATCCATAACTGCTTTGATTTTCTGGGGGTCTACTCGGACTCCTTTAGCTGATACCACATGGCCGAGGAACATCACTTCCTTTAGCCAGAATTCACACTTAGAAAGCTTGGCGTACAATTTCTCGTTTCTGAGAAGGTCTAAAACGATCCGCAGATGTTGTGCATGCTCTTCCGGGCTCTTGGAATAAACTAGAATGTCATCAATGAACACAACCACAAACTTGTCCAAATACTCTATGAACACTCGATTCATAAATTGCATAAACACGGAAGGTGCATTAGTGAGACCAAACGGAATCACTACAAACTCGTAATGTCCGTAACGAGTTTTGAATGCTGACTTAGGAACATCAGACTCCTTAATCCTCAGCTGATGATATCCTGATCTCATATCGATTTTAGAAAACACTATTGCTCCTTGCAACTGGTCAAACAAATCATCAATCCGTGGCAACGGGCACTTGTTCTTAATCGTCATCTTGTTCAGTTCTCGATAGTCTATACACAATCGAAGCGATCCATCCTTCTTCCGGACGAAAAGAACTGGCGCACCCCAGGGCGAAATGCTTGGCTGGATATAGCCTTTGTCCAGTAGATCTTCCAGTTGCTTGTTGAATTCATACATCTCAGTAGGTGCCATATGATACGGCGCCTTAGAAATTAGTGTAGCTCCTGGTTCCAGCTCGATGGTGAAGTCTACATCCCGTCGTCGGGGTAGACCAGGCAATTCATCAGGGAACACATCCGTAAATTCGTTCACAACAGGGATGGATGAAAATTCCACCTTTCCGTCTTCCTTCTCCATTGCGTAACACCGGTATCCAGTACAGTCCTGTTTTAGCATTTTGATAGCTTTCATCGCCTTGATCAACTTTCCTGAGCTTCCTGGTTTCCATCCTTCAAACAGTATTTCGGAACCATCGTCAGCTATCACTGAGATATTCCTCTTTCGGTAGTTTACAATAGCTCTATATCGATTAAGCCAATCATCTCCAAGTATCAGGTCGTCTCCTTGCATCTCTATCACAATCAGATTTGAGGGCCACTCTCTGCCTTCAAATGATACAGGGAAATCTCTAGTTTCTAAGTTTCCCACAATCCTTTCTCCACTCGGTAAACCCACAACATAAGGCTCACAATTATGAAAACTAGAAATATTCAAACGATTTACACAAGACAAGGATATAAATGAATGCGTAGCTCCTGTATCGAATAAGACGCTAAGTGGATGTGAAAGGATCTGAACGATACCTGATGTGACAGCAGCATCCTGATCGTCTGCTCTCCTCATTTCGTACAGATGTGGGGGAATGGATTCGGCACTCGATGTCCCCTTTCGGTCCCACTATCCTCTGCCTCGTCCGCGACCAAAATTTTGGGGCAGCTGAACACTTTGCTGCGTCTGTTGGATACTGGCTTCCTTCTGAACTGGCTGCGATGTACAGGCTCTAAAAGATTTTGCAACCTCTTCACAGAACACCACACGATGTCCCTCTCGACCATAATCAAAACAAGTCACGACAGGTAGGGGGCAATTTCATCGATAGTGCCCCGTCTGGGCACAGCTAAAGCACTTCCTGGTCACATCCGTCGTGGATGATGTTGCTCCGAAGTTCTTTCCGCTCTTAGATGGGTGCGGAGGTTTCTTGAAAGAATGAAAAGATGACTGGGCCTTGAGGGCCCACTACTCTTGTGCTCTGTGAAACTACCGGAGACTTTCTGCTTCTTGGATTCTGCAAACTTCTCCATTGCTGCTTCCTTGATTTCATACGCCAATGCCTTATCCTGATATTGGCGGAGAGTGGTACAATCAAAACCGGACATGTACCTTTGAATTTCTGGTTTCATTCTCATATCAAAATGGATCATCATTTCTGCATCCGTTCTGACCAGATGTCGAACAAATACCAGTTGCTGGTTAAATGTCTTAATTGCCTGAGATACTGGCACATCGGAAGGTTGCACAGAGAAAAATTCCTGAACTTTGGCTTCCCTCACAGGACGAGGGCAGTACTGAGCTTCCATCATCAATTTAAATTCTGCCCAGTCAGCATCATCATCTACAGGCCGGATGGCTTCCCACCACTCGGACGCTTCCCCTATCAGAAGGTACTGAGCAATAGAGGCTCTCCGGTCGTCGGGGCAATTAATCCTGGCAAAAATTTTGTCCAGTTCCTTCAACCAATGGTCCCATGTGGGAGTCTCAGAAAAGCCTTCGAATTTAGGTGGTTGCATCTTTGCCACCTCCTGCAGCCATTGGTCGCCTCGATTTCCCATGTATGGAATACCTTACTGTCGATCTCCCTGTTGTAATCCTACTTCCACCTGCATTGGGTCCATGACCTGGGCAAACTGAGTCATCTGGTTAACCACCTGACGAAGTATTTTGGGTACAGTAGGTTCTGGTTCATTGTTAATAGATCTTTGTGGGTCGCCTGAGCTGTGGCTGGCCTGATTAGAAGGCGACGCTTCTCTTTCAGCATTCCTTCGTCCGCATCCGCAGCCGCGACCACATCCACGTCCACCTCTCAACATACTGTAAACATAAATACTCAATATAAAGGAAACAATATCGTTCTAATGTTCAAGTATAAAGAAGTATAACATGCAAATGACGAGATAGAGTTTAGGAACTTACAACCACTGCTCGCACGAAGACGTAGGCAGTATAGTGATGTTATTCACGGTCGGTTACCTCAAAAGACATATATGACCCCTATTTTAACTCAATGGCCAAGATATCCATAATCTTAGCTCCGATACCATATTCTGTAACAGCCCCGATATATTCAGGAATATTACAGTGCCATAAATCCTTTACATAAGAATTTACAAGGCTGAAGAAATGAAAAAACCATGACAGATACCACATATAAAAATAACTGAAATAAAATACAACAATTATGGGCCAATACTAAGAATACAAATATCCGAAGGAAGAATATTAATACACCACCAAATTCAATCATGACAAACGACGACGTACTCGAGTACTTATTAAAAACAACACAAAACAACAGACAATTAAACTCGGCCGAAACATCACTCTGCACCCTTGTCGTCATGCAGCTCCAGTGGTTGTTTCCCTGGTCTCCTAGATCCTGAACATAAACAAATGTTTACCCCCGAAGGGGTTAGCAAAACGATGCTAGTACAAGTACCACAACATATTATTCAACATCTCACGAAGAATAATAATAACATAAATGACAAAATACACACGAGTCTCCTCCTAGGAGAAACTCATAAATAACATACAAAAATGATAATCACAACATGACATCACAACATACACATGGTAATTCCGATGATCCAGCATTCACTGCCTAGACCCCCCGATGATTCCGTCAAACCAACCGGAGATGGAAAAACCCGTCCGATGATCCAGCACACGCTAGCATAGATCCCCCGATGATCCCGTCAGACCAACACGAGGTGGACATACAACAACGAAATATATGCACAACAATATGTATAACATCAATACATAGAACAATTTTAAAGTACTTGCCTCGATTCGATGACAAGAATAATACTTCCATGAATATCAAAACACTCGAAGGTCGCCCCTTCGATCAATCACGTAGCAAAGCTCGAACCTTAAACAAAAGAAATAATATAGAGTTCATCTCAAGTCGTACGAATATCTAACAATCCAAATTACGGTCGGAAGTTCATAAAACATATCCTCTCTGACATGCATAACGTACGTTACATATCCTTTGTAGCATACGTTAAACCTACTCGTTAGCGTACGTAAGCTACGAAGTCTAGCGTACGCTAACCATGTATCGACAGTTCCTCTCTGATCAGCCGACTGACTCGTCTGATGATATAACATACGTTACGTACCAAACGTAGCACACGTTAACTCTGCCCGATAGCATACGTAAGCTACATAGCTTAGCGTACGCTAAACATGCATGACAGTTTCTCACTGGGCAGATGACTGTCTCGATTTGTGATGAAGCTTACGAAATCCTCAGTGATTAACGTACGTTATCTCCGAACATATCATGCTCATACAATTATGAATGATCTTACAGATTACAACATCTTCAAATTCAAAGATACGTATATCATCATGGTGATCATACTCCAATCTTGATTACAAATTCTCATACATAATTTAGAAGGCCTATGGTTGATATCAATATCTTTATACCATTCAAACTATCATCTTGAAGTTTATTTAACAATCCACCTTTACAAGATACAACAATCCTTCCATGATCAACTTCCTAGGTTCGTCTAAATAACAATGATGTTAATACCAAGTCCGTGATTACTACGAAGACACCTTCCAAATTTGGATTACCAATCTCGGAAACTTCCTTTACTTATTCATCGTAATAAGATTCAAATTTTGATGCTCTTAACCGAGGTACTTAAAGCATAATCATCTCAACTTCCTAAACATGATGTTCGGTTGAATAATTCATCATGGAACTTAATATCTTGATAGCATGATCATTATATCTTTAGGAACACGAATACAAGGTTGGAGATAGTATTAACATAACTTAAGATGAAGAAAACACCGAGACAATAGGTAGAATCCAACTCCGGTTGCTTGTGTGTCAATCCAAAATGATTCTCCACTTCAATGATCAAGTAGAGATGGTTTATATGGGTTTAAGGAGGCTGGAATCTCTTTGGGCACGAAATATAATGAAGGCCAAGTGAAACAAACGAGCTGAAATGAAATGGGGTGATGTCTTATTCATAATTTTCTGACCTTAACGTACGTTAGCCTTCATGCATAACGTACGTAAGTCTCTTAGCGTACGCTACCCAGTTGACCTTAGCGTACGCTATCATCACTGATAGTTAATGGTCCTCAATCTGAACTCGATTATGTATGTTACACCATCAGGTTACGTATGTAATTCACACCAACTAGCATACGCTAGAAACACACCTTAGCGTACGTTAACACTCGTTGACTTCAAATGTATCCAGGTTCATCCACGGGAATCTTATCCGGACCCATATCCGGCTGGCGCATGTGCTAGCCACCCAGCTCAATTATTGACTGCCTAACGTATGCTACACTTCATTCGTAGCGTACGCTAACTCTAGCCGATAACATACGTTAAGCTACATTCTTAGCGTACGTTATCACGTGTTTGCATAAGAAAATTTACATGTTACCATACTCATGTACAAGGATACAAATATGAGAAATATCATACTTCGATTATCGATATCACAATTCCGAATAATACAGGGTTCAATTACAGATGAAATACTCAATAATTAATCCGGATATTACAATAAACAGCTGCGTACATACTAAACCTGGTGCCTTAGAAATCAGCTCCAAAAACACCCACAGAACTGTGGAATGGGCGGAATCCCGGCCTAGGACATATTCGAATTTGGGTTACTCCATCACATATGCTGAATAAGGATGCTGATAAGTTGGCATCTCGTACAGAGGTACGAGTATTTGTAGGATACCTTAAGGGAATGAAAGGTGGCTTGTACTATAGTCCCCAAGATCATAAGGTCATTGTAAGTACCAATGCCCTATTTATGGAAGAGGATTATGTGATTAGTCAAAATCCTATGAGCGAAATAATTCTGGAAGAGTTGAGGGGCAAGACTCCGTCTATACCAATCGTGTAAGCATTAACTAACACTGCACCACATATCAATTTTGAGACTTTCAACTCAAGATTTGCCTCGTCGTAGAGGGAGAGTTGTTCGTCAATCGGAATGATTCATAGGTGTGGGGAAGTCTTCAGACTCAATCCCAGGTGAAGATGAATCATATCTCTTGACTTATGTGGAGGCAATCCAAGATATAAATGCTGACTCTTGGAAAGTAGCAATGGAATCATAAATGGGATCTATAGATTCCAATCAAGTGTGGGAGATAGTATAACTACCTGATTGGGTACAAGTCATTGGGAGTAAATGGGTATATAAGTGAAAGAAAGAAGGTGTAGTGAAAGGTTACACTCAGAAGGAGGGTATCGATTACGATGAAACCTTTTCGCCGATAGTCATGCTTAAGTCAATCCAGATTCTTTTAGCTATAGCTGTGCAGTTTTAGATCTAGAGATTTATCAAATGGATGCCAAGATTATATTCTTGAAAGACAATATAGACAAGGAAATCTACATACGCCAACCAGAGGTATTAATTGCTGATGGAGAAGAGCACTTAGTGTGCAAGCCTAAGAGATCCATTTATAGACTTAAGCAAGCATCTAGATCTTGGAACACTCGATTTGATGAGGTTGTCCAGTCATGGATTCGTCCAATGTCCGAGTGAGAGTTGTATGTATAAGAAATGTGATGGAATCAAGTTGGTATTTCTTGTAGTATATGTAGATGATATCTTTCTGACTGGAAACAATGTGTAGAAGTTGTCGGACGTACGGGTATGGCTGTCTGAGCAGTTCGATATGAAGGATTTGGGAGAAGCAAGACACATCGTTGGGATCAGGATCTTTCGTGATTGGAAGAAACTGATGTTGTTCCTATATCAATACAGTGCTAAAGCGGTTTAGCATGGAGAATTCCAAGAAAGATTTTCTACCTTACAGGCATAGAATTCGACTAGCTAATGATATGTGTCCTAGGACACAAAAGGATATAGATGACATGAAGTTGGTCCCTTATGCGTCAGCAGTGGGAAGCCTCATGTATGTTATGCTTTGCACTAGACCAGATATTTGTCATGCCGTTGGCATGGCTGCTAGAGATCAGTCGAACCTGGATCAGGATACTGGATTGTTGTCAAGCACATACTCAAGTACCCGAGAACAAGTAGGGAATACATGCTAGTATATCAATCATATGACCTATGTCCAGTAGGTTATACTGACTCAGATTTTTCATCAGACAAAGAAAAGTCCAAGTCGACTTCAGGCTATGTGTTTACTCTGGGAGGTGGATCCATTAGTTGGAGAAGTGTAAAGCAGAAATGCATCTCGGACTCTACCATGTAAGTCGAGTATGTGGCACCCTCTAAGGCAGCCAGAGAGGTGGTAAGGGTCAAGTGCTTCCTGCAGGACTTAGATGTGATTCCCGATTTGCCAAAAGGTATTACACTTTACTGTGATAATACTAGTGTAGTCAAAAACTTGAGGGAATCACGAGCCCATAAGGCAAGTAAACATATCAACCGCAAGTACCATATCATACGACACTTCATAAAGGAATGATATGTAGTTGTAGCCTGGGTTGCATCGGAAGATAGTCTTGGTGATCTTTTCACGAAAGGTTTACCCTCAAAACTTTTTGAAGGGCATGTGGAAGGAATGGGATTACGGTGTGTGACAGCATTGCTTTGAGTATAAGTGGGAGATATGATAGACCATGTAATGGAGTAGCATACTTAAAATAATACTTTAAGTATAAGTGGGAGATTGTTAGGGTATACCACAAAGCATACTTTATGCTTTTATTACCTTATTTCCCTGTGACTACATATGAGAATATTAATTACATTTAATCACAAGTTTTGCATATTTATTCACGTTACGGTTATGAGAATATATTATCTACTTATTTTATATTGAAGATAATACGGTGTGTTGGTGTCACATGGAAGATCACATTATTGGTGCCTTATACAATAATATAATAGTTCACAACATATATAATTACTAGACAAATTATATGAAAGGTTATAAAGTATGTTTGGAATTAGTTGGTATGGACTATTAGCATGCATTAACTTATTTGCGTGCATTGAACTGGATCGCAGTGAGATAGTATCTTCTGTACTGATTGTAAGAAGAACGTAAATCTTGGATAATTTCTTAATTCTAAGTATATAATTTTCAATTGTGTATATATAATATTTATTACTTTGATTTACCATGGTGAGGGTCACAATGATTGACTCAATATGCTCCATATCTTGGACAATAATATTATCTATATGACAATTATTATAACTAGAAATTGTGTCCGGACTCGTGCCGGTTGATGATGTTCCCTTGAGGAGCTCTATAATGATTATTATATAAACCCTACAGGTGGATTCAATTCCGATATAATAATAAGGTTTGAGTAGTACTACTTTTGGACAAGAAATTAATTAATTAAAGTTATCAGTAGCTTAAATTAATTAACGGACATTCGATATCTTAAAAATGGGAAATAATATTTACATAAGGAGCCTGATTTCATAAATTGGGATTGGTGTTGGAAGTAGAAAATTAATTCTTTAGTGGATTGGATTGATATTAGTGAACTCAATCATATTAAGAAGGGCTTAATATAGAAGGTTGGGTTGCACTAGGAGTCCTAACCCTAATCCTCCTTAAGATCCATAGAGTAGTCCAAAGCCATAAATAGGACATAAGGGGGGGTTCGGTCGTGACATATACTCTTACACAATTTCGATTTTTTCTTCCAAGTGTTTTATTATGTATATTGACTTGTGTTTTTTATTCCACAATTGAGAAAACACTTGAATTATTGCTATCAATCAGAATTACTTGAAGAAACAAGAAAAATCGAGAGTTGTGAGGAATAAGAATTTCGGCCAATCCATCTCCATTGTCAAGCAAGATTCGATAATTCATTTCCCACACAACGTCCGGATTAAGACGGGATCATAGTTTAGAAGGTTTTGAGGATGAGATCAAAAGTAGCAACCAATTCGCTTCAAAAAGTAATATCATATGATCTATTGATCTATATTAGGATATTAAATTCACCAACAATTTTATTTAACAAATAATAAATAGCATTTAAATTGCTTATTAATATAGCATGCCTAGATAGATTTTGTGCTCGTGGATGCGTAAAATGCTTTATTCAAAGATGATCAAATTCGCTTCTGCTGCGTTTTATTTCCAACACATATGTCTAGATGACAAGAAATACAAATTTAGCTCAATTGCCTTATCTCAAGCTCATAACTGTAATACCCGAGATTTTTATTTCTGGTTATCTTGAATTGTTTATCATTTTATGCCGTATACTTTTCTATTATTGAGCGGTTGGTATTACTTGCTCGTTTATTGATACGTGTTGGTATCGTACTACTATGTTTATGATGTAAAGCGTATATGTGGTGCCTATGTTTATGTAATCGTATGTCGTGCTTTGTTATTTGTTTATTTTCAATTTGGATCGTCGTTGTGCATTTGGGTCGACTTTGTAATATCACCACCGACACTTATACAGTCTAAAAATCCCGAGGCCTTACAGTGTGATAGAGAATCAAGTAGCTTTCTAATGGTTCAAACGGTGAATCAATCAGAGTCCGGACGAAGGAGTTATGGTCGAAATAACAAAGACTACATTGTCCGCATTTAGTGTATAATTAGCGAATGCTATCGCAGCTATTAGTGCGCACTAACTGTTAGGGACAGAGCATTATGTCCTTCACTGGACTACCTCATTTGCGCATGCTAATGCATTTATTAGCACGCGCTAAAGGATCAAGGTAGAATGTTCAGTTATTTTTCATGCTCGTTAGCGCACGCTAGGGGGAGGGCTAGCACGTGCTAAGCTGTCCAGTATATATACTGGACAACAGTTCTTTTTCCACATTTTCTTCCATTTTTCCCTTCTCGTGGTGGACGGGCGAGGGCGACTAGTGTTTGGGTTCTTGGCCGATTTTTCTCCATCCAAAGGTGTTTTGGAGAGTCCTAGGTGATTATAACATCATCTAATCCATTGTTCTTCGTCGGATCGAGGTATTTTCTTGATTTTCCTTGAGTTGACTTTTTGGTAGATTTGTTGTTGATCTCGTTTTCAATCCAGTTTTGATGAATCGATTTGTGTTAAATGATGTAGTTAAAACTGTTTTATAGATTGTATATCCATATTTCGGTTTCGTTTTATTCAGATTGTGATTTTATGTTCTTAAGAAATCTTGAACATTTAATGTTTGATTAAATGCTTAAATGGATTTCTCATCGGATTTTGGGGCATTTTTCCATCGTGCTTGATTATTATGCCTGTAGTGATTGTAGTGTCATTGTTTTATCATGGAGGTTGTAGGTGTTTGAGGTTTTCCATACGAGCCTTATTCATTGGAGTTTTCGGTATCGATTATCGAGATAAGTATGTTGCTTAAATGATTTGTATCTTGTGAATAGAGATTACATGTTGGGTTTTTGATGTTTGGTTTACCTTAGTAAACATAGTTCGTGTGAATTGGGTATGAATTACTTGTTATGAATCTTTGGGTGATGGTTGTGTTATTCTTAAATGCTTCATGTTGTGGAGTTGTGTTGAATGACGATAATCGGGTCGGATTAATTGTATACATGGTTGTCCACCGTGTTGAGTGTGATTATGAGATATCGTTGGTTGTGTATCAATGATGATGATGATGATGGTTGAGATGTTGATAGTGTGCTATGGGTGTTGGATGTGTAAAGTTCATGATAATAAATGTGATTGATTGGCTGTATGCATATTTGGTGAAATGTGAATGTGAAATCTATATGTGTGGTGCTAAGTTCACTCGTGTGGGTTCGACGGTGCCTATGAGGATTCAGGGCAATCGGTCCTAGGATCAGAAGTTAGTATGTGGTGCTGAGGTCTAATCGTGTGGGTCTGGCGAGGCCTACGATGACAGAAGGCAATCGATCATGTGGTCAGGATACAGTACGTCCAGCCGTGAGGATTTTTGAACCTACGGTGACTCGTGGGAATCAATAATGGGTCGGGACTTGTTGTTGTGATTGTTATGTTGGCTCAATCCGTGTGGGTTGTTGAATCTACGGAGACATGTGGGAAGCGATCACGGAGTCACGAGCATGATTGATGATTGATGAATGATATTGGTCTGGTATAGTCCGTGCGGGTTGATAAACCTACGGAAATACGTGACAAGAGATCACGGGAATTATGGGCATGTTTTAACGACCCAAGTTTTTTATAGGAAAGTTTTACGAAAATGGAATGATTGGGATATGACCCAAGCAATTTGTGGAAATATTTTCGTGCTGTAAAATTATTGAGACTTGAAATGAGACTTGGGTTAAGAACCTAACATTTTGAAATAATTCATAAAACTTAGAACCTGATGTTCTAAAGGCTTTGTATTTCTAAAATTCACGAGATGATTCTAATTTCAAATGCTTCAAGTGCTTTGTTTTCTGGACACCAAAACCTCTCGAGGATAATTATCGGAAGGTCGTGTTTATTTGATTCGTGATTGTCTTTTACTTGCTACATTTCGTATGGTTATGGTACTTGTACTGGAAAATTCGAATTGCTAACCCCTTAAATGGGGGAAATGCATTTTATGCATTCTAGGTATGCTTGGTTAGTGGGAGCAGCCGCATGATCGGCATGGAAGATGTTGGGTTACGATACTAATCAAGAGTTGAAGAGTTCAGTTTGATGTCGTTGTATTATTAAATCATTTTCAGACTTCCGCTGTATTGTGTTTAAGAGACTTATCAGTCTGAGTCATTATGTAGTTGATCCCGGTCGGTCAATTAGTTAGTCGTTTTGTAGTGTTTATCCTGGTAGATCCTTGTGAGAAGGGTCTACGATGTGTGATATTCCTGATGATTTCTGGGGGTGATACATTTAGGTATCAGAGCTTAGGTTATGGAAACCTAGGCTGTCGGGTCGAGTTGAGTCGTGTTTTGTCGTGTCATTCGAGTCGTCGGGTGATAAGTTTAATTGTGCGTTGTCACATCATGTCATTTGTGCTGTCGGTTGAGATTAGTATCATGGATGACCGTCATCTTCGTGCGACCTTTGGATGTAAGTCTCCTCTATCATATCTTGTGTTTAGTGACTTTATTATATGCATGTTGTGAGATGGAATTTGTACATGATATTGTGGTATAATATGTGTGTAATGAGCCATATATATTGATGGATTAGACATCGAGTGGTGTAGTGTGATATGAAACCCTGAACAGTAATATGTTCTAGGAAGCGTATTGGCATCAAAGTTTGTTGAGAATTCAAATGAATGGATTCGACGTGTGTTTGGATTCGATGATTATGAATTATGTTTTTTGAAATGGTGATTTTGAATGCCATATGGGCATATATTTGAGAATCGATTGTGTTTGGCTAATTGTTGTTAATTGTAACCAGCGTGTTCTTATTGATAATTATATCCGCTGCATACGTTTTTTGAAAATGGTCTACTAAACTTCATAGACATAAGTATATTGTGGAAAATCAGCATTCAAAAATATTTTGACGGCGCGGTCAAAGAGCGGCTTAGTGTGGATTTTGAAAAGTGGTATGAAGTTTCGCGAGCCGGCCTTGTATTTTCAAATGAAACCTTGCGATGGTATTTGAAAGTTGTGTTTTAAAGTGTTTTGGGACATTTTGTGAAAGAATTTTGAAAATTATTTTAACTTATCGGTTTTATTTTCAAATAACTTGAGTATACGATTTTAAAAATCTTTCACCCCATAATTTTTTTTATATTTTAGAACAAAAATGTGATTTTATTTTCGAAAAATAATTAGTGGAAGATGAAAAATCTTACTCGATTTAAACTCTAAATTCAAACTTGGAATATTTTATGAGACGAGTCAGTTAGCGCATTCTAATTTCGTCATTAGCGCATGCTAACGAACTTGGACAGAACGTTTGATTATTTCAACTCATTAACGCAAGCTAATTTTGTATCTAGCGCGCGTTAAGTGCAATATGTGGGGGACGAGGATTTTTATTTAAGGTGACAGAGTTGAAACGTGTGATGTCAAGATGTTGTGATATATTTGTCATATTATCGTTTTTATTGAAGAATTTCGGGTGCGTACCCAATTGTTGTGTTGTAAGGGTTGGAATTACTTTATGGCTTGTATGATGTTATCCCGGTGTGATTATTGATCTGTAGAAATGGTTAGCACGAGTATGAACGGGATGCCCACCCAGGGACAGTTCAGTGAGACCTATTTGGGTCGATGCCAAGAGAGCATCGCCACGGGATACCCTATGTGTTGTTAATTGTGATGATGTTGAGTGGTAATACGTGATTAGCCTATGTGTTGTTAATCATGATGATGTTGAGCGGTAAGATGTAATTACCCTATGTGTTGTTAATTGTGATGATGTAAGTGGTAACATGTGGTTACCTTGTGTGTGATTATTATGATGAGGATACGTGATGACGTGGATATCTTGATGATGTTGTTTCCAAAGAAACTGATATGTCGGAATGTTGTTTTGCAAATATTTTCAAAGTGAGTTGGGTAGGACTTATGATTCATGGTTTTGGTAGAACATCCCATGGTATCAAAAGTATTTTCAAATTTTCTTTCAAGAAAAAAATATGCGAATTCAAAGATTTTCAAACGATATTAAATAAACTAATACCTCATGGAGTTTTAAAAGGAATGTTATCAATAGTTGACTACAATGATGTGTAGTTATTAGGGCTTTGTTTATAATGGTATTGGTCAAAAATCTTTTATTGATTTGGTTATGTATTTTGTTGGTTACGACAGTAGGTTCCAGATGATGCAACTGTAGGTCTTGTATTTGTACAATTATCCGGAGTGGATATTTTTATCGTGTTACTAATTGTTGCCTTATGTTGATCTGTTGTGATGATTAGCATTTTGGTATATTGTTTTGTGATGTGGTGTTTCATTGTATTGAATAATTGCCTGTTCAGTATGCCAAGAGGTCGAGGCCTAGGCCATGGTCGCAGACGTGGACGTAATCAGGAGCGTGATAGGGTGACTCGTTCATTTCCGAGCACCAATCGGTCCAGTACAGATGGTCTGGAGGACCAATCCCATGATCAGGGACAATCTGGGGGTAATGTCGATCTTGGCTCCACCACCATCCTTCAGCAGGTGGCAACCCTATTGGCGCAGATGCATCAAGCCATGCACAGAAATGAGATCCCAGATGGGAATAACGGAGCTAGTAGGTAGTTGCGAGATGTGATGAGAATGCACCCACCTCGTTTTGCAGGTTCCTCCGATTCGTTAGGTTGGGAGAACTGGATCTTCCAATTGGAAAGAACATTTGATGCTGTAGGGAACCCATTGCTCAGTACCTTCTCGACAAGGAAGTTGCAGACTGGTGGGAGGCCATAGTGCTAGAAATTGTACGGCTACTTGGCCTGAGTTCAAGACTGCGATGGAGGCAGAGTACTGTCTGTTTCCTGTTCGAGAATGCAGGATTGTTGAGTTTTTCTCGACTACGCCCCAGGATGTGTCGATATCCCAGGCGATAGTTGATTATAATCAATAGGTGTATTATGTTCGTGAGCAAGTGAGAAGTGAGGCGGACTAGATTTGTTACTTCGACATGCGGATGAAGCCCCGTATACAATAAGGTATAGCTCCCCTCATGTGTACTACTTTAAGAGAGTATCAGGATCGATCTTTAGCTATTGACATGGCTATTTCAGTGGCAGAGGCGGGTCCAGATAGTAAGAAACATAAGATTTGGTAGCTTCTCAAGGGGTCAGAGAACTGAGTTCCATGAATCTGTTGTTTCGCATCGTTCTTCTGAAATGACTCCCCATTCGGTTGGTCAATCCAACAATTCTACCCCCATGGCAAGTAAGGTGAGCAGTGTGAAAATGTGTTTCAACTGTAGTCGTGTGGGCCATACAAGTAAGAATTGTCGCTAGCCTCCAGTGAATTATTTCAAGTGTGGTCAAGCGAGACACCAAGCGGTGCATTGCAAGACCGTTGCTAAGATGTTTAGGAACTGGAGTTCCGCTCCTACTCCTGGAGGGCAAGTGGTGCCCGGTGATAATAGTTTGTGTTTTGTTTTATGGATTGTATCTCGTGTTGAGATTTGACAGTCGATTTTTAATGTTTGGTGTTTGATATGTAATGTTTGAACGTTTGTGTTTTGTTATGTGGCACTTTGATGTTCTGGTTTTAAGTTTCGGGATGAAAGTTATTTTTAGTGCGGTAGAATGTAATACCCAAGATTTTTATTTCTGGCTATCTTGACTTGTTTGTCATTTTATGCCGTATACTTTTCTGTTACCGAGCGATTGGTATTACTTGCTCGTTGATTAATACATGTTGGTATCGTATTACCGTGTTTATGATGTAAAGCGGATGTGTGGTGCCTGTGTTTATGTAATCATATGTCGTGCTTTGTTATTTGTTTGTTTTCTATTTGGATCATTTATTTTGTCCGTTAGTGTTTCATTGCATGTTGAATGATCGTTGTTTTGTCGAAAAGTATCGTTGTTGTGCATTTGGGTCGACTTTGTAAGATCACCACCAGCACTTATATAGTCTAAAAATTCTGAAAAGTTAAAGTGTGATAGAGCATCAAGTTATCTTTCCAATGGTTCAAACGGTGAGTCAATCAGAGTTAAGATGAAGGAGTTATGGTCGAAATAGCAAAGACTACAGTATCAGCATTTAGTGTATAATTAGCGCACGCTATCGCCGTTATTAGCACGTGCTAACTGTTAGGGACAGAGCGTTCTGTCCTTTACTGGACTGCCTCATTTTCACACGCTAATGCATTGACTAGCGTGCGCTAACCGATCGAGGCAGAATGTTCAGTTCTTTTTAGGCTCGTTAGCCCACGCTAAGGGGAGGGCTAGCGCGCGCTAAGCTGTCCAGTATATATACTGGACAACATTTCTTTTTCCATATTTTCTTTCATTTTTTTCCCTTCTCGCGGTGGACAGACGAGGGCGGCTAGGGTTTGGTTTCTTGTCCGATTTTGCTCCATCCGAATGTGTTTTAGAGAGTCATAGGTGATTATAACATCATCTAATCCGTTGTTCCTTGCCGGATCTAGGTATTTTCTTGATTTTCCTTGAATTGACTTTTTGGGGGTTTTGTTCTTGATCTCGTTTTCAATTTGATTTTGATGAATCGATTTGTGTTAAATGATGTAGTTAAACATGTTTTATGGATTGTATATCCATATTTCGGTTTCATTTGATCCGAATTGTGATTTTTGTGTTCTTGATAAATCTTGAACATTTAATGTTCGATTAAATGCTTCAATGGATTTCTCATAGGGTTTTGGGGCTTTTTATCATCATGCTTGATTGTTATGCTTCTAGTGATCGTAGTGTCGTTGTTTTCTCATGGAGGTTGTAGGTGTTCGAGGTTTTCCGGACGAGCCATATTTATTGGAGTTTTCGGTATCGATTATCGAGGCAAGTATCTTGCTTATACGGTTTGTATGTTGTGAATAGATAGATATTACGTGTTGGGTTTGTGATTTTTGGTTTACCTTAGTAAACATAGTTCGTGTGAATTGGGTATGGATTACTTGTTATGAATCTTTGGGTGATGGTTGTGTTATTCTTGAATGCTTCATATTGTGGAGCTGTGTTGAATGACGATAATCGTGTCGGATTGATTGTATACATGGTTGTGCACTGTGTTGTATGTGATTATGAGATATCGTTGGTTGTGTATCGATGATGATTATGGTTGATATTGATATTACGCTATGTGTGTTGGATGTTTAAAGTTCATGATAATAAATGTCATTGATTGGCCGTATGCAGACTTGGTGAAATGTGAATGTGAAATTTATGTGTGTGGTACTAAGTTCACTTGTGTGGGTTCGACGGGGCCTATGAGGATTCAGGGCAATCGATCCTGGGATCAGAACTTAGTATGGGGTGCTGAGATCGAATCGTGCGGGTCTGACAAGGCCTACGATGACACATGGCAATCGATCATGGGTTCAGGACACAATACGTTCAGCCATGCGGGTTGTTGAACCTACGATGACTCGTGCCAATCGATCACGGGTCGGGATTGGTTGTTGTGATTGTTGTGTTGGCTCAATCCGTGTGGGTTGTTGAACCTACGTAGACACGTGGCAAGTGATCATGGGGTCATGAGAATGATTGAAATGGTTTTTAGCCTGGTGGGTTCCGGCGCGGGACCCACGGTGCTGTAATATCCCGGATAGTTTTTGGGGTGTTACAGAAGTTGGTATCGGAGCTTTGGGTTTTGTGAAACATGGGCATGTGTGTTATGTGGCTCTACCGGTATGGTAGTAGTGTGATTTTTGAAAATGATTTTTCCTGACTTTTGAGTCAAATCGATTTTTGGAGTTTCCAAATTTTTGAGAATCTTTTCAAACTGCTATTTGTGATATTGGTGTGTTGGTTGTGTTGAGACTTCGTATGGGAGTCGTGTGCTAGTATCACGGGAGATCATCGGCTTCACGCACCTGTAAGTATATTGGTTTGGTTATTTCGCTTGTGGCGACACTTAATTGTTTTGTGATGAGTTGGACATTTTGGATTTATCTGTTGTTGGTGACAGGTTGCAAGTTTCGAGGACGAAACTTATTTTAAGTGGGGTAGTATGTAATACCCGGATTTTCAGTATGATTTTTTTGCGTTATTTTATCTAAGATATACTGGATGGCTTGGTGTCTATACGGTATGGATAAAATAAATTGAGAACTGAGGCAGTTGTATTTGTACTCATATAACTGTCGTAGTGGTTCGACAATTATTTTGAGGATATCGTGTATCAGGTTATCGTACTTTTGATATTGGGTATATCATATGATGATGTTGTTGGATTCAGTACATGTATTCAGTATGCCGTATGTTCGTATTTTGTATGTCGAGACGTACGAGGAGAGTTGGAAATTGGCTAAGTATAGCCTGATTAGCGCACGCTAATGGTTAAGTATAGCGCACGCTATCGTTCATGGTTAGCGCACGCTAGAGGCAGAATGTAGCGCACGCTAATGCAGTCAGATCGGAAGGAATCTGCGTGTGGACTAGGCCACTTTCGGCACATGTTCTGATAAGTCAACGGTTGTTTGTCCTGAAGTATTAGCGCACGCTAAAGCATGCGGCTTAACGCACGCTAATTGTAGATCAGTCAAAGAGAATCTTATCCTTGTCAGATCGGCATGTGGGGGCACATGCGGTAGGTAGACTGTAGCAAGTCAACTAATATTAGCGCACGCTAAATGCAAGGACTTGCGTATGCTAGACAGTGTATGTTACGTACGCTAATGCATGGGCATTACATACGTAAGCACATGTACGAAGCCAGACAGTAGCCCCTGGACTGCGATAGCGCACGCTTACAAAGTAAGTTAGCGCACGCTAAATCTGTAGCGCACGCTAAACATAAGGCTTAGCGCACGCTAGTAATTTGTTCTATATAAGGGGACAGACGGGTGATGAGAAACATTTCGTCCATTTCTTTCCTTTCACTCGATAGAGAGAACTTTGGAAGGAACTTGAGGTCCATAAACACTCCGAGATGATGATATTTATCAAGATTAAGATAGAGAGCATGGATTAAAGCCTTGTTCTTCAAGTTATTCATGATTCTTGGAATGAAGTTCAAGTGTTCTTCTTCTTGGTTCGTCTAATCCAGGTAATTTCCATATCCCTTTGATAGTAGTTCGTTTTTAAGGACGATTACATGTGAGGAACATGTTGCATAACCATGTGACGATATTATATGAGATTTTATGGGGTTATGATAAGAGTTTTCGGATGTTATTTAAGATTCTTCATGTTAGGGGTGATTCGTTTAACTTGATGAGGTTGAATCATGGATTTCTGAATCATGATTATTTCAGTGGTCGATTTAGATGAGTTAAATCATGATATGAGATTGAATTCCGGATTGAGTATGATATGATCCTTGTTATCAAGTTGGTTTGATTGGTGATGTTGTTAGTGATATACGGACATTGATATAATCCTTGTGGTAGTTATGGTGTTGTTTATCTTCAAGAGATATGGAGATTTATGTCTCCCTTCATTTTGGATTTTGATGTTAAGATGATATAAGGATATATAATGGTTTTGATTATAATATGGATGAGATGATTAAAACCAACATTATGTTGATTTTAGTTTCGTATGTTCTTGATAAGATGTGGATCATGATGATGAGATTGAATTTGGAAAAGTTATTGTTAATCTTGGAGTATGATTTCCTTTTCATTCGGATTCGTAGCCGCAAAGTGTTAGTCGATGCTGGAATACATGCCACTATACAGCATTAGCGCACGCTAAGCTTACTGGCTAGCGCATGCTATCGGGAGAGACTTAGCGCACGCTACGTTATGGGTTTAACGTGCGCTAAGTAGGCAGACAGTGCAGTATTTTCGCGTTGTGATTATGAATTCATGATGGTTTGAACTGGATTGTTTAAGACTGTGTTTAATCGAGATATTGTGGAACTGTTGGGTTTGTTGATCGGTTATTGATTGATAATTATGATTTATCGGATTTCGGCTTGTATTGTTGATATGAGTTCGTAATTGTTTGAGTTGTATTGTTCGGTTTTGTAAATGATCGAGGTATTGTTGAGCCGCTGAGTTTGATTGGTTGGTTATACCGGTTATTGATTATTATCGGATGTGTTTTCATTTGATTATTGCATTAGGTTACGATAATTGATCATGGATTACGACCGTTGTGTTGCAGTTGAGGCTGAAGAGTTCATAGATTGCTTTTGGTCGGGGCTGAGGAGCTCGTAGACGAAGGCAATGGATTTTGGTAACGGCTTCGTGGTATCGGTATCGAGGCAAGTTTATACTTGTTCAGTTTATAATATTTGATGAATGGTTTCGCTTTCGTTTCATTTATAATTTGTATAGCAATGATATTATAAATATGAACGGTCGAGATGATGATTTGTTTATCATGCTATGATTTGAGACAAATCATAATGTATATGATTTAATTATGTTTGATT
Source organism: Orobanche coerulescens (assembly GCA_033398695.1). Lineage (NCBI taxonomy): Eukaryota > Viridiplantae > Streptophyta > Magnoliopsida > Lamiales > Orobanchaceae > Orobanche > Orobanche coerulescens. Next base: position 111,772,521 of record CM065816.1, on the reverse strand, counting down.
GAAGACAGAGATGTGAGTTATATTTGGTTAGTGATATGGAATGTCGAATATCGAGGGTAGTTATCATGTCGATATTGATGTCGGGGCGATGGTTTATTGGTATAAATGGACTATACCTATTTCGGGATTATTCGTATATTTGTGTGTTCGTTCAGGGATGTTGGTTCGTGGAAAGAATATTATCTTCGGCTTTGAGGTAATTCCAGTATTGTTCAGTTATGAAGATAATTATTATGTTGAGTTGTTGTATATGTTGTACGATGATGTTTCGTATATTGGGATTCATATTGATTATTTCATTGAGGGATGATGATCCCAGGGCTGATTGTATTGAGATCGTTGATCGTGTTGATCATTTGTCGGGGATGATGATTCCAGGATTGTTGTTTTGGATATTGATTAGTCGTGTCGACTTTTCTTTGTCAGTTTGTCTTGTTCACTTCGGTGAGTCTTTTGATCCTTATTGGATATGTGATTCTTTGAGTTTCGTTGTCATGTTGCATCGTGACATATCTGGAGTCATATTTGTGTGCCGATTGGTTATTGTGTAGGATTTTTAGCCGGGCTACGTGGATATTTCTGTATTGAACCGTGCACACGAGACGTAGTTCGTGAGGCTAATTAGGTACAAGACCACACGTGTATTTGATCGATACCCGGGGTGGCTTGTGCACGGACACATTTCTGGATCGGGCGTACTGTGACGTCCATCTTTTGAGCCATATTGTTTGGTCGTTCATAGTCCATGTATGGTTGGATATGTTCGACGGTTTGTGACTGGTTGTTCATACGCCCGATGGGTATGTTCGACAGTCAGAGTTATTTCTTTGAGATCCATTATTGTTGATCATTTGGAGTCTACCTTGTTGAGGGTATTCTCAGTTATTGTTGGTCCTTTGTTGATCATTTGGAGTCTACCTTGTTGAGGGTATTCTCGTTTATAGTTGATCCTTTGTTGATCGTGTTTGGAGTTTACCACGTTGAGGGTATTCTCGGTTATTGCTGATCCTTTGTTGATCGTGTTGGGAGTTTACCACGTTGAGGGTACTCTCGGTTATCGTTGATCCTTTGTTGGTCATATTGGAGTTATCATGTCGATGATATTCTCAGTGATGTATTGGTTGATCATTGTTATGGATTGTATGAACATCCGGACTGTACGTCGATGTTTCGGGATTTGTTATCATTTATCATGTGATAGTTGATCTACAGATATGTTGTGTATTATTGGTTTATCCAGGTTGAGATTTGATTGTGTAATCCAACGGACAGGATTTGGCACAGATTGGATTACTCCGCACTTATGAGTTATGATGATGTTTTTGAGGATTATTGGTATTTTTGGAATACAATACAGATAATTGTTGTTGAGTTCATTTCGCCATTTACGAATGCGATATATGGATTATGGTAAGGATTGATTTGTTATGAATCGCCATGGATTGGTAAGGTTACGGCGGTAAGATTACGTTGGCAATATACTTACTATATTATTATATTGGTATGTAATTATGTATGATGATGTGATCGATATCGTTATTGAGTATTGTGGCTGACCCCGTCGTGGGCTTTATTTTAGGTACTCGGAGATCGAGCTAGTAGCGGTCGTGAAGAGATGAGCTTCCCGGGTGATACTGTAACACCCCAAACTAGGCAGATATTACAGTACCGTGAATCCCCGACTGGGACCCACCAGGCAAATGAAAATGATGAATTAAATAATATAATTGTAGTACCGAACCACATTATATTACCAAGTACTCCGATGAGGAGTTTAAGTACCACACACCAGGACAAAACCGAATACTAGTATATTTTATATGGAGATAAAATACACCACCACGACGATTAAACATCTCAAGCGGAATTTGGCGGAAAATACAAATGAGAATAATCGAAATGATCGAAACAAACGGAATGACTGGGGCCCCCTACTAGTATCACTGGACTCTCGCCGTCGGCATGTTCTTCCGTGCCTTTGCCTTGCCGTGACACGAAAACAAAATCCCCAACGGCCGCCATTACGTAACAACAATCCTCAAGGGTTGAAAATACACAATCATGAATTAACTGAAGTTATGAAATATTCTTAGTTATGAATTACGCTGAAGAGGAGTATCATAGTACGCCCGTAATGTTCTGTGCAAGTGTACAAGACGAATGACCGGACACACCCGTCCTTGTACCTAATTAGTCTCACGGAGGTAAGCGTTACCGTGTGCACAGTCCAATGTATCGGTGAACCCAATACATGACCATCGTGTGCCCGACTAAAAATTCCACACAGCCACACCCGGCCACGCAATATGAACCCAGAAGGTCATATGAACGAGAATGACCACAATGAACATCACTGAATAATAATTCGACAAGGCCAAGACAACTCACCGAGATGAAAATAATAGTGACTTGATTGACAACCCAATGAAATGATTTGGAACCGTCGTTCCTCGTGAATGAAATGATTATTCGACAATTACAAGTCTCAATATGATTAATACTATGATGAATGAATTATGATTATGAGCAATCAACAACAAAAGGAATGAGTATCCTTTTAACCGAGCAAGAGTTAACTTACTCAATACCGATGACAATGTCCTTCCACGAACAACGTCTTAAATGAAATGTCGGTCGCTCGAACAACCTTGAATAACACAATATACCAAATATTTGATCATTACACGAATCAATTACGATCATAACCGACTCAAACGTCGATACAACAATATCCGAACTCGTAGATGTACTCTAACGAAAACGTTGAGAATATCCTTCCCGTTGGTTACAACCAAACCCAAAATATCGAACTAACTTCAAATGTTTGATTCAAACCAGCAAAACGCTATCAATGACATCAACAATCTCACATAAATCCACAATTCAAGTTTACGACAACAATAATCGGAAAATCCCCAAATTAACCGAAGTCAACCCTAAGGGTTCTTGAAATAATTCCGAAAATAGCCATTAAATCCGTAGGAATACATTTATCCAAGGTAGATAATCCATATCTAATGTATTCCAACAATAATCCAAGCTTACACGAAGAAATCGGAAGGAAAAACCCAAAAATCCGAAATTCTAGATCCAAGAGATTAATATCTTGATTAGATGAGATTAGGATGATGAAATGATGATTAATCCAACTCAAAGACTTGAGGATGATGATAGATGATAGCAGCTCGAAGAGAACTCTCCAAAACGCCCGAAATCGCCCGAAACCGAAGAGGGAATGAGAAAGAATGATAAATGACGAACTCAGGCCAACTGTCCAATATATAGCCACTCCAGGTTAGCGTGAGCTAGCCCTTGTGCGTAGCGTGCGCTAACAGGTAATTTGGGTAGTCCAGTACCCACTGTCCGAAATCGGTAGCGCGCGCTACGTATCTTTTTGTAGCGTGCGCTACAACCATACCATTAGCGTGCGTTAATACCCATAGTTAGCGTGCGCTAACGAATTATTTGATGCCCAGCACTGGAATCCAGAAACCGTCTGTCCTCTGATCTGACCTCGGTAGCGTGCGCTACAACCAATATTTAGCGTGCGCTATAATATCGATTGCGTACGCTAAAAACAACTCATAGCGTGCGCTATGAATTAACCCAGTGCAGTCCAGTAGTCACTGGACTCAACCTGATCCGTCCTTAGCGCGCGCTACAGCAATTATTAGCGTACGCTACTACAACCCACTAGCGCGCGCTACTTACCACTCGTAGCGTGCGCTACTAACAACTCACCTGCAGTCCAGTACCTTCTGGACTGCAGCCAGGGTAACATTAGCGTGCGCTAATGCTGAGTGGTAGCGTGCGCTACCTATACTCAATTAGCGTGCGCTAAAAAGAGTACGTAGCGTGCGCTACTTCCTCACACACAGTCCACAATGAAAATGACGACGATGATAAACACGACACGAAACTCCAATTAGATTAGTGATGAATAACAATTGATACACGATACAATTACCCTGAATGATGAATACCATGATTGAATATGAGTGACAAATGATCATTAATGAGTGAAATTACTGAATGACAATTACTGAATGATAAATACTGAATGATAATAGCTGAATTACAACCGGGTATTACATACACCCCCCCTTAAAAGAGTTTCGTCCCCGAAACTAAGGGTCAAACAACTCGGGATAACTCTCCCGCATACTATCCTCGGTTTCCCAAGTAGACTCTTCGACTCCGTGTCTAGACCACTGAATTTTAACCAAAGGAATCGTCTTATTCCTCAACTGTTTGATTCGCCGCTCTAAAACTCGCATAGGACGCTCCTCATATGAATGATCATCGGCGATCTCGATTTCATCGAACTGAAGTATGTGACTCGGGTCGGCAACATACTTCCGCAACTGAGAGACATGAAACACATTATGAATTCGGTTCAACGCCGGAGGTAAAGCCAGTCGATAAGCTAACTCGCCTACTCGATCCAAAATCTCAAACGGTCCAATGAATCTCGGACTCAATTTCCCCCTCTTCCCAAAACGTAAGATACCACGACTCGGGGATACCTTGACCAACACGTGGTCAGTTGCCTCGAACTCTAATGGTCGACGACGGTTATCTGCATATGATTTCTGTTGACTCTGAGCGGTCAACAAATGACTCCTGATCAAATCTACCTTCTCACGGGCGGCTATAAGCATATTGGGCTCGGTGCCGATTGATTCTGATAGGTCGTCCCAACACAACGGAGATCGACAACGACGACCATACAAGGCCTCGTAAGGTGCCATCTTAATCGAAGCATGCCAACTATTATTATACATGAATTCGATCAATGGTAGTTGGGCTTCCCAATAGTCTTTCCAATCGAGGACGCATGCCCTCAACATGTACTCTAATGTCTGAATAGTCCTCTCTGATTGCCCGTCGGACTGAGGATGAAAGGCGGTACTGAGATTAAGATGAGTTCCCATAGCACGATGAACTGATTTCCAAAAATGAGACATAAACCGTCCGTCACGATCGGAAACGATACTTTTAGGAGTACCGTGCAGTCTCACTATCTCTTTGATGAATAACTGGGCAAGTCTCTCGGGACCCCAAGTATCCTTGATCTCAAGAAAATGAGCTGATTTAGTTAAGCGGTCCACGATCACCCAGATCGTATTCATGCCACGACGACTCGTCGGCAAACTCGTGATGAAATCCATAGAAATTTCTTCCCACTTCCATTCGGGAATAGGAAGAGGTTTCAGCATATCTGCCGGTCGCTGATGTTCAATCTTAACTTGTTGACAGGTTAAACATCTCGAAACAAATTCTGCGACTTCTCGCTTCATATTACTCCACCAGTAATTTTGTTTCAAGTCCTTGTACATCTTGCTGGATCCCGGATGAACATAATAAGGGGTAGCATGAGCTTCTCTCAAAATAGAGTTTTTCAACTCGTCATTCGCCGGTATGCACAATCGATTCTTAAACCTCAAAAGTCCATCCTCGTGGACCACAAATCCAGGGGCTTTCCCCTGAGTCACATCCTCACGGATGCGCAACAATGAAGGGTCTGAACTCTGATTCTCTCGGTGTAACACCCCAAACTAGGCGGGTATTACAGTGCCGTAGATCCCCAACTGGGACCCACCAGGCAAATGAAAATGAATGAATTACACAGGATAAATGTAGTACCGAACCACATTACAACAATAATTACTCCGATGAGGAGTTTAGTTACAACACACCAGGACAATACCGAATACTAGTGTATTTTATATGAAGATAAAATACACAACACTGAATGAAACGGAGTATCCAAATGAAAGTCTGCAGCGGAAAATAAAGGACAATAACATGAATAACTGAAAGGTCGGGGCCCCCTACTAGTATCACTGGGACTCCTCGACATCAACATGCTATTCCTGTGCTTTTGCCTTGCCATGAACTGAAAAACAAAATCCCAAATGGGTCGATACGTAACAACAATCCTCAAGGGTTGAAAATACACAATCATGATTATATCTCAAGTTATGAAATATCTCGAAACATACGCAATCAAACATGCTATATGAATCAACTAACAGTACGGCTCAAAGGGTGGTACCACACTACGCCCGGGATGGAAATGTGTCCGTGCACAAGCCACCAACGAGTATCGATCGAATACACGTGTGGTCTTGTACCTAATCAGTCTCACGAGACAATATGACTCGTGTGCACAGTCCAATGTGAGGCCAACAACCAACACACGACTTAAACGTGCCCGACATGAAAATCCAACACATACCAACCGGCACGCCAGTATGACCCGGAATGCCACGATATAACAAAAATGACATCGAAAATGAATAATGACTCACCGAGGTGGAATGGTAGTGAAATAAATGACAGCTCAATGAAAAGATTGGAACCGTCGTTCCTTATGACTGAAGTGATTAATTGACAATAACAAGTTTGATAAGTGAATGAGTTATGATTATGAATGAACAACAACAAAAGGGATGAATATCCTTTTAACCGAGTAAGAATTAACTTACACAACACCGGTGACAATTATCCTTCCACGAACAACGTCCTAATAGAGATATCGGTCGCTCGAACAACCTTGAATAACACAATAACCAACAATCCGTTCAACATACGTAACAAACATGAATATAACGAACTCAACACGTCGATACGACTAAACCAAGTCCATTGAGGCATTAAATCAAACACGTTGCGTCCAAACTCCGATTGTTTACAATCAAACCTCAATATACCAATATCAAATCCCCCAAGAAGTGTTTCAAACCAACAAAACATCTTCAATACGATTAATAATCCAAAACGAATATCCAAAAACGTGATTATAACGACAATTAATCGAAAACCCCCAATTTCAACTCGATAATCAAAGTGTTCTTGAATAATCCCTCAATAATCCAATGAATCCTCATACAAACTCATAATCATATACATATCCCTTCATATAACATGATTATAACGTCCAAAACATCATATCTCAACACAAAATCGAAATCCAAGGTGTTGAAGAAATTACCTCTTGAAGATCCAACCACTTCGATCCAATGAAAACGTGTTAAATCGACTATCCAAGCTTCCCAACAAAATAAGATGATGAAATCCGAATACACAAGTGATTGATGATGACAAAATATCTCCCTCAAGCTCTCTCTCTCGGACAAGATGAAGGAAATGAGAAAAATGAGGAAAAGTGTCCCGGCCAAACCATATATATTGCCGGAAGTTACGGCCGTAACTCGGCCCTCTTACGGCCGTAACATTCCAGGTCAACGGCCTTACGGCCGTAACCGGCCAACTCGTACGGCCGTAACTCGGCTTCGTACGAAAGCCTACCGACAGACTTACGGCCGTAACTGCTCCTGAGTTACGGGCGTAACCCGCCTTCGTCAAAAACATCCGCCGACATCCTTACGGCCGTACCCGCACACCTTACGGCCGTAACTCGGATGATACGGCCGTATCCGGCCAACCTTACGGGCGTAAGCCCTCTTCGTCGAAAATGACCAGGCACCTTGCCTGCAGCGTACGGCCGTATCCGGCCAAGTCTTACGGCCGTATCGCCCTCGCCTTACGGCCGTATGCCGAAACCCTTACGGCCGTAAGTCCCGCTCGTCCGAAATGGCCCGGAAACAACGAACGTCAATTACGGCCGTATCCGACACTCCTTACGGCCGTAACTCGTTGCTGGACAAGATGAAATTCCGACAACTCCGATTTCTCGCTACGATCGATGAATGATTTGACATACCAAACGTTTGCGAATGCGAACACGTCCAACACATGACAAAAATGATACTTCCAGCACAAGACTACCAATCACGATGATAATGATAATACTCCCGTTCCGACACTCAAACGGAGATGAAATGATGATCGGTAACTGATACACGGTTACAACATGCCAAATGAACGCAAATGAATGAATCATGACTGATGAATGATTATTAATGAGTGAAAATTACTGAGTGATGATTACTGACTGATAGTTACTGAATGATAATGAATGAATTACAACCGGGTATTACATACTCCCCCCCTTAAAAAGAGTTTTGTCCCCGAAACTAAGGGTCAAACAACTCGGGATGACTCTCCCGCATACTCTCCTCGGTTTTCCAAGTAGCCTCTTCGACTCCGTGCCTAGATCACTGAAACTTAACCAAAGGAATCGCCTTATTCCTCAACTGTTTGATTTGCCGCTCTAACACTCGTATGGGACGCTCCTCATACGAATGATCATCTGCGATCTCGATTTCGTCGAACTGAAGTATGTGACCCGGATCGGCAACATACTTCCGCAATTGCGAGGCGTGCAATACACTATGAATTTGGCTCAACGCCAGAGGTAAAGCCAATCGATAAGCTAACTCGCCTATTCGATCCAAAATCTCAAACGATCCAATGAATCTCGGACTCAATTTCCCCCATTTTCCGAAACGAAAGATACCTCGACTCGGAAATACCTTGACCAAAATGTGGTCACCCATCTCGAACTCTAGTGGTCGACGATTTTCTGCATATAATTTCTGTCGACTCTGAGCAGTCAACAGACAACTCCTGATCAAAGCTACCTTCTCCCGGGCGGCTATAAGTATATCGGGCTCGGTGCCGATTGACTCTGATGGGTCGTCCCAACACAAGGGAGATCGACAACGACGACCGTACCAGGCCTCGTAAGGTGCTACCTTCATCGCACCATGCCAACTAAACTGTACGTGGACTCAAACAACAGTAATTGGGCTTCCCAATCGTCTACTAATCGAGGACGCATGCCCTCAACATGTCCACCAATGTCTGAAAAGTCCTCTCTGATTGTCCGTCGGACTGAGGATGAACAACGGTAATGATATTAAGCTGAGTTCCCAAAGCACGATGAACTGATTTCCAAAATGAGACACGATTCACCCGTCACGATCAGAAACGATACTCTTAGGAGTACCGTGCAATCTCACTATCTCTTTGATGAACAGCTGGGCAAGTCTCTCGGGACCCCACGTATCCTTAATCCCAAGGAAATGAGCTGACTTAGTTAAGCGGTCCTCGATCACCCAGATCGTATTCATGCCACGATGACTCGAGGCATCGACAACCACGTTTGCCTTACCCGGGTGGCACAGGATCCCGATATCATAATCTTTGATTAGTTCCTACCACCGCCTCTGTCGCATGTTTAACTCCTTCTGAGTAAATATATACTTCAAACTCTTATGATCGGTGAATAACTGACAGGTGACGCCATAAAGGTAATGACGCCAAATTCCCAACGCGAAAACCACGGCTGCTAGATCCAGGTCGTAGGTCGGATAATTAACCTCGTAAGGTCGCAATTGCCGTGAAGCATAGGCAATAACCTTCCCATCCTGCATTAATACACATCCGAGACTGTGTCCGGATGCGTTACTAAAAACCACGAATCCTTCCGTCCCTTCTGGAAAGGAAAAGACAGGTGCTGAAATTAACCGGTTCTTGAGTTCCTCAAAACTCCACTGACACACGTCGGACCACGTGTATTTCTTACCCTTTCGCAAAAGGTTTGTCATTGATTGAGCGATTTTAGAAAACACTTCCACAATTCGCCGATAACAACCGGCTAATCCGAGAAAGCTTCGGATTTCCTTAACATTCTTTGGAGGTAACCAATCTCGGATAGCCTCCGTCTTCTGAGGGTCGACACGAACTCCGTCTGATGAAATTACATGTCCGAGAAAAGTCACTTCGGACATCCAGAACTCACATTAAGAAAACTTTCCATAAAGTTGCTCTCGTCTCAACATGTCGAGAACCTGATGAAGATGAACCTCGTGTTCCTCTCGGCTACGAGAATAAATCAAAATGTCATCGATGAAGACAACAACAAACTGATCTAAAAAGTCGATGAAAACCCAATTCATTAACTCCATGAATACCGCAGGTGCATTAGTTAGCCCGAACGGCATAACTACGAACTCATAATGACCATAGCGTGTTCGAAACGCCGTCCTCGCGATATTCGACTCTCGAATCCGCAACTGGTGATATCCAGATCTTAAGTCGATCCTGGAAAATATTGAAGCTCCCCGAAGTTGATCTAAAGGATCATCAATACGGGGTAAGGGGTACTAATCTTGATCATCACCCTGTTCAACTCTTGATAATTAATACGCACACGAGACGAGCCATCCTTCTCCTTGACAGATCACACTGGTGCTCCTCTCGGGGACGCAATCGGTCGGAGATAACCTTTCTCGAACTATTCCTAAAGTTGAATCTTCAACTCCTGCATTCTGGTCGGGGCCATCCGATACGGTACCTTCGATAAAGGGGACGTACCATCTCCAACTCACTCCTGAATTCCACTACTCTATGTGAAGACAACCAGATAACTCGTCTGGAAATACATCGTCAATTGATGACAATAATACCACAAATGATTGAACATTTCGATTGCCCTATAATGGTCAATCGCTAAAAAGTGATACAATGAATGATTTGAATAACTCAATTGCCTTAGAAAGGCCAATCGATGAAAATGATACAATGAATGATTGAATAGCTCGATTGCCTTAGAAAGGCCAATCGATGAAAATGATGCAATGAAGGATTGAATAACTCGATTGCCTTAGGAAGGTCAATCGATGAAAATGATACAATGAATGATTGAATGACTCGATTGCCTTAGAAAGGCCAATCGATGAAAATGATGCAATGAATGATTGAATAACTCGATTGCCTTAGAAAGGTTAATCGATGAAAACGATACAATGAATGATTGAATGACTCGATTGCCTTAGAAAGGCCAATCGATGAAAATGGTGTAATGAATGATTGAATAGCTCGATTGCGGAATTTCTCTGCTTCCGCCATAATAATAATTCTACTGGAACAACGGGGATTACTTCCCTGAAGCACACATTCGACAACCAATGCCGGAAAGATAGCGACCAAACGCTACAAACACTGAGGATAGTATCAAGACGATTAAACCAACTAATACCGAAAATTACATCGTCCTAAGATAAATTCACCACGATTAGGTCCACCAACCAATCGCGGTCACTAAGCTACTTCGGTATGATTCCGAAAATTCTTCCATCGTCAGGTAGACCGATGGTATGAGGTCCACAAGCAATAGGACTATCCCGAAATAAGTCTACTCAAGCATGATTCGAAAATGAATGAATGCGGTGTACCAGCATCAAAAGGTACACACAGGTTGAAATAAAATTACAGTATACGAAATCATTCGGGCCACGGATCGTCGATCCTCCTCATCACATGAATGCAGGACTTGCGGCCCCGAACCGACGCTCCGTCCCGATAAATACGAGCTCCAACTCTATTTGCTTCCATTGTCTTAAGCAGCGTTGACAAAGTAGTCGATTAAACGCCGATTGCTTGGGGCTCGAGATGCCGCGGAGCGACTTGGAGTCCTTTCGGTAAAACGGGCCTTATGCCCAAAATTCCCACAATTATAGCACGTGATAGACGGTTTCGGACACTCTGCTTTGTAATGACCAGCGTTCCACAATTGAAACAGGTGATGGCGAGCAGCCGCTCGGACCGAGATCCCGCACGATTTTGCGCCGTAGAGGTCGCTCGAAACGATAGGACTCACACGAGGCTTCTTGAAGGTTGGTGACCGCCTTCGGATTGATTATGCTTCGTTGATTTCTTGGCAGATGAAGGTTGTTGTTCAGCACTTTCCTTAGCGGTGGCTCATACGGAGAGTTCTCTCGATTAATCCGGCAGTGGCGCAATGATGATTGAGCAAGCGCACATGGGTCATCATGGCTGCATAAAAGTGAGTGGATCAACCCGAACATCTTCTCGATCGAGCCGAGTCCAGGCACGATTTCCCGTGTAGTGATTATTTCTCGGGTTTGCCCGCACTGCGGCCTCTTCCGTGCATCCTGACGACTCTCTCCAAACTGAAGTAGGAAGGTCGCATAATGATTATATTTCCCGCATGATTATCACGTTATGATTACGTCATGAGATGATGAAAATGAGTATACATGCTCTAACTTAGTGATTATATGAATGATTTACTGAAGTGACATGATTATCTGATGAAATTCTTGAAATGATTATCTTGAATAACTTAACAAGATTAATAATATGATCATCTAGATCGACAACTGAGTAATGAAATGAATTGAGTAATAAATGAATTAACATGATCGTCCTGATCATTAACTGAGTAATGAAATGAATTAAGTGATTAATGAGTTAACATGATCGTCCTGATTATTACTGAGTAATGAAATGAATTAAGTGATTAATGAGTTAACATGATCGTCCTAATCACAATGAATGATGATGTTTGAGGATTGTTAAGTGATGAATGATGAATGAATGACTATTGCCAGAAATTATACCATGGCGTTAGAAATCTTACAGTTCTTCCGGTCTGATTGGCTCGGCATTTGCACAGGTCACACGTGACGGGAAAGTCCAATGATACTAATCTGATGACGATGATTTCAAATGAGACATGACTCAGAAGGTAGTATTCAAAACCACTCTCCGATACCAACTCTGTAACACCCCAAACTAGGCGGGTATTACAGTGCCGTAGATCCCCAACTGGGACCCACCAGGCAAATGAAAATGAATGAATTACACAGGATAAATGTAGTACCGAACCACATTACAACAATAATTACTCCGATGAGGAGTTTAGTTACAACACACCAGGACAATACCGAATACTAGTGTATTTTATATGAAGATAAAATACACAACACTGAATGAAACGGAGTATCCAAATGAAAGTCTGCAGCGGAAAATAAAGGACAATAACATGAATAATCGAAAGGTCGGGGCCCCTACTAGTATCACTGGACTCCTCGACATCAACATGCTATTCCGTGCTTTTGCCTTGCCATGACACGAAAAACAAAATCCCAAATGGTCGATTACTGAACAACAATCCTCAAGGGTTGAAAATACACAATCATGATTATATCAAGTTATGAAATATCCAGCCGAAACATACGCAATCAAACATGCTATATGAATCAACTAACGATGCGGCTCAAAGGGTGGTACCACACTACGCCGGGATGGAAATGTGTCCGTGCACAAGCCACCAACGAGTATCGATCGAATACACGTGTGGTCTTGTACCTAATCGATCTCACGAGACAATATGACTCGTGTGCACACCCAATGTGAGGCCAACAACCAACACACGACTTAAACGTGCCCGACATGAAAATCCAACACATACCAACCGGCACGCCAAGATGACCCGGAATGCCACGATATAACAAAAGTGACATCGAAAATGAATAATGACTCACCGAGGTGGAATGGTAGTGAAATAAATGACACTCAATGAAAAGATTGGAACCGCTGCTCCTTATGATCAAGTGATTAATTGACAATAACAAGTTTGATACGGTTAATACACTGATGAATGAGTTATGATTATGAATGAACAACAACAAAAGGGATGAATATCCTTTTTACCGAGTAAGAATTAACTTACACAACACCGGTGATAATTATCCTTCCACGAACAACGTCCTAATAGAGATATCGGTCGCTCGAACAACCTTGAATAACACAATAACCAACAATCCGTTCAACATACGTAACAAACATGAATATAACGAACTCAACACGTCGATACGACTAAACCAAGTCCATTGAGGCATTAAATCAAACACGTTGCGTCCAAACTCCGATTGTTTACAATCAAACCTCAATATACCAATATCAAATCCCCCAAGAAGTGTTTCAAACCAACAAAACATCTTCAATACGATTAATAATCCAAAACGAATATCCAAAAACGTGATTATAACGACAATTAATCGAAAACCCCCAATTTCAACTCGATAATCAAAGTGTTCTTGAATAATCCCTCAACAATCCAATGAATCCTTATACAAACTCATAATCATATACATATCCCTTCATATAACATGATTATAACGTCCAAAACATCATATCTCAACACAAAATCGAAATCCAAGGTGTTGAAGAAATTACCTCTTGAAGATCCAACCACTTCGATCCAATGAAAACGTGTTAAATCGACTATCCAAGCTTCCCAACAAAATAAGATGATGAAATCCGAATACACAAGTGATTGATGATGACAAAATATCTCCCTCAAGCTCGCTCTCTCGGACAAGATGAAGGAAATGAGAAAAATGAGGAAAAGTGTCCCGGCCAAACCATATATACTGTCGGAAGTTACGGCCGTAACTCGGCCCTCTTACGGCCGTAACATTCCAGGTCAACGGCCTTACGGCCGTAAGCGGCCAACTCGTACGGCCGTAACTTCGGCTTCAGAAAGCTCGCCGGCAGACTTACGCCAGAACCGCTCCCGAGTTACGGCGTAACCCGCCAAATCAAAAACATCCGCCGACATCCTTACGGCCGTACCCGCACACCTTACGGCCGTAACTCGGATGATACGGCCGTATCCGGCCAACCTTACGGGCGTAAGCCCTCTTCGTCGAAAATGACCAGGCACCTTGCCTGCAGCGTACGGCCGTATCCGGCCAAGTCTTACGGCCGTATCTCCCTCGCCTTACGGCCGTATGCCGAAACCCTTACGGCCGTAAGTCCCGCTCGTCCGAAATGGCCCGGAAACAACGAACGTCAATTACGGCCGTATCCGACACTCCTTACGGCCGTAACTCGTTGCTGGATAAGATGAAATTCCGACAACTCCGATTTCTCGCTACGATCGATGAATGATTCGACATACCAAACGTTTGCGAATGCGAACAAGTCCAACACATGACAAAAATGATACTTCCAGCACAAGACTACCAATCACGATGATAATGATAATACTCCTGTTCCGACACTCAAACGGAGATGAAATGATGATCGGTAACTGATACACGGTTACAACATGCCAAATGAACGCAAATGAATGAATCATGACTGATGAATGATTATTAATGAGTGAAAATTACTGAGTGATGATTCTTGGTCGATAGTTACTGAATGATAATGAATGAATTACAACCGGGTATTACATACTCCCCCCCTTAAAAAGAGTTTCGTCCCCGAAACTAAGGGTCAAACAACTCGGGATGACTCTCCCGCATACTCTCCTCGGTTTCCCAAGTAGCCTCTTCGACTCCGTGCCTAGATCACTGAAACTTAACCAAAGGAATCGCCTTATTCCTAAACTGTTTGATTTGCCGCTCTAACACTCGTATGGGACGCTCCTCATACGAATGATCATCTGCGATCTCGATTTCGTCGAACTGAAGTATGTGACCCGGATCGGCAACATACTTCCGCAATTGCGAGATGTGCAATACACTATGAATTTGGCTCAACGCCAGAGGTAAAGCCAATCGATAAGCTAACTCGCCTATTCAATCCAAAATCTCAAACGATCCAATGAATCTCGGACTCAATTTCCCCCGTTTTCCGAAACGAAAGATACCTCGACTCGGGAATACCTTGACCAAAACGTGGTCACCCATCTCGAACTCTAGTGGTCGACGATTGTCTGCATATAATTTCTGTCGACTCTGAGCAGTCAACAGACGACTCCTGATCAAAGCTACCTTCTCCCGGGCGGCTATAAGTATATCGGGCTCGGTGCCGATTGACTCTGATGGGCCGTCCCAACACAAGGGAGATCGACAACGACGACCGTACCAGGCCTCGTAAGGTGCTACCTTCATCGCAGCATGCCAACTAAACTGTACGTGGACTCAAACAACAGTAATTGGGCTTCCCAATCGTCTACTAATCGAGGATGCATGCCCTCAACATGTCCTCCAATGTCTGAAAAGTCCTCTCTGATTGTCCGTCGGACTGAGGATGAACAACGGTAATGATATTAAGCTGAGTTCCCAAAGCACGATTAACTGATTTCCAAAATGAGACACGATTCACCCGTCACGATCAGAAACGATACTCTTAGGAGTACCGTGCAATCTCACTATCTCTTTGATGAACAGTTGGGCAAGTCTCTCGGGACCCCACGTATCCTTAATCCCAAGGAAATGAGCTGACTTAGTTAAGCGGTCCTCGATCACCCAGATCGTATTCAAGCTACGACGACTCGAGGCATCGGCAACCACGTTTGCCTTACCCGGGTGGCACAGGATCCCGATATCATAATCTTTGATTAGTTCCCACCACTGCCTCTATCGCATGTTTAACTCCTTCTGAGTAAATATATACTTCAAACTCTTATGATCGGTGAATAACTGACAGGTGACGCCATAAAGGTAATGACGCCAAATTCCCAACGCGAAAACCACGGCTGCTAGCTCCAGGTCGTGGGTCGGATAATTAACCTCGTAAGGTCGCAATTGCCGTGAAGCATAGGCAATAACCTTCCCATCCTGCATTAATACACATCCGAGACCGTGTCCGGACGCGTTACTAAAAACCACGAATCCTTCAGTCCCTTACGCAAGGAAAAGGCAGTCTTTGAAATTAACCGGTTCTTGAGTTCCTCAAAACTCCACTGACACACGTCGGACCACGTTTATTTCTTACCCTTTCGCAAAAGGTTCGTCATTGATTGAGCGATTTTAGAAAACCCTTCCACAATTCGCCGATAACAACCGGCTAATCCGAGAAAGCTTCGGATTTCCTTAACATTCTTCGGAGGTAACCAATCTCGGATAGCCTCCGTCTTCTGAGGGACGACACGAACTCCGTCTGATGAAATTACATGTCCGAGAAAAGTCACTTCGGACATCCAGAACTCACATTAAGAAAACTTTCCATAAAGTTGCTCTCGTCTCAACACGTCGAGAACCTGATGAAGATGAACCTCGTGTTCCTCTTGGCTACGAGAATAAATCAAAATGTCATCGATGAAGACAACAACAAACTGATCTAAAAAGTCGATGAAAACCCGATTCATTAACTCCATGAATACCGCAGGTGCATTAGTTAGCCCGAACGGCATAACTACGAACTCATAATGACCATAGCGTGTTCGAAACGCCGTCCTCGCGATATTCGACTCTCGAATCCGCAACTGGTGATATCCAGATCTTAAGTCAATATTGGAAAATACTGAAGCTCCCCGAAGTTGATCTAAAGGATCATCAATACGGGGTAAGGGGTACTAATCTTGATCATCACCCTGTTCAACTCTTGATAATTAATACGCACACGAGACGAGCCATCCTTCTCCTTGACAGATCACACTGGTGCTCCTCTCGGGGACGCAATCGGTCGGAGATAACCTTTCTCGAACTATTCCTCAAGTTGAATCTTCAACTCCTGCATTCTGGTCGGGGCCATCCGATACGGTGCCTTCGATAAAGGGGACGTACCATCTCCAACTCACTCCTGAATTCCACTACTCTATGTGAAGACAACCAGATAACTCGTCTGGAAATACATCGTCAATCGATGACAATAATACCACAAATGATTGAACATTTCGATTGCCCTATAATGATCAATCGCTAAAAAGTGATACAATGAATGATTTGAATAACTCAATTGCCTTAGAAAGGCCAATCGATGAAAATGATACAATGAATGATTGAATAGCTCGATTGCCTTAGAAAGGCCAATCGATGAAAATGATGCAATGAAGGATTGAATAACTCGATTGCCTTAGGAAGGTCAATCGATGAAAATGATACAATGAATGATTGAATGACTCGATTGCCTTAGAAAGGCCAATCGATGAAAATGATGCAATGAATGATTGAATAACTCGATTGCCTTAGAAAGGTTAATCGATGAAAACGATACAATGAATGATTGAATGACTCGATTGCCTTAGAAAGGCCAATCGATGAAAATGGTGTAATGAATGATTGAATAGCTCGATTGCGGAATTTCTCTACTTCCGCCATAATAATAATTCTACTGGAACAACGGGGATTACTTCCCTGAAGCACACATTCGACAACCAATGCCGGAAAGATAGCGACCAAACGCTACAAACACTGAGGATAGTATCAAGACGATTAAACCAACTAATACCGAAAATTACATCGTCCTAAGATAAATTCACCACGATTAGGTCCACCAACCAATCGCGGTCACTAAGCTACTTCGGTATGATTCCGAAAATTCTTCCATCGTCAGGTAGACCGATGGTATGAGGTCCACAAGCAATAGGACTATCCCGAAATAAGTCTACTCAAGCATGATTCGAAAATGAATGAATGCGGTGTACCAGCATCAAAAGGTACACACAGGTTGAAATAAAATTACGAGTATACCTGAAATCATTCGGGCCACCGGATCGTCGATCCTCCTCATCACATGAATCTGGGACTTGCCGGACCCCGAAAAGTCAGCTCCCGTCTGATAAATAAGATCTCCAACTCTATTTGCTTCCATTGTCTTAAACGACGTTGACAAAGCGGTCGATTCAAACGCCGATTGCTTGGCACGAGATGCCACGAGCCGACTTGGAGTCCTTTCGCAAAAGCGGGCACGATGCCCAAAATTCCCACAATTATAGCACGTGATAGACGGTTTGAGACACTCTGTCGTAATGACCCGGCATTCCACAATTGAAACAGTGATGGCGAGCAGCCGCTCGACCGAGATCCCGCACGATTTTGCGCCGTAGGAGGTCGCCGAAACGATAGGACTCACACGAGGCTTCTTGAAGGTTGATCGACCGCCTTCGGATTGATTACGCCGTTGATTTCTTGGCCGAGATGAAGGTTGTTGTTCAAGACTTTCCTTAGCACTGGCTCATACGGAGAGTTCTCTCGATTAATCCGCCAGTGGCGCAATGATGATTGAGCAACCGCACATGGGTCATCATGGCTGCATAAAAGTGAGTGGATCAACCCGAACATCTTGATCGAGCGAGTCACGGGCACGATTTCCGGTGAGTGATTATTTCTCGGGTTTCGGCGCCGCGCCTCTCTTCCGTGCATCTCGACAGCTCTCTCCATCCGAAGTAGGAAGGTCGCATAATGATTATATTTCCCGCATGATTATCACGTTATGATTACGTCATGAGATGATGAAAATGAGTATACATGCTCTAACTTAGTGATTATATGAATGATTTACTGAAGTGACATGATTATCTGATGAAATTCTTGAAATGATTATCTTGAATAACTTAACAAGATTAATAATATGATCATCCAGATCGACAACTGAGTAATGAAATGAATTGAGTAATAAATGAATTAACATGATCGTCCTGATCATTAACTGAGTAATGAAATGAATTAAGTGATTAATGAGTTAACATGATCGTCGGCGACAATGTTCGCCTTACCCGGGTGGTAAAGGATCTCGATATACTTTAAACTCTTATGATCGGTGAATATCTGACAGGTAACACCATAAAGATAATGACGCCAAATCTTCAAAGTGAACACCACGGCTGCTAGCTCCAGGTCGTGTGTCGGATAATTAACCTCGTAAGGTCTCAATTGCCGTGAAGCATAGGCAATAACCTTTCCATTCTGCATGAGTACACATCCGAGACCCTGTCCGGACGCATCACTATAAACCACAAATCCTTCCGTACCCTGCGGCAAGGAAAGTACAGGTGCTGACATTAACCGGCTCTTGAGTTCCTCAAAACTCCGTTGACACGCGTCGGACCACGTGTATTTCTTATCCTTCCGTAAAAGGCTCGTCAAGGGTTGAGCGATTCTAGAAAACCCCTCTACAAATCGCCGATAATAACCCGCTAATCCGAGAAAACTTCGGACTTCCTTAACATTCTTCGGAGGTACACAATCTCGGATAGCCTCCGTCTTCTGAGGGTCGACACGAACTCCGTCTGATGAAATTACATGTCCGAGAAAAGTCACTTCGGACATCCAGAACTCACATTTGGAAAACTTCCCATAAAGTTGTTCTCGTCTCAACACGTCGAGCACTTGATGAAGGTGAAACTCGTGTTCCTCACGGTCACGAGAATAAATAAAAATGTCATCGATGAAGACAACAACAAACTGATCCAAAAAGTCGATGAAAATCCGATCCATTAACTCCATGAATACCGCAGGTGCATTAGTCAATCCAAACGGCATAACCACAAACTCATAATGACCATAGCGTGTTCGAAACGCCGTCCTCGCGATATTCGACTCTCGAATCCACAACTGGTGATATCCTGATCTTAAGTCAATCTTCGAAAATACTGAAGCTCCCTGAAGTTGATCTAAGAGATCATCAATACGGGGTAAGGGATACTTATTCTTGATTGTCACCCTGTTCAACTCCCGATAATCAATACACAAGCGAAAAGATCCATCTTTCTTCTTGACAAATAACACTGGTGCTCCCCACGGGGACGCACTCGGTCGAATATAACCCTTCTCGAACAACTCCTCGAGTTGGTTCTTTAATTCCTGCATTTCGGTCGGGGCCATCCGGTACGGTGCCTTCGATATCGGGGACGTACCAGGCTCCAACTCAATCGTGAATTCCACATCCCTCTGTGGAGGCAAACCAGGTAACTCGTCTGGAAAAATGTCGGCATACTCCCTCGCTACCGGAATATCCGTCAACATTACTGATGATTTCTCGGTTTTGGTCATAAAGCACCAATAACCAACACACCCCTGATTGAGTAATCTCACTGCTTTCATCAAATTAATGACCTTACCAGAACAGCCGGGATTACCTCCCTGAAACACACATTCAACCCCATCGTCTGAAATGATAGTGATCATACGCTTACGGACACTAATGATGGCATCATGACGATCCATCCAATCAATACCCAAGATGACGTCGTCCCTCGGCAAATCTACTACGATTAGGTCCGCTGGCCATACACGACCATGAAACTGAATCGGACAATTCTGAATCTCACGATTACCAATAATTCGTCTACCATTAGGTAGGCCAATGATATAAGGCTCACAACTAGTAGCACTACCCAGACGTAGTCTACTCAACATGACTCGGAAATGAATGAATGCGATGCACCAGTATCGAAAAGGGTACACACAGGTTGAGATAGAATATCGAGTGTACCTGAGATCATTCGGGCCTCTGGATCATCGGTCTTATTCATCTCATAAATCCGGGGCTTGCTAGTCCCGGCACCGGACGCTTCCGTCTGCTGGCTATAGGCTCCACCTTTAGTCGCCCCTGTCATTTTAAACGACGCTGATTGAGTGGCCTGATTCTGAACGGCTGACTACTTAGGGGCCTGAGATGACGTCTGAGTAGGTTTGGAGTCCCTACGGCAAAAACGGGCCTTATGCCCAGCAATCCCACAATTATGACACGTGATAGTCTGTCTCGGACACTTGGTACTGAGATGACCAAGATCCCCACAGTTAAAACAGGTGATGGCCGGCGGCCGCTCGAGACTGAGATTCCGCGGGTTTAGACGACACAGGAGGTCGCTCAGAAAAAGCAGAGCCCGCACGGGGTTTCTTGAAGGTTGTCTGACCGCCTTCAGACTGATTACGATTCTTCGATTTCTTGCTAGCAGACGAAGGTTGCTGCTTAGCAATTTCCTTAGCAGTAAGCTCATAGGTGAGAGCTTTCTCAATGAATTCGGCCAACGTGGTGCAATTATGATTAAGCAACTGAAGTCTCATACGGGGTTTCAGCCTCTTGCTGAAATACTTGATTTTATCCGCCTCTGAATGAATGATGGATGAGGCGAAAGGAAGAAGTTCCTGAAATTTCTCGGCAATGGCGAGAACATCCTCGTCTGTTGAGGGGTCGGGGGTGAGTAATTCTGACAGCTTGGCCTCTCTGAGCGGGGCCGGATAATACCTCTCCATCATGAGAGTTTTGAACTGATCCCAAGTACATGATCCTTCGGTGGGCTTCAACGACAACCACCAAGAATGTGCGCTCTTACCCAGGTAGTAAGCCGCAACAGAAACTTTGTGTCCTTCGGGACACTCTACCATAGCAAACAACTTCTCGAAATGCTCGAGCCAATGAATAATATCTGCCGGCTCAGACGAGCCCTCAAAAGTAGGTGGCCTCTGGCGAGAGTTGTCGCCGATGATATTGCTCATGTTCCTCTCTTGCCTCTGAGGTGGCAGCGGAGGAGCCTGTTGATTTTGATTGACGGAGTTATGCATCGTCTCCATCAGCTGTGCCATCTGGGTCATTTGGGCCATCATGCCCTGCATAAAAGTGAGTGGGTCAACCCGGACACCCTCTGACTGAGCCGTGTCCCGGGTACGACTCCCCGATAATGAATGATCGCGTCCAGGTGAATGAGTGGCAGCGTCGCTGCTCGATGAATTAGCATTGTTTCTCGCGTTTGCACGTGTATTCACACGAGTACTCGGGATTCGGCCCGCTCCACGGCCTCGTCCTCCGCGTCCTCTTCTTGCCCTCTCCATACTAAAGTAGGAAAGTCACATGATGATTATATTTCCCGCATGAATATCACGTTATGATTATGACATGAGATGATGAAAATGAGCATACGCGCTCTAACACAGTGATTACATGAATGATTAACTGACGTGACATGATTATCTGATGAAATTACTGAAATGATTATCTTGAACAAGTTAACATGATTAATGATTCGATCTTCCTGATCAACAACTGAACAATGAAATGAATTGAGTGATTAATGAGTTAACCTGACCGTCCTGGTCAAAATGACAATGATGATTGAGGATTGTTAACTGATGAATTATGAATGAATGATTATTGCCAGAAATTATACCATGGCATTAGAAATCTTACAGTTCTTGGTCTGATTGGCTCGGCATTTGCACAGGTCACACGTGACGCGAAAGTCCAATGATACTAGTCCGATGATGATGATTTCAAATGAGACATGACTTGGAGGGTAGTATTCAAAACCACGCTCCGATACCAACTCTGTAACACCCCAAACTAGGCGGATATTACGATCTGTGAATCCTGACTGGGACCCACCAGGCAAATGAAAATGATGAATTAAATAATATAATTGTAGTATCGAACCACATTATATTACCAAGTACTCCGATGAGGAGTTTAAGTACCACACACCAGGACAAAACCGAATACTAGTATATTTTATATGGAGATAAAATACACCACCCTGAGCAGTTAAACATCTCAAACGGAATTTGCAGCGGAAAATACAAATGACAGAATAACTGAAATGACTGAAACAAACGGAATGACTGGGGCCCCCTACTAGTATCACTGGGACTCCTCGCCGTCAGCATGCTCTTCCCGTGCCTTTGCCTTGCCGTGACCTGAAAACAAAATCCCCCAACGGGGTCAGTTACACAGAACAACAATCCTCAAGGGTTGAAAATACACAATCATGAATTAACTGAAGTTATGAAATATTCTTAGTTATGAATTACGCTGAAGAGGAGTATCATAGTACGCCTGTAATGTTCTGTGCAAGTGTACAAGACGAATGACCGGACACACCCGTCCTTGTACCTAATTAGTCTCACGGAGGTAAGCGTTACCGTGTGCACAGTCCAATGTATCGGTGAACCCAATACATGACCATCGTGTGCCCGACTAAAAATTCCACACAGCCACACCCGGCCACGCAATATGAACCCAGAAGGTCATATGAACGAGAATGACCACAATGAACATCAATGAATAATAATTCGACAAGGCCAAGACGACTCACCGAGATGAAAATAATAGTGACTTGATTGACAACCCAATGAAATGATTTGGAACCGTCGTTCCTCGTGAATGAAATGATTGTTCGACAATTACAAGTCTCAATATGATTAATACTATGATGAATGAATTATGATTATGAGCAATCAACAACAAAAGGAATGAGTATCCTTTTAACCGAGTAAGAGTTAACTTACTCAATACCGATGACAATGTCCTTCCATGGACAACGTCCTAAATGAAATTTCGGTCGCTCGAACAACCTTGAATAACACAATATACCAAATATTTGATCATTACACGAATCAATTACGATCATAACCGACTCAAACGTCGATACAACAATATCCGAACTCGTAGATGTACTCTAACGAAAACGTTGAGAATATCCTTCCCGTTGGTTACAACCAAACCCAAAATATCGAACTAACTTCAAATGTTTGATTCAAACCAGCAAAACGCTATCAATGACATCAACAATCTCACAGAAATCCACAATTTAAGTTTACGACAACAATAATCGGAAAATCCCCAAATTAACCGAAGTCAACCCTAAGGGTTCTTGAAATAATTCCGAAAATAGCCATTAAATCCGTAGGAATACATTTATACAAGGTAGATAATCCATATCTAATGTATTCCAATAATAATCCAAGCTTACACGAAGAAATCGGAAGGAAAAACCCAAAAATCCGAAATTCTAGATCCAAGAGATTAATACCTTGATTAGATGAGATTAGGATGATGAAATGATGATTAATCCAACTCAAAGACTTGAGGATGATGATAGATGATAGCAGCTCGAAGAGAACTCTCCAAAACGCCCGAAATCGCCCGAAACTGAAGAGGGAATGAGAAAGAATGATAAATGACGAACTCAGGCTAACTGTCCAATATATAGCCACTCCAGGTTAGCGTGCGCTAGCCCTTGTGCGTAGCGTGCGCTAACGGGTAATTTGGGTAGTCCAGTACCCACTGTCCGAAATCGGTAGCGCGCGCTACGTACCTTTTTGTAGCGTGCGCTACAACCATACCATTAGCGTGCGTTAATATCCATAGTTAGCATGCGCTAACGAATTATTTGATGCCCAACACTGGAATCCAGAAACAGTCTGTCCTCTGATCTGACCTCGGTAGCGTGCGCTACAACCAATATTTAGCGCGCACTATAATATCGATTGCGTACGCTAAAAACAACTCATAGCGTGCGCTATGAATTAACCCAGTGCAGTCCAGTAGTCACTGGACTCAACCTGATCCGTCCTTAGCGCGCGCTACAGCAATTATTAGCGTGCGCTACTACAACCCACTAGCGCGCGCTACTTACCACTCGTAGCGTGCGCTACTAACAACTCACCTGCGGTCGGTACCTTACGGGTGCGGCCAGCTTTGGTAACATTAGCGTGCGCTAATGCTGAGTGGTAGCGTGCGCTACCTATACTCAATTAGCGTGCGCTAAAAAGAGTACGTAGCGTGCACTACTTCCTCACACACAGTCCACAATGAAAATGACGACGATGATAAACACGGCACGAAACTCCAATTAGATTAGTGATGAATAACGATTGATACATCTGATTACCACGAATGATGAATACCATGATTGAATATGAGTGACAAATGATCATTAATGAGTGAAATTACTGAATGACAATTACTGAATGATAAATACTGAATGATAATAGCTGAATTACAACCGGGTATTACAGATACTGGCTGTGACATTTAATTGAGTATCGAGTATTCTTTTCTGGTTGTATTTCCGCTGCAAATGTGTATTTTGAACTGTGTTTTTATCCGATGCGTGTGTGTATTTTAAAAGGGCCTTTTTGGCATTTTGCGAACTTGGGTTATTTCGTTAAACTCTTTTCTCCAATTATTTTTCGGTACGTTTAAGTGGTAGTTTAACGTACATTTTGAATTGTTGATAATTGGCACTTCGCCTTGTATTTTCAACTGGTGTTTTATGACGGTATTTGAGAACTATGCTTTTGAAATATTTTAGTATTTAGAATACTACCATCATCGGCCTTTTGGCGTTTTTAAATGTTTTTGAAATGGTTTTTAGCCTGGTGGGTTCCAGCGCGGGACCCACGGCGCTGTAATATCCCGGATGGTTTTGGGGGTGTTACAGTAAAAGGATCTACGACGTGTGATATTCCCGGAGAAATTCCAATGGTGTCACATTTATGGTATCAGAGCTTAGGTTGTGGAAACCTAGGTTGTCAAGTCGAGTCGTGTTTTAGTTGCGTCATTCGAGTTGTAGATTGACAAGTTGAGTTTGTGGGTTGTCACATCGTGTTGTTTATGTTGTTCATTGAGATTAGTATCATGGGCGATCGTCATCTTTGTGCGACCTGTGGATGTAAGTCTCCTCTATCATATCTTGTGTTTAGTGACTTTATTACTTGTGTGTCGTGAGATGGAATTCGTATTTGATACTTGTTGTATATTACGTGTGTAATGAGCTGGATATATTGATGGTGTTGAGCAAATATTGTTTTGATGATGATTTCAAAATCACTTAGTATCATATAACACGCGTTATACCATTTAGTAGCGTATGTTAAGTACCTTGAACAGAGAACTGGACAGAATATTGACCTCAAGCTTAGCGAACGTAACTGCTATGATTAGTGCACGCTACCAATACTTCTAACGTACGTTACAGTCCCATGTAGTGCACGTTAACAGACCAGGACAGTAAGCTCAATATTGTCATCAGAAAATGATTAACGCACGCTAATTCAGAAACAACGTGTGCTATATGGATCAATTAACGCACGAAAATGTGTTCCTAGCGCATGCTAAGGCCTCAAGACAGAGGGTTCTGGAATTTAGACATGAAAGCAGGAAATGCACATTAATGGTGCAATAACGCACGCTAAGCGAAGCTAGTAACGCACGTAAATGTGTTCATAGTGCACATTAAAGCCTCAAGACAAAGGGTTATGGAATTCAGATATGAAATCAGGAAACACACGCTAATGGTATATCAATGTATGCTAAGTGGAGGAAGTAACGCACGCTAATACCTATCATAAACGCATGTTAAGTTCGAAATATATTCGTTGATCATTTTACCGTTGGACAACAAATTCAACACGGAAATCATGCTCAATCCGGAAAGCAAAGTTTGACCATCTAGCGCACGCTAAGGATGATCATTAGCGCGCGCTACATTCGAAATTTATCCGTTGGAAGGATACGTTAGAGAAAAGACCGTTCCCTTGTCAAAGTAAAAAAGAAAAGATGGTTGACCAAGTCGATAATGCATGCTAAGTATATTGTTTAGCTCACGCTAAACATGATATTTTACCATTGGACAGAAGAAGACCGTTCAGCAGCTTTGAGTCAAATTACCGTTAGCGCACACTACGGGTACTATTAGCACACACTAATAGTGTCGGTTTTCAAGACATCAAAGGGTGGTGGCTATAAATACCCACACCTTGGGTATCTAAAAAACACACAACTTCAAGCAATCATGCATACATTCTGAGCTCAAAATTTTTTTATTACTCTCAAGGAAGTTTATTCAATCGAGTTGTGTAAGAAGATACAAAGCATTGTGCTTATTATTTCCAATTATATATTGTGTCTTTTCCATAGTGATAGAGTGTTGCATCATTCTTTCACCAGTCGAATCAGGAAGTTCAGTCCGGTGTTATTAAGATCCTTGATCTGGCATTGTTAGGATTGAATTTTTAGATTCATAGTGAGGTTATTCTAGTTCCGATAGAATACTAGAAAAAGAATTGTATTAATTATAGTCGGTTGTGCTTGGACCAATAGAAGACAAGCAAACTGTATTGGTTGTGCCCGAAACTATAGAAGACGAGGCAAAGTGAAGTGTGGTCTATCCTTAAGCCAATAGAAAAAGGAAACAAATAGAGGACGTATGCAAGTTGCCGAACCTCTATATATCGCTGTATCATTTACTTTGAAGAAATTTAATTATTCCTTCGCGAGAAATTTTATTTATCCGCATCACCACTATTTAACCCCCCCTTCTAGTGGTATTCTTATCTCTTCAGTTGGTATCGGAGCGGGTCTCTTTTTAAAGGTTTAAACACCTAAGAGAAAAGATCCGCAAATGGTTTTATTAGGTCAAGTCGAAGGAAATTCTCTCAACCGTCCTCCTTTCTTTGACGGCTCCAACTTCATGACTTGGAAAAAGAAGATGACTATATTTGTCCAAGCTTACGACATTGAAATATGGAAAGTCATCGTTCTTGGTCCAAAAATCGCCAAGAAAGAAGATAGGTTGCTGGAAAAATTTGATGAGTTTAGCGACGAAGATTAGAGGAACACGCATATTAATTCTCTTGCTACTCAACTCTTATACTGTTCTCTTAATCCCGAAGAACTCAATCGGGTATCTTCTTATGAAAGCGCAAAAGAAATTTGGGAAATTCTTGAGGTCACTCATGAAGGAACCACTCAAGCCAACGAGACCAAAATCAACATGTTACTTCATGATTACGAACTCTTTTCCATGAAAGACGAGGAAACAATCACTAATATAATAGATCGCTTTTTGGCTATAACAAACGGTCTTGCATCTTTTGGAAGATCTATATCAAGTAGCAACAAGGGTAAGAAAATTCATGCCACAGTTACCGCAATCATGGAATCCAAAGATCTCAACAAGCTTGAATTCAGCGCCCTCATTGGTTCACTTATCAACTACGAGATCGTTCTTAAATCTAGAGGCTCCAAACCAAAGCCCCGTGAAAAAGTAGTCGCTTACAAAGCAGATAGCGATATTTAGGAAGAGGTTCCTGAAGAAGAAGATGGCGAGGAACTTGCTCTATACGCCAAGAATTTTAGAAGATACAAAAACTTAATTCAAAAAAGGCGGAGCTTCCTTGGTCGGGATGGTAAGACGGAACAAAAGAAAAATATGTATATTCCTACAAAGAAGTTCGACAATAATCGTCGAAAATGCGGTCAAGCCGGACATTATGCCAAAGAATGCCGAGGATCTACTTCTAAACCTCAAATCAAAAGATTCAAAAAAAAGGAAGTGTTAATCTATTCTTGGAGTGACAACGAGAAAGAACTCGAAAGATCCTTAGATGCAATCTCGCATTTATGGCGCTTGAATCGGGAAATGCTACGGAGGTAAGTTATAAACCAAATGATGATGATTATGATTCTTGCGATTCACAATAAATACACCATGACGATGAACTCTTAAATGCAGTTTAATATTTAAATTTTGAATACGATGAAATGGTTAAACTAAATATGTCGTTAAAAAGGAAAATAAAGGTGTTAGAACTCTAAAATAAAATAAAGGCAAAAATGTTGAAATAGACCATACCTTGTGCGTTGAGAAAGAAAATATCTTGAATATTGAATTATCTAGAACTCAAAAAGAACTGAAATATATAATGAAGAAATTTACTCTTGGAAACGAGAAGTTTGAAAAACTTTTATCCATTCCAAAATCTCCGTTGTTAAAACATGGTCTTGGCTTTGATCCGTTTAAGAGAGAACAATCTCTTGTAAATCCTAAAATGTAAAAAATATAGAAACCGAGAATTCAAAAACTTCTCCTAAACAACAAGATCATAATGATAATGTTCATTCCAAATCAAGAACTACCAAAGTTAAACAAATTTGGGTTCCTAAAGGGGCGATAGTTCTAGATGCCATAAACATTATTAACTTTGGAGGACCCAAAATAGCTTGGGTACCAAAACAACCGAAATACACTATTTTTTCAGGTGTCAATGTCAAAGATAAACAAGTGGTACATAGATAGCAATTGTTCGAGGCACATGTGTGGCACCAAAGAGCTATTCGAAGAACTTGTATATCAAGAACAAGGACATGTAACCTTTGGTGACAACAAAAAGGGGAAGATTATGGGCACCGGTAAGGTTGGTAAGGAACCTTCTCCGTCTATCAATAAAGTTTTATTTGTTGAAGGTTTAAATCATAATTTACTTAGTGTTTCTCAATTATGTGATAAAGGCTTTAAAATTCTTTTTGAAGAAACTCATTGCACGGCTTTAAAAAAATAACAAAATTGCCTTTATCGGTTTGAGATGTGGAAATATTTATATTGTTGATCTTAATGAGAAAAATTCATTCAATGAAAAATGCCTTATTACTTTAGATGAAAATGCATTTCTATGGCATAGAAAATTGGGGCATACATCTCTACCGATTATTTCAAAACTTTCGAGATATCATTTAGTTCGTGGTTTACCCAAACTTAAATTTGATCGAAAACATTTATATGAATCTTGCATAAAAGGTAAAGATACCCCAAAATCTTTCAAACCAAAATTCGAGATTACCACCAGTCGCATTCTTGTAGGTCACAAGTCGTCAGGAATAAGTCTATAGGGGGTGAATAGACTTATTAAACTCTTTCCTGAAAGTCATGTGAGTTTCTCAACTGTGATAAGTACAGATGACTTATGTCATCTGCAGACAGATAATGCGGAAGATACAGATGATGACGATACAGATAACTAATGTTGTCTGCAGTTAACTTCTAATGGAACAGTAAATATGAATGCAACAGTTAATTATGATGTGTAAAGCAATAAATCGCACAAGCACTTATAGTGGTTTCAGAGGTGGGTAATCCTATACTAGTCCACTTCTCTCCAAACCAGTTGGAGATAAATTCACTATAACTGTCAACCAATGATAAAGGTTACAATGAATTTCTTCCTTGTTACAACAGCTTCCAACCAGTGGAAATCTGTTGCCGTTGCAACTCCCTTAACTACCGAGCACCTCTTGATCGAAAACTCTTGGATGCCTAAACAACTCTCGAGTTGTGTATTGCCTTTCAACCAAGAACCCGTGGATGCCTTATCAATCGCAAAACTTCTGAAACCTCATTCACAGAAGTACCCATTACTCAGCTTTAAATACAAGAGTTTTTGTCTTCTCCAACTTTAAAGAGCTTCTTCGAATATGACTGTTTAAGATTTGCTCTTTCACGATGCTATAGATCTCTTTGATATCTTTGTTTGCTTTGATCGCTTTGATTGCTTGTAAGTATAGTTCACATCGTTCTTTTCTCAATTCATATCTTCAGCTTCCTTCATAGTCGTTGCATTACTGTAACAAATCCGTCCGTTGGAGAGTGGACTTTTTTGTTTATCTTATCATTCCATTGCATGGCTAGATTCCCCTTTTCAATTCTGACCGTTTGGAAGACATTCTTTGTTAGCGCCGTTATTCTTGATTAGAATAATCATAAGTCTTCAAAACACAGATCTCAAGGAATATTTTATTCCTAGCTTTCCAGGAATCTTTCCAATTTGTCTCTTTACGTATGCATGTGGCTTTCCGTGATTGTTGACTTTCAACTCTTGCTGACGTGGACTGAGTATCTTGAACTTGGCTGATATATTGACTGAGAACCTATATGGTATCTCTTGGTCAAACCTGTATGATGTGCAGTCAAACTTCTCTGAGATAAAGTTCTCTGCTCTGGACTTCTCTGAGATAAAGTTCTCTGCTCTGGACTTCTCTCAGATAAAGTTCTCTGCTCTGAAGTTCTATGACCTGATGAATGTTCTCTGATCTGATGGTCAAACTTCAGCTGATATTTGTTGACTAATTCTCGTCCAATAACTCGACTGTAGATAGGTTTTGGTCAAACATCTATGATATACTGCGTTGACAAAAACTTGTCTGATGTAGCGCCTTCTTCATAACTTATCTGCAACTAGGTTTTGGTCAAACCTCTCTGATGTTTTGCATTGACCAAAAACTTGTCTGATAATGATCTTGCCTGATAACTTCTCTAATAAATGGCAGTTCTATACTTAGCCGATTTTCTACTGATCAACATTTGATCAAGATTAAGCCTCAACGGCCTATAGATGATACTCACTTGGTTCTTCTTTACAATTGCCAAGTACTTAAAAACATACATTTGAATAATTATCAATATAGGGATGACATCATCAAAATATAACAAGTATTCCTAACAATTTCTCCCTATTTTGATGATGGCAAACTAAAGCATTTCAAATGTAAGACAAGTCTACACAAAATAAAGTGCAAGACACAATAAAACTCAGTCTGTTTTGAGACAACTAGTGATTGTCATTCAAGTGACTGTTATAAACTTTTATTTGATGTTTACATTACAATACAGTTGAATGAAAAAAAATACAGGTGAGAAAATTACAAGTATTATAGAAATTACAAGTAGTAAAATTACAAGTAAATAACAAAAATTATCTTCCTCTCCCTTTTTCTCTGATCTGCTGCCTTGCCGGAGAGAGTGACCTTAATGGTTTCGCTCCAATTGACTTCTTAGATACTGGGGCTAGCCCATACTTCTTTTTGACTACCAATGAAGCAAACTCTTGTTGGTCAGGAGTGGTGAAGTTTTTTTCCACGCAAAGTTCTCAGATCTCTTCCTAAAGAGCCAGCTCATCAAGATCATTATTCATAAGGGTAGGAGCTTATTCAGGTCTGAAATCAGGGATCATTGGGTATGCATTGAATCCCTTTGTGTGTTTCTTCAAGATTTCCCAGAGTTTTGGGAAGTTCATATCCATGAAGTTGATGAAGGTCTGCTGTGGGGAGCATCCTTTCTCTTGAAGCATCTCCTAGAGATAATACTTCTCTATAAACTGCTTCCTTGTGCTCCCCCACATATGTTCTGCCTTTGCAGGCATGAACTCTTCAACATATTGCAGCTCATTCCCTTCCCATTGATATCCGACCTCTGGATCATATCTTATCCTCCTCCTCTTAGCTGCAGGTGGACCAGATGGTGCAGCTACTTCTTTTCTCTCCAGATAAGAAGTTCCTGCCTGAATGAGAAGAGGGTCTCGACTTCTTTTTTATATCGCCTTCTCTCTGTCATCATCTTTCCTGATGTCTCCTCCTTTGCCTTTCACTTATCTTCCCTCTTTTTGCCGGCATCAATAATTGTGGCAAGCTACTCCTCCACTCTAGTCATGAGATCAGACATGCCAATAGGCATTCTGGAGTTAGTGGGAGGTGGGGAAGGGTCCTTCTTGTTGATCATGGTATCCATCTTAGAATTTAGAGACTGCACTTCAGGCTTGACTTCAGTTGCAAGAAGCCTGGCAATTGTTTCTTCAACAATGCCTCTGATCAGCTCAGTGATATTAGGGGGTAGCTGATACATATGCATCTCTGCACGAACAACATTTTCTCCTGAATCCTCATGTGCAGATGGTCTCTGAGCAATGGATTTCTCAGAAGAGACTTGCCTATCAGCTGGCGCCTGATCAGATGGGGTCTTCTTAGGAGTTCCTGATTTATCATCTGATAGGTCCTTATCTGCAGTGGACTTTCTCTCTGTAGATGGATATTTCTTCTCTACAGAGGGCTTCTGCTCTGCAGATGACTTTTTGCTTCTGGGGGGTTTTGTTCAGGCTGTTCCCCCTGATTATCTCCTTTAGCTTCAGATTTGGTTGAACCAGGGGCATGATCAGGTTCTTATTGATCATGATCCCTCTCATCATCTTCTTTTCTTTCTTCTTCTTTCTTTTCTTCATCATTCTCCTTCTCTTCTTCTTTTTCTTATTCTGTCTTTTCTATTTCTTTTTCTTTTTCTTCTTCCTTTTCTTATCCTTTCTCCCTTTTTTTCTTCAGTCTTTTCTTTTTCTTTTTCTTTCTCCTTTTCTTCTCCTTTCTTTTCAACTTCATCTTTCTGTTCAACTTCTACCTTTTCTTTTTCAAATTCTTCGGTTTTAGCAATGATAATTTATTCTCTTCTATTTCTCCTTCTTTTCTTACTTCATCCTCCGCAGCAAAATTTTTTCCCTGAAATACATCATTCATGACCTGGAGGATGAACTGGTCCATGTTTTGTCTAAAGTGAGAAATGAACCAGTTTTCCTCTAGTAACTTTTCCACCTTTGTTTCTTGACAAAAATATAAAATCAGCTGTTTTACAGCAATGGGGTGCTCCCAAGTAATTCTCTCCATAAAACTTTTTAGTTGAGAGAAGTTGAGAAATTTAAGTTCTTTCCGTTCTTCATATATGTTTATAAAAGAGTAGTTTAGAACTTCCTTTCCTTACCATCTGTAGTTGAGCTGTGGTCAGGTTCAGAGAGTTGTTTTCTCTCAGATTGAAATAATAGCCTGCTTGAGGTACTTCAATTGTCTCCTCTGCTTCTTCTTCCTCTGTTTGGGTTGGAAGAGTTAGGAGGTGAACCACATTGGGCACCCGCTCAGATGAAAGTTGAGGATGATCTTCAGATTCTGCAAGTGCAGGTGATGACGAAGGCTGCACCTCTTATTCTTCGTCTGAGGAATAGTCCACCTGTCCTCTTTGTCTCTTTGGGGACTGATCTGGTGAAGAAGTGATGTGAACAACTTTCTCTGCTTCAGGTGACTTTATTTTTAATCTATTAGACAGTGGGATGTTTTCTGAGTCAGTGTCACCTGCAGGTATCTTCTCTGCTGCAGGTGACTATTCGACAGCAGGTGACTTCTTCACTGCAGGTGGAGTTGATGTGGTCTCCTCTGCAGGTAACTCATAGGGTGTCTGCTCAGATGCATCAGAGTGAACTTCATCTGAGTCCGAAGGTGCTCTGTAGGGAGGGGTTTAACTGATTATCTCCCTTAAGACCTTGGTTGCTTTCCACTCAGCTCCTAGCTTCTTCAAAGTT
Source organism: Orobanche coerulescens (assembly GCA_033398695.1). Classification (NCBI taxonomy): domain Eukaryota; kingdom Viridiplantae; phylum Streptophyta; class Magnoliopsida; order Lamiales; family Orobanchaceae; genus Orobanche; species Orobanche coerulescens. Next base: position 111,738,400 of record CM065816.1, on the reverse strand, counting down.
TCTTGGTCCAGATGACCAAGTCTTTTGCTTCCATGGAAAGGGTCTGCAATTCCTTTTGCCTTTCCGAGGAACTCCAAGATCCAACTAATATGGTTTCCATAAGCCTGCTTTTGCTTAAACTTCTTCTCTTCTTCCATCCAGTTTACCTTGTTTACTTCGCGGATTAACTACCTGTAAATGTATTCAGGCCAGTTAATTCTTTGGTGCTGGATAAGAGCTCCCAGCACAACAAATTTGGCAGATGATAGCTGGTAATAACTGCCCGCCATGCCCATGACAATCTTGTTGGTGATGTCAAATACAAATCTGTAATCTTTCTTCAGGTCACCTCTCTTCGTTGTGAATTTGACCTTGGTGGGTTGCTCTGGTAGTTTCATCTCGTACTAGGTTTCAATAGTACTTTGTTTTAGGGCTTCCGCAGCAATGCCCCTATTCTCCATTTTGAATGTATTCGCAATGGTCTGGGGAGTGATAGTGATTTCTTCACCGAAAATTGAACTGGTGATATAGTACTCGGTGACTTGAGCTTCCTTGAAGAAGCAAATAACAGCTTACTTGCACAGCTGCTTCGGGGTGATGTCCAAAAAATGATAGATGCCGTTCTTCTTCATCATTCGAATGATATAGCGCATTCTGTCGATGTCCGCCATGTTTGTCTCCAGCAAACCTTTGAAATCCACCACAATACTGAAAATAATTTTATCCTTCACCATCCTTAGGTTGACTCCTTCGAAATATTGGATAGGGTCCATTTCTGTGAAGAAAATTAGGGTTCTGATTTAGTGCAGTGAATATTCAGGAATTTTTCTTGCTTTTAAAAATTAAGGTTCGTAAGATTAAAGGCGATAAAGTTTTTGTGAAATGGTTTCGACCGTATTATATAGCCATTTGAAAGAACACTTTGAATTTAATAATAAAATAAGTGGCGGTCCAATTTTTGAGAAGTTAAAATGATGGTTGAATTTGATTAGACATCATGGAGGTAGTGTGATCATGTGTTTGTCCACATGTATATATAATAATTAAATCGGTATAAGAGTTAGAAACTTAGCTGGTTAACCGGTTGATTTCTTGTCTGCTCTGCATCAGGTAAGTTGTTTCGCCTGTGCTTGATCTCAGTTAACATTTTCTTGTCTGGTCTGATCAGGTAGCTTTCTTATTTGGTCTGATCATCAGGTAGCTTTCTGCAACAGGTCGCTTTTCTGCATCAGGTAGCTTTTTGTCTCCTGTCTCCACATCAGGTAGCTTTCTTGCCGTCTGGTCTGAGCATCAGGTAGCTTTCTCGTCGTCTGGTCAGATCATCAGGTAGCTTTCTCGTTTGTACTAGATTCCCAATCTAGTAGGCCAAGTTCCCAGCTTAGCTTTAGAAACCTTTTTTATGGTAAAGGTTTTGTGAATATGTGAGCAATTTGGAACTCCGTGCTGACTCTTTCCACTATAACTCTCTTATTTAGCACATTGTCTCTGATGAAATGATGTTTGACATCAATGTGCTTTGTCCTTGACAATTGCACTGTTGTTGTCACACCATATTGTAACTTCATTTGCAGTGATACTGTAGTCCCTTAGCTGTTGTCTGATCCATAAGATTTGTGCACAACAGCTGCCTACAGCCAAGTATTCTAACTCAGTTATAGATATTGAGTTTGATACTTGCTTCTTGCTGAACCATGATATCAGTCTGGTTCCTAGGAATTGACACGTTCCACTGGTGCTTTTCCTATCAATCTTGCATCCTGCAAAGTCTGCATCTGAGTATCCTGAGAATTCAAAGATGTTATCCTTGGGAAACCATAAACCAACATTGATTGTAGACTTAAGGTATCTGAGTATCCTCTTAGCTGCTTCCTGGTGAGACTGCTTCGGCTTTGACTGAAATCTTGCACATACTCCCATTGCATATGAAATATCAGGTCTGCTTGCAGTGAGGTATAGAAGTGATCCAATAAGTCCTCTATAGTGGGTTGGATCCAATGAAATGCCTCCTTCATCTGCATCAAGGTGTAGGGATGTGCTCATTGGTACTCTTGCTGGTTTGGCTAAATCCATGCCAAATCTTTTGATTAAATCCGTTGTATATTTAGCTTGATTGATGAAGATTCCTTTGTCTATTTGCTTAACTTGCAAATCAAGAAAGAAATTAAGCTTTCCCATCATACTCATCTCAAACTCTCCTTGCATGTGATTTCAGAACTTCTCACATAGCTCTGGGTTGGTTGATCCAAAGATGATATCATCCACATATATTTGAACTAGCAATATGTGGTCTTCATGCTCCACTCTGAATAAGGTCTTGTCCACCTTTCCTTTGCTGAATCCATTCTTCTCTAGAAACATAGATAGCGTCTTATACCAAGCACTTGGAGCTTGCTTGAGTCTATATAGAGCTTTCAAAAGCTAGTATACTTTGTCTCCTTTGACAAATCCAGGGGGTTGCTCCACATAGACTTCTTCTTCTAGGATTCCATTGAGAAAAGCAGTTTTCACATCCATCTGGTAGACTTCAAAATCCTTGTATACTGCATATGCAAGGAATAGTCTGAGAGCTTCAAGTCTTGCTACAGGTGCATAAGTTTCATGAAAATCTATTCCTTCACATTGAGCATATCCTTTTGCAACGAGTCTGGCTTTATTCCTAACAACAGCTCCATCTTCATCACATTTGTTTTTATATACCCATTTGGTGCCTGTGACTTTCTTGTGATCTTGTCTGTCTGTTAGTTCCCAGACATTGTTTCTTTCCATCTGGTTGAGCTCTTCTTGCATTGCAATTATCCATGAGTAGTCCTCCAGTGCTTTATATGTTGACTTGGCTTCCATTTGAGACATGAAACATGTGAACATTGCCATTCCTGCTAGTTCTGTGGATTATCTGGTTCTGACTCCATCAGTTAGGTTTCCAATTATCTGTTGAATGGGTTGATCTCTGAGCCATTTGGGGATATCTTCTTCAGGGTTTGTTCCCCCTGTTGAGTTGCTTTGGTGGACTTCATCTCTCTCTGCATCTGCTTGGTTCTGGCCTTCTTGATCTGCAGCTGGATCAGCTACGGTCTTGTCATCTGCAGATGGGGATCCTGTCTGCTCTGCAGGTACGTCTTTGTCAGCTACAATTGGATCTTCATCAGCTGTAGTTGGATTAGGTAGGTTTTGGAATCATATCTGATCTGCAGTCAAATTTTCAGGCTGATCTGCAGCTGGGTCTTCAGGCTGGTCTGCAGGATGAGTCCATCATTCCTGTGTCATGAATGATAACTTCTTCTAGGGTGGTGGTTTTGAGCTTTTTCTCAATCGATTCCACCTATTTCTTGTACTCAATAGTCGACTCATCAAACACAACATGAGGTGTTTCTTTCACAACTAACATTCTTTTGTTAAATACCCTATAGGCCTTGCTTATTTGTGGGTATCCCATAAAGAGACCATCATCAGTTTTAGCATCAAAGGCATTCAGTTGGGTTTTATCATTGTTGTGGATGAAACACTTACAACTAAATATGTGAAAATATGCAACAGTTGGTGTTCTGCCATTCCAAACCTCATAGGGATTTTTGCCATGTCACCCTACTATCATACTCCTGTTCTGAGTATGGCATGTTGTGTTAACAGCTTCAGCCCAGAACCTCTTTGGCAGGTGAGCTTCAGCAATCATTGACCTGGCAGCTTCTTTCAAGGTTCTGTTTCTTCTTTTAGCAACACCATTTTGCTGTGGTGTTCTTGCGATAGATACTTCATGCTGGATTCCATTATGATCATTGTACTCAGTGATTGGCTTGTTGAGAAATTCCCCTCCTCTATCTGATCTGATCTTGATGATTGAGAGGGATTTCTCATTCTGAATCTTCCTTAACAGCTCAGGTAGCTTTGTTAGTGTTTCACTCTTTTTATAGAGAAAAACAACTCATGTGTACCTTGAGTAGTCATCAACTACTACTTGAGCATGCCTCCTTCCACTTAATGTCCTTAGCTTGATGGGGCCAAAGAGATCCATATGAAGTAGATCTAAAATTCTGGTGAGGAGAGTGGTAGGCTGAACTGGCTTGAATGATGCTCTGGTCTGCTTTCCTTTCTGGCATGCATCATAGAGAGCTTCATTCTTGAATACTTCTTCTGGAAGTCCTCTTACCAGCTTTTGAGAGCTTATCTTGTTGATGGCTTTAAAGTTCAGGTGACATAATCTTTTGTGCCATAGCCATCCATTTTCAGCAGTTGTCTTACAAAGAAAACAGGTGTTTGGAGTGCCTGTATTCCAATCTATCATGTAGACATCTCTTCTTCTGAATCCTTGTAGCTTCACTTATCTAGATAGGATATTAATCACCATGTATTTCTAAATGGTGATGACTACTAGATACTTCTCATCACAGAATTAGCTTATGATCAACAGATTGTATTTGAGCCCTTTGACATAGTGGACTTTGGATATGGTTATGTTTCCTCTGTGCAGCTCTCCAAATCCTTTTGTCTGACCTCTAGATCTATCTCCAAAGGTTACATCTGGGCCTTTTTCTTTGGTGTAGTTTGAAAGCACCTTCTTATTCCCTGTCATGTGCCTTGAGCAACCATAATCTACAAACTATTCTTCACCTCCTATTGTTGAGCTTGAGGAGATGTGGTAGTAGTCCTTCCACCTTTTATGCAATCAGAGAAGTAGAGATTTAGGTACTCAAAATTGTGTGGGTCCTTTGGGGTTAGTAGGCTTCCTGGAGAATTTATTTCTCCTTGGATTGTAAAAGTTATGTTGTCTACCCCTATAAGGTGTGTGCTGTCTGGGTCTATATCCTTGGTTAGGATTGTGTACTGGATATGCCTCATAAAATCTATGGTGTGGCCGTTTCTATATCTTGGCTGAGACCATTTGTTAAATCGTTGGGGTCTCCACACCTGTTCATTTTGAAAATTTGGATAACCTTGCCGTTTCCATTTGCCTCTCCCATTTTAAAATATATTTTTAGGGAGTCTTTGGTAATAGTTGGCATAATGTCTTGGCTGCTGCTTTTGCCTTGGCCATTGCCTAGTCTCCTGTCTAGGTGGCTGCCTTGTGAACCTTGGATGCTGCCTAAACTTTTGACTGGGTTGCTACCTATTTTGAAATACGAGTTTACATTCAGGCTCAGCAGCTTGAACAATTGTTTCTCCCTTAATAAAAACGGTTCTTGAACTAGAGGGAGTGTTGGGGTCATATCCAAGTCCTGATGAGGAATAAAGTGGTCTTGTTTATACACAATTCATCAAGGGTTATAAATGCCTTGAGGGATGTTATTTCCTTAGCTTGTGTACTACTTAGCTGTGTCAGTTTGGCAAACTCAGATTTAACATGAGCAAGTGCAGCTGATTTCTCACTGTTTAAAATAGTCAACTTTTCAATCTCAGTTGTAATATTATCAGCCGGGCTTTTGAATTTGTTTTCAGCCTACTTTTCAAATTCAGATTTGATTTGTGTCAACTCTATGCTGAGTTTTTAAAAATTATTTTTCAGCTGCCTATTCTCATCTTGCAGCTATGTTTTCTCTGTTGTCACAGTTAAGTGTGCAGATTTTAATTTTTCAAAGTCTTTAAGGAGATGATTGATAGATTCATGTAAGTCAATATCTTGAGACATGTCTGAGCTGTTATTATTAAAAATTAAGGGTTTAGATATTACCTCTTCATCGACTAGGTTGGCCATTAGACAATTGTATTCATCATCATCATCAGAGAAGAATCCACCACTTGATTCTACTGTTTCTTCAATATGATCTTCTCCAATGAAAACTTTTCTTTTGTCCTACTTTCTACCCACTTCTTTCTTGGCTTCATCTCTCTTGAGATCAGGTCAGTCAAATTATATATGCCCAGTTTTGTGGCAGTTATAACATTCCACCTTCCAGTTGCCTGCCTTCTGGTTCCTCCTTGGATTGTCCTTGTAGTTCTTCTTGTATTTGAATAATTCTTTCTGAAATTACTGAACCTCTGCATGATGAAAGCCATCTATTCTTCAAAATTCAGAGGACTGGGGGGGACTGGCTTCTGCTAGGCTCTTTGCAGATGATTCTACTGCAAATGCTATCCCTTTGTCTGCAGGTTCATTAGATGATGAACAGGGCATCTCGAACTCATATGCCTTCAGATCAAAAAATAGCTCCTGGATCTTTATTTTGTTAGATCCTTTGACTCTCTCATGGCCACATCCTTCGTGCTCCATTCAGGATTGAGAGATCTTAAAACTTTTAGGCCATCTCCATGTTGCCATATGTCTTTCCAAGGTAGTTTATTTATGATCTCAGTGAATCTTATGTTCACTTGGTCAATTGATTCACCATTCTTCATCTTGAAGTTGTCAAACTTTTGGGTGGTAATTGACAACTTATTTTCTTTTATCAGCTCGGTTCCCTCACACATTACAGCTAATGTGTCCCAAATTTCCTTTGCATTTTTAGAATTCTTGAACTTGACCATGGTTGCTTTGTCAAGAGTTTGGTAAAGGATATCTCTGGCCCGGTTGTCTAGGTTTCTCTCTCACGGGACATCTCGGTCTTCTTCTTGGGAATCTTCTCTGGCATCCAAGCAGCAATTTCTTCTGGTGTATTATCCTTCTCAAAGATAAAAGGACCTTCCTCAACGATTCACCACATGTCATCATGAATGGATGACAGATGAGCCTGCATTCTTATTTTACATAAGTCATATTCATCAACAGAAAATACAAGTAATCTAGAGTGCATGTGTTGCATATGCTCCATTCTAAATGAGAGATTAATATATATGCTCAGATATTTGGATCTGGTTCTGTAAAAAGTGAAACCTCTCCGATACCACATGTAGATCATAAGTCGTCAGAAATAAGTCTAGATGAGGGTGAATAAACTTATTAAACTCTTTCCTGAAAGTCAGGTGAGTTTCTCAGCTGTGATAAGTACAGATGACTTATGTCATCTACAGACAGATAATGCGGAAGACACAGCTGATGACGATACAGATAACTAATGTTGTCTGCAGTTAACTTCTAATGGAACAGTAAATATGAATGCAACAGTTAAGTATGATGTGTAGAGCAGTAAATCACACAAGAGCTTATAGTGGTTTCAGAGGTGGGGTAATCCTCTACTAGTCAACTTCTTTCCAAACCAGTTGGAGATAAATTCACTGTAACTGTCAACCAGTGATAAAGGTTACAATGAATTTCTTCCTTGTTACAACAGCTTCCAACCAGTGGAAATTCGTGGCCGTTGCAACTCCCTTTACTGCCTAGCACCTCTTGATTGACTGCCTAGCACCTCTTGATTGAAAACCCTTGGATGCCTCAACAACCCTCGAGCTGTCTATCACCTTCCAATCAAGAACCCGTGGATTCCTTATCAGTCACGAAACTTCTGAAACCTCGTTCACAGAAGTACCCCTTACTCAGCTTTAAAGACAAGAGTTCTTGTCTTCTCCAACTTTAAAGAGCTTCTTCGAATATGACTGTTTAAGGTTTGCTCTTTCACGATGCTATAGATCTCTTTGATAGCTTTGTTTGCTTTGATTACTTTATTCACTTGTAAGTATAGTTCGCATCATTCTTTACTCAATTCATATCTTCAGATATTTATAGTACGATCCTTGAGCTTCCTTCATAGCCGTTGCATCATTGTAACAAATCCGTCCGTTGGAGAGTGGACTTCTTTTTTTATCTTATCATTGTGTTGCACGTCTAGATTCCCCTTTTCAATTCCGACCGTTTGAAAGACTTTTTTTGTTAACGCCGTTATTCTTGATTAGAATAATCATAAGTCTTCAAAATGCGGATCTCAAGGAATATTTTACTCCTAGCTTTATTGGAATCTTTCCAGTTTGTCTCTTTATGTCTGCATGTGGCTTTCCGTAATTGTTGACTTTCAACTCTTACTGACGTGGACTGAGTATCTTAAACTTGGCCGATATCTTGACTGAGAACTTATCTGATATCTCTTGGTCAAACCTGTCTGATGTGCAGTCAACCTTCTCGGAGATAAAGTTCTCTGCTCTGGACTTCTCTGAGATAAAGTTCTCTGCTCTGAAGTTATCTGACCTAATGAATGTTCTCTGATCTAATGGTCAAACTTCAGTTGATATTTGTTGGCCAGTTCTCGTCTGATAACTCGACTGTAGATAGGTTTTGGTCAAACCTCTATGATATACTGCGTTGACCAAAAATTGTCTGATGTAGCGCCTTCTTCAGAACTTATCTGCAGCTAGGTTTTGGTCAAACCTCTATGATGTTTTGCGTTGACCAAAAACTTCTCTGATAATGAACTTGCCTGATAACTTCTTTGATAAATGGCAGTTCTATACTTAGTCGATTTTCTACTGATCAACATTTGATCAAGACTAAGCCTAAATTTAAAGGCCTATAGAAGATACTCATTTGGTTCTTCTTTATAATTTTCAAATACATAAAAACATATATTTGAATAATTATCAATACAGGGATGACAACATCAAAATCTAACAAGTATTCCTAACAATTCTTGAACTCGTGCATATGGATTTAATTGGACCATCTAGATATGTTAGTCTAAATGAAAAACTTTATAATTTGGTGATTGTTGATGATTTTTCTCGATTTACATGGGTTAGATTCCTTGCTCATAAAGATGATACATTTTTCGAGTTTTCTAAATGGTGTCGTTTGGTACAAATGAGAAAAATCTTTCCATAATTTCTATTTGTACCGATCATGGAGGAGAATTTGATTGCTGTCCATTTGTATTATTTTGTGACAAATATGGAATAAATCACAACTTTTCGGCTCCTAGAACTCCTCAACAAAATGGGGTCGTTGAAAGGAAAAATTGCTCTTTGGAAGAAATGTCTAGAATGATGTTAAATAAATACTCTCTTCCACAATATTGTTTGGACGAAGCTATAAATACGGCGTGCTATACAATTAATCAAGTTCATCTTCGTAGAGCTCAACTTAAAACCCCATATAAAATTTGGAATGGTAAGACGCCAAATATTTCTTACTTTCATCGTTTTGGTTGCAAAGTTTTCATTCATAATAACGACAAAGAAAATCTGGGCAAATTTGAATCTAAATCCGATTTAGGCATTTTTTGGGATACTCGTTAAACAGTAAAGATTTTCGTGCTTACAATCTAAGAACAAATAAAGTAGAAGAATCCATTCATGTTAAATTTAATGAAGCTATTTCACCACCGAGAAAGGTAGATTCGTTTGATGATGCAGCTACACTTCCGGAACTTCAAGCCGAATAAGAAATGGAGAAAAATCGGGAGGCTCATGAAGAAGACTTACCCATTGAATGGAGGCATATCAGAGATCATCCGAAAGATATCATAATCGGGGAATATTCAAGATGGTGTTCAAACTTGTAAAAAAAAATTAGAATACTTGAATAATTTTACCTTTGTATCCGAAGTTGAACCCAAAAATGTGTCTGCAACTCTTGATGATGAAAGCTGGGTGATGGCAATGCAAGAAGAGTTTTTTCAATTTGAGCGAAATAATGTATGGAATTTAGTTTCAGCTCCTAAAGATAAAACCATTATCCGAACTAAATGAGTGCATAAAATCAAGTGTGACGAAGACAGGTACTATGTTCAAGAAGAGGGTCTCGATTATGAGGAAAATTTCGCATCCATGGCTCATCTTGAAGCCATTCGCCTACCTGTGCCTTTGCATCTCGTAAGAAGATTAAACTCTTCCAAATGGATGTTAAAAGTGCTTTCTTAAATAGCATTATTTAAGAAGAGGTCTATGTGAAGCAACCTCCAGGCTTTGAAGATTATGAATTTTCGGAATACGTCTACAAGCTCAACAAAGCCCTCTACGGTTTGAAACAAGCACCACGAGCCTGGTACGATCATTTAAGTTAATTTCTTATTGCAAATTGCTACAAAAGAGGTAAAATCGACAACATTTTGTTTGTGAAAGTTTTAAATAATGATATGCTTATTTGTCAAATATATGTAAACGATATTCTTTTCGGTACTACTAATGAATCTCTTTGCCAAGATTTTTCTAACCTAATGAAGGAAGAATTCGAGATGAGTATGATGAGAGAATTAACATTCTTCCTCGGGCTTCAAATTAAACAATGTGAAGATGGAATTTTCATCCACCAAACCAAGTATACTCACGATCTCCTCAAAAAGTTCAAGATGGAAAGTAGCAAAGCTATTTCAACTTCAATGTCTTCTACATTAAAATAAGACAAAGATGAAAATGGAAAATCCATCGATCAAAAGCTATGTCGAGGTATGATCGGATCTCTACTATATTTGACTACATCTAGACCAGATATAATTTTTGCTACATGCTTATGTGCTAGATTTCAATCAAATCGTAAGGAATCCCATTCGAATGCTTGCAAACATATTTTTCGTTATTTAAATGGAACTATTGGTCTAGGACTATGGTATCCATCATGTCTGAATTTTAATTTAATTGCATACAATGACGCCGATTTTAGTGGCCGTAAAATTGACAAGAAAAGTACTAGCGGCACATGTCATTTTATTGGGTCATACCTAATCTCTTGGGGAAGTAAAAAACAGACAAGTGTAGCAATGTCTACAGCTGAAACCGAGTATGTGGCCGCAAGTAGCGCTTGTGCGAAAGTGTTATGGATCAAAAATCAACTCCGAGATTATGATATTTATTTTGAAAAACTCCTATTCTATGTGAAATACCAGTGCAATAAATCTCAGTAAGAATCATGTATTACATAGTAGAACCAAACATATTGATATAAGGCATCACTTTTTGCGCGATCACGTTCAATAAAAAGATATTTGTCTATTTTTATCAGCACAAAAGATCAATTAGCCGATATTTTTACCAAACATTTACCCTTAGAATCGTTTAATTCCATCAAATTACAAGTTGGTATGGGTCATCTCGAAAATTTTTAAAATTTATTTCATACCGTACTTTATAAATTAAATAGAGCATGAACAGTTAGCGTACGCTACATGCCAGACGTAGTGCACGCTATCGGATTTATTTTTAAACCTGAAAAACTCTGTTAAATCTACTGTCCTCAGAACCTATTCTCCAATAGCGCCCGCTAGGACAAATAATAGCGCACGCTATTGAAACCTTCCAGATCCATATTTAAACCTAATCGGGTCAACCCTTTCTTCTTTATTCACCTTCTTCATCCACTGCTAACCCTGCAAATATCACTGACCTCCCGTCCGTCTCTCTCTCGTCAATTTTTTTGTTAAGTCGATGCTATCAAATCTATATCATGGCAAGCGGATATAAAACCGCGATGAAGAAGCAGGATAAGAGTTCCAAACGCCCGCGGTCCGACTAACTCAACAGCTCTAGGTTTCACTCTTCGGTTTGTCAAGAGGTATACTATCAAATCATGCCTCAAGAGCATGTTACTGATTGCTATTACTTCAACTTTGCATGTCTAGACAGAGTAGGGTTAAAGATTCGTGAATTTTTTGACAAATTGGAGATTGCTAAATTTGTTGAGATGAAAGGCCCGATTTACCCTTTGATGCGTGAGTTCTATGCGAATTTACATATTGGGACTCATTCCTCTTCGGAATCATCTGTCTTATTTTCACTATTCTGTGGTACGAAGATGTTCGTGTCTTATGAAATCTTGAAAGAAATTTTTTGAGCTTAGCTGTGATGGTTTCATGTGTAATAGGTCGTCTCAAGACGATGAGGAGTAGAATTTGACTGATCTTGACATCCGAGAGTTTATGAGTTCAAAAGAAGTGATTGATATCACCAATGATATATTTGAGAATAATGACTTCGGGATTGATATCCGTTTGCTTCTTGTTGCTCTTACAAAATGCCTTATGCCAAAAATCAACACTCAACACAAGCTTGTTGGTGTTGATAAACAATTCGTCTAACATGTCTGGAACGAGGAGCAAGTGAACTTTGCCGCCATAGTTTTTAACTGGATGATGGCTAAAGGAGATTTATTCCATTCCAAAAAGTATGCTTCTAGGACATGAAAAGTCGGCATGCCGTTCAAATTCCACAAAGTAAACTTGCAAGGCGAAGTGTCTATCCTGGTATCTCGAGGTCATGAGATCTCCGACTCCACGCTTAGGCGATGCATTACATTTAAACTCTTAATCGAGGATGGATTTTGTTCTCTTACCTTCGGGAAGATGATCGGGTTTCGAAGGGAACACGACTTCCAACACCCGAGGAAAGAATCACTCAGACAGGACCAGAGACTTTACGGGAAATACAAACAGGAGGATTTCAGCGCAAAGCTCAACCTAAAGGGAAGAAGAAAATTTCCGAGGAAACGAGTGCGACCGAAAAGGAAGATGACGTGGTCGTACGAATTAGGGATGTTGTCGGTCCGGTTTGGTCCGGTATTGTCTTCACGGGTCTAGACCGTTAAGGTATCGAGTATTATCGGTTTCGGCCCTTATCGGTTTTGGGTTCCAACTTCAATACTTGTATCCGGACCGCTAACGTTTCGGATGAGTATCGGTTCGGGGTATTTCGGGCGGGTTCTCGGGTATCTTGGATCATAAAAAGCCCTAATCACCAAAACCTCATAATCGAAACAAGAATGTTGGGTTTTATTCAAATATATGCTAAGAAAATTAAGAGATATGTTCTTTAAATTTTATTTTTCTATATGTACTAATACCTTATACAATATTTTATACAATGTATGTTTACGAAAATTTACCAATTTTTTTACCGGGTTAACGGTTTCTATCCTTATCGGTTTTGGTTCTAACTTCGGTACCAGTATCCGGACCGCTAACGTTTCGGGTGAGTATCGGTCTCGGGTATTATCGAATGGTTCTCGAGTATACTTGGACCGCTAACAGCCCTAGTACGAATGCGTAGCTTGGAAACTAGGTAGTTTGAAATAAAGTAAGAACTTAGGGACCCGTTCCGATCTAAATAAACATTGGGAAGAAATGAAGTCGGTGAAATCTCTTCTCAAAGCATATATTCGCTCTACTAATTCGAGCTTCCCTTTTCCGACCCCGTCTTCCAGCCATTAAATTCATCTCCGCTTATTTCCTTGTCGAACGACTTTATAACTTATTTCCTTGTTTGCTATTTATGTTGTGAATCTTCGTATTTGAATGCTTTGAACGTTACTAGTGGTATTTGAATATCTTGATTAATGTTGTTTGTACTTGATATTTTACGGCCTTTGATTGCATTAGTGGGGGAAGGTAACCTTTTTGCTTATGACAAAAAGGGGGAGAAAATATGTGTGAAAAATCATTAAAATTATTTATCAACGTATTGCGACATTTTCCACACTAACAAAAATTGAACAAAGCAAAAAATACTTTGATTCGAAATTTCATTTACAAAATTTTGCAGAAATTTTTACCAAGTGTTTTGTCATCATCAAAAAGGGGGAGATTGTTGAGCAAATATTATCTTGATGATGATTTCAAAACCACTTAGTATTATATAACCCACGCTATACCATTTTGTAGCGTATGTTAAGTACCTTGAACAGAGAACTGGACAGAATATTGACCTCAAGCTTAGCGCACGCAACCGCTATGATCAGCGCACGCTACCGATACTTCTAACGCAAGTTAACAGACCACGACAGTAAGCTCAATGTTGTCATCAGAAAATGATTAACGCACGCTACTGTAGAAACTACGCGCGCTCTATGGATCAATTAACGCACGCAAATGTGTTCCTAGAGCATGCTAAGGCCTCAAGACAGAGGGTTCTGGAATTCAGACATCAAAGCAGGAAACGCATGTTAATGGTGCAATAACGCACTCTAAGCGAAGCTAGTAACACACGTAAATGTGTTTATAGCGCACGCTAAAGGCTCAAGATAAAGGGTTCTGGAATTCAGACATGAAAGTAGGAAACAGACACTAATGGTATATCAATGTATGCTAAGTGGAGGAAGTAACGCACGCTAATACCTATCATAAACATACGTTAAGTTCGAAATATATCTGTTGATCATTTTACCGTTGGAGAACAAATTCAACACGGAAATCACGTACAAAATGGAAAGCCAAGTTTGACCATCTAACGCACGCTAAGGATGATCATTAGCGCGCGCTACATTCGAAATTTATCCATTGGAAATAGATGTTAGAGACAAGACCGTTCCCTTGTCAAAGTCAAAAAGAAAAGATGGTTGACCAAGTCGATAATGCATGCTAAGTATATTGTTTAGCGCATGCTAAACATGATATTTTATCCTTGGACAGAAGAAGACCGTTCAGCAGCTTTGAGTCAAATTACTGTTAGCGCACGCTAAGGGTACAATTAGCACACATTAATAGTGTCGTTTCTCAAGACATCAAAGGAGGCTGGTGGCTCTAAATACTAGAGATGTTAAACGGGCTAGCCCTAACGGTTCCGGGCTAGCCCTAGCGGGCTTCGGGCTAAACGGTCCAGGCCAAAAAAGCCCGGATTTAAACGGGCTAGGAAATATCGGCCCTAACCCTAACCTAGCAGGCCAAACGGGCTAAACGGGCTAAATATTTAAAAATCTATTTTTTATTTTTTTATAAGTCATAAACAAAAAAAAAAACAGTAACAATATATTTTATAAATATATAGTAACAAATATACTATAATAAATATAACAAAAAATACACTTTTATGTATATCACACATATATATATATACACTATATTAACAAATACAGTAATAATATATTATATATAATATAAATATATATTACATATATAATATTAATATATATTATATATAATATTAATATATCCTATATAAATATAGTATTACTATAAGTTGAAATTAATAACATATATATATATATAAATATATATATATATATATATATATATATCGGGCTTCGGGCTAGCCCTAGCGGGTTTCGGGCTAGCCCTAACGGGCTTCGAGCTAAACGGTCCGGGCCAGAAAAGCCCGGATTTAAACGGGCTAGGAAATATCGGCTCTAACCCGGTTTTTTGGCGGGTTAAACGGGCCAGCCCGCCGGGCCCGAGCCCGTTTAACATCTCTACTAAATACCCACACCTTGGGTATCTCAAAAACACACAACTTCAAGCAATCATACATACATTCTGAGCTCAAAATATTGTTATTACTCTCAAGCAAGTTTATTCCTTTGAGTTGTGTAAGAAAAAGATACAAAGCACTGTGCTTATATTTTCCAATTATATATTGTGTCTTTCTCATAGTGTTAGAGTGTTGCATCATTCTTTCACAGGTCGAATCAGGAAGTTCAGTCCGATGTTATTAAGATCCTTGATCTGGCATTGTTAGGATTGAATTTTTAGATTCATAGTGAGGTTATTCTAGTTCCGATAGAATACTAGAAAAAGAATTATATTAGTTATAGTCGGTTGTGCTTGGACCAATAGAAGATAAGCAAATTGTATCGGTTGTGCCTGGACCTATAGAAGACGAGGCAAAGTGAAGTGTGGTCTATCCTTAAGCCAATAGTAAAAAGAAACAAATAGAGGACGTATGCAAGTTACTAAACCTCTATATATCGATGTGTCATTTACTTTGAGCACATTTAATTATTCCTTCGCGAGAAATTTTATTTATCCGCATGCAACCCCCCTTCTAGTGGGATTCTTATCTCTTCAGATGGATTGGACACCGAGTGGTGTAGTGTGTTATGAAACCTTGAACATTGATGTGTTCCGGGAAGTGTATCGACATTTGAGTTTTTTGATAAACTCAGATATATATTTTTCCACGTGTTTGAATTTGGTATTCGTGCTTTGTGTTTTTGGATTGGTGATTTTGAATGCCGTATAGGTATGTGTTTGAGAATCGGTTGTGTTTAGCTAATTGCTGTTATTTTCTACAAACGTGTTCCCCTTGGTAATTATATATGTTGCATGCGTGTTTGGAAATGGTCTACTAAACTTTTATAGACTTGAGTATAATTGTGGAAATCAGTTTTCAAAATGTCTTGACGGTGCGGTCAAAGGACAGCTTAGTGTGGTTTTCGAAAGGTTGTTTAGATTTTGGCGAACCGACCTTGTATTTTTGAATGAATCATTGCGATGGTATTTGAAGTGTGTGTTTTGAAATATTTTGGACATTATGTAAGACGTTACCATCGTTGATCTCTTGTCGTGTTTGAAAGAATTTTTGGAAATAATTTTAACATATTGGTTTTATTTTCAAATAACTCGAGTGTACGATTTTAAAAATCTTCCACACAATAAACTTTTGTATTTTAAAACATAAATGTGATTTTTATTTTCAAAAATAAATAGTGAAAGATGAAAAATCTTACTCGACTTAAACTTTAAATTCGTATTTGGAGAGATTTTCTGAGAAGAGTCCGTTAGCGCACGCTAATGTCATCATTAGCGCACACTAACGGACCTGGACTGAAGTGTGGACTGGATTGAGTTACTTAGGGCATGCTAGCAGCCTCATTAGCGCATGCTAGCGAGACTGAACAGATTGAAAATTTGATTTTTACCACTCGTTAGCGCACGCTAATTTCATACTTAGCGCGCGTTAAGTGCAGTATGTGGAGGGTGTAGATTTTTGCGTAAAGTGACATGCTAGAGTTGAATCATGTAGTGTCAAGCCGTTGTGATATAATCGTCATATTATCGTTCTTGTTGAGGAATTTTGGTTGAGTACCCAATTGTTGTGTTGCGTGGTTGGATTTGCTTTGTAGCCCGTATAATGTTGTTCCGACGTGATTGTTGATTTGTGGAAATATTTAGTGCGAATATGAATAGTTTCCCACATGGGGATGGTTCAGTGGAACCTATGGGGGTCGATGCTCAGGGGCATGGCCACGGGATACCATGTGTGTTGTTAATTGTAATAGTGATGCGTGGTAACATGTGGTTACCAAGTGTGTTGTTATATGTGATGAGGATACGGGGCGACATGATTTCTCTTAATCATGACATTTTGATGGAATTTGATATTCCGGAACATGGTTTTGCAAATGATTTGAGAACAAAATGATTTTGATCTATTCCTTATAGTTTTGGTAAAACATCCCGAGGTATCAAATATCTTCAAATCTTATTTCGAAAAAACTTTATGAACTTAGATTTTAAAATGTTACTATTTAAATGAACACCTCGGGGAGTTTTAAAAAGAATGTTATCAATGATGGGTTACTATGATGCGTGGTTTGTTATTACAGTGTTTGTATCAGTAATGGTCATAAGTTTTCTGTTGATACGGTCATGTGATTCGTCAGTTACGACCGTAAGTTCCATTTATTGCAGTTGTAGTTCTTGTATTCGTGTAATTTTCCGGGGTGGATATTTTGTGTTGATGGTATTTGTTGCCATACGTTGATATATTGCGTTAAGTTGGCATTTTGGTATATTGATTATGCGATGTTGTGTTCTATGGTGCTGACTGGTTGTATGTTCAGTATGCCGAGAAGACGAGGTCGAGGTTGTGGTCGTGGACGTAGTCAGGAGCATGGTGAGGCACGTGATAAGATTCAAGTATCCGGAGAGAATGTCAATGTTGGCAGAGTTGCAACGTTCGAAATGACTTTATCATCGATGAGCCTATTTCTGTGGAGAAGGAGCAGAAGAATTCTGGTGATTCATTGGGAAGTAAAGGAACTGGGGTTTATAAACCTCAACCCCCGTATCAATCGATTGTGAAACCTTCTAGGTCAGCTGGAAAATCTAAGAGACCTAGGGCGGTATCGTTGACTGTTGGTAACTTGCTTAGATGCTTTAACTGTAATGTTCCAGGTTGTTAGCCACTAAGTATATAGTAAACAGCTTAGAAGGTAAAAATACAATAAGTTGTATGATTTACGAAGTTAATTGCGTAGCGAAAGTCTGATAGTGATTTGCTGTAATTATAGCAACTGTGTACTCTCCTGTTTACTTGATGCGTACAAGGTTTTCACAATGTATACTATAAATCACAGTTACATGAAAACGTTAAGGATGAAAAGTAAATAACACACAAAATTAAGTGGTTCGAGGTAAACCCCTCTATGTCCACTTGTCCTCCGCACATGAGTAAAATATTTATTAAAATCACTACGTACACAACTATGTGATGTTAATTAAACATGGCTCTGTATCGTTCACACAGATTGATACAGGGACCACTGCTTTGGATGTTCACACAGATTGGCTTCAGCTCTTTTAACTTGCTTCTTCTTACACAAATCGAAACTTCGTCTTCAATGTTATTCTTCCACATGGGCTGGAATACGCAAGGACTTAGTCCACACATGGCTAAGGTTGATCTCAACGGTACAGATGGTAGAATGATTCCAAATAGCAGCTATATCTTTTACGAGCGTTCGTTGTATGATGTGTTGTTTATGTTGAGGACTTAGTATATTTCTTCGCATAGATACTCTTGTATGCTCAGGAAATATATTGCTCTTTTGTAGCTATATTGTCAGAGCTAGAGCTGTAAACAGCACTACCAGACTACGGCCTCCACTCAGACATGTCTCAACTTTCTCGCTTCTTAGTCATGAAGTCTCTGATTCTTTTTCGAGTTGTATTTGTCATTTTTGATCTGCTGTTTATGGATTGAACGAGATTCAAGCTGGGGCGAGATTCCTGTGCGTGCTCATCACCAATTGCGGGAATAACGAGTCTTCTGGGACCTTTTCTTTGTCTCGAAATGAGTCGAACTGTACCGAACCTTTACTGGGTTCGGTCCGACTCGAAATTATTCGAACCTTAGGTTCGAGTCGGCTCGAAAATTTCGAACTGTAATATCCGTAACTTTCCATTTTTAGCAGTTTCCATTTTTGGTGTATGTCTATTTTTATCGACTCGCTTATAACCGTTTCAACATTGTGAATCTACTTTATTCTTGGAGTTTTTCCATTTGGACGAGTTTTGATGATGTTTTCACGTGATTTCATTTTATGATATGTTTTGCCGTATGATCGTTTGATTCTCGTAAAACTCGTTCGTATTCGTTGTTTCTTGGCTTGTGCAAGTTCGTATGATTGAGTTGGTCGTGTTGAGACTTTCGGTTTATAAATCCGACGTCGTTTCGTGATTTTCGGGCACTTGGGCCATTTTTGTAATTTCCTATAAGTTTAGGGAAATTCATCTCCTTGTCATATTTTGGATTCCTCGGTAGTTGGAAGTGCATTTACTGTCGAACACTCAGCTTTGTTGTTATGAATACCTCGTACTTGCACTTTTGATTCTATCCTCGTGTTGTGGTTCGTCGTTGGATCGACTGTGCAGAATTAGTGTTCAGAACTGAGATCTGCTACGTGCATAACGTACGTTATGCATGATCCATAACGTACGTTATGACCTTCCCCAATTCAGTACAGGCATTTGGTTACGTACGTTAACCAGTATTGGGTTACGTACGTAACCATCATAACGTACGTTAACAGCTTGTGTTAACGTACGTAACGCGCTGTCAGCGTTTTTAAACCTGACTTAACCTCAATCGTCTCTTTTCATTCTTCTTCAACCCTTCTCGCGACGTGAGTGTTTTTGAGCGCCTTTGGAGCGAGTTGTCCAGAGCAATCCGTGGATTTCCTCTAGAGATTGATTTTGTGTACCAAGGGAGATTAATCTACAACATTATCATCATCCATCAGTAGAATCCAAGGTATTTCCTCAGGAACCCTAACTTTGACGAATTTGGGGTTTTTTCGGGATTCTAGGGATTAGTTCCGAATTGTTCAATTATGTTATGATATTCCTTACCGATTGTGGTTATTGGGTGATTCCAAATCCATTTTTCTTGATTTTAAATCCGTGAATTATCAATATGGGGAGATTTTGCGTAAACCCTCGCCCGTATCGATTGATCGTTAATTGTCCTAGCATGTAATCGGGGTTATGGGAGTATCCCTTTCGATTATTGATGTCCGTTGGGACTGAGTTATGCTAATTCTTCGTTTAGGAACCGTCGTTTTCCATTCGGATCCCCCGTAGTCGTTTTTCCACTTCCGATTCTTCGAAGATGTCACAAAGGCAAGTACTTTACATTTGTTTACATGTTCTAGTATTTGAATTATGGCTGTATCGTGGTTGTTGTGGATGGATATGCGTATGTTCACCTAGGGACGGTCCGACGGGGCCTCTAGGGATACGTATTGCCGTGAGTGTGCGTATCATGAACTGTGGTTAGCCACCCAGGGATGTCCGACGGGATTCTGCGGGGTACGGTGGCCGTGAGTCTCGTACCAACGGTTAACTTTGAATTGTGATTGTTGGAGATAATGTGTTTTGTGTAAATATTCCGGAATATAAAATGTTTTCTAAAATGATTTTTGGCGCATATATTCATCTGATTAGAATGTAGTTCAAATGGATTGTACTTGCACTAGCAGTTGTCGCTAACCCCTTAAATGGGGGAAATACTTTTTGTATTTCAGGTATCGATCATGAGACAAAGAGCACTCGAGCCGTATGAGGATGATGGGCAAGCATGATACTGTCCAGTAGTTAATTATTAGTGTTCTGTCTGTCGGTTATTTTTGATGTCTTGTTTTGGGGATTTCTGTATCATAAAATTTGTTTAGGTAACTTCCTGTTTGAATTTGTTAATGTTGTGTTCCCGTTTTGGGAAATGGATTTAATGTCAGATTTAATTTGTCGGTTTGTAGTCTTTTATTTGAATTGTCGTTTTATTGATGATTGTTTGTCGTTGTCGAATGTCTTGTTGGTACGTTAGCCTGGTGGATCCCACAGTGCGGGGTCCACGGCGCTGTAATATGCCCTGAATGTCTTGGGGGTGTTACAGAATATGGTATCGGAGCTTAGGTGGCTGTCGGTTATTTGGGTCTAGTCGAGTGTCGTTTTTGAACAGTATCATTGTCATGCCATCATCTCAATACGCCGGTGCTCGTAAGTTTTTCCTAACTTGACTCGTTTCGACGTTCTGTTCTATTTCTGTCTTAGTATCTTGTTGCATTTCGCGTTTGAATTGTACTTACCCGTTACTTCTTCAGAATTCCTGCTGGCAGAGGTCGCGGACATGGCGCAGCCGGTGGGGCGACCATGTCCGATCACTCGAGAACTGATTCGGCGATGCCTTCTTTGTCGAACAGTGTTCCCCCTAGTTCCGGAGGTCAGCAGGGCCAATCTGCTAGCTCCGGTAATGCTAATGAGAATGTTGGAACGGCTAATATTTTGCAACAAGTAGCGAACCAGATGACGCTACTGACTCAGGCCGTTCTGGTCGGCCAAGCTAATGCCAACCCGGTTTCGCCTACTGGATCCGGCAATGATAAGTTACTTCAGGACGTGATTCGTATGCGTCCTCCGCAGTTTGATGGTGCTTCCGACCCTTCCGGTTGGGAGAATTGGCTATTCGAGATGGAGAAAGTATTTGAGGCTGCTAATTGTTCTGAGGAGAGGAAAGTACCCATTGCTCAGTACTTCCTCGCCAAGGAGGCAGCAACGTGGTGGCAAGCGGTGAAACCGCGTGACCGGGCAGCTACGTGGGCAGAGTTTCGGGATCTGATGGAAGATGAATTCTGTCCATGGCCAGTGAAAGATGGGAGGATCCGAGCCTTCTTTGAGGCTAAGCCCCAAGATGTTCCTATTTCTCAAGCTATCAAAGACTACAATCAACAGCTGCATTATGTGAGAAACCAAGTCCGAGATGAGCTTGATAAGATCCGCCACTTTGATATGCGGATGAAACCGAGGGTGCGCCACTACATGTCTGGTCTAGGGTGCACGACTTTGAAAGAGTATCAGAATAAAGCGATGGCTTATGATATGTCGTTTTCTGCGACAGAGACGGCAATCAAAGGAAAGAAGCAGAAGACCTCCGGTCAGTTTTCGGGAGGCAAGTCAGGAGGGTATCCGAAGGCTCAGTCTGGTTCGCGAGTCTTCGGGAGTCAGTCGCCATCAGTTGGGCGAGGAAACGGTTCTAAGTCTGCGCCTACTGGTGCTGTTCGCGGTCCTACGTGCTTCAACTGTAGTCGTCCGAGCCACATGATGAGTGAGTGTGATAGGCCTCCGATTCAGTGTCTCGCTTGTGGTCTGATGGGTCATCGTGCTAAGTTTTGTACAGATGTAGCTCGGGCTCCAGTTACTCAGATACCAGCCCCAGCTGCGGGAGAGCCGAGTGTGAATCAGGCACCGACAGTTCCTCAGCCGCAGCAGAGTTTTGGTAGAGGTCGAGGACATGGGCAGCCTTCTAGAGGGGGAGATTCTAGTGCGGGGTCTGTTCCGCCCCGTGTGTATGAGATGAGGCGAGCTGGAGATCCCGACGCGACGGTGGCTACAGGTACCGTTCACATCCTTGACCATCCTGTTTCCTTATTATTCGATTCTGGTGCTACGCATTCTTTCATATTTATGGATTGTGTGTGTCGTCTGCATATTGATTGCTTGGTTGTGTGTGAATCATTTGTTGTTAAACTGCCTAGTGGGGATAGCATCGTGGGGGATCGTGAGGTTAGAGATTTTCCAGTGAGTATCGCGGGGAGGGTTTGGCCTTCTAATCTGATTGCGGTAGACATTAGAGATGAAGATTTGATTCTGGGTGAGGATTGGATGGACCGTCATGGGGCGATCATGAATTATAGAACGAGGACTGTTTCGATGTTAGCCTCTGACGGTACCAAGCATTCTTTTGTGGGGCGCAAGCGGAGTAGCCAGAGACTCCTGATCAGCACCTTGAGGGCGGTGAGGCTTCCTCGGGGAGGTTGCACGGGTTATTGGTGTTACGCTTTGAGATCGGAAGAAGGGAGAGTCGAACTATCGTCTATTCTGGTAGTGTGTGAGTATCCTGATGTTTTTCCAGACGAGTTGCCGGGTTTGCCGCCGGACCGAGAAGATGAGTTTACCGTCGATTTAGAGCCGGGTGCAGCACCGATTTCTAAGACGCCATACCGTATAGCGCCTGCCGAGATGCTTGAGTTGAAGAAACAGTTGGGAGAGTTGCTAGACATGGGGTATATTCGACCGAGCGCTTCACCTTGCGGCGCACCGGTCCTATTTGTGAAGAAGAAGGATGGGTCACTTCGTTTGTGTATCGACTACCGAGAGTTGAACAAAGTGACCATCAAAAACAAGTATCCGCTCCCGAGGATTGATGACTTGTTTGATCAGTTGCAAGGGGCAACCGTGTTTTCGAAGATTGATTTGAGATCGGGGTATTATCAACTCCGAGTGAAGGATATCGATATTCCGAAGACGGCCTTTCGGACGAGATATGGTCACTACGAGTTTGTGGTTATGCCTTTTGGGCTAACCAACGCCCCAGCCGTGTTCATGCATCTTATGAACAAAGTCTTTATCGAGTACCTCGATAAGTGTGTAGTCGTTTTTATCGATGACATCCTGATTTACTCGAGGAGCGAGGAGGAGAACGCCCGTCATTTGCATATCGTGTTAGATATTTTGAGAACTCAGCATCTTTTTGCGAAGTTCTCAAAATGTGAGTTTTGGTTACGGGAGGTTATGTTTCTCGGTCATGTGATCTCGGCCGAGGGTGTTCGTGTGGACCCACATAAGGTAGAGGCAGTGTGGGATTGGGCGCCGCCCAAGAACGTGAAGAAGGTCCGCAGTTTTCTGGTCTTAGCCGGGTATTACCGTAGATTTGTCGAGGGGTTCTCTAAGCTCGCTCGACCGCTGACTCAGTTGTTACAGAAGTCAGAAAAGTTTGTGTGGACCGATGAGACACAGAATAGTTTTGAGGAGTTGAAGAATCGGTTGACGACCGCTCCTGTTTTGGCTTTACTGAGTGGTAATGAGGGTTTCTCAGTTTTTAGTGATGCTTTGGGCCAAGGGATCGGATGTGTACTTATGCAGCACGGGAGGACGATTGCCTATGCTTCCCGTCAGTTGAAACCATACGAGTTGAATTACCCTACACATGATCTTGAGTTGGCCGCAGTTGTATTTGCATTGAAGATCTGGCGTCATTACTTGTATGGCTCGTCGTGTCAGATTTTCACCGATCACAAGAGCCTGAAGTACATTTTTACGTAGAAAGAGCTTAATATGAGACAAAGAAGATGGTTGGAGTTGATTAAGGATTACGATCTGGAGATCCTTTATCATCCGGGCAAGGCTAACGTGGTAGCAGATGCCTTGAGCCGGAAATCGATATCGCTTCGGGCGCTTGAGTTACTTACGGCTCAGCCGGAGCTTCAGCAGGAGTTTATGAGGTTGAGTGTTGAGATTGTACGGCCAGAGAGTTCCGGACAGTTGCGTACTCTTGAGATTTCTTCATCTCTGGTCGATGACATTAAATCGGGACAGATGGAGGACCCGATGTTTAGTCAGCTTCAAGAGAGTGTAGGGAGGGGGAAAGCCCTGGGATTCGTTATTCATGAGGACGGTGTGTTGAGATTCCGTGGTCGGTTGTGTGTTCCAAACGACTCGGAATTGAGGCAGAGTATTATGCGAGAGGCTCATGCGTCACCTTACTCAGTCCATCCGGGCTCGAGTAAAATGTATAAAGATTTGAGGAAAAATTTCTGGTGGAACGACATGAAGAATGAAGTAGTTCAGTTTGTGGCTAAGTGTTTGACTTGTCAGCAAGTCAAGATTGAACATCAGCGGCCAGCCAGGTTGTTGAAACCACTTCCCGTCCTGGAGTGGAAGTGGGAGGATATCTCTATGGATTTTGTCACGGGTTTACCGAGGGAGAATACTGGTATGAATATGGTGTGGGTGATTGTAGACCGACTGAATAAGTCGGCGCATTTTCTGGGCATCAAGGATTCTTGGGGTCCAGAAAAATTGGCTCGTATTTTTATCGCGCAGATAGTGAGACTTCATGGTACACCGAAGACCATTTTTTCGGACAGAGATGGCCGATTTGTATCGCATTTTTGGCAGGCGGTACATAAAGCATTGGGGACACAGTTACGTTTGAGCACTTCTTTCCACCCCCAGACCGATGGGCAGTCCGAGCGTACTATTCAGACGTTCGAGGATATATTGCGCGCGTGTGCGTTAGATTGGAGTAGTGACTGGGAAGAACATCTGGCTTTAATTGAGTTTACTTATAATAATAGCTGGCACGCGTCGATTAAGATGGCACCGTATGAGGCACTTTATGGCCGACGTTGCCGATCACCGATATGTTGGGATGAGCCGTCCGATTTAGTTGGCATCGAGCCAGACCTCGTGTTAGAGACGAAGGAGAAAGTTGAGTTGATTAGAAAGAGAATGTTGGCTGCTCAGAGTCGACAAAAGTCTTATGCGGATGTTAGGCGTCGACCTTTGGAGTTTGAGGTGGGAGATCATGTTCTGTTGAGAGTGTCTCCGATGAAGGGAGTTTTCCGTTTTGGGAAAAAGGGGAAGCTCAGCCCGAGATATATTGGACCTTTCGAGATATTGGAGAGAGTCGGCGAGTTGGCATATCATTTGGCTTTGTCTCTGTCGCTAAGTCATGTTCATAGCGTATTTCACGTTTCCCAGTTGAGGAAGTACGTTCCGGACCCATCCCACATTATTGATTTTGGAGACGTGGAGATTGAGAAAGATGTTACGTTTGAGGAGAGGCCTATCAGGATTTTGGAGCGTCGAGACAATCAGTTAAGGCACAAAACCATTCCTTTGGTTAAGGTGCAATGGTCGAGGCACGGAGTAGAAGAAGCGACGTGGGAGTTAGAGGAGGATATGCGTTCGAGGCACCCCGAGCTTTTTGATTCTTAAGTTTCGGGACGAAACTTTATTTTAGAGGGGGAGAATGTAATATCCGTAACTTTCCATTTTTAGCAGTTTCCATTTTTGGTGTATGTCTATTTTTATCGACTCGCTTATAACCGTTTCGACATTGTGAATCTACTTTATTCTTGGAGTTTTTCCATTTGGACGAGTTTTAATGATGTTTTCACGTAATTTCATTTTATGATATGTTTTGCCGTATGATCGTTCGATTCTCGTAAAACTCATTCGTATTCATTGTTTCTTGGTTTGTGCAAGTTCGTATGATTGAGTTAGTCGTTTTGAGACTTTCGGTTTATAAATCCGACATCGTTTCGTGGTTTCCGGGCACTTGGGCCATTTTTGTAATTTCCTATAAGTTTAGGGAAATTCATCTCCTTGTCGTATTTTGGATTCCTCGGTAGTTGGAAGTGCATTTACTGTCGAACACTCAACTTCGTTGTTATGAATACCTCATACTTGCACTTTTGATTCTATCCTCGTGTTGTGGTTCGTCGTTGGATCGACTGTGCAGAATTAGTGTTCAGAACAGAGATCTGCTACGTGCATAACATACGTTATGCATGATCCATAACGTACGTTATGACCTTTCCCAATTCAGTACAGGCATTTGGTTACGTACATTAACCAGTATTGGGTTACGTACGTAACCATCATAACGTACGTTAACAGCTTGTGTTAACGTACGTAACGCCGCCGGCGTTTTAAACCTGACTTAACCTCAATCGTCTCTTTTCATTCTTCTTCAACCCTTCTCGCGACGTGAGTGTTTTTGAGCGCCTTTGGAGCGAGTTGTCCAGAGCAATCCATGGATTTCCTCTAGAGATTGATTTTCTGTACCAAGGGAGATTAATCTACAACATTATCATCATCCATCAGTAAAATCCAAGGTATTTCCTCAGGAACCCTAACTTTGACGAATTTGGGGGTTTTTCGGGATTCTAGGGATTAGTTCCGAATTGTTCAATTATGTTATGATATTCCTTACCGATTGTGGTTATTGGGTCATTCCAAATCCATTTTCCTTGATTTTAAATCCGTGAATTATCAATATGGGGAGATTTTGCGTAAACCCTCGCCCGTATCGATTGATCGTTAATTGTCGTAGCATGTAATCGGGGTTATGGGAGTATCCCTTTCAATTATTGATGTCCGTTGGGACTGAGTTATGCTAATTCTTCGTTTAGGAACCGTCGTTTTCCATTCGGATCGTTCGTAGTCGTTTTTCCACTTCCGATTCTTCGAAGGTGTCACAAAGACAAGTACTTTACATTTGTTTACATGTTCTAGTATTTGAATTATGGATGTATCGTGGTTGTTGTGGATGGATATGCGTATGTTCACCTAGGGACGGTCCGACGGGGCCTCTAGGGATACGTATTGCCATGAGTGTGCGTATCATAAACTGTGGTTAGCCACCCAGGGATGTCCGACGGGGCTCTGCGGGGTACGATGGCCGTGAGTCTCGTACCAACGGTTAACTTTGAATTGTGATTGTTGGAGATAATGTGTTTTGTGTAAATATTCCGGAATATAAAATATTTTCCAAAATGATTTTTGGCGCATATATTCATCTGATTAGAATGTAGTTCAAATGGATTATACTTGCACTAGCAGTTGTCGCTAACCCCTTAAATGGGGGAAATACTTTTTGTATTTCAGGTATCGATCGTGGAGACAGGCGAGCACTTGAGCCGTATGAGGATGATGGGCAAGCATGATACTGTCCAGTAGTTAATTATTAGTGTTCTGTCTGTCGGTTATTTTTGATGTCTTGTTTTGGGGATTTCTGTATTATAAAATTTGTTTAGGTACTCGAGTACTTCCTGTTTGAATTTGTTAATGTTGTGTTACCATTTTGGGAAATGGATTTAATGTCAGATTTAATTTGTTGGTTTGTAGTCTTTTATTTGAATTGTCATTTTATTGATGATTGTTTGTCGTTGTCGAATATCTTGTTGGTACGTTAGCCTGGTGGATCCCATAGTGCGGGGTCCACGGCGCTGTAATATGCCCTGAATGTCTTGAGGGTGTTACACGAACCTCGTAATTTGAGGTTAGATTCGGCTCGAAGGCTAATTTTTTTATATAGTTCGATTCGATTACCATTCGAATATAGTTCGATTTGGCGTGATTTTTCGAACTATTGGAATAAAACTACATAGTCTCAGAATTAACAAGACCAGAATCCAATGTAAAATTACATTCCCAAAATGAATTCGTAATTCCAAAACTAACAAGTCCAGAATCCAAAATAAATTACATTCCCAAAATAAATGAATTAATAGGGAGGTTATGTCTTTCATTATTGGGCCAAAGCACCGAAACGAGCCCAACGGTTCGGGCCGAATGCCGAATCCTATTTCGTAGGGTTCGACTCTATGTTTGGTGTCCCGAATCAAGCCTCAAGCTGAGCTTTTTTGAGCCGAATAATTCGAACCGAATTGAACCTTCAGGTTTGTTAACAGCCCTAGTTAGAGCTATCTGTCAGATGTATGTGCGAGAATGACTTATATAAGTGAGAAATATCCTCTTGCTTGGGGATATTTATAACTTTGGAAATAGAACCATTATAAATGTAGTCGTTGGCCAGTTGGTGAGATGTAGACGTCTATGATTGGCGGCTGCTGAATGTTTGAATTGAAGACAGCACACATTTAATGCTTCAAACATTATTTTTACTTTGCCTTAAATGCTTTTCAGCTCATTCAGACTTGTCTCTTTTGGCCGCATTAAATATTGTCCTATCAGTAATAAATGATGCTTTAACCGTGAATACTTTATAAATAAACAATATTTATCTCACAATGGTTTAAAACTATTATTCAGTCCAGTTGGATGTGTTTTACTTTTCCTAACAAGTAAAACACCTACAGCCAGAATGTTGTAACCAACGTACTTAACTTCTGCTGTATGAAGATGTAGGATCTGTAGGATTGGACTCTGTAGAAGATCTCTTACTGTATGGATGGGTTGTACGGAGTTTCCTAACAGCTTCCATACTTGGTGAAATTCTGACTTTTAAAGACTTCTTTGTTGTACGTTGGCAATTTTCAAAATAGGAATATTTATCCTAACAATTTTCCCTTTTTTGATAATGCCAAAACTTCTTCTAGATACAGAGAGGCTGTCTTCAAGTCTTCTGTTTGAAAGATCTGATCTTTATGACTTAGTCTAGAATTTTGAACTGCTCACAGGCAAGTTCTACAATGAAAATCCTATATAACTAAGTGTATTACAACTTAACTTATGATTGGCGCGTAGGCACAATCTTACAGAGTGTAATCTAAATTGAATACAACTTAATCTATGAATTGTTTGCAGACAAGTTCTTACAGCTTGTGAATTAACAAGTGTACTAGTTGAAATATGACAATACTTCGTAATCCAAACAGTAAAAACAGTAAGAGCAGATTCTCTTTCAAGAAATCAAATTTTATTGATAATTGAAGAATTACAAGGTTTGAAAGATAAAAATATAAAGATAAGTACTGCATCGGCAAGCATACAGTAGAAAGAAATACAACATAAAATCGACAGAAGCTAAGTCCTATAGTGAGAATGCTTCCAAAGCCTTCAAGCAGGATCATGTTCAGTTCCACTTCACTAGTTGACTAAGGAGTCGTCGCCTCAATCCCTGTAGATACTTCGTCCTTCATCTGATTGATCGTAGGCAAGGATCCAATCATCTGGATGGGTGACCCGTTCACCCTTCTGGTACTTGGATTTCATCTTCAGCTGTAGGGGAAGATTTCCTTCTACTAATAGCCTTGAGAATTCATTTGCGGCATCCTCCAGAGTTTTAAATCTGTTGACTATAGCAGAATCCCTGATGAGAGTAGAAAAGTATCTCATCAGTTCATTTTTCTTCCAGTTCTTCAGATCTTCTGCTGAAGGATGTCGGTTTGTTGGCAGTAAAATCTCAGAAGGCTTATGCACAGTACTCTTCCATGGGTAGTTGGGTCCTGGAACTCAGGTTGAGAGCCAGTCACCCTGCATCCTCTTGCTCCTTGACCTGACCCGGGTCCATCCAGTCGGTCGATAGCAGTGGCAAAAGTTTCCTCCAATTCAACCTCTATTTCTCTCTCTTTCAGCATCCTCCATTTCCGGGTAGCCTCTCTGGACTCTTCCCCCTTTTTGGCATCATCAAGATCTAAGACCTTGCCGTGTATTTCTCGAATGAGCTTCATTGTTTTGGCCTGTTGGGTCTTGAGATTGTTGACGCTGTTAACTAGTATCCCAACCACTGTTGACAGATCATCGATCTTGTGATCATGGTTAGTTAGTTCGGAGCCAGTGTGTTGGTCAGAAAGTATACAGTAAACAGCTTTCAAAGTTAATTGCATAGCAGAAGTCTGTTTACTGAGTTGTTGTAAATGCAGCAACTAAGTGTTCTCTTGTTTGCTTGATCCGTACAGTGTTTAACAATGTATACTTAATAAATCATGGTAGAATGAAAACAGTAAAGGCCGAAGGTAAATGACACATGGTTTAAAAACCCCTCTAGGTCTAGTGGTCCTTCACACAAGAGTAAATAGTTTATTAAAATTACTACGTACATTTACATGACTTTAAGTAAACCTGTGTCTGTACTGTTCACACAGATTGATACAGGGACTTCAGCTTTGGATCGTTCACACAGATGCTTGAGCTCTTTCGACTCGCTTCTTCTCACATAGATCGAAGCTTCATCTTCAATGATATTCTTCCCACACTGATCAGAATACGCAAGGATCTTTAGTCCACACCTGGCTAATGATAATCTCAACCATAAGGGTAGAACAATTCCAAGCAGCAACTTTATCTTGGATGAACAATTGCTGTATGTTGTGCTGTTTGCGTTGAGGACTTAGTATATTTCTTCGCTTGGATACTGTTATATCCTCATGAAATATACTTCTCTTGCAATTGCTAGAATGTCAGAGTAATTTGTTAGAGTATGCGCGATAATGAATAACTTCTGTGTTTAAGTCCTCTGGCTTGGGAGTATTTATAACCTTGGAAATATATCCACTAAAAAATGTAGTCGTTGTTGATTGGTTAGATGTTGACATCTTTGATTGGCGGCTGCTGAATGTTTGAATTAAAGCAGATGCATTTAATGCTTTAGACATCCTTTTTGTCTCTACATTAAATACTCTTTAGAGCGTTCAAACTTGTCTCTCTCCACCCGCATTAGATGATGTCCTATCAGCAATAAATGCTGCATTTAACCGTGAATACTTTATGAATAAACAATATTTGTCTCAATGGTTTAAAGCTATATTCTATCAGTCCTGTTGGATGTGTTTTACTTCTCCCAAGTAAAACACCTACAACCTTACTACTGTATCCAACGTACTCTCTTGTTGTTGTATGAAGTGGGATCTGTAGGATGGACTCTGTAGAAGATCTCTTTGTTATATGTATGGGCTATATGACGAATCCTAATAGCTTCCATACTTATTGATATTCTGACTTCTTTAAGACTTCTTTGATGTACATTGGCAATTATCAAAACAAGAATATTTATCCCAACAATTTCCCCCTTTTTGATAATGCCAAAACTTCCTCTAGATACCTTCTTTTGGATACAGAGAGACTGTCTTCAAGTCTTCTGTCAATTGATATGATCTTCATAACTTAGTCAAGAAATGTGAACTACTCGCAGGCAAGTTCTAAAAAGGAAAATCCTACAAGACTTAAGTGTATTACAACTGATCCTATGATTGTTGCACAGGCACAATCTTACAGAGTAGGAACTAAATTGCATACAACTTTATCTATGAACTGTTCGCGGACAAGTTCTTATAGCTTTGAGTATTGATAAGTTTGTACTTGTTTAATAATAGTGAAACTACGTAATCAAACGGTAGAACAGTAAAGGTGGATTATGAGCTGTAATCTTTCAAGAAAACAAGTTTTATTGATAATGATGTAAAAATCACAAAATCTCAAAAAAGTAAAGATACAAAAAAGTGCGTACTGCGTTGGTGAGCCTACAGAAGAAAACAAATACAGTGAAAAGGCAAGCAGTCTAGCTCCTATACTGAGAATGCCTCCAAGGCCTCCGGTCAGGATCATTTGCGGTCCCTTTCCACCAGTTGACTAGGGAGTCCTTGCTTCGATCCCGATAGATGCTTCTTCCTTCTGGGGATTGATCAAAAGCAAGTATCCAGTCTTCAGGGTGGTGGGCCGTTCACCTTTCTAGTGCCAGGACTTCGTCAGTATTTGCAGAGGGAGACTTCTTTCTGCTAACAGCCTCGAGAATTCATTTGCGGCATCCTGCAGCGTCTTGAATCAGTTGAAGAGGGCAGACTCCCTGATGAGCGTATAGAAGTATCTCATTTGTTCATTTTTCTTCCAATCTTTCAGATCATCTGCTGAAGGCTGTCGATCAATGGGTAGTAAAATCTCGGCGGGCTTTCGTATATTGTTCTTCCAGGGGATGTTGGGATCCTGGAACTCAGGTCGAGAGTCGGATACCTTGTATCCTCTTGTAGTTGATGTTGGTATTTGCATACAAAAACGAAGGGCACAGCGGAAGCGAAAAAACACAAAGTGCAATATGAATCCCTCGGGAGGATCGATTCAAGCTACGTATATACGAATATAAAACGAACAAAGAGGAAGATACGAAATCATACCCTTGTAGTCCGTTGATTAAATGGTTAAGAAGATGATGTCCCTTATGAATCCAATCCACAACAAGCTCTTGGATGATCCATCTCCAAAAACACCGCGTCTCTACTTGTCACGCGCCGGAAAGACGATCAGAACGACTTCCACTTTGTTGTCCTCTAAGGACACAACCAGAACAAAGTGATAGGAGCTCTAACTGTAATCTATATCACTCTAAGTATATATATATATATATATATATATTCTCTCTTGATTTTCCTAAGCACTCTAAGTGTTAGAGAAAAATTCCGCTCTTAATTTTCTCCAAGAAGGTGAAGAAGAAGAAATGAAGAGGAAATATGGAGAAGACCAAGACAACTCTCTCTCTCTCTCTCTCTCTCTCTCTCTCTCTCTCTCTCTCTCTCTCTCCATTGAGCTATATGGCCGTGAGATCCCTTCATCATAAGGGATGAGAGGTCTTTGGTCTTCACCTTTATCATCCACATGGTAAAGTCTTCCCTTCATTCTATATTGATTACTAAAATGAATAAAATCCTCCTTTGATATCTTATGGTCTTCCACCATATATGGGGAATCAAAGACCAAGAATAAAATACAAGATGGGGCGGCCATCTAGAAGTTAGAAGGTATTCGATTAATTCCGGACTCTCGCATGTCCAAACATATAAACTCCATTCCGTTCCGATGTATTTATATCAATTAATTAATTCAATTAATTAATTATATCAAATACAAAATAATATAATTAATTTCTCCAAGAAACAATTATATCTATGAATTATATCAAATACAAATAATATAATTAATTTCTACAAGAAACAATTATATCTATGAATTAAATCAATCACCCAGTAATTTATTTAATTCATTAGGCCGTGAATTAATTTATCCAATAAATTAATTTAGACATCTAATGTCCCAAAATTAATTAGACATCCAATGTCCAATAAACTAGATATCCAATATCTAATATTCATTAAAAGAGAATAAGCTCAATCCATTCCGTCGTCAATCCCATTACGCGACTCGGTAGGTCTGTATCAGTTCGCAATGGGAGGAACCAACGAGTAGTAGCACCACCTAGCCGGCCTGGCGGCCTACACTGTACCCTAACTGAGAACGAATGATGGGGATCATTCCAAAACCTTTTTGTCATGAATACCAGTATACGTATAAACCCTTCTCTCAAATGTCCCGATCAAGTTATAGGGTCATGATCAGTCAAACCCTATCCGTACTTGACGATATGCATGAGTTAATGCAAATCGGGATCACTGAGCTCTCGTGTATCTAATACAACTAGATCCTCTGCTTTGGCCAAAGACTTATGATCTCATCTACCAATAACCGCATAAGACATATACCCGTTCACTAACAGGAGAAAGAATCCTATCTTGGTATTTAGTAGAACCTACTACTTGCCCGTCAAGATGCACATCGAGGTTGACCCCCACCTTCCGGTTTTCTGGGTCGAACTACTCTAATTAAAATCTTAACGTCACAAGCACATCCATACTAAATATTCAAGATGAAGGTTCACGAATACCTATCACAACCTATCGATTCCGTCATTGACTGTCCCGAAGTGAAATCCGTGTGACGAATTGAGGGTGAGTCGGTTCGAGTATACTAATCTAATTATCATACCTATAACGTGTGCTCCCACTAACCATTAGCGTTCGATAGGTACTCTCCAAAGTACATGTCATACTAGTCTTCACATAAACTTAACGCCCAGTCAAGTTTCATCAACTTGCGAATGATTAAGTATTTGAGCCATAAACCTTTCCAATACCAATCCCCTTATCCAATAAGGAGTGGAACGTTTTGCTCTCAAATACAAGGACTAGTTTCTATCTATATATTTACTAGTCAGGATTGCCAGTGACTATCTGTAAATAAAGAAACATAAAATTGCCTTCTGATAATGATTTACATAATAACAAGTACAATGCCCTCTCTCAAACATCCTCTGAGTGGTATTCGAGGGCATACTCCTAACAATCTCACACTTGCACTCAATGCCACACACTAGGGCATCTAATACCCATGTTCTCCAGATGAGGCTCCAAGCTTATCTGAGAAAATGGCTTGGTCAATGGACTAGCGACGATGTCTACTGAGTTTACTCTACGCAGGATAATGTATCCTTTGCGAACAAATTCTCTCATGAGATGATACTCTCCCTCTCTCAATATGTTTTGTACCATTGTGAAACCTCAGCTCCCAGGCCTGTGCTACTGCTCCATTGTTATTGTATAAAAACGAAAACAGGCAGCGCATCACATGGTGTCACTTGAAGTCCACCCAGTAACTTCTTAATCTAAAACCCTTCCTTTAGAGGCTTGCGAAACTGCTTGATACTCAGCCGAACAGGTGGAATCAACAGTCGCGCTATGCTTGGCACTATGCGAAGATACTTCTCCTCCATTAAGAGTAAAATGTAGCCAGAAGTAGACACAACGTCGTCTTTCTGTCCTATGAAGTATGAATTAGTGAAGCTCGTCACATTCAGTTCTCCACCACCATACACAAGAACCAGATCACTAGTCCTTCTAAAGTACTTGAGAATGTTCTTTATGGCGGTACAATGTTCCCTACCTGGGTTTGCCTGAAACCCACTTACCACGCTCCCAGCATGCGTAATGTCAGGTCTCGTATACAACAAGGCATGCACAAGGGTACCCATGGCCGAAGCATATGGTAAATTACTCATATCCTTTCATTGTTCCTCATTATGAGGACACATCTTCAAGGTGAGTTTTATTTCATGTCGCATTGGTTGGAACCCTCTATTAAAATAATCTATATTAAATCGCTTTAAGATTTTATCTACATAGAGGGCTTGGGAAAGACCTACCATTCTCTTCGCTCTGTCCCAGTAGAGTCGAATCCCAAGAATATAGGTTTCTTCTCCCAAGTCTTTCATAGAGAACCTACTCGAAATCCAAGCTTTCACAGAACAAGCATTTCCAAATCGTTTTCCTATTAGTAGAATGTCATCTACATATAGTACTAAGAATGCAATCTTGCTCCCACTAACCCTCTTGTATACACAAGGTTCATCTTCATTTTGCACAGTCAAACTCTTTGACTGCCTCGTCAAAATGAAGGTTCCAACTACGTGAAGATTGCTACAGTCCATTTCATGAAATCTACATCCAACATTGCTAGGTCATAGGTCGCTGGTCAGTCTCTTAGTTATCACCTGGAACCTCGTGGAGACCCAGTTCCTCTAAGTGCATAAAACCATACCTCTCAGGTAATTGAGATACCCTACTAGACCTACGAGGTGGTTGTACTTGTGTTTCAGAAGGTTCGGTTCCATCTTTTTGTACAGGTGTCTCCTAAGGATTTTCATTATATTCTTCCAAAGAAATACTTCTACCTGCTCCACCTTCCTGAATGAACTCATCTTCCAGGAAGTGTGCTTGCAAAGCAACAATGATCTTTCGATCTACGAGCATGTAGAACCCATCGTCCCAGATGGGAATCTAATGAAAACGTCCCTTACTGGATATTGATTCCAATTTCTCCGTCTCAGTCTTCTTGACATAGGAGAGACATCCCCAAATCTTAATATGATTAAGACTTGGTTTCCTGCCCTACCACATCTCATGTGGAGTTTTTAGGAACGAACTTGGAGGGACATCTGTTCAATATATAAGCAGCAGTCAGGAGCGCATAACCCCACAGGTAAATCGGTAAGTCGGTGTAGCTAAGTATGGAACGAACTATGTCCAACAAGGTTTGGTTCATTCTTTCCGACACACCATTTATCTGAGGAGTTCCTGGAGGCGTAAGTTGTGACACTATTCCGTGATCCTAATGAATTCGTCAAACTATGTACTCATATACTCCCCACCTCGGTCCGACTGAAGTGCTTAGATATGATTACCAGTTTGTTTGTCGACTAGGGCCTTAAATTCCTAGAATTTCTCAAAAGCCTAGAATTTATGTTTCATTAACTATACCTAACCATACCTAGTAAGATCATCCGTAAACGTAATGAAATACTGATATCCGTCACGTGCTTCTTCCAAAGCACCACATACGTGGGTATGGACTAATCCAAGTTTATCAGCGGCTCTTTCAAGTGTCCCTGTGAAGGGGGAATTAGTCATTTTGACTTTAAGACAAGATTCACAAGTTGGAAAGGGATCCGATCCCAATGGACCCATAAGTCCATCCTTTTTCCATTTTGTAAACCTTGGTCTGGCCAATATGACCAAGTCTAAGAGGCCATTTCAAAACTTGATTAGTTTCATCCCTACCATGCTTCCTAATCATAGTATTCACAACGACTTTGTTGTTTAGGCTTAGATTATACAATCCATTTAACAATGTAGCAGTGCCCACTAGTTCATTTCTAAAATAAATTTTGCAGGAACCATTACCAATGAAAAATCAAAGCCTTTTCGATCCATGACCGGAATTGATACAATGTTTTATGCCCCTTGGGCAACACTAGTACATCATCTAAAGCTAAAACAAAGCAGGATTCCAAACGTCATCTAAAGCTAAAACAAAGCAGGATTCCAAATCCAAAAGAAGTGATCCTCTATCGGTTGCTGTGACATTATGCCCGCTTCTGACAGTAATCATCACTTCCCCAGCTCCTAGCTTTCTACTTTGTCCAGATCATGATTCATGGTACAAATATGGGAACTAGCATCTGAATACAGTATCCCAGAAGTAGAAAATATGGTAGCAGAACAATTAATTTCCAAAACTAAAACTTCTATACCTGAAGCTCCATGATGTAACGCCCCAAAACCATCTGGGATATTACAGCGCTGTGGGTCCCGCGCCAGAACCCACCAGGCTAAAAACCATTTCAAAACATTTAAAAACGCCAAAAGGCCGATGATGCTAATATTTTAAATACCCAAAATATTTACCAAATATTTTGAAAATACAAGGCGAAATGCCAAATCTCGACAGTTTCAAAATGTTAAGCCACCACTTAAACGTACTGACAAAATAGTTTAGGAAAAAGGGGTTTAACGAAATAACCCAAGTTCGCAAAACGCCAAAAGGCCATCTTAAAGTTGAACACGAGTTGGTAAAAATACTGAAAAGCCATTTTAAAATATACACGCAGTGGAAAAAGACACAGTTCAAAATACATATTTGCAGCGGAAATAAAACAACCAGAAAAGAATACTCAATTCTCAAATACATGCCACATCCAGTATCACCCGGGAAGCTCATCCCTTCACGACCGCTACTAGCTCGATCTTCGAGTACCTAAAAATAAAGCCCACGACGGGGTCAGCCACAATACTCAACAATGATATCGATCACATCATCAAAAATAATTACATACCAATGTAATAATACTGTAAGAATACTACCAACGTAATCTTAGCGTCATAACCTTACCAATCCATAGCAACCCATACCAAATCAATCCTTACCATAATCCACATTTCGCATTCTCAAATGACGAAATGAATTCAACAACAATCATCTGTACTGTATTCAAACAGTACCAAGTATCCTTAAAACATCATCATAACTCATAAGTGGGAAATAATCCATCTATGCCAAATCCTGTCCGTCGGATTTGATAGTCAAATCTCAATCTTGATAGAATCCAATAACACACAATATAATTGTAGATCAATTACCACAAAACAATAATAACAAGTCCCAAAATATCAACGTACTGTTCGAATGCTCATACGATCAACAACCAGATCAACCAATAAATCAACCGAGAATATCATCGACATGATAAGCTCCAATACGACCAACCAAAGGTCAACCACAACCAAGAATATCCTCAACATAATAAGCCCCAATACTACCAAAGAAGAATCAACAATAATCGAGAATACCATCAACATGATAAACTCTAACACGTTCAGTAGAGGATCAAAAGCGACCGAGAATACCATCAACAAGTTAAACTCCAAACACGATCAACAGAGGATCAATAACAACCGAGAATAACATCAACAAGGTAAACTCCAAACACGATCAACAATAATGGATCTCAAACAAATAACCCCGACTGTCGAACATACCCCTCGGGCGTATGAACAACCAACCGCAAACCGTCGAACATACCCCACCATAAATGGAGGATGAACGACCAATCAATATGGATCAAAGATGGACGTCATAGTACGCTCGATCCGGAAATGTGTCCGTGCACATGTCCACCTTGTATACGGAATCCAAGATATACGTGGGATATGTACCTAATTAGCCTCACGAACTATGTCTCGTGTGCACGGTCTAATGTGGAAAGTGTGCCTAGCTAAAAATTCTACACAATAACCAATCGGCACGCAGATATGACTCCAGATATGTCACGATGCAACATGATAATGAAACTCAAAGAATCAGATATCCAATAAGGATCAAGAGACTCACCGAATGAACAAAGACACACGGATAATGAAAGATCGACACGACCGACAATATCCGAAACAATCCTCCTGGGATCACAATCCCAAAGGATAATCCATACGATCAACAATCTCAGACAACAGTTCTGGGATCAACATCCCTCCATGAAACAATCAACACAACCATTAATACCAACAATTGTCATGAGATCAACATCCCTCAACGAACAACTAATACGAATCTCATTACACGGAACCTCAACATACAACACATACAACAATTCAACAGAATAATTATCCTCATAACTGAACAATACTTAAATTACCTTAAAGTCGAAGACAATATCCCTTCCATGAACCAACATCCCTGAACGAATACACAGTTATACGAATAATCCCGAAATTAGTATAGTTCATTTATACCAACAAACCACCATCCCGACATCTGTAATATCCGCAATTTTCGATTTCCGGTAATTTCTTTTTTCGGTCGGAGTCCGTTTTGACGACTCGCTCATGACCTTTTCGTCATTCTGAGAATGATTAATTCTGCACTTTTTGTCATCCGAGTTCATTTCGGTATCGTTTTGTTGAGTTCCGTGCTTTTTGGCGACTTTTCCGCACTTGAGTTCGATTCTTGCGAATCTTGTTCGAAACTGATGTTTCGAGTTTCCCGTAAGTCCGTTTAACTTTGTTAGATGTGTTGGGAACTTCGGTTTGGTTATTCGATCACGTATCGTGATTTCCAGGCGTTTTGGGCCATTTTGTAATTTCTTGAAAGTTACGGGTATCCGTATCTGTAATTGTTGTCTCGACCCGTTTCTTGGTCACGTATGATTAATTATGGTATTATGTTTTCATTTCGGGTCGTTGATGTTGTCCGCGAACTTTTCGTCGTGTTCGTTCCGTACGTTTTCGGAAATCGGGTCGTCGAGCCCTGGTGGTCGGGTACTGGCTGGACGGTTGCGGGACTGGCCGGACGATTGCGGGCACCGGCCGGATGGGTGCGGCAGGAACCGGAGTAGCGCACGCTATGGCCGGAATGCTGCGCGCGCTAACCGGCAGGTGTAGCGCACGCTATCGGCTGGCCTAACGCACG
Organism: Orobanche coerulescens; assembly: GCA_033398695.1. NCBI lineage: Eukaryota > Viridiplantae > Streptophyta > Magnoliopsida > Lamiales > Orobanchaceae > Orobanche > Orobanche coerulescens. The sequence goes on along the minus strand of CM065816.1, from coordinate 111,698,777 downwards.
CTAGCGGGTCTGGACAGTGGAGTCCTGGGGGTTCTGGAATCGGTCAGGCTCGGCAGGTAGCGCACGCTACTGTCGGACGCTGCGTATGCTACGGCCGGAAGGTAGCGCACGCTACGACCGGAAGGCTGCGCACGCTACCTGGTCGAGTCAGTAGGGCAGTGAGGCCACTGGATCGCGGCCTGGGCCGATAGCGCACGCTAGCTCGGCAGCCTAGCGCGCGCTAGTCCGGCCCAGTATAAATGTGACATAGCAGTCACATTTCATCTCGTTTTTCATTTCCTTACTTCTCCGTCCGCGGCTGGCGATTCATGGGTGACGAAGCCATGTTGTTTAACAACAAATCCATGAAGTTCTTGAGTTCATAACATCAATCAATCATCCGTTATCATCCTTTGATCCAGCGAATCAAGGTAATCTTCCTTAGAACCCTAATTTCGTGAATTTGGGGGTTTTTGCATTTTTGTCCGATTCGTTCCATGTTGTTGATTAATTCATGATGGGTATGATTAATCTTGGTAGTATTCTTGTGTTTAACATCATTTAATCCATTGTTCTTCGTCGAATCGAAGTATATTTCTTGATTTCCTTCGAATTGACTTTTTGGGGGATTTGTCCCCGATCTCATTTTTCATCCGTTTTCGATGGATCGATTATGGTTAAATGATGTTGTTAAACATATTCTATGGATTTTATATCCATATTTCAACTTGGAATTCCGTTTTCGGGTTTTGACGGGACGAATCGTGTTCTTGGCCGTTTTGGGGGAAATCCTTGAACCTTCGTCATTTGTTCTTTGAATTCAGCGGCTTTGGGTCGTACTTTAGAATTCATTTTCGTTGTTATTGTTTTCGTTCGTAGTTCATTGTTGTGGATTGTCGTTCGGTGGAGTCGGCGAGTTCGTAGTCGGTTCGTGCCAACCTACTTCGGCCGATTCTCCGCGTTGTGGTTATTCGAGGCAAGTACCTTGCCCATACTTTTCTCGTTTTATGGATATGATGATCGGTGGTCGTCTTGATGTGTTTGTTTGGTTATTTGAAATGAAGTTTCAAAAGATTTCGGTTTGGCCTCGTTAAAGGCTCTCTTTCAAAATGCGTGTGTGTTTTGTGAATGTTGTGTTTTGGGAATTGATTATGATTTGATTATTTTGAACGTTGGAGGCTTTGATGATATCCTTGTTGTTTAAAAGTTATGGAATCGTGTATTCCGTGTTTAATCTTGTTATTGTGTTTTGAATAATTTGATAATGGTGTCGGATTAGTGGCCATCTCTAGTAAGTATTCTTGATGAACTTACATTCTTAGCATATTAGTATTGCATGAGTAACGTGTGTGTATGTATGCTCACTATGGGTTAGATCCGACGGGGTCCCGGTAGGGGTCCACAGAGGGGTGGATCCGCGAGCTTGCTTTTAACCACTATGGGTTAGATCCGACGGGGTCTCGGTAGGGGTCCACGGAGGGGTGGATCCACGGTTAATTGTGGTGCATTTTACAAATGTGATTTGACTATGGCATTTCCGGAAATGAGTGCTTTTGAACGGTTTTCATAATTGCATGCATTGACTAAGTGTGTAAGAGGTAAGTTGTTCGTTTGGCCTACTTGGCTAGGATGGCTCTAGAGTATTTTGTTGTTTATGTTTTAAATCCTTTATTTGTGGATTTTGATGTTGGGAGACGAACCTTGTGGTCGTTATTGTGTACTGTGAGTTGATGAGATTTGGGGCTAAAATCCCAATGGTCTTGTAAAAGTCGTTTTACGGATTTGGGGCTAAAATCCCAACGGTTTGGTAAATGTCATTTTTCGGAAAGTAAACCTTTGGGGCGGTGACCCCTTTTGTCTTTTGGATTTTGAAAAGTAGGATTTGATAATCCTAAATGGTTTTCTATTAAAACTCTCGATGGCATTCTAAACTGTTTTATAAATTTTTCCATTGATTTGTGATCTTTCGATTTTGGAACGTTTTCTCAAATTCTTGCCTCGAGAAGTGATTTTCGTTTCGTTTGGATCCTTGAGGATTCCTCGTTATTGTTATTCGTGGAATGTGAATTATATGGCTCGTATTTGCACTTTGTTCTTGCACTAGCAAAACAGTGGAGTTTTGCTAACCCCCGAGAATTCGGGGGGTGGATGTCTGTTTTTGCATTCAGGTTTTGGAGCATAACACAGGGTCGGCACGAAGGATGATGAAAGATGATCGATACTAATCACATGAGGAACCGTATTTTGTTTATTGGTTCAGTTGTACTTTATTCTTTCCGCTGCTATATTTTCCCGTTGTACGGGTGTGGTTGTATTTTGACCCCTGCGTGGGCATGAGTTGCATTTGAGTTGTATGTATTTGTTGAAAGACCAAATCGGTCTACTGAGTCATTTTAGCCTTAAAGGCATGGTTGAGTTGTTATATGTCGTTACCGGCTGGTAGATCCTTGAGGAAAGGTTCTACGGCGTGTAATATCCTGAGCGGATTGGGGGTGTTACATAAATGGTATCGAGCTTAGGTTGAGGAAAACCTAGGTGTCGGGTCAAGTCGTGTTGTTTGAGTCTTGTTTCGTCAGATTTTATCCGATCGAGTCGTGTCGCGACGCGTCGCCCGAGTTTGTTGGCCGTGATTAGTATCGTGGGGCGATCATCATCTTCGTGCGACCTGTGGAAGTAAGTCTCCCTTGTTTGTATTGTGCCTCGTGTGACACGAGCTATTTTATGATTATTTGTTAAGTAATGGAATCCTTATGTGAATTTTGATTTCAAGATATGTATTTAGTCGACTCTCGTATTTGATTTATACGAGGAGTGTAAATCGCTTGTGATGTCATTTTATTGTTGTTTTTGTCCGATTCTGATGATTTTCGAATCGATATGCACGTTATACAAGTTCTCTTGTGGAAGCTTTGTGCTTATACACGTTCGACTTGTTCACTAGCCAGTGCGGGAGGGTCTTTAGAGGCCTCGAATGGGGTCAGTGGTTTTGTTCTGAATGTGGTATTTTATCGTTTATTTCCGTTTTAAGACACATATTGTCTTGATTTTAAACGTTTTGATGCGTGTACTAGGAGTTGTTTTAATGAACGTCGATATGTGTGAGTTTTGGGCATTCTGGCCTATTGGATTTTTGAAAACCTTGAGTATCTTAGAAAAATAAATTTCGAGACATACTTTTCAAATGAGTTATTTTCTTGTGGTACATCCTAGGTGCCACAATATATTTCAAAAATTTTCTACCTCGAGGACCAAAATGCTTTGAGATATTTTCAATGTTTTAGAAATACTTTTATTTAGACCCGAGGGTCGAATATTCTGAAAGTTTTCACTAAGAGAAAGTGCCCTCATTTTTATCAAATGCGAAATGGTTCTCCAAAGTCTCGATAACGATGTTTCACGTTTGTACTTTTTGAAAGGTGATACTCAAGATCAATCGGTGTTCTTCTAAATTATTTTCAAAATGAGATTTTCATTTTTAAAACCTATCCATTCCCGTTTGAGGGCTGGGTATGTATGTATGATGTTCGCGTTGTCATTTTGATATTTGCTCCCGAGTATGATCGAATTGGCGGTGTGAGCGTTGAGTCGTTTTTCACACATTTGTTGTGTTAGCCCCCTGTGAGAGGCGGGATGTTGGTGTTAAATGTTGTCGTCTCGTGGTGATTTCTGCGTTGTCGCGCATGTGCGAGCTGTTAGAGCTTGGTTTGGTATGACCGTGTGCATCGGTGATCGTTCCGTTATGTGTCGGTTGTTTAATGTCTTGTTACCTTGCTCCTGTTTTTGTGAATTTCGTGGACGAGGTCGGAGGTAATACCCGTACTATTTTGACTTCGGTATTTTCTCTTTCTCCAGTCTATCGATTCGCTCATGTTCGTTGATACTTTATGAACTTGTTCGGTATTTCGGTTTCATCGTCCGAGCAGTGTGATCTTGTTTTGAGTCGATCTGGTTATCGTTGTAACTTTTTCGAGTTCGGTTCGATTCTTGTGAACCTTGTTCGGAAGTAACATCATTTGGTTCTACTAGTTCTTTTATTCGAAGTGGACCAGATTTTGAACTTCTGTATATTCTACTTTGTCGACTCATTTATGTTCGTTGACATTTCTGAGCTTGTCCTGCCCCTTGTTTTTGTTTATCGAACGAGTGTGGTATCGTTTCGGAATAACTCGTTTGTCGTTGTGACTTTTCAATCGCTATTCCCCTTTCCTGTGGATCTTATGGGAATGCATGTCTTGTAGTTCTCACCAGATCATCCTGGGAGTTGTTGTTTGAATTTTATTATCCTTCGTGTTTCGGACATGATTGTTCGATTTTTGGTTCTCGATCGTTTGTTTGTTCGGTTTTTGTTCTCGTTTCGTGATTGTTGAGCGTTCAGGCTCCTTCGTAATTCCCTTAAGTTCGGAAAATTAGTCTCGTTTTCGATCTTCCAACCCTTGGGCGGTGGAATTCCGTATTTGTTCAGCGATTGGCTCGTGTTTTGATCAATGTACCGTTAGGTTGGTCAATCGTATTGATTTTCGTTCGTTGTGTTTTGCGATTGTTCGGATAATTGACTTGATTGTATTATCCATTTGATGACGCTTGTCATTTGTTGGTTTTATTATATCCCTAACGGCGACGTTGTGTTGGTCGCCGTGGAGCGTGTTTTCACGCCGTATATTCCTTTGCGTTGTTTGTAACATTTCGCCGTTGGGCGTTAGTTACGCATTCTTGTGTATCTCGTTGATTTTTTCCTGGCAGAATATTTCTTCTCCCTACTTGTTTTAAGTTTCGGGACGAAACTTCTTTTAAGGAGGGTAGAATGTAATATCCGCAATTTTCGATTTCCGGTAATTTATTTTTTCCGTCAGAGTCCGTTTTGACGACTCGCTCATGACCTTTTCGTCATTCTGAGAATGATTAATTCTGCACTTTTTGTCATCCGAGTTCGTTTCGGTGTCGTTTTGTTGAGTTCCGTGCTTTTTGGCGACTTTTCCGCACTTGAGTTCGATTCTTGCGAATCTCGTTCGAAACTGATGTTTCGAGTTTCCCGTAAGTCCGTTTAACTTTGTTAGACGTGTTGGGAACTTTGGTTTGGTTATTCGATCACGTATCGTGATTTCCGGGCGTTTTGGGCCATTTTGTAATTTCTTGAAAGTTACGGGTATCCGTATCTGTAATTGTTGTCTTGACCCGTTTCTTGGTCGCGTATGATTAATTATGGTATTATGTTTTCATTTCGGGTCGTTGATGTTGTCCGCGACTTTTCGTCGTGTTCGTTAAAACGTTTTGAAATCGGGTCGTCGAGCCCTGGTGGTCGGGTACTGGCCGGACGGTTGCGGGACTGGCCGGACGGTTGCGGGACTGGCCGGACGATTGCGGGCACCGGCCGGACGGGTGCGGCAGGAACCGGAGTAGCGCATGCTACGGCCGGAACGCTGCGCGCACTAACCGGCAGGTGTAGCACACGCTATCGGCTGGCCTAACGCACACTAGCGGAGTGCAGACGGTGGAGTCACCGGGGTTACGGAATCGGTCGGGCTCGGCGGGTAGCGCACGCTCTTGTCGGACCAGCTGCGTACGCTACGGCCGGCGAGTAGCGCCTTCTGGCCGGAAAGGCTGCGCTTCTGGCCGAGTCAGTAGGGCAGTGAGGCTACTGGATCGCGGCCTGGGCCGATAGCGCACGCTAGCTCTGTAACACCCCAAACTAGGCGGATATTACAGTGCCGTGGACCCCCGACTGGGACCCACCAGGCGGATGAAAATGAATGAATTACACAGGGTGAATGTAGTACCGAACCACATTACAACATTAATTACTCCGATGAGGAGTTTCATACAACACACCCAGGATAATACAGAATACATGTATATTTTATATGAAGATAAAATACACAACACTGAATGAAACGGAATAACCAAGTGAAAATCTGCAGCGGAAAATAAATGACAACAATAGGAATGAGTGAAAGGATTTGGGGCCCCCTACTAGTATCAATAGGACTCCTCGACATCAACATGCTATTCCCGTGCGTTTGCCTTGCCATGACCTGAAAAACAAAATCCCCAAACGGGGTCAGTTACAAAGAACAACAATCCTCAAGGGTTGAAAAAAATACACAATCATGATTTAACTGAAGTTATGAAATATCCTTAGTTACGAATTACGCTGAAGAGGAGTATCATAGTACGCCCGTAGTGTTCTGTGCGAGTGTACAAGACGAATGACCGGACACACCCGTCCTTGTACCTAATTAGTCTCACGGTGTAACGCTTTCCGTGTGCACGATCAATGTATCACTCCCTATACATGGCCATAACGTGCCCGACTAAAAATTCCACACGGCCACACCACGCAATATGAACCGAGAAGGTCATATGAACGAGAATGACCGTAATGAATATCAATGAATAAATAATAATCTGACAAAGTCAAGAATGACTCACCGAGATGAGAGTAATAATGAAATGAATGATAGCTCAACGAAAAGATTGGAACCGTCGTTCCTTATGACTGAAGTGATTAATTGACAATAACAAGTTTTAATATGATTAATACAATGATGAATGAGTTATGATTATGAATGATCAACAACAAAAGGTATGAATATCCTGTTAACTGAGTAAGAATTAACTTACTCAACACCGGTGATAATTATCCTTCCACGAACGACGTCCTAATTGAGATATCGACCGCTCGAACAACCTTGAATTATACAATATCCAACAACTCGTTATACGAATCAAACACGAATATAACGAACTCAAAACGTCGATACGATTAAACTAAGTTCATTGAGGCCTTAAATCAGACACGTTGCGGCCAAACTCCGATTGTTTACAATCAAACCTCAATATACCAATATCAAATCCCCCAAGAAGTGTTTCAAACCAACAAAACATCTTCAATATGATTAATAATCCAAGACGAATATCCGAAAACGTGATTATAACGACAATTAATCGAAAATCCCCAACTTCAATTCGATATTCAAAGTGTTCTTGAATAATCCCTCAATAATCCAATGAATCCTTATACAAACTCATAATCATATACATATCCCTTCATATAACATGATTATAACGTCTAAAACATCATATCTCAACACAAAATCGAAGTCCAAAGTGTTGAAGGAATTACCTCTTGAAGATCCAAGTACTTTAATCCGAAGAACACGCGTTAGATTGATTATCCGGGCTTCACGATCGAAAGGAGATGAAGAAAATCAAACACTCAAATGATTTGTGAAGGAAAAACCCTCCCTCAAGCTCTCTCTCTCGGTTGTAGGTGAAGAAAAGGGAAAGAAATGAGCTGAAATGCTCAAAAAATGAATTTATAGGGGTTGACTACCCTGCCGGACACGGCCCGTGCCGATCGGCACGGTCGTGTCGCACAGCTGGCCGACAGGGACTCGACCGTGTCCTGCTTGACACGGTCGCGGCGCGGAGGGCCTTCCGACAGTGACCCGTCCGACAGCGACTCGGCATGACTCGACCGTGTCCTGGAACACGGTCGGGCGTGTCGGCAGTCGGTTCTGGCTTATCCGGAAGAGTTCGACTCGGCCGTGCTAAACGACACGGTCGAGTCCTGTAGGCAGATACTTCGGCATTTCCGGACGAGTACGGCACGGGCCGTGTCGGACGACACGACCGAGTTCGGTCGGCAGTGATCGGCCAAAAGCTGAAAAATGAGCGGGTGAGCTAAAACGACCATAACTCTCTCGTCCGGACTCCGATTGACTCACCGTTTGAACCATTGGAAAGCTAACTCGATGATCTATAATATTGCAAAGATTTAGAATTTTTGGAGTTACCAAAAATTAATGGTGATCTAACAAAGTCGAACTCATATGAGGAAAGTTGAAACAATGAACAATAATGATACACAACTCGAAGTTTTTCCGAACGGTGAACACGGGTGAATGAACATGATTGATGAACGATTATAAATGAGTGAAAATCCACTGAGTGACAATCACCGAATGAAATTACTGAATGATAATGACTGAATTACAACCGGGTATTACATACACCCCCCCCTTAAAAGAGTTTCGTCCCCGAAACTAAGGGTCAAACAACTCGGGATAACTCTCCCGCATACTATCCTCGGTTTCCCAAGTAGCCTCTTCGACTCCGTGTCTGGACCACTGAATCTTGACCAAAGGGATCGTCTTGTCCCTCAACTGTTTGATTCGCCGCTCCAATACTCGTACAGGACGCTCCTCGTACGAATGATCATCCGCGATCTCGATTTCGTCGAACTGAAGTATGTGACTCGGGTCGGCAACATACTTCCACAACTAAGATACATGAAACACATTATGAATTCGGCTCAATGCCAGAGGCAAAGCCAATCGATAAGCTAACTCGCCTACTCGATTCAAAATTTCAAACGGTCCAATGAATCTCGGACTCAACTTCCCCCGTTTTCCGAAACGGAAAGTACCTCGACTTGGGGATACCTTGACCAACACGTGGTCACCCGTCTCGAACTCTAGTGGTCGATTTACGATTATACGCATATGATTTCGCCGACTCGAAATGTCAACAAATGACTCTTGATCAAAGCTACCTTCTCCCGGGCGGCTATAAGCATATCGGGCACGGTGCCGATTGATTCTGACAAGTCATCCCAACACAAAGGAGATCGACAACGACGACCGTACAAGGCCTCGTAAGGTGCCATTTTAATGGAGGCATGCCAACTATTATTATACGTGAACTCGATCAGTGGTAGTTGGGCTTCCCAATCGTCCTTCCAATCGAGGACGCATGCCCTCAACATGTCTTCTAATGTCTGAATAGTTCTCTCACGATTGTCCGTCTGACCGAGGATGAAAGGCGATCTCGAGATTGAGCTGAGTTCCCATAGCACGATGAATGATTTCCAAAATGAGACACAAATCGTCCGTCACGATCGGAAATGATACTCTTAGGAGTACTGCAATCTTACTATCTCCTTGATGAATAATCGGGCGATCTCTCGGGACCCCACGTATCCTTGATCTCAAGGAAATGAGCTGATTTAGTTAAGCGGTCCACAATCACCTGATCGTATTCATGCCACGACGACTCGTCGGCAAACTCGTGATGAAATCCATAGAAATGTATTCCCACTTCCACTGGAATAGGAAGAGGTTTTAACATACCGCTTGTCGGCCGATGTTCAATCTTGACTTGTTGACAGTTAAGCATCTCGAAACAAATTCTGCGACTTCTCGCTTCATATTACTCCACCGGTAATTTTGTTTCAAGTCCTTATACATCTTGCTAGACCGGATGAACAGAATAAGGGTAGCATGAGCTTCTCTCAAAATCGAGTTTTTCAACTCGTCATTCGCAGTATGCACAACCGGTTCTTAAACCTCAAAAGTCCATCCTTGTGGACCACGAATCGAGTGGCTTTCCTGAGCCACATCTTCACGGATGCGCAACAATGAAGGGTCTGAACTCTGATTCTCCCTGATTGCATCCTCAAGAGATGATGAAATCTCTAACATACAAAGTTGTCCCTGAACTCGCTGAAGCCAGACCTCGATCTCGGGTCTAAGGAATTCCTGTTGGAGCTCCTTCTGAACTGATAAACGAGCAAGCATCTGCTCCTGAACGGACTTACGACTCAAGGCGTCGGCGACAACGTTCGCCTTCCCCAGGTGGTAAAGGATCTCGATATCATAATCTTTGATTAATTCCCACCACCGCATCTGTCGCATATTTAACTCCTTGTGAGTAAATATATACTTCAATTCTTGTGATTGGTGAAGATCTGACAGGTGATGCCATAAAGGCAACGACGCCAAATCCCCAACGCGAAAACCACGGCTGCTAGCTCCAGGTCGTGGGTTGGATAATTGACCAATTAATCCGAGGAAACATCGGATTTACTTAATATCTTTCGGAGGTTGCCAATCTCGGATAGTCTCCGACTTCTGAGGGTCGACACGAACTCTGTCAGATGAAATCACATGCCCGAGAAAGTCACTTCGGACCTCCAGAACTCACATTTGGAAAACTTTCCATAAAGTTGCTCTCGTCTCAACACGTCGAGAACCTGAAGAAGATGAACCTCGTGTGCCTCTCGGCTAAGAGAATAAATCAAAATGTCTTCGATGAAGACAACAACAAACTGATCCAAAAAGTCGATGAATACCCGATTCATTAACTCCCTGAATACCGCAGGTGCAATAGTTAGCCCGAACGGCATAACTACGAACTCATAATGACTATAGCGTGTACGAAACGCTGTCCTCGCGATATCCAACTCTCGAATCCGCAACTGGTGATATCCAGATCTTAAGTCGATCCTGGAAAATACTGAGGCTCCCTGAAGTTGATCTAAAAGATCATCAATACGGGGTAAAGGATACTACTCTTTATCATCACCCTGTTCAACTCCTGGTAATTAATACACACATGAGACGAGCCATCCTTCTCCTTGACAGATCACACTGGTGTTCCTCACGGGGACGCAATCGGTCGGAGATAACCTTTCTCGAACTACTCCTCAAGTTGAATCTTCAACTCCTGCATTCTGGTCGGGGTAATCCGATACGGTGCCTTCGATAAAGGGGACGTACCGGCTCCAACTCACTCCTGAATTCCCTTACTCTATGTGAAGGCAACCAGATAACTCGTCTGGAAACACATCGTCAACCGATGACAATGATACTACGAATGATTGAACATTTCGATTGCCCTAGAATGGTCAATCGATAAAAAGAGATACCAATAATGATTGAACAACTCGATTGCCTTAGAAAGGCCAATCGATGAAGATGATACAATGAATGTTTGAATAACTCGATTGCCTTTGAAAGGCCAATCGATGGAAATGATACAAGGAATGATTGAATAACTCGATTGCCTTAGAAAGGCCAATCGATGAAAATGATACAATGAATGATTGAATAATTCGATTGTGGAATTTCTCTGCTTTCGTCATAATAATACTTCTTCTGGAACAACGGGGATTACTTCCCTGAAGCACACATTCGACAACCAACGACGGAAAGATAGCGACCAAACGCTAACAAACATTGAGGATAGTATCAAGACGATCAAACCAACTAATACCGAAAATTACATCGTCCTAAGATAAATTCACCACGATTAGATCCATCAACCAATCGCGGTCATTAAGCTTAATTCGGTATGATTCCGAAAATTCTTCCATCGTCAGGTAGACCGATGGTATGAGGTCCACAAGCAATAGGACTATCCCGAAATAAATCTATTCAAGCATGATTCGAAAATGCAAGAATGCGGTGTACCAGCATCAAAAGGTACACACAAGTTGAAATAAAATTACGAGTATACCTGAAATCATTCGGACCACCGGATCGTCGATCCTCCTCATCATATGAATATGGGACTTGCTGGTCCCCGAACCGGACGCTCCCGTATGATAAATACGGGCTCCAACTCTATTTGCTTCCATTGCCTTAAACGACGATGACAAAGCAGTCTGATTCTGAAACGTTGGTTGCTTCGGGGCCTGAGATGCCGCCGGAGCCGACTTGGAGTCCTTTCGGCAAAAACGGGCCCTATGCCCCGCAATTCCACAGTTATGGCATGAGACAGTCTGCCTCGGACACTTAGCACTGACATGACCCTATTCTCCACAGTTGAAACAGGTGATGGCCGAACTGGCCGCTCGGGATTGAGATCCCGCACAATTATGCGCCGTAGGAGGTCGCTCAGAAACGATAGGACCCACACGAGGCTTCTTGAAGGTTGACTGACCGCCTTCGGGTTGATTACGCTTCGTTGATTTCTTGCTGACAGATGAAGGTTGTTGTTCAGCACTTTCCTTAGCAGCCATCTCATACGGGAAAGTTCGCTCGATTAATCCGGCCAGATTGGCGCAATGATGATTGAGCAACTGCACATGGGTCATCATGGCCTGCATAAAAGTGAGTGGATCAACCCGAACATCTCCTGATCGAGCCGAATCCTGGGCACGATTTCCCGACAACGAGTGATTATTTCTCGGGTTTCGGTCCGCACCGCGGCTTCTCCCCGTGCATCCCCTGACAGTTCTCTCCATACTGAAGTAGGAAGGTCGCATAATGATTATATTTCCCCGCATGATTATCACGTTATGATTATGTCATGAGATGATGAAAATGAGTATACATGCTCTAACTTAGTGATTATATGAATGATTTTCTGAAGTTACAAGATTATCTGATGAAATTCTTGAAATGATTATCTTGAATAACTTAACAAGATTGATAATATGATCATCCAGATTGACAACTGAGTAATGAAATGAATTGAGTAATTAATGAGTTAACATGATCGTCCTGATTATTAACTGAGTAATGAAATGAATTAAGTGATTAATGAGTTAACAAGATCGTCTAATCACAATGAATGATGATGTTTGAGGATTGTTAATTGATGAATGATGAATGAATGACTATTGCCAGAAATTATACCATGGCATTAGAAATCTTACAGTTCTTTCGGTCTGATTGGCTCGGCATTTGCACAGGTCACACGTGACGCGAAAGTCCAATGATACTAGTCTGATAATGATGATTTCAAATGAGGCATGACTCGGAAGGTAGTATTCAAAACCACTCTCCGATACCAACTCTCTAACACCCCAAACTAGGCGGATATTACAGTGCCGTGGACCCCCGACTGGGACCCACCAGGCGGATGAAAATGAATGAATTACACAGGGTGAATGTAGTACCGAACCACATTACAACATTAATTACTCCGATGAGGAGTTTCATACAACACACCCAGGATAATACAGAATACATGTATATTTTATATGAAGATAAAATACACAATACTGAATGAAACGGAATAACCAAGTGAAAATCAATGGAAAATAAATGACAACAATAGGAATGACTGAAAGGATTTGGGGCCCCCTACTAGTATCACTAGGACTCCTCGACATCAACATGCTATTCCCGTGCGTTTGCCTTGCCATGACCTGAAAAACAAAATCCCCAAATGGGGTCAGTTACAAAGAACAACAATCCTCAAGGGTTGAAAAAAATACACAATCATGATTTAACTGAAGTTATGAAATATCCTTAGTTACGAATTACGCTGAAGAGGAGTATCATAGTACGCCCGTAGTGTTCTGTGCGAGTGTACAAGACGAATGACCGGACACACCCGTCCTTGTACCTAATTAGTCTCACGGTGTAACGCTTTCCCGTGTGCACAGTCCAATGTATCACTCCCTATACATGGCCATAACGTGCCCGACTAAAAATTCCACACAGCCACACCCGGCCACGCAATATGAACCCAGAAGGTCATATGAACGAGAATGACCGTAATGAATATCAATGAATAAATAATAATCTGACAAAGTCAAGAATGACTCACCGAGATGAGAGTAATAATGAAATGAATGATAGCTCAACGAAAAGATTGGAACCGTCGTTCCTTATGGTCAAGTGATTAATTGACAATAACAAGTTTTAATATGATTAATACAATGATGAATGAGTTATGATTATGAATGATCAACAACAAAAGGTATGAATATCCTGTTAACTGAGTAAGAATTAACTTACTCAACACCGGTGATAATTATCCTTCCACGAACGACGTCCTAATTGAGATATCGACCGCTCGAACAACCTTGAATTATACAATATCCAACAACTCGTTCAATATACGAATCAAACACGAATATAACGAACTCAAAACGTCGATACGATTAAACTAAGTTCATTGAGGCCTTAAATCAGACACGTTGCGGCCAAACTCCGATTGTTTACAATCAAACCTCAATATACCAATATCAAATCCCCCAAGAAGTGTTTCAAACCAACAAAACATCTTCAATATGATTAATAATCCAAGATGAATATCCGAAAATGTGATTATAACGACAATTAATCGAAAATCCCCAACTTCAATTCGATATTCAAAGTGTTCTTGAATAATCCCTCAACAATCCAATGAATCCTTATACAAACTCATAATCATATACATATCCCTTCATATAACATGATTATAACGTCCAAAACATCATATCTCAACACAAAATCGAAGTCCAAAGTGTTGAAGGAATTACCTCTTGAAGATCCAAGTACTTTAATCCGAAGAACACGCGTTAGATTGATTATCCGGGCTTCACGATCGAAAGGAGATGAAGAAAATCAAACACTCAAATGATTTGTGAAGGAAAAACCCTCCCTCAAGCTCTCTCTCTCGGTTGTAGGTGAAGAAAAGGGAAAGAAATGAGCTGAAATGCTCAAAAAATGAATTTATAGGGGTTGACTACCCTGCCGGACACGGCCCGTGCCGATCGGCACGGTCGTGTCGCATACCGCCGACAGGGACTCGGCCGTGTCACCGCTTGACACGGTCGCGGTGCGAGGGCCTTCCGACGGACTCCGTCCGACGGCTGACTCGGCATGACTCGACCGTGTCCTGGAACACGGTCGGGCGTGTCGGCAGTCGGTTCTGGCTTATCCGGAAGAGTTCGACTCGGCCGTGCCAAACGACACGGTCGAGTCCTGTGGGCAGATACTTTGGCATTTCCGGACGAGTACGGCACGGGCCGTGTCGGACGACACGACCGAGTCCGGTCGGCAGTGATCGGCCAAAAGCTGAAAAATGAGCGGGTGAGCTAAAACGACCATAACTCTCTCGTTCGGACTCCGATTGACTCACCGTTTGAAGAATTGGAAAGCTAACTCGATGCTCTATAATATTGCAAAGATTTAGAATTTTTGGAGTTACCAAAAATTAATGGTGATCTAACAAAGTCGAACTCATATGAGGAAAGTTGAAACAATGAACAATAACGATGCACAACTCGAAGTTTTTCCGAACGGTGAACACGGGTGAATGAACATGATTGATGAACGATTATAAATGAGTGAAAATCCACTGAGTGACAATCACCGAATGAAATTACTGAATGATAATGACTGAATTACAACCGGGTATTACAAGCTCGGCAGCCTAGCGCGCGCTAGTCCGGCCCAGTATAAATGTGACAGAGCAGTCACATTTCATCTCGTTTTTCATTTCCTTCCTTCTCCGTCCGCGGCTGGCGATTCATGGGTGACGAAGCCATGTTGTTTAACAACAAATCCATGAAGTTCTTGAGTTCATAACATCAATCAATCATCCGTTATCATCCTTTGATCCAGCGAATCAAGGTAATCTTCCTTAGAACCCTAATTTCGTGAATTTGGGGGTTTTTGCATTTTTGTCCGATTCGTTCCGTGTTGTTGATTAATTCATGATGGGTATGATTAATCTTGGTAGTATTCTTGTGTTTAACATCATTTAATCCATTGTTCTTCGTCGAATCGAAGTATATTTCTTGATTTCCTTCGAATTGACTTTTTGGGGGATTTGTCCCCGATCTCGTTTTTCATCCGTTTTCGATGGATCGATTATGGTTAAATGATGTTGTTAAACATATTCTATGGATTGTATATCCATATTTCAACTTGGAATTCCGTTTTCGGGTTTTGACGGGACGAATCGTGTTCTTGGCCGTTTTGGGGGAAATCCTTGAACCTTCGTCATTTTTTCTTTGAATTCAGAGGCTTTGGGTCGTACTTTGGAATTCATTTTCGTTGTTATTGTTTTCGTTCGTAGTTCATTATTGTGGATTGTCGTTCGGTGGAGTCGGCGAGTTCGTAGTCGGTTCGTGCCAACCTACTTCGGCCGATTCTCCACGTTGTGGTTATTCGAGGCAAGTACCTTGCTCATACTTTTCTCGTTTTATGGATATGATGATCGGTGGTCGTCTTGATGTGTTTGTTTGGTTATTTGAAATGAAGTTTCTAAAGATTTCGGTTTGGCCTCGTTAAAGGCTCTCTTTCAAAATGCGTGTGTGTTTTGTGAACGTTGTGTTTTGGGAATTGATTATGATTTGATTATTTTGAACATTGGAGGCTTTGATGATATCCTTGTTGTTTAAAAGTTATGGAATCGTGTATTCCGTGTTTAATCTTGTTATTGTGTTTTGAAGAATTTGATAATGGTGTCGGATTAGTGGCCATCTCTAGTAAGTATTCTTGATGAACTTACATTCTTAGCATATTAGTATTGCATGAGTAATGTGTGTGTGTATGCTCACTATGGGTTAGATCCGACGGGGTCTCGGTAGGGGTCCACGGAGGGGTGGATCCGCGAGCTTGCTTTTAACCACTATGGGTTAGATCCGATGGGGTCTCGGTAGGGGTCCACGTAGAGGTGGATCCACGGTTAATTGTGGTGCATTTGACAAATGTGATTTGACTATGGCATTTCCGGAAATGAGTGCTTTTGAACGGTTTTCATAATTGCATGCATTGACTAAGTGTGTAAGAGGTAAGTTGTTCGTTTGGCCTACTTGGCTAGGATGGCTCTAGAGTATTTTGTTGTTTATGTTTTAAATCCTTTATTTGTGGATTTTGATGTTGGGAGACGAACCTTGTGGTCGTTCTTGTGTACTGTGAGTTGATGAGATTTGGGGCTAAAATCCCAATCGTCTTGTAAAAGTCATTTTACGGATTTGGGGCTAAAATCCCAACGGTTTGGTAAATGTCATTTTTCGGAAAGTAAACCTTTGGGGCGGTGACCCCTTTTGTCTTTTGGATTTTGAAAAGTAGGATTTGATAATCCTAAATGGTTTTCTATTAAAACTCTCGATGGCATTCTAAACTGTTTTATAAATTTTTCCATTGATTTGTGATCTTTCGATTTTGGAATGTTTTCTCAAATTCTTGCCTCGAGAAGTGCTTTTCGTTTCGTTTGGATCCTTGAGGATTCCTGGTTATTGTTATTCGTAGAATGTGAATTGTATGGCTCGTATTTGCACTTTGTTCTTGCACTAGCAAAACAGTGGAGTTTTGCTAACCCCCGAGAATTCGGGGGGTGGATGTCTGTTTTTGCATTCAGGTTTTGGAGCATAACACAGGGTCGGCACGAAGGATGATGAAAGATGATCGATACTAATCACATGAGGAACCGTACTTTGTTTATTGGTTCAGTTGTACTTTATTCTTTCCGCTGCTATATTTTCCCGTTGTACGGGTGTGGTTGTATTTTGACCCCTGCGTGGGCATGAGTTGCATTTGAGTTGTATGTATTTGTTGAAAGACCAAATCGGTCTACTGAGTCATTTTAGCCTTAAAGGCATGGTTGAGTTGTTATATGTCGTTACCAGCCTGGTAGATCCTTGAGGAAAGGTTCTACGGCGTGTAATATCCCTGAGCGGATTGGGGGTGTTACAACATCAATGTTGACACGGTAAACCACCCTCGATATCTGACATTCCATATCACTGACCAAAGATAACTCACATCTCCGTCCTTACTAAACACATTTAAACCATATATACTATGATTTAATCCAAACTAACGCATAATATACAAACCATCATCCAGACAATTCACATTTACAATATCATTGTTATATGAATTGTAAATGAAATGAAAACAAAATCATTCATTAAATATTATAAACTGAACAAGCATAACTTGCCTCGATACCGGTACCACGAAGTCGTTACCAAAATCCATTGCCTTCGTCCACGAGCTCCTCAGCCCCCGACCAAAAGCAATCTACGAATTCTTCAACCTCAACCGCAACACAACGGTTATAATCCACGATCAAACATCTCAACCTATTGGAGTAATCAATCAACAACAATCTGATAACAATCAATAACCGACATAGCCAACCAATCAAACTCAATGGCTCAACAATACCTCAATAATATACAAAACCGAACAACACAACTCAAACAATTACGAACTCATATCCACAATACAAACCGCAACTTGACAATTCATAAATAACAATCAATATAACCGATCAACAAACCCAATGGTTCCACAATATCCCGATTAAATACAAATCCAAAAACCCAAAACAATCAATCCTGAACTCATAACCACAACACGATTCATAATCCGATAATCATATCAATAATCAAATTAAACCAATAACAAAGGTCTAAACGTTACTGATTTCAAATTCAATCTAAAATACGAGTACAAGTTTCGTCCTTGTAAATTCATGATTAAAACCAATTACCGATTATCATCATCAATCCGGACAATCCGATTAGTTCAACATATAGTTGATCATATTCCAATGGTGTCAAATAATTCAATCATTCGATTTGAACACTTGTTCAATACGTATGAACTTCCCAACTTAAAGATGAATAATAATCTCATCAACCTCGGAATCATATTCGTATTCCTTTACGAATATTGTACCAAAACACATAACTTAGTTCTAGATATGAATATTCCATATTCATATCCAAAACACCAACACCTCTTAAACACATTCATCATAATAATGATCAATTCGTCTCGATATTAAGGATTTCATAACATATTCGATCCCAACTTCAACTTTCAATACGAATTAACAAGATTCCTTCTTGTTCATACTTGTAAACAATATTATCGGCATAATAGACAATCCGAACTACCCAAATAGTCCAATACCATTGATAATCTTGTTATAAGATTAACCATAACCTTTCCAGATTCAAACTTGTTATCATGATTCATATTTCATCAAGAACATACGAATTCTACCACTACAATCAACATAGTATTGGTTTCAATCATCAAATCCATGATTATACTTAAAAACCATTATGTATCCCTGTGAACGGCGACTTAGTCATTTTTCCTTTAAGGCAAGATTCACAAGTTGGAAAGGGATCCGATCCCAATGGACCCATAAGTCCATTCTTTTTCCATTTTGTAAACCTTGGTCTGACTAATATGACCAAGTCTAAGATGCCATTTCAAAACTTGATTAGTTTCATCCCTACCACGCTTCCTAGTCATAGTATTCACAACGACTTTGTTGTTTAGGTTTAGTTGATACAATCCATTTAACAATGTTGCAGTGCCCACTAGTTCATTTCTAAAATAAATTTTGCAGGAACCATTATCAATGAAAAATCAAAAGCCTTTTCGATCCATGACCGGAATGGATACAATGTTTTATGCCCCTTGGGCAACACTAGTACATCATCTAAAGCTAAAACAAAGCAGAATTCCAAACATCATCTAAAGCTAAAACAAAGCAGGATTCCAAATCCAAAAGAAGTGATCCTATATCGGTTGCTGCGATACTATGCCCGCTTCCGACAGTAATCATCACTTCCCCAGCTCCAAGCTTTCTACTTTGTCCAGATCCTGATTCATGGTACAAATATGAGAACTAGCATCTGAATACAGTATCCCAGAAGTAGAAAATATGGTAGCAGAACAATTAATTTCCAAAACTAAAAGTTCCGTACCTGAAGCTCCATGATGTAACGCCCCCAAAACCATCCGGGATATTACAGCACCGTGGGTCCCGCGCCAGAACTCACCAGGCTAAAAATCATTTCAAAACGTTTAAAAACGCCAAAAGGGCGATGACGGTAATATTTTAAATACCCAAAATATTTACCAAATATTTTGAAAATACAAGGCGAAATGCCAAATCTCGACAGTTTCAAAATGCTAAGCCACCACTTAAACGTACTGACAAAATAGTTTAGGAAAAAGGGGTTTAACGAAATAACCCAAGTTCGCAAAATGCCAAAAGGCCATCTTAAAGTTAAACACGAGTTGGTAAAAATACTGAAAAGCCATTTTAAAATACACACGCATCGGAAAAAGACACAGTTCAAAATATATATTTGCAGTGGAAATAAAACAACCAGAAAAGAATACTCAATTCTCAAATACATGCCACATCCAGTATCACCCGGGAAGCTCATCCCTTCACGACTGCTACTAGCTCGATCTCCGAGTACCTGAAAATAAAGCCCACGACGGGGTCAGCCACAAAACTCAACAATGATATCGATCACATCATCAAAAATAATTACATACCAATGTAATAATACTGTAAGAATACTACCAACGTAATCTTAGCGTCATAACCTTACCAACCCATAGCAACCAATATCAAATCAATCCTTACCATAATCCACATTTCGCATTCTCAAATGACGAAATGAATTCAACAATAATCATCTGTACTATATTCAAACAGTACCAAGTATCCTCAAAACATCATCATATCTCATAAGTGGGAAATAATACATCTGTGCCAAATCATGTCCGTCGGATTTCACAGTCAAATCTCAATCTGGATAGAATCCAATAACACACAATATAACTGTAGATCAATTACCACAAAACAATAATAACAAGTCCCGAAACATCAACGTACAGTCTGAATGCTCATATGATCAATAACCAGATCAACCAATAAATCAACCGAGAATATCATCGACATGATAAGCTCTAATACGACCAACCAAAGGTCAACCACAACCAAGAATATCCTCAACATAATAAACCCCAATACTACCAATGAAGAATCAACAATAATCGAGAATACCATCAACATGATAAACTCTAACACGTTCAACAGAGGATCAACAGCGACCGAGAATACCATCAACAAGGTAAACTCCAAACACGATCAACAGAGGATCAATATCAACCGAGAATAACATCAACAAGGTAAACTCCAAACACGATCAACAATAATGGATCTCAAATAAATAACCTCGACTGTCGAATATACCCATCGGGCGTATGAACAACCAGCCGAAAACTGTCGAACATACCCCACCATAAATGGAGGATGAACGACCAATCAATATGGATCAAAGATGGACGTCATAGTACGCCCGATCCGGAAATGTGTCCGTGCACATGTCCACCCCGTATATGGAATCCAGGATATACGTGGGACATGTACCTAATTAGACTCACGAACTACGTCTCGTGTGCACGGTCCAATGTGGAAAGTGTGCCTAGCTAAAAATCCTACACAATAACCAATCGGCACGCAGATATGACTCCAGATATGTCACGATGCAACATGACAACGAAACTCAAAGAATCACATATCCAATAAGGATCAAGAGACTCATCTAAATGAACAACGACACACGGATAATGAAAGATCGACACGACCGACAATATCCAAAACAACCCTCTTGCGATCACAATCCCCAAAGGATAATCCACACGATCAACAATCTCAGACAACAGTTCTGGGATCAACATCCCTCCATGAAACAATCAACACAACCATTAATACCAACAATAGTCCTGGGATCAACATCCCTCAACAAACATCCAATACGAATCTCATTATATGGAACCTCAACAATTGAACAATACTTAATTACCTCAAAGTCGAAGACAGTATCCCTTCCACGAAGCAACATCCCTGAACGAATACATAGTTATACGAATAATCCCGAAATAAGTATAGTCCATTTATACCAACAAACCACCATCCCGACATCAATGTCGACACGGTAAACCATCCTCGATATTCGACATTCCATATCACTGACCAAAGATAACTCACATCTCCTTCCTTACTAAACTCATTTAAACCATATACACTATGATTTAATCCAAACTAACACATAATATACAAACCATCATCCCGACAATTTACATTTATAATATCATTGCTATATGAATTATAAATGAAATGAAATCAAAATCATTCATTAAATATTATAAACTGAACAAGCATAACTTGCCTCGATACCGGTACCACGAAGTCATTAGAAAATTCCATTGCCTTCGTCCACGAGCTCCTCAGCCCCCGACCAAAAGCAATCTACGAATTCTTCAACCTCAACCGCAACACAACGGTCATAATCCACGATCAAACATCTCAACCTATTAGAGTAATCATTCAACAACAATCTGATAAAAATCAATAACCGACATAGCCAACCAATCAAACTCAATGGCTCAACAATACCTCTATCATATACAAAACCGAACAACACAACTCAAACAATTACGAACTCATATCTACAATACAAACCGCAACTCGACAATTCATAAATAACAATCAATATAACTGATCAACAAACCCAACGGTTCCACAATATCCCGATTAAATATAAATCCAAAACCCCAAATCAATCAATCAAATACTCATAACCACAACATGATTCATAATCCGATAATCATATCAATAATCAAAATAAACCAATAACAAGGGTCTAAACGTTATCGATTTCAAATTCAATCTAAAATATGAGTACGAGTTTCCTCCTTGTAAATTCATGATTAGAACCAATTACCGATTATCATCATCAATACGGACAATCCGATTAGTTCAACATATAGATGATCATATTCCAAGGGTGTCAAATAATTCAATCATTCGATTTGAACACTTGTTCAATACGTATGAACTTCCCAACTTAAATATGAATAATAATCTCATCAACCTCGGAATCATATTCGCATTCCTTTACGAATATTGTACCAAAACACATAACTTCATTCTAGATATGAATATTCGATATTCATATCCAAAACACCAACACCTCTTAAACACATTCATCATATCAATGATCAATTCGTATCCATATTAAGGATTTCATAACATATTCTATTCCAACTTCAACTTTAAACACGAATCAACAAGATTCCTTCTTATTTATACTTGTAAACAATATTATCGGCATAATAGACAATCCGAACTACCCAAATAGTTCAATACCGTTGATAATCTTATTATAAGATTAACCATAACCTTTCCGGATTCAAACTTGTTATCATGATTCATATTTCGTCAAGAACATACGAATTCTACCACTACAATCAACATAGTATTGGTTTCAATCATCAAATCCATAATTATACTTAAAAACCATTATGTATCCTATCACATATTCCTCTTTGATGTGATATATATACCAAAAATACCAAGAACACCAAGAATACAATGATTCCATAATCATGATTATAACATATAACATAATCGAAGACATATATCATCGTATTCTTCAACATACAATTCACATAACCTCAAGAATCACAACAACAACAACACCATAATCATCTTCATATGAATTATTCATCAACAATAATATCAAAATCCGAATTTAAAGAGAGGATTATCCAACATACCTCTTAGAAGATGAAATACACAAGTAACCACCTCAAGAATCATCAATATCTTCATATCCAAGCCTAAAATCCAAGCCCTCAAGCTCATAATCGACTTAGAAGGACCGAAACACCATCTCTGAGTGTTGAAGGCGAAAAATGAAGTGATGTTAAGAAGAAAAATGAAGTGACGGGCATCCCACATGTATAAACTCTCAGATCGTTATGTACGTAACATGCAAAAGTTAACGTACGTAACACACCTTTACGTACGTTATTTTTCCTTGATAGCGTACGTAACAATGGTCCAGAGGCTCCTGTCTTAATTCCATAACATGATTACGTATGTAAGGCTCGTGCCATAGCGTACGTAATATAGGGGTTGACTTACTACAGTATCTCAGGTTACGTACGTAATGTCCACTCTTTACATACGTAACAATCTATTAGCGTACGTAATCACCTAAGATTAACGTACGTTATCCTCAATCCAGAAAAAACTGCAATTAAGAACCGATACTATTACGTACGTAATACAATGGATATATCGTACGTAATCTTCATACACTATTAATGTACGTAACACCGTCTGCATAATGTACGTTAAACCATATGTTGACTCACCTATCCACATCCGCGCCGAAAGCTTCCGACCACGGGCCCACTGTCAGCCACAGTCTGGATCATTGACACGTTCTTAGTGTAACTATCGCAAGTGCACGATATCGTATCAAGTAGTAAGTGGACTTTTTGAGTCCGGTTTATCCATCCCACGAGGAAGTTTGGTTATAATTTGATTTATACACTATTAGTCTATATTTATAGATACTAAAATGATTGAAACACACAATTTAAGAGTTTGGTTAAATAATTGCAAAGAAAATGCAATAATAGTTTTAATATTCAAGGAAATAAAAAGATTGCACTAATAATAGATTGATTAAAGATAAAATTAAATAGTTGGGATTACAAACTTAGTTCATCATTAGTTATAGAAGATGTATAGGAGATCATAAGATGAATTTACTTATTATGTTGTGTGGATTCAATTTTCCTTAAAAGGACGGTTTCTCTTTCGAACTATAAAACGCCCCTTATATATTGAATCAATCCACTATATTTCTATGTTGATTGGCTTCAATACATAGCATTAGGATTTATGAAAATAACTCAAAGAATCATCTAAGGTCTAGAGGTATATTTCTATCCCCTAGAACAACTTAGAGTGAAGATCATTTGATCTAATCAAACATATTTTCTTTCGAAATATATGAAGACCATAAATATCGTCATTTATTGGCCAAATAAATAAAGATTGTTAAAACAATGAAAATCACACACAATAATAATTAATTCACAATAGATCTTTATACAAACTTAAATAACATGACTAACCTTGTTTATAATCCCAACTAAGGTAACTTAGCCCATAAAGGGTTTAATATACATAATACAAGCTTGAGTGGTCATTATTAGTTGAACAAGAGAAAGAATTGATCCTAACTCCCTTAGTAGATAAAGGAGAAAGAAGCAATAAACTCTCTGAACAACATATGCTATACCATTATTACACAAATCACTCAAGAACACAAGTGTGTTCTTCACACAAAAAGAAAATATTACAAAAAGTGGAAAAATTATAAGATGAATGATGAAAGATGAAGGATCTAAGGGGTCTATTTATACACCTAAAGTCATCTAATAGCTCCAAAACTCCAGTATTATTACAATAGATCGGATCAATGCCAGCCATCCCCTCAATAATACACAAAAAGTATAAAAAATTAGACAAATGATCACAATCTGTCAAGAGTTACGGCCGTAACATTAAGGAGTTACGGCCGTAACTAGGATGTCTTACGGCCGTAACATTCAGTGGTTACGGCCGTAACATGGCTTCGTAAATTTGTACACTGGTTTCTTTGTGAGTTACGTTTTCAGCCCAGAATTTCTCAGACTTTGCATTTTTGCCCCAAATCTTCTTCGGATGATAACTTTTGATATATAATTCTGATTTTGAATACGGAAAGACTGCCGAACTCGTCTCGGAAAGCCCTACAACATGAATATATAAAATTCAACAAAGAGAATATTTTATAAACATGTTATTTCTTGAATAATTCAGTAATTCAATCCGATTAAGACTAGATTTACATCATCATCCGATAAAAATAAAATTATTAAAAACTAATTAATTAAAAGCAAAAAACGAGTAGACTTGCTCAATTATAGGTGATATTTATCGATACAAACCATGGATAAGTGTATAAAATTGACACTTATCACACCACCAAACTTGAATTCTTGCTAGTCCCGAGCAAGACTTTTTATTAATCACACTTAAAAATAAAAATAAAAAATAAGACACAAAAATAATAATACACACATAATTAAGAAAAATAATTATATATAAAGAGAAAAGGAGATCAAAATGCCATTAATACACAACAAACAGCTTTATACAGTAGATATAAATGAATCTAGATTCAAAATAAATCTACAAATGATTTTGAAGTTAAAACACGGTTTTATTTTTGTAATTCCAAAATGCAAGGTTTTCCCCCCAAAAGGTTGATTATTTCTTTCCCACTCGTGATACACACGACTCCCTTTAATGGTTGCACTCGATCACTCGTTTATTTTTCGACTCAATATGAAGAAGAATTTCATTGGCGTCATCAAATATAGTGATTGTTCACGAAATTGAGTGTATTGAAATTCAGCCGCTAATTAATTCAAATCTGCTCATAAACTACATCCCTTTTAGTGATAGCTTTCACACCGTTATTTGCTAACGTGTAGCTCTTTTGACCAACACAATTTCTATCTCTTTTTTTTAAAAAGTGATAGCTTTCACACCGTTATTTGCTAACGTGTATCTCTTTTCACCAATTTTTCTGTGAGACGGCAGCTACGCACCAACAATGGTTAGTCCTTTATTTTTCGCAAAATTTTAAGACCCCCAAAATTAGGCAGCTGTTGCTGCTCAACACTTCTCCTTTTCGTCATTTTTTTAGGTGGTAGCTTTCACACCGTTATTTGCTAACGTGTAGCTCTTTTCACCAATGACTCCTTTTTTTTTTGGTTTTTTAAAAAAAATATATTTTATTATGTGTGTGATAATAATAAAAGAAAGACTCCCTGGATTTTATGAACGATATGATCCTTGCTCTTGTTGTTTAATTTTTCTGTGTTCCCCCCAAACTTATATTGCGAAATAATAGAGATTGAGTTGCCTCCCAATAAGCGCTTTGTTTAATGTCCTTAGCTTGACTTCTCGTCTGATCAATTAGGTATTTCCAGCATTATGATTGACTTTGCTGTCGAGAATTCTTCTCCCAGATAGGGCTTTAACCGTTGGCCGTTTACTTTGAAACTCCCGTCGGTTGTATTATAAATCTCCACAGCTCCATGAGAAAATACCTCTTTGATTGTGTATGGGCCCGTCCATCGTGATCGCATCTTACCCGGAAACAGACGCAGTCGTGCATTAAAAAGGAGAACTTGGTCTCCTGCTTTAAAATCTCTTCTTAGAATTCTGTTGTCATGCCATCTTTTTGTTTTTTCTTTGTAGATTTTGGCATTTTCATATGAGTCGAGTCGGATTTCATCCAACTCATTTAACTATAGCAACCTTTTCTTTCCAGCCAACTGTTCATCAAAGTTTAATTTTTTTATAGCCCAAAAGGCTCGATGTTCAAGTTCGACAGGCAGGTGACAGGCTTTTCCAAAAATCAAATGAAATGGAGACATGCCTATCGGTGTCTTATAAGCTGTTTTGTAAGCCCAAAGTGCATCATCCAGCTTTTTCGACCAATCTTTCCTAGATGAGTCGACTTTCATCTCAAGTATATGTTTCAGTTCTCGATTGGAGACCTCGACTTGTCCATTGGTTTGTGGGTGATAAGAGGTAGCGACACGGTGTTTTACTCCGAATTTGGTCAGTAGAGCCTTAACCTGGTGATTGCAGAAATGATATCCGCCATCACTGATAATAACTCTCGGAGTTCCGAAGCGAGTGAATATATTTTTCTTTAGAAAATTTACCACGACTCTAGCTTCGTTTGTTGGTAATGCAACAGCCTCCACCCATTTAGATACGTAGTCCACAGCTACAAGGATGTATTCATTGGAGAATGATGATGGAAAGGGTCCCATGAAATCAATTCCCCAAACATCGAAGATTTCAACTTCAAGGATGAAATTCATTGGCATTTCATTTCTTTTTGACACGTTTCCATGTCTTTGGCACCGGTCACACTTAGAGATAAGTGTATGTGCATCTTTGAACAAAGTGGGCCAATAGAATCCTGCTTCAAGAATTTTTGCTGCTGTTTTTGAACCACCAAAATGTCCTCCATAGTGAGAGGAATGACATCTTTCTAATACCTTCTCCATTTCTTCTTCCGGTATGCATCTCCGGATGATTTGATCAGGTCCTCGTCTGAACAATAGAGTATCTTCCTAGTAATAGTATTTCAACTCGGAGAAGAACTTTTTCTTTTGATGATGGGAAAAATTTGGGTGAATTATTCCACTTACAAGGAAATTAACGATGTCTGCATACCATGGTGCATTTTGTTTTTCCTGCATATTAGAGATTTGGAACAGTTGTTCATCTGGAAATACTTCATTTATTTCCTTCTCTTGAGCATTATTTTGGTCTAGTCTAGAGAGATGATCCGCCACTTGGTTTTCTGTTCCCTTCCTGTCTCGAATTTCTATGTTGAATTCTTGCATAAGTAGGACCCATCGGATTAGTCTTGACTTTGCATCTTGCTTTGTCATTAAATATTTCAAAGCTGAATGATCAGTGTAGACAATTACCTTCGATCCCAATAAGTAGGATCGAAATTTATCAAAGGCATAAACCACTGCAAGCATCTCTTTTTCAGTTGTTGTGTAGTTCAGCTGTGCATCATTCATAGTCCTGCTAGCATAATGGATCACTTGCATAATTTTGTCCTACTTCTGGCCCAGCACGGCCCCCACAGCATAATCACTTGCATCGCACATCAGAATGAATGGAATAGTCCAATCTGGAGAAATGATGATTGGAGCTGATGTAAGCTTATCCTTCAAAGTTGCAAAGGCCACGTGGCATTCATTTGTGAAAAGGAATGGTGTATATTTCTCAAGCAAAGAACAGAGAGGTTTTGCTATTTTTTAGAAATCTTTTATGAACCTCCGATAGAATCCTGCATGCCCGAGAAAGCTCCTTACTCCTTTCACCGAAATTGGTGGAGGAAGTTTTGCAATCACTTGGATCTTTGCCTTATCGACTTCAATTCCATGTTGTGAGATTCTATGGCCAAGTACAATTCCTTCTTGGACCATGAAGTGACATTTCTCCGAATTGAGAACTAGATTTATGTCTTCACATCTTTCCAAGACCATGCCTAAGTGATTTAGGCATTTATCAAATGTATCTCCGAAAACCGAGAAATCATCCATGAAAACTTCAATGATTTTTTCAACCATGTATGAGAATATTGACATCATGCATCTCTGAAATGTGGCTGGAGCATTGCACAATCCGAATGGGATTCTTCTATAGGCAAATGTTTCATAAGGGCATGTGAATGTTGTTTTCTCTTGGTCTTTTGGGGCTATTACGATTTGGTTGTAACCTGAATAGCCGTCGAGAAAACAGTAGTAAGAATGTCCCGCCAATCTATCGAGCATTTGATTAATAAATGGGAGTGGAAAATGATCTTTTCTGGTCGTCTTGTTGAGCTTCCTGTAATCAATGCACATTCTCCATATCCTGTGATGGGTCGTGTTGGTATAAGTTCATTGTGCTCGGTCCCTATGATTGTGATTCCACTCTTTTTGGACACCATATGTACAGGGCTCACCCATGGACTATCTGAGATTGGATAAATGATTCCTGCGTCAAGTAATTTAAGAATCTCTGCTTTCACAATTTTCTTCATGTTTGGATTCAAACGTCGTTGATGCTCAATTGAAGGTTTGCAGTCATCTTCCATCAAAATTTTGTGTGTGCATATAGAGGGGCTTATTCCTCTAATGTCCGCAATAGTCCATCCAATTGCTCTTTTGTGATTCCTCAATACCCTTAGTAATCTCCCTTCTTCAAGTTTGGTCAATATGTTAGATATGATGATCGGAAGTGTAGAGGAAATACCCAAGTAAGCGTATCTCAAATGTGTGGGTAGAGGTTTGAGATCAAGTATTGGAGCTTCTTGTAAAGAAGGGAGGGGTTTAGCGGAGCTTGTCCCCAATTCTTCAAAATGTGAATGCCTTCTTAAGGGTGGTAGTGCTTCTAGATAGTTAACTGTTTCGGCCAAGTGATATTCTTCTTCCATGCTGGTTAGAGAATTTGCTATACATGTCTCAAGAGGATCTTTAGATAGAATTTTCTCCAAAGACTTGTTTACCATGGCTTCAATTGCGTCTATTTTTAGACAATACTCATCCGTGGAGGGATGATTCAAAGTTTTTAGGACATCGAAGATGACATGTTCGTCTTCCACTATGAGAATTAGCTTTCCTTCATAGACGTCAATAAGAGCACGTCCGGTTGCGAGAAATGGTCGTCCCAAAATAATGGGAATATCCTGATCCTCTTCCATGTCAAGAATGATAAAATCTGCTGGAAATATGAATTTATCAACCTTGACGAACACATCTTCTATTATCCCACGTGGATATTTGATTGACCGATCAGCTAATTGTAGTGAAACTGTTGTTGCTTTTGCTTCTCCCAAGTTCAGTTTGTTGAAAATTGATAGGGGCATCAAGTTGATACTTGCCCCTAAATCACAAAGAGCTTTGCCAAAATTCACTTCACCAATTGTACACGGGATTGTGAAAGTTCCCGGATCTTTTAGCTTGGGTGGCAACTTCTTTTGTAGTATTGCACTACATTCCTCTGTTAGCATGACAGTTTCATATTCTTCAAGCCTTCGTTTTTTGGAAAGAATATCTTTCATAATTTGGCATAGCTTGGCATTTGTGCTAGATCATTGGCAAAAGGAATGTTGATGTGTAGCTTTTTTAAAATTTCCAAAAATTTCCCGAATTGAGCATCGAGCTTGTGATTCTTCAACCGTTGAGGAAATGGGATAGGTGGAACATAAGATTTTGTAGCAACTGGACCTTTTTGAGATGTAGGTCCTGATTCAGATTCTTTTTCTGATTCTTGATTTTGTTTATTTTTTTTGTTTTTCCAGATGATTTTCCATAGAAATTTCTGGCAGCTGCACTCCACTTCTTGTTGTGATAGCTTGGACATTTTCCCTTGGATTTACCTCGGTATTGCTATGTAACATGCCATGAGATCTTTCTGAAAGTATTTTGGCCATTTGGCCAACTTGTGTCTCCAAATTTTTTATTGAAGCATCATTGCGTTGTTAATACTTCAGTTGTTGTTCAGCTAGCTTCGTGATTGCTTCTTCCCACCCGGGCTTCTTTTCTTGATGCATTAGATTCAACACATTGTTGTTGTTTGCATAAGAAAAATTTGGATGATTTTTGTACCCTGGATTGTATGTTGGCCCGTACGGATTGTATGCTTGCCTTTAGAAATTCTGAGCATACGCCACTTGTTCTGGTGGTGGTGGTGACTGCTCCTGTTGCACTAAGGGACAGATAGTGTTGTTGTGAGTTGCTCCACAAATTTCACATGAAAAAGCTGAAACTTGTGGAGTTTGCACCGTCTTCACAGATTGAGGAGTTGAAAAAGACATGTCCTCGACTTTCTTTGATAGAGCTTCAATTTTTGCCAACATAAGTGAATAAGAATCCACTTCAAAAACACCATTTGGTTTCTTCTGGATGTTTCTGTCTGGCCATCTTGCACTTTGTTCACTTATAACCTCAAAAAGATTATAAGCCTCTTTCATAGTTTTGTTTCCAAGTGAGCCATTTGATGATGAATCGACATTGGCTCGGCATGTAGGTAAAATTCCAGAATAGAAATAATTGACTTGGGCTCCCAAATTGAAACCATGGTTAAGACATTTTCGTAGCATATCTTTGTATCTCTTCCATGCTTCGTGGAATGATTCTGAATCTTGTTGAAGAAATGTAGAGATTTCGTATTTGAGTTTCGCCACTTTTATTGGTGGAAAGTATTTAGTGGTGAATTTTTGGACAAATTCGGGCCAATTTGTTATGCTTCGTGGTGGCAAAGTATCTAGCCACTCTCTTGCTCTGTCCTTCAAAGTGTGCACGAAAAGTCTCATTTTGATCGCCTCTTCATTTACATTTAGATATTTGAAATTTCCACAAATCTCCACAAAACGGTTAATATGGAGATATGGATTCTCGTCGGTTCTTCCATAGAATGAGTTGTTGTTGGAGAAGAGATTGATGACATCAGGACGAATTTGAAAATTGTCCACACCAAATGGTGGATAGATCACACTTGATTGCACGCTCAAAGATGGGGGGTTCATGAATTCCCCAAAGAGCATGTTGTCTTCATCTTTTTCCGGCACAATAGGATATTGTTGATGTTGAATGTTTTGAACATTAGGTATTCCCCCTACCGAAGGAATTCTTTCGTTATCATTTCCTTGGGGGAGACGTGGGTTTAGTTCGTCCGCCATTGATGGTGAAGAAATAATGCTTTTCTTTTGTTCTCTTCGCCTTCTTCTGAATGTGGCTTCGATCTCGGGATTTAGTGAAACTAAATCGCGATTGTACGTCCTTCGCATAGACAAGAGAATCTACAACAAAGAAAAAGTTGTATTTATAACAATAGTTAATAATGTAATATTTCAAATATAACACTTATACTTCCCCGGCAACGGCGCCAAAAACTTGACACGTTCTTAGTGTAACTATCGCAAGTGCACGATATCGTATCAAGTAGTAAGTGGACTTTTTGAGTCCGGTCTATCGATCCCACGAGAAAGTTTGGTTATAATTTGATTTATACACTATTACTCTATTTTTATAGATACTAAAATTATTGAAACACACAATTTAAGAGTTTGGTTAAATAATTGCAAAGAAAATGCAATAATAGTTTTAATATTCAAGGAAATAAAAAGATTGCACTAATAATAGATTGACTAAAGATAAAATGAAATAGTTGAGATTACAAACTTAGTTCATCATTAGTTATAGAAGATGTATAGGAGATCATAAAATGAATTTACTTATTATGTTGTGTAGATTCAATTTTCCTTAAAAAGACGGTTTCTCTTTCGAACTATAAAACGCCCCTTATATATTGAATCAATCCACTATATTTCTATATTGATTGGCTTCAATACATAGCATTAGGATTTATGAAAATAACTCAAAAAATCATCTAAGGTCTAGAGGTATATTTCTATCCCCTAGAACAACTTAGAGTGAAGATCATTTGATCTAATCAAACATATTTCCTTTCGAAACATATGAAGACCATAAATATCGTCATTTATTGGCCAAATAAATAAAGATTGTTAAAATAATGAAAATCACACAATAATAAGTAATTCACAATAGATCTTTATACAAACTTAAATAACATGACTAACCTTGTTTATAATCCCAACTAAGGTAACTTAGCCCATGAAGGGTTTAATATACATAATACAAGCTTGAGTGGTCATTATTAGTTGAACAAGAGAAAGAATTGATCTTAACTCCCTTAGTAGATAAATGAGAAAGAAGCAATAAACTCTCTGAACAACATATGCTATACCACTATTACACAAATCACTCAAGAACACAAGTGTGTTCTTCACACAAAAAGAAAATATTACAAAAAGTGGAAAAATTATAAGATGAATGATGAAAGATGAAGGATCTAAGGGGTCTATTTATACACCTAAAGTCATCTAATAGCTCCAAAACTCCAGCATTATTACAATAGATCGGATCAATGTCGGTCATCCCCTCAATAATACACAAAAAGTATAAAAAATTAGACAAATGATCACAATCTGTCAAGAGTTACGGCCATAACATTAAGGAGTTACGGCCGTAACTAGGATGTCTTACGGCCGTAACATTCAGTGGTTATGGCCATAACATGGCTTCGTAAATTTGTACACTGGTTTCTTTGTGAGTTACGTTTTCAGCCCAGAATTTCTCAGACTTTGCGTTTTTGCCCCAAATCTTCTTCGGATGATAACTTTTGATATATAATTCTGATTTTGAATCCGGAAAGACTACCGAACTCATCTCGGAAAGCCCTACAACATGAATATATAAAAATTCAACAAAGAGAATATTTTATAAACATGTTATTTCTTGAATAAATCAGTAATTCAATCTGATTAAGACTAGATTTACATCATCATCCGATAAAAATAAAATTATTAAAAACTAATTAATTAAAAGCAAAAAATGAGTAGACTTGCTCAATTATGGGTGATATTTATCGATACAAACCATGGATAAGTGTATAAAACGGACACTTATCAATCATGTCCGATTCTCCTCATAACTTACGTAATGCATAACACATAACGTACGTTATGCTTACCAGTTTAGCGTACGTAAGTCCTTAAGATTAGCGTACGTAATGGCCTTCTGTACTTGGCTAAAATCCAACTGTCCCTGTCCGTCTCGACATACTGGACATGTATACTCACATACTGAATACATATACTCATCCCAAAATATTCTCATAGAATACACCTGATATCCAAATCAGAACAATCTCATATGCCATATCCTCAAATACAATTGTCGACCAAGTACAACAATTATACAAATACAGTTGTCTCAGTCTTCAATTTATTTTATCCATACTGTATAGAGACCAAGCTATGCAGTATATCTCAGAATAAATAATGCGAAAAAAATTATACTGAAAATCCGGATATTACATACTACCCCCTTAAAATAAATTTCGTCCTCGAAACTTGCAATCCTGTCACAAACAACAGATCAACCAAAATTTTCCAAACTCATCACAAAAGCAATCAATCGTCGCCACAAGCGAATAACCAAACCAACATACTTACAGGTGCGTGAAGCCGATGATCTCCCGCGATACTAGCACATGACTCCCACACAAGGTCTCAACACAATACCAACACACACCAATATCACAAATAGCAATTCGAAAAGATCTCAAAAATTTTGGAACCTCCAAAAATCGGTTTGACTTAAAAGTCAGAAAATCATTTTCGAAAGCCGCACTACTACCGTACCGGTAGAGCCACATAACACACACGCACGGGTCTCACAAAACCAAGCTCCGATACCATCTTCTGTAACGCCTCCAAAATCATCCGAAATATTACAGCGCCGTGGGTCCCGCGCCAGAACCCACCAGGCTAAAAACCATTTTAAAACATTTAAAAATGCCAAAAGGCCGATGACGGTAATATTTCAAATACCCAAAATATTTACCAAAACATAGTTCTCAAATACCATCATCAAATACTATTTGAAAATA
This sequence comes from Orobanche coerulescens, assembly GCA_033398695.1. Taxonomy (NCBI): domain Eukaryota; kingdom Viridiplantae; phylum Streptophyta; class Magnoliopsida; order Lamiales; family Orobanchaceae; genus Orobanche; species Orobanche coerulescens. The sequence continues at coordinate 111,664,553 of CM065816.1, read as the reverse complement.
CAAGGCGAAATGCCAAATCTCGACACTTTCAAAATGTACGCTAAGCCACCACTTAAACGTACCGACAAAATAGTTTAGGAAAAGGGGTTTAACGAAATAACCCAAGTTCGGAAAATGCCAAAAGACCATCTTAAAGTTAAACACGAGTTGGTAAAAATACCGGAAAGCCGTTTTAAAATACACACGCAGCGGAAAAAGATACAGTTCAAAATACATATTTGCAGCAGAAATAAAACAACCAGGAAAGAATACTCAATTCTCAAATACATGCCACAACAAGTATCACCCGGGAAGCTCATCCCTTCATGACCGCTACTATCTAGATCTCCGAGTACCTAAAAATAAAGCGCACGACGGGGTCAGCCACGATACTCAACAATGATATCCATCACATCATCAAAAATAATTACATACCAATGTAATAATACTATAAGAATAATACCAACGTAATTTTAGCGTCATAACCTTACCAACCCATAGCAACCCATACCAAATCAATCCTTACAATAATCCACATTTCGCATTCTTCAATGGCGTAATGAATTCAACAATAATCATCTGTACTGTATTCAAACAGTACCAAGTATCCTCAAAACATTATCGTAACTCATAAGTGGGAAATAATCCATCTGTGCCAAATCCTATCCGTAGGATTTCACAGTCAAATCTCAATCTGGATAGAATCCAATAACACACAATATAATTGTAGATCAATTACCACAAAACAATAATAACAAGTCCCGAAACATCAACGTACACTCTGAATGCTCATATGATCAATAACCAGATCAACCAATAAATCAATCGAGAATATCATCGACATGATAAGCTCCAATACGACCAACCAAAGGTCAACCACAACCAAGAATATCCTCAACATAATAAACCCCAATACTACCAAAGAAGAATCAAAAATAATCGAGAATACCATCAACATGATAAACTCTAACACGTTTAATAGAGGATCAACAGCGACCGAGAATACCATCAACAAGGTAAACTCCAAACACAATCAACAGAGGATCAATAGCAACCGAGAATACCATCAACAAGGTAAACTCCAAACACGATCAACAATAATGGATCTCAAAGAAATAACCCCAACTGTCGAACATACCCCTAGGGCGTATGAAGAACCAGCCGCAAACCGTCGAACATACCCCACCATAAATGGAGGATGAACGACCAATCAATATGGCTCAAAGATGGACATCATAGTATGCCCGATCCGGAAATATGTCCGTGCACATGTCCACCCCGTATACGGAATCCAGGATATACATGGGATATGTACCTAATTAGCCTCATGAACTACGTCTCGTGTGCACGGTCCAATGTGGAAAGTGTGCCCAGCTAAAAATCCTACACAATAACCAATCGGCACGCAGATATGACTCCATATATGTCACGATGCAACATGGCAACGAAACTCAAAGAATCACATATCCAATAAGGATCAAGAGACTCACCGAAGTGAACAAAGAGACACGGATAATGAAAGATCTACACGACCGACAATATCCGAAACAACCCTCCTGGGATCACAATCCCCAAAGGATAATCCATACGATCAACAATCTCAGACAACAGTCCTGGGATCAACATCCCTTCATGAAACAATCAACACAACCATTAATACCAACAATAGTCCTGGGATCAACATCCCTCAACGAACAACCAATACGAATCTCATTATACGGAACCTCAACATACAATACATACAACAATTCAACAGAATAATTATCCTCATAACTGAACAATACTTAAATTACCTTAAAGTCGAAGACAATATCCCTTCCACGAACCAACATCCCTGAACGAATACACAGTTATACGAATAATCCCAAAATTAGTATAGTCCATTTATACCAACAAACCATCGTCCCGACATCAATGTCGACACGGTAAACCACCCTCGATATCTGACATTCCATATCACTGACCAAAGATAACTCACATCTCCGTCCTTACTAAATACATTTAAACCATATACACTATGATTTAATCCAAACTAACGCATAATATACAAACCATCATCCCGACAATTACATTTATACTATCATTGCTATATGAATTATAAATGAAATGAAATCAAAATCATTCATTAAATATTATAAACTGAACAAGCATAACTTGTCTCGATACCGGTACCACGAAGTCGTTACCAAAATCCATTGCCTTCATCCACGAGCTCTTCAGCCCCCGACCAAAAGCAATATACGAATTCTTCAACCTCAACCGCAACACAACGGTCATAATCCACGATCAAACATCTCAACCTATTGGAGTAATCAATCAACAACAATCTGATAACAATCAATAACCGACATAGCCAACCAATCAAACTCAATGGCTCAACAATACCTCGATAATATAAAAAACCGAACAACACAACTCAAACAATTACGAACTCATATCCACAATACAAACCGCAACTCGACAATTCATAAATAACAATCAATATAACCGATCAACAAACCCAATGGTTCCACAATATCCCGATTAAATATAAATCCAAAAACCCAAAATAATCAATCCTGAACTCATAACCACAACACGATTCATAATCCGATAATCATATCAATAATCAAATTAAACCAATAACAAAGGTCTAAACGTTACTGATTTCAAATTCAATCTAAAATACGAGTACAAGTTTCCTCCTTGTAAATTCATGATTAAAACCAATTACCGATTATCATCTTCAATCCGGACAATCCGATTAGTTCAACATATAGTTGATCATATTCCAATGGTGTCAAATAATTCAATCATTCGATTTGAACACTTGTTCAATACGTATGAACTTCCCAACTTAAAGATGAATAATAATCTCATCAACCTCGGAATCATATTCGTATTCCTTTACGAATATTGTACCAAAACACATAACTTAGTTCTAGATATGAATATTCCATATTCATATCCAAAACACCAACACCTCTTAAACACATTCATCATATCAATGATCAATTCGGCTCGATATTAAGAATTTCATAACATATTCGATTCCAACTTCAACTTTAAACACGAATCAACAAGATTCCTTCTTGTTCATATTTGTAAACAATATTCTCGGCATAATAGACAATCTGAACTACCCAGATAGTTCAATACCATTGATAATCTTGTTATAAGATTAACCATAACCTTTCTAGATTCAAACTTGTTATCATGATTCATATTTCGTCAAGAACATACGAATTCTACCACTACAATCAACATTGTATTGGTTTCAATCAACAAATCCATGATTATACTTAAAAACCATTATGTATCCTATCACATATTCCTCTTTGATGTGATATATATATATACCGAGAATACCAAGAAAACCATGATTCCATAATCGTGATTATAACATATAACATAATCGAAGACATATATCATCGGATTCTTCAACATACAATTCACAGAACCTCAAGAATCACAACAACAACACCATAATCTTCTTCATACGAATTATTCATCAACAATAGTATCATCCGAATTTAAAGAGAGGATTATCCAAGATACCTCTTAGAAGATGAAATACACAAGTAACCACCTCAAGAATCATAAATATCTTCATATCCAAGCCTCAAATCGAAGCCCTCAAGCTCATAATCGACTTGGAAGGACCAAAACACCATCCATGAGTGTTGAAGGCGAAAAACGAAGTGATGTTCTGAAGAAAAACGAAGTGATGGGCATCCCACATATATAAACTCTCAGATCGTTACGTACGTAACATGCAAAAGTTAACGTACGTAACACACCTTTACGTACATTATTTGTCCTTGATAGCGTACGTAACAATGGTCCAGAGGCTCCTGTCTTAATTCCATAACACGATTACGTACGTAAGGCCCATGCCATAGTGTACGTAATACAGGGGTTAACTGACTACAGTATCTCAGTTTACGTACGTAATGTCCACTCTTTACGTATGTAACAATCCATTAGCGTACGTAATCACTTAAGATTAACGTACGTTATCCTCAATCCAGAAACAACTGCACTTAATAACCGATACTATTATGTACGTAATACAATGGGTATAACGTACGTAATCTTCATACACTATTAACGTACGTAACACCATCTGCATAGCGTACGTTAAACCATCCGTTGACTCACCTGTCCACATCCGCACTGAAAGCTACCGACCACGGGCCCACTGTTGGCCACAGCCTGGAACATGTCCGATTCTCCTCATTGCGTATGTAATGCATAACACATAACGTATGTGATGCTTACCATTTTAGCGTACGTAAGTCCTTAAGCTTGGCGTACGTAATGGCCTTCTGTACTTGGCCAAAATCTAACTGTCCCTGTCCGTCTCGACATACTGGATACGTATACTCACATACTGAATACATATACTCATCCCAAAATATTCTCATACAATACACCTGATATCAAAATCAGAATAATCTGATATACCATATCCTCAAATATAATTATCGACCAAGTACGACAATTATACAAATACAGCTATCTCAGTCTTCAATTTATTTTATCCATACTGTATAGACACCAAGCTATGCAGTATATCTCAGATAAAATAACGCACAAAATTTATACTGAAAATCCAGATATTACACATGAAGGATCGGACAGTCTCTTGGCAAGTGGCCCAACTCACCGCATTTGAAACATGTGTCCGTCTTCATTTTGTGGCTCTTAGGAACCATTGGGGTCTTGCCCTTACCCTTAAAGTCCTTGTTTTGTGGGCCCATCTGCTTCTTTGTCTTTATCTTCTTGAACCTTCGAGATCCAGAAGAAATCACAAGGGCGGACTCCTTCACCCGTGAAATCTTCATTTGAGACTGAGCGGTTATAAATTTGTTCATCAACCCTCCTAAATTGCAAGCAATATCATTGCAGTGGAAGTTCAGAACAAACTATGAGAAGGAATCATGAAGAGATTACAGGATAAGGTCGATTTATAGAAAAGCATGCATCCCAAAATCAAGAACCTCCAATTTCTCGATCATAGAGATCGTTTTGAGGACAATGTCCCCGACTTTCTCACCTTCCTTCATCCTGGAACCGAAAAGCTCTTTAGATATATCATATCTAGCAGTTCAATTGTGCTCATCATAAAGCTCGGTTAAGTGAGATAAATCTGCCTAGTAGAAGTCATTTTCTCATGAGCTCTCTGAAGATCATTAGACACAAAGGCCATCAAATAGCCACGAATTCTAATGTACGCCTCCAAGACGTATCCCAGCGCCTCCATACTGAAGACCATCATCAGGTTGCGGAGCCAGTCCACAAAGTTAGGCCCAATTAAGGTGTTCTATCGAGTAGTATAGTGAGTGGGTTAATTGTCATTTTATTTGAGAAAATTAAGTCTGCATAAAGTACATTAGATTGAATAGGGACTCGTTCAATTATGGCCTGAGTTTAGAATTAAGAACTTTTCTATTAATTAACCTAGCTCCCACTATTTTTATCGGAATAACACACTCCCTTGTGAAATCCGGAAGTATATGTTCGCTTTACTTCATAGTAGTGATCGAGTTCTTTATAAATTTTAATAGAGGGCAACCGAACATGTTTCTGGTCTATTAATCTTCATAAAGTGATGTCCAACACCAACCCACCTAATGGATAATTTGATCTTCTTTTTCTCCTTGTTCACTGCCCTCAACCTATACGGTTTCTATAGTTCGTGAACAAGTTAAGTTTATACCGACGCTAATCAGTTTCACAATTGAATCTTATCTGGCAACCGAACAGGTTTCTAGGGACAAAATTTGCTCCAACCGAAGGCATCCAATACACTCTCGGTTATTATCGACCCTCCCCGAATGACTACCCCGATAACTCGGAAGCATAACACGTACAGTTTGGATTTTAATTTTCCGAAAGCTTGATGGAAGGAAGGAAAACCTTGAAACCTTTAGACTTAATATTTTGTCGTGGGAGAATTTTCGCTATTAATGTTACACTTTGCACATTAATTCATTTAAGCATGTTTGTTGCATTCGTACCATATGAATAAAATATTCACAACCTAGTTGCTACCAACATGCAGTTCATGCACCGTTCCTAGAACAAAAACATCATAATATAATTATATGTCTTCCGTCTTGAATCTTCGTCTTATCAAACAGATCTTCCTCCGGTCTTCATCATTACATATAAATTTTACATTGAAAAATTGCTCCTATATAAATTTTCTAGTAAAATAAATAGACTCAAAACTGCCTTTGCAACCCAATCGAATAAAATCGAATGATTCAAAACTAGGTCCATGAACCACATCCCCATTCACAAGCATTCATCCAATAAATACTAAAAAATGGAACTAATATAAATATATTGATCCAACCAATATATAAATTAACTATAAATAGATTGATTAACCAATCCACATAATCGGTAATATGAAATCATTCAAAGTAATTCGGTCAATCAAAACCATTCCAACAAATCAAGTTTCCCACTTTAAAATGAAGTACCATATTCCATTTAATCAAATTATATCCAATATAAAATGGGGGAGATTGATTTTTCTGAAACGGGGAGAAAAATGAGTCCGAAACATGCTGGAGCAGTGCTCGGATCACGATCCGGGCACAGTGGATTGCGATCCAATAGGCCATAATGCGATCCCATGCAGCAGACCGCGAGGCAGAATGATTTTGGCCTAGCCGATTTCAGTTTTGTCCTCGGTTCCGTCCAATGGCAATCCAGGGCTTGATATTCGACCGGATATCTAATATCAATATTTTCGACTTTCATATCTTCAATATGAATCATATTTCCAAGAAATACAAGATTTATATTTTGATATGAATTTACGAAAAACACAACTACAACAAACAAACAGACATATACTATGATTAAACATTTATGATTCCAAATCATAAACCATTCAATCAAGCATTCCAAATGCAATATATTGTATATACGATAGCAAGACCATGCTCCGATACCACTATTGGGATTCGCAAAAAAAATGAAGGGCACGACGGAAGCGAAAAAACACAAAGTGCAATGCGAATCCCTTAGAAGGATCGATTCAAGCTACGTATATACGAATATAAAATGAATAAAGAGGAAGATATGAAATCATACCCTTGTAGTCCGTTGATTAAATGGTTTAGAAGATGATGTCCCTTACGAATACAATTCTCAACAAGCTCTTGGATGATCCAATGCCGAAAACACCGCGTCTCTACTTGCCACGCGCCAGAAAAATGATCAGAACGACTTCCACTTCATTGTCCTCTAAGGACACGGCTAGAACAAATTGATAGGAGCTATAACTATAATCTATATCACTAAGTGTGTGTGTATATATATATATATATATATATATTCTCTCTTGATTTTCCTAAGCACTCTAAGTGTTAGGAAAAAATTCTTCTCTCTCAATTTTCTCCAAGAAGGTGAAGAAGGAAAAATGAAGAAGAAAGATGGAGAAGACCAAGACAACTCTCTCTCTCTCTCTCTCTCTCTCTCTCTATCTCTCTCTCTCTCTCTCTCTCTCTCTCTCTCTCGAGCTATATAGATGTCAGATCCCTTCATCATAAGGGATGAGAAGTCTTTTGTCTTCAACCTTATCATCCACATGGTAAAGTCTTCCCTTCATTCTATATTCATTATTAAAATGAATAAAATCCTCCTTTGATATTCTTTGGTCTTCCACCATATATGGTGGAATCAAAGACCAAGAATAAAATATAAGAGGGGGCGGCCATCTAGAAGTTAGAAGAAGTTTGATTCATTTTGGACTCTCGCATGTCCAAACAGATAAATTTCAATCTGTTCCGATGTATTTCTATCAATTAATTAATCCAATCAATTAATTATATAAAATACAAAATAATATAATAAATTCTCCAAGAAACAATTATACTATGAATTAAATCAATCACCCAGTAATTTATTTAATTCATTAGGCCATAAATTAATTTATCCAATAAATTAATTTAGACGTCTAATGTCCCAAAATTAATTCGATCCATGTCCAATAAACTAGATATCCAATATCTAATATTCATTAAAAGAGAATAAGTTCAATCCATTCCGTCGTCAATCCTATTGCGCGACTCGGTAGGTCCGTCTCAGTTAGCAATGGGAGGAATCAAAGAGTAGTAGCACCACCTAGCTAGCCTGGTGGCCTACACTGTACCCTAAATGAGAACGAATGATGAGGATTATTCCAAAACCTTTCTGTCGTGAATACCAGTATACGTATAAATCCTTCTTTCAAATATCCCGATCAAGTTATAGGGTCACAGTTAGTCAAACCCTATCTGTACTTGACGCTATGCATGAGTTAATGCAAATCAAGATCACTGAGCTCTCGTGTATCTAATACAACTAGCTCCAATGCTTTGGCCAAAGACTTATGATCTCATATGCCAATAACCTCATATGATATATACCTGTTCACTAACAGGAGAAGGAATCCTATCTTGGTATTTAGTAGAACCTGCTACTTGCCTGTCTAGATGCACATCGAGGTTGACCCCCACCTTCCGGTTTTCTGGGTTGAACTACTCTAATAAAAATCTTAACGTCACAAGCACATTCCTACTAAATCCTAAACTCGAAAATTCATGGATACCTATCACAACCCACCGATTCCGTCATTGACTATCTCGGAGTGAAATCCATGTGATGAATTGAGGGTGAGTCGGTTCGAGTATACTAATATAATTAATACACCTATAACCTGTGCTCCCACTAACCTTAAGCATTCGACATGAACTTTCCAAGTCAAAGAACATGTCATACAAGTCTTCACATAAACTTAACGCCGAGTAAAGTTTCATCGAATTGCGAATGATTAAGTATTTGAGTCATAAACCTTTCTAGTGCCGATCCCCTTATCCAATAAGGAGTGGAACGTTTTGCTCTCAAATACAAGGACTAGTTTCTATCAATATATTTACTAGTCAGGAATGCCAGTGACTATCTGTAAATAAAGAAACATACAATTGCCTTATCATAATGATTTACATAATAACAAGTACAATACCCTCTCTCAAACATCCTCTTAGTGGCATTCGAGGGTATACTCCTAACAGTTGAGGCAAGGTATCCAATCGCAGCAGCAACAGTTTCTTCAAGTGCTGCATCCATCTCTCTTTCTCTCTCCATTCTCCATCTCCGGACAGCCTGTCTGGACTCTTCTCTCTTTTGGCATCATAATATCTGATACCTTGGTATGAATCTCCTGTAGGAGCTTCATAGACTCGTCCTGTTTGGTCTTCAGATCACTGACGCTTTCAACCAGCTTATCAACTTTAAATGATAAATCATCGATCTTGTGATCGTTCTCAGTCAGTCTGGTTTCGGTCCCTTGAAGGGCGACAACTGTTTTGGCCTCGGTGATTCTGAGCTTCTCCTATTCTTTCCTTAGGATTTTCTCCTGATGTTGCTTGAGTTGGTTAAGCGTCTACCATAATGCTATAAGCATCAGGCGAAACGCGTCCACCACATTATTGATAGCAGATTTCAGTCTGGGGAGCTCATCCTGGGCAGTCTCTCTCATCCAGTCGAGTTATTTTCTGATGTAATACATTGCTTTTATGACATCTTGCAAGAATACTGTCTGTCGACTAATGGCTTGGAGTTGCTCGATGCGGGCTTCGGTGCGCGGGGTGCTAGGATGCGCAATTTTGGAATCCTCAGGCTCTTCAAGTTGATGAAGAACCATATGATGACAGGTCATCGTGGTCTATCATCAGGTAAGAAATCAGCATGAGAATCTGATTTAGAGCTAACAGAGATGGAAGATGCAGGGGCATCTTGAGTGGGAGCTTCAGAGGCAGTGGCTTCGGAAGTAGGTGCTGCAAATTCAGTCAGAGACAGGAGGGACTGATTCCTCCTATTTGGATGCTCGTCGGTAGTTGGAAGTACAGTAGGGACTAAATCCTCTTGCCGACTCTCAGCTTCCGCCTGATCTGGAAGAGGGACTGAATCCTCTTAGTGGATGGCACGGGCGGCTTCTTTAGGTTGCGAGATAGACTGGGCATCCTCTTGGGGAGCAGCTTTCTCTTCAAATGTGATAGGAGGGACTGATTCCTCCTGTTGCTGTTCTTGAGCAGCTTCCTTTTTGCGGAGGAGGGGACTGTTGTCTGTCAGATATCCCCTGGATCTGTTGGTTCATGAATTTGGCCATTTCACCTTCCCGAGCCTCTTCACGACTGATCCTTAGACCGGTCTGTAGGGAATCATCATCGTCGTCCGAGTCAGGGTCGGAGTGGTGGCTGTTGATGGAGCTTTGTCACTAGACTGTAACTTCCCTTTGAGTCTCGCCTTTTCTTTTGCTGTGTAAAAGTCAGAGATAAGCTCGCGACAAAAGTGATCCTCCCAGCGAAACAGTACTTCGACATTCTGGGTGTCCATGACTTCCAGAGCAAATACTTCCTCATCCTTCCAGATGTTGTCCAGAACCCTGTGGCTGGACATGTATGATTTGCTTTTCAGGTTGGTTTTGACTTGTTTGCCTTTCTGACAGGGTCCACAGATGCTGTCTTTATGGAATGACACATTGGACAAACCTCTAACCATTCCCTGTCTGGCGAGTTTGTTGATTGCCTTGTTGTTGATATGAGACATCCTCTTATGCCATAGCCAGCTTTGATCTGCAGTGCCTTAAGCGACAAAACAAGGAACAATAGATCTCGTAGGCTTCCATCAGCAATATACATATTACCTGACCTGCTTCCTATGAGAACAAGTTCTTTGGTCTTGATGTCCTTCACTCTAGAGTGGTCTACACAGAATTTGACTAAGAACTGTTTGTCACAGAACTGGCTGACACTAAGTAGATTGTATTGTAAGCCTTCAACATAGGCTACGTCGGTGACTTTGAACTTTCCTACAAGCAGGGTTCCCTTCCATCTTGTTATTCATTTGAACTTGTCACTGAAGCGCACCTTTGGACTGCGAACTTCTACATAATCTGATAGCTTGCTGACATCACCTGTCATGTGCCGAGAACAACCGATGTCAAAGTACTAGATGTCCTTCTCTTTGATATCGTGTAAGCCGAGAATTTATGTATATTTAGGTCCCCTTTGATTGTTGGGTCCATGTGTGTTAGTGCCTTTAGTTACCCATATTTACCTAACAGCAATTGGTTTGTTGTAGGTTACTTTTGGTCCTGTCTTGCGATGTCTACGTGGGGGATACTTAGTCGCTGTAACCTTTATTATTATGCATGTACGTTATTCCAGTATGATTGTTATCTAGGAGGTGGAGCCATTTTTCTTGACCTTACAACTTGCCTTCTGAATCTCCAGTTGGATTCCCATAGTTGTTGATGATATTGCGCGGCGACCTGCTTTCTAGATGGATAACGGGGCTCCTGTATCCAATATGTAGGTGCAATGTACTGTTGGAGGTACTGCGGTACTTGCCTTTGATATTTAGGTACAACCTTCTTTCTGAAGGGTTGATGGCGCTTTTGATATGCTTGGGGAGCATGCTGTTGATCACGCCTTACAGGTCTGTGATATGAACTTGGTGGTGGAACTGCATTCTTCGCTATACGAGGGACAGTTGTAGCCTTTGCAGGACTTGGAATCTCTTCAGATACAGGAATTGGTTCCACACCCGTAAAAAATATCGTATTAGACTTTCCCTTATGGGAGAATGAGTCATATACGTTTGTCGTGGGCGTGTTGCTCAGTGCTTAGAATTTCTTCCATACGTCTAAAAGATTTCTCAAATGATTTCAGGATGGTCTCTAATTCTCCTTCTCGCTTCTCAAGAATTTTCACTTTGGCTTTGAGTAAAGCAAAATCATTTGGCTTACTCTCATTATGAGACTAACCTCATTTAGATCGTTATCTTGTTGATGATTGCTTTCTATGAGTTTTACAAAAGTAGCCTTGCTGTTTTCACAATCAATAGACATATTTTCATAGTTATTCTTCATCAAGTCATTTTCATCTTTCAATTCTATGTTTGAAATTTCGAGCTCTATGTTTTCTCGTTTTAAAGTCTCATGGGCCTTTTGAATGTTTTTGAATTCATTCATCATATTTTCAAAGGTATGCAATGCATTTACAGGAATAGTTGAATTTGAACTTACTTCATCAACGCTGTCCTCATCATCCTGTATTTCTTTAGCCATAAAGCACATATATGCTTTATCCTCAATCTCATCGTCGGAGGAGTCATTGTCTGTGATTTCCTGAAGGCACTCCTTGGTCTTGTTTGACACGGGCTGGGCTTCTGATTCGCCAATCAGAGCCTTGATCTTGTTTTTCTAGACATGTCTCCTTTCGTCCTTTTCTTGTTGCTCAGCTTCTAGAAACTTTTGCACTTTCGGATATGGACACTTCTTTGCATAATGTCCGAGTTTTCTACAGTTGTAGCATAAGTTAGAATCACCGGATGAAGGAGTTTCAAAACTTTTTTTGTGAAAAGGCTTAGGCCTGTATGGAGTCTTTCCAGACTGTTTGATGAACTTTTTGAACTTGTGCATAATCAGGGCCATTTCATCTTGTGACAGGATCTCACCATCGATGTCTGCAGTCTTGTGAGCTGATTTGGATGTGCTAGTTGCAGAACTGTGTCTCCTGTCAGATACAACATCTAGTGTTGTAGTCTTGGCAGGTGACTCTTCGGCCTTTTCTCTCCTGTCAATATCATACTTAAAAGCTTTGAGGTCAGAGAAGAGGTCAAAAGTAGAAATATCGTTAAGAGTACAGGATACACGCATAGATGTAGTCTTAATGTCCCGTCGGGTAGGGAGTGATTTAAAGATTTTTAAATTTTTCTCCTTTTGGGTATACACTTTACCCAATGTTTCAAATTCACCGACAATACTAGTGAACTTGAGGTCAAGCTACTCAAGCATTTCGGAAGATTTCATTTCAAAAGATTCAAACTGCCGAGTAATTTTAGAAATTTTCTTTTCTTTCGAGAGCTCATTTCCCTTGCAAATAAGCTTGAGTTTCTCCCAAATTTCCTTAGTTGTCTTACATATCTTTACCTTCAAGAATGTGCCTTTGTCGAGAGTGACAAACATCATTCTTAGCAACATTGTCGAGGTTCGCATGCTTGCGATCGTCCGCTGTCCATTGCTCGCGCTCCTTCTCGAGCATTTCAGCGTGAGGTTGTCCGTCTATCCTTGGGGGCAGGATTAACCTTCATGATTTTTACTGGGTCTTACTGGATGACGAATATCATCTCCTCGTGCATGGCTGCAAGATGAGCCTCTATCCTAATTCTCCAATCATCAAATTTGTTAATAGAGGACATAGGGACTTTGTTTATCATTGAGGTATCCATGACAGAGAATATGAAAGATAAAGACTGTTTTAAAAAAGAATAAGTGATTTTTGGATTTGATTTGGTTAAAAATAAGAGTGATTCTTTTTAGAATCAGCTGCTCCGATACCACTTGTTGGCCACTAAGTATATATTATACATCTTGGGAAAGTGTTAGTACAACAAGATGTATGATTTTCGAATATGAGTGCGTAGCGGAAGTTCGTTTAAGTGAGTTGCTGTAAATACAGCAACTAGGCTTTCCTGATAGCTTAGTGCATACAGGGTTTTGCAATGTATGCTTGTATAAATCACAGTTATGAAAACAATAAAGGCAGAAGGTAATAACACGCAATATAAAGTGGTTCGAGGTAAACCCCTCTACGTCCACTGGTCCTCCACACATGAGTAAAATGTCTATTAAAATCACTACGTACACAACTATGTGACTTTAATCAAACCTATCCTTGTATCGTTCACACAGATTGATACAAAGACTACAACTTTCAACCGTTCACACAGATTGGTTGTAGACTTCTTTGACTTGCTTCTTCTTACACAGATTAAAGCTTCGTGCTATTCGTCCCACACAGGTCAGAATAAGTTTTCCTTAGTCCACACAGGGCTAAGTTTACTCAAAGGTAATAAAGGTGAAATCACTGGTTTGAACAGTAGCTTGAACACTTGATGATCTTTGCTCTTGTAAGCTTGATTGACAGAATAATCTCTATTATCATTGTCATAGCTTTTTGTTCGTGTTCTTCATATATATTCTGTGTGTATTTCGTGCCTTGCAATGTCCTCTTGCATGGACTATTTATAACTTTGGAATAGATCCGTTATAAATATGTCTGTTGGCTGGTTGGTGAGCAGAGATCCATCCTGATTGGTTGATTGACTTTCAAGATGCTAGATCCGGATTTTGCTCCTTGTCTGAAGATCCCTATCAGTTAGTATTTAAATACTCTATCCTATCAGTATTTAAATACTTCTTTCAAACGATGTTTTGACTTTAGTGAATAAAGCAGATTTCATCATAACGATCTTCAGTCCTGTTAGATAAGTGTTTGTTTTCCTAGCACTTTCAGTCTGTATGCTGTATCTAACATGTTACAATTATATTATTGTAGCTGTAGGCTCTGTAGAATAGACTATCTTCAATGTTGTATGGAAGGTGCTGTATGGAGATTCCAGACAGCTTCCATACTTAGCGACATTTCGAATCCTTTGTTGTATGTGTAACACCCCCAAGACATTCAGGACATATTCCAGCGTCGTGGACCCCGCACTGTGGGATCCACCAGGCTAACGTACCAACAAGACATTCGACAACGACAAACAATCATCAATAAAACGACAATTCAAATAAAAGACTACAAACCGACAAATTAAATATGACATTAAATCCATTTCCCGAAACGGGAACACAGCATTAACAAATTCAAACGGGGAAGTACTCGAGTACCTAAACAAATTTTATAATACAGAAATCCCCAAAACAAGACATCAAAAATAACTGACAGACAGAACACTAATAATTAACAACTGGATAGTATCATGCTTGCCCATCATCCTCATACGGCTCGAGTGCTTGCCTGTCTCCACGATCGATACCTGAAATACAAAAAGTATTTCCCCCATTTAAGGGGTTAGCGACAACTGCTAGTGCAAGTACAATCCATTTGAACTACATTCTAATCAGATGAATATATGCGCCAAAAATTATTTTAGAAAACGTTTTATATTCCGGAATATTTACAATGTACAGTCACAAAACACATTATCTCCAACAATCATAATTCAAAGTTAACCTTGGTACGAGACTCACGGCCACCGTACCCCGCAGAGCCCCGTCGGACATCCCTGGGTGGTTAACCACAGTTCGTGATACGCACACACACGGCAATACGTATCCCTAGAGGGCCTGTCAGACCGTCCCTAGGTGAACATACACATATCCATCCACAACATCCACGATACAGCCATAATTCAAATACTAGAACATGTAAACAAATGTAAAGTACTTGCCTTTGTGACATCTTCGAAGAATCGGAAGTGGAAAAACGACTACGGACGATCTGAATGGAAAACGACGGTTCCTAAACGAAGAATTAGCATAACTCAGTCCCAACGGACATCAATAATCGAAAGGGATACTCCCATAACCCCGATTACATGCTATGACAATTAACGATCAATCGATACGGGCGAGGGTTTACGCAAAATCTCAATTGATAATTCACGGATTTAAAATAAAGGAAAATAGATTTGGAATCACCCAATAACCACAATCGGTAAGGAATATCATAACATAATTGAACAATTCGGAACTAATCCCTAGAATCCCGAAAACCCCCCAAATTCGTGAAAGTTAGGGTTCCTGAGGAAATACCTTGGGTTCGACTGATGGAAGATGATAATGTTGTAGAATAATCTCCCTTGGTACACAATAGTCAATCTCTAGAAGAAATCCACGGATTGCTCTGGACAAATCGCTCCAAAGGCGCTCAAGAATACTCACGTCGCGAGAAGGGGCGAAGAAGAATGAAAAGAAACGACTGAGGTTAATTCAGGTTTAAAAACGCTGACAGCGCGTTACGTACGTTAACACGAGCTGTTAACGTACGTTATGATGGTTACATACGTAACCCAATACTGGTTAACGTACGTAACCAACTGTCTGTACTGAATTGGGAAAGGTCATAACGTACGTTATGGATCATGCATAACGTACGTTATGCACGTAGCGAATCGATTACGAACACTAATTACGCATCGATCCAACGACGAACCACAACACGAGGATAGAATCAAAAGTGCAAGTACGAGGTATTCATAACAACGAAGCTGAGTGTTCGACAGTAATTACACTTCCAACTACCGAGGAATCCAAAATACGACAAGGAGATGAATTTCCCTAAACTTATAGAAAATTACAAAAATGGCCCAAGTGCCCGAAAATCACGAAACGACGTCGGATTTATAAACCGAAAGTCTCAACAAGACCAACTAAATCATACAAACTTGCACAAACCAAGAAACAACGAATACGAACGAGTTTTACGAGAATCGAACGATCATACGGCAAAACATATCATAAAATGAAATCACGTGAAAACATCATCAAAACTCGTCCAAATAGAAAAACCCCAAGAATAAAGTAGATTCAAAATGTCGAAACGGTTATAAGCGAGTCGATAAAAATAGACATACACCAAAAATGGAAACTGCTAAAAATGGAAAGTTACGGATATTACATTTTCCCCCTCTAAAATAAAGTTTCGTCCCGAAACTTAAGAATCAAAAAGCTCGGGGTGCCTCGAACGCATATCCTCCTCTAACTCCTACGTCGCTTCTTCTACTCCGTGCCTCGACCATTGCACCTTAACCAAATGAATGGTTTTGTGCCTTAACTGCTTGTCTCGACGCTCCAAAATCCTGATGGGCCTCTCCTCAAACGTAACATCTTTCTCGATCTCCACGTCTCCAAAATCAATAATGTGGGACCGGTTCGGAACATACTTCCTCAACTGGGAAATGTGAAATACGCTATGAACATGACTTAGCGACGGAGGCAAAGCCAAACGATATGCCAACTCGCCGACTCTCTCCATTATCTCGAAAGGCCCAATATATCTCGGGCTGAGCTTCCCCTTTTTCCCAAAACGGAAAACTCCCTTCGTCGGAGACACTCTCAACAGAATATGATCTCCCACCCCAAACTCCAAAGATCGACGCCTAACATCCGCATAAGACTTTTGTCGACTCTGAGCAGTCAACATTCTCTTTCTAATCAACTCAACTTTCTCCTTCGTCTCTAACACGAGGTCTGGCTCAGTGCCAACTAAATCGGACAGCTCATACCAACATATCAGTGATCGGCAACGTCGGCCATAAAGTGCCTCATACGGTGCCATCTTAATCGACGTGTGCCAGCTATTATTATAAGTAAACTCAATTAAGGCCAGATGTTCCTCCCAGTCACTACTCCAATCTAACGCACACGCGCGCAATATATCCTCGAACGTCTGAATAGTACGCTCGGACTGCCCATCGGTCTGGGGGTGGAAAGAAGTGCTCAAACGTAACTGTGTCCCCAATGCTTTATGTACCGCCTGTCAAAAATGCGATACAAATCGGCCATCTCTGTCCAAAATAATGGTCTTCGGCATACCATGAAGTCTCACTATCTGCGCGATAAAAATACGAGCCAATTTTTCTGGACCCCAAGTATCCTTGATGCCCAGAAAATGCGCCGACTTAGTCAGTCGGTCTACAATCACCCACACCATATTCATACCAATCTTCGCCCTCGGTAAACCCATGACAAAATCCATAGAGATATCCTCCCACTTCCACTCCGGGACATGAAGTGGTTTCAACAACCCGGCTGGCCGCTGATGTTCAATCTTGACTTGCTGACAAGTCAAACACTTAGCCACAAACTGAACTACTTCATTCTTCATGTCGTTCCACCAGAAATTTTTCCTCAAATCTTTATATATTTTACTCGAGCCCGGATGGACTGAGTAAGGTGACGCATGAGCCTCTCGCATAATACTCTGCCTCAATTCCGAGTCGTTCGGAACACACAACCGACCTCGGAATCTCAACACACCGTCCTCATAAATAACGAATCCCGGGACTTTCCCCCTCCCTACACTCTCTCGAAGCTGACTAAACATCGGGTCCTCCATCTGTCCCGATTTAATGTCATTGACCAGAGATGAAGAAATCTCAAGAGTACGCAACTGTCTGGAACTCTCTGGCCGTACAATCTCAACACTCAACCTCATCAACTCCTACTGAAGCTCCAGCTGAGCCGTAAGTAACTCAAGCGCCCAAAGCGATATCGATTTCCGGATCAAGGCATCTGCTACCACGTTAACCTTGCCCGGATGATAAAGGATCTCGAGATCGTAATCCTTAATCAACTCCAACCATCTCCTTTGTCTCATATTAAGCTCTTTCTGTGTAAAAATGTACTTCAGACTCTTGTGATCGGTGAAAATCTGACAAGACGAGCCATACAAGTAATGACGCCAGATCTTCAATGCAAATACAACTGCGGCCAACTCAAGATCATGCGTAGGGTAATTCAACTCGTACGGTTTCAACTGACGGGAAACATAGGCAATCATCCTCCCATGCTGCATAAGTACTCATCCGAGCCCTTAGCCCGAAGCATCACTAAAAACTGAGAAACCCTCATTACCACTCGGTAAAGCCAAAACAGGAGCGGTCATCAACCGCTTCTTCAACTCCTCAAAACTATTCTGTCTCTCATCGGTCCACACAAACTTTTCTGACTTCTGTAACAACTGAGTCAGCGGTCGAGCGAGCTTAGAGAACCCCTCGACAAATCTACGGTAATACCCAGCTAATCCCAGAAAACTGCGGACCTCCGTCACGTTCTTGGGCGGCGCCCAATCCCACACTGCCTCTACCTTATATGGGTCCACACGAACACCCTCGGCCGAGATCACATGACCGAGAAACATAACCTCCCGTAACCAAAACTCACATTTTGAGAACTTCGCAAAAAGATGCTGAGTTCTCAAAATATCTAACACGATATGCAAATAACGGGCGTGCTCCTCCTCGCTCCTCGAGTAAATCAGGATGTCATCGATAAAAACGACTACACACTTATCAAGGTACTCGATAAAGACTTTGTTCATAAGCTGCATGAACACGGCTGGGGCGTTGGTTAGCCCAAAAGGCATAACCACAAACTCGTAGTGACCATATCTCGTCCGAAAGGCCGTCTTCGGAATATCGATATCCTTCACTCGGAGTTGATAATACCCCGATCTCAAATCAATCTTCGAAAACACGGTTGCCCCTTGCAATTGATCAAACAAGTCATCAATCCTCGGGAGCGGATACTTGTTTTTGGTGGTCACTTTGTTCAACTCTCGGTAGTCGATACACAAACGAAGTGACCCATCCTTCTTCTTCACAAATAAAACCGGTGCGCCCCAAGGTGAAGCGCTCGGTCGAATATACCCCATGTCTAGCAACTCTCCCAACTGTTTCTTCAACTCAAGCATCTCAGCAGGCGCCATACGGTATGGCGTCTTAGAAATTGGTGCTGCACCCGGCTCTAAATCGACGGTAAACTCAACTTCTCGGTCCGGCGGCAAACCCGGCAACTCGTCTGGAAAAACATCAGGATACTCACACACTACCGGAATAGACGAGAGTTCGACTCCCCCTTTTTCCGATCTCAAAACATAACACCAATAACCTGTGCAACCTCCCCGAAGAAGCCTCACCGCCCTCAAGGCGCTGATCAGGAGTTTCTGGCTACTCCGCTTACGCCCCACAAAAGAATGCTCGGTACCGTCAGAGGCTAACATCGAAACAGTCCTCGTTCTATAATTCATGATCGCTCCATGACGGTCCAGCCAATCCTCACCCAGAATCAAATCTTCATCTCTAATGTCTACCGCAATCAGATTAGAAGGCCAAACCCTCCCCGCGATACTCACTGGAAAATCTCTAACCTCACGATCCCCCACGATGCTATCTCCACTAGGCAGTTTAACAACAAATGGTTCACACACAACCAAGCAATCAATATGCAGACGATGCACACAATCCATAGATATGAAAGAATGCGTAGCACCAGAATCGAATAATACGGAAACAGGATGGTCAAGGATGTGAACGGTACCTGTAGCCACCGTCGCGTCGGGATCTCCAGCTCGCCTCATCTCATACACACGGGACGGAACAGACCCCGCACTTGAAGCACCCCCTCTAGAAGGCTGCCCACGTCCTCGACCTCTACCAAAACTCTGCTGCGGCTGAAGAACTGTCGGTGCTTGATTCACACTCGGCTCTCCCGCAGTTGGGGCTGGTATCTGAGTAACTGGAGCCCGAGCTACATCTGTACAAAACTTAGCACGATGACCCATCCGACCACAAGCAAGACACTGAATCGGAGGCCTATCACACTCACTCATCATGTGGCCCGGACGACTACAGTTGAAGCACATAGGACCGCGAACGGCACCAGTAGGGGCAGACTTAGAACCGTTTCCTCGCCCAACTGATGGCGACTGACTCCCGAAGACTCGCGAACCAGACTGAGCCTTCGGATACCCTCCTGACTTGCCTCCCGAAAACTGACCGGAGGTCTTCTGCTTCTTTCCTTTGGTTGCCATCTCTGTCGCAGAAAACGACATCTCATAAGCCATCGTTTTATTATGATACTCTTTCAAAGTCGTGCACCCAGACCAGACATGTAGTGGCGCACCCTCGGTTTCATCCGCATATCAAAGTGGCGGATCTTATCAAGATCATCTCGGACTTGGTTTCTCACATAATGCAGTTGTTGATTGTAGTCTTTGATAGCTTGAGAAATAGGAACATCTTGGGGCTTAGCCTCAAAGAAGGCTCGGATCCTCCCCTCTTTCACTGGCCATGGACAGAATTCATCTTCCATCAGATCCCGAAACTCTGCCCACGTAGCTGCCCGGTCACGCTGTTTCACCGCTTGCCACCACGTTGCTGCCTCCTTGGCGAGGAAGTACTGAGCAATGGGTACTTTCCTCTCCTCAGAACAATTAGCAGCCTCAAATACTTTCTCCATCTCGAATAGCCAATTCTCCCAACCGGAAGGGTCAGAAGCACCATCAAACTGCGGAGGACGCATACGAATCACGTACTGAAGTAACTTATCATTGTCGGATCCAGTAGGCGGAACCGGGCTGGCATTAGCTTGGCCGACCAGAACGGCCTGAGTCAGTAGCATCATCCGGTTCGCTACTTTTTGCAAAATATTAGCCACTCCAACATTCTCATTAGCATTACCGGAGCTGGCAGATTGGTCCTGCTGACCTCCGGAACTAGGGGGAACACTGTTCGACAAAGAAGGCATCGCCGAATCAGTTCTCGAGTGATATGACATGGCCTCCCCACCGGCTGTGCCACGTCCTCTACCGCGTCCGCGTCCTCTACCAGCAGGAATTCTGAAGAAGTAACGGGTAAGTACAATTCAAACGCGAAATGCAACAAGATATATCTTATGAACAAAGTTAGGAACAGAACGGCGAAACGAGTCAAGTTAGGAAAAACTTACGAGCACCGGTGTACTGAGATGATGGCATGACAGTGATACTCTTCAAAAACGACACTCGACTAGACCCAGATAACCGACAGTCTAGGTATCCATGAACCTAAGCTCTGATACCATATTCTGTAATACCGCCAAGACATTCAGGGCATATTACAGCGTCGTGGACTCCGCACTGTGGGATCCACCAGGCTAACATACCAACAAGACATTCGACAACGACAAACAATCATCAATAAAACGACAATTCAAATAAAAGACTACAAACCGACAAATTAAATCTGACATTAAATCCATTTCCCGAAACGGGAACACAACATTAACAAATTCAAACAGGAAGTACTCGAGTACCTAAATAAATTTTATAATACAGATATCCCCAAAACAAGACATCAAAAATAACCGACAGACAGAACACTAATAATTAACTACTGGACAGTATCATGCTTGCCCATCATCCTCATACGGCTCGAGTGCTCGCCTGTCTCCACGATCGATACCTGAAATACAAAAAGTATTTCCCCCATTTAAGGGGTTAGCGACAACTGCTAGTGCAAGTACAATCCATTTGAACTACATTCTAATCAGATGAATATATGCGCCAAAAATCATTTTAGAAAACGTTTTATATTCCGGAATATTTACAATGTACAGTCACAAAACACATTATCTCCAACAATCATAATTCAAAGTTAACCTTGGTACGAGACTCACGGCCATCGTACCCCGTAGAGCCCCGTCGGACATCCCTGGGTGGTTAACCACAGTTCGTGATACGCACACACACAACAATACGTATCCCTAGAGGCCCCGTCGGACCGTCCCTAGGTGAACATACACATACATCCACAACATCCACGATACAGCCATAATTCAAATACTAGAACATGTAAACAAATGTAAAGTACTTGCCTTTGTGACATCTTCGAAGAATCGAAAGTGGAAAATGACTACGGACGATCCGAATGGAAAACGACGGTTCTTAAACGAAGAATTAGCATAACTCAGTCCCAATGGACATCAATAATCGAAAGGGATACTCCCATAATCCCGATTACATGCTACGACAATTAACGATCAATCGATACGGGCGAGGGTTTACACAAAATCTTCCCATATTGATAATTCACGGATTTAAAATCAAGGAAAATGGATTTGGAATCACCCAATAACCACAATCGGTAAGGAATATCATAACATAATTGAACAATTCGGAACTAATCCCTAGAATCCCGAACCCTCAAATTCGTGAAAGTTAGGGTTGTTGAGGAAATACCTTGGATTCGACTGATGGAAGATGATAATGTTATAGATTAATCTCCCTTGGTACACAATAGTCAATATCTAGAGGAAATCCACGGATTGCTCTGGACAAATCACTCCAAAGGCGCTCAAGAACACTCACGTCGCGAGAAGGGGCGAAGAAGAATGAAAAGAAACGACTGAGGTTAAGTCAGGTTTAAAAACGCTGACAGCGCGTTACGTACGTTAACACGAGCTGTTAATGTACGCTATGATGGTTACGTACGTAACCCAATACTGGTTAACATACGTAACCAACTGTCTATACTGAATTGGGAAAGGTCATAACGTACGTTATGGATCATGCATAACGTATGTTATGCACGTAGCAGATCCCAGTTCTGAACACTAATTCTGCACAGTCGATCCAACGACGAACCACAACACGAGAATAGAATCAAAAGTGCAAGTACGAGGTATTCATAACAACGAAGCTGAGTGTTCGACAGTAAATGCACTTCCAACTACCGAGGAATCCAAAATACGACAAGGAGATGAATTTCCCTAAACTTATAGGAAATTATAAAAGTGGCCCAAGTTCCCGAAAATCACAAAACGATGTCAGATTTATAAACCGAAAGTCTCAACATGACCAACTCAATCATACGAACTTGCACAAACCAAGAAACAATGAATACGAACGAGTTTTACGAGAATCGAACGATCATACGGCAAACATATCATAAAATGAAATCACGTGAAAACATCATCAAAACTCGTCCAAATGGAAAAACTCCAAGAATAAAGTAGATTCACAATGTCGAAACGGTTATAAGCGAGTCGATAAAAATAGACATACACCAAAAATGGAAACTGCTAAAATTGGAAAGTTACGGATATTACAGTATGATGGCTTTCATTTATGAGACAACTTGCTGTATGTTGGCAGTTATCAAAACAAGGTACAAGATTGTTTATCCCAACACTTATGATTGACCACGGGTTCAGCTCCGACCCGTCGGGTCATGGGTCGACCCGTGGAATTTTTTTTTTTTTGAAAAAGTATCTTAAAAATTCATTTATTATCATTTTATACACGAAAAAACAACTAATGGACAAAGGAAATAATTGAAAAAAATGAGCTTGTATTTAATTTTTGTTGGAGCAAAGACGGTATTTGCGCCATTGTGTGGAAGCGTAAATATAAAGTGCAAAAATTTAACCGACACACGGATTTATAGAGGTTTGGCTATTAACGAAGCCTGCATCCTCTTTCTGGGTATCTTTTTCTATAGGATAAAGATTAAAACCTATGCACCTCTCTTCTATTGGTCTAGGGATAACCGTTACAATCACGTATTCAATTGGTCCATGATAAACCACTCGTTCTTGTCTTTGTGTCGTTCCAAGTTAAACCGTTTTCCTTTTCTATCGGATAAGGAAGCAACCGCTCTAGCTTTCTATGGGTACTAGATAAACCTCACTTAGATATCGATTGCGATTCTAACAATGTCGGATCCTTGATCCTAATAACACTGAATCCAATCATATCTTTTCTTTTACCTCTCGTGTATGTGTTGAATGTATAAACACTCAAACTTACAATATAAGCTCAATATCACAACAACAATATAATGTATATCAATATATGATGAATGTCTTGATTGCTTGAAGTTGTTGTAATGAAACAATACCATAGGAATGGTATTTATAGGCTCCAAAGCCTTACTAGCCGTTAGCTCCCTGACTCTTCATTACGACCGCTATTAGCTTTCCATTATGGCCGTTAGCAATTTAACGTACGTTAACACATCCCGGTTACGTACGTTAACATCTCCCAGTTTGAGTCCAGTAGTATCTGATTCGATCATTACGTACGTTACTCAATCACCCATTATGTATGTTAAGGATATGTCATTGCTGACGTCATATAACCGTTGCCGCCTTTCTGACTTTGACTCGTCCAATGTTCTTCTTGTTTGAATTCCCAAACACAGCATTACGTACGTTAAGATCTCTCGCTTACGTACGTTATATGCAATACGCTACGTACGTTATACCACATAGGTTTACGTACATTAGCCTGTATGAAAATCCGTCCAGATTGTCATCTTCCACTCCTTCGTTGTTTTGCTTCACCTCTTTGTTGTTTTGTTTTGTGTAACAACTTAATCATCAAAATATTATAAAGCATGTATGGAACAAAATGTTCAACAATCTCCCCCTTTTTGATGATTACAAAACAACACTTCGTCAATGGGATTTACCTGCAAAAATATGAATATATGTATATGTGTACAGACCAAAATTATCGACTTTGTCCGTTTCGTTAGTTTCGTCTCCCATTTCTTTTTCGACTCCTTCTTTCCTTTTCTTTTTCTTTTCAAAATTTCAAATATTTCAAATTCTCATCATCTTTTCGACATCTCTTTTCTCCCTCTTTTTGTCTTCATCAAAAAGTGTAATAAATGATAATAATCTGATAATAAGTGCATAAAAAGGGTAAAAACTTCCCCTGAAAAATATATCTCCCCATTAAAATATAAAAACTCCACTTGAGTTAAATATTAATTTGATAAAAATCAATTCTTGGGGATCCAACCGAGAGTTGGTTTCTCATTCGAAACATAGACAATATTTGAAATAATTATTCCTTTAGGAACCCAAATCTTTTTAACTTTTATCGTCCGTCTTGGGCTTTTGTAATTTAAAATGAATCGGGGAATATTAAAATTTAAGGATTCGATTTTAGAATGATGTTTGAATCCCAACCCTTATTTATTCAAAGTATATTTTTGCACCGAGAGCATTTGTTCAAATTTCTCGTCTCCACACGAGAATTTCTTTGTTAAATTTTTCAGCTCGGTTTGAATTTTCAAAAGATCAATCTTTAAAATATTTTCATTTTTAATGCATTTTGAATGATCGGTCTCCAAAAATTTTCCCTTTTCAAAAATTTTGGAATTTTCAATTTCCAATGATTTATTTTAGATTTAAGGGATTTGATTTCGGATAAAGCATTTTGAAAATCAGTATGCAGTAATTCAAATGATTCAAATAATTCATCGTGATACGATGTACTAACCTGGCTTTTGACGTCGCTATCGTCGAATGAACTTCGGGCCATGAGAGCGAGATTATTTTAATTGATAAAATCATCATCTTCATCGTCATCGCTCCATGTTGCAACGAGAACCTCCTTCTTGGGTTTTACTCGGCAATTTTTAGCAAAGTGGCCTGGTTTACCACATAATCGATAACTGTTGTCGAATTTCTTAGATTCGCCCTAGATATATTTCTTTCGCCGGTTTAATAAGGTTTGAAACTTATTAATATTCTTGGCATAATATGTCGATTCTTCGTCGCTTTCATCAACCGAGATTTCTTCTCTTTTTGACATCTTAGCCTTCAAGGCTCTCGATCTTTTCTTCGGTTTCGGCTTTGCATTTCGAGATTTAAAGACAATCTCGTAATTTATTAGTGAACCAATGAGGGCACTAAAATCAAGATTATTGAGATCTTTCGATTCCATAATCGCCGTCACCGTTACATCCCATTCAACAGGTAGTGATCTTAAGATTTTCTTGACTTTCTCACTACTTGATAATGGTTTACCGAACGAAGCAATTCCATTTGTGATGACCGAAAATCGGTCGAGCATGTTAGTGATGGACTCGTCACCCTTCATCATGAATAACTCGTAGTCATGGAGAAGCATATTGATCTTCGTCTCCTTAACTTGAGTTGTCCCTTCGTGTGTGATTTCAAGAATTTTCCATATCTCTTTAGCACTTTCACACGATGAGATACGATTGACCTCTTCCAGATTTAAGGCACAAAATAGAAATTGAGTAGCCTTACAATTTAGATGGTCGTTCTTCCAATCCGCGTCATCATATTCTTCAAAAGATTTAAGCGTATCGTCGGATTTGAGAGGAGTTTTCGGACCAAGACATATTACTTTCCAAAGCTCGATGTCATATGCTCAGATGAATATTGACATCTTTTTCTTCCATGTCATAAAGTTCGAGCCATCAAAAAATGGTGGTCGGTTTAGAGCGAGGCCTTCGACTGGAGTAAATTGGAACGCCATTGGATCTTATCTCCTTGGATGTTAAGCCGCTTATAGGAGAACCACTCTGATACCAATTGTTGAAGCAAAAATAGTATTTGCATCGTTGATTCGATCATTACGTGTGTTACTCAATCACCCATTACGTACGTTAAGGATACGTCATTGCTGACGTCATATAACTGTTGCCGCCTTTCTGACTTTGACTCGTCCAACATTTTTCTTGTTTGAATTCCCAAACACAGCATTACGTACGTTAAGATCCCTCGCTTATGTACATTATATGCAATACGCTACATACGTTATACCACATAGGTTTACGTATGTTAGCCTATATGAAAATCCGTACAGATTATCGTCTTCCATTCCTTCGTTGTTTTGCTTCGCCTCTTTGTTGTTTTGTTTTGTGTAACAACTTAATCATCAAAACACTATAAAGCATGTATGGAACAAAATGTTCCAACAATTTTAAGTTTTCACTTAAAATTCAACTGCCTACGTATCCTCTGTAACACCCCCAATACCACTCGGGAATATTACAGCGCCGCAGACCCTCTCCGCGAGGATCTACCAGGCTAAATACAATACAATGCATCACTTCACATGCCGACATGGCTACGTAAAGGACCATTAAACCGATTTGGTCTTTTATCACAACACACAACATTACATACATGATTCTTTCCCAAAACTCATACCCGCGCAGGGGCTGGAATACAATAACGCTCCCATAAATCGGGATAACAATACATCGTAGAAATAACCAACAAGACTATTCAACATACTCAACGATTGGTCTTCATGTGATTAGTATCGTCGTCTTCCATCATCCTTCGTATCGATCCTGTGATTCGCTCCCCAGCAACCTGCAAATACCTCGGTAGTTGACACCGCACACTCCGACGAACGTGGATTAACCGGAAAACCTCGAATGCCCACAACTCTCCGGCGGAAACGACGGTAACACCACCGATCGGAAAACGGCGAACGGAAGGGTTCCGGCTCGAGTTATTCGCAAGGAACCTGACCCCAACATCATACCATGAATAAATCGACGATCGAACAAGGAAGAATAATCGTAGAACGCCCGAATCCCCTTTGTGACATTTTATCGAACACTTTCAAGGTGTCGATTTGAAGCTCAATAAAACGACGAATCCTCGGCAATCCAACCGTGGAAAAACAAGGGATTCGATATAAAACAACTTAATAATCATCAATCCATCACTATTCTAAGTTATAACGAATCAAACGGACGAAATCCACAAAATCCCCAATTTTTCCCAAAACTATGATTTTAGGAAAACTAACCTTGATTATTTGGATTGAAGGATGTTAAGGAGTGATTAATCGATGTTATCGGCTCCCAAACTTCGTGGATTAGTTGTATAATAACATGCCTTCGTCACCTCCAAGAATCCGGCCGCGGAAGAGAAAGGGAGAAAATGAAAAATGAGTGCAAACAAGACGCTTTCGGTCATATTTATCTCGGTGCCCTAGCGTGCGCTAGATCGCCGAGCTAGCGTGCGCTAGCGGCGGTCATGGTCGAGAATGTTCGGCCGGCTCGCCATCATGCGCCGAACACGTGCGCTGTCGGCCCACCACAATCCAGAGACTTCTGGCTCGGCCAGTAAGCGTGCGCAGCCTTTCCGGCCGAAGGCGTGCGCTCTGCGGCCAGAAGCGTCTTGCAGATGTCCGGCGATGGCGTGCGCTACTGCCGATCCTCGATCGAACCTTTCGCCCTTATCGCCTCGGCCGACTAGCGCGCAGGCCAACCGGCCATAGCGTGCGGCGCCTCCCGGCCGAAGCGTGCGCTACCTTCCGGACGTGGCGTGCGCCACGCCGGTTCGCTGCATCGCCCGGCGGCTCGCACTCGCCGGCCGATGCTCGGCCGTCCGGCCACCGTCCCCAACCGTCCGGCCAGTGTCCGACCACCATGATTCGACGACTCGATTTTCCGAAATCGCACGGAACGAACACGACAAAATACTCGGGGACAACATCATTGGTCCGAAATGAAAACAACGGATAACAAATCACCACCTATGGTCTTAAACGCCAAAATCAATTGTCGAGAAAATAATACCGGAACTCGACAACCGGGAAATATCCAAAAAATCCAAAATAACCGGAACGAAAATCGTGGGTATTACATTCTACCCCCCTAAAAATAAGTTTCGTCCCGAAACTTAAAACAAAAGCAAGGCGACTCTCGACAACACACCAGAACTCCATGCAGTATAAAGCCACTACGATCCGATTCAATACGCAAGAATGCTTACGAAAAGCAACGAGCATGAATCGTTGCGGTTGATAAAACCGAGCAATACAAAAATCAAGTCACGATTCCAACGCTGAAAGGTATGAAATTCGGTAACTCATGATTTGGAAGATCGAATATGAAGAAAATTTCCCAACACTTATGGAAATCGCAAAATGGCCCAGATGTACAATAATCACGATTTCGAGGTCAAACGATAATGATTGGACAACGATGAACGAATAGCATTGATCGAACAACAACGATAACCTTTGAAGTTCATACCTCAAATCAAGACATCAATAACTTATAGGAAGCACGAGGTGTTAGTTTCGAACACGGTTCACAAGAAATCGATCCGAACTTGGAAAGATCACAACGATATGCACATCAATTTGTAACAATATCAGAACTCGCTCGAATGACAAATGTGAGAAACAACATAAGGTCAGAAGCATTAACGAACACAATCGCCTCAATACGGTCGAACGAAACGGAAATGAGAAGAAGAAGAAAAAAAAATGTGGGTATTACATCATATCGCCTTTAAAAGAGGTTTCGTCCCCGAAACCTAAATAACGAAAACGAAGTGCTTGAATATCAACCTTCCCGGCCATATCCTCTTGGTTCCGCATCTAATCTCCATAACCAACTGTACTGTGGTCACGGTCGCGTCCTCTGTCCCTCGGCATACTAAGCGGATTCTCACTCAATACGATTGCACCACTTCGCAAAAATAAATATGCTAAATTACCAACTTAGCATGACATATCACATAAGGTAACCAATAACAACTCGGAAAGAAAATCCACGAGGTATCCTTTTAAAGAAAATCTTTTGAAAATCCTTGGATTTGAATGCTATTAAAAATAAACTTTAAAAGTACTTTTAGTACCTCGGGTTGTTTCATCAAAACTTGTAAACATCATACTCTAACCGTTTCATTTGAAATCAATTGCCAAAATAATATTTCGTATGTAGGCGTTATCAAAATCGTCATGCTTCTACGCATCATCATCACCGTTAACAAACAACAAGTTCACCATGCAAGATCATCAAACCATTCTTACATACTCTAACATTTCCAAATCCGAGTTTGAACTTTACATCGAGTGAGATTTCTTTTTATCTTTCACTATATATTTTTGAAAAAGAAATCGTACTGGTTTTTGAAAAAATATTTTATGATGTGAAAGATTTTTGAAAATCATGTACTCGAATTATTCGAAAATACAATAGTACGTTAAAGTCATTTCTGAAAATTCTCCCAACACTACACAAGAATCAACGACGGTAACATTTTACAAAATGTTCAAGGTATTTTAAAACAACTCTTTCAATGCCGTCGAGGTTTTATTTGAGAATCCTAGGCCGGCTCGCAAATTTCAAACAGTTTTCAAAGTTCATACGAAGTCGCCGAATTAATCGAAACGTCAAATTAGTTTAAAAAAATTGATTCCCACAACTTGCACAAACTTATGAAAGTTTCAGGAAAACATTTTCGAACACACACATACGTCAGACATAATTTATCAACTCACCGAACAAAATCAATTATCACTTAGCGCGAATGAAAGGTCACAACACACGTTCACATAAAACGGTTGTCATCACTAGACAACACACATAGAATACAGTCACAGACGACTGACTGCAGAAAGTTAGACCTAACGGCAAAAATGCGGTTCCACATCCTCAGTCCCAGCTAACTAGCGCACGCTACAACCATTATTTAGCGTGCGCTATTCATGCTGCATTAGCGCGTGTTACAACAACATTAGCGTGCGCTACTCATGCCACATTAGCGCGCGCTAGCTTGTACTTAGCGTGCGCTAACTTTCAATTCAGCACGTGATTACGAACATATATACGACATTACTAAAACCGATAGTTACAAATGAACAAGGACATCATATGAATCTAAATGCCATTGATTCACATGCTTACAACACTTCGCGAACAACCATCAAAGGACAACTGTCATCAAAAATCGAAATCTCGTCTATTAATAAAGAGAGCTGTCTTAACTCATACCGAACGACTTAGCATTCACATCACTGTTTTAATCTAAAACTGGCAACACTGCCCGAACAACAAGAACATCATCACGTCTTTCTCGACTAACAGCCATAAAACCGATAAGTTGAAAACGAGTCACGTCTTGTCTACATTTTGTAAACTTCACTTGGGTTCAAAAAAACGTGTTTTGAAAACTTATAATACAAAATGAAAATAAAATATCGGTAGTTTGACTTCTTAAAAAAAAATTTGGCCTTGAGGTCATAATACGAAAATCAAACTTTTTCCTTCCTTTGGAGGATGTTTTAAAACAAAATATACGTGACTCCTCAAAACATATAAAGTTTTAAAATATCACATTGATGAATTCTTCCTTGCGTAACCACATCAAGGCCATTATTCTTGTAAAAACGACTTATATCAGGATGTGTGTATATATACATATACGTTGGTACCACTTTTATCCTAGCATCATACGAGGACCAAACAACATAGGCCACATAATCACAAATCACCTTTAAACTCCACATCATAATACAAAATCATACAAGCTCGTATATCACAAGGCACAATATAGTAGGGAGACTTACATCCACAGGTCGCACGAAGATGATGGCTGCACCATGATACTAATCACGACCGACATTCCAGACGACGCGTCGCGACACGACTTAGACAAACACAATCTGACAGGACAAGACACGACAATACCTGACTAGACCCGACTGCCTAGGTTTCCGCAACCTAAGCTCTGATACCATATTCTGTACCACCCCCAATACCACTCGGGAATATTACAGCACCGCAGACCCTCTCCGCGAGGATCTACCAGGCTAAATACAATACAATGCATCACTTCACATGCCGACATGGCTACGTAAAGGACCATTAAACCGATTTGGTCTTTTATCACAACACACAACATTACATACATGATTCTTTCCCAAAACTCATACCCGCGCAGGGGCTGGAATACAATAACGCTCCCATAAATCGGGATAACAATACATCGTAGAAATAACTAACAAGACTATTCAACATACTCAACGATTGGTCTTCATGTGATTAGTATCGTCGTCTTCCATCATCCTTCGTATCGATCCTGTGATTCGCTCCCCAGCAACCTGCAAATACCTCGGTAGTTGACACCGCACACTCCGACGAATGTGGATTAACCGGAAAACCTCGAATGCCCACAACTCTCTGGCGGAAACGACGGTAACACCACCGATCGGAAAACGGCGAACGGAAGGGTTCCGGCTCGAGTTCTTCGCAAGGAACCTGACCCCAACATCATACCATGAATAAATCGACGATCGAACAAGGAAGAATAATCGTAGAACGCCCGAATCCCCTTTGTGACATTTTATCGAACACTTTCAAGGTGTCTATTTGAAACTCAATAAAACGACGAATCCTCGGCAATCCAACCATGGAAAAACAAGGGATTTGATATAAAACAACTTAATAATCATCAATCCATCACTATTCTAAGTTATAACGAATCAAACGGACGAAATCCACAAAATCCCCAATTTTTCCCAAAACTATGATTTTAGGAAAACTAACCTTGATTATTTGGATTGAAGGATGTTAAGGAGTGATTAATCGATGTTATCGGCTCCCAAACTTCGTGGATTAGTTGTATAATAACATGCCTTCGTCACCTCCAAGAATCCGGCCGCGGAAGAGAAAGGGAGAAAATGAAAAATGAGTGTAAGCGATCGCTTTCGGTCATATTTATATGAGTGCGGCCTAGCGTGCGCTAGATGCCGAGCTAGCGTGCGCTAGCGGGCGGTCATGGTCGAGAATGTTCGGCCGGGGCCCGCCATCATGCGCCGAACACGTGCGCTGTCGGCCCGACCACAATCCAGAGACTTCTGGCTCGGCCAGTAAGCGTCTGCGACCTTCCGGCCAGTGGCGTGCGCTACGCCGGCCAGAAGGCGTCTTCTGGCCGGCCGTAGCGTGCTGATGTCCGTGATAGCGTGCGCTACTGCCGATCCTCCCGATCGAACCTACGCCCTTGCGCCTCGGCCGACTAGCGCGCGGCCCAACCGGCCATAGCGTGCGCTGCCTCCTGGCCGTAGCGTGCGCTACCTTCCGGACGTTGCGTGCGCTTCGCCGGTTCTGTCCTGTCGCCCGGCCGGTGCACTCGCCGGCGGTCTGCACTCGCCGGCGATGCACTGCCCGTCCGGCCACCGTCCCCAACCGTCCGGCCAGTGTCCGACCACCATGATTCGACGACTCGATTTTCCGAAATCGCACGGAACGAACACGACAAAATACTCGGGGACAACATCATTGGTCCGAAATGAAAACAACGGATAACAAATCACCACCTATGGTCTTAAACGCCAAAATCAATTGTCGAGAAAATAATACCGGAACTCAACAACCGGGAAATATCCAAAAAAATCCAAAATAACCGGAACGAAAATCGTGGGTATTACATCCTCGTGAGAAATCAAAGTCGTACGTAGTTTTTTACTTAAAAAAGAGTTTAAAAGGGCATGTATTTAATTTTAAGAGTCACTTAAAATTAAATTTGCCTACGTATCCTCGTGAGAAATCAAAGCTCTACGTAGCTCTTTTATTTACCTGACTTACCTTACTTACCTTTAGTCGAAGTCGATGTCTTCGTCTTGATCGTTGGTTTGACTCATTTAACTAAACTCTCCTTCAGTAGTACTTTCTTGATAGGCTTCTTGGTCCGTTAATAGGTCATCCCACTTATTTTCTTGATCTCGTAACTCGACTTTTGTTGCGTCTTTAAGCATCATTTGAGCCTCAGATTTTTTGGCGTCATTCGGGATCTCCGATCGTCCAACATATAGCCTCCTTCACTGAAAGCGCTCTCAACGGGGCTATGGACGCGGGCACTGCAAGAATATCTTGTGCCATAATGAAAAGTATGGGAAATTCGGTTCCCCTTATCTTCAAATCAAGTGTACTTGCATTGTTATCCTCGGCCACATAACTAGTTGCATAATAGCGAGTAAGGTCATTTCTTTGACCGGCATTACTACCCCCTATTTCTTGCTATATTATAGAGTTGTTGAAATAGGTTAGTGAGAGTTCTCTCTATTTCTAAGTTAAATGTATTGGTAGTCATAGTTTTGTTTTTTGAGGTTGAATTTTATCTCCATACCTAGCTAAATATTCAGCCAAAAGAGTTCCACAACTTTTTTTTCTTAAATCTATTACTTGTTCAACAATATTAGTAATATTTTCAAACATAGTTTGACTCTCGGGTAATTATGCCAGATGGTTTCTTCGATTTGCCCCAGAGAGTCAGTTGTTCAAACTTGGACATTTTGGATGTTTTGGGAGACGTAGCGATACCCTTTTACTTATTAGTAGAGATGTTACAGGTTAGCCCTAGCGGGTTTGGGCCAGCCCTAGCGGGCTCCGGGCTAAACGGTCCGAGCAAAAAAAGCCGAATTTAAACGAGTTAGGAAATATCGGCCCTGACCCTAACCCCACCAGGCTTGGCTAAATGGGCTAAATAGTTAAAAAGTCTTTTTTTTACCTTTTTATAAGCCATAAAAAAATTATAACAATATATGTTTTATATATATATATATTTATTATATACTATAATAAATACACTAATAAAAAATACACTTTTATACATGTATATATATATATATTAACAAATACAATAACAATATACATTATGTATATAATATTATTATATATAATATTAATATATGTTGTATATATATTATTAATATATGTTACAATCAACAATATATATTATATATATTAATACATTATATATATATATATATATGTGTGTGTGTGTGTGTGTGTGTGTGTGTGTGTGTGTAAAATCAAATTGGAAGAGTGCTGTAAAAAATAGATAGAAATACTAGTATGCAGGGAAATACACGAAAAGATATTTTGTACAACTTTATACATCATGTGATTGTGTATGTGTAACGTGCCATCTATGTCGTAAAACAAGTACAACATACCACTATTGCAATAGTAATGAACAAATGAGACGCTAATTAATAGTATTGACTGTGAGCTCTTTTGTGACTATATCAACTACAAAACTCTCTAATCCTATCCTATTAGTCACTTTTGTACATGGCTAGTGTGCTCTACTCTTATAAAGTCGTCACCCATATTTGGTATAACGTAACTTATATGTTGCAACTCATAGAACACCAAGTAAATGTGGTGTCTAAATGTTTTTCTTTTTCTTTTTTTTTTTGTTGGCCCGCGGGCCAACCGGCCAGTCCGTGCAGCCCGCCCGTTAAGCCTGCGGGCTAACCGATCCGGGCCAAACAAGGTCGAATTTAAACGGACTAGGAAATATCGGTTCTAACCTATTTTTCTGACGGGTTAAACGGGTCAGCCCATCAGGCCCGTGCCCGTTTAACATCTCTACTTATCCGAGCTCAACATAATGCTAAAATGATAGTAGAAAGAGAGAGATATTAGATTATAGAAATAATAGTTGAGAGATATATAGATTAAATTGAGAATAAGTGTGAAAAATGAGAGAGGTTGGGGGAATATTTATAAATATAATTTTTGGATTTTTTTTTCTGAAAATTTGGAAATTTTTTCGTTGGAGCCGTCGGGTCCCAACGGTCACTTTTTAAATTTTTCTTTTTATAATTCCCGACGAACCGAATCGACGGGTCGCAAAATGTAGGACCCGGGCTCCACCCGTATATACTACGGGTCCGACGAGTTGACCGAGTTCGGCTATACGAATTCGGCCGGAAAACGGATCTACCAACCAAGTCCGGGTTTTCTGCCCCTTTACTTCTAACTTAATTAAACCCAACCAAACTAATAATTAATTAAGAGGGGTGTATTTAATTATGATTTTAATGGAATTTAATAGGTTTTGGTGGAGTTTAAAAATTTTGGGGTATTCAATTTAGATTTATATGGACTCTTAAAAAGTTATCAGGTATTTAATGTAGATTTAGATGGACTCTTAAAAAGTCCTTCGAACTATCATGGTATTTAATTTTTATTTTTTAAAGTTCTATTAAATCTAGAGGTATTTAATATTTGTAAGACTTTAACGAAAATTTATATTTATTAAATCTATGATGTGCTTCTCTCGTCGCTGTCGCCATAGAGCCTTCTACTTCCATCAAGAGTAAAATTATATTCTTTATTGCTTGTAATACGCATGTTGTTCGTTCTATTGTTCTAATACACACTAGATGTCCTCCCGTGCGATGCACGGCGTAAAATATTAAATATTTTATTATATTAATAATATGTGATCGAATTTCAATAATATTATAAAATTATTATAAAATATACATGAGTCAGTATACATACACAGCTACATATACTATTATTTGATTTAATTTCATTTATAAATTCTTATCATGTGATCTAAGGGCACATGATAGGAAACCGTAAATTAATAAAGCACCGGCATTTGTTTTTTCATATAGGACAATATGAGTCTTATATCTAATTTTATAAATAAGAAATTAAATTATATTTATTATTATCAACTTTCATTATAGCCTACCCCAAAGTATTTTGGGACTAAGGCTCTGATGTTGTTGTTGTTGTATTATCAACTTTCATGAAAAGTATACAGCCGGTATTTTTACTAATATAATTTTTTATATGATTTGACATTAATGTAATATATTTTACTATTTTATAATCAGAACAAAATAATTCTTAAAAATCAATAATTGTTTATGAAAATAAACTAAAAATATATTTTCTTCAATATTCTTATATTTTTATATTGAAATATTTTAATCATCTAAATATATTATAATGATATTTATATTACTTTATATATACTATATGGATGTCAAATTAAAGAACACGAAGTAAGAATTAATTTGACATATTTTTTTCAAAAATAAAATTGATACGTAAAAGTTGTAATTATTAAAACTATTATCTTAAAAATAAAAGGAATAAAATGAGAGAAAGTTTTTAATTGGTAGATAGTATATAATGGAATAACCCTCTAACCCCTCCTAAATTAAACGTCCATTTTTTTTTAAGATTTTTAAAAAGAGGATTAACGTGGAGATGACATATATGTCCTTAGATTTTTGGCGACTCTCTTTTAATATTAAGTATAGATAGATGTGTAAAAGTTCGATATAAAATATATAAACATGACAGTAGTCTATATGATCATTGTATATTTGTAATATTTATATTAATATACTAATATAACTACATATCAGTATACATACGAAAGAACGTCATATATTTTTAATAAATATTTAGACTAAAGTCATACATTTTATAGTTAATAATATACCATGAGATCCACAATGATATTAATTCGGTGGCGTAAGGTGATAAAGTATATTATTGTGACGTATTTAAGTAAAAATATAATCAACTTATTATATTTATTTATATAATTTTTCTTTTCACAAAAAGAAGAATCAATCAAAAAATTATTTTAACTAATAATATATATTTCTCTTTGGAATTGTAAGTCTAACATATCTATAATTTTTTTCCCAAATATTTTTAAAATAAAATAACTCAATAATCTAATATTATTATAATAAGGTGAAAAGTGAAGTAAAAGTATTGATCTTGTAAAAAGATAGATTTATTTCAAAAAAATTATTTGATTTTTGTATTTTATATACAAATAATTTAAAATCATGATATAATGTAATAATTATTCAAAAACAACTTATATTCAAAAAGAAATATTTTAATTATATATATGCCTAATGAATGTTAAATCAAATATCGTAAAAAGAAAATTAATTTAAAATATTAGTAATAAAAAATAGAATTGAGACGATAAAACTATTAACTTCTAAATATTGAGAGAAAAATAAAAAGATCCATTAACTCTCATTCAAATAGGAATTAGTGTATTTAAAAAAAAAAGATAATTAATCCAAAAAATCTACGTAAAAACACGTGTTTTGTACAACTTTATTTTAATAGTAAAGTAGATATTGAAACACAATCGGAAGAAAAGAAAAGGAACGACAGATTAACCATCCCCGCCTTCTAGCTTCTTCCGCCGCCGCTGCACCTTCATCGCTGCAAACCCGCGGCCGGCCTTCAACCTCCCTCAATTTCCCCTAAACCCAAACCCAAACCCAAACCCAAACCCAAACCCAATTTCCCCTAAAAATCAACCCACCTCTGGCCCCGAATCGAACAAATCAAACCCAAAATTGAACTTTTTTCTCTTTTCCCAACCTCCCTCACGCTTGTACCTGTACGACTCTTTCTTTCACCTTGGCCGCGAATTGAAGCCATAGAAAGTGCTTTCCGGCTTCTTCTGGTACATATACGTGAACCAGGTTTTTTTTTTTTTTTTTTTTTTCATTCTCTCCTATATACGGTGAATTGGAGGAATCAGATTGATTCAACCCCTCAATTTTGTGTATTATATGGATGTTGTTAGGTAATTTTATCAAAGCCCTTAAGTTGCTTTTGTTTTCTTATTCGTTTTGGTTTTGAATTCCATTACTTTTGTTGCTGCGATTCCTCTTAGCCAAGTTTTTTAGGTGTTATGAATCATAGCTCTTAAAAACCTACTCATATAGTTTGTAGTTATAGTTACTGGCAGCCACAATTAGCAGTG
The DNA here is from genome assembly GCA_033398695.1 of Orobanche coerulescens. Lineage (NCBI taxonomy): Eukaryota > Viridiplantae > Streptophyta > Magnoliopsida > Lamiales > Orobanchaceae > Orobanche > Orobanche coerulescens. Next base: position 111,626,065 of record CM065816.1, on the reverse strand, counting down.
AATTTGAAATTCTTTTCCCACAACTATTGTCCAGTTTTTCTAGCATGTATGTCCAGCTTCTTTGTTTTTGCTGGACTGATCCGAGTGGGAGAAAGGATATTTGATTTTGTTTAGGGTGTTATAGGAGAAAGCATTTTGGGATACCGGAAAATATGTCCATTTGGAGGAAATTGTGTAATATATGTATAGTTTGATTCTGTAAATGAATGGAATGGAGTGAAATGGGGAACAATTTTTAAAAGATTGGAGGGGCTTATCATATTTTTAGGAGTATTAGATAAGAAACACAAGTTGTGTATTGTTAACTCTGTCTTGACAAGTCGGAGGTAATTGAAGCGCCTGTGTGTGTCCCTTGTTGGGATTTTCGTTTTGTTTGTAAGAGTAAGTTCCAGGGCATATTAATGTTCATCATCAGAGCGATAAAATATTTGTTCTCAGAAGATGTGCAACTTGTAACCACGTGGAATTCTAGTTTTTTTTCTATCAATGCCGGCTTTTGAGTTGGGATCTTGTTATTGAACTTAAAACACCTTAGTGCTTTTCTGATTTTATAGTGGTGTTGTTGGCTTTTGCCCTCAAAAAAAAAAAAATATGTCTTGACAAATATGATCTCATATAAGAACATATAACTTAATCTAAAAAATATTATGAAAATAAAAATGCAACTATTAAATGCCAACAGAAGTAACACTATCAGTTTGAACCTTTTTTCTTCTTGGCTGTAGAGTCACTTTGCATAGAAATCAGTAATACTTATATAAGCTACAGAAGTGGAAGTACATAAAACTTGCTTGAATTATAATGGTTAAAGAGATCTTTTAGTTAATTATAGCAGATCGTCTTGTATCTAATGCGGATTCTATATTTCGAATCAATGGCAATTTTTACCTTTAGGATGGACAATAATAAGGAAATGGGAGATTCACGACAAGGAAAATACAAAGTATGGACGGTGGAAGAGAGCAATGAGTTGTTAAGTCTTTTGGTTGATGCAGCCCTCGTGGATGGCGTGATAGTAATGGCTCATTTAGCAAGTTAATTGTGGTAAACAAGATATTTCCTGCTCTTAATGAAAAACTTGGATGTGAGAAGACTTTCCCCCAATATTAAAGTCGTCTCAAATGGTCTCAAGTTTGAAATAAGAAAAGAAATGTTGAAATACACTCCCTGTAGTGTGGAAAATACTTTCCAGATTGCACTTGACTTGGAGGAATATCTAAATTTGACGGATCTCAAAAAAATAACTCTCAACTAAAAGAGTCAACAACCAGAAAATTAAATGGCAGTAACCCCGCATCAAAGCCAGCATACACAAATAAAAGGTGGAAAAGGAAAGGGAGTCGATAATAGTGACCGTTGTTTTAGGTGTGAAGGCATAGGACATAAGGCTTATCAATGTCCCACAAGAAATAATCTTCATATAGGGATGGAGGAAAAAGAGCAACTAGAAAATGAAGTGGCTAGTAACGAAGATGGCGAAGAAACTCCACAGTTCAATGCCGATGACTTGGCTGATTCAGATCAAGATACCTCTCCTGCTATGGTTGTTCGACGCATACTTGCTACTCCAAGAGTTAAGGAGGCAGATTGGAGAAGGACAACAATTTTTCACACACTTGTAACTTGTAAAAACGAGTTACTTAAGCTTGTTATTGATGGTGGAAGTTGCATGAATGTCGTTTCAGCCTCGACAGTGGAACGATTAAAACTTCCTACGGAACATCCTCAACCTTACCACGTTACATGGATTGATAATACATCTCTTCCGGTAAGTAAACGTTGCTTAGTTCCAATCAGTTATGGTCGTTACAAAGATACAGTTTATTGTGACGTTGTCCCCATGAATGTCACACACATTTTACTTGGACGACCTTGGTTGTTTGATTATGATGTATATCATTGTGGCAAGGAGAATACTTATCATTTCTTATGGGAAGGTAATAATATCACACTTTATCCCAAAAGTTCCGAGGAGCTAAAAAAATGAAGATCAATTTGAAAGTTGCAGAAATTCCATCAGATCAGAAGTTAATCTAATCGAAATCTGCATCTGATAATTCTAAACTGGAGAAAAAGGTACTTCAGTTGCTTACAGAAAAGCAATTATTGCGTGAGAGCAATGAAAGTGGAGTAATTTATGGTATGGTGGTCAAGCAAGTGAATCAAAATAAAGATTCAACAACTAAGGAGTTACCAAATGAAGTTGAGACATTGTTGCACGACTTTTCTGATATTGCACTTGATGATCTTCCAGATTCTTTACCTCCAATGCGCAATATCCAACATGCTATTGATCTTATTCCAGGAGCACAACTTCCAAACCTGCCGGCCTATAGAATGAATCCCACGGAGCATGCTGAACTAAAAAGGCAGGTAGAAAATCTCTTGTCGAAGGGATTCATTAGAGAGAGCCTTAGTCTATGCGCTGTTCCTGCTCTTTTAACATCAAAGAAGGATGGAAGCTGGCACATGTGCGTAGATAGTCGTGCAATTAACAGGATTACCGTCAAGTACCATTTCCCAATACCACGACTTGATGATTTGCTTGATATGATGACAGGTGCTACTATATTTTCAAAAGTTGATCTAAAGAGTGGCTACCATCAAATTCGAATTCGGCCCGGAGATGAATGGAAGACTGCTTTTAAAACCAAAGATGGGCTTTATGAATGGTTGGTTCTGCCATTCGGATTGTGCAATGCTCCCAGCACATTTATGCGAGTAATGACTCAAATTTTCCAACCCTTTATTGGCAAGTTTTTGGTTGTGTATTTTGATGATATACTAATATACAGCAAGACCAAGGAGGAGCATCTCTCGCATTTAAGACAAGTCTTAAGAGTTCCGCGACAAGAAAAACTCTATATCAATACGAACAAGTGTTCCTTCTTGACATCTGAAGTTGTATTTTTGGGTTTTATTATATCTGCCAAAGGCGTGGCACAGAATCTGAGAAAATTGCGCCATTCTCAATCGGCAGTTCCACAGTCATTACATGAGATCGGGAGTTTTCATGGCTTGGCTACCTTTTATAGGCGCTTTATTAAAAATTTCAGCACTATAATGGCTCAAATAACAGACTGCATGAAGAAAGGGCAATTCAAATGGACAACAACCGCTTCTACAGCATTTAAGAAGATTAAGGAGTGCATGACCCAAGCCCCAGTTCTCAGGCTTCCAGATTTTTCAAAAGTGTTTGAAGTCGCTTGTGACGCTTCACATGTTGGCATTGGAGGAGTACTCAGCCAAGAAGGGCATCCAATAGCATTTTTCAGCGAAAAACTCAATGAAGCAAAGATGAAATATACTACTTACGAAAAGGAATTCTTTGCAGTAGTGCAAGCACTTCGGTACTGGCGTCATTACCTTATTTATAAGGAATTTATAAGGAATTTGTGCTTTATTCAGATCATGAAGCTCTCAAGCACATTAATACTCAAAAGAAGATGAATCAAAAGCATGGCAGGTGGGTGGAGCTCTTACAGGAATATGCTTTCGTCATTGAACATAAAGCGGTGTGGAAAATAAAGCTGCTGATCCTCTTAGCCGAGTAATATATGTTATGAATACATTCTCTGTAAAGGTTGTAGGTTTTGAACGGCTAAAAGAGGAGTATTCAACATGCAAAGATTTTCAAGTTATCTATGCCGACATAACTTCTGGTCAACATCAAAATCATGCTAACTTTTCTCTTCAAGAAGGTTATTTATTCAAAGGGCATCGTCTTTGCTTACCATCTACGGAAAGCATTTTCCACACTACAGGGAGTGTATTTCAGCATTTCTTTTCTTATTTCAAACTTGAGACCAGATTTGAATCTTGCCAAACTATGACGAGGATCTTCAGCAATCTGGCTTCTAGTTTTTAATTCATCAAATTTCTGCATGTACTCCGCTACTGTCATCGATCCTTGTCTTAAACTGACAAGCTGTTCACAAAGTCTATCCTCGTAGTTTGGTGGCATGTATTTCTCCCTCAACTTTGCTTTCATTTCCTGCCAAGTCGCTATGGGAGGTCGTCCGAATCTCCTCATGTCCGCTTCGACACCATTCCACCACACTTTTGCAAGATTGACCAGCTTCATTTTGGCGAATCTGACTCTCCTCTCGTCAGACATATCATACCAATCAAAATACTCTTCAATTGCTGAAATCCAATCAACAAAGTTCGTAGCATTAAATCTTCCATCAAAATCTGGTACGTCAATTCTCACTTTCTTTGTGATATCTCCAGCTGTATCGTATGACTCAAATTGACCTCTGTTCCTGAAGTTTCTGGCCCAATCGTACATATGTGGCTGCTGCACGGGAGGGGGCCTGTTATTCCTTGGTTCCCGCCTCCGGTTTTCTTCTCCATGTGGCTGTTCGTTGCCTTCCTCGTTGTTAACATCGGATGCCTCTCCATCTTGATCATTGACGGTTGCATTCGACCTTGCTTCATTGTGATTGATCTTTGTTTCAACTTCTCCCAGTCGCAGATTTATAGTATTAAGTTGCTCCATCATCTGTAGCAATAATTCATCCCATTCTGCATCAGTGAGCAGTCCTCGAAAAGTTCATCCACTGCGAGTCGACATAGCGCTGCCTTTCTCCGATACCAAATATGATGTAGGATCTTTAATATTCAGCGGTTAAACTTTAGACAAACAAGTAAAGAAACTGATTATGATGAGGAATAAGGAAGAAAAGCTAGGCCTCGCACCTAGATTGCTTAGGTCTCACACCCAAGGATGATAATATAACTCAATTCATTCAAAATCTGCCTTAAACACTTGTGGTTACATGTATTTACAGGTCCATAAGAATATTCTAGTTACATGACATAAGAACTAATAAATTCTAGGGACCTTTTAGCTTCTAGGACACTTTAATATACTTTGACCATACAATGAATCTGGCCATTCCCTGAATTCACTGAATTTAGAATTCTGAATAATCAGCTTCAAGTATATTCTGGAGCCTTCTTGAATATACTTTTCCTTTTCCCCATTTATTAAAATTTGCATCACGGTACAGAGCGGAGGGTTTTCTTTGTCACTCCGCAAAACAGAGTTTTTATATTTTTTAGGTAACAACCCCAAAACAATGTCGTTTTGGTTAGGATTGTTTTTAAAGGGGTACCAGAATCTGGTGATGCACGTACACCACCATGCTTAGTATACATCCGCCTGTGGTCACGACCATCCTAAAATTTGATATGGTGCTTATTCTGCAGCCGCACCCACATTTTACCTGAAGGATACAGGTACTCCTACTTTGAAGAGTGCCAGCAGCATAGGTATCAAAGCTTTAAAACAGATATGGTTCATCATTTTATTGTCGTTATATGTATTTAAATTATAACTTATGAGTGATTGTGTTTCTCAAACTAATAGTCGTGAACACCATTTTAATCCATCCGAATAATGTATCATGACCTGTAGTTTATTAAATTCAGCAAGCTCTCAGGTGCCTAGTTATGACCTAACATTCTGATTAATGTTTAGTCACTATTGTAGTTGTGAAAGGTGAAAGGCGCACCTAGAAGGGGCTCCTGTTGCCCGAGGCGCAATGCGCAAGGTGAGGCGCTCGCCTGACAGATGTGAGGCCCAAAACATAAAATAAAAAATTATAAAACTTGTGAACACATAATGACAACAAAAATATAACTATTCCCAAAAAACTTAGTAGTTCAGAGACAAAGTGTCAAAACAATAAAAAACAACTTTTACAAATGTTTTTTTAAAAAAAAAAACTAATATACAGAGGCGCGCCCAGGTGCACGAATGTCCAGGTAAAAGGCGCGCCCAGGTGCGCATCTCACTATCATCGTCCGCCATTGCGCTTAAAAGGCGTTTTTCGATTTCAGCAAGGTGCGCCTTTAACAACTATGTTCTATATAATTTTACTGCAATACATGTAGAATTTCTCCTATGTGTTAGTAAATTACGATTAGAAGCATTAAGATGATACATACATTGTAATACTCATTTTGGCATAGTTAAAGTATGAAGTGCACTTACATGACCTTATCCTTCTGTCAACGCAGGGAAATGGGTGATCTGAAGAAGTGGGTTTCTGATAGTTTAATATCACTATTGGGGTATTCTCAGCCAACTGTTATTCAGTTCATCATAACATTGTGTACGTTGGTACCTAATGCTTTTTTCTTTGCAATATACCACGTTTACAATTGCGTTATTTTGGCTTTATGTTTATAGAACTTTTCGATCACAATAGTACTTTTTTCTTCTTCTTAAAATAATGCAGCTAAGAAAGCTTCGTCTCCTTCTGAGATTGTAAAGCAACTGGGAGAGTTAGGAATTGCATCATCTGTTGAAACATGCACGTTTGCCAAAGAAATTTTTGCCAGAGTGGATCATAAGACTTCAGGGCCAAATGTGAGTGATGCTCCGTCCACTCTTCTTAAATTGCCTGTGTTCTATTATAAAATGCTAATATAGTTCCATTCAATGATAATTGCAGCTGTATCAACAACAAGAAAGGGAAGCGGTGATGCTTGCACGGAAACAAAAGACCTTTAAACTTTTGGAGGCAGATGATGAGGATGACAATATGGTTCCTGTTGCCCCGTTGCCTAAGAAGGAGGAAGCTCGAAGCAAGAAGTTTAGGAGAAGAAGTGAAAATCAGGATGACATGGATGGTGAGGTATTCATGCTTATACTCTTGCTAGTACAATCTGTATTATTTTTGTGATAGGATACTGCGTCAATGTTTCTTGTATCACTGAGTTGGGTTGGTTTGACTGAATCTGATGGTGTAGGCAGCAAACGAAGAAGGCAAAGAAAGACGAGTAAGAAGGCGGACTTCACATGATAAGGATGATGGTTCCGAGGTACTATTATAACATTGGGCTTCTTCTAAATCTGCTTTCTGCTTGGATTATTCTTTTCAATGGAATACCTATTTAAAGCATGTGGCATTCATTATGGTTCCCTTCTGATGGAAGGTGTTTCCATAATCCATCTTCAACACTGAGACGCACAGACAAAAAACACTTGTTGCATCATTTTTAAAGAATCAAACGAGTTATTTAATAGTACTTGCTAATGCAAATAGCAATATAAATATAGATCCAAGGGCCCTGGTAGGAACCCTTCAGTTGTCAACAACAAACATAGGAAAGTGTTTAAGCAATGTTAAACAAGTTGGAGCAGACCAGTGGTATACATGTTTGCTCTGTCCTTTTTTTCAATTTTTTTAATGCTTGTATGATACTACTTGCCCTTTATGTGTTGCAGTCTGAGGAAGAAAGGGTGCGCGACCAGAGAGAGAGAGAGGAGTTGGAGCGTCATATCAAAGAACGTGATGCAGCAGGAACCAGGAAGGTAAATCTAAATTAATCGCCTTCACTTGCTTTTGTAGATCTCCCAATGGGCCACTCCTACGGGTCATTTTTATGCTGCTGTTTATTGTCGCTAGGTAAATATAACATCATCTTACATGCAAATGATACAGTTAACATTGTGGTTCTGATTTTAAGAGATTTGGAACTTCTCATAAGTCAAGTAGTGCCGGGTGCCGTCTGAAGTGTTTCACGTTTTTGTCACGTTTTGTGTAATTATATTTTATGTCTTTTATAACGATGGAAAGTCATGCATCTTGTAATTATTATATCGTATATTCTTCTTTCTGGACATGAACAAATATCAAAGTATAATTTGGCTACTTTGTTTTTTTACAGATGAGATAAGTGTAATGAAGTATCGTAATAGGAAAGTTTAGTTTTGGAACCTTTTGATGGAACTTATATGCACCAGGTGAAAGTATGAAGATTACATGCTGAGTTGCAGCCCAAATAGTTAAGAACTGTACGTCTCTTACTAGGAAGAACTTCGTTAATGTATCCACAAGAAAACAGAAAGTTTTTACCCTGACATTTTCTAATGGCCTCCGCAAGAGATCGGTTAATTGGGTTGCGTTATGTATTCTACCATGTATTGCGTGCAAGTATTTTTTCTTTCTTCTCCTCTCTCTTTAATGAGTCATATTGCCTAGCGTTTTGTTTCGCCTTTTTTTGGTCGTGTGTTTGTTGTCATAGTTATGACACAGTCCGAGACCATTTGAAAGTTGATTTCTTGAACTGATTATATATTCTTCTTTTGTTTTGTTATTTACAGATAAGTGATCAGAAGTTAACGAAGAAGGAAGAAGGTAAAAATCTAATTTATATGAAATGTTGCTGATATCGAACGGGATGCAATTGAGAGAGAAATTGAAGAGACAAGAACAAGAATTGAGAGAAAAATCAATATCAATAGTCAATAATGTCAATAATAATAAAAGTTAATAAAAGGCAGCTCTTAAACATTTATTTATAGGCTAAGAGTCCTAATTAAATTAGGAAATAGAATCCTACTAAAATATAAATTACTAAATATTAAAAATCTAGATAACCTGTAATAGAAAATAACCCAAAAATACTTAATATTATCTTAGTATATAAATCTCCTTTCTTGATTTCCATCGTTCTCCCCGGCTTGAAAGCACGAGGTCCTCCGAAGGCAAAAAGGATGACCAATAAAGAAACTCAGGAAGTTTGATGAAACTCTTCAATCTTCATGATCTTCGAGTTAGAATAACCACTCCATTCATCCAAATAGCTTGGAATCCCATCATCAAGTAAATAAACATTGGGACGACCTTTCCAGTAAGCCAGATAGCACAAAATGAAATCACCAACAACATGAGAATCTTGCACTGGACATGCCTTAGACTTCTTCTTCTTCCTGCGAAAAGTGTACTCCAGTTTGTTCTTCAAATATATGGGTCCATGAGTTCCAACATATGCTACTTTAGGCAAAATATTTAGGTAAGGGGTATGACAAAATAAAGCTCCACATATTTGACTCAAAACCAAATTGATCACAATCGATTTTCGGCCCGACTTGTGCATGAGAAGGTGATGCAGGAGAAGAATTGAAACAGAAAATTTCTGGAATAAAACAACAAAAAGATAAAACTAGGGTTATTCGACAGCAGAAGAATCACTACCCTATGGTTTCCCAACCGCATAAGGGAGAAAATATAATGGATCATAACCCATTAGGAGAGACTCAAATCAATAATTCAATAATCAATCAAGTCTATCTTAATATGTGGAGATTACATCACTTATATAGAGAATAGAAACCCTAATAATATGACCTAATTGACTAAGGCCCATAAACAACCGGGCTTATTATCATCCCTAAGTTTTTGATGGGCTTGAGGCCACCTACGTGCTGGTAAACGAAAACCACCTCGACCTAGTTAAACGTCTACTAAATACCTAGCCCCCATATAATACATATAAATATATACATTTCTACTTACATTAGAAATACTAAAACTATTTAATAATAAATATAAAATACATTATAAACTTCACTTGCGTCCCCATCACCCCCCCTTGGTAGAAAAAACCCGACCATGAGTTTTGTAGAAAACGAGAACCATGCAAGACTGAAATGGAACAAAAAAATTTTCTGCACTTCTTCAAAAACATCATCTTAGGCGGAAAGAACTTTGAGAATTGATTTGCATGTGATGGAGGCTCAAACAGATTTCCTGTAATGCTGAACTCGATATGATCAACCTCAATAATGTCATCAACTTCTTGTTTCCGTAGGACAATCAGATCGTGCTCCATATAAACTGTAGAAACTTCCCAACAATACCAGCAACATCTTTGGTTTTGTCCTCTGTACAACCCACAGAATCAGTTATAGCCACACTATTCTGATGCGAATGATATCTCATATTTGTATTTCCAACTTGCTCGTGTTGTGGTTTAACTTTCTTGACAGTTTTAGAAGGCTCATGATCTTTCATAACCTTCCAATATGGTTTTATGGATGACATGCATATTTTTCCTCCATGAACACCAAAACTGCAAGTGTTGTTCTCTTCACAGTATTTGATATCATAGTCATGCATCCAACACTTCCCTAGCAAAACATGAGCAACAACCATAGGCAATATAAAACAATCTGCATGTATTGTGTAGCGTCCAAAAGTTATTGGAACAAAACAATATTCAGTAATTGTTAATGAAGTATCAAGCCATGGGATGCTAAAAATATAAGGAACCAGCTTGGTTTGCAGGTTTAAGTGTTTGAGAAGGATGGGAGAAACCAATTCAAGCTCGCAATCAAGGTTCATAGCTATTTTAATTGAATTTCATTTGCGCCGAGCAAATGTGTAAAATGTCAAAGAGATTCTTGAATCATTTTTTTGATAGAGTTGAGGGATAAACACATCTTCAACACCATTTTTATTCTTATTTTTAGGCTGTTAAAGGACGGATTTGTCAAAAGTCAGTAGTTAGAAGGGCTGAGCTGTCAGAATTCAGAAGTTGCAGGGTTGATTTGTTAAATTCTGGAAGTTTGATTTTTTTTTTTGTAACTTCTGGTAAATAGAGGGACAGACATGTGATTTATGGACAGTTTAGGGATGGTTCGAAATTTCCGAAGTTTAGGGACTGGTTTGAAATTTTCTGAAAGTTTAGGGTCTGGTTTGCAAATTTATGAAAGTTTAGGGACTGATTTGAAAATTTCAGAAGCTTTGAGGTACCAAATTGCAGATTTGAAAGAATATATATTTAAAAGATTAGGGTTATCGGAGGTCCCAGACGCTAGATTAGTTCCTCCCTCTTCGTCTTCTCTTCCCAAATTTACTCTCTCCCCTTTCTTTTTCTGATTTTTTTCTGCTGATGAACAGTAACTCCGATGATGAACAATAAATTCGATGAACAATTAGTGCCGCGATGAACAGTGTTTCTGATAAATACTTTTTTATTTTCAAAACCCTAGATCTCCCAACAATTAAGAAATCGATGGAGAAACCTAAGCTCTTGATATCAATTGATGCAGGGCGAGAATTAAGACAGAAGATTTATGGAATAAAACAATAAAAAGAGAAAACTAGTGTGATTCCACTGCAGAAGAATCACTACCCCTTGGATTTTCCAACCGCAGAAGGGGGAAAAGATGATGGATCGCAACCCATCAAGTGAGACTCAAATCAATAACTCAATAATCAATCAAGTCTATCTTAATATGTGGGGATTACATCACTGATATAGAGAATAGAAACCCTACTAATATGACCTAATGGACTAAGACCCATAAACAACCGGGTTTATTATCAATAACCTACTTAAACATTTACTAAATACCTAGCCCCACATATAAAACATATAAATAAATACATAAATCCCATCTAAATTTGCAATAATAAAACTTTATAATAATAAATATAAAAATATATTATTATCTTCACTTGTGTTCCCCATCATTACACAAGTGAAGATAATAATATATTATTATTATTGTTATTATTATTATTATTATTATTATTATTATTATTATTATTATTATTATTATTATCTTCACTTGCATTGCCCTCAGAAGGTATAACAAAGTCAATTTGGAGATGAGCAAGATCGGATGAAGGAATAAGATCCACTCCATGAGAATTCGCATTAAGCACAATGCCATGATCATCATGTAATATGACATCTTCACCTTGTAAATTCGACTCTCTTTTATCCTTCTCAAACAAATCCAATGCTTTTCAACTGATGCTTCTTCAATCAAGTATGGTGCAAGCAAACCATCACCATAATTTTCATGAAAAGTAGTCTCTTGAGCTCTATTCACAATGATATCTTCTTGTACGTCAGAATCGTCCATGTCGTTCTTCACCAACTCAACATGAGCTTCTATTGGAAGTTTCTCAACCATCACAATTGCTTCAAGCAGACATGGATCAGTCAACTCCTTACAATTAAGGCATATTCTTTCGGCCAATATCTTTTAAGTAAGATTAAAATTTCCCTTCATAACTTCCAAAATTGGTTGCAACAAAACTTGCAACCTCTCCCTTTCAGTTTCTTGAGGAATTTCACTCACAATTGTCTCTAAATATCCAAGGATAACATCTGCATGATTATCCTTTATGCCAGTGAGAATGCCGGAACATCTCAATAATCAATTGATCACAATTTAGATCCAACATAATCAAGCCAACAACCATATATGCAATTAGCCATTGTTTCAAGAATAATTCTCATCTTCTCAGATAAGTTGTAACACCGTAAATGCACCAGATATCCTCAAAGCATGAAACAATTAATTGCATGATAACATCTAATGTATTCTCATCACACGGGGTACTAGGGATGGTGATTCTAATTATTTCACTAACACAAGAAGCAACTTCTATGCTGACCTCATAATCATGATGTTGTAATTCTTCTGGCACGACCAATACTTGCAACAATCGAGAAAGTTCATCTTGTATGTATATATTACGTGATTGAGCCACTCCAAGCAGCAAGTCGTGTACTCCATCAAGACTCAAAAGTAGCTCATCTAAAGAATTCGGAGGTTGAATAAGATTACTCCAAGCCTTGTATAGCACATACTTCAAATCACGGATGGAAAACAAAATTCAGCTCCTGGGTCTCATCCTCAAATTGAAACCATAATAATACTTTATCCGTAAAATAATATGCAATTTTCAGCCAAAACAAACTTGAGAAAATGTGGCCGAGACTTCCAAAAGTCCCACGAAATTTAATGGCCCAGACTAGGCTCATAATCCAATATATTCTGCCTAGTAGATCTTTAGTCAGAATTCTCTCACAATTGGGAGGCGTTCTTTTTTTTTTTTTTTTCCTTCGAACCATGACTTCTTGACTTCTGCGAATGGAGACCGGTAGAGCGATGCTTTGGAACTCGAGCAGTGTTGTTAAGGCGTCGCCTATGCGTCCAGGCGGTTTTCGGTGGACCGCCTGGTAGTTTCGCCTCGCCTTGTGATGTAAGTCGTCGCCCAGGCGTAATAGTCGATGCCTGGGTCGCCTACCCGGCCCAAGGATCCGCCACCCGAATTTAAAAAAAAAAAGCTAAGTTAGCGCACGCTAACGGGTCCCGGCTGCAGATCAGACGAGTTCGAAGTAACCTGAAGTGAAGTCACCTGATGAGGATAGCACACGCTACGCATGCAATATTAACGCACGCTATCGAGCCCATATTACCGTTGTGAAGAGAATTCCGCGACTTGACAGGCCGCCGTGACAACCTTGAACTCGAGCATGGTGGACTGGATAGGCGCACTGGACGATGGTGGTCTGAACTGGAACGAAGTGATGTCGCGTCGCAAACTAGATCTGGTCGCCGACTGGTAGTCGTATGTTGCATGAGCTGGGGTTTGTTGAAGATTTTTTTATTTTTGGGAGAATTAGAAACTGAAACGGATGTTCAAAAACTTAAGAACGAATTTGGTTGCAGCGGAAATAAAGAAGACGCGGAAGAAACCTTTCTCTGATACCAAGTTGATAGCGAACGGGATGCAATTAAGAGAGAAATTGAAGAATCAAGAACAAGAATTGAGAGAAAATTCAATATCAATAATCAATAATGTCAATAATAATAAAAGTTAATAAAACGAAGCTCTTAAACCTTTATTTATAGGCTAAGAGTCCTAATTAAACTAGGAAACAAAATGCAACTAAAATATAAATTACTAAATATTAAAATTCTAAATAAACTATAATAGGAAATAACCCAAAATACTTTATATTATCTTTTAATATATAAAAATCTCCATTCTTGATTTCCATCAGTTGATTTATTATTTTGCTTGGCAATGACTCGTTTCTTCTATGCATGAATTGAAATAACAGTAAGATATGCAGACCTGCCTCATCTGTCTTCAAAAAGCGATACACGTCCACCAACGCGATCCTGTTTTTCATGCAGATCCTGATGTTTCATATGACAACTTTTAGCTATTTAACCTCCAAATGTTTTCCTCCTTGGATAAGTCAGACCCAGAGGCAACTATTAGCAAACTGATCCTCTCTTAATAGTTACTTCACTGTCCTTGTTAAGTAAACTCCGTTAATACAGTCTTTTGGTTCGGGTTTTGAACTACTTCCTCTTAGTTCAAACTTAGAAGAAGGCATGCTTTTCCTTGATCTATGTGGGTGCTGTCGGGTGGTAGTTTAGAACTGAGGTATCTTGTGATTGCTTTGGTGCTCGTGTACTAAAGGTAGGAGAAGGGTGAGGAGCCTGTGCGCGTTAGTATGTTCTGTTTCTTTCTAATGGAGAAGGGTGCAGCCTGCACACTAAAGAAAAAAGAAAAAGAAAAAGAAGAAAAGGATCCATATACCTCCTCTGAAAGATATCTTATGCTTATAAAAGATTTGTGGATTTAAATTTTCAGTGACCTTTTCAATTCTAATTGAATTGTTACTTTTGAAAAACTAATTGAATTTTTAACTAATCCTGAAACGACACCTTTGTAATTATTTTATTCTGGCATTGCCTCATAGATTAAAGGGTAAATTTTACTGCACGGCAATTAGGCCTGCGCTGTTATATGGCATCGAGTCTTGGGCTGTAAAACAGTGTCACGTTCAAAAGATGAATGTGGCGGAGATGCGTATGCTACGATGGATGTGTGGTCATACAAAAAAGGATCGGCTCAGAAATGAGGTGATTAGAGAGAAGGTAAGAGTTGCGGCTATAGAAGACAAGATGATGGAGAATCGATTACGATGGTTTGGTCATGTGAGAAGAAGACCTGTTGATGCCTCAGTGAGGAGGCTAGAAAGTTGGGGAACAAGTAATGTTGTGAAAGGTAGAGGAAGACCCAAGAAAACTTGGATAAAGATGATTGAAAATGATATGCGGTTTCTTGGAATTGGAGAAAGTATGGCGATAGAGAGGCAAATGTGGCGGGAAAGAATACGGATGGTGGATGGAATCTGATTCTTTTTTTTTATCTGTATATTTATTCCTATTTTCTTTTATTCCATGTTATCTTTTTATTTATTTTTCAGGATTTTTTTTTACATTCATTCTCTTTTTTATTTGCTTTTTTCTCTACTTTTTTCCTCTTTTTCTCCTTTTATGTTATTTATGTAACGATCATTGACGGTTTCAAAGTTTGATTCATGTTAGCCGACCTCAAATCATTTTGGGACTAAGGCTTAGATGTTGTTGTTGTTGTTGTATTGAACTTTTGTTAATTCTTCTGTTTATTTCCTTTAATGATACACATGCTGTATTACACAGTTTTTTTTTTTTTGATGCATCTCTTAACAGAAGAGGCAATTCGGAGATCTAAAGCTCTGGAGGATGATGGTATTGGGTCATTAAGGTTTTTCACTTCAATCCTTTTAGCAATTTCATTTTCTGTACTAAGTATTTCTGCTACATATTTAAATCTCAACATATGATGATGACTTATCTTTATTGTGCTTCGCATGGTGAGGTTCCATCTCGTCCAGAAACTAAAGTTCCTTATATCCGTTTTTTGGAAGATTCAGTGTTGGCTGATGTTTTTGGTAAAAAATGATAGCTCATGAAAGCGTCGGTTTTGTAATTTGTTAATGTTAGTAAGAGGAGATGTATTTTGAGCTTGGTGAGGTTTTATCTTTCTCCTGTGGTTGCATATTTAAAATTGGTATGTTGTTATACTATAATCAGTTTGTACTTCTAACTATCAAGCTGTGCATATGTATGATCTATGAATGCCTGGAAAAAAATCTCCAGATATTTTTCTCATAATGTTCCATGGTACCTATGTCAACCGCAGATGTTTAAGCTGCACTCTGCTGCTATTTTCTGTTTCTGAAATGCACATTGGCGTTTCAGAACTCGAGCAATTGGCGTTTTAAAACTTGAGCAATTGGCTTTTAGAACCTGGGCAAAGGATTTATGTATATCTGGGTTTGTTGATGCATATAGGTATATAAGATTTGGCATAGGTCTTCATAGTAGTTGGATTTTTGTGACCAAGGATTCTATTTCCCTATCATAAATGTTTGGGGTAGGATCAGTGTATTCTTGCGAATCTGGACGAGGCTTCCTCATAAATTCTGACCTAGACTGAGAAGTGAGAAACTGCTTTTCATAAAGATCTTTGTTGGTTTAAGATTTCTACATTTATAATAATTCAGTCTTATATGATTTTTTTAACATAGCGATGCAGGTTTTTCACTAAATTGATAAGATCTTCATTGTCTTTTAGATTTTTAGTTGGAAAAAATATTCGGAAACTTTTTTCCCACTACAAGCCAGATAGCATTTTTTGTGCACTTTGGAGATCTCAAAGAGACTGAAATTTAGCCAGATGCACTTCTTATTAATTTCTTTCTGATATATTAAGGTTATGCATTAACCAGTTTGTGATTCTTTCTGTGTTGTGCGAAGAAACACAATTTTTGGATGGTTGGCATTTATTACTTTGGCCTTCGTTGATTGTTTTGCATTTCCAATTTTTAGTAGGCAAACAGGGACAATGGCAACTGAAAATATATCAGGACGAGAGTCGAATAATTAGTCTCAGGTCAACTGTGTTGTCCTTCAGATGCAATTTGGACTGAAATTATAGAGGGGGGTACTTTCCTTGGGTCGTGAAGCTTTTATGCCCTCCCATCTTTTGTTTTGATGGTCATACTTATTATCCAGCTAATTGCAGTATAATATTTCAGCATTCTTTTTTTTTATCAATTATGCTGCCTAAGATTTTGTTCGTACTGTACTTGCTATATCATTGGGATATTGTCTTCTTCCTGTATTAGGAACATGTCAAGGCAAAAGTATTTGCAGGAGAGGGAGCAGAAGAAATTAGACGAGATGAGGTAATGAAATTGACTTGTTGGGTCTCAGTGAAAAGTGAAAGCATTCTTGTTTTGACTATTTGATGTTATACCGTTTCTATTCTGTTTGGTGCGATTCAGAGATGCTATAGAAGACGAACAATACTTATTCAAAAATGTCAAGCTGACTAAAGTGGAGTGCCTTGAACAAAGGTAGTTGTCCTTAATTCCATTTCACTTATATATCAAGAATTCTTTTGTTTCATGAAGTTTCCATCTGCTGATCCTTTGTGCTTGCAAAACCATTATTTGCTTTGTGTTATTGATGTATGAGATGTATTATAGCATCATTTATTTTAGGGATTGCTTCCACATAATCATTTTTGTGGACAAAAGGAATAGAGTGGAAGGCAAAATAATTTCGAATTCTCCAACTTTACTGAAATAACCAAATCCCATTATGGTCCTCAAAAGCAAAACAGTGGTAAAGAAAATTAATTCCGCATCATCCACTTTACAAGATGACACTTAGTACTGATCGGTGTAAATGTTACATCTTACTTTTGATAAACATTGGATGTAAAATGCTTTTGCTCCTAGGATTGTTTTACCTCTCCTTTTTTCTCCCTCTCAAAAGTACCAAGAATCTATGTTTATATGTAAATGTAAATGTGGTAATCTTTATAAATGTAAATGTGGTAATCTTTATAGGAAGAAAAACATGAGACTGTAAATTTCTTATGTGTATGAATCTATTACTTGGCTGAATTTGGAGAAAGGAAACACCATGCTTCTTGAATAATAGTATACATTTCCTTTTATCTTTCTAATTCCATTCATATATTTCTTTCTGCTATTCATTTACCATGTTTATGTGATGAAACTTTTCAGTGAATTTTGAAGTGAAGAATAACATGTAATGCAAGGCGTTCGCCTCGAGGCGGAGGCGTACGCCCCAACTTTGTTGAAACGAAAGAAAAAATATAAAAAAATATCTAACACGAAGTTCAATAAGAATAATTAATACTAGTGCTATTGTAAAAAAAACTAGAATAAAAACATCAAGGTCAATACATAGTTCATCGTTAAACCCATAGAAAACAGCAAAAAAGAAGTGTCTTTGAACCAAAAGTCGTGACAAGAACAAAATAGCACAACCAAGTTTCGCTCGCAGCCTATTTAAAGAAGGAATCATCCATGTCCAATGGTTTGAAAAACTCATCAAATTCTTCATTTTCATCTTCGTCACCCAACTCACCACCACTCAAAGGATCATTCATGGAGTCGTTGTCATATCTAATCGCCCTATCATCCTCCTCTTCACAATCAAGATCCTCCCTTTCACGTTCATCATCCAACAATGTCTTCCCTTTATGCATAATAAAATGAACAAGCTTATAAAAGTAAATTAACGCTTTGGTAAGAATAAAAGTTTTCAAATTAAAAGAAACAAAAAAAACACGAGCTGTTTAGAGGGAAATTAAGAGCTGTTTACGGAAAAAAGAAAATTCTAATTAGTGAGCTAACAATGTTTTTACAATTACAAATGACAAAGAGCTATTTACAGAAACTAAGTTTAAATTCTAACTTAAAAAAAGACCTGTTCACAGAAAAGAAAAGAAACGGGAGAGCTGGGAAAAAAAAGGAAAAAAGAAACATATAAAACAAAGGGAAAACAAAAAATTAAAACACATACCTGGTGATAGAGAGAGACGCGTCCGACTGGAGATTCGTATGTTACGACCCAAGGAGTGGGTCGATTTGGTGTGGTTTATAAAAGGCGCAAGTAATCAGAATTTAAAGTCTTAGGGGGTTAATATGAATTAGTTTAAATTCTAGTATTTATCTATTTTCAGTATTTTTATCCTTTTAGGATTCCTTCGGTCCATGTTAGAGTCCTTTTAGGATTCCTTGATAGTAATTGGTTTAAATTCTAGTATTTATCTATTTTCAGTATTTGTATCCTTTTAGGATTCCTTCGGTCCATGTTAGAGTCCTTTTAGGATTCCTTTTGTTTGCTATTTAAGTTACCCCCTGTATTCAGTTTTGATTTTATCACAGGAAAAATTAATTGAGAATTTTCTCTTGCTCGAAATACTGGTGTCTAACATCGTATCAAAGAGAAAGGAAGAGGGAGATCGTGCGGCAGAGAGAGACGAGAGACAGAGACAGTGGACTTTGGGAGAATAGAAGCGACGCTTCTCAGTTTAGAACTAGGGCTTTTATTAAACTTTAAAAATTAATAAATGAAAAGACCTAGTCAAGGATAGGGTTCTAGACGAATCGAATCAAAGCGAATACCACTGTATTCGATTTGTATTCATGATATTATTCAAACTATTCGATTTGATTCGATTTTTTTTCGAATATTAGAAGTTGATTTGAGTCGACTTGATATGGATATTCAAATTATTCGATTTGATTTTCTTTTAGAGTTGAATGAAAGATTCAAAATTTTATCATAAAAATGGAATTTTTACAGTACAAGCCGACAAAACAAAATTTTCTTTCATATTATATAATATAAATATGTATAAATAATTGGTTATGTTAATTATATTATATGTGAACACATACGAATCAAATATTCGTTAACAAAACGAATCGAATATCATCAGATTCGTATTCTGATTTGATATTTCAACGAATATAAAGTAGAATTTGAATTCGAAAAAAACGAATATGAATCGGGCTAAGCGAATTTGAATTACGAATCGAATAAAAAATGTGGTTCGTTTATAATCCTAGTCAAGGAGACTCTACCGCCTCCTGCGAGTCGACTCGCTCACGAGTCGACTCGCTCACGAGTTGACTCGTACGCCTCAGACAAAAACTCAGTCGTTTAAAAAAAACTCAGCAGACTCGTAAGCCTTAACTCGCCGGGCGTCCGCCTCGAGTCGACTCGTGTGCCCTACTTTAAACACTGATGTAATGTCTCTTGTTTTCTATCGTGCCCTAGGACTTATGTGATTAAGGATTTGCTCTTCAATTATAAATGCATTTGTGTGGATCGGTAAATATAGAACTTAGTGCTTCACTTGTTCATGTTTTTATAGAAACATGTGTCTGACATCTGGGAATTTCAATTTTGGCAGATATAATAAACAAATTTATGATCTCGTAAAGAAGAGGACAGAGGAAGATGATCTCAAAAATGAGGTGATTATCCTTTTATCATATTTATGTTTTAAAGTGGTACTTTTACTGACCTTCGAGTAGCCTCGCCTTTTTATCAACACCAACTATTGTCTTTACTTGCATCGAAATTATATATTGTCATGTATGCATAGACTTGATATTTTATTTAAATATGAATGCATATACGTGCTATACGCTTTGAATTTATAATTTATGATTCTCGTATCTAATTGAGTTACTATTGCTTATTTGGCATTTACCTCAGCGGGTATTTATAATGTAATTGATTGGCTGTAGTTTGATCCCTAATAACACAGTCTTTGTCATTGTTACTTGCTCTTTTATTGATTAATATGAAGATTTCTTGAATTTCTTGTTTTGGTCAAATGCAGTATAGGATGCCTGAAGCATATGATGTGGATGGGGGAGTTAATCAAGAAAAAAGATTTGCCGTCGCTATGCAGCGTTACAGGTCAGTTTCATTTTCAAGGAATGTTGCAGTAGATGCTTTGACTAATGGTATCTTTTGAAGCTCCATTTCAAACACAATAATTGACTTTGGATATGAGTAGAAGTTACCTCTTTAACTCACCCTTGTCTCTTCCAGGGATCCTGCTGCAGAAGAAAAGATGAACCCATTTGCTGAACAAGAAGCATGGGAGGAGCATCAGATTGGTAACTATGGGGTTATTTGACACTTGCCTTTATATAGTAATTCCATAAGCTTCAATTGCTACTCACATGTTTAATATGTATCAGGCAAAGCCACTCTTAAATTTGGGTCTAAGGATAGAAAGCAAACACGTGATGATTACGAGTGAGTTCTGATAGCTTGATATATCCTTTATTGATTTCACTTCCACCATCCTGGATTTATTAATCTGAGCTTATAATGGGATCACATGAATCTGCTTATCAACTAATTATATTATAATTATTATGCGGTTTCTTGGTATTGGAGAAAGTATGGCAATGGAGAGGCAAATGTGGCGGGAAAGAATACGGATGGTGGATGAAATCTGATTCCTTTTTTTTTCTTTTTCTTTTTTCATGTTATCTTTTAATTTATTTTTCAGGATTTTTTTTTTTTGCTTTTTTGCTTTTTTCTCTACTTTTTTCCCTCTTTTTTTTTTCCTTTTATGTTATTTATGTAACGATCATTGACGGTTTCAAAGTTTGATTCATGTTAGCCGACCCCAAATCATTTTGGGACTAAGGCTTGGATGTTGTCGTTGTTGTAGTTGTGATGTCTTTTTTTTGGTCACACGGTGTTGAGAAACTTCACTGTTCTCATTTGATAATTAGTTCCCCTGTGCAGGTTTGTGTTTGAAGATCAAATAGAGTTTATAAAGGCAAATGTTATGGATGGTGTTAATGTATGTAGATCAACTCTGCACAACAGATATATTGCTCTGAAGGTAGTTATTTTACTTTTCTTGATATCTTCACTTCGATCCACAGGTTGATCAAGAAATATCTCTGGAATCAGCAGAGGCATCTGCTGCCAAAACAGCATTTGAAAAGCTGCAGGTGAGTTACACTTGCAAATATTTTCTTCATTTCGATGACGAACTTGCAAACAAAGGCCCACATGAAAAAACAGTTATGGTCTCCACGGAAGTCTTAAAAATTGTGAAATTTGCTAGAAAGCTGAGGATGCCCTTAAGTAACGGTTTTGCAGTAAAAGTCGAGATAACAAAAGCACTTATTAGCTGGATTTGAAAACCTTTTTGGTTATTTTGAAATTAGATACTAAACTTATGTCTGATTAGACCATATCCTGTGGCATTGACTTTCCTGTTGGTCCTATTTTCAGAATGAAAGAAAGACTCTGCCAGTATATCCATACAGGGATGAGTTGCTCAAAGCTATTGAAGATCATCAGGTCTGAGTGACTATTTCTTTTGTTATTTCTGAGTTTGACTATTTCTTTTGTTGTTTTGTGGGCAAATAGGATAGGTTCCCAGTGTCATTGAACTGCTTTACTGTAATTATTTCCAATGTTTTTAAAGGCGTGAGCGGGTCTGAGGCATTTTGCTTTGGTGAGCTGAGGTGTAAGCCTCTGTTCGTTCCCCCCCCCCCCCTAATTATCTCACAGACACGTAAATATAAATCAAATTAAAAATTTTAATAATATTTCATGAATTCTTAAAATTATATTACACTATATACTAAAATTTTAACTAAATGTTTTAATGTTTTGTTGGTATACTCTCGGGCGAAAGAATGAGGTTCGATTATAAATTTTAAGATATTTTTTTAGTTGTGAATGAAAGAGTTATTGAACAATACTACTCACATTAATGATGTTATTTAATTCTTTCGTACCCAAGTATCAGATAACTAATATATTAAAGTTTAAAAAAATTAAAACAGTAAATTATATTATACATGTGAAAATTTTAAATTTATAAAATTCACTTACATAATTCATTTCTATAATTAAATAATTATTATTTGATTAGATGTGTAATTGCATTAACATATTTATAAAATAAAATGAAAAACACAATTTAAGTCAAGACAAAAGGCTAGGGATAAAAGATAAAAATAATTGAAAGGAAAAGGGAAGCAAGAAAAAACGACTTCGCAATTTGTAGGGCACGGATGAAACTCCTTGTTCACATGGCTCCCCCTCCCATTCCCTCTCTCTTTTTCTCTCTGCAAGGCATATTTTCTCCAGCCAAATAGAAGAATCGACTTAGGATTTTAGTTTGAAAGAAAATTCCCAGAATCAACAAGGATTTGCGCCTTCTCTTTTTTGTCGAGCTCTGGCCTTTGTGTATTTGTGTTTTCTCAATGAGACGAAATGGTATTGCATAAAAATGCTTCAAGGGCCTCAAGGCGTGCGCCTCACGTGCGCTTCACTTCCGCTCAACAGGATGAATCGTAAACCTCAAATATTCATAAAGATTAGCGCCTTATAACGTTCCCCCTGCCTCTACCGCCTTTTAAAACATCGATTTAGTTCTAATTGCAGAACTGTTTATTGATTTTGCATCTTCAGACTTGGGATTTTCATTTCTTTCTGATTGCTTTTCTGAATCCTAACTTAGTTTAGTCAACCTTTTGAATATTTTTGTTTCTTTAATTCAGTCATCTGTCTGGATTTTTCCTTAGTCTATGTAATTAGGTCCTCAGAGAAAAAAAATAGAGGGAGAAGTTATTCCCAATTTATCGGTTAAAATTTTATGTGTTAAGTATGTCAAGTGATCCACCAATCAAGTGAGATACCAATCAATTACAGGTTCTTGTTATTGTTGGAGAGACGGGTTCCGGAAAAACCACCCAGATACCTCAATACCTTCATGAGGCAGGGTACACTGCCAAAGGAAAGGTATGAGGGCAGGTCCTATTTATGCTTTTAATTATTGATCTGAGATTTCTTATTTTTCAAGTTGTTAGTGCAATTGTCTTTGGTTCAGGAAATTTAGCTGGGCATATGCATTAAATTACTCTTTTTCTTAATAGTATCCTAGTCGTTAGCTTGTGTGGCTGAAAATAGTCTATTTTTATCTTTTCAATATCCTTCATTAGCATGTAAATCGACATTCCTTGGTATGTGAGTGCAAGGCTTGCCATCAAAGTTGCAATGTCGCAATGTAATCTCTTCTTTCAAGTTTGCTCAGAATTAAGGAAAGTCATGCTACAAGGGAAAGACTGAATTGATTTGTGTTGTTAAAAATGTATGCAAGATGTAGTTTCTCATGTGTTCGCCTTTCTACTTTTGTCACTTTGTGCTCAAATTTATAGACTTTGAGTTTCCTGCCAAACTAAGAGCAGCGCGTTTTATCTTGTTCTTCTAAACATTTGCCTTTACTGAAAAAAGTGCTTATTCCTTTACACTTAATTTCGGGTCTTATGTGTTTGTTGGCCTCTATGACCTTGTTTCATATATTTTCTGCAAGGAATAAAGATAGAGAAGAATAATGAAACAAATATATTCATACTGTAGAAGTTGTTCACACATTAATTTGCTTGTGGAACTAAGTTACTACATATGACAAAGTTTGAAGTTTTAGTTTGCCTAACTTTATTCCTACATTCGAAAAAGTCTACACATTTTGTTGGGTATCTTAAAACGGCAATTAGACAATATGATTAACGACCCAGTATTTTGTGAAAATATTCTGACACATTGTTAGTGCAACTGTGCTCATACATTTACTTTCTGCATGTTAATTATTATTTGCAGAATTATTTTTGAGGGGTGGGGAATTGGATATTATTCTTGCTCTTGAGTTGATTCTGCTTTATGAGATGGATGATCTGATTGTCTCAGTTAGAGAATGAATGTAATATTTTAAAATTATGAACACTGTCTATTTTGAATTTTGACTTAAATAGAACTTACGTTGCTAATAATTGTATTAGCTGTGGTGATCAGATTGGATGTACCCAGCCACGCCGAGTTGCTGCTATGAGTGTTGCTGCTCGAGTTTCTCAAGAAATTGGAGTAAAACTTGGGCATGAGGTGTGCATTCTTCTTTTACTATACAGCTGTTAGGATTGCTACTCATTGCAGTTCATTTATTTTCAATTAGTTTGAATGATGGGAAAAGGATAACATGATTGCATTTAGTTAGTTAGAATCCTGTTGGTTATTGCCTAATTCTAATTGCAAATTCATCTTTTATCTGCAAATTCTAATTCCAAACTCCTTCACTTTGTGCCTTCTAGGTTGGCTATTCTATTCGATTTGAAGATTGTACTTCAGAGAAGACTGTTCTGAAATATATGACAGATGGAATGTTATTGCGTGAATTCCTTGGAGAACCTGACCTTGCAAGTTACAGGTTTACCCATATTCAGAATGTGTTTGATGATTTCTTCTGAAGTTATTGATAATTTTTATGTTACTTTCAGTGTGGTGATGGTGGATGAGGCCCACGAAAGAACACTTTCAACAGACATTCTATTTGGCTTGGTTAAGGTAAGGTTTTTATAGCGACCACTTTTCTTGAAAAATAATTCTTCTAATAATAAAAGAATAAATAAAATTTTTTGCAGCGGAAATACATTTCAAAAAGACAACTTTAATAATCGCAAGTAATATTCTCAAGTCACCATTAAATAAAATCATACTTCGACGTGAAAATAAAACAAAACGAACAATTGTTCGTAAAACATAGTTTGAGAGAAATAACATTAAATAAATAAACATCTAATCATAAGCTTGATCATCCCACGCTCAAGCGCATGCCACATCGAGCTCCTCAACCTAAAAGGGTTAAATAGTGGGGTGAGCTTCCAACTCGATCAGTGTGGAGAGTACGCAATATGTCTACGTTAATTACTAAATATATTAGCAAGTATAAACAACATGGCTGATAAATTTTGAAGCCCGTCGGCTAGCCCGAAGGCTTTATGCACAATTAAGTGCTTCTGACTGATTTGCACATTTAAGTGCTTCTGACTGATTGCACATTTAAGTGCTTCTGACTGATTGCACATAAGTGCTTCTGGCTGATTTGCACATTTAAGTGCTTCTGACTGATTTCACGTGCACATACGAGACAATATATAAAGCAATTAAAATAAACAAAAGCATAATAAATCCCCACAACTGGATAAAATGCAGTTTTTGAACTTGAATGTGATGAAGATGCTTGACTCGACAATTCTAGGCCCGTAAGTTCTTGTTATTATCTACAAATAATAATAATAATCTATTATTATTATATGACCGCAAATTAAATTGTAAGTGAATAATAATAGTAATTAAAAATGTCAACATGTTAAAAGCTTGGCCGAAAGGGACTGATTTTTAAAATATTGAATCTGGCTGGTGGGAATTAAAAGGATTGGAAAATTCAGGGACTGAAATTGACTACACTGGAAAGTTGATTTGGGGTCAAATGAAAAGATATGGAACTTGGGGGCTAAATTGAAAATCCTAAAAGAAGGCAGGGTATAAAACCCTTAGCCCTAATAAGTCCGCCTCACTCCCATCCTCACTTCTCCTCTCCTGTCGACCCCCTCTCTCGCTCTCAACTCTGCCGGAAAGAAAAAAACACACACACACAAAGTCACACGCACACTCACACACGACCGAACACACACACAAATATACATAAGTCCGGACTAAATCAGACCCATACACATTCACACATATTCGCTCACACAATCGGTCACAAAAGGAGGTGGTGGTGCGGCAGACTGGTGATGGTCGGCGACGTAAGCAATGCGCGGCGCACGGTGGAACAGGGCTGGGTTCGCACGGGCCTGGTTTTGGGTTTTCTGAGGTGGGGGTTCGGGTTCGGGTTTCAGGGTCTGGCCAGAATTAATTTGGGGTTCGGGCTCGGTAATTATGAGGTTTCTATTTCTGGCCATGAAAGCCGCGGATTTTGATTTGGGATGGTTTCAAATCGACAACTCAGGCAAAAGGTGGGTTACGGGTTTTGTAACCGGGTTTGGTTCCTGAAAATCGAAACCGAGATTGGAAATTCAGTTTATTCGAACGGTTGGGTTGAGGTATTTTCTTCTGAATTCGGAATGGAATTTGTGGTGAGATATTTTTTTTTGTTCGGGTGCTTGAATTCCAGTTTCACGTTTGGGGTTTTATGAATTTTGATCTTGATTCTGTGATTATGATGGGTTTGAATCGTAGGGGAAGATCTGGTTTGTGTCTCCAGGTCGTTGGATATTCACTCGGCATAATTTACAATTGATGAAGGAAAAATAACGACATCAACATATAAACAATTGAACGAGAGTGATTACCTCCAGATTTGAGACTTTTGCAGTGTAATTGCTCCGAAGACGACCCTTAGATTGCTGCTGGAATTACTGATATAGGGAGACGTTTGGTCCGGCAGGGAGGAATTCTGATCAGCGATGGGGACAGATTACTCCTTTTTTTTTTTTTGTAGGAGGAGAAGACGTGCCTGATGATACAGAAAAAAAAAGTATTCTGCGTGGAGAGATTGAGCTGATGTAGAAAGAGAAAGGTATTTATAGGTGTAAGTCTAGTTTGAGGGATTTTGGACTCTAGGAATTTTGAGAAGGTGCGAACTCTATTCGAAAGAGGAGAACCGATCGGAACAAGAAAAATCATTAGGGCAAATAATAATAATAATATAATGTTAATAATAATAATTATTATTATTATTATGATTGGATTTAAAATAATAATCGTAATTCGATAATAATTAACTCATTAATAAAAATAATAGTAGTAATAATAACAATAATAGAAATAATATGGTATGCGCTAATTAATAAGATGAATATAATTTATATAAGAATCGGGTCAGAATTGATGAAATGCGAACCAATGTTTTAAAAGGCGCGAGGCGAGTTTGAGGCATTTTGGCCGAACTAGGCGAGGCGTAAGCCTCGAGGCGCATTAAGGCGTAAGCCTCGTTTGAAATAAAAAAACTCTAAGAATCTCATAAAAATATCATATTATTGATATAAATTAGTAATACAGCAGAATAAATAAGAATTAGGGTACTAAAGTACCATATTATTGAGGCATAAGCCTCAATTTTATTTTATTTTTCTCTAATAAAATTAAAAAAAATAGGATCTTTTTTTAATATAATTTAATTTCATTCTCTATCAAAATTCGATATTTAATTTTGTTAATTTTCAAATATTTAATACCATTTAATAAAATAACAATCTTATGTATTTTTCAAATAAAAAGAGCAACAACTCATAAATTCAATATTATAAATGTAAAATTTACTCATAAAATTTAATTAAGTCATAAATTTAATTTTTTCAGTTTTATTTTGTTTTTCTCTAATAAAATCACAAAAAATATAAAATAAATTTTTATATAAAATAAATTACATTCTCTCCCAAATTTTACATAAAATTTATCATTTATTCTTTTTTATTACTTTTTATATACCCTATTTATTCACCTACTCCTCGCGTTTCATATTTCTTCGTATGCACATTTTTCAATTAGCGAACATTACTGAAACTCCTTCAAGGATCAACAAGTAATTCTTTTTTCTCCTGGTTCAAGCAAAAGAAAAAAAAAAAAAAGGCCGCGCCTCTTGCGCCTAAAACGCACGCTTCGAAGCGTACGTTTCTTCTGCCGCCTCGATCGACTGAGGCGGTCGCCTCAGATTTAGTCTGAATTACAACGCCCCGAGGCGTTTTTGCCGCGCCTCGCCTTGAGGCGCGCCTCGAGGCGTACGCCTCTCGCGTTTTTTAAAACATTGATGCGAACGTTGACTTGAATTGAAAATGAGAAAATCGATTTGACATGAATTGCAATGAAATAAGTGAGTTTGCGTGCTCATGAAAAGGAAATGAATTAAATGATAAACTTTTTCGGGCATTAATTTAATAAACTGAGCATGTTTTCTATAATTCACAATAAATGTATATGCGAAATCGGGGCGTTACAGTTTTGGTTCTTTTTATCTGTATATTATGTGATGTAGAGCAACCTATATGTTATCAGATTTCTCGTATGATCATGTTGGCTATATGGTTAAATTTATCGAGGAAGAAGAAATTTTCTGCTGAAATGGTGGTGAAACAGTGAAAGTAATAGATTAATGTATTAATAGCAGAAGAAGGAACATGGAAAGAAGAAATGAGTTAGAGGATAGCTCTACCCATCTACCCTGCAACTAGTTGGGAAAATCATACTTCCGGAACAGGATATTGGTCTTGAAGTCTACTTCTGGTTAATGGTGCACGATAGATCTTAATAAATTTTCTATAACATGGACCCGAATTTGGAAGTTACATTTTCTATAAATTAATTTTTGGTGAAAAGGACTCTAAAAGCAACCAAAATGACAGCACAGAGCTTAGCTTATGATTTATGAACCATATGCATGGCAAATCTGTTATCTAAGATACATGCCTACCTACAGATTCAACACTAGATAGTGATAACTTTCTTGGGCTCCATTGTTAAAAATCTGGACGGTTTACTCAAAAAGAGAATCCCTTTGGTACAAAAATAATTTCGAAGAGTAACACCCCCGACTCGATCGGAAATGCTACAGTACCGTTGACCCTTCTCGCAAGGATCCACCAGGCAGGACACCTTATATATAAATGACTTAATTGACCGTCGATGTCAAAAGACAATGATAAACCGAGAAGGTCACTCTACATCACAAAAGACCTTCATAGTCATGCAACTTTATATACAACAACAACAACAACATCTAAGCCTTAGTCCCAAAATGATTTGGGGTCGGCTAACATGAATCAAACTTTGAAACCGTCAATAATCGTTACATAAATAACATAAAAGGAAAAAAGAGGGAAAAAGTAGAGAAAAAAGCAAATAAAAAAAGAGAATGAATGTAAAAAAAAAAACAAAAAAAAAAAAAGAAAAAAAAGATAACATGAAATAAAAGAAAATAGGAATTAAAAAAAAAAGGAATCAGACTCCATCCACCATCTGTATTCTTTCCCTCCACATTTGCCTCTCCATCGCCATACTTTCTCCAATTCCAAGAAACCGCATATCATTTTCAATCATCTTTATCCAAGTTTTCTTGGGTCTTCCTCTACCTTTCACAACATTACTTGTTCCCCAACTTTCTAGCCTCCTCACTGGGGCATCAATAGGTCTTCTTCTCACATGACCAAACCATCGTAATCGATTCTCCATCATCTTGTCTTCTATAGACGCAACTCAAGACTAAAAATTCCAAAATCGAAGAAAAACAATAACTCAATTCTAAAGTACAACCCACACCCGTACAAGGGTGATCGATCGACAAAAGAAAATAACTGATTACAATAAAGACAAAAGAAAAGACTTTGATTCCTGTGTGATTAATATCATTGTCCTTCATCTTCTGTCAAGCCAATCTAGTGACTGCTCCTCAGCTGCAAGTACCTGAATCCACAAGGGTTAGCAAACTGGAATTGTGCTAGTGCAAGTACGAAATCTGCGAGTTATACGAAAAGTATCCACACAAAATCAAACCAGTCACAAGTCAAGACAAGTCATACGATCACATGATCATGGCCAAAATCTAGTGACTGCTCCTCAGCTGCAAGTACCTGAATGCATAAGGGTTAGCAAACGGGAATTTTGCTAGTGCAAGTTATACGAAAAATATCCACACAAAATCAAACCAGTCCCAAGTCAAGACAAGGCATACGATCACACGATCATGGCCAAAGAACATTCGCATACGCAAGGATACAAATCATTCATAAAGTCACTCCTTCCCCAAAGAGAAGTAAAAATGAAGAATTTCTAGGCACGCCCCATCATAGTTGTTAATAATGCCCATATCGCTTGCTATAGCGAATAGCGACGTGAAGCGAAGCTTCATCGCTACGCAGCACTATGGGCTACGACATTTTGGATAGCGAACGCTATCCTCGCTATAGCGCCGATCGCGGTAGCAAGAATTGCGACACTATATCATACCTCATGCTTTCCAGGTTTTCTTTTCTATTTTTTTTATTTATTTTCTGGGACATTTCTGGGCAAGAAAAATTAAAAAAAATTAAAAATCCAAAATATGAAACGTGTTTTCAGGTACGATGAATTTTGATATTATGTTTTTCTAGTATTAGAAATGATGTTTTGTGTTCTTTGAACTTATATTTATGTTATATTCCAATATGTGCATGAAATTTTGAATTAAATTTGGTATATGCTATATATTATGTATTTATATACTTGTGGAGCTTTACCTTTAAATAGCCCTCGCTATTCGCAATAGCAATCACTATAGCCATATGAGACCTTGTCGCTATGGGTCGCTATGCACGATTGACAACTATGCGCCCCATTAAGTCACATGAGTTGGTTCAAACCTTTGAAAATACTTTTGAAGAACACCTTAGTAAAATAGTTTGAAAACACCATTTATTAACTCAGGCTAATGTACGGTTTTAGAGAATATGAGGATCAAACAGAAACACTTGAAAAGTAGTTTTGAAATCTCTCGGAGTGCTTGATCTAAAACGGCTTTCTTAGTGAATTCCATCGGGGATCTCGATCCAAAAGGTAAATCGCCCTAAGGTACTTGATCCCGAGAGAAAAAACCATCCCAGGGTACTCGACCCTGGTAAAAACCGCCCAATGGTACTTGACCCTGAGAAAGGCATTTTGGAAGAAACCCTTCGAAGTCACTCATGTAGTAATCCCTGCTCAAGACGATCAATAACTAACTAATCCTTGGAGATTTCGTCAGAAATCCTTGGCCATTTAATCTCCTTGATTTTTTTTACTACAACAACATTACCCCAATGCCTCAACAGCTCCCGCAAAAAGCGGAGTAAGAGGGGATCGGATGTACGCAGCCTTACTCCTGTCTTAACACAGAGCGGCTGTTTCCGGATGATCCAAAATGAAAATTGCATCGAGAATTGCATGGAATGACTAGTATTTTATGAGAAAAAGAAGTGCAGCCAGTTTGGTGAGTCATTTTGTTTTATTCCATTATAATCCATAACCAAAGAATATGGAGTCTTTGGCTCCATTGGAAACAATGGATTTTTTTTTTTACTGATATCAATATTTTTAAAAGGGTTTGAAAACGATTCAAAAGACAAATTTATTCGGTATCAGGATCTTAGCTATCACACAAGTATCCTCCGCTCTGAAGCCTGTCAGGAGCCACACTAATTGAACATCAGTGCACCGGAGTTCATTATACTGTGGCGGCCGCCCCCTTGTACATGTCACCACGCTAGCGTCACACCTGCAGGATCCGCCCCTTGAATTCACGCATTAGGCGACACCATTGTTCACCAATCACAGGAGCCGCTCGTTGCAGCATACACAAACCGGCGTCATGTTCTCGCCCTCTGTGGCTTCGGATACGACGCACCACACAAATAAATATTCACGTTGACAAGCAACACAATGTTCAATTAACCAAAGATACAAATCTCAGTCACATAAATTCAAGTCAACACACAGGCTTCACAATTGACGACAATATCCAGAACCCCATACAACTTACAGACATAGTACTCAACAAATCAGGTAAAGTTGCAATATAGAAGCCTACCATTACAATCCCTATGCATCGGAATTAACAACACAAGGTCTCACGACCTTCACATTTGTACAACTCACGGTCATCACAGAATTAACGCGAGATCCTAACGTTCATAACACGAAGGCAACAACATATATATAATCTACATATATAAATATATTAATATATAACAATATATGAACTTTGGACAATTATGAAATTGCTTTGATATAATTCCTCTACCAAGGTACTTGCCTCTAATAACCGTAACTTACACAATCAATGGAAGAAAGATATAATTGATATCTTAATATATTTATATAACATAAATATATTAATATAAAACAATATATGAACTTCAGGCAATTATGAAATTGCGTAGATATAATTCGTATACCAAGGTACTTGCCTCGAATAACCGTAACTGATACAATCAATGGAAGAAAAATTGAACAAATTCGGTCACGAACACCAGCTCCGCCGAATCGCCACCATGCGTCGAAGAACTACGAGGCAATAATAAAAACAATGAGAAAACTTGACAATGCAACATAAACCCGCTGAACCAAACGAAAAAACAAATAAAGTTCAAGGGTTTCCCAAGAATATCAAGAACACGAATCAAACCCGACAAAGTCAAGGAAAATGAAAATCCAAACATGAATTGTGATCAACAAGACTAGATAACACTAATAGAACCAACAATTTCGGATTAGAAATACGAAATTTATAAACCCCCCCAAAATTCTCAATTCAGGGTTCCGAAGAATTTACCTTGATTCGGCTAAAGAAGGATGGATTAGGTGATGTTTAATCTACACCAAGAACCCAAGGATGATATAGATGATGAAGGATTGCACCAAATTGACGCCAAGTTGCCTCTCTCGGTCTCTCGTCGGTTTGGTTAGGAAGTGGGAAAAACACAGAAATAAGGCTGTTATCCGCGTTGTTGTACTGTGTGCAGTTAGCGTGCGCATCTTACATTTAACATGTGCAAACGGGCCTAACAATCAGAGTTTTCTGGCACTGCCTGTTAGCGTGTACAAACGGGCCTAAGTCTGTTGTACAGCAGTGCCGGCCCGGGGAGCCCGAGCACAACCCGAATGATGCAAAACCCGAAGGTTCACAACAAATAACGAAGCGCTTACGATTAGTCCTCAACAAGTCTAAGCGCTAATCAACCACGCGATTCCGACCACCCGAAGATATGGATAAACGAATACAAAATCACACGCCCAAATTTGGGAAATTACAAGACGGCCCAAACGTCCGAACATCACTATTGGAGATCGAACAACATCCAAGCTCACAACCAGTCTAAATGTGTTAAATGAACTTGTAAAAACAACGAAACAACCGTAACAAACAAAAGATTTACAAGCATCGAACCCAAACGCAGAAAAGTCGCAGCAATTTATGGATTTCAATAAAACAGCCCCGAAACTCGTTCGGATGGCAAAATGTGCAGAACGAAATAGTTTCAAAATGTCAAAACGAGTTGCCAAAAATTGAAAAACACCACAAATGGAAAGTACTAAAAATAGAAGATATGGATATTACATGATGCTCCCTCCTCCATCCCTCCCTCATTGTACTTTTAATACTTCTATCATTTTTCTAAGTACTACTTTTTTTGGAAAAGTAAATTGGGTATCGTAACAGGTAACTTATTTTCTCCTGTTTTACTCTGAGTTTTGAGTCCCTTGAATTCCTAATATTTGTCTTTCATGCATACACATAAGTAGAATAAATAAGTCATCTTTCATTGTATTACCTGTATAAGTTAATGTCCCGCACAACTGTTTTTCTGTGATAGGATATTGCTCGGTTTCGCCCTGACCTCAAACTGCTTATCTCAAGTGCCACACTTGATGCGGAGAAGTTCAGTGATTATTTTGATTCTGCTCCAATTTTTAAAATACCTGGAAGGAGATTTCCTGTTGAAATACATTATACTAAGGCCCCAGAAGCCGATTACATGGATGCTGCTATTGTTACTGCTCTTCAAATCCATGTGACACAGCCACCAGGAGATGGTGATATTCTAGTTTTTTTAACTGGACAAGAAGAAATTGAAACTGCTGAAGAGATTCTTAAGCATAGGACTCGAGGATTGGGAACAAGAATAGCAGAACTCATTATATGTCCCATTTATGCTAACTTGCCTACAGAACTCCAGGCGAAGATATTTGAACCCACTCCCGAAGGGGCACGTAAAGTTATCCTAGCAACAAATATTGCCGAGACTTCATTGACAATAGATGGGATCAAGTATGTCATTGATCCGGGTTTTTCCAAAATGAAATCTTACAATCCTCGGACTGGAATGGAGTCATTATTGGTCACTCCAATTTCAAAAGCATCAGCTAATCAGCGCGCAGGTCGATCTGGAAGGACGGGTCCTGGGAAATGCTTTAGGTTGTATACTGCATATAACTATTATCATGATCTAGATGATAATACTGTTCCTGAAATACAAAGGACCAACTTAGCCAATGTAGTGCTTACTCTAAAGAGCCTTGGCATAAATGACCTGCTCAACTTTGACTTCATGGACCCTCCACCATCTGAAGCTTTACTTAAGGCATTGGAATTGCTTTATGCTTTAAGTGCTCTTAACAAGCATGGTGAATTGACAAAGGTGGGTCGAAGGATGGCTGAATTCCCGCTTGATCCTATGTTATCCAAGATGATTGTTGCTTCTGAAAAGTACCAGTGCTCTGATGAGATCATATCTATTGCTGCAATGCTTTCTATTGGAAATTCGATTTTTTATCGCCCCAAGGATAAGCAAGTTCATGCAGACAATGCCCGCTTGAATTTTCACATGGGAAATGTTGGAGACCATATTGCTCTGCTCAAGGTTAGTTTATTTGTGATATCTCTGCTATGCTCTGTGGTTGATGTTCTGACAGCATGTATATTTGTGTTATTCTCATGATGAGTTTTTTTTACACACTTATGGTGATTTTTCAAAGTGGATTGCTAAATTTTCAAATTGAGAAATGGCATTTTAACTGATTCATGAAGCAAAAGAACATATATTTGTTTATTGTGATTGGACATCATATGAGTAGTATGTTTGATTCTCAGCTTCACTTTTGTCAGACCTCAGATTTGCTAATGTTGCGAAATCCTCTTGTTGTTTTTACTCTGCAGGTGTAAACATATATTGTTTATTGTGATTGGACATCATATGAGTAGTATGTTTGATTCTCAGCTTCACTTTTGTCAGACCTCAGATTTGCTAATGTTGCGAAATCCTCTTGATGTTGTTTTTACTCTGCAGGTGTATAGCTCGTGGAGGGAAACCGATTTTTCAACTCAATGGTGCTATGAGAATTATATCCAGGTAGTTTTTGATAACTTTTTTTTTTTATTTCTATAGAGTTCCTATAAATGTTTGGCTGTTTATTATTTGCTCCTAAGGGCATCTGTAGACGTAGGTCACAAACTTAAATTTGAGTCCCAAGTCTCAAATTTTTTGCGACCCTTTGTGAAGTGGACTTAATTACGTCTGGACATGGCCTTAGAGTTCGAGATCCAGGATATGGCCCACCGTCATCTCCTGATGTGGGGTCTCAAACTCAAATTTGAGACCCAAGTCGTGAGTTTTGTTGTGACCTCTTGTAAGATGGTCTAAATCTGAGATCCTTTTACAAAGGGTACACAAATTTTGAGATTTTGGTCCCAAATTTGAGTTTGAGACCCACATCTCGAGATTGCTGAAGGAGATAAACTGGACTTCTTCGATAATTTTTTTCATTTCTGGTGATATAATCTGATATAGCTCTCTGATACACATGCATATAATAATATGCTCTCTCCTTAGTGAAAGCATAACTACTTGGATAGTTAAAATGTTTAACATCACCTGCAGTTTTACAGGACAAGTAATTGAGGTTGTGAAAACTTAACTGCTTGGATAACAAAGAACCTTTTGTAAAATTTTCTCCAGCCAGCTTGGCCAGGCTGATGATCACTTGTGGGGTTCTCCAAATAAGATCTAAATAAATACTCATTTCACTGTCACTTTTCCAACTTAACGTACCCAAAAATATTTCTTTCCAGAGATTCCTTAAGGAGAAGCCAGTTCTTAATGGACCAGTTCAAAGTATAATGGAAAACCAAAACGAGGAGAATATTATTGTAGGTGAAAGTAAACTCCATTTAGTAAGAAATAATCTATTTTCATAATAAATTTATGTACATATTTTCATTGACGCTAATAACACATGTTATGCCTAAATACAGTTACAACTATGCACGCACAGTAGCATACTTGATTGTACTAATGAATATTAATATGCATGTAACACCCCCATGATTTACGGAGATATTACAGCGCCGTAGATCCTTTTTGGAGAACCTACCAGGCTTAGACCCAAATAAAACACATTAAATACGACAAACATAAATGTTCATACATTCAAAACCAACTTCAATTTCAACATGACATACATCACAATACCAAACAACATATCATCCCGAGGAATCATAACCAATATGACCGTTCACTACGGGAATACAACAACATCATTAACCATTAATAATGACATGACATACAACACTGGACAGTACCCGCGCGAGTACAAAACCAAAACACGACTTTGACCATGACCATACGACCACCAACTCAAAATGATGTACGATATCAATGCTGCCCACCAAGCTCGTGTCCGTCCTGTGCTAGTCATCCCACTCGGACTCGCACTGAATACACAAAGTATATCCACCCTGAAAGGGGTCGGCAAGAAGCCTGCAAGTACAATGATTCTAGAATATGTACAACAAGTGAATAATCAACAAAAATCACGAAATCATAGTGCCATCACGTATATTCCTAATACCACATCACAGTTATCATCACAAACAACCTCCCGAGCTATACCGGCCTGTACCTCTCAAGCAAGATACACAACCCAGAGACACCTCGACAGGCCCACCCAGGTGTATAGACCAACCGACTGATCCGTAGGATACGCAGCCTCACCGACCCTGGGGACCCTCACTGGTTTTACTCGGCTCACACACACTCGATCAACAATTGGCACAAATTTCATTTTTACATATTCACACGAAGTACAGTAAACACAATCAAAGTACTTGCCTCAATTTGAACGACACGAGAAACGGCGAACGGATGAATGTACGGTCTGATATTCCTTCAACGATTCGATCCTAACACATCGGAATACCGAATCAAAACACAACACCACGGAAATGGAAGAATTCACCCTAAGTCCTACCCTTAGAGACATTTAATCGAACACTACGGAGGCGACAAAGGTCGAACCCAAGAACGGATTAAAAACTCGGAATTTAATCCATAAACTTTGAGGGAAAACAAAGGAACATGATTACAATATCATAATCTAACATAATCCAAATCCAAAACGAACTTGAATCAAGAATTCCCAACAAACCCCAAAATTCTTTCAAATAACTTGAAGCACTTCAACCACATACCTTAATTCAACCAAGAGATGGATAATTCTTCAATAATGAACTTCTTGATTCTATAGTGTTTGGAACATGTTTATGGCTTGATTTTGGAGTTTAAGATGGAGGATTCTAGGTGGAGGATGAAGGGAAGGTGCTAGAATGCCCAAAATATCGATCAAAGGATATATATAGCTCCCGAAATGGGTTTTTCATCATTTCGCACTTAGGTCGTGTCAAATGACACGGTCGAGTCGTGGGTCGTGTCACCCATCGAGCGTTTTTGCTTAACCGTAATAGCTCGACACGCCCGCGTCAAATGACACGGCCGTGTCACCGCACTGTGGTCCGCTATTTCGACCATAACTCCTTCGTCAGGACTCGATTGACTCACCGTTTGAACCATTGGAAAGCTAACTCAATTCTCTACAATCTCGTAAAATTTTATAATTTTTTGATTTTTGTAGAATTTATGGTGATCGATCGAATTCAGCCCTTGTGTAAATCACAATTCGGAAATATCTACTCTTAGTCTATTAACACCCTGTTGGTAATACATTCATCTCTTACGGCCATAACTCTCGAGTCACCACTTCTACATTCCGTCCAAAGCAAACATACTCCGAAATCACAAAACTTGACAATTACCAACCATAAACATTCCAATTCCGATCACAAACACACGGTTCCAAATAACCATAATTCAACATGGAAATTACGAATAAATTCTCAACTAAATACGTCCAAACAACACACACACGAATACTAAAATACACGGATATTACACCCTTACCCCTAAAAAGAAGTTTCGTCCGAAACTTAAGATACAAAAAGTTCGGGTATCGGCACGCATACTATCCTCGGTCTCCCACGTGGCCTCCTCAATTCCATGCTTAGACCATTGGACCTTTACTAACGGAATCACTTTCCGTCGCAATTGTTTCACTCGTCGCTCTAGTATGGTTACGGTTGTTCTTCATACGTAACATCTTCATTGACTTCAATCTCTTGATAGTCAATAACATGGCCGGGATCGGGAACATACTTGCGTAGTTGCGAAACATGGAATACATCATGAACATGGCTAAGCGTTGAGGCAACGCTAGTCGATAAGCTACATCGCTTACCTTGTCCAGATCTCGAAGGGACCAATATAACGAGGACTAAGCTTCCCTTCTTACCAAACCGAAGAACTCCACGAGTCGGCGATACTTTCAACAACACATGGTCTCCCGCCCGAACTCTAACGGCCGATTTACGAACGCCGCAGATATGACTTTGTCGACTCGAGCGATCAACAACCTTTGCCGAATAATTGCGACTTTTTCCCGTGTTTGAACCACCAAGTCCGGTTCTACTCCAAGTAACTCAGACGCGGCCCCAACAGATTGGCGATCTACACCGTCTTCCATATAATGCTTCAAACGGAGCCATCCCAATCGAACTATGCCAACTGTTATTGTACGCAAATTCAATCAATGGTAAATGAGTCTCCCAATCTTCTTTCCGCCTAACGCACAAGCCCTCAACATGTCTTCTAGCGTTTGGATCGTCCTCTCCATTGTCCGTCCGTCTGGGGATGATAAGCGGTGCTGAAATTTAATTTGGTACCGAGTGCTCGATGTACTGCTTGCCAGAAATGGGACACAAAACGCCCATCGCGATCAGACACTATACTCTTTGGGGTACCATGGAGTCTCACAATCTCCGCAATAAATAACCAAGCTAACCTCTCCGGTCCCCAAGTATCTCTAATGCCCAGAAAGTGTGCGGATTTGGTTAGCCGATCAACAATTACCCAAATCATATTCACTCCAGTTCGCGTCTTTGGCATTCCCACAATAAAATCCATCGCTATATCTTCCCACTTCCATTCCGGAATTGGTAGCGGTTGCAATTTACCGGCAGGTCTCTGATGCTCCGCTTTAACCTGCTGACAAGTCAAGCATTTCAACACGAACTCCGTTACATCTTTCTTCATGTTTGGCCACCAAAAATTTTTCTTCAAGTCCTTATACATTTTACTCATGCCCGGATGAATCGAGTATGGAGTAAAATGTGCTTCATTCAAAATCACTTGTTTGAGATCATCCCGATTAGGTACACAAGTTCTACCTCGAAATCGAAGAACTCCGTCTTCATCGATTAAGAACCCAGGAGCTTTTCCTCTAACACTGTCTTCCCGAAGCTGCACGATTGAGAGATCATATAACTGTTTGGACTTAATATCTTCCATCACGGAGGACGTAATCTCAAGGAAACGCAACTGTCCTTGAGTTCTGTGAGGCCAAACTTCAATTTCCAGATCAATCAACTCGTCTAAGCTTCGGTTGAATGGTAAGTAGTTCCAACTTCGCAACACGGTGACTTGCGGCTTAACGCATCGGCAACAACGTTCGCTTTACCTGGATGGTAAAGAATGTCAAGATCATAATCTTTAAGCAATTCCAACCATCGCCGCTGACACATATTTAGCTCCTTCTGCGTAAATATATACTTCAAGCTCTTATGATCCGTATACACTCGACAAGAAGAACCATATAAGTAATGCCTCCAAATTTTCAACGCAAACACCACAGCGGCTAACTCAAGATCATGAGTAGGATAATTCATCTCGTATGGCTTTAATTGTCGAGACGCATAAGCCACTACTCTCTCATTTTGCATCAATACACATCCCAATCCTTGTTTAGAAGCATCATTATAAATAACGAAACCTTCCATTCCTTGTGGTAAGGCTAGGATCGGAGACGTAGTCAAATGCTTTTTCAACTCGTCAAAACTCTTCTGACACTCATCACTCCACTCAAATTTCTGTGTCTTCTGCAATAATAAGGTGAGCGGTCGAGCAATTTTTGAGAATCCTTCAACAAATCGACGATAATAGCCCGCTAATCCTAGAAAACTCCGAACTTCCTTAACATTCCGTGGAGGCTCCCAAGCTAAGACTGCTTCAACCTTTTGAGGGTCTACTCGAATACCATCGGCTGAGATGATGTGTCCTTAAAAGAGACTTCTCTAAGCCAGAACTCGCACTTAGAAAATTTAGCATAAAGCTTATTAGCCCTCAAAATACTCAACGCGATCCTCAAGTGTTCGGCATGTTCCGTCTCACTTTTGGAATAGATTAATATATCGTCGATAAACACCACTACAAATTTATCGAGATATTCGATAAAAGTTTTGTTCATAAGTCGCATAAAGGCCACGGAGCATTTGTTAAACCGAATGGCATAACTACGAATTCGTAATGCCCATACCTCGCTCGAAATGCCGACTGGGATATCCGAATCTCGAATTCGCAGCTTGGTAATATCGACCTCAAATCAATCTTGGAGAAAACCGTAGCCCCTTGTAATTGATCAAATAGATCATCGATTCTTGCAACGGATACTTGTTCTTAATAGTGAGTTTATTCAACTCACGATAGTCAATACATAGCCGTAAGGACCCATCTTTCTTTCGTACAAACAATACGGTGCACCCCATGGAGACACACTAGCCGAATATAACCTTTGTCCAACAATTCACCCAATTGTTTCTTCAATTCTAACATTTCCGATGGGGCCATTCTCAGACGGTGCCTTGGATATTGGCGCCGCATTGGGCTCTAGTTCGATGACGAACTCTACTTCACGATGTGGTGGCAATCCCGCAAATCATCCTAAATACGTCTGAAATTCATTCACAATCGAACAGAGGATAATTGTACCTCGCTAACTTCCGACTTCAACGCGTAACACCAATAATCGGTACAACCTTGTCGCAATAATTTCATCGCCTTCATGGCTCGAATAATCTTCCTGAAGTACCGTGTTTCGCCTACAAAAACGTGTTCAGTACCATCCGGCGCGACTATTGAAATTATTTTCCGACGATAATCTACTATCACTCCATGCCGATTTAACCAATCATCACCGAGAATTAAATCCTCTCCCTTCATATCGATCACAATCAAATCGGATGACCAATCTTTACTGCCAATGGTTACAGGACAATTGGCGATCTCTTGATCCCCAACTATCCTTTCCCACTGGGCAACCCAACAATAAAAGGTTCACATGTAGAGAGACCGTCTGTGCCCAAACGATTCACACAAGACACTGATATAAAAGAATGAGTAGCTCTAGAATCAAACAATACATCTACCGGGTGCATCGAAATATAAACAATACCTGACGTAGTGGCAGTCCCTACGTCATCAGTCCGCTTCATCTCATACAATCGGGGTGGGGTGATCCAATGCTAGGTGCATCCTTATGCTCGGTTTTACCTCTCGCCACCGCCGCGTCCGACACTGAGTTAGCCGACCCGTAATCGTGTGCCCGGGTAGAGACTGTTTAGAGAAGATTCTCGCCACCGACTCACAATATAATGCACGATGACCACGCTTCCCACACTTAAAACAATCAATGGGTCGAGAAGTGCAACGAGAACGACATGACCGGATTTCCACAATTAAAACAAACTCTCGCACTCCTCCACTAGCCGAGGGGAACCAACAAGATCGCACGAAGATTGAGGCCTACGCGATCCACCGCCTCGGAAACTACCGTAAAATTTTGGTTTCTTGAACTCAAATCGCAGGAACCGAATCGACACCATCTCATAAGCAAGTGCTCTATCCTGATATTCTCTCAAAGTAGTACACCCAAGGCCCGCCATATACTTTCGGACCTCCGGTTTCATCCTTGCATCGAAATGAAGTATTTTGTCTATCTCATCCTTAACTCGATCTTGGACATACACTAACTGCTTGTTGTATGTCTTGATTGCTTTAAATAGGAACATCTTCGGGTTGGGCTCAAGAACTCACCGACTCTTGCTAATCAGACGGCACTGGACAATATTGAGCTTCCATCAATTCTTTAAATTCTTCCCAAGTGACATCACGGTCCTTGGGCTTAACAGCTCGCCACCAGTCCGAAGCGTCATCAACCGTCAGATATTGAGCAATCGGGACTCTCTTGGCTTCAGGACAACCAATACCGTCAAATATCTTCTCCAGCTCAACTAACCAATGATCCCAGTTGTTCGCATCACCGGAACCATCGAATCTGGGAGGGTTCATCTTCATAACTTCTTGAAGCCATCGATCCTCAACCGTCCTGCCAGTATTAATATTCTGCACCACTTGTGCCAGTTGGTGCACTTGTGTTACAACTTGAAGAACGTTAGGCACTTCGGCCTCCGAGCCTCCATCTGAACCTCCCGAAGGGATCGGGTCTGACCTAGTTGCAGAACGAGATGCCGATTCTGAAACGGACCTCTCGAACTCGGACACTACTACTCTGCCACGGCCTC
The DNA here is from genome assembly GCA_033398695.1 of Orobanche coerulescens. NCBI lineage: Eukaryota > Viridiplantae > Streptophyta > Magnoliopsida > Lamiales > Orobanchaceae > Orobanche > Orobanche coerulescens. The sequence goes on along the minus strand of CM065816.1, from coordinate 111,583,652 downwards.
GACCACGACCGCGTTGACGGATAGCTCTACCTCTCGGCATACTGAAGAATAAGAATGATTCAACAAGGAAATGATTACAATAATAGATTGCACAATATTAAGGTAATTATTTCCGAAGGAAAGAAACAACCAACATCCGAAGAGTCTTCCAGCACAAGCAACACGAGGTGGTAGCATGCCAATGATATCGTAGACAACAACTGACTCAATTTAATAGACCCAAAACACCGACAGCCTAGGTATCCATAAACCTAGGCTCTGATACCATATTCTGTAACACCCCCATGATTTACGGAGATATTACAGCCGTAGATCCTTTTCGAGAACCTACTGGGCTTAGACCCAAATAAAACACATTAAATACGACAAACATAAATGTTCATACATTCAAAACCAACTTCAATTTCAACATGACATACATCACAATACCAAACAACATATCATCCCGAGGAATCATAACCAATATGACCGTTCACCACGGGAATACAACATCATTAACCATTAATAATGACATGACATACAACACCGGGCCGACTACCAGCGAGTACAAAACCAAAACACGACTTTGACCATGACCATACGACCACCAACTCAAAATGATGTACGATATCAATGCCGCCACCAAGCTCGTGTCCGTCTGTGCTAGTCCTCCCACTGACCTGCACTGAATACACAAAAGTATATCCACCTTGAAGGGGCCGCAAGAAGCCTGCAAGTACAATGATTCTAGAATATGTACAACAAGTGAATAATCAACAAAAATCACGAAATCATAGTGCCATCACGTATATTCCTAATACCACATCACAGTTATCATCACAAAACAACCTCCCGAGCTATACCGCCCCGTACCTCTCAAGCAAGATACACACCCCAGAGACACCTCGTCAGCCCTCCCCGGTGTATACCCCAACCGAGTGATCCGTAGGGATACGCAGCCCTACGGACCCAGGGGACCCTCACCGGTTTTACTCGGCTCACACACACTCGATCAACAATCGCACAAATTCCATTTTTACATATTCACACGAAGTACAAGAAACACAATCAAAGTACTTGCCTCAATTTGAGCGACACGAGAAACGGCGAACGGATGAATGTACGGTCCGAATTTCCTTCAACGATTCGATCCTAACACATCGGAATACCGAATCAAAACACAACACCACGGAAATGGAAGAATTCACCCTAAGTCCTACCCTTAGAGACATTTAATCGAACACTACGGAGGCGACAAAGGTCGAACCCAAGAACGGATTAAAACTCGGAATTTAATCCATAAACTTTGAGGGAAAACAAAGGAACATGATTACAATATCATAATCTAACATAATCCAAATCCAAAACGAACTTGAATCAAGAATTCCCAACAAACCCCAAAATTCTTTCAAATAACTTGAAGCACTTCAACCACATACCTTAATTCAACCAAGAGATGGATAATTCTTCAATAATGAACTTGATATCTTGATTCTATAGTGTTTGGAACATGTTTATGGCTTGATTTTGGAGTTTAAGATGGAGGATTCTAGGTGGAGGATGAAGGGAAGGTGCTAGAATGCCCAAAAATCGACCAAAGGATATATATAGCTCCCGAAATGGGTTTTTCATCATTTACGCACTTCCGTCGTGTCAAATGACACGGTCGAGTCGAGTCGTGTCACCCTTCGAGCGTTTTGCTTAACCGTAATAGCTCGACACGCCCGCGTCAAATGACACGGCCGTGTCACCGCACTGTGGTCCGCTATTTCGACCATAACTCCTTCGTCCGGACTCCGATTGACTCGCCGTTTGAACCATTGGAAAGCTAACTCAATTCTCTACAATCCTGTAAAATTTTATAATTTTTTGATTTTTGTAGAATTTATGGTGATCGATCGAATTCAGCCCTTGTGTAAATCACAATTCGGAAATATCTACTCTTATTCTATTAACACCCTTTTGGTAATACATTCATATCTTACGGCCATAACTCTCGAGTCACCACTTCTACATTCCGTCCAAAGCAAACATACTCCGGAAATCACAAAACTTGACAATTACCAACCATAAACATTCCAATTCCGATCGTCAAAACACACGGTTCCAAATAACCATAATTCAACATGGAAATTACGAATAAATTCTCAACTAAATACGTCCGAAACAACACACACACGAATACTAAAATACACGGATATTACAATGCAAAGGATCAAATATCTTAAAAGATACTCTACATAAAGTAGCAAAGGCCAATTCATACGTAAGTTTTCACTTTCGCGACAGTTTTTCATTTATATTCCATCATTAATAAAAAATCATCTATCATCATTGTGCGTTTGTCCTCTCACTAGTTTTTATGTTTTTCTATGACATAAAACAATTCTTTGATATTATTTTTAACAAAAAAAAGTTCTAGTAGGAAAGACCTAACAAATATCTGTTTCTCATATCGTATCATTGCGAAAAGAGGCTGTAGAGCACTGGGAAATCATTTTGACCATTTTTGAACTTGAGTGCCTAATTAATCGGGTTCCTATATTTCAGGTTAGGAGCATGAAGAGAGCTAGAGATATACGTGATCAGCTTGAGGGATTGTTGGAAAGAGTTGAAATTGAATTGAGTTCAAATCCGATTGAGTTGGATGCAATAAGGAAAGCTATAACATCAGGGTTTTTCCCGCACTCGGCAAGGCTACAAAAGAACGGGTCATATAGAACTGTCAAGCATCCCCAGACGGTTCATATTCACCCAAGCTCTGGTTTGTCACAGGTAAACAAATCGTACTTCTGTATGAATTGCTAGATAACTTGGTCTACATTGAGTTATAAAGGTTTCACAAGATTATGGATTCTCTATATTATATGGCAAACCTTATTTTGTTGATTACAAAGCTGTGGTCCTTTTCCCAAACTCCCCCTCTACTTATCAGTAAATAGCACCTGTTCGCATTGTCTTTCCTTTTCTCTGCCCTTATCTATCTCACGTGAATGTGCAACACATGCTAGTTATGTGTATCACATTTATGTTTTATGATTCTGAATATTTTGTTGGGTTATATATTGGTAATGGATTGACTGTCATACAATTTTCTGTCTGTGTAGGTACTTCCAAGATGGGTCATCTACCATGAGTTAGTTTTAACGACTAAGGAGTACATGCGGCAGGTCAGTGGTCTCCCATGTCACAGCTGCTACTTTTTCCTGCTACCAAATTTGTGTTTGCTTGCCATTAAAACTCGTATGTTAATTTTGGTATACAGGTGACTGAACTGAAACCGGAATGGCTGGTAGATATAGCTCCACATTATTATCAATTGAAGGATGTGGAAGATCGTAAGCAACCTTCCCAGCCTCCCTCCCTTCCTCCCTCCCTCAATTATGCATGAGTGAACAAGTGTATGTCTGCAGGGATTCATGTGCTTATTGTTGGATTAAAGATTCACGAGTACATGTGTCCTAGGGTGCTTATGCTTCACCTAGGAATGCTTATTTAATCTTATTGCGGAAACACAATCGCCCTTTTTATATGGAATCACAGATACTATGCTGCTTCCGGAAAAAAATTGTTGTTTTCTACCAAATTTTATATCCTCATCATTTTTCTAGAAGGGTAATATGAAATGCTATAATGCGGTTCAGGTATAACTAGTAATCAATACTTTCCCCCTCTTTAAGAGAGCACTCAGAAACCATCCTCTTCTTGTATGATTCTCGTCTGTTGTACGGGATCATAATCTTAAAAATACGTAAACTTAAGACCTTGAGGTCCTCGACTATCAGTTGTTCTTTAGCTCGGGTGATGTTTATTTGTGCAAGTGGGAATACAATCATGTGCATAATTGTTGTGCTGATGTGTTTTGTGCTGCTTAGCCTGATCTTGTCGACCTTTCCTCTGCAGTGAACTCGAAGAAAATGCCACGTGGCGAAGGTCGGGCTGTGAAGGATTGAGTCGCAGTGAAGTCATATGCTGGAGGACAGGAAGCGTGCCTCTTTTGTTAAGATTGCTATGTCGTAACTATATTACGAGGAAGTGTATTCATCGACGTTGCAAGATTTCATGTGCAAATGTATATATATTCTTGGCCTTCAGTTAAATATGTGCTTTATTACCAAAATGTTTGTAACCAAAAAATCTGATTCGTGATTCTCCTCTTTTTTTTTTTTTTTTAAGTATAGAAAATGAAATTTAATTATCCAATAGTCTTATTTTCTCATAGTAACTTTCTTTCTTTTTTAGAGCGTTCTTGGACATACATCGTCCGTATTGAAAAGATGGTCCGCTTTTATTTTGCGAACAAATTAAGAAGATATTTTAGAATACTGTGCTATTCTTTTAATGCCATTATTAGATATTAATGATTAATATTACCTACTAATTCAGACCATTATTAAATAGGGTATTTTATATAAAATATACATTTAAATGAAAAATTGGAATATAGTGTGGTAGATAAAAACAAAAGAAAAGTGGATATTTTTTTTCTTTGTGATGGACGTGGTATTCTTTAAATAGCGATTGAAGGATAGGCTGAATAGAAAAGAGTAATAAATTTTTCTATTTGTCAGTCTCATTTCGGTGTTTGATAATGACTCGTGATGCTTTTTTTAGGTGTGGTTAGTGTTGGGAAAAATACTGCGTCACGTCACAATGAATAATGCGGAACTTCGTTTGACAAATTCCCACTTTTCAATCGTAACTTTGTGGTTACCGACGAGTAGAGCAACAATTACAACTTGATGCGGAACTTCGTTTGACAAATTCCCACTTTTTAATCGTAACTTTGTGGTTACCGACGAGTAGAGCAACAATTACAACTTGATAAAATTAATACAAATGATATTCGAAAAACAATAAACATGAGACGCAAATAGCGTGGAAAATTCCTCAAGACGAGAGTAAAAACTACGGGACCGAAGCCGCTTAAAATCCACTATCACCAATACACACAAATACATAATCGTTCCTAATACAAACTAGGGGTATACACCAATCGTCAAATACTTGGTAATAAATATTCTTCAAGTATTTGGAATCAACAACAACAACAAGATCGAGAAAAGAAACAATCGTAAATAGCTTACACAAAGAGCTAACGAAATACCCGTACTTCTGGACTCAAAAACTCGATCTACACCGGTGAAAGGATTTGCCCAATAGCTACCAAGCTCTTGTCAAAAGATCACGACGATCCGACCGATAAATCTCCGGGAAAATGAAGAAATGTATTTCTCTCTCTTGTTTCTCTCTCTATATCTCTCTCTCTTGTTCTTCAATGTGTATGTGAAAGTAATTAAAGTCCCGATCCAAAAACCTGCATAAAAGGTATCCATTTGCTGGTTTGACCATTGCGCCCAGGACTCGGCAGGGGGCCGCGGCCCAGAGTACAGACGCGCCAAGCAAATAACGGGGGCCGCGGCTCGGCAGGGATGTGCCGCGGCCCCAGGTGATCGGCAGCGCTCGGCAGGGAGAGGCTCGGCAGGGACCGCAACCCAGAGTACAGTCTCGGCCGATGCTGAGTGATTTCGGCGGGGGCGCGGCTCGGCAGCTGTGTGCCGCGGCCCAGCAGTGCTGGTGAGGAAAAACGTCTTTTCAAGCGTAGTGCCACGGCCCGGAGGGTTTGTGCCGTGGCCCGGAGTCCGGTCGACTCCGAAAATGCCTATATTTCGGAAATTACTCCTACAAATCTCCCCCTTTTCGGAATCTAGGAAGAGTTCGCCATCCCGGCGATCGAACAACACACTTTCACCTTATCTCTACTTAACGCCTTGGTTAACATATCGGAACCATTATCATCGGTATGAACTTTATCAAGTTCAAACAAACCATCCTCCAAAGCATTTCGGATCCAATGATACCTCACATCGATATGTTTCGTTCTCTTGTGAAAAGTTGCATTCTTCGCCAAATGAATCGCACTTTGACTATCACAAAGAACTACGTAACGTCGTTGTCGGAAGCCTAGCTCTCGTAAAAATATTTTCAACCATAAGAGCTCTTTGCTCGCTTCCACCGCCGCAATATGCTCGGCCTCCATTGTAGACAAGGCAATGCACTTTTGCAATCTTGATTGCCATGACACGGTTCCCCCTGCAAACGTCATCAAATAACCGGAAGTGGATTTTCGGTTATCTTCATTACCGGCCATATCCGAATCGGAATAACCAACAAGCATTGCTTTCCCGTTTCCAAACGTAATGTAACACCCCCAAAACCATACGGGAATATTACAGCGCCGTGGGCCCCATATTGGAACCCACAAGGCTAAAATTATTTTCGCAAACGTTTAAAAATGCCAAAAAGCCCTTTTGAAAGTACACACACACGCAGCGGATAAAAACACAGTTCAGAAGAATACCGAAAAGCCATTTAGAAACATACACACACAGCGGATAAAACATAATTAAATACATTTGCAGCGGAATAGAAAAACCAGAAAAGAATACACAATCCCAACAATCACGCCATAGCCAGTATCACCGGAAAGCTCATCCATTCACGACCGCTACTAGCTCGAACTCCGAGTACCTAAAAGATAAAGCCCACGACGGGGTCAGCCATAATACTCAACAATGATAACGATCACATCACAAAAACAATTACATATCAATGTAATCTACAAAGTAAGAACATTCCCCACATAATCTTACCGAAGTAGCATTACCAACCTGTCACGACCCGTAACAAATCAATTCTTACCATAACCCACGCCTCGTGTCCTTAAGTGATGAATGAATTCAAAAGTAACCACCTGTACTGTAACCGAAACGATATCAAAATTCCCAAACTTATCATATCTCAATTATAGAATGATGTGGCCAAGACTAACTCTGTCGGCTGGGTCGCACAATCGGATCCCAATCCTGATAAAACCGATATCACACGGCACACCTGTAATCCAACTGTTCCGAGACAATAGCAAGTCCCGAATATCAATTCAACACATGAATGTTTACACAATCAATAATGATAAACAATTAATGCATCACAACGGAAATATCAAGTACATGATATTTCCACACAAGATCGACAAAGGATCAACTACGAACGAGAATACCTTGATGTGGTAACTCCAACAAGATCAATGACATAATCAATAACCGAGAATACCGGCAATACGGAAAATCCCAAAAAGATCAATAAAAGGTCGACAACCGAGAATACCGACGATACGGTAAGGATCAATGAAGAATCAATAATTGAGAATACCGACGATACGGTAAACTCCAACAAGACCAATAAGAGTCGATAACCAGAAATACCAACGGTACGATAAACTCCAATAAGATCAATAAAGAGTCAACAACCGAGAATACTGACGACACAGTAAACTCTAGAAAGATCAATAACGACCAACAACCGGGAATACCAATGATACGATCAACTCCAACAAGAGCAATAAGGAATCGACAACCGAGAATACTATCGACACGGTAAACTCTAATAGGGATAATAAGGGATCCACTGTAACACCCCCAGGATATCCGAGGTATATTACAGCGCCGTGAATCCCTATATGGGACCCACCAGGCTGAACAGCATCATACACAACGACTCACAGAAACGATAAAATAACACCACGTCATAAAGACGCAAAACAGAACAATCCACCCGGTTCAACCGGTCAATAGAACATCATCATCCAACACAACATAAACACAACAATACAATCTGGACAAACAAGAACTCTTAAGTACTCGAGTACAGCTATTAGTTCAAAAGCCACAAAAGATGAAAAGACAACAAGACATTAAGACATCTCTTATGCACAATCATCACGCATGGCCATCATCCGTAATCTTGGTCCAGCCCGCTCGTCCCGATGAACTCCGACTGAAATTCATAAAACGAATTTCCCCAAAACGGGTCCCAGAGGGGTTAGCAATTACGCTAGTACAAGTAACTGATGAACAACTTACATCTTACACATATAGTAATGCATTCAATAAAGAAAACCGTTCGAAAGCACTCATTTCCGGAAATGCCAATATCAAATCACATTTGTAAAATGCACCACAATTAACCGTCGATCCACACCTCCGTGGACCCCTACCGAGACCCCGTCGGATCTAACCCGTAGTGGTTAAAAGCAAAGCTCGTCGATCCACACCTCCGTGGACCCCTACCGATACCCCGTCGAGTCTAACCCGTAGTGAGCATACACACACACACAATTTCTCATACAAAACTACTATGCCAAGATTGTAAGTTCATAAGGATACTTGCCTCGATTAATAGACGGTGACGCGAACGGAACGGAAGAATCAAGCACGACCGTGAGGAACCGACGGATGAACCTAACGATTCGAACAACACAATCACAACCAACTCTAGACGATTACGGAAAAGGAATACACCCGGAAACCCGCCTACGATTCATGTATATTCATACAAAAATAACAACGAGGGCGGACCACAACCAAACCCTCTCGATTCCATAAAAATCCACAAAATATCCATGAATCCGTAGGAAAACTAAAGATACTAACAATATCAATCGTATACATCATGAATCCACCAACGAAACGGAACGAATCGGAAGAAAAACCCAAAACCCCAAATTAATCGAAATAGAGTTTTAGAGCATTACCTTGGAAGATTCGAGTACTAAGATCCGTAGAACGCGTTAGATTGATTATCCGAGCCTCACAACCGAAAAGAAATGATGAAAATCGACCCTGATGAAGAACTCTCTCCTTCTCTATCTCTCTCTCTCGCGACTCGGTGAAAAAAGGGAAATAATGAGCCATTCACGCTCAAAACCACATTTATAGTGCAACACAATGAGAACCTATCGGCCGCCTATCGGCCGATAGCCCAACCGATAGTCACACGGATTGCCGGCAGAGGGTCTATCGACCCTTATCGGCCAAAGGCTACTTGGAAGTTCAAGGTGAAGAAATTTACATATCGGCCGCCTATCGGCCGATAGGCTCAACCGATACCCATACGGGATGCCGGCAGAGAGTCTATCGCCCCCTATCGGCCGAAAGGCTCCCGGGAGTGCTCGCCAAAATCAAACGACCATAACTCTCTCGTCAGGACTCCGATTGACTCACCGTTTGAACCATTGGGAAGCTAATTCGATGTTCTATAATATTGCAAGATTTATAATTTTTGGAGTCACCAAAAATTAATGATGATCTAACAAAGTCGAACTCATGCGAGGAAAGTTGAAACAACGAACAATAACGAGTACAATTCAACAATTGACAGAAGGACATCTTGAAGATACATGTGGGTCACTATGACCGAGAAATATACCCAAAAATGAAAATACAAGGGAAAGAAAATACCGGATATTACATTCTACCCTCTAAAAATAAGTTTCGTCCGAAACTTAAGAAACAAACAACTCGGGGTACCTAGCACGCATGCTATCCTCGGTTTCCCAAGTTGCCTCCTCGACACCGTGTCTCGACCATTGCACCTTGACCAAAGGGATGGTCTTATGCCTCGGTCGTTTCTCACGATGCTCCAAAATCTTCAAAGGACGCTCCTCAAAAGTAATATCTTCGCAATATCAACCTCGCCATAATCGATGACGTGACTAGGATCGGAACATATTTCCTCAATCGGGAAACATGAAAAATGCTATGAACATGACTCAAGGTGGAGGTAACGCCAAACGGTACGCTAATTCACCGACTCGCTCGAGAATCTCAAAGGGTCCAATAAATCTCGGGCTCGGCTTTCCTTTCTTCCCAAAACGAAAAACTCCTTCGTCGGCGACACCTTTAGCAAAACGTGGTCTCCCACCTCGAATTCCAAAGGTCGACGACGGACGTCGGCATATGACTGGCCGACTCGGGCGATCAACATCCATTCTCGAATTAACTCTATCTTCCGCCTCGTCTCTAAAACGACATCCGGCTCGGTCCCGACTAAATCGGACGCCTCATTCCAACAACTCGGCGATCGACATCGCCGCCCATAAAGTGCCTCATACGGTGCCATCCGAATCGACGCGTGCCAACTATTGTTGTACGTGAATTCGATCAATGGCAAATGCTCCTCCAGTCACTACTCCAATCGAGGGCACAAGCACGCAACATGTCCTCGAATGTCCGGATAGTGCGTTCCGACCGCCATCCGATCGGGATGAAAAGAGGTACTCAAACGCAACCCGGTACATAACGCCTAATGCCCCGCCTGCCAGAAGTGCGATACAAAACGGCCGTCACGATCCGAAACAATAGACTTCGGAGTACCGTGAAGTCTCACGATCTGCGCAATAAACACACGAGCTAACTTCTCCGGGCCCCAAGTGTCCTTGATGCCCAGAAAATGTGCCGACTTGGTCAGGCGATCAACAATCACCCATACCATATTCATGCCCGACCTCGATCTCGGCAAACTCGTAACGAAATCCATCGATATATCTTCCCATTTCCATTCCGGAACGGGAAGTGACTGCAATAACCCAGCCGGTCGCTGATGCTCGATTTTGACCTGCTGGCAAGTCAAACATATCGCCACAAACTGTGCGACTTCCTCCTTCATATCATTACAGCAGAAGTTCCTCCTCGTGTCCTTGTACATCTTACTCGTATCGGGATGAACGGAATAAGGTGTAGCATGGGCCTCCGTAAAATACTCGCCTCAACTCGAGTCGTTCGGCACACAAAGCCGACTGAATCTCAAAACGCCATCCTCGTGAATAAAAAACTCAGGAGACTTTCCTTTAATAACGTTCTCTCGGATTTGAGTAATCATCGGATCCTCTAATTGCTTGATTTAATTTCATCGATCAAAGACGACGAAATTTCTAAGGCACAAAGTTGCCCGAGATCCAGCAAAGAAACCTCAACATCTAACCCGATCAAAGCCCGCCGAAGCTCGGGATCGAGGCGTAAGGACCTCAAGCGTTCGCAACGCAATCGGTTTCCGACTCAAGGCGTCGGCCACGACATTCGCCTTACCGGATGATAAAGGATTTCGAGGTCATAATCCTTAATCAACTCTAACCACCTCCTCTGCCTCATATTCAACTCTCACGAGTAAATATGTACTTGACTTTTATGATCGGTAAAAATCGACATGCAGAGCCAAAAGATAGTGACGCCAAATCTTGAGTGCAAAGACAACCGCCGCTAACTCCAAATCGTGAGTAGGGTAGTTAAGCTCATACGGCCTCAAGCGTCTCGACGCATAGGCAATGGTCTTGCCGTCTTTGCATCAATACGCACCCAAGGCCCCGACCAAGCATCGCTATAAACGGCAAAACCCTCGTTGCCACATGGCAATGCCAAAACCGGGCTGAAGTCAAACGCCTCTTGACTCCTCAAAACTCGACGCTCTCATCGGTCCGCATTTAACTTCTGATTTCTGGAGCAAGCTGGTAAGTGGTCGAGCTAGTTTTGAGAAACCCTCGACGAACCTACGGTAGTAGCCAGCCAAACCCAAGAAACTACGGACCTCCTTCACATTTGTGGGCGATGCCCAATCCAACACTGCCTCAATTTTCTGCGGATCTACTCGAACTCCCTCGGCTGAAATCACGTGGCCCAAAAACATCACTTCTTTCAGCCAGAACTCACATTTCGAGAACTTCGCATAGAGTTGCTCGGCCCTCAAAATGTCTAACACTATCCGCAAATGATGGGCATGCTCTTCCTCGCTCCTCGAATAAATAAGAATATCGTCAATGAAGACGACGACACACCTATCCAAATACTCGATAAAGACTTTGTTCATCAACTGCATGAACACCGCCGGCGCGTTAGTTAACCCGAAAGGCATAACTACAAACTCATAATGTCCGTATCTCGTCCGAAAAGCTGTTTTCGGTACGTCGGACTCCCTCACCCGGAGCTGATAGTACCCCGATCTCAAATCAATCTTCGAGAATACCGAAGCTCCCTGCAACTGGTCGAACAAGTCGTCAATCCTCGGCAAAGGATACTTGTTCTTGATGGTCACCTTGTTTAGTTCGCGGTAGTCGATACACAAACGTAGCGAACCATCCTTCTTTCGCACAAACAGGACCGGTGCGCCCCAAGGCGAGGCGCTCGGTCGAACATACCCCGACTCAAGAAGCTCACTCAACTGCTTCTTCAACTCGGACATCTCTGAAGGTGCCATGCGATAGGGTGCCTTCGAAATAGGAGCCGCACCCGGCTCTAACTCTATAGCGAACTCGACCTCACGATCCGGTGGCAATCCCGTAACTCGTCGGGGAAAAACATCGGGAATTCATTAACGATCGGAATCGACGAAAGCTCGACTCCACCATCCCCGCCTTCAAGGCATAGCACCAATAACCGATACATCCCTTACGCAGAGTTTCATCGCCTTCAAGGCGTTAATAACGAGTTCGGCTTCCCCTCTTTCGCCCGCGAAAAGTGCTCAGTGCCGTCCTCGGCTAACATAGTGATGACTCTCGTGCGGTAGTTCATGATCGCACCATGCCGCTCGAGCTACCATCACCAAGGATCAAATCCTCACCCTCGATACTCACAACAATAAGATTAGAGGGCCAAGTCCTCTCACAAATAAGCACAGAACAGTCTCGAACCTCCTGATCACCAACGATCCTATCACCGCTAGGAAGCTTAACGATGAAGGGCTCACAAGGTGTCAACGGTCGAGACTCAAACGGCGCACACAATCCAGAGATATAAACGAATGCGTAGCACCGGAATCGAAAAGCACACTGACAGGATGAGAAAGAATATAAACGGTACCTGTCGCTACGGTAGCCGCTGGATCATCGGCTCTCCGCATCTCATAGACACGCGGGTGGGCGGAGCCAACACTAGAAGCTCCCCTTAGAGGCTGAACCCGACCTCTTCCCGACTAGCACTCGGAGACCGAGGAGCAAACGATCTCGATTCACACTTGGTTCCCTAGGCGCTGGAATGGAAGCCGGGCACCAAGAATTTTCTCCCTCTCAAAGACAGTAGCCTTGTGGCCCTACTGCCACATTGATTACACACAAGAAAGGGCTCAAACAAGTACGACCGATGTGGCCCGCATTTACCACAATTGAAACACTTCACATCACGGAAAGGAGCACCGGTAGTTCCACGAGGACCCCAATGAACGAGTGGACCACCGCCGGGGAAGTTAGCAGATTGGGATCTCTGCGACCCCCACTCTTGTGGCCCGAAAAGTTCCTGCGGACTTACGCTTACTCGCGGGCCGCCTCACTTGCCGTCACCGACATATCATAAGCAAGGGCCCTACTCTGATAATCCTTCAATGTAGTGCATACGAGCCCCGACATATAGTCCCGAATCGGCAACTTCATCCGTCTGGAGAAATGGAAAATCTTGTCACTCTCCTCGACAACTTGGGTCTTCACATAACCCAACTCCTTATTAAAATCGGCAATGGCTTGAGCTACGGGATATCCCGTGGTTGAGCATCATAAAAGCATGTACCCGAGCCTCGTCTCGATCGCCACGGCAATATTCGGTCTCCATCAACTCTTGAAACTCGGCAAACGATGGTCTTTGGGCCCAACGGCCTCCCACCAATCCGTAGCGTCCCCCGTGAGAAAGTATTGAGCAATAGGGACTCTACGTTCCTCGGGACGATTAGTGGCAACGAAGACCTTAGATATCTCCTTAATCCACCCTTCCCGGCCCATCGGGTCCGAAGCTCCCGAAAACCGAGGAGGATGCATCTTGATGACATCTTGGAGCCAACGGTCCGCTCCTCCCGATTAGCGTGGGCACGATCCGGGTTACGAACCGCTGAGCTATCGCCGCCATTTGGTTCACCATCTGCTGCATAACGGCCGCGATACCAAGATCGCACGCTCGAGAAGAAGCATGGCTATGACGGTTGCGATGCACGCTGGCCTCGAAGACTGTGACGTGGCCGCCCCACCGGCTGCCCCACGTCCCCGGCCGCGTCCACGACCACGACCGCGACCACGACCTCTTCCAGCATCCATACTGGAGTTAAATAAGTAGCAAAAGCCATACGAGGATCAGTACGAGAGAAGAACAATTACAAGTCGAGAATCAAAGGTACGATACAAGGAATTAATGAACAGAGGAAAGAAAACTTACGGACACTGGTAGTACCGGAATCATGGCAGCGTGACGATGATGTGCAAAACCAAACACCACAAGACCCAATAAACCAACAAGCCTAGGTATCCATAAACCTAGAGCTCTGATACCATTTTCTGTAACACCCCCAGGATATCCGAGGTATATTACAGCGCCGTGAATCCCTATATGGGACCCACCAGCCGAACAAAGATCATACACAACGACTCACGTAAACGATAAAATAACACCACGTCATAAAGACGCAAAGCAGAACAATCCACCGGTTCAACCGGTCAATAGAACATCATCATCCAACACAACATAAACACAACAATACAATCTGGACAAACAAGAACTCTTAAGTACTCGAGTACAGCTATTAGTTCAAAAGCCATAAAAGATGAAAAGACAACAAGACATTAAGACATCTCTTATGCACAATCATCACGCATGGCCACCATCCGAGTCCTGGTCCAGCGCCCGCTCGTCCCGATGAACCTGACCTGAAATTCATAAAACGAATTTCCCCAAAACGGGTCCCCAGAGGGGTTAGCAATTACGCTAGTACAAGTAACCAGATGAACAACTTACATCTTACACATATAGTAATGCATTCAATAAAGAAAACCGTTCGAAAGCACTCATTTCCGGAAATGCCAATATCAAATCACATTTGTAAAATGCACCACAATTAACCGTCGATCCACACCTCCGTGGACCCCTACCGAGACCCCGTCGGATCTAACCCGTAGTGGTTAAAAGCAAAGCTCGTCGATCCACACCTCCGTGGACCCCTACCGAGACCCCGTCGAGTCTAACCCGTAGTGAGCATACACACACACACAATTTCTCATACAAAACTACTATGCCAAGATTGTAAGTTCATAAGGATACTTGCCTCGATTAATAGACGGTGACGCGAACGGAACGGAAGAATCAAGCACGACCGTGAGGAACCGACGGATGAACCTAACGATTCGAACAACACAATCACAACCAACTCTAGACGATTACGGAAAAGGAATACACCCGGAAACCCGCCTACGATTCATGTATATTCATACAAAAATAACAACGAGGGCGGACCACAACCAAACCCTCTCGATTCCATAAAAATCCACAAAATATCCATGAATCCGTAGGAAAACTAAAGATACTAACAATATCAATCGTATACATCATGAATCCACCAACGAAACGGAACGAATCGGAAGAAAACCCAAAACCCCCAAATTAATCGAAATAGGGTTTTAGAGCATTACCTTGGAAGATTCGAGTACTAAGATCCGTAGAACGCGTTAGATTGATTATCCGAGCCTCACAACCGAAAAGAAATGATGAAAATCGACCCCGGATGAAGAACTCTCTCCTTCTCTATCTCTCTCTCGCGACTCGGTGAAAAAAGGGAAAGAATGAGCCATTCACGCTCAAAACCACATTTATAGTGCAACACAGCAGAACCTATCGGCCGGCCAATCCGCCGATAGGCCCAACCGATAGTCACACGGATTGCCGGCAGTAGGGTCTATCGACCCCCCTTATCGGCCGAAAGGCTACTGGAAGTTCGAAGGTGAAGAAATTTACATATCGGCCGGCCTATCGGCCGATAGGCCCAACCGATACCCATACGGGATGCCGGCAGTAGAGTCTATCGGCCCCCCCTATCGGCCGAAAGGCTCCTGGGAGTGCTCGGCCAAAAACTGAAACGACCATAACTCTCTCGTCCGGACTCCGATTGACTCACCGTTTGAACCATTGGGAAGCTAATTCGATTTTCTATAATATTGCAAAGATTTATAATTTTTGGAGTCACCAAAAATTAATGATGATCTAACAAAGTCGAACTCATGCGAGGAAAGTTGAAACAACGAACAATAACGAGAGTACAATTCAACAATTGACAGGAAGGACATACTGAAAGATACATGTGGGTCACTATGACCGAGAAATATACCCAAAAATGAAAATACAAGGGAAAGAAAATACCGGATATTACATCCACAACCGAGAATACCGACGGCACGGTAAACTCCAATAACATCAATCAAGGACTAATAACCAAGAATACCAATGGTGAGACAACTCCCAAACGGAATCAATAAGGATCAATAACGAACGAGATTAACAATGGCAGGGTGAACTCTAATGATATTAATAAAGAATCGATATCTGTAACACCCCCCGAGATATTCGGAGAATATCACAGCGCCGTAAATCCCGACCTGGGACCCACTAGGCTTATCTCACTCACAACGTATTAAATTTGACAAAATCCACTTGGGAATCAATAAATTCGATACAAACAAGGAAGTTCAACCACGGACAAACAATACCATGAAGAAATACAAGAAGATGTACAACAATGGAAAAGGACTTTCCTAAAGTACTCGAGTACCATTTATTATTACAAGGATAAAATAGACCGAATAGAACAACGACCAAACAAAATGGAACACAACTAGCCACAGTATCACGCCTCGCCATCCTCATCGTATCGTCCCGGTGCTCGCTCGTATGGATTCTTAGTACCTGAAAAACACAAAAGTAATTTTCCCCAAACGATAGGGGTTAGAGCAAGTATTACAAGTGAAATGTCAAGTCTTATACATAAAAGTATATGCACCAATTCAAAGCCATGATAATAATTTTTCGGAAAATACAATTATCCAAACATATTTGGAAATGATGATATCTCTTGATTAACCGTGGACTCGATAATGCGTGAATCCCTCCTCGACCCCGTCGGATCATCTCGGAGTGGCTAACCCAAATGTTCACGGAACCGACATAAGCGGAACCCTCCTCGACCCCGTCGGGTCCTCTCAGAGTGAACGAAAGCAACTCTCACAATCACATGCATTACTTTTCACATTTAAGAACATAACTTTCACAAGAATCACTTGCCTCGAATCGAGAGGAAAGGGTACGAACGACAAGGTACCAAGACTGAAGGATTCGACAACTCCGAACCTAGACAAGTTCGTGATTCAATTATCAAAACCCCATCGGTATGAAAATAAGCTGGAGTCACTCGAATTTACTACCCCGATACATGTGTTCCGGGAATAATTCTCTTAGATAGTGAATCACAAGACAAATATCCCAAATACTCAAGAACTCCGGAAATATACCAATAAATCCGTAGGAAAACATGCATCCAAGGTAGATAACTCGTAATCGATATACTCTAACATAACAACAAGATGGATCGAAGAGATAGGATGGAAAATTCCCATATCCCGAAAATCTAGGGTTGTGAGAAGTTTACCTTGATTTGGAGCAGTGAAGAGGATTAAACGTTGATAAATCCGAACTAGTAACTCAAAGATGTTGCTAGATAATTTCAGCTCGAAGAACTCCTCACAAATAACCTGGAATCGCCCGAAATCGTCCAAGGAGATGAAGGAAGGAAGAAATGACGATTTGGGAACGGAGATGTCCTATTTATACTAAATAGGAACTAGCGTGCGCTAGTCATGAAAAATAGCGCGCGCTATCGGACTCACCGGGCAATCCAGTAGCCTCTGCCAGCCTCGTTAGCGTACGCTAACACCTGCTAATAGCGTGCGCTGGTGACTTCAATTAGCGTGCGCTAATTATTTCTAATAGCATGCGCTACTTGGTAGTCAGTGCCCAGTCCAGAACCTACTGTCTCCCGCTCTGCTCTCTTTAGCGCACGTTACTCTAGTAACGTAGCGTGCGCTACTACTAAAATCTAGCGTACGCTACCAGTCACACCTAGCGTACGCTAGGAATTCCCTTTTCCAGTCCAGTAGCTACTGGACTGTCTGCCTCAAATACATTAGTAGCGTGCGCTAATTATAACGGATAGCGTGCGCTACCCTCACTAAATTAGCGTGCGCTACAAGGTGTGCGTAGCGTGCGCTACCCTTTACACGAAGGTAGTATAATCGCATCAAGGATCCGAAAACAGCGACGATCCGAACAAGAAAAGGGGGTATATCCAATTAACAAGAGTTCCAAGATTAATATAAGCTTACTAAACACTTACACGAGTGTAAAAATTACAAAGCACAAGAGTAGAAGATTTACAAAAAGTACGGGTATTACATCCTCCCCCTCTAAAATGAATTTTCGTCCCGAAACTTAAGAAATGAATAACTCTGGGTATTTAGTACGCATGCTCTCCTCGGTTTCCCACGTCGCTTCCTCAACTCCGTGTCGTGACCACTGAACTTTAACCAACGGTATGGTTTTGTGCCGGAGTTGTTTTACTCGATGCTCTAGTACTTTCACTGGTTTCTCTTCAAATGTGACATCCTCTGCGATCTCGATGTCCCCGTAATCAATGATATGACTCGGGTCAGGGACATACCTCCTCAGTTGGGAAACATGGAACATACTGTGAACATGGCTAAGGGCTGGAGGTAAAGCCAATCGATAGGCCAGTTCCCCAACTCTGTCGAGAATCTCAAATGGTCCAATATATCTCGGACTAAGTTTGCCCCTTTTTCCGAACCTGAAGACTCCTCTAATCGGTGATACTTTGAGTAGGATATGATCACCCGCATCAAATTCCAAGGGCCAACGACGATTGTCGGCATAAGATTTTTGTCGACTCTGAGCGGTTAACAATCGGTCTCGGATGATGGAAATCTTCTCTTTGGTTTCCATCAACATATCGGGTTCCGTCCCGACTAAATCTGAAGCTTCATCCCAACAAAGTGGAGATCTACACCGCCTACCATACAATGCCTCAAAAGGTGCCATCTTGATCGATGCGTGCCAGCTATTATTGTAAGTGAACTCGATCAAAGGTAGGTGTATTTCCCAATCGGTACTCCAGTCCAGGGCACACGCCCTCAACATATCTTCCAATATCTGGATCGTCCGCTCAGTCTGACCGTCAGACTGTGGGTGGAAAGAAGTACTCAACCTCAACTCGGTGCCCAAGGCTTGATGGACTGCCTTCCAAAAATGCGACACGAAACGGCCATCATGATCGGAAACAATAGACTTTGGCGTACCGTGTAATCTCACAATCTCCGATATAAAAATCCGGGACAATCGCTCCGGTCCCCACGTGTCCTTAATGCCAAGAAAATGTGCCGACTTAGTCAATCGGTCAACAACAACCCAAATCATATTCATCCCCATCTTAGTCCTCGGCATCCCGGTGATGAAATCCATGGTAATATCCTCCCATTTCCATTCGGGAATAGGGAGAGGTTTCAACTACGGCCGTTGATGCTCAATTTTGACTTGTTGACATGTCAAACACCTTGACACAAACTCGGTGACATCTCTCTTCATATTATTCCACCAAAAATTCCTTTTAAGATCCTTGTACATCTTACTCGTCCCAGGATGGATCGAGTAAGGTGTAGCATGGGCTTCTCGGAGTATTCTCTGTCTCAGATCTGAGTCATTCGAAACACAAAGCCTACCTTGAAATTTCAAAATGCCATCCTCGTGGATCATAAAACCAGGGGCTTTCCCTTTTTCCACGTCCGCCTTCAGTTGGACAAGCATTGGGTCATTCTCCTGTTTTTCCCCGACGTCGTCGATCAAGGACGGAATAGCCTCAAGAGTACACATCTGACCCTGAACCCGTTGGATCCGTACTTCGACTCCCTGCTCCATTAACTCCCGTCTGATCTTAACTTGAGGCGTAAGGGCCTCAAGCATCTGAAGAGATATCGACTTCCGGCTCAACGCATCAGCTACAACGTTAGCCTTTCCTGGATGGTAAAGGATTTCCAGATCATAATCCTTTATCAGCTCTAACCAACGTCGTTGTCTCATATTCAGCTCATTCTGGCTAAAAATATACTTTAGGCTCTTGTGGTCGGTATAAATTCGACATGAAGAACCGTACAAATAGTGACGCCAGATTTTCAATGCAAACACTACAGCAGCTAATTCCAAATCATGGGTAGGATAATTCAGCTCATACGGTTTAAGTTGCCGTGAAGCATAGGCAATCGTCTTATCATGCTGCAAGAGTACGCACCCAAGTCCTTGTCCTGATGCGTCACAATAAACCGAATACCCATCGATTCCCTGAGGCCGGGCTAAAACCGGCGCGGTAGTCAGACGCCTTTTCAGCTCTATGAAACTCCGTTGTCTCTCTTCATTCCATTCGAACCTTTCGGACTTCTGGAGTAATTGAGTAAGTGGTCGAGCAAGTTTGGAGAACCCCGCGACGAACCTCCGGTAATATCCGGCCAGACCCAAAAAGCTACGAACTTCCTTCACGTTTCTGGGTGGAGCCCAGTCTAACACTGCCTCAATTTTCTGGGGATCTACCCGAACCCCTTCCGCTGAAATCACATGTCCGAGAAACATGACTTCCTTCAGCCAGAATTCACACTTAGAAAACTTTGCATAGAGGTGCTGAGTCCTCAAAATCTCCAACACCAATCGCAAATGCCGAGCGTGTTCCTCTACATCTCGAGAGTAGACCAAAAAATCGTCGATAAAAACGACTACACAATTATCAAGATGCTCAATAAACATTTTATTCATCAATTGCATAAATATCGCCGGTGCGTTGGTTAACCCAAAAGGCATAACCACAAACTCATAGTGCCCATACCTCGTACGGAAAGCAGTTTTTGGAACGTCGGATTCCTTAATGCGAAGTTGATAGTAACCGGACCTCAAATCAATTTTCGAGAACACCGCGGCTCCCTGCAATTGATCAAACAAATCATCGATACGCGGCAAAGGGTATTTATTCTTAATGGTCACTTTGTTCAGTTCCCGATAATCAATACACAAACGTAGTGAACCATCTTTCTTCCTTACGAACAAGACCGGTGCACCCCATGGCGAGGCCTTTGGGTCTAATATACCCTTTATCCAACAATTCTCCCGCTTGTTTCTTCAACTCTTGCATTTACGAAGGTGCCATACGATACGGTGCCTTAGAAATCGGGGTTGCTCGACTCCAAATCAATTGTAAATTCAACTTCCCGCCCGGTGGTAGTCCCGAATTAAATGCGGGAAAACATCCGGAAAATCACTTACAACAGGAATCGAGGGAAGTTCAACTTTCCTATCTTCGACTTTCATGGCATAACACCAATACCCAACACAGCCCTTTCTAATAAGTTTTGTCACCTTCAAGGCACTAATCAAAAATTTCTGACATCCCCTCTTGTACCCCGCAAAATGGTGTTCGGTACCGTCCTTGGCCAACATTGATATGATCTTCGTGCGATAATTCATTACCGCACCGTGTCTATCGAGCCAATCGTCACCGAGGATTAGATCTTCATCAACAATGTCTACGACTATCAAATTCGAAAACCACACTCTCTCAGCGATTAACATCGGACAATCTCTAACTTCCTTGTCCCCCACGATTCTATCACCACTGGGCAACTTAACCACAAAGGACTCACAAGGAGACAAGCCCTCAATATTCAATCGACGCACACAATCCAAAGAGATGAACGAATGAGAAGCACCGAAATCAAAAAGCACTCTAACTGGATGAGACAAAAGAGAAATGATACCTGTCGCCACGGTAGCCCAATCTCCATCTTTCCTCATCTCATAGACACGAGGTTGCATCGAACCAGCACTAGGGGCTCCCCCTCTAACAGACTGACCACGGCCTCTGCCTCGACCGTAACTCTGGGATGGCTGACCCGTACAAAGGTAGTATAATCGCATCAAGGATCCGAAAACAGCGACGATCCGAACAAGAAAAGGGGGTAAATCCAATTGACAAGAGTTCCAAGATTAATATAAGCTTACTAAACACTTACACGAGTGTAAAAATTACAAAGCACAAGAGTAGAAGATTTACAAAAAGTACGGGTATTACAATATCAAATGAGTTGACCATCGACATGGTAACTCCGAACGAGATTAATAAAGGTTCAATGGCGACAGATACACGAGGGAATAAAATCGTCAACCATATACAAATCATATATACAGGATTTCAAAGACAACCCAAATATCGAACAGATCTAATTATACATGGACTGTGAACGACCAATCAATAAAACTCAAGATGGACGTCACAATACGCTCGATCCGGACATGTGTCCGTGTACAAGCCAACCACGGGTATTGATCAATACACGTCTGATCTCGTACCTAATCAGCCTCACGAAGTACGTCTCGTGTGCACAGTTCAATATGAGGTCGAAAACAACATATGCTACATGTGCCCATCCCGAAAACCCTACACATGAACGATCAGAACGTATCTGACTCCAGATATGCCCACGATACAAAATGACAACCAATCTCGAAGAAACGCATATCCAACAAGGATCAGAAGAATTTCCAAGAGGGCAACAATAACTCGATCATGAAAGACCGGCATGACCACAATGTCATATTCCATCAGACAACAGTTCACATCATGCTCAACAATGCATATAATAATAGCACATAAACTCCCAAGGTAGCAGCCAAGGGTCACGGAAGCATCTACTCAGGAATACTCCGGACAATATCACATAAACTCCCAAGGCAGCAACCGAGGGTCACAGAAGCATCTACTCAGGAATACTCCGGACAATATCACATAAACCCCCAAGGCAGTAGCCGAGGGTCACAGAAGCATCTACTCAGGAATACTCCGGACATAGGTGCCATTTAGGTCTTATCCCCTAACACATTTCCATTCGGGTACCATACAGGTTTTATTCCTAACACATCGGCCCCACAGATTACGGCTCAAAGAAAGAGCACATCACAAAACGTAACAAACAGTGGTGCACATTCACCGCATGAAATATCAACACACACATGCAATAATGCAACATGATGATTATCATAATCTAACAATATTAATTTTCCTCAAGCTGGAGACGCTAACCTTTCCACGACCAACCGCCCTGAACGAATACACAATTTATCCGACAATCCAAAATGAAGTACAATCCATAACTAATACCAAACCACCATCTCGAGTTCAATATCAATACGATAACTAACCTTGATATCCAACTTCTCATGCAATAGACCAAATTTAATTCACATCTCCATTTCCTCTAGATGTCTTAAAATCATATACATTATGATTTATCTTAGTCCAAAAATAATATACATACCATCATCCCGACAATTCATTTATTCCATAATACCATTTCTATATGAATCATAAATGAAATGAAAACGAAATCATTGATCAACATTATGAACTCAGCAAGCATAACTTGCCTTGATACCAATTCGACGAAGCCGCTATCAATCCCGTCGTCTTCATCTACAAGCTCCTCAGCCCCAACCAAGACAATTCATGCATTCTCTAACCTCAACCGCATCGCAGCGGTTAACATCAACGATCACTAAACGCAACCTAATGCAATAATCAATTAACGATACATTCGATAACAATCAACAACCGGTATAATCAACCAATCAAACTCAACGGTATCTCGATCATACGAAATCAAACCATATCAACCCTTACCAATACAAATATAAGCCGAATTTCGATAATCAATAGTTCTATCAACGTCTACAACATTCTTGGTTCCGACTTCAATCTTAAATTTGGATTAACACGGCTTATTCTTGCAAATTCATAGGAATACAATTACCAGCTATCATCATGAATAATCACATACCAAAATTAACCGTAATCCTTCCAATTTACGGACATATATCATTCAAGAATTCTTCAAGAACATGAATTAGTCCATAATCATGTTTGGAGCCAACAAAACGACGTAATTCGATGTGTTCTAACATCTAATCATCATCTAATCCATAATCCAAGGCATGTATCATTTTGTTCTTCAATATATGATTCGTATAATCTCAAAATCATAACATCAACACCATAATCATCACTATACGGAGAAGAACATCAACACTAACATCAAAATCTGAATTCAAGGAGTAGAGTTCATCAACATACCTTTTGAAGAAGAACCACAAGGATCAAACACTTCAAGAATCAACAATAGTTCCATAACCAAGCTCTAATTCCATGATTCCAAGCTCACAATCATGTTAGAAGTGTTTAGAACACTCTTAGAAGTGAAGAGGGACGAGTTTTGGAGAGAAATACCTCAAAGGATCGTGAGAGAAATGAAAGGCAACACTTCAATATATAAACTGCACTCTCATTACGTACGTATGTGTCCTTGCTTAACGTATGTAACAACTCTAACGTACGTAATCCAAAATCCATAGCGTACGTAACAAACTTACTGTCTCATTCCGTGAAGTCCATTACGTACGTAACCCATACCATATAATGTACGTAATATACTAGTTGACTTGCTACAGTACAATGGTCGTGTTACGTACGTAACACGTCCTGTATAACGTACGTAACACATACGTTGACTCACCTGTCAACATACTCCGCCGAAAGTTGCCGACACCGGGTCCCGCCTGCCGACCACGACTCGATCCTGTCCGAATCCCTTCTTAACGTACGTAATGTACATTTGTTAACGTATGTTAATCCTGCTTGCTTACGTACGTAAGACTCCTTACATAGCGTACGTAATGGCTTTCATACTTAGCCATTTCTGCCCCTGTCTGTTGTCTCAATAAACCGAACACATACACGCGACATACCGAATACATATACTCATTCCGATAACATTTCCATACGATACATCTGAGGCACGATATCCTCAATTACAACTTTCGACCAAGTACGGCAATCATACAAATACTCATACGGTATATCCGACATCGAAAACACACCAAGCATGTAATATCCTAGAATTTAAAATAACCTCGATAGATATACTGGCACGACTGTCACAGTTCCCAAAATTATTTATCCATACTGTATCGGTCCCACTCTGTACAGTACAACTCAGATAAAATAATGCGAAAAATTCATAGAGAAATTCTAGGATATTACATATATACCCACTTAAATAAGTTTCGTCCTCGAAACTCAACACCTGTCATAATCAGTATCTTAATCCCGAAATATCTCAAAATCACGACACCATACTCAAATAATCATCATCAAAACTGAAATAACTGAAAGAACATACTTACAGGTCCGTGAAGGCGATGATCTTCCGTGATACCAGCTTATGACTCCCATACAAAGTCTCGACACACTAACAACACACCGGCATCGCAAATACAGCAATTTGAAAATATTTCAAAAGTTTTGAAACCTCCAAAATCGGTTTGACTCAAAAGTCAGAAAATCATTTTCAAAAGTCACGCTACTACCGCACCGGTAGAGCCACATAGCACACACGCCCGGGTTTTACGAAACCCAAACTCCGATTGTTAGGACTATGCCCTCGAATGCCACTCAGAGGATGTTGAGTGAGGGCATTGTACTTGTTATTATGTAAATCATCAATATAAGGCAATGGATGTTTCTTTATTTACTGGTAGTTACTGGCATTCCTAACTCGTAAATATTCATGTAGAAACTAGTCCGTGTATTTGAGAGCAAAACGTTCCACTCCTTATTGGATAAGGGGGTCGGTACTGGAAAGGTTTATAGCTCAAATACTTAATCGTTCGCAAGTCAATGAAACTTGACTGGGCGTTAAGTTTATTTGAAGACTTGTATGACGTGTTCTTTGATAAGGAGAGTGCCTGTCGAACACTAATGGTTAGTGGGAGCACACGTTATAGGTATACTAATTGGATTAGTATACTCGAACCGACTCGCCCTCGATTCGTCACATAGATTTCACTCCGGGACAGTCAATGATGGAATCGAAAGGTTGTGATAGGTATTCGTGAACCTTCGACTTGAGGATTTAGTAGGGATGTGCTTGTGCCGTCAAGATTTTCATTAGAGTAGTTCGACCCTGTAAACCGGAAGGCGGGGGTCAACCTCGACGTGCATCTTGACGGGAAAGTAGCAGGTCCTACTGAATACCAAGATAGATTTCTTTCTCCTGTTAGTGAACGGGTTATATGTCATATGCGGTTATTGGCAGATGAGATCATAAGTCTTTGGCCAAAGCATTGGAGCTAGCTGTATTAGATACACGAGAGCTCGATGATCTCGATTTGCATTAACACATGCATAGCGTCAAGTACAGATGGGGTTTGACTGACTGTGACCCCATAATTGATCGGGACATTTGAAAGAAGGTTTTATACGTATACTGGTATTCACGACAGAATAGTTCTTGAATGATCCCAATCATTCATTCTCAGTTGGGGTACAGTGTAGGCTGCCAGGTTGGCTAGGTGGTGCTACTACTCTTTGGTTCCTCCCATTGCTGACTGAGACGAACCTACCGAGTCGCGCAATAGGATTGACGACAGAATGAATCAAGCTAATTCTCTCATTATGTGTATTAGATATTGGATATCTAAATTTGGGACATTAGATGTCTAAATCGATTTATTGGATAAATTGATTTACGTCCTAATGAATTAAATAAATTACTGGGTGATTAATCTAATTCATGTATATAATTATTTCTTGGAGAAATTAATTATATTATTTTGTATTTGATATGTTTAATTAATTAGATTAATTAAACGATATAAATACATCGGAACGGAATTGGAGTTTATCTGTTTGGACTCTCGGTGTAATATCCGCATTTTTTTTCTTTCCATTGTATTTTCATTTTTGGTGTATTTCTCGATCGTAGTGACCCTCGTGTACCTTTCAGTGTGTCCTTCCTGTCAACTGTTGAACTGTATTCTCGTTATTGTTGTGCGGAACCGCCGTTTCGGGGTTTCCGTGGATCCATTTCGTGTTATTGGTTCCCAAATATTGATTCCTATCGTTTTATTCTCTTTCCGGATCATTTTTATCATTTTGGGACCCAAAAGGGGGTGTGGGCCGCGGCACAAGATGTGTGTGCCGCGGCACACAAATTTCTTCGATTGTTGGTCGAACGAAGCTGTCTTGTGCGCGGCACACCCATCCGTGCCGCGGCACAATGCCAAGCAGTGCGGCACACACGTCGGTGCGCGGCACACTCGTGTGACATCTGCGACCAAAACCCGACTGTACCGGGTGCTGCGGCACACGCAGGCTGTGCCGCGGCACACTGCCGAACCCTGGGAGTAATTTTTTGGCCTGTGCCGCGGCACACCTCAGCTGTGCCGCGGCACACAATGCGGTCAACCCCCTATATTTTGTTGTTTTGAGCGTAAGCTGCTCATTTCCTTCTTCTTCTTCTTCCTGCGACGCGAGAGAGAGTGAGAGAGGGGGAGAGTTCTTCATCATTATCAATTGGGGGGTTGATTTTTCATCATTTTTCTTCGGTAGTGAAGCCCGGACAATCAATCCAACGCGTGTTCTACGGATCTTAGTACTTGAATCTCCAAAGGTAATATCTCTAGAACCCTATTTTCGAATAATTGGGGATTTTGGGGTTTTTGTCCGATTCTTTCCGTTTTGTTGATGGATTCTTGATGAATATGATTAATCTTGTTGATATCATTAATTTTCCTACGGATTCATGGTATATTTTCATAGTTTTGCGGAATCGAGAGGGTTTGGTTGTGGTCCACCCTCGTTGTTATTTTATGCGAATATACATGAATTGTAGGCGGGTTTTCGGGTGTATTCCATTTCTGTATTCGTCTAGAGTTGGTTGTAATTATGTTCTTCGAATCGTTAGGTTCGGTTCCGTTGATTCTTAGGGTTCGTTGGTGATTATCCTTCCGTTCGTTACGTCGTCAATAATTCAAGGCAAGTATTTTTGGAAACCTTTATGCTTAACATGAAATGGTAATGTATATCGTGTGTGCTTTGCTCACCCTGGGAGGGTCCGACGGGGCCTCGGGGGAATCTATGACTTCACTCTGGATTCACGAGTTTGTTTCGCTAGCCAGCTCGGGAGGGTCCTTAGAGACCTCGGGTGGGATTCATGGTGGCGTCTGGTCCTGGGCGATGCCTGTGCGTGACTTGTTTTATAAGTGGCCAGCTCGGGAGGGTCCTTAGAGGCCTCGGGTGGGATTCATGGTGGCGTCCTGGTCCTAGGCAATTTGATTATTTGACTGTTTGTTTCCGGAAAAGACATGTCTCGTTTTGGCCCTTGAAATTGTTTGTTTTGGTGCATGTACTATGAAATGTGTAAGCGATTGGTTTGCCTTGACTACTTGTACTAGCGTAATTGCTAACCCCTTTGGGGACCCGTATGGGGAAATTCTTGTTATGGATTTCAGGTTATGTTCTTCCGGACGAGCGGGCACCGGGACAGTACGAGGATGTTGGCCAGGGTCGTTGACATGTGCATTTTGGTCCTTTGATTTCTCTTGTCTATTTCGATATGGTTGTTGTCCACTTTTGAAACTTATAAATGGTACTCGCGAGTACTTAGGCTTTTTCATTACAAACTCCGTATTGTATTACTTTAAATTGTTACTTTGTCGGTTGATGCTTATTTCGCCGGTCGTTCCGAGCATATCTTTATATGTCATAATATTTAAATGTGTGTCCTCGATAACCGAGATGGTTAGTCGAGTGGTGTTTTCCAGTTGTAGCCTGGTGGGTCCCATGTAGGGGTTCACGGCACTGTAATATGCTCCGAATATCTCGGGGTGTTACAGAAAATGGTATCGGAGAGCTAGGTTTATGGATACATAGGCTTGTTGGTTATTTGGGTCTAGTCGTGTTTTGTTTTGCACATTGTCACACCGCTGCTAGCATCTCGGTACTTCCAGTGCTCGTAAGTTTTCTTATTCGGTCTTTTGTTTTCTTGCATAGTATTTCTGCTTTTCGAATCGTGGTTGCTTTTTCCTCCCTTACTCATCATCAATATACTACTGTTATCTCTTAACACCAGTATGGATGCCGGAGGAAACCGTGGTCGTGGTCGTGGTCGTGGTCGTGGACGCAGCCGAGGACGTGGGGCAGCCGGTGGGGCGGCCACGTCACATTCTTCGGGAGCCGGCGTGCGGTGACCGTCACGGTCATGCTTCTTCTCGGGAGCGCGCCGATCTTGGTATTGCGGGCATGCAAGAAATGGTTAACTGGATGGCGGCTATAGCTCAGAGTGGTCAGAACCCCGTCAGGCCCATGCTAATCGGGCGGAGCGGATCGGCAGCCGAGGATGTCATCAAGATGCATCCTCCTCGGTTCGGGAGCTTCGGACCCGATCGGGTGGGAAGGGTGGATCAAGGAGATATCCAAAGTATTCACTTGCTACCAATCGCCCAGGGACCGTAAGGTCCCTATTGCTCAATATTTTCTCACGGGAGATGCTACGGATTGGTGGGAGGCCGTTGGTCCCAAAGATCATGTTGCTTCATGGGCCGAATTTCAAGAATTGATGGAGACCGAATATTGCCCGTGGCCGGTTAGACAGGCTCGGGTCCATGCCTTCTATGATGCTCAACCTCGGGATATTCCCGTATCCCAAGCTATTGCCGATTTTAACAAGGAGTTGGGTTACGTGAAGACCCAAGTTGTCGAGGAGAGCGACAAAATTTTTCATTTCTCCAGACGTATGAAACTGTCGATTCGGGGCTACATGTCTGGACTTGTCTGCACTACCCTGAAGGATTATCAGAGTCGAGCTCTTGCCTATGATATGTCGGTGACGGCCAGTGCGGCGGTTCGAGAGAGTAAGAAACAAAAATCCGCCGGAAATTTCTCGAGTCACAAGGGTGGAGGGCAGCACAAGTCTCAGTCTGCGAACATTCTTGGTGGTAATTCGTCTCGTTTCTCTGGGGGCTATCGAGGTACTGCCAGTGCCCTCGTTTAGGATACCAAATGCTTTAACTGTGGCGAGCTGGGCCATCGGAACCGGGAGTGTCCTCGTCCGCCTCTGATTTGTCATACTTATGGTCAGTCGGGCCACAAGGCTTCCTTTTATGAGCGGGCAAGGCGGCTTTTTGGTACTCAGACTTCTTTTCCAGCACCTATGGAGCCGAGTGTGAACCAGGGCTCATTTGCTCCGCCGCCTCCACCGAGTGCCAGCCGAGGTAGGGGTCGGGGTCAGCCCGCTAGAGGAGGAGCTTCCAGTGTCGGCTCTGCCCAGCCGCGTATCTACGAGATGAGGAGGGCCGATGACCCAGCAGCTACTGTGGCGACAGGTACCGTTCATATCCATTCTCATCCTGTCAGTGTGCTTTTTGATTCTGGTGCTACACATTCGTTCATATCGCTGGGGTGTGTGCGCCGTTTGAGTCTCGACTATTTGTCGCCTTGCGAGTCTTTCATCGTTAAACTTCCTAGCGGTGATAGGATCGTTGGCGATCGAGAGGTCCGAGACTGTTCTGTGTTTATTGGTGAGAGAGCCTGGCTCTCTAATCTTATCGTTGTTGATATTGAGGGTGAGGATTTAATTCTCGGGGATGATTGGCTCGAGCGGCATGGCGCAATCATGAACTACCGCACGAGAATCATCACCATGTTAGCCGAGGATGGCACCGAGCACTCCTTTGCGGGGCGAAGGAGGGGAAATCAGAAATTTGTCATTAATGCCTTGAAGGCGATGAGTCTCCTGCGAAAGGGGTGCACTGGTTATTGGTGCTACGCCTTGAAGATGGAGAATGGTGGAGTTTAGTTTTCATCGATTCCAGTCGTTAGTGAGTTTCCGGATGTATTTCCTGACGAGTTACCGGGATTGCCACCGGATCGTGAGGTTGAGTTTGCAATAGAGTTAGAGCCGGGCGCGGATCTGATTTCGAAGACGCCGTATCGCATGGCACCTTCAGAGATGGCAGAGTTGAAGAAGCAGTTGAGTGAGCTTCTTGAGTCGGGGTATGTTCGACCAAGTGCCTCGCCTTGGGGCGCACCGGTCCTGTTTGTGCGAAACAAGGGTGGTTCACTACGTTTGTGTATCGACTATCGCGAACTAAACAAGGTGACCATCAAGAACAAGTATCCTTTGCCGAGAATCGATGACTTGTTTGACCAGTTGCAGGGAGCTGCGGTATTCTCGAAGATTGATTTAAAATCGGGGTACTATCAGCTCCGGGTGAGAGAGTCCGACGTGCCGAAAACAGCTTTTCGGACGAGATACGAACATTACGAGTTTGTAGTTATGCCTTTCGGGTTAACTAATGCGCCGGCGGTGTTCATGCAATTGATGAACAAAGTCTTTATCGAGTATTTGGATAAGTGTGTCGTCGTCTTCATTGACGATATTCTTATCTATTCGAGGAATGAGGAAGAGCATGCCCATCATCTGCGGATAGTGTTAGACATTTTGAGGACCGAGCAACTCTATGCGAAGTTCTCGAAATGTGAGTTCTGGCTAAAGGAAGTGATGTTTTTGGGTCACGTGATTTCAGCCGAGGGAGTCCGTGTGGATCCGCAGAAAATTGAGGCAGTGTTGGATTGGGCATCGCCCACAAATGTGAAGGAGGTCCGTAGTTTCTTGGGTTTGGCTGGCTACTACCGTAGGTTCGTCGAGGGTTTCTCAAAACTAGCTCGGCCACTTACACAGTTGCTCCAGAAATCCGAGAAGTTCGTCTGGAATGACGAGAGACAGTCGAGTTTTGAGGAATTGAAGAAGCGTTTGACTTCAGCCCCGGTTTTGGCGTTGCCATGTGGCAACAAGGGATTCGCCGTTTATAGCGATGCTTCGGGCCAGGGTCTTGGGTGCGTATTGATGCAGCACGGCAAGACCATTGCCTATGCGTCAAGACAGTTGAGGCCGTATGAGCTTAACTACCCTACTCATGATTTGGAGTTAGCGGCAGTCGTTTTTGCGCTCAAGATTTGGCATCACTATCTTTTCGGCTCTGCATGTCAGATTTTTACCGATCACAAAAGTCTGAAATACATATTTACTCAGCGGGAGTTGAATATGAGGCAGAGGAGGTGGTTAGAGCTGATTAAGGATTATGACCTCGAAATCCTTTATCATCCGGGCAAGGCGAACGTCGTGGCCGACGCCTTGAGTCGGAAACCGATTGCGTTGCGAACGCTTGAGATCCTTACGTCTCAGTCTGAGCTTCGGCGGGCTTTGATTGAGTTTGATATTGAGGTTTTGTTGCCTGGAGCTGTCGGGCAACTTTGTGCTTTAGAGATTTCGTCGTCTTTGATCGATGAGATTAAGCTAAAGCAATTAGAGGATCCGATGATTACTCAAATCCGAGGGAACGTTCTTAAGGGAAAGTCTCCTGGGTTTGTGATTCACGAAGATGGTGTTTTGAGATTTGGAGTCGGCTTTGTGTGCCGAATGACTTAGAATTGAGGCGAGTATTACGCGCGAGGCCCATGCTACACCTTACTCCGTTCATCCCGGTTCGAGTAAGATGTACAAGGACCTAAGGAGGAATTTACGGTGGAATGATATGAAGGAGGAGGTCGCACGGTTTGTAGCGAGATGTTTGACTTGTCGGCAGGTCAAAATCGAGCATCGGCTCATTGGCAGTTATTGCGATCACTTCCCGTTCCGGAATGGAAATGGGAAGATATATCGATGGATTTCATTACGAGTTTGCCGAGATCGACATCGGGCATGAATATGGTTTGGGTGATTGTTGATCGTCTGACCAAGTCGGCACATTTTCTGGGCATCAAGGACACTTGGGGCCCGGAGAAGTTGGCCCGTATATTTATCGCACAGATTGTGAGACTTCACGGTACTCCGAAGTCTATTGTTTCGGATCGTGATGGACGTTTTGTATCACACTTTTGGCAGGCGGTGCATAAGGCGTTGGGTACCCGTTTGCATTTGAGTACCTCTTTTCATCCCCAGTCAGATGGACAGTCGGAACGCACTATCCAGACATTCGAGGATTTATTGCGCGCTTGTGCTCTCGATTGGGGTAGTGACTGGGAGGAGCATTTGCCATTGATCGAATTCACGTACAACAATAGTTGGCATGCGTCGATTCGGATGGCACCGTACGAGGCATTTTATGGGCGGCGATGTCGATCACTGATTTGCTGGAATGAGGCGTCCGATTTGGTCGGGACCGAGCCGGATGTCGTTTTAGAGACGAGGCAGAAGATAGAATTAATTCGAGAACGGATGTTGACTGCCCAGAGTCGACAGAAGTCATATGCCGATGTCCGTCGTCGACCTTTAGAATTCGAGGTGGGAGACCACGTTTTGCTGAAGGTGTCGCCGACGAGAGGAGTTTTCCGTTTCGGGAAGAAGGGGAAATTGACTCCGAGATTTATTGGACCCTTTGAGATTCTCGAGCGAGTCGGTGGGTTAGCATACCGTTTGGCGTTACCCCCGGCCTTGAGTCATGCTCATAGCGTTTTTCATGTTTCCCAGCTGAGGAAATATGTCCCGGATCCTAGTCACGTCATCGATTATGGCAAGATTGATATTGCTGAAGATATTACTTTTGAGGAGCGTCCTTTGAAGATTTTGGAGCATCGCGAGAAACGACTGAGGCATAAGACCATCCCTTTGGTCAAAGTGCAGTGGTCGAGACACGGTGTCGAGGAGGCAACTTGGGAAACCGAGGATAGCATGCGTGCTAGGTACCCTGAGTTGTTTGTTTCTTAAGTTTCGGGACGAAACTTGTTTTTAGAGGGGTAGAATGTAATATCCGCATTTTTTTTTCTTTCCATTGTATTTTCATTTTTGGTGTATTTCTCGATCGTAGTGACCCTCGTGTACCTTTCAGTGTGTCCTTCCTGTCAACTGTTGAACTGTATTCTCGTTATTGTTGTGCGGAACCGCCGTTTCGGGGTTGCCGCGGATCCATTTCGTGTTATTGGTTCCCAAATATTGATTCCTATCATTTTATTCTCTTCCGGATCATTTTTATCATTTTGGGACCCAAAAGGGGGTGTGGGCCGCGGCACAAGATGTGTGTGCCGCGGCACACAAATTTCTTCAGTTGTTGGTCGAACGAACTGTACTGTGTGCCGCGGCACACCCATCCGGTGCCGCGGCACAATGCCAAGCCAGTGCCGTGGCACACCAGTCCGGTGCCGCGGCCCCCTCGTGTGACATCTGCGACCAAAACCCGGTATGCGGTGCCGCGGCACACGCAGCCGTGCCGCGGCACACTGCCGAACCCTGGGAGTAATTTTTTGGCCTGTGCCGCGGCACACCTCAGCTGTGCCACGGCACACAATGCGGTCAACCCCCTATATTTTGTTGTTTTGAGCGTAAGCGGCTCATTTCCTTCTTCTTCTTCTTCCTGCGACGCGAGAGAGAGTGAGAGAGAGGGGGAGAGTTCTTCATCATTATCAATTGGGGGGTTGATTTTTCATCATTTTTCTTCGGTAGTGAAGCCCGGACAATCAATCCAATGCGTGTTCTACGGATCTTAGTACTTGAATCTCCAAAGGTAATATCTCTAGAACCCTATTTTCGAATAATTGGGGATTTTGGGGTTTTTGTCCGATTCTTTCCGTTTTGTTGATGGATTCTTGATGAATATGATTAATCTTGTTGATATCATTAATTTTCCTACGGATTCATGGTATATTTTCATAGTTTTGCGGAATCGAGAGGGTTTGGTTGTGGTCCGCCCTCGTTGTTATTTTGTGCGAATATACATGAATCGTAGGCGGGTTTTCGGGTATATTCCATTTCCGTATTCGTCTAGAGTTGGTTGTAATTATGTTCTTCGAATCGTTAGGTTCGGTTCCGTTGATTCTTAGGGTTCGTTGGTGATTATCCTTCCGTTCGTTACGTCGTCAATAATTCAAGGCAAGTATTTTTGGAAACCTTTATGCTTAACATGAAATGGTAATGTATATCGTGTGTGCTTTGCTCACCCTGGGAGGGTCCGACGGGGCCTCGGGGGAATCTATGACTTCACTCTGGATTCACGAGTTTGTTTCGCTAGCCAGCTCGGGAGGGTCCTTAGAGACCTCGGGTGGGATTCATGGTGGCGTCCTGGTCCCAGGCGATGCCTGTGCGTGACTTGTTTTATAAGTGGCCAGCTCGGGAGGGTCCTTAGAGGCCTCGGGTGGGATTCATGGTGGCGTCCTGGTCCTAGGCAATTTGATTATTTGACTGTTTGTTTCCGGAAAAGACATGTCTCGTTTTGGCCCTTGAAATTGTTTGTTTTGGTGCATGTACTATGAAATGTGTAAGCGATTGGTTTGCCTTGACTACTTGTACTAGCGTAATTGCTAACCCCTTTGGGGACCCGTATGGGGAAATTCTTGTTATGGATTTCAGGTTATGTTCTTCCGGACGAGCGGGCACCGGGACAGTACGAGGATGTTGGCCAGGGTCGTTGACATGTGCATTTTGGTCCTTTGATTTCTCTTGTATATTTCGATATGGTTGTTGTCCACTTTTGAAACTTATAAATGGTACTCGCGAGTACTTAGGCTTTTTCATTACAAACTCCGTATTGTATTACTTTAAATTGTTACTTTGTCGGTTGATGCTTATTTCGCCGGTCGTTCCGAGCATATCTTTATATGTCATAATATTTAAATGTGTGTCCTCGCTAACCGAGATGGTTAGTCGAGTGGTGTTTTCCAGTTGTAGCCTGGTGGGTCCCATGTAGGGGTCCACGGCACTGTAATATGCTCCGAATATCTCTGGGTGTTACACTCGGGAGCCCAAAACGAACCGAACTCTTCCTATAATTCATCTTGGCCGCCCCCCTTTATTACCATGTGTGTGTATTGACTTGTCCCCATCATGGTTTTGGAATCTCATGTGATTGAGGGGACAAGCATCATATACATTATATGGGGGAATCAATCATGATATATGTATTTGTTTTCATGTGGGTTGAATAAGAATATATAGAAGACTTTGATCTCTCATCCTCAACTTCACTTCTTGGCATTATACGTATCATTGAGTTTGAGAGAGAGAGAGAAAATTGTTTTCTCTTTAGTCATCTTCTTCTTCAACCTTGTTCTTGTTTTTAAATATCAAGACATAAAGAGAGAGTAAGATTAGAACACTTAGAGTGTAGTAATCTTTACATATATAGCTTCATCACCTAGCTCTAGCCGTATCCTCGGAGGATAGCAAGGCGTTGTCATTCCGTTCGTTTTTCCGGCACGTGGCAAGTAGAGACGCGGTGCTTTCGGCATTGGATCGTTCAAGGGCTTGGAGCGGATTGAACTCGTAGAGATCAAATTAAAGCTTGGGGAATAGCTCAAGAGAAGGTTACCATTTAATCAACGGACTTTGAGGGTTAGTTTCTAACGACTCTTGCTATTCGTTTATATATTCGTATATACGTAGCTCGATCGATCCTCGTAGGGATTCGGATCGAATTAATTTTCGTTTTACCGCTTCCGCTGGGCCTTTGTTTTAGGCACCGAATCCCAACAGTGGTATCGGAGAGTAGGTCTTGCGATCGTATATACGATATTGGCATTTGGAATGCTCGATTAGATGGTGAGTGATTTGGAATCATTTTAGTCATAATCGTGGTATATGTTTTTACGTTCGTTGTAGTTATATTTTTCGTAAGTTTATGTCTAAATATAAATCTTAATTTCTTGTAAATATGATTTATATTGAAGATATGAATATTGTGGAATATAGATATTGGATATTCGGTCGAAAAACTAGCCCCGAAATGCCGTTGACTTGTCAGGAGGGTCGGGAGAGCGGTGGGCGCGGCCTGGGTCATTGCAGCG
Source organism: Orobanche coerulescens (assembly GCA_033398695.1). Taxonomy (NCBI): domain Eukaryota; kingdom Viridiplantae; phylum Streptophyta; class Magnoliopsida; order Lamiales; family Orobanchaceae; genus Orobanche; species Orobanche coerulescens. The sequence continues at coordinate 111,547,271 of CM065816.1, read as the reverse complement.
AGCCTGGCGGCCATCTTGAGGTCCGCGCCCGAGCTCCAGGCCGCGGCCTGTGGCTCTGGGCGGCGGCGGCCGGCTTGGCGTGACTCGGCCATGCCAGGCCTGTCTGCCGGCATGCTGCCGAGGGTGACTCAGCCATGGCAGGCCATTTTCACCCCGACTCGATTTTTTCGTGTATTCTTGAAAATTAATCTCCCGCATGTTAAATTGAATTTAATATGATTAAAATGATTTATGATATTTCATTTTATAAGGGAAGATTGATTTATTGGAATACTTGTGATCGAACGAATTATTTTGAACATTTTCATATTACCGATTGTGTGAATCGATTTGATCGGTTCGTATTGTTGATTGGATCAATGTATCTCTACGCTTTCCATTTATTTAGTATTTATTGGATGAATGCTTTTGAATGGTGATGTGGTTCGTGACTTAGTTTTTGAATCGTTCATTTTATTCGATTGAGTTGTAAAGGCCGTTTTGAGCCTATTTATTTTACTAGAAAAATTTGTATCTAGGATGCAATTTTCAATGTAAAATTTATATGTAATAACGAAGACCGGAGGAAGATCCATTTCGAGAATACGAAGATTCAAGACGAAGACTTGTAATTAGATTACGGAGTTTTTATTTTCTAGGAACGGTCCATGAACCACATGTTGGTAGCAACTAGGTTGTGAATGGTTGTTTCATATTGTATGAATGCCACAAACGCGCTTAAACGATTAATGTGCAAAGTGTAATGCTAATCGCGAAAATTCTCCCACAACAAATTATTAAGTTTATAAGGTTTCAAGGTTTTCCTTCCCTCCATCGAGTTTTTGGGAAATTGAAATCCAAACCGGATGTGCTATGCTTCCGAGTTATCGGGGTAGTCGTTCGGGGAGGACGGATAAATTACCGGGAGCGCATTGGATGCCTTCGGTTGGAGCAACTTTTATCCCTAGAAACCTGATAGGTTGCCGGATAAGATTCAATTGTGAAACTGATTTGCGTCGATGGTATAAACTTAACTTGTTCACGAACCATAGAAACTGTATAGGTTGAGGGGAGTGAACAAGGGGAAAAAGAAGATCGAATCATTCATTAGATGGGTTGGTGTTGGACACCACTTTATGAAAATTAATAGACTAGAAACCTATTCGGTTGCCCTCTATTAAGATTTATAAAGAACTCGATCACCACTATAAAGTAAAGCGACGATACTTCCGGATTTCACATGGGAGTGTGTTATTCCGATAAAAATAGTGGGAGCTGGGTAACAAGAATAGAAAAGACCTTAATTATGTACTCAGAACATAATTGAATGAGTCACTAATTAATCTATCGTACTTAATGCAGACTCAAATCTCAATATGACAATGAATCCACTCGCAATTCTACTCGAAAAGAACACCTTAATAGGACCTAACTTTGTGGATTGGCTCACTCGATGATTGTCCTCAGTATAGAGGCACTGGGATACGTCTTGGAGACGGACATTCCGGCGCCTCCTGTGCGGACCCGAGCCAATCAGGAAGAGATTGAAAACCACGAAAAGTGGGTTAAGGATGATGTGAAAGTCCGTGCTTATATGATGGCTTCCATATCTAATGAGCTTCAGAGAGCTCATGAGAAAATGACTTCTGCTAGGCAGATTCTATCTCACTTAACCGAGCTTTATGGTGAGCACAGCAGAACTGCTAGATATGAGATATCCAAGCAACTATTCGGTGCAAGGATGAAGGAAGGTGAGAAGGTTGGGGAACACGTCCTCAAAATGATATCCATGATCGAGAGATTGGAGGCTCTTGATTTTAAAATGGATACTTCTCTCCAAACCGACCTTATGCTACAGTCTCTCCCTGATTCCTTCTCACAGTTTGTTATGAACTTCAACTGCAATGAGATTGCATGTAATTTAGCTGGGCTAATGAACAAACTTGTGACCGCTCAGTCTCAGATGAAGACTCCGCGGATGAAGGAGTCTGCCCTTGTGATTTCTTCTGGACTTCGGAAGTCTAAGAATAAGAAGAAAAGACCAAGAAGCGGACTGGACCACAAGCTAAGGACGTTAAGGGTAAGGGCAAGGTCCCGATGGTTCCGAAGAACAACAAGAAGAAGGATGCTTGTCTCAAGTGCGGTGAGATGGGCCACTGGGCTAGAGACTGTCCGATTCTTCATGGCACTTCAGGTACAGAACTTTTAGTTTTGGAAACAAATTGTTACGCTCCGTATTTTCTACTTCTGGATCTTGGATTACGGTGCTAGTTCTCATATTTGTACCGTGAATCAGGATCTGGAACAAAGTAGGAAGCTTGGAGCTGGAGAAGTTATGATCACAGTCGGTAGCGGGCATAGTGTCGAGGCGACCGACATAGGATCACTTCTTTTGGGTTTAGAATCCGGCTTTGTTTTGACTTTAGAAGATGTACTTGTTTTGCCCAAGGGGCACAAAAACATTGTATCCATTCCGGTCATGGACCGAAAAGGCTTTTCATTTTTCATTGGTGATGGTTCCTGCAAAATTTATTTTAGAAATAAACTAGTGGGTACTGCTACATTGTTGAATGGATTGTATCATCTAAATCTCAGCAACAAAGTAGTTATGAATACTATGAATATAAAACGTGGTAGGGATGAAACCAATCAAGTTTTGAAATGGCATCTTAGACTTGGTCATGTTGGTCAGACCAAGGTTTACAAGATGGAAAAGGATGGACTTATGGGTCCATTGGGATCGGATCCCTTTCCTACTTGTGAATCTTGCCTTAAAGGCAAAATGACTAAGTCCCCCTTCACAGGAACTTTTGAAAGAGCCGCTGATAAACTGGGATTAATCCATACTGACGTTTGTGGTGCTTTGGAAGCAGCACGTGACGGATATCAATATTTCATTACGTTTACAGATGATTATACTAGGTATGGTTATGTATACTTAATGAAACATAAATCCGAGGCTTTTGAGAAATTCCAGGAATTCAAGGCCCTAGTCGAGAAACAAACTGGTAATCATATCAAAGCACTTCGTCGGACCGAGATGGCGAGTATATGAGTACGGAGTTTGACAACTTCCTTAAGGAACATGGAATAGTTTCACAACTAACACCTCCAGGTACTCCTCAGTTAAATGGTGTGTCAGAAAGAAGGAACCGGACCCTGTTGAACATGGTCCGTTCCATGCTGTGCTATAATGACTTGCCGATTTACCTGTGGGGGTATGCACTCCTGACTGCCGCTTATATCTTAAATAGATGTCCTTCTAAATCCGTTCCTAAAACTCCACATGAGATGTGGGAAGGAAGGAAACCAAGTCTTAATCACATTAGGATTTGGGGATGTCCCGCCTATGTCAAGAAGACTAAGGTGGAAAAGTTGGAAGCTAGGTCTGCGAAGGGACGTTTCATTGGATTCCCGTCTGGGATGATGGGATATCTATTCTACATGCCCGAAGATCGAAGGATCGTTGTTTCTTTACAAGCACACTTCCTGGAAGATGAGTTCATTCAGGAAGGCGGAGCAGGTAGAAGTATTTCTTTAGAAGAATACAATGAAACTCCTCGGGAGACACCTGTGCAAGAAACTGGAACCGAACTTTCTGAAACACAAGTACAACCATCTCGTAGGTCTAGTAGGGTGTCTCATTTACCTGAGAGGTATGGGCTTGTACACTTGGAGGAGCTGGGTCTCCATGAGGTTCCAAGTGATAGCCAAGAGACCGACCCGACGAGCTATGACCAAGCGATGGTGGATGTAGACTCCGCGAAATGACGTGACGCTATGGAAGCTGAGATAGACTCGATGCATGTCAATCAGGTCTGGACTCTAGTAGACCGCCCCAAGGGCATAGTGCCTATTGGGAATATGTGGATCTACAAGAGAAAGACTGATGGTGATGGCAAGGTTGACGCCTATAAGGCCAGGCTTGTGGCAAAGGGTTATACCTAAAAGGAAGGGATCGATTACCACGATACCTTCTCGCCCGTAGCAATGATCAAGTCTATTCGCATGATGCTTGCTATAGCTGCCTACCACGATTATGAGATATGGCAAATGGACGTAAAGACGGCTTTCCTTAATGGATTCCTCGAAGAGGAAATCTATATGGAGCAGCCTAAAGGCTTTATGTCCGAAGTCGATATTCAGAAAGTGTGCAAGCTTCAGCGTTCCATCTATGGACTGAAGCAAGCGTCGCGTAGTTGGAACCTTCATTTTGACGAGGCAATCAAAGAGTTTGATTTCGTGCAAAATGAGGAGGAACCTTGTGTATACAAGAGGGTTAGTGGGACCAAGATCGCATTCTTAGTACTATATGTGGATGATATTCTACTAATAGGAAATGATGTGCGAATGCTCAGTTCTGTAAAAGCTTGGCTTTCGAGTAATTTCTCCATGAAAGACTTGGGAGAAGCTACCTATATTCTTGGTATTCGGCTCTACCAGGATAGAGCGAAGAAAATAATAGGTCTTTCCCAAGCCCTCTATATAGATAAAATCTTAAAGCGATTTAAGATGGATGATTCTAAAAGAGGGTTCCTACCGATGCGACATGGAATAAAACTCACCTTAAAGATGTGTCCTCAAAGTGAGGAACAACGAAAGGAAATGAGTAATATACCATATGCTTCGGCCGTGGGTAGCCTTATGTATGCTATGTTGTGTACAAGACCTGACATCGCGCATGCTGTAAGCGTGGTGAGTAGGTTTCAGGCAAACCCAGGTAGGGAACATTGGACTGCCGTAAAGAAAGTTCTCAAGTACTTAAGAAGGACTAGAGATATAGTTCTGATGTATGGCGGTGGAGAATTGGATGTGGTGGGATTCACTGATTCGGACTTCCAAGGGCTGAAGGACGACTCGATGTCTACTTCTGGCTACATATTTACTCTTAATGAAGGAGCAGTATCTTGGCGTAGCGCCAAGCAAAGCGCGACTGCTGATTCCACCTGTCAGGCTGAGTATCAAGCAGCCTCGGAGGCTTCCAAGGAAGGGTTCTGGATTAAGAAGTTAATGGGAGAACTTCAAGTGATACCATGTGCTGAGCTGCCTGTTCCGCTATACTGCGACAACGACGGAGCTGTAGCCCAGGCCAAGGATCCGAGGTTTCACAACAGCACCAAACATATTGAGAGGAAGTAACATCTCGTAAGGGAATTTGTTCGCAAGGGATATATTGTGCTGCACAGAGTAGACTCGGCCGACAACGTCGCCGATCCACTGACCAAGCCACTTTCTCAGACTAGCTTGGAGCGTCATCTGGAGAACATAGGTATTAGATACCATAGTGTGTGACATTGAGTGCAAGTGGGAGAATGTTAGGAGTATGCCCTCGAATGCCACTCAGAGGATGTTGAGTGAGGGCATTGTACTTGTTATTATGTAAATCATCAATATAAGGCAATGGATGTTTCTTTATTTACTGGTAGTTACTGGCATTCCTAACTCGTAAATATTTATGTAGAAACTAGTCCGTGTATTTGAGAACAAAACGTTCCACTCCTTATTGGATAAGGGGGTCGGCACTGGAAAGGTTTATAGCTCAAATACTTAATCGTTCGCAAGTCAATGAAACTTGACTGGGCATTAAGTTTATGTGAAGACTTGTATGACGTGTTCTTTGACAAGGAGAGTGCCTGTCGAACACTAATGGTTAGTGGGAGCACATGTTATAGGTATGCTAATTGGATTAGTATACTCGAACCGACTCACCCTCGATTCATCACACAGATTTCACTCCGGATACCAATGATGGAATCGAAAGGTTGTGATAGGTATTCGTGAACCTTCGACTTGAGGATTTAGTAGGGATGTGCTTGTGATGTCAAGATTTTCATTAGAGTAGTTCGACCTGTAAACCTAAGGCGGGGTTAACCTCGACGTGCATCTTGACGGCAAGTAGCAGTCCCATCAATACCAAGATAGAATTATTTCTCCTGTTAGTGAACGGGTTATATGTCCTATGCGGTTATTGGAAGATGAGATCATAAGTCTTTGGCCAAAGCATTGGAGCTAGCTGTATTAGATACACGAGAGCTCGATGATCTCGATTTGCATTAACGCATGCATAGCGTCAAGTACAGATGGGGTTTGACTGACCGTGACCCCATAACTTGATCGGGACATTTGAAAGAAGGGTTTATACGTATACTGGTATTCACGACAGAATGGTTCTTGAATTATCCCAATCATTCGTTCTAAGTTGGGGTACAGTGTAGGCCGCCAGGCTGGCTAGGTGGTGCTCCTACTCTTTGGTTCCTCCCATTGCTGACTGAGACGAACCTACCGAGTCACGCAATAGGATTGACGACGGAATGAATCAAGCTAATTCTCTCATTATGTGTATTAGATATTGGATATCTAAATTTGGGACATTAGATGTCTAAATCGATTTATTGGATAAATTGATTTACGTCCTAATGAATTAAATAAATTACTGGGTGATTAATTTAATTCATGTATATAATTATTTCTTGGAGAAATTAATTATATTATTTTGTATTTGATATGTTTAATTAATTGGATTAATTAAACGATATAAATACATCGGAATGAAATTAGAGTTTATCTGTTTGGACTCTCGGGAGTCCGAAACGAACCGAACTCTTCCTATAATTCATCTTGCCCCCCCCCTTTATTACCATGTGTGTGTATTGACTTTTCCCCATCATGGTTTTGGAATCTCATGTGATTTAGGGGACAAGCATCATATACATTATATGGGGGAATCAATCATGATATATGTATTTGTTTTCATGTGGGTTGAATAAGAATATATAGAAGACTTTGATCTCTCATCCTCAACTTCACTTCTTGGCATTATACGTATCATTGAGTTTGAGAGAGAGAGAAAATTGTTTTCTCTTTAGTCATCTTCTTCTTCAACCTTGTTCTTGTTTTTAAATATCAAGACATAAAGAGAGAGTAAGATTAGAACACTTAGAGTGTAGTAATCTTTACATATATAGCTTCATCACCTAGCTCTAGCCGTATCCTCGGAGGATAGCAAGGCATTGTCATTCCGTTCGTTTTTCCGGCACGTGGCAAGTAGAGACGCGGTGCTTTCGGCGTTGGATCGTTCAAGGGCTTGGAGCGGATTGAACTCGTAGAGATCAAATTAAAGCTTGGGGAATAGCTCAAGAGAAGGTTACCATTTAATCAACGGACTTTAAGGGTTAGTTTCTTACGACTCTTGCTATTCGTTTATATATTCGTATATACGTAGCTCGATCGATCCTCGTAGGGATTCAGATCGAATTAATTTTTGTTTTACCGCTTCCGCTGGGCCTTTGTTTTAGGCACCGAATCCCAACACCGATACCATCTTCTGTAACACCCCCAAAACCATACGAGAATATTACAGCGCCGTGGGCCCCATATTGGAACCCACAAGGCTAAAATCATTTTCGCAAACGTTTAAAAATGCCAAAAGGCCCTTTTGAAAGTACACACACACACGCAGCGGATAAAAACACAGTTCATAAGAATATAGAAAAGCCATTTAGAAACATACACACACAGCGGATAAAACATAATTAAATACATTTGCAGCGGAATAGAAAAACCAGAAAAGAATACACAATCCCAACAATCACGCCATATCCAGTATCACCGGAAAGCTCATCCCTTCACGACCGCTACTAGCTCGAACTCCGAGTACCTAAAAGATAAAGCCCACGACGGGGTCAGCCATAATACTCAATAATGATAACGATCACATCACAAAAACAATTACATATCAATGTAATCTACAAAGTAAGAACATTCCCCACGTAATCTTACCGAAGTAGCATTACCAACCTGTCACGACCCGTAACAAATCAATTCTTACCATATCCCACGCCTCGTGTCCTTAAGTGATGAATGAATTCAAAAGTAACCACCTGTACTGTAACCGAAACGATACCAAAATTCCCAAACTTATCATATCTCAATTATAGAATGATGTGGCCAAGACTAACTCTGTCGGCTGGGTCGCACAATCGGATCCCAATCCTAATAAAACCGATATCACATGGCACACCTGTAATCCAACTGTTCCGAGATAATAGCAAGTCCCGAATATCAATTCAACACATGAATGTTTACACAATCAATAATGATAAACAATTAATGCATCACAACGGAAATATCAAGTACATGATATTTCCACACAAGATCGACAAAGGATCAACCACGAACGAGAATACCTTGATGTGGTAACTCCAACAAGATCAATGACATAATCAATAACCGAGAATACCGGCAATACGGCAAATCCCAACAAGATCAATAAAAGGTCGACAACCTAGAATACCGACGATACGGTAAGGATCAATGAAGAATCAATAATTGAGAATACCGACGATACGGTAAACTCCAACAAGACCAATAAGAGTCGACAACCAGAAATACCAATGGTACGATAAACTCCAATAAGATCAATAAAGGGTCAACAGCCTAGAATACTGACGACACAGTAAACTCTAGAAAGATCAATAACGACCAACAACCGGGAATACCAACGATACGGTCAACTCCAACAAGAGCAATAAGGAATCGACAACTGAGAATACTATCGACACGGTAAACTCTAATAGGTATAATAAGGGATCCACAATCGAGAATACCGACGACACGGTAAACTCCAATAACATCAATCAAGGACTAATAACCAAGAATACCAATGGTGAGACAACTCCCAAACGGAATCAATAAGGATCAATAACGAACGAGATTAACAATGGCAGGGTGAACTCCGAACGAGATTAATAAAGGTTCAATGGCGAAAGATACACGAGGGAATAAAATCGTCAACCATATACAAATCATATATACGGGATTTCAAAGACAACCCAAATATCGAACAGATCTAATTATACATGGACTGTGAACGACCAATCAATAAAACTCAAAATGGACGTCACGATACGCTCGATCCGGACATGTGTCCGTGTACAAGACAACCACGGGTATTGATCAATACACGTCTGATCTCGTACCTAATCAGCCTCACGAAGTACATCTCGTGTGCACGGTTCAATATGAGGTCGAAACCAACATATGCTACATGTGCCCGTCCCGAAAATCCTACACATGAACGATCAGAACGTATCTGACTCCAGATATGCCACGATACAACATGACAACCAATCTTGAAGAAACGCATATCCAACAAGGATCAGAAGAATTTCCAAGAGGGCAACAATAACTCGATCATGAAAGACCGGCACGACCACAATGTCATATTCCGTCAGACAATAGTTCACAGCATGCTCAACAATGCATATAATAATAGCACATAAACTCCCAAGGCAGCAGCCAAGGGTCACGGAAGCATCTACTCAGGAATACTCCGGACAATATCACATAAACTCCCAAGGCAAGAAAGCCGAGGGTCACGAAGCATCTACTTAGGAATACCTGCACAATATCACATAAACCCCCAAGGCAAGCAATGAGGGTCACGGAAGCATCTACTCAGGAATACTCCGGACATAGGTGCCATTTAGGTCTTATCCCCTAACACATTTCCATTCGGGTACCATACAGGTTTTATCCCCAACACATCGGCCCCACAGATTACGGCTCAAAGAAAGAGCACATTACAAAACGTAACAAACAGTGGTGCACATTCACCGCATGAAATATCAACACACACATGCAATAATGCAACATGATGATTATCATAATCTAACAATATTAATTTACCTCAAGCTGGAGACGCTAACCTTTCCACGACCAACCGCCCTGAACGAATACACAGTTTATCTGACAATCCAAAATGAAGTACAATCCATAACTAATACCAAACCACCATCTCAAGTTTAATATCAACACGATAACTAACCTTGATATCCAACTTCTCATGCAATAGACCAAATTTAATTCACATCTCTGTTTCCTCTAGACGTTTTAAAATCATATACATTATGATTTATCTTAGTCCAAAAATAATATACATACCATCATCCCGACAATTCATTTATTTCATAATACCATTGCTATATGAATCATAAATGAAATGAAAACGAAATCATTTATCAACATTATGAACTGAGCAAGCATAACTTGCCTTGATACCAATTCGACGAAGCCGCTATCAATCCCGTCGTCTTTATCTACAAGCTCCTCAGCCCCGACCAAGACAATTCATGCATTCTCCAACCTCAACCGTATCGCAACGGTTAACATCAACGATCACTAAACGCAACCTAATGCAATAATTAATTAAAGATACGTTCGATAACAATCAACAACCGGTATAATCAACCAATCAAACTCAATGGTATCTCGATCATACGAAATCAAACCATATCAACCCTTACCAATACGAATATAAGCCGAATTTCGATAATCAATAGTTCTATCAACGTCTACAACATTCTTGGTTCCGACTTCAATCTTAAATTTGGATTAACACGGCTTATTCTTGCAAATTCATAGGAATACAATTACCGGCTATCATCATCACATACCAAAATTAACCGTAATCCTTCCAATTTACGGACATATATCATTCAAGAATTATTCAAGAACATGAATTAGTCCATAATCATGTTTGAAGCCAACAAAACGACATAATTCGATGTGTTCTAACATCTAATCATCATCTAATCCATAATCCAAGGCATGTATCATTTTGTTCTTCAATATACGATTCGTATAATCTCAAAATCATAACATCAACACCATAATCATCACTATACGGAGAAGAACATCAACACTAACATCAAAATCTGAATTCAAGGAGTAGAGTTCATCAACATACCTTTTGAAGAAGAACCACAAGGATCAAACACTTCAAGAATCAACAATCGTTCCATAACCAAGCTCTATATCCATGATTCCAAGCTCACAATCATGTTAGAAGTGTTTAGAACACTCTTAGAAGTGAAGAGGGACGAGTTTTGGAGAGAAATACCTCAAAGGATCGTGAGAGAAATGAAAGGCAACACTTCAATATATAAACTGCACTCTCATTACGCACGTATGTGTCCTTGCTTAACGTACGTAACAACTCTAACGTACGTAATCCAAAATCCATAGCGTACGTAACAAACTTACTGTCTCATTCCGTGAAGTCCATTACATACGTAACCCATACCATATAACGTACGTAATATACCAGTTGACTTGCTACAGTACAATGGTCGTGTTACGTACGCAACACGTCCTGCATAACGTACGTAACACATACGTTGACTCACCTGTCAACATCCTCTGCCGAAAGTTGCCGACACCGGGTCCCGCCTGCCGACGACGGCTCGATCCTGTCCGAATCCCTTCTTAACGTACGTAATGTACATTCGTTAACGTATGTTAATCCTGCTTGCTTCCGTACGTAAGACTCCTTACATAGCGTACGTAATGGCTTTCATACTTAGCCATTTCTGCCCCTGTCTGTTGTCTCAATAAACCGAACACATACACGCGACATATCGAATACATATACTCATTCCGATAACATTTCCATACGATACATATGAGGCACGATATCCTCAATTACAACTGTCGACCAAGTACGGCAATCATACAAATACTCATACGGTATATCCGACATCTAAAACACACCAAGCATGTAATATCCTAGAATTAAAAATAACCTCGATAGATATACTGGCACGACTGTCATAGTTCCCAAAATTATTTATCCATACTGTATCGGTCCCACTCTGTACAGTACAACTCAGATAAAATAATGCGAAAAATTCATAGAGAAATTCTAGGATATTACATGTAATCCCCAATTTAAAAGTACCCCGCAAATATCTAAATATCCATTTTACGGCTTCCCAATGCTTTTTACCCGGATTCGATAGAAACCGGCTCACCACTCCCACGGCATGAGCAATGTCGGGCCTAGTACATACCATAGCATACATCAAACTCCCAACCGCCGAGGCATATTGTAATGCCCACATTTTTTTTCCTTCTCGTTTCCATTTCGTTCGACCGTTTTGAGGCGATTGTGTTCGTTAATGCTTCTGACCTTGTATTGTTTCTCACCTTGGTTATTCGAGCGGGTTTTGATATTGTTCCAAATTGATGTGTATATCGTTGTGATCATTCCAAGTTCGGATCTATTTCTTGTTAATCGTGTAACACCTCGTGATTCTTACAAGTTTATTGATGTCTTGATTTGAGGTGTGAACTTCATAGTTGATCGTTGTTGTTCGATCATTGCTATTTGTTCGTCGTTGTACAATCATTATTGTTTGATCTCGAAGTCGTGATTATTGAACATCTGGGCCATTTTGTGATTTTCATAAGTGTTGGGAAATCGTCTTCGTATTTGATCTTCCAAATCTTTGAATTACTGTAATTTCATACCTTTCAGCGTTAGAATTGTGATTTGATTTTTCTACTGCTCGGTTTCATCAACCGCAGTGATTCTTGCTCGTTGCTTTTCGTAAGCATTTTTGCGTATTGAATCGGATCGTAGTGGCTTTATACTGCATGGAGTTCTGGTGTGCTGTCGAGAGTCGCCTTGCTTTTATTTTAAGTTTCGGGACGAAACTTATTTTTAGGGAGGTAGAATGTAATACCCACGATTTTCGTTCCGGTTATTTTGGATTTTTCTGGATATTCCCCGGTTGTCGAGTCCCGGTATTATTTTCTCGACAACTGATTTTGGCATCTATGACCGTAGGTGATGATTGGTTATCCGTTATTTTCATTTCGGATCGATGATGTTGTCCCCGGGTGTTTTGTCGTGTTCGTTCCGTGCGATTTCGGAAGATCGAGTCATCGAATCATGGTGGTCGGGCACTGGCCGGACGGTTGGGGACGCTGGCCGGACGGATGCGGGCATTAGCCGGACGAGTGGAGGCACTGGCCGGATGGGTGCACGCATTGGCCGGGCGGATGCGGCAGGAACCGGCGTAGCGCACGCTACGGCCGTAAGGCAGCGCACGCTACGGCCAGGAGGCAGCGCACGCTACGGCCGGTTGGTTGCGCGCGCTAGTCGGCCAAGGCAGTAAGGGCAGAAAGGTTCTGGACTCGGGAGAATCGGCAGGTAGCGCACGCTACTTTCGGACACTGCGCACGCTACGCCCGGCAGGTAGTGCACGCTACGGCCGGAAGGCTGCGCACGCTACCTGGCCGAGCCAGGAAGTCTATGGATTGTGGCCCGGGCCGACAACGCACGTGTTCAGCGCATGATGGCGGGCCCCGGCCGAACATTATCGAGCATGACCGCCCGCTAGCGCACGCTAGCTCGACAGCCTAGCGCACGCTAGGCTGCACAAGTATAAATATGACCGAGCAGCTTGCACTCATTTTTCATTTCCTCTCTTTCTCTTCCGCGGCTGGATCCTTTGGGAACTTGAAGACATGTTGTTATACAACTAATCCACGAAGTTTGGGAGCTCTTATCATAGATTAATCACCCCATAACATCCTTCAATCCAGCGAATCAAGGTTAGTTTTCCTAAAATCCCAGTTTTGGGAAAAATTGGGGATTTTGTTGATTTCGTCCGTTTGATTCGTTATAACTTATAATAGTGATGGATTGATGATTATTAAGTTGTGTTATATCGAATCCCTTGCTTTTCCATGGTTGGATTGCCGAGGATTCGTCGTTTTATTGAGTTTCTAATCGACACCTTGAAAGTGTTCGATAAAATGTCACAAAGGGGATTCGGGCATTGTACGATGATTCTTCCTCGTTCGATCGTCAATTTATTCATGGTATGATGTTGGGGTCAGGTTCCTTGCAAAGAACTCGAGTCGGAACCCTTCCGTTCGCCGTTTCCCGATCGGTTGTGTTACCGCCGTTTCCGCCGGAGAATTTTGGGCGTTCGAGGTTCCGGTTGAGCCATGTTCGTCGGAGTGTCCGGCATCGACTATTGAGGCGAGTATCTTGCCCATACACTTCGTGTTACGTAGACATAATAAATTGGTGATTGTCTATGTGTGAAAATTGAATGTTATTTAACTTTCAAGAGAATCAATATATATATATATATATATATAAGTATATATTCCCGATAAAGGTCTTCTTCAAATTAACTTGAGTGTTCAAGAACGAATGCGTCATTCTGAGAATGGGTATTAGTATTGTATGTTGTGCCCGGTTTTCGTGTGGTACTGTTAGATAACTGTCGTCACGATGATGTGTGATGTTGTGTGGTTTTCCATTGGGTTTCTCACTCGGGGATGTCTCAAGGAGGCTCCGAGGTCCGTGGCTTACTGGCACGGGATGCGAATAACCCTTGGGAGGATGTCGATGTGAGTATTTGGGTCTTGGACCCTGTGATTTGTTATTGGAATTGTATTTTGGAAATAACCTTGGGTTGTGTCCCAAAATGGGTTCCGTAAGGCTGTGAATTCTTTAAAACATTTTACTTGTTGTTTACCTCGTTTCATTCCTACCTTTCATAGTTTGTAGATTATATTGTTAATCTTGCATGTGTCCGATTGGGGAGGCCATTCTGGTGAGTACTCGGAGTATATGGTTTATAGTCCTTTGCATTGGAAGTCGGATATTACTTCTGAGTGTGAGAGTTATATTTGTTCACTCCGAGAGGGCCTGACGGGGCCGAGGAGGGTTCTGCTTATGACGGTTCCGCGAACATTTGGGTTAGCCACTCCGAGAGGGCCCGACGGGGTCGAGGAGGGGTTCGCGTATTGTCGGATCCACGGTTAACCAGGAGTATTTTTAGCCTTGTGGCTTGATGAATTTTTGTGATATGTCCGGAGTATCACGATGTTTTGACTTGCCATAATGCTTGGGATGTAATACATATTTATCAGAGGTGCTTGGACTAGAATGGTTTATGGATGATGTGTTGTGTGTAATTGGTCCTCATTTGTGAATTGATGTATGGCTATAGTTTTTGTGATTATTTTTTAATAAAAAAAACTCCTGGGATTCGGAGTTGTTTTCAAAGTGCTTACTTGTTCAATTCTATTTTCAAGACTTGAACTATTTTTAATTATCAAAATATATCGGGAAGTCTTTTGTTGTATTCTCGGAATGTGTTATGTATGGCTCGTACTTGTACTTTATACTTGCACTAGCAAAACAGTGGAGTTTTGCTAACCCCCGAGTATTCGGGGGTGGATGTCTGTTTTTGCATCCAGGTACATGCAGGTTTGGGAGCAAATCACAGGATCGGTGCGAAGGATGATGGAAGGCGAATGATACTAATCACACGAAGGCCATTGTTGGATGCAGTCAGTTGGAGTTTGTGTATGGTCTTTCTTTTGTCGTACCCTTGGTTTGTGAGTGTACTTTACCCTTGCATGGGTATGAGTCGAGATAGAAATATGCATTTTGACTTGTATGTTTGTGATGGAAGACCAAGTTAGTATGTTGATTTGGTATTTTATCATGTCGATATGTAATGAGTTGTGTTGTTTGGATGTCTAGCCTGGTGGATCCTTACGGAGAGGGTCTGCGGCGTGTAATATTCCCGGTATGATTATGGGGGTGTTACATTTATGGTATCAGAGCTTAGGTTGCGGAAACCTAGGCTGTCGAGTCCAGTCAGGTATTGTAGTGTCTTGTCCTGTCAGATCGTGTCTGTCTAAGTCGTGTCGCGACGCGTCGTCTGTGATGTCGGCCGTGATTAGTATCGAAGTGCAGCCATCATCTTCGTGCGACCTGTGGATGTAAGTCTCCCTACTATATTGTGCCTTGTGATATACGAGCTTGTATGATTTTGTGTTATGGTATGGAGTTTAAAGGTGATTTGTGATTATGTGGCTTATGTCGTTTGATCCTCGTATGATGCTAGAATGAAAGTGGTGCCAACATATATGTATATATACACACATCCTGATATAAGTCGTTTTTACAAGAATATTAGCCTTTGTGTGGTTACGCAAAGAAAAATTCATCAATATGACATTTTAAAACTTTACATGTTTTGGGGAGTCACGTATATTTCGTTTTAAAACATCCTCCAAAGGGAGGAAAAGTTTGATTTTCGTATGATGCCCCCAAGGTCGAAATTTTTGGAGAATTCAAACTACTGATATTTTATTTTCATCTTGTATTATAAGTTTTCAAAACACAATTTTTTAAACTCAAGTGAAATCTACAAAATGTAGACAAGACGTGACTCTCGCTTTCAACTTATCGGTTTTATGATTGTTAGTCAACAAATACGTGATGATGTTTTTGTTGTTCGGGCAGTATAGCCAGTTTTAGATTAAAACTATGATATGATTGCCGAGCCATTCGGTTAGTGTACATTGAGATAGCTCTCTTTAATAAGAGGTGAAATTTCGGTTTTTGAATAACAATTGTCTTTTGATGGTTGCTCATGAAGTGTCGAATCAATGGCTTTGTGATTCGAACGTGCTGTTGTTTATTTGTGACCATAGATTGTAGTAAAGTCGTGTATATGTTCGCAATCACGTTGCTGAATTTGAGCTGTTAGCGCACGCTAAGTACGAGGCTAGCGCGCGCTAACGCAGCATGAATAGCGCACACTAAATTATTGTTGTAGTGCGCGTTAGTTAGCTGGGACAGAGGATGTGGAACCGCATTTTTAGCCGTTAGGATTAAATTTCTACAGTCAGTCATCTGTGACTGTATTCTATATGTGTTGTCTAGTGATGACAACTGTTTTGTGTGAATGTGTGTTGTGACTTTTCGTCGCGCTAGGTGATAATTGATTTTGCTCAGTGAGTAGTTAAATAATGTCTGTTGTGTGTGTGTTCGAAAATGTTTGCCTGAAACTTTCATAAGTTTAAGCAAGTTGCGGAAAATCAATTTTTGAAACTAATTTGACATTGCGATTAAGCCGGCGGCTTCGTATGAACCTTGGAAATTGTTTGAAATTTGCGAGCCGGCCTAGGATTCTCGAGTAAAACCTCGACGGTATTGAAAGAGTTGTTTTAAAGTACCTTGAACATTTTGTAAAATGTTACCGTCGTTGATTCTTGTGTAGTGTTGGAAGAATTTTCGGAAATGACTTTTAACGTACTATTGTATTTTTCGAATAATTCGAGTACATGATTTTCAATAATCTTTCACATAATTTTTTTTCAAAAACCAATCCGATTTCTTTTTCAAAAATATATAGTGAAAGATGAAAAATCTCACTCGATGTAAAGTTCAAACTCGGATTTGGAAACGTTAGAGTATGTAAGAATGGTTTGATGATCTTGCATAGTTAACTTGTTGGTTGTTAACGGTGATGATGATGCGTACAGGCATGATGATTTTGATAACACCGGTTACAACGAATTATTATTTTGGCAAATGATTTCAAATGAGACGGTTAGAGTATGTTGTTTACAAGTTTTGATGAAACAACCCGAGGTACCAAAAGTACTTTTAAGTTTATTTTAAATAGCATATAAATCCAAGGATTTTCAAAAGATTTCCTTTAAAAGGATACCTCGTGGATTTTCTTATCGAGTTATTATTAGTTACCTTATGTGATATGTCGCACTGAGTTGATACTTTAGTATAATATTTTGCGAAATCGTGTCATCGTATTGAGTGAGAATCCGCTTAGTATGCCGAGGGGCAAAGGACGCGACCGTGACCGCTGTACAGTTGGTTACGGAGATTAGATGCGGGACCAAGAGGATATGGCCAGGAAGGTTGATATTCAAGCACTTCGTTCTTGTCGTTTATGTTTCGGGGACGAAACCTCTTTTAAAGATGATATGATGTAATGCCCACATTTTTTTTCCTTCTCGTTCCGCTTGCTTCGACCGTTTTGAGGCGATTGTGTTCGTTAATGCTTCTGACCTTGTATTGTTTCTCACCTTGGTCATTCGAGCGAGTTTTGATATTGTTCCAAATTGATGTGTATATCGTTGTGATCATTCCAAGTTCAGATCGATTTCTTGTTAATCGTGTTCGAAGTTAACACCTCGTGATTCTTACAAGTTTATTGATGTCTTGATTTGAGGTGTGAACTTCATAGTTGATCGTTGTTGTTCGATCATTGCTATTTGTTCGTCGTTGTACAATCATTATTGTTTGATCTCGAAGTCGTGATTATTGAACATCTGGGCCATTTTGTGATTTCCATAAGTGTTGGGAAATCGTCTTCGTATTTGATCTTCCAAATCTTTGAATTACTGGAATTTCATACCTTTCAGCGTTAGAATTGTGATTTGATTTTTCTACTGCTCGGTTTCATCAACCGCAGTGATTCTTGCTCATTGCTTTTCGTAAGCATTCTTGCGTATTGAATCGGATCGTAGTGGCTTTATACTGCATGGAGTTCTGGTGTGTTGTCGAGAGTCGCCTTGCTTTTGTTTTAAGTTTTTGGGACGAAACTTATTTTTAGGGAGGTAGAATGTAATACCCACGATTTTCGTTCCGGTTATTTTGGATTTTTCCGGATATTCCCCGGTTGTCGAGTCCCGGTATTATTTTCTCGACAACTGATTTTGGCATCTATGACCATAGGTGATGATTGGTTATCCGTTATTTTCATTTCGGATCGATGATTGTGTCCCCGGGTGTTTTGTCGTGTTCGTTCCGTGCGATTTTGGAAAATCGAGTCGTCGAATCATGGTGGTCGGGCACTGGCCGGACGGTTGGGGACGCTGGCCGGACGGATGCGGGCATTAGCCGGACGAGTGGAGGCACTGGCCGGATGGGTGCACGCATTGGCCGGGCGGGTGCGGCAGGAACCGGCGTAGCGCACGCTACGGCCGTAAGGCAGCGCACGCTACGGCCAGGAGGCAGCGCACGCTACGGCCGGTTGGTTGCGCGCGCTAGTCGGCCGAGGCAGTAAGGGCAGAAAGGTTCTGGACACAGGAGAATCGGCAGGTAGCGCACGCTACTGTCGGACACTGCGCACGCTACGCCCGGCAGGTAGCGCACGCTACGACCGGAAGGCTGCGCACGCTACCTGGCCGAGCCAGGAAGTCTCTGGATTGTGGCCCGGGCCGACAACGCACGTGTTCAGCGCATGATGGCGGGCCCCGGCCGAACATTCTCGAGCATGACCGCCCGCTAACGCACGCTAGCTCGACAGCCTAGCGCACGCTAGGCTGCACCAGTATAAATATGACCGAGCAGCCCTGTTTGCACTCATTTTTCATTTCCTCTCTTTCTCTTCCGCGGCTGGATCCTTTGGGAACTTGAAGACATGTTGTTATACAACTAATCCACGAAGTTTGGGAGCTCTTATCATAGATTAATCACCCCATAACATCCTTCAATCCAGCGAATCAAAGTTAGTTTTCCTAAAATCCTAGTTTTGGGAAAAATTGGGGATTTTGTTGATTTCGTCCGTTTGATTCATTATAACTTATAATAGTGATGGATTGATGATTATTAAGTTGTGTTATATCGAGTCCCTTGCTTTTCCATGGTTGGATTGCCGAGGATTCGTCGTTTTATTGAGTTTCTAATCGACACCTTGAAAGTGTTCGATAAAATGTCACAAAGGGGATTCGGGCATTGTACGATTATTCTTCCTCGTTCGATCGTCAATTTATTCATGGTATGATGTTGGGGTCAGGTTCCTTGCAAAGAACTCGAGTCGGAACCCTTCCGTTCGCCGTTTCCTGATCGGTTGTGTTACCGCCGGAGAATTTTGGGCGTTCGAGGTTCCGGTTGAGCCATGTTCGTCGGAGTATCCGACATCGACTATTGAGGCAAGTATCTTGCCCATACACTTCGTGTTTCGTAGACATAATAAATTGGTGATTGTCTATGTATGAAAATTGAATGTTATTTAACTTTCAAGAGAATCAATATATATATATATATATATAAGTATATATTCCCGATAAAGGTCTTCTTCAAATTAACTTGAGTGTTCAAGAACGAATGCGTCATTCTGAGAATGGGTATTAGTATTGTATGTTGTGCCCGGTTTTCGTGTGGTACTGTTAGATAACTGTCGTCACGATGATGTGTGATGTTGTGTGGTTTTCCATTGGGTTTCTCACTCGGGGATGTCTCAAGGAGGCTCCGAGGTCCGTGGCTTACTAGCACGGGATGCGAATAACCCTTGGGAGGATGTCGATGTGAGTATTTGGGTCTTGGACCCTGTGATTTGTGATTGGAATTGTATTTTGGAAATAACCTTGGGTTGTGTCCCAAAATGGGTTCCGTAAGGCTGTGAATTCTTTAAAACATTTTACTTGTTGTTTACCTCGTTTCATTCCTACCTTTCATAGTTTGTAGATTATGTTGTTAATCTTGCATGTGTCCGATTGGGGAGGCCATTCTGGTGAGTACTCTGAGTATATGGTTTATAGTCCTTTGCATTGGAAGTCGGATATTACTTCTGAGTGTGAGAGTTATATTTGTTCACTCCGAGAGGGCCTGACGGGGCCGAGGAGGGTTCTGCTTATGACGGTTCCGCGAACATTTGGGTTAGCCACTCCGAGAGGGCCCAACGGGGTCGAGGAGGGGTTCGCGTATTGTCGGATCCACGGTTAACCAGGAGTATTTTTAGCCTTGTGGCTTGATGCATTTTTGTGATATGTCCGGAGTATCACGATGTTTTGACTTGCCATAATGCTTGGGATGTAATACATATTTATCATAGGTGCTTGGACTATAATGGCTTATGGATGATGTGTTGTGTGTAATTGGTCCTCATTTGTGAATTGATGTATGGCTATAGTTTTTGTGATTATTTTCCAATAAAAAAAACTCCCGGGATTCGGAGTTGTTTTCAAAGTGCTTACTTGTTCAATTCTATTTTCAAGACTTGAACTATTTTTAATTATCAAAATATCTCGAGAAGTCTTTTGTTGTATTCTCGGAATGTGTTATGTATGGCTCGTACTTGTACTTTATACTTGCACTAGCAAAACAGTGGAGTTTTGCTAACCCCCAAGTATTCGGGGGTGGATGTCTGTTTTTGCATCCAGGTACATGCAGGTTTGGGAGCAAATCACAGGATCGGTGCGAAGGATGATGGAAGGCGAATGATACTAATCACACGAAGGCCAGTGTTGGATGCAGTCAGTTGGAGTTTGTGTATGGTCTTTCTTTTGTCGTACCCTTGGTTTGTGAGTGTACTTTACCCTTGCATGGGTATGAGTCGAGATAGAAATATGCATTTTGACTTGTATGTTTGTGATAGAAGACCAAGTTAGTATGTTGATTTGGTATTTTATCATGTCAATATGTAATGAGTTGTGTTGTTTGGATGTCTAGCCTGGTGGATCCTTACGGAGAGGGTCTGCGGCGTGTAATATTTCCGGTATGATTATGGGGGTGTTACACATATGGAATTTTATACATATCCTCAATCTCCTCCTTCTTAGGGTAATCTTGGCTCGTCAATTTAAAATTGTTAGTAAGAGGCGAACTAACAACTTTAGCTTTGTCCATGTTGAAACATTTAAGTACCTTCTCGATGTATTGCTCTTGCGACATGTGCAATTTTCGGGCTGCTCTATCCCGAGTAATTCTTATCCCAAGAATTTGTTTAGCCGCCCCCAAGTCCTTCATGGCAAAGGACTTACTCAATTCTTTCTTCAAGTCGGCAATCCTCTCGGCATTCTTGCCTACGATCAATATGTCGTCCACATAGAGAAATAAGATGATAAAGTCATCATCTCCGAATTTTTTGAAAAATACGCAATGGTCTAGAGTCGTCTTCCGGTAGACTTGCTCCCCCATAACCGACTCAAACTTCTTGTACCATTGCCTTGGTGCTTGTTTCAACCCGTATAAACTCTTTCGAAGTTTACACACATAATCCTCTTTTCCTTCGACCTCAAATCCTTCCGGTTGCTTCATATAAATTTCTTTGTCAAGGTCTCCGTGAAGAAAAGCCGTCTTGACATCCATTTGCTCAACCTCAAGATCAAGGCTAGCCGCAATACCAAGGACCAATCAAATCGGTCTTATCTTCACAACCGGAGCAAAAATCTCGTCAAAATCAATGCCCTTATTTTGACTAAATCCTTTCACCACGAGTCTAGCTTTGTATCGGGGCAATGAGGTACGCTCCTCCGACTTCACCCGATACACCCATTTGTTTCTCAAAGCCCTCTTGCCTTTCGGCAACTTCACCAACTCGTAAGTGTTATTCTCATGCAAGGAACTCATCTCATCTTGCATGGCATCCATCAATTCCTTCTTTTTTTCATCCTCCATGGCCTCCGCAAAATATTCGGGCTCTCCCTCATCGATGAGTAAAACGTACTCATCGGCCGAATAACGGGTGGAGGGATGACGATCCCTTGTCGACCGCCTATGTGGAACAAAAGATCTCATGTTCGTCATGGGTAGCTCGGGATGAGCTCAATCGGTGTCATCTTGCCTCAATTCATCATTCTCACCATCATCATGTTGTTCATTATTTTGGACGTCATCTCCAACGGATGTCTCAACATTTTGTGGAGGAACGGGTTCCAAATCAATGAGATCATATCGTGTTGCGGAGCCGACTCTCCATTCTCAACATCCTTCATTGTTTGATCTTCTACAAAAACAACGTCTCTCGACCGAACAAGTCTCTTTGTCACCGGGTCATATAATCTATACCCAAACTCATCAAGCCCGTAGCCAATAAAAATACAAGGCTTCGTCTTGGAATCAAGCTTTGATCTCTCATCATTCGGAATGTGAACAAAAGCTTTACATCCGAAGACCCTCAAGTGGCGGTACGAGATATCTTTACCGCTCCACACCTTATCCGGCACATCAAATTCCAAAGGGACACACGACGTCAAATTAATAACATGAACCACCGTGTTCAAAGCTTCTCCCAAAAATGACTTTGGCAATCCGGCATGTGAGAGCAAACAACGAGCTCTCTCAACCAATGTCCGTTTCATTCTCTCCGCCAAACCATTGAGTTGCGGAGTCTTCGGGGGCGTCTTTTGATGTCGGATCCCTTGCTCTCGGCAATATTCATCAAAGTGTCCGGTGTACTCTCTACCATTGTCCGTCCGGATACACTTTATCTTCTTCCCGGTCTCTCTTTCCACCTAGGCATGAAATTATTTGAAAGTGTCTAACACTTGATCTTTGGTCTTCAAGGTGTAAGCCCACACTTCCTAGAATGATCGTCGATGAATGTGACAAAATATCGGCAACCACCGAGCGTCCTCATCTTCATAGGACCACAAACATCGGAATGAACAAGATCAAGCACATTTTTCTTCCGTGAAGGAGTATGACTCTTAAAAGTAACTCTCCTTTGCTTCCCGGCTAGACAATAATAGCATCTTTTAAGGTGTACCTGAACCCCGGACAACGCCTCCTTTTTCGATAATAGCGCTATTCCTTTTTCACTCATATGACCGAGCCTCTTATGCCATAGCTCGGCCATGTCATTATTGTCGATTGTGTTCACGAAATTAGTCGTGACCTTCGGAAGTGTCACGTACAATTTTCCTTCCTTTTGTCCTCTCCCGACAATCAAGGAACCTCTAGTGAGTTTCCACAACCCCTTGCCAAAACCACTATGATAGCCGTCATCATCGAGTAAACCAATGGACATAACATTAAGCCTCATGTCCGTAACATGTTTTACATTCCGTAAAATAAGTTCCATTC
Source organism: Orobanche coerulescens (assembly GCA_033398695.1). Taxonomy (NCBI): domain Eukaryota; kingdom Viridiplantae; phylum Streptophyta; class Magnoliopsida; order Lamiales; family Orobanchaceae; genus Orobanche; species Orobanche coerulescens. The sequence goes on along the minus strand of CM065816.1, from coordinate 111,523,858 downwards.
CGGTGTCGAATCTCAAATGCACATCTCCCACTCCAACAATCTTGGATAACCCATCGTTACCCATCTTGACTATACCAAATTCACCCGGAGTATAAGAAGAGTAAAAATCTCTACGTGATGTAACATGACACATAGCACCACTATCGACCACCCAACTCGAATCATCTCTCGCAAGGTTGACCATATCATAATCGAAACAAACAAAGAATTCTTCGGTAGTAGTATTAACTTCGGCTTTATCATTACTACCGCTTTCCTTCTTTTGTGAATTTTCTCGGCCTTGGCGATTCTCCTTCTTCAATTGTCGGCAAAATTTCTTAGTATGCCCTTTCTTACCACAATGGTAACATTCGATGTTGGCATACTTCCCCCGAGAACTACTCCTTTGTGGCCCTCTATTACTCGGACCTCTACTTTGACCTCTCCCCCGTCTTTCGGTAACTAGAACATCCGACTGTGACGAAGATCCTTGTGCTTTTCTTCGGACCTCCTCATTCAACATGTTCCCTTTAGCTAGTTCCATCGAAATGACTCCATCGGGGGCGGAGTTAGACAACGACGTTCGAAACGTCTCCCAAGAATCCGGCAAGGTGCCTAACAACCACAAAGCTTGCACCTCCTCTTCGAATTTAATTCCCATTCCGGCAAGTTGATTAATTATGCCTTGGAATATATTTAAATGATCCGATTGAGGAGTCCCGTCTCGAAACTTCAAATTCATCATTTGTTTAATGAGGAATAACTTATTATTCCCCGTCTTCTGAGCATACAATTGCTCGAGCTTGTGCCATAACTCTCGAGCATCCTTCTCTCCACTAATATGGTTCAAAAAGTTATCATCCACCCATTGTCGAATATATCCGCAAACTTGACGATGCAAAATAGTCCACTCTGCGTCGGACTTTCCTTCCGGTTTATCTTTGCTAAAAACCGGCATATAATAATCCTTCACGTATAGAAGGTCTTCCATCTTCCCCTTCCATACGTGGTAGTTTGAACCGTTCAAGTTAACCATTCTACTCATGTTGGCTTCCATCTTACAATTGAGATACTTAACAACCACGAAACAACAAATCCCGTGGCTCCGATACCACTTTGTTGGGAAAAATACCGACTAACGTCACGTCACAACGAATAATACGGAACCTCGTTTGACAAATTCCCACTCTTCAATCGTAACTTTGTGGTTACCTACGAGTAGAGCAATAATTACAACTCGATAAAATTAATACAAATGATATTCGAAAAATAATAAACACGAGACACAAATTTTAGCGTAGAAAACCCCTCAAGACGAGAGTAAAAACCACGGGACAGAAGTCGCTTAAAATACACTATCACTAATACACACAAATACACAATCGTCCCTAATACAAACTAGGGGTATACACCAATCGTCAAATACTTGGTAATAAATGTTCTTCAAGTATTTGGAATCAACAACAACAAGATCGAGAAAAGAAACAACCGTAAATAGCTTACACAAAGAGCTAACGAAATACCCGTACTTCCGGACTCAAAAACTCGATCTACACCGGTGAAAGGATTTGCCCAATAGGTACCAAGCTCTTGTCAAAAGATCACGACGATCCGACTGATAAATCTTCGGGAAAATGAAGAACTGTATTTCTCTCTCTTGTTTCTATCTCTATATCTCTCTCTCTTGTTCTTCAATGTGTATGTGAAAGTAATTAAAGTCCCGATCCAAAAACCTGCATAAAAGGTACCCATTTGTTGGTTTGACCCGTGTGCCGCGGCCCGGGCTAAATGTGCCGCGGCACACAGCGCAAAATTACGCCCAGGACTCGGCAGGGGGCCGCGACCCGGCCGGCAGGGGCCGCGGCCCAGAGTACAGACGCGCCAGGCAAATAACGGGGGCCGCGGCTCGGCAGGGATGTGCCGCGGCCCCAGGTGATCGGCAGCGCTCGGCAGGGAGAGGCTCGGCAGGGGCCGGCAGGGGTGTGCTCGGCAGGGGCCGCGGCCCAGAGTACAGTCTCGGCCGATGCTGAGTGATTTCAGCGGGGGCCGCGGCTCGACAGCTGTGTGCCGCGGCCCAGCAGTGCTGGTGAGGAAAAACGTCTTTTCAAGCGTAGTGCCACGGCCCGGAGTCCGGTCGACTCCGAAAATGCCTATATTTCGGAAATTACTCCTACAGTTAGTTCTATAGGCATCGGGATGTGAATTATGAACTCGTGAGGTTATCCATCTTGGAATGTACGACACACATCCCGGATAATCACGGCTGATCAGTATTATAGTTTTGGGTCAAGAATCTTGAATAGATTTGGAACTACTTTGAGGATCTTGAATTGGAAATCTTAAAAATTTTTGAATCAGAAAACCATCCAAATAAAACTCCTTTACATATATTTTGAAATATCAAAGATTTTGGATTATTTTATAAATATGAACATTCTTGGGTTATTTTCGAAATGTTCTTTTGATGATTAATCTGTTTATTGACGTTTATTAATGTTCTTTTGATGATTAGCTATTGTCTTTGAAATTCCTAGTTGGTTGTTTTGGGGATTTTCTTAAGACCCGTCCTGTTAAATGTGTAATTGTTGAATCATTTAACATTATCTAGTACTTCTGATCATATATTGATCATTCTCGTTTCTTGATTTGATGGGTTCGGTTCATATTTGAGGTCTTCTTGTGAATTCAATCAATCCTAGTGTTGGAGCAAGATTGGTCGGTATCGCCGTTTGAAGATAGAGTTATAAAACTCTTTCGCGTTGCGGAAGCGATTTAAATAAAGGTGCGGAAAATAAATCGACACAAGATATATAGAGGTTCGGCCAAATGTGCCTACGTCCTCTCTTTTGTATCTTTTTCTATAGGTTAAAGATCAACTTTGCACCTCTCTTCTATCAGTCGAGAGATAACCGTTACAAATTCGTCTTCTATCGGTCCAAGTAAATCGTTCAATCACTTGTCTTTATGTTGGTCCTAATTAAACCGTTTTCCTTTTCTATTGGACAAGGAATCAACCAATCTAGCTTTCTATGGGTACTAGACAAACCTCACTCGGATATAGAATGCGAACTTAACAATGCCGGATCCTTGATCCTAATAACACCGAATCCAATCTTATCCTTTCTTTTTCCTCTCGTATATGAGTTTTCGTGTACCACATTCAAATTCTTGACAATATAAGCTCAATTAGAACAACGATAGAATGTATAATAATATATGATCAATATCTTGATTGCTTGAAATTGTTGTAGGTTCAATACCATAGGAAGTGGTATTTATAGGCTCCAAAGCCTCAACTAGCCGTTAGCTCTCTGTCACTCCATTACGTACGTTATTCAACATCCATTATGTACGTAAAGTATATTACGTACGTTAAGCTTCTCTTGTTACGTACGTTAAGCTCTTCATAGATCAGTCCAGTAGCTTCGTTTCTTCTATTACGTACGTTATCAAAACCTCATTACGTACGTTATAATAAGTCTTCATATCCGTTGCATGCTGACGTATTCCATGACATCATTTGTCCGTTCAACAGTATTTGAGTTCATAACATAGTATTACGTACGTTATACCAAGATCATTACATACGTTATAAGCACTACATTGCGTACGTTATACATGTTCTGCCCAGCTTTTTGCGTCTTCGACTTCTTCGTTGTTTTGTTTCGCTTCTTTGTTGTTTTCCTTTATTTAACAACTAATCATCAAAACTCGATTAATGAATATTTGGAATAAAATATTCCAACAATCTCCCCCTTTTTGATGATTACAAAACAACAACTTGAATTGGATAAAACCTGCAAAATAAAAAATATATATATTTGTACGAATCAAAGTTTTCGGCTTTGATCGTTTCGTTAGTTTCTCTCATCTTATCTTTTTCTCCTTTTCGACTTCTTCTTTTCATTTTCAACTTCTTCGTTTTCTTTTTCGACTTTCTTCGACTTTTCTCCTCCTTTCGGATTCGTATGATTTTTTTCCTCTCCCCCTTTTTACTTTTATTTTTTCTCATCATTCTTCCATGACACTTTTTATCGCATTCAACTATTCTCTCCCCCTTTTTGTTATCAGCAAAAAGTGTAAATAAAGTGCAAATAACGATTGATTATAAAATGTATGCAAAAATGGGTAATCTCCCCCTGACGAAAATCTCCTCCTTTATAATACCCCCCGAGTAAAATACTAATTGTTGAAAATTTAATTTTTTGGGATCCAACCGAAAGTCGGTTGTTTTTCATTAACATAGACGATGTTCGGAATAGTGGTTCCTTTAGGGATCCAAACTTTTTTAGTTTTAATCGTCCGTCGTGGGATTTTACAATTTGAAATATGGTGCCCAATTTTTAAACATTTATTGCAACGGGGTATTTTGAAATTTAAGAATTCGGTTTTAATACGTGGTTTGAATCATAACCCCTGTTTGTTTAAAGTAAATTTTTGAACCGACCGCATTTGTTCAAATTTATCATTACCGCACGAAAATTTCTTTGTCAAAACTTTAAGTTCGTCTTGAACTTTTAAAAGATCATTCTTTAAAATATTTTCATTTTCAAGGCATTGAGAATGATCGGTCTCGATAATTTACCCTTTTTCAAGAATTTTGGAAATTTTAATTTCCAATAATTTGTTTTTAGATTGGAGGGATTTAATTTCGGATAAAGCATTTTGAAAATCGGAATGCAATAAAGAATGCTTCAAATAATTCATCTTGAGACGACGTACTAACCTGGATTTCGACGTCGCTTTCGTCGATGAACTTCTTGCCATAAGTGCGATGTTATTTTGATTGATGAAATCTTCGTCCTCGTCTTCGTCACTCCATGTGGCAATTAAAACTTCCTTCTTTTGATTTGCTCGGCAATTCTTCGCAAAGTGGCCTGATTTACCACAGATTCGACAGTTATTGTCGAATTTCTTAGATTCGCCCGTCTTGATGTCTTTCTTTCTCCGGTTTAATAAGTTTTGGAACTTATTAATATTTTTGGCATAATATGCCGATTCTTCGTCACTTTCGTCCACTGGGATTTCTTCTTTACGAGACATCTTAGCTTTCATAGCTATCATTCTTTCATTCGGCTTCGGCTTGTTGTTCCGTGATTTTAGAACAATCTCATAATTAATTAGCAAACCAACGAGGGCGCTAAAGTTGAGAGTGTTGATATCTTTAGATTCCATGATCGCCGTCACGGTGCTGTCCCATTCGCTAGGTAGTGATCATAAGATTTTCTTTACTTTCTCACTACTTGATAGCAGTTTTCCGAATGAAGTTAGTCCATTGGTGATGATCGAAAATCGGTCGAGCATGTTGGTTATGGACTCGTCACCCTTCATCATGAATAACTCGTAGTCATGGAGTAGCATATTGATCTTCGTCTCCTTGACTTGATTTGTGCCTTCGTGTGTGATTTCTAACATTTTCCAAATCTCTTTGGCACTTTCACACGAGGATATCCGGTTGTGTTCTTCCAGATTTAAAGCACAATAAATAAGTTGAGTTGCCTTACAGTTGTGATGATCATTTTTCCAATCTTCATCACTATATTCTTCGAAGCTTTTTAGAGAGCCGTCCGGTTTTATAGGAATTTTCGGACCTAGGCAAATCACTTTCCAAAGCGCGATGTCATAAAATCGGATGAATATTGACATCTTCTTCTTCCATGTCATGAAGTTAGACCCATCAAAGAATGGTGGTCGGTTCAAGGCAAGACCTTCAACCGGGGCAAATAGAAACGCCATTGGGATCTTCTCCTCGAATGTTAATTCGCTTCTAGGAGGTACCGCTCCGATACCAATTGTTGGAGCAAGATTGGTCGGTATCGCTGTTTGGAGAAAAGTTATGAAACTCTTTCGCGTTGCGGAAGCGATTTAAATGAAGGTGCGGAAAATAAATCGACACAGGATTTATAGAGGTTCGGCCAAACGTGCCTACATCCTCTCTTCTGTATTTTTTTCTATAGGCTAAAGATCAACCTTTGTATCTCTCTTCTATCGGTCGAGGGATAACCGTTACAAACTCGTATTCTATCGGTCTGAGTAAACCGTTCAATCACTTGTCTTTATGTCGGTCCAAGTTAAACCGTTTTCCTTTTCTATTGGACAAGGAATCAACCAATCTAGCTTTCTATGGGTACTATACAAACCTCAGTCGGATATAGATTGTGATTCTAACAATGCCGGATCCTTGATCCTAATAACACCAAATCAAATCTTATCCTTTCTTTTTCCTCTCGTGTATGAGTTTTCGTCTATCACACTCAAATTCTTGACAATGTAAGCTCAATTACAACAACGATAGAATGTATAAAAATATATGATCAATATCTTGATTGCTTGAAGTTGTTGTAGGTTCAATACCATAGGAAGTGGTATTTATAGGCTCCAAAGCCTCAACTAGCCATTAGCTCTCTGTCACTCCAAAGCCTCAACTAGCTGTTGTCTGATCGGCGACTCGTGCTGTGTGAATGATGTGATGTCTCTTGATGATTTTGTGATATTCATGAACGTGTTGTGTTCAACCAGGTGTTGGGATTCGGTGCCTAAAACGAAGGCCCAACGGAAGTGGTAAAACGAAAATTAATTCGATCCGAATCCTACGAGGATCGATCGAGCTACGTATATACGAATATCAAAACGAATAACAAGAGATATAGAAACTCACCCTTGTAGTCCGTTGATTATATGGACAACCTTCTCTTGAGCTATTCCCCAAGCTTTGCTTGATCTCTACGAATCTATTCCGCTTCAAGCCCTTGAACGATCCAACGCCGAAAGCACCACGTCTCTACTTGCCACGCGCCGGAAAAATGATCGGAATAACACTCACCTCGTTATCCTCCAAGGATACGGCTAGAACAAGGTGATGAAGCTTTTAATTATTACACTCTAAGTGTATAATATATATATATATATATATCTTTTGATTTCTTAATTTTTTTCTCTAAGAACCACCAAGACACTTAAAGAAGATGATGAAGACTATGAGAAAAGTTTTTTTCTCTCTCTCTCTCTCTCAAAACTCACGTTGGAATGGAATGGATGAAGTGAGTTTGATGAGAAGTCTTCCTCTCTTTATTCTTTTTCCACTCACATGCAAAACAAATCATCCCATATGATATTTTAACCCACAAGTCATGTTCCTTAATATAAAAAGGAAACAACAAGACAATGGGAAGGTGGGTGGAAGGGGTTGGGGCGGCCCATGTACAAATCGGACGAGTTCGGTTCGTTTCGGACTCTCGAAAGTCCAAACAGATAAACTCCAATTCCGTTTCGATGTATTTATATCGATTAATTAATCCAATTAATTAAACATATCAAATACAAAATAATATAATTAATTTCTCTAAGAAATAATTATATTCATGAATTAAATTAATCACCCAGTAATTTATTTAATTCATTTAGGCCGTAAATCAATTTATCCAATAAATCGATTTAGACATCTAATGTCCCAAATTAGATATCCAATATCTAATATTCATAATGAGAGAATAATCTCAATTCATTCCGTCGTCAGTCCTATTGCGCGACTCGGTAGGTCCGTCTCAGTCAGCAATGGGAGGAACCAAAGAGTAGTAGCACCACCTAGCCAGCCTGGCGGCCTACACTGTACTCCAACTGAGAACGAATGATTGGGATCATTCAAGAACCATTCTGTCGTGAATACCGGTAAACGTATAAACCCTTCTTTCAAATGTCCCGATCAAGTTATAGGGTCACGGTCAGTCAAACCCTATCTGTACTTGATGCTATGCATGCGTTAATGCAAATCGAGATCATCGAGCTGTCGTGTATGTAATACAACTAGCTCCAATGCTTTGGCCAAAGACTTATGATCTCATCTGCCAATAACCGCATAGGACATATAACCCGCTCACTAACGGGAGAAATAATCCTATCTTGGTATTCAGTAGGACCTGCTACTTGCCCGTCAAGATGCATGTCGAGGTTGACCCCCGCCTTCCGGTTTACAGGGTCGAACTACTCTAATGAAAATCTTGACGTCACAAGCACATCCCTACTAAATCCTCAAGTCGAAGGTTCACGAATACCTATCACAACCTTTCGATTCCGTCATTGACTGTCCCGGAGTGAAATCCGTGTGACGAATCGAGGGTGAGTTGGTTCGAGTATACTAATCCAATTAGCATACCCATATCGTGTGCTCCCACTAACCATTAGCGTTCGACAGGCACTCTCCATGTCAAAGAACACGTCATACAAGTCTTCACATAAACTTAACGCCCAGTTAAGTTTCATTGACTTGCGAACGATTAAGTATTTGAGCTATAAACCTTTCCAGTGCCGACCCCCTTATCCAATAAGGAGTGGAACGTTTTGCTCTCAAATACACGAACTAGTTTCTATATGTATATTTACGAGTTAGGAATGCCAGTAACTACCAGTAAATAAAGAAACATTCATTGCCTTATATAATTGATTTACATAATAACAAGTACAATGCCCTCACTCAACATCCTCTGAGTGGCATTCGAGGGCATACTCCTAACAATCTCCCACTTGCACTCAATGCCACACACTATGGTATCTAATACCCATGTTCTCCAGATGACGCTCCAAGCTAGTCTGAGAAAGTGGCTTGGTCAGTGGATCGGCGACGTTGTCGGCCGAGTCTACTCAGGCAAGACAATGTATCCCTTGCGAACAAATTCTCTTATGAGATGATACTTCCTCTCAATATGTTTGTCTTTGTTGTGAAACCTCGGCTCCTTGGCTCGCGCTGACTCCGTCGTTGTCGCAAAGACAATGAACAGCACAAAGACATGGTATCACTTGAAGTTCTTCCAAAAACTTCTTAATCCAGAACCCTTCCTTGGAAGCCTCCGAGGCTGCTTGATACTCAGCCTGACAAGTGGAATCAGCAGTCGCGCTTTGTTTGGCGCTACGCCAAGATATTGCTCCTCCATTAAGAGTAAATATATAGCCAGAAGTAGACATCGAGTCGTCCTTCAGTCCTTGGAAGTCCGAATCAGTGTATCCCACCACATCCAATTCTCCACCGCCATACATCAGAACCATATCTCTAGTCCTTCTCAAGTACTTGAGAACGTTCTTTACGGCAGTCCAATATTCCCTACCTGGATTTGCCTAAAACCTACTCACCACGCTTACAACATGCGCAATGTCAGGTCTCGTACACAACATAGCATACATAAGGCTACCCACGGCCGAAGCATATGGTATGTTACTCATTTCCTTTCGTTGTTCCTCACTTTGAGGACACATCTTCAAGGAGAGTTTTATTCCATGTCGCATCGGTAGGAACCCTCTTTTAGAATCATCCATCTTAAATCGCTTTAAGATTTTGTCTATATAGAGGGCTTGGGAAAGACCTATTGTTGTCTTCGTTCTATCCCGGTAGAGCTGAATACCAAGAATATAGGTGGCTTCTCCCAAGTCTTTCATGGAGAAATTACTCGAAAGCCAAGATTTCACAGAACTGAGCATTCCCACATCATTACCTATTAGTAGAATGTCATCCACATATAGTACTAAGAATGCGATCTTGCTCCCACTAACGCTCTTGTATACACAAGGTTCCTTTTCATTTTGCACGAAGTCAAACTCTTTGACCGCCTCGTCAAAACGAAGGTTCCAACTACGTGACGCTTGCTTCAGTCCATAAACGGAACGCTGAAGCTTGCACACTTTCTGAATATCGACTTCGGACACAAAGCCTTTAGGCTGCTCCATGTAGATTTCCTCCTCGAGGAATCCATTAAGGAAAGCCGTCTTTACGTCCATTTGCCATATCTCATAATTGTGGTAGGCAGCTATAGCAAGCATCATGTGAATAGACTTGATCATGGCTATGGGCGTGAAGGTATCGTGGTAATCGATCCCTTCCTTCTGGGTATAACCCTTTGCCACAAGCCTGGCCTTATAGGCGTCAACCTTGCCATCACCATCAGTCTTTCTCTTGTAGATCCACTTGTTCCCAATAGGCACTATGCCCTTGGGGCGGTCTACTAGAGTCCAGACCTCATTGACATGCATCGAGTCTATCTCAGCTTCTATAGCTTCACGCCATTTCCCGGAGTCTACATCCACCATCGCTTAGTCATAGGTCGTCGGGTCGGTCTCTTGGCTATCACTTGGAACCTCATGGAGACCCAGCTCCTCCAAGTGCACAAGCCCATACCTCTCAGGTAAATGAGACACCCTACTAGACCTACGAGGTGGTTGTACTTGTGTTTCATAAGGTTCAGTTCCAGTTTCTTGCACAGGTGTCTCCCGAGGAGTTTCATTGTATTCTTCTAAAGAAATACTTCTACCTGCTCCGCCTTCCTGAATGAACTCATCTTCCAGGAAGTGTGCTTGTAAAGCAACAATGATCTTCCGATCTTCGGGCATGTAGAATAGATATCCCATCATCCCAGATGGGAATCCAATGAAACGTCCCTTCGCGGACCTAGCTTCCAACTTCTCCACCTTAGTCTTCTTGACATAGGCGGGACATACCCAAATCCTAATGTGATTAAGACTTGGTTTCCTGCCTTCCCACATCTCATGTGGAGTTTTAGGAACGGATTTAGAAGGACATCTGTTCAATATGTAAGCAGCAGTCAGGAGTGCATACCCCCACAGGTAAATCGGTAAGTCAGTATAGCCCAGCATGGAACGGACCATGTTCACACCATTTAACTGAGGAGTACCTGGAGGTGTTAGTTGTGAAACTATTCCATGTTCCTTAAGGAACTCGTCAAACTCTGTACTCATATATTCGCCACCTCGGTCCGACCGAAGTGCATTGATATGATTACCAGTTTGTTTCTCGACTAGGGCCTTGAATTCCTGGAATTTCTCAAAGGCCTCGGATTTATGTTTCATTAAGTATACATAACCATACCTAGTATGATCATCTGTAAACGTAATGAAATATTGATATCCGTCACGTGCTGCTTCCAAAGCACCACATACGTCGGTATGGATTAATGCCAGTTTATCAACGGCTCTTTCAAAAGTCCCTGTGAAGGGGGACTTAGTCATTTTGCCTTTAAGGCAAGATTCACAAGTAGGAAAAGGATCCGATCCCAATGGACCCATAAGTCCATCTTTTTCCATCTTGTAAACCTTGGTCTGACCAACGTTACCAAGTCTAAGATGCCATTTCAAAACTTGATTGGTTTCATTCCTACCACGTTTTCTAGTCATAGTATTCACAACTACTTTGTTGCTGAGATTTAGATGATACAATCCATTCAACAATGTAGCAGTACCCACTAGTTTATTTCTAAAATAAATTTTTCAGGAACCATCACCAATGAAAAATGAAAAGCCCTTTTGGTCCATGACCAGAATGGATACAATGTTTTTGTGCCCCTTGGGTAAAACAAGTACATCTTCTAAAGTCAAAACAAAGCCGGATTCTAAACCCAAAAGAAGTGATCCTATGTCGGTCGCCTCGACACTATGCCCGCTTCCGACTGTGATCATAACTTCTCCAGCTCCAAGCTTCCTACTTTGTTCCAGATCCTGATTCACGGTACAAATATGAGAACTAGCACCAGAATCTAGTATCCAGGAAGTAGAAAATACAGTAGCAGAACAATTTGTTTCCAAAACTAAAAGTTCTATACCTAAAGTGCCATGAAGAATCAGACAGTCTCTAGCCCAGTGGCCCAGCTCACCGCACTTTAGACAAGCATCCTTCTTCTTCTTGTTCTTCGGAACCATCGGGGCCTTGCCCTTTCCCTTAAGGTTCTTGACTTGTGGTCCTGTTTGCTTCTTGATCTTTTTCTTCTTATTCTTAGACCTCCGAGGTCCAGAAGAAATCACAAGAGCAGACTCCTTCATCCGCGGAGTCTTCATCTGAGATTGAGCGGTCACAAGTTTGTTCATTAGCCCAGCTAAATTACATGCAATCTCATTGCATTTGAAGTTCATAACAAACTGTGAGAAGGATTCAGGGAGAGATTGTATGATAAGGTCGGTTTGGAGAGAAGTATCTATTTTAAAATCAAGAGCCTTCAATCTCACGATCGGTCACTTCTGAGGTTGCCGCCCATTATTTTGCTAAAAGATTGACCGGTGAGGGGGTCACTTTGAGGCCAAAGGAGATGATTGCAGAGATGTGTAGGGAGTATGGCATTGACATGCTATATAGTTTTGCTCTCCGGACGAGGAATATAGCGATAGAGAATACATATGGCGGCTTTGATGAGTCGTATCAGAGGCTCCCATCTTATCTGTATTTATTAAAACAGCGTAATCCAGGGATAATTTATGATTTGCAGACGACTCGTGAGGGAGTGTTTTGCCACATGTTCGTTGCACTCGGACAGAGTATTAGTGTAATACCCGGTTGTAGTTCAGTAATTATCATTTAGTATTTATCAGTCAGTATTTGTCACTCAGTAATTTTCACTCATTAATGATCATTTGTCACTCATATTCAATCATTGTATTCACCGTTCAGAGTAATTGTATCGTGTATCAATCGTCATTCATCATCAATCTAGTTGGAGAATCGTGCCGTGTTTATCATCGTTGTCATCTTCATAGTGTGCTGTGTGTGAGGAGTAGCGCACGCTACGTACTCTTTTTAGCGTGCGCTAATTGAGTACGGGTAGCGCACGCCACCTCTCAACACTAGCGCACGCTAGTATGTTTGAAGCAGTCAGTCCAGAAGACACTGGACTGCAGTTGGGTTATTATTAGCACACGCTATGAATGGTAAGTAGCGTGCGCTAGTAGTTCGGAGTAGTGCACGCTATGCAGTCGGTGTAGCGCGCGCTAAGGACGGTTCAGGCATTGTCCAGTAGCTACTGGACTGCATTGGATAAATGCCTAGCGCACGCTACGAGTATAGTAGTGCACGTTAATCGGTGTAAGTAGCGTACGCTGAAGCTTGTGTGTAGCGCGCGCTACCGCGATCAGATCAGATAACCGGAGGTTCTGGACTCCAGCAATGGGCATTATATAATTCGTTAGCGCACGCTAACCATTTATGTTAATGCACGCTAATTAAAGGATCGTAGCGCACGCTACAAGTGGTACGTAGCGCACACTAGTGTTGCGATCAGAGGGTACTGGACTACCCAGTACACCCGTTAGCGCACGCTACACACAGGAGCTAGCACACGCTAACTGGGATTTGCTATATATAGGACAGCCCAGTCCTTTAACGTCAATTGTCATTTCTCTTCATTTCTTCGACGGTTTTGGGCGATTCCGGGCGATTTGGAGAGTGATCTTTGAGGTGTAATCATCAATCATCATCTTCAAGCTTATCATTCGGATTAATCATCATTTCATCATCCTCATCACATCAAATCAAGGTAATAATCTCTTGGATCTAGAATTTCGGACTTTTGGGTTTTTCCTTCCGATTTCTTCGTGTAAGCTTGGATTGTTGTTGGAATATGCTAGATATGGATTATCTACCTTGGATAAATGTATTCCTACGGAATTATTATTGTATATTTCGGATTTCATGAACTTTGGGGTTGACTTCGATATATTTTGGGGGTTTTCAATTAGATGTTGTCGTTAACTCGAGTTGTAGATTCCTATGGGATTATTGATGTCATTGAAGTTGTTTTGTTGGTTTGAAATACTCATTTTGGAGTTAGTTTCGATATATTCGGGATTGGATATTATCAAAGAATGTGTGTTTATTTAGTGTTCGCTAGAATGCCTCAATGAGTTTGATTATCATTGTATTGACTTTTGAGTTAGTCGTGTTTTGTTGCTTGATACGTGCATTGAACAGTTGTTGGTAATTATTGTTATTCAAGGTTGTTCGAGCGACCGACATCTCATTGTAGGACGTTTGTTCGTGGAAGGACGTTGTTCACCGGTGTTGAGTAAGTTAATTCTTACTCGGTTAAAAGGATATTCATTCCTTTTGTTGTTGTTCATTCATAATCATAATTCATTCATAAAGTATTAACCGTATTGAGACTTGTAATTGTCAATTAATCACTTCATTCACGAGGAACGACGGTTCCAATCATTTCATTGAGCTATCATTCATTTCACTATCATTTCATCTCGGTGAGTCATTATTGATTTTCAATATCACTTTTGTTATATCGTGGCACACTGGCGTGCCGGTTGGTATGTGTAGGATTTTCATGTCGGGCACATATAAAGTCGTGTGTTGGTAGTTGGCCTCACATTGGACTGTGCACACGAGATGATCACTTCGTGAGACTGATTAGGTACAAGACCACACGTGTATTCGATCGATACTCGTTGGTGGCTTGTGCACGGACACATTTCCATCTCGGGCATAGTGTGGCGCCATCCTTTGAGCCGTACTGTTAGTTGATTCATACATCATGTTTGATTGCGTATGTTTTCAACAGGATTGTGACTATTCAACTCTTGAGGATTGTTATTCTGTGTAACTGACCCCGTTGGGGAATATTGTTTTCATGTCATGGCAAGGCAAAAGCACGGGAAGAGCACGTTGACGGTGATGAGTTCCAGTGATACTAGTAGGGGGCCCCAGTCCTTTCATTCACCGTGTTTTCTTTATTTTATTTCCGATGCAGATTTCCGTTTGGATGTTGAGTTCATTCAGTGTTGTATATTTTATCTCCATATAAAATATACTTGTTTTCGGTTGTTATCTTGGGTGTGTTGTAATAAAACTCCTCATCGGAGTGATTGATAATATATTGTGGTTCGGTACTGCAATTATATTATTTAATTCATTAATTTTCATTCGCCTGGTGGGTCCCAGTCGGGGGTCCACGGCACTGTACTATCCGCCTAGTTTGGGGTGTTACAGAGTTGGTATCGGAGAGTGGTTTTGAATACTACCTTCTGAGTCATGTCTCATTTGAAATCATCGTTCATCATACTAGTATCATTGAACTTTCGCGTCACGTGTGACCTGTGCAAGAGCCGAGCCTTCAGACCAAAGAACAGTAAGATTTCCTCATTTATCATTTTCATTTGTCATGTCGATCATGTTAACTCAATAACCACTCAGTTCATTTCACTGTCTAGTTGTTGATCTTGAGGATCGTATCATTAATCTTGTTAACTTGTTCAAGATAATCTTTTCAAAAACTTCATTAGATAATCACGTCACCTCAGTTGATCATTCATGTAATCATTGTGATTGAGCGTGTATGCTCATTTTCATCATTTCATAATATAATCATAATGTGATATTCATGTGAGATATATAATTATCATATGACTTTCCACTTCAGTATGGAAAGAGCTGGCAGAGGACGCGGGGGAAGAGGCCGTGTTGCGGGCCGAAACCCAAGAGCTCATATGAATACACGCGCTAATGCAAGGAATAATGCTAATTCATCGAGCAGTGATGATGCCACTCATTCACCTGGATGTAATCATTCACTATCAGGGAGTCGTACCCGGGACACAGCTCAATCAGAAGGTGTTCGGGTTGATCCACTCGCTTTTATGCAGGGCATGATGGCCCAAATGACTCAGATGGCACAATTAATGGAGACAATGCATAATTCGACTACTCAAAATCAGCAGGCTCCTCCGCCGCCACCTCAGAGGCAAGAGAGGGGTGTGAGCAGTATCATTGGCGATATCTCTCGCCAGAGGGCACCTACTTTTGAGGGTTCATCTGAACCGGCGGATATCATTCATTGGCTTGAGCATTTCGAGAAACTGTTTGCTATGGTGGACTGTCCTGAGGGACACAAAGTTTCAGTTGCGGCTTACTATCTTGGTAAGGGCGCACATTCCTGGTGGTTATCGTTGAAGCCCACTGACGGATTTTGTACTTGGGATCAATTCAAGACTCTCATGATGGAGAGGTATTATTCGGCCCCACTCAGGGAGGCCAAGTTGTCAGAATTACTCATTCCCGACCTTTCAGCGGACGATGATGTTCTCGCCATCGCCGAGAAATTTCAGAAACTTCTTCCTTTCGCCTCATCTATCATTCAATCTGAGGCGGACAAAATCAAGTATGTCAGCAAGAGGTTGAAACCTCGTATGCGACTACAGTTGCTTAATCATCATTGCACCACTCTGGCTGAATTCATCGAGAAAGCTCTTACGTATGAGCTTACCGCTAAGGAGATTGCTAAGCAGCAACCTTCATCTGCTGGCAAGAAATCTAAGAATCGTAATCAGTCTGACGGCAGTCAGGCCACTTTCAAGAAGCCTCACACGGGCTCTACCTTTTCTGAATGACCTCCTATGGCGCCTAGACCCGCGGAATCTTAGTCACGCGTGGCCAGTTCGGCCATCACCTGTTTCAACTGTGAAGAACAGGGTCATTTCAGTACCAAGTGTCCGAGGCAGACTGTCACGTGCCATAACTGTGGGATTGCTGGGCATAGGGCCTGTTTTGCCGAAGGGACTCTAAACCTACTCCGGCGTCATCTCAGGCCCCAGGACATTCAGCAGTACAGAATCAAGCCACTCAGTCAGCATCGTTCAAGACGACATGGGCTAATAAAGGCAGAGCCAAAAGCTATCAGACGGGAGCATCCGGTTCAGGGGCTGGCAAGCCCCGAATTTATGAGATGAAGAAGACCGACGATCCAGAGGCCCGGATGATCTCAGGTACACTTGATATTCTATCTCAACCTGTGTGTACCCTTTTTGATATTGGTGCATCGCATTCATTCATTTCCGAGTCATGTTTGAGTAGACTACGTCTGGGTAGTGCTACTAGTTGTGCGCCTTATGTCATTGGTCTACCTGATAGTAGAAAAATTATTGGGGATTGTGAGATTAAGGATTGTCCAATTCAACTTCATGGCCGTGATTGGTTAGCAGACCTAATCGTGGTAGATTTACTGAGAGATGACATCATTCTGGGTATTGATTGGATGGACCGTCACGATGCCGTCATTAGTGTCCGTAAGCGTATGGTCACTATCATTTCAGACGATGGGGTCGAATGTGTATTTCAGGGAAGTAATCCCAACTGTTCTGTGAGAGTCATTAACTTGATGAAAGCAGTGAGATTACTCAATCAGGGGTGTGTCGGTTATTGGTGCTATATGACCAAGACCGAGAAACCATCAGTAATGTTGGAGGATATTCCAGTAGTGAGAGATTATACCGACGTCTTTCCAGACGAGTTACCTGGTTTGCCTCCACAGAGAGATGTGGAATTCATGATTGAGTTGGAGCCTGGTACGTCCCCGATATCGAAGGCACCGTACCGGATGGCCCCGACCGAAATGCAGGAGTTGAAGAACCAATTAGAGGATTTGACCGAGAAGGGTTATATTCAACCGAGTGCGTCCCCGTGGGGAGCACCAGTGTTATTTGTCAAGAAGAAGGATGGTTCGTTCCGCTTGTGTATTGATTACCGGGAATTGAATGGGGTGACGATCAAGAATAAGTATCCCCTACCCCGTATTGATGATCTTTTGGATCAACTTCAGGGAGCTTCAGTATTTTCCAAGATCGACTTAAGATCCGGATATCATCAGTTGCGAATTCGGGAGTCATATATCGCGAGGACGGCGTTTCGAACACGCTATGGTCATTATGAGTTTGTGGTAATGCCGTTTGGGTTAACTAATGCACCTGCATTGTTCATGGAGTTAATGAATCGGGTTTTCATTGACTATTTGGATCGGTTCGTGGTTGTCTTCATTGATGACATTTTGATTTATTCTCGTGACCGGGAGGAGCACAAGTTTCACCTTCATCAGGTTCTCGACGTGTTGAGACGAGAGCAACTCTATAGAAAGTTTTCCAAATGTGAGTTCTGGATGTCCGAAGTGACGTTTCTCGGAAATGTAATTTTATCAGACGGAGTTCGTGTCGACCCTCAGAAGACGGAGGCTATCCGAGATTGGCTACCTCCGAAGAATGTTAAGGAAATCCGAAGTTTCCTCGGATTAGCTGGTTAATATCGGCGATTTGTGGAAGGATTTTCCAAGATCGCTCAACCCATGACGAACCTTTTATGGAAAGATAAGAAGTACACGTGGTCCGACGCGTGTCAACAGAGTTTTGAGGAACTCAAGAGCCGGTTAATTTCAGCACCTGTCCTTTCTTTACCGCAAGGGACGGAAGGATTTGTGGTTTATAGTGATGCATCCGGGCAGGGTATCGGATGTGTACTAATGTAGAACGGGAAAGTTATTGCTTATGCTTCACGGCAATTGAGACCTTACGAGGTTAATTATCCGACCCACAACCTGGAGCTAGCAGCCGTGGTGTTCGCATTGAAGATTTGGCGTCATTATCTTTATGGCGTTACCTATCAGATATTCACTGATCGTAAGAGTTTAAAGTATATATTTACTCAGAAGGAGTTAAATATGCGACAGAGACGGTGGTTGGAACTAATCAAAGATTATGATATTGAGATACTTTACCACCCGGGCAAGGCTAACGTTGTCGCCGATGCCTTGAGTCGTAAGTATGTTCAGGAGCAGATGCTTGCTCGATTACCAATTCATAGGGAACTTCAGCAGGAATTTCTGAGACCCGAGATCTAGGTCTGGTTACAGCGAGTACAAGGGCAACTTTGTACGTTGGAGATTTCATCGCCACTTGAGGAGGCGATCAGGGTGAATCAGGGTTCGGACCCATTTCTGTTACGCATTCGAGAGGATGTGACTCAGGGGAAAGTGTAATATCCGGAATTTCTACTACTGATGTTTATTTTATCCGAGTTATGTTGTACAGCGTGGAATATGTACAGTATGGATAAAATAATGAAGGACTGAGATGTCAGTATTGGTATAATTGTTGTATTTGGTCGACAATTGTATTTAAGAATATTATTGGATTCACTGTTTGTGTTCAGTGTGTCTTATGTACGTTTTTGGTATATCGAGACGTTGGACAAGAATAGATGAAATTGGCTAAGTGTAACATTATTAGCGCACGCTAACAAAGTCAGTTAGCGCACGCTAAGGCTGTTGCGCACGCTAAACATAAGGTTTAGCGCACGCTAGTAATATACTTTATAAAAAGGGACAGAAGGGTGTTATAAAGCATTTCGTCCATTCCTTCCTTGCAACCGAGAGAGAGTTTTTAGAGAGAAGTTTGAGGTCCGAAACACTGAGAGATGATAATCTTTAACAAAGATTAATCTGAGGAACATGGACTAAAGTCTTGTTCTTGAAATTATTGATGATTCTTGGAATGAAGTTGATTGTTCTCCTTCATGGTTCGTCTATACAAGGTAATAGTTCTTCACTTTTGGATTTTGTTTGGATTGATTATTGATGTTCTTGAGTTGATGATAATCATATATTCGAGTTGATGAGCATGATAACGAGTTGGATTACCGTACTAAGTTAGTGTGTTATCAATATATGAGTATTGATATGTTTCGTATGGTTTTGTAAGGAATTCAAGAGATATGTTGATGTAATTCCCTTCTTCAATTCGGATTTTTGATGTTTTGTCGTTGGTTACTTCGTATGGGGACGATTATGGTGGTGCTATTGTGATTCTTGAAGTTATATGAATTGTATGTCGAAGAACATGATGAATAAGGATTTTTAGATGTTAGAACACATCGGATTTTGTCATTTTATGGATCATGAATGTGAATTCGGATAATTCGTGTTCTTGAAGAACTATTGAATTATATATGTCATGATTGTTATGAATAAAAACTGAAATTGGAAAGTTTACGAAAGACTTTAGAATATGATTATTCATGATAATAACCGGTAAATTGTTCTATGAAGTTACCAAATATGAACAAGAAGGAATCTTGTTGATTCGTGTTTAAAGATAAAAGTTGGAATCGAATATGTTATGAAATCCTTAATATCGAGATGAGTTGATCATTGATATGATGGAAGTGTTAAGACGATGCCTGGAATGCATGCCACTGCACAGCATTAGCGCACGCTAAGCTTACTAGCTAGCGCACGCTAACGGGAGCAATTTAGTGCACGCTACGTTATGCATTTAACGTACGCTAAATAGGCAGTCAGTGCATTATTTTCGTGTTTTGATTATGAATTCGTGATGGTTTGATTTGGTTTGTTCTGACTGCGTCTATTCGAGGTTTTTATTGAACCGTTGAGTTCGATTGGTTAGTTTTGTCGGTTGTTGATTGTTATCGGATATGTGTTATTTGATTACTTCGATAGGTTGAGATTATTGATCAGTTATTATAACCGGATGTTGCGGTCGTGTTCGAGTATGTCCATTGTATTGCTTTTGATCGGGGCTGAGGAGCTCGTAGATAAAGGCAATGTGTTCGGTAGCAGCTTCGTGGTATCGGTATCGAGGCAAGTTATTACTTGCTCAGTTATAATATTTAATGAATGGTTTCAGTTTCATTTCATTTATAATGCATATAGCAATGATTATATGTTGTCATTCCGATTCTGGGAGTTAAATCATAAGGTTTATGATTCATTTCGATTATTGGAATTTTGGGTATCGAGGATACATTATGGTAAAGACGAGGAAATGAGTATCTGTAGTCTATGGTACGTTTAGATCGCCGAGCATTGCGGATAATCGTTGGTGATGGCTTGATATCGAGATTTCTCCCGAAGGACTCGGGGCAAGTATCTTATATCGATTCAGTTAGAGTTAGTGATTTGATCATGCATATTGTCATTCATGTTGTCAAACATGAGGTCATCTTAGTTGATTTGTCATATTGTCGTTCATGTTGCGTTGTTCATGTTGATGAACATATTGTTTTGCATATGTGTATGCATATTGTGTTGTTTATGTTGTGTTGATCCGATGGGATCACGCGATCTATGCTGAGGGCGCTGGATCGGATGTCCACCTCGTGTTGGTCCGATGGGATCATCTTGGGATCTATGCTGAGGGCGCTGGATCATTGGACGGGTTTTTCCACCTCGTGTTGGTCCGACGGGATCATCTTGGGATCTATGCTGAGGGTACTGGATCATTGGATTACCCAGTGTCGTGTTGATGGAATCATGTAGATTCGCATCGTTGGTTTTATATATGTTATTGTTGTGCATATGTATATTGTTGGTTATCCACCTCGTGTTGATCTGGTAGGATCATCTTGGGATCTATGCTGAGGGCGCTGGATCATGGGATTTCCATTGACTATACATACTTATTGTTTTTGAGCATATTGACGTTGTCATATGAGTATGCATTTGTAGGTCTTGTGTTAGGACCTTGTCCGTATTGCATTTGATCTGATCTCGGATTAGACAGATATGATTATCGTGGCACATCATATCTCGAGGTATGTTCCGTATTTCCTTTAGTCTTTGTCTTTGATGGACAATCGGTTATCGTCTTGGGATTTGATGATGTTATTCGATGGATCGTATTGGTCAGAAATGGTATATTTCCGTATTGTGAGTTGGTTATGATAGTTTGAGAGTATTGTTTGAGGTACAATACAGATATTATGTTTGAGTTTATTGGTTAATCGAGTACAGGATGTGAAATGTGATAATGGTTATTCTGATGAGAATTACTTGAGTAAGTAAAGTTATGGCGGTAAGATTACGTTGGTCGTATTCTTATGTTGTATTCTCATTGGTATGTAATTATTAATGTGATGTGACGGTTATCATTGTTGGATATTATGACTGACCCCGTCGTGGGATTTCTTTTTAGGTTCTTGGAGTATCGAGCTTGTAGCGGTCGTGAAGAGATGAGATTCCCGAAGGATACTGGCTAGGACATGTTTTGTGCATTGAGTTTCTTGATTGGTTCTTGTATTCCGCTGCTAGAGTATCTTTATGGTTGGTCTTTTTCCGATGCGTGAGTATTTTGAAATGCTCTTTCAGTATCTGGTAACTGAGATTACTTTGGAAATCATTTTCTAAACTTTTGAGTGTCGGCCGTTTGGCCTTGTGATTTCAAATGAGTTCTTACAACGATTTTTGACAAATGGATTTTATAAACCTTTGTGCATTTTTAAAGATAGTACCGACGTTGGCCTCTTGGGCATTTGTTAATGTTTGCGAAAATTTCTTTTAGCCTTGTGGGTTCCATCTCGGGGCCCACGGCGCTGTAATATTTCCGGTTAAATCTGGGGGTGTTACAGAATATGGTATCGGAGCTTAGGTTGAGAAAACCTAGGCATTAGGGTCGAGTTGGGTCATGTTTTGGTCGCGTCATTCGAGTTGTCGATTGACTAATACTAGAGCCGTGAGTTTTTTTTTTGTTGTTCACTCGGGCTTGTGCGTTATGTGATTTACCAGCGTGGTGCTGGGTTTGTTGTAAACTTTTCCAAATGGTGTTAACGAGATTCTCTGGAATGAGATGTATTGTGTTCTTGAGTTGAACTGATTTTGCAAACGTGTGTTTTGAAAATATCTGTGTCGAGTATTTTCTTTAGTTGAGACATGTGCCAAGATTAATGGGAATCATCGGCTTCACGATCTGTAAGTATTTGGATTTTGGATTTCATTGAGATTTATTGCCGTTCTAAGTTGATACGTTTTGAGATTCAGAAAGATAATATGCGTTACAGATATTATGCGTTACAGAATGAGATGACAGAGTTGGGACAGGATTGATGATCTTGAGGAATTATAATTTTGAGAATCAGTATGTTGGTTAGATTTCGGAACGGAATTGTGTAATCGGGAGAAGGACTATGGATTGTTGAGAAGAACATGTAGTCATGTTAGTTCATTTTGTGATATATATGAACTGTTTTGAGCATTTGAAAATGATACTTTTCAAAATGAATATTTCACGGATGTTTTATGGAAAATGATTTTTGGGCCGAGACCCAAATCGATTTTGAAATGGTTTTGTAATTCAGGACTTGGAGCCCGAAAAGAGTTTTCTACTTTTTAAACTTCTTGTAATGCAGAACGAGATACGGGCTGAGACCCTAATGTTTCAAAAGGCTTTTCTATTTTCTAAAACTCCCGAGATTTGTCAAACACTTTGCCAATCGTTTTTATTTCCGCCTTTTGAGGTTCTTGGTTTACTTGTTCAAATGAAACTTCTCGGGAAGTCTTTTGCTGTGTTGATTTGTTTCAATGTTTTGTCATAGCATATTTGAGGTGATCCGGGATGGATTAATGATTGACGTTGCGAGTCATATGTGGAAAAAGGAGTTTTTGGGTCGGAGTGTATATATTGAGATTTTGGAACTCTATTGTGTGGTTTTTCCGATGGAACATCAGTGGATATTGGTGACGAACCGAGTTGGCATACAGGAGTACGGATGTGGTTAATCATTTGCATGGTTTTCATTTTAAAACTTCTAAATCGTGTGGATTCGAAGGAAACTGTTATCGAATACTTGGCACCAGCGAGCCAATTTAATGTTTGAAAATTTATTTTGTGGTCTTACCAAAATTTGGGTTTTGAGCTTTGAAATTTTTGAAAAGAATTTTCGAAAATTTGTCTTTTGACAAGGCTATATGATTTCAAACTAGTCTTGAAAATATAATCGATATACATACGTATTTAGTGCATAATGCATATCATGGTGAAGTTCTGAGTGTGACTCACGAACTGGATGAGATGTCAGTATGGAATGATGAATAAAGATTCGGACTTCAGTATTGTAGTTGGTTATCCAGGGATGATCGGTTGATTTATCGGATAACAGGAATATGCTGTGTATCGTAGATTCGGGTACAAAATATGATTTCGGAACTTTGGATTTTCTGAAACCGGGACATATGTGCTATGCGATTTTACCATAATGATTTTTTTAATGATTTCTCTGTAAGTATAGATTTGGGGATGGTGAACCCATGCTGGTGGTTTTGGATATTGAGTGGTCGTTCCCACTCCATGTATGATTGGATATGTTCGTCGGTTTATGATTGGTTGTTCGTATGCCGAGGAGTATGTTCACCAGTCGGGTATGTTTATTGAGATCCATTGTATGTGGTTGGTGTGTCATTTTTGAGAATGTTATTCTTTCGTATATCTGTTTCTGTGGTTCTGTGTTGACTGTGTTGGGGCTCCTCGTGTGAAGGTATTCTCGATTATATTTTGACCTTTGGATTGGTCGTATCGGAGTTTATCATGTCGATGATATTCTCGGCTAATTTATTGGTTGAACATTGTTGGTGATCATATGAGCGTTCAGATTTTGTGTCGATGTTTTGGAATTTATGTCGTTGTTTTGGGCAGTTGTTTCACAGTTGTATTGTGTATTATTCGTCTTATCGGAATTGGGACTTGATTATGTAATCAAAGTGCAGGATTTGATTTGGGCAGATTGTTTCATCCGAAGATGATATATTTGGTTGGGACTTATGGAATTGTTATTGTAAGCGTGTTGAGGCTTTACAGTGAAGTCACTTGCTAGTATCTCAGGAGATCGTCGACTTGGCGCATATGTAAGTATGCTACTTTGGTTATTCGGTAATGATGATGATTGATCGTTGTCGTGATGGTTTTGGGATATTTTGGTTGAATGGTATGTTTGTTTATTTTTATGACGGATTGCAAGTTTCGAGGACGAAACTTATTTTAAGTGGTGTAGAATGTAATATCCGGAATTTCTACTACTGATGTTTAATATTATTTTATCCGAGTTATGTTGTACAACGTGGAATTTGTACAGTATGGATAAAATAATGAAGGACTGAGATGTCAGTATTGGTATAATTATTGTATTTGGTCGACAATTGTATTTAAGAATATTATTGGATTCACTATTTGTGTTCAGTGTGTCTTATGTTCGTTTTTGGTATGTCGAGACGCTGGACAAGAATAGCTGAAATTGGCTAAGTGTAACATTATTAGCGCACGCTATCGTGCAGGTTTAGCGCACGCTACGGATATAAGATAATGCACGCTAATGCAGTCCGATCGGAAGGAATCTACGCGTGGACCAGGCCACTTTCGGCGCACGATCTGATAAGTCAACGGATGTTGTAATGTAGTGTTAGCGCACGCTAATGCATGTTGATTAGCGCACGTTAACTGTATATCGATCAACAGGGAATCTTGGCTTTATTGGTTGCTTTCGGCATATGGGGTCACGAGCATCTTCGTGGTAGGTGTAGACTGTAGCAAGTCAACTGGTATTAGCGCACGCTAAATGTAAGGACTTGCGTACGCTAGACAGTGTAAGTTACGTACGCTAATGCATGGGCATTACGTACGTAAGCACATGTACGGCCGCAGAGCCTCGGATCGCGATAGCGCACGGTAACAAAGTCAGTTAGCGCACGCTAAGGCTGTTGCGCACGCTAAACACAAGGTTTAGCGCACGCTAGTAATATACTTTATAAAAAGGGACAGAAGGGTGTTATGAAGCATTTCGTCCATTCCTTCCTTGCAACCGAGAGAGAGTTTTTAGAGAGAAGTTTGAGGTCCCAAACACTGAGAGATGATAATCTTTAACAAAGATTAATCTGAGGAACATGGATTAAAGTCTTGTTCTTGAAATTATTGATGATTCTTGGAATGAAGTTGATTGTTCTCCTTCATGGTTCGTCTATACAAGGTAATAGTTCTTCACTTTTGGATTTCGTTTGGATTGATTATTGATGTTCTTGGGTTGATGATAATCATATATTCGAGTTGATGAGCATGATAACGAGTTGGATTACCGTACTAAGTTAGTGTGTTATCAATATATGAGTATTGATATGTTTCGTATGGTTTGTAAGGAATTCAAGAGATATGTTGATGTAATTCCCTTCTTCAATTCGGATTTTTGATGTTTTGTCGTTGGTTACTTCGTATGGTGACGATTATGGTGGTGCTATTGTGATTCTTGAAGTTATATGAATTGTATGTCGAAGAACATGATGAATAAGGATTTTTAGATGTTAGAACACATCGGATTTTGTCATTTTATGGATCATGAACGTGAATTCGGATAATTTGTGTTCTTGAAGAACTATTGAATTATATATGTCATGATTGTTATGAATAAGAACTGAAATTGGAAAGGTTACTGATGACTTTGGAATATGAATATTCATGATAATAACCGGTAAATTGTTCTATGAAGTTACCAAATATGAACAAGAAGGAATCTTGTTGATTCGTGTTTAAAGATAAAAGTTGGAATCGAATATGTTATGAAATCCTTAATATCGAGATGAGTTGATCATTGATATGATGGAAGTGTTAAGACGATGCCTGGAATGCATGCCACTGCACAGCATTAGCGCACGCTAAGCTTACTAGCTAGCGCACGCTAACGGGAGCAATTTAGCGCACGCTACGTTATGCGTTTAACGTACGCTAAATAGGCAGTCAGTGCAGTATTTTCGTGTTTTGATTATGAATTCGTGATGGTCTGATTTGGTTTGTTCTGACTGCGTTTATTCGAGTTTTTTATTGAACCGTTGAGTTCGATTGGTTAGTTTTGTCGGTTGTTGATTGTTATCGGATATGTGTTATTTGATTACTTCGATAGGTTGAGATTATTGATCGGTGATTATAACCGGATGTTGCGGTCGTGTTCGAGTATGTCCATTGTATTGCTTTTGATCGGGGCTGAGGAGCTCGTAGACAAAGGCAATGTGTTCGGTAGCAGCTTCGTGGTATCGGTATCGAGGCAAGTTATTACTTGCTCAGTTATAATATTTAATGAATGGTTTCAGTTTCATTTCGTTTATAATGCATATAGCAATGATTATATGTTGTCATTCCAATTCTGGGAGTTAAATCATAAGGTTTATGATTCATTTCGATTATTGGAATTTTGGGTATCGAGGATACATTATGGTAAAGACGAGGATATGAGTATCTGTAGTCCATGGTACGTTTGGATCGCCGAGAATTGCGGATAATCGTTGGTGATGGCTTGATATCGAGAATTCTCCCGAAGGACTCGGGGCAAGTATCTTATATCGATTCAGTTAGAGTTAGTGATTTGATCATGCATATTGTCATTCATGTTGTCAAACATGAGGTCGTCTTAGTTGATTTGTCATATTATCGTTCATGTTGCGTTGTTCATGTTGATAAACATATTGTTTTGCATATGTGTATGCATATTGTGTTGTTTATGTTGTGTTGATCCGATGGGATCGCACGATCTATGCTGAGGGCGCTGGATCGGATGTCCACCTCGTGTTGGTCCGACGGGATCATCTTGGGATCTATGCTGAGGGCGCTAGATCATTGAACGGGTTTTTCCACCCCGTGTTGGTCCGACGGGATCATCTTGGGATCTATGCTGAGGGTGCTGGATCATTGGATTACCCAGTGTCGTGTTGATGGAATCATGTGGATTCGCATCGTTGGTTTTATATATGTTATTGTTGTGCATATGTATATTGTTGGTTATCCACCTCGTGTTGACCTGGTAGGATCATCTTGGGATCTATGCTGAGGGTGCTGGATCATGGGATTTCCATTGAGTATACATAGTTATTGTTTTTGAGCATATTGACGTTGTCATATGAGTATGCATTTGTAGGTCTTGTGTTAGGACCTTGTCTGTATTGCATTTGATCTGATCTCGGATTAGACTGATATGATTATTGTGGCACATCATATCTCGAGGTATGTTCCGTATTTCCTTTAGTCTTTGTATTTGATGGACAATCGGTTATCGTCTTGGGATTTGATGATGTTATTCGATGGATCGTATTGGTCAGAAATGGTATATTTCCGTATCGTGAGTTGGTTATGATAGTTTGAGAATCTTGAGTATTGTTTGAGGTACAATACAGATATTATGTTCGAGTTTATTGGTTAATCGAGTACAGGATGTGAAATGTGATAATGGTTATTCTGATGAGAATTACTTGAGTAAGTAAAGTTATGGCGGTAAGATTACGTTGGTCGTATTCTTATGTTGTATTCTCATTGGTATGTAATTATTAATGTGATGTGACGGTTATCATTGTTGGATATTATGACTGACCTCGTCGTGGGATTTCGTTTTAGGTTCTTGGAGTATCGAGCTTGTAGCGGTCGTGAAGAGATGAGCTTCCCGGAGGATACTGGCTAGGACATGTTTTGTGCATTGAGTTTCTTGATTGGTTCTTGTATTCTGCTGCTAGAGTATCTTTATGGTTGGTCTTTTTCCGATGCGTGAGTATTTTGAAATGCTCTTTCAGTATCTGGTAACTGAGATTACTTTGGAAATCATTTTCTAAACTTTTGAGTGTCGGCCGTTTAGCCTTGCGATTTCAAATGAGTTCTTACAACGGTTTTTGACAAATGGATTTTATAAACCTTTGTGCATTTTTAAAGATAGTACCGACGTTGGACTCTTGGGAATTTGTTAATGTTTGCGAAAATTTCTTTTAGCCTTGTGGGATCCATCTCGGGGCCCATGGCGCTGTAATATTTCCGGTTAAATCTGGGGGTGTTACACAAAGCCCCCGGGTTTGTGGTCCACGAGGATGGACTTTTGCGTTTTAAGAAT
Organism: Orobanche coerulescens; assembly: GCA_033398695.1. Taxonomy (NCBI): domain Eukaryota; kingdom Viridiplantae; phylum Streptophyta; class Magnoliopsida; order Lamiales; family Orobanchaceae; genus Orobanche; species Orobanche coerulescens. The sequence continues at coordinate 111,495,648 of CM065816.1, read as the reverse complement.
CGGTTGTGCGTACCGGCAAATGACGAGTTGAAAAACTCAATTTTGAGAGAAGCTCATGCTACCCCTTATTCCGTTCATCCGGGGTCTAGCAAGATGTATAAAGACTTGAAACAAAATTGTTGGTAGAGTAATATGAAGCGAGAAGTCGTGGAATTTGTTTCGAGATGTTTGACCTGTCAGCAAGTCAAGATAGAACATCAGCGGCCGGCGGGTATGCTGAAACCTCTCCCTATTCCAGAATGGAAGTGGGAGGATATTTCAATGGACTTCATCACGAGTTTGCCGACGAGTCGTCGTGGCATGAATGCAATCTGGGTAATTGTGGATCGCCTAACTAAATCAGCTCATTTCCTTGAGATTAAGGATACGTGGGGTCCCGAGAGACTTGCCCAGTTGTTTATCAAAGAGATAGTGAGATTGCACTGTACTCCTAAAAGTATCGTTTCCGATCGTGACGGACGATTCGTGTCTTATTTTTGGAAATCAGTTCATCGTGCTATGGGAACTCAGCTTAATCTCAGTACAGCTTTTAATTCTCAGTCCGACGGACAATCGGAGAGGACTATTCAGACTTTGGAGGACATGTTGAGGGCATGTGTTCTCGATTGGAAAGATGATTGGGAAGCCCAACTACCGTTGATCGAGTTCACGTACAATAATAGTTGGCATGCTTCGATTAAGATGGAACCTTACGAGGCCTTGTACGGTCGTCGTTGTCGATCTCCTTTGTATTGGGATGACTTATCAGAATCAATCGGCACCGAGCCCGATATGCTTATAGCCTCCCGTGAGAAGGTAGCTTTGATCAGGAGTCGTTTGTTGACCGCTCAGAGTCGACAGAAATCATATGCAGATAATCGTCGTCGACCATTAGAGTTCGAGACAGGTGACCATGTTTTGGTCAAAGTATCCCCGAGTCGTGGTATTTTCCGTTTTGGGAAGAGGGGAAAGTTGAGTCCCAGATTCATTGGACCGTTTGAGATTTTGGATTGAGTAGGCGAGTTAGCTTATTGATTGGCCCTACCTCCAGCGTTGAGCCGAATTCATAATGTGTTTCACGTATCTCAGTTACGGAAGTATGTTGCCTACCCGAGCCACATACTTCAGTTTGACGAAATCGAGATCGCCGATGATCATTCATATGAGGAGCGTCCTATACAAGTCTTAGAGCGGTGAATCAAACAGTTGAGGAACAAGACGATTCCTTTGGTTAAGATTCAGTGGTCTAGACACGGAGTCGAAGAGGCTACTTGGGAAACCGAGGATAGTATACGTGAGAGTTATCCCGAGCTATTTGACCCTTAGTTTCGAGGACGAAACTGTTTTTAAGGGGGGAGTATGTAATACCCGGTTGTAGTTCAGTCATTATCATTCAGTATTTATCAGTCAGTATTTGTCACTCAGTAATTTTCACTCATTAATGATCATTTGTCACTCATATTCAATCATTGTATTCACCGTTCAGAGTAATTGTATCGTGTATCAATCGTCATTCATCATCAATCTAGTTGGAGAATCGTGCCGTGTTTATCATCATTGTCATCTTCATAGTGTGCTGTGTGTGAGGAGTAGCGCACACTACGTACTCTTTTTAGCGTGCGCTAATTGAGTACGGGTAGCGCACGCCACCTCTCAACACTAGCGCACGCTAGTATGTTTCAAGCAGGCAGTCCAGAAGGCACTGGACTACAGTTGAGTTATTATTAGCGCACGCTACAAATGGTAAGTAGCACGCGCTAGTAGTTCGGAGTAGCACACGCTATGCAGCCGGTGTAGCGCGCGCTAGGAACGGATCAGGCAGAGTCCAGTGGCTACTGGACTGCATTGGATAAATTCCTAGCGCATCCTACGAGAATATTAGCATACGCTAATCGGTGTAAGTAGCGCACACTGAAGCTTGTGTGTAGTGCGCGCTACCGCGATCAGATCAGAGAACAGGAGGTTCTGGACTCCAGTACTGGGCATCATATAATTCGTTAGCACATACTAACCATTTATGTTAACGCACGCTAATTAAAGGATCGTAGCGCACGCTACAAGAGGTATGTAGCGCATGCTACCATTGCGATCAGAGGGTACTGGACTACCCAGTACACCCGTTAGCGCACGCTACGCACAGGAGCTAGCGCACGCTAACTGGGATTTGCTATATATAGGACAGCCCAGTCCTTTAACGTCAATTGTCATTTCTCTTCGTTTCTTCGACGGTTTTGGGCGACTCCGGGAGATTTGGAGAGTGCTCTTCGAGGTGTAATCATCAATCATCATCTTCAAGCTTATCATTCGGAATAATCATCATTTCATCATCCTCATCACATCAAATCAAGGTAATAATCTCTTGGATCTAGAATTTCGGACTTTTGGGTTTTTTCTTCCAATTTCTTCGTGTAAGCTTGGATTGTTGTTGGAATATGCTAGATATGGATTATCTACCTTGGATAAATGACGGAATTATTATTGTATATTTCGGATTTCATGAACTTTGGGGTTGACTTCGATATATTTTGGGTGTTTTCAATTAGATGTTGTCGTTAACTCGAGTTGTGGATTCCTATGGGATTATTAATGTCATTGAAGTTGTTTTGTTGGTCTGAAATACTCATTTTGGAGTTAGTTTCGATATATTCGGGATTGGATATTATCAAAGGATGTGTGTTTGCTTAGTGTTTGCTAGAATGCCTCAATGAGTTTGATTATCGTTGTATCGACTTTTGAGTTAGTCGTGTTTCGTTGCTTGATACGTGCATTGAACGGTTGTTGGTAATTATTGTTATTCAAGGTTGTTCGAGCGACCGACATCTAATTGTAGGATGTTTGTTCGTGGAAGGACGTTGTTCACCGGTGTTGAGTAAGTTAATTCTTACTCAGTTAAAAGGATATTCATTCCTTTCGTTGTTGTTCATTCATAATCATAATTCATTCATAAAGTATTAACCGTATTGAGACTTGTAATTGTCAATTAATCACTTCATTCACGAGGAACGACGGTTCCAATCATTTCATTGAGCTATCATTCATTTCACTATCATTTCATCTCGGTGAGTCATTATTTATTTTCAATGTCACTTTTGTTATATCGTGGCATTCCGGGTCACACTGGCGTGCCGGTTGGTATGTGTAGGATTTTCATGTCGGGCACATATAAAGTCGTGTGTTGGTAGTTGGCCTCACATTGGACTGTGCACACGAGACGATCACTTCGTGAGACTGATTAGGTACAAGACCACACGTGTATTCGATCGATACTTGTTGGTGTCTTGTGCACAGACACATTTCCATCCCGGGCGTAGTGTGGCGTCATCCTTTGAGCCGTACTGTTAGTTAATTCATACAGTATGTTTGATTGCGTATGTTTTCAACAGGATTGTGACTATTCAACTCTTGAGGATTGTTATTCTGTCTAACTGACCCCGTTGGGGAATATTGTTTTCAGGTCATGGCAAGGCAAAAGCACGGGAAGAGCACGTTGACGGTGATGAGTTCCAGTGATACTAGTAGGGGGCCCCAGTCCTTTCATTCACCGTGTTTTCTTTATTTTATTTCCGCTGCAGATTTCCGTTTGGATGTTGAGTTCATTCAGTGTTGTATATTTTATCTCCATATAAATATACTTGTTTTCGGTTGTTATCTTGGGTGTATTGTAATAAAACTCCTCATCGGAGTGATTGATAATATATTGTGGTTCGGTACTACAATTATATTATTTAATTCATTAATTTTCCTTCGCCTGGTGGGTCCCAGTCGGGGGTCCACGACACTGTAATATCCGCCTAGTTTGGGGTGTTACAATTAGGGCATTTGATACGTGCCTTCGACCGGTGATTATAGTTGATGGGACCCACCTGAAGGGAAGGAATAAAGGAACTCTATTTGCGGCCGTCACATTTGACGGGAAAGAGCAAGTATTTCCTCTTGCAGTTGGTCTCGGTCCGATAGAGAACGACGAGTCATGGACTTATTTTCGGTATAACCTGCGCAGATGCTACAATCCGATGGAAGATTTACTGATTGTGAGTGACCAACATAAGAGCATTCAGAATGCTATTCGATCCGTCTATCCGAATGCATTCCACGGGTTGTGCTATCACCATCTTGCAAAAAATCTGACCTCCTACGATGCGCATGCTATAGGACTCTTTAGAACTGCTGCCTACACGCATCGTGAAGAAGTTTTTGAAAACTACTTTTCGAAACTACATATCGAAAGCCCTAATGGGGCTCACAGGCGCCTTTCTGAAATTGGTCCAGAGAGGTGGGCTAGGTCGAAGTGTCCGGTACGATGCTATAACTTCTTGACATCCAATGCTGTTGAATGATTTAATAATCATATGTTGTGGGCGAGGCGTTTACCTGTTTGCTCGTTACTTGAGATATTTCGCCTAATTTTAGAGAATTGGTTTGATGAGAAGCGGGGAGAAGCTACATCAAGAGACCATGAGTTGACAATGCACACTTTTGAAAAGCTTTCTAACTTTGTGTAAGCCAGTCTGACTCTTACCGTTCGAGCTACCACCCCACTTGTTTATAAAGTCGAAGAAAATAAAGTTTCTTATGAGGTCGACCTTCGAACATGGACATGTTGTTGTCATGAGTTTGATTTGGATCAGATTCCATGTCATCATGCCGTTGCTGCTATAAGGTAATTGTCTATGCTGTCGTGTGCACATGGTCATGGCCATTCAATGTTTTTGTCTATACTGTCGTGTGCACACGGTCATGGCCGTGGGCATGCGGGTGCTGTCGGACGCTCACGGTCGTGCCCACGGTCATGGCAGAATGCACATGATCGTAACCCACGATCGGCACGATCGTAATCCACGATCGGCACGATCGTAACCCACGATCGTCACGATCGTAACCCACAATCGGCACGATCGTAACCCACGATGGGCACGATCGTGTTCTGCCATCGTGTGCAACACATGGCTGGTCTGGATTTATCCTACACCTCATCAATATCAAAAATACATTATCCTATACAACATCCTTGACATAATTGTTTATTATAACAGGTGCGTCGGCAATGGTTTGTCCGTGTATGATTTTGTTAGTCGTTATTTTAAGTAACAAGGCCTTAGAGAGACTTATAAGGAGCATATTAGCCCTATCCCACATCCTGGTGAGTGGAATGTCCCACCGGAGATCTCATCCATTGTTTGCGTACCTCCAGAGGGGGTACGGCAAGCCGGCCGACCATGTAACATCCCCAAAATCTTGGGTAGCTACAGTGCTGTGGATCCCTCATGGGACCCACCAAGCTAGGTTATTCGTTTTTACCTCACAAGAACTTTTGGTAAAAATATTAATATTGGAATTGATAATAAATATTCATCATATGAACAGGAAAGTTGAAGTACACACGATTTTAAAATTTAATACATCCTCTTTATTTACGAAATAATTGCCAAGGAAAATTTAACTCTATCCAGTCGCCGTTCTCAAGCATGCCCCGTCCCTTCGCATTCCCAAGCCTCGTATTTAAGTTCCCGCAATCGGCAAGTATAACAATACCACTCATACTGGTCACCATAACACTTTACAACAATATGCTCTTATGTACGTATTTTGCAGTTCCAAAAGTATCAGCTAACAACACAATCACATATACATACAATAACACATAAGCACCTATCCCCAATATCCGGATAGTGCAATTTCTACCACCCCCAATATCCGGGTGCACACCCCCAATATTCGGGTGCGGAACGAACGTTCGTTATAAATTTCTCTTTGTTCCCACTGGAACGGCATAACTTTGCATCTCTTAACATTCATCACATAATACACAGATTCACAGCATCACAATTGGCACAACATAATCAATACACAATGAACACATAAAATTGCAATAATGTTAGGGCCGAGCAAGTTGAACGAACTTGCCTTGTGAGTCGTCGATAAGATGATTCCAATTAAATCTCGAGAGTTCGGCCGTCCGCTCCTAGATAAGGTATTGATCTCCTAATAATAATATGCTATTAGCATTTTGTTAAGACGTCTCAATTTAATTTCATGGCTCGCCCTTTATTTTATATTTCAACAAAATCATCGTCTAAAAATTAAATGCATTGGTAAATAGTTCTTAGATATCATCCTTGAATAATTTAAAAATATTTTCAACAATTTATAATTTAACTATCACTTATGCTGTAATAAATCAAACAATAGTCCTTATAATTTATTTAACAAAGTATCATCGAGAATGATTTCAATTTATTAATCTCAAATATTTCCAAATTTAATACTTAATAACTTGAGTTGAAATAGAAATTCATTTCGTCTATTTCAAATATTCCTTAGAATAATTCTGGATATTTTATATAAGAACATAAATTTATTCCAGTTTAATTATTTTATAATTGCATATATATATATATAATGATACTTAAAATTGCCGTTAAAAATTTAAGTACGTCATATGGGCAGCTACGTAGTTCGATTGTTCATAATGCCTATTATCATTAAAAAAAATTTTAAGTTTAATTAACACGGAAACGGAGTTGGAAATTTTATTATTTTCAAAAATTAAAACAAAAATTACTAAATATATATAAATACTTCAAGAGAAAAACGCACGAAACGGAATCGAAGAATGATTTACGGATCGAAAGTTATTCGCGATTTAAGTTATATTTCTGCAGTTAAAATCAGCCTTGACTTGTCCATAATCACTCATTTTTACATATCTAAATGATGTCTAATATGAGATTTCAAAAATTAATATTTTAGTGATGTATTTTATATACAAAACGCAAGAATAAGATATCAAAATCACTTACGTATTGGTAGATAATCGAACTCAAAGATAGAACCTTGATCTGGATTTCATAAATTCACTGGGGATTTCAATCGGATAGGTTCCAGTCAGGAAAGCTGGTCTGACTTGCCGGAAAATGATCCCGTATCGTCGGCAGAACGGACTCTTCTCGGAAATATAAAGATGTATGTTTATAAATATTACGTTTCTGTATGTAGTTACATAAGTTGTGAGTATAAATGAACTACAAAAAGGCTGTATTTATAGGGCACAAAACAGGTGCCGAGTCAATTTGACACAGCCGCCCTACGTCACACAGCACTGGCCGAGCCAAGTGCGCGGGCCCTACCGAGTCACTACTGGCAGCCATGGCCGAGCCACATGCGCGGGCCCTAGCGAGTCACTATCGGCAGCCCCGACCGAGCCACGTGCGTAGGTCCTGCGCGGAAGATTCCTGGTGCTCGGCAGTTGGCAGTCTCCACTAAATCGATCATAACTTTTTCGTTCGGACTCCGATTGACTCGCCGTTTGAACCATTGGAAAGCTAACTAAATTCTCTACAACATTGTTAATTTTTAGAATTTTTTTAACTTCTCAAAAATCCTTGGCGATTTTTTCAAACTTGATACTTGTCCACGATACTTCCCAGAAAATGTCCAAATATATATTTTAAAATTTATTATGTATTAGAATAATTCATTTAAATCAAGATATCACTTTTATAAATAATTTCACTAATTATTGTCATATAGTAGTATTTACTTTATATTTTTTATAATGTAAAATATTGGGATTTTACATACTCTCCCTCTAAAAATAAGTTTCGTCCCGAAACTTGGAAGGATGTTATAATCATTAAGTCATTCTCGAGTACATTTCCCAATATTCGCTGAAAAATCCTACCAGAGAACACGACGTTGCGCACCACCGGGTTCTATCGTGGATTTTCCAACGATTAATGGATAATGCTATTCGATTCCTTTAAAATATCAAGTACAACATCAATAAGAAGCTCATCAATTATCACTTAAATAGCAAAAAGATCAAGTATAACATTGATAGCAGTAAATACACCAAGCATATTATCACATTGCGTCATTCACGGAGCTAATAAATAGCAAAGACATCAAGTATAACATTGATAGCAGTAAATACACCAAGCATATGATCATACTGCATCTTTAAAAAATATCTCCTCCATTATTAAAATGATAACAATTTGAGTATTAAATACTCTCCCTCTAAAAATTAAGTTTCGACCCGAAACTTATGTTTGGAACAACTCGGGATACCAGTTACGCATTGCTTCTTTAGTTTCTCAAGTGGCTTCTTCATTTCCATGGTGTGACCACTGGACTTTAACTAGAGGAATAGATTTATTCCTTAATTTCTTTATGCGATAATCTAAAATGGCAACTAGTATCTCCTCGAAAGTAGTATCCTTGGAAATATCCAAAATTTCGTGATTTAACTCGTGACTGGGACTGTGAACATAATGCCTCAATTGTGATACGTGAAAGTCGTTATGGGCTCATTATAGATATAATGATAGATCTTAGCGATAAGCTAAGTCTCCAACGCATTCAAAAGGCTTGATGAAACGTGGGCTTAACTTGCCCCTAAAGAATTATAGCAATGATAATCGCAGGTTGATGGTGCACAGTTGTCCTTGTTTTTCTCGAATATAGACCTAATGTTCTTATTTGTTAGCTCACGTTGCAGCTCCACTTGTGATGTCAATCTACCTAATATGTGCTCCTGGTGGTCTTTCCGCTAAGAGCGTTAGCTACCACATTTTCCTTCCCTGGGTGATATTGGATATCCGCGTCGTAATCATTGATGAGTTCCAACCACCTCCTATGCCTCATGTTTAACTCCTTCTGCGTGAAGATGTACTTGAGACTTTTGTGATCCATGAAGATTTGGCACGTGTAACTATATAATTAATGTCTCCAAATCTTCAAAGCATAGATCTCATCGGCAAGTTCTAAGTCATGAGTGGGGTAGTTGACTTCGTAAGGTTTCAATGGGAGCGACGCGTATGCGATGACCTTACCTTGTTGCATTAGAATGCAACCCAATCCTTGTTTAGAAGTGTCGCTATAGATGACAAAGTTGCCCGTACCTTGAGGAAGCATTAACACTGGAGCACTCATCAGCCGCCACTTGAGTTCGTCGAAGCTCTTTGACATGCCTCGGTCCACTCGTATTTGGTAGTCTTGTGGAGAATTTTGGTTAGAGATTGATAATGCATAAAGGCATGCTTTATGATGTTCGATTCATAATTGAAGTCAAGGTAAGAATAGGAGATGAATTCACAGAAGCGCCCACTAAATTCTTATCAGGGCTTGGAAAAGTTCATATTTGAAAAAAAAACGACGAGTGAAGAAAATGGGAATTTGTTATAAATGCGCTCGTTGGGATTGCTATTTGAAATGTCGATCTTTAGGAATTCCTTGCACAATCAGAGAAGACAAAATCAAGTTCATTAAGGATGGCCTGAATAAGGAATCATTCGATAGTGTTGTAATGACTCTTGTAACGCAGTCTAGTGGGTATGTGCAACATGAAATTCTTTATTTGAAAGAGATTTATATTTAAATATGAACAACATCTCGAGAATCTGATGGTAAAGGACACTGTTTGCCAATTTATAAGAAAATTAGATGGAAGCTCATCCCGACTCATAAAAGGTATTGAAGTCGTTTATGAACATAAAATTAGAGGAAGCTGTGTCACAATCACGACTACTGTACATTCACACGAGCGTTTACTTTTCAATTTTGTCATTTCCATTAAAGTTTCTCTTTCCAAATAAAAAAATAGTGACATGCAATAAATGCATTCAATATTCTACCGAATACGTGAAGCGCAATTAACGCGTTTACTTTTTCGCCGAATAAGTTAAAATTACTATTATTGTTTTTATAATTCCCCCTAATAAGTTAATTTAAATAATGTTTCACCCTCAATTTCTACTTCTATAAATATTATCATTTTTTTCGTCACTTTACACCTCAAATATTTCTAGCAAACACAAAAGAAAGAAAGAAAAAGAGATGGAAGTAACCCCTGATCTTAAATTTTCAAGTATCTGCGTTTTCTGTGGATCTAATCCCGGAAAAAGTGGTGAAACCATCACGACAGTGTATAATCTTGGCAAAATATTAGCTGAAAGGAATATTAAGTTGATTTATGGAGGAGGAAGTTTTGGGTTGATGGGGTACGTAGCAAAAGGTGCTTATGAAGCAAGCGGTCAAGTTCAAGGTATCATTCCTAGTGCTCTTACTGAACCTGCTGGAAAAACAATAGGAGATGAAGTACAGGTGTCCAACCTAACTGAAAGGATGAATCTCATGCTTGACAAGTCTGATGCTTTCATTGCTTTACCGGGAGGGTTTGGAATACTTGAGGAAATTTTTCACATGGTGTCTTGGTCCCAGCTGAACATCCATCAAAAACCAATAGGATTGTTGAAATTAATAGATTCTATGATGGATTGTTAAATTTTATCGACCATCCAGTGGAACAACATTTTATTACATCGTCTACACGCGGTATTCTGATGTCAGCTTCAAAAGTTGAAGACTTATTAGATATATTGAAAGCGTATGTTCCTGAGCCCGATCCTGCAGTAGCTCGAATTGAGTGGTCAAAGGGAAAGAAACGGAAGCTGAATATTGACCTGAACCTCTATAATACCTTATCCCTTGTCGTTTTACTAGTTTTTTTTATTGGGTTGTGTTCCATTCTAGTTGATCGCTTTTGGATTGTTGTGATATCATGTGATATCTTTAAGTATTATTTTTATTTTTTATTTTTGATGGCAGAGTCAGGAGACTTCTCGGACTCTATTGAAGCGTATCTTGGTTGTGTGTTATACTTAATAGTATATGATTTTATTTCAACTTATGTTCTCAAAATAAATTCAAACAACATGAAAAAGTACTTTAAAACATAACACTTACTTGTACAGGGTATGCGAAGTCGGTGGATGCTTGACGCGCTTGGAATGATTGCAGTGTAGTCGAAAAGATATTTCTACAAAAATATTATTCTTGAAAATATGTGTAGTTGCCTCTCTTTTACACTTCAATTTTTTTTTTTAAAAAGTGTGTAGTTCGATTAACCTCTCTCTGATACCATCTACTGTAACATCCCCAAAATTTTGGGTAGCTACAGCGCTGTGGATCCCTCATGGGACCCACCAAGCGAGGTTATTCGTTTTTACCTCACAAGAACTTTTGGTAAAAATATTAATATTAGAATTGATAATAAATTTTCATCATATGAACAGGAAAGTTGAAGTACACACGATTTTAAAATTTAATACATCCTCTTTATTTACGAAATAATTGCCCAGGAAAATTTAACTCTATCCAGTCGCCGTTCTCAAGCATGCCCCGTCCCTTCGCATTCCCAAGCCTGTATTTCTGAAGTTCCTGCAACTGGCAAGTACAACAATACCAGCCCATACCCGGGTCAGTCATAACACATTACAACAATATGCTCATATGTACGAATTTTGCAGTTCCAAAATGTTGTGTCAAGATTGATTCATCCCGACAGGCGATCGACTATAAGGCCGAGCGACCAAGTCAACTCCAGTCAAACTTTGGCTAGCTCGCCTAATCGAAGATATCAGACCACCATCAGGTACCTAGTGATCGACTCCCAAGGCGATCGCCCTTTGGCATCTGGTGATCGACTCTAGTGTCCGGCTAAGGACGGTCGACCTACGCCCCGAGCAGAGATGATCGCCCGTCAAAGTCATCGAGGACTGGATCTCAGAACAGCACCCACGTGCAGATCCACAAAAGGCACTGACAGACAAGATCTTCGCTGACAGACAAGATCTTTTGCTGACAGACAAGACCTCTGACCACAGCCTATCACCTACCTCACCTACCGGCAGGCGCGCCGAAAGTTGTCAGTGGGACCGCCCGTGACAAAGAATCTCAGACGCGTGCGTGCTCCCCATCGACCGCAATGATCGCCAAAGCAGCTCATGACTTTAAGGGAACAAGCCCATGTGCTAAAAGACGATCGCCTTATTATTATAATGCAGTAAAGGCGATCGCCCGACATATCAAAAGTCCTATAAATAGAGAGCCTCCTCCTACTGGAAAAAGGTTCCGAATTCATTTGACCTACGGTTCCGAATTGGTTCAGAACTCATTCACTTACATTTCGAATTCATTCACGAAAATACAGTAGAACACATATACCATCAAGCTCCCTGCTTTCTCGCCGGAATCCATCTCAGGACTTTTCTCTCCGAATCTCCCGTCCAGAAGATGATCGGCAGAGGCAGCAAGTCTCCACTAGACAGATTCCAAGAGATTCATAAGCCCAGGAGCCCAAGCATCCAACTAAATACTCGCCGTGAGAGACTGTCGATCTCTCACCGCCGCGACTGTTCATCTCTTTTGTTACAAGAACTCACAGAGCATCAAATCTGGTTCTTCCGGCAATCTACACGCTCACTAGCTAAGATAACAAGAATCTTTACACTCATTGTAATTGTATTCTTACATTAGTACTTGTATCCCCGAATATTAGTATTAATAATATCTCGCGAGAGCATTCAAGCCCGGGACTAACAACCCCGGCAAATCTTGTGTTATTTATCTTTCTCACGGAAGTGCTCTTGCATTTGTTTGCTATCCATCCATTCCAGCAATATCTATCTCCGGATAATATTTTGGGTAGCAACAATTGGCGCTAGAAGAAGGGGATCTACCCCTCAAATTTTTATACCTACCGTCCCGAAGAACACTCACTGTTCTCGGGGCATATACTTGAAGTGACACTCACTGTGCTTCAAAGAAAACCTTCAGAATCATGACATCCGCCGGTACATCGAAGAGAGCCACTCTCCGAACCGCCGGACACCATATCCCGGCTCAATCCGAACCCCAGCCGACGACAGGGGGAAGCCGCAGCAACGCGAGACTCTCAATCCCGCACCCGAGAGATGGCCCCAACCTCTCACTCGATCAGTTCCAAACCGAGGAACAGATCGAGGAGGCTATGGCCATCCTAGAGGAGCGACGGAGAGCATGCGCGTCGCCCGCGATAACTCCATCGATCGTCCGCCGCATGGGAAAACGGAAATTCAATGGGCTACCGAGCGAGCGATCGTCAGAAAGCCCCAATTCGCGAGGAAAGGCTCTCGCACGACCGGACGGATCCATATTCAATCGCTTGGGGCGCGACCCATCCTGGCAACCGGGGCATTCTGTTTCCAACCACGAAAAGGCGGAATCCAAATCCGCCACCAGGAGTTCGGCCTACCCACCTCACTCAATGCAAAGTCGCCATTCGACTCCGTCCCGATCGCTGGGATCAAGACTCAATCGCCGCACTCCGCTCCGAGCACCGAGCCGCGAGCGCAAAGCACGGCGATGGCCGCTATACAACGCCACTCGACGAGATGAAAGCACTTCGACACCGGGCAAGCACCAAAGAAAGATCACCGGGCCGACCGAGCCACTCGCGGTCCACATCGAGCTTGCCCCCATACAACCAACGATCGCTCCTCCCAAAACACCTCTGTATGAGAGGAGATCGGACCCCGAAACCCACCTGAGTAAATTCCGAATCTACATGACTGGGTGTGGGGCATCTGATGCAACCAAGTGCCGGATCTTCCCGTTAACATTGGGCGAGCTGGCCCATAGGTGGTACGCCTCAGTACCACCTCGATCAATCACCTCCTTTAAGAAACTGGCGAATGACTTCACGTCATACTTCGCCAACAAGGTCGTCAGACCAGAAGGCCACCACCGCGTGATGAAAATCAGGAAGGGGAAAGACGAAACCGATACAGATTACATTGACCGAGTAGACGAAATCATCCTCACCGGCGAACCCGTCAGTGACGAGCTCGCTCTCTTTTCGGTCATGGGGGGATTCTACGGTCACTCTCTCATGTTTAGACATCTCTCCAAGGATATTCCCCCAACTTACGCGATCTTCCGCGCTAAAGCTGCCAACTTTCTGGCCAGGCAAAGGCTACTCACCCTCCACCTAGGCGAGGAAACACCACCTCCTCTCCAGAAGACGACGATCGCCAAAGCAAAGAAGGCGATCGCCAAGCCACCCGGAGATCTCAAGGCCTTCGAGGACATGGAAGCCCATCTCCTCCATACGTTCAACCGAACTCCGGCACATATTTTCTATGCCATCAAGGGGCACGAAAAGCTCAAAAATCCAAAGGCGATAAGGGACCACGGTCACCTGGACAACAATCAATATTGTGCCTACCATAAGAGTCCTGGCCCACAAAGACTAACCAATGCCGTGACCCTCAAACACTCCGGAGATTGTTCGAGGAGGGCAAGTCGATGCCTTATTGGCTTACCCAAGGCCCCTACCAATCTCTATACACGATCGTCCGAGTCGAACACAAAACAGGCTGGAAAGCTCATACGAGCCGACCCCTGGATCAACCTCGGCGACCGACTCAACATGTTTCAATCAAGAGAAGGGGACCTCGGAAGTCTCCACGATCTCCCTCCTTATTTAAGAAACTGGAGGACTCGCTCGCCATCTACAGTTCACCATCTAACATGATGGACTAAGGCACGAGATCGCCTCCCCCGCACAACGTACACCATCAAAGGTCGGCATCTACATGACGATCCAAGGTGGAAGAGTGCAGCCATGGTCCTGGTGGTCGATGGAACCGACTGCTTAGGCCATGCAAGGTCCCTTTGGTCCAAGATCGCCCGCCCTTCGTTTAAATACGAGGCCGGCGTAGTCTGAGGGCCCTCCAAAATTAATCAGTGGACACGATCGCTCGCCCTCAAAGGTTCATCATTTAACGTGGTGAACCCGGACAATGCGACGTGCCACAACCCCCGTCTCAACGTACACCGTCGAGGTTCGCCATCTTCATGGTGGGCCGAGGTGGAAGCAGAGCTAAACAAGCCGCGGGCGTGGAGTTGAATCATCCGACGCTGCCCCGCGCAAGGACTCCTCTAGACCGAGACCGCACGCCCTTCGTTTAAATACGAGGCGAGGCGCAGCCTAACAGAGGACCCTCATAATAAAGTGAGTCACGAGACACTCAATGTCTTCGCGCATCAAGACATGATCAGGGAGTCGGTCCATCGAACTCCACGATCGTGCACGGTTCCTCAAGACGGACGACCGTCCTCGAGGATTCGACAAAGTTGAAGACCGCTCACTCAACGAATTATTTTCATCCCCTTACTTCCACTAAGTGAATAAAAACAAGGGGGAAGAGTGCGGACTACCTATATGACGATCGTCGCTATTCAACCACATACGGTGATCGTCATTTTTTCAGATATTGTGTAACGATCGAATTTGTTGTAAAAAGTTATCTTTATGAGTTTATCAATTCATTTGGAACTACCCTCACAACGATCTCTCCTCACACATTTGTACAAAGTCAAACAAAGACTCAAAAATAACAATCATTCAAGTGAAGTCAGAAATTCAAACGTTCATTTCATTACTTGAAAAGATCAAAATACATGGTCACCCGAAGTCCTAAATGCTACAAAAGAAAGCTACGAATTACAAGGAAATAAGCTAAAACATCAAAAATGAAGTGCCTCAGGCCCCTGCCTGGCCTTCGCCATTAGCATCCGGTGCGGTCCCCTCATCTTCCGGAGCGTCGGGATGAGCAAGATTGGCCGGGGTCGGATACCAGCTCAAATCCACGCCGATATCTGCAAGATCCAAGATCGGCAAGGAGAAAGCTGAATGGAGAGGATGCTCCAACGCATACGCCTTGAAGTTCTCAGCAAGAGGCCCGACCTCCAAACCTCCCTTCTTAGCTGCTCGGATCGAGTCGGCGAATGCCAAATAATAGGCGAACTCGCTGACAAACTCCAAGTTTTGAAAGGGATCAGCCTTGGTCGCCCCTACCTCTCCTTTCAGCTCCGCCATCGCCTGTTGCGACCCCTGGAGCTCGGCCTCCCTCGCAGCAACCTTATCCTTCGACTCCGCCAGCTCGCTGGTCAACCGAGCGATCGTCACCTTCTGGTGATCGGCCTCCTCCTAAGCAACCTTCTGCGCCCGGACGGCATTCAGCATCTGGTCCCAAAATCGGTCAACCGCCAGACGAGACAACTCGGTTTCCTTCTTCGCCAGCTCAAGCTCGTGGCTCGCCCGCTTGGCTGCCTCCAACGAGTCCTTCTCTATCGCCACGATCTTATCGTCAAACTCGGCGTTCTCTTTCCGAGCCGCCTCGAGATCCGCCTGCAGGCGAATAGTGGAAGGCCGCCCCTCAAACTCCTGAGCACTCGATACCATGGTCGCTGCCCTGAGAGAAAGGGCGAGAACAGCCTGCATCGAACTCCCCGATCGCTGACGAGCGATGGCATCCAGATCGGTCGTCCAGGCCTTCGGCAGAGCAGAGGCGTCCTTGCTGACGTATTGAGGGATGTCGCAGGACTGGCGAGGAGATCGGCTGGCTAAGAAATCCAGCACCATCGGTGGGCAGGATGGATCTGTGCGACGGATCCTACATCAATACAACAAAGTTAACACAACTCTTACGCAATTGCAAGTATCAACCTAAAAATGCAATCTACCTCTCAGCCCTCTCAGGGTCGCGACCGAAATACGGCTTCCCTCGAGGTGTCTCGGCGTCAGCGATCGCCATCTCCCGCGTAAAAGCCGCAGAGGGCGGCTCATTCTCCGGAGCAAGAACGGCGATCGGAGGCGCGGCGATCGGCACTTCATTGCCAGGGGCAGGAACCGGAGTTTCTTCCGGCCTCGGCCTTCTAAGGTTCGTTCGAATCCCCTCCTCCGGAACTCCCTCCTCTACCACGATCGGCTCCACGCGAGGTTCCGCCTCCGGAACAATTGGCAACGCAACAGGTGGGGCCCGAGACGACCTCTTGTGGCGGAGACGGCCTAGAACTCCAGGATTCGACATGGCGATCTCCGGCGGGGGCTCCAAAAAGCGAGGAAAGCGAACCTCTACAGTTAAGACGATCGACCAACAGTCAGACACTTTCCTCAAGTAAGGCGATCGCCTAGAAAATGAAGGTCACAGAAACTCATACCTGGTACCGAGAGATGTCTCGGGAAGCAGAATAGCCGAGCCGACAACCAACGACTCTCCTTATTGATCCGGTTGGCGTCAAGGTTGTCGTCCGACAAACTCCTTATCCGCTCCAAGACAACCAGGAAGTCAAAAGGTAGCTCCTCGACCGCCGGAATGTGAAAACCTGCAAAACCGAAATCAAATTAGATCGGTCCAAAACGCATCCAAACGAAGGGAAAGTCTAAACCCTTACCGGGATTCCTCTCCCGAAACTCAGTAGGGATCTCCAGCTCGCCCGAAGGATTGTCGCTCGCAGAAGCCCTCCACTTGCCGGCGACCCGGAACCACTTCGTCTGATCGCCCCGCATCTTATTCGGGACTCCGTGAATTACCCGACCAGATCGGTCCTGAATATGGTAACTGCCGACCGACCCTTTCTGAGCCGTCAGCTTGAACAAATGGTTCATCTCCAACGGCGATGGGAGGCGGTACAAGCAGTGACCGCCGAAAAGAGTGAGAGTGCAGATAATTTGGAGCCAGGCGTTCGGCGTCAGCTGAAGTGGCGCCACGTTCCAAGCGGCCAGCAGGTGGGAGACAGCAAAGGATAGAGGGAAGCGCAGCCCGGCCTCCATAATCGCCTCATTCATGGCGACCATACCCATCGGAGGCTGGTCGGCTCGCTCATTCTCCGCCGGCGCGAACATGTCCACATCTGAAGGAACATGGAACCTCGTCCTCCAGACAGCCAGATCTTTCCTGGTCGTCGAACTCCGTGTTTGGCCAAGCGACCACCCAGATCGCTGCGCAACCCGGTACTGCGACCGTTTGGGAAGCTGATAAGGGTAGGCGACCAAGTATCCCCGGAAATGGAATCTCGGAGTCGGACCGGCCAACTTCTCCATTATCTCTGCAAAATCCTTATAGGCCCGGCCGAAAGCACTATGCTGCTCCCAGTAGGCCCTAATCGCCAGATCTCTCTCTATCTGCGATCGTCTTTCTTCAGCAGCCGCCTCCTTAGCTACATCGGCTTCATTAAATAAAGCCTCGATTTTAGCAGGGTCGATTCCGGCCCGAATAGCCTCAGCGGCCGTCTCCAGGTGGAAGTCGGAAGAAAGTCCTCCCCGGACAGTCGATGTCCCGGCGGCGGAACTGGTATCCACTCCATGCGATGATGACGTTCCGGCCATTCTCAAAGAAAGAAAAGGAGAAAAGGATTCTTCTTACCCGAAGGTGAAATCGAAGACGATCGGCACTAAGATCTTCAGAAAAATCTTCAGCAAGTCCTTCTTTCTCCAGTAAGTGCGCGTGAGGACGAAGATCGCAAAGATCGCGCCTTTTATAGGAGAAGGCAGGGACTCGCTTTGCAATAAGGGAAAATCCTGTGGTCGGATCTCAAACGATGCATTTATTGACTCCTCGAGACTCCGCAGACGCTGCCTTTTTCAAGGACGCGTCAGCCGAGGAGTCATTAATGACCGTTGATATCCTCCAATAGAAGCCCGACACGTGCGCGGAGACTTTTCCACGCCTATTGCCATTTCCCGCGCAGTTTAGCAGCCAATCAGGTCGTCCGAACCGAGAGTATATCAGCTCAAAGACGATCGCGATTCGCTTAAATGCGAGTCGCCACAAAAGTTCAGCGATCGCCAAGAGAACCACCTCACCCCACGTTTCCAACATAGGAGCGAGCTGGGGGGCAATTGTTGTGTCAAGATTGATTCATCCCGACAGGCGATCGACTATAAGGCCGAGCGACCAAGTCAACTCCAGTCAAACTTTGGCTAGCTCGCCTAATCGAAGATATCAGACCACCATCAGGTACCTAGCGATCGACTCCCAAGGCGATCGCCCTTTGGCATCTGGCGATCGACTCTAGTGTCCGGCTAAGGACGGTCGACCTACGCCCCGAGCAGAGATGATCGCCCGTCAAAGTCATTGAGGACTGGATCTCGTAACAAAGACCTGCACAAGATTCGCGATGCACAAGATCTTTTCTCGGCGACAAGACCTTGACCACAACCTCGTCACCTACCTCACCTACCCGCAGCGCGCCGAAAGTTGCTGGGACCGCCAAAGGACAAAGAACTCAGACGCGCAGTGCTCCCCATCGACTGCATACTGATCGCCAAAGCAGCATGCAGACTTTAAGGGAACAAGCCCATGTGCTAAAAGACGATCGCCCTATTATTATAATGCAGTAAAGGCGATCGCCCGGCATATCAAAAGTCCTATAAATAGAGAGCCTCCTCCTACTGGAAAAAGGTTCCGAATTCATTTGACCTACGGTTCCGAATTGGTTCAGAACTCATTCACTTACATTCCGAATTCATTCACGGAAATACAGTAGAACACATATACCATCAAGTTCCCTGCTTTCTCGCCGGAATCCATCTCAGGACTTCTCTCTCCGAATCTCCCATCCAGAAGACGATCGGCAGAGGCAGCAAGTCTCCACTAGACAGATTCCAAGAGATTCATAAGCCCAGGAGCCCAAGCATCCAACTAAATACTCGCCGTGAGAGACTGTCGATCTCTCACCGCCACGACTGTTCATCTCTTTTGTTACAAGAACTCACAGAGCATCAAATCTGGTTCTTCCGGCAATCTACACGCTCACTAGCTAAGATAACAAGAATCTTTACACTCATTGTAATTGTATTCTTACATTAGTACTTGTATCCCCGAATATTAGTATTAATAATATCTCGCGAGAGCATTCAAGCCCGGGACTAACAACCCCAGCAAATCTTGTGTTATTTATCTTTCTCACGGAAGTGCTCTTGCTTTTGTTTGCTATCCATCCATTCCAGCAATATCTATCTCCGGATAATATTTTGGGTAGCAACACAAAAGTATTAGCTGACAACACAATCACATATACATACAATAACACATAAGCACCTATCACCAATATCCGGATAGTGCAATTTCTACCACCCCCAATATCCGGGTGCACACCCCCAATATCCGGGTGCGGAACAATCGTTCGTTATAAATTTCTCTTTGTTCCCACTGGAACGGCATAACTTTGCATCTCTTAACATTCATCACATAATACACAGATTCACAGCATCACAATTGGCATAACATAATCAATACACAATGAACACATAAAATTGCAATAATGCTAGGGCCGAGCAAGTTGAACGAACTTGCCTTGTGAGTCGTCGATAAGATGATTCCAATTAAATCTCGAGAATTCGGCCGTCCGCTCCTAGATAAGGTATTGATCTCCTAATAAGAATATGCTATTAGCATTTTGTTAAGACGTCTCAATTTAATTTCATGGCTCGCCCTTTATTTTATATTTCAACAAAATCATCGTCTAAAAATTAAATGCATTGGTAAATAGTTCTTAGATATCATCCTTGAATAATTTAAAAATATTTTCAACAATTTATAATTTAACTATTACTTATGCTGTAATAAATCAAACAATAGTCCTTATAATTTATTTAACAAAGTATCATCGAGAATGATTTCAATTTATTAATCTCAAATATTTTCAAAGTTAATACTTAATAACTTGAGTTGAAATAGAAATCCATTTCGTCTATTTCAAATATTTCTTAGAATAATTCTGGATATTTTATATAAGAACATAAATTTATTTATTCTAGTTTAATTATTTTATAATTGCACATATATATACACACATATATATATATATAATGATACTTAAAATTGCCGTTAAAAATTTAAGTACGTCATATGGGCTTCTACGTAGTTCGATTGTTCATAATGTCTATTATCATTAAAAATTTTTTTATGTTTAATTAACACGGAAACGGAGTTGGAAATTTTATTATTTCCAAAAATAAAAAAAAACTAACTAAATATATATAAATACTTCAAGAGAAAAACGCACGAAACGGAATCGAAGAATGATTTACGGATCGAAAGTTATTCGCGATTTAAGTTATGTTTCTGCAGTTAAAATCAGTCTTGACTTGTCCATAATCACTCATTTTTACATATCTAAGTGATGTCTAATATGAGATTTCAAAAATTAATATTTTAGTGATGTGTTTTATATACAAAACGCACGAAACAGATATCAAAAATCACTTACGTTTTGGTAGATAATCGAACTCAAAGATAGCACCTTGATCTGGATTTCAGAAATTCACTGGGCATTTCAATCGGACAGGTTCCAGTCAGTATGTCAGGAAAGCTGGTCTGACTTGCCAGAAAACGATCCCGTATCGTCGGCAGAACGGACTCTTCTCGGAAATATAAAGATGTATGTTTATAAATATTAAGTTTCTGTATATAGTTACATAAGTTGTGAGTATAAATGAACTAGAAAAAGGCTGTATTTATAGGGCACAAAACAGGTGCCGAGTCAATTTGACACAGCCGCCCTACGTCACAGAGCACTGGCCGAGCCACGTGCGCGGGCCCTACCGAGTCACTACTGGCAGCCATGGCCAAGCCACATGCGCGGGCCCTAGCGAGTCACTATCGGCATCCCCGACCGAGCCACGTGCGTAGGTCCCGCGCGGAAGATTCCTGGTGCTCGGCAGTTGGCAGTTTCCACTAAATCGATCATAACTTTTTCGTTCGGACTCCGATTGACTCTCCGTTTGAACCATTGGAAAGCTAACTAAATTCTCTATAACATTGTTTATTTTTAGATTTTTTTTAACTTCTCAAAAATCCTTGGTGATTTTTTCAAAGTTGATACTTGTCCACGATACTTCCCAGAAAATGTCCAAATATATATTTTAAAATTTATTATGTACTAGAATAATTCATTTAAATCAAGATATCACTTTTATAAATAATTTCACTAATTATTGTCATATAATAGTATTTACTTTATATTTTATATAATGTAAAATATTGGGATTTTACAGACCAAGGATGAGTCGCGCATGGTCCGCTGTTGAAAATTTGCCCGCAGGTAGACGGCCTCAGGTTTGCGGTAAATATAAAGGAACCGGCCACAATGGAAAATCGTGCAAAGAATTCATTCCCATAGGTGGTGTGGATTTGAATATCCCTGAAGAAACTCAAGGAATGGATGAACAAACGAGGCAAATGCGCTGGAAGAAGAAGAGATGCAGCATTTGTCGTAATGATGATCATGGCATAAGGGGATGTCCATACCATGAAACTTAAATTGCTTATGTATTTTTATATTTTGTGACTTACTAGCAACAATCATGTGCTGATATTTTGATCCTCGATGGACCATGTATTGATTCAGTATTCTGATTATTAGTTGAAATGCATAATTTTGTGTCTATTTTCTTTATCTTTGAATTGAAATTTAAGTGTTCAGTGATGTAAAGCAAATAAAGGTGATTATGGAGGCAAACATTAACCATAACAAAGTAGCTCACTTTGAAGAGCAATAGTTTACAGCAAAAGCATATCCAAAACATATAACTTTACAAAACAAAAATTCATCACCATCACACCAAAATATCTAATAATAACTTAAAAACGAAAATCACTTGGATCCCTTTTCCTCCATCTGCTGCTGTATCTTTAGTCTTGTATCACCATCTTCATGAACTTCTTCTTCTAAAATAACTTCTTTACTTGTCTTCTCAGAAATCTCTAAATCATCATCGTCATCACCATCTAGTATGACTGGAGTGCTCGCAGTGTTTTTAAATAGGCCCTGTTTCATGAAACACATTAATTCGCAGTACACAATATACATACAACAAAATCAAAAAACTTACTCTGAGCATTGAGTATCTTCGTCTCAGCCTAGTTCTGTATGGTGGGTTGGGAGGAGGTATCATCTTCCTTCTTTTTGGTGGAGGTGCTTCGATTCCTCCTAAATCGCTTTCTCTTAATCGACCACTCATTTCGCGTATTTGATTTTAATGGATTGTAAATGATTTTAATTGATTAGGGTTTATAGTGAAAAGACGGGACTACGGTTCATGTATTTGACTCTCAGTACAGTCCGATGGGCTTGTATTGAAAAAGGGGGGGGACCCACGATGGGATTTTATAATAAAATAATTTGATGTTGCCGTTTGCAGTACACACGATGGTTCACACGATGGGAACGATCGTGTGCTCCGATCGTGTGACACGTTGGCAACCAGGTGGCACGGTGTCTATGGTGTCAAATTGGCACTGTATCCATGTGTGCACACGATCGTGCACGGGGCCGTGGCCACGATGGGACACACGGTCGTGTGCACAAGAACATCAACAATTTTCACCTATTTCTCAAATTACTCGTCAATTTAGGTGTTGTTACTTATATATTAACAAGTATTTGTTAACGATCCACTTATTTAAAAAGTTATTGATTGAATTAACATAATATATTGCATATCATGTGTAGTCTATATGTTCTCAGTGTATTAGTTCGTACGGATAAGTTCATCATCTGGATGAAATATCTCATATACTAATGAATTTCAACGAAATGACAAATACGAGTTTGTATAAGAAGCTATATAGTAATTAATGGTTGAACAAGCAATTTTTGAATCACAAAACATCCTTCTAGATAACACAATAAATCAAATTGGCGAAAATACCAAAAGCTTATATGCACACGATGGGACACACGGTCGTGCCCACGATGGGACACACGGTCGTGTGCACAAGAACATTAACAATTTTCACCAATTTCTCAAATTACTCGTCAATTTAGGTGTTGTTACTTATATATTAACAAGTATTTGTTAATGATACACTTATTTAAAAAGTTATTGATTGAATTAACATAATATATTGCATATCATGTGTAGTCTATATGTTCTCAGTGTAATAGTTCGTACGGATAAGTTCATCATCTGGATGAAATATCTCATATACTAATGAATTACAACGAAATGACAAATACGAGTTTGTATAAGAAGCTATATAGTAATTAATAGTTGAACAAGCAATTTTTGAATCACAAAACATCCTTCTAGATAACACAATAAATCAAATTGGCGAAAATATTAAAAGTTTATATGCACACGATGGGACACATGGTCGTGTGCACAAGAACATCAACAATTTTCACCAATTTCTCAAATTACTCGTCAATTTAGGTGTTGTTACTTATATATTAACAAGTATTTGTTAACGATACACTTATTTAAAAAGTTATTGATTGAATTAACATAATATATTGCATATCATGTGTAGTTTATATGTTCTCAGTGTATTAGTTCGTACGGATAAGTTCTTCATCTAGATGAAATATCTCATATACTAATGAATTACAACGAAATGACAAACACAAGTTTGTATAAGAAGCTATATAGTAATTGATGGTTGAACAAGCAATTTTTGAATCACAAAACATCCTTCTAGATAACACAATAAATCAAATTGGCGAAAATACCAAAAGTTATATGCACACAATGGGACACACGGTCGTGCCCACGATCGGACACTTGGTCGTGTGCACAAGAACATCAACAATTTTTACCAATTTCTCAAATTACTCGTCAATTTAGGTGTTGTTACTTATATATTAACAAGTATTTGTTAACGATACACTTATTTAAAAAGTTATTGATTGAATTAACATAATATATTGCATATCATGTGTAGTCTATATGTTCTTAGTGTATTAGTTCGTACGGATAAGTTCATCATCTGGATGAAATATCTCATATACTAATGAATTACAACGAAATGACAAATATGAGTTTGTATAAGAATCTATATAGTAATTAATGGTTGAACAAGCAATTTTTGAATCACAAAACATCCTTCTAGATAACACAATAAATCAAATTGGCGAAAATATCAAAAGTTTATATGCACACGATGGTGCACACGGCCGTGCCCATGATGGGTCACACGGTCGTGTGCACAAGAACATCAACAATTTTCACCAATTTCTCAAATTACTCGTCAATTTAGGTGTTGTTACTTATATATTAACAAGTATTTGTTAACGATACACTTATTTAAAAAGTTATTGATTGAATTAACATAATATATTGCATATCATGTGTAGTCTATATGTTCTCATTGTATTAGTTCGTACGGATAAGTTCATCATCTGGATGAAATATCTCATATACTAATGAATTACAACGGAATGACAAATACTAGTTTGTATAAAAAGCTATATAGTAATTGTTGTAGCGAATCGCTGTTGTCAGACGAGTCGCCTTGTTGTCAGACGAGTGCCGCCATCATTTCCTATCGCGTGCGCATACCGCTAGATGTTATTGCCGTAGCGAATCGCTGTTATCGATTCCTGACGCCTTCTTACCGTTCCTTTCCGCTCATCAAAACAGCTTGCCGTGATCGCCAACATACGGTCGTGTACACGGCCATGCCATCGCTGTGACCCACGGTCGTTTGCACATGATGGTGCACACGGCCGTGCCCACAATGGGACACACGGCCATGGGAGCCATCGTGAGCACACGACGCCAGCAACCCATGATCGGGCAAGTTGCATACGATCGTGACTCACGATGGCCACGATCGTGCATCCATCGTGTGTAACATGAGCCAAAAATAGAGATTTAACAACACGACATGATCGTGGTGTTGCACACGATCGTGACCCACGATGGCCACGATCGTGTGTAAATACGCCAAAACATAAAGATTTAACAACACAACATATTAATATTGCAAAATCTTCGACGACAACATAAATATTTAACAACACGACACATTAATCTTGCCACAACACAACACACCATAAACTATTTTACATGTCTAAAGACAACATAAAGATATTAGCACTAAACCATATCGATATTTCTTAATATATTTCTCATTAAGTTCCTTGATTTGGTGCCTTGCTCCCGGGTTTGCAGAGACAAGTCGATCCAAGTACATGCACGCGAAGAGGCCACAAATGTGATTGTCGCTTTGTATGAACCGTATCTCTCGTGGCATAATTTAAACTCATCTCCGTGTCATACTTCTTCTTCGATTGGTTGTTCAGCCAATACCTGGATTGAGCTAGCACATGAGGCATCAGACGCATAATCGGTCGCATTTGGTTGAATCGGTATCGACCATCTTCGTGGTGGTGTGACAAGGAATCGAACAACTCCATGGTCCATGTTATGATGTCAATCTTGATAGTCACCCAGTGGCTCTGGTCGAGGCAACAAATGGCAATGATCTGTTGAAACAAAATATGTAATCATATAAGATCATCACATCAAACATAGCGAATCATTTATCAATATAAATTTCAAACTTACTTCGTTGCAATTTAACCATGGAACCGCATGTGGTGTATCAAGACTGTCATGTAGTCCTCGATGCATTTAGGAATTTTCCAATCCTCGTAAATCGGCTTCCCCGTCACCTTGATACCAAGTAGATCATCCGGATGGAGTCTTGCAAACTCGTTAGCCATAACTAACTACAAAAAGCCAAACAACAAAATAAAAAAAATCCACATCACACCAATGATATACAAGCGAGTAGGTTATAGAACTTACGTAAAATTGGGAGCCGGCAAGTACAGTGCCAACTCTACCAACACCAACACTACAGACTCCCCTTCGAAGCCTCGCTCGAGTCGCAAGCACATAACAATCTATCACCTCGGCATCAAAGTCTTCACAGCTAGACTCTATCCGGTCAAATAACGCTTGGGTGAGAGCATGCCCAGTCTCCAAACACCGAACCATAGCATCACGTGGCTGCTCCCTCCTAAAGTGTAGGTACAACTTCTTTAGAGCCTCGCTATCTCTTGGAGGCGCCACCACAAAAGGCTCCCGAAGAGCAGCAGATGATCGACTCACTCACGGTGGAAGACTACGCTCACCCAAATACTACGTTCCGGAACTCTCACCATCTTCATCACCCTCAGCATCCCTCTCACAACTATAACGATCAGAGTCAGACATGCACGCCGCTCGATCTCAAAAACTGGCTGCTCGATCTGAAATGGAGGATGATGCTGAGGACCACCACCTTCACATCGAAACATCGCACTATAATGATTCTCATCATGAAACCAAATAACATCGTCCCATATCAATAAACGGCGCCTCAAATGGCTCATACCGATGCTCGTAATCAAGGGGCCGCCGAGTCCGCTCAAAAGAATGATGAATCGGAGAATGGTGACTGTGGCCGGATCTCGTAATGGTGATTGGCCGACCTCAAAATGGTGGGTACACGGACGCTGAGAATGGTGACTAGGCTGATGCTGAGAATGATGACTAGGCTGACGCTGAGAATGGTGACTGTGGGCTGCACCATAGATTGAGTGACGTGGAGGGTCAGGAATCCTCCGCTGGGCGCTGCTAACAGATGCAGAATGACGCGGCCTATCGGGTAACCTTTCATGGCTCCCAGCTGAGTAGTGCACCGGGATCCTAGAACGTCTATGCGTAGGTCCGAAGAAATCCACGATCCCAAAAAGCACCCAGCGAGAAACTCGAGCAATAAATCCTGACTCAGAATCGTCGTACAAGATTGCCTTCAAACGGCAATCGAAGTACTCATCACTGCTCGTGTCCTGGGTGTGGTCCGGACAAGGAAGTCCGTGGACACAACACACCCTCTCTGGCTGCCTCGCCCGGTCTGATGTCTCTGCACCATCTACTGGTGGGGTACTCTGTCGGCGTTGCTTCGACACTTTATGTGCTGACTCATATGTAATAAATTTCCCAGCAGCCTTCTTCAATCTATCCATAACTTTCTTTTTTGGGATCGGCGCAGGCTCGTCCTCTTTGTTCTTCACAGCTATTCTTACAGGCTTAATGAACTTAACTTCATATGGCGAGCCATTCTCAAAGCTCAGGTAGTAGTACTCAGCCTCATCCTCCTCCAGATGCGGTAAAGAGGGAAGTACTCTGTGCTGCAAAATTAGTCATTAAAGCATACCATTAGATGGGCAATCACATAACGTTGAAGAGATGAAGTCAGGAGAAAATACGTTTACAAATTTATGTACCTTATTGTCGGAGAAATGAGTGAAATCACAGAACATCTTCCTCGTAGTCTACATCAAACACCGGGGGACTTGGACAGATTTATCTCGAATACCACACAATGATCCCAATGAAGGAATCATCTCATACGACCATATCTGTAAAGCCCAAACAGACCATAGAAATGATAGTCCTTGTGCTCTTGTCCCTCCTTCATGGCAACGTTGCCTATGTAGTAAGGTAAAACCCCAAAGGCATAAGAACCCCAATGAAACATATCACACTGCTCGAAATCCTCAACTAATCCCCATGCTCATGTCTCAATCATCATGTCGTCACAGCATAGGATAAAGTAGTAGTATATAAGCAAATTAGCAACCTTCACATAATCTCTTATGTCTCTACCAAAATCTCGAGCATTGAACCTCTTCCGCAGAACACTAACCTTAATATTTTTGCCATGGAGTAATCTGGAAAATAATCGCTGCATCAAGGAGATGGTCGCCTGTGGATGGAAGGTAGAGTTTCAAAATGCACCCAGTTGATCATGGAAAAATCACGGGTGAAACGAATGGTCCTCCCACAAACCTCGAACCACGACTCATCCGGGGATTTGATCACCCTCCAATTGACGGCAATCAAGTGATGTAGGGCGATTTGAACTCCCATTTCTCCTTACTTTAATCAAGCGCCCTGTAACCCCCTGGCCAAGCTCTCGATAGCTCGATCAAGAATCATGGAGTTGCAGCCCATACTTCTTAGTGTCTCAATGATCTCTTTAAATACCACCTCTCATATGTAAAGATTCACTTGACATGTAACAAAGCGCAATGTAGGTCTCTTCCATACGCAACTACCTGCAATATATACATACAACTCATAAGAATATGATAGAATGCTTAAGAGAACGAAAAAGATTTCGCCTTGCACACGATGGCGTGCACACGATCGATGCCCGTCGTGTGAAGACCATCGTGTGCCACACGATGGCTCACACGACGGGCGTCGGTCGTGTGCCTTCCATTGTGTGCAAGGCAGAATTTTTTTATCTTCTAGCACACGACGGCACACATGATCGATGACCGTCGTGTGTAAACCATAATGCCCACGAAAGACCATCGTGTACACGATGGTGTCATCTTCTTCAACACCATTATGGGACGATGAACAACCATCGTGGCACGATCGTGTGTGAATGTAAATACACTAACCGGCGGCTCATTGACGAATTCCTCTTCAGATGGAGTGTCACTAGTGTGTGAGGAACTTCTGGCGTCTTCAGATTCTCTGTGGTTGTTAGAGTTCGACATTTTCTGGCCGACAAAAAGGTTTCACGATGGGAGAGTTTTTTGCAGATAGATACGGAGAGTTTTTTTGCAGAGGAAAATATTGAGTTGTGGGACCGTTTAGATTATTGTTGTTTGGTATTAATAATTTCCTATTTTTTATTGTTGTTTGATTTTAATAATCTTCTATTTTTTTATGTTTTTTTATCTTTTAGTGGTAGACTTTAAGGGTAATAAAGTCTTTTAACACATTTTGGTATCAAAAACTTATAGTTTTGTGAATGGGGATATATAACTTATTACTTTTATGAGTTGGTACTAAAAAAGAGAGATCCCATTTAAGTTTCATGGTATGGACATCCCCTTATGTCATGGTCATCATTACGACAAATGCTACACCTCTTCTTCTGCCGGCGCCTTTGCCTCGTTTGTTCATCCATTCCTTGAGTTTCTCCAGGGATATTCAAATCCACACCACCTATGGGAATGAATGCTTTTCAAGATTTTCTATTGTGGCTGCTTTCCTTTACATTTGCCGCAACCGAGGTCGCCCACTGCGGGCAAATTTTCAACAATGACCATGCGCGACTCATCCTTGGTCGGCCGCTTGTCGCATTCTCTGGAGGTACGCAAACAATGGATGAGATCTCCGGTGGGACATTCGACTCATCAGGATATGGGATAGGACTAATATGCTCCTTATAAGTCTCTCTAAGGCCTTGTTGCTTGAAATAATGACTAACAAAATCATACACGGACAAACCATTGCCGGCGCGCCTGTTACAATAAGCAATTAGGTCAAGGATGTTGTATAGGGTAATGTATTTTTGATATTGGTGAGGTGTAGGATAAATCCAGACCAGCCCTGTGTTGCACACGATGGCAGAACACGATCGTGCCCATCGTGGGTTACGATCGTGCCGATCGTGGGTTACGATCATGCCGATCGTGGATTATGATCATGTCGATCGTGGGTTACGATCGTGCACATCGTATGCTACGATCATGACGATCGTGGGTTACGATCGTGTGCATTCTACCATGACCATGGGCATGACCGTGAGCGTCCGACAGCACCCGCATGCCCACGGCCATGACCGTGTGCACACGACAGTATAGACAAAAACATTGAATGGCCATGACCATGTGCACACGACAGCATAGACAATTACCTTATAGCGGCAACGGCATGACGACATGGAATCTGATCCAAATTAAACTCACGACAACAATATGTCCAGGTTCGAAGGTCGACCTCATAAGAAACTTTGTTTTCTTCGACTTTATAAACAAGTGGGGTGGTAGCTCGAACGGTAAGAGTCAGACTGGCTTGCACAGAGTTAGAAAGCTTTTCAAAAGTGTGCATTGTCAACTCATGGTCTCTTGATGTAGCTTCTTCCCGCTTCTCATCAAACCAATTCTCTAAAATTAGGCGAAATATCTTAAGTAACGAGCAAACAGTAAACGCCTAGACCACAACATACGATTATTAAAGCATTCAACAAAGATTGATGTCAAGAAGTTATAGCGTGCACGGACACTTCGACCTAGCCCACCTCTCTGGCCCAATTTCAGAAAGGCGCTTGTGAGCCCCATTAGGGCTTTCGATATGTAGTTTCGAAAATTAGTTTTCAAAAACTTCTTCACGATGCGTGTAGGCAGCAGTTATAAAGAGTCCTATAGCATGCGCACCGTAGGAGGTCAGATTTTTTGCAATATGGTGATAGCACAACCCGTGAAATGCATTCGGATAGACGGATCGAACAGCATTCTGAATGCTCTTCTGTTGGTCACTCACAATCAGTTAATCTTCCATCAGATTGTAGCATCTGTGCAGGTTATACAGAAAATAAGTCTATGACTCGTCGTTCTCTATCGGGCCGAGACCAACTGCAAGAGGAAATACTTGCTCGTTCCCGTCAAATGTGACGGCCGCAAATAGAGTTCCTTTATTCCTTCCCTTCAGGTGGGTCCCATCAACTATAATCACCGGTCGAAGGCACGTATCAAATGCCCTAATACTCTGTCCGAGTGTAACGAACATGTGGCAAAACACTCCCTTATGAGTCGTCTGCAAATCATAAATTGTCCTCGGATTACGCTGCTTTTAACAAATACGTATAAGATGGGAGCCTCCGATACGACTCATCAAAGCCGCTATATGTATTCTCTACCGCTATATTCCTCATCCGGAGAGCAAACCGTATAGCATGTCAATGCCGTACTCCTACACATCTCGCAATCATCTCCTTTGGCCTCAAAGTGACCCCTCACCGGTTAATCTTTTAGCAAAATAATGGGCGACAACCTCGAAGTGACCGATCGTGGCAAAGACGGTTCAAATCAGTGGTGACACTGTGCTCCAAAGTCAACTTAGTAATTCTCCAAATAGTTGCACCTCAATAGCACACAACCTAAACCGACAATTTTTTCGCCTCTCTCGAGCACAAACACTATATGTTTATCGGCGAACGATCGCTGATACACTATAGCATGTTTTCCAAATGATACATTCCTACAATTATCCTCAACTCGTCTTGGAACGAAGGTGGACCCCACCTCTAGCCGACCAGAACGGTGGAGGCCGCCGACCCAACCCAAAGTCCCGGCACTACCGGGTCCTAAATGGAATGATCTAGTTACGCATTGATTATAGATGCTCATGCTCGCCGCAGATTGATGGTCGGATGAGAAGTTCCGACGACTCATAATCCTATCCATTTGGGCCGGTTGGTGAACCCAAGCAAGAAATTCCGCAGCTAGTGACTCAAGCAAGTCTTTACAACAATCTTCATCTTCGGATGTATGCACCTCTTCATCTTCCTCGTCTTTCTCATCTTCCTCGTATTGATAATCTTTGGAAGGTATGTCATAATTTATGTTGCCGAGCTCTACTCGAGCCGCTACATCCCATATTAACCTCGGAAGTGGAGGAGCTGCCGTTCTCAACATAGACCTTAGGATCTTCCTTGTATTCTACTAGTAATCGAAGTATCTCAGTATTGCCCGTAATAGGACTTTTACTTTGTTTCTCTTGGCCATGTGTGTCAAGTACCATAATTTGTAATCGGGCTCATTTGGACCACCCAAACCCTCTCCGATAACCCCCACAAGGTTTGCACGACTAACTTTGCTCGTGTCGATATAGACAAAAAGGAATCCCCGTCTACATATGTCGATCGCCGCCAATGAGCACCATGATATATCAAAATACGCCGCCACGACATCCGATTACAAAAAGATGAATAACTATTCGAAAACCGAGCGAACAATATTATAAAACGGTTTGCCTTAGACACGACCGATGCACACGGCCGTATACTACCCTGTGCAGTGATCGTGTGCAAGTTTCTGGCCATGAACATGATCGCTGCACACGATTGTAGACGATCGTGTTAAACGATCGTGAACACGTTTGTTGTGCGCACGATGTCAAGGTCGTTGGACACGACTGTTGCACACGATCGTTGCACACGGTGGCTTCCCATCGTGTGCGGCGATCGTGTCCGTAAGAATTGGTCGGGAATTTTTTTCCCAAGCCAACATCGATGCATACCTTCTTTATGAACCTGTAAGCACGACAAATGAAGTCCTATTTGACGTCAACTTTTCTTTTCGAGTAATCTTGTGATTTTTATAAGATTTTTGAGAGACCCTTTGTCAAAAATGGTTGTGTTGTTTTGATGTATATGTTTGTAGTTAAATTTTGGTTGTTGGATATTAATATCGATCGGAGCACATGAGGAAAGTAAAAAAGAAAAAGAGAAGAAAAATAGTTTAAATTAAATAAAATAAAAAAAAGTGAGAAGTCAACATTACAACAAAAGAGAGGACATTTTAGTCTTTTTAATCAAAATGGTACTAAAAACTTATAGTTTTATGAATGGGGACATAAAACTTATCAATTTTATGATTTGGTATTAAAAATTGATTCCCACAACTCGATAAGGTAAAAATAAAGATAACTCTTAGAGCTGAAATAGAAATACACCTCGACGATATAAAAATAAAGATAACTCTCAATCGATTAGTATCACAACTTGTCATCTTCATGTCGATCATGCGACTACTCCTTGAACCATGAGTACCTAAAATACAAAAAGACATCCACTCTAGAGTCACAGCCGGAGTTGCTAAGGTAATTATATGATATATAAGGTATACGAAATATACATCACACAAACATCACCATGAATCATAATGACAGTCATTTACAAGAAACCCGATAAATGTACATGTTTAGAAAAAAATACAAGTCTTTGAAAATATTTCGTACATATCGGGTATATAAATAAAAAGTCGGAACCATCAGTCCTGAGTTTGAAAAATTATTTAAAATTATTAAGGTGTCGACAAAACTCGTTTCACATCAACCCGATATACAAGCATGGGGTCGAGGACCCAACATCATCACATTACAAAATATGCCCATAGCCTAATATGGTCCCGCACTCGCAAATACGCACCCCAGAGAACCCGCTTGATCATACCTGGTTGGATAACTCATGGTAAACATGGTTCGTACTCGCAAGTAATAAGCTCTAGAGGTCTCATCGAACCCTAACTGATACCACATATTATCAATTTCGATCCATACTCTCAAGTACTGAAACCCAGAGGCCACGTCACGTCTTACCCAGAAATTCAGTCTTTTTTTATTAGACCTAGCAAAACACTATTGTGTCCTGATACATACTCGCAAGTACTGAATCCCAGAGATCCCGCAAGACCCTACCTGGTGTTAGGAGTATGCCCTTGAATGCCACTCAAAGGATGTTGAGTGAGGGTATTGTACTTGTTATTATGTAAATCAATTATATAAGGCAATGAATGTTTCTGTATTTACTGGTAGTTACTGACATTCCTAACTCGTAAATATATATATAGAAACTAGTCCGTGTATTTGAGAGCAAAATGTTCCACTCCTTATTGGATAAGGGGGTCGGCACCGGAAAGGTTTATAGCTCAAATACTTAATCGTTCGCAAGTCAATGAAACTTGACTGGGCGTTAAGTTTATGTGAAGACTTGTATGACGTGTTCTTTGACATGGAGAGTGCCTTTCGAACGCTAATGGTGAGTGGGAGCACACGTTAATGACGTGTCAATGACGCCCTCGAACCGACTCACCCTCGATTCGTCACATGGATTTCACTCCGTGACCAATGACGAAATCGAAAGGTTGTGATAGGTATTCGTGAACCTTCGACTTGAGGATTTAGTAGGGATGTGCTTGTGACGTCAAGATTTTCATTAGAGTAGTTCGACCCTCTAAACCTAAGGCGGGGTCAACCTCGACGTGCATCTTGACAGCAAGTAGCAGTCCTACCGAATACCAAGATAGAATTCTTTCTCCGTTAGTGAGCGGGTTATATGTCCTATGCGGTTATCGCGATGAGATCATAAGTCTTTGGCCAAAGCATTGGAGCTAGTTGTATTAGATACACGACACTCGATGATCTCGATTTGCATTAACACATGCATAGCATCAAGTACAAATAAGGTTTGATCGACCGTGACCCTATAACTTGATCGGGACATTTGAAAGAAGGGTTTATACGTTTACTAGTATTCACGACAGAATAGTTCTTGAATGATCCCAATCATTCGTTCTCAGTTGGGGTACAGTGTAGGCCGCCAGGCTGGCTAGGTGGTGCTACTACTCTTTGGTTCCTCCCATTGCTGACTGAGACGGACCTACCGAGTCGCGCAATAAGATTGACGACGGAATGAATTGAGCTTATTCTCTCATTATGAATATTAGATATTGGATATCTAATTTGGGACATTAGATGTCTAAATCGATTTATTGGATAAATTGATTTACGGCCTAAATGAATTAAATAAATTACTGGGTGATTAATTTAATTCATGAATATAATTATTTCTTGGAGAAATTAATTATATTATTTTGTATTTGATATGTTTAATTAATTGGATTAATTAATCGATATAAATACATCGAAACGGAATTGGAGTTTATCTGTTTGGACTTTCGAGAGTCAGAAACGAACCGAACTCGTCCGATTTCTACATGGGCCGCCCCAACCCCTTCCACCCACCTTCCGATTGTCTTGTTGTTTCTTTTTTATATTAAGGAACATGGCTTGTGGGGCAAAATATCATATGGGATGATTTGTTTTGCATGTGAGTGGAAATAGAATAAAGAGAGGAAGACTTCTCATCAAACTCACTTCATCCATTCCATTCCAACGTGAGTTTTGAGAGAGAGAGAGAAAAAAAAAAGTTTTCTCAAAGTCTTCATCATTTTCTTTAAGTGTTCTTGGTGGTTCTTAGAGAAAAAATCAAGAAATCAAAAGAGAGAGATATATATTATACACTTAGAGTGTAATAATTAAAAGCTTCATCACCTTGTTCTAGCCGTATCCTTGGAGGATAACGAGGTGAGTGTCATTCCGATCATTTTTCCGGCACGTGGCAAGTAGAGACGCGGTGCTTTCGGCGTTGGATCGTTCAAGGGCTTGAAGCGGAATAGATTCGTAGAGATCAAGCAAAGCTTGGGAAATAGCTCAAGAGAAGGTTGTCCATCTAATCAACGGACTACAAGGGTGAGTTTCTATATCTCTTGTTATTCGTTTTGATATTCGTATATACGTAGCTCGATCGATCCTCGTAGGGATTCGGATCGAATTAATTTTCGTTTTACCGCTTCCGTTGGGCCTTCGTTTTAGGCACCGAATCCCAACACTGGTATTGGAGCGTAGGTCTTGCGATCGTATATACGATATTGGCATTTGGAATGCTCGATTAGATGGTGAATGATTTGGAATTATTTTAGTCATAATCGTGGTACTTGTTTTACGTTCGTTGTAGTTATATTTTTCGTAAGTTTATGTCTAAATATAAATCTTAAATTTCTGGGAAATATGATTTATATTGAAGATATGAAAGTCAGAAAATATTGATATTGGATATCCGGTCGAAAATCTAGCCCCGAATCGTCGTCGGACGACTTTTTGGAAAAAAAGGGTAATCTGGCCGAGAGTGACTCGTCCGTGTCCTGGGTGACTCAGTCGTGTCCGGCAGTCTGGCCAAGTCACTGCCAGGCAGACTCGACCGTGTCCTGGGTGACTCGGTCGTGTCTGGCAGTCTGGCCATGTCACTGCAAGGCAGACCCGACCGAGTCTGGAGACACGGGCCGTGTCCTGGCCGGCAGCTTCCGAGCGTGACTCGGCCATGCCAGGCCTGTCTGCCGGTAGGCTGCCGAGGGTGACTCGGTCAGGCAGGCCAGTTTTCACCCCGGCTCGATTTTTTCGTGTATTCTTGAAAATTAATCTCTTACATGTTAAATTGGATTTAATATGATTAAAATGATTTATGGTATTTCATTTTATAAGGGAAATTGGATTAATTGGAATAATTATGGTCGACCGAATTATTTTGAACGTTATCATATTACCGATTGTGTGAATTGGTTGGATCGGTTCGTATTGTTGATTGGATCAATGTATCTCTACGCTTTCCATTTATATAGTATTTATTGGATGAATGCTTTTTGAATGGGGATGTGGTTCATGGAGTTAGTTTTGAATCGTTCATTTTATTCGATTGTGTTGTAAAGGCCGTTTTGAGCCTATTTATTTTACTAGAAATGTTTGTATCTAGGATGCAATTTTCAATGTAAATTTATATGTAATGACGAAGACCGGAGGAAGATCCGTTTTGAGAAGACGAAGATTCAAGACGAAGACTTGTAATTAGATCACGAAGTTTTTGTTTTCAGAACGGTCCATGAACCACATGTTGGTAGCAACTAGGTTGTGAATGGTTGTTCATATTGTATGAATGCTAGAAACGCGCTTAAATGAATTAATGTGCAAAGTGTAACATTAATCGCGATAATTCTCCCACAACAAATTATTGAGTTTATAAGGTTTCAAGGTTTTCCTTCCCTCCATCGAGCTTTGGGAAATTGAAATCCAAACCGGATGTGCTATGCTTCCGAGTTATCGGGGTAGTCGTTCGGGAGGACGAATAAATTACCGGGAGCGCATTGATGCCTTCGGTTGGACCAAATTTTATCCCTAGAAACACGATAGGTTGCGGATAAGATTCAATTGTGAAACTGATTTGCGTCGATGGTATAAACTTAACTTGTTCACGAACCATAGAAACCGTATAGGTTGAGGGGAGTGAACAAGGGGAAAAAGAAGATCGAATCATCCATTAGATGGGTTAGTGTTGGACACCACTTTATGAAAATTAATAGACTAGAAACCTGTTCGGTTGCCCTCTATTAAGATTTATAAAGAACTCGATCACCACTATGAAGTAGAGCGACGATACTTCCGGATTTCACATGGGAGTGTGTTGTTCCGATTAAAATAGTGGGAGCTGGGTAACAAGAATAGAAAAGACCTTAATTCTATACTCAGAACATATTTGAATGAGTCACTAATTAATCTATCGTACTTAATGCAGACTCAAATCTCAATATGACAATGAATCCACTCGCAATTCTACTCGAAAAGAACACATTAATGGGACCTAACTTTGTGGATTGGCTCCGCAATCTGATGATTGTCCTCAGTATAGAGGCACTGGGATACGTCTTGGAGACGGACATTCCGGCGCCTCCTGTGCGGACCCGAGCCAATCAGGAAGAGATTGAAAACCACGAAAAGTGGTTTAAGGATGACGCAGCAAAGTTCAAATCAGGGTGACAGCTGTGCTCCAATGTCAACTTAGTAATTCTCCAAATAGTTGCACCCTCAATAGCACACAACCTAAACTGACAATTTTTTCGCCCACTCTTACAGACAAACACTATACGTTTATCGGCGAAACGATTAGTGATACACTGTAGCATGTTTTCCAATTGATACATTCCTACAGTTATCCTCAATTCTATCTTGGAACAAAAGGTGGACCCCACCTCTAGTGGCCATTAACCAGTGGAGGTTGCTCGACCCAACCCAAAGTCCTGGCATTACCGGGGTCCGGAAATGGAATGATCCAGTTACGCATTGATTGTAGATGCTCATGCTCGCTCGCAGATTGATGGTCGGATGAGAAGTTCCGACGAATCATAATCCTATCCATTTGGGCCGGTTAGCGAACCCAAGCAAGAAATTCCGCAGATAGTGACTCAAGCAAGTCTTTACAACAATCTTCATCTTCGGATGTATGAACCTCCTCATCTTCCTCGTCTTCCTCATCTTCCTCGTATTGATAATCTTTGTAAGGAATGTCATAATTTATGTTGCCGGGCTCTACTCTCGAGCTGCTACATCCCATATTAACCTCGGGAGTGGAGGAGCTTCTGTTCTCAACATAGACCTCAGGATCTTCCTTGTATTCTACTAGTAATCGAAGTATCTCGGTATCGCCCCGTAATAGGACTTTTACTTTGTTTCCCTTGGCCATGTGTGTCAAGTACCATAATTTGTAATCGGACTCATTTGGACCACCCAAACCCTCTCTGATAACCCCCACGAGGTTTGCACGACTAACTTTGCTCATGTCGATATAGACAAAAAAGGAATCCCCATCTACATATGTTGATCGCTCCCAATGACCACCATGATGTATCAAAATACGCTGCCACGACATCTGATTGCAAAAAGATGAATAACTATTCAGAAAACTGAGCGAACAATATTATAAAGCAGTGCATCTTAGACACGACCAATGCACACGGTCGTATACTACCATGCGGTGATCGTGTGCAAGTTTCTCGCCATGAACACGATCGCGCACACGATTGTAGATGATCGTGTTAAACGATCGTGAACACGTTAGTTGTGCGCCGCGATGTCAAGGTAGTTGGACACGACCGTTGCACATGGTGGCTTCCCATCGTGTGCAGCGATCGTGTCCGTAAGAACTGGTCGGGAAATTTTTTTTTCCCAGTGGTCAAATACTGATGCGTACCTTCTTTATGAACCCGAAAGCACGACAAATGAAGTACTATTTGAACGTCAACTTTTCTTTTCGAGTAATCTTGTGATTTTTATAAGATTTTGAGAGACCCTTTGTTAAAAATGGTTGTGTTGTTTTGATGTATATGTTTGTAGTTAAATTTTGGGTGTTGGACATTAATATCGATCGGAGCAGATGAGGAAAGTAAAAAAGAAAAAAGAGAAGAAAAGTAGTTTAAATTAAATAAAAAAAAGTGAGAAGTCAACATTACAACAAAAGAGAGGACATTTTAGTCTTTTTAATCAAAATGGTACTAAAAACTTATAGTTTTATGAATGGGGATATAAAACTTATCAATTTTATGATTTGGTATTAAAAAATTGATTCTCACAACTTAAATTGCTTATGTATTTTTATATTTTGCGACTTACTAGCAACAATCATGTGCTGATATTTTGATCCTCGATGCACCATGTATTGATTCAGTATTCTGATTATTAGTTGAAATGCATAATTTTGTGTCTATTTTCTTTATCTTTGAATTGAAATTTAAGTGTTCAGTGATGTAAAGCAAATAAAGGTGATTATGGAGGCAAACATTAACCATAACAAAGTAGCTCACTTTAAAGAGCAATAGTTTACAGCAAAAGCATATCCAAAGCATATAACTTTACAAAACAAAAGTTCATCACCATCACACCAAAATATCTAATAATAACTTAAAAACGACAATCACTTGGATCCCTTTTCCCCCATCTGCAGTTGTATCTTTAGTCTTGTATCACCATATTCATGAACTTCTTCTTCTAAAATAACTTCTTTACTTGTCTTCTCAGAAATCTCTAAATCATCATCGTCATCACCATCTAGTATGACTAGAGTGCTCGCAGTGTTTTTAAATAGGCTCTGTTTCATGAAACACATTAATTCGCAGTACACACTACACATACAACAAAATCAAAAAACTTACGCTGAGCATTGAGTATCTTCATCTCGGCCTAGTTCTGTATGGTGGGTTGGGAGGAGGTATCCTCCTCCTTTTTGGTGGAGGTGCTTTGATTCCTCCTAAATCGCTTCTCTTAATCGACCGCTCATTTCGCGTATTTGATTTTAATGGATTTTAACTGATTTTAATTGATTAGGGTTTATAGTGAAAAGAGAGGACTACAGTTCATGTATTTGACTCTCAGTACAGTCTGATGGGCTTATATTGAAAAGGGGGGGGACCCACGATGGGATTTTATAATAAAATAATTTGATGTTGTCCTTTGCAGTACACACGATGGTGCACACGATGGGAACGAAAGTGTGCTCCGATCGTGTGACACGTTGGCAACCAGGTGGCACGGTGTCTATGGTGCCAAATTGGCACTGTATCCACGTGTGCACAGGATAGTGCACAGGGCCGTGGCCACGATGGGACACACGGTCGTGTGCACAAGAACATCAAAAATTTTCACCAATTTCTAAAATTACTCGTCAATTTAGGTGTTGTTACTTATATATTAACAAGTATTTGTTAACGATACACTTATTTAAAAAGTTATTGATTGAAATAACATAATATATTGCATATCATGTGTAGTCTATATGTTCTCAGTGTATTAGTTCGTACGGATAAGTTCATCATCTGGATGAAATATCTCATATACTAATGAATTACAACGAAATGACAAATACGAGTTTGTATAAGAAGCTATATAGTAATTGCTGTAGCGAACTGTTGTTGCTGTATCGAGCTGTATCGAGCTATCTTGTTGCAGTATCGATCTGTATCGAGCTGTCTTGTTGCTGTATCGAGCTCCGCCATCATTTCCTATCGCGTGCGCATACCGCTGGTCAGTGTTATTGCTGTAGCGAACTGTTGTTATCAGTTCCTGACAGTTTCTTGTTGTTCCCTTTCACTCGTCAAAACAGCTTGCCGCTGTATCGTCAACACACGGTCGTGTACATGGCTGTGCCCACGATGGGACCCACGGTCATGTGCACATGATGGTGCACACGGCCGTGCCCACAATGGGACACACGGTCATGGGAGCCATCGTGAGCACACGACAGCAGCAACCCATGACCGTGGGTAGGTTGCACACGATCGTGACCCACGATGGCCACGATCGTGTGCATCCATCGTGTGTAACACAGAGCCAAAACATAAAGATTTAACAACACAACATATTAATATTGCCAAAACTGTCTGACGACAACATAAATATTTAACAACACGACACATTAATCTTGCCACAA
Organism: Orobanche coerulescens; assembly: GCA_033398695.1. NCBI lineage: Eukaryota > Viridiplantae > Streptophyta > Magnoliopsida > Lamiales > Orobanchaceae > Orobanche > Orobanche coerulescens. The sequence continues at coordinate 111,454,609 of CM065816.1, read as the reverse complement.
CCCAACACACCATAAACCATTTTACATGTCTAAAGACAACATAAAGATTTTAACAGCTAAACCATATCGATATTTCTTAATATATTTCTCATTAAGTTCCTTGATTTGGTGCCTTGCTCCGGGGTTTGCAGAGACGAGTCGATCCAAGTACATGCACGCGAAGGGGCCACAACTGTGATTGTCTTTTTGTATGAACTGTAGCTCTCGTGGCATAATTTTGAAACTCATCTCCGTGTCATACTTCTTCTTCGATTGGTTGTTCAGCCAATACCCGGATTAAGCTAGCACACAAGGCATCAGACGCATAATCGGTCGCATTTGATTGAATCGGTATCGACCATCTTCGTGGTGGTGTGACAAGGAATCATATAACTCCATGGTCCATGTTATGATGTCAATCTTGATAGTCACCCAGTGGCTCTGGTCGAGCCAACAAATGGCAATGATCTGTTGAAACAAAATACGTAATCATATAATATCATCACATCAAACATAGCGAATCATTTATCAATATAAATTTCAAATTTACTTCGTTGCAATTTGACCATGGAACCGCATGTGGTGTATTAAGACCTGTCATGTAGTCCTCGATGCATTTTGGAATTTTCCAATCCCTGTAAACCGGCTTCCCTGTCACCTTGATACCAAGTGGATCATCCGGATGGAGTCTTGTAAACTCGTTGGCCATAACTAACTACAAAAAGACAAACAACAAAATAAAAAAATTCCACATCACACCAATGATATACAAGCGAGTAGATTATAGAACTTACGTAAAATTGGGAGCCGGCAAGTACAGTGCCAACTCTACCGACACCAACACTACGGACTCCCCTCTGAAGCCTCGCTCGAGTCGCAAGCACATAACAATTTATCACCTCGGCATCAAAGTCTTCACGGCTAGACTCTATCCGGTCAAATAACGCCTGGGTGAGAGAGCATGCCCAGTCTCCAAACACCGGACAATAGCATCACGTGGCTGCTCCCCCCTAAAGTGTAGGTACAACTTCTTCAGAGCCTCGCTATCTCTTAGAGGCGCCACCACAAAAGGCTCCCGAAGAGCAGCAGATGGTCGACTCACTCGCGGTGGAAGACTACGCTCACCCAAATGTTGTGTTCCGGCACTCTCACCATCTTCATCACCCTTAGTATCCCTCTCACAACTATAACGATCAGAGAGCTGTACATCCGGCTGCTCGATCTCAAAACTAGCTGCTCGATCTTAAATGGAGGCTGCTGCTGAGGACCACCACCTTCACATCGAAACATCGCACTGTAATGATGCTCGTCCTGAAACCAGTCGAACATCGTCCCACGCTGCTGAAACGGCGCCTCAAATGGCTCATACTGATGCTCGTAATCAAGGGGCTGCTGAGTTCGCTCAAAAGAATGATGAATCTGAGAATGGTGGCTGCGCTGGATCTCAGAATGGTGACTGTGCTGGACCTCAGAATGGTGGGTAGGCGGACGCTGAGAATGGTGACTAGGCTGACGCTGAGAATAATGACTAGGCTGACGCTGAGAATGGTGACTGTGGGCTGCACCAGAGACTGAGTGACGTGGAGGGTCAGGAATCCTCCACTGGGCGCTGCTAACAGATGCATAATGACGAGGCCTATCGAGAAACCTTTCATGGCTCCCAGCTGAGTAGTGCACCGAGATCCTAGAACGTCTATGCGTAGGTCCGAAGAAATCCACGATCCCAGAAAGCACCCGACGAGAAACTCGAGCAATAAATCCTGACTCAGAATCTTCGTACAAGATCGCCTTCAAACAGCAATCGAAGTACTAATCCCTGCTCATGTCCTGGGTGTGGTCCGCACAAGGAAGTCCGTGGACACAACATACCCTCTCTAACTGCCTCGCCCGGTCCGATGTCTCTGCACCATCTACTGGTGGGGTACTCTGTCGGCGTCGCTTTGACACTTTATGTGCCGACTCATATGTAATCAATTTCCCAGCAGGCTTCTTCAACCTATCCATAACTTTCTTTTTCGGGATCGGTGCAGGCTCATCCTCTTTGTTCTTCACATGTATTCTTACAGGTTTAATGAACTTAACGTCATATGGCGAGCCATTCTCAAAGCTCAGGTAGTAGTACTCAGCCTCATCCTCCTCCAGATGCGGTAAAGAGGGAAGTACTCTGTGCTACAAAATTAGTCATTAAAGCATACCATTAGATGGGCAATCACATAACGTTGATGAGATGAAGTCAGGAGAAAATACATTTACAAATTTATGTACCTTATCGTCGAAGAAATGAGTGAAATCACAGAACATCTTCCTCGTAGTCCACATCAAACACCAGGGGACTTGGACAGATTTATCTCGAATACCACACAATGATCCCAATGAAGGAATCATCTCATACGACCATATCTGTAAAGCCCAAACAGGACCATAGAAATGATAGTCCTTGTGCTCTTGTCCCTCCTTCATGGCAACGTTGCCTATGTAGTAAGATAAAACCCCAAAGGCATAAGAACCCCAAGGAAACATATCCCACTGCTCGAAATCCTCAACTAATGCCCATGCCCATGTCTCGACCATCATGTCGTCACGGCAAAGGATAAAGTAGTAGTATATAAGCAAATCATCAACCTTCACATAATCTCTTATGTCTCTACCAAAATCTCGAGCATTGAACCTCTTCCGCAGAACACTAACCTTAATATTTTTTCCATGGAGTATTCTGTGGAAAATACCGTCAGACCGAAGGAGATGGTCGTCCTGTGGATAGAAGGTAGAGTTTCCAAAATGCAGTCCAGTGATCATGGCAAAATCACGGGCCGTAAAACGAATGGTCCTCCTGCAAACCTGGAACCACGACTCATCTGGGGGGATTTGATCACCCTCCAATTAACGGGCAATCAAGTGATGTAGGGCAGTATTTGAACTTCTATTTCTCCTAACTTTAATCAAGCGCCCCAGGACCCCCTCGGTCAAGCTCTCGATAGCTCGATCAGCAACTGCGGAATTGCAGCCCACACTTCTTAGTGTCTCAATGATTTCTTTAAATACCGCCTCCTGTATGTAAAGATTCACTTGACGTGTAACAAAGCGCAATGTAGGTCTCTTCCATACGCAACCAGTCTGCAATATATACATACAACTCATAAGAATATGATAGAATGCTTAAGAGAACGAAAAATAAAATTCTGCCTTGCACACAATGGCAGGCACATGATCGATGCCCGCCGTGTGAAGACCATCGTGTGTCACACGACGGCTCACACGACGGGCATCAATCGTGTGTCTGCCATCGTGTGCAAGGCAGAATTTTTTGATCTTCTAGCACACGACGGCACACACGATCGATGACCGTCGTATGTAAACCATCGTGCCCACGAAAGACCATTGTGTACACGATGGTGTTTATTGAGTTGTTTGACCCTACCAGTTAATTATTATGGTTTTATTAGTTGTTATCCAATGGGGTAGATCCTTGTAAGAATGGTATAAGGTGTTGTATATATCCGATCGAGTTGTGGGTGTTACACCACCGCTGTTAAATTCGTCTTACATTTTGTTTTTTCGAAACTTATCTGTTGTCTATAAGTTTACTAATGCTTATTTATTTGCTCAATATCTATCATTTCTTTGTTAATTATTAATGTTTTTAGGATTTGTTGGATTATTTTATAAATTTATTGTTAGGGTTTGTAATTGATAATAATAACTTTCTCGTTGTTCTATTCTTTAAGTATAAAAAATGAAAAGATTTCTGAAAATAAAAGTACTAACATCCGAATCTGATAGTGGTCGTATTGGTAGATAATCTTCAAGTGGAACGTTCGAGGTAATATTCTTCAACCTAGCCTATCTTTTGATGCTTAGGGGAAATTGATCTGATTGATCTTTCTTAGGATCCATCCGAGATGAAAAATATTTTGGAGTATCACCCTAATCAAGGGGATGAATAAGACAAAAATATTTAATTAGAGGATTTATATGATGCCCCCTAACTTAGCAGTTGAAGCGAAAGGGTCCATGCCACTAAGTCAGGAAGTGTCACTCTTTCAATTTTTGAAAGAATACAGTACAAATTATAAAATGATATAACTTTAGAAATAAAGCAAAGGAACTTTTCTTGTATCAAAATGGTACAAAATTCTGAGTTATTTAGATAGAACCATGAGAGCAATTTTTATTCAAAATAAAATAGAGTTTTTTTTTTTTTTGCATAAGGCAAGCCTACTGGGAACATGGCATATGGACGAATCCTCAACCGGTCGCGCTGAAGAGATTGTCAACCACTAAACATGTGCATCACCACCTGAATCATAAGAATCTAGTGAATAAATGACTCAGTAAGAAGAAACTTATGTAATAACAGGGTGTCACATATCACATTATAATTATTGAACAATTACTTTATATAATATAATCATGTTCTTGTAAATTTTTCTCTTTGGGTACACTTGATGTTGTAATCAATTGATGGCCATACCCTATAGCTTTCGGACATGTTCATAAATTGACCAATAAAATATGTATACGAGATTTCCATACTAATTCTTAAACTAATGGTATTAGTCGTATTCATTTTTTACATCTATTGTGATTTCATTGATCGAATTTTAGCGGCAAGTATTTGCCCCCTTGTATTGGGTATGCCCGTCCCTCCTGCATCCCCTGCCAACCCAACCACCAATCAAGTTCCATACCCATGCATATTATGTATGATCATTCAATGATAATCACATAAATCGATGTCAATCAATATATGATTCTTATGTTACATCAAGGAAAAACATCATCTTGCCTCAATTTCAGCTGCGTATTGAAGTGAAAAAATCTTCAATGCTAGATAGATGTACTAAAGGTCTGAATTATATTAACCATATAACATTTTTAATGTCCTTTTAATTAATGCAATAGAAATAGACCACTGTTTTATTTATAATCTATACCTTCATATCAAATTAATACTATACAATAATTTGTAATACTATACAATAATTGGGTATGATATAAACTATGTATAAATTTAAATTTCTCTTAGACCCTCAACAAAAAAATATTCCATTGATCTGAACATTTAATCATTACCTATAGTGGTTATATATAAATATTAAAACATATAAATAATCATTTCCGTGTTACACGAGAAATCACAAAGTATAATGCACCAAACCTCTAATTATTTCTACTATTACTATAGAAATAAAATCCGCAAATTAAAATACTCCAAAATTAGCACGCCTCCTAAAATATTAACATAAAAACCCTAATTTTAATATAAATGACATGTTAAAATTTAATATTTAAAAAACATGAATAAATAAAGTAGAACATAAATAGAAGACTAACAGAAAAAATACCTTGTAAATAGGACACTGCCAATTCTACGACACCGAGAAAATAATTAGATTAAGGGGCTGTTTACCAACTCTGTCATTAAGATCTGAGTGGAATAAGTTATCTGTTGGATTATGCTATCTGTCTGGATAAAGATGAAATGTTGTTTACCTGCATTGCTGAATCAACTGTCTGAATGGCAGAAATGATCATTTTACTCCCTCAATATATATAAAAATATATTAAATATTTGTATCCAAAATAGTTCAACACCATACAATTATAAATTACACAACATCATAATAATATAACACAATATCTAGTTATAATAGTCATTTGGTTCCATTAAGATGATAGCTTACCGAATAAAGAGTTGGGGGATCACTGTCCCATTAAGCTGTTATCTTATTGATTAAGTTCCTGATAAACACATTATCAGATGTCCGAAAAAACTATAAGAAACCAATAAAATTTATTAAGCTGCTTAGTAAAGAGATCCTAAGAATTTACTAATTAAAAGACACCTAGAGTTTTGAACTAAACATTACACACACACATGTACATAAGTACTTCTACACATAAGTACTTATGTTTATATACGTTGACTGTTTACAGGGATGGGATCACTGACCTCTTCAACTCAGAATTGATGTGTGGAAGTAGCAAAAGATAAGTTTGTTAAGAACATGCATGGAGAGACACACTCTATTACTAATTTATTGTCAGGCCCGGATCTGGGCATAGGCCCAATAGGCATGTGCCTAGGGCCCAAAATTTTTAAGGGCCTATTTTTTTAATTTCTTATTATATACAATTAATAATAGAGATAAATAAAAGACTAATTTTAGTGCAATGGTAAAGTAGATGCTTTAAAAGTCATTGATCCTGAGATCGACTCACACCGAACTCCGATATATATTTTTATAATAGGCCCTCTTTTAATTTTTATTTTCCTTACGTTTTGTTATCTACTTCTATTTGTTTTATAATATACAAAAAAGAAATGTATATTCTTTTCTAGTATATATTTATAATGGGCCCTTCAACTTTTTTACTTAATTCTCCTTCGATTTTGTCATCTTCTTTATTTGTTTTGTAATATACATTGTTTGCAAAAATATATATATTCTTTTCTAGTCGTTATTCATTCTAGTAAAAAAAATATTATTTTTGTTGTACTTTAAAATAATTGAACAAGTAAGGGAAATGACACCATTCTTTTTATTTATTTTAACATTAAATACAGAAACAATGTAAGATCATTTCTTTTGGGTTAGTTATAATGAGTTAAATGTATTTGTTATTAAATTAGATACTTTTCAATAAAAAAATTTAAAATAATATTTACGAAGCAAATAATATAAGTTATAATTAATGAAACTCAAAAAGTTAGAAGAAATTATTTTTTCAAGTGTTAACTTAGTTTTAATTTTCATAGTCTATCATTTTTGTGTTGCTTTTGCATATTTTCTCAATTTTGAGGGTCTATTTTTAAATTTCTGCCTAGGGCACCGTCAGACACAGGACCGGCCCTGTTTATTGTAATAACACACACACACACACACTCACCCCATGCATAAACCTCAAAAACACACTTCAGCCTTGAGACCATCTCCAACAGTTTACATAAAAATACTGCAACTTCAAACACAATAATACATAAAATCAACAATGCATCTCCAACAGCTTACACAAAAATACAGCAATTAGTAATGGATCTCCAACAGTTTGTGCAAAAATACAGTAAAAATGAATATTCTATTATATTCTTTTTCTAATCTTAATATATGTACAAATATAGACGCATTTTGTCTCCATTAACTAATAATAAAATTTATTTATTTATTTATTTATTCATCAATAAAATTTAAGAAGAATAAGTTCAGATTATGGGAATAATAGAATTTTGAGGTGATTAAATTAATATGAAAAATAAAATTATAAAGAAATAAATTAATGTGAATGTATTTTTTGTTTTTAAGTTTTCCGTATTATGAAAAACTTTTTATATCACATATAAGTGGAGATATTGAATTGCAAAGGGAAAACAATAGTGATAATAATATCAAAACATAATTAAACACAATAAAAAAAAGGAAAAACAAAACAAATGGGATAGCACAAACAACAGTGTTGCGCTAGAAATACAGCAACACTGTACAAATCTCCAAAATAGCGCAAGATTATACAATATGATTGGAACAACTTTCAGACTTAAAATAGCGTTGAGCGCTATTATTGCTCCACTCTTGGAGGTGCTCTGAGAACACACGCGTTAATATGTAATTTTCCGTTCATATATGCGAATTAATGTGCCCGTCACCCATATAAGCATATTTATGTATATATGCATTTGTTTATTCAAAACCTATTAACCTGTTTCTAATAACTAATTAATGGTATTTGTTATTATCTATTTAAAAGATTAAAATATTATCATGGAATTAGCAAATAGCGCATTTAGCACACCGATCTCCTTTAACCGAGAAACTTCTTTGCACTATGATATTTATAAAGACACATTTTATCATATTAGGAGAAATAAAAAGTGTATTATTACATGTATAAAATGAAGTTAATCACATGGATATCAATTATTCCTGTCCATGGAATGTTTACTTATATGCCCTGTATGCTAATTCATGTTATGTAAATGTATTTAATTGTGAAATGGTTATTGGCTTATTAGTAGATGATTGGGTGCTACAATCCTTCCCTCCTCGTAAAATTTCATCCTCGAAATTTGACATACCGAATAGTTCTGGTTCATTTTTCCCTCTCTTTCCCAAGTAGTTTCTTCTATATAATGATTTCTCTAAGAAGCCTTGGTCGGGTGGATCTCTTTATTTCTTAGTTTCTTGACTTTCTTATCAATGATCTGTATTGCCTTCTTTTCATAGTACAAATCGGGTATAACTCCAACGGCTCATAACTTAACACGTAGAGGGGTTCGAGATGCACTTCTTTAATATGGACACATGGAATATTGTGCATACCTAGATAATGAAGGAGGTAAGGCTACTTTATCAAAGGGACCAACATATCTTGAGCTAAGTTTTCATTTCTTCCCGAATCTCATAATGCTATTTTAAATTCTACATGATCCCCAACCGCAGATTCTAAATTTCTTCTCCCAATATTTGCGGTACTCCTCTATCCGCTTTGTGCAATCTTCAACCATTCCTTAATCCTTCCAACTATCATAGCAGTTTGTTGTACTATCTCTGGACCCAATTGACTTCTTTCTCTAACTTCATTCCAGTGGACAAGAGATCTACATTTTCTCCCATATAGTGCTTCATAAAATGCCATTCTAATTGTAGATTGGTAACTATTGTAGTGGGTAAACTCTACCAATAGAAGTTTTTGTTGGGTTTCGGTGATAAAAAACAAAGTGCATAGCGGAAATAAAAATGAATCAAATCGAATAAATCCGAACCCCTAAGAGGATCGATCAAGCATCATATATACAAATATAACTAGACGAAGATAAAATTAGAGAATTAATACATTCATAGTTCTTTGATAATCTTCTTGATCACGAACACGAATCAAATTCAAACGAGCTTGTGGAAAATCCAACACCGAAAATGCCGAGTGTGTCCACGTCACCACGCGTCAGATAATTAATGAAAAAATTTATGACAGTTCGTGTACCGAATGTTCGCGTGTCTATTCATTACATACACTTCGTTCTATCTCGAATATATCTATGCTTACTTAATTAATCCAATTAATTAATTTTATCAAATATAAAATTATAATTTATTTCCAGGAAATAATTATTTATGAATTGAATTAATCACCCAGTAATTAATTTTAATTCACAATACCATAACAATTTCTTAAATAAATCAAACTAGATATCCAATATCCAGTATTAATGAAGAGATAATAAATTCACATTTATCCGTCAGATATCTTTGTGCATGACTCCATAAGTCCGTCTCAGTCGGCAATGAGAAGAACTAAGGAGCGCGGGTAACACTTAGCCACCCTAGTGGCCCGCACCGTACCCAACTGAGAACAAATGATAGGATCATTCCAAAACTATTATATCGTAAATATCGTATGCGTATAAACCCTTCAATCATATGTATCGATCAAGTGTTAGGGTCACGGTAATGTTAAACCATGTTATAACTGACTCTATGCATCTGTTAATGTAAACTTAGATCACCGAGCTCTCGTGTATCAAATAGAACTATCTTTAAATACTTTGGCAAAAGACATAATCTCATTTGCTACTAACCGCATAGGACATTTACCTGCTCATTTTTAGGAGAAAGAATCATATCTTGGTATTCAATAGAGACTGCTACTTGACCACTAAGTTGCACTTCGAGGAGGACCTCACCAACCGGTGATTGGATCGAACTACTCTAATGACTAACTTAATATTACAAGCACATGTCCTACTGAACCTTCAAGTCAAAGGTTTACGTATACCTATCACAACCTCTCGATTGAGTCATTGACTATCCCAGAATATCCATGTGACCGAATCGAGGTGAGTTGAGTTCGTGTATACTAATCCCATTAGCATATTTATAACGTGTGCTCCCACTAACCCTTAGTGAAGACAGATACTCTCCATGTCAAAGTACCCGTTATATAAGTCTTGTTTAAACTTAATGTCCAATTAAGTTTTATCGACTTGTGAACCGATTAAGCATTTGAGCCCTATAAACTTCTACTGCCTATTTCCTTATCTTCATAAGGAATGGAATATTTTCTCTCAAATACAAGGACTATTATTCTAGATACCAAATTACGGTGCCAGTGATATAGAACAATATAGCACTAATAAATGTCTTATTCAATTTATATTCATAATTACAAATATAATATTCTCACTCTCTCATCCTCTGAGTGGCATTCGAGGGCAGATTCCTAACAATCTCCCACTTGAACTTAATGCCACAAATTATGGTATCTAATACCCCCTTATGCGGACATCTTCACATCCATGTCTCCGAAAATTTGAATCCGTATAACCCACCATTTTGAGTTCTCTATTGCCATATGTAAGAATCAAGTCTTTAGTCCTCTTTAGGTACTTAAGAATGTTCTTTACACAAGTCTAATATTCTACCTGGATTTGGTGGCCCGACTTACTATGCTCACATCATAGGCAATGTCCGATCTAGTGCAAATCGTAGGCTACCCACTGCCAAAGCATATGGTACCTTGCTCATTTTCTTTCTGTCTTCCTCACCTTGAGGAAATATTTCTAAGGAAAGTTTTATGCCATGTCACATAGGCACGAACCTTATTTTAGAATCTTCCATCCTAGATCGCTCCAGGATCTTTACTATATAGAGGGCTTGGGAAAGACCTATTATTTTCTTTGCTCTATCCGGTAGAGATGAATACCTAGAATATAGGTGGCTTCACCCAAGTCTTTCATTGAGAACTCACTAGAAATCTAAACTTTCACGTAATCGAGCATTCTATGTCGTTTCCTATAAGTAGAATGTCACTCATATATAGTGTTAAGAACGCAATTTTTCTCCCACTAACCTCTTGTAAATATATGGCTCTTCTTCGTATGACAAAATCAAACTCTGACTGTCTCGTCAAAATGAAGATTCCAACTTCGTGAAGATTGCTTCAGCTGATAAATGGCACGCTGAAGCTTGCATACTTTATCAATTTCAGATAGGAATCCTTTAGGTTGTTCCATATAGATTACCTCCTCGAGGAATCCATTTGGGGATCCGTTCACATCCATTTTCCATATTTCATAATCTAAGTGGGCTGGTATGGAAAGCATCATGTGAATAGACTTAATCGTAGCTATAGGCGAGAAGGTCTCGAAGTAATCGATTCTCTCTTTTTGGGAATAACTCTTTGCCACAAGTCTGTCCTTATAGGTATCAACCTTGCCATCTCCACCAGTCTTTCTCTTGTAGATCCATTTATTTCCAATAGGCACTATGCCCTTAGGACGATATACTAAAGTCTAGACCTCATTAGGATGCATAGAGTCTATCTAAGATTCCATGGCCTCTCGCCACTTCGCGGAGTCCACATCTACTATCGCTTGGTCATATGTAGAGAGATCATTGTCTTGTCTATTTTATGCCATCTCATGAGGACCAGTTCTTCTTGATGCAGATATCCATACCTCTTAGGTAATCGATAAGTTCTACTAGACCTCCGATGTGTTTGTATTCCAGAAGGTTCCGTTTCAATATCTTGTACAGGTGTCTCGTTAGGTGTTTCTTTTATTTATTTTAAATAAATATATCTACCTGCGCCTCCTTCCTGAATGAACTCATCTTCAAGGAAGTGTGCTTGTAAAGCAACAATGATCGTATGATCTTCACATGCTTGTAAAGCAACAATGATCGTGTGATCTTCGCGCATGTAGAATAAATATCCCATGGAATCCCCTAGATATCTTAGGAAATGATCCTTCACAGACCTAGCTTCCAATTTCTCTACTTTATTCCTCTTGATATAAGCATGACATCCCCAAATCCTAATGTGATTAATACTTGACCTTCTATGTCTCCACATCTCATGTAGAGTCTTAGGAACGGACTTAGAAGGACATCTGTTCAAAATATATGCAGTAGTAAGCAGCGCCTAACCCCACTGGTGATTAGGCAGATCAATATAGTTAAGCATGGAGTGAATCATATCCAACAAGGTTCGATTCCTTCTTTCTGACACACCATTCAAATATGGAGTAGCTGGAGGAGTAAATTGTGACACTATTCCTAGTTCTTTTAAGAACTCATCAAACTCGATACTCGCATACTCGCCACCTCGGTCTGACCGAAGTGCTTTAATATGATAAACATGTTGGTTTTCAACTAGGGCCCTAAATTCCTTGAATTTATCAAATGCTTCGGATTTATGTTTTATTAAGTACACAAATCTATATCTAGTATGGTCATCAACAAATTTAATGAAATATTGAAAACCATCTCGTGCCACTTCAGAAGGGCTACATACGTTGGTATGGATCAATCCAAGTTTTTCAATAGCTCTTTCAAAAGTACCTGTGAAGGGTAACTTAGTCATTTTGCCTTGAAGGCAAGAATCACAAGTTGGATAGGGATCCGATCTCAATGGACCCATAAGTCCATCTTTCTACATTTTATGAACCTTGGTCTGACCAAGATGACCAAGTCTAGGATGCCAATTAAGTGCTTGGTTTGTTTCATCCCTACAACACTTCCTAGTTATAGTGATAACATTAATTTTATCCTTTAAATTCAAATGGTATAAACCATATAGTAATGTAGCTGTACCAACCAATTTATTTCTAAAATAATATGACAGGATCCATCTCTGTTAAAAAAATGATATCCTTTACAGTTCATGACCATAATTGATACAATATCTTTGTGCCCATTGGAAAAAATAAGTACATCATCTAAAGTAATAATAAAACCAGATTCTAAATCCAACATAAGTGATCCAATGTTAGTAGCCTCGACACTATGCCCACTGCCAACCGTCACCATCACTTCTCCAACTTCAATCTTCCTACTTCCTTCCAGATCTCGATTCATTGTATATATATGAGAACTTGAACCAGAATCAAGTATCCAAGAAGTAGAATAAACAGTTACAAAATAATTCGTTTCCAAAACTCGTAGTTCCGCAGTCAAGTTTTGGACCGTGCCTCCTCTAGTGGCCTAGATCACCGCAGTTGAGGCAAGCATCTGTCTTCTGGCCACCTTACTACAACACCCCGAGATATTCAGGATTATTACAGCGCCATAAATTCTTGATGTAAGGATTTACTAGGCTAATAATTTAAAAACAACATTATTAAATACCAATCATAGAAATAATTATTACATCATCAGTCTAAAACATACAGATTCATCCGCATCTGAATAAAAACTTCAAATACAATAAAACAACAGCGTACTCGAGTACTTTATTAAAACAAAACAAACATCTGACAAATCATTCAGGCCGTAACATCACTCCTCACCCTCGTCGTCATACATCTATAGTGGTTGTTTTCCTGCCCTCATGGATCCTGAACAAAAAACAAATGTTCACCTCCGAAGGGGTTAGCACAACGATGCTAGTACAAGTACGATAATTATACAACAATAGATTATTCAACATATCCCGAAGAATAATGACAACATCATCAATGACAACAATATCAACGAGTCTTTACTACGAGAAGACTCAAAATACCAAAAGTCGATGTCTACGAATTCAAGGATCTACAAATCATCATAAATTCACACTTCGATTCCTGATTATCAATGCCAATATTTGGTTCGGTCATTTAACACATTTCAATCGAGTTCTAACTTAATTCATCTCCATGGTTCCGTTCTTCCAAAAGCAACACTTGCCAAAGTTTTAAGTTCAAAACCATTCACACCAACCTAATCACTATGTTCTATCCAACAATATGAATATTAACGAAAAACTTCTACAAATCATGAACTATACTTGAAGAACACCCTCCACCTTAATCTTCTTGAATTCATCTAACACAAGTGGTAACCTAAACAAATCATTCCCTAAAAGAGTGTTTCAAAACCATTGTTAAAGGCATGTTATGAATTCAGTAGACTCCATCTCGATGTTTAACAAAATCAAGGCATAACCCAAATTCCATTTAACCATGAAAATCCTAGTATAAATTCCCTCAATTCTCCTAAAGCATGGTATACAATTCGCTAAGTTGTCAAATAAATCTTAATAACTCCAGTAGCATGCTCATTAGCAGTACAAGAATATGAATTCTAGACTGGGATAGCTTCACATACCTTATTTCGGAAGAGAATGATGAAACACTCGGCGGGACTCAACACCCAGAGCTTGAACACCAAATCAAGATGCTTCCCAACTTCAACCACCAAGTAAAAAGGCTAAACAAGGATTATAATGTAGGGGAAGGCTCTCTGGGCTTGCAAAAATCCGCCAAGGAATGAAGGAGAACAATTGTGAAATGAAATGGGGTGATATCTTATTTATAAGACCCTGATCTTTACGTACGTTAGCCAAAAGGTATCACGTACGCTATAGCCTTAACGTACGTTATGTGCTACTCCTTACGTACGTTAACATTCGCCAGTAGCTACTGCCTAATTTTCTGACCTCCTTAACATACGTTAACCATCACCTTTATGTACGTAATACACTCTGTGTAGCGTATGCTATTTTAATCCTTTAACATATGTTATGCCTCGTTGACTTGCTTTATCAAAAAGCTGTCTAGGATCACGCGAGAATCTATTTTATCCGGACCCCATCCGCAAGCCCATACGCCAACCAACCCGACCGCTTGATCGCCATTACGTGACGCTATGCATCATTGTTGGGAAAAACAATGTTGTTTTGATAATTACCAAACGACAAAGCGTAATAAAGCAAGCTAGCATACAGCAAGATGATAAATGACCAGCATACAGCAAGCAGCTGTATCGAAAAGTCCGATCGAAGTTGTCAAACTTGTATCGAAGACCTTCTCATAAGCGCCTGCATACAACGAGCTCTCGCTGTACCAAGATACAGCAACAAAGTTTTTAGTTAACGTCAAATATGGAAGCTGCCCCATCAATACAACATCCTTCCATACAGCACCGGACTACTCCAATATGCCTACAGCATAATTGGATACAGCATTCACATCGGAACAGGACTGAAGACCGTTTAGAAAGGAATCTTTGGTATTCACTAAAGTCAAGTCCCGTTTGATAAAGAAGTATTTAAATACTAAAAGGATAAAGTATTTAAATACTGAAGCTGTCAGAGATCTTCAAATCCCGCAATATCCGGATCCTGGTCCTTTCAAGTCAACTATCAAGTTGTCACAGAATCTTGCTCATCGGATCTATCTCAACGGATATATCCAAGAAGGCTATTTATACCCCAGAGTTTGAAGATCAAAGGAACCAACTAATCAATACGAAGAAGAACATATACAAGCTTACAAGCGATATTCAAACCATCGAAAGACTGAATATTCATTATCATCAGATCAAGCTTACAAGAGCAAGTATATTTCTTTCTAGCATCAATCCATATCTGAGAAAGAAGAAATATACTCAGTCGTCAAGAACTGCTATCACAAACTCAAGAGCTTCATATTCAAGCTATTGTTCATACCCTGTTCTATCCTTTGAACAAACCCAGATCAGCCCTGTGTGGACTGAGTAATCGTTGCTACTCCAGAACTGTGTGTGAAGGAATTACATCGAAGAAAGCTTTAACCAATCTGTGTGAAAGGTTGAAAGCGACAGTCTTTGTACCTATCTGTGTGAACGATACAAGGATTGGTTTGATTATAATTACGTAGTTGTGTACGCAGTAATTATAATAAACTTTTACTCCTGTGTGGAGGACCAGTGGGCGTAGAGGGGTTTACCTCGAACCACTTTAAATACTGCGTTATTTACCTTCTGCCGTTACTGTTTTCATAGACTGTGATTTATATAAGTATACACTGCCAAACCCTGTACGCACCAAGCAAACAGGAGAATAGACCGAGTTGCTGTATCGACAGCAACTTACTGTTTTAAGACTTCCGCTATGCACTCAGATTAGAAAAACGTACAGCTTGTTGCTTAAAATAATTTCCAAGCTGTATCCAGTATACTTAAGGGACCAACAAGTGGTATCGGAGCGGTTGATTCTAAAAAGAATCAGTCGTATTTTTAACTGAATCAGATCTTTAAAAACACTTATTTTCGAAAACAGTCTTTATATTTCCCAACTTCTCATATGGATACCATCAAATAAGATACCAATGTTTTCTATTAATGAGTTTGATGACTGGAGAAATAGGATGAAGAACAAACTCAAGGCCTTCATTGGAGAATCAAAAGCTTCACCCACATCAACAAGGACCGAGTGTCTTCAGGTGGTCACTGATAGTGACTCGTCTGATGATGAGCTAGAAGATAGAGCCTATATGTGCTCTATGGCCGAAGTTATAGAGGAAAATGAAGACGGCGATGATGATGAGGTAAGCTCTACCTCAACTATTCCTGTAAATACATCTCATACCTTTGAAAACATGTTGAATGAATTTAATAACATTCAAAAGGCCCATGAGATATTGAAAAGAGAAAACATGCAGATTGAAATTTCTAACTTAGAGCTGAAAGAAGAAAACGAATTGCTGAAGGATAATTACGAAAATATGTCAGTCGATTGCGAAAACAGCAAAGTCAATTTAGAAAAACTCATGGAGAGCAATCATCAACTTGCTCACGATCTAAATGAGACTAAGTCTCATCTTTAAAGCAAGACAAATGATTTGGCTCTACTCGAAGCCAAAGTAAAATCGCTCGAGAAACATGAAAAAGAAATAGAGACAATCTTGAATTCTTTCGAGAAATCCTCTAATAGAATGGAAGATATCCTAAGCACTGGGCAACATGCTCATGATAAACGTGGCTTAGGGTACAACTCGTTCTCCAACAAAGAAAAATCTAGTACGGTATTCATCAGGAGTGAGGAATCTATTTCTGTATCGAAAGAGGTTCCGAGTCCTGTGAATGAACTAGTTGCACCGCGAACAGCAAAGGCTGCCATTCCGCCGCCACAGTCATATTCCAGACAGCAGAATCACCAGCCATTCAGACCTGTAAGGCGTACTCAACAGGATGCTCCCCGAGTATATCAACAGCGCCAACAGCCGTTCAGAAGAAAGGCTGTATCCAAATATCAAAGGCCCGCACAGCAGTACTTTCAGTACAGTGCGCCTAGATATTGGATACAGGAGCCCTGTTATCCATCAAGAAAATAGGTCGCAGCGCAGTACCAACAACAGCTTTGGGAATCCAACTGGAGACCCAGGAGGTAATCTGTAAGATCTATAAAAATGGCTCCACCTCCGAGACGTCAATCGTACTGGAATAACAACTATAATTCTCGATTTTTCATGCATTATAATTATCATGATTACAACGACTACGTGCCTGCCCCACGTAGATATCGAAATAGTGGACCAAAAGTAACCTACAACAAACCAATTGTTGTCCGAAAAATTTGGGTACCGAAAGGCACTATCACACCAGGACCCAAATTTACTTGATTTCTATGCTTCGACATGAATCGGGAAACGCTACAGCCAGACTCCCCATAAGTTTTTATGCTTTTTAATTGAGGGGGAATGTTGTAAGACCCAAGAATACAGTATCTGCCACTAATTAACTATACACTCAGAACGGTCAAGACAGCACTGTAGGACAAAGAAGGCATGAAACCTTCCTACAGCTGACGTGTGCATTAATTAAGGGGGAATACAGTACGACCCATGAATACAGTGTTAATCCAAACATTAATGTAAGAATTGAAACATGTATGTACCTTTTAAGGGGGAACGCTGTATTATTCGCGGATACAGGACTTACACGACAGGATATCAATTATGCTTGATAATTTTATTCTATTGTGTATTGCAAACAGTTTTAAGTCCACATGCCCTATTTTTATATTCAAACAATTTTTTTTAAATGCTTTGCATGATATCTGGACTTCTCTATCTCAAAAGACATGAATTTTAAACTCAACTCAATTTTTTTATTATTGCAATTCAACAAGTTTAAGCATTAAGCTTTAAGAACTTGTCTGCGAACAGTTCATAAGTTCAGTTGTACTCAACTAGATCGCACTGTAAGATTGTGCCTGCGCGCCTATCATAAGTTTAAAATGTAATACACTTCCCTATTAGAATCTATCATTTTAGAACTTGCCTGCGAGCAGTTCACATTTCTTTTAGACTAAGTGCGGAAGACCAGATCATTCGAACAGAAGATCAAGAAGACTGCTCAAGATGTTATCGGAAAAAGGGAAAATTGTTCTTGACATTATCAAAAAGAGAGGGAAACTGTTGGGATAATCAAATCCTGTATCGAAGTCTTCACAAATTACCAACAAGTGGTTATCGAAAAAGAAGGGGAAATTGTTTTAGCTTAAAGAGGTTTTGGCATCAAAAGTTTTAGCATGATCAAGAAGTTTTGGAAATTATCAAAAAGGGGGAAATTGTTGGGAAAAACAATATTGTTTTGATAATTACCAAACGACAAAGCTTAATACAGCAAGCTAGCATACAGCAAGATGATAAATGACCACCATACAGCAAGTAGCTGTATCGAAAAGTCCGATCGAAGTTGTCAAACCTATATCGAAGACCTTCTCATAAGCGCCTGCATACAGCGAGCTCTCGATGTACCAAGATACAGCAACAAAGTTTTTAGTTAACGCCAAATATGGAAGCTGCCTCTCAATACAGCATCCTGCCATACAGCACCGGATTACTCCAATATGCCTACAGCATAATTGGATACAACATTCACATCGGAACAGGACTGAAGACCGTTTAGAAAGGAATCTTTGGTATTCACTAAAGTCAACTCCCGTTTGATAAAGAAGTATTTAAATACTAAAAGGATAAAGTATTTAAATACTGAAGCTGTCAGAGATCTTCAAATCCCGCAATATCCGGATCCTGGTCCTTTCAAGTCAACTATCAAGTTGTCACAGAATCTTGCTCAACGGATCTATCTCAACGGATATATCCAAGAAGGCTATTTATACCCCAGAGTTTGAAGATCAAAGGAACCAACTAATCAATACGAAGAAGAACATATACAAGCTTACAAGCGATATTCAAACCATCGAAAGACTGAATATTCATTATCATCAGATCAAGCTTACAAGAGCAAGTATATTTCTTTCAAGCATCAATCCATATCTAAGAAACAAGAAATATACTCAGTCATCAAGAACAGCTATCACAAACTCAAGAGCTTCATATTCAAGCTGTTGTTCTTACCTGGTTACCTACCTTTTACCTCTGTGTAAAAACTGTAACACCCCCAAACCACTTGGGAATATTACAGCGCCGCAGACCCTCTCCATGAGGATCTACCAGGCTAAATACGAAAACAATACATCACATTTAATGCCGATATGGTTAAATAATGAACCATTAGACCGATTTGGTCTTTTACCACTAACAACACAATAAACATACAAAACACATACCCATACAGGGGTTGAATTACATCAACGTTCCCATAAAACGGGAAAATTACACAATGGAGAGCCTGTTGCGATAATTCTTTAACGCAAGTGCACGTTATCGTATACAAGTAATAAAGTGATGAGTGAGTATCGTTCCCACGAGGACTGAATCACTAACTACCGATTTTTATGTATTCTAGTTTTATTTGAACAATCGAACTTTGGTTTTTGCAATTAATTACTAAAAGAATTAATAAAAGACTAAACAGTAAAAACGATATAAAAAGTATTTGTGGGTAAGACGTGACGTGGCCTCTGGGTTTCAGTACTTGCGAGTATGTATCAGGACACAATAGTGTTTTGCTAGGTCTAATAAAAAAAGACTGAATTTCTGGGTAAGACGTGACGTGGCCTCTGGGTTTCAGTACTTGAGAGTATGGATCGAAATTCAATAATATGTGGTATCAGTTAGGGTTCGATGAGACCTCTAGAGCTTATTACTTGCGAGTACGAACCATGTTTACCATGAGTTATCCAACCAGGTATGATCAAGCGGGTTCTCTGGGGTGCGTATTTGCGAGTGCGGGACCATATTAGGCTATGGGCATATTTTGTAATGTGATGATGTTGGGTCCTCGACCCCATGCTTGTATATCGGGTTGATGTGAAACGAGTTTTGTGCTGACACCTTAATAATTTTAAATAATTTTTCAAACTCAGGACTGATGGTTCCGACTTTTTATTTATATACCCGATATGTACGAAATATTTTCAAAGACTTGTATTTTTTTCTAAACATGTACATTTATCGGGTTTCTTGTAAATGACTGTCATTATGATTCATGACTGATGTTTGTGTGATGTATATTTCGTATACCTTATATATCATATAATTACCTTAGCAACTCCAGCACCAACCCCAGCTCTAGAGTGGATGTCTTTTTTGTATTTTAGGTACTCATGGTTCGAAGGAGTAGTCGCATGATCGACATGAAGATGACAAGTTGTGATACTAATCGATTGAGAGTTATCTTTATTTTTTATATCGTCGAGGTGTATTTCTATTTCAGCTCTAAGAGTTATCTTTATTTTTTTACCTTATCGAGTTGTGGGAATCAATTTTTTAATACCAAATCATAAAATTGATAAGTTTTATGTCCCCATTCATAAAACTATAAGTTTTTAGTACCATTTTGATTAAAAAGACTAAAATGTCCTCTCTTTTGTTGTAATGTTGACTTCTCACTTTTTTTTTATTTTATTTAATTTAAACTATTTTTCTTCTCTTTTTTCTTTTTACTTTCCTCATGTGCTCCGATCGATATTAATATCCAACAACCAAAATTTAACTACAAACATATACATCAAAACAACACAACCATTTTTGACAAAGGGTCTCTCAAAAATCTTATAAAAATCACAAGATTACTCGAAAAGAAAAGTTGACGTCCAAATAGGACTTCATTTGTCGTGCTTCTGGGTTCATAAAGAAGGTATGCATCGATTTGATCGCTGGGAAAAAAATTCCCGACCAATTCTTACGGACGATCGCCGCACACGATGGGAAGCCACCGTGCAACGATCGTGCGGTAACAATCGTGTCCAACGACCTTGACATCGTGCGCACAACAAACGTGTTCACGATCGTTTAACACGATCGTCTACAATCGTGTGCAGCGATCATGTTCATGGCCAGAAACTTGCACACGATCACTGCACAGGGTAGTATACGACCGTGTGTATCGGTCGTGTCTAAGGCAAACCGTTTTATAATATTGTTCGCTCAGTTTTCTGAATAGTTATTCATCTTTTTGTAATCAGATGTCGTGGCAGCGTATTTTGATATATCATGGTGCTCATTGGCAGCGATCGACATATGTAGACGGGGATTCCTTTTTTGTCTATATCGACACGAGCAAAGTTAGTCGTGCAAACCTTGTGGGGGTTATCAGAGAGGGTTTGGGTGGTCCAAATGAGCCCGATTACAAATTATGGTACTTGACACACATGGCCAAGAGAAACAAAGTAAAAGTCCTATTACGGGGCAATACCGAGATACTTCGATTACTAGTAGAATACAAGGAAGATCCTAAGGTCTATGTGGAGAACAGCAGCTCCTCCACTTCCGAGGTTAATATGGGATGTAGCAGCTCGAGAGTAGAGCTCGGCAACATAAATTATGACATACCTTCCAAAGATTATCAATACGAGGAAGATGAGAAAGACGAGGAAGATGAAGAGGTGCATACATCCGAAGATGAAGATTGTTGTAAAGACTTGCTTGAGTCACTAGCTGCGGAATTTCTTGCTTGGGTTCACCAACCGGCCCAAATGGATAGGATTATGAGTCGTCGGAACTTCTCATCCGACCATCAATCTGCGAGCGAGCATGAGCATCTACAATCAATGCGTAACTAGATCATTCCATTTCCGGACCCTGGTAGTGCCGGGATTTTGGGTTGGGTCGAGCAGCCTCCACCGGTTACCGGTCAGCTAGAGCTGGGGTCCACCTTTCGTTCCAAGACAGAGTTGAGGATAATTGTAGGAATGTATCATTTGGAAAACATGCTATAGTGTATCACTGATCGTTCCGCCGATAAACATATAGTGTTTGTCTGTCAGAGAGGGCGAAAAAATTGTCAGTTTAGGTTGTGTGCTATTGAGGGTGCAACTATTTGGAGAATTACTAAGTTGACTTTGGAGCACAGCTGTCACCCTGATTTGAACCGTGCTGCCGCACGATCGGTCACTTCTGAGGTTGTCGCCCATTATTTTGCTAAAAGATTAACCGGTGAGGGGGTCACTTTGAGGCCAAAGGAGATGATTGCAGAGATGTGTAGGGAGTACGGCATTGACATGCTATACAGTTTTGCTCTCCAGATGAGGAATATAGCGGTAGAGAATACATATAGCGGCTTTGATGAGTCGTATCAGAGGCTCCCATCTTATCTGTATTTGTTAAAACAGCGTAATCCAGGGACAATTTATGATTTGCAGACGACTCATAAGGGAGTGTTTTGCCACATGTTCGTTACACTCGGACAGAGTATTAGGGCATTTGATACGTGCCTTCGACCGGTGATTATAGTTGATGGGACCCACCTGAAGGGAAGGAATAAAGGAACTCTATTTGCGGCCGTCACATTTGACGGGAACGAGCAAGTATTTCCTCTTGCAGTTGGTCTCGGCCCGATAGAGAACGACGAGTCATAGACTTATTTTCTGTATAACCTGCACAGATGCTACAATCCGATGGAAGATTAACTGATTGTGAGTGACCAACAGAAGAGCATTCAGAATGCTGTTCGAGCCGTCTATCCGAATGCATTTCACGGGTTGTGCTATCACCATATTGCAAAAAATCTGACCTCCTACGGTGCGCATGCTATAGGACTCTTTATAACTGCTGCCTACACGCATCGTGAAGAAGTTTTTGAAAACTAATTTTCGAAACTACATATCGAAAGCCCTAATGGGGCTCACAAGCGCCTTTCTGAAATTGGGCCAGAGAGGTGGGCTAGGTCGAAGTGTCCGGTACGACGCTATAACTTCTTGACATCCAATGCTGTTGAATGCTTTAATAATCGTATGTTGTGGGCGAGGCGTTTACCTGTTTGCTCGTTACTTAAGATATTTCGCCTAATTTTAGAGAATTGGTTTGATGAGAAGCGGGAAGAAGCTACATCAAGAGACCATGAGTTGACAATGCACACTTTTGAAAAGCTTTCTAACTCTGTGCAAGCCAGTCTGACTCTTACCGTTCGAGCTACCACCCCACTTGTTTATAAAGTCGAAGAAAACAAAGTTTCTTATGAGGTCGACCTTCGAACCTGGACATATTGTTGTCGTGAGTTTAATTTGGATCAGATTCCATGTCGTCATGCCGTTGCCGCTATAAGGTAATTGTCTATGCTGTCGTGTGCACATGGTCATGGCCATTCAATGTTTTTGTCTATACTGTCGTGTGCACACGGTCATGGCCGTGGGCATGCGGGTGCTGTCGGACGCTCACGGTCATGCCCATGGTCATGGTAGAATGCACACGATCGTAACCCACGATCGTTATGATCGTAGCATACGATGTGCACGATCGTAACCCACGATCGACATGATCATAACCCACGATCGGCATGATCGTAACCCACGATCGGCACGATCGTAACCCACGATGGGCACGATCGTGTTCTGCCATCGTGTGCAACACAGGGCTGGTCTGGATTTATCCTACACCTCACCAATATCAAAAATACATTACCCTATACAACATCCTTGACCTAATTGCTTATTGTAACAGGCGCGCCGGCAATGGTTTGTCCGTGTATGATTTTGTTAGTCATTATTTCAAGCAACAAGGCCTTAGAGAGACTTATAAGGAGCATATTAGTCCTATCCCATATCCTGATGAGTCGAATGTCCCACCGGAGATCTCATCCATTGTTTGCGTACCTCCAGAGGGGGTACGACAAGCCGGCCGACCAAGGATGAGTCGCGCATGGTCCGCTGTTGAAAATTTGCCCGCAGGTGGACGACCTCAGTTTGCGGCAAATGTAAAGGAAACGGCCACAATAGAAAATCTTGAAAAGCATTCATTCCCATAGGTGGTGTGGATTTGAATATCCCTGGAGAAACTCAAGGAATGGATGAACAAACGAGGCAAAGGCGCCGGCAGAAGAAGAGGTGTAGCATTTGTCGTAATGATGACCATGACATAAGGGGATGTCCATACCATGAAACTTAAATGGGATCTCTCTTTTTTAGTACCAACTCATAAAAGTAATAAGTTATATATCCCCATTCACAAAACTATAAGTTTTTGATACCAAAATGTGTTAAAAGACTTTATTACCCTTAAAGTCTACCACTAAAAGATAAAAAAACATAAAAAAATAGAAGATTATTAAAATCAAACAACAATAAAAAATAGGAAATTATTAATACCAAACAACAATAATCTAAACGGTCCCACAACTCAATATTTTCCTCTGCAAAAAAACTCTCCGTATCTATCTGCAAAAAACTCTCCCATCGTGAAACCTTTTTGTCGGCCAGAAAATGTCGAACTCCAACAACCACAGAGAATCTGAAGAGGCCAGAAGTTCCTCACACACTAGTGACACTCCATCTGAAGAGGAATTCGTCAATGAGCCGCCGGTTAGTGTATTTACATTCACACACGATCGTGCCACGATGGTTGTTCATCGTCCCATAATGGTGTTGAAGAAGATGACACCATCGTGTACACGATGGTCTTTCGTGGGCATTATGGTTTACACACGACGGTCATCGATCATGTGTGCCGTCGTGTGCTAGAAGATAAAAAAATTCTGCCTTGCACACAATGGAAGGCACACGACCGACGCCCGTCGTGTGAGCCATCGTGTGGCACACGATGGTCTTCACACGACGGGCATCGATCGTGTGCCTGCCATCGTGTGCAAGGCAGAATCTTTTTTCGTTCTCTTAAGCATTCTATCATATTCTTATGAGTTGTATGTATATATTGCAGACTGGTTGCGTATGGAAGAGACCTACATTGCGCTTTGTTACATGTCAAGTGAATCTTTACATATGAGAGGTGGTATTTAAAGAGATCATTGAGACACTAAGAAGTATGGGCTGCAACTCCGCAGTTGCTGATCGAGCTATCGAGAGCTTGACCGAGGGGGTTCTGGGGCGCTTGATTAAAGTAAGGAGAAATGGGAGTTCAAATACTGCCCTACATCACTTGATTGCCCGTCAATTGGAGGGTGATCAAATCCCCCCGGATGAGTCGTGGTTCCAGGTTTGTGGGAGGACCATTCGTTTTACGGCCCGTGATTTTTCCATGATCACTGGACTGCATTTTGGAAACTCTACCTTCCATCCAC
The DNA here is from genome assembly GCA_033398695.1 of Orobanche coerulescens. Taxonomy (NCBI): domain Eukaryota; kingdom Viridiplantae; phylum Streptophyta; class Magnoliopsida; order Lamiales; family Orobanchaceae; genus Orobanche; species Orobanche coerulescens. Next base: position 111,429,473 of record CM065816.1, on the reverse strand, counting down.
AGGACGACCATCTCCTTCGGTCTGACAGTATTTTCCACAGATTACTCCATGGCAAAAATATTAAGGTTAGTGTTCTGCGGAAGAGGTTCAATGCTCGAGATTTTGGTAGAGACATAAGAGATTATGTGAAGGTTGCTAATTTGCTTATATACTACTACTTTATCCTATGCTGTGACGACATGATGATTGAGACATGAGCATGGGGATTAGTTGAGGATTTCGAGCAGTGTGATATGTTTCATTGGGGTTCTTATGCCTTTGGGGTTTTACCTTACTACATAGGCAACGTTGCCATGAAGGAGGGACAAGAGCACAAGGACTATCATTTCTATGGTCCTGTTTGGGCTTTACAGATATGGTCGTATGAGATGATTCCTTCATTGGGATCATTGTGTGGTATTCGAGATAAATCTGTCCAAGTCCCCCGGTGTTTGATGTAGACTACGAGGAAGATGTTCTGTGATTTCACTCATTTCTCCGACAATAAGGTACATAAATTTGTAAACGTATTTTCTCCTGACTTCATCTCTTCAACGTTATGTGATTGCCCATCTAATGGTATGCTTTAATGACTAATTTTGCAGCACAGAGTACTTCCCTCTTTACCGCATCTGGAGGAGGATGAGGCTGAGTACTACTACCTGAGCTTTGAGAATGGCTCGCCATATGAAGTTAAGTTCATTAAGCCTGTAAGAATAGCTGTGAAGAACAAAGAGGACGAGCCTGCGCCGATCCCAAAAAAGAAAGTTATGGATAGATTGAAGAAGGCTGCTGGGAAATTTATTACATATGAGTCAGCACATAAAGTGTCGAAGCAACGCCGACAGAGTACCCCACCAGTAGATGGTGCAGAGACATCAGACCGGGCGAGGCAGCCAGAGAGGGTGTGTTGTGTCCACGGACTTCCTTGTCCGGACCACACCCAGGACACGAGCAGTGATGAGTACTTCGATTGCCGTTTGAAGGCAATCTTGTACGACGATTCTGAGTCAGGATTTATTGCTCGAGTTTCTCGCTGGGTGCTTTTTGGGATCGTGGATTTCTTCGGACCTACGCATAGACGTTCTAGGATCCCGGTGCACTACTCAGCTGGGAGCCATGAAAGGTTACCCGATAGGCCGCGTCATTCTGCATCTGTTAGCAGCGCCCAGCGGAGGATTCCTGACCCTCCACGTCACTCAATCTATGGTGCAGCCCACAGTCACCATTCTCAGCGTCAGCCTAGTCATCATTCTCAGCATCAGCCTAGTCACCATTCTCAGCGTCCGTGTACCCACCATTTTGAGGTCCAGCACAGTCACCATTCTGAGATCCAGCACAGTCACCATTCTCCGATTCATCATTCTTTTGAGCGGACTCAGCAGCCCCTTGATTACGAGCATCAGTATGAGCCATTTGAGGCGCCGTTTCAGCAGTATGGGACGATGTTCGACTGGTTTCATGATGAGAATCATTATAGTGCGATGTTTCGATGTGAAGGTGGTGGTCCTCAGCATCATCCTCCATTTCAGATCGAGCAGCCAGTTTTTGAGATCGAGCAGCCGGCTGTACAGCTCTCTGATCGTTATAGTTGTGAGAGGGATGCTGAGGGTGATGAAGATGGTGAGAGTTCCGGAACGTAGTATTTGGGTGAGCGTAGTCTTCCACCGCGAGTGAGTCGATCATCTGCTGCTCTTCGGGAGCCTTTTGTGGTGGCGCCTCCAAGAGATAGCGAGGCTCTAAAGAAGTTGTACCTACACTTTAGGAGGGAGCAGCCACGTGATGCTATGGTTCGGTGTTTGGAGACTGGGCATGCTCTCACCCAAGCGTTATTTGACCGGATAGAGTCTAGCTGTGAAGACTTTGATGCCGAGGTGATAGATTGTTATGTGCTTGCGACTCGAGCGAGGCTTCGAAGGGGAGTCTGTAGTGTTGGTGTTGGTAGAGTTGGCACTGTACTTGCCGGCTCCCAATTTTACGTAAGTTCTATAACCTACTCGCTTGTATATCATTGGTGTGATGTGGATTTTTTTTATTTTGTTGTTTGGCTTTTTGTAGTTAGTTATGGCTAACGAGTTTGCAAGACTCCATCCGGATGATCTACTTGGTATCAAGGTGACAGGGAAGCCAGTTTACAGGGATTGGAAAATTCCTAAATGCATCGAGGACTACATGACAGGTCTTGATACACCACATGCGGTTCCATGGTTAAATTGCAACGAAGTAAGTTTGAAATTTATATTGATAAATGATTCGCTATGTTTGATGTGATGATCTTATATGATTACATATTTTGTTTCAACAGATCATTGCCATTTGTTGCCTCGACCAGAGCCACTGGGTGACTATCAAGATTGACATCATAACATGGACCATGGAGTTGTACGATTCCTTGTCACACCACCACGAAGATGGTCGATACCGATTCAACCAAATGCGACCGATTATGCGTCTGATGCCTCATGTGCTAGCTCAATCCAGGTATTGGCTGAACAACCAATCGAAGAAGAAGTATGACACGGAGATGAGTTTAAATTATGCCACGAGAGATACAGTTCATACAAAACGACAATCACATTTGTGGCCTCTTCGCGTGCATGTACTTGGATCGACTTGTCTCTGCAAACCCAGGAGCAAGGCACCAAATCAAGGAACTTAATGAGAAATATATTAAGAAATATCGATATGGTTTAGCTGCTAATATCTTTATGTTGTCTTTAGACATGTAAAATAGTTTATGGTGTGTTGTGTTGTGGCAAGATTAATGTGTCGTGTTGTTAAATATTTATGTTGTCGTCAGACAGTTTTGGCAATATTAATATGTTGTGTTGTTAAATCTTTATGTTTTGGCTGTGTTACACACGATCGTGGCCATCGTGGGTCACGATCGTGTGCAACCTGCCCACGATCATGTCGTGTTGTTAAATCTCTATTTTTTGGCTCTGTGTTACACACGATGGATGCACACGATCGTGGCCATCGTGGGTCACGATCGTATGCAACCTGCCCACAGTCATGGGTTGCTGCTGTCGTGTGCTCACGATGGCTCCCATGACCGTGTGTCCCATTGTGGGCACGGCCGTGTGCACCATCATGTGCACACGACCGTGGGTCCCATCGTGGGCATGGCCGTGTACACGACCGTATGTTGACGATACAGCGGCAAGCTGTTTTGATGAGCGGAAAGGAACGGTAAGAAGCTGTCAGGAACTGATAACAACAGTTCGCTACAGCAATAACACTGGCTAGCGGTATGCGCACGCGATAGGAAATGATGGCGGCAGCTCGATACAGCAACAAGACAGCTCGATACAGCAACAACAGTTCGCTACAACAATTACTATATAGCTTTTTATACAAACTAGTATTTGTCATTCCGTTGTAATTCATTAGTATATGAGATATTTCATCCAGATGATGAACTTATCCGTACGAACTAATACAATGAGAACATATAGACTACACATGATATGCAATATATTATGTTAATTCAATCAATAACTTTTTAAATAAGTGTATCGTTAACAAATACTTGTTAATATATAAGTAACAACACCTAAATTGACGAGTAATTTGAGAAATTGGTGAAAATTGTTGATGTTCTTGTGCACACGACCGTGTGACCCATCATGGGCACGGCCGTGTGCACCATCGTGTGCATATAAACTTTTGATATTTTCGCCAATTTGATTTATTGTGTTATCTAGAAGGATGTTTTGTGATTCAAAAATTGCTTGTTCAACCATTAATTACTATATAGATTCTTATACAAACTCATATTTGTCATTTCGTTGTAATTCATTAGTATATGAGATATTTCATCCAGATGATGAACTTATCCGTACGAACTAATACACTAAGAACATATAGACTACACATGATATGCAATATATTATGTTAATTCAATCAATAACTTTTTAAATAAGTGTATCGTTAACAAATACTTGCTCGTTCCCGTCAAATGTGACGGCCGCAAATAGAGTTCCTTTATTCCTTCCCTTCAGGTGGGTCCCATCAACTATAATCACCGGTCGAAGGCACGTATCAAATGCCCTAATACTCTGTCCGAGTGTAACGAACATGTGGCAAAACACTCCCTTATGAGTCGTCTGCAAATCATAAATTGTCCCTGGATTACGCTGTTTTAACAAATACAGATAAGATGGGAGCCTCTGATACGACTCATCAAAGCCGCTATATGTATTCTCTACCGCTATATTCCTCATCTGGAGAGCAAAACTGTATAGCATGTCAATGCCGTACTCCCTACACATCTCTGCAATCATCTCCTTTGGCCTCAAAGTGACCCCCTCACCGGTTAATCTTTTAGCAAAATAATGGGCGACAACCTCAGAAGTGACCGATCGTGCGGCAGCACGGTTCAAATCAGGGTGACAGCTGTGCTCCAAAGTCAACTTAGTAATTCTCCAAATAGTTGCACCCTCAATAGCACACAACCTAAACTGACAATTTTTTCGCCCTCTCTGACAGACAAACACTATATGTTTATCGGCGGAACGATCAGTGATACACTATAGCATGTTTTCCAAATGATACATTCCTACAATTATCCTCAACTCTGTCTTGGAACGAAAGGTGGACCCCACCTCTAGCTGACCGGTAACCGGTGGAGGCTGCTCGACCCAACCCAAAGTCCCGGCACTACCGGGGTCCGGAAATGGAATGATCTAGTTACGCATTGATTGTAGATGCTCATGCTCGCTCGCAGATTGATGGTCGGATGAGAAGTTCCGACGACTCATAATCCTATCCATTTGGGCCGGTTGGTGAACCCAAGCAAGAAATTCCGCAGCTAGTGACTCAAGCAAGTCTTTACAACAATCTTCATCTTCGGATGTATGCACCTCTTCATCTTCCTCGTCTTTCTCATCTTCCTCGTATTGATAATCTTTGGAAGGTATGTCATAATTTATGTTGCCGAGCTCTACTCTCGAGCTGCTACATCCCATATTAACCTCGGAAGTGGAGGAGCTGCTGTTCTCAACATAGACCTTAGGATCTTCCTTGTATTCTACTAGTAATCGAAGTATCTCGGTATTGCCCCGTAATAGGACTTTTACTTTGTTTCTCTTGGCCATGTGTGTCAAGTACCATAATTTGTAATCGGGCTCATTTGGACCACCCAAACCCTCTCTGATAACCCCCACAAGGTTTGCACGACTAACTTTGCTCGTGTCGATATAGACAAAAAAGGAATCCCCGTCTACATATGTCGATCGCTGCCAATGAGCACCATGATATATCAAAATACGCTGCCACGACATCTGATTACAAAAAGATGAATAACTATTCAGAAAACTGAGCGAACAATATTATAAAACGGTTTGCCTTAGACACGACCGATGCACACGGTCGTATACTACCCTGTGCAGTGATCGTGTGCAAGTTTCTGGCCATGAACATGATCGCTGCACACGATTGTAGACGATCGTGTTAAACGATCGTGAACACGTTTGTTGTGCGCACGATGTCAAGGTCGTTGGACACGACTGTTGCACACGATCGTTGCACACGGTGGCTTCCCATCGTGTGCAGCGATCGTGTCCGTAAGAATTGGTCGGGAATTTTTTTTTCCCAGCAGTCAAATACTGATGCATACCTTCTTTATGAACCCAGAAGCACGACAAATGAAGTCCTATTTGGACGTCAACTTTTCTTTTCGAGTAATCTTGTGATTTTTATAAGATTTTTGAGAGACCCTTTGTCAAAAATGGTTGTGTTGTTTTGATGTATATGTTTGTAGTTAAATTTTGGTTGTTGGATATTAATATCGATCGGAGCACATGAGGAAAGTAAAAAAGAAAAAAGAGAAGAAAAATAGTTTAAATTAAATAAAATAAAAAAAAAGTGAGAAGTCAACATTACAACAAAAGAGAGGACATTTTAGTCTTTTTAATCAAAATGGTACTAAAAACTTATAGTTTTATGAATGGGGACATAAAACTTATCAATTTTATGATTTGGTATTAAAAAATTGATTCCCACAACTCGATAAGGTAAAAAAATAAAGATAACTCTTAGAGCTGAAATAGAAATACACCTCGACGATATAAAAAATAAAGATAACTCTCAATCGATTAGTATCACAACTTGTCATCTTCATGTCGATCATGCGACTACTCCTTCGAACCATGAGTACCTAAAATACAAAAAAGACATCCACTCTAGAGTCACAGCCGGAGTTGCTAAGGTAATTATATGATATATAAGGTATACGAAATATACATCACACAAACATCAGTCATGAATCATAATGACAGTCATTTACAAGAAACCCGATAAATGTACATGTTTAGAAAAAAATACAAGTCTTTGAAAATATTTCGTACATATCGGGTATATAAATAAAAAGTCGGAACCATCAGTCCTGAGTTTGAAAAATTATTTAAAATTATTAAGGTGTCAGCACAAAACTCGTTTCACATCAACCCGATATACAAGCATGGGGTCGAGGACCCAACATCATCACATTACAAAATATGCCCATAGCCTAATATGGTCCCGCACTCGCAAATACGCACCCCAGAGAACCCGCTTGATCATACCTGGTTGGATAACTCATGGTAAACATGGTTCGTACTCGCAAGTAATAAGCTCTAGAGGTCTCATCGAACCCTAACTGATACCACATATTATTGAATTTCGATCCATACTCTCAAGTACTGAAACCCAGAGGCCACGTCACGTCTTACCCAGAAATTCAGTCTTTTTTTATTAGACCTAGCAAAACACTATTGTGTCCTGATACATACTCGCAAGTACTGAATCCCAGAGATCCCGCAAGACCCTACCTGGTGTTAGGAGTATGCCCTTGAATGCCACTCAAAGGATGTTGAGTGAGGGTATTGTACTTGTTATTATGTAAATCAATTATATAAGGCAATGAATGTTTCTTTATTTACTGGTAGTTACTGACATTCCTAACTCGTAAATATATATATAGAAACTAGTCCGTGTATTTGAGAGCAAAATGTTCCACTCCTTATTGGATAAGGGGGTCGGCACCGGAAAGGTTTATAGCTCAAATACTTAATCGTTCGCAAGTCAATGAAACTTGACTGGGCGTTAAGTTTATGTGAAGACTTGTATGACGTGTTCTTTGACATGGAGAGTGCCTTTCGAACGCTAATGGTGAGTGGGAGCACACGTTAATGACGTGTCAATGACGCCCTCGAACCGACTCACCCTCGATTCGTCACATGGATTTCACTCCAGGACAGTCAATGACGAAATCGAAAGGTTGTGATAGGTATTCGTGAACCTTCGACTTGAGGATTTAGTAGGGATGTGCTTGTGACGTCAAGATTTTCATTAGAGTAGTTCGACCCTCTAAACCGGAAGGCGGGGGTCAACCTCGACGTGCATCTTGACAGGCAAGTAGCAGGTCCTACTGAATACCAAGATAGAATTCTTTCTCCCGTTAGTGAGCGGGTTATATGTCCTATGCGGTTATTGGCAGATGAGATCATAAGTCTTTGGCCAAAGCATTGGAGCTAGTTGTATTAGATACACGACAGCTCGATGATCTCGATTTGCATTAACACATGCATAGCATCAAGTACAAATAAGGTTTGACTGACCGTGACCCTATAACTTGATCGGGACATTTGAAAGAAGGGTTTATACGTTTACTAGTATTCACGACAGAATAGTTCTTGAATGATCCCAATCATTCGTTCTCAGTTGGGGTACAGTGTAGGCCGCCAGGCTGGCTAGGTGGTGCTACTACTCTTTAGTTCCTCCCATTGCTGACTGAGACGGACCTACCGAGTCGCGCAATAAGATTGACGACGGAATGAATTGAGCTTATTCTCTCATTATGAATATTAGATATTGGATATCTAATTTGGGACATTAGATGTCTAAATCGATTTATTGGATAAATTGATTTACGGCCTAAATGAATTAAATAAATTACTGGGTGATTAATTTAATTCATGAATATAATTATTTCTTGGAGAAATTAATTATATTATTTTGTATTTGATATGTTTAATTAATTGGATTAATTAATCGATATAAATACATCGAAACGGAATTGGAGTTTATCTGTTTGGACTTTCGAGAGTCAGAAACGAACCGAACTCGTCCGATTTCTACATGGGCCGCCCCAACCCCTTCCACCCACCTTCCGATTGTCTTGTTGTTTCCTTTTTATATTAAGGAACATGGCTTGTGGGGCAAAATATCATATGGGATGATTTGTTTTGCATGTGAGTGGAAATAGAATAAAGAGAGGAAGACTTCTCATCAAACTCACTTCATCCATTCCATTCCAACGTGAGTTTTGAGAGAGAGAGAGAAAAAAAAAAGTTTTCTCAAAGTCTTCATCATTTTCTTTAAGTGTTCTTGGTGGTTCTTAGAGAAAAATCAAGAAATCAAAAGAGAGAGATATATATTATACACTTAGAGTGTAATAATTAAAAGCTTCATCACCTTGTTCTAGCCGTATCCTTGGAGGATAACGAGGTGAGTGTCATTCCGATCATTTTTCCGGCACGTGGCAAGTAGAGACGCGGTGCTTTCGGCGTTGGATCGTTCAAGGGCTTGAAGCGGAATAGATTCGTAGAGATCAAGCAAAGCTTGGGAAATAGCTCAAGAGAAGGTTGTCCATCTAATCAACGGACTACAAGGGTGAGTTTCTATATCTCTTGTTATTCGTTTTGATATTCGTATATACGTAGCTCGATCGATCCTCGTAGGGATTCGGATCGAATTAATTTTCGTTTTACCGCTTCCGTTGGGCCTTCGTTTTAGGCACCGAATCCCAACACTGGTATTGGAGCGTAGGTCTTGCGATCGTATATACGATATTGGCATTTGGAATGCTCGATTAGATGGTGAATGATTTGGAATTATTTTAGTCATAATCGTGGTACTTGTTTTACGTTCGTTGTAGTTATATTTTTCGTAAGTTTATGTCTAAATATAAATCTTAAATTTCTGGGAAATATGATTTATATTGAAGATATGAAAGTCAGAAAATATTGATATTGGATATCCGGTCGAAAATCTAGCCCCGAATCGTCGTCGGACGACTTTTTGGAAAAAAAGGGTAATCTGGCCGAGAGTGACTCGTCCGTGTCCTGGGTGACTCAGTCGTGTCCGGCAGTCTGGCCAAGTCACTGCCAGGCAGACTCGACCGTGTCCTGGGTGACTCGGTCGTGTCTGGCAGTCTGGCCATGTCACTGCAAGGCAGACCCGACCGAGTCTGGAGACACGGGCCGTGTCCTGGCCGGCAGCTTCCGAGCGTGACTCGGCCATGCCAGCTCGTCACGGCAGCCGAGGGTGACTCGGTCAGGTAGGCCAGTTTTCACCCCGGCTCGATTTTTTCGTGTATTCTTGAAAATTAATCTCTTACATGTTAAATTGGATTTAATATGATTAAAATGATTTATGGTATTTCATTTTATAAGGGAAATTGGATTAATTGGAATAATTATGGTCGACCGAATTATTTTGAACGTTATCATATTACCGATTGTGTGAATTGGTTGGATCGGTTCGTATTGTTGATTGGATCAATGTATCTCTACGCTTTCCATTTATATAGTATTTATTGGATGAATGCTTTTTGAATGGGGATGTGGTTCATGGAGTTAGTTTTGAATCGTTCATTTTATTCGATTGTGTTGTAAAGGCCGTTTTGAGCCTATTTATTTTACTAGAAATGTTTGTATCTAGGATGCAATTTTCAATGTAAATTTATATGTAATGACGAAGACCGGAGGAAGATCCGTTTTGAGAAGACGAAGATTCAAGACGAAGACTTGTAATTAGATCACGAAGTTTTTGTTTTCTAGGAACGGTCCATGAACCACATGTTGGTAGCAACTAGGTTGTGAATGGTTGTTCATATTGTATGAATGCTAGAAACGCGCTTAAATGAATTAATGTGCAAAGTGTAACATTAATCGCGATAATTCTCCCACAACAAATTATTGAGTTTATAAGGTTTCAAGGTTTTCCTTCCCTCCATCGAGCTTTCGGGAAATTGAAATCCAAACCGGATGTGCTATGCTTCCGAGTTATCGGGGTAGTCGTTCGGGGAGGACGAATAAATTACCGGGAGCGCATTGGATGCCTTCGGTTGGACCAAATTTTATCCCTAGAAACCTGATAGGTTGCCGGATAAGATTCAATTGTGAAACTGATTTGCGTCGATGGTATAAACTTAACTTGTTCACGAACCATAGAAACCGTATAGGTTGAGGGGAGTGAACAAGGGGAAAAAGAAGATCGAATCATCCATTAGATGGGTTAGTGTTGGACACCACTTTATGAAAATTAATAGACTAGAAACCTGTTCGGTTGCCCTCTATTAAGATTTATAAAGAACTCGATCACCACTATGAAGTAGAGCGACGATACTTCCGGATTTCACATGGGAGTGTGTTGTTCCGATTAAAATAGTGGGAGCTGGGTAACAAGAATAGAAAAGACCTTAATTCTATACTCAGAACATATTTGAATGAGTCACTAATTAATCTATCGTACTTAATGCAGACTCAAATCTCAATATGACAATGAATCCACTCGCAATTCTACTCGAAAAGAACACATTAATGGGACCTAACTTTGTGGATTGGCTCCGCAATCTGATGATTGTCCTCAGTATAGAGGCACTGGGATACGTCTTGGAGACGGACATTCCGGCGCCTCCTGTGCGGACCCGAGCCAATCAGGAAGAGATTGAAAACCACGAAAAGTGGTTTAAGGATGACGCAGCAAAGTTCAAATCAGGGTGACAGCTGTGCTCCAATGTCAACTTAGTAATTCTCCAAATAGTTGCACCCTCAATAGCACACAACCTAAACTGACAATTTTTTCGCCCACTCTTACAGACAAACACTATACGTTTATCGGCGAAACGATTAGTGATACACTGTAGCATGTTTTCCAATTGATACATTCCTACAGTTATCCTCAATTCTATCTTGGAACAAAAGGTGGACCCCACCTCTAGCTGACCGGTAACCAGTGGAGGTTGCTCGACCCAACCCAAAGTCCTGGCATTACCGGGGTCCGGAAATGGAATGATCCAGTTACGCATTGATTGTAGATGCTCATGCTCGCTCGCAGATTGATGGTCGGATGAGAAGTTCCGACGAATCATAATCCTATCCATTTGGGCCGGTTAGCGAACCCAAGCAAGAAATTCCGCAGATAGTGACTCAAGCAAGTCTTTACAACAATCTTCATCTTCGGATGTATGAACCTCCTCATCTTCCTCGTCTTCCTCATCTTCCTCGTATTGATAATCTTTGTAAGGAATGTCATAATTTATGTTGCCGGGCTCTACTCTCGAGCTGCTACATCCCATATTAACCTCGGGAGTGGAGGAGCTTCTGTTCTCAACATAGACCTCAGGATCTTCCTTGTATTCTACTAGTAATCGAAGTATCTCGGTATCGCCCCGTAATAGGACTTTTACTTTGTTTCCCTTGGCCATGTGTGTCAAGTACCATAATTTGTAATCGGACTCATTTGGACCACCCAAACCCTCTCTGATAACCCCCACGAGGTTTGCACGACTAACTTTGCTCATGTCGATATAGACAAAAAAGGAATCCCCATCTACATATGTTGATCGCTCCCAATGACCACCATGATGTATCAAAATACGCTGCCACGACATCTGATTGCAAAAAGATGAATAACTATTCAGAAAACTGAGCGAACAATATTATAAAACGGTCTGTCTTAGACACGACCAATGCACACGGTCGTATACTACCATGTGCAGTGATCGTGTGCAAGTTTCTGGCCATGAACACGATCGCTGCACACGATTGTAGATGATCGTGTTAAACGATCGTGAACACGTTAGTTGTGCGCACGATGTCAAGGTAGTTGGACACGACCGTTGCACATGGTGGCTTCCCATCGTGTGCAGCGATCGTGTCCGTAAGAACTGGTCGGGAAATTTTTTTTTCCCAGTGGTCAAATACTGATGCGTACCTTCTTTATGAACCCGAAAGCACGACAAATGAAGTACTATTTGAACGTCAACTTTTCTTTTCGAGTAATCTTGTGATTTTTATAAGATTTTGAGAGACCCTTTGTTAAAAATGGTTGTGTTGTTTTGATGTATATGTTTGTAGTTAAATTTTGGGTGTTGGACATTAATATCGATCGGAGCAGATGAGGAAAGTAAAAAAGAAAAAAGAGAAGAAAAGTAGTTTAAATTAAATAAAAAAAAGTGAGAAGTCAACATTACAACAAAAGAGAGGACATTTTAGTCTTTTTAATCAAAATGGTACTAAAAACTTATAGTTTTATGAATGGGGATATAAAACTTATCAATTTTATGATTTGGTATTAAAAAATTGATTCTCACAACTTAAATTGCTTATGTATTTTTATATTTTGCGACTTACTAGCAACAATCATGTACTGATATTTTGATCCTCGATGCACCATGTATTGATTCAGTATTCTGATTATTAGTTGAAATGCATAATTTTGTGTCTATTTTCTTTATCTTTGAATTGAAATTTAAGTGTTCAGTGATGTAAAGCAAATAAAGGTGATTATGGAGGCAAACATTAACCATAACAAAGTAGCTCACTTTAAAGAGCAATAGTTTACAGCAAAAGCATATCCAAAGCATATAACTTTACAAAACAAAAGTTCATCACCATCACACCAAAATATCTAATAATAACTTAAAAACGACAATCACTTGGATCCCTTTTCCCCCATCTGCAGTTGTATCTTTAGTCTTGTATCACCATATTCATGAACTTCTTCTTCTAAAATAACTTCTTTACTTGTCTTCTCAGAAATCTCTAAATCATCATCGTCATCACCATCTAGTATGACTAGAATGCTCGCAGTGTTTTTAAATAGGCTCTGTTTCATGAAACACATTAATTCGCAGTACACACTACACATACAACAAAATCAAAAAACTTACGCTGAGCATTGAGTATCTTCATCTCGGCCTAGTTCTGTATGGTGGGTTGGGAGGAGGTATCCTCCTCCTTTTTGGTGGAGGTGCTTTGATTCCTCCTAAATCGCTTCTCTTAATCGACCGCTCATTTCGCGTATTTGATTTTAATGGATTTTAACTGATTTTAATTGATTAGGGTTTATAGTGAAAAGAGAGGACTACAGTTCATGTATTTGACTCTCAGTACAGTCTGATGGGCTTATATTGAAAAAGGGGGGGACCCACGATGGGATTTTATAATAAAATAATTTGATGTTGTCCTTTGCAGTACACACGATGGTGCACACGATGGGAACGAAAGTGTGCTCCGATCGTGTGACACGTTGGCAACCAGGTGGCACGGTGTCTATGGTGCCAAATTGGCACTGTATCCACGTGTGCACAGGATAGTGCACAGGGCCGTGGCCACGATGGGACACACGGTCGTGTGCACAAGAACATCAACAATTTTCACCAATTTCTAAAATTACTCGTCAATTTAGGTGTTGTTACTTATATATTAACAAGTATTTGTTAACGATACACTTATTTAAAAAGTTATTGATTGAAATAACATAATATATTGCATATCATGTGTAGTCTATATGTTCTCAGTGTATTAGTTCGTACGGATAAGTTCATCATCTGGATGAAATATCTCATATACTAATGAATTACAACGAAATGACAAATACGAGTTTGTATAAGAAGCTATATAGTAATTCCGTAGCGAATCGTTGTTGTCAGACGAAATGTCGAGCTATCTTGTTGCAAAGATCGACCAGACGAGTCGCCTTGTTGTCAGATCGAGCTGCCGCCATCATTTCCTATCGCGTGCGCATACCGCTGGTCAGTGTTATTGCTGTAGCGAACTGTTGTTATCAGTTCCTGACAGTTTCTTGCTGTTCCCTTTCACTCGTCAAAACAGCTTGCCGCTGTATCGTCAACACACGGTCGTGTACATGGCTGTGCCCACGATGGGACCCACGGTCATGTGCACATGATGGTGCACACGGCCGTGCCCACAATGGGACACACGGTCATGGGAGCCATCGTGAGCACACGACAGCAGCAACCCATGACCGTGGGTAGGTTGCACACGATCGTGACCCACGATGGCCACGATCGTGTGCATCCATCGTGTGTAACACAGAGCCAAAACATAAAGATTTAACAACACAACATATTAATATTGCCAAAACTGTCTGACGACAACATAAATATTTAACAACACGACACATTAATCTTGCCACAACCCAACACACCATAAACCATTTTACATGTCTAAAGACAACATAAAGATTTTAACAGCTAAACCATATCGATATTTCTTAATATATTTCTCATTAAGTTCCTTGATTTGGTGCCTTGCTCCGGGGTTTGCAGAGACGAGTCGATCCAAGTACATGCACGCGAAGGGGCCACAACTGTGATTGTCTTTTTGTATGAACTGTAGCTCTCGTGGCATAATTTTGAAACTCATCTCCGTGTCATACTTCTTCTTCGATTGGTTGTTCAGCCAATACCCGGATTAAGCTAGCACACAAGGCATCAGACGCATAATCGGTCGCATTTGATTGAATCGGTATCGACCATCTTCGTGGTGGTGTGACAAGGAATCATATAACTCCATGGTCCATGTTATGATGTCAATCTTGATAGTCACCCAGTGGCTCTGGTCGAGCCAACAAATGGCAATGATCTGTTGAAACAAAATACGTAATCATATAATATCATCACATCAAACATAGCGAATCATTTATCAATATAAATTTCAAATTTACTTCGTTGCAATTTGACCATGGAACCGCATGTGGTGTATTAAGACTTGTCATGTAGTCCTCGATGCATTTTGGAATTTTCCAATCCCTGTAAACCGGCTTCCCTGTCACCTTGATACCAAGTGGATCATCCGGATGGAGTCTTGTAAACTCGTTGGCCATAACTAACTACAAAAAGACAAACAACAAAATAAAAAAATTCCACATCACACCAATGATATACAAGCGAGTAGATTATAGAACTTACGTAAAATTGGGAGCCGGCAAGTACAGTGCCAACTCTACCGACACCAACACTACGGACTCCCCTCTGAAGCCTCGCTCGAGTCGCAAGCACATAACAATTTATCACCTCGGCATCAAAGTCTTCACGGCTAGACTCTATCCGGTCAAATAACGCCTGGGTGAGAGAGCATGCCCAGTCTCCAAACACCGGACAATAGCATCACGTGGCTGCTCCCCCCTAAAGTGTAGGTACAACTTCTTCAGAGCCTCGCTATCTCTTAGAGGCGCCACCACAAAAGGCTCCCGAAGAGCAGCAGATGGTCGACTCACTCGCGGTGGAAGACTACGCTCACCCAAATGTTGTGTTCCGGCACTCTCACCATCTTCATCACCCTTAGTATCCCTCTCACAACTATAACGATCAGAGAGCTGTACATCCGGCTGCTCGATCTCAAAACTAGCCGCCGATCTTAAATGGAGGTCCGCCGAGGACCACCACCTTCACATCGAAACATCGCACTGTAATGATGCTCTTCCTGAATGCAGTCGAACATCGTCCAACGCTGCTGTAACGGCGCCTCAAATGGCTCATACTGATGCTCGTAATCAAGGGGCTGCTGAGTTCGCTCAAAAGAATGATGAATCTGAGAATGGTGGCTGCGCTGGATCTCAGAATGGTGACTGTGCTGGACCTCAGAATGGTGGGTAGGCGGACGCTGAGAATGGTGACTAGGCTGACGCTGAGAATAATGACTAGGCTGACGCTGAGAATGGTGACTGTGGGCTGCACCAGAGACTGAGTGACGTGGAGGGTCAGGAATCCTCCACTGGGCGCTGCTAACAGATGCATAATGACGAGGCCTATCGAGAAACCTTTCATGGCTCCCAGCTGAGTAGTGCACCGAGATCCTAGAACGTCTATACGTAGGTCCGAAGAAATCCACGATCCCAGAAAGCACCCGACGAGAAACTCGAGCAATAAATCCTGACTCAGAATCTTCGTACAAGATCGCCTTCAAACAGCAATCGAAGTACTCATCCCTGCTCATGTCCTGGGTGTGGTCCGCACAAGGAAGTCCGTGGACACAACATACCCTCTCTAACTGCCTCGCCCGGTCCGATGTCTCTGCACCATCTACTGGTGGGGTACTCTGTCGGCGTCGCTTTGACACTTTATGTGCCGACTCATATGTAATCAATTTCCCAACAGGCTTCTTCAACCTATCCATAACTTTCTTTTTCGGGATCGGTGCAGGCTCATCCTCTTTGTTCTTCACATGTATTCTTACAGGTTTAATGAACTTAACGTCATATGGCGAGCCATTCTCAAAGCTCAGGTAGTAGTACTCAGCCTCATCCTCCTCCAGATGCGGTAAAGAGGGAAGTACTCTGTGCTACAAAATTAGTCATTAAAGCATACCATTAGATGGGCAATCACATAACGTTGATGAGATGAAGTCAGGAGAAAATACATTTACAAATTTATGTACCTTATCGTCGAAGAAATGAGTGAAATCACAGAACATCTTCCTCGTAGTCCACATCAAACACCAGGGGACTTGGACAGATTTATCTCGAATACCACACAATGATCCCAATGAAGGAATCATCTCATACGACCATATCTGTAAAGCCCAAACAGGACCATAGAAATGATAGTCCTTGTGCTCTTGTCCCTCCTTCATGGCAACGTTGCCTATGTAGTAAGATAAAACCCCAAAGGCATAAGAACCCCAAGGAAACATATCCCACTGCTCGAAATCCTCAACTAATGCCCATGCCCATGTCTCGACCATCATGTCGTCACGGCAAAGGATAAAGTAGTAGTATATAAGCAAATCATCAACCTTCACATAATCTCTTATGTCTCTACCAAAATCTCGAGCATTGAACCTCTTCCGCAGAACACTAACCTTAATATTTTTTCCATGGAGTATTCTGTGGAAAATACCGTCAGACCGAAGGAGATGGTCGTCCTGTGGATAGAAGGTAGAGTTTCCAAAATGCAGTCCAGTGATCATGGCAAAATCACGGGCCGTAAAACGAATGGTCCTCCTGCAAACCTGGAACCACGACTCATCTGGGGGGATTTGATCACCCTCCAATTAACGGGCAATCAAGTGATGTAGGGCAGTATTTGAACTTCTATTTCTCCTAACTTTAATCAAGCGCCCCAGGACCCCCTGGCCAAGCTCTCGATAGCTCGATCAGCAACTGCGGAATTGCAGCCCACACTTCTTAGTGTCTCAATGATTTCTTTAAATACCGCCTCCTGTATGTAAAGATTCACTTGACGTGTAACAAAGCGCAATGTAGGTCTCTTCCATACGCAACCAGTCTGCAATATATACATACAACTCATAAGAATATGATAGAATGCTTAAGAGAACGAAAAATAAAATTTCGCTTGCACACAATGGCAGGCACATGATCGATGCCCGCCGTGTGAAGACCATCGTGTGTCACACGACGGCTCACACGACGGGCATCAATCGTGTGTCTGCCATCGTGTGCAAGGCAGAATTTTTTGATCTTCTAGCACACGACGGCACACACGATCGATGACCGTCGTATGTAAACCATCGTGCCCACGAAAGACCATTGTGTACACGATGGTGTTTATTGAGTTGTTTGACCCTACCAGTTAATTATTATGGTTTTATTAGTTGTTATCCAATGGGGTAGATCCTTGTAAGAATGGTATAAGGTGTTGTATATATCCGATCGAGTTGTGGGTGTTACACCGCTGTTAAATTCGTCTTACATTTTGTTTTTTCGAAACTTATCTGTTGTCTATAAGTTTACTAATGCTTATTTATTTGCTCAATATCTATCATTTCTTTGTTAATTATTAATGTTTTTAGGATTTGTTGGATTATTTTATAAATTTATTGTTAGGGTTTGTAATTGATAATAATAACTTTCTCGTTGTTCTATTCTTTAAGTATAAAAAATGAAAAGATTTCTGAAAATAAAAGTACTAACATCCGAATCTGATAGTGGTCGTATTGGTAGATAATCTTCAAGTGGAACGTTCGAGGTAATATTCTTCAACCTAGCCTATCTTTTGATGCTTAGGGGAAATTGATCTGATTGATCTTTCTTAGGATCCATCCGAGATGAAAAATATTTTGGAGTATCACCCTAATCAAGGGGATGAATAAGACAAAAATATTTAATTAGAGGATTTATATGATGCCCCCTAACTTAGCAGTTGAAGCGAAAGGGTCCATGCCACTAAGTCAGGAAGTGTCACTCTTTCAATTTTTGAAAGAATACAGTACAAATTATAAAATGATATAACTTTAGAAATAAAGCAAAGGAACTTTTCTTGTATCAAAATGGTACAAAATTCTGAGTTATTTAGATAGAACCATGAGAGCAATTTTTATTCAAAATAAAATAGAGTTTTTTTTTTTTTTTGCATAAGGCAAGCCTACTGGGAACATGGCATATGGACGAATCCTCAACCGGTCGCGCTGAAGAGATTGTCAACCACTAAACATGTGCATCACCACCTGAATCATAAGAATCTAGTGAATAAATGACTCAGTAAGAAGAAACTTATGTAATAACAGGGTGTCACATATCACATTATAATTATTGAACAATTACTTTATATAATATAATCATGTTCTTGTAAATTTTTCTCTTTGGGTACACTTGATGTTGTACTCAATTGATGGCCATACCCTATAGCTTTCGGACATGTTCATAAATTGACCAATAAAATATGTATACGAGATTTCCATACTAATTCTTAAACTAATGGTATTAGTCGTATTCATTTTTTTACATCTATTGTGATTTCATTGATCGAATTTTAGCGGCAAGTATTTGCCCCCTTGTATTGGGTATGCCCGTCCCTCCTGCATCCCCTGCCAACCCAACCACCAATCAAGTTCCATACCCATGCATATTATGTATGATCATTCAATGATAATCACATAAATCGATGTCAATCAATATATGATTCTTATGTTACATCAAGGAAAAACATCATCTTGCCTCAATTTCAGCTGCGTATTGAAGTGAAAAAATCTTCAATGCTAGATAGATGTACTAAAGGTCTGAATTATATTAACCATATAACATTTTTAATGTCCTTTTAATTAATGCAATAGAAATAGACCACTGTTTTATTTATAATCTATACCTTCATATCAAATTAATACTATACAATAATTTGTAATACTATACAATAATTGGGTATGATATAAACTATGTATAAATTTAAATTTCTCTTAGACCCTCAACAAAAAAATATTCCATTGATCTGAACATTTAATCATTACCTATAGTGGTTATATATAAATATTAATATAAATAATCATTTCCGTGTTACACGAGAAATCACAAAGTATAATGCACCAAACCTCTAATTATTTCTACTATTACTATAGAAATAAAATCCGCAAATTAAAATACTCCAAAATTAGCACGCCTCCTAAAATATTAACATAAAAACCCTAATTTTAATATAAATGACATGTTAAAATTTAATATTTAAAAAACATGAATAAATAAAGTAGAACATAAATAGAAGACTAACAGAAAAAATACCTTGTAAATAGGACACTGCCAATTCTACGACACCGAGAAAATAATTAGATTAAGGGGCTGTTTACCAACTCTGTCATTAAGATCTGAGTGGAATAAGTTATCTGTTGGATTATGCTATCTGTCTGGATAAAGATGAAATGTTGTTTACCTGCATTGCTGAATCAATCGTTCGAATGGCGAAATGATCATTTTACTCCTCAATATATATAAAAATATATTAAATATTTGTATCCAAAATAGTTCAACACCATACAATTATAAATTACACAACATCATAATAATATAACACAATATCTAGTTATAATAGTCATTTGGTTCCATTAAGATGATAGCTTACCGAATAAAGAGTTGGGGGATCACTGTCCCATTAAGCTGTTATCTTATTGATTAAGTTCCTGATAAACACATTATCAGATGTCCGAAAAAACTATAAGAAACCAATAAAATTTATTAAGCTGCTTAGTAAAGAGATCCTAAGAATTTACTAATTAAAAGACACCTAGAGTTTTGAACTAAACATTACACACACACATGTACATAAGTACTTCTACACATAAGTACTTATGTTTATATACGTTGACTGTTTACAGGGATGGGATCACTGACCTCTTCAACTCAGAATTGATGTGTGGAAGTAGCAAAAGATAAGTTTGTTAAGAACATGCATGGAGAGACACACTCTATTACTAATTTATTGTCAGGCCGGATCTGGCATAGTTTCAGATGCCTGCGCCCAAAATTTTTAAGGGCCTATTTTATTAATTTCTTATTATATACAATTAATAATAGAGATAAATAAAAGACTAATTTTAGTGCAATGGTAAAGTAGATGCTTTAAAAGTCATTGATCCTGAGATCGACTCACACCGAACTCCGATATATATTTTTATAATAGGCCCTCTTTTAATTTTTATTTTCCTTACGTTTTGTTATCTACTTCTATTTGTTTTATAATATACAAAAAAGAAATGTATATTCTTTTCTAGTATATATTTATAATGGGCCCTTCAACTTTTTTACTTAATTCTCCTTCGATTTTGTCATCTTCTTTATTTGTTTTGTAATATACATTGTTTGCAAAAATATATATATTCTTTTCTAGTCGTTATTCATTCTAGTAAAAAAAATATTATTTTTGTTGTACTTTAAAATAATTGAACAAGTAAGGAAATGACACCATTCTTTTATTTATTTTAACATTAAATACAGAAACAATGTAAGATCATTTCTTTTGGGTTAGTTATAATGAGTTAAATGTATTTGTTATTAAATTAGATACTTTTCAATAAAAAAATTTAAAATAATATTTACGAAGCAAATAATATAAGTTATAATTAATGAAACTCAAAGAGTTAGAAGAAATTATTTTTTCAAGTGTTAACTTAGTTTTAATTTTCATAGTCTATCATTTTTGTGTTGCTTTTGCATATTTTCTCAATTTTGAGGGTCTATTTTTAAATTCTTGCCTAGGGCACCATCAGACACTGGTCCGGCTCTGTTTATTGTAATAACACAAACACACACACACTCACCCCATGCATAAACCTCAAAAACACACTTCAGCCTTGAGACCATCTCCAACAGTTTACATAAAAATACTGCAACTTCAAACACAATAATACATAAAATCAACAATGCATCTCCAACAGCTTACACAAAAATACAGCAATTAGTAATGGATCTCCAACAGTTTGTGCAAAAATACAAGAAAATGAATATTCTATTATATTCTTTTTCTAATCTTAATATATGTACAAATATAGACGCATTTTGTCTCCATTAACTAATAATAAAATTTATTTATTTATTTATTTATTCATCAATAAAATTTAAGAAGAATAAGTTCAGATTATGGGAATAATAGAATTTTGAGGTGATTAAATTAATATGAAAAATAAAATTATAAAGAAATAAATTAATGTGAATGTATTTTTTGTTTTTAAGTTTTCCGTATTATGAAAAACTTTTTATATCACATATAAGTGGAGATATTGAATTGCAAAGGGAAAACAATAGTGATAATAATATCAAAACATAATTAAACACAATAAAAAAAAGGAAAAACAAAACAAATGGGATAGCACAAACAACAGTGTTGCGCTAGAAATACAGCAACACTGTACAAATCTCCAAAATAGCGCAAGATTATACAATATGATTGGAACAACTTTCAGACTTAAAATAGCGTTGAGCGCTATTATTGCTCCACTCTTGGAGGTGCTCTGAGAACACACGCGTTAATATGTAATTTTCCGTTCATATATGCGAATTAATGTGCCCGTCACCCATATAAGCATATTTATGTATATATGCATTTGTTTATTCAAAACCTATTAACCTGTTTCTAATAACTAATTAATGGTATTTGTTATTATCTATTTAAAAGATTAAAATATTATCATGGAATTAGCAAATAGCGCATTTAGCACACCGATCTCCTTTAACCGAGAAACTTCTTTGCACTATGATATTTATAAAGACACATTTTATCATATTAGGAGAAATAAAAAGTGTATTATTACATGTATAAAATGAAGTTAATCACATGGATATCAATTATTCCTGTCCATGGAATGTTTACTTATATGCCCTGTATGCTAATTCATGTTATGTAAATGTATTTAATTGTGAAATGGTTATTGGCTTATTAGTAGATGATTGGGTGCTACAATCCTTCCCTCCTCGTAAAATTTCATCCTCGAAATTTGACATACCGAATAGTTCTGGTTCATTTTTCCCTCTCTTTCCCAAGTAGTTTCTTCTATATAATGATTTCTCTAAGAAGTCTTGGTCGGGTGGATCTCTTTATTTCTTAGTTTCTTGACTTTCTTATCAATGATCTGTATTGCCTTCTTTTCATAGTACAAATCAGGGTATAACTCCAACGGCTCATAACTTAACACGTAGAGGGGTTCGAGATGCACTTCTTTAATATGGACACATGGAATATTGTGCATACCTAGATAATGAAGGAGGTAAGGCTACTTTATCAAAGGGACCAACATATCTTGAGCTAAGTTTTCATTTCTTCCCGAATCTCATAATGCTATTTTAAATTCTACATGATCCCCAACTGCAGATTCTAAATTTCTTCTCCCAATATTTGCAGTACTCCTCTATCTGCTTTGTGCAATCTTCAACCATTCCTTAATCCTTCCAACTATCATAGCAGTTTGTTGTACTATCTCTGGACCCAATTGACTTCTTTCTCTAACTTCATTCCAGTGGACAAGAGATCTACATTTTCTCCCATATAGTGCTTCATAAAATGCCATTCTAATTGTAGATTGGTAACTATTGTAGTGGGTAAACTCTACCAATAGAAGTTTTTGTTGGGTTTCGGTGATAAAAAACAAAGTGCATAGCGGAAATAAAAATGAATCAAATCGAATAAATCCGAACCCCTAAGAGGATCGATCAAGCATCATATATACAAATATAACTAGACGAAGATAAAATTAGAGAATTAATACATTCATAGTTCTTTGATAATCTTCTTGATCACGAACACGAATCAAATTCAAACGAGCTTGTGGAAAATCCAACACCGAAAATGCCGAGTGTGTCCACGTCACCACGCGTCAGATAATTAATGAAAAAATTTATGACAGTTCGTGTACCGAATGTTCGCGTGTCTATTCATTACATACACTTCGTTCTATCTCGAATATATCTATGCTTACTTAATTAATCCAATTAATTAATTTTATCAAATATAAAATTATAATTTATTTCAGGAAATAATTATTTATGAATTGAATTAATCACCCAAGAATTAATTTTAATTCACAATACCATAACAATTTCTTAAATAAATCAAACTAGATATCCAATATCCAGTATTAATGAAGAGATAATAAATTCACATTTATCCGTCAGATATCTTTGTGCATGACTCCATAAGTCCGTCTCAGTCGGCAATGAGAAGAACTAAGGAGCGCGGGTAACACTTAGCCACCCTAGTGGCCCGCACCGTACCCAACTGAGAACAAATGATAGGATCATTCCAAAACTATTATATCGTAAATATCGTATGCGTATAAACCCTTCAATCATATGTATCGATCAAGTGTTAGGGTCACGGTAATGTTAAACCATGTTATAACTGACTCTATGCATCTGTTAATGTAAACTTAGATCACCGAGCTCTCGTGTATCAAATAGAACTAGCTTTAAATACTTTGGCAAAAGACATAATCTCATTTGCTACTAACCGCATAGGACATTTACCTGCTCATTTTTAGGAGAAAGAATCATATCTTGGTATTCAATAGAGACTGCTACTTGACCACTAAGTTGCACTTCGAGGAGGACCTCACCAACCGGTGATTGGATCGAACTACTCTAATGACTAACTTAATATTACAAGCACATGTCCTACTGAACCTTCAAGTCAAAGGTTTACGTATACCTATCACAACCTCTCGATTGAGTCATTGACTATCCCAGAATATCCATGTGACCGAATCGAGGTGAGTTGAGTTCGTGTATACTAATCCCATTAGCATATTTATAACGTGTGCTCCCACTAACCCTTAGTGAAGACAGATACTCTCCATGTCAAAGTACCCGTTATATAAGTCTTGTTTAAACTTAATGTCCAATTAAGTTTTATCGACTTGTGAACCGATTAAGCATTTGAGCCCTATAAACTTCTACTGCCTATTTCCTTATCTTCATAAGGAATGGAATATTTTCTCTCAAATACAAGGACTATTATTCTAGATACCAAATTACGGTGCCAGTGATATAGAACAATATAGCACTAATAAATGTCTTATTCAATTTATATTCATAATTACAAATATAATATTCTCACTCTCTCATCCTCTGAGTGGCATTCGAGGGCAGATTCCTAACAATCTCCCACTTGAACTTAATGCCACAAATTATGGTATCTAATACCCCCTTATGCGGACATCTTCACATCCATGTCTCCCGAAAAATTTGAATCCGTATAACCCACCATTTTGAGTTCTCTATTGCCATATGTAAGAATCAAGTCTTTAGTCCTCTTTAGGTACTTAAGAATGTTCTTTACACAAGTCTAATATTCCTACCCTGGATTTGACTGAAACTGACTTACTATGCTCACATCATAGGCAATGTCCGATCTAGTGCAAATCGTAGGCTACCCACTGCCAAAGCATATGGTACCTTGCTCATTTTCTTTCTGTCTTCCTCACCTTGAGGAAATATTTCTAAGGAAAGTTTTATGCCATGTCACATAGGCACGAACCTTATTTTAGAATCTTCCATCCTAGATCGCTCCAGGATCTTTACTATATAGAGGGCTTGGGAAAGACCTATTATTTTCTTTGCTCTATCCCGGTAGAGATGAATACCTAGAATATAGGTGGCTTCACCCAAGTCTTTCATTGAGAACTCACTAGAAATCTAAACTTTCACAGAACTGAGCATTCCTATGTCGTTTCCTATAAGTAGAATGTCACTCATATATAGTGTTAAGAACGCAATTTTTCTCCCACTAACCTCTTGTAAATATATGGCTCTTCTTCGTATGACAAAATCAAACTCTGACTGTCTCGTCAAAATGAAGATTCCAACTTCGTGAAGCTTGCTTCAGCTGATAAATGGCACGCTGAAGCTTGCATACTTTATCAATTTCAGATAGGAATCCTTTAGGTTGTTCCATATAGATTACCTCCTCGAGGAATCCATTTGGGGATGCTGTTCACATCCATTTTCCATATTTCATAATCTAAGTGGGCTGGTATGGAAAGCATCATGTGAATAGACTTAATCGTAGCTATAGGCGAGAAGGTCTCGAAGTAATCGATTCTCTCTTTTTGGGAATAACTCTTTGCCACAAGTCTGTCCTTATAGGTATCAACCTTGCCATCTCCACCAGTCTTTCTCTTGTAGATCCATTTATTTCCAATAGGCACTATGCCCTTAGGACGATATACTAAAGTCTAGACCTCATTAGGATGCATAGAGTCTATCTAAGATTCCATGGCCTCTCGCCACTTCGCGGAGTCCACATCTACTATCGCTTGGTCATATGTAGAGAGATCATTGTCTTGTCTATTTTATGCCATCTCATGAGGACCCAGTTCTTCTTGATGCAGATATCCATACCTCTTAGGTAACTGATAAGTTCTACTAGACCTCCGATGTGTTTGTATTCCAGAAGGTTCCGTTTCAATATCTTGTACAGGTGTCTCGTTAGGTGTTTCTTTTATTTATTTTAAATAAATATATCTACCTGCGCCTCCTTCCTGAATGAACTCATCTTCAAGGAAGTGTGCTTGTAAAGCAACAATGATCGTATGATCTTCACATGCTTGTAAAGCAACAATGATCGTGTGATCTTCGCGCATGTAGAATAAATATCCCATGGAATCCCCTAGATATCTTAGGAAATGATCCTTCACAGACCTAGCTTCCAATTTCTCTACTTTATTCCTCTTGATATAAGCATGACATCCCCAAATCCTAATGTGATTAATACTTGACCTTCTATGTCTCCACATCTCATGTAGAGTCTTAGGAACGGACTTAGAAGGACATCTGTTCAAAATATATGCAGTAGTAAGCAGCGCCTAACCCCACTGGTGATTAGGCAGATCAATATAGTTAAGCATGGAGTGAATCATATCCAACAAGGTTCGATTCCTTCTTTCTGACACACCATTCAAATATGGAGTAGCTGGAGGAGTAAATTGTGACACTATTCCTAGTTCTTTTAAGAACTCATCAAACTCGATACTCGCATACTCGCCACCCTGGCCGACCAAGTGCTTTAATATGATAAACATGTTGGTTTTCAACTAGGGCCCTAAATTCCTTGAATTTATCAAATGCTTCGGATTTATGTTTTATTAAGTACACAAATCTATATCTAGTATGGTCATCAACAAATTTAATGAAATATTGAAAACCATCTCGTGCCACTTCAGAAGGGCTACATACGTTGGTATGGATCAATCCAAGTTTTTCAATAGCTCTTTCAAAAGTACCTGTGAAGGGTAACTTAGTCATTTTGCCTTGAAGGCAAGAATCACAAGTTGGATAGGGATCCGATCTCAATGGACCCATAAGTCCATCTTTCTACATTTTATGAACCTTGGTCTGACCAAGATGACCAAGTCTAGGATGCCAATTAAGTGCTTGGTTTGTTTCATCCCTACAACACTTCCTAGTTATAGTGATAACATTAATTTTATCCTTTAAATTCAAATGGTATAAACCATATAGTAATGTAGCTGTACCAACCAATTTATTTCTAAAATAATATGACAGGATCCATCTCTGTTAAAAAAATGATATCCTTTACAGTTCATGACCATAATTGATACAATATCTTTGTGCCCATTGGAAAAAATAAGTACATCATCTAAAGTAATAATAAAACCAGATTCTAAATCCAACATAAGTGATCCAATGTTAGTAGCCTCGACACTATGCCCACTGCCAACCGTCACCATCACTTCTCCAACTTCAATCTTCCTACTTCCTTCCAGATCTCGATTCATTGTATATATATGAGAACTTGAACCAGAATCAAGTATCCAAGAAGTAGAATAAACAGTTACAAAATAATTCGTTTCCAAAACTCGTAGTTCCGCAGTCAAGTTTTGGACCGTGCCTCCTCTAGTGGCCTAGATCACCGCAGTTGAGGCAAGCATCTGTCTTCTGGCCACCTTACTACAACACCCCGAGATATTCAGGATTATTACAGCGCCATAAATTCTTGATGTAAGGATTTACTAGGCTAATAATTTAAAAACAACATTATTAAATACCAATCATAGAAATAATTATTACATCATCAGTCTAAAACATACAGATTCATCCGCATCTGAATAAAAACTTCAAATACAATAAAACAACAGCGTACTCGAGTACTTTATTAAAACAAAACAAACATCTGACAAATCATTCAGGCCGTAACATCACTCCTCACCCTCGTCGTCATACATCTATAGTGGTTGTTTTCCTGCCCTCATGGATCCTGAACAAAAAACAAATGTTCACCTCCGAAGGGGTTAGCACAACGATGCTAGTACAAGTACGATAATTATACAACAATAGATTATTCAACATATCCCGAAGAATAATGACAACATCATCAATGACAACAATATCAACGAGTCTTTACTACGAGAAGACTCAAAATACCAAAAGTCGATGTCTACGAATTCAAGGATCTACAAATCATCATAAATTCACACTTCGATTCCTGATTATCAATGCCAATATTTGGTTCGGTCATTTAACACATTTCAATCGAGTTCTAACTTAATTCATCTCCATGGTTCCGTTCTTCCAAAAGCAACACTTGCCAAAGTTTTAAGTTCAAAACCATTCACACCAACCTAATCACTATGTTCTATCCAACAATATGAATATTAACGAAAAACTTCTACAAATCATGAACTATACTTGAAGAACACCCTCCACCTTAATCTTCTTGAATTCATCTAACACAAGTGGTAACCTAAACAAATCATTCCCTAAAAGAGTGTTTCAAAACCATTGTTAAAGGCATGTTATGAATTCAGTAGACTCCATCTCGATGTTTAACAAAATCAAGGCATAACCCAAATTCCATTTAACCATGAAAATCCTAGTATAAATTCCCTCAATTCTCCTAAAGCATGGTATACAATTCGCTAAGTTGTCAAATAAATCTTAATAACTCCAGTAGCATGCTCATTAGCAGTACAAGAATATGAATTCTAGACTGGGATAGCTTCACATACCTTATTTCGGAAGAGAATGATGAAACACTCGGCGGGACTCAACACCCAGAGCTTGAACACCAAATCAAGATGCTTCCCAACTTCAACCACCAAGTAAAAAGGCTAAACAAGGATTATAATGTAGGGGAAGGCTCTCTGGGCTTGCAAAAATCCGCCAAGGAATGAAGGAGAACAATTGTGAAATGAAATGGGGTGATATCTTATTTATAAGACCCTGATCTTTACGTACGTTAGCCAAAAGGTATCACGTACGCTATAGCCTTAACGTACGTTATGTGCTACTCCTTACGTACGTTAACATTCGCCAGTAGCTACTGCCTAATTTTCTGACCTCCTTAACATACGTTAACCATCACCTTTATGTACGTAATACACTCTGTGTAGCGTATGCTATTTTAATCCTTTAACATATGTTATGCCTCGTTGACTTGCTTTATCAAAAAGCTGTCTAGGATCACGCGAGAATCTATTTTATCCGGACCCCATCCGCAAGCCCATACGCCAACCAACCTGATCTGCTTGACTGCCTGTTACGTACGTTATGCATCATTGTTGGGAAAAACAATGTTGTTTTGATAATTACCAAACGACAAAGCGTAATAAAGCAAGCTAGCATACAGCAAGATGATAAATGACCAGCATACAGCAAGCAGCTGTATCGAAAAGTCCGATCGAAGTTGTCAAACTTGTATCGAAGACCTTCTCATAAGCGCCTGCATACAACGAGCTCTCGCTGTACCAAGATACAGCAACAAAGTTTTTAGTTAACGTCAAATATGGAAGCTGCCCCATCAATACAACATCCTTCCATACAGCACCGGACTACTCCAATATGCCTACAGCATAATTGGATACAGCATTCACATCGGAACAGGACTGAAGACCGTTTAGAAAGGAATCTTTGGTATTCACTAAAGTCAAGTCCCGTTTGATAAAGAAGTATTTAAATACTAAAAGGATAAAGTATTTAAATACTGAAGCTGTCAGAGATCTTCAAATCCCGCAATATCCGGATCCTGGTCCTTTCAAGTCAACTATCAAGTTGTCACAGAATCTTGCTCATCGGATCTATCTCAACGGATATATCCAAGAAGGCTATTTATACCCCAGAGTTTGAAGATCAAAGGAACCAACTAATCAATACGAAGAAGAACATATACAAGCTTACAAGCGATATTCAAACCATCGAAAGACTGAATATTCATTATCATCAGATCAAGCTTACAAGAGCAAGTATATTTCTTTCTAGCATCAATCCATATCTGAGAAAGAAGAAATATACTCAGTCGTCAAGAACTGCTATCACAAACTCAAGAGCTTCATATTCAAGCTATTGTTCATACCCTGTTCTATCCTTTGAACAAACCCAGATCAGCCCTGTGTGGACTGAGTAATCGTTGCTACTCCAGAACTGTGTGTGAAGGAATTACATCGAAGAAAGCTTTAACCAATCTGTGTGAAAGGTTGAAAGCGACAGTCTTTGTACCTATCTGTGTGAACGATACAAGGATTGGTTTGATTATAATTACGTAGTTGTGTACGCAGTAATTATAATAAACTTTTACTCCTGTGTGGAGGACCAGTGGGCGTAGAGGGGTTTACCTCGAACCACTTTAAATACTGCGTTATTTACCTTCTGCCGTTACTGTTTTCATAGACTGTGATTTATATAAGTATACACTGCCAAACCCTGTACGCACCAAGCAAACAGGAGAATAGACCGAGTTGCTGTATCGACAGCAACTTACTGTTTTAAGACTTCCGCTATGCACTCAGATTAGAAAAACGTACAGCTTGTTGCTTAAAATAATTTCCAAGCTGTATCCAGTATACTTAAGGGACCAACAAGTGGTATCGGAGCGGTTGATTCTAAAAAGAATCAGTCGTATTTTTAACTGAATCAGATCCTTAAAAACACTTATTTTCGAAAACAGTCTTTATATTTCCCAACTTCTCATATGGATACCATCAAATAAGATACCAATGTTTTCTATTAATGAGTTTGATGACTGGAGAAATAGGATGAAGAACAAACTCAAGGCCTTCATTGGAGAATCAAAAGCTTCACCCACATCAGCAAGGACCGAGTGTCTTCAGGTGGTCACTGATAGTGACTCGTCTGATGATGAGCTAGAAGATAGAGCCTATATGTGCTCTATGGCCGAAGTTATAGAGGAAAATGAAGACGGCGATGATGATGAGGTAAGCTCTACCTCAACTATTCCTGTAAATACATCTCATACCTTTGAAAACATGTTGAATGAATTTAATAACATTCAAAAGGCCCATGAGATATTGAAAAGAGAAAACATGCAGATTGAAATTTCTAACTTAGAGCTGAAAGAAGAAAACGAATTGCTGAAGGATAATTACGAAAATATGTCAGTCGATTGCGAAAACAGCAAAGTCAATTTAGAAAAACTCATGGAGAGCAATCATCAACTTGCTCACGATCTAAATGAGACTAAGTCTCATCTTTAAAGCAAGACAAATGATTTGGCTCTACTCGAAGCCAAAGTAAAATCGCTCGAGAAACATGAAAAAGAAATAGAGACAATCTTGAATTCTTTCGAGAAATCCTCTAATAGAATGGAAGATATCCTAAGCACTGGGCAACATGCTCATGATAAACGTGGCTTAGGGTACAACTCGTTCTCCAACAAAGAAAAATCTAGTACGGTATTCATCAGGAGTGAGGAATCTATTTCTGTATCGAAAGAGGTTCCGAGTCCTGTGAATGAACTAGTTGCACCGCGAACAGCAAAGGCTGCCATTCCGCCGCCACAGTCATATTCCAGACAGCAGAATCACCAGCCATTCAGACCTGTAAGGCGTACTCAACAGGATGCTCCCCGAGTATATCAACAGCGCCAACTGCTCGAGAAGAAAGGTCAGATCCAAATATCAAAGGCCCGCTTGCAGTACATTTCGGTCTGATGCGCCTAGATATTGGATACAGAGCCCATTATCCATCAAGAAAATAGGTCGCAGCGCAGTACCAACAACAGCTTTGGGAATCCAACTGGAGACCCAGGAGGTAATCTGTAAGATCTATAAAAATGGCTCCACCTCCGAGACGTCAATCGTACTGGAATAACAACTATAATTCTCGATTTTTCATGCATTATAATTATCATGATTACAACGACTACGTGCCTGCCCCACGTAGATATCGAAATAGTGGACCAAAAGTAACCTACAACAAACCAATTGTTGTCCGAAAAATTTGGGTACCGAAAGGCACTATCACACCAGGACCCAAATTTACTTGATTTCTATGCTTCGACATGAATCGGGAAACGCTACAGCCAGACTCCCCATAAGTTTTTATGCTTTTTAATTGAGGGGGAATGTTGTAAGACCCAAGAATACAGTATCTGCCACTAATTAACTATACACTCAGAACGGTCAAGACAGCACTGTAGGACAAAGAAGGCATGAAACCTTCCTACAGCTGACGTGTGCATTAATTAAGGGGGAATACAGTACGACCCATGAATACAGTGTTAATCCAAACATTAATGTAAGAATTGAAACATGTATGTACCTTTTAAGGGGGAACGCTGTATTATTCGCGGATACAGGACTTACACGACAGGATATCAATTATGCTTGATAATTTTATTCTATTGTGTATTGCAAACAGTTTTAAGTCCACATGCCCTATTTTTATATTCAAACAATTTTTTTTAAATGCTTTGCATGATATCTGGACTTCTCTATCTCAAAAGACATGAATTTTAAACTCAACTCAATTTTTTTATTATTGCAATTCAACAAGTTTAAGCATTAAGCTTTAAGAACTTGTCTGCGAACAGTTCATAAGTTCAGTTGTACTCAACTAGATCGCACTGTAAGATTGTGCCTGCGCGCCTATCATAAGTTTAAAATGTAATACACTTCCCTATTAGAATCTATCATTTTAGAACTTGCCTGCGAGCAGTTCACATTTCTTTTAGACTAAGTGCGGAAGACCAGATCATTCGAACAGAAGATCAAGAAGACTGCTCAAGATGTTATCGGAAAAAGGGAAAATTGTTCTTGACATTATCAAAAAGAGAGGGAAACTGTTGGGATAATCAAATCCTGTATCGAAGTCTTCACAAATTACCAACAAGTGGTTATCGAAAAAGAAGGGGAAATTGTTTTAGCTTAAAGAGGTTTTGGCATCAAAAGTTTTAGCATGATCAAGAAGTTTTGGAAATTATCAAAAAGGGGGAAATTGTTGGGAAAAACAATATTGTTTTGATAATTACCAAACGACAAAGCTTAATACAGCAAGCTAGCATACAGCAAGATGATAAATGACCACCATACAGCAAGTAGCTGTATCGAAAAGTCCGATCGAAGTTGTCAAACCTATATCGAAGACCTTCTCATAAGCGCCTGCATACAGCGAGCTCTCGATGTACCAAGATACAGCAACAAAGTTTTTAGTTAACGCCAAATATGGAAGCTGCCTCTCAATACAGCATCCTGCCATACAGCACCGGATTACTCCAATATGCCTACAGCATAATTGGATACAACATTCACATCGGAACAGGACTGAAGACCGTTTAGAAAGGAATCTTTGGTATTCACTAAAGTCAACTCCCGTTTGATAAAGAAGTATTTAAATACTAAAAGGATAAAGTATTTAAATACTGAAGCTGTCAGAGATCTTCAAATCCCGCAATATCCGGATCCTGGTCCTTTCAAGTCAACTATCAAGTTGTCACAGAATCTTGCTCAACGGATCTATCTCAACGGATATATCCAAGAAGGCTATTTATACCCCAGAGTTTGAAGATCAAAGGAACCAACTAATCAATACGAAGAAGAACATATACAAGCTTACAAGCGATATTCAAACCATCGAAAGACTGAATATTCATTATCATCAGATCAAGCTTACAAGAGCAAGTATATTTCTTTCAAGCATCAATCCATATCTAAGAAACAAGAAATATACTCGGTCATCAAGAACGGCTATCACAAACTCAAGAGCTTCATATTCAAGCCGTTGTTCTTACCAGTTACCTACCTTTTACCTCTGTGTAAAGCGTAACACCCCAAACCACTTGGGAATATTACAGCGCCGCAGACCCTCTCCATGAGGATCTACCAGGCTAAATACGAAAACAATACATCACATTTAATGCCGATATGGTTAAATAATGAACCATTAGACCGATTTGGTCTTTTACCACTAACAACACAATAAACATACAAAACACATACCCATACAGGGGTTGAATTACATCAACGTTCCCATAAAACGGGAAAATTACACAATGGAGAGCCTGTTGCGATAATTCTTTAACGCAAGTGCACGTTATCGTATACAAGTAATAAAGTGATGAGTGAGTATCGTTCCCACGAGGACTGAATCACTAACTACCGATTTTTATGTATTCTAGTTTTATTTGAACAATCGAACTTTGGTTTTTGCAATTAATTACTAAAAGAATTAATAAAAGACTAAACAGTAAAAACGATAGCTTGAAGAAAGAGAATCAAATGATGAATAAGTCTAGGATTCTGAATCCACCTCGGTTTATCCGAATTTACTCTCGATTATCTGAAGTTAATGATTTTCCCAATTTATTGAAGGCGAAGATTGCTAATATACTCTACCGCCTCTCCCAAGGTCCATAGATTTTTCTAAAGGCGAATAACGCACTCTATCCCTAGGTGAATTAATTCATCAATAGGCAAAAAAGCATAAAATCTCCAAAAGGCCACGTAGTTCCTATGAGTATATTCCTATCTCACAGAATAAAACGGTACTCACCAATAGTTCCTCACCAACTCTCCTCTCCCGATTCGAATTGAATGATTAAAACAATACAACTATTGGCCAGATAATTGAAAGCATTAAACACGATTGGGAAAACTCAACAAAAAGGGAATTAAATAGATAATCTCAAGCAAATCCGTCAAAATATAGGTTTCATCAAAATTCTAGATTAGGGTTTTAGCCTGACATGCTGAATAATGAAAATACAGAATTAATAAATAAAAGCATGAAAATCAAACGCAGATGAAGAGCTCGGATTCCTCCGTTCTTCTGGCTTCCGCCCTCCACCTTTGATCTCTTCTGCTTTTCTCGTCTGCGATAATCTTCTGTGTTCCTCCTTTTCCCAAGCCTCCCCGATGATTAATTAGGGTCTTAAACCCTTATTTATAGCTCTCAACAGTCTCCAAATCGCGTCCGTGTGAGTAGGTCGAGAACTGGCTTCAAAACGGCCCAAATCCGCGCGGAGCACACCAAAACCGCCTTGTGTGCCACGGCACACGGCGTGTAATTTAAAACCTAGGCGCTGGGTGTTACGTCTGGGCCGCGGCTCACCTGGACTGTGCCGCGGCACAAAGTACAGTCTACTCTGGTGCCCGCTAGTTGCCTTCCTGTGCCGCGGCCCACTTGCCTTGTGCCGCGGCCCACGGCCAAAATTCGCTGTTTTCGCTCGTTTCGCCTCGTTTTAGCTTCCAGACTCCAATCTTCTGTCAAACATGCGAGAATAAGACATTAAAAGCTCATTTATGAAATTTTACTCGCCAAAATAATACTAAATAATGCTAAATAAGCGTATAAAAATACGCCTAACAAATACCCCCAAACTTAAGCCTTTGCTTGTCCTCAAGCAAAAAGAATTAATTTCAACAAAAGAATGTCGTGAATAATCGTGCAACTCATAGTGCTCAACCTAATCAATACTATCCTGAAATTCTCTCTGAATAATACGAATATTGTAATAGCGAGCTACACTCAGAACACTGATTCCACAAAGTAACCAAGTTCAGTCCTAAACACTCGTTCATGAAGAAAATCCAGCTCAAAGATTAACAAACGTGAATCAAATCGACCGTCAATATGAAAGGTTAAAACAAACAAGCTAGTTCGCCCCGTTCCACAGTCTAATGGCAA
Organism: Orobanche coerulescens; assembly: GCA_033398695.1. Classification (NCBI taxonomy): domain Eukaryota; kingdom Viridiplantae; phylum Streptophyta; class Magnoliopsida; order Lamiales; family Orobanchaceae; genus Orobanche; species Orobanche coerulescens. Next base: position 111,394,331 of record CM065816.1, on the reverse strand, counting down.
AATTTTCACGAGTTTCATCAAAAATAACCCTCGGACAGTATTCCCTTATATATATGCTCAAGAAATTGATTCGAGCTGACCACTAGGTTCGAATCTCGGGATGTTTCATCGGGAAAATCCTAGGGTGGAACTTCCATTCTCGTGTATTGGGAAACCGTTTGACGTAAAAGACACTCATGGGGCACATGGATGCTTCTAGTTACTAAGTTCCCCTCCACAGCGGAGAAACAACTCGAATAGCTAATTCCCGCATGTCCGAATCAAGGTCGCTGTTTTACGCGAGAGTAAACAACGGGTCACGCGAATACTCCCAGTTACTAGGCTTCCCGTCTTCGGTACATGTGAAATTTCTAAATCACAAGTCTAATCAGGGTCGTCGTTTTACGCGAGAGTAAACAACGGGTCACGTGAATACCCCCGGTTACTAGACTTCCCATCATAGAACAATTATTAACTCGACTTTTGGGAAAAACTGACCGACTCTAAAACTCAAAGCAAGTGCCAACACGACTTATGTAACTGGACGACTAGCTAACCGAAAAATGTAACCAAGCGTGTCGACGGTGATTTTAAAACACGTATGTATCCTCTCTTATCCGCCAAGACCTCTACAATCACGAGAAAAAATTTCGGACCTAAATGACGACTTAGCAGAAACAGAAATCACTGACTACAACCCGACTAAAACTCGACCGCTTCTTCAGAGAGAAAAACAGTGTCGTAACATCAGTATTACACAAATAGAAGCACGAAAAATTCACGAATAAGAGAAAAATCATGACAAGCAAGGCTATCGACAAAAAGATAACTAAAAATCACAAAAAGTGCAACGAAATAAGTACAGCAATAAATGTAGCGACAGAAAGTAAACCCCCCCAAACTTAGGACGTACATTGACCTCAATGGACAAAATAAAATATGCAATAGAATAAGAAGGTCAAGTACTCCCCTCCAGTCCTCTCACGAGCTGGTGCCGGCATCATCCGGTGAGGAGGGTGGTTTGGCTGGCCGAGCAGGTGCAATAAATGGCCCGTCCGGATGCAAAATGTGGGCCGTCCATGCGGCAAGGTGCTCCTGATGGTAGGCGTCCCTCGCTTCCAGACGCCTCGACTCACGCCGGTTGGCCCGGCGGGCCTGCTCTCGCATCTCACCCCTGACGGCAGCAATGAAGCTCTCCCTCTCCGTCCGCTGCTCCTCTCTCATGGCAGCCAGCATACTCTCTCTCTCTCTCTTCTCACCTTATCTCTCTCTCTCCTCATCTCCTCTCTCTCTCCTCAAATCCTCCCTCATATCCTCTCTCTCTCTCCTCATATCCTCCCTCAGCCCGTCGAACATCGCCTGCAATCTCTCTCTGTCGGGCGGCGGGCCGGCATCTGCCTGCCCCTGTGTCAGCAGTAGACGCTCGGGGGATCCCTCGTGGGCCTTATCCAGTAGAAATCCTCTCCCCCGAGCGTGCGCCGGCGCTCCTCCCCACTGGTCAAAATGTGAGATGATGCGGTGGTCGATCGGGGCCTGGGGAGCTAGCATCGGCTCGTCGTCCGACCACGTCAGCCCCGACTGCCGGCACAGAGCGCAGATAAGAGAGAGGTGCTTCAACCCCGTCTTGGCCCCTCCCTGAATACACTGAAATATAGATCGGACCAAGAGAGGGGCCACATCGAATCGCAGTCCGGATGTGATAGCATATAGTGTCTGGGCGCGGGAGAGAAAAACAGTGCGGATCTGAGATATGGGGTCTATACGAGCGCAGATAAAATATAGCCAGGCACGCCCGAGCCGACTGAGGCGCGAGCTCTTGAAGTGGAAAGTGGAAGAACCCGGTGCGCACCGCTCCCAGTCGGAGTCGGGCTGCATAATAGTCTCGAGCAGAGCCTCCTCCGTGAGGCTAGCCATAACTCGGTCATAAGCCGTCTCATCTACCACCGGCAGCCCAAACAAACTCCGAATAGCAGCTGTGGAATAATCAACCGTAATACCTCGGACAGCGACCTGAGTCCGAGTGTCTGACTGCTGCAACATCTGTCCTGCTCGAATGTGCTTCAATAACGCGCTGGCATAGAACTCCTGCACTATCGATATCACCGCTGGCTCGGGGGGTGCAGCAAAACGGGCCCACCCCATCTCGTCTATCATGGTAAGTAGTTCCCCATCTTGGGGGGCTGGAGTAAATCCCCTCTCCGGGGTCAGAGGTCGCGGTCGAATCTTCTCATTGAAGATTTTGTGGATCTCCGGGTCAGAAAACTGGTGCGCCTCCGACTCGGCGCGACCACGAGAAGTTTCCCCTCGAGTGGGGGATGACTGAGTCCTGGCCCTCTTGCTCAGCTTCTTAGTCATAGCCATAGCGAGTTCTGAAAAAAATTAAACACCGGAGTTTACTTACTCAAACAATAACGAGAATAATCATCACTCGGCTAAGGATATCCAGCCGTAAATCAGAAATTTAACGAGATAGCACATCCGTGAGAGAAAAATGAAATTGAACTATAACGTGTAAACTAGACGTACGGGTTGGGGTTGCTGTAATTCCAGAACGAATACGTTGCACATAGATTCAAAATATTGCCTTAACAAAGAAAATTTTCATTCAGACATTTCATCAAACACTTAAAGGGCACGAGTTCAATTGAAGAACAAATATGACAATAGCTCGATTAAATACCCAAGAACAACAACACGAATCATTCACCATCAAAAACGACATATTCAATTCATTCATAATCCAAAATAATCATGAAAAATCGATCAAAACATCATGTCCTCCACTTAACCATCATAGAACTTTTGAAGGAAATAAACATATTCAACCATCAAATGCATAACACAACTTCACATTTAAATTCATAGAACAATTTGAGATTAGAGATTTGCACATACCTTGCTTGGATTGTGAAAAGTGCAAGAAAATTGCAAGAAGAAGAAGGGTGGCCGATCGCTCGCGCAAGGGAGAGGAAAGGGAAGGGAAACTTACCTGGGTAGTCGGCCGAATGAGAGTTATAAGATACATGGGCTCTTCAAATTCCGCATGGTGTGCCGCGGCACAGCTCAAGTGAGCCGCGGCACCGAGTACAGTCCCTTTTTCCTGCGCGTTTTTTCTGTTGTGGGCCGCGGCTCAGCTTCCGTGTGCCGCGGCTCAGTGCTCAAGTGTGCCGCGGGTCAGTAATGTTGTGCCGCGGCACATAGTACAGAAAGTTTAGCTCTCCCTTCGATTTGTGTGTGTCGGGGCTCACAAGCCTTGTGCCGCGGCTCAGGCATAAATTTCTCCCCTGGGACTTTTCCTGCACAGAATTTTAAGAAGAACACGTCAAGAGCGAGAGGTAAAAGCAAATCAAAGCACAAAATGATGAAAAATAAAAATTCAAGAATGCAAGAAAAATACAGAAACTCAAAAATCTACAACTACGAACTCGGGTTGCCTCCCGAGAAGCGCTAAGTTTATAGTCTTCAGCCGGACCTATTAAAAAAATCAGTTCGCTTTTCGCAAACTCCATTTGATCTCCGCCCCGTTCATCGAACCGTTAATATGGTTTTTAAAATTTTGACCATCGGTCATTAACGATTCTATTTTCGGTTCGGACACCCGATGTTGGTTGCGGAAAGGTTTTGACGAGAACAACTTCCCGAAACACCCGTTTTTCTCATGACTAGACGTCCGTTTGACTTCCGGCTTATTTTCCTCTTTCGCGAACGAACTTATGATAGCAATAGACTTTTCCGATTGTGGCTGGTCAGATGGAGATGATTGCATGTTCATATGCTTGAGAAATGCGACTCGTTCTACATCTTTCTTAAAAGTTGGACCATCTGAAACGGAATCTGAATTTTTCAACTGACAATTTTTTCGGTGTCTTTCTTTCGCAACGGCCTCCACACATTCACTTTGAGAGCTCTTATTAACACCTCCCGGACATGAAAAGGATTTGAATACTTGGAACGTAACATGCTCGTCTTGAACCCGCAGAGTTAATTCCCCTTTTTCCACATCTATAAGAGTTCTGTCGGTCGCTAAAAATGGTCGTCCCAAGATAATCGGGATATCTTGATCTTCCTCCATGTCGAGAACAATAAAATCCGCTGGAAAGATAAATTTATCCACTTTTACTAACACGTCCTCAATCACTCCCCTCGAATACTTAATAGATCGATCCGCTAATTGCAAGGAGACCGTCGTCGGCTTTGCTTCTCCAATTCCCAGCTTCTTGAAAATAGACAGAGGCATGAGGTTAATACTAGCACCGAGATCGCACAACGCCTTGTTAAAAGAGAGATTCCCCATGGTGCACGGTATGTTGAAACTTCCCGGATCTTTCAATTTTGGTGGAAGCTTCTTTTGAAGAATCGTGCTGCACTCCTCCGTCAAGGCGACTGTCTCAAACTCCTCGAGTTTTATTTTCTTTGACAAGATCTCCTTCATGAATTTAACGTAGCTCGGCATTTGCTCCAACGCGTCGGCAAATGGAATGTTAATATGAAGCTTTTTGAACACGTCGAGGAACTTAGAGAATTGCTTGTCCGCCTTTTTCTGCTGTAATCTCTGCGGAAACGGGACAGGTGGCACATATGCCTTCGGGTTATTCGGAAACGTTATCGAGGGTCTCCAATCTTGTGATTCCTCCATCGCTAAATTTTTCTTCTCCTCAATTTCACTTCTCTTTTCACTTCTCTCGGGCTGGTCACACACCTCCTTCCCGCTTCTCAAACTGATTACATTTAGACTTTCTCTAGGATTTGTCTCGGTTGTGCTTGGCAATGCTCCCTCCGGGCGGGCTGTCAACACATTAGCAATCTGGCCCAGCTGGACTTCCAAGTTGTGAATGGAGGCGGAATGATTTTGCAATGTTGCTTCAGTACGGGTCATGAATTGACTCGTATTCGCTGCCAATTTCGCAATTGCTTCCTCGAGAGAAACTTTTGGAGCGGGAGGAGGCTGTTGTTGGTTTTGAGTGAACGGAGGCTGGTTCGAGTTCTGTCCGTTTCTCCACGAGAAGTTGGGATGATTACGCCACCCCGGATTATACGTGTTGGAGTACGGATTATTTTTCCGGTTTCCATTTCCTACGAACTGAGCTTGTTCAATTTGGGGCTGCTCGAACGGGTTTCCGACTTGGCACTCCGCGCTAGGGTGAGATCCGTTACACCAATTTCAAGACTCAATGGTAACGGGGGAAGGAGCATGCGAAAATGCTTGAAGCTGCTGTGTTAATGCTGCGACTTGGGCTGACAATGTAGATATCGGGTCATTACTCGAAATTTCCATAACTCGCTTCGGCGTTATTCGTTCGGATGGCCATTGATAAGCATTAGCGGCCATAGCTTCCAACAACGAGTGTGCTTCAGCCATCGTCTTTCCCATCAAAGCTCCACCGGCGGCTGCATCCACGAGAGTGCGTGTAGAGGCACTCAAACCATTGTAGAACGTCTGAATCTGAAGCCAGTCCGGAAGGCCGTGATGTGGGCATCGCCTTAGCAAATCTTTGTATCGCTCCCACGCCTCGTGGAGCGATTCCATGTCATACTGACCAAAAGTAGTGATCTCGTTCCTCAGTCTCGCCGTCTTAGAAGGTGGGAAGAATTTGGCAAGGAAGGCTTGCGCTAACTCTGCCCATGTCGTGATCGAGCCCGGCGGTAAGGAATTCAGCCAAAATTTCGCTTTATTCCTCAAAGAGAAAGGGAAAAGCCGTAATCGGATAGCATCGTCAGTGACACCATTGTTCTTGAACGTGTCACAAATCTCGAGAAAAGAAGCAATATGTGCGTTGGGGTCATCGTTCGGCAATCCACAAAACTGGCTAGCCTGCACCATCTGAATGATCGCAGGCTTGATTTTGAAATTGTTGGCTTGGATTGTTGGACACCGGATCCCCGAAAAGTTTGCGTTAATTTGCGGCATAGCATAATCTCGAAGAGCCATTTCCGGTTGAGCTTGCTGCACAATATTATTTCCTCCGTGAATTTTGATATTTTCGGCCATGGTCACTGTCGTCTGTAACTCTCGTTTCTCCTTCTTGTTCCTTCGAAGAGTGCGCTCGAGTTCGGTATCCAAAGGTAGTAGGCCATCATTACCGAATTTTCTCATGCACTACGCGAAAGATCCTGAAAAGACAAACAAATAAATAAATAAAATTAAATACACGAAAATAAGTAATTAAAAACGTTCAAACTAAGACTAGAAATACTGAAATCGATATTAGCAAAAATTTCACTCCCCAGCAACGGCGCCAAAAACTTGTTGCGATAATTCTTTAACGCAAGTGCACGTTATCGTATACAAGTAATAAAGTGATGAGTGAGTATCGTTCCCACGAGGACTGAATCACTAACTACCGATTTTTATGTATTCTAGTTTTATTTGAACAATCGAACTTTGGTTTTTGCAATTAATTACTAAAAGAATTAATAAAAGACTAAACAGTAAAAACGATAGCTAGAAGAAAGAGAATCAAATGATGAATAAGTCTACGATTCTGAATCCACCTCGGTTTATCCGAATTTACTCTCGATTATCTGAAGTTAATGATTTTCCCAATTTATTGAAGGCGAAGATTGCTAATATACTCTACCGCCTCTCCCGAGGTCAATAGATTTTTCTAAAGGCGAATAACGCACTCTATCCCTAGGTGAATTAATTCGTCAATAGGCAAAAAAGCATAAAATCTCCAAAAGGCCACGTAGTTCCTATGAGTATATTCCTATCTCACAGAATAAAACGGTACTCACCAATAGTTCCTCACCAACTCTCCTCTCCCGATTCGAATTGAATGATTAAAACAATACAACTATTGGCTAGATAATTGAAAGTATTAAACACGATTGGGAAAACTCAACAAAAAGGGAATTAAATAGATAATCTCAAGCAAATCCGTCAAAACATAGGTTTCATCAAAATCCTAGATTAGGGTTTTAGCCTGACATGCTGAATAATGAAAATACAGAATTAATAAATAAAAGCATGAAAATCAAACGCAGATGAAGAGCTCGGATTCCTCCGTTCTTCTGGCTTCCGCCCTCCGCCTTTGATCTCTTCTGCTTTTCTCGTCTGCGATAATCTTCTGTGTTTCTCCTTTTCCCAAGCCTCCCCGATGATTAATTAGGGTCTTAAACCCTTATTTATAGCTCTCAACAGTCTCCAAATCGCATCCATGTGAGTAGGTCGAGAACTGGCTTCAAAACGGCCCAAATCCGCGCGGAGCAAACCAAAACCGCCTTGTGTGCCGCGGCTCACTCAATCTGTGCCGCGGCACACGGCGTGTAATTTAAAACCTGGGCGCTGGGTCTTACGTCTGGGCCGCGGCTCACCTGGACTGTGCCGCGGCACAGAGTACAGTCTACTCTAGTGCCCGCTGGTTACCTTCCTGTGCCGTGGCCCACTTGCCTTGTGCCGCGGCCCACGGCCAAAATTCGCCGTTTTCGCCCGTTTCGCCTCGTTTTAGCTTCCAGACTCCAATCTTCTGTCAAACATGCGAGAATAAGACATTAAAAGCTCATTTATGAAATTTTACTCGCCAAAATAATACTAAATAATGCTAAATAAGCGTATAAAAATACGCCTAACAGAGCCAAACACTGAGACTCTAACAGAATACTCAGCAACTGGTCTTCATGTGATTAGTATCGTCGTCTTCCATCATCCTTCATATCGATCCTATGATTTGCTCCCCAACAACCTGCAAGTACCTGGACGCAATACAGACATCCACCCCCCGAATACTCGGGGGTTAGCAAAACTCCACTGTTTTGCTAGTGCAAGTATAAACTTATGAATACAAGCCATACATATCATACTCCAATATCCGATAATTGAAAAACATACTACCCGAGATAAATCATTTAATCAAAACTGCTCGAATCATGACAGGTGGGAATAAACCCAATATGCATTTTACAAGATATCAAAGATCTCGGGAGTTTTGAAAACATTTGGAATATACGAATCCTCAACTTAACAGAACCACATAGGGATACGGGCCAAGGATTTGTTTAAGTTCAAAAATACAAATCCGATCACAAAACACGGGGTCCACGACACGATCATCCTCATCACATACTCGAGTGAGAGCCCAAAAGGTCACACCCGATAAACAACCAAATCACAATGTACGGAGTCACCAGGGCCCGCTTCCTTATGCCAAAAACCTCACAATCAAGAAACAAATCATATACGACACTTATAATGATGACATTCTAGCCAAGTACCAAGACCTTACGTACGACATAACTCACACCGAGAATGAAAGCGTTATGATATTCCGGACATATCATAATTATCGAAACAACAATGTGCCATAATCATCACAAAACAAGCTCCCGATCTATACTGGCCCTATACCTCTCAAGCAAGATACACACCCTAGAGACACCTCGTCAGGCCCTCCCTGGTGTATAGCCCAACCGAGTGATCCGTAGGGAAACACAGCCTACCGGACCCCAGAAGACCCTCACTAGTTTTACTCGGCTCACACAATCTAAAAAAAACACATGGCACAAATCACAATCATGAAAACCGTATTCTCCCGAAGTACATCAAACGTAATTCAAGGTACTTGTTAGAAATGGCCACTATATCCGACACATACTCACAACCAATACTACACAACAACATATGCTCATCAATAGACCCGCACATCCACACACATATATTCTCCTTTTAAGAAGACATAACCTTAAGTCCACTTTTGACACAATCACGCACAACAGTGCCACACGCAAGGAAGATATTTCCATGAACAAGACTAACACACATATTCAAAACAGCACATTCGTTCACAAATACACAAGTAGATTTAGAAGGAAACCTTTATCAAGAACATACCGATCCTTTTTAACATTCATTAAACATTCGTATTTCACATAAAATCATTTATCAACAATTGTGCTTACGAAGCACGAAACGTATGGGCAAGATACTTGCCTCGAATCCACGAGCGAACAAATACGACGAATCACAAGGCCTCGATACCACGAACCACCGGGCAACGAACGGGTGAGTTTGGGCAGCCCTCGAACTTCCAAAACCGACCAAGAACTCGACAACTCCATGAGAACTACGAAAATAACACTCACACGAATCAATAACACTAAACAGAATCCGAATCGATCCTAAAAACAACAAGGATCTAAGTGTGTCTCCAAGAAATCAAGAACTATGTTCCGAGTGATATAAAATCATGAATGAGTTCAAAAATCCGAAGATCATGGCCAAGACAACAAGAATTTCACCATCGATTCATCATCCTCAGATTAAATCGAAGAACTAAGGAGAAACCCCCAAAATTCAAGAACTAGGGTTCTAAGAAGAGATTACCTTGATTTGGATCAAGAAGATGATTAGATGTTGTTAAACACCTACAAATCCGTTCCAAAATGAAGCTTGATGAAGAAGGTCGCTGAAAATCACCTTTGGAGCTCACTCCCGTCGGAAAAGATGAAGAAGGGAGAGAAATGACGAAGTGAAGCCTGTTGTCCAGTATTTATACTGGACAGTTATTAGCGTGCGCTAACAATACAGTATTAACACGCACTAACGGGGTCAATGCCCAGAACTGACTGCATGTAACACTGTTAGTGTGCGCTAGCCCCACGAGCGTAGCGTGCGCTAACGAGTCATGGATCTAGTCCAGTATCTCCTGGACAGATCTGCACCTACCAGGTAGCGTGCGTTAGAAAGAAGAAGTAGCGTGCGCTAAGCAGTCGATAGCGTGCGCTAGCTATCGACCTTAGCGTGCGCTAACAAAGCCCCAGTCCCAGTCCAGTAGCTCCAGGACTGCCTCTGGACTGCCAGTTAGCGTGCGCTACACATCCGGTAGCGTGCGCTAACCACAACGCAGTAGCATGTGCTACGCCACAAGCGTTAGCGTGCGCTACACCACAAAAACCCAAAAACTCCCATAGTGATCCGAAACGCCTCCAAACACATGTCCCAACAAGGCACACCTAAACATGGCACAAAATTCCAATGATGAGGACAATAACAATCCGATAAAACTCCAAAAACTCAACGGATGCGGAACAATGATCTCGGGTATTACATTCTACCCCCTTAAAAGAAGTTTCGTCCCCGAAACTTAAAACACAAAACGATCAGCGCACAAAAATCTCCGACAATAAAAAATCAGAACGATAACAAAATGCAAAACACATGCTAACTGTTGCTGATGACCTGCAACGAATCACATGCAGCACTTGGCTGATAACATCCATATCATTATGCCAGAATGATAACGAAAAACAACGAACAAGATCAATATGGTTGGCCAGCCCGAATAGTATAACAATCAAGACGCGAGCTCAACGCTGCACAAATACAAAATTCCACCATTCGAGGGTCGGACGATCAACAATGAAGCTAATTTCCCGAAGTGAAGGAAAATACGACGTGGTCTGAATGCTCAAAAATCACGATACGGAAGTAACAAAATCAGACAACAAATGATCGAACCACAACGATCGAGACTTTAACAGTCGAACAGTCAAGTTCGAATCACCACGACCTACAAGAATCAAATAACAACTCCGAATTTCACACCTCGGCCCGAGACAATAGGTGATATGGTAAAGCGACAAGATATGCATCCACATAAAATCCACAGGGATGGAATCGTAATCGAACAAAAAGTCACAACGACAAGCGGATTATTTCGAAAAATTACCACAACCCGTTCGATCAACAAAACAAAGGATAGGGCAAGTTCAGAAAATATCAACGAATACAAATGAGTCGATAGAGTTGAAAACACAAAAGTTCGAAATTCCGATCCACTTCTAATAAAAGAAGTCTATCCCGGAAATTCGAAACAACGAGGCAAGGAGATAACACAACATACAACTGGTAGACTACGCTCTCAGGGACTCCTCAGAGTCAGCCCTGATATCAGTGCTCAAGTTCGGGCCTCGGAAGACTCGGTGACTAACTCGTAGAACTGAACCCGGTGTCCCACGAGTCCGTACTTGCAACACGTCACTGGAGGAGGACAATGTGCACGAACATGCCCCGACACATTGCAGTTGAAACACATCTAGGCCTTACCAGGAGGCAATACCGACGATTTGGAACTCTCAGTCCCAAGCATCGAGTGATGGAGCTTCACAGCGGAAAGGCTACTACGTTTCCAGTACTAACCACAATATCATCCATCTTCCTCTGCTTCCCACTCGGATCCAGATGAAACCCGGATTCCAGAAGTTCTCGGAACTCCGCCCACATGACGACATGATCCCGAGGTTTAACGGCTTCCCACCAATGAACATCATCATCGCTAAGAAGGTAGTGAGCAATAGGGACCTTCCGATCTTCAGGACAATCAATGGCCTCGAATATCTTTTGCAACTGAAGAAACCAACCATCCCAGCCCAGTGCATCTGTCGCACCAGCGAATCGAGGGGGATTCATACGAATTACCTCTCGGAACTATAGATTTCTCCCGACCATCTGAATCACATCAGTGTTGCGTTGAATCGCCTTGGTCAACTGAGTCCTCTGTGCTGCTACTTGTTGCAATACAGTAGCAACGTCCATACCAATATCGTTCCCAAAAATATTCTCTCGATCCCGCGCCTGATCCCCGTGGTCATCCGTACCACGATTGCGACCAAGGTCTCTGCCCCTCGGCATAGTAATCATGCAAATTTAACGAAACTAAAGTCACATAATCACACAACAATATAATGCACATCCGGAAACCACTCACAGATGATCGACTGCAAAGGTTATACGTAACGGCAAAATACAGTCTAAAACATTGCCCAGTCAAAAAGTGCGTTCCACAACAATAGATGGTGTGTGCTGACTGTGCAAGTTTGGCAACACAACCATACTCACCTACCAACGGTGCTAGATCGGAGGTTACAAACAAATAACAGCGTACAATTCCAAATGCCAACGGTTCACATAATTATAACATCACACAATTATCCGTAAGAAGTTAAACAACATGCCAAACCGAGTCTTCACCACTCGATCAAGAGATCTATCTCGATGAGTGCATACCGAACCACTCAGCGTTCACACCACCACTCTAATCACAACTCGGAGCATTACAGCTGAGTAACAACAACATCTTCATCACGTACCTTTTTAACGAAATACATGGAACCAAAAAGTTTAAAAGCGAGTCACGTTTCAAGTAAGTTTTTTGGTAGACCTCAAATGAGTTTAAAATTATATTTTTGAAAACTTGCAATATAACAATGGGAATAAAATATAAGTAGTTTGAATTCTCAAAATGTTTAGCCTCGAGGTCATAACACGAAAATCAAGCTTTTCCTTTCTTGAACGATGTTTTAAAATAAATTTTACATGACTCCCCAAAAACATTTAGAACATTTAAAATATCACCTTGATGAACTTACCTAGTGTAACCACACCAAAACATTACTTCTTGTAAAACAATTTATACAAGGATATATATATACACATACACCGGCACATTACAAAAATCAAACAAACATGGAGGACGTATTCAAGATTCACATTTAACTCCTCAACATAACACAAATATCACACAAGCTCGTGTAATACGAGACACAACATTATAGTGGGGAGACTTACATCCACAGGTCGCACGAAGATGATGGTTGCACCTTGATACTAATCACGACCGACCTCCAGACGACGCGTCGCGACACGACTTAGTCTGACAAAATCTGACAAGACAAGACAAGACAGGGCCCAACGACACACAACTCGACCCGACAGCCTAGATTTCTGCAAACCTAAGCTCCGATACCATATTCTGTAACACCCCCAAACCACTTGGGAATATTACAGCGCCGCAGACCCTCTCCATGAGGATCTACCAGGCTAAATACGAAAACAATACATCACATTTAATGCCGGTACGGCTAAATAATGAACTATTAGACCGATTTGGTCTTTTACCACTAACAACACAATAAACATACAAAACTCATACTCATACAGGGGTTGAATTACATCAACGTTCCTATAAAATGGGAAAATTACACAATGGAGAGCCAAACACTGAGACTCCAACAGAATACTCAACAACTGGTCTTCATGTGATTTGTATCTTCGTCTTCCATCATCCTTCGTATCGATCCTATGATTTGCTCCCCAAAGAACTTTGCAAGTACTTGGGCCTTGTCTGAGACATCCACCCCCGAATACTCGGGGGTTAGCAAAACTCCACTGTTTTGCTAGTGCAAGTATAAACTTATGAATACAAGCCATACGTATCATACTCCAATATCCGATAATTGAAAAACATACTCCCCGAGATAAATCACTTAATCAAAACTGCTCGAATCATGATAGGTGGGAATAAACCCAATATGCATTTTACAAGATATCAAAGATCTCGGGAGTTTTGAAAAAATTTGGAATATACGAATCCTCAACTTAACAGAACCACATAAGGATACGGGCCAAGGATTTGTTTAAGTTCAAAAATACCAATCCGATCACAAAACACGGGGTCCACGACCCGATCATCCTCATCAGATACTCGAGTGAGAGCCCAAAAGGTCACACCCGATAAACAACCAAATCCCAATGTACGGAGACAATCACCAGGGCCTGCATCCTTATGCCAAAAACCTCACAATCAAGAAACAAATCATATACGACACTTATAATGATGCCATTCTAGCCAAGTACCAAGACCTTACGTACGACAGAACTCACACCGAGAATGGAAGCGTTATGATATTCCAGACATATCATAATTATCGAAACAACAACATGCCATAATCATCACAAAACAAGCTCCCGAGCTATACTGGCCCTGTACCTCTCAAGCAATATAGACACCCCAGAGACACCTCGTCAGGCCCTCCCTGGTGTATAGCCCAACCGAGTGATCCGTAGGGAAAGCGCGACCTAGGACCCGGGGGACCCTCACTGGTTTTACTCGGCTCACACAATCTCAAAAAAAAACCACATGGCACAAATCACAATCATCAAAACCGCATTCTCCTGAAGTACATCAAACATAATTCAAGGTACTTGTTAGAAATGGCCACTATATCCGACACATACTCACAACCAATACTACACAACAACATATGCTCATCAATAGACCCGCACATCCACACACATATATTCTCCTTTTAAGAAGACATAACCTTAAGTCCACTTTTGACACAATCACGCTGTGATTGCCACACGCAAGGAAGATATTTCCATGAACAAGACTAACACACATTTTCAAAACAACACATTCGTTGATAAATACACAAGTAGATTTAGAAGGAAACCTTTATCGAGAACATACCGATCCTTTTTAACATTCATTAAACATTCGTATTTCACATAAAGTCATTTATCAACAATTGTGCTTACAAAGCACGAAACGTATGGGCAAGATACTTGCCTCGAATCCGCGAGCGAACAAATACGACGAATCACAAGGCCTCGATACCACGAACCACCGGACAATGAACGGGTGAGTTTGAGCAGCCCTCGAACTTCCAAAACCGACCAAGAACTCGACAACTCCACGAGAACTACGAAAATAACACTCACACGAATCAATAACACTAAACAGAATCCGAATCGATCCTAAAAACAACAATGATCTAAGTGTGTCTCCAAGAAATCAAGAACTATGTTCCGAGTGATATAAAATCATGAATGAGTTCAAAAATCCGAAGATCATGGCCAAGACAACAAGAATTTCACCATCGACTCATCATCCTCAGATTAAATCGAAGAACTAAGGAGAAACCCCCAAAATTCAAGAACTAGGGTTCTAAGAAGAGATTACCTTGATTTGGATCAAGAAGATGATTAGATGTTGTTAAACACCTACAAATCCGTTCCAAAATGAAGCTTGATGAAGAAGATCGCTGAAAATCACCTCTGGAGCTCACTCCCGTCGGAAAAGATGAAGAAGGGAGAGAAATGACGAAGTGAAGCCTGTTGTCCAGTATTTATACTAAACAGTTATTAGCGTGCGCTAACATTACAGTATTAACACGCACTAATGGGGTCAACGCCCAGAACTGACCGCATGTAACACTGTTAGCGTGCGCTAGCCCCATGAGCGTAGCGTGCGCTAACGAGTAATGGATCCAGTCCAGTAGCTCCTGGGCAGATCTGCACCTACCAGGTAGCGTGCGTTAGAAAGAAGAAGTAGCGTGCGCTAGCTATCGACCTTAGCATGCGCTAACAAAGCCCCAGTCCCAGTCCAGTAGCTCCAGGACTGCCTCTGGACTGCCAGTTAGCGTGCGCTACACATCCGGTAGCATGCGCTAACCACAACGCAGTAGCGCGCGCTACGCCACAAGCGTTAGCGTGTGCTACACCACAAAAACCCAAAAACTCGCATAGTGATCCGAAATGCCTCCAAACACATGTCCCAACAAGGCACACCTAAACATGGCACAAAATTCCAACGATGAGGACAATAACAATCCGATAAAACTCCAAAAACCTAACGAATGCGGAACAATGATCTCGGGTATTACATTCTACCCCCTTAAAAAAAGTTTCGTCCCCGAAACTTAAAACACAAAACGATCAGCGCACAAAATTCTCCAACAATAAAAAATCAGAACGATAACAAAACGCAAAACACATGCTAACTGTTGTTGATGACCTGCAACGAATCACATGCAGCACGTGGCTGATAACATCTTTATCATTATGCCAGAATGATAACGAAAAACAACGAACAAGATCAATATGGTTGGCCAGCCCGAATAGTATAACAATCAAGACGCGAGCTCAATGCTGCACAAATACAAAATTCCACCATTCGAGGGTCGGAACATCATCAATGAAGCTAATTTCCCGAAGTGAAGGAAAATATGACGTGGTCTGAATGCTCAAAAATCACGATACAGAAGTAACAAAATCAGACAACAAATGACCGAACCACAACGATCGAGACAATAACAGTCGAACAGTCAAGTTCGAATCACGACGACCTACAAGAATCAAATAACAACTCCGAGTTTCACACCTCGGCCCGAGACAATAGGTGATATGGTAAAGCGACAAGATATGCATCCACAAAAAATCCACAGGGATGGAATCGTAATCGAACAAAAAGTCACAACGACAAGCGGATTATTTCGAAAAATTACCACAACCCGTTCGATCAACAAAACAAAGGATAGGGCAAGTTCAGAAAATATCAACGAATACAAATGAGTCGATAGAGTTGAAAACACAAAAGTTCGAAAATCCGCATGGCACAAATCACAATCATCAAAACCGCATTCTCCTGAAGTACATCAAACATAATTCAAGGTACTTGTTAGAAATGGCCACTATATCCGACACATACTCACAACCAATACTACACAACAACATATGCTCATCAATAGACCCGCACATCCACACACATATATTCTCCTTTTAAGAAGACATAACCTTAAGTCCACTTTTGACACAATCACGCACAACAGTGCCACACGCAAGGAAGATATTTCCATGAACAAGACTAACACACATTTTCAAAACAACACATTCGTTGATAAATACACAAGTAGATTTAGAAGGAAACCTTTATCGAGAACATACCGATCCTTTTTAACATTTATTAAACATTCGTATTTCACATAAAGTCATTTATCAACAATTGTGCTTACAAAGCACGAAACGTATGGGCAAGATACTTGCCTCGAATCCGCGAGCGAACAAATACGACGAATCACAAGGCCTCGATACCACGAACCACCGGACAATGAACGGGTGAGTTTGAGCAGCCCTCGAACTTCCAAAACCGACCAAGAACTCGACAACTCCACGAGAACTACGAAAATAACACTCACACGAATCAATAACACTAAACAGAATCCGAATCGATCCTAAAAACAACAATGATCTAAGTGTGTCTCCAAGAAATCAAGAACTATGTTCCGAGTGATATAAAATCATGAATGAGTTCAAAAATCCGAAGATCATGGCCAAGACAACAAGAATTTCACCATCGACTCATCATCCTCAGATTAAATCGAAGAACTAAGGAGAAACCCCCAAAATTCAAGAACTAGGGTTCTAAGAAGAGATTACCTTGATTTGGATCAAGAAGATGATTAGATGTTGTTAAACACCTACAAATCCGTTCCAAAATGAAGCTTGATGAAGAAGATCGCTGAAAATCACCTCTGGAGCTCACTCCCGTCGGAAAAGATGAAGAAGGGAGAGAAATGACGAAGTGAAGCCTGTTGTCCAGTATTTATACTAAACAGTTATTAGCGTGCGCTAACATTACAGTATTAACACGCACTAATGGGGTCAACGCCCAGAACTGACCGCATGTAACACTGTTAGCGTGCGCTAGCCCCATGAGCGTAGCGTGCGCTAACGAGTAATGGATCCAGTCCAGTAGCTCCTGGACAGATCTGCACCTACCAGGTAGCGTGCGTTAGAAAGAAGAAGTAGCGTGCGCTAAGCAGTCGATAGCGTGCGCTAGCTATCGACCTTAGCATGCGCTAACAAAGCCCCAGTCCCAGTCCAGTAGCTCCAGGACTGCCTCTGGACTGCCAGTTAGCGTGCGCTACACATCCGGTAGCGTGCGCTAACCACAACGCAGTAGCGCGCGCTACGCCACAAGCGTTAGCGTGCGCTACACCACAAAAACCCAAAAACTCGCATAGTGATCCGAAATGCCTCCAAACACATGTCCCAACAAGGCACACCTAAACATGGCACAAAATTCCAACGATGAGGACAATAATAATCCGATAAAACTCCAAAAACCTAACGAATGCGGAACAATGATCTCGGGTATTACATTCTACCCCCTTAAAAAAAGTTTCGTCCCCGAAACTTAAAACACAAAACGATCAGCGCACAAAATTCTCCAACAATAAAAAATCAGAACGATAACAAAACGCAAAACACATGCTAACTGTTGTTGATGACCTGCAACGAATCACATGCAGCACGTGGCTGATAACATCTATATCATTATGTCAGAATGATAACGAAAAACAACGAACAAGATCAATATGGTTGGCCAGCCCGAATAGTATAACAATCAAGACGCGAGCTCAACGCTGCACAAATACAAAATTCCACCATTCGAGGGTCGGAAGATCATCAAAGAAGCTAATTTCCCGAAGTGAAGGAAAATATGACGTGGTCTGAATGCTCAAAAATCACGATACAGAAGTAACAAAATCAGACAACAAATGACCGAACCACAACGATCGAGACAATAACAGTCGAACAGTCAAGTTCGAATCACGACGACCTACAAGAATCAAATAACAACTCCGAGTTTCACACCTCGGCCCGAGACAATAGGTGATATGGTAAAGCGACAAGATATGCATCCACAAAAAATCCACAGGGATGGAATCGTAATCGAACAAAAAGTCACAACGACAAGCGGATTATTTCGAAAAATTACCACAACCCGTTCGATCAACAAAACAAAGGATAGGGCAAGTTCAGAAAATATCAACGAATACAAATGAGTCGATAGAGTTGAAAACACAAAAGTTCGAAAATCCGATCCATTTCTAATAAAAGAAGTCTATCCCCGAAATTCGAAACAACGAGGCAAGGAGATAACACAACATACAACTGGTAGACTACGCTCTCAGGGACTCCTCAAAGTCAGCCCTGATATCAGTGCTCAAGTTCGGGCCTCGGAAGACTCGGTGACTAACTCGTAGAACTGAACCCGGTGTCCCACAAGTCCGTACTTGTAACACGTCACTGGAGGAGAAGGACAATCTGCACGAACATGCCCTGACACATTGCAGTTGAAACACATCTAGGCCTTACCAGGAGGCAATACCGACGATTTGGAACTCTCAGTCCCAAGCATCGAGCGATGGAGCTTCACAGCGGAAAGGCTACTACGTTGCAATCCAGAAACACCAACTCCAGTACTAACCACAATATCATCCAGCTTCCTCTGCTTCCCACTCGGATCCAGATGAAACCCAGCTTCCAGAAGTTCTCGGAACTCCGCCCACATGACGACATGATCCCGAGGTTTAACGGCTTCCCACCAATGAACATCATCATCGCTAAGAAGGTAGTGAGCAATAGGGACCTTTCGATCTTTAAGACAATCAATGGCCTCGAATATCTTCTGCAACTGAAGAAACCAACCATCCCAGCCCAGTGCATCTGTCGCACCAGCGAATCGAGGGGGATTCATACGAATTACCTCTCGGAGCCATAGATTTGTCCCGACCATCTGAATCGCATCAGTGTTGCGTTGAATCGCCTTGGTCAACTGAGTCCTCTGTGCTGCTACTTGTTGCAATACAGTAGCAACGTCCATACCAATATCGTTGCCAACAATATTTTCTCGATCCCGCGCCTGATCCCCGTGGTCATCCGTACCACGATTGCGACCAAGGTCTCTGCCCCTCGGCATAGTAATCAAGCAAATTTAACGCAACGAAAGTCACATAATCACACAACAATATAATGCACACCCGGAAACCACTCACAGATGATCGACTGCAAAGGTTAGACGTAACGGCAAAATACAGTCTAAAACCTTGCCCAGTCAAAAAGCGCGTTCCACAACAATAGATGGTGTGTGCTGACTGTGCAAGTTTGGCAACACAACCATACTCACCTACCAACGGTGCTAGATCGGAGGTTACAAACAAACAACAGCGTACAATTCCAAATGCCAACGGTTCACATAATTATAACATCACACAATTAACCGTAGGAAGTTAAACAACGTGCCAAACCGAGTCTTCACCTCTCGATCAAGAGATCTATCTCGATGAGTGCATACCGAACCACTCAGCGTTCACACCACCACTCTAATCACAACTCGGAGCATTACAGCTGAGTAACAACAACATCTTCATCACGTACCTTTTTAACGAAATACATTGAACCAAAAAGTTTAAAAGCGAGTCACGTTTCAAGTAAGTTTTTTGGTAGACCTCAAATGAGTTTAAAATTATATTTTTGAAAACTTGCAATATAACAATGGGAATAAAATGTAAGTAGTTTGAATTCTCAAAATGTTTAGCCTCGAGGTCATAACACGAAAATCAAGCTTTTCCTTTCTTGAACGATGTTTTAAAATAAATTTTACATGACTCCCCAAAAACATTTAGAACATTTAAAATATCACCTTGATGAACTTACCGAGTATAACCACACCAAAACATTACTTCTTGTAAAACAATTTATACAAGGAAATATATATATATACACATACACCGGCACATTACAAAAATCAAACAAACATGGAGGACGTATTCAAGATTCACATTTAACTCCTCAACATAACACAAATATAACACAAGCTCGTGTAATACAAGACACAACATTATAGTGGGGAGACTTACATCCACAGATCGCACGAAGATGATGGTTGCACCTAGATACTAATCACGACCGACCTCCAAACGACGCGTCGCGACACGACTTAGTCAGACAAAATCTAACAAGATAAGACAAGACAGGACCCGACGACACACAACTCGACCCGACATCCTAGGTTTCTGCAAACCTAAGCTACGATACCATATTCTGTAACACCCCCAAACCACTTGGAAATATTACAGCGCCGCAGACCCTCTCCATGAGGATCTACCAGGCTAAATACGAAAACAATAAATCACATTTAATGCCGATATGGCTAAATAATGAACCATTAGACCGATTTGGTCTTTTACCACTAACAACACAATAAACATACAAAACTCATACCCATACAGGCGTTGAATTACATCAATGTTCCCATAAAATGGGAAAATTACACAATGGAGAGCCAAACACTGAGACTCTAACAAAATACTCAACAACTGGTCTTCATGTGATTAGTATCGTCGTCTTCCATCATCCTTCGTATCGATCCTATGATTTGCTCCCAAAGAACTCGCAAGTACCGGGCCTTGTCTGAGACATCCACCCCCCGAATACTCGGGGGTTAGCAAAACTCCACTGTTTTGCTAGTGCAAGTATAAACTTATGAATACAAGCCATACGTATCATACTCCAATATCCGATAATTGAAAAACATACTCCCCGAGATAAATCATTTAATCAAAACTGCTCGAATCATGACAGGTGGGAATAAATCCAATATGCATTTTACAAGATATCAAAGATCTCGGGAGTTTTAAAAACATTTGGAATATACGAATCCTCAACTTAACAGAACCACATAGGGATACGGGCCAAGGATTTGTTTAAGTTCAAAAATACCAATCCGATCACAAAACACGGGGTCCACGACCCGATCATCCTCATCACATACTCGAGTGAGAGCCCAAAAGGTCACAACCGATAAGCAACCAAATCACAATGTACGGAGACAATCACCAGGGCCCGCATCCTTATGCCAAAAACCTCACAATCAAGAAACAAATCATATACGACACTTATAATGATGTCATTCTAGCCAAGTACCAAGACCTTACGTACGACATTACTTACACCGAGAATGGAAGCGTTATGATATTCCGGACATATCATAATTATCGAAACAATAACGTGCCATAATCATCACAAAACAACCTCCCGAGCTATACTGGCCCTGTACCTCTCAAGCAAGATACACACCCCAGAGACACCTCATCAGGCCCTCCCTGGTGTATAGCCCAACCGAGTGATCCATAGGGAAACGGAGCCTACCGGACCCCAGGGGACCCTTACTGGTTTTACTCGGCTCACACAATCTCAAAAAAAAGACCACATGGCACAAATCACAATCATCAAAACCGCATTCTCCCGAAGTACATCAAACGTAATTCAAGGTACTTGTTAGAAATGGCCACTATATCCGACACATACTCACAACCAATACTACACAACAACATATGCTCATCAATAGACCCGCACATCCATACACATATATTCTCATTTTAAGAAGACAGAACCTTAAGTCCACTTTTGACACAATCACGCACAACAGTACCACACGCAAGGAAGATATTTCCATGAATAAGACTAACACACATTTTCAAAACAACACATTCGTTCACAAATACACAAGTAGATTTAGAAGGAAACCTTTATCGAGAACATACCGATCCTTTTTACCATTCATTAAA
This sequence comes from Orobanche coerulescens, assembly GCA_033398695.1. Taxonomy (NCBI): domain Eukaryota; kingdom Viridiplantae; phylum Streptophyta; class Magnoliopsida; order Lamiales; family Orobanchaceae; genus Orobanche; species Orobanche coerulescens. Next base: position 111,372,380 of record CM065816.1, on the reverse strand, counting down.
CATTCGTATTTCACATAAAATCATTTATCAACAATTGTGCTTACGAAGCACGAAACATATGGGTAAGATACTTGCCTCGAATCCGCGAGCGAACAAATACGACGAATCACAAGGCCTCGATACCACAAACCACCGGACAACGAACAGGTGAGGTTGGGCAGCCCTCGAACTTCCAAAACCGACCAAGAACTCGACAACTCCACGAGAACTACGAAAATAACACTAACACGAATCAATAACACTAAACGGAATCCGAATCGATCCTAAAAACAACAAGGATCTATGTGTGTCTCCAAGAAATCAAGAACTATGTTCCGAGTGATATAAAATCATGAATGAGTTCAAAAATCCGAAGATCATGGCCAAGACAACAAGAATTTCACCATCGATTCATCATCCTCGGATTAAATCGAAGAACTAAGGAGAAACCCCCAAAATTCAAGAACTAGGGTTCTAAGAAGAGATTACCTTGATTTGGATCAAGAAGATGATTAGATGTTCTTAAACACCTACAAATCCGTTCCAAAATGAAGCTTGATGAAGAAGATCGCTGAAAATCACCTCTGGAGCTCACTCCCGTCGAAAAATATGAAGAAGGGAGAGAAATGACAAAGTGAAGTCTGTTGTCCAGTATTTATACTGGACAGTTATTAGCGTGCGCTAACAATACATTATTAACATGCACTAACGGGGTCAACGCCCAGAACTGACCGCATGTAACACTGTTAGCGTGCGCTAGCCTCACGAGCGTAGCGTGCACTAACGAGTCATGGATCCAGTCCAGTAGCTCCTGGACAGATCTGCACCTACCAGGTAGCGTGCGTTAGAAAGAAGAAGTAGTGTGCGCTAAGCAGTCGATAGCGTGTGCTAGCTATCGACCTTAGCGTGCGCTAACAAAGCCCCAGTCCCAGTCCAGTAGCTCCAGGACTGCCTCTGGACTGCCAGTTAGCGTGCGCTACACATCCGGTAGCGTGCGCTAACCACAACGCAATAGCGCGCGCTACGCCACAAGCGTTAGCGTGCACTACACCACAAAAACCCAAAAACTCGCATAGTGATCCGAAACGCCTCCAAACACATGTCCCAACAAGGCACACCTAAACATGGCACAAAATTCCAACGATGAGGACAATAACAATCCGATAAAACTCCAAAAACTCAACGAATGCGGAACAATGATCTCGGGTATTACATTCTACCCCCTTAAAAGAAGTTTCGTCCCCGAAACTTAAAACACAAAACGATCAGCGCACAAAAATCTCCAACAATAAAAAATTAGAACGATAACAAAACGCAAAACACATGCTAACTGTTGCTGATGACCTGCAACGAATCACATGCAGCACGTGGCTGATAACATCCATATCATTATGCCATAATGATAACGAAAAACAACGAACAAGATCAATATGGTTGGCCAGCCCAAACAGTATAACAATCAAGACGCGAGCTCAACGCTGCACAAATACAAAATTCCACCATTCGAAGGTCGGAAGATCAACAATGAAGCTAATTTCTCGAAGTGAAGGAAAATGCGACGTGGTCTGAATGCTCAAAAATCACGATACGGAAGTAACAAAATCAGACAACAAATGATCGAACCACAACGATCGAGACAATAACAGTCGAACAGTCAAGTTCGAATCACGACGACCTACTAGAATCAAATAACAACTCCGAATTTCACACCTCGGCCCGAGACAATATGTGATATGGTAAAGCGACAAGATATGCATCCACATAAAATCCACAGGGATGGGATCGTAATCGAACAAAAAGTCACAACGACAAGCGGATTATTTCGAAAAATTACCACAACCCGTTCGATCAACAAAACAAAGGATAGGGCAAGTTCAGAAAATATCAACGAATACAAATGAGTCGATAGAGTTGAAAACACAAAAGTTCAAAAATTCGATCCACTTCTAATAAAAGAAGTCTATCCCCGAAATTCGAAACAAAGAGGCAAGGAGATAACACAACATACAACTGGTAGACTACGCTCTCAGGGACTCCTCAGAGTCAGCCCTGATATCAGTGCTCAAGTTCGGGCCTCAGAAGACTCGGTGACTAACTCGTAGAACTGAACCCGGTGTCCCATGAGTCCGTACTTGTAACACGTCACTGGAGGAGAAGGACAATGTGCACGAACATGCCCTGACACATTGCAGTTGAAACACATCTAGGCCTTACCAGGAGGCAATACCGACGATTTGGAACTCTCAGTCCCAAGCATCGAGCGATGGAGCTTCACAACGGAAAGGCTACTACGTTGCAATCCAGAAACACCAACTCCAGTACTAACCACAATATCATCCAGCTTCCTCTGCTTCCCACTCGGATCCAGATGAAACCCAGCTTCCAGAAGTTCTCGGAACTCCGCCCACATGACGACATGATCCCGAGGTTTAACGGCTTCCCACCAATGAACATCATCATCGCTAAGAAGGTAGTGAGCAATAGGGACCTTTCGATCTTCAGGACAATCAATGGCCTCGAATATCTTCTGCAACTGAAGAAACCAACCATCCCAGCCCAGTGCATCTGTCGCACGAGTGAATCGAGGGGGATTCATACGAATTACCTCTCGGAGCCATAGATTTGTCCCGACCATCTGAATCGCATCAGTGTTGCGTTGAATTGTCTTGGTCAACTGAGTCCTCTGTGCTGCTACTTGTTGCAATACAGTAGCAACGTCCATACCAATATCGTTCCCAACAATATTCTCTCGATCCCACGCCTGATCCCCGTGGTCATCCGTACCACGATTGCGACCAAGGTCTCTGCCCCTCGGCATAGTAATCAAGCAAATTTAACGCAACGAAAGTCACATAATCAGACAACAATATAATGCACACCCGGAAACCACTCACAGATGATCGACTGCAAAGGTTTGACGTAATGTCAAAATACAGTCTAAAACCTTGCCCAGTCAAAAAGCGCGTTCCACAATAATAGATGGTGTGTGCTGACTGTGCAAGTTTGGCAACACAACCATACTCACCTACCAACGGTGCTAGATAGGAGGTTACAAACAAACAACAGCGTACAATTCCAAATGCCAACGGTTCACATAATTATAACATCACACAATTAACCGTAAGAAGTTAAACAACGTGCCAAACCGAGTCTTCACCTCTCGATCAAGAGATCTATCTCGATGAGTGCATACCGAACGACTCAGCGTTCACACCACCACTCTAATCACAACTCGGAGCATTACAGCTGAGTAACAAAAACATCTTCATCACGTACCTTTTTAACGAAATACATGGAACCAAAAAGTTTAAAAGCGAGTCACGTTTCAAGTAAGTTTTTTGGTAGACCTCAAATGAGTTTAAAATTATATTTTTGAAAACTTGCAATATAACAATGGGAATAAAATGTAAGTAGTTTGAATTCTCAAAATGTTTAGCCTCGAGGTCATAACACGAAAATCAAGCTTTTCATTTCTTGAACGATGTTTTAAAATAAATTTTACATGACTCCCCAAAAGCATTTAAAACATTTAAAATATCACCTTGATGAACTTACCTAGTGTAACCACACCAAAACATTACTTCTTGTAAAACAATTTATACAAGGATATATATATACACATACACCGGCACATTACAAAAATCAAACAAACATGGAGGACGTATTCAAGATTCACATTTAACTCCTCAACATAACACAAATATCACACAAGCTCATGTAATACGAGACACAACATTATAATGGGGAGACTTACATCCACAGATCGCACGAAGATGATGGTTGCACCTTGATACTAATCACGACCGACCTCCAGACGACGCGTCGCGACACGACTTAGTCAGACAAAATATGACAAGACAAGACAAGACAGGACCTGACGACACACAACTCGACCCGACAGCCTAGGTTTCTGCAAACCTAAGCTCCGATACCATATTTTGTAACACCCCCAAACCACTTGGGAATATTACAGCGCCGCAGACCCTCTCCATGAGGATCTACCAGGCTAAATACGAAAACAATACATCACATTTAATGCCGATATGGCTAAATAATGAACCATTAAACCGATTTGGTCTTTTACCACTAACAACACAATAAACATACAAAACTCATACCCATACAGGGGTTAAATTGCATCAACGTTCCCATAAAATGGGAAAATTACACAATGGAGAGCCAAACACTGAGACTCTAACAGAATACTCAACAACTGGTCTTCATGTGATTAGTATCGTCGTCTTCCATCATCCTTCGTATCGATCCTATGATTTGCTCCCCAGTAACCTGCAACTACGTGGACGCAATACAGACATCCACCCCCCGAATACTCGGGGGTTAGCAAAACTCCACTGTTTTGCTAGTGCAAGTATAAACTTATGAATACAAGCCATACGTATCATACTCCAATATCCGATAATTGAAAAAACATACTCCCCGAGATAAATCATTTAATCAAAACTGCTCGAATCATGACAGGTGGGAATAAACCCAATATGCATTTTACAAGATATCAAAGATCTCGGGAGTTTTGAAAATATTTGGAATATACGAATCCTCAACTTAACAGAACCACATAGGGATACGGGCCAAGGATTTGTTTAAGTTCAAAAATACCAATCCGATCACAAAACACGGGGTCCATGACCCGATAATCCTCATCACATACTCGAGTGAGAGCCCAAAAGGTCACACCCGATAAACAACCAAATCACAATGTACGGAGACAATCACCAGGGCCCACATCCTTATGCCAAAAACCTCACAATCAAGAAACAAATCATATACGACACTTATAGTGATGCCATTCTAGCCAAGTACCAAGACCTTACGTACGACATTACTCACACCGAGAATGGAAGCGTTATGATATTCCGGACATATCATAATTATCGAAACAACAACGTGCCATAATCATCACAAAACAACCTCCTGAGCTATACTGGCCCTGTACCTCTCAAGCAAGATACACATCCCAGAGACACCTCGTCAGGCCCTCCCTAGTGTATAGCCCAACCGAGTGATCCGTAGCGAAACGCAGCCTACCGGACCCCAGGGGACCCTCACTGGTTTTACTCGGCTCACACAATCTCAAAAAAAAAACCACATGGCACAAATCACAATCATCAAAACCGCATTCTCCCAAAGTACATCAAACGTAATTCAAGGTACTTGTTAGAAATGGCCACTATATCCGACACATGCTCACAACCAATACTACACAACAACATATGCTCATCAATAGACCCGCACATCCACACACATATATTCTCCTTTTAAGAAGACAGAACCTTAAGTCCACTTTTGACACAATCACGCACAACAGTACCACGCGCAAGGAAGATATTTCCATGAACAAGACTAACACACATTTTCAAAACAACACATTCGTTCACAAATACACAAGTAGATTTAGAAGAAAACCTTTATCGAGAACATACCTATCCTTTTTAACATTCATTAAACATTCGTATTTCACATAAAATCATTTATCAACAATTTTGCTTACGAAGCACGAAACATATGGGCAAGATACTTGCCTCGAATCCGCGAGCGAACAAATACGACGAAGCACAAGGCCTCGATACCTCGAACCACCGGACAATGAACGGGTGAGGTTGGACAGCCCTCGAACTTCCAAAACCGACCAAGAACTCGACAACTCCACGAGAACTATGAAAATAACACTAACACGAATCAATAACACTAAACGGAATCCGAATCGATCCTAAAAACAACAAGGATCTAAGTGTGTCTCCAAGAAATCAAGAATTATGTTCCGAGTGATATAAAATCATGAATGAGTTCAAAAATCCGAAGATCATGGCCAAGACAACAAGAATTTCACCATCGATTCATCATCCTCAGATTAAATCGAAGAACTAAGGAGAAACCCCCAAAATTTAAGAACTAGGGTTCTAAGAAGAGATAAACTTGATTTGGATCAAGAAGATGATTAGATGTTGTTAAATACCTATAAATCCGTTCCAAAATGAAGCTTGATGAAGAAGATCGCTGAAAATCACCTCTGGATCTCACTCCCGTCGGAAAAGATGAAGAAGGGAGAGAAATGACGAAGTGAAGCTTGTTGTCCAGTATTTATACTGGACAGTTATTAGCCTGCGCTAACAATATAGTATTAGCGCGCGCTAACGGGGTCAACGCCCAGAACTGTCCGCATGTAACACTATTAGCGTGCGCTAGCCCCATGAGCGTAGCGTGCGCTAACGAGTCATGGATCCAGTCCAGTAGCTCCTGGACAGATCTGCACCTACCAGGTAGCGTGTATTAGAAAGAAGAAGTAGCGTGCGCTAAGCAGTCGATAGCGTGCGCTAGCTATCGACCTTAGCGTGCGCTAACAAAGCCCCAGTCCCAGTCCAGTAGCTCCAGGACTGCCTCTGGATTGCCAGTTAGCATGTGATACACATCCGGTAGCGTGCGCTACACCACAAAAACCCAAAAACTCGCATAGTGATCTGAAACGCCTCCAAACACATGTCCCAACAAGGCACACCTAAACATGGCACAAAATTCCAACGATGAGGACAATAACAATCCGATAAAACTCCAAAAACTCAACAAATGCGGAACAAGGATCTATGGTATTACAAAAACTGAGCTCTGTGTGAACTCAAGTTATTCTGACCTGTGTGGGACGAATAAAGACGAAGCTTTGGAACTGTGTGTGAAGAAGCAAGTCAAGAAGGAAGCTTTAACCAATCTGTGTGAAAGGTTGAAAGCGACAGTCTTTGTATCTATCTGTGTGAACGATACAAGGATAGGTTTGATTATAATTACGTAGTTGTGTACGCAGTAATTGTAATAAACTTTTACTCCTGTGTGGAGGACCAGTGGACGTAGAGGGGTTTACCTCGAACCACTTTAAATACTGCGTTAATTACCTTCTGCCGTTACTGTTTTCATAGACTGTGATTTATATAAGTATACACTGCCAAACCCTGTACGCACCAAGCAAACAGGAGAATAGACCGAGTTGCTGTATCGACAGCAACTTACTGTTTTAAGACTTTCGCTACGCACTCATATTAGAAAATCGTACAGCTTGTTGCTTAAAATACTTTCCAAGCTATATCCAGTATACTTAAAGGACCAACAATCACCCATAGCGTACGTTATCTGTAGCACTTAACGTACATTATGCTCACTCGTTAACGTACGTTATGACGTAGTTTCATGCATGAATTTGCATGTGCTTCCCAATATGATCATGAATGTTGGAATATGAATACAGAAAAATCATACTTCAATTATTGATACCACAAAGTCGAGTATTACAAGGTTCAAATACAGATGAAAGTACCCAACAATTATCCGGATATTACATACTCTACCTCTAAAAAGAATTTTCATCCCGAAGCTTAAGATGAAAATAATTACGGGTATCTTGACTTTATACTATCCTCCGTCTCCCAAGTGGCTTCTTCGACTCCGTTTCGCGACCATTGAACTTTAACCAAGGAGATTGGTTTATTCCTCAATTACTTGACTCGACTCTCGAGTATCTTGATTGGCTTATCTTCGAACGTGCCATCATTAGCTACTTCGATCTCATCGAATCGATGACATAACTGGGATCCGGTACATACTTCCGTAACTGAGATACGTGAAACACATTATGAACATGACTTAGCGATGGCGGCAAGGCCAACCTATATGCTAACTCCCCAACCCTTTCAAGAATCTCAAATGGCCCGATATATCTTGGACTCAGCTTTCTTTTCCTCCCAAAACGAAAAATTCCTCGGATAGGAGAAACTTTCAGAAGTATGTGATCCCCACTCCAAATTCTAACGGGCGATGGTGCACGTATGCATAAGATTTCTGCCGACTATGGGCAGTCAACAACCTTTCACGAATCAGAGCTACCTTCTCTTGAGTCTGTACTATCAACTCAATTTCGTCCCAATTAAGTCAGACGAATCATCCCAACATAGGGGTAATCTGCATCTTCTTCCGTATAATGCTTCAAAAGGTGCCATCTTAATGGATGCATGCCAACTATTATTGTAGGTGAATTAAATCAGCGGTAGATGAATTTCCCAATCTGTCGACCAATCTGAAGCACAAGCTCTCAACATGTCTTCTACTGTATGAATAGTCCTCTCGGACTGTCCATTGGTTTGAGGATGATAAGCCGTGCTAAAGATCAGCTCGGTTCCCAAGGCTCTATGAATCGCTTTCCAAGAACGTGACACGAAGTGACCATCTCGATCATAAATAATGGTCTTCGGTACCATGCAATCGGACTATCTCTGCCAACCTCTCTGGTCCCCAAGTATCCTTAATGCTCAGAAAATAAGCCGACTTGGTTAGACGATCAACTATCACCCAAATCATGTTCATCCCTGTTTTGGTCTTTGGCATATTGGTGATAAAGTCAATTGATATATCTTCCCACTTCCATTCAGGAATCGGAAGTGGCTTCAAAATTACGGCGGGTAACTGATGTTCGATCTTAACCTGCAAGTTAAACACTTCGAGACATATTCCGCCACATCTTTCTTCATGTTGCCCCACCAGAAATTCTGCTTCAGATCCTTATACATCTTACTAGTACCTGTGTGAATAGAATAAGGCGTACTGTGAGCTCCCTTCATGATTGTCTGCTTCAAAACATAAATATCGAGAACACAAAGCCGACTTTGAAATCTCAAAACTCCATCTTCATGAATTACAAATCCTGGGGCCTTTCCCTTGCTCACTTCATCACATAACCGAATCATCGGAGGATTATCTAATTGCTTAGATTTGATTTCTTCGATTAACGACGAAGTTAATTCCATCACACAGTTGCCCTTGGACTCCTTGCAACCATAGTTCAATTCCTTCAGGAATCAACTCTCATTGAATGTTGGACTGGGACGTGAGCGTTTCCAGCATTCTAATAGAATCGGGTTTGCGGCTCAGTGCATCAACCACTACATTCACTTTACATGGATGATAAAAAATCTCCAAATCATAGTCCTTAATCAATTCCAGCCATCTCCTCCGCCGCATGTTCAACTCCTTCTGACTGAAGATATATTTAAGACTCTTGTGATCTGTGAAGATCTGATAGTGAGTTCGGTACAGATAGTGTCTCCATATCTTCAAGGCGAAAACAACAGCTGCCAGCTCCAAATCATGAGTTGGATAATTTACTTTATATGGTTTCAAATACCGTGAATCGTAGGTGATCACCTTCTCATTCTGCATCAGTACAGACCCGAGACCTTGGTTTGAAGCGTCACTGTAAACTATGAATCCTTTAGTTCCTCGTAGGTGACACATATCATTCCATTCAAACTTTTGGGTTTTCTGTAGCAAGCGAGTAAGTGGATGGGTAATTTTGGAAAATCTTTCCACGAACCGACGAAAATACCCAACAAGTCCTAAGAAACTTCTGACTTCCTTCACGTTCTTAGGAGACTTCCATTCCAAAATTGCATCGACTTTCTGGGGATCTACTCGGACCCCTTCCGCTGATACCACGTGACCAAGGAACATCATTTCCTTTATCCAGAATTCACACTTGGAAAGTTTGGCATATAATTGCTCTCTTCTCAAGAGGTTCAAAACGATCTGTAAGTGCTGCGCATGTTCTTCCGGACTCTTGGAATGAACCAAAAATTCATCGATGAACACAACTACGAACTTGTCCAAATACTCTATAAACACTCGATACATTAACTGCATAAACACAACAGGTGCATTAGTGAGACCAAACGTCATCACCACAAACTCATAATGTCCGTAGCGAGTTCTAAATGCTGATTTCGGGACATAAGATTCCTTAATCCTCAACTGATGGTATCCCGATCTCAAATAGATCTTCGAAAACACTGAAGCTCCTTGAAACTGGTCGAACAAATCATCAATCTGTGGCAACGGATACTTATTCTTGATCGTCATCTTATCCAGCTCCCGATAGTCGATGCACAATCGAAGCGGTCCATTTGTCTTTCGAACAAAAATAACTGGTGCACCCTAGGGTGAAACACTTGGCTGAATATAACCTTTGTCCAGCAACTCTTCCAGTTGCTTCTTCAATTCATACATCTCGATAGGTGCCATACGATACGGCGCCTTAGAAATCGGTGTATCTCCTAGTTCTAGCTCGATGGTAAACTCCACATCTCGTCGTGGAGGTAGTCCAGGTAATTCGTCAGGGAACACGTCCGAAAATTCATTCACAACAGGAATAGATGAAATATCTACACTTCCTTACTCTTTGTTCATCGCATAATACCAGTACCCGGTACATCCCTGCTTTAGTAATTTGACAGCCTTCATAGCTTTGATCACTTTTCCCAAGCTTCCTGATCTCCATCCCTCGAATAATAATTCGGAACTATCTTCGACTATCATCGAGATATTCCTCTTCCGGTAGTTTACAATAGCTCCATATCGGTTAAGCCAAACATCTCCAATAATCAGATCGTCTCCTTGTATCTCCATCACAATCAGATTTGAGGGCCACTCTTTGCCTCCAACTGATACAGGAAAATCTCTAGTTTCTAAGTTCCCCACTATTCTTTCCCCACTCGATAAACCCATAATATAAGGCTCACATTCATGAAAACAAGAAATATTCAAGTGATTAATACAAGATAATGATATAAACGAATATGTAGCTCCTATATCGAACAAAATACTAACTGGTTGTGAAAGGATTTGAACGGTACCTGAGGTGACAGCTGCATTTTGATTGTTTGGCTTTCTCATATCATAAAGACGTGGAGGAGTTGACCTTGCACTTGATACTTTTTTTCAGTCATACTGTCCTCTGCCTCTACCTCGGCCGAAATTCTGGGGCTGCTGAACACTCTGTTGCATCTGAGGGATGCTCACCTCCTTCTGAACTGGCTGCGAATTACGAGCTCCAAAAGATTTTGCAGCCTCTTCAAAGAACACCGCACGATGTCCTTCTCGTCCACAATCATAACACTTCATGACGGGGAGTGAGCAATCACGTCGATAGTGTCCTGTCTGGACACAGCTAAAACATTTCCTGATTGCATCGGCCATTGCTGATACTGCTCTGGAGTTCTTTCCACCTTTGGATGGATTCGGAGGCCCCTTGAATTAATGAAAGGATGACTAGGCTTTGCGGGGCCTACTATTTTTGTGATCTGTGAAACTACCAGAGACTTTCTGCTTCTTGGACTCAGAGAAACTTTTCCATAGATGCTTCTTTTATTTCATACGCTAGAGCTTTGTCTTGGTACTGGCGGGGAGTGGTGCATTCAAAACTTGACATATACGTATCTCTGGATTCATTCCCATATCAAAGTGAATCATTATTTATGCATCGGTTCTAACTAGGTGTCGAACAAGCATCAGCTTTTGATTAAATGTCTTAATCGCCTGAGCCACCGGCACATCCAAAGGCTGTGCGGAGAAAAAATCTCAAACCTTAGCTTCTCTAACCGGACGAGGGCAGTACTGAGATTCCATCATAAGTTTGAACTCTCCTCAATCGGCATCATCATCAACAGGTCGGATGGCTTCCCACCACTCGGACGCTTCTCCTGTCAAAAAGTACTGGGCAATGGGGGCTCTTCGGTCGTCTGGGAAGTTAATCCCTACAAATACTTTATCCAGATCTCTCAACCAGTGATCCCATGTCGGTGTCTCAGAGAAACCATCGAATTTTGGTAGGTGCATCTTCGCCACCTCCTCTAGCCATCTGTCTCCTCGATTTCCCAAGTCTGGGATGCTTTGCTGTCTTTCCCCCGGCTGCAATCCTACTACCAGTTGCATTCTGTCCACTACTTGAGCAAATTGGGTCATCTGGTTGACCATTTGGCGTAGTATGTCGCGGACGGCAGGATTGGCATTTGTGTCCACTGTCTGTTCTCGTTCATTGTTAATGGACTCTTGCTGTTCGCCAGAATTGGAGTTAGCCTGATTTGACAGCGAATCAGGAACAAAGGGTGAAGCTTCCCTCTCCACATTTCTACGTCCGCGTCCACGACCGCGACCAAGTCCACATCCTCCTCTCATCATATTATAAGCATAAATACTCAATATATAAGGAACAACATCGTACTAACGTTCAAAAAGTATAACATGTAAAGGACAAGTTAGAGTTTAGGAAACTTACAACCACCGCTCACACGAAGACGTAGGGAGTACAGTGATGTTATATGCGGCCGGTTACTTCAAAAGACATATATGAACCCTATTTTAATCTAACGGACAAGATATCTATAATATTAGCTCCGATACCATATTCTGTAACACCCCGATATATTCAGGATTATTACAGTGCCGTAAATCCTTGATGTAAGGATTTACTAGGGTAAGAATTTAAAAACAACATTATTAAATACCAATCATAGAAATAATTATTACATCACCAGTCTAAAACATACAAATCCATCTACATCCGCATACAAACTTCAAAGACGATAAAACAACAGCGTACTCGGGTACTTTATTAAAACAAAACAAACATTTGACAAATCATTCCAGCCGTAACATCACTCCACACTGTAATGCCCAAAAACTCATTGGAACGTTACAGTGCCGTGAACCCTGTGAGGGACCCACAAGACACTATTTTAAGATTTAAAAAATCATCCGTTAATGATTTATTTATGAAGGTAATCCCATGATGATGAAATTTCAGAACAAAGTACTTTAGGAAATAAGTCCGACCACACAGTTATTACATTAATTCGAAATATTCGGAATTTTAAAAGAGAAGAAAACGAAGTAACAGGGCTTCATCCAAACACCACTTAAGCCTGACCGGAACCTTTGGGAATGTCCTGCACATATTCAGCAAATTTGCTTGACACGATGAATCGTGCTAGTCGACCTAGGTCAAACTATATGAACGGAAAATCATTGAAGGTAAAAGATAAACTTGCAATACAATATCAATGTTTGATTTGGCATTAGATCACATCATACCCAATACCATCTTTTCTATCAACACACAACTCCCAAGGTTGCAACCAAAGGTCACGGAAATATCTACACAGGATTACTCCGGACGTGGGTACCATTCAGGTTTTATCCCTCAACACAGTTCTGTACATATGTATCAACATATAAACTCCCAAGGCCGCAACCAAGGGTCACGGAAGTATCTACACAGAAATACTCCGGATATGGGTAAATAGAACGAACACCATTCACAAATAGAACACACATTAAATTTTGTAATTTAATGTAACATAGTCCGAGCAAGTTTCACTTTCCTTAGTTCCGACGAGAGTTACTCCCTTGATACACAACGGCTCGAACGACCACACCCGAGATCTCAACCTATTACATATTCGTCGATTAATACCTCATGGTGATACTGACGAATAACGACAATTTACCCCATCCCAATAGGATTTTAACCTAGTTAGTTTTATAACGTCGAAACCAAAATCCCATGTTTAAGGACAATGCGAATTACTAAATTCCTCGTTCCACCAATTCTGGATTTATCATCTCAGTTAGCTATATTGTTCTTGCACAAAACTTCTATGTTATGACTACGACTATAGCTATCCGTAATTTGTTACTTACTCAATTCAAAATTCCATAATCTCTAGGAAAGAACGAACAAGCATAATTCTCGCGTATTCCTAATGTATTTGATCACCTATCTAATTCGATAATTGACGACTAATTCATTAAGGAATTACCAATGAGTTTACAATACGGAAATTGGATTAAAATCACAATCCATAACATGATGATTCCATGGTGTTGGTAATTTTACAAGTTCGATTATGAGTTGTACAATCCAACTATGATTACTACCACAAGTCATACAAAATACAAGTTTGATAGGTTTCAATTAACGATTATGATTAGCCCCATCGGTTCGATTATCATCAAGAGTTCTAAACTACCCAAGGTAATCGAATGTAGTACAACTCAACTAACGACATTGAGATGAATTCATAGGTTGATAAGCTTACCTTACTTGACGAGATACGAGGAAAAACAACAAGGGCCGATGAAGAACGGGAGGAGAACACCTTCAAAACCTTCTCCGGAGCTTGATCAATCCACTCTACTATGATAATACACAGCTAGGAAGGCTTAAAATTCGATTTGGAGGGTTGGAGGGTGATATTTGGGCGAGAAGAAGTGTTCAAGGGTCGGAGGAAATGAAAGAGGAAATGTCATTTTATAACACCAGGCCAGAACTACGTACGTAATGCCTAAGGTTTTATGTACGTAACCATCGTTACGTATGTTACTTCCATAGGGCTAACGTACGTAAGTGATTCTCAGAGGCTACTGCCCGAAATGCATCGTGATGGAGCACATTATTTAATCATTAAAATGAGGTACAAAGTTTTAAGCAGCATGGAATACTCGTAGTATTACATACCATCTCCCTTAAAATAGTTCATCCCGAAACTAAAAAAATAACTCGGGATGACTCTCTCATGCTAGACTCAGTCTCCAAAGTTGCTTCTTCCACGCCGTGATGTGACCAACGAATCTTCACTAGGGGTATGGCATTATTCCTCAAGGTCTTTACACGCTGATCTAGAATCGCGATTGGCACTTCTCTGAAGGTAGCATCGTTAAAAATTTATAACTCCTAGAAATTGATTTTGTGACTCGGATCGTAAACGTACTTCCTCAACTGGGATATGTGGAAGACATCGTGCACTCTGTCTGGTGGCAGTTCTAATCGATAAGCAAGCCTACCCACACGGTTTAAAATCTCAAATGGGCCGATAAACCTCGGGCTCAGCTTGACCTAAACGTGATCCCCAACTGGAAATTCCAGCGGTCGTTGGTGATCCGTAGATGTAACGCCCCGACTTTCTAGGATAAATATTGGTGAAAATAAATAAAAGGTAAATTTTGAGAAGAATAATTTTCTTGAGAATATAAAAATTCTCGCCTACAAAGTCGAGTCGCTACAATGACATAAAAAATAAATACCTTTAAATAAGGTGACATTACATCATAAATGCGAGGTAAAAATTTGCGGCGGAAGAATAATTCATAATTTGTAAATTTCTGATCAACGTTTCCCCAAATAAGTTTTCAAACATTTGACAAAAAAAACATCATATAATAATTTCATCTTTCATATGCCCTCTCGGCTCGCTCCTTCGTCCATCCGGCTCGGTTCAACCTGCAGGTTCAATAAAGGTGGGGGTGAGCTTCCTTCACCTCGTGGAAATCACACTGATCACAGTAATATACAATCTCATGGAAAGCATAACATGAATAATCTATCACATTTTTCCTCAACGTAATTGCATACTCACAATATTACGTATATCATGAATCGAGCACGCATACACGAATATTGAGGTTGCGCAGGTGCCCCCGCAACAACATCAAACATAAACACAATACCACATAACATGAATCGAGCACACATGTGCATATTGAGGTTGCGCAGGTGTCCCCGCAACAACATAAAACATAAACACAATACCACATAACATGAATCGAACACGCATGTGAATATTGAGGTTGCGCAGGTGTCCCCGCAACAACATATATCTTAAGATAGCCTCTTACACGAAAACAGGTTAGCCTGAATTACAACGTACATATAAATTTTAAACATGAATAGAAGATCACATACACAGTCCAATTAAAGCAATTAAAGTGATAGTGAAAATTCCCACCTGAATAAATGATGATGATGTCTGACTGAAATGAATGTGCTCGACTCACAGTCCTAAGCCCGTAAATCCTTGACAAGGTCTACATATAATAATAATAATAATTAAAATCCTTACAACTTATTATTTATATAATAAATGAAAGGATACGAATATCATTATATAATAACTGAAAATAAATTATAATTGCTAATTAATATTAACTGAAATTAAAATGTTTATGCAATAATTCGGATTCATTATTAATATTAATTGGAAGTCAATATTTTAAATGTTTCGGTCAAAATTAGGATTTAATTTAAGTTTGAAGGTTGAATGGGGTCAGATTGTAAAACTTGAGAAGCTGACTGGGTTAAAATCGAATGAATTATACTGTCTGGGGCTGAAATGAAAACTTCTGAAAATTGGGAGGACTAAATTGAAAAGTCTTAAAAATTCGGGGGTATAAATATAGTTATTCTAACCCTAGCCGTCAGAATTCCTTTCCTTCTACTGTCAAACACGTCTCCTTCTCTCCCAACTCCACATCTCTCCCTCTCCCAAATCCTCCCTCTCGGCCGATAAGAAAAATCACACACACACACACACCGCAAAACACACACACACACACACACACCGATTCATGGTGGGCGGAAATCGCCGGTGGTTCAGCTCGGGTGCAGCGGTGCAAGGTCCGGGTTCGGGTTAACCAGTCGCGGAGCTCACGGCGGAGACGATGGTTCGAATCTGAAAGGGCGGGCGATTCCGGCGAGACAAAGGTGAGAACTCCGATTTGGGATTTCTGGTTTGAAAGGGCCGAAGTGGTTCGAAAATTGGGTGACAACAATGAGAGTTATAGGCGGCGACGACGTCTGCAGCGCTCAAGCGTAGGGTTTTCCGGCAGTGATGACGTCCGGCGCTCCGGCTGTGGGCGGTTGGTGCTGAGGGTATCTAAGATGAAGTTTTTTTTTTTTTTTTTTGATTTGGTATATGGATGCTCCTTTTCGGGCTCAGCCCAGTTTGGGGTAATGTGTTGATACAATTTGGGTGTTTAGGGATGGCAACAAATGGATCAAAGTCGAATCCGATTACAATTCAGTTTTGGTTATGTTGATTTTGATTGACTAGGTTTAGGTTCGGGTTCACAGCGTTTGATTGTTGATTATGATTTTCTGTTATGGATTCGGAATCACGAAGAAGAATTATCTGATATCCTAGCAGGAAATAAGAAAACGAGAATATGATTCCGAGAATAAATCGGCAGATTACCTCCTGTTGAGATTCAGATGACTCGTTGAATTTGGACGGTCGATGAAGGTGAAGACGTGTCTGCTCCTCCTTTCCTCCTTCCTCTTTGCAGCAAATTTTCTGTGTTTTCTATTCCTTTTTTTTTTTTGAACGATGAACGGCGGAAGAAGAGGAAAGTGTATTCTGTATATATTGTGTATTGTACAGCAGTAATAGTATATTTATACTGTCTTGATTAGGGTTAGGGTTAATTATGGGCTTAATTAATTTTCTGAGCTTGTATTATTATTATGGGTTAGCACAATGTGTATTTGGACCAATGATAAAAATAATAATAACAATAATGATAAAAATCTAAATAATATTAATAACGTTGGTAATAATTAATAATATCGATACTAATAATAATAATATCGAAGAAATATTAATGATGATATTGAAATAATGAAGATAAAATTTTAATAATGTTAATATTAATATTGTGCCCATTATAAATATTATCATTAAAAATAATAATAATACCTTTAGTTATCATACTAAAAAAAATCACTAATATTAAATGTTATGAAATCAACTAGAGAAATTGACTCGGGCTAGGACTTGTGATACGTCGAACTAAATGTTCATGATTCTTTAAATTAAATTAAATAACATGAAATGCATTATAACATTATTATAAAATAATAATATTGCATTATAAAAATGACGGGTATTACATCCTACCCCTCTTAGAAAAATTTTCGTCCTCGAAAATAAATATTATACCTCGATTGAAGAAATTCGGATAACGAGCTTGAAGTTCCTCCTCACGCTCCCAAGTGGCTTCGTCCTTGCTGTGGTTACGCCATTGGACATTAACAAACACCTTCTCTTTGTTTCTCAACTGCCGGACTATCGGTCAAGAATCAGTTCTGGTTGTTCTTCATAAGTAAGATCTTTGTTCATCTCCACGACGGTACAGTTGATGACGTGGTTGGGATCGTGCACATACTTTCTCAACAATGATACGTGGAAGACGTTGTGCACAGCCGAAAGTTCCAGGGGTAAAGCCAAACGGTAAGCTAACTCTCCAATCCACTCAAGAATTTCGAACGGTCCAATGTACCTCGGTCTCAACTTGCTCCTCGGACCAAAACGAACAATTCCCTTGGTAGGGGATACCTTCAGGAATACCTTGTCGCCAATACAGAATTCGAGATCTTTCCTACACTTGTCGGCGTAAGACTTCTGACGGTCCTGGGCTATCTTGATCCTCTCACGAATCTTATCCACCATGCCAACTGTCTGTTCGAACATCTCGGGACCCAAAATCCTCCTTTCACCAACCTCATCCCAATACAATGGTGATCGACACTTCCTACCGTATATAAGGCTTCATATGGTGCCATACCGATCGTTGACTGGTAACTGTTGTTGTAGGCAAATTCCACTAACGGCAACAGTCGTTCCCAATTATTTCCCATATCTAGCACACATGCTCGCAACATATCCTCAAGGATCTGGATGGTCCTCTCGGACTGACCATCAGTTTGAGGATGATAAGCCGTACTAAAATTCAACTGCGTTCCCAAAGCTTCTTGCAAACTCTCCCAAAAACGCGACGTGAAACGAGTATCCCTGTCGGATACTATAGAGACTGGCACTCCATGCAACTTAATAATCTCCCTGATATACAGTTGAGCATACTGATCCATTCGAAAGTTCATCTTAACTGGGATAAAATGAGCTGACTTTGTGAGTCGGTCGAAAACAACCCAAATAACGTGGTTTCCTCTTTCCGTTCGAGGCAAACATACCACAAAGTCCATCGTAATGTGTTCCCATTTCCATTCTGGGATATGAAGTGAATTAAGTAATACAAGGCGTTGGTGTTCCTCCTTCACTTGTTGGCAAACTATACACTTTCGGACAAAGTCCGTCACATCTCTTTTCAAACCTTCCCACCAAAATGTCCCCTTAAGATCTTGGTACATCTTTGTACTCCCATGGTGTGCTGTATACGGAGTACTATGTGCCTCCTTCAATATAGCTTCTCTCAACTTGACAACCTTGGGCACACAGATCCTCCCTTCATAGTACATTGTGCCATCATCAGACACACTGAATCCCTTATCCTCACCTGAAAGAGTATGTTCTTTCATTTTGACCAAGAAGTCGTCCTGTCCTTGACCTTCTTTGATTTGTTCTCTCAAGGTTGGTTGTACCACCAAACTAGCCAATAATGACTCAACTGGACTCAATGGTGTAGCCATCTCAAGGTTCATCCTTGCAAATTCCTTGACCAAGCTTTCCTCCTTGGTCAACAAACAAGTTAGGTCTCCTCTTGCCTTACGGCTTAGTGCATCAGCAACTACGTTTGCTTTACCGGGGTGGTAATGAATTGTACAATCGTAGTCTTTGACCAACTCAAACCATCTGCGCTGCCTCATATTCAATTCCTTCTGTGTGAAAATATATTTCAGACTTTTGTGGTCTGTATAGATTTCACACTTACCTCCATATAGGTAATGCCTCCAAATCTTCAAGGCATGAACTACCGCTGCTAATTCCAAATCATGAGTAGGATAGTTCAGCTCGTGCGGTTTCAACTGTCTCGAAGCATAGGCAACTACCTTGCCCTTTTGCATTAATACACATCCCAAACCTTGTTTGGATGCATCACTGTAGATGACAAATTCTTTCGTCGGATCGGGAATCGTCAATACTGGTGCAGCAGTTAATCTTTGCTTAAGTTCTTGGAAACTCCTTTCGCATTTCTCATTCCATAAGAAAGCTTCCCCCTTTCTAGTCAACTTAGTCAACGGTGCAGATATCTTCGAAAATCCCTCGATGAATCTCCGATAAGAACCGGCTAATCCCAAGAAGCTTCGAACTTCATTCGCATTACTCGGTACTTTCCAATCATTGACTGCCTCAACTTTAATCGGGTCAACCTCAATTCCTTTAGAAGTGACCACATGACCCAAAAATGCAACTCCTTAAGCTTTAATTCGCACTTGTTGAATTTCGCATATAACTTCTCCTTGCGCAGTATTCCCAATACCGTTCTAAGATGCTGCTCATGTTCAACCTTGGTCTTTGAATATACAAGTATGTCATCAATGAACACAATGACAAACTTATCCAAATAAGGTTGAAATACACGGTTCATGAGGTCCATGAATACCGCTGGCGCATTAGTCAAACCAAATGGCATCACTATAAATTCATAGTGTCCATAACGAGTTCGAAATGCGGTCTTCGGGATATCATCACTCTTAATCCTCAGCTGGTGATATCCGGATCTCAAATCTATCTTCGAAAATACTCCCGACCCTCCAAGTTGATCGAATAGGTCCTCTATTCTAGGAAGTGGATATTTATTCTTTATCGTGAGTCGATTAAGTTCACGATAGTCAATGCACATCCTCAAACTTCCGTCCTTTTTCTTCACGAATAGCACTGGTGCACCCCATGGCGAAACACTCGGTCGAATAAATCTAGAGTCGAGTAGTTCCTGGAGTTGTACCTCCAGCTCTTGCAATTCCTTAGGTGTCATCCTATAGGGAGCCTTTGATATTGGTGCCGCTCCTGGCACTAGATCAATCGAGAACTCAACTTGACGATTCGGTGGAACTCCGGGAAAGTCTTCGGGAAAGACATCTGGATACTCTTTGACGATAGGTACATCAGCTACCGTCTTCTCCGAAGTCGGTTTCCCAATCACATTCACCAAAAATCCTTGGCAATCACATTTCTTCAGCATCTTCACAGCTTTCATGGCAGAAATCACCTTCGGGGTACTGCTGTGTCTAACTCCCCCAAATACGGTCTTGACATCAACAGACGGACATAAGGTTACCCTCCTTTCGGAGCATTCGACTACGGCTCTATGCTTGTCCAACCAATCCATACCCAAAATAACATCAAAATCGCTAAGTTCAACTATGTGCAAGTTGGCTAACAAGCTATGTTCGTTAATCTCTATCTTCACATTGTTAGTTATCGGGTTTACACGCACTATTCCCCATCGTCACTGCTAATAGTCTCTATAACAGGAATAGGGGGTCGCGGCTCAATCCACGAAGTGACTTCATCTTCAGACTCGATGTCTACCATCAAAACATCCTTCATACTTTCGGCGAGATCCATCTTTGAGCTCTCATCGGAAACTTCCTCTAGATCTTCTTCTGGATCTTCTTCGGGATCCTCCTCCGAGTCTTCCTCATCCATAGAGTCGGCATCCCAATTTGCAGCTGGAAACTCCTCTTCAGCATATAAATCCAATAAAGGCCCAAATGACAAATCGAAATCATCTCTGACCTCTCATTCTTCAAGCGATCTCTTGATGGCCTTTTTTAAAGCCTAAGATGCAAAGAACTCCGATCTTCGGATAATTTCTCCATCAAGTGCTCTAGCTGGCGGGTGACGGAACCTTATTTCCCAGATTTTAGCCACTTACTCAGTCTATTAATGTCGTAGTGTGGCGCATTTTCTGGTAGACTAGGGTCGTCCCACCAGTCTTTACGCGCTAGAAGACGCGAGTCAAAAGTAGCTGGGACCTTCTTACGTGGCGTCATCCTAGGTTTGGCCATTCTAACAGTTCGTACATACATAAATAATTATGTAAATAAAATGAAATGACATATGCATGAATAATGACTGAAATTTGGTACCTCAGACGGAGTGACGAAGTGGCGAAGCTGAGAGCATATGATACTTTTACATTTTAGCGAGTCTACAGAAAGGTAAAACCCGCTCCGATACCACTATGTAACGCCCCGACTTTCTAGGGTAAATATTGGTGAAAATAAATAAAAGGTAAATTTTGAGAAGAATAATTTTCTTGAGAATATAAAAATTCTCGCCTACAAAGTCGAGTCGCTACAATGACATAAAAAATAAATACCTTTAAATAAGGTGACATTACATCATAAATGCGAGGTAAAAATTTGCGGCGGAAGAATAATTCATAATTTGTAAATTTCTGATCAACGTTTGCCCAAATAAGTTTTCAAACATTTGACAAAAAGAAACATCATATAATAATTTCATCTTTCATATGCACTCTCGGCTCGCTCCTTCGTCCATCCTCGGCTTCAACTGCGCAGTTCAATAAAGGTGGGGGTGAGCTTCCTTCACTGGAAATCACACCGATCACGAATATACAATCTCATGGAAAGCATAACATGAATAATCTATCACATTTTTCCTCAACGTAATTGCATACTCACAATATTACGTATAGCATGAATCGAGCACGCATACACGAATATTGAGGTTGCGCAGGTGCCCCCGCAACAACATCAAACATAAACACAATACCACATAACAGGAATCGAGCACGCATGTGAATATTAAGGTTGCGCAGGTGTCCCCGCAACAACATAAAACATAAACACAATACCACATAACATGAATCGAACACGCATGTGAATATTGAAGTTGCGCAGGTGTCCCCGCAACAACATATATCTTAAGATAGCCTCTTACACGAAAACAGGTTAGCCTGAATTACAACGTGCATATAAATTTTAAACATGAATAGAAGATCACATACACAGTCCAATTAAAGCAATTAAAGTGATAGTGAAAATTCCCACCTGAATAAATGATGATGATGTCTGACTGAAATGAATGTGCTCGACTCACTGTCATAAGCCCGTAAATCCTTGACAAGGTCTACATATAATAATAATTAAAATCCTTACAACTTATTATTTATATAATAAATGAAAGGATACGAATATCATTATATAATAACTGAAAATAAATTATAATTGCTAATTAATATTAACTGAAATTAAAATGTTTATGCAATAATTCGGATTCATTATTAATATTAATTGGAAGTCAATATTTTAAATGTTTCGGTCAAAATTAGGATTTAATCTATAATGCACGGATTCTTCAAAATGGGCGTATGCAGATCGGACATCGCATGGGAAGTGCGGGTGCGATTCGCGTGGATTCAGACGGATTCGCCACGTGGCGACCAGTAAAAAAAAAAAATTAGGACTCGCGTATCCTGGCACAGGATACGCGTCTCCTGGCACAGGATACGCGAGTCCGATTTTTTATTTTTTTTAGATTTTTTTATAATTTTTAAAAAGTAAATCAAATAAATTAAAATACAAAAAGTAAATCATTTAATAAGTAATTACTTTTACCTTTAAAAGTATTCACGGACAACATTAGAAAGTTCACGCTTCAAAGCCATTTTGAATTGTTTTTGTATGACTTGTTTTATGTATTTGAATTGATTTTATGGTGATATTTGAATTGTTGTTTTTATATTTAATGTGTTATATATAATAAAATATAAAATAAACAGACGTATCCTTGCCGTATCGCACCCTAACATTTTCAAAAAACCGTATCCCCGCACCCGTATCTGCCCGCACCCGCACCCGCCCCCCCGCACCTGTGCAACATAGGATTTAATTTAAGTTTGAAGGTTGAATGGGGTCAGATTGTAAAACTTGAGAAGCTGACTGGGTTAAAATCGAATGAATTATACTGGCTGGGGCTGAAATGAAAACTTCTGAAAATTGGGAGGACTAAATTGAAAAGTCCTAAAAATTCGGGGGTATAAATATACTTATTCTAACCCTAGCCGTCAGAATTCCTTTCCTTCTACTGTCAAACACGTCTCCTTCTCTCCCAACTCCACATCTCTCCCTCTCCCAAATCCTCCCTCTCGGCCGATAAGAAAAATCACACACACACACACCGCAAAACACACACACACACACACACCGATTCATGGTGGGCGGAAATCGCCGGTGGTTCGGCTCGGGTGCAGCGGTGCAAGGTCCGGGTTCGGGTTAACCAGTCGCGGAGCTCACGGCGGAGGCGACGGTTCGAATCTGAAAGGGCGGGCGATTCCGGCGAGACAAAGGTGAGAACTCCGATTTGGGATTTCTGGTTTGAAAGGGCCGAAGTGGTTCGAAAATTGGGTGACAACAATGAGAGTTGTAGGCGGCGACGACGTCTGCAGCGCTCAAGCATAGGGTTTTCCGGCAGTGATGACGTCCGGCGCTCCGGCTGTGGGCGGTTGGTGCTGAGGGTATCTAAGATGAAGTTTTTTTTTTTTTTTTTTTTGATTTGGTATATGGATGCTCCTTTTCGGGCTCAGCCCGGTTTGGGGTAATGTGTTGATACAATTTGGGTGTTTAGGGATGGCAACAAATGGATCAAAGTCGAATCCGATTACAATTCAGTTTTGGTTATGTTGATTTTGATTTACTAGGTTTAGGTTCGGGTTCACATCGTTTGATTGTTGATTATGATTTTCTGTTATGGATTCGGAATCACGAAGAAGAATTATCTGATATCCTAGCAGGAAATAAGAAAACGAGAATATGATTCCGAGAATAAATCGGCAGATTACCTCCTGTTGAGATTCAGATGACTCGTTGAATTTGGACGGTCGATGAAGGTGAAGACGTGTCTGCTCCTCCTTTCCTCCTTCCTCTTTGCAGCAAATTTTCTGTGTTTTCTATTCCTTTTTTTTTTTTGAACGATGAACGGCGGAAGAAGAGGAAAGTGTATTCTGTATATATTGTGTATTGTACAGCAGTAATCGTATATTTATACTGTCTTGATTAGGGTTAGGGTTAATTATGGGCTTAATTAATTTTCTGGGCTTGTATTATTATGGGTCAGCACAATGTGTATTTGGACCAATGATAAAAATAATAATAACAATAATGATAAAAATCGAAATAATATTAATAACGGTGGTAATAATTAATAATATCGATACTAATAATAATAATATCGAAGAAATATTAATGATGATATCTAAATAATGAAGATAAAATATTAATAATGTTAATATTAATATTGTGCCCATTATAAATATTATCATTAAAAATAATAATAATACCTTTAGTTATCATACTAAAAAAAATCACTAATATTAAATGTTATGAAATCAACTTGAGAAATTGATTCGGGCTAGGACTTGTGATACGTCGAACTAAATGTTCATGATTCTTTAAATTAAATTAAATAACATGAAATGCATTATAATATTATTATAAAATAATAATATTGCATTATAAAAATGACGGGTATTACAGTAGCGTATGACTTCTGGCGGATCTGGGCTGCTAACATGTGTTTACGGACAACGGAAATATTTTAATAGATCCCTAGATCAGATCCAACTCAGTGGTGACGACATCGGAAGCATCATCCCAACATAGGGGGACTTGCATCTCCTACCGTACAAGGCTTCGAAGGGTGCCATGCCTATGCTCGCATGCCAACTGTTGTTATATGAAAATTCTGCTAAGCAGAGATGTTTAGCCCAATCTTTGCCCTGATCGATTACACATGCTCTCAACATATCCTTCAAGGTCTGTATCGTACGTTCCGTCTATCCGTCTGTTTGAGGGTGATAGGCTGTGCTGAAATGTAGCTGAGTACCCATAGACCTCAAATGAGTTTAAAATTATATTTTTGAAAACTTGCAATATAACAATGGGAATAAAATGTAAGTAGTTTGAATTCTTAAAATGTTTAGCCTCGAGGTCATAACACGAAAATCAAGCTTTTCCTTTCTTGAACGATGTTTTAAAATAAATTTTACATGACTCCCCAAAAGCATTTAGAACAATTAAAATATCACCTTGATGAACTTACCGAGTATAACCAAACCAAAACATTACTTCTTGTAAAACAATTTATACAAGGATATATATATATACACATACACCGGCACATTACAAAAATCAAACAAACATGGAGGACGTATTCAAGATTCACATTTAACTCCTCAACATAACACAAATATCACACAAGCTCGTGTAATACGAGACACAACATTATATTGAGGAGACTTACATCCACAGATCGCACGAAGATGATGGTTGCACCTTGATACTAATCACGACCGACCTCTAGACGACGCTTCGCGACACGACTTAGTCAGACAAAATATGACAAGACAAGACAAGACAGGACCCGACGACACACAACTCGACCCGACAGCCTAGGTTTCTGCAAACCTAAGCTCCGATACCATATTCTGTAACACCCCCAAACTACTTGGGAATATTACAGCGCCGCAGACCCTCTCCATGAGGATCTACCAGGCTAAATACGAAAACAATACATCACATTTAATGCCGATATGGCTAAATAATGAACCATTAGACCGATTTGGTCTTTTACCACTAACAACACAATAAACATACAAAACTCATACCCATACAGGGGTTAAATTGCATCAACGTTCCCATAAAATGGGAAAATTACACAATGGAGAGCCAAACACTGAGTCTCTAACAGAATACTCAACAACTGGTCTTCATGTGATTAGTATCGTCGTCTTCCATCATCCTTCGTATCGATCCTATGATTTGCTCCCCAGCAACCTGGAAGTACCTGGACGCAATACAGACATCCACCCCCCGAATAGTCGGGGGTTAGCAAAACTCCACTGTTTTGCTAGTGCAAGTATAAACTTATGAATACAAGCCATACGTATCATACTCCAATATCCGATAATTGAAAAACATACTCCCCGAGATAAATCCTTTAATCAAAACTGCTCGAATCATGACAGGTGGGAATAAACCGAATATGCATTTTACAAGATATCAAAGATCTCGGGAGTTTTGAAAACATTTGGAATATACGAATCCTCAACTTAACAGAACCACATAGGGATACGGGCCAAGGATTTGTTTATGTTCAAAAATACCAATCCGATCACAAAACACGGGGTCCACGACCCGATGATCCTCATCACATACTCGAGTGAGAGCCCAAAAGGTCACACCCGATAAACAACCAAGTCACAATGTACGGAGACAATCACCAGGGCCCACATCCTTATGCCAAAAACCTCACAATCAAGAAACAAATCATATACGACACTTATAATGATGCCATTCTAGCCAAGTACCAAGACCTTACGTACGACATTACTCACACCGAGAATGGAAGCGTTATGATATTCCGGACATATCATAATTATCGAAACAACAACGTGCCATAATCATCACAAAACAACCTCCCGAGCTATACTGGCCCTGTACCTCTCAAGCAAGATACACATCCCAGAGACACCTCGTCAGGCCCTCCCTGGTGTATAGCCCAACCGAGTGATCCGTAGGGAAACGCAACCTACCGGACCCCAGGGGACCCTCACTGGTTTTACTCGGCTCACACAATCTCAAAAAAAAAAACCACGTGGCACAAATCACAATCATCAAAACCGCATTCTCCCGAAGTACATCAAACGTAATTCAAGGTACTTGTTAGAAATGGCCACTATATCCGACATATACTCACAACCAATACTACACAACAACATATGCTCATCAATAGACCCGCACATCCACACACATATATTCTCCTTTTAAGAAGACAGAACCTTAAGTCCACTTTTGACACAATCACGCACAACAGTACCATGCGCAAGGAAGATATTTCCATGAACAAGACTAACACACATTTTCAAAACAACACATTCGTTCACAAATACACAAGTAGATTTAGAAGGAAACCTTTATCGAGAACATACCGATCCTTTTTAACATTCATTAAACATTCGTATTTCACAAAAAATAATTTATCAACAATTTTGCTTACGAAGCACGAAACATATGGGCAAGATACTTGCCTCGAATCCGCGAGCGAACAAATACGACGAATCACAAGGCCTCGATACCTCGAACCACCGGACAACGAACGGGTGAGGTTGGGCAGCCCTCGAACTTCCAAAACCGACCAAGAACTCGACAACTCCACGAGAACTATGAAAATAACACTAACACGAATCAATAACACTAAACGGAATCCGAATCGATCCTAAAAACAACAAGGATCTAAGTGTGTCTCCAAGAAATCAAGAACTATGTTCCGAGTGATATAAAATCATGAATGAGTTCAAAAATCAGAAGATCATGGCCAAGACAACAAGAATTTCACCATCGATTCATCATCCTCAGATTAAATCGAAGAACTAAGAAGAAACCCCCAAAATTCAAGAACTAGGGTTCTAAGAAGAGATAAACTTGATTTGGATCAAGAAGATGATTAGATGTTGTTAAACACCTAAAAATCCGTTCCAAAATGAAGCTTGATGAAGAAGATCGCTGAAAATCACCTCTGGATCTCACTCCCGTCGGAAAAGATGAAGAAGGGAGAGAAATGACGAAGTGAAGCTTGTTGTCCAGTATTTATACTGGATAGTTATTAGCCTACGCTAACAATACAGTATTAGCGCGCGCTAACGGGGTCAACGCCCAGAACTGTCCGCATGTAACACTATTAGCGTGCGCTAGTCCCATGAGCGTAGCGTGCGCTAACGAGTCATGGATCCAGTCCAGTAGCTCCTGGACAGATCTGCACCTACCAGGTAGCGTGTATTAGAAAGAAGAAGTAGTGTGCGCTATGCAGTCGATAGCGTGCGCTAGCTATCGACCTTAGCGTGCGCTAACAAAGCCCCACTCCCAGTCCAGTAGCTCCAGGACTGCCTCTGGATTGCCAGTTAGCGTGTGCTACACATCCGGTAGCGTGCGCTACACCACAAAAACCCAAAAACTCGCATAGTGATCCGAAACGCCTCCAAACACATGTCCCAACAAGGCACACCTAAACATGGCACAAAATTCCAACGATGAGGACAATAACAATCCGATAAAACTCCAAAAACTCAACAAATGCGGAACAAGGATCTATGGTATTACAAAAACTGAGCTCTGTGTGAACTCAAGTTATTCTGACCTGTGTGGGACGAATAAAGACGAAGCTTTGGAACTGTGTGTGAAGAAGCAAGTCAAGAAGGAAACTTTAACCAATCTGTGTGAAAGGTTGAAAGCGACAGTCTTTGTATCTATCTGTGTGAACGATACAAGGATAGGTTTGATTATAATTACGTAGTTGTGTACGCAGTAATTATAATAAACTTTTACTCCTATGTGGAGGACTAGTGGACGTAGAGGGGTTTACCTCGAACCACTTTAAATACTGCGTTATTTACCTTATGCCGTTACTGTTTTCATAGACTGTGATTTATATAACTATACACTGCCAAACCCTGTACGCACCAATCAAACAGGAGAATAGACCGAGTTGCTGTATCGACAGCAACTTACTGTTTTAAGACTTTCGCTACGCACTCATATTAGAAAATCGTACAGCTTGTTGCTTAAAATACTTTCCAAGCTATATCCAGTATACTTAAAGGACCAATAATCACCCATAGCGTACGTTATCTGTAGCACTTAACGTACATTATGCTCACTCGTTAACGTACGTTATGACGTAGTTTCATGCATGAATTTTCAAGTGCTTCCTAATATGATCATGAATGTTGGAATATGAATACGGAAAAATCATACTTCAATTATTGATACCACAAAGTCGAGTATTACAAGGTTCAAATACAGATGAAAGTACCCAACAATTATCCGGATATTACATACTCTACCTCTAAAAAGAATTTTCATCCCGAAGCTTAAGATGAAAATAATTATGGGTATCTTGACTTTATACTATCCTCCGTCTCCCAAGTGGCTTCTTCGACTCCGTTTCGCGACCATTGAACTTTAACCAAGGAGATTGGTTTATTCCTCAATTACTTGACTCGACTCTCGAGTATCTTGATTGGCTTCTCTTCGAACGTGCCATCATTAGCTACTTCGATCTCATCGAATCGATGACATAACTGGGATCCGGTACATACTTCCGTAACTGAGATACGTGAAACACATTATGAACATGACTTAGCGATGGCGGCAAGGCCAACCTATATGCTAACTTCCCAACCCTTTCAAGAATCTCAAATGGCCCGATATATCTTGGACTCAGCTTTCTTTTCCTCCCAAAACGAAAAATTCCTCGGATAGGAGAAACTTTCAGAAGTATGTGATCCCCACTCCAAATTCTAACGGGCGATGGTGCACGTATGCATAAGATTTCTGCCGACTATGGGCAGTTAACAACCTTTCACGAATCAGAGCTACCTTCTCTTGAGTCTGTACTATCAACTCAATTTCGTCCTAATTAAGTCAGACGAGTCATCCCAACATAGGGGTAATCTGCATCTTCTTTCGTATAATGCTTCAAAAGGTGCCATCTTAATGGATGCATGCCAACTATTATTGTAGGTGAATTAAATCAGCGGTAGATGAATTTCCCATTCTGTCGACCAATCTGAAGCACAAGCTCTCAACATGTCTTCTACTGTATGAATAGTCCTCTCGGACTGTCCATTGGTTTGAGGATGATAAGCCGTGCTAAAGTTCAGCTCGGTTCCCAAGGCTCTATGAATCGCTTTCCAAGAACGTGACACGAAGTGACCATCTCGATCAGAAATAATGGTCTTCGGTACCATGCAATCGGACTATCTCTGCCAAACTCTCTGGTCCCCAAGTATCCTTAATGCTCATAAAATAAGCCGACTTGGTTAGACGATCAACTATCACCCAAATCATGTTCATCCCTGTTTTGGTCTTTGGCATATTGGTGATAAAGTCAATTGATATATCTTCCCACTTCCATTCAGGAATCGGAAGTGGCTTCAAAATTACGGCGGGTAACTGATGTTCGATCTTAACATGCGGACAAGTTAAACACTTCGAGACATATTCCGCCACATCTTTCTTCATGTTGCCCCACCAGAAATTCTGCTTCAGATCCTTATACATCTTACTAGTACCTGGGTGAATAGAATAAGGCGTACTGTGAGCTCCCTTCATGATTGTCTGCTTCAAAACATCAATATCGAGAACACAAAGCCGACTTTGAAATCTCAAAACTCCATCTTCATGAATTACAAATCCTGGGGCCTTTCCCTTGCTCACTTCATCACGTAACCGAATCATCGGAGGATTATCTAATTGCTTAGATTTGATTTCTTCGATTAACGACGAAGTTAATTCCATCACACAGTTGCCCTTGGACTCCTTGCAACCATACTTCAATTCCTTCAGGAATCAACTCTCATTGAATGTTGGACTGGGACGTGAGCGTTTCCAGCATTCTAATAGAAACGGGTTTGCGGCTCAGTGCATCAACCACTACATTCACTTTACATGGATGATAAAAAATCTCCAAATCATAGTCCTTAATCAATTCCAGCCATCTCCTCCGCCGCATGTTCAACTCCTTCTGACTGAAGATATATTTAAGACTCTTGTGATCTGTGAAGATCTGATAGTGAGTTTGGTACAGATAGTGTCTCCATATCTTCAAGGCGAAAACAACAGCTGCCAGCTCCAAATCATGAGTTGGATAATTTACTTTATATGGTTTCAAATACCGTGAATCGTAGGTGATCACCTTCTCATTCTGCATCAGTACAGACCCGAGACCTTGGTTTGAAGCGTCACTGTAAACTATGAATCCTTTAGTTCCTTGTGGTAGTGCTAAAATCGGTGCCGTCGTCAATCTCTTCTTCAATTCATCAAAACTGGCCTGACACATATCATTCCATTCAAACTTTTGGGTTTTCTGTAGCAATCGAGTAAGTGGATGGGTAATTTTGGAAAATCTTTCCACGAACCGACGATAATACCCAACAAGTCCTAAGAAACTTCTGACTTCCTTCACGTTCTTAGGAGACTTCCATTCCAAAATTGCATCGACTTTCTGGGGATCTACTCGGACCCCTTCCGCTGATACCACGTGACCAAGGAACATCATTTCCTTTATCCAGAATTCACACTTGGAAAGTTTGGCATATAATTGCTCGCTTCTCAAGAGGTTCAAAACGATCTGTAAGTGCTGCGCATGTTCTTCCGGACTCTTGGAATGAACCAAAATTTCATCGATGAACACAACTACGAACTTGTCCAAATACTCTATAAACACTCGATACATTAACTGCATAAACACAACAGGTGCATTACTGAGACCAAACGTCATCACCACAAACTCATAATGTCCGTAGCGAGTTCTAAATGCTGATTTCGGGACATAAGATTCCTTAATCCTCAACTGATGGTATCCCGATCTCAAATAGATCTTCGAAAACACTGAAGCTCCTTGAAACTGGTCGAACAAATCATCAATCTGTGGCAACGGGTACTTATTCTTGATCGTCATCTTATCTAGCTCCCGATAGTCGATGTACAATCGAAGCGGTCCATTTGTCTTTCGAACAAAAATAACTGGTGCACCCCAGGGTGAAACACTTGGCTGAATATAACCTTTGTCCAGCAACTCTTCCAGTTGCTTCTTCAATTCATACATCTCGATAGGTGCCATACGATACGGCGCCTTAGAAATCGGTGTATCTCCTGGTTCTAGCTCGATGGTAAACTCCACATCTCGTCGTGGAGGTAGTCCAGGTAATTCGTCAGGGAACACGTCCGAAAATTCATTCACAACAGGAATAGATGAAATATCTACACTTCCTTACTCTTTCTTCATCGCATAATACCAGTACCCGGTACATCCCTACTTTAGTAATTTGACAGCCTTCATAGCTTTGATCACTTTTCCCAAGCTTCCTGATCTCCATCCCTCGAATAATAATTCGGAACTATCTTCGACTATCATCGAGATATTACTCTTCCGGTAGTTTACAATAGCTCCATATCGGTTAAGCCAAACATCTCCAATAATCAGATCGTCTCCTTGTATCTCCACCACAATCAGATTTGAGGGCCACTCTTTGCCTCCAACCGATACAGGAAAATCTCTAGTTTCTAAGTTCCCCACTATTCTTTCCCCACTCGATAAACCCATAATATAAGGCTCACATTCATGAAAACAAGAAATATTCAAGTGATTAATACAAGACAATGATATAAACGAATATGTAGCTCCTATATCGAACAAAATACTAACTGGTTGTGAAAGGATTTGAACGGTACCTAAGGTGACAGCTTGTTTGGCTTTCTCATATCATAAAGACGTGGAGGAGTTGACCTTGCACTTGATACTTTTTTTCGGTCATATTGTCCTCTGCCTCTGCCTCGGCCGAAATTCCGGGGCTGCTGAACACTCTGTTGCATCTGAGGGATGCTCACCTCCTTCTGAACTGGATGCGAATTACGAGCTCCAAAAGATTTTGCAGCCTCTTCAAAGAACACCGCACGATGTCCTTCTCGTCCACAATCATAACACGTCATGACGGGGAGTGAGCAATCACGTCGATAGTGTCCTGTCTGGACACAGCTAAAACATTTCCTGATTGCATCGGCCATTGCTGATACTGCTCTGGAGTTCTTTCCACTTTTGGATGGATTCGGAGGCCCCTTGAATGAATGAAAGGATGACTAGGCTTTGCGGGGCCTACTATTTTTGTGATCTGTGAAACTACCAGAGACTTTCTGCTTCTTGGACTCAGAGAAACTTTTCCATAGATGCTTCTTTTATTTCATACGCTAGAGCTTTCTCTTGGTACTGGCGGGGAGTGGCGCATTCAAATCTTGACATGTACGTATCTCTGGCTTCATTCCCATATCAAAGTGAATCATTATTTATGCGTCGGTTCTAACTAGGTGTCGAACAAGCATCAGCTTTTGATTAAATGTCTTAATCGCCTGAGCCACCGGCACATCCAAAGGCTGCACGGAGAAAAATTCTCAAACCTTAGCTTCTCTAACCGGACGAGGGCAGTACTGACATTCCATCATAAGTTTGAACTCTCCTCAATCGGCATCATCATCAACAGGTCGGATGGCTTCCCACCACTCGGACGCTTCTCCTGTCAAAAAGTACTGGGCAATGGGGGCTCTTCGGTCGTCTGGGAAGTTAATCCCTACAAATACTTTATCCAGCTCTCTCAACCAGTGATCCCATGTCGGTGTCTCAGAGAAACCATCGAATTTTGGTAGGTGCATATTCGCCACCTCCTCTAGCCATCTGTCTCCTCGATTTCCCAAGTCTGGGATGCTTTGCTGTCTTTCCCCCGGCTGCAATCCTACTACCAGTTGCATTCTGTCCACTACTTGAGCAAATTGGGTCATCTGGTTGACCATTTGGCGTAGTATGTCGCGGACGGCAGGATTGGCATTTATGTCCACTGTTTGTTCTCGTTCATTGTTAATGGACTCTTGCTGTTCGCCAGAATTGGAGTTAGCCTGATTTGACAGCGAATCAGGAACAGAGGGTGAAGCTTCCCTCTCCACATTTCTACGTCCGCGTCCACGACCGCGAACAAGTCCACGTCCTCCTCTCATCATACTATAAGCATAAATACATAATATATAAGGAACAACATCGTACTAACGTTCAAAAAGTATAACACGTAAAGGACAAGTTAGAGTTTAGGAAACTTACAACCACCGCTCACACGAAGACGTAGGGAGTACAGTGATGTTATATGCGGCCGGTTACTTCAAAAGACATATATGAACCCTATTTTAACCCAACGAACAAGATATCTATAATATTAGCTCCGATACCATATTCTGTAACACCCCGAGATATTCAGGATTATTACAGTGCCGTAAATCCTTGATGTAAGGATTTACTAGGCTAAGAATTTAAAAACAACATTATTAAATACCAATCATAGAAATAATTATTACATCACCAGTCTAAAACATACAAATCCATCTACATCCGCATACAAACTTCAAAGACGATAAAACAACAGCGTACTCGGGTACTTTATTAAAACAAAACAAACATTTGACAAATCATTCCAGCCGTAACATCACTCCGCACTGTAATGCCCAAAAACTCATTGGAACGTTACAGTGCCGTGAACCCTGTGAGGGACCCACAAGACACTATTTTAAGATTTAAAAAATCATCCGTTAATGATTTATTTATGAAGGTAATCCCATGATGATAAAATTTCAGAACAAAGTACTTTAGGAAATAAGTCCGACCACACAGTTATTACATCAATTCGAAATATTCGAAATTTTAAAAGAGAAGAAAACGAAGTAACAGGGCTTCATCCAAACACCACTTAAGCCTGACCGGAACCTTTGGGAATGTCCTGCACATATTCAACAAATTTGCTTGACACGATGAATCGTGCTAGTCGACCTAGGTCAAACTATATGAACGGAAAATCATCGAAGGTAAAAGATAAACTTGCAATACAATATCAATGTTTGATTTGGCATTAGATCACATCATACCCAATACCATCTTTTCTATCAACACACAACTCCCAAGGTTGCAACCAAAGGTCACGGAAATATCTACACAGGATTACTCCGGACGTGGGTACCATTCAGGTTTTATCCCTCAACACAGTTCTGTACATATGTATCAACATATAAACTCCCAAGGCCGCAACCAAGGGTCACGGAAGTATCTACACAGAAATACTCCGGATATGGGTAAATAGAACGAACACCATTCACAAATAGAACACACATTAAATTTTGTAATTTAATGTAACATAGTCCGAGCAAGTTTCACTTCCCTTAGTTCCGACGAGAGTTACTCCCTTGATACACAACGGCTTGAATGACCACACCCGAGAGCTCAACCTATTACATATTCGTCGATTAATACCTCATGGTGATACTGACGAATAACGAAAATTTACCCCATCCCAATAGGATTTTAACCTAGTTAGTTTTATAACGTCGAAACCAAAATCCCATGTTTAAGGACAATGCGAATTACTAAATTCCTCGTTCCACCAATTCTGGATTTATCATCTCATTTAGCTATATTGTTCTTGCACAAAACTTCTATGTTATGACTACGACTATAGCTATCCGTAATTTGTTACTTACTCAATTCAAAATTCCATAATATCTAGGAAAGAACGAACAAGCATAATTCTCGCGTATTCCTAATGTATTTGATCACCTATCTAATTCGATAATTGACGACTAATTCATTAAGGAATTACCAATGAGTTTAAAATACGGAAATTGGATTAAAATCACAATCCATAACATGATGATTCCATGGTGTTGGTAATTTTACAAGTTCGATTATGAGTTGTACAATCCAACTATGATTACTACCACAAGTCATACAAAATACAAGTTTGATAGGTTTCAATTAACGATTATGATTAGCCCCATCGGCTCGATTATCATCAAGAGTTCTAAACTACCCAAGGCAATCGAATGTAGTACAACTCAACTAACGACATTGAGATGAATTCATAGGTTGATAATAACAACAAGGGACGATGAAGAACGGGAGGAGAACACCTTCAAAACCTTCTCCGGAGCTTGATCAATCCACTCTACTATGATAATACACAGCTAGGAAGGCTTAAAATTCGATTTGGAGGGTTGGATGGTTATATTTGGGCGAGAAGAAGTGTTCAAGGGTCGGAGGAAATGAAAGAGGAAATGTCATTTTATAACACCAGGCCAGAACTACGTATGTAATGCCTAAGGTTTTATGTACGTAACCATCGTTACGTATGTTACTTCCATAGGGCTAACGTACGTAAGTGATTCTCAGAGGTTACTGCCCGAAATGCATCGTGATGGAGCACATTATTTAATCATTAAAATGAGGTACAAAGTTTTAAGTAGCATGGAATACTCGTAGTATTACATACCATCTCCCTTAAAATAGTTCATCCCAAAACTAAGAAAATAACTCGGGATGACTCTCTCATGCTAGACTCAGTCTCCAAAGTTGCTTCTTCCACGCCGTGATGTTACCAACGAACCTTCACTAGGGGTATGGCATTATTCCTCAAGGTCTTTACACGCCGATCTAGAATCGCGATTGGCACTTCTCTGAAGGTAGCATCGTTAAAAATTTATAACTCCTAGAAATTGATTTTGTGACTCGGATCGTAAGCGTACTTCCTCAACTGGGATATGTGGAAGACATCGTGCACTCTGTCTGGTGGCAGTTCTAATCGATAAGCAAGCCTACCCACACGGTTTAAAATCTCAAATGGGCCGATAAACCTCGGGCTCAGCTTGACCTAAACGTGATCCCCAACTGGAAATTCCAGCGGTCGTTGGTGATCCGTAGCGTATGACTTCTGGCGGCTCTGCGCTGCTAACATGTGTTTACGGACAACGGAAATATTTTAGTAGATCCCTAGATCAGATCCAACTCAGTGGTGACGACATCGGAAGCATCATCCCAACATAGGGGGACTTGCATCTCCTACCGTACAAGGCTTCGAAGGGTGCCATGCCTATGCTCGCATGCCAACTGTTGTTATATGAAAATTCTGCTAAGCAGAGATGTTTAGCCCAATCTTTGCCCTAATCGAGTACACATGCTCTCAACATATCCTTCAGGGTCTGTATCGTACGTTCCGTCTATCCGTCTGTTTGAGGGTGATAGGCTGTGCTGAAATGTAACTGAGTACCCATAGCCTTGTGGACAGCCTTCCAGAAGCGAGACACGTACCTAGTGTCTCTATCTGATATGATCGCCGAGGGAACGCCCTGTAGTCTCACGATTTCTCGGATAAAGATGTTGGCCAACTGCTCTATTCCGGTAGTCTCCTGGATCGGAATGAAATGTGCTGACTTCATCAGACGGTCTACAATAACCCATATCGTGTCCTTACCTCTATAAGTGTCAGTTTTATATACTTATTTGTGATTAGTATTGATATATTTCACCCATAATTATGAGCTAGTCTACTCGTTTTTGCTTTGACTTAATTAGTTTTTAATAATTTTATTTTTATAGGATGAAGATGTAAATTTAGTCTTAATCGGATTAAATTACTGATTTACTCAAGAAATAACATGTGCATAAAATATTCTCTTTGTTGAATTTTTATGTATTCATGTTGTAGGCCTTTCTAGACGAGTTCAGCAGTCTTTCCGGATTCAAAATCAGAGTTATATATCAAAAGTTATCATCCGAAGAAGATTTGGCGCAAAAACGCGAAGTCTAGGAAATTCTGGGCTGAAAACGTAACTCACAAAGCAACCAGTGTACAAAAAGCCGAAGCAATGTTATGGCCGCAACATCTGAAAGTTACGGCCGTAAGACCTCAATGTTATGGCCGTAACATCTGCAAGTTACGGCCGTAACTCTTGACAGATTATTGATCATTGTCTAATTTTTTATACTTTTGGTCTATTATTGAGGGGATGACTGACATTGATCTGATCTAATGTAATAATGCTGGAGTTTTGGAGCTATTAGATGACTTTAGGTGTATAAATAGACCCCTTAGATCCATCATTATGAGAATTCATCTTATTATTTTCTCATTTTGTAATACTTTTTCTTTTTGTGTGAAGAACACACTTGTGTTCTTGAGTGATTTGTGTAAGTGTGGTTTAGCTTATGTTGTTGAGGGAGTTTATTGTTTCTTTCTCCTTTATCTACTAAGGGAGTTAGAATCAATTCTTTCCCTTTTTCAACTATTAATGACCACTCAAGCTTGTAATATGTTGAATAAACCCTTAATGGGCTAAGTTACCTAAGTTGGGATTATAAACAAGGTTAGTCATGTTATTTAAGTTTGTATAAATATCTATTATGAATTACTTATTATTGTGTGTGATTTTCATTGTTTTACCAATCTTTATTTATTTGGCTAATAAATGACGATATTTATGGTCTTCATATGTTTCGAAAGAAAATATGTTTGATTTGATCAAATGATCTTCACTCTAAGTTGTTCTAGGGGATAGGAATATACCTCTAGACCTTAGATGATTCTTTGAGTTATTTTCATAAAACCTAATGCTATGTATTGAAGCCAATCAACATAGAAATATAGTGGATTGATTCAATATATAAGGGGCGTTTTGACATTCGAAAGAGGAACCGTTTTTTTAAGAAAAATAGAATCTACACAACATAATAAGTAAATACATCTTATGATCTCCTATACATCTTCTATAACTAATGATGAACTAAGTTTGTAATCCCAACTATTTCATTTTATCTTTTATTAATCTATTATTAGTGCAATCTTTCATTTCCTTGAATTTTAGAACTATTATTGTATTTTCATTGCAATTGTCAGACCAAACTCTTTAATTGTGTGTTTCACTCATATAAATCTCTATAACAAATAGTTAAATAGCGTATAATTCAATATATAACCTAACTTCCTCGTGGGATCGATAAACCGGACTCAAAAAGTCCACTTACTACTTGATACAATATCGTGCACTTGCGATAGTAACACATATCACGTGTCAAGTTTTTGGCACCGTTGCCGAGGAAGTATAAGTGTTATTTTTGAAATCTTACATTGTAAACTATTTTTATAGATACAATTTCTCGACGTTGTAACTTAGTACTCAATTGTATTTGTCCGGTCAAGTGGCGGATAACGGTACTCCGTGACTATTAAAGTCGGAATTTTCAGTTTCCCACAACAACTGATATTTATAGATATTTTCTCCAATTATTTTTATTTTATTTTTTTTATCATGGAAGAAACTTTGAATAAAATTGAAAAAAGATTTCCCTTTCTGAGCAAAAATGTCATTTTAAAAATTTACAAGACAAGACTTGAAAGGATGAGGTTGCTTATGAATAAAAGCATACCTTTTGACATTAGATTCATAATTGAAGCCAAAGTGAGAATAGCAGGTGAATTCACAGAAATACCTACTAGATTTTTACCAGGGCTAGGAAAAAGTTCATATGCCAAGAAACGACGAGCAAAGATAATAGCCGTTTGCTATAAATGTGCTAGATGGAACTGTAATTTAAAATGTCGATCTTTAGGAATTCCATCTACAAACAGAGAAGATAAAATTCAATTCATTAAGGATGGTCTGAATAAAGAGAAT
This sequence comes from Orobanche coerulescens, assembly GCA_033398695.1. Lineage (NCBI taxonomy): Eukaryota > Viridiplantae > Streptophyta > Magnoliopsida > Lamiales > Orobanchaceae > Orobanche > Orobanche coerulescens. The sequence goes on along the minus strand of CM065816.1, from coordinate 111,332,941 downwards.
TTAGATAATATCTAAATTTCTCTTGACACGCATCCTAGTGGACTCGTACATTACGGAATTCGATGTTTGTGGAATAAATTCAAACCAGAATATGAGCAACATCTTGGGAATCTGACGTTAAAAGACCATGTTTGCCAATTTGTAAGAAAATTGGATGGGAAGCTTCTCCCCGACTCATAGAAGGCGTTTAGGCCGTTTTTGAACGTAAAATCAGAGGAAGATGTGAGCCACAATCACAACTACTGTACATACTCGTGAGTATCTTTAATTTTTGTCGTATGGTGAGATTTTCTGAATAAAAAATGGTGATATGCAATAAATGCATTCATTATTTTATTGAGTAGTTGAAGCGCAATCAACGCAATCACAAACTTGTTAAACAATTTTACCTCATTTTTCTTCTATAAATAAGCATTGTGCTTGTTTCTTTTATTCATCCCTCAAACTTGTACTTTTCTCTTTTTCTCTCTAATAAATTTCTTTTCAAAAATGGAATCATCATCTTCCACAAAAAAAATTTAGCACAGTCTGCATTTTTGGTAGAGCTAGTTATGGAAAAGAGGCATGCTTTACTGAAGCAGCCCACAACTTGGGTCGTACCTTAGGAGAAAAATGCATTCATATAGTTTACGGAGGAGGAAGTCTAGGATTAATGGGATGAGCTGTTGCTTCTGCCTATATGGAAGGAGTAAGAGTGTTGGTAATAATTCCAAAACCTCTGGCTGAAAGTAAAATCACCGGGGCAACTATTGGAGATGAGTTTAGAGCTGTAAATATGCAAGATCGTATAACTCACATGATAAATAATTCTGGCGCCTTTATCACCCTTCCCGGTGGTTTTGGCACTCTTGAGGAACTTTTTCATGTGGTTACCAGAGCCCAGCTAAATGTTCATCAAAAACCAATAGGTCTGCTTAATGTCAATAGTTTCTTTGATGGTTTACTATCTTTCATCAACTATTCTGCTGAAAAGGGTTTTATTTCCGAGCGTGCTAAACGAATCATAGTTGTTGCAACAACAACAGAAGAACTAATCAAAAAACTCATTGAATTTGTTCCTCAACCAGATCCAGCTCTAGTTAATATTGTCTGGATGGAAGATTTTACCGTGAGAAAATGAAAAGTGGGTTCATTCCTCTCCCTTTGATAACCCATGTCGGACCTCTTGTATTTTTACTTTCTGTTATGTGTTAAAATCGTGATAAATAATGGCAGCTTAAGGAGTTTCTTTTTGAACTCTTGACGCGCATCTATTCGCGATTTATGTATTGTTATTTTATTGCTGTAATTTTTATTGTTTGTTTTTTATTGATGGCAGCGTAAGGCGACTCTTCGGACTTTCTTGAAGCGCGTCTTAAAAATTGTGTTATACTTCCGAGTATATTTTATTTTATTTTGTTGTTTGCCTCGTATATTTATTCTCTTGAAGATTCTAAAAGACGTTAGCTCAAGCATCAATTTTCATAACAGGGAGTATTCAGTTTTTCTCCTTGCTTTTTATTTTATTTTATTTTTTTTTAAAACTGAGGGCAGTTTCTTTTTCAAGTTTAGGGTGGTGTGTTTTGATTATTTTGGTGTGTTTATCTTTGATTATTGTGGTGTGTTTTGATTTTTGTTATTTGGCTTTGATTTTTTTTAGTGTATATTTATGTATATTTATTTTGTTTATTTTGATTTGTGAAATTTCTAGATCTGGCCATAACACCAATAAATTAGCTATATACAAGCTTCGAAAATCGTTTTAAACTGGTTAAAAAACTGTATATTCCAAAAATTTTGAGCCTTAATCTCTCTTTCTAAGCCTTGTAGTCATCATATAAAATCGAGTCATTCGTTACCTTGAGAAAAGAAGAATCAGTCGGTTGTTGAAAAATAGAACTGAAATTTACTTAATTTGGGGAGTTAGTTTTTCATGCTTAGCTAATAAACGATTTTCTGCAAAAATTCTATTCCCTAAAAAAATGGAGTCATTGGTGAAAAGAGCTACGCTTTAGCAAATAACGGTGTGAAAGCTATCACCTAAAAAAAAGATAGAAAATGTGTTGGTGAAAAGAGCTACACATTAGCAAATAACAGTGTGAAAGCTATCACCTAAAAAAAATAGAAAATTGTGTTGGTGAAAAGAGCTGCACGTTAGCAATTAACGGTGTGAAAGCTATCACCTAAAAAAATGGAAATTGTGTTGGTGAAAAGAGCTACACGTTAGCAAATAACAGTATGAAAGCTATCACTAAGGGATGTAGTTTATGAGCAGATTTGAATTAATTAGCGGTTGAATTTCAATACACTCAATTTCGTGAACAATCACAATATTTGATGACGCCGATAAAATTCTTCATATTGAGTCGAAAAATAAACGAATGATCGAGAGTAACCATCAAAGGATTCGTGTATATCACGAGTGGGAAATAAATAATCAACCTTTTGGGGGGAAACCTTGCATTTTGGAATTACAAAAATAAAACCGTGTTTTAACTTCAAAATCATTAGTAGATTTATTTTGAATCTTGATTCATTTTTATCTACTGTATAAAGCTGGTTGTTGTGTATTAATGGCATTTTGATCTCCTTTTCTCTTTTTATATGACTATTTTTCTTAATTTGTGTGTATATTATTTTTCTTATTTTGTGTCTTATTTTTTTATTTTATTTTGAGCGTGAATAATAAAGAGTCTTGCTCGGGACTAGCAAGAATTTAAGTTTGGGGGTGTGATAGGTGTCAGTTTTATACACTTATATGTGATTAGTATTGATATATTTCACCCATAATTATGAGCTAGTCTACTCGTTTTTGCTTTGAATTAATTAGTTTTTAATAATTTTATTTTTATAGGATGAAGATGTAAATTTAGTCTTAATCGGATTGAATTACTGATTTATTCAAGAAATAGCATGTGTATAAAATATTCTCTTTGTTGAATTTTTATGTATTCATGTTGTAGGGCCTTTCGAGACGAGTTCGGCAGTCTTTCCGGATTCAAAATCAGAGTTATATATCAAAAGTTATCATCCGAAGAAGATTTGGGGCAAAAACGCGAAGTCTAGGAAATTCTGTGCTGAAAACGTAACTCACAAAGCAACCAGTGTACAAAAAGCCGAAGCATTGTTACGGCCGCAACATCTGAAAGTTACGGACGTAAGACCTCAATGTTACGGTCGTAACATCTGCAAGTTACGGTCGTAACTCTTGACAGATTATTGATCATTGTCTAATTTTTTATACTTTTGGTCTATTATTGAGGGGATGGATGGCATTGATCCGATCTAATGTAATAATGCTGGAGTTTTGGAGCTATTAGATGACTTTAGGTGTATAAATAGACCCCTTAGATCCATCATTATGAGAATTCATCTTATTATTTTCTCATTTTGTAATACTTTTTCTTTTTGTGTGAAGAACACACTTGTGTTCTTGAGTGATTTGTGTAAGTGTGGTTTAGCTTATGTTGTTGAGGGAGTTTATTGTTTCTTTCTCCTTTATCTACTAAGGGAGTTAGGATCAATTCTTTCCCTTTTTCAACTATTAATGACCACTCAAGCTTGTAATATGTTGAATAAACCCTTAATGGGCTAAGTTACCTAAGTTGGGATTATAAACAAGGTTAGTCATGTTATTTAAGTTTGTATAAAGATCTATTATGAATTACTTATTATTGTGTGTGATTTTCATTGTTTTACCAATCTTTATTTATTTGGCCAATAAATGACGATATTTATGGTCTTCATATGTTTCGAAAGAAAATATGTTTGATTAGATCAAATGATCTTCACTCTAAGTTGTTATAGGGGATAGGAATATACCTATAGACCTTAGATGATTCTTTGAGTTATTTTCATAAAACCTAATGCTATGTATTGAAGCCAATCAACATAGAAATATAGTGGATTGATTCAATATATAAGGGGCGTTTTGACATTCGAAAGAGGAACTGTCTTTTTAAGGAAAATCGAATCTGCACAACATAATAAGTAAATACATCTTATGATCTCCTATACATCTTCTATAACTAATGATGAACTAAGTTTGTAATCCCAACTATTTCATTTTATCTTTTATTAATCTATTATTAGTGCAATCTTTCATTTCCTTGAATTTTAGAACTATTATGGCATTTTCACTGCAATTGTCAAACCAAACTCTTTAATTATGTGTTTCAATCATATAAATCTCTATAACAAATAGTTAAATAGTGTATTATTCAATATATAACCTAACTTCCTCGTGGGGTCGATAAACCGGACTCAAAAAGTCCACTTACTACTTGATACGATATCGTGCACTTGCGATAGTTACACTAAAGACGTGTCAACCTCCCATCGTTGTTGGTAACTTGGTGACAAAATCCATGGATATGCTCTCCCATTTCCATTCCGTAAAGGGTAAGGGTTGCATGATTCCGGCCGGTCGGCGATGTTCGATCTTCACTTGTTGACACATCATGCATCGAGCAAAAAATCTGGCTACTTCCTGTTTCATGTTTTTCGACCAAAAGCTCTTCCGCAGATCTTTATACATTTTTCTTGCCCCGGGATGCACAGAATAGGGAGTAGAGTGAGCTTCCTTCAGTATAGTTTGCCTTAGCTCGTCGTTTGGCGGGATACAGATCTTATTCTTAAATCTTACCAAGCTTGGATCCTATAGTCTGAGATAACTCCCCATTCGGCCCTTGCACCGATTCCACATAGTTCGGGGTCTTCCATTTGTGCTAGACGTATCTCATCCAGCAGGGATGAATGAATATTAATTGAGCACAACTGTCTCTGGCGGCGTTGTACCCATACTTCAATACCATTCCTCTTGAGGTCCTGTTGCAGTTCTGATTGTACTGTTAAACTGGATAGCGTCATCTCTTGCTACGTCTTCCGGCTAAGTGAATCCGCTACGATGTTGGCCTTTAGGGTGATATAAAATCTCTATTTCATAATCCTTGATTAGCTCTAACCAGCGCCTCTATCTCATATTTAACTCTTTTTGGGTGAAAGTATATTTTAAACTCTTGTGGTCCGTAAAAATTGCCTCGACTTTATGGGGATCTACTCGGACCCCTTCCGCTGATACCACGTGACCAAGGAACATCACTTCCTTTATCCAGAATTCACACTTGGAAAGTTTGGCATATAAATGCTCGCGTATTAAGAGGTTAAAAACGATCCGTAAGTGTTGCGCATGTTCTTTCGGACTCTTGGAATAAAACAAAATATCATCGATGAACACAACTATGAACTTGTCCAAATACTCTATGAACACTCGATTCATTAACTGCATAAACACAGCAGGTGCATTAGCGAGACCAAACGGCATCAACACAAACTCATAATGTCCGTAGCGAGTTCTGAATGCTGACTTCGGGACATCGGATTACTTAATCCTCAACTGATGGTATCCCGATCTCAAATTGATCTTCGAAAACACTGCCGCTCCTTGCAACTGGTCGAACAAATCATTAATCTGTGGCAACAGGTACTTACTCTTGATCGTCATCTTATTCATCTCCCGATAGTCGATGCACAATCGAAACGATCCATCTTTCTTTCGAACAAAAAGAACTGGTGCACCCTAGGGTGAAACACTTGGCTGAATATAACCTTTGTACAACAACTCTTCCAGTTGCTTATTCAATTCATACATCTCGATAGGTGCCATACAATACGGCGCCTTAGTAATAAGTGTAGCTCCTGGTTTTAGCTCAATGGTAAACTCTACATCTCGTCGTGGAGGTAGTCCAGGTAATTCGTCAGGGAACACGCCCGGAAATTCATTCACAACAGGAATAGATGAAAGCTCTACGCTTCCTTCCTCTTTCTTCTTCGCATAACACCAGTACCCGGTACATCCTTCCTTTAGTAATTTGACAGCCTTCATGGATTTGATCACTTTTCCTGAGCTTCCTGGTCTCCATCCCTCGAATAATAATTCAGAACCATCTTCGGCTATCAGCAAGATATTCCTCTTCCGGTAGTTTACAATAGCTCCATATCGGCTATCATCGAGATATTCCAAGAGTAAGATCGTCTCCTTGTATCTCTACCATAATCAGATTGAGAGCCACTCTTTGCCTCCAATTGATATAGGAAAATCTCTAGTTTCTAAGTTACCCACAATTATTTCCCCACTCGGTAAACCCACAATATAAGGCTCACATTCATGAAAACAAGAAATGTTCAAGCGATTAACACAAGATAATGATATAAACGAATGTGTAGCTCGTGTATCGATCAAAACACTAATTAGTTGTGAAAGGATTTAAATGGTACCTGATGCGACAGCTGCATTCTGATCGTCTACCCTTCTCATATTAGAAAGACGTGGAGGAGCGGAACCTGCACTCGATGCTTCTTTTCGGTCATACTGTCCTCTGTCTCGACCTCGGCCTAAATTCTAGGGCTGTTGAACACTCTGTTGCATCTGAGGGATGCTTCCCTCCTTCTGAACTGGCTGCGAATTACGAGCTCCAAAAGATTTTGCAGCCTCTTCATAGAACACCGCACGATGTCCTTCTAGTTCAAAATCATAACACGTCATGGCAGGGAGTGAGAAATCACATCGATAGTAGGGATGGCAATTTACTCGCGGGTAATGGATAACTGCGGGCACCCGACCCTAATAGGTGTGGGTTTGGTGGGCATTTGGTATCCGCCGATAGCTTAGTGGTATGAAATTACTATCCATTAGGTTCGCGGGTACGGATATGGATAGCTACTATCCGTACCCGCGAAACCCGTCTACCCGCGAAAAACACCTGCGAAGATACCTGTGAAATACCCAAAAAATACCCATGAAATACCCATAAAATACCCGAACAGAGCCCGACCCACACTCATTATTTAAAAGATTCACACAACAAACAAAACCCTAACCCTACCTAATTAGTTCAACGTCGCCGCACACACTAACACCCTTCATTCTCTTCATCTCTGCTACTTGCTCTCTCTCCTCCCCCATTACCCTCCTCCTCGCGAATCATCCCGTCGGTTTCTCCTGGTTCCCTTGTGATCTCTTCTAATTGCGATAGCTCAGGTATGGTTTATGGCCCTAGCTCTTTCATCTTGTCTTTCTTCTACTAGAAATTATATTTCAAAAATTTATCCTTATTTTATTAATTTTACCAAAAGAACAATCGGGTTCAGATTTTAGGAGAAATAGAAAAGTGGGTCTTGAAACCTCTTTATTGGTAGCAGTAATGTGTTGTGTGTTGTGTGTGTCGCCTACAACAAATTGAATTTTTCTTCACTCTTGCGGTGAATCTGTTTTGAGCAGCATGATTTTGATTGTGATTTTCTGCACACCATGAGTGATGAATCTGACTGCGCTTTCTTCTTCTTGAATTTCCAGAATTACGATAGTGTTTCTAATAGTCGTTCACGAATGGTTTAAAATCTAATAAATCAAAATGGCTTCAGATTGTTCAATTTCTAATGTAAATAGTTGTTTATTTCATTGATAGGTGAAGGAAAGAATGTAAGTTTTTGGACATGTCTTGAAGATGAAGAAGAAGAGTTCAAGGAAAATAGCTCTATTGCAACTGTTAACTTCGAATAATATGCTTCCATTAGAATTTAAACTTTGTTTTTAGTTGATGATTTTGGATATTAATTTTGTGCTTTGTGATTTGTGGATTTAAATCTTGAACTTTGTGGGTTAGAGGATTTGAATTTCTGAGTTTGATTTATGGATATTAATTTGTGTGAATTTTTTATTTATATCGAATTCATTTATTTGCATCGCGGGTATCCGTCGGATAGCGGATTGCGGATACCCGACGGGTGGCGGGTTGCGGATACCCAACGGGTGGCGGATACCCACGGGTCGTGGGTGTGGTTGGCAAATCATACCCATCGAGGGTCGCGGGTTGGGTCGCAGGTACAGGTTTACCTCGCGGGTACGGATGTGGATAGGCACTATCCGCGCCCGTCGTACCCGACTGCCATCCCTAGTCGATAGTGTCCTATCCGGCCACAGTTAAAACATTTCCTGGTTGCATCGGCCATTACTGATACTGCTCTGGAGTTCTTTCCACCTTTGGATGGATGCGGAGGCCTCTTGAATGAATAAAAGGAAGTCTGGGCTTTGCGGGGCCCACTACTTTTGTGCTTTGTGAAACTAGCAGAGACTTTTTGCTTCTTGGGCTCAGAGAACTTTTGCATAGCTGCTTCTTTTATTTCATAGGCCAGAGCTTTGTCTTGGTACTGGCGGAGAGTGGTGCATTCAAAACCTGACATGTACCTCTGTATCTCCGGCTTCATTCTCATATCAAAGTGAACCATCATTTCTGCATTGGTTCTAACCAAGTGTCGAACAAACGCCAGCTGTTGCTTAAATGTTTTAATCGCCTGAGCCACAGGCACATCCGAAGGCTGTGCGGAGAAAAATTCTCGAACCTTTGATTCTCTCACCGGATGAGGGCAGTACTGAGCTTCCATCATAAGTTTGAACTCTCCCCAATCGGCATCATGATCAACAGGTCAGATGGCTTCCCACCACTCGGATGTTTCTCCTGTCAGAAAGTACTAGATAATGGGGGCTCTTCGGTCGTCCGGGAAGTTAATCCTTGCAAATACTTTCTCCAACTCTCTCAACCAGTGATCCCATGTCGGTGTCTCAGAGAAACCATCGAATTTTGGCGGGTGCATCTTCGACACCTCCTGTAGCCATCTGTCTCCTCGATTTCCCAAGTCTGGGATGCCTTGCTGTCTTTCTCCCGACTGCAATCCTACTGCCACTTGCATTCTGTCCACTACTTGAGCAAATTGGGATATCTGGTTGACCACTTGGCGTAGTATGTCGCGAACGGCAGGATTGGCATTTGTCTCCACCGTCTGTTCTCGTTCATTGTTAACGGACTCTTGATGTTCTCCAGAATTGGAGTTAGCCTCATTTGATAGCGAATTAGGAACAGAGGGTGAAGCTTCCCTCTCCACATTTCTATGTCTGCGTCCACGACCGCGACCAAGTCCACATCCTCCTCTCATCATACTATAAGCATAAATACTCAATATATAGGTAACAACATCGTACTAACGTTCAAAAAGTATAACACGTCAAGGACAAGTTAGAGTTTAGGAAACTTACAACTACCGCTCACACAAAGACATAGGCAGTACAGTGATGTTATATGCGGCTGGTTACTTCAAAAGACATATATGAACCCTATTTTAACCCAACGGCCAAGATATCTATAATCTTAGCTCCGATACCATATTCTGTAACACCCCGAGATATTCAGAATTATTATAGTGTCGTAAATCCTTGATGTAAGGATTTACTAGGCTAAGAATTTAAAAACAACATTATTAAATACCAATCATAAAAATAATTATTACATCACCAGTCTAAAATATACAAATCCATCCACATCCGAATACAAACTTCAAAGACGATAAAACAACAGCGTACTCGAGTACTTTATTAAAACAAAACAAACATATGACAAATCATTCTGGCCGTAACATCACTCCGCACCCTCGTCATGATGCAGCTCTAGTGGTTGTTTTCCCGCCCTCCTGGATCCTGAACATAAAACAAATGTTCACCTCTGAAGGGGTTACCACAACGATGCTAGTACAAGTACGATAATTATACAACAATAGATTATTCAACATATCCCGAAGAATAATAAAAACATCATCAATGACAACAATATCAACGAATCTTTACTACGAGAAGACTCACAATACCATACACAACATGATAAATATAACATGATACAACATACACATGGTAATTCCGATGATCCAACGTTCACTGCATAGATCCCAAGATGATCCCGTCGGACCAACATAAGGTGGAAAAACCTGTCCAATGATCCAACGCACGCTAGCATAGATCACAAGATGATACCGTCAGACCAACACGAGGTGTAGATACAACAACGACACATTAACGTAAACATGTATAACATCAATACATAAAACGTAATTAAAGTGCTTGCCTTAGAAAGATGGCAATGAATAAACACTCCAACGACTTCAATAAACTCAAGGGCCATTCCTTTGATCAACCGTTCGCAACCTCGAACCTTACAAAAAGGAAATAAAGACAACTCAACTTATGTAACAATTATAACATTCGAACATCTAATGTCTACTACGGCAGAGTTACATTCTAAGTTAGCCGGTTCACAGTTCAACTATTCGATGAACGCTCGGACGAACTAATGACATACCTCATGCGAAGCAAATGACCATAACGGAGATGAAAAGTCGACGTCTACGAATTCAAGGATATTTAAATCATCATAAATTCACATTTCGGTTCCTGATTATCAATTCTAATACTTGGTTCGGTCATTTAACACATTTCAGTCGAGTTCTAACTTAATTCATCTCCAGGGTTCCGTTCTTCCGCAAGCAATACTTCTTGCCAAAGTTTTAAGTTCAAAACCATTCACACCAACCTAATTACTATGTTCTATCCAACAATATGAAGATTAATGAAAAACTTCTACAAATCATGAACTATACTTGAAGAACACCCTCTACCTTAATCTCGTTCCCCAAAAGAGTGTTTCAAAACCATTGTTAAAGGCATGTTATGAATTCAGTAGACTCCATCTTGATGTTTAACAAAATCAAGGCGTAACACAAATTCCATTAACCATGAAAATCCTAGTATAAATTCCCTCAATTCTCCTAAAGCATGGTATACGGTTCGCTAAGTTGTCAAATAAATATTAATAACTCCAGTAGCATGCTCATAAGCAGTACAAGAATATGAATTCTAGACTAGGATAGCTTCACATACCTTATTTCGGAAGAGAATGATGAAACACTCGGCGGAACTCAACACCCGGAGCTTGAACGCCAAACCAAGATGCTTCCCAACTTCAACCACCAAGTATAAAGGCTAAACAAGGATTATAATGTGGGGGAAGGCTCTCTGGACTTTCATAAATCGGCCAAGGAACGAAGGAGAACAATTGTGAAATGAAATAGGGTGATGTATTATTTATAAGACCCTGATCTTTACGTACGTTAGCCACAAGGTATTACGTATGCTATAGCCTTAACGTACATTATGTGCTACTCCTTACGTACGTTAACATTCACCAGTAGATACTGCCTCATTTTCTGACCTCCTTAATGCACGTTAACCATCACCTTTACGTATGTAATACGCTCTATGCAGCGTACGCTACTTTAATCCTTTAACATACGTTATGCCTCGTTGACTTGCTTTATCAAAAAGATGTCCAGGATCACGCAGGAATCTTATCTTATCTGGACCCCATCCCCAGCTGGCCCATACGCCGACGAACCTGATCTACTTGACTGCCTGTTACGTACGTTATACATCACCCATAACGTACATTATCTGCATCACTTAACATGCATTATGCTCACCCGTTAACGTACGTTATGATGTAATTGCATGCATGAATTTGCAAGTTCTTCCCAATATGATCATGAATGTTGAAATAAGAATACGAAAAAATCATACTTCAATTATTGATACCACAAAGTCGAGTATTACAAGGTTCAAATACAGATGAAAATACCCAACAATTATCCGGATATTACACTTACTCTTTGGATATATTGGGGCCTTGCCCTTATCTTTTTGTACCCATCCTTTGGGCTTGAACTGCTTTTTGCCTTTCTTCATATTGTTCTTGGACCTCTAAGGCCCGGAAGAAATTACAAGAGCACCCTCATTCGGCCTAGTCTTCATTTAAGACTATGTCGTAATTAGTTTTTTCATCAGCCCAACCAAGTTATAAGAAATCTCATTGCAGTTGAAGTTCAATACAAACTGTAGGATAAGGTCGGTCTGGAGAGAAGCGTGCATCCTAAAATAAAGAGCCTCCAATATCTTGACCGTAGATATCATTTTGAGGATGTGATCCCCAACTTTCTCACCTTTTTTCATCTGAGCACCAAGAAATTGCTTCGATATATCATATTGGGCGGTTCGACTATGCTCCCCATACAACTCAGTAAGATGGCCAGAATTTTCTGTAACACCCCCAGAATACATCCGGAAATGTCACACGCCGTAGACCCTTATCACAAGGATCTACCAGGCTAAACTCCAAAAGACTACTTAATGATTGACCGACCGGGGTCAAAATTAATTACAAAGCAGACCGACAAGGTCATTAAACAATTCAGAAACTAACAAAATTTACTTCTCAATGACAATAATAAACTTGAACACGGAAAGGAATGACAACTTAATTTAATAATTGAAAACTACACCCGTGCAAGGGTGAATACTCAACCATATGAGAAAATACCGACCAAGACGACACAAAAGAAAAAGACTCTGACTCTTGTGTGATTAGCTTCGTCATCTTCCATTTCCTTCCAAGCCAATCCCGAGACTGCTCCCGAGCTGTTAAAACCTGAGCGCATAACAGGCATCCACCCCCTGAAAACTCAGAGGTTAGCAAACTAGAATTTTGCTAGTGCAAGTACATAATGTACAGGATATACGTAAAGTATCAACACAAACTCAACTGCCACGAAGCCTTAACACAAACCATGTAACACCCCCAATCCACTCAGGGATATTACACGATGTAGACCCCTTTCCGCAAGGAGCTATCAGGCAGGAGACTACAAATCAAAACCCGCATACGGTCAACTTGACCAAAACATAATACCGTAGACTGATTAGGTCTCTCAAAACACAGCATATCCGTACATCTAATGAACCAAAAATACAACTCGATCACATAATACATAGATTGTCCATCCCCTCAAGGATGACAAGAAAAACTCAAACCGACAGATCACTGACGGACAACAGAATACGACTGTGGCTAGTATCGCTGCTTTGCATCATCCTCCGAGCCAATCCTATGGTTGCTCACTCTCCAGTCAGATCACCTGGAATAAATAACAAAATCCCCAACGAGGGGTTAGCGATGGAATCGCTAGCAAGTAACCAAGCTATAAAGTTATACATCAAGAATATAACCGTTATGAAAATAACCTTTCGACAAGGTAGTAACACGATCAGCGAGTCTAAAGACTTTTTGAAAACGGTTCCCATTAGGGAAGATCATAAAGATAACTTCAAAACACATTTGAAAGAATAATTGAGGACGTCGGGGGTCTCAGTGTAAAATCACGAAAAGATTTGTAGTTCTCAAAATCAAAGAGTTTACTTTCAAAACCATATAGATGGTACGATTCTCAAACAAGCCTCAAAGGCGGAACCAAAATCGCCAATATAATCAGAATCCAAGATTCAAACAATCACAAATCAAAAATATCCAATCAATATTCCTATCACATTCCATGGCCTCGATGGGACCCATCCCGGATTAGAAACAAACACAAATCCACCCATAAGTTATCTTGACATCGTACTCACAAGTAACGATTCTCGGAGCCCTCTCCAGACCTAGCCGATTAGATAACCTTATGGTCAAATCATATCACTGGCCATACTCGCAAGTAACGCGCCGCCGGAGGCCTTACGGGTTCCTAACCGGTTAAACATTATTCAAACACGCCCACAAGTTATCGTGACATCACACTCGTAAGTGACGATTCTCGGAGCCCTCTCCAGACCTACCCGATTAGATAACCTTATGGTCAAAACATAACAACTAGCCGTACTCGCAAGTACGCGCCGCCGGAGGCCCCATGGGTCCCTACCCGGTCAAATCTCAATTCACTGATTTCACAACACAAGGTACAATATCCACCAAAACATGTAGAATATAATCTAATGCATCATACACCTCCTCAAAGGTTCAACGTTCACGTCACAACATCATTCAGGAAAGGTGTTAACAAACGGACAATACAAATATTCTACGATTCCACAATTCCTCGGATGACTACTCATTTCTAACATTCGTTTTAAGCAAAATACACATAAGGTTCAATAACATCAACCAAATCATTGAAATATGGATATACAACCTATAGACCACTATTAATAAGGTTCAATAACATCAACCAAATCATTGAAATCGGACGAACAACAAAGATTAAAAAGAAATCTCGAAAGTCAACCCTAGGAGATTTCAAGAGATTACCTCGATTCGGCGAAGAACACGGATTGAATGCCGATATAATCAACAAGGATCTTCCAAAGTGCCTTGGAAAAGAGTAGAATCGGCCAAGAACACCTCCTACCGGTCACTCTCGTCCGCAGCCGCACAAAAACGAGAAAAAAGTGAGAAAAAACGAAGTCTGTCCGATCTAGGCCTTCATCCAGCCAAGTCTGTCGAGCACGTACGGCCGTAACCAGCACTTTACGGCCGTAACTCGGCCAGGCCAGGCCCTGCTCCGGCCCTGACTCAAAGGTTCAACGTTCACGTCACAACATCATTCAGGAAAGGTGACAATACAAATATTCTACGATTCCACAATTCCTCGGATGACTACTCATTTCTAACATTCGTTTTAAGCACAATACACATGAAATGAATGTTATCTTCCTTCGGGAAATCTCAGGTTTACGTTTGTGTTACTTTCATAGAATCACATATTCATTTAAAAGTAAATTACGATCAAACGTTCAATCACTAACAAGTCCAAGTTAATTCCATGACACATCACATTCTCAAAGTATAAAGATTATAGATGAGATACTCGCCTCAAGTCCAAAGCACGCAAAACAACGGGGAAGCTTGACCGGAATACTCGAACACCTATAATCCTCTGAAAAAACAACGAAGATACGATCACAACGAGAATCAAGGCCAATAACGATGGAAATCCCAACAAACTATCGAAGGGAAACTCATTGGGACATTTAATCGAACATTCAATGTTCGATAATTCCCAAGAACACTCGAATCATCAATCGAGTTGAACAAATCCGAAATATGGATATACAACCCTTAGAACACGATTAATAAGGTTCAATAACATCAACCAAATCATTGAAATCGGACGAACAACAAAGATTAAAAAGAAATCTCGAAAGTCAACCCTAGGAGATTTCAAGAGATTACCTCGATTCGACGAAGAACACGGATTGAATGACGATATAATCAACAAGGATCTTCCAAAGTGCCTTGGAAAAGAGTAGAATCGGCCAAGAACACCTCCTACCGGTCACTCTCGTCCGCAGCCGCACAAAAACGAGGAAAAAGTGAGAAAAAATGAAGTCTGTCCGAGCCAGGCCTATATATGGCCGACAGGGTTACGGCCGTAACCGGCAGTGCCTTACGGCCATAACTCGGCCAATACGGCCGTACTCGGCAGGCCCTTACGGCCGTAACCGGCATTCGTCAAAATCCTGCCCAGCACCTGCCGACCACTTACGGCCGTAACAGATCACACCTTACAGCCATAACTGGCCTTCGTCCAGCCAAGTCTGCCGAGCACGTGCGGCCGTAACCGGCACCTTACGGCCGTAACTCGGCCAGGCCAGGCCCTGCTCCGGCCCTGACTCGATCGTGGCCACTCCGACGGCCCGGACGACCCCGAAACCCGAACCTGAATAAAAACCGAATATACGGTTATGAAGTACTCGCAAAGACGAATCCGAGCACTAAGAAAACACACGATTCCGACCACCCGAAGGCTCAAAATTCGACAACAGAAAGTAATTACCCCAAACTTTGGGAAATTACGAAAACGGCCCAAAACGTCCGAAATACACGATACACGATCGAAACACCAAACCAAAGCTCACAACATGAATAATAACATTAAATGAACTTACAAGAAACTCAAAACAACAGTTTCGGACGAGATTCGCAAGAATCGAACTCAAGTGCGGAAAAGCCGCTTAAGAACGCGGAACTCAACAAAACGACACCGAAACGAACTCGAATGACAAAAAGTGTAGAATTAATCATTCTCAGAATAACGATATGGTCATGAGCGAGTCGTCAAAATGGACTTCCAACGAAAAAAAAGAAATTGTTGGAAATCGAAATTGCGGATATTACAAACCACACATTCACATAAACAGCACATCAAAGCATTCATTTACACAAGGTGAAAGGTAATCACATAGCCATATTCTTTTTACGGATCATAACACCAATGAAACTTTAAACAAGCCCAATGAGTTAAAAGATCTAGCTTGAAAAACCCCTTTTTTAAAAGGAAAAGCAATTTGATAAGATAGTTTGAAAACGTTATTATTGACTCGGGCCGTCTTGGAGTTTCGAAAATCAAATGGGAATACTTTTAGAAAATAACTTCAAAATCTCTCGGGTCCTCGACCCAATTCACAGAATATCATCACAATACAATCAAGGACACAGCCTCTCATTCGACAAATCTTGCTCAAGACCCCTGATTAATTAACCCTCGAAGATCTCGTCAAATATCCTTGGTTAATTAACCCTGATACCAACATTTAAAAAAGTTGAAATAAACTTTGAATTACGAACATCATTCGGTATCGGGGTCTTAGCTATCACTCGAATATTCATAACCAATAAGCCTGTCAGACGCCTCCCTTGCACACCTGTGCACCGGCGTTCACTCCACTATATTGGCCGCCCCTTGAACATGTCACCGCACTAGCGATCACTCCCACAAGAGCCGCCCCTTGCACGCGCATTAGGAAACACCGTTGTTCACCAACCATATGGAGCCGTACATTGCAGCGTACACCAGGCCGGAGTACACGCCCCGCCCTTAGAGGTTCCCGGATACTACGTTTCTCACAATAAGTATCCACATTGATTCAAACATCAAGCACACAGATAAACGTTACAACAATTATCAACTCAGTACACCAAGTCACACAAATTATCCGTCAGTCCATAACCACACATCTAAACACTATCACGCACATTATCAATCAAAACTCAATCACAATAAGCCTTCAGACATAACCAACCAACGTCGCACATATATCCCTATATTGCAACTCAACAGAATATATATATATATATATTCATATATATAACCTTACTATATTATATCTATAAGTATAGTTCATCCATCAATCCAAGTTGAGTACGTCAACTAGTGTTAGCATTCATCACTCGACATTCACCGATATAGGCATATATATCAATATACGTATATACTTACATATATTTAACATATAATTATATATATATATACACATATATACATCCGTATAAATTCATACACTTCGACAACAATAATTTCACGTAGTTACAATTCGTATATCAAGGTACTTGCCTCAAATCCAAAGCACGCGAAGCAATGGGAAAGCTCGGTCGGAAACCCTCGAACACCTATAATCCCTCAGACAAAAACAATGAAGATACGATTATAACGAAAATCAAGACCAAAAGCAACGGAGATTGCAACAAACTATCGAAGGAAAGTTCATTCAAACATTTGATCGAACATCAAATGTTCACTATACCTCAAGAACACTCAAATCACCCTTTGGGTTGAAACGAACCGAAGATATGGATATACAATCCATAAAAGATGTTTAATAACAACATCTAACACCAATCGATTTATCAAAATCGGATGGAAAACGAAATCAAGAATAAAAGTCCCAAAAGGTCAATTCTAGGGAATCAAGAAAAGTACTTTGGTCCGGTGAAGAACAAAGGACTAAATGATGTTAAATACATGAATACTACTAAGATTAATCATACCCATAACGAATTAATCAACGATACGGAATGAATCGAACACTAACATCGAAATCCCCCAAATCACCCAAAAGTAAGGTTTCAAGAATTTACCTTGGATTAAGGATGAAGAACAATTGTTGTGTTGTTAATCCACACCAAAAACTTGTGGAGGAAGGATTATCTGATATTGGTGATGCTAATCGCTCAAGAAATCGCCCGTAAGTCGCTCAAGGAGAAGAGGAATGAGGAGAATGATGAAAACGAATTCTCTCCTCACAAACCCGCTGAAAAAGGGCCAAACTGACTCGCGTGCCGCGGCCCAGAACAAGCGTACCACGGCCTAGAACAAAAAAAAACGCCCAGCTAATGGCTTAGTGCTGCGGACCAGCCAGCAGAGGGCTGCAGCCCACGGTACAGCCTGCTCCAGCATCAAAAGGCACATGGTGCAATCTTAGCTATTTCGACCATAACTGCTTCGTCCGGACTCTGATTGACTCGCCGTTTGAACCATTGGAAAGCTAACTTGATGCTCTATAATAATGAAAAGATTCAGAATTTTTGGAGTTACCAAGAATTGATGGTGATTCTACAAAGTCGAACTCATACGTGGAAAAGTCGTTTAAGAACACTAAACTCAACAAAACAACACTGAAACGAACTCGGATGACAAAAAGTGTAGAATTAAACATTCTCGAAATGACAAAATGGTCACAATAGAGTTACTAAGATGGACTTCCACCAAGAAAAGAAAATTACCGGAAATCAAAATTGCGGATATTACATTTTCCTTGAAGAGGGCACGTTCTCATGGGCCCTCTGAAGCTCATTGTTCATTAAGGCCATCATGGAACCTCGGACCCTGACATCATCTTTAACCCATTTCTCATGGGTATCAATATCTTCTGACCAGCCCTGGTCCTTGCAGAAGACGGTGGGATGTCTGCCTCCAAGATGTAGCCTAGCATATTCATACTGAGGACCTCAGATTACGGAGCCAGTCCATAAAGTTGGGTCCCGTAAGAGTGTTCTTTTCAAGTAAAATAGCGAGTGAATTCATTGTCATTTTGAGATGAGTTGTTTGTTAACGGCAGAGAATACTTTTAGATTTGTTAGTGATTGTTTAATTATGATCCGAGTAAAGAATAAGGATTTTCTTATTCATAGCTCGGCTCCCACTATTTTTATAGGCATTAAACACTCCCATGTGGAATTCATAGTGGTGATCGAGTTCTTTATAAAGATTAATAGAGGGCAACTCATTCAGTTTCTATTCTATCATTCTTTATAAAGTGATGTCTAACACTAACCCATCTAATGGATGATTCGATCTTCTTTTACCCCTAGTTCACTTGCCCTCAATCCATACGGTATATATGGCTCATTGAACTATCTAAGTTTAAATTGTCAACTCCTATCAGTCTGAAAATTGAATCTCACTCGACAACCCATACGGCTTCTAGGGTTTTGATTAGTCACAATCGAAGGCATCTAGTGCACTCTAGGAATTTATCAACCTTCCCCCAAAATACTACCCCAATATACTCGGAAGAATAATATTTCGGTTTAGATTTTAATTTTAATTTTCTATGAGTTTGACGGAGGGTAGGAAACCTTGTAACCTTTATAACTTAGTGTTTGTAAGTGGGAGTATTACGCAATTATATGTTACACTTTGCATATTAATTTGTTTATAAGCGCGGTTTTTCGGTTTGTTTGTTTGTCATACAATATGAGAACATCCACAACCTAAATCTACCAACATGCAGTTCATGGACCGTTCCTAAGTAGCGAGTCATCATCGACCAAATAAAAATACAAGCAATCAGATTACATGTCTTGACTCTTCGTCTTCATGGCGGTTCGTCCTCGGCTCCTCGTTATAGCTAATTTATTACATCAATAAAAATTGCACCATATACAAATTTACTACAACAACAACAACAACAACAACATCTAAGCCTTAGTCCCAAAATGATTTGGGGTCGGCTAACATGAATCAAACTTTGAAACCGTCAATAATCGTTACATAAATAACATAAAAGGAAAAAAGAGGGAAAAAGTAGAGAAAAAAGCAAATAAAAAAAGAGAATGAATGAAAAAAAAAAAAAAAAAAAAAAAAAAAAAAAAAATATAAAAAAAAAATAAAAAATAAAAAATTAAAAAAAAGAAAATAGGAATTAAAAAAAAAAAAAAAAAAGAATCAGACTCCATCCACCATCCGTATTCTTTCCCGCCACATTTGCCTCTCCAACGCCATACTTTCTCCAATTCCAAGAAACCGCATATCATTTTCAATCATCTTTATCCAAGTTTTCTTGGGTCTTCCTCTACCTTTCACAACATTACTTGCTCCCCAACTTTCTAGCCTCCTCACTGGGGCATCAATAGGTCTTCTTCTCACATGACCAAACCATCGTAATCGATTCTCCATCATCTTGTCTTCTATAGACGCAACTCTTACCTTCTCTCTGATCACCTCATTTCTGAGCCGATCCTTTTTTGTATGACCACACATCCATCGTAGCATACGCATCTCTGCCACATTCATCTTTTGAACGTGACACTGTTTTACAGCCCAACACTCGGTGCCATATAACAGCGCAGGCCTAATTGCCGTGCGGTAAAATTTACCCTTTAATCTATGAGGCATGCCGGGATCACATAAAACCCCTGTGGCACTCTTCCACTTCAACCACCCTGCCTTTATTCTGTGAGCCACATCGCCATCTAGCTCTCCATCCTTTTGGATAATAGATCCAAGATACCGAAAGAAAGTGGATCCATGAACAACTTTCCCATCAAATGTGATCATCCCCGCCTCTCTATCGCCATATACAAATTTACTAATAAAATAAATTTGCTCAAAATGGCATTTAAAACCCCATCAAATAAAGATTCAAAACTAAGTCCATGAACTAAATCACCATTCCAATAATAATCCAATAAGTACATAAAACATGGCATAAATAATTAATCTAAATTTTGATCCAATCAATATAAAATTAATCTATCTATTAGAATTAATCTAATTAATTCACACAACAGATAATTTTAATTTATTCCGAATGTAAGTAAATATCTTATTAAATTAATTCCATTAAAATAAAAGTACCATATTTATATTTCAGTCAAATTAAATCCAATCTAATTTGTGGAAAATTAATTTTCCAAACACGAAATATAAAAATGGAGTCGAAAAAATTATCGGGGCCAAGCCCGTAGCCCGGCACAACTGCCTGCCCTGGGCTGAGAGGGTGACTGCCTCTCGGCCGCTGCCTGCCGAGAGCAGGCATCTCACTGCCGGCTGTTGCCGGCAGTGTCCCGGCAGCTCCGAGCCACCAAGTCCGGCCACTTTTCCAGCTCGTACTCCTCCTGGATTCAAAAATAATTTTTTTCTAATTTTATATCACAAATATAAATCAATTTAAAAATAATAGATTTATATTGTAACATAAAATCATGAAAATGAGTTTTTAGACGAACAATTAAATATTAACGATTAAAATAATTATGATTCCAAATCATAAAAATATTCAATCAAGCATTCCAAATGCAAATATCATATATACGATCGCATAGATCTTGCTCCGATACTACTATTGGTATTCGGTGATAATAAACAAAATGCACAGCGGAAATAAAAACGGATCAAACCGAATAAATCCGAACCCCTAAGGAGATCGATGAAGCATCGTATATATGAATACAAAAAGACGAAGATAAAATTAGAGAATTCATACCCTCGTAGTCCTTTCATAATGTATTCTTGATCACTAACACGAATACAATTCGAACGAGCTTGTGGAAAATCCAACACCAAAAATATCGAGTGTCTCTACGTCACCGCATCTCGGATAATCAACAAAAACTTTTATGACAATTCATTCTCAAGGAATGTGGCTACGACTTGTTATATAATTTTTTCTCTCTTCTTTCCTTTTCCATTCTTCTCTCTAAGAGATGAACACAAAAAATTTCTCTCCCTCTCCCAAATAGCACTCGACCGAAGTTGTGTTTGCAATACCCATACTTTCTATTTCTATATTTTCCAATTCTAGTGACTTGCTTGTGTTCATTGACACATTTCAGATATGGTTTGTTCAGCACATTTCGTCATTCGAGCAAGTTTTGATATTATTTCGGATTAATCGATGTATTAGTTTGACTTTGTAAAATCACCATCGATTCTTGGAAAGTCCAAAAGTTTTGAATCTTTTCAGTATGATAGAGCATCAATTTAGCTTTCCAATGGTTCAAACGGTGAGTCAATCGGAGTCCGGACGAAGGAGTTGTGGTCGAAATACCAAAGACTACACAGTGTATAATTAGCGCACGCTAAACGCATGTATTAGCGCGCGCTAAC
Source organism: Orobanche coerulescens (assembly GCA_033398695.1). NCBI lineage: Eukaryota > Viridiplantae > Streptophyta > Magnoliopsida > Lamiales > Orobanchaceae > Orobanche > Orobanche coerulescens. The sequence continues at coordinate 111,311,089 of CM065816.1, read as the reverse complement.
GATGTCTGGCAGAGGGTTCTGGTGCATTTTTGAGGCCGATAGCGCACGCTACACATACCTTAGCGTGCGCTAACTGTTAACAGTATATATAGGACTGCAGAGGTCAACTTTCGTCATTTCTTCCCCCCTTTCTTCCTTCCGGCGATCTAGACGATCTTGAGGGCGTATAAGCATGGATTTTGGCCAGATATCATCACCCATCAACATCTTTCAGTTTCTAGTATGGATTTAACAACATCCCAACATCTTTCCCCATTTTAATCAAGGTAAAATTCTTAGAACCCTAATTTCGGGTATTTTGGGGGTTTTCTTCATGATTCGTTGATTTTGTCCGAGATTGATGAATTGTTCTTGGTATTCTTGTTGTATTGATCATGGTCTTCGGATTTTGTGACTCATTTATCAATTTTTATCACCCAGAACTTGATTCTCGATTTGTCTTGAAGAAACCTTCGGATCCATGTTGTTTTTCGAGTTGATTCGAATTCCGTTTAGCTTTATTGATTCGTGGTGATGTTATTTTCGTAGTTTTCTGGAGTTGTCGAGTTCTTGTTCGTTCTTGGAGGTTTGAGGGATACCCGACCGTTTCCGTTCGTCGTTTCATTGCTTGTGGTATCGAGGCAAGTATCTTGCCCATACTTTTCATGTTTCGTAGACGGAATCATTGATAAATGATTTTATGAGCAATGTTTAAATGAACTTTAAAAAAGATTGGTATGTTCTCGATAAATGTTGTCTTTCAAAAGATAACTCGTATACTTCGTAAACAAATGTGTTTTCGGTATATGTGTGTTGGTTGCATATGTTTGGTGATGTTACAATAATATTTAGTGATGTTAGTAGACCGAAATTATTTGTCGAGGATTGTGTATTGATATGTGTAAATGTTCGGTAAATATGTGACGTTGTGTGATATTAGATGTTATTCCTTCGTAAGGAGGTTGTGGCGCTTGGTGTTGTTTGGTACTGGTAATTGCTTGTGGTTGTGTGACATTAGTCGTGAGTATACGTCGACTAAAATGGCCATTCTAGCGAAGTACCTAGCATTTGTATGCATATTCTAGTATTTGAATTATGGCTCTCCGTAGCGTTGTGGATGATATGTGTATGTTCACCTAGGGACGGTCTGACGGGGCCTCTAGGGATACGTATTGCCGTGTGTGTGCGTATCGCGAACTAGGGTTAACCACCCAGGGATGTCCGACGGGGCTCTGCGGGGTACGGCGGACGTGAGTCTCGTACCAACGGTTAACTTTGAAATGTTTTGTTGGAGAACTGTGATTTTTGGCGTATATTTCGTCTGATTAGAATGGCAGTCCAAATGTTATCGTACTTGGCTGGAATGGCACCAGTAAATGTGTTGTGTGTGATTTGTCCCTTGACTGTGATAATTTGGTAAGGGTACGTGAGTCCTGTGGTTGCTCTGTGTATTGTAGCTCTGTGGTGTGTTGAGTTTGGCCGTATGGTCAAGTTGCAAAGTTGTGCTCTCTGTCGCTCGTGAGACTTGTCATGGTAATTTTTGACATGGTGTAGTTTATGTCGGGTTATTCTTGTGAGTATGTGATGTGAATAAGTTGATTCACGGACCCCCGTGCTTGTGGTTAGAATGTTATGATTGTGCTGTAGACCCCGTATTTTGTTATCAGAATCGTATTTTGAAATAAATGATTTTTGGGCTGTGTCCCTAAGTGTTTCGAAAGGCTTGAAAATTCTTAAACCCCAAATGCTTTCAAAACTCCCGAGATCGTAAAATGTTTTGTAAGATATAAAATGGTTTTATTCCTATCTTTCATAATTCAAACTGTTTTGATCAAGCGAATTATCTTGGGAAGTATATTCACGATTTCTATGTTCTTGGAGTATGATATGTATGGCTCGTCTTTGTATTTATACTTGCGCTAGCAAAACAGTGGAGTTTTGCTAACCCCCGAGTATTCGGGGGGTGGATGTCTGTTTTGCATCCAGGTACTTGTAGGTTGCTGGGGAGCAATTCACAGGATCGTTACGAATAATGATGGAAGACGGCGATACTAATCACATGAAGACCGGTGTTGGGTATTTGGTGATGTCTGGTTTTGTCCTTCCGTTGTGTTTATTTTCCCCTATGTGGGAACGTTGATTTATGTTAACCCCCACGTGGGTATGAGCTACGAGAAAGAGTAATGTATGATTGATGTGTAGGTTGTGGTAAAAGACCAAATCGGTCTAATGGTCTGTTAATTACCCATGTCGGTATGTATTGTGTTGTTGTGTTTTCTGTATTTAGCCTGGTAGATCCTCACGGAGAGGGTCTGCGGCGCTGTAATATTCCCGAACGGTTTGGGGGTGTTACAGAATATGGTATCAGAGCTTAGGTTGCGTAAACCTAGGCTGTCGGGTCGAGTTGTGTGTTGTCGGGCCTTGTCTTATCTTGTCTTGTCAGATTTTGTCTGACTGAGTCGTGTCGCGACGCGTCATCTGAGGTGTCGGTCGTGATTAGTATCGAGGTGCAGCCATCATCTTCGTGCGATCTGTGGATGTAAGTCTCCCTACTTTGTTGCTCTCGTGTTATACGAGCTTGTGTGATATGTGTTATTATGTGGAGTTTAAATGTGAATTGTGAATATGCAATCCATGTTTGTTGATTCTTGTGTTGTACTGGAATGAAAAGTGATATCGGTGTATAAATGTGTATATATATTGTGTTAATCGTTTTACTGGAGTAACGGCTTGGTGTGTTTCCGCAAGGAAAGTTTGTCAATGTGATATTTCAAAGTTTAGTTATTTTTGAAGAGTCACGTAAATTTTGTTTTAAAACATCCTTCAAGAAAGGGAAAATTTTGATTTTGTATGATGACCTCGAGACCGGACTTTTTTTTATAACTTAACTACTTATATTTTATTTTCATCTTGCATTGCAAGTTTTCAAAATTTGATTTTAAAGACTCAAATGAGGTCTACCAAAAATTTACTCGAAACGTGGCTCTTGCTTTCGACTTTTTGATTTCATGATCGTCGGTTCGGGGGTATGTAGTGATGTTGGCATTATTATTTGGTCAATAATGCTCAAAATTGTGATTAAGTTGGTGGTGTGAACATTAAGTCGTCCTAAATGCACTTGTTGTGAGAGTCCTCGTTACTGAGAGGTTGTATTTCAGTTTTAGATGTTAATTATCTTTTGACGGTTGCTTGTGCGATACTGTAATTATGTAGATATATGATGTTGACGTGTGATTGGATTTGATGGTAATGGATCGTATTTTGATAAAATGGTAAATTATGTCTGTTGTGTGTGTATTCGAAAACGCTTTTCTGAAAATTTTATAAACTTGAGCAAGTTGTGGAAAATTAAATTTCATAAAGTTTTGACGGTTCGCTTAATCGGCGGCTTCGTGTGGACTTTGAAAATCGTTTAAAATTGGCGAGCCGGCCTTGAATTTCCTAAAGGAACCCCGACGGTATTAAAAGAGTCGTTTTAAAGTATCTTTGAACATTTTGTAAAATGTTACCGTCGTTGATTATTGTGTAGTGTTGAGAAGATTTTCAAAAATGATTTTGACGTACTGTTGTATTTTCAAATGATTCGAGTACATGATTTTCAGAAATCTTTCACAATATCAAATTTTTTTTATTTTCAAAAACCAATACAATTTTTATTTTCAAAAATATATTGTGAAAAATGAAGGATCTTACTCGATTTAAAATTCAAACTCGGATTTAGAAAAGTTTTCTATACTGAGCCAGTTATCGTGCGTGATCTTGAATCACCCCAAAATGATTGATGATTGGTGGGAATATTTAGTGCTTGTACGAATGGTTTGAGGATCTTGCGTGGTTACCTTGTTTGTTATTAACGGTGATGATGATGTGTAGTGGCATGGTTATTTTAATAGTGGCAGTTGCAAGGATATATTATTTTGCAAATAATTCTAAAAGGAGACGGTTAAAGTCTTTTGTTTACAAGTTTTGACAAAAAGCCCGAGGTACCAAAAATACTCTCAAAGTTTTATTTTGAATAAACATGCAAATCCAAGTATTTTCAAAGGATATCATGTAAAAGGATACCTCGTGGATCTTCTTATCGAGTTGCTATTAGTTGTCTTATGTGATATGTAAAGCCGAGTTGGCAATTTGGTATATTATTTTGCGATGCTGTACCATTGTATTGAGTGAGCATCCGCTTAATATGCCGAGGGGCAAAGGGCGCGGTCGTGACCGCGGTACAGACAGTCATGGAGATCAGATGCGGGACCAAGAGAAGGTTTTCGGGAAGGTTGCTATTCTAGCACTTCGTTCTTGTTGTTTAGGTTTCGGGGATGAAACCTCTTTTATAGGTGATATGGTGTAATACCCATATTTTTTTTTTCTTCGCTTTCTTTTTGTTCGACTCTATCGACTCGTTTGTGTTCGTCGATATTTTCTGGACTTGTTCTACTCATCACTTTTTGTTGTTCGAACGAGTTGCAGCATTGTTTCGGGTTAATCCGTTTGTCGTTGTGACTTTTCTAAATTCGGCTCCGCTCTTGTGAATCTTATGAAAATGTATATCATGTCGTTTTTATCGGATCATATATTGTCTTGATTCGTGCTGTGGACTTTGGGGATGCTATTCGATTTCTGTTATTCGTTATGATTCGGATATGATTGTTCGACTGTTGATGTTGTAACACCCCCAATCCACTCAGGGATATTACACGCCGTAGACCCTCTCCTCGAGGATCTACCAGGCTGATAACTAAAATCAAACATCTAAACATCGCCTTTAAGGCTAAAATGACTCAGTAGACCGACTTGGTCTTTCAATAATAACATACAACTCATTCCCAAACACATACCCACGCAGGGGTCAAAATAAAATAAACTCCCGTACAACGGGGAAAAGATACCGCAGCGGAAAAGAAAATACAACTGGACCAATACGACATCAACGGAACCTCGTGTGATTAGTATCGTTCATCTTTCATCATCCTTCGTGCCGACCATGTGCTATGCTCCAAAACCTGAATGCAAAATAGACATCCACCCCGAATACTGGGGTTAGCAAACTCCACCGTTTTGCTAGTGCAAGTACAAGTGCAAAAATACGAGCCATACAATACAAGTTCCAAGAACAATAATAATCGGGAATCCTCAAGGATCCAAACGTAAAGAAAAGTACTTCCGAGGCAAGAGTTTGGGTTAACATTTCAAAAACCGAAAGTTAGCAAATAAGGGAAACAATTTACAAAACAGTTTAAAATGCCATCGAGAGTTTTAATAGAAAACAATTTAGGATTATAAAATCCTTCTCTTTCCAAAAGATCAATAGGGTCACAACCCAAATGTTTTGTTTTCGCAAATAGGAAATCACCAACAATTTACGGTGGTCGAGCCCAACATCACGTGTCCTCAACGGACGTAAAATCAACGAAACATAATCATGCACGCGCATCGCCTAGGACCGGACGACACCACCGACGCCCCACCCGTGGCCTCGAAGGACCCTCTCGAGCTGGCTAGCGAAACAAATCACACACATCTCACGGTTGGATCAATCGCTTGTTGCATCCTGGCCACATGATCGCATGCCATGTGCCACCGTAGATTATCTCAGGCTCTCACGGTTGGATCAATCACTTGTTGCATCCTGACCACATGATCACGTGCCATGTGTCACCGTAGACCTTCAACCGTATCCACACATTCACACAAATAACATATCACATCAAGGATATTCAAACAATTCACCCAGCATCAAACACTTAGCAAAACACCACGTCAAACCACAATGCACCGAAATGAAACAATATACGTCCACACGCAAATACCAAGTGCAACATCAACGCCAAACATATCCATAGAGTTCACATAATCATTCCCAAACCACACCATTCACAAAACACACGCGTTTTGAAAGCAAGCCTTTAACAAGGCTAAACCGAATCTTTTGAAAACTCATTTCAAACAATCAAACAACCACATAAAGACGATCACCAATTATCATATTCACAAAACAAGAATAGTATGGACAAGGTACTTGCCTCAGATCGGCACGCAAGTATTCCACGAACACGGCTCAACCGGAAAGCTTCAAACGCCCGATGTTTTCAAAAGGAAAACGACAACGAACGGAAGGGTTCAACTTGGTTTCTTCGCAAGAAACTCGACCCTAACAACATATAATCCATAAATCAACAATCATACGAGGAAGGATAATCGTAGAACGCCCGAAAACCCCTCTATGACATTCTAGGACACCTTCAAGACGTCGATCAAGAACTCGACCAAAACAACGAATCGATACGATCCAACCATGGAATAACAAGGTAAAAGATATAAAACATCTAAATAATCATCAATCCATCATAATCCTAAGTTAAATCGGATTAAACGGACGAAATCAACCAAAATACCCAAATTCCCAAAACTAGATTTCAAGAAATCTAACCTTGATTCGGTAGATCGGAGGAGGTTACCGGATGATTGGTTGATGCTATAAACTCAAGAACTTCATGGATTGGATGTATGACAACATGCCTCCATGATCCATAAGTCTCCAACCGCGGAAGAGGAGGAAGGAAGTGGGAAAAACGAGAGGAAAATGAAGTCCTTCCCCAAATCCCGTGTAATATAGAGAAACACAGAGAACCTATCGGCCAGCCTATCGGCCGATAGCCCAACCGATACCCATACTGCACGCCGGTAGATCCTATCGAGCCCCCTATCGGCCGAAAGGCTCTCGGAGGTGATCGGCCAAAATCAAACGACCATAACTCTCTCGTCCGGACTCCGATTGACTCACCGCTTGAACCATTGGAAAGCTAACTCGATGTTCTATAATATTGCAAAGATTTATAATTTTTGGAGTCACCAAAAATTAATGGTGATCTAACAAAGTCGAACTCATACTTAGAAAAGTCGTTTAGTAATCCTGAATTCAACAAAACGACACCGAAACCCGAGCCTGAATACGAACCGAAGATACGGTTACGAAGTACTCACAAAGACGAATCTAAGAGCTAGTAGAACACACGATTCCAACCACCCGAAGGCTCGAAATTCGACAACGGAAGGTAATTACCCCAAACTTTGGGAAATTACGAAAATGGCCCAACTGCCCGAAAATTACCATACGACAACGAATAATCAAACCGAAGCTCACAACACGTATAACAACGTTAAATGAACTTACGAAAAACCCCAAACGACAATTTCAAATGAGATTCGCAAGAACCGAACTCAAGCGCGGAAAAGTCGCTAAAAAGCACGGAACTCAACAAAGCAGCACCGAAACGAACTCGGATGACAAAAGTGCAGAATTAAATATTCTCCGAATGACGAAACGGTCATGAGAGAGTCGTCAAAACAGACCACCAAAAAGAAATTTACCGAAAATCGAAAATTGCGGATATTACATTCTACCCTCCTTAAAAGAAGTTTCGTCCCGAAACTTAAAACAAGTAGGGGAAGAAATATTCCGCCAGAAAACTCAACGAGACACACAAGAATGCGTAACTAACGCCCAACGGCGAAATGTTACAAACAACGCAAAGGGGTATACGGTGTGAAAACACGCTCCACGACGACCAACACAACGTCGCCGGTAGAGACATAATAAAACCAACAAATGACAAGCGTCATCAAATGGATAATACAATCAAGTCAATGATCCAAACAATCACAAAACACAAATTACTTGTTACAAGAGAACACGCACAATCGAGAAAACAGAGAATAAACACAAAACGATCCACAAGGGTAATTATTAATAATTCGGACTACGCCGAAATCCTCAAAACCACACTAGGCATCTCCGTGTCCTTTCGGAGCAGAGACGCAACCTCGATCCCCAACCCTCTCAGCTACCGTCTCGCAATGTACGGATCGGTGACCCACTTGGCCACACTCAAACAAATTGACTAACGGTGAACGACAATTCTTCGCAGATGGCCCGCTCGACTACGCTTATAACATATCTTGAAGTGCTCACATTACTCACCGCAGGGTACTACTCCTCCGATCACGCGATCTAGGAACCATATTGGGATGACGAGACGAAGTCCCAACCTCAAGGGGCCCACTCCCGATTTCTCGAAAAGTTCCCAACGGTTTCTGCTTTCTTCGAGTCGACATACTCTCGGTCGATAACTGGATATCTCATAAAGCTAACGCCTATTTTGATAATCTCTCAAGGAAGTACAAGCGAGACTCCGCCATGTATGGCGAATCTCCGCTTCATCCGCCTACTAAAATGACAAATCTTGTCCTCCTCTGTCCTTACTTGATTTTGCACATAGCCGAGCCGTTTGCTAAAATCAATAATAGCTTGAGACAATGGTACATCCTGCGGTTTCGCGAAAAGAATTCATTAATCCTCCGATTTCTGATCGGTTAGGACAAAACTCATCTCTCATGAATTTCGAACTCGCCACGTGACAACGTGATCTCGAGGCTTGGTAGCCTCCCACCGCCTAGCGGCATCTTTGTCGAAAAGATACTCGAGCTACCGAACCTTACGCTCTTCCTCGACAATCAACTATCTCAAAATCTTTTCCAACCGGAAAAGCCAACCATCCCAACCCAACGCATCCGTAACACCGGCGAATCGAGGGGATTCATACGAATCACTTCTCGGCCACCGATTTGCACCAGTGCCGGGTCACATCCGTAACACGCCGAATCGCCCGAGTCAATCGAGTCATCCGAGTGGCTACTCGCCGCAAAATAGTAGCAACACCAAAACCAATACCATCACCGGCGCATGCTCTCGACCACGCGTCCGATCGCCACGACCACGACCTCGGCCCTCGGCATACTAAATAAGTAACCACTCAAAGACAACAAGGAATCATAATACATATCATATACAACAATTTCCATCGTAAAGCAACATGCATACTAAAATCATAGCAACGATTTATCGTTCAAAGAATCTCAACGGCCCGAACGATAACCAAAGACATAATCACAAAACATCATGGAATAATCACACATATACACGAACATACCAACCCAAGCTTCAATAGCTCACACTCGCGTGTCAACACGCAAATCACCACGAGGCGATAAACAAAACACCAGGTTCACACCTCTCACAGGGCTAACAAAACATATGCGTGGCGAACGACTCAACGTTCACACCACCAATTCAACCACAATTCGGGTTAACACCGTAACGAAAGTTCGAAAACCATACACGCATTTCCGGTCCGCAAACAGAATGATAGGTTTTAAAATGAAAACCACCTTTTGAAAACAGCTTTGGAAACAACGGTTGATCTTGAGTATCATTTTACAAAAAGTAGTACAAACACCATTATCGAGACTTTGAAAATCATCTTGCGTTTGAACAAAAATGAGGACACCTTTCCTTTAGTGAAAAACTTTCAAAAATATTCGACCCTTGGGTCTAAGCAATCGCATTTGAAAATATCTCAAAAAAATATTTTTGGTCCTCAACCGAAAATTTTTGAAATGAATCGGCATTAGAAAACACCTTGAAAACACCGCAAGAAAATAATTCGCTTTAAAAGTACGTCTCGAATTTCAATTTTCTAAGATACTCAAGGTTTTCAAAAATAATTCAATGGGTTAGAATGCCCAACAAGGTCGATGACGGTAGTACTTATCAAAACTCACAAAATCATTTGAAAACACCCAACTACCGTCAAAGCGGTCAAGGCCAACAACTCGGTTAAAGGAATCGATTTTGAAATAAAATTCATCGGTAAGATACCGAAAGCCATTACAAAGGAACTCACGCAATGGAAAAAAAGAAATACAGTCAACATGCACAATCCAAAGAACTACTCCTCACATGAAAGAAATATGAGAGTCAAATAGTCGCGTATCAAGAAATCAAAATCCATAAGAGGATTCCGTCACTTAGCAAATAAATCATAAAAATAGCTCGTGTCACACGAGGCACAACACAAAGAAGGGAGACTTACAGCCACAGGTCGCACGAAGATGATGATCGCCCCACGATACTAATCACGACCAACAAACTCAGACGACGCGTCGCGACACGACTCAGTCAGATAAAATCCGACGAGACAAAAACTCAATAGACACCACTGACCCGACAGCCTAGGTTTCCACAACCTAAGCTCCGATACCATTTATGTAACACCCCCAATCCACTCAGGGATATTACACGCCGTAGACCCTCTCCTCGAGGATCTACCAGGCTGATAACTAAAATCAAACATCTAAACATCGCCTTTAAGGCTAAAATGACCGACTTGGTCTTTCAATAATAACATACAACTCATTCCCAAACACATACCCACGCAGGGTCAAAATAAAATAAACTCCCGTACAACGGGGAAAAATACCGCATGAAAAGAAAATACAATCTGGACCAATACGACATCAACGGAACCTCGTGTGATTAGTATCGTTCATCTTTCATCATCCTTCATGCCGACTCGTGCTATGCTCCAAAACCCGAATGCAAAATAGACATCCACCCCCGAATACTGGGGTTAGCAAAACTCCACCGTTTTGCTAGTGCAAGTACAAGTGCAAAATACGAGCCATACAATACAAGTTCCAAGAACAATAATAATCAGAATCCTCAAGGATCCAAACGTAAAGAAAAGTACTTCCCGAGGCAAGAGTTTGGGTAAACATTTCCAAAACCGAAAGATCGCAAATAAGGGAAACAATTTACAAAACAGTTTAAAATGCCATCGAGAGTTTTAATAGAAAACAATTTAGGATTATAAAATCCTTCTCTTTCCAAAAGATCAATAGTGGTCACCCAAATGTTTTGTTTTCGCAAATAGGAAATCACCAACAATTTAAGGTGGTCGAGCCCAACATCACGTGTCCTCAACGGACGTAAAATCAACGAAACATAATCATGCACGCGCATCGCCAGACCGGACGACACCACCGACGCCCCACCCGTGGCCTCGAAGGACCCTCTCGAGCCGGCTAGCGAAACAAATCACACACATCTCACGGTTGGATCAATCGCTTGTTGCATCCTCGCCACATGATCGCATGCCATGTGCCACCGTAGATTATCTCGAGCTCTCACGGTTGGATCAATCACTTGTTGCATCGACCACATGATCACGTGCCATGTGTCACCGTAGACCTTCAACCGTATCCACACATTCACACAAATAACATATCACATCAAGGATATTCAAACAATTCACCCAGAGCATCAAACACTTAGCAAAACACCACGTCAAACCACAATGCACCGAAATGAAACAATATACGTCCACACGCAAATACCAAGTGCAACATCAACGCCAAACATATCCATAGAGTTCACATAATCATTCCCAAACCACACCATTCACAAAACACACGCGTTTTGAAAGCAAGCCTTTAACAAGGCTAAACCGAATCTTTTGAAAACTCATTTCAAACAATCAAACAACCACATAAAGACGATCACCAATTATCATATTCACAAAACAAGAATAGTATGTACAAGGTACTTGCCTCGAAATCGGCACGCAAGTATTCCGACGAACACGGCTCAACCGGAAAGCTTCGAAACGCCCGATGTTTTCGAAAAGGAAAACGACAACGAACGGAAGGGTTCAACTTGGTTTCTTCGCAAGAAACTCGACCCTAACAACATATAATCCATAAATCAACAATCATACGAGGAAGGATAATCGTAGAACGCCCGAAAACCCCTCTATGACATTCTAGGACACCTTCAAGACGTCGATCAAGAACTCGACCAAAACAACGAATCGATACGATCCAACCATGGAATAACAAGGTAAAAGATATAAAACATCTAAATAATCATCAATCCATCATAATCCTAAGTTAAATCGGATTAAACGGATGAAATCAACCAAAATACCCAAATTCCCCAAAACTAGATTTCAAGAAATCTAACCTTGATTCGGTAGATCGGAGGAGGTTACCGGATGATTGGTTGATGCTATAAACTCAAGAACTTCATGGATTGGATGTATGACAACATGCCTCCATGATCCATAAGTCTCCAACCGCGGAAGAGGAGGAAGGAAGTGGGAAAAACGAGAGGAAAATGAAGTCCTTCCCCCAAATCCCGTGTAATATAGAGAAACACAGCAGAACCTATCGGCCAGCCTATCGGCCGATAGGCCCAACCGATACCCATACAGAATGCCGGCAGTAGATCCTATCGACCCCCCTATCGGCCGAAAGGCTCCTGGAAGTGATCGGCCAAAAACTGAAACGACCATAACTCTCTCGTCCGGACTCCGATTGACTCACCGTTTGAACCATTGGAAAGCTAACTCGATGTTCTATAATATTGCAAAGATTTATAATTTTTGGAGTCACCAAAAATTAATGGTGATCTAACAAAGTCGAACTCATACTTAGAAAAGTCGTTTAGTAATCCTGAATTCAACAAAACAACACCGAAACCCGAGCCTGAATACGAACCGAAGATACGGTTACGAAGTACTCACAAAGACGAATCTAAGAGCTAGTAGAACACACGATTCAGACCACCCGAAGGCTCGAAATTCGACAACGGAAGGTAATTACCCCAAACTTTGGGAAATTACGAAAATGGCCCAACTGCCCGAAAATTACCATACGACAACGAATAATCAAACCGAAGCTCACAACACGTATAACAACGTTAAATGAACTTACGAAAAACCCCAAACGACAATTTCAAACGAGATTCGCAAGAACCGAACTCAAGCGCGGAAAAGTCGCTAAAAAGCACGGAACTCAACAAAGCAGCACCGAAACGAACTCGGATGACAAAAGTGCAGAATTAAATATTCTCCGAATGACGAAACGGTCATGAGAGAGTCGTCAAAACAGACTCCGACCAAAAAAAGAAATTTACCGAAAATCGAAAATTGCGGATATTACATTCGATCGTTGTTGTTCGATTGTTTGTTGTCCGGTATTCGTTGATCTCGTATCATGATTTTTGAGCGTTCAGACCACTTCGTAATTTCCTTAAGTTCGGGAAATTAACTTTGTTTTCGATCTTCCAATCCTCGTGTTGTGGAATTTCATATTTGTTCAGCGATTAACTCGCGTTTTGATTGATGTACCTGTTTAGGTTGTTCAACCATACTGATTTTTGTCCGTGCGTTTTGTTATCATTCTGAAATGGCGATGTGGATGTTAGCAGCCACGTGCTGCATGTGATTCGTTGCAAGCCGTTGGTAATGGACAGAGTGTGTTATCTGAGATTGTTTTACATTGATCGTTTTATGTTTTAAGTTTCGGGACGAAACTTCTTTTTAGTGGGGTAGAATGCAATACCCATACTTTCTATTTCTATATTTTCCAATTCTAGTGACTTGCTTGTGTTCATTGACACATTTCAGATATGGTTTGTTCAGCACATTTCGTCATTCGAGCAAGTTTTGATATTATTTCGGATTAATCGATGTATTAGTTCGACTTTGTAAAATCACCATCGATTCTTGGAAAGTCCAAAAGTTCTGAATCTTTTCAGTATGATAGAGCATCAATTTAGGTTTCCAATGGTTCAAACGGTGAGTCAATCGGAGTCCGGACGAAGGAGTTGTGGTCGAAATACCAAAGACTGCACAGTGTATAATTAGCGCACGCTAAACGCATGTATTAGCGCGCACTAACGATGTCTGGCAGAGGGTTCTGGTGCATTTTTGAGGCCGATAGCGCACGCTACACATACCTTAGCGTGCGATAACTGTTAACAGTATATATAGGACTGCAGAGGTCAACTTTCGTCATTTCTTCCCCCCCTTTCTTCCTTCCGGCGATCTAGACGATCTTGAGGGCGTATAAGCATGGATTTTGGCCAGATATCATCACCCATCAACATCTTTGAGTTTCTAGTATGGATTTAACAACATCCCAACATCTTTCCCCATTTTAATCAAGGTAAAATTCTTAGAACCCTAATTTCGGGTATTTTGGGGGTTTTCTTCATGATTCGTTGATTTTGTCCGAGATTGATGAATTGTTCTTGGTATTCTTGTTGTATTGATCATGGTCTTCGGATTTTGTGACTCATTTATCAATTTTTATCACCTAGAACTTGATTCTCGATTTGTCTTGAAGAAACCTTCGGATCCATGTTGTTTTTCGAGTTGATTCGAATTCCTTTTAGCTTTATTGATTCGTGGTGATGTTATTTTCGTAGTTTTCTGGAGTTGTCGAGTTCTTGTTCGTTCTTGGAGGTTTGAGGGATACCCGACCGTTTCCGTTCGTCGTTTCATTGCTTGTGGTATCGAGGCAAGTATCTTGCCCATACTTTTCATGTTTCGTAGACGGAATCATTGATAAATGATTTTATGAGCAATGTTTAAATGAACTTTAAAAAGGATCGGTATGTTCTCGATAAATGTTGTCTTTCAAAAGATAACTCGTATACTTCGTAAATAAATGTGTTTTCGGTATATGTGTGTTGGTTGCATATGTTTGGTGATGTTACAATAATATTTAGTGATGTTAGTAGACCGAAATTATTTGTCGAGGATTGTGTATTGATGTGTGTAAATGTTCGGTAAATATGTGACGTTGTGTGATATTAGTTATTCCTTCGTAAGGAGGTTGTGGCGCTTGGTGTTGTTTGGTACTGGTAATTGCTTGTGGTTGTGTGACATTAGTCGTGAGTATACGTCGACTAAAGTGGCCATTCTAGCGAAGTACCTAGCATTTGTATGCATATTCTAGTATTCGAATTATGGCTTTCCGTAGCGTTGTGGATGATATGTGTATGTTCACCTAGGGACGGTCTGACGGGGCCTCTAGGGATACGTATTGCCGTGTGTGTGCGTATCGCGAACTAGGGTTAACCACCCAAGGATGTCCGACGGGGCTCTGCGGGGTACGGCGGCCGTGAGTCTCGTACCAACGGTTAACTTTGAAATGTTTTGTTGGAGAACTGTGATTTTTGGCGCATATTTCGTCTGATTAGAATGGCAGTCCAAATGTTATCGTACTTGGCTGGAATGGCACCAGTAAATGTGTTGTGTGTCATTTGTCCCTTGACTGTGATAATTTGGTAAGGGTACGTGAGTCCTGTGGTTGCTCTGTGTATTGTAGCTCTGTGGTGTGTTGAGTTTGGTCGTATGGTCAAGTTGCAAAGTTGTGCTCTCTGTTGTCTTTCTGTGAGACTTGTCATGATAATTTTTGACATGGTGTAGTTTATGTCGGGTTATTCTTGTGAGTATGTGATGTGAATAAGTTGATTCACGGACCCCCGTGCTTGTGGTTAGAATGTTATGATTGTGTTGTAGACCCCGTATTTTGTTATCGGAATCGTATTTTGAAATAAATGATTTTTGGGCTGTGTCCCTAAGTGTTTCGAAAGGCTTGAAAATTCTTAAACCCCAAATGCTTTCAAAACTCCCGAGATCGTAAAATGTTTTGTAAGATATAAAATGGTTTTATTCCTATCTTTCATAATTCAAACTGTTTTGATCAAGCGAATTATCTTGGGAAGTATATTCACGATTTCTATGTTCTTGGAGTATGATATGTATGGCTCGTCTTTGTATTTATACTTGCACTAGCAAAACAGTGGAGTTTTGCTAACCCCCGAGTATTCGGGGGGTGGATGTCTGTTTTGCATCCAGTTACTTGCAGTTCCGGGAGCAATTCACAGGATCGTTACGAATAATGATGGAAGACGGCGATACTAATCACATGAAGACCGGTGTTGGGTATTTGGTGATGTCTGGTTTTGTCCTTCCGTTGTATTTATTTTCCCCTATGTGGGAACGTTGATTTATGTTAACCCCCACGTGGGTATGAGCTACGAGAAAGAGTAATGTATGGTTGATGTGTAGGTTGTGGTAAAAGACCAAATCGGTCTAATGGTCTGTTAATTACCCATGTCGGTATGTATTGTGTTGTTGTGTTTTCTGTATTTAGCCTGGTAGATCCTCACGGAGAGGGTCTGCGGCGCTGTAATATTCCCGAACGGTTTGGGGGTGTTACAGTGTTGTGTGTGTGTGTGTGTGTTGTTTTTCGTTTTATAACATGTGGAGATAAAATATCAAGATCATACAAATCTTGATCTCTTTTGTCCACATGCATAAAGCATGTGAACCTACACCCAACATTTAAACAAGACAAAGGAGAAAATGAGGGAGAAAGAGGGAGGGGGCAGCCCACCTAGTGGTTGGTGAGAAACTGAGCCGAGCCGCTCAGTTCATATACCGTACCTTCGCATGTCTAGCCCATTAAGTACACTTCGTTCTATCTTAAATGTAATTATGCTTAATTAATTAATCAAATTAATTAAGTTTATCAAATACCAAATTATAAAATATTTCTAAGAAATAATTATCTATGAATTAAATTAATCACCAATTAATTAATTTCAAATTCACAAGACCACAACGATTTATTAAATAAATCAAAGTAGATATCCAATATCCAATATTAATGAAGAGATAATAAATTCATATTTATCAGTCAAATATCCTTGTGCACGACCCCAATAAGTCTGTCTCAATCGGCAATGAGAGGAACTAAGGAGTGCGGGTAATATTTAGCCAGCCTAGTGGCTCGCACCATACCCCAACTAAGAACGAATGTTATGATCATTCCAAAAATATTATGTCGTGAATACCGTATATGTATAAATCCTTCAATAATATGTCCCGACCAAGTGTTAGGGTCACGGTAATGTCAAACCCTATTGTAACTTGACTCTGCATTTGGTAATGCAAACCGAGATCACTGAGCTCTCATATATGAAACACACCTAGCTTTAAATGTTTTGGCCAAAGACTTATGATCTCATCGGCCACTAACCGCATAGGACATTTACCTGCTCACTTATAGGATAAAAACATATCTTGGTATTCGGTAGATACTGCTACTTGCCCACTAAGTTGTACTTTGAGGTTGGATGCACCAACCATTGATTGGATCGAACTACTATAATGGCTAACTTAATGTCACAAGCACATCTCCTACTGAACCCTCAAGTTAAAGGTTTACTTATACCTATCACAACTTTTCTATTCAGTCATTGACTATCCCAGGTGAAATCCATGTGACCGAATCGAGATGAGTCGAGTCCGAATATACTAATTCCATTAGCATACCTATAACGTGTGGTCCCACTAACCCTTAGTGAAGACAGACACTCTCCATGTCAAAGTATACGTTATACAATTATCTAAACTTTTTGAGAAAAATATCAGCCCTATGTTTTGATAATTGCCCCATACATCATAGCTCTTCAAAGTCAGCATTTCGGATCAAGTATGGAAGCTGTTAGGAAACTTCATACATCCTGTCCATACAGTGAAAGATCTTCCAGCATAGTCAGAAGTCCGTTCCTACAACGCTTTCATTATTATACAGCAGAGATGAAGAAGTTGCATATAGCAAACTTGTTGTAGGTGTTTCACTTAGGAAAAGTAAAACACATATCTAACAGGACTGGAGAAAAATTTTAAGCCATTGTGAAAGAAACATTGTTTATTCACAAAGTATTCACGATTAAAGTAGCATTTAATGCTGATAGGATAGCCTATAATGCGGCTGAAGAGACTGTAGTCCGAATAGTCTGAAAAGCATTTAATGCCAGTAAAAAAGAATGTTAGAAGCATTAAATATGAATCGCCTATAATTCAAATATTTTTAATCCGCCAGTCAGAGCAGTCTCAATCTCACCAATCGACCAACGACTACATTTATAACAGATCTTTTTCTAAGGTTAAAAATAGCCCCAAGCAAGAGGACATTGCTAAGTGAGTATATTATCTCGCGAAATATATCTGACGCATTAGATCTGACAATCTGAATATCAAGATAACAAAGAGAAGTATATATTCTTGAGAATACAGATTCTCCAAGTTAAGAAATATACAGTCCTCAACACAAAAAACACACCTTACAGTAAAGGCTCATCATAGCATATAGCTGCTGTTTGAACTTGTTTTACCCAAACTTTATGTTGAGATCAACTTAGCCCTATGTGGACTAAGACCTTTCTAGTTCCGAACTGTGTGAGAAGAATAGCATTGAAGACAAAGCTTCTATATGTGTGAGAAGAAGCAAGTCAAAAGAGTCAAGCTAATATGTGTGAACGGCCCAAGCTATTGTCGGTTGTATCAATCTGTGTGACAAGTTTTAGTTAAAGTGGCATAGTTGTGCACACTTGATTTTAATAAAACATCTTACTCCTGTGTGGAGAACCAGTGGACGTAGATGGGTTTACCTCGAACCACTTATATTTTTATGTATTTTACATTCGGTCCTTTACTATTTTCATATCTGCATGTGTGATTTAAAGTGTACATACTGCTAAAACCCTGTACGCACCAAGCATATAGGAGATTAGCCAGTTGCTATACTTACAGCAACTTAATATCAGTCTTCTGCTACGCAAATAACTTCGAAAATGGTATAGCTTATTCAACACCTCTTCTAAGCTATTTACTGTATACTGTGTGGTCAACGAGTGGTATCGGAGAGGTTGATTCTAATAATAATTAGTCGATTTGTAACTGAATCAGATCCACAAAAATCACTAGCTTTTGAAAAATTTACTTTCATATCTTCATCATTTATCCTACTTCTATAATGGACACCTCCATGATCAATAAATTCCCTATGTTTTCCATTAACGAATTTGATGACTGGAGAATTAGGATGGAAGCTCATCTTGCAGCGATTTATGAAGAGATAATCTTTGTCATACAGGAAGGACCAATCATGATAATGAAGGTCAATACAGCCTTAAGAATAGAAGTACAACCTTATGCGGAGATGCTTGAGAAGGAGAGCGAACAGTGGGCAATGGACGATCGCAAGTGTGCGAACCTTGTCAATGTTGCTAAGAATGTGTTGTTTGTCACTCTTGACAAAGGCACATTCTCGAAGGTAAAAATCTGTAAGACAGCCAAACAAATGGGATAAACTCAAGCTTATTTACGAGAGAACTGAGCTCTCAAAATAAAATAAAGTTTCTAAACTCACTCATCAGTTTGAGTCTTTTGAAATGAAATCTCCCGAGATGCTTGAGGAGCTTGACCTCAGATTTACAGGCATTGTCGGTGAACTTGAAGTATTGGGTAAAGTGTATACCCGAAAGGAGAAAAAATTTAAAATCTTTAGATCAGTACCTGCCCGATAGGACATAAAAACCACAGCTATGTCTGTATCCTGTAACTTAAATGATATTTCCACTTTTGATCTCTTTTCTGACCTAAAGGCATTCGAATTTGACATAGACAAGAGAGACAAATCCGAAGAGTCACCTGCCAAGACTACAACATTGGCTGCTGTATCTTACAGGATACATAGTTCCGCACCCAGCACATCCAAATCGGCATGCAAGGCAGCAGACAACGACGATGACATCCTGTCACAAGACGAGATGGCCCTGCTCATGCATAAATTCAAGAAATTCATCAAGAGATCTGGAAAGGCCTTTTACAGGCCCAAGCCATTCAACAGGGTGATTTCTGAATCTCCTTCATATGGAGATTCTAACTTGTGTTATAATTGCAGGAAACCAGGATATTATGCGAATACGTGTCCTCATCCAAAGGTATAGAAGTTACCTGAAGCCGAGCAATAGGAAAAGGATGAGAAGAGGCGTGCTTGGAGAAACAAGATCAAGGCCCTTATTGGAGAATCAGAAGCCTTGCCCGCATCAAACAACACCGAGGAGTGCCTACAAGCAATCATTGACAGTGACTCCTCCAACAATGAGATAGAGGATAAAGCATATATGTGCTTTATGGCCAAAGAAGAAGAGGATGATGATGACAGTGATGACGAGGTAAGCTCAACCTCAACTATTCCTATCAATGCATCATAACATCCTACACATGTTGGATTAATTGCATAATAATTATTACACCTTCTCCTGGAAGAAGAGTACTAATGATAGTTATTAAATATAATATCGATGATGATACTTGTATCATTGGTAAAGCATAAATATGCAGTTGAGAAGAAAAATGCTCTTGAAAGATATAATATTTCTCCCTGGAGGAGGAACTACTACTATCTTTTAATGTATAAAGATAGAATATTATTGGTATCCGTGAAGTAGATTATCGTATAAAATTCAATAAAATAAAGGTTGATTATGTCACATACTCATTCAAGAATGAATTCGAGGTTGACATTATTGTCTTTAATCTTATTTGAATTAGAATCATCATCACAGTAAACTTAACGTTTACATATTTGAATAATTTATGATTTGATATCGATAAAATTGCATTATTTTTAATTCCGACAAGTAATTCAGTGTATATACCCCCCCTTTATGGCTCCAATTGAATATTAAAATATGTCGGGTATGGTCCTCTTTATGACAATACCTGAAGTATTGATGGGTGATATGAATAAGATTAATATTGTAAGACAATATCATTCCCGACATTAGGGGGAAGAAAGTATCAACCGATCAAGAAGACCATTTGAAAAGTTGTGAATTTGAAGTTCAAATAGAAACTCAAAATAATACGATTTCAAATGTATAAATGTATTTCATGACATTCACTAGCAATTTTTGATATTTATCATACTATATTTGTGAATTTATTTTAATATATCTTCGGGATATATATCATAAATAAACATGTAGTTAAATAAAATATAAACATGATATAAATAAATTTTAACATTAAACATGTAAATGTTGAAAATATTGGGATTAGTAGATTTATGGTCTCATAAGTGGTGAATTTTATACGTCATTTACATTGATAATTTCTCTAATACCAATTTCTTTCTTCAAAAATTGTATCTGTCATTTGTCTCACTTGTTATCTCGGTATCTGATAAGTGTCAGTTTTGTACACTTATCCATGGTTTGTATCGATAAAATTCACCCATAATTGAGCTAGTCTACTCATTTTTTGCTTTTAATTTATTAGTTTTAAATAATTTTATTTTTATCGAATGATGATCGGATTAAATAACTGAATTACTCAAGAAACAACATGTTTAATAAATATTCTCTTTATTGAAATCATGTTGTAGGGCTTTCCGAGATGAATTTGGCAGTCTTTCCGGATTCAAAATCAGAGTTATATATCAAAAGTTATCATCCGAAGAAAATCTGGGGCAAAAACGCAAAGTCTGAGAAATTCTGGGCTGAAAACGTAACTATCAAAGCTTCAAATGAGCAAATTTACGAAGCCACGTTACGGCCGTAACATTCAGGAGTTACGGCCGTAAGTCACCCTAGTTACGGCCGTAACTCCTGAATGTTATGGCCGTAACTCTTGACAGATTACTATGATTTGTCTAATTTTTTATACTTTTTGTGTATTATTGAGGGGATGACTGGCATTGATCCGATCTAATGTAATAATGCTGGAGTTTTGGAGCTATTAGATGACTTTAGGTGTATAAATAGACCCCTTAGATCCTTCATCATTCATCATTCAACTTATAATTTTCCATTTTTTGTAAACTTTTCTTTTTGTGTGAAGAACACACTTGTGTTCTTGAGTGATCTTTGTAAGTGTGGTATAACATATGTTGTTCAGATAGTTTATTGCTTCTATCTCCTTTATCTACTAAAGGAGTTAGGATCAATTCTTTCTCTTGATTCAACTAAAAATGACCACCAAAGCTTGTAATATGTGTAATAAACCCTTCATGGGCTAAGTTGTAATATCTGCGTTTTCTACTTTCGGTAATTTCTATTTTTGGTGTATGTTCGTTTCAGACAACTCGCTTAGCACTGTTTTGGATTTCTGAATCTATCTTGTTCTTGGAGTTTTTCCATCTGGTCGAGTTTCGAGGATTTTTTGCATAATTTCATTTTGAATTATATCTTGCCGCTTGTGCGTTCGATTCTCGTAAAACTTGTTCGTTTTCGTTGTTTCTCGATTCGTATAAGTTTGTATGGTTGAGTTGGTCGTGCTGGAACTTTCGGTTTGTTAATCCGTCGATGTATCGTGATTTTTCGGGCATTTGGGCCGTTTTTGTAATTTTCATAAGTTTGGGGAATTTTGCTTTATTTGCTTCGTTTCAAACTCTCTAGTGATCGAGATTATATTCCCTTTCAGCGCTCAACTTTGTCATCTTGATTATTACGTGTTTATGATTCTGGATTCTGGTCTTGCTTCGTTTTTCAAAGACTTTTGCGTTGGCTGATGTCTTGTGCAGAATCTGCTCGAGTAGCGCACGCTACTCAGGATTTACTTGCGTGCGCTATCATTGTGTAGTTAGCGTACGCTAACCTGGGGTTCGTAGCGTGCGCTATCGATTTCAAGCAGTTTCGGGCAGTGTGTTCAGTACTTCGGAACTGGACCAGGCAGCGTACGCTAATCAGCGTTAACGCACGCTAATCCCCAGTACTAGCGCACGCTAACCATGTTAGCTTGCGTACGCTAACGGAGGTCGGTGAGGCGCATTACGCCATGCTCGCTAGCGCACGCTAATGCTTGTGCGTAGCGTGCGCTAAGTCTGTTAAATATAAATAGGACAGCAGCAGTCAACTTCGTCATTTTTCCTTCATTTCCTATCCTTCTCGGCTTTGAGCGATTCCAGGCGGGGGTTAGGTCCGATTCCGACTGTAGATCACCATTCACTACCACCGTGCATTCCTTGCGTGAATTCTTCAAGTTCCTAATCACTTTCCACCATCCGAATCAAGGTAAATATTTCCAAAACCCTTGTTTTGAGATTTTGGGGGAATTTTGGGGATTTCTTGGGATTTGACTCCTTTAGTCCGAATTATTACTGGGTTATCGCTAGACTTCGATCGTGCACGTGTAATCCTTCATTTTATTGATGATTTGTGGTTTTAAACTCCAAGTTCTCCATTGTTCGTCACTTATAGTCGACGATACCCAAGTTATGTTCGACTAAGGGTTTCAGCGGGTAAAACTAGGATGTATTCAATCATTTACGTAGTTTTAAGATTGTTGTCCATCGTTATTGTGTTAGGATCGGATTTGTGAAGGTTGTTCGGGCCAAAACCTTTCCGTTCGCCATTTTCCTTCACGTAGTATTGATCAGGCAAGTACATGTATTACATTCCGTTATGTGCATATGATTTTGATGCGAATGATGTAAATGGTGTTATTGAACGAATGTGATTGTTTCTCTTCCACCTGGGGATGGCGTGTGGCCTCTGGGGGCCGATACTAATGGGTACGGCCATGGACATGGATCAAAAGCGTGTGTTGATGTTCTTCCACCTGGGGACGGTTCGACGGGACCTCTGGGGGCCGATACTAATGGGTACGGCCGCGGAAGTGGTTTCTCACCTGGGGACGGTCCGACGGGACCTCTGGGGACCGATACTAATGGGTACGGTCGCGAGTTACCAAGCGTGGATAATTGTGATGTGGAAAACTTGTTGATATACTGTTTTGGTGTTAATGTGATATTCCGGAATATTGATTTTCAAAATGATTTTTCCTAACGATTTATTTGCGTTGAATCGTGTATGTATATAATGTTGTGTAATTATGTGCTTGCACTAGCTATTCGAATGCTAACCCCTTAAATGGGGGAAATGCGTCTTATGCGTTTCAGGTACTGGTCGAGCTGAGGAGCTGGCACGGGATGCGCATGCGAAGGATGGGTTGGCATGATGATGTGGCTCGAGTCTACATTTTTCTGTTTTGTCATTGCATCTGTTGAGTACTGGAGATAGATTGTTTATTTTTAAAACATGGTTTAAGTCCCCTGCGTGGGCAACGATTTGGTATTTAACTTATGTCTCATGTACTTCGTTTAAAATGTTTTGGCCGAGGCCACAGCCTTATTTACTTTTTGGATGCACCCTTTGGGTTACCATTGTGGTTCATGTGTCACGAGTTAGTCTGGTAGACCTCACGGGGGTTCTACGGCGTGTAATGTCCCATTTGTGAATTGGGATGTTACATAAGTAATCTTTAGTTGGGATTATAAACAAGGTTAGTCATGTTATTTATTTTTGTATAAAGATCTATTATGAATTACTTATTATTATGTGTGATTTTCATTGTTTGAACAATCTTTATTTATTTGGCCAATAAATGACGATATTAATGGTCTTCATATGTTTCGAAAGAAAATATGTTTGATTAGATCAAATGATCTTCACTCTAAGTTGTTCTAGGGGATAGAAATATACCCCTTGTCCTTAGATGATTCTTTGAGTTATTTTCATAAATCCTAATGCTATGTATTGAAGCCAATCAACATAGAAATATAGTGGATTGATTCAATATGTAAGGGGCGTTTTATAGTTCGAAAGAGAAACCATCTTTTTAAGGAAAATCGAATCTACACAACATAATAAGTAAATTCATTTTATGATCTCCAATACATCTTTTATAACTAATGACGAACTAAGTTTGTAATCCCAACTATTTCATTTTATCATTAAATCAATCTATTATTATTACAATATTTTTATTTCTTTAAAATATTAGAACTATTATTGCATTTACTTTGCAACAATTAAACCAAACTCTTTAAATTGTGTGTTTCACTCATCTTAGTATCTATAAAAATAGACTAATAGTGTATAATTCAAATTATAACAAAACTTCCTTGTGGGATCGATAAACCGGACTCAAAAAGTCTATTTTACTACTTGATACGATATCGTGCACTTGCGATAGTTACACTAAAAGCGTGTGAAGTTTTTGGCGCCGTTGCCGGGGAAGTATAAGTTATATTTGAAATCTTACATTGTAAACTATTTTTATAGGTACAAATTTCTCGACGTTGTAACTTAGTACTCAATTGTGTTTGTCCGGTCAAGTGGCGGATAACGGTACTCCGTGGCTATTAAAGTCGGATTTTTCAGTTTCCCACAACAACTGATATTTGTAGATATTTTATTCAAATATTTTCATTGTCTTTTTATTTTTATTTTTTATCATGGAAGAAACATTGTATAAAATCGAAAAAAGATTTCCCTTTCTAAGCAAAAATGCAATTTTAAAAATTTACAAGACAAGGCTTGAAAGGATGAAGTTGCTTATGAATAAAAGCATACCTTTTGACATAAGATTCATTATCGAAGCCAAAGTAAGAATAGAAGGTGAATTCACAGAAACACCGACTAGATTTTTACCAGGGCTTGGAAAAAGTTCATATGCCAAGAAACGACGAGCAAAGATGCTAGCCGTTTGCTATAAATGTGCTAGATGGAACTGTAATGCAAAATGTCGATCTTTAGGAATTCCATCTACCAACAGAGAAGATAAAATTCAGTTCATTAATGATGGTCTGAATAAGGAGAATTTAGATAATATCGAAATTTCTCTTGACACGCATCCTAGTGGACTTGTATATTACGGAATTCAATGTTTGTGGAATAAATTCAAACCAGAATATGAACAACGTCTTGGGAATCTGACGTTAAAAGACCATGTTTGCCAATTTGTAAGAAAATTGGATGGGAAGCTTCTCCCCGACTCATAGAAGACGTTTAGTCCGTTTCTGAACGTAAAATCAGAGAAAGATGTGAGCCACAATCACAACTACTGTACATACGCGTAAGTATCTTTTATTTTTGTCGTGTGGTGAGATTTTCTGAATAAAAAAATGTGATACACGATAAAAGCTTTCATTATTCTATTGAGTAGTTGAAACGCAATCAAACGCAATCACAAACTTGTTAAACAATTTTTATCTTCTTTTTCTTCTATAAATAAACTTTCTACTGGTTTCTTTCATTCATCCCTCAAACTTGCACTTTTCTCTATTTCTCTCTAAAAAAAATTTTTCTTTTCAAAAATGGAGTCATCATCTTCAACAAAAAAATTTAACACGGTATGCATTTTTGGTCGAGCTAGTTCTGGAAAAGAGGCATGCTTTACTGAAGCAGCCCACAACTTGGGTCGTACCTTAGGAGAAAAATCCATTCATGTAGTTTACGGAGGAGGAAGTCTATGATTAATAGGACGAGTTGCTGCTTCTGCCTATATGGAAGGAGTAAGAGTGTTGGGAGTAATCCCAAAACCACTGGCTGAAAGTAAAATCACCGGGTCAACTATTGGAGATGAGTTTAGATCTGTAAATATGCAAGATCGCATAACTCACATGATAAATAATTCTGGCGCCTTTATCACCCTTCCCGGTGGTTTTGGCACCCTTGAGGAACTTTTTCATGTAGTTACCAGAGCCCAGCTAAATGTTCATCAAAAACCAATAGGAGTGCTTAATGTCAATGGTTTCTTTGATGGTTTACTGTCTTTCATCGGCTACGCTGCTGAAAAGGGCTTTATTTCCGAGCGTGCAAAACGAATCATAGTCGTTGCAACAACACCAGAAGAACTAATCAAAAAACTCAATGAATTTGTTCCTCAACCAGATCCAGCTCTATCTAAAATTGTCTGGGTAGAAGATTTTACCGTGAGAAAACGAAAAGTGGATTCATTCCTCTCCCTTTGATAACCCATGTCGGACCTCTTGTATTTTTACTTTCTGTCGTGTGTAATAATCGTGCTAAATGATGACAGCTTAAGGAGTTTCTTCTTGATCTCTTGACGCGCATCTATTCGCGATTTATGTATTTTTATTTCATTACTGTAATGTTTATTTCGTGTTTTGCTTTTATAAAAACTTTGATGGCAGCGTAAGGCGACTCTTCGGACTTTCTTGATGCGCATCTTAAAAATTGTGTTATACTTACGAGTATATTTTATTTTCTTTTGTTGTGTGCCTCGTATATTTAATCTCTTGCAGATTCTAAAAGGCGTTAGCTCAGACATCAACTTTCTTAACAGGGAGTATTCTGCTTTTCTGCATTGATTTTTATTTTTTTTTATTTTTAAACTGAGGATAGTTTTATTTTCAAGTTTGGGGGTGGTTTGTTTTAGAATTTTGGTGTGTTTTGATTGATTTGGTTATTTGCCTTAATTTTTTTATTATATATATATATTTATAGTATTTTGATTTTTGAGATTTCTAGATCTGGCCATAACACCAATAAATTAGCTATATACAAGCTTCTAAAATCGTTTTAACCGGTAAAAAATTGTATATTCCAAAAATTTTTGAGCCTTAATCTCTCTTTCCAAGCCTTGTAATTATCATATAAAATCGAGTCATTCGTTACCTTGAGAAAAGAAGAATCAATTTGTTGATGAAAAATAAAACTGAAATTCACTTAATTTGTGGAGTTTTTGATTTTTCATGCTTAACTAAAAAATGATTTTCTGCAAAAATTCTATTCCCTAAAAAAAAAAAAAAGGAGTCATTGGTGAAAAGAGCTACACGTTAGCAAATAACGGTGTGAAAGCTATCACCTAAAAAAAATAAATGACGAAAAGGAGAAGTGTTGAGCGAATAAATGCCTAATTTTGGAAGTCTTAAATTTTGCGAAAAATAAAGGACTAACCATTGTTGGTGCGTAGCTGCCGTCTCAGAAAAATTGGTGAAAAGAGCTACACGTTAGCAAATAACGGTGTGAAAGCTATCACCTTTTTACAAAAAAAAAAATAATGAGATAGAAATTGTGTTAGTGAAAAGAGCTACACGTTAGCAAATAACGGTGTGAAAGCTATCACTAAAAGGGATGTAGTTTATGAGCAGATTTGAATTAATTAGCAGCTGAATTTCAATACAGTCAATTTTGTGAAAATCACAATATTTGATGACGCCAATAAAATTCTTCTTCATATTGAGTCGAAAAATAAACGAGTGATCGAGAGCAACCATTAAAGGGAGTCGTGTGTATCAAGAGTGGGAAAGAAATAATCAACCTATTGGGGGGAAACCTTACATTTTGAAATTACAAAATAAAAACCGTGTTTTAACTTCAAAAACATTAGTAGATTTATTTTGAATCTTGATTCATTTCTATCTACTGTATAAAGATGGTTGTTGTTTATTAATGGCATTTTGATCTCCTTTTCTCTTTTTATATTTTAATTTATGTGTGTATTAATTTTCTTATTTTTGTTTTATTTTTATTTTTTTTATTTTTGGAGTGTGAATAATAAAGAGTCTTGCTCGGGACTAGCAAGAATTCAAGTTTGGGGGTGTGATAAGTGTCAGTTTTGTACACTTATCCATGGTTTGTATCGATAAAATTCACCCATAATTGAGCTAGTCTACTCGTTTTTTGCTTTTAATTTATTAGTTTTAAATAATTTTATTTTTATCGAATGATGATCGGATTAAATAACTGAATTACTCAAGAAACAACATGTTTAATAAATATTCTCTTTATTGAATTTTGATATATTCATGTTGTAGGGCTTTCCGAGACGAATTCGGCAGTCTTTCCGGATTCAAAATCAGAGTTATATATCAAAAGTTATCATCCGAAGAAGATCTGGGGCAAAAACGCAAAGTCTGAGAAATTCGGGCTGAAACGTAACTATCAAAGCTTCAAATGAGCAAATTTACGAAGCCACGTTACGGCCGTAACATTCAGAGTTACGGCCGTAAGTCACTAGTTACGCCGTAACTCTGAATGTTACGGTAACTCTTGAAGATTACTATGATTTGTCTAATTTTTTATACTTTTTGTGTATTATTGAGGGGATGGCTGGCATTGATCCAATCTAATGTAATAATGCTGGAGTTTTGGAGCTATTAGATGACTTGAGGTGTATAAATAGACCCCTTAGATCCTTCATCATTCATCATTCAACTTATAATTTTCCATTTTTTGTAAAGTTTTCTTTTTGTGTGAAGAATACACTTGTGTTCTTGAGTGATCTTTGTAAGTGTAGTATAACATATGTTGTTCAGAGAGTTTATTGCTTCTATCTTCTTTATCTACTAAGGGAGTTAGGATCAATTCTTTCTCTTGATTCAACTAAAAATGACCACCAAAGCTTGTAATATGTGTAATAAACCCTTCATGGGCTAAGTAATCTTTAGTTGGGATTATAAACAAGGTTAGTCATGTTATTTATGTTTGTATAAAGATCTATTATGAATTACTTATTATTGTGTGTGATTTTCATTGTTTGAACAATCTTTATTTATTTGGCCAATAAATGACGATATTAATGGTCTTCATATGTTTTGAAAGAAAATATGTTTGATTAGATCAAATGATCTTCACTCTAAGTTGTTCTAGGGGATAGAAATATACCCCTAGTCCTTAGATAATTCTTTGAGTTATTTTCATAAATCCTAATGCTATGTATTGAAGCCAATCAACATAGAAATATAGTGGATTGATTCAATATGTAAGGGCGTTTATAGTTCGAAAGAGAAACCGTCTTTTTAAGGAAAATCGAATCTACACAACATAATAAGTAAATTCATTTTATGATCTCCAATACATCTTTTATAACTAATGACGAACTAAGTTTGTAATCCCAACTATTTCATTTTATCATTTAATCAATCTATTATTATTACAATATTTTTATTTCTTTAAAATATTAGAACTATTATTGCATTTACTTTGCAACAATTAAACCAAACTCTTTAAATTGTGTGTTTCACTCATCTTAGTATCTATAAAAATAGACTAATAGTGTATAATTCAAATTATAACAAAACTTCCTTGTGGGATCGATAAACCAGACTCAAAAAGTCCACTTTACTACTTGATACGATATCGTGCACTTGCGATAGTTACACTAAAAGCGTGTCAGTATCATACACATTTCAAGCGATACTTTAGAAATCTATAAATTTATCGATACTTAGAAGATAATGGTGCATAATCTTCAACCCTTTAGGGAGGAATTTAGTGGTTCTTCAGGAACTGTCAATAAATTCGGCACTACTTTTTTTTCCACACGAAAAGTATCATTTATTTCTAAAGATATCATGCATATTTTGTAACACCCCCAATTCGCTCAGGGATATTACAAGCCGTAAACCCTTTCCTCAAGGATCTACCAGGCTGGTAAACAATATCAAACATCTCAACAATGCCTTTAAGGCTAAAATGACTCAGTAGACCGATTTGGTCTTTCAATAAATACATACAACTCAATACATGTCCACGCAGGGGTCGAATACAAAATGCTCTCATACAATGGGTAATTATACTGCAGCAGAAATAAAATATGACTGACCCAATACAAGGGTCCTCATGTGATTAGTATCGATCATCTTTCATCATCCTTCGCGCCGAACCTGTGTTATGCTCCCAAAACCTGAATGCAAAAACAGACATCCACCCCCCGAATACGCAAAACTCCACTGTTTTGCTAGTACAAGTATAAAACAGAAATATGAGCCATACAATTCACATTCCATGAATAACAATAACCAGGAATCCTCAAAAAGCCAAACATAGCGAAAAGTACTTCCCGAGGCAAGAGTTTGGGAAAAACATTCCAAAACCGAAAGATCACCAATCAGGGGAAACAATTTATAAAACAGTTTAAAATGCCATCGAGAGTTTTAATAGAAAACAATTTAGGATTACCGAATCCTTCTCTTTCCAAAATCAACAGGGGTCACAACCCAATGGTTTTGTTTTCACAAATGAAACCAACAACAATACACAAGGTTAAAACCCACCTCACGCGTCCTCGACGGACATAAAATTCACACGCACTCATGAAGTTTTACTCGTGAATCCAGGGCTATACCATTGGACTCCCTCCGTGGCCCCGTCAAACCCTCCCGAGGTGATCAAACACATTCACAAAACATATACGCACAGGCATCGCCTAGGACCGGGACGAAGCCACAAATCCCACCTGAGGCCTCTAAGGACCCTCCCGAGCTGGCTAGCGAAACAAACTCAAACCACCCATAAGTTATCTTGACATCGTACTCGCAAATACCGATTCTCGGAGCCCTCTCCAGACCTACCCAATTAGATAACCTTATGGTCAAATCATACACACTAGCTGTACTCGCAAGTACACACCGCCGGAGGCCTCACAGGTCCCTACCCGGTCAAACATCAATCGAACATACCCACAAGTTATCGTGACATCGCACTCGCAAGTGACGATTCTCGGAGCCCTCTCCAGACCTACCTGAATTGATAACCTTGTGGTCAAATCATCAATGCATCGAGCTCACAACAACAAGGGTTCCACATTTGCCACAATCACAAACACATTAAATCATGAGTTAATGCAACCAACACTTAGCAAAACACCACGTCAAACCATAACACGCCGAAAAGAGATAATATGTGTATATATATTATCAAAGCATAACAACGACAACAACAAGCGAATTCATAGGGTTCACTTAATCATTCACGGGGCACAATATTCACAAAACACATGTGTTTTGAAAGTGAGCCCTTAACGAGGCTAAACCGAATCTTTTGAAAGTTCAAATCAAACGATCAAACAAACACATAGAGACGATCACTAATTATCATATTCACAAAACAAGAATTGTATGGACAAGGTACTTGCCTAGGAACCACGTTCGTAACAAGACTGTAATACCCGAGATTTCCGATATGTATTTGGAACTTGTGATATTGAAATTATTGTACTTTTGTCTGAGTATTATTCTCTGTATTTCATAATCCAATGTTGTCGAGCATATGATTTCGTGTATGTGATTTAAAGATTGTAATTCTGTGCATGTAGCGCACGCTATCGGCTATGTGTAGCGTACGCTAACATGGATTCATAGCGCACGCTACAAAGGAACATTAGCGCACGCTATGCGTGGTCAATTTGATTGAGACGTGCGGTAGGTGAGATCTGGCCGGGGGACCCCTGTCGGATTGTGTCGGGATGAACCTGGATGGCTTTCGGTAAAAGCCGAGTCAACGCCTTAGCGCACGCTACAGGTATGTTCATAGCGCACGCTAAGTGCTGAATACAGTTAAGTCAGTGAGCCGTTAGCGCACGCTACGAGCAGGGACTAGCGCGCGCTAATAGCCATTTCTTATAAATAGGACAACATCCTATTCGTGATTTCAGTTCTTTCTTCTCCCATACCCGAATTCTTACACTTAGAACATAACTTCATACATCCTAAACACTTCATATCAACATCCTAGCTCGTGATTGAGGATCGTATATCATTGGAGATTTGGTGTTCAAGCCTTCGGTGTTGGATTGCTTCGATTTCCTCCGTGTTCTTCACTACTTTGAGGTAGGTGATTCTTCACCGATATTAGTAATGTTCTTAAGGACGTTGATCATGTTTTGATAGCCAGTTATTTCGTTTATAATCGGTCATCACATGTTAGAAGGATACTTTTGACGTATCGGCACTATATATCGTAGGAACCTTTGAACCGTTTTTTTTAGTATATGGACTCCTTAGCATTTTCAAACCGATTTGTGATCAGTAGACGGATACTACCCAGTTGTTACGTTTTACACATTGGAATCATGCGTAGGACGAACGGAACTTAGAATATTTTCTTAAAGATCGAAGATGAATTATGATGTTGAGATGATTATCCGTATATTTGTATCTCATAATCATAGAACTTCCACAAACCTTATTAGCATGATATGCTTGAGGATGACTTGTTTTATCACCAGAGAATTCATGAGTTCATCACCATTCAACCCAATTTTCTGTCAGTAGCAATCTTCCATGCACGATTAGCGCACGCTAACATACGTTAGTTAACGTGCGCTATCGGGGTTAAGTTAACGCACGATACGTACGTAACGTATGTTATGATATCAGCCGAGTCAAACTGTCAGTCCGTGGCTAGCGTACGCTAGGCTTATACGATAGCGTACGCTAACAGGCAGGCTTAGTGTAACATCCCAATTCACAGATGGGACATTACACGCCGTAGAACCCCCGTGAGGTCTACCAGGCTAATTCGTGACACATGAACAACAATGATAACCCAAAAGATGCACCCAAAAAGTAAATAAGGTCGTGGCCTCGGCCAAAACATTTTAACGGAGTACATGAGACATAAGTTAAATACCAAATTATTGCCCACGCAGGGGACTTAAACCATGTTTAAAAATAAACAATCTATCTCCAGTACTCAACAGATGCAATGACAAAACAGAAAAATGCAGACTCGAGCCACATCATCATGCCAACCCATCCTTCGCATGCGCATCCCGTGCCAGCTCCTCAGCTCGACCAGTACCTGAAATGCATAAGACGCATTTCCCCCATTTAAGGGGTTAGCATTCGAATAGCTAGTGCAAGTACATAATTACACAACATTATATACATACACGATTCAACGCAAATAAATCGTTAGAAAAATCATTTTGAAAATTAATATTCCGGAATATCACATTACACCAAAACAATATATCATCAAGTTTTCCCACATCACAATTATCCACGCTTGGTAACTCGCGACCGTACCCATTAGTATCGGCCCCCAGAGGTCCCGTCGGACCGTCCCCAGGTGAGAAACCACTTCCGCGGCCGTACCCATTAGTATCGACCCCCAGAGGTCCCGTCGAACCGTCCCCAGGTGGAAGAACATCAACGCACGCACCCAAGTCCACTTCCGTGGCCGTACCCATTAGTATCGGCCCCCAGAGGCCACATGCCATCCCCAGGTGGAAGAGAAACAATCACATTCGTTCAATAATACCATTTACATCATTCGCATCAAAATCATACGCACATAACAGAATGTAATACATGTACTTGCCTGATTAATACTACGTGAAGGAAAACGGCGAACGGAAAGGTTTTGGCCCGAACAACCTTCACAAATCCGATCCTAACACAATAACGATGGACAACAATCTTAAAACTACGTAAATGATGGAATACATCCTAGTTCTACCCGCTGAAACCCTTAGTCGAACAAAACTTGGGTATCGTCGACTATAAGTGACGAACAATGGAGAACTTGGAGTTTAAAACCACAAATCATCAATAAAATGAAGGGTTACAAGTACACGATCGAAGTCTAGCGATAAACCAGTAATAATTCGGACTAAAAGAGTCAAATCCCAAGAAATCCCCAAAATTCCCCCAAAATCTCAAAACAAGGGTTTTGGGAATATTTACCTTGATTCGGATGGTGGAAAGTGATTAGGAACTTGAAGAATTCACGCAAGGAATGCACGGTGGTAGTGAATGATGATCTACAGTCGGAATCGGCCCTAACCCCCGCCTGGAATCGCTCAAAGCCGAGAAGGATAGGAAATGAAGGAAAAATGACGAAGTTGATCTTGCTGTATCTATTTATATTAACAAACTTAGCGCACGCTACGCACAAGCATTAGCGTGCGCTAGCGGGGCATGGCAGAACAGTCTGCCTTCTGACCTCCCGTTAGCGTACGCAAGCTAATATGGTTAGCGTGCGCTAGTACTAGGGATTAGCGTGCGTTAACGCTGATTAGCGTCTGTTGCACAGTCGATCCGAAATCCGAACCCATTTGTCCCAATCACGAAATCGTTAGCGCCGCGCTGAACCCGGTTAGCGTCGCTAACCACACAATGATAGCGTACGCAAGTAAATTACGAGTAGCGTGCGCTACTCGTGCAGCGATTACGCCGCGATGCAGCTGCGCCAGCGCAAAAGTGCCGAAAAACGAAGCAAGACCAGAATCCAGAATCATAAACACGTAATAATCAAGATGACAAATTTGAGCGTTGAAAGAGAATATAATCTCGATCACTAGAGAGTTTGAAGCGAAGCAAATAAAGCAAAATTCCCCAAACTTATGAAAATTACAAAAACGGCCCAAATGCCCGAAAAATCGCGATACAACGTCGGATTAACAAACCGAAAGTTCCAACACGACCAACTCAACCATACAAACTTATACGAATCGAGAAACAACGAAAACGAACAAGTTTTACGAGAATCGAACGCACATGCGGCAAGATATAATTCAAGACGGAAAAACTCCAAGAACAAAATAGATTCAGAATTCCAAAACAGTGCTAAGCGAGTTGTCTGAAACGAACATATACCAAAAATAGAAATTACCGAAAATAGAAAACACGGATATTACATTATCTCCCCCTAAAAATAAGTTTCGTCCCGAAACTTACAACGCGAACAACTCGGGGTATCTCGACTGCATACTCTCCTCCGTCTCCCATGTGGCTTCCTCGGACCCATGTCTCGACCATTGAACTTTAACCAGAGGGATGGTTTTATGACGAAGTTGCTTCACCCGACGCTCTAAAATCTGAATCGGCCTCTCCTCGATGGTAAGGTCGGGTCCCAATTCGATCTCTCTAAAATCGATAATATGGCTAGGGTCCGATACGTACCTCCTAAGCTGGGAAACATGAAATACGTTATGAACGTGGCTCAGGGACGGCGGTAAGCCTAGCCGATAGGCAAGCTCTCCCACTCTCTCTAAAATCTCAAACGGCCCAATAAACCTCGAACTAAGTTTACCCTTCCGGCCGAAGCGGTAAACTCCCCGTGTCGGCGACACCTTAAGCAAAACATGATCTCCCACCTAAAACTCCAACGGCCGGCGACGCGTGTCGGCATAAGACTTTTGCCGACTCTGGGCCGTTAACAATCTATCACGAATCAGAGTAATCTTCTCTCTCGTCTCAACTACCATATCGGGCTCGGTACCAATCAGCTCGGACGCATCGTCCCAACACAACGGCGATGTACACCTCCTACCATACAACGCCTCAAATGGCGCCATTTTGATCGAGGCGTGCCAACTATTGTTGTACGTGAACTCGATCAACGGCAAGTGCGACTCCCAATCATCCTTCCATTCTAGGGCACAGGCTCTCAACATATCCTCTAACGTCTGGATCGTCCGCTCTGACTGCCCGTCAGTCTGAGGGTGATAAGATGTACTGAGTCTCAACTCAGTCCCCAAAGCTCGATGAACAGCCTGCCAAAAATGTCACACGAACCGGCCATCACGATCCGAAACAATACTCTTAGGAGTCCCATGCAATCTCACGACCTCTGCAATAAATACTCGTGCCAGTCTCTCCGGGCCCCAAGTGTCCTTAATACCCAGAAAGTGAGCTGATTTGGTCAGTCGATCGACAATAACCCAAATCATGTTCATTCCATTCCGAGTCCTAGGCATATTAGTAATGAAATCCATAGAAATATCCTCCCATTTCCACTCCGGGATAGGAAGTGGTCGCAAAAACCCCGTGGGTCGCTGATGCTCGATCTTAACCTGCTGACAGGTCAAACACTTCGACACAAACTCGCTAACGTCTGTCTTCAAATTACTCCACCAGTAGTTGCTCCTCACATCCTTGTACATTTTATTCGTACCAGGATGTATGGAGTAAGGTGTGGTATGAGCTTCACTCAAGATCTTCTGTCTTAGCTCAATATCATTCGGTACACATAGTCTGCCGCGAAATCTCAGAACGCCATCATCCTGAACCACAAATCCAGGGGCTTTCCCCTGCCTCACATCCTCCCTCAACTGGACCAAACACAGATCATCATACTGTTTCGCCTTGATATCATTAGTCAAGGACGAAGTGATCTCTAATGCACATAACTGGCCCTGAACTCTCTGAACCCAAACCTCAATATTCTGACAAATAAGATCTCGCTGGATCCTACTCTGTGGTGTAAGTACCTCTAACATCTGTAACGCTATTGGCTTATAGCTCAACGCATCAGCCACTACGTTAGCCTTACCCGGATGGTAAAGTATCTCGAGGTCGTAATCTTTAATTAGTTCCAACCACCTACGCTGTCTCATATTTAAATCTTTCTGACTGAAGATATACTTCAAACTCTTGTGATCTGTAAAAATCTTACACGACGACCCATAGAGATAATGCCTCCAGATCTTTAAGGCGAAAACGACCGCAGCTAACTCCAAATCGTGCGTGGGGTAATTCACCTCATAAGGTTTCAACTGGCGGGACGCATACGCAATCACTCTGTATCTCTGCATCAAAACACATCCTAGACCAAGGCCCGAAGCATCACTGTACACTACGAAATCCTCATTCCCCTGAGGCAACGCTAACACGGGTGCGGTAGTCAAACGTCTTTTTAACTAGTCAAAGCCCCGCCTGCACATGCAGTCCACTCGAACTTCGAGTTTTCGGAGCAACCGAGTGAGTGGTCTAGCGATCTTAGAAAATCCTCAACGAATCTACGGTAATAGCCGGCAAGACCCAGAAAACTCCTCACCTCCTTCACATTCTTAGGCGGCTCCCAAGCCATCACTGCCTCTATCTTCTGCGGATCTACCCGAACTCCCTCTGCTGAAATCACATGCCCGAGGAACGTCACTTCCTCGAGCCAAAACTCACACTTAGAGAACTTCGCGTACAACCGCTCAGCCTCAAAGTGTCTAATACAATCCGGAGATGTAAGGCGTGCTCCTCCCGACTCCGTGAATAGATAAGAATATCGTCGATAAAAACGACTACGAATTTGTCCAGATACTCAATAAAAACTTTGTTCATCAACCGCATGAACAACTGCCGGGGCATTAGTTAGCCGAAGGCATAACCACAAACTCGTAATGGCCATATCTCGTCCAAAGGCGACTTTGAATATCGACGTCCCGAATCCTCAATCGTAGTAGCCCGATCGCAAATCAATCTTGAAAAGACCGCCGCCCCGAAGCCGATCAAACAAATCGTCAATCCTGGGCAAAGGGTATTTATTTTTGATGGTTAGCTTGTTTAATTCTCGATAGTCGATGCATAAACAAAGCGATCCATCCTTCTTCTTGACAAAAAGTACAGGCGCACCCCAAGGCGATGCGCTCGGTCGAATATACCCCTTTATCTAACAACTCTCCCAACTGATTCTTCAACTCTAGCATCTCCGACGGTGCCATACGGTACGGTGCTCGAGAAATAGGGGCCGCATTCGGCTCAAGGTCAATAGGAAACTCCACCTCTCGATGTGGTGGTAATCCCGGCAAGTCATCCGGAAATACATCGGGATACTCGCTAACAACTGGAATCGATGATATGTCAACCCCACCATCTTCCGCCTGCAGAGCGAAACACCAGTAGCCGACACAACCTTGGTTCAAAAGTTTCATCGCCTTCAAGGCGCTAATCACACACCCCGATCTACCGGCCACGGTAGGATGAGAGTATGCTCGGTGCCGTCCTCGGCAACTATCGTGATGGTACGAGTCCGATAGTTCATGATAGCACCATGACGATCCAACCAATCGTCCCCGAGGATCAAATCCTCACCCTTAAGATCTATAACAATGAGATTCGAGGGCCAATCCCGGCTCCCGATCCTCACTGGGCAATCCCTAACTTCCCGGTCCCCAACCATACGATCCCCGCTGGGTGTACCCACTACAAACGGCTCACACTCAAACAAGCAGTCAAAACCAATACGACTCACACAATCCGAAGCTATAAAGGAATGGGTCGCACCCGAATCAAAAAGCACTGAAACTGGATGAGAAAGGATCTGAGTGGTACCTGACGCCACCGGAATGTCTGCCTCCTCCGTGCGACTCATCTGATATAATCGGGGATGGACTGAGCCCGAACTCGATGCTGCGTGGCGATCCGGCTGACTCCGACCTATACCACGACTCGAACCCTGCGGAACATGAGTAGCTGGTGAGCTGTGATCCCTCTGATCGGCAGTGGTAGTCGTAAATCTAGCGGCCCTGGTGGCCCTCTCACAATGAGCTGCTCGATGCCCAGTCTGTCCGCAAGTAAAGCAAGCAACTAACAGAAGTGGGCAAACCTTCACAACGTGCTCGGGCTGACTGCAATTAAAACAAACTCTCCCGCCAGGTGCAACAGACTGGACTGAACGGTTACCCTGAGATCCACCGGCCTGATGAAACAGCCTCTTCCCAGGTGTAGGAGCAGAGCGAGACCTCGAAAACTGACCACCTTTTCCGGCCGAGAACCCACCAGTAGTCTTCTGCTTCTTAGCTTCCGAAACCGACTCGATTGGGATGACCATCTCGATCGCGGAGCGCAATCACAGTATTCCTTCAAAGTGGCACACATGAGCGGCGCCATACTCTGTCTAATATGCGGCTTCATGCGCATATTGAAGTAACGGATTTTATCAGCCTCCGTTCTCACTTGATCTCTCACGAAACCCAACTGCTGATTGTAAGAAATGATGGCCTGAGAAATAGGCACATCCTGAGGTGTAGCAGTGAAGAAATCCACAATTCTGCGCTCCTTGACTGGCGGCGGACAATATTCTGCTTCTATAGCAGTCCTGAACTCATCCCAAGTGGCCCGACGGTCTCTGGGCGCAACGGCCTCCCACCATTCCGCAGCTTCCTTATCCAGGAGGTACTGGGAAATATGTACCCTCCTGTCTTCAGGACAAGCTACGGCATCAAAGGTCCTGGACAACTGAAAGAGCCAATTCTCCCAACCGAGGGAGTCAGAAGATCCGGAGAAACGAGGAGGGTGCATCTTAGTCACCGTCTGAAGCCACTTACTAGCCTCCTCCTCCGGTGTCGGGGGCGGATTCTGGCGTCCACCCTGAGCTATCTGAGTAAGTTGGGCTACCAAGCTGAAATCTGTGATAGCCAGCGTCGGCATTATTACCCGACGGCACTGAGTGAGAGGCTGAGTCCACAGAGGACTGGGAAAGTGAGCCCTCCTCATTATCAGCACCACGACCACGGCCTCGGCCGCGTCCCCTAGCCGGTCTACCACGACCTCTCAACATACTGAAGGAAAATAAGAAAAGAACAAGATCAGAAAGATTCACAATTCACAAAGTTGGTAACACAAGTCACGATCCCGAACAGTGCAAGAAAACGGATTACAGAAATATAAGAGTTCGAGGAGACTTACAGCCACGGGTCGCACGAAAAGACGGTAGCATGATGATATTAGGCTCAACGACTGACTCTAATGACGCAACTGACAGACCCAAATTTCACCGATAGCCTAGGTATTCAAAACCTAAGCTCTGATACCATAATTGTAACATCCCAATTCACAGATGGGACATTACACGCCGTAGAACCCCCGTGAGGTCTACCAGGCTAATTCGTGACACATGAACCACAATGATAACCCAAAAGATGCACCCAAAAAGTAAATAAGGCCGTGGCCTCGGCCAAAACATTTTAACGGAGTACATGAGACATAAGTTAAATACCAAATTATTGCCCACGCAGGGGACTTAAACCATGTTTAGAAATAAACAATCTATCTCCAGTACTCAACAAATGCAATGACAAAACAGAAAAATGCAGACTCGAGCCACATCATCATGCCAACCCATCCTTCGCATGCGCATCCCGTGCCAGCTCTCCAGCTCGACCAGTATCTAAAATGCATAAGACGCATTTCCCCCATTTAAGGGGTTAACATTCGAATAGCTAGTGCAAGTACATAATTACACAACATTATATACATAAACGATTCAACGCAAATAAATCGTTAGAAAAATCATTTTGAAAATTAATATTCCGGAATATCACATTACACCAAAACAATATATCATCAAGTTTTCCCACATCACAATTATCCACGCTTGGTAACTCGCGACCGTACCCATTAGTATCGGCCCCCAGAGGTCCCGTCAGACCGTCCCCAGGTGAGAAACCACTTCCGCGGCCGTACCCATTAGTATCGGCCCCCAGAGGTCCCGTCGAACCGTCCCCAGGTGGAAGAACATCAACGCACGCACCCAAGTCCACTTCCGTGGCCGTACCCATTAGTATCGGCCCCCAGAGGCCACATGCCATCCCCAGGTGGAAGAGAAACAATCACATTCGTTCAATAATACCATTTACATCATTCGCATCAAAATCATACGCACATAACGGAATGTAATACATGTACTTGCCTGATTAATACTACGTGAAAGAAAACGGCGAACGGAAAGGTTTTGGCCCGAACAACCTTCACAAATCCGATCCTAACACAATAACGATGGACAACAATCTTAAAACTACGTAAATGATGGAATACATCCTAGTTTTACCCGCTGAAACCCTTAGTCGAACAAAACTTGGGTATCGTCGACTATAAGTGACGAACAATGGAGAACTTGGAGTTTAAAACCACAAATCATCAATAAAATGAAGGGTTACAAGTACACGATCGAAGTCTAGCGATAAACCAGTAATAATTAGGACTAAAAGAGTCAAATCCCAAGAAATCCCCAAAATTCCCCCAAAATCTCAAAACAAGGGTTTTGGGAATATTTACCTTGATTCGGATGGTGGAAAGTAATTAGGAACTTGAAGAATTCATGCAAGGAATGCACGGTGGTAGTGAATGATAATCTACAGTCGGAATCGGCCCTAACCCCCGCCTGGAATCGCTCAAAGCCGAGAAGGATAGGAAATGAAGGAAAAATGACGAAGTTGACTGCTGCTGTCCTATTTATATTAACAGACTTAGCGCACGCTACGCACAAGCATTAGTGTGCGCTAGCGAAGGCATGGCGAGCGATCGCCTTCCGACCTCCGTTAGCGTCGCAAGCTAACATGGTTAGCGTGCGCTAGTACTAGGGATTAGCGTGCGTTAACGCCGATTAGCGTACGCTCGGTCCCGATCAAATCACGAACCCACATCCCTGCATTTGAAATCGTTAGCGCACGCTACGAACCCCAGTTAGCGTCGCTAACCACACAATGATAGCGCACGCAGTAAATTCGAGTAGCGTGCGCTACTCGAGCAGATTACGCACGGTACGCCGCCAACGCAATAAAAAAGCAAGCAAGAAGCAATCCGTAATCTTAATCATAAACACGTAATAATCAAGATGACAAAGTTGAGCGTTTAAAGAGAATAT
The DNA here is from genome assembly GCA_033398695.1 of Orobanche coerulescens. NCBI lineage: Eukaryota > Viridiplantae > Streptophyta > Magnoliopsida > Lamiales > Orobanchaceae > Orobanche > Orobanche coerulescens. The sequence goes on along the minus strand of CM065816.1, from coordinate 111,269,670 downwards.
AATCTCGATCACTAGAGAGTTTGAAGCGAAGCAAATAAAGCAAAAATCCCCAAACTTATGAAAATTACAAAAACGGCCCAAATGCCCGAAAAATCGCGATACAACGTCGGATTAACAAACCGAAAGTTCCAACACGACCAACTCAACCATACAAACTTATACGAATCGAGAAACAACGAAAACGAACAAGTTTGACGAGAATCGAACGCACATGCGGCAAGATATAATTCAAAATGAAATTATGCAAAAACATCCTCGAAACTCGACCAGACAGAAAAACTCCAAGAACAAAATAGATTCAGAATTCCAAAACAGTGCTAAGCGAGTTGTCTGAAACGAACATACACCAAAAATAGAAATTACCGAAAATAGAAAACACGGATATTACACTTAGCGCACGTTACGTAGAGTACGTAGCGCACGCTAAGCAGTCCAGGCAGATTGTTTATTTTGAGCTTTTTGGCCGTAGACCGAATTGTTAGGCAATCGTTCGACTTGAGATGATTTGTATATCATTCCTTTTGTTAAGGTTCGAGCTTGTTGCATTGATCGAAGGAGGCGGCCTTCGAGTGTGTTGAGATCATTGAAGTGTTTCGTTCTTGCCATCTTCGAGGCAAGTATCGTAATGTGTTAAAATTGGTATTTTGAGCATGTTTGTGGTTTATTCATGTTGTTGAACATGGAAATTATTTTGTTGAATTGTCATGATATTCGTTATCTAGTGTTTCTATGTTCATGTTGATGGACATAATGATTTGGCATATGTGTATGCATGAGTTGTGTTTGTGTACGTTGTACGATCTATCTTGGGCGCCGGATCGGATGTCCACCTCGTGTTGGTCCGACGGGATCATCTTGGGATCTAGGCTGAGGGCGCTGGATCATTGGACGGGTTATTTCCACCTCGTGTTGGTCCGACGGGATCATCTTGGGATCTATGCTGAGGGCGCTGGATCATTGGAATACCCTTGTTGTGTAAATGGAATCTTGTGGATTCGCATTGTCGAATTCCGGTAGCGGAAGTCCGTGTGGTGTATCTTGTTATGTATTGTTGATGCATATTCGAATTGTTTAATATGATACTTGTACTAGCATCGTTTTGCTAACCCCTTCGGGGGTGGACATTTGTTTTGATGTTTAGGTAGCCGAGGAGCAGGGAAACAGCCACAGTACCGACGTGACGACGAAGGGGTTCAGTGATGTTTGTTGTTGTTGGTGATTTGTTTTCTTGTTTTGAGTTCAGTACTCGAGTACGCGTGTCGTATTAAAATTATTTCGATATATGGTTGTATAAGTTACTTGTTGAACCAGTTGTTGGGTTTTGCAAACTTGAATTTCCGATGATGATGATGTCTTATATTTACCTTTCTTTTAAATTAGCCTTGTAAATCCTTACTTAAAGGGTTTACGGCGCTGTAATTATTCCGAATATCTCGGGGTGTTACAGAATATGGTATCGGAGCTAAGATTTATGTATATCTTGGCCGTCGGGTTTTAAGTTGGGTCTGTTTACGTAAATCTGTTTACGTTATTGATTTACGAGTCGTTCGTAACATCACTGTTCAGCCAAAAGTCGTCATGTGGACCGTGGTTGTAAGTCTCCTAATCTCTTATACTACCGTTTTACTTAATTACTGTTTTGTGAGTATTGACGATAACGATCGAACAATAATGATCGAAAAACAACGATCGACAACAATGATCGAAAGACAATGGTCGAACGACGACTCCAAAGTTCACACTTCAACTCGAGACATTAAAAGAACTTGTAGATCTGAAAGACGTTAATTTCAAACAAGGTTCACAAGAGTTGAACCGAACTCGGAAAAGTCACAGCGATAACCAGATCGATCCAAAACAAGATCACGACTCGTTCGAATGATAAAAACCAAAATACAGAACAAGTTCAGAAAGTATCAACGAACACGAGCGAGTCAATAGAATTGAGAAAGAGAAAATGCAGAAGTCAAAAATAATGCGGGTACTACATTCGACCTCTTCTAAAAGAAGTGTCGTCCCCGAAACTCACAACAACGAAATCAAGGTGACAACACAACAAGCAACCGACAGAAACATCCTTCAAAGGCCTCTCAAAGCCAATCCTGATAACTGTGCTAAAGTTTGTACCCCGGAAGACTTGGTAACCAACTCGCAAAATTGGATTCTGTGTCCCTCGAGTCCGCACTTGTAATCTGCTACTGGCGGAGAAAGACAATTTGCACGAACATATCCCGGCACATTACAGATGGAACACCTCGGCATACCAGAAATACAACTGCTAGGTATAGTAGTATATAACGTCGCAAAACAACATACCAGAGATGCCAATTCCACACAACATATCAACGTAAGGTAGCCCACATACACAGAATCATAGCAACGACGGCATACATTTGGCGATTTCAGCAGCCCAAACGATAACCATCACACAATCGCAAAACATCATGAAACAATCGCAGATGTACACAATCATACAAACTCAAGTTCTAACAGCTCGCACAGGTGCGATCGCACGTAAATCACCACGAAACGACAACATTAACGATCAACATCACACCTCTCACGGAGGGCTAACACAATAATTGTGTGGCGAACGACTTAACGCTCACACCACCAATTCAATCACAACTCGTGGGTTAACATCCTAACGAAAGTACTGTCATCATACACACCTTCTCTGACCATAAGTAGGAAGTGATATGTTTTAAAAAAAGGAGAACCACCTTTTGAGAAAAAAAATTTGGAAACACCATTTGATCTTGAGTATCACCTTTCAAAATGTAGTGCAAACATTGTTATCGAGACTTTGAAAAAAAACATCTTGCGTTTGATAAGAATGAGGACACTTTTCTTTTAGTGAAAAACTTTCAGAAATATTTGACCCTCGGGTCTAAGCAAATGCTTTTCTATATCTTTGAAAATATCTCAAATATTTTGGTCCTCCAAGTGAAATAAATTTGAAAACTACAGTGGCACTAGTAGGCATCTTGAAAATACCGCGAGAAAATAATCCATTTGAAAAGTACGTCTCAAAATTTATTTTCTAAGATACTCAATGTTTTCAAAAATTTAATAGGCCAGAATGCCCAAAACTCACACGTATCAACATTTGCTTAACCACCTCGTAGTACACGCATCAAATCATTCAAAATAAAGACATTACATTTCTTTTACTGGAAAACAAATAGTCGATAATATTACATGCCGTGGATTCCGCGCCAGAACCCACCAGGCTAAAAACCGTTTACAAAACCATTTTAAAAAATACACCAAAAGGCCGATGACAGTAGTATTTCCCAAAACGCACAAAATCATTTATCAAACCGTTATAAAACATGCAAGGCCAAAATTCCAAAACTCGATTTAGAGAATCGGTATTACGAAATAAAACTCAGTTTGCAAAATACTGGAAGTTATTTTGAAAGAACTCACGCAGCGGATAAAATATAGTTCGAAAATACATTAGCAGCGACACCGCTTCTCATATAAATAAAATATGAGAGTCGAATACCCACATATCACGAAATCAAAATCCATAAAAAGATTCCATTACTCAACAACTAATCATACAAGTAGCTCGTGTCACACGAGGCACAACACAAAGAAGGGAGACTTATATCCACAGGTCGCATGAAGATGATGATCGCCCCACGATACTAGTCACGACCAACCAACTCAGACGATGCGTCACGACACGACTCATTCAGAAAAAATCCGACGAGACAAAACTCAACAGACACCACTAAACCCGACAGCATAGGTTTCCACAAACTAAGCTCCAATACCATTTATGTAACACCCCCAATCCTCTCAGGGATATTACACGCCGTAGACCCTTTCCTCAAGGATCTACCAGGCTGGTAAACAACATCAAACATCTCAACAATGCCTTTAAGGCTAAAATGACTCTGTAGACCGATTTGGTCTTTCAATAAATACATACAACTCAATACATGCCCACGCAGGGGTCGAATACAAAATGCTCTCGTACAACGGGTAATTATACTGCAGTGGAAATAAAATATGACTGGCCCAATACAACAACGTACGGGTCCTCATGTGATTAGTATCGATCATCTTTCATCATCCTTCGCGCCGAACCTGTGTTATGCTCCCAAAACCTGAATGCAAAAACAGACATCCACCCCCCGAATACTTGGGGGTTAGCAAAACTTCACTATTTTGCTAGTGTAAGTATAAAACAGAAATACGAGCCATGCAATTAACATTCCACGAATAACAATAACTAGGAATCCTCAAAAAGCCAAACGTAATGAAAAGTACTTCCCGAGGCAAGAGTTTGGGAAAAACATTCCAAAACCGAAAGATCACCAATCAGGGGAAACAATTTATAAAACAGTTTAAAATGCCATCAAGAGTTTTAATAGAAAATAATTTAGGATTACCGAATCCTTCTCTTTCCAAAATCAACAGGGGTCACAGCCCAATGGTTTTGTTTTCACAAATGAAACCAACAACAATACACAAGGTTAAAACCCACGTCACACGTCCTCGGTGGACATAAAATACACACGCACTCATGAAGTTTTACTCGTGAATCCAGGGCTATACCATTGGACTCCCTCCGTGGCCCCATCGAACCCTCCCGAGGTGAGCAAACACATTCACAAAACATACACGCATAGGCATCGCCTAGGACCGGGACGAAGCCACAAATCCCACCTGAGGCCTCTAAGGACCCTCCCGAGCTGGCTAGAGAAACAAACTCAAACCACCCATAAGTTATCTTGACATCGTACTCGCAAGTACCGATTCTCGTAGCCCTCTTCAGACCTACCCGATTAGATAACCTTATGGTCAAATCATACACACTGGCTGTACTCGCAAGTACACACCGCCGGAGGCCTCACAGGTCCCTACCCGGTCAAACATCAATCGAACATACCCACAAGTTATCGTGACATCACACTCGCAAGTGACGATTCTCGGAGTCCTCTCCAGACCTACCTGAATTGATAACCTTGTGGTCAAATCATCAATGCATCGAGTTCACAACAACAAGGGTTTCACATTTGCCACAATCACAAACACATCAAATCATGAGTTAATGCAACCAACACTTAGCAAAACACCACGTCAAACCATAACACGCCGAAAAGAGATCATATGTATATATATATTATCAAAGCATAGCAACAACAACAACAACAACAAGAAGCTAATTCATAGGGTTCACTTAATCATTCACGGGGCACAATATTCACAAAACACATGCGTTTTGAAAGTGAGCCCTTAACGAGGCTAAACCGAATCTTTTGAAAGTTCAAATTAAACGATCAAACAAACACATAGAGACAATCACTAATTATCATATTCACAAAACAAAAATTGTATGGACAAGGTACTTGCCTAGGAACCACGTTCGTAACAAGACGACGGATGGAATACGGTCGAACAGCCCCGAACGCCCGAACACAATCAAGAACGCGATAGCACCGAAATTACTATGGGAAAACACCACACGAATCATCTATCACCAACGGAATTCAACATCGGAGTCATCGAGCACCTATAATCCTCCATAAGGAACAATAAAACATGATTACGACGAGAATCAAGACCGAAAACAACGGAAATCCCAACAAACTATCAAAGGGAACTCATTCGGATATTAAATATTCAAGACCCTTCAAGAACAAAGAAATCACCCCTCGGATCGAACGAACCAAAGGTACGAGTATCCAATCCATAGAATAAGTTCAAAACAACGATTATACAATAATTAATTAATAAAAAATGGATTGGAATCGAAATCAAAAGAAAAATCCCCAAAATCTTCAAAAATATGGGTTCAAGCCAAAATACCTTGATTCGGACGAAGAACACGGATTTGATGTTGTTAGTCCACACCAAGAACTTGAATAAGAGGAATTCCCTGAGATAAACCGCCCAAAAATAGTCCACAAATCGCCCTAGATGGAAGGAGGAAGAAGAGAGGAGAAAAATGAAGTTTTCTCCTCGAAAATCTGCTGAAAAAGTGCAGAAAAAGCCCATGTGCCGCGGCCCGGGTCGAGTGTGCCACGGCCCGCGGTGTAACACCCCAACCTAGGCGGATATTACAGTGCCGTAGATCCCCAACTGGGACCCACCAGGCAAATGAAAATGAATGAATTACACAAGATAAATGTAGTACCGAACTACATTACAACAATAATTACTCCGATGAGGAGTTTAGTTACAACACACCAGGACAATACCGAATACTAGTGTATTTTATATGAAGATAAAATACACAACACTGAATGAAACGGAGTATTCAAATGAAAGTCTGCAGCGGAAAATAAAGGACAATAACATGAATAACTGAAAGATCGGGGCCCCCTACTAGTATCACTAGGACTCCTCGACATCAACATGCTATTCCCGTGCGTTTGCCTTCCCATGACCTGAAAAACAAAATCCCCAAACGGGGTCAGTTACAAAGAACAACAATCCTCAAGAGTTGAAAATACACAATCATGATTATATCTGAAATTATGAAATATCCTGTCGAAACATACGCAATCAAACATGCTATATGAATCAACTAACAGTACGGCTCAAAGGGTGGCGCCACACTACGCCCGGGATGGAAATGTGTCCGTGCACAAGCCACCAACGATCGAATACACGCGTGGTCTTGTACCTAATCAGTCTCACGAAACAATCAATCTCGTGTGCACAGTCTAATGTGAGGCCACCAACCAACACACGACTATAATGTGCCCGACATGAAAATCCTACACATACCAACCGGCACGCCAGTATGACCCGGAATGCCACGATATAACAAAAGTGACATCGAAAATGAATAATGACTCACCGAGATGGAATGGTAATGAAATAAATGACAGCTCAATGAAAAGATTGGAACCGTCGTTCCTTATGACTGAAATGATTAATTGATAACAACAAGTTTTGATACGGTTAATACAATGATGAATGAGTTATGATTATGAATGAACAACAACAAAAGGGATGAATATCCTTTTAACCGAGTAAGAATTAACTTACACAATACCGGTGACAATTATCCTTCCACGAACAACGTCCTAATTGAGATATCGGTCGCTCGAACAACCTTGAATTATACAATATCCAACAATTCGTTCAATATACGAATCAAACACGAATATAACGAACTCAAAACGTCGATACAATTAAACTAAGTCCATAGAGGCATTAAATCAAACACGTTGTATCCAAACTCCGATTGTTTACAATCAACCTCAATATACCAATATCAAAATCCCCAAGAAGTGTTTCAAACCAACAAAACATCTCCAATACGATCAATAATCCGTTATGAATATCCAAAAATGTGATTATAACAACAATTAGTCGAAAATCCCCAATTCCAACTCGATATTCAAGGTGTTCTTGAATAATCCCTCAATAATCCAATGAATCCTTATACAAACTCATAATCATATACATATCCCTTCATATAACATGATTATAACGTCCAAAACATCATATCTCAACACAAAATCGAAGTCCAAAGTGTTGAAGGAATTACCTCTTGAAGATCCAAGTGTTATAATCCGAAGAACACGCGTTAGATTGATTATCCGGGCTTCACGATCGAAAGGAGATGAAGAAAATCAAACACCCAAATGATTTTTGAAGGAAAAACCCTCCCTCAAGCTTACTCTCTCGGTTGAAGGTGAAGAAAAGGGAGAGAAATGGTGAAATCTTGAAAAAAGCGAATTTAAAGGAGTTGGCGCTGCCGGACACGGCCGTGCCGATCGGCACGGTCGTGTCACTGCTGGCGGCAGGACTCGGACCGTGTCTGCTGACACGGTCGCGGCGCGAAGGGCCTTCCGACGATGACCCGTCAAGCGGCGACTCGGCATGACTCGGCCGTGTCACGGAACACGGTCGGGCGTGTCGGCGATCGATTTTGGCTTATCCAGAAGAGTTCGACTCGGCCGTGCCAAGCGACACGGTCGAGTCACGTGGCGAATGCCCGGCACTTCCGGACGAGTACGGCACGGGCCGTGTCGGACGACACGGCCGAGTGTTCGGTCGGCGATGATCGCCAATATCTCGAAAAATGAGCGGGTGAGCTAAAGCGACCATAACTTTCGTCCGGACTCGATTGACTCACCGTTTGAACCATTGGAAAGCTAACTCGATGCTCTATAATATTGCAAAGATTTAGAATTTTTGGAGTTACCAAAAATTAATGGTGATCTAACAAAGTCGAACTCATATGAGGAAAGTTGAAACAATGAACAATAATGATACACAACTCGAAGTTTTTACGAACGGTGAACACGGGTGAATGAACATGATTGATGAATGATTATAAATGAGTGAAAATCCACTGAGTGACAATCACCGAATGAAATTACTGAATGATGATGACTGAATTACAACCGGGTATTACATACTCCCCCCCTTAAAAAGAGTTTCGTCCCCGAAACTAAGGGTCAAACAACTCGGGATAACTCTCTCGCATACTATCCTCGGTTTCCCAAGTAGCCTCTTCGACTCCGTGCCTAGACCACTGAATCTTGACCAAAGGAATCGACTTGTTACTCAACTGTTAGATTCGCCGCTCTAACACTCGTACAGGACGCTCCTCGTACGAATGATCATCTGCGATCTCGATTTCGTCGAACTGAAGTATGTGACTCGGGTCGGCAACAAACTTCCGCAACTGAGAGACATGAAACACATTATGAATTCGGCTCAAAGCCGGAGGCAAAGCCAATCGATAAGCTAACTCGCCTACTCGATCCAAAATTTCAAACGGTCCAATGAATCTTCGGACTCAACTTCCCCCGTTTTCCGAAACGGAAAATACCTCGACTCTGGGATACCTTGACCAAAACATGGTCACCCGTCTCGAACTCTAGTGGTCGGCAGCGATTATACGCATATGATTTACGTCGACTCTGAGTTGTCAACATACGACTCTTGATCAAAGCTACCTTCTCCCGGACGGCTATAAGCATATCGGGCTCGGTGCCGATTGATTCTGACAAGTCATCCTAACACAAAGGAGATCGACAACGACGACCGTACAAGGCCTCGTAAGGTGCCATCTTAATGGAGGCATGCCAACTATTATTATACGTGAACTCGATCGGTGGTAGTTGGGCTTCCCAATCGACCTTCCAATCGAGGACGCATGCCCTCAACATGTCCTCTAGTGTCTGAATAGTTCTCTCTGATTGTCCGTCGGACTGAGGATGAAAGGCGATCGAGATTAAGCTGAGTTCCCATAGCACGATGAACTGATTTCCAAAAATGGGATACTAATCGTCCGTCACGATCGGAAACGATACTCTTAGGAGTACCGTGCAGTCTCACTATCTCCTTGATGAACAACTGGGCCAGTCTCTTGGGACTCCACATATCCTTGATTTCAAGGAAATGAGCTAAATTAGTAAAGCAGTCCGCGATCACTCAGATCGTATTGATTCCACGACGACTCGTCGGCAATTCGTGATGAATTCCATAGAAATGTCTTCCCACTTCCATTACGGAATAGGGAGCGGTATCGACATACTCGCCGGTCGATGTTCCATCTTGACTTGTTGTGAGTTAAGCATCTCGAAACAAATTCTGCGACTTCTCGCTTCATATTACTCCACCGGTAATTTTGTTTCAAGTCCTTGTACATCTTCTTGGACCCGGATGAGCGAGAATAAGGGTAGCATGAGCTTCTCTCAAAATAGAGTTTTTCAACTCGTCATTCGCCGGTACGCACAACCGGTTCTTAAACCTCAAAATCCATCCTCGTGGACCACGAATCCAGGGGCTTTCCCCTGAGCCACATCTTCACGTAGGCGCAACAATGAAGGGTCTGAACTCTGATTCTCTCTGATTACCTCCTCAAGTGACGATGAAATCTCTAACATACAAAGCTGTCCTGAATTGGCGAAGGACCTCGATCTCGGGTCAAAGGAATTTGATGAAGCTCCTTACAGGCTGTTAACGAGCAAGCATCTGCTCCCGAGCGGACTTACGACTCAAGGCGTCGGCGACAACGTTCGCCTTACCCGGTGGTAAAGGATCTCGATATCAAAATCTTTGATTAGTTCCAACCACGCCTGCCGCATATTTAACTCCTTGTGAGTAAATATATGCTTCAACTCTTGTGATTGGTGAAGATCGACGGTGATTCCATAAAGGTAACGACGCCAAATTTCCAGCGAAAACCACGGTTGCTAGCTCGGCCGCGGGTTGGATAATTAACGGCTAATCAGGAAACATCGGATTTACTTAATATCTTTCGGAGGTTGCCAATCTCGGATAGTCTCCGACTTCTGAGGGTCGACACGAACTCTGTCAGATGAAATCACATGCCTGAGAAAGTCACTTCGGACCTCCAGAACTCACATTTGGAAAACTTTCCATAAAGTTGATCTCGTCTCAACACGTCGAGAACCTGAAGAAGATGAACCTCGTGTTCCTCCTGGCTACGAGAATAAATCAAAATGTCGTCGATGAAGACAACAACAAACTGATCCAAAAAGTCGATGAAAACCCGATTCATTAACTCCCTGAATACCGCAGGTGCAATAGTTAGCCCGAACGGCATAACTACGAACTCATAATGACCATAGCGTGTACGAAACGCTGTCCTCGCGATATCCGACTCTCGAATCCATGGCTGGTGATATCCAGATCTTAAGTCGATCTTGGAAAATCGAAGCTCCACGAAGTTGATCTAAAAGATCATCAATACGACGTAAAGGATACTACTCTTGATCATCACCTGTTCAACTCACAGTAATTAATACACACACGAGACGAGCCATCCTTCTCCTTGAGATCCTGCTGGTGCTCCTCACGGGGACGCAATCGGTCGGAGATAACCTTTCTCGAACTAATCCTCAAGTTGAATCTTCAACTCCTGCATTACAGTGGGGCCATCCGATACGGTGCCTTCGATAAAGGGGCGTACGGCTCAACTCACTCCGAATTCCCTTACTCTATGTGAAGGCAACGGATAACTTCAAATGCGGAAATACATCGTCAATCGATGACAATGATACCACGAATGATTGAACATTTCGATTGCCCTAGAATGGTCAATCGATAAAAAGAGATACCAATAATGATTGAACAACTCGATTGCCTTGGAAAGGTCAATCGATGAAGATGATACAATGAATGTTTGAATAACTCGATTGTCTTAGAAAGGCCAATCGATGGAAATGATACAATGAATGATTGAATAACTCGATTGCCCTAGAAAGGCCAATCGATGAAAATGATACAATGAATGATTGAATAACTCGATTGCCTTAGAAAGGCCAATCGATGAAAATGATATAATGAATGATTGAATGACTCGATTGTCTTAGAAAAGCCAATCGATGGAAATAATACAAGGAATGATTGAATAACTTGATTGCCCTAGAAAGGCCAATCGATGAGAATGATACAATGAATGATTGAATAGTTTGATTGCGGAATTTCTCTGCAATAATACTTCTTCTGGAACAACGGGGATTACTTCCCTGAAACACACATTCGACAACCAACGATGGAAAGATAGCGACCAAACGCTAACAAACACTGAGGATAGTATCAAGACGATCAAACCAACTAATACCGAAAATTACATCGTCCTAAGATAAGTTCACCACGATTAGATCCATCAACCAATCGCGGTCATTAAGCTTAATTCGGTATGATTCCGAAAATTCTTCCATCGTCAGGTAGACCGATGGTATGAGGTCCACAAGTAAAAGGACTATCCCGAAATAAGTCTATTCAAGCATGATTCGAAAATGAATGAATGCGGTGTACTAGCATCAAAAGGTACACACAAGTTGAAATAAAATTACGAGTATACCTGAAATCATTCGGACCACCGGATCGTCGATCCTCCTCATCATATGAATCTGGGACTTGCCGGTCCCCGAACCGGACGCTCCCGTCTGATAAATACGAGTTCCAACTTTATTTGCTTCCATTGTCTTAAACGACGATGACAAAGCGATCGATTAAAGCAGCCGCCGGGGCACGAGATGCCGCGGAGCCGACTTGGAGTCCTTCGGCAAAAACGGGCCTTATGCCCAAAATTCCCACAATTATAGCACGTGATAGATGGTTTGAGACACTCGGTGCTGAAATGACCAGCGTTCCACAATTGAAGCGGTGATGGCGAGGCGGCGCTCGGGAATGAGATCCCGCGATTATGCGCCGTAGAAGGTCGCTCGAAGCGATAGGGCTCACACGAGGCTTCTTGAAGGTTATTGACCGCCTTTGGGTTGATTACGCCGTTGATTTCTTTACGAAAGATGAAGGTTGTTGCTCGGCACTTTCCTTAGCGGTAGTCTCATACGGGAGAGTTCTCTCGATTAATCCGGTCAGTGGCACAATGATGATTGAGCAAGCGCACATGGGTCATCATGGCACATAAAAGTGAGTGGATCAACCCGAACATCTTCTGATCGAGCCAAGTCACAGGCACGATTTCGGCGGCCAGTGATTATTTCTCGGGTTTCGGTCGCACCGCTTCTCTCCCCGTGCATCTCTGACAGCTCTCTCCATACTGAAGTAGGAAGGTCGCATAATGATTATATTTCCCGCATGATTAGGACGTTATGATTATGTCATGAGATGATGAAAATGAGTATACATACTCTAACTTAGTGATTATATGAAAGATTTAATGAAGTTACATGATTATCAGATGAAATACATGAAATGATTATCTTGAATAAATTAACTAGATTGATAATATGATAATCAAAATTGACAACTTAGTAATCAAATGACTTGAGTGATTAATGAGTTAACATGATTGTCCTAATCACAATGAATGATGATGTTTGAGGATTGTAAATTGATGAATGATGAATGAATGACTATTGCGAAATTATACCATGGCGTTAGAAGTCTTACTGATTCTTTGGTCGATTGGCTCGGCATTTGCACGAGTCACACGTGGCGAAAGTCCAATGATACTAGTCCGATGACGATGATTTCAAATGAGACATGACTCGGAAGGTAGTATTCAAAACCACGCTCGATACCAACTCTGTAACACTGACCTATGCGGATATTACGGTCTGTAGATCCCCAACTGGGACCCACTGCAAATGAAAATGAATGAATTACACAAGATAAATGTAGTACCGAACTACATTACAACAATAATTACTCCGATGAGGAGTTTAGTTACAACACACCAGACAATACCGAATACTAGTGTATTTTATATGAAGATAAAATACACAACCGAATGAAACGGAGTATTCAAATGAAAGTCTGCGGCGGAAAATAAAGGACAATAACATGAATAAGCGAAAGATCGGGGCCCCTACTAGTATCACTAGGACTCCTCGACATCAACATGCTATTCCCGTGCGTTTGCCTTGCCATGACCTGAAAAACAAAATCCCCAAACGGGGTCAGTTACAAAGAACAACAATCCTCAAGAGTTGAAAATACACAATCATGATTATATCTGAAATTATGAAATATCCTATCGAAACATACGCAATCAAACATGCTATATGAATCAACTAACAGTACGGCTCAAAGGGTGGCGCCACACTACGCCCGGGATGGAAATGTGTCCGTGCACAAGCCACCAACGATCGAATACACGCGTGGTCTTGTACCTAATCAGTCTCACGAAACAATCAATCTCGTGTGCACAGTCAAATGTGAGGCCACCAACCAACACACGACTATAATGTGCCCGACATGAAAATCCTACACATACCAACCGGCACGCCAGTATGACCCGGAATGCCACGATATAACAAAAGTGACATCGAAAATGAATAATGACTCACCGAGATGGAATGGTAATGAAATAAATGACAGCTCAATGAAAAGATTGGAACCGTCGTTCCTTATGACTGAAATGATTAATTGATAACAACAAGTTTTGATACGGTTAATACAATGATGAATGAGTTATGATTATGAATGAACAACAACAAAAGGGATGAATATCCTTTTAACCGAGTAAGAATTAACTTACACAATACCGGTGACAATTATCCTTCCACGAACAACGTTCTAATTGAGATATCGGTCGCTCGAACAACCTTGAATTATACAATATCCAACAATTCGTTCAATATACGAATCAAACACGAATATAACGAACTCAAAACGTCGATACGATTAAACTAAGTCCATAGAGGCATTAAATCAAACACGTTGTATCCAAAATCCGATTGTTTACAATCAACCTCAATATACCAATATCAAAATCCCCAAGAAGTGTTTCAAACCAACAAAACATCTCCAATACGATCAATAATCCGTTATGAATATCCAAAAATGTTTTTATAACAACAATTAGTCGAAAATCCCCAATTCAAACTCGATATTCAAGGTGTTCTTGAATAATCCCTCAATAATCCAATGAATCCTTATACAAACTCATAATCATATACATATCCCTTCATATAACATGATTATAACGTCCAAAACATCATATCTCAACACAAAATCGAAGTCCAAAGTGTTGAAGGAATTACCTCTTGAAGATCCAAGTGTTATAATCCGAAGAACACGCGTTAGATTGATTATCCGGGCTTCACGATCGAAAGGAGATGAAGAAAATCAAACACCCAAATGATTTGTGAAGGAAAAACCCTCCCTCAAGCTTACTCTCTCGGTTGAAGGTGAAGAAAAGGAGAGAAATGGTGAAATCTTTGAAAAAAGCGAATTTAAAGGAGTTGGCTGCCGGACACGGCCGTGCGATCGGCGCGGTCGTGTCGCACGGTGGCCCGGCGGGGACTCGACCGTGTCTGCCCGACACGGTCGCGGCGCGAGGGCCTTAAACGATGACCCGTCAAGCGGCTTCGGCATGACTCGGCCGTGTCACGGAACACGGTCGGGCATGTCAGCGATCGATTGGCTTATCGAGAAGAGTTTGACTCGGCCGTGCCAAGCGACACGGTCGAGTCTGGGCAGAATGCCGGCACTTCCGGACGAGTACGGCAGCGGGCGTGTCGGGCGACACGGCGAGTTCGGCGATGATCGGCGATATACGAAAAATGGCGGGTGAGCTAAAGCGACCATAACTTTCTCGGACTCGATTGACTCACCGTTTGAACCATTGGAAAGCTAACTCGATGCTCTATAATATTGCAAAGATTTAGAATTTTTGGAGTTACCAAAAATTAATGGTGATCTAACAAAGTCGAACTCATATGAGGAAAGTTGAAACAATGAACAATAATGATACACAACTCGAAGTTTTTACGAACG
This sequence comes from Orobanche coerulescens, assembly GCA_033398695.1. Taxonomy (NCBI): domain Eukaryota; kingdom Viridiplantae; phylum Streptophyta; class Magnoliopsida; order Lamiales; family Orobanchaceae; genus Orobanche; species Orobanche coerulescens. The sequence continues at coordinate 111,254,466 of CM065816.1, read as the reverse complement.
GTGAACACGGGTGAATGAACATGATTGATGAATGATTATAAATGAGTGAAAATCTACTGAGTGACAATCACCGAATGAAATTACTGAATGATGATGACTGAATTACAACCGGGTATTACACGCGGTACAGTCCGCTCCAGCACCAAAAAGGCACATGGTGCAGTCTTAGCTATTTCGACAATAACTCCTTCGTTCGGACTCCAATTGACTCACCGTTTGAACCATTAGAAAGCTAACTTGATGCTCTATAATATTTCAAAGATTCAAATTCTTTGCTGTTTCCAAAAATTTATGATGATTTTACTAAGTCGAACTCATACTTGAAAAAGTCGCTTAAGAACACGGAACTCAATAAAACGACACCGAAACGAACTCGGATGACAAAAAGAATATAATTAATCATTCTCGGAATGACGAAACGGTCACAATAGAGTTTGTAAGATGGACTTCCTCCAAAAAAGAAAATTACCAGAAATCGAAATTGCGGATATTACATACTACCCTCCTTAAAAGAAGTTTCGTCCCGAAACTTAAAACAAGTAGGGAATAGAAATATCCCGCCAGGAAAACTCAACGAGATACACAAGAACCGAAAACTCGCGCCCAACGGCGAAACGTTACAAGCAACGCAGAGAAACATACGGTGTGAAACACGCTCCACAACGACCAACTCAACGCCACAAGTAGAGATATAGTAAAACCAACGAGTGACAAGCGTCAACAAACAGATAATACAATCAAGTCAATTATCCGAATAATCCCAAAACACAAGGCACCTATTACAAGGAAACACGCACAGTCGAGAAAACAGAAATAAACACAAAACGATCCATAAGGACAATCACAACCAATTCGGACTACGCCGAAATCCTCAAAAACCACACTAGACATCTCCGTGTCATTTCAGAGCAGAGACGCAACCTCGATCCCCAAATATCTCATCTACCGTCTCGCAATACACGGTTCGGTGACCCACCTGGCCACACTCGAAATAGCTGACTAACGGTGAATGACAATTCTTCGCAGTACGAGACCTGACAACAACAATCGGACAACCACGATTGGACACTGTTGAGAAAACAAGAACCCTGTATCGAAACAGCCGGGATATTCAATCCCTGTATCGAATTGTGTTAGTAAGAGGTTTTGACATATATGCCAATCCTAAATACAGTAAAGGAAACTGTATCGAAGTGTTGAGGCATCAACCTGTATCGAAGTCCTGTCTCGAATCCAGCATATAGTGGAACCCTTCAGTACAGCAAAGAAGTCTTATAAAGACCAAGTATGGAAACTATCTCGAATCACCAATACAGTTACCTTCCATACATCTCTCAACAGGACAAGAAGGAATCTTTAGAAGTCAAGTCCCGTTGAATAAAGAAGTATTTAAATACTCAAGGATAAAGTATTTAAATACTGTCAGTCAATAGATCTTCAAATCCCGCTAAATCCGGATCGTGCTTTAATCCCGTTGGAACGGAATCTTGCTCAACGGATACATCTCAACGGATATATATTTCGAAGGCTATATATATCACATGAAGGCATTGAAGATTAGTGACCAAAAAGCTACGATATTATCAAGCTATCAAAGTTATCATCAGAGCAAAACATATCTCCAAAGCTTACTGCAACCCAGATAAAAGAGATATACAGTGCTCATCATCTTGAACAACACTTCATCCGCTAGAAGCTCATAAAGTCAAAGCTGTTGTTCATACTCTGTTCTAATACTTTGAACAAACCCAGATCAGCCCTGTGTGGACTGAGGAAGACGAAGCTTCAGAACTCTGTGTGAAGAAGTCAGTCAAGCTTTAGCTCAAACCAATCTGTGTGAACGGTTGAAGCTAAGATCTTTATATCAATCTGTGTGAACAATATATTGATTGTATACTGTTATAATTACGTAGTTGTGTACGTAGTAATTATAATAAATATTTTACTCTTGTGTGGAGGACCAGTGGACGTAGAGGGGTTTACCTCGAACCACTTTAAATACTGTGTTATTTACCTTCAGTTTTTACTATTTTATTTACTGTGATTATTTAAGTATATAATGCACACCGAGTTGTTGTATCCACAGCAACTTACTGTATCTAAGACTTCCGCTACGCACTCAGATTTAAAATCAATACAGCTTGTTGTTTAAACTACTTCCCAAGCTGTATCCAGTATACTTAGTGGCCAACAAGTGGTATCGGAGCGGTTGATTCTAAAAAGAATCAGTCGTATTTTTAACCGAATCAGATCCAAAATCACTTATTATTTAAAACAGTCTCTTTCATTTCTTTACTCTCACATGGATACATCAATGATCAACAAAGTGCCTATGGTTTCTATTAATGAATTTGATGATTGGAGAATTAGGATGGAGGCTCATCTTGCAGCAATGCACGAAGAGATGATTTTTGTGATACAGGATGGCCCTATCAAGATCATGAAGGTAAACACGGCCACAAGAATTGAAGGCCAAGCCCATGCTGAGATGCTCGAGAAGGATCACGAGCAATGGACCACAGATGAGAGAAAGCGAGCCAACCTTGACAATGTGGCTAAGAACGCGTTATTTGTCACCCTTGACAAAGGCACGTTCTCGAAGGTAAAGAGCTGCAAAATAGCCAAGGAAATCTGGGATAAACTCAAGTTGATTTGTGAGGGAACTGAGCTCTCAAAAGAAAACAAGATTTCAAAACTAACTCAGTAATTTTAATCTTTCGAAATGAAACCAACTGAGACACTTGAGGAACTTGACCTCAGATTCACTGGTATTGTTGGTGAACTTGAAGCCTTGGGCAAAATTTATACCCAAAAGGAGAAGAATTTAAAAATTTTCAGATATCTCCCAGCCCGATGGGACATTAAGACCACAGCTATGCGTGTGTCTTGCAATCTTAATGAAATAACTACTTTTGATCTCTTCTCTGACCTCAAAGCTTTTGAGTATGATATTGTGAAGAGAGAAAGTGAAGAATCTCCTTCAAAGGTCACACTAGCCGGTATGTCGAGTCGTCGACACGGCATGCCCGGCTCGTCGAAGCCTAGTCACAAGAACGGCGCGGTGATGACGACATCCTGTCTCAAGATGAAATGGCGCTTCTCATGCACAAATTCAAAAAGTTCATCAAGCAGACTCCCTACAGGCCCAAACCTGTCCAAAAGGTAAGTACCGAAACTTCATCCGGTAATTCTAACCGGTGCTATAATTGCAGGAAACCAGGGCATTATGCAAATAATGTCCTCATCCCAAAGTTTAAAAGTTGTTGGAGGCCGAGCAACAAGAGAGAGATGAAAGAAGACGTGCTTGGAAAAACAAGCTCAAGGCCCTGATTGGAGAATCAGAAGCCTCCCCCACACCATCCAAATTTGAAGAATGTCTTCAGGTGGTCACTGAAAGTGATTCATCTGATGATGAGTTCGATGCTAAAGCATATATGTGCTTTATGGCCAAAGACATTCCGGAAGGTGAAGATAGCGATGATGAGGTAAGTTCAACCCCAGCTATTCCATCAAATGCATCTCATACTTTTGAAAACATGATGAATGAATTTAAAAACATTCAAAAGGCCCATGAGACATTGAAAAACGAGAATATACAGCTCCAACTGTCTAACCTGGAGCTGAAAGATGAAAATGACTTGCTGAAGATAAATTATAAAAATATGTCTCTTGACTGTGAAACCAGCAAAGTCGATTTTGAAAAACTCATGGAGAGCAATCATCAACTTGCTCATGAACTAAGTGAGGTTAAAACTCACAACGAGAGCAAGACAAATGATTTGGTTCTACTTCAAGCCAAAGTCACAACTCTCGAAAAACGAGAAATTGAACTTGAGACCACTCTGAAATCGTTCGAGAAATCGTCCAAAAGAATGGAAGAAATTCTGAGCACTGGGCAATATGCTCATGATAAAAGTGGCTTAGGATACAGCTCATGTTCGAACAAAGGGCAAACTAGTACAGTGTTCGTCAAGAGTGTGGAACACATTCCAGTATCGAAAGATACCCCTAGTCCCATGAAGGAACCTGCTGCACCGCGAAAACCGAAGGTTGCCATTCCGCCCCCGCAATCCTATTCCAGACAGCGGAATCATAAGCCGTTCCAACCTGTGAGGCGCACTCAACAGCATGCTCCAAGAGCATACCAATAGCGCCAACAGCCGTTCAGAAGGAAGGCTGTATCCAACTACCAAAGGCCAGCACGGCAGTACTATCAGTACAGCACGCCTAGGTATTGGATACAGGAGCCCCGTTATCCCTCGAGACAGCAGATGCCCGCTCAGTATCAACAAAAGTGTTGGGAATCCAACTAGAGACCCAGAAGGCAAGCTGTTAGGCCAAAGAAAATGGCTCCACCTCCAAGACGGCACTCGTACTCGATTAATAATAATAACCCTGAATTTTTCATGCATAATAATTATCATGGTTATAGCGACTACGGATATGCCCCTCATAGATATCGCAACACTGTACCGAGTACGACCTACAGTAAACCAATTGCTGCCAGGAAAACTTGGGTACCTAGAGGAACTAACAATCATGGACCCAAAAATCAAAGGGGACCTAAATCTACTTAATTTCTTTGCTACAGGACATTCTAGAGGAGGATACCTGGTACTTTGATAGTGGATGCTCTCGGCACATGACCGGAGATAGAAGCAAGCTATCAGATTTTGTAGAAGGTCGCGGTCCAAAAGTTCGTTTCGGTGATAAATCTAAAGGAAGAACAAGAGGGAAAGGAAACCTACTTGTCGGAAAATTCAAAGTCACCGATGTTGCATATGTTGAAGGCTTACGGTACAATCTACTTAGTATCAGCTAGTTCTGTGATAAACAATTCTCGGTGAAATTCTATATAGATCGCTGTAGAGTCAAGAACATCCAGACCAAAGAAGTTGTGCTTACAGGAAGCAGATCAGGTAACATGTTAGTGCTGACTGGAAGCCTATGAGCTCCTCAATTCCATGCTTTGTTGCTAAAGGCACTGCAGATCTTAGCTGGTTATGGCACAAGAGGATGTCTCACGTCAACTTCAAGACGATCAACAAGCTCTCAAGACAGGGAATGGTTAGAGGATTGCCAAATGTGTCATTCAAGAAGGACAGCCTCTGCGGACCATGTCAGAAAGGCAAGCAAATCAAGTCAACCCTGAAGAGCAAATCTTACCTTTCAACCCAAAGAGTGTTGGAAATGCTACATATGGATCTCTACGGTCCTGTAGACCCAGTAAGTTTGGGAGGTAAGAAATACTGCATAATTGTTGTTGATGATTTTTCCAGGTATGCTTGGATAATTTTCCTTAGCAAGAAGAAGGAAACAACATCAAAGCTGCCCGAGCTCCTGAGAAAGTTGCAAAATGAAAAGGCATTGAGTATCGTGTCCATTCGTTCCGGCCAGTCTGCGAATTTACTAACCGCTTTATAGAGCAATACTATTCGAAAAATGGGATACAACACGAATACTCAGCTGCCCGTACACCTCAACAAAATGGTGTTGCCGAGCGAAAGAATAGGACGTTGAAAGAAGCAACAAGGACAATGATCGCCGCAAGCAAGTTGCCATAGCGTTTCTGGGGTGAAGCAACCGATACAGCATGCTACACTCAAAACCGCTGTATCGTCAACAAGCACCACAACAAAATAGCATATGAGGTATGGAACAACAAAACACCGTTAGTTTCATATTTTCACATTTTTGGATGCAGGTGTTATGTGTTGAATAATGGGAAGGACCAACTTAGAACCTTTGATGAGAAATCAGATGAAAGAATATTTGTAGGATACTCCTCCGTCAGCAAAGCTTACAGAATCTTTAATAAAAGGAAGCTGACGATCGAGGAATCAGTTCATGTAGTGTTCGACGAACCTCACCATGACCCTATAGGAGTAGATGATGTTACCCAAAACATCCAACAACTCTCTATCTTGGATCCTCCAACTCCCATAGAACCTGTCGTTGATTTAGAAATCAACCCCGTAGATGTAAGAATCGACGTGGATGAAGCCAACGCTGTACAAGCTGAAGCTGTATCCACAGAAACTCTGGATACAATACGGGACCCTGAATTAGAACCCGACCCAAGATGGTTGAGAGATCACCCGCAAGAGCTGATCATTGGAAACATAAATGCTGGTGTTTCTACTCGTAGAAGAATACAGAGTACACAAGGAAATGTACTTTGTGCACAAGAAGAACTTGAGACTGAGATATCACAGTTTCCTGAATGGAAATCTCAATCCGATCTTACAAGACTCAATATGTGCACTATTGCTGTATTCTTAGCCCAGTCCGAACCTGTTTCGACCATAGACGCTCTTAATAATTCTCATTGGATAACATCTATGGAAGAAGAGCTTAATGGTTTCGAAAGAAACAATGTATGGTATCTTGTACCCAGACCTACACACCAATCGGTTATAGGAACCAAATGGATATTTCGAAACAAAAAGGATCGAAATGGACTTATTATAAGAAATAAATCCAGACTAGTCGCACAAGGATATAGTCATGAAGAAGGCATAGACTATGATGAAACCTTCGCCCCTGTAGCCAGACTAGAAGCCATTAGGATATTTTTAGCCTTTGCCGCCCATAAGAGCTTCATTGTATACCAAATGGACGTCAAGAGTGCATTCCTGAATGGAGACCTTGCCGAAGAAGTTTATGTTGAACAACCACTAGGGTTTGCCAACACAGACGGTATCGACCTAGTATACAGGCTAAGGAAAGCACTGTATCGACTTAAACAAGCCCCTAGAGCCTGGTACGAAACCTTGTCCCAGTATCTAACTGTCAATGGATTTGAGAAAGGTGCTGTGGACAAGACCTTGTTCAAAATACAGGAAGGTGATGACCTTCTTATGGTACAAATCTATGTAGATGATATAATTTTTTGTTCAACTAACCTTGCTTTATGTCAAAGATTCTCTCATCTCATGCAAAGTAAATTTGAAATGAGTATGATGGGGGAACTTAGTTATTTCCTAGGTTTGCAGGTAAAGCAGTTGCCTAGAGGTATTTTCATCAACCAGGAAAAGTACAGCAAGGAGCTTCTGAACAAATTTGGAATGAACACTTCCAAACCATCGTCAACCCCCATGAGCACTTCCGTGCAAATTAATGCTGATGAAGCCGGAAAGCCGTTTGACCAATCACTCTACAAGAAGCTCATTGGTTCGCTCCTGTACCTAACGGCTAGCAGACCCGATATCCAGTTTGCTGTTGGAGTGTGTGTGAGGTATCAAGTAGCACCTAAGGAATCACACTTCAATACAGCTAAACGAATCCTGAAATATATTAAAGGAACAGTCGATGTAGGACTATGGTATCCTAAAGAAGGTGGATTCGATTTAGTTGGATACAGCGACTCTGATCTCGGAGGCTGCAAGCTAGATAGGAAGAGTACAAGTGGAACTTGTCACTTTCTTGGACCTACACTCGTTTCTTGGTTCAGTAAGAAGCAATTGGCTAACTCTCTTTCCACGGCTGAATCTGAATACTATGCTGCTGGTAGTTGCTGTATGCAGATCCTTTGGATGCAGCAACAGTTGTCAGATTATGGAATTGAAGCCAGAGAGACTCCAATCATGTGTGATAGCACGAGTGCAATTGTAATAACGCACAATCCTGTCCTGCACTCGCGCACTAAGCATATCAACATGAAGCATCATTTTATAAGGAATCATGTTGAGAACAAAGATGTTCGCCTTGAAAAAGTTCATACAGACATTCAGTTGGCCGACATCTTCACCAAGCCGCTCGACACATCTAGATTCAACATGCTTAGACAAGAATTGGGAATGCTACAGCCCGACTCCCTGTAAGTAATTTACTGTTTTTACTCAACAATTGAGGGGGAATGCTGTAAGACCCAAGAATACAGTATCCAACGTTAATTATCTGTACACTCAGAACCATCAATACAGCACTGTAGTGAACAAAGACCTATGATTCCTACAGCTGACGTGTGCAATAATTAAGGGCGAATACTGTAGGACCCATGAATACAGCATTAATCCAAAAGTTGTTGTATGGAACTTAAACCTATATGTACCTTTTTGAGGGGGAACGCTGTATCGACGCGGATACAGCACATACTATAGGATTTCGATTCAGTATATATATAATATTATATTATTTCATTTTAAAATGATTTTTGTCCATGTGCCCTGTTTTTATGTCAAACGTCATTTACATTAAATGCTTTACACGACATCTGGACAACTGAATCTCAAAAGCCGTGATGTTTTAAATTGTTTAATGTTTTAAAACCGCCGTTTCAGGCATTTAGGGTGACACAAATGTCAGAAGTGGGACCCGCTTATATTTTAAACTTTTTAATGGATTAGTGTACCAGTTACACTTAGTCCATCTTAACCGTTGATTTTAAAAACAGGTTCCCATCCCTTAAAATCTGACCATTCGTACTCTGCAAAACCCTATTTCGTCGCCCACTATAAAAGGACTGATACTGCCATTAGAGACTCTTTACGCTTTCTGCAAAAATTAAGAGTTCTCAAGCAAAAACAGCCTACATAGCTTTCTGCATTTTACTGCAAATTTCGTGCATTCTTCTTCAGATTTTCTTGAAAAATCATCAAATGGCTGGACAAACATCTTCGCCCGCACTCAAGAAAACCGCAAACATCATCGATGGACGGATCTTCTCAAGATCTATTGTCATTGAACGCCTTCTCGTTGAAACCAATGATATCGAACCCATGGAGTACATTATCACTCGTCTTCATCAACAAGGCCTCTATCGCCTTGGAAGTGAAACTACTGACAAGTATGATTTTCATCTGGTTGAGGAATTTTACCTCAATGCCGCCATACACTTTTTGTCGCTGGCCCAAGGAGGTCACGTTGCTGACATAACCGCTACCATTCAAGGTGTTGAGATCTGTGTTGATAGCGATCTGCTCCAGAATATTTACAGGCTACCTGCTGATGGCCTGACAATGGATCAACTTGAGACGTTTGGGTCTTAAGAGCTGATAACTAAGTTTTATGGGTTGTTCACCGGCTCAACTGTTGTTGACATGGTGCAAACCACATGTCACAAGAATAATTTTTGCCTGCCTTATGTGTATTTGCATGATTTCTGCTGCAGGATCATCGAGAACAGAACTGGTGCATTCGAAATGTGTACTAATCTGAGATTCAGGATGATGGTTGCTATTCTGACCTGTGAAAAGGTCAACTGGTGCCAGATAATCCTGAAGCACTTGCAAGAGGAAGTATGCAAGCCTGCCACCCAGAAGAAGTCATTTGGTTTAATGTTAAACCATATTTTGATGAAATGCGTACTGTCGCAATCCGCTGATGCAAAGAAGAATAGCTCCAGGATATACCTGGGAGGCATCAAGCCTACAGCGTATAACCAGAGCACTATGGTCTGCAACCACCCGAAAACCAAAAGTATGACAATTTCTGCAGACCCAAGGGATGTATCTTTGAAGTCCCAGGACGTGGAGTCTTCAAAGAAGAGGAAAATATCTCACAGCAAGAAACCCATTGCTGGTGAGAAGCCAAAGAAGAAACTAAGGAGGCTTTCTAAAGCCAAATCCACCAAGACCTCCGAAGAAGTGCCTACCGTGGCGCAACCCACTCAAGAACAACCCCAGGGCCCAAACCCTGTGGAAGAGGTGTCCACTACTGTATCGACAGTAGATCCTGAGCCATTGGCGGCTAGGACGGATGATGGGACATTTGCCAATGAAAAAGACTCTAGCGAGTCGGCTGCCCCTTCGGAGCCAAACGCTACCTCTCCTATGCGGGATTCCATACCCGTACAGGATCAATCTTCCTTCGGGGCACCATCCCCTGTAAGGAATCCCACTTCCCTACAGGATCCCACACCTGTAGAGGAACCCCTCGCTACAGCGGATCCAGACGTTGTACGCAGTCCCTCCCCTGACACCATTATTCACAAAACCCTTCTCTCTGTTCAGATCGACCATGCTTACGAAAAATTTCTGAAATGGAAAGGCTACAGGCTAGCTCCATATGAAACATTATACAACTGGAGCGAATGGAGCCAAGAAGAAAGATTTGTATCAGAAGTGACGGACTCAACGGAAATTGAGGCCCTGATCCGATGGGACAATCCCCGCAAAGAGCAGTTGAAAGCCATCTTCTGCGAAATCGCGCAAGGAGGAAAGGTAAATATAAGTCGGAGGACTCTCCCCAAATCGAAAGGCAGCGATGACAACGACTCAGACGACGATGACGATGCTTTACAAGCTGGTCTGAGAATGAGTCGTGAAGAGGCTCAAGATAGAGACGCCTCTCCACCAAAGGATGACGAAGGGCCGTCAACTCGAAGCGAGCCCCCTTCGCCACAGCAAGAAAACATTCCCGACGATGAGGAATCAGTCCCTCAAGTCGAGGAAGAAGGAACATTTTTGGAACAGGCACCCGAGCCTGCCGCCGCTCAAGAAGAAGAAGTTGTCACTGAGAGACAACAGGAGGAATCAGTCCCTCCTGTATCTATGTCTACCGACGAACCTTCGCAACAGGAGGACACAACATCCCCTGCCGCCGAACCAGAACATGCTGCTCCCGCCCCTTCAACCGTGGAATCCGAGGATGGTAATGTACAAGAGGATGTCCAACTCACTTCACGCCCAACCGTGAATCTGAGGAGGTTGAACGGATCCGAGGATTTTGCCCAACCGGATTCTCCAAGCACAGCCGCTAGGAAAGAGCGCCTGCGTGCTCTTGGTCTTCAAACTGTATTCATCCAGGATGCAGTCAATGCTCTGTCTTCAGTTGAAAAAGCCTTGAATTGGATGCATACTTCTGCCGTTGAAGAAATGACCACCTTACTGCATGAAGTTTCTCGAGTAGTCGAGGCCTTCGTTATTTTGCCAGAAGTATTCAAACAAGCACTAAAGATCATGGAAGATAAGAAAGAGCAACTCCTGAAAGAAGAAGCAACCAAAACACGCATCGTTGAAGCCAAGACCGCATGTGCTATGATCGAAAACAGTTCTCAATTGCGAGCCCACGACAAATGTATCAAGGACATGTCACAGGCACTTTCCTCCCTTGTAGAAAGAATGACTAACATCGAGACGAAACAGGATGCTGCATTAGAGATCCTAAGACGTCTTGATGACGCCAAAAAGGGGGAAGAAGCAAGAGAAGCGGCAAGGAGAATTAGGTTACAGCATGAAAGGGAATTTGAGGCCACTCAAGACAGCATTACTGCTGAGTTAAACAAGCTAGACCCTCCCTCTCATAGTTTTAATATTTCAGGCTCCCGACCTGAATTTCATGATCCAAATGTCCCATGGCAAAGCTTAATCCAGAGACAATTTGAAATTCGTCTGCCGACCAATCGCCATCCAACTTCCGATGAGGTGAAGCAATGGAGGAAGAACGAACTGATGAGATACTTTGTTAAACTCATCAGGGAATCCGCCATCTTCAAGAGCTACAAGACTTTAGCGGAGGCCGCAGATAAATTCACGAAGATGTTAGAAGAAGGAAAACTCCCTCTCCAGCTAGATATGAAAAGCAAGCACAGAAGAGGAGATCGGATCACCCATCCAGAAGACTGGATTCTTGCCTTTGACAAATCCTATGAAGGAAGAGCTATATACCAGGATCGAGGTAACGATTCCCTACAGAACTGGTGGCGTGGAACCGAGAATGATCCAGGGAGAAAGCCATGGAGACATGCGGACTATAGATAGGAGCTGAAATCCTTGTATATTAGTTTTGTTTTGTAATTTTTCTTTCGAAACAGCAAACCATGTACTCAATTTGTTTTGAATATCAATAAATATGGTTATTTGTCTTGAAAGATTACAACTTGTAATCTACTGTGCTGATGAATGATTACATAAATTGTTTGACAACAATCTCAAGTATAGAAACTTGATTAAAAATTAAGCTATACGAACTTGTATACGAACAGTTCATAATTTCAGTTGTATGCTTAGAATACATTGTAAGATTGTGCCTGCGCGCCAATCATAAGCTTAAGTTGTAAGAATTCTTAGTTGTATCGAACTCGCCTGCGAGCAGTTCATTAAATAGACTAAGTTGCTGAAAAACAGACCTTTTGACAAAAGACCAAGAAATCTGCCAGAAGTCATCAAGGAAGATTATTTCATGAAGAAGGTTTTGGCATCATCAAGAAGACTTGAAAGTTAAAGTCTTGGCAAATTGTCAAAAAGGGGGAAATTGTTGGGAAAACAAGAACCCTGTATCAAAGCAATGGGATATTGATCCTGTATCGAATTGTGTTAGTAAGAGGTTTTGACATATATGCCAATCCTCAATACAGTAAAGGAAACTGTATCGAAGTGTTGAGGCATCAACCTGTATCGAAGACCTGTCTCAAATCCAGCATATAGTGGAACCCTTTAGTACAGCAAAGAAGTCTTATAAAGACCAAGTATGGAAACTGTCTCGAATCACCAATACAGTTACCTTCCATACAGCTGTCAACAGGACAAGAAGGAATCTTCAGAAGTCAAGTCCCGTTGAATAAAGAAGTATTTAAATACTCAAGGATAAAGTATTTAAATACTGTCAGTCAACAGATCTTCAAATCCCGCTAAATGAGGATCGTGCTTTTAATCCCGTTGGAACGGAATCTTGCTCAACGGATACATCTCAACGGATATATATTTCAATGGCTATATATATCACATGAAGGCATTGAAGATTAGTGACCAAAAAGCTACGATATTATCAAGCTATCAAAGTTATCATCAGAGCAAAACATATCTCCAAAGCTTACTGCAACCCAGATAAAGAGATATACAGTGCTCATCATCTTGAACAACACTTCATCAGCTAGAAGCTGATAAAGTCAAAGATGTTGTTCATACTCTGTTCTATACTTTGAACAAACCCAGATCAGCCCTATGTGGACTGAGGAAGACGAAGCTTCAGAACTCTATGTGAAGAAGTCAGTCAAGCTTTAGCTCAAACCAATCTGTGTGAACGGTTGAAGCTAAGATCTTTATATCAATCTGTGTGAACGATATATTAATTATATACTGTTATAATTACGTAGTTGTGTACGTAGTAATTATAATAAACATTTTACTCCTGTGTGGAGGACCAGTGGACGTAGAGGGGTTTACCTCGAACCACTTTAAATACTGTGTTATTTACCTTCAGTTTTTACTGTTTTATTTACTGTGATTATTTAAGTATACACTGCACACCGAGTTGCTGTATCCACAACAACTTACTGTATCTAAGACTTCCGCTACGCACTCAGATTTAAAATCAGTACAGCTTGTTGTTTAAACTACTTCCCAAGTTGTATCCAGTATACTTAGTGGCCAACAGACACCAACGACCGAACAACAATGATCGAACAATAACGATCGAACAATAACGATCGAGCAACAATGATCGAACAACAATGATCAAACAATAACGATCGAACAATAATGATCGAAAAACAACAATCGACAAAAATGATCGAAAGACAATGGTCGAATGACGACTCCAAAGTTCACACTTCAACTCGAGACATTAAAAGAACTTGTAGATCTGAAAGACGTTAATTTCAAACAAGGTTCACAAGATTCGAACCGAACTCGAAAAAGTCACAGCGATAACCAGATCGATCCAAAACAAGATCACGGCTCGTTCGAATGATAAAAACCAAAATACAGAACAAGTTCAGAAAGTATCAACGAACACGAGTGAGTCGATAGAATTGAGAAAGAGAAAATGCAGAAGTCAAAAATAATGCGGGTATTACATTCGACCTCTTCTAAAAGAAGTGTCGTCCCCGAAACTCACAACAACGAAATCAAGGTGACAACACAACAAGCAACCGACAGAAACATCCTTCAAAGGTCTCTCAAAGCCGATCCTGATAATTGTGCTGAAGTTCGTACCCCAGAAGACTTGGTAACCAACTTGCAAAATTGGATTCTGTGTCCCTCGAGTCCGCACTTGTAATCTGCTACTGGCGGAGAAAGATAATTTGCGCGAACATATCCCGGCACATTACAGATGGAACACCTCGGCATACCGGAAATACAACTGCTAGGTATAGTAGAATATAACATCGCAAAACAACATACCAGAGATGCCAATTCCACACAATATATCAACGTAAGGTAGCCCACATACACAAAATCATAGCAACGATGGCATACATTTGGCGATTTCAACGGCCCAAACGATAACCAGCACACAATCGCAAAACATCAAGAAACAATCACAGATGTACACAATCATACAAACTCAAGTTCTAACAGCTCGCACAGGTGCGATCACACGCAAATCACCACGAAACGACAACATTAACGATCAACATCACACCTCTCACGGAGGGCTAACACAACAATTGCGTGGCGAATGACTTAACACTCACACCACTAATTCAATCACAACTCGTGGGTTAACACCCTAACGAAAGTACTGTTATCATACACACCTTCTCTGACCACAAGTAGGAAGTGATATGTTTTAAAAAAAAGGAGAACCACCTTTTGAGAAAAAAAAATTGGAAACACCATTTGATCTTGAGTATCACCTTTCAAAAAGCAGTGCAAACATTGTTATTGAGACTTTGAAAAAAACATCTTGTGTTTGATAAGAATGAGGACACTTTTCTTTTAGTGAAAAACTTTCAGAAATATTTGACCCTCGGGTCTAAGCAAATGTGTTTCTATATCTTTGAAAATATCTCAAAATATTTTGGTCCTCCAAGTGAAATAAATTTGAAACCTACAGTGGCACTAGTAGGCATCTTGAAAATACCGTGAGAAAATAATCCTTTTAAAAAGTACGTCTCAAAATTTATTTTCTAAGATACTCAAGGTTTTCAAAAATTTAATAGGCCAGAATGCCCAAAACTCACACGTATCAACATTTGCTTAACCACCTCGTAGTACACGCATCAAATCATTCAAAATCAAGACATTACATGTCTTTTACTGGAAAACAAACAGTCGATAATATTACATGCCGTGGATTCTGCGCCAGAACCCACCAGGCTAAAAACCGTTTACAAAACCATTTCAAAATACACCAAAAGGCCGATGACAGTAGTATTTCCCAAAACGCACAAAATCATTTATCAAACCGTTATAAAACATGCAAGGCCAAAATGCCAAAACTCGATTTAGAGAATTGGTTTTACGAAATAAAACTCAGTTTGCAAAATACTGAAAGTCATTTTGAAAGAACTCACGCAACGGATAAAATACAGTTCGAAAATACATTAGCAGCGACACCGCCTCTCATATAAATAAAATATGAGAGTCGAATACCCGCATATCACGAAATCAAAATCCATAAAAAGATTCCATTACTCAACAACTAATCATACAAGTAGCTCATGTCACACGAGGCACAACACAAAGAAGGCGGACTTACATCCACGGGTCGCATGAAGATGATGATCGCCCCACGATACTAATCACGACCAACCAACTCAGACGACGCATCGCGACACGACTCAGTCAGACAAAATCTGACAAGACAAAACTCAACAGACACCACTAAACCCGATAGCCTAGGTTTCCAGAAACTAAGCTCCGATACCATTTATGTAACACCCCCAATCCGCTCAGGGATATTACACTCCATAGACCCTTTTCCTCAAGGATCTACCAGGCTGGTAAACAACATCAAACATCTCAACAATGCCTTTAAGGCTAAAATGACTCAGTAGACCGATTTGGTCTTTCAATAAATACATACAACTCAATACATGCCCACGCAGGGGTCGAATACAAAATGCTCTCGTACAACGAGTAATTATATTGCAGCGGAAATAAAATATGACTGACCCAATACAACAACGTACGGGTCCTCATGTGATTAGTATCGATCATCTTTTATCATCCTTCGCGCCGAACCTGTGTTATGCTCCCAAAACCTAAATGTAAAAACAGACATCTACCCCCCGAATACTCGGGAGTTAGCAAAACTCCACTATTTTGCTAGTGTAAGTATAAAACAGAAATACGAGCCATGCAATTAACATTCCACGAATAACAATAACCAGGAATCCTCAAAAAGCCAAACGTAATGAAAAGTACTTCCCGAGACAAGAGTTTGGGAAAAACATTCCAAAACCGAAAGATCACCAATCAGGGGAAACAATTTATAAAACAGTTTAAAATGCCATCGAGAGTTTTAATAGAAAATAATTTAGGATTACCGAATCCTTCTCTTTCCAAAATCAACAGGGGTCACAACCCAATGGTTTTGTTTTCACAAATGAAACCAACAACAATACACAAGGTTAAAACCCACGTCCCGCGTCCTCGACGGACATAAAATACACACACACTCATGAAGTTTTACTCGTGAATCCAGGGCTATACCATTGGACTCCCTCCGTGGCCCCGTCGAACCCTCCCGAGGTGAGCAAACACATTCACAAAACATACACGCACAGGCATCGCCTAGGACCGGGACGAAGCCACAAATCCCACCCGAGGCCTCTAAGGACCCTCCCGAGCTGGCTAGCGAAACAAACTCAAACCACCCATAAGTTATCTTGACATCGTATTCGCAAGTACCGATTCTCGGAGCCCTCTTCAGACCTACCCGATTAGATAACCTTATGGTCAAATCATACACACTGGCTGTACTCGCAAGTACACACCGCCGGAGGCCTCACAGGTCCTTACCTGGTCAAACATCAATCGAACATACCCACAAGTTATCGTGACATCGCACTCGCAAGTGACGATTCTCGGAGCCCTCTCCAGACCTACCTGAATTGATAACCTTGTGGTCAAATCATCAATGCATCGAGTTCACAACAACAAGGGTTTCACATTTGCCACAATCACAAACACATCAAATCATGAGTTAATGCAACCAACACTTAGCAAAACACCACGTCAAACCATAACACGCCGAAAAGAGATCATATGTGTATATATATTATCAAAGCATAACAACAACAACAAGCTAATTCATAGGGTTCACTTAATCATTCACGGGGCACAATATTCACAAAACACATGTGTTTTGAAAGTGAGCCCTTAACGAGGCTAAACCGAATCTTTTGAAAGTTCAAATCAAACGATCAAACAAACACATAGAGACAATCACTAATTATCATATTCACAAAACAAGAATTGATAACTCCTTCGTTCGGGCTCCAATTGACTCACCGTTTGAACCATTAGAAAGCTAACTTGATGCTCTATAATATTTAAAAGATTCAAATTCTTTGCTGTTTCCAATCATTTATGATGATTTTACAAAGTCGAACTCATACTTGAAAAAGTCGCTTAAGAACACGGAACTCAATAAAACGACACCGAAACGAACTCGGATGACAAAAAGAATAGAATTAATCATTCTCGGAATGACGAAACGGTCACAATAGAGTTTCTAAGATGGACTTCCGCCAAAAAAAGAAAATTACCAGAAATCGAAATTGCGGATATTACATACTACCCTCCTTAAAAGAAGTTTCATCCCGAAACTTAAAACAAGTAGGGAGAGGCAATATCCCGCCAGGAAAACTCAACGAGATACACAAGAACCGAAAACTCGCGCCCAACGGCGAAACGTTACAAGCAACGCAGAGAAACATACGGTGTGAAACACACTCCACAACGACCAACTCAACGCCACAAGTAGAGATATAGTAAAACCAACGAGTGACAAGCATCAACAAACAGATAATACAATCAAGTCAATTATCCGAATAATCCCAAAACACAAGGCACCTATTACAAGGAAACACGCACAGTCGAGAAAACGGAAATAAACACAAAACGATCCATAAGGACAATCACAACCAATTCGGACTACGCCGAAATCCTCAAAAACCACACTAGACATCTCCATGTCCTTTCAGAGCAGACACGCAACCTCGATCCCCAAATATCTCATCTACCGTCTCGCAATACACGGTTCGGTGACCCACCTGGCCACACTCGAAATAGCTGACTAACGGTGAACGACAATTCTTCACAGTACGAGACCAGACAACAACAATCGGACAACCACGATTGGACACCAACGACCGAACAACAATGATCGAACAATAACGGTCGAACAACAATGATCGAGCAATAATGATCGAACAACAATGATCAAACATTAACGATCGAACAATAATGATCGAAAAACAACGATCGACAACAATGATCGAAAGACAATGGTCGAACGACGACTCCAAAGTTCACACTTCAACTCGAGACATTAAAAGAACTTGTAGATCTGAAAGATGTTAATTTCAAACAAGGTTCACAAGTCGAACCGAACTCTAAAAAGTCACAGCGATAACCAGATCGATCCAAAACAAGACCACGGCTCGTTCGAATGATAAAAACCAAAATACAGAACAAGTTCAGAAAGTATCAACGAACACGAGCGAGTCGATAGAATTGAGAAAGAGAAAATGCAGAAGTCAAAAATAATGCAGGTATTACATTCGACCTCTTCTAAAAGAAGTGTCGTCCCCGAAACTCACAACAACAAAATCAAGGTGACAACACAACAAGCAACCAACAGAAACATCCTTCAAAGGCCTCTCAAAGCCGATCCTGATAACTTTGCTGAAGTTCGTACCCCGGAAGACTTGGTAACCAACTCGAAAAATTGGATTCTGTGTCCCTCGAGTCCGCAATTGTAATCTGCTACTGGCGGAGAAAGACAATTTGCACGAACATATCCCGGCACATTACAGATGGAACACCTCGGCATACCGGAAATACAACTGCTAGGTATAGTAAAATATAACATCGCAAAACAACATACCAGAGATGCCAATTCCACACAATATATCAACGTAAGGTAGCCCACATACACAGAATCATAGCAAAGACGGCATACATTTGGCCATTTCAACGGCCCAAACGATAACCAGCACACAATCGCAAAACATCATGAAACAATCGCAGATCTACACAATCATACAAACTCAAGTTCTAATAGCTCGCACAGGTGCGATCGCACGCAAATCACCACGAAACGACAACATTAACGATCAACATCACACCTCTCACGGAGGGCTAAGACAACAATTGCATGGCGAACGACTTAACGCTCACACCACTAATTCAATCACAACTCGTGGGTTAACACCCTAACGAAAGTACTGTCATCATACACACTGTAATATCCGTGTTTTCTATTTTCGGTAATTTCTATTTTTGGTGTTTGTTCGTTTCGGACAACTCGCTTAGCACTGTTTTGGAATTCTGAATCTATTTTGTTCTTGGAGTTTTTCCGTCTGGTCGAGTTTCGAGGATGTTTTTGCATAATTTCATCTTGAATTATATCTTGCCGCATGTGCGTTCGATTCTCGTAAAACTTGTTCGTTTTCGTTGTTTCTTGATTTGTATAAGTTTGTATGGTTGAGTTGGTCGTGTTGAAACTTTCGGTTTGTTAATCCGACGTTGTACCGCGATTTTTCGGGCACTTGGGCCGTTTTTGTTATTTTCATAAGTTTGGGGAATTTCGCTTTATTTGCTTCATTTCAGACTCTCTAGTGATCGGGATTATATTCTCTTTCAACGCTCAGCTTAGTCATCTTGATTATTAAGTTTATATCATTCGCGATTCTGGTCTTGCTTCGCATTTCGACAATTTCGTCTTTGTTGGCGGATGTATCGTGCAAGATCTTGAATGCTTGCTGAGTAGCGCATGCTACTCGGACTTACTGCGTGCGCTATCACGTGTGGTTAGCGTCGCTGACTGAGTCCGTAGCGTGCGCTAACGATTTCGTGATGCAGGACGGTAGGTTCGGTGTTTACATCTTGGACCGAGTAGCGCCGCTAATTCAGCGTTAACGCACGATAATTCCTAATATTAGCTCACGCTAACCATGTCATCTTGCGACGCTAAGCGGAGGACGATGGCCGTTCTTCCACGCCCCGTTAGCGCACGCTAATGCTTGTGCGTAGCGTGCGCTAAGACTGTTTAATATAAATAGGACAACAGTAGTCAACTTTGTCATTTTTTCCATCATTTCTTATCCTTCTCGGCTTTGAGCGATTCCAGACGAGGGTTAGGACCGATTCCGACTGAAGTTCATCATTCACTACCATCGGGCACTCCTTGCGTGAATTCTTCAAGTTCCTAACACTTTCCACCATCCGAATCAAGGTAAAAATTCCCAAAACCCTTGTTTTGAGATTTTGGGGGAATTTTGGGGATTTCTTGGGATTTGACTCTTTTAGTCTGAATTATCACTGGGTTATCGCTAGACTTCGATCGTGTACTTGTAATCCTTCATTTTATTGTTGATTTGTGGTTTTAAACTTCAAGTTTTCCATTGTTCGTCACTTATAGTCGACGATACCCAAGTCATGGCCGACAAATCGTTCCAAGGGGTAGAATTAGGATTAATTCTTACCTTTCCGCATTATTGAGACTTGTGTATACCGTTATTGTGTTAGGAACGGATTTGGAAGGATTGTTCGGACGAAACCTATTCCTTAAATCGTTTCCTTCGTTTCGTTTCACTCAAGGCAAGTACATGTATTACATTTCGTTATGTATGTTGTGATTTTCGAAATGAATGATGAAGCGTGATTTTCGGTGCGTGAGTTGTGTTCCTTCCACCGGAGTGTCAAGCGGGATGTCCGGGGTCGATACTAAAGTGCGGCCGTGGAAGTGGACTTGGGTGCGTGTGTGATTGAACTTCCACCCGGAGTGTCCGACGGGATGTCCGGGGTCGATACTAAGTACGGCCGCGAGTGGTATCCCACCCGGAGCGTTCGACGGGATGTCTGGGGGTCGATACTAAGGGGTACGGCCACGGGATACCAGTTGTGATTTTGTGATATCGTGATGATTGGAAACTGATTTGATTGCCAATGTAGTATTCCGGAATATTTATGGCAAATGAATTCTGTTTGTGATGATTGTGTAAAAACCGTATTTTGTATATAATGTTGTGCAATTGTGTACTTGCACTAGCTATTCGAATGCTAACCCCTTAAATGGGGGAAATGCGTCTTATGCATTTAGTGCAGGAGAGGCGAGGAGCGATCCACGGGACACGCACGCAAAGGATGGGATGGCTTGATGATGTGGCTCGAGTACGTATTTTTATATTTTGTCATTGCATTTGTCGAGTCTTCGGAGTTAGGCATTTACTTTGAAACTTGGTTTAAGTCCCCTGCGTGGGCAATGAATTGGTATTTATCTTATGTTCATGTACTCCGTTAAAATGTTTTGGCCGAGGCCACGGCCTTACTTACTTTTTGAGTGCATCATTTGGGATTATATTGTGGTTTATGTGTCATGTGTTAGCCTGGTAGACCTCACGAGGGTTCTATGGCGTGTAATGTCCCATTTGTGAATTGGGGTGTTACAATTATGGTATCGGAGCTTAGGTTTTGAATACCTAGGCTGTCGGTGAATTTTGGGTCTGTCAGTTACGTCGTTAGAGTCAGTCGTTGAGCCTAATATCATCACGCTACTGTCTTTTCGTGCGACCCGTGGCTGTAAGTATCCTCGAACTCTTATATTTCTGTAATTCGTTTTCTTGCGTTGTTCGGAATTGTGACTTGTGTTACCAACTTTGTGAATTGTGAATCTTTCTGATCTTGTTCTTTTCATTTTTCTCCTTCACTATGTTGAGAGGTCGTGGTAGACCGGCTAGGGGACGCGGCCGAGGCCGTGGTCGGGGTGCTGATAATGAGGAGGGCTCACTTTCTCAGTCCTCTGCGGACTCAGCCTCTCACTCAGTGCCGTCGGGTAATAATGCCGACGGAGCTCTTGCCGTACTTGATTAGTAGCCCAACTTACTCGAGATAGCTCGGGGTGGACGCTTAATCCGCCCCGACACCGGAAGAGGAGGCTAGTAAGTGGCTTCAGACGGTGACTAAGATGCACCCACCTCGTTTCTCCGGATCTTCTGACTCCCTCAGTTGGGAGAATTGGCTCTTTCAGTTGTCCAGAACCTTCGATGCCGTAGCTTGTCCCGAAGACATGAGGGTACATATTGCCCAGTACCTCCTGGATAAGGAAGCTGCGGAATGGTGGGAGGCCGTTACGCCCAGAGACCGTCGAGCTACTTGGGAGGAATTCAAGGCTGCTATGGAAGCAGAATATTGTCCACCACCAGTTAAGGAGCGCAGAATTGTGGAGTTCTTCACCGCTACACCTCAGGATGTGCCTATTTCTCAGGCCATCATTGCTTACAATCAGCAGTTGGGTTTCGTGAGAGATCAGGTGAGGACGGAGGATGATAAAATCCGTTACTTTAATATGCGCATGAAACCGCATATCAGGCAGAGTATGGCACCGCTCATGTGTGCCACTTTGAAGGAGTATCAGGATCGCGCTCTAGCGATCGAGATGGCCGCACCGGAATCAGAGTTGGGTGCCGAGGCCAAGAAACAGAAAACAGTTGGCAGCTTCTCAGCCGGTAAGAGTGGCCGATTTTCGAGGGCACAGTCTGCCCCTACAACTGGGAAGAGACCGTTTCACCAAGCTGGGGAATCTCAGGGTAACCGTTCAGTTCAGTCCGTTGCTTCTGGTGGCAGGGTTTGTTTTAAATACAACCAATATGAGCATTTGATGAAGGATTGCACTTTTTCTCCAGTTACTTGCTTCACTTGCGGGCAGATCGGGCATCGGGCGACTCATTGTGAGAGGGCCACCAGGCTGTTAGAGTTCCGACTACCACTACCAATCAGAGGGATCACAGCACTCCAGCTACTCATATTCCGCAGAGTTCGGGTCGTGGTAGGGGACGGGGTCAGCCGGATCGCCGTGCAGCCTCGAGTTCAGGTTCAGTTCACCCCCTATTGTATCAGATGAGGCGCACAGAGGAGGCAGACATTCCGGTGGCGTCAGGTACCACTCAAATCCTTACTCATCCAGTTTCAGTGCTTTTTGATTCGGGTGCTACCCATTCCTTTATTGCATCGGATTGTGTGAGTCGTATTGGTTTTGACTGCTTGTTTGAGTGTGAGCCATTTGTAGTGAGTACGCCCAGCGGGGATCGTATGGTTGGGGATCGGGAAGTTAGGGATTGCCCAGTGAGGATCGGGAGCCGATATTGGCCCTCGAATCTCATTGTTATAGACCTTAAGGGTGAGGATTTGATCCTCGGGGACGATTGGTTGGATCGTCATGGTGCTATCATGAACTATCGGACTCATACTATCTCGATCGTGGCCAAGGACGGCACCGAGCATACTCTAGTCGGTTGTAAGCTGGGTAGATCGGGGAGTGTGATTAGCGCCTTGAAGGCAATGAAACTTCTGAACCATAGTTGTGTCGGCTACTGGTGTTACGCTCTGAAGGCGGAAGATGGTGGAGTTGATTTATCGTCAATTCCAGTTGTTAGCGAATACCCCGATGTATTTCCGGATGACTTGCCGGGATTACCACCACAGCGAGAGGTGGAGTTCCCTATTGATCTAGAGACGAATGCGGCCTCTATTTCTCGATCACCGTACCGTATGGCACCGTCGGAGATGTTAGAATTGAAGAATCAGTTGGGAGAGTTGTTAGATAAAGGGTATATTCGACCGAGCGCATCGCCTTGGGATGACCTGTACTTTTTGTTAAGAAGAAGGATGGATCGCTTCGTTTATGCATCGACTATCGAGAATTAAACAAGCTAACCATCAAAAATAAATACCCTTTGCCCAGGATTGACGATTTGTTTGATCAGCTTCAGGGGGCGACAGCCTTTTCGAAGATTGATTTGCGATCGGGCTACTACCAGTTGAGGATTCGAGACGTCGATATTCCGAAAGCTGCCTTTCGGACGAGATATGGCCATTACGAGTTTGTGGTTATGCCTTTCGGGTTAACCAATGCCCCAGCAGTGTTCATGCAGTTGATGAACAAAGTTTTTATTAAGTATCTGGACAAATTCGTATTCGTCTTTATCGACAATATTCTTATCTATTCACGGAGTCGGGAGGAGCACGCCTTACATATCCGGATTGTATTAGACACTTTGAGGGCTGAGCAGTTGTTCGCGAAGTTCTCTAAGTGTGAGTTTTGGCTCGAGGAAGTGATGTTCCTCGGGCAGGTGATTTCAGCAGAGGGAGTTCGGGTAGATCCGCAGAAGATAGAGGCAGTGTTGGCTTGGGAACCGCCCAAGAACGTGAAGGAAGTGAGGAGTTTTCTGGGACTTGCAGGATATTTCCGTAGATTCGTTGAGGGATTCTCTAAGATCGCTAGACCGCTCACTCAGTTACTCTAGAAAACGCAGAAGTTCGAGTGGACTGCAGACAGACAGGACAGTTTTAACGAGTTAAAGAGACGTTTAACTACCGCACCCATCTTAGCCTTGCCTCAGGGGAACGAGGATTTCGTAGTGTATAGTGATGCTTCGGGCCTTGGGCTCGGATGTGTTTTGATGCAGAGAGAGAGTTATTGCTTATGCATCCCGCCAGTTGAAACCATATGAGACGAATTACCCCACACATGATTTGGAGTTAGTTGCGGTCGTTTTCGCCTTAAAGATCTGGAGGCATTATCTCTATGGGTCATCGTATAAGATTTTTACGGACCACAGGAGTCTGAAGTACATCTTCAGCCAGAAAGAGTTGAATATGAGGCAGCGTAGGTGGTTAGAGCTAATTAAAGATTATGACCTCGAGATACTTTACCATCCGGGTAAGGCCAACGTAGCGGCTGATGCGTTGAGTCGGAAACCGATGGCTTTACAGATGTTAGAGGTACTTACACCACATAGTAGGATCCAGAGAGATTTCATCTGTCAGAATATCGAGGTTTGGGTTCAGAGAGTGCAGGGCCAGTTATGTGCGTTAGAGATCACTTCGTCCTTGACTGATGATATCAAGGCGAAGCAGTATGATGATCCGTTTTTGGTCCAGTTGAGGGAGGATGTGAGGAAGGGGAAATTCCCTGGATTTGTGGTTCAGGATGACGGAGTTTTGAGATTTCGCGGCAGACTATGTGTACCGAGTGTTTTTGAGCTGAGACAGAAGATCTTGAGCGAAGCTCATACCACGCCTTACTCCATACATCCTGGTACGAGTAAAATGTACAAGGATGTGAGGAGTAACTACTGGTGGAGTAATTTGAAGACAGACGTTGGCGAGTTTGTGTCGAGATGTTTGACCTGTCAGCAGGTTAAGATCGAGCATCGGCGACCAGCATGGGGTTTTGCGACCACTTCCTATCCGGAGTGGAAATGGGAGGATATTTCTATGGATTTCATTACCGGTATGCCTAGGACTCGGATGGAATGAACATGATTTGGGTTATTGTCGATCGACTGACCAAATCAGCTCATTTCCTGGGTATTAAGGACACTTGGGGTCCAGAGAGGCTGGCACGAGTGTTTATTGCAGAGATCGTGAGATTGCATGGGACTCCTAAGAGTATTGTTTCGTATCGTGATGGCCGGTTTGTGTCACATTTTTGGCAGGTTGTTCATCGAGCTTTGGGGACTGAGTTGAGACTCAATACGTCTTACCACCCTCAGACTGACGGGCAGTCAGAGCGGACGATCCAGACGTTGGAGGATATGTTGAGAGCCTGTGCCCTAGATTGGAAGGATGATTGGGAGTCGCACTTGCCGTTGATCGAGTTCACGTACAACAATAGTTGGCACGCCTCGATCAAAATGGCACCATTTGAGGAATTATATGGGAGGAGGTGCAGATCGCCGTTGTGTTGGGACGATGCATCCGAGCTGATTGGTACCGAGCCCGATATGGTAGTTGAGACGAGAGAGAAGATTACTCTGATTCGTGATAGATTATTGACGGCCCAGAGTCGGCAGAAGTCTTATGCCGACACGCGTCGCCGGCCGTTGGAGTTTGAGGTGGGAGATCATGTTTTGCTTAAGGTGTCGCCGACACGGGGAGTTTACCGCTTCGGCCGGAAGGGTAAACTTAGTCCGAGATATATTGGGCCGTTTGAGATTTTAGAGAGAGTGGGAGAGCTTGCCTATCGGTTAGGCTTGCCGCCGTCTTTGAGTCACGTTCATAACGTATTTCATGTTTCCCAGCTTAGGAAGTACGTATCGGACCCTAGCCATATTATTAATTTTGGAGAGATCGAGTTGGGACCCGACATTACCATCGAGGAGAGGCCGATTCAGATTTTAGAGCGTCGGGTGAAGCAACTTCGTCATAAAACCATTCCTCTGGTTAAAGTTCAATGGTCGAGACATGGATCCGAGGAAGCCACATGGGAGACGGAAGAGAGTATGCGGTCGAGATACCCCGAGTTGTTCGCGTTGTAAGTTTCGGGACGAAACTTATTTTTAGGGGGAGATAATGTAATATCCGTGTTTTCTATTTTCAGTAATTTCTATTTTTGGTGTATGTTCGTTTCGGACAACTCGCTTAGCACTGTTTTGGAATTCTGAATCTATTTTGTTCTTCGAGTTTTTCCGTCTGGTCGAGTTTCGAGGATGTTTTTGCATAATTTCATCTTGAATTATATCTTGCCGCATGTGCATTCGATTCTCGTAAAACTTGTTCGTTTTTGTTGTTTCTTGATTTATATAAGTTTGTATGGTTGAGTTGGTCATGTTGAAACTTTTGATTTGTTAATCCGACGTTGTACCACGATTTTTCGGGCACTTGGTCCGTTTTTGTAATTTTCATAAGTTTGGGGAATTTCGCTTTATTTGCTTCATTTCAGACTCTCTAGTGATCGGGATTATATTCTCTTTCAACGCTCAGCTTTGTCATCTTGATTATTACGTGTTTATGTTTCCGGATTCTGGTCTTGCTTCGCATTTCGACACTTTAAATCTTTGTTAGCGGCGGTGTCTTTATCGTCTTGAGCTGCTTTGCTGAGTAGCGACGCTACTCGGACTTACTTGCGTGCGCTATCCTGTGTGGTTAGCGTCTGGCGACTGGGTCCGTAGCGTGCGCTAACGATTTCGTGATGCAGGCGGTAGGTTCGGTGTCTGTGTCTTGGACCAGGTAGCGCACGCTAATTCAGCGTTAACGCACGCTAATTCCTAATATTAGCGCACGCTAACCATGTCAGCTTGCGCACGCTAACTGGAGGACAGTAGGCAGACTGTTCTTCCACGCCCCGTTAGCGCACGCTAATGCTTGTGCGTAGCATGCGCTAAGACTGTTTAATATAAATAGGACAGCAGTAGTCAACTTCATCATTTTTTCCATCATTTCTTATCCTTCTCGGCTTTGAGCGATTCCAGACGAGGGTTAGGACCGATTCCGACTGAAGTTCATCATTCACTACCACCGGGCACTCCTTGCGTGAATTCTTCAAGTTCCTAACACTTTCCACCATCCGAATCAAGGTAAAAATTCCCAAAACCCTTGTTTTGAGATTTTGGGGGAATTTTGGGGATTTCTTGGGATTTGACTCTTTTAGTCCGAATTATCACTGGCTTATCGCTAGACTTCGATCGTGTACTTGTAATCCTTCATTTTATTGTTGATTTGTGGTTTTAAACTTCAAGTTTTCCATTGTTCGTCACTTATAGTCGACGATACCCAAGTCATGGCCGACAAATCGTTCCAAGGGGTAGAATTAGGATTAATTCTTACCTTTCCGCATTATTGAGACTTGTGTATACCGTTATTGTGTTAGGAACGGATTTGGAAGGATTGTTCGGACCGAAACCTATTCCTTCGTCGTTTCCTTCGTTTTGTTTCACTCAAGGCAAGTACATGTATTACATTTCGTTATGTATGTTGTGATTTTCGAAATGAATGATGAACTGTGATTTTCGGGTGCGTGAGTTGTGTTCCTTCCACCCGGAGTGTCCGACGGGATGTCTGGGGGTCGATACTAAGGGGTACGGCCGTGGAAGTGGACTTGGGTGCGTGTGTGATTGAACTTCCACCCGGAGTGTCCGACGGGATGTCTGGGGGTCGATACTAAGGGGTACGGCCGCGGAAGTGGTATCCCATCCGGAGCGTTCGACGGGATGTCTGGGGGTCGATACTAAGGGGTACAGCCACGGGATACCAGTTGTGATTTTGTGATATCGTGATGATTGGAAACTGATTTGATTGTCAATGTAGTATTCCGGAATATTTATGGCAAATGACTTCTGTTTGTGATGATTGTGTAAAAACCGTATTTTGTATATAATGTTGTGTAATTGTGTACTTGCACTAACTATTCGAATGCTAACCCCTTAAATGGGGGAAATGCGTCTTATGCATTTCAGGTACCGGGAGAGCTGAGGAGCAGGCACGGGACACGCACACAAAGGATGGGATGGCTTGATGATGTGGCTCGAGTCTGTATTTTTATGTTTTGTCATTGCATTTGTCGAGTACTGGAGTTAGACTGTTTACTTTGAAACTTGGTTTAAGTCCCCTGCGTGGGCAATGAATTGGTATTTATCTTATGTTCATGTACTCCGTTAAAATGTTTTGGCCGAGGCCACGGCCTTACTTACTTTTTGAGTGCATCATTTGGGATTATATTGTGGTTTATGTGTCATGTGTTAGCCTGGTAGACCTCACGAGGGTTCTACGGCGTGTAATGTCCCATTTGTGAATTGGGGTGTTACACACACCTTCTCTGACCATAAGTAGGAAGTGATATGTTTTAAAAAAAGGAGAACCACCTTTTGAGAAAAAAAAATTTGGAAACACCATTTGATCTTGAGTATCACCTTTCAAAAAGCAGTGCAAACATTGTTATCGAGACTTTGAAAAAAACATCTTGTGTTTGATAAGAATGAGGACACTTTTCTTTTAGTGAAAAACTTTCATAAATATTTGACCCTCGGGTCTAAGCAAATCTGTTCCTATATCTTTGAAAATATCTCAAAATATTTTGGTCCTCCAAGTGAAACAAATTTGAAACCTACAGTGGCACTAGTAGGCATCTTGAAAATACCGTGAGAAATAAGTACGTCTCAAAATTTATTTTCTAAGATACTCAAGGTTTTCAAAAGTTTAATAGGCCAGAATGCCCAAAACTCACACATATCAACATTTGCTTAACCACCTCGTAGTACACACATCAAATCATTCAAAATCAAGACATTACATGTCTTTTACTGGAAAACAAACAGTCGATAATATTACATGCCGTGGATTCCGCGCCAGAACCCACCAGGCTAAAAACCGTTTACAAAACCATTTCAAAATACACCAAAAGGCCGATGACAGTAGTATTTCCCAAAACGCACAAAATCATTTATCAAACCGTTATAAAACATGCAAGGCCAAAATGCCAAAACTCGATTTAGAGAATCGGTTTTACGAAATAAAACTCAGTTTGCAAAAGACTGAAAGTCATTTTGAAAGAACTCACGCAGCGGATAAAATACAGTTC
Organism: Orobanche coerulescens; assembly: GCA_033398695.1. Classification (NCBI taxonomy): domain Eukaryota; kingdom Viridiplantae; phylum Streptophyta; class Magnoliopsida; order Lamiales; family Orobanchaceae; genus Orobanche; species Orobanche coerulescens. The sequence goes on along the minus strand of CM065816.1, from coordinate 111,225,270 downwards.
AAAAATAGATTAGCAGCGGCACCGCTTCTCATATAAATAAAATATGAGAGTCGAATACCCACATATCACGAAATCAAAATCCATAAAAAGATTCCATTACTCAACAACTAATCATACAAGTAGCTCATGTCACACGAGGCACAACACAAAGAAGGGAGACTTACATCCACAGGTCGCATGAAGATGATGATCGCCCCACGATACTAATCACGACCAATCAACTCAGACGACGCGTCGCGACACGACTCAGTCAGACAAAATCTGACGAGACAAAACTCAACAGACACCACTAAACCCGATAGCCTAGGTTTCCAGAAACTAAGCTCCGATACCATTTATGTAACACCCCCAATCCGCTCAGGAATATTACACTCCATAGACCCTTTCCTCAAAGATCTACCAGGCTGGTAAACAATGTCAAACATCTCAACAATGCCTTTAAGGCTAAAATGACTCAGTAGACCGATTTGGTCTTTCAATAAATACATACAACTCAATCCATGCCCACGCAGGGGTCGAATACAAAATGCTCTCGTACAACAGGTAATTATACTGCAGCGGAAATAAAATATGACTGATCCAATACAACAACATACGGGTCCTCATGTGATTAGTATCGATCATCTTTCATCATCCTTCGCGCCAAAACCTGAATGCAAAAACAGACATCAACCCCCCGAATACTCGGGGGTTAGCAAAAATCCCCTGTTTTGCTAGTGCAAGTATAAAACAGAAATACGAGCCATACAATTCACATTCCACGAATAACAATAACCAGGAATCCTCAAAAAGCCAAATGTAACGAAAAGTACTTCCCGAGGCAAGAGTTTGGGAAAAACATTCCAAAACCGAAAGATCGCCAATCAGGGGAAACAATTTATAAAATAGTTTAAAATGCCATCGAGAGTTTTAATAGAAAATAATTTAGGATTACCGAATCCTTCTCTTTCCAAAATCAACAGGGGTCACAGCCCAATGGTTTTGTTTTCACAAATGAAACCAACAATAATACACAAGGTTAAAACCCACGTCACGCATCCTCGACGGACATAAAATACACACGCACTCATGAAGTTTTACTCGCGAATCCAGGGCTATACCATTGGACTCCCTCCGTGGCCCCGTCGAACCCTCCCGAAGTGAGCAAACACATTCACAAAACATACACGCACAGGCATCGCCTAGGACTGGGATGAAGCCACAAATCCCACCCGAGGCCTCTAAGGACCCTCCCGAGCTGGCTAGCAAAACAAACTCAAACCACCCATAAGTTATCTTGACATCGTACTCGCAAGTACCGATTCTCGGAGCCCTCTCCAGACCTACCCGATTAGATAACCTTATGGTCAAATCATACACACTGGCTGTACTCGCAAGTACACGCCGCCGGAGGCCTCACAGGTCCCTACCCGGTCAAACATCAATCGAACATACCCAAAAGTTATCGTGACATCGCACTCGCAAGTGACGATTCTCGGAGCCCTCTCCAGACCTACCCGAATTGATAACCTTGTGGTCAAATCATCAATGCATCGAGTTCACAACAACAAGGGTTTCACATTTGCCACAATCACAAACACATCAAATCATGAGTTAATGCAACCAACACTTAGCAAAACACCACGTCAAACCATAACACGCCGAAAAGAGATAATATGTGTATATATATTATCAAAGCATAATAACAACAACAACAACAACGAATTTATAGGGTTCACTTAATCATTCACGGGGCACAATATTCACAAAACACATGCGTTTTGAAAGTGATCCCTTAACGAGGCTAAACTAAATCTTTTGAAAGTTCAAATCAAACGATCAAACAAACACATAGAGACGATCACTAATTATCATATTCACAAAACAAGAATTATATGGACAAGGTACTTGCCTAGGAACCACGTTCGTAACAAGACGACGGATGGAATGCGGTCGAACAGCCCCGAACACCCGAACACTATCAAGAACGCGATAGCACCGAAATTACTACGGGAAAACACCACACGAATCATCAATCACCAACGGAATTCAACATCGGAATCATCGAGCACCTATAATCCTCCGTAAGGAACAATAAAACATGATTACGACGAGAATCAAGGCCGAAAACACTGGAAATCCCAACAAACTATCAAAGGGAACTCATTCGGACATTTAATCGGACATTTAATCGGACATTAAATATTCAAGACCCTTCAAGAACAAAGAAATCACCCCTTGGGTCGAACGAACCAAAGGTACGAGTATCCAATCCGTAGAACAAGTTCAAAACAATGTTTATACAACAATTAATTGATCAAAAATGGATTGGAATCGAAATCAAAAGAAAAATCCCCAAAATCTTCAAAAACATGGGTTCAAGCCAAAATATCTTGATTCGGACGAAGAACACTGATTTGATGTTGTTATCCACACCAAGAACTTGAATAAGATGAATTCCCTGAGATAAACCGCCCAAAAATCGTCCACAAATCGCCCTAGATGGAAGGAGGAAGAAGAGAGGAGAAAAATGAAGTTTTCTCCTCGAAAATCTGCTAAAAAGGTGCAGAAAAAGCCTGTGTGCCGCGGCCCGAGTCGAGTGTGCCGCGGTCCGCGGTACAGCCCGCTCCAGCACCAAAAAAGCACATGGTGCAGTCTTAGCTATTTCGACCATAACTCCTTCGTTCTGACTCCAATTGACTCACCGTTTGATCCATTAGAAAGCTAACTTGATGCTCCATAATATTGCAAAGATTCAAAATTTTTGCAGTTTCCAAGAATTTATGATGATTTTACAAAGTCGAACTCATACTTGAAAAAGTCGCTTAAGAACACGGAACTCAATAAAACGACACCGAAACGAACTCGGATGACAAAAGAATAGAATTAATTATTCTCGGAATGACGAAACGGTCACAATAGAGTTTCTAAGATGGACTTCCGCTAAAAAAAGAAAATTACCGGAAATCGAAATTGCGGATATTACATATTTGCACTTTGACGAGACAACAAATTATGACTATTATTTAATTCCAAGAACTTAACATTCGATGCATAAAAGGAATAAATGAGATAAGCCAAGAATTTCAATGATGCAAATATATTTAGGATATTTGATATTTTTATCACTAATTATATAGCAACGATAAATTAAAATCATAGTTCAAATATGACATCATATCTCATAATAATAAACACTCATAATATATCATAAGATATAATAAAATATTAAAGAATACAATAGATACAATTAGATATTTGACATATAATCTTAATATTATTATTTTCGTGTCTTTGTCATTAACAGTTGATAATATCCACTGCAAGAGATAAAACTTATAAGTAATTATCCCCTACAAGGATAAACTCTAAATTTTGTCTACTTTAGGAGATAATTTCTACTGATATTATCTACTCTCGGAGATAATTTCTACGTACTATTAGTATTTGAGTCACGTAATATTGAAGTTTATAATTAAATATTGTTCACTTCCGGGAACAAGTATCAATAAATATAATAAGAATATTCAAACACTCACTAATCTTGCTACCATTGGAGCAATCGGATTATGATCGTGGAGTATATCATATCTTATACAATTTCGATAGAGAATGTTCTCGAATCATAGTAAAAAATTTTATTTGAGATATAAGTTATATTTTCCTTCAGGGATAATATCGTGCTACATCAAGAGCATAATAATTTTTTCTGCTATTATAGTTATAAGTAACAAATCAATATTCTTCAAGAATATTGTATTAGCACATAATTATCATTTAGAATAGTAATATTCTTCAAGAATATTATAATTAAATGTGCTACTTCAGTAGCAATAATATTAAGAGATATAATTGAATATACAAAGGGTAATAAAACAGTACAAAAATTAAGCAAGGCTCGAAATAACTAAATTAAAATAATTGCTGCTTCAAGAGCACTTACAATATTCTTCAGAAATAATATTTTGTGTTTTTTTATTAGGAATTTATATAGATTCTTAGATCTCGCAGTATTCTTCATGAACACATTATATTGAACTAGAATATGACGACATAATATCGTTCTTCTTCAAGAATTACAACGAATCTTTTATCTTATTAATCTTCTCGGTTATTAAGTATTACTGTATCGTGTTTCTTATGGAAACAAAGGGGAATCTGATTTAATAATAGATTTCTAGGTCATCATATATACTCCCTCCGTCCATGATCTCTTGACCCAAAATACTGGACACGTTATTTTAATGTATTGTGATGATGTGTTAAAGTGATTCTTTTAGATCCCATTTGTTAGAGTATATTAGCTATTTTAATTATTGAGCGATGTGTTAAATTGATTCTTTTGAATCTAATTTGTGGGCCCATCATGTATTTTAGTAATAATTTATGTAATTGAAGGGTATAACTATAAATTTTATTGTGGGGTCTACTTCCTAAAATAGAAAGGTTCAATAGATTGTGGGTGTCCAAATAAGGCAATAGTATCAACAGATCATGGACGGAGGGGGTATTGTTTATATAATGAGGCACACAGAAATATAAAAAATTTAATAACTAAAAAATAAATATTTTTCCTCAAACTCATCATATGCAAGAAAGTTTTTGAATGAGTAAATAGAATTAATACCTTTCACCAATATAAAAAAACAGATTATTTCCATTCAGAACTTTTTTATGTATGCAATACGTTTTAGAATACTATCTCCACAGTTGAATTTGTAGATCTATTTGTCACAAAAGTACTGTATGAATTTCATGCTGGTCCGACGGTTAACAAAGCGGGAATCGCGATTTTAGCAGTCTCGCGATGTAGAAAATTTGCTCGTGGATTTTTTTTTGTGAATTTCAAAAGCAAAGAGAAATAAAAAATTTACTGGTAGAGTATCGTGCTGATACCGTGTTATAAACATTGAGAGAAAGAGAAAAATATGAGAGAAGATGAGAGACACCAAAAAATTATGTATGTCATTATGAAGGCCATATGCCTCTATTTATAAGTACACATCTAGGGTTTCTAGTCATTCACTTAATACATGACTTATTTAATAAGTTACTATAAATACCAATTTCACACTTCATCTCCTTCATTAATTTGGACAAAAATGAATCCCAATAATTTTAACCTCAAAATCAAAATACTCAATTTCCTTATTTATTTTAATAATTCTTATTTTCCTAATATCCAAAATTCAAATGAGGAGAATACTCAATTTCCAACCCCCACATGATTCAAACAATAATTCTCAAACTTCATATTCCCAATTTTCATTTTTAAATCCTTTTTCTCATATGCTTAGCTCTCGATATCAATTTCCATATAATCAAAATTTTCAAGCAATCACTCTAGACCTTGCAAAACTGGCCCAGTATCCGGTTGCGAATTCATTTATTATCATTCAGTAATTGTCACTCAGTAATTTTCACTCTTTAATAATCATTCATCATTCATATTCATTCAATTGTGTTCACCGTTCGGCGTATTGTTGAATCGTGTATCAACTATCATTCATCTTTTAACCATGTTTGAGAATCGAGACGAGAATATTATCAATTATCACCGCGATTGGTAGCCTTGTGTTGGAAGTATCGTTTATTGCGTGTTATTGGACTTATCATACTCATGCAAGTTATGTATGTTGTAACACCCCCGATATATTCAGGAATATTACAGCGCCATAAATCCTTTACACAAGGATTTACAAGGCTGAAGAATTGAACAGACATTAAGAGGTACTAACGAATGGAAATAACGGAATTAAGATACAACAGTCCTGACCAAATACTGAAAATACAAATGTTCAACAGAAACTTATTAATACATCGCCAAATTCAAATTCATCATAAACGACTTCGTACTCGAGTACTTATTGAAATAACCAATAAACAACAGATAAATAAACCCGGCCGGAACATCACTCTGCACCCTCGTCGTCATGCAGCTCCAGTGGTTGTTTTCCCGCTCTCCTGGATCCTGAACATAAACAAAATGTTCACCCCCGAAGGGGTTAGCACAATGATGCTAGTACAAGTACCACAACATATTATTCCTATCTCACGAAGAATAATAACATAAACGACAAAAATACCAACGAGTCTTCTCCTACGAGAAACTCATAAATGACATACACAACTGATAATCACAACAAGATATCATAACATACACATGGTAATTCCGACGATCCAGCGTTCACTGCCTAGAACCCACGATGATCCCATCAGACCAACCCGTGGTGGAAAAACCCGTCTGATGATCCAGCCCACGCTAGCATAGATCCCCCGATGATCCCGTCGGACCAACACGAGGTGGACATACAACAATGACATACATGCACGACAATATGTATAACATCAATACATAAAACAAATAAGGTACTTGCCTCAATTCGAAGACAAGAACAATACTTCCACGAAAACGAACACTCGAAGGTCGCCCCCCCCCCCAATCAATCACGTAACAAGCTCGAACCTTAACAAAAGAAATAATATAGAATTTATCTCACGTCGTACGAATGTCTAACAATTCAATTTATGGCCAAAAGCTCATAAAATGTAATCTGCCTTAACTTCTTAGTGCACGCTAAGTGCTCTGTGTAGCGTGCGTTAAGTCTGCTCGATAGCGCACGCAAACAACAAAGTCTAGCGTACGCTAACTATGCATGGTCAGTACTTCACTGATCAGCTGACTAACTCGTCTGATGGCCTAGCGTACGTTACGTACCAAACGTAGCGTGCGTTAACTGATGCTCGATAGCGCACGTTAATCTACATAGCTTAGCGTGCGCTAACTGTGCATGGCAGTTCACTACTGGGCAGAAGACTGTTCTCATCATGATCAAACCAAATGAAATCTTCAGTGATAATTCATGTTACCTCCATGAATATCATGTTCATACGGTTATGAATAATCTTACGGATAACACAACTTCGGATTCAAGAATATGTATACTACTATGAAACCATAATCCGTTTTGACTACAAATCTTCATACGACAATTCGAAAGGCTTAACGGTCGATATCAAAACCTTTATATCAATCAAAAACTATCATTCTGTAGTTTGATTAACATTCCATCTTTACAAGATAAATCCTTCCATGATCAATCCTTTAGATTCATCTAACAATAATGATGTTAAAGTCAAGTCCATGATTGCTATGAAAACACCTACTAGATTCGGATTACCAATGACAGAAGGTTCCTCTACTTGTTCATTGTAATAAGATTCGAATCATGATGTTCATAATCAAGGTACTTGAGGCATAACTATCTCCATATTCCAAACATGATGCATGCTGAATGATTCACTATTGAAAATCAATATCTCGTTAACATGATCATCTAATTCTTTAGAATCCAATTCTAAGTCTGGAGATAGGTTGAACATACCTTAATATGACGAAAATCACTGAACCGTAAGGTAGAATCCGACTCCGGTTGGTTGTATGCCACTCCAAGGTGCTACTCCACTTCAATGATCACTCACAAGTAATATCCAATATTCAAGGATCGAGAAGATGTTTTCTAAGTGTGTTAGAAGGGTAATTCTTGCTCTCTGGTCTCTCAAGAATGAAGTATAAACGAAGGAAATGGGAATAAAAATGGAGTACTAGCCCATATATAAACTTCCTGCACAAAGCAGATTAGCGCACGCTACTAAGCATTCCTTAGCGCGCGCTAATAAGAGTTGACTTCAAAACTGTCCAGGTTCGTCCGCGGGAATCTTATCCGGACCCATGTCCCGGCTGGCGCATGTGCTAGCCGCCCAGTTCAATAATTGAGTGCTTAGCGCACGCAACTCCTACATACGTAGCGTGCGCTAGTAGTAGCTCGATAGCGCGCGTTAAGCTACATTCTTAGCGTGCGCTATCACGAGTTCGCATGAGAAAATTTGCATGTTGTTATACTTATGTACAAAGATATCAATGTAAGAAATATCATACCCCAATCATCAAGATCACAATTTCGAATAATACAGGGTTCGAAAACAGGTAAAATACACAGTAATAAATCCGGATATTACATACTCTCCTTCTAAAAAGGAGTTTCGTCCCGAAACTCAAGACGAAAATAAATCGGGATATCTGGACTTCATGCCATCTTCCGTTTCCCATGTGGCTTCTTCCACTCCATGGCGTGACCATTGAACTTTGACCAAAACGATGGGTTTGTTTCTCAACTGCTTAACTCGACTCTCGAGTATCTTGACCGGTCTTTCTTCAAACGTCCCATCTTGAGCGACTTCGACCTCGCCGAAATCAATGACATGACTAGGATCTAGTATATACCTCCGTAACTGGGATACGTGGAACACGTTATGAACATGGCACAATGACGGCGGCAATGCCAATCTGTATGCCAACTCTCCAACTCTCTCAAGGATCTCAAATGGTCCGATATATCTCGGACTCAGCTTTCCTTTCCTTCCGAAACGAAAGATTCCCCGAGTAGGAGAAACCTTTAAAAGTACGTGGTCTCCCGTACTGAACTCCAAAGGGCGACGGCGTACGTCTGCGTAAGATTTCTGGCGACTCTGGGCGGTCAACAGCCTTTCACGAATCAAGGCTATCTTCTCTCGAGTCTGTACGATCAACTCTGGTTTTGTCCCGATTAAGTCTGATGAATCATCCCAACATAGGGGCGATCTACATCTCCTCCCGTATAATGCTTTAAATGGTGCCATCTTAATGGAAGCATGCCAACTATTGTTGTAGGTAAATTCAATCAACGGTAGATGAATTTCCCAATCGTTTGACCAATCTAAGGCACGGGCCCTTAACATGTCTTCCACCGTTTGAATAGTCCTCTCGGATTATCTGTCAGTCTGCGGGTGATAAGCCGTGCTGAAGTTCAATTCGGTCCCCAAGGCCTTATGAACTGCTTTCCAAAAGTGAGACACTAAACGTCCGTCTCGATCAGAAATAATGGTTTTCGGCATACCATGTAATCGAACTATCTCTGAAATAAATACTCGTGCCAACCTCTCTGGTCCCAACGTGTCCTTAATGCCTAGAAAATGAGCTGATTTGGTTAGACGATCAACTATCACCCAAATCATGTTCATTCCTGTCTTGGTCCTCGGCATACTAGTGGTAAAGTCCATCGATATGTCCTCCCACTTCCATTCAGAAATCGGGAGCGGCTTCAACATCCCGGCAGGTCGTTGATGCTCGATCTTAACCTGCTGACAAGTCAAGCATTTTGAAACATAGTTCGCTACATCTTTCTTCATGTTGCCCCACCAGAAATTCTGCTTCAAGTCCTTATACATCTTATTGGTGCCTAGGTGGATAGAATAGGGCGAATTGTGAGCTTCCTTCCTAATTGTCTGTTTCAGAACATCGACATCGGGAACGCAGAGTCGGTTCTGAAATCTCAAAACTCCATCATCATGAATTATGAATCTGGGGGCCTTTCCCTTGATCACTTCATCACGTAACCGAATCATCAGAGGATCATCTGCCTGTCTAGATTTGATTTCTTCAGGCAATCCAGCCGCCTGGCTCCCGCTCGCCAAATTCCCGAGGTCGGCAGCAGCGGGGTCCGGAGATCGGTACACGATCACCTCGGCTCCCGCTCCCAAAGCCGATCCGCAAGCAACCGAGCCGCGGCGATTGCCGCATTGCAACGTCAGCTCGACGACGTGAAGGCGCTCCTGCAATCCAGGGCAGGCGCCATGAAGACGATCGCCGCGCCAAGCGAGCCGCTCACGATCGACATCGAGCTCGCCCCGGTGCAGCACAAGATCGCTCCTCCTCAGACACCCGTGTACGAGGGGCGATCGGACCCCCAAACACACCTGCACAAGTTCAACATCTACATGACCGGGTGTGGGGCATCGAACGCGACCAGGTGCCGGATGTTCCCTCTGACGCTGGACGACATCGCCCACCGGTGGTACACCTCATTGCCACCTCGGTCCGTTGGCTCCTTTAACGAGCTGGCGCACGTCTTCACGGAATACTTCGCCACCAGGGTCGTCCGGCCAGAAGGTCGCTTTCGCATGATGCAAATCAAGCAGGGAGAAGAAGAGTCCGACTCAGACTACATCGACCGGGTAGATGTGATCATCCTCAACGGCGAGCCCGTAAGCGATGAGACCGCCCTCTACGCGGTCCTAGGAGGTTTTCATGGCTTCTCGCCTATGTTCAGGCATCTCACGAAGACCCTACCGACGACCTATGCAGCCTTCCGGGCTAGAGCCGCAGATTTCCTGTCCAGGCAAAGGCTTCTTCTCAGCCTAGGAGTAGAGCGATCGGCGCCCGCGCGACGACCTCCAGTCTCCCAGCCCGATCGCTACTATCCAGCAGAGCCGGAAGACTCGCTCACCGCCTACAGTCCACCATTTTAAATGAGGGACTAACTCCCGCCTGATCGCCGATATCGACCTACGAATAAAGCGATCGGCTGCCGAGCGGCGATCGCCAGTCTTCCGGCCCGATCGCCGATCATCACGCTACATCATCAGCAATCCGGCGGACACGATCGCCATCTACAGTCCAACATCTAACATGACGGACTAAGGCATAAGATCGCCTCCACCGCACATCATAAAGCCATGGCCCTGGCAGTCGATGGAACCGGCTGCTTCGGCCATGCAAGGTCCCTTTCGGCCGAGATCGCCCGCCCTTCGTTTAAATACGAGGCCGGCGTAGTCTGAGGGCTCTCCAACATTAATCAGTGGACACATGCCACAACCCCCGTCTCAACGTACACCGTCGAGGTGGAAGCAGAGCTAACAAGCCACGGGCGTGGAGTTGATTCATCCGACGCTACCCCGCGCAAGGACTCCTCTAGACCGAGACCGCACGCCCTTCGTTTAAATACGAGGCGAGGCGCAGCCTAACAGAGGACCCTCATAATAAAGTAAGTCACGAGACACTCAATGTCTTCGCGCATCAAGACACGGTCATGGAGTCGGTCCATCGATCTCCGCGACTGTGCACGATTCCTCAAACAAAGCGAAACCACCAAGTTTCCGTGGGGGATCGGCCAATGTTGTTTTTGCAGGTACAAGACCAAAAGATAGCTAGCCAATCGACCATGATAGCCCAAGTCCGAATCCTAAATCAGCTCAGATCGCCCGTCCTCTTCCTTACACGATCACCAGCAAGAACCACCTCGCCCCATGTCTTCAACATAGGAGCAAGCTGGGGGGCAATTGTTGTGTCAAGAATTAACACCTTCCGACCGCGCGATCGCCTCGGAGGTCGGGCGACCGAGTCACTGCCGAGCAGCCAAAGCAGATCGGCCGACCAGCGACCAGGCGACCGAGCCTTTACCCAGCGGACAAGCTAGACTGGCCAACCAAAGGTCCCAGGACAAGTCCCGGTGCCGAGCGATCGACCTCAGATACGATCGCCTCTCGGTACTCGGCGACCGACTCCTGGCGATCGACTAGCGGACGATCCTCTCTCGGCATCTGCCGATCGACCCTTGGTGACCGACCTCTCTCGGCACCTGCCGACTGACCCTTGGTGACCGACCATTGCCGACCCTCAGCAACTGGTCGATGGCGACCTATGATGACCAGCTAGAGACGACCGCCTCATGTCGATCAGCGCCGATGGCCATCCAGTCGGCAAAGGCCGAGCCTCAAGACTGGCACCACGTGCAAGGACCGAGACAAGATCCGTGAATCTCGGGCCATTGACCACAGCCTTGCAGAATCTCTCCACCAGCCGACAAGCCGCCGAAAGTTGTCAGTAGGGCCGCATGTGGGCGACTCGACGCGCTTTGGCTCCTTATTGACCGCCACCGGGCGCCACCATCGCATTGGACTTTATACGGACTGCCAGCCACTACCTTGGACTTTAGCCCGACAGCCCAGGAGATCGCCCCATTATAATATTGGCCGGCAGGCGATCGGCACATTATTATAATGGCCGGCAGGCGATCGGCCACTAAAGGACAGGACCCGGCTGTCCCTATATAAACAAGGCACCCTGCACTTGGCCACTTCTTCTGCAATGTCGCGATTTGAGCACACAGTACAGAAACAATATACAACACTTGGCTATCTCCAACTCTTGGCAACAGCTATCATTCGGTCTTACTTCTCCCGGCCTCTCTTCTCGAGCAGACTATCGGCAGGGACGAAGAACACCGAGCTTCGCTCAAGAGCCGGATTAACAGAGTCTTTTTACACTCATTGTATTTAGATTTCTCTCATTAATACTTGTATCCACGAATATTCGTATTAATATCATCTCGCGAGAGCATTCAAGCCCGGGCCTAACAAACCCGGCAAATCTTGTATTATTTATCTTCTCTCGGAAGTGCTCCCACAATTGTTGTTTGTTGTCCGTCTTCCAGCAGTATTAATCTTCGGATAAATATTTTGGGCAACAACACGGGAGAAGTACAACAAGGAACTGCTCAACAAATTGGGGAAGAACAACTCCAAATCATCATTCACCTCCATGAGCACTTCCACACTCATAAGTGCTGACGAAGCTGGAAATCCGGTTGATCAATCACTCTACAGAAAGCTTATAGGCTTACTCCTGTACCTAACAACCAGCATGCCCGATATCCAGTTTGCTAAAAGAGTGTGTGCTCGGTACTAAGTAGCACATAAAGAGTCACACTTCACCACAGCTATACGAATCCTTAATTATGTAAAAGGAACAATCAATATAGGATTCTAGTATCCAAAGGAAGAAGGATTCGATTTGGTAGGCTACAACGACTCGGATCTCGGAGGCTGTAAGTTGGATAGGAGGAGTAGAAGCGGGACTTGTCACTTTCTTGGACCAAGACTTGTGTCATGGTTCAGTAGGAAGCAATTGGCTAACTCGTTTTCTACCTGTGAGTCGGAATACTATGCTGTTAGAAGTTGTTGTATGCAGATTCTCTGGATGCAACAACAGTTAAAAGATTATGGCATCATTGCAAGAGAAACACCAATCATGTGCGATAGCATGACTGAAATTGCAATCACGCACAACTCTGTATTACACTCGCGAACTAAGCATATTGATATGAAGCATCATTTCATCAGGAATTAAATTGAGAATAACGGTGTTTGGATCGAGAAGATTCATACAGACATCCAGTCAGCCGATATCTTTACAAAACCTCTCAGCACTACCAGATTCTGCATGCTTCGCCAAGAATTAGGAATGCCACAGCCTGACTCCCTGTAAGTTTTTACATTTTTTACTCATCAGTTGAGGAGGAATGTTGTAAGACACATGAATACAGTATCTACTTTAATTAATTGTACACTCAGAACTTCAAGTTATATCCTTACTATAGGAAGTAGAAGGGATTGTAACCTTGCTACAGATGACATGTGCATTAATTAAGGGGGACTACAATATTACCCAAGAATACATTATTAATACAAAATTGCTGTAAGAATTGAATCCTGTATGTACTTTTTAAGTGGAAACGCTGTATTTTCGGGGATATAGCATACATTGTAGGATATCAATTAATATTTTAATCATATCTAACAAATTATTTTAAGTCCACATGCACTGTCTGAATTCAAAACGATTTATCTTTCAATACTGAAGAGACACATGGACTTTAATGCCTTAAAAACTGCGATTTCAAAATTCAAACTGCCGTTTCTTGCAATAGTGGAAGACGAACTGTGTCAGATGTGGGACCGCTCATTAATTTCAAAACTGACGGATTAGATGTACAAGTTACATCTGAATCCACATTGTACGTTCATTTAAAAGATGGTTTACATCCCTTAAATCTGACGGTTCACTGTAACCTAGCCTTCCCTGTACCTTATAAAAGGGACAGTATGCTGATCTACAGACTCTTTACGCTTTCTGCATATTATCGAGCCCATATCATACATCCTACATACTTTCAAGCTTTCTACTTAATTTCTTTCAATTCATTTCTGCAATAATGTCTTCTTCCCAGATTTCATATTTCTCAGTTAAGAAGAAGGACAAGATAATAGATGGAATGATCTTTGCACGCTCAGTTTTGCAGGCGCATAATTTCTGAGGATGAGGATTTGGCCGGGATGAACTTAATAGTCTCCCATATGGAGCAAACTGGCCTCTACCGTTTGGGTAGCCTGCATCCGGAAAATTACGATGAGCACATCGTAGAAGATTTCTATGTCGACGCTGAAGGGTTCTGACGTCACTGCCATCGTAAGCATCATCTAAGAAAAGGAGATAACCGTTAACCGGGAATTCGTTGAACATTTGTATAGAATTCCCCCCGACGGGTTGACATTGGAGGAATTTTAATCTTTCGAATGAGGAGCTTTTGAAGGCTTATTGGGATCTGTTCGCTGGTAACTCCCAACTTTCTCAAGTTAACCTCTCATGGCACAAGAAGAACTTCACTCGGCCTATCTTTACTTACATGATTTTTACTGTAGGGTGGTTGAGAATAGAACTCGCGCATTCAAGATGTGCACAAGTCTGTGTTTCTGGATGATGGTGGCCATCATGACTGGAGAAAAGGTGAATTGGTGCCAGATCATCTTGAAAAGGCTTCAGGAGGAAGCATCAAAGCATGATTCAGCCAGGAAATATTTTGGCCTCATACTGAAGTATATGCTGACTAGCTGTGGCATACAACAGTCTGCAAATGCCAAGAAGATTCTTGCCGGGAAGTTCCTTGGTGGCTCGAAGACATCAGTTTTCAACAAGGAGTCACTTCTCGCCAACAGGCCCAATCCTTACTCCCTCCCAACATCTAAAGATCCCAGGGATGTTGTTGATCTTCCCTTAAAATCCAAATCTATTGATAGCAAGAAGAGATGTGTCAGCAAGAAAGGAAGCGTTCCCGACAACATCTCTCCTACAACTGTCGAGAAAAAGAAGAAGTAGCAGAAGACCAAGAAGCCAGCAAAGCCGAAAATTGTCCCTACAACAACCCCGGTGGCTACAATGGCCATTGGGGCAATTCCGCATGCTGCATCTGGAGAAACTCTGGTTGCTCTCACAATAGATCATGAGCCCATAATGGCTACGACGGATGACCAGATATTTATGAAGCTTGAAGGAACCTTTGGAGCTGACGATCACCACTCCAAATAGGGCATCCACCCCTGTATGAAGTCCCTCTCCCGATAGGGCATCCCACCTTGTCAAGGATCCCACTTGTCCATAGGTTCTCTTACCTATCGAGAATCTAAACCGGACAGCAAAACCCACTGCTGTTCGGAGTCCCTCCCCGACTGATAATTTTCACAACACTCTCCTCCAAGTCAAAATAGATGAAGCCTATGAGCGCTTCAAATTATGGAAATCATATAGGGTCGCCCCATAGGACACCGCGTACAACTGGGAGGATTGGAAGGAAGAAGAGATGTTTGTTTTGGAAGTCACGGGCACCCAAAATGTCAAAGTCTTGATTAGGTGTGAAAATCACTTTTGCCAAGAACTTATCACTTCATATTTTGTGGCAAAGGAAAAGACAAGACTGAAAGGAAAGTCCCCATCTGCTGACAAGCCCACAAACCCGAGCCACCACTACGACACCAACGGAGATGATGACGACCTGCAGAACGGTTTGAGATTGAGCCATGAAGGAATTTGCTCAGTACAAGGCTGCGGCTGGCCAAGGAACGTCTGCCGAGCAACCACCATCATCTGCCTCTAGCCAAGAGGAATCAGTCCCTCCGCCAGAAGCTGATGTGATTCTCGCCGTCTCAAGAACAAACATGCTGGATCAATGGACATCCTTCGGGACATTCACGGCAAAGACTCGGATCCTGATACTGCCAAAAAAGGGGAAGAGTCGTGAGATGCTGCAAGGAAATGGCACCTGGAGAGAGAAAGAAGGAGATGGAGGTTATCCTAGATGACATTGTTGCATCTGCCATTGTAAGCCTAGCCGGACTAGGTCTAGGACAAGGAAACGAGGATACCGGGTATCTGGCTCTTGTCCAGAGTTCCAGGATCCTAACTTCCCATTGAAAAATAGTGTGCGGAAGCCTGCAGAGACGAAAATCCCAACAGACAGCCAGCCAACAGTCGATGAGTTGAAGACATGGAAAAATAATGAACTGATGAGACACTTCTGTGTTCTCATCAGGGAATCTCCCATGTTTAACCAATTTAAGACGCTGGAGGATGCAGCTAAAGAGTATTCGCGTCTTCTTGCAAAAGAAAAGCCCCCATTTCACTGAAATCCAAAGTCATGAAGGGCGAACGACTAACCCATATGGAAGACTAGATTCTTTCCTTTGAGCATCCCAAGGAGGTAGTATAGTGATCAAGGAAGAGATCCTCTAGTCACCTAGTGGAAGGGAACCGAAAATGACCCCTCACGGAGAACTTGGAGAAACATTCATACAAGGGATAATACTTATGCTTTCTGCAAGTTTATGTTTCTTGTATGGCTCCAATGTAATTATCAATTTTATCAGCACTATAATCGTTTATCTATAAAATATCAATTTTGTTCCAAAAGATTACAGCTCGTGATCTAATGCTTTTACTTTGATTAAATCTTCTTTTTGCTGAAATATTTACCAAGTACAAAACATCAGTAAAATCTCAAAGATGTAAGATCTTGTCTATGAACAGTGTATAGATTAAGTTGTATTCAATTAGGATTACTTCATTTAAGATTGTGCATGCACGCCAATCATAAGTTAAATTGTAATACACTTAGTCCTATAGGATTTATCATTTTAGAACATGCTTGCGAGCAGTTCAAATATTTTGACTAAGTCTTGAGGATCAGATCTTTCTACAAAAGACTTGAAGACAGCCTCTCTGCATCAAGGAAGTTTTCGCATTATCAAAAAGGGGGAAATTGTTGGGAAAAATCCGCCATGTGTTTTGATAATTGCCTCATACAACAAGTTCTTCAAAGTTAGCATTTCGGTCGAAGTATGGAAGCTATTAGGAGAATATCATATAGCTTGTCCATACAGCGAAAGATCTTCCAGCAAAGTCAAGAGTCCTTTCCTACAGCGTAATCATCAATATACAACAAGAGATGAAGAAGTTGGATACAACAAACATGCTATAGGTGTTTTACTTAGGAAAAGTAAAACACATATCCAACAGGACTGAAGAAAACTTTAAACGTTGTGAAAGAAACATTATATATTCATAAAGTATTTACAGTTAAAAGTAGCATTTAATGCTGATAGGAGAACATTTAAAGTGGCTGCAGAGACTACAATCTGAAGCGCATTTAATGCTAGCAAAAAAGAATATCTGAAGCATTAAATGTGATTCGCCTTTAATTCAAAAATTCTGAAGCTGCCAATAAGAGCAGTCTCAATCTCAGCAACTGACCAATGACTACATTTGTAACAGATCTATTTCCAAGGTTATAAATAGCTCTAAGCAAGAGGACATCAAAAACACTTTTACTTCACAAAATACTATGACAATCTGAATATCAAGCTTACAAGAGCAGTATATTTCCTTGAGCATACAACTTCATCAAGAGAAGAAATATATAGAGTCCTAAACGCAAACAACACTCCTTACAACGAACGCTCATCAAGCATACAACTGTTGTTTGACCTTGTTCTACCAAACCTTTCATTGAGATTAACTTAGCCCTATATGGACTAAGCCTTGCTAGTTCCGACCTGTGTGGGATGAATAACATTGAAGATGAAGCTTCGATTTGTGTTAGAAGAAGAAAGTCGAAGAAGCCAAGTCAATCTGTGTGAATAGCCGAATCTACTATCGGTTGTATCAGTATGTGTGAACGATATAACGACTCATTTAGTCAAAGTCACATAGTTGTGCACGCCGTGATTTTAATAAACACCTTACTCCTGTGTGGAGGACCAGTGGGCGTAGAGGAGTTTACCTCAAACCACTTAAATTTGTGTGTATTTACATTCTGTCATTTACTATTTTCTATCCGCGTGTGTGATTTAAGTATACATATTGTAAAAACCATGTACGCACCAAGCAAACAGGATATTACTTAGTTGTTGTATTTACAATAACTTAACATCAGACTTCCACTACGCAAATAACTTTGAAAAAGATACAACTTATTCAATCCCCCCTTCTAAGCTGTTTATTGTATACTGTGTGGCCAACACATGAATAACTCAGGGAGGATTTTTATATGTGATGATTGGTTGCATGTTATTCCGGAACAATGACGTGGATTGCGCTGCCGCTGTCACGATACTGTTGAGATGTTTGTAAATGATTGTTATTCCTTTTCTCTGTTACTTTTACTGTACTCAGCCTTATGTTTATTTTTATTGCACGTTACACATATTCATGTATCAAGTACTCGTACTGGCTATTTCTTGGGGTGAATACCTTTCTGTGTACTCAGGTACAGATCTTCATGGCGAGCAGGCGCAAGAGGGTCACAAGGAGGACGAGCAGCAGCGATATTGCTTCATGTAGTCGTTGTCGTTTTCTTCGTGTGTTTTGGTCTTGATTTGTATATGTACTCGTGAGTACTGTTATTGTTGATGTTATGCCCGTGTGTGGGCTTGGGAACTGTCTTGGAGTTTGTTATCTATATATTGAATAGGTTGTGGCTGTCGCTATGTTCGACCTTGCCGGTCGATATAGTTATTGTGTTGTGTATTCGACCTTGCCGGTCGTGATATTGTGGAGATGTTATATTTTCGACCTTTCCGGTTGACGTATGTTGCTTTTATATTATGTTCGACCTGATTGGTCGTTGTGTATATGTGTGTTAAACAGGTTTGTCTTGTGGATTCTCGAAATGGATCCACGGGGCTGTAATAGTTCCGACCCAGGCGGGGTTGTTACATAATGTGGTACCGGAGCCTAGATTTCTTAATACCTAGGCTATCGGTTATTGGGTATATCCTATCGTGTCTTAAAAGAGTTTCGTCCTTGAAACTAAGGGTCAAATAATTCGGGATAACTCTCCCGCATACTATCCTCGATTTCCCAAGTAGCCTCTTCGACTCCATGTCTAGACCACTGAATTTTAACCAAAGGAATTGCCTTGTTCCTCAACTGTTTGATTCGTCGCTCTAAGACTCGTACAAGACGCTTCTCGTACGTATGATCATCCACGATCTCGATTTCATCGAACTGAAGTATGTGACTCGGGTCGGCAACATACTTCCGCAATTGAGAGACGTGAAACACATTATGAACTCGGCTCAAAGCCGGAGGTAAAGCCAATCGATAAGCCAGACTGCCTACTCGATCCAAAATTTCAAATGGTCCAATGAATCTCGGACTCAACTTCCCCGTCTTCTCGAAACGAAAAATACCTTGACTCCGGGATACCTTGACCAAAACGTGGTCACTTGCCTCGAATTCTAATGGTCAATGACGATTATCTGCATATGATTATTGTCGACTCTTAGCGGTCAAAAAACGACTCCTGATCAACGCTACCTTCTCGCGGGCGGCTATTAGCATATCGAGTTCAGTGCCGATTGATTCTGATAAGTCATCCCAACACATGGGAGATCGACAACAACGACCATACAAGGACTTGTAAGGTGCCATCTTAATCGAAGTATGCCAACTGTTATTGTACGTGAACTCGATCAACGGTAGTTGGGCTTCCCAATCATCTTTACAATCGAGAACACATGCCCTCAACATGTCCTCCAACGTCTGAATAGTTCGCTCAGATTGTCCGTCGGACTGAGGGTGAAAATCCGTGCTGAAATTTAGCTGAGTTCCCATGGCACGATGAACGGATTTCCAAAAATGAACGCGAATCGCCCGTCACGATCAGAAACGATACTCTTAGGAGTACCATGTAATCTCGCAATCTCTTTAGTGAACAACTGGGCAAGTCTCTCAGGACCCCACGTATCCTTGATCTCAAGGAAATAAGCTGACTTAGTTAAACGGTCCACAATTACCCAAATCGTATTCATGCCATGACGACTCATAGGAAGCGGTTTCAGCATACCCGCCGATCGCTGATGTTCTATCTTGACTTGCTGATAGGTCAAACATCTCGAAACAAATTCTGCGACCTCTCACTTCATATTACTCCACCAATAATTTTGTTTCAAGTCTTTGTACATCTTGCTACATCCCGGGTGGATGGAGTAAGGGGTAGCATGAGCCTCCCTCAATATAGAGCTTTTCAAGTCGTTATCCGCCGGAACGCATAACCGGTTCTTAAATTGCAAAAGTCCATACTCGTGGACCAAAAATCCAGGGGCTTTCCCCTGAGCCACATCCTCTCAAATGCGCGACAAAAATGGGTCTAAACCCTGTTTCGTTCTGATCGCCTCCTCCAGTGGCGATGAAATCTCTAGAATACAAAGTTTCCCTTGCACTTGCTGTAACCAGGCCTCGATATCAGGCCTTAGGAACTCCTATTGAAGTTCCTTCTTAACAGTCAAACGAGTAAGCATTTGCTCCTGAACTGACTTACGACTCAAGGCGTCGGCGACGACATTTGCCTTACCCGGGTGGTATTGTATCTCAAAATCATAATCTTTAATCAGTTCCAACCACCATATCTGTTGCATGTTTAACTCTTTTGAGTAAATATATACTTTAAACTCTTATGATTGGTGAAAATCTGACAGGTGACGCCATAGATATAATGACGCCAAATATTCAATGCGAAAACCACGTCCGCTAGCTCTAGGTCATGGTTTGGATAATTGACCTCATAAGGCCTTAGTTGCCACGAAGCATAAGCAATCACCTTCCTGTTCTGCATTAATACATATCTAAGTACGTGTCCGGACGCGTCACTATAAACCACGAACCCTTCCATCCCTTGTGGTAAAGAAAGGACAGGCGCTGAAGTTAAACGGCTCTTGAGTTCCTCATAACTCTGCTGACACGCGTCAGACCATGTGTATTTCTTATCCTTCTGCAAAAGGCTCATCATAGGTTGAGCGATTTTAGAAAACCTTTCCACAAATCGTCGGTAATAGCCTGCTAATCCGAGAAAACTTCGGATTTCCTTAACATTCTTTGGAGGTTGCCAATCTCGGATAGCCTCCGTCTTCTGAGGGTCGACTCGTACCCCATCTGATGAAATCACATGTCTGAGAAACGTCACCTCGGACATCCAGAACTCGCATTTGGAAAGTTTTCCATAGAGTTGCTCTCATCTCAACACGTCAAGGACCTGATGAAGGTGAAGTTCATGTTCCTCTTGGTCACGAGAATAGATCAAAATGTCATCTATGAAAACAACCATGAACTGATCTAAATAGTCGATGAAAACACGGTTCATCAACTCCATGAATGCCGCAGGTGCATTAGTTAACCCAAACGGCATCACTATAATCTCATATTGCTCATAGCTTGTTCGAAACGCCATTCTTGCGATATCCAACTCTCGAATTCGCAACTGATGATACCCAGATATTAAATTGATCTTGGAAAATACTGAAGCTCCATGGAGCTGATCTAAGAGATCACCGATGCGGGGTAGGGGATATTTATTCTTGATCGTCACCCTGTTTAGCTCCCGATAATCAATGCACAAGAGAAATGAACCATCCTTCTTTTTGACAAATAACATTGGTGCTCCCCACGGGGATGCACTTAGTCGAATAAAACCTCTCTCGGTCAATTCCTCCAGTTGATTCTTCAGTTCCTGCATTTCGGTCAGGGCCATACTATATGGTGCTTTCGATATTGGGGACGTACCAGGCTCCAACTCTATCATGAATTCAACATCTCTCTGTGGAGGTAAACCAAGTAACTCGTCTGGAAACACATTGACGTAGTCTCTCACTACAGGGATATCTGTCAACGTCACTGATGATTTTTCGGTCTTGGTCATGTAGCACCAATAACCAACACACCCGTGATTGAGTAACTTCATTGTTTTCATCATATTAATAACTCTTCCAGAACGGATGGGGTTACCCCACTGAAATAGACACTCGACTCCATCGTCTGAAATGATAGTGACCATATGCTTACGGACACTAAGGATGGCATCATGATGATCCATCCAATCAATACCCAAGATTACGTCGTCTCTAGGTAAGTCTACCACGATTAGGTCCTCCAACCATACATGGCTATTAAGCTGAATCAGACAGTTCTTAACTTCACGATTTCTGATAATTCTTCTATCGTCTGGTAGACCAATGACATAAGGTTCGCAACTAGTAGCACTATCCAGGTGTAGTCTACTTAAACATGACTCGGAAATCAATGAATGTGATGCGCCAGTATCAAAAAGGGTACACACAGATTGAGATAGAATTTCAAGTGTACCTGAGATCATTCGGACCTCCGGATCATCAGTCCTCTTCATCTCATAAATTCGGGGCTTGCCAGTCCCTGCACTGGATGTTCCTGTCTGACACATATGGGCTCCGCCTTTATTTGCTCCCGTCGTCTTAAACGACGCATACTGAGTGGCCTGATTCTGAACAACTGACTGCTTTGGAGTCTGAGATGCCGTCGGAGCAGGTCTGGAATCTCTTCGGTAGAAATGGGCCTTATGCCTCGCAATCCCACAGATGTTACACGTGATAGTCTGTCTCGAACATTTAGTGCTGTAATGACCCTGTTCTCCACAGTGAAACAGGTGATGGCCGAACTGTCCACTCGGGACTGAGATTCCGCAGGTTTAGGCGCCATAGGAGGTCACTCAGAAAAAGTAGAGCATGTGAGAGGCTTACTGAAGGTTGCCCGACTACCCTCGGACGGATTATAATTCTTCGATTTCTTGCCAGCAGATGAAGTTTGCTGCTTAGCAATTTCCTTCGCGATAAGCTCATAAGTAAGAGCTTTCTCGATGAATTCGGCCAGGGTGGCGCAATGATGATTAAGTAATTGCATCCGCATACAAGGTTTCAACCTCTTATTGTAGTACTTGATTTTATCCACTTCGGAGTGGATGACAGATAAGGCAAAAGGAAGTAGCTCCTAAAACTTCTCAGCGATGGCGAGAACATCTTCTTCCGCTAAGGGGTCGGGGGACTGCGTAATTTTGATAACTTGGCCTCCTTGAGTGGGGCCGGATAATATCTTTCCAACATAAGGGTCTTAAACTGGTCCCAAGTGCAAGATCCGTCGGTGGGCTTCAAAGATATCCACCACGAGTGAGCGCTCTTACCTAGATAGTAAGCCAAAACTAAAACTTTGTGCCCTTTGGGACACTCCACCATAGTGAATAGCTTCTCAAAATATTCAAGCCAGTGAACAATATCCACCGGCTCAGATGAGCCCTCAAATGTAGGTGGCCTCTGGCGAGAGATGTTGCCGATTATATTGCTCACACTCCTCTCTTGCCCCTGAGGTGGTGGCGGAGGAGCCTGTTGAGTCTGAGTGGTTGAATTCTGCATCGTCTCCATCAGACGTGCAATCTGAGTCATCTGGGCCATCATGCCCTGCATAAATATAAATGGGTCAACCTAATACCTTCCGATTGAGCTGTATCTCGGGTACGACTCCCTAACAGTGAATGATTAACTACTGGTGAATGAGTAGCATCGCCAGCTGAGTTGGCAGCATCGCTACCTGTTGAACTAATGACATCCCTCGCGTTCACGCGGGTATTCACACGAGCTCCCGGGTTTCAGCCCGCACCGCGGCCTCTTCGCCTGCATCCTCTGACAGCTCTATCCATACTGAAGTAGGAAAGTCACATGATAATTATAAATCTCACATGAATATCGCATTATGATTACGTTATGGAATGATAATAATGAGCATACACGCTCTAACACAATGAATGCATTAATAATACAGTAAATTGATCGTCGACATTGTAACACCCCCAAAACCATATGGGAATATTACACGCCGTAAACCCTTTACGCAAGGATCTACCAGGCTAAACGTCCATAAACAACCAAATGCTTGCCCGGCCAGGGTCAAACAATATAATAATACAGACCGTTAAGGTCACTTACACAAAAACACACAGACCGATGAGGTCACACAACTCTATCAACAGGACTGACTAACAACATTACCCACACAGGGTTCGAAATACAATACAACGGAAGACTGAATCAACTCTAACAATACAAATAAACTCTACCAACTCTCAACTCTTGATTAGTATCGCAGCTCGTCATCCCCTTGTGCCAATCCTGTGACTGCTCCCCTGAACCTGCATGTACCTGGACGCAGAACAGACATCCACCCCCGAATACTCGGGGGTTAGTAAAACTCCACTGTTTTACTAGTGCAAGTATCAAACCATACGAAATGTAACAAGCAAATAGCAACTACGAATTTAATACGTAAATCAATTATCAAAATGTTCCCGAGAAGTTTTAGAATTTCGAACTCAAGTAAGAGATATTTGAAAAGGAACACATCATCTCGGGGATTTTTAAAGCAGAAATTCTTTTGGACCTCGAGTCCCAATTTACAAAACCTTTTCGTAAACATTAGGGCCTTAGCCCGATTCTCGTTTCAAAGCATACTAAATAATATATCATTATGAGTCCGAGATCCATATTTAAAATGTTACCCGAACAATCACTGCTACACGATCATTGTTCGTACACATCATGTACCGAACTCAGGAGGCCTCGACGGACCTTACCGGACCACACACACTGTTCGTACACATCATGTACCGAACTCCGGAGGCCTCAACGGACCCTACCCGGCCACACACACTGTTCGTACACATCATGTACCGAACTCCGGAGGCCTCAACGGACCCTACCCGGCCACAACATCGTTCGTACACATCATGTACCGAACTCCAGAGGCCTCGTCAGACCCTACTGTATCACACACCTTGTCCGTACACGTCATGTACCGGACTCCAGAGGCCTCGTCGGACCCTACGGATCACACACTTTGTTCGTACACATCATGTACCGAACTCCAGAGGCCTCGTCGGACCACCGGAACACACACACATCGACACCACACAATACATAATCATTAAATGTCAAGCCATTCCACATTACACCGAAATGTACAATCAAGTATGTAAACCAAAACAACACAAATATCATGATCATCACAACGACTCTTAACCAACATAACACACATTCGGTACACAATACATTGAACAACCACGTGTACAACCATCTCATATGTACATCGCAATCCTGCACAAATGGCACGACGCCTAACACGGATACCAATATATCACTATTATCACAAAGCCTTCAAATTTGGAAAACACAACCAACTCAAACGGAACATATTTACGGAGGCAAGCAAAATCGTCATACATATCATACGTAATTACTAGTCACAAGATACAAGTCGTATAATAAGATACTTGCCTTAATAACCGCTACCAAGCGTTCAAAAACACGGTTCGACCGGAAGCTCGGACCGAAGAAGACAACGAACGGAAGGGTTCCGACTCGAGTTCTTCACAAGAATTTCGTCCCTAAGTCATACCAATGATATATCAACAATCGTACGATGGATAATAATCATACAACGCCCAATCCCCCCTCTAAGACCTTTTGTCGGACACCTTCAAGGCGTTGACTAAGAACTCGACCAAAATAACGAATCGAAACGATCCAACCATGGAATAACAAGGGAAATGATAGAATACATCTAAATAATCATCAATACATCACAAATCTAAGTTATTACGGTTAAATCGGACAAAACGAACAAAAACCCCCAATTCACCCAAAAGTAGGGTTTCAAGAATTTACCTTGGATTAATGATGAAGAACAATTGTTGGGGTTGTTAATCCACACCAAAAACTTGAAGAATATGAAGTTCTCTGGGATTGATGATGCAAAACGCCCAAAAATCGCCCATAAGATCGCCAAGAGGAGGAGGAATGAAGGAAGAGATGAAATGAGCATTCATCTCACAAAATCCGCAGAAATAGGCTAACTGGGATGTGCCGCGGCCCATCCTAAGTGTGCCGCGGCACAGTCTGCTCGCCAAAATCGAAAAATGAGTGTCTCGAGCTATTTCGACCATAACTCTCTCGTCAGGACTCGATTGACTCACCGTTTGAACCATTGGAAAGCTAACTTGATGCTCTATAATATTGAAAAGATTCAAAGTCTTTGGAGTTTTCAAGAATTTATGGTGATTTTACAAAGTCGACTCATATTTGGGAAAAGTCGTTTAATAACACCGAACTCAAGAAAACGACACGAAACCCGAACACGAATACGAATCAAGATACTGTCACGAAGTACTCGCAAAGACGAATCTAAGGGCTAAGAGAACACACAATTCCGACCACCCGAAGGCTCGAATTCAACAACGGAAGTAATTACCCAAAACTTTGGGAAATTACGAAAATGGCCCAAAACGTCCGAAAATCACGATACGCGATCGAAACACCAAACCAAAGCTCACAACACGTCTAACAAAGTTAAACGGACTTACGGAAACTCAAACAGTAATTTGGACGAGATTCACAAGAATCGAACTCGAGTGCGGAAAAGTTGTTAAGAAACACGGAACTCAACAAAACAATACCGAAACGAACTCGGATGACAAAAGTGCGTAATTAATCATTCTCGAATGATGATACGGTCCCAAGCGAGTCGTCAAACGGACCTCCGCCGAAAAAATAAAATTACCAGAAATCCGAAATTGCGGATATTACATTCTACCCTCCTAAAAGAAGTTTCGTCCAAACTTAAATCAAGTAGGAGAAGCAATATCCCGCCAGAAAACTCAACGGATACACAAGAACCGAAAAAATCGCGCCTAACGGCGAAACGTTACAAGCAACGCGAAGAACATACGGCGTGAAAACACGCCCACGACGATCATAACAACGCCACCGACAATGATTCAAAACAATAACGAGTAATTAACAACACATCACATGCACACATTTAATCAAAGAAAGCACGCGACAACAAGTCGCACCGACCACAACGACTATGCGGTAGAAACAAATATAGTATTATGATAGAATTCACTCCGATTCTCGTCAACAAGAAAATGTCCGACGTCAAGACACAAAGAATTCAAGATAATGAAAACGAGAAACCGGACATTACATTCTATCCTATTAAAAATAAGTTTCGTCCAAACTTAAAATAAAACATCATGGTAGAATACAAACAAAACCAAAAAGTTCACGCAACAAATAACAATTTCTACACGAATTACAAGACGAAGTACGATACACAACTACATCACGGGACACCACTGTGCACTCCCGAGTAGGAACAAAAACCCAATTCCGAACATCTTGGCAACGGTCTCACAATGCACCGATCGGTGACCCACTTGGCCACACTCAAACAGTTGACTAACGGTGAGCGACAATTCTTCGCGATGCGAGATCGTGCAACAACAAATGACAACCCCGTTCGAACAACAACGATCGAACAACAATGATCGAACAACAATGATCAAATAACAATGATCGAACAACAACGATCAAATAACAATGATCGAACAACAATGATCAAATAACAATGATCGAACAACAACGATCAAATAACAATGATCGAACAACAATGATCAAATAACGATGATCGAACAACAACGATCAAATAACAATGATCGAACAATAATGATCAAATAACAATGATCGAATTACAACGATCGAACAATGACTCAAGTCCCCACTTCAACTCCAGGCATTAAAAGAACTCGTAGAAAGTGAAAGATATTACTTCCAAACAAGGCTCACAAGAATCGAACCGAACTCGGGAAGGTCACGATGATAAACAGTCGATCCGAAACAAGGTCACAACCGTCAACGATGACAATCGAGACATCAAACAAGTTCAAAAGTATCGACGAACACGTGCAAGTCGATACAATTTAGAAGGAGAAAGCTGCGAAGTCAAATATAGTATGGGTATTACATCCGACCTCTTATAAAAGAAATGTCGTCCCGCAACTCACAACAACGGAAACAAGGTCACAACACAAAAGCATCCGACAGAAAATCTCCCATGGGTCTCTCGGAGTCGATCGATATACGTTTGAAGCGCAAACTCCGAAAGTCTCGTGAGCCACCCGCAAAATCAATTCGGTGTCCTCAAACGCAGCATCGACGAGAAGGACAATTTACACGTGCATGCCCGGCACATCACGGTTGAAACACCTCGGCTCGGCATACCGAAAGTACAAATGCTAGATACAATGGGTATAACGTCGCAAAACAATATAGCGGAGATGCCAACTCAAAGACAACAAAGAATCATAACACATTTCATATACAACGATTACCATCGTAAAGTAATACACACACAAACACTACAACAACGACGGTATCGTTCGCGACCTCAACGCCCGAACGATAACCAGACATAATTACAAACATTATGAAACAATCACACATGTACACAAACGTACAAACCCAAGATTCAACGGCTCACACTCGTGCGACAACACGCAAATCACCACGAGGCGATAAACAAGAAACACCAATTCACACCTCTCACAGAGGGCTAGTACAACAAATGCGTGGCAACGCCTCGACGTTCATGCCACCAATTCGATCATACTGGAGCAAATATCATAACGACAACGCGAACATCACACATACATACCCACCCTCAAGCGGAATAGATAGGTTTTAAAAACAAAAACCTCCTTTTGAAAACAATTTTGGAAACACCGATTGATCTTGAGTATCACCCTTCAAAAAAAAAAAAAAAAGTACAATCGTGAAACATCGTTATCGAGACTTTGGAAAACTATTTCGCATTCGATAAAAATGAGGACACTTTCTTTTCGTGAAAAACTTTCGGAAATATTCGACCCTCGGGTCTAAGTAAAAGTGTTTCTAAAATATTGGAAATATCTCAAAACATTTTGGTCCTCGAGGTAGAAGAATCTTGAAACATATTGTGGCACCTTGGATGTACCACGAGAAAATAATTTATTTTAAAAGTACGTCTCGAAATTTATTTTCTAAGGTACTCAAAGTTTTCAAAGATAATTCAATGGGCTAGAATGCCCAAAAATTTCAGATAATTACACGGAACATTATAGCGCCGTGGGTCCCGCGCCGGAACCCACCAGGATAAAAACCATTTACAAAATGCCAAAAAGGTTGATGACGATAATATTTCAAAAACTCACAAAAGCCATTTACAAAATACTAAATTCCGTCATAAGAATTTCGCCAAAATGATCAAGGCCATAATGCCAAAAACTCGGTTAAGGGAATTGGTTTTCGAAATAAAACTCAGTCGGTAAAATACCGAAAGCCATTACAAAAGAACTCACGCAGCGGATAAAAGAAATAAAATCAAACATGCACAAGACAACAACACTACTCCTCATATGAACGAAAAACGGGAGTCAAATGATCACATATCACAAAATCAAAATCCATAAGAGGATTCCGTCAATTAACTCATAATCATAAAAATAGCTCGTGTCACACGAGGCACAACACAAAGAAGGGAGACTTACATCCACAGGCCGCACGGAGATGACGGTCGCCCACGATACTAATCTCATCCGACAACATATCCTACACGTTGTGACTACGCACAACTCAACTTGTCACCTGACGACTCGAACGACAAGACAACACATTACTCGACAAACCACGACTCGACTTGACCCGACAGCCTAGGTTTCCGCAACCTAAGCTCTGATACCATAAATGTAACACCCCCAAAACCATATGGGAATATTACACGCCGTAAACCCTTTCCGCAAGGATCTACCAAAGCTAACGTCCATAAACAACCAAATGCTTGCCGGTGGTCAAACAATATAATAATACAGCACTGTTAAGGTCACTTACACAAAACACACAGACCGATGAGGTCACACAACTCTATCAACAGGACTGACTAACAACATTACCCACACAGGTTCGAAATACAATACAACGGAAGACTGAATCAACTCTAACAATACAAATAAACTCTACCAACTCTCAACTCTTGATTAGTATCGCAGCTCGTCATCCCCTTGTGCCAATCCTGTGACTGCTCCCCGAACTGCATGTACCGACGCAGAGCAGACATCCACCCCCGAGAATACTCGGGGTTAGTAAAACTCCACTGCTTTTACTAGTGCAAGTATCAAACCATACGAAATGTAACAAGCAAATAGCAACTACGAATTTAATACGTAAATCAATTATCAAAATGTTCCCTAGAAGTTTTAGAATTTCGAACTCAAGTAAGAGATATTTGAAAAGGAACACATCATCTCGGGGATTTTTAAAGCAGAAATTCTTTTGGACCTCGAGTCCCAATTTACAAAACCTTTTCGTAAACATTAGGGCCTTAGCCCGATTCTCGTTTCAAAGCATACTAAATAATATATCATTATGAGTCCGAGATCCATATTTAAAATGTTACCCGAACAATCACTACACGATCACTGTTCGTACACATCATGTACCGAACTCCGGAGGCCTCGACGGACCTTACCCGGACCACACACACTGTTCGTACACATCATGTACCGAACTCCGGAGGCCTCAACGGACCCTACCCGGCCACACACACTGCGTTCGTACACATCATGTACCGAACTCCGAGGCCTCAACGGACCCTACCCGGCCACAACATCGTTCGTACACATCATGTACCGAACTCCGGAGGCCTCGTCGGACCCTACCCGGATCACACACCTTGTCCGTACACGTCATGTACCGGACTCCAGGCCTCGTCGGACCCTACCGGATCACACACTTTGTTCGTACACATCATGTACCGAACTCCGCAGGCCTCGTCGGACCCTACACGGAACACACACACATCGACACGACACAATTCATAATCATTAAATGTCAAGCCATTCCACATTACCTTCGAAATGTACAATCAAGTATGTAAACCAAAACAACACAAATATCATGATCATCACCACGACTCTTAACCTACAGAACACTCCTTCCGGACACGATACCTTGAACAACCACGTGTCCATCCATCTCAGATGGACATCGCAATCCCGCACAACTGGCACTACGCCTAACACCGATACCAATACATCACTATTATCACAAAGCCTTCAAATTTGGAAAACACAACCAACTCAAACGGAACATATTTACGAGGCAAGCAAAATCGTCATACATATCATACGTAATTACTAGTCACAAGATACAAGTCGTATAATAAGATACTTGCCTTAATAACCGCTACCAAACGTTAGAAGAACACGGTTCGACCGAAGCTCGGACCAAGAAGACAACGAGCGGAAGGGTTCCGACTCGAGTTCTTCACAAGAATTTCGTCCTAAGTCATACCAATGATATATCAACAATCGCGATGGATAATAATCATACAACGCCCAATCCCCCTCTAAGACCTTTTGTCGGACACCTTCAAGGCGTTGACTAAGAACTCGACCAAAATAACGAATCGAAACGATCCAACCATGGAATAACAAGGAAATGATAGAATACATCTAAATAATCATCAATACATCACAAATCTAAGTTATTACGGTTAAATCGGACAAAGCGAACAAAAACCCCCAATTCACCCAAAAGTAGGGTTTCAAGAATTTACCTTGGATTAATGATGAAGAACAATTGTTGGGGTTGTTAATCCACACCAAAAACTTGAAGAATATGAAGTTCTCGGGATTGATGATGCAAAACGCCCAAAAATCGCCCATAAGATCGCCAAGAGGAGGAGGAATGAAGGAAGAGATGAAATGAGCATTCATCTCACAAAATCCGAGAAATAGGCTAACTGACTGTGTGCCGCGGCCCATCCTAAGTGTGCCGCGACAGGTACAGTGCTGCTCGGCCAAATCGAAAAATGAGTGTCCGAGCTATTTCGACCATAACTCTCTCGTCCAGGACTCGATTGACTCACCGTTTGAACCATTGGAAAGCTAACTTGATGCTCTATAATATTGAAAAGATTCAAAGTCTTTGGAGTTTTCAAGAATTTATGGTGATTTTACAAAGTCGACTCATATTTGTGAAAAGTCGTTTAATAACACTGAACTCAAGAAAACGACACCGAAACCCGAACTCGAATACGAATCGAAGATACAACACGAAGTACTCGCAAAGACGAATCTAAGGGCTAAGAGAACACACAATTCCGACCACCCGAAGGCTCGGAATTCAACAACGGAAGTAATTACCCAAAACTTTGGGAAATTACGAAAATGGCCCAAAACGTCCGAAAATCACGATACGCGATCGAAACACCAAACCAAAGCTTACAACACGTCTAACAAAGTTAAACGGACTTACGGGAAACTCGAAACAGTAATTTCAGACGAGATTCACAAGAATCGAACTCGAGTGCGGAAAAGTTGTTAAGAAACACGGAACTCAACAAAACAATACCTAAAACGAACTCGGATGACAAAAAGTGCAGAATTAATCATTCTCAGAATGATGATACGGTCCCAAGCGAGTCGTCGAAACGGACCTCCGCCGAAAAAATAAAATTACCAGAATCAAATAGCGGATATTACATTCTACCCTCCTTAAAAGAAGTTTCGTCCCGAAACTTAAATCAAGTAGGGAGAAGCAATATCCCGCCAGGAAAACTCAACGGGATACACAAGAACCGAAAAAAAAATCGCGCCCAACGGCGAAACGTTACAAGCAACGCGAAAGAACATACAGCGTGAAAACACGCCCCACGACGATCATAACAACGCCACCGACAATGATTCAAAACAATAACGAGTAATTAACAACACATCACATGCACACATTTAATCAAAGAAACGCACGTGACAACAAGTCGCACCGGACCACAACGACTATGCGGTAGAAACAAATATAGTATTATGATAGAATTCACTCCGATTCTCGTCAACAAGAAAATGTCCGACGTCAAGACACAAAGAATTCAAGATAACAGAAAACGAGAATACCGGACATTACAGACATTACGCCAGAATATGATAAGATCGCATGAAAGATCAACTGAGGTGACATGATTATCTGATGAAATTCCTGAAATGATTATCAACAATTTAACAAGATTGGTAATACGATCAACGAGATCAACAACTGAGCAATGAGATTGGCTGAGTGATTAATGAGTAACCTGATGGACAAGATCCAAAAGAAAATGATGATTGAGGATTGTTGACTGATGAATGATGAATGAGTTGATTCTTATTTCCAGAAATTATACCATGGCATCAGAAATCATACCGTTCTTTTGGTCTGAGGGGCTCGGCACTTGCATAGGTCACACGTGACGCGAAAGTCCAATGATACTAGTTTGATGAATGATGATTCTCAATTAGACATGACTCGGATAAGTGTCATTCAAAACCACGATCTGATACCAACTCTATAACACCCCAAACTAGGCGGCTATCATAGTGTCGTGGACCTCCAACTAGGACCCACCAGGCGATTGAAACATAATGACTTAAATAACATAACTGTAGTATCTAACCACATTATATTACTAATTACTTCGATGAGAAGTTTCAAGTACAATACACCCAGGAATATAGAATACATATATATTTCATATGAATATGAAATATACAACACCAAATTAAAATAGAAGTCCAAATGAAATGCAGCGGAAAACACACATGAAGGAAATATGAATAGTTGGGAAGAGTGGGGCCACCTACTAGTATCACTGGGACTCCTCGCCGTCACCGTGCTCTTCCCGTGCCTTTGCCTTGCCATGACCTAAAAACAACATACCCAACGGGGTCAGTTACACAAAAACAACAATCCTCAAGAGTTGAACAAATAAAATAATTACATGTCTTAGTTATGAAATCAAGTCTAAAAGAGGGGCATCATAGTACACCCGAGATGGGACGTGCAAGTGCACAAGTTGCCGAGTGTTCGGAAAACCCGCATAAACACACCCACTTGTGCCTAATTAGTCTCACAGAGGCACGTTACCGTGTGCACAGTCCAATGTGTCGGATTACCCGCATAACACATGACCATAGTGTGCCCGACTAAAAATTCCACACAGAACCACCCGGCAACGCAATATGATCCCGGAAGGTCACATGAACAAAAGTGACCATGATGAATAATAATGAATCGAAATCCGACAAAGGCCAAGAATGACTCACCAAGGTGAAATAATAACGCAATGAGTGATAGCTCAAATGAAATGATTGATACCATCGTTCCTCGTGAATTGAATGATTAGTTTGGTTTGAACAAGTCTCAACATGATTGATATACTATAAATGAATTATATGTATAAATGAACAACAACGAAAGGAATGATTATCCTTTTAACTGAGCAAGAATTAACTTGCCTCAATACCGGTGATGAAATGTCCTTCCCCGAACAAACGTCCTTAATGGAATTATCGGTCGCTCGAACAACCTTGAATAACACAATTACCAACTATTCGCTTAATATACGTAGCAATTATGATCATAACCAACTCAAGAAGTCGATACAACAAACCCAAACTCATTGGGGCATTTTAACAAATACGTTGTAAACAATCTTCAATTATTTACAACCAATCTCCATTATATCGATACCAAGCCTCCAATGCATGATTCAATCCAACAAAACATCCTCAATATAATCAATAATCCAAAAAGAATACACAATTCGAGATTACGACAATATCTAATCGACATTCAAAGTGTTCTTAAATAATCCTCCAACAATCCAATGATAATTCATAAAAACTCATAATCATATGCATATACCTTCACATATCATGATTATAACATCCAAAACATAATACTCCATCTCAAAATCAAAATCTATGGTTTGAAGAAATTACCTTTGAAGATCCAAACTCTTCGATCCGTCGAAACTCATGTTAATCGACCTTCCAAGCTCCACAATCGAAAGTAGATGGTTAGAACATGAACATACAAGTGTTTTGATGAAGAAAATCCTCTCCCAAGAACCTCTCTCTTGGACTCAAGTGAAGAAATGAAGAAATGAGGACAAAATACCCGTCCAGCTCTTTAAATATTGCACGGAGTTACGGCCGTAACTTTCCAAGGTCAACGACCTTACGGCCGTAACCTCCTTTCCTTGCGGGCGTAAGAAAGCTTCGTCGAAAAATGAATAATGTCCAAACTCCCGGCCTTACATCCGTACACTTCGACCTTTACGGGCGTAACCACACTTCATTGACAACACCCAGAACACCAAAATCATCTCTTACAGCCGTATCCTGCAACTCTTACGGCCGTAAGTTGGCTTCGCCAAAAATGTCCTTAAATCAACGTACGCATGTTAGGGCCGTAATGTCTATGTTACGGTCGTAACTCTCTGCTGGAGCAACTACTCTGCCTTCTCGTTACAAATGATGAACGATCCGACATATGTAATATCCGGATTTATTATTGTGTATTTTACCTGTTTTCGAACCCTGTATTATTCGAAATTGTGATCTTGATGATTGGAGTATGATATTTCTTACATTGATATCTTTGTACATAAGTATAACAACATGCAAAATTTCTCATGCGAACTCGTGATAGCGCACGCTAAGAATGTAGCTTAACGCGCGCTATCGAGCTACTACTAGCGCACGCTACGTATGTAGGAGTTGCATGCGCTAAGCACTCAATTATTGAACTGGGCGGCTAGCACATTCGCCAGCCAGGACATGGGTCCGGATAAGATTCCCGCGGACGAACCTGGACAGTTTTGAAGTCAACTCTTATTAGCGCGCGCTAAGGAATGCTTAGTAGCGTGCGCTAATCTCCTTTGTGCAGAAAGTTTATATATGGGTCAGTACTCCATTTTTATTCCCATTTCCTTCGTCTATACTTCATTCTTGAGAGACCAGAGAGCAAGAATTACCCTTCTAACACACTTAGAAAACATCTTCTCGATCATTGAATATTGGATATTACTTGTGAGTGATCATTGAAGTGGAGTAGTACCTTGGAGTGGCATACAACCAACCGGAGTCGGATTCTACCTTACGGTTCAGTGATTTTCGTCATATTAAGGTATGTTCAACCTATCTCCAGACTTAGAATTGGATTCTAAAGAATTAGATGATCATGTTAACTAGATATTGATTTTCATTAGTGAATCATTCAACATGCATCATGTTTGGAATATGGAGATAGTTATGCCTCAAGTACCTTGATTATGAACATCATGATTCGAATCTTATTACAATGAACAAGTAGAGGAACCTTCTATCATTGGTAATCCGAATCTAGTAGGTGTTTTCATAGCAATCATGGACTTGACTTTAACATCATTATTATTAGATGAATCTAAAGGATTGATCATGGAAGGATTTATCTTGTAAAGATGGAATGTTAATCAAACTACAGAATGATAGTTTTTGATTGATATAAAGGTGTTGATATCGACCGTTAAGCCTTTCGAATTGTCGTATGAAGATTTGTAGTCAAAACGGATTATGGTTTCATAGTAGTATACATATTCTTGAATCCAAAGTTGTTATCCGTAAGATTATTCATAACCGTATGAACATGATATTCATGGAGGTAACATGAATTATCACTGAAGATTTCATTTGGTTTGATCATGATGAGAACAATCTTCTGCCCAGTAGTGAACTGCCATGTACAGTTAGCGCATGCTAAGCTATGTAGATTGACGTGCACTATCGAGCATCAGTTAACGCACGCTACGTTTGGTACGTAACGTACGCTAGGCCATCAGACGAGTCAGTCAGCTGATCAGTGAAGTATTGACCATGCATAGTTAGCGTACGCTAGACTTTGTTGTTTGCGTGCGCTATCGAGCAGACTTAACGCACGCTACACATAGCACTTAGCGTGCGCTAAGAAGTTCAGGCAGATTACATTTTATGAGCTTTTGGCCGTAAATCGAATTGTTAGACATTCGTACGACGTGAGATAAATTCTATATTATTTATTTTGTTAAGGTTCGAGCTTGTTACGTGATTGATTGAGAGGGGGGGGGGCGACCTTCGAGTGTTCGTTTTCGTGGAAGTATTGTTCTTGTCTTCGAATCGAGGCAAGTACCTTATTTGTTTTATGTATTGATGTTATACATATTTTCGTGCATGTATGTCATTGTTGTATGTCCACCTCGTATTGGTCCGACGGGATCATCGGGGGATCTATGCTAGCGTGCGCTGGATCATCGGATGGGTTTTTCCACCACGGGTTGGTCTGACGGGATCATCGTGGGTTCTAGGCAGTGAACGCTGGATCGTCGGAATTACCATGTGTATGTTATGATATCTTGTTGTGATTATCAGTTGTGTATGTCATTTATGAGTTTCTCGTAGGAGAAGACTCGTTGGTATTTTTGTCGTTTACGTTATTATTCTTCGTGAGATATGAATAATATGTTGTGGTACTTGTACTAGCATCGTTGTGCTAATCCCTTAGGGGTTGAACATTTTGTTTATGTTCAGGATCCAGGAGAGCGGGAAAACAACCACTGGAGCTGCATGACGACGAGGGTGCAGAGTGATGTTCCGGCCGGGTTTATTTGTCTGTTGTTTATTGGTTATTTTAATAAGTACTCGAGTACGAAGTCGTTTATGATGAATTTGAATTTGGCGATGTATTAATAAGTTTCTGTTGAATATTTGTATTTTCAGTATTTGGTCAGGACTGTTGTATCTTAATTCCGTTATTTCCATTCGTTAGTACCTCTTAATGTCTGTTCAATTCTTCAGCCTTGTAAATCCTTATGTAAAGGATTTACAGCGCTGTAATATTCCTGAATATATCGGGGGTGTTACAGAATATGGTATCGGAGCTAAGATTATGGATATCTTGGCCATTGGGTTAAAATAGGGGTCATTTACGTCTTTTGAGGTAACCGACCGTGAATGAAATCACTGCACTGCCTACGTCTTCATGCGAACGGTGGTTGTAAGTTCCTAAACTCTATCTCGTTCTTTACATGTTGTGTCTCTTTATACTCAAATATTAGAACGATGTTGTTTCCTATATATTGAGTATTTATGCTTACAGTATGTTGAGAGGCGGACGTGGACGTGGTCGCGGTCGTGGACACGGACGAAGAAATGCTGAAAGGGAAGCGTCGCCTTCTAATCAGGCCAGTCATAGCTGAGGCGAGCCACAACAATCTATTAATAATGAACCGTAACTCATTGTGCAGATCCTTCGTCAAGTGGTGAACCAGATGACTCAGTTCGCCCAAGTCGTGGACCGAATGCAAGTGGCGGTGGGACTACAGCAGGGAGAGAGACAGCAAGGGATCCCAGACATGGGGAATCGAGGTGACCGGTGGCTGTAAGAGGTGGCGAAGATGCAACCACCCAAATTCGACGGTATTTCTGAAACTCCCACCTGGGATCATTGGTGGAAGGAACTGGAGAAAATCTTTGCCAGAATTAACTGCCCAGACGACCGGAGAGCCTCTATCGCGCAATACTTTTTGATAGGGGAAGCGTCCGAATGGTGGGAAGCCATCCGGCCTGTAGACCATGATGCTGATTGGACAGAGTTTAAATTGATGATGGAAGCTCAGTACTGCCCTCGTCTTGTGAGGGAAGCTAAGGTTCGGGAGTTTTTCTCCGCTCAGCCTTCAGATGTGCCAGTATCCCAGGCAATTAAGACGTTTAACCAAAGAAATGGTATTTGTTCGACATCCGGTCGTAATGATGCGAAATGATGATCCATTTTGATATGAGGATGAAACCAGAAATCCAGAGGTACATGTCCGGTTTTGAAAGTACCACACTCCGTCAATACCAGGATAAGGCGTTGGCGTATGAGATCAAGGAAGCAGCTATGGAGAAATTTACGGAATCCAAGAAGCAGAAACTCTCTGGCACTTTTACAGAGCACAAGAGCAGCGGGCCCCGCAAGGCCCAATCACCTTTTCATTCTTTCAAGAAACCTCTGCACCCAGTTAGGAGCGGAAAGAACTTTGGAGCAACATCAACCATGACTGATGTTACCAGGAAATGCTTTAACTGCACCCAGACGGGGCACTATCGACGGAATTGCCCCCTACCTGCCGTGACTTGTTTTGATTGTGGTCGAGAGGGATATCGTGCGGTGTTCTTTGAAGAAGCTGCAAAGTCTTTTAGAGCCCGTACACCACAGCCAGTCCAGAAGGAAGCGAGTATCCAACAGACGCAGCAAAGTGTTCAGATGCCTCAGAATTTTGGCCGCGGGCGAGGCAGAGGACAGTGGGACCGAAAGGGTACATCGAGTGCCGGATCTGTTCCCCCACATTTGTACGAGATGAGGAGAACAGACGATCAGGATGCTGCTATCGCATCAGGTACTGTCCAGATCCTTTCCCAGCCAGTTAGCGTTTTATTCGATACCGAAGCTACGCATTCTTTTATATCCTTGTCTTGTGTAAATCGTTTGAATATTTCTGGTTTTCATACTTGTGAACCTTATGTTGTTGGTTTACCGAGTGGAGAGAGGATTGTCGGGAACTTAGAAACCAAAAATTTCCCTGTATCATTTGGGGGCAGAGAGTGGCTCTCAAATTTGATTGTGATAGAAATGCAAGGAGACGACCTGATACTCGGAGACGATTAGCTTAATCGATATGGAGCAATTGTAAACTACCGAAGGAGGAATATCTCGCTGATCGCTGACGATGGTTTCGAAATACTGTTTGAGGGGTGGAAACCGGGAAGCTCAGGAAAGTTGATCAAGGAGATGAAAGCTGTCAAATTGTTGAAACAGGGCTGTACCGGATACTGGTGTTATGCAATGAAGAAAGAAGACGAAATTGCGGAACTTTCATCCATTCTGTTGTAAATGAATTTCCAGATGTATTTCCTGATGAGTTACCTGGACTACCTCCACGAAGGGATGTAGAATTTACCATTGAGCTGGAACCCGGAGCTACACCAAGTTCTAAGGCGCCGTATCATATGGCACCTACTGAGATGTACGAACTGAAGAAGCAGCTAGAAGAGTTATTAGACAAAGGCTATATCCAGCCAAGCATTTCGCCTTGGGGAGCGCCAGTTCTATTTGTCCGAAAGAAGGATGGATCGCTTCGACTGTGTATTGACTATCGAGAGTTGAAAAAGATGACGATTAAGAACAAGTATCCATTGCCACGGATTGATGATCTGTTTGACCAGTTGCAAGGGGCAACAGTATTTTCTAAAATCGATCTGAAATCAGGGTATCATCAGCTAAGGATTAAGGAATCTGATGTTCCGAAATCAGCATTCAGAACTCGCTACGGACACTATGAGTTTGTAGTGATGCCGTTTGGTCTCACTAATGCACCTGCTGTATTCATGCAGTTGATGAACCGAGTGTTCATCGAATATTTGGATAAATTTGTGGTCGTGTTCATTGATGACATTCTAGTGTATTCTAAGAGCCCGGAGGAACATGCGCAACATTTGCGGATAGTATTAGAACTTTTGAGAAGCGAGCAACTGTACGCCAAACTCTCTAAGTGTGAATTCTGGCTAAAAGAAGTAATGTTCCTCGGTCATGTAGTATCAGCTGAAGGAGTCCGAGTAGATCCTCAGAAGATTGAAGCGGTTTTGGATTGGAAGCCTCCAAAGAACGTGAAAGAAGTTCGAAGCTTCTTAGGACTTGCTGGATATTATCGTCGATTCGTGGAAGGGTTTTCTAAAATCTCCCGCACACTTACTCGACTCCTGCAGAAAACTCAAAAGTTTGAGTGGAACGAGTCGTGTCAGATTAGTTTTGATGAATTGAAGGAGAGATTGACGACCGCACCGATTCTATCACTTCCACAGGGAACTGGAGGATTTATAGTTTACAGTGATGCTTCGAACCAAGGGCTCGGATGCGTATTGATGCAAAATGATAAGGTGATCGCTTATGCGTCGCGACAGCTGAAACCTTATGAAGTGAATTACCCAACACATGATTTGGAGCTAGCAGCAGTAGTTTTTGCTTTAAAGATCTGGAGGCATTATCTGTACGGGACTCACTGTCAGATCTTTACTGATCACAAGAGTCTCAAATACATCTTCAGTCAGAAAGAGTTGAACATGCGGCAAAGAAGATGGTTAGAACTGATTAAGGACTATGACTTGGAGATTTTGTATCATCCAGGCAAAGCGAATGTAGTGGCCGATGCACTCAGCCGCAAGCCTGTTTCTATTCAGATGCTGGAGACTCTGACCTCCCAACTTAGCCTTCAAAGAGAGATGATTCGAGAAGGAATTGAAGTGTGGTTACTAAGAGTCCTAGGACAACTGTGCGTGGAGAGCCGGGTAGGCCGAGCTCCTGGTGACGGACTCAAACTCCGTCGTCTCGTAGCTGGGGCCAGATTGTCCCGGTCGCCAGGTCGGGTCGCTGCCCAGGCGATCGAAGACAGAGGTGCCCCGGCTGCCGAGCGCCTCTTTATGCGGACGAGAGCCTCCTGGCGATCGCTCGGCCAGTAGCGCCTTGAGCTTCCGCTTGGACTTCCGGCGGGAGGCCGAGGGGGTGACAGCGGGAGGCGCGTTGAGAGCACTCCGTCGCCCCTGAAGGGCGGCTATGGCCTCTTTGATCTGTTCATTGGTTCGGAACTGATCGAGCGAGAGGCTCGGGCCGCCGTCCCGGGACGGGATCGAGCGTCTCTGACCGCGGCGGCTGCCTTCCACCATCGGGCCGCGGCTGACCGGGACGGAACAGGGGTCCGCCGGGCCGTCGGCAGCTTTCTTCGACGCGGAGGCGGAAGACATGATTTCTGAAGGATTTCTTTGAAGTGCAGTGAGTGTCACTTCAAGTATCTGCCCCGAGAACAGTGAGTGTTCTTCGGAACGGTGGGTGTAAAAATTTGAAGGTTCGATCCCCTTCCTCTAGCGCCAATTGTTGTTGCCCAAAATATTTATCCGAAGATTAATACTGCTGGAAGACGGACAACAAACAACAATTGCGGGAGCACTTCCGAGAGAAGATAAATAATACAAGATTTGCCGGGTTTGTTAGGCCCGGGCTTGAATGCTCTCGCGAGATGATATTAATACGAATATTCGTGGATACAAGTATTAATGAGAGAAATCTAAATACAATGAGTGTAAAAAGACTCTGTTAATCCGGCTCTTGAGCGAAGCTCGGTGTTCTTCGTCCCTGCCGATAGTCTACTCGAGGATAGAGGCCGGGAGAAGTAAGACCGAATGATAGCTGTTGCCAAGAGTTGGAGATAGCCAAGTGCTGTATATTGTTTATGTACTGTGTGCTCAAATCGCGATATTGCAGAAGAAGTGGCCAAGTGCAGGGTGCCTTGTTTATATAGGGACAGCCGGGTCCTGTCCTTTAGTGGCCGATCGCCTGCCGGCCATTATAATAATGTGCCGATCGCCTGCCGGCCAATATTATAATGGGGCGATCTCCTGGGCTGTCGGGCTAAAGTCCAAGGTAGTGGCTGGCAGTCCGTATAAAGTCCAATGCAGTGGCTGGCGCCAGCTGGGCGGTCCAATAAGGAGCCAGCACGCGTCTGGAGTCAGCCACATGCGGCCCTACTGACAGCTTTCGGCGGCTTGTCGGCTGGTGGAGAGATTCTGCAAGGCTGTGGTCAATGGCCCGAGATTCGCGGATCTTGTCTCGGTCCTTGCACGTGGTGCCAGTCTTGAGGCTCGGCCTTTGCCGACTGGATGGCCATCGGCGCTGATCGACATGAGGCGGTCGTCTCTAGCTGGTCATCAGAGGT
Organism: Orobanche coerulescens; assembly: GCA_033398695.1. Classification (NCBI taxonomy): domain Eukaryota; kingdom Viridiplantae; phylum Streptophyta; class Magnoliopsida; order Lamiales; family Orobanchaceae; genus Orobanche; species Orobanche coerulescens. Next base: position 111,182,999 of record CM065816.1, on the reverse strand, counting down.
CGCCATCGACCAGTTGTTGAGGGTCGGCAATGGTCGGTCACCAAGGGTCGGTCGGCAGGTGCCGAGAGAGGTCGGTCACCAAGGGTCGATCGGCAGATGCCGAGAGAGGATCGTCCGCTAGTCGATCGCCAGGAGTCGGTCGCCGAGTACCGAGAGGTGATCGTATCTGAGGTCGATCGCTCGGCACCGGGACTTGTCCTGGGACCTTTGGTTGGCCAGTCTAGCTTGTCCGCTGGGTAAAGGCTCGGTCGCCTGGTCGCTGGTCGGCCGATCTGCTTTGGCTGCTCGGCAGTGACTCGGTCGCCCGACCTCCGAGGCGATCGCCGGTCGGAAGGTGTTAATTCTTGACACAACATCCCGGTTGGTAAATGAACCTATAGGAAGTTGTTTTACCTGCAATCCTAGAAAATAACTAAGTTCTACCATCATACTCATTTCAAATTTACTTTTCATGAGATGAGAGAACCTTTGGCATGAAGCAAGGTTAGTTGAATAAAAAATGATATCATCTACATATATTTCAACCATAAGGAGATCGTCACCTTCCTGTATTTTGAAAAAGATTTTGTCGACTGCACCTTTCTCAAGTCCATTATTGATTAGATACAGTGACAGGGTTTCATGCCAGGCTCTAGGTGCTTGCTTAAGTCCATACAGTGCTTTCCTAAGCCTGTATATAAGGTCTCCGCCTTCAATGTTGACAAACCCTGGTGGTTGTTCAACATAGACTTCTTCGGCGAGATCTCCATCCAGGAATGCGCACTTAACATCCATTTTATATACAATAAATTTCTTGTGAGCGACAAATGTTAGCAATATCCTTATAGCTTCTAGTCGAGCTACGGGGGCGAAGGTCTCATCATATTCAATTCCTTCTTCCTATCTGTATCCTTGGGCAACTAGTCTAGAATTGTTCCTTATCACAAGTCCATTTTCGTCCTTTTTGTTTCTGAATACCCATTTGGTTCTTATGACTGACTGGTGTGTAGGTCTGGAAACTAGGTACAAAACATTATTCTGTTCGAAACCATTGAGCTCTTCTTCTATCGAAGTGATCCAATGAGAATTACTGAGACCCTTATTGGTCGAAACAGGTTCAGGCTGGGCTAAGAATACAGCTAGTGTGCACATAGCGAGTCTCCTGAGTTCGGCTTGAGATTTCCGTACAGGGAATTGAGACTTCTCAGAATCTGTCTCTTCCTGTGCACAAAGTATAGTACCTTGTGTACTCTGTATTTTCCTATGTGTGGCTACACCGGCATCGATTTCTCAAGTTATTAATCCCTAGAGGTGATCTTTCAACCACCTCCTGTCAGATTCTAGCTCGGCATCCCGTACTGTAACCTGTTGAACTGTAGTCTCAACTTCAGCTTATACAGCATCAACTTCGACTGCTTCTATTCTTACAGCGGCGGGATTGATTTCTAGGTCCAAGACTAGTTCTATTGGAGTTTTGGGGGTCATCACTAGAAAGTGTATGGATGCTCTCGTTAGGTCTTCTACTCCAGCAGGGTCACAACGGGGCTCATCAAATACTACATGGACAGATTCCTCTATTGTCATCTTTCTTTTGTTAAATATCATGAAAGCTTTGTTGACATAGGAGTACCCACCGAAAATAGCCGCATCCAACTTCTCGTCGAAGGTTTTCAGTTGATCCTTCCCATTGTTGAGCACGTAACACCTGCATCCAAAAATATGAAAGTATGCAACCATTGGAGTTTTGTTATCCCATACCGTATATGCTGTTTTGTTGTGATACTTGTTGATGATACAGCGGTTTTGTGTATAGCATGTTGTATTTGTTGCTTCTCCCCAGAAACACTGAGGCAATTTGCTTGCGGATAACATGGTCCTTGTTGCTTCTTTCAGCATCCTGTACTTACGCTCGGCAACACCATTTTGTTGAGGAGTCGGGCTTGCTGAGTATTCATGTTGTATGACATTGTCCGCACAGTATTGCTCTATAAAGTGATTTGTGAATTTTATGCCTCTGTCAGAACGAATGGATACAATACTCAACCCTTTCTCATTCTGCAGCTTGTTAAGGGGCTCTGGCAGCATTATTGATGTTTCTTTCTTCTTATTCAGGAAGATGGTCCAGGCATACCTAAACAAATCATCGATAATAACAAGACCATATTTTTTACCTCCCAAACTTACAGGGTCTACAGGGCCATATAGGTCCAGTGTAGCAAATCCAATACCCTCTTGGACAGATATGACTTGCTTTTTAGGGTGGTCTTAACTTGCTTTCCTTTCTGATAGGGTCCATAGACGTTGTTTTTATGAAATGACACATCGGGCAAGCCTGTGACCATTCACTGTCGAGCGGGCTTGTTGATGGTCTTGAAGTTGATGTGCGACATCCTTTTATGCCATAGCCAGCTTTGATCTGCAGTGCCTTTGGCAATAAAACATAGAATAATGGAGCTTGTGGGCTTCCAATCAGTAATATACATGTTACCTGACTGGCTTCCTGTAAGGACAACTTGCCTGGTCTTGATTTTCTTCACCCTACAATGATCTACATAGAATTCTACTGAGAAGTGTTTGCCATAGAACTCGCTAATACTAAGTAAATTATAATGTAGTCCTTCAACATAGGCTACGTCGGTGACTTTAAACTTTCCTATAAGTAGGGTTCCTTTCCCTCTTGTTCTTCCTTTGGATTTGTCACCGAATCGCATCTTTGGACCGCGACCTTCTACATTGATATCTCCCGTCATATGGCGAGAACACCCACTATCGAAATACCAGATGTCCTTCTCCTTGATGTCCTGTAATCAAAGAAATTAGGTAGATTTAGGTCCCCTTTGATTGCTAGGTCCATAGTTGTTAGTGCATTTTGGTACCCAAATTTTCCTGACAATAATTGGTTTGTTGTAGGTTACTTTTGATCCTATTGTGTTAATTTAGAAATTCTATTTTCTTTCGAGAGCTCGGCCCTCACAAATAAGCTTGAGTTTCTCCCATATTTCTTTGGATGTCCTACAGCTTTTTACCTTGGAGAATGTGCCTTTGTCGAGAGTGACAAACAGCATATTCTTTGCAACATTGTCGAGGTTCGCACGCTTGAAATCGTCCATTTTCCATTGCTTCCGATCCTCCTAGAGCATCTCTGCATAAGGTTGTCTATCGATTCTTGCGGCTGTGTTGACCTTCATTATCTTGATTGGTCATTCCTGGATGACAAAGATCATCTCTTCGTGCATCGCTGTAAGATGAGTTTCTATCATAATTCTCCAATCATCGAATTCATTAATGGAAAACATAAGGACTTTATTGGTCATAGAAGTGTCCATGATAGAAGTAAGATAAATGATGAAAGTCTGGAAATAAGGTTTTCCAAAGCTAGTGATTTTTATGGATCTGATTTGGTTAAAAATTGACTGATTCTTTGTAGAATCAACTGCTCCGATACCACTTGTTCGCCACACAGTATATAGTAAACAGCTTAGAAGGGGGGTTGAATAAGCTGCATCTTTTTCGAAGTTATTTACGTAGCGGAAGTTGATGTTAAGTTGCTGTAAATATAGCAACTAAGTAATATACTGTTTGCTTGGTGCGTACAGGGTTTTTACAATATGTGTACTTAAATCACACAAGCAGATAGAAAACAGTAAATGACAGAACATAAATACACATAGATTTAAGTTGTTCGAGGTAAACCCCTCTACGTCTACTGGTCCTCCGCAAAGGAGTAAGATGTTTATTGAAACACGACATACACAACTATGTGACTTTAACTAAATGCGTCGCTGTATCATTTACACAGATTGATACAGCCAACAGTAGCTTGGGCCGTTCACACATATTGGCTTAGCTTCTTCGACTTGCTTCTTCTCACACAGATCGAAGCTTCATATTCAATGCTATTTGTCCCACACAGGTCGGAACTAGAAAGGCTTAGTCCACACAGGGCTAAATTAATCTCAACAAAAGATTTGGTAGAACAAGGTCAAACAACATTTGTATGCTTGATGAGCGTTTGTTGTAAGGTGTGTTGTTTGCGTTGAGGACTCTGCATATTTCTTCTCTTAATGAAGTTGTATGCTCAAGGAAATATACTACCCTTTTAAGCTTAATATTCAGATTGTCAGAGAGATAATGCGTCAAATATATTGCAAGATGTAAAAGTGTTTTTTATGTCCTCTTGCATGCGGCTATTTATTACCTTGGAAATAGAGTTGTTATAAATGTAGTCATTGGTCAATTGGTGAGATTGAGACTGCTCTGATTGGCCGCTTCAGAATGTTTGAGTTAAAGGCAATTCGCATTTAATGCTTCAAACATTCTTTTTACTAGCATTAAATGCTCTTCAGACTGTAGTCTCTTCGGTCGCATTAAATGTTGTCCTATCAGCATTAAATGCCACTTTAACATGAATACTTTGTGAATAAAAAATGTTTATGTCACAACTGTTTAAAGTTTTCTTCAGTCCTGTTGGATATGTGTTTTACTTTTCCTAAGTAAAATACCTATAATATGTTTGATGTATCCAACTTCTTCATCTCTTGTTGTATCTTGGCAATTTCACTGTAGGAAAGGACTCTTGACTTTGTTTGAAGATCTTTCATTGTATGGACAAGCTGTATGATATTATCCTAATAGCTATACTTAGACCGAAATGCTGACTTTGAATAACTTGCTGTATGAGGCAATTATCAAAACAGGGGGTGGATTTGTCCCAACATCAGGACCCCCAGCTCGCAAGCTAGCGGCCCAAGAGACCTCATCAGGCACAACACCCCAGGAGTAACCCAACCACATGATCCGCAGAATCACAATCTTGACGGACCCCAGAGGCCTTTGCTAGTGTTACTTGGATCACACACGCTCATCAGTATCACATCATATCAGGAAATCATCCCACATTTCACATATCACGATCCGGTGTCACATACTTTGACGACGCAGTTTTAAATCATAGGACGTTGCAACAAGACTTTTCAACCACAACTAGAAACAATATCTCAAAATCATTTTTGACAAAACATTTATGAAAAACCATCATCTCAATGTAAACTCGGGAAGATCAGCCCTTGGCATTTCTTTTTGCAAGAACCACATTCAGTTTCTTTCCAAAAAGCCTTTTGAAAACCTTTTTGAAACATTGTTATTTCAGTTCTAAAACATTAAAATCACCCATCAAAGTTGTACATGAAATCAGTTTTAAATCACTTTCAAAATATATCGAAAATTCTTTCCAAAACATAGTTTTTCTCCAATATCGTTCTTCAAGTGTCAAAAATTGTTAATTCGATTGAAAGATGATTTTTGAACCATTTAAAATCACCAAAAGCTAAATTGCATAATTAAAAATAAGGTTATTTCAATATATATAATACAATTATACAAATTCAATGGCAAGGTAATACATAAACGTAATCAAATACTCGCGTTGCGACTTTAGAGACAAGAACGTTTCGAAGGGTTTGTAATTAGGTTTCAAAACTCTGAAATTTCCAACCTACAACTATGAATTCATGATAATCAGCATTAGGGCTATTTATTCTAATTGAAATAACACAGAAAACCCTAATCAAATCTCTTAGAGAACTTTTATCGAACACTTCGCTGACGGTATCCGGTTACGGTGATTCGAACGAAAGATTTAATTTTCATTCCGCTAGAATCGATAAGAACAACACTAGGATACTCGATATATGATCATTTACCAATTTTAAACAATAATTCATCAAGAATCTAGATAAATAAGTTTAGGGTTCAGGGCCAGAGTACCTCCAATCCGGCGAAAATCGCTGAAATCAGCTAAAGAGAACTTGTTAATTTGATTCTCGGGCGTTGATTACGCATTTAAACCGCTTGAAATCGGGTCGAAACGGATATATAGGGTTATTCCTAAGCCCTTTGCTCTTCATGGCTGAAATGCCATGAAAATAGCCGAACAAAACATGATTTTTATGCAAAAAAAAATTGTATAGGTCGGTTAGGGGCACAAGGGTAATTTCGCATTGCAAAGACTGATACCATTATTTTATTTATTTCATAAATTGTTCTTGTGAACTCCGATTGACTCGCTATTTAAACCATTGGAAAGCTAACTCAATAATGTACAATGTTGTAAAATTTTAAAATTTGTGTATTTTTCTTGGATTTATGGTGAATAATCAAAGTCAGTCCATGCACAGAGCGCTTTCCAGAATTGTCCACTCTTATTTCTATTAACACCCTTTTGATACTCCATTCATATTGTGAATGGTCCAATGATATAACACTTGAGACAAGAATTGTAAACCTCAAGACCGATCAAAGAATCCGGTCACAGTTCGATTGGAGAGTCTAGAACGATCAACGAATGTCGAGAAATGATGAAGAGATCATTGAGACATTGAAGTGAATTCTTAGGATAAAATGAACAGCCTCAAGGCATAATAATGATTGCAATATTATCAATATCATCACTATAACTCTCGACATTTACAAAGGTTGTGTTTACGATCCCAATCGAAGCTAAAACAGAGCACAATAAATGAATGAAAAAAGGGGGTTATTCGAATAAAATCATGAGTTAAACAAAAAGGATAAGGCTTAACATTCCTTAATAGAAGGACTATAATACGATTTCTTGAAACCAATACATGGTGGAAACCATAATTACGATAAGTTCAGACAACATGTCAATAATCACAGAACCACAGAACTCGCAAGTTCTACAAAACGACAACAGAATTTACATAGAGGTTCAAAAATCCTAATTTATACAAGCATAAAAATCTCAAACATCACACTTAGGGCGCTAATCGATGTCTTATTGACGAAATACTCTTCAAATTGGGTATTATTATCGTGTGAGGAACTTCTATCGTGTTTGGATTCTCTATCATAGTTGTGGTCGGCCATTTTCTTGTCGGCAATGAGTTTAGGTTGGGGACCGTCTGGTTCTTACGCGAAAGGAGTTTCCATTTTTAAAGAGATAGATAGAGAGAGGGTTGGTGGGATCGTCTAATTAGATTATGTTGTTTTATTACTTTTTTATTTTTTTTATCTCTTTTTATCTTTTAGTGGTAGACTTAAGGGCACAAATGTCTTTTAACATATTTTGGTATCAAAAACTTATACTCTTATAATGAGGATATATAACTTGTTACTTTTATAGTTTGGTATTAAGAAAGATAGGGCCCTATTCTGATACCCCAATCATATAACCGAAGTATCCTAATATATGTAATTATTTTTCTTTCTAAAAACTATAAATAACAAACACTAACCGAAATTTGATTTTAAGTAAAGAAAATATACCATAAGTATCCGAACTTATTTGCTGAATTTTTGATATGTTATTATAAATATTTAATGCAGATAATGAGGATGTCATACATTGCAGTGATGCGTACTTATACATGTACCATAAGATATATAGATACTTGAAATGAAAATTTGGTTGCACTACCTATTTGTGGATACCGCTTATTTTCTCTTTATGACGTGGTTGATAAATTTTTTGTTATAATTTAGTAACCGTCTTCATTTATAGGGTTTTCTTGTTTTATTAACTTAGTACGAAGGTTACAATGCAATACCAAATGGAAGTTCAAAATATTTCATTATGAATCTCCACTAATATAACCCAATGATTAAAAAATGTCTTTGGAATATCCAGCATCTCCGAAATGAATAATCAACCGAATACATTTCAGTATCCGACTACATAAGCAACAATGTTCTGAATATAATACCACCTAAAGTTGAAGTAAGATATATCATGTAAGCTCATTAAACGCCAAAAGTCATCAATGGCCAACCACCACCACGCAAATACTAGATATGCAATTGGATTATCATTACCCATCAAGTTGAACATAAACCAATAAAAACTAAATTTAAAGAACATCGAACATAGAACACCGGAAACACCACTCCCTTGAAAATGCATTTGAATACCATAAAATCAAATAGACATCTGTCGATATGGTCGTACTCTACTTTAGTTACCATAACATACACATTCAGATAACTTTAAAAAAAAAAAGTAGAAACCCAAATTTATCCTTCACATTGCAACTCACGTCAGGACATCATCTACTGTCATCTTCACCGTGTAATGCTGTTTTTGATTCTTTTTTTGTCAAAATTGGGTTGGCCCATAACACAAATCAGAATTATCTTTCAAATCAGAACCTGCTGCAGCCGCTTCTCGAGCCCTCCGCCATGCCACCACACACATGTTCTGATTTCGATGCACAACAATGCCCAGTATATCCCGCAGCCAACAAACTGATGGATTTCCTTCATCCTCAATTAAATTTATCGAAACAAAATTCAAACAATCATCCAGATATAAGAAAAATAATTATCTAATTTGGAAAGGGAGAGACTGAGAATGAGAGTCAGTGTCGATTCTACAAACAAGAGAGAGAGAGAAGAGAGAGATCCACAAGTGTTCTAGTTGAAAATTTGTATTCATTTAGAAACTAAATTTGATTGGTTATATAATATTAAAAAGGGTTAATAGCCGCAAAATTCCCGAACTTTTGTCAAATTCTTATTTTGCACTTCAATTTAAAAATCTGCCCGAAAATGCCCAACCGTCAATACAGGTGGAAGAAATCCACCTAAAAAAATAACAACAATAGTTTAAAAGGGTTCTGGCGCATATACAGATTCCAGAAAGAGGTCGCCTCGGCCGGAGCAGTAGGGATAGATCCCCAAAACACAAATCTTGCAAAGTTCCAAAATTTCTCTCTTACTAATCGAAGATTCATCCTGAAATTAGCGAGGTGAGATTTCTCTTAATTCTTCAATTCTTGTCAGTTGTAGGGTCTGATTTTGATTAATTTACTGAACTTTTGTCTTTCTCTTGATTAAATGTTCTTTGACGAAAGCGTGAGAGTGGAATTGTGGTCTTGGTGGTCCCGTAGTTCGGAGAAGGCTGTTCTTGCAATGGGCGACAGGTAATGTTGAATAGTTTAGGGTTTAGTTTTGTAAGATTAGGTAGTTTTTGGATTTCTGCATGAATTGATATATTTTTTACATATTTGCAGTGGATCTTTTGCTCTACGAATTATTTATGCTGGTTATTTTACAAAGATAGATGGACTTGATCGCTATATTGGGGGGGTGACTTCTAGCAAATGGGGCTTGGATCTCGATAAGTTTGGATATTTCGACTTAGTGGATGAGTGTGAGAAACTGGGGTATGTTTCTTGGGGTAGTTTGTGGTTTAAGAATGACTTAACTCAAGAATATAAGATTATTATTGGTGATAATGGTGTGATAGATATGTTAGCATCAGAACTCACATCTGGAATAATACATGTTTATATTGAGGGTGGAAAAACAATTGATGATGTTGTTGATGAATCTAATGCTGAATTAGATAGTGGGGGAAATCAGGTAGATGATGATGGGGAAAATCAGGTAGATGGTAATGGGGAAAATCAGGCAGATGATGAATATGCTTATGACAGCTCTAAGGATTCTGATTATACAATTGAAGAAGAAGAGTGATGTGAGTCTTGGGGATCTAGATTATATTTCTGATGATGAGTATGTGTAGGCTAAGTTAAATCTAAAAGAAGCACAACGTAGTGTGTTTGACTTAGTTGATAAAAGTGATGGTGTTGTTGACTTTGATACGAGTGGGCCATATATATCTGATTATGAAGATTCAGATGGTGATGTTCAATCATCTGAAACTGATGAGGAAGATGACGGTATCAGACATAGGAAAGAAAAAATCATTTATGATCCCAAATGTGACCGTAAATCAATGGAAATAGTGCTTGGAATGCATTTTCAAGATGGTTATGAGTGTAGAGAATCTCTGAAAGCTTGGGCAATTGAGCATTGTAGGTTTATACATTTCAGGAAAGTGAGAAAAACAAGACTAACAGCTAAGTGCACCCCACCTTGTCCATGGAAGGTATATGCTAGTGAGGTTAAGGCAAATGGGACATTTATAATCAAAATATTTGTAGGTCAGCAAAGATGCCCTAAAACCATGAGTAACAAGTTGTTAAGCTCTAGATGGATTGCTGAAAAATACTTGAATATGTTTAGAGTTAGGTACAATTTGAAGATTTCAGATTTGAGGGAAGACATAAAGACAAGATTTAAGAGTTTTGTGCCCAAATATAGACTATATAAAGCAAAAATAATTGCATAAAATAGGGTCAAAGGTACTGTGGAAGAACATCATGCATTGGTGAGAAGGTATATTGCTGAATTGAAAAGGGTGGATAGAGAAGGCAGATTTGAGCTTCTCTTGTGTGAAGATCATGTGTTTAATGGTCTATATGGATTTAGTGCACTTAGAAAGGGGTTTCTTGCAAGTTGCAGACCCTTGGTTGGTCTTGATGGGGCTTTCTTGAAGACATACTTGGGTGGATGTCTACTTTGTGCAGTAGGAAAAGATGGCAACAATCAAATTTACCCAATTGCATGGGCTGTGGCAGAGGCTGAAAATGAAGATTGTTGGGTCTGGTTCTTGAAGTGTCTTCTTTATGATTTGGATATTAAAGATGGAAATGGATGGACCTTCATGAGTGATCAACAGAAGGTAAGTTTTTTTTGTGTATTCCTTCATATTATATTATTTATTTCTATTGGTCATTTTTTCACATGAATTTTTTTTGTTACGGACTTGAAAATGCTGTGAGAAAAATGGCCCCATATGTTGAACACAGGAATTGTGCTAGACATGTGTACATGAATTGGTAGAAAAAATATAAGGGTCAGACACTGAAGAATCTCTTTTGGACAGCTGCTTGGAGTACATATGCAGCAGAGTTCAAGGATGCAGTTCAAGCCCTCAGAAGGGAGAACGTGGATGCCTTCCAGGATTTCATGGCTAGAGATACAAATAAATTTTGTAAGGCTTTCATCTCAACTAATTCATATAGTGATATGGTAGAGAACAATATCAGTGAATGCTTCGATGGATACATAGTGAATGCTAGAGGAAAGCATATAATTCACATGCTAGAGGATATCAGAAACGCTTTGATGGTTAGGCAGGTGGCTAAGTTTAATATGTTGTCTCAAGTTACTGATAGATTGTGCCCCAATGTTAGAAAGAAGTTAGAAGAATTAAGGGGAAAAAGTACAAATTGTACTACATATCTTTCAATGAGAGATAGGTTTGAAGTACACGTGGGGGCAAACATGTTTGTAGTAGATTGCATTGCTCGTTCATGTGCATGAAGGATTTGGGATTTGACAGGAATCCCATGTGAACATGCCATAGCTTCCATCCAATATACTGAGAGGGATCCTGCAGATTTTGTGCACGAATATTACACTGTTAGCAAGGTTATACAGGGATATCAAATTGTCTTGGAGCCCATAAATGGTGAGCGGATGTGGCCAGATGTTGATGGATTCATGTGAAACCTCCACTTGGAAGAAAAATGCCTGGTAGACCTAAAAATAAGAGGAGAAAAACACCTGAAGAGAAGCAACCTGGAAAGTTGAGCAGGCATGGTATTGTTATGACGTGCAGCAATTGTCAACAAGAAGGTCACAACAAAAAGGGATGTAAAAATCGCATAGTGGTGAAGCCACCTTCAGCTGCGGTATGAATTTACAAGTTAAACCAATTTTTCTTGTTAATTATTTACTTATTTTTGCTCGTTTTAAATTAGAGAAAGGTTGGGAGACCAGCAAAACCAAAGGAAACAACTCATAACACATCAAATGATAAAGGAAAACAAGTACAAAAAGATGTTGGTAAGGGATCATGTCACGCTACAATTGCTAGAGAAGGAATATAGCAAGAAAAGGGACTGGAATTTACATAAATGAGAATACTGGAAATGCGCATTTTATTGTAAGTCATGCTGCTTCAATTCTATTTCTTACATTTTTTTGGACTCATACATATGTGAGATTGATGTGTAATATGATAAATGCAGAAAGCACATTCCTCTAGGGGCGTGGTGCAATTCAACGGACCACAAAGAACTGAGAATGCATCATCTTCAAGTCATGTTCAACAAAGTAATGTAACTCAAGTGTGTGCAACTCAAGGCAGCTCAAATGGACAAGTGAATCACTCCAAATGAAATTAGCCCAGTAGTTTAAATTTTTTTGGTGCTGTAATGACTAATGCTACTCTAAACTTTAAATTAGTCAACTCACTCTTTTGAAAGCATATATTTTTTGTAGAAAAATCTTTCATGCTTGGCTGTTGCCATAATTGAATATCAAATCTTCACTAGGGATGGAAAAAAACCCAAACCCGACGGGGAAATTCGAAACCCGATCTTAACGGGGCGGGGCGGGGCAAACATTATCGGGTTACGGGGCGGGGATCGGGGCGTTAACGGGGATTTTTTCGGGGTTCGGGGTAGTGACTGGGGTGATCGTGCCCCACCCCGCCCCGCCCCAATATTATATTATATATATTTTTTATATTTTTTTTATATATATATAATTATATATATATATATATTTTTATATATATTTTTTAGATATATAAAATAATATATAATATAATATATATATATAATATATTATATATATTTTTTTTATCAAATAATATATTATATATATTATTTTATATATATTTTTTATATTATATATATATAATATAATTCTATATAAATATATAAAACGGGGCAAAAACGGGGAATGGGGAACGGGGCGGGGTTCGGGGTATGCTGTAGCCCCAATGGGGCGCCCCGATAAGATCCCCGACGGGGAACGGGGCGGGGACGGGGCAGGATTCAGATTTCGGGTTCGGGGACGGGGATAGCCTGCCCCGCCCCGAACCCGCCCCATTGCCATTCCTAGTCTTCACATTATCAAAAGACCACCGGATTACAAAAATATCATGATATTTACAACTGATTAAATCATACACCATTAAATAAGTTGCATAATGCAATTAAGCTACAATAATCACGATTAGTATTAAAGGTTGGGGATTTTCAGACAGATTTTTAAATTGAGGTGCAAAATAAGAATTTGACAAAAGTTCACGAATTTTGCGGCTATTAACGCATAATTATATGCGACGGCGTTTTGTTCACACCGGAGTATTTAGCCACATCAGACAATTCAGTTGCCACATAAGCACCGAATTGAGGTCTCACCAACGGGAGTGCAAAATCATATTAGTATTAAAAGTTGAGGATTTTCAGACAGATTTTTAAATTGAAATGCAAAATAATAATTTGACAAAAGTTCAGGAATTTTTCGGCTATTAACCCTATTAAAAAAATTCATATGTGCAATCTATATTATTAACGTAAATATTCTACATTCCTTCTATTTTTATAAATAAATTATATATGTTGTATACGTACAGAACCTAAAAAGATTATGACTCAAGGCCCGTTGGGCCGCCCCAACCCAAGTGATCCAATCAAACTTGGCCCAAATCAAGCCCATATTCTAGATTGTTCAAAAGCGCCCTTCTTCACTTATTTTGGAAAATCACAAAAACCCTTTTTTCACCCTTGCAAATGATTCTCACAGTCTTCAGTTTTTGGGGGCAAATGAAATTTCAGAGGAATTGAGGGTCTCTTCCGGTCTTCCTCCCTGCTTCTCTATCCCCAAAAATATTTTTCCACTCTTTTTCCCTTCCCTCCAATTTCCTTCCTCCTTTTATTTTCATGTATGTTTATATATTTATTTATTTATTTATTCATTTTTTGTTGCAGGAAATCTCCATTAGAGGACTTTCTGAAAACACCTATATACATTCTCCGGACTGCGTCTTCCCTTTCTCTCTCTCTCTCTCTCTCTCTCTCTCTCTCTCTCTCTCTCTCTTCATCGACAGAGATGTGGGATTAAAAGTGCCGCAGGTGCATTATTGATTCATCTGCTTTTGCATTTTATTTTCTGTTTGGAATTTAAAATACTTTATTTTCTGTGTTTATGGTTTTGCTTATGAGCATGTCGAGCTTACACTGTATATATTATATATATATATATATATATATATATAATTCCATATTTCTATTTTGGATTCTCGGCGTAATACGTCTCAACCTTTGTCGATATTAAACAAATTTTTGAGGATTGAAGTGTTGAAGTACTTGATTTTTCATTTTTCTTTGTGGGGATCATTTGTCTGTTTTTTTTTTTTTTTTTTGTTCCATATTTTCATTTTGGGTTTTCTGGCGTAAAACTTCTCGATGTTTGCAGATATTAAAACAATATTTGAGGATCAAAGTAGAGACGAACGAAATGCTATTTTTCTTTTCTGTTGAACAAAGGTCTGGATGGGCTTTTATGTTTAGGAATGTGCTTATGTGTACTTAATTTTATGTACTGGTGCCTTTGTTTGTGTTCATGTTAGTTAAGTTTTGCTACATTTTGTTGTGGTCAAGTGTTTGGAGTTGCACTATTGTTGCCTTGGTGCTGGGACTATACTTTTTGCCTGTTAATATCTTTTCTGATTATTGGTTAATAGATTTGAACTTGTGTTGGTAGATTCAATTGGCTATCGAATTTTTTATTAAGCTTATTATTAGATGAAAACGTGCGTGAATATAAATCTACCATATTTTGCATCATCTGAAACACTTTTCCCCAAATCGTCTCATTAATTTCGAATCATCCTCCTATCCATACACAACCTTACGGAAAGTTACAAAGTTAGTCCTGAAGCCATATGGTGTAAAGTTACAAGGTTAGTCCAGGTTTGTGAGATTGCTGGAAGTCTATATTTGAAAAAGAAACTAATTTTTAATATGAAAGTTTCGTTTATCCATCTTGAGTCATAACTGACTTTCCAAAATATTCAACTGATGATTTTATGTTTGTTTCTGTCGGGTTTATTGAATGTGGTTGAAATTCTCCTTGTTGATTGTGTTGTTATCTTCTCTTGATTGTTGGGGGCTGCCAGAACGTTTGTTGAAGGCAATTGCTAGATGCTTATTTCCCAGTCCTATTGCATACCAGCTTTTTTAGACCACAAGTGCTAAGCTTGCATATCTTTTCCATTAGTGTACAATAGCATTATACTCGGAGAATAATAGCACTGGAAAAAAAAAATCAAGATGAACTTCCAAAAAATGTTAGCATATTTGGTGAATTAGATATGTTATGTGTTTTTATATGTCGAGTATACTGCTTATATATATATATATATATCAAATATCGTGCTTCTTTTATAGTATTTTTTAACATTAATAATGATTTTTTAGCAGTGCAAATACATATACGCTAGCAATATATGTGATTTATTGCTCCATTGTGATTGATTAAAGTTCGTAAACTGCACATTAATCCCAACATTGTTGGGGTCGGTGGCATGAACATTATAATGCCAATTAATTGTCTAAAATCAGTTAACACTATAATTCATGCAAAATACAAAGCGCAAAGCTTTACGCTCAATGCCCTTCCTGTTGCAATCTTCATACGAAGGAGAAACGATATGAAATTTTAAAACCATCAACATCATAGTTTTTTCTAGTTACATGGAGAATATCATGAGACCGTGATGAGTCGAGGTAATTGCTATAGTCATGTCACATTACGTGGTTGATATAAAATCAACACGTACATCATGAAACATGACTAGATTGTGATTGATTGAAGTTAGATTTGTAAAGGTTATAACTTGGTTATACTTGGCTCATAATAATTTTTTATGAATATTATGATTCGCCGATGTGGTTGCAGAAAAAGGATAAATCACAACTTGTTTTGCAACCTGACTTTCTGAAACTCCCCTACCAATATACTGGCAATGGAATGCAACAAAGATGAAGCAATCCGGGCCAAGGAAATCGCTGAGAAGAAGATGGAAAACAAAGACTTTGAAGGTGCTCGGAAAATTGCTTTGAGAGCCAAGAATCTTTACCCAGAACTCGATAACATCACCCAGATGCTGTGTATATGTGACGTTCACTGTTCGGCTCAGAAAGGGCTACTAGGGTCTGAAAAAGACTGGTATGGCATCCTTCAAATTGAAAAGCTGGCTGATGAGCCAACTGTCAAGAAACAGTATCGTCGGCTAGCACTTAATCTCCATCCGGACAAGAACCGATTCCCTGGTGCGGAGTCTGCTTTTAAGTTGATTTGTGAAGCGAATGCATTGTTAACGGACACCACAAAGAAATCATTATACGACTGTAAGGTTAGAGGATCTGCTAGATCTGCTTCAGTAAATCCACCAAATCATTTGAGCAAAAATCCTCAACTTAACAAGCAATGCAGTGCTGGGAATGATATTTCTAATGGTGATAGCAGTCTGAATCAACATGAAGTAACTCAGTCAACTAGGAAGGAAGTGTTCTGGACGTCCTGCCCCTTTTGCAAAACAAGATACCAGTACCATAGGGATTTTGTCCAAAAAACTTTGTGCTGTCCTACGTGCAAAAAGGTTTTTGTGGCTTATGAAGTAATTGTTCACAAATCTGGACCACCAGGGGCTCAACACGTGCCTACGAAACCCGACTCGAGTCGACCTGCTGCTTTTCATGAAAAAATGGTCCCAAATAGGGGAAACTGTAAACCGGGTGCTAAAAAGGGCAAGAAAGGGCCTCCAGCCTCACCTGCTACTGCCAGCAAAAGAACTGTTCCAGCAGAACCAGATGTCAAGACGGGAATAGGTTCGGAAGGGATCAAGGTAGCAGGTGCTTCCGAAGATATCGAGAATTTGAAGATCAAGGAAGAAGATAATGAGAATACCATCAAATCCTTACATCGTGAAAAGGAAGGTGGAACATCCAATGGTGGCACAACCTTTAGGAAAAGCACGAAGAGGAGCAGGAAGGAATCTAGTGAGAGTTGTGATACCTTGAGTGACTCTGATGATGTAGATGTGGTCATTGGTGATTTTGCGACTGATTTGAAATTTGAATCCAGTCATGTTCGTCCTACACGGGGATTGTCAAGGAAAAGGCAGAATGTCTCGTACAATGAAACTGAGGTTGATGATCTTGCTAGCACTATCAATCGACCGCAAGCCACCAAAAAGAATAGTATGGATGAGCAAAAGCATGCCATGGATGGTGACTTGAAGGACTGCTTTCAAAACAGTTTTCCTACTGACTCAACCAAAGAAAGCTTGCACGACAATGAAAAAGACGCCAAGTTTGATGAAAAACACAAGGGAGGAGGGGGAGGAGAAACTGGTGGCAAGTCGGGCAATGATTTTGATACGGTCGAAATTGAAAGTGATTCTGATGAAGATATATTTTCTAGTGGTGATTTCGAAATTGACTGTCCTGATCCAGAATTTAGTGATTTTGAAAAGAAACGAGAGGAAAGCCAATTTGATGTTAACCAATTCTGGGCTTGTTATGATAATAACTTCGATGGCATGCCGAGATTTTACGCTAAAGTGAAGAAAGTTTTTTCTTCTCCGTTTGGATTGAGCATCACGTGGTTGGAAGCTGTTCCTACAGATGAATCTTGCCAGAAATGGGTAGACGAGGAGTTACCAGTTGGTTGTGGCAGTTTTAAGCTCGGAAGGACTGAGAAAACAGATGCACGCCTGTCATTCTCTCATCAAGTGCATTTCGAGAAAGGCAAGAAGAGGGGCTCTTTATTCATGTACCCGAGAGAAGGTGAAGTGTGGGCGCTCTTTAAAGACTGGGATGTGAGCTGGAGTTCCGAGCCCGACAATCATAAAGAATTCAAGTATGAAATCGTGGAGGTACTATCGGATTTTGTTCCGGGCTTCGGCGTGCGAGTCGTTTACTTGGATAAAGTTACTGGATTTGTCAGCCTTTTTGAGAGAGCCTGTCAAGGTGAGAACGGATCGTTCGTGATAAGGCCTGATGAAGTATACAAGTTTTCACATGGCATTCCGTGTTTCAAGATGACTGGCTCTGAAAGAGATGGAGTGCCGATAGGTTCCTTTGAACTCGATCCCGCTTCATTACCTTTGAATGCCGATTACTTGTATTACCCTCGCAAAACAAAGATGGAAGACATAACAAATGGTTCCTAGAGAGGAAGAAAGTAAAACTGTGGAATCGGAGGGTACGATGACTACTACTCCAAAGAAGTTTGTGGATTTAGAAGAGATTAAACGGAAGAAGTTTGAGCTGAGGAGATCACCTAGAGGACAATGTTGTTAGGCAAAATGCAGTTTGATGTAATTATTCTCTGTAGCACATGCGATCCCCGGGTATTGTCTTTTGTGGCTTTTAAATATTTGTAGGTGGTTTATGAAATTCTGCGTTTTCCATACAAAGTAGCGGGTTTTGTGACTTTGGGTCGATTCATGGGTCGCCAGTTCGACTATTTTGGGAACAGTGTGAACTTAATTAGACAGACCTATGTTTAGAGTTTTTTTTAAGTTTAATTATGTCTTGAGGTGCACCGTGCACGAGGTGATGATCTCCGCCTGGGAAAGTATATTTTATGGTTCTGTATTAAAATCCCTTTAGTGAAATTGCAGGAAACAATGGACAATCCGATGGGCTTTGTGAGAGGTTTACGGCTTTTGTTTCTGGATTCGGATGCTTAGTTTTAGAAAGTTTGTAGGAATGTGGCAGATTGCATCACTTTACGAATCTTGTAGTCGCAGTTGTGGATCAATCACGAATGATTATTCAGCTTATCCATCGTCTTTTCTGTTCAGCTTAAACTTGAAAGGTTGTTTGATTTTGGTGTTTTGTTTGGTTTGTTGATGCTCATGGAGACCAACTTAAAGTGCATGTGCCATTCATTTTTAGATTGTTGCTGGAACTTAATACACGTATTTTCCATTTTAAATATTTTTCAAGGGAAATAGGAATACAAATCAACTATTATAAATCAACAAATTTA
The DNA here is from genome assembly GCA_033398695.1 of Orobanche coerulescens. Taxonomy (NCBI): domain Eukaryota; kingdom Viridiplantae; phylum Streptophyta; class Magnoliopsida; order Lamiales; family Orobanchaceae; genus Orobanche; species Orobanche coerulescens. The sequence goes on along the minus strand of CM065816.1, from coordinate 111,164,294 downwards.
GGAAAAAATAGAAAGATACTTTTTGCCCAAAAAATTCCCCCCATGCAGAAAATAAGCAGTTCTGTGGCCAGAATTTTGTCTCGCATCCCCACATATCAACGGCTGCTAAACCCAAACTGTAAGGGCATTGGGCCCCCCGCTGTTGGTGCCACGGCCACAAATCAGATGATACAATTAAACCTCGATAAATGAATGTTCGATAAACGAATAACCTCGTCAAATGAATACTTTTCTCCGGTCTCAATTCTTTATAACATGTTCAAATTTTCTTTCGATAAATGAATAATTCCACAAAATGAATATTTTTTTCCGGTCCCGATCATATTTATTTATCGAGGTTTTACTGTAAAATGAGGAATTTATGTATTGATGCTAAAATCCCCACATATCAATGGCGAGAATGATACATCAACACCCCACTAACAACACCCTGTTAAACATCCTACCTTACAAGGATTGTACTGTGTGTTATATAAATATTTTATTATAATATTAATTAATATTATTTAAAATTATATTATCTGTAAAGCACGCAGTACAATCCTTCATAGCAGTGGACGGTGGGGTGTGGACGGTGGGGTGTTGATGTATCATTCCTCATCAACGGCTGCTAAACCCAAACTGTAAGGGTATCGGGGCCCCTGCTGTTGGTGCCACGACCACAAAATATTTAAAATGATAATAAAATTAATGCTAAAAATATATAAATATTGTCGGGTCACATGAACACGACACGATACGAGCACGAAAGTTATCGCGTTACACGAATACGACACGAACCTGACACGAACCTGACACGAACACGACACGAAATTAGCATGTCCTTATCGTACACGAACACGATAAGGCCAAACACTAACTCATTAATTTCGTGTGTGTTTGTGTCGGGTTATCGTGTCGTGTCGGAAATTACCAGCTCTAACTGTGATTGAGCTAGAGCTGAGCTCAATGCTTTTAAAGGGTTTTCAGATTTTCTCTCTTTAATTCTAGTTGAGAGAGACCCCTCTTCTTTTCCTTCGGTTTGCTTCTTCTATCTATAACATACTAGTTTTGTTGTATGTTTGAGATTTGGCGGCTTTTTAGCGTGTTTAATTTGCATGGTGGACAAGTGTCCACTAGTTACTTTGGTGTTGGCTTCCTTTGAACCTTCCACGTGGAACTGCTTGTCCTATTGTATCTCAAGTTGGTCTTCGGTTCGGCCCTCTCGTCCTCGCCTCTGTTGATTGATCATATGCTCAACTTGATCTCTGGATGGGATCTAGTTTTGCGTGAACTTCAGGTTCCCTGAACTTACAGATGAGCTATGGTTGGTCCTATCTTCAGATTGGTTCTGATCAGTCATGTTCTTCGGATGGGCTCAAAATCGACCATGATCTTCACATGGGTTCAGATCGCCCTCGATCTTCACATGTGCTCAGTTTAGCCCCTGATCTTCATATGGGCTCAGATCGGCTCTGCTTTTTATATGTGCTTTGGGTGCTTTGAACTTGAGGTAAGCTCGGATCTTTAGATGGGCTCTGATTGGCCCTGTTCTTCATATGGGCTCGGTCGGTCCTTAATCTTCAGATGGGCTCCGACCGGCTTTGATATTATGGTGGATCAAGTCAGCTCTTGATCTTCAGATGGGCTTATGGCTGAAAATCAAAACAAGCTACTCGATACTCGATTCGCGTTCGATTGGTGAAAAATTCATTTGCATTCGGTTCGTTAATATAATAAACCAAGTTTGAAAATTATTTTTTGTTTGACAAAATATAAAGTTCGGCACGAGCTCGAATCATTGTGAATAAAAGGTATAAAATACATATAAAACAATCAAACTATTCGAGCTCAATTCGAGTTCAACTCGATAATATCACGTTCGAGCTCGGCTCAATTACTAATCAAATCAAACTCAAACATAGTACTTAAAGTTCGAAAAGTTTCAAACAAATTTGAACAGACATATATTTGGATTGATTTACACGCCTAGATGGGCTCGGATCGGCCCTGATCTTTATATGGGCTCTGAGTGCTTTGAACTTGAGGTCAGCTCGAATCTTCAGACGAGCTCGGGTTGGTCCTGTTCTTTAGATGGGGTCAAGTCGTCCTTGATCTTTAGAATTTATTGATTTTTATGAAAAGATTTAAAAACTTAACCATAAATAGCTGACAACTCAAACCAACTATCAACATAGGAATAATATATGGCTATAGGAAGTCATGACATAAAAAAGAACAAAAGTAACAAAAAAAGTTTGAGGCCTTTCTTAGTGATGCCCTTTAAATGATTTTTACTTTAATGTTTCAGATTAAACTGGTAAACAAGCACAGAACAAAGTTATCATTACCATTTCTCAGTCGTTTAAGGGTGATAGCTGATCGGCATATAATAAATATATTAGCACTATGTTTTATTCTATACTAGGCAGCATGGCCCGTGCGATGCACGGGCTTTGTTCACAGTAAAGAATCATCAGTTTTGCAAAGGTTATCCTTATTTAGTTATATGGTTAGTTTCGATCAGGCTATTCTACTGGATAAACGAAGTTTGTTTAAGTAAGTTTTTATAAATATAATTGTCTCAAAGAAAAGATATCAAATACGTGAGTGACTTTCATCGTCGTAACGCAAAACATGTTATTTCAAACACATAGTTTATACTTCACACAACTTAGGCCTTTTTCTGTTGTCTCTTACAGCAAAACTGATGTACCAACTTCGAGTCTTGTCTTTCATATGTAACGATTGTGACGTTATATCTTCAAGTAGTATCGATTGATATATAGACATTCTAGAAATAAAATATGTAACCAAGTATTAAAAAGCTGATATAATTTTTCGGATATCATTATGTTCTTTTTAGAACACCAGAACACGAAGCAAGAGAAAATATCACACCGCCTTTTTCCTATTTATCTCTCTCTAGAACTTAATTTATTGTTATTATAACTTTAGCAATATATGTTTCGGATATATTTAGTGAGGAACAATTTATTATTTTATATTATTTATAAGTTGTCAGGAAGAAAATTTAAAAAGAAAACACGTGGGTTTTCCTCCGACTATCCACATTCACAATCCTCAACAATCTAATTTCAATTAAAATATTATTTTCTCTTTCGACAATTCAACCTCTAATCCAATCTCAAATTTTTATACTCCAACCACAATCCAATCTAATCTAAAATATTATTTTATAAAAGTTATATATTTTATTTTTTATTACATATATATTTTTTTTAAAATTGTAAGTATAAAAAGTTGGAAAGTTTGGATCCATAGCAAAAAATCGAAAAGAAACTGAAAGCTTTTTTAGAATTTGCAAGATAACGATAGTTAGAAATGAAAATATATCAATATTGGTCTCTATTTGTAGGGAATTGAAAATCATGAATTTTGGTATATTTTTTTTTTTTTATTAAAGATATCTTTTTTATTACATAAGTTTTATCCTAAAAAATTTAATATAAACCAATAATAATTTGATACTTGGCATGATTGTTATTTTTAAATGTTTCCAATCTTCTTCAATGTTGGTTCGGCCGCGGAGGTCAGGATTGTTATTATTAAATGTTTTTTCCTTTTTTTATTATTTATTTGTTTTGCCTTATTCATGACCCGATCGGCAAAGGCTAAGAGATCTAGGCGGAGAGAAAAAATTGAAAAGCAAATCACCGTGTAGTTCCTCCGACCATTGAAAGCAAACCAAAGCTACGATTGGGAAATCTAAAAGGACACAACATGAAGCTTTGAAGAAGGCTGTTCTCCTTCTTTAGGTAACTCTCCCACTTTGTTTCCATACCACTTATCTTAGGATTTCTTCTCGGGCTTATTATTTGGGGTCTTTGCTCACTTTCTTGGATTTGTTTATGGTGAGAATAAAGTCACTAACAGGACATATTATTCTGATAGTCTCATGTTTTATGGTTTTCAAGATATTTTACGCTATTGCAGTGAATTATTCTGATAGTCTCATGTTTTATGGTTTTACTTCCAGATATCTATATGATGAAGCTGCGACTGTGGCCATATCTGCAATCAAGGAATCTGCAGGGGACTTGAAAGAGGTAATTTCTTTTTGGACCACTGAATTACCAGTTTATTATATTTATTTTCTGTTTGTGTAAAGAAACCTTGCATTATCGTCATTAAAATTGAAGGAAATTTTTAGTTGTCTTTTGGGTGTTTTGCGAGAGGTCGTTTGGAGGAACAATTTCCCGAATGGGATAATAATTAGTTTGTATTTCAGACGGTCTGCACTCCGACATGGTTATGGCACTTGAACACTTCATTTTAAGCCATAATGTGATTTTTTGGTTTTCATGAATTAGCCGAGGCCGACACTTAAATATGCACCCATATCCTACATCCGTATCCGAGTCCAGGTAGCATAACTGTTCACATGATTTAGCTGCCGTTTTTTTGCTTCTTCTTTTTTTGTAAGTATGAGAATTCATATTTAATTTTTCATCATTTTTAGATGTAGACTCAATAAATAGAGAGATGCCCGGACTCTCAAGGAATGGGCCCATGTAGGATCATCTTTAGACACATGACGGTCAGCTGACATTCATCACCATCACATTTTAATGCGTTTCAGGTGCGATGCACGGGCTTTGTTAACCGTAAAAAATCATCAATTTTGCAAGGGTTATGCTTATTTAGTTATTATGGTTAGTTTCGATCAGGCTACTCAACTGAATAAATGAAGTTTGTTTAAGTAAGTTTTTGTAAATATAATTGTCTCAAAGAAAAGATATCAAGTACGTGAGTGACTTTCATCATCGTAACGCAAAACATGTTATTTCAAACACATAGTTTATACTTCACACAACTTGGGCCTTTTTCTTTTGTCTCTTACACCAAAACTAATGTACCAACTTCGAGTCTTGTCTTTCATCTGTAACGATTGTGACGTTAAATCTCCAAGTGGTATAGATTGATATAGACATCCTAGAAATAAAATATGTATCCAAGTATTAAAAGTCGATGTAATTTTCGGATATCATTATGTTTTTTTAGAACACGAGCAGAAGCAAGAGAAAACATTACACCGCCTTTATCCTATTTATTTCTCTCCAGAACTTTGCTAAAGTATAATTTATTGTTATTATTTCGGATATATTTAGTGAGGAACAATTTATTATTTTATATTATTTATAAGTTGTCAGGAAGAAAATTTTAAAAGAAAACACGTGGGTTTTCCTCCGTTAATGAAAGCAAAGGCTAAGCATTGGTAGATCTAAGAGGTGAGAAAAAATACACAAGAAAACTTTTGTACCTTGATATTGTCATCTTATTAAGATACAAAAAGGTGCATAACGTGTGTAGTGTTCTGAAAATGCTGCAGCTTATTTTCTATGTTTCAGAGCATACCTGAAAGAAAAGAGATAAATATTAACCTCAACTAAAATTTGAAATCAAAAAATTTGTGTGATTTTTAGTCTACCTATAGCTCTTTATCAAAGTAAATTAATATGTTGTATTTATAGAATCGTTAGTCGTACCTTGGGTTGCTAGTCTAGGTTGTTAAAAGCTTCCTTATACACAATATTTCTTGTGTGGTGCTTTAATTCCTTGTCATTGTCTTCGATCATGAGGATTTTCATCCCCCCTTGGCTTGTGACTCTAGATAGTGCAACATAGAGTTGTCTGTGACTAAACACAGGGGATGGCAAATATAGACCAACAAAATTAAATGATTGGCCTTGACTTTTGTTGAGGGTCATTGCATAACATGGCTTTATGGGGAACTGTCTCCTTTTCATAATGAACGGCCATTGAGATTTGGTTGAGGTGAGCGTAATTCTTGGTATTAAGACGACATCTCCAATATTTGATCCGGTGATGATTTTAGCTTGAATCACAAATTCCCCTAGATGCGTGATAATGAGGCGAGTTCCATTGCACAAACCTTGGCTTGGATTCACATTTTGTAAGAGCATAACTGGTAGCCCCTTTTTGAGCTTTAGGGCATGAGGCGGCATCCCATGGAATTTTAAGGAATTTAAAAACTCGGGTGGGTATAAGTGCTCTTGATCAAGTGTATCAGTTGACGCCTTACATATTTCATCCGAACTTTTGTAGGTGACAGAATCACCTTCTAGCTTTTTAAACATATATTCATTGATCTCATCTGCATCATCATTTTTTGGAGTTAATATGGCCCTTTCTCTTAGATAGTCTTCCTTATTTTGCGTGACAGTAAAGTCCGGGAATGTTTCTGTAACAATCTGCTCAATGGGACATTTCCATGTTTTAATGATGAAATTTTCTGGAATTTGAATCCAAGTAGGTTCATCCTCTCCTTCTTTCATTTTTGTTGGCACTTTTCCATCCCCAACATCTAAAACCCATCTATTAAACTTTTGTTTTTCAGCATCAATGTCCCCATTCGCGTCATACTCATTAACCCTCATACTGCGTGAAAGTTTGAAAATGTGGCATTTTTTCCACAATTCAGATCTGTTGATGCAAGCCTGAACAACTTCTTGTCTTCTCCCTTTTTGGGATTACCTGTAAAATTTGTCTGAAGTCTCCTCCAAGCAATACAGTCATTCCTCCAAACATGCGATCTCTATTTGTGGTATTTTTGTACCCCAATATGTCTCTCAGAGTCTTATCTAGTGCTTCGAAAGCATACCTTTGAGTCATCGGTGCTTCGTCCCATATTATTAAGCTGACTTCTTTCATTAGTTCTGCCAAATGTGTGTTTTGTTTTATACCACATGTGCTATTTTCCATTAATTCCAAAGGTATAACAAACCTGCTATGAGCTGTTCTCCCTCCCGGAAGAAGCAATGAAGCAATTCCTGTTTTAACATTGTAATTAGAAATATAACGAAAGTAATTATGTGGTTGTTAGATTAGTCGGATTAATTAAGAGTTATATTTATAATGCCATGTACCTGATGATGCAACTGCAAGGACAATCATTTTCTCTGATCTTAGTCGGGAAGTTATGGCCTTGTATAAGAATGTTTTTCCGGTGCCCCCGGGACCATATACAAAAATAAAGTCACCTCTTTTTTCTTGTACAGATGCAATGACCTTCTCATAGATTAAATGTTGATCTGGGTTGAGTGATGCATAAAGCTTTTCATGTTCAATCTTCATTTCTCTCATGTTGTAATTTAACTCTTCTCGAATCAAACGATTGTCCATGTTTGTTAGCAACGTGGGGTCTGGCCGTGGAAGATCATCGAAATCTGATAATGACTTTCCATTTCTTTGCAAAAGCTCCTGTATTTCTACCAAGCAGTAGTTCTTTATTTGTTCTTCTGTGAGTTGCAAGTCGGGGTACTTAAACTGTTTTCACTTCTTACGTAAAATATCTTCGGACAAAGCTTCCCAATTTTGTTCCCATAACCGTAGTTGACTGTTAAGCTCACAAAATAGCAAAATTGTAACAAACAAATATCGTAGCTGCGCGCCTGATGCCCATACTCTTGCTTCTAATATAGCTTGTGTCCACTCTTTGTCATCACTGATTAATCCATATGCAGAGCAAGCCTCCTTAAATGTTTCGCATATTCTTCCATTGTGTGTCTTTATTTCTTGAAATGATCTAACCCCTTTAACAACGTTTAACAACATCCTTAGATAATACCGCTCACCTGATGCGGGGTTACAATAAATGATGCGCCCAATGTAACACCCCCAAGTTATTCAGGGAATATTACAGCGCCGTAAGCCCCGTCGTGGGACCCACAATGCTAAACATACGCGGAACTATAAATTTTGACCGAGGAGGTCTACATACAATGGAATTAAGAACAATACAAAGGTATTCAAAACATAACCAATGTATTCACAACATCACAACTCGAATCAATACTTCGGCAAACACAGGCCGGAACATCAAGGAAAAGGGAAAACAATACTTGAGTATTCAATAGCCAATCCAGTACAACAATATTGAATGGGAAACTCCAAACATAACTGGAATAAAGACACAGTATCACACTTGCCCACCATCTTCATGCCGACCCGATACCTGTATGTCCGCTCTCCTGGAACCTGAAATACATAAAACGTATTTCCCCCATAAAGGGGTTAGCCGTCGAATAGCTAGTGCAAGTATATCAAGTATGAAACACAATACTCCTCAACAATAAAGTAAAGGTAACCATCAATTCATCAATTCAAGACTAGTATTCTGGAATAACTAAAATCTCATAAGACGTATGTGAATGCCGTAGAAACGGTTCGTTCACCTCATACGCCGTTACGTATGTGAATGCCGTAGAAACGGTTCGTTCACCTCATACGCCGATACATGTAGGAATGCCGTCAAAATGGTTCATTCATTACATGCCAACAATATATCTATGAATGCCGTAAAAATGGTTCATTCATGATATGCCATCAATATTTCTTACTTTCAAAGTCGAGAACATACAATCATAAATGTATACTTGCCTTTGAGACATCGACAATTCGAATGGAAAATAGTATGAGTTCGGTAGGTCCAAGAACGCGCTTCCGGCACCTAAACGATTCGCAAGGAATATGATAATCATTTATCCATACTCAAATTACGCGAAGAAACCCCCGAAACCCGTCTACGATTCATAAAGATATACGGATAATCAACTAGAGGTTGGAAAATCGTCCAAAATCTCACAAGTCCGAAAACGGCACAATCCAAACCATAAAATCGTAGGAAAAGCATGCATATGGTATAGATACATCATAATCTCAAAGTTCTCAAGCTTCAAAGCGGGTAAATCGGACGAATCTACGAAAAACCCCAAAATTCCCAAAAGGTAGGGTTCTAAGGATTTTTACCTTGATTCGGACGTTAGGAGGAATTAGATGTTGAGAAATCCTTGTTCCCCAACCAAATATATTCTTGTTAGAAGGAAGATCGCTTCGAATCGCCTAAGATCGCCTCTCCCGAGTGATTCCCGTCGAAAAGGAGTGAAGAAGGTGAGAAATGACGAAAATAAAGTCAACTGCCATATTTATATCTGTCCAGTCTAGCGCACGCTACGCCTCCTTCATTAGCGTGCACTAGCGAAGTCACCGGATAGTCCAGTGGCTTCTGTCGGCCCCGTTAGCGTGCGCTAACCGTCTGTCCCTAGCGTGTGCTAGCCCAAAATATGGCATCCAGTACTGGAGTCCAGAACTTACTGTCTCTGCCCTGCTCAAAACTTAGCGTGCGCTACCGCTATTGTTTAGCGTGCGTTATGCAACAGCCTTAGCGTGCGCTAGCCGAAGCCTAGCGTACGCTATCTGATAGTCCAGAAAACCTGGCAACCTCACTGCTTCTGCTGACCAACCCGGTAGCGTGCGCTACGGACGGATGTTAGCGTGCGCTACTATCCATGGATAGCGCGCGCTAACAAACTCCTAGCGTGCGTTAATCCGCCAGTCCAGAGAGCAGTCCGAAATACTGGTTCTGACTTGACTGATCCCCTTAGCACGCGCTACGGCTCAGAGCTAGCGTGCGCTAATCAAGCAGAATTAGCATGCGTTAGCCTAGGCCTAGCGTGCGCTATTTCTCTGGCACAGAACATTTCCGCAAGGTCTAAACGACATGATCAAAAACCAAACGAGATACGAAACTCAATAACAATATCAACAACATCTCCAAGCATTTACAGAGCGACAAAATGAGGAGGATGACAGAGTCAAACAGTCAATAAAAGTATGGGTATTACATTCTCCCCCTCTAAAAAGAAGTTTCGTCCCGAAACTTAAGAAATAAATAGTTCGGGGTATTCCACCCGCATCTTCTCTTCCGTCTCCCAAGTCGCCTCCTCGACTCCATGTCTCGACCATTGCACTTTAACCAGTGGAATGGTCTTATGCCGAAGTTGTTTCTCGCGACGCTCAAGGATCTTCACAGGTCTCTCTGGAAAGGTAATATCCTCGGCTACGTCAATCTCACTGTAGTCGATGATGTGGCTCGGATCCGGTACGTACTTTCTCAACTGAGACACATGAAAAACACTATGGACGTGACTCAAAGCTGGAGGCAACGCCAAGCGATAAGCTAAATCTCCAACTCTGTCCAAAATCTCGAAAGGTCCGATATACCTCGGACTAAGTTTCCCCTTTTTCCCGAAGCGGAAAACTCCACGGGTCGGCGACACCTTGAGTAAGACATGATCCCACACTTCGAACTCCAAGGGTCGACGACGAGTATCAGCATAAGATTTCTGACGACTGGGCGGCAGAATCGGTCCGGATAATGAATCTTTTCCTTAGTCTCCATCAACATATCCGGCTCCGTCCCAACTAGCTCAGAAGCCTCGTCCCAACATAACGGCGACCTACATCGCCTACCATAAAGTGCCTCGAAGGGTGCCATTTGGATCGACGCATGCCAACTATTATTGTAAGCAAACTCGATCAACGGCAAGTGAAGCTCCCAATCATTACTCGATCTAAGGCACAAGCCCGTAACATATCTTCCGTATTCGAATCGTCCTCTCTGTCGACCATCCGACGAGGATGAAAAGAAGTGCTCAATCTCAACTCGGTACCCAAAGCCCGATGAACGGCTGCCAAAAGTGCGATACGAAACGGCCGTCTCGATCAGAAACAATGGTTTTGGGGGCACCGTGTAGCCTCACAATCTCAGCGATAAAAGTTCGAGCTAGTCTATCCGGTCCCCAAGTATCCTTAATACCCAAAAAGTGTGCAGACTTGGTCAGCCGATCGACAATTACCCAAATCATATTCATTCCGGCCCGAGTTCTCGGCATGCCAGCGATGAAATCCATAGAAATGTCTTCCCACTTCCACTCGGGAATGGGAAGCGGTTTCAACAACCCCGCTGGTCGTTGATGTTCGATCTTGACTTGCTGACACGTCAAGCACCGTAGTACAAACTCCGTAACATCCTTCTTCATGTTATTCCACCAAAAATTACGCTTCAAATCTTTGTACATCTTACTCGTCCCGGGGTGGATTGAGTAAGGCGTAGCATGCGCTTCTCGGAGAATTCTCTGTCTCAACTCTAAATCGTTCGGAACACAAAGCCTGCCCTGAAATCTCAGAATACTATCCTCGTGTACCATAAAGCCAGGAGCTTTTCCTTTAATTACATCTTCCTTCAGTTGAGAAATTATCGGGTCACTCCACTGCTTCCCTTTGATGTCATCAACTAAAGACGAAGTTATTTCGAGAGTACACAGCTGCCCCTGTACTCGTTGAAGCCAAACTTCTATCCCTTGCTCAATTAAGTCCTGACGAATTTTCGTCTGAGGTGTAAGAACCTCGAGCATTTGAAGAGATGCCGATTTGCGGCTCAAAGCATCCGCAACGACATTAGCTTTTCCGGGGTGGTAAAGAATTTCCAAATCATAATCCTTTATCAATTCTAGCCAACGCCTCTGTCTCATATTCAGCTCCTTCTGACTGAAAATATATTTCAGGCTCTTGTGATCGGTATAAATCCGGCACGGCGAACCATACAAATAATGTCGCCAAATCTTGAGTGCGAAGACAATTGCGGCCAACTCTAAATCGTGAGTAGGATAATTCATCTCATAAGGCTTTAATTGTCGAGACGCAAAAGCTATCGTCTTATCATGCTGCATGAGCACACAGCCCAGGCCTTGACTCGAAGCGTCACTATAAACTGCAAAGCCCTCGCTACCATGTGGTAAGGTTAAAATCGGCGCTGAAGTCAAACGTTTCTTCAGTTCATCGAAGCTCTGCTGTCTCTCATCCGTCCAAACAAACTTATCGGTCTTCTGAAGTAATTTCGTAAGCGGTCGAGCGAGTTTCGAGAACCCCTCGACAAACCGACGGTAATACCCAGCAAGGCCCAAAAAGCTACGAACCTCCTTAACATTTTTAGGCGGTGCCCAATCTAGCACTGCCTCGATCTTCTGCGGGTCTACACGAACCCCTTCGGCCGAAATCACATGGCCGAGAAACATAACTTCTTCCCACCAAAATTCACATTTCGAGAATTTTGCATAGAGGTGCTCGGTTCTTAAAATGTCTAATATCAAACGCAGGTGTCGGGCATGTTCCTCCTTATCTCGAGAGTAGATCAAGATGTCGTCAATAAAGACGACTACACATCTATCGAGGTACTCGATGAATATCTTATTCATTAACTGCATGAAAACTGCCGGTGCATTAGTCAACCCAAAAGGCATAACTACAAATTCATAATGCCCATATCTCGTCCGAAATGCCGTCTTCGGAACGTGACTCCCTCACCCTGAGTTGATAATACCCGGATCTTAAATCAATTTTCGAGAAAACTGCAGCCCCTTGCAATTGATCAAATAAATCGTCTATACGTGGCAAAGGATACTTGTTCTTGATGGTTACTTTGTTCAGCTCACGGTAGTCAATGCACAAACGTAGTGAACCATCCTTCTTCCTCACAAAAAGAACAGGCGCGCCCCAAGGCGAGGCGCTCGGTCTGATGTACCCTTTTTCCAGGAGTTCTCCCAATTGATTCTTCAATTCTTGCATCTCGGAAGGTGCCATCCGGTAAGGTGCTTTAGAAATCGGAGCCGCATCTGGCTCCAAGTCCATGGTAAATTCTATCTCTCGATCTGGCGGCAATCCCGGGAGGTCATTCGGAAAAACATCGGGGTACTCACTAACAACCGGAATCGAAGAGAAATCGATTTCAGTTCCTTCCGTTTTCGTGGCATAACACCAATAGCCCGCACAACCTTTATTCAAAAGTTTTACGGCCTTCATGGCACTGATAGGTAACTTGGATAGTCCCAACTTACGCCCCAAAAATGAGTACTCAGATCCGTCTCTAGTCATCATGGTGATAACCTTAGTACGGTAGTTCATAATCGCGTGATGACTATCAAGCCAATCCTCGCCGAGGATCACGTCCTCGCCTTCCATATCAATTACAATTAAATTCGATAACCAATCCATACCGGATATAATCACCGGAAAATCTCTAATCTCCCAGTTCCCCACAATTCTATCCCCGCTAGGCAGTCTCACGATGAAGGGATCGCAAGTAGTCAGACAAGTTATATTCAAACGGCGTACACACTCCAAAGAAATAAAAGAATGTGTAGCACCCGAATCAAAAAGTACACAGACTGGATGAGATAGGATATGAATGGTACCTGAAGCCACCGCCGCGTCGGGTTCGTCTGCTCGACGCATTTCATAAACTCGTGGTTGCACCGAACCGACGCTAGAGTTTCCTCCAAAGATTCTCGACCCGTCCCGCCCCTGCCAAAATTCTGCTGAGGTTGACCAAAAGATTGTCGCTGATTAATACCTTGATCAAGAGGTGTTGGGGCAGAAGCCCGAGTGTCCAAAGTCTGGTTCGGCTCGGAACAATAAACCGCTCTATGCCCCATCTGACCACATGTGTGACACTTCAATGGTGGAAAGTAGCATTCCAAACTAAAGTGGCCTGGACGACCACAATTATAGCAAGTCATTGTGCGATTTGAGGTACCCGGAGTGGGACGATAACCCCTCTTCCCTTTATTAGAACGTGACGACTGCCCGGCAAAACGGTTAGTCGTCTGTGATTTCTGAAAGTTGCCGCCCTTAGAGCCAGAAAAATTTCCCCCGACTTTCTGCTTCTTCGGTTCTTCAACGGTATCATTGTCGGGGCTCAACATATCATGGGCCAAAGCTCTGTCTTGATACTCTTTTAGTGTGGTACAAGCAAATCCGGCCATGTACCGCCGTAAATCCAAATTCATCCGCATATCAAAATAACGGATCTTATCACGCTCGTTACGCACTTGATCCTTCACATGGATCAATTGTTGGTTATACTCCACGATCGCCTGCGAAACGGGAATATCTTGTGGTTTAGCCTCGAAGAAGGCTCGGATTCGGCTCTCTCGTACCGGCCAAGGACAAAACTCGGCCTCCAAGAGCTCCTTAAATTCATCCCACGAGGCAATACGGTCCTGTGGCTTGATGACCTTCCACCAAGTAGCGGCCTCCTTAGTGAGGAAATACTGAGCAATTGGTACTTTCCTCACCTCGGGGCAATCAACCGCCTCGAAAATCTTCTCTAATTCCGCTAGCCAGTCTTCCCAGCCTAATGGGTCTGTAGCACCGCCAAACTGTGGAGGGTGCATACGGATTACATTCTGAAGCAAGGCATCCGTGTTTGGGTTCGGGTTATTCATCTGAACAGTTTGGGCCAAAATAGTCATTTGAGTAGCCAATTGTTGAAGTGCATTCACCACTCCAACGTCCGCGTTGTTCCCCTGACCGTCTGACTGGTCGTGCTGACTCTCGGTGTCGGGATGCACCGAGTTCGACAAACTGGGGTTGGTCGACCCCGCAACTGAACTGATGGAAACGGCCGCGCCACGACCTCTCCCTCGTCCACGGCCACGACCGCGGCCACGGCCCCTACCAGCTGACATACTGAAGAACACACAAGTCACGTAAGCACAATTTAACCGCGCGTCATCAAAGTGTCCGATTCTCAAGAATACCGATAAAAGGAAGCAAAACGAATAAGGAAACACCAGAAGAGTGAGAGGTCTTACAAGTACCGGTCACACTGTGATGATGGCAGAGTAGTGATACTGCGGACAATTAACGACTCGATCGACCCAAAAGACCGACAGCCTAGGTATCCATAGACCTAAGCTCTGATACCATATTCTGTAACACCCCCAAGTTATTCAGGGAATATTACAGCGCTGTAAGCCCCGCCGTGGGACCCACAAGGCTAAACATACGCGGAACTATAAATTTTGACCGAGGAGGTCTACATACAATGGAATTAAGAACAATACAAAGGTATTCAAAACATAACCAATGTATTCACAACATCACAACTCGAATCAATACTTCAGCAAACACAGGCCGGAACATCAAGGAAAAGGGAAAACAATACTCGAGTATTCAATAGCCAATCCAGTACAACAATATTGAATGGGAAACTCCAAACATAACTGGAAGAAAGACACAGTATCACACTTGCCCACCATCTTCATGCCGACCCGATACCTGCCTGTCCGCTCTCCTGGAACCTGAAATACATAAAACGTATTTCCCCCATAAAGGGGTTAGCCGTCGAATAGCTAGTGCAAGTATATCAAGTATGAAACACAATACTCCTCAACAATAAAGTAAAGATAACCGTCAATTCATCAATTCAAGACTAGTATTCCGGAATAACTAAAATCTCATAAGACGTATGTGAATGCCGTAGAAACGGTTCGTTCACCTCATACGCCGTTACGTATGTGAATGCCGTAGAAACGGTTCGTTCACCTCATACGACGATACATGTAGGAATGCCGTCAAAATGGTTCGTTCATTACATGCCAACAATATATCTATGAATGCAGTAAAAACGGTTCGTTCATGATATGCCATCAATATTTCTTACTTTCAAAGTCGAGAACGTACAATCATAAATGTCAACTTGCCTTTGAGACATCGACAATTCGAATGGAAAAAGGTATGAGTTCGGTAGGTCCAAGAACGCGCTTCCGGCACCTAAACGATTCGCAAGGAATATGATAATCATTTATCCATACTCAAATTACGCGAAGAAACCCCTGAAACCCGTCTACGATTCATAAAGATATACGGATAATCAACTAGAGGTTGGAAAATCGTCCAAAATCTCACAAGTCCGAAAACGGCACAATCCAAACCTTAAATCGTAGGAAAAGCATGCATACGGTATAGATACATCATAATCTCAAAGTTCTCAAGCTTCAAAGCGGGTAAATCGGACGAATCTACGAAAAACCCCAAAATTCCCAAAAGGTAGGGTTTTAAGGATTTTTACCTTGATTCGGACGTTAGGAGGAATTAGATGTTGAGAAATCCTTGTTCCCCAACCAAATATATTGTTGTTAGAAGGAAGATCGCTTCCAATCGCCTAAGATCGCCTCTCCCGAGTGATTCCCGTCGAAAAGGAGTGAAGAAGGTGAGAAATGACGAAAATAAAGTCAACTGCCATATTTATATCTGTCCAGTCTAGCGCACGCTACGCCTCCTTCATTAGCGTGCGCTAGCGAAGTCACCGGATAGTCCAGTGGCTTCTGTCGGCCCCGTTAGCGTGCGCTAACCGTCTGTCCCTAGCGTGCGCTAGCCCAAAATATGGCATCCAGTACTGGAGTCCAGAACTTATTGTCTCTGCCCTGCTCAAAACTTAGCGTGCGCTACCGCTATTGTTTAGCGTGCGTTATGCAACAGCCTTAGCGTGCGCTAGCCAAAGCCTAGCGTACGCTATCTGATAGTCCAGAAAACCTGGCAACCTCACTGCTTCTGCTGACCAACCCGGTAGCGTGCGCTACGGACGGATGTTAGCGTGCGCTACTATCCATGGATAGCGCGCGCTAACAAACTCCTAGCGTGCGTTAATCCGCCAGTCCAGAGCGATCCAAAATCGGTTCGACTGACTGATCCCCTTAGCGCGCGCTACGGCTCAGAGCTAGCTTGCGCTAATCAAGCAGAATTAGCGTGCGTTAGCCTAGGCCTAGCGTGCGCTATTTCTCTGGCACAGAACATTTCCGCAAGGTCTAAACGACATGATCAAAAACCAAACGAGATACGAAACTCAATAACAATATCAACAACATCTCCAAGCATTTACAGAGCGACAAAATGAGGAGGATGACAGAGTCAAACAGTCAATAAAAGTACGGGTATTACACCCAATGCATTCTCTTTGTTTCCGAGGCTGCCAAACTTTCTCTTTCTCATGCCACACATATTTTGTTGGAATTTTAGCATAAGTGAGTTCCCTCGCATTTGCATCTCTTTTGTTTAGCTCAAACCACTCTGTAAACATCGTTTGTTTGATACTTTCCCTTTGAAGCAGTGCTGGCAAACTTTGTGAATCATGTAGTGTGATCGTGTTCTGATCTGGCAAGTGAAATGTGAGTTTCATGACTGATGGGTAGCAGTAGTGGATGTCAAAACGCAAGATACGCCATACTGCTTCACACGGAGCTAAAAACCGACAATCCAAGTAATTTTTTATTTCATCAACCTGAACAATCTTTTCTTTTTCTCGATTCTATCCACAAGTGACATTTTCTTGTACTACGATAGTTGCTCGTCTGGGCCTTTGTTTAAGTATTTAAATAAGTACTTAATTGCCCTTGATCTATTGCACCACTCAACATTAATGTGTGCACGGTATCCGAGCAAAAGATAGCGATTGTATGGTACGACAAATGAGTTGTCAAATGTGAACTTTCCTTTTCTCGCACAAACTTTATTGTTCCTTCGGTAAACAGTGGTACCCATCTTCATCAATCGTTGTTTCGCATAAAATAACTTTGGGAAATGCTTGGCACATTTTCCATCAATCTGCAAGCAAAGATTTTTACCTTTTCACCGCACGGTCCATGGAGCATGTATTCTGTAACAGCTTTATATCCTTCTGGATCGTTGATTGGAGAGGGAATTTCAGCCGAGATTATATCATCTATATCCCTTGGGGTTTTTGACACGCTTTTAGTGTAACTATCGCAAGTGCACGATATCGTATCAAGTAGTAAAGTGGACTTTTTGAGTCCGGTTTATCGATCCCACAAGGAAGTTTGGTTATAATTTGAATGATACACTATTAGTCTATTTTTATAGATACTTAAGATGAGTGAAACACACAATTAAAAAGTTTGGTTTAATAATTGCAAAGAAATTGCAATAATAGTTCTAATATTATAAGGAAATAAAAAGATAGCAATAATAATATATTGATTATCGATAAAATGAAATAGTTGGGATTACAAACTTAGTTCGTCATTAGTTATAAAAGATGTATAGGAGATCATAAAATTAATTTACTTATTATGTTGTGTAGATTCGATTTTCCTTAAAAAGACGGTTTCTCTTTCGAACTATAAAACGCCCCTTACATATTGAATCAATCCACTATATTTCTATGTTGATTGGCTTCAATACATAGCATTAGGATTTATGAAAATAACTCAAAGAATCATCTAAGGAGTAGGGGTATATTTCTATCCCCTAGAACAACTTAGAGTGAAGATCATTTGATCTAATCAAACATATTTTCATTCGAAACATATGAAGACCATAAATATCGTCATTTATTGGCCAAATAAATAAAGATTGTTAAAACAATGAAAATCACACACAATAATAAGTAATTCACAATAGATCTTTATACAAACATAAATAACATGACTAACCTTGTTTATAATCCCAACTAAAAATTACTTAGCCCATGAAGGGTTTATTACACATATTACAAGCTTGTGTGGTCATTATTAGTTGAATCAAGAGAAAGAATTGATCCTAACTCCCTTAGTAGATAAAGGAGATAGAAACAATAAACTCTCTGAACAACATATGTTTTACCACACTTACAAGGATCACTCAAGAACACAAGTGTGTTCTTCACACAAAAAGAAAAGTTTACAAAAAAATAGAAAATTATAAGATGAATGATGAATGATGAAGGATCTAAGGGGCCTATTTATACACCTAAAGTCATCTAATAGCTCCAAAACTCCAGCATTATTACATTAGATCGGATCAATGCCAGCCATCCCCTCAATAATACACCAAAAGTATAAAAAATTAGACAAATCATAGCAATCTGTCAAGAGTTACGGCCGTAACATTCAGGAGTTACGGCCGTAACTAGGGTGACTTACGGTTGTAACTCCTGAATGTTGCGGCCGTAACGTGGCTTCGTAAATTTGCTCATTTGAAGCTTTGATAGTTACGTTTCCAGCCCAGAATTTCTCAGACTTTGCGTTTTTGCCCCAGATCTTCTTCGGATGATAACTTTTGATATATAACTCTGATTTTGAATCCGGAAAGACTGCCGAATTCATCTCGGAAAGCCCTACAACATGAATTTATCAAAATTCAATAAAGAGAATATTTATTAAACATGTTGTTTCTTGAGTAATTCAGTTATTTAATCCGATCATCATCCGATAAAAATAAAATTATTAAAACTAATAAATTAAAAGCAAAAAACGAGTAGACTAGCTCAATTATGGGTGAATTTTATCGATACAAACCATGGATAAGTATACAAAACTGACACTTATCACACCCCCAAACTTGAATTCTTGCTAGTCCCGAGCAAGACTCTTTATTATTCACACTCCAAAAATAAAAAAAAATAAAAAAAAACAAAAATAAGAAAATTAATACACACATAAATTAAAATATAAAAAGAGAAAAGGAGATCAAAATGCCATTAATAAAAAACAACCAGCTTTATACAGTAGATACAAATGAATCAAGATTCAAAATAAATCTACTAATGTTTTTGAAGTTAAAACACGGTTTTTATTTTGTAATTCCAAAATGTAAGGTTTCCCCCCAATAGGTTGATTATTTCTTTCCCACTCGTGATACACACGACTCCCTTTAATGGTTCCTCTCGATCACTCGTTTATTTTTCGACTCAATATGAAGAAGAATTTTATTGGCGTCATCAAATATTGTGATTTTCACAAAATTGAGTGTATTGAAATTCAACTGCTAATTAATTCAAATCTGCTCATAAACTACATCCCTTTTAGTGATAGCTTTCACACCGTTATTTGCTAACGTGTAGCTCTTTTCACTAACACAATTTCTATCTCATTATTTTTCTTTTTTTTTTTGTAAAAAGGTGATAGCTTTCACACCGTTATTTGCTAACGTGTAGCTCTTTTCACCAATTTTTCTGAGACGGCAGCTACGCACCAACAATGGTTAGTCCTTTATTTTTCGCAAAATTTAAGACTTCCAAAATTAGGTAGTATTCTTTGCTCAACACTTCTCCTTTTCGTCATTTATTTTTTTAGGTGATAGCTTTCACACCGTTATTTGCTAACGTGTAGCTCTTTTCACCAATGACTCCTTTTTTTTTTAGGGAATAGAATTTTTGCAGAAAATCATTTTTTAGTTAAGCATGAAAAATCAAAAACTCCACAAATTAAGTAAATTTTAGTTTTATTTTTCATCAACCAATTGATTCTTCTTTTCTCAAGGTAACGAATGACTCGATTTTATATGATAATTACAAGGCTTGAAAAGAGAGATTAAGGCTCAAAAATTTTGGAATATACAAAAAAAAATTTTACTGGTTAAAACGATTTAGAAGCTTGTATATAGCTAATTTATTGGTGTTATGGCCAGATCTAGAAATCTCATAAATCAAAATACTATAAATATATATGTATATATATATATATATATATAAATTAAGGCAAATAACCAAATCAATCAAAACACACCAAAATTACAACACACCAAAATACTAAAACAAACCACCCCCAAACTTGAAAATAAAACTGTCCTCAGTTTTAAAAATAAAAAATAAAATAAAATAAAAATCAATGCGAAAAACGAATACTCCTGTTAAGAAAGTTGATGTCTGAGCTAACGCCTTTTAGAATCTGCAAGAGAATAAATATACGAGGCACACAACAAAAGAAAATAAAATATACTCGTAAGTATAACACAATTTTTAAGATGCGCATCAAGAAAGTCCGAAGAGTCGCCTTACGCTGCCATCAAAGTTTTTATAAAAGCAAAATACGAAATAAAAATTACAGCAATACATAAATCGCGAATAGATGCCCGTCAAGAGATCATGAAGAAACTCCTTAAGCTGCCATCATTTAGCACGATTATTACACACGACAGAAAGTAAAAATACAAGAGGTCCGACATGGGTTATCAAAGGGAGAGGAATGAATCCACTTTTTGTTTTCTCACGGTAAAATCTTCTACCTGCACAATTTTAGCTAGAGTGGATCTGGTTGAGGAACAAATTCATTGAGTTTTTTGATTAGTTCTTCTGGTGTTGTTGCAACGACTATGATTCGTTTTGCACGCTCGGAAATAAAGCCCTTTTCAGCAGAGTAGTCGATGAAAGACAGTAAACCATCAAAGAAACCATTGACATTAAGCTCACCTATTGGTTTTTGATGAACATTTAGCTGGGCTTTGGTAACCACATGAAAAAGTTCCTCAAGGGTGCCAAAACAACCGGGAAGGGTGATAAAGGCGCCAGAATTATTTATCATGTGAGTTATGCGATCTTGCATATTCACAGATCTAAACTCATCTCCAATAGTTGTCCCGGTGATTTTACTTTCAGCCAGAGGTTTTGGGATTATTCCCAACACTCTTACTCCTTCCATATAGGCAGAAGCAGCAGCTCGTCCCATTAATCCTAAACTTCCTCCTCCGTAAACTACATGAATGCATTTTTCTCCTAAGGTACGACCCAAGTTGTGGGCTGCTTCAGTAAAGCATGCCTCTTTTCCAGAACTAGCTCCACCAAAAATGCATACTGTGTTAAATTTTTTTGTTGAAGATGATGACTCCATTTTTGAAAAGAAAATTTTTTTTAGAGAGAAACAGAGAAAAGTGCAAGTTTGAGGGATGAATGAAAGAAACCAGTAGGAAGTTTATTTATAGAAGAAAAAGAAAGTAAAAATTGTTTAACAAGTTTTTGATTGCGTTTGAATGTGCTTCAACTACTCAATAGAATAATGAAAGCATTTATCGCGTATCACATTTTTTATTCAGAAAATCTCACCACACGACAAAAATAAAAGATACTTACGCGTATGTACAGTAGTTGTGATTGTGGCTCACATCTTCCTCTGATTTTACGTTCAGAAACGGCCTAAACGCCTTCTATGAGTCGGGGAGAAGCTTCCCATCCAATTTTCTTACAAATTGGCAAACAGGGTCTTTTAACGTCAGATTCCCAAGACGTTGCTCATATTCCGGTTTGAATTTATTCCACAAACATTGAATTCCGTAATATACAAGTCCACTAGGATGCGTGTCAAGAGAAATTTCAATATTATCTAAATTCTCCTTATTCAGACCATCATTAATGAACTGAATTTTATCTTCTCTGTTTGTAGATGGAATTCCTAAAGATCGACATTTTACATTACAGTTCCATCTAGCACATTTATAGCAAACGGCTAGCATCTTTGCTCGTCGTTTCTTGGCATATGAACTTTTTCCAAGCCCTGGTAAAAATCTAGTCGGTGTTTCTGTGAATTCACCTTCTATTCTTACTTTGGCTTCGATAATGAATCTTATGTCAAAAGGTATGCTTTTATTCATAAGCAACCTCATCCTTTCAATCCTTGTCTTGTAAATTTTTAAAATTGCATTTTTGCCTAGAAAGGGAATTTTTTTTTCGATTATATACAATGTTTCTTCCATAAAAATAAATAAAAATAAAATGACAATGAAAATAATTGAAGAAAATATCTACAAATATCAGTTGTTGTTGTGGGAAACTGAAAAATCCAACTTTAATAGTCACGGAGTACCGTTATCCGCCACTTGACCGGACAAACACAATTGAGTACTAAGTTACAACGTCGAGAAATTTGTACCTATAAAAATAGTTTACAATGTAAGATTTCAAATATAACTTATACTTCCCCGGCAACGGCGCCAAAAACTTGACACGTTTTTAGTGTAACTATCGCAAGTGCACGATATCGTATCAAGTAGTAAAGTGGACTTTTTGAGCCCGGTTTATCGATCCCACAAGGAAGTTTGGTTATAATTTGAATGATACACTATTAGTCTATTTTTATAGATACTTAAGATGAGTGAAACACACAATTAAAAAGTTTGGTTTAATAATTGCAAAGAAATTGCAATAATAGTTCTAATATTATAAGGAAATAAAAAGATAGCAATAATAATAGATTGATTATCGATAAAATGAAATAGTTGGGATTACAAACTTAGTTCGTCATTAGTTATAAAAGATGTATAGGAGATCATAAAATGAATTTACTTATTATGTTGTGTAGATTGGATTTTCCTTAAAAAGACGGTTTCTCTTTCGAACTATAAAACGGCCCTTACATATTGAATCAATCCACTATATTTCTATGTTGATTGGCTTCAATACATAGCATTAGGATTTATGAAAATAACTCAAAGAATCATCTAAGGACTAGGGGTATATTTCTATCCCCTAGAACAACTTAGAGTGAAGATCATTTGATCTAATCAAACATATTTTCATTCGAAACACATGAAGACCATAAATATCGTCATTTATTGGCCAAATAAATAAAGATTGTTAAAACAATGAAAATCACACACAATAATAAGTAATTCACAATAGATCTTTATACAAACATAAATAACATGACTAACCTTGTTTATAATCCCAACTAAAAATTACTTAGCCCATGAAGGGTTTATTACACATATTACAAGCTTGTGTGGTCATTATTAGTTGAATCAAGAGAAAGAATTGATCCTAACTCCCTTAGTAGATAAAGGAGATAGAAACAATAAACTCTCTGAACAACATATGTTATACCACACTTACAAGGACCACTCAAGAACACAAGTGTGTTCTTCACACAAAAAGAAAAGTTTACATAAAAATGGAAAATTATAAGATGAATGATGAAGGATCTAAGGGGCCTATTTATACACCTAAAGTCATCTAATAGCTCCAAAACTCCAGCATTATTACATTAGATCGGATCAATGCCAGCCATCCCCTCAATAATACACCAAAAGTATAAAAAATTAGACAAATCATAGCACTGTCAAGAGTTACGCCGTAACATTCTGTGAGTTACGGCCGTAACTAGGGTGACTTACGGCCGTAACTCCTGAATGTTACGGCCGTAATGTGGCTTCGTAAATTTGCTCATTTGAAGCTTTGATAGTTACGTTTCCAGCCCAGAATTTCTCAGACTTTGCGTTTTTGCCCCAGATCTTCTTCGGATGATAACTTTTGATATATAACTCTGATTTTGAATCCGGAAAGACTGCCGAATTCATCTCGAAAAGCCCTACAACATGAATATATCAAAATTCAATAAAGAGAATATTTATTAAACATGTTGTTTCTTGAGTAATTCAGTTATTTAATCCGATCATCATCCGATAAAAATAAAATTATTAAAACTAATAAATTAAAAGCAAAAAACGAGTAGACTAGCTCAATTATGGGTGAATTTTATCGATACAAACCATGGATAAGTATACAAAACTGACACTTATCAGTTTTGCATTTGTATATATCTTCAATCCATACCAATATATGAGCGTGTGGGAGGCCACGTTTTTGGAACTCGATCACGTAAACAACTGGAAAAAAAATACGCAAACCAAGCTTGTATTAATATAAATCTGGAAAAAATAGATAATATTGATGGATAAGGTTTTTTGTATCACCTGCTTGACATACTCCAAAAATCTGTTTTTTCATAATATCATCAAGCAGCTCATTTAACTTCATCTTGAAAACTCGGGTGCCAACTTCAGGCCGATCATGCGGTTTCTGCCCGGGAATATAAGATAACATTTCCGCAATTTCTGGCCATTTTGGATTAGAAGTGAAAGTGATGAAGAGATCCAGATTGCCAAATTGCCGACATAGAGCCATCGCATCCTGGTAGTTTTGTTGCATATATCTTGGGCTTCCTGTGAAGCTCGAGGGCAAAACTATTCTTTGGCCAATCGCTTCAGCTTTTGTATCTCCTCTTGTAACAGCGTCATATAGATTATGATAGAGGTCGACACGCAAGTCATCTTGATTGTTCCTCGTCCAACTAAGTCTTTGCTCTTCAATAGCTGTGTAAGCATCCACCAGGAATTGCTGAAATAGGCGTCCACCTCGCAGTAAAGTAGTTCCTTCATTATCTCTATATTGAATTACATAACAATAGTACTCTCTCATTGTTAAGAAACCACGTTTCGTTTTTCTTTTGCCTGAATTGTTATGGTAAGGTATCTCTTCATGGAAGCCATCTTCTCCGTATGGAAATAACAAAGGATACTGCAGTGCCATGTACGATGGATGCAATTCTGATATTCTTTCTGGGCCAAAGTTCTTGTTTTTTACAATAATATCTCTTGTTGCATTAGCGTCACCAAAATCATTTGTTACTAAAACTGCCACTTCAGAAACAGTTGGTGTGTTATATTGCCTTGGGTTTGTTCTCTGTCCAAGGAGGCAAAGTTGAAAGTCATATGAGTTATTTTGGTCACACCAATCTCTTGTAACACCCCCAATCCACTCAGGGATATTACACGCCGTAGACCCTCTCCTCGAGGATCTACCAGGCTGGTAACAATATTTAACATCTCGACAATGCCTTCAAGGCTATAATGACTCAGTAGACCGATTTGGTCTTTCCACAAATACATACAACTCATGCCCACGCAGGGGACAAAATACAACTACACCCGTACAACGGGAACAATACAGCAGCGGAAAATAAAGTACAACTGAACCAACACACGATGTACGGTTCCTCATGTGATTAGTATCGATCATCTTTCATCATCCTTCGTGCCGACCCTGTGTTATGCTCCAAAACCTGAATGCAAAAACAGACATCCACCCCCCGAATACTCGGGGGTTAGCAAAACTCCACTGTTTTGCTAGTGCAAATACAAAGTGCGAATACGAGCCATACACTTCACATTCCACGAATAACAATAACCGAGGATCCTCAAAGATCCAAACGAAGCGAAAAGTACTTCCCGAGGCAAGGGTTTGAGAAAACATTTCAAAAACGAAATATCATAAATCAATGGGAATAATTTATAATACGGTTTAGAATGCAATCGTGATTTTTAATAGAAAACTTTTTAGGATTATCAAATCATACTTTTCGAAAACCAAAAGACAAAAGGGGTCACCGCCCCAAAGGTTTACTTTACGGAAAATGACATTAACCAAATCGTTGGGATTTTAGCCCCAAATTCGTAAACGACTTTTATAAACCATTGGGATTTTAGCCCCAAATCTCATCAACTCACGACACGAAGCGTCAACAAGGTTCGTCTTCCAACGACAAAATCCACAAATAAATGATTTAAAACAAACAACAAAATACTCTAGAGCCATCCTAGCCAAGTAGGCCAAACGAACAACTTACCACTTACACATTTAGTCAATGCATGCAAATGAAAACAGTACAAAATCACTCATTTCCGGAACTGCCAATATCTACTCACATTAGTAATATGCACCACAATTAACCGCGGACCCACGGCCGTGGATCCCTGCGAGACCCGTCGGATCTAACCCACAGTGGTTAAAAGCAAGCTCGCGGTCCACAGCTTCGTGGAGCCCTACCGAGACCCCGTCGGATCTAACCCGTAGTGAGCATACACACACACACGTTACTCATGCAATACTAACATGCTAAGAATGTAAGTTCATTAAGAATACTCACTAGAGATGGCCATTAACTCGACACCATTACCAAACTCTTCAAAAATACAATAACAAGCTTAAATACGGAATACACGATTCCATAACTTTAAACAAGAGGAGTATCATCATCAAATCCTTCAACGTTCAAAAGAATCAAATCATAATCAATTCTCAAAAACCGTTCACAAAACACACTCGTTTTGAAAGAAAGCCTTTAACGAGGCTAAACCGAAATCCTTTGAAACTTCATTTCAAATAACCAAACAAACACATTAAGACGACCGCCGATCATCATATCCATAAAACGAGAAAAGTATGGGCAATGTACTTGCCTCGAATAAGAACAACGCGGAGAATCGACCGAAGTAGGTTGGCCCGAACCGACTACGAACCCGCCGACTCCACCGAACGCCAACTCACGTTCATAAACTACGAAGGACAATTAATAACAATGAAATGAATTCCATAACACGACTCAAAGCCGTTGAATTCAAAGAACGAATGACGAAAGTTCACGGATTTCCCAAAATGGCCAAGAACACGATTCGTTCCGTCAAAACCCGAAAACGGAATTCCAAGTTGAAACATGGATATACAATCCATAGAATGTGTTTAACAACATCATTTAACCACAATCGATCCATCAAAAACGGATGAAAAACGAGATCGAGAACAAATCCCCAAAAAGTCAACTCGAAGGAAATCAAGAATTATACTTCGATTCGACGAAGAACAATGGATTAAATGATGTTAAACACAAGAATACTATCAAGATTAATCATACCCATCATGAATTAATCAACAACACGGAACGAATCGGACGAAAATGCAAAAATCCCCAAATTCACGAAATTAGGGTTCTAAGGAAGATTACCTTGATTCGCTGGATCAAAGGTTGATAAAGGACGATCGATTGATGTTATGGACTCAGAACTTCATGGTTTTGTTGTTAAACAACATGGCTTAAATCGCCCATGAATCTCCACTCGCGGATGGAGAAGGAAGGAAATGAAAAACGAAGTGAAATGTATTGCTTTCGGCCATATATATCGGGACGACCTAGCGTGCGCTAGCCTTCCCGGACTAGCGTGCGCTTCTCGGCGGTATCGGCCGAGTACCCTCGGCAGGGCCCACAACACCGGCATCACCGACCAACCTGCCGGCCGAACCTGTCGACCCGACTCCGCTAGCGTGCGCTACGGCCGGATACTGCGCGCTAGCCTGGCACATCCGGTAGCCACCGGATGGCTGCCGGCAGTGCGTCGCTAGCCGGCCGACAGCGTGCGCTACGCTGCCGACTAGCGCGCGCTTCGCTCGGCGTAGCGTGCGCTACTGCCGATCCCGACCGAGTCGAGAACCTCGAAACCCCATCGCCAGGCCCGATAGCGTACGCTAGGCCACCCGGCGGCGTGCGCTACACCTGCCGGTTAGCGCGCGCAGCCTTCCGGCCGTAGCGTGCGGCTGCGCCGGTTCTGCCGCACCGTCCGGCCGGTGCCTGCAATCGTCCGGCGATCCCGCCACCGTCCGGCGATCCATGCCGTCGGCGATCCGCCACCGCGTGGCTCGGCGACCCGATTTAGAAAATAGCGGAACGAACACGGCGAAAAGTTCGCGGACAAGATAAACGACTCGAAATGAAAGCGTAATACCATAATTAGTCATACGCGACCAAGAAACGGGTCGAGACAACAATTACAGATACGGATACGTAACTTTCAAGAAATTACAAAAAGGCCCAAAGCGCCGGAAATCACGATACGTGATCGAATAACCAAACCGAAGTTCACAACACGTCTAACAAAGTTAAACGGACTTGCGGGAAACTCGAATCGCGGTTTCGGTCGAGATTCGCAAGAATCGAACTCAAGTGCGGAAAAGTCGCTAAAAGCACAGAACTCAACGAAACGACACCGAAACGAACTCGGATGTCAAAAGTGTAGAATTAATCATTCTCGAGAATGACGAAACGGCCATGAGCGAGTCGTCAAAGCAGGACTTCCGCCGAAAAAAGAAATTACAGGAAATCGAAAATTGCGGATATTACATTCTACCCTCCTTAAAAGAAGTTTCGTCCGAAACTTAAAACAAGTAGGGAGAAGAAATATTCCGCCAGGAAAAACTCAACGAGACACACAAGAATGCGTAACTAACGCCCAACGGCGAAATGTTACAAACAACGCAAAGGAATATACGGCGTGTAAACACGCTCCACGGTGACCAACACAACGTCGCCGTTAGGGATATAATAAAACCGACAAGTGACAAGCGTCATCAAACGGATACTATAGCCAAGTCAATTATCCGATAATCACAAAACACAACGAACGAAAATCAATATGATTGACCAACCCAACGGTACATCAATCAAAACGCGAGTCAACCGCTGAACAAACACGGAATCCCATCGCCTAAGGGATGGAAGATTGAAAACGAAACTAATTTCCCGAACTAAAGGGAATTACGAAGGAGCCTGAACGTTCAACAATCACGAAATGAGCACAAAAACCGAACAAACAAACGATCGAGACAACAAAAATCGAACAATCATGTTCGAATCACAAAGAACAATAAAGTTCAAACAACAACTCCGAGGATGATCTGGTGAGAACTACAAGACATGCATTGCCGAAGATCCACAGGAAAGGGAATAGCGATTGAAAGGTCACCACGACGAACGAGTTATTCCAAAACGATACCACACTCGTTCGATAAACAGAAACAAGGGGCGGACAATCTCAGAAATGTCAACAAACATAAATGAGTCGACAGAGTCGAAAACATAAGAGTTCCAAATCCGATCCACTTCGAATAAAAGAACTAGTAGAACCAGATGATGTCACTCCCAAACAAGGTTCACAAGAATCGAACTGAAAAAGTAACATCGATAACCGATCAACTCAAAACAAGATCACGATTCGTTCGGACGATGGCGAAATACCGAACAAGTTCATAAAGTACCAACGAACATGAGCGAATCGATAGACTGGAGAAAGAGAAAATACAGAAGTCCAAATAGTACGGGCATTACCTCCGACCTCGTCCACGAAATTCACAAAAAAAAAACGGGAGCAAGGTAACAAGACATTAAACAATCGACGCATAACGGAACCATCACCGATGCACACGGTCATACCAAACCAAGCTCTAACAGCTCGCACATGCGCGACAACGCAGAGATTGCCATGAGGCGACAACATTCAATACCAACACTCCGCCTCTCACAGGGGCTAGCACAACCAATGTGTGGAAAGCGTCTCAACGCTCACACCGCCAATTCGATCATACTCGGGAGAAAGTATCAAAATGACAACGCGAACATCACACATACATACCCAGCCCTCAAACGGGAATGGATAGGTTTTAAAAACGAAAACCTCATTTTGAAAATAATTTAGAAGAATACTGGTTGATCTTGAGTATCACCTTTCAAAAAGTATAAACGTGAAACATCGTTATCGAGACACTGGAGAACCATTTCGCATTTGATAAGAATGAAGATACTTTCTCTTAATGAAAACTTTCAAAATATTCGACCCTCGGGTCTAAATAAAAGTGTTTCTAAAATATTGAAAATATCTCAAAGCATTTTGGTCCTCGAGGTAGAAATTTTTGAAATATATTGTGGCACCTTGGATGTACCACAAGAAAATAACCCATTTGAAAAGTATGTCTCAAATTTATTTTTCTAAGATACTCAAGGTTTTCAAAATCCAATAGGCGAGAATGCCCAAAACTCACACATACCGACGTTCACTAAAACAACTCCTAGCACACGCATCAAAGCGTTTAAAATCAAGACAATACATGTCTTTAAACGAAAATAAACGATAAAATACCATATTCGAACAAAACCACCGATAAAATACCCTCCGCACCGGCTAGTGAACAAGTCGACAGCGTATAAGCACAAAGCTTCCACAAGAGGTTTGTAAAACGTGCAAATCAATTCGGAAATCATCAACAACGGACAAAAACAACAATAAAAAGACATCACAAACGACGACATTCCTCGTATAAATCAAATACGAGAGTCGACTAAATATATATTGTGAAATCAAAATTCACATAAGGATTCCACCACTTAACAAATAATCATAAAAATAGCTCGTGTCACACGAGGCACAACACAAAGAAGGGAGACTTACTTCCACAAGTCGCACGAAGATGATGATCGCCCCACGATACTAATCACGACCAACAAACTCAAACGACGCGTCGCGACACGACTCAGTCAGATAAAAATCCAACGAAACAAGACTCAAACAACACGACTTGACCCGACAGCCTAGGTTTCCTCCACCTAAGCTCCGATACCATTTATGTAACACCCCCAATCCACTCAGGGATATTACACGCCGTAGACCCTCTCCTCGAGGATCTACCAGGCTGGTAACAATATTTAACATCTCGACAATGCCTTCAAGGCTACAATGACTCAGTAGACCGATTTGGTCTTTCCACAAATACATACAACTCATGCCCACGCAGGGGACAAAATACAACTACACCCGTACAACGGGAACAATACAAAGATGGAAAATAAAGTACAATCGAACCAACACACGATGTACGGTTCCTCATGTGATTAGTATCGATCATCTTTCATCATCCTTCGTGCCGACTCGTGTTATGCTCCAAAACACGAATGCAAAAGCAGGACATCCACCCCAGAATACTCGGGGTTAGCAAACTCCACTGTTTTGCTAGTGCAAATACAAAGTGCAAATACGAGCCATACACTTCACATTCCACGAATAACAATAACCGAGGATCCTCAAAGATACAATCGAATCGAAAAGTACTTCCCGAGGCAAGGGTTTGAGAAAACATTTCAAAACGAAATATCATAAATCAATGGGAATAATTTATAAAACGGTTTAGAATGCCATCGAGAGTTTTAATAGAAAACAATTTAGGATTATCAAATCCTACTTTTCAAAACCAAAAGACAAAAGGGGTCACCGCCCCAAAGGTTTACTTTACGGAAAATGACATTAACCAAATCGTTGGGATTTTAGCCCCAAATCCGTAAACGACTTTTATAAACCATTGGGATTTTAGCCCCAAATCTCATCAACTCACGATACGAGAACGTCAACAAGGTTCGTCTTCCAACGTCAAAATCCACAAATAAATGATTTAAAACAAACAACAAAATACTCTAGAGCCATCCTAGCCAAGTAGGCCAAACGAACAACTTACCTCTTACACATGTAGTCAATGCATGCACATGAAAACCGTTCAAAAGTACTCATTTCCGGAAATGCCAATATCGAATCACATTTGTAAAAATGCACCACAATTAACCGCGGACCCACAGCTTCGTGGATCCCTGCCGAGACCCCGTCGGATCTAACCCACAGTGGTTAAAAGCAAGCTCGCGGTCCACAGCTTCGTGGAGCCCTACCGAGACCCCGTCGGATCTAACCCGTAGTGAGCATACACACACACACGTTACTCATGCAATACTAACATGCTAAGAATGTAAGTTCATTAAGAATACTCAATAGAGATGGCCATTAACTCGACACCATTACCAAACTCTTCAAAAATACAATAACAAGCTTAAATACGGAATACACGATTCCATAACTTTAAACAAGAGGAGTATCATCATCAAATCCTTCAACGTTCAAAAGAATCAAATCATAATCAATTCTCAAAAACCGTTCACAAAACACACTCGTTTTGAAAGAAAGCCTTTAACGAGGCTAAACCGAAATCCTTTGAAACTTCATTTCAAATAACCAAACAAACACATTAAGACGACCGCCGATCATCATATCCATAAAACGAGAAAAGTATGGGCAAGGTACTTGCCTCGAATAAGAACAACGCGGAGAATCGACCGAAGTAGGTTGGCCCGAACCGACTACGAACCCGCCGACTCCACCGAACGCCAACTCACGTTCATAAACTACGAAGGACAATTAATAACAATGAAATGAATTCCATAACACGACTCAAAGCCGTTGAATTCAAAGAACGAATGACGAAAGTTCACGGATTTCCCAAAATGGCCAAGAACACGATTCGTTGTCAAAACCCAGCGGAATTCCAAGTTGAAACATGGATATACAATCCATAGAATGTGTTTAACAACATCATTTAACCACAATCGATCCATCAAAAACGGATGAAAACGAGATCGAGAACAAATCCCCAAAAAGTCAACTCGAAGGAAATCAAGAATTATACTTGATTCGACGAAGAACAATGGATTAAATGATGTTAAACACAAGAATACTATCAAGATTAATCATAACCATCATGAATTAATCAACAACACGAAACGAATCGGACGAAAATGCAAAAATCCCCAAATTCACGAAATTAGGGTTCTAAGGAAGATTACCTTGATTATTTGGATCAAAGGTTGATAAAGGACGATCGATTGATGTTATGGACTCGAACTTCATGGTTTTGTTGTTAAACAACATGGCTTAAATCGCCCATGAATCTCCACTCGCGGATGGAGAAGGAAGGAAATGAAAACGAAGTGAAATGTGATGCTCGACCATATATATAAGACGGCTTTAGCGTGCGCTAGCCTTCCCGGACTAGCGTGCGCTATCGGCCGGTATCGGCCGAGTACCCTCGGCCAGGGCCCACAACACCCGGCATCACCGACCAACCTGCCGACCGAACCTGCCGACCCAACTCCCGCTAGCGTGCGCTACGGCCGGATACTGCGCGCGCTAGCCGATCGGCCAGAGCCACCGGATCAACTGCCCGGCAGTGCGACGCTAGCCGGCCGACGGCGTGCGCTTACGCTGCCGACTAGCGCGCTACGCTCGGCGTAGCGTGCGCTACTGCCCGATCTGGCCGAGTCGAGAACCTCGAAACCCCGCTGTGCCCGGGCGATAACGTACGCTAGGCCACCGGCGGCGGCGCTACACTGCCGGTTGCGCGCGACCTTCCGGCCGTAAGCGTGCGCTCGCCGGTTCTGCCGCACCCGTCCGGCCGGTGCCATAATCGTCCGGCCGATCCCCGCCACCGTCCGGCGATCCGCCACCGTCCGGCGATCCGCCACGCTGTGGCTCGGCGACCGATTTGAAAGCAGGCGGAACGAACACGACGAAAAGTTCGCGGACAAGATAAACGACTCGAAATGAAAGCGTAATACCATAATTAGTCATACGCGACCAAGAAACGGGTCGAGACAACAATTACAGATACGGATACCCGTAACTTTCAAGAAATTACAAAAAGGCCCAAAACGCCCGGAAATCACGATACGTGATCGAATAACCAAACCGAAGTTCACAACACGTCTAACAAAGTTAAACGGACTTGCGGGAAACTCGAATCAGCAGTTTCGGTCGAGATTCGCAAGAATCGAACTCAAGTGCGGAAAAGTCGCTAAAAAGCACAGAACTCAACGAAACGACACCGAAACGAACTCGGATGTCAAAAAGTGTAGAATTAATCATTCTCAGAATGACGAAACGGCCATGAGCGAGTCGTCAAAACAGACTTCCGCCGAAAAAAGAAATTACCGGAAATCGAAAATTGCGGATATTACATCTCTAGCCATTCGGAATGATTTGGCAACAGAACTGAATTGATCTAACATATGAATGAGGCTTCTGATTATTGTTTCATCGGTCCCTTCTTTGGTCTGATTATCAATGAAAGCTGACATACGATTGCTGACTTCATTTTGTGTGTCAAAGAAGTAAAGTTGAGCGAACTTGGGATGAGCCCCTTCTGCAGGAAGGAGAGACCCTATTTTGTGATAGTTTTGACCATTTATTCTAAATGTATATGGCCCTTTTAGTTGATTTATTGAGTGATCTATTTTTCTTCCAAAAGATGTGAAGCAGAACATGCCATTGTATACCCTGATTCGTTCTCTAAACTTTGCTGTGCCAAGATCATTAGAGTTTAACATCGTGCTTAATGGTGCAGGGGCTTCTTTGAATTTCGGTAAACGCACTTTACCATCTTGGCAGCACATGGAGAACGTAGGATTTGCGGTCTTGTTTGCTTTTTTTCTCTCTTCATGCCACATGTACGCATGACAGTTAGGACACTTGCTTGCTGGCGGGCCAAGGTTATGGTAAGAAACTTGCAAACCTTATCAATTAAATGTATTACTGTTAGTGTGTGCCAGAGTTAAGCTTGGTTCTTAAAGTTCCAGTGAATTAAAATTAATAATGCATGCTAAATTGATAAATGAATTTTAGTAAGACATATACTTTCTTGTCGAGGTAACTGCTGCTCTTTTTGGGACCTTTCTAAATGACCGAGTACCACTTGTTCCTGATAATCCAAATGAATAATACTTTATTTTAGGAATTACGTCTGCTGTTTAGAAAATATAAGCTAGGTGCAGGATGGGTTTTAACTGAACCAACACCTTTTCTGTTATATTACCCCTTTTCGTCAAACAACTAATGTTCGTTGTTAATAAAATATAAGTTGGCTGCAGTAATGGGTTTAACTCCGTTGCCGTTATCTGTTCTTCAGCAGGCTTTACAAATTAGTCTTATTATGCTAATCATGGATCTTTAGAACTAACTATGTTAACATGGTGCCTGTTATCCACTCATGCTTCAATAACGAATGTATACGAAGCAGGATTTAACAAAATCCGAGGCCATTTTTTATAATGATAAGGCACTAATTTAGTGACCGCTTTAAAATTGGCAATATGGGAGCATAGGGGGAATGTAACATAAAAAGTAAATTAAGCTGTAAAATTACATCTTCACCTCTACGGATTTAAATTTTAAGCTGTTAACATCCTAAATTCTCATTAAAGAAAAACTTAATGTGTACATTAGGAGAAGAAATCACCTGCTTGTGTCTCTTGTTGATTTGTTTTCTGGTCAGGGAATGTATTTCCTCTTAATTTATGTGTTGGGCCTCTCCTTGACTCTCTCACGTCTGATGATTCGCCTGGAATATTTCGCTAATTTATAAGCATAACTATAATATTTTTGGCTTCAAATATTTCTTAGAAATTTGCAAGATTAAATGAAAGGTTGAATGTCTATTTGTACCTGCTTGTTGTGTATTCGCCTGAGTTAATTTGAGACCACAATAAGCCTGCACTTTCCCGACTGGCCTTATATTTGTATGTGAATGTATGATTATCGAATTGTGTAGCATGTTGGAGAGGGATGGGATTTTGCTGACACCGTTCCATGGATCTGCAGCATAAAAAACCAGTTTATAGTAGTTATATACTGAAACTGTCTGTGCAAGTTTGGTTTTTATTATATTTAGTACAAACCTTGAGCCATAATTTCAGCACAATTTTAACTTAGTGTTTGTCTAAAAGAAGCTGATTTATTAGATAAAGTTGGTATTAAACAGAAACAGGGATTCATATATGAAGTTAAAAAGGTTAATCTTTTGGAGTCTCTCTTCTTAATTTGTTTACTGGTGTTGAGGTTGGATGTCAAAAGGTAGCTTATTAATTATAATGTGACAGTTTCTTTCAGCTTGATGCCTTAATTTATAGTAATAATAATTATTTTGGTCTCCAAAAATAATAATAATCAGATATATTTTACTTTCAAATTTGAATTACTTTATTTTAGGAATTCACGTCTGCATTTAGAAAATATAAGCTAGGTGCGGGATGGGTTTTAAGCGAGCCAACACCTTTTACATTATATTACCCTTTTCGTCAAACAACTAATGTTCGTTGTTAATAAAATATAAGTTAGGCTGCGATTATGGGTTTAACTCCGTTGTCGTTATCTGTTCTTCATGAGGCTTTACAAATTAGTCTTATTATGCTAGTCATGGATCTTTAAAACTAACTCTGTCAACATGGTGCTCATTATCCGCTCATGCTTCAATAACGAATGTATACGACGGCATTTAACAAAATCCCGTGCCATTTTTATAATGATAAGGCACTACTTTAGAGACCGCTTTAAAATTGGCAATATGGGAGCATAGGGGAATGTAACATAAGAAGTAAATTAAGTAAAATTACATCTTCACCTCTACGGATTTAAATTTTAAGTCGTTAACATCCTAAATTCTCATTAAAGAAAACTTAATGTGTACATTAGGAGAAGAAATCACTGCTTGTGTCTCTTGTTGATTTGTTTTACGGTCGGGGAATGTATTTCCTCTTGATTTATGTGTTGGGCCTCTCCTTGACTCTCTCACGTCGATGATTCGCACGGAATATTTCGCTAATTTTTAAGCATAACTATAATATTTTCGGCTTCAAATATTTCTTAGAAATTTGCAAGATTAAATGAAAGGTTGAATGTCTGTTTGTACCTGCTTGTTGTGTATTCGTTTGAGTTAATTTGAGACCACAATAAGCCTGCACTTTCGTCTGGCCTTATATTTGTATGTGAATGTATGATTATTGAATTGTGTAGCATGTTGGAGAGGGATGGGATTTCTTGTGGCCGTTCCATGGATCTGTGACATAAAAAACCCGTTTATAGTAGTTATATCTGGCCCATGCATGCAAGTTTGGTTTTTATTATATTTAGTACAAACCTTGAGCCATAATTTCAGCACAATTTTAACCTATTGTTTGTCTAAAAGAAGCTGATTTATAAGATAAAGTTGGCATTAAACAGAAATAGGGATTCATAAAGGAAGTTAAAAAGGTTAATCTTTTGGAGTCTCTCTTCTTATTTTGTTTACTGGTGTTGAGGTTGGATGTCAAAAGGTAGCTTATTAATTATAATGTGACAGTTTCTTTCAGCTTGATGCCTTAATTTATAATAATAATAATTATTTTGGTCCCCAAAAATAATAATAATCAGATATATTTTACTTTCAAATTTGAATTGCTGGCCTTATTTTTTTCATACATTTTATCATGTATTATACATGAACCACTACTAAGCGAGACAAAGTGCATGTACTGCAAAGGCTTGTCTTTTTGTTATCAAGGTTCATAATTATGAGAGGTGTTTGCGTTGGGACATCTATTAACTAATTAAGTCATGCCCATTTGTTTTATGAAAAGGGGTATGACTTAATTAAGTTTCTTTGGACTAATAATACTCACTGGAATTTCATAGCATAGAGCCTAATTAGATGTGATGCTTTTTGGATCTCCAACTTTTTAAGATTTGAGAGTTCACCACATTTAAATACTTGTAGGGTCACATGAAAAGCAACGTAAGTCCGAAGGGATCAATAACCAATTGTGCATGACTTAAAAATGTTTCTGCGGATCTTAGGACAGTTCCAAACTACAGCAAAGTAAACAACTGTTCAGATAGCAATATCTAATGAAAACTAACACTTGCTGAAGCTGATATTAGAAAATAATTAGTATTAAAACTTTTATGTGGTCACCTTTATAATTGGATATTAGGAAACTGTTACTTAATCAGATAATACTACTGAAACCATTATTGGTTTTTATTTTTTTTTATGGGGAAATGGTAATATAAAACCTAATCTATATTAGTTTATCTTGATGCGGGTATGGCGATTGCCACAACTGGTTGTATTTATCATAGTATTTCTGATTAAGCCTTGGCAAATGCATGCAACCTTGCATTACATTTGATCTCAGGTTCTCAATGTTTAGTGGAATGGACTTATATTCTTGTGCTGTTAGAATTGATGTTTTTGCTGATATAGGTGAGCAATATGTGTCCTAGTATAGGTAATCCGGTGCACAAACAATTTTTTAAAGTATCTCTCTTTGTAGATTGTCATATAATGTTTTTTGGTTCAAATTTGTCTGTCGAATTGGATTAGCTGGTAAGACAAAAAGGTCTGTGGAATAGCACTGATTTTATTCTTTATATTCCATTCTTCAATTTCATAACATAAAGCCTAATTAGATGTGATCCTTTTGTAGTTTGTCATCTAATGTTTTTTGGTTCAAGTTTGTATGTCGAATTGGATGAGATGGCAAGACAAAAAGGTCTGTGGAATAGCACTGATTTTATTCTTTATATTCCATGTAATATCCGGATTTATTACAGTGTATTTCATCTGTATTCAAACCATGTATTATTCGGATTGGTGATTTTGATTATTAGAGTATGATATTTCATGCATTGATATCATTATACATAAGTATAGAAACTTGCAAAATTGCTCAAGCAACCTCGTGATAGCGCACGCTAAGAATGTATCTTAACGCGCGCTATCGGGCCATTATTAGCGCACGCTATGAAGATAGGAGTTGTGTGCGCTAAGGACTCAATTATTGAGCGGGACGGCTAACACATGCACCAGCCGGGACATGGGTCCGGATAAGATTCCCGCTGACGCACCCGGACAAATTCTGAAGTCAACCATTATTAACGCACGCTAAGGGATGCTTAGTAGCGTGCGCTAACTTGTTAATAATGCAGAATATTATAAATGGGACAACAACCGTTTTGGCTTTCATTTCTTTCGCCCTTTCTTCATCCTTGAGAGTTCAGAGAGCTGTAGTAATACTCCTATACACTTAGAACACATATTGTTGGTGTTATACATCGGTTATCACTTGGGAATGTTCATGGAAATGGAATAGCACCTTGTAGTGGCATACAACCAACCGGAGTGGGATTCTACCTTACGGTTTAGTGATTTTCGTCATTTTAAGGTATGTTCAATCTATCTCCAGACTTAGAGTTGGATTCTAATGATTTGGATGATCATGTTAACAAGATATGGATTTTCATAGATGAATTATCCAAGTATATCATGTTTGGAATAGTGCGATGAATAAGCCTTAAATACCTTGATTATAATCATCATGATTCGAATCTTAGTACACTGAATATGTGTAGAGAAGCTTCTATCATTGGTAAACCGAATCTAATAGATGATTTCATAGTAATCTTGGACTAGACGTTAACATCCTTATTGTTAGATAAATCTAAAGGTTTGATCATGGAAGGATTTATCTAGTATAGATAGAATGTTTATCAACTTCAGCATAATAATATGGATTGATATAGAGGTGTTGATATCAACCGTTAAGCTTTTCGAATTGTCGTATGAAGATTTGAAGTCGGAATGGAATATGGTTTTATATTGGTATGCATATCCTTGAATCCGAAGTTGTCTTTATCCGTAAAATCATTCATAAGGGTATGAACATGGTATTCATGGAAGTAACATGAATTATCACGCAATATTTCATTGTTTCGATCATGGCAAGAACGATTCTTGCTTTCGTGATAAAGCGCCATGCGAGATAGCGCACGCTATGCTATGCGATTTAACGTGGCGCTATCGAGCACGAGTTAGCGCGGCGCTACGCTTGGTAAGTAACGACGCTAGACCATCGACGAAGTCATTGGCCGGTCGGTGAAATCGACCATGCATCGTTAGCGTGCGCTAGGCTTTGTTGTTTGCGTGCGCTATCGGGCGGACTTAACGCACGCTACAGTACTTAGCGTGCGCTAAGCGATTCAGCGGTGTATTTTATGAACTTTTGGCCGTGAATCGAATTGTTAAACATTCATACGACGTGAGATAAATCCTATATCATTTCTTTTGTTAAGGTTTGGTCTCGTTACGTGATTGATTGAGGAGGACGACCGTCGAGTGTTCATTTCCGTAGAAGTACTGTTATTGTCTTCAAATCGAGGCAAGTACCTTAATTGTTTTATGTATTGTTGTTATACATATTGTCGTGCATGTATCTCGTTATTGTATGTCCACCTCGTGTTGGTCCGACGGGATCATCGGGGGATCTATGCTAGCGTGCGCTGGATCATCGGACGGGTTTTTCCACCACGGGTTGGTCTGACGGGATCATCGTGGGTTCTAGGCAGTGAACGCTGGATCGATGGAATTGCCATGTGTATGTATTGATATCATGCTGTGTTTATCAGTTGTGTATGTTATGTTTGAGTTTCTCGTAGGAGAAGACTCGTTGGTATTTTGTCGTTTACGTTATTATTATTCTTCGTGAGATATGAATAATATGTTATGGTACTTGTACTAACATCGTTGTGCTAACCCCTTCGGGGGTGAACATTTTGTTTGTGTTCAGGATCCAGGAGAGCGGGGAAACAACCACTGTAACTGTATGGCGACGAGGGTGCAGAGTGATGTCCCGACCGGGTTTATTTATCTGTTGTTTATCTGTTATTTCAATAAGTACTCGAGTACGAAGTCATTTGTGATGGGTTTGAATTTGGTGATGTATTCTTGAGTTCTGTCGAACAATTGTACTATTTCTGTATTTGGTCAGAACTGATGTACTGTAATTCCGTTATTTCCATTCGTTAGTACCTTTTTATGCTTGTTCAATTCTTCAGCCTTGTAAATCCTTATGTAAAGGATTTACGGCGCTGTAATATTCCCGAATATATTGGGGGTGTTACAGAATATGGTATCGGAGCTAAGATTATGGATATCTTGGCCGTTGGGTTAAAATAGGGGTCATTTATGTCTTTTGGGGTAACCGGCCGTGAATGACATCACTGCACTGCCTACGTCTTCATGCGGACAGTGGTTGTAAGTTCCTAAACTCTATCTTGTTCTTTACATGTGGTGTCAGCTAAAGGAGTCCGAGTAGATCCTCAGAAGATCGAAGCAATATTGGATTGGAAGCCTCCAAAGAACGTGAAAGAGGTCCGAAGCTTCTTGGGGCTTGCTGGATACTATCGTCGATTCGTGGAAGGGTTTTCTAAAATCTCCCGCCCACTTACTCAACTCCTGCAGAAAACTCAAAAGTTTGAGTGGAATGAATTGTGTCAGATTAGCTTTGATGAATTGAAGAAGAGATTGACGACGGCGCCGATTCTATCACTTACGCAGGGAACTGGAGGATTCATAGTTTACAGTGATGCTTCGAACCAAGGACTTGGGTGCGTGTTGATGCAGAATGATAAGGTGATCGCTTATGCGTCGCGACAACTGAAACCTTATGAAGTGAATTACCCAACACATGATTTGGAGCTAGCAGCAGTGGTTTTTGCCTTGAAGATCTGGAGGCATTATCTGTACGGGACTCACTGTCAGATCTTTACGGATCATAAGAGTCTCAAGTACATATTTAGTCAGAAAGAGTTGAACATGCGGCAAAGAAGATGGTTGGAACTGATTAAGGACTATGACTTGGAGATTTTATATCATCCAGGCAAAGCGAATGTAGTAGCCGATGCACTTAGCCGCAAGCCTGTCTCTATTCAGATGCTGGAGACGCTGACCTCCCAACTTAGCCTTCAGCGAGAGATGATTCGTGAAGGAATTGAGGTATGGTTACAAAGAGTCCAAGGACAACTGTGCGTGATGGAGATAACTTCATCTTTAACCGAAGAAATCAAATCTAGACAGGCAGATGATCCTCTGATGATTCGGTTACATGATGAAGTGATCAAAGGAAAGGCCCCCGGATTCATAATTCATGACGATGGAGTATTGAGATTTCAGAACCGACTCTGCGTTCCCGATGTTGATGTTCTGAAACAGACAATTATGAAGGAAGCTCATAGTTCGCCCTATTCTATCCACCCGGGCACCAGTAAAATGTATATGGACTTGAAGCAGAATTTCTGGTGGGGCAACATGAAGAAAGACGTAGCGGACTATGTTTCGAAATGCTTGACTTGTCAGCAGGTTAAGATCGAACATCAACGGCCTGCTGGAATGTTGAAGCCACTCCCGATTCCTGAATGGAAGTGGGAGGACATATCGATGGACTTTATCACTAATATGCCGAAAACCAGGACAGGAATGAACATGATTTGGGTGATAGTTGATCGTTTAACCAAATCGGCTCATTTTCTAGGCATTAAGGATACGTGGGGACCAGAGAGGTTGGCACGAGTATTTATTTCGGAGATAGTTCGATTGCATGGTACGCCGAAGACCATTGTTTCTGATCGAGACGGCCGTTTTGTGTCTCACTTTTGGAAAGCAGTTCATAAGGCCTTGGGGACTGAATTGAACTTCAGTACAGCTTAACACCCGCAGACTGACGGACAATCTGAGAGAACTATACAAACGGTGGAAGACATGCTAAGGGCCTGTGCCTTAGATTGGTCAAACGATTGGGAAGTTCATCTACCGTTGATTGAATTTACCTACAACAATAGTTGGCATGCTTCCATTAAGATGGCACCGTTTGAGGCATTATACGGGAGAAGGTGCAGGTCGCCCCTATGCTGGGACGATTCGTCAGACTTGATCGGAATAGAACCAGAGTTGATCGTACAGACTCGAGAGAAGATGGCCTTGATTCGTGAAAGGCTGTTGACCGCCCAGAGTCGTCAGAAATCCTATGCGGACGTACGTCGTCGCCCATTGGAGTTCAATACTGGAGACCATGTACTTTTGAAGGTTTCTCCTACTCGGGGAATCTTTCGTTTCGGAAGGAAAGGAAAGCTGAGTCCGAGATATATCGGACCATTTGAGATCCTCGAGAGAGTTGGGGAGTTAGCATACAGATTAGCATTGCCTCCGTCATTGTGCCATGTTCATAACGTGTTCCACGTATCCCAGTTACGGAGGTATATACCAGATCCCAGTCATATCATTGATTTCGGCGAGATCGAAGTCGAGCAGGATGGGACGTTTGAAGAAAGACCAGTCAAGATACTCGAGAGTCGAGTTAAGCAACTGAGGAACAAGTCAATCATTTTGGTCAAAGTTCAGTGGTCACGTCACGGAATGGAAGAAGCCACCTGGGAAACGGAAACTGATATGAAGTCTAGATATCCCGAGTTATTTTCGTCTTGAGTTTCGGGACGAAACTCCTTTTTAGTAGGAGAGTATGTAATATCCGGATTTATTACAGTGTATTTCATCTGTATTCAAACCATGTATTATTCGGATTGGTGATTTTGATTATTGGAGTATGATATTTCATGCATTGATATCATTATACATAAGTATAGAAACTTGCAAAATTGCTCAAGCAACCTCGTGATAGCGCACGCTAAGAATGTATCTTAACGCGCGCTATCGGGCCATTATTAGCGCACGCTATGAAGATAGGAGTTGCGTGCGCTAAGGACTCAATTATTGAGCGGGACGGGTAACACATGCGCCAGCCGGGACATGGGTCCGGATAAGATTCCCGCTGATGCACCCGGACAAATTCTGAAGTCAACGATTATTAACGCACGCTAAGGGATGCTTAGTAGCGTGCGCTAACTTGTTAATAATGCAGAATATTATAAATGGGACAACAACCGTTTTGGCTTTCATTTCTTTCGCCCTTTCTTCATCCTTGAGAGTTCAGAGAGCTGTAGTAATACTCCTATACACTTAGAACACATATTGTTGGTGTTATACATCGGTTATCACTTGGGAATGTTCATGGAAATGGAATAGCACCTTGGAGTGGCATACAACCAACCGGAGTGGGATTCTACCTTACGGTTCAGTGATTTTCGTCATTTTAAGGTATGTTCAATCTATCTCCAGACTTAGAGTTGGATTCTAACGATTTGGATGATCATGTTAACAAGATATGGATTTTCATAGATGAATTATCCAAGTATATCATGTTTGGAATAGTGAGATGAATAAGCCTTAAATACCTTGATTATAATCATCATGATTCG
The DNA here is from genome assembly GCA_033398695.1 of Orobanche coerulescens. Lineage (NCBI taxonomy): Eukaryota > Viridiplantae > Streptophyta > Magnoliopsida > Lamiales > Orobanchaceae > Orobanche > Orobanche coerulescens. Next base: position 111,120,731 of record CM065816.1, on the reverse strand, counting down.
AATCTTAGTACACTGAATATGTGTAGAGAAGCTTCTATCATTGGTAAACCGAATCTAATAGATGATTTCATAGTAATCTTGGACTAGACGTTAACATCCTTATTGTTAGATAAATCTAAAGGTTTGATCATGGAAGGATTTATCTAGTATAGATAGAACGTTTATCAACTTCAGCATAATAATATGGATTGATATAGAGGTGTTGATATCAACCGTTAAGCTTTTCGAATTGTCGTATGAAGATTTGAAGTCGGAATGGAATATGGTTTTATATTGGTATGCATATCCTTGAATCCGAAGTTGTCTTTATCCGTAAAATCATTCATAAGGGTATGAACATGGTATTCATGGAAGTAACATGAATTATCACGCAATATTTCATTGTTTCGATCATGGCAAGAACGATTCTTGCTCGTGAAGAACCGCCATGCGAGATAGCGCACGCTATGCTATGCGATTTAACGTCTATCGAGCACGAGTTAGCGCGGCGCTACGTTTGGTAAGTAACGACGCTAGACCATCGACGAAGTCGATTGGCTGGTCGCTGAAGTCGACCATGCATCGTTAGCGTCGCTAGGCTTTGTTGTTTGCGTGCGCTATCGGGCGGACTTAACGACGCTACGAGTACTTAGCGTGCGCTAAGCGTCAGCATTGTATTTTATGAACTTTTGGCCGTGAATCGAATTGTTAAACATTCATACGACGTGAGATAAATCCTATATCATTTCTTTTGTTAAGGTTTGGTCTCGTTACGTGATTGATTGAGGAGGACGATCGTCGAGTGTTCATTTCCGTGGAAGTATTGTTATTGTCTTCAAATCGAGGCAAGTACCTTAATTGTTTTATGTATTGTTGTTATACATATTGTCGTGCATGTATGTCGTTATTGTATGTCCACCTCGTGTTGGTCCGACGGGATCATCGGGGGATCTATGCTAGCATGCGCTGGATCATCGGACGGGTTTTTCCACCACGGGTTGGTCTGACGGGATCATCGTGGGTTCTAGGCAGTGAACGCTGGATCGATGGAATTACCATGTGTATGTATTGATATCATGTTGTGTTTATCAGTTGTGTATGTTATGTTTGAGTTTCTCGTAGGAGAAGACTTGTTGGTATTTTGTCGTTTACGTTATTATTATTCTTCGTGAGATATGAATAATATGTTATGGTACTTGTACTAGCATCGTTGTGCTAACCCCTTCGGGGGTGAACATTTTGTTTGTGTTCAGGATCCAGGAGAGCGGGGAACAACCACCGGCGTATGACGACGAGGGTGCAGAGTGATGTCCCGACCGGGTTTATTTATCTGTTGTTTATCCGTTATTTCAATAAGTACTCGAGTACGAAGTCATTTGTGATGGGTTTGAATTTGGTGATGTATTCTTGAGTTCTGTCGAACAATTGTACTATTTCTGTATTTGGTCAGAACTGATGTACTGTAATTCCGTTATTTCCATTCGTTAGTACCTTTTTATGCTTGTTCAATTCTTCAGCCTTGTAAATCCTTATGTAAAGGATTTACGGCGCTGTAATATTCCCGAATATATTGGGGGTGTTACATTCCATTCTTCAATTTCATAACATAAAACCTAGTTAGATGTGTTCCGAGCGCTAGAGCTATAGAAAAATAGTAATCAGATTTATTGAATTAAGAGATTGAGCACAAAACATTGGATAGAACATGATACTCATATCAAAGTTAACAAAATTCTAACACAAAGGGTTGGCTATTCCATGATACTCATATCAAAGTTAACAAAATTCTAACACAAAGGGTTGGCTAGTCCATGATACTCATGATACTCATATCCAAAAAGTCTGACCCACACCGTTGGCGTAATTCTTTATTTCGTTATTAGTACTTATTTTGAGTGAAGTTCCTTATTCAGAGTGCTCCTCAGGATCTTTATCAACCGGGACTTTTTTAACAGTAACTTCCTCTATGTCTGAATCTTCTTCAATGTACCTTCAGTTAGTGTGAAAAAAAAAACGTTAATCGTTTATAAGACTTATCATTCAGTGTGAAAACTTATTTTGTGTTTGAAGTTTAACCTTTTCCTTTTTTTGGCTCAGATGCCTTTGATGGGGTACACATTTTTGGGCCCCTCACCAGCCTTTTCATTGGGAACTTATGAATCTCGTCACTGTCGTCCAGGGTGTAACACCCCCAGATCCGACCGGGAATATTACAGCGCCGTGGGCCCCGAGATAGAACCCACAAGGCTGAAGGAAATTTTCGCAAACATTTACAAACACCCAAGAGGATAACGACGGTATTATCTATTAAAAACATTCGAAGATTTATAAAGCTCGTTTATCAAACCGTCGTAAAAACTCATTTGAAACCACAAGGCCCAAAATGTCAAAACTCAACAGTTTAAAAACATACGTTAAGCTATCGCTTACACGTACCGACAGAATAGATTTAGAAAATGATTGCCAAAGTAACCTAAGTTATCGGATACCAAAAGGCCATTTAAAAATACTCACGCAGCGGATAAAGACAAACAATTAAAATACTCTAGCAGCGGAATACAACAACTGATCAGAAACTCAACACACGATTACATGTCCTAGCCAGTATCCTCTGGGAAGCTCATCTCTTCACGACCGCTACAAGCTTGATAATCCAAGAACCTAAAAAGAAAGCCCACGACGGGGTCAGCCATAATATCCAACAATGATAACCATCACATCACGTCAATAATTGCATATCAATGGAAATACTAAGCAAGAATACGACCAATGTAATCTTACCATTGTAATTTTACGAAAATCCACGATTCGTATCCTTAACAACACAATAAGATAATACCGAAATATCTGTACGGTATCTCAACAATACTCAAGGTTCTCAAAACATTATCATAATTCGCGATACGGAAATTACCAACTCTGGCCAATTCAATCCATCGGATAACGTCGACAATTCCAATACGATAATCGATTGTCCATCAAAGACAAGTACCAAGGAAATACGGAACATACCTCAAGATACGAAATACCGTTACAATCACGTCAGTCTAATCCGAGATCAGATCAACACAACATACGAACATGGTCCTAACGCAAAACCTACAAATGCATACTCATATGACAACGTCAATATGATCACAACAATAACGACAATATATACTTATGGCAAACCCATAATATACATATGCACAACAACAATACATATGGTAATCCAACGATCCAGTGCACACAGCTATAGATTCCCATGATGATCCCGTCGGACCAACGCATGGTGGCATTACCTGTCCAGCGATCCAGCGCACACAGCTATAGATTCCCATGATGATTCCCGTCGGATCAAAGCATGGTGGACATATGACAACAATGCACAACTGCACAAAACAACAGTACACAATGTACGACAACAACAATGCACAAATGCATGACAACAACGATACACGAATGTATCACGACATGATCGACACAAATGACAAAAATGATTAGAGTACTTGCTCCGAGTCCTTCGAGAGCAATTTCGATGTCCAAACCATCACGAACCATTATTCTGAATATTCGACGATCCAAAATGTCACGAACAGTAGATAATTCACGTCTTCGTCTATACCACAACATATCTTCGATACCAAGTATACCAACAATAAATGTGAATCATATACCTTATGATTAAATTCCCAAAACTCGAATACAACCTATAATCCCAAATCTCCTGTGATTATGATTATAAACATTGCTATACGAATTATAAACGAATGAAACTGAAACCATTCATTAAATATTATAAACTGAGCAAGTAATAACTTGCCTCGATACCGATACGACGATGATGAAGCCGTCACTAATCTCATTGTCTTCATCTACTAGCTCCTCGGCCCTGACCAACACCATTCACGAACATTCTCGATCTCGACCGCAACACATGGTTGTAATCACCGATCGATATTCTCAACCTATTACAGTAATCGATAGACAACAAGTTCGATAACAATCAAAAATCGATAAAACCAAATCACAAACCCAACGGCTTGACAATATCTCGATTAAACACTAGTCGGATCAATCCTACTCAAACCAGCACGAATTCATAGCCACAACACGAAAATACTGCACTTTCTGCCTTCTTAGCGCATGTTAATCACTTAATGTAGCGTGCGCTAAGTTGCTCCCGTTAGCGCGCGCTAGGCAGTAAACGTAGCGTGCGCTAATGCTTTACAGATGCATGTTTTTCAGATACCGATCACCTTATGGCGATTTCAAGAACACTAAGTGATTCTGAATCATGTTCAAAGCTATCAAAACAACGAAATCCGATATCCTTTAACATATAAACAATCATCCAACTTATAATCCAAGTTCTATATCCATATGTTGCTACCCAAAATATTATATGGAGATAGATATTGCTGGAATGGATGGATAGCAAACAAATGCGAGAACACTTCCGTGAGAAAGATAAATAACACAAGATTTGCCGGGGTTGTTAGTCCCGGGCTTGAATGCTCTCGCGAGATATTATTAATACTAATATTCGAGGATACAAGTACTAATGTAAGAATACAATTACAATGAGTGTAAAGATTCTTGTTATCTTAGCTAGTGAGCGTGTAGATTGCCGGATGAACCAGATGTGATGCTCTGTGAGTTCTTGTAACAAAGGAGATGAACAGTCGCGGCGGTGAGAGATCGACAGTCTCTCACGGCGAGTATTAGCTGGATGCTTGAGCTCCTGGGCTTATGAATCTCCTGGAATCTGTCTTGTGGAGATTTCTTGCCTCTGCCGATCGTCTTCTGGATGAGAGATTCGGAGAGAGAAATCCTAAGATGGATTCCGGCGAGAAAGCTGGGAGCTTGATGGTATGTATGTTCTTCTGTATTTCCGTGAATGAATTCAGAATGTAAGTGAATGAATTGGGAACCTTTTCCAGTAGGAGGAGGTTCTCTATTTATAGGACTTGGATATGCCGGGCGATCGCCTTTGCTGTATTATAATAATCGGGCGATCGTCTTTTAGCACATGGGCTTGTTCCCTTAAAGTCCGCGGCTGCTGCTGGCAGCCAGCTGTATGGTCCAATGGGGAGCCTGCACGCATCCTAAGTCGCTGTCACGGGTGGTCCCACCTCATTACTTTCGGCGGCCTTGTCAGTAGGTGAGGTAGGTGACAGGCTGGAGTCAAAGGTCTTGTCTGTCAGCGCCTTTTGCGGATCTGCACGTGGATGCTGTTCTGAGATCCAGTCTTCGATGACTTTATCGGGCGATCATCTCTGCTCAGGGCGTAGGTCGACCGTCCTTAGCCGTGCACTAGAGTCGATCGCCAGATGCCAAAGGGCGATCGCCTTAGGAGTCGATCGCTAAGTATCTGATGGTGGTCTGGTATCTTCGATTTGGCGAGCTAGACATAGTTTGACTGGTGTTGACTTGGTTGCTCGGCCTTATAGTCGATCGCCTGTCGGGATGAATAAATCTTGACACAACACCATATATCATCTTCCTTAATATTAATACATGAAACATCAAGAACGTAACCATATTTCCTTAATCTTCCATTACATAGAGTAATCATCGACAATAACATCAACATCCGAAACTGAGGAGAAGGATTAATCCACTTATCTCAAGAAAACGAACAACACAATCCAAATCACAAGAATCATATTAATATCATCATACTCCAGTAATCCATCTCATAATCATGCTTGTCAACTTGTTTATATGATAATCATCAACTCAAGAACCTCAATATTCAATCTAAAACGAAATCCTAAGATGAAGAGTATTACCTATTTGAAGTAATGGATTTATTTCCAAGGTTGAATCCATTTCCAAGAATCACCAATGACTTCAAGAACGAAGATTTAATCCATGATTTCCATCTTTAATCTTGTTAAAGAGGATCATCCCTCAGTGTTTAGGAACTCCAAATGTCCTCCCAAGGTTCTCTCTATCGGGTGAAAGGAAAGAAATGGACGAAATGCTTCATAACACCCGTTTGTCCCTTTTTATAAAGTATATTACTAGCGTGCGCTAAACCTTATGTTTAGCGTGCGCTACGGCCTTAGCGTGCGCTAACTGACTTTGTTAGCGTGCGCTATCGTAGTCCAGAGGCTACTGTCTGGCTTCATACATGTGCTTACGTACGTAATGCCCATGCATTAGCGTACGTAACTTACACACTCTAGCGTACGCAAGTCCTTGCGTTTAGCGTGCGCTAACATCAGTTGACTCGTTTGTCTGTATGCTCCGAAGATTGGTCCACCCGCCGAAAGTGCTGACGAGGATAAGATTCCTTTTTGTCCGATATACAGTTAGCGTGCGCTAATCAACATGTATTAGCGTGCGCTAACACTACATTACAACATCCATTGACTTATCAGAAGATGCGCCGAAAGTGGCCTGGTCCACACGCAGATTCCTTCCGATCTGACTGCATTAGCGTGCGTTATCTTATATCTGTAGCGTGCGCTAAACCTGCACGATAGCGTGCGCTACTCATGATTATTAGCGTGGGCTAATAATGTTGCACTTAGCCATTTCCCGCAATTTCTGTCCAACGTCTCGACATACCAAAAATGAACATACGCCATACTGAATACATATACTTCTTACATCCAATTGTCGACCAAGTACGACAATTATACCAATACAGATGTCTCGGTCCTTCAATTATTTTACCCATACTGTACAGATTCCACGCTGTACCACCTAACTCGGATAAAATAATCTTAAACAACAGTAGTGGAAATTCTGGATATTATATACTACACCACTTAAAATAAGTTTCGTCCTCGAAACTTGCAATCCGTCATAAAAACAAACAAACCGTTCAACCAAATATCCCGAAACCATCACGACAATGATCAATCATCATTATTACCGAATAACCAAAATAGCATACTTACATATGCGCCAAGTCGACGATCTCCTGAGATATTAGCAAGTGACTTCACTGTAAAGCTTCAACATGCTTACGATCACAATTCCATGAGTCTCAACAAAAATATAACATCTTCGGAAGAAATAATCTATCCGTTTCAAATCCTGTCTGTTTGATTACACAATCAAGTCCAAATCCTGATACAAATCAATAATACACGATACATCTGTGAAACAACTGCCCAACACAATGGCAACGAATCCCGAAATATCGACACAAAATCTGAACACTCAGATGATCACCAGCAATGATCAACCCATAAATTAATCGAGAATATCATTGACATGATAAACTCTAATATGACCAATCCAAAGGTCGAAACGCAATCGAGAATATCATCACCATGATAAACTCCAACACGGTCAACACAGAACCACAGAAACAGATATATGAAAGAATAACATTCTCAAAACGACAAATCAATCACGTACTGTAGATCTCAATAAACACACCTGACTGGCGAACATTCCCCTCGGCATACGAACAACGAATCGCAAATCGACGAACATACCAATTCATACAAAGAGTGGAAACGACCACTCAATATTTAAAACAACCAGCATGGGGTCACCATCCCCAAATTTACACTTACAAAGAAATCATTCAAAGATCATTATGGTATAATCGTGCTAATACCGTACCAATGGAATCACATAGCACATATGTCCCGGTTTCATAAAACCCATAGTTCCAAAATTACATGATGTACCCGAACCTGCAACACGTAGTATATTTCTCTCATCCGATTCATCAACCGATCATCCCTGGATAACCAAACTACCATACTAAAGTTCGAATCTCCTTTCATCGTACCATTAGAGTGTTATCCAGTTTGTGAGTCTTACTCAGTACTTCACCATGATATGCACTATGCACTAAATGCGTATGTGTATCAGTCACATTTTCAAAACCAGTTTGAAATCATATATCTCGTCAAGAAGACAAATTTTCGAAAGTTCATTCAAAAATTTCAAAACTCAAAACATAAATTTTCGTAAGACCACAAAATCAATTTTCGAAAAATTAAACTGGCTCGCTGGTGCCAAGTATTCGATAACAGTTTCCTTCGATTCTACACGATTTCGAACTATGCAAATGCTGGACTACATCCATATAACTGTATACCAATTCGGTTCGCTATTCCATCGGAAAACCACACGATAAAGTTCCGAAATTTTCAATATATAAACTCCGACTAAAAACTCCTTTTCCACATATGACTCGCAACGTCAATCATTTTCCATCCTGGATCACCTCAATTATGCTATGACAATGCATTGAAACAAATCAACACAGCGAAAGACTTCCTGAGAAGTTTCTTTTGAACAAGTAATCCAGAACCCCGAAAGGCAGGAATGATATAGATAAACGATTGATAAAGTATTTTACAAGTCTCGGGAGTTTTTAAGAAAACAGAAAAGTCTTTTGAAATATTAGGGTCTCAGCCCGTATCTCGTTCCGCATTACAAGAAGTTTAAAAAGTAGGAAACTCTTTTTCGGACCCCAAGTCCTGAGTTATAAAACAATTTCAAAAATCTATTGGGTCTCGGCCCAAAAATCATTTACGGTAAAACATCCGTAAAACATTCATTTTGAAAAGTATCATTTTCAAATGCTCAAAAACAGTTCATATATCTCAAAATAAACTAACATGACTACATGCTCTCCTGAACAATCCACAATATTTCTCCCAAATGCACAGCTCTGTTCCAAAACTTAATCGACATATTGATTTTCAAAATCATAACTTCTCAAGATCATAAATCTTGTCCCAACTCTGTCATCTTATACTGTAACGCATAATATCTTTCTGAACCTCAGAACATATCAACTTAGAACGACAATAAATCTCAATGCAATTCAAAAATCCAATACTTACAGATCATGAAGTCGACGATTCCCCATGATACTGGCACATGTCTCGACTCAAAAAAATACTCGACACATATTTTCCAAACACACATTTTGCAAACTCAGTTCAACTCGAGAAAACAACACAGCTCTATCTGAAGAAACACGTTAACACCATTTGAAAAAGTTACAACAATCCCAGTACCACACTGGTAAATCACATAACGCACAAGCCCGAGTGAACAACAAAAACCCAGAGCTCAAACACTTGTCAACCGACAACTCGAATGTCACGACAAAAGCACGACCCAACTTGACCCGACTGCCTAGGTTTTCTCAACCTAACCTCCGATACCATATTCTGTAATACCCCCAGATCCGACCGGGAATATTACAGTGCCGTGGGCCCCGAGATGGAACCCACAAGGCTGAAGGAAATTTTCGCAAATATTTACAAACGCCCAAGAGGATAACGACGGTATTATCTATTAAAAACATTCGAAGATTTATAAAGCTCGTTTATCAAACCGTCGTAAAAACTCATTTGAAACCACAAGGCCCAAAATGCCAAAACTTAACAGTTTAAAAACATACGTTAAGCTATCGCTTACACGTACCGACAGAATAGATTTAGAAAATGATTGCCAAAGTAACCTAATTTACCGGATACCAAAAGGCCATTTAAAAATACTCACGCAGCGGATAAAGACAAACAATTAAAATACTCTAGCAGCGGAATACAACAACTGATCAGAAACTCAACACACGATTACATGTCCTAGCCAGTATCCTCTGGGAAGCTCATCTCTTCACGACCGCTACAAGCTTGATAATCCAAGAACCTAAAAAGAAAGCCCACGACGGGGTCAGCCATAATATCCAACAATGATAACCATCACATCACGTCAATAATTGCATATCAATGGAAATACTAAGCAAGAATACGACCAATGTAATCTTACCATTGTAATTTTACGAAAATCCACGATTCGTATCCTTAACAACACAATAAGATAATACCGAAATATCTGTACGGTATCTCAACAATACTCAAGGTTCTCAAAACATTATCATAATTCGCGATACGGAAATTACCAACTCTGGCCAATTCAATCCATCGGATAACGTCGACAATTCCAATACGATAATCGATTGTCCATCAAAGACAAGTACCAAGGAAATACGGAACATACCTCAAGATACGAAATACCGTTACAATCACGTCAGTCTAATCCGAGATCAGATCAACACAACATACGAACATGGTCCTAACGCAAAACCTACAAATGCATACTCATATGACAACGTCAATATGATCACAACAATAACGACAATGTATACTTATGGCAAACCCATAATATACATATGCACAACAACAATACATATGGTAATCCAACGATCCAGCGCACACAGCTATAGATTCCCATGATGATCCCGTAGGACCAACGCATGGTGGCATTACCTGTCCAGCGATCCAGCGCACACAGCTAGGGGTGGGCATAAAAAATCAAAATCCCGATCCCGTCCCGGTCCCGTCCCAAAATTACCCGGGATGGGACGGGATCCAAAATTAAAAATACTAGGCCCGTCCCGTCCCGTCCCATTAGAGTAACTACGGGACGGGACACGGGACAAAAAATCTGAGGCCCGTAAGGCCCGTCCCTTCCCGCTAAGTTTTTAACCCTTTTTAAAACCATATATTTTTATTATTTGTAACCCTTTTGTAATTAATTTTTAATAATAAACTATTTTTATTTTTTACTATCTATATTTTATAATTAGACACAAACCTAATTAATCGATATAAAGTTAGTAACTGATATTTTCAAAAAAAAAATAGATATGTTGTATTCAATATTAATGATTGTTATTTTAAAAGTTTAATTTAGGCTATTAAATTAGTTTGTTGGATATTTTTCCCGAATTTAGATGTATAAAATTATAGATTTTCTTACTTTTTTCTAATTTATATTTTGAACTTTTTTATGCGGGACTAAACCCGTCCCGTTCCGTCCCGTCCCAACCGGAATAAGGCCCGCGCGGGATGAAATTTTGAAATCACCAATCCCGTCCCGTCCCGTCCCGTCCCGTCCCGTCCCGCTTGTTATAACACGGGACGGGACGTGGGATAACCCAGGCCCGTCCCATCCTGTCCCATGCCCACTCCTACACACAGCTATAGATTCCCATGATGATTCCCGTCGGATCAAAGCATGGTGGACATATGAAAATAATGCACAACTGCACAAAACAACAGTACACAATGTACGACAACAACAATGCACAAATGCATGACAACAACGATACACGAATGTATCACGACATGATCGACACAAATGACAAAAATGATTAGAGTACTTGCTCCGAGTCCTTCGAGAGCAATTTCGATGTCCAAACCATCACGAACCATTATTCTGAATATTCGACGATCCAAAATGTCACAAACGGTAGATAATTCATGTCTTCATCTATACCACAACATATCTTCGATACCAGGTATACGTACAATAAATGTGAATCATATACCTTGTGATTAAATTCCCAAAACTCGAATACAACCTATAATCCCAAATCTCCTGTGATTACGATTATAAACATTGCTATACGAATTATAAACGAATGAAACTGAAACCATTCATTAAATATTATAAACTGAGCAAGTAATAACTTGCCTCGATACCGATACGACGATGATGAAGCCGTCACTAATCTCATTGTCTTCGTCTACTAACTCCTCGACCCTGACCAACACCATTCACGAACATTCTCGAGCTCGACCGCAACACACGGTTGTAATCACCGATCGATATTCTCAACCTATTACAGTAATCGATAGACAACAAGTTCGATAACAATCAACAATCGATAAAACCAAATCACAAACCCAATGGCTTGACAATATCTCGATTAAATACTAGTCGGATCAATCCTACTCAAACCAGCACGAATTCATAACCACAACATGAAAATACTGCACTTTCTGCCTTCTTAGCGCACGTTAATCACTTAACGTAGCGTGCGCTAAGTTGCTCCCGTTAGCGCGCGCTAGGCAGTAAACGTACCGTGCGCTAATGCTGTACAGATGCATGTTTTTTAGATACCGATCAACTTATGGCGATTTCAAGAACACTAAGTGATTCTGAATCATGTTCAAAGCTATCAAAACAACGAAATCCGATATCCTTTAACATATAAACAATCATCCAACTTATAATCCAAGTTCTATATCCATATATCATCTTCCTTAATATTAATACATGAAACATCAAGAACGTAACCATATTTCCTTAATCTTCCATTACAGAGAGTAATCATCGACAATAACATCAACATCCGAAACTGGGGAGAAGGATTAATCCACTTATCTCAAGAAAACGAAAAACACAATCCAAATCACAAGAATCATATTAATATCATCATACTCCGGTAATCCATCTCATAATCATGCTTATCAACTTGTTTATATGATAATCATCAACTCAAGAACCTCAACATTCAATCTAAAATGAAATCCAAAGATGAAGAGTATTACCTTTTTGAAGTAATGGATTGATTTCCAAGGTTGAATCCATTTCCAAGAAGCACCAATGACTTCAAGAACAAAGCTTTAATCCATGATTTCCATCTTTAATCTTGTTAAAGAGGATCATCCCTCAGTGTTTAGGAACTCCAAATGTCCTCCCAAGGTTCTCTCTATCGAGTGAAAGGAAAAAAATGGACGAAATGCTTCATAACACCCGTTTGTCCCTTTTTATAAAGTATATTACTAGCGTGCGCTAAACCTTATGTTTAGCGTGCGCTACGGCCTTAGCGTGCGCTAACTAACTTTGTTAGCGTGCGCTATCGTAGTCCAGAGGCTACTGTCTGGCTTCGTACATGTGCTTACGTACCTAATGCCCATGCATTGGCGTACGTAACTTACACACTCTAGCGTACGCAAGTCCTTGCGTTTAGCGTGCGCTAACATCAGTTGACTCGTTTGTCTGTATGCTCCGAAGACTGGTCCACCCGCCGAAAGTGCTGATGAGGATAAGATTCCTTTTTGTCCGATATACAGTTAGCGTGCGCTAATCAACATGTATTAGCGTGCGCTAACACTACATTACAACATCCGTTGACTTATCAGAACGTGCGCCGAAAGTGGCCTGGTCCACACGCAGATTCCTTCCGATCTGACTGCATTAGCGTGCGTTATCTTATATTTGTAGCGTGCGCTAAACCTGCACGATAGCGTGCGCTACTCATGATTATTAGCGTGCGCTAATAATGTTACACTTAGCCATTTCCCACAATTTCTGTCCAACGTCTCGTCATACCAAAAATGAACATACGGCATACTGAATACATATACTTCTTACATCCAATTGTCGACCAAGTACGACAATTATACCAATACAGATGTCTCGGTCCTTCAATTATTTTACCCATACTGTACAGATTCCACGCTGTACCACCTAACTCGGATAAAATAATCTTAAACAACAGTAGTGGGAATTCCGGATATTACATAGGGCACAGACGTTAGAAGCTTCGACAATCTCATGAAGCTCTGAAATTGCAGAAGCAGGGGTTGGGAAAATGGTACTGCATGTGAAGCTTTCAAATTCTCCATAATTATAGTACGTCTGAGACTTTACTTCAAACACATGTTTAGTATTAAACAGGTTTGTCAAAGCATGAGGCAACACCGGCGCGTCATCTGCAGCCTATACATGGACACATGTCAAAATAGCGAATGAATGGCCAAACTTAATTAATACATGTACCTCATCGAGCCTATCTAAAAGTGCTTTGGCGCTTGACTTTGTTAACTCCGTAGCCGTCTCATCCCACATAACAATGACCGTATGGGCAGAGCCATCCTTTACATCAACCTCAAGCCTAAACCTGGCCATGTGAGAAAGCAGTATATTAGATGCAATTTTTTAAAGATAAATTTGTGTTGGTAATCTGTAATACACATCATGACCTTGGTTTTGGGTAGTTAACAGGCTGGTCGCATGCGTCGCACCAAAGTTTTCCATCCTTCCGGGTCACACCCTTTTTGCACTTTCCGCCGGCACAGGCAGGGTAGTACCAGCTGTTTTTTGTCCGCACGTTGATGATTTCAGCTTCAAATATGAATGTTGCAGCCTAAAAAGCAACAGTTGTCGGAAGACACAGGTGGTAATATGTCATTACTTATTACAGTAAAAGGAAGGCACGCGGGGGAAAAAGGACAATACATCTTTTCTTTTGTCGCGGCCCAAGGCTAAGAGCTATTCAATGGTTCCATGTTGTGGTTCAGAAGGCACAACAGGTAACTTCGGTTCGGTCTCATCGACATCACTGTATTTCATAATGTGATTAGTGTCCAAATTTTTTGAAGGTATGCATGTTTCTCAATGCATGATAGTGAGTACCTGATTTGTGCTTTAAATGCAACGATTGCAGGAATATCATCATTGTCCAGAATAAGTGTTGATGAACAACTCGACAGGCAAAGATGACCTGGAAAGTAGAGATGGACCCGACGTTAGATGCAACGGAGAGTAAAACGGGTGCTTACTTGACATAGGAGTATGATTACCGTTGTAGTATTTAGCACTCATCGAAGTCAGGATTATGGTGTAGTTTCCGCAATTATCAGGTTTCTTTTTTAGCAGTTCATCTCCTAATTTTCCCCATAACGTCACTCTAATCGTGCATCCCCTGTTTGAAGTAAAAAAAAAAGGTTAAATAAAAACTATTTTTTTGTGTACTTCGAAGCCTAAACCATAGTGGGTTGGCTCATACAAATACATTACCTCTCATTTGCAAGGTTAAAATCCAGGTTCTTTGACCCGGTCCTCGAATGCGCGGATTTACCGACAGTCGTAACATAACCAATAATGTCTGCATCAAAGAAACCATACATACGCAGAAATCAATATTGATGTAACTGTAACACATGATTTTTTGTCAAATGACAGAATTGTTTACCAATCAAATACTTTCTTTCTATAGGTTGGATGTCCTCAAAGTCCATAAACTGAAAGGGATGCCTAACAAAACAACCAACGTTGATGGTGGCTTTTCTGATGGAGGTTGAACCATTAAGCTCAATCAAGCAAGTGTTATCTTTGATGATCCGGTATTCATTTTTTTTCTGTACGGTAAAATATCGCATAGAAACAACAGAACCTTCTTGCAACTTATTGCTGAAACAATGCGAAATATTACTTTTCATTGTGCAGTGCATCACATTTTCCTGCAAAAACACCATGTAACATCAGGCATAATACTTTGAATGATGAAAAAACATGTATTTGTTTTACCTTCTCATCTGAAACGACAAATTCAGTGCTAAGATATCTCCCATTAATATTATGGACATCCCATCTCGTGCAGATCATGACAACAATGGGACCTTCATCGCCTTCTTTCAATTGGTCCAGGCTGTAAGAACGTTGCTCACCTTTTTGCTGTTTTGACATATTTTTGGGATGAGGGGGCGTCTAGGTATGATTGAGTAGCTGTGGCTGGTGCGTAATTTATAGGAACGAATCTATATGTTAGATGATTGACACATTTAATAGTGAGGAGTGTAACACCCCGAGATGTTCGGAATAATTACAGCGCCGTAAACCCTTTAAGTAAGGATTTACAAGGCTAATAAAAAAAAGAAAGTAAATATAAGACATCAACACTGCGAAAATTCAAGTTTATGGAACGTACAACTGGTTCAACGGGTAATTAATACAACCATATCGAATTAATATCAAAAGGACACGCGTACTCGAGTACAGAAACCAAACCAAGACCACAAATCTCCAATAACAATAAACATCACTGAACCCCTTCGTCGTCATGTCGGTCCTGTGGCTGTTTCCCTGCTCCTCGGCTACCTGAACATCAAAACAAATGTCCACCCCCGAAGGGGTTAGCAAAACGATGCTAGTACAAGTATCATGTTAAACAATTCGAATATGCATCAATAATACATAACAAGATACACCACACGGACTTCCGCTACCGGAATCCGACAATGCGAATCCACAAGATTCCATTACACAGCATGGGTATTCCAATGATCCAGCGCCCTCAGCATAGATCCCAAGATGATCCCGTCGGACCAACACGAGGTGGAAATAACCCGTCCAACGATCCAGCGCCCTCAGCCTAGATCCCAAGATGATCCCGTCGGATCAACACGAGGTGGACATCCGATCCAGCGCCCTCAGCATAGATCGTTCAACGTATACAAACACAACTCATGCATACACATATGCCAAATCATTTTGTTCATCAACATGAACATACTATATAACGAATATCATGACAAATCAACGAAGTAAATATCATATTCAACAACTTGCATAATCATACGCATACTCCAAAAATACCGATATTAACATATCACGATACTTGCCTCGAAGATGGCAAGAACGATATACTTCAATGCTCTCGACGCACTCGAAGGCCGCCTCCTCCGATCAACGTAACAAGCTCGAACCTTAACAAAAGGAACGATATACAAATCATCTCAAGTCGAACGATGGCCTAACAATTCGGTCTACGGCCGAAAAGCTCAAAATAAACAATCTGCCCGGACTGCTTAGCGCGCGCTACGTACCCTACGTAACGTGCGCTAAGACGGACTGTTAGCGTACGCTGTCTTATAAGACTAGCGTGCGCTAGCCACGGTCTGGCAGTCTGACTCGGCTGGTCTCATAACGTACGCTACGTACGTTTTGTGCGAAAACCGAACCTCGATAGCGCACGTTAACTCACACAGGTTAGCGTGCGCTAATCTTGCATGGCAGAATACTGCAAACCGAAAACTGGGTTGAATGATGAAGAACTTATGAATCCTATGGTGATGTTACAAGTTATCCTCGGGCATATCATGATAATAAGGTTTCTGGAAGATTTATGATTATGAAATACCAATATACGGATAGTTATCTCGATATCACAATTCCTCTACGATCTTCCAGAAATAATCTAAGTTCCATCGTCTAACGTTCCAAAACACATGATTCCAACGTATACAACGTATCAACTGGGTAATATCCGATTACTTGATCATAAATCGATTTAAACATGCTTAGGAGTCCTTATAATAAGGTGGTTCAAAGGTTCATTCGATATCTAGCATCTATACGTCAAAAGTATCCTTCTAACATGCGATGACCGATAAAAACGAAATACTTGCTATCCAAACATGATTCAAACTTCCTTAGGAACCTTACTAATCATTGGTGAAAAATCACCTACCTCAAAGTAATGAAGAACACGGATGAAAATGAAGCAATCCAACACCAAAGGCTTGAACACCAATCTCCAATGATATAAGATCTTCAATCTCGAACTAAGTGGTTGATACGAAGTGTTTAGACGAATGGAGTTATGTTTCAAGTGCAAGAGTTCGGGTTATGTGGGAAGAAAGGATCGAAATCACGAATAGGATCTTTGTCCTATTTATAATAAATGGCTATTAGCGCGCTACACCTGTTCGTAGCGTGCGCTAACGGCTCACGCCTAAACTGTACTCGGCACTAAGCGAACGCTACGCATATACCAGTATCGTGCGCTAAGGCTGAGACACGGCTAAACCCGAAAGCCGACCACGTACATCCGACACGATCCGACAGGGGTCCCCCGGCCAGATCTCACCTACCGCACGTCTCCATCAGTCTGACCACGCATAGCGTGCGCTAATTACACTCGGTAGCGTGCGCTATAAAACCATGTTAGCGTACGCTACCCTTAGCCTGTAGCGTGCGCTACATGCACAGAATTTCAACCTTTAAATCACATACACGAAATTATATGCTCGACGATATCGGATTATGAACTACGGAGACTAGTATTCAGACAAAAGTACAATCATTACAATATCGCAAGTTCCAATTACATAACAGAAATCTCGGGTATTACATCCTTCCTCCCTAAAAAGAAGTTTCGTCCCGAAACTTAGGATGAAAACAACTCCGGATATTTAGCCTTCATACCGTCCTCCGTTTCCCAAGTGGCCTCTTCGACTCCATGTCGTGACCATTGTACTTTAACCAAATGTATCGGTTTATTCCTTAATTGTTTGATCCGGCTCTCAAGTATCTTGATTGGTCTCTCTTCGAAGGTGCCATCATTAGCTATCTCGATCTCGTCGAAATCAATGACGTGACTGGGGTCCGGTATATACTTCCGCAGTTGGGATACGTGAAATACACTGTGAACATGACTCAGCGATGGCGGTAAGGCCAACCTGTATGCTAAATCCCCAACTCTCTCTAGGATCTCAAATGGTCCGATATATCTTGGACTAAGCTTGCCTCTTCTCCCAAAACGGAAAATCCTCGTGTAGGAGACACCTTCAATAGTACGTGTTCCCCAGCGTAGAACTCAAGAGGGCGACGACTTACATCTGCAAAAGACTTCTCTCGACTCTTGGCATAAAACAGTCTCTCACGAATCACAGCTATCATCTCTATAGTCAGAATAATCAAATCCGGTTCCGTCCCGATCAAATCCGAAGAATCATCCCAACACAGGGGTGATCGGCACCTCCTCCCGTACAAAGCTTCAAATGGTGCCATCTTAATAGAAGCATGCCAACTATTATTGTAAGTGAATTCGATCAAGGGCAAGTGAACTTCCCAATCAGTTGACCAATCCAACGCACAAGCTCTAAGCATGTCTTCTACAGTTTGAATAGTCCATTCTGACTGACCGTCCGTTTGTCGAAGAAAAGTAGAGCTAAAGTTGAGCTCACTCCCCAAAGCTTTGTGAATCGCTTTCGAAGTGCGACACGAAACGACCATCTCGATCCGAAATAATGGTCTTCGGCGTCCCGTGCAATCTGACTATCTCCGCAATAAATACTCGCGCCAAACTTTCGGGTCCCCAAGTATCTTTGATCCCTAGGAAATGAGCTGACTTGGTTAGTCGATCAACTATAACCCAAATCATGTTCATTCCCGCTCTAGTCCTTGGCATACTGGTGATGAAATCCATCGAGATGTCCTCCCACTTCCACTCAGGGATCGGAAGCGGCTTTAACATCCCGGCAGGTCGCTGATGCTCAATCTTGACCTGCTGACAAGTCAAACACTTCGAAACGTACTCTGCTACGTCCTTCTTCATATTCCACCACCAGAAGTTTTGTTTTAGATCCTTATACATTTTATCACGCCCGGTGAATAGAATAGGGCGCTGTGAGCTTCCTTCGTAATAGTCCGTCTCAAATCATCATCATCGGGAACGCAAAGTCGATTCTCAAATCTCGAACTCCATCATCTTGTATTACGAATCCCGGGGCTTTTCCTTTCTTTATTTCATCACATAATCGAAGGATCGGAGAATCGCTCAACTGTTTAGACTTGATCCTCGACTAGTGATGAAGTCGGTTCCATCACATAAAGTTGTCCTTGGACTCCCGGTGCCCATACTTCAATCCCCTCGCGGATCGGCCTCGTTGAATACCGGTTTGGGATGTAAGTGCTTCCAACACTCGAAGAGAAACGGGTTTTCGGCTCAAGGCATCGGCTACTACATTTGCTTTCCCGGATGATAGAGAATCTCCAAGTCGTAATCCTTGATCAATTCCACCACCTTCTCTGCCTCATGTTTAATTCTTTCTGACTGAAAATGTATTTGAGGCTCTTATGATCTGTAAAGATCTGACAATGAGTGCCGTACAAATAATGTCTCCAAATTTTCAAGGCAAAGACCACAGCTGCTAGCTCCAGATCATGAGTCGGATAATTAACTTCGTACGGTTTCAATTGCCGAGAAGCATAAGCAATTACTTTACCCTTTTGCATCAACACACAACCCAAACCCTGATTCGAAGCGTCGCTGTATACCAAAAATCCGTCAGTTCCTTCTGGCAGCGCTAATATAGGTGCTGTCGTCAGTCTCTTCTTAAGTTCGTCGAAACCAGCCTGGCACTTCTCATTCCACGCGAACTTTTGAGTTTTCTGTAACAGCTGGGTGAGCGGACGAGCAATTTTGGAAAATCCCTCTACAAAGCGGCGATAATATCCAGCAAGTCCTAAGAAGCTTCGGACTTCTTTCACGTTTTTAGGGGCTTCCCATTCCAAGATTGCTTCGACTTTCTTCGGGTCCACCTGAACTCCGTCGGATGATATCACGTGCCCAAGGAAGGTTACTTCCTTAAGCCAGAATTCGCATTTAGAAAGCTTAGCATACAGTTGTTCCCTTCTCAAGATGCTCAAAACCACAAGTAAATGTTCAGCATGTTCCTCTGCGTCCCTCGAATATATCAAGATGTCGTCAATGAAGACAACCACAAATTTATCCAAGTACTCCAAGAATACCCGATTCATCAATTGCATGAATACCGCAGGAGCATTTGTAAGTCCAAATGGCATCACTACAAATTCATAATGCCCGTACCGGGATCTGAAAGCAGATTTCGGTATATCCGATTCCTTAATTCTCAACTGATGATATCCTGATCGCAAGTCAATCTTCGAGAATACCCTTGCCCCTTGCAGTTGATCAAACAAGTCGTCGATCCGAGGTATAGGATACTTATTCTTGATCGTCATTTTGTTAAGCTCCCTGTAATCAATACACAGTCGGAGGGATCCGTCTTTTTTTCGGACAAAGAGAACGGGCGCCCCCCAAGGAGAAACGCTAGGTTGAATATATCCCTTCTGTAGCAATTCCTCCAGTTGCTTCTTGAGTTCATACATCTCGGTTGGCGCCATACGGTATGGTGCCCTGGAAATATGGGTTGCTCCAGGCTCTAATTCGATGGTGAATTCCACTTCTCTTTGCGGAGGTAACCCTGGTAGCTCGTCAGGGAATACGTCCGAGAACTCATTCACAACTGAGATAGACGAGAGCTCTATTCCTTCCTCTTTCCTCATGGCATAGCACCAAAGTCCATGACATCCCTGCTTCAGTAATTTCACCGCTTTCATTGCCTTGATCAATTTCCCCGAGCTTCCCGGTCTCCATCCTCGGAATAAGTGTTCAGATCCGTCATCAACAATGATGGAAATGACTCTCTCTCGGTAATTCAGCACAGCTCCATAACGGTTGAGCCAATCATCTCCGAGAATTAAATCGTCACCGCAGATGTCAACTACAATAAGATTCGATGGCCAATCTCTTCCTTCTATAGATACTGGGAAATCCCTAGCTTCAAGTGTTCCCATAATTCTCTCTCCACTCGGCAATCCCACAACATACGGTTCACAATCAATTAAGCACGAGATTTTCAAACGATTAACACAGTTCAAAGATATAAAAGAATGTGTGGCTCCGGAATCGAATAAAACACTAACTGGTTGCAAAAGGATCTGAATCGCACTGATGCAACAAAGCAGTGTTCGCCGTCAAATCTCCTCATTTCGTACAGGCGCGGAGGAACGGACTCAAAGATGGATGTCTCTCTCTTCCCAGCGTTCTGCTGCTGGAATCCACTCTGCTGTGTCTGGTTCACACTTATCTCCTTAGGAACTGGTGCTGGAGTGCGGTTACCAAAAGATCTAGTAGCGGCTCCACAGAAGGCCGCACGGTGCCCTTCTTGCCCACAGTCGTAACAAGTCACAGAAGATGCGGGGCAATCACGTCGAACATGCCCTGCTCGACCACAATTGTAACATTTCTTTGATGCGTCCGAATCTGCTGATGCTGTCCGAACTTCTTTCCGCCTCTAGAAGGATGTGGAGGTTTCCTAGCCGAATAAAAGGAAGACCGGCCTTTGCGGGCCCCACCACTCTTGGTTTCGCAAAGCCGCCGGTCACCTTCGCTTCTTTGCCTCTACCGATTTCTCTACCGCCGCCTCTTTCATGTCGTAGGCCGCGCTTTGTCTTGATACTGCCGCAACGTAGTACACTCGAATCCGGACATGTCTTCGAATCTCCGCTTCATCCGCATATCAAAATGAAAATCTTTTACGCCTCCGTTCGACCAAGTGTCGCACACAAGTCACCGATGATTAAAAGTTTTAATTATATCATCACAGATGCCTCCGAACTCGTGGTGAGAAAAACTCTCGGATCTTCGCCTCTCTTACCGGACGGGGACAATACGTGCTTCCATCATTTGTTTGAATTCCGTCCAATCCGCATTATGATCCTCGGGTCGAACAGCTTCCCACCAATCAAAGGCCTCCCCATGTCGGAAAATACTGGGCGATGGGAACCTTCCGGTCCTCGGGACGCTTAAGACCCGCGAATACTTTCTCCAACTCCTTGAGCCGGTGATCCCAAATAAGTGCCTCACAGATCCGTCAAATTTTGGCGGGTGCAATTTAACCACCTCGGCAAGCCATCCGTCTCCCGGTTATCCTCGTGGTGTTGTTGTCCCATCGCTGTCTGCATGCGATCAACGACTGGGCGAATCGGTTTATCCGTGCCACCACTGTTGAAGCACCCCTGGCATGTTAGGATTTGCGTCACCATTCGCCGATCCTTGCCGCCCTCCGTAATGGGAATCGGTTCGACTAGCCGATATTTCGGGGTAGTTGCGGAATCCTCATGTCTCATGTTACCACGTCCGCGTCCACGACCGCGTCCGCGTCCACGTCCTCCTCTCAACATACTGTAAACACAATTTCTCAATATCCGTAACAAAATTTTTGAAATAAAGTCCGTCAATACTCACAAAACAATAATTAAGTAAAACGGTAGGATAAGAGATTAAGAGACTTACAACCACGGTCCACATGACGACTTAGGGTGAACAGTGATGTTACAAATGACCCGTAAATCAAATAACGTAAATGACTCCAACTAAAACCCGATCGCCAAGATATCCATGAATCTTAGCTCCGATACCATATTCGTAACACCCCGAGATGTTCGGAATAATTACTGCGCCGTAAACCCTTTAAGTAAGGATTTACAAGGCTAATAAAAAAGAAAGTAAATATAAGACATCAACACTGCGAAAATTCAAGTTTATGGAACGCATAACCGGTTCAACGGGTAATTAATACAACCATATCGAATTAATATCAAAAGGACACGCGTACTCGAGTACGAAACCAAACCAAGACCACAAATCTCCAATAACAATAAACATCATGAACCCCTTCGCCGCCACGTCGGTCTGTGGTCGCTTTCCTGCTCCTCGGCTACCCGAACATCAAAACAAATGTCCACCCGAAGGGGTTAGCAAAACGATGCTAGTACAAGTATCATGTTAAACAATTCGAATATGCATCAATAATACATAACAAGATACACCACACGGACTTCCGCTACGATCCGACAATGCGAATCCACAAGATTCCATTACACGGCATGGGTATTCCAATGATCCAGCGCCCTCAAAGATAGATTCCAAGATGATACCGTCGGACCAACACGAGGTGGAAATAACCCGGCCCAACGATCCAGCCTCACTCTAGATCCCAAGATGATCCCGTCGGATCAACACGAGGTGGACATCCGATCCAGCGCTCAAAGATAGATCGCTCAACGTATACAAACACAACTCATGCATACACATATGCCAAATCATTTTGTTCATAAACATGAACATACTATATAACGAATATCATGACAAATCAACGAAGTAAATATCATATTCAACAACTTGCATAATCATACGCATACTCCAAAAATACCGATATTAACATATCACGATACTTGCCTCGAAGATGGCAAGAACGATATACTTCAATGCTCTCGACGCACTCGAAGGCCGCCTCCTCCGATCAACGTAACAAGCTCGAACCTTAACAAAAGGAACGATATACAAATCATCTCAAGTCGAACGATGGCCTAACAATTCAGTCTACGGCCGAAAAGCTCAAAATAAACAATCTGCCCGGACTGCTTAGCGCGCGCTACGTACCCTACGTAACGTGCGCTAAGATGGACTGTTAGCGTACGCTGTCTTATAAGACTAGCGTGCGCTAGCCACGGTCTGGCGGTTCGACTGCTCGGTCTCATAACGACGCTACGACGCTTTTGCGAAAACCGAACCTCGATAGCGCACGTTAACTCACACAGGTTAGCGTGCGCTAATCTTGCATGGCAGAATACTGCAAACCGAAAACTGGGTTGAATGATGAAGAACTTATGAATCCTATGGTGATGTTACAAGTTATCCTCGGGCATATCATGATAATAAGGTTTCTGGAAGATTTATGATTATGAAATACCAATATACGGATAGTTATCTCGATATCACAATTCCTTTACGATCTTCCGTAAATAATCTAAGTTCCATCGCCTAACGCTCCAAAACACATGATTCCAACGTATACAACGTATCAACTGGGTAATATCCGATTACTTGATCATAAATCGATTTAAACATGCTTAGGAGTCCTTATAATAAGGTGGTTCAAAGGTTCATTCGATATCTAGCATCTATACGTCAAAAGTATCCTTCTAACATGCGATGACCGATAAAAACGAAATACTTGCTATCCAAACATGATTCAAACTTCCTTAGGAACCTTACTAATCATTGGTGAAAAATCACCTACCTCAAAGTAATGAAGAACACGGATGAAAATGAAGCAATCCAACACCAAAGGCTTGAACACCAATCTCCAATGATATAAGATCTTCAATCTCGAACTAAGTGGTTGATACGAAGTGTTTAGGACGAATGGAGTTATGTTTCAAGTGCAAGAGTTCGGGTTATGTGGGAAGAAAGGATCGAAATCACGAATAGGATGTCGTCCTATTTATAATAAATGGCTATTAGCGCGCGCTACACTGCTCGTAGCGTGCGCTAACGGCTCACGCCTAAATCAGACTGCACTTAGCGTACGCTACGCATATACCTGTAGCGTGCGCTAAGGCGTTGACCCGGCTTTTCCCGAAAGCCGTCCAGGTACATCCGACACGATCCGACAGGGGTCCCCCGGCCAGATCTCACCTACCACACGTCTCCATCAGTCTGACCACGCATAGCGTGCGCTAATTACACTCGGTAGCGTGCGCTATAAAACCATGTTAGCGTACGCTACCCTTAGCCTGTAGCGTGCGCTACATGCACAGAATTTCAACCTTTAAATCACATACACGAAATTATATGCTCGACGATATCGGATTATGAACTACGGAGACTAGTATTCAGACAAAAGTACAATCATTACAATATCGCAAGTTCCAATTACATAACAGAAATCTCGGGTATTACAAGGAGATGAAAGGAGCTGCTGATGCAACATGGAAACATGAAAGGGTTTGCATCAATTGGTTGGGCTGGGCAGTTTTAAAGAATGATTGTATGATGAAGTTATAGCAGGAAGTGATAAGGAATTTTAAAAGACATGGAAAGCAAGAGACCTGCAATTTATGATGGAGTTATAGCAGCAGAAATTTTAAAAGCATCGTATGAAAAAATGGACTTTATTACATTAATGCTAAGCATTTATGGCAGGAACTCATTTTTTAAGTAGATATAGATTAGCACTGTAATAAGTCTATAGTAGCGGTACAATCAAGTATTATGGCATGTAAATCTGCAAACACCAAGTGAGAAATTAAGATTCTCATTGTCAAAGCAATTCAAAATAACGTAAAATTATAAGACAGAACATTCCAGATAATATACAGTATCATTACATATAATACACAATATCTACTATTTTGAATTGATTATTTTAAATAACATAATCTTTGTGCTATTGTATTCAGTCTAGTGTCACATAACATTGCAATATAAAATTTTTACACTATTTTTATATTTAATAGAAGTATATTATAAGTTCAAAAAGTAATAAGTTATAAGTCATAGAAGTAGTACTTTGTATACTATGAAGCAGCGCATTTTATATTATAAAGCAGTGTAGTTATAGATTAAGAATCAGTATGTTATAAGTTAAAAAAATAGTATTTTATACATTATAAAATAGCATGTTATCCATCAAAAAGCAGTGCAGTTAAAGAAGAAGTACTATATACATTGTGAAACAGTACATTGCACAATATAATGCAGTATGTAATAAGTTTAAAGTTTATACATTATGACGCAGTGTGTTATAGTTGGTTGTACCAAATCGGCAACAATATATATATATATATATATATATATATTGCTCTAAAATTAAATTGCTTGTGTATTGTTTCAGTCTACTGTTGTCTCATTGCACTGCTACTTATGTTTTTTTATGATTTTACAATGCTATTCATGGTATTTTATGATTTTGTGTGTGTGTGTGTATATATATATATATATATATATTTGCTCTAAAATTAAATTGCTTGTGTATTGTTTCAGTCTACTGTTGTCTCATTGCACTGCTACTTATGTTTTTTTATGATTTTACAATGCTATTCATGGTATTTTATGATTTTGTGTTATGCTTTTACACTGCTATGAAACAACATTGCTATTTATATATTTGTCCCACACAAACAATAATTTAATTATTGTTTATCCATTTTTGATATATATATCAAACTAGTGGCATTTTTATGAACTATGATTTAAGATGCATATCGTAACAGTATATACCGCACATAATAGTAGTGTGATAAGTTTAAGGTTGCAGTAGACCAAGCGCATAGTAGTAATGCAATAAGCTCATAGTAACAATGTTTGATTGTCTTTTTTAATGCTTACTTCAATTATAGACTATTACAGTGGTGTTATGTGTTGAATATACTGCTAATACATACTCATTATATGTTTATTAAAAATTGTGTGCGCTATTATACAAATACACTATTTCGAGTGCTTAATTTATAGTGTTTTTATATATGTTTAGTGATGTGGCATGATGATGTGGCAAGGTGACACATGACACTCCCACAATTCTTCCTACACTTTTTATTATAAGAGACTTTTTAGAATAATCCCACCATATATATATATATATATATATATATATATATATATGATCAAATGAGAATAGTTCTTATCCTGCGAATTGCGAATATGTATGAACTTTGTACTAATTATGCATGAAATATATGCATTTCGTGCATCAAAATTGCAATGAATTAAAATATGCATTATATGCATCAAAAAAAAATTCTTGCCAAAAAAAAATTTTCTTGCCCAAAAAATTTTTTTTTTCCGCCAAAAAATTATAAGTATGATGCACCATTTTTTTTGGTGCATCACAGTTATAAGTTTTGGTGCATCACACTAATAAGTTTTACTGCATCACAATTATAAGTTACTGCATCATAGTTAACAGTTAAGTGCATCAAGTATGATGGAGTAACTTATAACCTTAATGCACTAAATCATAATTGTGATGCAGTAACTTTATAACTGTGATGCAGTAGTAATTTTTTGTGGGAAAATTTTTGGCGGGAATCAATTTTTTTTTTTTGACCCCCAATTTTTTTTTTGGCGGGAACATTTTTTTTCGGGGTGTGGGAGATTGGGGGTGACATATGTCATATGATGTATCATATGATGTGGAATGGGAATGACACATATCACTCCCACAATTCTTCCTATATTTTTTATTATAGGAGACTTTTTTATTTTAACTCATAACTATATATATATATATATATATATATATGGTATGTTATGACATGGTTCCATATGATTTTCCTGCATGTGGACTACATCGCACACAAAAAGAAAGAAAATAAATGTGGCATATTAATTTTTACAGTTTTTTTTATATGATCCCAGTTTAGCCGGACTAATCCTAATCCCTCAATGAACTCACTCCTAATCCATTGAGAGAAGTAAATCGCGAGTCGCTCGAGCAATTTCAGGGTTCCAATGCCTTTCAGATATCACAAGATATGAGAAGCTCTTAATCGACATGGCGCCTGTGTTCTCAAAGACAGCTTCGAGAGAACCACCGATTGGTCAAAGACTCCGAATTCCCAAAGAAAGAAATACTCCCACACTTCCGCTTGACGCGAGATTAAACATTGATTAGCGGTCGCTCGAGCTAGTTCCGGAGAGCTAGAGGATCATAAAGAGAAAAACCTTCTCTTTCACCTCCTTGGTGGGGTTAGAACCCAAAACCTCCCCCAAAGGAGTGTCTTGGGTGTAAACGTCCTACCACTGGACCACCAACCCTTTCCATAAATGTTATGATGCTATTAACTTGTTAACATGATTTTTAATATATATGACTATGGTTAATGGTGAAATCTAGAAACCAATTGCATTATTAAGTAATTTCATTGCATATTTGTTATTATTTATTGCATCAAGTTGGTCGCTACTTGATGCAACAAATAATACAATAAAAAAATACATAAATACATATAATTCTAATCATGTGCAGCCGTTAGATCACTAATATCAATGACCTATAAAAGTTTCTAGATTTCACAAGGTAATTAATTTTAATATGATCTATTTCATATATATATATATATATGTATATATATATATATAAAATGTATATCGTTTTTATTATGCACGGCCTTTATTGTTACACTTTGCTTATTATCATTATATACTGTTTGTAAATGATATGCTATCTAAAATTATGGATCCTTAAAAAAAAAAAGTAAATAATAAATGAATACGTTGTTGTATTTTAAATAGAGACAATTCTCACACCGCCATCCATCTCGCGCGCCCTTTAAATCCACTAAAAAATATCCGTATTAACTGATCTAATAGATGGAAATGGAAAACCACGAATCGTGGAGCCACATCCATGCATACTCAACCTCCATGCATACTCGACCGGTACTCGGTCCCTCTTTCTCCATTTTTGCCAGCAAACCAAATCCCACCAACCTCAGCAGTCTGCTCACGCATCCATATTGGCCCAGACAAACCATGTTGGGAAGCCTTGGCGCAATGTATGTGCTAAAACTGGGGGAAGTTTCCTTTTTAGAGGATTTACGCCTTTCTCCATACTCTTTTAAGTTGTAGGAGTATAAAAATAAATGTAAAAGTGTATCATCAACAATTTTCCTGAATCCGCCCATGAAGCTTTCCCCCCCATATCATTACCCAAAAAGTAATGGTTTAGTGTAGCTAAAAAACAACCAATCTAACTCTGAAAAACACCTTAGGAGTTTCATTCCGTCTTCGATTCTAACCTGACAAGATTTACTTATTCTATATTATTTCGAAAACAGGCCCTTCAACTTGTCAAGATTTTACAAATAACCACAAATTTCCATCTGTTTACTTGGTATTTAGAAAAATTAATGTGTAAAATGTGTGTGTGTGTATATATATATATATATATATATATATAATATATACACAACAAAAAGTTTCGGATTATTTATAACATTTAAAATAGTCGAGGGATTATAAGAATATTTGATTATTCGACACTTTCTGTTAGCTCGATTAACATCAAATGCTAAATACAAGACATATCTAACCTCAAGGGTGGTCTCTAAACTTTTCCGAAAACACCTGTACTTTTTTGCAACTAGACCAAACCTTCGAGGGTAGTTTATGTTGTATAATCCATTTACATGATGAAGACACTTGATTGGTATAGGCTCATAACCATGTACGACTAGCTGTTCTACACATGAAGTTTAATATTTTCTAGCACTGAAGCAAGTAACCTCAGACACTCGATGAGTAGTACAAGAAATAGCGCAACCTTATCAATTCAAACATTTGAATGATGTTTGCGACGTTCTTTCTCCCTTGATGAATAAGAAGAGCTGTAATAGTCACGATCTGGTAAAAAAAAAAAGGTAATCTCATGACTTCGACCATAGCAATCATCATTCAAGTAACAATTACTCAAGTCTCAAACAAATACGAGTTCAGAAAGTTAAGCAAGTGTACCTCGAGATGAATGATGCCGGGACTTCTCCATTCTTCCTGCCAATAATATAGTGTCAGTAAAAACTGTCACAAAACGAAAAGCAGAGACTGTTACAGAGAGCTTATAATAATAATGCAAAGGACTTGCCCAAAAAAATGCAAAAAAACATACTTTTTAACGTTTTAATTTTGGTCATTTTAACGAAGGTACAACTCGTTTTAAACCATCTATTCTCACTTATTTCTGTAAAAAAAAAATCCAATCAACTAATATTGCAATTTATATGACGAAATTTTTTAAGTTTAAGGAATATTACATAAATTTTAATTAGATGTTAAAATTTTATTTTAAAGGTACCCACTTCTGCTGGGACAAAATCATGTTCTAGAAGTACCACTTCAAGTGGGACGGAGGGAATATCCATCTTTACCTTTGTCCCTTGAACGTTGACCCCTTTCCTTAATTTTGTCTCTGTCCCTTTCAGTATCTGCTTCCCTTCCTCGTTCCCTATGAGGGTCCCGGAATCTCTCAATGTCTTTGCTCCTAGTTCTCTCTCTTTCCCTCTCCTTGATCCTTTCCTCACCAGCCTCTGTTTCATTACCCAACATCAATTTCGACTCAGGTTCTTCTGTCGACTCTCCACCATTCGTCGTGCCTTTCAATTCATGGTCGCTTTTCTTCAATTTGTCCAGAGCAGCTTTTATATGTTCATCTTTACCAGCTTCCTTGCTTACAGCAGAGGAAAACCCCTTTCTACCAGTGTCTTCGTATGCAGTTGCCGGAAAACCATCCTGAACAAAGCCAGCAATAGAAAATTGAGGTCGTGATTGTATATAATTTTTTTAAAGAGTCTCGTTTGACGGATAATAGTGATGGAAAATGAATTTGAAATAAAAAGGGATGAATTTTGAAAGTGTGATTGGATGAGATGAAAATAACATGAAGTTGATATAAAAAGAGTAACACAACGAAGAGGAATATTTGAGTGCGTGAATAGTAGAATTTGTGGGGAAATGAGCAATAGTGATTTGTTCCTTTATGAAAACTGGTGCAAAAATAGAGCTGCAAAGGAACCGAACGTTCGCAAACAAAAGCTCATTTGAGCTTGCTCGAGTTCGATTAAGACTCATTCGTTTAAGATTCAAGTTGAGCTTGAACAAAAAATTAGGCTCCTTTGTTAGTCGAACGAACACAAGCCTTTCCGCGAATATTAATTTAAAATAAATTTTATATTATATAGTATTTTTTTAGACGTATACTAAGAAAAAAAATATTTTTAATAAAAAAATGTAAATTTAAATAAAATATTTTATTGTCTATCACGAATTTGTGGGGAAATAAGCTCATTAAAGTATACGAGTCAAACACGAATGAACTCGAACTTTATGAACAATTAAAAGAACGAATCGAACATTAATTTTCACTTGAATATTATATGAACGACCTCGAACAGTGTTCGAAAATAGTCAAGCTAGAGCTTGAAACTCTCAGGCTCGGTTCGACTCGATTACAGCACTATGCAAAAGTGTGATTTGTTAGAGAAAAAGTGTAACGCGATGAATAGCATCATTTTTTAAGATTTTGGTAGATGATCCCCCTCCCCCGGGGGTATTTATCTTCAGCGGAACGAAAATGAGATGAAACTGTATCAACACTTTAAAAGGCGCGAGGTGTGTTTGAGGCGTTTTAGCCGGACGAGGCGAGGCGTAAGCCTCAATTAAAATTAAAAACAAAATCTAAAAATCTCAGGAAATATCATAATATTGATAGGAATTACTAAAATAGCAAAAAAAATTATATATCAGTAAATTACTAAAATATCATAGTGTTGACTCATAAAATTTATTGCTTTTCAAAAGATTAAACACATTTGAGTAACTACAGTTGGTTAGTTAGGTCATAAATTTAATTTTGTCAATTTTGTTTTATTTCTCTAATAAAATCACAAAAAAAAATATAAAATAAATTTTTGTATAAAATAAATCACAGTCTCCCAAATTCTATACTAAATTTATCATTCATTCATTTTTATTACCTTTTAAAATATTAAAATTAAATCAAATTTAGTAAGTAATTCTAGTTAGTTAGTTTCATCATAAGTTTCCTAACGCACCTCATTATAAAATAATAGTGACAATAAGGTCAATTAGGTGATTAACCAACGTATATTAAAACCCTATTCTTCCTCGACCATATTTTTCTCACATCCACACCACACTGTCCACACTACACCAAGAGAGACAGCCGCAACCTCCATGTCTTCTTCCATCTCAATCCGCAGATCTCAGGTAAGTCTCTTCTTTTTTTTAGGCAAGTTTCTTCTTTTTTTTTTTGAAAGCCTTGTTCCTCTCGGGAAATAGAGGTCCACCTCATGGGTCGCCTCAGAGAAACGCGCCTCAAGGCGCGCCTCAAGCCCGCCCACAGGTGCGAGGCTTAAGCCTCAGCGGTAGGGATAGTGGCGCTGCCTCGGAGGCAGTTTTCCGACGCCTCGCCTCAAGGCCGCCTTTTAAAACATTGGTATTGGTAGCTGATGTAAAATTCCAATATGGTTCAGGTGGAAAGAGGAAAATAAGCGAAAGAACATAAACAGCCACATTAACCACACTAAGTTACTCAAGAGTATGGCATTCACCTTTGAAACCGATTGATACGGTGAATCCCGTGTTCGACTAGACGTAGCAAAAGAGCCCCCTTCCTTGCATACAGGTAAATATCGGGCCTTCGGAAGTGTGTACAAATGGGCCAAAACTCTACAAACCTCATCGACCTCAGATTTGTCTGCATCAAATGCTTTCCACCACGGAGGGTTCTCAGGTAATGGTACTTGAAATCTACGTGCTGCAGCATAAACAACACCGCAGGCCACAACCTCGCTTTTGAACCTCACACATAAGGTCGTGCGTAAACTGTTCACAAGAAATAAAATTTACAAAACATCATCAGAAGGGAGAAGAAAAAACTGGATGATGTGGTGATCAGTCTAGGCCAAAATCAATTACATGGGGAAAGTTACATTGTTAGCAAGACAAAATGGTTGAGAGGGTGTTGGGCTGGGCTAATTCAAAAGATCTTATAAGCTACTACATCTTATGAGATGCCAGAACTTATTTTAAATTGTTGATATGTTTAGCTAAATAAGATGATAGAGATTATAAAAATGTTAGAATGGCAGTTTCACGATTAAAATATAGTCAAAATCAGAGAAGATTGTTAAATTAAGATCCTACTCAAGAATAAGTTCGGAATCCCCACCTTTTTTAAATAAAACTTAAAAGCCTCTAATATCTTATTTTGGGAAAATTAGCCAAACACTTTAAAAGAATTTATATGCTTTTCAAAACATCATTTTCAAGAGTTCAGAAGCTCGGCCTCCTGGTCAATACAAAACAAAACATGTACGAGCCATACGCATACGAAAAAATATAATATCGCACAATATTATGAACAAAAAAGTTATAAATGTTATATGCACAAACTTGCCTACCTAGGCCGAGAAAATTTACCTATCGTTTGCAAGATTCCAAGCATCTTGTCTGAGTTCTGGAGGTGTTCCAAGTGTAGCAAGATAATTTGATATAAATTTGTGAGGATGCTCGACATGGCAGATGAAACCCATCTCTTTCAGAAGATGCCTTTCCGTTTTGATCAAATCTGCCTTCAGATCAACATACTTCTACAAAGAACAAAAGCCACGAATTTATGTCAGACTCTTAACTTGATCCTGGTTTACAAAGATTACCATTAACTAGCAATGTAAGGAGTTATGTTTAGCTAACCAAGTCTCAGAATGATCCACCAGATAATTAAAATTAGTTAATAGCAACCCAAAATTAGGATAACATGCATTCAAAACATAATAATAAAATGTATAGATAACCTTGGGGGATGTGTCCAAATGCTCTATGGGCAAACTCTCTCTCCTACATTCCATCCTGTGAAATACAGTGAGAACCTGTCTTGCTCTCCTAGGACTTTCTTCAAGTTTTGAAGCAAGCCAAACACAACTGGCGGCAACCCTCTGCAAGTAATTACATTAGGTTCAGAATCAAAAGAGTAAAAGCTACAAAATTATTTTCACTCCATAATGAATGAAATTAAGGGTAAACCGAGAGACCTTAACATTAAACCGAGCAAATGATTTCTTGCAGTAGAAACGATGAAACAGAACTTGACCAGTGGCCATAACAGCCTGAGGTCTGAGCAAATTCTAAATTAAGGAAAGATGATACAAATATAGAGTTAAACCTGACTTGCTAAAATATATATATATATATATATATATATGATGGATCGAATGAAAATGGCTTTTTAAGTAAGAAATAGGAATAAATCTGAACCATTGATCTTTGTGCGATCAATGGTCCAGATTAGCATATGCAAAAAATATATGAAATTCATGCATCAAAATACTAATGCATTGAAATTATGAATTATATGCATAACTTTCCGTGAGAATAAATCTTGGTCATACATTTAATCAAGATCTATGGACCAAATTCATTCCCATTTCTTAAATTAAATCCCATTTTCACATAATTTTCCGTGAGAATAAATCTTGGTCATCCATTTAATCAAGATCTATGAACCAAATTCATTCCTATTTCTTAACTTAAATCCCATTTTCACCAAACCCCCCCCCCCCCACACCCACCCACCCACCCACACACACACACCCACGCGCACACGCACACGCACACACACACACACACACACACACACACACACATAGAGAGAGAGAGAGGGGGATGGGTTCAGGTGAGAATGCAGTTTAAGTTAAGAAATAAGAATGAATTTCATCCATAGATCTTGATAAATGGATGGTCTAGATTTATTCTCACAAAAATTTGATGCATATAATCAAATATTTTAACGCATCGATATTTTGATGCATATAATGCATATTTTAATGCATTGCAATTTTGATGCACGAAATGCATATATTTCATGCATAATTAGTACAAAACTCATGCATATTCGCAATTCGTAGGATAAGAATCATTCTCATTTGATCCTATATATATATATATATATGAAGCAAACAGAAAAAAAAATCATTATTTTGGAAAGTAAAGAAGACTACATTCAAAGCAGCATAAGTACTCAAGAGCAAGTAAGCAGAACTCGTAGGAAAAGGATACAGTTTAAGCAGAATGCCACTCTCTTGTATGAGGTCACAACCATATATTCTAAGTGTAGTTTCAGTAGTTTCATCAATGCCATCTTTACTAGAAGGCGAGTTTTTCAGCTCCTCATCCGTCAGATAAAATGTGTCAATAGCTGTGTAAATCATGTTCTGCCTTTCACCAGGTGCTAGAATCCTCGTCAAAACTGCGCCACAAATCCAAGAAAGCCAAAGCTAAAATCTGAAGTACAGACTAGGTAAACAGACACTATATTCCTCCCAAACGCTAACAATCATTTATTTGGAACAATATGTTCAAGCAGCACAGGTTAATGGATTCATGACCAGCTTAAAAAAATTGTTTGTGCAAAATTGCTAAGTGCACGTGCAAACACACAAAAATGTAGGCAAAAGTACCATTATTTCACTTCGCTCCACTTTCACAAATTCCTATTTCAATTATTAAATAGAGTGGAATATATCTTCGATATTTTTGGTCAACTAGTAAACTTCTTTTCACATTTCAATTTACAAATCACAATATCTATAATTTGTGCACCACAAAGCCAAGATCATGGTATTTGGACTTAGAAACTACTAATTCTTTAAAAAAATGAGTTATTTCTTTTGGCCATGAATACAAAAGAGTAGAGATGTTAAACGGGCTAGATGGTATGGGCCAAAAAGACATGATTTAAACTGGCTGGCAATATACGAACCTAACTCTAACCCTAGCAGGCTTCGGGTTAAACAAGCTAGTAATGGGCGACAATCATCAGCAGCAGCACCATCATCATCTGCACCTTAATTCCAATTATTTTGGGGTCAGTGTCATAAAAATTATAGTGTCAAATAATGGTCAAAATTGATGGTATTTGCCATGCAAAACAAAGTAGCAAAATTTTACCCTAAACCCTATGTCCTTCCTGTCGCAACCTTCATATGAAGGAGAAATGAGATGAAATTCCAATAACCGTCATCATCATAAATTTTTCCACTTGCATGGCAAATACCATGACAATGATGAGTTTAGATAATTGTTATAGTCATGTCCAATCACATGATTGATATTTTAAAATCAATATGTACATTGTGAAATATGACATTTACTAACTGGTTACAGGCCAAAAAAATTACATCGATTTAATGGTTAAAAAGATATTACCTTTAACTTCTACACTTCAGATTAACGTCGGACAAGCCAATAAGGACTTGCAATGATATATAAGTTTATGTGTATGTCCTACAGCAGACTAAAACAACGTTGTACATCAAAATATATCTATATCTTCGGTAAGAAGTCATAGGTTTGTTATAAACTGATGCTTTCAAACTCAAAACAGTCGTATGTTTGGTACTCCATGATAGTTAGCAAAAACAAGTAGATTCACCTGAAAATGAATTAAACAGAGATGAGAGGTTCATGATCCATAGTATTTAAAATTCCAGAAAACTCTATAATTAAACAGCGAATAAGAGGTGCAAGACTTGAAGGGAAAAAGCTTATGAAAAAGGAAAGCTACCAGGAAAAGAAGATAAAAGCAACAAAAAAAAAAAAAAACAATCCATTTAACCCAACACAACCAGCTAGAGGTTCACAACCCAGAATTGAGAATCACTTTGATTTATCTTTATCTGGTTAAATACTCTATATTAATTAATACTTACAAAATTCCCTAAAAAATCCTGTCAATAGAAGAAAGACCGGTCAATAGATCTCTTCATTAAGCAATAAAACCGAACAAGCTTACAAAGTTACGGTTCACGCCAAAAAAGTGTGGGTAAGAAGTGTGAATTGGACTACTAAAAGTACAAAAAGGTGTACATAAAAACCAAAAAAGTGTGAACTGGACTTACCTGAGCGCGGGGCAACTGCGATCTCCCCCAGAGGCGGCCGCGGGAGGGACAGGCTGCACGAGGGAGATGAAAGGGATTCACTTTCGTGGTCTCCGGTGCTCTGGCTTTCAGCGGGCTAGGAGGGTTTTCAGTTTTATGTCAACGGCCCGGGTAGTGGTGTAAACGGACGAGCGTCCTGCTCAAGATCTGACTCGGTTAAAATTGGCTCGAATTGAACATGATCGACTCGACATACTAACAAATTGCGTCGAACTACCCGATACTCAACTCAAAAAGCTCGTAAGATACTCGAAAGACTTCTATGTATAATTACTTATACATATTATTTATATATATTGACTATAATAATTAACTTTTATATAATGTATTTTTTATATGTAATTAATGTTGGGGATTGTTTCGTAGAAAAACTTACCGGGTGAAACTAAATTACAACTCGAAATGAAAATACGGAAAACAACTTGAAACTGGAATACAACTCGAGACAAAACAGAAATACACGAAACAGAAATTACAGGTTTAGAAACTGAATTGAAATGACAAACAAAAAAGAAATAAAAAGACACAAAACCGTAAACTATAGCCGAGTCGAGAAATCTTCTATCCGCAAGACGAAATACGCCCCGGTAGGGCTCTCGGTTCTGACATATCGCCTCCAAAGATAAAACGGCAATGTCTCGGAGGTAGTAGCACCACACACCCACGAGCTCCGACGAACTGGAACGAGATGAGGACGAAGCTTTTACAATGAACTAAGAACT
This sequence comes from Orobanche coerulescens, assembly GCA_033398695.1. Taxonomy (NCBI): domain Eukaryota; kingdom Viridiplantae; phylum Streptophyta; class Magnoliopsida; order Lamiales; family Orobanchaceae; genus Orobanche; species Orobanche coerulescens. Next base: position 111,083,592 of record CM065816.1, on the reverse strand, counting down.
GTATGCAGAGAAAACTTTGTGTTGTATGCTGGAGTATTTTCGAAATTATATGTACTGATGCAGAGGGATGCATGCCTATTTATAGGCCATCTCACTCTGCAGGGAATTAACACAGCCACTAATGGCTGTCATAATGCAGGCATTTATGCTGCATTATGCTCAGGAGTTTCGAAATTCAAATGGGCAGAGGTTACAGATTTCAAATCGCCCATTTACTCCTCCTCATTACACTTGGGAGGTTACAGCCGCGTTCCGGCTGAATTTGAACAGTCAGGATGTACCTGGACGGTATTCAGCGCCTTAACCGCTCGAGGAATGTACCTAGACATCCTTATGTGCACATACTGTAATACCCACGATTTTCGTTCCGGTTATTTTGGATTTTTTTTCGGATATTTCCCGGTTGTCGAGTTCCGGTATTATTTTCTCGACAACTGATTTTGGCGTCTAAGACCGTAGGTGATGATTTGTTATCCGTTGTTTTCATTTCGGACCGATGATGTTGTCCCCGAGTATTTTGTCGTGTTCGTTCCGTGCGATTTCGGAAAATCGAGTCGTCGAATCATGGTGGTCGGACACTGACCGGACGGTTGGGGATAAAGTGGCGGACGGCCGCAGTAATCGGCCGGGCAGCGACAGAACCGGCGTAGCGCACGCCACGGCCGAAAGTAGCGCACGCCACGGCCAGAGGCGCTGCACGCTATGGCCGGCTGCCGCGCTTAGTCGGCCAAGGCGAAGGGCGCGTAAAGGTTCGGATCGGGAGATCGGCAGTAGCGCACGCTATCGCCGGACATCAAGACGCCTACGGCCGGCCAGAGCGCACGCCACGGCTCGGCGTCTGCAGACGCTACCGCCGAGCCAGAAGTCTCTCGAATGTGGCGGGCCGAAGCCGCACGTGTTCGGGCCGCATGATGGCGGGCCCGCCGAACATTCTCGACCATGACCGCCGCTAGCGCACGCTAGTTTCAGCCTAGCGCACGCTAGATCGCACTAAGATAAATATTACCGAGCCTGCTTGCACTCATTTTTCATTTTCTCCCTTTCTCTTCCGCGACTGGGTTCTTGGAGGTGACGAAGGCATGTTATTATACAACTAATCCACGAAGTTTTAGAGCCCATATCATCGATTAATCACTCCATAACATCATTCAATCCAGCGAATCAAGGTTAGTTTTCTTAAAATCCCAGTTTTGGGAAAATTGGGGGTTTTGGTTGTTTTCGCCCGTTTGATCCGTGATAACTTATATTTGTGATGGATTGATGATTATTAAGTCATATTATACCAATTTCCTTGTTGATCCATGGTTCGATTGTTAAAGATTCTTCGTTTTGTTGAGTTCCTAATTGGTGCCTTGAAGGTGTCCGGTGAAAATCCTTAGAGGGGGGTTTTGGGCGTTCTACGATTATTCTTCCTCGTACGATCGTTGATTATTGACGGTATGGTGTTAGGGTCAGTTTCCTTGCGAAGAACTTGAGTCGGAACCCTTCCGTTCGCGGTTTTTCGATCGGTAGTGTTACCGCTGCCACGGAGAGTTGTGGACGCTCGAGGTTTTCCGTTGAGCCATGTTCGTCGAGTGTCCTAAGATCGACTATCGAGGCAAGTATCTTGCCCATACATTACGTGTTTTGTGAATATGATGGTTGAAAGTTGACGATACGTGCTAAACGAATTGTTTACAACCATTTTTCTAAAGAATCGGTATATTTACAATTATGGTTTTCTTAAAGGATGAATCTTGTGTTCGAGACTTAATGTGATTATTTGACTATGTGTGTCAGTGTTGAGTATAGGAACTCCCTACCTTCGGATGATGTCATTATGTGTGAATATGTCGTCGGTAATTTGTGGTTAAATCCTTTTGTTATGAATTGTGCGTGGAATCATGTGGTTATCGGTGGATACATGAGTTGTGATACGGGTTGTGTCGTTCGGTGTTGTTGAGATAAGTGTGTTTCTTTGTGGATAGTATTAATTCTGGGTCGTGAGTATATGTTAGAATAATATGGCCATTTTAGCAAAATACCTCGACTATATATATATATTGTGATTGACTCTTGAGGATTGTGGTTTTGGAAACGTGAATTGATGAGAGTTGTAAGGTTTTTCTCGGGTACTCTCACTCGGGGATTGACTCGACGGGGTCACACGGGGACCTGGTGGCTTAGCGGCTGGACCGGGTCGCGAGAGTTACTTCGAGTGGGCGTTCTCACCTGGGGATTGCTCGACGGGGCACACAGGGACTTGGTGGCCTTACGGCAGGACCGGGCCGGACCGGTCGCGAGAATTGCCAGAGTGTTTGTACTGTTGATTAATTGTGATATGTCCGGAGTATCACAATGCTTGTTGCTCGGAGTCGAGAGACATTATATATTGAGTCTTGGTGTTTGGCTAAAATGGCATAAAAATAATGTGTTATGTGTAATGTATTTTTGGGAAGTGAATTGAAGTGAATGAACGGGTCATGGACCCTGTGTTGGTGATCGAAATGGTTGGGTCGTGGACCCTGTGTTTTGTGACTGGAATGAATTGGGTTGTGAACCCCGTGTTTTATTAATCGGATTTGCATTTTTGGAAAATGAATATTAGGGTGGTGACCCTAAGTGGCTTTTGGATAATTAAGAACTTTACTATCGCAAATGTTTTCGAAAACTCCCGAGATTTGAAAATGTTTTCAAAATGCTTTCTTGTTTTGGTTTCTACTTTCAAGACTTGAACTATTTTAATTATCAAATATCTCGGGAAGACTTTTTTTGTATTCTCGTAATGTGTTTTGTATGGCTCGTATTTGCACTTTATACTTGTACTAGAAAAACAGTGGAGTTTTGCTAACCCCCGAGTATTCGGGGGGTGGATGTCTGTTTTTGCGTCCAGGTACATGCAGGTTTGGGAGCAAAACACAGGATCGGCGCGAAGGATGATGGAAGGCGAATGATACTAATCACACGAAGGCCAGCGTTGGTTGCAGTCAGTCAGAGTTTTGTATGGTCTTTCTTCTGTCGTATTTTTGGTTTGAGAGTGTATTTTACCCATGCATGGGTATGAGTCGATGTAGAAATGTGCATTGTAACTTGTATGTTTGTGATGAAAGACCAAGTTGGTCTACGGATTTGGTATTTTATCATGTCGGTATGTAATTTATTTTGTGGTTTCGATATCTAGCCTGGTGGATCCTCACGGAGAGGGTCTGCGGCGTGTAATATTCCCGGTTTGATTCTGGGGGTGTTACACATACGAGCCCAACTACATTGTTTAGGCAAGCCCACGACCAGACCCAAAGAACAGCTCAAACACCATCCAAAGACCAATTGCCAAGATCCAAGTCCAAGTCCAAGATCAAGGCCAAGGCCCAAGGTCCACTGCTCGCGACCGCGGCCGAGGCCGAGGCGAGGCGGGCAGCGGCGGCGCGCGTGTGTGAGCTTTAAGCCCATACACATGTGTCATTAATTATTACATGAATTATATACTTGAACAATGATAGCTCATTATTCAACGTGGGATAGTCATCCCTCATTTATTCACAATTAAGTGACAAACTTTAATTCACTATTTCTCACTCACCGAAAATCGATTTAGAGAAAGTGAATATACCACGATCATCTACTCAGAACGTAGATCGATCCTATTATATTTAATTTTACAAAATAAAATTAAAATCATTAACGATTCCAACAATCCCCCACATGAGTGAAAATAGCCCAAATGCAATGTACTGCCACAAACTCAGTCCTCAAGAGGCGTTAAAGTATAAGGATGGGTAGTTCGTGGCTTTGAACCTTCCATAGTTAATATCATCGGGTACACAGGCGGATTAGTGGCATGATGCTTTGAACTATTCCCCCACGGCGTGCACCGAGACAATGGTGCTAACACTTGAACACCTCAACCTCATTCGTTCTCACATTTTGTGTCCTTTGCGGGCCTTGGACACCTCTTTGGATTCATAAGTGTATGTCATGAAGCGGACCCCACTTCTCACTTATATAGGTGATTCTTTACCGAGTATCTTGCCATACTCAACCTCCTCGAGGTCTTTAGAAATCATTAAAAGTCATAGACTTAACCTCACCACTAGGCAAGTTTTCAACACTCAATTGCTCTATAGCGAATAAACTTAGATGAGTGTTTCACACGAACTCTCATAGCTTAGTTCTCCCATTGAACCAAGTTCTTGGGATCTCCAGTCATCTTGGTTGGGTTACCACTATGATAATTCTCAATATGTGGATTTTAAACCCATTCCCTCTAGCAATTTATTCATTTGATCACGGTTTAACCCTTTGGTTAGCGGATCCGCTAGATTATCCAATGACCTCACATAGTCAATAGAGATAATCCCACTTTTTATCAAATATCTCACGGTGTTATGGCGTCGACGAATATGTCGAGACTTTCCATTATACACATTACTTCTCGCCCTACCAATAGCAGCTTGGCTATCACAGTGAATCATCACTGCAGGCACTGGCTTTGACCAACATGGAATATCTTCTAGAAAGTTTTTGAGCCACTCGGCTTCTTCACCAGCTTTGTCCAAAGCTATGAATTCCGATTCCATGGTGGATCGGGCTAGACACGTTTGTTTCGCGGACTTCCACGAGACAGTTCCACCCCCAATGGTAAACACGTAACCACTTATAGAAAATGAACTTTTCGTATCGGATATCCAATTCGCATCATAGTACCCTTCAAGTACCGGGGGGTATCTCGAATAGTGTAGCCCAAGGTTTTGAGTATACTTTAAGTACCTCAAAACTCTAACAAGAGCTTTCCAATGCTCTTTGCTTGGATTGCTCGTGTAACGACTCAATTTGTTCACAGCGCAAGCTAAATCGGGTCGAGTGCAATTTGTAAGATATATTAAACACCCAATGACTCGTGCATATTCTTCTTGTGCAATGGGCTCCCCTCGATTTTTGCCCAAGTGAACATTTAACTCTAATGGGGTCTTAGCCGGCAAGCTATCAAAAGCATTAAACTTCTTGAGAACTTTCTCGGCATAGTGAGATTATGTCAAGATGATTCCATCAGATTTTCTCAAAATTTTCATTCCAAGAATCACATCATCTAGCCCCATGTCTTTCATGTCAAAATTTCTTTTTAACATGTTCTTAGTGTCGTTAATCACTTGTATATTGCTACCCATGATTAACATGTCATCTATCTAAAGATACACAATAACATAGCCGTTATTAGTGTTCTTAATATAAACACATTTATCACACTCGTTTATTTTAAAACCATTTGACAACATTATATTATCAAATTTCAAGTGTCACTGTAGTGGAGCTTATTCCAATCCATATAGAGACTTAACCAGTTTGCAGACCTTTTTCTCTTGTCCAGGTACTACAAACCCTTAAGGTTGTTCCATATAGATCTCTTCATCCAGATCACCGGTCAGAAAAGCAGTCTTAACATCCATTTGATGAATCTCAAGATCGTGCAAAGCAGCAATTGCGAGAAGCACTCGAATAGAATGTAATTCTCGTTACAGGTGAATAGGTATCGAAAAAATCGTACCATTCCTTCTGCTTGAAACCTTTGACTACTAAACGAGCTTTATATTTATCAATTGACCCATCAGCCTTGTACTTTATTTTAAGGATCCATTTGCATCCTAAGGGCTTACAACCTTCAGGTAAATCAACCAAAACCAAAGTTTGGTTTTGTAAAATTGAGTCAATTTCACTCTGAACAGCTTCTTTCCAGAGCAACCCGTCTGGTCTAGCATAAGCTACTTTGATCGATGTTGGTTCTTTATCCAACATGAATGCTATGTAGTCAGGTCCAAATGTCTTTGGTGTCCTAACCCTACTACCACGTCTTGGTTCTACATCTTCCAGATTAGATCTCGATCATTTACGTGACTTTGGATCTACATCCACAGGTTTTGAACTTGTTTCTTCATTTTCAACTCTATTGCTAGAATTGTTCTCAACTTTATCATTGTCCTTACAAGGATGTATGTTTTCAAATAATACAACATTCCTTGATTCAATTGTTGTTCCCACAGTCATTTCAAGTACTTATGACTTGTGGATAACAAATCGATAGGCACTACTGTTCAATGCATACCCAATAAAGATACAATCGACCGTCTTAGGACCGATTTTAACTTGTTTAGGTAGAGGAACCTCAACCTTCGCCAAACACCCACACACTTTGAGATATTTGTATGAAGGTTTTCTATCTTTCCACAACTCATAAGGAGTAACATCCTTACCTTTGTATGGAATCTTCTTCAATACGTAGTTGGCTGTCAAGACAGCTTCCCCCCACATGTTCTGGGGCAACCCTGAACTAATCAATAAGGCATTCATCATATCTTTAAGTGTTCGATTCTTACGTTCAGCAACGCCATTAGATTGTGGTGCATATGGAGCTATTGTTTGATGAATTATACCACTCTCGTTGCCTAATTCCTCAAATGGGGCTACATATTCGCCACTTCTATCGCTTCAAACCATCTTAATACGACAGCTTAATTGATTCTCAGCATCATTCTTAAAGTTCTTAAAGGCTTCAATAGCCTCATCTTTACTTCTCAAAAGATAGAGATAATAATAACTTGTGCAGTCATCGATGAAAGTGATAAAGTAATTCTTACCACCTCTAGTTTGCACAAATTTTAAATCACACACATCTGTGTAAATTAATTCAATGGGTTTTGTGTTCCATTTTACCGAATGAAATGGAAGCTTCATCATTTTTGCCTCAACACAAATCTCACATTTGTTTTGAGTATTGACTTCATTTAATTTTAGTAAATCTAAGTTTACAAATATTTTTATAGCATTTAGATTCACAAACCTAATCTACAATACCATAAATCAGAATACTCGGTCAAATAAGAGGAAGCAACAGCATTTTCATTAGCATTAGCAGACTTGGTTACATGGCGCATAGCCAAAGCATTAAGTTTAAAGAGTCCCTCTGTGAGGTAACCCTTACCAAGAAACCTATCAAACTTCTTTATGATAACTCTATATGACTCAAACACTAGTTTAAACCCCTTATTAACTAGTATAGAGCCCGAGATCAAGTTCTTCCTCATATCAGGAACATGAAGCACATTCTTCAAGGTGAGTGTTTGTCCGGACGTTAGTTTGAGGTCCACTACTCCAACTCTGATAATCTCAGATGAAGCTGGATTCCCCATGTTGAGCTTCCTCCCCTCAACATCTTGCTAGTTCTTAAATTGGCTCCTATCGGCACCAATGTGGGCGGTCGCACCGGTGTCGACGTACCAACCACCTTGGTTCTCAACGTGGTTGACCTCTTCGGTGACCACAACAGCAAGATCGTCCTCTTTCCAAACGCCATTAATCTCGGCGATGTTGGCAACATATTTATTCTTCTTGTTGGCCTTTAGCTTTCGGCAGTCCTTCGCTGCATGCCCATGTTTGCCACAATTAAATGAATCGCCATCAAACTTCTTAGATGGTTGCTTCCCTTTGTTCTTGTTTTGGACACTTGGGCGAGCTCGTTTATTGGAGGGACCGCCTTTCTCCAACAAATTGGCCTTAGCATCGATCAGACCTGTTGTGCGGCAATTTATACACCTCGATGGCGATCGTCATAATGGTCAGGAGCTAGCTAAGGAAGACAGATGCTGGGCAAGCGCCTAGCGGTCGATGTCCAAGGCGATCGTCTTTTGGTATCCCACGATCGCCTCTAATGGCCGATTGTAGGCGATCGTCCCGTGCCATGTATGAATCCGAAACCCGTCAAAGTCTTCGAAGACCGAATCTCAGGTGAAGACCCACGTGCAGATCCGCAGAAGGCGCCACAGGATAAGGCCCTTTGACCCCAGCCTGTCACCATCCTCTTACCTACCGATAGGCCCGCCGAAAGGACCTAAGGTGGGACCACCCAGGACAGCGAGAAGAGGCACCTGCCGCCTCCTCATTGGTTCGCACCTCAGGCAACCAGCTGCAGCTGCGGACTTTAAGGAAACAGTCCCACGTGATGGGACGATCACCCACCTTATTTTAATATAGGAGACGGCGGTCGCCCGCGATGGACAGGGAGAACCTAACAACCTCTTCTCCTATAAATAGAAGGCCTCCAGCAGTGGCCAAAGGACAGAAAAAGACATTCACAAAAACACAGATAGTGTGAAATACGTTAACATAAGCACAGTTTACAACGTGAACACAGAACACCAAAAGCAAACAATACAGAGAACTCTCCATATTTGTAACAAGAACTCACAGAGCTTCAACTCTGGTTCTTCCGGCAATCTTGAACACTCGATAGCTAAGATAACTAGAGTCTTTACACTCATTGTAATTGTACTCTAACATTAATATCTGTACTCACTAGTATTCATATTAATAACATCTCACGAGAGCATTCAAGCCCGGGACTAACAACCCCGGCAAATCTTGTGTTATTTATTTCCTCACGGACGTGCTCTCACACTTTGTTTGTTACTCATCCATTCCAGCATATCATCTCCGGATAATATTTTGGATAACAACAATTGGCGCTAGAAGGAGGGCGGCCCCTCAACCTTCATTTTTTATTCCGATCGTCTCGAAGAACACTCACTGTTCTCCGGGGCATATACTTGAAAAAACACTCACTGTTCTTCAAAGAAAAACCTTCAGAAAACATGACGTCTGCCACTACCTCAAAAAGAGCCACCCTGCAATCTACCGAACATCTTATTCCGGCCCAGACCGAATGCCAACCTACATCGGAGGGCGACCGCGGCGACGCTAGGCTCTCACTCCCGCCCCCGAGGGACGAACCCAGCCTCTCACTCGATCAGTTCCAAACTGTGGAACAGATCGAGGAGGCTATGGCCATCCTCAGGGAGCGACGGAGGGCATGCGACTCGCCCACCATTACTCCATCAGCCATCCACCGTGCAGGTAAGCGGAAGCTAAAGGGGCTATATGTCGAGAAATCGTCAGAAAGCCCCGAGCCGCAGGAAAAAGCTCTCTTAAGGCGGGATGATTCTGTCTTTAGCCGTCTAGGGAGTGATCCCTCATGGCGACCCGGGCATTCGGGCCCCAGTCGGGAGACCTCGGAATTCGAATCCATCACCAGGAGTTCGACATACCCAACTCCCAGAAGACAGGCCGGCCAACGGGCTCCCACTCCCCAAAGAATTGAGCTCGGTGGCGGAGAACTCGTCACCTACGACGGGGCCAGAAGATCGGTACACGATCGCCTCGGCTCCCGCTCCGAGAGCCAATCCGCAAGCAGTCAGGCTACAGCAATGGCCGCCATGCAGCGCCAGCTCGACGAAATAAAGGCGCTCATAGAAATTGGGGCAGGCGCCAAGAGATCGATCGCTGGACCGAGTGAGCTGCTCGCGGCTCAAATCGAGCTCGCCCCCATACAACCGAAGATCGCTCCTCCTCAAACACCTCTATATGAGGGGAGATCGGATCCTGAGATCCACTTGAGCAAATTCCGGATTTACATGACCGGATGCGTGGCATCGGATGCGACGAAGTGCCGAATGTTCCTATTGACATTAGGCGATCTTGCCCATAGGTGGTACATCTCACTGCCACCACGCTCGATCAACTGTTTTGAGAAACTGGCGAACGACTTCACGTCGTATTTTGCCGCCAAAGTCGCTCGGCCAGAAGGCCACCACCGCATGATGAAAATCAGGCAGGGGAAGGACGAGCCCGATGAAGACTACATCGACCGGGTGGATGAAATAGTCCTCACCGGCGAGCCCATTAGCGACGAGCTCGTTCTCTACTCGGTCCTAGGCGGATTCTATGGCCATTCACCCATGTTCAGGCACCTCACAAAGGACATCCCCCCGACCTACGCGATCTTCCGCGTCAGGGCCACTGATTTTCTGGCTAGGCAAAGGATGCTCACCCTTCACTTGGGCGAGGGATCTACCGGGGAAGGGAAGGCGCCATCTTCCATCCTGGAAAAGGCAGTCGCCAATCCCAGAAAGGTGGTCGCAAAGCCGCCCGGTGAATTCAAGGCCTTCGAGGATGTGGAAGTTCACCTCCTCCGCAACCTCAATCTGTCTCCGGCCCACATTTCAACGCCATCAAAGGGCGCGAGTGGCTTAGCAAACCAAATCCAATGAGGGATAACGGTCATCTTGACCGCAGCAAATTTTGTGCCTACCACAAGAGTCTCAGCCACAACACCAGCCAGTGTCGCGACCTCCTCAGACAACTCTGGAGACTGTTTGAGGAAGGCAAGATGGATAACTTGGTTACCAAGCCAGAACCCCGAGCAGAAAGGACCGGGGGGCGCGAGCACCGACAGAACGACAGAATCCCTCCCAATCCGGTCGCCAGGATCGAGCAGAACGAGCCGGAGTACTCAGACGAATTAGTCCCTCCAATCAACCTCGGCGGCCAAATCAATATGCTTCAGTCGGGAGGTGGAAACCTCGGAGGCCTTTCCCCGGTTTCCACCATGTCAAACAGAAAGCGGAAGGCCGAATTGAGGGCGTTCGCCGGGGTCCATGTCGTGGTACCCCCAGAGCCGACCATCTCCAAAGACGCGCTCATCACTTTCTCCAACAAGGATAGGGAGGGAGTGCAGTGCCCCAAAGAGGATGCATTGATAATCTCTGCATGTATCCTTGGGAAAATGGTAGATCGCGTGCTGGTTGACAATGGGAGCTTTTGCAATATCATATTCAAATCCGCTCTTGACCAGTTCGGCAACCTGACCAAGTTCATCAAGCCATTTGATACCGTGCTTCAAGAGTTTGGCGACAGCACAGTCCAAGCCTATGGAAGGATCAAGCTCTGTGTCGAGCTAATATGTTATTACGATCCCAAGGTTAGGATTACTAGGAACCTAAATTTTGTAATCATAGATAGGCCCATCATCTATAATGGGTTCCTAGGTCGCCCATTTCTATAAACCTTCGAGGCGGTCACCTCTTATTTCTTTTACTGTACCAAATTCCCCACTGCCGACGGGACGGTCGGTACTGTAAAAGGAGACCAGCTAATGGCTAAGAAATGTTTAAATTACTCCTGTGTCGTAACTTCTTTCAACACTTCCCATACTATTTATAACATTGAGACGATCGACAATCAACCGATGGATATCGACAAGCCAAGCACCTCGTACCAGCCCGACTCAGAGGACGGCAACTCACATCGATTGACGGACGACATCGAGCCGGGGATCGGTTTCGAGCTAAGCCTTGACATCGATCCAAGGATCGAGTCCGGAAATCATTCCAAACGAGAAGCGACCATCCCCATTGAAGAGTTGGGAAGTATAACGATAGATCCAGCTCGCCCGGAGCGAGAAGTACAGATCGGCACAAGCATCGGCCTCGAGTTAAAGGATGATCTGATTAGTTTACTACGTAAGAACATCGGAGTCTTTGCCTGGTCGCATCAAGATATGGTCGGCATAAGTCCTGAACACGCTTGCCACTATCTAAAGATCGACCCGGAAAGGAAGCCTATTCACCAGAAATGTAGAAAATTCGGTCCTGAGAAATACGCAGCACTCGACATAGAAGTCAAAAAGCTAATCGACAACAAACTAATCGGAGTAGCTACAGACGAGCCACAGTGGGTAGCCAACACGGTGCTCGTCAAAAAGCCAAGCAACTCCTAGAGGTTATGCATCGACTTCACCGACCTCAACGCGGCATGTCCAAAGGACCACTTTCCAATGCCTCATATTAACCACTTGGTCGATAGCACGACAGGTTGCGAAATGATGTCGTTCATGGATGCCATCGTCGGGTACCATCAGATCCCAATGGTGGAGAAAGACATAAAACACACGTCGTTCCACACGGAAAAAGACGTGTACTTTTGGGTCCGAATGCCGTTCGGTCTGAAGAATACGGGGGCGACCTACCAACGGCTAGTCAACGGGATGTTCGCCAACCAGATCGGCAAGACCATGGAGGTCTACATTGACGACATCGTAGTCAAGAGCCTCAAAAAGGAAGATCACCTCAATGACCTTGCCGAGACGTTCGCCATCCTCGAGAAGTTCAACATGAAGCTGAACCCCAAGAAATGCAACTTCGGGGTAAGCTCCGGAAAGTTCCTGGGGCACATCGTGAGCCAAAGAGGGATCGAGGCAAACCCCACCAAGATCCAGGCGATCGTCGACATGCAGGAGCCACGGAATATCAAACAGGTGCAATGCCTCACGGGTTGTCTAGCTGCCCTTAACCGTTTCATTTCTCGGCTCAGAGATAAAAGCAATCCATTCTTCGCGACCATAAAGAACAAGAAGTTTGCATGGACAAAGGAGTGTCAAATAGAGTTCGCCAAAATCAAGGAGTATCTGTCTAACCCCCAAATCTTGGCAAAGCCGATCCCCGGCGAAAAGCTATTCCTCTACCTAGCGGCCTCAAAGGTAGCGTTGAGTGCTGTTTTAGTGCGAGCAGAGGGGCAAGCCCACTTGCCGATCTATTTTGTTAGTCAAGCACTCCATGACGCGGAAACGCGTTATACGCCTCTGGAGAAGATCGCCTAAGCATTAGTCATGAGTGTTCGCAAGCTGAGGGCCTACTTCTTCGAACATCAAGTGGCGGTTCTGACGACTCTCCCCTTAAGGCAAGTTCTGCACCGTCCAGACACCAACGGGCGACTCCTCAAGTGGTCACTGGAGATCGCCCAATACGGTATCACGTACGCCCCTCGCACGGCGATCAAAGGCCAAGCTTTGGCAGACTTCGTGGTGGAATTAACATTCCCACCCAGTCCGACCCAGACCGGCCGCCCTGCTTGGAAATTGTACGTAGATGGCTCGGCGACCAACTCGCGAGCAGGGGCAGGGATTGTCCTCATCAGCCCCCGACGGCCAAAGTTTCACAAATGTTGTGCGTTTCGGGTACCGCACGACCAATAATGAAACCGAATATGAAGCCTTGGTAGGCGGGCTCGATCTAGCACTCGCCCTGGACGTTCGGCGCCTCCACATTTTCATGGACTCCCTCTTGGTCGTGAACCAAGTCAAGGGAGAATATGAGGCGCGCGGCGAACAAATGATCAAATACCAAGAATTGGTCGTCGAAATGTGCACAAAGTTTGAAGAAGTGCTGATCGAACAAGTCCCGAGAGAGCACAACTCCCAGGCCGATGCCCTATCCAAACTAGCATCATCAGATGGGGCGGCAGATTTCTCTAACATCCAGATAACAAAATCAGCAAAGCCGGCGATCGATAAAAGCCTGATTACCACAGTTACCATCGCCGAAGAGAGCTAGATGACTATGTATTTAAATACTTTAAGGACGGGACAGTCCCCGCCGATCGTATCAAAGCTCTCCAGCTTCAGCTCCATGCGACCAGATACACCCTATTGGATGACCGGCTTTACAAGCGAGCTTTCAGCCTTCCTCTCCTCAAGTGCATTACGTCGGAGGAAGGCCGACTCGTTTTAGCCGAGATCTATGACGGGATCTGCGGAAATCATGCTGGAGGGCGAGCTCTCATCCACAAAAAGACCAAGCAAGGTTTTTTCTAGCCTACACTACAAAAAGACGCGATCGCCTACGCCCGATCGTGTCACAGGTGTCGAGTGATGGGCCCAAACATCAAGCTCTCCCCCGAACAGCTCACTTCTATGTACAACCCATGACCGTTCGCCTAATGGGGCATCGACCTCATCGGTCCCTTACCGACGGCGCCAGGGGATGTAAATTTGCCATCGTGGGGGTCGATTATTTCACGAAATAGGCTGAGGCCGGGCCACTCAACAAGATCGGCCAAGAACAAGTAAACAAGTTCATTTGGAAGAACATCATATGCCATTTCGGCCTAACCCAGGCTATCATCTCCGACAAAGGGCAGCATGTTGGACCACCATAAGTATACAGGATACAGCTTGGAAAGTGTTTAAGCAACAAGCTGTACGGTTTTCTAATCAGAGTGCGTAGCAGAAGTCTTAAAACAGTTAGTTGCTGTCGATACAGCAACTCGGTCTATTCTCCTGTTAGCTTGGTGCGTACAGGGTTTTGCAGTGTATACTTGTATAAATCACAGTTATGAAAACAGTAACGGCGAAAGGTAAATAACACATTATTTAAGTGGTTCGAGGTAAACCCCTCTACGTCCACTGGTCCTCTACACAGGTAAAATGTTTATTATAAATACTGCGTACACAACTATGTATTTATAATCAAACCTATCCTTATATCGTTCACACAAATAGATACAAAGACTGTCGCTTTCAACCGTTCACACAAATTGGTTAAAGCTTCCTTCTTGACTTGCTTCTTCACACACAGTTCCAAAGCTTCGTCCTTATTCGTCCCACATAGGTCAGGATTACTTGTTGAGTTCACACAGAGCTCGGTTTTTACACAAAGGTAAAAGGGTAGGTAACCGGGTAAGAACAACAGCTTGAATATGAAGTTCTTGAGCTGGTGATGGTTGTTATTGTTGTTGAGCATTGTATATCTCTTAGATCTGAGTTGCAGTAAGCTTCTGGAGATATGTTTTGCTCTGATGTATATAATAATAACTTTATCACTTGGTGACTCATCTTCAACGCCTTTGATGAGATATATATAGTCTTCTGAAAAATATATCCGTTGAGATAGATCCGTTTGAGCAAGATTCTATGACAACTTAGATAGTTGACTTGAAAGGACCAGGATTCGGATATTGCGGAATTTGAAGATCTCTGTCGGCTTCAGTATTTAAATACTTCTTTATTAAACGGGACTTGACTTTAGCGAATACCAAAGATTTCTTTCCAAACGGTCTTCAGTCCTGTTCCGATGTGAATGATGTATCCATTTATGCTGTAGGCATATTGAAGTAGTCTAGTGCTGTATGGAAGGGTGCTGTATTGATATTCGAGACAGCTTCCATACTTGGCGTTAATTAAGACTTTGTTGCTGTATCTTGGTAGCTCGAGAGCTCGCTGTATGCTGGCGCTATGAGAAGGCCTTCGATACAGGATTGACAACTTCGATCGGACTTTCGATACAGCGGCTTGCTGTATGCTGGGCATTTTTCATCTTGCTGTATGGAGCTTCGTTGTTTGGTAATTATCAAAATAACATTATTTTTCCCAACAATTTCCCCATTTTTGATAATTTTCAAAACTTCTTGATGATCCCAAAACTTTGATGCCAAAAACCTCTTTAAGCTAAAACAACTTACCCTTCTTTTTCGATAACCACTTGTTGGTAATTTGAGAGGACTTCGATACAGGATTGGATTATCCCCACTGTTTTCCTCTTTTCGGAAAATGTCAAGAGCAGACTTCTTGATCTTCTGTCAAATGATCTGGTCTTCAGCACTTAGTCTAAAAGAAATGTGAACTGCTCGCAGGCAAGTTCTAAAATGATAGCATCTAATAGGGAAGTATATTACATCTTAAACTTATGATTGGCGTGCAGGCACAATCTTACAGTGTGATCTAGTTGAGTACAACTCAACCTGTGAACTGTTCGCAGACAAGTTCTTACAACTTTAATACTTGGGCTTGTTTGATTGCAGCAATAAAAATTGAATGAGTTAAAATTCACGTCGATCGAGATAGAGAAGTCCAGATGTCATGCAAAGCATTAAAAATGTTTGAATATAAAAGCAAGGCATGTGGACTTAAAACTATTTGCAATACACAATAGAATAAAATTATCAAGCATAATTGATGTCCTGTAGTGTAAGTACTGTATCCGTGAATAATACAGCGTTCCCCCTTAAAAGGTACATACAGGTTTCAATTCTTACATTAATGTTAGGATTAACACTTATTCATGGGTCGTACTGTATTCCCCCTTAATTAATGCACATGTCAACTGTATGAAGTTTTCATGCCTTCTTTGTCCTACAGTGTTGTCTTGACTGTTCTGAGTGTACAGTTAATTAATGGCATATACTGTATTCTTGGGTCTTACAGCATTCCCCCTCATTTAATGAGTAAAAGCATAAAAACTTACAGGGAGTCTGGCTGTAGCGTTTCCCGATTCATGTCGAAGCATAGAAATCAAGTAAATTTGGGTCCTGGTGTGATAGTGCCTTTCGGTACCCAAATTTGCCGGACAACAATTGGTTTGTTGTAGGCTACTTTTGGTCCATTATTTCTATATCTACGTGGGGCAGGCACGTAGTCGTTGTAATCATGATAATTATAATGCATGAAAAATCGAGAATTATAGTTGCTATTCCAGTACGATTGTCGTCTCGGAGGTGGAGCCATTTTCTTTGGCCTAACAGCTTGCCTTCTGGGTCTCCAGTTGGATTCCCAATGCTGTTGTTGATACTGCGCTGCGAGGTGTTTTCTTGATGGATAACGGGGCTCCTGTATCCAATATCTAGGCGCGCTGTACTGAGAGTACTTCCGTGCGGGCCTTTGATATTTCGATACAGCCTTCCTTCTGAATGGCTGCTGGCGCTGTTGATATGCTTGTGGAGCATGCTGGGGATTGCTCCTTACAGGTCTGACTGGATGGTGATTCCGCTGTCTGGTATATGACAGTGGTGGAGGAATGGCAGCCCTTGCTGTTTGCGGTGCAACGGGTTCCTTCACAGGACTCAGAATTTCTTTCGATATAGGAATGGATTCCTTACTCCTGACGAATACCGTACTAGATTTTTCTTTGTTGGAGAATGAGTTGTACCCTAAGCCACGTTTATCATGAGCATATTGCCCAGTGCTTAGGATCTCTTCCATTCTATTAGAGGATTTCTCAAAAGAATTCAAGATTGTCTCTAATTCTCCTTCACGTTTCTCGAGAGATTTTACTTTGGCTTCGAGTAGAGCCAAATCATTTGTCTTGCTTTCAAGATGAGACTTAGTCTCATTTAGATCGTGAGCAAGTTGATGATTGCTCTCCATGAGTTTTTCTAAATTGACTTTGCTGTTTTCGCAGTCGACAGACATATTTTCGTAATTATTCTTCAGCAAGTCGTTTTCTTCTTTCAGCTCTAGGTTAGAAATTTCAAGCTGTATGTTTTCTCTTTTCAATATCTCATGGGCCTTTTGAATGTTATTAAATTCATTCAAGATATTTTCAAAGGTATGAGATGTATTTACAGGAATAGTTGAGGTGGAGCTTACCTCATCATCATCGCCGTCTTCATTTTCCTCTTTAACTTCGGCCATAGAGCACATATAGGCTCTATCTTCTAGCTCATCATAAGATGAGTCACTGTCAGTGACCACCTGAAGATATTCTTCGGTCTTTGTTGATGCGGGTGAAGCTCTTGATTCTCCAATGAAGTTCTTGAGTTTGTTCTTCATCCTGTTTCTCCAGTCATCAAACTCGTTAATGTGAAACATAGATATTTTATTTGACATAAAGGTATCCATATTAGAAGATGGGAAATACAAAGACTGTTTTTGAAAATAAGTGATTTTAAGGATCTGATTTAGTTAAAAATGCGACTGATTCGTTTTAGAATCAACCGCTGTGATACCAATTGTTGGACCACTATAAGTATACAGGATACAGCTCGGAAAGTGTTTAAGCAACAAGCTGTACGGTTTTCTAATCAGAGTGCGTAGCGGAAGTCTTAAAACAGTTAGTTGCTATCGATACAGCAACTCGGTCTATTCTCCTGTTAGCTTGGTGCGTATAGGGTTTTGCAGTGTATACTTGTATAAATCACAGTTATGAAAACAGTAACGGCGAAAGGTAAATAACACAGTATTTAAGTGGTTCGAAGTAAACCCCTCTACGTCCACTGGTCCTCTACACAGGAGTAAAATGTTTATTATAAATACTGCGTACACAACTATGTATTTATAATCAAACCTATCCTTGTATCGTTCACACAGATAGATACAAAGACTGTCGCTTTCAACCGTTCACACAAATTGGTTAAAGCTTCCTTCTTGACTTGCTTCTTCACACACAGTTCCAAAGCTTCGTTCTTATTCGTCCCACACAGGTCAGAATTACTTGTTGAGTTCACACAGAGCTCGGTTTTTACACAAAGGTAAAAGGGTAGGTAACCGGGTAAGAACAGCAGCTTGAATATGAAGTTCTTGAGCTGATGATGGTTGTTCTTGTTGTTTAAGCACTGTATATCTCTTAGATCTGAGTTGCAGTAAGCTTCTGGAGATATGTTTTACTCTGATGTATATAATAATAACTTTGTCACTTGGTGACTCATCTTCAACGCCTTTGATGAGATATATATAGTCTTCTGAAAAATATATCCATTGAGATAGATCCATTTGAGCAAGATTCTGTGACAACTTAGATAGTTGACTTGAAAGGACCAGGATCCGGATATTGCGGAATTTGAAGATCTCTGTCGGATTCGGTATTTAAATACTTTATCCTTTCAGTATTTAAATACTTCTTTATTAAAAGGGACTTGACTTTAGCGAATACCAAAGATTCCTTTCCAAACGGTCTTCAGTCCTGTTCCAATGTGAATGTTGTATCTATTTATGCTGTAGGCATATTGAAGTAGTCCAGTGCTGTATGGAAGGGTGCTGTATTGATATTCGAGACAGCTTCCATACTTGGCGTTAATTAAGACTTTGTTGATGTATCTTGGTAGCTCGAGAGCTCGCTGTATGCTGGCGCTATGAGAAGGTCTTCGATACAGGATTGACAACTTCGATCGGACTTTCGATACAGCAGCTTGCTGTATGCTGGGCATTTTTCATCTTGCTGTATGGAGCTTCGTTGTTTGGTAATTATCAAAACAGCATTATTTTTTCCAACAAAGCAGTTCGATGGTTTGGAAGTCATGCAATTCTGCGAGAAATGGGGAATCAAAAAGTTGTTCTCGGCCCCTTACCACCCTCAGACGAACGGGCAGGTAGAGGCTATAAACAAGATCCTCAAACACACGATCAAAGCACGACTCGAATCCAAACAAGGACGATGGGCGAGCGAGCTCCCGGATGTTTTGTGGTCCTACCGAACGACGACCCGAAACTCAACCGGCGAAACCCCGTTCGCCCTCGCCTTCGGAACAGAAGCGGTGATCCCTTCGGAGATCGCCGTCCTCAGCCACCGAACTGAACAGGAAATGACGACGGACAATGATGTAGCCCGACGGATCGATTTGGATATGCTCGAAGAATGGCGACTGATCTTGGAAATGAAGAACACGATCCACAAAAGGAGATCCGAAAAATTCTTCAATTCGAAAGTCAAGGAAAGGCGATTCCAAGTGGGCGACCTAGTCCTCAAAAAGGTCCAGACTCACACGGGAGTCTTTGGCCCGAATTGGGAAGGCCCCTTCAGGATATCTAAATGGCTGACCAGAGGAGCCTAAGAACTCCAACACCCAGACGGCACTCCGGACCAATATCCTTGGAATGCCATACATTTGAAGAAATACTACCAATAGAAACCCTGTATTCAGTTACTCAATGTACAAAGAGTTTAATGAGATCCTTCGATCCCCTATATATGATTCGCCTCACAAAACAAACAAATAAAAAAGAGGACGACTCGCTCGCCCTACAAGAGGTCATCATCAAACCTGACAGACCTATGCAAGCGATCGCCCCCCCCCCACGTATACCATCGAGGATCGTCATTTAACATGGCGATCCGAGGTAGAAAAGTGCTGCCATGGTTCCGGAAGTCGATGGAATCGATAGCCAGTTCATGCAAGGTTCCTTTGGGCTGCGATCGCTCGCCCTTTATTTAAATACGAAGCGGGCGTAGCCGAAGGACCCTCCAAACAAATCTGTGGACACACTCGCCCGCCCTCAAAGGTTCATCATATAACATGAGGGGCCCGGACAAGGCGACGCATCCCTACCCCCGTCACAACGTATACCGTCGAGGATTGCCATCTAACATGACGATCCGAGGTAGAAAAGTGCTAACATGCCACGGATGTGGAGTCGATTAATCTAACAACGCCCCGTGCAAGGACTCCTCCAGACCAAGATCGTTCGCCTTTTGTTTAAATACGAGGCGGGCGCATCCTAACGGAGGACCCTCACAATAAAGTGAGTCACGAGACAGACCAACAGGTGGAATGTCCCTCGCACACAAGACATGGTCGTGGAGGTCGGTCCATCGAACTCCGCGACTGTGCACAGTTACTCAAGTTCGAAACAATCGACCCCCCTTGATGAATCAACAAAATTGAAGATCGCAAGAAACAAACTAAAGATAGCTCACCAAACGTATTATTTTTGTTCCCTTACTTTCGCTAAGTAAACAAAAACAAGGGGCAAAGCGGAGCTGTTCATACATGCGATCAGGAGGATGGAACCACACACGATCGGATTTGTTCAAACACACACGTGACGATCGGTTTTGTTCAAGAAATTTAGAAGTAAGAATTTTAAGTGTATCAATGCATTCGGATCTATTCAGACAATTGTGCAAAGTCGAAATGATACGGAACATCCAGACAAGGCGATCATACAAACAAGGCATCAGGTGCAATTGTGTAAACACTTGTGTAAATTCGTATGCAAACATTCAGACAGGCGATCGTACAAATTGACAGCGGTCTCACTCAGGCCACCCCCGACTGGCCTTCGCCTCTAGCAGACGGATCGACGCGCGCTTCCTCACCGGCTTCCGGATAAATAAGTTTGTCCAGCGATGGATACCAGCTCAGATCGATCCCGAGGTCGGTGAGGTCAAGGATCGGCAGGGAGAAGTCCGGCTGCAAAGGATGCTCAAGCATGTAGGCTTTGAAGTTTTCAATCAGAGGGCCGACCTCGAGCCCTCCTTTCTTGGCAGCACGGATGGTGTCGGTGTAAGCCATGTAATATGCGAACTCGCCGACGTACTCCACGCTGAGGTAGGGATCGGTCTCAATCGCCTCCAACTTCTCCTTCAGCCCCGCGGCTGTCTTGTCCGCATTCTTGAGCTCGGCTACCTTGGCGGCCAGTTCCCCTTTCGACGACTCCAGCTCGCTATTTAGCCGATCCACCACCGCCTTCAGCCCGGTCACCTCCTCCTGCGAGGCTGCGTGCAACCGACAAACCCGGGATCGGTCGAGCTACTGCCTCATCCGGCCAAGATCTTGTTTAGCTCGCTTGGACGTCTCAGCATGTGTTGGGAAAAACAAACACCCTGTATCGAAACAGCCGGGATACCCGATCCCTCTATCGTTTGTTATTTGTTATTTAGAGGTTTTGACATATATGCCAAATACAGTAAAGGAAACTGTATCGAGGCTTTAAGGCTTTATCCTGTATCGAAGACCTGCCTCGAATCAGCATAAGTGAAGCTCATCAGTACAGCAAGAAGACTTGTAAAAAGACCAAGTATGGAAACTGTCTCGATGCTCTAAATACAGTCATCTTCCATACAGTTCACAAAAGGACAAGAAAGAACACAAGTCAAGTCCCGTTGAACAAAGAAGTATTTAAATACTCAAAGGATAAAGTATTTAAATCGCCGGTCTTCGAATCTTGAGAATCCTTGAAATCCGGATCATGTCATATTCCGTTGAAGGAAATCTTATTCAAACGGATATATCTCAACGGATACTTTCTCCAGAGACTATATATATCCTTGAAGACATTGAAGATCAGTGACCACCAACCGAAGTAACCTAATACTCAAGCTATCAAAGTTATCATCTGAGCAAACATATCTCCAAAGCATACTGCAAGTTAGAACGAAAGAGATATACGGTGCTCAACATCAAGAACAACTATCATCACTCAAGAACTTGATATTCAAAGTCGCTGTTCTTACAGGTTACCTACCTTTTACCTCTGTGTAAAAACCGAGCTCTGTGTGAACTCAACAAGTTATTCGACCTGTGTGGGACGAATAAGGACGAAGCTTTGGAACTGTGTGTGAAGAAGCTAGTCAAGAAGGAAGCTTTAACCAACTGTGTGAACGGTTGAAAGTGACATTCTTTGTATCAATCTGTGTGAACGATACAAGGATAGGTTTGTTTATAATTACGTAGTTGTGTACGCAGAATTATAATAAACTTTACTCTGTGTGGAGGACCGGTGGACGTAGAGGGGTTTACCTCGAACCACTTAAATTATCGTGTCATTTACCTTGACTTTTCTTGTTTTAAATTACGTGATATATTAAGTATACACCAAATACTTCGTTCTTTGTATCCACGGCAACTAAGCGTATCCAAGACTTCCGCTACGCACTCGATTTAGATTCCGTACTTTGTTGTTTAAACGATTTTCCAAATCGTATCCGGTATACTTAAGTGGCCAACAAGTGGTATCAGAGCGGTTGATTCTAAAAAGAATCGGTCGTATTTCTTTTTAATGAATCGATTCAAATCACTTATTTTCAAAACAGTTTCTTTCATTCCTATATTATCGGTATGGATACTTCTATGATTAACAAAGTTCCTATGTTCTCTATTAACGAATTTGACGACTGGAGAATTAGAATGGAAGCTCATCTTGCGGCAATGCACGAAGAGATGATTTTTGTTATACAGATGGTCCGATCAAGATCATGAAGGTCAATCCACCGCAAGGATTGAGGGCCAAGCCCATCGAAATGCTCGAGAAAGAACGCGAGCAATGGACAACCGATGAAAGGAAGCGAGCCAATCTCGACAACGTGGCTAAGAACGCGTTATTTGTCACTCTTGACAAAGGCACGTTCTCAAGGTAAAGAGCTGCAAAAGCGACAAAGAAATCGGGATAAACTCAAGTTAATTTGTGAGGGAACCGAGCTCTCAAAAGAAAACAAGATTTCAAAACTTACTCGGCAATTTGAATCTTTTGAAATGAAACCAACGGAAACACTTGAGGAACTTGACCTCGGATTTACTGGTATTGTTGGTGAACTTGAAGCGTTGGGCAAGATTTACACCCAAAAGGAGAAGAACTTAAAAATTTTCAGATCTCTCCCGGCCGATGGGACATTAAGACCACATCTATGCGTGTATCCTGTAATCTTAATGAAATATCCACTTTTGATCTCTTCTCCGACCTTAAAGCTTTTGAGTATGACATTGTGAAGAGAGAAAGTCAAGAATCTCCTTCAAAGGTCACAGCTCTCATTTGTATCGAACCAATCGACACAAAGCATGCCTAGCTCGTCAAGCTTGGTCACAAGAACGGACAGTGATGGCGACATCCTGTCACAAGATGAAATGGCGCTTCTAATGCATAAATTCAAAAAGTTCATCAAAGCGATCTGGAAAGACTCCTACAGCCCAAACACACAACAAGGTAAGTCCGAAACATCATCCGGTGATGCTAACTCGTGTTATAAGCTGCAGGAAACTGTGCCATTATGCAAACAAATGTCCTCATCCCAAAGTCCAAAGATTGCCTGAGGCCGAGCAACAAGAGAGAGATGAAAGAAGACGTGCTTGGAAAGACAAGCTCAAGGCCCTGATTGGAGAATCAGAAGCCTCCCCCACACCATCCAAATTAGCAGAATGTCTTCAGGTGGTCACTGAAAGTGATTCATCTGACGATGAGTTCGACCATAAAGCATACATGTGCTTTATGGCCAAAGATGTTCCAGAAGGTGAAGACAGCGACGATGAGGTAAGCTCAACCTGAGCTATTCCATCTAATGCATCTCATACTTTCGAAAATATGATGAATGAATTCAAAAACATTCAAAAGGCCCATGAGACTCTAAAAACTGAGAATATACAGCTTCAATTAACAAATCTAGAGCTGAAAGATGAAAATGACTTGCTGAAAATAAACTATGAAAATATGTCTCTTGACTGCGAAACCAGCAAAGTCGATTTTGAAAAACTCATGGAGAGCAATCATCAACTTGCTCATGAACTAAATGAGGTTAAAACCCATAATGAGAGCAAGACAAATGATTTGGTTCTACTACAAACCAAAATTACAACTCTCGAGAAGCGAGAAACTGAACTTGAGACCATTCTGAAGTCTTTTGAAAAATCATCCAAAAGAATGGAAGAAATTCTGAGCACTGGCCAACATGCTCATGATAAAAGTGGCTTAGGATACAACTCATGTTCGAATAAAGGTAAAACTAGTACTGTGTTCGTCAAGAGTGTGGAACACATTCCAGAATCGGAAGATACTCCTAGTCCCATAAAGGAACCCGCTACCGAGAAAACCGAAGGCCGCAATTCCGCCCCTCAACTCTACTATTCGAGACAGTGGAACCAACAACCACTCGAAGGCGTAATCTACGGCATGCTCCACAAGCATATCATCAAAGCCGAGTCATTCGTAAAGAAGGCGATCCAACCACCAAAGGCCCGCATGCAGTACCCTCGATGATGCGCCTAGGTATTGATACGAGGCCCCGTTATCCCTCAAGACAGCAGATGCCAGTTCAGTATCAACAACAGCATTGGGAATCCAACTGGAGACCCAGAAGACAAGCTGTTAGGCCTAGGAAAATGGCTCCACCTCCTAGACGGCACTCGTACTGGAATAATAATAATAACCCTGAATTTTACATGCATAGTAATTATCATGATTATAACAACTACGGATATGCCCCCCGTAGATATCGCAACACTGTACCGAGTACATCCTACAGTAAACCAATTGCTGTCAGGAAAATCTGGGTACCTAAAGGAACTAACATATATGGACCCAAAAATCAAAGGGGACCTAAATCTACCTAATTTCTTTGTTACAGGACATTCTAGAGGAGGATACCTGGTACTTTGATAGTGGATGCTCTCGTCACATGATTGGAAACAGGAGCAAGCTATCTGATTTTGTAGAAGGTCGTGGTCCAAAAGTTCGCTTCGGTGATAAGTCTAAAGGAAGAACAAGAGGGAAAGGAAACCTACTTGTCGGGAAATTCAAGGTCACCGATGTTGCATATGTTGAAGGCTTACAGTATAATCTACTTAGTATTAGCCAGTTCTGTGATAAACAGTTCTCGGTAAAGTTCTATATAGATCGCTGTAGAGTCAAGAACACCCAAACCAAGGAAGTTGTGCTTACAGGAAGCAGATCAGGTAATATGTACATTGCTGACTGGAAGCCTATGAGCTCCTCAATTCCGTGTTTTGTTGCCAAAGGCACTGTAGATCTTAGCTGGTTATGGCACAAGAGGATGTCTCACGTCAACTTCAAGACGATCAACAAGCTTTCAATACAGGGTATGGTTAGAGGTTTGCCAGATGTGTCATTCAAGAAGGACAGCGTCTGCGGACCATGCCAGAAAGGCAAGCAAATCAAGTCAACCCTGAAAAGCAAATCCTACCTTTCAACCCAAAGAGTGTTGGAAATGCTACACATGGATCTCTACGGTCCTGTATATCCAGTAAGTTTGGGAGGTAAGAAATATTGCATGGTTGTTGTTGATGATTATTCCAGGTATGCTTGGACGATCTTTCTTAGCAAGAAGAAGGAAACAACATCAAGGCTGCCCGAGCTCCTGAGAAAGTTGCAAAATGAAAAAGCATCGAGTATCGTGTGCATTCGTTCCGACAGAGGTACTGAATTTACTAACTGCTTTATAGAGCAATACTGTTCGGAG
Organism: Orobanche coerulescens; assembly: GCA_033398695.1. Lineage (NCBI taxonomy): Eukaryota > Viridiplantae > Streptophyta > Magnoliopsida > Lamiales > Orobanchaceae > Orobanche > Orobanche coerulescens. Next base: position 111,058,276 of record CM065816.1, on the reverse strand, counting down.
AATGGAATACAGCACGAATACTCAGCTGCCCGTACACCTCAACAAAATGGTGTTGCCGAGCGAAAGAATAGGACGTTGAAAGAAGCAACAAGGATAATGATTGCCGCAAGCAAATTGCCACAGCGTTTCTGGGGTGAAGCAACCAACACAGCGTGCTACACTCAAAACCGCTGTATCGCCAACAAGCACCACAACAAAACAGCTTACGAGGTAAAGCAGTTGCCTACAGGTATATTCATCAACCAGGAGAAATACAGCAAGGAGCTTCTCAACAAATTTGGAATGAACAATTCCAAATCCTCGCCAACCCCTATGAGCACTTCCGTGCAAATTAGTGCTGATGAAGCCGGAAAGCCGTTTGACCAATCACTCTACAGGAAGCTCATTGGTTCGCTCCTGTACCTAACGGCTAGCAGGCCCGATATCCAGTTTGCTGTTGGAGTGTGTGCGAGATACCAAGTTGCACCTAAGGAATCACACTTCAATACAGCTAAACGAATCCTGAAGTACATTAAAGGAACAGTCGATGCAGGACTGTGGTATCCTAAGGAAGGCGGATTTGATTTAGTTGGATACAGTGACTCGGATCTCGGAGGCTGCAAGCTAGATAGGAAGAGTACAAGTGGAACTTGTCACTTTCTCGGACCTAGACTCGTTTCTTGGTTCAGTAAGAAGCAATTGGCTAACTCTCTTTCCACGGCTGAATCAGAGTACTATGCTGCTGGTAGCTGCTGTATGCAGATCCTTTGGATGCAGCAACAACTGTCAGATTATGGAATCGATGCTAGAGAGACTCCAATCATGTGTGATAGCACGAGTGCAATCGCAATCACGCACAATCCTGTTTTGCACTCGCGCACTAAACATATCAACATGAAGCATCATTTTATCAGGAATCATGTCGAGAACAAGGATGTTCGCCTGGAAAAAGTCCATACAGACGTTCAGCTGGCCGACATTTTCACCAAGCCTCTCGACACAGCAAGATTCAACATGCTAAGAACAGAATTGGGAATAATACAGCCAGACTCCCTGTAAGTAAATTTACTGTTTTTACTCAACAATTGAGGGGGAATGCTGTAAGACCCGTGAATACAGTATCCAACATTAATTATCTGTACACTCAGAATCATCAATACAGTACTGTAGCGAACGAACGTATATGAATCCTACAGCTGATGTGTGCAATCATTAAGGGGGAATACTGTAGGACCCATGAATACAGCATTAATCCAAATATTTTTGTATGGAATTTAAAACCTATTAGTACCTTTTTAAGGGGGAACGCTGTATCGACGCGGAGAACAGCACATGCTATAGGATTTCGATTCAGTATATGATATAATATTATTTCCTTTTTAAAATAATTTTTGTCCACGTGCCCTGTTTTTATGTCAAACGTCATGTTCATTAAATGCCTTACACGACATCTGGACAACTGAATCTCAAAAGCCGCGATGTTTTTAAATTGTTTATTATTTTTAAACCGCCGTTTTAGGCATTTAGGGTATCAACCTATGTCAGAAGTGGGACCCGCTGTATTTTTAAAACCTTTTAATGGATTAGCGTACCAGTTACACTAAATCCATCTTGACCGTTGATTTCAAAACCGGTTCCCATCCCTTAAAATCAGACCATTCGTACTCTGCAAAACCCTATTTCGCCGCCCAAGTATAAAAGGTCTGTATCTGCCATTGGAGACTCTTTACGCTTTCTGCAATTACAAGAGTTCTCGAGCAAACAGCCTACATATTTTCTGCATATTCACTGCGAATTTCGACTGTTTTCTTCCACCTTCGTTTTAAGAAAACATCAATGGCTAGTCAATCTTCTTCCCCTGTTCTGAAGAAAACCTCCAACATCATTGATGGCCGGATCTTCTCCAAACCTGTCATCATCGAGCGTATTCTCTCGGAAATCAATGACTCAGAACCGATGGAGTATATCATTACTCGTCTTGAACAACAAGGTCTCTATCGCTTCGGGAGCAAAACCGCCGACAAATACGACGCCCATCTGGTTGAGGAATTCTACCTCAACGCCGCCGTTCGTTTTCTGTCACTAGCCCAGGGAGGACATGTTGCTGACATCACCGCTTGATCCAAGGAGTGGAAATCGCATCAATCGCGATTTACTCCAGAAAATCTACAGTGCCCGCCGACGGCACGACCATGGACCAACTTGAGACGTTCGGGTCTCAAGAGCTTATTACCAAGTTTTATGGACTATTTAGGTCCAAAGTGGTTGATATGGTGACAACCACTTGTCACAAGAAAAATTTTCTTCTTCATTTCGTTTATCTGCATGACTTCTGTTCCAGGATCATTGAAAACCGAACTGGTGCATTCGAGATGTGCACGAACCTAAGGTTCAGGATGATGGTAGCTATTTTGACCTGTGAAAAGGTCAATTGGTGCCAAATCATTCTGAAACGTCTTCAAGAAGAGGTGTGCAAGCCTGCCACCCAAAAGAAATCCTTTGGTTTAATCTCGAACTACATTACGGCGAGGTGCGGGTGTGCGATCCGCCGATGCCAAGAAAAATAGCTCGAGGATATACTTAGGAGGTGTCAAACCCACTGCGTATAACCAGAGCACAATGCATGCCAACCATCCGAGAACCAGGCACATGCCTATCTCTGCCAACCCAAGAGATGAAACCGTGAAGGTCCCAGAAATGGAATCTTCAAAGAAGAAGCGCAAGCGTTCTCACAGCAAGAAACACTCTGCTGGTGAGAAGTCCAAGAAGAGACTTAGGAGGCTCTTAAAATTCAAAACCAAGCACTCCGAGGATGTCTCGCCCGTGGCGCAACCCACTGAAGAACCCTAGTGCCCAACCCCTGTGGAAGAGGTGTCTCCTACTGCATCTACAGTAGATCCCGAGCCTTTGGCAGCTACGACGGATATAGAGACATCTGCCAACATTCAAGACTTTAGCGAGTCGGCTGCCCATTCGGAGCCAAAAGCTACCTCTCCTCTGCGGGATCCCACACCCGTACAGGATCCAATTTCCTTCGGGGTACCATCCCCTGCAAGGAGTCCATCTTCCGTACAGGATCCCATACCTGTACCGGAATCCCTCGAAACAGCGTCTCCAGACGTTATTCGAAGTCCCTCCCCTGACTCGATCATAAATCAAACACTTCTTTCGGTTCAAATTGACCACGCGTACGAAAGATTTCTGCAATGGAAAGGCTATAGGCTAGCTCCGTACGACACACTGTACAACTGGAGCGAATGGAGCCACAAAGAGCGATTCGTCTTCGAAGTAACAGACTCAACTGAAATTGAGGCTCTGCTTCGATGGGACAACGCCTCTTGCAAGGATCTCATTGAAAGCCACATGCTGCACAAATCTGACGCCAGAAGAAAAGGAAAGAAGAAGTCAGAGGATTCTCCCATTAATCCAAAAGACGACGACGATCATGACTCAGACGACGACGACGATGCTCTTCAAGCAGGTCTGAGAATGAGCCGTGAAGAGGCTGAAGCCCGAGACGCCTCTCCACCCAGAAAAGACGAAGGGCCTTCTACCCAAGCCAATCCCCCTTCGCCACAGCCGGAGAACATTCCCGACTAGGAGGAATCAGTCCCTCCAGTCGAGGAACTTCAAGAAATTTTGGAACAGGCACCCGAGCCTGCTGCGACCGAAGAAGCCATTCCTGCCAACCAACAGGAGGATTCAGTCCCTCCTGCATCCATATCTGCCGAAGAACCTTCGCCACAGGACGCTTCTGAACCAACTGTCGCCGTACCACAGGAAGCTGCTACCGCCCCTGCAACCTTGGAATCCGAGGACAGTAACGAACCTGAGGATGTCCAACTTACTTCACGTCCATCCGTGAATGTAAGAAGGTTGAACGGCGCTGCAGACTTCGCCCAGCCTGACTCTCCTATCTCTGCTGCACGTAAAGAGCGCCTGCGAGCTCTTGGCCTTCAGACTGTATTTATCCAAGATGCAGTAAACGCTCTATCTTCTATTGAAAAGGCACTGAATTGGATGCACACCTCTGCCGTCGAAGAAATGACCACTCTTCAACACGAAGTATCTCGAGTTGTCGACGCATTCATTCTTCTGCCAGAAGTTTTCAAGCAAGCCTTGAAGATCATGGAAGATAAACAGGAGCAACTGCTGAAGGAGGAAGCTACAAAGACAAGGATTGCTGAAGCCAAGACCGCCTGTGCAATGATCGAGAACAGCTCTCAACTGCGTGCTCACGACAAATGCATTCAAGAAATGTCGCAGACTCTTTCCTCCCTTGTTCAAAGAATAACCAGCATCGAGACCAAACAGGACGCCGCTCTTGAAATCCTGCAAAGTCTTGATAAAGCCAAAAAGGGGGAAGAGGCACGAGAAGCTACAAGGAGAATAAGACTGCAACAGGAAAGGGAATTTGAGGCTGCTCAGAACAGTATCACTGCCGAATTAAACAAGCTAGCACCTCAATCCCAAAGTTTTAAAATTTCAGGCTCCAGACCGGAATTCCATGACCCAAATGTCCCTTGGCAAACTCTTATCCAAAGACCTTCGGAAATACGTGCAGGCCACCGCAACCCAACCTTAAGCGAAGTGAAGCACTGGAGGAAGAATGAACTGATGAGATATTTTGTCAGACTCATTAGGGAATCCGCCATCTTCAAAAATTATAAAACGTTAGCGGAAGCGGCAGATAAATTTTCAAAGATGCTAGAAGAAGGTAAACTCCCTCTCCAAATCGAAATGAAATCAAAACATAGAAGAGGAGATCGGGTCACCCATCCAGAAGATTGGATACTTGCCTTTGATCGTTCATATGAAGGAAGAGCGATTTACCAGGAACGAGGCAATGATTCACTTCAAAACTGGTGGCGTGGCACCAAGAACGAACAAGGAAAAAGACCATGGAGGCATGCGGATTATAGATGAAGAGCTGAAATTTATGTATATTTTTTTTTGTTTTTGTAATTTCTATTCGAAACAGCAAACTTTGTACCCAATCATTTTGAATATCAATAAAATAGTTTGTTTGCCTTGAAAGATTACAACTCGTAATCTACTGTGTCTATGTATGATTACTTAAATTATTTGATATGAATCTCAAGTTAGATAAACTTGATTGAAAAATAAGCTGTACGAACTAGTCTACGAACAGTTCATAATTTCAGTTGTAAACTTTGAATACATTGTAAGATTGTGCCTGCACGCCAATCATAGGCTTAAGTTGTAAACTGTATCGAACGTGCCTGCGAGCAGTTCATTATTGTAGACTAAGTCACTAAGTCAGACCTATTGACAAAAGACCAAGAAATCTGCCAGAAGTCATCGAAGAAGAATGCTTCATGAAGAAGGTTTTGGCATCATCAAGAAGACTCGAAGAGTTAAGTAAGAAGGTCTTGGCAAATTGTCAAAAAGGGGGAAATTGTTGGGAAAAACAAACACCCTGTATCGAAACAGCCGGGATACCCGATCCCTGTATCGTTTGTTATTTGATATTTAGAGGTTTTGACATATATGCCAAATACAGTAAAGGAAACTGTATCGAGGATTTAAGGCTTTATCCTGTATCGAAGACCTACCTCGAATCAGCATAAGTGAAGCTCATCAGTACAGCAAGAAGACTTGTAAAAAGACCAAGTATGGAAACTGTCTCGATGCTCTAAATACAGTCATCTTCCATACAGTTCACAAAAGGACAAGAAAGAACACAAGTCAAGTCCCGTTGAACAAAGAAGTATTTAAATACTCAAAGGATAAAGTATTTAAATACTGCCAGTCTTCAGATCTTCAGAATCCCGCGAAATCCGGATCATGTCATATTCCCGTTGAAGGAAATCTTATTCAAACGGATATATCTCAACGGATACTTTCTCCAGAGACTATATATATCCTTGAAGACATTGAAGATCAGTGACCACCAACCGAAGTAACCTAATACTCAAGCTATCAAAGTTATCATCTGAGCAAACATATCTCCAAAGCATACTGCAAGTTAGAACGAAAGAGATATACAGTGCTCAACATCAAGAACAGCTATCATCAGCTCAAGAACTTGATATTCAAAGCTGCTGTTCTTACCTGGTTACCTACCTTTTACCTCTGTGTAAAAACCGAGCTCTGTGTGAACTCAACAAGTTATTCTGACCTGTGTGGGACGAATAAGGACGAAGCTTTGGAACTGTGTGTGAAGAAGCTAGTCAAGAAGGAAGCTTTAACCAATCTGTGTGAACGGTTGAAAGTGACATTCTTTGTATCAATCTGTGTGAACGATACAAGGATAGGTTTGTTTATAATTACGTAGTTGTGTACGCAGTAATTATAATAAACTTTTTACTCCTGTGTGGAGGACCTGTTTACGTAGAGGGGTTTACCTCGAACCACTTAAATTACTGTGTCATTTACCTTCAGCTTTTACTGTTTTAAATTACTGTGATATATTAAGTATACACCAAATACTTCGTTGCTGTATCCACGGCAACTAACTGTATCCAAAACTTCCGCTACGCACTCAGATTTAGATTCCGTACAGTTTGTTGTTTAAACGATTTTTCAAACTGTATCCAGTATACTTAAGTGGCCAACAGCATGCTCCTTCTCCATGGCCATGATCCTATCGGCAAACTCGGCGTTCTGGTTCCTAGCTGCCTCAAGATCCGAGTGGAGGCGATCAGTAGAGGGCCGCCCCTCATAATCCTTAACAGGTTGAGCGGCCATCGTCGCCGCTTGGAGGGTCAGGGCAAGTGTCGCCTGCATGGCATCTCCAGACCACCGGCGCGCAATCGCGTCCAGGTCGGTCGTCTAAGCCTTCGGAAGAGAGGAGATGGCCCGGGAGATATAGGAAGGGACGTCGATAGGCTCGCGCAGGGACTTGCTCGCCAGGAAATCCAGCACCATCGGCGAGGTGTTCGGATCGGCAAGGCGGACCCTGCAACAAGAAAACGAAGGAGTTAGTATACACACTACACAATTAGCTTAACTCAAAAAGATCAGACCAGTCTTACCTTGCGACCTTCTCGGGGTCGCGGCCGAAATAGGGCTTGCCCCGCGGAGTCTCGGCATCAGCGATCGTCGTATTCTTTAGGAAGGCCGCTGAGGCCGAAGAACCCTCCACCATTGGAACAGCGGAGATAGGAGGCGCGGCAACCGGCGGCACCACAATGGACGCCTCCGCAGCAACAGTCGGCAGGGGCTCCTCCGGCCTCCGCCTTTTGCGGTTGCGCTGGAGATGCTCCTCCTTTCAAGCCTCCGGCTCGATGACTGGTGCTATGATAGGTCTCTACTCGGGGATAGGACGGGTCGTCGTTTCAGGGGCACAACCCGCCTTCTTCCCTTGATGGAGACGACTCATAAGGCCGGGGTTCGACATTTTAATCTCTCTCGGGGGCTCGGAGTAGCGGGGAAAGTAAATCTCTGTCAAAGAAGAAATTCAGCCAAGTTAGACATCTCTTTCAATCAGACGATCGTCAAGCAAAAAAGAGATAATAAACATTCATACCTGAAACCTTCAGGTGGCGAGGGAATCGAAACAACCGAGTGCCCAACCAATGAGCTTCGTTGTTGACCGTGCGAGCGTCGATGTGGTTGTCCGGTAAACCGCAGATTCGCTCCCAAATGATCAAGAAGTCAAATGGAAGGTTGCCGATCACTGGAACAAGGGAGCCTGCAAAAACGAAACCAAATTAGATCAGTTCAAGGTGTATCCGAACAAAGGGAGAGTTAAAACCCTTACTCGGATGCCTATCCCGAAAGCTGGTGGGGATATCCAACTCATCCTCTGGTTTATCGCTCGCCGATGAACTCCACGCTCCGCCGACCCAACACCATTTTGTCAGGTCGCCGCAAACTTTGTTCGGCACCCGAGGACCACCCTACCCATGCGACCCTGAATGTGGTAGCCGCCAACTGAACCCTTCTGTGCAGTCAGCTTGAAAAGGTAGTTCATTTCCAGCGCAGAAGGTAGACGGAACAGCCGATGACCGCCAAAAAGTGTCAAGATACTGATAATCTGCAGCCAGGCGTTTGGCATCAATTGGAGCGGCGCCACATTCCAGGCGGACAGTGGGTATGACATGGCGAACGGCAATGGGAACCGCAAACCGTCCTCCAGGATCAGTTCGTTAACGGCGACCATACCCTCGGGAGGTTGGTCGGCGCGTTCGTTCTCCGAGGGCACATACAATGAGACATCAAAAGGGATATGGAACTTCGCCCTCCAGCGACTCAAGTCCTTCCTGGTCGCCGAACTCCGGATCTGACCGAGGGTCCACGTGGAGCGGTCCGCGGCCCGGAATGACGTACGCTTCACGGGTTCATAGGGGTGGGCGACTGAGTATGCACCAAAGTCAAACTGAGGACATGGTCCGGCCAGCCTCTCCATAAGTCCGGCGAATTCCATAAAGGCCCGGCCGAACACACTGTTCTGCTCCCAATACAGCCTCACCGCCTCATCCTCATCTACCGGCGAGCCCCTCTGCCCCGCCGCCACCGCCGACCTCGCCGCGTCAGCCTCGTTGAAAAGCTCTTCAACCTCCACTGGTGCAATTCCCGCACGAATGGCCTCGACGGCCATCTCCATGTGAAGAGCCGCGGAGGTTTCTTCCCAGGCAGGCGAAGTCGCGGCGGCGGAAAAGCTACCCGCCTCATACACATTAGATCCTCATCCAGACATGTTCGAAGAGTAAAGGGGGAAGAGAATTTTTGTTCTTACCTAGAGAGAATGTCGATCGGCACAAGAAGCTTCAAGGAATTTCGGCAGAGTCTTCTTTTAAAGGCAAGGGCGCATAAAGATCTAAACTCCAGTAGCCCTAGCCCTTTTATAGGCGAGAGCAGGGACATCTGTGCAAATAGGCGGAATCCCGGGGGCTGAAGTGAAACCGTCGGGGGAGACACATTAAATGCATCCCTCGAAACCCGCGTATGCATCGTTTCGAGGACACGCCAGGCGACAAGTCTGACAAAAACCATCGGACTCCCCCAACGGGAGCGCGACACGTGTCCCTGTGACGTTTCGAAAGCCTGCCTCCACTTCCCGCTATTTCCAGGGCCTAAGGAGATCGTCCGAATTCGAAACCAATTCGTCCAGGCGACGATCGTCCTTGTCATAAATAGATGAGTCGCTCGTCTAAAACAGGCGATCGCCAGCAGTGCCACCTCACCCCACGTCTTCAACATCAGAGCAAGCTGGGGGGCAATTGTTGTGCGGTGATTTATACGCCTCGATGGCGATCGACATAATGGTCAGGAGCCAGCTAAGGAAGACATATGTTGGGCAAGCGCCTAGCGGTCGATGTCCAAGGTGATCGTCTTTTGGCATCCCACGATCGCCTCTAATGGAGGATTGTAGACGATCGTCCCATGCCACGTATGAATCCGACACCCGTCAAAGTCTTCGAAGACCGAATCTCGGGTGAAGACCCACGTGCAGATCCACAAAAGGCACCACTGGATAAGGCCCTTTGACCCCAGCCTGTCACCATCTTCTCACCTACCGACAGGCCCGCCGAAAGGACCTAAGGTGGGACCACCCAGGACAGCGAGAAGAGGCACCTGCCTCCTCCTCATTGGTTCGCATCTCAGGTAACCAGCTGCAGCTGTGGACTTTAAGGAAACAGTCCCACGTGATGGGACGATCGCCCACCTTATTTTAATATAGGAAACGGCGGTGGCCCGCGATGGACAGGGAGAACCTAGCAACCTCTTCTCCTATAAATAGAAGGCCTCCAGCAGTGACCAAAGGACAGAAAAAGACATTCACAAAACCACAGACAGTGTGAAATACGTTAACATAAGCACAGTTTACGACGTGAACATAGAACACCAAAAGCAAACAATACAGAGTGTTGGTCACTAAGTATACTGGATACAGCTTGGAAGTAGTTTAAACAACAAGCTGTACTGATTTTAAATCTGAGTGCGTAGCGGAAGTCTTAGATATAGTAAGTTGCTGTGGATACAGCAACTCAGTGTGCAGTGTATACTTAAATAATCACAGTAAATAAAACAGTAAAAACTGAAGGTAAATAACACAGTATTTAAAGTGGTTCGAGGTAAACCCCTCTACGTCCACTAGTCCTCCACACAGGAGTAAAATGTTTATTATAATTACTACGTACACAACTACGTAATTATAACAGTACACAATCAATATATCGTTCACACAGATTGATATAAAGATCTTAGCTTCAACCGTTCACACAGATTGGTTTGAGCTAAAGCTTGACTAGCTTCTTCACACAGAGTTCTGAAGCTTCGTCTTCCTCAGTCCACACAGGACTGATCTGGATTTGTTCAAAGTATAGAACAAAGTATGAACAACAGCTTTGACTTTATGAGCTTCTAGCTGATGAAGTGTTGTTCAAGATGATGAGCACTAGGGGTGTTCAAAAATACCCGACCCGAACTACCCGGCCCAACCACCCGATGACCCGAAACAAATATTCCGGGTATTTTTAAAAATTTTAATTTTTTTCGGGCCGGGTACCCGACCCGGAAAAAAGTCATATAATCGGGTCGGGTCATGCGCTGACTTGTTGCGTAAATTCGGGTACCCGAAAACCCGATTATTTTTTAATAGTTATTTTTTTATAAATTTAATTATTTAATTTGTAATTATATGAAACTTTATCTTTCAAATAATATGAATTATATTTGTTATGAGAATTCATGTTAATTATATTTTCAGTAATGGTATTTATTCTCACTAGTTTGGAAATTTACAAGAAGATAAATTTTTTAAATAAAAAATAATATATTCTTTCATATATATAATTGAATATTAAATTAAGCATAATTATATAATTAAAAAATGATATATATAAAAAAATTAGTCAGTTTTGAGATTTACTTATTGTATGGAAAATATTTATAATGTATTTAGTACTCAGGGAATTAATTTATATAATAAATTTTAAAATAAATTTATATTAATATTACAAATTATTTATAAAAATTTAAAATTAGTTGTATTAAATTTTGGGCCGGGTACCCTATGACCCGACCAGAAAAATAGGGTACCCGCTTTTTTCGGGTACCCGATTTTTCGGGTCGGGTCACGGGCCGAATTTTTCATTACCCGCATAACCGGGTACCCGTAAATTCGGGTACCCGAAAAACCGGGTACCCGATTATGAACACCCCTAATGAGCACTGTATATCTCTTAGATCTGAGTTGCAGTAAGCTTTGGAGATATGTTTTGCTCTGATGATAACTTTGATAGCTTTGATAATTTTAGTCAATTGGTTTCGGTTTCGTAACTGATCTTCAACGCCTTAATGAGATATATAATCTCTGAAATATATATCCGTTGAGCAATATTCCGTTCCAACGGGATGAAAAGTACGATCCAGATTTAGTGGGATTTGAAGATCTGTTGACTGACAGTATTTAAATACTTTATCCTTGAGTATTTAAATACTTCTTTATTCAACGGGACTTGACTTCTGAAGATTCCTTCTTTGTCCTGTTGAGAGCTGTATGGAAGATAACTGTATTGGTGATTCGAGACAGTTTCCATACTTGGTCTTTATAAGACTTCTTTGCTGTACTGAAGGGTTTCACTAAATGCTGGATTCGAGACAGGTCTTCGATACAGGTTGACACTTCAACTCTTCGATACAGTTTCCTTTTACTGTATTGAGGATTGGCATATATGTCAAAACCTCTTATCAACACAATTCGATACAGGGATTGAATATCCCGGCTGTTTCGATACAGGGTTTTTGTTTTCCCAACAATTTTCCCCTTTTTGACAATTTGCCAAGACTAACTTTCAAGTCTTCTTGATGATGCCAAAACCTTCTTCATGAAATAATCTTCTTTGATGACTTCTGGCAGATTTATTGGTCTTCTGTCAAATGGTCTGTCTTTCAGCAACTTAGTCTAATTTAGTGAACTGCTCGCAGGCGAGTTCGATATAGCTAAGATTTTTTACAACTTAAGCTTATGATTGGCGCACAGGCACAATCTTACAATGTATTCTAAGCATACAACTGAAATTATGAACTGTTCGTGGACAAGTTCGTACAACTTAATTTTCAATCAAGTTTCTATACTTGAGATTGTTATCAAACAATTTAAGTTATGTAATCATACATCAACATAGTATATTACGAGTTGTAATCTTTCAAGGCAAACAACCATATTTATTGATATTCAAAACAAACTGAGTACATGGTTTGCTATTTCGAAGGAAAAATTACAAACAAAAAATTATTACAAGAGTTTCAGCTCCTATAGTCCGCATGTCTCCATGGCTTTCTTCCTGGATCATTCTCGGTACCATGCCACCAGTTCTGTAGGGAATCGTTGCCTCAATCATGGTATATAGCTCTACCTTCATAGGATCTGTCAAAGGCAAGAATCCAGTCTTCTGGATGGGTGATCCGATCTCCTCTTTTGTGCTTGCTTTTCATATCTAGCTGGAGAGGAAGTTTTCCTTCTTCTAGCATCTTTGTGAATTTGTCTGCGGCCTCCGCTAAAGTCTTATAGCTTTTGAAGATGGCAGATTCCCTGATGAGTTTAACAAAGTATCTCATCAGTTCGTTCTTCCTCCATTGCTTCACCTCATCGGCAGTTGGATGGCGGTTGGTCGGCAGACGAATTTCAGAAGACCTTTGGATTAAGTTTTGCCACGGGACATTTGGATCATGAAATTCAGGTCGGGAGCCTGAAATCTTAAAACTCTTAGAGGGAGGGGCTAGCTTGTTTAATTCAGCAGTAATGCTGTCTTGAGCAGCCTCAAATTCCCTTTCATGCTGTAACCTGATTCTTCTTGCAGCTTCTCTTGCTTCTTCCCCCTTTTTGGCCACATCAATACGACCTAGGATTTCTAGTGCGGCATACTGTTTCGTATCAATGTTAGTCATTCTTTCTACAAGGGTGGAAAGCACCTGCGACATGTCCTTGATACATTTGTCGTGGGCTCGCAATTGAGAACTGTTTTCGATCATAGCACATGCGGTCTTGGCTTCAGCGATGCGCATTTTGGTTGCCTCTTCTTTCAGGAGTTGCTCTTGTTTGTATTCCATGATCTTCAGTGCTTGTTTGAATACTTCTGGCAATATAACGAAGGCCTCGACTACTCGAGAAACTTCATGCTGTAAGGTGGTCATATCTTCAACGGCAGAAGTATGCATCCAATTCAAGGCTTTTTCAACTGAAGATAGAGCAATCACTGCATCCTGGATGAATACAGTTTGAAGACCAAGAGCACGCAGGCGCTCTTTCCTAGCGGTTGTGCTTGGAGAATCCGGTTGGGCAAAATCTTCGGATCCGTTCAACCTCCTCAGATTCATGGTTGGGCGTGAAGTGAGTTGGACATCCTCAGGTACATTACCGTCCTCGGATTCCACGGTTGATGGGGCGGGAGCAGCATGTTCTGGTTCGGCGGCAGGGAGTGCTGTGTCCTCCTGTTGCGAAGGTTCGTCGGTAGACATGGATATAGGAGGGACTGATTCCTCCTGTTGTCTCTCAGTGACAATTACTTCTTGAGCGGCGGCAGGCTCGGGTGCCTGCTCCAAAACTGTTTCTTCTTCCTCGACTTGAGGGACTGATTCCTCATTGTCGGGAATGTTCTCTTGCTGTGGCGAAGGGGGCTCACTTCGAGTTGACGGCCCTTCGTCATCCTTTGGTGGAGAAGCATCTCTGTCTTGAGCCTCTTCATGACTCATTCTCAGACCAACTTGTAAAGCATCGTCATCGTCGTCTGAGTCATTGTCATCTTTTGGATTTGGGGGAGAGTCCTCCGACTTATCTTTACCTTTCCTCCTTGCATCAGATTTCTACAGTAGATGGCTTTCAATCAGTTCTTTGCAGAAGGGATTGTCCCATCGGATCAGAGCCTCAACTTGCGTCGAGTCCGTCACTTCTGATACAAATCTTTCTTCTTGGCTCCATTCACTCCATTTGTATAATGTGTCATACGGAGCTAGCCTGTAGCCTTTCCATTTTAGGAATCTTTCGTAAGCATGGTCGATCTGAACAGAGAGAAGGGTTTTGTTGATAATGGTGTCATGGAGGGACTGCATACAACGTCTGGATCCACTGTAGCGAGGGATTCCTCTACAGGTGTGGGGTCCTGTAGGGAAGTGGGATTCCTTATAGGGGATTGTGCCCCGAAGGAAGATTGATCCTGTACGGGTGTGGAATCCCGCATAGGAGAAGTAGCGTTTGGCTCCGTAGGGGCAGCCGATTCGCTAGAGTCTTCTTCATTGGCAGATGTCCGATCATCCATCCTAGCCGCCAAAGGCTCAGGATCTACTGTCGATACAGTAGTGGACACCTCTTCCACAGGGGTTGGGCCCTGGGGTTGTTCTTCAGTGGGTTACGCCAAGGTGGAAACTTCTTCGGAGGTCTTGGTAGATTTGGCTTTAGAAAGCCTCCTTAGTTTCTTTTTCGGCTTCTCACCAGCAATGGGTTTCTTGCTGTGAGATCTTTTCCTCTTCTTTGAAGACTCCACATCCTGGGACTTCAAAGACACATCCCTTGGGTCTGCAGAAACTGGCATACTTTTGGTTTTAGGGTGGTTGCAGACCATAGTGCTATGGTTATACGCTGTAGGCTTGACGCCTCCTATGTATATCCTGGAGCTGTTCTTCTTTGCATCAGCGGATTGCGACAGTCCGCATTTCGTCAAAATATGGTTTAACATTAAACCAAATGACTTCTTCTGGGTGGCAGGCTTGCATACTTCCTCTTGAAAGCGCTTGAGATTATCGGCACCGATTGACCTTTTCCACAGTCGAAATTGCAACCATCATCCTAAATCTCAGATTAGTACACATTTCGAATGCACCAGTTCGATTCTCGATGATCCTGCAACAAAAATCATGTAAATACACATAAGGCAGGCAAAAATTCTTCTTGTGACATGTGGTTTGAACCATGTCAACAACAGTTGAGCCGGTGAACAGCCCATAAAACTTAGTTATCAGTTCTTGAGACCCAAACGTCTCAAGTTGATCATTGTCAGGCCATCAGCAGGTAGCCTGTAAATATTCTGGAGAAGATCGCTATCAATACAGATCTCCACTCCTTGAATGGTAGCGGTTATGTCAGCAACGTGACCTCCTTGGGCCAGCGACAAAAAGCGTACGGCGGCGTTGAGGTAAAATTTCTCAACCAGATGAACATCGTATTTGTGAGCAGTTTGACTTCCAAGGCGGTAGAGGCCTTGTTGACGAAGACGAGTGATGATGTACTCCATGGGTTCGACATCATTGGTTTCAGCGAGAATGCGTTCAATGACAACAGATCTTGAGAAGATCCATCCATCGATGATGTTTGCGGTTTTCTTGAGTGCGGGAGAAGATGTTTGTCCAGCCATTGATGATTTTTCAAGAAAAAGTGAAAGAGAATACACGAAATTTGCAGTAAAATGCAGAAAGCTGTGTAGGCTGTTTTTGCTTGAGAACTCTTAATTTTTGCAGAAAGCGTAAAGAGTCTCTAATGGCAGTATCAGTCCTTTTATAGTGGGCGGCGAAATAGGGTTTTGCAGAGTACGAATGGTCAGATTTTAAGGTATGGGAACCGTTTTTTGAAATCAACGGTTAAGATGGACTGAGTGTAACTGGTACACTTATCCATTAAAATATGCATGGGTCCCACTTCTGACATTTATGTCACCCTAAATTCCTGAAACAGCGGTTTTAAAACATTAAACAATTTAAAACATCGCGGCTTTTGAGATTCAGTTGTCCAGATTTCGTGTAAGGCATTTAATGTAAATGACGTTTGACATAAAAATAGGGCACGTGGACAGAAATCATTTTAAAAATGAAACGATATAATATTCACTGAATCGAAATCCTATAGTGTGTGCTGTATCCGCGTCGATACAGCGTTCCCCCTTAAAAGGTACATATAGGTTTTAAATTCCATACAGCAACTTTTGGATTAATGCTGTATTCATGGGTCCTACAGTATTCCCCCTTAATTATTGCACACGTCAGCTGTAGGATTCATATGTCTTTGCTCACTACAGTGCTGTATTGACGGTTCTGAGTGTACAGATAATTAACGTTGGATACTGTATTCTTGGGTCTTACAGCATTCCCCCTCAATTGTTGAGTAAAAACAGTAAATTACTTACAGGGAGTCGGGCTGTAGCATTCCCAATTTTTGTCTAAGTGGCTTGGTGAAGATGTCGGCCAACTAAATGTTTGTATGAACCTTTTCAAGGCGAACATCTTTGTTCTCGACATGATTCCTTATAAAATGATGCTTCATGTTGATATGCTTAGTGCGCGAGTGCAGGATAGGATTGTGCGTTATTGCAATTTCACTCGTGCTATCACACATGATTGGAGTCTCTCTGGCTTCAATTCCATAATCTGACAACTGCTGCTGCATCCAAAGGATCTGCATACAAAGAACTACCAATGACATAGTATTGATTCGGTAGTGGAAAGAGAGTTAGCCAATTGCTTCTTATTGAACCAAGAAACGAGTCTAGGTCCAAGAAAGTGACACGTTCCACTTGTACTCTTCCTATCTAGCTTGCAGCCTCCGAGATCCGAGTCGCTGTATCCAACTAAATCGAATCTGCCTTCTTTAGGATACCATAGTCCTACATCGACTGTTCCTTTAATGTACTTCAGGATTCGTTTAGCTGTATTGAAGTGTGATTCCTTAGGTGCTACTTGATATCTTGCACAGACTCCAACAGCAAACTGGATATCGGGCCTGCTAGCCGTTAGGTACAGGAGCGAACTGATGAGCTTCCTGTAGAGTGATTGGTCAAACGGCTTTCCAGCTTCATCAACACCAATTGGCACGGAAGTGCTCATGGGGGTTGACGATGGTTTGGAAGTGTTCATTTCAAATTTGTTGAGAAGCTCCTTGCTGTATTTTTCCTGGTTGATGAAAATACCTGTAGGCAACTGCTTTACCTGCAAACCTAGGAAATAACTAAGTTCCCCCATCATACTCATTTTAAATTTACTTTGCATGAGATGAGAGAAGCTTTGACGCAAAGCAAGGTTAGTTGAACCAAAAATTATATCATCTACATAGATTTGCACCATAAGAAGGTCATCACCTTCCTGTATTTTGAACAAGGTCTTATCCACAGCACCTTTCTCAAATCCATTGTCGGTTAGATACTGGGACAAGGTTTCATACCAGGCTCTAGGGGCTTGTTTAAGTCCATACAGTGCTTTCTTTAGCCTGTATACTAGGTCGATACCGTCTGTGTTGGCAAACCCTGGTGGTTGTTCAACATACACTTCTTCGGCAAGGTCTCCATTCAGGAATGCACTCTTGACGTCCATTTGGTATACAATAAAGCTCTTATGGGCGGCAAAGGCTAAAAATATCCTAATGGCTTCTAGTCTGGCTACAGGGGCGAAGGTTTCATCATAGTCTATGCCTTCTTCCTGACTATAGCCTTGTGCGACTAGTCTGGATTTATTCCTTATAATAAGTCCATTTCGATCCTTTTTGTTTCGAAATACCCATTTGGTTCCTATAACCGATTGATGTGTAGGTCTGGGTCCAAGATACCATACATTGTTTTTTTCGAAACCGTTAAGCTCTTCTTCCGTAGATGTTATCCAATGAGAATTATTAAGAGTGTCTATGGTCAAAACAGGTTCGGACTGGGCTAAGAATACATCAATAGTGCACATATTGAGTTTTTTAAGCTCGGATTGAGATTTCCATTCAGGAAACTGTGATATCTCAGTATCTAGTTCTTCTTGTGCACAAAGTACATTTCCTTGTGTACTCTGTATTTTCCTACGAGTAGAAACACCAGCATTTATGTTTCCAATGATCAGCTCTTGCGGGTGATCTCTCAACCATCTTCGGTCGGGTTCTAATTCAGGGTCCCGTACTGTATCGAGAGTTTCTGTGGATACAGCTTCAGCTTGTACAGCGTCGGCTTCATCCACGTCGATTCTTATAGCTGCGGGGTTGATTTCTAAATCAACGACAGGTTCTATGGGAGTTGGAGGATCTAAGATAGAGAGTTGTTGGATGTTTTGAGTAATATAATCTACTCCTGTAGGGTCATGATGAGGTTCGTCGAACACTACATGAACTGATTCCTCGATTGTCAGCCTTTTATTAAATATTCTGTAAGCTTTGCTGACGGAGGAGTATCCTACAAATATTCCTTCATCTGATTTCTCATCAAAGTTTCTAAGTTGGTCCTTCCCATTATTCAACACATAACACCTGCATCCAAAAATGTGGAAATATGAAACTAATGGAGTTTTGTTGTTCCATACCTCATATGCTGTTTTGTTGTGGTGCTTGTTGACGATACAGCGGTTTTGAGTGTAGCATGATGTATTGGTTGCTTCACCCCAGAAATGCTGTGGCAACTTGCTTGCGGCGATCATTGTCCTTGTTGCTTCTTTCAACGTCCTATTCTTTCGCTCGGCAACACCATTTTGTTGAGGTGTACGGGTAGCTGAGTATTCGTGTTGTATCCCATTTTCCGAACAGTATTGCTCTATAAAGCGGTTAGTAAATTCTGTACCTCTGTCCGAACGAATGGACACGATACTCAATGCCTTTTCATTTTGCAACTTTCTCAGGAGCTCGGGCAGCTTTGATGTTGTTTCCTTCTTCTTGCTAAGGAAAATTGTCCAAGCATACCTGGAATAATCATCAACAACAACCATGCAGTATTTCTTACCTCCCAGACTTACTAGGTCTACAGGACCGTAGAGATCCATATGTAGCATTTCCAACACTCTTTGGGTTGAAAGGTAGGATTTGCTCTTCAGGGTTGACTTGATTTGCTTGCCTTTCTGACACGGTCCGCAGACGTTGTCCTTCTTAAATGACACATTTGGCAATCCTCTAACCATTCCCTGTCTTGAGAGCTTGTTGATCGTATTGAAGTTGTCGTGAGACATCCTCTTTTGCCATAACCAGCTAAGATCTGCAGTGCCTTTGGCAACAAAGTATGGAATTGAGGAGCTCATAGGCTTCCAGTCAGCAATATACATGTTACCTGATCTGTTTCCTGTAAGCACAACTTCCTTGGTTTAGATGTTCTTGACTCTACAGCGATCTATATAGAATTTCATGTTAGGAATAATTGTTAGATTTTGATGATGTCATTAATATAAATTCAAAATGTTTATTACTTGGCTAAAAATGTAAGGAAGAACCAAATGAGTATCTTCCATAGGCCAAAATATGTTAAGTGTAAAACTTGGCAAAATGTAAAGAAGAACCAAATGAGTATCTTCTATAGGCCAAAAATTAGTTAGGCTAAAAATCGGCTAAGTATGAAAGAACAACTAAGTTCATCAGAGAGGAACAGCCGAGTCATATCAGAGAAGTTCTGGTCAACAAAAATCATCAGGGATGTTTGACCAGACTGTGGTCAAGTAACCTCAGATAAGTCATCTGATCAGACAAGTCCCAAAACGTGAACGTCAGAGAGGTCCAGACTGCAGAGAAGTTAACTTTACATCAGCCTAGTCGAGATCAGCCAAGTACTCTAAGTCCACGTCAGCATGCGTTGAAAAGTCAAGTATTACGGAAAGTCACATGCAACGTGAAGAGACAAATTGGAGAGATTCCCGCAGAAGATATGAATTAAATAATTCATCCAGACCCACCTTGAAGACTTTAAACGTATTATATTCAAAAGATTCGGCGCATCACATGCAGAGTCTTCACAACGTTCGGAAGATAGATTAAAATATGGGAATCCAGCCTTGCAACGTTCAGAAAAGAATAAACAAAAAAGTCTCCCTCCAACGGACTGATTTGTTACAGACTTGCAACGGCTATGAAGAAATGCTCATGGATCAACACCTATATATATCCGAAGATTTGAAGTTGAGCAACTACCGGTGCGAACATACTTTCAAGAGATCAAAGCATTCAAGTAATCTAAAAGCGAAATACAGCATCGTGAAAAGAGCGGTTCTAATAAGTTCATACTTGAAGAAGCTCTTAGTTGGAGAAGACAAAAACTCGTGTCTTAAATCCTGAGTTCGGGGTACTTCACTGGTTGAAGTTCGAGACTGTAAAGGCATCCAAGGATCGAGGATCAAGAGGTGCAAGGCAGTCAAGTGTGTTACAACGGCACGGAATTCCACTGGTTGGAAGCTGTTGTAGTTTGGTTGAATCACTGTAATATTTATCACTGGTTGAAAATTATAGTGAATTCATCTCCAACTGGTTTGGAGAAAAGTGGATTAGTAGAGGATTATCCCACCTCTGAGACCACTATAATTGCCTGCGTACTTTACTGTTTTATAGCATCATACTTTAACTGCTGCATTCATTGTTAAGTGTTTCATTAGTTGTTTTGTATTCGTCATCAGCTGACTTCCGCACGTATTAAGAACAAACGACTCCAAGTCATTTGTTTATCTATCAGCTGAAGAAACTTACTCTTTGAGAAAAAGAGTTTAAGAGTTTCAATAAGTCTATTCACCCCCCCTCTAGACTTATTCCTGGACGACTTGTGACCTACAAGTGGTATCAGAGAGGTTGGTTCATTTATTTCACGAACCAGATCTATATCAGAGATATATCTTTACTCTCATTTTATAATGGAACACATGCACTCTAGACTACCTGTGTTTTCAGTTGACGAGTATGATCTTTGGAATATAAGGATGCAGGCACACTTATCTTCAATTCATGATGACATGTGGTGTATTATAGAGGATGGCCCTTACACCTTCGAAAAAGACAACACTCCCGAGGAGATCGCAGCAGGGAAGCCAGAGAAGATTCCAAAGAAAAGGACAGAGCTGACTCCTGAAGAAAGAAAGCTGGCCAACCTTGACAACCGGGCCAGAGATGTTCTATATCAAACTCTTGACAAATCCACCATGGTCAAGATCAAGAACTGCAAGAATGCCAAGGAAATCTGGGACACATTAGCTTTAATGTGTGAGGTAACAGAGCTAATAAAAGAAAATAAGTTGTCAATCGCTACTCAAAAGTTTGACAACTTCAAAATGAAGAATGGCGAATCTATAGACCAAGTGGACACAAGGTTCACTGAAATCATCAACGAGATCAATTCCCTCGGCAAATCTTATGGCAATAGGGAAATGGCGCTAAAGGTTCTAAGATCTCTCAATCCTGAATGGAGCATGAAGGCAGTGGCCATGAGAGAGTCCAAAGATCTTAATAAGATAAAGATCCAAGAGCTGTTCTCTGATCTGAAGGCTTATGAGTTCGAGCTTCCAAGTTCATCCTCAACCGAGCCTGTAGAGAAGGGAATAGCCTTTGCAGCTGAATCCCCCGCCAAGAGCTTATCTAATGTGAAGCCTCCAAATCCATTAGATTTTGAGGAAGAAATGGCGTTTATAATGCAAAGGTTCAGCAACTTCCGGAAAAACTACTCCAAATATAAGAAAAATTATAAGGAGAATCCCAGAAGGAACCAGAAAGCCAGAAGCTGGAAGGTGGAGTGCTACAATTGTCACAAGACAGGACACATCCAAATTGACTGTCCTGAGCTTAAGAAGGACGAGAGAAAGAAGGAGGTGGGCAGAAACGAAGATAGAAGGAAGGCCCTCATCGGAGAAGATCATATGCATGTAGAATCAAGCAACGGATTCTTCTCTGATGATGATGAAGAGTATGACTGTCTGATGGCCAACCTAGCTGATGAAAAGGTAACATCAAAACCCTCTGGCTCAAATAATAGTTCAGCCATGTCACAAGATATGGATCTGCATGAATCTGTAAATCAGCTATTTAAAGATTTTGAGACACTTAAATCTGCACACCTAATCATGTCGGTAGAAGACTCAGCTGCAAGATGAGAATAGGCAGCTGAAAAATGATTTTGAAAAACTCAGCCTAGAACTGAATAAGGTTGAGATAACTGCAGCTAACTTGAAAAACCAGGCTGATGTATCTACAACTGAGATAAATCGACTAACTATTTTACTTAAAGAAAAATCAGCTGCACTTGCTCATGTCAAAGCTGAATTTACTAAGCTGACTCAGGCAAATAAGACTCAGGCGCAGGAAATAACCTCCCTGAAGTCGTCTTCAACTCTGGACGAATTGTGTACTAATAAAAGGCCACTATATTCCAGATCAGGCCTTCGATATGATCCTCATACTCCCTCTAGTTCCAAAACCACTTTCGTCAAGGGAGAAACAATTGTCTCGACTGCTGAGCCTACATATAAACCGATATTTAAAAATAGGCAACAGCCAAGTCACAAGTCTAGGCTGCAGCCAGGTTACACAAGGCAGCCACCTAGACAAGTGACTAGGCAATGGCCCGAAGTGTACGGCTGCACAACATGCCCACTATTATCAACAACTCCCTAAAAACAGATTTCAAAATGGGAGGGGCAGATGGAAACCTCAAGGTTATCCTAATTTCCAAAATGAACAAGTGTGGAGACCTCAAAGATTTAATAAATGGTCTCAGCCAAGATTTAGAAATGGCCCACACTATCAATATTTTGAGGAATATCCAGTATACAATCCCAACAGGAGATTCAGACCTCGACCTTACACACCTTATAAGGGGTATAATGATAACAAATTTCACAATCCAAGGAGAAATCAATTCTCCAGGAAACCAGCTAACCCGAGAGGACCCATACAGATCTGGGTACCTAAATCTCTGCTTGTTTGATTGCAGAAAAGGTGGAAGGACTACAACCACATCTCCACAAATTCAATCCTTGGAGGTGAAGAATGGTTTGTAGATTCTAGATGCTCAAGGCACATAACCGAGAATAAGAAAATGCTGTCTAATTACACCAAAGAAAGAGGTCCTGATGTAACCTTTGGAGATAGCTCTAGAGGACAAACAAAAGGCTTTGGAGAGCTGCACCGAGGAAATATTGTGATATCCAAAGTTCACTATGTCAAAGGGCTCAAGTATAATCTCCTGAGCATAAGCCAGTTTTGCGATGAGAAGAATCTAGTAGTCTTCACCATTTGGAAATGTATGGTGATAGATATCCTATCTGGTGAAGTGAAGCTACAAGGATTCAGAAGGAGAGATGTCTACATGATAGATTGGAACACAGGAACACCTAACTCCTGTTTTCTATCCAAGACAGTAGCTGAGAATGGATGGCTGTGGCACAAAAGATTATGTCACCTGAACTTCAAAGCCATCAACATGATTAGTTCTCAGAAGCTGGTCAGAGGACTTCCAGATGAACCATTCAAGAAGGAAGCACTTTGTGATGCATCGAGAAAGGAAGCGGACTGAGCATCATTCAAGCCAGTCCAGCCTACAACTCTCACAACAAGGATATTAGATATACTCCACATGGATCTATTTGGTCCTATCAATCCAAGGACCCTAAGCGGCCGAAACCATGCACTTGTTATAGTAGATGATTATTCAAGGTACACTTGGATTATCTTTCTATATAAGAAAAGTGAAACCTTGACCAAGCTACCTGAGCTGCTGAGAAGGATCCAGAATGAGAAGTCCCTATCCATCATCAAGATTAGATCAGATAGAGGAGGAGAGTTTCTCAACAAGGCGATCACTGATTACAGCGATCAGAATGGGATCCAGCATGAGCTCTCTGCAGCCAGGATCCCCTAGCAGAATAGTGTTGCTGAAAGAAGAAACAGAACCCTGAAGGAAGCAGTAAGGTCCATGATTGCAGAAGCGGACCTGCCCAAGAGGTTCTGGGCTGAAGCTGTCAACACAGCTTGCCATACTTAGAACAGGAGTATGATAGTAGGGAGACATGGCAAAACTCCCTATGAGGTTTGGAATAATAGAACTCCTACTGTTGCTTACTTTCATGTTTTTGGTTGTAAGTGTTTCATCCACAACAACGGTAAAACACAACTAAATGCCTTTGATGCTAAAACTGATGATGGTCTCTTTATGGGATACTCACAAAGAAGCAAGGCATATAGAGTATTTAACAAAAGAACCTTAGTTGTGGAGGAAACACCCCATGTTGTTTTTGATGAATCTACTGTTGAGTACAGGAAGCAAGTTGAGCTAATTGAGAACAAGGTCAAATCAGCATTCCTTGAAGAAGTCATTGTACATGATACTGGAATGGTGGACTCACCTGCAGACGATCGAAGATCCAATGAGCTGCTGAAGCCAATGCGGATCGAGGCAGAGATCACCAAACCTATCTCGATCCGATTGCTGATGGAGAACCCAGTAGTAGGCGTAAAGACTCATCTGCAGATCAGATCCAACCTGCAGATGACAAGACGGTAGCTGATCCAGTTGCAGACCAAGGAGACCAGAACCCAGCTGATGCAGAAATCCACCCGAGCAATTCAACAGGGGGAACAGACCCAGAAGAAGACGATATTCCCAAGTGGCTCAAAGACCATCCAATCCAACAAATCATCGGAAAGCTGACTGATGGAGTTAAGACAAGACAGTCAACTCTACCCGCAGGAATGGCTATGTTCTCATGCTTTATGTCACAGATAGAACCTAAAACAACAGAACAAGCCTTGGAAGATTATTCATGGATAAATGCCATGCAAGAAGAACTGGAGCAGATGGAAAGAAACAAAGTTTGGGAACTAACAGACAGACATGATCACAAGAAGGTTATTGGCACCAAATGGGTGTAAAAAAACAAGAGTGATGAAGACGGAGCTGTTGTTAGGAATAAAGCCAGACTCGTTGCAGAAGGTTATGCACAGTGTGAAGGAATAGATTTTGATGAAACCTATGCACCTGTTGCAAGACTAGAGGCCATCAGACTATTCCTCGCATATGCTGCATTCAAAGATTTTGAAGTCTATCAGATGGATGTAAAGAGTGCTTTTCTAAATGGCATTCTAGAAGAAGAAGTCTATATAGAGCAACCCCCAGGTTTTGTCAAAGGAGACAAAGTCTATAAGCTGTTTAAGGCTCTCTATGGACTCAAGCAAGCACCAAGAGCGTGATATGAAACAATGTCTGTGTTTCTTGAGAAGAATGGTTTTTGCAAAGGAAAGGTGGACAAGACCCTATTCAGAGTGGAGCACGAAGGCCACATATTGATAGTCCAGATATATGTGGATGACATCATATTCGGCTCAACCAATCCAGAGCTATGTGAGAAATTCTCTAACCTCATGCAAAGAGAATTTGAGATGAGTATGATGGGAAAGCTTAACTTCTTTCTCGGACTACAAGTTAAGCAGATGGAAAATGGAATTTTCATCAACCAAGCTAAGTATACCAAAGATCTGATCAAGAGATTTGGAATGGAATCAGCCAAACCAGCAAGAATTCCTATGGGCACAAGTACCCACCTAGATGCAGATGAGGGAGGCATATCAGTGGACTCAACCCACTACAGAGGACTCATTGGATCATTGCTTTACCTCACTGCAAGCCGCCTAGACGTATCCTATGTCGTAGGAGTTTGTGCGCGATTCCAATCTAAGCCTAAGCAGTCACATCTAGATGCAGCAAAAAGGATAATCAAATACCTTAAGTCTACAGTCAATGTTGGACTATGGTATCCCAAGGATGATAACTTCGAGCTGTCAGGATATTCAGATGCAGATTTCGCAGGATGAAAAATCAATATGAAAAGCACTAGTGGAACGTGCCAATTCCTAGGAACCAGACTGATATCCTGGTTTAGCAAGAAGCAGGTTTCTAACTCTATTTCTATCACAGAGTCAGAATACCTAGCTGCAGGTAGCTGTTGTGCACAGATCTTGTGGATCAGACAGCAGCTAAGGGATTATAATATCACTGCCAATGAAGTACTTATCTGGTGTGATAACAATAGTGCTATTGCAATAACCAACAATCCGGTTTTGCATTCAAGGATCAAGCACATTGATGTTAAGCACCACTTCATTAGAGGCCATGTGCTTAACAAGAGAGTTAGAGTTGAAAGAGTCAGCACAGACTACCAAATAGCTGACATCTTTACCAAACCTTTGCCAGAAGAAAGGTTTTTGGAGCTGAGCAGAGAACTTGGTCTACTAGATTGGGAATCTAGTACAGAAGCAAGCTGAAGCATCTCAGAGGAAGTCGGACCCAGCTGATTAAAGAAATCAGATCCTAGCTGATGCAGGCAAGAGGACGAAGGACGAACAAAGGAACCTAGCTGACCAGAATATCAGGCGAGAAGTCCATGGAGTCAACTCACCTGATGTAGAGCAGTCAACAGTCAACAGTCAAACCAGCTAAGTTTTCTAAACTTAACCGACTCTTAAATATTTTATCTGCCATATGTATAATAATATTATATTATTTTTTATTCACAAGTGGCATTTAAATACACGTGGCAATCACTTGTTAAATCGACCTCCACGGTGGCCAATTAAAACCAACCGTCAAATTCTAAAATTAAAACCTGGACCACCGATTCAAATTCAAAAATTTAAAAAAAAATCTCAAAAGGCGTACCACCATTTCAAAATAAATAATAAATTAATCCAAACGTCACTTCATCTTCCTTATAAGGACGGAAACGCTTCACTTTACCTTTTACGCTTACCAGAAACCCTAGATTTACAGAGCAAAAATTCTTTGAACTCCAAATACACTAAAAATCCTTTGTTTGCAGAAATGGAATCGTACTTCGAAGGCGTTAACATGAAGGCAGTCAAGGACCAGATTATCTTGTCTCTGGTCGTTGATTTCGAAGGCTTATTGGAAGCAAATCTGTAAAATTACGACGTGCTTAACCTAATCCGTTCAATGAAGCTAAATGGGATCTACCCATTTCTGGATATCAATCCTCAACTTTTGTACAAGGAAGATGTTATCGCGTTCTACCGCGAAGCCCATTTGATTCAGGATGGAATAAGGAGCACAGTCGGCGGAAGACAAGTCGACATATCGCGGGAGTCGACTCGTACAGTTTTTGGTATGAAACACCGTGGCATAGCTGTCGAAGCCCTCAAGCAGAAAGCAGCCGACACCTGGATAAAGATCAAGGCGGACAATCAGCCGGAGAAGCTGAATCTCATCGCCAAAAGGAGTGAGATTAAGAAAGTCTATCGACATGCGTTGGATATAACCAACAAAATCATTATGGGTATGGACGGCAGTTACGACCAACTATCGTCGGCGAAGTTCATGGTGCTGGGAGCACTGATTCAAGACGAGGCAATTGATTGGGCTGACTATATTTTTAGGCAGCTTGTTCGAGAAGTCAACAAAGCCGAATGGCTTACTGATGAAAAGAGATTCAGATCCAAGCTGGCGTTTGGAACGCAGCTGAGTTGGATCCTTGAGAAGACAGGTATGGCGAAGGGAAGTACTGATCCTTTCCACACCAACAAGAGACTTGGTCATCTGGACCAAGAAACCTTGAGGAAGTTAGGAAATAACAGAAGAGCAGCTGAGATGTTAAAGGAGCTGCCTGACTCAAGGACCTACCCCAGATATTATTCATCAGGCGAGTCGGATCGACCTGCAGCCGTCAACCCAAATGCAGTCGAGTCAGACTCCGAGTGAGACAACACCCCAATAGTTGTCCGATTCAAGAGAAGGGGACCAGCCCCTGGAGAACCTTCCATCATGCACTCATCCCTAGAACCCTCTCCCAAGAGGCCCAGGTGACTGTAGTTTAGTCAGGAGGAGCAGTCAGATCATTATGCCAGTCCAGCAGCCAGGTCGCCTACTCACCTGGAAGACCGGCTGCTCAGGCGGCACTGAACTTCAGTTGTGGCATCCTCACTCCAGCATACATTCCATAGGAAGAAGAAGCAGGTTTAATCATCTCAGTTCCTGAAGCAAATTACACATTTAACCTGCTGGAAAATAATGTTTTCAACCTGTCCATTGAACAATTACAGCTTGTTAAACCACAAGCCTTAAAACACTCTCTTGTCAATATTTTTGAAGAGTGGAAGTTTTTCAAAACACTGTCATTTATGGAACTTCAGTCTTATATTGAAACCAGTGGTTGGGGATATCCCCAAGCCACAGAGGATGTATTGATTCATTTTTGTAAAGAATCAGACGTAGTTTTAATCCTCCAGGAGAATTGGTTCATGTCTCATTTTAAAACCAACATGGACCAATTCATCCATTCCATTATGTACAGTATTTTTGATGGTTCATTTGGAAAAGAAGATAAGGAGTATGAAGAAAAAGAAATAAGAATTGAAGAAGTAAATGGAGATGAAGATGAGGAGATTATTGTTTTAGACGACGAAGAAGAAGAGCAGAAAGAGAGAAAAGAAGAAGAAAACATTTTAGTTGAAAAACAATCTGAGGAAATTGAGAAAACAGAGGATTTGATTGATGAAGAAGAAGAAGAAGAAGGGGAAGAAGTAGAACAAGAGAATGATGAAGGAGAAAAAGATGATGAGGATGAAGGAGAAGATAAAAATGATGGGAAAAAGGATGATGATAATAATGATGATGATGAAGATAAGGATGAAGGAGGAGATCAAGGAGCTGAGAAAGAAAAAGAAAAAGATGAAAAAGAAAAAGAAAAAGATGAAGAAGAAAAAGAAGAAGAGGAAGTAGAGGCTGCAGACAGGGCTGGGGCGCCTGCCCGGTATACCAGCCTGGATGTCGAGTAGGCTGAGGACTCCAGATCAGGGACACCAGAAAAGACTCCATCTGGAGTACCAGCTGCAGATAGGAGCCTGCAGTCCAGTGGTTCATTTGCAGAAGGCTCAGGCGAGCACTCTCCACCATCACAGATCTCACCTGTGATGACTGAGCTGATAAGACAAATAGTGAAAGACACTATTGGAGAGTTTCTGGCATCTCAGGTCACCCCTGACCTCCAATCCATCAATGCCAAGATTGACACTTTGCTGCAGAGGGAAGTACCTCAGCCTCCTCCCCCTACGAACAACAGAATGCCATTTGGCATGTCTGACTGGATGTGCAGAATAGAGCAGCAGTTGACTACTTTAGTTGATGCTGGCAAAAAGGGGGAAGATAGGCTACAGGGGGAAGGAAGTATTCAAGGAGAGATAAGGGAGGAGTTTAGATCAAAGAAGAAGCAGGATGTCCAGATGATCACAGTAGGGACATCCTCAGCCAAAAGGAAGGGAGGAGCAGAACCAGAAGAACATGCTGATCAGCCTGCAGGCAAGAAGAGGAGGACTAGAGGAGGTTTTGAGCCTACTCTAGAGTGGGAAGGTAAGGAGTTGTGGTTCGTTGAAGAATTTATACCAGAGGAAGCTCTACCCATGTGGGGATCTGCAAGGAAAAAATTCGTCAGAGACTACTACATCTGGGAAATACTCCAGGATGATAATGTCACCCCACAGCAGATCTTCATCAACTTCATGGAAGAAGCCCACCCACAACTCTGGACTATTCTGAAGAAACATGCTGAGACAAACAACGCTTATCCCATGATCCCTACATTCTGTGCCAAAGATCCTCCTACTTTGGAGAGAGGAAGTGCGTTGGATGAACTTGCGCTACAGAGAAAAATCAAGAAGCTGTGTCTTGAGAAAAAGTTTTCATCCCAAGAAGAGCAAGCCTTCGTAGCTCTTGTTGTGAAGAGGAAGTATGGTCTTGCCCCTGTCAAGACAAGACCAATCGGAGCTAAACCCTTCAGGCCTTCCAAACAGCCTATTCGAAGAAGCAGAGGAAGAGGCAGATGACTTTTACTTATTTTGTACTTATAATAATTTATGTACTTGAAAATTTCTTGTAAATTTCAGACATGTATGTGTAATTGATTCAGAAAATTTTATAAACAGTCTTTTGAATGACAATTCCCAGTTGTCTCAAAAATTAGACTGATTTTAGTTTGTGTCTTGCACTCAAGTGCAGACTTGTTCATTTGAATATTTACTTAAGTTTTGCCATCATCAAAATAGGGGGAATTTGTTAGGAATACTTGTTATATTTTGATGATGTCATTAATATAAATTCAAAATGTTTATTACTTGGCTAAAAATGTAAGGAAGAACCAAATGAGTATCTTCCATAGGCCAAAATATGTTAAGTGTAAAACTGGGCAAAATGTAAAGAAGAACCAAATGAGTATCTTCTATAGGCCAAAAATTAGTTAGGCTAAAAATCGGCTAAGTATGAAAGAACAGCTAAGTTCATCAGAGAGGAACAGTCGAGTCATATCAGAGAAGTTCTGGTCAACAAAAATCATCAGGGATGTTTGACCAGACTGCAGTCAAGTAACCTCAGATAAGTCATCTGATCAGACAAGTCCTAAACAGTGAACGTCCGAGAGGTCCAGACTGCAGAGAAGTTAACTTCACATCAGCCTAGTCGAGATCAGCCAAGTACTCCAAGTCCACGTCAGCATGCGTTGAAAAGTCAAGTATTACGGAAAGTCACATGCAACGTGAAGAGACAAATTGGAGAGATTCCCGCAGAAGATATGAATTAAATAATTCATCCAGACCCACCTTGAAGACTTTAAATGTATTATATTCAAAAGATTCGGCGCATCACATGCAGAGTCTTCAAAACGGTCGGAAGATAGATTAAAATATGGGAATCCAGCCTTGCAACGTTCAGAAAAGAATAAACAAAAAAGTCTCCCTTCAACGGACTGATTTGTTACAGACTTGCAACGGCTATGAAGAAATGCTCATAGATCAACACCTATATATATCCGAAGATTTGAAGTTGAGCAACTACCGGTGCGAACATACTTTCAAGAGATCAAAGCATTCAAGTAATCTAAAAGCGAAATACAGCATCGTGAAAAGAGCGGTTCTAATAAGTTCATACTTGAAGAATCTCTTAGTTGGAGAAGACAAAAACTCGTGTCTTAAATCCTGAGTTCGGGGTACTTCACTGGTTGAAGTTTGAGACTGTAAAGGCATCCAAGGATCGAGGATCAAGAGGTGCAAGGCAGTCAAGTGTGTTACAACGGCATGGAATTCCACTGGTTGGAAGCTGTTGTAGTTTGGTTGAATCACTGTAATATTTATCACTGGTTGAAAATTATAGTGAATTCATCTCCAACTGGTTTGGAGAAAAGTGGATTAGTAGAGGATTACCCCACCTCTGAGACCACTATAATTGCCTGCGTACTTTACTGTTTTATAGCATCATACTTTAACTGCTGCATTCATTGTTAAGTGTTTCATTAGTTGTTTTGTATTCGTCATCATCTGACTTCCGCATGTATTAAGAACAAACGACTCCAAGTCATTTGTTTATCTATCAGCTGAAGAAACTTACTCTTTAAGAAAAAGAGTTTAAGAGTTTCAATAAGTCTATTCACCCCCCCTTCCCAGACTTATTCCTGGACGACTTGTGACCTATATTTCACCGAGAACTGTTTATCACAGAACTGGCTGATACTAAGTAGATTGTACTGTAAGCCTTCAACATATGCAACATCGGTGACTTAGAATTTTCCGACAAGTAGGTTTCCTTTCCCTCTTGTTCTTCCTTTAGATTTATCACCGAAATGAACTTTTGGACCGCGACCTTCTACAAAATCTGATAGCTTGCTTCTATCTCCGGTCATGTGCCGAGAGCATCCACTATCAAAGTACCAGGTATCCTCCTCTAGAATGTCCTGTAGCAAATAAATTAAGTAGATTTAGGTCCCCTTTGATTTTTGGGTCCATGATTGTTAGTTCCTCTAGGTACCCAAGTTTTCCTGGCAGCAATTAGTTTACTGTAGGTCATACTCGGTACAATGTTGCGATATCTATGAGGGACATATCCGTAGTTACTATAACCATGATAATTATTATGATAACCATGATAATTATTATGCATGAAAAATTCAGGGTTATTATTATTAATCCAGTACGAGTGCCGTCTTGGAGGTGGAGCCATTTTCTTTGGCCTAACAGCTTGCCTTCTGGGTCTCCAGTTGGATTCCTAATGCTGTTGTTGATACTGAGTGGGCACTTGCTATCTCTAGGGATAACGGGGCTCCTGTATCCAATACCTCGGCATGTTGTACTGATAGTACTGTCGTGCGGGCCTTTGGTAGTTGGATCTGACCTTCCTTACGAGCAGTGTTGTTGTTGATATGCTCGGGGAGCATGCCGTTGAGTGCACCTCACAGGTTGGAACGGCTTATGATTCCGCTGTCTGGAATAGGATTGCGGGGGCGGAATGGCAGTCTTCGATTTTCGCAGTGCAGCAGGTTCCTTCACGGGACTAGGGGTATCTTTCGATACTGGAATGTGTTCCACACTCTTGACAAACACTGTACTAGTTTTCTCTTTGTTTGAACATGAGCTGTATCCTAAGCCACTTTTATCATGAGCATGTTTCCCAGTGCTCATAATTTCTTCCATTCTTTTAGACGATTTCTCGAACGATTTCAGAGTGGTCTCAAGTTCAATTTCTCGTTTTTCGAGAGTTGTGACTTTGGCTTGAAGTAGAACCAAATCATTTGTCTTGCTCTCGTTATGAGTTTTAATCTCACTTAGTTCATGAGCAAGTTGATGATTGTTCTCCATGAGTTTTTCAAAATCGACTTTGCTGGTTTCACAGTCAAGAGACATATTTTCATAATTTATCTTCAGCAAGTCATTTTCGTCTTTCAGCTCTAGGTTAGACAGTTGGAGCTGTATATTCTCGTTTTTCAATGTCTCATGTGCCTTTTGAATGTTTCTAAATTCATTCATCATGTTTTCAAAGGTATGAGATGTATTTGATGGAATAGCTAAGGTTGAACTTACCTCATCATCGCTATCTTCACCTTCCGGAATGTCCTTGGCCATAAAGCACATATATGCTTTATCATCGAACTCATCGTCAGATGAATCACTTTCAGTGACAACCTGAAGACATTCTTCAGATTTGGATGGTGTGGGGGAGGCTTCTGATTCTCCAATCAGGGCCTTGAGCTTGTTTTTCCAAGCACGTCTTCTTTCATCTCTCTCTCGTTGCTCGGCCTCCGGCAACCTTTGAACTTTGGGATGAGGACATTTATTTGCATAATGCCCTGGTTTCCTGCAATTATATCACAGATTAGAATTACCAGATGAAGTTTCGGTACTTACCGTTTGGACAGGTTTGGGCCTGTAGGGAGTCTGCTTGATGAACTTTTTGAATTTGTGCATGAGAAGCGCCATTTCATCTTGAGATAGGATGTCGTCGTCACTGTCAGCATTCTTGTGATTAGGCTTCGACGAGCTAGGCATGTTGTGTCGACGACTCGATACAGCGGATAGTGCTGTGACCTTTGAAGGAGATTCTTCAGCTTTCTCTCTTCTGTCAATATCATACTCAAAAGCTTTGAGGTCAGAGAAGAGATCAAAAGTAGTTATTTCATTAAGATTGCAAGACACACGCATAGCTGTGGTCTTAATGTCCCATCGGGCTGGGAGAGATCTGAACATTTTTAAATTCTTCTCCTTTTAGGTATAAATTTTGCCCAACGCTTCAAGTTCACCAACAATACCAGTGAATCTGAGGTCAAGTTCCTCAAGTGTCTCAGTTGGTTTCATTTCGAAAGATTAAAATTGCTGAGTCGGTTTTGAAATCTTGTTTTCTTTTGAGAGCTCAGTTCCCTCACAAATCAACTTGAGTTTATCCCAGATTTCCTTGGCTATTTTGAAGCTTTTTACCTTCGAGAACGTGCCTTTGTCAAGGGTGATAAATAACGCGTTCTTAGCCACATTGTCGAGATTGGCTCGCTTTCTTTCATCTGTGGTCCGTTGCTCGCGTTCCTTCTCGAGCATTTCAGCATGGGCTTGGCCTTCAATCCTTGCGGCCGTGTTTACCTTCATGATCTTGATAGGGCCATCCTGTATCACAAAAATCATCTCTTCGTACATTGATGCAAGATGAGCCTCCATCTTAATTCTCCAATCATCAAATTCGTTAATAGAGAACATAGGCACTTTGTTGATCATTGATGTATCCATGTGAAAGTAAAGAAATGAAAGAGACTGTTTTAAAGAGTAAGTGATTTTGGATCTGATTCGGTTAAAAATACGACTGATTCTTTTTAGAATCAACCGCTCCGATACCACTTGTTGGTCACTAAGTATACTGGATACAGCTTGGAAGTAGTTTAAACAACAAGCTGTACTGATTTTAAATCTGAGTGCGTAGCGGAAGTCTTAGATATAGTAAGTTGTTGTGGATACAGCAACTCGGTGTGCAGTGTATACTTAAATAATCACAGTAAATAAAACAGTAAAAATCGAAGGTAAATAACACAGTATTTAAAGTGGTTCGAGGTAAACCCTTCTACGTCCACTGGTCCTCCACACAGGAGTAAAATGTTTATTATAATTACTACGTACACAACTATGTAATTATAACAGTATACAATCAATATATCATTCACATAGATTAATATAAAGATCTTAGCTTCAACCGTTCACACAGATTAGTTTGAGCTAAATCTTGACTGGCTTCTTCACACAGAGTTCTAAAGCTTCGTCTTCCTCAGTCCACACAGGCTGATCTGGGTTTGTTCAAAGTATAGAATAGAGTATGAACAACAGCTTTGACATTATGAGCTTCTAGCTGATGAAGTGTTGTTCAAGATGATGAGCACTGTATATCTCTTAGATCTGAGTTGCAGTAAGCTTTGGAGATATGTTTTGCTCTGATGATAACTTTGATAGCTTTGATAATTTCAGTCAATTGGTTTCGGTTTCGTAACTGATCTTCAACGCCTTAATGAGATATATATAGTCTCTGAAATATATATCCATTGAGATATATCCGTTGAGCAAGATTCCGTTCCAACGGGATGAAAAGCACGATCCGGATTTAGCGGGATTTGAAGATCTGTTGACTGACAGTATTTAAATACTTTATCCTTGAGTATTTAAATACTTCTTTATTCAACGGGACTTAACTTCTGAAGATTCCTTCTTTGTCCTGTTGAGAGCTGTATGGAAGATAACTGTATTGGTGATTCGAGACAGTTTCCATACTTGGTCTTTATAAGACTTCTTTGCTATACTGAAGGGTTTCACTAAATGCTGGATTCGAGACAGGTCTTCGATACAGGTTGACACTTCAACTCTTCGATACAGTTTCCTTTTACTGTATTGAGGATTGGCATATATGTCAAAACCTCTTATCAACACAATTCGATACATGGATTGAATATCCCGGCTGTTTCGATACAGGGTTTTTGTTTTCCCAACACAGAGAACTCTCCATCTTTGTAACAAGAACTCACAGAGCTTCAACTCTGGTTCTTCCGGGAATCTTCAGCACTCGATAGCTAAGATAACTAGAGTCTTTACACTCATTGTAATTGTACTCTAACATTAATATCTGTACTCACTAGTATTCATATTAATAACATCTCGCGAGAGCATTCAAGCCCGGGACTAACAACCCCGGCAAATCTTGTGTTATTTATTTCCTCACGGACGTGCTCTCGCACTTTGTTTGTTACTCGTCCATTCCAGCATATCATCTCCGGATAATATTTTGGGTAACAACAAGACCTTTTGGTTTATGATCATTCCTGCGCACGTCTGACTCGATGTGCAATTTCACAATCAAGTCTTCAAGAGTCGTCTCCTTTCGCTTGTGCTTGAGGTAGCTGTTGAAGTCTTTCCAACTGGGGGGCAACTTTACGATCACAGTTGCAACAGTGAAAGCGTCCGACAGGACCATTCCCTCGGCATTGACATCATGAATGATGAGTTGGAATTCTTGCACTTGTTCCATGATTGGTCTTGAGTCAACCATCTTGTAGTCCAAATACTTAGCGACTACAAACTTCTTTGTGCCTGCATCATCACTACGGTACTTCTTTTCAAGTGCATCCCACATCTCTTTTGATGTGTTTACAACAGAGTATACATTGTACAAACTATCCTCTAAAGAATTTAGAATAAAGTTTTTACAAAGATAATATCCATTGTGCCAGTTGTCATAGGCAGCTCGGATGGTGAAACTTGTCTCTTGTGCACTTGGCGCTGGTGGATCATCTTCCTTAAGGAAATTCTCAAAGCCCAATGTTGTCAAATAGAACAACATCTTTTGTTGCCACCTTTTAAAGTCGGCTCCACCAAACTTTGGTGGCTTCTCGACGGTAGGCATCATCCTTGGCCCCGAGGTTGTTCCAAAAAAAGAACCACTTGTGTTGAACCCGTAGGCTCCAACAGTAGATCCCAACATAGAACCAATGGTACCACTGAAAGTGAAACCAATGGTGCCACTCGAGGTGGATCCACCAGCAGTCAGAAAGGGGTTCCAAAACACCCATGGGATTGTTGCGGCGGTGGTTGAGCTCATCAGGTTTGACATAGTTGCAGCAACAGTGTTCACCACGGTTGATCCAGTGGCGGAGGCAACGGCAGTGGTGGTGTTCGAGTCGGTGGAAGCGGTAGTCTACATCGCAAGTTGAGGAATTTAGTAAGACAGCAAGTAATTTATTTCGTCTTGCGCTTGTTGGGGACTATTTTGTAGAAAAACTTGCCGAGCAAAAATAAATTACAACTCGAAACAAAAATACAGAATACAACTTGAAACTGGATTACAACTCGAGACGAAACAGAAATACACGAAATAGAAATTACAGGTTTAGAAACTGAATTGAAATGATAAACAAAAAACAAATAAAAAGACACAAAACTGTAAGCTATAGCATAGTCGAGGAATCCTCTATCCGAAAGACGAAATACACCCCGATAATACTCTCGGTTCTAACGTATCGCCTCCAAAGATAAAACAGAAACGTCTCGGAGGTATTAGCACCACACACCCACGAGCTCCGATGAACTGGAATGAGATGAGGACGAAGCTTTTACAATGAACTAAGAACTATATGCAGAGAAAACTTTGTGTTGTATGCTGGAGTATTTTTGAAATTGTATGTACTGATGCAGAGGGATGCATGCCTATTTATAGGCCATCTCACTCTGCATGGAATTAATGCAGCCACTAATGAATGCCATAATGCAGGCATTATGCTCAGGAGTTTCGAAATTTAAATGGGTAGAGGTTACAGATTTCAAATAACCCATTTACTCCTCCTCGTTACACCTGGGAGGTTACAGCCGTGTTCTGGCTGAATTTGAACAGTCAGGATGTACCTGAACTGTATTCAGCTCCTTAACCGCTCGAGGAATGTACCTGGACATCCTTATGTGTACATACGAGCCCAACTACATTGTTGAGCTAGTCCAAGGCCTTGACCACGACCAGGCCCAAAGACCACCAAAAGACCAATTACCAAGTCCAAGTCCACAGCCGAGGCGAGGCGGGCGGCGGCGGCGCGGGCGCTT
Source organism: Orobanche coerulescens (assembly GCA_033398695.1). Classification (NCBI taxonomy): domain Eukaryota; kingdom Viridiplantae; phylum Streptophyta; class Magnoliopsida; order Lamiales; family Orobanchaceae; genus Orobanche; species Orobanche coerulescens. The sequence continues at coordinate 111,021,264 of CM065816.1, read as the reverse complement.
GTGGGCTTTAAGCCCATACATATGTGCCATTAATTATTACATGAATAATGGTAACTCCTTATATACTTGACCAATGATAGCTCATTATTCAATGTGAGATATGTAATATCCGCAATTTTGATTTCCGATAATTTTCTTTTTTTCGGCGGGAGTCCATTATGACAGCTCGCTTCTAACCGTTTCGTCATTATGAGAATGTTTAATTCTCAACTTTTTGACGACCGAGTTTGTTTCGGTGTTGTTTTGTTGGGTTCCGTGCTTTTTAGCGACTTTTCCGCACTTGAGTTCGATTCTTACGGATCTCATCTGAAACTGTTGCTCTGAGTTCCCGTAAGACCATTTAACTTTGTTAGACGTGTTATGAACTTCGGTTTGGTTATTCGATCACGTATCGTGATTTTCGGGCATTTTGGGCCATTTTTATAATTTCTCATAGTTGTGGGTATCCGTATACGTATTTGTTGTCTCGACCCTTTTTATGGTCGCGTGCGAGTTTGATTGTAACTCGAGCTCTTATTATGATCTTATTCTGGAGCTTTCCGTGCGTATCTTGAACTTGGTATTTCGATCGGAGGAGTCCGTTGTTGTAACAAGCTTTGAGAGCACTACTGCTGTAGTTCTGGGTGCATTAGCGCACGCTAATGGATCTCCTTAGCGCACGCTATCGAGCAGCAGGGTCTGAGGTCAGTAGCTGGATTCAGGCCGTTAGCGCACGCTAAGGTCATGTGGTTAGTGCACGCTACGGTGCAGTGGTTAGCGCACGCTACAGGTTTGGTAGGCACGCTAATTGGTAGTTCGAGGCAGTCCTGTGGCTACTGGACTGGGTCTGGAGGTTTCGTTAGTGCACGCTAACTTTTGGTGGTTAGCGCACGCTAACTGTGTATTTTTGGCAGAACGTTTGTTCTGATGCTTCGATAGTGCACGCTAATCAGGTAGGATTAGAGCACGCTAAACTGTCCAGTATATAAATTGGACAGCAGTCATTAATCTTCATTTTTCTTCATTTCTTCTTCTTCCTCCGCGGGTCTGAGACGTGGCGACTAAGGTTCGCGACCTGGGATAATTTTCTTCCATTCCAAGGTGTTTTGGAGCATCCTAGGTGATTATAACATCATCTAATCCATTGTTCTTCGCCGAATCAAGGTATTTTTCTTGAATCCCTAGAGTTGACTTTTTGGGAGTTTTGTTCTTGATTTTGTTTTCCATCCGATTTTGATAAACTGATTGTTGTTTAATGATGTTGTTAAACATATCCTATGGATTGTATATCCATACTTCGGTTTGGAATTCCGTTTTCATATTTTGACGGGTCGATTCGTGTTCTTGGCCGTTTTGGGGGAAACCCTTAAACTTTCGTCGTTTGTTCTTTGAATTCAGCAACTTTAGGTCGTGCTATGGAATTCATTTTCATTATTGTTATTGTTGTTCGTAGTTTATTGTCGTGGGTTAGCATTTGGTGGAGTCGGCGGGTTTGTAGTCGGTTCGTGCCAACCTACTTTCAGTCGATTCTCCGCGTGTGTGATTATTCGAGGCAAGTACCTTGTCCATACATTTCTCGTTTTGTGGATATGATGATCGGTGATTTTCTTGGTATGTTTGTTTGATTGTCTGAGATAAACTTTCAAAAGATTTGGTTTAGCCTCGTTAAAGGCTCACTTTCAAAACGCGTGTGTTTTGTGAATGTTGCGTCTCGTGATTGGTTAAGTGAACCCTATGAATATGCTTGGTGTTGTTGTTGTGCTTTGATTATATATATGCATATATTATCTCATTTTGGTACGTTGTGATTTGACAATGGTGTCTTGCTTTATGTTTGTTGCCTTTGGGTGAATTGTTTGGATATCCTTGGTGTGATATATTATTTTTGTGAATGTGTGGATATGGTCGAAGGTCTACGGTGACACATGGCATGTGATCATGTGGTCGGGATGCAACAAGTGATTGATCCAACCGTGAGAGCCTAAGACAATCTACGGTGACACATGGCTTGTGATTATGTGGTCAGGATGCAACAAGTGATTGATCCAACCGTGAGATGATAAGACCTGTGGTGACATATGGCATGCGATCATATGGTCAGGAGACAACAAGTGATTGATTCAACCGTGATATGATGTGGCATGTGTTCACGGTGTTATGTGTATGATTGTGAATGTATTTTGCTCACCTAGGGAGGGTCCTGCGAGGTCTCGAGGGAATCCAATGGTATAGCCCTGGATTCACGAGGTGGTGTGTATATGATTTATGAATGTATTTTGCTCACTTCGGGAGGGTCCTGCGAGGCCTCGAGGGAATCCAATGGTATAGCCCTGGATTCACGAGTTGGTGTTGTATTTGTGTGAACAAGATTTGCGTATCTTGGGTGATTATGTTGTGTTGATTTTATGTCCGTCGAGGACACGTGATGTGGGTTTTAAAACCGTGAATTGTTGTTGGTTTCATTTGTGAAAACAAAACCCTTTGGGTTGTGACCCCTGTTGATTTTGAAAAGAGAAGGATTCGATAATCCTAAATTATTTTCTATTAAAACTCTCGTTGACGTATTAAACCATTTTGTAAATTGTTTCTCTTGAATTGTGAACTTTCGGTTTTGGGATGTTTTACCTAAACTCTTGCTTCGGGAAGTATTTTTTTCGCTGTGTTTGGATCTTTGAGGATTCATGATTATTGTTATTCTTGGAACTTGAATTGTATGACTCGTATTTGGCACTTTGTACTTGCACTAGCAAAATAGTGGAATTTTGCTAACCCCTGAGTAATTGGGGGATGGATGTCTGTATTTGCATTCAGGTTTTGGGAGCATAGCACAGGGTCGGCACGAAGAATGATGAAAGATTATCGATACTAATCACAAGAGGACCCATATGTTGTTGTATTGGTTTGTATTTTATTCCGCTGCAGTATTTCCCCCGTTGTACGGGAGTGTGTTGTATTTTGACCCCTGCGTGGGTATGTATTAATATTGAGTTTTATGTATATATGAAAGACCAAATCGGTCTACTGAGTCATCTTAGCCTTAAAGGCATTATTGAGATGCTCGATGTTGTTACCAACCTAGTAGATTCTTGAGGAAAGGTTCTACGGCGTGTAATATCCCTGAGCGGATTGGGGGTGTTACATAAATGGTAACAGAGAGCGCAATGTTGTGGAAACCTAGGTTGTCGGGTTTAGTGGTGTCTGTTGAGTTTTTGTCTCGTCAGAGTTTGTCTGACTGAGTCGTGTCGCGACTCGTCGTCTAAGTTTGTTGGTCGTGATTAGTATCGTGGGGCGATCATCACCTTCGTGTGACATGTGGATGTAAGTCTCCCTTATTTGTGTTGTGCCTCGTGTGACATGAGTTACTGGTATAATTATGTGTTGAGTGATGAAATCTTTATGCAGATTCTTGGTTTCGTGATGTGTTTGTCTGACTCTCATATTTCGTTTATATGAGGAGTGTTGTCGCTATTTATGTCCTTTTGACTGTTTGTTTTCCGGTAAAGGACATGTGATGTCTTGATTTTGAGCGAGTTGATGCGTGTGTTGTGATGTATGTAAGTGAATGTTGTTACATGTGAGTTTTTAGGCATTCTAGCCTAATAGATTTTCAAAAACCTTGAGTATCTTAGAAAATAAATTTCGAGACGTACTTTTAAAATGAATTATATTCTTGCGATACTTTCAAGGTGCCTTCTAGTGCCGCAATATGTTTCGAAATTATTCCAGTTGAGGACCAAAATATTTTGAGATATTTTCAATTATTTAGAAATGCTTTGCTAAGACCCGAGGGTCGGATATTTTTGAAAGTTTTTCACTAAAAGAAATGTGTCCTCATTTTTGTTCAAACGCAAGATGGTTTTCAAAGTCTCGATAATGATGTTTGTACAACTTTTTGAAAGGTGATACTCAAGATCAACTAGTGTTTCCAAAATCATTTCTTTTTCAAAGGTGGTTTTCGTTTTTAAAACTTATCATTCCTGTTTGTGGTCCGGGAATGTATGTATGATATTCGCATTGTCATTAGAATGTTAGCTCCCAAGTATGATGGAATTGGTGGCGTGAACGTTGAGTCGTTTGCCATGCATTTGTTGTGATTAGCCCTCTGTGAGAGGTGAAATGTTGGTATTGAATGTTGTCGCTTTGTGATGATTTGTGTGTTATCGCACCTGTGCGAGCTGTTGGAACTTGAGTTTGCATGATTATGTACATACGTGGTTGTTTTGTGATGTTTAGTAATCGTATGCTGGTTATCGTTCGGGCCGTTGGGGTCGCCGAACGATACTGTCGTTGCTGCGGTGTTTGTATGTGTGTTGCTTTATGATGGTAATCGTTGTAAGTGTTGCATGTTATGATTTTCTATTGTGCTGAGTGGTTGCTTATTCAGTATGCCGAGGGGCAGAGGTCGTGGTCGTGGCGACCGGGTGCGTGATCGGGATCATGCTGCTGGTGATGATATCAGTATCGGTGTTGCTACTCTTTTACAGGAGGTAGCTACACAGATGACTCAGTTGACTCAGGCAGTTCAACGTATTACAGATGTGACCCAGAACACTGGTGCAAATCAGTAGCTTCGAGAAGTGGTTCGTATGAATCCCCCTCGCTTCGCTGGTGCTGCAGATGCATTAGGCTGGGATGGTTGGCTTTTCCAGTTGGAAAAGATATTCGAGGCAGTTGATTGTCCCGAAGAGCGTAAGTTGCCAGTCGCTCAGTATCTTGTTGACAATGATGCCGCCAGTTGGTGGGAGGCTGTTAAGCCTCGAGATCGTGTTGTCACATGGGCAGAGTTCCATAGACTCATGAGAGATGAGTTTTGTCCGGAGCCGATCAGAAATCATAGGATTGATGAATTCTTTTCGGAGAAACCGCGAGATGTACCGCTGCCTCAAGCTATTATTGATTTTAGCAAACAACTCAATTATGTGCAGGATCAAGTAAGGACGGAGGAGGACAAGATCTGTCATTTTAGTAGGCGGATGAAGCTAGAGATTCGTCAGTACATGGCGAGTCTCACTTGTACTTCCTTGAGAGATTATCAGAATAGGGCGTTAGCCTATGATCTATCCAGATTATCGACCGAGAATATGTCTGACTTGAAAAAACGGAAAACCATTGGGAACTTTTCAGGAAATCAGGGGAGTGGGCCCCCTGAGGTTGGGACTTCGGGTCGTCATCCCAAGAAGATTCCTCGATCGCGTGATCAGAGGAGTGGTACCCAAGCAGTGAGTAATGTGAGCAGCTCGAAGACGTGCTATAACTGTAGTCGAGCAGGCCATACCGTAAAGAATTATCGTTCACCGTTAGTCAGCTGTTTCGAGTGTGGCCAGGTGGGTCACCAAGCCGTGCATTGCGAGTCGGTAGCTGAGAGATTTGGGGATCGAGGTTGCACCTCTACTCCGAAAGGACACAGAGATGCCTATTGTGGTTTTTGAGAAATTCGGCGTAGTCCGAATTGTTTGTGGTTATCCTTGCGGATCGTTTTGTGTTTATTTTTTATTTTCTTGACTGTGCATATTTTCTTGTAATAAGTGCCTCCTGTTTTGGAGATCGTTCGGATAGTTGACCGGATTGTGTTATCTGTTTGCTGATACTTGACGCTTGGTGCTTGTTGGTTTTATTATGTCTCTACCTGTGGCATTGTGATTTTTGTCATTGCGCGTGATTTCACGCCGTATGTTCCCTTGCGTTTCTTGTCATTTTTTGCCGTTGGGCGCGATTTTTCGGTTTGTGTGTATGTCGTTGAGTATTTCCTGGTGGGATATTGCTTCTCCCTACTTATTTTAAGTTTTGGGACGAAACTTCTTTTAGGAGGGTAGTATGTAATATCCGCAATTTCGATTTCCGGTAATTTTCTTTTTTTCAGCGGGAGTCCATTTTGACGGCTCGCTTCTGACCGTTTCGTCATTTTGAGAATGTTTAATTCTGCACTTTTCGACGACCGAGTTTGTTTCGGTGTCGTTTTGTTGGGTTCCGTGCTTTTTAGCGACTTTTCCGCACTTGAGTTCGATTCTTATGGATCTCGTCTGAAACTGTTTTTTTGAGTTTCCGTAAGACCATTTAACTTTGTTAGACGTGTTATGAACTTCGGTTTGGTTATTCGATCACGTATCGTGATTTTCGGGCATTTTGGGTCATTTTTGTAATTTCCCATAATTGTGGGTATTCGTATACGTATTTATTGTCTCGACCCTTTTTATGATCGCGTGCGAGTTTGATTGTAACTCGAGCTCTTAGTATGATCTTATTCTGGAGCTTTCCGTGCGTATCTTGAACTTGGTATTTCGATTGGAGGAGTCCGTTGTTCTAACCAGCTTTGAGAGCACTACTGCTCTAGTTCTGGGTGCATTAGCGCACGCTAAGGGATCTCCTTAGCGCACGCTATCGAGCAGCAGGGTCTGAGGCCAGTAGCTGGATTCAGGCCGTTAGCGCACTCTATGGTGCAGGGGTTAGCACACGCTACAGGTTTGGTAGCGCACGCTAATTGGAAGTTCGAGGCAGTCCAGTGGCTACTAGACTGGGTCTGGAGGTTTCGTTAGTGCACGCTAGCTTTTGGTGGTTAGCGCACGCTAACTGTGCATTTTTGGTAGAACATTTGTTCTGATGCTTCGATAGTACACGCTAATCAGGTAGGATTAGCGCACACTAAACTGTCCAGTATATAAACTGGACAACAGTCATTAATCTTCATTTTTCTTCATTTCTTCTTCTTCCTCCGCGGGTCTGAGACGTGGCGACTAAGGTTCGCGTCCTGGGCTAATTTTCTTCCATTCCAAGGTGTTTTAGAGCATCCTAGGTGATTATAACATCATCTAATCCATTGTTCTTCGCCGAATCAAGGTATTTTTCTTGAATCCCTAGAGTTGACTTTTTGGGAGTTTTGTTCTTGATTTTGTTTTCCATCCGGTTTTGATAAACCGATTGTTGTTTAATGATGTTGTTAAACATATCCTATGGATTGTATATCCATACTTCGGTTTGGAATTCAGTTTTCATCTTTTGACGGGTCGATTCGTGTTCTTGGCCGTTTTGGGGGAAACCCTTAAACATTCGTCGTTTGTTCTTTGAATTCAGCGACTTTAGGTCGTGCTATGGAATTCATTTTCATTATTGTTATTGTTTTTCGTAGTTTATTTTTGCGGGTTAGCGTTTGGTGGAGTCGGCGGGTTTGTAGTCGGTTCGTGCCAACCTATTTGCGGTCGATTCTCCGCGTGTGTGATTATTCGAGGCAAGTACCTTGTCCATACATTTCTCGTTTTGTGGATATGATGATCGGTGATTTTCTTGGTATGTTTGTTTGATAGTCTGAGATGAACTTTCAAAAGATTTGGTTTAGCCTCGTTAAAGGCTCACTTTCAAAATGCGTGTGTTTTGTGAATATTGCGTCTCGTGATTGGTTAAGTGAACCCTATGAATATGCTTGGTGTTGTTGTTGTGCTTTGATTATATATATGCATATATTATCTCATTTTGGTACGTTGTGATTTGACAATGGTGTCTTGCTTTATGTTTGTTGCCTTTGGGTGAATTGTTTGGATATCCTTGGTGTGATATATTATTTTTGTGAATGTGTGGATATGGTCGAATGTCTACGGTGACATATGGCATGTGATTATGTGGTCGGGATGCAACAAGTGATTGATCCAACCGTGAGAGCCTAAGACAATCTACGGTGACACATGGCTTGTGATTATGTGGTCAGGATGCAACAAGTGATTGATCCAACCATGAGATGATAAGACCTGTGGTGACATATGGCATGCGATCATATGGTGAGGAGACAATAAGTGATTGATCCAACCGTGAGATGATGTGGCATGTGTTCATGGTGTTATGTGTATGATTGTGAAACTATTTTGCTCACCTCGGGAGGGTCCTGCGAGGCCTCGAGGGAATCCAATGGTATAGCCCTGGATTCACGAGTTGGTATTGTATTTGTGTGAACAAGATTTGCGTATCTTGGGTGATTATGTTGTGTTGATTTTATGTCCGTCGAGGACACGTGATGTGGGTTTTGAAACCGTGAATTGTTGTTGGTTTTATTTGTGAAAACAAAAACCTTTGGGTTGTGACCCCTGTTGATTTTGAAAAGAGAAGGATTCGATAATCCTAAATTATTTTCTATTAAAACTCCCGATGATGTATTAAACCATTTTGTAAATTGTTTCTCTTGAATTATGAACTTTCGGTTTTGGGATGTTATACCTAAACTCTTGCTTCGGGAATTATTTTTTTCACTGTGTTTGAATCTTTGAGGATTCATGATTATTGTTATTCTTGGAACTTGAATTGTATGACTCGTATTTTGCACTTTGTACTAGCACTAGCAAAATAGTGGAATTTTGCTAACCCCCGAGTAATCGGGTGGTGGATGTCTGTATTTGCATTCAGGTTTTGGGAGCATAACACAGGGTCGGCACGAAGGATGATGAAAGATTATCGATATTAATTACAAGAGGACCCGTACGGTGTTGTATTGGCTCGGGTTATATTTTATTCCGCTGCAGTATTTCCCCCGTTGTACGGGAGTGTGTTGTATTTTGACCCCTACGTGGGTATGTATTGAGATTGAGTTGTATGTATTTATGAAAGACCAAATCGGTCTACTGAGTCATCTTAGCCTTAAAGGCATTATTGAGATGCTCAATATTGTTACTAGCCTGGTAGATTATTGAGGAAAGGTTCTACGGCGTGTAATATCCCTGAGCGGATTGAGGGTGTTACATGATAGCCATCCCTCATTTATTCACAATTAAGTGACAAACTTTAATTCACTATTTTTTACTCACCGGGAATCGGTTTAGAGAAAGTGAATATACCACGATCATCTACTCGGAACGTAGATCGATCCTATGATATTTAATTTTACAAAATAAAATTAAAATCATTAACGATTCCAACAATTAATTATATATATATATATATATATCTTTTAATGTTTGTCTGTATGTAACTAAACAAAAGATCAACAAAGCCTCACATATGATTATATTGCAAAATAAATCAATTATCTAGTTATTTCAAAAATAATATTTTATGAAGATCTGATTTTTTGAGAAAAAAATTAGTGTTACGAAAATACAATTTCTTTTGACAGTTTAGTGGCCACGAGTTCTATCCACTAGGAATTACACCCAGGTTCAACTCCCCTCACCCCTATTCTCCCCTTTGTATCAAGTCGTACCTTAAAAAAATTATTTCTTTTTGAGCATTTGTTTAAATTTTCATGTCACATGTAGATTAGTATTTTAAGATACATACCCCCATCCGGCTCAAAATTTTACACATACCTCATTGTTTTGTCGTTTTAAAAATTTTATATTTAACACTTTTATACAGTCAAATGAAACAACCACCTTTTACTTTTTAATCTCAACCACACAGTCTCTATCATCACTTTTTACTTTTTAATCTCTGTCATACATTGATCATCATTACTTACACGAATCATTGCCTAAAGTATATCATATATAAACTCTCTGTCAAGTTTTGAGCACGACATGGGGAGTATTAGTTAATAAATTGTTGTTACCCAAAATATTATTCGGAAGGGTTTGCTGGAATGGATGAGTAACAAACAAAATGCGGGAGCACGTCCGAGGGAAAGTAAATAACACAAGATTTGTCGGAGTTGTTAGTCCCGCGCTTGAATTCTCTCGCGAGATATTATTAATACGAATAATTGGGAGTACAAATATTAATGTTAGAGTACAATTACAATGAGTGTAAAGACCCTAGTTATCTAGCTCTTGAGTGCTGATGATTGTCGGAAGACCGGAGTTGATGCTCTGTGAGTTCTTGTAACAACGATGAAGTGCTGTATTTTTAGCTGTAGGATTCCACAGTTTATGAACCTTTTTTCCAGTTGCTGGAGGTTTCCTATTTATAAGAGCGGGGGTAGTTGAGCGATCGCCTTTACTGTATTATAATAAGCGGACGATCGTCTTTAGCACATGGGTTGGTCTCCTTAAAGTCCGAAGCAGCAGCTGGCAGCCGGATGTGCGAACCAATGAGAAGACAACACGCGTCCTATGTCGCTGTCTTGGGAGATCCCACCTAGGACCTTTCGGCGGGTCTGTCGGTAGGTGAGGCAGTCCTTGTCGTTGACAGCTGTTCATGGGCTGGAGTCAAAGATCCTTATTCTGCGGCGCCATTCGCGGATCTGCACGTGGATCTCCACTCCGAGATCTGGTCTTCGTCAGGCCTTACACGTGGCATAGGACGGTCGTCCTTGGTCGTGCACCAGAGTCGACCGCTAGATGCCAAGAGGCGATCGCCCTGGACGTCGATCGCTCGGTACCTGATCTCGGTCTGGACTCTTCACTTGGAAAGTCTGCCTTGGATTATTTGATGCTGGCTTGGTCGCTCGGCCCTTATGCCGATCGCCGTCGAGGCGTATAAATCACCGCACACCGTATATTAACTTTGGAATTAAGATAGTAAAGAAGTCCAAGATTTGTGGTTTACACAGACACCAAAGAAGCAAAAAAACCCTGAGCAAGGGAAAGTCTGTTAGCCTTCTCATCCCACATCGCCTGTGAATACAATATATACAAGTGGAATCACTTACAAAAGGTAGGGACTAGGAAGCAAAAATTCATGGTTCTCTTAGCCCGATGGCTAAGAATATCTAGCTTGTTTTTTTTTTTTTGCTAGATTTGAGTTTTATTTGAGCGTGATTTGAAATTTGGCTTGAGCTTAAAATGAGGTTGAGATTTAAACAAGTTCGAGCTTGAAATGAGCTTGAAATGAGTTCATGTCGAGCTTGAAACGAGTTCGAGCTTGAGGTTAAAAAATTGCTATCGAGTTCAAGTAGAATTTGTTTTCTAACAGCTCGTGAGGTTTTTTAATCGAGTCCAAACTTGAGAAATTACTATTGAGTTCAAGTTGAGTATACCTATACTCGAGTAGATTGGCATCATTTACACACCCCATCTATGGGTCTTTGTTCTTAAATTTGAATTCTCATATTTAATGGTTCGAGCAAAACAAAAAAATTAAACTTAAACTAGCGAGAAATTATAGGGTTGAACCCTATTTTCTTTCGGGATAAATGGCTGGTCAGTATAGGATTTCTACATAAAAGTTGGAGAAAATTACAGAAAATATCTTTATTTTTTTGACAAAAGATAATTTTATCTTCTTACGACCTTATCATGTTCACCTCTTCTTTCACTCAATGCTGTTTTTTTTTTTTTTCCTTTTTACGTGGAAACAAACTAGAAATAATTAAGAAAAGATCAGAAAACAAGTATTAGTGGAGTTCATTTTTTCAGTATTTATGATTTATAAAAATAAATAAAATAAGCATAGTAGGATTCGCCTTTTCATTATTCATGGTATAGAAACAAAAGAAAAATAATTAAGAAATAGTCAATTATAAATATAATTATAAAAATAAATAAACTAAATGTAAAGGTTTCACTTTTTCATTATTTATAGTATCTATCATATATAATGAAAGATTAGGTCCTAAAAATAATTGGGGATTATTAATGACAATAATTTTAAAACATTTATTAGGGTTTTGCAATTTAGTCCTCATATTTTTCTGCAACTTTCAATTTAACCCCAGAAATTCTGTATACTTCAATTTAAACCCTTTTTGATTTATGATTCTTCGATTTTAACCCAGTCAGCTTCTCAACTCTTACAATTTGACCCCACTCAACTTTAAAACCTCCAATTCAGTCCCATTTTGACCAAGACATCAAAATATTGACCTTTCAATTAATATTAATAATTAGTCCGATTTTATGCATATATATTTTAATTTCCGTCATTATATCGTAATATTTTATAATGATTAAAATATTATTACATGTAGACTTTATCGAGGATTTACGGGCTTAGGACTGTGAGTCGAGCATCTCCATATTCAAGTCAGACAGCATCATTTATTCGTGGGAATTTTCACTATCACTTTAATTGCTTTAATTGGATTGTATATGTGATATTCAATTCAATATGTGATATTCAATTCATGTTAAAAAATTGACGATACATGTTGTGAATCAGACTCACATGTATACGTGTAAAGAGGCTATCTTAAGATATACTCCCTCCATTTTTCTTTAGATGTCGTTTGACTTTTTGACACACATTTTTAGGTGCTTTGACCGTATAGTTAAAATTATTATCTTTAAATATTTTTTTTTGTGAATTAAAATTTAGATTGTATATTTTATTCAAAAAAATAAAATTTAAAAAATGATAAATTTAACTACCTTGGTCAAAGCACCTAAAAATATGTGTAAAAAGTCAAACGACATCTAAAGAAAAATGGAGGAGTATGTTGTTGCGACACTGCGCAACCTCAATATTCACATGCGTGCTCGATTCATGTTATATGTAGTATTTTTTGTATGTTTCATGTTGTTGTGGGGACACCTGCGCAACCTCAATATTCGTGTTATGCGTGCTAGATTCATGTTATACGTAATATTGTGTGTATGTATTCATGTTGAGGAAAAGATATGATAGGTTATTCATTTTATACTTTCCATGAGATTATATATTACTGTGATAAGTGAGATTTCCACGAGCTGAAGGAAGCTCACCCCCACCTTCATTGATCCCGCAAGTTAAACCGAGTCGGATGAACGAAGGAGCAAGCCGAGAGGGCATATGAATGAAATTTACTAAATGATATTTTTCTTATGTCAAATGTTTCGAAATTCTTTTGGAGAAACTTTTGTTAGAAATTAACAATTTATAATTATTCTTCCGATGCGTGTTATTGCCTTAATTAAAGGTATTTAATTTATGTCAGTGTAGCTACTCGACTTTGTAGGCGTTATTCTTCGTCAAATTTACCTTTTATTAATTTTCCCCAATAATTATCCCTAGAAAGTCGGGGCATTACATAGTGATATAACTTATATTACACATATTAACGCAACCTTGATACAAAGTATATAAACATCTGCACAAACACTACGTACAAAACACGTAGATATTCAACCAAAAGCACAGCCGGTGCATCGCACGGGTTCGTAACGCCTCGTTATATTAAAAGATTGAGTCCCATTATTAATGTGGAGTCTTAATGACTTCATGAATTTTCATTCCAAAGGTTTATTATCCTTCATTTCAATGGCATACAATAAATCTAAATGAATACTATACCACATAAGAATACATAAGATCAAAGAATTTAGAGAGCCGTGAATAGCAAGGGTCATTATACTAGCTATTTTAAGTTTAGCATAATAATCACATAATTAGTTTAATTAATAAGTAACTTCAAAAGTCTCTTCACGTTTTTAATGTTTATAGGTTACACAATATATTCAACTATAAATAAGCATTAGATTTCCTTTGCCTGAAAATACAAACTTACGGCTATTCACTTTTTTCTCTTGGGGTGATAGTAGACGGTGCTTACGACAGAATAAGCGAATCTGCGGACAGAGATTACCAACGAGATGGATGCAACTACTTTTGTTTACCATGTTATTTTTACTTTTTTTCTCAACATGATCTTATGAAAGAACTTTATGAGAACGAGGGAAAGTCCAGAAATGATGAACCGCTAGCTATGTTCCTTTGCAGTGGCGATATTGTACTAATATCGGGTGAAGCAAGGGATCGTTTTGATGGTCAGTACATAAACTATCTATGTTCTTTGGTGTGCTGTTAACATGCAGAGTTTTTAGCTAAATGTCTTGATGTACATGTCCATATTCCGTGATTTCCAAAGCACATACTTCTCCTTTTGAATCCATTTATCGTTGTCGGCATCTGATATAGGTCTTAACCTTGATTTTCTCACTGATGCACAACACGCAGAGATCGGGTCTTTAGAAAAGGTGTTGTCGGATGAAGACGGTATTTGTTACTTGGAATACATCAAAACTTCAAGAATTAAAATCAATATCTTCTGACTTTTTATAGTGCATAAGCTAAGTTAATCAACTTGATGCCCTTCTTAATCAACTTAATGCATATGATAAAGTTTTACTGTAATAGATGAGTTCAAATTTATATAATTTGATTTGTGTCAAGTATTTCTTTTTAATTTGGAGAAGTGAGCTAAAGTTCTACTGTAATAGATGAGTACAAATTTATATAATATAATTTGTGTCAAGTATTTTTTTAAGTTAGCGAAGTGAAATTATTGATTTTCTTTAAGAGTGAGAGAAGTATAAGCATTCCTTTATTTATTTTTTTCAATTGAATGTTGTAACCACCATAGGATGAGATTGTATATTAATGTGTTCTGATGTTGTATTATGCATATTAGAGTTGGTCTTCTATGATTGTAACTAATACAATATTTGCATGACTATAACAATTCATACCCTTTGCAGAAAGTATTTTTGTACACAGTAGTAACATTCAATCTTGGTTCACATTCGTTATGTTTGGCTTACTTATATTCCTCTATTGTTTTGTTAGAGAAAGTGAGAAACAAGTCAAGTTCATGTTCACTTTAAGTCTTTGACGGATCTTAATCTATGTCACCTAATCCTTAAAACTTTAATTTAGTGTAATCAATTAAATGAAAGTTTTATTAAATATATTTTGTTTATATAAACATTAACAAATTACTCTAAACAATCAACAAAGATATCCCGCGGCACCCTTAGTAATAAATTGTTGTATATTCGGCAATTTACACACACATTATGCGATGAACACTTAGATACAAACTTTGTGCGTAGCACGGGTTCTGAATTAGTATAAAATCATAATCTATTATACCGAAAGATTGAGTCCCCTTATTAATGTGGAGTCTTAATGACTTCATGAATCTTTATTCAAAAGGTTTATTATCCTTCATTTCAATTTCATGCAATAAATCTTAATGAATATTATATCGCATAAGAATACATAAGATCAAATAATTCAAAGAGCCGTGAATAGCAAGGGTCATTATACTATTTTAAGTTTAGCATAATAATGACATAATTAGTTTAATTAATAAGTAACTTCAAAAGTCTCTTCACATGCATATATAGTTTTTAATGTTTATAGGTTACACAATATATTCAACTATAAATAATCATTTGATTTCCTTTGCCTGCAAATACAAACTTACGGCTATTCCCTTTTTTCTTCTGAGGTGATAGTAGACGGTGCTTACGACAGAATAAGTGAATCTGCGGATAGAGATTACTAACGAGATGGATGCAGCTGCTTTTGTTTACCATGTTATTTTTACTTTTTTTTTCTCAACATGATCTTATGAAAGAACTTTATGAGAACGAGGGAAAATCCAGAAATGATGAACCGCTAGCTATGTTCCTTCGCAGTGGGGATATTATACTAATATCGGGTGAAGCAAGGGATCGTTTTCATGGTCAGTACATAAACTATCTATGTTCTTTGGTGTGTTGTTAACATGCAGAGTTTTTAGCTAAATGTCTTGATGTACATGTCCATATTCCGTGATTTCCAAAGTACATACTTCTCCTTTTGAATCCATTTATCGTTGTCGGCATCTGATATAGGTCTTAAACTTGATTTTCTCTACAGGCATGCCTCGAATATTCACTGATGCAGAACACGCAGTGATCGGGTCTTTAGGAAAGGTGTTGTCGGATGAAGACGATATTTGTTACGTGGAATACATCAAAACTTCAAGAATTAAAATTAATATCTTCTGACTTTGAATAGTGCATAAGCTAAGTTAATCAACTTGATGTCCTTCTTAATCAACTTAATGCATAGGCTAAAGTTCTACTGTAATAGATGAGTATAAATTTATATAATTTGATTTGTGTCAAGTATTTTTTAAGTTAGCGAAGTGAGCTAAAGTTCTACTGTAATAGATGAGTACAAATTTATATAATTTCATTTGTGTCAAGTTTTTTTTTAAGTTAGCGAAGTGAAATTATTGATTTCCTTTTAGAGTGAGAGAAGTTTAAGCATTCCTTTATTTATTTTTTTCAATTGGATGTTGTAACCACCATAGGATGAGATTGTATATTATTGTTAGGGCTGGCAATTTCCGACACGACACGATAATCCGACACGAACACGCACAAAATTAATGGGTTAGTGTTTGGCCTTATCGTGTCCGTGTTCTTATCGTGCGACACGATAAGGACACGCTAATTTCGTGTCGTGTTCGTATCGAATTCATGTCGTGTTCGTGTAACACGATAATTTTCATGTTCATGTCGTGTCGTGTCGTGTTCGTGTAACCCGATAAAATTTATATAGTTTTAGCATTAATTTTATTATCATTTTAAATATTTTAAGTTTATTTTCTAATTTTTTTATTTGAATTTATCGATTCGTGTCGTATCATGTCATTATCGTGTCGTGTCAACACGAAAAATATCGTGTCATATCGTGTTCGTGTCGTATCCGTGTTTCAACCTTTCGGGTCGTGTTCGTGTTCGTGTCGGGCATATACTTAACGGGTCGTGTTCGTGTTTGGCCTTATCGTGTCATGTCGTTATCGTGTCGACCCGACACGCACGAATTGCCAGCCCTTTATTGTGTTCTGATGTTGTATTATGCATATTAGAGTTGGTCTTCTATGTACTTACCCACCATTGTAACTAATAGAATATTTGTATAACAATTCATACCCTTTGCAGAAAGTATTTTTGTATACAGTAGTAACATTCAATCTTGGTTCACATTCGTTATGTTTGGCTTACTTATATTCCTCAATTGTTTTGTTAGAGAAAGTGAGAAACAAGTCAAGTTCATATTCACTTTAAGTCTTTAACGGATCTTAATCTATGTCACCTAATCCTTTAAAACTTTAATTTAGTGTAATCAATTAAATGAAAGTTTTATTAAATATATTTTGTTTATATAAACATTAACAAATTACTCAAGATCTCCCGCGGCAGCCTTAGTTATAGATTGTTGTATATTCGGTAATTTACACACACTTTATGCGATGAACACTTAGATACAAACTTTATGCGTAGCACGGGTTCTGAATTAGTATAAATCATAATATATATATATATATATAAATTGAGTTCCATGTATTAATGTGAGCATTTATGTCATAAGCTAGAGTCATTCATATCAACGAGGCGTTCAGACCCGTGCGATGCACATGTCTTTTTTTTTGCTTTTGTCTAAAATCCAACTTTTTTAAACAAAAATTGATTAACTTGTCCATTAATGAGCATTGTAAAGACCAATCTACTAAACATGTGAGTCGGTTTTGTTCACTTGTTAAAACAGATAATAACTCCTCATAGGTAAAATTGGGGCGTCAAGTTAAGCCGACAACATTTATTTGATTGTTATATAAAAACTAACATACTAAATCCATATAATCTACAAATAATACTTGATTCATTTCGAATAAGTCACATCAAATATTGTACTACTTGAGAACATGGTTTCGTCATAATCTTCTTGTCCGTCATTGCTTGTATCTTAGCTGATGAATGGTTTCTCTTCATATTCGGTATGCGACCATGTTCAAGTGGTAGGAGTTTTTATCTTGTTTTCGTTTGGATTAATATATCGTTTGACATGTAAACAAAGCTATTTATACTAACAATATGTAGAATGTATCCCTCTATAAGAATATGGATGGCCTCTTCTAATTACTTAGTTTTGATCATAAATCTACTAATTAAGAATAATACTTAATGTATGCATCCAAATAAATTTGCAACAGTTTGATACTTTGATGATTGAATGCAGATGTGTGTAGAAGCTTTGATAATTGATTGGATAACATCTCTCTCTCTCTCAAACCCAAATACTAATTTCGATCAAACCAAAACCCTCACTAAAGTACCGAATCTAGGAGAGATTCCCGTAGAAGAAAAAAGCCCTTTCCCGTATCAGATTAAAACCCTATAATCTATGCCAAACGTAATCCTTAGGGTAAATTCGAAGAAATATAGAATAAAAAAAGTTCTTTAGGTGAAGAGAGAGAGAGATGGTTGCAGCGTAGCTATGATCTCGACCCAATTGTTTTGTCATACTCCTACACTGGAGAATGCCATATCAAAATTAAAAATTACTCAGACCTATTATCAAAATCAAAATCTAACATCATAGAAAGAGAACCTTAAAACATACCATGACCTTAAATCAAAATCTAATTTCGTGTCGTGTTCGTATCGGATTCATGTCGTGTTCGTGTAACATGATAATTTTCATGTTCATGTCGTGTCGTGTCGTGTTCGTGTAACCCGATAAAATTTATATAGTTTTAACATTAATTTTATTATCATTTGAAATATTTTAAGTTTATTTTCTAATTTTTTTATTTGAATTTATCGATTCGTGTCGTATCGTGTCATTATCGTGTCGTGTCAACACGAAAAATATCGTGTCATATCGTGTTCGTGTCGTATCCGTGTTTCAACCTTTCGGGTCGTGTTCGTGTTCGTGTCGGGCATATACTTAACGGGTCGTGTTCGTGTTTGGCCTTATCGTGTCATGTCTTTATCGTGTCGACCCGACACGCACGAATTGCCAGCCCTTTATTGTGTTCTGATGTTGTATTATGCATATTAGAGTTGGTCTTCTATGTACTTACCCACCATTGTAACTAATAGAATATTTGTATAACTATAACAATTCATACCCTTTGCAGAAAGTATTTTTGTATACAGTAGTAACATTCAATCTTGGTTTACATTCGTTATGTTTGGCTTACTTATATTCCTCAATTATTTTGTTAGAGAAAGTGAGAAACAAGTCAAGTTCAAATTCACTTTAAGTCTTTAACGGATCTTAATCTATGTCACCTAATCCTTTAAAACTTTAATTTAGTGTAATCAATTAAATGAAAGTTTTATTAAATATATTTTGTTTATATAAACATTAACAAATTACTCAAGATCTCCCGCGGCAGCCTTAGTTATAGATTGTTGTATATTCGGTAATTTACACACACTTTATGCGATGAACACTTAGATACAAACTTTATGCGTAACACGGGTTCTGAATTAGTATAAATCATAATATATATATATATATATATATAAATTGAGTTCCATGTATTAATGTGAGCATTTATGTCATAAGCTAGAGTCATTCATATCAACGAGGCGTTCAGACCCGTGCGATGCACACAATTTGTATAAAATTATTCTGTATGTAATGTTCAGCGTAAATCGTTGAAGTATAAATCTAATTGTGTATTCGCAAAACATGTAATGTTCAGCCCGATGGCAATATGTGGAAGTCAATGCTAATATGTGTAACACCCCAAACTAGGCGAGTATTACAGTGTCGTGGACCCCCGACTGGGACCCACTAGGCGAATGAAAATTAATGAATTAAGTGATATAATTGTAGTACCGAACCACATTATATCATTAATTATTCCGATGAGGAGTTTCAAGTACAACACACCCAGGAAAAATACAGAATACAAGTATATTTTATATGAAGATAAAATATACAACACCGAATGAAAATGAACATCCAAACGGAAATCTGCAGCGGAAATAAAATGAAGAAAACATGAATGACTGGAAGGACTGGGGACCCCTACTAGTATCATTGGGACTCCTCTCCGTCAACGTTCTCTTCCCGTGCCTTAGCCTTGCCATGACCTGAAAACAATATCCCCCAAAGGGGGTCAGTTACACAGAACAACAATCCTCAAGAGTTGAATAAACAAAATCATGATATATCTTAATTATGAAATGAAGCTGAAGAGGGGCATCGTAGTACGCCCGTAATGGTATGTGCAAGTGCACAAGACGAGTGTCCGGACACACCCGTCCTTGTACCTAATTAGTCTCACGGAGGTACATTACCGTGTGCACAGTCCATTGTGTCAGTGAACCCGATCACATGACTATCACGTGCCCGACTAAAAATTCCACACATCCCCACCCGGCCACGCAATATGAACCTAGAAGGTCATATGAACAAGAATGACCATGATGAATATTAATGAATAATAATCCGACAATGTCAAGAATGACTCACCGAGATGAAATAATAGTGAAATGAAAGATAGCTCATTGAAATGATTGGAACCGTCGTTCCTCGTGAATGAAATGATTATTGGACAAATACAAGTCTCAATACGATTAATACACTATGAATGAATTATGATTATGATTTATGAATGAACAACCACGAAAGGAATGAGTATCCTTTTAACCGAATAAGAATTAACTTACACAACACCAGTGAAGAATGTCCTTCCTCGAACAATGTTCTAAAATGAGATGTCGGTCGCTCGAACAACCTTGAAACACAATTACCAATAATCCGCTCAATATACGTATCAAGCATGAATTACGACTAACTCAAAAGTCGATACAACAATATCCAAACTCATTGAGGCATTCAAACAAACACTAAGCGAACATCAACCCTTGATTAGAACCAATCTCAAATATAACGGAACCACCCTCCAGAATGAGTAGTTCAAACCAACAAAATGTCTTCCATGATATCAATAATCCCATAGGAATCTACAACTCGAGTTAACGACAACATCTAATCGAAAACCCCCAAAAATATCAAAGTCAACCGAAAAGTGTTCTTGAATTAACCCCCAATATTCATGAAATCCGAAATATACGCCAATAAATCCATAGGAATATATTTATCCAAGGTAGAAAATCCATATCTAACATATTCCAACCACAATCCGAGCTTACACGAAGAAATCGGAAGGAAAAATACCCAAAATTCGAAATTCTAGACCCAAGAAATTATTAGCTTTATTTGATGTGATGGAGATGATGAAACGATGATTAATCCTAATGATAAGCTTGATGATGATGATAGGTGAGTGCAGATCAGAAAGATCTCTCTGAATCGCCCGAAATCGCCCGGAAACCCCCAAAAATGAATGAGAAGCGAGAAATGACGAAACTTGGGCTGACTGTCCAATTTATACTATTCCCAGATTAGTGCACGCTAAGCCCTGATATTTAGGGTGCGTTAATGGGTGTCCTGGGTAGTCCAGTACCCTCTGTCCGAAACGGTAGCGTGCGCTACATACCTTTTGTAACGTGCGCTACAGCCATATACTTAGCGTGCGTTAACCTCAAATGTCAGCGCGTGCTAACTGAATATCTGATGCCCGATGGCAAGTCCGTAACCATCGTCGCCAGTGCGCTCGCGATAGCGTGCGCTACACCTCAGTTTCAGCGTGCGCTACTACACCATTAGCGTATGCTAAAATCTACTCATAGCGTGTGCTATGAACTATTTCAGATCAGTTCAGTACCCACTGGACTCTGCCTGATCGGCCTTAGCACGCGCTACACTGACTGCATAGCAGGCGCTATCCAAACTTACTAGCGTGCGCTACTTACTATTCGTAGCGTGTGCTACTCCAACCCGACTGCATTCCAGTGCCTTCTGGACTGCAGGCCTGAACCACATTAGCATGCACTAATACGGAGAGGTAGCGTGCGCTAGCCGTACTCAATTAGCGCATGCTGAAGAGAGTACGTAGCGTGCGCTACTCCTCACACACAGCCCACTATGAAGATGACAATGATGATAACCACGGTTCGATCCTCCAACCAGGTAGGAAGACGAATAATAACTTATGCAATACTCTGAACGGTGAATACCATGATTGGATATGAATGATGAATTATTATTAATGAGTGAATAATTACTGATTGATAATTACTGAATGATAATGACTGAATTACAACCGGGTATTACATACACCCCCTTTTAAAAGAGTTTCATCCCCGAAACTAAGGGTTAAACAACTCAGGATAACTCTCCCGCATACTATCCTCGGTTTCCCAAGTAGTCTCTTCGACTCCGTGTCTAGACCACTGAATTTTAACCAAAGGAATTGTCTTGTTCCTCAACTGTTTGATTCGCCGCTCTAAGACTCGTACAGGACGCTCCTCATACGAATGATCGTCCGCGATCTCGATCTCGTCGAACTAAAGTATGTGACTCGGATTGGCAACATACTTCCGCAACTGAGAGACGTGAAACATATTATGAATTCGGCTCAACGCCGGAGGTAAGGCCAATCGATAAGCTAGCTCGCCCACTCGATCTAAAATCTCAAACGGTACAATGAATCTCGGACTCAATTTTCCCTTCTTCCCAAAACGGAAGATACCTCGACTCGGGGATAACTTGACCAAAACATGGTTACCCGCCTCGACCTCTAACGGCCGATGACGGTTATCTGCATATGATTTCTGTCGACTCTGAGCGGTCAACAAACGACTCTTGATCAAAGCTACCTTCTCACGGGCGGCTATAAGCATATCGGGTTCGGTGCTGATTGATTCTGATAAGTCATACCAACACAAAGGAGATCGACAACGACGACCGTACAAGGCCTCGTAAGTGCCATCTTAATCGAAGCATGCCAACTATTGTTGTACGTGAACTCGATCAAGGGTAATTGGGCTTCCCAATCATCTTTCCAATCGAGAACACATGCCCTCAACATGTCCTCCAAAGTCTGAATAGTCCTCTCTGATTGTCCGTCGGACTGAGGATGAAAAGCTGTGCTGAGATTAAGCTGAGTTCCCATAGCACGATGAACTGATTTCCAAAAATGTGACATGAATCGCCCGTCACGATCAGAAACGATACTCTTAGGAGTACCATGCAATCTCACTATCTCTTTGATGAACAACTGGGCAAGTCTCTCGGGACCCCACATATCCTTAATCTCAAGGAATTGGGCTGACTTAGTTAGACGATCCACAATTACCCAAATTGTATTCATGCCACGATGACTCGTCGGCAAACTCGTGATGAAGTCCATTGAAATATCTTCCCACTTCCACTCTGGAATAGGGAGAGGTTTCAGCATATCCGCCGGTCGTTGATGTTCTATCTTGACTTGCTGACAGGTTAAACATCTCGAAACAAATTCCACGACTTCTCGCTTCATATTACTCCACTAGTAATTTTGTTTCAAGTCTTTGTACATCTTGCTAGACCCCGGATGAATGGAATAAGGGGTAGCATGAGCTTCTCTCAAAATCGAGTTTTTCAACTCGTCGTTCGCTGATACGCATAACCGATTCTTAAATCACAAAAGTCCATCCCCGTGGACCACAAATCCAGGGGCTTTCCCCTAAGTCATATCATCTCGAATGCGTAACAAAAATGGGTCCGAACTCTGATTCTCCCTGATCGCCTCCTCAAGTGGTGATGGAATCTCTAACGTACAAAGTTGCCCTTGTACTCGCTGTAACCAGACCTCGATCTCGGGTCTCAAAAATTCCTGCTGAAGTTCTTTCTGAACCGTTAATCGAGCAAGTATCTACTCCTGAACGGACTTACGACTCAAGGTGTCGGCGACAACGTTCGCCTTGACCGAGTGGTAAAGTATCTCAATATCATAATCTTTGATTAGTTCCAACCACCGCCTCTGTCGCATATTTAACTCCTTCTGAGTAAATATATACTTCAAACTCTTATGATCGGTGAATATCTGACAGGTAACGCCATAAAGATAATGACGCCAAATCTTCAATGCGAACACTACAGCTGCTAACTCCAGGTCATGGGTCGGATAATTAACCTCGTAAAGTCTCAATTGCCGTGAAGCATAAGCAATAACTTTCCCATTCTGCATTAGTACACATCCGAGACCCTGTTCAGACGCATCACTATAAACTACAAATCCTTCCGTCCCTTGCGGTAAAGAAAGGACAGGTGCTGAAATTAATCGGCTCTTGAGTTCCTCAAAACTCTATTGACACGCGTCGGACCACGTGTATTTATTATCCTTCCGTAAAAGGTTCATCATGGGTTGAGCAATTTTAGAAAATCCTTCCACAAATCGCCGATAATAACCAGCTAATCCGAGGAAACTTCGGATTTCCTTAACATTCTTCGGAGGTTGCCAATCACGGATCGCCTCCGTCTTCTAAAGGTCGACACGAACTCCGTCTGATGAAATTACATGTCCGAGAAATGTCACTCTGGACATCCAGAACTCACATTTGGAAAACTTTCCATAAAGTTGCTCTCGTCTCAACACGTCGAGCACCTGATGAATGTGAAACTCGTGCTCCTCCCGGTCACGAGAATAAACTAAAATGTCATCAATGAAGACAACCACGAACTGATCTAAATAGTTTATGAAAACCCGATTCATTAACTCCATGAATACTGCAGGTGCATTAGTTAACCCAAACGGCATTACCACAAACTCATAATGACCATAGCGTGTTCGGAACGCCGTCCTTGCGATATCCGACTCTCGAATTCATAACTGATGATATCCAGATCTTAAGTCGATCTTGGAAAATACTGAAACCCCCTGAAGTTGATCCAAAAAATCATCGCTACGGGGTAGAGGATATTTATTCTTGATCGTCACCCGGTTCAATTCCCGGTAATCAATACACAAGCGAAACAAACCATCCTTCTTCTTGACAAATAACACTGGTGCTCCCCACAGGGATGCACTCGGTCGAATATAACCCTTCTCGGTCAAAACCTCTAATTGATTCTTCAACTCCTGCATTTCGGTCGGGGCCATCCGGTACGGTGCCTTTGATATTGGGGACATACCAGGCTCCAACTCAATCGTGAATTCCACATCCCTCGGTGGAGGCAAAGCAGGTAGCTCGTCTGGGAATACATCGTCAATCGATAACAGTGATACCATGAATGATTGAACACCTCGATTGCCTTAGAACGGCCAATCGATAACAGTGATACAATGAATGATTGAACAACCCTGATTGAGTAATTTCACTGCTTTCATTATATTAATGTTTCTTCCGGAACAACTGGGATTACCTCCCTGAAATACACACTCGACTCCATCGTCTGAAATGATAGTGATCATATGCTTACGAACGCTGAGGATGGCATCATGACGATCCATCCAATTAATACCCAATATTACATCGTCCTTAGGTAAATCCACCACGATTAGGTCCGCCAACCAATCGCGGTCATTAAGCTTAATTCGGACAATTCTTAACCTCACGATTTTCGAAAATTCTTCTACCGCCTGGTAGACCAATGACATAAGGCTCACAACTAGTGGAACTATCCAGAAGTAGTCTACTCAAACATGACTCGAAAATGAATGAATGCGTTGTACCAGTATCACAAAGGGTACAGGTTGGGATGGAATTTCGAGTATACCTGAGATCATTCGGGCCTCCGGATCGTCGGTCCTCTTCATCTCGTGAATTCGGGGCTTGCCGGCCCCCTAACCGGATGCTCCTGTCTGATAAGTATGAGCTCTGCCTTTAGTTGCTCCCGTCGTCTTAGACAGCACGGACTGAGTGGCCTGATTCTGAACCGCTGATTGCTTCGGGGCCTGTGATGCCACCGGAGTATGCTTGGAGTCTCTTCGGCAGAAACGGACCTTATGCCCGGCAATACCACAGTTGAAACAAGTGATAGTCTGCCTCGAACACCTAGTGCTGAAATGACCCGGCGCTCCACAGTTGAAACAGGTGATGGCCGAACTGGCCGCTCGGGACTGAGATCCTGCGGGTTGATGCGCCGTAGGAGGTCACTCAGAAGAAGTAGAGTCTACACGAGGCTTCTTTAAGGTTGACTGACCGCCTTCGGACTGATTACGCTTCGTTGATTTCTTGCTATCAGATGGCGGTTGTTGCTTAGCAATTTCCTTAGCAGTAAGCTCATAAGTAAGAGCTTTCTCGATTAATTCGGCTAGTGTGGCGCAGTGATGATTAAGCAATTGCATCTGGGCCATCATGCCCTGCATAAAAATGAGGGGATCGACCTGAACACCTACCGATTGAGCTGTGACCCGATTACGACTTCCTAACGGTGTATGATCATTTCCCGATGAAAGAGTGGCAGCATCCCTGCTTGATGAATTGACGTTAATACTCGCATTTGTGCGTCTATATACACGAGCTTCTGGGTTTCGGCCCGCACCAAGGCCTCTTCCCCTACGTCCTCTGACATCTCTCTCCATACTGAGGTAGGGAGTTACATGATGATTATATATCTCGCATGAGTATCACATTATGATTACGTCATGAAATGATGAAAATGAGCTTACGCGCTCTAACACAATGATTACGTGAATGATCAACTGAGATGACATGATTATCTGATGAAATTCTTGAAATGATTATCTTGAACAAGTTAACAAGATTATTGATATGATCCTCAAGATCAACAACTGAACAATGAAATGAACTGAGTGATTAATGAGTTAACATGACCGACATGATCAAAAATGAAAATGATGATTGAGGACTGTTGACTGTTGAATGATGAATGAGTGATTCTTATTGCCAGAAATTATATCATGGCGTCAGAAATCTTACTGTTCTTTGGTCTGAGGGGCTTGGCTCTTGCACAGGTCACACGTGATGCGAAAGTCCAATGATACTAGTCTGATGAGCAATGATTTCAATGAGATATGACTCGGAAGGTAGTATTCAAAACCACGCTCTGATGCCAACTCTGTAACACCCCAAACTAGGCGAGTATTACAGTGTCGTGGACCCCCTACTGGGACCCACTAGGCGAATGAAAATTAATAAATTAAGTGATATAATTGTAGTACCGAACCACAGTATATCATTAATTACTCCGATGAGGAGTTTCAAGTACAACACACCGAGGAAAAATACAGAATACAAGTATATTTTATATGAAGATAAAATATACAACACCGAATGAAAATGAACATCCAAACGGAAATCTGCAGTGGAAATAAAATGAAGAAAATATGAATGACTGGAAGGACTGGGGCCCCCTACTAGTATCATTGGGACTCCTCGCCGTCAACGTTCTCTTCCCGTGCCTTAGCCTTCCCGTACCTGAAAACAATATCCCCCAAAGGGGGTCAGTTACACAGAACAACAATCCTCAAGAGTTGAATAAACACAATCATGATATATCTTAATTATGAAATGAAGCTGAAGAGGGGCATTGTAGTACGCCCGTAATAGTATGTGCATGTGCACAAGACGAGTGTCCGGACACACCTATCCTTGTGCCTAATTAATCTCACGGAGGTACATTACCGTGTGCACAGTCCATTGTGTCAGTGAACCTGATCACATGACTATCACGTGCCCGACTAAAAATTCCACACATCCCCACCCGACCATGCAATATGAACCCAGAAGGTCATATGAACAAGAATGAACATGATGAATATTAATGAATAATAATCCGACAAGATCAAGAATGACTCACCGAGATGAAATAATAGTGAAATGAAAGATAGCTCATTGAAATGATTGGAACCGTCGCTCCTCGTGAATGAAATGATTATTGGACAAATACAAGTCTCAATATGATTAATACACTATGAATGAATTATGATTATGATTTATGAATGAACAACCACGAAAGGAATGAGTATCCCTTTAACCGAGTAAGAATTAACTTACACAACACCGGTGAAGAATGTCCTTTCTCGAACAATGTCCTAAAATGAGATGTCGGTCGCTCGAACAACCTTGAAACACAATTACCAATAATCCGCTCAATATACGTATCAAGCATGAATTACGACTAACTCAAAAGTCAATACAACAATATCCAAACTCATTGAGGCATTCAAACAAACACTTAGCGAACATCAACCCTTGATTATAACCAATCTCAAATATAACGAAACCACCCTCCAAAATGAGTAGTTCAAACCAACAAAATGTCTTCCATGATATCAATAATCCCATAGGAATCCACAACTCGAGTTAACGACAACATCTAATCGAAAACCCCCAAAAATATCAAAGTCAACCGAAAAGTGTTCTTGAATTAACCCAAATATTCATGAAATCTGAAATATACGCCAATAAATCCGTAGAAATACATTTATCCAAGGTATAAAATCCATATCTAACATATTCCAACAACAATCCGAGCTTACACGAAGAAATCGGAAGGAAAAATACCCAAAGTCCGAAATTCTAGATCCAAAAAATTATTACCTTGATTTGATGTGATGGAGATGATGAAACGATGATTAATCCGAATGATAAGCTTGATGATGATGATAGGTGAGTGCAGATCGAAAAGATCTCTCCGAATCGCCCGAAATCGCCCGGAAACCCACAAAAACGAATGAGAAGCGAGAAATGACGAAACTTGGGCTGACTGTCCAATTTATACTATTCCCAGATTAGTGCACGCTAAGCCCTGATATTTAGGGTGCGTTAATGGGTGTCCTGGGTAGTCCAGTACCCTCTGTCCGAAATGGTAGCGTGCGCTACGTACCTTTTGTAGCGTGCGCTACAGCCATATACTTAGCGTGCGTTAACATCAAATGTCGTGGCGCTAATCAATATCGATGCCCGATGGCGAAGTCCAGAACCATCTGTCCTTAGGTCTGCTCGCGATAGCGTGCGCTACACCTCAGTTTCAGCATGCGCTACTACACCATTAGCGTATGCTAAAATCTACTCATAGCGTGCTGTTGTTGCCCAAAATATTTATCCAAAGATTAATACTGCTGGAAGACGGACAACAAACAACAATTGCGGGAGCACTTCCGAGAGTAGATAAATAATATAAGATTTGCCGGGTTTGTTAGGCCCGGGCTTGAATGCTCTCGCGAGATGTTATTAATACGAATATTCGTGGATACAAGTATTAATCAGAGAAATCTAAATACAATGAGTGTAAAAAGACTCTGTTAATCCGGCTCTTGAGCGAAGCTTGGTGTTCTTCGTCCGCCGATAACTGGATGAGATAGGTAGGAGAAGTAAGACCGAAAGATAAGCTGTTGCCAAGAGTTGGATGTTAGCCAAGTGTGTGTATTTTGCTTACATGCGTGAAATCCGAAGGAAGGCTGCGAAGTGTCCAAGTGCGAGTTGTCCTCTTTATATAGGGGTTGAGGTGGCTGTCCCTAGTGGGCGATCGCCTTTCGGCCATTAATGTAATGGGGCGATCGTCCTAAAGGGCACATGGGCCGCCCGCCAAAAGTCTAAGGCTACGGTGGTAGCGGTGTGTGGTCCAATGAGGAGCCAAGACGCGTCCTAAGTGCATCACACAGGAGGTCCCACTTTGCTACTTTCGGCGGACTTTGTCGGTAGGAAAGGTGGGTGACAGTGTGGTCACGGTCTTGTCCTTGACTCCTTTTGCAGGTCTGCGGCCCAGTTGGTAGGTGAGGTAGGTGACAGGTTTGTCAGCGCCTTTTGCGGATCTGCACGTGGGTGCTGTCCTATGGCTCGGCCTTGGCCGACTGGATGGCCATCGGCCCAGATCGTCATGATGCGGTCGTCTCTAGCTGGACACCGAGGATCATTCTCGGCCAGTCAATGAAGGTCGGCAAAGCGCTGAGAGATGATCGTCCATAGTCGGTCGCCAGAAGTCGGTCGCCAGGCGCCGAGAGATGATCGTATTGGATGTCGATCGCTCGGCACCGGGACTTGTCCTGGGACCTTTAGCTGGGTGATTCATGCTTGCCCGCCGGGCTAAGGCTAGGTCGCCAGGTCGCTGATCGGCAGTTCTTCCTTGGACGCTCGGCTGTAAGTCGGTCGCCCGACCTCCTAGGCGATCGCCGGTCGGAAGGTGTTAACTCTTGGCACAACAATTGCCCCCCAGCTTGCTCCTATGTTGAAGACATGGGGCGAGGTGGTTCTTGCTGAGCGATCGTGTAAGATGAGGACGGGCGATCTTGCTGAGCTGACTTATGATTTCGGACTTGGGCTATCATGGTCGATTGGCTTTAGCTATCTTTCGGTCTTGTACCTGAAAAAACAACATTGGCCGATCCCCCATGGAAACTTGGTGGTTTCGCTTTGTTTGAGGAATCGTGCACAGTCGCGGAGATCGATGGACCGACTCCATGACCGTGTCTTGGTGCGCGAAGACAATGAGTGTCTCGTGACTCACTTTATTATGAGGGTCCTCATAGCCGCGCCGCCTCGTATTTAAACGAAGGGCGTGCGGTCTCGGTCTAGAGGAGTCCTTGCGCGGCGGCGTCGGATGAATCAACTCCACGCCCGCGGCTTGTTAGCTCTGCTTCCACCTCGGCCACCATGGAGATGGCCGACCTCGGCAGTGTACGTTGAGACGGGGTTGTGGCATGTGTCCACCGATTAATGTTGGAGAGCCCTCGGACTACGCCGGCCTCATATTTAAACGAAGGCGGGCGATCTAGGCGAAAGGGACCTTGCATGGCAGCGGCAGTTCCATCATTGCAGGACCATGGCTTTATGATGTGCGGTGGAGGCGATCTTATGCCTTAGTCCGTCATGTTATATGCTGGACTGTAGATGGCGATCGTGTCCACCGGGTTGCTGATGATGTAGCGTGATGATCGGCGATCGGGCCGGAAGACTGGCGATCGTCGCTCGGCTGCCGATCGCTTTATTCGTAGGTCGATGTCGGCGATCGGGTGGGAGATTGTCGTCCGGGCGCCGATCGCGCTGCTCACAGGCTAAGAAGGAACCTTTGCCTGGCCAGAAAATCTGCGGCTCTAGCCCGGAAGGCTGCGTAGGTTGTAGGTTGGGTCTTCGTGAGATGCCTGAACATAGGCGAAAACCCCTGAAATCCTCCTAGGACCGCGTAGAGGGCGGTCTCATCGCTTATGGGCTCGCCATTGAGGATGATTACGTCTACCCGGTCGATGTAGTCCGAGTCGGACTCTTCTTCTCCCTGCTTGATTTGCATCATGCGGAGGGAACCTTCGGGCCGGACGACCCTGGTGGCGAAGTACTCTGTGAAGACGTGCGCCAGCTCGTTAAAGGAGCTAATGGACCGAGGTGGCAATGAAGTGTACCACCGGTGGGCGAGGTCGTCCAACGTCAGAGGGATCATTCGGCACCTGGTCGCGTCAGATGCCCCGCACCCGGTCATGTAGATGTTAAACTTCCACAGGTGCACTTGGGGGTCCGATCGCCCCTCGTACATGGGTGTTTGCGGGGGAGCGATCTTATGCTGCACGGGGGCGAGCTCGATGTCGATCGTGAGCGGCTTGCTTGGCCCGGCGATCGTCTTCTTGGCTCCTGCCCTGGATTCCAGGAGCGCCTTCATGTCGTTGAGTTGACGTTGCATCGCAGCCATCGTCGTGGCTTGGTCGCTTGCAGATCGGCTTTGGGAGCAGGAGCCGAGGCGATCGTGTACCGATCTCCGGCTCACTGCCGCCCGGCCTCGGCAATTCGGCGAGGAGGGAGCAGCTAGGCGCCTTGGGAGTCGGGTAGGCCGAGCTCCCGGTGACGGACTCAAACTCCGTCGTCTCGTAGCCGGGCCGGGCCGCCCGTGAGCTGTCGGGTCACCGCCTGTGCGATCGACAGAGGTGCCCAGGCGCGGCGCCTCTTCTGCGGACGGGAGCCTCTCGCGATCGCTCGGCGATGACGCCTTGAGCTTCCGCTGACTTCCGGCGGACGGTAGGGCGATAGCGGAGGCACGTTGAGAGCACTCCGTCGCTCTCGTAGGGCGGCCAGGCCCCTTCGATCTGTTCCTTGGTTTGGAACGGATCGAGCGAGAGGCCGCCGTCGTGGACGGATCGAGCGTCTCGATCATGGCGGCTACCTTCCACCATCGGCCGTGGCTCGGACCGACGGAACAGGGGTTTGGCCACTGGTCGGCGCTTTCTTCGCGGAGGCTAAGACATGACTTGAAGGATTTCTTTGAAGTGCGGTAAGTGTCACTTCAAGTATCCGCCCGAGAACAGTGAGTGTTCTTCGGGACGGTAGGTATAAAAATCGAGGGTTGGATGCCCTTCTTCTAGCGCCAATTGTTGTTGCCCAAAATATTTATCCGAAGATTAATACTGCTGGAAGACGGACAACAAACAACAATTGCGGGAGCACTTCCGAGAGTAGATAAATAATACAAGATTTGCCGGGTTTGTTAGGCCCGGGCTTGAATGCTCTCGCGAGATGTTATTAATACGAATATTCGTGGATACAAGTATTAATCAGAGAAATCTAAATACAATGAGTGTAAAAAGACTCTGTTAATCCGGCTCTTGAGCGAAGCTTGGTGTTCTTCGTCCCCGCCGATAATCTGCTGGATGAGATAGGCCGGGAGAAGTAAGACCGAAAGATAACTGTTGCCAAGAGTTGGATGTTAGCCAAGTGTGTGTATTTTGCTTCTGTAATGCGTGAAATCCGAAGGAAGCTGCAGAAGTGTCCAAGTGCAGGTTGTCCTCTTTATATAGGGGTTGAGGTGGCCTGTCCCCTAGTGGGCGATCGCCTTTCGGCCATTAATGTAATGGGGCGATCGTCCTAAAGGGCACATGGGCTGCCTGCCAAAAGTCTAAGGCTACAGCTGGTAGCCAGCTGTGTGGTCCAATGAGGAGCCAAAGACGCGTCCGAATCATCACAGGAGGTCCCACTTTGCTACTTTCGGCGGACTTTGTCAGTAGGAAAGGTGGGTGACAGGCTGTGGTCACCAGTCTTGTCCGCCAGCTCCTTTTGCAGGTCTGCGGCCCAGTTGGTAGGTGAGGTAGGTGACAGGTTTGTCAGCGCCTTTTGCGGATCTGCACGTGGGTGCTGTCCTGTGGCTCGGCCTTGGCCGACTGGATGGCCATCGGCCCAGATCGTCATGATGCGGTCGTCTCTAGCTGGACACCGAGGATCGTTCTCGGCCAGTCAATGAAGGTCGGCAAAGCGCTGAGAGATGATCGTCCATAGTCGGTCGCCAGAAGTCGGTCGCCAGGCGCCGAGAGATGATCGTATTGGATGTCGATCGCTCGGCACCGGGACTTGTCCTGGGACCTTTAGCTGGGTGATTCATGCTTGCCCGCCGGGCTAAGGCTAGGTCGCCAGGTCGCTGATCGGCAGTTCTTCCTTGGACGCTCGGCTGTAAGTCGGTCGCCCGACCTCCTAGGCGATCGCCGGTCGGAAGGTGTTAACTCTTGGCACAACACGTGCGCTATGAACTATTTTAGATCAGTCCAGTACCCACTGGACTCTGCCTGATCGGCCTTAGCGCGCGCTACACTGACTGCATAGCGGGCGCTATCCAAACTTACTAGCGTGAGCTACTTACCATTCATAGCGTGCGCTACTCCAACCCGACTGCAGTCCAGTGCCTTCTGGACTGCAGGCCTGAACCACATTAGCGTGCGTTAATACGGAGAGGTAGCGTGCGCCACCTGTACTCAATTAGCGCGCGCTGAAGAGAGTACGTAGCGTGCGCTACTCCTCACACATAACGCACTATGAAGATGACAATGATGATAACCACGGTTCGATCCTCCAACCAGGTAGGAAGACGAATAATAACTGATGCAATACTCTGAACGGTGAATGCCATGATTCGATATGAATGATGAATGATTATTAATGAGTGAATAATTACTGAGTGATAATTACTGAATGATAATGACTGAATTACAATCGGGTATTACAATATGTAATTAGTGTCACAGTCTGACGCGTGAATAAATTCGTAGTTCTAAGCAGATAGCATTCATTGTTTTAAACGCCTTGCCATGATGACAATACGTGGAAGTTAATGTTGATCCGTAATAAGTGTCGTGACTAAATCCATAATTTTAGCAAAGAGCATAGATCATATAATGTATCTTACTCTATAATTAATGAGAAAACTTTCTCTAACCGTCCTGCAGCAAAGCAACATAAACTCAAGCAGATTACACAACATGTCAGTATTTATATGAAAAATCGGAACAATCAAACCATAATGCCAAGACAACTACTAAAAAATAAGGTTTCCACCATCTATGAAACATTCAACAACTAAAAATCTTCTCAAAACTATACATACGTCTATAATAAAAAAAGCACTAACACAAATGAATCGATATTATCATACTGACATATTTAAACTTCTCTTCAGACGTTGGATGTTTAATCCATGACTCTAAAGCTTGCTTCATGATATCACCATCAACTGAAACCCTCATGACTCATGAGTGATGTCTTCATTAATGTTGATCTTTTTGCTTGTAATTTATCAAACGACACCGCAAGAGTACTATCTTTCCTATGATACCTACACCTAAATGATCCTGGATGTACTGGTTTTATACACAAAAGCACAAACGCTTTTAAGGCATTCAAAACGTTTTTTAGGCATATTAATTAACACTATTTATTTAAACAAAATCAACTTATCAACTTATAATACATAATACATACATGAATGTTAACTAATGCAATAAGTTGGCAGGAAATCAAAGAGGCATGAATATTAACTGATGCAATAAGTTGGAGGAAATCAAAGAGGCAAAAAAAAAAGTGGTAATGATATATATGATTCAAATCAAGTTGATCATCTTTAAGACTTAACATTAATGAAGATGACTCAATCTTTTAGTATATGAGATTGAAATATTGCTAATCTCTAAAGCTTTTTTTAAAATCTTTAAAGAGCTTTACAAACCACAATTAAAAAAATGCAAGAATAAAAAATGTATACATACCTATTCATTGCCATAAGCTAAATTAATTCAACCAACTAAAACATGTTAAAGCCTCATTATTAAATTTTAAGAATTTCTATTGTCATACCACACAAAGCATGTTTATTGTTTAACTCTTTCAACTTCTTCTACGAGGTATTTATACTCTCTTATAAACAAACTCAAAAGTCACAGAACTCACCCACAAAACAGGTCACACCCACCACCTCCAGTAAAGCAGATTATTCTGCCGCCACAGCCACCGGAACCGCTGCCAACATCAACTGCTTCCGCCACCGACACCACCGAATATTAATTCAATAGGTGGTGTTTCGAGCTTGGGTGGTTTCGTTGTTGTTTTAGTAGTTCCGCCACCGACATACCAAACTTGAAATCTCAACAATTTTCTTATAAACAATTAAACAACTAAAACGTTTCTATTTAAAATAACATACAGATACCTACAAACCATGAGATATCCAAAATATTATAAAATCAAATTATCAATTTCCACCAAATCTTTAAAAAATAAAGATGATATCGAGTTCTTTATAGCCAAAATAATAGATCGATTGCCAAGATGGGTTTTCAATATTGATGAGTATCAAAGGAATTGAGCTTGTTGGGTACGGATTAGGATATTTGCGCCGTTTGCGGAAGTCAAAATAAAATTGCGGAAAATAAATGACGCAAGGATTTATAGAGGTTCAGCTATAAACGAGCCTACGTCCTCTCTTTATCTTTTTCAATAGGTTAAAGATAGCAACCTCTACGCCTCTCTTCTATCGGTCGAGGTATAACCGTTTACAATCACGTCTTCTATTGGTCCGTGATAAACCACTCGTACTTGTATTTGCGTCAGTCCAAGTTAAACCGTTTTCCTTTTCTATCGGATAAGGAATCAACCGCTCTAGCTTTCTATTGGCACTAGATAAGCCTCACTAAGATAGCGATTGCGATTCTAACAATGCCGGATCCTTGATCCTAATAACACCGAATCCAATCGTATCTTTTCTTTTACCACTCGTGTATATGTTGAATGTATAAACACTCAAACTAACAATTAAGCTCAATATTACAACAACAAGTATATCAATATGAATCTCTGATGAATGTGTAGTATGCTTGAAGTTGTTCATCTCAATCAATACCATAGACATGGTATTTATAGGCTTCTTGATCAAACTAGCCGTTAGCTGCCAGGACCTTCATTACGTACGCTATATACTTTCCATTACGTACGTAAGCATCGTTTACGTACGTTAATCCTGCCTGGTTACGTACGTTAGCATCTTCACAAAACAGTCCAGGGAGTTTCGTCATTTTGATTACGTACGTTATCATTTCCTTCGTTACGTACGTTATCACTATGTCACTGCTGACGTCATATATCCGTTGTATGCTTTGCTGACTTTGACTTCTCCAACGTTCACTTGGTTTGAACTACATTACGTACGTTATCTCTCATCCATTACGTATGTTAAGCTGCTTACATTACGTACGTTAATGATCACATATTACGTACGTTAGCTTTGTGTTTTTCCAGCTTTTTGCACTTCGTTTTCTTCGATGCTTGGCTTCGTCTCTTCGTTGTTTTGTTTTGCTTATCAACATTAATCATCAAAACACTTTTAATTTATGTATGGAACAAAATGTTCCAACAATCTCCCCCTTTTTGATGATTACAAAACAACACTTCGTCAATGGGATTTTTCTGCAAAAAAAAATATAAATATATGTATATGTGTACAGACCAAAGTTTTCGACTTTGTCCGTTTCATTAGTTTCTTCTCCCATTTCTTTTTCGACTTCTTCTTTCTCCTTCTCATTTTTAATTTTTCATCGTCTTTTCGACGTCTCCTCATTTTTCTTTTTCTGTCATTTTCGACTTCTCCTTTTCATTTTTCGATTTTCTCCCCCTTTCAAGGATAATCACATTTTCGACTTATTTCTCCATTCTCCTATCTCTCCCCCTTTTTGTATTCATCAAAAAAATGCAGTAAAATGCCAATAATATAAAAAATACGATATAT
Organism: Orobanche coerulescens; assembly: GCA_033398695.1. NCBI lineage: Eukaryota > Viridiplantae > Streptophyta > Magnoliopsida > Lamiales > Orobanchaceae > Orobanche > Orobanche coerulescens. The sequence continues at coordinate 110,985,063 of CM065816.1, read as the reverse complement.
GCAAAAATAAATACAAGGGTATTAACTCCCCCTGAAAATATTATCCGTTAAAAAAATTACTCCCCCTGAGTAAAATACCAAAAATTAATGTTTGGGGATCCAACCTATAGTTGGTTTTTGTTTAGAAACGTAGACGATATTTGAAACGATTGTTCCTTTAGGAACCCAAATTTTCTTTATTTTTATCGTCCGTCTCGGGCTTTTGCAATTTGAAACGTGATGCCCTATTTTCAAACATTTTTTGCAATGGGGTATTTTAAAATTAATGGATTCGTTTTTCGAACGTGGTTTGAATCCTATCCCCTCTTTATTTAAAGTATATTTTTGAACACATAACATTTGTTCAAATTTATCGTTGCCGCACGAGAATTTTCTTGTCAAAGATTTTAGTTCATTTTGAACTTTTAAAAGATCATTCTTCAAAATATTCTTATTTTCAATGCATTTCGAATGATCGATTTCAACAAATTTTCCCTTCCTCGATAATTTTGGAATTTTCAATTTCCAAAGATTTAATTTTAGATTTGAGGGATTTTATTTCCGATAAAGCATTTTGGAAATCCGTATGTAATAATTCAAATGCATCAAAAAGTTCATCACGGGAGGATGTACTTACTTGGTTTTCGACGTCGCTGTCGTCGAACGAACTCCGGGCCATAAGAGCGAGATTATTTTGATTGATGAAATCATCGTCTTCATCTTCATCGCTCCAAGTAGCCACGAGAACCTCCTTCTTGGGTTTGCCACGGCAATGCTTAGCGAAGTGGCCTGGTTTTCCACATTGTCGACAAGAGTTGTCGAACTTCTTCATTTCGCTCGAGATATCCTTCTTCCTACGGTTTAATAAGGTTTGGAATTTATTAATATTCTTGGCATAATATGCCGCTTCTTCGTCGCTTTCTTCCACCGGGATTTCTTCTTTCTTTTTCGACATCTTAGCCTTCATGGCTAACGATTTTTCTTTTGGTTTCGGCTTGATACTTCGTGATTTTAACACGATCTCATAATTGATTAGTGAACCAACGAGGGCGCTAAAATCGAGCTTGTTGAGATCTTTGGATTCCATAATCGCGGTCACGGTGCCGTCCCATTCGCTAGGTAGTGATCGTAAAATTTTTTTAACTTTTTCACTACTAGATAATGGTTTTCCGAATGACGTAAGTCCATTTGTGATGACCGAGAATCGGTCGAGCATACTGGTGATGGACTCGTCACCTTTCATCATGAATAACTCATAGTCATGGAGAAGCATATTGATTTTCGTCTCCTTGACTTGAGTCGTCCCTTCGTGTGTGATTTCTAGAATTTTCCATATTTCTTTCGCACTCTCATACGATGAGATTCGATTGACCTCTTCCGGATTTAAGGCACAAAATAAGAGTTGAGTAGCCTTACAATTTAGATGGTCATTTTTCCAATCGGCATCGTCATATTCTTCGAAAGATTTGAGCGTACCGTCGGATTTGATAGGAACTTTTGGGCCGAGACAAATAATCTTCCAAATCTCTATATCGTAGGCACGAATAAAGATTGACATCTTTTTCTTCCATGTCAAATAATTTGAGCCATCGAAGAATGGTGGTCGGTTGAGAGCAATGCCTTCGACTGGAGAGAATTGAAACGCCATTTTTGGATCTTTTCTCCTCGGATGTTAAGCCGCGTATTGGAGTACCTCTCCGATACCAATTGTTGGGTACATATTAGGATATTTGCGCCGTTTGCGGAAGCGAAAATAAAATTGCGGAAAATAAATGACGCAAGGATTTATAGAGGTTCGGCTATAAACGAGCCTACGTCCTCTCTTTATCTTTTTCAATAGGTTAAAGATAGCAACCTCTACGCCTCTCTTCTATCAGTCGAGGTATAACCGTTTACAATCACGTCTTCTATTGGTCCGTGATAAACCACTCGTACTTGTCTTTGCGTCGGTCCAAGTTAAACCGTTTTCCTTTTCTATCGGACAAGGAATCAACCGCTCTAGCTTTCTATTGGCACTAGATAAGCCTCACTAAGATAGCGATTTCGATTCTAACAATGTCGGATCCTTGATCCTAATAACACCGAATCCAATCGTATCTTTTCTTTTACCACTCGTGTATATGTTGAATGTATAAACACTCAAACTAACAATTAAGCTCAATATTACAACAACAAGTATATCAATATGAATCTCTGATGAATGTGTAGTATGCTTGAAGTTGTTCATCTCAATCAATACCATAGACATGGTATTTATAGGCTTCTTGATCAAACTAGCCGTTAGCTGCCAGGACCTTCATTACGTACGCTATATACTTTCCATTACGTACGTAAGCATCGTTTACGTACGTTAACCCTGCCTGGTTACGTACGTTAGCATCTTCACAAAACAGTCCAGGGAGTTTCGTCATTTTAATTACGTACGTTATCATTTCCTTCGTTACATACGTTATCACTACGTCACTGCTGACGTCATATATCCGTTGTATGCTTTGCTGACTTTGACTTCTCCAACGTTCACTTGGTTTGAACTACATTATGTACGTTATCTCTCATCCATTACGTATGTTAAGCTGCTTACATTACGTACGTTAATGATCACATATTACGTACGTTAGTTTTGTGTTTTTCCAGCTTTTTGCACTTCGTTTTCTTCGATGCTTGGCTTCGTCTCTTCGTTGTTTTGTTTTGCTTATCAACATTAATCATCAAAACACTTTTAATCTATGTATGGAACAAAATGTTCCAACAGAGCTAAGGGTCCCCACATCGTTGGTTCTACCTTCTCGACCACCGAAACCCCACCACCATCGCCATAACCGCCGCCGGCCACTGAAATATCCAGATCTGAACAGAAAATCAATACCCGAGTTTGTAACTTACTTATAAGCTCGAAACACATTTTACAGGAGACCCGAGATTCCAGCGATGGAGGTTTGGTGGTGGTGGTTTGGCGACAAGGGTGTGGTTACATGGTGGTTTTGGCCGGTGTTTGGTTGTTGGTGGATGATGATTTAGTGAGAGAAATGAAAAGGTCGTATATGTTTTGTGATAAGAAAAAAAAGTGTGTTTTTGTGGGTGGAGGATACAACTTACAAGTAGTTAATTTGGATAGATAAAATAAAATTAAAGAAAATAATATGAAAGGACAAAAATACCCTCTTATTTAAAAGTCAAACTAACGGAGTTAGGAAATTCGGATCAAATCCGAAACTGATGTTTCACTTTTTGGGGCAATTCTTTATATACTCAACTTAAACATAATAATTTCATATTTCCTTAACAAATTCTTTTAAGGCATTGTACTTATGCACTAAAAATTTGTGTTTTGAGGAAATATGGTATTTTGATTTTCTGATTGGGTAAATATGGAAGTATCCTTTCACTTTTGGACCAAACCTAAAAAATTTTTCAAAATTTGGACTGAAAATAAAATACCCGGCAAACCAGAAGGACTAAAAATATAGTTAACTCTAATTTTAAAGGATAGTAAATTCAAGTCTGTCAATTCAAAATGGAAGGCAATGGAAAGATGATAGACATTAAAAAAAATTGATTATATCCCAGGAAAATAAAGATGGTTTTAACAAATTTTAAAAATTTACAAATTTAAAAATGTGATGTTATACAGTTTTGAAAACACACATACCACGAATTACATGCACATGACACAAAAGAACATTATTTACATAAAAAAATACTCTATGAATAACTAATAGTGCAAATTTTTTACATCTAAAAAATATAAACAACTAAGGAGTTAGAGTGAAATATATAATAAAAATCATAATATTTGCCATAAAGATTTTAAAGTATAAAAATGTGTGAGAAAAAATAATTCTAATATGTAGCATCGTAGGCGTAATAAGTGTTTGATTAAATGACAACAAATAATTCATTTTAGATGATCGTACATGTTTGGTAACTTGACTATATAGATATCAATTTGATATCTTAATATGTTATATATGAACTCATTGTTTGAAATCAACCTCATATAGTGCCCCACATATTCACGCTAGGATGCACCACCGAATAAACTACATATGATAGTTCCGATGCTACTAATTAAAAAGTAATTCGTATTGATTTTTGTAAATACGAACAAATATTTTGCTTCTGTGAGATATAATCCCTCTTAAGAAATGCACATCTAATTTTTTTATGGTGTTAGTATCATGGATAAATATGTTTCATATTTTGAGTACAATTCATTTTAACCTGTCAATAACCCAATCTAGGTCATACTTGATATTAAATACGTTATATAAAAATACGACGTTTTAGCTTAGAATAATTTCACTCGAAAAACAAAAACTGTGAACGCTCGGGCCTTGAAATAATATGTAATATAAATATGATATTCGATATTATCGAAAATAAAGTACCTGTACTTTAGGGTGAATAAAGCTCGGGCCATGATATCTCGTATTAATATAAAATTGAGTTTCATGTCATAAATGTTAATATTATGTCATAAATGTTAGTGGTAATGGTTATAAAATTATAATATCAGTATAAAGTTTCTTGTCATAAATATCAGTATTAATAATTATAATATTCATAATAATCTTTTTACAAAAGCGATAAATATAAGAATTTAGAATTATATAAAAAAATTAAATACATAGGTTTAATATATAAAGATTGAGTTTCATGTCATACATATTAGTATTAATAATTATACATTTATAATATTAGCATTAATATTTACAAAAATGATAAATATAAGAATTTAGAAGTAATATAAAAGAATTAAATGCATAGGTTTTGGACACAGATTCATTTGGTAATATTTTGAGACGAAATCATTTATCACACATATTCATAGAAAATCAACCAGTCAACAAGACCAATTAATCAATATTCTTAAAGCAATTTTGAGTTATGTTAAAATTGTTTGTTCCCCATTGATTGTAAGGATGTTATTAAACTGGATAAAAACTTAACAAGCGACGTACATAATATTGAAAAAAAATGTATCACAAGTTATTAGTAAACACTGATTTAGTGTGACCCTACCCGACCTGGTCCTATCGATTAACAAGTTATAATTAACAATTTGGACAACACTTTTATCGATAATTTTAGCCATTTACGTTAAACATTAAGTACTAAAAAAATTATACAATACGGGTGCATCACAGGATCCGAGTGGCTAATAAAAACAAAAGAGAAACGATTAAAAAACAGTAGGAAATAGGAAGAAATCAGAAATATATTGGAGACAAGGGCGTAACTTTAGAATAGGAACGAAAATTCTGTAAAGAAAACAGCGCGTTTAAATATTTTACAAATAAACTAGTAAAAATATCTTTTATCATAAAAAAATCGATATCCTTGTCCTTTTCACTAAAAGTTGCGACATCGATCCTATAAAGAGGACCTATTTTGATTGACGTCAATCTCAGATTTACTAAACGCTCGCACAATTTTCTTTTTAATCATTACTTTTCAACTTATTTATTTTCTTTTGTCCAATATTTATTGAGTAATGCTACTTTCCCTATTTCATTGACAACTAGTTTGACAATTCTTGATATCTTGTGAGATATGAGAAGGCAAAATATCGCGAGATTTTGACCAAAGAAAAACACATTTAATTACAAGCAAATTGTTCCAATAATACACGTGACTTGTCATCTCCTTTCTAAAAAGAGACCCCTCACTCCATCCCTGATCTGGAGTCCACCAGCGGTCCAGAATTTCCCCCAAATTCAACAATGGAGACTTCAATTTCGGAAAATTTCAGCTACAATTCGTCGTTTTGCTCTATAATTCGAAGCTCCGTCAGTCGCGCAACAGCCTCAAAGGTCTAACCACGTAGCATTTGATTTCATCATTTATCCTGTGATCGTATGGATCTTCGATCTCTCTATTAGGGTTATTTTTCCTAGCTTTAATATTTTTTTTTCTTATCCGAAATCTGGTTATTCTTGATGTTTGAATCTGTCATGCATTTGGTTCATTAAATTTCTTCCAGCTAAATAAAACTAGGGTACGGCCCTGAAAAACTTTTTCCTCTGTGAAGACTCCCCACCAACCGGAGCTCCGTCATATTTTCAGGCGAAGACGACAGCACAATTGCAGGCGAATATTTTCAGGTGAAGACGACGTCATACTTTCAGACGAATACTTTCCGACCGTTTCGCTGTACCTATTATTTCTACTGTAGCGACGACAATCGCTGGGCAAATCAGAATTGTTGGATTTTTGATGTCGGACGACGGTGAGTGTTGTTATCATTTTTTGGATGACGCAATTTCTAGTTTTTTTAATCACCATGATTTACAGTTTCGGAAGCACATTACACATAGTATTGTGTGTTTTAGGTCATAGTCATGTATAGTGTTTAATAATTTTGGAGTGTAGATTTAATATTTTAATTTGTTATGAAATTTTGCAGGAAATTTAAATGTTGTATTTCAACATTCTGAGGAAGCAGAATTTGATGAGGATTATCAGTTGATTTCGGATGAAGATGTTGTATTTAATAACGAATTAACGAAGGATGTTTGTGATATTGTTATTCCGGAGGTTGGGATGAAGTTTTGTACATATGAAGAAGCATTTGATTTCTATAAGCAGTATGCTTTTAATGTGGGGTTTCCCGTGCGTAAAAGAAACTCCAAAAAGGGCACGGATGGAAACTTGACTAATGCCACTTTCGCTTGCAGTCGAGAAGGGAGAAAGGTCGGTACAAACAATACAATGAGACCTCACCCAACGATGCAAACCGGATGTAAGGCGAAGATGACTATATGCTCAGATGTTTCAGGCACATTTCATATTACCCGGGTGTTTCTTCAGCATAATCATAGGACAAGTCCAACAAAATCAAGGTTGTATCGTTGCAATCGGCAGCTTAATAATGAGGTGAAAAGAAAGCTTGAAGTAACGATCTAGCTGGAATTCCAATGCACAAGAGTTTCAATTCAGCTGTTGTTGAAGCTGGAGGATTTGAACAACTCACTTTCATCGAAAAAGATTGTCGAAATTATATAGATAAAGTTAGGCGCTTACGACTGGGAGATGGTGATGCGATTGCAATACAGTCTTACTTTGTGAAAATGCAAAAGACTAGCCTGGTTTTCTTGACTTAGATGTAGACGAGTTTCGTTTAAAGAACGTATTTTGGGCCGATAATAGGTGTAGATTGGCATATAAGGAATTTGGGGATGTTGTTACATTTGACACAACTTATCTGACGAATAGGTATGATATGCCATTCGCACCTTTTGTTGGCGTTAATCATCACGGGCAATCTACACTATTGGGATGTGGTTTGATATGTAGTGAGGATACGGAGACGTTCATTTGGCTCTTTAAGACTTGGTTGGAGTGCATGGACGGGGTACCCCCTAATGGTATCATTACGGATCAAGATAGAGCTATGCAGAATGCAATTGAAATTGTGTTTCCAAATACGAGGCACCGGTGGTGTTTATGGCACATATTGAAGAAGCTCACGGAGAAATTTGGTTATCATCCGAAAAAAGCAATACTACATGCGGTACATGACGTAGTATATGACTCTCAAATTCCCGATGAGTTTGAAAACGGATGGGCATCCATGCTTGATAATTTTAACTTGCACGACCATGATTGGTTGATCGGTTTATACCTAGAGAGACGACGTTGGGTGCCTTGTTTCTTGCGAACTAGTTTTGGGCCGGGATGTCAACCACTCAAAGAAGTGAGAGTATTAATGCCTTTTTCGATGGTTATGTCCATTCGAAAACATCTTTGAAGCAGTTTGTTGAGCAGTATGAGAGGGCATTGAAGAGTAAAGTTGAGAAAGAATTTCATGCAGACTTCAAGTCGTATGCCCAAATGGTACCTTGTTATTTGGATATAATGCGGAGAAACAGTTTCAATCTATCTACACAATTGCAAAATTCAAAGAGTTCCAAGCTGAGTTGTTGGGTAAAGTATATTGTGATGTTATGTCGATTAGCGAGGGATATGGATACATGAGCTACATCATTCGGGAGGATATCATACTAAACGGTTATCAAAAGAGAAAAAATTTCACTGTTATGTATCGGCGGGACAAATGCGATATTGTATGTAGTTGTTACTTGTTCGAATTTAGAGGTATCATTTGCGAGCATTCTCTCTCGGTATTGATTAGAGAAAATGTTCAAGCGCTTAGGATAGTTACATTAGTAGGCGATGGCGGCGAGATGTTGTCAGAGCATATACGAGGGTGAAGAGCAACTACGATGGTCTAGTTAGCACTCCGGCTCAGTACGGTATGCTAAAGTATGTAAAGCGTTTGAGAAGATGGCAAACTTATTAGGCGATGACGAAGATCGCATCCGAGCTACTCGATTGGATAGAATTCGGGACTAATGGAATTTTAATTGGAGAAGACAACTTTCGAGTACCCAAAGTGGGGAGAAAGTGATCAAGCCTTCAACGAAAAATTATTAGATCCTCATTTGAGGAAAACAAAGGGAGCTCCAAAGAAGTTGAGGAAAAAAGGTCCACTAGAGAACAAATCTAAGAAAACAAATGTATGTCATTTTACATATTTTTTATTCATTATTTTTTTCTTTATATTTACTAATTTTAACTTATGATTGAAATGTAGGAAATAAAAACAAAGACTGTGGATACTAGCTCTTTTTTACCGAGTGGATCATCACAAGTATGGGGTAATGAGGCCAACCGGATCATACCTACATTCGAAAGTCAAGTTTGTTCGTCATCATATGCTACACAACGTCCTATAAAATTTTTATGAATTAGTGGTGATATTGTGTATATGTTTTGACTATTATTATGACTTGATTTATGTAATCTGTTTTTGGAATTTTTATGATTTGTTTTATGTCATAATGGAATTATGTAATATGTTTTGGGAATTTTTATGACTTGATTTATGTCATAGTGGAATGATATAATCTGTTTTGGTAATTTTCCCAGCATTTGCTCCTTTTTATATATTACTGCTCATTAGTAGAATTTTCTAAGAATTTTTCTAAGATTTTTCTAAGAATTTTCTAAGATTTTTCTAAGAATTTTTCTAAGATTTTTCTAAGAATTTTCTAAGATTTTTCTAAGAATTTTCTAAGAATTTTCTAAGAATTTTCTAAGAATTGTTAATTTTCCCAGCATTTGCTCCTTTTTATATATTACTGCTCATTAGTAGAATTTTCTAAGAATTTTTCTAAGATTTTTCTAAGAATTTTCTAAGAATTTTCTAAGAATTGTTAATGTAATTTACCATTAGTGCCTTTATTAATTGTTAATGAATTGGGAGGGGTAATAATGTAATTTACCTTTAATTGTCAAAGTAATTGTCAAGGAGATTGGGAAAGTAGCATAATTGATATTTATTACTCACACAATTAATACTGTAATCTTATAATATAAAAAATAATTTAAAAATTATTATTACGAGGCATTATCCTGTAATATCCGCAATTTCGGATTTCCGGTAATTTTCATTTTTCGGCGGAGGTCCGTTTCGACGACTCGCTTTTGACCGTTTCGTCATTCTGAGAATATTTAATTCTGCACTTTTTGTCATCCGAGTTCGTTTCGGTATCGTTTTGCTGAGTTCCGAGCTTTTTAGACGCTTTTCCGCACTTGAGTTCGATTCTTGCGAATCTCGTTGGAAACTGCTATTTCGAGTTTCCCGTAAGTCCGTTTAACTCTGTTAGACGTGTTGTGAACTTCGTTTTGGTTATTCGATCACGTATCGTGATTTTCGGACGTTTTGGGCCATTTTTGTAATTTCCCAAAGTTTGGGGTAATTACTTCCGTTGTCGAATTTTGAGCCTTCGGGTGGTCGGAATCGTGTGTTCTCTTAGCGCTTGGATTCGTCTTTGCGAGTGCTTCGTAACCGTATCTTCGATTCATATTCAGGTTCGGGTTTCGGGGTCGTCGGGGCCGTCGGAAGTGGCCACGGCGAGGCAGCGCGGCCAGTCTTGGCTGGCGAGTTACGGCCGTAAGGTGCGATTACGGCCGTAAGTGATCGGCGAGCATGGCACAGCGAATGCGGGTTACTGGCCGTAAGGGCCGAGAGTTCTGGCCGTAAGGTGCCGTGCAACTTCCGACGAATCTTGGTTACTGGCCGTAAGGGCCGAGTTCTGGCCGTAAGGTGCCGGCAACTTCCGGACGAATGCGATTCTGGCCGTAAGGACCAGCCGAATGCGGCCGTAAGTGCCGAGTTACGGCCGTAAGGCGGCCGATTCTGGCCGTAAGTGATCGGCAGTCGGCTATTTAAAGGCACGGGCGTGGATCTTTCGGCCATTTTCCATTTTCCTTCGTTTTTCGCGACCCTTGACGGAATTTGAGGGTTTTGATCGGGAACATCATGAAACATCATTTGTGGAAGGCTTGTGTTGATTATATCATCATCTAATCCGTGTTCTTCGTCGAATCGAGGTATTTTGGCTTGAACCCTTGTTTTTGAAGATTTTAGGGGTTTTCCTTTTGATTTCGATTCCAATCCGTTTTTGATCAATTAATTGTTGTATAAACGTTGTTTTGGACATGTTCTACGGATTGTATATCCGTATTTCAAGTTCGTTGGAACCCAATCGGGATTTTTGGTTTTCCTAGGAACCTTGAACATTTAGTATCCGATTAAATGTCTCAAAGGGTTCCCTTCAATTCTTGACCGTGTTTTCCTTTGTTTTCAATTGTTAATCTCATAGTAACCGTGTTTCCGTTGGATTTCACGGAGGATTGTAGGTGTTCGGGGTTTTCGGGTTGTGCCGTATTCGTGGAATATTCGGGTGCCGACTATCGAGGCAAGTATCTTATTATACGACTTGTATCTTGCGACTAGTAATTACGTATGCTATGTATGACGATTTTGCTTGCCTCCGTAAATATGTTCCGTTTGAGTTGGTTGTGTTTTCCGAAATTTGAAGGCTTTGTGATAATAGTGATATATTGGTATACGGTTCGGCGTTGTGCCATTTGTGCAGGATTGCGATGTACATATGAGATGGTTGTACACGTGGTTGTGCAATGTATTGTGTACGAATGTGTGTTATGTTGGTTAAGAGTCGTTGTGATGATCATGATATTCGTGTTGTTTTGGTTTACATACTTGATTGTACATTTCGGTGTAATGTGGAATGGCTTGACCTTTAATGATTATGAATTGTGTCGAGTCGATGTGTGTGTGATCCGGGTAGGGTCCGCGAGGCCTGCGGAGTTCGGTACATGATGTGTACGAACAAAGTGTGTGAACCGGTAGGGTCGACGAGGCCTGCGGAGTCGGTACATGACGTGTACGGACAAGGTGTGTGATCCGGGTAGGGTCGACGAGGCCTCGGAGTTCGGTACATGATGTGTACGAACGATGTTGTAGCCGGGTAGGGTCCGTTGAGGCCTCGGAGTTCGGTACATGATGTGTACGAGCGTGTGTGTGGTCGGGTAAGGTCCGTTGAGGCCTCGGAGTTCGGTACATGATGTGTACGAACAGTGTGTGTGGTCAGGGTAAGGTCCGTCGAGGCCTCGGAGTTCGGTACATGATGTGTACGAACAGGTGATCGATGTAGCATGATTGTTCGGGTAACATTTTAAATATGAACCTCGGACTCATAATGATTTATTATTTAGTATGCTTTGAACGAGAATCGGGCTAAGGCCCTATTGTTTACGAAAAGGTTTTGTAAATTGGGACTCGAGGTCCAAAAGATTTTACGCTTTAAAAATCCCGAGATGATGTGTTCCTTTTCAAATATCTCTTACTTGAGTTCGAAATTCTAAAGCTTCTGGGAACATTTTGATAATGGATTTCCGTATTAAATTCGTAGTTGCTATTTGCTTGTTACATTTCGTATGGTTTGATACTTGCACTAGTAAAACGGTGGAGTTTACTAACCCCAGTATTCGGGGGTGGATGTCTGATACTGCGTCCGGTACATGCAAGTTCGGGGAGCGATCACGGGATTGGCACAAGGGGATGACGAGTGCGATACTAATCAAGAGTTGAAAGTTGGTAGAGTTTAGTTGTATTGTTAGAGTTGATTCGGTCTTCCATTTGTATTGTATTTCGACCCCTGTGTGGGTAATGTTGTTAGTCGATCTGTTGATAGAGTTGTGTGACCTCATCGGTGCATTGTGTTTATGTGTAAGTGACCTTAACGGTCTGTATTATTATATTGTTTGACCCTGGCCGGGCCAGCATTTGGTTGTTTATGGACGTTTAGCCTGGTAGATCCTTGCGGAAAGGGTTTACGGCGTGTAATATTCCCATACGGTTTTGGGGGTGTTACATTTATGGTATCAGAGCTTAGGTTGCGGAAACCTAGGTTGTCGGGTCGAGTCGAGTTGTGATTTGTCGAGTAATGTGTTGTCTTGTCGTTCGAGTCGTTAGGTGACAAGTTGAGTTGTGCGTAGTCACAACGCGTTGGATATGTTGTCGGATGAGATTAGTATCGTGGGCGACCGTCGTCTCCGTGCGGCCTGTGGACGTAAGTCTCCTCTTTTATGCGTAATATTTGTGTTCATGATTTTATTTATGTGTGATATTTGTGGTGCATAATTTTATTTACACAGTGTTGTGTAATGAAGTTGTATTTGATACTTAGATACGTTGTATGCGTATAGGACTGGATGTATTGATGTTTGGCCCTTGAACCACCATGTGGGTTGGTATGGTGTGAAAGTTGTGAACCTTGATGGGTTTCACGGTAGAGTTCACGAGAGACTCCGATAAATGGTTTTGTTGCATATTTAAACGTGATGCCATGAGATGTATGTGATTGAATTGGCGACCCTGTTTGCCATTTGGGCATGTGGTTTTAATATCGACTATTTTGGATTGTTGTAATTATACCCGCTACGGGTAGCTTTGAAAACGTTTTTCCTTAAAGACTACTGATTTGAGCATTTTTGTGGAAATCAAAATTTTTGGAAAAATCTTGTTTTGCAAAACGACCTTAATTTTAATTTAAATGTTATGTGTTTGTGTGTTGGGGGCTCTTGTGACAATCTGCGATCCTGCTGACTAGATGGTACGGCCGTGAGATGTTTTCCATTACGGCCGTAAGCTCGGAGTTATTACGACCGTAAACTACATGTTGTTACGGCCGTAAAATTTTAGTGACCGGTAGAAATTTGTTATTACGGTTGTACCCATGCCCCTTGATTATTTAATCTCTGTTGATATATTAGTGATGGATGGCGTGATAACATGTTGTTACCCCGTATAACGCTAGTAAAGATAATGATATATTGATAAGGTCATTTTGACGATATCGTCTAGCGAAAAGATTGAAGCCTCAACGTGTTGTTTTGCAAATAGCTTCAATCAAAACAGTTTTGATATAGTTTTGATTAAACGACCGAGGTATTATAAGTGTTTTCAAAAATTTCATTTCACCATTTTTTTTCAAACTTGAGAATTTTAAAATTTTATCATTTGAATAATACCCCGGAAGCATTTTATTTTTGTTGTTAGTGTTTGATCCCTGCGATACGTGTGTGGTTTTGACCGTGTTTGATTTGGTAAAATCCAAACATCTCTGTTGATGAGACTGTGTGGATTATTTTTTTATGAAGTTCTAAAATTGCAGTGTTAGTTCGTGCACTTGTGTGATGACTTGGTGTTGATGTTTTAACGTGCTGCTAATTATTGTCTTATCTTGACGTTGTGATATTTGTTTGGATGTGTTATTCTTATTGGTCGTCCGTCCAGTATGCCGAGAGGCCGTGGCCGAGGACGTGGTCGTAGTCGTGGTCGTGATCAGCAGCAATCATCCAGAGGTAATGTTGATATTGGCGCCGCCACCATCCTTCGTCAGGTGACTGACCGGTTGGCGCTTCTGAATCGGGCCGTACACCGAGACGGGAATCGGATGAAGATAACGGAGTGGTAAGTGGTTACGAGATGTGATGAGAATGCACCCGCCCGTTTTGTAGGTTCTTCGGACTCGTTAAGTGGGAGAATTGGCTCTTCAGTTGGATGAGAACATTTGATGCCGTAGCTTGCCCCGATGAGAGAAGAGTGCCTATTGCTCAATACCTACTCGACAGGGAATCTGCAGACCGGTGGGAGGCCGTAGCGCCTAGTGATCGTACCGCTACTTGGTGAATTCAAAGCGCCATGGAGGCCGAGTATTGTCCGCCGCTGTTAAAGAGCGTAGGATTGTCGAGTTTTCTCGGCTACGCCCGAGACGTGTCGATATCCCAGGCGATAGTCGATTATAATCGGCACTGTGTTATGTTCGGGATCGGTGAAAAGTGAGGCAGATAAGGTTCGTTATTTCGATATGCGTATGAAACCTCGGATTCGGCAGTGTATGGCTCCTTTTATGTGTACAACCTTGAAGGACTATCGGGATCGAGCCTTGGCGTTTGAGATGGCTATAATGTCTACCGAGTCCGTGTCGATGGCGAAAAAGCGAAGATTTCCGATGACGCATCGGGAAGTAAGGGAATTGGGATTCCCACACCTCAACCCTCGTATCGGCCGAGTATGGGACCTTCTCGGTCGGTTAGAGAACCCAAAAGACCCAGTCGGTGTCTTTGAGTTAAGTAATGCTCTAGGTGTTTCAATTGTAACGTTCTAGGCCATGAGCGCGCATTGTAAGAGACCGCGGTGACTTGTTATAATTGTGGACACGAGGGCATCGAGTTGATCGCGAGATTGTTGCCGAGATGATAAGGGACCGGAATTCCATTCCTACTTCTGGAGGGCCCAGTGATGTCTAGTGATGGTGTTTTTGGTACTCGCTACATGAATTGTTTCGCGTGTAGAGATGTTTTTTTTTGTGACGCTTTTACATTTGGAACTTGTTGAATGATATTTTGTTTTGTGTAAGTTCACGTTTAGTTGTTGAACCTACGGAGGCGTGTTAGTGGACCACGAGGTCATGAGCACGGTATTTTATTATGTGTCGCTATATTGTGTTTCGTATCACTGTGATAACCTTAGTTTAAGTTTCGGGACGAAACTTATTTTTTTGTATGATAGTGTGTAATATCCGGTATTCTCATTTTCTGTTATCTTGAATTGTTTGTGTTTTGATGTCGGACATTTTCTTGTTGATGAGAATCGGAATGATTTCTATCGTAATACTCTATTTGTTTCTATCGCATAGCCGTTTTAGTCGGGTGCGACTTGTTGTCGCGTACATTTCCTTGATTAAATGTGTGCATATGATGTGGTATGTGATGCGTCGTTAATTGATCGTTATTGTTTTGAATCATTGCCGGTGGCGTTGTTATGGTTGTCATGTGGCGTGTTGTCACGCTGTATATTCTTTCGCGTTGCTTGTAACGTTTCGCGAATGGACGTAAGTTATGCGTTTCCTGTGTATCTTGTTGAGTTTTCCTGTCGGGATATTGCTTCTCCCTACTTGTTTTAAGTTTCGGGACGAAACTTCTTTTAAGGAGGGTAGAATGTAATATCCGCAATTCAATTCCATTAATTTTCATTTTTCGGCGGAGGTCCTTTTCGACGACTCTCTTTTGACCGTTTCGTCATTCTGAGAATATTTAATTCTGCACTTTTTGTCATCCGAGTTCGTTTCGGTATCGTTTTGCTGAGTTCCGAGCTTTTTAGACGCTTTTCCGCACTTGAGTTCGATTCTTGCGAATCTCGTTGGAAACTGCTATTTCGAGTTTCCCGTAAGTCCGTTTAACTCTGTTAGACGTGTTGTGAACTTTGTTTTGGTTATTCGATCAGGTATCGTGATTTTCGGACGTTTTGGGCCATTTTTGTAATTTCCCAAAGTTTGGGGTAATTACTTCCGTTGTCGAATTTTGAGCCTTCGGGTGGTCGGAATCGTGTGTTCTCTTAGCGCTTGGATTCGTCTTTGCGAGTGCTTCGTAACCGTATCTTCGATTCATATTCAGGTTCGGGTTTCGGGGTCGTCGGGGCCGTCGGAAGTGGCCACGGCCGAGACGGCCGCGGCAGTCGCTTTGGCGAGTTACGGCCGTAAGGTGCGATTCTGGCCGTAAGTGATCGGCGAGCATGGCACAGCGAATGCGGGTTCTGGCCGTAAGGGCGAGAGATTCTGGCCGTAAGGTGCCAGCAACCGGACGAATGCTGTTACTGGCCGTAAGGGCCGAGTTACTGGCCGTAAGGTGCCGGCAACTTCGGACGAATGCGGTTACGGCCGTAAGGACCAGCCGAATGCGGCCGTAAGTGCCGAGTTACGGCCGTAAGGCGGCCGATTCTGGCCGTAAGTGATCGGCCAGGGTCGGCTATTTAAAGGCCTGGACGTGGATCTTTCGGCCATTTTCCATTTTCCTTCGTTTTTCGCGACCCTTCGACGGAATTTGAGGGTTTTTGATCGGGAACATCATGAAACATCATTTGTGGAAGGCTTGTGTTGATTATATCATCATCTAATCCGTGTTCTTCGTCCAAATCGAGGTATTTTGGCTTGAACCCTTGTTTTTGAAGATTTTAGGGTTTTCCTTTTGATTACGATTCCAATCCGTTTTTGATCAATTAATTGTTGTATAAACGTTGTTTTGGACATGTTCTACGGATTGTATATCCGTATTTCAAGTTCTTTGGAACCCAATCGGGATTTTTGGTTTTACTAGGAACCTTGAACATTTAGTATCCGATTAAATGTCTCAAAGGGTTCCCTTCAATTCTTGACCGTGTTTTCCTTTGTTTTCAATTGTTAATCTCATAGTAACCGTGTTTCCGTTGGATTTCACGGAGGATTGTAGGTGTTCGGGGTTTTCCGGGTTGTGCCGTATTCGTCGGAATATTCGGGTGCCGACTATCGAGGCAAGTATCTTATTATACGACTTGTATCTTGCGACTAGTAATTACGTATGCTATGTATGACGATTTTGCTTGCCTCCGTAAATATGTTCCGTTTGAGTTGGTTGTGTTTTTCGAAATTTGAAGGCTTTGTGATAATAGTGATATATTGGTATACGGTTCGGCGTTGTGCCATTTGTGCAGGATTGCGATGTACATATGAGATGGTTGTACACGTGGTTGTGCAATGTATTGTGTACCGAATGTGTGTTATGTTGGTTAAGAGTCGTTGTGATGATCATGATATTCGTGTTGTTTTGGTTTACATACTTGATTGTACATTTCGGTGTAATGTGGAATGGCTTGACCTTTAATGATTATGAATTGTGTCGAGTCGATGTGTGTGTGATCCAGGTAGGGTCCAGCGAGGCCTGCGGAGTTCGGTACATGATGTGTACGAACAAAGTGTGTGAACCGGTAGGGTCCGACGAGGCCTGCGGAGTCGGTACATGACGTGTACGGACAAGGTGTGTGATCCGGTAGGGTCCGACGAGGCCTGGAGTTCGGTACATGATGTGTACGAACGATGTTGTAGCCGGGTAGGGTCCGTTGAGGCCTCGGAGTTCGGTACATGATGTGTACGAGCGGTGTGTGTGGTCGGGTAAGGTCCGTTGAGGCCTCGGAGTTCGGTACATGATGTGTACGAGCGGTGTGTGTGGTCGGGTAAGGTCCGTCGAGGCCTCGGAGTTCGGTACATGATGTGTACGAGCGATGATCGTGTAGCATGATTGTTCGGGTAACATTTTAAATATGAACCTCGGACTCATAATGATTTATTATTTAGTATGCTTTGAAACGAGAATCGGGCTAAGGCCCTATTGTTTACGAAAAGGTTTTGTAAATTGGGACTCGAGGTCCAAAAGATTTTCTCGCTTTAAAAATCCCCGAGATGATGTGTTCCTTTTCAAATATCTCTTACTTGAGTTCGAAATTCTAAAGCTTCTCGGGAACATTTTGATAATGGATTTCCGTATTAAATTCGTAGTTGCTATTTGCTTGTTACATTTCGTATGGTTTGATACTTGCACTAGTAAAACGGTGGAGTTTTACTAACCCCGAGTATTCGGGGTGGATGTCTGATACTGCGTCGGTACATGCGAGTTCGGGAGGCGATCCAGGATTGGCACAAGGGGATGACGAGTGCGATACTAATCAAGAGTTGAAAGTTGGTAGAGTTTAGTTGTATTGTTAGAGTTGATTCGGTCTTCATTTGTATTGTATTTCGACCCCTGTGTGGGTAATGTTGTTAGTCGATCTGTTGATAGAGTTGTGTGACCTCATCGGTCTGTGTGTGTTTATGTGTAAGTGACCTTAGCAGCCAGTATTATTATATTGTTTGACCCTGGCCGGGCCAGCATTTGGTTGTTTATGGACGTTTAGCCTGGTAGATCCTTGCGGAAAGGGTTTACGGCGTGTAATATTCCCATACGGTTTTGGGGGTGTTACATATCCAACTTGTGCGATGCATGGTCTTTGGTTGAATATCTACGTGTTTTGTACGTAATGTTGGGCAGACGGTTGAATGAGCAGATGACAGAATTTAAATGTCTTTTACAGAAGTTTATATGTTTTTTTTATTGTTATTGTCCTTTTATTTTAGTCTATGTAATTAGTTATATGAAATGAGGCTTTACTAACCCGTATGTTGCTCCGGGGTTGTTTTTGGTTTATTCAAACCGTGCGATGCACCGATTGTACCTAAGATTTCATAGCTAAAATTTAACCATCTTGTAATTTGTACTATCATTTAAAAGTTCATTTTAATCACCTTGTGTATTAGAAGGTGCACGTGTTTTGTACGTAATGTTGGAGTAGACGGTTGAATGAGCAGATGGCAGAATTTAAATGCCTTTTAGAGAAGTTTATATGTTTTTTTATTGTTATTGTCCTTTTATTTTAGCCTATGTAATTAGTTATATGAAATGAGGCTTTACTAACTCGTATGTTGCTCCGGAGTTGTTTTTGGTTTATTCACCCCGTGCGATGCACCGATCGTATCTAAGATTTCATAGCTAAAATTTAACCATCTTGTAATTTATACTATCATTTAAAAGTTCATTTTAATCACCTTGTGTATTACAAGGTGCATTTGCATTGTGATGTTTATCATAACTTTTGTATTTAAATTAGTTTATTTACATTAAAAGTTACAATTAAATTAATCTCTTCATATGTTTCTGTTTGGCGGTTGCTGAATGATTTAGTGCAGAATGGTTGAGAGACTCTGTATGGTCAGGGGCGGAGGGAGGGGGGGTCCAAGGGGGTCCACGGACCCCCCCGGCGGATGAAAATTCCCTTATAAAATAGGGGAAGCTATATATATAGTTGTCCAACCTCCGTATTTTTTATAGCTCCGGACCCTCCCGAGTAAATGCTCTGCTTCCGCCACTGTGTATGGTTGAGTGCAGAATGAAATTTGGTTGTTTGGTAACTGTTCTGAATGGTAACTCTGAATGGTAACAAATTACAATTTTACCTTTCTGTATAAAAGTAGCGATTAAAAATCCCATTTTTCCTCCCCTTGCGTACCAAAACCTCTCCTTTTTATAAATAAAAACCCTAATTTTTATAAATAATTGTGTATAATATTTTTAAATTTAATTCATTTAAAATAATAATAACAACAATAATAATAATAATAATTATTATTATTATGTATAATATTTTTAAATTTAATTCATTTAAAATAATAATAATTATTATTGTGTATAATATTTTTAAATTTAATTCATTTGAAATAATAATAATTATGCATAATATTTTTTAATTTAATTCATTTAAAATAATAATAATAATTATGTATAATATTTTTTAATTTAATTCATTAGAAAATTATAATAATAATTATGTATAATGTTTTTTATTTAAATGTATAATAATAATTATGAATAATAATTCTTAATTTAAGAGGAGGGGTAAATATAGAAATTGTTTGCCTCTTAATGGTTGAGAGAGGGTATGGATGCTTAATGGTTAAGAGGTTATTGTAACCATTAAGCGATCATATTTTTTTTGTCAAACAGTCCTGGCCTCTTAGCGATTCAGAGGTAGACTCTTAATGTAACCATTAAGAGCCAAACAAACAGCCCCTAAATCCCTCTTCCACATTAAATTAAGAGAGATAAATATTATATAGTATAGATTATAAGTTTCAGTTAAATATTGGTGCTGGTTTTTAAAAATATGTTCCTTTTTGGGGATACAGATTATTTTTCAAATTACATTCTTTTATGGGACGAATGTGATACAAATTATTTTTTCAAAATACATTCTTTTATGGGATGAATAGAATATGTATCTACCCATTTGTATATTATATCAAAATTGAGCTTTTTTAAGTCATTAATTTGACTTACATTCTTTACAATATTGGGACTTTTTTAAATGCTAAAATTGTGGTCATGAGACTTAATTACATGATGATAGAAATACTTTCTTATTATTTTGTTTAAATTGGTAAATGTCTTGAACAATATTTTGTAAAATTTTAAATAGTTTTTTCTTTTTTTCTTTCTTCCTTCGTTTATTTTGATTTCTTTCACTTTCCTTTCATTTTTCACTTGAAATCCCTAATTCCTTTTTGTCTCATCCAGTCTCATAAAAAAATATACTCCTTTCATATGAGAAACAGGTGATCCGATTTCTTCATATATATATATATATATATATATATATATATATAGAGAGAGAGAGAGAGATTGATTATGGTGAAAACACCTGGTGAAATTTAGAAACCAATTGCATTATTAACTAATTTCATTACATATTTGTTATTATTTTTTGCATCAAGCTGGTCGCTAGTATATGCAACAAATAATGCAATAAAAAATACATAAATGCATATAATTCTACTCATCTACAGCTGTTAGATCACTAATATCAATGGCCTACAAAAGTTTCTAGATTTCACAAAATAATTAATTTTCATATGATATATATATATATATATATATAGAGAGAGAGAGAGAGAGAGAGAGATTGGTTCAGGTAGAAAAGGTAAATTTCGTAGGAAATATGAATGAATTTGGACTTTTGATTGAGTTAGATCAATGATTGAGATTTATACTCAGTTGTGCTACGTGTTTGTGTTGTGTGTCTGTGTGCTACAAGAACTGAAATATGTAAATTAAGTGAGGTTGTGCTACGTATTAATGCTGTTTGTGCTACGATGCGATGGAATATGTGGTAGACTTAACATATTTAAAATATGTGCTAAACTCACATATTTAAATCTGTGCAGCATAATTATTATGATTGTGCTACACACATATAAAAAATGTGCTAGACGAATATATCTTTTCCTATATTCCTACATTAATGGGTTTCTCACCATAACCCACTATATATATATATATATATATAGTGGGTTCTAGTGAGAATAGATTTTTTGTTAAGAAATAAGAATACATCTGTACCGTTGATTTAACTAATTTTAATGACTTCGGATTAAATGCACGAAATGAGGGAAAGATCATTTCCATATATATGCATAATTAAAAAATAATTCAATTATTCATGCAATACGGACCATCCATCACATACAATCAAGAGCTGAGATGTATTCTTATTTCTCAAAATATTTCCCATTCTCATGTATAAATCCCATGTGTGTGTGTTTGTACTAATGTCGCCCTTCTTTGTCTTTCTCTTGCTGATTTTTAGGAGAGAGAGATAGACGCTCTGACAAGACCTGTGCAATCGAGACCCGTCCTCATTTATTATGCTACAATGTCTCAATTGCAGATGAAGAAGCATGCGGACTTGACGAGCACAACTAGGTAATTCATTTTTTTTTTTACTTTATATGTATTTACCCAAATTTCAATTGTAAGTTTTTCATATGATTGCGGTTATATGTATTTTTATAATTTCGATTACAAGTTTTTTGTGATGGCATTTGATATATTTTTCGATAGTGATATCGGAATAATTTGATGTCGTCATCTTCTTGAGCAAATTTGATTTCAATGTTCCTTTCGAATTACAAATGTTGATAGTCCATCCGTCTTGACATCCACGTAAGCGCTCCCCGCCAGTTTAACCGTCCCGATTGAGAGGATCAGAAGGAAAAAAAAAACGATTTTCGGATAGACCGGCCGAGCAGAGCAACGAGGAGGACCAACCGAGTACGTATCAAATTTGCTCCCAGGTCCGTTAAAGACCAGACCGAACAGAAACGTCGGGGCCGACCCGATGACCAGATCGGAAGGGCCGACCAGATACAGGATAAATATTCTCCAAATCACCATCATGACACGACCGATCAGAGCAGCGGGATACTCGAGGGCCGACCCCAGAGTCGGCCACAACGAACAGGCAGACAGAACATGCGGAACGGGCACACAGGACAGTTAATGCATTATGTCCTCCCTCTTCCCAAAGCAGTCCTCAAAGCCGCCACGTGTCTAAGGCACACTCTCCCTCTGACAAGTGTTCGGACGCATTCTCAGACATCCTCCAGCTGTCGCCCGCGGATTGGTCCAGACTTTCTATATATAGAAGGAATGTACAAAAAGAAATGACTTTTGGAAAGGGTGAGAAAATAGACAAAAAGAGAGAGAGAGAGAGAGAGAGAGAGAGAGAGAGAGAGAGAAAGAAATAATAGAAGACTTGTTATAAAACAAGCAATTAATATAGATCAGCTAAAAAGTTCAGCTCGGCTCTATATCAGAATAATAAAATCACTTAAATCCAGTTTTCTTATTCGTTGATATTTTTCTGTTTTCTACGTGGCTTCGACCAACCTAGTCCAGGTCAGCACACGTCACGTTGGTCAAATCAGTCATCAACAAATTGACACTAGAAGAAGGAGGGCACTCGCTGCCCACAGCTACATACGTTCTCACCAGAATTCTGACAAGATTGTCCCAATAGAGATGTCTCACGAAAGTTCCAAACACCATCAGCCCGCCATGGAGGAAGGAAACCTCCTCAAGGTGGCAGAATGCTTTAAACACCACGTGTTCATCCATGGAATGACCGCCCTCATGGCGCGGGTCAGTGAAGGCGGAATCCTTCAGAAGCCCGAAGATCAAACGGAGGCCCAGTCTCAGACAACCAGTCCAGCCGCCCCCAGGCGGGATCAAAAGAGAACCGTCTCCCGAGTTGTCGAGGAAGAGGCGGAAAGCCATGGAAAAAGCCCTCACCCTTCCCGGAAAAGTCGGCTTTCTCACCCCATATCGGTTTTTGATCGACTGGGGACAGGGAAGAAAACTGAAAAAATGGTACCGGCCCGGACCACTCAGAGTCAGGGCCGCAAAGAAGAGAAGGCTCCCCTAGTCCCGATGCAAACACTACTGCAAACTGTTGGGATTCGGTGCCTAAAATGAAGGCCCAGCAGAAGCGGTAAAACGAAAATTAATTCGACCCGAATCCCTACGAGGATCGATCAAGCTACGTATATACGAATATAAAAATGAAAACAAGGAAGATTAGAAATCATACCCTCGTAGTCCGTTGATCAAATGGTGTACTCATTGAAGATGATTCCCCAAGCTTTAAATGCTTTCCACAAATCAAATCCGCTCCAAGCTCTTGGATGATCCAACGCCGAAAACACCACATCTCTATTTGCCACGCGTCGGTGAAACGAACGGAACGACGACCAACCAATTAACCTCAAAGGTTACGGCTAGAATCAAGTAATGGAAGCTTTCTATGTGATTATGACACTCTAAGTGTATAACTCACAATCTCTCAATTATCTCTCAATTTTTCTCCAAGAAAAATCAAGATTAAAATGAAGAACAATGTAAAGACTTGAAGAACTATTTTTCCTCTCTCTCTCTCTCTCTCTCTCTCTCTCTCTCTCCCTCTCCTGTTTGAACCGTCTATCAAGTGTACCAAGAGTGAGTTGGTCTTTGCAATATATTCTTCAACCTATCTTATCAAATCACCCTTTACATATTAAAAGAGATTTGATATCTCTTAAGGTCATAAGTCTTCCATTATAAAATGGAGACAAAGACCAAGAGAGAAGGTGAGTGGAAGGGGGCGTCCATCTAGAAGGAATCGGAGAAGTTCGGTTCGTTTTGGACTCCCGTGAGTCCAAACAGATAAACTCTAATTCCGTTCCGATGTATTTATATCAATTAATTAATCCAATTAATTAATTATATCAAATACAAAATAATATAATTAATTTCTCTAAGAAATAATTATATCTATGAATTAAACTAATCACCCAGTAATTTATTTAATTCATTAGGCCGTAAATTAATTTATCTAATAAATTAATTTAGACATTCAATGTCCCAAAATTAATTAGACATCCAATGTCCAATAAATTAGATATCCAATATCTAATATTTATAAAGAGAGAATAAGCTCGATTCATTCCGTCGTCAATCCTATTGCGCGACTCGGTAGGTCCATATCAGTTAGCAATGGGAGGAATCAAAGAGTAGTAGCACCACCTAGCCAACCTGACGGCCTACACTGTACCCCAACTGAGAACGAATGATTGGGATCATTCAAAAACCATTCTGTCGTGAATACCAGTATACGTATAAACCCTTCTTTCAAATGTCCCGATCAAGTTATAGGGTCATGGTCAGTCAAACCCTATCTGTGCTTGATGCTATCCATGAGTTAATGCAAATCGAGATCATCGAGCTCTTGTGTATCCAATACAACTAGATCCAATGCTTTGCCCAAAGACTTATGATCACATGTGCCAATAACCGCATAGGACATATAACCAGTTCACTAACAAGAGAAAGAATTCTATCTTGGCATTTAGTAGGACCTGCTACTTGTCCGTCAAGATGCACGTCGAGGTTGACCCCGACCTTCCGGTTTTTTAGGTCGAACTACTCTAATGAAAATCTTAACATCACAAGCACATCCCTACCAAATCCTCAAGTCGAAGGTTCACGAATACCTATCACAACCTTTCGATTCCGTCATTGACTGTCCCGGAGCAAAATCCGTGTTACGGATTGAGGGTGAGTCGGTTCAAGTATACTCATCTAATTGGCATACCTATAACGTGTGCTTCCACTAACCATTAGTGTTCGAAAGGCACTCTCCACGTCAAAGAACACGTTATACAAGTCTTCACATAAACTTAACACCTAGTCAAGTTTCATCGACTTGCGAACGATTAAGTATTTGAGCAATAAACCTTTCCAGTGCCGATCTCCTTATCCAATAAGGAGTGGAATGTTTTGCTCTCAAATACACGGAGTAGTTTCTATATATATATTTTACGAGCTAGGAATACCAGTGACTTCCAGTAAATAAAGAAACATACAATTGCCTTTTGATAATGATTTACATAATAACAAGTACAATGCCCTCACTCAACATCCTCTGAGTGGCATACGAGGGCATACTCCTAACAATCTCCCACTTGCACTCAATGCCACTCACTATGGTATCTAATACCCATGTTCTCCAGATGACGCTCCAAGCTAATCTGAGAAAGTGGCTTGGTCAGTGGATCAGCAACGTTGTCGGCTAAGTCTACTCTATGCAGCACAATGTATCCCTTGCGAACAAATTTTCTTACGAGATGATACTTCCTCTCAATATATTTGGTACTGTTGTGAAACCTCGACTCCTTGCCTGCGCTACAGCTCCGTCATTGTCGCAGTACAGCGGAACTGGCAGCTCAGCACATGGTATCACTTGAAGTTCTCCCAGAAACTTCTTAATCCAGAATCCTTCCTTAGAAGCCTCCGAGGCTGCTTGATACTCAACCTGACAGGTGGAATCAGTAGTCGCGCTTTGCTTGGCACTGTGAGCAAGATCTGAATTAATTAGCGGCTGAATTTCAATACACTCAATTTCGTGAAAAATCACAATATTTGATGACGCCGATGAAATTCTTCTTCATATTGAGTCGAAAAATAAATGAGTGATCGAGAGCAACCATTAAAGGGAGTCGTGTGAAGTCACGAGTGGGAAAGAAATAATCAACCTTTTGGGGGAAAACCTTGCATTTTGGAATTACAAAAATAAAAACTGTGTTTTAACTTCAAAATCGTTAGTAGATTTATTTTGAATCTTGATTCATTTTTATCTACTGTATAAAGTTGGTTATTGTGTATTAATGGCATTTTGATCTCTTTTTATCTTTATATATAATTATTTTTCTTAAATTTGTGTGTATTATTTTTTATTTTTTATTTTATGTCTTATTTTAATTTTTATTTTGTGTGTGATTAATAAAGAGTCTTGCTCGGGACTAGCAAGAATTTAAGTGTGGGGTATTTGATTAGTGCATAATTGATCTAAAATTCATATACAAAATATTCATTTTTCCGCATAATTGTCTTGATTTGTGATTAAAAATATATATTTTACGATATGTCCAAACATGAGCTAAAAATGGTTATTTTACTGATTGCGACATGAAGCATCAAAAAGGACGGAAAACAAGATCAAATCCAACGACGGAATTTTTCAAGGCAAAGCGACCTACAACACGGCGCAAAACAGACCGTGTTATGTAGGCGTTTACATACGGCGCAACAAGGGCCGTGTCTTGGGCCGTTTCACACACGGCCGGCATTTAGCGCCGTGTCCTCGCGCGTATTCCGGAAGAGACCGAGTCACCACAAAACGGCGCACAACACGGGGCAAACTGGGCCGTTTTTGATCGCCATTTTTCAGCAGATGCCATGCAAAATTTGTCCACTTTTGACCAACTTGTGAACTCAACCACAAGATATTTTTTTGGTCAAAAATCTGAAAATTCAAAGACATGGGTGAAGTGTGAACAAAGAATTAAAAAAATGATATTACAATAGATATTTTGAATTAAATTATCAATTGTATTCTTGAAAATCACCTATAAAAGGACATCTTCATCCATTGCAAAATCACCAATTACCAATTCTCATACCCATCTTCTTGCTAAGAAATACTTCTTTCTTTTAGCAATATATTTTCCTTAGAACTTTCAATTTTAGTTTGTATTTTATTTTTGGTTTGAAGTTTTTCTTTCATTTAGTTTGTAATTGAAAAGTGCTTGATCAATAAGTACTTAGTATTTTACTTTCAATTTTTGTAAGCTTGTAACCTTTAAACAAGTTTGAAGTTATATTTTGAAGTTTGTTTCTTGCACTTTGATTCATCATATTCAAGTAAGTTTTATCTATTGTCATTAAGTTCTAGTATGTTGGCCACTTAAGTATACTGGATACAGTTTGGAAAACAGTTTAAACAACAAACTGTACGGAATCCAAATCTGAGTGCGTAGCGGAAGTCTTGGATACAGTAGGTTGCTATGGATACAACAACTAAGTGTATGGTGTATACTTAATATATCACAGTAATTTAAAACAGTAAAAGCTGAAGGTAAATGACACAGTAATTTAAGTGGTTCGAGGTAAACCCCTCTACGTCCACTGGTCCTCCACACAGGAGTAAAAAGTTTATTATAATTACTGCGTACACAACTACGTAATTATAAACAAACCTATCCTTGTATCGTTCACACAGATTGATACAAAGAATGTCGCTTTCAACCGTTCACACAGATTGGTTAAAGCTTTCTTCTTGACTAGCTTCTTCACACACAGTTCCAAAGCTTCGTCCTTATTCGTCCCACACAGGTCAGAATAACTTGTTGAGTTCACACAGAGCTCGGTTTTTACACAGAGGTAAAAGGTAGGTAACCAGGTAAGAACAGCAGCTTTGAAGTTCTTGAGCTGATGATGGCTGTTCTTGATGTTGAGCACTGTATATCTCTTTCGTTCTAAATAGCAGTATGCTTTGGAGATATGTTTGCTCTGATGATAACTTTGATAGCTTGAGAGTTAGGTTACTTGGGTAACTGATCTTCAATGTCTTTCAAGAATATATATAGTCTCTGAAGAAAGTATCCGTTGAGATGTATCCGTTTGAATAGGATTTCCTTCAACGGGAATATGACATGATCCGGATTTCGCGGGATTCTGAAGATCTGAGGACTGGCAGTATTTAAATACTTTATCCTTGAGTATTTAAATACTTCTTTGTTCAACGGGACTTGACTTGTGTTCCTTCTTGTCCTTTTGTGAACAGTATGGAAGATAACTGTATTTTGAGCATCGAGACAGTTTCCATACTTGGTCTTTTACAAGTCTACTTCTTTGTCTTGTGAGCTTCACTTTATGCTGATTCGAGGCAGGCCTTGGATACAGGATAAAGCCTCAAAGCTTCGATACAGTTTCCTTTACTGTATTTGGCATATATGTCAAAACCTCTAAATAACATTCGATACAGGGATTCGAGTATCCCGGCTGTTTCGATACAGGGTCTTTGTTTTCCCAACATAGTAATTAAAAGTTTCTATATATGTTATATATATCAATTATTTTTATTATAATTTTAGTTTGTATAAACCAATGAGTAGCTAATCTTTCTTCCTAGGGGAATGGGGATTTCTATTAGGTTATATATTGAGTATTTGATTGATTTAAACTATTTTTAGGACTAATTGGTTTAAATAGAGATTGATCATATCCTATTTTTACTAATGAAACCTTCTTGATTGATTGTTGAGTGAATTGGAAACATATCTTTTCAATCTATCAAATGTTAATCTTGTTATCAACATCTTAAGATTGCGAAAGTGGTTAAGACACCTTTGATTACGAAAGTACAGAGGTGAAAAGTTGATTACTCGATGAACGATCGTTTATCCTAAAAATAGTCAAGTTAGAGAAATGAAAGGACTAATTGGTTTAAATAGAGATTGATCATATCCTATTTCTACTAGTGAAACCTCCTTGATTGATTGTTAAGTGTATTGGAAACACATCTTTTCAATCTATCAAGTGTTAATCATGTTATCAACATCTTAAAAAAGCAAAAGTGATTAAGACATCTTTGAATACGAAAGTACAGAGGTGAAAAGTTGATTACTCGATAAACATTCGTTTTTTCTTTTATATCCGTATAAATCAATTCCGATACTTAATTAAAAACCTAATTTAATGAACCCGTAATCCCCTAGATTTTATAAATTCCCAACTCATTTTAATTCTATTCATTTTTTCACTAGTTAAAAATAGTCTAGTATAAAAATAGTCTTCTTAAAAATAGTAGTATTAAAAATAGTCTAGTATAAATAGTCTAATATAAATAGTGCATTTTAATTTAGTTAATTTAAAAAACCAAAAAAAAATATATTTTAGTATATTTTAGTATTTACTTCTTGCAATCTATACAAAATATTATACGAAGCCCTGTTGAACAATCCTCGAGAGAAAAGACCTTGGTAGAACTTACCACAACTACTTCTACCTCGTATATATTTGCGAGCGACTCAAGAACTCCTGTTTTTAAGATAAGTTTTTGACCGATCAAATTTTGGCGCCGTCGCCGGGGATTGTTTTAGGCCAAATATAATTTTTTGTATATTTTTGTTTATATCTTGTTATTTTATCTTTCTTTATTTCTGCATCTTTTATTCTTAATAGGTCAAGTGGCGGATAACGGTACTCCGTGACTATTAAAGTCGGATTTTCAGTTTCCACAAACAAGCGATATTTGTAGATATTTTATCGTTTTCATTTTAATTTTTGTCATGGAAGAAACATTGTATAAAATTGAAAAAGATTTCCCTTTCTAAGCAAAAATGCAATTTTAAAGATTTACAAGACAAGGCTTGAAAGGATGAGGTTGCTTATGAATAAAAGCATACCTTTTGACATAAGATTCATTATCGAAGCCAAAGTAAGAATAGAAGGTGAATTCACAGAAACACCGACTAGATTTTTACCAGGGCTTGGAAAAAGTTCATATGCCAAGAAACGACGAGCAAAGATGCTAGCCGTTTGCTATAAATGTGCTAGATGGAACTGTAATTTAAAATGTCGATCTTTAGAAATTCCATCTACAAACAGAGAAGATAAAATTCAGTTCATTAATGATGGTCTGAATAAAGAGAATTTAGATAATATCGAAATTTCTCTTGACACGCATCCTAGTGGACTTGTATATTACGGAATTCGATGTTTGTGGAATAAATTCAAACCAGAATATGAACAACATCTTGGGAAACTGACGTTAAAAGACCCTGTTTGCCAATTTGTAAGAAAATTGGATGGGAAGCTTCTCCCCGACTCATAGAAGGCGTTTAGGCCGTTTCTGAACGTAAAATCAGAGGAAGATGTGAGCCACAATCACAACTACTGTGCATACGCGTGAGTATCTTTTATTTTTTTCGTGTGGTGAGATTTTTTTGAATAAAAAAATGTGATACGCGATAAATGCATTCATTATTCTATTGAGTAGTTGAAGCGCAATCAATGCAATCACAAACTTGTTAAACAATTTTTACCTTCTTTTTCTTCTATAAATAAACATTGTGCTTGTTTCTTTTATTCATCCCTCAAACTTGCACTTTTCTCTGTTTCTCTCTTAATAAATTTCTTTTCAAAAATAGAATCATCATCTTCCACAAAAAGATTTAACTCAGTCTGCATTTTTGGTGGAGCTAGTTATGGAAAAGATGCATGCTTTACTGAAGCAGCCCACAACTTGGGTCGTACTTTAGGAGAAAAATGCATTCATGTAGTTTATGGAGGAGGAAGTCTAGGATTAATGGGACGAGCTGCTGCTTCTGCCTATATGGAAGGAGTAAGAGTGTTGGGAGTAATTCCAAAACCTCTGGCTGAAAGTAAAATCACCGGGGCAACTATTGGAGATGAGTTTAGATCTGTAAATATGCAAGATCGCATAACTCACATGATAAATAATTCTGGCGCCTTTATCACCCTTCCCGGTGGTTTTGGCACCCTTGAGGAACTTTTTCATGTGGTTATCAGAGCCCAGCTAAATGTTCATCAAAAATCAATAGGTCTGCTTAATGTCAATGGTTTCTTTGATGGTTTACTATCTTTCATCGACTACTCTGCTGAAAAAGGTTTTATTTCCGAGCGTGCTAAACGAATCATAGTCGTTGCAACAACAGTAACACCCCGAGATATTCGGAGTATATTACAGCGCCGTGGACCCCTACATGGACCCACCAGGCTACAAATAAGGAAACTCCACTCGACTAACCATCTCGGTTAGCGTGGACACACATTTAAATGGTATGACATAAAAAGATACACACGGAGCAACCGGCGAAATAAGTATCAACCGACAATGTAATAATTTTAAAGTAATACAATACGGAGTTTGAAATGAAAAAGCCTAAGTACTCGCGAGTACAATCTATAAGTTTATAATTGTGAGAACAACCAAATCGAAATGGACAAAAGAAATAAAAAGACCCAAATGCACATGTCAACGACCCAGGCCAACATCCTCGTACTGTCCCGGTGCCCGCTCGTCCGGATAATCATAACCTGAAATCCATAACAAGAATTTCCCCAAAAACGGGTCCCCAACAGGGTTAGCAATTACGCTAGTACAAGTAATCAAGGCAAACCAATCGCTTACACATTTCATAGTACGTGCACCAATATCATTTCGAAAACCAAAACGAGACATGTCTTTTCCGGAAACAAACAGTCAAACAATTTGCCTTAGGAACAGAGTAATATCATAGATTCCCGCACGAGGCCTCTAAGGACCCTCCCGCGCTGGCTAT
Source organism: Orobanche coerulescens (assembly GCA_033398695.1). Classification (NCBI taxonomy): domain Eukaryota; kingdom Viridiplantae; phylum Streptophyta; class Magnoliopsida; order Lamiales; family Orobanchaceae; genus Orobanche; species Orobanche coerulescens. The sequence goes on along the minus strand of CM065816.1, from coordinate 110,953,789 downwards.
ATTATAAAACAAAACACGCATATGCATCGCCTTGGGAACAGAGTAATATCATAGATTCCCGCACGAGGCCTCTAAGGACCCTCCCGCGCTGGCTAGCTAAACAAACTCATGAATCCGGGACGAAAACCTTTGGATTCCCTCCTTGATCCCGTCAGACCAACACGAGGTGAGCAAATCACACACAAAATACATTACCATTCCACGTTAACCATAAAGGTTTCCAAAAATACTTGCCTTGAATAATTGATGACGCAACAAACGGAAAGGATAACCACCGACGAACGCTAAAATCAACGGAACCGAACCTAACGATTCGAAGAACATAATTACAACCAACTCTAGACGAATACGGAAATGAAATACACCCGAAAGCCCGCGTACGATTCATGTATATTCTTACAAAAATAACAACGAGGGCGGATCACAACCAAACCCTCTCGATTCCACAAAACCATGAAAATATACCATGAATCCATAGGGAAACTAATGATATTGACAAGTTTAATCATATTCAACATGAATCCACTAACAAAACGGAACGGATCGGAAGAAAATCCCAAAACCCCCAAATCGCCCAAAAGTAGGGTTCTAAGAGATTTACCGTGGATTGATGATGAAGAACACAAGTAGGTGTTGTTAATCTACTTCAAAAACTCAAGGTAGAGGATGCCTGAAATAATCGAAGGGAAGAATCGCTCGGAAATCGCCTGGAGAGGTTCTGCGTCGCGGGGAGAGAAGAAAAGAAAATGATGTGTTCATCTGGGTCAACTCCCTGGTTTATATAGCCAGGGAGTGTTAGCGCGCGCTAATCCTCAAGGTTAGCGTGCGCTAACGGATAAAATTGAGCCAAAATAGTTAGCGTCAGTCCGGTAGCGGACTTACGGCCGTTAGCGTGCGCTACTCAAATCTAGCGTGCGCTAATAACCTATCGGTAGCGCGCTTATCGACCAATAGCGTCGCTACACTGGCATCGATCGAGTCGGTGACAAACGTCCGAACTCACTTGATCCGTTAGCGTGCGCTACCATACAAGCGTAGCGTGCGCTTCGCTTTGGCCGGGTTCGGTAGTAAGCTGTCGATCTTTGGACACTCACGCTAGCGCACGCTCACGGGCATCATCGGCGTGCGCTAGCCTCTCAACATTAGCGTGCGCTAGTCTACGTAGCGTACGCTAATACGCCGATCGAGAAAGGTGGAAAAATAGCCTTTGCCACTCCTGGGGCTAACTCGCTAGCGCGCGCTGAAACAATCGTAGCGTGTGCTACTAAGAGACCTAGCGTGCGCTATGCAGAAAAAATAGCGTGCGCTAGGTGCGAAATATGAACGGTCCAAAACACCGGAATGTGAATGAGACGTTAAACGGAACATCTCAAGACGCATCGAAACATAGAATGGATACACGGCAACCCCGAAACAGCGGTTCCGTATAACAATAACGAGAATCAGATCAATAGATGACGGAAGAGATACACTGTCAGATACCCGAGGGTCACCATGACCGAGAAATACATAAAAAATAAAAATACAAGGGAAAGAAAAATGCGGATATTACATTCTACCCATCTAAAAACAAGTTTCGTCCCGAAACTTAAGAAACAAACAACTCAGGGTATCTAGCACGCATGCTATCCTCGGTTTCCCAAGTTGCCTCCTCGACTCCGTGTCTCGACCACTGCACCTTGACCAAAGGGATGGTCTTATGCCGCAGTCGTTTCTCTCGATGTTCTAAAATCTTCAAAGGACGCTCTTCAAAAGTAATATCCTCGGCGACGTCAATCTCACCATAATCGATGATGTGCCGAGGATCCGGGACATATTTCCTCAGCTGGGAAACATGAAAAACGCTATGAACATGACTCAGGGCCGGGGGTAACGCCAAACGGTATGCTAACCCACCGACTCGCTCGAGAATCTCGAAGGGTCCAATAAATCTCGGACTCAACTTCCCCTTCTTCCCGAAACGGAAAACTCCTCTCGTCGGCGACACCTTCAGCAAAACGTGGTCTCCCACCTCGAATTCTAAAGGTCGACGACGGACATCGGCATATGACTTCTGTCGACTCTGGGCAGTCAACATCCGTTCTCGAATTAATTCTATCTTCCGCCTCGTCTCTAAAACGACATCCGGCTTGGTCCCGACTAAATCGGACGCCTCATTCCAACAAATCGGTGATCGACATCGCCGCCCATAAAGTGCCTCATACGGTGCCATCCGAATCGACGCGTGCCAACTATTGTTGTACGTGAATTCGATCAATGGCAAATGCTCCTACCAATCACTACCCCAATCGAGAGCACAAGCACGCAGTAAATCCTCGAACGTCTGGATAGTGCGTTCCGACTGTCCATCTGACTGGGGATGAAAAGAGGTACTCAAACGCAAACGGGTACCTAACGCCTTATGCACCGCCTGCCAAAAGTGCGATACAAAACGGCCATCCCGATCCGAAACAATAGACTTCGGAGTACCGTGAAGTCTCACAATCTGCGCGATAAACACACGAGCCAACTTCTCCGGGCCCCAAGTGTCCTTGATGCCCAGAAAATGTGCCGACTTGGTCAGACGATAAAAAACCACCCATACCATATTCATGCCCGACCTCGATCTCGGCAAACTCGTAACGAAATCCATCGAAATATCTTCCCATTTCCATTCCGGAACGGGAAGTGACTACAATAACCCAGTCGGTCGCTGACGCTCGATTTTGACCTGCTGGCAAGTCAAACATCTCGCTACAAACTGTGCGACCTCCTCCTTCATATCATTCCACCAAAAATTCCTCCTCAGGTCTTTGTACATCTTACTCGAACCAGGATGAACGGAATAAGGAGTAGCATGGGCTTCACGCAAAATACTCTGTCGCAACTCTGGATCGTTCGGCACACAAAGTCGACTCTGGAATCTCAAAACACCATCCTCGTGAATCACAAACCCAGGAGACTTTCCCTTAAGAACGTTCTCTCGGATTTGAGTAATCATCGGATCCTCAAACTGTTTCAGCTTAATTTCATCGATCAAGGACGACGAAACCTCTAAAGCACAAACTTGCCCGACAGCTCCAGGCAACAAAACCTCAACATGCATCTCGATCAAAGCTCGCCGAAGCTCGGACTGAGACGTAAGGATCTCAAGAGTTCGCAACGCAATTGGTTTCCGACTCAAGGCGTCGGCCACGACGTTCGCCTTGCCCGGATGATAAAGGATTTCGAGGTCATAATACTTAATCAGTTCTAACCACCTCCTCTGCCTCATATTCAACTCCCGCTGAGTAAATATGTATTTCAAGCTCTTATGATCGGTAAAAATCTGACATATAGAGCCGAAAAGATAGTGATGCCAAATCTTGAGCGCGAAAACATCTGCCGCTAACTCTAAATCATGAGTAGGGTAGTTCAGCTCATACGGCCTCAACTGTCTCGACGCAAAGGCAATGGTCTTGCCGTGCTGCATCAATACGCACCCAAGACCCTGACCCGAAGCATCGCTATAAACGGCGAATCCCTCGTTGCCACATGGTAATGCTAAAACCGGGGCTGAAGTCAAACGCTTCTTCAGTTCCTCAAAACTCGACTGTCTCTCGTCATTCCAGACGAACTTCTCGGATTTCTGGAGCAACTGTGTAAGTGGCCGAGCTAGTTTTGAGAAACCCTCGACGAACCTACGGTAGTAGCCAGCCAAACCCAAGAAACTACGGACTTCCTTCACATTTGTGGGCGGCGCCCAATCCAACACTGCCTCAATTTTCTGCGGATCCACACGGACTCCCTCGGCTGAAATCACGTGACCTAAAAACATCACTTCCTTCAGCCAGAACTCACATTTCGAGAACTTCGCATAGAGTTGCTCGGTCCTCAAAATGTCTAACACTATCCGCAGATGATGGGCATGCTCTTCCTCATTCCTCGAATAGATAAGAATATCGTCAATGAAGACGACGACACACTTATCCAAATACTCGATAAAGACTTTGTTCATCAACTGCATGAACACCGCCGGCGCATTAGTTAACCCAAAGGGCATAACTACAAACTCATAATGTCCGTATCTCGTCCGAAAAGCTGTTTTCGGCACGTCGGACTCTCTCACCCGAAACTGATAGTACCCCGATTTCAAATCAATCTTCGAGAATACCGCAACTCCCTGCAACTGGTCAAACAAGTCATCAATTCTCGGCAATGGATACTTGTTCTTGATGGTCACCTTGTTTAGTTCGCGATAATCGATACACAAACGTAGTGAACCATCCTTCTTCCGCACAAACAGGACCGGTGCGCCCCAAGGCGAGGCGCTCGGTCGAACATACCCCGACTCAAGAAGCTCACTCAACTGCTTCTTCAACTCTGACATCTCTGAAGGTGCCATGCGATACGGCGCCTTCGAAATCGGAGCCGCGCCCGGCTCTAACTCTATAGCAAACTCAACCTCACGATCCGGTGGCAATCCCGGCAACTCGTCAGGAAATACGTCAGGAAACTCACTAACAACTGGAATCGACGAAAGCTCGACTCCACCATCCTCCGCCTTCAAGGCATAACACCAATAACCAGTACACCCCTTTCGCAGGAGACTCATCGCCTTCAAGGCATTAATAACAAATTTCTGATTTCCCCTCCTTCGCCCCGCGAAGGAGTGCTCGGTGCCATCCTCGGCTAACATGGTGATGATCCTCGTGTGGTAGTTCATGATTGCGCCATGCCGCTCGAGCTAATCATCCCCGAGAATCAAATCCTCACCCTCAATAGTAACGACAATAAGATTAGAGAGCCAAGCTCTCTCACAAATAAACACAGAGTAGTCTCGGACCTCCCGATCACCGACAATTCTATCACCGCTAGGAAGTTTAACAATGAAAGGCTCGCAAGGTAACAAACAGTCGAGACTCAAATGGCGTACACACTCTAGAGAAATGAATGAATGCGTAGCACCCGAATCGAAAAGCACACTGACAGGATGGAAATGGATATGAACGGTACCTGTCGCCACAGTAGCTGCTGGATCATCGGCCCTCCTCATCTCGTAGATACGCGGCTGGGCAGAGCCGACACTGGAAGCTCCTCCTCTAGCGGGTTGACCCCAACCCCTACCGCGGCCGGCACTCGGTGGAGGCGGCGGAGCAAATGAGCCCTGATTCACACTCGGCTCCATAGGTACTGGTTGAGAAGAACGGGCGCCGCGAAGCTGCCTGATCTGTTCACAAAAGGGGGCCTTGTGGCCTAACTGTCCACAAGTATGACAAGTAAACTTCGGACGAGAACACTGCCGGCTCTTATGGCCCTGCACACCACAGTTAAAGCATGTGGGTTCACGAGCGGTGGTTCCGGCGGCACCCCGAAAGCTCCCAGAGAAACGAGCCGAACCGCCCATAGAAATATTTGCAGCCTGAGATTTCTGCTGGCCTCCACTCTTGGGACCAGAAAAATTTCCGACCGACTTCTGCTTCTTGTTCTCACGAGCCAAATCACTAGCCGTCACTAACATATCATAAGCGAGGGCCCTACTCTGATAATCCTTCAAGGTAGTGCAGACGAGTCCAGACATATAGTCCCGAATAGGCAGCTTCATCCTCCTGGAAAAATGGAAAATTTTGTCGCTCTCAGCGAAAACTTGGGTCTTCACATAACCCAACTCCTTGTTAAAATCGGCAATAGCTTGGGATACGGGAATATCCCGTGGTTGAGCATCATAGAAAGCATGCACTCGAGCCTGTCTGACCGGCCACGGACAATACTCGGTCTCTATCAATTCCTGAAACTCGGCCCACGAAGCAACATGATCTTTGGGACCAACGGCCTCCCACCAATCCGTAGCATCTCCCGTGAGAAAGTATTGCGCAATAGGGACCTTACGGTCCTCGGGGCAGTTGGTAGCAGTGAAGACTTTGGATATCTCCTTGATCCACCCTTCCCAGCCGATCGGGTCCGAAGCTCCCGAAAACTGAGGAAGATGCATCTTGATGACATCCTAAAGCCAGCGATCCGTTCCGCCCCGATTAGCATGGGCCCGATCGGGGTTCTGGACCACCTGAGCTATAGCCGCCATTTGGTTAACCATTTCTTGCCAATGCGGCCGCAATACCAAGATCGGCGCGCTCCTGAGAAGAAGCATGATTGTGACGGTTGCCGGTACTGCCGGCTCCTGAAGAGTGCGACGTGGCCGCCCCACCGGCTGCCGCACGTCCTCGGCCACGTCCATGGCCACGACCACGACCACGACCACGGTTTCCTCCGGCATCCATACTGGTGTTAAGAGATAACAGAAGTATATCGAGGATGAGTAAGGAAGGAAAAAGCATCCGCGATGATAAGCAAAGGAGGGAGAATAACCATAGTTCAGGAAACGGAATACAGTACGAAAAAAAATAAAGAATCGAGTAAGGGAACTTACGAACACTGGAAGTACTCAGATGCCGGCAGCGGTGTGACAATGTGCAAAACAAAACACGACTAGACCCAAATAACCGACAAGCCTAGGTATCTATAAACCTAGAGCTTCGATACCATTTTCTGTAACACCCCGAGATATTCGGAGTATATTACAGCGCCGTGGACCCCTACATGGGACCCACCAGGCTACAAACAAGGAAACTCCACTCGACTAACCATCTCGGTTAGCGTGGACACACATTTAAATGATATGACATAAAAAGATACACACGGAGCAACCGGCGAAATAAGTATCAACCGACAATGTAACAATTTTAAAGTAATACAATACGGAGTTTGAAATGAAAAAGCCTAAGTACTCGCGAGTACAATCTATAAGTTTATAATTGTGAAACAACCAAATCGAAATGGACAAAAGAAATAAAAAGACCCAAATGCACATGTCAACGACCCAGGCCAACATCCTCGTACTGTCCCGGTGCCCGCTCGTCCGGATAATCATAACCTGAAATCCATAACAAGAATTTCCCCAAAAACGGGTCCCCAACGGGGTTAGCAATTACGCTAGTACAAGTAATCAAGACAAACCAATCGCTTACACATTTCATAGTACATGCACCAATATCATTTCGAAAACCAAAACCAGACATGTCTTTTCCGAAAACAAACAGTCAAACAATTTGCCTTGGGAACAGAGTAATATCATAGATTCCCGCACGAGGCCTCTAAGGACCCTCCCGCGCTGGCTATATTATAAAACAAAACACGCACATGCATCGCCTTGGGAACAGAGTAATATCATAGATTCCCGCACGAGGCCTCTAAGGACCCTCCCGCGCTGGCTAGCTAAACAAACTCATGAATCCGGGACGAAAACCTTTGGATTCCCTCCTTGATCCCGTCGGACCAACACGAGGTGAGCAAATCACACACAAAATACATTACCATTCCACGTTAAGCATAAAGGTTTCCAAAAATACTTGCCTTGAATAATTGATGACGCAACGAACGGAAAGGATAACCACCGACGAACGCTAAAATCAACGGAACCGAACCTAACGATTCGAAGAACATAATTACAACCAACTCTAGACGAATACGGAAATGGCATACACCCGAAAACCCGCGTACGATTCATGTATATTCTTACAAAAATAACAACGAGGGCGGATCACAACCAAACCCTCTCGATTCCGCAAAACCATGAAAATATACCATGAATCCGTAGGGAAACTAATGATATTGACAAGTTTAACCATATTCCACATGAATCCACTAACAAAACGGAACGGATCGGAAGAAAATCCCAAAACCCCCAAATCGCCCAAAAGTAGGGTTCTAAGAGATTTACCGTGGATTGATGATGAAGAACACAAGTAGGTGTTGTTAATCTACTTCAAAAACTCAAGCTAGAGGATTCCTGAAATAATCGAAGGGAAGAATCGCTCGGAAATCGCCTGGAGAGGTTCTGCGTCGCGGGGAGAGAAGAAAAGAAAATGATGTGTTCATCTGGGTCAACTCCCTGGTTTATATAGCCAGGGAGTGTTAGCGCGCGCTAATCCTCAAGGTTAGCGTGCGCTAACGGATAAAATTACGAGCCAAAATAGTTAGCGTCGATCCAAAGAGCGACTTCTGGCCGTTAGCGTGCGCTACTCCAAATCTAGCGTGCGCTAATAACCTATCGGTAGCGCGCGCTATCGACCAATAGCGTGCGCTACCTGGGCATCAGTCGAGTCCAGTGACAAACTGTCCAGAACTCACTTGATCCGTTAGCGTGCGCTACCATACAAGCGTAGCGTGCGCTAACTGGCACCTGACCGGGTTCAGTAGTAAACTGTCCAGTACTGGACACTCACGCTAGCGCACGCTACCGGGCATCATCAGCGTGCGCTAGCCTCTCAACATTAGCGTGCGCTAGTCTACGTAGCGTACGCTAATACGCCAGTCCAGAAGGCTGGAAAAATAGCACTGCCACTCCCAGGGCTAACTCGCTAGCGCGCGATACGAAACAATCGTAGCGTGCGCTACTAAGGGACCCCTAGCGTGCGCTATGCAGAAAAAATAGCGTGCGCTAGGTGCGAAATATGAACGGTCCAAAACACCGGAATGTGAATGAGACGTTAAACGGAACATCTCAAGACGCATCGAAACATAGAATGGATACACGGCAACCCCGAAACAGCGGTTCCGTATAACAATAACGAGAATCAGATCAATAGATGACGGAAAAGATACACTGTCAGATACCCGAGGGTCACCATGACCGAGAAATACATAAAAAATAAAAATACAAGGGAAAGAAAAATGCGGATATTACATTCTACCCATCTAAAAACAAGTTTCGTCCCGAAACTTAAGAAACAAACAACTCAGGGTATCTAGCACGCATGCTATCCTCGGTTTCCCAAGTTGCCTCCTCGACTCCGTGTCTCGACCACTGCACCTTGACCAAAGGGATGGTCTTATGCCGCAGTCGTTTCTCCCGATGTTCTAAAATCTTCAAAGGACGCTCTTCAAAAGTAATATCCTCGGCGACGTCAATCTCACCATAATCGATGATGTGCCGAGGATCCGGGACATATTTCCTCGGTGGGAAACATGAAAACGCTATGAACATGACTCAGGGCCGGGGGTAACGCCAAACGGTATGCTAAACCACCGACTCGCTCGAGAATCTCGAAGGGTCCAATAAATCTCGGACTCAACTTCCCCTTCTTCCCGAAACGGAAAACTCCTCTCGTCGGCGACACCTTCAGCAAAACGTGGTCTCCCACCTCGAATTCTAAAGGTCGACGACGGACATCGGCATATGACTTCTGTCGACTCTGGGCAGTCAACATCCGTTCTCGAATTAATTCTATCTTCCGCCTCGTCTCTAAAATGACATCCGGCTCGGTCCCGACTAAATCGGACGCCTCATTCCAACAAATCGGTGATCGACATCGCCGCCCATAAAGTGCCTCATACGGTGCCATCCGAATCGACGCGTGCCAACTATTGTTGTACGTGAATTCGATCAATGGCAAATGCTCCTACCAGTCACTACCCCAATCGAGAGCACAAGCACGCAGTATATCCTCGAACGTCTGGATAGTGCGTTCCGACTGTCCATCTGACTGGGGATGAAAAGAGGTACTCAAACGCAAACGGGTACCTAACGCCTTATGCACCGCCTGCCAAAAGTGCGATACAAAACGGCCATCCCGATCCGAAACAATAGACTTCGGAGTACCGTGAAGTCTCACAATCTGCGCGATAAACACACGAGCCAACTTCTCCGGGCCCCAAGTGTCCTTGATGCCCAGAAAATGTGCCGACTTGGTCAGACGATCAAAAACCACCCATACCATATTCATGCCCGACCTCGATCTCGGCAAACTCGTAACGAAATCCATCGAAATATCTTCCCATTTCCATTCCGGAACGGGAAGTGACTGCAATAACCCAGTCGGTCGCTGACGCTCGATTTTGACCTGCTAGCAAGTCAAACATCTCGCTACAAACTGTGCGACCTCCTCCTTCATATCATTCCACCAAAAATTCCTCCTCAGGTCTTTGTACATCTTACTCGAACCAGGATGAACGGAATAAGGAGTAGCATGGGCTTCACGCAAAATACTCTGTCGCAACTCTGGATCGTTCGGCACACAAAGTCGACTCTGGAATCTCAAAACACCATCCTCGTGAATCACAAACCCAGGAGACTTTCCCTTAAGAACGTTCTCTCGGATTTGAGTAATCATCGGATCCTCAAACTGTTTCAGCTTAATTTCATCGATCAAGGACGACGAAACCTCTAAAGCACAAACTTGCCCGACAGCTCCAGGCAACAAAACCTCAACATGCATCTCGATCAAAGCTCGCCGAAGCTCGGACTGAGACGTAAGGATCTCAAGCGTTCGCAACGCAATTGGTTTCCGACTCAAGGCGTCGGCCACGACGTTAGCCTTGCCCGGATGATAAAGGATTTCGAGGTCATAATACTTAATCAGTTCTAACCACCTCCTCTGCCTCATATTCAACTCCCGCTGAGTAAATATGTATTTCAAGCTCTTATGATCGGTAAAAATCTGACATATAGAGCCGAAAAGATAGTGATGCCAAATCTTGAGCGCGAAAACATCTGCTGCTAACTCTAAATCATGAGTAGGGTAGTTCAGCTCATACGGCCTCAACTGTCTCGACGCAAAGGCAATGGTCTTGCCGTGCTGCATCAATACGCACCCAAGACCCTGACCCGAAGCATCGCTATAAACGGCGAATCCCTCGTTGCCACATGGTAATGCTAAAACCGGGGCTGAAGTCAAACGCTTCTTCAGTTCCTCAAAACTCGACTGTCTCTCGTCATTCCAGACGAACTTCTCGGATTTCTGGAGCAACTGTGTAAGTGGCCGAGCTAGTTTTGAGAAACCCTCGACGAACCTACGGTAGTAGCCAGCCAAACCCAAGAAACTACGGACTTTCTTCACATTTGTGGGCGGCGCCCAATCCAACACTGCCTTAATTTTCTGCGGATCCACACGGACTCCCTCGGCTGAAATCACGTGACCTAAAAACATCACTTCCTTCAGCCAGAACTCACATTTCGAGAACTTCGCATAGAGTTGCTCGGTCCTCAAAATGTCTAACACTATCCGCAGATGATGGGCATGCTCTTCCTCATTCCTCGAATAGATAAGAATATCGTCAATGAAGACGACGACACACTTATCCAAATACTCGATAAAGACTTTGTTCATCAACTGCATGAACACCGCCGGCGCATTAGTTAACCCAAAGGGCATAACTACAAACTCATAATGTCCGTATCTCGTCCGAAAAGCTGTTTTCGGCACGTCGGACTCTCTCACCCGAAACTGATAGTACCCCGATTTCAAATCAATCTTCGAGAATACCGCAACTCCTGCAAATGGTCAAACAAGTCATCAATTCTCGGCAATGGATACTTGTTCTTGATGGTCACCTTGTTTAGTTCGCGATAATCGATACACAAACGTAGTGAACCATCCTTCTTCCGCACAAACAGGACCGGTGCGCCCCAAGGCGAGGCGCTCGGTCGAACATACCCCGACTCAAGAAGCTCACTCAACTGCTTCTTCAACTCTGACATCTCTGAAGGTGCCATGCGATACGGCGCCTTCGAAATCGGAGCCGCGCCCGGCTCTAACTCTATAGCAAACTCAACCTCACGATCCGGTGGCAATCCCGGCAACTCGTCAGGAAATACGTCAGAAACTCACTAACAACTGGAATCGACGAAAGCTCGACTCCACCATCCTCCGCCTTCAAGGCATAACACCAATAACCAGACACCCCTTTCGCAGAGACTCATCGCCTTCAAGGCATTAATAACAAATTTCTGATTTCCCCTCCTTCGCCCCGCGAAGGAGTGCTCGGTGCCATCCTCGGCTAACATGGTGATGATCCTCGTGTGGTAGTTCATGATTGCGCCATGCCGCTCGAGCTAATCATCCCCGAGAATCAAATCCTCACCCTCAATAGTAACGACAATAAGATTAGAGAGCCAAGCTCTCTCACAAATAAACACAGAGTAGTCTCGGACCTCCCGATCACCGACAATTCTATCACCGCTAGGAAGTTTAACAATGAAAGGCTCGCAAGGTAACAAACAGTCGAGACTCAAATGGCGTACACACTCTAGAGAAATGAATGAATGCGTAGCACCCGAATCGAAAAGCACACTGACAGGATGGAAATGGATAGGAACGGTACCTGTCGCCACAGTAGCTGCTGGATCATCGGCCCTCCTCATCTCGTAGATACGCGGCTGGGCAGATCCGACACTGGAAGCTCCTCCTCTAGCGGGTTGACCCCAACCCCTACCGCGGCCGGCACTCGGTGGAGGCGGCGGAGCAAATGAGCCCTGATTCACACTCGGCTCCATAGGTACTGGTTGAGAAGAACGGGCGCCGCGAAGCTGCCTGATCTGTTCACAAAAGGGGGCCTTGTGGCCTAACTGTCCACAAGTATGACAAGTAAACTTCGGACGAGAACACTGCCGGCTCTTATGGCCCTGCACACCACAGTTAAAGCATGTGGGTTCACGAGCGGTGGTTCCAGCGGCACCCCGAAAGCTCCCAGAGAAACGAGCCGAACCGCCCATAGAAATATTTGCAGCCTGAGATTTCTGCTGGCCTCCACTCTTGGGACCAGAAAAATTTCCGACCGACTTTTGCTTCTTGTTCTCACGAGCCAAATCACTAGCCGTCACTGACATATCATAAGCGAGGGCCCTACTCTGATAATCCTTCAAGGTAGTGCAGACGAGTCCAGACATATAGTCCCGAATAGGCAGCTTCATCCTCCTGGAAAAATGGAAAATTTTGTCGCTCTCAGCGAAAACTTGGGTCTTCACATAACCCAACTCCTTGTTAAAATCGGCAATAGCTTGGGATACGGGAATATCCCGTGGTTGAGCATCATAGAAAGCATGCACTCGAGCCTGTCTGACCGGCCACGGACAATACTCGGTCTCTATCAATTCCTGAAACTCGGCCCACGAAGCAACATGATCTTTGGGACCAACGGCCTCCCACCAATCCGTAGCATCTCCCGTGAGAAAGTATTGCGCAATAGGGACCTTACGGTCCTCGGGGCAATTGGTAGCAGTGAAGACTTTGGATATCTCCTTGATCCACCCTTCCCAGCCGATCGGGTCCGAAGCTCCCGAAAACTGAGGAAGATGCATCTTGATGACATCCTGAAGCCAGCGATCCGTTCCGCCCCGATTAGCATGGGCCCGATCGGGGTTCTGGACCACCTGAGCTATAGCCGCCATTTGGTTAACCATTTGATGCATAACAGCCGCAATACCAAGATCGGCGCGCTCATGAGAAGAAGCATGATTGTGACGGTCGCCAGATCGCGGCCTCGAAGAGTGCGACGTGGCCGCCCACCGGCCGCCAGACGCCCTCGCCACGTCCATGGCCACGACCACGACCACGACCACGGTTTCTCAGTATCCATACCGGTGTTAAGAGATATGTAAGTATATCGAGGATGAGTAAGGAAGGAAAAAGCATCCACGATGATAAGCAAATGAGGGAGAATAACCATAGTTCAGGAAACGGAATACAGTACGAAAAAAAATAAAGAATCGAGTAAGGGAACTTACGAACACTGGAAGTACTCAGATGCCGGCAGCGGTGTGACAATGTGCAAAACAAAACACGACTAGACCCAAATAACCGACAAGCCTAGGTATCTATAAACCTAGAGCTTCGATACCATTTTCTGTAACACCCCGAGATATTCGGAGTATACATGCCGCCGTGGACCCCTACATGGGACCCACCAGGCTACAAACAAGGAAACTCCACTCGACTAACCATCTCGGTTAGCGTGGACACACATTTAAATGATATGACATAAAAAGATACACACGGAGCAACCGGCGAAATAAGTATCAACCGACAATGTAACAATTTTAAAGTAATACAATACGGAGTTTGAAATGAAAAAGCCTAAGTACTCGCGAGTACAATCTATAAGTTTATAATTGTGAGAACAACCAAATCGAAATGGACAAAAGAAATAAAAAGACCCAAATGCACATGTCAACGACCTGTGCCAACATCCTCAGATCGTCCGGTGCCCGCTCGTCCGGATAATCATAACCTGAAATCCATAACAAGAATTTCCCCAAAAACGGGTCCCCAACGGGGTTAGCAATTACGCTAGTACAAGTAATCAAGACAAACCAATCGCTTACACATTTCATAGTACATGCACCAATATCATTTCGAAAACCAAAACCAGACATGTCTTTTCCGAAAACAAACAGTCAAACAATTTGCCTTGGGAACAGAGTAATATCATAGATTCCCGCACGAGGCCTCTAAGGACCCTCCCGCGCTGGCTATATTATAAAACAAAACACGCACATGCATCGCCTTGGGAACAGAGTAATATCATAGATTCCCGCACGAGGCCTCTAAGGACCCTCCCGCGCTGGCTAGCTAAACAAACTCATGAATCCGGGACGAAAACCTTTGGATTCCCTCCTTGATCCCGTCGGACCAACACGAGGTGAGCAAATCACACACAAAATACATTACCATTCCACGTTAAGCATAAAGGTTTCCAAAAATACTTGCCTTGAATAATTGATGACGCAACGAACGGAAAGGATAACCACCGACGAACGCTAAAATCAACGGAACCGAACCTAACGATTCGAAGAACATAATTACAACCAACTCTAGACGAATACGGAAATGGCATACACCCGAAAACCCGCGTACGATTCATGTATATTCTTACAAAAATAACAACGAGGGCGGATCACAACCAAACCCTCTCGATTCCGCAAAACCATGAAAATATACCATGAATCCGTAGGGAAACTAATGATATTGACAAGTTTAATCATATTCAACATGAATCCACCAACAAAACGGAACGGATCGGAAGAAAATCCCAAAACCCACAAATCGCCCAAAAGTAGGGTTCTAAGAGATTTACCGTGGATTGATGATGAAGAACACAAGTAGGTGTTGTTAATCTACTTCAAAAACTCAAGGTACAGGATTCCTGAAATAATCGAAGGGAAGAATCGCTCGGAAATCGCCTGGAGAGGTTCTGCGTCGCGGGGAGAGAAGAAAAGAAAATGATGTGTTCATCTGGGTCAACTCCCTGGTTTATATAGCCAGGGAGTGTTAGCGCACGCTAATCCTCAAGGTTAGCGTGCGCTAACGGGATAAAATTACAGGCCAAAATAGTTAGCGTCGGTCCGGTAGCGACTTCGGCCGTTAGCGTGCGCTACTCCAAATCTAGCGTGCGCTAATAACCTATCGGTAGCGCGCGCTATCGACCAATAGCGTGCGCTACCTGGGCATCAGTCGAGTCCAGTGACAAACTGTCCAGAACTCACTTGATACGTTAGCGTGCGCTACCATACAAGCGTAGCATGTGCTAACTGGCACCTGACCGGGTTCAGTAGTAAACTGTCCAGTACTGGACACTCACGCTAGCGCACGCTACCGGGCATCATCAGCATGCGCTAGCCTCTCAACATTAGCGTGCGCTAGTCTACGTAGCGTACGCTAATACGCCAGTCCAGAAGGCTGGAAAAATAGCACTGCCACTCCCACGGCTAACTCGCTAGCGCACGCTACAAAACAATCGTAGCGTGCGCTACTAAGGGACCCCTAGCGTGCGCTATGCAGAAAAAATAGCGTGCGCTAGGTGCGAAATATGAACGGTCCAAAACACCGGAATGTGAACGAGACGTTAAACGGAACATCTCAAGACGCATCGATGTAATATCCGCAAATTCGATTTCCGGTAATTTTCATTTTCCGGCGGAGGTCCGCTTCGACAACTCGCTTGTCGCTGTTTTGGAATTCTGAACCTATTTTGTTCTTGGAGTTTCTCCGCTTAGACGGGTCTCGATGATGTTTTTACGTAATTTCATCTTGTGTTATATTTTGTCTCATGTGAATTTGTCTCTCGTTAAACTCGTTCGATTTCGTCATTTTCTTACTTCCATGAGTTCGTACGATTGAGTAGAGCATGTTGTGAGTTTCGGATTGTTAATCCGACGTTGTGTCGTGATTTTCGGATGTTTGGGCCGTTTTTGTAACTTCCTAGAAATTTAGGGAATTTGTTCCTTGTTCGACCTTGGTTGTGTACCTCAGATCGTTTTGGGGTTCCGTACTTCCATTCGTGTTATTGTTGCCCAAATATCGATTCCTATTGCTTTTATTCTCTTTCCGGATCTTTTTTCGTCATTTTGGGACCCGAGGGGGGTGTGAGCCGCGGCACACATACTACCCAGTTGTTGGCCGAGCAGGCTGTACCGTGTGCCGCGGCACAAGGATTGTGCGCCGCGGCACACAGCCGAGTCAGTGCCGCGGCACACTTGTCCGGGCCGCGGCACACCCGTGGCACTGCCGGCTAAAACCTCTGTCTGCGTGCCCGGCAAGATCCGGCATTGCCGCGGCACATGCCGAGTCTGAGCCGCGGCACACTCCGAATGAGCCGCGGCACATCGAGCGGTCAGCCGACCACCGGGCGCAATTTTTGGCCCTGTGCCGCTGGTCATTAGCCGAGCCGCGCACACAATGCGGTCGGCGCTATAATCGGGTGTTTTCGTGAAGTTTCGCTCATTTCCTCCTTTTCTTCCACCGTGCGAGAGAGAGAGGTTGAGAGGGGATTTCTTCTCCATCCACCCTTTTGATTGTGTGTTTTTCTTCATCTTCCTTCGATCGTGTAGCTCGGATTGTGGATCTAGCACGTGTTCTCGGATTATAGGGTTTGTATCTTCTAGAGGTAAGATCTCTTATACCCTAGTATGATTTTTGGGGAGGGTTTGGTGGTGATCTTGTGTTTTAATCCGAATTAACCGATGTTGTTGTTAGATTTTGATAGTACTCGTGACCCTTGGCTTTCTTGTTTTTGGTTGGGATGAAGTCCCGTTAGTTCACCGTTAACCGATTTCAATTCCCTACGCACTCTTGGTGTTCGATAAATTGTCCCAACGGGTAGAACTAGGAGGGATTTCTTCGTATTCTTGATGTGAGATTGATTGTATATCATTATTGTGTTAGGGTCGGATTTGAGAGGATTGTTCGGACCGGAACCTATTCCTTCGTCTCCTTCGCGTCGTATTACCAAGGCAAGTACCTCGATATACGAATTGTAACTGCGTGAAATCATTGTTGTCGAAGTGTATGATTTTATATGGAGGTATATATATATATATGTGTTTATATATATAGTTACATGTTAAATATATGTATGTATATACGTATATTAATATATATGTTTATGTCGGTGATCGACGAGTGTTGAATTCTACCATTAGTTGACGTACTCAACTTGGATTGATGGGCGAACTATAGTTATTCATATAATATAGTGAGGTTATATATTTATATATATATATATCTATATATATAAATGTGTATATATTCGGTTGAGTCGCAACATAGAGATATATGTGCGGTGTTGATTGAGTTTGATTGATAACGTGTGTGTTATTGTTTATTTGTGTGGATATGGTGGCGGAGAAATTGTGTGACTTGATGTACCGAGTTGAAAATTTTTGTGACAATTGTCCGTGTGCTTGATGTTTGAACAATGTGGATACTTGTTGTGAGAAACGTCATATCCGGAACCTCGAGGGCGGGCGGTGTACTCCGCCTGGTGTACGCCTGCAATGTGCGGCTCCATATGGGTGGTGAACGCCGGTGTCACCTAATGCGCGTGCAAGGGGCGGCTCTTGCGGGAGTGACGCGGTGCGGTGACATGTTCAAGGAGCGGCCGACATAGTGGAGTGAACGCCGGTGCAGTGTGTGAGTGGAGGCGCCCGGCAGCTTATTGGTTACGGGTATTTGAGTGATAGCTAAGACCCCGATACCGAACGATGTTCGTATCTCAAATTCTTTCAACTCACTTTTAATGTTTGTCTTGATACTGCACCGCAATCCGTGTTTTTGAAAGCTTGTTTCAAATTGTTTTTAAAGCGTTGGTATCAGGGTTAGTTAACCACGGAGGTTTGACGAAATCTCCGAGGGTTAATTAATCGGGGGTCTTGAGCAGGATATGTCGAATGAGAGTTCTGTACCTTTGATTGTATTGTGGTGCTATTCTATGTATTGGGTCGAGGACCCTGTGGGATGTTGAGATGATTGGTTTCGCGATGATGTTATTTGGAATGGGTTGAGAACCCTGTGAGATGTTGTAATGATTTCGTTGTGACGGTGTTCTATAAATTGGGTCGAGAACCCCAAATAAGTTGACTTGGTTTTTGTGTAATCGTTTTCCATACGTTGGGTCAAGGACCCGAGAGTTATTGAAATTATTTCCAAAAGTATTCCCATTCGATTTTAAAAACCCCTAAACGGCCCGAGTCAATAATAATGTTTGCAAACTATCTTATCAAAATACTTTTCCTTTTTACAAAAGGGATCTTCCTGACTCCTTGGGCTCGTTTAAAGTTTCTTGAATGTTATTTTCCGTAAGGAGAATGTGACTATGTGATTTCCTTTCACCTTGTGTATGCGAGTGTCATTCTGTGCTGACTGTGGGAGTGTATGGTTTGTGTTAAGGCTTCACGGCGGTTGAATTTTGTGTTGTTACTGTTTGTATATCTTGTATATTATGTACTTGCACTAGCAAAATTCCGGTTGCTAACCCCGAGTTTTCGGGGGTGGGTGCTGTTATGCGCTCAGTTTTGGCAAATCGGGAGCGATCACGGATCGGCTTGGAAGGAGATGGAAGACGACGATGCTAATCACACCAGTCGAGTCTTTTCTTTTGTTTCATTTTGGTCGGTATTTTCTTTGTCGTTTGAGTATTCACCCTTGCATGGGTGTAGTTATCGATTTTTAAATTGAGTTGTCATTCTTTTCTGTGTTCAAGTTTATTGTTGTCATTGTTGTATGAATGTCGTTAGTTTATGAATTGGTTTAAGACCTTGTCGGTCTACTTTGTATTAAATTTCGACCCCAGTCGGTCAATCTTTGAGTAGTCTTTTGGAGTTTAGCCTGGTGGATCCTTGTGATAAGGGTCTACGGCGTGTGACATTCTCGGTCGTATTCTGGGGGTGTTACAATCGAAACATAGAATGGATACACGGCAACCCCGAAACAGCGGTTCCGTATAACAATAACGAGAATCAGATCAATAGATGACGGAAAAGATACACTGTCAGATACCCAAGGGTCACCATGACCGAGAAATACATCAAAAATAAAAATACAAGGGAAAGAAAAATGCGGATATTACAACAACACTAGAAGAGCTAATCAAAAAAATCATTGAATTTGTTCCTCAACCAGATCCAGCTCTAGCTAATATTGTCTGAATGGAAGATCTCACCGTGAGAAAACGAAAAGTGGATTCATTCCTCTCCCTTTGATACCCCATATTAGACCTCTTGTTATTTTTACTTTCTGTCGTGTGTAATAATCGTGCTAAATGGTGGCAGCTTAAGGAGTTTCTTCTTGATCTCTTGACGCGCATCTATTCGCGATTTATGTATTGTTATTTTATTGCTGTAATTTTTATTGTGTGTTTTTTATAAAAGCATTGATGGCAGCGTAAGGCGACTCTTCGGACTTTCTTGATGCGCATCTTAAAAATTGTGTTATACTTCCGGGTATATTTTTGTTGTTGTTTGCCTCGTATATTTTTTATGCAGATCCAAAAAGGCATAGCTCAAGCATCAATTTTCATAACAGGGAGTATTTTTTTTTCTCTTGCTTATTATTATTATTATTATTATTATTATTATTATTATTATTATTATTTTAAAAAAACCGAGGACGGTTTCTTTTTCAAGTTTGGGGGTGGTATGTTTTAATTATTGTGGTGTGATTTGATTATTTTTGTTATTTGGCTTTGATTTTTTTTATGTATATTTATATATATATATATATTTATTTTGTTTATTTGTGAGATTTCTAGATCTGGCCATAACACCAATAATTTAGCTATATACAAGCTTCTAAAATTGTTTTAACCGGTAAAAAAATTGTATATTCCAAAATTTTTTGAGCCTTAATCTCTCTTTCCAAACCTTGTAGTTATCATATAAAATCGAGTCATTCGTTACCTTGAGAAAAGAAGAATAAGTCGGTTGATGAAAAATAGAACTGAAATTTACTTAATTTGTGGAGTTTTTTATTTTTCATGCTTAACTAATAAATGATTTTCTGCAAAAATTCTATTCCCTAAAAAAAAAAGAAAGGAGTCATTGGTGAAAAAAGCTACACGTTAGCAAATAACGGTGTGAAAGCTATCACCTAAAAAAAATAACAAAAAGGAGAAGTGTTGAGCAGCAACAACTTGTAACACCCCCAAGTTATTCAGGGTATATTACAGCGCCGTGAGCCCCGCCGTGGGACCCACAAGGCTAAACAAACGCGGAACTATAAAGCTTAACCGAGAAGGTCTACATACAATGGAAATAAAGACGATACAAATGGTATTCAAAACCATAACCAATGAAACCATATACATCACTGTACAAATCAACACCTCGGCAACACAGGCCGGAACATCAAGGAAACTGAAATACAATACTCGAGTATTTAAAATCCATTCCAGTACAACAACACTGAATGGAGGAATCCAAAAAGATAACCGGAGACAAGACACAGTATCACACTTGCCCATCATCTTCATGCCGACCCGATACCCGCCTGTCCGCTCTCCTGTAACCTGAAATACATGAAACGTATTTCCCCCATAAAGGGGTTAGCCGTCGAATAGCTAGTGCAAGTACATCAATATGAAACACAATACTCCTCGACAATAAAACAAATGTAGCCGTCAATTCATCAATTCAAGACTAGTATTCCGGAATAACTAAAATCTCATAGTGTCACATCAAGACGTATATGAATGCCGTAGGAACGGTTCGTTCATATCATCCGTCAATACATGTATGAATGCCGTAGAAACGGTTCGTTCATATCATGCCATCAATATATCTATGAATGCCGTAGAAACGGTTCGTTCATATCATGCCATCAATATATCTATGAATGCCGTAGAAACGGTTCGTTCATATCATACTATCAATATTTCTTACTTTCAAAGTCGAGAACGTACAATCATAAATATATACTTGCCTTGAATAGTTGACGACGCAACGAACGGAAAGGAAAGTCACCGACGAATGCTAGGAATCAACGAAACCGAACCTAACGATTCGAAGAATACAATCACAACCAATTCTAAACGAACACGGAATTGGAATACACCCGGAAACCCGCCTACGATTCATGTATATTCGTATAAAAACGACAACGAGGGCGGACCACAACCAAACCCTCTCGATTCCGTAAAAACCAAGAGATATACCATGAATCCATAGGGAAACTAAGATTACCAACAAGATTAATCATATTCATCATGAATTACTCAGCAAAACCGAATGAATCGGACAAAACCACGAAAATCCCCAAATATCCCCAAAAGTAGGGTTCTAAAGATCTAACCTTGATTCGCTGGATCGAAGGATGTTATAGGATGATTGATCGATGATATAAACTCAGAAACTTCATGGATTTGTTGTTCAACAACATGGTTTCATCTCTTCCAAAGTTCTAGCCGCGGACCGAAGAGAAAGGAAATGAAAAACGAGTGATAAAATGGCTGCTCTGTCATTTATATACTGGGCCGGAACTAGCGTGCGCTAGCCTTCCCGGACTAGCGTGCGCTATCGGCCAGTACCGGTCCAGCACTCTCGGCCATGGCCCGCACGACCCGGCACCACCGACCAATTCTGCCGACCATGACTCGTCCGCCCGACTCCCGCTAGCGTGCGCTACGGCCGGAAGCCTGCGCGCGCTAGCCGACCTGTCCAGTAGCCTCTGGACTAACAAACTCGTCCGTGCGCACGCTAGTCGGCCGGCGGCGGCGCTACCCCTGCCGGTTAGCGTGCGCCCACGGCCAAGCGATGGCGTGCACTACTGCCGATCCTACTGATTCGAGAACCTCGTAACCCCTGCCCGGGCCCGATGGCGTCACGCCGGTGACTCGGCTGACGTGCGCTGCTGCCGAGCTAGCGCGCGCAGCGTCCGGCCGTAGCGTGCGCTACGCCGGTTCTGCCGTGCTGCTCGGTCGGTGCGACCATCGTCGGCGAGAACCGCGGCCGTCGGCGGTGCGACCACCACGAGGGCTCGGCGACTCGATTTCCAGCGTGCGGGCGAACACGACGAAAAGTTCGCGGACGATATCAACGACTCGAAATGAAAACGTAATGCAATAATTAATCATACGCGACCAAGAAAAGGGTCGAGACAACAAATCTGAATCTGAATACCGAACTTTGGGTAAATTACAAAATGGCCCAAAACGCCCGAAAGTCACGATACGTAATCGAATAACCAAACCGAAGTTCACAACACGTATAACAAAGTTAAATGAACTTACGGGAAACTCGAAACAGCAGTTTCGAACGAGATTCGCAAGAATCGAACTCAAGTGCGGAAAAGTCGTTAAAAAGCACGGAACTCAACAAAACGACACCGGAACGAACTCGGATGTCAAAAAGTGTAGAATTAATCATTCTCAGGATGACGAAACGGTCCCAAGCGAGTCGTCAAAACGGACTTCCGCCAAAAATAGAAAATTATCGGGAATCAAAATTACGGGTATTACACAACTGCCTAATTTTGGGGGTCTTAAAATTTTGCGAAAAATAAAGGACTCACCATTGTTGGTGCATAGCTGCCGTCTTATAGAAAAAATTGGTGAAAAGAGCTACACATTAGCAAATAACGGTGTGAAAGCTATCACCTTTTAAAAAAAAGAGATAGAAATTGTGTTAGTGAAAAGAGCTACACGTTAGCAAATAACGGTGTGAAAGCTATCACTAAGGGATGTAGTTTATGAGCAAGGTCTGAATTAATTAGCGGCTGAATTTCAATACACTCAATTTCATGAAAAATCACAATATTTGACGACGCCGATAAAATTCTTCTTCATATTGAGTCGAAAATAAACGAGTGATCGAGAGCAACCATTAAAGGGAGTCGTGTGAAGTCACGAATGGGAAAGAAATAATCAACCTTTTGGGGGGAAAACCTTACATTTTGGAATTACAAAAATAAAAACCGTGTTTTAACTTCAAAATCGTTAGTAGATTTATTTTGAATCTTGATTCATTTTTATCTACTGTATAAAGTTGGTTATTGTGTATTAATGGCATTTTGATCTCTTTTTATCTTTATATATAATTATTTTTCTTAAATTTTTGTGTATTATTTTTTATTTTTTATTTTATGTCTTATTTTAATTTTTATTTTGTGTGTGATTAATAAAGAGTCTTGCTCGGGACTAGCAAGAATTTAAGTGTGGGGTATTTGATTAGTGCATAATTGATCTAAAATTCATATACAAAATATTCATTTTTCCGGGCATAATTGTACTGATTTGTGATTAAAAATATATATTTTACAGATATGTCCAAACATGAGCTAAAAATGGTTATTTCTGATTGCGACATGAAGCATCAAAAAGGACGGAAAACAAGATCAAATCCAACGACGGGAATTTTTCAAGGCAAAACGACCTACAACACGGCGCAAACAGGACCGTGTTATGTAGGCCGTTTCACATACGGCGCAACAAGGGCCGTGTCTTGGGCCGTTTCACACACGGCCGGTATTTAGCGCCGTGTCCTCGCGCGTATTCCGGAAGAGACCGACTCACCACAAAACGGCGCACAACACGGGGCAAACTGGGCCGTTTTTTATCGCCGTTTTTCAGCAGATGCCATGCAAAATTAGTCCACTTTTGACCAACTTGTGAACTCAACTACAAGATATTTTTTTGGTCAAAAATCTGAAAATTCAAAGACATGGGTGAAGTGTGAACAAAGAATTAAAAAAATGATATTACAATAGATATTTTGAATTAAATAATCAATTGTATTCTTGAAAATCACCTATAAAAGGACATCTTCATCCATTGCAAAATCACCAATTACCAATTCTCATACCCATCTTCTTGCTAAGAAATACTCCTTTCTTTTAGCAATATATTTTCCTTAGAACTTTCAATTTTAGTTTGTATTTTATTTTTGGTTTGAAGTTTTTCTCTCATTTAGTTTGTAATTGAAAAGTGCTTGATCAATAAGCACTTAGTATTTTACTTTCAATTTTTGTAAGCTTGTAACCTTTAAACAAGTTTGAAGTTATATTTTGAAGTTTGTTTCTTGCACTTTGATTCATCATATTCAAGTAAGTTTTATCTATTGTCATTAAGTTCTAGTAATTAAAAGTTTATATATATATATATATTATATATATCAATTATTTCTATTATAATTTTAGTTTGTATAAACCAATGAGTAGCTAATCTTTCTTCCTAGGGGAAGGGGGATTTCTATTAGGTTATATATTGAGTATTTGATTGATTTAAACTATTTTTAGGACTAATTGGTTTAAATAGAGATTGATCATATCCTATTTTTACTAATGAAACCTTCTTGATTGATTGTTGAGTGAATTGGAAACATATCTTTTCAATCTATCAAATGTTAATCTTGTTATCAACATCTTAAGATTGCGAAAGTGGTTAAGACACCTTTGATTACGAAAGTACAGAGGTGAAAAGTTGATTACTCGATGAACGATCGTTTATCCTAAAAATAGTCAAGTTAGAGAAATGAAAGGACTAATTGGTTTAAATAGAGATTGATCATATCCTATTTCTACTAGTGAAACCTCCTTGATTGATTGTTAAGTGTATTGGAAAAACATCTTTTCAATCTATCAAGTGTTAATCTTGTTATCAACATCTTAAAAAAACAAAAGTGATTAAGACATCTTTGAATACGAAAGTACAGAGGTGAAAAGTTGATTACTCGATAAACATTCATTTTTTCTTTTATATTCGTATAAATCAATTCCGATACTTAATTAAAAACCTAATTTAATGAACCCGTAATCCCCTAGATTTTATAAATTCCCAACTCATTTTAATTCTATTCATTTTCACTAGTTAAAAATAGTCTAGTATAAAAATAGTCTTCTTAAAAATAGTAGTATTAAAAATAGTCTAGTATAAATAGTCTAATATAAATAGTGCATTTTAATTTAGTTAATTTAAAAAACCAAAAAAAAATATATTTTAGTATATTTTAGTATTTACTTCTTGCAATCTATACAAAATATTATACGAAGCCCTGTTGAACAATCCTCGAGAGAAAAGACCTTGGTAGAACTTACCACAACTACTTCTACCTCGTATATATTTGCGAGCGACTCAAGAACTCCTGTTTTTAAGATAAGTTTTTGACCGATCACTAGGTCCATGAACCACATCCCCATTCAAAAGCATTCATCCAATAAATACTAAATAAACGGATTGCATAGAGATACATTGATCCAACCAATATATAAACAATAAATAGAATTGATCTAATTAATTCACACAATCGGTAATATAAAAACGTTCAAAGTAATTCAGTCAATCACAAGTATTCCAATAAATCAAGTTTCCCTCATAAAATGAAATACCATATATCATTTTAATCATATTAAATATAATTTAAAATACGGGAAATTAATTTTCAGGAATACACGAAGAAAACGAGCCCGAAACAGGCCCGAAAGGGGCTGGACCGCGCCCGAAACACATCGGGCAGGCCTGCCTAGCAGCCCTGGGCCGCGGCCCCAATCCAGTCCGCTTGGTAAGGCTGCAACAGCCCTGGACCGCGGCCCCCTGAGCCCTGGGCCGCGGCCCCCTGAGCCCTGGGCCGCGGCCCCCTTCTTTCGGTCCACTCCTGGGCCGTCCAACGGCAATTCGGGGCTAGATTTCGACCGGATATCCAATATCAATATTTTCCGACTTTCATATCTTCAATATAAATCACATTTCTCAGAAATTAAAGATTTATATTTAGACATAAATTTACGAAAATATAACTACAACAAACGAAAAACATACACCACGATTATGACTATAAATGATTCCAAATCATTCACCATCCAATCGAGCATTCCAAACGCTAAATATCGTATATATGATCGCAAGACCTACGTTCCGATACCACTGTTGGGATTCGGTGCCTAAAACGAAGGCCCAGCGGAAGCGGTAAAACGAAAATTAATTCGATCTGAATCTATACGAGGACCGATCAAGCTACGTATATATGAATATAAAAACAAAAACAAGGAAGATTAGAAATCATACCCTCGTAGTCCATTGATAAAATGATGTACTCCTTGAAGATGATTCCCCAAGCTTTAAATGCTTTCCACGAATCCAATCCCCTACCCAAAAAAAACACTACGTCTCTACTTGCCACGCGTTGGAAAAATGAATAGAACGACAACCACCCAATTAACCTCTAAGGCTACAGCTAGAATCAAGTGATGGAAGATTTCTATGTGATTATGACACTCTAAGTGTATAACTCATAATCTCTCAATTATCTCTCAATTTTTCTCCAAAAAAAATCAAGATTAAAATGAAGAACAATGTAAATACTTGAAGAACTATTCTTCTCTCTCTCTCTCTCTCTCTCTCTCTCTCTCTCTCTATCTTTCTCCCTCCCTCCCTCCCTCCCTCCATCCCTCCCTCTCGTTTGAACCGTGTATCAAGTGTACCCAAGAGTGAGTTGGTCTTTCAATATATTCTTCAACCTATCTTATCAAATCACCCTTTACATATTAAAAGAGATTTGATATCTCTTAAGGTCATAAGTCTTCCATTATAAAATGGAGACAAAGACCAAGAGGGAAGGTGAGTGGAAAGGGGCGACCATCTATAAGGAATCGAACAAGTTCGGTTCGTTTCGGACTCCCGTGAGTCCAAACAGATAAATTACAATTCTGTTCCGATGTATTTATATCAATTAATTAATCCAATTAATTAATTATATCAAACAAAATAATATAATTAATTTCTCCAAGAAATAATTATATCTATGAATTAAACTAATAACCAGTAATTTATTTAATTCATTAGGCCGTAAATTAATTTATCCAATAAATTAATTTAGACATCCAATGTCCCAAAATTAATTAGACATCGAATGTCCAATAAATTAGATATCCAATATCTAATATTTATAAAGAGAGAATAAGCTCGATTCATTCCGTTGTCAATCCTATTGTGCGACTCGATAGGTCCGTATCAGTTAGCAATGGGAGGAACCAAATAGTAGTAGCACCACCTATCCAGTCTGGCGGCCTACAATGTACCCCAACTGAGAACGAATGATTGGGATCATTCAAAAACCATTTTGTCGTGAATACCAATATACGTATAAACCCTTCTTTCAAATGTCCCGATCAAGTTATAGGGTCACGGTCAGTCAAACTCTATCTGTACTTGATGTTATGCATGAGTTAATGCAAATCGAGATCATCGAGCTCTCGTGTATCCAATACAACTAGCTCCAATGCTTTGGCTAAAGACTTATAATCTCATCTGCCAATAACCGCATATGACATATAACCCGTTCACTAACAGGAGAAAGAATTCTATCTTGGCATTTAGTAGGACCTGCTACTTGTCCGTCAAGATGCACGTCGAGGTTGATCCCCATCTTCCGATTTTATGGGTTGAACTACTCTAATGAAAATCTTAACGTCACAAGCACATCCCTACCAAATCCTCAACTCAAAGATTCACGAATACCTATCACAACCTTTCGATTCCGTCATTGACTGTCCCGTAGTGAAATCCGTGTGACGAATCGAGGATGAGTCAGTTCGAGTATACTAATCTAATTAGCATACCTATAACGTGTGCTCCCACTAACCATTAATGTTCGACAGGCACTCTCCAAGTCAAAGAACATGTCATGCAAGTCTTCACATAAACTTTACGCCCAGTCAAGTTTCATCGACTTGCGAACGATTAAGTATTTGAGCGATAAACCTTTCCAGTGCCGATCTCCTTATCTAATAAGGAGTGGAATATTTTGCTCTCAAATACATGGACTAGTTTCATATATATATTTTACGAGCCAGGAATACCAGTGACTTCCAGTAAATAAAGAAACATACAATTGCCTTTTGATAATGATTTACATAATAACAAGTACAATGCCCCCACTCAATATCCTATGAGTGACATTCGAGGGCATACTCCTAACACAAACTTCAGGCGACAACTCGAGTGAAATCGAGTTCCTCAAAAAATGCCTCACGGAGCTTGAAAATAAATAAATCCAGCCATCTCAAGTTCAGAATGGCTTAACGGCCAGGAGAGTCCCCAGTGTTTTGGCGAAGCCTCTCCCGGAGAAGTTTATGGTCCCCTAAATTTCCCCATATAATGAGGAGACTGACCCCAATGCTCATCTTGGACATTACAACTCCAGGATGGACCTGTACGGGTGCTAAGACGCATTCCGATGCCGGATGTTCTCCCTGACTTTTGGGGAAAGGGCCCAAAGGTGGTATCACTCGCTAGGGGTGGTATTTCGAAACCGAAAATTGAAAACCAAACCGAAAAAATCCAAAAAAGGAACCGAAGAACCGAAACCAAAAAAGACCGAACCGAAAAATAGAAAAACAGAACCGAACCGAATTGGTTTGGTTTGGTTTGGTTCTCGGTTTGGGGTCGGACAGAACCAAACCGAACCGAAATGGACCAGTCAAAGTCACATACTAAAACGACATCTTCTTGTGAGTTTTATGTGTTTGAGATTTTAGTGTAATTTGTTTTTCTTTTTTTAAGACCCTCATGGATACAAGGAGGACCGATAATATGCTTGTGTAATTCGTGATTCAACTAATTTAGATTTAGAGAATGAGCTATTGTGATTTGTGATTATTATATCTTTTGAGATATTTGTAAATTGCTATGCAAGTCTACCTCTTATTTGAGCATATATATAATTTTTGTTGAATTGTTGTTATATATAACTTATTCTATTGAATATAATATTTGAATTTATATTGTGAAGAACCGAAAAAACATCAAACCAAACCGAATATTTATAAAACTGAATTTAACCGAACCAAACTTCAAAAAGAACCCAACCAAACCGAAACCGAATATTTGGTTCGGTTATTGGTTTCGGTCAAAAACCGAACTGAATGGAACTGAGTCTACCCCTATCGCTCGCTACCCCACCACTCTATCCAGACATGGACTCAGCTCACTGCGATGTTCCGATCCCATTTTATGGGATCTCTAATGCGCGTCGCCCCGCGGTCCTCCATCGCCTCAATAGTGCAGGGTCCAAACGACTCCCTCAAGGATTATATATCTCGTTTTAATAAATGGATATTGGAAACGGAACCATGTCCGGCGATGCACTAGCCATAATTGCTCAGGCCAGCCTCATGAAAAATTCTTTTTTCTGCTGGACGGTGTGCCAGAACATCCCCCACACCTATCAAGAGTTCTTAGAGCGCGCTAGCTCCCACATCGCTGTCGAGGAAGCTATGCCGGCACCAGTCCTAGTCATGCCCACCGATCAGAAAGGATCGTACAAGAAGATAGAAGACAAGCATGACTCCGGGGAAGCCCGCCAAGAACCTCGCCGGGAGAATAAGGCCACCGGATCCTATTCGACAGCCCCATCAACCCAGAATTATCGGGAGCAAAGGCCCGAGCTCATGGCCAGCTTCGCCGAGATATACTCTGTTGGGGCTGCGACCATATTCGACTAGATAAAGGATAAGAATTTGCTTCCGGTCCCTCGGCTGATCTACAAAGACCAGAAAGACATGGATCAGACCCGCTTCTGTAAATACCATGAATCGACGGGTCATAACACCGAGCAGTGACAAGACCTCATCGCATCCGTGATCGCGGTGTGCGACGATACCGGGTTGAGGTGATTTACCCGGAACCCACCCTGGGATTGCCAAGATCGGGCCGACCCGGCAAAAGCAAAAAATGATCGGGTGCCTCCGCCCCCTAAATCTCCCCAGGAAATCCTTACTGTCATGGTGACGGTCGAAATCGAGGACCATCGATCTAAGCGACAGAATAAAGCCTGTATTCAAGAGGCCACTACCTCCTACCAGCGGACAGGACACCGACCCGAAGGATTTCTGTCAGTGGCCGAAGAAACCCCGAGCTGGCCATCACTTTCGAGGAATCAGATGCTGATGGTTTGGATCATCCCCATTCCGATGCCCTCGTCATCACTCTGTCTATAATGGGAATCCCTGTACACAGAGTGTTTGTGGATTCAGGGGCCCATGCCAGCATCATCTACCTTCATACCCTTCGTAGGATGAAGGTGGACCAATCCTAAGCCCGGCCATGCAAGGAGGACATCCGAGGGTTTGCCAACTGCCGCACCACACCGTTAGGAGAAATTGAACTCGCCCTGGAGTTTGGTTAGGGGTCGATCAAGAGAACAATGATCACCATCATAGGCCGACCTGTGATGTCGAGGCTGAGGGCAACTCAGTCCACTTATCACCTGTACATGAAATTCCCCATCCCGGACAGCATCGGGGTACACAGGGGAGATCAACGTGTCGCCCGAGAATGCAATCTTAGCATCCGGGCTCATGAGATAAACACTGCAGCGGGCACCCTGGGAAGTATGCCGGAAGAAATGGGAGCAACGGGATCCGAACATATTGGAGAAGGTGCCGGGCTAGAACAAGACGCCGAAGGTTCCGGGGCCTCTCAAGCGCTAGAAATAGAAATTAACCGGGATGCATACCGAGGCCGTAGGCCTGGAAAAGAACCGATCCTAGAGGATGATTCCGTCGACCCGCGATTCCAGAAACTAAAGAGAAAAATTCGCCATGCTGAGCCGACAGAAGAGCTGGATCAGGTCGACATGGACACTTCTAATCCCGTCCGACAACTTAGGATCGGCCACAACCTCCAAGAACTGATCCGTTCCGAGCTAATCTCCCACCTGAGACAAAATTTGGACGTATTTGCATGGACCCATTCGTACATGCCTGGAATTGATCCAGAATTTGCATGCCATCGGAAGAATATTGACCCCAGTTCGAAGCCGGTCATTCAGAAACGAAGGAAATTGGGGCCTGAGTGGCAGAAGGGATTAGAAGAAGAAGTGGAGAAGCTAATCGACAATGGATTTATCCGGGAAGCCAGATATCCGACCTGGGTGGCCAACCCGGTCCTGGTTAAGAAGCCAACCGGGATGTGGCGGCTCTGCAATGACTTCTCCGATCTAAATAGAGCCTGCCCAAAAGATAGCTATCCTATGCCCCACATAGACTACATGGTTGACGCGATTGCCGGACACGAGCTGATGAGTTTTATGGACGCATACTCTGGATACAATCAGATCCGAATGCATCCTACTGATGAAGAAAATACCTCCTTCTACTCGGCCCGCGACCTATATTGCTACCGCATGATGCCGTTTGGGCTTAAAAATGCTGGCGCGGCCTATCAACGCCTGGTAAATAAAATGTTTTGTAGCTTGATACGTCATACAATGGAGTTTATGTGGATGATATGCTTGTAAAATCTTTGCGTTCGGCCAACCATGTGAATGACCTCAATAAAATGTTTGCAATTTTGCGAGAGTACAAGATGAAGTTAAACCCAAAAAAATATTCATTTGGGGTAGGCTCTTGGAAGTTCCTCGGCTACATGGTAAGCCAAAGAGGAATTGAATCTAACCCCAATAAAATTAAGGCAGTGACCAAACTTTTTCTGCCAAATTCGGTCAAAAAAGTGCAGAGCCTCACCGGCCCACTATCCGCGCTAAGTCGCTTTATCTCTCGCTCAACCTTGCCAGAAAGCTTTTGAGGCCATCAAGGAAGTCTTGGCAGAAGCACCAATCCTGCAATGACCGGCCCGCGGAGAGCCTCTCAACTTACATCTTGCGGTGTCTGACTCCGCAATCAGCGCTGCTCTTATCCGGATGGAAAATTCAGTTCAACATCTAGTCTATTATATTTGCCATGCCCTTCATGATGCCGAGCTCCGTTACGCCCTAATGGAAAAGTTGGCATATGCGCTCATAATGGCGTCCCGAAAACTAAGGCCCTACTTTCTTGAAAATCAGGTAGTCGTCTTAACGAACTAGCCCCTAAAACAAATCATGCACCGACCGGACGTCTCTGTCCGGATGATTAAATAGGCCGTGGAGCTCGGACAGTTCGACCTAGCCTTTGAATCGCGCACTGCCATAAAAGGTCAGGTCCTGACAGATTTCATCACGGAGTTCACGCCAGCAATCACCCAAGAGAATGACCGATCCGAGGAGTGGTCACTCTACGTAGACAGGTCATCGACTGCCGACCGAACAGGTGCAGGAATAGTCCTCATCAGTCCCGATCAACGGTTGTTCGGTTCAGCCATTCACCTAGGTTTTTCGGCCACTAATAATGAGGTAGAATATAAAGCCCTCCTGGCCGGACTGGAAATGGCGACCTCCCTCGGTCTCACTTGCCTCATCGTCTTAAGCGACTCCCAATTGGTAGTGAACCAAATTAAAGGTGAATACGAAGCCAAGGAGCCTAAACTAGTCAAGTACCTCCGCCTAGCGCGAACCCGGTTGCAAGACTTCCAAGGAACTATACAACACATTCCTCGAACCGAGAACATCCAGGCCGACTCCTTGGCAAAGGTCGCATCCAGCTCTGTAGCCGAGCATATGAACGAGGTCAGCATTGGGTACCATGCGTCATCGGCCCTGGAAATGGCCGAAGTCTAAACAGCCGATCAGTCGGGGCCGCAAAAATAGATGTAGCCGATAATTCAATATCTTCAGAACGACGTTTTACCCGTGGACCAAGACCAGGCACGATCACTTCGAACTTTGTCCGCCCAGTTCACCATCGTGGATGGAACCTTATACAACAGAGGGTATTCGGTTCCATTACTAAAGTGCCTATTCGAGTCGGAGACAGACTACGCCCTCAAAGAGGTGCACGAGGGTATATGCACCAACCACTCCGGCGGACAGGCACTAGCCTTCAAACTGATCCGGCAAGGATATTACTGGCCGAATCTCAAAAAGATGCCATTGCGCTCGTACAAAAGTACGTCCAATGCCAAATCTTCGCTCTTCAGATCCGATCCTCACCGGAAACACTCACTTCCGTTTATTTCCCATGTCCATTCGCCAAGTGGGGGATTGATCTAATCGGACCCTTGCCTAAAGGACGGGGAGGAGTACAATATGCCATCGTCGCAGTCGATTATTTTACAAAGTGGGCGGAGGCCGAACCCATGGCACGGACGACCGAACAGAAAATAGTCGATTTTGTTTGGAAGTCCCTCATCTGCCGATTCTGGATCCCTCAGTCCATTGTCTCTGATGATGCCAAGAAATTTGATAATAAGAAATTTTGGGCATTCTGCGACGGCCTCCACATACGAAACAACTTCTCCACGCCGTACTATCCACAATCCAATGGACAGGTCGAGCCGGTCAACAAAATTATAAAGCAGCACCTCAAGACCCACCTCGAAGAACTCAAAGGTTCATGGCCAGAAGAACTCCCTGGAGCATTATGGGCTTATAGAACAACACATCGGTCCGGCACTGGAGAAACTCCTTTCTTCTTAGCTTTCGGCACTGAAGCCGTCATCCTGGTCGAAATTGGGGCACCTACCTACCGAGTAACCCATTTCGAAGAGCGAGATAACGACTTGGCCCTCCAAGTAAACCTGGACGTCATTGTCGAAAAATGGGCCCAAGCAGAAATGCTGAACGCCATCTTCAAAATAAGATGCGTACGCTATTACAACTCCAATGTTCACCATAGAAGCTGCCAGGTCGGAGACCTCATTCTTAAACGAGTATTGGGACCGGATCCCGGACCACTTAAGCCTAAATGGGAAGGACCATAGATTAGCGAAGTCCTTCATAATAGGGCCTACCGGCTAGAATATCTGAAAGGCCATAGATTTACTTATCCATGGATGTTATGTATTTAAAAAGGTATTATTAGTAAAATTTGACTTTATTCCTTTCTTAGCTTCGGCACTATGAAAGACCGAGCTCGCCTCGGCACCATGAATGACCGGATCCCCCGTTACTATAAGAGCGAGCTCGCCTCGGCACTATAGATGACCGGCTCATCCGGCACCATGAGACCGAGCTTGACTCGGCACCACGAATTACCGGCTCCTCAGGCACTATAAGACCGAGCTCGCCTTGGCACCATGAATGACCGTCTCCTCCAGCATCATAAGATCGAGATCGCCTCGGCACCATGAATGACCGGCTCCTCCGGTACCATAAGATCGAGCTCGCCTCAACACCATGAATGACCGGCTCCTCCGGCACCATGAGACTGAGCTTAACTCGGCACCACGAATGACCGGCTCCTTGATAAGTGTCAGTTTTATATACTTATCTGTGATTAGTATTGATATATTTCACCCATACTTATGAGCTAGTCTACTCGTTTTTGCTTTGAATTAATTAGTTTTCAATAATTCTATTTTATAGAATGAAGATGTAAATTTAGTCTTAATCGGATTGAATTACTGATTTACTCAAGAAATAACATGTTTATAAAATATTCTCTTTATTGAAATTTTATGTATTCATGTTGTAGGGATTTCCGAGATGAGTTCGGTAGTCTTTCTGGATTCAAAATCAGAGTTATATATCAAAAGTTATCATCCGAATAAGATTTGGGGCGAAACGCAAAGTCTAAGAAATTCTGGGCTGAAAATGAAGTCTGAAACTCTATACGGGCATAACATCATAAAGTTACGGGCGTAACTCACACAACAACTAATGTGCAAAAGCCATAGCCATGTTACGGCCGTAACTCCTCAATGTTACGGCCGTAAGTCCTCATAGTTACGACCATAACTCCTCAATGTTACGGCCGTAACTCTTGACATATTTTTGATCATTTTTTAATCTTTTATACTTTTGGTCTATTATTGAGGGGATGGCTGGCCTTGATCCGTTCTAATGTAATAATGCTGGAGTTTTGGAGCTATTAGATGACTTTAGGTGTATAAATAGACCCCTTAGATCCATCATTAATCATCATTCATCTTATTATTTTCTCACTTTATAATACTTTTTCTTTGTGTGAAGAACACACTTGTGTTCTCGAGTGATTTATGTAATAGTAATTTAGCTTATGTTGTTGAGGGAGATTATTACTTCTTTCTCCTTTATCTACTAAGGGAGCTAGGATCAATTCTTTCTCTTTTTCAACTAATAATAACCACTCAAGCTTGTAATATGTTGAATAAACCCTTCATGGGCTAAGTTATCCTTAGTTGGGATTATAAACAAGGTTTGTCATGTTATTTAAGTTTGTGTAAAGATCTATTATGGATTACTTATTATTGTATGTGATTTTCATTGTTTTACCAATCTTTATTTATTTGGCCAATAAATGATGATATTTATGGTCTTCATATGTTTCGAAAGAAAATATGTTTGATTAGATCAAATGATCTTCACTCTAAGTTGTTCTAGGGGATAGAAATATACCTCTAGACCTTAGATGATTCTTTGAGTTATTTTCATAAAACATAATGCTATATATTGACGTCAATCAACATAGAAATATAGTGGATTGATTCAATATATAAGGGGCGTTTTGACATTCGAAAGAGGAACCGTCTTTTTAAGGAAAATCGAATCTACACAACATAATAAGTAAATACTTCTTATGATCTCCTATACATCTTCTATAACTAATGATGAACTAAGTTTGTAATCCCAACTATTTCATTTTACCCTTTTATTAATCTATTATTAGTGCAATATTTCATTTCCTTTAATTTTAGAACTATTATTGCATTTTCCTTGCAATTGTCAAACCAAACTCTTAAATTGTGTGTTTCACTCATCTTAATCCCTATAACAAATAGATAAAGTGTATAATTCAATATATAACCTAACTTCCTCGTGGGATCGATAAACCGGACTCAAAAAGTCCACTTACTACTTGATACGATATCGTGCACTTGCGATAGTTACACAAAACACGTGTCACTCCTCCGGAACCATAAGACCGAGCTTGACTCGGCACCACAAATGACCGGCTCCTCCGACACTATAATACCGAGCTTGACTCGGCACCATGAATGATCGGCTCCTCCGGCACTATAATATCGAGCTTGACTCGGCACTATGTGTAATACCCGGTTGTAATTCAGTCATTATCATTCAGTAATTTCATTCGGTGATTGTCACTCAGTGGATTTTCACTCATTTATAATCATTCATCAATCATATTCATTCACCGTGTTCACCGTTCGGAAAAACTTCGAGTTGTGTATCATTATTGTTCATTGTTTTAACTTTCCTCATACGAGTTCGACTTTGTTAGATCACCATTAATTTTTGGTAACTCCAAAAATTCTAAATCTTTGCAATATTATAGAGTATCGAGTTAGCTTTCCAATGGTTCAAACGGTGAGTCAATCGGAGTCCGGACGAGAGAGTTATGGTCGTTTTAGCTCACCCGCTCATTTTTCAGATTTTGGCCGATCACGGCCGACCGGACTCGGTCGTGTCGTCCGACACGGCCCGTGCCGTACTCGTCCGGATAATGCCGAAGTGTCTGCCACAGGACCCGACCGTGTCGTCTGCAGCGCGGAAGTCGCACCCTTCCGGATAGGCGAGCAACTGCCTGGAGGCCGGCCGTGTGCCAGGACATGGTCGAGTCAATGCCGAGCGCCGCGGACGGGTCACTGTCGGTAGGCCCCTTCGCGCCGCGACCGTGTCAAGCAGACACGGTCGAGTCCTCGCCGGCCAGATGCGCGCCGCGACCGTGTCGGCGCACGGTCGAGTCACCGCGAGTCACCCCTATAAATTCATTTTTGAGCATTTTGAGCTCATTTCTTCCATTTTTTCCATCTTCTTCACGCAACCGAGAGAGAATAACTTGAGGGAGAGATTTCTTCATCAATTATCATTTGAGTGTGTATTTTCATCACCTTCAATCATTTGGGAAGCTTGGATAGTCGTTTTTACACGTTTTCATCGGATCGAATTGGTTGGATCTTCAAGAGGTAAATTCTTCAACACTTTGGACTTCGATTTTGTGTTGAGATATGATGTTTTGGACGTTATAATCATGTTATATGAAGGGATATGTATATGATTATGAGTTTGTATAAGGATTCATTGGATTATTGAGGAATTATTCAAGAACACGTTGAAAATCGAGTTGTAATTGGGGATTTTCGACTAATTGTTGTTATAATCACATTTTTGGATATTCATAACGGATTATTGATCGTATTGGAAATGTTTTGTTGGTTTGAAACACTTCTTGGGGATTTTGATATTGGTATATTGAGGTTTGATTGTAAACAATCGGAGTTTGGACACTACGTGTTTGATTTAATGTCTCTATAGACTTGGTTTAGTCGTATCGACGTTTGGAATTCGTTATATTCGTGTTTAATTCGTGTATTGATCGGATTGTTGGTAATTGTATTGAATTAAGGTTGTTCGATGACCGACACTTCATTTAGGACGTTGTTCTTGGAAGGATAATTTTCACCGGTATTGAGTAAGTTAATTCTTACTCGGTTAAAAGGATATTCATACCTTTTGTTGTTGATCATTCATAATCATAACTCATTCATCATTGTATTAATCATATTAAAACTTATTATTGTCAATTAATCACTTCAGTCATAAGGAACGACGGTTCCAATCTTTTCATTGAGCTATCATTCATTTCATTATTACCCTCATCTCGGTGAGTCATTCTTGACTTTGTCAAATTATTATTTATTCATTGATATTCATTACGGTCATTCTCGTTCATATGACCTTCGGGTTCATATTGCGTGGCGGGTGTGGGCATGTGGAATTTTTAGTCGGGCACACGATGGTTATTGTATTGGGTTCACCGATATATTAGACCGTGCACACGGGAAAGCGTTACACCGTGAGACTAATTAGGTACACGGACGGGTGTTGTACACTTACACGAACATTACGGGCGTACTATGATACTCCTCTTGGCGTAATTCATAACTAAGAATATTTCATAACTTGATTAATCATGATTGTGTATTTTCAACCCTTGAAGATTGTTGTTACATTTAATCGGCCGTTTGGGGATTTTGTTTTTCAGTCATGGCAAGGCTAAAGCACGGGAGAGCACGGTGACAATGAGGAGTCCTAGTGATACTAGTAGGGGCCCCGATCTTTGATTATTCATGTTATTGTCCTTTATTTTCCATTATGAGACTTTCATTTGAATACCCCGTTTCATTCAGTGTTGTGTATTTTATCTTCATATAAAATACACTAGTATTCGGTATTGTCCTGGTGTGTTGTAATTAAACTCCTCATCGGAGTAATTATTGTTGTAATGTAGTTCGGTACTACATTTATCTTGTGTAATTCATTCATTTTCATTTGCCTGGTGGGTCCCAGTTGGGGATCTACGGCACTGTAATATCCGCCTAGTTTGGGGTGTATCAGAGTTGGTATCGGAGCGTGGTTTTGAATACTACCTTCCGAGTCATGTCTCATTTGAAATCATCGTCATCGGACTAGTATCATTGGACTTTCGCGTCACGTGTGACCTGTGCAGATGCCGAGCCAATCAGACCGAAAGAACTGTAAGACTTCTAACGCCATGGTATAATTTCTGGCAATAGTCATTCATTCATCATTCATCATTTAACAATCCTCAAACATCATCATTCATTATGATCGGAACGATCATATTAACTCATCAATCACTTAATTCATTTCATTACTCAGTTAATAATCAGGACGATCATGTTAACTCATTAATTACTCAATTCATTTCATTACTCAGTTGTCAATCTGGATGATCATATTATCAATCTTGTTAAGTTATTCAAGATAATCATTTCAAGAATTTCATCGATAATCATGTAACTTGATAAATCATTCATAAAATCACTAAGTTAGAGTATGTATACTCATTTTCATCATCTCATGACATAATCATAACGTGCTAATCATGCGGGAAATATAATCATTATGCGACCTTCCTACTTGGTATGGAGAGAGGCATCGAGAGATGCACGGGGAGAGGCGCGGTGCGGACCGAAACCCGAGAAATAATCACTCGGCCGAGAAATCGTGCGGGACTCGGCTCGATCAGAAGATATTCGGGTTGATCCACTCACTTTTATGCGAGCCATGATGACCCATGTGCGGTTGCTCAATCATCATTGCGCCACTCGGCCGGATTAATCGAGAGAACTCTCCGTATGAGCATTTGCTAAAGAAAGTCTTTGAACAACAACCTTCATTTGTCACAAGAAATCAACGGCGTAATCAATCCGAAGGCGGTCGATCAACCTTCAAGAAGCCTCGTGTGAGTCCTATCGTTTCGAGCGACCTCTACGGCGCATAATCGTGCGGGATCTCATTCCGGCGGCGTTCGGCCATCACTGTTTCAATTGTGGGCAGGTCATTTCAGCCGAGTGTCCAAACCGTCTATCACGTGCTATAATTGTGGGAATTTTGGGCATAAGGCCCGTTTTGCCGAAAGGACTCCAAGTCGGCTCGTGCGGTATCTCAGCCAAGCAACCAGCGTTTGAGAATCGACCGCTTTGTCATCGTCGTTTAAGACAATGGAAGCAAATAGAGTTGGAGCTCGTATTTATCGACGAGCGTCGGTTCGGGGACCGGCAAGTCCCAGATTCATATGATGAGGAGGATCGACGATCCGGTGGCCGAATGATTTCGTATACTCGTAATTTTATTTCAACTTGTGTGTACCTTTTGATCTTTGGTACACCGCATTCATTCATTTTCGAATCATGCCTGAATAGACTTAATTCGGGATAGTCCTACTTAATGACCGCGATTGGTTAATGGATCTAATCGTGGTGAATTTATCTTAGGACGATGTAATTTCGGTATTAGTTGGTTTAACCGTCTTGATCATCCTCGGTATTTGTTAGCGTTTGGTCGCTATCTTCCGTCGTTGGTCGTCGAATGTGTGCTTCAGGAAGTAATCCCGTTGTTCCATGAGAATTTCTATTATGGCGAAAGCGAAGAAATTCCAATCGAACTATTCAATCATTCATTGTATCATTCTCATCGATTGGCCTTTCTAAGGCAATCGAGTTATTCAATCATTCATTGTATCATTTTCATCGATTGGCCTTTCTAGGGCAATCGAGTTATTCAATCATTCATTGTATCATTTCCATCGATTGGCCTTTCTAGGGAAATCGAGTTATTCAATCATTCATTCCATCATTCCCATCGATTGGCCTTTCTAAGACAATCGAGTTATTCAAACATTCATTGTATCATCTTCATCGATTGACCTTTCTAAGGCAATCGAGTTGTTCAATCATTATTGGTACCTCTTCTATCGATTGACCATTCTAGGGCAATCGAAATGTTCAATCATTCGTGGTATCATTGTCATCGATTGACGATGTATTTCCAGACGAGTTATCTGGTTGCATTCACATAGAGTAAGGGAATTCAGGAGTGAGTTGGAGCCGGTACGTCCCTTTTATCGAAGGCACCGTATCGGATGACCCCGACCAGAATGCAGGAGTTGAAGATTCAACTTGAGGAATAGTTCGAGAAAGGTTATCTCCGACCGATTGCGTCCCCGTGAGGAGCACCAGTGTGATCTGTCAAGGAGAAGGATGGCTCGTCTCGTGTGTGTATTAATTACTAGGAGTTGAACAGGGTGATGATCAAGAGTAGTATCCTTTACCTCGTATTGATGATCTTTTAGATCAACTTCAGGGAGCTTCAGTATTTTCCAAGATCGACTTAAGATCTGGATATCACCAGTTGCGGATTCGAGAGTCGGATATCGCGAGGACAGCGTTTCATACACGCTATGGTCATTATGAGTTCGTAGTTATGCCGTTCGGGCTAACTATTGC
The DNA here is from genome assembly GCA_033398695.1 of Orobanche coerulescens. Taxonomy (NCBI): domain Eukaryota; kingdom Viridiplantae; phylum Streptophyta; class Magnoliopsida; order Lamiales; family Orobanchaceae; genus Orobanche; species Orobanche coerulescens. The sequence goes on along the minus strand of CM065816.1, from coordinate 110,913,166 downwards.
ACCTGTGGTATTCATGGGGGTTAATGAATCGGGTTTTCATCGACTTTTTGGATCAGTTTGTTGTTTTCTTCATCGACGACATTTTGATTTATTCTCATAGCCGAGAGAAATACGAGGTTCATTTTCATCAGGTTCTCGACGTGTTGAGACGAGAGCAACTTTATGGAAAGTTTTCCAAATTGAGTTCTGGAGGTCCGAAGTGACTTTCTCGGACATGTAATTTCATCTGACAGAGTTCGTGTCGACCCTCAGAAGACGGAGGCTATCCGAGATTGGCAACCTCCGAAAGATATTAAGTAAATCCGATGTTTCCTCGGATTAGTTGGTCAATTATCCAACCCACGATCTGGAGCTAGAAACCGTGGTTTTCGCGTTGGAAATTTGGCGTCATTATCTGTATGGCGTTACATCGGATATTCACCAATCATAAGAGTTTAAAGTATATATTTACTCGAAGGAGTTAAATATGCGACAGAGGCGGTGGTTAGAACTAATCAAGGATTATGATATTGAGATCCTTTACCACCGGCAAGGCGAACGTTGTCGCCGACGCCTTGAGTCGTAAGTCCGTGCGGAGCAGATGCTTGCTCGTTTAGCGATTCGAAGAAGCTTCAACAGAATTCCTTAGACCCGAGATCGAGGTCCGGCTTCACGAGTTCGGGGACAACTTTGTATGTTAGAGATATCATCGTCACTTGAGGAGGTAATCAGAGAGAATCGGAGTTCGGACCCGGCATTGATGCGCATACGTGAAGATGTGGCTCGGGGAAAGCCTCGGATTCGTGGTCCACGAGGATGGACTTTTGAGGTTTAAGAACCGGTTGTGCGTATCGCGAATGACGAGTTGAAAAACTCTATTTTGAGAGAAGCTCATGCTACCCTTATTCTCGTTCATCCTGGGTCCAAAGAAGATGTACAAAGACTTGAAACAAAATTAATGGTGGAGTAATATGAAGCGAAGTCGCGAATTTGTTTCGAGATGCTTAACTTGCCAACAAGTCAAGATTGAACATCGATCGGCGGTATGTCAAAACTCTTCCTATTCTAGAGTGGAAGTGGGAAGACATTTCTATGATTTCATCACGAGTTTGCCGACGAGTCGTCGTGGCATGAATACGATCTGGGTGATTGTGGACCGCTTAACTAAATCAGTTCATTTCCTTGAGATCAAGGATGCGTGGGGTCCCGAGAGACTTGCCCAGCTATTCATCAAAGAGATAGTGAGACTGCACGGTACTCCTAAAAGTATCGTTTCCGATCGTGACGGACGGTTTGTGTCACATTTTTGGAAATCAGTTCATCGTGCTATGGGAACTCAGCTCAATCTCGATCGCTTTCATCCTCAGTCCGACGGACAATCAGAGAGGACTATACAGACATTAGAGGACATGTTGAGGGCATGCGTCCTCGATTGGAAGGACGATTGGGAAGCCCAACTACCATTGATCGAGTTCACGTATAATAATAGTTGGCATGCTTCCATTAAGATGGCACCTTACGAGGCCTTGTACGGTCGTCGTTGTCGATCTCCCTTGTGTTGGGATGACTTGTCAGAATCAATCGGCACCGAACCCGTTATGCTTATAGCCGCCCGGGAGAAGGTAGCTTTGATCAAGAGTCGTATGTTGACAACTCAGAGTCGACGAAATCATATGCAGATAATCGTCGTCGACCACTAGAGTTCGAGACGGGTGACCATATTTTGGTCAAGGTAACCCCAGTCGAGGTATTTTTCCGTTTCGGAAAATGGGGAAGTTGAGCCCAAGATTCATTGGACCGTTTGAAATTTTGGATCGAGTAGGCGAGTTAGCTTATCGATTGGCTTTACCTCCGGCTTTGAGCGGGATTCATAATGTGTTTCACGTCTCTCGATTGCGGAAGTATGTTGCCGACCCGAGTCGCATACTTCGGCCGACGAAATCGAGATCGCGGATGATCATTCGTACGAGGAGCGTCTGTACGAGTGTTAGAGCGGCGAATCAAACAGTTGAGGAACAAGACGATCCCTTTGGTCAAGATTCAGTGGTCTAGACACGGAGTCGAAGAGGCCACTTGGGAAATCGAGGAGAATATGCGGGAGTGTTATCCCGAGTTGTTTGACCCTTAGTTTCGGGGACGAAACTCTTTTAAGGGGGGGTGTATGTAATACCCGGTTGTAATTCAGTCATTATCATTCAGTAATTTCATTCGGTGATTGTCACTCAGTGGATTTTCACTCATTTATAATCATTCATCAATCATATTCATTCACCGTGTTCACCGTTCGGAAAAACTTCGAGTTGTGTATCATTATTGTTCATTGTTTTAACTTTCCTCATACGAGTTCGACTTTGTTAGATCACCATTAATTTTTGGTAACTCCAAAAATTCTAAATCTTTGCAATATTATAGAGTATCGAGTTAGCTTTCCAATGGTTCAAACGGTGAGTCAATCTGAGTCCGACGAGAGAGTTATGGTCGCTTTAGCTCACCCGCTCATTTTTCGATTTTGCCGATCACGGCCGGCCGGTTCGGTCGTGTCGTCCGACACGGCCCGGCTGCATTTCGTCCGGATAATGCCGAAGTGTACGCCACAGGACCCGACCGTGTCGTCGCACGGCCGAGTCGCACCTTCCGGATAGGCGTAACTGTCGCTGCAGGCCCGACCGTGTGCCGGGACATGGTCGAGTCAATGCCGAGCGCCGCGGACGGTCATTGTCGGTAGGCCTTCGCGCCGCGACCGTGTCAAGGGCAGACACGGTCGAGTCCCTGCCGCCAGATGCAGGCCGCGACCGTGTCGAGCGGGCACGCCGAGTCCGGGTTGCCGAGTCAACCCCTATAAATTCATTTTTTGAGCATTTTGAGCTCATTTCTTCCATTTTTTTTCCATCTTCTTCACCTGCAACCGAGAGAGAATAACTTGAGGGAGAGATTTCTTCATCAATTATCATTTGAGTGTGTATTTTCATCACCTTCAATCATTTGGGAAGCTTGGATAGTCGTTTTTACACGTTTTCATCGGATCGAATTGGTTGGATCTTCAAGAGGTAAATTCTTCAACACTTTGGACTTCGATTTTGTGTTGAGATATGATGTTTTGGACGTTATAATCATGTTATATGAAGGGATATGTATATGATTATGAGTTTGTATAAGGATTCATTGGATTATTGAGGAATTATTCAAGAACACGTTGAAAATCGAGTTGTAATTGGGGATTTTCGACTAATTGTTGTTATAATCACATTTTTGGATATTCATAACGGATTATTGATCGTATTGGAGATGTTTTGTTGGTTTGAAACACTTCTTGGGGATTTTGATATTGGTATATTGAGGTTTGATTGTAAACAATCGGAGTTTGGACACTACGTGTTTGATTTAATGTCTCTATAGACTTGGTTTAGTCGTATCGACGTTTGGAATTCGTTATATTCGTGTTTAATTCGTGTATTGATCGGATTGTTGGTAATTGTATTGAATTAAGGTTGTTCGTGCGACCGACACTTCATTTAGGACGTTGTTCTTGGAAGGATAATTTTTACCGGTATTGAGTAAGTTAATTCTTACTCGGTTAAAAGGATATTCATACCTTTTGTTGTTGATCATTCATAATCATAACTCATTCATCATTGTATTAATCATATTAAAACTTATTATTGTCAATTAATCACTTCAGTCATAAGGAACGACGGTTCCAATCTTTTCATTGAGCTATCATTCATTTCATTATTACCCTCATCTCGGTGAGTCATTCTTGACTTTGTCAAATTATTATTTATTCATTGATATTCATTACGGTTATTCTCGTTCATATGACCTTCTGGGTTCATATTGCGTGGCCGGGTGTGGCTGTGTGGAATTTTTAGTCGGGCACACGATGGTTATTGTATTGGGTTCACCGATATATTAGACCGCACACGGAAAGCGTTACACCGTGAGACTAATTAGGTACACGGACGGGTGTTGTACACTTACACGAACATTACGGGCGTACTATGATACTCCTCTTGGCGTAATTCATAACTAAGAATATTTCATAACTTGATTAATCATGATTGTGTATTTTCAACCCTTGAGGATTGTTGTTACATTTAACGGACCCCGTTTGGGGATTTTGTTTTTCAGGTCATGGCAAGGCTAAAGCACGGGGAGAGCACGGTGACAGCGAGGAGTCCTAGTGATACTAGTAGGGGGCCCCGATCTTTCAGTTATTCATGTTATTGTCCTTTATTTTCCGCTGCAGACTTTCATTTGAATACCCCGTTTTATTCAGTGTTGTGTATTTTATCTTCATATAAAATACACTAGTATTCGGTATTGTCCTGGTGTGTTGTAATTAAACTCCTCATCGGAGTAATTATTGTTGTAATGTAGTTCGGTACTACATTTATCTTGTGTAATTCATTCATTTTCATTTGCCTGGTGGGTCCCAGTTGGGGATCTACGGCACTGTAATATCCGCCTAGTTTGGGGTGTTACACTATGAATGACCAGCTCCTCCGGTACTATAAGACCGAGCCCGACCCGGCATCATTGACGGAAGATATCAAAAAAAAAAATACACAACCGAACCAACCCGGCCAGAACATCCAGAACAAAACAAGTAAACAGGTACTGGAAATAAAAGTTTATTCATTCGAAGAATATTTTTACAAAGAACATCCCGAAAAGACTAAGGAAAAGAAAAGACTGAGGCAGGCAGGCGATACATAAGACAAAGCCTAAAGCTACTCGGCTCCGCCACTCCGGCCAGCCGCTTGGAAGGACTGCCCTTCGCCTTCACCAGGAGGGGCCAATCCCGAACCTCCAGTAGCCTCATCGGCCTCCGGCTCGTCAGCTTCCAGTGGCTCAACCTGCAGGTCGGATGCCCGAGACTCTATGTAGGCGCGGACCTCCTCGACTGTCTTCCCTTCCTTCATGAGATCCAATATCTCATAGCAGGTGGAGACATAGTTCAAGTTAATGAGCTCCTCAAACTCGGGCGTTTTCTTGAAGGCAGTCGCCCCTTCGGCAAGACCCTTAGCGTAGCCCGAATCCTCACAGGTATCAAGCTGCTCGGTCAGATGCTCGAGGTGAGCCTTTGTCTCCTTCAAATAAGCATCATGCTCGGCCCGGATCGCCTCGCACTGCTTGTGCATCGCCTCGTCCGCCTCAGTCCTTTCACAAGCCTTGCCCCTCCAGATATCGGCCTCGCAAGCCCGGCTCTCGAGAATCTCCATCTCTCCCTTCACGGGCAAATATGGTCTCCTCCCTTAAGGTTTAAAGCTCGGCCGACATTTTCTTGTGCTTCTCAACCAGGGCCTGAAACTCCCTGGCTGCCTTCACGTAGGTCCCGAGCGCACGGCCGAGCTGGGCATTTACAAACTGGATCTGCTCGGATGGATCCATGTCATTTGTGACAGTTCCATCTTCAGCGTCCATCCCCGAATAGGAACATGGCTCGACTCAGCAACAGCCGGCGGAACCCGACCCAGCATTTCAGCGGTAGGAGTGGTCGCCCGAACATAATTCAGGAACCAGCGCGGCCTCCTCCCCCGCATCTCACCACAGGGGTCCTCCACGACGCTAGGCTCGAACTCATCCACCGATCTCCTCCAAGATCCCCCGATGTAAAACCATTGCTCCTTCCAGCTGTGTATGGTCTCCGGCACATCCACCACCTCCTTGTGCATGGCATGCCGAGCTGTTAAACAAAACTAGCCCGAGCTGGATCTTCCGATCGACCTCCACAGGAAAAGGCTATTAACTCCTCAAAGCTGGGCTCGGGCCAACCGTGCTGGTTGAAAAGAACGAAGAGACCCACCAGCCGAGCCCAGGAGTTAGGATGAATTTGGGCAATGGGAAGGCCCCACTGCCTCAGCCATCGGGATAAAGCTAAAGGGAGCGGGAACCTCAGCCCCATCAACAGGGAGCGGTAATATACCGCCGTGCAACCGACATGCGGAAGGTGAGGCCTCTCCTTGGGATACGGGACGAACATCCGCACCGCCGCCGGGATCTTAAACCGCCGCCGCCAATCCACCAGTTGCTCCTCCGTAACGGCGCTGTGGATCGAGGCTGAGTCCCACGTAAAAGTCCGGCCAAGGCTGAACTCAGACCATCTCAGGCTCAACTTCTCCTTCTTCATCCGAAGCCTCGCCGACCGCTGTTAACGACACCACCACATCTGTTTCCTCATATCCCGACGACCTCGCAACCTCGCCGCATCCCTCCTCATCACTCCAGTTGACGGGAGTCCCCCCTAGGGACAAATCCGCCACCCCTATGCGGTCCGGCGACACGGACAACTCTGCCGCCCTCTAATCCCCCAGATTAGGCATCTCGATTATTTGAAAGAAAAGAAAAGAAAGGGAAACAAGAAGAAACTCACTAGATTTTTCTCTGCAAAAAAGTCACGAAAATGGCGAAGGAAGAAGAAGAAGGGAGAAACCCTTTATTTATAGGGGGAACCAGGCATTAAATGCTCGACATGTGGCACGTTGATTCGCACTGAACTGTTGCGAGAACCAAGGGTGCGTGGACGCATCGCCAAACTGAATGCGGCCACGTGTCCCTCATCATGACACGAAGACGCGAAAATCAAACCGACACATCTCTCGAAGAGATGTTCCTTCGAGAATCTTATCCTCCCTAACAAGCCGTCTTGGGCTAACTACGAAACGACTCTAGCCCCGCCCACCTGGCATGGCCCTGGACTCGGGGGCCCTTGTTGATAGTCCATCCGTCTTGGCATCCACATAAGCGCTCCCCGCCAGCTCAACCATCCCGATTGAGAGGACCAGAAGGGCCGACCAAATACAGGATAAATATTCTCCAAATCACCATCATGACACAACCGATCAGAGCAGCGGGAAACTTGAGGTACGACCCCAGAGTCGGACACAACGGATAAGTATCACCAAAAGCATGAGGAACATGCATACAAGACATGCGGAATAGGCACACAGGACAGTTAATGCATTCTATTCTCCCTCTTCCCAAAGCAGTCCCCAAAAGGCGCCGCGTGTCTAAGGTGTTAGGAATATGCCCTCGAATGCCACTCAGGGGATGAGAGAGTAAGGGCATTATACTTGTAATTATGGAATAATTAATAAAAAGGCAATATGATTCATTCACTGTTTATTGTATTTCAATTGCATTCTTGACTTGGTAAACATTGAAGTGAAGTCCATGTAAATAAATCGAACATTCCATTCTCGTTATGGGATAAGAGAAAATGTACTGGAAGTGTTTAAAGTTTATTTACGTAAATTGTTCGCAAGTCAATAAACTTAAAATGGGCATTAAGTTTTAATATGACTTGTATAATCGATGCTAGACGTGTGCACGTCTTGATAGCATAGTTATAAGTATATTGGTGGGGCCAAGATACTCGAACACGACTCATACTCGATTCACCACACGGTATTCACTCTCGGAGAGTCGATGACGAATCGAAAGGTTGTGATAGTATACGTGGACCTTTGACTTGAGGGTTCGGAGAAGATGTGCTGTGACGTTTAGTTTGTCATTAGAGTAGTTAGACTCATTTGCTTAATTGCCGAGTCAACCTCGAAGTGCGGACTATACGGGCGGTAGCGATCTTCTTGTACGCCAAGAAAGGATTCTATCTCCAGTTAGTGAGCGGCGAATGTCTATACGGTTAATGGCAAATAAAGATCATAAGTCTTTGGCCAAAGCATTACGATATAGTCGTATTAGATACACTATTAATCGGTCGGTCTTGATTTGCATTAACACATGTATAGAGTTTAGTCAACAGTAGGGTTTGACTTTACCGTGACAGAAGACTTGACCGACATCGATGAAGGGTCTATACGTATATAGTATTCACGACATAATGGTTACGGAATGATCCCTTCATTCGTTCTCGATCGGGGTTTACTGATGCGGCCCGCTAGGCTGGCTAAGTGTTGCCCGCACTCATTGGTTCCTCCCAATGCCGGCTGAGACGGACCTACGGAGTCGCGCATCAGGAGCGTTGACGGATAAATGTGAATTTATTATCTCTCTATTAATATTAGATATTGGATATCTAATTATGATTTATTGGATAAATCAAATATCGGTCTTATGAATTTAAATTAAGTTACCGGGTAATTAATTTAATTCATAAATTATATTTCTTAGAGAAATATATTTGTATTTGATATTATTAATTAATTAGATTAATTAATTAATATAAATACATTGGTGATTAAACGGAGTGTATTTAGCTGAGTCGTTTGACGAACGTCTAATTACCTAACCGAGTGACTCGGCTCGTTTTCTAGGAAACTTCCACCATGGGCCACCTTCCCTCTCCCCACATCACATGGAATCATTTCCATGCATGTGTATGTGTTAGTTGTATTTTTGTTATTATGTGTTGACATTTTATCTCATTATTAGACATATTAATTATATGTTTGAGAGATATATATTAAACACACATGATAACAACCATACACACACACACACATACTTTCTTGCTGCTACTTCAGCCGTGAAGTACTCTTGAGGGAGAGAGAAATTTTTTTTTTTCAAGTTATTTTCATCTTAGAGGTGAAAGAAATTCAAGAAAAAATAGAGAGAAAATTCCTACGGTAACTTCCTAGCCGTGTTCTTGGAGAACGAAGTTACGTCGAATTTTCCGGGCAACTTCCGACGCGTGTGAAGTAGAGGCTTCGAATTTTCGGTGCTTGGAACGAAGGGATTTCGTGTTCGGGACGGGATCGTGATCATCGTCTACATTTTACGAAGATTTATTTCAAAGGCTTCAAGGGTATGAATCTTTATCTTTGTATTTATTTTTTCGTATATACGTTACTTGATCGATCCTGTTTGGGATTCGTATTTATTTCCGCTGCGTATTTCGTTTTATTTTCGGAATCCCAACAGTGGTATCGGAGAGAGGTCAATGTTTCCGTATATACGATTATTTGTGCATTTTGAATGCTTTTGGATGATGATTATGATTTAGAATCATGTTTGGAATAATCGTAGATTTTAAATTGTTCGTTGTAGCATCACGTTTTTGGAAACGGGCCGAAAAACGAAGAAACGGGGCTGCCGGCAGTGGTGCTGGCAGCACTGCCTGGGCTGCCTGCCCAGGTTGCCGATCATGATCGGCCATGATCGGCCATGTCTCGGCCACAGCGGCCGAGAATGATCGGCCAGCCTGCCGAGCAGTGGCTCGGCCAGGCAGCCCTCGGGTTTTTGGCCCGATTTTGAATCGGGCCGCGGGCTGGGCCTAAAATCGGATTGTCCGGGACTCCGTTTTAAGTTTATATTTCGTTTTAATTATTTCCCAAAATTTAAATTGGATTTTAATTTGACTAAATTAATATTTGGAATATTTTTGAGTTAAGGGAAATAAATTAAACGAGAATATTATTTTTGGCCGGATTACTTCGAACAAATTAAAATGATGATTATTAGTATTAATTTGATTAATACCATTAAAATTGAATAGATTAATTTTATATTGATTGGATTAATATATTAATTGATTATTTAATTTTAATGCCACTTTATATTAATTGGATTAATATAGTAGAAATTGAATAGATTAATTTTATAGATTAATTAGATTAATTTATATTAAAATTAATTGTTTAATTTCGTTGCCATTACATGTTGTATGGAATCCTTATGTGATGGTGATATAGCTCGTGGACTTAGTTTTTGATTTGTTCGATTCGATTGGGTTGTAAAGGCCGTTTTGAGCCTATTTATTTTTACTAGAAAATTTGTATAGGATGCATTTTTTCAATGATGTAAGTATTATTTTGGGTATGACGAAGACCGAAGACAACCGACCGAGAAGACGAAGAATCGAAGACGTATTTTTTTATTTATTGGGTCATTCGCTTGCCCAAGATTAGAATTAGGTCCATGAGCTATATGTTGGTAGTAACTAGGTTACTATTTTCTGCTTTTCATTTTGAATGATTGACAAACATACAAACGCGCGTATAAATGAATTAATGTGCAAAGTGTAACATTAATCGCGAAATTCTCCGACAACAAATGACTAAGTTTGAAAAAGGTTACGAGGTTTCCTACCCTCCATCAAACTCGTAGAAAATTGATACCCGAGCTGATGTGCTATGCTTCCGAGTTATCGGGGTAGTACATTTGGTAGAGGTTGAAAAATTCTTGAGTGCATTAGATGCCTTCGGTTGGTGATAAATTTCGCCCCTAGAAACTTGATAGGTTGCCGGGTGAGATTCAATAGTCAAACCGATAGACGTTGATGGTCAACAACTTAGATAGTCTGGATTGCCAAGAAACCTGATAGGTTGAGGGCATGAAGACTAGGGGTAAAAGAAGATCAAATCATCCGTTAGACGGGTTGGTGTTAGACACCACTTTACAGAAATTAATTGGCAAGAAACCTGACAGGTTGCGTCTGTTAAAATTTGTAAAGAACTTGATCACCACTAAGAAGTCGATCTAACCATGATTTCCGGATTATAACATGGGAGTGTATAATTCCGATAAAATTAGTGGGAGCCGAGACAAGAATTATACAAAGCCCTTAAGTTCTATACTCGGTCATAATTAAACAAGTCACTAATTTAATCTTGTCTAAATCTTTGCAGAAAACGAAATTGAATCTCTCTAAAATGGCTAAAAACCCACTTGCAATACTACTTGAAAAGAATCTCCTAACTGGCCCTAACTTTATTGACTGGTTGCGGAATCTGATGATTGTACTCAGTATGGAGTCTCTGGGATACGTCTTGGAGGCGGACATTCCACCGACTCCAATCCGAACTAGGGGTAATCAGGAAGACATTGACGTCCATGAAAAATGGGTCAAGGATGATGTGCTAGTCCGTGGTTTTATGATGGGCTCAATGACTAATGAGCTGCAGAGAGCGCACGAGAAAATGACTTCTGCTAGGCAGATTCTCGCACACTTGACCGAACTTTATGGAGAGCACAGTAGGACTGCTTTTGTTCAGTGCTAGGATGAAAGAAGGGGAGAAAGTGGGAGACCACGTCCTCAAGATGATCTCTATGATTGAGAGGCTCGAGGTGCTCAACTGTAATATGGATTTATCCCTTCAAATTGATCTCATCCTTCAATCTCTACCTGACTCTTTCACGCAGTTTGTAATGAATTTCAACTGTAATGAAATTACATGCACATTAGCTGGGCTAATGAATAAGCGGTGACGACAGATCTAACATGAAGACTAAACCGAGAGAGTTTGCTCTTGTGATTTCTTCGGGCCTAAGAGGTCCAAGAACAAGAAGAAAAAGACCTACGAGCAAGACAAACCCAAGAAAGGGGTGCAAAAGGAAAGGGCAAGGCCCGAAAGGTTCAAAAGGTTGGCGGTCCAAACCTACGGACAAATGCCTTGAATGCGGTGAGTGGGCCATTTGGCGAAGGACTTGTCCCAAGATTAATGGCGCATCAGTACGGAACTTTTTGTTTTTGAAACTAATTGTTCCGCCATCGTATATTCTCGCTTCATGGATTCGGATTGGTGCCACTTCTCACATTTGTACTATGAATCGGGATCTGGAACGGCAGTAGAAAACTTGAAGTCGGGAAATAATGATCACCGTTGAAGCGGACAAAGTGTCGAGGCAACCGATATTGGATCAATCCTTCCGGGTTTAGAATCGGTTTTATTTTGACATTAGATGAAGTACTTGTTTTGCCCAAGGGGCATAAAAACATTGTATCCATTCCAGTCTTGGACCGGAAAGGATTTTGTTTCTTCATTGGCAATGGCGGTTGTAAAATTTATTTTCGAAATAAATTGGTTGGAACAACTACATTGTTGAATGGTTTATATCATCTGAACATGCAAAATAAAACAAGATGAACACTATAACTAGGAAACGTGGTAGGCAAGATACTAATCAAGCTCTTAAATGGCACCTTAGACTTGGTCATGTTGGTCGACCAAGGTTCGAAAATGGAGAAAGATGGACTTTTAAGTCCATTGGGTGTAGAACCCTATCCAACTTGTGAATCTTGCCTTAGAGGCAAAATGACTAAGTTCCCCTTCACAGGGACTTTTGAAAGGGTGCCGATAAACTTGGATTGGTGCATACCGATGTTTGTGGTGCTTTAGAAGTAGCCCGAGATGGATATCAATATTTCATAACGTTCACAGATGATCATACTAGGTATGGGATTGTGTACTTAATGAAACATAAATCGAAGCCTTTGCTAAATTCAAAGAATTTAAGGCCCTAGTTGAAAAACAAACTGGATGTCATATCAAAGCACTTCGGTCGGACCGAGGTGGCGAATATATGAGCACCGAGTTTGATGAGTTCCTTAAGGAACATGGAATAGTTTCACAATTCACGCCTCCAGGAACCCCACGGTTAAACGGTGTTTGAAAGGAGAAATCGGACTTTGTTGGACATGGTTCGCTCCATGTTAAATTACACCGATTTACCTATTTACCCGTGGGGTATGCCTTACTAACCGCCTATATCCTAAATAGATGTCCTTCCAAATCTGCTATCACTCGCATGAGATGTGGAAGGGTAAGAAACCAAGCCTTAATCACATAAGGATTTGGGGATGTCCAAATTTATGTCAAAAAGGCTAAGGTGGACAACCGAAGCGAGGTCCATAAAAGGACGTTTCATAAGATACCCAGAGGACTCTATGGGTTATCTATTCTACATGCCAGAAGACCATAGGGTCGTTGTGGCATTACAAGCGCACTTCCTTGAGGATGAATTCATTCAGGAAGGTGGCTCGGGTAGAAATATCTCTTTAGAAGAGCATAATGAAACTCCTAAGGAGACATCTGATCAGGGATCAAGAACCGAACCTATTGTAACACAACCTCCACTTCGAAGGTCTGATAGGGTATCTCACTTACCTGAGAGGTATGGCTATACACATGTCGAGGAACTGGGTCTCCACGACACACCTGATAGCAGTGAAAACGACCCTGTCACCTATGACCAAGCGATAGTGGATGTAGACTCTGATAAATGGCAAGAAGCAATGGAAGCTGAGATAGAATCGATGCATACCAATCAGGTCTGGACTCTAGTAGATCTTCCAACTGGCATGAGGATTATTGGAAATAAATGGATCTATAAGAGAAAGACTGATGGGGATGGCAAGGTTGATGCCTATAAGGCCAGACTTGTGGCAAAGGGTTATACCCAAAGGGAAGGAATCGATTATCATGATACCTCCTCTCCCGTAGCTATGATAAAGTCGATTCGCATGATGCTTGCCATTGCTGCCTATTATGATTATGAAATATGGCAAATGGATGTCAAAACAGCTTTTCTAAATGGATACCTCGAGGAGGAAATCTATATGGAACAGCCTAAAGGTTTTGTGTCCAAAGCTAATATTCATAAAGTGTGTAAGCTGCAACGAGCCATTTATGGTCTGAAGCAAGCTTCTCGGAGTTGGAACCTTCGATTTGACGAAGCAGTTAAGGACTTTGACTTCGAACGAAATGAGGAGGAACCGTGTGTTTACAAAAAGATCAGTGGGAGCAACATTGCGTTCTTAGTACTATATGTAGATGATATTCTACTTATAGGAAATAACATAGCAATGCTCAGCACTGTGAAAGCTTGGCTTTCTAAAACGTTCTCCATGAAAGACTTGGGAGAAGCTTCCTATATTCTAGGGATCCGTCTTTACAGAGATAGACCGCGAAGAATGATAGGACTTTCCCAAGCCCTTTATATCGATAAAATCCTAAGAAGATTCAAGATGGATGAATCTAAAAGAGGGTTCCTTCCCATGCGACATGGAATTCATCTCACCACGAAAATGTGTCCTCAAAGTGAGGAAGACAAGAGAGAGATGAGTAAGGTACCCTATGCCTCGGCAGTGGGTAGCCTCATGTACGCTATGTTGTGTACGAGACCAGACTTAGCCTACGCTGTGAGTATGGTAAGTCGATTTCAAGCAAACCCGGGAAGGGAACATTGGACTGCCGTAAAGAACATTCTTAAGTACTTAAGAAGAACTAGAGATTTAGTTCTTACTTATGGTGGTGGAGAACGAAGGTGATTGGATTCACCGATTCGATTTTCAAGGAGACAATGACGACTCTAAGTCGACATCCGGGTATTTATTTACTCTCAATGGAGGAGCAAGATTCTTGGAGAAGCTCCAAGCAAACCGCTCGCAGATTCCACTGCCAAGCAGAGTATCAAGCCGCCTCAGAGGCTATCAAAGAAGCATTTTGGATGAAGTAGATTATACAATAACTTCAAGTGGTGCCTAACGCGGAGTTGCCTATATCACTATTATGTGATAATGATGGAGCTGTCGCCCAAGCCAAGGAGCCGAGGGCTCACCACAACACCAAGCATATAGAGAGAAAGTACCACATCGTTCGAGAGATGGTGGAAAAAGGATATGTTTCATTGGAAAGAGTAGACTCAAGACAATGTCTCGACCCACGACTAAGCCATTATCTCAGGCCGTCTTAGAAAGACATCGAAGAACATGGGTATTGGATACCATGATGTGTGGCATTGAGTGCAAGTGGGAGATTGTTAGGAATATGCCCTCGAATGCCACTCAGGGGATGAGAGAGTAAGGGCATTATACTTGTAATTATGGAATAATTAATAAAAAGGCAATATGATTCATTCACTGTTTATTGTATTTCAATTGCATTCTTGACTTGGTAAACATTGAAGTGAAGTCCATGTAAATAAATCGAACATTCCATTCTCGTTATGGGATAAGAGAAAATGTCTTGGAAGTGTTTAAAGTTTATTTACGTAAATTGTTCGCAAGTCAATAAACTTAAAATGGGCATTAAGTTTTAATATGACTTGTATAACTGATGCTAGGACGTGTGCACGTCTTGATAGCATAGTTATAAGTATATTGGTGGGGCCAGTATACTCGAACACGACTCATACTCGATTCACCACACGGTATTCACTCTCGGAGAGTCGATGACGAATCGAAAGGTTGTGATAGTATACGTGGACCTTTGACTTGAGGGTTCGGTAGAAGATGTGCTGTGACGTTTAGTTTGTCATTAGAGTAGTTAGACTCATTTGCTTAATTCTTGAGTCGACCTCGAAGTGCGGACTATACGGGCGGGTGATCTTTGTACGCCAAGAAAGGATTCTATCTCTGTTAGTGAGCGGGCGAATGTCTATACGGTTAATGGCAAATAAAGATCATAAGTCTTTGGCAAAGCATTACGATATAGTCGTATTAGATACACTATTAATCGGTCGGTCTTGATTTGCATTAACACATGTATAGAGTTTAGTCAACGATGTAGGGTTTGACTTTACCGTGACGAAGACTTGATCGGGACATCGATGAAGGGTCTATACGTATATAGTATTCACGACATAATGGTTACGGAATGATCCCTTCATTCGTTCTCGATCGGGGTTTACTGATGCGGCCCGCTAGGCTGGCTAAGTGCTGCCCGCACTCATTGGTTCCTCCCAATGCCGGCTGAGACGGACCTACGGAGTCGCGCATCAGGAGCGTTGACGGATAAATGTTAATTTATTATCTCTCTATTAATATTAGATATTGGATATCTAATTATGATTTATTGGATAAATCAAATATCGGTCTTATGAATTTAAATTAAGTTACCGGGTAATTAATTTAATTCATAAATTATATTTCTTAGAGAAATATATTTGTATTTGATATTATTAATTAATTAGATTAATTAATTAATATAAATACATTGGTGATTAAACGGAGTGTATTTAACGGAGTCGTTTGACGAACGTCCAGTACACAAACCGAGTGACTCGGCTCGTTTTCTAGGAAACTTCCACCATGGGCCACCTTCCCTCTCCCCACATCACATGGAATCATTTCCATGCATGTGTATGTGTTAGTTGTATTTTTGTTATTATGTGTTGACATTTTATCTCATTATTAGACATATTAATTATATGTTTGAGAGATATATATTAAACACACATGATAACAACCATACACACACACACACATACTTTCTTGCTGCTACTTCAGCCGTGAAGTACTCTTGAGGGAGAGAGAAATTTTTTTTTTCAAGTTATTTTCATCTTAGAGGTGAAAGAAATTCAAGAAAAAATAGAGAGAAAATTCCTACGGTAACTTCCTAGCCGTGTTCTTGGAGAACGAAGTTACGTCGAATTTTCCGGGCAACTTCCGATGCGTGTGAAGTAGAGGCTTCGAATTTTCGGTGCTTGGAACGAAGGGATTTCGTGTTCGGGACGGGATCGTGATCATCGTCTACATTTTACGAAGATTTATTTCAAAGGCTTCAAGGGTATGAATCTTTATCTTTGTATTTATTTTTTCGTATATACGTTACTTGATCGATCCTGTTTGGGATTCGTATTTATTTCCGCTGCGTATTTCGTTTTATTTTCGGAATCCCAACATAAGGCACACTCTCCCTCTGACAAGTGTACGGACGCATTCCCAGATATCCTCCAGCTGTCGCCTGCGGATTGGTCCAGACTTTCTATATTTAGAAGGAATGTACAAAAAGAAAGGACTTTTGGAAAGGTTGAGAAAATAGACAAAAAGAGAGAGAGAAAAAAACAAAAGAAGACTTGTAATAAGGCAAGCAATTAATATAGACCAACTAAAAGTTCAGCTTGACTCTATATCAGAATAATAAAATCACTTAAATCCAGTTGACTTATTTGTTCATATTTTTCTGTTTTCTACGTGGCTTTGACCTACCTAGTCCAGGTTAGCACACGTCACATTGGTCAAATCAGTCATCAACAATAACCAATGCAAATCAAGATTGTTTGGTTATGTTCTTTTTCTTTTAAAGGTTAATAGTCTAATTCCAATATTTATGTGTTAGAGTGCAATCGATATTTTTTGTTATATATTATAAACTTAAGAGAAAAAGAGAAAAATGAAGGAGGGGAATAATGATCTGTGTATTTCTTACGAGGGTCAAATGTCTTTATTTATAGGTACACATCTAGAGTTTCAGGGGTATAGAGGTCAATCATTAATGTATACATTAATTATAATATTAATTACAATATTAATTACAACACTCCCCCTTGAATGACCTTTAATACATGCTGCCTCATTAAAACTTTACCGGGAAAATCAAGTGGAAAAAAACCCGATCGAAGGAAAAAGAGTACAACTACTCCCCCCTGAAATCGGTCTTTGATATTATTTTCTCGTAATTTATATAAATGTCTGCTGGACTAGTTTAAAAAAAAACCAACAGGAGAAAAACTTCCAAAATGTTCGGAGTGGAGCTTGTGACACGCATAACTTGTTGCATCATACTGCTATTAGAAAAAGTCCTGAGCAATAATATATAATTTGCTCCCCCTTATATCGATCATTCTTGTGTGAATATTCATGTGCCGCCTCAATAAAACCTCATGGGACAAAAACTGATTTATCATAAGTTTCTCTGTATACAAATCATTCTTATAAGAGTATTCATATGTTGCCTCATCAAAATCTTGTCAAGAAAACCCTGTGGGAAAACTTGATCGAAGGAAAAAGAGTACAACTACTCCTTTTTATTTCAAATATTGAGGAATAATTAATCTCTCTAACATCTTCGTTATTTCATGAATATCTGCTTCATCTTAGAAAAAATGCGGTGGGAAAAATCCTAATGAAGGAAAAAATATACACTATTCATGTTAATACGCCATCCTAGTTGCCTTGTTAAAATTCTTGATAGGAAAACACAATGGATAGAACCTCAACCAAGGGAAAAAGAGTGCAATGTGTATTTTTATATAAAGATGCTTCAAGCATATCAAAGATCCTTCACGAGTTAGCACGTGTATCGTATTCACTGCAAGTTGCAATCTCGAACTCATAGGTTGGTGTGACATGCCATATCATCTGGAGATTCCATATTAGTTGTGTTTAAACTCATCAACCACACACATTCTCAATTTACTTCATGTGTTGCAATAGTTTCATAATATTGGGAGATGTTGCTAGTAAGACTTACCTCAAAAATTTTAAGTGGCAGTTTTATTGATCTCTTCAAGAGTCCTGATTAAGTTTAAATCATCAACTTATAATGCTATAAATGCAAATCCATTATTTATTTTATTTATGAAAATTCCGAACCAAACAACGTCGTTTTATATCATTTCTCCCCTTGATCCACACATCACTTATAGACCACGAGTGGAAAAGAAATATGCTTCATCATATCTTCCTCTCACCAAACACCGCACTCACTTTATAAAAATAGTTGGGAGAACTTCTTCTATTATAACCCATAATTTTTTCAGATCTAGTGGTTGATTGATCTTATTTCAATGCACTTTCAATGCATTATGAATGCAGAGAACCATATAAACAACATATTTTTCTTTGTAGATAGCGTTGAAGTTTTCAATATATTTTTTCAATATTGACCATTATATGATGAATTAAACATTGATTATATATTAGTTCTTAGAAAACTAGTAAAATATATGAGTGCAACAATTGCACCGGGATGTGGTGGTTCCGGACCACGAATCTTTTCATCATCATTTGGTATAAAGCTGCCCTTAAAATAAAATCAAGTGACTGATCAATCATTTTGATGAGCGTATTATATTTATGTAAATCGCTCTACTACCTTCTAGGTACAAGCGGGGTGATATACAAATAATACACTTTCCAAGTGTTTTTAATCCAAGACATATTCTAGATATTTCAAATTTTTCGATCTCAAATTATCTTCTCAAATATTCAAGTGTCAAATTCAAGTGTCAATTGGATCTCTTCTGGAGTTCCAGTCAATCTAAGGTCATTCATACATATATATAATTTAATTCATGAGTGGTCTTATAAAAAAATATAATCATTGCAAGGAATCCTCACTACAAGTCATACTTCATATCTCATGTTCGCATGAGTAATGCTTAAAATTATTGGTAACTCTTCAAGAGTTCAAATTATCATAATCATGTAGAGTATGAAAATCTATTGATATAGGCTCCACATTTCATTGTAACAAAATTTGTAGAGCGTTCTATAATTTAATTCTCTTCAAGAGGCTCTTCAAGAGCGACGTCTTCAGGACGTTGAATTTTGTCACTAATGTTTATTTTTTGATCTATGGAGATATATAATATATTTCTCACCATATAGGTGGACTAGCCTTAAACTCAATTGTAGCATTTGCATGTATCTTCCAAGACATCAAACTTTCAGCTCGATTTATTCAAACTCTGCTGGAGTGTATACATATATTTGATTGTAATTTCTACAAAATCAATAGTCTTTTGAATTTCAAGTTCATAATAAATAGTTTCATTGATCGATTGATACATTCCTCCCTCTAATATCGGGAACAATACTGTCTTACAATAGCAATCTTATTCATATCACCCATCAATACTTCAGGTATTGTCATAAAGGGGACCATATCCCATACTTTTTAATATTCAATAGGAGCCATAAAGGGGGTATATACACTTAATTACTTGCCGGGATTAAAAATAATGCACTTTATTGATATCAAATCATAAATTATTCAAATATGTTTACTTTAAGTTTACTCTGATGACGATCCTAATTCAAAATAAGAATAAAGACAATTATGTCAACCTCGAATTCTTTCTTGGATGAGTTTGTGACATAATCAACCTTTATTTTATTGAATCTTTAATACGATAATTTACTTCAAGAGATATCAATAATATTATATCTTTAAACATTCAAAGATAGTAGTAGTTCCTCTTTCAGGGAGAAACATTATGTATTTTCAAGAGTATTTATTTTTCTCAACTGCATATCTATGCTTTATCAATAATACAAGTATCATCATCAATATTATAGTAATAACTATCATTATTACTCTTCTTTCAGAAGAAAGTGTAATAATTGTTATGCAATTAATCCAACATCTATAGGATGTTGAGTAAAATCGGCCAACTTAAAATAATATAATTTTAAGTGTATAAATGTACTCTGAATATTCACTAGTAATTTATGATATTTATCTTACAACATATGTGAATTTGTACTAATATATCTTCAGGATATATATCATAAATAAACATGTAGTTAAATAAATATAAACATGATATAAATAGACTTTAATATTAAACATGTAATTTTAAATATGCAAATATTGAAAGTAATGGGATTAGTAGACTTGGTCTAATAAGTGGTGAATTTTATACGTCACTCACATTGATAATTTCTGTAATACCAAATTCTTTTCTTCTTGTATGTATCATTTGTCTCACTTGTTATCTCGGTATCATATATATTTCAAGCGATACTTTAGAAACCCATAAGTTCATTCTATACTTAGAAGATAATAGTGCATAATCTTCAACCGTTTAGGGAGGAATTTAGTGATTCTTCAGGAAATATCAATAAATTTGGCACTACCTTTTTTTTTCACACGGAAAGTATCATTTATTTCTAAATACATCATCCATATATTTGCACTTTGATGGGACAATAAATTATGACCACTATTTAATCCCAAGAACTTGGCATTTGATTCACAAAAAGAAAAAATAAGATAAGTCAAGAATTTGAATGATGCAAATATCTTCACGATATTTAACATTTTTATCACAAATAGCAACGATTAATTAAAACCATACTTCAGGTATGACATCATATCTCATATTGATAAATACTCATAATATATCATAAGAGATAATAAATATTAAACTGTACAATAGATAAAATTAGATATTTGACATATAATCTTAAGATTATAATTTTCGTGCACTTATCATTAATAGTTGATGATATCTACTTTAAGGGATAAAATCTAGAAGTAAATTCCCGTATACAAGGATAAACTCTAAATTTTATCTACTCCCAGAGATAATCTCTACATATTATTAGCATTTGAGCCATATAATATTGAAATTTATAATTTAATATTGTTTATTTTCGGGAACAACTATCAATAAATGTGATAGGAATATTCAGCCACTCATTAATCTTGCTATCATTAGAGCACAATCGAATTATGATAGTGTAGTATATCATATTTTATACAATCTCGATTGAGAATATTCTCAAATCATATTCATATTTTTATTTGAGATATAAGCTATATTTTCTTTCTGGGATAATATTATGCGCTATATCACTCTTACATTAAAATATATGCTACATCAAGAGTATAATAATTTAATTATTCTATTATATTTATAAGTAACAAATCAATATTCTTCAGGAATATTATATTATCACATAAGTTATGTATACATAAGAACTATTCATTTAGAATAATAATATTCTTCAAGAATATTACAATTAAATGTGTTACTTCCGGGTTGGTGTAATATCCGCAATTTTCGATTTTTGGTAAATTTATTTTTCGGCCGGAGTCCGTTTTGACGGCTCGCACATGACCGTTTCGTCATTCTGAGAATGATTAATTCTACACTTTTTGTCATCCAAGTTCGTTTGGGTGTTGTTTTGTTCAGTTCTGTGCTTTTTAGCGACTTTTTCGCACTTGAGTTCGATTCTTGCGAATCTCGTCCGAAACTGCTGTTTCGAATTTCCCGCAAGTCCGTTTAACTTTGTTAGACGTGTTGTGAACTTCGGTTTAGTTATTCGATCACGTATCGTGATTTCCGGGCGTTTTGGGCCATTTTGTAATTTCTTGAAAGTTACGGGTATCCATATCTGTATTTGTCATCTTGACCCTCTTCTTGGTCGCGTATGATTAATTATTGCATTACGTTTTCATCTCGAGTCGTTGATGTCGTCCGCGAACTTTTCGTCGTGTTCGTTCCGTGCGTTTTTGGAAATCGAGGCATCGGGTCGTGGCGGTGGCGGTGGCCGGACCGGTGCGGCCTTGTCGGAAGAGCTGGCGCGGCGGCGAGCCAGTGTAATATGTCGAACAAATCATGCGTGTGCGCGGCACACCCATCGTGCCGCGGCACGATTCGAGCGATCTTGCGGCACACCTATCCGGATTCGCGGCACACTCGTGTGTCTTCTGCGACCTAAACTTGCATGCCGTGTGCGCGGCGGCTGCGCGGTATCTTGCGGCACAATGCCAAAACACAGGAGTAGATTTTCGGCTGTGCGCGGCACACTTATCGTCTTTGCGGCACACGGATCGATTGTGCGGATTCGTCTTTATTAGACGAAATCGGCGACTTTTCCCCATTTTCACCTGCGCGGCGAAGAGAGAGCTTAGGGGAGAGAACCCTCAAGCATTCTTCATTCGGGAGTCGATTTTTCATCATCTTCCTTCGGTTGTAAGGCTCTGCAATCAATCTAGCGCGTGTTCTACGGATCTTGGTACTTGAATCTCCTAAGGTAATATTCTAAAACCCTATTTTCGGTTAATTTGGGGGTTTTGGGTTTTTCTTCCGATTCGTTCCGTTTCGTTGGTGGATTCATGATGTATACGATTGATATTGTTAGTATCTTTAGTTTTCCTACGGATTCATGGATATTTTGTGGATTTTTACGGAATCGAAAGGGTTTGGTTGTGGTCCGCCCTCGTTGATATTTTGGTATGAATATACATGAATCGTAGGCGGGTTTCCGGGTGTATTCCTTTTCCGTAATCGTCTAGAGTTGGTTGTGATTGTGTTGTTCGAATCGTTAGGTTCATCCGTCGGTTCCTCACGGTCGTGCTTGATTCTTCCGTTCCGTTCGCGTCACCGTCTATTAATCGAGGCAAGTATCCTTATGAACTTACAATCTTGACATAGTAGTTTTGTATGAGAAATTGTGTGTGTGTGTATGCTCACTACGGGTTAGACTCGACGGGGTCTCGGTAGGGTTCCACGAAGCTGTGGACCGCGAGCTTGCTTTTAACCACTGTGGGTTAGATCCGACGGGGTCTCGGCAGGGATCCACGAAGCTGTGGGTCCGCGGTTAATTGTGGTGCATTTTTACAAATGTGGTTTGATCATTGGCATCTCCGGAAATGAGCGTTTTGGAAACTATGATTTCTTGAATTGCATGCATTACTATATGTGTAAGATGTAAGTTGCTCATCTGGTTACTTGTACTAGCGTAATTGCTAACCCCTCTGGGGACCCGTTGTCGGGGAAATTCTTGTTATGGATTTCAGGTTATGTTCAGTCAGACGAGCGGGCGCTGGGATGGTGCGAGGATGTCGGCCAAGGTTGTTGACATGTGCAATTGAGTCTTGTTATGTCTTACTGTCTCTTTTGATATGGGTGTTTTCCAAATTGTAAACTTATAGATTGTACTCGCGAGTACTTAGGCTTTTCCTTTCAGATTGTGTTTGGACTTCGTTGGAGTTATTGTATTTGTCGGTTGATGTTTATTATGCCGGTTGTACCGGACGTGTTGTTTTATGTTCTTGTCGTTAATAATTGTTTCCTTGCTAACCGAGATGGTTAGTCGAGTGGTGTTTTCTTGTGTTAGCCTGGTGGGTCCCATGTAGGGGTCCACGGCGCTGTAATACACCTCGAATATCTTGGGGGTGTTACAGAAAATGGTATCAGAGCTCTAGGTTTATGGATACCTAGGCTTGTTGGTTATTTGGGTCTAGTTGTGTTTTGTTTTGCACATTGTCACACATTATAGGCATCTCAGTACATCCAGTGCTCGTAAGTTTTCCTTACTCAATTCTCTTGTTTTCTCGTATTGAAATTCCACTTCTTGAACTGTGATTGCCTCTCTCGTACTTATCGTCGAGTTGTTTCTCGACCCATCCGGTTTGTGTACTTTTGATTTTTGTATTGCGCCGTCCTTTATCTCTCTGGAATATGTGCGCCGCTCTGGGCTTGACCGTTTGTCGTTTTGCGAGCCATCCATCGCTAAACTTCCTAGCATTGGTGGGATCGTTGGTGATCGAAAGATCCGAGTTTTGCTCCGTGGTATATTGTGAGAGGGCTTGACTCTCTAGTCGTTTGTCGTATGATGGAATCTGTGTTTGGTAATTGCGATATACTAAATGTATGTTAAGCCGAATGTACCGATGAGTTGGACACCGAAGGGTGCAGTATGATGTAGAAGTTTTGAACATTGATATGTTCCGGTATAGGTATTGATGGCAGAGTTTGTTGAGAAACTCACATAGCTGGTTTCGACATACGTCCAAATCGGTGATCTTTGGTTACGTTGTTAAACTTGAAGAGATAGTTTGACATATGCTCGGAATTGGTATTTCCGAGTTGCGCTTTTTGAACTGGTGATTTTTGAATGTCGTATATGAGAGTGTCCGGGAATTGTTGGTACTTGGCTAATTATTGTTATTTACAACCAACGTGTTTCTATTAATAATAATACATGTGGCGTGCATGCTTAAAAATTTCATAGACTTGATCGTATTGTGGGTTTTTGAAAAGTGACATGAATTTGGGCGAGCCAGCCTTGTATTTTCAAATAAAACCTTGTGTCGGTATTTAAAGGTTGTGTTTAAAAGTGTTTTAGGACATTTTATAAAATGCTACATTTGTTAAGCCCTTGTCGTGTTTGAAGGGGTCTTGAAAACGATTTTTAACATATTTGTTTTATTTACGAATAACTAGAGTATACGATAATAAAATCAGAAAAGCCAGGGGAAACCTAGGTTGTCGAGTCAAGTTGTGTTTGTTGAGTTTTGTCTTGTCGGATTTTGTCTGACTTAGTCACATCGCGACGCGTCGTTTGAGATCATTGGTCGTGATTAGTATCGAGGGGTGGTCGTCACTTACGTGCGACCTATGGGTGTTAAACTCCCTTCCTTGTGCTGTGCCTCGCGTGACACGAGTTAATTGTATGATTAGTCGTTGAATGATGGAATCCTTCTGTGGATTTCGATTTCACGATATGTGTTTATTAGACTCTCGTATTTGGTTTATATGAGGAGTGTCGTCACTGCTGATGTATTTTCGAACCGCATTTTATCCGCTGTGTGAGTTCTTTCAGAACGGCTTTCGGTATTTTGCAAACTGAGTTTTATTTCGTAAAACTGATTCCTTGAATCAAGATTTGGCATTTTGGCCTTGAATATTTCATGATGGTTTGACAAATGATTTTGTGAGCTTTGGGAAAATATTACCGTCATTGGTCTTTTTAGCATTTTCAAAATGACATGGAAAATTGTGCTTAGCCTGGTAAATCCTTGTGAGAAAGGTTTACGGCTGTAATTTTCGATGAGTTGTTGTTGTCTCTGTGGGTCGTTAGCGCACGCTACACAGTAGTTCGAGGCGATCCAGAGCTCTTGGGTGGGCACAGTTCTCGTTAGCGCCTTATTGCGGTGTATTTTGGCCAGGAGTTTTGTTTGGTACCGTGATAGCGCACGCTAACCTTAATGATTAGCGCACGCTAATTGTGTCGATATAAATCGGACACCGGTCTAAGTTGCATTTTTCTTCATTCCTTCTCCTTCCTCCATGAGTTTGAGACGTAGCGACTCGGTTTCGCATCTGGGCTGATTTTTCTTCCATCCAAAGGTGTTTTGGAGTGTCCTAGATGATTTTTAACATCATCTAATCCATTGTTCTTCGCCGAATCTAGGTATTTTCTTGAATCCCTAGAGTTGACTCCTTGGAGTTTTGTTCTTGATATCGTTTTCCATCCAGTTTTGATAAACCGATTGTTGTTTAACGATGTTGTTAAACATATCCTGAGGATCATATATTACTGTCGCGATTTTGAGCGAATTGATGAGTGTGATATGATGTGTTTAAGTGAATGTTGATACGTGCGAATTTTGGGCATTTTGGCCTATTGTACTTCTGAAAAACCTTGAGTATCTTAGAAAATAAAACTCGAGACGTACTTTTAAAATGAATTATTTTCTCACAGTGCTTTCAAGATGCCTACTAGTGCCACGCTATGTTTCAAAATTATTCTACTTTGAGGATCAAAACATTTTGAGATATTTCTAATGAATTAGAAACGCATTCGTTTAGACCCGAAGGTCGAAATAGCTGAAAAGTTTTAATTTAACGAAAGGTGTCCTCATTTTTTTTTTTATTAAACGCAAGTTGACTTCTTTTAAAAGTCTCGATGACGATGTTTGTACTACTTTTTGATATATGATACTCAAGATCAACTGATGCTTGCAAGTTATTTTCAAAAGATGGTTTTCGTTTTTAAAATCTATCATTCCTATTTGTGGTCCGGGAATATATGTGTAATGTTCGTGCTATCATTAGGGTGTTAACCCCCGAGTTGTTGTTGAATTGGCGGTGTGAGCGATGAGTAGTTCGCCACACAGTCGTCGTGGTAACCTCTGTGAGGGGTGTGATATTGGTATTGGATGTTGTCGCCTCGTAGCGGTTTATGCGTTATCGCATATATGCGGGCTGTTAGAGCTCGGGTTGGTATGATTGTGTGCATCGGTGATTGTTCCGCGACGTGTCGATTGCTTGTTATATTGTTACCTTGGTTCCGTTGTTGTGAGTTTCGGGAGCGAGGTCAAAGGTAATACCCGTACTAATTTGACTTCTATATCTTCTCTTTCTCCAGTCTATCGATTCGCTCGTGTTCATCGATACCTTCTGAACTTGATCTATACCTTGTTTTCACCATTCGAGCAGTAATGTCTGGTTTTGAGTCGATCTGGTTATCATTTGTGACTTTTCCGAATCCGGTTCGACTATTGTGAATCTTGTTCGGAGGTAACATCTTTTGGTTCTAATAGTTCTTTTATTCAAAGTGGATCGGATTTTGAACTTCTGTATTTTCGGCTCTATCAACTCGTTTATGCTCGTTAACACTTCTGAACTTTCCCTATCCCTTGCTTTTGTTGATCAAACGAGGGTGGTATTGTTTCGGAATGACTCGTTTGTCGTTGTGACTTTTCAATCGCTATTCCCTTTCCTGTGGATCTTATGGGAATGCACGTCTTGCTGTTCTCACCAGGTTATCCTGGGAGTTGTTGTTTGAATTTTATTACCCTACGTGTTCCGGACATGATCGTTCGATTTTTGTTGTCTCAATCGTTTGTTTGTTCAGTTTTTGTTCTCGTTCGTGATTGTTGAGCGTTTAGGCTCCTTCGTAATTCCCTTAAGCTCGGGAAATTGGTCTCGTTTTCGATCTTCCAATCTTTATGCGGTGGAATTCCGTATTTGTTCAGCGTTTGGCTCGCATTATGATTTATGAACCGTTGGGTTGGTCAATCATATTGATTTTCGTTCGTTGTGTTTTGTGATTGTTCGGATAATTGACTTGATTGTATTATCCGTTTAATGACGCTTGTCACTCGTTGATTTTATTATGTCTCTACCGGTGACGTCGTGTTAGTCGCCCTAGAGCGTATTTTCTCGTCATATATCTCTTTGCGTTCCTTGCAGCGTTTCACCGTCGGGCGCGAGTCTTTGGTTTTGTGTATCTCGTCGAGTTTTCTTGGCAAGGGATATTGCTTCTCCTTACTCATTTTAAGTTTCGGGACGAAACTTCTTTTAAGGAGGGTAGAATGTAATATCCGCAATTTTCGATTTTTGGTAAATTTCTTTTTCGGCCGGAGTCCGTTTTGACGGCTCGCACATGACCGTTTCGTCATTCTGAGAATGATTAATTCTACACTTTTTGTCATCCGAGTTCGTTTGGGTGTTGTTTTGTTGAGTTCTGTGCTTTTTAGCGACTTTTTCGCACTTGAGTTCGATTCTTGCGAATCTCGTCCGCTAACATTGTTTGAATTTCCCGCAAGTCCATTTAACTTTGTTAGACGTGTTGTGAACTTGGTTTAGTTATTCGATCACGTATCGTGATTTAAGGCGTTTTGGGCCATTTTGTAATTTCTTGAAAGTTACGGGTATCCATATCTGTATTTGTCATCTTGACCCTTTTCTTGGTCGCGTATGATTAATTATTGCATTACGTTTTCATCTCGAGTCGTTGATGTCGTCCGCGAACTTTTCGTCGTGTTCGTTCCGTGCGTTTTTGGAAATCGAGGCATCGGGTCGTGGCGGCTGAGCAGCTGGCCGGACCGGTGCGGCACTGTCGGAAGTGCTGGGCACTGGCCGAGCAGGCCCAGTGTAATATGTCGAACAAACTGTACTGTGTGCCGCGGCACACCCATCCGGTGCCGCGGCACAGTGCCAGGCCAGTGCCGCGGCACACCTATCCGGTGCCGCGGCACACTCGTGTGTCTTCTGCGACCTAAACTTGCCTGTACCGGGTGCCGCGGCACACGCAGGCTGTGCCGCGGCACAATGCCAAAACCTGGGAGTAGATTTTCGGCCTGTGCCGCGGCACACGAAGCGGTCAATTGTGCAGATTCGTCTTTATTAGACGAAATCGGCCGACTTTTCCCCATTTTCACTGCGCGAGCGAGAGAGAGAGCTTAGGGGGAGAGAACCCTCAAGCATTCTTCATTCGGGAGTCGATTTTTCATCATCTTCCTTCGGTTGTAAGGCTCGGGCAATCAATCTAGCGCGTGTTCTACGGATCTTGGTACTTGAATCTCCTAAGGTAATATTCTAAAACCCTATTTTCGGTTAATTTGGGGGTTTTGGGTTTTTCTTCCGATTCGTTCCGTTTCGTTGGTGGATTCATGATGTATACGATTGATATTGTTAGTATCTTTAGTTTTCCTACGGATTCATGGATATTTTGTGGATTTTTACGGAATCGAAAGGGTTTGGTTGTGGTCCGCCCTCGTTGATATTTTGGTATGAATATACATGAATCGTAGGCGGGTTTCCGGGTGTATTCCTTTTCCGTAATCGTCTAGAGTTGGTTGTGATTGTGTTGTTCGAATCGTTAGGTTCATCCGTCGGTTCCTCACGGTCGTGCTTGATTCTTCCGTTCCGTTCGCGTCACCGTCTATTAATCGAGGCAAGTATCCTTATGAACTTACAATCTTGACATAGTAGTTTTGTATGAGAAATTGTGTGTGTGTGTATGCTCACTACGGGTTAGACTCGACGGGGTCTCGGTAGGGTTCCACGGCTGTGGACCGCGAGCTTGCTTTTAACCACTGTGGGTTAGATCCGACGGGGTCTCGGCAGGGATCCAGAAGGCGTGGTCCGGTTAATTGTGGTGCATTTTTACAAATGTGGTTTGATCATTGGCATCTCCGGAAATGAGCGTTTTGGAAACTATGATTTCTTGAATTGCATGCATTACTATATGTGTAAGATGTAAGTTGCTCATCTGGTTACTTGTACTAGCGTAATTGCTAACCCCTCTGGGGACCCGTTGTCGGGGAAATTCTTGTTATGGATTTCAGGTTATGTTCAGTCAGACGAGCGGGCGCTGGGATGGTGCGAGGATGTCGGCCAAGGTTGTTGACATGTGCAATTGAGTCTTGTTATGTCTTACTGTCTCTTTTGATATGGGTGTTTTCCAAATTGTAAACTTATAGATTGTACTCGCGAGTACTTAGGCTTTTCCTTTCAGATTGTGTTTGGACTTCGTTGGAGTTATTGTATTTGTCGGTTGATGTTTATTATGCCGGTTGTACCGGACGTGTTGTTTTATGTTCTTGTCGTTAATAATTGTTTCCTTGCTAACCGAGATGGTTAGTCGAGTGGTGTTTTCTTGTGTTAGCCTGGTGGGTCCCATATAGGGGTCCACGGCGCTGTAATACACCTCGAATATCTTGGGGGTGTTACAGTTGGTGGGTCCCCCCTCCCAAAAAAAAAATGTGCTACTTCCGGGAGCAATAATTTTAAGAGATATAATTGAATATACAAAGGAAAATAAAATAGTATGAAAATTAAGCAAGGCTCGAAATAACTAAATTAAAAATAATTGACCCTTCAAGGGCACTTACAAAATTCGCCAGGAATATTATTTTGTGTTTTTCATTAGGAAATTACACAAATCCTTAGATCTCATAGTGTTATTCATGAACACATCATATTCAACCAGAATATGACGAGATAACGTTGTGCTTCTTCAAGAACGACAATGAATCTTTTATCTTAATAATCTTGTGGATTATTAAGTATTGTTGAATCGTGTTTCTTCTGGAAATAAAGTGGAATATGATTTGATAATATATTTCTAAGTCATCATATATATTATTTGTGATGCACACAGAAACATAAAATATAATAACTAAAGAACATATATTTTTCCTCGAAATCATCATATGCAAGAAAGTTTTTGAAGGAGTAAATAGAATTAACACCGTTCACAGATGTAAAAAAAGACTACTTCTGTTCGGACCGTACTTCTTCAACAATACCTATCAGAATCCGATCTCCACCGTTGAATTTGTAGATCTGTTTGTCTGGAATGTACTGTAAAATTTCATGCTAATCCGACGATATACGAAGCAAAAAATGCGATTTTCGCACGGCCTCGCAGTGCAGAAAATTTGCCCGCAGATTTTTTTTTTGCGATTTCAAAAAAGGGAGAGAAAGAAAAATGTTACTGCTAGAGTATCATGCTGATAACGTGTTATAAACTTGTGAGAGAAAGAGAAATGAAGGAGAAGAATAATAACCTGTGTATTTTTTATGAGGGTAAAAAACCTTTATTTAAAGGTACATATCTAGGGTTTCAGGAGTATAAAGGTCATTCATCAATTGATATATTAATCAAAACATTAATTAAAGACATTATCTTTATTTTATCAGAGATCAATTTTGTGGTATTTTGATTTCAGTTTTGTTTGGTACTTCCTTATTAATGTTTACACAATATTTAATTTATATTTTATGTCAGATCAATGTGTCCAACGAGTCTGAATATTTTGGTATAATAGATCATACAAAGTGCAACATATTATAATTCTAGTGGATGAACAAATATTTGACTCTGTCAAGAAAAAAACAAAAAAAGCAAATATTGGACGTAATCGTTGTTATTATGATTGAACTAATTATTTTTCACTTCTTATGAATAAACTCTAAAGTCACGGCATTTTGCTTAGACCCGGCAATTTCGTACACGACACGAAAAAACAACACAATGTGTTTAAATTTTGAGTACACGACACGAAAATACACAAACACGAAAGTACACGACTCTGATTTAGTGTTGTGTTTGGGTTTATCCCTCGGGTACACGACACGACACGAGGTACACGACATATTTAATTAAATAAAATAATAATAAAATGGTATATATATTAATATATTGTAATAATATAATTTAAAGTATACAATTTGATGCAGAATTTTATAAATAAAATTTATAAAATATCAACTAATACGTATAAATTAATTAATTATCAATATATAAAAATAATAAAAATATAAATTAATTTTTTATTTTTTCATTTCGTGTACTTTTCGTATACATTCATGTCGTGTACTTTTGTGTAAACAAAAATTTCGTGTACTTTCGTGTCGTTTCGTATTGTGTCGTTTTTTTTAGTATCATGTTCGTGTTTGAGTTTCAGGTACACAGATTCATTTCGTGTCGTGTTTGTGTTTGGATTTCAAGTATACGATACGAATATACACGACACGAAAAATACACGACACGACAAATTGCGAGGTCTAATTTTGTAGGTCTTTCCAAACTGGGTTTTTGAAGCATTAGCATTCATTTGACTTGCGTGTTATTTTCTGTTGTTATACAATATTCAGACTTTTTTAAATGCTAAAATTTTTGACGTGAGACTTAATTTAATGATAAGAATATCGTATTGTTTTTTCTTAATGAAAATACACCCTAATTAGGTGGGGTAATATGTATTGTGTGGAAGTAAGAGTAATAATAAGCAAGAAGTTGATGCTGCAAAATCGTATCGGATCAGTTCTTATCCAAACGGTTCGAATAAATCCGGCAAGAGAACCTTCTAAAGGACCTACACATAAGAAACAATAAGACATAAACTAAGACGGGGCTTCACCGACGAAGACCCTCCAGCGTGGGAGTAAGTATTATGAATATAGAGTGAGAATAGGAGCAATTGACTACGTTGAGAGTCAAGAGTTCTGTACCAGTGTGGGTGCAAGGACATCTGCTTATATAGGCATGGATGTTGTAACCCTAACTTGTAAGGGAAGTCATAGAGTCCGTATTGGCATTGGATTATATGTTATGGGACTAGAATCCTGACAATGATTGTTTACGTAGTTTTCTTCTGGAGAGGGTCTCCTTGTTAGGAAAGGATTTCCTTTATTTGTGTCAATCTTGGATTCTGCCGTAGATTCCGTGTCATACTGAAAGAATAGGACTGTCCCCACCGAGAAGTGAGGGACCTTGGCCGATTTTTTCTTTAGGCCGAGTTGGCGTAATAAGTTGGTTGTCCAGTAACCAAGTCTTGACATAAATCTGAGCTAAGACTCAATTGAGTCAAGGCAATGTATTCATGTCGGCCTAACCGTCGTACTTGATGCCGAGTTGATGAATTTATTCCTGGGCTTCGTAGGATCCTAATTTATGGACCCTGTTGGGCTCATGCCCAAGCTTATCAGATCCACGTAATCAACCCGGTTTATGTCGTTCAGTGGCCTCCGAGTTTATCTCGGCATGTCGAGTAGGAACTCAAGTCTATCCTATCCTCCAGTATTTTGGTTGCTTCTTTGGTGGAGTCGACTTCGTTTAGTGTCAAGTCGGTTTCGATTTGCTTCTCCAGACGTCTTCACTGTAACACCCCCGTGATTTAAGGAGATATTACAGCGCCGTAGATTCCTTTTGGGAACCTACCAGGCTTTGACCAACATAAAACACATTAACAAACAACAAACTGAGACATTAATACGTATAAAACAAACAACACCCTTAGTACGACATATAATACATTACATAATCCCGTTGGATCGCAACAAACACAACAACTCAATTTAATCCAACCACAACATCAACAACCATCATTAACACAAATTACATCACGCGACAGTACCCGTGCGAGTACACAACTAAAACTCGACTATGACCACGACCATACGACCACCGACTCAAGATAGTGTACGATATAAATGCTGCCCACCAAGCTCGTGTCCGCCCTGTGCTGGCTCTCCCACTGGACCTGTACCTGAATACACAAAAGTATATCCATCCCCGAAGGGGTCAGCAAAAGCCGGTGCAAGTACAATGATTCTAGAATATGTACAACAAGTGAATAATCATCATAAATCACAGAAATCACAGTGCCACCACAGTTATTCCGGAATATCATACCACAATCATCATCACAAAACAACCTCCCGAGCTATACTGGCCGTGTACCTCTCGAGCAAGATACACACCCCAGGGACACCTCGTCAGGCCCTCTCTGGTGTATAGCCCAACCGAGTGATCCGTAGGAAAACGCAGCCTACCGGACCCCAGGGGACCCTCACTGATTTTACTCGGCTCGCACACACTCAATCAACAAATGGCACAATTCACATTTTCTGAAATCATCATTTTTCACATATTCAAACGAAGTACATTTAAACACAATCAAAGTACTTGCCTCAATTCGAACGACACGTGAAACAACAAACGAATGAATGTATGGTCTGAACTTCCTTCAACAAATCGACCCTAACATAACGAAATACCGAATCAAAACACATTACCATGGAAACGGAAGGATTCACCCTATGTTCTACCCTTGGGAACATTTAATCAAACACTATGGGGGCGGAGTCGATTATACACCATTTAACGGATGAAAACTCGAAACAAAATCCGTAGACTTCAAGAAAAACAAGGAATTATGACTTCATAATCATAATCTAACACAAATCAAGGCCAAGAGGGACCAGAGAAGCAAAATATTAACAAATCCCCAAAATTTCCAAAAACTAGGGATTGAACAATTTTTACCTTGATTTGGATAATAAACTTGATGAAATCTTGTTAGATTGAGACTAGGAACTCAAAAATGTTGTTAGATGGTGAACTCTGGTCGAAATCCACACCTTCCAACACTATAAATCGCTCAGCCGCCGGAGGAGAGGAAGAAGAAGTGAAAAATGACATTTCTTGAACCTGCCCCTATATATACACTGGGTAGGATTAGCGCACGCTACGGATAAAATTTAGCGTGTGCTAACGGGTTAAATGCGGTGCACTGTAGAGGAAATGGTAGTCCAGAACCTTCTGTCTGACTCCGATAGCGTGTGCTAGCTACACAATAGCGTGCGCAACCTGCTAGTACCTGCAGTCCAGAATCGTTTCTGCCCTCACTGAACTGCCAATTTACCGCGCACTACCTTACTAATAACGTGCGCTAGTCGATCAAAATAGCATATGCTAATCCATCTATAACGTGCACTAATGCCCCATTCCAGAGTCCAGAAAGCTCACTGCCCAACAGGCTTAGCGTGCGCTATGCATAACAATGGCGTGCGCTACTCACACATAGTTAGCGTGTGCTAGGAATACAGTCTAGCGTGCGCTAACTGCTACTCTCCAGAATTAAATTCGCAAAGTTCGTCCAAAACGAGCACATTCCGAAAATAATAAAACTCAATAATTACCAACCAAGAATATACCAAGGTCACTTATCAATACATATGATCCAAATAACCACAATACCACAAAATACATCTAAAACAACACTCATAAAATACACGGATATTACACACCCCTAAAAAGAAGTTTCATCCCAAAACTTAAGATTCAAAAAGTTTGGGGTACCGGGCACGCATACTATCCTCGGTTTCCCACGTGGCCTCTTCAATTCCATGCTTAGACCATTGGACCTTTACTAACGGAATCACTTTCCATCGCAATTGTTCACTCGACGCTCTAATATGGTTACCGGTTGCTCTTCGTACGTAACATCATCATTAACCTCAATCTCTTGATAATCAATAACATGGCCGGGGTTGGGAACATGCTTACGTAATTGTGAAACATGAAACTCATTATGAACATGACCAAGCGTCGGAGGTAATGCTAGTCGATAAGCTACATCACCTATCTTGTCCAGAATTTCGAAGGGACCAATATAACGAGGACTAAGCTTCCCCTTCTTACCAAACCGAAGGACTCCATGAGTCGGCGATACCTTCAACAACACATGATCTCCTGCCTGAAATTCTAATGGTCGACGTCGAACGTCGGCATATGACTTTTTGTCGACTCTGGGCGGTCAACAACCTTTGTCGAATAACAGCGACTTTCTCCCTTGTTTGAATCATCAAGTCTGGTTCTACTCCAAGTAACTCATACGGTTCGTCCCAACAAATTGGCGATCTACACCATCTTCCATATAATGCTTCAGACGGAGCCATTCCAATCAAACTATGCCAACTATTATTATATGCGAATTCGATCATGTAATACCCGGTTGTAATTCATTCATTTTCATTCAGTAATTATCAGTCTGTAATTGTCACTCAGTGTATTTTCACTCGATTATAATCATTCATCAATCATATTCATTCACCGTGTTCACCATTCGGAAAAACTTCGAGTTGTGTATCGTTATTGTTCATTGTTTCAACTTTCCTCATATGAGTTCGACTTTGTTAGATCACCATTAATTTTTGGTAACTCCAAAAATTCTAAATCTTTGCAATATTATAGAGCATCGAGTTAGCTTTCCAATGGTTCGAACGGTGAGTCAATCGGAGTCCGGACGAGAGAGTTATGGTCGTTTTAGCTCAACCGCTCATTTTTCAGTTATTGGCCGATCACTGCCGAACGAACTCGGCCGTGTCGTCCGACACGGCCCGTGCCGTACTCGTCCGGAAAGTGCCGAAGTCTCTGCCTCAGGACCCGACCGTGTCGTCTGGCACGGCCGAGTCGGACTCTTCCGGATAAGCTGAACCGGCCGGCGCGCCGTGTCCCAGGACACGGTCGAGTCATGCCGAGTCGCTGTCGGACGAGTCACTTTCGGAAGGCCCTCCGCGCCGCGACCGTGTCAAGCAGGACACGGTCGAGTCCCTGTCGGCCAGCTGTCGGCCAGCTGTGCGACACGACCGTGCCGATCGGCACGGGCCGTGTCCGGCAGGGTAGTCAACCCCTATAAATTGGTTTTTTGAGCATTTCAGCTCATTTTTTTCATCTTTTCCACCTTCTTACGAGAGAGATAAGCTTGAGGGAGAGTTTTCTTCATCAATTATCATTTGGGTGTTTGATTTTCTTCATCTCCTTTCGATCGTGAAGCCCGGATAATCAATCTAACGCGTGTTCTTGTTGCGATATTTCCTACACGCAAGTGCACGTCATCGTTTACAAGTAATAAAGTGATAAGTAGAGTATCGTTCCCACGAGGATTGAATCTCTAACTACCGACGTTTTCGTATTCCAATTTTATTTGAACAATTGAAGTTGGGTTTTTGGATTAATAACTAAAAGAATTTCTAAAATACTAAGCAGTAGAAAAAATATCTTGGATTAAGGAAATCAAATGATGAATACGTCTAGGGTTCTGAATCCACCTTAGTTTATCTGAATTTACTCTCGATTATCCGTAATAAATAATTTTCCCAATTCTTGAAGGCGGAGATTGCTAATATATTCTACCGCCTCTCCCGAGGTCAATAGATTTATCTAACGGCGACTAACGCACTCTATCCCTAGGTGAATTATCTCGTCGATAGGCAAAAAGCATGAAATCTCCTAAAGGCCACGTAGTTTCTATGAGTATATTCCTATCTCACAGAATAAAACGGTCCTCACCAATAGTTCCTCACCAAATCTCCTCTCGATTCGAAGTGAATTATTAAATCAATACAACTATTGGCGAGATAATTGCAAGCATTAAACATAATTGGGAAAACTCAATAAAAAGGTAATAAATTGGATAATCTTAATCAATTCGTCAAAACAAAGGTTTCATCAAAACCCTAGATTAGGGCTTTAGCCTGACATACTAAAAACTGGAAATACAGAATAAATAAACGAAAGCATAAAATTCAAACGCAGATGAAGCTCGGATTCCTCCGTTCTTGACTCATATCTGCCCTTGAATTCTTCTGCTTTCCTCCTCTTCTCTGTCTCCAAGCTTAAGCTCTCCTAGGTTTAGATTCAATGATTCCCAAAATTAAATTAGGGTCTTAAGCCCTATTTATAGCTCAGCACCTCCACAAATCCCGTCCGTATTAATCGGTTGAAAACTGGCTTCGAAACGGCCCAGAATCCGCGCAGACGTACCAAACCCGCTAAGTGTGCCGCGGCTCATCAACTCGTGCCGCGGCACATCGCCAAAAGAATACACAGGCGTAAATAAATTCTTACGTGCGCGGCTCACTGGCTGTGCCGCGGCACAGTACTGACTACTCGCCCTTGGTGGTGTCTTCTGTCGCGGCTCAGATTCCTTGCTTGCATGACTCGCCAAATCGATTTTGCCGTTTTCGCCGTTTTGCCTCGTTTTAGCTCCGGACTTCAATTTCTGTCAATCATACAAAATCTAGGCATTAAAAGCTCATTTAGATGATTTCACTCACCAAAACACTACAAAATAATGATAAATAAGCGTATAAAAATACGCCTAACAAATACCCCCAAACTTAAGCCTTTGCTTGTCCTCAAGCAAAAAGAATTAAAGTCAACAAAAGAATGTCGTGAATAATTGTGCAACTCATAGTGTTCACTCTAATCAATACTATCCTGCCATTCTCTCTAAATAACACGAGTGTCATAAAAGCGCCGCACTTTCGAATAATGATTCCGCAAAGTAATCAAGTTCGATCCTATTCATTCGTTCATGAAGAAAACTCAGCTCAAAGATTAACAAAACATGAGTCAAATCGACCGTCAATATGAAAGGCTAACATAAACAAGCTAGTTCGTCGCGTTCCACAGTCTAAAGGCACAATTTTCACGAGTCTCATAATAAACAAACCTCGGACAGTATCCCCTTATATATATGCTCAAAAATTTGATTCGAGTCGACCACTAGGTTAGGATCTCGGGATGTTTCATCGGGATAATCCTAGGGTGGAACTTCCATTCTCATGTATTAGGAAACCGTTTGACGTAAAAGACACTCATGGGGCACATGGATGCTTCTAGTTACTAAGTTCCCGTCTACAGCGGAGAAACAACTCGAATATATAATTTCCGCATGTCCGAATCAAGGTTGCCGTTTTACGCGAGAGTAAACAGCGGGTCACGCGAATACCCCCAGTTACTAGGCTTCCTATCATTGGCACATGTGAAATCACTAAATCACTAGTCTAATCGGGGTCGTCGTTTTACGCGAGAGTAAACAATGGGTCACGCGAATGCCCCCGGTTACTAGACTTCCCATCATAGAACACATTATCTCGACTTTTAGGGAAAAACTGACCGACTCAAAACTCAAACTAAGTGCTAACACGATCAAGAAAGCAGACGACTCACTATCCAGGAAAATGTAGCCAAACGTATTGATGGGGATTTTAAACAAGTATGTATCGTCTCTTATACGCCAAGACCTCTACAATCACGAAAAATTTCGGACCTAATTGAATACTAAGCGAGCGAAATAGCGGCTACAACTCGACTAAAACTCGCCCGCTTCTTCAGAGAGAAAGACGGTGTCGTAACATCGTATCACACAAATAGAAGCACGAAAATTCACGAATAAAGAAAAACTACGACAAGCAAGGCTATCTCGAAAAAAAAATTTATGCAAAGAAATGAAAAGTGCAACAGAATATAATGTACTGCAAGAAAATAGAGTACAAAGAATGAATGTAGGCGAATGTAAATCCCCCAAACTTAGGACGTACATTGACCTCAATGGACAAAAAAGTGAAATGCAAGAAAAGTAAAAGGTCAAGTACTCCCCTCCAGTCTGCTCAGGAGCTGGTGCCGGCATCGTCCGGTGAGCTTGCATGCTTCTTGACTACATCATGCGGAATGTGAATAACCGAGCTTGCATCATCAAAAAGGAAGTTAAGTACGAGCTCTCAAGTTGAACATGATGTAGAGGTTGGGGATAATGTGACAACATGATTCATTGCATATAAGTTTGAAAATGCCTAGCTTACCCATTTTCATTCTTTGCAATTTATCAAACACCTTGTGTGCACAAGTTAAAATGAAGAACAAGAATTTTTATGGTTAATTCCAAATCCCAAAAATAATAACACAGATTATAACCCAGAATTACAAAAACCATCATCAACAATTTGTTCATAAACATCAATTCCATCACAATAACAAATTCCCCATATTCCAACTCCACTTTAGAAACAATAATGAAGAACAACTAACAGTATAAAACTCCAAATCTTTTCACATCAATAATCACTTATGATTTAGGAATCAAAAATTACCTGGAGAATTTGAGAAGGAAACTAATAGAATGGAACCACTAACCTCATCGTGTGCAGGAAGGAAGGAAGAGAGGGAAGAAGTATCCTATGCAGGCCGATCGACTGAATGAGCCTTACCTGGCTGTTCTTATTTTGCGACGGGGGCCGCGGCACAATATAAGTGAGCCGCGGCCCAAAGTCTGATCGGGTTTGGGGCGTTTTGATATGTCGTCGGGTGCCGCGGCTCAGTTATGTGTCTGCGGCTCGGTGTGTTCGTGTGCCTCGGCTCGGCTTTAGTGTGCCGCGGCACAAATCTGAGCTCCTGGCGTTTCTTGATCATTTAGTGTGCCGCGGCTCGGTTATCGGGTGCCGCGGCTCGGCGACTGGTGTGCCGCGGCTCGGTAATATCATGCCGCGGCACAGTGCGATTTGATCGGCCCTTTTTCATCGGTGATGTGTGCCGCGGCTCACTGGTATGTGCGCGGCCCATCATTGAATTCCTCCCCTTTCCGATTCACCACGAGAATTTTAACACGAAAACATCAAGAGAGAGGGAAGGATGGATCAAAAAAGAAAGAAGACAAAGAGAGACTAAAAAAAAATGCAAGCAAACAACAAAGAATCTACAACTAATACTCGGGTTGCCTCCCGAGGAGCGCTAAGTTTATAGTCTTCAGCCGGACTTTTCTCGCATTCATCCGGCTGTGGATAAGGTGGCCTTCGTTTCTGCGTGTCGATTGGATTTCCCAAGTATGCCTTCAACCGTTGTCCATTAACTTTGAATTGTCGGCCATCTCTTTGAACTTCTACTGCACCATGTGGAAACACTTGAACTACGGTGAACGGTCCCGACCATCGTGAACGCAATTTCCCGGGAAATAACTTTAAGCGCGAGTTGAATAGCAACACCTCTTGACCCGGGACAAATTCTCTCTGCGTGATGTGCTTATCATGCCAAATTTTTGTCCGCTCCTTATAAAGTTTTGCATTTTCGTATGAGTTGTGGCGAATTTCTTCCAACTCGCTCAGCTGCAAACAACGCTTTTCCCCCGCGGATTTTAGATCAAAGTTTAGTTTCTTTATCGCCCAATAAGCACGGTGTTCCATCTCTACGGGTAGATGACAACCTTTTCCATAGACCAATCGTAGGGTGACATTAGATAGGTGTTTTATACGTGATCCGTGCACGCCCAAAGTGCATCATCGAGTTTAATTGCCCAATCTTTTCGAGACAGTGGCCGTCTTTTCTAGAATCCACTTCAGCTCTCGATTTGATATCTCGACTTGACCACTCGTTTGCGGATGGTATCTGTGGCAACACGATGAGTGACTCGTATTTTCTCAAAACCGCATCAAGAAATTTGTTGTCGAAGTGTGACCCACCATCACTTATAATAGCACGTGGAGTCCCAAAGCGTGAGAAGATATGTTGTTTAATAAACTTGATTACGACATTGGACCCATTCGTAGGTAGTGCCACCGCTTCAACCCATTTGGAGACATAATCCACGGCCACCAAAATGTAGAGATTCTTGTTTGATGGGGAAATGGACCCATGAAGTCGATCCCCATACATCAAATAATTCGACTTCAAGTATGGTGTTGCGGCATTTCGTGTCGTCTTGAGATGTTTCTGTCCGTTGACACCGATCACATGTAGACACAAAGGAGTGAGCATCTTTGAATAAGGACGGCCAATAAAATCCCGATTGTAAGACCTTATTGCTGTTCTATTTCCACTAAAGTGTCCACCGTAGGGCGATGCATGGCAATGGTTCAAGACACTGCTGTGGATTTCCTCATCCGGAATGCATCTACGGATAATTTGATCGGGGCATCGCTTGAAGAGAAAAGGATCGTCCCACAAATAGTACTTAGCGTCCGAGATTAGCTTCTTCTTTTGATGACGTGAGAGGTCGTTCGGAATTGTTTTACTTGCTAAGTAGTTCACTAGATCAGCATACCAAGGTGCATGTGTTGAATCCAACTTGTAGAGCTGCTCGTCGGGAAAGGTTTCTATAATTTGTGGCTGACTTTCTTCCTTCTCGAGGGAACCCTCTAACCGTTAAAGGTGATCGGCTATTACATTTTCTGTCCCTTTCTTGTCCCGAATCTCCAAGTTGAATTCTTGAAGGAGTAGCACCCACCGAATCAACCTTGGTTTGGCATCCTTCTTCTCCAAAAGGTATTTTATCGCCGAATGATCGGTCCACACTATCACCTTCGTTCCTAGTAGATAAGCCCGAAATTTATCAAATGCAAATATCACCGCCAACAATTCCTTCTCCGTTGTGGCATAATTTCTTTGGGCGTCATCGAGCGTTCGGCTCGCATAGTATATGACATGAAACACCTTCCCTCGTCTCTGCCCCAAAACAGCCCCAATGGCAAAGTCGCTAGCATCGCACATTAGTTCGAACGGAAGGTCCCAATCCGGAGTGACTATCACCGGTGCCGTGCTTAGAGCTTCCTTCAGCAACTCGAAACTTTCTTTACAAGACTCGTCGAAAATAAATGGGACATCTTTCATGAGTAAATTGCACAGCGGCTTCGTGATCTTTAAAAAATCCTTAATAAATCGGCGATAGAAACCGGCATGTCCCAGAAAACTCCTAATCCCCTTTACCGAAGTGGGTGGAGGCATCTTCTCAATGGTCTCAATTTTCGCTCGGTCGACTTCAATTCCATGCGAGGATATTCGATGGCCAAGCACAATGCCCTCCTGCACCATAAAATGACACTTCTCCCAATTCAAGACTAAATTGGTCTCTTCACATCTTCGCAAGACCTTCTGCAAATTTTCCAAACAAATGTCAAAAGAATTTCCAAAAACAGAAAAATCATCCATGAAAATCTCAATACACTGCTCTACCATGTCAGAAAAAATAGCCATCATACACCGTTGAAAAGTCGTCGGCGCATTACACAATCCAAACGGCATGCGCCTATAAGCAAAAATGCCGTAAGGACATGTAAACGTCGTTTTCTCTTGGTCTTCGGGGGCTATGTAAATCTGATTATACCCCGAATAACCATCGAGAAAGCAATAGAAATCATGTCCGGCTAATCTATCTAACATCTGATCAATAAAAGGCAAGGGAAAATGATCTTTTCTAGTGGCCTTATTTAGTTTCCTATAATCTATGCACATACGCCACCCCGTAACAATCCTGGTGGGAATTAATTCATTATTATCATTTTGAACAACTGTTATCCCACCCTTTTTCGACACAACTTGAACCGGACTTACCCACTTACTATCAGAAATTGGAAAGATCATACCTGCGTCGAGGAGTTTTAAAACCTCGACTTTTACCACCTCCTTCATGTTAGGATTCA
Organism: Orobanche coerulescens; assembly: GCA_033398695.1. Classification (NCBI taxonomy): domain Eukaryota; kingdom Viridiplantae; phylum Streptophyta; class Magnoliopsida; order Lamiales; family Orobanchaceae; genus Orobanche; species Orobanche coerulescens. The sequence continues at coordinate 110,870,929 of CM065816.1, read as the reverse complement.
ACCGACGTTGATGCTCCACGGATGGTTTGTAGTCTTCCTCCATCAAAATCTTGTGCATGCAAATCGATGGGCTGATCCCCTTGATATCCGCAATAGACCATCCAAGAGCAGATTTGTACTCCCTCAAAACTCTTAATAATTTTGCCTCTTGATCTCCTGCTAAAGTGGCCAAGAGAATAACTGGAAGGGAGTTGTCGGGCCCCAGGAATGCATATTTCAAATGAGGTGGCAGCTTCTTGAGTTCCAATTTTGGAGGTTTTTCAATCGATGGGGTCGGTCGAGTTAGTGAACTTCCTAGCTCCTCGAATGGTTTACGAATAAAAATTGGCGGGGAAGCATCCATGTGTCGTACGTAGGCGGCATGCTCTCCATTTGGTTGAAGCATTGATCAAAACGGACTCCAATGGGTCGGGTGGATAATTTTCTCGAAAAGTTCTACTCACGCACGAATCAATGACGTCAACTTGGAAGCAATTTTCAGCGTCACTTGGATATTTTACGGATCGAAAAATATTGAATGTTACTTGTTCCTCTTGAACACGCAAAGTCAGCTTTCCCTTTTCCACATCAATCAACGTTCGGCTTGTTACCAAAAATGGTCTTCCCAAAATAATTGGGATATCTTGGTCTTCTTCCATATCAAGTACGATGAAATCGGCCGGAAAGATGAACTTATCCACTTTGACTAAAACGTCCTCTATCACACCCCTCGGATATTTGATGGATCTATCGGCGATTGTAGAGAGGCGCCGTCGGCTTGGCTTCCCCAATCTCCAACTTTTTAAAAATCGAAAGGGGCATAAGATTTATACTGGCCCCGAGATCGCATAGGGCTCTCTCAAACGATGAATTTCCGATGATGCAAGGAATGGTGAAACTTCCCGGATCTCTCAATTTAAGTGGGAGTTTCTTTTGTAAAATAGCGCTGCACTCTTCCGTTAAAGCGACCGTCTCATATTCCTCGAGCTTTCGTTTATTGGATAAGATCTCTTTCATGAACTTGACGTAACTCGGCATCTGTTCCAATGCGTCGTGAACGGAATGTTTATGTGCAATTTCTTGAAGACGTCTAGGAATTTTGAAAACTGCTTGTCCAGTTTTTGCTTTTGGAAACGCTGTGGGAATGGAATTTGAGGAGTGGGCTGAGTAGTCGATACTTCCTTTGGCTTAGGCGTCTCATCCTTTTCCTTCTCATTCTGCTCGATCGGCTGCTCTTTGTCATTACTAGGCTGCCCTTTCAACTCCTTTCCGCTTCGTAATTCGATCGCTTGCACATTTTCCTTGGATTTCACTTCGGCTGCGTTGGGGGCTGCACCTTGGGACCGAGAAGACAATAAATTAGCAATCTGCCCCATTTGTGTTTCTAGATTTCGGATGGAGGTCGAATGATTTTGGAGAGTCGTCTCGGTGCGGGTCATGAATTGGCTTGTGTTAGCCGCCAATTGAGCAAGAGCATCCTCCAAAGATACCTTTGGTGATTGATGGGGCTGTTGTGGTGGTTGCACGAAGTGAGGTTGTGGAGCCTTCATAGCTTGCCCATTTCTCCATGGAAAATTTTGTTGATTCCTCCACCCTTGATTATAAGTGCTGGGGTAAAAATTGCTTTGTCGATTTCCATTGGCTACGAATTGAGCTTGCTCCATCTGATGTTGCTCGAACGGATTTCCAAATTGACATTCCGCACTCGGGTGTGATCCGTTACACCAATTGCATGTCTCTATGGTAACGGGGGCTGGTGCGTGCGAAAATGTCTGGAGCTGTTGTGTCAAAGCGGCGACTTGAGCTGTCAAAGTGGAAATCGGATCATTGCTTGAAACTTCCATTACTCTTTTCGGTGTCAATCTTTCTGATGGCCATTGGTATGCGTTTTCGGCCATATCTTCCAAAAGCACGTGAGCCTCGACCATAGATTTTCCCATGAATGTCCCACCGGAGGCCGCATCCACAAGAGTGCGTGTAGAAGCACTCAAACCACCATAAAACGTATGCAGCTGAAGCCAATCAGGAATCCCGTGATGAGGGCATCTTCGTAGCAATTCTTTATATCGCTCCCACGCCTCGTGGAGCGTTTCCATATCGTACTGGGCAAAAGTGGTTATCTCGTTTCTTAACCTCGCCGTTTTAGCTGGTGGGAAAAATTTTGCAAGGAAGGCTTGCGCTAACCTCTCCCATGTTGTAATCGACCCGTGGTAAGGAATTTAACCAGAATTTTGCTTTGTCCCTCAAAGAGAAAGGGAAAAGCCTCAATCGGATGGCATCGTCGGTGACACCATTAGTTTTGAAAGTATCGCATATCTCAAGGAATGAAGCAATGTGGGCATTCGGGTCGTCCTTCGGCAGTCCACAGAATGGGCTCGCCTGCACCATCTGAATAATGGCGGGCTTGATCTCAAAGTTATTAGCTTGGATGGTGGGACGCCGAATTCCCGAAAAATTTGCGTTGACTTGCGGCATGGCATAATCCCGAAGAGCTAGTTCCGGTTGAACTTGCCGCACTTGGTTGTCTCCTCCTTGTATTTCAATATTCTCGGCCATGTTGACCGTCGTCTGCAACTCTCTTTTCTCCTTTTTGTTCCTTCTTAGAGTGCGCTCGAGCTCGGTGTCCAAAGGTAGTAGGCCTTCGTTACCGAGTCTTCTCATGCACTACACAAAAGGTAAATACACAAAAATAATAAAAAAATACACAACGCAATCGATATTAGACTGGAAATATCGATATTAAAAAAAATACACAACGAAATTAAATACACAAAAATAAAAAAAAATAAAACGTTCAAATTAAGACTGGAAATACTTAAATCGATATTAGAAAAATTTCAATCCCCGGCAACGGCGCCAAAAACTTGTTGCGATATTTCCTACACGCAAGTGCACGTCATCGTTTACAAGTAATAAAGTGATAAGTAGAGTATCGTTCCCACGAGGATTGAATCTCTAACTACCGACGTTTTCGTATTCCAATTTTATTTGAACAATTGAAGTTGGGTTTTTGGATTAATAACTAAAAGAATTTCTAAAATACTAAGCAGTAGAAAACAATATCTTGGATTAAGGAAATCAAATGATGAATACGTCTAGGGTTCTGAATCCACCTTAGTTTATCTGAATTTACTCTCGATTATCCGTAATAAATAATTTTCCCAATTTACTGAAGGCGGAGATTGCTAATATATTCTACCGCCTTTCCCGAGGTCAATAGATTTATCTAACGGCGACTAACGCACTCTATCCCTAGGTGAATTATCTCGTCGATAGGCAAAAAGCATGAAATCTCCTAAAGGCCACGTAGTTTCTATGAGTATATTCCTATCTCACAGAATAAAACGGTCCTCACCAATAGTTCCTCACCAAATCTCCTCTCCCGATTCAAAGTGAATGATTAAATCAATACAACTATTGGCCAGATAATTGCAAGCATTAAACATAATTTGGAAAACTCAATAAAAAGGTAATAAATTGGATAATCTTAATCAATTCGTCAAAACAAAGGTTTCATCAAAACCCTAGATTAGGGCTTTAGCCTGACATACTAAAAACTGAAAATACAGAATAAATAAACGAAAGCATAAAATTCAAACGCAGATGAAGCTCGGATTCCTCCGTTCTTCAGCTCCCGCCTTCTGCCCTTGAATTCTTCTGCTTTCCTCCTCTTCTCTGTCTCCAAGCTTAAGCTCTCCTAGGTTTAGATTCAATGATTCCCAAAATTAAATTAGGGTCTTAAGCCCTATTTATAGCTCAGCACCTCCACAAATCGCGTCCGTATTAATCGGTTGAAAACTGGCTTCGAAACGGCCCAGAATCCGCGCAGACGTACCAAACCCGCTAAGTGTGCCGCGGCTCATCGAACTCGTGCCGCACATCGCCAAAAGTGAATACACAGGCATAAATAAATTCTTCGTGCCGCGGCTCACTGGCCGTGCCGCGGCAGTACACACTCTACTCGCCGTTCGGTGGTGTCTTCGTGCCGCGGCTCGATTCCTTGCGCCGCGGTGATCAAATCGATTTTGCCGTTTTCTCCCGTTTTGCCTCGTTTTAGCTCCCGGACTTCAATTTCCTGTCAATCATACAAAATCAAGGCATTAAAAGCTCATTTAGATGATTTCACTCACCAAAACACTACAAAATAATGATAAATAAGCGTATAAAAATACGCCTAACAGTTCTTCGGATTAAAGTGATTGGATATTCAAGAGGTAATTTCTTCGACACCTTGGACTTCGATTTTGTGTTGAGTTACGATGTTTTGGACGTTATAATCATGATATATGAAGGGATATGTATATGATTATGAGTTTGTATAAGGATTCATTGGATTATTGAGGGATTATTCAAGAACACTTTGAATATCGAGTTGAAATTGGGGGTTTTCGATTAATTGTTGTTGAAATCACGTTTTCGGATATTCATTTTGGATTATTGATCATTTGGAAGATGTTTGTTGGTTTGAAACACTTCTTGGAGGATTTGATATTGATATATTGAGATTTGATTGTAAACAATCGGAGTTTGGCCACAACGTATTCGATATAATGTCCCAATGAACTTAGTTTAATCGTATCGACGTTTCGAGTTTGTTATATTCGTGTTTGATTCATATATTAAGCGAATTGTTGGTGCTTTTGTAATTCAAGGTTGTTCGAGTGGCCGGTATTCCCTATTAAGGACGTTGTTCGTGGAAGGACTTCCTCGCCTTCGGTTTGAGGCAAGTTTTATACTTGTACTAGTCAATGAGATTAATTTCATCATATATGTGTATAAATGTGTTGTATCATTCCGAGACTTAGTCCCTTCATGAATTCATTGATATTAAGAGATCGTTCGATACGATACCTTTCGGCAATTTTGCCAAATATTTATTGTTATTCCTTTTTGGATTGTCATTAAAACTGTACACGCCGATTAAAGGCATTGGCTTATTCATTTCTCACCTCCGTCGTCGGTAACCGATTAAAGGTACCGAGGCATCCTTCATATCATTATTATCGAATTGCCGCGCAGCAAATCGAAATGTTCAATCATTCAATATATTTTTTTTTCGATTGACCGTTCTAAGGCAATAGAGGTATTCAATCATTCATCATATCATTCATATCGATTAGCCATTATAAGGAAATCGAAGCTCTCAAGCATTCATGGAATCATCATCTGCATCATTTTCATCTGTTAGTCTTTCTAATGCAATCGAGGTGTTGAGTTGGGATCGAGGATGGTCCGCCGACTCAAGACAAAGATACCATCCCTAATTGTGATACGGCTTTCATGCCGTGGCTTCGCCCTAATTGTGATACGGCTTTCATGGCGTTGCTTCGCCCTAATTGTGATACGGCTTTCATGCCGTGGCTTCGGCCCTAATTGTGATACGGCTTTCATGCCGTGGCTTCGGCCCTAATTGTGATACGGCTTTCATGCCGTGGCTTCGGCCCTAATTGTGATACGGCTTTCATGCCGTGGCTTCGGCCCTAATTGTGATACGGCTTTCATGCCGTGGCTTCGGCCCTAATTGTGATACGGCTTTCATGCCGTGGCTTCGACCCTAATTGTGATACGGCTTTCATGCCGTGGCCGGCCCCTAATTGTGATACGGCTTTCATGCCGTGGCTTCGGCCCTAATTGTGATACGGCCGTGCCGTGGCTTCGGCCCTAATCAATAACACTTGGTCTGTTTCGGCTTCATGTGATTGTGATATTTGACAGTTTGGTGAGTGGTTTTAGGCCTTGTGATTGTCTTGTTAATTTCATTGGAGCCTCCGGGCATTGTGATTCATATTTAATCTCGCTGGTTTGGTTCATGTCGTGTAATTCATTGTGGTTTCGTGATTATGATTCGCCGTTGGGCACTTATGTTCTAACCTCGTCAATGTATTAATAGTATGCCGTGGGCATAGTATTTCACGAAAGCTCGGAACTTACCTTGGAATGTGAGCATCTCGTATTATTATCATCATTATACCGTTTCATTCGTCTTTGGATGCATATCATGTTATACATGTATTTGATGTTCATTATCTGGATGGTGACCCGTGGGGGCGGAACATGTTTTCATGTTTTAGGTGCTTGCGAGGAGAGAGTTGAGGCACAGGGGCATGACGATGGCGACGAGGCATACGAGCGATACTAGTCCGAGTTGTTCATTGTTGGTCAGTCAGTTGGAGTGTACTCCAGTCTTGTCAGTTGTTGTCGTGTTGTATTACCCGAACAGATGTTCGTGGATGCTGTTGTATTTCATTTTGGCCATGTAGGCCACTTTTGTCGTTGAAATTCCTTATCGGAATATTGTGTCGGATATCATGGTAGGGACTATGATTTTCCCTTGTTGTTTAATTTAATGTATTTTAGTCATGTTCGCCTGGTGGATCTCCTGACGTGGGGTCCACGACACTGTAATAACCCAATAGGATTTGGGGGTGTTACAGAAATGGTATCGGAGCCTTTGGGTTGTGTAATACCCTGAGATGTGAGTTATGTGGTCCTACCGTCGCGGTAGTAGTGGGATTGTCAGGTTCTGACAATCTAGTCAGTCAGGTTTTGTGAGTCGTAATATTAGTGCGACTGCACGAGTCATTCATTCATCGAGTCGTCGTCAGTGAAGACTAGTATCGCGAGACCTCTAAGCTTCGTATGACCTGTGTAAGGACTCGATTCTCTTTATGTTCATACATTCATCATGTCATTAATTATTCATGCTTTGTTGAAACATATATGTGATATTATTGTTATGATTGATTCATGACTAATTGTTTTGGAGCACGTGTGACCTGTGTAAGTGCTAAGGATCAACTCATTCACCAGTTAATAATCCTCAATCACCATTTTGATCTTGTCGATCATGTTAATTCATTCATCACTCTGTTAATCTCATCGTTCAATTAATTCATTCATCACTCAGTCAATATCATTCATCACTCAGTTAATTCGTTCATCACTCAGTCAATATCATTACTCAGATAATTCATTCATCACTCGGTTAATTCATTCATCACTCAGTCAATATCATTCATCACTCAGTTAATTCATTCATCACTCAATTAATTCATTCATCACTCGGTTAATTCATTCATCACTCGGTTAATTCATTCATCACCCAGTCGATATCATTGCTCAGTTAATTCATTCATCACTCAGTTAATTCCTTCATCACTTAGTCAATCTCATTGTTCAGATTAATTCATTAATCACTCAGTCAATCTCATTGTTCAGTCAATTCATTCATCACTCAGTCAATCTCATTGCTCAGTTAATTCATTCATCACTCAGTTAATCTCATTGTTCAGTTAATTCATTAATCACTCAGTTAATCTCATCGCTCGATTAATTCATTCATCACTCAGTCAATCTCATTACTCAAGTAATTCATTCAGTACTCACTCAATCTCATTATTCAGTTAATTCATTCATCACCCAAAAAATCTCATTGGTCAATTAATTCATTCATCACTCTGTCAATCTAATTACTCAAGTAATTCATTCTTCACTCGATCTATCTCATTACTCGCTTAATCATTAATCACTTATTCAATCTCATTGCTTAGTTAGTTCATTCATCACTCACTCATTGCTCACCAATTCATTAATCATCCATCCATCTCATTGTTCGATTGTTGATCTTGTGGATTGAATTTTCAACCTTGTTAACTTGTTCAAGGTAATCATTTCAGAATTTCATCGAGTAATCATGTTACCTCATTTGATCTTTCATGCGATCTCATCATATTCCGGTGTCATGTGGACGATCATTTTACCGCATTATTAATGCATTCATTGTGTTAGAGCGTGTATGCTCATTGTTATCATTTCGTCTCATAATCATAATGCGATCTTCATACGAGATCCGTAATTATCACGTGACTTTCCCGCCTCGGTATGGAAAGAGCCGTCGAGGAACATCGGACTCCGACGTCCAAGGGATCGTTTTCTAGTCGTCTTCGTCTTTGGAAGAGCATCTTCATCTCGGACGACGAGTTCGACCGTTGTTTACTTTAACTGTGATACAATATGACATCCATCACCGGTTTGAGCAAGTTAATTCTTGTTCGGTAATAGGATAATCATTCATTTCATTGTCGTTCATTCATTCACTTAAGTCATTCATCATATATCAATCATGTTGAGACTTGTCATCATGAAATTAATCATTTAATTCACGAGGAACAACGGTTCCAATAATTTCACTTGAACTATCACTCATGACGTTATTAATTCACCTTGGTGAGCCATTCTTAATCCTGGTCGGATTTATAGTCAATTATCATTCATCATTCATTTTAGTCACTTTCATTCTCGTGACCTTCTGAGATCATAGTTAGCGGCGAGTTCATCGTCGGATATACCTCTAATCGTTGAGGTACCAAGTCGAGGTATTTTCCGTTTCGGAAGACGGGGGAAGTTGAGTCCGAGATTCATTGGACCGTTTGAAATTTTGGATCGAGTAGGCGAGTTAGCTTATCGATTGGCTTTGCCTCCGGCATTGAGCCGAATTCATAATTTGTTTCACGCCTCTCAGTTGCGGAAGTATGTTGCCGACCCGAGTCACATACTTCAGTTCGACGAAATCGAGATCGCGGATGATCATTCGTACGAGGAGCGTCCTGTACGAGTGTTGGAGCGGCGAATCAAACAGTTGAGGAATAAGTCGATTCCTTTGGTCAAGATTCAGTGGTCTAGACACGGAGTCGAAGAGGCTACTTGGGAAACCGAGGATAGTATGCGGGAGAATTATCCCGAGTTGTTTGACCCTTAGTTTCGGGGACGAAACTCTTTTAAGGGGGGGTGTATGTAATACCCGGTTGTAATTCATTCATTTTCATTCAGTAATTATCAGTCTGTAATTGTCACTCAGTGTATTTTCACTCGATTATAATCATTCATCAATCATATTCATTCACCGTGTTCACCATTCGGAAAAACTTCGAGTTGTGTATCGTTATTGTTCATTGTTTCAACTTTCCTCATATGAGTTCGACTTTGTTAGATCACCATTAATTTTTGGTAACTCCAAAAATTCTAAATCTTTGCAATATTATAGAGCATCGAGTTAGCTTTCCAATGGTTCGAACGGTGAGTCAATCGGAGTCCGGACGAGAGAGTTATGGTCGTTTTAGCTCAACCGCTCATTTTTCAGTTATTGGCCGATCACTGCCGAACGAACTCGGCCGTGTCGTCCGACACGGCCCGTGCCGTACTCGTCCGGAAAGTGCCGAAGTCTCTGCCTCAGGACCCGACCGTGTCGTCTGGCACGGCCGAGTCGGACTCTTCCGGATAAGCGACCGATCGCCGGCATCGCCCGACCGTGTCCCGTGACACGGCCGAGTCATGCCGAGTCAGCCGTCGGACGAGTCACTTTCGGAAGGCCCTCCGCGCTGCGACCGTGTCAGCAGGACACGGTCGAGTCCTGTCGCCACCGTCGGCGGTATGCGACACGACCGTGCCGATCGGCACGGGCCGTGTCCGGCAGGGTAGTCAACCCCTATAAATTGGTTTTTTGAGCATTTCATCTCATTTTTTTTCATCTTTTCCACCTTCTTACGAGAGAGATAAGCTTGAGGGAGAGTTTTCTTCATCAATTATCATTTGGGTGTTTGATTTTCTTCATCTCCTTTCGATCGTAAAGCCCGGATAATCAATCTAACGCGTGTTCTTCGGATTAAAGTGATTGGATATTCAAGAGGTAATTTCTTCGACACCTTAGACTTCGATTTTGTGTTGAGTTACGATGTTTTGGACGTTATAATCATGATATATGAAGGGATATGTATATGATTATGAGTTTGTATAAGGATTCATTGGATTATTGAGGGATTATTCAAGAACACTTTGAATATCGAGTTGAAATTGGGGGTTTTTGATTAATTGTTGTTGAAATCACGTTTTCGGATATTCATTTTGGATTATTGATCATTTGGAAGATGTTTGTTGGTTTGAAACACTTCTTGGAGGATTTGATATTGATATATTGAGATTTGATTGTAAACAATCGGAGTTTGGCCACAACGTATTCGATATAATGCCCCAATGAACTTAGTTTAATCGTATCGACGTTTCGAGTTCGTTATATTTGTGTTTGATTCATATATTAAGCGAATTGTTGGTGCTTGTGTAATTCAAGGTTGTTCGAGTGGCCGGTATTCCCTATTAAGGACGTTGTTCGTGGAAGGACTTCCTCGCCTTCGGTTTGAGGCAAGTTTTATACTTGTACTAGTCAATGAGATTAATGTCATCATATATGTGTATAAATGTGTTGTATCATTCCGAGACTTAGTCCCTTCATGAATTCATTGATATTAAGAGATCGTTCGATACGATACCTTTCGGCAATTTTGCCAAATATTTATTGTTATTCCTTTTTGGATTGTCATTAAAACTGTACACGCCGATTAAAGGCATTGGCTTATTCATTTCTCACCTCCGTCGTCAGAATCGATTAAAGGTACCGAGGCATCCTTCATATCATTATTATCGAATTGCCGTTCGCAGGCAAATCGAAATGTTCAATCATTCACTATATTATTGTATCGATTGACCGTTCTAAGGCAATCGAGGTATTCAATCATTCATCATATCGTTCATATCGATTAGCCATTATAAGGAAATCGAAGCGCTCAAGCATTCATGGAATCATCCACTGCATCATTGTCATCGGTTAGCCGTTCTAAGGCAATCGAGGTGTTGAGTTGGGACTGTCGAGGATGGTGCTGGCCGACTCAAGACAGCATACCATCCCTAATTGTGATACGGCTTTCATGCCGTGGCTTCGGCCCTAATTGTGATACGGCTTTCATGCCGTGGCTTCGGCCCTAATTGTGATACGGCTTTCATGCCGTGGCTTCGGCCCTAATTGTGATACGGCTTTCATGCCATGGCTTCGGCCCTAATTGTGATACGGCTTTCATGCCGTGGCTTCGGCCCTAATTGTGATACGGCTTTCATGCCGTGGCTTCGGCCCTAATTGTGATACGGCTTTCATGCCGTGGCTTCGGCCCTAATTGTGATATGACTTTCATGCCGTGGCTTCGGCCCTAATTGTGATACAGCTTTCATGCCGTGGCTTCGGCCCTAATTGTGATACGGCTTTCATGCCGTGGCTTCGGCCCTAATTGTGATACGGCTTCGTGCCGTGGCTTCGGCCCTAATCAATAACAGCTTCGGGCTGTTTCGGCTTCATGTGATTGTGATATTTGACAGTTTCGGCTGAGTGGTTTTTAGGCCTTGTGATTGTCTTGTTAATTTCATTGGAGCCTCCGGGCATTGTGATTCATATTTAATCCTGTTCTGGTTTGGTTCATGTCGTGTAATTCATTGTGGTTTCTGTGATTATGATTCGCCGTTGGGCACTTATGTTCTAACCTCGAGCAATGTATTAATAGTATGCCGTGGGCATAGTATTTCACGAATGCTCGGTTCTTACCTTGGTTTGTGAGCATCTCGTATTATTATCATCATTATACCGTTTCATTACGCCTTTGGATGCATATCATGTTATACATGTATTTGATGTTCATTATCTGGATGATCGACCAGTGGGGCGGAACATGTTTTCATGTTTTAGGTGCTTGCGAGGAGAGAGTTGAGGCACAGGGGCATGACGATGGCGACGAGGCATACGAGCGATACTAGTCCGAGTTGTTCATTGTTGGTCGATCGGTTGGAGTGTACTCAGTCTTGTCGATTGTTGTCGTGTTGTATTACCCAATGTATATTCGTGGATGCTGTTGTATTTCATTTTGGCCATGTAGGCCACTTTTGTCGTTGAAATTCCTTATCGGAATATTGTGTCGGATATCATGGTAGGGACTATGATTTTCCCTTGTTGTTTAATTTAATGTATTTTAGTCATGTTCGCCTGGTGGATCTCCTGGCGTGGGGTCCACGGCACTGTAATAACCCAATAGGATTTGGGGGTGTTACAGATCAATGGTAAATGAATCTCCCAATCTTCTTTCCAATCCAACGCGCAATCCCTCAACACGTCTTCCAACGTTTGGATCGTTCTCTCCGACTGCCCATCCGTCTGAGAATGATAAGCGGTGCTAAAATTCAGTTTGGTACCGAGTGCTCGATGTACTACCCGCCAAAAATGTGATACAAAACGACCATCGCGATCCAAAACAATACTCTTTGGGGTACCATGGAGTCTCACAATCTCTGCAATGAACAAACGAGCTAACCTCTCTGGTCCCCAAGATCTCTAATGCCCAGAAAGTGTGCGGGTTTGGTTAACCGATCCATGATTACCCAAATCATACTCATTCCGGTTCGCGTCCTTGGCATTTCCACAATAAAATCCATCGTGATGTCTTCCCACTTCCATTCCGGAATTAGTAATGGCTGAAACTTTACGGCAGGTCTTTGATGCCCAGCTTTAACCTGCTGACAAGTCAAACATTTAGACACGAAGTCCGTTACACCTTTCTCATGTTCGGCCACCAAATATTTTTCTTCAAGTCTTTATATATTTTACTCATACCCGGATGAATCGAGTATGGAGTAGAATGTGCTTCATTCAAAATCACTTGCTTTAGATCATCCCACTTGGGTACACAAGTTCTACCTCGAAATCGAAGAACTCCGTCTTCATCGATTAAGAATCCAGGAGCTTTTCCTTTAACGACGTCTTCCCGAAGCTGTATAAATAAGGGATCGTCTAACTGGTTGGACTTAATATCTTCCATCATGGAGGACGTGACCTCAAGAAACGTAATTGTCCTTGAGTTACTTGAGGTCAAACTTCAATTTCCAAATCAATCAACTCTCGTCTGAGCTTCGGTTGAATGGTAAGTAATTCCAACTTCTGCAACATGACTGACTTGCGGCTTAAAGCATTGGCAACGACATTCACTTTACCTGGATGGTAAAGGATGTCAAGATCATAATCTTTAGTCAATTCTAACCATCGCTGCTGGCGCATATTAAGCTCCTTCTGAGTGAATATATACTTCAAGCTCTTATGATCTGTATACACTCGACAAGAAGAACCATATAAATAGTGCCTCCAAATCTTCAACGCAAACACTATAGCGGCCAGCTCCAGATCATGGGTAGGCTAATTCATCTCATATGGCTTTAATTGTCGAGACGCAAATGCAATTACTTTGTCATTCTGCATCAATACGCATCCCAACCCTTGTTTAGAAGCATCACTATAAATAATTAAACCTTCAGTTCCCTGTGGTAACGTCAAGACTGGTGACATAGTCAACCACTTCTTTAACTCATCAAACTCCTCTGACACTCGTCACTCTATTCGAATTTCTGAGTTTTCTATAATAATTGAGTGAGCAGTCGAGCAATTTTCGAGAACCCTCGACAAATCGATGATAATAACCGGCTAATCCCAGAAAACTCCGAACTTCCTTAACATTCCGCGGGGGCTCCCAAGCTAGGACTGCTTCAACCTTTTGAGGGTCTACTCGAACACCATCGGCTGATATAATGTGACTAAGAAAAGCAACTTCTTTCAGCCAGAATTCGCACTTAGAAAACTTAGCATAAAGCTTATCAGCCCTCAAAATACTCAACACAATTCTCAAGTGTTCGGCATGCTCCGTCTCGTTCTTGGAATAGATTAAGATATCATCAATAAACACCACCACAAATTTATCGAGATATTCGATAAATGTTTTGTTCATAAGTTGCATAAATGCCGCCGGAGCGTTCGTCAAACCAAAAGGCATGACTACAAATTCATAATGCCCATATCTCTTTCGGAATGCCGTTTTCGGAATATCAGAATCCCGAATTCGCAGCTGATAATATCCCGATCTCAAGTCTATCTTAGAGAAAACCTTAGTCCCTTGCAATTGATCAAATAGATCATCTATTCTAGGCAACAGATATTTGTTCTTGATAGTGAGTTTATTCCGCTCACGATAGTCGATACATAACCGCAAAGATCCATCTTTCTTCCATACAAACAATACCGATGTACCCCATGGAGACACACTAGGTCGAATATAACCTTTGTCCAACATTTCACGCAATTATTTCTTCAACTCTTGCATTTATGATGGGGCCATTCTGTATGGTGCCTTGGATATTGGCGCCTTTCTAGTTCGATAACGAACTCCACCTCACGATATGGTGGTAATCTCGGCAAATCATCCAGAAATACATCTGGAAATTCATTCACAATTGGGATAGAAGATAAATGAACTCCGCCAGATTCTGTCTTCATTGCGTAACACCAATAACCGGTACAGCCTTGGTTCAACAATTTCATAGCCTTCATGGTGTTAGGCGTATTTTTATACGCTCATTTATCATTATTTTGTAGTATTTTGGAGTGTGAAATCATCTAAAGGAGCTTTTAATGCCTTAATTTTGTATGATTGACAGGAAATTGAAGTCCGGAAGCTTAAACGATGCAAAACGGGCGAAAACGGCAAAACTGGACTATGAGCCGCGGCACAAGGAAGCTGAGCCGCGGCAAAGGAAGACGCCAGCCGAAGGGCAGAGTAGAGGTACTACGTGCCGCGGCACACCCATGTGAGCCGCGTACGTAAGGATTTAATTACGCCTGTGTATTCAGATTTTGGCGATGTGCCGCACGAGTTGATGAGCCGCGGCACACTTAGCGGGTTTGGTACGTCACATGGATTTTGGGCCGTTTCGAAGCCAATTTTCAACCAACTAATACGGACGCGATTTATGGAAGTGCTGAGCTATAAATAGGGCTTAAGACCCTAATTTAATCATCTTGGGAATCATTGGAGCTAAACCTAGGAGCTTAAGCTTGGAGACAGAGAAGAGGAGGAAAGCAGAGGAATTCAAGGCAGAAGGCGGAAGCTGAAGAACGGAGGAATCCGAGCTTCATCTGCGTTTGAATTTTATGCTTTCGTTTATTTATTTTGTATTGTCAGTTTTTAGTATGTCAGGCTAAAGCCCTAATCTAAGGTTTTGATGAAACCTTTATTTTGACGAATTGATTGAGATTATCCAATTTATTACCTTTTTATTGAGTTTTCCCCAATTATGTTTAATGCTTGCAATTATCTGGCCAATAGTTGTATTGATTAAATCATTCACTTCGAATCGGGAGAGGAGATTTGGTGAGGAACTATTGGTGAGGACCGTTTTATTCTGTGAGATAGGAATATACTCATAGGAACTACGTGGCCTTTAGGAGATTTCATGCTTTTTGCCTAGCGACGAGATAATTCACCTAGGGATAGAGTGCGTTAGTCGCCGTTAGATAAATCTATTGACCTCGGGAGAGGCGGTAGAATATAATAGCAATCTCCGCCTTCAATAAATTGGGAAAATTATTTATTACGGATAATCAAGATTTAATTCGGATAAATTAAGGTGGATTCAGAACTCTAGACTTATTTATAATTTGATTCCTTTTATTCAAGCTATCGTTTTCTGTTTAGTCTTTCAGAAATTCTTTTAGTCATTAATCCAAAAACCCAACTTCGATTGTTCAAATAAAATTGGGATACGAAAACGTCGGTAGTTAGAGATTCAATCCTCGTGGGAACGATACTCTACTTATCACTTTATTACTTGTAAACGATGACGTGCACTTGCGTGTAGGAAATATCGCAACAAGTTTTTGGCGCCGTTGCCGGGGATTGAAATTTTTCTAATATCGACTTAAGTATTTCCAGTCTTAATTTGAACGTTTTATTTTTTATTTTTTTTTTTTTTTTTGTGTATTTAATTTTGTTTATTCGTTTTCCTTTCAGGACCTTTCGAGTAGTGCATGAGAAGACTCGGTAACGAAGGCTTACTACCTTTGGACACCGAGCTCGAGCGCACGCTAAGAAGGAATAAAAAGGAGAAAAGAGAGTTGCAGACGACGGTCAAGATGGCCGAAAATATTGAAATCCAAGGAGGAGACAACCAAGTGCGGCAAGTTCAACCGGAACTCGCTCTTCGTGATTATGCCATGCCGCAAGCCAACGCAAATTTTTCGGGAATTCGGCGTCCCACCATCCAAGCTAATAATTTTGAAATCAAGCCCGCCATTATTCAGATGGTACAGGCGAGCCCTTTCTGTGGATTGCCGAAGGACGACCCGAATGCCCACATTGCTTCGTTCCTTGAGATATGCGACACTTTCAAAACTAATGGTGTCACCGACGATGCCATCCGATTGAGGCTTTTCCCTTTTTCTTTGAGGGATAAAGCAAAATTCTGGTTGAATTCCTTACCGCCGGGGTCTATTACAACTTGGGAGAGGTTAGTGCAAGCCTTCCTTGCAAAATTTTTCCCACCAGCTAAGACGGCGCGGTTGAGAAACGAGATAACTACTTTTGCCCAGTTTGATATGGAATCGCTCCACGAGGCGTGGGAGCGATATAAAGAATTACTTCGAAGATGCCCTCATCACGGCATTCCTGATTGGCTTCAGCTGCATACGTTTTATGGTGGGTTGAGTGCTTCTACACGCACTTTAGTGGATGCAGCCTCCGGAGGAACATTCATGGGAAAATCTATGGCCGAGGCCCACGTGCTTTTGGAGGATATGGCCGAAAACGCATACCAATGGCCAGCAGAAAGATTGACACCGAAGAGGGTAATGGAAGTTTCGAGCAATGATCCGATTTCCACCTTGTCAGCTCAAGTCGCCGCTTTGACACAACAGCTCCAGAACTTTTCGCATGCACCAGCCCCCGTTACCATTGAGACATGTAATTGGTGTAACGGACCACACCCGAGTGCGGAATGTCAATTTGGAAATCCGTTCGAGCAACATCAGATGGAGCAAGCTCAGTTTGTGGCCAGTGGAAATCGACAAAGCAATTTTTATCCCAGCACTTATAATCAAGGGTGGAGGAATCAACAAAACTCTCCATGGAGAAATGGGCAAGCTATGAAGCCTCCACAACCTCACTTCGTGCAACCCCCACAGCAGCCCCCTCAATCTTCAAAGGTATCTTTGGAGGATGCTCTTGCTCAATTGGCGGCTAACACAAGCCAATTCATGACCCGCACCGAGACGACTCTTCAAAATCATTCAACCTCCATCCGAAATCTAGAAACACAAATGGGGCAGATTGCTAATTTATTGTCTTCTCGGGCTCAAGGTGCAGCCCCCAACGCAGCCGAAGGGAAAACCAAGGAAAATGTGCAAGCAATCGAACTAAGAAGCGGAAAGGAGTTGAAGGGGCAGCCTATTAATGACAAAGAGCAGCCGAACGTGCAGAACGAGAAGGAAAAGGATGAGACGCCTAAGCCAAAGGAGGTCTCGACTACTCAGCCCACTCCTCAAATTCCATTTCCACAGCGTTTTCAAAAGCAAAAACTGGACAAGCAGTTTTCCAAATTTCTCGACGTCTTCAAGAAATTGCACATAAACATTCCGTTCGCCGACGCATTGGAACAGATGCCGAGTTACGTCAAGTTCATAAAGGAGATCTTGTCCAATAAACGAAAGCTCGAGGAATATGAGACGGTCGCTTTAACGGAAGAGTGCAGCGCTATTTTGCAAAAGAAACTCCCACCTAAATTGAGAGATCCGGGAAGTTTCACCATTCCTTGCATCATCGGTAATTCATCTTTTGAAAGAGCCCTATGCGATCTCGGGCCAAGATAAATCTTATGCCCCTTTCGATTTTTAAAAAGTGGAGATTGGGAAGCCAAGTCGACGGCGCCTCTCTACAATTGGCCGATAGATCCATCAAATATCCGAGGGGTGTGATAGAGGACGTTTTAGTCAAAGTGGATAAGTTCATCTTTCCGGCCGATTTCATCGTACTTGATATGGAAGAAGACCATGATATCCCAATTATTTTGGGAAGACCATTTTTGGCAACAGGCCGAACGTTGATTGATGTGGAAAAAGGAAAGCTGACTTTGCGCGTTCAAGAGGAGCAAGTAACCTTCAATATTTTTCGATCCGTAAAATATCCAAGTGACGCTGAAAATTGTTTCCAAGTTGACGTCATTGACTCATGCGTGAGAAAAACTTTTCGAGAAAACTATCCACCCGATCCATTGGAATCCGTTTTGATTGAAATTTCGAGCCAAATGGAGAGCATGCCGCCTACGTACGACACATGGATGCTTCCCCGCCAATCTTTATTCGTAAGCCATTCGAGTAGCTAGGAAGTTCACTAACTCGACCGACCCCATCGATTGAAAAACCTCCAAAATTGGAACTCAAAAAGCTGCCACCTCATTTGAAGTATGCATTCCTGGGGCCCGACGACTCCCTTCCAGTTATTCTTTCGGCCACATTAGCAGGAGATCAAGAGGCAAAATTATTAAGAGTTTTGAGGGAGTACAAATCTGCTCTTGGATGGTCTATTGCGGATATCAAGGGGATCAGCCCATCGATTTGCATGCACAAGATTTTGATGGAGGAAGACTACAAACCATCCGTGGAGCATCAACGCCTACTGAATCCTAACATGAAGGAGGTGGTAAAAGTCGAGGTTTTAAAACTCCTCGACGCAGTATGATCTTTCCAATTTCGATAGTAAGTGGGTAAGTCCGGTTCAAGTTGTGTCGAAAAGGGTGGGATAACAGCTTGTTCAAAACGATAATAATGAATTAATTCCCACCAGATTGTTACGGGGTGGCGTATGTGCATAGATTATAGGAAACTAAATAAGGCCACTAGAAAAGATCATTTTCCCTTGCCTTTTATTGATCGGATGTTAGATAGATTAGCCGGACACGATTTCTATTGCTTTCGATGGCTATTCGGGTATAATCGATTTACATAGCCCCAAGACCAAGAGAAAACGACGTTTACATGTCCTTATGGCATTTTCGCTTATAGGCGCATGCCGTTTGGATTGTGTAATGCGCCGCGACTTTTCAACGGTGTATGATGGCTATTTTTCCGACATGGTAGAGCGGTGTATTGAGATTTTCATGGATGATTTTTCTGTTTTGGAGATTCTTTTGACATTTGTTTGGAAAATTTGCGAAGGTCTTGCGAAGATGTGAAGAGACCAATTTAGTCTTGAATTGGGAAAAGTGTCATTTTATGGTGCAGAGGGCATTGTGCTTGGCCATCGAATATCCTCACATGGAATTGAAGTCGACCGAGCAAAAATTGAGACAATTGAGAAGATGCCTCCACCCACTTCGGTCAAAGGGATTAGGAGTTTTACGGGACACGCCGGTTTTTATCGCCGATTTATTAAGGATTTTTCAAAGATCACGGCCATTTGTGCAACTTACTCATGAAAGATGTCCCATTTACTTTCGACGAGTCTTGTAAAGAAAGTTTTGAGTTGTCAAGAAAGCTCTAAGCACGGCACGGTGATAGTCGCTCGGATTGGGACCTTCCATTCGAACTAATGTGCGATGCTAGCGATTTTGCCATTGGGGCTGTTTTGGGGTAGACGAGGGAAGGTGTTTCATGTCATATACTATGCGAGCCGAACGCTCGATGACGCCCAAAGAAATTATGCCACAACGGAGAAGGAATTGTTGGCGGTGATATTTGCATTTGATAAATTTCGGGCCTATCTACTAGGAACAAAGGTGATAGTGTGGACCGATCATTCGGCGATAAAGTACCTTTTGGAGAAGAAGGATGCCAAACCAAGGTTAATTCGGTGGGTGCTACTCCTTCAAGAATTCAACTTGGAGATTCGGGACAAGAAAGGGACGAAAATGTTATAGCCGATCACCTTTCACGGTTAGAGAGTTCCTCGAGAAGGAAGAAAGTCAGCCACAAATTATAGAAACCTTCCCGACGAGCAGCTCTACAAGTTGGATTCAACACATGCGCCTTGGTATGCTGATCTAGTGAACTACTTAGCAAGTAAAACAATTCCGAACGATCTCTCACGTCATCAAAAGAAGAAGCTAATCTCGACGCTAAGTACTATTTGTGGGACGATCCTTTTCTTTTTAAGCGATGCCCCGATCAAATTATCCGTAGATGCATTCCAGATGAGGAAATCCACGGTGTCTTTGAACCATTGCCATGCATCACCCTACGGTGGACACTTTAGTGGAAATAGAACAGCCGAAGGTCTTACAATGGGATTTTATTGGCCGTCCTTATTCAAAGATGCTCACTCCTTTGTGTCTACATGTGATCGGTGTCAACGGACAGGAAACATCTCAAGACGACACGAAATGCCGCTGAACACCATACTTGAAGTCGAATTATTTGATGTATGGGGGATCGACTTCATGGGTCCATTTCCCCCATCAAACAAGAATCTCTACATTTTGGTGGCCGTGGATTACGTCTCCAAATGGGTTGAAGCGGTGGCACTACCTACGAATGGGTCCAATGTTGTGATCAAGTTTATCAAACAACATATCTTCTCACGCTTTGGGACTCCACGTGCTATTATAAGTGATGGTGGGTCACACTTCGACAACAAATTTCTTGATGCGGTTTTGAGAAAATACGGAGTCACTCATCGTGTGGCCACAGCATACCACCCGCAAACGAGTGGTCAAGTTGAGATATCAAATCGAGAGCTGAAGTGGATTCTAGAAAAGACGGTCAGCTCGTCTCGAAAAGATTGGGCATTTAAACTCGATGATGCACTTTGGGCGTACCGGACTGCGTATAAGACACCTATCGGAATGTCGCCCTACAGATTGGTCTATGGAAAAGGTTGCCATCTGCCCGTAGAGATGGAGCACCGTGCTTATTGGGCGATAAAGAAACTAAACTTTGATCTAAAAGCCGCAGGGGAAAAGCGGTGTTTGCAGCTGAACGAGTTGGAAGAAATTCGCCACAACTCATACGAAAATGCAAAACTTTATAAGGAGAGGACAAAAATTTGGCATGATAAGCACATCACGCAGAGAGAATTTGTCCCGGGACAGGAGGTGTTGCTATTCAACTCACGCTTAAAGTTATTTCCCGGGAAATTGCGTTCACGATGGTCGGGACCGTTCACCGTAGTTCAAGTGTTTCCACATGGTGCAGTAGAAGTTCAAAGAGATGGTCGACAATTCAAAGTTAATGGACAACGGTTGAAGGCATACTTGGGAAATCCAATAGACACGCAGAAAACGAGCGTCACCTTATCCACCGCCGGATGAATGCGAGAGAAGTCCGGCTGAAGACTATAAACTTAGCGCTTCTCGGGAGGCAACCCGAGTATTAGTTGTAGATTCTTTGTTGTTTGCTTGCATTTTTAGAGTCTCTTTTTGTCTTCTTTCCTCTTGGATCCATCCTTTCCTCTCATTTTAATGAATTCGTGTAAAATTTCTGTGCAGGAATCAGCAAAAAGGGGATAAATTCAATAATGGGCCGCGGCACAGTCCAGGTGAGCCGCGGCACACACCAGCTGAGGAAAAATGGCCGATCAAACTGTACCCTGTGCCGCGGCATGATCTTACTGAGCCGCGGCACACCAGGTCGCTGAGCCGCGGCACCCGAAAACTGAGCCGCGGCACACTAAATGGTCAAGAAACGCCCAGGGCGCCTGTACTTTGTGCCGCGGCATACTAAGGCTGAGCCGCGGCACGCTATAACACTGAGCCGCGGCATATGAAATCTGAGCCGCGGCACCCGACGGCATATCAAAACGTCCAAACCCGACTGTACTTTGGGCCGCGGCTCACTTTTATTGTGCCGCGGCACCCGTCGTAACATAAGAGCAGCCAGGTTAAGCTCTCTCAGTCGATCGGCCTGCATAGTATACTTCTTCCCTTCATTACTTCCTTCCTGCACACGATGAGGTTAGTCGGGTCCATTCTATCAGTCTCCTTCTCAAATTCTCCAGGTAATTTTTGATTTCTAAATCATAGGTGATTATTGATGTGAAAAGATTTGGAGTTTTATATTGCTAGTTGTTTTTCATTGTTGTTTCTGAAATGGAGTTGGAATATGGGGAATTTGCTATTGTGATGGAATTGATGTTTATGAACGAATTGTTGATGATGGTTTTTGTAATTCAGGGCTATAATCTGTGTTATTATTTTTGGGATTTGGAATTAACCATCAAAATTTTTGTTCTTCATTTTAACTTATGCACACAAGGTGTTTGATAAATTGCAGCAATGAAAAATTGATCATTCAGCAGCACCACCCTCCTCACCGGACGATGCCGGCACCAGCTCCTGAGCAGACTGGAGGGGAGTACTTGACCTTTTACTTCTCTTGCATTTCATTTTTGTCCATTGAGGTCAATGTACGTCCTAAGTTTGGGGGGGGGGGGGGTTTACTTTCAGTCTACATTCATTGCTGTACTCTATTTTCTTGCTGTACATTATATTTTGTTGCACTTTTCTTTCTTTGCGAAAATTTTTTTTTTATAGCCTTGCTTGCCGTAGTTTTTCTTTATTCGTGAATTTTCGTGCTTCTATTATGTGTGATACTGATGTTACGACACTGTCTTTCTCTTTGAAGAAGCGGGCGAGTTTTAGTCGAGTTGTAGTCGATTATTTCATTCTCGCTTAGTATTCAATTAGGTCCGAAATTTTTCGTGATTGTAGAGGTCTGCGGATAAGAGACGATACATACTTGTTTTTAAATCCCCATCAATGCGTTTGGCTACATTTTCCGGATAGTGAGTCGTCTTGTTTCTTTAGTCGTGTTGGCACTTAAAGTGAGTTTAGAGTCGGCGGCTTTTTTCCCTAAAAGTCGAGATAATGTGTTCTATGAAGGGAAGTCTAGTAACCGGGGGTATTCGCGTGACCCGTTGTTTACTCTCGCGTAAAACGACGACCCCGATTAGACTAGTGATTTAGTGAGTTCACATGTGCCAATGATAGGAAGCCTAGTAACCGGGGGCATTCGCGTGACCCGCTGTTTACTCTCGCGTCAAACGGCAACCTTGATTCGGACATGTGGAAATTATGTATTCGAGTTGTTTCTCCGCTGTAGACGGGAACTTAGTAACTAGAAGCATCCATGTACCCCATGAGTGTCTTTTACGTCAAACGGTTTCCGAATACATGAGAATGGAAGTTCCACCCTAGGATTATCCCGATGAAACATCCCGAGATCCTAACCTAGTGGTCGACTCGAATCAGATTCTTGAGCATATTTATATAAGGGGATACTGTCCGAGGTTTAATTGTTATGAGACTCGTGAAAAATTGTGCCTTTAGACTGTGGAACGCGACGAACTAGCTTGTTTATGTTAGCCTTTCATATTGACGGTTGATTTGACTCATGTTTTGTTGATCTTTGAGCTGAGTTTTCTTCATGAACAAATGATTAGGACTGAACTTGATTAGTTTGCAGTATCACGATTCTGAGTGCAACTCGCTTTCATGACACTCGTATTATTTAGAGAGAATGGCAGGATAGTATTGATTAGGTTGAACACTATGAGTTGCACGATGATTCACGACATTTTTTATTGACTTTAATTCTTTTTGCTTGAGGACAAGCAAAGGCTTAAGTTTGGGGGTATTTGTTAGGCGTATTTTTATACGCTCATTTATCATTATTTTGTAGTATTTTGGAGTGTGAAATCATCTAAAGGAGCTTTTAATGCCTTAATTTTGTATGATTGACAGGAAATTGAAGTCCGGAAGCTTAAACGATGCAAAACGGGCGAAAACGGCAAAACTGGACTATGAGCCGCGGCACAAGGAAGCTGAGCCGCGGCAAAGGAAGACGCCAGCCGAAGGGCAGAGTAGGCTGTACTCTGTGCCGCGGCACAGCCCATGTGAGCCGCGGCACAGAAGGATTTAATTACGCCCAGGTATTCAGATTTTGGCGATGTGCCGCGGCACAGGTTCAGTGAGCCGCGGCACACTTAGCGGGTTTGGTACGTCTGCGCGGATTTTGGGCCGTTTCGAAGCCAGTTTTCAACCAACTAATACGGACGCGATTTATGGAAGTGCTGAGCTATAAATAGGGCTTAAGACCCTAATTTAATCATCTTGGGAATCATTGGAGCTAAACCTAGGAGCTTAAGCTTGGAGACAGAGAAGAGGAGGAAAGCAGAGGAATTCAAGGCAGAAGGCGGAAGCTGAAGAACGGAGGAATCCGAGCTTCATCTGCGTTTGAATTTTATGCTTTCGTTTATTTATTTTGTATTGTCAGTTTTTAGTATGTCAGGCTAAAGCCCTAATCTAAGGTTTTGATGAAACCTTTATTTTGACGAATTGATTGAGATTATCCAATTTATTACCTTTTTATTGAGTTTTCCCCAATTATGTTTAATGCTTGCAATTATCTGGCCAATAGTTGTATTGATTAAATCATTCACTTCGAATCGGGAGAGGAGATTTGGTGAGGAACTATTGGTGAGGACCGTTTTATTATGTGAGATAGGAATATACTCATAGGAACTACGTGGCCTTTAGGAGATTTCATGCTTTTTGCCTAGCGACGAGATAATTCACCTAGGGATAGAGTGCGTTAGTCGCCGTTAGATAAATCTATTGACCTCGGGAGAGGCGGTAGAATATAATAGCAATCTCCGCCTTCAATAAATTGGGAAAATTATTTATTACGGATAATCAAGATTTAATTCGGATAAATTAAGGTGGATTCAGAACTCTAGACTTATTTATAATTTGATTCCTTTTATTCAAGCTATCGTTTTCTGTTTAGTCTTTCAGAAATTCTTTTAGTCATTAATCCAAAAACCCAACTTCGATTGTTCAAATAAAATTGGGATACGAAAACGTCGGTAGTTAGAGATTCAATCCTCGTGGGAACGATACTCTACTTATCACTTTATTACTTGTAAACGATGACGTGCACTTGCGTGTAGGAAATATCGCAACACATGGCTCGGATAATCTTTCCAGAAGTACCAGGTTTCTGCCCTTCAAAAACATATTCAGTACCATCTTGATCAATGATCGAGATTATCTTTCGATGATAATCCATTACTGCCCCATGACGATCTAACCAATTATCACCGAGAATTAAATTTTTCTCCCTTCATATCAATCACAATCAAATCGGATGACCAATCTCTACCGCAGATGGTTATAGGACTTTTGACAATCTCTCGATCCCCAGCTATCTTTTCCCTACTCGGCAGTCCAACAATAAAAGGTTCGCATGTAGAAAGACCGTCAAGACCCAAACAATTCACACAAGACAATGATATAAAAGAATGAGTAGCTCCAGAATCAAATAATACATCTACCAGGTGCATAGAAATATAAACGATACCTGACGTAGTTGCTGCCCCTACGTCCTCAGTTTGCCTCATCTCATACAATCGGGGTGGAGCTGATCCAATGCTAGGTGCATCCTTATGCTCGATCTTACCTCTTCCACTGCCGCGTCCACCACTCGGAGTTGGCTGACCCGTAACTGTGCCTGCTGGAGTAGGAGACTGTTTAGAGAAGATTCTGCCCACTGACTCACAATATAACGCACGATGACCCTGCTTCCCACACTTAAAACAATCAATGGGGCGAGAAGTGCAACGAGAATTGATATGTCCCAGATTTCCATAATTAAAACAAACTTTTGGCACTTCTCCACTAGGCTGAGGGGAACCAACATAAGAATGCACAGAAGGTTGAGGCCTACACAATCCGCTGCCTCAGAAACTACTAGAAAATTTTGGTTTCTTCAAGCTCGAAACCGCAGGAACCGGAACTGACACCATCTCATAAGCGAGTGCTCTGTCCTGGTATTCTCTCAAAGTAGTACACCCAAGGCCCGCCATATACTTTCGGACCACCAGTTTCATCCTAGCATCGAAATGAAGTAACAAATGCCATTATTATGGTGGTCTAAACCACTAAAAGAGACTGTAGAAAGACTATAAATGCTATTATTATGGTGGTCTAAACCAATAAGAGAGACTGTGGAAAGAAGGAAAGAGAGCTAGCAGAAACATGGAAATAATGAAAATACACAACAAGACATGACTTCAATTTCAGCTGATGGTGATATCACCATGGTATGTGATGAGGCTCTTATGAGTATGTTATACCAACATATAGACTGGATCGTAGATTCTGGTGCATCATATCACATTATATCATATCGTGATATGTTTGCATCCTATACTGCTGGTAGCTTTGGCAAAGTCAGAATGTCCAATTAAGGTGTGACTGAAGTTGCTGGTATAAGAGATATTATCCTACTTAAACTTATCTTAAAAGATGTACTACATGTTCCTGATATCATATTCAAAATTATTTCCGTTGACAAGCTCGACGATGATGGTTACATCAACCACTTCAGTGAAGGAAAATGAAAACTCACCAGAGGCTCCCTTATTACGGCAAGAGATAGAAAGCAAAATTTTCTCTACTTGATGAATGCAAAATTCTCCAAGGATGAGTTGAATACATCCGTAAAAAATTTCTTCACTGAGTTATGGCATAAGGGCTCGGATATTTGATCCAGAAAGGTTTAGAAATTTTGGCAAGAAGGAACCTCCTCCCTGAAGTGCGTGCACTTGGAAACCTGTTTTGATTGTTTGGCCGGGAAATAATAAGAGTTGCATTCAAAAACTTCTCTCCCTCAAGAAGAGCTCAACCTCATGATTTAGTACATACAGACCTGTACTATATGAAAGACATGACTCTTGGTGGTGCATTACATTATACTTTGTCACATTCATTGACGATTTTTCGGGAGAAGTCTGGTGTTTTGCCTTGAAAACCAAAGATCAAACATTGGAGGTCTTAAGCATTTTCAGACAAAAATTAAGAAAGAAACGGGAAGGACACGAAAGTGTGTTCGTGCATAAATTGAAGGTGAGTACCAAGGCCCGTTTGAGAAACACTGTAAGAACCATGGTATCAAGCTTGAGAAAAGCATTATAAGGACCCCTCAACATTACGGTGTGGCAGAAATGATGAATAAATCAATATGTGAAAGAATTATATACATGTTATCCCACTTCAAATCACCAAAATCCTTTTGAGGTGAAGCTAATAGGATTACAGTCGAACTGACCAACCTTTCTCCATCAACTCCTTTGAGTGCTGACATTACAGATGGAGTTTGATCAGGAAAAGACGTTTCTTACAAGCACTTGAGGATGTTTGGTAGGGCTTTCATACATATTCCAAAATACGACAGACCCAAGCTTGATGACAAAACCAAACCATATATCTTCGTTGAAGAGTTTGGTTACAGATTATTGAACCCAGTTAACAGGGAGGTTATCAGAAGCAGAGACGTTATATTTCTTGAAGGTCAAGTTCTTGATAAAAATCAAGTCCTTGAAGGTTATCATAAGCAGAGATGTTGTACTCCATGTGGAGTGGTCCCACGTGCATTACAAAGTGACCACCAAATATTTCATACACATTGAAAAATTGTGAATGCATTGATCACGAGCAAATAAAATGGAGAAAGTCTCCATATTTGAAGAAACTGGTTTGTCAATCATACGTGAAGAAAAAAAAAGATGGAATAGAAAATTGTGTGCAATTCTTCTTCCTCCAATTACGGGACTTGAACAGATGAAACCAAAGACCTTTGGCAGCTCAATTCTTCTATAAATTGAGCTTATTCACGCCAAGAGGGTGCCTAGAAGTGCAAACAAGAACATTGCAGGAGCCGAATTGAGAGAAGAAAAAAGAGAGCCAAACTAGAGAGTAATTTTCTATCTTCCTCAAAGAATGTTCCTATTTTTCTTGTTATTCCAAGTTAAGTGGTTGAGATATTGTATTCGTGAGATATCCTCTTGTAAATTTGTGATACCCCTAATATTTAGGGAGAATTTTGTAAGCCTACTATAGTCATAAAAGAGATTTTCTGGATTAAGGTCCACTGTGTTTTTTCTCAATTTGAACTTTCTACATAATAATTTTTGTGTCTTATTTATTATTTTATTCTATTTTTAAGTCCAACGAGTGAAAAATATTTATCCTAATTCCGTTGTGCAAATGTCATTTATTTTGAACTTTTTTCTAAACAAATTTAATTTTTCCCAACAAATAAAACATCATCTATTTCAATATAATTTAACATATACAATAAAATAAGAATTTTGAATAATATTAATATTTACACCACTCTCATAACAGAAATTTAAATACCATCAAATAAAGGAACATACATGCTCTAAATATGAACCATTTGGGTTTGCCCAATGGCCAGGGTCTCCCACTTCAAGTGAGAGACCCGGGTTCGACTCCCACAAGGGACGATAATTTATTATGGGCCTATGGAGAGACGACTCCTTTTGCGCGTTAATTGGGGATATTGAAGAACCAAAGAGTCGGATACAAATCACGCAATTTAACTGGTAGCAATTCTGAGAAAGTCAGATTATTTTTCCGAAAACTAATCAAGTGTAAGCTTGAAAGCTCGATAATTAGAAAAACTCTAAATATGACTTTTGCTTTTTGTATGATAAGGAAATAGAAAATAGAAAAGGGAATTGTCACTGGCATTCCAATTACACCGACGTTCCAAACAAACAAAATAATTGCAAAGCGTCTTTTACAGAAAACAAGTAAAAAAAAAAAAAAAAAGGAGCTGAGAAAATTGGTAAGAGATGGAGGATTTCAGGTCGACATCACACAACAAAAATGAAAAATCATTAATGCAGGTGGATAATGCGCACAGCTTTTACAGTGGAATGAAAGATCTGAGGTGCTACAGCGCCTAGTATGCTTCTTCTTCTTCTTCTGCACATAATAATGGGCGGTGGGATATAGTGGCGGCGGCAGCGGCGGACGGCGGTGGAAGTTTAAGAAAGAAAAGTCAACAAACGAGCTAAATGTTGGGAAAACGGTCTCAAAATTCCCAACAAGTCTCCCAAAGAACGAAAATAGAGAAAAAATAAATAACACAAGAATATACGTGGAAACTCCAAAACCGGAGAAAAACCACGGGCCTCAGAGAAAAACTCCACTATATGATAAATTTCTACAATCACACAGTATTTCTCTTCCTCTCGACTCCCAATCCCTACACTATTACAAGCCTTTGAAAACCCCTCACCCCTCTAAAAAAAAAGCAAGAAATTTCAAACTAGAAGTAATCACAAGACTAAGAAGTAGTGATTGGTGCATTTGTATCAAAGACTTTGGAACTCCTTTTATAGCCTAAGAGTCTCCACCTACTTTGATAGCAAACCAATGTGGGACAAAATCCCCACTTTCATTTTTTAACAACTATTCCAACATTCTCCACCTTGTTAAAACATGAAAGAAAACATCATTGTCTTCATCGACAATCATGATTCTTAACACAAAGAACCATCATCCTCAAAAGAGAATAACCTATTCCACCATAAAAGAGTAGAACACTTAGAACAAAACCGTCTAAGAATTTTAACCACTTAGAATCAACCATTCTAAGAATTTCCCTCGGCACATGTCGAAAAACTTGCTGAAAGGTTTATGGTACAACTTCCCTGTTGGCCACCCGGAAGTTCATCAGCTCTTGACATCAATCTTCACCACACATCTTGCATCAATGCCAACCCAATGCCCATGTGTAAATCCGTGAACCCGCTAACAGAGGACACATCCCTTTACATGGTAACGAGCATACCATGGGGATGCCAACTTCTCAAAAGAAGTCTTCACCGTCAGTGACAACGGAGACATTATTAGCAGAATTGGAGCTTTTTGCCGAATCCGCTCCACCTGGACAATTTCTCCTGACATGCCCAGACTGTCCACACTTCCAGCACGTTGGATACTTCGAAGAGTTTTTCTTCTTCCCGTTCCTACATATCAAAACTGCACCTTCTGATGAAGTATTACTGCTACCTTCCAGTCTTTTCTCCTCGGACAGGAGTTTGCTAGTAACATCTTCATACTTCAGGGTCTCTTTCCCGTACATCAGAATAGGCTTCATATATTCATAGGAAGATGGCAAAGATAATATGAGCCTCAACGCTTTATCCTCATCTTCAACCTTCACTCCGATAGCCTCCAGTTCTGAGACGATACCATTAAGAATACTTATATAATCTAGAATTTTTGTACCTCCATCCATACGTAGAGTATGAAACAGCTCCTTGAGATACAACCGATTCGAGATGCCCTTGCCTTGGTACAACTGTTCAAGCTTCTCCCAAAGCTCCTTTGCTGTTGACAACCATGCACATTAGCAAGCATATTCTTTGCCAGACACAAACGAATAGCACTTGACGCTCTCAAATCCAAATCTTCCCATTCTTCATCATCGACTTTACTGGTGCTTGATTCCGCGCTAGAAACAGGGGTTGGTTTCCCCCTCAACGCCTTGTGTAACCCAGACTGAATCAACACATCCTTGACTTGAACTTGCCACAAACCAAAGTTGATTCTTCCATCATATTTCTCTACATCGAACCTCATGGGACTGAACCTTGACATCGTATCCGTGTCTCAAACCCAACAGAATCCTCGTTTCTGATGTGGAAGATCAGACAAAGCTGCAACCACAGAGCATACTCTGAACCTCTGAAATGCCAAGACACCCTCTAATACGACCAATAGAAATTTGTTTCTGATGTGGAAGATCAGGCAAAGATGCAACCACAGAGCATTTGTCCCTACAGTATTTCCTGATCCTATGACGGCGGCTATGACGGATGACCAGTTGTTTGTCAAATTAGAAGGTACTGGTGAATCTGCTGCCCTTTCAGAGCCGACAGTCACCACTTCTAACAAGGCCTCTACCCCTGTAAGGAGTCCCTCTCCTAACAGGGAATCCCACTCTGTCAGGGATCCCTCACCTCAACAAGCACTCATACCTGTAGTATATCCCCAACCGGACAGTAGAACCCTCTAATGTTCGGAGTCCCCCCACCGAAATAATCAATCAGACAGTTCTCCAAGTCCAGATCGATGAAGCATTCGAATACTTCAAAATTTAGAAAGCATACAAGGTCCCCTCATACTACTCCGTGTATAACTGGGAAGACTGGAAGGAGGAAGAGTTGTTTGTTCTGGAAGTCACGGACACCAAGAACGTCGAGGTCCTGATCAGATTGGATGATCTCTTTTTCCATGAGCTGATCACATCCTATTATGTGTCAAAGAAAAAGGCCCGACTGAAAGGGAAGACTTGGTCTGATGACATGGGGTCCCAGCCATCACTCAGATCCAAATTCAGATGGAGACGATGATGACCTTCGAACATGTCTGAGGATGAGCCGCGAGGATGCTCGTGAGGAGTAATTCGCTAAGTCGAAGTCCGTCGAGGGCTAGGGGACTTCATCTGGTCATGCTGCACCAAAGAAGCAACAAGAGAAACCATCATCTCTCGCCAAAGAGGAATCAATACCTCCGACTGGATAAGTTGGATCTCGTGCTGTCTAACAGAAGGGTTCAGTCCCTTCTACGAAACAGGCGGAAGTTGAGAGCCAACAGGAGCAATTAGTCCCTCCTGTACATCAGGCTACAGAAACCGAAAAGTGCTAGGAGGGATCAGTCCCTTCTGTCTCCCAGACAACAATAACAGAGGAACCATCCGAAGTTCCCGCTCCTGAACAGGTATTCACTCCTATCCTTACAGGATCACCATCCGAACCAGATGAGGATTTCCAACTTGAAAATAGAAGCCAGGCTATAATGTCGTTCTCAAATAGCTAGGAGAGCTATCTGACTCCAAAATCGTTCACCCCCACTCTCCTCGCACTGAATCCAGAATTGAGCAACTTTAGCAAATCGGTCATAAAATTATATTCATACACGACACTATCAAAGCCCTGTATGATGTCAGTAAGGAGCTCGCCTAGATGCGTGAGACAGCTCTGGATGAACTCCCTAAGCTGCAAAGGGATGTGCAGGATGTTGAAGACGCATCCCACCTCATGCCAAATGCCTTATGGCATGCCATCAATCAGCTTAAATATCATCAAGAGAGAAACCTGAAGCAAGAGCAAGAAAAACTGCGAGTTGCAGAAGCCAAGATGGTCTTCTCCATCGAGCTCATTATATCAAGAGTCACTGCTCACGATTAAAAAATGGATAACCTTACAGCAGTGTTCGCAGTCTAATGGACTCAGTCAAAGATCTGAAATACAAGCACGCCGATTGATGGATATTCTTCGAGATATTCATGATAAGGTCTATGAGCTTGATAACGCCAAAAAGGCGGAAGAGGCTCGAGAGGCTAGAAGGAGATGGATGATGGAGAAGAAGAAGGAAATAGAATCCATCCTGGATGACAGTGTCGCCATAGCCATCGAAAGACTGGCCAAACTCGGGCCAGGTCAAGGAGCTAGAGGATACAGGGTAACTGGTTCTCGTCCCAAGTTCCAGGATTCCAAATTTCCTTGGAAAAATATAGTGCAGAAGCTGAGATCCCACTCCCGATAGACAGGCAGCCATCAGCTGAAGAACTGAAGGCATGTACTCTCATCAGTTAATCAGCCATGTTCAATCCCTTCAAGACTCTGGAATATGCTGCAAATGAGTTCTCAAAGCTCCTATCTGAAGGAAAGCTCCCTCTGCAAATCAAACTAAAATCTAAGCATCATAAGGGTGATTGAATAAACTCACATGGAAGATTGGATTCCCGCCTTCGATGTCTCCCAGGAAGGAAGAAACATCTACAGGAACAGAGGCAGAGGTTCTATAGTCAATTGGTGGAAGGGAACCGAGCATGCCCCTCTCAGAAGTCTTGGAAGCATCAATACTATATGGGATAACTTCTGTTAGCTGTACTTATTTTTTCCTATATAATCTCCAATGTAATATTTCAATTCCAAACAGCACTGTAATATGAATTATCAATGAAAATACTATTTTACCTCAAAATATTACAGCTTGTAATCTGCAATTACTGCTTTGATTACGATTTACAGATAAATTTACCAAGTATAAAACCTTGATAAATCTCAAGCTGTAAAAACTTGTCTGTGAATAGTTCATAGATTAAGTTGTATTCAAATATGATTACTTCCTGTAAGATTGTGTCTACGAGCCAACCGTAATTTAAGTTATAATACACTTAGTCCTATAGTATTTATAATTTTAGATCTTGCCTGTGAGCAGTTCAAATTTTAATTTTATGTCTCGAAGATCAGATCATTCGACAGAAGACTTGAAGACAGACTCATGTTGTTAGAAGTTTTAGCATTATCAAAAAGAAGAAAATTGTTGGGAAAAATCCTCCTGGAGTTTTGATAAATGCTACATACAGTCAGTCTGCATAGCCTATCCATACAACATGTTCATACAAGCCTGTCCATACAGCACAAGACGATACAGCGAGCCTTGATTCAAATCCTACAACTAAGCTTTCAAGATACAACAAGATGAGACGTTGGATACAGCAAACAATGTTGTAGGTGTCTTACTTAAGAAAAAGTAAAACACAAAACCAATAGGACTGAGAATGAAGTTTAAAACATTATGAAACAAACTTTCTTTATTCATAAAGTATTCATAATTTTAAAGTAGCATTTAATGCTGATCGGACGGCATTTAATGTGGCCGAAGAGACTACAGACAAAAGAGCATTTAATGCAGGTCAAAGAGAATATCTGGAACATTAAATGTGAATCACCTTTAATTCAAACATTCTGGAGCCGCCTATCAGAGCTGTCTCAGTCTCACCAATTGGCCAATGGCTATATTTGTAACAGATCTATTTCCAAGGTTATAAATATCCCCAAGCAAGAAGACATTGGTCACCAGTCAACATATGAAAATTATGAAGAACTGAAAGCTGAACATCAAGCTTGTAAGAGCATTATATTTCTTCAAGCATACAGCGATATCTCAAGTGAAGAAATATACAAGTCCTCAACAACGAGCATCACATCTACAACAAAAGCTTACCGAGCCTGCAGCTGTTGTTCGACTCGTGATAACCCAATACTATTGTTAAGATACTTAGCCCTGTGTGGACTAAGCAAGGCTATTCTGACCTGTGTGGGATGAATAGTTTTCAAGACGAAGCTTCAATATATGTGAGAAGAAGCAAGTCGAAGAAGCCCAAGCCAATTTATGTGAACGGCAAAAACTACTGTCGGCTGTATCAATCTGTGTGAATGATATAACAACGAGTTTAGTTAAAATCATACAATTGTGTACACCCTAATTTTAATAAAATATTTACTCCTTTGTGGAGGACCTGTGGACATAGAGGGGTTTACCGTGAACCACATTAAACCTTGTGTCTTTACTTATTGTCTTTACTGTTTTCTTACTGCCTGTGTGATTTTAGTATACTTACCCTGAAAACCATGTAATCACCAAGCTAACAGGAGACCACTCAGTTGTTGTATTTACAACAGCTTAGTTTCAGACTTCCGATACTCAAATAAACCTAGAAAAAAATACAGCTTATTCAACCCCCCTTCTAAGTTGTATATAATTATATACTGTGACCAACAAGTGGTATCGGATCGGTTTATTCTACAAAGAATTAGTCGATTTTTAACCTGAATCGGATCCACAAAATCACTATCTTTTAAAAACTTCGTTTTTATATCTTTATCATTCATTCTACTTTTGCCATGGATACATCTATGATCAACAAAGTTCCCATATTTTCCATTAACGAATTTGATGACTCGAGAATCGGGATAGAAGCCCATCTTGCCGCAATGCATGAAGAGATGATCCTTGGCATCAAAGAATGACCTATCAAGATCTTGAAGGTCAATCCAGCCGCAAGCATAGAAGGACAACCTCATGCAGAAATGCTTGAGAAGGAATGGGAACAGTGGAAAGTTGATGATTGCAAGCGTGCTAATCTTGACAATGTCGCCAAGAATGTACTATTTATAAAACTCTTGACAAAGGCACATTCTCCAAGGTAAAAAGCTATAAGACAGCCAAGGAAATCTGGGAGAAACTCAAGTTCATATGTGAGGAACATTCATTTGAAGTGAAGCCTCCCCTCATTCTCTCTGAGTTGGTCATAACCATATCATGCTTGAGAAGCCACATGAAAAACCACATTCAATTCGGCACCTTTAGCTTCCATATCCTCATCCACTCCCGATTCGTAGTTGTACCTGCATTTTGGTTAATGTAATCATGAGCACTAGAGACAAAATCAACCATTGGGATTATTTCCGCACACCATGTAGTATTCCAACTTATCATCCTGCATAAACACTATAGGTTCCATTTCTGAGCAATTCCTTGTCAGATCTTTCCATTATTTTCTTTGCAGACCCAACCTTCATTATTGTTGGTAAAATCCTCCTTGAGTTTTGATAAATGCTACATATAGTTTATCCGTACAGCCTGTCCATACAGCATGTTCATACAATCCTATCCATATAGCCTGTCCATACAGCGCAAGATCATACAGCGAGTTTTGAGTCAAATCCTACACATAAGCCTTCAAGATACGGCAAGATGAGACGTTGGCTACAACAAACAATGTTGTAGCTGTTTTACTTAGGAAAAAGTAAAAAAACAAAACCAACAGGACTAAAAAGGAACTTTAAACCGTTGTGAGACAAACTTTCTTTACCCATAAAGTATTCACAGTTCTAAAGTAGTATTTAATGCTGACAGGACAACATTTAATGCGGCCATAGAAGCTACAACAAAAGAGCATTTAATGCGGATCAAAGAAAATGTCTGAAGCATTAAATGCGAAACACCTTTAATTCAAACATTCTGAAGCCGCCAATTAGAGTTGTCTAAATTTCACCAGCTGGCCAATGGCTAAATTTATAACAAATCTATTTCCAAGATTATAAATAGTCCCAAGCAAGAGGACATTGCTCACCAGTCAACACACGAAAATTATGAAGAACTGTAAGCTGAACATCAAGCTTATAAGAGCATTATATTTCTTCAAGCATTTGATATCTCAAGTGAAGAAATATACAAGCCCTCAACAACGAACATCACATCTACAACAAAAGCTTACCAAGCCTACAGCTGTTGTTCGACTTGTGATAACCCAATACTTACTGTTGAGATACTTAGCCCGGTGTGGACTAAGCAAGACTATTCTGGCCTGTGTGGGATGAATAGTGTTCAGGATGAAACTTCAATATGTGTGAGAAGAAGAAAATCGGATAAGCCCAAGCCAATCTGTGTGAACGGCCAAAGCTACTATCGATTGTATCAGTTTGCGTAAATGATACAATGACGAGATTAGTTAAAATTGTACAATTATGTACGCCTTGATTTTAATAAACTGTTTACTCCTGCGTGGAGTACCTGTAGACGCAGAGGGATTTACCTCGAACCATATTAAACTGAGTGTCTTTACTTACTGTCTTTATTGTTTTCTTACTGCTTGTGTGATTTCAGTATACTTACCCTGAAAACTCGGTAAGCACCGAGCTAACAGGAGACCATTCAGTTTTTGTATTTACAGCAACCTAGTTTCAGACTTCCGCTACGCAAAAAAACATCAAAAAAGAATACAGATTATTCAACCCCCCTTCTAGGTTGTATATAAATGTATAATGTGACCAAAAATTACCATTCCAGAGGTATGACACCTTAGCTTCTAAATTAGTATCACTTATATCACCAATGGCTTCATCAATAATAGGGAGTGGCATCACCTGCATATTTAGCCAAAATCGAGTATCCCTACCATTTCGAACTTGTTTGAAAATCCTACTTTCGACAATAGTTTTGTCCATATATATCCCCCTCCAAGCGTTTGATCCTTCGCTTACCGATTTGATGGACTCAACTTCCCCACTTTTTTCATGTATTTATCCTTCATCACCTTCGCCCACATGGAGTCTTTTCAGTAATGAATCTACACCCTAACTTGGCCATAAAAACCAAATTCATATACCACGTCTTACGCATACTGAGCCCTCCATTAGGTTTGGGCTGTGTCACGATATCCCACCAAACAAGGTGGCATCGCCTTATGCTCACTGAGTCCCCAAATAAACTGGCGGACTCTTTTATCGATATTCTCGCACAAACTAACTGGTAAGAGAGATAGGGGATCGTACTTATTACGGACTTAGCGAGGTCCTGCCTCCCTGCCAATGATAAGCACTTAGCTTTCCATCCTTCCACTCGATCCTTGACTCAATTCATAACATACGCAAAAGTCTCCTCTGAGACCCTCTCGTGGATAGAAGGCACCCCCATATATCGACGCAGGTCTGTAGCGACAGTGAACCCCGAGTAGTGAGCGAGCAAACATGTAAAGGGAGGATCAACATTATTACAAACAAAGATACTATATTTGTTCCTACTTAACTTTTGGCCCGAGGCCTCGCAAAAGAGGTCATGAAAGTTGAGGACAACCGAGAGTTGCTCCAGACTAGCTTCCACAAACAACACTATATCATCCGCAAAGAAAAGGCGAGAGAGTATCGACCCATTCCTAGAAAGTTTGATCCATTCCCACCTCCCCTCTTGCACTGCCGCGTTGATCATGTGACTTAACCTCTCAATGCATAAGACAAAAATGTAGGGAGACATGGCATCCCCCTACCAGACACCATGGCTGGATATAAAGAATTATGTGTTCTCCCCGCTCTAGGTAATTAACATTTTGGTAGTCTCAACGTAGGGCATAATATTACGAATCCAACTATCGTTGAATCTAGCTTCTTCAAGAGTATCTCTAATGAAGTTCCATGAAAGTCTGTCATAGGCTTTCTCGAGATCAATTTTAAGGACCATGAAGCCCTTACGGCCCTGTTTCTTCTTCACAGTATTAAGAACCTCCCGGTAAAAGATATTGTTTGATATCTGCCTACCTAGAATGAATCTACTTTGGCACGGACCCACCAGTCTCGGCATAATTATCTTCATTCTATTAGCCATGAGTTTCATAATTATTGTTGTAGCTAACGCTGCAGAGACTAATGGGCCTGAATTGGGTGACCCTCTTCGGATTACTACCTCTAGAATGAGAGTTATGGAGGTATCATTCAGGCCATTCGGCATAACACCACTCGCAAATAACCCCTTTCACTAACTTCCTTAAGGACGATCCTACAGTATGCCACATCCTCTTGTAGAATTTTGCATGAATACCATCTGGACCTGGAGCCTTAAAAGGCACCATATCAAAGACCACATTTTTCACCTCATCATCATTTATCGGGTCTGCAAGCCCGTCCCAAATCTCACCGTCCGCTACCGGAAAGCAGTTTCTGGAGCTAAGCTGATGTCAACTTCAGCCTCCTTGTCAAATAGCTTGGTGAAATAATCAACCATAATCTTCTTGCTCTCTTGGACATTATCAACAATGTTGTCATTATCATTCTCCAAGTATCCCATCTTGTTTCGAGCTCGTCTTATCACCATAGAGGCATGGTAGAATCGAGTATTGAAATCCCCGAACACAACCCTAGATTTTTAGAACCAGATCAATTC
Source organism: Orobanche coerulescens (assembly GCA_033398695.1). NCBI lineage: Eukaryota > Viridiplantae > Streptophyta > Magnoliopsida > Lamiales > Orobanchaceae > Orobanche > Orobanche coerulescens. The sequence continues at coordinate 110,832,886 of CM065816.1, read as the reverse complement.
TTCCTGGTACAAAACTTCCTCAAGCTCTTCCTTAAGTCTCATTTCTAGGGAGGAAGCTCTTTCTTTAGTCTCGTTCGAGCATAATGAGTCCATAATCATAACATTACTACAAAACTGGCCTTTAATAGTGATTGTTTGGGAACCGCTATTAAAATGATGTGGTGGCATACCTGTAAATTTTGTGTAAAATATTAACAACAATTTTTAAGAAAACCACTCTTAAAATAGCTTTTTAACATCGGTTATCAGAAACGCTGTTAAATAGAAACCTTAACGGAGGTTATTATGATAACTGATGATAATTCTTTCCAAAAAAAAGTTAACAGCGATTTTTAAAGAAACTGTTGTTAACGTTTTGACAGTTAACAGCGGTTACTTTAAACAGCCGCTGTTAATTGTTAAAATAGATTCGACAGCAGTTTTTAAGTTACAACTGCTGTTAATTGCATAAGTTTAACAGTGGTTGTTGTAGACAACCGCTGTTAACATAACATTAAAAAAAACAATGTTTTGTTACTCGTTACAGTTGTACTATTTTCCTATTCTTCTTCCTCTCTATACTGCGCACTCTACCAAAAAGCCTTCGAATCTTCCCATCGTCGTGCACCTTTGCCATCGCCGTTGCCGTTGCCATCGCCGCGTACCTTCACGCACCTCAGTTTTCTTGCCATTGCGTCTCCCCTACTCCTGTTTTGGTTGTGCCATTACCAATCGTGGTAACCCCTAGTCCGGCCGCCTCGACCTAAGAAGAACAATCTCGATCGACCCGCAACTTGTTGGGAGAAGAGGCATCAAAGCTTGCCCAAGATTTTCTTGCCGGACATGGCCTTCACCGTTGCATCAGATTTCTCGCCACCGCGTACCTCAGTTTTTTTCATAGAAGGTATATAATCCTTACTTTCTCACTTTAATTTCGTGGTTTGCTGTTCTTAACATTGTTCAGACTATGCATCAACGATGCAACTCATCTTTAGAAGTGTTTTTTTGTTATTGCATTGTAGTTGGATGATGTTGCCTTTTCTGGATAATCAAAACTATATCTTGACTTTGTTCCCAATGTCAAGATCCCTGTACTGCCGCATATAAACACTGGTTGCTGTTTTTTCTTCTATTTATGTGTCTGTGCTTGGGGTGCTGATGGTGGTGGTGGTTTGGGGTTTATTCTGTTTTTTCTTCTGTTTATGGTGTGTTTATGTGTTTTTTCTTCTGTTTATGTTGATGATTTTGATTTGCTTGAGTTTTGATTTGGTGATATATAAGGGAGTATTAGTTGAATATGATTTGGGAAGAAAATTTGAATTGGATAATTATTTTGGGATTAATTGAAGTGTTTTAAAACACTGAGAATGTTCATTCCAAATGGTTATGTCCAAATTTTTCTTTAAAAATAAAAGATCGTCACTTGAGTTTAATAAGTGTCGGTAATGGTCAGTCAAAAGTTTAAGTTAACACTAAGAAAATTGTAATGTAACACCCCCAATCTACTTGGGAATATTACAGCGCCGCAGGCCCTCTCCGTGAAGATCTACCAGGCTAGATACCAAAACAAGATATTATAACATATGCCAACATGGCTAAATACGAATCAGTAGACCGATTTGACCTTTCATCAATACATACAACTTAAACTTCATATACATCACTCTATAAAAACTCATACCCGCATAGGGGCCAATACGACAATTACTCACATACGACGGAGAACACTACAGCAGAAAATAAAATACAATACGACCACCAGTAACAAGTACTAGTCTGCTTGTGATTAGTATCATTTGTCTTCCATCGTCCTTCGTATCGGCCCCATTGTTTGCTCCCCTAGAACCTGCATGAACCTGAATGCAATACAGACATTCACTACCACCCCACCCCCCGAATTACTCGTGGGTTAACAAAATTCGACTATTTTGCTAGTGCACGGATAAAGTGCAAATATGAGCCATAAACAACATATTCCAAGAATATAATAATCTGAATAATCAACGGATCGAACACAGCGAAAGACTTCCCGAGATATTTCATTTGTAAAATAATCTAAAGCCATGAAAGGCAGTAATAAAGCAAGTAAACGAATTGTAAAGCGTTCTATAGATCTCGGGAGTTTTTAGAGGAAAACATTTTGGGACTAAAGAGTCCTTATCTTTTCAAAAAAATCACCTAGGGTCACAGCCCAAAGATTTACTCGATTCTCGACAACTATAATATACACGGTTCATTCAAATCCGGCAATAAAAATATTATTCGTACTCATCAAGTAATGAATTCCAGAGGCCTCAATCGACCCTACCTGGCATCACACAAATACGGTTCGTACTCCTCAAGTAATGAACTCCAGAGGCCTCATCGGTCCCTACCTAGTACCCACATATACTGTTCGTACTCATCAAGTAATGGACTCCAGAGGCCCCGTCGGACCCTACCTGGTTCCACACAAATACCGTTCGTACTCATCAAGTAACGAACTCCAGAGGCCCCGTCGGACCCTACCTGATTCCACAGATCAACACAACAGTTCACAACGCATATCAATAACACCACGTTCACATACCACAAAGAGATATACTTCTCGAGCAACACCAAATAGCACTACCTCCTTACAAAGGAGTCAGCAAACAATATAACCAATATCACACAACATCACAATACTTATCAATAAGTACACATATCCACATACACACGCACACCTTGCTGAAAGGATATAACTCTAAGTCCACTAGCAATATAGTCGCACACAACGGTACCACACGAAAATAAGGCATTACAATATACGACACTAATATACATTCTCATAACGATATATTCATTTACAAACACACGAGTTGATTTTGAAGAGAACCTTTATCGAGAATATACCGATTCTTTTGAAGGTTCATTAAAACATTCAAATTGCACACATAATTAATCACCAACTACTATATCTACGAAATACGAAGTATATGGGCAAGATACTTGCCTCGAAACCACGAACGAACTAAACGACGAACGGACGCAACCGAGCAACCACGGAACTTCCAAAATACAACGAGAGTAGCTCCACCACGAATCAACAATACTCCTCAAAACCCGACTCTAACTCACTATGGAACAACAAAACCAATCGAGGGTTCAAGAGTTTTCTCAAGGGAATCAAATTCATGCTCCGGGTGAAACGAAAACGATAAACGGAATTCTGGTCTGTAGATTACAACCAAAACAACAAGAATTACATAAACGATTCATCAACTTCGTACTAAATCAAGGAATCCAGGAGAACCCCCCCAAAAGTACTCAACTAGGGTTCTAAGCAGAAAAATACCTCGATCAACAAAAAAACAAGTGAGATGGTGTTGATAACGTGAACAAGACTCACCAAGATGAAGCTTGATGATGAAGATCGCCCCAAATCGCCCTAGAAGACCACACCCGGCGGATAGAGGCAAAAGAAGTCAAAATGACTTCGAAAAACCCGTCCCGCTGATTATATAACTAGACCATGTTACGTACATAAGCTACTAAGATTAACGTACGTTAATTTGTTAACGTATGTAAAAGCTCATATACTACGTACGTAAATGTTTTAGCTTCTGCCCGATTTTGTACATATGATAACGTACACAAAAAAAAGGGGTTAGCGTACGTAATGCTTGCCAAGACAACGTACGTAACGCACTGGCCATTACGGCCGTAACCTGCATTCTGCTAGTAGATTCTATTTTGTTGTCTGACCAGTCACGAACGACCTCAAAATGCGACGACTCGAAATATGTGAAGTAACGCTTACAAAGAATTCTCAATAATGAAAAAAAGCGTTAAACAAATATGCGGTTCCAAAAATCCGAAGGTAGGTAAAAATGAGTACATAAGTGAGTACCAAAGACTTTGGAAAATTACAAAACGTCCCAAATATCTGAAAAATCACGATACGAGATCGAATAATAATTCCCAAGTTCACAACACGACCACAAAAGTTAAATGAGATTGTAGGAACATCATAAGAGCAATTCAGAGCAAGACTCATAAGAATCGAACCAAAAAGCGAAAAAGTCACCGGTATATGCCAATTAATCCGAAACAATATCAAAACTCACTCGAATGACAAAAGGTGCAGAACAAAACATGCTCAAAATATGTCAATGAACACAAGCGAGTCGCTAGAATCAAAAATTACAGAGTTGAAAAACACGGGTATTACATTCCACTCCCTTAAAATAAGTTTCATCCCCGAAAATTAAAACAACGAAAACTAGGCAACAACAAAGCAAGTAACCGACAGATAGCATATCTCAAAGATCTCTCAGAGTCGATCCCGATACTAGCGTCGAAGGTTGAGTAGTGATTCAACAGATACCATCTCGCAGTACTAAACTCGATGTCCCTCGTGTCCACAATTATAACAAGTCACCGGTGTTTTTTGACAATTCGCACGCTCGTGGCCCGGAACATTATAGTTAAAACACTTAGGCAAGTTACGAACAATTAGCGATACTGACCTGGATCTCTTAGATCTTCCAACTGACCCAGAAGGCTCCACAACTGATTGATGCAAGGGTTGAGGTCTAGGAATCCCAGTCCCCATACTTCCCGACGAATCATCAAATCTTCGGCTTCTTCGTCACAGTTGTAGGCCCTGCCGACAATAAAGCCATCTCAAATTCCAAGGCTCGATCTTGATAATCATTCAGAGTGGTACACATAAAAGGATCCATACACTACCGAACACGAGGTTTCACACGCACATCGAAATAACAAACCTTATCCGCTTCACTTTTCACTTGATCCCGAATATAACATAATTGCCGATTATAATCGACTATAGTCTGGGGTATCGACACATCCTGGGGCGTAGCCGAGAAAAACTCAACAATTCTATGCTCTCGAACAGGCGGCGGACAGTACTCGGTCCCCATAGCAGTCTTGAACTCAGCCCAAGTAGCTGCACGATCATTAGGCGCTACTGCCTGCCACCAGTCTGCAACTTCCTTGTCGAGGAGATACTGAGCAATGGGTACTCTCCTTTCATTAGGACAGGCCACAGCATCAAACGTTCTTTCCAACTGGAAGAGCCAATTCTCCCAACCTGTCGAATCTGAGGAACTTGCAAAACGAGATGGATACATTCTCATCACGTCCGAAGCCACTTACTAGCTCTGTCGCTCCCGTCTGAATGCTCACTCCAATGTATACCCTGATTCATCTGTGCCAACTGGTTTGCTACATGTTGAAGGATGGCGGCGGCGCCAACATCAACATTACCTCTAGATGTTTGCCCCTGATCACGCGAATGGTCATCCTGACCATCGGTACTGGACGAATTGGCGCTCGACAACGAACGGGTCACCTCAACACGCTCCCGACTATGTCCACGACTACGACCACTACCTCGGCCTCGGCCCCTCGGCATACTAAACAGGCAGTCGTTCAATACAATGAAACACAACATTGCAAAACATTATATCTAAATGCTAACTCAGTATAAAATATCAACGTAAGACAACTAATATTAAAATATTCACTCCGGATAATGGCACAAATTCAAGAACTAATGCCGCAACAAATGGAACTTACAGTCGTAACTAACAAATCACATAACCGTATCAACAGAAAACTTATGGCCATTACCGGTACAAATACAGCGTAACAAACCACGCCTCATGGTAGTCAATCATTGATAACATACTTTTCAAAACTCCATTAAGTATTCGTTTAAATAATAACATTTTAAAATTCTTGAGTTCGTATGATTTTCCAAAATAAGATTTGAAATACTTTTGATACCTCGGTTTGTTTTACTAAAACTATAACCTATAGGTCGTAACCGTCTCGTTTTTTTTTTTTGAAATCATTTGCAAAATAATATTTCGAAATATCAAATTTCCTCGTAAACAACATTATCACAATAACCATGTCACTGAGTATCATCATCACAAATAACAAAACATAAGGTAACAACATGTTACCACGCAACATCGTCAAAATTAAAAACACACACGACAATCCGCGGCCATGCTCCCTTGGCATCGACCCCCAGAGGTTTCACCGAACCATCACCGGGTTGACAAACCATGCGTACATGTACTAATTTCCACCAATCAATCATTATATCGGGGTAACATTACACAAACTACAAGGCGTATCGCCATGTAACACAATATTTGGGGCATAACCCAAAATTTTCCAAATCCGAGTTTAAAGTTTAAGCCAAGTAAAATTTCATCTTTCACTATTTATTATATTGAAAATAAAATCATATTGTACTTTGAAATATAAAAATTTTATGGTGCGAAAGATTTTTAAAATCGTATACTCGGATTATTTGAAAATAAAACCGTTAGGCTAAAGCCATTTCTAAAATCCTTTCAAACGTGACAAAGGATTAACGATGGCATCATTTTACAAAATGTCTCAGACACTCCAAAACACGTCTTTTCGAACACTGTCATAGGGTTTCATCTGAGATTACGTGGCCGGTTCGCCAAAATTCAAACAATTTTCAAAATCCACATGAAACTGCCGCTTAACTGCACCGTAAAAACATTTACCAAAATTGGTTTCCCACAAGCTTACCCAAATCTATGAAACAAACATAATTACCAATGTGAATATGTTTGTAGCATATAACAACAATTAGCTAATATAGTCAATTCTCAAACACATGCTTATATGGCATTCAAGATCACCAATTCATCATACACAACTCATTACCACCAAATTCAGACATGGTGAGAGGAGGGATCTCAACATGGTTCACCTCCATATTCTCATTTTCTTCCTCCATGTAATTCGACTCTTGAGTCAAGTACTGTTTATACTGCTTGTAGTAGGCTTGGATATTCTTTGGCGCCTTGTAATTGTAGTAAGTATTTCCTTGAACCGCAAGTACAATAATTCTGGCGGCAGTAGGTGGTCCACGTGGTTGGGCTTCACTAGGACCGGCGTCCGAGCTGCCTCTTCCATACATTGGAACGATGACCTCGTCTCTTCTCTCACTTGCTTGAGTCATGCACCCGTGGTGCTTGCAAAAACCGAGCAACATTTTCTTTTCTATTTTGTCGTGGCGCCTTCCTGCGAGTAGCCAGATTCACTTCTGGAATCGGCTTCGTACCAACTGGGCATGCATTTCTATTGAGAATGATCTCATGATGACTTTATTTTTTTGCGAGGTGGGAGATAAGGTCGCTAAAATTTTTAATTCTCCCTTCCTTATATACAACGCGCAGTTGATGGGCAATCACACTTGCTCCCATGGGAAATGTGTTAAGAGTCTTTTTGACCAAGTCTTGATCAGACTTCTTGACACCACAAAAACAAGGATCAGCGTGAAGATCGATGACAACTTGATTATAGGCCTCCACATTCGCATAATCCAAGAACCGAATTTTCTCTCATTCAAGTTGTAATTCGGGGAAGCGCTGATCATGCACATTATTAAAACGTTGTCCAAGTGTATCCCATGGTTCTTTGGGAGTTTGCAAATTCATATAATACTTTTTCAACAACATATGTATATGTCTATACAAGTACATCAGTGCATTAGCCTTGGTTTCCTTGCTCAGTTCTTGAGCCGCAGGCTCATTAGAGGGAAATATGGTGGTAGTAAATCTCTTACCTATGAACACCAAGCGAATGTCTGAGACCCACCTATGGTACTCTCTTACCAGCGTAGTTAAGGATTTCGAACTCTGGGTGAATATTGAAGCTTTGTGCTATCTACAAGATATAAACAAGAGGAAGTTAGTCTTGTTGGATTTCAGTTACTGTAAACGGTCACAATCGATGCTTTAAAAGCATATAACATAACCGTTACTCAATATACTTTCGTTAATTGTTGTTAGTAAAGTCGACAAAAATGGAGATATCAAATCGCACCCAGATACATGGTGTATGCAACAACCACAAGTATCGACTTTCAACAATTTCGTGACTCCCCTAGGACTGTCACACAGTTTTCTTCGACATGCAGAGATACTGACTTCTCTCGCGGTCTCATCCAGTACAAAATAATATGGGGGATAAAGAACCCAATAACCCATGTCCCCAAAAAAAATTCCAAAAAGAGAGAATTGAAATATGGACAAGTTTAGGTAATTACCTCGATTATAAAATTAGGCACGTGATATGAAGCATTAGGTGGTGTGCTCCTATCTATCGATTGATACTCGATGCGACGACGTGAAACTGCGGGCGCGATTTTGGCGGGTCCAAAAAGTCATAAATTAAATTAGTGTTCGGATCTTTAGACCGATTGAACCGGGGCGGACCGGTTGGGCTAAATTGGGGCGTGGCTTTGGGCAACGGGCGACTGGACTGAAGTTGGTTGGACCATACGGCGGGAGGCGATGGTCGGTGTGGGCGATCTGGGCTAAATCGAGTTAGGTCGTACGGCAGGAGGCGGAGCATGGCGCAAGGCTTGCGGGCGGTTGGGCTGGATCAGAGGCCGACGATGGAGGGATCGATCGGGTCGGACTCGGTGGTCTTGGCACGTCGAATTGGTTTGTGGGTGGTGGTGCTCATCGCGGGGCTCGGTCGGGAAGCGGGCAGATGGGTTGCAGTGGATTCCGATGGGGATGGTCGGTCGAACGACGGGCGGTGAAGGTCGGGCGGGAAATCGGGCAGGGGTGATCGGAGCTCGGTTGTGGCGGTCGATCGTAGCGAGGGTCGAGCAGAATTGATAGTGGCAGATTGTCGGGCAGCGGAGTCGGGGTCCTGCTGATTGGATTGGCTCGGCGGAAGGCGGTGGAGCGGGGCTGATCGAATCGCGGCAGGCGGCGGCTTGAGTTGATCGGTCGTGGCGGATTCTGATGGGTCGGACAATGGGCAGTGATGGCCGGGGCTGATCTGGATTGGCTCGGCGGAGTGGAGCCGAGCATGTGTTAGTTCATGGCTTGGGTGCGGGGGAATCCGGGCGGACTGTTCTAATTGGTCTTGACGACGGGTCAGGGCTGACTGGTCGCGGCGGAAGGCGGCGGTGGTCGGGGGGGTTTCGACCAATTTTTTTTTTCAGAATTTGTAAAAAATTCTAGATCTATGTACTGATAACGTGTTTTAGGATAATTTAAGAAATCAATAAAGATGAATCAATCAAATTGTATTCATAATACTGATAGATGGCCTTTATATATGCATTGCAATGAGAGTCCTTCCATACATAGGATTTCTAGTTAAGGTAAGATATAGAATGATATCCTACTACCTCTAGAAGGGTTAAGAACCTCCCGTCTGTGTATTCTACGACCAGTATTAGACAAGATACCTACGAGGGAAGGATATTTCGGAACAATCACATGTTTTTTGATGATTATTGAAAAATTTCCCTTAAAAGTTCCATTGGCAGATTGCAGCATTAATTCATCTAGTAAAGCACTAATTAAGGCAAGATAAACACTTGATTTGTGATTTTATTCGTAATAAACTCATAATGTCAATACAGTACACAATTTACATCAACCAAAAGGGAGATTTTAAAATAAACAAAAACTAATAATCAAGAACAACCAAAGTAGATATACATATGTTATATATATATATATATATATTATACCGTCATCGTTCCGCCATGATCAAAAAAAAAAAAAAAAAAAAAAACGATCACATATGGCCATAAACCAACAGAGCATATCTTTGTGTAAGCCACTTACAGCTTTTCTTGATTGAGCCCTTCACTTTTCCTTCAACACTGTAAACCTTGTAGCTAGCGACCCTCTTCTTCCTCTGCAAATCAGTATCATAAAAGCTCCAGTTGTTTGAATTTAGTGTTGGAATAGTTGTTAAAAAATGTAAGTGGGGATTTTGTCCCACATTGGTTTGCTATCAAAGTAGGTGGAGATTCTTAGGCTATAAAAGGAGTTCCAAGGTCTTTGATACAAATGACCAATCACTACTTTTTAGTCTTGTGATCACTTCTGGTTTGAAATTACTTGCTCTTTATTTTAGGGGGTGAGAGGTTTTCAAAGACTTGTAATAGTGTAGGGGTTGGGAGTCGAGAGGGAGAGAAATACTGTGTGATTGTAGAAATTTATCATATAGTGGAGTTTTTCTCTGAGGCCCGTGGTTTTTCTCCGGTTTCGGAGTTTCCACGTATATTCTTGTGTTATTTATTTTTTCTCTATTTTCGTTCTTTGGGAGGCTTGTTGGGAATTTTGAGGCCGTTTTCCCAACAACTGGTATCGGAGACAGGGTTTGGGGGAGGTCTCGGTTTTAAAGGTTTGAATCGAAAGATTTAAATAATCTTGATTTTAGCGCCCTCATTGGATTGCTAATAAATTACGAGATAGTTCTTAAATCTCAAAACTCCAAGCCAAAACCGAAAGAAAGAACCGTAGCTATGAAAGCTAAGATGTCAAAGAAAGAAGAAATCCCGGTAGATGAAGACGATGAAGAATCGGCATATTATGCCAAGAATATAAATAAGTTTCAAAACTTATTAAACCGTCGAAGGAACGACATCAAGACGAGCAAATCAAAGAAATTCGATATAACTGTCGAAACTGTGGTAAACCAGGCCACTTTGTGGAAAATTGCCGAGGCACAACTTCCAAGAAGGAAGTACTCATAGCAACATGGAGTGACGAAGAGGATGACGATCAATATACTCGAAATAAACTCGTACTAATGGCAAGAAGTTCATTTGACGAAAGCAACGTCGAAAGCCAGGTTAGTACCTTGTCTCACGACGAATTATTTGAAGCACTCGAACTTTTACATACCGATTTTCAAAATGCTTTAATTGACAATAAATCCATGAAAGCGAAAAATAAATTATTGGAAATTGAAATTTCCAAATTAAATGAAAAGGGGAAATTTATAGAAACCGATCATTCTAAATGTCTTGAAAATGAAAATAAATTAAAGGATGATCTTTTGATTGTAACCCCCAAGATATAAGGGTATATTACAGCGTCGTGGACCCCTACATGGGATCTACCAGGATAACTAATAATACCGCTCATCTAACCATCTCGGTTAGCGAGAAAACACACATCACCAAGATAAAATTTAAATTGAATGCCCGGTACAACCGGTAAACCACACATCACTGAAAATCACAAATAAAGTTTAGAATACAATCCATCTTCCAAATTAAAACGCCTAAGTACTCGCGAGTACTGTCCATCAGTTTACAAGTTTGAAAAACAAACGTTTTGGAATGTGCAACTAAAATAAAGGGACTCATTTGCGCACATCAACAACTCTGGCCAACATCATCGTACTACTCCAATGCCCGCTCGACCGGATGAACGCAATCTAAAATTCATAACACGAATTTCCCCAAAAATGGGTCCCCAAAGGGGTTAGCAATTACGCCAGTACAAGTAATCAAGGCAAACCATTCACTTACACATCTTATAATACATGCATCAAATCGTTTCAAAAATCAAAACCAAGACATGTCTTTTCCCGGAAAACCAATAGTCAATAATCAATATGCCTAGGACCGGGGCCAAACCACTGGTCCCATACGAGGCCTCTATGGACCCTCCTAGACTGGCCATATTTAAAAATCACGCACGTGACTCTCCTATGACCGAGGCTAAACGACTGGTCCCATCCGAGGTGTAACACCACCAGAATTCAACCGGAAATATTACACGTCGTAGACCCTACAGTCAAGGATCCACCAGACTGAATACAACCAGACGACCAAATATTTGACTGGCCGGGGTCAAACAGAATAATACCGATAAGGTCACACAACTTAAATAATCAAAATACAATCCCACAACTCGTGCCCACAAAGGGGTCCAAAATACAAAACAATACAACACAGTGGAAGACTGAGAACAATACAATGATGCAACAACAACTGAACTCCATAACTCTTGATTAGTATCGCGGCCCATCATCTCCCATGCCGACCCTATAACTGCTCCCACTAACCAAGCATACCTGAAATGCATGAAACGCATTTCCCCAATTTAAGGGGTTAGCATTCGAATGGCTAGTACAAGTATATCTATACGAAATGTAACAAGCAATTAACAACCACATATCAGATAAGGACAACCATTTACCAAGTACTTCCGAGAAGTTTTAAAACTCTAGAAAACAACATAAACTGTAGTCTTTAAAAGAAACAACAATCATCTCAGAAGTTTTAAAACCCCAAAAGTCATTAGGAACTCATGTCCTAAGTTTTGGAAAAATCTTTATCAAACCGTAGGGTCTCAGCCTAAAATCTTATTACAACACTGAAGGGTTTTACAACACGAAAAGCTTTATACAAATCACTTGGGTCTCGGCCCAGTCATTTAGTTTTCATAAAAACTTTCTTTTCAAGCACCTTGTTTATCAAAACATACTTCCCGACTCCGTGATCCACCATCACGAGTCACCGTAGGTTCAAAAACCCGCACGGTCTTAACCAAACACAACAATCACAAATACTAGTCCTCGACTCTGTGATCTACCGCCATGAGTCACCGTAGGCCCCGTCGATCCCATACGGTTGGATGTACTATGTCCTAACCCCATGATAATCCGTCATGTGTCATCGTAGGCCTCGTCAGACCCGCACGATTGGACCGCAGCACCACATACTAAGTTCCGATCCCATGGTCGTCTGCCATGACTTCTCGTAGGTCCCGTCAAACCCACACGAGTGAACTTAGAATTACCACACATAACACTCACGTTCACATTCCTTCAACAATGAGCACGGTCAATCAATCACACTGATCACCACGAAATCATGCCTCATGCGCACATAACACAATCTCAACAGTCTAAACATCATCATCAATAACACATAATCAAGCATAACTCATGACCGAAACACAACACATTGCACAACCACGTGTATAACCGATCAAAATCCTGCATACGTTACACAACATAATATCGTCATCCAATTCACCAAAGCAATTGATGCACAAACACATATCTCACGATCAATACATATAACACGATACACATCCAAGTGTACAATCAACCAACATGTATACCCCAATGTTACACCTTCAAGATTATCACAACTAACCACAATCATTCATTCCAACACATAAGTCATATTCACAAGGTACACAATGTATAAGCAAAATACTTGCCTCAATAACCGATACCGACCACTCCGACGAACACGGCTCGACCGAGAACCCACGAACACCTACAACCTCCATGAAAACAACGATAACACAATCAATGCAAGAATAAGGACCAATGAATTTGTAAATCACAACTAATGACCGAAAGAACTCACTGGAACATTTAATAGAACATTAAATGTTCATAGTTCCTCAAGAACCCTAGAATCATCAATCGAGTTGAATGAGTCGAATATATGGATATAAAATCCATATAACATGTCTAACAACACCTAATAACCACAATCAATTCATCAAAATCGGAAGGAAATGGAATCAAAACCAAAACCCCAAAAATGGACAATTCTAGGAAAACCAAGAGAATTACCTCGGTTCAACGAAGAGGAAGGATTAGACGTTGATATGATCACCTAGAGCCTTCCCAAAACACATTAGGATGGAGTAAAATCGACCAAGACCTCGAACCCTAGTTCACCCGATCGTCCGCTGCGAGAAGAATTGAAGAAATGGGTGAAATAAGGTGAGAAAACCCGTCTGTCCCGTTTTATACTAACAGGGACGCACGACCATCATGCACGACCAAATGCTCATGCATCTGGTCGTGCGTTAGGCCATTTACCAACACCAAACATCACGCACGAGCAGCATGCACGAGCACCTGCTCGTGTGGCTTGCTTGTGCGTCCCTATTCTTGGCCAGACTACACTGTTTGGTGCACTGGTTGCGCACGAGCACCTGCTCGTGTGGACTGTTTGTGTGCTACACTAAGGGACCAATATCGAGCCCGACACGGCTCCGAAAGCACCTATAACATAACCAACTCCAGAGGGGACGATAACAAGGGGTCACAACGCCCTCAAAGAGGCGAAAAGACAGCGGAGTACCATATGCCATGTCACACATGCATATACACGACCTGTATGACCTACACAACAACAAGTCGTATCTGACAAACACCACGACACGTTCCATAATACTGCCCACAATAAAGAGAAATTCCGATTAATCATCAACGGAACAAAATAATCGACACAAACGGCAAAAAATTCAAGGCAAACAGAAATGAAAATCCCGGATATTACATTCTACCCCATTAAAAATAAGTTTCGTTCCGAAACCTAAAGTGAGAAACACCAAAGTGTTACAAAATAAAACATAAGCATACACACAACAAAAATCAAACAAACACACAAGATACAATCCAAAACAGCACCCGACTATACTGCTAGGCACCACAGGGCCCTCCTCGAGTAGGCTGGAATTCCGGTTCCTCAACAGATCAGCGACAGTCTCGCAATGCACCGCTTGGTGTCCCACCTGACCGCACTTGAAACAATTAACTGGAGGTGATAAACAATTTTGTCGTACATGGCCCACGACTACAGTTGAAACAAGTCTTCACAGCGTTCACTTTGCTCACCACCGGAGTAAGATTCCTGGAATGATCAAAAGGACGAGGATTTCTCCCAAAAGGACGATACGAAACAACAGGCTCACGGAACTCACTTCCCTGACCCTTTGAAAAACTACCCGGAATCTTCTGTTTCTTTCTCTCGGAATTTGCCTCTGACACAGAAATGGCCATCTCAATGGCTAAAGCTCGATCCTGATAATCTCTCAAAGTGGTACACCTGAGAGGAGCCATGCTCTCACGTATACGGGGTTTCATACGCATGTTAAAGTATCGGATCTTGTCCGCTTCGCTTCTCACTTGATCACGCACATAACTCAGTTGTTGGTTATAATCGACTATCGCCTGGGATATCGACACATCCTGAGGCATAGCCGAGAAAACTCTACAATCCTGCACTCTCGAACAGGTGTCGGACAATATTCGGCCTCCATGGCAGTCTTGAATTCAGCCCAAGTAGCTGTACGATCACTGGGTGCTATGGCCTCTCACCAGTCTGCAGCTTCCCTGTCCAGGAGGTACTGAGCAATAGGTACCCTTCTTTCATCCGGACAGGCTACTGCATCAAATGTCCTTTCGAGTTGGAAGAGCCAATTCTCCCAACCTAACAGATCAGAGGAACCCATAAAATGAGGTGGATGAATCTTCATCACGTCTCGTAGCCACTTACTAGCTTCATTATCTCCACCTGGAGACTCATTCTGGTGCACTACCTGATTCATCTGTGCTAATTGGTTTGCCACCTGCCGAAGGATGGTGGCAACGCCAACATTAACATCATTTCTCGCAGATTGCCCCTGCTCACGCGACTGGTCATCCCGACCCTCTGTACTGAGCTGATTGGCACTCGACAACGAGCGAGTCGCCCTATCATGCTCCCGATTACGTCCACGGCCACGATCACGGGCTCGACCTCGACCTCTCGGTATACTGAACACACATTCGATCAATATAGAAACATAGCATCACATAAGCAACTTGCCACAATACTTTCACAACATAGTATGTGGCAAACCATAGTAACACAACTCGAATATCCAATCAAAACAATTATAAAGCCTTGTTTTGAAATCATTTGCAAAACAATAAATCGGATTATCGAATTCCTTCGGAAACAGCATTATCAAGACAACCATGTCATCTCGTATCCTCATCACAATGAACAATACACATGGTAATCACATGTTGCCATACAATTACCATCACAATTTACAACACCTAAGGTATCATGTGGTCATGCTCCCTTGGCATCGACCCCTAGAGGTTTCACCGAAGCATCCCGAGTGAGAAACCACCCATACACACTGAATATCACCACAGATCAACAACTACATCCAAATTTTAAAGTTTAAGTCGAGTAAGATTTTTCATCTTTCACTCTTATTTTGAAAATGAAAAACACATTTTTGTTTTAAAACACAAAAGTTTTATGGTGTGAAAGATCTTTGAATCGTAGACTCGAGTCATTTGAAAATAAAGCCAATACGTTAAAAGTCATTTTCAAAAATTCTCCCATTCATGACAAAGAAAAATTCCCGACGGTAATATTTTGCTAATGATCAAAATACTTCAAAACATAACTTTCAAATACTATCGCAAAGTTTCATTTGCAAATACAAGTCCGACTCGCCAAAGTTCAACCAATTTCAAAATCCATACAAAACCGTTGTTTAACCATACCGTCGAAACGTTTTCAACAACCGGTTTTCCACAAACATACTCAAGTTTATGAAATCCTTCAAAAATTGTTCTCAAACAGACACGCAGCGGATAAAATCACAATATCTTTTAGAGCAGTCGATCTCAAAATATATGCTCGTCCGGCATGTAAGTTTCCGATTTAACAAACACACCTCATGAACACTACACTAAAACATATCTCGAAACCATTTATCGAAGTTTCTCATCAAACTCTATCATAAACACACTTCCAGGAACACGCCAATGTTCAAGGTTTACACTTCATACACACCACTCGGTGTCGAAACCATCAATACATCTAGCTCAATACACATGTAGTACACCACAAGTACCGAACACAAACTTCATCTCACAAAATACACATAAATGAAATCACGATACATAGATATATCACATAAGATAGAAGACTTACATCCACAGCTCACACGAAGTTGATGGTTTCCCATGATACTAATCTCAACCAACAACACAGACGACATAGTGTGCCAACACACAACTCAACTTGTCGCTCGACATTTCGAACGACACAACAAAACACAACTCAACTCGACCCGGCAGCCTAGGTTTCCGCAACCTAGGCTCTGATACCATAAATATAACACCCCCATAATTCAACTGAAAATATTACACGTCGTTGACCCTACACTCAAGGATCCACCAGACTGAACACAACCAGACGACCAAATATTTGACCAGACGGGGTCAAACAGAATAATGATACAGACCGATAAGGTCACACAACTTAAATAATCAAAATACAATCCCACAACTCGTGCCCACAAAGGGGTCCAAAATACAAAACAATACAACACAGTGGAAGACTGAGAACAATACAATGATGCAACAACAACTGAACTCCATAACTCTTGATTAGTATCGCGGCCCATCATCTCCCATGCCGACCCTATAACTGCTCCCACTACTAACCAAGCATACCTGAAATGCATGAAACGCATTTCCCCAATTTAAGGGGTTAGCATTCGAATGGCTAGTACAAGTATATCTATACGAAATGTAACAAGCAATTAACAACCACATATCAGATAAGGACAACCATTTACCAAGTACTTCCGAGAAGTTTTAAAACTCTAGAAAACAACACAAACTGTAGTCTTTAAAAGAAACAACAATCATCTCAGAAGTTTTAAAACCCCAAAAGTCATTAGGAACTCATGTCCTAAGTTTTGGAAAAATCTTTATCAAACCGTAGGGTCTCAGCCTAAAATCTTATTACAACACTGAAGGGTTTTACAACACGAAAAGCTTTATACAAATCGCTTGGGTCTCGGCCCAGTCATTTAGTTTTCATAAAAACTTTCTTTTCAAGCACGAGTCACCGTAGGTTCAACAACCCGCACGGTCTTAACGAAACACAACAGTCACAGATACCAGTCCTATACTACGTGATCTACCGCCATGAGTCACCGTAGGCCCCATCGAGCCCACACGGTTGGACGTACTGTGTCCTGACCCCATGATCTTCCGTCATGTGTCATCGTAGGCCTCGTCAGACCCACACGATTGGACCGTAGCACCACATACTAAGTTCCGATCCAATGTTCGTCTGCCATGATTCCGTAGGTCCCGTCGAACCCACACGAGTGAACTTAGCATTACCACACATAACATTCACGTTCACATTCCTTCAACAATGAGCACGGTCAATCAATCACATTGATCACCATGAAATCACGCCTCATGCGCTCATAACACAATCTCAACAGTCTAACCATCATCATCAATAACACATAATCAAGCATAACTCATGATCGAAACACAACACATTGCACAACCACGTGTACAACTGATCAACAGGATTATCAAAATCCTGCATACGTTACATGACATAATATTGTCATCCAATTCACCAAAGCAATTGATGCACAAACACATATCTCACGATCAACACATATAACACGATACACATCCAAGTGTACAATCAACCAACATGTATATCCCAACGTTACACATTCGAGATTATAACAACTAACCACAATCATTCATTCCAACATGTAAGTTATATTCACAAGGTACACAACATATAAGAAAAACACTTGCCTCAATAACCGATACCGACCACTCCGGCGAACACGGCTCGACCGATAACCCACAAACACTACAACCTCCATGAAAACAACGATAACACAATCAGTGCAAGAATAAGGACCAATAACTTTGGAATTCACAACCAATGACCGAAGGAACTCATTGAAACATTTAATCGAACATTAAATGTTCATAGTTCCTCAAGAATCCTAGAATCATCAATTGAGTTGAACGAATCGAATATATGGATATACAATCCATAGAACATGTCTAACAACACCTAATAACCTCAATCGATCTATCAAAATCGGACGGAAATGGAATCAAAACCAAAACCCCAAAAGTGGATAATTCTAGGAAAACCAAGAGAATTACCTCGATTCAATGAAGAGAAAGGATTAGACATTGATATGATCACCTAGAGCCTTCCCAAAACACATTAGGATGGAGTAGAATCGACCAAGACCTCGAATCCTAGTTCACCAAATCATCCGCTACGAGAAGAAGTGAATAAAGGGGTAAAATGAGGTGAGAAAACTCGTCTGTCCCGTTTTATACTAACAGGGACGCACGACCAAATGCTCATGCGTCTGGTCGTGCATTAGGCCACTGCCCAACATCAAACATCATGCACGAGCAGCACGCACAAGCACCTGCTTGTGTGGCTTGCTCGTGCGTCCCTGTTCTTGGCTAGACTACACTGTCTGGTGCACTGGTTGCGCACGAGCATCACGCACGAGCACCTGCTCGTGTGGATTGTTCGTATGCTACACTAAGGGACCAATATCGAGCCCGACATAGCTCTGAAAGCACCCAGAACATAACCAACTCGAGAGGGGACGATAACAAGGGGTCACAATGCCCTCAAAGAGGCGAAAAGACAGCAGATTACCATATGCCATGTCACACATGCATATACACGACCTGTACGAC
Organism: Orobanche coerulescens; assembly: GCA_033398695.1. NCBI lineage: Eukaryota > Viridiplantae > Streptophyta > Magnoliopsida > Lamiales > Orobanchaceae > Orobanche > Orobanche coerulescens. The sequence goes on along the minus strand of CM065816.1, from coordinate 110,813,779 downwards.
CTACACAACAACAAGTCGTATCCGATGAACACCATGACACGGTCCATCATACTGCCCATAATAAAGAGAAATTCCGAATAATCATCAACAGAACAAAATAATCGACACAAACGGCAAATAATTCAAGGCAAACAGAAACGAAAATCCCAGATATTACCTCTATGGACCCTCCCAGACTGGATATCCAAACAAGCTCGTGAATCAGGAGCGAAATCATAGATTCCTCCGAGGCCTCGTCGGACCCTCCCGGGGTGAGCAAATCACACACATATAAATTACCATTCCATGTTAAGCATAAGGGTTTCACAAGAATACTTGTCTTGAGAAATTGACGACGAAATGAATGGAACAATCAATCACGCTCGCTAGGAACCTAACGATCCGATGAATACGATCACAACCAATTCTACACGAGTACGGAAACGGAATACACCCAAAAACCCACATACGATTCATGTAAATCCGTACAAAAACAACAACAGGGGCGGATCGCAACCGAACCCTCTCAATTTCACAAATACCACGAAATTTACCATGAACTCATAGGGAAAACATGAATACCACTAAGATTAATCACATACATCATGGATTAATCAACAACACGGAATGAATCAGACATTAAATCAAAAACCCCCAAATTTCTCAAAAAATAGGATTCTAAGAGATTACCTTGGATCGAAGACGAAGAACACAAGTAGCTATTGTTAATATACACCAGGGATTCAAGGAAGGTGATAGATGAGATGATTAGAAGAAGAAAATGCCTCAAAATCTCGGTTCTGACCCGTTAGCGTGCGTTACCCGATAATTAGCGTGCGCTATAAGCCCCCAATTAGCGCGTGTTATCGACCTATAGGGTGCGCTATCTGTTCATCTCCAGAGTCCAGAAACATTCTACCTCAACTTGAATACCAAACTAGCGCGCGCTGCCACACACCTAGCGTGCGCTAAGTCTTAACCACAGTGTGCGCTAATCTACAGACTTGGCGTGGGCTAAACTGCTCGTCCAGAGAGCAGAAACAACCAATTGCCACTACTGTACTCGAATCATTAGCGCGCACGACTGGTGAAGTTAGCGCGCGCTACTCAACGAAATTAGCATGTCTACATAATAAAATTAGCATGCGTTAACAAGTGCAGACAGTAGTACGTACAACACTCAAAGATGGAACACGGTGAATTCTTCCTCGGATGAAAACAACGCGCACCCGACAAAAACAACAGACTGGAGAAGACACACGCACGATGGGTTCGAGTCAGAAACTAAAGTACTAAAAGAAAACACAATTCCGACTACCCAAAGGTTTGGAAGATGACAACGATAGTAATTACCCTATAACTTTGTGAAATTACAAAACAGCCCAAAACATCTGAAATACACGATACACGATCGAACCACCAAACAAAAGATCACAACATGAATAATGACATAAGATGGATTAGCGGCAACCCCGGGACGGCGGTTCCGAACAACGATTATGAGAATCGAACCAAATAGCGACGAAAATGACATTAAACACGAAATTGAGTAAAACAAGTCCGTAACAAGTTCGGATAACAAAAAGTCCAGTATTAAATATTCTCGAAATATCAATACAGTTACAAGCGAGTCACTAAAAACAAAAAATACACCAAAATGAAATATACCGAAAAAAGAGAAAATGTGGATATTACATTCTCCCCCTCTAAAAACAAGTTTCGTCCCAAAACTTAAGAAACAAACAACTCGAGGTACCTAGCACACATGATATCCTCGGTTTCCCAAGTTGCCTCCTCGACACCATGTCTCAACCACTGCACCTTGACCAATGGAATGGTCTTGTGCCTCAATCGCTTCTCACGGTGCTCCAAAATCTTCAAGGGACGCTCCTCGAAGGTGATATCCTCAGCGATATCGATCTCACCATAGTCGATGACATGACTAGGATCCGAAACATATTTCCTCAGCTAGGAAACATGGAAAATGATATAGACGTGACTTAAAAGCCGGAGGCAATGCCAAACGATATGCCAATTCGCCGACCCTCGGGAGAATCTCAAAGGGCCCAATAAATATCGAACTCAACTTTCCCTTCTTCCCGAAGCGGAAAACTCCCCTCGTCGGCGACACCTTTAGCAAAACATGGTCTCCCACCTCGAATTCCAAAGGTCGACGAAGAACATCATCATATGATATCTGTCGACTTTGAGCAGTCAACATCATCTCCCGAATCAGTTCCACCTTCCTCCTCGTCTCCAAAGCGATATCCTGTTCGGTCCTGATCAGATCAGACGCCTCGTCCCAACAAATCAGCGATCAACATCGCCGCCCATAAAGTGCCTCATACGGTGCCATCTTGATCGATGCGTGCCAACTATTATTGTACGTGAACTTGATCAACGACAAATTTTCCTCCCAATCACTACTCCAATCGAGAGCACAAGCACGCAACATATCCTCAAATGTCTGGATAGTGCGCTCCGACTGCCATCCGTCTGAGGATGAAAAGTAGTACTCTGATGTAAACGAGTACCCAACGCCTTATGTACCGCCTTCCAAAAATGCAATACGAAATGGCCATTACGGTCCGAAACAATAGACTTCAGAGTACCGTGAAGCTTCACAATCTGCACAATAAATACACGAGCTAATTTTCCGGACCCCAAGTATCCTTGATGCCCAGAAAGTGTGCCGACTTGGTCAAACGATCCACAATCACCCACACCATATTCATACCAGACTTCAATCTCGGCAAGCTCGTGACGAAGTCCATCGAAATATCTTCATATTTCTATTCCGAAATGGGAAGCGACTGCAACAACCCGGCTGGTCTCTGATGCTCGATTTTGACCTGCTGACAAGTCAAACATCTCGCTACAAATTGCGTGACCTCCTCCTTCATATAATTCCACCAAAAGTTCCTCCTTAGGTCCTTGTACATCTTACTCGAACCGGGATGAACTAAGTAAGGCGTAGCATGGGCCTTACGTAAAATACTCTGCCTCAATTCCAAGTCGTTCGATATACAAAGCTGACTCTGGAATCTCAACACACCATCCTCGTGAATCACAAACCCAGTGGACTTGCCCTTAAGAACATTCTCTCATATTTGAGCAATCATCGGATCCTTCAACTGCTTTAGTTTAATTTCATCGATCAGCGACGACAAAATTTCCAAAGCACAAAGTTGCCCGACAATCCCTGCCAACAAAATCTCAACACCCAACTCGATCAAATCACAATGAAGCTCAGATTGAGATGTAAGTATCTCAAGCGTCCGTAACGTAATCGGTTTCTGACTCAAGGCATCTACCACGACGTTCGCCTTTCCCAGATGATAAAGGATTTCAAGGTCATAATCCTTAATCAACTCCAACCACCTACTCTGCCTCATATTCAACTCCCACTGAGTGAATATGTACTTCAGACTTTTATGATCGGTAGAAATCTGACATGTAGAGCCAAAGAGATAATGACACCAAATATTGAGCGCAAAAACAACTGCCGCTAACTCCAAATCGTGAGTAGGGTAGTTGAGCTCATACGGCCTCAACTATATCGATGCATATGCAATATTCTTGTCGTGCTGCATAAACATGCACCTAAGACCCTGACCCAAAGCATCACGATAAACAGCAAAACCCTCGTTGCCACATGGCAATGCTAGAATTGCGGCTAAAGTCAAACTCCTCTTCAGCTCCTCAAAACTAGACTGCCTTTCGTCATTCCAGACGAACTTCTCAGATTTCTAAAGCAACTGTGCAAGTGGTCGAGCCAATTTTGAGAACCCCTCGAAGAACCTACGATAGTAGAAGTCAAACTCAAGAAACTACGGACCTCCTTCACATTCTTAGGCGGTGTCCAATCCAGCACTACCTCAATCTTCTGTCGATCCACACGGACCCCCTCAGCTGAAATCATGTGACCCAGAAACATCACTTCCTTCACCCAGAACTCACATTTCGAGAAATTCGCATAGAGTCGCTCGGTCCTCAAAACATCCAGCACCACATGCAGAAGATGCGCGTGCTCCTCCTCATTATTCGAGTAGAGAAGGATGTCATCAATGAAAACAACGACACACTTATCCAAATACTAGATGAAGACCTTGTTTATCAACTGCATGAACACTGCCGGCACGTTAGTTAGCCCGAAGGGCATAACCACAAACTCATAATGTCTGTATCTCATCCGAAAAGCTATTTTTGGGACATCAGACTCCTTTACCCGAAACTGATAGTATCCCGATCTCAAGTCGATCTTCGAGAATACCGCAGCTCCCTGCAACTAATCAAATAAGTCATCAATCCTCGGTAAGGGATACTTGTTCTTGATGGTCACTTTGTTTAGCTCACGATAGCCGATACATAAACGTAGTGAACCATCCTCCTTCCGTACAAACAGGACCAGTGCGCCTCAAGGAAAAACGCTCGATCGAATATATCCCGACTCATAAAGCTCACTCAACTGGTTCTTCAAATCATCTCGCTCTAGCATGCTCAACATGCTTTCCTTGTGAGAGAGTCTTGGTAAGTGGATCTGCAACATTCTCTTCCGTTGCTACTTTGCATATTGTAATATCTACTCGTCTGACGATCTCTCTGACTAGGTGATATTTTCTGAGTATATGTTTGGAATTATGATGGGACCTAGGCTCTTTAGCTTGTGCAATAGTACCATTATTGTCACAATAAAGGCTTATGGGACCCTGGATGGTCGGCACCACTCCTAGTTCGGTAACGAACTTCTTGATCCATACAGCTTCCTCAGCTGCATCCGATGCTGCCATGTACTCAGCTTTTGTAATAGAATCAGCAACCGTGCTTTGCTTGGAACTCTTCCAACTCACAACACCTCCATTCAATACAAACACATAACCAATTTGCGATTTGAAATCATGTCTGTCGGTTTCGAAACTTGCATCGATGTAACCTCTTACAGCCAGCTCATTTCCCACCCCTCCATAAACTAGGAAATCATCCTTAGTTCTTCTCAAGTACTTTAGGATGGTTTTCACTGCTGTCCAGTGACTTTCACCTGGATTCGATTGGTATCGACTTGTCATACTGAGGGCAAACGATACATCTGGTCGAGCACAAATCATGGCATACATGATCGATACAATAGCCGAATCGTATGGTATCTTGCTCATGCGGTCTCGCTCATTAGGAGTCTTAGGACTCTGAGTCTCACTCAGATGAATGCCATGTGACATTGGCAAGAGTCCTCTCTTGGAGTCTTGCATATTGAACCTCTTCAATATTTTATTAATGTATGTACTTTGACTCAGACCAATCAATATCTTTGATCTATCTCTATAGATCTTTATCCCAAGAATGTAAGCAGCTTCTCCTAAGTCTTTCATTGAGAAACAACTTCCCAATCAAGTCTTGACTGTCTGCAAGGTGGGAATGTTATTTCTAATAAGTAATATGTCATCTACATATAAGACTAAGAAAACAACTATTCTCCTACTAACCTTCTTGTACACAAAAGGTTCATCTTCATTTTGAATGAACCCAAACTCTTTGACAGTTTCATCAAAACGAAGATTCCAGCTCCGAGAAGCCTGCTTCAACCCATAATGGATCTTTGAAGCTTGCAAACCTTTTTAGAATTTTCTGGATGAATAAAACCTTCAGGTTGTGTCATGTACACATCCCCGAGTAAGTTTCCATTAAGCAATACTGTTTTGACATCCATTTGCCATATTTCATAATCATAGTATGCGACAATGGCAAATAAAATTCTAATTGATTTAAGCATGACTACTGGCAAAAAGGTCTCGTTATAGTCAATACCATGAATCTGTCTATAACATTTTGCCACTAGTCTAGCTTTATAGGCTTGCAGATTATCATTCATGTCTTTCTTCTTTTTATAAACCCATTTGTACCCAATGGTTTTAACACTCCCAGGTGGATCTATCAATTTCCAAACTTGATTGTCATACATGGATTGTAAAGGCCATTCCTCGGACTCTGGTCCTGAAGCAGCTTCTGTATAGGTACTGGGCTCATCATCTATGAGCGATGCATCATCATCCTCTGTTACGAGATAACTATATCTCTCAGGTTCATGTCGCATCCTATCAGATCTGGATGGGACTTGTGTACTTTGAACGGGCTCTTCAACTGATTGTTGAGCTTGTTCGGTTTCCATCGGTGAAGTGATGTCTTCTTGTGGTTCTCGAGTTTTCTCGAGAATTACTCTTCTCCCACTGTCTCTTTTGGAAATAAATTCCCTTTCTAAGAATACATCATTTCGAGCAACAAACACTTTGTTCTCTGCGGGCTTATAAAAGTAATATCCTTTAGATTCCTTAGGATATCCCACAAATAAACATCTTTCAGATCTAGCTGCCAGTTTGTCAAACACTTGGCGCCTTACGAATGCTTCGCAACCCCAGATCTTTAGAAAAGACAAGTTTGGTCTTTTACCAGTCCATTTCTCAAATGGTGTCTTTTGAACTGCTTTAGATGGAACACGGTTAAGGGTGAATGCTGCTGTTTCTAAGGCGTGGCCCCAAAATAATAATGGAAGCTCTGTTCGACTCATAATGGACTGAACCATATCTAATAAAGTTCGATTCCTCCTCTCGGACACTCTGTTATGCTGAGGTGTACCGGGAGGAGTATGTTGCGAAACAATTCCACAACTCCTAAGATGATCATCAAATTCTTGGCTCAAGTATTCCCCACCTCGATCTGATCGAAGGGATTTAATTGTCTTGCCAAGTTGATTCTGTACTTCATTCTGGAATATTTTGAACATTTCAAAAGATTCATGTTTATACTTCATAAGATAAACATATCCATATCGGCTAAAATCATTGGTGAATGTAATGAAGTATTGGTATCTGCCTCTGGCATGAGTGCTAAGAGGTCTGCATACATCAGTACGTATTAGGCCTAATAGATCACTAGCCCTTTCTCCATGACCGGTGAATGTATTCTTCGTCGTCTTGCCCAATAAATAAGATTCGCATGTCCCATATGATTCATAGTCAAAAGAGTCTAAAAGTCCATCATTATGGAGTTTAGAAACGCGTTTCTCGTTTATGTGACCAAGTCGACAATGCCATAAGTAAGTCGGATTAGAATCATTGAGCTTAGGTTTCTTGGATGCAATGTTATAGACTTCCAAAGTGTCGGACTCATCTAGATCAATATTGTAAAAGCCAGTATATAACTTTACAGTACCATAAAGCAAGTCATCAAAGAAAATACGAATGATCTTAATCTTAATAAGGAAACTGTAACCTTCACAATCTAATGTAGAAACTGAAATAATATTCCTATTCATAGCAGGAACATAATAGCAATTGTTCAAAACTAACAAAAGCCCATTGGGTAAAACTAGATCATAAGTTCCTATGGCTAGTGCAGCAACTCTTGCTCCATTGCCGACTCTTAGATCTACTTCCCCTTTCTTCAGTTCTCTACTGCTTCTCAAACCCTGCACATTTGTACAAATGTGAGATCCACATCCAGTATTTAATACCCAAGAGTTAGAGGTAGATAAGTTAACTTCTATAACAAATATACCTGTGGCAGTCTCACTACCTTTGGTACGCTTTAGCTCTTCCAAGTAAATCTTGCAATTTCTTTTCCAGTGTCCTGGTTTATTGCAATGATGGCAATTTCCATCTTTGGGAGCTTTATCCTTGAAACCCGGCCTAGTAGGGTCTTTAGATTTGGCAACTTTTGCCTTACCCTTGCCCTTGCCTTTGATCTTAAAGGATTTCTCTTTGCTGACCATCAACACATGGCTTGGTTTCTTCTTAATATTCTGCTCAGCCGTTTTAAGCATCCCATGCAGCTCAGTAATGGACTTCTCCATCTCATTCATATTATAGTTCATAATGAACTGACCGAAACTTTCGGGCAATGAGTTTAGGATCACATCCGTGGAGTGCTCCTTAGAAAGTGGAAAACCAAGCCTTTCAAGATGATAAATATATTCTTTCATCTTGAGCACGTGAGCGCTGACAGATGTCCCCTCAACCATCTTGCAAGCATACAAGGCTTGAAAGGTCTCATACCTCTCTTGCCTAGCATGCTTCGAGAAAGTTTCCTTGAGGTGAGCATTTAGCTCATAAGCTTCCATTTCCTCCAGATTATTCTGAAGTTCTGGACAAATGGTGGCCAACATAAGAAAACCGACATCAATGGAATCATCACAATGTTTCTTCCATTTGTCTTTTGTTGCTTTGTTTGCATTGTCAGCTGGCTCATCGGGAATTTTTTCCTCAAGAACATACAACTTTCTTTCTTGCTTGAGAACTATTCCCAGGCTCCGGATCCAATCCAGATAGTTGCTGCCGTTTTCTTTGAGCTTGTCCTTCTCAAGGACAGATCGTAGTTGTAACACCCCCAAGACATTCAGGGCATATTACAGCGCCGTGGACCCCACGCTGTGGAATCCACCCGGCTAACATACCAACAAGACCTTTGCCAACGACAATAATCAACAATAAAATGACGATTCAAAATAAAAGAGTACAACCCGACCAATAGAATCCAACAACAATCCATTTCCCAAAACGGGAACACAACATTAACAATTTTACAAAAGAAGTACTCGAGTACTTAAACCAATTTTTATAATACATAAATCCCAAAATCAGACATCAATAACAATAACCGACAGACATGACACCGAAAAAATCATTTACTGGACAATATCATGCTTGCCCATCATCCTCATACGGCTCGAGTGCTCGCTTGTCCCCACGATCAATACCTGAAATACAAAAAGTATTTCCCCCATTTAAGGGGTTAGCGACAACTGCTAGTGCAAGTACAATCCATTTGAACTACATTCTAATCAGATGAATAATGCGCCAAAAATCATTTTAGAAGACATTTTATATTCCGGAATATTTACGATGCACAAGCACAAAACACATTTTTCCTCCAACCAAAACAATTCAAAGTTAACCTTGGTACGTGACTCACGGCCACCGTACCCCGCAGAGCCCCGTCGGACATCCCTGGGTGGTCAACCACAGCTCGTGATACGCACACACACGGCAATACGTATCCCTAGAGGCCCCGTCGGACCGTCCCTAGGTGAACATACACATATCCTCCCGCAACAACCACGTATAGCCATAATTCAAATACTAGAACATGTAAACAAATGTAAAGTACTTGCCTTTGAGACATTCTTGAAGAAACAGAGATGGAACACGACTACGAACGGTCCGGGTGGAAAACGACGGTTCCTAAACGAAGGATCAAGCACAACCACGAGGAACCGACGAGAATGAACCTAACGATTCGAATAGCACAATCACAACCACTTCTAAACGATTACGGAAATGGAATACACCCGGAAACCCGCCTACGATTCATGTATATTCATACAAAAATAACAACGAGGGCGGACCACAACCAAACCCTCTCGATTTCGCAAAACCATGAAAATATACCATGAATCCGTAGGGAAACTAAGAATACCAACAAGAATAATCATATTCATCATGAATCCATCAACGAAACGGAAAGAATCGGACAAAACCCCAAAATCCCCAATTATCCAAAAAAGTAGGTTTTTAGAACATTACCTTTGGAGATTCAAGAACTAAGATCCGTAGAACTCGCGTTAGATTGATTATCCGAGCCTCACAACCGAAAAGAATTGATGAAAAATCGACCCCCAGATGAAGAACTCTCCCCCCCCTAAATCCTCTCTCGCGATGCAGTGGAAGAAAACAGAAAAAATGAGCTGCTCACGCCAAAACGACACATTTAATGTAACTCACAGAATCCTATCGGCCGATAGTCGGCCGACAGCCCAACCGATACCCATACGTAAATGCCGGCAGAGAGTCTATCGCCCACCCTATCGGCCGAAAGGCTTCCTAAGTGATCGCCGATACCCATGCACTGCAAGCAGAGTCTATCGCCTACCCTATCGGCCGAAAGGCTCCCGGACGGTGCCCGACACCGACGCCTTCCACTAAACGACCATAACTCTCTCTCGTCCGGACTCGATTGACTCACCGCTTGAACCATTGGAAAGCTAACTCGATTTTCTATAATATTGCAAAGATTTATAATTTTTGGAGTCACCAAAATTAATGGTGATCTAACAAAGTCGAATTCAAATGAGGAAAGTTGAAACAATGAACAATAACGAGAATACAATTCAACAGTTTGACAGAAGGACACGCCGAAAAGTACACGAGGGTCACTACAATGAGAAATACACCAAAAACGAAAATACAAGGGAAAGAAAAATACGGATATTACATTCTACCTCTAAAAATAAGTTTCGTCCCGAAACTTAAGAAACAAACAACTCCGGTACTTAGCACGCATGCTATCCTCGGTTCCCAAGTTGCCTCCTCGACACCGTGTCTCGACCACCGAACTTTGACCAGAGGGATGGTCTTATGCCTCCGTTTCTCACGATGCTCCAAAATTTTCGAGGACGCTCTTCAAAAGTAATATCTTCAAGAATATCAATCTCGCCATAATCGATGACGTGACTAGGATCTGGAACATATTTCTCACCGGGAAACATGAAAACGCTATGAACATGACTCAAGGCCGGGGTAACGCCAAACGGTATGCTAATCCACCGACTCGCCGAGAATCTCAAGGGTCCAATAAATCTCGACTCAACTTCCTTCTTCCCGAAACGGAAAACTCCCTTCGCCGGTGACACCTTCAAGAAAACGTGGTCTCCCACCTCGAATTCCAAGGGTCGACGACGGATGTCGCAGATACGACTGCCGACTCGGCGCCAACATCCGCTCGAATTAACTCTATCTTCCGCCTCGTCTCTAAAACGACATCCGGCTCGGTCCCGACTAAATCGGACGCCTCATTCCAACAAATCGGCGATCGACATCGCCGCCATAAAGTGCCTCATACGGTGCCATCCGACCGACGCGTGCCAACCGTTGTTGTACGTGAATTCAATCGCCGTAAATGCTCCTCCCACTACTACTCCACTAAGAGCACAAGCACGTAACAAGTCCTCGAACGCTTGGATAGTGCTCCGACCGGCCCATCCGATCGGGATGAAAAGAGGTACTCAAACGCAACCGGTACCCAACGCCTTATGCACCGCCGCCAAGTGCGATACAAAACGGCCGTCACGATCCAAACAATAGACTTCGAGTACCGTGAAGCCTCACAACTGGCGATGAATATACGAGTTAGCTTTTCCGGACCCCAAGTATCCTTGATGCCCAGAAAATGTGCCGACTTAGTCACCGGTCTACAATCACCCATACCATATTCATACCGGTCTTCTTCCTCGGTAAACTCGAAACAAAATCCATAGAGATGTCCTCAAACTTACATTCAGGAACGGGAAGTGGTTTCAATAATCCGCCTGGCCGCATAACCTCAATCTTGACTTGCTGACAAGTTAAACACTTAGCCACAAATTGAACTACCTCTTTCTTCATATCGCTCCACCGTAAATTTTCCCTCGTGTCTTTATACATTTTACTCGAGCCCGGATGGATCGAGTAAGGTGACGATGAGCCTCTCGCATAATACTCTGTCTCATTTCCGAGTCGCTCGAACACACAACCGACCTCGGAATCTCAACACTCCGTCCTCATGAATAACGAATCCCGGGCTTTCCCTTCTCTACACTCTCCCGAAGTCAATAAACATCGGGTCCTCCAACTGTCCCGATTTAATGTCCTCGACCAGAGACGAAGAAATCTCAAGAGTACGCAACGCCTTAACTCTCTCGTAGCACAACCTCAATGCTCAACCTCGTAAACTCACGCTGAAGTCCCGACTGGGCCGTGAGTAACTCAAGTGCCCGAAGCGATACCGATTTCCGGCTCAAGGCATCTGCTACCACATTAGCCTTGCCCGGATGATAGAGGATCTCAAGATCGTAATCCTTAATCAGTTCCAACCATCTCCTCTGTCTCATATTAAGCTCTTTTTGCGTGAAAATGTACTTCAGGCTCTTGTGATCGGTGAAAATCTGACACGACGAGCCATACAAGTAATGACGCCAAATCTTCAACGCAAAAACAACTGCGGCCAACTCAAGATCGTGCGTAGGGTAATTCAATTCATACGGTTTCAACTGACGGGAAGCATAGGCAATCGTCCTCCCGTGCTGCATAAGTACGCATCCGAGCCTTTGGCCCAAGCATCACTATAAACGGAGAAACCATCATTACCACTCGGTAAAGCCAACACGGAGCGGTCGCCAACCGCTTCTTCAACTCCTCAAAACTATTCTCGCCTCTCATCGGTCCACACAAACTTCTCTCGGCTTCGTAATAATCGAGCCGGCGGTCGAGCGAGTTTAGAGAACCCTCGACGAATCTACGATAATACCCGGCTAATCCTGTAAAACTACGGACCTCTTTCACGTTCTTGGGCGGCGCCCAATCCAACACCGCTCTACCTTATGTGGGTCCACACGAACACCCTCGGCCGAGATCACATGACCGAGAAACATAACCTCCCGTATTAAAACTCACATTTCGAGAACTTAGCAAAAAGATGCCGAGTTCTCAAAATGTCTAACACAATATGTAAATGACGGCATGCTCCTCCTCGCTCCTCGAGTAAATCAGATGTCGCCGATAAAAACGACTACACACTTATCGAGGTACTCGATAAAGACTTTGTTCATAAGTCGCATGAACACGGCCGGGTGCGTTGGTTAGCCCAAAAGGCATAACCACAAACTCGTAGTGACCGTATCTCGTCCGAAAGGCCGTCTTCGAATATCGGTATCCTTCACTCGGAGCCGATAATACCCCGATCTCAAATCAATCTTCAAAACACGGTTGCCCCTCGCAATCGATCAAACAAGTCATCAATCCTCGAGCGGATACTTGTTTTTGATGGTCACTTTGTTCAACTCTCGTAGTCGATACACAAACGAAGTGACCCATCCTTCTTCTTTACGAATAGACCGTGCGCCCAAGGCGAAGCGCTCGGTCGAATATATCCCATGTCTAGCAACTCTCCCAATCTGCTTCTTCAACTCAAGCATCTCGGCAGCGCCATACGGTATGGCGTCTTAGAGATAGGTGCCGCACCCGCCTAAATCGACGGTAAACTCCACCTCTCGCCCGCGGCAAACCCGCAACTCACCGAAAACGTCAGATACTCACATACTACCGGAATAGACGAGAGCTCGACTCCCCTTCTTCCGATCTCAAAGCGTAACACCAATAACCTGCAACCTCCTCAAGGAGTCTCACCGCCTCAAAGCGCTGATTAGTAATCTCTCGCTACCCCGCTTACGCCCCACAAAAGAATGCTCGGTACCATCGAGGCTAACATCGAAACAGTCCTCGCTCTATAATTCATGATCGCCCATGACGGTCCAAACCTAATCCTCACCTGGAATCAAATCCTCATCTCTAATATCTACCGCAATCGATTAGAAGGCCAAACCCTCCCGCGATACTCACCGGAAAATCTCTAACCTCACGATCCCCACGATGCTATCCCCACTAGGAAGTTTAACAACAAAAGGCTCACAAGCAACAAGGCAATCAACATGCAAAGCGACGCACACAATCCATAGATATAAAAGAATGCGTAGCACTTAATCGAACAATACGGAAACAGGATGATCAAGGATGTGGACGGTACTGTGGCCACCGTCGCGTCAGGATCTCCCGCTCGTCTCATCTCATACACACGGGGCGGAATGCACCCGCACTAGAAGCTCCTCTAGAAGGCCGACCACGACCTCGACCTCTACCAAAACTCTGCCGGGCCGAGGAACTGCTTGCCTCGATTCACACTCGGCTCTCCCGCACTGAGCAGATATCCGAGTAATCGGAGCCCGAGCCGCATCCGTACAAAACTTAGCACGGTGACCCATACGACCACAAGCAAGACACTGGATAGGAGGCCTATCACACTCACTCATCATGTGGCCTTGACGATCGCAGCTTGAAGCACGTAGACCACGAACGGAACCAGCAGAGCAGATCTAGAACCGTTCCTCGACCAACCGATGGCAATCGACTCAAGACTCGCGAACTGATCGAGTCCTCGGATATCCTCCGACTTGCCTCCCGAAAACCGACCGGTGGTTTTCTGCTTTCTTTCCTTCGCTGCCGTCTGTCGCGGAAAACGACATCTCATAAGCCATCGCCTTATTCTCGATATTCTTTCAAAGTCGTGCACCCTGCACTGACATGTAGTGGCGCACTCTCGGTTTCATCCGCATGTCAAAGTGGCGGATCTTATCGAGCTCATCGCGACTTGGTTTCTCACATAGTGTAACCGCCGATTGTAGTCCTTGATGGCTTGAGATATAGGTACATCTTGGGGCTTAGCCTCAAAGAAGGCTCGGATCCTCCTCTTTCACCGCCAAGGCGATGATTCGCCTTCCATCGATCCCGAACTCGCCCACGTGGCTGCCTTGGCCACGCGGTTTCACCGCTTGCCACCACGCCGCCGCCTCCTTGGCGAGGAAGTACCGAGCAATGGGTACTTTCCTCTCCTGGGCAATTAGCACCTCAAACACTTTCTCCATCTCAAACAACCAACTCTCCCAACCTAAGGGTCGGAAGCACCATCAAATCGCGAGGACGATACGAATCACGCCCCGAAGTAGCTTATCATTGCCGGACCCGAGGGCGGAACCGGGTTGGCATTAGCATGGCCGACTGTAACGGCCTCGAGCCGCAGCGCCATCTGGTTCGCTACTTGCCGCAATATGTTGGCCACTCCAACATTCTCATGAGCATTAATGAGCTAGCATCGTCCCGCCGACCTCCGAACTAGGGGGAACACTGCTCGACAAAGAGGGCATCGCCGACCGGTTCGAGTGATCGGACATGGCCGCCCCACCGGCTGCGCCACGCCCTACCGCCTCGCGATCAAGGCCCGCGTCCTCTACCTAGGAATTTCAAGGAGCAACGGGTAAGTACTATTCAAACTCAAAACGCAAAAGATACTAAGACAGTAAATAGAATGTAACGGGAAACGAGTCAAGTTAGAGAAACTTACGAGCACCGCATCGAGATGATGGCATAGCAGTTGATACCGTCCCAAAAACGACACTTAACTAGACCCAAATAACCGACACTTAGGTATCCATAAACCTAAGCTCGATACCATATTCGTAACACCCCAAGACATTCGGGGCATATTACACGCCGTGGACTCTACGCTGTGGAATCCACCCGGCTAACATACCAACAAGACCTTTGCCAACGACAATAATCAACAATAAAATGACGATTCAAAATAAAAGAGTACAACCCGACCAATAGAATCCAACAACAATCCATTTCCCAAAACGGGAACACAACATTAACAATTTTACAAAAGAAGTACTCGAGTACTTAAACCAATTTTTATAATACATAAATCCCAAAATCAGACATCAATAACAATAACCGACAGACATGACACCGAAAAAAATCATTTACTGGACAATATCATGCTTGCCCATCATCCTCATACGGCTCGAGTGCTCGCTTGTCCCCACGATCAATACCTGAAATACAAAAAGTATTTCCCCCATTTAAGGGGTTAGCGACAACTGCTAGTGCAAGTACAATCCATTTGAACTACATTCTAATCAGATGAATAATGCGCCAAAAATCATTTTAGAAGACATTTTATATTCCGGAATATTTACGATGCACAAGCACAAAACACATTTTTCCTCCAACCAAAACAATTCAAAGTTAACCTTGGTACGTGACTCACGGCCACCGTACCCCGCAGAGCCCCGTCGGACATCCCTGGGTGGTCAACCACAGTTCGTGATACGCACACACACGGCAATACGTATCCCTAGAGGCCCCGTCGGACCGTCCCTAGGTGAACATACACATATCCTCCCGCAACAACCACGTATAGCCATAATTCAAATACTAGAACATGTAAACAAATGTAAAGTACTTGCCTTTGAGACATTCTTGAAGAAACAGAGATGGAACACGACTACGAACGGTCCGGGTGGAAAACGACGGTTCCTAAACGAAGGATCAAGCACAACCACGAGGAACCGACGAGAATGAACCTAACGATTCGAATAGCACAATCACAACCACTTCTAAACGACACGGAAATGGAATACACCCGAAACCCGCCTACGATTCATGTATATTCATACAAAAATAACAACGAGGGCGACCACAACCAAACCCTCTCGATTTCGCAAAACCATGAAAATATACCATGAATCCGTAGGGAAACTAAGAATACCAACAAGAATAATCATATTCATCATGAATCCATCAACGAAACGGAAAGAATCGGACAAAACCCCAAAATCCCCAATTATCCAAAAAGTAGGTTTTTAGAACATTACCTTTGGAGATTCAAGAACTAAGATCCGTAGAACTCGCGTTAGATTGATTATCCGAGCCTCACAACCGAAAAGAATTGATGAAAAATCGACCCCGGATGAAGAACTCTCCCCCTAAATCCTCTCTCGCGATGCAATGGAAGAAAATGTAAAAATGAGCCGCTCACGCTCAAAACGACACATTTAATGTAACTCGCCAGAACCTATCGGCCGATAGTCGGCCGACAGCCCAACCGATACCCATACGTAAATGCCGGCAGAGAGTCTATCGCCCACCCTATCGGCCGAAAGGCTTCCTAAGTGATCGGCCGATACCCATGCACTGCCGGCAGAGAGTCTATCGGCCTACCCTATCGGCCGAAAGGCTCTCGGACGGTGCCCGACAAATGAGCCTTCCACTAAAACGACCATAACTCTCTCGTCCGGACTCCGATTGACTCACCGTTTGAACCATTGGAAAGCTAACTCGATTTTCTATAATATTGAAAAGATTTATAATTTTTGGAGTCACCAAAAATTAATGGTGATCTAACAAAGTCGAATTCAAATGAGGAAAGTTGAAACAATGAACAATAACGAGAATACAATTCAACAGTTTGACAGGAAGGACACGCTGAAAAGTACACGAGGGTCACTACAGTCGAGAAATACACCAAAAACGAAAATACAAGGGAAAGAAAAAATACGGATATTACAGTAGTGAAGTGGTGGATGCGTTGTTTGATGCCATTCTACAAAATTCAATATGCAAAATATTTAGTCACATTATTTTATTTCTCGAAAAATACTCCCACTAAAACAAAGTACCCTCAATTTACAACATATGTAATTTTAGTGGGCTAAGATCTCATTTCGCACAATCCTAAACTCAGCTTTGGCATGATGCCTAGAATTGAACTACTTTAGGTGGATAACTCTTTATCGATTACATTATATGTAACTCTTAGATTATATCATGGGATTTGTCATCGTATGCCCAAGCATGTTATAATTCCATCTTATGCCTTAAGGTTCAAAACTATTTTGATTTCCAAATTCATTAAACGTATAGGTATCACCATTACCTATCCTACCTTACTAAGATAATCCGAGTGCCCAGTTTTGGCATGACCCACTCATGATGATCGAAGTCTTGATAGGTGTTTTTCAAATGAACGGCATTTTAAAATTTTAACGAGGGATTTTTATCCTATGTTAATGTCTATGTTTGCTAACATACATCTAAACATACATAGCATCACATACATGCATAAATTTAAACATACATCGCATCACATGACAATGAAAGCATAAGACCGTGTATAGCATGACCATAATCCTAACATGATTTTCATGAGCCAACATGAAAATCACAAAGGTCATCTAAAGGGTTAAATATGGTCTTCATTGATCTTCCCAACTCCTTAGAACGTCATATGCGATCAATTTGCTCATCGAGTCCGTCCTTCTCGTCCTTCTTGTCTTCATTACATTAATGAAATTTAATACTACACTAGTAAATTAAATTACAGGAAATGCAAACGACACGCAGGCCGTAAAATAATAAACAATTTAAATAGACGATTCGCAGGCCGTAAAACCAATTATAATTAAACGACACACAGGCCGTAAAACCAACCCATATGAAATTAAATTATCCAATCACATTGGTCAATTTATGGTCATGCCATACACCATACACATACCATAAATAATTATCAAATAATTAATAAAGCATGTAATATACTAAATAACCAATCTGTCTGACAATCAGACAATAAATTAAAATCGTGTCAAAATGAACAACCGACTATGGCCGAGATGGGTGTCTGCACGCTCTGGGCACGGGTCCGTCCGGGTTCGAAACCCGGCGGTTTTAGTTGCAACATTTTGCAACTTTTATTTCCAAATTTACTTTAATTTTAAAACAGGTTTATAAGAAAAAGGACTACTGTGAAGGTTACCAAAAACAGGACCCAACTGAGATGGTAAGTGGTGCGGAAGGAAAGCCTAAAGGCGCGGGATCGAATCCCAGTTTTTGTGGAATTATTTTTGCAATATTTAAAATAGATTTATTTGCCTTTAATGAAACCTTCCGTGTATTGTTTCCAAAACAAAGCTGCAGCCCACATGGTAAGTCGGCGGAAGGCGGGCAGATTGACCAGGGTTCGAAACCCTGGTATTGCGAAAACATTTTTGCTAATAAAATTAGCCCGCGGGTCCAGCTCTGACCCGACCCGAACCCAACCCGTCTCAAAACAGATCTATTCCAGAATAGTTCTGGAGCAGAAACTCGCAAAACCAGTCCAGAAAATTAATTTTGACAATCCGATTTAATCAAATTAAATCAGAAAAATTATTTATAAAATCCATATTTTATAAACATAATCAAGAACATAATTTACACATAAATATGTTCTACACAAATAATTAAATTACATGCAAGTTGGCTCCGATACCACTGTTGGGTTTTCTATGCATCGACTACAAAATAATCGGAGTAAAAACGCAGCGGAACAATAAATGTGAAAACCCAATTTAGGATCTCATGCAGTAATTTAATTGTTTAATTAAAGGGTTAATCGAATTACCTTAATCCGATTGAACAATTCTAGATCCGGACTAGAAGCAGATGAATATCTCCTTCCTCTTTTGGTGATCCACACACGAACAATTTTACAAGATGGATTGCTAGATCCTTACGAATAATATTAATAAATAGTACAACACAAATTCCTTACTAGAAGGATTGTACTATTGATCAAGATCAACTAAGGGAAGAGGATTAGACGACCGACGTTGTTCTTCTACTATAAGAGGAAGAGGCCGATTTATTCTTCTTCTTGGAAAGGGGCGATTTTTCTTTGAGTTCTTATGACAACTCCTTGTCATGGATCTCTTATTTATACTAAGTAATCCCTAGATTCAATAATCTAGTATTTGCTTAGTTGCCCCTCAACTTATTAAATAATACAATATATATAATATCCACTATTATATATTACTTAATCTCCTTATAAATATAATATCCTATATTATATTTATTATTCCCAGTTGATATTTATTCCTACTTGTCTATAATTATCGTACGTGCGACCCAAAAGGCTTATATTATGTTGACAATCATTTAATATCTTATTAAATAATAAATCATAAGCGGCCTCTAGCAAGACATTATGATTACCCAAATAATATAAGTTAATAGTCCATTAAACCTTTTAACGTGTCAAATCCCTTTGTCACGCGATATCATATTTGAACTAAGTCATGGAGTCTGTCATACTTATTTATGTTCAAATGCTTTCTCGATCTTAAGTAGACTGATTGAATCAAATGACTCTTCATTTGAGCATGGCCATGTATTTCCTTCAGTCCTACTTATCGAGGGGCCCAGCAGATATCTCTCTCACTTAAGAGAGGGACAAATCCCCATCTTGATTATTCATTGCCCTCTACATGACTCCCACTAATCCCGATCGCTAAACTTTATGATCACCATGTTTCAGATGACGTTGGATTACGTCAAGGCATAGCAGTTATCATGTTGGACTCTATGATAATCTCAGGTTCAAGGATTTATTGACATACTGTTATATTGAGATTCACTTATGACATTTCCAGGCAGTGATCTCAATGCGGGTCGGTCCAGTATTAGTCTTCAACCAATACCCATAAGATTGATCCGTACCATACGCATAATCATCTGATGATTATTAATCAAACTTATATTAGTATATTAATCATTTGAGTCTCAACTCAACGCGATTTTACCAGGGACATTTGAATAATCTTATTATTCGTGAATAACTATTATTCGATTATTATAATATTAAAACATGCACACACTATAATAATCAACGAGAAATAAATGATATCAAATAAATTTATTTAAATGTGACAATTACAAATCTAGGCACATCGAATGTCCTAGGGCACTATTCCCAACAAAGCCCTCTCACAAATAACCACAGAACAGTCTTGGATCTCCCCGATCACCAACGATCCTATCACCGCTAGGAAGTTTAATGATGAAAGGATCACAAGATGACAAACATTTAAGACTCAAACGGTGCACACACTCCAGGGAGATGAACGAATACGTAGCACCAGAACCGAAAAGCACACTGACAGGATGAGAAAGAATATGAACGGTACATGTAGCCACGGTAACCGCTGGATCATAGGCCCTCCTCATCTCATATACACGCGGATGAGCGGAGCCGACACTGGAAGCTCCCCCTCTAGCGGGATAGCCCCGACCTCTCCCTCGGCCGACACTCTGTGGAGACTGCAGAGCAAACGACCCTTAGTTCACACTCGGATCCTTAGGCGCTGGGAAAGAAGCCTGGGCACCAAGAGTCTACTCTAAACAATCACAGAAGAAAGCCTTGTGGCCCACCTGGACATAAGTATGACAAGTCAATAGCGGACGGGGACACTCCCGGTTCCTATGGCCCGGTTGGCCACATTTAAAACATCTGAACCCAGGAGTGGGGGCACTGGTAGCACGTCGGAAGCCCCCAGAAGAAGGAGCCGAACTGCCTGCATGAACATTAGCAGACTAAGACTCATGCTAAACTCCGCCCATGTGAACCGAAAAGTTACCGACGGATTTCTGTTTCTTACTTTCTCGAGCCGCCTCACTAGCCGTCAAGGACATATCATAAGCAAGAGCCCTACTCTGATAGTCCTTTAGGGTGGTGCAGGTGATTCCAGACATGTATCACGAATCCTCTGGTTTCATTCGCCTACAAAAGTGGCAAATCTTGTCACTCTCCTCCTTAACCTGGGCCTTCACGAAGCCCAATTCCCGGTTGAAATCTGCAATGGCCTGAGAAACCGGAATATCTCGAGGATGAGCATCATAAAAAGCATTGACCCACACCTGACGAACTGGCCACGGATAGTACTCAGCTTCCATAAGGTCTCTGAACTCGGCCCACGAAGCATCACGATCATGAGGCCCGACAGCCTCCCACCAATCAGCGATGTCCCCATTGAGAAAATACTGGGCGATTGGGACCTTCCGATCCTCAGGACAGTTAGTGGCAACAAAGATCTTGGACATCTATTTGATCTACCCCTCCCAACCAATCGGGTCTGAAGCCCCATAAAACTGAGAAGGATGCATCTTGGTGACATCCTGAAGCCAACGATCCGCTTCGGCCCGAGCCATACGAGCCAAAACTGGGTTTTGAATCGCCTGGTCTATCGCAACCATTTGGTTCACCATTTGCTGCATCATAGCTGCATCACCAATGTCGGCGCCATTACCGGTTGCGCCATCTTGAGTAGCAGTATGGTCCTGACGACCATCATTGCTGCCGGCTCTAGAAGTATGTGACGTGGCCAGCCCACTGGCTGCCCCACATCCCCGGCAGCATCCACGACCACGATCACGACCTCTACCTCGACCTCTCCCACCATCCAACTCGAGATAAAAGGTAGCAAAACGCACATTTTCTCGCCTTTTTCTCCCATCAGGGTCTTTAACTTGTTTCGCCAAACGCACATTTTCTCGCCTTTTTCTTGTTGCTCGGCTTCGAGCAACTTATGCACTTTAGGATAAGGACATATATTTGCATAGTGTCCCGATTTCCTGCAATTATAACACAGGTTAGAATCTGCGGACGATGGTGATTCGAGACTTGCCTTGTTAAACGGTTTAGGCTTGTAGAGGGATTTTCCGTATTTCTAAACTGAACTTCCAGAATTTGGGCATGAGAAAGGCCATTTCATCTTGTGACAGGATGTCATCATCACTGTCAGCTGCCTTAGATGCGGCTTTAGATCTGCTAGGGTAGAGTTGTGTCTCCTGTCCGATACAGCAGCGAGTGTTGTAGTCTTAGCAGGTGACTCTTCGGCCTTTTCTCTCTAGTCAATATCGTGCTCAAAAGCTTTAAGGTCAGAGAAGAGATCGAAAGTATATATATCATTTAAATTACAAGACACACGCATAGTTGTGGTCTTAATCTCCCATCAGGCAAGGAGTGATCTAAAGATTTTAAGATTTTTCTCTTTTTAGGTATACGCTTTACCCAATGCTTCAAGTTCACCGACAATGCCGGAAAATTTGAAGTCAAGTTCCTCAAGTGTTTCATAATTTATTTCAAATGATTCAAATTGCTGAGTTAGTTTTGAAATCTTATTTTCTTTTGAGAGCTCAGTTACCTCACATATCAACTTGAGTTTCTCCCAGA
The DNA here is from genome assembly GCA_033398695.1 of Orobanche coerulescens. NCBI lineage: Eukaryota > Viridiplantae > Streptophyta > Magnoliopsida > Lamiales > Orobanchaceae > Orobanche > Orobanche coerulescens. The sequence goes on along the minus strand of CM065816.1, from coordinate 110,791,333 downwards.
TTTTCTTGGCTATCTTGCATCCTTTTACCTTGGAGAATGTGTCTTTATTAAGAGTGACAAATAGCACATTTTGGGCGACATTGTCAAGATTTACACGCTTACGATCATCAGCTGTCCACTGTTCTCGTTTCTTCTCAAGCATTTCTGCATGAGGTTTTTTTTTTTTTTTTTTTGAAGTTTTTTTTTTTTTTTTTTTTTACCCACCAACCTGTAGATAATAAAATCAAAAATTACAAAGTATCAACCCCAAATTCGGGTACAAACATCGGAGAAATCTACGGCCCGCTAAACAAATACAAAGTGCACCACAAATCGTGGGCTAGTGTGCGGACCCGCAGACCAAATAACTCAACTCCGAATTATGACCAAAAGTGGGCCATAATCCGGGATCTAAAAACTAAAGTGTCTATGGCCTGCTAGAGCAGTACAAGGTGCACCACTAAAACCGTGGGCAAATGTGCGGACCAATAGGCAAACAAGCAATCGATCAAAAATAAAAACTATCTAAATCTAAAAGACGGATAACCAAGCTGATCCATCCGTATAAGGGAGAGAAGTAACGGAGGAGCAAGATCATAAGTATAAGTCTGAATGCCGAGGGACGACATGCCAAGCTCGGAAAGATAGTCGGCTACTGTTGCCCTCCCGGAAAATATGAGTGACTCGAATCGAATATCTCCGAGAATGTGTCGGATACGCATAAGAGTGTGACGAACTCCGCCACGAGCCACGATGGCCGATGCTAGCAGGTGGTCACTACAAAGAAGAAGATCAAGCTCAATCCAAACAAGTCTCGATCTCCGGGAGGCTAGAATCAATCCAATTGCCAACGCCTGACCTCAAAGATCAAAACTCGAAGAGGCACGAAAAGAGGAATGGAAAGCAAGAAGGAGCTCTCCGTGATGATCTCTAATCGACCTCCCCGCAATCTGTGTGTCTCTATCAAACGAACCATCCGTGTTCAGCTTGATCCAAGGGGACTCGGGTCGAAGCCAAACCACCGGGACGGGGCGACGAGTCTGAGCGGGGGAAGATGTAGCTCGCAGGAAGCGATCAGGAGGCGAGCAACCCGCCTGAACTCGAGCCAATAAGCCCCGCAGCAGCTAATAAAGCAACATGGCGCTCCACCTGCACAATAACATGAGAGGAAACAAAAGTAATCGCCCTATGCTTTGCACTATTCCTTTCTGTCCAGATGAACCATAGGATCAGACAAGGAATAATGAAAGTCGCGTGCCTAAAGTGTGTGCCGTGGTGCGAAAAACTCGTGGAGCTCAAAATATTCTCGAGAATGGGGTAGGGATAAATGAGTCCAAGCACCAAAATACTCCCACACGTCACGGCCACATCACTCTCCAAGAAAAGGTGGGCAATGGTCTCGTATGGTAGGTCCGGGTAAGGGTATACGAGCAAAGATAAACATCTAGAAGCCAATGAAACGCCCCTCCTCTGTAGGATGTCATCAGTCGGGATCCGACGCATGAGAAGTCGCCAAATAAAAACCGAAATGGTCGGTGTGAGTAAGGCTGTCCATATGGCCCCGTAAATAAGATTAGCCTGACCCCTCACCCTGATGTGAGACCAAGCCGACGATAATGAGAACGCACCCGAAGAGGTAAGAGTCCAGCACATACTATCCGAATCCTCCTCGGCGATGGGAATCGCGGAGATCTCCTGGATGAACTGAGGGGTAAATCCTAGCTCCTCTCCAACAATAGTCTCCAACCTATCCAGGTCCCAAGACCCATCAACCCATAGTTCATTAATCCTAAGATGGGGTCTACCAGAAACCTGACAATAAGAAGAAATCGGCCTATCCCCAATCCAAGTATCGTCCCAAAAGCTGACCTCCCCGCAGCCACGACCAAGAGTCCAGCGAATGAACTCCTGGGCCTCAATACCGACGCGGAGGATACGGCGCCAAGGGTGGCTGGCACGAGCTTTAAGAGCAGTACGCATAGGCGTATAAAGGCTGCAGAGCCATGGAGCATAAATTGCGCCCACAGAGACGTGCCCGCGCGAAGGCGCCACCAGAGCTTATAACTAAAAGCTCTCACCATATCCGAAAGGCTCCTAATCCCGAGACCTCCCTCAGAGACCGGACGACAAATCTGCCGCCAACTGACCCAATGCGTCTTCCTCTTAGGACCAACAGCACCCCAGAAGTATCTCGCAATGATCTGCTCGAGTTCCTGGATGATGTACTGTGGGGGATCCAAAACCTGAAGCAAGTGAAGAGGAATCGTGCAGAGAGTGCTCTTAATAAGAGCCAAACGGCCCCCAAAAGCAAGGTGGCGATGGGACCAACCAGAGATCCTATCCAACATCCGTTGCTTCACCCCAGCAAAGAGCTCGCGTCTTTTAAAGCCTTTGTAAAGGGGCACACCTAGATAGGTGATGGGGAGGTCGCCCTGGCGAAAACCAGTAAGATCGTAAACTCTCTGATGCCAACGAGGCGCATGCTTGGGAGCGAGAATAAAAGTGCTCTTCTGGATACTAACCATCTGGCCCGAAGCCATAGAGTAGTGTTCCAGGAGACGCATAAGATCAACAAGACCATCATCCACAGCCCGTGTGAATATAATGATGTCATCGGCGTAGGATAAGTGCGAGACGGGGAAAGGCCGTCCAGCCGTCCTATACCTCATCAAAGGATGATCTCGAATGAAACGATCCAAGCAGCGCGATAAATAATCAGCGGCAAGCACGAAGAGCGACGGAGAAATAGGGTCGCCCTGACGCAAACCCCGGCTAGAGGCAAAATAGCCGACCGGACTGCCGTTCACCAAAATGGAGAACGTGCAACTCTCGACGCAATGACGGATGAACAAAATCCATCTAGCCGGGAAACCCATCCTCACCAGGACCTCACGTAAAAAATGCCAGTGAACCCTATCATACGCCTTTGCCATATCAAGCTTAAGCGCAAGGTTCGGGACGCCATGGATGTCCGCGACGTCGAGGTCGTGAATCAGTTCTTGGGCCAAGAGGATATTATCAGTAATAACCCGCCCGTGAACAAATCCACTGGTTTGGAGAGATAATAAGAGGGAGGAGAGGAGCAAGCCGAGCGTTAAGGATTTTCGTGATAATCTTATTGGTCACATTACGTACTAATAGGCGTAATCGACCAACCGCCTAACAAAGCTTCTTCGGGATCAAGACGACCGTAGTCGCCGTGAAAGCCGGAGGCATAGGATGACCTCAAAAACTCGAGCACGACCTCCTCCACGTCGAAGATACAATCTCCCAACAATGCCGAAAAACAAAGACGAGAACCCGTGTGCCCAAGCGCTGTGTGAGGATCGATATCAAAAACCGAAGCACGAATCTCAAGGGGAGAGGGTGGGATACACAAACTATCAGAATCAAAGGAAGAGGGGATAGAGGGAAAACAAGTGCCATCCGGGGGGACGAGGACATCGCCATCGGATGTCAGCAGAGTGTTAAAGAAATTCACAGCGGATGATCTGATGTCCGACTCTACAGTGATCGTCGAACCACCATCCTCAATGCTGTGAATATGCGACTGACAACGCTTCTGCTTCGCAAAACCCTGAAAAAATCGGGTATTGCGCTCGCCCTCAGTAACCCAACGAACAGCGGCCTTCTGTTTCCAGAAATCTTCCTCCATAGAGAGTCGAAGATGGTACTCAAGACGAAATCGGTGCATAGCGGTTCTATTCTCCGGAGTGGGGTCCGAATCATATCGCCGCTCGGCCACAAGACCCTCAAGGCCTCATCCAACTTCGTATGAAGATTTCCAAAAACAGACCAGTTCCACTGCTTTGACTACGCTTAACCCTAAGGAGCTTAGCCAGAAGGTTACACATGCCAAATAAACCAATGAGTCACCAGACCTCCCTAACAGTATTCAGAATGTGTGATGCCGGACCCACATACTGGAAACGGAATGACGACTTGTGACGAGTCGCGAGAAGCGGCACTGGATAAGAAGAGGCGCATGGTCGACCAAGTCGAGGCGGGTGAGTAATGGTAGAGACCGCAAACACGCTCGACCATGCTTCATTAAATAAAGCACGATCTAGCCTTTCCTCAAACCATTGCGCTCCCATGTGAAAATATCGCCCTCACACTCGCACAATCAACTCACAACAAGAATAGCACATGCGAAGTCCAGAATCTCCGGAGAACGGTCGGTGGTACTACCTCGCGCTCATGTGAATGCAAGAAGATGTTGAAGTCACCGCCGACAAGCCACGCAACCCCTCTACTTCCAAAGCAATCTCACGGAGGGTGTCCCAAAGGGAGAACGACCCAAAGACTTAGTGGCCGGCATAGACAAAAGTGACGTAAATCATCCGAGGAAGAAGGGAAGAAGAAATAGAAAGATGAAGGACTTGATCGGTATCCAACAAAACTTGATGCCGAAAGTGGGGGAAGAAAAGAACCAAATTTTGTTAGACCGATTATAAAGTCCCGACGCATAACCCAAAGAGCGAATATAAAAATCAAAATTAGCATTGGAACCCATGGGTTCTAAAATGCCAATAAAAGCAAACCTATGCACACGGTTGAGATGTCGAATGCGCTTCGTGCTCGGTGTTAGCTGACCACGGGCGTTCCATGTAAGAATGGGTATCGACATAAACTAAACAACCAACTCGAGACGGAGACCTAGGACGCCGATCGGAGCGGCCCCGTCTCCGAGGAGTATCCCGCCGGCAGTGTTTTCTCTCGTGGGCGATGAAGATCGCCCTTAGAGGAGGAATAGATCCGCGAGAGGCCGCTCTTCCTCGTGTGGAAATCGAGGAGTCGAGAGGCGCTTGCCCCTAGTCGTGACACCAGGGGCAGCAGTAGAAGACATCAAACGTCTCTTAACCGGTGGTTTTGGTGCCGACGGGAGAGGCACCATAGCCAAGGAAGGGAGACTGTAATCTGACATCTCAAGTTGAGCGCGTTTAAGGCCGCACTCAGACTGAGCGAGAGAGGGAAAAAAAGAAAGGGGAGGAGGGGGAGGCTCGAAAACCACCAAAGCCAAGGACTCGGACTGAACGACGATCTGGTCGTCGATGAGGCCGTGACTGTCATGGCGGGTGGAGGTAGACTCAAAGAGTCTAGAAGAGAGGGGGACGGAAGAGGACTCAGTGTCCTCCTCTAAAGCATGATCGTCATGAATCTCGAGACCTCTACAGTCGCTACCCGACACACTATTTTTATCACACACACTAATGATATCGTCAGTGCCAACTAAATCCTCCTCCTCTCTAGCAGAGGAGTCCAAAGAAGCAAAGTAAGAGTGCCGCAAGAGTACCGTGTCTTGGGAATCAATCCCGTCTCCTTGGGCCCTTTTTTGGCAAGTACTTCCCACACGACAGGCTCCTTGCCTTTAGGGGCTGCCTGGGAAGTACTAGCCTTAGTGGCTTTAGGAGGAGCCGGCTGCGTCTTCTTCAGACGAGAAGGGGCAGCCTGAGGTTTCTTACGCAGGGGAGGTGGAGGTCGTTCTTTGTTGCCAACTATGTAGCAATCGGACGGCTCGTGTCCCACGTGAGAGCAGAGAGAGCAATATAATGGCACTCTCTCGTAAATAATGCGCTGCGTAATAACCCGATCGCCAAACTCGACCTCGATCTCGTGCACTGGGTGCCAGAAGGTCAATCTCGACGCACACACGGGCGATCAAAGCCGTGAGTGTGTGGCCGTCGGGGCATCAACTAAAATTGATTGCCAATACTTGGCAATCGTGTATAAAGCACGTGGATGAAATAAATGAAGGGGTAGACCGGAAGTCTAATCTGCATCGGACAAATAGACGCCTCTGTCCTAATCGAGAAACTAGGTGACCACTTAAATACTGCAGGTGACATCCGGAAAAATTCCAGTAGAACCTAACCAAATACGCCGAAAGTCCTCATCATTCTCAAACCTAATCGCTACATGACAATAGTTCAACCAACTCCAACTAAATTTACCCTCGCCATGTCACCAATCCCGAAGACACATCTCGAGGGGTGGGAATAGCATGTGAAAATTTAAGAATCAAAGTGCGTTCCCACGACGCAGCCTAGGGTAATCATATCAATAGGAGAAAAGGAAACACGCGTTTTCTCGTTTACGGAGGAGAGTACCAAATGGACATACCTTCGCTCCGTCGAAGTTATATGATCTTGATGTCGCATCAATTGGTTGATGGCACTAGGTTGCATTAACCCGTATTGATTGTTGACCGTTTGGGCGTAAGATGGCTTTGTTCGTGTCTGATCGGTCGCAACTGGGGGGGCCTGGCAGGAAGGTTCGGCCGAATTCTTCATTATTCTAGGTGGATTGTCCTGGCAGGTTGGTTCGGCCGAATTCACGTTGGCATGAATGTTGAAAATGGCTGGCAGTGGTGTTTGGTTGATAAGGTTTGGCTGGGAAGGTGGGTTGGGGTTAGGGTTGGGCTGGGTTAGAAAGGTTTCTGCTGGGAGAGAGGGGTTTGGCAGATTAGGGGGGTTAAATGGGCTGGTGGTTGTTTGGGCTGGGGTTTGGGAATCAATGATGGGCTGGTTTAATATGATTGGGCCTGGTTGAATTTTAGGTATAGTCTTGAAATATTTATAAAGGGTATTGGGTTGAGTTTTAGAAGTGTTGGGCTGCATTTCTGCATGAGGTTGTCCTTCTCTTCTTGCGGCTGGATTGACCTTAAAGATATTGATAGGTCCTTCTTGGATAACAAAGATCATCTCTTCGTGCATTGCGGCAAGATGAGCTTCCATCCTGATTCTCGAGTCATCAAATTCGTTAATGGAAAATATGAGAACTTTATTGATCATAGATGTATACATGGCAAAAGTAGAATGAATGATAAAGATATAAAAATGAAGTTTTCAAAAGATAATGATTTTGTGGATCTGATTCAGGTTAAAAATCGAATGATTCTTTGTAGAATCAACCACTACGATACCACTTTGTTGAATAAGCTGTATTCTTTTTCGAAGTTTATTTGCGTAGCGGAAGTCTGAAACTAAGTTGCTGTAAATACAGTAACTGAATGGTCTCCTGTTAGCTTGGTGCTTACAGGGTCTTCAGGGTAAGTATACTAAATTCACACAAGCAGTAAGAAAATGGTAAAAAAAGGTAAGAAAAGACACATGGTTTAATGTGGTTCGAGGTAAATCTCTCTAAGTCCACAGGTCCTTCACACAGGAGTAAATACTTTATTAAAATAAAGGCATACACAACTGTATGATTAACTAAACTTGCGTTGTTCTGTTCACACAGATTAATACAACCGATAGTAGCTTTGGCCGTTCACACAGACTAGCTTGGGCTTCTTCGACTTGCTTCTTCTCACACAAATTGAAGATTCGTCCTGAAAACTATTCATCCCACACAAGTCAGAATAGCCTTGCTTAGTCCACAAAGGGCTAAGTATCTCAACAGTAAGTATTGGGTTATCACAAGCCGAACAACAATTGTAGGCTAGGTAAGCTTTTGTTGTAGATGTGTTCATTGTTGAGGACTTGTATATTTCTTCACTTGAGATATCACTGTATGCTTGAAGAAATATAATGCTCTTATAAGCTTGATGTTCAACTTTCAGTTCTTCATAATTTTCGTATGTTGATTGATGAGTAATGTCTTCTTACTCGGGGCTATTTATAACCTTGAAAATAGATGTGTTATAAATATAGTCGTTGGCCGATTGGTGAGATTGAGACAACTGTAATTGGCGGCTCCAGAATATTATAATTAAAGGTGATTCACATTTAATGCTTCAGACATTCTCTTTGACCTGCATTAAATGCTCTTTTGTCTATAGTCGCTTCAGCCGTATTAAATGCTGTCCTATCAGCATTAAATTCTACTTTAGAATCATGAATACTTTATGAATAAAGAAAGTTTGTTTAATAAGGGTTTAAAGTTCCTTCTTTGTATTGTTTGTTGTAGCCAACGTCTCATCTTGCTGTATTTTGAAGGTTTAGCTGCAGGATTTGACTCAAGGCTCGCTGTATGATCTTGCGCTCTATGACAGGATGTAAGGACAGGCTGTACGGACAGGCTGCATATAGCATTTATCAAAACTCTAGGAGCATTCTGTTGTTACCCAAAATATTATCCGGAGATAGTATTGCTGGAATGATCGAGTAACAAACAAATGCGAGAACACTTCCGTGAGAAAATAAATAACACAAGATTTGCCGGGGTTGTTAGTCCTAGGCTTGAATGCTCTCGCGAGATGTTATTAATAAATATACTGTGGAGTACAAATATTAATGTTAGAATCTATTAGAATGAGTGTAAAGACTTCTAGTTATCTAAACTGTAAAGCGTGTAGATTGCCGGAAGAACCGGATATGAAGCTCTGTGAGTTATTGCTATTGATGTTCAGTGTATGAGAATGTATCTCTCTCTATCTATATATATATCTTTCACTGTATTCGCAATGATGTGATTCTCCCTTGCTGCCGTGTTATGAGCCTCCTATTTATAGGAGACAAGGTTGCTGGGACCTCTCCGGCGATCGCGGGCGACCGCCGTTTTCTATATTATAATAAGATGGCCGATCATCCCGTCACGTGGGGCTGTTCCCTTAAAGTCTGGGGCTGCTGCTGGCGGCCAGCTGTGTGAGCCAATGGGAAGCCTGCACGCGTCCTGAGTCGCTGTCCGGGGAGGACCCACTTTGTACCTTTCGGCGGCCCTGTCGGTAGGTGAAGCAGGTGACAGGCTGGGGTCAAAGGTTTTATCTGTCGGCGCCTTTTGCGGATCTGCATGTGGGTCACGGTCCAAGATTCGGTCTCCGACGACTTTGACGGATGTTGGATTTATACGTGGCACGAGACGATCGTCTCTGGTTGGACATCATAGATGATCGCCAAATACCAAAAGACGATCGCCGGATACCAAAAGACGATCGCCGTGGGTGCCGACCTCTGGGTGTTCGTCCAGAGCATGTCTTCTATGGTTGGCTCTCAGATCATCATGCCGATCGCCATCGAGGCGTATTAATCGCCGCACAACAATTGCCCCCAGCTCGCTTCGATGTTGAAAACACGGGGTGAGATGGCACTGTTGGCGATCGCCAGTGTTTAGACGATCAGATGATATAATTTCAAATTTGGATGATCTCCTTTTGTGCTGGGAGCAGCGGGAAATGAAGGTGGGCTCGTTTGTCTATGATAAGGACAATCGCCAGGACGATCTGATTTCAAATTTGGATGATCTCCTTTTGCACTGGAATCAGCAGGAAATGAAGGTGGGCTCTCGAAACGTTGCAAGGACACGCGTCGCGCTACTATTGGGGGAGTCCGACGGTTTGTCAGACTTGTCGCATGGCGTGCCCTCGAAAAGACGCATACGCAGGATTCGAGGGCTGCATTTAATGTGTCCCCCTCCGACGGTTGCACTCCAGCCCTCGGGATTTCGCCTATTTGCACAGAGACCCCTGCTCCCGCCTATAAAAGGGGCTAGGGCTTCTTCATTTTCACTCTTCAAGCACCCTTGTTTTCTAGCCGAGACTCTGCAGAAATTTCCGAAGATCCTTGTGCCGATCGTCCTCCTTTTTTAGGTAAGAACACAAATCTTCTCTCCCCCTTTACTTTTTATAACATGTCTGGAGGATCTAAGACCTTCGAGACCGGAAGCACCTCCGCCGCCGCGGCTTCGCCGGACCGGGAGAAAATTCCCGTGAGAATCCATATGGAAACGTCCGTTGAGGCTATTCGTGCGGGGATTGCACCCGCAGAACTTGAGGAGCTCTTCAACGAGGCCGAAGTGGCGAGATCTGCGGCGACGGCGGATCAAGGGGGTTCGCCGGTGGATGAAGATGAACTGGTGCGGTTGTCCTGGGAAAAGGATAACGTATTCGGCCCCGCCTATATGGATTTTGCTAGGCTCATGGAGGGGATCGCCGGACCCTATCCAGAATTTGATTTCGAAGCGTATTCCGCCGCTCATCCCTACAAACATGTGAAGCGGACGGCGTTCCGGGCCGCTGACCCATCTCAGTGGACTCTTGGTCAGATCCGGAGTTCGGCGACCCGGAAAGACTTGAGATGCTGGAGGGCGAAATATCACATTCCTTCTGATGTTTCATTGCACGTGCCCTCGGAAAACAAACGTGCCGATCAACCTCCCGAGGGTCTGGTCGCTGTTAATGAGATGATCATGGAGGCCGGCCCGCGATTACCCTTGCCGTTCGCCGTATCCTATTTATTGATCGCCTGGAATTTGGCGCCGATCCAACTGACGCCGAACGCATGGCTACAGATCATCTGTACTCTGACACTTTTCGGCGGTCACTGGTTGTTCCGTCTCCTTTCTGCGATGGAAATGAACTATCTTTTCAAACTGGTTGCGCAGAAAGGGTCAATCGGCGGGAATCACATTCAAGGTCGAATGGGAAGAGTGGTCCTCGGTGTGCCGAACAAGACCCGGGGCGACCTGGCGAAATGGTGCTGGGTTGGCGGAGCGTGGCGATCGTCATCGAGTGATAGGCCGGAGGAAGAGTTGGAGGTTCCCACCAATTTTCGGGAGAGGAATCCGAGTAAGGGTTTTAACTCTCCCTTTGATCGGATACGTCTTGGACTGATCTAATTTTGTTTCCTTTTTGCAGGATCCTTTGTTCCAGCGATCGGCGATCTCCCCTTTGATTTCTTGATCATTTGGGAGCGAATTCGAGCCTTGCCGGATTCCTACATAGACGTTCGCTCACTCGGTCACGAACTTCATCGGTTGGGGGCTCGATTGTTTCGCTTCCCACGTCATCTGAAAGTTCCAGGTATAAATTTTACTTCTTCCTCGCTTGACGATCGTCTGATTGAAAGAGGTGTTTAACTTGTCTGAATTTTTCTTTGGCATAGATTCATTTTCCCCGCCTCGCCGAGCCACCGCAAGAGATCGCCATGTCTAACCCTGGTCTCATCGGTCGTCTTCACCAGGGAAAGAAGACGGGTCACGTTCCTGCGACAACGTCTCGCCTCGTCCCTGCGGTGAGGCCCGCCGTGGCGCCGATCGCCGAGCCGGGAATTCAGGAGGAGCAACAACTCCAGCGCACCCGCAAGAGGCGGAGGCCGAAGGGGTTCTTGCCGACAGCTGAGGCGGACGTATCCATATTGGAGCCGCCGCTTGCCGCTCCACCTCTCGTCGGCGGTCTGGAGATGCCATGCAGGCGACCATTGCCCTGGATCTCCAGACGGCGACGATGGCCGTCTAAGCTGCCAAGGATTATGAGGGGCGACCCTCTAATGCTCGCCTCCATCAAGACCTTGAGGCCGCTCGGAATACAAACGTCGATTTTGCTAACCGGATCCAGGCTATGGAGAAAGAGTAATTAGAGATGGCCAAACGATCTAAGCAGGATATCGATCGGATGAAGTAGGAGCTGAGCCGCTCCAAGGAAGTGGCTGATCGGTTCCGCGACCAGGAGAAGGAAGCTCGCCGGATGTATGTGGCCTTGCAGGAGGAGGCGACCGGGCTGAAGGCGACGGTGAATCGGCTCAACAGCGAGCTGGAGACGGCGAAGGGAGAGCTTGAAAAGGCTAAGGGAGAAATGGCGGCCAAGGTGCTCGAGTTAGCGAAAGCTGAGAAGACGACCACGGAGTTGAGAGGGCAGCTAAAGGCGACCGAGACCGATCCCTACCTCAATGTGGCACTCGTCGGCGAGTTCGCCTATTATGTGGCCTACGCCGACGCTGTCCGAGACGCCAAAAAGGTAGGGATCGAGATCGGTCCTATGATGGAGAGCTTCAAGGCCTATGCACTCGAGCACCCTTTGCATCCGGAGTTTTCCCTGCCGATCCTTGACCTCGTCGACTTGGGGATCGACTTGAGTTGGTATCCTTTTCCGGATAAACTCATTTATCCCGAGGCCGATGGGGGAGCGCGTGCCGATCCTCCACCTGGGGGTGAAGACCAGCCGGAGGGACCCTGAGAGATTTGTTTGTCTTCCTTTGCTTTTAACTTTTTACTTTTGGGCTTTGTATTGTACGAACTCCTTGAATAAAATACTCCTTTTTTCGCACCAGTTTCTTTTTATGTATGATCGCCTTTGAATGTTTGCATGCGAATTTTTACAAGTGTGTGTATGATTGATTCCGATATCTTGTTCGCCTGATCGATTGTTTGAATGTTGAATGTATTAACATGTTTGGAAATTCTTACTTGTAAATATTGTTGAACAATTCGGATTGTCCTGCATGTATTTGAACGAAGCCGATCGGGTACGGTTCCTTCTTTCCGATCGCATTTAGGATTAGCTCCCTTCCTTTGCCCCCTTGTTTTTGTTTACTTATTGTAAGTAAGGGAACAAAAATAGTATGTCTGGTGAGCTATCTTCATTTTTGTTGATTTTGAGGAACCGTGCACGGTCGCGGAGTTCGATGGACCGACCTCCACAACCGTGTCTTTGTGTGCGAGTGATATTCCCGCGACTCACTTTATTGTGAGGGTCCTCCGTTAGGCTGCGCCCGCCTTGTATTTAAATGAAAGGTGGGCGGTCTTGGTCTGGAGGAGTCCTTGCACGGGGCGTCGTTGGTTTATTCGACTCCACGTCCGTGGCTTTGTTTGCACTTTTCTACCTCGGGTCGGCATGTTAGATGGCGACCCTAGACAGTATACGTTTTGAAGGGGTAGGGACGTGCCGCCTTGTCCGGGTACATCATGTTAGATGATGTACCTTGAGGGCGTGCGAACGTGTCCACAGATTAGTTTGGAGGGTCCTTCGGCTACGCCGGCCTTGTATTTAAACGAAGGGCGGGCGATCTCAGCCCAAAGAAACCTTGCATGGGCGAAGGTGTCGGTTCCATCGACCTCCAGGACCATGGCCGCATTGTTTCTACATCGGATCGCCATGTTTGAACGACGATCCTCGACGGTACACGATATGCCTGGTGGGGCGATCACTAGAATATGTGGGATAGGAAGAAATCTCATTATATTCCTTGTACATAGGGTATTTGAAACTGAATACAAAGTTTTCACTGGTAGTTTTTCTTCAGATGTACGGCGTTCCAGGGATATTGATCCGGAGTGCCGTCAGGGTGTTCTAGTTCGTAGGCTCCCTTAGTTAGCCACTTAGATATCCTGAAGGGGCCTTCCCAGTTCGGACCAAAGACACCTGTGTAGGTCTGGATCTTTTTGAGGACGAGATCGCCCACTTAGAACCTTCTTTCTTTGACTTTCGAATTGAAGAACTTCTCGGATCTCCTTTTATGGATTGTGTTCTTCATTTCTGAGGTCAGTCGTCGTTCTTCGAGCATGTCAAGGTCGATCCGCCGGGCCACATCATTGTCTGTCGTCATCTCTTGTTCGGTTCGTTGGATGAGGACGGCAATCTATGAGGGGATCACTGCTTCTGTTATGAAGGCGAGGGCGAATGGGGTTTCGCCGGTTGAATTTCGGGTCGTCGTTCGATAAGACCACAAAACGTCTGGGAGCTCGCTCGCCCATCGTCCTTGCCTGGATTTGAGTCGTGCTTTAATCGTGTGTTTGAGGATTTTGTTTACGGCTTATACCTGCCCGTTCATCTGAGGGTGGTAGGGGGCCGAGAACAACTTCTTGATTCCCCACTTCTCGCAGAATTGCATGACTTCTAAGCCGTCGAACTGCTTTCCGTTATCGGAGATGATGGCCTGGGGTAGACCGAATCGGCATATGATGTTTCTCCAGATGAACTTGATTACTTGATCTTGGCCTATCTTGTTGGGTGGTTCGGCCTCAGCCCATTTGGTGAAGTAGTTGACCCCTACGATGGCAAACTTACAGCCCCTTGGCACCGTCGGCAAGGGACCTATAAGGTCGATGCCCCATTGGGCGAAAGGCCATGGGCTGTACATTGAAGTGAGCTGCTCGGGGGAGAGTTTGATGTTTGGTCCCATTACTTGACACCTATGACACGATTTGGCATAGGCGATCGCATCCTTCTGAAGTGACGGCCAGAAAAAACCTTGCCTGGTTGTTTTATGGATGGGAGCTCGTCCGCCATCATGGTTTCCACAGATCCCGTCATGGATTTCATCTAAAACGAGCCGACCTTCCTCCGGTGTAATACACTTGAGGGGAAGGCTGAAAGCTCGCTTGTAAATCTGGTCGTCCAATAGGGTGTATCTGGTCGCACGGAGCTGGAGTTGGCGAGCTTTGATACGGCCGCCGTGACCGCCTGGCCCTTTAAGTATTTGATGAATGGAGTCATCCAGTTCTCCTCGGCAACAGCAACTGTAGTAACCAGGTTTCTGTCGATCGCCGGCCTTGCTGATTTTGTGATTTGGATATTAGAGAAATCGGCTGCCCCATCCGACGACGCTAGCTTGGATAGGGCATCGGCCTGGGAGTTGTGCTCTCTCGGGACTTGTTCGATTAGCACTTCCTCAAATTTCGTGCACATTTCGGCGACCAATTTTTGGTATTTGACCATCTGTTCGCCGCGCACCTCATATTCTCCCTTGACTTGGTTCACGACCAAGAGGGAGTCCATGAAGATATGGAGGCGACGAACATCTAGGGCGAGGGCTAGATCGAGCCCGCCTACCAAAGCTTCGTACTCGGCTTCATTGTTGGTCGCACGAAACCCAAAACGCACAGCATTTGTGAAACTTTGCCCGTCGGGGCAGATGAGGACAATCCCTGCCCCTGCTCGCGAGTTGGTCGTCGAGCCATCTACGTACAGCTTCCAGGTAAGGCGGCCGATCTGGGTCGGACTGTGAGGAAATGTTAATTCCACCACGAAGTCTGCCAGAGCCTGGCCTTTGATTGCTGTGCGAGGAGCGTACATGATACCGTATTGGGCGATCTCCAGTGACCATTTGAGGAGTCGCCCGTTAGTGTCCGGTCGGTGTATAACTTGCCTTAGAGGGAGAGTTGTCAGAACCTCCACTTGATGTTCGAAGAAGTAGGCTCTTAGCTTGCGAACACTCATGACTAGAGCGTAGGCGATCTTCTCCAGAGGTGTGTATCGCGTTTCCGTGTCATGGAGCGCTTGGCTCACGAAGTAGATCGGCAAATGGGCTTGTCCCTCTGCTCACACCAAAACAGCACTCAGTGCGATCTATGAGGCCGCCAAGTAAAGGAATAGTTTCTCGCCGGGGATCGGTTTTGCCAAGATCTGGGGGTTAGATAGATACTCCTTGATTTTGGCGAACGCAATTTGACTCTCCTTCGTCCATGCGAACTTCTTGTTCTTTATGGTCGCAAAGAAAGGCTTGCTTTTATCCCCGAGCCGAGATATGAAACGGTTGAGGGCAGCCAAACAACCTGTGAGGCGTTGCACTTGCTTGACATTCCGCGGCTCCTGCATGTCGAGGATCGCCTGAATCTTGGTGGGGTTCGCCTCGATCCCCCTTTGGCTCAAGA
Organism: Orobanche coerulescens; assembly: GCA_033398695.1. Classification (NCBI taxonomy): domain Eukaryota; kingdom Viridiplantae; phylum Streptophyta; class Magnoliopsida; order Lamiales; family Orobanchaceae; genus Orobanche; species Orobanche coerulescens. Next base: position 110,776,045 of record CM065816.1, on the reverse strand, counting down.
TGTGCCCCCAGGAATTTTCCGGAGCTCACCCCGAAGTTGTATTTCTTGGAGTTCAGTTTCATGTTGAACTTCTCGAGGATGGCGAACGTCTCGGCAAGGTCATTGAGGTGGTCTTCCTTCTTGAGGCTTTTGACCACGATGTCGTCAATGTAGACCTCCATGGTCTTGCCGATCTGAGTGGCGAACATTCCGTTGACTAGTCGCTGGTAGGTTGCCCCTGCGTTCTTCAAACCGAATGGCATTCGAACCCAAAAGTATATGTCTTTCTCTATGTGGAAAGATGTGTGCTTTATGTCTTTCTCCGCCATTGGGATTTGATGGTATCCGGCGAAGGCATCCATGAACGACATCATTTCGCAACCTGCCGTACTATCGACCAAGTGATCAATATGAGGCATCGGAAAGTGATCTTTTGGGCATGCCGCGTTGAGGTCGATGAAGTCGATGCATAACCTCCAGGAGCTGTTCGTCTTTTTGACGAGCAGGGCATTGGCGACCCACTGCGGCTCGTCTGTTGCTACCCCGATTAGTTTGTTATCGAGTAGCTTTTTGACTTCTATGTCGAGTGCTGCGTATTTCTCAGGACCGAATTTCCTACGTTTCTGGTGAACAGGCTTCCTTGCCGGGTCGATCTTTAGATAGTGGCAAGCGTGTTCAGGACTTATGCCAACCATATCTTGATGCGACCAGGCAAAGACTCCGATATTCTTACGGAGTAAATTGATCAGATCCTTCTTTAATTCGAGGTCGACGCTTGTGCCGATCTGTACTTCCCGCTCTGGGCGAGCCGGATCTATCATTACATTTTCCAACTCTTCGATGGGGACGGTCGCCTCTCGTTGGGAACAATTTCCGGACTCGATCCTGGTATCGATGTCGAGGCTTGGCTCGAAACCGATCCTTGGCTCGATGTCGTCCGTCAATCGTTGTGAGATGGCATCCTCTGAGTCGGGTTGGTACGATGTGCATGGCTCGTCGATCTCCATGGGTTGATCGTCGATCGTCTCGAAGTTACAAATAGCATGGGAAGTTTTGAAAGAAGTTACGACATAGGAGTAATTCAAACATTTCTTTGCCATTAGCTGATCTCCTTTTACAGTACCGACCGTCCCATCGGCAGTGGGGAATTTGATACAGTAAAAGAAAGAAGAGGCGACCGCCTCAAAGGTTTCTAAAAATGGACGACCTAAGAACCCATTATAGATGCTGGGCCTATCTATGATTACAAAATTTAGGTTCCTAGTAATCATAACCTTGGGATCGTAGTAGCATATTAGCTCGACAGAGAGCTTGATCCTTCCGTAGGCTTAGACTGTGCTGTCGCTGAACCCTTGAAGCACGGTGTCAAACGGCTTGATGAACTTGGTCAGGTTGCCGAGCTGGTCAAGAGCAGATTTGAATATGATATTGCAAAAGCTCCCATTGTCAACCAGCACGCGATCGACCATCTTCCCAAGGATACATGCAGAGATCACCAATGCATCCTCTTTGGGGCACTGCACCCCCTCCCTATCCTTGTTGGAGAAGGTGATGAGCGCGTCTTTGGAGATGGTCGGCTCCGGTGGGACCACGACATGGACCCCCGCGAAGGCCCTCAGTTCGGCCTCCCTCTTTCTATTCGACAGAGTGGAAACCGGGGAAAGGCCTCTGAAGTTTCCGCCTCCTGCCTGAAGCATATTAATCCGGCCGCCAGGGTTGATCGGAGGGATCGATTCGTCGGAGTACTCTGGCTCGTTATGCTCGATCCTGGCGACCGGATGGGGAGGGATCCCATCGTTTTGTCGGGCCGCGGCCCTACGGTCCTCTCTCGTCCGAGGTTACGGCTTGGTGACCAAGTTGTCCAATTTGCCTTCCTCAAACATGCCGCGAGTTGTCCGAGGAGGTCGCGACATCGGGTGTGTTGTGGCCGGACTCTTATGGTAGGCAGTAATTTGTCATGGTCTAGATGAGTGTGGTCCCTTATTGGCTTTGGCTTGTTAAGCCACTCGCGCCCCTTGATGGCATTAAAGATGTGGGTCAGAGATAAGTTGAGGTTGTGGAGGAGGTGAACCTCCACATCCTCGAAGGCTTTGAACTCGCCAGGCGGTTTTACGACCGCCTTTGTGGGCTTAGCGACCGCCTTCTTTTGGATGTGGGTCGGAGCCTTCCCTTCTCTGGTAGATCCCTCGCCTAAGCGGAGGGAGAGCATCCTATGCCTGGCCAGGAAGTCATCGGCCCTGGCGCGGAAGATCGAGTATGTCGGGGGGATGTCCTTTGTGAGGTGCCTGAACATGGGCGAGAGGCCGTAAAATCCCCCTAGGACTGAGTAGAGAGCGAGTTCGTCGCTAATGGGCTCGCCGGTAAGGACTATTTTGTCCACCCGGTCGATGTAATCTTCATCGGGCTCGTCCTTCCCCTGCCTGATTTTCATCATGCGGTGGGGACCTTCTGGCCGAGCCACTTTGGCGGCGAAGTATGACGTGAAGTTGCTCGCCGGCTTCTCAAAACAATTGATCGAGCAAGGTGGTAGTGAGACGTACCACCTGTGGGCGAGGTCGCCCAGAGTTAATGGGAACATCCAACACTTCGTCGCATCTGATGCTCCGCATCCGGTCATGTAAATCCGGAATTTGCTCAAGTGGGTCTCCGGATCGGATCTCCCTTCATATAGAGGTGTCTGTGGGGGAGCGATCTTTGGTTGAACTGGGGCGAGCTCGATCTGGACCGCGAGTGGTTCACTTGGTCCAGCGATCGATCTCCTGGCGCCTGCCCCAGTTTCCAGGAGCGCCTTCATCTCGTCGAGCTGGCGCTGCATGGCGGCCATCGCCGTCGCCTGACTGCTCGCTGATTGGCTCCCAGAGCGCGAGCCAAGGCGATCGTGTACTGATCCCCTGGCCCCAGGGTAGATGCTGAGTTCTCCGCCAACGGGCTCAGTCCTCGGGCGAGCGGGGACCCGATGGCCGGTTTGTCTCCTGGGAGTTGGATATGCCGAACTCCTGGTAAAGGATTCCGATTCCAATGTCTCCCGGCTGGAGCCTGTTGGGATTCGGTGCCTAAAACGAAGGCCCAGCGGAAGCGGTAAAACGAAAATTAATTCGATCCGAATCCCTACGAGGATCGATCGAGTTACGTATATACGAATATAAAAAACGAATTCATAAGAGATATAGAAACTCACCCTTGTAGTCCGTTGATTAGATGGATAACCTTCTCTTGAGCTATTCCCCAAGCTCTTGAACGATCCAACGCCGAAAGCACCGCGTCTCTACTTGCCACGCGCCGGAAAAACGACCGGAACGACAATCACCTTGCTATCCTCCGAGGATACGGCTAGAGCTATGTGATGAAGCTTCCAATATGAAATTATAACACTCTAAGTGTATAACTCACAATATCTCTTTTATTTCTCAATTTTCTTCCAAGAAAAATCAAGAACTTGATGAATAAAGAGGAAGATGATGAAGAAGACTTGGAGAAGTCTTTTCTCTCTCTCTCTCTTCTCTTATTCACGTAGGAAAAAGTATTTTAGAGATATGAAAGTCTTCCTCCTTTTATTCTTATTCCACCCTCATGTGTACAACTCATGTCACATGAGATCAAACCCCACAAAGTCATCTTTTTCATATAAAATGAAAACAATAAGACAAGAGGAAAGAGGGTGGAACTTAGGGGGTGGCTACCATGCAGAAAACGGATGAGTTCGGTTCGTTTCGGACTCCCGTGAGTCCAAACAGATAAACTACGATTCCGTTCCGATGTATTTGTATCGATTAATTAATCCAATTAATTAAACATATCAAATACAAAATAACATAATTAATTTCTCCAAGAAATAATTATATTCATGAATTAAATTAATCACCCAGTGATATATTTAATTCATTAAGCCGTAAATCAATTTATCTGATAAGTCGATTTAAACATCCAATGTCCCAAATTTAGATATCCAATATCTAATATTCATAATGAGAGAATTAGCTTGATTCATTCCATCGTCAATCCTATTGCGCGACTCGGTAGGTCCGTCTCAGTCAGCAATGGGAGGAACCAAATAGTAGTAGCACCACCTAGCCAGCCTGGCGGCCTACACTGTACTTAATCCGAGAACGAATGATTGGGATCATTCAAGAACCATTCTGTCGTGAATACCAGTATACGTATAAACCCTTCTTTCAAATGTCCCGATCAAGTTATAGGGTCACGGTCAGTCAAACCCCATATGTACTTGATGCTATGCATGCGTTAATGCAAATCGAGATCATCGAGCTGTCGTGTATCTAATACAACTAGCTCCAATGCTTTGGCCAAAGACTTATGATCTCATCTGCTAATAACCGCATAGGACATATAACCCACTCACTAACGGGAGAAAGAATTCTATCTTGGTATTCAGTAGGACCTGCTACTTGCCCGTCAAGATGCACGTCGAGGTTGACCCCCGCCTTCCGGTTTATAGGGTCGAACTACTCTAATGAAAATCTTGACGTCACAAGCACATCCCCACTAAATCCTCAAGTCGAAGGTTCACAAATACCTATCACAACCTTTCGATTCCGTCATTGACTGTCCCGGAGTGAAATCCGTGTGACGAATCGAGGGTGAGTCGGTTCGAGTATACTAATCCAATTAGCATACCTAAAACGTGTGCTCCCACTAACCATTAGCGTTCGACAGGCACTCTCCATGTCAAAGAACACGTCATACAAGTCTTCACATAAACTTAACGCCTACCAAGTTTCATTGACTTGCGACGATTAAGTATTTGAGCTATAAACCTTTCCAAAGGCCAACCCCTTATCCAATAAGGAGTGGAATGTTTTGCTCTCAAATACACGGACTAGTTTCTATATGTATATTTACGAGTTAGGAATGCCAGTAACCACTAGTAAATAAAGAAACATTCATTGCCTTATATAATTGATTTACATAATTACAAGTGTAATGCCCTCACTCAACATCCTCTGAGTGGCATTCGAGGGCATACTCCTAACAGAGCCTGAGTGCCCGGGTCGCCATGAGGGATCGCTCCCTAGGTGGCTGAAGACGGAATCATCCCGCCTAACGAGAGCTTTCTCCTGCGGCTCGGGGCTTTCCGTCGATTTCTCAACATATATCCCCTTGAGCTTCCGCTTGCCTGCTCGGCGGATGGCTGACGGAGTGATGGCGGGCGAGTCGCATGCCCTCTGTCACTCCCTGAGGATGGCTATAGCCTCCTCAATCTGTTCCGCGGTCTGGAACTGATTGAGTGAGAGGCTAGGACCGTCCCTCGGGGGCGGAAGTGAGAGCCTTGCGTCGCCGTGGTCACCTTCCGTCGTGGGATAGGATTCGGTCCAGGCCGGAATGAGATTTCCGACAGATCGCAGGGTGGCTCTCTTGGAGGTCGTTGCAGATGTCATTTTTATGAAGGCTTTTCTTTGAAGAACAGTGGGTGTTTCTTCAAGTATATGTCCGGAGAATAGTGAGTGTTCTTCGAGACGGTAGGAATAAAAATGAAGGTTTAGATCCCCTTCTTCTAGCACCAATTGTTGTTACTCAAAATATTATCCGGAGATAGTATTGCTGGAATGATCGAGTAACAAACAAATGCGAGAACACTTCCGTGAGAAAATAAATAACACAAGATTTGTCGGGGTTGTTAGTCCCGGGCTTGAATGCTCTCACGAGATGTTATTAATAAATATACTGTGGAGTACAAATATTAATGTTAGAATCTATTACAATGAGTGTAAAGACTTCTACTTATCAAAGCTGTAAAGCGTGTAGATTACCGGAAGAACCAGATATGAAGCTCTGTGAGTTCTTGCTATTGATGTTCAGTGTATGAGAATGTATCTCTCTCTATATATATATATCTTTCACTGTATTCGCAATGATGTGATTCTCCCTTGCTGCCGTGTTATGAGCCTCCTATTTATAGGAGACAAGGTTGCTGGGACCTCTCCGGCGATCGCGGGCGACCGCCGTTTTCTATATTATAATAAGATGGCCGATCATCCCGTCCACGTGGGCTGTTCCTTAAAGTCTGGGCTGCGCCGCGGCCACTGTGGTGAGCCAATGGGAAGCCTGCACGCATCCTGAGTCGCTGTCCGGGGAGGACCCACTTTGTACCTTTCGGCGGCCCTGTCGGTAGGTGAAGCAGGTGACAGGCTGGGGTCAAAGGTTTTATCTGTCGGCGCCTTTTGCGGATCTGCATGTGGGTCACCGTCCAAGATTCGGTCTCCGACGACTTTGACGGATGTTGGATTTATACGTGGCACGAGACGATCGTCTCTAGTTGGACATCATAGATGATCGCCAGATACCAAAAGACGATCGTCGGATACCAAAAGACGATCGCCGTGGGTGCCGACCTCTGGGTGTTCGCCCATATCATGTCTTCTATGGTTGGCTCTCACATCATCATGCCGATCGCCATCGAGGCGTATTAATCGCCGCACAACACATTCTTCCCAACAGTAATGAAGGTTGGGCCTGCGAAGAAATTAATGGAAAGATCCCACAAGGAATTGCTCAGAAATTGGAACCTATAGTGCTCATATGGGACGACCTGTTGGAAGACTGCACGGTGTGGGGAAATAATCCCAATGGTAGATTATGTCTCCAGTGCTCATGATTACATTAACCAAAATGCAGCTACAACTACGGATATGGAAGCTAAAGCTGCCGAATTGGATGCGGTTTTTCATTTGGCTTGTCAAGCATGACAAGGTTATGACCAACTCAGAGAGAATAAGGAGAGGCTTCACTTCAAATGAGTGTTGCCACTTTTGCATAACAGTCAAAGAAGATATGGACTACCTTCTCTGCAAGTGTCCGAGAGTCAAGGAAGTCTGGAAGAGTGTTGCCCCGCACAAGCTGAGGGAACCTATTTGGAGCAGGCCGTTTACGGTCTGGCTTGATGGGAAGATAGGCAAGAACGATATGGACGAGAGAGGTTGATGCTGGAACACGAGATTTGCAACCACGTGTTGGTGGCTTTGGAAATGACGCAATGAAGAGATTTTCAATGGAAGGGTCGCTAGTGTTGAGGCGAAGACAAAGTGGCTTAAGGAGCAGTTCAACCAAATTTTTATGGCTTTTGCTAGGATGTAGCGGCCTGCTGGTAGAGCCTGGGATAAGAGGTGGGGTGAACTGGGAATAGCCGGACATGGATTGGTACAAACTAAACTCGGACTGTAACTCAAGCTCGGCAGGAAATGGCGTGGGCTGTGGAGGAGTCGTGGGGAACTGGAATGGGAGTCGGATTGTAGGCTACTTTTTCCGCGGCGGCACATGCTCCAACGAAGAAGGAGAAGCACTGGCAGTTCTCAAAGGTCTCCATATTGCATGGGATAAGGGCATTAAACACCTTATGAACGAGACTGATTCCTTTACGGTGGCAAATGGGCTACGCGAGTCCAGCCAGCAGGTGGTCACCGGAGGGAATCTGGACAATATTTTTTTTTTTTACATGTAATATGGTTTTATTACCTATTAAAAAGACTTTTTTTTTTGTGCAGATGCTTTTTAACGAGTAAGCCATCTTTATATGGAACAAAATTTCCTTGCAGACCGAATGGCGAGAGGTGCAGAAAGTCATGGCCAAGGGCTCAGAGTGTTCAATTTTCCGTCGGTCGCAGCGCAACATGTTCTAAGGGAGGATGTCATTGGCGTGGCGATGGCCCAGATGACTGGCAATGAAGACTGAAGCTGCGGTCGGGGGTGCCCCCCTCCGTCTTTGATTAAAAAAACAGAAATTAAAACTAGCTGCTTCTAACAATCTACCATCATATATTAGTTTTTGCAGATCACGAGAGGAGAAGGCATTATAAATTTCTTTGGAAAAATCATTTTAAGTTCCTCATCCAACCTCTTCTAGAAACTTTATATATTAATATTCTTGGCACCATCAAAATTTATTAATTAAAGAGATATCAATTAACTGATAAATTAATAATAATTAGTTTGTATATTAATTTATACTTTATTAATTTATCGATTTCCTTCAATATGTGACAATCACATTAAATAGTTTTTTGATGAGCTATGAGAAAATAACACCAGAAATTTTTATAATAACAAAATAATTTAGAGATAAAATTCGTGACGTTGATTTCAACAACCAAAAAGAGAATGAGTCATTTTTCAAGAAGTCTTCATAACTATTTATATATTACGTAGTATTTAAGGTATTACTATTTTATAATTTATATTTTAGGTGGAGTCTATATGAGTAATCAAAAATGTATTATTTTATAAATATTAATTTGGCATGTTTTGTTCACGAGGAGTTGGTATATCCTACATGACCCACGGTGCAAAACACATTTCAGTTGTAATTACTAGCATAATCGTCATTATTGTATAACATAATCACAAGTAGTATAAAATATAATTACAATAGAAATATGACGCAGTCCATTTTAATCTATCTTTTATTTATTGCTGGTATTTTTTAGGGTTTATTTCACCCACCATCCCTGGTAGAGAAGCCTCGTACAAATAAATCACCAATAGATCAACAATTACACTTAGATCCAAAATCTCATTTTGGCGTTGACCAACTTATTTAATCAATCAGCTTATTCCTAAACCAAACACGCTTTAATAGGACTAGGCTCTTTTGCCTAAATTTTTTGTTTTTTTTTTATATTAAAATAATGTGTTTTTTAACTTGTTTTTCTTTTTATTTTAAAATAGTCTATTATTTTTAATTTTTTATTAATCGGAAATAGAAACATAAAAAATAAAATAAAAAATAATATTTTTTCTATTTTTTTCAAATTAATCTGTTTTTTAAAAAACATTATTAGCTGGGAATAAAAACAAAAAAACAAAATAAATATTTTTTTCTGTGCTTATTTTTATTGTAAAATAATATGTATTTTAGATTTTTGTATTGACCCGAAGTAAAAACAGAAAAATAAAATAAAAAGAATATTTTTTCCTTTTTTCTTTTCTTTAAAAATAATGTATTTTTACAAAATTTTTAATTAACCAAATATCAATTACATCTAAGTCCACACGTGCAGTTCACGTGCCAACTGTCATACGTCAAAAATTCGGACTGTCTGGGTAATTCTAAAATCCAATATTTGAGTAGGGGTAAAAAAGGTTTTTTTGATTTTAATTCGCCAAAAGTTCAAATTTATGGACTTAGATGTGAATTAACTAATATAAACAATATTGAATGTAATTGTTGAATTAGTGGTTACCTTGATGCAACTAGAAAATTTAAATGTGGTACGGGATGAAATTCGTCCTGTTTTTATTATTGCCAACATAATCACAGTAAGTTTGGGTGAGTTACCTCCATATATTTGGGATATTACTATTGGGTTCTATCTTTTATAATAGCAAACCATAAAAGTAATAAGTTATATATCCTCATTCATAAGAATATAAGTTTTTGATACCAAAAGACATTAATACCCTTAAATCTATCACTAAAAGATAAAAAAAGAAAGCCAAAATCAACACCTTTTTGAAGGACATTTTAGTCTTTTTAAGCAAAATGGTATCAATAACTTACACTCTTATGAATGAGGATATATAACTTATCAATTTTATGGTTTAGTATTAAAAAATTGATTCTCACTATTACTTATTATGAGGCTTGATGGGTGTTTTTATTTTAGCAAAGATTATATAACCTTTATTTATTAACAACTGTTGTTTCTGTTCTTCAAAACGAAACTTTTTAATTTATATCGTGAAAAATTATCAAAAAAAGGTATTATAAGAATATTTTCAACATATCAAACTTTTTAATTTATATCATATGGTGCTGTGCACTTGCCAATGCTTATCATATGTTTTTGGAGTTCCAAAGGCCCATATTACTAAAAGTTGGTGAAAAGAAAAAAAGTCAAATACACATTCCACCAAACACGAGTAGAATAGGATAGTAATTTTCCAACTTAATCTCACTATTAAGGTTGAGAATTTTCAACCCAAAACTTGTGGAACCGACTGGAATCGAACCGAAATTTTCGATTCGGTTTGGTTCCTGATGTTGAAATTATGCATTTTTTTGAAACCGAGCCCGAATTTCAAAATTCGATTCGGGTTCGGTTCCTGCAAAAAAAAATCATAAAAACCCAAAATTACTTATTTACCTGTTTTTTTATTAATATTAGTTAATTTATAAAGAAAAATAAAAAAAATCTTAGAATATGATGCCTTACTTAATTTATTGAAGTTCAAGTTACCCATTATTATTCCCAAACAGACCCCAAGGAACAACCACCAACTTCCAATTGTTAAGAGGAGCCAAAACCGGAAAAAAAAAAAAAGAAAAAAAAATTATTTGGCATGCAAATAAGCCTTTTACATAATAATTGAATAAAAGAAATAAAGATTTGAGTTAATCCCTCACGATCAGAGCTTCTTCTACCAGATGATAGATTCAGTTAGCCGCAGCAATAGGGGTCCTCGGACTAGGCAGTCCCATATACGCAACTCTTGGAGACAATCGAACCTTTGGGCTCGGCCGAGGTGATGGGATCGGGCCATAATTGGTTAGAGGCACATTCGCCAGCCTAGGCGAAAGGTTAACTTGTTCCAGTGCTCGGAATTGTAATTCCGTAGGGTACTCACGGACACAACCAATCCTCGGTCCGGCTCCCGTGCTCCATTTGCATGACATGCGTTTAGCCAAGCTGTATACCGTCTTAGTTTCTTCGTGATCACCACATATGGCGGGTTTTGGTTGGTTGATAACATCCTTATCGGATGTGATAGTGTCTTTCGGCCTTCGTATTGATTCCCCATACGAATCCTTACTAAGTGGAGGACGGTCATCGTCTGTGGCACATCTCTGAACGAAATAGGAAGAGATCAAAAAATATTCGTTAGCTAAATTATTAATGTTCGATTTTACTTTAATCGGATATTTTTTTTTTTTTTAAAAATCGCAACAAGCAAGGGTGCTTCGAAGAGTAATTATTACCACTACATTTGCAAGATCAACACATTGCTCCTCAAGGAAACTTATGAACTCCCTGAAGTTCTCTTCTGTCGGAAGATAGTGACCGCTGTACGGCCAGATCGCCTGTATGGGTTCGTAAAGTTGTTAGGAGTTAGAAATTGAATTACACCAATAATCAATTCTTTTAATCTAACTAGGGAGTGTTTGCAATCACTTAATAAAAAAAAATGATTCTTATGTTTTTGCTATAGATAACAAATTCTGATTCGGCTTCTAGTTTGACTTTTACCCACAACTAAAAATCACTTTTTTCGAACTTCTTCACAAAACACTCTTGACTCAATCAACTTCCATCTTTTATTTACAAACACTGCCAAATTCTGATATTCAAATCACTTCTTGCAAAAAAACGCAAGAGGTTTTTGCACACTCCCTGGTTTTATTGAACAATAAAATATTTACCTCGAGAATGCCTCCGTAAGCCACAATTCTTCCGGCTGCTGTGATTGCACCTCCGGACAAGAAACTCGAGTGCTGGAAGAGGCCCTTTTTCTTCTGTCCGACGTACAAAGTTCTTGTCGTGCTTAGAACGAATATCCATTTCGAGCCCTCGACCGTCTCCACTAATGTACCACTTTCTTTGTACACGAGCTTTCCGTTTTCGACCACCACCTCAAATGATTCTCTCTCTTTCTGGTAAAAAAAGAAACAATATAGCTCATCACTACTTCATAAAAAAACAAAGGAAAATCCACCAATAATTCGTAATTTCAATGTACTACAAAAGATCGACTATCATGATCGATGACTCGGAGACTTACTGGTCCAAGATACTTGATGCATTGCCGTTGCAGATTGGTCCTCGGGCACTTGTCAAGATTCACTTCTTTTCCATCACCAACATCCAACCTTTTGCATCACAAATAGAATCTTTAAGGAAAAAGTTTTTTTTTTTTTTTTTACCTCTAAATATGGACTTAAAGATCATCAGTAACAACTCACCAGTAAAAGAAAGGCTGGGCACTTTCACTTTGGAACCAGATGTCATAATAGAGATGCAAATTGTGCCCGTACCGATGGCGCGGATCAATCTGTAGAAAAAACAAATGTGGGATGAAAACATAAATTAGTAATGAGGTGAATTTCATTATGAGAAAATTTGATACTTTACATTTCAACAATTACTTACAGCTTCAAGCCAGTGTTGTAAAGCCAGTTTTTGAGCCTTTTCATCCTTGGACAATCCCTTCCCCACCTTGGCTGCTCTGGTTCGGGCTCTAGCCCACCGCGAAACAGCAGTTTCCGGCTTCTCAACATTGAAAAACGACACCGAGCTGCGTTTTAGAGCCGCAAAGTCCAATGCCTTCCACCTATATATATACACAATCCAATACCACCACTTAATTAATTTAACAACTCGATTTATTCGGTTGTTATAATTAGTGACTGAAATATTTAGCATTGACTGAAATATTTAGCTGGAAACTGCTATAGGTCGGCAGAGTCTAATCAGAAATTAGACTCACAACAAATTATAACTGACCTTACAATGTCACACACAAAACAGGAGATTTATACGTAAAAGTTCACGATTGTAAAATGGTAAAACGAACCATAGCTCCTCAACAACAACAGCACAATCAGCAAGGTTTCGTCTCGTCCGATAGCTCTTATAGACCTTTTGGACCTTAACCGCGGCTGCATCAAGCTCGGCAACCGGCCTCGGAGAATACATTACAGCCGGCTCGGGAAGACAGATTGGTGAAACCAACTTATCAGAATAATCGCTACATTTTTCAGTCGGGCCGGCGTCGGGTTCGGACTTCCCCACGCCTCCGACTAGAAAATCCTTGAACGAGAGTGAGGCTTCGAGCACTAGCTTTACGGGCTCGCAGTTTTTTAACTTGATGGAGTTCTTCCTCCTCAGTTCTTTGGTCGTGCTGGTGGTGGTTGATGGAGGCTCCGATCTACCGAAGCTGTTGTTGGCTCGTAAAGTCATCATTGCTCGATTTCTTCTACCGCCGAATCCAATGCCAAGAGCTAGATTGAAAAGACTGTGTTTCACAATATCTTGCCAAGCTGAATAGAGGAGTGATAGTGATAATCCCATTGAACTTTTTAAGTAAATGATGTATATATATATATATATGTTATATATGTAAGTTATATGATATGTTATATGATCAGGACTTTTATATATATATATATTCTTTATTGTGGAATATTTGGAAAATTGTTTGAATTTTAAGATTCTTTGCAGTAGTGCCAAAATTTTTGACACCAAGAAACTTCTGTAACTTTTCTTTTGAAAAATGGTGGGTCTTGATTCAAAGATTTATACCCACTTTCAAGACCACGTTTTTTAATTAATTTATTTATTTTTTAATAGATTCAAATATGGATAGATATTGTTGTATGGAAAAAAAAAAAATCAACGCATAAGAAATACATATACTGTGTCTGTGTGTGAATGTGTGTGGAGGGAGATGGTCAAAGAAAGTAAGCTTTAAGAATGCAAGCTTCCTGGAAGAATCAAGAACAAACGACAAATATATAAAATATTACTCCCTCAGTTCCATCAGCCGGTCATTTTCTTTTTAAGACATATTTATTTCTCACAACTTTAAATAATATATATTCATACCATCACATTATACATTATTTTTCAGTCTTTCTTAAAACCCATACCGAAAAACAAATGATCAAGATGAATGAGACGGAAAGAATATATATTTTTTTTCACTGTGGATCAAAATAGAGAAGAGAAAAAGAAAATGTTGGGATAAATATTAAGAATGAAGGTCAACCGACATTTTGATCAAACTATAGATGATAATAATAAGAGTTAATTACATAAATTGTCTTTGTAGTTTGTCGGGTTTCACAAGTTTAGTTTCTATACTTTTTTTTCAGCGGGTCATGCCCTTGTGGTTTTTGATCCGTTATGGGTTTAATCCTTATGGTTTGTCAGGTTTCACATGTTTAGTCTCTATACTTTTCTTTAGCGGGTCATGTCATTGTGGTTTTTGATCTGTTACGGGTTTAGTCCTTGTGGTTTGTCGGTTTCACAGGTTTAGTCCATATACTTATTATTATTATTATTATTATTATTATTATTATAACATCACTTTATTAGAAATTTATAGGATTTACAAGAAATTAGTCGGAAGTCGAGATACTATCTGGGCCTCCAATCCTCTAGCTATAGCACAGTTAATCCTACTAAAGATATGAGTAGCAGCACGCACCCCACTCCTCTAACTCATATCCAATATCCGCGCACTTAGTCTCATACTTGACGCGTTTACGTTATCCGGCCTCAATCACCGCACCGACCAAGCACAAAATCACCCATACCAGTTTGCGTATTTTGTAACTCTTTATTTTTTTATTATTATTATAACTCTTTATTTTATTATTATTAGAGTATTTTATAATTAACTCTTTATTTTATTTATTTTTGTTTTTTTGTATCCTTATTACCTTTTTATCATTTTTTTTAATTATTTTTATCTTTTTTTTTTAATTTTTGTTTTTTAGTTTCGATTCTTTTTCATTAAATCCGTTTGATTTTGAATTTTTTTTGGTTATTTTGAATTGTTAGATATTATGGTACTATTAATCGCATTGGAAAAATGTTGTTGGAAAAGATAATTTCTATATTTTACTACTTTTTTGTATTTATTAAAATCAAAATAACTACGAAATAAGTTAAGAGTTAGGATGGTTCATAACTAATTAGTTTATTTATTGGTAAATTAAAATTGAAAAAACGCTGAAAAGAAATTGAAATCAAACCAATATAATATAAAAACCGAAATTGAAAAAATCGAAAATTAAAAAAAAAAATTACAAAAATGATAAAGAAACATATGGACGATTTTTGCAACGTACTCAAATAATAATAATAAAAAAATTATGAAAAGACGAAAATACCCTTCAAATTAACGATCAACTAACAGAATTATTGGTCAAAGGACTAAACCCGTAACGGATCAAAAACCACAAGGACACGACTCGCTGAAAAAAAAAAGTATAGGGACTAAACCTATGAAACCCGACAAAACACAAGGACTAAACTCGTAACGGATCAAAAACCACAAGGACATGACCCGCTGAAAAAAATATATATGAACTAAACCTATAAAACCCGACAAACCACAAGGACGATTTATGTAATTAACTCTAATAATAAATTGTCAAACATCATGAGTCCATGTCTCATGAGTGATGAGCACGAAATAATAACAGGAATGGGGGGTTTGGTGGTAGTTTGTCTTTGTTGATGGCTACAACCTACAAGTCACCGTACACCTTTCCAATTCAAATCTAACAGTTTGGTCCATTTCATTGACTCATCCATCCACCCCGATCCCCTTCGCCGCCGCCTCCCCACACCACTGTTCTAAGGTCCATTGGAGAAAATATGTAGTGTCATTTTTTTAAATAATTTTTTTTTCTTCAAGTTTAACACATCTTTTTATAACCCAATTATCCGGTTTGTCATTTATTGAGTACAACCGAGTCACATAGTACACTTACAAGAGTCCTCTGAGTAGCCAAGTCATCATGCACCAACTCGAGCAAGATATACTTACTATGTTCTCTTATTATTGCAACATGTTAACTTTTATCCTGTTCACACTCTCTCTTTTGACCATCGTTTTGTGATTTATACGTATGGAAAAAAATATTCATATAAAATCTTGTTAGACTCGTCTCGGAATATACTCTCTAAATATCAACTTTTTATAATTTTTTATAAATACGTAATTAAATATATTACTAGTCAAAGTTGTGCATTGGCAAGCGTGAAAGTCCAAATATTGCAATTATAAGAGAACAAATGTAGTATATTCGAGTAACCATTCGGGTAACATACTGAAGCACATTTATATCGAGTAACATATCGAGACACATTTATATCGAGTATTTATTCGAGTAAAGACTCGAGTCACCATCCGAGTAAAGCTCGAGTAAGCAATAACTTCCAAGTCACAATTCGAGTAACGTTTCGAGTCACAATTCGAGTAACCTTTCAAGTCAATTTCCAGACACCATTTGAGTGAAGTTTCGAGTAAACTACAATTTTGAGTCGTACTTCGAGTAACATTTCGAGTCACAATTTGAATCACAAATCGAGTCACAGTTCGTGTAAAGTTTCCAATCACCATTTGAGTAATGTTTCGAGTAAACTATAATTTCGAGTCATAATTCAAGTATTGTGTCACATACGAGTTACAATTCGAATAATGTGTCACATACGAGTCACAACTCGAATCACATCACATTCGAGTCACATCTCGAGTAACTCAGGTAACCAAATGAGTAAGTGTTCGAGTCACATTTGGTCACGAGTAGCATTCGTGTGAAATCGTGGAGCAATATTGGAGTCATATTTTTCGCGAGTAAGCATTCGAGCAAGCTTCCCAATCTAACTTTACCACTCGAGTAACCCAGTTATCGGGGGAATAGATAAGTACCATACTAAAGTAACTTCCAACATCCATTAATCTGTCTCTCATAACTATTTTCACTTTTTCTGTGAAAAGTTATCTCACATCAGGAGTTCTCTGTCTCACACCTCGAAGAGCTAGGATTGTTAGATTGGTACCGCCACTAGAAGGGGGGGTTGAATAGTGCGGATAAGAGTTTTGAAAACTTTTTGTGCGGAAGCTAAAATATCGGAGTAAGTAAAATGCGGAAAAGAAAGAACACAAGAAATTGTTCGAGAGATTCGACTATTAACGAAGACTACATCCCCTACCTAGTTTCATCACTAGGACTTTTCTTAGAAACTTAGAATGCACTTTCTAGTTTAGTGCCAACTCTTACAATTTCTTGATTTCCGGGCTCAAGAACAACCTCACTAAAACTCTCTTGTTTTTCCGGGTACAAGATAACCTTACAATAAAACAATTGCGAGTAAGAACTCGACTTTACAAGATATATCGCTCTTTGATACAAGAATGTAGATTAGAAATAATAGAGCAAATCTTCTCGTATCACAATATGGAAAGTGTATATCTCTCGAAATATTTGCTTGAAGTAGCTTGAGTATGCTTGTAAGCTCAGATAACTTATGTGTATTCTAAATCCTTGAAATGAGCTATTTATAGCCTTCATGAGCTGAGTTTTCCGTTGGAGCAGTGGCAACCTTAACGTACGTTATGTGGGCTGGGTTACGTACGTTATGAATATTACGTACGTTACAGAACTTATGTAACGGCCGTAATGAACTCCCAAAAACAGTCCAGAAACATTTGGTGAAACTCCTTACATACGTGTTAGGAATACTTGTTAGATTTTGATGATGTCATTAATATAATTCAAATGTTTATTACTTGGCAAAAATGTAAGGAAGAACCAAATGAGTATCTTCCATAGGTCAAATTATGTTAAGTAAGATACTTAGCAAAATGTAAGGAAGAACCAAATGAATATCTTCTATAGGCCAAAATAAGTTAGGCTAAAATCGGCTATGTACTAAAGATCAGCTGAGTTCATCAGAGAGGTACAGCCGAGTAAAATCAGATAAGTTCTGGTCAACAAAACTTATCAGAGATGTTTGACCAGACTGCAGTCAAGTAACCTCAGACAGGTCATCTGATCAGGCGAGTCCCAAACAGTCACCATCAGAGAAGTCCAGACTGCAGAGAAGTTAACTTACATCAGCCTACTTGAGATCAGCTAAGCACTCCAAGTCCACGTCAGCATGCGTTGAAAAGTCAAGTATTACGGAAAGTCACATGCAATGTGAAGAGACAAATTAGAGAGATTCCCGCAAAGGATATGAATTAAATAATTCATCCAGGCCTACCTTGAAGAATTTAAACGTATTATATTCAAAAGATTCGGCGCCTCACATGCAGAGTCTTTACAACGGTCGATAGATGGATTAAATTATGGGAATCCAGCCTTGAAACGTTCAGAAAGAAAACAATGAAGTCTACCTCGCCAACGGACAGATTTGTTGAAAAGATTTGCAACGGCTATGAAGAAAAGCTCAGAGATCGTGACCTATATATATCCGAAGATTTGAAGCTGAGAAAAAAAAACAACAATTACAAATGGTGCGAACATACTTTCAAGCAATCAAAGCATTCAAGCAATCCAAAAGCGAAATACAGCATCGTGAAAAGAGCGGTTCTCAAAAGTTCATACTTGAAGAAGCTCTTAGTTGGAGAAGACAAAAACTCGTGTCTTAAATCCTGAGTTCGTGGTACTTCACTAGTTAAAGTTTGAGACTGTAAAGGCATCCAAGGATCGAGGATCAAGAGGTGCAAGGCAGTCAAGTGTGTTACAATGGCACGGATTTCCACTGGTTGGAAGCTGTTGTAGTTTGGTTGAATCACTGTAATATTTATCACTGGTTGAAAATTATAGTGAATTCATCTCCAACTAGTTTGGAGAAAAGTGGATTAGTAGAGGATTACCCCACCTCTGAGACCACTATAATTGCCTGCATATTTTACTGTTTTATATCATCATACTTTAACTGCTGCATTCATTATTAAATGTTTCATTAGTTGTTTTGTATTCGTCATCAGCTGACTTCCACACGTATTAAGAACAAACGACTCCAAGTCATTTATTTATCTATCAGCTGAAGAAAGTTACTCTTTGAGAAAAAGAGTTTAAGAGTTTCAATAAGTCTATTCACCCCCCCTCTAGACTTATTCCTAGACGACTTGTGACCTACAAGTGGTATCAGAGAGGTTGGTTCATTTATTTCACGAACCAGATCTATATCAGAGATATATCTTTACTCTCATTTTATAATGGAACACATGCATTCTAGACTACCTGTGTTTTCAGTTGACGAGTATGATCTTTGGAAGATAAGGATGCAGGCTCACTTATCGTCAATCCATGATGACATGTGGTGCATCATAGAGGACAGTCCATTCACCTTCGGGAAGGACAACACTCCAGAGGAGATCGCAGCAGGGAATCCAGAGAAGATCCCAAAGAAGAGGACAAAGCTGACTCCCGAAGAAAGAAAGTTGGCCAATCTTGATAACCGGGCCAGAGACGTGCTGTATCAAACTCTTGATAAATCCACCATGGTCAAGATCAAGAATTTCAAAAATGCAAAAGAAATCTGGGACACATTAGCCCTAATGTGGGAAGGAACGGAGCTGATCAAAGAAAACAAGTTGTCAATTGCTATTAAAAAATTTGACAACTTCAAAATGAAGAATGGCGAATCTATAGACCAAGTGGACACATGGTTCACTGAGATTATCAATGAGATCAACTCCCTCGGCAAATCTTATGGCAACAGGGAGATGGCGCTGAAGGTTCTAAGATCTCTCAATCCTGAATGGAGAATGAAGGAAGTGGCCATGAGAGAATCCAAGGACCTCAATAAGATAAAGATCCAAGAGCTGTTCTCTGATCTGAAGGCTTATGAGTTCGAGCTTCCAAGTTCATCCTCAACCGAGCCTGCAGAGAAGGGAATAGCCTTTGCAGCCGAGTCCCCCGCCAAGAGCTTATCTGATATAAAGCCTCCAAATCCATTAGATTTTGAGGAAGAGATGGCATTTATAATGCAAAGATTCAGCAACTTCCGTAAAAACTACTCCAAATACAAGAAAAATTATAAGGAGAATCCCAGAAGGAACCAGAAAGACGGAAGCTGGAAGGTGGAGTGCTACAACTGTCATAAGACAGGACACATTCAGATCGACTGTCCTGATCTTAAGAAGGACGAGAGCAAGAATGAGGTGGGCAGAAAAGAAGACAAAAGGAAGGCCCTCATCATAAAAGATCAGGAGCATGTAGAATCAAGCAGCGGATTCTTCTCAGATGATGATGAAGAGTATGATTGTCTGATGGCCAACTTAGCTGATGAAGAGGTAACATCAAAACCCTCTGGTTCAAATAATAGTTCAGATATGTCACAAGATATGTATCTGCATGAATCTGTAAATCAGCTACTTAAAGATTTTGAGACACTTAAATCTGCACACCTATCTGTATTAGCCGAGAAGACTCAGCTGCAAGATGAGAATAGGCAGCTAAAAAATGATTTTGAAAAACTCAGCCTAGAACTGAATAGAGTTGAGATAACTGCAGCTAACTTGCAAAACCAGGCTGATGTCACTACAGCTGAGATAAATCGACTAACTGTTTTACTTAGAGAAAAATCAGCAGCACTTGCTCATGTCAAAGCCGAAATTACTAAGCTGACTCAGGCAAATAAGACTCAGGCGCAGGAAATAACCTCTCTGAAGGCGTCTTAAACTCTGGACGAACTGTGTACTAATAAAAGGCCACTATATTCCAGATCAGGCCTTGGATATGATCCTCACACTCCCTCTAGTTCCAAAACCACTTTTGTCAAGGGAGAAACAATTGTATCGACTGCTGAGCCTACATACAAACCGATATTTAAAAATAGGAAACGGCCAAGTCACAAGTCTAGGCTGCAGTCAGGGTACACAAGGCAGCCACCTAGACAAGCGACTAGGCAATGGCCCAGGCAGAAGCAGCAACCCAGACAACATGCCCACTATTATCAACAACTCCCTAAAAACAAATTTCAAAATGGGAAGGGCAGATGGAAACCTAAAGGTTATCCTAATTTTCAAAATGAACAAGTGTGGAAACCTCAAAGAGTTAATAAATGGTCTCAGCCAAGGTTTAGAAATGGCCCACACTACCAGTATTTTGAGGAATATCCGGTATACAATCCCAACAGGAGATACAGACCTCGACCTTACACACCTTATAAGGGTAATAATAATAACAATTTTCACAATCCAAGGAGAAATCAATTCTCCAGGAAACCAGCTAACCCTAGAGGATCCACACAGACTTGGGTACCAAAATCTCTGCTTGTTTGATTGCAGAAAAGGTGGAAGGACTACAACCACATCTCTACAAACTCAAACTTTGGAGGTGAAGAATGGTTTGTAGATTCTGGATGCTCAAGGCACATGACCGGGAACAAAAAGATGCTGTCTAAATACACCAAAGAAAGAGGTCCTGATGTAACCTTTGGAGATAGCTCTAGAGGACAAACAAAGGGCTTTGGAGAGCTGCACCGAGGAAATATTATGATATCCAAAGTTCACTATGTCAAAGGGCTCAAGTATAATCTCCTGAGCATAAGCCAGTTTTGCGATGAGAAGAATCTAGTAGTCTTCACCATCTGGAAATGCATGGTGATAGATATCTTATCTGGAGAGGTGAAGCTACAAGGATTCAGAAGGAGAGATGTCTACATGATAGATTGGAACACAGGAACACCTAAATCCTGTTTTCTATCTAAGACAGTAGCTGAGAACGAATGGCTGTGGCACAAAAGATTATGTCACCTGAACTTCAAAGCCATCAACAAAATTAGTTCTCAGAAGCTGGTCAGAGGACTCCCAGAGGAAGCATTCAAGAAGGAAGCTCTTTGTGATGCGTGTCAGCAAGGAAAGCAGACCAGAGCATCATTCAAGCCAGTCCAGCCTACAACCCTCATAACAAGGATCTTAGATCTAATCCATATAGATCTATTTAGTCCTATCAAACCAAGGACTCTAAGCGGACGAAAGCATGCACTTGTTTTAGTAGATGATTATTCAAGGTACAATTGGATTATCTTCTTGTATAAGAAGAGTGAAACCTTGACCAAGCTACCTGAGCTGCTGAGAAGGATCCAGAATAAGAAATCCCTATCCATCATCAAGATCAGATCAGATAGAGGAGGAGAGTTTCTCAACAAGGCGATCACTGATTACATGATCGAGAATGGGATCCAAGATGAGCTCTGCGGCAGGACCCCAGCAGAATGGTGTTGCCGAAAGAAGAAACAGAACTCTGAAGAAAGCGGCCAGTCCATGATTGCAGACGCAGACCTGCCAAGAGGTTCTCGGGTCAAGTCACAACACGCCTTGCCATACTGTAAGCAGAGTATGATAGTAGGGAGACATGGCAAAACTCCCTATAAGGTTTGGAATAATAGAACTCATACTGTTGCTTACTTTCACATTTTTGGTTGTAAGTGTTTCATCCACAACAACGGTAAAACACAACTAAATGCCTTTGATGCTAAAACTGATGATGGTCTCTTCATGGGATACTCACAAAGAAGCAAGGCATATAGAGTTTTTAATAAAAGAACCTTAGTTGTGGAGGAAACACCCCATGTTGTATTTGATGAATCTACTGTTGAGTACAGGAAGCAAGTTGATCTAATTGAGAATAAGCTCAAATCAGCAACCCTCGAAGAAGTCATTGTACATGACACTGGAATGGTAGACTCACCTGCAGACCAGCCTGAAGACGCAACCGTAGCTGTTGAAGACCCAACTGCAGATCAGACAGGAACACCAAACCTATCTGATCCAGTTGCCGCTGATGAAGACCCAGATGTAGCTGATAAAGACTCATCTGCAGATCAGACCCAACCTGCAGATGACAAGACAGTAGCTGATCCAACTGCAGACCAAGGAGACTAGATCCCAGCTGATGCAGAAATCCACCAGAGCAATTCAACAGGGGGAACAGACCCAGAAGAAGACGATATCCCCAAGTGGCTCAAAGACCATCCAATCCAGCAAATCATCGGGAAGCTGACTGATGGAGTTAAGACAAGACAGTCTACTCTACCCGCAGGAATGGCTATGTTCTCATGCTTCATGTCTCAGATAGAACCCAAGACAAAAGAACAAGCTTTGGAAGATTATTCATGGATCAATGCCATGCAAGAGGAACTGGAGCAGATGGAAAGGAACAAAGTTTGGGAACTAACAGACAGACCAGACCACAAGAAGGTTATTGACACCAAATGGGTGTACAAAAACAAGAGTGACGAAGATGGAGCTGTTGTTAGGAATAAAGCCAGACTTGTTGCTAAAGGTTATGCACAGTGTGAAGGAATAGATTTTGATGAAACCTATGCACCTGTTGCAAGATTAGAGGCCATCAGACTATTCCTCGCATATGCTGCATTCAAAGATTTTGAAGTCTACCAGATGGATGTAAAGAGTGCATTTCTAAATGGCATCCTAGAAGAAGAAGTCTATGTAGAGTAACCCCCAGGTTTTGTCAAATGAGACAAAGTCTACAAGCTATTGAAGGCTCTCTATGGACTTAAGCAAGCACCAAGAGCATGGTATGAAACACTGTCCGTGTTTCTTGAGAAGAATGCTTTTTGCAAAGGAAAGGTGGACAAGACCCTATTCAGAGTGGAGCACGAAGGCCACATATTGATAGTCCAGATATATGTGGATGACATTATATTTGGCTCAACCAACCCAGAGCTGTGTGAGAAATTCTCAAACCTCATGCAAGGAGAATTTGAGATGAGTATGATGGGAAAGCTTAACTTCTTTCTCGGATTACAAGTTAAGCAGATGGAAAATGGAATTTTCATCAACCAAGCTAAGTATACCAGAGATCTAATCAAGAGATTTGGAATGGAATCAGCCAAACCAGCAAGAATTCCTATGAGCACAAGTACTCACTAGATGCAGATGAGGAAGGCATCTCAGTGTATTCAACCCACTACAGAGGACTCATTGGATCATTGCTATACCTCACTGCAAGCAGGCCAGACATATCCTATGCCGTAGGAGTTTGTGCGCGATTTCAATCTAAGCCTAAGCAGTCGCACCTAGATGCAGCAAAGAGGATAATTAAATACCTTAAGTCTACGGTCAATGTTGGACTATGGTATCCTAAGGATGATAACTTCGAGCTGTCAGGATATTCAGATGCAGATTTCGCAGGATGCAAAATTAATAGGAAAAGCACTAGTGGAACGTGCCAATTCCTAGGAACCAGACTGATATCCTGGTTTAGTAAGAAGCAGGTTTCTAACTCTATCTCCACCACAGAGTCAGAATACCTTGCTGCAGGTAGTTGTTGTGCCCAGATCTTGTGGATCAGACAGCAGCTAAGGGACTACAATATCATTGCCAATGAAGTCCCTATCTGGTGTGACAACAACAGTGCTATTGCAATAACCAACAATCTGGTTTTGCATTCGAGGACCAAGCACATTTATGTTAAGCACCACTTCATTAGAGATCACGTGCTTAATAAGAGAGTTAGCACAGACTACCAAATAGCTGACATCTTTACCAAACCCTTGCCAGAAGAAAGTTTTTTGGAGCTGAGCAGAGAATTTGGTCTACTAGATTGGGAATCTAGTACAGAAGAAAAAGCAAGCTGAAGCATACAAGAGGAAGGACGGACCCAGCTGATTAGAGGAATCAGACCCTAGCTGATGCAGACAAGAGGGCGAAGGACGGACAAAGGAACCTAGCTGATCAAAATCTCAGGCGAAAAGACAAATGAATCAACTCACCTGATGCAGAGCAGTCAACGGTCAACCAGCTAAGTTTTCTAATCTTAACCGACTTCTGAATATTTTATTATTATCTGCTATATGTATAATAATATTATATTAATTTTGGTTCACAAGTGGCGTAATACTATATGCTTTAAATACACGTGGCAATCACTTGATAAATCGACCTCCACAGTGACCAATTAAAATCCAACCATCCAATTTTAAAATCAAAACCTGGACCACCGATTAAAATTTGAAATTTAAAAGGAATCTCAAAAGGCGGTCTACTGATTTAAAATAAAATAATAATTTAATCCCAACGTCATTTCATCTTCCTTATAAGGACGGAAAACCCTTCACTTTACCTATACGCTTACCAGTCTTTCAAACCCTAAATTTACAGAGCAAAAATCCTTTGAACTCCAAATACACTGAAAATCTCTTATTTGCAGAAATGGAATCTTATTTTGAAGGCGTTAACATGAAGGCGGTCAAAGACCAGATCATTTTTCTCTGGTCGTTGATTTTGAAGGTCTATTGGAATCAAATCTGGATAACAACGACGTACTCTTTCTTATCCACTCGATGAAGAAGAATGGGATCTACCCATTTCTGGATATTAGTCCCAAACACCTATACAAGGAGGACATCATCGCTTTCTACCGCGAAGCCCTTGTGATTGAAGAAGGAATCAGGAGCACTGTCGGCGGAATACAAGTTGACATCTCGCCGGAGACGATTCGTAAAGTTTTTGGTATGAAACACCGTGGCATAGCCGTCGAAGCTCTCAAGCAGATAGCAGCCGACATTTGGCTAAAGATTAAGGCGATCGACCAGCCGACGAAGCTAAAACTCACTGCCAAAAGGAGCGAGATTAAAAAGAAGTATCGGTATGTGTTGGACATCACCAACAAAATTATTATGGGTATGGCCGGCAGTTACGACCAACTGTCGTCGGCAAAGTTCATAGTGCTGGGAGCACTCATTCAGGACGAGCCGATTGATTGGGCTGACTACATCTTTAGGCAGTTTGTTCGCGAAGCCAACAAAGCCGAATGGCTTGCTGATGAGAAGAAATTCAGATCCAAGCTGGCGTTTGGAACGCAGCTAAGTTGGATCTTGGAAAAGATGGGTGTGGTAAAGGGTAATACTGACCCCTTCCACATCAACAAGAGACTTGGTCATCTAGACCAAGAGACGTTGAGGAAGTTGGGAGGCAACAGAAGAGCAGCTCGGATGCTCAAAGAATTGTCTGATTCACAGTCCTATAAATATCCTTCATCAGACGAGTCGGACCGACCTGCAGAAAACAACCTAACTGCAGCCAAGTCAGACTCGGAGTCAGACAACACACCGATTGCTGTCCGGTTCAAAAGAAGGGGACCAGCCCCTGGTGAGCCATCATTCATACACTCCTCACCAGAACCCTCTCCAAAGAGGCCCAGGCGACTGCAGTTCAGCCAGGAGGAGCAGCCAGAACATTATACCAGTCCTGCAGCCAGGTCGCCTACCCACCTGAAAGACCAGCCTGCTCCGGGCAGCCTGGAAACTCAGATCGTCCCTGTCCTCACTCCAGCATTCATTTCAAAAGAGGAAGAAGCAGGTTTAATTATCTCAATCCCTGAAGCAAACTACACCTTTAACCTGCTGGACAACAATCTTTTCAACCTGTCCATAGAGCAATTACAGTTAGTTAAACCACAAGCTCTAAAACACTCTTTTGTTAATATTTTTGAAGAGTGGAAATTTTTTAAATCACTGTCATTTGCTAAACTTCAAACCTATATTGAAACCAGTGGTTGGGAATGTCCCCAAGCCACAGAGGATGTATTGATACACTTTTGCAAAATATCAGACACAGTTTTGATCCTCCAGGAGAATTGGTTCATGTCAAATTTCAAAACCAACATGGACCAATTCATCCTATCTATAATGTACAGTATCTTTGATGGATCTTTTGGGAAAGAAGATGAGGAGGAAGAAGAAAAAGAAATAAGGATTGAAGAAGTGAATGGATAAGAAGAAGAGGAGGTCATTGTTATAGATGACGAAGAAGAGGAGCAGGAAGAAAGAAAAGGAGGAGAAAATATTTTAGTTGAAAAACAAATAGAAGAAGTTGAAAAAACAGAGAAATTAGTGGATGAAGGAGAAGAAGAAGGGGAAGAGGTAGATCAGGAGGATGATGAAGGAAAGGAGGATGATTAGAATGATGGAAAAGATGATGAGAATGATGGAGAAAATGATAAATGTTAGGAAAAACAAACACCCTGTATCGATTCAGCCGGGATACCCGATCCCTGTATCGATTGTTATTTGTTATTGAGAAGGTTTTGACATATATGCCAAATACAGTAAAGGAAAACTGTATCGAGGATTCAAGGATTTATCATGTATCGAAGACCTACCTCGAATCAGCATCAGTGAAGCTCGTCAGTACAGCAAGAAGACTTGTAAAAGATCAAGTATGGAAACTGTCTCGACATCCTAAATACAGTCACCTTCCATACAGTTCGCAAAAAGACAAGAAAGAACACAAGTCAAGTTCCGTTGAACAAAGAAGTATTTAAATACTCAAGGATAAAGTATTTAAATACTGTCAGTCTTCAGATCTTCAGAATCCCGCGAAATCCGGATCATGTCTTATTCCCGTTGAAGGAAATCTTATTCAAACGGACATCTCAACGGATACTTTCTTCAGAGGCTATATATATCCTTGAAGACATTGAAGATCAGTTACCCCAAGTAACATAACTCTCAAAGCTATCAAGTTATCATCTGAGCAAACATATCTCCAAAGCATATCGCAAGTTAAAACGAAAGAGATATACAGTGCTCAAACATCAAGAACAGCTATCATCAGATCGTGATATTCAAAGCTGCTGTTCTTACCTGGTTACTTACATTTTACCTCTGTGTAAAAACCGAGCTCTGTGTGAACTCAACAAGTTATTCTGACCTGTGTGGGACGAATAAGGACGAAGCTTTGGAACTGTGTGTGAAGAAGCTAGTCAAGAAGGAAGCTTTAACCAATCTGTGTGAACGGTTGAAAGTGATATTCTTTGTATCAATCTGTGTGAACGATACAAGGATAGGTTTGTTTATAATTACGTAGTTGTGTACGCAGTAATTATTTAATAAACTTTTACTCCTGTGTGGAGGACCGGTGGACGTAGAGGGTTTACCTCGAACCACTTAAATTACTGTGTTATTTACCTTACCTTTTCTTGTTTGAAATTACTGTGATATATTAAGTATACACCAAATACTCTGTTGCTGTATCCACGGCAACTAACTGTATCCAAGACTTCCGCTACGCACTCAGATTTAGATTCCATACAGTTTGTTGTTTAAACTACTTCTCCAAACTGTATCCAGTATACTTAAGTGGCCTACAAGTGGTATCGGAGCGGTTGATTCTAAAAAGAATCAGTCGTATTTCTTTTAACCGAATCAGATTCAAATCACTTATTTTCAAAACAGTTTCTTTCATTCCTATATTATCAGTATGGATACTTCTATGATTAACAAAGTCCCTATGTTCTCTATTAACGAATTTGACGACTGGAGAATTAGAATGGAAGCTCATCTTGCAGCAATGCACGAAGAGATGATCTTTGTTATACAGGATGGTCCGATCAAGATTATGAAGGTCAATCCAGCCGCAAGGATTGAGGCCAAGCCCATCTTTGAAATGCTCGAGAAGGAACGCGAGCAATGGACAACCGATGAAAGGAAGCGAGCCAATCTAGACAACGTGGCTAAGAACGCGTTATTTGTCACTCTTGACAAAGGCACGTTCTCAAAGGTAAAGAGCTGCAAAACAACCAAAGAAATCTGGGATAAACTCAAGTTAATTTGTGAGGGAACTGAGCTCTCAAAAGAAAACAAGATTTCAAAACTTACTCAGCAATTCGAATCTTTTGAAATGAAACCAACGAAACACTTGAGGAACTTGACCTCGATTTACCGGTATTGTTGGTGAACTTGAAGCGTTGGGCAAGATTTACACCCAAAAGGAGAAGAACTTAAAAATTTTCAGATCTCTCCCACTCGATGGGACATTAAGACCACGGCTATGCGTGTATCATGTAATCTTAATGAAATATCCACTTTTGATCTCTTCTCGACCTTAAAGCATTTGAGTATGACATTGTGAAGAGAGAAAGTCAAGAATCTCCTTCAAATGTCACAGCTCTCGCCGCAGTATCGAACTGTCGACACAAAGATGCCTAGCTCGTCAGCCGGTCACAAGAACAACGACAAAGGACGATGACATCCTGTCACAAGATGAAATGGCGCTTCTAATGCATAAGTTCAAAAGTTCATTAAACGACTGGAAAGACTCCTACAGGCCCAAACCGGCCAACAAGGTAAGTACCGAAACCTCATCTGGCGATGCTAACTCGTGCTATAAGCTGCAGGAAACCAGGCCATTATGCAAACAAATGTCCTCATCCCAAAGTCCAAAGATTGCACGAGGCCGAGCAACAAGAGCGAGATGAAAGAAGACGTGCTTGGAAAGACAAGCTCAAGGCCCCGATTGGAGAATCGAAGCCTCCCCCACACCATCCAAATCTGCGAATGTCTTCGGTGGTCATCGAGAGTGATTCATCCGACGATGAGTTCGATGATAAAGCATACATGTGCTTTATGGCCAAAGATGTTCCAGAAGGTGAAGAAATGACGATGAGGTAAGTTCAACCTCAGTTATTCCATCTAATGCATCTCATACTTTCGAAAATATGATGAATGAATTCAAAAACATTCAAAAGGCCCATGAGACTCTAAAAACTGAGAATATACAGCTTCAATTAACAAATCTAGAGCTGAAAGATGAAAATGACTTGCTGAAAATAAATTATGAAAATATGTCTCTCGATTGCGAAACCAGCAAGGTCGATTTTGAAAAACTCATGCAGAGCAATCATCAACTTGCTCATGAACTAAATACAGTTAAAACCCATAATGAGAGCAAGACAAATGATTTGGTTCTACTACAAACCAAAATTACAACTCTCGAGAAGCGAGAAAATGAACTTGAGACCATTCTTAAGTCTTTTGAAAAATCGTCCAAAAGAATGGAAGAAATTCTGAGCACTGGGCAACATGCTCATGATAAAAGTGGCTTAGGATACAGCTCATGTTCGAATAAAGGTAAAACTAGTACTGTGTTCGTCAAGAGTGTGGAACACATTCCAGAATCGGAAGATGTTCCTAGTCCCATAAAGGAACCTGCTGTACCGAGAAAACCGAAGGCTGCAATTCCGCCCCTTCAACTCTATTATTCGAGACAGTGGAACCAACAACCACTCAGAAGGCGTAATCTACAGCATGCTCCACAAGCATATCATCAAAGCCGACAGTCATTCAGAAAGAAGACGGTATCCAACCACCAAAGGCCCGCACAACAGTACACTCAGTACAGTGCACCTAGGTATTGGATACAGGAGCCCCGTTATCCCTCAAGACAGCAGATGCCAGTTCAGTATCGACAACAGCATTGGGAATCCAACTGGAGACCCAGAAGACAAGCTGTTAGGCCCAAGAAAATGGCTCCACCTCCTAGACGGCACTCGTACTGGAATAATAATAATAATCCTGAATTTTACATGCATAATAATTATCATGATTATAACAACTACGGATATGCCCCCCGTAGATACCGCAATAATCTTGTGCAGTACATCCTACGGTAAAGCCATTCTTTGTCGGGAAAATCTGGTACCTAAAGGAACTAACATATATGGACCCAAAAATCAAAGGGGACCTAAATCTACCTAATTTCTTTGTTACAGGACATTCTAGAGGAGGATACACGGTACTTCGATAGTGGATGCTCTCGTCACATGACCGGAGATAGGAGCAAGCTATCGATTTTGTAGAAGGTCGCGGTCCAAAAGTTCGCTTTGATAAGTCTAAAGGAAGAACAAGAGGGAAAGGAAACCTACTTGTCGGAAAATTCAAGGTCACCGATGTTGCATATGTTGAAGGCTTACAGTATAATCTACTTAGTATTAGCCGATTACGTGATAAACAGCTTCTCGGTGAAGTTCTATATAGATCATTGTAGAGTCAAGAACACCCAAACCAAGGAAGTTGTGCTTACAGAAGGATCGGGTAATATGTACATTCTTTTGGAAGCCTATGAGCTCCTCAATTCCATGTTTTGTTGCCAAAGGCACTGCAGATCTTAGCCGGCTATGGCACAAGAGGATGTCTCACGTCAACTTCAAGACGATCAACAAGCTTTCAAGACAGGGTATGGTAAGAGGTTTGCCGGATGTGTCATTCAAGAAGGACGCGTCTGCGGACCATGCCGAGAAAGGCAAGCAAATCAAGTCAACCACGAAAAGCAAATCCTACCTTTCAACCCAAAGAGTGTTGGAAATGCTACACATGGATCTCTACGGTCTGTAGACCCAGTAAGTTTGGGAGGTAAGAAATATTGTATGGTTGTTGTTGATGATTATTCCGGTATGCTTGGACGATCTTTCTTAGCAAGAAGAAGGAAACAACATCAAGGTCGCCCGAGCTCTGAGAAAGTTGCGAATGAAAAAGCATCGAGTATCGTGTGCATTCGTTAAAATGAGTCTTGAATTTACTAACCGTTTCATAGAACAATACCGTTCGGAGAATGGAATACAGCACGAATACTCAGCTGCCCGAACACCTCAACAAAATGGTGTTGCCGAGCGAAAGAATAGGACGTTGAAAGATGCAACAAGGACAATGATTGCCGAAAGCAAATTGCCGCAGCGTTTCTGGGGTGAAGCAACCAATACAGCGTGCTACACTCAAAACCGCTGTATCGTCAACAAGCACCACGACAAAACAGCTTACGAGGTATGGAACAACAAAACTCCATTAGTTTCGTATTTTCACATTTTTGGATGCAGGTGTTACGTATTGAACAATGGGAAGGACCAACTTAGAATATTTGATGAAAAATCAGATGAAGGAATATTCGTAGGATACTCCTCCGTCAGCAAAGCTTTCAGAATCTTTAATAAAAGGAGGCTGACGATCGAGGAATCAGTTCATGTAGTGTTCGACGAACCACACCATGACCCTACAGGAGTAGATGACATCACTCAGGACATTCACCATCTATCTATCTTGGTTCCACCTACACCGATAGAACCTGTAGTTGATTTAGAAATCAACCCCGCAGCTGTAAGAATCGATGTGGATGAAGCTGACGCTGCATGTCGTGTACCCACGAAACTTTCGATCTGATGCGGGACCCTGAACTAGAACCCGACCGAAGATGGTTGAGAGATCACTCGCAAGAGCTGATCATTGGAAACATTAATGCAGGTGTTTCTACTCGTAGGAGAATACAGAGTACACAAGGAAATGTACTTTGTGCACAAGAAGAATCTAATGCTGAAGTCTCACAGTTTCCTGAATGGAAATCTCAATCCGAACTTAGGAGACTCAATATGTGCACTATCGGTATTCTTAGCCCGATCCGAACTGTTTCGACCATAGACGCTCTTAACAACTCTCATTGGATAACATCTATGGAAGAAGAGCTTAACGGTTTGAAAGAAACAATGTATGGTATCTTGTACCCAGGCCGACACACCAATCGGTTATAGGAACCAAATGGGTATTTCAAACAAAAAGGATGGAAATGGACTTATCATAAGAAACAAATCCGGACTAGTAGCACAAGGCTATTGTCGAAGAAGGAATCGACTATGATGAAACCTTCGCCTGTAGCGAGACTAGAAGCCATCAGGATATTTTTAGCCTTTGCCGCCCATAAGAGTTTTATCGTATACCAAATGGACGTCAAGAGTGCTTTCTGAATGGAGAGCTTTGAAGAAGTTTATGTTGAACAACCACCGTGGTTTGCCAACACAGACGGTATCGATCTAGTTTACAGGCTAAGGAAAGCCTGTACGGACTTAAACAAGCCCTAGAGCACAGTACGAAACCTGTCCCAAGATTCAACCAACAACGGATTTGAGAAAGGTGATGTCGACAAAACCTTGTTCAAAATACAGGAAGGTGATGACCTTCTAATGGTACAAATCTATGTTGATGATATTATTTTTGGTTCAACTAACCTTGCTCTATGTCAAAGGTTCTCACATCTCATGCAAAGCAAATTTGAAATGAGTATGATGGGGGAACTTAGTTATTTCCTAGGTTTGCAGATAAAGCAGATGCCTACAGGTATATTCATCAACCAGGAGAAATACAGCAAGGAGCTTCTCAACAAATTTGGAATGAACACTTCCAAATCTTCGCCAACCCCCATGAGCACTTCCGTGCAAATTAGTGCTGATGAAGGCGGAAAGCCGTTTGACCAATCACTCTACAGGAAGCTCATTGGTTCGCTCCTGTACCTAACGGCTAGCAGGCCCGATATCCAGTATGCTGTTGGAGTGTGTGCGAGATACCAAGTTGCACCTAAGGAATCACACTTCAATACAGCTAAACGAATCCTGAAATACGTCAAAGGAACAGTCGATGCAGGACTGTGGTATCCTAAGGAAGGCGGATTCGATTTAGTTGGATACAGCGACTCGGATCTCGGAGGCTGCAAGCTAGATAGGAAGAGTACAAGTGGAACTTGTGACTTTCTCGGACCTAGACTCGTATCTTGGTTCAGTAAGAAGCAATTGGCAAATTTTTTTTCCACGGCTGAATCAGAGTACTATGTCTTTGGTAGGCCGTATGCGAATCCTTTGGATGCAAGAACAATCGCGATTATGGAATCGATGCTAGAGAGACTCCAATCATGTGTGATAGCACGAGTGCAATTGCAATCACGCACAATCCTGTTTTGCACTCGCGCACAAAACATATCAACATGAAGCATCATTTCATCAGGAATCATGTCGAGAACAAGGATGTTCGCCTGGAAAAAGTCCATACAGACATCCAGCTGGCTGACATTTTCACCAAGCCTCTCGACACAGCAAGATTCAACATGCTACGAACAGAATTGGGAATACTGCAGCCAGACTCCCTGTAAGTAAATTTACTGCTTTTACTCAACAATTGAGGGGGAACGCTGTAAGACCCGTGAATACAGTATCCAACATTAATTATCTGTACACTCAGAAACATCAATACAGTACTGTAGCGAACGAAGGCATATGAATCCTACAGCTGATGTGTGCAATAATTAAGGGGAATACTGTAGGACCCATGAATACAGCATTAATCCAAACATTGCTGTATGGAACTTAAAACCTATTAGTACCTTTTTAAGGGGGAACGCTGTATCGACGCGGAGAACAGCACATACTATGGGATTTCGATTCAGTATATAATATAATATTATTTCCTTTTACTGTAATTTTTGTCCACGTGCCCTGTTTTATGTCAAACGTCATGTTCATTAAATGCCTTACACGACATCTGGACAACTGAATCTCAAAAGCCGCGATGTTTTTAAATTGTTTATTATTTTTAAACCGCCGTTTTAGGCATTTAGGGTAATCAACCTATGTCAGAAGTGGGACCCGCTGTATTTTAAAACCTTTTAATGGATTAGCGTACGAGTTACACTAAATCCATCCTGACCGTCGATTTCAAAACCGGTTCCCATCCCTTAAAATCTGACCATTCGTACTCTGCAAAACCCTATTTCGCCGCCCAAGTATAAAAGGATCAGATTCGCCATTAGAGACTCTTTACGCTTTCGCAATTACAAGAGATCTCAAGCAAGCGATTCTACATATTTTCTGCATATTCACTGCGAATTTCTACTGTTTTCTTCCACCTTCGTTTTAAGAAAACATCCATGGCTACTCAATCTTCATCCCCCGTTCTGAAGAAAACTTCCAGCATCATTGATGGCCGGATCTTCTCGAAACCAGTCATCATCGAGCGTATAATCTCGGAAATAAACGACACTGAACTGATGGAGTATATTATTACTCGTCTTGAACAACAAGGACTTTATCGCTTCGGAAGCAAAATCGCTGACAAATACGACGCTCATCTAGTTGAGGAATTCTACCTCAACGCTGCCGTTCGTTTTCTCTCACTAGCCCAGGGAGGACATGTTGCTGACATCACCACAACAGTCCAAGGAGTGCAAGTCTGCATCAATAGCGACTTACTTCAGAAAATCTACAGGCTGCCCGCCGACGGCCTGACCATGGACCAGCTTGAGACATTTGGGTCTCAAGAGCTGATTACCAAGTTTTATGGACTATTTACCGGGTCCAAAGTGGTTGATATGGTGACAACCACGTGCCACAAGAAAAATTTTCTTCTTCATTTCGTTTATCTCCACGATTTGTTCCAGATCATTGAAAATCGAACCGGTGCTCGAGATGTGCACGAATCTTAGGTTCGAATGATGGTCGCTATCTTGACCTGTGAGAAGGTCAATTGGTGCCAAATCATTTTGAAACGACTCCAGGAAGAGGTGTGCAAACCGGCCACCCAAAAGAAATCATTTGGTTTAATGCTAAATTACATTCTGACAAGGTGCGGAGTCCAGCAATCCGCCGATGCCAAGAAAAACAGCTCACGGATATATTTAGGAGGTGTCAAACCCTCTGCCTATAACCAGAGCACAATGCATGCCAATCAGCCGAGAACAAGGCACATGCCTATTTCTGACAACCCCAGAGACGAAACCGTGAAGGTCCCTGAATTGGAATCTTCAAAGAAGAAGCGCAAGCGTTCTCACAACAAGAAGCACTCACGATGAGAAGTCGAAGAAGAGACTCCGAGGCTCTCAAAAATCAAAGCCAAACACTCCGAGGATGTCTCGCCCGTGGCGCAACCCATCGATATAGCACCCTGTGGCCCAACCCTCGCGGAAGAGGTGTCTCCTACCGCTTGACGGTAGATCCCGAGCCCTTGGCGGCTACGACGGATGTAGAGACATCTCGCCAACATTCAAGACATTAGCACGCTACGCCCATTCGAGCCAAAAGCTACTTCTCCTCTACGGGATTCCACACCCGTGCAGATCCAATTTCCTTCGGCACCATCCCTGCAAGGAGTCCATCTTCCGTGCAGATCCCATACTGTACGGAATCCTCAAACAGGCTCTGCACGTGATTCAAGTCCCTCCCAGCACTCAATTATAAATCAAACACTTCTTTCAAGTACAAATTGAACAAGCGTACGAAAGATTTCGCAATGGAAAAGCTTTAGGCTAGCTCTGCACGACACTGCATAACCGGAGCGAATGGAGCCACGAAGAGCGATTTGTCTCCGAAGTAACCGACTCAACCGAAATTGAGGCCCCGCCGATGGGACAACGCTTCTTGCAAAGATCTCATTGAAAGCCACTGTTGCACAAATCCGACGCCGTAAGAAAAGGAAAGAAGAAGTCGAGGACTCTCCCATCAATCCAAAAGACGACGACGACCATGACTCAGACGATGACGACGATGCTCTTCAAGGTGTCCGAGAATGAGCCGTGAAGAGGTCAAGCCCAAGCCACCTCTCCACCCGTAAAAGACGAAGGGCCATCAACCCAAGCTAATCCACCTTCGCCACAAAGGAGAACATTCCCGACCAGGAGGAATCGGTCCCTCCACGAGGAAGATCAAGAAATTTTGGAACAGCACCCGAGCTCGTAGCGACCAAGAAGCCCCCTACAACCCAACAGAGGATTCGCCCCTATCGCATCCACTTCGCCGAAGAACCTTCGCCACAGACGCTTCGAACCAACTGTCGCCATTCCACAAGAAGCTACTCCCGCCTCGCAACCTTGGAATCCGAGGACGGTAACGAACACCGAGGATATCCAACTTACTTCACGTCCATCCGTGAACGTAAGGAGGTTAAACGGTCAAGACTTCGCCACTCGACTCTCCTATCTCTGCTGCATGCAAAGAGCGCTGCAAGCTCTTGGCCTTGGATCGTATTTATCCAAGATGCGATTAACGCTCTCTTCCGTAGAAAAGGCATCGAATCGGGATGCACACTCTGCAGCTTGAAGAAATGACAACTCTTTAACACGAAGTATCTCGAGTTGTCGAAGCATTCATCATCTTGCTGAAGTGTTCAAGCAAGCCTTGAAGATTATGGAGGATAAACAAGCGCAATCTTTGAAGGAGGAAGCTTCAAAGACAAGAATTGCTGAAGCCAAGACAACTCGTGCAATGATAGAGAACAACTCTCGGTGCGTGCGCATGACAAATCCATTCAAGAGATGTCGCAGACTCTTTCCTCCCTCGTTGAAAGAATAAACAAGATCGAGACCAAACAGACGCCGCTCTTGAAATCCTGCAAAGTCTTGATGAAGCCAAAAGGGGAAGAAGCTCGAGAAGCCGCAAGGAGAATAAGATCGCAACAGAAAGGGAATTTGAGGTCGCTCGGAGCAAGATTCGCCGAATTGAACAAGCTAGCACCTCAACCCCAAAGCTTTAGAATTTCGTGCTCTGGACCAGAATTCCATGACCCAAATGTCCCTTGGCAAAATCTTGTTCAAAGACCTTCGGAAATACGTCTGCCAACCAACCGCAACCCAACTGCCGAAGAAGTGAAGCACTGGAGGAAGAATGAACTGATGAGATATTTTGTCAGACTCATCAGGGAATCCGCCATCTTCAAAAATTATAAAACATTGGCGGAAGCGGCAGATAAGTTTTCAAAGATGCTAGAAGAAGGTAAGCTCCCTCTCCAAATCGAAATGAAATCAAAACATAGAAGAGGAGATCGGGTCACCCATCCAGAGGATTGGATACTTGCCTTTGATCGTTCATATGAAGGAAGAGCAATTTACCAGGAACGAGGCAATGATTCACTTCAAAACTGGTGGCGCGGCACCGAGTATGAGCCAGGAAAGAGACCTTGGAGGCATGCGGATCAAAGATAAAGAGCTGAAATTTATGTATATTATTTTTGTTTTTGTAATTTCTATTCGACACAAACTTTGTACTCAATCTTTTTGAATATCAATAAAACAGTTTGTTTGTCTTGAAAGATTACAACTCGTAATCTACTGTGTTTATGTATGATTACTTAAATTGTTTGATAGGAATCTCAAGTTAGATAAACTTGATTGAAAAATAAGCTGTACGAACTAGTCTACGAACAGTTCATAGTTTCAGTTGTAAACTTAGAATACATTGTAAGATTGTGCCTGCGCGCCAATCATAGGCTTAAGTTGTAATAAATCTCAAACTGTATCGAACGTGCCTGCGAGCAGTTCATTATTGTAGACTAAGTCACTAAGTCAGACCTATTGACAAGAGACCAAGAAATCTGCCAGAAGTCATCGAAGAAGAACGCTTCATAAAGAAGGTTTTGGCATCATCAAGAAGACTCGAAGAGTTTAAGTTAAAGTCTTGGCAAATTGTCAAAAAGGGGGAAATTGTTAGGAAAAACAAACACCCTGTATCGATTCAATGGGATACCCGATCCTGTATCGATTGTTATTTGTTATTGAGAAGGTTTTGACATATATGCCAAATACAAGAAAGGAAAATCAGACGAGGATTCAAGGATTTATCATGTATCAAGACTCCGCCTCGAATCAAAGACAGTGAAGCTCACAAGACAACAAGAAGACTTGTAAAAGTTCAAGTATGGAAACTGTCTCGACATCCTAAATACGCTACCTTCCATACAGCTTCGCAAAAAGACAAGAAAGAACACAAGTCAAGTTCCGTTGAACAAAGAAGTATTTAAATACTCAAGGATAAAGTATTTAAATCTTGTCTTCTCGATCTTCGTAATCCCGAAATCCGGATCATGTCTTATTCCGTTGAAGGAAATCTTATTCAAACGGACATCTCAACGGATACTTTCTTCGAGGCTATATATATCCTTGAAGACATTGAAGATCGATTACCCCAAGTAACATAACTCTCAAAGCTATCAAGTTATCATCCGAGCAAACATATCTCCAAAGCATATCGCAAGTTAAAACGAAAGAGATATACGGTGCTCAAACATCAAGAACATTTATCATCGATCGTGATATTCAAAGTCAGCCGTTCTTACAGGTTACTTACATTTTACCTCGTGTAAAACCGAGCTCGTGTGAACTCTACAAGTTATTCGACTGTGGGATGAATAAGGACGAAGCTTGAACCGTGTGTGAAGAAGCTAGTCAAGAAGGAAGCTTTAACCAACTGTGAACGGTTGAAAGTGATATTCTTTGTATCAACTGTGAACGATACAAGGATAGGTTTGTTTATAATTACGTAGTTGTGTACGCAGAATTATTTAATAAACTTTTACTCTGTGTGGAGGACCAGTGGACGTAGAGGGGTTTACCTCGAACCACTTAAATTACTGTGTTATTTACCTTCTGCTTTTACTGTTTGAAATTACTGTGATATATTAAGTATACACCAAATACTCTGTTGCTGTATCCACGGCAACTAACTGTATCCAAGACTTCCGCTACGCACTCAGATTTAGATTCCATACAGTTTGTTGTTTAAACTACTTCTCCAAACTGTATCCAGTATACTTAAGTGGCCAACAATAAAGATGATAAAAATGATGATGATGATGATAAGGATGAAGGAGGAGAACAACTAGGTGAAAAAGAAAAAGAGAATGTTGATGAAGAAGAAAAGGAGGAAGAACAAGAGAAGGAGTTAGAAAAGGAATAAGAAGAGAAAGAAAAGGAGCCGGACAAAGAGACATAATTAGAGGCTGCAGACAAGGCTGGGGCGCCTGCCCGGTATACCAGCCTGGACGCAGAGTTGGCTGAGGACTCCAAATCAGGGACACCTGAAAAGACCCCATCTGGAGTGCCAGCTGCAGATAGGAGCCTGCAGTCTAGTGGATCATTCGCAGAAGGCTCAGGCGAGCACTCTCCACCATCGCATATCTCACCTGCGATGACCGAGCTGATAAGGCAAATAGTAAAGGACACTATTGGAGAGTTGCTTGCATCTCAGGTCACCCCTGATCTCCAATCCATCAATACCAAGATTGATACTTTGCTGCAGCGGGAACTTCCTCAACCTCCTCCTCCTACAAACAACAGAATGCCATTTGGCATGTCTGACTGGATGCACAGAATGGAGCAGCAGTTGACCACTTTGGTTGATGCTGGGAAAAAGGGGGAAGATAGGATACAGGGGGAAGACAACATTCAAGGAGAAATAAGGGAAGAGCTAAGAACGAAGAAGAGGCAGGATGTCCAGTTGATCACTGCTGGGACATCCTCAGCCAAAAGGAAGGGAGAAGCTTCAGAACCAGAAGGACAGGCTGATAATCAGCCTGCAAGCAAGAAGAGGAGGACCAAAGGAGGATTTGAGCCTACTCTAGAGTGGAAGGCAATGAGTTGTGGTACGTTGAAGAATTTGTACCATACGAAGCTCTACCCATGTGGGGATCTGCAAAGAAAAAATTCATCAGAGACTACTACATCTAGGAAATACTACAGGATGATAATCTCTCCCCACAGCAGATCTTCAATAACTTCATGGAATGTTCGGTTTATTTACATGGACTTCACTTCAATGTTTACCAAGTCAAGAATG
The DNA here is from genome assembly GCA_033398695.1 of Orobanche coerulescens. Taxonomy (NCBI): domain Eukaryota; kingdom Viridiplantae; phylum Streptophyta; class Magnoliopsida; order Lamiales; family Orobanchaceae; genus Orobanche; species Orobanche coerulescens. Next base: position 110,736,426 of record CM065816.1, on the reverse strand, counting down.
CAATTGAAATACAATAAACAGTGAATGAATCGTATTGCCTTTTTATTAATTATTCCATAATTACAAGTATAATGCCCTTACTCTCTCATCCCCTGAGTGGCATTCGAGGGCATATTCCTAACAATCTCCCACTTGCACTCAATGCCACACATCATGGTATCCAATACCCATGTTCTTCAGATGTCTTTCTAAGACGGCCTGAGATAATGGCTTAGTCAGCGGGTCAGAGACATTGTCTTCTGAGTCTACTCTTTCCAATGAAACATATCCTTTTTCCACCATCTCTCGAACGATGTGGTACTTTCTCTCTATATGCTTGGTGTTGTGGTGAGCCCTTGGCTTGGGCGACAGCTCCATCATTATCACAGAATAGTGATATAGGCAACTCCGCGTTAGGCACCACTTGAAGTTCTTGTATAAACTTCTGCATCCAAAATGCTTCTTTGCTAGCCTCTGAAGCAGCTTGATACTCTGCTTGGCAGGTGGAATCTGCAGTAGCGGTTTGCTTTGAGCTTCTCCAAGATACTGCTCCTCCATTGAGAGTAAATAAATACCCAGATGTCGACTTAGAGTCGTCATTGTCTCCTTGAAAATCAGAATCGGTGAATCCAATCACCTTCAGTTCTCCACCACCATAAGTAAGAACTAAATCTCTAGTTCTTCTTAAGTACTTAAGAATGTTCTTTACGGCAGTCCAATGTTCCCTTCCCGGGTTTGCTTGAAATCGACTTACCATACTCACAAAGATAGGCTAAGTCTCGGTCTCGTACACAACATAGCGTACATGAGGCTACCCATCGCCGAGGCATAGGGTACCTTACTCATCTCTCTCTTGTCTTCCTCACTTTGAGGACACATTTTCGTGGTGAGATGAATTCCATGTCGCATGGGAAGGAACCCTCTTTAGATTCATCCATCTTGAATCTTCTCAGATTTTATCGATATAAAGGGCTTGGGAAAGTCCTATCATTCTTCGCGGTCTATCTCTCGTAAAGACGGATCCCTAGAATATAGGAAGCTTCTCCCAAGTCTTTCATGGAGAACGCTTTAGAAAGCCAAGCTTTCACAAAGGTCGAGCATTGCTATGTTATTTCCTATAAGCAGAATATCATCTACATATAGTACTAAGAACGCAATGTTGCTCCCACTGACCTTTTGTAAACACACGGTTCCTCCTCATTTCGTTCGAAGTCAAAGTCCTTAACTACTTCACAAATCGAAGGTTCCAACTCCGAGAAGCTTGCTTCGACCATATAAATGGCTCGTTACTTACATACTTTATGAATATTAGCTTTGGACACAAAACCTTTAGGCTGTTCCATATAGATTTCCTCCTCGAGGTATCCATTTAGAAAAGCCGTTTTGACATCCATTTGCCATATTTCATAATCATAATAGGCAGCAATGGCAAGCATCATGCGAATCGACTTTATCATAGCTACGGGCGAGAAGGTATCATGATAATCGATTCCTTCCCTTTGGGTATAACCCTTTGCCACAAGCCTGGCCTTATAGGCATCAACCTTGCCATCCCCATCAGTCTTTCTCTTATAGATCCATTTATTTCCAATAGTCCTCATGCCAGTTGGAAGATCTACTAGAGTCCAGACCTGATTGGTATGCATCGAGTCTATCTCAGCTTTCATTGCTTCTTGCCATTTATCGGAGTCTACATCCACTATCGCTTGGTCATAGGTGACAGGGTCGTTTTCACTGCTATCAGGTGTGTCGTGGAGACCCAGTTCCTCGACATGTGTATAGCCATACCTCTCAGGTAAGTGAGATACCCTATCAGACCTTCGAAGTGGAGGATGTGTTACAATAGGTTCGGTTCTTGATCCCTGATCAGATGTCTCCTTAGGACTTTCATTATGCTCTTCCAAAGAGATATTTCTACCGAGCCACCTTCCCGAATGAATTCAGTCTCAAGGAAGTGCGCTTGTAATGCCACAACGACCCTATGATCTTCGGCATGTAGAATAGATAACCCATCGAGTCCTCTGGGTATCCTATGAAACGTCCTTTTATGGACCTCGCTTCAGCTTGTCCACCTTAGCCTTTTTGACATAAATTGGACATCCCCAAATCCTTATGTGATTAAGGCTTGGTTTCTTACCCTTCCACATCTCATGCGGAGTGATAGGAACAGATTTGGAAGGACATCTATTTAGGATATAGGCAATGTTAGTAAGGCATACCCCACAGTAAATAGGTAAATCAGTGTAATTTAACATGGAGCGAACCATGTCCAACAAAGTCCGATTTCTCCTTTCGAAACACCATTTAACCGTGGGGTTCCCGGAGGCGTGAATTGTGAAACTATTCCATGTTCCTTAAGGAACTCATCAAACTCGGTGCTCATATATTCGCCACCTCGGTCCGACCAAGTGCTTTGATATGACATCCAGCTTTGTTTTTCAACTAGGGCCTTAAATTCTTTGAATTTAGCAAAGGCTTCATTTATGTTTCATTAAGTACACAATCCCATACCTAGTATGATCATCTGAACATTATGAAATATTGATATCCATCTCGGGCTACTTCTAAAGCACCACAAACATCGGTATGCACCAATCCAAGTTTATCGGCACTCTTTCAAAAGTCCTGTGAAGGGGAACTTAGTCATTTTGCCTCTAAGGCAAGATTCACAAGTTGGATAGGGTTCTACACCCAATGGACTTAAAAGTCCATCTTTTCCATTTTCCGAACCTTGGTCCGACCAACATGACCAAGTCTAAGGTGCCATTTAAGAGCTTGATTAGTATCTTGCCTACCATGTTTCCTAGTTATAGTGTTCATCTTGCTTTTATTTTGCATGTTCGATGATATAAACCATTCAACAATGTATTGTTCCAACCAATTTATTTCGAAAATAAATTTTACAATCGCCATTGCCAATGAAGAAACAAAATCCTTTCCGGTCCAAGACTGAATGGATACATGTTTTTATGCCCCTTGGGCAAAACAAGTACTTCATCTAATGTCAAAATAAAACCAGATTCTAAACCTGAAGGATTGATCCAATATCGGTTGGCTCGACACTTTGTCCGCTTCCAACAGTGATCATTATTTCCCCATCTTCAAGTTTTCTACTTCTCCAGATCCCGATTCATAGTACAAATGTGAGAAGTGGCACTGAATCCGTAATCCACGAAGCAGAATATACGAGAGCGGAACAATTAGTTTCAAAAACAAAAAGTTCCGCACTGATGCGCCATTAATCTTGGGACAAGTCCTTCGCCAAAGGGCCCACTCACCGCATTCAAGGCATTTGTCCGTAGGTTTTGGACCACCCACCTTTTGAACCTTTCGGCCTTGCCCTTTCCTTTTTGCACCCCTTTCTTGGGTTTGTACTGCTCGTAGGTCTTTTTCTTCTTGTTCTTGGACCTCTTAGGCCCAGAAGAAATCACAAGAGCAGCCTCTCTCGGTTTAGTCTTCATGTTAGACTGTGCCGTCACGAGTTTATTCATTAGCCCAGCTAATGTGCATGTAATTTCATTACAGTTGAAATTCATTACAAACTGCGTGAAAGAGTCAGGTAGAGATTGAAGGATGAGATCAATTTGAAGGGATAAATCCATATTAAAGTTGAGCACCTCGAGCCTCTCAATCATAGAGATCATCTTGAGGACGTGGTCTCCCACTTTCTCCCCTTCTTTCATCCTAGCACTGAACAACTGCTTTGATATTTCATATCTAGCATCCTACCGTGCTCTCCATAAAGTTCGGTCAAGTGTGCGAGAATGCTAGCGTAAGTCATTTTCTCGTGCGCTCTCTGCAGCTCATTAGTCATTGAGCCCATCATAAAACCACGGACTAGCACATCATCCTTGACCCATTTTTCATGGACGTCGATGTCTTCCTGATTACCCCTAGTCCGGATTGGAGTCGGTGGAATGTCCGCCTCCAAGACGTATCCCAGACTCCATACCGAGTACAATCATCGATTCCGCAACTACCAACAAAGTTAGGGCCGCTTAGGAGATTCTTTTCAAGTAGTATTGCAAGTGGGTTTTTAGCCATTTTAGAGAGATTCAATTTCGTTTTACGCAAAGATTTAGACAAGATTAAATTAGTGACTTGTTTAATTATGACCGAGTATAGAACTTAAGGGCTTGTATAATTCTTGTCTCGGCTCCCACTAATTTTATCGGAATTATACACTCCCATGTTATAATCCGGAAATCATGGTTAGATCGACTTCTTAGTGGTGATCAAGTTCTTTACAAATTTTAATGACGCAACCTATCGTGTTTCTTGCCAATTAATTTCGTAAAGTGGTGTCTAACACCAACCCGTCTAACGGATGATTTGATCTTCTTTTACCCCTAGTCTTCATGCCCTCAACCTATCAGGTTTCTTGGCAATCCAGACTATCTAAGTTGTTGACCATCAACGTCTATCAGTTTGACTATTGAATCTCACCCGGCAACCTATCAGGTTTCTAGGGGCGAAATTTATCACCAACCGAAGGCATCTAATGCACTCAAGAATTTTTCAACCTCTACCAAATGTACTACCCCGATAACTCGGAAGCATAGCACACCAGCTCGGGTATCAATTTTATACGAGTTTGATGGAGGGTAGGAAACCTCGTAACCTTTTTCAAACTTAGTCTGTTTGTAGTCGGGAGAATTTCGCGATTAATGTTACACTTTGCACATTAATTCAATTATACGCGCGTTTGTTGTTTGTCAATCATTCAAAATGAAAAAACAGAAAATAGTAACCTAGTTACTACCAACATATAGCTCATGGACCTAATTCCTAAGTACTGGGCCAAGCGAATGACCCAATAAATAAATAAAAAAAACAGTCTTCGATTCTTCGTCTTCTCGGTCGGTTGTCTTCGGTCTTCTTCATACCCAAAATAATAATTACATCATTGAAAAATTGCATCCTATACAAGTTTTTCTAGTAAATATAAATAGGGTCAAAACGGCCTTTACAACCCAATCGAATCGAACAAATCAAAAACTAAGTCCACGAGCTATATCACCATCACATAAGGATTCCATACAACATGTAATGGAAACGAAATTAAACAATTAATTTTAATATAAATTAATCTAATTAATCTATAAAATTAATCTATTCAATTTCTACTATATTAATCCAATTAATATAAAGTGGCATTAAAATTAAATAATCAATTAATATATTAATCCAATCAATATAAAATTAATCTATTCAATTTTAATGGTATTAATCAAATTAATACTAATAATCATCATTTTAATTGCTCAAGTAATCCGCCAAAAATAATATTCTCGTTTAATTTATTTCCTTAACTCAAAAATATTCCAAATATTAATTTAGTCAAATTAAAATCCAATTAAAAATTCGGGAAATAATTACAACGAAATATAAACTTAAACGGAGTCCCTGACAATCCGGTTTAGGCCACTGCCCGATTCAAAATCGGGCCAAAACCCGAGGGTCGCTCGCCGAAGCATCGCTCGCAGTCAAGCCGATCATTCTCGCCCTGGCCGAGCACTCTCACTGCCGAAGTCATGGCCGAGCACGCCGGCACTGGGCAGTACCAGCAAGGTCGCCGCACCACCGCCAGCCGCTTCGCTTTTTCGCCCGTTTCCAAAAACGTGATGCTACAACGAACAATTTAAAATCTAAAATTATTCCAAATATGATTCTAAATCATAATCATCATCCAAAAGCATTCAAAATGCACAAATAATCGTATATATGATATCATTGACCTCGCTCCGATACCACTGTTGGGATTCCGAAAATAAAACGAAATACGCAGCGGAAATAAATACGAATCCCAAACAGGATCGATCAAGTAACGTATATACGAAAAATAAATACAAAGATAAAGATTCATACCCTTGAAGCCTTTGAAATAAATCTTCGTAAAATGTAGACGATGATCACGATCCCGTCCCGAACACGAAATCCCTTCGTTCCAAGCACCGAAAATTCGAAGCCTCTACTTCACACGCGTCGGAAGTTGCCCGAAAAATTCGACGTAACTTCGTTCTCCAAGAACACGGCTAGGAAGTTACCGTAGGAATTTTCTCTCTATTTTTTCTTGAATTTCTTTCACCTCTAAGATGAAAATAACTTGAAAATTTTTTTCTCTATCCCTCAAGAATACTTCACGGCTGAAGTAGCAGCAAGAAAGTATGTGTGTGTGTGTGTATAGTTGTTATCATATGTGTTTTATATATATATCTCTCAAACATATAATTAATATGTCTAATAATGAGATAAAATGTCAACACATAATAACAAAAATACAACTAACACATACACATGCATGGAAATGATTCCATGTGATGTGGGGAGAGGGAAGGTGGCCCATGGTGGAAGTTTCCTAGAAAACGAGCCGAGTCACTCGGCTCGTGTACCTGGACGCTCACAAACGACTCGTTAAATACACTCCGCTTAATCACCAATGTATTTATATTAATTAATTAATCTAATTAATTAATAATATCAAATACAAATATATTTCTCTAAGAAATATAATTTATGAATTAAATTAATTACCCGGTAACTTAATTTTAATTCATAAGACCGCTATTTTGATTTATCTAATAAATCATAATTAGATATCCAATATCTAATATTAATAGAGAGATAATAAATTCACATTTATCCGTCAACGCTCCTGATGCGCGACTCCGTAGGTCCGTCTCGTAGGCATTGGGAGGAACCAATGAGTGCGGCAAAGACTTAGCCACTTAGCGGCCGATCTGTAAACCCCGACTGAGAACGAATGAAGGGATCATTCCAGAACCATTATGTCGTGAATACTATATACGTATAGACCCTTCATCAGATGTCCCGGTCAAGTCTTCGGGTCACGGTAAAGTCAAACCCTACTGTTGACTAAACTCTATACATGTGTTAATGCAAATCAAGACCGACTGATTAATAGTGTATCTAATACGACTATATCAGAATGCTTTGGCCAAAGACTTATGATCTTATTTGCCATTAAGAGTATAGGACATTCACCTGCTCACTAACAGGAGATAGAATCCTTTCTTGGCGTACAGTAAAGACTGCTACCTTCCCGTATAGTCCGCACTTCGAGGTCGACTCAGCAATTAAGCAAATGAGTCTAACTACTCTAATGACAAACTAAACGTCACAGGCACATCTTCTACTGAACCCTCAAGTCAAAGGTCCACGTATACTATCACAACCTTTCGATTCGTCATCGACTCTCCGAGAGTGAATACCGTGGTGATCAATCGAGTATGAGTCGTGTTCGAGTATACTGGCCCCACCAATATACTTATAACTATGCTATCAAGACGTGCACACGTCCTAGCATCAGTTATACAAGTCATATTAAAACTTAATGCCCATTTTAAGTTTATTAACTTGCGAACAATTTACGTAAATAAACTTTAAACACTTCCAGTACATTTTCTCTTATCCCATAACGAGAATGGAATGTTCGATTTATTTACATGGACTTCACTTCAATGTTTACCAAGTCAAGAATGCAATTGAAATACAATAAACAGTGAATGAATCGTATTGCCTTTTTATTAATTATTCCATAATTACAAGTATAATGCCCTTACTCTCTCATCCCCTGAGTGGCATTCGAGGGCATATTCCTAACAGGGTCTTCCTAGTTTGACGCCTCCGAACTTGGGTTTCTATTTTTCTAGCTGTGTGCACCATTTCTTCTAAGTCATGCATAGTCATGAGCACTAATTGGTCTCTAATCTCAACATTAAGTCCGGCTACGAACCTAGTCATGGTACTATCGTGGTCCTCCTCTATACGACATCTAATCAGTCCTGTTTCCATCTCCTTATAGTAATCCTCTACTGACTTAGTCCCTTGCCTTAAAGTTTGGAGACTATACCTAAGGTCCCTCATGAAATAGCTAGGAACAAATCTTTCCTTCATCACTCGCTTTTGTTCTTTGCATGTATCTATGGGTCTTTCCCCACGTCGATGCCTAAGTTAAACTACATGATCCCACCATACAAGAGCATACCCGGTGAACTCTACATTGGATATCTTAACCTTCTTAAGATCAGACAAATTTCGACACTCAAATTGTCCCTCGACCTTCCTAATCCATTCAAAATAAGTTTCGGGATCAGATTTGCCTTCAAAAGGTGGTATGGATAACTTAATACTACTTAAGTTATCGTCTACCCATACTCATTGTTCTCTAGGTTCTTGGTCAATCCTAGAATGTATGTCATCCTCAAAGTACTTGTCATATTCATCTTCCGGATAGTATTCGGGTGGTGGAGGGGCTGCCCTAACTCTACCCCTTCCTCTACCTCTATACCGTGAATCCCTTCCTCCCATCATGGGTTCTTTCTCTCGATCCTCCCTGTTTCTAATAGTAGGTTCGGGAGTTTGTGACGTTTTATGGGATTTTGGCTCTTCTTTCATTTCCAACATCATGTTTTCCATCCTTCGTATGTAGGATGTCAGGCCCTCGAGTTGGAATTGCACATCACGGAAGCTTTGGATTTTATTAGTAACTTGGTCATCGCTTAAGACCTCTTCCTCATCCACGGGATCCTTCCCAGCTCGTATAAGGGCTGGAGTTTCTCCATCCTTCGAGTTTCTTGATCCTGTCATCATGGTACTAAGTGATTCGAAACAGTAAGCAAGTATCGAGTAGCTTACTTAAAACACAACAACTTAACTCTAATGCGAATCACAAAATTATTTATATATATATATATATATATATATATATATATATATATGAGAATAAAGATAAGAGAGGAACGACAAAACCGTTCTCCGATGCCAAATAATATCGATCGGTACCCAACAGTGATCCCAATACAGGAACTGTTGTGAATCGTGGTTGTGTGAAGCGGAAGTGTAAGTTCTCGAGCGGAAGCAAACGAACAGCAAACAACAAATAATAATAGCGGACAGCACTTCGGTACAGCAGCACTTCGATACAGCTCTTCAATACAGCAGCACTCCGATACAACAATGTTCGGATAGCACTTCGATACAGCACTTCAATACAACATCACTTCGATACAGCAATGTTTGGACATCACTTCGATATAGCACTATTCGGACACCACTTTGATACAGACAGAATCGATGGCACTTCGATTTCAGCGAGAGTCGATCGTACATTGGTACAACAATAATTTGACAGTACTTCGTTACAGTAACAATGGACTATACTTCGGTACAACAATAATGGATTGTATTTCGGTACAGCAGCAATAGATTGTATTTCGGTACAACAACAATGGACACGGAAATAATGAGGGCACTTCAAACCCTTAGAATTAATCTCTATAATCCCCTTAGAATCCCGTTCTAAAGAAACGTTTGGAATTATTCTAAGAACTCAAGTTTCTGTGATTAAGACTTAACAATTTTATGAACTCAAATTGTAAGAATGTAGAAGTGAGAATTATAAGAATAATACTCAAGAAAATTCGATCAACAGCTCTGATTCTAGCACAAGGCCGAAATATTTTTTTTTTGATTTCAAAAGTTATATGATTTGATATTCATTACTTAAAGGTCTCCTTTTATAGGAGTGTACAGAACAAACTATATTATCCCTGACATATTAAACTAAGGGAATAAAATCAAGAGTGTCCCTATTTCTAAGACAATGCAGGGCGGTTACCATGTGACTAGATTAAACGGGAATAAACTAACAACAACTTAACTATAAAGTAAATAAAGAAGTCTTGAAAAAGGTCTTGGTCTTCACAATCATCACGTTCATTTTGAAGCCTTCACATGCTGAAGTCCTTTTCCCAAGACAACACCAAACATCACACCTTCCTTGAAGCTTCCTCACGCCTAAGTCTAATTTCCAAGTTAGGATGGATTTTTTTAATCATCAAGTCGACCTTCGGTTGTTCATCCTTTTTATAGAGTATTTCTCTTATCGAGTTTTATGATTTAACTCTCATTTTCAGGAAATACGACAAAGACGCCCTCATGCCATTATTTAGGCAATATCTGGGGTCCGCCCTAAAGCTTTCTGTTTTAGCTATATCTGGGCTGCCCTCAAGCAAAGCTATATCTGGGCTTAGGATTTGAACAACTGTCGGGCCTTCTTGAATCTCAAGTAGATCCACCGTTGCACAGTCACTAAACTTAGACATGATTTCCACTTCCAATTCGGGCAGCTTAAGGACGAGCTTGTCTTCTTCTTTTCTTTGGACTTGAATTCTTCTAGGTTCGGGGTCTTTATTTAGTGCACTCCAAGCAGCCTCAGTGTGAGGGTCTTCAAGAGAGGATTTGATCGAGGTCATACAGTAAACCTCTTGAGTAGGAATCGAGTTGTCTTCATAAAAGTTAGTAACAGATAATAAGGTAACAAGTGTGGAACGTGCATTAAGTTTATTTCGTGAGGTGGTGCTAGTGTCAGTCGTTCTCAATATTTCACTCGTTTGTTCTCTCAGCTTCCTAGCATGTGTACGTGTGATAGGACCAGTGGGGTCCATGACGGTTCCAACCGTTCCTAACTCTCTTGGTAGCACAATCGTGGTTGTATCATCCCCTCCCTCTTGAGAAGGATCTGTCCTCAGATCCGCGAGGTCACTTGCTTTAAACAAAGACAAATCAGAAACATTAAAAGTAGCAGATACATTGTATTCTCCTGGTAAGTCTAGTTTATAAGCATTATTATTTATCCTCTCCAAGATCATGAAAGGACCGTCTCCTCTTGGTAGCAATTTCGATCTCCTTTGTACAGGAAACCTTTCCTTCCTCATATGTATCCAAACCCAGTCTCCTGGTTCGAAGACCACTTCCTTTCTCCCTCGGTTGGCGCGCTCAACATACTGCTTAGTACGCCTTTCAATGTTAGCTCTTGCTTTCTCATGGAGCTGGTTAACTAGTTCGGCTTTCTTCTTCCCATCTGTACTAATTCTTTCAGTCACAGGCAAAGGCACAAGATCAAGTGGGGTCAAAGGATTAAATCCATAAACAATATCAAAAGGAGAAAATTGAGAAGCAGAATGCACTGTTCGATTATAAGCAAACTCAACATGTGGCAAACATTCTTCCCAAGTTTTAATGTTTGTTTTTATTATAACCCTTAACAATGTAGAAAGAGTTCTATTTACTACTTCGGTTTGCCCATCAGTTTGTGGGTGACAAGTGGTAGAAAATAGAAGCCTTGTGCCTAATTTAGCCCATAAGGTTTTCCAAAAATAACTTAGGAACTTAGCATCATGATCAGAAACTATAGTCCTAGGCATTCCATGTAAACGAACGATCTTTCTAAAGAAAAGATTAGCCACGTGAGATGCATCATCAATTTTGTGACAAGCTATGAAATGTGCCATTTTTGAAAACCTATCAACCACAACAAATATAGAATCCCTCCCATACCGGTTTCTAGGCAATCCCATCATGAAATCCATCGATATATCAGTCTAAGGAGTATTAGGAATGGGGAGTGGGGTGTACAAACCGTGAGGCTGAACTCGACTTTTATCCATTTTACATTCGATACGGCGACCACAAATACGAATGACATCTCGTTTCATACCCGGCCAGTAGAAATGTTCTTGCAAAATAGACAGGGTTTTATCAATGCCAAAATGACCCATCAACCCTCCCCCATGTGATTCGAGTAACAATAGTTCACGTATAGAGCTAGTAGGTATGCATAACTTATTTTTCCTAAACAGAAAACCATCACTCTTATAGTACTTATCTACTCCAGACTTCTCACAAGAAATGAAAATTTCGCCAAAATCAATGACTTTCTCGTACAGATTTTTAATCAATTCAAAACCAAGTATTTTCTATTCTAAAGCAGTCAGGAAGGTATACCTGCGAGATAGAGCATCAGCAACGACGTTCTCTTTTCCCTGTTTGGATTTGATTACGTACGGGAACATCTCTATGAATTCCATCCATAGAGCATGCCTCATATTCAACTTCTGTTGCCCCTTCAGATGTTTCAAGGACTCGTGATCAGTGTGTATCACGAACTCTTTGGGCCATAAGTAATGTTGCCAAGTTTCGAGTGCTCGAACCAAGGCATATAGTTCCTTGTCGTAAGTTGGATAGTTCAGCGAAGCTCCTCCCAACTTCTCACTGAAGTAGGCAATCGGCCTACCTTCTTGCATCAAAACAGATCCTATACCTGTACCGGATGCATCACACTCGATCTCAAAAGACTTAGCAAAATTCGGCAGGGCTAGTAGTGGAGCGTTCGTCAGTTTTTCTTTCAAGGCCTTGAAGGCCGTCTCTTGTTCCTGTTCCCACTTGAATCCAACATTCTTCTTGATTACCTCGGTCAAAGGGGCGGCTACAGTGCTAAAGTTGGGTACAAACCGACGATAGAAGCTTGCCAAGCCGTGGAAGCTTCGGACTTCGCTCACATTTTTGGGGCTGTTCCATTCTCTAATTGCCCTCACTTTCTCTTCATCGACCTGTATCCCCTGGGAACTAACAACAAAACCAAGGAAAGCCAATTTCTCGGTGCCAAAGTTGCACTTTTGGATGTTAGCAAACAAGTGTTCCTTTCTAAGCACAAGCAACACATCTTTCAAATGCTGTATATGTTCTTTCAAACTTTTGCTATATATTAGGATATCATCAAAGTACGCAACAACAAATTTTCCAATAAAAGTACGTAGAACATGATTCATTACCCTCATAAATGTGCTTGGTGCATTAGTGAGCCCAAATGGCATAACTAACCACTCATACAAACCATGTTTCGTTTTAAATGCCGTTTTCCACTCGTCTCCCTCTTTCATTCGAATCTGATGGTATCCACTTTTTAAATCAATTTTTGAAAATATTGTGGAACCATATATTTCCTCTAACATGTCGTCAAGTCTTGGGATGGGATGTCGATATTTCACTGTAATGTTGTTTATTGCACGACAGTCTACGCATATCCTCCACGAGCCATCTTTCTTTGGTACTAGTAATACCAGAACTGCACAAGGACTCATACTTTCTCTCACATGTCCCTTTGCTAGTAGTTCATCCACTTGCCTTTGCATCTCTTTAGTTTCTTCGGGGTTAATTCGGTATGCAGGACGGTTTGGTATTGAGGATCCTGGAACAAAGTCGATACAGTATTCTATGCCTCGAACGGGCGGCAATCCGGGTGGTGTCTCCTCAGGAAACACGTCTTCAAACTCTTGTAATAAAGAGACAATCAATGGATCAGTAGTATCAGGAATTGATGGAATATTAAGCAATACATCACAAAATTGTAATAGAACCACAGGCCGTCTTGCGAGCAAGGCCCGTTTAACTTCACTAGCCCTACAAAGGGCGACTATTTTTATCCCTTTAGGGACCGCCGTGACTGTTTTCTTTTCCTTCTCCTTTTTTTTCGCTTTATCTCAGCGCTTGTTCTAATATCCTCTGATCTTCAAGGATTTGCTTAGGGTTAATAAGTGATAGGTTGAATTTCTTCTTCCCAAAAATGAAGGAATACTTGTTCGAAAACCCATTATGAGTAACTTTGCGGTCGTACTGCCATGGTCTTCCTAAAAGGATCTGGGTGGCATGCATAGGGACGACGTCGCAAACTACTTCGTCCTCATATCTACCTATCTTAAAGGGCACGGTGCATCTACTCACTACTTTCAGTTCTCCAGCATTATTCATCCACATCAACTTATATGGTTTAGGGTGTCTTTCGGTTTTAAGTTCTAGTTTCTGTACCAAGGCTGTGCTAACGACATTGACACAACTACCCCCGTCTATGATCATACTATAGAGGTTCTCCTTAATGTAGCATCTACATTGAAACAAGTTCTCCCTATGGCTATACTCATCTTCCACTACCTTAGCTGACAAGGACATTCTAAGCACTACATTAATCTTCCCTTCTAAGATCTCTTCATTACATTCTTCTATCTCTTCTCCACTATCACTTTCAGTCGCTATTTCCCCTGACTTAATGACTACAGCTCGCTTATTTGGATAGTTTGGGGCTATGTGACCTATACCTTGACACCTATAGCATTGAATCTCATGTGTCCTAGGTTGAGGTTTGGAATTTGGTGAAGGTTGGGACTTAGTTGGTGGATTAGGGGCTGTCTGGACCCTAGTGACCGACGGTTTTGGATCTTCCTTATGGTTAGTGGACTATCTCGGTTTCCATGGGATACTAGGAGTGGGGGTCTTCCTAGTTTGACGCCTCCAAACTTGGGTTTCTATTTTTCTAGCTGTGTGCACCATTTCTTCTAAGTCATGCATAGTCATGAGCTCTAATTGGTCTCTAATCTCAACATTAAGTCCGGCTAAGAACCTAGTCATGGTACTATCGTGGTCCTCCTCTATACGACATCTAATCAGTCCTGTTTCCATCTCCTTATAGTAATCGTCTACTGACTTAGTCCCTTGCCTTAAAGTTTGGAGACTATACCTAAGGTCCCTCATGTAATAGCTAGGAACAAATCTTTCCTTCATCACTCGCTTTTGTTCTTTGCATGTATCTATGGGTCTTTCCCCACGTCGATGCCTAAGTTAAACTACATGATCCCACCATACAAGAGCATACCCGGTGAACTCTACATTGGATATCTTAACCTTCTTAAGATCAGAAAAATTTTGACACTCAAATTGTCCCTCGACCTTCCTAATCCATTCAAAATAAGTTTCGGGATCAGATTTGCCTTCAAAAGGTGGTATGGAGAACTTAATACTACTTAAGTTATCGTCTACCCGTACTCGTTGTTCTCTAGGTTCTGTATGTCATCCTCAAAGTACTTGTCATATTCATCTTTCGGATAGTATTCGGGTGGTGGAGGGGCTGCCCTAACTCTACCCCTTCCTCTACCTCTATACCGTGAATCCCTTCCTCCCATCATGGGTTCTTTCTCTCGATCCTCCCTGTTTCTAATAGTAGGTTCGGGAGTTTGTGACGTTTTATGGGATTTCAGCACTTCTTTCATTTCCAACATCATGTTTTCCATCCTCCGTACGTAGGATGTCAGGCCCTCGAGTTGGAATTGCACATCACGGAAGCTTTGGATTTTATTAGTAACTTTGTCATCGCTTAAGACCTCTTCCTCATCCACGGGATCCTTCCCAGCTCGTCTAAGGGCTGGAGTTTCTCCATCCTTCGAGTTTCTTGATCCTGTCATCATGGTACTAAGTGATTCGAAACAGTAAGCAAGTATCGAGTAGCTTACTAAAAACACAACAACTTAACTCTAATGCGAATCACAAAATTATTTATATATATATATAGATATATGAGAATAAAGATAAGAGAGGAACGACAAAACCGTTCTCCGATCCAAATGATATCGATCGATACCCAACAGTGATACCAATACAGGAACTGTTGTGAATCGTGGTTGTGTGAAGCGGAAGTGTAAGTTCTCGAGCGGAAGCAAACGAACAACAAACAACAAATAATAATAGCGGACAGCACTTCGGTACAGCAACACTTCGATACAGCTCTTCAATACAGCAGCACTCCGATACAACAATGTTCGGATAGCACTTCGATCTGACACTTCAATACGGCTGACGCCCGATCTGACAATGTTTGGACATCACTGATCTGACACTATTCGGACACCACTTTGATACATACAGAATCGATGGCACTTCGATTTCAGTGAGAGTCGATCATACATCGGTACAACAATAATTGGACATTACTTCGTTACAGTAACAATGGACTATACTTCGGTACAACAACAATGGATTGTATTTCGGTACAGCAACAATGGACACGGAAATAATGAGGGCACTTCAAACCCTTAGAATTAATCTCTATAATCCCCTTAGAATCCTGTTCTAAAGAAACGTTTGGAATTATTCTAAGAACTCAAGTTTCTGTGATTAAGACTTAACAATTTTATGAACTCAAATTGTAAGAATGTAGAAGTGAGAATTATAAGAATAATACTCAAGAAAATTCGATCAACAGCTCTGATTCTAGCACAAGGCCGAAATATTTTTTTTTGATTTCAAAAGTTATATGATTTGATATTCATTACTTAAAGGTCTTCTTTTATAGGAGTGTACAGAACAAACTATATTATCCCTGACATATTAAACTAAGGGAATAAAATCAAGAGTGTCCCTATTTCTAAGACAATGCAGGGCGGTTACCATGTGACTAGATTAAAAGGGAATAAACTAATAACAACTTAACTATAAAGTAAATAAAGAAGTCTTGAAAATGGTCTTGGTCTTCACAATCATCACGTTCATTTTGAAGCCTTCACATGCTGAAGTCCTTTTCCCAAGACAACACCAAACATCACACCTTCCTTGAAGCTTCCTCACGCCTAAGTCTAATTTCCAAGCTAGGATGGATTTTTTTAATCATCAAGTTGACCTTCAGTTGTTCATCCTTTTTATAGAGTATTTCTCTTTTCGAGTTTTATGATTTAACTCTCATTTTCAGGAAATACGACAAAGACGCCCTCATGCCATTATTTAGGCAATATCTAAGGGTTCGCCCTCAAGCTTTCTGTTTTTAGCTATATCTGGGCTGCCCTCAAGCAAAGCTATATCTGGGCTTAGGATTTGAACAACTGTCGGTCCTTCTTGAATCTCAAGTAGATCCAATGTTGCACAGTCACTAAACTTAGACATGATTTCCACTTCCAATTCGGGCAGCTTAAGGACGAGCTTGTCTTCTTCTTTTCTTTGGACGTGAATTCTTCTAGGTTCGGGGTCTTTATTCAGTGCACTGTGCACTCCAAGTAGCCTCAGTGTGAGGGTCTTCAAGAGAGGATTTGATCGAGGTCATACAGTAAACCTCTTGAGTAGGAATCGAGTTGTCTTCATAAAAGTTAGTAACAGATAACAAGTGTGGAACGTGCATTAAGTTTATTTCGTGAGGTGGTGCTAGTGTCAGTCGTTCTCAATATTTCACTCGTTTGTTCTCTCAGCTTCCTAGCACATGTACGTGTGATAGGACCAGTGGGGTCCATGACGGTTCCAACCGTTCCTAACTCTCTTGGTAGCACAACCGTGGTTGTATCAAAGAGTTTAAGACAAAAAACATAGAGAAATGCATGAAATGTTTGGTCTTTAACAAAATAGAATCATCATCATAGGAAAGAAAATTGGCTAATCAAGGCCGGCTACCGGAGGTGTCGGAGGGATCCCGAAATGAGTACAAATGCTCTTAACCATAAGCTTTATCTCGCTCATTTCTTTTCCAACTTATCCATTCGAGCTACCATCTTGGACGAGGAACTCTCCTATCTTGGGCGAGAAGGACCGGGCTGAGAAGAAGGACGAGGCCGAGTATGAGCAATCCCACATGATGTAATCCTCTCCTCTGGTCTCGGTGGCACACCATCAACTAAACGATCGTCATCTTTAATCTAGGCAAAGTAAACCCAACCACGGTTTCGCGTACGGAGATATCTCATGGTCCGGATGGTACCCTCGGTGACTAGGCTCCCCCTCGAGATGGCGACCCCGCGTAACCCTATAAGATCAACTCCAGCATTCTCAAATATATCAGTCAAAATAGATCCAAACGGCATTCCGGACTTTCGTTGACGGTCGACCTTTGCGTAGATCTTTTTGTGGAAAATTAGACCTTTTTCCACAAACCATTTGAGAACAATTGAAGCAAAATTAACTTGATGATCTTTCCAAACATGGTAAATGATTTCCATGTCGACATTTACAAGACGATGTTGAGCATTAACCTTAGGCATTAGACATCTAGTGATAGCATCGTGAAGTAAACGAATATTGATTCCGAAATCATTGTTTTCAAAACGGCCCGAATGTACTTCAATCACAGCTTTGTCCATCAAGAAATCACGGACCTTAGATTCATGAACTCCATAACTTTCATCGTCAGAAAAATTGTCAATTACTTCATCTGGAGCGGCAAATTCTCCTTTACAACGAAATCCCTCATTAGGGAGACCAAAAAGTTCGGATAATTTTGTAGCATCGAACATGATAGGTTTTCCACAGACAAAAGAATTGACAATGGCTAATCCCTCAGAATCATAAGTCACAAAAAAATTCGCGTAAAATTCCCGTACGCAATCCACAAAAATAGGTCGAGCAAGACTTACGAAACGGTTGATACCGAGCATATAAAAAAATTCTTCTATTTCAATGCAAATAGAGTTCAGATATTCAAAGTCAAAATGGTGACTTGGAGTTACCTCTTCGTCGATTAACACTTCTTTGAAAATCTTTGCGGCTTGGGCATTCCTGAAAATTGGTTCTCCAGGGGTTAAATAAGAGGATTGAGATGTCTCTCCTCTACGTTTCTTGTTCGTCCTAGTAGCCATTTGATGGAGTTGGTCGGAAATTTGAGAGATCGGTCGGTATATTTGGAGTTGAGATTAGGGCTCGTCGGCAGATGAGAACGGGATTAGGGAAAGAATGTAAGAAAACTGACGATCTGGGTATTTAAGTAACAGTGTCAAAAGGCTTTACGTACGTTATAGGATATAGGTAACGTACGTAGCGAAAAATCTAAAACTCACTGGACTAAAAACTGAGATTAGTTACGTACGTAGTCCAAAGCACCGTTACGTACATAATGTCCTCTTACATACGTAATACTTCTGTATTAATGGCCGTAAGCCGGACCAAATGAATAGTGATTTCCTTTTGATTAGATCCCAATTTTAATGACCATCTAATATAAATATGATGAATATGCAACACTTAAAATTGATCAACATGTCTCATTCCTAAATTTATGCGAATAAAGTTGAAAGCTTCTTCGGATAATGGTTTTGTAAAAATATCCGCCAATTGTTCATTTGTACCAACAAATTGGAGACGTACATTCCCGTTTTGGACATGGTCACGAATAAAATGGTGACGGATTTCTATATGTTTTGTCCTACTATGCAAAATGGGATTTTTGCTTAGATTAATGGCACTAGTATTGTCACAAAAAAATAGGTGTATTTTAAAGTTCGATGCCATAATCTAGTAGTTGATTTTTGATCCAAAGGACTTGTGCACATGCACTTCCCGCAGCCACATATTCTTCTTCAGCTGTGGAAGTAGCGACACTGGTCTGTTTCTTACTCCCCCATGAAATTAAACAAGAACTCATAAAATGACAAGTTCCGGTGGTGCTCTTTCTATCAATTTTACATCCTCCGAAATTGGCATCACTATATGCAAAAAGTTGAAAATCAATGCTAGAAGGATACCACAGACCTAAGCCAACAGTATATTTTAAATAACGAAAAATCCTTTTGCATGCAATGAAATGGGATTCTTTAGGATTCGCTTGAAAACGAGCACATAAGCAAGTAGCAAACATTATATTGGGTCTAGATGCAGTTAAATAAAGTAAAGAGCCGATCATACCTCGATACTGTTTTTGGTCAACAGACTTACCTTTTTCATCTTTGTCGAGCTTAAGAGTGGAAGACATAAGAGTACATATTTCTAAGCAATCTTCCATCTTAAATTTCTTTAGGAGCTCATTCACGTACTTGGATTGGTGAATGAATATTCCGTCATTGAGTTGCCTAATTTGGAGTCCGAGAAAGTTTTTCAACTCTCCCATCATGCTCATTTTGAACTCTCCCTTCATAAGATTTGAAAATTCTTGGGACAGAGATTCGTTAGTTGCACCAAAAACAATGTCGTCCACATAAATTTGGCAAATAAGCATATCATAACCTAAGTTCTTAATAAATAGGGTATTATCAACATTACCTCTTTTATACCCATTTGAAATAAGAAAAGTGCTTAAACGATCATACCATGCTCTCGGAGCTTGTTTTAATCCATAGAGAGCTTTATGGAGCTTGTACACATGATCTGGATGATTATAATCTTCAAAACCTGGCGGTTGCTTGATATACACCTCCTCCTGGATGATTCCATTTAGGAACGTACTTTTTACATCCATTTGATGGAGTTTGATTTTCTTGTATGCGGTGTTGTGTCAAGATTTATTCATCCCGACAGGCGATCGACTATAAGGCCGAGCGACCAAGTCAACACCAGTCAAACTATGGCTAGCCCGCCAAGTCGAAGGAACCAGACCACCCTCAGGTACCTAGCGATCGACTCCCAAGGCGATCGCCCTTTGGTATCTGGCGATCGACTCTAGTGTCTGGCTAAGGACAATCGGCCTACGCCCCGAACAGAGATGATCGCCCGTCAAAGTCATCGAAGACTGGATCTCAGAACAGCACCCGCGTGCAGATCCACAAAAGGCGCTGACAGACAAGATCTTTGCTGACAGACAAGACCTTTGACCACAGCCTGTCACCTACCTCACCTACCGGCAGGCGCGCCGAAAGTTGTCAGTGGGACCGCCCGTGACAGCAACTCAGGACGCGTTCAGGATCCCCATTAGATCGTACAGCTGGCTGCCAGCAGTAGCCGCGGACTTTAAGGGA
Organism: Orobanche coerulescens; assembly: GCA_033398695.1. Classification (NCBI taxonomy): domain Eukaryota; kingdom Viridiplantae; phylum Streptophyta; class Magnoliopsida; order Lamiales; family Orobanchaceae; genus Orobanche; species Orobanche coerulescens. The sequence goes on along the minus strand of CM065816.1, from coordinate 110,716,117 downwards.
ACAAGCCCATGTGCTAAAAGACGATCGCCCGATTATTATAATACAGAAAAGGCGATCGCCCGGCAGATAAAAAGTCCTATAAATAGAGAACCTCCTCCTACTGGAAAAAGGTTCAGAACTTATTCACTTACATTCCGAATTCATTCACTGAAATACAGTAGAACACACATACTATCAAGCTCCCTGCTTTCTCGCTGGAATCCATCTCAGGACTTCTCTCTCCGAATCTCCCGTCCAGAAGACGAACGGCAGAGGCAGCAAGTCTCCACTAGACAGATTCCAAGAGATTCATAAGCCCAGGAGCCCAAGCATCCAACTAAATACTCGCCGTGAGAGACTGTCGATCTCTCGCCGCCGCGACTGTTCATCTCTTTTATTACAAGAACTCACAGAGCACCACATCTGGTTCTTCCGGCAATCTACACGCTCACTAGCTAAGATAACAAGAATCTTTACACTCATTGTAATTGTATTCTTACATTAGTACTTGTATCCCCGAATATTAGTATTAATAATATCTCGCGAGAGCATTCAAGCCCGGGACTAACAACCCCGGCAAATCTTGTGTTATTTATCTTTCTCACGGAAGTGCTCTTGCATTTGTTTGCTATCCATCCATTCCAGCAATATCTATCTCCGGATAATATTTTGGGTAGCAACAATTGGCGCTAGAGGAAGGGGATCTAACCCTCAAATTTTTATTCCTACCGTCCTAAAGAACACTCACTGTTCTCGGGGCATATACTTGAAGTGACACTCACTGCGCTTCAAAGAAAACCTTCAGAATCATGACATCCGCCGGTACATCGAAGAGAGCCGCTCTCCGAACCGCCGGACACCATATCCCGGCTCAATCCGAACCCCAGCCGACGACAGGGGGAAGCCGGAGCAACGCGAGACTCTCGATCCCGCACCCGAGAGATGGCCCCAACCTCTCACTCGATCAGTTCCAAACCGAGGAACAGATCGAGGAGGCTATGGCCATCCTAGAGGAGCGACGGAGAGCATGCGCGTCGCCCGCGATAACTCCCTCGATCGTCCGCCGCATGGGAAAACGGAAATTCAACGGGCTACTGAGCGAGCGATCGTCAGAAAGCCCCAATTCGCGAGAAAAGGATCTCGCACAACCGGAAGGATCCATATTCAATCGCTTGGGACGCGACCTATCCTGGCGACCGGGGCATTCTGTTTCCAACCACGAAAAAACGGAATCCGAATCCGTCAGCAGGAGTTCGGCCTACCCACCTCACAGCCGAACGCAGGTCAGCCATCTGACTCCCGTCCCGATCGCCAGGGGATCAGTACTCAATCGCCTTGGCACCCGCTCCGAGCGTCGAGCCGCGAGCAGCCAGGACACGACGATGGCCGCTATCTCTGGCCTTGACTCGGCGAGATGAAAGCACTCTTGGACACCTGGGGCAAGTGCCGGCAAAAGATCACCGGCTGGCCGAGCCACTCGCGGTCCACATCGAGCTTGCCCCCATACAACCAACGATCGCTCCTCCCAAAACACCTCTGTATGAGGGAGATCGGATCCGAAACCCACGAGTAAATTCCGAATCTACATGGTAGGTGTGGGGCATCTGATGCAACCAAGTGCCGGATCTTCCCGTTAACATTGGGCGAGCTGGCCCATAGGTGGTACGCCTCACTACCACCACGATCAATCACCTCCTTTAAGAAACTGGCGAATGACTTCACGTCATACTTCGCCAGCAAGGTCGCCAGACCAGAAGGCCCCCACCGCGTGATGAAAATCAGGCAGGGGAAAGACGAAACCGATGTAGATTACATCGACCGAGTAGACGAAATCATCCTCACCGGCGAACCCGTCAGTGACGAGCTCGCTCTCTATTCGGTCATGGGGGGATTCTACGGTCATTCACTCATGTTTAGACATCTTACCAAGGATATTCCCCCAACCTACGCGATCTTCCGCGCTAAGGCTGCCAATTTTCTGGCCAGACAAAGGCTACTCACCCTCCACCTAGGCGAGGAAACGCCAACTCCTGTCCAGAAGACGACGATCGCCAATGTAAAGAAGGCGATCGCCAAGCCACCCGGAGATCTCAAGGCCTTCGAGGACATGGAAGCCCATCTCCTCCATACATTCAACCGAACGCCGGCACATATTTTCTATGCCATCAAGGGGCACGAAAAGCTCAAAAAGCCAAAGGCGATAAGGGACCACGGTCACCTGGACAACAATCAATATTGTGCCTACCATAAGAGTCCCGGCCACAGCACCAACCAATGCCGCGACCTCCTCAAACAGCTCTGGAGATTGTTCGAGGAGGGCAAGTTGGACAGCTTATTGGCTTAGCCGAAACCCCTACCAACCTATATACACGATCGTCCGAGTCGAACACAAAACAGGCTGGAAAACTCATACGAGCCGACCCCTGGATCAACCTCGGCGACCGTCTCTACATGTTTCAACCAAGAGAAGGGGACCTCAGAAGTCTCCCCGATCTCCCCCTTTATTTAAGAAACTGGAGGACTCGCTCGCCATCTACAGTTCACCATCCAACACGATGGACTAAGGCACGAGATCGCCTCCCCCGCACAACGTACACCGTCGAAGGTCGGCATTTACATGACGATCCAAGGTGGAAGAGTGCAACCATGGTCCTGGTGGTCGATGGAACCGACTGCTTAGGCCGTGCAAGGTCCCTTTGGGCCAAGATCACCCGCCCTTCGTTTAAATACGAGGCCGGCGTAGTCTGAGGGCCCTCCAAAGTTAATCAGTGGACACGATCGCTCGCCCTCAAAGGTTCATCATTTAACATGGTGAACCCGGACAATGCGACGTGCCACAACTCCCGTCTCGACGTACACCGTCGAGGTTCGCCATCTTCATGGTGGGCCGAGGTGGAAGCAGAGCTAAACAAGCCGCGGACGTGGAGTTGAATCATCCGACGCTGCCCCGCGCAAGGACTCCTCCAGACCAAGACCGCACGCCCTTCGTTTAAATACGAGGCGAGGCGCAGCCTAACAGAGGACCCTCATAATAAAGTGAGTCACGAGACACTCAATGTCTTCGCGCATCAAGACATGCTCAAGGAGTCGGTCCATCGAACTCCGCGATCGTGCACGGTTCCTCAAGATGGACGACCGTCCCCGAGGATTTGACAAAGTTGACGACCGCTCACTCAACGAATTATTTTCATCCCCTTACTTCCACTAAGTGAATAAAAACAAAGGGGAAGAGTGCGGACTACCAGAACGACGATCGTCCCTCTTCAACCACATACGGAGATCGCCATTTTTCAGATGTTGTGCAGCGATCGAATTTGTAGTAAAAGTTATCTTTATGAGTTTATCAATTTATTTGGAACTACCCTAACAACGATCTCTCCTCACACATTTGTACGAAGTCAAACAAAGACTCAAAAATAACAATCATTCAAGTGATAAGTCAGAAATTCAAACGTTCATTTCATTACTTGAAAAGATCAAAATACATGGTCGCCCGAAGGCCTAAATGCTACAAAAGAAAGCTACGAATTACAAGGAAATAAGCTAAAACATCAAAAATGAAGTCCCTCAGGCCCTTGCCTGGCCTTCGCCATCAGCATCCGGTGCGGTCCCCTCATCTTCCGGAGCGTCGGGATGAGCAAGATTGGCCGGAGTCGGATACCAGCTCAAATCCACGCCGATATCCACAAGATCCAAGATCGGCAAGGAGAAAGTTGAATGGAGAGGATGCTCCAACGCATACGCCTTGAAGTTCTCAGCAAGAGGCCCGACCTCCAAACCTCCTTTCTTAGCTGCTCGGATCGAGTCGGCGAACGCCAAATAATAGGCGAACTCGCTGACAAACTCCAAGTTTTGAAAGGGGTCAGCCTTGGTCGCCTCTACCTCTCTTTTCAGCTCCGCCATCGCCTGTTGCGACCCCTGGAGTTCGGCCTCCCTCGCAGCAACCTTCTCCCTCGACTCCGCCAGCTCGCTAGTCAACCGAGCAATCATCACCTTCTGACGATCGACCTCCTCCTCAGCAACCTTCTCTGCCCGGACGGCATTCATCATCCTGTCCCGGAATCGGTCAACCGCCAAACGAGACAACTCGGTCTCCTTCTTCGTCAGCTCAAGCTCGTGGCTCGCCCGCTTGGCTGCCTCCAAAGAGTCCTTCTCCATCGCCACGATCTTATCGGCAAACTCGGCGTTCTCTTTCCGAGCCGCCTCGAGATCCGTCTGCAGGAGAATAGTGGAAGGCCGCCCCTCAAACTCCTGCGCAGCCTGGACAGCCATGGTCGCCGTCTGGAGAGAAAGGGCGAGAACTGCCTGCATCGTACTCCCCGATCGCTGACGAGCGATCGCATCCAGATCGGTCGTCCAGGCCTTCGGCAGAGCAGCAGCGGCCTTGCTGACGTATTGAGGGATGTCCCAAGACTCGCGAGGAGATCGGCTCGCTAGGAAATCCACGACCATCGGCGGGCAAGACGGATCCGTGCTACGGATCCTACATCAATACAACAAAGTTAATACAACTCCTACGCTATAGCAAGTTTCAACACAAAAACGCAATCTACCTCTCAGCCTTCTCGGGGTCCCGACCGAAATACGGTTTCCCTCGAGGAGTCTCAGCGTCCGCGATCGCCATCTCCCGCATGAAAGCCGCAGAGGGCGGCTCATTCTCCGGAGCGAGAACGGTGATCGGAGGCGCAGCGATCGGCACCTCATTGGCGGGGGGCAGGAACCGGAGTTTATTCCGGCCTCGGCCTCTTGCGATTCGTTCGAAGCCCCTCTCCCTCCTCAGCCACGATCAGCTCCACGTGAGGTTCCGCGTCCGGAACAATTGGCAACGCAACAGGTGGGGCCCGAGACGACTTCTTGTGGCGGAGACGGCCTAGAACTCCAGGATTCGACATGGCGATCTCCGGCGGGGGCTCCAAAAAGCGAGGAAAGCGAACCTGTACAGTTAAGACGATCGACCAACAGTCAGAAACTTTCCTCAAGTAAGGCGATCGCCTAGAAAGTGAAGGTCGCAGAAACTCATACCTGGTACCGAGAGATGTCTCGGGAAACGGAATAGCCGAGCCGACAACCAACGACTCTCCTTATTGATCCGGTTAGCGTCAAGCTCGTCGTCCGACAAGCTCTTTATCCGCTCCCAGACAACCAGGAAGTCAAAAGGCAGCTCCTCGACCGCCGGAATGTGAAAACCTGCAAAACCAAAATAAAATTAGATCAGTTCAAAACGCATCCGAACGAAGGGAGAGTCTAAACCCTTACCGGGATTCCTCTCCCGAAACTCAGTAGGGATCTCCAGCTCGCCCGAAGGATTGTCGCTCGCAGAAGCCCTCCACTTGACGGCGACCCAGAACCACTTTGTCCGATCGCCCCGCATCTTATTTGGGACTCCATGGATTACCCGACCAGATCGGCCCTGAATATGGTAACCGCCGACCGACCCTTTCTTAGCCGTCAGCTTGAACAAATGGTTCATCTCCAACGGCGATGGGAGGCGGTACAGGCGGTGACCGCCGAAAAGAGTGAGAGTGCAGATAATTTGGAGCCAGGCGTTCGGCGTCAGCTGAAGTGGCGCCACGTTCCAAGCGGCGGCGGTGGGAGGCGATGAAGATAGAGAGCGCGGCCGGCCTCCATAATCGCCTCATTCACGGCGACCATACCCATCGGGGGCTGATCGGCTCGCTCATTCTCCGCCGGCGTGAACATGTCCACATCTGAAGGAACATGGAACCTCGTCCTACAGACGGCCAGATCTTTCCTGGTCGTCGAACTCCGGATTTGGCCAAGTGACCACAAAGATCGCTGCGCAGCCCGGTACTGCGACCGTTTGGGAAGCTGATAAGGGTAGGCAACCGAATATCCCCGGAAATCGAATCTCGGAGTCGGACCGGCCAACTTCTCCATTATCTCAGCAAAAGCCTTGTAGGCCCGGCCGAAAGCGCTATGCTGCTCCCAGTAGGCCCTAATCGCCAGATCTCTCTCTAGCTGCGATCGCCTATCTTCAGCAGCCGCTTCCTTAGCGACGTCGACTTCATTAAATAAAGCCTCGATTTCTGCAGGGTCGATTACGGCCCGAATAGCCTCAGCGGCCATCTCCAGGTGGAAGTCAGAAGAAGGTCCTCCCCGGACAGTCGATGTCCCGGCGGCGGAACTGGTACCCACTCCATGTGATGATGATGTTCCGGCCATTCTCAAAGAAAGAAAGGAGAAAAGGATTTTTCTTACCCGAAGGTGAAATCGAACGACGGTCGGCACTAAGATCTTCAGAAAAATCTTCAGCAAGTCCTTCCTTCTCCAGTAAGTGCGCGTGAGGACGAAGACTGCAGCACCGCGCCCTTTTATAGGGGATGGCAGGGACTCGTTTGCAATAAGAGAAAATCTCAGGGGTCGGATCTCAAACGACACATTTATTGACTCCCTCGAGACCCGCATATGCGTCTTTTCAAGGACGCGTCAGCCGAGGAGTCATTAATGACCGTTGATATCCTCCAACAGAAGCCCGACACGTGCGCGGAGGCTTTTCCACGCCCATTGCCTTTTCCCGCACAGTTTAGCGGCCAACCAGGTCGTCCAAACTCAGAATATATCGGCTCAAAGACGATCGCCAGTCCATTTAAATGCAGAGTCGCTCGTCAAAAGTTCAGCGATCGCCAGAGAACCACCTCACCCCACGTTTCCAACATAGGAGCGAGCTGGGGGGCAATTGTTGTGTCAAGATTTATTCATCCCAACAGGCGATCGACTATAAGGCCGAGCGACCAAGTCAACACCAGTCAAACTATGGCTAGCTCGCCAAGTCGAAGGAACCAGACCACCCTCAGGTACGTAGCGATCGACTCCCAAGGCGATCGCCCTTTGGTATCTGGCGATCGACTCTAGTGTCCGGCTAAGGACAATCGGCCTACGCCCCAAACAGAGATGATCGCCCGTCAAAGTCATCGAAGACTGGATCTCAGAACAGCACCCGCGTGCAGATCCACAAAAGGCGCTGACAGACAAGATCTTTGCTGACAGACAAAACCTTTGACCACAGCCTGTCACCTACCTCACCTACCGGCAGGCGCGCCGAAAGTTGTCAGTGGGACCGCCGTGGCGACAACTCGGGACGCGTGCGAGCTCCCCATTGGATAAATGCAGTGTTGCCCAGCCAGCGGACTTTAAGGGAACAAGCCCATGTGCTAAAAGACGATCGCCCGATTATTATAATACAGAAAAAGCGATCGCCCGGCAGATAAAAAGTCCTATAAATAGAGAACCTCCTCCTACTGGAAAAAGGTTCAGAACTCATTCACTTACATTCCGAATTCATTCACGGAAATACAGTAGAACTCACATACCATCAAGCTCCCTGCTTTCTCGCCGGAATCCATCTCAGGATTTCTCTCTCCGAATCTCCCGTCCAGAAGACGATCGGCAGAGGCAGCAAGTCTCCACTAGACAGATTCCAAGAGATTCATAAGCCCAGGCCAAGCATCCAACTAAATACTCGCCGTGAGAGACTGTCGATCTCTCGCCGCCGCGACTGTTCATCTCTTTTGTTACAAGAACTCACAGAGCACCACATCTGGTTCTTCCGGCAATCTACACGCTCACTAGCTAAAATAACAAGAATCTTTACACTCATTGTAATTGTATTTTTACATTAGTACTTGTATCCCCGAATATTAGTATTAATAATATCTCACGAGAGCATTCAATCCCGGGACTAACAACCCCGGCAAATCTTGTGTTATTTATCTTTCTCACGGAAGTGCTCTTGCATTTGTTTGCTATCCATCCATTCCAGCAATATCTATCTCTGGATAATATTTTGGGTAGCAACATGCGGCAAAGGCACAGAGAAGACGAATTGCCTCAAGACGAGCAACAGGAACAAAAGTTTCCTCATAATCCAAGCCTTCTTCTTGATTATAACCTTGGGCGACCAACCTGTAATATCCGCAATTTTCGATTTTCGGTAAATTTATTTTTTCGCCGGAGTCCATTTTGACGACTCTCTCATGACCATTTCGTCATTTCGAGAATGATTAATTCTGCACTTTTTGTCATCCGAGTTCATTTCGGTATCGTTTTGTTGAGTTCCGAGCTTTTTAGCGACTTTTCCGCACTTGAGTTCGATTCTTGCGAATCTCGTCCGAAACTGTTGTTTCGAGTTTCTCGTAAGTTCATTTAATGTTATTATTCATGTTGCGAGCTTTGGTTTGGTGTTTCGATCGCGTATCGTGATTTTCGGACGTTTTGGGCCATTTTCGTAATTTCCCAAAGTTTTGGGTAATTACTTCCGTTGTCGAATTCCGAGCCTTCGGGTGGTCGGAATCGTGTGTTCTATTAGCTCTTAGATTCGTCTTTGCGAGTAATTCGTAACCGTAACTTCGATTCGTATTCAGGTTCGGGTTTCGGGGTCGTTCGGATCGTCGTTGTGGTTCGGACGTAATTTTCGGTCTAACTGGAGGGGGCTCGGACACATGCGACACGGCCACAACGGCTGTTGAGCGCCGTGTCTGCGCCAGGTCGGCCATGGTAGCGACTGCCGAGACACGACCGAGACACACGGTATGCAGGCGTTTCTTGCGCCGTGTCCGTGAGCCTATAAATATGGCCGAGCAGTCGCTTTTTTTTCACTCATTTCATTTCCTATCCTTCTGTCCCTTGGTGGAGTCTTTGGGAAGTCGAAGACATGTTGTTATACTATGAATCCACGAAGTTTTGGAGTTCATAACATCAATTGATCATCACGTAACATCCTTCATCCAATGAATCAAGGCAAGTTTTCTTAAAATCTAGTTTTGGGGATTTTGTTCGATTTGTCCGTTTAATCCGTTTTAACTCAGAATAGTGATGTATTTATGATTGTTAAACAATATTATGTCAAATTCCTTGCTGTTCCTCGGTTGAATCGCCGAGGATTCATCGTTTTATTGAGTATCTTATCGACGCCTTGAAGGTGTTCGATAAAATGTCGCAAAGAGGATTCGAGCGTTCTACGATTATTCTTCCTCGTTCGTTCGTTAATTTATTGATGGTATGATGTTAGGGTCATATTTCTCGCAAAGAATTCGAGTCGGAACCCTTCCATTCGTCGTTTTCTTCAAGCTTTTCGATCGTGGGTGTATTCATTGTCTTCGCCGGAGAATCGTAGGTGTTCGAGGTGTCCCGACTGATCCGTGATTGTGGGAGTGTCCGTTATCGATTATCGAGGCAAGTATCTTGCCCATACATTACGTGTTTTGTGGATATTATCGTTGTTAATAGTCGATATGTGCTAAATAAATATTAATAACCATTTTTCAAAAGAATCGGTATATTTACCATCATGGTTTTTGTAAAGGTGACCCGTGTGTGTCGGGAATTAATATGCTTAGTTGAATATGTGTGCTAGTGTCGAGTATAGAATCACCTTACTTTCTTGTGATGTCATTGCGTATGATTATGTCGTTGGTAAATGTAAAGTGTAATTCTTTTGTCAAATTATGTGCTTGGAGTCACGTGTTTATGGATGAATAGGTGAGTTTGTGTGATATTGGTTGTGTCGTTCGGTGCTGTTGAGATCTTGTGCTTCCTTGTGAATTGTTATAGTTTTGGGTCGTAAGTACGTGTTGGATAATTTGGCCATTCTAGCAAAGTACCTCGACTATATATATTTTGTGTGTTTGACCTTTGAGAGTCGTGGTTTTGTAATCTGTGAATTGTTGTTCTTCCACCTGGGGATGGCATGTGGCCTCTGGGGGCCGATACTAATGGGTACGGCCACGTAAGTGGACTTGGGTGCGTGTGTTGATGTTCTTCCACCTGGGGACGGTTCGACGGGACCTCTGGGGGCCGATACTAATGGGTACGGCTGCGGAAGTGGTTTCCCACCTGGGGACGGTCCGACGGGGCCTGTGGGGGCCGATACTAATGGGTACGGCCACGGGTTACCAAGTGTGGTTTCTGTGATATTGATGTTGATGTTTTGATGATCAATTGTGATATTGTCCGGAGTATCACAATGTTTTGCGCTCGGGGTCGAGAGACATTATATATCGAGTCTTGGTGCTTGGCTAGAATGGCATAAGAATAATGTGTTATGTGTAATGTGTCCTTGTTAGTGAATTGCAGTGGATGATCGGGTCGTTGTCCCTGTGTTTTGTGATCGAAATGGTTGGGCCGTGGACCCCGTATTTTGTTGACGGATTTATATTTTGGAAAAAGAACTTTGGGGCTGTGACCCTAAATGACTTTCGAGGAATTAAGAACTTTTCAATTTCAAATGTTTTCAAAACTCCCGAGATTTGGAAGTGTTTTCAAAGTGCTTACTTACTTCGTTTCTACTTTCAAGACTTGAACTATTTTTAACTAAATATACCTCGGGAAGTCTTTCGTTGTATTCTCAGAATGTGTTGTGTATGGCTCGTATTTGCACTTTATACTTGCACTAGCGAAACATTGGAGTTTTGCTAACCCCCGAGTAATCGGGGGTGGATATCTGTATTGTGTCCAGGTACATGCAGGTTTTCGGGAGCAAGACACAGGATCGGTACGAGGGATGATGAAAGATGAATGGTACTAATCACACGAAGGCCAGTTTTGGGGTCAGTTAGTCGGAGTCCATTGTATTGTCTTTTCCGCTGTCTTATTGTTCGTTATTGCAAGTATTTTACCCTTGCGTGGGTATGAGTCTGGATGAGTTTATGTATTTTGATTTGTAAGTCAGTGACGAAAGACCAAATCGGTCTATTGGTCAGTTATTTTGATTCGTCGGTATGTAATGTAATGTGTTGTTTTGATGTCTAGCCTGGTGGATCCTCACGGAGAGGGTCTGCGGCGTGTAATATTCCCGGTTTGATCTGGGGGTGTTACATTTATGGTATCAGAGCTTAGGTTGAGGAAACCTAGGCTGTCGGGTCGAGTTATGTGTTGTTGAGTCTTGTATTGTCAGATTTTGTCTGACTGAGTCGTGTCGCGACGCGTCATCTGGGATGTCGGTCGTGATTAGTATCAAGTTCCAGTCATCATCTTCATGTGATCTGTGGATGTAAGTCTCCCTACTACATGTTGTGCCACGAGCTATACGAGCTTGTATGATTCTGTGTTATGTAGTAGTATTTGAAGGTGCATCGTGAGTAAGTGACATATATTTGTTAATTCCCGTTTTGTGCTAGAATGAAGAATGATATGGCCAAATGTATCCTTGTATGAACTGTTTTTCTTGCAAGAGCAACAACCTTGGAATTTTTAGTTTCGAAGGCTTCCGGGGAGCCACATAAATTTTTAAAATGTTCTCCAAGGGAGGAAAAATTTTGATTTTTGTATGATGACCTCAAGGTCGAAAATTTTTAGACTTCAAACTACCGATATTTCATTCTCATATCATACTATAAGTTTTCAAAACTCGAGTTTTTAACTCAAATAAGGTCTTCAAAATATACTCAAGACGTGACTCTCGTTTGTAACTTTTCGGTTTCATGAATGTTGGTCAGAAGATGCGTATTGATGATGCTCTCGTTGTTGAGCAGTGGTGCCAGTTTTATGATTAAAATAGTAACGTGAATGTTGAGTCCATCGGTATGTATGTGTTGAGATAGCCCTCTTTATGGAGAAGTAAAATTTTCATTTTTGTAAGATGATTTTCTTTTGATGGTTGCTTGTGAGATGTTATAATTATGTGAATCGATGACATTTAGACTCGTATGTTGTTGCTTATTTGTAACCTTCGAGTCTAGTATTACCTCTTATATGTTTGCAATCGTGTTGGTGATTAGAGCAGTTAGCACAGGCTTAATACGAGCCTAACGCGCGCTAACGTGGCGTGTTTAGTCTAATATCCGCAATTTTCGATTTTCGGTAAATTTCTTTTTTTTGCCGAAATCCGTTTTGACGACTCGCTCATGTCCGTTTCGTCATTTTGAGAATGATTAATTCTACACTTTTTGACATCCGAGTTCGTTTCGGTGTCGTTTTGTTGAGTTCCGTGCTTTTTAGCGACTTTTCCGCGCTTGAGTTCGATTCTTGCGAATCTCGTTCGAAACTGCTGTTTCGAGTTTCCTGTAAGTCCGTTTAACTTTGTTAGACGTGTTGTGAACTTCGGTTTGGTCATTCGATCACGTATCATGATTTCCGGGCGTTTTGGGCCATTTTGTAATTTCTTGAAAGTTACGGGTATTCGTATCTGTAATTATTGTCTCGACCCGTTTCTTGGTCGCGTATGACTAATTATGGTATTATGTTTTTATTTCGGGTCGTTGATGTCGTCCGCGAACTTGTCGTCGTGTTCGTTCCGTGCGTTTTCGGAAATCGGGTCGTCGAGCCCTGGCGGTTGCGGGACTGGCCGGACGGTTGCGGGACTGGCCGGACGATTGCGGGCACCGGCCGGACGGGTGCGGCAGGAACCGGCGTAGCGCACGCTTCTGATCGGAAAGGCTGCGCGCGCTAACCGAGTGTAGCGCACGCTACGGATGGCCTAACGACGCTAGCGGAGTGCAGGCGGTAGAGTCACAGGGGTTACGGAATCGGTCGGGCTCGGCGAGTAGCGCACGCTCTTGTCGGGCCAGCTGCGCTACGGCCGGCGAGTAGCGACGCCTTCGGCCGGAAAAGCTGCGCCGCTTCTGGCCGAGCAGTCTAGTCCAGAAGGCTACTAGATCGCGGCCTGGGCCGATAGCGCACGCTAGCTCGGCAGCCTAGCGCGCGCTAGTCCGACCCAGTATAAATGTGGCTGAGCAGTCACATTTCATTTCGTTTTTCACTTCCTTCCTTCTCCGTCCGCGGTTGGAGAGTCATGGGTGACGAAGCCATGTTGTTTAACAACAAATCCATGAAGTTCTTGAGTTCATAACATCAATCAATCATCCGTTAATATCCTTTGATCCAGCGAATCAAGGTAATCTTCCTTAGAACCCTAATTTCGTGAATTTGGGGTTTTTTGCATTTTCGTCCGATTCGTTCCGTGTTGTTGATTAATTCATGATGGGTATGATTAATATTGGTAGTATTCTTGTGTTTAACATCATTTAATCCATTGTTCTTCGTCGAATCGAAGTATATTTCTTGATTTCCTTCGAATTGACTTTTTGGGGGATTTGTCCTCGATCTCATTTTTCATCCGTTTTCGATGGATCGATTATGGTTAAATGATGTTGTTAAACATATTCTATGGATTGTATATCCATATTTCAACTTGAAATTCCATTTTCGGGTTTGACGGGACGAATCGTGTTCTTGGCCGTTTTGGGGGAAATCCTTGAATCTTCGTCATTTGTTCTTTGAATTCAGCGGCTTTGGGTCGTACATTGAAATTAATTTTCGTTGTTATTGTTTTCGTTCGTAGTTCATTGTTTTGGATTGTCGTTCGGTGGAGTCGGCGAGTTCGTAGTCGGTTCGTGCCAACCTACTTCGGCCGATTCTCCGCGTTGTGGTTATTCGAGGCAAGTACCTTGCCCATACTTTCTCGTTTTATGGATATGATGATCGGTGGTCGCCTTGATGTGTTTGTTTGGTTATTTGAAATGAAGTTTCAAAAGATTTCGGTTTGGCCTCGTTAAAGGCTTTCTTTCAAATGGCGTGTGTGTATTGTGAATGGTGTGTTTTGGGAATTGATTATGATTTGGTTATTTTGAATGTTGAAGGATTTGATGATGATACTCCTATTGTTTAAAGTTATGGAATCGTGTATTCCGTATTTAATCTTGTTATGGTGTTTTGAAGAGTTTGATAATGGTGTCAAGTTAATGGCCATCTCTAGTGAGTATTCTTAATGAACTTACATTCTTAGCATATTAGTATTGCATGAGTAACGTGTGTGTGTGTGTATGCTCACTACGGGTTAGATCCGACGGGGTCTCGGTAGGGGTCCACAAGAGACGTGGATCGACGAGCTTGCTTTTAACCACTACGGGTTAGTTCCGACGGGGTCTCGGTAGGGGTCTACAGAGACGTGGATCGACGGTTAATTGTGGTGCATTTTGCAAATGTGATTTGATTATGGCATTTCCGGAAATGAGTGCTTTTGAACGGTTTTCATGATTGCATGCATTGACTAAGTGTGTAAGAGGTAAGTTGTTCGTTTGGCCTACTTAGCTAGGATGGCACTAGAGTATTTTGTTGTTGGTTTTAAATCCTTTATTTGTGGATTTTGATGTTGGGAGACGAACCTTATGGTCGTTCTTGTGTACTGTGAGTTGATGAGATTTGGGGCTAGAATCCCAATGGTTTTGTAAAAGTCATTTTACGAATTTGGGGCTAAAATCCCAACGGTTTGGTAAATGTCATTTTTCGGAAAGTAAACCTTTGGGGCGGTGACCCCTTTTGCCTTTGGATTTTGAAAAGTAGGATTTGATAATCCTAAATTGTGTTCTATTAAAACTCTCGATGGCATCCTAAACCGTTTTATAAATTACTTCCATTGATTTATGATATTTCGATTTTGAAATTGTTTTCTCAAACTCTTGCCTCGGGAAGTACTTTTCGTTTCGTTTGGATCTTTGAGGATTCCTAGTTATTGTTATTCGTGGAATGTGAATTGTATGGCTCGTATTTGCACTTTGTTCTTGCACTAGCAAAACAGTGGAGCTTTGCTAACCCCCGAGTATTCGGGGGGTGGATGTCTGTTTTTGCATTCAGGTTTTGGAGCATAACACAGGGTCGGCACGAAGGATGATGAAAGATGATCGATACTAATCACATGAGGAACCGTACTTTGTTTATTGGTTCAGTTGTACTCTATTTTTCCGCTGCTATATTTTCCCGTTGTACGGGTGTGGTTGTATTTTGACCCCTGCGTGGGCATGAGTTGTATTTGAGTTGTATGTATTTGTTGAAAGACCAAATCGGTCTACTGAGTTATTTTAGCCTTAAAGGCATGGTTGAGTTGTTATATGTCGTTACCAGCCTGGTAGATCCTTGAGGAAAGGTTCTACGGCGTGTAATATCCCTGAGCGGATTAGGGATGTTACATAAATGGTATCGGAGCTTAGGTTGAGGAAAACCTAGGCTGTCGGGTCAAGTCGTGTTGTTTGAGTCTTGTTTCATAGGATTTTATCTGACTGAGTCGTGTCGCGACGCGTCGTTTGAGTTTGTTGGCCGTGATTAGTATCGTGGGGCGATCATCATCTTCGTGCGACCTGTGGAAGTAAGTCTCCCTTCTTTGTATTGTGCCTCGTGTGACACGAGCTATTTTATGATTATTTGTTAAGTAATGGAATCCTTATGTGAATTTTGATTTCACGATATGTATTTAGTCGACTCTCGTATTTTATTTATACGAGGAGTGTCGTCGCTTGTGATGTCTTTTTATTGTTGTTTTTGTCAGTTGCTGATGATTTTCGAATCGATTTGCACGTTTTACAAGTTCTCTTGTGGAAGCCTTGTGCTTATACGCGTTCGACTTGTCCACTACCCAGTGCGGGAGGGTCCTTAGAGACCTCGAATGGGGTCAGTGGTTTTATTCTGAATCCTAGGCGGTCTTCGACTGTGGTATTTTATCGTTTATTTTCCGTTTAAAGACATGTATTGTCTTGGCTTTAAACGTTTTGATGCGTGTACTAGGAGGTGTTTTAGTATACGTCGGTATGCGTGAGTTTTGGGCATTCTAGCCTATTGAATTTTTGAAAACCTTGAGTATCTTAGAAAATTAAATTTCGGGACGTACTTTTCAAACGAATTATTTTCTTGCGGTGTTTTCGAGGTGCTTTCTCGTGCCGCAATATATTTCAAAAATCTTTCCAATTGAGGACCAAAAATATTTTGAGATATTTTCAATGTTTTAGAAACACTTTTATTTATACCCGAGGGTCGAATAATCTGAAAGTTTTCACTAAGCGAAAGTGTCCTCAATTTTATGAAATGCGAAATGGTTCTCCAAAGTCTCGATAACGATGTTTCACGTTTGTATTTTTTTGAAAGGTGATACTCAAGATCAACCGTTGTTCTTCTAAATTATTTTCAAAATGAGGTTTTCATTTTTAAAACCTATCCATTCCCGTTTGAGGGCTGGGTATGTATGTATGATGTTCGCGTTGTCATTTTGATACTTTCTCCCGAGTATGATCGAATTGGCGGTGTGAGCGCTGAGTCGCTTTCCACACATTGGTTGTGCTAGCCCCTGTGAGAGGCGGGATGTTGGTGTTGAATGTTGTCGCCTCGTGGTGATTTCTGCGTTGTCGCGTATGTGCGAGCTGTTAGATCTTGGTTTGGTATGACCGTGTGCATCGGTGATGGTTCCGTTATGTGTCGGTTGTTTAATGTCTTGTTACCTTGCTCCCGTTTTTGTGAATTTCGTGGACGAGGTCGGAGGTAATGCCCGTACTATTTTGACTTCTGTATTTTCTCTTTCTCCAGGCTATCGATTCGCTCATGTTCTTTTACACTTTATGAACTTGTTCTGTATTTCGGTTTCATCGTTCGAACGAGCTGTGATCTTGTTGTGGGTCGACCTGGTTATCGATGTGACTTTTTCGGGTTCAGTTCGATTCTTGTGAACCTTGTTCGGGAGTAACATCATCTGGTTCTATTAGTTCTTTTATTCGAAGTGGATCGGATTTGGAACTCTTGTGTTTTCGACTCTGTCGACTCATTTATGTTCGTTGACATTTCTGAGCTTGTCCTGCCCCTTGCTTTTGTTGATCGAACGAGTGTGGTATTGTTTCGGAATAACTCGTTTGTCGTTGTGACTTTTTAATCGCTATTCCCTTTCCTGTGGATCTTATGGGAATGCATGTCTTGTAGTTCTCACCAGATCATCATGGGAGTTGTTGTTTGAATTTTATTATCCTTCGTGTTTCGGACATGATTGTTCGATTTTTGTTGTCTCGATCGTTTGTTTGTTCGGTTTTTGTTCTCGTTTCGTGATTGTTGAGCGTTCAGGCTCCTTTGTAATTCCCTTAAGTTCGGTAAATTAGTCTCGTTCTCGATCTTCCAACCCTTGGGCGGTGGGATTCCGTATTTGTTCAGCGGTTGGCTCGCGTTTTGATTGATGTACCGTTGGGTTGGTCAATCATATTGATTTTCGTTCGTTGTGTTTTGTGATTGTCGGATAATTGACTTGGCTATATTATCCGTTTGATGATGCTTGTCATTTGTTGGTTTTATTATATCCCTAACGGCGACGTTGTGTTGGTCGCCGTGGAGCGTGTTTTCACGCTGTATACTCCTTTGCGTTGTTTGTAACATTTCTCCGTTGGGCGTTAGTTACGCATTCTTGTGTATCTCGTTGAGTTTTTCCTCGCGGAATATTTCTTCCCCCTACTTGTTTTAAGTTTCGGGACGAAACTTCTTTTAAGGAGGGTAGAATGTAATATCCGCAATTTTCGATTTTCGGTAAATTTCTTTTTTCGGCCGAAATCCGTTTTGACGACTCGCTCATGTCCGTTTCGTCATTCCGAGAATGATTAATTCTACACTTTTTGACATCCGAGTTCGTTTCGGTGTCGTTTTGTTGAGTTCTGTGCTTTTTAGCGACTTTTCCGCGCTTGAGTTCGATTCTTGCGAATCTCGTTCGAAACTGCTTTTTCGAGTTTCCTGTAAGTCCGTTTAACTTTGTTAGACGTGTTTTGAACTTCGGTTTGGTTATTCGATCGCGTATCGTGATTTCCGGGCGTTTTGGGCCATTTTGTAATTTCTTGAAAGTTACGGGTATTCGTATCTGTAATTGTTGTCTCGACCCATTTCTTGGTCGCGTATGACTAATTATGGTATTATGTTTTCATTTCAGGTCGTTGATGTCGTCCGTGAACTTTTTGTCGTGTTCGTTCCGTGCGTTTTCAGAAATCGGGTCGTCAAGCCCTGGCGGTTGCGGGACTGGCCGGACGGTTGCGGGACTGGCCGGACGATTGCGGGCACCGGCCGGACGGGTGCGGCAGGAACCGGCGTAGCGCGCCTTCTGGCGGAAGGCTGCCAGCGCTAGCAGCGAATGTAGCGCACGCTGCGGATGGCCTAACGCACGCTAGCGAGTGCAGGCAGTGGAGTCACAGGGGTTGCAGAATCGGTCGGGCTCGGCGGGTAGCGCACGCTGCGCCGGGCGCTATATACGCTATGGCCGGCGGGTAGCGCACGCTACGGCGGAAAGGCTCATGCGCTACGGCCGAGCGAGTCTAGTCGAGAAGGCTCTTGGATCGCGGCTGGGCCGATAGCGCCGCTAGCTCGGCGACTGGCGCGCTAGTCCGGCCCAGTATAAATGTGGCTGAGCAGTCACATTTCATTTCGTTTTTCACTTCCTTCCTTCTCCGTCCGCGACTGGTGAGTCATGGGTGACGAAGCCATGTTGTTTAACAACAAATCCATGAAGTTCTTGAGTTCATAACATCAATCAATCATCCGTTATCATCCTTTGATCCAGCGAATCAAGGTAATCTTCCTTAGAACCCTAATTTTGTGAATTTGGGGTTTTTTGCATTTTCGTCCGATTCGTTCCGTGTTGTTGATTAATTCATGATGGGTATGATTAATCTTGGTAGTATTCTTGTGTTTAACATCATTTAATCCATTGTTCTTCGTCGAATCGAAGTATATTTCTTGATTTCCTTCGAATTGACTTTTTGGGGGATTTGTCCTCGATCTCGTTTTTCATCCGTTTTCGATGGATCGATTATGGTTAAATGATGTTGTTAAACATATTCTATGGATTGTATATCCATATTTCAACTAGAAATTCTGTTTTCGGGTTTGACGGGACGAATCGTGTTCTTGGCCGTTTTGGGGGAAATCCTTGAACCTTCGTCATTTGTTCTTTGAATTCAGCGGCTTTGGGTCGTACATTGAAATTAATTTTCATTGTTATTGTTTTCGTTCGTAGTTCATTGTTGTGGATTGTCGTTCGGTGGAGTCGGCGAGTTCGTAGTCGGTTCGTGCCAACCTACTTCGGCCGATTCTCCGCGTTGTGGTTATTCGAGGCAAGTACCTTGCCCATACTTTCTCGTTTTATGGATATGATGATCGGTGGTCGCCTTGATGTGTTTGTTTGGTTATTTGAAATGAAGTTTCAAAAGATTTCGGTTTGGCCTCGTTAAAGGCTTTCTTTCAAATGGCGTGTGTGTATTGTGAATGGTGTGTTTTGGGAATCGATTATGATTTGGTTATTTTGAATGTTGAAGGATTTTATGATGATACTCCTATTGTTTAAAGTTATGGAATCGTGTATTCCGTATTTAATCTTGTTATGGTGTTTTGAAGAGTTTGATAATGGTGTCAAGTTAATGGCCATCTCTAGTGAGTATTCTTAATGAACTTACATTCTTAGCATATTAGTATTGCATGAGTAACGTGTGTGTGTGTATGCTCACTACGGGTTAGATCCGACGGGGTCTCGGTAGGGGTCCACAAGAGACGTGGATCGACGAGTTTGCTTTTAACCACTACGGGTTAGTTCCGACGGGGTCTCGGTAGGGGTCCACAGAGACGTGGATCGACGGTTAATTGTGGTGCATTTTGCAAATGTGATTTGGTTATGGCATTTCCGGAAATGAGTGCTTTTGAACGGTTTTCATGATTGCATGCATTGACTAAGTGTGTAAGAGGTAAGTTGTTCGTTTGGCCTACTTGGCTAGGATGGCACTAGAGTATTTTGTTGTTGGTTTTAAATCCTTTATTTGTGGATTTTGATGTTGGGAGACGAACCTTATGGTCGTTCTTGTGTACTGTGAGTTGATGAGATTTGGGGCTAGAATCCCAATGGTTTTGTAAAAGTCATTTTACGAATTTGGGGCTAAAATCCCAACGGTTTGGTAAATGTCATTTTTCGGAAAGTAAACCTTTGGGGCGGTGACCCCTTTTGCCTTTGGATTTTGAAAAGTAGGATTTGATAATCCTAAATTGTGTTCTATTAAAACTCTCGATGGCATCCTAAACCGTTTTATAAATTACTTCCATTGATTTATGATATTTCGATTTTGAAATTGTTTTTTCAAACTCTTGCCTCGGGAAGTACTTTTCGTTTCGTTTGGATCTTTGAGGATTCCTGGTTATTGTTATTTGCACTTTGTTCTTGCACTAGCTAAACAGTGGAGTTTTGCTAACCCCCAAGTATTCGGGGGGTGGATGTCTGTTTTTGCATTCAGGTTTTGGAGGATAACACAGGGTGGGCACGAAGGATGATGAAATATGATCGATACTAATCACATGAGGAACCATACTTTGTTTATTGGTTCAGTTGTACTCTATTTTTTCGCTGCTATATTTTCCCGTTGTACGGGTGTGGTTGTATTTTGACCCCTGCGTGGGCATGAGTTGTATTTGAGTTGTATGTATTTGTTGAAAGACCAAATCGGTCTACTAAGTTATTTTAGCCTTAAAGGCATGGTTGAGTTGTTATATGTCGTTACCAGCCTGGTAGATCCTTGAGGAAAGGTTCTACGGCGTGTAATATCCCTGAGCGGATTGGGGATGTTACATTTAGCACACGTTAATCTTTGTTGTAACGAGCGCTAATCAACCTGGGCAGAGGCTATAGAACCGCATTATAGCCGTTAGGTCTAACTTTTGCGGTCAATCACCTGTAGTTGTATTCTCTACGTGGTGTCTAGTGATAACAACTGTTGTGCGTGAATGTGTGTTAAGACTTTTCGTATTGCTAGGTGATATTTGATTGTGTTTGATGAATTGATAAATTATGCCTGCTGTGTGTGTTCAAAAACACTTTCCTGGAAACTTCACAAAGTTTTGACGGTTCGATTAATCGGCGGCTCGGTGTATACTTTGAAAATTATTTGGAATTGGCAAGCCGGCCTTGGATTCTCAAATAAAACCTCGATGGTATTTGAAAGAGTTGTTTTAAAGTACATGTAGACATTTTGTAAAATATTACCGTCGTTGATGTTTGTGAAGTGATGGGAGAATTTTCGAAAATGATTTTTAACGTATTGTTGTATTTTCAAATAATTCGAGTGAGTGATTTTCAAAAATCTTTCACACCATAAAAATATTTTATTTCAAAAACCAATGCGATTTTTATTTTCAAAAAAAATATAGTGAAAGATGAAAAATCTCACTCGATGTAAAGTTCAAACTCGGATTTGGAAATGTTAGAGTATGTAAGAATGATTTGATGATCTTGCATGGTTAACTTGTTAGTTGTTAACGGTGATGATGATACGTAGAGGCATGATGACTTCAAATGATTTCAAATGAGACGGTTAAAATATGTTGTTTACAAGTTTTGATGAAACAACCCGAGGTACCAAAAGTACTTTTAAAGTTTATTTTAAATAGCATACAAATCTAAGGATTTTCAAAAGATTTCCTTTAAAAGGATACCTCGTGGATTTTCTTTTCGAGTTGTTATTGGTTACCTTATGTGATATGTCGTGCTGAGTTGGTACTTTAGCATAATATTTTGCGAAGTTGTGCAATCGTATTGAGTGGGAATCCGCTTAGTATGCCGATGGGCAGAGGACACAGTCGTGACCACGATACTAATGGCCTTGAAGATCGGATGTGGACCAAGAGGATATGGTCGGGAAGGTTGCTATTCCAGCACTTCGTTCTCGTTGTCTAGGTTTCGGGACGAAACCTCTTTTAAAGGTGATATGATGTAATACCCACATTTTTCTTTCTTTCTCTTCTGTTTCGTCCAACCGTAACGACTCGACTGTGTTCGTTGATGCTTCTGACCTGGTGTTGTTTCTCACATTTGTCATTCGAGCGAGTTCTGATATTGTCCCAAATTGATCTATATATTGTTGTGACCTTTCCAAGTTTGGAAAATTAGTCTCGTTTTCGATCTTCCAACCCTTGGGCGGTGGAATTCCGTATTTGTTCAGCGATTGGCTCGCGTTTTGATTGATGTACCGTTGGGTTGGTCAATCGTATTGATTTTCGTCCGTTGTGTTTTGTGATTGTTCGGATAATTGACTTGATTATATTATCCATTTGATGACGCTTGTCACTTGTTGGTTTTTTTATATCCCTAACGGCGACGTTGTGTTGGTCGTCGTGGAGCGTGTTTTCACGCCGTATATTCCTTTGCATTGCTTGTAACGTTTCGCCGATGGGCGTAAGTTACGCGTTTCCTTGCGTATCTCGTTGAGTTTTCCTGGAGGGATATTGCTTCTCCCTACTTGTTTTAAGTTTCGGGACGAAACTTCTTTTAAGGAGGGTAGAATGTAATATCCGCAATTTTCGATTTTCGGTAAATTTATTTTTCGGCTGGAGTCCGTTTTGACGATTCGGTCATGACCGTTTCGTCATTTCGAGAATGATTAATTCTGCACTTTCTGTCATCCGAGTTCATTTCGGTATCGTTTTGTTGAGTTCCGAGCTTTTTAGCGACTTTTCCGCACTTGAGTTCGATTCTTGCGAATCTCGTCCGAAACTGTTGTTTCGAGTTTCTCGTAAGTTCATTTAATGTTATTATTCATGTTGCGAGCTTTGGTTTGGTGTTTCAATCGCGTATCGTGATTTTCGGACGTTTTGGGCCATTTTCGTAATTTCCCAAAGTTTTGGGTAATTACTTCCGTTGTCGAATTCCGAGCCTTTGGGTGGTCGGAATCGTGTGTTCTATTAGCTCTTAGATTCGTCTTTGCGAGTACTTCGTAACCGTAACTTCGATTCGTGTTTAGATTCGGGTTTCGGGGTCGTTCGGATCGTCGTTGTGGTTCGGACGTAATTTTGGCCTCGATGGAGGGGGCTGCCCAGACCTGTGCGACACGGCCCTGAAAATGGCGCTGCTGAGCGCCGTGTCCTGTGCCGGGTCGGCCATGACTGGCAGCCTGCCGAGACACGGCCGAGACACACGGCGCTGTCTGGGCCGTTTGCTGCGCCGTGTCCGACAGGCCTATAAATATGGCCGAGCAGTCGTTTTTTTTCACTCATTTCATTTCCTATCCTTCCTGTCCGCGGCTGGAGTCTTTGGAAAGTCGAAGACATGTTGTTATACTATGAATACACGAAGTTTTAGAGTTCATAACATCAATTGATCATCACGTAACATCCTTCAATCCAGCGAATCAAGGCAAGTTTTCTTAAAATCTAGTTTTGGGGATTTTGTTCGATTTGTCCGTTTAATCCGTTTTAACTCAGAATAGTGATGTATTTATGATTGTTAAACAATATTATGTCGAATTCCTTGCTGTTACTCGGTTGAATCGCCGAGGATTCGTCGTTTTATTGAGTATCTTATCGACGCCTTGAAGGTGTTCGATAAAATGTCGCAAAGAGGATTCGAGCGTTCTACGATTATTCTTCCTCATTCGTTCGTTAATTTATTGATGGTATGATGTTAGGGTCAGATTTCTCGCAAAGAATTCGAGTCGGAACCCTTCCGTTCGTTGTTTTCTTCAAGCTTTTCGATCGTGGGTGTATTCATTGTCTTCGCCGGAGAATCGTAGGTGTTCGAGGTGTCCCGACTGATCCGTGATTGTGGGAGTGTCCGTTATCGATTATCGAGGCAAGTATATTGCCCATACATTACGTGTTTTGTTGATATTATCGTTGTTAATAGTCGATATGTGCTAAATAAATATTAATAACCATTTTTCAAAAGAATCGGTATATTTACCATCATGGTTTTTGTAAAGGTGACCCGTGTGTGTCGAGAATTAATATGCTTAGTTGAATATGTGTGCTAGTGTCGAGTATAGAATCACCTTACTTTCTTGTGATGTCATTGCGTATGATTATGTCGTTGGTAAATGTAAAGTGTAATTCTTTTGTCAAATTATGTGCTTGGAGTCACGTGTTTATGGATGAATAGGTGAGTTTGTGTGATATTGGTTGTGTCGTTCGGTGCTGTTGAGATCTTGTGCTTCCTTGTGAATTGTTATAGTTTTGGGTCGTAAGTACGTGTTGGATAATTTGGCCATTCTAGCAAGGTACCTCGACTATATATATTTTGTGTGTTTGACCTTTGAGAGTCGTGGTTTTGTAATCTGTGAATTGTTGTTCTTCCACCTGGGGATGGCATGTGGCCTGCGGGGCCGATACTAATGGGTACGGCCACGGAAGTGGACTTGGGTGCGTGTGTTGATGTTCTTCCACGGGATGGTTCGACGGGACCTGGGGCCGATACTAATGGGTACGGCCGCGAAGTGGTTTCCCACCGGGACGGTCCGGGGGCCTGGGGGCCGATACTAATGGGTACGGCCACGGGTTACCAAGTGTGGTTTACGTGATATTGATGTTGATGTTTTGATGATCAATTGTGATATTGTCCGGAGTATCACAATGCTTTGCGCTCGGGGTCGAGAGACATTATATATCGAGTCTTGGTGCTTGGCTAGAATGGCATAAGAATAATGTGTTATGTGTAATGTGTCCTTGTTAGTGAATTGCAGTGGATGATCGGGTCGTTGGCCCTGTGTTTTGTGATCGAAATGGTTGGTCCGTGGACCCCGTATTTTGTTGACGGATTTATATTTTGGAAAAAGAACTTTGGGGCTGTGACCCTAAATGACTTTCGAGGAATTAAGAACTTTTCAATTTCAAATGTTTTCAAAACTCCCGAGATTTGGAAGTGTTTTCAAAGTGCTTACTTACTTCGTTTCTACTTTCAAGACTTGAACTATTTTTAACTAAATATACCTCGGGAAGTCTTTCGTTGTATTCTCGGAATGTGTTGTGTATGGCTCGTATTTGCACTTTATACTTGCACTAGTGAAACAGTGGAGTTTTGCTAACCCCCGAGTAATCGGGGGGTGGATATCTGTATTGTGTCCAGGTACATGCAGGTTTTCGGGAGCAAGACACAGGATCGGTACGAGGGATGATGAAAGACGAATGATACTAATCACACGAAGGCTAGTTTTGGGTTCAGTTAGTCGGAGTCCATTGTATTGTCTTTTCCGCTGTCTTATTGTTCGTTGTTGCAAGTATTTTACCCTTGCGTGGGTATGAGTCTGGATGAGTTTATGTATTTTGATTTGTAAGTCAGTGACGAAAGACCAAATCGGTCTGTTGGTCCGTTATTTTGATTCGTCGGTATGTAATGTAATGTGTTGTTTTGATGTCTAGCCTGGTGGATCCTCACGGAGAGGGTCTGCGGCGTGTAATATTCCCGGTTTGATCTGGGGCTGTTACACAACCTCGATTTATTTTTAATTGGGAGACCATCATCATCGGTTTTAATTTTATGAACCCATTTAGTACCAATGATTGATTTGTCTACCGGTGCCGGAACCAATTCCCAAACATTATTTATTTCGAATTGGTTTAGCTCTTCTTGCATAGCAATAGCCCAATTCTCGTCATTTATGGCTTCATCGATATTCTTTGGTTCTATAAGAGAAAAAAACCCAATATTGTTAATACAGTCATTTATATTTCTCCTAGTTCGTACACCTTCATCGATTTTTCCGAGAATTTGTTCCATCGGATGGTCTTTCACATTTGCCCAATCTTTAGGAAGGTTGTAAGTATTCTCCTCCTGCTTGTCCGAGCTTAAGTCGAGTTTCTCCAACTCCGTTGATACTTCTGACACTTCTTTAGCCGGAACCATACCTGCATCATCATCAAAAACAACCTTTCTCGGGGGTAAAATTGTATCATCGAATTTTACATGAATTGACTCTTCTACCGAGCCTCTTCTACAATTAAATACACGATATGCTTTACTGTTAGTTGATTAACCAAGAAATATTCCAATATCCGATTTTGAATCAAATTTACCCATATTAACCTTACCATTATTATGAATAAATACTTTACAACCAAATGGACGGAAATAAGATAAATTGGGCTTTTACCTTTAAATATTTCATAGGGAGTCATCATTTTGTTCCTCCTGAGATGGACTCGATTAATAACATAACAAGCGGTGTTAACGGCTTCGGCCCAGAAATATTTAGGAAGACCATATTCATTGAGCATTGTTTGACTCATTTCTTCTAGAGTGCGATTATTCCTCTCGACAACTCCATTTTGTTGAGGTGTCCGAGGTGCCGAAAAATTGTGCCCAATACCATAATTATCGCACCAATCTTCAAAAATATTTGAATCAAATTCTCCACCATGATCGGTTCGGATGGTGATAATTGGTAACTCTTTTTCCTTCTGGGTAACTTTACACCACTTAACAAACTCGTTAAATGCATCATTTTTATTTGTTAAGAATTTTACCCAAGTAAATCTCGAAAAATCATCAACAAGAACTAAAGTATAAAGTTTACCTGTTAAGCTAGCATGTCGAGATGGACCGATCAAGTCAATCTGAATCAATTCAAGAATGCGACTAGTGGAAATTTCCATTTTTGGTTTAAACGAGCCTCTAGCATGTTTACCTTTAATACAGGCCTCACAGATGTGGTCTTTTCTGAAATTTAATTTTGGTAGACCACAGACAATATCGTTTTTGGCCAATTTTGAAAGAAGTGGTAAAGAGGCATGACCCAATTTTCGGTGCCAAATAACGGCATTTTCATCGTATGAAAGTAAACATTTTTCATTAAAAGAAGATTCATCTTGAAGATCAACAATATAAATATTTCCATATCGTAATCCAATAAAAACAACTTGGTCTTTTCTCATCGCAGTGCAGTGCGTACTTTCAAAAATTAATTTAAGACCAGTGTCACAAAGTTGAGAAACACTTAGAAGATTATGGCAAAGACCATCAACAAATAGAATATTTTCAATAGTGGGTAAAGGTTTCTTACCTATCTTACCTGTCCCTTTTATTTGGCCCTTTTTATTATCGCCAAATGTTACGCAGCCACGATCTTCCTTTTTCAGCTCTGTGAAGAGATGTTCATTTCCACTCATGTGATTTGAACATCCACTATCAACATACTATTTATTTGATATTGTTGTCTTCCTTGCTTGTACCTACAAAAATAATTTTCTTCCGTTTTATAGGTACCCAGGCTAATTTGGGTCATGTGGAGTTAGACATAAAAACTTGATTTTTAACAATGGTCCCTTTAGGTACCCAAATTTGTTTGATTTTTATAGTTCGTCTAGGACTTCTACAGTAAGTTTCGGTATGTCCTGGTTTTAAACATTTTGGACATGATGGAATTCCCATTTTTAAAGTGTCTGAATCTTTCGTGGTAATTTCTAAGGACTTTTTCATTGGAAATGAATTATATCCGAGTCCTTGTTTTGAAAGAGAATTTTTGACCAAATAAGAGTTGATCAAATTTGTCATTACCACACGAGAATTTTCTAAAGTAAAGTTTCAATTCTTTCTGAGTTTTGTGTAAATCATCTCTCAGAATTTTCTCGGTTTCCAAACAATTTGTATGATCAATCGATACATCCTTGTTTTTCAATAATTTTGAATTTTCACTTTCAAGAGATTTTATTTTCTTTTTCAAATATTTATTACTATTGCAAACTTTTTCGTATTCATTGTTTAAAGATTCGAAAGCATCAAGAAGTTCTTCATGAGAAGAATCACTAACCTCGACTTCTTCGTCACTATCTTCGGATGCACGGGCCATTAGAGCAAGATTGGTTTGAACTTGAGGTTCATCATCCTCATCATCATAATCGATCCATGTAGCGACATAGACTTCCTTCTTTTTGAACTTTTCGTGAGGTGGTTTAGATGAACTCATTGGAGCAGCAGCACGACAATCTTTAGCAAAATGGCCTGGAACGCCGCACCTTCGACAAGTATTGTCGAACCTTTTATTTTGTGGGAAGTGAGTCTTTTTAGATTCATCACCTCGATTCTTGTTTGATGTCCCTCCGGCGCCTTTGTAGAAGATTTTTGAATTTCTTTATGTTTTTGGCATAAAAGGCGGTTTCTCCATCCTCTTCTTCGATAGGTTCATCTTCTAGATCGCTATCTTCTTTGGCTTTGAAGGCGATCGTCCTTTGTCTCTCTTTGGGCTTTGGTTTCGAACTTCGAGATTTAATTACAATCTCGTAATTGATGAGAGATCCAATGAGAGCGCTGAATTCAATGGTGTTGAGATCTTTCGACTCCATAATAGCCGTAACAATAGTGTCCCATTCTCTTGGTAGAGATCGAAGGATTTTCTTGGCTTTATCACTACTTGATATAGGTTTCCCAAAGGAAGCTAGCCCATTTGTGATAGCCGAGAAGCGGTCAAGCATAGTGGTAATGCTTTATTCTTCTTTCATAGTGAAGAGTTCATAATCGTGAAGAAGCATATTGATTTTTGTTTCCTTCACTTGACTCGTACCTTCATGGGTAATTTCGAGCATTTTCTAGATCTCTTTAGCCGTCTCGCAAGAAGATATTATGTTGTGATCCTCTGGGTTAAGAGCACAGTAAAGCAGTTGAGTAGCTTTACTATTGAAGTGATCTTTCTTCCAGTCGGCATCATCGTATTCTTCAAAGCTTTTGATCGAGCCATCTGGCTTCTTAGGAATGGTAGGTCTAAGAGAAATGACCTTCCAAATTTCAATATCGTGATCTCGGATGAAGATAGACATTTTCTTCTTCCATGTCATAAAGTTTGAACCATCGAAGAAAGGAGGGCGATTGAGAGCGTTGCCTTCAAGAGAAGAGTGGATAAAGGCCATTTCTGGATCTTTTCTCTAGCGGGTGTTAATTCGGTGAAAAAGAGACTGCTCCGATACCAATTGTTAGATTGGTACAGCCACTAGAAGGGGGGTTGAATAGTGTGGATAAGAGTTTTGAACTCTTTTTGTGCGGAAGCTAAAATATCGGAGTAAGTAAAATACGGAAAAGAAAGAACACAAGAAATTGTTCGAGAGGTTCGGCTATTAACGAAGCCTACGTCCCCTATCTAGCTTTATCGACTAGGACTTCTCTTAGAAACTTAGAATTTACTTTCTAGTTTAGTTCCAACTCTTACAATTTCTTGATTTCCGGGCTCAAGAACAACCTCACTAAAACTCTCTTGTTTTTCCGGTTACAAGATAACCTTACAATAAAACAATTGCGAGTAAGAACTCGACTTTACAAGATATATCGCTCTTTGATACAAGAATGTAGATTAGAAATAATAGAGCAAATCTTCTCGTATCACAATATGGAAAGTGTATATCTCTCAAAATATTTGCTTGAAGTAGCTTGAGTATGCTTGTAAGCTCAGATAACTTGTGTGTATTCCAAATCCTTGAAATGAGCTAATTATAGCCTTCATGAGCTGAGTTTTCCGTTGGAGCAGTGGCAAACTTAACGTACGTTATGTGGGCTGGGTTACGTAGGTTATGAATATTATGTACGTTACAGAACTATGTAACGGCCGTAATGAATTTCCAAAAATAGTCCAGAAACATTTGGTGAAACTCCTTACGTACGTTACTGAAACAATGCTTACGTATGTTATCTTAAAGATAAAGATACGTTGGATGTGAAGACTTTGAGTAACGGCTAATGACTTTTTCGTGTTGACCAGTAACGGGCAGAATTTCGAACCTTACGTACGTTATGCATAATACATTACATACGTTACCTGCATAAAAACACTTGCCAAACTTGTGAGTGTTACATACGTTATCTGTGAAATGTTACGTAGGTTAAAAGTAGAAAAATATGTAAAATAAATTTTGGTTTATATAACTCATCATCAAAATATATAAAATGATTTGGTACAAATATTGTACCAACAAGGATTGTTTCCACTGCAAAAAGATATGTAATCTTACTGTCATAACCTTACCAATTCGTGATAATCCTCATCAAAGTAATCCTCACCATATTCCACATCTCGTATGCTCAAAAACACACCGAATCGTACACAAACATTTGTAATGTATCCCGGACAATACCCAAGATTCTCAAACACCATCATAACTCACTGATACGATATATACCGACTCTGTCCAACCCAATCCATCGGATAATATCATTAAAACTCAACACGGTAATCGATTTCCAATCAGCATACAAGTACCAAGAAGAAAATGTTAGGGTTGTATATTGCAAAGCATACTTTATGCTTGTATACCTTATTTCTGTGTAACTACCTATGAGAATATTAATTACATTTAATCACATGTTTTACATATTTATTCACGTTATGGTTATACAAATGAAATGTCTAATTATTTTATATTGTAGATAATGTGGTGTGTTGGTGTCACACGGAAGATCACATTATCGGTGCCTTATAAAATAATATAATAGTTCACAACCTATATAATTATTAGACAAATTATATGAAAGGTTGTAGTGTATGTTTGAGATTAGTTGGTCTTGACTATTAGCATACATTAGCGTATTTGCATACGTTGAACTGGATCGAGGTGAGATAGTGTCTTCTGTACTGACTGTAAGAAGGGCGTAAATCTCGGATAATTATCATTTCTTAATTCTAAGTTTATAATATTTAATTGTATATTTATAATACTTATTGCTTTGATTTACCATGGGTGAGAGTCAAAATGATCCACTCAATAAGCTTTGTATCTTGAGTAATAATGTTATTTATATGACAATTATTATTATTACTAGAAATCCTGTCCCGTCTGGTGCGGGTTGATGATGTCATCTTGAGGAGTCCGATAATGGTTATTATATTAAACCCTGCAGGTTGATTTAATTCCGATATAATAATAAGGTTCGAGTGGTACTACTCTTGGATAAGATATTAATTAATTAAAGCTGTCAGTAGCTTATAATTAATTAATGGACATTCGATATCTTAAACACGGGAAATAATAGATTTAAATAAGGAGTCCAATTTCGTAAATTGGGATTTGGTTGGAAGTACAATATTAATTCTTTAGTGGATTAAATTGATATTAATAGACTCGATATATTAGGAAAGGTCATAATAAGGAAATTTGAGGTCTATTAGGAGTCCTTCCCTAATCCTCCTTAAGATCCCTAGTAGTAGTCCAAAAGCCTATATATAGGACTTATGGGATGGCCAATTTTTGTACTCTTTTGCAAGGTTGTGAGATTAAATTTTTCTTCTTGTGTTTAATTGTAGATCTAGACTTGTGTCTTTGATTCTACAATTTAGATAACACATCAAATTTTCTAAGAGTGTTCATGCAATACTAGAAAATAAAGAAAAATCGAGTGACCACATACAAAAAGGGTTCGACCGATCCATAGAAGTCCAAGGAAGGTCTGGTAGTTCGTCGCCCACACAACGTCCGGGTTAAGGCGTATCATATTCTAGAAGGTCTAAAGGTAGAAATACAAGGTGATCAAGACGAAAGCAACCACTTCACTTCAAAGGTAATATCCTATGATCTTTTAGATCTAGATTAGGATATCTCAACTCCAACATATTTATTTAATAAATTTAAATAATATTTAAATTACTTATTAATCTTAGTGATTAATTAATTAGCATGCCTAAATAGATCTTATGCCCGTGGATGCGTGGAACACGTTTATTAAACATTCCCAAACTTCACTTCCGCTGCGTTTTATATTTCAACAATTGGTATCGGAGCCGGAATTTTAGGTTTTTACTATTTTAACTAATTTTGGTAATTAATTGATAGCAATTTAAATATTCATGTAATTTGATGTTGGTGTAGTTTGCTAGATGTGTTCTTGCAGGGAATATAATCCAATTATTATGGTTTATGTGAATGGTTTATTTATTTATTTTTATTATTTATGCAATAGTTGGTTTTGGCCCAGTTTGAGGCATGTAATGGTTTTTCCCATGAGAAAATCCGCGGGTAGATCTAGGTGTTTTATTTTTTCATGTAATCTTGCTGTAATTTCGATTTATTTTATTTTGTGTAAAATTTTAATCGAATTCGGAAAAGTCGGGATCATGAAGAAATAGAGCGTAGGCTGAGATCGGCAGGTCGGCTTGACAATGGCCAGCGGCTAATGGCAAAGCGGCGCTGACACTGCCGATCAGCGCCGAGCCTGCTGTCGAGGGCCGCGGATAGCCTGGTCCGGGCCAGTTCGGCGGTTCGGGTCGGGTCGTCCAGTTTTGGCCCAGTCCGTTTCGCCGTCGTTCGTTGCGTCCGCTGGAGAGTGGGGATTTAGAATTAAATTTTTCTTATGTAATTAATTTGCATAAAAGGGAATTTTTAATTTTGGAAATCCACGACCTGGCCGGGGAGGAGTAACGAGATGCTTGATTCAGTGGGGGAAATCGAGTCGAAGACTTTCTCGGCTTCAACTCAAGAAAGAAGACCATGATAATTGGATAATTTAATTATCCATGCTTTATTTTCGTTTTTATTGTGTTGATGTATGGCATGTATGAATGTATGCGTGATATGTTTTTTGCATGTTAGGACGAGAAAATTAAAAACCTTTAGGCTAAAATAACTAAGTGATTAAATTGATTTAATTTTATCAAATTGGCCTCCATAATTAATTTAAATTGTGAGGTAATTAGCATGCGCGTTGACATTAGGGTCTTCCTCCATATCAGATGTGCTAATTGTAGGTTCACTAGTTTTAAATTTCAAATGATAACATAAGGTAAATATTATTTTTTATGATAGGACCTTTCCATCCGTTGTAATATCCGTGATTTCCTCTTTCGATAATTTTTCGTTTTTAGCATTTTTTCTGGTTTCCAGAAACTCGGTTGCGAGTGTTTTGACATTTTGATAATGTTTTGTTCTGTGTGTTTGGTCATCCAAGTTTGTTTCGGGGCTATTTTACCCGAATCCGTGTTTTGAGCGACGTTTCCGCTATTTAGTTCATTTCGTGTGATGGTGGTTCGAAACTATAGTTTCGTGTTTCTTAGAAGTCCGTTGAGGTTTGTATGCATGTTATGAGCTTTGGTTTGGTTGTTTGATGTCAAATTGTGATTTTCGGACGTTTTGGGCCGTTTTGTAATTTCCTAAAGTTTGAGGAAATTTACTTCCATCGTCGAATTCCGAACCTTTGGATAGTCGGAATTATGTTTCTTTTTAGCGCTTAGATTCATCATCGGGAATGCTTCGTAACCATATGTTCGGATTGTTAACAGGTTCGGGTTTCGATATCGTTCGGGGCGGTTCGGACATCAGCCTTCCCAAGCTGCTGTCCAGCAGGGTGTCACGGCCATAACACCCCACTACTTACGGCCGTAATATGCCTAATGTTACGGCCGTAATCTTCTTGCTGTTACGTCCGTAACAGCCCGCTGTTTTAAAAGAGCAAGCAGAGGACAGCAGCCCTCATTTTTCACCCCTCTTCGTTTTTGTTCGACGGACGATGCAAGGGTTCTTCAAGGGGGCGATTTTGGGGTCCTGTAACTCCAAGCCTTCATCTTCCGTGAGCTCTTGGAGTTGATTAAGATCATCAACCCGTGTTCTTCATCATTGATTCGAGGTAAATTTCTTGAAACCCTTTTCTATGTATTTTGAGAATCTTTAGGATTCGAGTCGTTCTTCGTGAATCGTGGTGTTATGTATCCTCATTCGGAAGTATTGATTATAATCCGGTGTTTTGATTCGTATTCTTATCGTGTTCGGGTTCGGGTGATGTCTTGATGTTCTTGGGGAAGTATTGAACCCTAAGTGTTCGATCTTTTGTTTCTACGAATTCTTGTTGGGAATTTCGTATATTTTCCATCCTCCTTGCGATCGACTTCATAGTAATTATGTTGTTCTTGTGTTTTCAGCCTAGTTGGAGGATTCGAGGGTTTCCGGTCGAGCTTTACCATTGCTTCGCGTGCTTTGGACTTGAGGCGAGTATCTCGTCTATATTCTTTATACTTTGAGAATGTGATGTGTCGTGAATTTAACGTGGACTCGTTAGTGACGGTATATTTAACCATAACTTGCTTTTAAATGAAGATGTGATTCTATGAAGATAATTACGAACGTAAACTTCAGTTTCAAGAAGAATGATAACTACCATTTCATGTTATTTTGTGATTAAAACGTCGAGGCCTCCGGAGGCGCGTGCTTGCGAGTACGGCGAGACGTACGTTGTGACCATAAGGTTATCAAATCCGGGTAGGTCCGGGGAGGGCTACGAGAATCGGCACTTGCGAGTGCGATGTCATGATAACTTATGGGCGTGCCGGAATTATGTTATCCGGATAGGGTCCGTCGAGGCCTCCGGAGGCGCGTGTGTTCGCTATATTTTTAAACAATCCGCAAGTATACGGAGTAATAGTAGAAAGTGGAGAGCAAGGTCGTATTCCACAGAGACTAAAAATTCGTATTGTGTTGAGTACTAGATTATAATGATTCCGGTTTTATCTAGACGATCGAAATGTGAATGGATGGTTAACGAAATAAATTATAATGATGACAATAAATTAAAACAATTGAAAATATCCGAATTAAAGCGAATTGCAAGAGTTTAGAAAGGTAGATTCCAAGGATAGGTTTCCGTTGATTACTAAGTTTAGTCGGGATTGGTTCCAAAAAGTTCTAAGTGCGTCTCCAAAATGATAATCACAACAATATTCTAAAGTTTCTCTCGAGATGCATTAAAACATAGATTAAACAACCTATAAAAATGTCTCCGTCTATTATAAATTATCTAACTCCAAAATGTTCATAAGATTAAACATCATCATAGTTCATCACCGATTTCTCAATCTCGTAATTTACTACGTCAAATACTCGAAACCTATTAATGCCCTCTTCTCTTGAATTATGAGCAATTAAGTTTAACATGTAAAAACATTGATCAAGTGTCTAAACATGAATCAAAACTAAGTATCTGATAAAGAAATCACACTAGATATATATAATCATCAATCCCTCAAAACCATAGCAAATCAACGTACTCCCATGCCCGGAATCTAACGAGTTTCGCCGGACATGGTAATGAAAGAAAGATTAATAATCATCATGTTCATCATGTTCATGCTAAATAAAACAACAAAATGAATAAAAGATAGGAAGAAGATAAAACTCGGATAGTGTCTTGATTGATCCCGGTTGAAGCCTTCAAATGTCCTTGAAGTGTTCTTCAAGAATTCCCTTCAAATATCCTTCTTTTTGGATGAAAAAGCTCTCAATCTTGTGTTTTTCTCTCTCTAGTCTCTCCAATCCTCTCTCAAAATCAGCATATATCTTAAGTCCAGCCAAAAGATCCTTTTTATAAAGCCACAATGCCATTTTTTTTGTTCAAATCTTGCAAAAATGTCAAAAAGTGATTTTTCCACCGAAAAGTGACACGGCCCGTGTTACTGACACGGACCGTGTCACTGACACGGCCCGTGTTATACTGTCCCAGAAAATGCAAAAACTCTCTGGACAGCAGACCCGGCCGTGTCCTGTGACACGGCCCGTGTACGGTTTGGACTATGAAGTCGTGGTCTATAAGCCATATGTCCCTTAATACACCTCGGAATTTAGCGTATGATATACCGTTGTGAAGATGATTTTATGAGGAATCCATACATATATAGAAAACGTCCTAATTCGAAGTAATAAATCTGTAAATTAGAAAATACGACAGGTAGTGCTTCAATCTTTATCGTTTTAGGCCTCGTTCTCGCTCTTGATCGTCATAAACTCCAATATTGGCCATAAAATTGCATATTTCACCACCATATTCATCCAGATACTCATCAGTGACACGGCCCATGTCAAATGACACAACCGAGTCTGTGTTGGTCCATTTTGACTCCATTTTCGGCTCGATCTCTCGTTTCCGCATTGCTTGATGTGTATTGGGGATTGAGACTTTGTTCTTGCCTGATAATGTCCTTAAAACACTTATAAAATCAAATAAAACATACCCAAGCGTTATCGAGTCCAACAAACACAATATGATCACAAACAACATAATTCTACACATTTTAGGATCTTAAAATCCAGAAAAACCTTATAAAAATATGTGTAAAAATGAGTGTTATCAGCGTGCTTGCGAGTACGGCCAGACATTACGATTTGACCATAAGGTTATCTAATTGGGTAGGTCCGGAGAGGGTTCCGAGACTCGTCACTTGCGAGTGTGACGTCAAGATAACTTATGGGTGTGTTTGAGTTTATTTTTCGATGAGCTAATCCGGATGGGACCCTTCGGGGCCACGAAAACGATTTGACTATTGATTTGATATTTCTGAATTATTTATGTTTGAATCTTGAATCTCGATTCAATTGGTGAATATGGTTTTGCCCTTGAGGCTTGGTTGAGAATTGAAGCAATTATATGGTTTTGAAAGAAACTCCTTTTGAAAGGAAGAATTATAAATCTTTCCCTGAGTTTACACTAAGACCCCCGAAGTCTCTAAATAAACTCTTACAGTGATTTCTGGAGTAATTCACATGATTTGTTTTAAAGGAATTAATTTTTAAAAGACTTTAGACTCGGGGATCGTGTTACTACCTTGTCGAAATGTTATTCTCATAACGGTTGTATTCTTGATGTATAATTGTATAGCTTGGTTACTTGCTAGCGATTTTCATCGCTAACCCCTCGTTGGGGGATTATGTTATGTTTTTCAGGTGTTCCGATTTGAGAGAGCAACCACAGATCGGCATGGAGGATGATGTAAAGCAGGATACTAGTCACAGTGGTAGTCGGCTGTCCGTCAGTGATCTTTCAGACCAAGTATTTATTTTTAGTTTTTGTCATCCTTAAGAGGGTGGACATGTTTTGTAAATGGTGATCGAGTTGTATTTTGGTTTATCAGTTGTACTGCTATGTTGTATTTTGGGAGACCTAATCGGTATATGGTTTTATGTTTTGGTCGAACCGACCACGTGTGGGTTTGTTTTGTGGTTTCTTGCCTGGTAGATCCTTGCAGAAAGAATCTACGGCATGTAATGTCCCTAAGCAGATTGGGGGTGTTACATAAATGGTATCGGAGCTTAGGTTTGCGAAAACCTAGGTAGTTGGGTCCAATTGTGTCTTGTCGGAATCGTGTCTTGTTGTGTTGCCCGGGTGAGCAATTGTGAACAAGTGTGATCATTGTGATCCGTTTGGATCAATTGTGATTCGTTGTGATTAGTATCGTGGTGTAGCCATCATCTCCGTGCGGCCTGTGGACGTAAGTCTCATCTTTAATGCGAGGTATTGGTATTTCATGATTTCCTGTATGTGCGGTGATTGTGGTTCGTAATTTTGTTTGTGTAGTGCTGTAAGATGAAATCCGTGTTCGATACTTATGTTATATCGTGTATATATTGAGCTGAACGTATTGATGGTTGGACGTCGGTTGGTGCAATAAGATGTGAAAACTGTGAATTTTGACGTGTTCCAGAGAATGTATTGTCGGTAGAGTTGAGGAACTCAGATGGGTAGTTTTGACGTATGTTTGAACTTGGTATTCGCGAATTATATTTGGTTGGATTTATAATCTCGTTTGCCGATTGGGCAGGTAGTTTCAGGTTCGATTGCTTTTAAATAGTTGTAATTATGTCCGCTGCGTGTAGGTTTGAAAACAGTTTTCTTGATTGTATTTATGAACCTGAGTATGTTTGTAAAGAATAGATTTTTGAAAATATTTCGATGGTGCGGTTAATCAATAGTTTTGCATGGACTTTGAAAATGGTTAAACTTTGACGAGTTAGTCTTGTATTTTCAAATGACACCTTCAGACGGTATCTGAAGTAGGCGTTTTAAAGTGTTTGGGACATTGTAAAATATTACCGTCATTTTGGTTATGATCGAAGGGATTTTGGGATATTTTGCTAAGATTCGAAAGTTTCGCTTCGAAACGGAATGGGATGTTAATAATATAAAAAAAAATTCTCTAGACTGAGTTCTTTCCGCTTTATGAGGAACGACAAGTCTTCTAAAATATTTTTCACACTTCTTCAAAATCTTCAAAATAAGAAATCCTTGATCCATTTCACGAAGAAGCGATAATTGTAAAACATTTTTGTTGTTTGAGAAAGAAATTCCATTTTTTTAAAGGTACGTTTGGCAAATTGTATTCGAAAGAAACGTGTGCTGATTAATATCATTACCCGTGTTGGTGATGCTTGAGTTGTGGTCGTTAAACTGTTTTTCCGTGACTCTTGTTAGAAAGCTTGAACTTTAACAAATTTCAGAAAATGCAGTGCTTTAACTCAAAAATTTTGACTTGAGATTTTCAAAAGTTCAACTGAATTAGGATGTTCTTGATTATTGGTAAATTGATGAGTTCTGTCAATTTTAGTGCGAGAGTTTATGACTATTTTATGAGAGTTTGGTTTTGTTTCAAAAACAGTGATAACAGTTGAGAATGGTTCGAAATTTGATGATATTGTCGTGTATGCGGTGATAGCTGCGCTTGATGCCTTGGGCATGTGCTGAATGTTTCGAGTGGTTTACTCATGTGCTTGATTCTAGTGTGTGATGACTTGACAAATGTTGTTGTCGGAAATATTCATTTCCGAACCTATGAGAACTATCAGATATGAATTATTGCGTGAACCCTATATGGTGACTCTTGTTAGCAAGAATATTTCGGTGCTTCATAGTGTGCCTTGTGTGGACCCTCTTTTGTGATTGATGTTATGTATTGTTATGTCTCGTTTTAACGAACGGTTATTCAGTTTATTATGTCGAGGGCCAGAGGTCGGGGTCGTGGCAATCAGTCGCGTGATCAGGATCATGCTGCCGGTGACGGCGATGGTATTGGTGTTGCTACTATACTTCAGCAGGTGGCAGACCAGATGACTAATTTTGTAATACCCGGTTGTAATTCAGTCACTATCATTCACTAATTTCATTTGGTATTTATCACTCAGTGTATTTTCACTCATTAATAATCATTCGTCAATCATGTTCATTCATCCATGTTCACCGTTCGGAATAACTTCGAGTTGTGTATCGATATTGTTCATTGTTTCAACTTTCCACGTATGAGTTCGACTTTGTTTAATCACCATTTATTTTTGGAAACTCCAAAGATTTTGAATCTTTTCAATATTATAGAGCATCGAGTTAGCTTTCCAATGGTTTAAACGGTGAGTCAATCGGAGTCCGAAAGAGAGAGTTATGGTCGAAATAGCTCAGACACTCATTTTCCAGTTTTTGGCCGAGCAGCCTGTACTGTGGGCCGCGGCACATGCCGGCAGGGCCGCGGCACACTGCCGAGTCACTTCCGCGGCACACCCGTCCGGGCCGCGGCACACTCGTGCTGCAACTTTTCGGCCAACCCTTCTGGACTGTGCGCCGCGGCACATGCCGGCAGGGCCGCGGCACACTGCCGACCTCTGGGAGCCGTTTTTGGGCCTGTGCCGCGGCACACAGGCCAGTTAACCCTATAATTGCGTTTTTGAGCGTGTTCAGCTCATTTTTCATATTTTCTTCACCTTCATACGAGACAGAGAGAGAGAGACTTGAGGGAGAGAATTTTCTTCACCTATCACTTGAGTGTGGATTTTAATCATTTTCATTCGGTTGTGAAGCTCGGATCATCGATCTATCACGTATTCTTGGGATCATAGTGTTTGGATCTTCAACAGGTAATTTTTTCAACATCTTGGATTTCGATTTTGTATTGAGATATGATGTTTTGGATGTTAAAATCATGTTGTATGAAGTGATATACACATGATTATGGACATGTTTGATTATTCATCGGATTATTGAAGGATTATTCAAGAACACTTTGAATATTGTGTTGGATTTGGGGGTTTTCGATTAATTGTTGTTGAAATAACGATTTTGGATATTCATAATGGATTATTGATCGTATTGGAGATGTTTTGTTGGTTTGAAACACTTCTTGGGGATTTGATGTTGGTATTTTTGAAGTTTGGTTATAAACAATCGAAGTTGGCCACAAAGTGTTCGACATAATGCCCCAATGAACTTGGTTTTATCGTATCGACGTTTTGAGTTCGTTATATTCGTGTTTGATTCGTATATTGAACGGATTGTTGGTAATTGTATTTATTCAAGGTTGTTCGAGCGACCGATATCTCAATTAGGACGTTGTTCGTGGAAGGATAATTGTCACCGGTGTTGAGTAAGTTAATTCTTACTCGGTTAAAAGGATATTCATTCCTTTTGTCGTTGATCATTCATAATCATAACTCATTCATCATGATATTAATCATATTGAGACTTGTAATTGTCGAATAATCACTTCATTAACAAGGAACGGCGATTCGAATCATTTCATTGAAACTATCAATCACTTCATTATTACTTTCATTTCGGTGAGTCATTCTTGACTTTGTCAGATTATTATTATTATTCATTGATATTCATTATGGTCATTCTCGTTCATATGACCTTCTAGGTTCATATTGCGTGGCCGGGTGCGGATGTGTGGAATTTTTAGTCGGGCACGCGATGGCCATGTATTGGGAGTGATACATTGGGTTGTGCACACGGTAAAGCTTAACTCCGTGAGACTAATTAGGTACAAGTACGGGTGTGTCCGGTCATTCGTCTTGTACACTTGCACAGAACACTACGGGCGTACTATGATACTCCTCTTCAGCGTAATTCATAACTAAGAATATTTCATAACTTTAGTTAAATCATGATTGTGTATTTTCAACCCTTGAGGATTGTTGTTCTGTGTAACTGACCCCGTTGGGGGATTTTGTTTTCAGATCACGGCAAGGCAGAGGCACGGGAAGAGCATGCTGAAGGCGAAGAGTCTCAGTGATACTAGTAGGGGGCCCCAGTCACTCCGGTTATTTCAGTCATTT
The DNA here is from genome assembly GCA_033398695.1 of Orobanche coerulescens. Taxonomy (NCBI): domain Eukaryota; kingdom Viridiplantae; phylum Streptophyta; class Magnoliopsida; order Lamiales; family Orobanchaceae; genus Orobanche; species Orobanche coerulescens. The sequence continues at coordinate 110,675,824 of CM065816.1, read as the reverse complement.
AGTCATTTCAGTCATTTCCGTCATTTGTATTTTCTGCTGCAAATTCCGTTTGAGATGTTTATTTATTCAGGGTGGTGTATTTTATCTTCATATAAAATATACTAGTATTCTGTATTGTCCTGGTGTATTGTACTTAAGCTCCTCATCGGAGTATTTGGTAATATAATGTGGTTCGGTACTACAATTATATTATTTAATTCATCAGTTTTCATTCGCCTGGTGAGTCCCAGTCGGGGGTCCACGACACTGTAATATCCGCCTAGTTTGGGGTGTTACAGAGTTGGTATCGAAGCGAGGTTTTGAATACTACCCTCCAAGTCATGTCTCATTTGAAATCATCGTCATCGGACTAGTATCATTAGACATTAGCGTCACGTGTGACCTGTGCAGATGACGAGTCAATCAGACCAAGAACTGTAAGACTTATAATGCCATGGTATAATTTCTGGCAATAATCATTCATTCATAATTCATCAGTTAACAATCCTCAATCATCATTTTCATTTTGACCAGGACGGTCATGTTAACTCATTAATCACTCAATTCATTTCATTACTCGGTTGTTGATCTGGAAGATCATAACATTAATCTTGTTAACTTGTTCAAGATAATCATTTCAATAATTTCATCAGATAATCATGTCACCTCAGTTAATCATTCATGTAATCACTGTGTTAGAGCGTGTATGCTCATTTTCATCATCTCATGTCATAATCATAACTTGATATTCATGCGGGAAATATAATCACCATGTGACTTTCCTACTTCAGTATGGAGAGAGCAAGAAGAGGACGTGGAGGACGAGGCCGTGGTGCGGGCCGAATCCCGAGAGCTCGTGCGAATACACGTGCGAACGCGAGGAATAATGCTAACTCGTCTGGCAATGACGCTGCTACTCATTCACCTGGATGTGATCATTCACTATCGGGGAGTCGTACCTGGGACACGGCTCAGTCAGAAGGTGTTCGGGTTGACCCACTCACTTTTATGTAGGGTATGATGGCCCAAATGACGCAGATGGCACAACTAAAGGAGACGATGCATAATTCAGCTAATCAAAATCAACAGGCTCCTCCGTCGCCACCTCCGAGAAATTTCAGGAACTTCTTCCGTTCGCCTCATCTATCATTCATTCCGAGGCGGATAAGATTAAGTATTTCAGCAAAGAGGCTGAAACCCCGTATGAGACTACAATTGCTTAATCATAATTGCACCACGTTGGCCGAATTCATTGAGAAAGCTCTTACCTATGACATTACTGCTAAAGAGATTGCTAAGCAACAACCTTCGTCTGCTAGCAAGAAATCGAAGAATCGTAATCAGTCTGAAGGCGGTCAGACAACCTTCAAGAAACCTCGTGCGGGCTCTGCTTTTTCTGAGTGACCTCCTGTGACATCTAAACCCGCGGAATCTCAGTCACGAGCAGCCAGTTCGGCCATCACTTGTTATAACTGTGGGGATCTTGGTCATGTCAGCACCAAGTGTCCGAGACAGTCTGTCACGTGCCATAATTGTGGAATTGTTGGGCATAAGGCCCGTTTTTGCCGTAGGGACTCCAAACCTACTCCGACGTCATCTCAAACCCCGAAGCAGTTAGCCGTTCATAATCAGGCCACTCAGTCTGCGTCGTTCAAGATGACAGGAGCGAATAAAGGTGGAGCCTTTAGCCATCAGACGGGAGCATCCGGTGCCGGGACTAGCAAGCCCCGGATTTATGAGATGAAGAAGACCGATGATCCAGAGGCCCGAATGATCTCAGGTACACTTGATATTCTATCTCAACCTGTGTGTACCCTTTTTGATACTGGTGCATCGCATTCATTCATTTCCGAGTCATGTTTGAGTAGACTACGTCTGGGTAGTGCTACTTGTTGTGAGCCTTATGTCATTGGTCTACCTGATGGTAGACGAATTACTGGAAATCGTGAGATTCAGAATTGTCCGATCCAGCTTCATGGCCGTGTATGGCCAGCGGACCTAATCGTAGTAGATTTGCCGAGAGACGACGTCATCTTGGGTATTGATTAGATGGATCGTCATGATGCCATCATTAGTGTCTGTAAGCGTATGGTCACTATCATTTCAGACGATGGGGTCGAATGTGTGTTTCAGGGAGGTAATCCCAACTGTTCTGGAAGAGTCATTAACTTGATGAAGCCAGTGAAATTACTCCGCCAGGGTTGTGTTGGTTATTGGTGCTATATGACCAAAACCGAGAAATCATCAGTAATGTTGATGGATATTCCGGTAGTGAGGGATTATGCCGATGTTTTTCCAGACGAGTTACCTGGTTTGCCTCCACAGAGAGATGTGGAATTCACGATTGAGTTGGAGCCCGGTACATCTCCAATATCGAAGGCACCGTACCGGATGGCCCCGACCGAAATGCGGGAGTTGAAGAATCAACTTGAAGAATTGTTCGAGAAAGGTTATATCCGACCGAGTGCGTCCCCGTGGGGAGCACCAGTGCTGTTTGTCAATAAGAAGGATGGTTCGTTCCGGTTGTGTATTGATTACCGGGAATTGAATCGGGTGACGATCAAGAATAAGTATCCTTTACCCCGTATCGATGATCTTTTGGATCAACTTCAGGGAGCTTCAGTATTTTCCAAGATCGACTTAAGATCTGGATATCATCAGTTGCGGATTCGAGAGTCGGATATCGCGAGGACGGCGTTTCGAATACGCTATGGTCATTATGAGTTCGTAGTTATGCCGTTCGGGCTAACTAATGCACCTGCGGTATTCATGGAGTTAATGAATCGGGTTTTCATCGACTTTTTGGATCAGTTTGTTATTGTCTTCATCGATGACATTTTGATTTATTCTCGTACCCGAGAGGAACACGAGGTTCATCTTCATCAGGTTCTCGATGTGTTGAGACTAGAGCAACTTTATGGAAAGTTTTCCAAATGCGAGTTCTGGATGTCCGAAGTGATTTTTCTCGGGCATGTAATTTCATCAGATGGAGTGCGTGTTGATCCTCAGAAGACGGAGGCTATCCAGGATTGGTTACCTCCGAAGAATGTTAAGGAAATCCGAAGCTTTCTCGGAATAGCCGGTTATTATCAGCGGTTTGTGGAAGGATTTTCTAAAATCGCTCAACCCTTGACGAACCTTTTGCGAAAGGATAAGAAATACATGTGGTCCGACGCGTGTCAACGGAGTTTTGAGGAACTCAAGAGCCGGTTAATGTCGGCACCTGTACTTTCCTTACCACAAGGGACAGATGGATTTGTAGTTTATAGTGATGCGTCCGGACAGGGTCTCGGATGTGTACTCATGTAGAATGGGAAGGTTATTGCTTATGCTTCACGGCAATTGAAACCTTACGAGGTTAATTATCCGACCCACGACCTGGAGCTAGCAGCCGTGGTGTTCGCTTTGAAAATTTGGCGTCATTACCTTTATGGCGTTACCTGTCAAATCTTCACTGATCACAAGAGTTTGAAATATATATTTACTCAGAAGGAGTTAAACATGCGACAGAGGCGGTGGTTGGAACTAATCAAAGATTATGATATCGAGATCCTTTACCACCCGGGCAAGACGAACGTTGTCGCCGACGCCTTGAGTTTTAAGTCCGTTCAGGAGCAGATGCTTGCTCGTTTAATAGTTCAGAAGGAGCTTCAGCAGGAATTCCTTAGACCCGAGATCAAGGTCTGGCTTCAGCGAGTTCAGGGACAGCTTTGTATGTTAAAGATTTCTTCGCCACTTGAGGAGGCAATCAGAGAGAATCAGGGTTCCGACCCATCATTGTTGCGCATCCGTGAGGATGTGGCTCAGGGGAAAGCCCCTGGATTCGTGGTCCATGAGGATGGACTTTTGAGATTTAAGAATCGGTTGTGTGTACCGGCGAATGACGAGTTGAAAAACTCCATTTTGAGAGAAGCTCATGCTACCCCTTATTCTGTTCATCCGGGGTCTAGCAAGATGTACAAGGACTTGAAACAAAATTACTGGTGGAGTAATATGAAGCGAGAGGTCGCAGAATTTATTTCGAGATGCTTAACCTGTCAACAAGTCAAGATTGAACATCAGTGACCGGCGGGTATGCTGAAACCTCTCCCTATTGCAGAATGGAAATGGGAAGATATTTCTATGGATTTCATCACGAGTTTGCCGACGAGTCGTCGTGGCATGAATACGATCTGGGTGATTGTGGACCTCTTAACTAAGTCAGCTCATTTCCTTGAGATTAAGGATACGTGGGGTCCCGAGAGACTTGCCCAGCTGTTCATCAAAGAGATAGTGAGACTGCACGGTACTCCTAAAAGTATCGTTTCCGATCGTGACGGACAGTTTGTGTCTCATTTTTGGAAATCAGTTCATCGTGCTATGGGAACTCAGCTTAATCTCAGTACCGCCTTTCATCCTCAGTCCGACGGACAATTAGAGAGAACTATTCAGACATTAGAGGACATGTTGAGGGCATGCGTCCTCGATTGGAAAGACGATTGGGAAGCCCAACTACCATTGATCGAGTTCACGTATAATAATATTTGGCATGCTTCGATTAAGATGGCACCTTATGAGTCCTTGTACGGTCTTCGTTGTCGATCTCCTTTGTGTTGGGAGGACCTATCCGAAACAATTGGCACCGAGCCCGATATGCTTATAGCCGCCCGTGAGAAGGTAGCTTTGATCAGGAATCGTTTGTTGACCGCTCAGAGTCGAAAAAAATCTTATGCAGACAATCGTCGTCGACCACTAGAGTTCGAGACGGGTGACCACGTTTTGGTCAAGGTATCCCCGAGTCGAGGTATTTTCCGTTTCGGAAAACGGGGGAAGTTGAGTCCGAGATTTATTGGATCGTTTGAGATTTTGGAACGAGTAGGCGAGCTAGCTTATCGTTTGGCCTTACCTCCGGCGTTAAGCTGAATTCATAATGTGTTTCACGTCTCTCAGTTACGGAAGTATGTTGCCGACCCGAGTCACATACTTCAGTTCGACGAAATTGAGATCGCAGATGATCATTCGTATGAGGAGCATCCCATACGAGTCTTAGAGCGGCGAATCAAACAGTTGAGCAATAAGGCGATTCCTTTGGTTAAAATTCAGTGGTGTAGACATGGAGTCGAAGAGGCTACGTGGGAAACCGAGGATAGTATGCGGGAGAGTTATCCTGAGTTGTTTGACCCTTAGTTTCGGGGACGAAACTCTTTTAAGGGGGGGTGTATGCAATACCCGGTTGTAATTCAGTCACTATCATTCAGCAATTTCATTTGGTATTTATCACTCAGTGGATTTTCACACATTAATAATCATTCATCAATCATGTTCATTCATCCATGTTCACCGTTCGGAATAACTTCGAGTTGTGTATCGATATTGTTCATTGTTTCAACTTTCCACGTATGAGTTCGACTTTGTTTAATCACCATTAATTTTTGGAAACTACAAAGCTTTTGAATCTTTTCAATATTATAGAGCATCGAGTTAGCTTTCCAATGGTTCAAACGGTGAGTCAATCGGAGTCCGGACGAGAGAGTTATGGTCGAAATAGCTCAGACACTTATTTTCCAGTTTTTGGCCGAGCAGCCTGTACTGTGGGCCGCGGCACATGCCGGCAGGGCCGCGGCACACTGCCGAGTCACTGCCGCGGCACACCCGTCCGGGCCGCGGCACACTCGTGCTGCAACTTTTCGGCCAACCCTTCTGGACTGTGCGCCGCGGCACATGCCGGCAGGGCCGCGGCACACTGCCGAGACACTGCCGCGGCACACTCAGCCGGGCCGCGGCACACTGCCGACCTCTGGGAGCCATTTTTGGGCCTGTGCCGCGGCACACTCAGCTGGGCCGCGGCACACAAGCCAGTCAACCCTATAATTGCGTTTTTGAGCGTGTTCAGCTCATTTTTCATCTTTTCTTCACCTTCATACGAGAGAGAGAGACTTGAGGGAGAGAATTTTCTTCACCTATCACTTGAGTGTGGATTTTAATCATTTTCATTCGGTTGTGAAGCTCGGATCATCGATCTATCGCGTATTCTTCGGATCATAGTGTTTGGATCTTCAAGAGGTAATTTCTTCAACATCTTAGATTTCGATTTTGTATTGAGATATGATGTTTTGGATGTTAAAATCATGTTGTATGAAGTGATATACGCATGATTATGGACATGTTTGATTATTCATCGGATTATTGAAGGATTATTCAAGAACACTTTGAATATTGTGTTGGATTTGGGGTTTTTCGATTAATTGTTGTTGAAATCACGATTTTGGATATTCATAATGGATTATTGATCGTATTGGAGATGTTTTGTTGGTTTGAAACACTTCTTGGGGATTTGATGTGTAACACCCCCAATCCACTCAGGGATATTACACGCCGTAGACCCTCTCCTCGAGGATCTACCAGGCTGGTAATCAACATTTAACATCTCGACAATGCCTTCAAGGCTACACTGACTCAGTAGACCGATTTGGTCTTTCCACAAATACATACAACTCAAATACAACTCATGCCCACGCAGGGGACCAAAATACAACTACACCCGTACAACGGGAACAATACAGCAGCGGAAAATAAAGTACAACTAATCCAACACACGATATACGATTCCTCATGTGATTAGTATCGATCATCTTTCATCATCCTTCGTGCCGACCCTGTGTTATGCTCCAAAACCTGAATGCAAAAACAGACATCCACCCCCCGAATACTCGGGGTTAGCAAAACTCCACTATTTTGCTAGTGCAAATACAAAGTGCAAATACGAGCCATACAATTCACATTCCACGAATAACAATAACCGAGGATCCTCAAAGATCCAAACGAAACGAAAAGTACTTCCCGAGGCAAGGGTTTGAGGAAACATTACAAAAACGAAATATCATAAATCAATGGGAATAATTTATAAAACGGTTTAGAATGCCATCGAGAGTTTTAATAGAAAACAATTTAGGATTATCAAATCCTACTTTTCAAAAATCCAAAAGACAAAGGGGTCGCCACCCCAAAAGTTTACTTTCTGGAAAATGACATTAACCAAAACGTTGGGATTTTAGCCCCAAATCCGTAAAACGACTTTTACAAAACCCTTGGGATTTTAGCCCCAAATCTCATCAACTCACAGTACACAAGAACGACCACGAGGTTCGTATCCCAACATCAAAATCCACAAATAAAGGATTTAAAACATAAACCACAAATTACTCTAGAGCCATCCTAGCCAAGTAGGCCAAACGAACAACTTACCTCTTACACACTTAGTCAATGCATGCAATCATGAAGACCGTTCAAAAGCACTCATTTCCGGAAATGCCAATATCGAATCACATTTGTAAAAATGCACCACAATTAACCGCGGACCCACAGCTTCGTGGATCCTGCCGAGACCCCGTCGGATCTAACCCACAGTGGTTAAAAGCAAGCTCGCGGTCCACGGCTTCGTGGAGCCCTACCGAGACCCCGTCGGATCTAACCCGTAGTGAGCATACACACACACACGTTACTCATGCAATACTAACATGCTAAGAATGTAAGTTCATTAAGAATACTCACTAGAGATGGCCATTAACTCGACACCATTACCAAACTCTTCAAAAATACAATAACAAGCTTAAATACGGAATACACGATTCCATAACTTTTAAACAAGAGAGTATCCTCATAAAATCCTTCAACGTTCAAGATAATCAAATCATAATCAATTCTCAAAACACCGTTCACAAAACACACGCGTTTTGAAAGAAAGCCTTTAACGAGGCCAAATCAAATCCTTTTGAAACTTCATTTCAAATAACCAAACAAACACATCAAGACGACCACCGATCATCATATACATAAACGAGAAAAGTATGGGCAAGGTACTTGCCTCGATACCACGAGCACGGAACCACGAACGGATACGGCTCAACCGGAAGCTTCGAACGCCCGATGCTAACAAAAAGGGAGACGACAACGAACGGAGCGGAAGAATCAAGCACGACCGCGAGGAACCGACGAAAATGAACCTAACGATTCGAATAGCACAATCACAACCACTTCTAAACGATTATGGAAATGGAATACACCGGAAACCCGCCTACGATTCATGTATATTCGTACCAAAATAACAACGAGGGCGACCGCAACCAAACCCTCTCGATTCCGTAAAAATCCACAAAATATCCATGAATCCGTAGGAAAACTAAAAATACTAACAATATTAATCGTATACATCATGAATCCACCAACAAAACGGAACGAATCGGAAGAAAAACCCAAAACCCCCAAATAAATCGAAAATAGGGTTTTAGAATATTACCTTAGGAGATTCAAGTACCAAGATCCGTAGAACACGCGTTAGATTGATTGCCCGGGCTTCACTACCGAAGAAAAATGGTGAAAATCGACCCCCCAATGGATAAGGATGAAGAACTCCTTCCCTCTCTCTCACTCTCTCGCGATGCAGGTGAAAATGAAGAAGACGACGCCCGATTTCGTCTAATAAAGACGAACTGCACAGTTGACCGCTTCGTGTGCCGCGGCACAGGCCGAAAATTTACTCCCAGGTTTTGGCATTGTGCCGCGGCACAGCCTGCGTGTGCCGCGGCACACGGTACAGTTGGGTTATGGTCGCGGAAGACACACGAGTGTGCCGCGGCACCGGACAGGTGTGCCGCCGCACTCGCGCCGTGCCGCGGCACGGATGGGTGTGCCGCGGCACAAGATGATTTGTTCGACATATTACATCGGGCACCTCGGCGATGCCAAAGACTTCAGCGATGCCGCACCGGTCCGGCCACCGCCACCGCCACGACCCGATGCCTCGATTTCCAAAACGCATGTAACGAACACGGCGAAAAGTTCGCGACGACATCAACAACTCGAGATGAAAACGTAATGCAATAATTAATCATACGCGACCAAGAAAAGGGTCAAGATGACAAATACGTATATGGATACCCGTAACTTCCAAGAATTACAAAATGGCCCAAAACGCCTGAAATCACGATACGTGATCGAATAATCAAACCGAAGTTCACAACACGTCTAACAAAGTTAAACGGACTTGCGGGAAATTCAAACTAGCTTTGACGAGATTCGCCAGAATCGAACTCAAGTGCGAAAGAGTCGCTAAAAAGCACAGAACTCAACAAAACAACACCCAAACGAACTCGGACGACAAAAAGTGTAGAATTAATCATTCTCAGAACGACAAAACGGTCATGAGCGAGCCGTCAAAACGGACTCCGGCCGAAAAAAGAAATTTACCAAAAATCGAAAATTGCGGATATTACATTCTACCCTCCTTAAAAGAAGTTTCGTCCCGAAACTTAAAACAAGTAGGGAGAAGAAATATTCCGCCAGGAAAAACTCAACGAGATACACAAGAATGCGCAACTAACGCCCAACGGCGAAATGTTACAAACAACGCGAAAGAATATACGGCGTGTAAACACGCTCCACGGCGACCAACACGACTTCGCCGTTAGGGATATAATAAAACCAACAAACGACAAGCGTCATCAAACGGATAATATAGCCAAGTCAATTATCCGACAATCACAAAACACAACGAACGAAAATCGATACGATTGACTAACCTAACGGTACATTGATCAAAACATGAGCCATACGCTGAACAAATACGAAATTCCACCGCCCAAAGGTTGGAAGATCGAAACGAGACTAATTTCCCGAACTTAAGGAAATTTGAAGGAGTCTGAATGTTCAACAATCACGAAACGAGATTGACAAAAACCGAACAATCGACGATCAAACCACAAAGATCGAGACAACAAAAAAATCGAACGATCATGTTCGGATCACGAAGAACAATAAGGTTCAACGCAACTCCGAGGTTCACACCTCGACTCGAGACAAAACATGATCCGATGAAAACAACAAGATGCACACTCGCACTGCATCCACGTAAAAGGGAGTAACGATTGAAAGGTCACAATGACGAACGAGAAATTCCAAAATAATACCACCTCGTTCGATCAACAAAGGCAAGGTGACAAACTCAGAAAAGGTCAATGAACATGATGAGTCGACAAAGTCGAAAACACAAGAGTTCTAAATCCGATCCACTTCGAATAAAAGAACTAATAGAACCAGATGACGCCACTCCCGAACAAGGTTCACAAGAATCGAACCGAACTCGAAAAAAGTCACATCGATAACCAGATCGGCCCACAACAAGATCACAGCTTGCTCGAACGATGAAACCGAAATACAAAACAAGTTCACAAAGTGCCAACGAACATGAGCGAATCGATAGACTGGAGAAAGAGAAAATACAGGAGTCAAAATAATACGGGCATTACCTCCGACCCCGTCCACGAAATTCACAAAAACGGGGGCAAGGTAACAAGACATTAAACAACCGACACATAACGGAACGATCACCGATGCACACGGTCATACCATACCAAGCTCTAACAGCTCGCACATCCTCGACAACGCAGAAATCGCCACGAGGCGACAACATTCAATACCAACATTCCGCCTCTCACAGGGGGCTAGCACAACCAATGTGTGGAAAGCGACTCAATGCTCACACCGCCAATTCGATCATACTCGGGAGAAAGTATCAAAATGACAACGCGAATGTCACACATACATACCTAGCCCTCAAACGGGAATGGATAGGTTTAAAAAAAAAATGAAAACCTCATTTTGAAAATAATTTGAAGAATACTGGTTGACCTTGAGTATCACCTTTCAAATAGTACAAACGTGAAACGTCGTTATCGAGACTTTGGGAAAACCATTTCGCGTTTGATAAAAATGAGGACACTTTCTCTTAGTGGAAACTTTCAGAATATTCGACCCTCGGGTCTAAATAAAAGTGTTGAAAATATCTCGAAACATTTTGGTCCTCGAGGTAGAAAAATTTTGAAATATATTGCGGCATCTAGGATGTACCACAAGAAAATAACTCATTTGAAAAGTATGTCTCGAAATTTGTTTTTCTAAGATACTCAAGGTTTTCAAAAATTCAATAGGCCAGAATGCCCAAAACTCACACATATCGATGTTCACTAAAACAACTCCTAGCACACGCACCAAAACGTTTAACATGAAGACAATATATGTCTTTAAACGGAAATCCACGATAAAATACCACATTTAGAACAAAACCTCTGATAAAATACTCTCCCGCACTGGCTAGTGAACAAGTCGAACGCGTATAAGCACAAAGCTTCCACAATAGAACTTGTAAAACGTGCAAATCGATTCGAAAATCATCAACAACGGAGAAAAACAACAATAAAAAGACATCACAAGCGATTGACACCTCGTATAAATCAAATACGAAAGTCGACTAAATACATATCGTGAAATCAAAATTCACATAAGGATTCCACCACTTAACAAATAATCATAAAAATAGCTCGTGTCACACGAGGCACAACGCAAAGAAGGGAGACTTACTTCCACGGGTCGCACGAAGATGATGATCGCCCCACGATACTAATCACGACCAACAAACTCAAACGACGCGTCGCGACACGACTCAGTCAGACTAAATCCGACGAGACAAAACTCAATAGACACCACTGACCCGACAGCCTAGGTTTTCACAACCTAAGCTCCGATACCATTTATGTAACACCCCCAATCCACTCAGGGATATTACACGCCGTAGACCCTCTCCTCGAGGATCTACCAGGCTGGTAATCAACATTTAACATCTCGACAATGCCTTCAAGGCTACACTGACTCAGTAGACCGATTTGGTCTTTCCACAAATACATACAACTCAAATACAACTCATGCCCACGCAGGGGTCAATTTACAACTACACCCGTACAAGGGGAACAATACAAAATGGAAAATAAAGTACAACTAATCCAACACACGATATACGATTCCTCATGTGATTAGTATCGATCATCTTTCATCATCCTTCGTGCCGACCCCGTGTTATGCTCCAAAACCCGAATGCAAAACAGACATCCACCCCGAATACTCGGGGTTAGCAAAACTCCAATTTTTTTCTATTGCAAATAAAAATTGCAAATACTAGATATAAAATTCTCATTCCACTATTTACAATAAACGAGGATCCTCAAAGATCCAAACGAAGCGAAAAGTACTTCCCGAGGCAAGGGTTTGAGGAAACATTACAAAAACGAAATATCATAAATCAATGGGAATAATTTATAAAGCGGTTTAGAATGCCATCGAGAGTTTTAATAGAAAACAATTTAGGATTATCAAATCCTACTTTTCAAAAATCCAAAAGACAAAGGGGTCGCCACCCCAAAAGTTTACTTTCCGAAAATGACATTAACCAAAACGTTGGGATTTTAGCCCCAAATCCAGAAACGACTTTTACAAAACCCTTGGGTTTTTAGCCCCATATCTCATCATCTCACTGTACACAAGAACGACCACGAGGTTCGTATCCCAACATCAAAATCCACAAATAAAGGATTTAAAACATAAACCACAAATTACTCTAGAGCCATCCTAGCCAAGTAGGCCAAACGAACAACTTACCTCTTACACACTTAGTCAATGCATGCAATCATGAAGACCGTTCAAAAGCACTCATTTCCGAAATGCCAATATCGAATCACATTTGTAAAAATGCACCACAATTAACCGCGGACCACGCTTCGTGGATCCTCGCCGAGACCCCGTCGGATCTAACCCACGGTGGTTAAAAGCAAGCTCGCGGTCCACGGCCTTCGTGGAGCCCTACCGAGACCCCGTCGGATCTAACCCGTAGTGAGCATACACACACACACGTTACTCATGCAATACTAACATGCTAAGAATGTAAGTTCATTAAGAATACTCACTAGAGATGGCCATTAACTCGACACCATTACCAAACTCTTCAAAAATACAATAACAAGCTTAAATACGGAATACACGATTCCATAACTTTTAAACAAGAGAGTATCCTCATAAAATCCTTCAACGTTCAAGATAATCAAATCATAATCAATTCTCAAAACACCGTTCACAAAACACACGCGTTTTGAAAGAAAGCCTTTAACGAGGCCAAATCAAATCCTTTTGAAACTTCATTTCAAATAACCAAACAAACACATCAAGACGACCACCGATCATCATATACATAAACGAGAAAGTATGGGCAAGGTACTTGCCTCGATACCACGAGCACGGAACCACGAACGGATACGGCTCAACCGGAAGCTTCGAATGCCCGATGCTAACAAAAAGGGAGACGACAACGAGCGGAACGGAAGAATCAAGCACGACCGCGAGGAACCGACGAAAATGAACCTAACGATTCGAATAGCACAATCACAACCACTTCTAAACGATTATGGAAATGGAATACACCGAAACCCGCCTACGATTCATGTATATTCGTACCAAAATAACAACGAGGGCGGACCGCAACCAAACCCTCTCGATTCCGTAAAAATCCACAAAATATCCATGAATCCGTAGGAAAACTAAAAATACTAACAATATTAATCGTATACATCATGAATCCACCAACAAAACGGAACGACTCGGAAGAAACACCCAAAACCCCCAAATAAATCGAAAATAGGGTTTTAGAATATTACCTTAGGAGATTCAAGTACCAAGATCCGTAGAACACGCGTTAGATTGATTGCCCGGGCTTCACTACCGAAGAAAAATGGTGAAAATCGACCCCCCAATGGATAAGGATGAAGAACTCCTTCCCTCTCTCTCACTCTCTCTCGCGATGCAGGTGAAAATGAAGAAGACGACGCCCGATTTCGTCTAATAAAGACGAACTGCACAGTTGACCGCTTCGTGTGCCGCGGCACAGGCCGAAAATTTACTCCCAGGTTTTGGCATTGTGCCGCGGCACAGCCCGCGTGTGCCGCGGCACACGATTAGGTTATGGTCGCGAAGACACACGAGTGTGCCGCGGCACCGACAGTGTGCAGACTGCTCGGCGCCGTGCCGCGGCACGATGGGTGTGCCGCGGCACACGCATGCTTTGTTCGACATATTACACTGGCTGCTTTCGGCGATTGCCAAGACTTTCCGACAGTGCCGCACCGGTCCGGCCAGCTGCTCAGCCGCCACGACCCGATGCCTCGATTTCCGAAAACGCACAGAACGAACACGACGAAAAGTTCGCGGACGACATCAACAACTCGAGATGAAAACGTAATGCAATAATTAATCATACGCGACCAAGAAAAGGGTCAAGATGACAAATACAGATATGGATACCCGTAACTTCCAAGAATTACAAAATGGCCCAAAACGCCCGGAAATCACGATACGTGATCGAATAATCAAACCGAAGTTCACAACACGTCTAACAAAGTTAAACGGACTTGCGGGAAATTCGAAACAGCAGTTTCGGACGAGATTCGCCAGAATCGAACTCAAGTGCGAAAGAGTCGCTAAAAAGCACAGAACTCAACAAAACAACACCCAAACGAACTCGGACGACAAAAAGTGTAGAATTAATCATTCTCAGAACGACGAAACGGTCATGAGCGAGCCGTCAAAACGGACTCCGGACGAAAAAAGAAATTTACCAAAAATCGAAAATTGCGGATATTACATGATGTTGGTATTTTTGAAGTTTGGTTATAAACAATCGAAGTTGGCCACAAAGTGTTCGACATAATGCCCCAATGAACTTGGTTTTATCGTATCGACGTTTTGAGTTCGTTATATTCGTGTTTGATTCGTATATTGAATGGATTGTTGGTAATTGTATTTATTCAAGGTTGTTCGAGCGACCGATATCTCAATTAGGACGTTGTTCGTGGAAGGATAATTGTCACCAGTGTTGAGTAAGTTAATTCTTACTCGGTTAAAAGGATATTCATTCCTTTTGTCGTTGTTCATACATAATCATAACTCATTCATCATGATATTAATCATATTGAGACTTGTAATTGTCGAATAATCACTTCATTAACAAGGAACGGCGGTTCCAATCATTTCATTGAAACTATCAATCACTTCATTATTACTTTCATTTCGGTGAGTCATTCTTGACTTTGTCAGATTATTATTATTATTCATTGATATTCATTATGGTCATCTCGTTCATATGACCTTCTGGGTTCATATTGCGTGGCCGGGTGCGGATGTGTGGAATTTTTAGTCGGGCACGCGATGGCCATGTATTGGGAGTGATACATTGAGTTGTGCACACGGTAAAGCTTAACTCCGTGAGACTAATTAGGTACAAGGACGGGTGTGTCCGGTCATTCATCTTGTACACATTCACAGAACACTACGGGCGTACTATGATACTCCTCTTCAGCGTAATTCATAACTAAGGATATTTCATAACTTCAGTTAAATCATGATTGTGTATTTTCAACCCTTGAGGATTGTTGTTCTGTGTAACTGACCCCGTTGGGGAATTTTTTTTTCAGGTCACGGCAAGGAAGAGGCACGGGAAGAGCATGCTGACGGCGAAGAGTCCCAGTGATACTAGTAGGGGGGCCCAGTCACTCCGGTTATTTCAGTCATTCAGTCATTTCAGTCATTTCCGTCATTTGTATTTTCCGCTGCAAATTCCGTTTGAGATGTTTATTTATTCAGGGTGGTGTATTTTATCTTCATATAAAATATACTAGTATTCTGTATTGTCCTGGTGTATTGTACTTAAGCTCCTCATCAGAGTATTTGGTAATATAATGTGGTTCGGTACTACAATTATATTATTTAATTCATCAGTTTTCATTCGCCTGGTGGGTCCCAGTCGGGGGTCCACGACACTGTAATATCCGCCTAGTTTGGGGTGTTACACATTTGACCCAGGCAGTTCAGCGTAACACTACCGCGACTGAGAACGTCGGATCGACTCAGTGGCTTAGAGAAGTGATTCGTATGTGTCCTCCCCGTTTTGCGGGCGTAGGTGATACTTTGGGCTGGGACGGTTGGCTTTTCCAATTGGAAAAGATTTTCAGGACGGTTGGTTGTCCAGAGGAACGAAGGATTCTTATCGCTCAGTTCCTTCTCGATAGTGACGCTGCTAATTGGTGGGAGGCCGTTGAGCCTCAGGATCATGCTGTTACTTGGGATGAGTTCAAGAAGTTGATGGAAGCGGAGTTCTGTCCGGAGCCGATCCGAGAGTAGAGAATCCGAGATTTTTATCTAGCCGAGCTGCAGGATGTACCCGTGTCGCATGCTATTATTGATTATAGTCGACAGCTCGCTTACGTGAAGGGGCAGGTGAGGACCGAGGAAGATAAAATCCGTCATTTCGATATGCGGATGAGACCAGAGATTCGACAATACATGTCGGGTTTCACTTATGCTACCTTAAGAGAGTATCAGAACCGAGCCTTGGCGTACGAGATGGCATTGTTATCTATTGGGCCTTTGCATGAGCCGAAGAGGCAGAGGAGGTCTGGAGATTTTTTTCGGATAATGTGGGAGTTGGAACTTCTTCTCGTCGAGTTCCGTGTAGTCCTACGGCGAAACCTTCCTTTTCTTTGTTCGGTGTAACCAAGAGTTCCAAGTCATCTTCTTTGACTCCTAGTCATGTTGGGAGGTGTTTCAATTGCAACGTTGCGGGCCATGAGCAAGCTAATTGTCCTTCGCAACCGATTACTTGTTATAACTGTGGACTCGAGGGCCACATAGTTCAGTATTGTGAATGTTCCATGAAGTTTCCCAGAATCGTGCTTCGGCATCGGTATCGGGATCGATTTGTTGGGACCACTGAGATTTTGTCGGCCATGCTCTGTTGTTTGTGACTTCACCCTTTCTTTCTTTTTATATTTCGGGACGAAACTTCTTTTTAGAGGGGTAGAATGTAATATCCGTGATTTTCTCTTTCGGTAATTTTTTGTTTTGGCATTTTTCTGGTTTCCAGAAACTCGCTTGCGAGTGTTTTCACATTTTGATAATGTTTTGTTCTATGTGTTTGGTCATCCGAGTTTGTTCCGGGGCTGTTTTACCCGAATCCGTGTTTTGAGCGACTTTTCCGCTATTTAGTTCATTTCATGTGATGGTGGTTCGAAACTACGGTTTCGTGTTTCCTATAAGTCCGTTGAGCTTTGTATGCATGTTATGAACTTTGGTTTGGTTGTTTGATGTCAAATTGTGATTTTCGGATGTTTTGGGCCGTTCTGTAATTTCCTAAAGTTTGAGGAAATTTACTTCCATCGTCGAATTCCGAACCTTTGGATAGTCGGAATTATGTTTCTTTTTAGCGCTTAGATTCATCATCGGGAATGCTTCGTAACCATATGTTCGGATTGTTAACAGGTTCGGTTTCGGTATCGTTCGGGGCGGTTCGGACAACAGCCTTCCCAAGCTGCTGTCCAGCAGGATGTTACGGCTGTAACACCCCACTACTTACGGCCATAATAGGCCTAATGTTACGGCCGTAATCTTCTTCTTTATTATGGCAGAATAATTTACTGCTTTAAAACACGGCAGAGGACAAAGAACCTCATTTTTCACTCCTCTTCGTTTTTGTTCGACGGGCGACGCAAGTGTTCTTCAAGGGGGTGATTTTGGGGTATTGTAACTCCAAGCCTTCATCTTCCGTGAGCTCTTGGTGTTGATTAACATCATCAGTCCGTGTTCTTCATCATTGATTCGAGGTAAATTTCTTGAAACCCTTTTCTATGTATTTTGAGAATCTTTAGGATTTGAGTCGTTCTTCGTGAATCGTGGTGTTATGTATCCTCATTCGGAAGTATTGATTATATTCCGGTGTTTTGATTCGTATTCTTATCGTGTTCGGGTTCGGGTGATGTCTTGATGTTCTTGGGGAAGTGTTGAACCCTAAGTGTTCGATCTTTTGTTTATACGAATTCTTGTTGGGAATTTTGTATATTTTCCATCCTCCTTGTGATCGACTTCGTAGTAATTATGTTGTTCTTGTGTTTTCAACCTAGTTGGAGGATTCGAGGGTTTCCAGTCGAGCTTTACCGTTGCTCCACGTGCTTTGGACTTGAGGCGAGTATCTCCTCTATATTCTTTATACTTTGAGAATGTGATGTGTCGTGAATTTAATGTGGACTCGTTAGTGACGGTATATTTAACCGTAACTTGCTTTTAAATGAAGATGTGATTCTATGAAGATAATTACGAACGTAAAATTGAGTTTCAAGAAGAATGATAACTACCATTACATGTTATTTTGTGCTTAAAACGGATACTAGAAATGAGTAGTTAACCGAGGAATTGTGGAATAGCGTAATACTTGTATCATTTGCTCGCTAGCCTTTTTCCTGAATGATATTGTGCTGTGAATGTTGTGCCCTTTTTGAAGTTATGATGCGTTAACTTATGTGTTACGTGGTTGCGGTTGTGGTGAACATCATACCTTTGTTATTGTATATGTAGAGAGTTGAAATGTTATCCGGGTAGGGGTCCCGTCGAGGCCTCTGGAGGTGCATGCTTTCGAGTACGTCCAGACGTATGTTGTGACCATAAGGTTATCACATTCGGGTAGGTCCGGGGAGGGCTCCGAGAATCGGCACTTGCGAGTGCGATGTCATGATAACTTATGGGCGTGCCTAAATGATGTTATCCAGGTAGGGTCCGTCGAGGCCTCCGGAGGCGCGTGCTTGCGAGTACGGCCAGATGTTACGATTTGACCATAAGGTTATCTAATCGGGTAGGTCTGGAGAGGGCTCCGAGAATCGTCACTTGCGAGTGCGATGTCAAGATAACTTATGGGTGTGTTTGAGTTTATTTTTCGATGAGCTAATCCGGATGGGACCCTTCGGGGCCACAAAAACGATTTGACTGTTGATTTGATATTTCCGAATTGTTTATGTTTGAATCTTAAATCCCGGTTAAATTGGTGAATATGGTTTTGCCCTTGAGGCTTGGTTGAGAATTGAAGCAATTATATGGTTTTTAAAGAAACTCCTTTTGAAAGGAAGAATTATAAATCTTTCCCTGATTTTACACTGAGACCCCCGAAGTCTCTAAATAAACTCTTACAGTGATTTCTGGAGTAATTCACATGATTTGTTTTAAAGGAATTAATTTTTAAAAGACTTTAGACTCGGGGATCGTGTTACTACCTTGTCGAAATGTTATTCTCATAACGGTTGTATTCTTGATGTATAATTGTATAGCTTGGTTACTTGCTAGCGATTTCCATCGCTAAACCCTCGTTGGGGGATTATGTTATGTTTTTCAGGTGTTCCGATTTGAGAGAGAGCAATCACAGAATCGGCATGGAGGATGATGTAAAGCAGCGATACTAGTCACAGTGGTAGTCGGCTGTCCGTCAGTGATCTGTCGGACCAAGTGTTTATTTCTAGTTTTTTTCATCCTTAAGAGGATGGACATGTTGTGTAAATAGTGATCGAGTTATATTTTGGTTTATCAGTTGTACTTCTGTAATACCCGTCATTTTTATAATGCAATATTATTAATTATAATAATATTATAATGCATTTCATGTTATTTAATTTCATTTAGGGAATCATGAACATTTAGTTCGATGTATCACAAGTCCTAGCCCGAGTCAATTTCTCAAGTTAATTTCAGAACATTTAATATTAGTCATTTTTATGATAATTAAAGGTATTATTATTATAATATTTATAATAGGAACAATATTAATATTAATAGTATTAATATTTTTATCTTCATTATATTTATATATCATCATTTATATTACTTTCGATATTATTATTAGTATCGATATTATTAATTATTACCATTGTTATTATTAATTTTATAATTATTATTATTATTATTATTATTAGCATTATTATTATTGTTTTTATTATTGGCCCAAATACACATTGTGCTGACCCATAATAATATTACAAGCCCAGAAAATTAATTAAGCCCATAATTAACCCTAAACCTTAACCTAGGGTATAAATATATAGCTTCTACTGTACAAATACACAGTACAACGCAGAACGACGTCTTCTTCTTCTTCTTCGTTCCACAAAAAAAAAAAGGGGGAAAAGAATATACAACACAGAAATTTGCTGCAAGAGGAAGGAGGAGCAGACACCGTCTTCATCTTCATCGATCGTCCAAATTCAACGAGTCATCTGAATCTCAACAGGAGTTAATCTGCCGATTTATTCTTGGAATCATATTCTCGAAATTTGCTGCAAAGAGGAAGGAGGAGCAGACACCGTCTTCATCTTCATCGATCGTCCAAATTCAACGAGTCATCTGAATCTCAACAGGAGGTAATCTGCCGATTTATTCTCGGAATCATATTCTCGTTTTCTTATTTCCTGCTAGGATATCAGATAATTCTTCTTCGTGATTCCGAATCCATAACAGAAAATCATAATCAACAATCAAACGCTGTAAACCCAACACAGAATACTTCTCTTTAATGTCGGACAATAACACAGTCCATGCCGCACTCATCCGACAAAAACTTAAACAAGAGAAAACCCCAAACTGCACAAACTAAGCCAGAAAGATCCGGCCGATTCCAACCAGCGTAAACCCTTAACTCACCTCGATTTTCACCTTCACGGCCTTCAGACCCTCATCATCGATCAAAACAAATCCGATCCCGAATCAAAATTCGAATTTCCAACCCAAACCATATCCAGAAACCCGAAACCAACAGAAAACACAAATCAAAAACTCGATCGAACCCGGATCTGACTTACCTTTTCATCCAAGTTCGGACCGAATTCAAACCCCAAAACTCCAAATCGAATTCAGGAACCGAAAGTCGGATTACCTTCGCCTCACTTCAACCCCAAAATCGATTCAGCTGTCACGGCCTATAGGATTTGCGTCCGAGATGGGCTTCTGCCGTCGCGTCTCCGACTTTCCCTTTTCTTTTCATCTCCGCCGCTGTTCCTTGTCTCGAGCGCAGCCGTTCAATTGCTTCGAGTGTGTGTTTTGCGGTGTGTGTGTGTGTGTCTTTCCCGTCAGCGTGTGTGTGTGTGTTCTTCTTTTTTTTTTCTCCCGGCCGAGAGGGTTAGAGAGAGGGAGGGAAGAGTGCAGAGAGGGAGAGAGTTTCACGGGAGAAAGAAATGAGAAATATGTCGGCTGCAGTTAGGTTAAGGATATATATACCCGCCAATTATTAGGGTTATTCAATTTAGCCTTCAGATTTTCCATCAGTGTTCAATTCAGCCCCAGCCAGTATGATTAATTCGATTTTAACCCATTCAGCTTCTCAAGTTTTACAATCTGACCCCAGTCAACCTTCAAACTTAAATTAAATCCTAATTTTGACCGAAACATTTAAAATATTGACTTCCAATTAATATTAATAATTAATAAGAAATTATGCATAAGTGTTTTAATTTCAGTCATTAATAATGTTAACCCTTCGGTTAATATTAATTAGCAATTATAATTTATTTTCAGTTATTATATAGTGATATTCATATCCTTTTATTTATTATATAAATAATAAATTGTAAGGATTTTAATTATTATTATTATTATATGTAGACTTTGTCAAGGATTTACGGGCTTAGGACTGTGAGTCGAGCACATTCATTTCAGTCACACATCATCATCATTTATTCAGGTGGGAATCTTCACTATCACTTTAATTGCTTTGATTGGACTGCATATGTGATATTCATTTCATGTTTATAAATTATGATACACGTTGTAAATCAGGCTCACCTGCATTCGTGTAAGAGGTTATCATGTTGTGTGGGGACACCTGTGTAACACCCCCAAAACCGTATGGGAATATTACACGCCGTAAACCCTTTCCGCAAGGATCTACCAGGCTAAGCGTCCATAAACAACCAAATGCTTGCCCATCCAGGGTCAAACAATATAATAATACAGACCGTCAAGGTCACTTACACATAAACACACAGACCGATGAGGTCACACAACTCTATCAACAGGACTGACTAACAACATTACCCACACAGGGGTCGAAATACAATACAGCGGAAGACTGAATCAACTCTAACAATACAACTAAACTCTACCAACTCTCAACTCTTGATTAGTATCGCAGCTCGTCATCCCCTTGTGCCAATCCTGTGATCGCCCCCGAACCTGCATGTACCTGGACGCAGAACAGACATCCACCCCCCGAATACTCGGGGGTTAGTAAAACTCCACTGTTTTACTAGTGCAAGTATCAAACCATACGAAATGTAACAAGCAAATAGCAACTACGAATTTAATACGGAAATCCATTATCAAAATGTTCCCGAGAAGTTTTAGAATTTCGAACTCAAGTAAGAGATATTTGAAAAGGAACACATCATCTCGGGGATTTTTAAAGCAGAAAATCTTTTGGACCTCGAGTCCAAATTTACAAAACCTTTTCGTAAACAATAGGGCCTTAGCCCGATTCTCGTTTCAAAGCATACTAAATAATATATCATTATGCGTCCGAGATCCATATTTAAAATGTCACCCGAACAATCACTGCTACACGATCACTGTTCGTACACATCATGTACCGAACTCCGGAGGTCTCGACGGACTTTACCCGGACTACACACATTGTTCGTACACATCATGTACCGAACTCCGGAGGCCTCAACGGACCCTACCCGGACCACACACACTGTTCGTACACATCATGTACCGAACTCCGGAGGCCTCAACGGACCCTACCCGGCTACAACATCGTTCGTACACATCATGTACCGAACTCCAGAGGCCTCGTTAGACCCTACCTGGATCACACACCTTGTCCGTACACGTCATGTACCAGACTCCAGAGGCCTCGTCAGACCCTACCTGGTTCACACACTTTGTTCGTACACATCATGTACCGAACTCCAGAGGCCTCGTCAGACCCTACCTGGTTCACACACTTTGTTCGTACACATCATGTACCGAACTCCAGAGGCCTCGCTGACCCTACCTGGATCACACACACATCGACTCGACACGATTCATAATCATTAAATGTCAAGTCATTCCACATTACGCCGAAATGTACAATCAAGCATGTAAACCAAAACAACACAAATTCGGTACACAATACATTGAACAAACACGTGTACAACCATCTCATATGTACATCGCAATCCTGCACAAATGGCACAACGCCTAACACGTATGCCAATATATCACTATTATCACAAAGCCTTCAAATTTCGGAAAACACAACCAACTCAACGGAACATATTTACGAAGGCAAGCAAAATCGTCATACAAATCATACGTAATTACTATTCACAAGATACAAGTCGTATAATAAGATACTTGCCTCGATAACCGCTACCGAATGCTCCGAAGAACACGGTTCGACCGGGAAGCTCGGACCCCAAAGAAGGCAACGAACGGAATGGTTCCGACTCGAGTTCTTCACAAGAATTCGTTCCTAAGTCACAACGATATCAATTCAATCACAATTCTACGAAAACATATGGGACTTCCCAAGTTCTACCCATTGAAGCATTTTATCGGACACTTTGAAGGCGTAGTCCAATTTAATCGATTACTCAAAGAAATACTCAAATCCGTTCCACAAAACTTCAAGGGTATTGAATGATTACGAGTTTACAATCAAGTTCTAACAATAATATGAATCAAAACGAAGCAAATCGGCCAAAACACCAAGAAACCTCAAGAACATCCAAAACCAAAAGTTTAGGTGTTCTTACCTTCGATCCGGGTGGAAGATGATGTTAATCCATGATTACAACTTCCAAAACATGTTGCTCTATGTCATATCTATCCAAATCCATCCATTATTGACGAAGAAACGCGAAGAAACGAAGAAAAAGGGTGAAAATGGCGATGACTGTGCCCAGTTCTTAAATAGCCGACTGGCGGAAGGACTCGACCGTGTCCTCGCTAGACACGGTCGCGTCGCCCGATAGTGACCCATCCGACAATGACTTCAAGACGACTCGACCGTGTCACGGAACACGGCCAAGGCCCGGCGCCTGTTCGCCTATCCATAAGAGTTCGACTCGCCGTGCTGCACGACATGGTCGGGTCCCGAGGCGAGACTCCGCATTTCCGGACGAGTACGCACGGCCGTGTCGACGACACGGCCGAAGTTCGCCGGCGTTGATCGCCAATAACGAGCGGGTGAGCTAAAACGACCATAACTCTCTCGTCCGGACTCCGATTGACTCACCGTTTGAACCATTGGAAAGCTAACTCGATGCTCTATAATATTGCAAAGATTCAGAATTTTTGGAGTTACCAAAAATTAATGGTGATCTAACAAAGTCGAACTCATACTTAGAAAAGTCGTTTAGTAATCCTGAATTCAACAAAACGACACCGAAAACCCCAACCTGAATACGAACCGAAGATACGGTTACGAAGTACTCACAAATACGAATCTAAGAGCTAGTAGAACACACGATTCAGACCACCCGAAGGCTCGAAATTCGACAACGGAAGGTAATTACCCCAAACTTTGGGAAATTACGAAAATGGCCCAAATGCCCGAAAATCACCATACGACAACGAATAATCAAACCGAAGCTCAGAACACGTATAACAACGTTAAATGAACTTACGAAAAACCCCAAACGACAGTTTCGAACGAGATTCGCAAGAACCGAACTCAAGCGCGGAAAAGTCGCTAAAAAGCACGGAACTCAACAAAGCAGCACCGAACGAACTCGGATGACAAAAAGTGCAGAATTAAATATTCTCAGAATGACGAAACGGTCAAAAGAAAGTCGTCGAAACGGACCTCCGCCGAAAAATGAAAATTACCGGAAATCCGAAATTGCGGATATTACATTCTACCCTCCTTAAAAGAAGTTTCGTCCCGAAACTTAAAACAAGTAGGGAGAAGCAATATCCCGACAGGAAAAACTCAACAAGATACACGAGAAACGTGTAACTTTCGTCCATTGGTGAAACGTTACAAGCAACGCGAAAGAATATACAGCGTGACAACACGCCATACGACGACCATCACAACGTCGCCGTTAGGGATATAATAAAACCAACAAATGACAAGCGTCATCAAACGGATAATATAGCCAAGTCAATTATCCGACAATCACAAAACACAACGAACGAAAATCAATATGATTGACCAACCCAACGGTACATCAATCAAAACGCGAGCCATCCGATTAACAAATTCGTAATCCCACCGCCCAAGGGTTGGAAGATCGAAAACGAGACTAATTTCCCGAACTTAAGGGAATTAGGAAGGAGCCTGAATGCTCAACAATCACGAAACGAGAACAAAACCGAACAAACAAACGATCGAACCACAATGATCGAGACAACAAAAATCGAACAATCATGTTCGAAACACGAAGGATAAGAAAATTCAAACAACAACTCCCAGGATGATCTGGTGAGAACAACAAGACGTGCATTCCCATAAGATCCACAGGAAAGGGAATAGCGATTGAAAAGTCACAACGACAAATGAGTTATTCCAAAACAATACCACACTCGTTCGATCAACAAAAGCAAGGGGCGTGACAAGCTCGTAAATGTCAACGAACCTAATGAGTCGACAGAGTCGAAAACACAAGAGTTCCAAATCCGATCCACTTCGAATAAAAGAACTAATAGAACCAGATGAGGTCACTCCGAACAAGGTTCACAAGAATCGAATCGAACCCAAAAAGTCACATCGATAACAGTTGACCCCACAACAAGATCACGACTGCTCGAACGATGAAACCGAAATACGTAACGAGTTCATAAAGTATCAACGAACACGACGAGTCGATAGACTCGAGAAAGAGGAAATGCGTAAGTCAAAACGATACGGCATTACATTCGACCTCTTATAAAAGAAATGTCGTTCCCGCAACTCACAACAACCGGAGTAAGGTGACAACACAAAAGCAAACGGCGTAAATATCTCCCAAGGGTCTCTCGATCCGATCCTCATATCTATATTGAAGTTCGCGCCCGAAAGACTCAAACCCAACTCGAAAATCGATCCCGTGTCTCTCGGGTCCACACTTGAAAAGCGCACGACGAGAAGGACAATTGGCACGTACATGCCCCGGCACAATACGTTCAAATGCCTCGGCTCGGCATATCGAAAATACAGATGCTAGATACAATGGAACATAACACCGCAAAACAACATACCGGAGATGCCAACTCAAAGATAATAAAGAATCATAACACATATCATATACAACGATTACCATCGTAAAGTAATACACACACAAACACTACAACAACGATGATCGCTCGCGACATCAACGGCCCGAACGATAATCAGCACATAATTACAAACATTATGAAACAATCACACATGTACACAAACGTACAAACCCAAGCTTCAACATCTCACACTCGTGCGACAACACGCAAATCGCCACGAGGCGATAAACAGTAAACACCGGTTCACACCTCTCACAGAGGGCTAGTACAAAGAAATGCGTGGCAACGCCTCGACGTTCATGGCACCAATTCGATCATACTCGGGAGCAAACATCATAACGACAACGTGAACATCATACATACATACCCAGCCCTCAAACGGGAATGGATAGGTTTTTAAAAACGAAAACATCCTTTTGAAAATAATTTTGGAAACACCGATTGATCTTGAGTATCATCCTTCAAAAAAAAGTACAATCGTGAAACATCGTTATCGAGACTTTGGAAAACTATTTCGCATTCGATAAAAATGAGGACACTTTCTTTTCGTGAAAAACTTTCGGAAATATTCGACCCTCGGGTCTAAGTAAAAGTGTTTATAAAACATTGAAAAATATCTCAAAACATTTTGGTCCTCAAGGTAGAAGAATTCGGAAACATATCGTGGCACCTTGGAAGTACCATGAGAAAACAATTCATTTTAAACGTACGTCTCGAAATTTATTTCTAGGATACTCAAGATTTTCAAAATAAAACTCAGTCGCCGATACCTTTTCGAAATCCATCAAAGTTTACAACTTCCACACCATACCACACCACATGGTGGTTCAAGGGCCAAACATCAATACATCTAGTTCTATACACGTACAGCATATCCAAGTATCGAATACAACTTCATTACACAACACCGTGTAAATAAAATTATGCACCACAAATATCACACATAAATGAAATCATGAACACATATATTATGCATAAAAGAGGAGACTTACGTCCACAGGCCGCACGGAGACGACGGTCGCCCACGATACTAATCTCATCCGACAACATATCCAACGCGTTGTGACTACGCACAACTCAACTTGTTACCTGACGACTCGAACGACAAGACAACACATTACTCGACAAATCACAACTCGACTCGACCCGACAGCCTAGGTTTCCGCAACCTAAGCTCCGATACCATAAATGTAACACCCCCAAAACCGTATGGGAATATTACACACCGTAAACCCTTTCCGCAAGGATCTACCAGGCTAAGCGTCCATAAACAACCAAATGCTTGCCCATCCAGGGTCAAACAATATAATAATACTGCACTGGCCAAGGTCACTTACACATAAACACACAGACCGATGAGGTCACACAACTCTATCAACAGATCGACTAACAACATTACCCACACAGGGTCGAAATACAATACAAATGGAAGACCGAATCAACTCTAACAATACAACTAAACTCTACCAACTCTCAACTCTTGATTAGTATCGCACTCGTCATCCCCTTGTGCCAATCCCGTGATCGCTCCCCGAACTCGCATGTACCGACGCAGTAGCAGACATCCACCCCGAATACTGGGGTTAGTAAACTCCACCGTTTTACTAGTGCAAGTATCAAACCATACGAAATGTAACAAGCAAATAGCAACTACGAATTTAATACGGAAATCCATTATCAAAATGTTCTAGAAGTTTTAGAATTTCGAACTCAAGTAAGAGATATTTGAAAAGGAACACATCATCTCGGGGATTTTTAAAGGTAAAATCTTTTGGACCTCGAGTCCAAATTTACAAAACCTTTTCGTAAACAATAGGGCCTTAGCCCGATTCTCGTTTCAAAGCATACTAAATAATATATCATTATGCGTCCGAGATCCATATTTAAAATGTCACCCGAACAATCACTGCTACACGATCACTGTTCGTACACATCATGTACCGAACTCCGGAGGTCTCGACGGACCTTACCCGGACTACACACATTGTTCGTACACATCATGTACCGAACTCCGGAGGCCTCAACGGACCCTACCCGGACCACACACACTGTTCGTACACATCATGTACCGAACTCCGGAGGCCTCAACGGACCCTACCCGGCTACAACATCGTTCGTACACATCATGTACCGAACTCCAGAGGCCTCGTCAGACCCTACCTGGATCACACACCTTGTCCGTACACGTCATGTACCAGACTCCAGAGGCCTCGTCAGACCCTACCTGGTTCACACACTTTGTTCGTACACATCATGTACCGAACTCCAGAGGCCTCGTCAGACCCTACCTGGTTCACACACTTTGTTCGTACACATCATGTACCGAACTCCAGAGGCCTCGTCAGACCCTACCTGGATCACACACACATCGACTCGACACGATTCATAATCATTAAATGTCAAGTCATTCCACATTACGCCGAAATGTACAATCAAGCATGTAAACCAAAACAACACAAATTCGGTACACAATACATTGAACAAACACGTGTACAACCATCTCATATGTACATCGCAATCCTGCACAAATGGCACAACGCCTAACATGTATGCCAATATATCACTATTATCACAAAGCCTTCAAATTTCGGAAAACACAACCAACTCAACTGAACATATTTACGAAGGCAAGCAAAATCGTCATACAAATCATACGTAATTACTATTCACAAGATACAAGTCGTATAATAAGATACTTGCCTCGATAACCGCTACCGAATGCTCCGAAGAACACGGTTCGACCGGGAAGCTCGGACCCCAAAGAAGGCAACGAACGGAAGGGTTTCGACTCGAGTTCTTCACAAGAATTCGTTCCTAAGTCACAACGATATCAATTCAATCACAATTCTACGAAAACATATGGGACTTCCCAAGTTCTACCCATTGAAGCATTTTATCGGACACTTTGAAGGCGTAGTCCAATTTAATCGATTACTCAAAGAAATACTCAAATCCGTTCCACAAAACTTCAAGGGTATTGAATGATTACGAGTTTACAATCAAGTTCTAACAATAATATGAATCAAAACGAAGCAAATCGGCCAAAACACCAAGAAACCTCAAGAACATCCAAAACCAAAAGTTTAGGTGTTCTTACCTTCGATCCGGGTGGAAGATGATGTTAATCCATGATTACAACTTCCAAAACATGTTGCTCTATGTCATATCTATCCAAATCCATCCATTATTGACGAAGAAACGCGAAGAAACGAAGAAAAAGGGTGAAAATGGCGGATGACTCGGTCCAGCCCTTAAATAGCCGACTGCCGGCAGGACTCGACCGTGTCCCGCTAGACACGGTCGCGTCGCCCGATAGTGACCCGTCCGACAATGACTCAAGACGACTCGACCGTGTCCCGAACACGGCCGGCCCGGCGTCGGTTACTCGCCTATCCGGAAGAGTTCGACTCGGCCGTGCTGCACGACACGGTCGGGTCCCGAGGCGTAGACTCCGGCATTTCCGGACGAGTGCACGGCACGGCCGTGTCGGACGACACGGCCGAAGTTCGGCCGTGATCGCCAATAACGAGCGGGTGAGCTAAAACGACCATAACTCTCTCGTCCGGACTCCGATTGACTCACCGTTTGAACCATTGGAAAGCTAACTCGATGCTCTATAATATTGCAAAGATTCAGAATTTTTGGAGTTACCAAAAATTAATGGTGATCTAACAAAGTCGAACTCATACTTAGAAAAGTCGTTTAGTAATCCTGAATTCAACAAAACGACACCGAAAACCCCAACCTGAATACGAACCGAAAATACGGTTACGAAGTACTCACAAAGACGAATCTAAGAGCTAGTAGAACACACGATTCCGACCACCCGAAGGCTTGAAATTCGACAACGGAAGGTAATTACCCCAAACTTTGGGAAATTACGAAAATGGCCCAAATGCCCGAAAATCACCATACGACAACGAATAATCAAACCGAAGCTCAGAACACGTATAACAACGTTAAATGAACTTACGAAAAACCCCAAACGACAGTTTCGAACGAGATTCGCAAGAACCGAACTCAAGCGCGGAAAAGTCGCTAAAAAGCACGGAACTCAACAAAGCAGCACCGAACGAACTCGGATGACAAAAAGTGCAGAATTAAATATTCTCAGAATGACGAAACGGTCAAAAGAGAGTCGTCGAAACGGACCTCCGCCGAAAAACGAAAATTACCGGAAATCCGAAATTGCGGATATTACAACCTGCACAACCCAGTATTCACATATGAACTCGTTTCATGTTATATGTGGTATTGCGTGTATGTTTCATGTTGTGTGGGGACACCTGCTCAACCCAGTATTCACGTTATATGTGGTATTGCGTGTATGTTTCATGTTGTTGCGGGGGCACCTGCACAACCTCAATATTCATGTTATGCGTGCTCGATTCATGCTGTACGTAATATTGTGAGTATGCATTCATGTTGAGGAAAAATGTGATAATTTATTCATGTTATGTTTTCCATGAGATTGTATATTACTGTGATCGCAGTGATTTCCACTTAGCCGAAGGAAGCTCACCCCCACCTTTATTGATCCCGCAGGTTGAACCGAGCCGGATGGACGAAGGAGCGAGCCGAGGGAGCATATGAAAAAGAATTTATTAAATGTTGTTTTCTTTATGTCAACTGTTTGAAACTTTTGGGGAAACTTTGACTAGAAATATTAAATTACGATTTATTTTCTTCCGCCGCAAATTTTTACCTCGTATTTATGATGAAATGTTACCTTATTTAAAGGTATTTATGTTTATGTCAGTGTAGCGACTCGACTTTGTAGGCGAGAATTTTTATATTCTCAAGAAAATTATTTTACTCAAAATTTACCTTTTATTTATTTTTCCCCAATATTTACCCTAGAAAGTCGGGGCGTTACATAGTGGTATCAGAGTGAGGTCTTACCTTTATGTAGACTCTCTAAAATGTAAAAGTATCATATGCTCTCAGCTTCGCCACTTCGTCACTCCGTCTGAGGTACCGAATTTCAGTCATTATTCATGCATATGTCATTTCATTTTACTCATATAATTATTTATGTATGTACGAACTGTTAGAATGGCCAAACCTAGAATGACTCCACGTAAGAAGCTCCCAACTACTTTTGACTCGCGTCTCCTAGCGCGTAAGGACTGGTGGGACGACCCTAGTCTACCAGAAAATGCGCCACACTACGTCATTAATAGACTAAGTAAGTTGCTAAAATCTGGGAAACAAGGTTCCGTCACCCGCCAGCTAGAGCACTTGATGGAGAAATTATCCGAAGACTGGAGTTGCTGCATCTTCCGGCTTTGGAAAAGGGCCATCAAGAGATCGCTTGAAGAGCGAGAGGCTACGGACGATTTCCAATTTGTCGCTGGGCGCCTATTGGATTTATATGCTCGAGAGGAGATTCCAGCTGCAAATTGGGATGCCGACTCCACGGACGAGGAAGACTCGGAGTAGGATCCTGAAGAAGATCCAGAAGAAGATCTGGAAGAAATTCCTGATGAAAGCTCAAGGGTGGATCTCGCCGAAAATATGAAGGACGTGTTGATGACAAATATCGAGTCTGAAGATGAAGTCATTTCGTGGATTGAGCCACGATCCCCTATTCCCATTGTATATATTATTAGTAGTGATGATGGGAGTAGTGCATGTAGACTCGATAACTATCAACGTGAAGATAGAGATTAACGAACATAGCTTCTTAGCCAACTTGCACATAGTGGAACTTAGCGATTTTGATGTTATTTTGGGTATGGATTGGTTGGACAAGCATAGAGTTGTAGTTGAATGCTCCGAAAGGAGAGTAACTTTATGTCCGTCTGTTGATGTCAAGACCGTATTCGAGGGAGTTAGACACAGCAGTACACCGAAGGTGATTTCTGCCATGAAAGCTGTGAAAACGTTGAAGAAGCGAAGTTGCCAAGGATTCTTGGTGAACGTGATGGGGAAAACAACTTCGGAGAAGACGGTAGCTGATGTACCTATCGTCAAAGAGTATCCAGATGTCTTTACCGAAGACTTTCCCGGAGTTCCACCGAATCGTCAAGTTGAGTTCTCCATTGATCTAGTGCCAGGAGCGTCACCAATATCGAAGGCTCCCTATAGGATGGCGCCTAAGGAGTTACAAGAGTTGAAGGTACAACCTGTGAACCGCCGACTGGATTCATCCGACCGAGTGTTTCGCCATGGGGTGCGCCAGTGCTCTTCGTGAAGAAAAAGGACGGAAGTTTGAGGATGTGCATTAACTATCGTGAACTTAATCGACTCACGATAAAGAATAAATATCCACTTCCTAGAATAGAGGACCTATTCGATCAACTTGGAGGGTCGGGAGTATTTTCGAAGATAGATTTGAGATCCGGATATCACCAGCTGAGGATTAAGGGTGATGATATACCGAAGACCGCATTTCGAACTCGTTATGGACACTATGAATTTATAGTGATGCCATTTGGTTTGACTAATGCGCCAGCGGTATTCATGGACCTCATGAACCGTGTTTTTCAACCTTATTTGGATAAGTTTGTCATTGTGTTCATTGATGACATACTTGTATATTCAAAGACCAAGGTTGAACATGAGCAACATCTTAGAACGGTATTGGGAATACTGCGCAAGGAGAAGTTATATGCGAAATTCAACAAGTGCGAATTTTGGCTTAACCGAGTTGCATTTTTGGGTCATGTGGTCACTTCTAAAGGAATCGAGGTTGACCCGATTAAAGTTGAGGCAGTCAATGATTGGAAAGTACCAAGTAATGCGAATGAAGTTCGAAGTTTCTTGGGATTAGCCGGTTATTATCGGAGATTTATCGAGGGATTTTCGAAGATTGCTGCACCTATGACTAGATTGAATCGAAAGGGAGAAGCTTTCTTATGGAATGAGAAATGCGAAAAGAGTTTCCAAGAACTTAAGCGAAGATTGACTGCTGCACCAGTATTGACGATTCCCGATCCGACGAAAGAATTTGTCATCTACAGTGATGCATCCAAACAAGGTTTGGGATGTGTATTAATGCAAGAGGGCAAAGTAGTTGCCTATGCTTCGAGACAGTTGAAACCGCACGAGCTGAACTACCCTACTCATGATTTGGAATTAGCAGCGGTAGTTCATGCCTTGAAGATTTGGAGACACTACCTTTATGGAGGTAAGTGTGAAATTTATCTGCACCACAAAAGTCTGAAATATATTTTCACACAGAAGGAATTGAATATGAGGCAGCGCAGATGGCTTGAGTTGGTCAAAGACTACGATTGTACAATTCATTACCACCCCGGTGAGGCAAACGTAGTTGCTGATGCACTAAGCCGTAAGGCAAGAGGAGATCTGACTTGTTTGTTGACCAAGGAGGAACACTTGGTCAAGGAATTTGCAAGGATGAACCTTGAGGTGGCTACACCATCGAGACCAGCTGAGTCATTATTGGCTAGTTTGGTGGTACAACCAACCTTGAGGGAACAAATCAAAGAAGGTCAAGGACAGGACGACTTCTTGGTCAAGATGAAAGAACGTACTCTTTCAGGTGAGAATAAAGGCTTTAGCGTGTCCGATGATGGCACGATGTATTATGAAGGGAGGATTTGTGTGCCCAATATTGTTAAGTTGAGAGAAGCTATATTGAAGGAGGCACATAGTACTCCGTATACAGCACACCCTGGGAGTACAAAGATGTATCAAGATCTTAAGGGGACATTTTGGTGGGAAGGTTTGAAGAGATATGTGGCAGACTTTGTCAGAAAGTGTATTGTTTGTCAGCAAGTGAAGGCAGAACACCAACGTCCCTTTGGATTACTTAAGTCACTTCATATCCCAGAATGGAAATGGGAACACATTACGATGGACTTTGTGGTAGGTTTGCCTCGAACGGAAAGAGGAAACCACGCTATTTGGGTTGTTGTCGACCGACTCACAAAGTCAGCTCATTTTCTCCCAGTTAAGATGAACTTTCGAATGGATCAGTATGCTCAACTGTATATCAGGGAGATTATTAAGTTGCATGGAGTGCCAGTCTCTATAGTATCCGATATGGATACTCGATTCACATCGCGTTTTTTGGAGAGACTGCAAGAAGATTTGGTAACGCAGCTTGAATTTTAGTACGGCTTATCATCCTCAAGCGATGGTCGGTCAGAGGACCATCCAGATCCTTGAGGATATGTTGCGAGCATGTGTGCTAGATATGGGAAATAATTGGGAACGATGTTGCCTTTGGTAGAATTTGCTTACAACAACGGTTACCGATCGACGATCGGTATGGCACCGTATGAAGCCCTATATGGTAGGAAGTGTCGATCACCACCGTATTGGGATGAGGTAGGAGAAAGGAGGATTTTGGGTCCCGAGATGATCGAGCAAACAGTTGGCATGGTGGATAAGATTCGTGAGAGGATCAAGATAGCCCAGACCGTCGAAGTCTTACGCCGACAAGCGTAGGAAAGATTTCGAATTCTGTGTTGGCGACAAAGTATTCCTGAAGGTATCTCCTACCAAGGGAATTGTTCGTTTTGGTCCGAGGAGCAAGTTGAGACCAAGGTATATTGGACCGTTCGAAATCCTCGAGCGGATTGGAGAGTTAGCTTACCGTTTGGCTTTACCCCCAGAACTTTCGGCTGTGCACAACGTCTTCCATGTATCATTGTTGAGGAAGTATGTGCACGATCTCAGCCACGTCATCAACTATACCTCCGTAGAGATGAACAAAGACCTTACCTATGAAGAACAACCAGAACTGATTCCTGATCGATCAGTCCGGCAATTGAGGAATAAAGAGAAGGTGTTCGTCAAGATCCAATGGTGTAACCACACCCAGGATGAAGCCACTTGGGAGCGCGAAGAGGAACTTCAAGCTCGTTATCCGAATTTCTTCAATCAAGGTATATCATTTATTTTCGAGGACGAAAATTTTTCTAAGAGAGGTAGGATGTAATACCCGTCATTTTTATAATGCAATATTATTAATTATAATAATATTATAATACATTTCATGTTATTTATTTTCATTTAGGGAATCATGAACATTTAGTTCGACGTATCACAAGTCCTAACCCGATTCAATTTCTCAACTTAATTTCAGAACATTTAATATTAGTCATTTTTATGATAATTAAAGGTATTATTATTATTATAATATTTATAATAGGAACAATATTAATATTAATAGTATTAATATTTTTATCTTCATTATATTTATATATCATCATTTATATTACTTTCGATATTATTATTAGTATCGATATTATTAATTATTACCATTGTTATTATTAATTTTATAATTATTATTATTATTATTAGCATTATTATTATTGGCCCAAATACACATTGTGCTGACCCATAATAATATTACAAGCCCAGAAAATTAATTAAGTCCATAATTAACCCTAACCCTAAACCTAGGGTATAAATATATAGCTTCTACTGTACAAATACACAGTACAACACAGAATACACCTTTTCTTCCCAGCGACGTCTTCTTCTTCTTCTTCGTTCCACAAAAAAAAAAAGGGAAAAAGAAAATACAACACAGAAATTTGCTGCAAGAGGAAGGAGGAGCAGACACCGTCTTCATCTTCATCGATCGTCCAAATTCAACGAGTCATCTGAATCTCAACAGGAGGTAATCTGCCGATTTATTCTCGGAATCATATTCTCGTTTTCTTATTTCCTGCTAGGATATCAGATAATTCTTCTTCGTGATTCCGAATCCATAACAGAAAATCATAATCAACAATCAAACGATGTAAACCCAACACAGAATACTTCTCTTTAATGTCGGACAATAACACAGTCCATGCCGCACTCATCCGACAAAAACTTAAACAAGCGAAAACCCCAAACTGCACAAACTAAGCCAGAAAGATCCGGCCGATTCCAACCAGCGCAAACCCCTAACTCACCTCGATTTTCACCTTCACGGCCTTCAGACCCTCATCATCGATCAAAACAAATCCGATCCCGAATCAAAATTCAATTTCCAACCCAAACCATATCCAGAAACCCGAAACCAACAGAAAACACAAATCAAAAACTCGATCGAACCCGGATCTGACTTACCTTTTCATCTAAGTTCGGACCGAATTCAAACCCCAAAACTCCAAATCGAATTCAGGAACCGAAAGTCGGATTACCTTCGCCTCACTTCAACCCCAAAATCGATTCAGCTGTCACGACCTATAGGATTTGCGTCCGAGATGGGCTTATGCCGTCGCGTCTCCGACTTTCCCTTTTCTTTTCATCTCCGCCGCTGTTCCTTGTCTCGAGCGCAGCCGTTCAATTGCTTCGAGTGTGTGTTTTGCGGTGTGTGTGTGTGTGTCTTTCCCGTCAGCGTGTGGTGTGTTCTTTTTTTTTTTTTTTTCTCCCGGCCGAGAGGGTTAGAGAGAGGGAGGGAAGAGTGCAGAGAGGGAGAGAGTTTCACGGGAGAATGAAATGAGAAATAGGTCGGCTGCAGTTAGGTTAAGGATATATATACCCGCCAATTATTAGGGTTATTCAATTTAGCTCTCAGATTTTCCATCAGTGTTCAATTCAGCCCCAGCGAGTATGATTAATTCGATTTTAACCCATTCAGCTTCTCAAGTTTTACAATCTGACCCCAGTCAACCTTCAAACTTAAATTAAATCCTAATTTTGACCGAAACATTTAAAATATTGACTTCCAATTAATATTAATAATTAATAAGAAATTATGCATAAGTGTTTTAATTTCAGTCATTAATAATGTTAACCCTTCTGTTAATATTAATTAGCAATTATAATTTATTTTCAGTTATTATATAGTGATATTCATATCCTTTTATTTATTATATAAATAATAAATTGTAAGGATTTTAATTATTATTATTATTATATGTAGACTTTGTCAAGGATTTACGGGCTTAGGACTGTGAGTCGAGCACATTCATTTCAGTCAGACATCATCATCATTTATTCAGGTGGGAATCTTCACTATCACTTTAATTGCTTTGATTGGACTGCATATGTGATATTCATTTCATGTTTATAAATTATGATACACGTTGTAAATCAGGCTCACCTGTATTCGTGTAAGAGGTTATCATGTTGTGTGGGGACACCCGCACAACCCAAATTCACATATGAACTCGTTTCATGTTATATGTGGTATTGCGTGTATGTTTCATGTTGTGTGGGGACACCGCTCAACCCAAGATTCACGTTATATGTGGTATTGCGTGTATGTTTCATGTTGTTGTGGGGGCACCTGCGCAACCTCAATATTCATGTTATGCGTGCTCGATTCATGCTGTACGTAATATTGTGAGTATGCATTCATGTTGAGGAAAAATGTGATAATTTATTCATGTTATGTTTTCCATGAGATTGTATATTACTGTGATCAGTGTGATTTCCACGAGCTGAAGGAAGCTCACCCCCACCTTTATTGATCCCGCAGGTTGAACCGAGCCGGATGGACGAAGGAGCGAGCCGAGGGAGCATATGAAAAAGAATTTATTAAATGTTGTTTTCTTTATGTCAACTGTTTGAAACTTTTGGGAAAACTTTGACTAGAAATATTAAATTACGATTTATTTTCTTCCGCCGCAAATTTTTACCTCGTATTTATGATGAAATGTTACCATATTTAAAGGTATTTATTTTCACGACATTGTAGCGACTCGACTTTGTAGGCGAGAATTTTTATATTCTCAAGAAAATTATTTTTCTCAAAGTTTACCTTTTATTTATTTTTCCCCAATATTTACCCTAGAAAGTCGGGGCGTTACAACTTCTATGTTGTATTTTGGGAGACCTAATCGGTCTACGGTTTTATGTTTTGGTCGAACCGACCACGTGTGGGTTTGTTTTGTGGTTTCTTGCCTGGTAGATCCTTGCAGAAAGGATCTACAGCGTGTAATGTCCCTAAGCGGATTGGGGGTGTTACATCTGTAGGACTATTATTTAAAAGATAATATTTTAAAGATGTTAAATTATGGTATGCACTTAGGTGTATTAATTAATAAGCTCCCCATCGGAATCTATGTTAATTATTACATGGCCAAGAGGAACCAACTATTAATTTTACTTGTCATAACATAAGTTTACTAGATAGTAAAATTAAAGACGTAAAACTCTACTTGAAAAATGTGTGTAAACGTCCACACAATCGTGGCTTGCATGTGCAGGTTTTATGAGGTGTTGGTTGCTAGCATATATATTGTGTTTTGAGGTTTTTCGATATATTTTGCTATGCATTATGTGATGTATGTTTTTAATTTTCATCTCAGATGTATTTCAATCCACTTGCTGTTATTCTCAAAGAAAATAAACTTGATGGCACTAACTTTGCTGACTGGAAAAGAAATCTTGACATTGTCCTGTCTACCGAGGGGCATAAATTTGTGTTAACTGAGGAGAGCCCTCTAGATCCAGAATCGGATGCCACTCCTGGAGAGTTGGATGAATTCCGAAAATAGAAGAAGTTTTATGAGATGGCTCGCTGTTACATTTTGGCTTCACTGACAAATGTATTGCAGCATCAACATCAGACGATGGGCTCAGCTGCGGAGATGATGAAAAATCTCACCGAGATGTTTGGTCATCAGAACCGGGCGGCTAGGCAAAATGCAATGAGGGTATTGATGACAACCCAAATGTCTGAAGGGACCCCAACAAGAGATCATGTTCTGAAAATGATGTCTCATTTGAACGCGGGCTACTATCGACGCGGAGTCGCAGGTCGATATTATCTGGGGCAGCTTACCAAGAAGCTTTGAGCAGTTCCGCCTTAACTACAATATGAACCGTAGGACATATACTTTGGCGGAACTTCTGACAGAGCTTCAATCTGCTGAAGGTCTCTTCAAACAAGGTTATCATCAGATTCTTGAGGCAACCGGTGCTACTTCTTCCGAACCCAAAATGGGGAAAGAAGAAAAAGTAGGTTGGCCAGAAGCAAGTGGAAACTCTCAAAGTGAAAAGCAAGGCTCCTCACCCCAAGGCGAACAAAAAGCTAAAGGGAAAGTGCTACAAGTGCGGTCAGAAAGGACATTTTAAAGCGGACTGCCCTTCTCTTAAGAAAGGTATGTCTCGTGCACTAATAGTCAAAACATGTCTGGCAGCTTGTTCTTTCACTTAGTGCAGGCGAGATTACCATCAACTGGGGCGATTATTCCAGGCTTATGGTTGTTGCAGTGGGAGTCATGCAGTTGAAGATTAATGATAAATTATTAGGCCTCAATAATGTATTATTAGTACCTGATTTTAGAATGAATTTAATTTCGGTTTCTAAATTGAAATGTGATGGTTATTCAGTACCGGAAAAGAAATGGTGAATATATTTATAAAAGTATTTTTAATGATGGACTATATATCGTTAATACTGCAGAAATTCCCATGCACAAACCACTTAACTCTTTGTCTAAACCTAAAATGAGAAAAGAACCTTGAAGCGTAAACCAAACATATCTGTGGCATTTACGGTTAGGGCATGTAAACCTTGGGAGAATTCAAAGATTGGTAGATGATGGCCCATTGGATGATCTCCAAGTTGAGTCATTTCCAATTTGCGAATCTTGTCTGGAAGGTAAGATGACCAAAAGGTTTTTAAAACCAAGGGAAATCGTGCTCAGAATGTGTTAGAATTGGTTCATACGGATGTATGTGGTCCAATAAATATTCAGGCTAGGGGTGGTTTCGAAAACTTCATCACGTTTATAGATGATTATTCGAGATATGGATATATCTATTTTATGCGACGTAAATTTGAAGCCTTTGACAAGTTCAGAGACTTCAAGGCTGAAATGGAGAAGCGTCATGGGAAGAGTATCAAGTCACTATGATCTGATCGTGGTGGCGAATACCTTAGTAGAGAGTTTTTGGATTTCTTGGCGAATGATGGGATTTTATCCCAGCTCACAGCGCCGGGAAATCCACAAAAAAATGGGGTTGCTGAAAGAAGGAATAAAACTCTTTTAGAAATGGTTAGTTCAATGATGAGTTATTCGAATTTACCTATTTCATTTTGGGGATACGCCTTAGAAACAGCGGCGTACATTCTAAACCTGGTGCCTTCGAAATCAGTTCCAAAAACACCCACATAGATGTGGAGTGGGCGAAATCCCAGTCTAGGACATGTTCGGATTTGGGGTACTCCAGCACTGTGCTGAATAAGGAAGCTGATAAGTTGGCATCTCGTAAAGAAGTACGAGTATTTGTAGGATATCCTAAGGGAACGAAGGGTGGCTTGTTCTATAATCCCCAGGATCAGAAGGTCATTGTTAGCACCAATGTCCGATTCCTGAAAGAGGATTATATGATTATTCACAAGCCCATGAGCGAGATAATTCTGGAAGATTTGAGGGGCGAGACTCCGTCTATACCAATCGTACAAGCATCAACTAACACTGCATCACATATCGATCTAAAGACTTTTACACCAATTCAGGATTTGCCTCGTCATAGTGGAAGGGTTGTTCGTCAACCGGAACGATTCATAGGCGTGGGAAAGTCTTCGGACTCAATCTCAGGTAAAGATGAATCAGACCCCTGGACCTACAAGGAGGCAATACAAGATAAAGATGCTGACTCCTGGCAAGTAGCAATTGAATCAGAAATGGGATCTATGGATTCCAATCATGTGTGGGAGCTGTAGAGCTACCTAATGGGGTACAAGCCATTGGGAGTAAATGGGTCTACAAGTGAAAGAAAGGAGGTGACGGGAAGGTTGAAGCCTTCAAAGTGTGGCTTGTTGCGAAAGGTTACACTCAGAAAGAGGGTATCGATTATGATGAAACCTTTTCGCCGGTAGCCATACTTAAGTCAATCTGGATTCTTTTAGCTATAGCTTCGCATTTGGATCTGGAGATTTGGCAAATGGATGTCAAGACTGCATTCTTGAATGGGAGTCTAGACAAGGAAATCTATATGCGCCAACTAGAGGGATTCATTACTGAAGGAGAAGAGCACTTGGTGTGCAAGCATAAGTGATCCATTTATGGACTTAAGCAAGCATCTAGATCTTGGAACACTCATTTTGACGAGGTTGTCCAGTCATATGGATTCGTCCAATGTCCGAGTGAGAGTTGTGTGTATAATAAATGCGATGGAAACGTGTTGGTGTTTCTTGTACTGTATGTAGACGATATCCTTCTGATTGGAAACAACGTGAAGGAATTGTAAGACGTATAGGTATAGCTATTTGAGCAATTCTATATGAAGGATATGGGAGAAGCAGGAAACATGCTTGGAATCAGGATCTTTCGTAATCGAAAGAAAAGGATGTTGTGCTTATCCCAGGCATCCTATATCGATACAGTGCTAAAGCGGTTTAGCATGGAGAATTCTAAGAAAGGTTTTCTATCTTACAAACATGGAATCCAACTATCTAAGGATATGTGTCTCAAGACACAAAAGGATATATATGACATGAAGATGGTCTCTTATGCGTCAGCTGTGGAAAGCCTCATGTATGCTATGCTTTGCACTAGACCAGATATAGGTCATGCCGTAGGCATGGCTGCTAGATATCAGTCAAACCCAGGACCAGGACACTGGATTGATGTCAAGTACATACTCAAGTACCTGAGAAGGACTAGGGAGTACATGCTTATGTATCAATCAGACGACCTGTGTCCGGTGGGTTATACTGACTCAGATTTTTCATCAGACAAAGAAAAGTACAAGTCTACTTCGGGTTATGTGTTTAGCATGGGAGGTGGAGCCATTATTTGGAGGAGTGTGAAGCAGAAATGCATCTTGGACTCTACCATGGAAGACGAATACGTGGCAGCCTCTGAGGCAGCTAAAGAGGCGGTGTGGCTCAAGTACTTCCTGCAGGACTTAGATGTGATTCCTGATTTTCCAAGTGTTATTACACTTTATTGTGATAATACTGGTGCAGTCGCAAATTAGAGGGAACCACGAGCCCACAAGGCAAGTAAACATATCAACCGCAAGTACCACATCATACGATACTTCGTAAAGGAAGGAGACGTAGTTGTATCTAGGGTTGCATCGGAAGATAATCTTGCTGATCCTTTCACAAAAGGCTTACCTTCAAAAGTTTTTAAAAGGCATGTGGAAGGAATGGGATTACGGTGTATGGAAGCATTGCTTTGAGTATAAGTGGGAGAATGAGAGACTATGTAATAGAGCGGTATACTTAAAACATGCTTTGAGTATAAGTGGGAGATTGTTAGGGTTGTATACTGCAAAGCATACTTTATGCTTGTATACCTTATTTCCCTGTAACTATCTGTGAGAATATTAATTACATTTAATCACATGTTTTGCATATTTATTCACGTTATGGTTATGCAAATAAAATGTCTAATTATTTTATATTGTAGATAATGTGGTGTGTTGGTGTCACACGGAAGATCACATTATCGATGCCTTATAAAATAATATAATACTTCACAACCTATATAATTATTAGACAAATTATATGAAAGGTTGTAGTGTATGTTTGAGATTAGTTAGTCTTGACTATTAGCATACATTAGCGTACTTGCATACATTGAACTGGATCGAGGTGAGATATTGTCTTCTGTACCGACTGTAAGAAGAGCGTAAATCTCGGATAATTATTATTTCTTAATTCTAAGTATATAATATTTAATTGTGTATTTATAATACTTATTGCTTTGATTTACCATGGGTGAGAGTCAAATGATCGACTCAATAAGCTTCATATCTTGGGCAATAATGTTATTTATATGACAGTTATTATTATTACTAGAAATCGTGTCCCGACTGGTGCGGGTTGATGATGTCCCCTTGAGGAGCTCGATAATGATTATTATATTAAACCATGCAAGTGGATTTAATTCCGATATAATAATAAGGTTCGAGTGGTACTACTCTTGGATAAAATATTAATTAATTAAAGCTGTCAGTAGCTTATAATTAATTAATGGACATTCAATATCTTAACACGGGAAATAATATATTTAAATAAGGAGCCCGATTTTTTAAATTGGGATTTAGGTTGGAAGTGCAATATTAATTCTTTAGTGGATTAAATTGATATTAATATACTCAATATATTAGGAAAGGTCCTAATAAGAAAATTTGAGGTCTATTAGAAGTCCTTCCCTAGTAGTAGTCCAAAAGCCTATATATAGGACTTATGGGATGGCCGATTTTTGTACTCTTTTGCAAGGTTGTGAGATCAAATTTTTCTTCTTGTGTTTAATTGTAGATCTAGACTTGTGTCTTTGACTCTACAATTTAGATAACACATCAAATTTTCTACGAGTGTTCATGCAATACTAGAAAATAAAGAAAAATCGAGTGACACATACAAAAAGGGTTCGCCGATCCATAGAAGTCCAAGCAAGGTCCGGTAGTTCGTTGCCCACACAACATCCGGGTTAAGGCGGATCATACTCTAGAAGATCTAAAGGTAGAAATACAAGGTGATCAAGACGAAATCAACCACTTCACTTCAAAGGTAATATCCTATGATATTTTAGATGTAGATTAGGATATCTCAACTCCAACATATCTATTTAATAACTTTAAATTACTTACTAATCTTAGTAATTAATTAATTAGCATGCCTAAATAGATCTTATGCTTGTGGATGCATAAAATGCATTTATCAAACTTTCCCAAACTTCGCTTCCACTGCGATTTATATTCTAAAAATTGGTATCGGAGCCGGAATTTTAGGTTTTTGCTATTTTGATTAATTTTGGTGATTAATTGATAGCAATTTAAATATTCATATAATTTGATGTTGGTGTATTTTGCTAGATGTGTTCTTGTAGGGAATATGATCCAATTATCATGGTTTATGTGAATGGTTTATTTATTTATTTTTATTATTTATGCAATTATTGGTTTAGGCCCGGTTTGAGGCATGTAATGGTTTTTTCCCGTGAGAAAACTTGCGGCTAGATCTAGGTGTTTTATTTTTTCGTGTAATCTTGCTGTAATTTCGATGTATTTTATTTTGTGTAAAATTGTAATCGAATTCGGAAAAGACGGGATCACGAAGAAATAGAGCAACCGAGATCACGGATCGTTGGCATGCCAACAAGACAGCAAGCGCCGAAGGGGGCCAC
This sequence comes from Orobanche coerulescens, assembly GCA_033398695.1. Lineage (NCBI taxonomy): Eukaryota > Viridiplantae > Streptophyta > Magnoliopsida > Lamiales > Orobanchaceae > Orobanche > Orobanche coerulescens. Next base: position 110,631,932 of record CM065816.1, on the reverse strand, counting down.
AGCCTGGGCCGAGGTCGGGCGGCATCGTCCGCCCGATTCACGGCTCGGCCTGCCGCCCAGCTTTGGTCCAAATTGCTTCGCCGCCGCTTGCGTCCGCTGGAGAGTCGGGATTTAGAATTAATTTTTTGTTATATAATTAATTTTGCATAAAAGTGAAATTTTAATTTTGGAAATCTACGACCCGGCCGGGGAGGAGTGACGAGATGCTTAATTCAGTGGGAGAGATCGAGTCGAAGACTTTCTGGGATTCAACTCAAGGAAGAAGACCATGATAATTGGATAATTTAATTATCCATGCTTTATTTTGGTTTTTTATTGTTTTGATGTATGGCATGTATGAATGTATGCGTGATATGTTTTCTGCAAGTTAGGACGAGAAAATTAATAACATTTAGGCTAAAATAACTAAGTGATTAAATTGATTTAATTTTATCAAATTGGCCTCCATAATTAATTTAAATTGTGAAGTAATTAGCGTGCACGTTAACATTAGGGTCTTTCTCCATATCGGATGTGCTAATTATAGGTTCACTAGTTTTAAATTTCAAATGATAACATAAGGTAAATATTATTTTTTATGATAGGACCTCTCCATCTGTAGGACTATTATTTAAAAGATAATATTTTAAAGATGTTAAATTATGGTATTCACTTCGTTGTATTAATTAATAAGCTCCACATTGGAATCTATGTTAATTAATACATGGCCAAAAGGAACCAACTATTAATTTTACTTGTCATAACGTAAGTTGACTAGATAGTAAAATTAAAGACTTAAAACTCTACTTAAAAAATGTGTGGGTAAACGTCCACACAATCGTGGCTTGCATATGCGGGTTTTTCGAGGTGTTGGTTGCTATCATATATATTGTGTTTTGAGGTTTTTCGATATATTTTGCTATGCATTATGTGATGTATGTTTTTAATTTTTATCTCATATGTCTTTCAATCTACTTGCTGTTATTCTCAAAGAAAATAAACTTGATGGCACTAACTTTATCAACTGGAAAAGAAATCTTGACATTGTCGTGACTGTCGAGGGGCATAAATATCTGTTAACTTAGGAGAGCCCTCTGGATCCAGAATCGGATGCCACTCCTGGAGAGTTGGATGAATTCCGAAAATGGAAGAATTCTGATGAGATGACTCGCTGTTACATTTTGGCTTCACTGACAAATGTATTACAGCATCAGCATCAGACGATGGGCTCATTCACGGAGATGATGAAAAATCTCACCGAGATGTTTGATCATCAGAACAGGGCGGCTAGGCAAAATGCAATGAGGGTATTGATGACAACCCAAATGTCTGAAGGGACCCCAGTAAGGGATCATGTTCTGAAAATGATGTCTCATTTGAACGAACTGATCATACTGGGGGCTACTATCGATGTGGAGTCGCAGGTCGATATTATATTGGGCAACTTACCAAGAAGCTTTGAGCAGTTCCGCCTTAACTACAATATGAACCGTAGGACATATACTTTGGCGGAACTTCTGACAGAGCTTCAATCTGCTGAAGGTCTCTTCAAACAAGGTAATCATCAGATTCTTGCGGAAACTGGTGCTACTTCTTCCAAACTCAAATGGGGAAAGAAGAAAAGGCAGGTTGGCCAGAAGCAAGTGGCAACTCTCAAAGTGAAAAGCAAGGCTCCTCACCTCGAGGCGAACAAAAAGCCAAAGGGAAAGTGCTACAAGTGCGGTCAGAAAGGACATTTTAAAGTGGAATGCCCTGCTATTAAGAAAGGTATGTCTCGTGCACTAGTAGTCAAAACATGTTTGGCAGCTTGTTATTCCACTTCGTGGATAGTAGATTCAGGCTCCACTGATCATGTTTGCTTTGACTCGCATGGTTTTCAGGTAACCAAACAGCTTAGTGCGGGCGAGATTACCATCAACTGGGGCGATTATTTCAGGCTTATGGCTGTTGCAGTGGGAGTCGTGCAGTTGAAGATTAATGATAAATTATTAGTCCGCAATAAAGTATTATTAGTACCGGATTTTAGAATGAATTTAATTTCTGTTTCTAAATTAAAATGCGATATTATTCAGTTTCTTTTGATGATGATGCTATTATTAGGAAAAGAAACAGTGAATATATTTGCAAACGTATTTTTAATGATGGACTGTATGTCGTTAATACTGCACAAATTCCCATGCACAAATCACTTAAATCTTTGTCTAAATCTAAAGAGGGAAAAGAACCTTCAAGCATAAACCAAACATATCTGTGCCATTTACGGTTAGAGCATGTAAACCTTGGGAGAATTCAAAGATTGGTAGATGATGGCCCATTGGATGATCTCCAAGTTGAGTCATTTCCAATTTACGAATCCTGTCTGGAAGGTAAGATGACCAAAAGGGTATTTAAACCCAAGGGAAACCGTGCTCAGAATGTGTTAGAATTGGTTCATACGGATGTATGTGGTCCAATGAATATCCAGGCTAGGGGTGGTTTCGTATACTTCATCACGTTTATAGATGATTATTCGAGATATGAATACATTATTAAGATCATTAAGTAGAAAGTAAACAACAAAATATAGCTGATCGATTAAGCTGATTAAGTATTAAGCTGATTAAGTAAAAAGTAAACAAGCCCTTAGCTTTCATTTCCACTGTATCGTAAATCACTTTCTACATCACATATTCTTTTTTATGAACTTCAGTAAAATCTGGTGTAAGGTATCGTCTTCGCATAAATTTTTGAGTGGGTATACTAGATTCGATTTTTTGAGCTAAACATTATTCCTCAATTTGATCTTCTTTCTAGTGTTTTGGAATATTGGCTTAATTACTCCCTATTTGTGTCCTGATTTGCTGTTGTCGTGTTTGTGCTTTTCTGAATCAGCTGCGGTTTCATTCTGAACTACCTTCGATGTCACTTACTCTTGAGGCAGGTACTTTATTCCTACATATGCTGTTTCTAGGGTTGGCTTTTTTTCGTTTAGTTTGGTTTTAATATTTTCCTCCGTGTGTAGGTGTTTTTACCTTCGCTAAATTGGACATTTTGTTTTTTTACTCCAGTCTCTAGGAATCTGCTGCGATTTGCTTTCCAAATAGGTACTCTTTATCTATATATTGTAGCGTATGAAGGGGCGATCTTTCGTCATCCGCTTCCTCTCTGTTTCACCTGCTTCCCGTGTCTCCTTCACCTTCTTCACTCCTGCTTACGTCGCCCCTGTCTGCTTCCTTCGTTTTTTCCAGCCGCTTACTCTTTGATTGATGTAATATCCGGAATTTCTACTACTGATGTTTAATATTATTTTATCCGAGTTATGTTGTACAGCGTGGAATCTGTACAGTATGGATAAAATAATGAAGGACTGAGATGTCAGTATTGGTATAATTGTTGTATTTGGTCGACAATTGTATTTAAGAATATTATTGGATTCAGTATTTGTGTTCAGTGTGTCTTATGCTCGTTTTTGGTATGTCGAGATGTTGGACAAGAATAGCTGAAATTGGCTAAGTGTAACATTATTAGCGCATGCTAATAATCATGAGTAGCGCGCGCTATCGTGCAGGTTTAGCGCACGCTACGGATATAAGATAACGCACGCTAATGCAGTCCGATCAGAAGGAATCTACGCGTGGACCACGCCACTTTCGGCGCACGTTATGATAAGTCAATGGATGTTGTAATGTAGTGTTAGCGCACGCTAATGCATGTTGATTAGCCCACGCTAACTATATATCGGTCAATAGGAAATCTTGGCTTTATTGGTTGTTTTCGGCATGTGGGGTCACGAGCATCTTCGTGGTAGGTGTAGACTGTAGCAAGTCAACTGGTATTAGCGCACGCTAAATGTAAGGACTTGCGTACGCTAGACAGTGTAAGTTACGTACGCTAATGCATGGGCATTACGTACGTAAGCACATGTACGAAGACAGACAATAGCCTCTGGACTGCGATAGCGCACGCTAACAAAGTCAGTTCGTGCACGCTAAGGCTGTTGCGCACGCTAAATATAAGGTTTAGCGCACGCTAGTAATATACTTTATAAAAAGGGACAGAAGGGTGTTATGAAGCATTTCGTCCATTCCTTCCTTCCAACCGAGAGAGAGAGTTTTTAGAGAGAAGTTTGAGGTCCCAAACACTGAGAGATGATAATCTTTAACAAAGATTAATCTGAGGAACATAGATTAAAGTCTTGTTCTTGAAATTATTGATGATTCTTGGAATGAAGTTGATCGTTCTCCTTCATGGTTCATCTATACAAGGTAATAGTTCTTCACTTTTGGATTTCGTTTGGATTGATTATTGATGTTCTTGAGTTGATGATAATCATATATTCGAGTTGATGAGCATGATAACGAGTTGGATTACCATACTAAGTTAGTGTGTTATCAATATACGAGTATTGATATGTTTCGTATGGTTTTGGAAGGAATTCAAGAGATATGTTGATGTAATTCCCTTCTTCAATTCGGATTTTTGATGTTTTGTCGTTGGTTACTTCGTATGGTGACGATTATAGTGGTGCTATTGTGATTCTTGAAGTTATATGAATTGTATGTCGAAGAACATGATGAATAAGGATTTTTAGATGTTAGAACACATCAGATTTTGTCATTTTATGGATCATGAACGTGAATTCGGATAATTCGTGTTCTTGAAGAACTATTGAATTATATATGTCATGATTGTTATGAATAAGAACTGGAAATTTGAAAGGTTACGGATGACTTTGGAATATGATTATTCATGATAATAACCGGTAAATTGTTCTATGAAGTTACCAAATATGAACAAGAAGGAATCTTGTTGATTCGTGTTTAAAGATAAAAGTTGGAATCGAATATGTTATGAAATCCTTAATATCGAGATGAGTTGATCATTGATATGATGGAAGTGTTAAGACGATGCCTGGAATGCATGCCACTGCACAGCATTAGCGCACGCTAACGGGAGCAATTTAGCGCACGTTACGTTATGCGTTTAACATGCGCTAAATAGGCAGTCAGTGCAGTATTTTCGTGTTTTGATTATGAATTCGTGATGTTTTGATTTGGTTTGTTCTGACTGCGTTTATTCGAGGTTTTTGTTGAACCGTTGAGTTCGATTGGTTAGTTTTGTCGGTTGTTGATTGTTATCGGATATGTGTTATTTGATTACTTCGATAGGTTGAGATTATTGATCGGTGATTATAACCGGATGTTGCGGTCGTGTTCGAGTATGTCCATTGTATTGCTTTTGATCGGGGCTGAGGAGCTCGTAGACAAAGGCAATGTGTTCGGTAGCAGCTTCGTGGTATCGGTATCGAGGCAAGTTATTACTTGCTCAGTTATAATGTTTAATGAATGATTTCAGTTTCATTTCGTTTATAATGCATATAACGATGATTATTATTGTGAACTCTGGGTATTTGATCGATATCGCTTCTTCCGATTCTGGGAGTTAAATCATAATGTACATGATTTATTTCGGTTATTGGTATATTTGGGTATCGAGGATACATTGTGATAAAGATGAGGATTCGAGTATTTGTGGTTCATGATATGTTTGGATCGTCGAGCGTTGTGGATAATCGTCGATGATGATTTGACATCGAGGTTGCTCCCGAAGGACTCGGGGCAAGTATTCCATATTGATTATGGTTTAGTGTTATTTATTTTGGTCTCTTACATTTTCTTTCATGTTGTTGAACATGGAGTCGTCCTAGTAAATTGTCATGTTGTCGTGCATGTTATGTTGTTCATGTTGATGAACGTGTTGATTTGTATATGTGTATGCATATTGTGTTGTTTATGTTGTGTAAATAATCCGATGGGATTATGAGGATCTATGCTGAGGGCGCTGGATCGAATGTCCACCATGCGGTGGTTCGACGGGATCATCATGGGGATCTATGCTGAGGGCGCTGGATCGTTGGACATGTTTTCCACCATGTGTTGGTTCAACGGGATCATCATGGGGATCTATGCTGAGGGCGCTGGATCGTTGGATTACCAGTATTGTGTTGATGAAATCTTGTGAATTTGCATCAGTGATTTTATCATGTGTTGTTATTCACATGTGTATTGTTGGTTGTCCACCTTATGATGATCTGATAGGATCATCAAGGGGGTCTATGCTGATGGCGCTGGATCGTCGTATTTCCATTGAGTATACATCATTGTTATTGTTGTGAGCATATTGACGTGGTCATATGAGTATGCATTTGTCGGTCTTGTGTTAGGACCGTGTCTGTATTGCATTGATCTGATCTCGGATTAGACTGATATGATTGTCGTGGCACATCATATCTCGAGGTATGTTCCGTATTTCCTTAGTATTTGTCTTTGATGGACAATCAGTTATCGTCTTGGTATTTGATGATGTTATTCGATGGATCGTATTGGTCAGAAATGGTATATTTCCGTATCGTGAGTTGATGATGATAGTTTGAGAATCTTGAGTATTGTTTGAGGTACAATACAGATATTATGTTCGAGTTTATTGGTTAATCGAGTCCGAGATGTGAACTGTGATAATGATTATTATGATGAGAATTACTCGAGTAAGTAAAGTTATGATGGTAAGATTACGTTGGTCATATTCTTGTGTTGTATTCTCATTGGTATGTAATTATTAATGTATTGTGACGGTTATCATTGTTGGATATTATGGCTGACCCCGTCGTGGGATTTATTTTTAGGTTCTTGGAGTATCGAGCTTGTAGCGGTCGTGAAGAGATGAGCTTCTCGGAGGATACTGGCTAGGACGTGTTTTGTGCTTTGAGTTTCTTGATTGGTTCTTGTATTCCGCTGCTAGAGTATCTTTATGATTGGTCGTTTTCCGTTGCGTGAGTATTTTTAAGTGCTCTTTCGGTATCTGGTAACTGATATTACTTTGGAAATCGTTTTCTAAACTTTCATGTGTCGGCTGTTTGGCCTTGCGATTTCAAATGAGTTTTTACGACGGTTTTTGTTAAATGGATTTTATAAACTTTGTGCATTTTTAAAGATAGTACCGTTGTTGGCCTCTTGGGCATTTGTAAATGTTTGCGAAAAATTCTTTTAGCCTTGTGGGTTCTATCTCGGGGCCCACGGCGCTTTAATATTTCCGGTTAAATCTGGGGGTGTTACAGAATATGGTATCGGAGCTTAGGTTGAGAAAACCTAGGCATTTGGGTAGAGTTGGGTCGTGTTTTGGTCGCCTCATTCGAGTTGTCGATTGACTAATACTAGAGCCGTGAGTTTTTTGTTGTTCACTCGGGCTTGTGCGTTATGTGATTTACCAGCGTGGTGCTGGGTTTGTTGTAAACTTTTCCAAATGGTGTTAACGAGATTCTCTGGAATGAGATATATTGTGTTCTTGAGTCGAACTGATTTGGCAAAACGTGTGTTTTGAAAATATCTGTATCGAGTATTTCCTTGAGTCGAGACATGTGCCAGTATCACGGGGAATCGTCGGCTTCACGATCTGTAAGTATTTGGATTTTTGAATTTCATTGAGATTTATTGCCGTTCTAAGTTTATATGTTTTGAGATTCAGCAGATATCATGCGTTACAGTATAAGATGTCAGAATTAGGACAGGATTGATGATTTGGGAAACTATGATTTTGGAAATCAATATGTCGGTTAAGTTTTGGAACGGAATTGTGCATTTGGGAGAAATGTTGTGCATGGTTGAGAAAGAACATGTAGTCATTTAGTTCATTTTGTGATACATGAAACTGCTTTTGAGCATTTGAAAATGATACTTTTCAAAATGAATATTTCACGGATGTTTTACGGAAAATGATTATTGGGCCGAGACCCAATCGATTTTGAAATAGATTTGTAACTCAGGACTTGGAGTCCGAAAAGAGTTTTCTACTTTTTAAACTTCTTGTAATGCGGAACAAGATACGGGTTGAGACCCTAATGTTTGAAAGGAAAGCTTTTCTGTTTTCTAAAACTCCCGAGATTTGTAAAACTCTTTATCAATCGTTTATTTATTTTGTTCCTACCTTTTGAGGTTTTGGTTTACTTGTTCAAATGAAGCTTCTCGGGTAGTCTTTCGCTGTATTTGATTTGTCGATTATTCAATGTTTTGTCATAGCATATTTGAGGTGATCCAGGATGGATTAATAATTGACGTTGTGAGTCATATGTGAGGAAAAAGGAGTTTTAACAGAATTTTTATATTTTGAGATTTTGGAACTCTATCGTGTGGTTTTCCCGATGGAATATCGGCGGATATTGGTGACGAGCTGAACTGATAAACAGGAGTATGGATATGGTCAAGCATTTGCATAAATCCCATTTTATTTAATCGTGTATTTGAAAAGAATTTTTATCGAGAACTTGACACGAGCGAGCTGGTGGATTCGAAAATTTATTTCGTGGTCTTACCAAAATTTATGTTTTGAGTTTTGAAAATTTTGGAAGAACTTTTGAAAATTTGTCTTCTTGACGAGGCTGTATGATTTCAAACTGGTTTTGAAAGTATGATTGATATACATACACATTTGGTGCATAGTACATAACATAGTGAAGTTGCGAGTGTGACTCACGAACTGGTTATGACATTTCTATGGTAAGATGAATAGAGATCCGAACTTTGGTATGGTAGTAGCTCGACTTTACCATAGTGATCTTCGAATGATTTCTTTGTAAGTGCATATTTGGGGTTGTTGACCTCATGCTGGTTGTTTTGAGTATCGATTGGTCGTTCCCACTCCATGTATAATTTGGATATGTTCGACGGGTTGTGATTGGTTGTTCGTACGCCGAGGGGTATGCTCACCAGTCGGGTATGTTTATTGAGATACACTGTATGTGATTGGTGTGTCATTTTGAGAATGTTATTCTTTCGTATATTTGTTTCTGTGGTTCTGTGTTGATCGTGTTGGAGTTTATCACGTTGATGATATTCTCGATTGTGTTTTGACCTCTGGTTGGTCATATTGGAATTTATCATGTCGATGATAAATTCGGTTGATTGTTGATCATTGTTGGTGATCATCTGAGCGTTCGGATTTTGTGTTAATGTTTCGGGATTCGTATCGTTGTTTTGGGCAGTTGTTTCGCAGATGTATTGTATATTATTCGTCTTATCGGAATTGAGACCTGATTATGTAATCAGCGCATGTAATTTGATTCGGGCAGATTGCTTCATCCGAAGATGATATATTTTGTTGAGACTCAAGGAATTGTGATTGTAAAGTGTATTGAGACTTTACAGTGAGGTCACTAGCTAGTATCTCAAGAGATCCTCGACTTTGCGCATTGGTAAGTATGCTGTTGTGGTTGTTCTATAGTTGTGATGATTGATCATTGTCGTGATGGTTTTGGGATATTTTGGGTTGAACGGTATGTTTGTTTGTTTTATGACGGATTGCAAGTTTCGAGGACGAAACTTATTTTAAGTGGTGTAGAATGTAATATCCGGAATTTCTACTACTGATGTTTAATATTATTTTATCCGAGTTATGTTGTACAGCGTGGAATCTGTACAGTATGGATAAAATAATGAAGGACTGAGATGTGAGTATTGGTATAATTGTTGTATTTGGTCGACAATTGTATTTAAGAATATTATTGGATTCAGTGTTTGTGTTCAGTGTGTCTTATGTTCGTTTTTGGTATGTCGAGACGTTGGACAAGAATAGCTGAAATTGGCTAAGTGTAACATTATTAGCGCACACTAATAATCATGAGTAGCGCACGCTAACGTGCAGGTTTAGCGCACGCTACGGATATAAGATAACGCATGCTAATGCAGTCCGATCGGAAGGAATCTACGCGTGGACCAGGCCACTTTCGGCGCACGTTATGATAAGTCAACGGATATTGTAATGTAGTGTTAGCGCACGCTAATGCATGTTGATTAGCACACGCTAACTGTATATCGGTCAACAGGAAATCTTGGCTTTATTGGTTGCTTTCGGCATGTGGGGTCACGAGCATCTTCGTGGTAGGTGTAGACTGTAGCAAGTCAACTGGTATTAGTGCACGCTAAATGTAAGGACTTGCGTACGCTAGACAGTGTAAGTTACGTACGCTAATGCATGGGCATTACGTATGTAAGCACATGTACGAAGCTAGACAGTAGCCTCTGGACTGCGATAGCGCACGCTAACAAAGTCAGTTAGCGCACGCTAAGGCTGTTGCGCACGCTAAACATAAGGTTTAGCGCACGCTAGTAATATACTTTATAAAAAGGGACAGAAGGGTGTTATGAAGCATTTCGTCCATTCCTTCCTTGCAACCAAGAGAGAGAGTTTTTAGAGAGAAGTTTGAGGTCCCAAACACTGAGAGATGATAATCTTTAACAAAGATTAATCTGAGGAACATGGGTTAAAGTCTTGTTCTTGAAATTATTGATGATTCTTGGAATGAAGTTGATTGTTCTCCTTCATGGTTCGTCTATACAAGGTAATAGTTCTTCACTTTTGGATTTCATTTGGATTGATTATTGATGTTCTTGAGTTGATGATAATCATATATTCGAGTTGATGAGCATGATAACGAGTTGGATTACCGTACTAAGTTAGTGTGTTATCAATATATGAATGTTTCGTATGGTTTTGGAAGGAATTCAAGAGATATGTTGATGTAATTCCCTTCTTCAATTCGGATTTTTGATGTTTTGTCGTTGGTTACTTCGTATGGTGACGATTATGGTGGTGCTATTGTGATTCTTGAAGTTATATGAATTGTATGTCGAAGAACATGATGAATAAGGATTTTTAGATGTTAGAACACATCGGATTTTGTCATTTTATGGATCATGAACGTGAATTCGGATAATTCGTGTTCTTGAAGAACTATTGAATTATATATGTCATGATTGTTACGAATAAAAACTGGAAATTTGAAAGGTTACGGATGACTTTGGAATATGATTATTCATGATAATAACCGGTAAATTGTTCTATGAAGTTACCAAATATGAACAAGAAGGAATCTTGTTGATTCGTGTTTAAAGATAAAAGTTGGAATCGAATATGTTATGAAATCCTTAATATCGAGATGAGTTGATCATTGATATGATGGAAGTGTTAAGACGATGCCTGGAATGCATGCTACTGCGCAGCATTAGCGCACGCTAAGCTTACTAGCTAGCGCACGCTAATGGGAGCAATTTAGCGCATGCTATGTTATGCGTTTAACGTGCGCTAAATAGGCAATCAGTGCAGTATTTTCGTGTTTTGATTATGAATTCGTGATGGTTTGATTTGGTTTGTTCTGACTGCGTTTATTCGATGTTTTTGTTGAACCGTTGAGTTCGATTGGTTAGTTTTGTCGGTTGTTGATTGTTATCGGATATGTGTTATTTGATTACTTCGATAGGTTAAGATTATTGATCGGTGATTATAACCGGATGTTGCGGTCGTGTTCGAGTATGTCCATTGTATTGCTTTTGATCGGGTTTGAGGAGCTCGTAGACAAAGGCAATGTGTTCGGTAGCAGCTTCGTGGTATCGGTATCGAGGCAAGTTATTACTTGCTCAGTTATAATGTTTAATGAATGATTTCAGTTTCATTTCGTTTATAATGCATATAATGATGATTATTATTGTGAACTCTGGGTATTTGGATTGGATATCGTTCTTCCAATTCTGGGAGTTAAATCATAATGTACATGATTTATTTCGGTTATTGGTATATTTGGGTATCGAGGATACATTGTGATAAACATGAGGATTCAAGTATTTGTGGTTCATGATATGTTTGGATCGTCGAGCGTTGTGGATAATCGTCGATGATGATTGGACATCGAGGTTGCTCCCGAAGGACTCGGGGCAAGTATTCCATATTGATTATGGTTTAGTGTTATTTATTTTGGTCTCTTACATTTTCTTTCATGTTGTTGAACATGAAGTCGTCCTAGTAAATTGTCATGTTGTCGTGCATGTTATGTTGTTCATGTTGATGAACGTGTTGATTTGCATATGTGTATGCATATTGTGTTGTTTATGTTGTGTAAATAATCCGATGGGATTACGAGGATCTATGCTGAGGGCGCTGGATCGAATGTCCACCATGCGTTGGTTCGACGGGATCATCATGGGGATCTATGCTGAGGGCGCTGGATCGCTGGGATGTGTTTTCCACCATGCGTTGGTTCAACGGGATCATCATGGGGATCTATGCTGAGGGTGCTGGATCGTTGGATTACCAGTATTGTGTTGATGAAATCTTGTGAATTTGCATCATTGATTTTATCATGTGTTGTTATTCACATGTGTATTGTTGGTTATCCACCTTATGATGATCTGATAGGATCATCAAGGGGGTCTATGCTGAGGGCGCTGGATCGTCGGATTTCCATTGAGTATACATCATTGTTATTGTTGTGAGCATATTGACGTGGTCATATGAGTATGCATTTGTAGGTCTTGTGTTAGGACCGTGTCTGTATTGCATTGATCTGATCTCGGATTAGACTAATATGATTGTCGTGGCACATCATATCTCGAGGTATGTTCCGTATTTCCTTGGTATTTGTCTTTGATGGAAAATCAGTTATCGTCTTGGGATTTGATGATGTTATTCGATGGATCGTATTGGTCAGAAATGGTATATTTCCGTATCGTGAGTTGATGATGATAGTTTGAGAATCCTGTGTATTGTTTGAGGTACAATACAGATATTATGTTCGAGTTTATTGGTTAATCGATTCCGAGATGTGAACTGTGATAATGATTATTCTGATGAGAATTACTCGAGTAAGTAAAGTTATGACGGTAAGATTACGTTGGTCGTATTCTTATGTTGTATTCTCATTGGTATGTAATTATTAATGTATTGTGACGGTTATCATTGTTGGACATTATGGCTGACCCAGTCGTGGGATTTCTTTTTAGGTTCTTGGAGTATCGAGCTTGTAGCGGTCGTGAAGAGATGAGCTTTCCGGAGGATACTGGCTAGGACGTGTTTTGTGCTTTGAGTTTCTTGATTGGTTCTTGTATTCCGCTGCTAGAGTATCTTTATGGTAGGTCTTTTTCCGTTGCGTGAGTATTTTGAAGTGCTCTTTAGGTATTTGGTAACTGAGATTACTTTGGAAATCGTTTTCTAAACTTTTCTGTGTCGGGTGTTTGGCCTAGCGATTTCAAATGAGTTTTTACGACGGTTTTTGTTAAATGGATTTTATAAACTTTGTGCATTTTTAAAGATAGTACCGTTGTTGGCCTCTTGGGCATTTGTAAATGTTTGCGAAAAATTCTTTTAGCCTTGTGGGTTCCATCTCGGGGCCCACAGCGCTGTAATATTTCCGGTTAAATATGGGGGTGTTACAATTGACACCTCCTCTTCCGTTTCTTTCCAACTCACTCTTTAGTTTCCGCTGCCCTTTTCACTCTCGTGTTTTCCACCTCCCACTTGACCGCTGTTGGCCTCTTGCAAAAAACTAATTTATAGAAGTTAATTTGTTTTCGATTTTGATTTGTTCTTTATATTTCCTCGATGTTCTTCTAGACTCGTCTTCTTCGTTTTTCTTTTATATATAAGGTAATTTGTTTTCGATTTTGATTTGTTCTTTATATTTCCTCGATGTTCTTCGAGACTCGTCTTCCTCGTTTTTCTTTTTTTTTTTGAATTTTTTTTTTGGGGTTGCCGAGGACAATCTCGTGTTCTTGCAATACTGGTTGCTCAAATTTGCCCAGTATAGGAATAGTAGTTTGTTTATAACAGGGAAAGTTATGCACGCACATTTTCTATTGTTATGTTTTACATTATTTTGTTCTTGTATTCTTTTTTTTTTCTGCCTTTCATTTGTATTTCTGGATTTGGTATATGTATTAGGCCATTATGTACCTCAACCTGCCAGGCTTATTATTCAACCCAACAAAAAAAAAGACGATCAATCTCAAGGGAATTGCAGTAAGTATTTATTTCTCTCATTGGAATCCAAATATACAAAATGTCTCCCAGTCCCAATTTTGTCAATAGAAAGTGTATCCTTGGTCCCTATTGATGGAGTGATTATCGGCTTCTGGCCAGAGAAAATCGGGTATTTCACATATTCCAGAGTAAAATATGGTTAATTTGGTGATGTCTTCTTGTCTTTATTGTTGTATCTAGGACATCCACTACTCGAGTTCAGCACATATTACAATTCGAGGGCAGAATATATGTGGTCTCATGGGCTAATATCAGACACGACATACAATCGATTCAGTTCGGGTTGCAACTATTCAAGATATGTGAGGGAATATTACAACGATTCTCTTTCAGTTGCTTGTTCAAGGATCATGACCCAAGTTAGCAGAGAAAGTAGTAGGTTTGTCAGCAAATATGATGTTACGTTAGATGTAGTATACAATCTGTGCTCGCGCATTATAAACTCATTGCTCCTCAGATAATTTACCTAATTATTATTATAATAATAATTATTATATTGGATTTATGATTGTTTTCCTTCAATTTGCAGCAAAATGCTGAGATAATAGATGTATGCGTTGAAGATGAGACTATAAATTACTTGAACTGACGGGATGTGGAAAGGGCTATGTGTGTTAAGCTCGTTGGAGTAAACAGATGGGATGTCTGCAACAGGTAATTCTAATCCCTTTATTTAATATTTTTTTAAAATAATTTATATATGTATGGGGTTAACTGGGAAAGAAAAAAGAAACAAAACTACCCACTTCATTTAGCTAATTGTAATAGAACTTAGATTTCTTTGAACTTTAAAAATGCCCGTGACATTTGATTATGTTTTTACAAACTGGTCTCATAAGAAAGAGAGGGGCGTATCTTTTTTGTGCATACAAACTTCGAGGGGTGAAATGTGAAATGTCCTTTACTCTACTCATTTTGTTCTGACCATTCGATTATTTGTACACCTATTTAGGTTAAATCTGATAGGGGTGGTGTGCAGGTTATCACGACACCAAGTTCAGATTCAATAGTGTGTATTTAATACATAATATATAACTAAATACACAACAACTTCATAGTGTTTATCAAAAACTAATAGAATATAAAGTTCAGATTCAACACATATCCATGATAGATCACAATCACTGCATAATAACATCCAAATATAATTAAAGTAGACGAGCAAATAAAATATGTAAACGATATAGAAAAACGCGTACATGTTCATTCACTTTAACCATTTTTAATTTCCGATCTAATTTTACGGGTCTGTTTCTGAGTAAAAAGCTGGGTTTTCTGGTCAGATTTCCAGTTAAAAGGATTTACCGTCTACACTCAGTAAATCGTCCAGCAATTTTTTTTCAAAACCCAACAGGCCGACTTGTCAACGACTTGATAACCGTGGCAGTGTCCATTTAAAAGGGTAACGACACATTATTTTCATTAATTCTTGCTGTAAATCTCGTTGTTTTCAGTTCTTTTTTTCTTGTTTCCTTCTTCTCAAGTTTCTTAAAGTCTATAGCTGTTGAAGTGTTAAAATTGTAAATAGATAACAAAAATTCAAATATGAGGAGATTGCTTCCCCTCTGTTGGAGCATACTGGATTACGACATGCTTGACTTAGAGAAACCTACGATACCAATCATAGGATCACTTGTCAAACAAGGAATTTCAGTACTGATCTACAGGTATAATTATATATGAAAAATAAATTGAAATTTAGTTGCCTAATTCTACCCTTTTTCTTAGCTTTATGCTTTATGTCATTAAGAATTTCTTTATGTTATCTCAATAGCGGTGATCAGGATCTGTGATTCCATTGACTGGAACAAGGTCCTTGGTTTGTAGACTGGCGAACGAACTTGGTTTGGCAACAACAGTACCATACCGAGTTTGGTTCGAGGGACAGCAGGTTCGAACATCTTTAGCAAAATTTAATTGTGCTGCTAATTGAATTAATTAACGTTAGGCTGAGATATCTTTCTTAGCTTGTGAATGTTACATGCTCACACTGGCCCATTTTTGGAGTATTTATGGTTGCTATCTTCGGATTTTGATTGCAGGTGATTGTATGTGCCATTGTTTATGTAATTATCTGTAATACCCGCAATTTCGATTCCCAGTAATTTTCATTTTTCGGTGGAGGTCCGTTTCGACGACTCGCTTAGGACCGTTTCGTCATTCTGGGGATGTTACAAGGCTCCCAAACCCCCACGTCGTTCGAACGCGTCGTCATCGCGATCGGGAGTAAGCGCTTGGAATCCCAAGCCAGCATCGGTGACTCTCGGTAAGAAGGGAGGGTGCTTCAACTGCAATCGTCAGGGACATGTTCGTGCAAATTGTCCCTTTCCACTCTTGACTTGTTACCGGTGCGGGTGTGAAGGTCATCGGGAGAAGCATTGTGAGATAATTTCCGATCTGGCAAAGAATACTACCCTATTGGCGAACAGAGCAAGTGACTGGAGAATGTCCCGAAACCCTTTGTTTCCTTCTGAAGAGTCTAACATGGGAGGATGAATATTGTGTAATATGTCCTAATCGTTGCTGTTTTGAACAATCGTGACTTTAATCGTTCTTCATTTCATTGCTCTATGTTACCAACTCTTGTTGTTCTAAGTTTCGGGATCGAAATGTTTTCTTAGTATGGGGAATGTACTACCCGTACTCTTCATAGTATTTTTAGTGTTGGGTGACTTTCATTGTTGGTACTTCATCTATGACCCTCTCGATAATTTTTAAACTACCCTGTTGTATTTAGCCTACCGTTCTCCGAACGAATTTCAGAACCGTTTTGTTAGACTCCGTGGATTATTGTGGTCTTTCCACATCTGAACTTGATCCTTGCAGAATTATTGTTCGAAACTATTATTCTCATACGTGCAATTAACATTTCCGAATGTATTATGAACTTAGATGCGGTTGGTTGAGCTCGAAACATGATTTTCAGGACATCTGAACTATTTTGTGATTTTCTTAACTCTGGGAGCTTTGGTATCCAAATTCATACTCCTCCACCTCAACTTATCGTGTTCCCATACAGTTTTATCGCCCCGACTCACGTACCAGATGCTTGCTAGGTCAGTTCATCGTATTTCTGGAACCTTGCATTCGCGCTTTGCTCGTGATGATTTGGGGCTGAGCAAGTAGTTATTTCCTTGATTGTTCCGCCGCTCTCTATTTTAAGTTTCGGGATGAAACTTCTTTTAAGGAGGGTGAAATGTAATACCCGCAATTTCGATTCCCAGTAATTTTCATTTTTCGGTGGAGGTCCATTTCGACGACTCGATTAGGACCGTTTCGTCATTCTGGGAATGTTTTATTCTGCACTTTTTGACATTCGAGTTTGTTTCGGTGTCGTTTTGTTGAGTTCCGTGTTCTTTAGCGACTTTTCCACGTACGAGTTCGACTTTGTTAGATCACCGTTTTTTTTTGGAAACTCCAAAAATTCTGACTCTTTGCAATATTATAAAGCATCGAGTTAGCTTTCCAATGGTTCAAACGGTGAGTCAATCGGAGTCCAGATGAGGGAGTTATGGTCGAAATAGCTAAGTCACTCTCATTTTCCAGATTTGGCCGAGCAGCCTGTACCGTGTGCCGCGGCACAAGGATTGTGCGCCGCGGC
Organism: Orobanche coerulescens; assembly: GCA_033398695.1. Lineage (NCBI taxonomy): Eukaryota > Viridiplantae > Streptophyta > Magnoliopsida > Lamiales > Orobanchaceae > Orobanche > Orobanche coerulescens. The sequence goes on along the minus strand of CM065816.1, from coordinate 110,614,513 downwards.
ACACAGCCGAGTCAGTGCCGCGGCACACTTGTCCGGGCCGCGGCACACCCGTGTGACATCTGCGACCAAACCCGACTGTACCGGGTGCCGCGGCACACTGCCGAAACCTGGGAAGTAATTTTTGGCCTGTGCCGCGGCACACTTCGGCTGTGCCGCGGCACACAAAGCGGTCAACTGTGCAATCTCTTCCTTATCAGACGAGATCGGCCATTTTTCTCCTTCATTTCACCTGCGCGAGAGAGAGAGGCCTAAGGGGGGAGAACTTGTCAAGCATTCTTCATTCGGGGGTCGATTTTCATCATCTTCCTTCGGTTGTGAGGCTCGGATAATCAATCTAGCACGTGTTCTTCGGATTATAGGGCTTGAATCTTCAAGAGGTATGAACTCCTTTAACCCTAGTATGATTTTGGGGAGGGTTTGGTGGTGATCTTGTGTTTTAATCCGAAGTAACCGATGTTGTTGTTAGATTTTGATAGTACTCTCGTGACCCTTGGTTTTCTTGTTATTGGTTGGGATGAAATCCCGTTAATTCACCGTTAACCGATTTCAATTCCCTACGCACTCTTGGTGTTCGATAAATTGTCCCAACGGGTAGAACTAGGAGGAATTTCTTCGTATTCATGATGTGGGATTGATTGTATATCATTATTGTGTTAGGGTCGGATTTGAGGGGATTGTTCGGACCGAAACCTATTCCTTCGTCGTCTCCTTCGCGTCGTATTACCAAGGCAAGTACCTCGATATACGAATTGTAACTGCGTGAAATCATTATTGTCGAAGTGTATGAGTTTATATGGATGTATATATACGTATGTGTATATATATATATATATGTGTTGATATATAGTTACATGTTAAATATATGTATGTATATACGCATTTTGATATATATGTTTATGTCGGTGATCGACGAGTGTTGAATTCTAACATTAGTTGATGTACTCAACTTGGATTGACGGACGAACTATAGTTATTCATATAATATAGTAAGGTTATATATATATCTATATATCTATATATATAAATGTATATATATTCGGTTGAGTCGCAATATAGAGATATATGTGCGGTGTTGATTGAGTTTGATTGATAACGTGCGTGTTATTGTTTATTTGTGTGGTTATGGATTGGCGGAGAAATTGTGTGACTTGATGTACCGAGTTTGAAAATTGTTGTGACGTTTGTCCGTGTGCTTGATGTTTGAAACAATGTGGATACTTGTTGTGAGAAACGTCATATCCGGGAACCTCTGAGGGCGGGGCGTGCACTCCGGCCTGGGGTACGCTGCAATGTGCGGCTCCATATGGGTGGTGAACGCCGGTGTTACATAATGCGTGTGTCAAGGTGCGGCTCTTGCGGGAGTGATCGCCGGCGCAGTGACATGTTCAAGGAGCGGCCAACATAGTGGAGTGAACGCCGGTGCACAGGTGTGCAGTGGAGGCGCCTGGCAGGCTTATTGGTTACGGGTATTTGAGTGATAGCTAAGACTTCGCTATCAACGATGTTCGTATCTCAAATTCTTTCAACTCACTTTTAAGTGTTTGTCTTGATACAGACCGCAATTCGTGTTTTTGAAAGCCTGTTTCATATTGTTTTTAAAGCGTTGGTATCAGGGTTAATTAACCAAGGAGGTTTGACGAAATCTCCGAGGGTTAATTAATCGGGGGTCTTGAGCAAGATATGTCGAATGAGATATTGTGCCTTTGATTGTATTGTGGTGCCATTATGTGTATTGGGTCGAGGACCCTGTGAAATGTTGAGATGATTGATTTCGTGATGATGTTATTTGGAATGGGTTGAGAACCCTGTGAGATGTTGTAATGATTTCGTTTGTGACGGTGTTCTATAAATTGGGTCGAGAACCCCGAATAAGTTGACTTGGTTTTCGTGTAATTGTTTTCCATATCTTAGGTCGAGAACCCGAGATCTCTTGAAATTATTTTCTACAAGTATTCTCATTCGATTTTTTTTAAAAAAAAAACCCCAGACGGCCCGAGTCAACAATAACGTTTGCAAACTATCTTATCAAAACATTTTTTTTTCCTTTTTCAAAAGGGATTTTCCTGACTCCTTGGGCTCGGTAAAAGTTTAATTGGTGTTATGTTCCATACAGAGAATATGACTATGTGATTATTTTTCACCTTGTGTATACGAATGCTATACTGTGTAGACTTTGGGAATGTATGGTTTGTGTTAAGACTTCACGATGGTTGAATTTTGTGTTGTTACTGTTCGTATATCTTGTATATTATGTACTTGCACTAGCAAAATTCCAGTTTGCTAACCCCCGAGTTTTCGGGGGGTGGGTGCCTGTTATGCGCTCAGGTTTTGGCACTTCAGAGCGATCACGGGATTGGCTTGGAAGGAGATGGAAGACGACGATGCTAATCACACCAGAGTCAGAGTCTTTTCTTTTGTATCATTTTGGTCGGTATTTCTCTGTCGTTCGAGTATTCACCCTTGCATGGGTGTAGTTATCATTTATTAAATTGAGTTGTCATTCTTTTCTGTGTTCAAGTTTATTGTTGTCATTGTAATATGAATGTCGTTAGTTTCTGAATTGGTTTATGACCTTGTCGGTCTGCTTTCTATTTAATTTTGACCCCGGTCGGTCAATCATTGAGTAGTCTTTTGGAGTTTAGCCTGGTAGATCCTTGTGATAAGGGTCTACGGCGTGTGACATTCCCGGTCGTATTCTGGGGATGTTACAATTATGGTATCAGAGCTTAGGTTTGCGAAAAACCTAGGCCGTTGGGTCAAGTCCATGTCTTGTGTAAGTCGCGCGCATCAGAGTTGTGATTAGTATCGTGGTTCCGACATCATCTCCCGGCAATCCGTGATGGTAAGCCTCCCGATCGTAAGTCCCCTTATATACGTATTTGATTACATTGTGCTAATATGCTTAATGTGAACTAGGAATTGGGACTTGTTGGTGATATTATCGTTTTAGGATATAACATGCGTATGCGGTCCGAGTATAAATAGTTATGTAGTATGCTTCGGAAGTCGAGCATGTTTATCTGTTTCCGTACTTTATTAGAATAAATTTACGAATGATAATTTTATCCACCGCATGAGTATTTTAAGATGACTTTTGATATCTTGCAAACCGAGTTTTGATATTTTGAAATTGCATGTTTTGTTAGTATTCTTATGACGGTATTTGATATTTTATAAATGACTTTTGTGAGTATTTGAGAATATTGCCGACTTCGGCCTTTTTGGCATTTTGATCATTTTTTTTAATGATTTTTTAGCCTGGTGGGTTCCGGCACGGGGCCCACGGCGCTGTAGTATCACGAATATTTTAAAGTAATACTTTGAAATTTTCTAACATTGTGTGAAGCCATGATTTAATATCGTCGTGTTAAATGGTCACGTATCTCGGTGGAAAATTCTTTCAAATAAACATTTTGGAAGAAGATGAAAGATTTTCAAAATTGTGGTATTTGGGTCTCAACATTTTTGAAATATTTCAAATTAGACGAATTAATTTTCGATTTCTTTTTTTTTCTTTTATACACCACTCGAAAATAATTTTTAGAGTCGTTATATAAACTTCCTCTTCCGAAATAAAAGACAGTGTTTACAAGTCTTGGGCGCAATGTGACTAGCCTCTTTTTCAAAATTTGTTTTCATTAAGTGCATACATATAATGATCGTCCTCGTCGAGGAACTCGAAATTGACTTCATAAAACTTTATGCTTTACGATAGTACCGTTATTCTAAGGATGCTAACTAAAACTCGGGTTGATAATTGTGATATATTGTACGACTGATAAACTAATACTGTTGATCGGTGTTATCCGTATTAGTATGTCAAGCCTCGGAGGACGTGGACGTGATGATGGAAATGGAAGCGGCAAGGTGGTTCGTACGACCACGATTCATGCTACGGTGAAGGAGTATCTAGATCAAACGATATCCTATGAAATCTCCTCAGTGGTCGAGCCCACGAGCGAAGCCAAGAGACCGAGGATATCTGGGAAGTTTTTGGGCGGTGAAGAGTCTAAGGCTCCCAAACCCCCACATCGTTCGAACGCGTCGTCATCGCGATCGGGAGTAAGCGCTTGGAATCCCAAGCCAGCATCGGTGACTCTCGGTAAGAAGGGAGGGTGCTTCAACTGCAATCGTCAGGGACATGTTCGTGCAAATTGTCCCTTTCCACTCTTGACTTGTTACCGGTGCGGGTGTGAAGGTCATCGGGAGAAGCATTGTGAGATAATTTCCGATCTGGCAAAGAATACTACCCTATTGGCGAACAGAGCAAGTGACCGGAGAATGTCCCAAAACCCTTTGTTTCCTTCTGAAGAGTCTAACATGGGAGGATGAATATTGTGTAATATGTCCTAATCGTTGCTGTTTTGAACAATCGTGACTTTGATCGTTCTTCATTTCATTGCTCTATGTTACCAACTCTTGCTGTTCTAAGTTTCGGGATCGAAATGTTTTCTTAGTATGGGGAATGTACTACCCGTACTCTTCATAGTATTTTTAGTGTTGGGTGACTTTCATTGTTGGTACTTCATCTATGACCCTCTCGATAATTTTTAAACTACCCTGTTGTATTTAGCCTACCGTTCTCCGAACGAATTTCAGAACCGTTTTGTTAGACTCCGTGGATTATTGTGGTCTTTCCACATCTGAACTTGATCCTTGCAGAATTTTTGTTCGAAACTATTATTCTCATACGTGCAATTAACATTTCCGAATGTATTATGAACTTGGATGCGGGTGGTTGAGCTCGAAACATGATTTTCAGGACGTCTGAACTATTTTGTGATTTTCTTAACTCTGGGAGCTTTGGTATCCAAATTCATACTCCTCCACCTCAACTTATCGTGTTCCCATACAGTTTTATCGCCCCGACTCACGTACCAGATGCTTGCTAGGTCAGTTCATCGTATTTCTGGAACCTTGCATTCGCGCTTTGCTCGTGATGATTTGGGGCTGAGCAAGTAGTTATTTCCTTGATTGTTCCGCCGCTCTCTATTTTAAGTTTCGGGACGAAACTTCTTTTAAGGAGGGTAGAATGTAATACCCGCAATTTCGATTCCCAGTAATTTTCATTTTTCGGTGGAGGTCCGTTTCGACGACTCGCTTAGGACCGTTTCGTCATTATGGGAATGTTTTATTCTGCACTTTTTGACATTCGAGTTTGTTTCGGTGTCGTTTTGTTGAGTTCCGTGTTCTTTAGCGACTTTTCCACGTACGAGTTCGACTTTGTTAGATCACCGTTTTTTTTTTGGAAACTCCAAAAATTCTGACTTATTGCAATATTATAAAGCATCGAGTTAGCTTTCCAATGGTTCAAACGGTGAGTCAATCGGAGTCCAGATGAGGGAGTTAAGGTCGAAATAGCTAAGACACTCTCATTTTCCAGATTTGGCCGAGCAGCCTGTACCGTGTGCCGCGGCACAAGGATTGTGCGCCGCGGCACACAGCCGAGTCAGTGCCGCGGCACACTTGTCCGGGCCGCGGCACACCCGTGTGACATCTGCGACCAAACCCGACTGTACCGGGTGCCGCGGCACACGCAGGCTGTGCCGCGGCACACTGCCGAAACCTGGGAAGTAATTTTTGGCCTGTGCCGCGGCACACAAAGCGGTCAACTGTGCAATCTCGTCCTTATCAGACGAGATCGGCCATTTTTCTCCTTCATTTCACTTGCGAGAGAGAGAGAGGCCTAAGGGGGGAGAACTTCTCAAGCATTCTTCATTCGGGGGTCGATTTTCATCATCTTCCTTCGGTTGTGAGGCTCGGATAATCAATCTAGCACGTGTTCTTCGGATTATAGGGCTTGAATCTTCAAGAGGTATGAACTCCTTTAACCCTAGTATGATTTTGGGGAGGGTTTGGTGGTGATATTGTGTTTTAATCCGAAGTAACCGATGTTGTTGTTAGATTTTGATAGTACTCTCGTGACCCTTGGTTTTCTTGTTATTGGTTGGGATGAAATCCCGTTAATTCACCGTTAACCGATTTCAATTCCCTACGCACTCTTGGTGTTCGATAAATTGTCCCAACGGGTAGAACTAGGAGGAATTTCTTCGTATTCATGATGTGGGATTGATTGTATATCATTATTGTGTTAGGGTCGGATTTGAGGGGATTGTTCGGACCGAAACCTATTCCTTCGTCGTCTCCTTCGCGTCGTATTACCAAGGCAAGTACCTCGATATACGAATTGTAACTGCGTGAAATTATTATTGTCGAAGTGTATGAGTTTATATGGATGTATATATACGTATGTGTATATATATATTTGTTGATATATAGTTACATGTTAAATATATGTATGTATATACGCATTTTGATATATATGTTTATGTCGGTGATCGACGAGTGTTGAATTCTAACATTAGTTGATGTACTCAACTTGGATTGACGGACGAACTATAGTTATTCATATAATATAGTAAGGTTATATATATATATCTATATATCTATATATATATAAATGTATATATATTCGGTTGAGTCGCAATATAGAGATATATGTGCGGTGTTGATTGAGTTTGATTGATAACGTGCGTGTTATTGTTTATTTGTGTGGTTATGGATCAAGCGGAGAAATTGTGTGACTTGATGTACCGAGTTTGAAAATTGTTGTGACGTTTGTCCGTGTGCTTGATGTTTGAAACAATGTGGATACTTGTTGTGAGAAACGTCATATCCGGGAACCTCTGAGGGCGGGGCGTGCACTCCGGCCTGGGGTACGCTGCAATGTGCGGCTCCATATGGGTGGTGAACGCCGGTGTTACATAATGCGTGTGTCAAGGGGCGGCTCTTGCGGGAGTGATCGCCGGCGCAGTGACATGTTCAAGGAGCGGCCAACATAGTGGAGTGAACGCCGGTGTGTGTAAAGTGGAGGCGCCCGATGTGCTTATTGGTTACGGGTATTTGAGTGATAGCTAAGACCCCGTTACCGAACGATGTTCGTATCTCAAATTCTTTCAACTCACTTTTAAGTGTTTGTCTTGATACAGACCGCAATTCGTGTTTTTGAAAGCCTGTTTCATATTGTTTTTAAAGCGTTGGTATCAGGGTTAATTAACCAAGGAGGTTTGACGAAATCTCCGAGGGTTAATTAATCGGGGGTCTTGAGCAGGATATGTCGAATGAGAGATTGTGCCTTTGATTGTATTGTGGTGCCATTCTGTGTATTGGGTCGAGGACCCTGTGAAATGTTGAGATGATTGATTTCGTGATGATGTTATTTGGAATGGGTTGAGAACCCTGTGAGATGTTGTAATGATTTCGTTTGTGACGGTGTTCTATAAATTGGGTCGAGAACCCCGAATAAGTTGACTTGGTTTTCGTGTAATCGTTTTCCATATCTTGGGTCGAGAACCCGAGATCTCTTGAAATTATTTTCTAAAAGTATTCTCATTCGATTTTTTTTAAAAAAAAAAACCCCAGACGGCCCGAGTCAACAATAACGTTTGCAAACTATCTTATCAAAACATTTTTTTTTCCTTTTTCAAAAGGGATTTTCCTGACTCCTTGGGATCGGTAAAAGTTTAATTGGTGTTATGTTCCATACAGAGAATATGACTATGTGGTTATTTTTCACCTTGTATATACGAATGCTATACTGTGTAGACTTTGGGAATGTATGGTTTGTGTTAAGACTTCACGATGGTTGAATTTTTTGTTGTTACTGTTCGTATATCTTGTATATTATGTACTTGCACTAGCAAAATTCCAGTTTGCTAACCCCCGAGTTTTCGGGGGGTGGGTGCCTGTTATGCGCTCAGGTTTTGGCAGCTCAGAGCAAATACGGGATTGGCTTGGAAGGAGATGGAAGACGACGATGCTAATCACACCAGAGTCAGAGTCTTTTCTTTTGTATCATTTTGGTCGGTATTTCTCTGTCGTTCGAGTATTCACCCTTGCATGGGTGTAGTTATCATTTATTAAATTGAGTTGTCATTCTTTTCTGTGTTCAAGTTTATTGTTGTCATTGTAATATGAATGTCGTTAGTTTCTGAATTGGTTTATGTCCTTGTCGGTCTGCTTTCTATTTAATTTTGACCCCGGTCGGTCAATCATTGAGTAGTCTTTTGGAGTTTAGCCTGGTAGATCCTTGTGATAAGGGTCTACGGCGTGTGACATTCCCGGTCGTATTCTGGGGATGTTACATTATCAACATTAGCTCCATGAATAACATCCTTTCTTTTAACATGGTAATAATTAACCTTACAAAGTTATGGTTAACAGAATCATCTGACATTATATATATTGAAACCTTTCTTGGTTTTGAGCCTAATAGCATTGTATGATCTATAATTCTCTTCGCTTCCTATAAATTTGTTATTTTGAATATTGCATTTGTAGCACTTTCATCTTTCAACAATTTTGTGTTGGGAATTCAGAATCTGCACCATTACTCTTTCAAATATGACCTAAAAAAACTTTCAGTTTCCTAGATTATCATTGTTATTGTCATTAACTGGCACATGATTTGCTGATTTTGTTTCTATTTGTTAATAGGCTAGCGGTATACTGGTATGTGAAGCAGGCTGCATTCTAGAAACCTCAACTTCTTTTCTTGATAATTAAGGGTAGTTCATTTCTCAGGTATTCATTATAACATCATGATAATTCTGGGGTTCTGGTTCATTGATCAAATACAACTTCATGCATTCTCTGTGCACAGCGCACATAATAAGATTTGTATATGTTGGAATTTTGGTAGTTCGCTGTTATATAATTAATTTCTTTTAGGGTTCTCATTTTTTAGGAAAAGTTGTTGATTGGTGATTACTGGTATTGGATTAGTGTTTCTCCCTCATTTTGCATAGTACTATGGTATTAAAGGAGATATGTCTGCTTGCTTCAATCACATGTTTGATCATTTGTTTGAGGAACAAATGATTACTGGTATATAGTCTCATGTTAATGACTTTATTTAGAGTTGTACTTATTGCAATATTCATACTGCTCTAAGAGGGTGAACTGCCCATTCGTCAAAATGGCGTTTCTTCATCTAGAGGTTTCTAATTTCTTCTTTATTTTTCCTTTTGTTGGTGGTCGCTTCTGCCTCATCATTTATCGGGTTTTCTTTTCTATGAATGATTCCTTTTATGTCCTGTTGTTCCTTTTCCCCACCGTTGTAATTTGAAGCGTTTATCAAGGTTTTTCTTCTTACAAATCACCGTGAGTTTGTAACTTTTTGTCTCCTTTTGTGCGATTATTTTATATTTTTTATGATCTTCTTTTCTTCTTGTTGTAATTCACCTGGGTATCCGAACTAATTTCGTCTTCAATGTTTTATCTTACGTATTAATGTTACTTTTCTTCATCATTGCAATTTCAAGCGTTTACCATGGTTATTATTTCGTCGGCGGCTCTTGGTTCATCACATGTCAGCTGCTTCGACGCCCGCTAGCAGCTTCATTATTTGTTGCTCTCAGTCTGCTCCATCTATCTGAGGGTATTTCTGGCCTTATCCTCCATCCTCCAGGTTTTATTGAGGCCCTTCTTTTCTTTTAGATTTCTAATTTCAGAATATCTTGAGATGATGATTATGTTTCCTTAAAATATATTGTCGGCCGATTGATCGTTGTGGTGAATTTCGACAAGTTAGAAAGCATATACATAAATATCTCGATGCGTATATGCTTGGGTGGTTTAGTTCGTATGGCAACTGGTGTGAAAAAGGTGGTTTGAAACTATTACGAGGATTAAGGGAGCATTTCTTTGGTCTATTATGCTTCCCGTTATGCTTGGGTTGATTTTTTTTAATTAAACTCCCATTCCGAACTTCTAAGATTTCCTATTTTTTATTGGAATTTGAAATTTGAATTGCTCACTGTCATTTGGATATTTTCGTGTTGAGTTACTTGCAGAACATAAATTCTTGACCAGGCATGGTAGGTGCGGTATTTTTGCCGCCTCAATTATTACCATTTAAATCGTAAAGTATATGGTGTTTGGTTATCTGTTTTGATAAGGGAAAAGTGGAATACATGTTATTCATTTTTCTACTGATGTCTGGTGGCGCAATGAGTGTGGTATAGGATTTTCTTGAGTTCGTGGATTCATTTCTTTCAGGACAACTTATATTGATAACCATCAGGTAGTTATGTCTTTTTCTTATCACCAACACTCCTGTGTTTTTTACCTCTTCTATAAAGGCTATCACACCATATGATCTATCTTTTACATTCATAGAAATTTTGTACTGCAAATACAGAAGTGCAACTTTTGATCTTTATTCTTAATGAGGTGACTGATTGCTGTACAATAGCTAAAGTATCGACAGGTGGGCCAAAGATATCCATGTTTCCAAAAATATCAGAACTTGTCATACCAAAAAATAAGCTATCAGGTTCCTTAGTTCCTTTATGTTGAGGCACTAAAAAGGGAGATGCTGATTTGATGAACGTGAAAGCTAATAATCAGGTGTCGAGGAAAAATAAATGGGGACCTAATTTAACCCTACATACCAATGTTCGGAGAGGGAGGGCCTTGGCATATCAGGTATATGGGATTCACCTTTCGTTTTTTACATTTTCCATTGGTATTCTGAACTTGTATGTACATATATGATCTCTTCACTATTTTACCTGAGTTGTTTGCTTTTTGGAGATTCTATTGTCAGGGCACTAAAAAGGGAGATGCTGATATGATGAACGAGGAAGCTAATAATCAGGTGTCAAGGAAAACTAAATGGGGACCTGATTTACGTACCACTGTTCGAAGAGGGAGGGCCTTGGCATATCAGGTACATGGGATTTACCTTTCGTTTTTAATATTTTTAATTGGTATTCTGAACTTGTATGTATATATATGCTCTCTTCACTATTTTACCTGACTTGTTTGCTTTTTGGAGATTCTATTGGGTAGGTAGTAAGTAGGAGTTGAATTACAGTGAGGGATATTCATCGAGGACATTTATATATATATACGGTAGTTAAAAATATGGTCTGATCCGGATAGTAGCTGTGATTTTGTGCGTAATCATGTATTTCCTGGAATTAGGGATTTTATCCCCTTATTTTGTTATGAAATTTATGATTTCTGTTTGATTGATGTAGTTCCGTTGCTTTGTTTAATAAATATTATGCTAGAACTGGTGAGGGTTTCAAAGGTTTCACGATGGCATGTAGCTTTCATAGGTCAATGTTGCTAATATAATGTGATTTCTTGTAATGTATATCTCTATCGATTGGAAAAAAACGTGAGGAGTGCTCGATCGTAAAATCTTCGCCACTGAAACAAAAAATTATATTATCTTGTATTATTTTGTCTTATTTTACATGGCTGTCGATTTTTTGGGTTCTTTGCATCTTGGTTCGGCTGTGGGTATGCCCAACCTAGCTTGTATTATTATATTCCTCAGCCTGGTGCTCTTCTCTGCCTTAGATGATATTGTCTCCTATGAATTTAGTTTGCTGCCTATTTTTGAGTGTTGTGCAGTTTGGCTTGGCTGTTCATATGCTAAACTTTATTTATATTATTACATTCTTCAAAAATGTGCTCCTATTTGATAGGGTGTTAAACGCGAGTTCTCTTATTGGGCTCGACAGTTTCGTGTCCTTTGTTTATAGCGCCCGTTATTTTGCTACTCTATTCTCCAGGTATATTTCGGAATACGATTATATATATCTTTCAGGGTGTGTCCTATTTTCGTCAATTCTGTCCTGACTGTATGATGATTGGTTTTTCTTGCAGATTCAGGACACCTTTGTGTTTAGTATTTAACTGTTTCTTTCAAAATTGGTGCATGTTTGTGTAATATGTTCTTCTCGTGTACGCATTACCTATCTGGATATGCCTTATAGGCATAGATGACTTCTGCATTCCGTTTATGAGTCTATCTACATTTCTTTACTGCTCTTTGGATTCGCTTAGGTTTGCTTTGGATTTTGGTTACATGAATAAGGTTCCTATATTTAAAAATGGCCATTATTATGATCTTATGTGTTCGAGTTTATTATCTAGGAATCTGACATGTTTCCACATATTCTCTGAATGGATGTTCCCCTGAGGATTTTTTCAACGGTCAATGTTTTGTCTTTTGAGGCTCCTTTTGGTTTTGATTAGGCGATAAATATAATTCGTTGATCTTATTTATTTTCTTTGCGTCCTCAGAGTATGTTTTCTTTTCGCTTAACGCCATTCTCCACCTCATAAATTTGCTGTAATATGTTACGCCTGGTTGTGGGGCTATGAAAGCTCATTATTTCAAATAATCATCTCAATATTAACTGAAACTCGTTGTGAAATATAGTGGTCTTATTCCTATCTATATATTGTGTGTTGGTTCATTATTTTTTGTCTTCTCCTCTAATCCAGAGTGTTTGTACGAATTGTAGTATCAATATGGGAGAATATTTTTCTAACGTGTGCATATTTTACGACGAAGATGAAATTATCATTCTTCTACCTGTTCTAGCTGAAAAAATTGTTTATGAAAAAAAAGGGGTTGCAATCTCTAAAATGAGGCTCTTTTGCAAATTGACAAAGGTCAGCTTCATTGTGATTACTGTGGGATCTATAGGTTGGTCGCAAATTCAAACTCTCACACACGCACGCACGCATACACACACACACACACACACACTTCTTTGTTTCCTTTTCCTTCTTACATTCTCAAATTTGGTCCTATGTTTTGTTTTTCCTATAGGATTAGAGGTCGTCAGAACTACTTCCACTGCAACAAGTGTGGTATGGAAAGCTATAAAGCTTTTTTTTTGGGTACAACCGTCACATAATACCACAATTGCGATTATTTTTCAGCTGAGGATGGCATTTGCAAATGTTACTCGAAAGTATTTATTACTTCCTTTTGTTGGAAGCTGCGCAATTTGCTTTTTGGTTAAAGCGGGGAGTGTTTGGTGTTCAAATAAAAAGAAGCAGCTTAAAAACATAATTTATGTAACACCCCGAGATATTCGGAGTATATTACAGCGCCGTGGACCCCTACATGGGACCCACCAGGCTACAACAAGCGAACACCCCTCGACTAACCATCTCGGTTAGCGAGGATACACAACCATATAATACATCACATGAAAGTACACCCGAAGCAACCGACGAAATGAGCAACAATCGACAATGTAGCAATTTAAAATAATACAACACGGGGTTTGAATTGAAAAGCCTAAGTACTCGCGAGTACCGCCTATCAGTTTATAAATATAGGAAACAACCATATCGAAGTGGACAAAAGAAATAAGTAGACCCAAGTGCACATGTCAACGACCCTCGCCAACATCCTCGTACTGTCCCAGCGCTCGCTCGTCCGGATGATCATAACCTGAAATCCATAACAAGAATTTCCCCAAAATGGGTCCCCCAAAGGGGTTAGCAATTACGCTAGTACAAGTAATTTGTCATGGGAACAGGGCTATACCATTGATCCCGCTCCGTGATCCCTAAGGACCCTCCCGAGCTGGCCATATTATGAAACAAATCACACACACGCATCGCCTTGGGAACAGGGCTATACCATTGATCCCGCTCCGTGATCCCTAAGGACCCTCCCGAGCTGGCTAGCGAAACAAACTCGTGAATCCAGGGCTATACCATTGGATTCCCTCCGTGATCCCGTCGCACCCTCCCGAGGTGAGCAATCACACAAAATATACATTACCATTTCACGTTAAGCATAAAGTTTTCCAAAAATACTTGCCTTGAATAATCTACGACGCAACGAATGGAAAGGATAATCACCGATGAACGCTGGAAATCAACGGAACCGAACCTAACGATTCGAAGAACATAATTACAACCAACTCTAAACGAATACGGAAATGGAATACACCCGAGAACCCGCCTACGATTCATGTATATTCGTACAAAAATAACAACGAGGGCGGACCACAACCAAACCCTCTCGATGCCGTAAAAACCACAAAATATACCATGAATCCGTAGGAAAGTAAAGATACTAACAATATTAATCGTATTCATCAAGAATCCACCAACAAAACGGAAAGAATCGGATAAAAACCCCAAAATCCCCAATTATCCAAAAGGTAGGGTTTCAAGAGATATTACCTTTGAAGATCCAAGTATTATGATCCGTAGAACACGCGTTAGATTGATTATCCGGGCTTCACAACCGAAGGAGAATGATGAAAATCAACCCCCAATTGATGAATAATGAGAAGTTCTCCTCCTCTCTCACTCTCCCTCGCGTAAATGGAAGAAGAGGGAAGAAAATGAGTTGCTCTCGCTCAAAACAACGCAATTATAGGGTTGACCGCAATGTGTGCCGCGGCTCAGCCGAGGTGTGCCGCGGCACAAGCCCAAAAACTGCTCCCAGGGTTCGGCAGTGAGCCGCGGCCCGGCCAGCGTGTGCCGCGGCACCCGGTACATTCGGGTTTTGGTCGAAGATACCACACGAGTGTGCCGCGGCCCGGACGGGTGTGCCGCGGCACTGACTCGGCACTGTGCCGCGGCACCGGATGGGTGTGCCGCGGCACTGACTCGGCAGTGTGCCGCGGCCCGGACGTGGTGCGCCGCGCACACGCATCGCTCGGCCAACAATCGAGAAATGTGTGTGCCGCGGCACACACCTTGTGCCGCGGCCCACACCCCCTTTGGGTCCTAAAATGATGAAAAAATGATCCGGGAAGAGAATAAAAGCAATAAGAATCAATATTTGGGAACCAATAACACGAAATGGATCCGCGACAACCCCAAAACGGCGGTTCCGCACAAAAATAACGAGAATACAGTTCAACAGATGACAGGAAGGATACACTGAAAGATACACGAGGGTCACTACGATCGAAAAATACACCAAAAATGAAAATACAAGGGAAAGAAAAATGCGGATATTACATTCTACCCCTCTAAAAATAAGTTTCGTCCCGAAACTTAAGAAACAAACAACTCAGGGTACCTAGCACGCATACTATCCTCGGTTTCCCAAGTTGCCTCCTTGACACCGTGTCTCGACCACTGCACCTTGACTAAGGGAATGGTCTTATGCCTCAGTCGTTTCTCACGATGCTCCAAAATCTTTAAGGGGCGTTCCTCGAAGGTAAAATCTTCGGCAATATCGATCTCACCATAATCGATGATATGACTAGGATCCGGGACATATTTCCTCAGTTGAGAAACATGGAAGACGTTATGAACGCGACTCAAGGCCGGAGGTAGCGCCAAACGATATACCAAATCACCGACTCACTCAAGAATCTCAAAGGGCCCAATAAATCTCGGACTCAACTTCCCTTTCTTCCCTAAGCGAAAAACTCCTCTCGTCGGTGACATCTTTAGCAAAACGTGGTCTCCCACCTCGAATTATAAAGGTCGACGACGGACATCGGCATATGACTTCTGTCGACTCTGGGCAGTCAACATCCGTTCCCGAATTAATTCTCTCTTCAGCCTCGTCTCTAAAATGACATCCGGCTCGGTCCCGACCAAATCGGACGCCTCATTCCAATAAATCGGTGATCGACATCGCCGCCCATAGAGTGCCTCATACGGTGCCATCCGAATCGACGCGTGCCAACTGTTGTTGTACGTGAATTCGATCAATGGCAAATGCTCCTCCCAGTCACTGCTCCAATCGAGAGCACAAGTACACAACAAATCCTCGAACGTCTGGATAGTGCGTTCCGACTGTCCATCTGACTGGGGATGAAAAGAGGTACTCAAACGCAAATGGGTACCCAACGCCTTATGCACCGCCTGCCATAAGCGCGATACAAAACGGCCATCACGATCCGAAACAATAGACTTCGGAGTACCGTGAAGCCTCACAATCTGCGCGATAAACACACGGGCTAACTTCTCCGGGCCCCAAGTGTAATATCCGTAATTTTTCCATTTTTAGCAGTTTCCATTTTTGGTGTATGTCTATTTTTATCGACTCGCTTGTAACCGTTTCGACATTTCGAATCTACTTTGTTCTTAGAGTTTTTCCATTTGGACGAGTTTTGATGATGTTTTCATGTAATCTCATTTTATGATATGTTTTGCCGTATGAACGTTCGATTCTCGTAAAACTCGTTCGTTTCCGTTGTTTCTTGGTTTGTACAAGTCCTTATGGTTGAGTTGGTCATGTTGAGACTTCCGGTTTGTAAATCCGACGTCGTATCGTGATTTTCGGACGCTTGGGTCATTTTCGTAATTTCCTATAAATTTAGGGAAATTTATCTCCTCGTCGTATTTTGGATTCCTCGGTAGTTGGGAGTGCATTTACTTTCGAGCACTCAACTTCCTTGTTATGAATACCTCGTATTTACACTTTTGATTCTATCCTCGTGTTGTAATTCGTCGTCGAATCGACTGTGCAGAATTGGTGTTCAGAACTGGGGTCTGTTACGTGCATAACGTACGTTATGCATGATCCATAACGTACGTTATGACCCTTCACAATTCAAGATGACATTTGGTTACGACGTTACCAAGATGGGTTACGACGTAACCATCATAACGCACGTTAACGGCTTGTGTTAACGCACGTAACGCTACCGGCGCTTTTAAACCCGACTTAACCTCACCGCTTTCTTTTCATTCTTATTCAACCCTTCTCGCGACGTGAGTGTTCTTGAGTGCATTTGGAGCGATTTGTCCAGAACAATCCGTGGATTTCCTTTAGAGATTGATTATTGTGTACCAAGGGAGATTAATCTACAACATTCACATCTTCCATCAGTCGAATCCAAGGTAATTCCTCAGGAACCCTAATTTTGACGTTTTGGGGGATTTCGGGATTTTAGGGTTTAATTCCGAATTGTTCATATATGTTACGATATTCTTCACCGATTGTGATTATTGAATGATTCCAAATCCAGTTTCCTTGATTTTAATCCGTGAATTATCAATACGGGGAGATTTTACGTAAACCCTCACCCGTATTGATTGAACGTCTTTTGTCGTTAATTGTAATCGGGGTTTTGGGAGTATTCCTTACGATTATTGATGTCCGTTGGGACTGAGTTATGCCAATTCTTCGTTTAGGAACCGTCGTTTTCCATTCGGATCATCCGTAGTCATTTTCACTTCCGATTCTTCGAAGAATGTCTCAAAGGCAAGTACTTTACATTTGTTTACATGTTCTAGTATTTGAATTATGGCTGTATCGTGGTTGTTGTGGATGGTTATGTGTATGTTCACCTAGGGACGGTCCGACGGGGCCTCTAGGGATACGTATTGCCGTGAGTGTGCGTATCGCGAACTGTGGTTAGCTACCCAGGGATGTCCGACGGGACTCTGCGGGGTACGGTGGCCGTGAGTCTCGTACCAACGGTTAACTTTGAATTGTGATTTGTTGGAGATAATGTGTTTTGTGATCGTAAATATTCCGGAATATAAAATGTTTTCTAAAATGACTTTTTGGCGCATATATTCATCTGATTAGAATGTAGTTCAAATGGATTGTACTTGCACTAGCAGTTGTCGCTAACCCCTTAAATGGGGGAAATACTTTTTGTATTTCGTATTGATCGTGGGGATAAACGAGCACTGGACGTATGAGGATGATGGGCAAGCATGATATTGTCCAAGATTTGATTTTCGATGTTATGTCCTGGGTTACTATTGATGTCCGATTTTGGGATTTATGTATTATAAAATTGGTTTAAGTACTCGAGTACTTCTGCTTGAAATTGTTAATGTTGTGTTCCCGCTTTGGGAAATGGATTTGATGTCGAATTTAATGGTCGGTTTGTAGTCTTTTATTTGAATTGTCGCTTTATTAATGATAGTTTTTCGTTGTCGAATGTCTTGTTGTTATGATAGCTCAGTGGATTCCACAGGTGGGTCCACGGCGACTGTAATATGCCCCGAACGCCTTGGGGTGTTACGTAAAATGGTATCGGAGCTTAGGTTTATGGATACCTAGGTCGGTCATTCGGGTCTAGCTAAGTGTCGCTTTTGGGACAAGATCACCGCTATGCCATCATCTCAAGACGCCGGTGCTCGTAAGTTTTCCTAACTTGACTCGCTTCACCGCTCGTTCTATTCTGTCTTAGTATCTTTTGCGTTTTGCGTTTGAATTGTACTTACCCGTTGCTTCTTCGTAATTCCTCGGTAGAGGACGCGACGCTGTCGCGGACGCGTAGGGGACGTGGCGCGGCCTGGGGCGGCCATGTCCGATCACTCGAACCGATTCGGCGATGCCCTCTTTGTCGAACAGTGTTCCCCTAGTTCCGGAGGTCACAGGACTACCGCTAGCTCCGTAATGCTCATGAGAATGTTGGAGTGGCCAACATATTACGGCAAGTAGCGAACCGATGACGCCATCGACTCAGCCGCTCAGTCGGCCATGCTAATGCCAACCCGGTTCCGCCACTTGGATCCGGCAATGATAAGCTACTTCAGACGTGATTCGTATGCGTCCTCCGCAGCTTGATGGTGCTTCCGACCCTTCCGGTTGGGAGAATTG
Organism: Orobanche coerulescens; assembly: GCA_033398695.1. Classification (NCBI taxonomy): domain Eukaryota; kingdom Viridiplantae; phylum Streptophyta; class Magnoliopsida; order Lamiales; family Orobanchaceae; genus Orobanche; species Orobanche coerulescens. The sequence continues at coordinate 110,596,152 of CM065816.1, read as the reverse complement.
GCTATTCGAGATAGAGAAAGTGTTTGAGGTCGCTAATTGCCCCGAGGAGAGGAAAGTACCCATTGCTCAAGATTTCTCGCCAAGGAGGCTGACGTGGTGGCAAGCGGTGAAACCGCGTGATCGGGCCTACGTGGCGTAGTTTCGAGATCGATGGAAGACGAATACCGTCCTTGGCTGAAAGAGGGGAGGATCCGAGCCTTCTTTGAGGCTAAGCCCCAAGATGTTCCTATTTCCCAAGCTATCAAGGACTACAATCAACAGCTACATTATGTGAGAAACCAAGTCCGCGATGAGCTTGATAAGATCCGCCACTTTGACATGCGGATGAAACCGAGAGTGCGCCACTACATGTCTGGTCTGGGGTGCACGACTTTGAAAGAATATCAGAATAAGGCGATGGCTTATGAGATGTCGTTTTCTGCGACAGAGACGGCAACCGAAGGAAAGAAACAGAAAACCGCCGGTCGGGCGGGAGGCAAGTCAGGAGGGTATCCAAGACTCGGCCTGTTCGCGAGTCTCGGGGCCGGGCCGCCATCGCTGGTCGAGGAAACGGTTCTAGGTCTGCTCCGCCGGTTCCGTTCGTGGGTCCTACGTGCTTCAACCGCAATGCCCGGTCACATGATGAGTGAGTGTGATAGGCCTCCGATCCAGTGCCTTGCTTGTGGTCGTATGGGTCACCGTGCTAAGTTTTGTACGGATACAGCTCGGGCTCCAGTTACTCAGATATCTGCTCCACCTGCAGGAGAGCCAAGTGTGAATCAGGCACCGACAGTTCCTCAGCCGCAGCAGAGTTTTGGTAGAGGTCGAGGTCGTGGTCAGCCTTCTAGAGGGGGAGCTTCTAGTGCGGGGTCTGTTCCGCCCCGTTTGTATGAGATGAGGCGAGCCGGAGATCCCGACGCGACGGTGGCTACAGGTGTACCGGCCCACATCCTTGACCATCCTGCTTCCGTATTGTTCGATTCTCGTGCTACTCATTCTTTTATATCTATGGATCGTGTGCGCGCCCGCATGTTGATTGCCTTGTTGCTTGTGAGCCTTTTGTTGTTAAACTTCCTAGCGGGATAGCATCGTGGGGACCGTGAGATTAGAGATTTTTCCGTGAGTATCGCGGGGAGGGATTGGCTTTCTAACTGATCATGTAGATATTAGAGATGAGGATTTGATTCTCGGGTGAGGATTGGGCCGGACCGTCATGGGGCGATCATGAATTATAGAACGAGGACTGCTTGATGTTAGCCTCCGATGGTACCGAGCATTCTTTGTGGGGCGTAAGCGGGGTAGCCAGAGATTACCGATCAGCGCTTTGAGGGCGGTGAGACTCCTTCGGGAGGTTGCACGGGCTATTGGTGTTACGCTTTGAGATCTAAGAAGGGGGAGTCGAGCTCGTCTATTCCGGTAGTATGTGAGTATCCCGACGTCTTTCCAGATGAGTTGCCGGGTTTGCCGGGCCGAGAGGTTGAGTTTACCGTCGATCTAGAGCCGGTGCAAAGACTATCTCTAAGACGCCATACCGTATGGCGCCTGCCGAGATGCTTGAGTTGAAGAAACAATTGGGAGAGTTGCTAGACATGGGGTATATTCGACCGAGTGCTTCGCCTTGGGGCGCACCGGTCTTATTTGTAAAGAAGAAGGATGGGTCACTTCGTTTGTGCATCGACTACCGAGAGTTGAACAAAGTGACCATCAAAAACAAATATCCACTCCCGAGGATTGATGACTTGTTTGATCAGTTGCAAGGAGCGACCGTGTTTTCAAGATTGATTTGAGATCGGGTATTATCACCCGAGTGAAGGATACCGATATTCAAGACGGCCTTTCGACGAGATACGGTCACTACGAGTTTGTGGTTATGCCTTTGGGCTAACCAACGCACCAGCCGTGTTCATGCAACTTATGAACAAAGTCTTTATCGAGTACCTCGATAAGTGTGTAGTCGCTTTTATCGATGACATCCCGATTTACTCGAGGAGCGAGGAGGAGCACGCCGTCATTTGCATATTGTGTTAGATATTTTGAGAACTCGGCATCTTTTGCGAAGTTCTCAAAGTGCGAGTTTTGGTTACGGGAAGTTATGTTTCTGGTCATCCGATCTCGGCCGAGGGTGTTCGTGTGGACCCACATAAGGTAGAGCGGTGTTGGATTGGGTGCCGCCCAAGAACGTGAAAGAGGTCCGTAGTTTTCTCGGGATTAGCCGGGTATTATCGTAGATTCGTCGAGGGGTTCTCTAAACTCGCCGACCCGACTCGCTTGTTACGAAGTCGAGAAGTTTGTGTGGACCGATGAGAGGCGTAATAGTTTTGAGGAGTTGAAGAAGCGGTTGACGACCGCTCCTGCTTTGGCCTTACCGAGTGGTAACGATGGTTTCTCGGTTATAGTGATGCTTCGGCCAAGGGCTCGGATGCGTACTTATGCAAAGACGGAGGACGATTGCTTATGCTTCCGTCGCCTGAAACCCTATGAATTGAATTACCCTACGCACGATCTTGAGTTGGCCGCAGCTTGTTTTTGCGTTGAAGATTTGGCGTCATTACTTGTATGGCTCGTCGTGTCGATTTTCACCGATCACAAGAGCCTCAAGTACATTTTCACGAAAAGAGCTTAATATGAGGCAGAGGAGGTGGTTGGAATTGATTAAGGATTATGATCTCGAGATCCTTTATCATCCGGCAAGGCTAATGTGGTAGCAGACGCCTTGAGCCGGAAATCGCACGCTTCGAGCGCTTGAGTTGCTTACGGCCCGGCCAGACTTCGCGTGATTTTATGAAGCCGAGCATTGAGATTGTCTTGCCAGAGAGTTCCGGCGATGCGTACTCTTGAGATTTCTTCGTCTCGGTCGAGGCCATTAAATCGGGACAGTTGGAGGACCCGATGTTTATTCACTTGGGAGAGTGTAGAGAAGGGGAAAGCCGGGATTTGTTATTCATGAGGACGGAGTGTTGAGATTCCGAGGTCGGTTGTGTGTTCGAACGACTCGGAATTGAGACGAATATCATGCGAGAGGCTCATGCGTCACCTTACTCACCCATCCGGCTCGAGTAAAATGTATAAAGATACGAGGAAAAATTTACGGTGGAACGATATGAAGAAAGAGGTAGTTCGGTTTGTAGCTAAGTGTTTGACTTGTCGGCAAGTCAAGATTGAGCATCGGCCACCGGATTATTGAAACCACTTCCCGTTCGGAATGGAAGTGGGAGGACATCTCTATGGATTTTGTCACGAGTTTACCGAGGACGAAGACCGGTATGAATATGGTATGGGTGATTGTAGACCGACCGACTAAGTCGGCACATTTTCTGGGCATCAAGGATACTTGGGGTCGGAAAAGCCGGCTCGTATTTTTATCACTCGATAGTGAGGCTTCATGGTACGCCGAGGACCATTATTTCGCAGAGATGGCCGATTTGTATCGCATTTTGGCGGGCGGTGCATAAGGCATTGGGGACTCGGCTACGTTTGAGCACTTCGTTCCATCCCTGCATCGATGGGCGGTCGAACGTACCATTCGGGACGCTCGAGGATTTGTTGCGCGCGTGTGCGTTAGTGAGTAGTAATTGGGAGGAGCATTTGGCCTTAATTGAGTTTACTTATAATAATAGCTGGCACGCGTCGATTAAGATGGCACCATATGAGGCACTTTATGGCCGACGTTGCCGATCACCGATATGTTGGGATGAGCCGTCCGATTTGGTTGGCACCGAGCCGGATCTGGTGTTGGAGACGAGGGAGAAAATCGAATTGATTAGAAAGAGGATGTTGGCTGCTCAGAGTCGACAAAAGTCTTACGCGGATGTTAGGCGTAGACCTTTGGAGTTTGAAGTGGGGGATCATGTTCTGTTGAGAGTGTCTCCGACGAAGGGAGTCTTCCGTTTTGGGAAGAAGGGGAAACTCAGCCCGAGATATATTGGACCTTTCGAGGTATTGGAGAGAGTCGGTGAGTTAGCGTACCGTTTGGCTTTACCTCCGTCGCTGAGTCATGTACATAGCGTATTTCACGTTTCCCAGTTGAGGAAGTACGTTCCGGACCCGTCCCACATTATTGACTTTGGGGACGTGGAGATTGAGAAGGATATTACGTTTGAAGAGAGGCCCGTCAGAATTTTGGAGCGTCGTGACAAGCAGTTAAGGCACAAAACCATTCCTTTGGTTAAGGTGCAATGGTCGAGGCACGGAGTAGAAGAAGCGACGTGGGAGCTAGAGGAGGATATGCGTTCGAGATACCCCGAGCTTTTTGATTCTTAAGTTTCAGGACGAAACTTTATTTTAGAGGGGAGAATGTAATATCCGTAATTTTTCCATTTTTAGCGCTTTCCATTTTTGGTGTATGTCTATTTTTATCGACTCGCTTGTAACCGTTTCGACATTTCGAATCTACTTTGTTCTTAGAGTTTTTCCATTCGACGAGTTTTGATGATGTTTTCACGTAATCTCATTTTATGATATGTTTTGCCGTATGAACGTTCGATTCTCGTAAAACTCGTTCGCTTCCGTTGTTTCTTGGTTTGTACAAGTCCTTATGGTTGAGTTGGTCATGTTGAGACTTCCGGTTTGTAAATCCGACGTCGTATCGTGATTTTCGGACGCTTGGGTCATTTTCGTAATTTCCTATAAATTTAGGGAAATTTATCTCCTCGTCGTATTTTGGATTCCTCGGTAGTTGGGAGTGCATTTACTTTCGAGCACTCAACTTCCTTGTTATGAATACCTCGTATTTACACTTTTGATTCTATCCTCGTGTTGTAATTGCCGTCGAATCGAATCGTGTGCGTAATTGGTGTTGAATCGGGTGCATTACGTGCATAACGTCGTTATGCATGATCCATAACGTGCGTTATGACCCTTCACAAAGATCTGAGACATTTGGTTACGACGTTAACGGCATTGGGTTACGACGTAACCATCATAACGCACGTTAACGGCTTGTGTTAACGCATAACGCTATTGTCAGCGTTTTTAAACCTGACTTAACCTCAGTCAGTTTCTTTTCATTCTTATTCAACCCTTCTCGCGACGTGAGTGTTCTTGAGTGCATTTGGAGCGATTTGTCCAGAACAATCCGTGGATTTCCTTTAGAGATTGATTATTGTGTACCAAGGGAGATTAATCTACAACATTCACATCTTCCATCAGTCGAATCCAAGGTAATTCCTCAGGAACCCTAATTTTGACGTTTTTGGGGGATTTCGGGATTTTAGGGTTTAATTCCGAATTGTTCATATATGTTACGATATTCTTCACCGATTGTGATTATTGAATGATTCCAAATCCAGTTTCCTTGATTTTAATCCGTGAATTATCAATACGGGGAGATTTTACGTAAACCCTCACCCGTATTGATTGAACGTCTTTTGTCGTTAATTGTAATCGGGGTTTTGGGAGTATTCCTTACGATTATTGATGTCCGTTGGGACTGAGTTATGCCAATTCTTCGTTTAGGAACCGTCGTTTTCCATTCGGATCATCCGTAGTCATTTTCACTTCCGATTCTTCGAAGAATGTCTCAAAGGCAAGTACTTTACATTTGTTTACATGTTCTAGTATTTGAATTATGGCTGTATCGTGGTTGTTGTGGATGGTTATGTGTATGTTCACCTAGGGACGGTCCGACGGGGCCTCTAGGGATACGTATTGCCGTGAGTGTGCGTATCGCGAACTGTGGTTAGCTACCCAGGGATGTCCGACGGGACTCTGCGGGGTACGGTGGCCGTGAGTCTCGTACCAACGGTTAACTTTGAATTGTGATTTGTTGGAGATAATGTGTTTTGTGATCGTAAATATTCCGGAAAATAAAATGTATTCTAAAATGACTTTTGGCGCATATATTCATCCGATTAGAATGTAGTTCAAATGGATTGTACTTGCACTAGCGATTGTCGCTAACCCCTTAAATGGGGGAAATACTTTTTGTATTTCAGGTATTGATCGTGGGGATAAACGAGCACCCGGGACGTATGAGGATGATGGGCAAGCATGATATTGTCCAGTATTTGATTTTCGATGTTATGTCTGTCGGTTACTATTGATGTCTGATTTTGGGATTTATGTATTATAAAATTGGTTTAAGTACTCGAGTACTTCCTGTTTGAAATTGTTAATGTTGTGTTCCCGTTTTGGGAAATGGATTTGATGTCAGAATTTAATGGTCGGTTTGTAGTCTTTTATTTGAATTGTCGTTTTATTAATGATAGTTTTTCGTTGTCGAATGTCTTGTTGTTATGATAGCCTGGTGGATTCCACAGTGTGGGGTCCACGGCGCTGTAATATGCCCTGAACGTCTTGGGGGTGTTACACCAAGTGTCCTTGATGCCCAGAAAGTGTGCCGACTTGGCCAGACGATCAACAATCACCCATACCATATTCATGCCCGACCTCGATCTCGGCAAACTCGTAATGAAATCCATCGATATATCTTCCCATTTCCATTCTGGAACGGGAAGTGACTGCAACAACCCAGCCGGTCGCTGATGCTCGATTTTGACCTGCTGACAAGTCAAACATCTCGCTACAAACTGTGCGACCTCCTTCTTCATATCATTCCACCAGAAATTCCTCCTTAGGTCCTTGTACATCTTACTCGAACCAGGATGAACAGAGTAAGGTGTAGCATGGGGCTCGCGCAGAATACTCTGTATCAACTCTAAGTCGTTTGGCACACAAAGCCGACTCTGGAATCTCAAAACACCATCCTCGTGAATCACAAACCCAGGAGACTTTCCTTTAAGAACGTTCTCTCGGATTGGGTAATCATCGGATCCTCTAACTGCTTCAGCTTAATTTCATCGATCAAATACGACGAAATCTCGAAAGCACAAAGTTGCCCGACAGCTCCAGGCAACAAAACCTCAACATCTAACTCGATCAAGGCCCGCCGAAGTTCAGACTGAGACGTAAGGACCTCAAGCGTTCGCAACGCAATCGGTTTCCGACTCAAGGCGTCGGCCACAACGTTCGCCTTGCCCGGATGATAAAGGATTTCGAGATCATAATCCTTAATCACCTCTAACCACCTCCTCTGTCTCATATTTAACTCCCGCTGAGTAAATATGTACTTCAGACTTTTATGGTCGGTAAAAATCTGACATGCAGAGCCGAAAAGATCGTGACGCCAAATATTGAGCGCAAAGACAACCGCCGCTAACTCCAAATCGTGAGTAGAGTAGTTAAGCTCATATGGCCTCAACTGTCTCGACGCATAAGCGATGGTCTTGCCGTGCTGCATCAATACGCACCCAAGACCCTGACCCGAAGCATCGCTATAAACGGCAAAACCCTCGTTGCCACATGGCAATGCTAAAACCAGGGCTGAGGTCAATCGCTTCTTCAACTCCTCAAAACTGGACTGCCTCTCGTCATTCCAGACGAATTTCTCGGATTTTTGGAGCAACTGCGTAAGTGGCCGAGCTAGTTTTGAGAAATCCTCGACGAACCTACGGTAGTAGCTAGCCAATCCCAAGAAACTACGGACCTCCTTCACATTCGTGGGCGGTGCCCAATCCAACACTGCCTCAATTTTCTGCGGGTCCACACGAACTCCCTTGGCTGAAATCACGTGACCCAAAAACATCACTTCCTTCAGCCAGAACTCACATTTCGAGAACTTCGCATAGAGTTGCTCGGTCCTCAAAATGTCTAAAACTATCCCCAAATGATGGGCATGATCTTCCTCATTCCTCGAATAGATAAGAATATCATCAATGAAGACGACAACACACTTATCCAGATACTCGATAAAGACTTTGTTCATCAACTGCATGAACACTGCCGGCACATTAGTTAACCCGAAAGGCATAACTACAAACTCATAATGTCCGTATCTCGTCCGAAAAGCTGTTTTCGGTACATCGGACTCCCTCACCCGGAGCTGATAGTACCCCGATCTCAAATCAATCTTCGAGAATACCGCGGCTCCCTGCAACTGATCGAACAAGTCATCAATTCTCGGCAAAGGATATTTGTTCTTGATGTTCACCTTGTTTAGTTCGCGATAGTCGATACACAAACGCAGTGAACCATCCTTCTTCCGCACAAACAGGACCGGTGCGCCCCAAGGTGAGGCGCTCGGTCGAACATATCCCGACTCAAGAAGCTCACTCAACTTCTTCTTCAACTCTGACATCTCTGAAGGTGCCATGCGATACGGCGCCTTAGAAAAAGGAGCCGCGCCCGGCTCTAACTCTATAGCAAACTCGACCTCACGATCCGGTGGCAATCTCGGTAACTCGTCAGGAAATACATCAGGAAACTCACTAACGACTGGAATCGATGAAAGCTCGACTCCACCATCCTCCGCCTTCAAGGCGTAACACCAATAACCAGTACACCCCTTTAGCAGGAGTCTCATCGCCTTCAAGGCGTTAATAACGAACTTCTGGTTTCTCTTTTGCCCCGCGAAAGAATGTTCGGTGCCATCCTCGGCTAGCATGGTAATGATCCTCGTGCAGTAGTTCATGATTGCACCATGCCGCTCGAGCCAATCATCCCCGAGAATCAAATCCTCACCCTCAATATTAACGACAATAAGATTAGAGAGCCAAGCTCTCTCACAAATAAACACAGAGCAGTCTCAGACCTCTCGATCACCGACAATTCTATCACCGCTAGGAAGTTTAACGACGAAAGGCTCGCAAGGTGACAAGCAGTCGAGACTTAAACGGCGTACACACTCTAGAGAAATGAATGAATGCGTAGCACCCGAATCAAAAAGCACACCGACAGGATGAGAATGGATATGAACGGTACCTGTCGCCACAGTAGCTGCTGGATCATCGGCCCTCCTCATCTCATAGATACGCGGCGGGGCAGAGCCAACACTGGAAGCTCCTTCTCTAGCGGGCTGACCCCGACCTCTACCACGGCCGACACTCAGTGGAGGCGGCGGAGCAAATGAGCCCTGGTTCACACTCGGTTCCATAGGTGCTGGGTGAGAAGAACGGGCACCGCGAAGCTGTCTGAGCTGATCACAAAAAGAAGCCTTGTGGCCCGACTGACCACAAGTATGACAAGTTGAAGGCAGACGAGGACACTCCCAGTTCTTATGACCCGACAAGCCACAGTTAAAGCATGTGGGTTCACGAGCGGAGGTTCCGGCGGCACCCCGAAAGCTCCCAGAGAAACGAGCCGAACCGCCCGTAGAAATATTCGCAGCTCGAGATTTCTGCTGGCCTCCACTCTTGGGACTAGAAAAATTTCCGACCGACTTCTGTTTCTTGCTCTCACGAGCCAAATCACTAGCCGTCACTGACATATCATAAGTGAGGGCCCTACTCTGATAATCTTTCAAGGTAGTGCAGACGAGTCCAGACATATAGTCCCGAATGGACAGTTTCATCCTCCTGGAAAAATGGAAAATTTTGTCGCTCTCAGCGACAACTTGGGTCTTCACATAACCCAACTCCTTATTAAAATCGGCAATAGCTTGAGATACGGGGATATCCCGTGGTTGAGCATCATAGAAGGTATGCACTCGAGCCTGTCTGACCGGCCATGGGCAATATTCGGTCTCCATCAATTCCTGAAATTCGGCCCACGAAGCCACATGGTCTTTGGGCCCAACGGCCTCCCACCAATCCGTAGCGTCCCCTGTGAGAAAGTATTGAGCAATAGGGACCTTACGGTCCTTGGGGCAGTTGGTAGCAGTGAAGACTTTAGATATCTCCTTGATCCACCCTTCCCAGCCGATCGGGTCCGAAGCTCCCGAAAACTGAGGAGGATGCATCTTGATGACATCCTGAAGCCAGCGATCCGCTCCGCCCCGATTAGCATGGGCCTGATCGAGGTTCTGGACCACCTGAGCTATAGCCGCCATTTGGTTAACCATTTGCTGCATAACAGCCGCAATACCAAGATCGGCGCGCTCCTGAGAAGAAGCATGACTGTGACAGTCGCCGGTACTGCCGGCTCCTGAAGAATGCGACGTGGCCGCCCCACCGGCTGCCGCATGTCCTCGGCCGCGTCCACGACCACGACCACGACCACGGTTTCTTACGGCATCCATACTGGTGTTAAGAGATAACAGAAGTATATCGAGGATGAGTAAGGAAGGAAAAAGCAACTACGATGATAAGCAAAGGAGGGAGAATAACCACAGTTCAAGAAACGGAATACAGTACGAGAAGGCAAAGAATCGAGTAAGGAAACTTACGAACACTGGAAGTACTGAGATGCCGGCAGCGGTGTGACAATGTACAAAACAAAACACGACTAGACCCAAATACCGACAAGCCTAGGTATCCATAAACCTAGAGCTCTGATACCATTTTCTGTAACACCCCGAGATATTCGGAGTATATTACAGAGCCGTGGACCCCTACATGGGACCCACCAGGCTACAACAAGCGAACACCCCTCGACTAACCATCTCGGTTAGCGAGGATACACAACCATATAATACATCACATGAAAGTACACCCGAAGCAACCGACGAAATGAGCAACAATCGACAATGTAGCAATTTAAAATAATACAACACGGGGTTTGAATTGAAAAGCCTAAGTACTCGCGAGTACCGCCTATCAGTTTATAAATATAGGAAACAACCATATCGAAGTGGACAAAAGAAATAAGTAGACCCAAGTGCACATGTCAACGACCCTGGCCAACATCCTCGTACTGTCTCAGTGCTCGCTCGTCCGGATGATCATAACCTGAAATCCTTAACAAGAATTTCCCCAAAACGGGTCCCCCAAAGGGGTTAGCAATTACGCTAGTACAAGTAATCAAGGCAAACCAATCGCTTACACATTTCATAGTACATGCACCAATATCATTTCAAAAACCAAAACCAGACATGTCTTTTCCGGAAATAAACAGTCAAACAATTTGCCATGGGAACAGGGCTATACCATTGATCCCGCTCCGTGATCCCTAAGGACCCTCTCGAGCTGGCCATATTATGAAACAAATCACGCACACGTATCGCCTTGGGAACAGGGCTATACCATTAATCCCGCTCCGTGATCCCTAAGGACCCTCCCGAGCTGGCTAGCGAAACAAACTCGTGAATCGAGGGCTATACCATTGGATTCCCTCCGTGATCCCGTCGGACCCTCCCGAGGTGAGCAATCACACACAATATACATTACCATTTCACGTTAAGCATAAAGGTTTCCAAAAATACTTGCCTTGAATAATCGACGACGCAACGAATGGAAAGGATAATCACCGACGAACGCTGGAAATCAACGGAACCGAACCTAACGATTCGAAGAACATAATTACAACCAACTCTAGACGAATACGGAAATGGAATACACCCGAGAACCCCCCTACGATTCATGTATATTCGTACAAAAATAACAACGAGGGCGGACCACAACCAAACCCTCTCGATTCCGTAAAAACCACAAAATATACCATGAATCCGTAGGAAAGTAAAGATACTAACAATATTAATCGTATTCATCAAGAATCCACCAACAAAACGGAAAGAATCGGACAAAAACCCCAAAATCCCCAATTATCCAAAAGGTAGGGTTTCAAGAGATATTACCTTTGAAGATCCAAGTATTATGATCCGTAGAACACGCTTTAGATTGATTATCCGGGCTTTACAACCGAAGGAGAATGATGAAAATCAACCCCCAATTGATGAATAATGAGAAGTTCTCCTCCTCTCTCACTCTCCCTCGCGTAAATGGAAGAAGAAGGAAGAAAATGAGCTGCTCTCGCTCAAAACAACGCAATTATAGGGTTAACCACAATGTGTGCCGCGGCTCAGCCGAGGTGTGCCATGGCATAAGCCCAAAAACTGCTCCCAGGGTTCGGCAGTGTGCCGCGGCCCGGCCAGCGTGTGCCTCGGCACCCGGTACAGTCGGGTTTTGGTCGAAGATGCCACACGAGTGTGCCGCGGCCCGGACGGGTGTGCCGCGGCTTGACTCGGCTGCTTGTGCCGCGGCACCAGGTGTGCGCGGCCGGGACGGGTGCGCCGCGGCACACAGTACAGTCCGCTCGGCCAACAACTGGAGAAATGTGTGTGCCGCGGCGCACACACCTTGTGCCGCGGCCCACACCCCCTTTGGGTCCTAAAATGATGAAAAAATGATCCGAGAAGAGAATAAAAGCAATAGGAATCAATATTTGGGAACCAATAACACGAAATAGATCCGTGGCAACCCTGAAACGGCGGTTCCGCACAACAATAACGAGAATACAGTTCAACAGATGACAGGTAGGATACACTGAAAGATACACGAGGGTCACTACGATCGAAAAATACACCAAAAATGAAAATACAAGGGAAAGAAAAATGCGGATATTACATTCTACCCCTCTAAAAATAAGTTTCGTCCCGAAACTTAAGAAACAAACAACTCAGGGTACCTAGCACGCATACTATCCTCGGTTTCCCAAGTTGCCTCCTTGACACCGTGTCTCGACCACTGCACCTTGACTAAGGGAATGGTCTTATGCCTCAGTCGTTTCTCACGATGCTCCAAAATCTTTAAGGGGCGTTCCTCGAAGGTAAAATCTTCGGCAATATCGATCTCACCATAATCGATGATATGACTAGGATCCGGGACATATTTCCTCAGTTGAGAAACATGGAAGACGTTATGAACGCGACTCAAGGCCGGAGGTAGCGCCAAACGATATACCAAATCACCGACTCACTCAAGAATCTCAAAGGGCCCAATAAATCTCGGACTCAACTTCCCTTTCTTCCCTAAGCGAAAAACTCCTCTCGTCGGTGACATCTTTAGCAAAACGTGGTCTCCCACCTCGAATTCTAAAGGTCGACGACGGACATCGGCATATGACTTCTGTCGACTCTGGGCAGTCAACATCCGTTCCCGAATTAATTCTATCTTCCGCCTCGTCTCTAAAATGACATCCGGCTCGGTCCCGACCAAATCGGACGCCTCATTCCAATAAATCGGTGATCGACATCGCCGCCCATAGAGTGCCTCATACGGTGCCATCCGAATCGACGCGTGCCAACTGTTGTTGTACGTGAATTCGATCAATGGCAAATGCTCCTCCCAGTCACTGCTCCAATCGAGAGCACAAGTACACAACAAATCCTCGAACGTCTGGATAGTGCGTTCCGACTGTCCATCTGACTGGGGATGAAAAGAGGTACTCAAACGCAAATGGGTACCCAACGCCTTATGCACCGCCTGCCAGAAGCGCGATACAAAACGGCCATCACGATCCGAAACAATAGACTTCGGAGTACCGTGAAGCCTCACAATCTGCGCGATAAACACACGGGCTAACTTCTCCGGGCCCCAAGTGTCCTTGATGCCCAGAAAGTGTGCCGACTTGGTCAGACGATCAACAATCACCCATACCATATTCATGCCCGACCTCGATCTCGGCAAACTCGTAATGAAATCCATCGATATATCTTCCCATTTCCATTCCGGAACGGGAAGTGACTGCAACAACCCAGCCGGTCGCTGATGCTCGATTTTGACCTGCTGACAAGTCAAACATCTCGCTACAAACTATGCGACCTCCTTCTTCATATCATTCCACCAAAAATTCCTCCTTAGGTCCTTGTACATCTTACTCGAACCAGGATGAACGGAGTAAGGTGTAGCATGAGCCTCGCGCAGAATACTCTGTCTCAACTCTAAGTCGTTCGGCACACAAAGCCGACTCTGGAATCTCAAAACACCATCCTCGTGAATCACAAACCCAGGAGACTTTCCTTTAAGAACGTTCTCTCGGATTTGAGTAATCATCGGATCCTCTAACTGCTTCAGCTTAATTTCATCGATCAAAGACGACGAAATCTCGAAAGCACAAAGTTGCCCGACATCTCCAGGCAACAAAACCTCAACATCTAACTCGATCAAGGCCCGTCGAAGCTCAGACTGAGACGTAAGGACCTCAAGCGTTTGCAACGCAATCGGTTTCCGACTCAAGGCGTCGGCCACGACGTTCGCCTTGCCCGGATGATAAAGGATTTCGAGGTCATAATCCTTAATCAGCTCTAACCACCTCCTTTGTCTCATATTCAACTCCCGCTGAGTAAATATGTACTTCAGACTTTTATGGTCGGTAAAAATCTGACATGCAGAGCCGAAAACATAGTGACGCCAAATCTTGAGCGCAAAGACAACCACCGCTAACTCCAAATCGTGAGTAGGGTAGTTAAGCTCATATGGCCTCAACTGTCTCGACGCATAAGAGATGTTCTTGCCGTGCTGCATCAATACGCACCCAAGACCCTGACCTGAAGCATCGCTATAAACGGTAAAACCCTCGTTGCCACATGGCAACGCTAAAACTGGGGCTGAGGTCAAACGCTTCTTCAGCTCCTCAAAACTGGACTGCCTCTCGTCATTCCAGACGAATTTCTCGGATTTCTGGAGCAACTGCGTAAGTGGCCGAGCTAGTTTCTAGAAACCCTCGACGAACCTACGGTAGTAGCCAGCCAATCCCAAGAAACTACGGACCTCCTTCACATTCGTGGGCGGTGCCCAATCCAACACTGCCTCAATTTTCTGCGGGTCCACACGAACTCCCTTGGCTGAAATCACGTGACCCAAAAACATCACTTCCTTCAGCCAGAACTCACATTTCGAGAACTTCGCATAAAGTTGCTCGGTCCTCAAAATGTCTAACACTATCCGCAAATGATGGGCATGATCTTCCTCATTCCTCGAATAGATAAGAATATCGTCAATGAAGACGACAATACACTTATCCAGATACTCGATAAAGACTTTGTTCATCAACTGCATGAACACTGCCGGCGCATTAGTTAACCCGAAAGGCATAACTACAAACTCATAATTTCCGTATCTCGTCCGAAAAGCTGTTTTCGGTACATCGGACTCCCTCACCCGGAGCTGATAGTACCCCGATCTCAAATCAATCTTCGAGAATACCGCGGCTCCATGCAACTGATCGAACAAGTCATCAATTCTCGGCAAAGGATATTAATTCTTGATGGTCACCTTGTTTAGTTCGCGATAGTCGATACACAAACGCAGTGAACCATCCTTCTTCCGCACAAACAGGACCGGTGCGCCCCAAGGTGAGGCTCTCGGTCAAACATATCCCGACTCAAGAAGCTCACTCAACTTCTTCTTCAACTCTGACATCTCTGAAGGTGCCATGCGATACGGCGCCTTAGAAATAGGAGCCGCGCCCGGCTCTAACTCTATAGCAAACTCGACCTCACGATCCGGTGGCAATCCCGGTAACTCGTCAGGAAATACATCAGGAAACTCACTAATGACTAGAATCGATGAAAGCTCGACTCCACCATCCTCCGCCTTCAAGGCGTAACACCAATAACCAGTACACCCCTTTCGCAGGAGTCTCATCGCCTTCAAGGCGTTAATAACGAACTTCTGGTTTCTCTTTCGCCCAGCGAAAAAATATTCGGTGCCGTCCTCGGCTAGCATGGTAATGATCCTCGTGCGGTAGTTCATGATTGCACCATGCCGCTCAAGCCAATCATCCCCGAGAATCAAATCCTCACCCTCAATATTAACGACAATAAGATTAGAGAGCCAAGCTCTCTCACAAATAAACACAGAGCAGTCTCGGACCTCTCGATCACCGACAATTCTATCACCGCTAGGAAGTTTAACGACGAAAGGCTCGCAAGGTGATACCGGAAAACACTCGAATATCCATATTCTCTATAAAAAAGGAAAGAAGTGCTTGGGAAGCATCTATAAACACTCCCTAATAAAGGGTGAATGTCACCATGAGTTGGTAAAGTGTGAGAATTAATAAACTATATATATATCATCTCTTACCTTTTTTTTCGATCTTTTGCTTCAAGATATCGTTTTACAAAAAAAAATTCAAACCAAATCAAATTAAATCATTTATTTTCACCAATGTTTCGTTGGATGGAACATACAGGTACTGCTGCCCAATATGCTCCAGATCGGCCATGGACATGTCTAACACCTGGAAGAGAATAGACGGGGAGGTACATTTGTTGAGTTGTGATGTGAAATAATTTTGATCTCATTCCAAGTGGACAAAAAGTTCAAACAATGTCTTTCTGAGGCATTATTCAGTATTTGAATTGTATAATCTATACATTGTATCGTTCTTTGTTTTATTAGAGGTGGGACCAGTTCGATTCTTACTAAAATTTTGAATACCCTAAACCGGTTTCAACATGTGTAAAACGGTTCGGTTTTTATTTATTTTTTTGGGATCCGGTTTAAGACTCGAACCGGGTTTTTGGCGTGGGTACTTTGAGTTTTTTGGTATTACAGGGAGTAAAACTTATTACACGGGTGTAAAACTTATTAATAGAACGCGAGATTTGGACGAGCCACAGAGTTATGAGGGTGTATCATTTGTTGTATCTTTTTTTTTTTTTGAATCTAAAGTGTTATTAATATCAGATTTCTCATTGTTAGCCAAATATGAACTGAACCTTGGCTGGCGCCCTTCTTCCATAAATCATGCAACTATTAGTTGTCTGTAATTGGCGAACAACACTTTTAGTATTATATCCACTACTAAAAGAGTTGCTACATAGACTAAAATAATTTCAAAGGCAAATCATTGACTACAAATATATAATATATATTGTCTAATATTTTCCTCACGTTTTCTTCCAATTTATTGCTATTTCCGTTCGTGTGTTTTTAAAGTAATTTTAAGAAATACAATATAAGTATCTAAAGAGAATTTCTTTTAACAATATAAAACTAGACTGGAAATAACGAACTTAAAACATCTATGAGCAACCCCGTACATCGCACGGGGTATAAAACTAGTATATATATAATGAGCATAGAGATGTAACTCTCTTTGTAGGACTCCAAGTATCCTGCCAGCATTCACACAATAGATATAGAATTGTCATGAGTTGTTAGATTAGAACAGTAAACAAGATGAAGAACTCCAGTTCTTCCTCTCCCTCTCACTCTAGAATGACATAATACTTTTAGGTAGGATGATTCCGTTATGTAGGTATCTATATGTTCGCTATATTTTTAAACTTCCGCAAGTATACAGACTTTCGTAGAATAGTGGCGAGTAAGGTCGTATTTAAACAGGGATTAATTGAATCATTATATCAAATACTATATTGTCATCTTCTCAATTTTATTTAGATGACCGAAAATTTGGGTTTGATATTTGGTTAAATTCTAAGAATGAAAAAGCAAATTAAAAGTAATTATACTTCAACGAGTGAGACTGGTAGCAAAATAATTTGTCGAGTTTAATGAAAATATTCCAAGACTATGATTTCTATCAATTGCTAAGTTCCCTTTGATAAATTTCTATTGAAGTTCTTTACTTGTTTTCCTTATAAAACAAGCACTAAAGTTGTTTATTGTTTCTCTCAAAATCACAAAAACGCATAGATTGACTTGCACAATTTAACGTCTCCGTATAATCTATACAAATTAACTTCGTAAAATCCTAGTGAAATGTTTTTGTAATACCCGGATTTTCAGTATAAATTTTTCGCGTTATTTTATCTGAGATATACTGTATAGTTTGGTATCTATACAGTATGGATAAAATAAATTGAGAACCGAGACAGTTATACTGGTGTGATTATCGTTTTTGGTTGACAGATATATTCAGGATATGTTGTATCAGGTTGAACTGATTTGGATATCAGGTATACCGTATGAGAATATTTTTGGGTTGAGTATATGTGTATTCAGTATGCCGTATGTTCGTATTTGTTACGTCAAGACGTTGGACAGGAATTGCTGTAAATGGCTAAGTATGGAAGCCATTACGTACGTTATGTGTTAAAGCTTACGACGTTAAATTAGTAGAGTTACGACGTTATGGCCGAGACATTACGTACGTAACATGGGAATCAGACGATCGAGTCGTGGTCGGCAGTGGGACCCCGTGTCGGCCGCTTTCGGCGGAGGATGTGGACAATGAGTCAACCTCGGCCATTACGTACGTTATGTATGGCATATTACGACGTAATGTGGGTGGTACCGTAGCAAGTCAACATATGTATTACGACGTTATGGTACAATATTTACGTACGTAAGGAAGTGCCCAAAATGAGTCGTTAACTCGACTTTCGTTACGCACGCTACCAAGGTCGATAGCGTACGTAATGGTGTGTTACGTACGTTAACTATGGAAGGTTATGTACGTAACTAACATATTGTTTTATAAATGGACGACGTCTTTCATTTCACTTCACATTTCTCTTCGTTTTCATCTCCAAACATTGAGAGAGGGATATTTTGGCTCTCCTAATTCGATTTTGAGCTTGAAGGCTTGGATTTGGAGTTTGGATATGGAGTTATCGATGATTCTTGAAGTGATTTCTTGTGTATTCCATCTTCTAAGAGGTATGTTGGATAATCCTCCTTTTCATTTCGGATTTTTTGATGTTGTTATTGATAAATGATTTGTATGAAGATGATTAAGATGTTGTTTCGATTCTTGAGGTTATATGAGGTGTATGTTGAAGGAAGATGATGATATGTTGGATTATGTCTTGATTATGTTGCTATGATTATGGAATCCTAGAGTTCTTGATGTCCTTGGTAGTATTGTTGTGATTTTTGATGTTAGGAAAATCATATGTTGAAGAACATGATGATATATACCTTGAATTATGATTAAATATTGGTTAGATGTTAGAAAACATCGGATTATGTTCTTTTATGGATTGTGAACGTGAATTCGGATAATTCATGTTCTTGAAGGACTCATAAGTTATACATGTTATGATTGTTGGGAAGATTTCGGATAATGGAAATATTTGAAACCTTTGGAATATGGTTATCTATAATGTTGAATTAATCGGATTTTCCGGATTGATGATGATAACCGGTAATTGGTTTATATTATGAATTTACAAGGAGGAAACTTGTATCCGTATTTAAGATTGAGTTTGGAATCGGTAATGTTAGACCCTTGTTGGTTTAAATTGATTATTGATATGATCTTCGAATTGTGGAATTGTATTGTGGTTTTGAATTCGTGATCGATCGATTTGGTTGTTCGGATTTGTGTTTAATCGGGATATCGTTGAAGTTGAGTTTGTTGGTTGAGTATGTCGGTTATTGATTTTATCGAATGTGTTAATCGGTTATTGCAATAGGTTGATATGTTTTGATCGTGGATTATGACCGTTGTGTTGCGGTTGAGGCTAAAGAGTTCGTAGATTGCTTTTGGTCGGGGCTGAGGAGCTCGTAGACAAAGGCAATGGATTTTGGTAACGGCTTCGTGGTATCGGTATCGAGGCAAGTTTATACTTGTTCAGTTTATAATATTTGATGAATGGTTTCGTTTTCATTTCATTTATAATTCGTATAGCAATGTTGTTAGAAATGTAAGTTGTTCGATAATGGTTTGTATATCGTGCTCTGGTTGTATTAAATCATAAGGTATATGATTTAATTGTGTTCAAGGAAGACGTGATTTATTTTTGGTCAAGGATATAGAATATCGGATATCGAGGATAGTTATCGTGATGACATAAGTATCTGGATAAAGGTTTATTGGTATTGAATGGATGGTACCTTATTTGAGATTATTTGTATAACTGTGTATTCATTCAGGGATGTTGTTCGTGAAAAGGATATTGTCGTCGGCTTTGAGGTAATCTAAGTATTTGTTCAGTCATGTGGATAATTAGTATGTTGAGTTGTTGTATATGTTGAGGTTTCGTATAATGAGTTTCGTATCGGTTATTCGTTGAGGGATGTTGATCCCAGGACTATTGTATTGAGATCGTAGATCGTGTTGGTCATTCATTTGGGATGATGATCCCAGGATTGATGTTTTGGATATTGATTAGTCGTGTCGACTTTTCATTGTCAGTCTGTTGTTGTTCACTTCGGTGAGTCTTTTGATCCTTATTGGATATGTGTTTTCTTTGAGTTTCGTTGTCATGTTGCATCGTGACATATCTGGATTCACATCTGCGTGCCGATTGGTTATTGTGTAGGATTTTTAGCCGGGCACATGATGGTTATGTGTTGATATTTCCACATTGAACCGTGCACACGAGACGTAGTTCGTGAGGCTAATTAGGTACAAGACCACACGTGTATGTGATCAATACCCGGGGTGGCTTGTGCACGGACACATTTCCGGATCGGGCGTACTATGATTTCCATCTTTGAGCCATATTGTTTGGTCGTTCATCCTCCATTTATGGTTGGGTATGTTCGACGGTTTGTATCGGTTGTTCATACGCCCGAGGGTATGTTCGGCGATCGGAGTTATTTCTTGAGATCCATTATTGTTGATCATTTGGAGTTTACCTTGTTGATGGTATTCTCGGTTATCGTTGATCCTTTATTGGTCGTATTGGAGTTATCATGTCGATGATATTCTCAGTTGATTTATCGGTTGATCTGGTTATTGATCGTATAAGCATTCTGATTGTATGTCGTTGCTTCGGGATTTGTATTCATTGTTTTGTGGTATGTTATTGGTTTATCCAGGTTGAGATTTGATGGTGCAAAATCCGGACGATGATTTGGCACGAGCAGTTATTTCCGCGTATGAGTTATGATGGTGTTTTAAGGATATTTGGTATTGTTTGCATACGATGGATAATTGTTGTTAAGTTCATTTCGTCATTCGAGGATGCGAAATGTGGATTATGGTAAGGATTGGATTATTATGGATTGGTAAGGTTATAACGGTAAGATTACGTTGGTAGTATTCTTACAGTATTATTACATTGGTATGTAATTATTTATGATGATGTGATCGGTATCATTATTGAGTATTGTGGCTGACCCCGTCGTGGGCTTTATTTTTAGGTAATTGGAGATCGAGCTAGTAGCGGTCGTGAAGGGATGAGATTCCCGATGTGATACTGGCGGTGGCATATTTTGGAGTATCGAGTATTTCTTTTCTGGTTATTCATTTCCGCTGCAAATGTGTATTTTGAACTGCATTTATCCGCTGCGTGTGTATATTTCAAAATAGCTCTTTGGTATTTTTACCAACTCGTGTGTGTATTTTAAAATGGCCTTTTGGGCATTTTACGAACTTGGGTTATTTCGTTAAACTCTTTTTCCCAAATCATTTTATCGGTACGTTTAAGTTGTGGCTTAACGTACATTTTGAACTATCGAGATTTGGCACTTCGCCTTGTATTTTCAAATGGTATTTTATGACGGTATTTCAGAATTTTGTTTTTGAAAATATTTGAGTATTTGCAAAATATTACCGTCATCGGCCTTTTGGTGTTTTCGAATTGGTTTTGTAAACGGTTTTTAGCCTGGTGGGTTCCGGCGCGGGACCCACGGCGCTGTAATATCCCGGAATGGTTTTGGGGGCGTTACAGAAGATGGTATCGGAGCTTGGGTTTTGTGAAACCCAGGCGTGTGTGTTATGTGGTTCTACCGGTACGGTAGTAGCGTGATTTTTGAAAATGAGTTTTTCTGACTTTTGAGTCGAATCGATTTTTGGAGTTTCCAAAATTTTTGAGATTCTTTTCAAACTGCTATTTGTGATATTGGTGTGCGTTGGTTGTGTTGAGACTTCGTATGGGAGTCGTGTGCTAGTATCACGGGAGATCATCGGCTTCACGCACCTGTAAGTGTAATATCCGCGATTTCGAATTTCGGTAATTTTCTTTTTTCGGCGGAAGTCCGTTTTGACGACTCGCTCATGACCGTTTCGTCATTTCGAGAATGATTAATTCTGCACTTTTTGTCATCCGAGTTCGTTTCGGTATCGTTTTGTTGAGTTCTGTGCTTTTTAGCGACTTTTCCGCACTTGAGTTCGATTCTTGCGAATCTCGTCCGAAACTGTTGTTTCGAGTTTCCCGCAAGTCCGTTTAACTTTGTTATACGTGTTGTGAGCTTCGGTTTGATTATTCGTTGTCGTATGGTGATTTTCGGGCAGTTGGGCCATTTTTGTAATTTCCCAAAGTTTGGGGTAATTACTTCCGTCGTCGAATTCCGACACTTCGGGTGGTCGGAATCGTGTGTACTACTAGCTCTTAGATTCGTCTTTGTGAGTACTTCGTAACCGTATCTTCGGTTCGTATTCGGGTTCGGGTTTCGGTGTCGTTTTGTTGAATTCAGGATTTCTAAACGACTTTTCTAAGTATGAGTTCGTCCTTGTTAGATCACCATTAATTTTTGGTAACTCCAAAAATTATAAATCTTTGCAATATTATAGAACATCGAGTTAGCTTTCCAATGGTTCAAACGGTGAGTCAATGAGTCGGACGAGAGAGTTATGGTCGTTTTAGTGAAAGATCCACTGTCGGGCACACCGTCCAGAGCCTTTCGGCCGATAGGAGGGCCGATAGACTCTCTTGCCGGCATTTGTATAGGGTATCGGTTGGGCCTATCGACCGATAGGCTGGCGATAGGTCTCTTGTGTTACACTATAAATGTGTTGTTTCAGCGTAAATCATTCATTTCCTCCCCCTTCTTCAACCGTGCGCGAGAGAGAGAGACTTGAGAGGGAGAGTTCCTCCATCTATCACTTACTTGTGTAAATTTCTTCATTCCTTTTCGATCGGGTGGCTCGGATTGCGGATCTAACCCGTGGTTTTTGGATTTGAATGCTTGATTCATCAAGAGGTAAGAATTTCTTTAACCCTACCTTTTGGATAATTGGGGATTTTGGGGTTTTGTCCGATTCTTTCCGTTTTGTTGATGAATTCTTGATGAATATGATTATTCTTGTTGGTATTCTTAGTTTCCCTACGGATTCATGGTATATTTCGTGATTTTTACGGAATCGAGAGGGTTTGGTTGTGGTCCGCCCTCGTTGTTATTTTTGTGCGAATATACATGAATCGTAGGCGGGTTTCCGGGTGTATTCCATTTCCGTAATCGTTTAGAAGTGGTTGTGATTGTGCTATTCGAATCGTTAGGTTCATTTCCGCCGGTTCCTTGCGGTCGTGTTCAACTCTTCCGTTCCGTTCGTGTCATCGTCTAATTATTCGAGGCAAGTATCTTGTCCATACATTTCATGTTTCGTAGGCATAATTATTTGATAAATGATTTTATGCGAAATCCAATGTTTAATGAACGTAAAAAGGGATCGGTATGTTCTCGATAAATGTTGTCTTTCAACAATAATTATTGTAATTCGTGAATATATGTGTTCTCGGAATATATGTGTTGGTTTTGTATGTTGAAAGATGCTATGATCACCTTGAGTGAGTTTAATAGACCGTAATCCTTTGCCGGGGATTACGTAATGTTATGTGTACTTGTTCGGTAAGAGCGTAATGTGTGCGATATTGGTTGTTATTCCTTCGTGAGGAGATTGTGACACTTGGTGTTGCTTGGTATTGGTATTTACTTGTGGTTGTGTGACATTAGTTGTGAGTGTACGTCGACTAAAGTGGCCATTCTAGCGAAGTACCTAGCATTTGTATGCACATTCTAGTATTCGAATTATGGTTTTCCGTGGAGTTGTGTATGTTTTGTGTTTGTTAAACTAGGGACGTTCCGACGGGGCCTCTAGGTTTACGTATTGCCGTTAGTGTGCGTATCGCGAATCGTGGTTAGCCACCCGGGGATGTCCGACGGGGCTCTGCGGGTACGGTGGCCGTGAGTCTCGTACGGGGTTAACTTTGAAATGTTTTGTTGGAGAACCGTGATTTTGGCGCATATTTCGCGATTAGAATGGCGATCCAAATGGTAGGGTACTTTTGGAATGGCACTAATAAATGTGTTGTGAATGAATTGTCTCTTGGTTGTGATAATTTGGTATGGGTACGTGAGTCATGTGGTTGCTCTGTGCATTGTAGCTCTGTGGTATGATGAGTGAGACTGTTGTCATGGTAATGTTGGATACGGTGTAATTTCCACCGGGGTATTCTTGCAGTATGTGATGTGGATGATTTGGGTCGTGGACCTGTGTTGTGATTGGAATGTTATAATTGGGTCGTGGGCCTGTTATCCGCTATCGGACTTGTATTTTGAAATAAACGATTGTTGGGCTATGTCCCTAAGCATTTGAAAGGTTTGAAAATTTTTAAATCCCAAACGCGTTTTCAAAACTCCGAGATCGTAAAATGTTTTGTAAGTTGTAAAATGGTTTTATTCTTATCTTTCGTAATCTAAATTGTTTTGATCAAGTGAATTGTCTCGGGAAGTATATTCATGATTTCTATGTTCTTGGAGTATGATTTGTATGGCCTGTCTTCGTATTTATACTTGCACTAGCAAAACAGTGGGGTTTTGCTAACCCCCGAGTATTCGGGGGGTGGATGTCTGTATTGCGTCCGGTATTTGCGGAGTTCTTTGGGGAGCAATTCACAGGATCGTTACGAAGGATGATGGAAGACGGCGATACTAATCACATGAAGACCGGTGTTGAATATTTGGTGATGTTTTGTTTTGTCTTTCCGTTGTGTTTACTTTCCCCTATGCGGGATTGTTGATTTATGTTAACCCCTGCGTGGGTATGAGTTACGAGAAAGAGTAATGTATGCTCGATGTGTATGTTGTGGTAAAAGACCAAATCGGTCTAAGGGTTCGTTTGTTAGCCATGTCGGCATGTATAGTGTTAATGTGTTTTCTGTATTTAGCCTGGTAGATCCTCACGGAGGGGTGCGCGCTGTAATATTCCCAGAAGGGTTTGGGGGTGTTACGAATATGGTATCGAGCTTAGGTTGCGGAAACCTAGAGTGTCGGGTCGAGTTGTGTGTTGGTGGGTCTTGTCTTGTCTTGTCTTGTCAGATTTTGTCAGACTGAGTCGTGTCGCGACGCGTCGTCTGAGGTGTCGGTCGTGATTAGTATCGAGGTGCGGCCATCATCTTCGTGCGACCTGTGGAAGTAAGTCTCCCTTCTTTGTGTTGTGCCTCGTGTGACACGAGCTATTTTTATGATTATTTGTTAAGTGGTGGAATTTTATGTGAACTTTGATTTTCACGATATGTATTTAGTCAACGCTCGTATTTGATTTATACGAGGAGTGTCGTCGCTTGTGATATCTTTTTATTGTTGTTTTTGTTCGTTGTTGATGATTTTCGAATCGATTTGCACGCTTTACAAGTCTCTTGTGGAAGCTTTGTGCTTATACGCGTTCGACTTGTTCACTAGCCAGTGCGGGAGGGTATTTTATCAGTGGTTTTGTTCTGAATGTGGTATTTTATCGTTTATTTTCGTTTAAAGACATGTATTGTCTTGATTTTAAACGTTTTGATGCGTGTGCTAGGAGTTGTTTTAGTGAACGTCGGCATGTGTGAGTTTTGGGCATTCTGGCCTATTGGATTTTTGAAAACCTTGAGTATCTTAAAAAAAAAAAAAAAAAAAAAAAAATAAATTTCGAGACATACTTTTCAAATGAGTTATTTCCTTGTGGTACATCCTAGATGTCACAATATATTTCAAAATTTTTCTACCTCGAGGACCAAAATGTTTTGAGATATTTTCAACACTTTTATTTAGACCCGAGGGTCGAATATTTTGAAAGTTTTCACTAAGAGAAGGTGTCCTCATTTTTGTTCAAACGCAAGATGATTTTCAAAGTCTCGATAATGGTGTTTGTACTACTTTTTGTAAAATGATACTCAAGATCAACTGTTGTTTCCAAACTGTTTTCAAAAGGTGGTTCTCGTTTTTAAAACCTATCATTTCTGTTTGCGGACCGGAAATGCGTGTATGGTTTTCGAACTTTCGTTACGGTGTCAACCCCGAGTTGTGATTGAATTGGTGGCGTGAGTGTCGAGTCGTTCGCCACGCATATGTTTTGTTGGCCCTCTGTGAGAGGTGTGAACTGGTGTTTACTGTTTATCGCCTCGTGGCGATTTGCGTATTGTCGCACTAGTGTGGGTTGTTAAAGCCTGGATTTTTATGCGTTATACACATGGGTGATTGTTTCATGATGTTTGTGATTGTGTGATGGCTGTCGTTCGGGATGTTGTAATATTCGAATGATGCCGTTGTTGTGATTTTTGTATGCGTTGATAGGTGATCTTTGAGTTGGCATCTCGGTATGTTGTTTTGCGGTGTTTTAAATCCATTGTATCGGCGGTTGTATTCTCGGTATGCCGAGCCGAGGTGTTTCAACCGTGGTGTGCCGGTGGAATGCACGTACAAATTATCTTTCTAGTCAAATGATATTGTTTTGCGAGTTGTGTTCAGAGTCTTTCGGGCGCGAACTTCAAAGAGATATCGAATCGGCTTTGAGAGGCCTTTGAAGGATGTTTACGTCGGTTCTTTGGTTGTGTCGTCACCTTGATTTTCTTTGTTGTGAGTTGCGGGGCGACCTTCTTTTATAAGAGGCCGAATGTAGTACCCGTGTTGTTTTTAGACTTGTATTTTCTCTTTCTCCGATCTATCGATTCGCTCGTGTTCGTTGGTACTATCGAACTTGTTTTGTATTTCGGGTTCATCATTCGAACGAGCTGTGATCTTGTTTTGGGTCAATCTGGTTATCGCTGTCACTTTCTGAATTCGGTTCGATTCTTGTGAACCTTGTTCGGAAGTAACATCTTTTGGTTCTACGAGTTCTTTTATTCGAAGTGGACTGGGTCTTGAACTTTTACATTTTCGACTCTGTCGACTCGTTTATGTTCGTTGACATTTCTGAGCTTGTCCTGCTCCTTGCTTTTGTTGATCGAACGAGTGTGTTCGGAATAACTCGTTGTCGTTGTGACTTTTCAATCGCTATTCCCTTTCCTGCTGATCTTCGGCAATGCATGTCTTGTAGTTCTCACCAGATCATCATGGGAGTTGTTGTTTGAACTTTATTGTTCTTTGTGATTCGGACATGATTCTTCGATCTTTGTTGTCTCGATCGTTGTGGTTTGATCGTTTGATTGTTCGGTTTATATTGACCTCGTTCCGTGAATGGCGAACCTTCAGGCTCCTTCGTAATTCCCTTCAGTTCGGGAAATTAGTTTCGTTTTCGATCTTCCAGCCCTTAGGCGGTGGGATTTCGTGTTTGTTCAGCGGTTGACTCGCGTTTTGATTGGTGTACCGTTGGGTTGGTCAATCATATTGATTTTCGTTCGTTGTGATTTGTGATTGTCGGATAATTGACTTGGCTATATTATCCGTTTGATGACGTTTGTCACTTGTTGTTTTTATTATATCCCTAACGGCGACGTTGTGATGGTCGCCGTGGAGCGTGTTTTCACGCCGTATACTCCTTTACGTTGTTTGTAACATTTCGCCGCTGGGCGTTAGTTACGCATTCTTGTGTATCTCGTTAAGTTTCCCTGGTGGGGATATTGCTTCTCCCTACTTGTTTTAAGTTTCGGGACGAAACTTCTTTTAAGGAGGGTAGAATGTAATATCCGCGATTTCGAATTTCGGTAATTTTCTTTTTTCGGCGGAAGTCCGTTTTGACGACTCGCTCATGACCGTTTCGTCATTTCGAGAATGATTAATTCTGCACTTTTTGTCATCCGAGTTCGTTTCGGTATCGTTTTGTTGAGTTCTGTGCTTTTTAGCGACTTTTCCGCACTTGAGTTCGATTCTTGCGAATCTCGTCCGAAACTGTTGTTTCGAGTTTCCCGCAAGTCCGTTTAACTTTGTTATACGTGTTGTGAGCTTCGGTTTGATTATTCGTTGTCGTATGGTGATTTTCGGGCAGTTGGGCCATTTTTGTAATTTCCCAAAGTTTGGGGTAATTACTTCCGTCGTCGAATTCCGACACTTCGGGTGGTCGGAATCGTGTGTACTACTAGCTCTTAGATTCGTCTTTGTGAGTACTTCGTAACCGTATCTTCGGTTCGTATTCGGGTTCGGGTTTCGGTGTCGTTTTGTTGAATTCAGGATTTCTAAACGACTTTTCTAAGTATGAGTTCGTCCTTGTTAGATCACCATTAATTTTTGGTAACTCCAAAAATTATAAATCTTTGCAATATTATAGAACATCGAGTTAGCTTTCCAATGGTTCAAACGGTGAGTCAATCGGAGTCCGGACGAGAGAGTTATGGTCGTTTTAGTGAAAGACAGTCAGCTGTCGGGCCCCGTCCAGGAGCCTTTCGGCCGATAGGGAGGGCCGATAGACGCTACTGCCGGCATTTGTATAGGGTATCGGTTGGGCCAATCGACCGATAGGCTGGCCGAGAGGTCCCGTTGTGTTACACTATAAATGTGTTGTTTAGTAAATCATTCATTTCCTCCCCCTTCTTCAACCGTGCGCGAGAGAGAGAGACTTGAGAGGGAGAGTTCCTCCATCTATCACTTACTTGTGTAAATTTCTTCATTCCTTTTCGATCGGGTGGCTCGGATTGCGGATCTAACCCGTGGTTTTTGGATTTGAATGCTTGATTCATCAAGAGGTAAGAATTTCTTTAACCCTACCTTTTGGATAATTGGGGATTTTGGGGTTTTGTCCGATTCTTTCCGTTTTGTTGATGAATTCTTGATGAATATGATTATTCTTGTTGGTATTCTTAGTTTCCCTACGGATTCATGGTATATTTCGTGATTTTTACGGAATCGAGAGGGTTTGGTTGTGGTCCGCCCTCGTTGTTATTTTTGTGCGAATATACATGAATCGTAGGCGGGTTTCCGGGTGTATTCCATTTCCGTAATCGTTTAGAAGTGGTTGTGATTGTGCTATTCGAATCGTTAGGTTCATTTCCGCCGGTTCCTTGCGGTCGTGTTCAACTCTTCCGTTCCGTTCGTGTCATCGTCTAATTATTCGAGGCAAGTATCTTGTCCATACATTTCATGTTTCGTAGGCATAATTATTTGATAAATGATTTTATGCGAAATCCAATGTTTAATGAACGTAAAGGGATCGGTATGTTCTCGATAAATGTTGTCTTTCAACAATAATTATTGTAATTCGTGAATATATGTGTTCTCGGAATATATGTGTTGGTTTTGTATGTTGAAAGATGCTATGATCACCTTGAGTGAGTTTAATAGACCGTAATCCTTTGCCGGGGATTACGTAATGTTATGTGTACTTGTTCGGTAAGAGCGTAATGTGTGCGATATTGGTTGTTATTCCTTCGTGAGGAGATTGTGACACTTGGTGTTGCTTGGTATTGGTATTTACTTGTGGTTGTGTGACATTAGTTGTGAGTGTACGTCGACTAAAGTGGCCATTCTAGCGAAGTACCTAGCATTTGTATGCACATTCTAGTATTCGAATTATGGTTTCGTGGCGTTGTGGATGATATGTGTATGTTCACCTAGGGACGGTCCGACGGGGCCTCTAGGGATACGTATTGCCGTGAGTGTGCGTATCGCGAATCGTGGTTAGCCACCCGGGGATGTCCGACGGGGCTCTGCGGGGTACGGTGGCCGTGAGTCTCGTATCAGGGTTAACTTTGAAATGTTTTGTTGGAGAACTGTGATTTTTGGCGCATATTTCGTCTGATTAGAATGGCAGTCCAAATGGTAGGGTACTTAGCTGGAATGGCACTAATAAATGTGTTGTGAATGAATTGTCTCTTGGTTGTGATAATTTGGTATGGGTACGTGAGTCATGTGGTTGCTCTGTGCATTGTAGCTCTGTGGTATGATGAGTGAGACTGTTGTCATGGTAATGTTGGATACGGTGTAATTTCCACCGGGGTATTCTTGCGAGTATGTGATGTGGATGATTTGGGTCGTGGACCCCTGTGTTGTGATTGGAATGTTATAATTGGGTCGTGGGCCCTGTTATCTGCTATCGGACTTGTATTTTGAAATAAACGATTGTTGGGCTATGTCCCTAAGCATTTCGAAAGGTTTGAAAATTTTTAAATCCCAAACGTTTTCAAAAACTCCCGAGATCGTAAAATGTTTTGTAAGTTGTAAAATGGTTTTATTCTTATCTTTCGTAATCTAAATTGTTTTGATCAAGTGAATTGTCTCGGGAAGTATATTCATGATTTCTATGTTCTTGGAGTATGATTTGTATGGCCTGTCTTCGTATTTATACTTGCACTAGCAAAACAGTGGGGTTTTGCTAACCCCCGAGTATTCGGGGGGTGGATGTCTGTATTGCGTCCAGGTATTTGCGGAGTTCTTTGGGAGCAATTCACAGGATCGTTACGAAGGATGATGGAAGACGGCGATACTAATCACATGAAGACCGGTGTTGAATATTTGGTGATGTTTTGTTTTGTCTTTCCGTTGTGTTTACTTTCCCCTATGCGGGATTGTTGATTTATGTTAACCCCTGCGTGGGTATGAGTTACGAGAAAGAGTAATGTATGCTCGATGTGTATGTTGTGGTAAAAGACCAAATCGGTCTAAGGGTTCGTTTGTTAGCCATGTCGGCATGTATAGTGTTAATGTGTTTTCTGTATTTAGCCTGGTAGATCCTCACGGAGGGGGTCTGCGGCGCTGTAATATTCCCGAAGGGTTTGGGGGTGTTACAGTAAGTATATTGGTTAGGTTATTTCGCTTGTGGCGACGATTGATTGTTTTTGTGATGAGTTGGAAAATTTTGGACTTTTCTGTTGTTGGCGACAGGTTGCAAGTTTCGAGGACGAAACTTATTTTAAGGGGGGTAGTATGTAATACCCGGATTTTCAGTATAAATTTTTCGCGTTATTTTATCTGAGATATACTGTATAGTTTGGTATCTATACAGTATGGATAAAATAAATTGAGAACCGAGACAGTTATACTGGTGTGATTATCGTTTTTGGTTGACAGATATATTCAGGATATGTTGTATCAGGTTGAACTGATTTGGATATCAGGTATACCGTATGAGAATATTTTTGGGTTGAGTATATGTGTATTCAGTATGCCGTATGTTCGTATTTGTTACGTCAAGACGTTGGACAGGAATTGCTGTAAATGGCTAAGTATGGAAGCCATTACGTACGTTATGTGTTAAAGCTTACGTACGTTAAATTAGTAGAGTTACGTACGTTATGGCCGAGACATTACGTACGTAACATGGGAATCAGACGATCGAGTCGTGGTCGGCAGGTGGGACCCTGTGTCGGCTGCTTTCGGCGGAGGATGTGGACAGCGAGTCAACCTCGGCCATTACGTACGTTATGTATGGCATATTACGTACGTAATGTGGGTGGTACTGTAGCAAGTCAACTTATGTATTACGTACGTTATGGTACAATATTTACGTACGTAAGGAAGTGCCCAAAATGAGTCAGTTAACTCTGGACTTTCGTTACGTACGCTACCAAGGTCATATAGCGTACGTAATGGTGTGTTACGTACGTTAACTATGGAAGGTTATGTACGTAACGAACATATTGTTTTATAAATGGACGCACGTCTTTCATTTCACTTCAGCATTTCTCTTCGTTTTTCATCTCCAAACATTGAGAGAGGGATATTTTGGCTCTCCTAATTCGATTTTGAGCTTGAAGGCTTGGATTTGGAGTTTGGATATGGAGTTATCGATGATTCTTGAAGTGATTTCTTGTGTATTCCATCTTCTAAGAGGTATGTTGGATAATCCTCCTTTTCATTTCGGATTTTTTGATGTTGTTATTGATAAATGATTTGTATGAAGATGATTAAGATGTTGTTTCGATTCTTGAGGTTATATGAGGTGTATGTTGAAGGAAGATGATGATATGTTGGATTATGTCTTGATTATGTTGCTATGATTATGGAATCCTAGAGTTCTTGATGTCCTTGGTAGTATTGTTGTGATTTTTGATGTTAGGAAAATCATATGTTGAAGAACATGATGATATATACCTTGAATTATGATTAAATATTGGTTAGATGTTAGAAAACATCGGATTATGTTCTTTTATGGATTGTGAACGTGAATTCGGATAATTCATGTTCTTGAAGGACTCATAAGTTATACATGTTATGATTGTTGGGAAGATTTCGGATAATGGAAATATTTGAAACCTTTGGAATATGGTTATCTATAATGTTGAATTAATCGGATTGTCCGGATTGATGATGATAACCGGTAATTGGTTTATATTATGAATTTACAAGGAGGAAACTTGTATCCGTATTTAAGATTGAGTTTGGAATCGGTAATGTTAGACCCTTGTTGGTTTAAATTGATTATTGATATGATCTTCGAATTGTGGAATTGTATTGTGGTTTTGAATTCGTGATCGACTGATTTGGTTGTTCGGATTTGTGTTTAATCGGGATATCGTTGAACTGTTGAGTTTGTTGGTTGAGTATGTCGGTTATTGATTTTATCGAATGTGTGTTAATCGGTTATTGCAATAGGTTGATATGTTTTGATCGTGGATTATGACCGTTGTGTTGCGGTTGAGGCTAAAGAGTTCGTAGATTGCTTTTGGTCGGGGCTGAGGAGCTCGTAGACAAAGGCAATGGATTTTGGTAACGGCTTCGTGGTATCGGTATCGAGGCAAGTTTATACTTGTTCAGTTTATAATATTTGATGAATGGTTTCGTTTTCATTTCATTTATAATTCGTATAGCAATGTTGTTAGAAATGTAAGTTGTTCGATAATGGTTTGTATATCGTGCTCTGGTTGTATTAAATCATAAGGTATATGATTTAATTGTGTTCAAGGAAGACGTGATTTATTTTTGGTCAAGGATATAGAATATCGGATATCGAGGATAGTTATCGTGATGACATAAGTATCTGGATAAAGGTTTATTGGTATTGAATGGATGGTACCTTATTTGAGATTATTTGTATAACTGTGTATTCATTCAGGGATGTTGTTCGTGAAAAGGATATTGTCGTCGGCTTTGAGGTAATCTAAGTATTTGTTCAGTCATGTGGATAATTAGTATGTTGAGTTGTTGTATATGTTGAGGTTTCGTATAATGAGTTTCGTATCGGTTATTCGTTGAGGGATGTTGATCCCAGGACTATTGTATTGAGATCGTAGATCGTGTTGGTCATTCATTTGGGATGATGATCCCAGGATTGATGTTTTGGATATTGATTAGTCGTGTCGACTTTTCATTGTCGATCTGTTGTTCACTTCGGTGAGTCTTTTGATCCTTATTGGATATGTGTTTTCTTTGAGTTTCGTTGTCATGTTGCATCGTGACATATCTGGATTCATATCTGCGTGCCGATTGGTTATTGTGTAGGATTTTTAGCCGGGCACATGATGGTTATGTGTTGATATTTCCACATTGAACCGTGCACACGAGACGTAGTTCGTGAGGCTAATTAGGTACAAGACCACACGTGTATGTGATCAATACCCGGGGTGGCTTGTGCACGGACACATTTCCGGATCGGGCGTACTATGATTTCCATCTTTGAGCCATATTGTTTGGTCGTTCATCCTCCATTTATGGTTGGGTATGTTCGACGGTTTGTGACTGGTTGTTCATACGCCCGAGGGGTATGTTCGACAGTCGGAGTTATTTCTTGAGATCCATTATTATTGATCATTTGGAGTTTACCTTGTTGATGGTATTCTCGGTTATCGTTGATCCTTTATTGGTCGTATTGGAGTTATCATGTCGATGATATTCTCAGTTGATTTATCGGTTGATCTGGTTATTGATCGTATAAGCATTCGGACTGTATGTCGTTGCTTCGGGATTTGTATTCATTGTTTTGTGGTATGTTATTGGTTTATCCAGGTTGAGATTTGATGGTGCAAAATCCGACGGACAGGATTTGGCACGAACAGATTATTTCCGCGTATGAGTTATGATGGTGTTTTAAGGATATTTGGTATTGTTTGCATACAGTACAGATAATTGTTGTTAAGTTCATTTCGTCATTCGAGGATGCGAAATGTGGATTATGGTAAGGATTGGATTATTATGGATTGGTAAGGTTATAACGGTAAGATTACGTTGGTAGTATTCTTACAGTATTATTACATTGGTATGTAATTATTTATGATGATGTGATCGGTATCATTATTGAGTATTGTGGCTGACCCCGTCGTGGGCTTTATTTTTAGGTAATTGGAGATCGAGCTATTAGCGGTCGTGAAGGGATGAGATTCCCGATGTGATACTGGCGGTGGCATATTTTGGAGTATCGAGTATTTCTTTTCTGGTTATTCATTTCATTTGCCGTAAATGTGTATTTTGAACTGCATTTATCCGCTGCGTGTGTATATTTCAAAATAGCTCTTTGGTATTTTTACCAACTCGTGTGTGTATTTTAAAATGGCCTTTTGGGCATTTTACGAACTTGGGTTATTTCGTTAAACTCTTTTTCCCAAATCATTTTATCGGTACGTTTAAGTTGTGGCTTAACGTACATTTTGAACTATCGAGATTTGGCACTTCGCCTTGTATTTTCAAATGGTATTTTATGACGGTATTTCAGAATTTTGTTTTTGAAAATATTTGAGTATTTGCAAAATATTACCGTCATCGGCCTTTTGGTGTTTTCGAATTGGTTTTGTAAACGGTTTTTAGCCTGGTGGGTTCCGGCGCGGGACCCACGGCGCTGTAATATCCCGGAATGGTTTTGGGGGCGTTACAGTTTTCACAACCTATTACCGACTTTCCAATCTCGTAACTAAATTGTGTCAAACAATGGAGGCCTAATATCACCCCATCTCTCGAATTATGAGTAATATGCATCAAGCATGTAAAAATATTGATCATTTTTTAAAATATGAAATCAAACCAACTATTTGAATAAGGAATTCAAGGAAATCATTCAATATTCATAAATCATCAAAAACTCATTGCAATTCATGTAATCCCAAGTCTTGGAATAAAATAAATTAGCTAGACATGATAATCAGTTAGACATAATTGTAATCAACATGTTCAATAATAAGAAAGAAAATACGAAAGATGGGAATAGAGAATAAAACTCGGATTTTGGATGGAGTCTCTTGTTCCGTCTTGATCTTCGTTGATGGATTCGCTCATCGTCTTGAAGTTTCTCCATCACTTTTGCACTATTTTCTACACTCTCTTCTAAAAAATAACCGAATGCCTCATTCAGAGGCTCTAACATGTATTTGTAGGTGGCTGAAGAAGTCCAAAACCATAAAGCAACTAAAGATGTCAACAACTGACAGTCATCAGACACGGCCATGACGAATTGTGACATGTCCGTCGTATCCCGCACTAAAATGTTCTGGTCCGTGACATGGCTAGACACACGATCGTGTCGTAGATCGTGTCACACGTGCTCGGCAGGTCCCGGGCACACCCAAGCATGTCTCAGACCATGGCTATCGGATATGGTCGTATCCGTGCCTGTGTCAGGGGATCTTGGACCCTTTTTCCGCCTTTTTCGCATCTTCACATGCTCGTGCCTTATTTTCGCGGTGGTTGAAGTCAAGATATATTAATTGTTGCCGATCAGCCTTAAAGTACCTCAATATAACCCTGAAAGACATAAAAACACCCAAGCGTATCAAGCCCAACAAAATTGGGAACTAATGAGTAATGATGTAATTCTAACACAATTTGATACATTTAAGCTCGACAAAAATCCATAAATATGTGGAAAATTACATGTTAACAACTTCCCCCAAACTTAAACATTGATTGTCGAGAGCAATGTATCTATACCCAAAATTTTCAAGACAACTCAAATCTCAACTCACCTCAAGGGGTCAAGTAATAAATAAGCCGAGTTCTATAAAATTTTCAAATATCAAGAATGCTTCCTTGACATCATGGCCAATACTTGAAAAATATGAACCTCACCGGTCCAGTGTATCGCTCACTTTTAAATAGTATAGAAGGACGTGTATGCTTTGAAAACATCATCATGTGAAATAAGTACTACTATAAGCTTGCGTATCGTCTACCATTTCTACCACTATTTGTGAATATAACTTCGTGAATCAAAAAGGTCTTATTTGGTTGTAATGCAGCCTCTTTGGTCGGGGTAGGATAAATATGTCTAAAATGATTTGACTTGAGCAATTTAGAATTGAAACACAACAAAATCACTTCGCCTCTAATAAGCATTTTTTTTCCTATTGTCCGGTTATCTGGGCAAATTCTCCGGGTAATCCCGGTGTGACCTTTCATTTAATAGACAATACAATTTAATTTATTAATTTTTTTTCCACACTTATTTTGATATATCATATGAGCCAACACCAATTTAAAATTAAAACAAATTGCCACCATACAGTTTTAACTTATCTTTCCACCAATTAATTCTAGCAAGATCCAGTATAGGAAAAATGGATATAAATAAAAGAAAAGCTCAATATGTGGTTAAAAAAAATAAAAGGCTTTATGCTCAAGTGGGCTAACTAGGGAATTAACAATTACCGGGTACGCTAAAAAGATTTGAAGGACTAAATCAAAAACTTCCTAAAATCATCCACTAATTTGCATATACTTGTGGTTTCCAATAAAATACCAAGACAAGTTCTAGAGTCTTATAACTCGAATGGTATACTCAAGAACAAAACTTGCATATTCAATGATTCGCAAAGGCTCAAAAGCTCACAAGTTAACATTAGTTCATATTTTCAAGATAGCAAACCACTTAGATAATTATCTAAAATCATTTGCTCGACAAACTTATCTCAATTTACACATCAAAATAGCACCTCAAAAATCCCCAAGATAAGTAAGACGAGAGTTCATCCATCGCATATTTTTTTTTAAATCAAACAAACAATCATAAAACAACACCATAATATGGTAAAGCAATAAACTTAAGATGCAAACTACATCCAATGCAAAAATAAAACAATGTATTTCTTGACCCACAACCTCTCCACCAAATTTAAATTTAATGATATGCAAACCAAAAGGGAAGTATAGAATTTAAGTACAGTAGGTCAATACTCACAAACCATCACCAAGATGAGGAAAATTCTTTGAAATCGATCATTCTCTATGTATTAAGAAAGAGAATAAATTGAAAGATGATTTTTTGAAAGTTCAAGACGAACTCAAGGTTCTAACAAATAAGTTTTTTTTTTTGCGGAAATGACAAGTTTGAACAAATGCTTTCCGTTCAAATATATTCTTTAAATAAATAGGGGTTAGGATTCAAACTGCATAATTAAATCGAATCCTTAAATTTAAAAATACCCCATTGCGATAAACATTTAAAACTTGGGCATCATATTTCGATTTGCAAAAGCCCAAGACGGACGATAAAAATTAAGAAAGTTTGGATTCCTAAAGGAACCACAATACCGAACATCGTCTATGTTTCAAATGAAAAACCAACTATCGATTGGGTCCCCAAAAATCAAAATTGATTTTTTTCATATTAGTTTTTAACTCAGGTGGAGTTTTATATTTTTAAGTGGAGATTTTTGTCAGGGGGAGTTTACCCATTTCTGCATATATTTTATCACGATTTTTTATCGATTCTATAAATATATCTATAATTATATATGTACTTTTTGCTGATAACAAAAAGGAGGAGAATAGGAGCGAGTCGAAGGCATGGGAGACAACGAGAAAATATAAACATTATCCCAATCATGAA
This sequence comes from Orobanche coerulescens, assembly GCA_033398695.1. Classification (NCBI taxonomy): domain Eukaryota; kingdom Viridiplantae; phylum Streptophyta; class Magnoliopsida; order Lamiales; family Orobanchaceae; genus Orobanche; species Orobanche coerulescens. Next base: position 110,559,003 of record CM065816.1, on the reverse strand, counting down.
AAGGGGGAGAAATGAAAAAGACGAAGAAAGTCGAAAAGATGAAAAAGAAAAGGAGTTGAAAAGGAGAAAAGAAGAATGGGGATATGGAAACTGACGACACTGACAAAGTCGAAAACTTTTATTTGTATATATTTTTATTTTGCATGTTTATCCCATTGAAGAATGTTGTTTTATAATCATCAAAAGAGAAGGATATTGTTGGAATATTTTATTCCATACATTTATAATTAAGTTTTGATGATTAGTTGTTAATCAAGGAAAAATATCAAGGAAACAAAAAAAACAACAAAGAAGTCGAAGACACAAAAAGATGGTCAGAAATGTAAAGAAACAAAGAGAGGGGGATGGGAAGTAGACCTGCTGGACATGACACCCGTGTATCTGTCGAACTAAGCGAAGCAACTCTTCCTGGCGGCTTTTGGAAACCCCCAGTCTCCAATTTGTCTTCTCTAGAAAGGTTATGAATTTGGAGTACAAGTCCCTCCGAGATGTATGTCTTGCTTTAGCTTGGCTTGAAGACTCGGGGCGATCGCCTTGAGCTCGATGCGAGTCAACACATTCTGCCCATTCAAACTCGCGCTCCTCTTCCATCCTCTCATCATCCCTTAACAATATATCGTATCGGGGTCGTACATTCCTCATTGTGAGCGCCTGGTGCGCCTCCAACCCCATTTGTAAATTCGCCAAGTCCTTGATGTCATTAACCATAGTCAATGGGGTGTTAGGCAATGGAAACTGATCCTTGTCCTTTTGTTGGAACATCATATTCCCATTGACATGGTCTACAAACTTCATTTGACGTATGACTGGCATGGACAAGAGCATATTACCCACTAGAGGGGCTCGAGTCGATAGGTCAATCTCGAAATAATGGGCAAATGGAGTGATTAGTCCTCCAACACATATCTCCCCTTTGTCGCTTGCAGATTCCTGGACAAAGAACTCTGCTAAGATGGAAGCAATGTCGGTATGGGTTCCGGTTAACATATGATGTAGAATTAAGAGCTCCCTGAACGTGACCATCCCCATCTCATGGCGTGCAAACACAGTAATAGCCATAACCCCGATAAGCATATCTTATGACTGGATCACAAATGGATGACCCTTTAGAACTTCTAGTGAAAAAAATGATGCCCGCTTGCCGTATTCTTGATTAAGATTCTCCAAAACTCGATCACTGAGCAGTGGTTAATAACAAATTCTCCATCCCAAGGGACTTCAAAAATTCTAGCTAAATCATCCATTTTTAGCTGACATCTCTTATTCCCTAACCGAAAAGAGATGATGTCGGTCAATTAGTGAATTCACCCTTGTTTACCTTGTGCTCAAAAACTCAAAGGTCAAGCATCGGTATGTGAGCCACTTCTGCTCCATCATCCACTTCCATCTAATTTTTCAAATAATTTTGCCACGTCTTCGGCAATTCCCATCTCGGTCATACATTCTTCATCGGCCCAGCGAGTTGACAACATCTTTTTGAGGCCTTATGTATCCCATAGAGACATTTGAGATGCCTTGGGGAGTCATATGCCATAAACGCTCAGATCTTCCACATTAATGCCATTGATTCCTACAACAAAGTCACAATTTTAATCTCACATGAAAGTGCAATAGCATAAAGTTCATCAAAATAACTCAACACTTTGCACAAAATTTTTATTTTCAATCCCAAAATCAAATTAACTCACAAAAGTTAATACCCGTTCCATATTAACTACTCAATCTATCTTAAAGTATGAGAATTTACATTGTCCAACCCTTAATTTCGAAAATAATAATCAAGAACATCAAGTTTCTTCACGCTCATAAGTGTTCGACAAAATTCCCAAAACAAAATCAACAAGAACATGTAATTCCAATGCTAAAACATCAACTCCAATACATCATAACCAATAAATATGCAATAATTCAAGACAAACACTAAGAATTCTTACCAAATCAGAGTTGTAATATCTGTACCTTTTTATTTTTAGCACTTTCCATTTTGGGTGTATGTCTATTTTTATCGACTTGCTTGTAACCGTTTCGACGTTTTGAATCTACTTTATTCTTGGAGTTTTTCCATTTGGACGAGTTTCGGAGATGTTTTTACGTAATTCCATTCTATGTCATGTTTTGCCGTATGAATGTTCGATTCTCGTAAAACTCATTCGTTTTTGTTGTTTCTTTATTTACATAAGCTCGTATGGTTGAGTGGTTCGTGTTGAGAGTTTCAGTTTGTTAATCCGACATCGTATCATGGATTTCGGACGTTTGGGCCATTTTGTAATTTCCTATAAGTTTAGGGAATTTTATCTTCTATTGTCGTATTTCAGATTCTCGGGTAGTCGGAAGCGTATTTTCTTTCAGCACTTAACTTCGTTATCGTGATTATTCTGTGTTGACGTTTTGGGTTCTGTTCCTGTGTTGCGTCGTGACTTCGTCCAATCGGTAGAGTTAACTCGAATTTTGGGGATTTTTCGTCTAAAACCCTACCTTTGTTCATTTTGGGGATTTTTCGGGATTTGTTGAGATTAAACTCAAATTGTTTGGTGATGTTCTTATATTTCTTATCGACTATCGTTATTAGGTGATTCCCAATCCGTTTTCGTCGAGTTTAATCCGTGAGTTGTTGTTTCGGGGAGGTTTTGTGAAAACCCTCGCCCGTATCGATGGAACGTAGGTTGTTATAGCTTGTAATCAGGGTTTTGGAAGTATTCCATTCGGTTGTTGTTATCGTATAGGACTGAGTTTTTGTTAATACTTCGTTTAGGAACGGTCGTGTTCCCTCCGAATCATTCGTAGTCGTTGTCTAATTCCGTTTCGTCGAAGATATCTCAAAGGCGAGTACTTTACATTTGTTTACATGTTATAGTATTTGAATTATGGCTTTTCGTGGTTGTTGTGGATGTATATGTGTATGTTAGTGGGGCCCCTAGGGATACGTATTGCCGTGAGTGTGCGTATCACGAACTAAGGTTAACCATCCAGGGATGTCCGGCAGGGATCTGTAGGGTACGGTGGCCGTGAGTCTCGTACCAACGGTTAACTTTGAATTGTTTTGTTGGAGAAATGCGTTTTGTGCTTGTGCACCGTGAATATTCCGGAATATAAATGATTTCTAAAATGATATTTGGCGCATATTTCATCTGATTAGAATGGTAGTTCAAATAGATTGTACTTGCACTAGCAGTTGTCGCTAACCCCTTAAATGGGGGAAATACTTTTGTATTTCAGGTACAGGTCATGGAAGCAAACGAGCATGCGAGCCGTACGAGGATGATGGGCAAGCGTGATTCTGTTCAGTGGTTGTCCGTTGGTGTCTTGTTCTGGAGTTTATTTATTATGTCATTTGCTTAAGTACTCGAGTACTTCTTTCTTCAATTTATTAATATTGTGTACCTGGTTTGGGAGTGGATTTTGATGTCGAATTGTATTGTCAAATTTGGTTCTTTGGTTTTGAATGTCGTGGATTGACAAATTGTCTGTTTGTTGATGATGTAGCTTGCCTGGTAGATTCCAAAGTGTGGGGTCCACGACGCTGTAACATGCCCTGATCGTCTTGGGGGTGTTACAGAATATGGTATCAGAGCTTAGGTTTATGGATACCTAGGCTGTCTGTTATTTGGGTCTAGTTGAGTGTCGTTTTTGAACAGTATCACTGCTACGCCATCATCTCGGTACGCCGGTGCTCGTAAGCTTTCCTAACTTGACTCGTTACATTGTTATGTTCTATTCCTTTCTTGTTGTCTTGTTGTGTTTAACGTTTGAACTGTGTTCACCCGTTACTTCTTCAGAATGCCTGCCGGTAAAGGACGCGGACGCGATAGGGGACGTGGCGCAGCCGGTGGGGCAGCCATGTCCGATAACTCGGGAACTGATTAGGCGATGCCATCCTTGTCGAACAGTGTTCCACCCAGTGCCGGGAGCCAGCAGGATCAGTCTGCTAGCTTCGGCAATGCTCATAAGAATATCGGGGTGGCGAACATTTTACAGCAAGTAGCGAACCAGATAACGCTACTGACTAAGGCCGTCTTGGTCGGCCAAGCTAATGCTAACCCAGTTCCGCCTACTGGGTCCGGCAATGATACATTACTTCAGGACGTGATTCGTATGTGTCCTCCGCAGTTTGATGGTACTTCCGACCCTTCTAGTTGGGAGAGTTGGTTATTTTAGATGGAGAAAGTGTTCGAGGCGGCTGACTGCCCTGAGGAGAGGAAGGTATCCATCGCTCAGTACTTCCTCGTGGTGAAACCACGTGACCGGGCAGCCACGTGGGCAGAGTTCCGAGAGTTGATGGAGGACGAATTTTGTCCATGGCCAGTGAAAGAGGTGAGGATCCGAGCCTTCTTTGAGGCTAAGCCCCAGGATGTTCCTATTTCACAGGCGATGAAGGACTACAACCAGCAACTTCACTATGTGAGAAATTAGGTCCGAGATGAGCTAGATAAAATCCGCCACTTCGACATGCGGATGAAGCCGAGGGTTCGTCACTACATGTCTGGTCTCGGGTGTACAACTCTGAAGGATTAACAGAACAAGGCAATGGATTATGAGATGTCATTTTCTGCGACAGAGACGGCAACTGAGGGTAAGAAACAGAAGACCTCCGGTCAGTTTTCAGGAGGTATGTCTGGCGGGCATCAGAAGGCTCGATCACAGTTCGCGAGTTTTCGAATCGATCCCGTCATTTGGGCGAGGAAATGGTTCTAAGTCTGCTCCTACTGGTTCCGTTCATGGTCCTACCTGCTTTAACTATAGTCATCCTGGACACATGATGAGTGAGTGTGACAGGCCCCCGATTCAGTGTCTTACTTGCGGTCGGATGGGGCATCGTGCCAAGTATTGTATAGATGCGGGTCGGGCACCAGTTACTCAGGTGTCAGCCCCGGCTGCGGGAGAACCAAGCGTGAATTAGGCACCGACATCAGCTCCAGCAGAGTTTTGGTAGAGGTTGAGGATGTGGGCAACCTTCTAGAGGGGGAGCTTCTAGTGCCGGATCTGTTCCGCCCCGTGTCTATGAGATGAGACGAGCTGGAGATCCTGACGCGACGATGGCTACAGGTACCGTTCACATCCTTGACCATCCTGTTTCTGTGCTATTTGGTTATGTTTCTACACATTCTGTCATATCTCTGGATTGTGTGCGTCGTCTGCATGTTGATTGCCTAGTTGCGTGTGAACCATTTGTTGTTAAACTGCCTAGTGGGGATAGCATCGTGGGGGATCGTGAGATTAGAGATTTTCCTGTGAGTAGCGGGGAGGGATTGACCTTCTAATTTGATTGCGCTAGACATTAAAGATGAGGATCTGATTCTTGGTAAGGATTGGCTGGACAGTCATGGGGCGATCATGAATTATAGAACGAGAACTGTTTCGATGTTAGTTTATTGTTTCGGATCGTGATGGCCGTTTTGTATCGCACTTTTAGAAGGTGGTGCATAAGGCGTTGGGTACTCGTTTGCGTTTGAGTACCTCTTTCCACCCCAGTCAGATGGACAATCGGAACGCACTATCCAGACGTTTGAGGATATGTTGCGTGCTTGTGCTCTCGATTGGAGCACTGACTGGGAGGAGCATTTGCTATTGATCGAATTCACGTACAACAATAGTTGGCACGTGTCAATTTGGATGGCACCGTATGAGGCACTTTATGGTCGGCGATGTCGATCACCGATTTGTTGGAATGAGGCGTCCGATATGGTCGGGACCGAGCCGGATATCGTTTTAGAGACGAGGCGGAAGATAGAATTAATTCGGGAACGGATGTTGACTGCCCAGACTCGACAGAAGTCATATGCCGATGTCCGTCGTCGACCTTTGGAATTCGAGGTGGGAGACCACGTTTTACTAAAGGTGTCGCCGACGAGAGGAGTTTTCCATTTCGGGAAAAAAGGGGAAGTTGAGTCAGAGATTTACCGTAACCATCCTGTCCTATTCAACAGGTAGTGATCATAGTATTTTCTTAACTTTTTCACTACTTGTTAATGGTTTCAAAAAGCAATCTAGTCCATTTGTGATGACTGAAATCGATCGAGCATATTTGTTATGGGCTCGTCACTTTTCATCATAAATAGCTCCTAGTCGTGGAGAAGTATATTGATTTTCGTCTCCTTGACTTGGTTCATTCCTTCATGAGTTACCTCAAGTATTTTCCAAATTTCTTTGGCACTTTCGCACGAGGATATCCAGTTGTGTTCTTACGGATTTAAAGCATAATATAATAATTGCGTTGCTTTGCAATTATAGTGGTCATTTTTCCAATCCTCATCATTATAATATTCGGAACTTTTTAGGGAGCCGTCCGGTTTTGTAGGAATTTTCGGACCTAGGCAAATAACTTTCCAAAGCTTGATGTCGTAGGCTTAGATGGAAATAGACATTTTCTTCTTCCACATCATAAAGTTTGATCCATCAAAGAATGGAGGTCGATTTAAGGCAAGACCTTCAACCGGGGCAAATTGAAATGCCATAGGATCTTCTTCTCCTCGGATGTTAAGCCGTTTTCAAGAGATACCTCTCCGATACCAATTGATGGAGAACTGGCACCCCACTTGGAATGGTGGATAATATCGCGGAGTAGAGTTTTCAGACTCTTTTGCATTGCGGAAGCGTAATTAACTTGCGGAAAGTAAATGACACAAGATTTATATAGGTTCGGACAAACATGCCTACGTCCTCTCTCCGTATCTTTTTCTATAGGGTCAAGATCAACCTTTTCCGCCTTGTCTTCTATCGGTCCGAGGTAAATCGTTACAATCTCGTCTTCTATCGGTCCGAGATAAACCGTACACACTTGTCTTTATGTCGGTCCAAGACAAACCGTTTTCCTTTTCTATCGGACAAGGAAGCAAACCTATCTAGATTTCTATTGGTACTAGACAAACCTCTCTTGGATTTAGATATGATTCTAATAATGCCAGATCAACAATCCTAATAACACTGAATCAATCTACAATCCGTATCTTTCCTCTCGTGTATGTTTTCGTGTATGAACACTCAAACACTTATCAATTAAGCACAAATACAACAACGATAGTGTATACAATAATATCTGATCAATATATGATTTGCTTGTTGTTGTTATGAATAATACCATATGCCTTGGTACTATAGGCATAAAGCTTCAACTAGCCGTTAGCCTCTGCATCATGCATTACGTATGTTAACTGTAGTCCATTACGTACATTAGCCGTTTACGTACGTTAACCCTCCTTCGTTACGTACGTTATGCTCCATGTAAATTAGTCCAGTAACTTCTGTGGTCTTCTTTACGTACGTTACCATTATACATATTACGTAAGTTATCTTCAATGTATCCGTTGCATCCTGACCTATTCCATGACGTCATATGTCCGTTCAACAGTTCCAATATTTGAATTCATATTCAAACTGCATTACGTACGTTAAGTGATGTTCACTACGTACATTAGCTTATCACCTTTGCGTACGTTAGTCTGTTTCGATTGCGTACGTTAAATCATCAGGTGACATTTCAGGTGAGTCTTCAGGTGACTATCTATTACCTACATAACACATTTGATATAGCATACGTTATCTTCGTTAATCATAACTTGCTTGCTTTTCTGTCCGTTTTGAGTGTCTTCGACTTATTTGTTGTTTTGCTTTGTTCCATTGTTGTTTCCTTTGATCGATAACATCATCAACTCATCATTAGCTCGTCATCAACTCATCATTAAAACTAATCTATGATTATGTGGAATAAAATATTCCAACAAATCTCGCAAAATAGGACCAAATACAACCTACAGCAAACCCATTGTTGTCAGGAAAATATGGGTACCTAAAGGCACTAATAACCAAGGACCCAAAAATCAAAGGGGACCTAAATCTACTTAATCTTTTGATTACAGGATATCAAGGAAAAAGACATATGGTATTTCAATAGCGGGTGTTCTCGCCACATGATAGGAGATATCACCAAACTCTCAGATTATGAAGAAGGTCGCGGTCCCATGGTGCGATTGGGTGATAAATCCAAAGGAAGAACAAGAGGAAAAGGAACCCTGTTTGTAGGAAAATTTAAAGTCACTGACGTAGCCTACATAGAAGGACTACAGTACAATCTACTTAGCATTAGCCAGTTCTGTGATAAATAGTTCTTGGTCAAATTCTATGTAGATCACTGTAGGGTGAAGGACACCAAGACCAATCAAATTGTCCTTACAGGAAGCCGATCAGGTAACATGTATATTGCTGACTGGAAACCCACTTATAACGTAACTCCTTGATTTGTTTCCAAAGGCACTGCAGATCAAAGATGGCTATGGCACAAGAGTATGTCTCATATCAATTTCCAAGCCACAACAAGCTAGCTCGAGAGGGAATGGTCAAAAGCTTGCCTGATGTTTCATTTCATAAAAATTGTGTCTGTGGACCCTGTCAGAAAGGCAAGCAGGTCAAGACCTCTTTGAAGAGCAAAACATACATTTCCACCAACAGGGTCCTGGATTTGCTACATATTGATATCTCCGGTCCTGTAGGCGCTATCAGCCTAGGAGGTAAGAAATATTGTCTCATTGTTGATGATTTTTCCAGGTACGCTTGGATCATCTTCCTAAATAATAAGAAAGAGACAACCACAAAGCTTCCGAAACACCTGAAAAAGTTTCAAAATGAGAAAGGGTTGAGTATTGTATCCATTAGTTCCAACAGAGGCACAAAATTCACATATCGCTTTATATAGCAATACTGTGCAGTCAATGGCATACAGCATGATACTCAGCAGCCTGTACTCCTCAACAAAATGGTGTTGCCGGGCGAAAGGACATGACGCTGAAGGATGCAACAAGAACCATGTTAGCTGCAAGAAAGTTTCCACAATATTTCTGGGGAGAAGCAACAAATACAGCATGATATACACAAAACCGTTGTATCACCAACAAGCACCACAATAAAAAAACATACGAGGTATGGAACAATAAAACTCCAATGGCTGTGTACTTTCACATATTTGGATGCAGGTGTTATATTCTCAACAATGGGAAGCATCAACTCAATACCTTAAATGAAAAGTCATATGAAGGTATTTTTGTTGGATACTTCTCTATCAGCAAGGCATTTAGGATATTCAAGAAAAGGAAGCTGGCAACAGAGGAATCAGTCCATGTAGTCTTTCATGAACCCCACTGCAACCCTACAGGAATAGAAGACCTAACCGGAAGGTGTCCAGACGCCCATTGAGGAAATCCCACAGACTCCAAATGAACCTGTTGTGAATCTAGAAATTAATCACGTCGCTGTAAGAACAGAAGAAGTAGTCGAAGATGATGATGTAGAAGCTGAAGCTGAAGCTACAAATCATCAAGACATGGCAAGGGATGCTGAACTAAAAACCGACAAGAGATGGTTAAGAGATCACACTCATGAGGTAATAATTGGAGATATTGATGCTGGTGTGTCCACCCAAAGAAAAATACAGAGTACACAAGGAACTCTACTCTGTGCACAGAAAGAGACAGAATCCAGTTCTGAGAAGTCTCAATTCCTTGTGTGGAAACCCCAAGCTGAACTTAGAAGACTTATCCTGTACACTCTAGCCGTATCCCTAGCCCAGTCTAAACCTATTTCGACCAATGAAGCTCTTAACAATTCTCGCTGGATCACTTCCATGGAAGAAGAGCTCAATGGTTTCGAAAGAAATACAACTGAATCACTTCCATAGAAGAAGAGCTCAATGGTTTCGAAAGAAATAATATTTGGTACCTAGTCACTAGACCAACGCATCAAGCAGTCATATGAATCAAATGGGTATTCTGGAATAAAAAGGATGAAAATAGACTTATCATAAGGAATAGATTATGATGGAACTTTTGCCCCTATAGCAAGAATAGAAGCCATTAGGATATTTCTAGTGTTTGCGGATCATAAGAATTTTATCGTATCAAATGGATATAAGGAGCGAATTCCTTAATGGAGACCTAACCGAAGAAGTTTATGTTGAACAACCTCCAGGGTTTCCCAGCACAAAAGGAGGAGACCTTGTGTACAGGCTAAGGAAAGCACTGTACGGGCTCAATCAAGCACCCAGGGCATGGTATGAAACCCTGTCACTATATCTCATCAATAATGAATTTGAAAAAGGTGCAGTTGACAAAACCTTCTTGTTGTTACCCAAAATATTATTCGGAAGGGATTGCTGGAATGGATGAGTAACAAAGAAATGCGAGAGCACGTCCGTGGGGAAATAAATAACACAAGATTTGCCGGGGTTGTTAGTCCCGGGCTTGAATTCTCTTGCGAGATATTATTAATACGAATACTTGGGAGTACAAATATTAATGTTAGAGTACAATTACAATGAGTGTAAAGACCCTAGTTATCTTAGATTTTGAGTGCTGCTCTGTGAGTTCTTGAACTGTAGGGAGTTCTCGTTTCTGCCGACCGTCTTTTGGTTAAGAGGCTCTGAGAGAGAAATCCTAGACAGAGTCAAGAGAAAAGCCGAGAGGTTTCCAAGTGCAGGAAGCCTTCTATTTATAGGAGAGGAGGTAGTTTGGATGTCTTAATCCCGAGCGGGCGATCGCCTTTCTTGTATTATAATAAGCAGGCCAACGTCTTTAGCACATGGGTTGGTTCCCTTAAATTCCGCAGCTTCTACTGATAGCCAGCTGTGCAAACCAGTGAGAAGATGCCATGTGCCTTACGTTGTTGTCTTGGGAGGTCCACTTTGGAGCTTTCGGCGGGTCTGTCGGTAGGTGAGGTTTGTCTTTGTCGTTGACAGCTGTTGATGGGCTGGAGTCAAAGACCTTTTCCTACGGCGACTTTTCTGGATCTGCACGTGGGTCTTTACTCCGAGATCCAGTCTTGGTAGATATGACGGATGTTGGTTTTACACATGGCAAGAGGCGGTTGTCCTTGGCCGGGTACCAGAGTCGATCGCTATGTGCCAAGAGACGACTGCCCTGGATTTCGATTGCTCGGCACTTGGAATTGATCTGGGATCTTCGTTTTGTAGGTGTGCTGTGGCTCATTTGACACTGAATCGGTCGCTCGGCCCTTACGTCAATCGCCGTCAAGGTGTGTTAATCACGACACAACAATTGCCCCCCAGCCCTCTCCAATGCTGAAGGCATTGGGTGAGGTGGTGTTTACCGGAGATCGTTTGAATTACAGACGAGCGACTCAACTCTTTATGGACCAGACGATCGTTTTCTTGAGAGGACTGATTCTTGGTTCAGCTCTTTGCAGTCATCAATTTTTTAGATTCCTCGAGGAAGGCCGATCATCTCGGTCTTGAGGAACCGTGCATGGTCGCGGAGTTCGATGGACCGACCTCCATGACCATGTCTTGTGCGCGAGCGACATTACACCTGTAGGTTTTTCTCGCGTCTCACTTTATTGTGAGGGTCCTCCGTTAGGCTGCGCCCGCCTCATATTGAAACAAAGGGCGAGCGGTCTTGGTCTGGAGGAGTCCTTGCACGGGGCGTCATCAGATTAATCGACTCCACGACCGAGGCTTGTTAGCACTTTTCTACCATGGATCGTCATGTTAGATGGCGATCCTCGACGGTATATGTTGTGACGGGGGTAAGAACGTATCGCATTATCCAGGTCCACCATGTTAGATGATGAACCTTTGAGGGCAGGCGAGCGTGTCCACAGATTTTTTTGGAGGGTCCTTCGGCTACGCCCGCCTCGTATTTAAATAAAGGGCGAGCGATCGCAGCCCAAAGGAACCTTGCATGGACGAAGTTGTTGGTTCCATCGACCTCCAGGACCATGGCTACACTCTTCTACCTCGGATCGTCATGTTAGATGGCGATCCTCGACGGTATACGTTGTGCTGAAGGAGGCGATCTCATGCCTAGGTCCATCATGTTAGATGATGAACTTTAGATGGCAAACGAGTCCTCCATTTTTTAGAGACGTTTCTTTGGGCAGTGGCCTTTCGTTTGACATGGTGGAAATTGGGGAAAGACCTCTGAAGTTTCCACCTCTTGATTGAAGCATAAAGATCTGGCCTCCAGGGTTGATCGGGAGGATCGACTCGTATGAATCCTCTGGCTCGCCGTGCTTGATTCTGGTGATCGGATTTGGAGATTGGTGATCGTCATTCTGACGTCGATCACGACACTTGATCCTTTCCGCCCGGGGCTCCGACTAAGTTACTAGACTGTCCAGCTTGCCCTCCTCGAACAATCTCCAGAGTTGTTTGACGAGGTCGCGGCATTGATCGGTGTTGTGGTCGGGACTCTTGTGGTAAGCACAAAATTTGTTGCGGTCCAGATGACCGTGGTCCCTTACCGCCTTCGGCTTGCTTAGCCGCTCACGCCCCTGGATGGCGTAGAAAATATGAGTCGGGGATAGATTGAGGTTGTGGTAGAGATGGGCTTCCACATCCTCGAAGGTCCTGAAATCACCGGATGGCTTGGCGACCGCCTTATTGGACTTGGTGATTGCCGTCTCTGCCCCCTCGCCTTGGCGAAGGGCGAGCAACCTCCGTATGGCCAAAAAGTCTGCGGCCCTGGCGCGGAAGATTGTGTAGGTCGGGGGGATGTCCTTCGTAAGGTGCCTGAACATGGGTGAAAGACCATTGAATCCCACTAGGACCGAGTAGAGGGCGATCTCGTCGCTTACGGGCTCGCCGTTGAGGATTATCTCATCCACCCGATCGATGTAGTCTTTGTCGGACTCGTCTTTCCCCAGCTTGATTTTCATCATGCGGTGGGGACCTTCTGGTTAGGCGACGTTGGCGGCGAAGTACGATGTGAAGTCGCTCGCCAGTTGTTCAAATGAACTGATGGATCGCGGTGGCAATGAGATGTACCACCTATGGGCCAGATTGCCCAGTTTTAACGGGAACATTCGGCACCTAGTCGCGTCTGATGCCCCACACCCGGTCATGTAGATCCAGAACTTGCTCAAGTGGGTCTTGGGGTCCGATCTCCCCTCATACAAAGGTGTTTGGGGAGGAGCGATTCTTGGTTGTATGGGGGCAAGCTCGATGTGGACCGCGAGTGGCTCACACGGTCCGATGATCTTTCTACTGGTGCTTGCCCCAGTTTCCATGAGCGCTTTCATCTCGTCGAGCTAGCGTTGCATAGCGGCCATCGCCGTGGGTTGGTCGTTGGTGGTTTGGCTCTAGGAGTGGGAGCCGAGGCGATCGTGTACCGATCTATTGGCTCTGCGGTAGGCGATGAGGTCATCGCCGCCGATCTTGGTTCTTCGGCGAGGGGGAGCCAAGTGGCCGACCTGCCTTTTGGGAGTTGGGTATGCCGAGCTCCTGGTGACGGATTCGGGCTCCGTCGTCTCATGGATGGGGCCAGAATGCCCCGATCGCCATGATGGGTCTCTTCCTAGGCAGTTGAAAACGGAACCGTCCCGCCTCGTGAGTACTTCTTCTCGTGAATCGGGGCTTCCTGACGATTGCTCGACAAGTAACCCCTTGAGCTTCCGTTTGCCCGCACGGTGGATGGCTGATGGGGTAATTGCGGGCGTACCGCATGCTCTCCGTCGCTCCCGTAGGATGGCCATGGCCTCCTCGATCTGTTCTGCTGTTTGGAACAGATCGAGCGAGAGGCTAGAGCCGTCCCTCGGGGGCGGGATCGAGAGTCTCGCGCCGCCGCGGCTACCCTCCGCCGTAGGTTGGGGCTCGAATTGAGCCGGAATAAGGCGTCCGGCGGATCGGAGAGAGGCTCTCTTCGATGTGGTGGCAGACGTCATGACTCTGAAGGTTTTTCTTTGAAGAACAATGAGTGTTTCTTCAAGTATGCTCCGGAGAACACTGAGTGTTCTTCGAAATGGTCGGAATGAAAATGAAGGTAGATCCCCTTCCTCTAGCGCGAATTGTTGTTACCCAAAATATTATTCGGAAGGGATTGCTGGAATGGATGAGTAACAAACAAATGCGAGAGCGCGTCCGTGAGGAAATAAATAACACAAGATTTGCCGGGGTTGTTTGTCCCGGGCTTGAATGCTCTCGCAAGATATTATTAATACGAATACTTGGGAGTACAAATTTTAATTTTATAGTACAATTACAATGAGTGTAAAGACCCTAGTTATCTTAGCTCTTGAGTGCTACTATGTGAGTTCTTGAACTGTAGGGAGTTCTCGTTTCCGCCGACTGTCTTTTCGTTAAGAGTCTCTGAGAGAAATCGTAGACAGGGTCAAGAGAAAAGCCGAGAGGTTTCCAAGTGCAGGAAGCCTTCTATTTATAGGAGAGGAGGTAGTTGGATGTCTCAATTCCGAGCGGGCGATCGCCTTTCTTGTATTATAATAAGCGGGCCATCGTCTTTAGCACATGGGTTGGTTCCCTTAAAGTCCGCGGCTGCTACTGACAGCTAACTGTGCGAACCAGTGAGAAGACGCCATGTGCCTTACATTGTTGTCTTGGGAGGTCCACTTTGGACCTTTCGGCGGGTCTGTCGGTAGGTGAGGCTTGTCTTTGTCGTTGACAGCTGTTGATAGGCTGGAGTCAAAGGCCTTTTCCTACGGCGCCTTTTCCGGATCTGCACATGGGTCATTACTCCGATATCCGGTCTTGGTAGATATGACAGATGTTGGTGTTACACGTGGCAAGAGGCGGTCGTCCTTGGCTGGGTACCAGAGTCGATCGCTATGTGCCAAGAGACGAGTGCCCTGGATGTCGATCGCTCGGCACTTGGACTTGATTTGGGATCTTCGTTTGGTAGGTGTGTCGTGGCTCATTTGACGCTGACTCGGTCGCTCGGTCCTTATGTCGATTGTAGTCGAGATGTGTTAATCGTGACACAACACTTCTTAAAAATCCAAGAAGGTGACGATCTTCTCATGGTATAAATATACGTAGATGATATTAATTTTGGTTCAACTAACCTTGATTTCTGTCAAAAGTTCTCTCATCTCATGCAAAGTAATATGATGATAGAACTTAGTTATTTCCTAGGATTGGGGGCAAAACAACTTCCTAGAGGAATATTCATCAACTAGGAGCTTCTCAACAAGTTCGGGATGAATACTTCCAAGTCCTCATCTACCCCCATGAGCATTTCCACACAGATAAGTGATGACAAAGCTGGAAAGCCGATTGATCAGTTACTCTATGGGAAGCTTATAGGCTCACTCTTGTACCTAACAGCCAGCAGGCCCGATATCCAACTTGCTGTCGAAGTGTGCTCTGTATCACGTAGCACCTAAAGAGTCACACTTCACCATAGCCAAACGAATTATTAAGTACATAAAAGGAACAATTGATGTAGGATTGTGGTATCCTAAGGAAAGAGGATTCGATTTGGTAGGCTATAGCGACTCGGAGGCTGTAATTCGGATAGGAAGACTGCGAACGGGACTTGCCACTTCCTTGGACCAAGACTTATGTCATAGGTCAGTAAGAAGCAATTGGCCAACTTACTTTCTAAAGCTGAATCAGAATATTATGCTGTTGGAAGTTGCTGTATGGAGATCCTTTGGATGCAACAACAGCTACAGGATTATGGCATTCATGCAAGAGAAACTCCAATCATGTGCCAAAACACGAGTACAATCGCAATCACACATAATTCTGTATTGTATTCTGGACAAAGCACATTGATATGAAGCATCATTTAAATCATAATCATGTGGAGAACAAAGATGTTCGGATAAATAAATTCATACAGATGTTCAGTTAGCCGACATCTTTACAAAATCTCTTAGCACTACCAGGTTCTGTATGCTCCGCCAAGAATTAAGAATGATACAAAACAAATAATATAGGATTTCAATTAATATTTTAAGCGTGTCTAAATTCATACACTTAAACCTTTCAAAACTATTTCTAGTACACGCGCATCGTCTGAATTTAAAATGATTTATCTTTCAATATATAAATGACATCTGGATTTAATGCCTTAAATATGCAATTTCAAAATTCAAACCGCATAATCGTGGAATAGTGCAAGCTGAACTATGTCAGAGGTGGGATCAGTCATTAATTTTGAAAACTAACAGATTAGATGTACAAGTTACATCTGAATTCATCCGGTACGTTCATACAAAGATGGTTCCCATCATTTAAATATGACCGTTCACTATAAACTAGCTTTCGTGCACACTATAAAAGGGCCAGTATGCTGATCCAAAAACTCTTTACGCTTTCTGCATATTAAAAAAACCTACAACATACAGCTTACATATCTTCCAAACTCTCAATCTACTCTCTCCTCTGCAAAAATTTCTTCTTCTCAAACTTCATCTCTCACTCTCTGAAAAAAAAGGACATGGTAATCGACAGACGTATCGTTGCTCGCTCTGTTCTTCAAGAGCGTATAATCTCTAAAGAATAATACATGCTTGGATGCACTTGGTCATCTCTCGCATCAATCAAATCGATCTGTACAAGTTGGGTAGTCTTCACCCGGAGAACTGCGATGAACAGATCTTGGAAGAATTTTTCCTTGATACTGAGTTTATGTATGCATCTGAGAAGAAGGGTTCTGCTCTTACTTCCGTTGTTGGCACTGTGCAGGATAAGGAGATCTCCATCAACTGGGGACACCTTGAAAAACTGTACATGTTGCCTCTGATAGACTGATGTTGGAGGAGTTGGAAACCTTTGGGTCTGAATACTTTCTGAAGGCCTACTGGAATCTCTTCACTGGCAACTCTATGCCATCGCAAGTCATTTATCCTATCACAAGAAGAACTTCACCCTCCCTTATCTTTATATTCATGATTATTGCTGCAGAATTGTGGAGAATCGGACCGAATCTTTCGAGATGTGCACCGGCCTGAGATTCCAAATGATGATCGCCATCATGTCCGCAGAGAAAGTCAACTGGTGTCAGGTGATCTTGAAACGCCTTTAGGAGGAGGATTCCAAACCAGACTTTGCTATGAAGTCTTTTGGCCTCATCTTGAACTACATTCTGACTAGTTGTGGCATACAGGAGTCAACTAATGACAAGACGATCCTTGTTGGAAAGTTTCTAGGTGGTTCCATGCCCACTGTCTTTAAAAAGGCGACTCTTATTGCGGATAGGCCAAGTCCCTTCTCCCTACCCACGTCGAGTGATCCTCGAGATGTTAGCAATCACTCGACAAAATCAAAATCTATTGACAGCAATAATAAGCTAGTCAGCAAAAAGAGACCCATTCCCGACAGCATCTCCCCTGCAGCTGTCGAGAAGAAGAAGATGAAGATGAATATGAAAAAGTCTTCCAAGTCAGAAGCTGTTCCTACAGCACCTCAAGTGACTACAGCGGTCACTGAGGCAATTCTTCCTACTATACCATCTGCCGCAATAGCTGACCCACAGGGCGCAACCCCTATGGAAGAAACACTCATAGCGTTTTTCATGTTTCCCAGCTGAGGAAATATGTCCCAGATCCTAGTCACGTCATCGACTATGGGGAGATTGATGTTGCCGAGGATATTACTTTTGAAGAACGTCCCTTGAAGATTTTGGAGCATTGCGAGAAACGACTGAGGCATAAGACCATCCCTTTGGTCAAAGTGCAGTGGTCGAGACATGGTGTCGAGGAGGCAACTTGGGAGACCGAGGATAGCATGCGTGCTAGGTACCCTGAGTTGTTTGTTTCTTAAGTTTCGGGACGAAACTTATTTTTAGAGGGGTAGAATGTAATATCCGCATTTTTCTTTCCCTTGTATTTTCATTTTCGGTGTATTTCTCGGTCGTAGTGACCCTCGTGTATCTTCAAAGGTATCTTTTGGTCACCTGTTGATCTGATTCTCGTTATTGTTGTGCGGAACCACCGTTTCGGGGTTGCCGTGGATCCATTCTACGTTATGATACGTTTTGAGATGTTCCGTTTGATGTTTCGTTTATATTCCGGTGTTTTGGACCGTTTATATTTCGTACCTAGCGCATGCTATCTTTTCTGCATAGCGCACGCTAGATGTCCCTTAGTAGCGCACGTTACGACTGCTTCGTAGCGCGCGCTAGAGAGCAAGCCCTGGGAGTGGTAGTGCTGATTCCAGCCCTCTGGACTGGTGGATTAGCGTACGCTACGTAGTCTAGCGCACGCTAATGTCGGGGGTTAGCGTGCGCTAGTGTGAATGTCCAGTAATGGATAGTTTGCCACTGGACTCGACTGATGCCCACGTAGCGCACGCTATTGGTCGATAGCGCGCGCTACCGATACACTTTAGCGCACGCTACGTTTGGTCGATAGCGCGCGCTAACCGGATCAGGTGTGTACTGACAGTTGCTTCTGGACTCGGCTGATGTCCAGGTAGCGCACGCTATTGGTCGATATCGCGCTACCGAGAGATTATTAGCGCACGCTATGTTTCGAGTAGCGCACGCTAACGGCCAGAAATCTGGCTACTGGACTGGAGTTTGTTTTGTTAGCGCACGCTAACTTTGAGGATTAGCGTGCGCTAACACTCCCTGGCTATATAAACCAGGGAGTTGACCGAGATGAACGTATTATTTCCATTTCTTCCTCCTTCCACGGCTGTGGCGATTCCAGGCGATTTCTTGGCGATTTCTTCCTCCAATCATCTCAACCATCAACTTCCTTGAGTTCTTGGTGTATATTAGCAACATCAACACGAATCTTTCATCCTAATCCAAGGTAAAACCTCTTAGAACCCTACTTTTGGATAAATTGGGGGGTTTTGGGATTTTTGTCCGATTCGTTCCGTTTTGTTGGTTAATCCATGATGAATATGATTAATCTTGTTGATATCATTAGTTTTCCTACGGCTTCATGGTATATTTTCATGGTTTTGCGAAATCGGGAGGGTTTGGTTGTGGTCCGCCCTCGTTGTTATTTTTTATACGAATATACATGAATCGTAGGCGGGTTTCCGGGTGTATTCCATTTCTGTATTCGTCTAGAGTTGGTTGTGATTTTGTTCTTCGAATCATAGGTTCGGTTCTGTTGGTTCCTAGCGTTCGTCGGTGTTTTTCCTTCCGTTCGTTGCGTCGTCAATTATTCAAGGCAAGTATTTTTGGAAACCTTTATGCTTAACGTGAAATGGTAATGTATATTGTGTGTGCTTTACTCACCTCGGGAGGGTCCGACGGGGCCTCGAGGGAATCTATGGCTTCGTCCTGGATTCATGAGTTTGTTTTGCTAGCCAGCTCGGGAGGGTCCTTAGAGGCCTCGAGTGGGATTCGTGGCTTCGTCCCGGTCCTAGGGGACGTGTGGTGCTTGATTTGTTTTATGAATGTGGCCAGCTCGGGAGGGTCCTTAGAGGCCTCGAGTGGAATTCGTGGCTTCGTCCGGTCCTAGGCAAATTGATTGTGACCGTTTGTTTCCGGAAAAGACATGTCTGGTTTTGGTTTTTGAAATGATATTGGTACATGTACTATGAAATGTGTAAGCGATTGGTTTGCCTTGATTACTTGTACTAGCGTAATTGCTAACCCCTTTGGGGACCCGTTGTGGGGAAATTCTTGTTATGGATTTTAGGTTATGATCATCCGGACGAGCGAGCACTGGGACAGTACGAGGTTGTTGGCCAGGGTCGTTGACATGTGCATTTAGGTCATCTTATTTATTTTGCCCATTTCGATATGGTTGTTTCCACATTTATAAACTTATAGATTGTACTCGTGAGTACTTAGGCTTTTCATTTCGAACTCCGTTTGTATTACCTTATATTGCTACATTGTTGGTTGATGCTTATTTCGCCGGTTGCTCAGGGCATATTTTTATTTGTTGTATTATTAAAATGTGTGTCCTCGCTAACCGAGATGGTTAGTCGAGTAGGGTTTTCTTGTTGTAGCCTGGTGGGTCCCATGTAGGGGTCCACGACGCTGTAATATACTCTGAATATCTCGGGGGTGTTACACACGTTTGCTTTTGAGTACATCTTTCCATCCTCAGACCGACGGGCAGTCTGAACGTACCATTTAGACATTCGAGGATATGTTAGGCGCGTGTGCATTATACTGGAGTAATGATTGGGAGGAGCACCTGGCCTTGATCGAGTTTACTTGTAATAATATAGCTGGCACGCGTCGATTAGGATGGCACCGTATGAGGCGCTTTATGGCCGACGATGTCGATCACCGATATGTTCGGATGAGCCATCTGATCTAGTTGGCACCGAGCTGGATCTTGTGTTGGAGACGAGGGAGAAAGTTGAATTGATTAGAGAGGGGATGTTGGCGGCTCAGAGTCGACAAAAGTCTTATGCGGATGTTAGGCGTCGACCCTTGGAGTTTGAGGTGGGAGATCATGTTTTGTTGAGGGTGTCTCCGTCGAAGGGAGTTTTCCGTTTTGGGAGAAAGGGGAAGCTCAGCCCGAGGTATATTGGACCTTTCGAGATATTAGAGAGAGTTGACGAATTGGCGTACCGTTTGTCTTTGCCTCCGTCATTGAGTAATGTGCATAATATATTTCATATATCTCAGCTAAGGAAGTATGTTCCGGACCCGTCCCATGTTATTGATTTTGGGGACATGGAGATCGAGAAGGACGTTACGTTCGAGGAGAGGCCCGTTAAAATTTTGGAGCGTCGAGACAAGCAGTTAAGGCACAAAACCATTCCTTTGTTTAAAGTGCAATGGTCGAGGCACAGTGTAGAAGAAGCAACGTGGGAGTTGGAGGAGGATATGCATTTGAGGCACCCCGAGCTTTTTGATTCTTAAGTTTCTGTACGAAACTTCTTTTTAGAGGGGGAGAATGTAATATACGTACCTTTCCATTTTTAGCACTTTCCATTTTGGGTGTATGTCTATTTTTATCGACTCGCTTGTAACCGTTTTGAAGTTTTGAATCTACTTTATTCTTGGAGTTTTTCCATTTGGACGAGTTTCAGAGATGTTTTTACGTAATTCTATTCTATAGTTTAGTGGTTCGTGTTGAGAGTTTCAGTTTGTTAATCCGACGTCGTATCGTGGATTTTGGATGTTTGGGCCGTTTTGTAATTTCCTATAAGTTTAGGGAATTTTATCTTCTATTGTCGTATTTCAAATTCTCGGGTAGTCGGAAGTGTGTTTGCTTTCAGCACTTAACTTCGTTATCGTGAATATTCCATATTGACGTTTTGGATTATGTCCCTGTGTTGCGTCGTGACTTCGTCCAACCGGTAGAGTTAACTGCTTTCGGCAGTGCTGCACTGCTGCATGCATAATGCACGTTATGCATGCTAGCTAGCGTGCGCTATCGATACCTATATAACGTACGTTATGCCCCAGCGATAACGTACGTTTTGCCCCAGCGATAACGTACGTTATGACCTTCAGCAATTTGGACAGTGGGTCTGCCCAGTTTTGCCCTGTCCCTTATGTTGGAACAATATTTTTTAGATCGTTTTGATGATGTATTATTAAAACCAAAATTTACTTAAAACATACTTTCTCTTCAGTTAACGTACGTAACACATATCACATTAACGCACGTAAAATTTAACAGATAACGTACGTAAAACATCTTTTCTAACGTACGTAACATTAACTATTTTCGTAAGCTTTTCTATACAGGTAACGTACGTAACCGGGAGCATATAACGTACGTAAGGCTTGAATTATTCTGACCGTTGGAAAAGCCACTAGCCGTTGCAACAAGTCGTCTCAATCAACGGATCTTTGACCAGGATATTACGTACGTAACCCTAAAAATCGTAACGTACGTAACGCATTTCATCAGAGTTCACTGGACAGTTTTGGCACTTTCATTACGGCCGTTATTCAGTTCATATAACGTACGTAACGTATGTAACGTACATAAGCAGCATCATATAACGTACGTAACTCATTTTACTGTTCCAACGGGAAAATGAGCTCAAGAAGGCTATAAATAGCCACCTTCATGGACATTGAAGACACACAAGAATTCTGAGCCTACTAGCATATTCAAGCAATATCAAGCAAACATTCTGAGAGATATTCTTATTCTAGATTGTGATACGAGAAGATTTGTTCTATAATTTCCAATCTTCATTCTTGTATCTTAGAGCGATATATCGTGAAAGCCGAGTTTCTACTCGCACTTATTTTGTGTATTGGTTATCTTGTACCTAGAAAAACAAGAGTGTTTTTGTGAGGTTGTTCTTGAGCCCGGAAATCAAGAAGTTGTAAGAAGTTGGCACTAAACTAGAAAGTGCAAATTCCAAGTTCTAAGAAAAGTCCTAGTCGATAAAACTAGGTAGGGGACGTAGGCTTCGTTAATAGCCGAACCTCTCGAACAATTCCTTGTGTTCTTTCTTATCTGCACTTTTATTCTCCGCTATTTTTGCTTCCGCACGAAAAAGAGTACAATACTCTTAACCGCACTATTCAACCCCCCTTCTAGTGGCGGTATCAATCTAACACCTTACGTACGTAAACATGCTGTGTTACGTACATAAGCCCCCCTTGTAGCGTACGCTAGCCTTCTGATGTAGCGTACGCTATCGTCCCCATCATTTTGGACAGACTGTTCTGCTTAGCCATTACGTACGCTAATACTTGAGTGTTACGTGTAACGTACATTAACCAGCTCATATAGCATACGTAACGAAGGGGCCACATTTTATAAACCTGAGTTGACCTTCACTTCGTCATTTCCTCTTCTCCTTCTTCTTCATCCGAGAGCTGTGAGATTTGTGCGATTCTTCCATTTTTGCCTGTGGAATTCTTCGTGAGATCGATTTTAGGGTTCCAAGTGAAGTTTATTGTCATCCTAATCCATCTCTTCCGCCCTAACCCAAGGTATTTCATCTAAAACCCTACCTTTGTTCATTTTGGGGATTTTTCGGGATTTGTTGAGATTAAACTCGAATTGTTCGGTGATGTTGTTATATTTCTTTTCGATTATCGTTATTGGGTGATTCCCAATCCATTTCCTTCCAGTTTAATCCATGAGTTGTTGTTTTGGAGAGGTTTTGTGAAAACCCTCGCCCGTATCGATCGAACGTAGGTTGTTATAGCTTGTAATCGGGGTTTTGGGAGTATTCCATTCGGTTGTTGTTATCGTATAGGACTGAGTTTTTGTTAATCCTTCGTTTAGGATCGGTCGTGTTCCCTCCGGATCCGTCGTAGTTGTTGTCCAATTCCGTTTGGTTGAAGATGTATCCAAGGCAAGTACTTTACATTTGTTTACATGTTCTAGTATTTGAATTATGGCTTTTCGTGTTTGTTGTGGATGTATATGTGTATGTTCACCTAGGGTCGGTCTTACGGGGCCTCTATGGATACGTATTGCCGTGAATGTGAGTATCACGAACTAGGGTTAACCACCCAGGGATGTCCGACGGGGCTCTACGGGGTACGGTGGCCGTGAGTCTCGTACCAACGGTTAACTTTGAATTGTTTTGTTGGAGAAATGCGTTTTGTGCTTGTGCACCGTGAATATTCCATAATATAAATGATTTCTAAAATGATTTTTGGCGCATATTTCATCTGATTAGAATGGTAGTTCAAATGGATTGTACTTGCACTAGCAGTTGTCGCTAACTCCTTAAATGGGGGAAATACTTTTGTATTTCAGGTACATGTCATGGAAGCCAACGAGCATGCGAGCCGTATGAGAATGATGGGCAAGCGTGATTCTGTTCAGTGATTTTCCATTGGTGTCTTGTTCTGGAGTTTATTTATTATGTCATTTGCTTAAGTACTCGAGTACTTCTTTCTTCAATTTATTAATATTGTGTACCCGCTTTGGGAGTGGATTTTGATGTCGAATTGTATTATCAAATTTGGGTCTTTGGTTTTGAATGTCGTCGATTGAGAAATTGTCTGTTTGTTGATGATGTATGTCTTTGTCGAATGTCGTGTTGGTAAGTTAGCCTGGTGGATTCCAAAGTGTGGGGTCCACGGCGCTGTAACATTCCCTGATCGTCTTGGGGGTGTTACAAGAGTAAAGTTGAAGTAGACAAAAATTGGGTGTTCTTGAGCAAAAATTCCCTAAATCCAATATTTATGTGGATGATTCTTGTAAGGAGACGTTAGGATTTGATAAACTATGTGTAATTTCTCTTATTTTGCTTGAAAATCAAAAAAAAAATTGAAAGGGGCGATTTTTGGGGTTAGGATCTGTAACACCCCGAGATATTCGGAATAATTACAACGCCGTAAATCCTTTATGTAAGGATTACAAGGCTAATTAGAAGAAATGTAAATATAATACAACAGTACCATAAAAGTTCAAAATACAAAACCGGTTTCAACTGATCAAGTGAGTTAATTAATACAACCATCTCGAAATATTATTAAAACACACGTACTCGAGTACTGAAAATAATCCAAAGGACAAGTCACAATAACAATAAACATCACTGAGCCCCTTCGTCGTCACGTCGGTACTGTTCCTCGGCTACTTGAACATCAAAACAAATGTCCACCCCCGAAGGGGTTAGCAAAACGATGCTAGTACAAGTATCATATTAAACAAATCGAATAAGCAACAACAATGCATAACCAAATACACAACACGAACTTCCGCTATGGAATCCAACAATGCGAATCCACAAGATTCCATTAACACAATATGGGTATTCCAATGATCCAGCGCCCTCAGCATAGATCCCAAGATAATCTTGTCGGACCAACACGAGGTGGAAAAAACCCGTCCAATGATCCAGCACCCTCAGCATAGATCCCAAAATGATCCCGTCGGACCAACACGAGGTGGACATCCGATCCAGCGCCCTCAGCATAGATCGCACAACATACACAAACACAACTCATGCGTACATATATGCAAATCGCTATGTCCATCTACATGAACATATAAACACTCGATAACAAATATCATACAATTCAACGAAATAAATCCCATGTTCAACAACATGAATAAACCACATGCATACTCAAAAGTCCAACATTAACAAATTATGATACGCGCCTTATAAGGGTTGTTACTACGAAGAAGAAATCTTCAACCAACTCGAAGAACTCTCACTCGATCAATCCACCAAAACTCGAACCTTCAACGAATAATAATACCGGTATAACTAGCGGTTCCGGATAATCGGTTTAATCATCAAGAACATTAAAAAGAGCTTGATATACTTAAACATATGAGCTTACTACACTGCCCAATATCAATTCGTATTCGAATCAACATTAGGATACTAACCCGACAAAAACACGTAGTATCCTACCTAAGATCAAATGTATCCTACGGTCAGATTCTTCAATACATCACAGGATAATTCTTCTTACAATGATTCTAATCATGTTCTTCATTTATCCAAACCAATCAATAAATCGAAATTACTCCGTAGAACACCACAAGAACTTGATTACTAGGTTCACTTGATACATCATCTTCATCTTCAAGAAAAATATCCCAAGTTCAATCCATTCAATCTCCCAATACATATAATTCCATTATGTAATACATAAGAACTTGATAATCTCCATAAACTGGCCATAATCGATTTTGTAGCTACATGATTGTGCTTAGGAGTTCAAACACTACAAGGTTCAATGTTCTATACGATGAAGAAGTACCGAAACATAAAAAATATCCTTCTAACAACATGATGTTCGACCACGCACGAATTTAACTGACTAGATAATCTCAAAACATGTTCAAAACATCCTTAAGAATACTTAATCTAGTTGGTGAAGAATCACCTACCTCAAATTAGTGAAGAACAAGGAGGAACTTGAAGAAATTCAACACCGAGAGCTTGAACACCAATCTCCAATGGTCTAAAATCTTCAAACTCGAGCTAGGATGATGATATGAGAGGTTTAGGATGGAGAGAGTGACTCTCTAAGTCTCAGAAATCGAGTATAGGAAGTGGTGAAATCTGAAAAATGAAAAAGGGTGCTATCCTATATATAGAAATGGTTATTAGTGCGCGCTATGGCTCTATCCCTAGCATGCGCTAACGGGCTTGCAGCCTACTGACTCTGACAGGTCTCGGCATAGCATACGCTAAACAGCCTTACGTGCACTAAAATCAACAATTAGCATACGTTAACAACTATTATTAGCATGCGCTAACGGCTGAACGAAAGTTCACTGACCTCACTGTACTAGACTTAGCGTGCGCTAGCCTCATAACATTAGCATACGTTAAGCACCGTTGACTCGACTTTTCCAAAAGCCGTCCAGATTCATCCTGACATGTCCCGACCAAAATCCATGGCTGATCTCACCTACCACCCTGTCTTAATCAAGTTGACTACGTGTAGCGCGCGCTATAACTCATACGTAGCATGCGCTAGCTAACTCAATTAGCGCGCGTTAATGCTAAGATGTTAGCGTGCGCTACTAGTGCACAAAAATTCAAGTATGAACAACATGCATGAAATCATACGCTCAACAACACAGGATCATGAAATACGGAGGAAAATACTCAGACCAAAATGAAATAAATACAGTATCACGAGGTTCAAATACACATCAGAAATCTCGGGTATTACATACTCTCTCCCTAAAAATAAGTTTCGTCCCAAAACTTAAGATGAAAACAACTCTGGATATCTAGCCTTCATACTGTCCTCCGTTTCCCAAGTGGCCTCTTCAGCTCCATGTCGTGACCATTGTACTTTAACCAAGGGTATTAGTTTATTCCTCAATTGTTTGATTCAACTCTCAAGTATATTGATTGGTTTCTCCTCGAACAATCCATCATTAGCCATCTCAATCTCGCCAAAATCTATGATATGACTAGAATCTGGTACATACTTCCATAACTGGGATACATGAAACATATTGTGAACGTGACTCAGTGATGGCGGTAAGGCCAACCTGTATGCTAAATCCCCAACTCTCTCGAGGATCTCAAATGGTCTGATATATCTCGGACTCAGCTTTCCTTTCCTTCCAAAATGGAAAATTCCCCGGGTAGGAGAAACCTTCAACAGCACGTGATCCCCAATCTCAAACTCCAACGGGCGACGGCGCACATCTGCATAAGACTTCTGTCGACTCTGGGCAGTCAACAGTCGTTCCCGAATTAGAGCTACCTTCTCTTGAGTCTGCACTATCAACTCTGGTTCCGTCCCAATCAAGTCAGGAATCATCCCAACATAGGGGCGATCTACATCTTCTTCCGTACAACGCCTTAAACGGTGCCATCTTAATGGAAGCATGCCAACTATTATTGTAGGTGAATTCAATCAAGGGAAAATGAACCTCCCAGTCGGTTGACCAGTCTAAGGCACAAGCTCTAAGCATGTCTTCAATTGTCTGAATAGTCCTTTCGGACTGACCGTCCGTCTGAGGATGATAAGCCGTGCTAAAGTTCAGTTCGGTTCCCAAAGCCCTGTGAACTGCCTTCCAAAAGTGCGATACGAAGCGACCATCTCGATCCTAAATAATGGTCTTCGGTGTACCATGCAACCGTACTGTCTCTGAAATAAATACTCGCGCCAATTTCTCGGGTCCTCAAGTGTCTTTATTTCCTAGGAAATGAGCCGACTTGGTTAGTCGATCAACTACAACCCAAATCATGTTCATTCCCGTCTTGGTCCTTGGCATATTGGTGATGAAATCCTTCGATATATCCTCTCACTTCCACTCAGGGATCGGAAGTGGCTTCAACATTCCGGCAGGTCGCTGATGTTCGATCCTAACCTGCTGACAAGTCAAACACTTCAAAACGTATTTTGCTACGTCCTTCTTCATATTTGCCCACCAGAAGTTTTGTTTTAGATCCTAATACATCTTACTGCTACCCGGGTGAATAGAATAGGGCGCGTTGTGAGCTTTTTTCAGAATCATCTGTCTCAAAACATCATCATCAGGAACGCAAAGTCAACTCTGAAATCTCAGAACTCCATCATCCTGCATCACGAATCCTGGGGACTTTCCTTTGTTCACTTCGTCACATAATCGAAGAATCAGAGAACCACCCAATTGCTTAGATTTGATTTCTTCCACCAACGACGAAGTTAGTTCCATCACACACAGTTGCCATTGGACTCCCTGCGACCACACTTCGATTCCCTCGTGGATCAGTTCTCGTTAAAAGCTGGTTTGGGATGTGAGCGCTTCCAACACTCGAAGAGAAACAGGTTTACAGATCAGTGCATCAGCTACCACATTCGCTTTGCCTGGATGATAGAGGATTTACAAATCGTAATCCTTGATCAATTCCATCTACCTTCTCTGCCTCATGTTGAATTCCTTCTGACTGAAAATGTACTTGAGGCTCTTATGATCTGTAAAGATATGACAATGAGTGCCGTATAAATAATGTCGCCAAATTTTTAGAGCAAAGACTACAGCTGCTAACTCCAGATCATGAGTCAGGTAATTAACTTCGTATGGTTTCAACTGTCGAGAGGCATAGGAAATCACCCTATCCTTTTGCATCAATACACATCCCAGACCCTGATTTGAAGCATCGCTGTATACCATGAATCCATCAGTTCCATCTGGTGACGTTAGTATAGGCGCTGTCGTCAGTCTCCTCTTAAGTTCATCAAAACTAGCCTGGCATTTCTCATTCCACACAAATCTCTGAGTCTTCCGCAACAGTTGAGTGAGCGGACAAGCAATTTTGGAAAAGACCACTACAAAATGGCGATAATATGCAGCAAGTCCTAAGAAGCTTCGGACTTCTTTCACGTTATTAGGAGATTCCCATTCCAAGATTGCTTCGAGTTTCTTCGAGTCCACCTGAACTCCGTCAGCTGATATCACATGCCTGGTGTTGTATTATTAAAATGTGTGTCCTTGCTAACCGAGATGGTTAGTCGAGTGGGGTTTTCTTCTTGTAGCCTGGTGGGTCCCATGTAGGGGTCCACGGCGCTGTAATATACTCTGAATATCTCGGGGGTATTACACACGTTTGCTTTTGAGTACATCTTTCCATCCTCAGACCGACGGGCAGTCTGAACGTACCATTCAGACGTTCGAGGATATGTTACGTGCGTGTGCGTTATACTGGAGTAATGACTGGGAGGAGCACCTGACCTTGATCGAGTTTACTTATAATAATATATCTGGCACGCGTCGATTAAGATGGCACCGTATGAGGCGCTTTATGGCCGACGATTTCGATCGCCGATATGTTGGGATGAGCCATCCGATCTAGTTGGCACCGAGCTGGATCTTGTGTTGGAGACGAGGGAGAAAGTTGAATTGATTAGAGAGAGGATGTTGGCGGCTCAGAGTCGACAAAAGTCTTATGCAGATGTTAGGCATCGACCCTTGGAGTTTGAGGAGGGAGATCATGTTTTGTTGAGGGTGTCTCAGTCGAAGGGAGTTTTCCGTTTTGGGAGAAAGGGGAAGCTCAGCCCGAGGTATATTGGACCTTTCGAGATATTAGAGAGAGTTAACGAGTTGGCGTACTGTTTGTCTTTCCCTCCGTCGTTGAGTAATGTGCATAGTATATTTCATATATCTCAGCTGAGGAAGTATGTTCCGGACCCGTCCCATGTTATTGATTTCGGGGACGTGGAGATCGAGAAGGACGTTACGTTCGAGGAGAGGCCCGTTAAAATTTTACAGCGTCGAGACAAGCAGTTAAGACACAAAACCATTCCTTTGTTTAAAGTGCAATGGTCGAGGCACAGTGTAGAAGAAGCAACGTGGGAGTTGGAGGAGGATATGCATTCGAGGCACCCCGAGCTTTTTGATTCTTAAGTTTCGGGATGAAACTTCTTTTTAGAGGGGGAGAATGTAATATACGTGCCTTTCCATTTTTAGCACTTTCCATTTTGGGTGTATGTCTATTTTTATCGACTCGCTTGTAACCGTTTTTACGTTTTGAATCTACTTTATTCTTGGAGTTTTTCCATTTGGACGAGTTTCGGAGATGTTTTTACGTAATTCTATTCTATGGTTTAGTGGTTCGTGTTGAGAGTTTCGGTTTGTTAATCCGACGTCGTATCGTGGATTTTGGATGTTTGGGCCGTTTTGTAATTTCCTATAAGTTTAGGGAATTTTATCTTCTATTGTCGTATTTCAAATTCTCGGGTAGTCGGAAGTGTATTTGCTTTCAGCACTTAACTTCGTTATCGTGAATATTCCATATTGACGTTTTGGATTATGTCCCTGTGTTGCGTCGTGACTTCGTCCAGCCGGTAGAGTTAACTGCTTTCGGCAGTGCTGCACTGCTGCATGCATAATGAACGTTATGCATGCTAGCTAGCGTGCGCTATCGATACCTATATAACGTACGTTATGCCCCAGCGATAACGTACGTTATGCCCCAGCGATAACGTACATTATGACCTTCAGCAATTTGGACAGTGGGTCTGCCCAGTGTTGCCCAGTCCCTTACGTACGTAAACATGCTGTGTTACGTACGTAAGCCCCCCTTATAGCGTATGCTAGCCTTCTGATGTAGCGTACGCTATCGTCCCCATCATTTTGGACAGACTGTTCTGCTTAGCCATTACGTACGCTAATACTTGAGTGTTACGTGTAACGTATGTTAACCAGCTCATATAGCATACGTAATGAAGGGGCCACATTTTATAAACCTGAGTTGACCTTCACTTCGTCATTTCCTCTTCTACTTCTTCTTCATCCGAGAGCTGTGAGATTTGTGCGATTCTTCCATTTTTGCCTGTGGAATTCTTCGTGAGATCGATTTTTGGGTTCCAAGTGAAGTTTATTATCATCCTAATCCATCTCTTCCGCCCTAACCCAAGGTATTTCATCTAAAACCCTACCTTTGTTCATTTTGGGGATTTTTCGGGATTTGTTGAGATTAAACTCAAATTGTTCGGTGATGTTGTTATATTTCTTTTCGATTATCGTTATTGGGTGATTTCCAATCCATTTCCTTCGAGTTTAATCCATGAGTTGTTGTTTTGGGGAGGTTTTGTGAAAACCCTCGCCCGTATCGATCGAACATAGGTTGTTATAGCTTGTAATCGGGGTTTTGGGAGTATTCCATTCCGTTGTTGTTGTCGTATAGGACTGAGTTTTTGTTAATCCTTCGTTTAGGATCGGTCGTGTTCGCTCCGGATCAGTCGTAGTTGTTGTCCAATTCCGTTTGGTTGAAGATGTCTCCAAGGCAAGTACTTTACATTTGTTTACATGTTCTAGTATTTGAATTATAGCTTTTCGTGTTTGTTGTGGATGTATATGTGTATGTTCACCTAGGGACGGTCTGACGGGGCCTCTACGGATACATATTGCCGTGAATGTGAGTATCACGAACTAGGGTTAACCACCCAGGGATGTCCGACGTGTAACACCCCCAGAATACGACCGGGAATGTCACACGCCGTAGACCCTTATCACAAGGATCCACCAGGCTAAACTCCAAAAGACTACTCAAAGATTGACCGGCCGGGGTCAAAATTTAATACGAAGCAGACCGACAAGGTCATAAACCAATTCAGAAACTAACGACATTCATATTACAATGACAACAATAAACTTGAACACAGAAAAGAATGACAACTCAATTTAATAAATGATAATTACACCCATGCAAGGGTGAATACTCGAACGACAGAGAAATACCGACCAAAATGATACAAAAGAAAAGACTCTGACTCTGGTGTGATTAGCATCGTCGTCTTCCATCTCCTTCCAAGCCAATCCCGTGACTGCTCCCGAGCTGCCAAAACCTGAGCGCATAACAGGCACCCACCCCCCGAAAACTCGGGGGTTAGCAAACTGGAATTTTGCTAGTGCAAGTACATAATATACAAGATATACGAACAGTAGCAACATAAAATTCAACCGCCATGAAGCCTTAGCACAAACCATACATTCCTATAATCAACACAGAGTACACTCGCATACACAAGGTGAAAGACAATCACATAGTAATATTCTCTTTACGGAACATAACATCAATGAAACTTTATACGAGCCCAAGGAGTCAGGAAGATCCCTTTTGTAAAAGGAAAAGTATTTTGATAAGATAGTTTGCAATCATTATTATTGACTCGGGCCGTTTAGGGGTTTTTAAAATCGAATGGGAATACTTTTGGAAATAATTTCAAAAACTCTCGGGTCCTTGACCCAACGTATGGAAAACGATTACACAAAAACCAAGTCAACTTATTTGGGGTTCTCAACCCAATTTATAGAACACTGTCACAAACGAAATCATTACAACATCTCACAGGGTTCTCAACCCATTCCAAATAACATCATCATGAAATCAATCATCTCAACATTCCCCAGGGTCCTCGACCCAAAACACAGAATAGCACCACAATACAATCAAAGGTACAAAACTCTCATTCGACATATCCTGCTCAAGACCCCCGATTAATTAACCCTGAGATTTCACAAACCTCCGTGGTGATCTAACCCTGATACCAACGCTTTAAAAACAATTTGAAACAAGCTTTCAAAAACACGGATTTCGGTCTGTATCAAGACAAACATATAAATTGAGTTGAAAGAATTTGAGATACGAACACCGTTCGGTAACGGGGTCTTAGCTATCACTCAAATACCCGTAACCAATAAGCCCGCCAGCGCCTCCACCGCACACTGTGCACCGGCGTTCACTCCACTATGTCGGCCGCTCCTTGAACATGTCACCGCACCGGCGTCACTCCCGCAAGAGCCGCCTTGCACGTGCATTAGGTGACACCGCGTTCACCACCCATATGGAGCCGCACATTGCAACATACACTGTGCCGGAGTACACCGCCCGCCTCGTAGGTTCCGGATATGACGTTTCTCACAACAAGTATCCACATTGTTCAAACATCAAGCACACGGACAATTGTCACAACAATTTTCAACTCGGTACATCAAGTCACACAATTTCTCCGCCACCCATATCCACACAAATAAACAATAACACGCACGTTATCAATCAAACTCAATCAACACCGCACATATATCTCTATGTTGCGACTCAACCGAATATATACACCTTTATATATATAGATATATATATATATATAAATATATAACCTCACTATATTATATGAATAACTATAGTTCGCCCATCAATCCAAGTTGAGTACGTCAACTAATGTTAGAATTCAACACTCGTCGATCACCGACATAAACTTATATATTAATATACGTATATACATACATATATTTAACATGTAACTATATATATAAACACACACATATATATATATACACATGCATATATATACCTCCATATAAACTCATACACTTCGACAACAATGATTTCACGCAGTTACAATTCGTATATCGAGGTACTTGCCTTGGTAATACGATGCGAAGGAGACGACGAAGGAATCGGTTCCGGTCCGAACAATCCTCTCAAATCCGACCCTAACACAATAATGATTTACAATCAATCTCACATCATGAATACGAAGAAAATTCCTCCTAGATCTACCCGTTGGGACAATTTATCGAACACCAAGAGTGCGTAGGGAATTGAAATCGGTTAACGGCGAACTAACAGGATTTCATCCCAACCAAAAACAAGAAAACCAAGGGTCACGAGAGTACTATCAAAATCTAACAACAACATCCGTTAATTCGGATTAAAACACAAGATCACCACCAAACCCTCCCCAAAATCATTCTAGGGTTAAAGGAGTTCTCACCTCTTGAAGATTCAAGCCCTATAATCCGAAGAACACGAGCTAGATCCACAATCCGAGCTACACGATCGAAGGAAGATGAAGAAAAACACACAATCAAAAGGGTGGATGGAGAAGAAATCCCCCTCTCAACCCTCTCTCTCTCGCGCACGGTGGAAGAAAAGGAGGAAATGAGCGAAACTCGCTGAAAACACCCAGTTATAGCGCTGACCGCATTGTGTGCCGCGGCTCACCAGGCTGCACAGGCCAAAAATTGCGCCGGTGGTCGGCCGACCGCTCGTTGCCGCGGCTCATTCGAGGGTGCCGCGGCTCGACTTCGGCATGTGCCGCGGCATCACGGACCGTGCCGGGCACGCGGACAGAGGTTTTAGCCGGCAGTGCCACACGGGTGTGCCGCGGCCCGGACAAGTGTGCCGCGGCACCGACTGGCCAGAAGCCGCGGCGCACAATCCTTGTGCCGCGGCACACGGCAGACCTGCTCGGCCAACAATCGGTAGTATGTGTGCCGCAGATCGACTTATTGGAAGCCGCGGCGCACAATCCTTGTGCCGCGCTCACACCCCCTCGGGTCCCAAAATGACGAAAAAGATCCTAAAGAGAATAAAAGCAATAGAATCGATATTTGGGCAACAATAACACGAAATGGAAGTACGGAACCCCAAAACGATCCGAGGTACACAACCAAGGTCGAACAAGGAACAAATTCCCTAAATTTCTAGAAGTTACAAAACGGCCCAAACATCCGAAAATCACGATACAACGTCGGATTAACAATCCGAAACTCACAACATGATCTACTCAATCATACGAACTCATGGAAGTAAGAAAATGACGAAATCGAACGAGTTTAACGAGAATCAAATGCACATGAGACAAAATATAACACAAGATGAAATTACGTAAAAACATCATCGAGACCCGTCTAAGCGGAGAAACTCCAAGAACAAAATAGGTTCAGAATTCCAAAACAGTGTCAAGCGAGTTGTCGAAACGGACCTCCGCCGGAAAATGAAAATTACCGGAAATCGAATTTGCGGATATTACATTCTACCCTCCTTAAAAGAAGTTTCGTCCCGAAACTTAAAATAGAGAGCGGCGGAATAATCAAGGAAATAACTACTTGCTCAGCCCCAAATCATCACGAGCAAAGCGCGAATGCAAGGTTCCAGAAATACGATGAGTTGAGGCGAAGGGGTATGAATTTGGATACCAAAGCTCCCCGAGTTCTGAAAATCATGTTTCGAGCTCAACCAACCACAATCCAAGTTCATAACACATTCGGAAGTGTCAATTGCACGTGTGGGAATAATAGTTCCGAACAAAATTTGCAAGAATTAGGTTCAGATATGGAAAGACCACAATAATTCACGGGTTTTAACAAAACAGCTCAAATTGCCTCGAGGACGGAGTTAAGTAGAACAAGATAGTTTAAAATCTTCGAGAGGATCATAATTGAGTTACCAACAATGAAAAATCAAACAATGCCGAAAATACCAAGGAAAGTACGGGTAATACACTTCCCCATACTAAAAGGTATTTCGATCACAAACTTAGAACAACAAGAGTTGGAAATATAGAGCAATGAAATGAAGAACGATCAAAGTCACGATTGTTCAAAACAAAGAACGATTAGACATATTGCAAAATATTCATCCTCCCATGTTAGGCTCTTCTAAGGAAACATAGGGTTTCGGGACATTCTCCAGCCGCTTGCTCTGCTCGCCAATAGGGTAGCATTCCTTGCCGGATCGGAAATTATCTCACAATGCTTCTCTCGATGACCTTCACACCCGCACTGGTAACAAGTCAAGAGTGGAAAGGGACAATTTGCACGAACATGTCCCCGACAATTACGCTTGAAGCACCCTCCTTCTTACCGAGAGTCACCGATGGCCGGCTTGGGACTCCAAGCGCTCACTCCCGATCGCGAAGACGACGCGTTCGAACGACGTGGGGTTTGGGAGCCTTAGACTCTTCACCGCCCAAAACTTCCCGATGTCCTCCGTCTCTTGGCTTCGCTCGAGGGCTCGACCACCGAGGAGATTTCATAAGATATCGTTTGATCTCGATACTCCCTCACCGTAGCATGGATAGTTGTCGACGAACCACCTTGTCGCTTCCACTTCCGTCATCACACTTACGTCCGCCAAGGCTCGACATACTAATACAGATAGTACCATTCAAAGATTATCAAATAATCAACAGACAAAGATACCACCCTTATCAACGCAAGGGTTTAGTTAACATCTATAGAATAACGGTAATATCGTAAAGCATAAAGTTTTATGAAGTCAAGTTCGAGTTCCTCGACGAGGACGATCATTATATGTATGCACTTAATGAAAACAAATTTTTGAAAAAGGGGCTAGTCACGTTGCGCCCAAGACTTGTAAACACTGTCTTTTATTTCGAAGAGGAAGTTTACATAATGACTCTAAAAATTATTTTCGAGTGATGAATAAAAGAAAAAAGAAATCGAAAATTAATTCGTAACTAATTTGAAATATTTCGAAAATGTTGAGTCCCAAATATCAAAATTTTGAAAATCTTTCCTCTTCTTCAAAAATGTTTATTCGAAAGAATTCTCCACCGAGATACGTGACCATTTAACATGACGGTATTAATTCATGGCTTTACACAATGTTAGAAAATTTCAAAGCATTGCTTTAAAATATTCGAATACTATAGCCGTGGGCCGTCTGGAACCCACTGTGCAAAAATTCCTTAAAAAAAATGATCTAAATGCCAAAAAGGCCGAGGTCGGTAATATTCTCAAATACTCACAAAAGTCATTTATGAAATATCAAATACCGTCATAAGAATACTATCAAAATATGCAAGACCAAAATATCAAAACTCGGTTTGCAAGATAACAAAAACCATCTTAAAATTCTCATGCGGTGGATAACATTATCCTTCGTAAAGTCATTCTAATAAAGTACCAAAAGCATAAACATGCTCGACTTAGAAGCATACTACGCAACTATTTATACTGGATCGCATACGCATGTTATATCCTAAAACGATAATATCACCAACAAGTTCCAATTCCTAGTTCACATTAAGCATATTAGCACAATGTAATCAAATACGTATATAAGGGGACTTACGATCGGAGGCTTACCATCACGTATTGCCTAAGATGATGTCGGAACCACGATACTAATCACAACTCGATGCGCGCGACTTACACAAGACATGGACTTGACCCAACGGCCTAGGTTTTTCGCAAACCTAAGCTCGATACCATAAATGTAACACCCCTGCAATACGACCGGAATGTCACACGCCGTAGACCCTTATCACAAGGATCCACCAAAGCAAACTCCAAAAGACTACTCAAAGATTGACCGGCCGGGGTCAAAATTTAATACGAAGGCATCGACAAGGTCATAAACCAATTCAAACTAACGACATTCATATTACAATGACAACAATAAACTTGAACACGTAAAAGAATGACAACTCAATTTAATAAATGATAATTACACCCATGCAAGGGTGAATACTCGAACGACAGAGAAATACCGACCAAAATGATACAAAAGAAAAGACTCGACTGGTGTGATTAGCATCGCTGCCTTCCATCTCCTTCCAAGCCAATCCCGTGATCGCTCCCGAGCCGCCAAAACCCGAGAGCATAACAGCACCCACCCCCGAAAACTGGGGTTAGC
Organism: Orobanche coerulescens; assembly: GCA_033398695.1. Taxonomy (NCBI): domain Eukaryota; kingdom Viridiplantae; phylum Streptophyta; class Magnoliopsida; order Lamiales; family Orobanchaceae; genus Orobanche; species Orobanche coerulescens. The sequence goes on along the minus strand of CM065816.1, from coordinate 110,522,051 downwards.
AACCGGAATTTTGCTAGTGCAAGTACATAATATACAAGATATACGAACAAGAATAACATAAAATTCAACCGCCGTGAAGCCTTAGCACAAACCATACATTCCTATAATCAACACAGAGTACACTCGCATACACAAGGTGAAAGACAATCACATAGTCATATTCTCTTTACGGAACATAACATCAATGAAACTTTATACGAGCCCAAGGAGTCGAAGATCCCTTTGTAAAAGGAAAAGTATTTTGATAAGATAGTTTGCAATCATTATTATTGACTTCGGCCGTTTAGGGGTTTTTAAAATCGAATGGGAATACTTTTGGAAATAATTTCAAAAACTCTCGGGTCCTTGACCCAACGTATGGAAAACGATTACACAAAACCAAGTCAACTTATTTGGGGTTCTCAACCCAATTTATAGAACACCGTCACAAACGAAATCATTACAACATCTCACGGGGTTCTCAACCCATTCCAAATAACATCATCATCAAATCAATCATCTCAACATTCCCGTGGTCCTCGACCCAAAACACGTAATAGCACCACAATACAATCAAAGGTACAAAACTCTCATTCGACATATCCCGCTCAAGACCCCGACATTAACCCTCGAGATTTCACAAACCTCCGTGGTTAACTAACCCGATACCAACGCTTTAAAAAATTTGAAACAAGCTTTCAAAAACACGGATTGCGGTCTCAGTATCAAGACAAACATAAAAAGTGAGTTGAAAGAATTTGAGATACGAACATCGTTCGTAACGGGTCTTAGCTATCACTCAAATACCCGTAACCAATAAGCTGCCAGTGCCTCCACCGCACACTGCACCGGCGTTCACTCCACTATGTCGGCCGCTCCTTGAACATGTCACCGCACCGGCGTCACTCCCGCAAGAGCCGCCTTGCACGCGCATTAGGTGACACCGGCGTTCACCACCCATATGGAGCCGCACATTGCAACAGACACCGTGCCGAGTACACCGCCCGCCCTCGTAGGTTCCGGATATGACGTTTCTCACAACAAGTATCCACATTGTTCAAACATCAAGCACACGGACAATTGTCACAACAATTTTCAACTCGGTACATCAAGTCACACAATTTCTCCGCCAGTCCATATCCACACAAATAAACAATAACACGCACGTTATCAATCAAACTCAATCAACACCGCACATATATCTCTATGTTGCGACTCAACCGAATATATACACCTTTATATATATATATATATATATAAATATATAACCTCACTATATTATATAAATAACTATAGTTCGCCCATCAATCCAAGTTGAGTACGTCAACTAATGTTAGAATTCAACACTCGTCGATCACCGACATAAACTTATATATTAATATACGTATATACATACATATATTTAACATGTAACTATATATATAAACACACATATATATATATATATATATATATACACATACATATATATACCTCCATATAAACTCATACACTTCGACAACAATGATTTCACGCAGTTACAATTCGTATATCGAGGTACTTGCCTTGGTAATACGACGCGAAGGAGACGACGAAGGAATCGGTTTCGGTCCGAACAATCCTCTCAAATCCGACCCTAACACAATAATGATATACAATCAATCTCACATCATGAATACGAAGAAAATTCCTCCTAGATCTACCCGTTGGGACAATTTATCGAACACCAAGAGTGCGTAGGGAATTGAAATCGGTTAACGGCGAACTAACGGGATTTCATCCCAACCAAAAACAAGAAAACCAAGGGTCACGAGAGTACTATCAAAATCTAACAACAACATCGGTTAATTCGGATTAAAACACAAGATCACCACCAAACCCTCCCCAAAATCATTCTAGGGTTAAAGGAGTTCTCACCTCTTGAAGATTCAAGCCCTATAATCCGAAGAACACGAGCTAGATCCACAATCCGAGCTACACGATCGAAGGAAGATGAAGAAAAACACACAATCAAAAGGGTGGATGGTGAAGAAATCCCCTCTCAACCCTCTCTCTCGCGCACGGTGGAAGAAAAGGAGGAAATGAGCGAAACTCATGAAAACACCCGATTATAGCGCCGACCGCATTGTGTGCCGCGGCTCACGACCAGGCCGCGGCACAGGGCCAAAAATTGAGCCCGGTGGTCGGCCGACCGCTCGTTGTGCCGCGGCTCATTCGGAGGGTGCCGCGGCTCGGACTCGGCATGTGCCGCTGCTGATCGTGCCGGGCACGCAGACAGAGGTTTTAGCGGCAGTGCCACACGGTGTGCTGCGGCCGGACAAGTGTGCCGCGGCACCGACTTACTGGCTGTGTGACGGGCGCACAATCCTTGTGCCGCGGCACACTGCATACCGCTCGGCCAACAATCGGGTAGTATGTGTGCCGCGGCGCACAATCCTTGTGCCGCGGCTCACACCCCTCGGGTCCCAAAATGACGAAAAAGATCCTAAAGAGAATAAAAGCAATAGGAATCGATATTTGGGCAACAATAACACGAAATGGAAGTACGGAACCCCAAAACGATCTGAGGTACACAACCAAGGTCGAACAAGGAACAAATTCCCTAAATTTCTAGGAAGTTACAAAAACGGCCCAAACATCCGAAAATCACGATACAACGTCGGATTAACAATCCGAAACTCACAACATGATCTACTCAATCATACGAACTCATGGAAGTAAGAAAATGACGAAATCGAACGAGTTTAACGAGAATCAAATGCACATGAGACAAAATATAACACAAGATGAAATTACGTAAAAACATCATCGAGACCCGTCTAAGCGGAGAAACTCCAAGAACAAAATAGGTTCAGAATTCCTAAACAGTGTCAAGCGAGTTGTCGAAACGGACCTCCGCCGGAAAATGAAAATTATCGGAAATCGAATTTGCGGATATTACACGACGGGGCTCTACGGGGTACGGTGGCCGTGAGTCTCGTACCAACGGTTAACTTTGAATTGTTTTGTTGGAGAAATGCGTTTTGTGCTTGTGCACCGTGAATATTCCGTAATATAAATGATTTCTAAAATGATTTTTGGCGCATATTTCATCTGATTAGAATGGTAATTCAAATGGATTGTACTTGCACTAGCAGTTGTCGCTAACTCCTTAAATGGGGGAAATACTTTTGTATTTCAGGTACATGTCATGGAAGCCAACGAGCATGCGAGCCGTATGAGAATGATGGGCAAGCGTGATTCTGTTCAGTGGTTTTCCATTGCTGTCTTGTTCTGGAGTTTATTTATTATGTTATTTGCTTAAGTACTCGAGTACTTCTTTCTTCAATTTATTAATATTGTGTACCCGCTTTGGGAGTGGATTTTGATGTCGAATTGTATTATCAAATTTGGGTATTTGGTTTTGAATGTCGTCGATTGAGAAATTATCTGTTTGTTGATGATGTATGTCTTTGTCGAATGTCGTGTTGGTAAGTTAGCCTGGTGGATTCCAAAGTGTGGGGTCCACGGCGCTGTAACATGCCCTGATCGTCTTGGGGGTGTTACAAGAGTAAAGTTGAAGTAGACAAAAATTGGGTGTTCTTGAGCAAAAATTCCCTAAATCCAATATTTATGTGGATGATTCTTGTTAGGAGACGTTAGGATATGATAAACTATGTGTAATTTCTCTTATTTTGCTTGAAAATCAAAAAAAAATTGAAAGGGGCGATTTTTGGGGTTAGGATTTGTAACACCCCGAGATATTCGGAATAATTACAACGCAGTAAATCCTTTAAGTAAGGATTACAAGGCTAATTAGAAGAAATGTAAATATAATACAACAGTACCATAAAAGTTCAAAATACAAAACCGGTTTCAACTGATCAAGTGAGTTCATTAATACAACCATCTCGAAATATTATTAAAACACATGTACTCGAGTACTGAAAATAATCCAAAGGACAAGTCATAATAACAATAAACATCACTGAGCCCCTTCGTCGTCACGTCGGTACTATTCCTCGGCTACCTGAACATCAAAACAAATGTCCACCCCCGAAGGGGTTAGCAAAAGGATGCTAGTACAAGTATCATATTAAACAAATCGAATATGCAACAACAATGCATAACCAAATACACACCACGGACTTCTGCTACGGAATCCAACAATGCGAATCCACAAGATTCCATTAACACAATATGGGTATTCCAATGATCCAGCGCCCTCAGCATAGATCCCAAGATGATCCTGTCGGACCAACACGAAGTGGAAAAAACCCGTCCAATGATCCAGCGCCCTCATCATAGATCCCAAAATGATCCCGTCGGACCAACACGAGGTGGACATCCGATCCAGCGCCCTCAGCATAGATCGCACAACATACACAAACACAACTCATGCATACATATATGCAAATCTCTATGTCCATCTACATGAACATATAAACACTCGATAACGAATATCATACAATTCAACGAAATAAATCCCATGTTCAACAACATGAATAAACCACATGCATGCTCAAAAGGCCAACATTAACAAATTATGATACGCGCCTTAGAGTGGCGATAAGGGTTGTTACTACGAAGAAGAAATCTTCAACCAGCTCGAAGAACTCTCACTCGATCAATCCACCAAAACTCGAACCTTCAACGAATAATAACACCGGTATAACTAACGGTTCCGGATAATGGGTTTAATCATCAAGAACATTAAAAAGAGCTTGATATACTCAAACATATGAGCTTACTACACTGCCCTATATCAATTCGGATTCGAATCAACATTAGGATACTAACCCGACAAAAACACGTAGTATCCTACCTAAGATCAAATGTATCCTACGGTCGGATTCTTCAATACATCACAGGATAATTCTTCTTACAATGATTCTAATCATGTTCTTCATATATCCAAACCAATCAATAAATCGAAATTACTCCGTAGAACACCGCAAGAACTTGATTACTAGGTTCACTTGATACATCATCTTCATCTTCAAGAAAAATATCCTAAGTTCAATCCATTCAATGTCCCAATACATATAATTCCATTATGTAATACATAAGAACTTGATAATCTCCATAAACTGGCCATAATCGGTTTTGTAGCTACATGATTGTGCTTAGGAGTTCAAACACTACAAGGTTCAATGTTCTATACGATGAAGAAGTACCGAAACATCAAAAATATCCTTCTAACAACATGATGTTCGACCACGCACGAATTTAACTGACTAGATAATCTCAAAACATGTTCAAAACATCCTTAAGAATACTTAATCTAGTTGGTGAAAAATCACCTACCTCAAATTAGTGAAGAACAAGGAGGAACTTGAAGAAATTCAACACCGAGAGCTTGAACACCAATCTCCAATGGTCTAAAATCTTCAAACTCGAGCTAGGATGATGATATGAGAGGTTTATGATGGAGAGAGTGACTCTCTAAGTCTCAGAAATCGAGTATAGGAAGTGGTGAAATCTGAAAAATGAAAAAGGGTGTTATCCTATATATAGAAATGGTTATTAGTGCGCGCTATGGCTCTATCCCTAGCGTGCGCTAACGGGCTTGCAGCCTACTGACTCTGACGGGTCTCGGCATAGCGTACGCTAAACAGCCTTACGTGCACTAAAATCAACAATTAGCATACGTTAACAACTATTATTAGCATGCGCTAACGGCTGAATGAAAGTTCACTGACCTCACTGTACTAGACTTAGCGTGCGCTAGCCTCATAACATTAGCATACGCTAAGCACCGTTGACTCGACTTTTCCAAAAGCCGTCCAGATTCATCCTGACATGTCCCGACCAAAATCCGTGGCTGGTCTCACCTACCACCCTGTCTTAATCAAGTTAACTACGTGTAGCGCGCGTTATAACTCATACGTAGCGTGCGCTAGCTAACTCAATTAGCGCGCGTTAATGCTAAGATGTTAGCGTGTGCTACTAGTGCACAAAAATGCAAGTATGAACAACATGCATGAAATCATACGCTCAACAACACAGGATCATGAAATACGGAGGAAAATACTCAGACCAAAATGAAATAAATACAGTATCACGAGGTTTAAATACACATCAGAAATCTCGGGTATTACATACTCTCTCACTAAAAATAAGTTTCGTCCCGAAACTTAAGATGAAAACAACTCTGGATATCTAGCCTTCATACTGTCCTCCGTTTCCCAAGTGGCCTCTTCAGCTCCATGTCGTGACCATTGTACTTTAACCAAGGGTATTGGTTTATTACTCAATTGTTTGATTCGACTCTCAAGTATCTTGATTGGTTTCTCCTCGAACGATCGATCATTAGCCATCTCAATCTCGCCGAAATCTATGATATGACTGGGATCTGGTACATACTTCCATAACTGGGATACATGAAACATATTGTGAACGTGACTCAGCGATGGCGGTAAGGCCAACCTGTATGCTAAATCCCCAACTCTCTCGAGGATCTCAAATGGTCTGATATATCTCGGACTCAGCTTTCCTTTCCTTCCAAAACGGAAAATTCCCCGGGTAGGAGAAACCTTCAACAGCACGTGATCCCCAATCTCAAACTCCAACGGGCGACAGTGCACATCTGCATAAGACTTCTGTCGACTCTGGGCAGTCAACAACTGTTCCCGAATTAGAGCTACCTTCTCTTGAGTCTGCACTATCAACTCTGGTTCCATCCCAATCAAGTCAGGAATCATCCTAACACAGGGGCGATCTACATCTTCTTCCGTACAACGCTTTAAACGGTGCCATCTTAATGGAAGCATGCCAACTATTATTGTAGGTGAATTCAATCAAGGGCAAATGAACCTCCCAATCGGTTGACCAGTCTAAGGCACAAGCTCTAAGCATGTCTTCTATTGTCTGAATAGTCCTTTCGGACTGACCGTCCGTCTGAGGATGATAAGCCGTGCTAAAGTTCAGTTCGGTTCCCAAAGCCCTGTGAACTGCCTTCCAAAAGTGCGATACGAAGCGACCATCTCGATCCGAAAGAATGGTCTTCGGTGTACCATGCAACCGTACTATCTCTGAAATAAATACTCGCTCTAATTTCTCGGGTCCCCAAGTGTCTTTAATTCCTAGGAAATGAGCCGACTTGGTTAGTCGATCAACTACAACCCAAACCATGTTCATTCCCGTCTTGGTCCTTGGCATATTGGTGATGAAATCCATCGATATATCCTCTCACTTCCACTCAGGGATCGGAAGTGGCTTCAACATTCCGGCAGGTCGCTGATGTTCGATCCTAACCTGTTGACAAGTCAAACACTTCAAAACGTATTTTGCTACGTCCTTCTTCATATTTCCCCACCAGAAGTTTTGTTTTAGATCCTAATACATCTTACTGCTGCCCGGGTGAATAGAATAGGGCGCGTTGTGAGCTTCTTTCAGAATCATCTGTCTCAAAACATCATCATCAGGAACGCAAAGTCGACTCTAAAATCTCAGAACTCCATCATCCTGCATCACGAATCTTGGGGACTTTCCTTTGTTCACTTCGTCACATAATCGAAGAATCAGAGAATCACCCAATTGCTTAGATTTGATTTCTTCCACAAATGACGAAGTTAGTTCCATCACACACAGTTGCCATTGGACTCCCTGCGACCACACTTCGATTCCCTCGTGGATCAATTCTCATTGAAAGCTGGTTTGGGACGTGAGCGCTTCCCACACTCGAAGAGAAACAGGTTTACGGATCAGTGCATCAGCTACCACGTTCGCTTTGCCTGGATGATAGAGGATTTCCAAATCGTAATCCTTGATCAATTCCAGCTACCTTCTATGCCTCATGTTTAATTCCTTCTGACTGAAAATGTACTTGAGGCTCTTATGATCTGTAAAGATCTGACAATGAGTGCCGTATAAATAATGTCGCCAAATTTTTAGAGCAAAGACTACAGCTGCTAACTCCAGATCATGAGTCGGGTAATTAACTTCATATGGTTTCAACTGTCGAGAGGCATAGGCAATCACCCTATACTTTTGCATCAATACACATCCCAGACCCTGATTTGAAGCATCGCTGTATACCATGAATCCATCAGTTCCATCTGGTAACGCTAGTATAGGCGCTGTCGTCAGTCTCCTCTTAAGTTCATCAAAACTAGCCTGGCATTTCTCATTCCACACAAATCTCTGAGTCTTCTGCAACAGTTGAGTGAGCGGACGAGCAATTTTGGAAAAGACCTCTACAAAACGGCGATAATATGCAGCAAGTCCTAAGAAGCTTCGGACTTCTTTCACGTTATTAGGAGATTCCCATTCCAAGATTGCTTCGACTTTCTTCGAGTCCACCTGAACTCCGTCAGCTGATATCACATGCCCAAGGAAGGTTACTTCCCTAAGCCAGAACTCGCATTTGGAAAGTTTCGCATAAAGCTGTTCATTCCTCAAGGTGCTCAAAACAACACGTAAATGCTCAGCATGCTCCTCGGGGTCTTTCGAATAGATCAAGATGTCATCAATGAAAACGACCACAAACTTATCTAGGTATTCTAAGAATATCCGATTCATCAATTGCATAAATACCGCAGGAGCATTGGTAAGTCCGAATGGCATTACCATAAATTCATAGTGTCCGTACCAGGATCTGAAAGCAGATTTCGGTATGTCCGATTCCTTAATGCTCAACTAATGGTAACCTGATCGCAGATCGATCTTATAGAATACTCTGGCCCCCTGCAGTTGGTCAAACAATTCGTCGATCCGAGGTATAGGATACTTGTTCTTGATCGTCACCTTGTTTAGCTCCCTGTAATCAATACATAATCGGAGGGATCCATCTTTCTTCCGGACAAAGAGAACGGGTGCTCCCCAAGGAGAAATGCTAGGTTGAATGTAACCCTTCTACAATAATTCCTCCAGTTTCTTCTTTAGTTCATACATCTCGGTTGGCGCCATATGGTATGGTGCTCTGGAAATGGGAGCGGCTCCAGGTTCTAATTCAATATCGAACTCTACTTCTCTCCGTGGAGGTAACCCAGGTAGTTCGTCAGGGAATACATCTGAGAATTCTTTCACAACTGGAATAGATGAGAGCTCTACTCCTACTTCTTTCTTCATGACATAACACCAAAATCCGTGACAACCCTGCTTCAGTAATTTCACTGCTTTCATAACTTTGATCAATTTTCCCGAGCTTCTTGGTCTCCATCCTTTGAATAGATGTTCAGATCCGTCATCAGCAATGATAGAAATGAATCTCTTTCGGTAATTTAAAATAGCCCCATAACGGTTGAGCCAATCATCTCCGAGAATTAGATCGTCACCATGGATGTCGACTACAATAAGATTCGATGGCCAATCTTTACCTCCTATAGATACTGGAAAATCTCTAGTTTCTAAGGTTCCCACAATTCTCTCTCCACTCGGCAAACCCACAACATAAGGCTCACAATCAAATAAACACGAGATTTTCAAATGATTAACACATTTCAATGATATGAAAGAATGTGTAGCCCCTGAATCGAATAAGACACTAACTGGTTGCAAAAGGATCTGAATCATACCTGATGCAACAGCAGTGTTCTGATTGTCAGATTTTCTCATCTCGTACAGGCGCAGAGGAACGGACCCAGCACTGGATGCCTCTCTCTTCCCAATATTCTGCTGTTGAAACCCACTCTGCTGTGTTTGGTTCACACTTATCTCCTTCGGAACTGGCGCTGGAGTGCGAGTACCAAATGATCTAGTCACATTTATGCAAAAATTCGCACGGTGCCCTTCCTGCCCACATTCAAAACAAGTCACAGAAGGAACGGGACAATCACGTCGAATATGCCCTGCTCGACCACAATTAAAGCACTTCTTTGATGCGTCTGAAACTGTTGATGTTGTCCGGAACTTCTTTTCACCTCGAGAAGGATGTGGAGGTTTCCTAGATGAATAAAATGAAGACTGGCCCTTGCGGGCCCCACCACTCTTGTTTTCCGAGAAGTTGCCGGACACTTTCTGCTTCTTTGCCTCCATCGATTTCTCCACCGCTGCCTCTTTCATGTCGTAGGCCAGCGCTTTGTCTTGATAATGTCGCAACGTAGTACACTCGAATCCGAACATGTACTGCTGAATCTCCGGCTTCATCCGCATATCGAAATGAAAAATCTTCTCCGCCTCCGTCCTGACCAAGTGTCGCACACAAGTCAGCTGATGATTAAAAGTCTTGATTATGTCTGTCACAGATGCTTCCGAACTCTGCGGTGAGAAAAACTCTCGGATTTTAGCCTCTCTAACTGGACGAGGACAATATTGTGCTTCCATCATTAGTTTGAATTCCATCCAGTTAGCATTATGATTCTCAGGTCGAATAGCTTCCCACCATTCAAAAGCCTCCCCAGTCAGAAAATACTGGGCAATAGGAACTTTCTGGTCCTCGGGACAGTTAATCCCTGCAAATATCTTCTCTAACCCCTTCAGCCAATGATCCAAGTAAGTACCTCAGCAGAACCGTCAAATTTTGGCGGGTGCAATTTGACCACCTCAGTAAGCCATCTGTCTCCCCGATTATCCTCGTTATGGTGCTTTCCCATTGCCGTCTGCATTCGGTCAACTACCTGAGCGAACTGGTTTATCTGAGCAACCACTTGTTGAAGCACTCATGGCATGTCAGGATTTGCGTTGTCATTCGCTGATCCTTATTGTCCCCCAGAATGGGAGTCGGTTCGACTAGCCGATAATTCAGGGATAGTCGCTGAATCCTCCTGTCTCACATTACCACATCCGCGTCCACGACCGCATCCGCGTCCACGTCCTCCCCTCAACATACTGTAAACACAATTACTCAATATCCAGGGCAAAATTTTCAAAAATAAAGCCCGTCAAAATTCACAAAACAGAAATTAAGTACAACGGTAGTATAAGAGATTAGGAGACTTACAACCACGGTCCACATGACGACGCTGGCTGAACAGTGATGTTACGAACGACCCGTAAATCAAATAATGTAAACAGACCCAAAAACCCGACTGCCAAGATATCTATGAATCTTAGCTCCGATACCATATTCTGTAACACCCCGAGATATTTGGAATAATTACAGCGCCGTAAATCCTTTAAGTAAGGATTTACAAGGCTAATCAGAAGAAATGTAAATATAATACAACAGTACCATAAAAGTTCAAAATACAAAACCGGTTTCAACTGATCAAGTGAGTTCATTAATACAACCATCTCGAAATATTATTAAAACACACGTACTCGAGTACTGAAAATAATCCAAAGGACAAGTCACAATAACAATAAACATCACTGAGCCCCTTCGTCGTCACGTCGGTACTATGGCTGTTATCCCGCTCCTCGGCTACCTGAACATCAAAACAAATATCCACCCCCGAAGGGGTTAGCAAAACGATGCTGTACAAGTATCATATTAAACAAATCGAATATGCAACAACAATGCATAACCAAATACACAACACGGACTTCCGCTACCGGAATCCAACAATGCGAATCCACAAGATTCCATTAACACAATATGGGCATTCCAATGATCCAGCGCCCTCAGCACAGATCCCAAGATGATCCCGTCGGACCAACACGAGGTGGAAAAAACCCGTCCAATGATCCAGCGCCCTCAGCATAGATCCCAAGATGATCCCGTCGGACCAACACGAGGTGGACATCTGATCCAGCGCCCTCAGCATAGATCGCACAACATACACAAACACAACTCATGCATACATATATGCAAAATCGCTATGTCCATCTACATGAACATATAAACACTCGATAACGAATATCATACAATTCAATGAATTAAATCCCATGTTCAACAACATGAATAAACCACATGCATACTCAAAAGGCCAACATTAAAAAATTACGATACTTGTCTTAGAATGGCGATAAGGGTTGTTACTACAACAACAACAACATCTAAGCCTTAGTCCCAAAATAATTTGGGGTCGGCTAACATGAATCAAACTTTGAAACCGTCAATAATCGTTACATAAATAACATAAAAGGAAAAAAGAGGGAAAAAGTAGAGAAAAAAGCAAATAAAAAAAAAAGAGAATGAATGAAAAAAAAAAGAAAAAAAAAAAGAAAAAAAAGAAAGAAAAAAAAAAAAAAAGATAACATGAAATAAAAGAAAATAGGAATTAAAAAAAAAAAAAAAAGAATCAGACTTCATCCACCATCCGTATTCTTTCCCGCCACATTTGCCTCTCCATCGCCATACTTTCTCGAATTCCAAGAAACCGCATATCATTTTCAATCATCTTTATCCAAGTTTACTACGAAGAAGAAATCTTCAACCAGCTTGAAGAACTCTCACTCGATCAATCCACCAAAACTCGAACCTTCAACGAATAATAACATTGGTATAACTAACAATTCCGGATAATCGGTTTAATCATCAAGAACATTAAAAAGAGCTTGATATACTCAAACATATGAGCTTACTATGCTGCCCTATATCAATTCGGGTTCGGATCAACATTAGGATACTAACCCAACAAAAACACGTAGTATCCTACCTAAGATCAAATGTATCCTACGGTCGGATTCTTCAATACATCATAGGATAATTCTTCTTACAATGATTCTAATCATGTTCTTTATTTATCCAAACCAATCAATAAATCGAAATTACTCCGTAGAACACTGCAAGAACTTGATTACTAGGTTCACTTGATACATCATCTTCGTCTTCAAGAAAAATATCCTAAGTTCAATCCATTCAATGTCCCAATACGTATAATTCCATTATGTAATACATAAGAACTTGATAATCTCCATAAACTGGCCATAATCGGTTTTGTAGCTACATGATTGTGCTTAGGAGTTCAAACACTACAAGGTCCAATGTTCTATACGATGAAGAAGTACCGAAACATCGAAAATATCCTTCTAACAACATGATGTTCGACCACGCACGAATTTAACTGACTAGATAATCTCAAAACATGTTCAAAACATCCTTAAGAATACTTAATCTAGTTGGTGAAGAATCAGCTAACTCAAATTAGTGAAGAACAAGGAGGAACATGAAGAAATTCAACACCGAGTGCTTGAACACCAATCTCCAATGGTCTAAAATCTTCAAACTCGATCTAGGATGATGATATGAGAGGTTTAGGATGGAGAGAGTGACTCTCTAAGTCTCAGAAATCGAGTATAGGAAGTGGTGAAATCTGAAAAATGAAAAAGGGTGATGTCTTATATATAGAAATGGTTATTAGCGCGCGCTACGGCTCTATCCCTAGCATGCGCTAACGGGCTTGCAGGCTACTGACTCTGATGGGTCTCGGCATAGCGTATGCTAAACAGCCTTACGTGCGCTAAAATCAACAATTAGCGTACGTTAACAACTATTATTAGCGTGCGCTAACGGCTGAACTAAAGTTCACTGACCTCACTGTACTAGACTTAGCGTGCGCTAGCCTCATAACATTAGCGTGCGCTAAGCACCATTGACTCGACTTTTGCAAAAGCCGTCCAAATTCATCCCGACATGTCCCGACCAAAATCTGCGACTGATCGCACCTACCACCCTGTCTTAATTAAGTTGACTACGTGTAGCGCGCGCTACAACTCATACGTAGCATGCGCTAGCTAACTCAATTAGTGCGCGATAATGCTAAAATGTTAGCGTGCGCTACTAGTACACAAAAATGCAAGTATGAACAACATGCATGAAATCATACGCTCAACAACACAGGATCATTAAATACGGAGGAAAATACTCAAACCAAAATGAATAAATACAGTATCATGAGGTTCAAATACACATCAGAAATCTCGGGTATTACAGGATCGGCCGAGAGAGAGGAAGAGAGGTTTAGGGAATGGGGGAAACGAGCAACAAAAATCGTTGGGTTGTATTTTTACCTACCACGATAGGGCCGTGTCCGGATATGATTGTAACACCCCCGAGATATTCGAGGCGTATTACAGCGCCGTGGATCCCTACATGGGACCCACCAGGCTAAAACAAGAAAAACACCACTCGACTAACCGTCTCGGTTAGCAAGGAAACAATTGTTAACAACAAGAACATAAAAGACCACGTCCGGTACAACCGGCATAATGAACATCAACCGACAAATATAGTAACTTCAATGAAGACTAATCACAATCCGAAAGGAAAAGCCTAAGTACTCGCGAGTACAATCTATAAGTTTACAATTTGGAAAATAACCATATCAAAAGAGACAATAGAAATAATAAGACTCAATTGCACATGTCAACAACCTTGGCCGGCATCCTCGTACCATCCCAGCGCCCGCTCGTCTGGCTGAACATAACCTGAAATCCATAACAAGAATTTCCCCACAATAGGTCCCCAAAGGGGTTAGCAATTACGCTAGTACAAGTATTCAAGGCAAACCAATCGCTTACACATTTCATAGTACAATGCACCAAATCATTTCAAAACCAAAACCAGACATGTCTTTTCCGTAAACAAGCAGTCAATCACATTTGCTTAGGACCGGGACGAAGCCACAAATCCCACTCGAGGCCTCTAAGGACCCTCCCGAGCTGGCCATATCATAAAACAAATCATGCACATTCATCGCCTAGGACTGGGACGAAACCAAAATCCCACTCGAGGCCTCTAAGGACCCTCCCGAGCTGGCTAGCTAAACAAACTCATGAATCCAGGGCTAAAACCATTGGACTCCCTCCGTGATCCCGTCGGACCCTCCCGAGGTGAGCAAATCACACACAATATACATTACCATTTCAGGTTAAGCATAAAGGTTTCCAAAAATACTTGCCTTGAATAATTGACGACGCAACGAACGCAAAGGAAAGTCACCGACGAATGCTAGGAACCAATGAAACCGAACCTAACGATTCGAAGAATACAATCACAACCATTTCTAAATGAATACGGAATTGGAATACACCCAAAAACCCGCCTACGATTCATGTATATTCGTATATAAACAACAACGAGGGCGGACCACAACCAAGTCTTCTCGATTCCGTAAAAACCACGAAATATACCATGAATCCGTAGGGAAACTAAGAATACCAACAAGATTAATCACATTCATCATGAATTAATCAACAAAACGGAACGAATCGGACAAAAACGCAAAAACCCCCAAATCTCCCCAAAAGTAGGGTTCTAGAGATCTAACCTTGATCCACTGGATCAAATGATGTTATAGGATGATTGATCAATGATATAACCTCTAGAACTTCGTGGATTTGTTGTTCAACAACATGGCTCCATGTTAACCACACCTCCAGCCGCGGAAGAGAAGGAAAAGGATGAGAAAAATGGTGAAAAACCCGACTGCAGGGCCTTAAATAGGCTGCCTGCCGGCAGGGTTACGTACGTAACCGGCCAAGGGCTTACGTACGTAACCGGCCATGGCCGAGCCAACTTCCCCAAATCTGACGGCCCGTTACGTACGTTACCGGCCAGGGCCTTACGTACGTAACCGGACTTACGTACATAACTGCCGAGCACTACCGGCCGTAACTCGGCTAGTGCCGGCCTGGGCCCAGACTGCCCGGCCATGACTGGGCCGGGGCCAACTCCGACGGCCCGAACGACCCCGAAACCCGAACAATACGAATCGAAGATACGGTTACGAAGTACTCCCAAAGACGAATTCGAGCACCAAGAGAACACACGATTCCGACCACCCGAAGGCTCGAAATTC
Organism: Orobanche coerulescens; assembly: GCA_033398695.1. Taxonomy (NCBI): domain Eukaryota; kingdom Viridiplantae; phylum Streptophyta; class Magnoliopsida; order Lamiales; family Orobanchaceae; genus Orobanche; species Orobanche coerulescens. Next base: position 110,506,488 of record CM065816.1, on the reverse strand, counting down.
GACAACGGAAAGTAATTACCCCAAATTTGGGAAATTACGAAAATGGCCCAAAACGTCCAAAATACACGATACACGATTGAAACACCAAGACGAAGCTCGCAACATGAGTAATAACATTAAATGAACTTACGAGAAACTCGAAATAATAGTTTCGGATGAGAATTGCAAGAATCGAACTCAAGTGCGGAAAACCCGCTCAAAAAACACGAAACTGAATAAAACGATACCGAAACGAACTCGGATGACAAAAAGTGCAGAATTAATCATTCTCGTAATGACGAAACGGTCATGAGAGAGTCGTCAAAACGGACTTCCGCTGAAAAAAGAAAATTACCGAAGTCCGAAATTGCGGGTATTACATTCTACCCTCCTTAAAAGAAGTTTCGTCCCGAAACTTAAAACAAGTAGGGAGAAGAAAAATCCCGCCACGAAAACTCAACTATATTCACAAGAACCGGAAAACTCGTGCCCAATGGCGAAACGTTACAAGCAATGCAAAGGAAAATACGGCGTGAAAACACGTTCCACGACGACCAACACAACGCCACCGGTAGAGACAACAAGTGACGAGCGTCATCAAATATATAATACAATCAAGTCGATTATCCGAACAATTGCAAAACACAACGAACGAAAATCAACACGATTGACCAACCTAATGGTACATCAATCAACACGCGAGCCAATCGCTGAACAAATACGGAATTCCACCGCCCAAGGGTTGGAAGATCGAAAACGATACTAATTTCCTGAACTTAAGGAAATTAGGAAGGAGTCTGAACGCTCAACAATCACGAAACGGGGTCAACAAAAACTGGACAATCAATGATCGAACCATAACGATCGAGACAACAAAAATCGAACAATCATGTTTGGATCACGAAGAACAATAAGGTTCAGCCGACAACTCCGAGGTTCACATCTCGACTCGAGACAAAACATGATCCGGTGAAAACAAAAAGATGTGCACTCACATAAGATCCACAAGAAAGGGAATAGCAATTGAAAAGTCACAACGACAAACTAGAAATTCCAAAACAATACCACCCTCGTTCGATCAACAAAAGAAAGGGACAGGGCAAGCTCAGAAAATGTTAACGAACATAAACGAGTCGACAGAGTCGAAAACACAGAAGTTCCAAATCCGATCCACTTCAAATAAAAGAACTTAATTTCTGAAGTTCGAAACAACAAGGTAAGGAAATAACATAACATACAACTGATAGACCGCACCCCTCAGGGACTCCTCGGAGCCGGTCCTGATATCAATGCTCAAGTCTGTGCCTCGGAAGGCTCGGTAATCAACTCATAAAACTGAACATGATGTCCCTCAAGTCCGCACTTGAAACGCATCACAGGCGAGGAAGGACAAATTGCACGTACATTCCCCCAGCACATCACGGTTGAGATGCCTCGGCTCGGCATACTGAAAATACAGATGCTAGATACAATGGAACATAACACCGCAAAACAACATACCGGAGATGCCAACTCAGCATAACATGTCGACGCATACAAAAATCACAACAACAACGGCATCGTTCGACGATTACAACGGACCGAACGATAGCCAGCACACAATCACAAACATCACGAAACAATCACCCATGTGCATGCACAAAAATCCAAGCTTTAACAACTCACACTCGTGCGACAACATGCAAATTACCACGAGGCGATAAACAGTAAACACCAGTTCACACCTCTCACAGAGGGATACTACAACAAATGCGTGGCAACGCCTCGACGTTCATGCCACCAATTCGATCATACTCGGAAGCAAACATCATAACGACAACGCTAACATCATACATACATACCCAGCCCTCAAACGGGAATGGATAGGTTTTAAAAACAAAAACCTCCTTTTGAAAATAATTTATAAAAACACCGGTTGATCTTGAGTATCACCTTTCAAAAAAAGTACAAACGTGAAACATCGTTATCGAGACTTTGGAGAACCATTTCGCATTTGATAAAAAAATGAGGACACTTTCTCTTAGTGAAAAATTTTCAGAATATTCGACCCTCGGCTCTAGATAAAGTGTTTCTAAAATATTGAAAATATCTCAAACTATTTTGGTCCTCGAAGGAGAAGAATTTTGAAACATATTATGGCACCTTGGATGTACCACGAGAAAATAATTCATTTTAAAAGTATGTCTCGAAATTATTTTCTAAGATATTCAAGGTTTTTCAGAAGTACAATAGGCCAAAATGCCCAAAATTCACACGTATCAATATTCACTTAAACACATCATAGCACACGCATCAAATCGTTCAAAATTAAGACAGTGATATACAATCCCTAGGATATGTTTAACCACATCATTAAACAACAATCGGTTTCTCAAAATCGGATGCAAAATGAAATCAAGAACAAAACTACAAAAAGTAAATTCTAGGGATTCAAGAAAAATACTTAGATCCGGCGAAGAACAATGGATTAGATGATGTTATAATCACCTAGAATACTCCAAAACACCTTTGGATGGAAGAAAATCAGCCCAGATGCAAACCTTAGTCGCTACGTCTCAAACTCATGGAGGAAGAAGAAGAAATGAAGAAAAATGCAGATTCTAGACTGGTGTCCAGTATTTATACTGGACACAATTAGCGTGCGCTAATCATTAAGGTTAGCGTGCGCTATCACGGCACCAAACAAAACTCCTGACCAAAAATACATTGTTAGCGTGCGCTAACGAGAACTTCAGACCCAGTCCAGTAACTCCTGGACTGCCCTAAACTACCAGGTAGCGTGCGCTATCCTCCCCTTAGCGTGCTACCAACGCACTCTCGCGCGCGCTAGCCGCAAAGCGTAGCGTGCGCTAACGACTCAGAGGGGCAGCAACAGAACATCTCAGAGATGGGTATGACACCCCCAGATCCTCCTGGGAATATTACACACAGTAAACCCTTCTCACCAGGATGTACCAGGCTAAGCAAAATTTTCCACGTCAGCCAAAAAGACCGATGATGGAAATATTTTCCAAAACCCACAAAATCATTTATCAAACCGTCATAAAATGTTCAAGGCCAGAATGCCAAAACTCGATTTAGGGAATCGGTTTTACGAAATAAAACTCAGTTTGCAAAATACCGAAAGTCATTTTGAAAGAACTCACGCAGCGGATAAAATGCGGTTCAAAAATACATCAGCAGCAACAACACTCCTTGTATAAACCAAATACGAGAGTCGAATAAACACATATCGTGAAATCAACATCCACAGAAGGATTCCATCATTTAACAACTAATCTTACGAACAACTCGTGTCACACGAGGCACAACACAAGGAAGGGAGTCTTACATCCATAGGTCGCACGTAAATGACGATCGCCCCTCGATACTAATCACGACCAATGAACTCAGACGACGCGTCGGGATGCGACTAAGTCAGACAAAATCCGACGAGACAAAATTCAACAAACACAACTAGACTCAACAGCCTAGGTTTCCCCAAGCTAATCTGATTTTTAAAATTGTATACTCTAGTTATTCGAAAATAAAACCGATAAGTTAAAAAAAATCGTTTTCAAGACCCTTTCAAACACGACAAGGGTTTAACAGCGGTAGCATTTTATAAAATGTCCTAAAACACTTTTAAACATGACTTTGAAATACCGACACTAGGTTTTATTTGAAAATACAATGCTGGCTCGCCCAAATTTATGTCACTTTTCAAAAACCCACAATACGATCAAGTCTAAGAAATTTTTCAAGCATGCATGCCGCAAGTATTATTATTAATAGAAACACATTGGTTGTAAATAACAACAATTAGGCAAGTACCATCAATTCCCGAACACACGCATATACAACATTCAAAAATCACCAGTTCAACAAGCGCAACTCGGAAACACTAATTTCAAGCATATGTCACACTCTCCTCAAGTTTAACAGCATAACCAATGAACACCGATTCGGACACATGTCGAAACCATCTATGTGAGTTTCTCAACAAACTCTGCCATCAATACCTTTCCCGGAACATATCAATCCTCAAAACTTCCTCGTCATGAAAATACCATGGAGTAAAACTCAGATCTTTCGATCGCCAACGATCCTACCAACGCTAGGAAGTTTAAAGGTGGAAGGCTCACATGACGACAAACGGTCAAGCCCAGAACGGCGCACATACTCCAGAGAGATAAACGACTGCATAATACTAGAATCAAAAGTAAACGGACCGGATGGATCGAAAAAAAATAACTCGACGATAAGTAGGAGAGAGACAATCACAGTTCAAGAAATGGAAATACAATACGAGAAAACAAGAGAATCGAGTAAGGAAAACTTACGAGCACTGGATGTACTGAGATGCCGGTAGCGGTATGACAATGTGCAAAACAAAACACAACTAGACCCAAATAACCGACAAGCCTAGGTATCCATAAACCTAGAGCTCCGATACCATTTTCTGTAACACTCCCGAGATATTCGAGGTGTATTACAGCACCGTGGATCCCTACATGGGAGCCACCAGGCTAAAACAAGAAAAACACCACTTGACTAACCGTCTCGGTTAGCAAGGAAACAATTGTTAACAACAAGAACATAAAAGACCACGTCCGGTACAACCGGCATAATGAACATCAGCCGACAAATATAGTAACTTCAATAAAGACTAATCACAATCCGAAAGGAAAAGCCTAAGTACTCCCGAGTACAATCTATAAGTTTACAATTTAGAAAACAACCATATCAAAAGAGACACTAGAAATAATAAGACTCAATTGCACATGTCAACAACCTTGGCCGGCATCCTCGTACCATCCCAGCGCCCGCTCGTCTGGCTGAACATAACCTGAAATCTATAACAAGAATTTCCCCACAACGGGTCCCCAAAGGGGTTACCAATTATGCTAGTACAAGTATTCAAGGCAAACCAATCGCTTACACATTTCATAGTATAATGCACCAAATCATTTCAAAACCAAAACCAGACATGTCTTTTCCGGAAACAAACAGTCAATCACATTTGCCTAGGACCGGGACGAAGCCACAAATCCAACTCGAGGCCTCTAAGAACCCTCCCGAGCTGGCCATATCATAAAACAAATCAGGCACATGCATTGCCTAAGACCGGGACGAAGCCACAAATCCCGCTCGAGGCCTCTAAGGACCCTCCCGAGCTGGCTAGCTAAACAAACTCATGAATCCAGGGCTAAAACCATTGGACTCCCTCCGTGATCCCGTCAGACCCTCCCGAGGTGAGAAAATCACCCACAACATACATTACCATTTCATGTTAAGCATAAAGGTTTCCAAAAATACTTGCCTTGAATAATTGACGACGCAACGAATGGAAAGGAAAGTCACCGACGAATGCTAGGAACTAACGAAACCGAACCTAACGATTCGAAGAATACAATAACAACCATTTCTAAACAAATACGGAATTGGAATACACCCAAAAACCCACCTACAATTCATGTATATTCGTATATAAACAACAACGAGGGCGGACCACAACCAAACCTTCTTGATTCCGTAAAACCCGCGAAATATACCATGAATCCGTAGGGAAACTAAGAATACCAACAAGATTAATCATATTCATCATGAATTAGTCAACAAAACGGAACGAATCGGACAAAAACGCGAAAACCCCCAAATCTCCCCAAAAGTAGGGTTTTAGAGATCTAACCTTGATTCGCTGGATCAAAGGATGTTATAGGATAATTGATCAATGATATAACCTCTAGAACTTCGTGGATTTATTGTTCAACAACATGGCTCCATGTTAACCACACCTCCAACCGCGGAAGAGAAGGAAAAGGATGAGAAAAATGGTGAAAAACCCGGCTGCAGGGCCTTAAATAGGCTGCCTGTCGGCAAGTTTACGTACGTAACCGGCCAAGGGCTTACGTACGTAACCGGCCATGGCCGAGCCAACTGCCCCAAATCTTCTGGCCCGTTATGTACGTTACCGGCCAGGGCCTTACGTACGTAACCTGCCTTACGTACGTAACTGCCGAGCACTACCGGCCGTAACTCGGCGATGCGCTGAGCCCTGCCCGCCTGCCATGATCGGCCGGCCAACTCCGACGGCCCGAACGATCTCGAAACCCGAACCTGAATATGAATCAAAGATACGGTTACGAAGTACTCGCAAAGACGAATTCGAGCACTAAGAGAACACACGATTCCGACCACCCGAAGGCTCGAAATTCGACAACAAAAAGTAATTACCCCAAACTTTGAGAAATTACGAAAATGGCCCAAAACGTCCGAAATACACGATACACGATCGAAACACCAAGCCGAAGATCGCAACATGATTAATAACATTAAATGAACTTACGAGAAACTCGAAACAATAGTTTCGGACGAGATTCGCAAGAATCGAACTCAAGTGCGGAAAACCCGCTCCAAAAACACGGAACTCAATAAAACGATATCGAAACGAACTCGGATGATAAAAAGTGCAGAATTAATCATTCTCGGAATGACGAAACGGTCATGAGAGAGACGTCAAAAAGGACTTCTGCCGAAAAAAATTACCGAAGTCCGGAATTGCGGGTATTACAATGATACGACCATGTCTTACCTCGTGCAGTTCCTACGGACAGTGACACGACCGTGTCATATATTGACACGACCGTGTTTGGCATGATTTTTCTGATATGTGCTCCATATAAGTTTATCTGCAATTTTAACCCCAAAATTCAACTAATTAGCTCAATTCCCCAAAATAAAATAAAAAATGAACATAAGACAATAATAACTAAGTAAATCTATACTAAGCAAAACATGAAAATGAAAATAAAGCAATAAAAACATGGAGTTGCCTCCCAACCAGTGCAAAGTTTAACTTGTTCAGCCAGACGCATGTGAACAAAAATTCTTATGGCTCGATCAAAGTCATGACATACACATCCTCCTTCTAAGTAGGATGATAATGTGCTTGTTCGTTGTCCGTTTACTTTGAACAACTCAGTGTGTGTACTCATTAGCTCAACCACCCCAGACGGAAGCACTTTCTTGATCACAACGGACCCAGCCATCTTGAATTCATTTTTCCAGGGAACAATTTCAATCTCGAATTATAGAGCAACTCTTGTTGTCCCGGCATAAATTCACGTCGGATGATCATCTTTTCGTGCCATCGTTTTGACCTTTCTTTATAAATTCGAGAATTCTCGTAACACTCACTAAGAAATTCCTCCAATTTGTTCAGGTATAGCAATCTTTTCTTTCCAGCAGCCTCAAAATCCAAATTTATTTTCTTTACTACCCACAGTGTCACGGGGTGCAGCTCACTGAGGTTCAGGCCGTCGAATTCGTGCAGCGGATCACGAATCACCCGTGCGCCTAGGAGACTTCTGAGTCTCAGTCCGGCTACCATCAACGAGATTTCATAGAATACCAACATTAGAGATATCATGCACGGGTCCATTGTGCTGCGTAAAACTCTAGGCACCCGCATTTCCTTTGCCTCCGACCAACTAAGGGCCGGTATATCATACCATTCAAGCTTAACCCGCAATGGCACTCGGCTGTCACTCGCATGCCCGAAGTGCAATTACTCGTGCTCGACACTCACTCGGGACTTCCTAGGTGCAGTACCTTGGCGCCCTTGAGAGTACCTCACCCGAGACGGACAACCTTTTAGATCTTGGCTTAGATTCATGCCATCAATATATATTTGCCCCTCACGATGTTTGGGACTACTTTTCATACCGACATATTACCTTCAATCCGCAATGTGGTGTTGTCTCCCAACCACATGAACAAGCCAACGATCCCTCGCAGCATAGCCGGAACCGACAGCTAATGCTTACGAGTAAGCTCACGAGGCGTATGATTTAGATGAGTGCCTCGATTGCCCAATCGACATAGAGGAAGTGTTATATGGCCGACGGCATCCCTCCGGTCACACTAGAGCCTCTATGCCAACCTTAAGCCCAACGCAAACCACATAGGTCCTACGCCGCCCTAACGATTTCCAACTCGCTTGGGAACTCCTCGCACACTTCGAATGCTTAGAGTTGGCTACCCACACTACTACAAAAATATGAAAAGAAACCCCCTAAAATTGGCCTAAGAAACCCCTTTAGAGGGGGTCTTTAACTCAGCGGTGTCTTAGGTTAAGAGACCCCTTCAAACTAAAGGAAGCACTCATTTATAACAACCCCTTCAAAGAAACAATTCATACAAAGTAATATACACAAACCCAAGTGTTTAAATGCGGAGGACAAATGATCAACCAAATTGTTAGCTATCTTCCATTAACCAATCACATTACTTCTGACAAAATCTAAAACTATGACTAATTCATAGAAATAAATCATATTAACAGAGCATAAAAAATCAAAATGTAACAACAAAAAAGAAAAGAATCAATGACTTCCTCTAGCAAACCTGGTTTTCGTACTCCTTTGCATATTGCTCGTCTATTTTGAAAATGCGCTTCCTGGTTTCAACTCTTTTTGATCTTCTCAACATGCACCAAGAACATTATACACTAGTACAAAGTAATCATATCCAAAGCTAAAATTGTCTAATTTGTTGTAATAAATATAGCACAGTATTAAAAAAAAATTAAAATTTCAGAATCAAATGAACAAAAACAAAATCCCTAATACTTAAACTTTTCCAGTCAAAAGTAACAGAGAGAAATTATCGAGAAAATAAAGAATGAACAAAAATAGATCTGTGAAGAATGCCGTAAAATCGGAATTCATCCTCGAGCTCGCATTCTGTGACATTTGGAACCATATTACCGACATAAACTCATGCCATTGTTCCCTTGATTTGATACACCTGAAAAATTCGAAAAAAAAATAATATTAGACAATTAAAAAATGAATAATCAAAAAATAAATGAATTAACTATGAAGTGAGGAGATAGAACCTGGAATCGAAGCTCAATAGCCCTAAAATCCATCAAAATCAAATCTTAAAACCCTAAAATTAATTAAAAATCATTGCTTTTGAAACCCTAAAATACCCATTAAAATAAAAACCTAAAAAAAAGAATACATTCAAATCAAAGCTTAAAACCATATAATAATTTGAAATCGACGGAGGAGGAGATGAAGATAGAAGAAGATAGTTAAAATCACCATTTCTGAGGAATTTTGATTTATAGTCGACGGGAGAAATAAGGAAAGAGGGGGAGTGAAGAAAGTGGAGAATAAGCTTGGACGGAGAGATGGTCGGCGGCGATCTTGAGGAGACGGAGAGATGGCCGGCGACGATCTTGAGGAGACGGATCTGATAGAGGAGAGATTGTCGGGCGAGTCGAAGGGGATGAAATGATGGAGGATAGAATGAGGTGTTTGATTTTATGTAATTTAATTTTATGTAATTTTAGTGCGTGGTGGTAAATTAATTTTATGTAATTTAATTTTATTTTAAAAAAAATAAGAAGCCCCTCTTTATAATAAGTGGTTCCTTAAATCTTAATATATTTATATAAATAAATAAGGAACCTTTTTTCTTTATAAGGGGTTTCTTATGTATATGCTTAAGAGACCTCTTATTTATGAAAATAGGTTTCTTATAATAAGAGACCCCTTATTTACAAAAAGAAGTTTCTTATTAGGGGTTCCTTTGCCATTATTTGTAGTAGTGCTAGAGGCCCCCCTTACCTCTAGAAAGATTGCATGCTTGATGCTCGACAGCACGAGGAAGACTGGCCGCTTGCCCACCATTGCCCATCTAAGGACTATCCCCCCTAGAATAGGCTTAGAAAAATAATGCCTTGTAAGTACACTAGACATTGATTGGCCGAGGAAGCACATCGGGTGTAACTCCCTCATACGAACTCCAAATCCTTATCTGCTTAAACCTTAGAGTATATTACGACATTATCTATAAGTCCTCAAAGTTTCAGCCCCATCCGATACTCGAGGAGTGAGGAATTGCCTCTGTAATATTCTGAAACTACTACAATGCCACTGCGCTGCAGCATCTTGATCCTTTGCGCCGTTCGCTACTCAAATGGAACCGTCTAGCTGTGAAACTTGGTGGAGATCTTACCAACACTCCAAGGAACTTCCCATTACAAGCATTTCACGAAACTAATTTCCTAAAGCCCTCTGATCCCCGACTCAAGGTCCTGCTCGCGCACGGATGCACTCCGGGCGCCGACCACTGTCGCACGTCCCCAACCTTATTTGTGTCGCAGGGCAACTATCCAATATAATCCTTTGCAAGTCCAGGGCAATACCGGGTACTCCGAATAATATGGAAGGCGCCCTGTGACATCCTCCCCCTCTCGATCCGTTGACGTCCTCGTCAACGCATGCACACACAACCTGCTCTATGTACATGCGCTGCCCATCTCATCATGAAAATACTTGGGCAACGAACCCGACACTCTACCTCCATCTCCTCAAATCGTGTGCTTCAGCATAGCACTCTCATTTCCATCATGTGGCACCTGCTTGTAAAGTCGGAGACCCAACTCGAAGAACGCGTGCACGACCACTCGATGATCGCAATTTCCCGCCGCTCGCTCGGCAACTCTTGCGCATCGCACATTCAAACTTATAGGGATGCAGTGCACGCGATCGAAACACTCTCCCTCCTCCCGGATGTTGCCTCTCTCTCGGCGCACACCCACTCTAATCTTGGCAGGAATCATTCTCTCCATGCCTCGATATAACTAAAACCCCACCGATGGTGTTAGATTGCCACTCTAGCTCAAATCAAGCTACTCCCTCATTGTCAAGTACGAGACTAGCGACAAGTTCTCTGAATTTAACCGGGTCGATTTGCCTGAACGTCTGGAGTACATGATACTTCTAAGAGTGCTCACTAACACCAAGAACCCATCCAAAGGAGCCTTGCGCTCCGCTCAAAATACCATCGCGGCTGCCCTCTCAAAAATCCTTACTAACCATACCCCATAATATGGATTCCGAATTCTATCAAGGACGAGCCAAACCCAATCTGAAACTCTGTAAGACAAGTGCCCTCTAGCACAAGTCGAAAGAGGCCTACACGGCTGCTCACAGATCACTAAACTCTCAGCCCTCAGGCCACCGCACTTCTACGGCAAGGAGCTTGAAGGTTGTGCGCATGATCAATGCACCCTCCCCCACTCGAAGGTGATGCCTAACTCTCGGCACACCGCGTCACCGGCCTTCAGTATGGTGTGATGAAAACTCGTGGGTTGGTCTCGCTGGTCCTCTGACTTAGACAAAGACACGAACCCAGGCCCTCCGGCCTAACTCGTAACCTGGCCAACTGGCCTTATTACTCAACGCACGATTGTGTACTCCGTACGAGCACACCTCATTCGGCTTGCTCCCATCAGAAATCCTTAGACCAATAGTTCCCATTTATTGACTTCCAAATTACTTCCAAGAACATCCATCTCAAAATCGCTCACTTGTGTGTCCAGAATGGACACACCTCCTCGGTAACCAAGGAGCCAAATGCTCCATATAACTCAGTCCCTCTTAGAAAATCCCTCAACTACAGAGCCCATACTCTAGGCTTTGGAATCCCCTTAAGGAACATCGTTCTCGAATCAGCCCATTGTGTGCTCTTAAGTGATGCACTTCCTCTCGAGAGTCTGGCCCTCCCCCACTCATGTTGGAGGCCAGACCCAAATCTCTTGTCCCTCATAGACGGCTGGGACATGCAAGACCACACTTGGAGCATGCCCATTCTCATATCTGCCCGACTCGAACCAGGAAGACTGAACACTCCACTCTTGCAACTTCCGTGATGGCTGTGTTACGATTGTACCTCATGTTCGAAAGCGCTTTGTGCATAACAATTCAAATCTCATGTCACCAACGTAACCGATGCACCTTAAGTGCTATGAAGCTTGCGCGCCCTAAAATTCGGCCCAAGTTTTGCACCTGAATGTGGTGTGATGGATTCCCGCACTGAAGTTCTCGCACAAATAGGTCTCAAACCCAAATCACCTCTCAATCTGCGGTGCTACACAAACATGGCTGCAACTTGGCAGACGTGGCTACTGCACACCACCCGGCTCACCGGAATGTCTCCTTCTAGGAGATCAAGATGTCTTATAAGCCCAGAAAAATAGGCCAACATAAAGTTTCTGATCAGAATACACCAACACCGGTACTCACGCGTCCGCAATTTACCGATGAGAATGTTCCCCTCACATTAACCAACTGCCAACCGTACTCGCAGAGAAAAAAAAGTCATTAAACACATCGTAACCCGGTTACTACCATTCGCCGAAATCACTAATGCCAACAACTCGCACCGAACAAAGCCTTCGAACATCACCGACAGAAACCATACAACCAGGGTACTACCATTCGCCCAATTGCAAAGCCAACTCGAGGTACTACCATTCGCTCAAGTCCCACTGCCAACTTAATTCTCAACTCTGCCATAATACGTAAGAACGCACTGCAAGCCCTTCGCTGAAATGCCACTACAATGGCTAATAAGAAAAATTCGGCACAATTTTGGTATCCGGTTCTCAAGGGGAAGCAAGATATTCAACAATGCTCAATGATGAGCTAAACCTGGATGCGACATTCAAGGCTCCGATACCACTTGTCACGGGGTGCGGCTCACTGAGGTTCAGGCCATTGAATTTGTGCAGCGGATCACAAATCACCCGTGCGCCTAGGAGACTTCCGAGTCTCCGTCTGGCTACCATCAACGAGATTTTATAGAATACCAACATTAGAGATATCATGCACTGGTCCATTGTGCTGCGTAAAATGCTAGGCACCCGCCTTTCCTTTGCCTCCGACCAACTAAGGGCCGATATCTCATACCATTCAAGCTTAACCCGCAATGGCACTCGGCACTAAGGTTCATTCGCATGCCCGAAGTGCAATTCCTCGTGCTCGATACTCACTCGGGACTTCCTAGGTGCAGTACCTTGGCGCCCTTGAGAGTACCTCACCCGAGACGGACAACCTTTTAGATCTTGGCTTAGATTCATGCCATCAATATATATTTTCCCCTCACGATATTTGGGACTACTTTGCATACCGACATATTACCTTCAATCCGCAATGTGGTGTTGTCTCGCAACCACATGAACAAGCCAACGATCCCCCGCAGCATAGTCGGAACCGACAGCTAATGCTTACGAGTAAGCTCACGAGGCGTATGATTTAGATGAGTGCCTCGATTGCCCAATCGACATATAGGAAGTGTTATATGGCCGACGGCATCCCTCCGGTCACACTAGAGCCTCCATGCCAACCTTAAGCCCAACGCAGACCACATAGGTCCTAGGCCGCCCTAATGATTTCCAACTTGCTTGGGAACTCCTCGCACACTTCGAATGCTTAGAGTTGGCTCCATAGTGGCCGCCCTTACCTCTAAGAAGATTTCACGCTTGGTACTCGACAGCACGAGGAAGACTGGCTGCTTGCCCACCATTGCCCATCTAAGGACTGTCCCCCCTATAATATGCTTAGAAAAATAATGCCTTGTAAGTGCACTAGACATTGATTGGACGAGGAAGCACATCGGGTGTAACTCCATCGTACAAACTCCAAATCCTTATCCGCTTGAACCGTAGAGTATATTACGACATTATCTATAAGTACTCAAAGTTTCAGCCCCATCCGATACTCGAGGAGTGAGGAATTGCCTCTACAATATTCTGAAACTACTACAATGCCACTGCACTGCAGCATCTTGATTCTTTACATCATTCGCTACTCAAACAGAACCGTCTAGCTGTGAAACTTGGTGTAGATCTTCCCAACACTCCAAGGAACTCCCCATTAGAAGAATTTCACGAAAATCTTCTCCTAAAGCCCTCTGCTCTCCGACTCAAGGTCCTGCTCACGCACGGACACACTCCGGACGCCGACCACTGTCGCACGTCCCCAACCTTATTCGTGTCGCAGGGCAACTATCCAACATAATCCTTTGTAAGTCCGGGGCAATCTCGGGTACTCCAAATAATATGGAAAGCGCCCTGTGACACACAAGTAGATGCCGTGACTTCCTGAATACGAGCTGGTAAGGAGATGTACGCAGAGGAGTTTTGTATGCAGTGCGATAGGCCAAAATAGCATCGCCAAGCTTTGACGACCAATCTTTTCTAGATGTACTCATCATATTTTTTAAAATCTAATTTAATTTCCTTGTTTGCTGCTTCGGCCTACCATTCGCTTGTGAATGATAAGCCAATGACTTCTTCAACCGGACGCCATATTTCTCAAGAAGCTTATCATAATTTAATTTTATTGACAAAGTGTGATCCTTGATCACTAATTAATGCTCTTGGAGTTCCAAATCGGCTAAAGATTTCATTATCATAATAGCGTTATTTGTCAGCGAAGAAATTGCCTTAACCCAACGAGATATATACTCGACTGCTAGTAAAATATACTTATTCTCGAATGATTAAGAAAAGGGACCTATTAAGTATATGCTCCAAACGTCAAAAAGATCAACGTCAATTACATTAGTCATGGGCATCTCATGACACCTCGATATATTCCCCACTCACTGGCATTGATCGCACTGCTGGATGAAAAGAATTCAATCATTGTATACGGTAAGCTAATAAAACCCACTTTACAGCACTTCTGCAGCAGTCCGAGTTGCTCTAAAATGTCCTCCGGTCGGTGAATAATGACATTGTTGAAGAATTCCCTCCCACTATTCTTGTGGCACATACCTCCACACTATCATATCTGCACATCTTTTGAAAAGTAGTGGGTCATCCTACATATCAAAGTGACATCATGGAGTAATTTCTTCTTTTAAAAATGAGATAAGTCTAGAGGGAGTATGTCTGTAACCAAAGAATTAACAATGTCAGCATACCAAGGAAATTTAGCTTCTAATATAAAAAGTCGCTCATCCGGAAACTCTTCTTTAATCCCAATTTCGGGCATCTCCTCCTTCTTGTACTCAAGGCGAGATAAGTAGTCCGTCACCACATTCTCACAACCCTTCCGATCTCGGATTTCCACATCAAACTCTTGCAAAAGAAGGATCCATTGAATTAAGAAAGTCTTGGAGTCTTTCTTATCAAACAGGTACTTGATGGCTGCGTGGTCCATATATACAATCCTCTTTGTCCCAATTAAATACGATCGGAACTTATTAAAGGTAAACACCATGGCAAGCATCTATTTCTCCATCGTGGTGTAGTTCTACTGGGCTCTGTCTAATGTCTTGATTGCATAATAAATATCTTGAAAGAGCTTCTCACGACATTGTCCTAGCACAACTCCAACTGCAAAATCACTTGCATCACACATGATCTCAAAAGGTTGAGACCAGTCCGGTACTACGAGTATAGGAGCACTCACTAATGCCTTCTTTAGAATTTCAAATGCTTGTAAACACTCATCAGAAAAAATGTAAGCATTATATTTTTCTAACAATTTACTCAAAGGCTTAGTAATTTTTGGAAAATTGCGAATGAACCTCCTATAAAAACCGACGTGGCCAAGAAAACTCATAATGGCTTTTTCATTCTTTGAAGGGGGAGTTTGTCAATGGCGAAAATTTTTGTTCTACCTACCTCTAGCCCTGCAGCAGAGACTCTATGGCCTAGGACAATGCCCTCTCGTACCATAAAATTGTATTTTTTTCCAGTTGAGCACTAAATTAGTCTCTTCACAATGCTGCAGTACCAAGGTTAGTTTTTTTAAACAATGTTGAAAAGATTCACCAAGGACAGAAAAATCATCAATGAACACCTCCATAATTCTTTCGATCAACCTATTAAAAATAGCCATCATACAACGTTGAAAGGTAGTTGGGCATCACATAAGCCAAACGAAATTCTACGATAAGCATAAATTTCATAAGGACACATAAAAGCTATTTTTTCTTGATATTCCGGCGCTATATAGATTCGATTATACCTCGAGTATCCATAAAGAAAATAATCAATCCATACCCCGCTAACCTATCTAACATTTGATCAATGGAGGGGATGAGAAAGTGGTCTTTACGAGTTGCCGCATTTAAAGCCCTGTAGTCAATAAAAACTCGCCAACCCGTAACTACTCTAGTAGCAATTAATTCATCTTTTTCATCCTTAGTAACTATCATCCCCCCTTGTTAGACACGACTTGGGTTGTACTCACCCATTCACTATCCGATATGGCATAAATAATTCTTGCATCTAATAATTTTTGGACCTCTTTTTTAACTACCTCTTGCATAATAGGATTCAACCTTCTTTGATTTTGTACCTTAGGATTACAGTTTTCGTCTAAGAGGATTATATGCATGCAAGTAGACATGCTAATACCTTTTAATCAGCAATGGACTGACGGACTTGTAAGCTCTCAACACCAGAAGGAATTTATCAATTTTGGGAAAAATCCTCCTGGTGTTTTGATAAATGCTACATACATCCGAGTATCATCAAGTCAGAATATCAGCTAAGTATGGACGTTGTTGGGGATAATGGTAAATGCTACATACAGCTGTTCGAACATCCTGTCCATACAGCATATTCATTCAAGCCTGTCCATACAGCGCAAGATCATACAACGAGCCAAGAGTCAAATCTTACAGCTAAGCCTTCAAGATACTGTTGGTATATTCGGTATATGCGCTATTGTGCATAAGCGTAAATGAAGTGCAAAAATGAAATCGACACAAGATTTATAGAGGTTTGGCCAAACGTGCCTACGTCCTCTCTTCGTATCTTTTTCTATAGGATAAATATCAACCTATGCACCTCTCTTCTATCGGTCGAGAGATTACCGTCATAATCTCGTCTTCTATCTATCCGAGATAAACTGTAATACTCTTGTATTAATATCGGTCCAAGTTAAACTGTTTTCCTTTTGTATCGGACAAGGAATCAACCTATATAGCTTTCTATGGGTACTAGACAAACCTCACGTGGATATAGATTGCGATTCTAATAATGCTGGATCCTTGATCCTAATAACACCGAATCCAATATTATCCTTTCTTTTTCTTCTCGTGTATGTTTTCGTGTATAACACTCAAACATTTATAAATATAAGCTCAAATACAACAACAAGAATGTTTACAATGATATCACAAGTATATATGATTTGCTCAGATTTGTTGTGTGGTTTGATACCAAATGGTTTCCTATTTGTAGGCAATTTCCTCCAACTAGCTGTTACTGTCAGACACAGTTTAGCGTGCACTAGCGACATCTTTTAGCATGCACTATGCGTATTACATACGTTAAACACTACGTGTTACGTACGTTATGATTCATGCAAATCAGGCCAGTAGCTTCGTTCTTTCTTTACGTACGTTGTGGTTCTACATTGCGTACGTTATGATCATTGAGTAGCGTATGTTATTCTGCTTCATAGCGTGTGTTAATTAATCAATATATCCATTGCCTGCTTTTCTCAAAATGTCCATTGTATGCTTGACTTTGACCCGGAATCTTCCAACGGGTGTCTTGTTTGAATTCTTAATCAAATACTATTATGTATGTTAACCTCCCTCCGTTACGTACGTTATTCTCTTTTGATAGCGTGTGGTATTCCATCAGGTGATACTTCAGGTGATACTTCACACTCTCGTCCCTCTTCAGGTAGCTTTCGTTAGCGTGCGCTAATATGTGAGCATTGCGTGCGCTAACATTGTTTCTTTACCCAGATTTTTGACTATTTGTTATTTTGTTGTTTGCTTCCTTGTTGTTTTTCTTTGTTTAATAACTAATCATAAAAACTCGATAATGAATATTTGGAATAAAATATTCCAACAATCTCCCCCTTTTTGATGATTACAAAACAACACTCTTGAATGGGATAGACCTGAAAAATATAACATATATATATATATATATGAATCAAAGTTTTCGGCTTTATTTGTTTCGTTAGTTTCCGTCTCCCATCTTTTCTTTTTCTCCTTTTCAACTTCTTCTCATTTTTTCAACTTCTTCTTTTCTTTTTCATCTTTTTCGACTTTCTTCGTCTTTTCTCCTCCTTTCATGATTCAAATATATTTTTATTTTTCTCGTCATTCTTTCATGACGCTTTTCTCCCATTCTCCCATTCTCTTGTAGGTCACAAGTCATCCAGGAATAAGTCTAGGGGGTGAATAAACTTATTGAAACTCTTTTACACAAAGGGTGAGTTTCTCAGCTGATAGGTACAGTTGACAAGGAGTCGTCTGTAGATAGCTATGCAGAAGTCAGCTGATGATGAATACAGATAACTCAAACAATGGAACAGTGAAGTATGTATGCAGCAGGTAAGTATGATGCTAAAACAATAAAAGACGCAGGCAGTTTATAGTGGTCTCAGAGGTGGCGTAATCCTCTACTAATCCACTTTTCTCCAAACCAGTTGGAGATTAATCCACTATAATTTTTAACCAGTGATAAATATTACAGTGATTCTACTTAGCTACAACAACTTCCAACCAGTGGAAATTCTGTCGTTGTAACTCCTTCTGACTGCCTAACACCTCTTGATCTTTAAATCCTTGGATGCCTATCAGTCACGAACACTTCAACCAGTGAAGTACCCCGAACTCAGGTTGTAAGACACGAGTGGTTGTCTGATCCAACTAAGAGCTTCTTCAAGTAAGAACTTTGAACTCTTGCTCTTCACGATGCTATTTGTTCGCTTGCTTGCTTTGATTGCTTTAATTGCTTGAGAGTGTTGTTCGCATCGTACTGCTCATTTCAAATCTTCAGGTATTTATAGATGTAGATCCTTTAGCTTCCTTCATAGCCGTTGCAAACTCTGTAACAAATCCGTCCGTTGGAGAGATAGACTTCTTTTTCTTTCCGAATGTTGCAAGGTTGGATTCCCTTATTTTTATCCATTTCCAACCGTTGTGAAGACTTTCACGTTGTAGCGCTGAATCCTTTGATTATAATATGATTAAAGTCTTCAGTGGTGGATCTGGATGAATATTTAATTCATTTTCTTTCCAGGAATCTCTCCAGTCTGTCACTTATCGCCCGCATGTGACTTTCCGTGATTATTGACTTTTCAACGCACGCTGACGTGGACTGGATTACTTGGCTGATTACTTTGACAAAACTTGTCTGGTCTCTTTGATCAATCTGTGTGACGTGCAGTCAACCTTCTCTGGTGTCGTACTTCTATGATGTAACTTCTCTGAGATGAAGTTCTCTGTCCTGACTGATCTTCTCTGATCTGAAGTCTTCTGACCTGATGAACTTATCTGATATGATGGTCAAACTTCAGATGACTTGGACTCCATCTGATTACTTGACTGCAGTCTGGTCAAACTTCTATGATAAATATTTTGACTAGGACTTCTCGGATAAATCTCTTTCTTCAGACCGTTGATTGGTGATAAGTCGTCTGTGGTCAACCTTCTCTGATAAGATGAGTTAACTAGGACTTCTCTGATATGGACTTTATCTGAGATTTATACTTAGCCGATTTTTAAGCCTAACTTACATGGCCTATAGAAGATACTCATTTGGTTCTTCTTTACATTTTGCCAAGTATTCAACCATACTTAATTTTGCCTATAGAAGATACTCATTTGGTTCTTCTTTACATTTTGCCAAGTAATTAAATACATACATTTGAATAAACAAACAAATACAGGGATGACATCATCAAAATCTAATAAGTATTCATAACAAATTCCCTCTATTTTGATGATGGCAAAACTTTAAGCAAGATATTCAAATGTAGAGCAGGTCTGCACATGATCAAGTGCAAGACACAAATCAAAATTCAGTCTTGTTTTGAGACAACTGGTAGTTGTCATTCAAATGACTGTTATATAATTTTCTGAGATGTTTTACAAGTACAGTGCTTGAATGATCAAATAAGTACAGAAAATTACAAGTACAGAACAAAAGTTTAAAAAAATACAAGTACAGTAAAATGTCCTATCTGCCTCTGCCTCTGCCTCTTTTGATAGGTTGCTTGGAAGGCCTAATGGGTTTTGCACCGATTGGTCTCTTTTTGATAGGTGCTAGGCCATACTTCCTTCTGACAACAAGAGAGGCAAACTCTTGTTCTTACCTGGATGAGAATTTATGCTCTTCACATAGCTTCCTTATCTTGTTTTGCAATGCTAGCTCATTCAATTCATCGTTTATTAAAGTGGGAGATTCTTTGACTACGAAGGGGGGAATCATGGGGTAAGCATCAAATTCTTTTGCATGTTTTACTAAGATGGCCCAGAGAGTTAGCCATGTTGTGTCCATGAAATTGATAAACGTCTGCTGTGTGGAGTAGTCTTTATCCTGTAGTAGCTCCCAGAGATAATACTTGTTAATGAACTGCTTCTTTGCGTCTCCCCACATTGGACCAGCTTCAGCAGGTAGGAATTCCTCGACATGCCAAAGCTCTTTGCCTTCCCATTCAAACCTTGGCTCTTCCCCCAGTCTGATTCTCCTCTTCTTGGTTGTAGGTTGGTCATCATCATCGGGAGCAGCCAATTCTTTCTTTTTCAGATTAGACGACCCAGCTCTAATGAGAGGGAGGTCACTTCTCTGCTTTGTCCTCAGCTCCCTTCTGACTAACTCAGCAGTATCTTCTCCCCCCTGACCTCTTGCTCCCTTTCCTCTCTCTTCTTCCCCCTTTTTGCCAGCATCAACCAGAAGGGTCAACTGTTGTTCCATTCTAGACATCCAGTCAGACATGCCTTGAGGCATTCTGGAATTTGTAGGAGGAGGAGGAACATTCCTCTGCAGTAGAGTGTCTATTTTATCATTGATGATCTGGAGGTCAGGTTTGATTTCAGTTGCTACGAGCTGGCCAATAGTCTCTTGGACTAGTTGTCTGATCAGGTCAGCTATATCAGATGAGATAGGTGTTGCCTGTGGGGAATGGTCGCTAGCTCCTTCTTCAGTTGCACGTCGGTTGCGGGACCTGCCTGACTGCAGACTCCTGTCTACAGGAGGCTGAACATATGGGGTTTTTTCAGGGGTCCCCGATCTGTCATCCTCGTCTTTCAAATGATCTGAGCTGGGGGCTTGATCAGGTACCTCAGACTCTTCTGCATCCCCGGCATCATCTGCATCGCCAGCATTCTCCTTCTCTTCTTCTTCTTTCCCATCATCATCATTATTATCATCTTCTTCTTTCTCATCATCCTTCTCATGTTCCTTCTCTTCTTCCTTCTCATATCCTTCTTCTTCTTTTTATTCCTCCTCTTCTACTTCTTCTCCTTCTTCATCCTGTTCCAACTCCTCTGTTTTTTATATTTCATCTTCTTCAGACTCTTTTTCGACTAATATCTTTTCTTCTTCTCCTTCTACCTTTTCATCCTCCACAATTTCTTCAATTCTTATTTCCATACCATTTTCACCTTCTTCTTCATCCTCATCTACAATCCCACCCAAAACACCTTCCATTACAAAATGGATGAACTGGTCCATGTTGGTTTTGAAATTAGACATGAACCAGTTATCCTGGAGCATTAAAATCATATCTGCCTCATGGCAAAAACTCATGAGAACTTGCTCCGTAGCCTGGGGGTAATCCCAACTACTCTTCTCAATAGATTGTTTTAATTGAATAAATTAAAGAGATTTGAGGTTCTTCCATTATTCAAAAACAGTGATAAATGAAACTTTAAGAGTGTGGTGTTTTACCATATGTAGCTGCTCTACCGATAACTCTAGGGGATTGTTCTCTAGCATATTGAAGGTGTAATAAGCTTCAGGAATGTTGATGGTTAATTCTGCTTCTTCCTCATCTGTCATGCTTGGGAGGGTCAGCAAAGGGATGATTTTAGCCTTCAGGCGAGGGTGAACAGGCTGATCCTCTTGACGGATATGAGCAGATGCAGGTAAGTGAGGTGTCAGCTCTGCATCTTCGAAGTCAGGTGTCTGTTCTGCCTCTTCAAAGTCCAGTCGTCTCGGCCTCTTGGGAGAAGGTTCAGATGATGATGAGACGTGCACCACCTCCTCTGCAGTTGCTTTCCTTTTGAATCGCAGAGCTATGGAGGTGTTGTCTGAATATGAGTCTGACTCCTCTGCAGGTGGCTCACTATCTGTAGGTGACTCGCGGATTGTAAGTGACTCATGAACTGCAGCTTGGTCTCTGGCATCAGACTCGTCTGTATCTGAGGGGTGTCTGTAGGAAGGAGGCCCACTAGACATTTCTCTTAGCATCTAGTCTGCCTTCCTTTCTCTACCTAATCTCGACAAAGTCTCTTGGTCCAAGTGACCAAGTCTCTTGTTAACATAGAAGAGATCAGCATTCCCCTTCGCCTGACCAAGGTGTTCCAACATCCAACTTATCTGAGTACCGAAGGCCAACTTGGTCTTAAACTTTTTCTCGTCCGCTAGCCATTGAACTTTGTTGAACTCACGGACTAGTTTCCTGTAGATATAATCAGCCCAGTCAGTCCTTTCAGACTGAATAAGGGCTCCCAGCACCACGAATTTGGCAGATGACAGCTGGTCATAGCTGCCTGCCATCTCCATCACAATATTGTTCGTGATGTCCAACACATAGTGGTATTCCTTCTTCAAATCGCCTGTCGTCAATTTCAGCTTGGACGGCTATTCCGGTGATCTGATTGTATACTAGGTCTCTATGGCGCTTTGCTTGAGGGCTTCAACAGTCACGCCTCGAGATTGCATCTCGAAGGCTTCTCCGACAGTCTGAGGGGTGATTGTCACTTCCTCTCCAAAAATTGCGCTTTTGATTCCTGCTTCCGTGACCTCATCTTCCTTGAAAAAAGAGATTACAGCTTCCTTGTAGAGGTATTTGGGGTTAATATCCAAGAATGGGTAGATCCCATTTTTCTTCATTGCTCGAATGATACTGCGCATATCGTTCTGCATATTCGCCTCGAGCAATCCTTCAAAATCGACTACCAGAAAGAAGATGATCTGGTCCTTGATGAGCTTTAGGTTGACACCTTCGAAGTATTGGGTGGCCTCCATTTCTAAAAAAAAATTAAGCTTTTCGGTGAGTGTATTGAAGGTTCAAATGGATTTCTGCTTTTGAAAAACTAGGGTTTTGAAAACTTGAAGATGATAAGATATGTGAAATGATTTTTCGCCGTCTTAAATAACCAGTCGAAAAGACGTTTTGAATTTAATATTCAATTAAATTAAGCAGTGGTCCACCTTTTGAAAATTTGAAAAAATGACGGTTGTATTTTTAATTGGTCGTAGTGGAGATCGTGTGAACATGTAGTTGCCACATGTAAATAGATAAAAATATAATATTCAAGAGTCGGTCAGGGATAGAAAGACTTAGCTGGTTGACTATTTGACTTCTTGACTGCTGTGCATCAGGTAAGTTGTATCGCCTGTGGTTTCGATCAGCTAGGTTCCTTCGTCTGTCCTTCGTCTTGTCATCTTCAGGAAGCTTTCTCATCTGTACTAGATTCTCAATCTAGTAGTCCTACTTCCATGCTCAGCTCCAAAAACCTTTCTTCTGGCAAAGGTTTGGTGAATATGTCAGCAATCTGGTATTCGGTGCTGACTCTTTCCACTCTAACTCTTTTGTTTAGCACATGATCTATGATGAAGTGATGCTTAAAATCAATGTGCTTCGTCCTTGAGTCCAATACTGGATTGTTTGTTATTGCAATTGCACTGTTGTTATCACACCATATTGGGACTTCATTTGCAATGATGTTGTAGTTCCTTAGCTATTGTCTGATCCATAGAATTTGGGCACAACAGCTACCTGCCGCTAGCTATTCTGACTCTGTTGTTGATATTGAGTTAGATACATGCTTCTTGCTAAACTAGGATATGAGTCTGGTTCCTAGGAATTGGCACGTTCCACTGGTGCTTTTCCTATTAATTTTGCATCCTGCGAAATCTGCATCTGAGTATCGTGATAGCTCAAATTTATCATCCTTAGGATACCACAGTCCAACATTGATTGTAGACTTAAGGTATTTGATTATCCTTTTAGCTGCATCCTGATGAGACTGCTTTGGCTTGGATTGAAATCTAGCACATACTCCCACGGCATATGATATGTTTGGTCTGCTTGCAGTCAGATAAAGGAGTGATCCAATAAGTCCTCTGTAGTAGGTTGGATCCACTGATATACCTCCTTCATCTGCATCTAGGTGAGTGCGTGTGCTCATAGGTATTCTTGCTGGTTTGGCTGATTCCATTCCAAATCTCTTGATTAAGTCTCTTGTGTATTTGGCTTGATTGATGAAAATTCCATTATTCATCTGCTTGACTTGCAATCCCAGAAAGAAATTAAGCTTTCCCATCATGCTCATCTCAAATTCTCCTTGCATGAGATTTTAGAATTTCTCATACAGCTCTGGGTTGGTTGAGCCGAAAATAATATCATCCACATATATTTGTACTAATAACATGTGGTCTTCATGCTCTATTATGAATAAAGTCTTGTCCACTTTGCCTTTGCTGAATCCATTCTTCTCTAGAAACACAGAGAGTGTTTTATACCATGCTCTTGGTGCCTGCTTGAGTCCATATAGAGCTTTCAAAAGCTTGTAAACTTTTTCTCCTTTGACAAATCCAGGGGGTTGCTCCACATAGGCTTCTTCTTCTAGAATTCCATTTAGAAAGGCACTTTTCACATCTATTTGGTAGACTTCGAAATCCTTGAAAGCTGCATATGCAAGAAATAGTCTGATGGCTTCCAGTCTTGCAACAGGTGCATAAGTTCCATCAAAATCTATTCCTTCACATTGTGCATATCCTTTGACGACTAATCTGGCTTTATTCCTAACAACAGCTCCATCCTCATCACACTTGTTCTTGTACAACCATTTGGTGCCTATAACCTTCTTGTGATCTGGTCTGTCTGTTAGTTCCCAGGCATTATTTCTCTCTATCTGGTTGATCTCTTCTTGCATTGCATTGATCCATGAGTAATCTTCCAATGCTTGCTCTGTTGTCTTGGGTTCCATTTGAGACATGAAACATGAGAACATTGCCATTCCTGCTGGTACTGTAGATTGTCTGGTTCTGATTTCATCAGTTAGGTTTCCAATGATCTGCTAAATGGGGTGATCTCTAAGCCATTTGGGGATTTCTTCTTCTTCTTCAGGGTTTGTTCCCCCCTGTAGAGTTGCTTTGGTGGACTTCTTCTCTCTCTGCTTCAGCTTGGTTCTGATCTCCTTGGTCTGCAACCGGATCAGCTACGGTCTTGTCATCTGTAAGTGGGGATCTTATCTTATCTGCAGATGGGTCTTTATCAGCTACAGATGGGTCTTCATCAGCAGCAACTGGATCAGGTAAGTTTTCAGGTCCTATCTGATCTGCAGTTGGGTCTTCAAGCTGATCTACAGGTGAGTCCATCATTCCTGTATCATGAATTATGACTTCTTCCAGGGTGGCGGTTTTGAGCTTATTCTCAATTGATTCCACCTGTTTCCTGTACTCAACAGTAGACTCATCAAATACAACATGAGGTGTTTCTTCCACAACTAAGGTTCTTTTGTTAAATACTCTATATGCCTTGCTTCTTTGAGAGTATCCCATAAAGAGACCATCATCAGTTTTAGCATCAAAGGAATTTAGTTGGGTTTTACCATTATTGTAGATGAAACACTTACAACCAAAAATATGAAAATATGCAATAGTTGGTGTTCTGCCATTCCAAACCTCATAGGGAGTTTTGCCATGTCTCCCTACAATCATACTCCTATTCTGAGTGTGGCATGCTGTGTTGACAGCTTCAGCCCAGAACCTCTTTGGCAGGTCAGCTTCTGCAATCATGGACCTGGCGACTTCCTTCAGGGTTCTGTTCCTTCTTTCAGAAACATCATTCTGCTGTGGAGTCTTGGCTGCAGAGAGATCGTGCTGGATCCCATTATGATCACTGTATTCAGTGATTGCTTTGTTGAGAAATTCTCCACCTCGATCTGATCTTATCTTGATGATTGAGAGGGATTTCTCATTCTGGATCTTCCTTAGCAACTCGGGTATTTTTGTCAAAGTTTCACTCTTTTTATAGAGAAAAACTATCCATGTATATCTTGAGTAGTCATCTACTACTACTAGAGCATGCTTTCTTCCACTCAACGTCCTTGGCTTGATGGGACCAAATAGATCCATATGAAGTATATCTAGAATCCTTGTGGTAAGAGTGGTAGGCGGAACTGGTTTAAATGATGCTTTTGTTTGTTTCCCTTTCTGAAATGCATCACAGAGAGCTTCCTTTCTGAATACTTCTTCTGGAAGTCCTCTGATCAGTTTTTGAGAACTTATCTTGTTAATGGATTTGAAGTTCAGGTGACAGAGTCTTTTGTGCCACAGTCATCCATTCTCAGCTATTCTCTTGGATATAAAACAGGTGTTAGGAGTTCCTGTGTTCCAATATATCATATAGACATATCTTCTTCTGAATCCTTGCAGCTTCACTTCTTGAGATAGTATATCTATCACCATGAACTTCCAAATTGTGAAGACTACTAGATTCTTCTCATCACAGAACTGACTTATGCTCAACAGATTGTACTTGAGCCCTTTGACATAATGGACTTTGGATATTGTTATGTTTCCTCTGTGCATCTCTCCAAAACCTTTTGTCTGACCTCTAGAGCTATCTCCAAAGGTTACATCTGGGCCTCTTTCCTTGGTATAATTTGATAGCACCTTCTTGTTCCCGGTCATGTACCTTGAGCATCCAGAATCTACAAACCATTTTTCACCTCATATATTTGAATTTGTGGAGATGTGATAGTAGTCCTTCCACTTTTTCTGCAATTAAACAAGCAGAGATTTAGGTACCCAAATCTGTGTGGGTCCTCGGGGGTTAGTTGGTTTCCTGGAGAATTGATTTCTACTTGGATTATGAAAATTATGGTGATTGCCCCTAAAAGGTGTGTATGGTCTGGGCCTATATCCTCGGTTAGGATTGTGTACTGGATATGCCTCATAATATTGGTGGTGTGGGCCATTCCTAAATCTTGGCTGAGACCATTAATAAAATCTTTGAGGTCTCCACACCTGTTCGTTTTGAAAATTAGGATAACCTTGAGGTTTCCATTTGCCCCTCCCATTTCGAAATCTATTTTTGGGGAGTCTCTGATAATAGTGGGCATGTCTAAGCTGCTGCTTTTGCTTTGGCCATTGCCTAGTCTCTTGTCTAGATGGCTGCCTTGTATACCTTGTCTGCTGCCTAAACTTTTGACATGGCTGCTGCCTATTTTTAAATACAGGTTTGTAAGTTGGCTCAGCAGACGGGACAAGTGTTTCTCCCTTGATGAAAATAGTTTTAGAATTAGCAGGAGTGTTGGGGTCATATCCAAGGCCTGATCTGGAGTATAGTGGCCTTTTATTCATACACAATTCATCCAAGGTTATAGAAGCTTTGAGAGAAGTTATCTCCTTAGCCTGTGTGTTACTTAGCTGTGTCAGTTTAGCAAACTCAGATTTAACATGAGCAAGTGCAGCTGATTTCTCACTATTTAAAATAGTTAATCTTTTGATCTCATCTGTAGTGTTATCAGCCTGGTTTTTCAACTGGTCTTCAGCCTGTTTTTCAAATTCAGATTTGGTTTTATTTAACTCTAGTCTGAGTTTTTCAAAATCATTTTTCAGCTGCCTATTCTCATCTTGCAGCTGGGTCTTCTCGGCTGATACAGTCAAGTGTGCAGATTTTAATTTCTCAAAATCTTTGAGCAGCTGATTGACAGACTCATGTAAGTCCATATCCTGAGACATTTCTGAACTGTTATTATTTGAAATTGAGGGTTTAGATGTTACCTCTTCATCAGCTAAGTTGGCCATCAGGCAATTGTACTCCTCATCATCATCAGAGAAGAATCCACTGCTGGAATCTACTCTCTCTTGGTCTTCTCCAATGAAAGCTTTTCTCTTGTCTTCTTTTTTGCTTACTTCTTTCCTGCCTTCATCCTTCTTGAGATCAGGACATTCAATTTGGATATGTCCTGTCTTGTGGCAATTGTAGCATTCCACCTTCCAGCTTCCAGCATTTTGATTTCTTTGGGGTTTTTCTTTGTAATTCTTCTTATATTTGGAGTAATTCTTCTAGAAGTTGCTGAATCTTTGCATTATAAAGGCCATTTCTTCCTCAAAATCTAGGGGATTTGGAGGCTTGACTTCAGATAAGCTCTTGGCAGGGGACTCAGCTGCAAACGCTATTCCCTTCTCTACAGGCTCACTTGATAATAAACTTGGAAGCTCAAACTCATAAGCCTTTAGGTCAGAGAACAGCTCTTGGATCTTTATTTTGTTAATATCCTTGGACTCTCTCATGGCCACTGCCTTCAGGCTCCATTCTGGGTTGAGAGATCTTAGAACTTTCAGGGCCATCTCCCTGTTGCCTCATGTTTTTCCTAGAGAATTAATTTAATTAATAATCTCTGTGGATCTTGTGTCTACTTGGTCGATAGACTCTCCATTCTTCATCTTGAAGTTGTCAAACTTTTGGGTAGCGATTGACAACTAGTTGTTTTATTAGCTTAGTTCCTTCACACATCACAGCTAGAGTATCCCAGATTTCTTTTGCATTCTTGTAATTCTTGATCTTGACCATTGTTGATTTGTCAAGGGTTTGGTACAACATGTCTCTGGCCCGGTTGTCAAGATTTGCCAGCTTCCTCTCTTCAATGGTCAGCTCCGTTCTCTTTTTGGGGATCTTCTCTAGCTTCCCGGCTGCTATCTCCTCAGGAGTGCTGTCCTTCTCAAAAATGAAAGGACCATCTTCGATTATGCACCACATGTCGTCACGATAGAAGATAAATGTGCCTGCATCCTTATCTTCCAAAGATCATACTCGTCAACTGAAAAAACAGGTAATCTAGAATGCATGTCTTGCATGTGTTCCATTCTTAATGAGACATAAAATATATATCCTTGATATGCGGATCTGGTTCTGAAAAATTGAACCAACCGCTCCGATACCACTTGTAGGTCATAAGTCATCCAGGAATAAGTCTAGAGGGGGGGTGAATAGACTTATTGAAACTCTTTTCCACAAAGGGTGAGTTTCTCAGCTGATAGGTATAGTTGACTCGGAATCGTCTGTAGATAGGTATGCGGAAGTCAGCTGATGACGAATACAGATAACTCAAACAATGGAACAGTGAAGTATGTATGCAGCAGGTAAGTATGATGCTAAAATAGTAAAACACGCAGGCAGTTTATAGTGGTCTCAGAGGTGGGGTAATCCTCTACTAATCCACTTTTCTCCAGACCAGTTGGAGATGAATCTACTATAATTTTCAACTAGTGATAAATATTACAGTGATTCTACTTAGCTACAACAACTTCCAACCAGTGGAAATCCTGTTATTGCAACTCCTTCCGACTGCCTAGCACCTCTTGATCATTAAATCCTTGGATGCCTATCAGTCACGAACACTTCAACCAGTGAAGTACCCCGATCTCAGGTTTTAAGATACGAGTGGTTGTCATCTCCAACTAAGAGCTTCTTCAAGTAAGAACTTTTGAACTCTTTCTCTTCACGATGCTATTTGTTCACTTGATTGCTTTGATTGCTTTAATTGCTTGAGAGTGTTGTTCGCATCGTACTGCTCATTTCAAATCTTAAGGTATTTATAGATGTAGATCCTTGAGCTTCCTTCATAGCCGTTGCAAACTCTGTAACAAATCTGTCCGTTGGAGAGATAAACTTTTTTGTTTTTCTTTCCGAACGTTGCAAGGCCGGATTCCCATATTTTAAGCCATTTCCGACCGTTGTGAAGAATTTCATGTTGTAGCGCCGAATTCTTTGATTATAATATGATTAAAGTCTTCAGTGGTGGGTCTGGATGAATATTTAATTCATTTGCTTTCCGGTAATCACTCCAGTCTGTCCGTTATCACCCGCATGTGATTTTCCGTGATTATTGACTTTTTAACGCATGCTAACGTGGACTGGATTACTTGGCTGATTACTTTGACAGAACTTGTCTGATCTCTTTGGTCAATCTGTCTGACGTGCAGTCAATCTTCTCTGATGTCGGACTTCTCTGATGTAACTTCTCTAAGATGAAGTTCTCTGTCCTTATTGATCTTCTCTGATCTGAAGTCTTCTGACCTGATGAACTTATCTGATATGATGGTCAAACTTCAGATTACTTGGACTCCGTCTGATTACTTGACTGCAGTCTCGTCAAACTTCTCTGATAAATATTTTGACCAGGACTTTTCTGATAAATCTCTTTCTTCAGACTGTTGTCTGGTGATAAGTCGTCTGTGGTCAACCTTCTCTGATTAGATGAGTTGACCAGGAGGATATGGACTTTATCTGAGATTTATACTTAGCCGATTTTTAAGCCTAACTTACATGGCCTATAGAAGATACTCATTTGGTTCTTCTTTACATTTTGTCAAGTATTCAACCATACTTAATTTGGCCTATAGAAGATACTCATTTGGTTCTTCTTTATATTTTGCCAAGTAATTAAAAACATACATTTGAATAAACAAACAAATATAGGGATGACATCATCAAAATCTAATAAGTATTCCTAACATCTCATATTCTCCCCCTTTTTGTTATCAGTAAAAGTATATATGATAATAGAATAAAATCATGATATGATAAATGCAGAAATGGGTAAACTCCCACTGACAAAAATCTCCCCTTTTAAAAATATAAACACTCCCCCTGAGTTAAATATCGATTTTGAAAATATCAAAGATAAAGATACCGATTGATGAAATATTTAATTTTGATTTTTGGGGATCCAATCGATAGTTTGGTTTTTCTTTTGAAATATAGACGATATTTGGAATGTTGGTTCCTTTAGGAATCCAAATTTTCTTTTTTTATCGTCCGACGTGGGCTTTTACAATTTAAAATATGATACCTAATTTTTAAACATTTATCGCAAAGGGGTATTTTCAAGTTTAAGGATTCGGTTTTATTATGCGGTTTGAATCCTAACCCATGTTTGTTTAAAGTATATTTTTCAACAGAAAACATATTTTCAAATTTCTCATTTCCGAGAGAAAATTTGTTCGTTAAATTTTTAAGTTCGTCTTGAACTCTCAAAAGATAATTCTTTAATTTAGTTTTAATATCAAGACAATTTGAATGATCGGTTTCTAAAGATTTCCTTTTTTGAAGAATTTTGAAAATTTCGGATTCCAATAATTTGTTTTTAGCCTGAAGGGATTTTATTTCGAATAAAGTATTTTGAAAATCAGTATACAATAATTCGTATGCTTCAAATAATTCATCGTAAGAATTACTTACTTGGCTTTCGATGTCGCTTTCGTCGAATGAACTTCGTGCCATGAGAGCGAGATTATTTTGATTGAAATCATCGTCTTCATCTTCATCGCTCCATGTTGCAACGAGTACTTCCTTCTAAGGATTTGCGCCTCGGCAATTTTTGCAAAGTGGCCTGGTTTACTACAGATTCGACAATTGTTGTCGAATTTCTTTGATTCGCCCGATTTGATGTCCTTCTTTCTCCGGTTAAATAAGTTTTGAAACTTGTTAATATTCTTGACATAATATGACGATTCTTCGTCACTTTCGTCGACCGAGATTTCTTCTTTGCGAGACATCTTAGCTTTTAAAGCTATCGATTTTTCCTTTGGCTTCGGCTTTGCGTTTCGAGATTTTAGTACAATCTCGTAATTAATTAGCGAACCAACGAGGGTGCTAAAATCAAGATTATTCAAATCTTTTGATTCCATAATTGCCATCACCGTTCCGTCTCATTCCCGAGATAGTGATCGTAGGACCTTCTTTACTTTTTCACTACTTGAGAGGGGTTTTCCGTAACATGCCAATCCATTCATAATGACCGAAAATTGACCGAGCGTGATTTAATGGATTATTCGTCTTTTATTTGGAATAGCTCGTATTCGTGAAGAAGCATATTTATTTTTGTCTCCTTGACTTGATTTGTGCCTTCATGTGTGACTTCTAGCATCTTCCATATTTCTTTGGCACTATCACAAGAGGAGATCTGGTTGTGTTCTTCCGGATTTAAAGTACAATATAATAATTGCATTTCTTTGCAATTATAATGGTCATTTTTCCAATTGGAATCATCATATTCTTCAAAACTTTTAAGCGTACCGTCGGATTTGATTGCAATTTTCGGACCAATGCATATGACTTTCCATAGATCGATGTTGTAGGCTCGAATGAATATGGACATCTTCTTTTTCCATGTCATTAAGTTTGATCCATCGAAGAATGGTGGTCGATTTAAAGCAAGACCTTCGACCGGGGCAAGTTGAAACGCCATAGGATCTTCTCTCCTCGGTATTAAGCCGATTTTTGTATGGAGACCCGCTCCGATACCAATTGTTGGTATTCAGTATATATGCTAATGTGCGAAAGCGTAAATAAAGTGCATAAATGAAATCGGCACAAGATTTATAGAGGTTCGGCCAAACGTGCCTACGTCCTCTCTTCATATCTTTTTCTATAGGATGAAGATCAACCTCTGCACCTCTCTTCTATAGGTCAAGGGATTACCGTTACAATCTCGTCTTCTATCGGTCCGAGATAAACCATAATACACTTGTCTTTTTTTCGGTCCAAGTTAAATCGTTTTCATTTTCCATCGGGCAAGGAATCAACCTCTCTAGCTTTCTATGGGTAATAGACAAACCTCGCGTGGATATAGATTGCGTTTCTAATAATGTTGGATCCTTGATCCTAATAACACCGAATCCAATCTTATCCTTTCTTTTTCGGCTCGTGTATGTTTTCATGTATAACACTCAAATACTTATCAGTATAAGCTCAAATACAACAACAAGAATGTTTACAATGATATCACAAGTATAGATGATTTGCTTAGAGTTGTGTGGTTTGATACAAAATGGTTTGGTACTTACAAGCAATTTCCTCCAACTAGCCGTTACTGCCAGACACAGTTTAGCGTGCGCTAGCAACATCTTTTAGCGTGCGATATGCGTATTATGTATGTTAAACACTACGTGTTACGTACGTTATGATTCACGCAAATCAGGCCAGTAGCTTCGTTTCTTTCTTTACGTATGTTGTGCTTCTACATTATATATGTTATGATCATTGAGTAGCTTACGTTATTCTGCTTCGTAGCATGTGTTAATCAATCAATATATCCGTTGCCTGCTTGTGTCAAAATGTCCATTGTATGCTTGACTTTGACCCAGAATCTTCCAACGGGTGTCTTGTTTGAATTCGTAATCAAATACTATTACGTACATTAACCACCCTCTATTACGTACGTTATTCTCTTTTGACAGCGTTCGTTATTCCATCAGGTGATACTTCACACTCTCGTCTATCTTCAGGTAGCTTTCGTTAGCGTGCGCTAATATATGAGCATTGTGTGCGCTAACAGATTGTGCGTCTTTGACTCTTTGTTGTTTTGTTGTTTGCTTCCTTGTTGTTTTTCTTTGTTTAATAACTAATCATCAAAACTCGATAATGAATATTTGGAATAAAGTATTCCAATAGATACAACAAGATGAGACATTGGATACAACAAACAATGCTGTAGGTACTTTACTTAAGGAAAAGTAAAACACAAAATCAATATGACTGAACAAATATTTTTTATTCATAAAGTATTCACGGTTAATGCTGAAAAGATAGCATTTAATGTGGCCGCAAAGACTACAAATAGAAGAGCATTTAATGCTATTCAAAAAGAATATCTGAATCATTAAATGTGAATCAACTTCAATTCAAACATTTTGGAACTGCCAATTAGAGTTGTCTTAATCTCGCCAACCGGCCAATGACTACATTTATAACAGATCTATTTCCAAGGTTATAAATAACCCCAAGAAAGAGGACATTGCTCACTTGAACACTTGACAATAAGACGAACACGCGAAAATATTGAAAGCTTATTAGAGCAAAATATTTCTTCAAGCATACAGTGACATCTGAAGTGAAGAACCATACAAGTCCTCAACACTAGCACATCTACAGCAAATGTTTGTCAATCCTACAGCTACTGTTCGAACTCGTTATACCAAAATCTTTTTGTTGAGTTACTTAGACTGTGTGGAATAAGTAAAGCTATTCTGACCTGTATGGGACGAATATTGTTAAGGATGAAGCTTCAATCTGTGTGAGAAGAATCAAGTCCAAGAAGTCCAAGCAAATTTGTGTGAATGTCCAAAGCTACTATCTGCTGTATCAATCTATGTGAACAATACATCAAAGAGTTTAGTTAAAATCATTCAGTCGCGTACACCATGATTTTAATAAACTATTTACTCCTGTGTGGAGGACCAATGGACATGGAGGGGTTTACCTCGAACCACTTTAAACAGTATCTCTTTACTTATTATCTTTATTGTTTTCTTATTGTCTGTGTGATTTTAGTATATTTATCCTGAAAACCCTGTAAGCACCAAGCTTAATAGAAGACCATTCAGTTGCTGTATTTGCAGCAACTTAGTTACAAACTTCCACTGCGCAAACAAACTTTGAAAAAGGATACAGCTTATTCAACCCCACTTCTAAGCTGTTTGTATTGTATACTGTGACCAACAAGTGGTATTAGAGCAGTTGATTCTACAAAGAATCAGTTGATCTTTAACCTGAATCAGATCCAGAAAATCACTAGCTTTTTAAAACTTTATATTTGTATCTACAACCATTCATTCTACTTCTGCCATGGATACATCTATGATCAACAAAGTTCTCATGTTTTCCATTAACGAATTTGATGACTGGAGAATCATAAAGATATGATCTTTGTCATCCAAGAAGTACCTAACAAGATCATGAAAGTCAATCCATCCGCAAGAATTGAAGGACAACCTCATGCAGAAATGCTTGAGAAGGAGCGGGAACAGTAAAGAACTGATGCTCGCACACGTGCGAATCTTGAGAACGTCGCCAGGAATACGCTATTTTGTCACTCTTGACAAAGTCATATTCTCCAAGGTAAAGAGTTGCATAACAGCCAAGGAAATCTAGGAGAAACTCAAGTTGATTTGTCAGGGAACTAAGGTCTCAAAAGAAAACAAAATTTCAAAACTAACTCAGTAATTTGAATCCTTTCAAATGAAATCTTCCGAAACTCTTGAGGAATTTGACCTCAGATTTACCAGCATTGTCGGTGAACTTGAAACATTGGGTAAAGTATATACCAAAAGGATAAAAATCTTAAAATATTTAGATCACTCCTTGCCCGATGGGACATTAAGACCACAGCTCTGCGTATGTCTTGTAATTTAAATGATATATCTACGTTTGATCTCTTCTCTGACCTCAAAGCTTTTGAGCATGATATTGACCGGAGAGAGAAGGACGAAGAGTCAACTTCTAAGACCACAACATTCACTGATGTATCTGATAGGATAAATAGCTCTGCGCGCATCATATCCAAATCCACATCCAAGGCAGTTGACAGCGACGATGACATCCTGTCACAAGATGAAATGGCCTTTCTCATGCACAAATTTCGGAAGTTCATTAAGAAATCCGGAGAGGACCCCTCACGTCTAAACTATTTAACAAGGTGAGTTCGGAATCACCATCGTCTGCAGATTCTAACATGTGTTATAACTGCAGGAAACCAGGACACTATGAATATGGTTCTTAAAGTGCAGAAGTTGGTGAAGCCGAGCAACAAGATAGAGGAGTGCCTACAAGCAATCACTGACAATGACTCCTCCGATGATGAAATCGAAGATAACGCCTACATGTGCTCTATGGCCAAAGAAGAAGATGATGAAGACAATGAGGATGAGGTAATCTCAACCTCAGCTGCTCTGATTAATGCATCACATACATTTGAAAACATAATGAATGAGTTTAGAACCATTCAAAAGGCGCATGAGATGCTTAAACAAGTAAACCTCTCTCTTTCAAATTTAAAGCTGAAGGACAAAAACAATCTGCTGAAAGATCACTATGAATATATGTCTCTGGATTGTGAAAACAGCAAGATCATTCATGAAAAACTCATGGAAAGCAATCTCAACTTGCAACCAAACTAAATAAGGTAAAACCTCATAGTAAATGCAAGACAAATGATTATGCTTTATTAGAGGCTAAAATACAGCCTCTCGAGAAAAGAGAAGGAGAACTCGAGACCATCCTTAAGTCCTTTGAGACCATCCTAAGCACTAGGCACCACGCCCACGACAAACGTGGCTTGGGATACGACTCGTTCTCCCACAAAGGCAAAACTAGTATGGTGTTTGTCAAAGGAGTGGAACCTATTCCAGAACCTAAAGAAGCCTATAAGGATGTTCCTGTAAAGGTTACAGCTGCCCCTTCTCGGACAGCAAAGGCTGCCATTCCGCCACCTAGCTCATATCATAAGCAGCGGAAACCTCAATCTCACAGACCTATAAGACGCAATCCCGGACATCAACAATATGCTCCTCGAGCATATCAACAGCATCCGAAGCCGGCTAGAAGGAAGGTTGTACCTAAGTATCAATGTTATGAACCTTAGTACTACCAACAATATATCTGGGAATCCAACATAAAACCAAGTATTTGTCCCATAAGCAAGCTGCTGCACAGTTCTACCAACAGCAAATCTAGGAATCCAACTGGAAACCCAGAAGGCAGGAAACAAGGCAGAATAATATGGTTCCTCCTCCTAGACAACAATAGTACTGGAGCCAAAATTCCAAATTTACATGCATTATAACCATAATTACAGCGATTATGTTCCTGCCCCACGTAAATCTCACAAAAGAGGACCAAATGCAACCTACAACAACCCATCGCTGTCAGAAAAATATGGGTACCTAAAGGCATCAATAACCAAGGACCCAAAAATCAAAGGGGACTTAAATCTACTTAGTCTTTTTGATTACAGGATATCAAGAAGGATATCTGATATTTCGACAGCAGATGTTCTCACCACACGACAGGAGATATCACCAAGCTGTCAGATTATGTAAAAGCTCGTGGTCCAAAGGGCGATTTAGCGACAAATACAAAGGAAGAACAAGAGGGAAATGAACCATGCTTGTGGAAAACTCAGAGTCACCGAAGTAGCCTACATAGAAAGACTACAATACAATTTACTTAGCATTAGCCAGTTTTGTGACAAACAGTTTTTCGTCAAATTCTATATAGATCACTCTAGGGTGAAGGACACAAAGACCAAGCAAATTGTCCTTACTTTAAGCCAGTCATGTAACATATATATTGCTGACTAGAAACCATTAGTATTGTCATTCCTTGTTTTGTTGCCAAAGGCACTTCAGATCAAAGCTAGTTATGGCACAAAAATATGTCTCACATCAATTTCAAGACCATCAACAAGCTAGCTCGACAGGAAATGGTCAAAGACTTGCCTGATGTCTCATTTCATAAAAACAGTGTCTATGGACCCTGTCAGAAAGGCAAGCAGGTTAAGACCTCTCTAAAGAGCAAATCATACCTTTCCACCTACAGAGTCCTGGATTTGCTACATATGGATCTCTACGGTCCTGTAGACCCTGTCTGCCTGGGAGGTAAATACTATTTTGTCATTGTTGATGATTTTTCCAGGCATGCTTGGACCATATTCCTGAATAAGAAGAAAGAGACAATCACAAAGCTGTCGGAACACCTGAAAAAGCTGCAAAATGAGAAAAGGTTGAGTATTGTATCCATTCGTTCCGACAGAGGCACATAATTCACAAATCGCTTTATAGAGCAATACTGTGCGGACAATGACATACAACATGAATACTCAGCAGCCTGTAGTCCTCAATAGAATGGTGTTGCCAAGCGAAAGAACAGGACACTGAAGGAAGCAACAAGAACCATGTTAGCTGCAAGCAAGTTGTCGTAGCATTTTTGGGGAGAAGCAACAAATACAACATGCTATACACAAAACCAATGTATCATCAACAAGCACCACAACAAAACAGCATATGAGGTATGGAACAATAAAACTCCAACGGTTGCGTACTTTCACATATTTGGATGCAGGTGTTATGTTCTCAATGATGGGAAGGATCAACTGAAGACCTTTGATGAAAAGTCTGATGAATGTATTTTTCTTGGATACTCCTCTGTCAGCAAGGCAATCAGGATATTCAACAAAAAAAAGCTGACAATTGAGGAATCGGTCTATGTAGTCTTTGATGAACCCCATTACGACCCTATAGGAATAGAAGACCTAACTCATGGTGTCTAGACGCTATCCATTGAGTAAATGCCCCAAACTCCAATTGAACCTGTTGTGAACATAGAAATTAAATCCGGCTGCTGTAAGAACAGAAGAAGTAGCCGAAGCCAATGCTGTAGAAGCTGAAGCTGAGACTACTGCCCAACAGGACACAATACAGGATGTTGAACTAGAACCCGATAGAATGTGGCCGAGAGATCACCCCCAGAAGCTGATAATTGAAGATATTGACCACCCGTAGAAATATACAGAATACACAAGGAAATGTACTCTGTACAAGAAGAGACGGAATCCAGTTCTGAAAAGTCTCAAATCCCTCTATGGAAATCCCAAGCTAAAATTAGAAGACTTGCCCTCTGAACTCTAGCTGTATCCCTAGCCCCTCTGAACCTGTTTCGACCAATGAGGCTCTTAACAAATGTAACTGGATCACTTCTATGGAAGAAGCGCTCAACAATTTCGAAAGAAATAATATTTGGTACCTAGACCCTAGACCATTCCATCAAGTAGTCATACGAACCAAATGGGTATTCCGGAACAAAAAGGATGAAAACGAACTTGTTACCAGGAACAAACCCAGATTAGTCGCCCAAGGTTACAAACAGGAAAAAGTAGATTATGATGAAACTTTCACCCCTGTAGAAAGACTAGAAGCCATTATAATATTCCTAGAATTTGCGGCTCACAAGAATTTTATCGTATATTAAATGGATGTTAAGAGCGCATTCCTGAATGGAGCCTAGCCGAAGTAGTTTACGTTGAACAACCTCCAGGGTTTGCCAACACAGAAGGAGGAGCCTTTTGTATAGGCTAAGGAAAGCGCTGTACGGGCTCAAGCAAGTGTCAATGTATCTCATCAATAATGTATTTGAGAAAGGGGCAGTTGACAAAACCCTCTTCAAAATCCAAGAAGGTGACGATCTTTTTATGATACAAATATATGTAGACGATATTATTTTTGGATCAACTAACCTTGCTTTGTGTCAAATGTTCTCTCATCTCATGAAAAGTAAATTTGAAATGAGTATAATGGGAGAACTTAGCTAGTTTTTAAGATTACAGGTGAAACAACTTCCTACAAGTATATTCATCAACCAGGAGAAATACAGCAAGGAGCTGCTCAACAAGTTCGGGATGAATACCTCCAAATCATCATCTACCCCCATGAGCACTAACACATAGATAAGTGCTGACAAACATGGAAAGATGGTTGATCAATCACTCTACATGAAGTTTATAGGCTCACTCATGTACCTAACAGCTAGAAGGCCCAATATCCAATTTGTTGTAGGAGTGTGTGCTTGGTATCAGGTAGCACCTAAAGAGTCACACTTCGCCATAGCCAAACAAATTCTTAATTATGTAAATGGAACAATTGATGTAGGATTGTGATGTCCTAAGGAAGGAGGATTCGATTTGGTAGGCTACAACGACTCGAATCTTGGAGGTTGTAAGTTGGATAAGAAGAGTACGAGAGGGACTTGTTACTTCCTTGGACCAAGACTTGTGTCATGGTTCAGTAAGATTGGCTAACTCACTTTCTACAACTGAGTCGGGATATTATGATGTTGGAAGTTGTTGTATTCAGATCCTCTAGATGTAACAACAATTACAGGACTATAGCATTCATGAAAGAGAAACTCCAATCATATGCGACAGCACGAGTACATTCACAATCACGCACAATCATGTATTGCACTCTAGGGAAAAGCATATTGATATGAAGCATCATTTCCTTCGGAATTATGTGGAGAATAAAGATGTTCGGATCGAGAAAATTCATACAGATATTAAGTTAGATGACATCTTTACAAGGCCTCCTAGCACCATCAGGTTCTGTATGCTCTGCCAATAATTGAGAATGCTACAGCTCGACTCCTTGTAAGTTTTTAAATTTTACTTATCAATTAAGGCGGAATGCGGTAAGACCCATGAATATAGTGTCCATTTTAATTAATCATACGCTCATAACTGCGAGTTATATCCTTACGGTAGGAAGAAGATGGTATAAATACCTTCTTACAGATGATGTGTGCATAATTAAGGACGAACACAGTACGACCCATGAATACAACATTAATCTCAAATTGATGTAAGAATTGAATCATGTATGTACCTTTTAAGGGAGAACACTGTATTTTCATGGAAAAACAGCACATACATTGTAGTATTTCAATTAATATATTTTTAAGTGTATCTTAAGTCATACACTTAAACCTTCAAAACTATTTCAAGTCTACGTGCTTCATCTGAATTTAAAATGATTTCTCTTTCAATACTGAAATGATGCCTGGACTTTAATGCCTTAAAACCCACGATTTCAAAATTCAAACCGCATTATTGTGCAATAGTGGAAGCTGAACCGTGTCAGAGGTGGGACCGGGCATTAATTTCGAATACTGATGGATTAGATGTACAAGTTACATCTGAATTCATCCTGTACATTCATACAAAGACGGTTCTCATCCCTTAAATCTGACCGTTCACTATAACCTAGCTTTCCTACACACTATAAAAGAACTAGTATAATGCACCACAAACTCTTTATGCTTTCTGCATATTAAATGAGTACAACTTAAAATTTCTTCTTCTCACTCTGAAAAGGAAGGACACGATCATCGATGGACGTATCTTTGCTCGCTCTGTTATTTAAGAGCACATAATCTCTAAATACGAAGACATGCCTGGGATGAACTTGGTCATTTCTCGCTTCAAACAAACTGGTCTGTACAGGTTAGGTAGTCTACACCCTGAGAACTACGACGAACAGATCGTAGAAGAATTTTTCCTTGATGCTGAGTTCATGAATGCTTATGAGAAGAAGGGCACTGCCATTACTGCCATTGTTAGCATGATGCAGGAGAAGGATATCTCCATCAATTAGGAACTCCTTGAAAGTATGTACAGACTGCTCTTTGATGGCCTGACATTAAAGGAGTTGGAAATATTTGGGTTCGAAGACTTGCTGAAGGCCTACTGGAACTTAATCACTGGCAACTCTCTGCCATCGCAAGTCCATCTTTCCTGTCACAAGAAGAATTTCACCTTGCCTTATCTTTATCTTCATAATTTTTGCTGTAGAATTATGGAGAATTGGACTCGAGCTTTCGAAATGTGCACCAGCCTGAGATTTCGGACGATGGTAGCAATCATGTCCAGAGAGAAAGTCAATTGATGTCAGGTAATCTTGAAACGGATTCAGGAGGAGGCTTCCAAACCAGAATCTGCCAGGAACTCTTTTGGCTTGATCTTGAATTACATTCTGACTAGCTGTGGCATACAACAGTCACAATGCCAAGAAGATCCTTGCTGGAAATTTTCTCGATGGTTCCAAGCCCACTGTCTTCAACAAGGAGACTTTTCTCACCGACAGGCCAAGCCATTTATCCCTTCCCACGTTCAGTTATCCTCGAAATATTACTGATCACTCGGCGAAATCCAAATCTGTTGACAGCAATAAGAAGTTGGTCAGCAAAAAGAGACCAATTCTCGACTGCAGCTCACCTATGGCTGTCGGGAAGAAGAAGAAAATGAAGACTAAGAAATCTTCGAAGTCGGAAGCTATTCCTACAGCACCTCTAGTGGCTACAGCGATAACTAAGGCAGTTCTACCTACTGCACCATCTGCCGCAGTAGCTGACCCACAGGGCAGAACCTTGTGGAAGAAACGTTGGCTGCTCCTATAGTAGTTCCTGAGCTTGTGACGGCTAGGAGGGATGACCTGTAGTTTGTCAAGTTGGAAGGAACTGGTGCATCGGCTGCCCCTTTAGAGCCAACAATCACCACTCCTAACAGAGCCCCTACCCTTGTAAAGAGTCCATCTCCCAATAGGGAATCCCACCCTGTCAGGGATTCCTCTCCTCAACAAGTTCCCATACCTATAGAGGATCCCAACCGAACAGTAGAAACCTCTAATTTTCGGAGTCCCTCCCCCACTGAAATAATAAATCAAATAGTCATACAGGTCCATATCGACGAA
Organism: Orobanche coerulescens; assembly: GCA_033398695.1. Classification (NCBI taxonomy): domain Eukaryota; kingdom Viridiplantae; phylum Streptophyta; class Magnoliopsida; order Lamiales; family Orobanchaceae; genus Orobanche; species Orobanche coerulescens. The sequence continues at coordinate 110,464,637 of CM065816.1, read as the reverse complement.
GCATTTGAACGCTTCAAAACATGGAAAACATACAGGATCACCCCATACGACCCCCTGTATAACTGGTAAGACCGGAAGGAGGAAGAACTGTTTGTTCTGGAAGTCACAGACACTCACAAAGACGAGGTCCTGATCAGATGGGATGATCCCTTTTGCCATGAGCTGATCACATCCTATTATGTGTCAAAGGAAAAGGCCCATATGAAAGGGAGGTCTCTGTTCGATAACAAGACTCGGTGCCCCAGTCATCACTCAGATCCCAATTCAGATGGAGATGATGATGAACTAAATAGGTTTGAGGACAAGATGCGAGGATGCTCGCGAAGAGGAATTTGCAAAGTCCAAGGACTCCGAGGGCCAGGGGACTTCAGATGCACCACAACCATCATCTACCGCCAAGGAGGAATCAGTCCCTCTGACTGGAGAAGATGGATACCGCGCCATCCAACAGAAGGATTCAGGCCCTTCTAAGGAAAAAGAGAAAGCTGAGAGCCAGTAGGAGGAATTAGTCCCTCCTATACTCTAGGCTATAGAAACCGAAAAAAGCCAGGAGGAATCAGTCCTTTCTGTCTCCCAAACAGTACCAACAATGGAACCATCCGAGGTTCCCATTCCTCAACATGTATTTACTCCTATCCTTACATGATCATCATCCCCATTAGAAGAGCATTTCCAATCTGATGACGAACCCTAGAGGCCTCATCAAAATGTCGTTCTCAAACAGCTTGGAGAGCCATCTAACTCTAAAATCGCTCACCCCCACTCTCCCTGCACTGAAGCCAGGATTCAGCAACTTCAGCAAATCGGTCGCCAAACCATATTCCTACAGGACGTTGTCAAGTCCCATGTATGATGTTGGCAAGGAGCTCGACTCAATGTGTGACACTGCTCAGAATGAACTACCGAAGATGCAAAGGTCCTTGCAGGATGTCGAAGAGGCATTCCGCATCATGTCAAACGCCTTACGAAAGGCTCTCAATAAACTGAAACAACATTAGGTGAGAATCCTGAAGCAAGAGCAAGAGAATCTATGAGTTGCGGAAGCCAAAATGGTTGCCTCCATCGAGTACACTGGATTGAGACTCGCTGCTCATGATCCGAAAATCGATGACCTTACAGCAGTGGGCTGTTAGGCGTATTTTTATGCGTTTATTTATCATTATTTTATATCCATCTTGAGCCTAAATCAGCATAAATGAGCTTTTAATGCACTATTATTATATGTTTTGCCGGAAATCGGAGTCCGGAAGCCGAAACGATGAAAAACGGGCAAAAACAGCAGTGTTTGGTCATGAGCCGCGGCACAAACCAAGTGAGCCGCGGCACACGAAGATGGCCTGAAAGTCCCGAGCAAACTGTACTCTGAGCCGCGGCACAGCCTGAGTGAGCCGCGGCCTAGAAGGAAAATGTCGCGCCCAGGTTTTAATCTGAGCACGGTGAGCCGCGGCACAGATTAAGTGAGCCGCGGCCCACCGGGCGGTTTTGCTGAATATTCCGCGTTTCTGGGCCGTTTTGGAGCCTGTTCTCGACCTAATCACACGGACGCGTTTTGGAGGCTTAGGACTGATATAAATAAGCATTGAAGGGCTGAACAGAGGAGGATCGAGGGGGAGGAATTCGGAGGTGGATCAATAGCGAGGGCGAAGAACACAAGGAGGAGATTTGTGGGCGACGACAAGACCACGGATCCCTACGGTTTTTCTGCATCTTAGTTCCTAGATCTATTCGAGTAGGATTTTGATTGTAGCCGATTTCATGACGGTTTGATTATTTATTATTATTTCGATTTACTCGTTATTCTATTGAATTGGATTCTTCTTACTGTTCTTAATGCTTTTTAATTGTCCGCCAGTTAATTTGTTTTGAATGTCTTTATGGATTCGGGAGATGAAATTTAGGCATAGTTCTTGTTAGACGAATCATAATTTTCGTGAGATAGGAATATACTCATGCGAATTGTGAAGCCTGTTATTGTGGGAATTCTTGAACTGTTTTAACTATTAATTATCTGATTCGAATAGGGATATATCGAGTTAGTAATTCGTAGTATTTTCTATCGACCTTGGGAAAGGCTTTAGAATAATTTAGGAATTCCTGGCTTACAATCAATTGAATAACAGTGAATTGAATCGAATAAATATCATTCCCGATTGTTTGAGGTGAAAATCATAATCCTACCCCTTAATTATTATTATTATTATTATTAGTACTATTATTTACTTTCTGCAATTAGTTTAGATATAAACTCTATTTAATTGTTCTTCAAATAAAATTGTGAGTTGATTATATTTTGGTACTTAGTGAAATCAGTCCTCGAGGGAACGATACTTACTTATCACTTTATTACTTGTTGACACCGTGCACTTGCGGCATATTGTGAGGGATTTTCCCACAACAAGTTTTTGGCGCCGTTTCGGGACTCGATTTTCGCTAATATCAATACCAAGCGACTCTAATTTTAATTTGAAGTTTTTTTTCTTTAGTCTCTATATTTTTATTTTCTTCATTATGTTTTCCTATGAGTATCGTGGCCCTTGGCATTTCATAAATTTCGATGTTCTTAATAATATGCCAAATAGGGTCAGTCAGTCCCCTCCCCCAAAACAAAAGACCATGCTTGAACAATGTGTAGACGTTCTCAAAAATCCTGATAGTACCCTTTTTGAGCGAGAATGTGCACATCGTGGTCTTGAGATTCACTATGGTTATTTTCCAGCTCATATATTTAGTAGTGAAATTGAGGGGGAGGTTGAGAAGAACGACATGTTGAGTTTTAGGGTCGATTCCCCAGCACCTGATAATAACATAAAGTGTGATGAGCCTGTAGAAGAAGTTACCATTGATGATGTTTCCAAAGTAATTCCATTAAATTGTCATCAAACCTCGACTAATAAGATGAACACTTTTGTGCCAAAAATTTTATTAACGGTGCCACGCATAATTTTTCCTAGATCCATAATGGGAGAGATTGACCCCATTACTCATGATTTTGTTGAGGCTGATTCTTCGAGTTCTAATGAGGTTGTGCATGATAATTCTTTATTATTTGCCCATTCGAACTCTGCTTATTTTTTCATGCCTTATCATTATTATATTCTTCCATCATTTTTTGGTTGTCCGCATAATTATTCTTATTCATTATTTTTGGCAACCGGGCATGATCCAAAGCCTCCCTTGTGGAATAAAAGGCTTATTGATTGCAAGAAGGGGACATTTGGCAATCTCCCTAGAAAGAAACCACGTTAGATTTTTTCGCCACGTCGTGCTCAAGACGTAAAATAGAGCGCTGGATGGGAGGCAACCCATCATTTTTACTTGCTTTCTAGTTAGTTGTTTTTATTTGATTTTTCGTTATTAATTATTTTCCTTTGTTTTGTATTTCGTTCGGATTCGTGTATTCTTGTTGGCCCTCATTTCTCTAATATAATTTTTTAACCCCAATGAGTCATTATTCTTCATATTCTAGTCTTTCTTGATTTAATGTCTACTGTTATTTCATGCCTAGAGACTAAGTTTTGGGGTCCCTCGTGATGCTGAGCGTTATTTGAAGTATGGATTGATCGACGTTTCCACTCAGACATGTGCTGGCGTTCAAGAAGACATTTGGAATAAGTTTCACTTTTCCTTATCTCTTTTATTTTCACATGAGTTTTATTATTGAGGATGTTGTGTGTAGTGGAATAAATTGATGCATGCGGTAATTTTCTTAATTTTTCTTGCTTATAAATTGCGATTGCTTTATTTTCCTTGCATGATGTTGATGGTTTTGCTCAAAAACGTGAATTTATCGTGCTTCCATGTGTAAAACTGATGTTACGATACTGATTTCTCTTGGAAGAAACGGTTGACTTTTGGTCGAGTTGCAGTCAGAGATATCTGTTTCTGTTGAGTATTCAATTAGGTCCGAAATTTTATCGTTTTTGTAGAAATCCTAGCAGATAAGAAAGGAGACATATGTGTTTTCAAATCACCGTTTATACGTTTGGTTAAACTTTTTGTGTAGCTATTCGTCCAGTAATATGAGTCTTGTTGGCACTTGAATTGAGTTTAGAGTCGGACAGTTTTTGTCTAAAAGTCGATGATATTACATGTTCTATGATGGGAAGTCTAGTAACCGGGGGTATTCACGTGTCCCGTTGTTTACTCTCGCGTAAAACGACGACCCTGAAAGATTAATAATTTAGAAATATTGCATTACCGATGATGGGAAGCCTAGTAACCGGGGGTATTCACGTGACCCGTTGTTTACTCTCGCGTAAAACAGCAACCTTGACATGCGGGAATTGCTATTCGAGTTTTTTCTCCGCTGTAGAGGGGGGCTTAGTAACTAGAAGCATCCATGTGCCCCATGAGTGTCTTTTACGTCAAACGGTTCCCCGATACATGAGAATGGAAATCCACCCTAGGATCATCCCGATGAAATATCCCGAGAGCCGAAACCTAGTGGTTAACTCGAATCATATAATTGATCATACATAAGGGAATGCTGTCCTAGGAATAATTTTGATAATGAAACTCTTGAATTTTGCCACTAGACTGTGGGACTGGGCGAATTGGCTTGTTTAATCTAACCCTTCATATTGACGGTCGGTTAAATTCACGCTTGTTAATCTTTGAGCTTGATTTTCTTCATGAACGATTGATTAGGACTGAAATTGGTTACTTTGTGGAATCAGTGTCCTGGACGTGACTCACTATTACGATACTTGTATTATTCTTTGAGATTTTCAGGATAGTATTGATTAGGTTGAGCACTATAAATTTGCACGATTATTCTCGATCATTCACGATACATTCTGTTTAAAATTGATTTTTGCTTGAGGACAAGCAAATGCTCAAGTTTGGGGGTATTTGTTAGGCGTATTTTTATGCGTTTATTTATCATTATTTTATATCCATCTTGAGCCTAAATCAGCATAAATGAGCTTTTAATGCACTATTCTTATATGTTTTGCAGGAAATCCGAGTCCGGAAGCGGCTTGATGAAAAGCGTAGCAGCAGTTTTTGGTCATGAGCCGCGGCAAAAACCAAGTGAGCCGCGGCACACGAAGATGGCCTGAAAGTCCCGAGCAAACTGTACTTTGAGCCGCGGCACAGCTTGAGTGAGCCGCGGCCCAGAAGGAAAATGTCGCGCCCAGGTTTTAATCTGAGCACGGTGAGCCGCGGCACAGATTAAGTGAGCCGTGGCCCACCGGGCGGTTTTGCTGAATATTCCGCGTTTCTGGGCCGTTTTGGAGCCTGTTCTCGACCTAATCACACGGACGCGTTTTGGAGGCTTAGGACTGATATAAATAAGCATTGAAGGGCTGAAAAGAGGAGGATCAAGGGGGAGGAATTCGGAGGTGGATCAATAGCTAGGGCGAAGAACACAAGGAGGAGATTTGTGGGCGACGACAAGACCACGGATCCCTACGGTTTTTCTGCATCTTAGTTCCTAGATCTATTCGAGTAGGATTTTGATTGTAGCCGATTTCATGACGGTTTGATTATTTATTATTATTTTGATTTACTCGTTATTCTATTGAATTGGATTCTTCTTACTGTTCTTAATGCTTTTTAATTGTGTGGCCAACAATTAATTTGTTTTGAATGTCTTTATGGATTTGGGAGATGAAATTTAGGCATAGTTCTTGTTAGACGAATCATAATTTTCGTGAGATATGAATATACTCATGCGAATTGTGAAGCCTGTTATTGTGGGAATTCTTGAACTGTTTTAACTATTAATTATCTGATTCGAATAGGGATATATCGAGTTAGTAATTCGTAGTATTTTCTATCGACCTTGGGAAAGGCTTTAGAATAATTTAGGAATTCCTGGCTTACAATCAATTGAATAACAGTGAATTGAATCGAATAAATATCATTCCCGATTGTTTGAGGTGAAAATCATAATCTTACCCCTTAATTAGTATTATTATTATTATTAGTACTATTATTTACTTTCTGCAATTAGTTTAGATATAAACTCTATTTAATTGTTCTTCAAATAAAACTGTGAGTTGATTATATTTTGGTACTTAGTGAAATCAGTCCTCGAGGGAACGATACTTACTTATCACTTTATTACTTGTTGACACCGTGCACTTGCGGTATATTGTGAAGGATTTTCCCACAACATGGGCGTCATTCTAGTGGACTCAGTCAGAGATCTAAAATATAAGCAGGCTGAATCGATGGATATTCGCGGTAAGGTTTCTAAGCTTGATGATGCCAAAAAAGAGGGAAGAGGCTCGAGAGGCTGGAAGCAGGTGGAGGATGGAAAAGGAGAATAAAATGGAGGCCATCATGGATGACACTGTTGCTGTTGCAATCGGAATACTGGCCGGACCCGAGCTAGGTCAAGGAGTTAGAGGATACATGGTAATTGGTTCTCGTCCCCAGTTCCAGGATCCTAACTTTTCTTGGAAGAATACTATGCAGAAGCCCGCCGAGATCCCACTCCATACAGACAAACAACCATCAGGTGAAGAGTTGAAGGCATGGAAGAATAATGAACTGATGAGATATTTTTGTACTCTCATCAGGGAATCTGCCATGTTCAATCACTTCAAGATACTGGAAGATGCTAAAAAGGAGTTCTCAAGGTTCCTATCGGAAGGAAAGATTCCTCTGCAAATCAAGCTGAAATCTAAGCTTCAGAAGGGTGATCGACTAACTCACCCAGAAGATTAGATTCTCGCCTTCGATGTCTCCCAGGACGGAAATAACATCTACAGGGACTGAGGCAGAGACTCTTTAGTCAACTGGTGGAAGGGAACCGAGCATGACCCCTCTCGAAAGTCTTTAAAGCATCACTACTATAGGGAATAACTTCTAGTTGTACTGAATTTTTCCTTTATGCTCTCCGATGTAACATTTCAATTCCAAACAGCATTGTAATACAATTATCAATGAAAATACTATTTTACCTCAAAATATTATAGCTCATGATCTGTTTTTACTGCTTTGATTACAATTTATATTTACTAAGTATAAAACATTAATAAGTCTCAAGCTGTAAAACTTTTCTGTGAACAGATCATAGATTAAGTTGTATTCAAATAGGATTACTTCCTGTAAGATTGTGCCTGCGATTCAATCATAATTTATGTTGTAATAATATCTTGTAGAATCTATAATTTGAAAACTCGCCTGCAAGAAGTTTAAATTTTTAGTCTAAGTCTCGAAGATCAGATCTTTCGACAGAGGACTTGAAGACATCCTCATGTTGTTAGAAGTTTTGGCATTATTAAAAAGGGAGAAGTTATTGGGAAAAATCCTCCTGGTGTTTTGATAAATGCTACATACAACCGGGTGTCATCAAGTTAGAATATCCGCTAAGTATGAATGTTGTTGGGAAAAATGATAAATGCTACATACAGCCTGTCCGAACAGCCTGTCCATATAGCATGTTCATTCAAGCCTGTCCATACAGCATGTTCATTCAAGCCTGTCCATACAACCTGTCCATACAGCATGTTTATTCAAGCCTGTCCATATAGCGCAAGATCATACAGCGAGCCAAGAGTCAAATTCTATAGCCAAGCGTTCAAGATACAGCAAGATGAGATGTTGTCTATGTAACACCCCAATTCACAAATGGGACATTACACGCCGTAGAATCCTCACGAGGTCTACCAGGCTATCACATGACACATAAACCACAATGAAATCCCAAAAGATGCACTCAAAAAGTAAATAAGGCCGTGGCCTCGGCCAAAACATTTTAACGGAGTACATGAAACATAAGTTAAATACCAATCCATTGCCCACGCAGGGGACTTAAACCAAGTTTAAAAGTAAACAGTCTAACTCCAGTACTCGACAATATAGTGACAAGACATAAAAATACAGACTCGAACCACATCATCATGCCAGTCCATCCTTTGCGTACGCATCCCGTGTCAGCTCCTCAGCTCGACTAGTACCTGATTAATACGACGTGAAGGAAAATGGTGAACGGAAAGGTTTTGGCCCGAATAATCTTCACAAATCCAATCCTTGATTCGGATGGTGGAAAGTGTTAGGAACTTGAAGAATTCATGCAAGGAATGCACGAATGGTAGTGGATGATGATATTCAGTCGGAATCGGCCCTAACCCTCGTCTAGAATTGCTCAAAGCCGAGAAGGATAAGAAATGATGGAATAAATGACGAAGTTGACTGCTGCTGTCCAATTTATATTAAACAGGCTTAGCGCACGCTACGCACAAGCATTAGCGTGCACTAACGGGGTGTGGAAAAGCAGTCAGTCTACTATCCTCTCGTTAGCGTACGCAAGCTAACATGATTAGCGTGCGCTAATGTTAGGAATTAGCGTGCGTTAACGCTGAATTAGCGTACGCTACCTGGTCCAGTGCCGAAATACTGACCTTACTGCCCAGCCCGCTAAAATCGTTAGCGCAGGCTACTAACTCCAAGTTAGCGTATGCTAACCACTTAGCGTTAGCGCGCTCAAGGAAAACAGGAGTAGCGTGCGCTACTCAGGCGGCGATCAAGATCTTGCTCGGTACCTTCTTTGCCGGCGAAAAGAAGTCAAAATGCGAAGCCAGGCCAGAATCCAGAAATACGAACATGGAATATTCAAGACGACAGAGTTGAGAGCTGAAAGAAAATACAACTCTGATCACCGGAGAGCCCGTAATACGTTAAGGAAAATGAAATTTCCCTAAACTTATGGGAAACTACAAAAATGGCCCAAATGCCCGAAAATCACGATACGACGTCGGATTAACAAACCGAAAGTTTCAACACGACCAACTCAACCATACAAACTTATGCAAACCAAGAAACAACGAAAACGAACGAGTTTTATGAGAATCAAACGTACATGCGACAAGATATAATTCAAGATGAAATTATGCAAAAACATCCTCGAAACTCGTCCAAACGGAAAATCTCCAAGAACAAAATAGGTTCAGAATTTCAAAACAGTAACAAGCGAGTCGTCCGAAACGAACATACACCAAAAATAAAAATTACCAAAAATAGAAGGTACGAATATTACAGGCTAAAACAAATAATGTTGTATGTATTTTACTTAAGAAAAAGTAAAACACAAAACCAATAGGACTAAAGAAACTTTAAACCATTGTGAAACAAATATTCTTTATTCTTAAACTATTCAAGTTTAAAGTAGCATTTAATTCTGATGGGACAACATTTAATGCGCCAGAAGAGACTACAGACAGAAGAGCATTTAATGCGAGTCAAATGGAATGTCAGAAGCATTAAATGCGAATCAACTTTAATTCAAACATTCTAGAGCCGCCAATCAGACCTGTCTTAATCTCACCAACCGTCCACCGACTACATTTATAACGGCCTATTTTCAAGGTTGTAAATAGATCCAAGTAAAAGGACATTGCTCACTTGACAATAAGATGAACAGGCGAAAATACTGAAAGCTTATAAGAACAAAATATTTCTTCAAGCATACAGCGACATCTGAAGTGAAGAAATATAAAAGTCCTCAACACGAATAACACATCTACATCAAAATCTTATCAACCCTACAGTTGTTGTTCGAACTCGTGATAGACAAATCTTTATGTTGAGTTACTTAGCCATGTGTGGACTAAGCAAAGCTATTCTGACCTATGTGGGACGAATAATGTTAAGGATGAAGCTTCAATTTGTGTGAGAAGAAGCAAGTCGAAGAAGCTCAAGCCAATCTGTGTGAATGGTCAAAGCTACTATCGGCTGTATCAATCTGTGTGAACGATACAGCGACGAGTTTAGTTAAAATCATACAGTTGTGTACGACGTGATTTTAATAAACTACTTAGTCCTGTGTGGAGGACAAATGGATGTGGTGGGGTTTACCTCGAACCACTTTAAACAATGTCTCTTTACTTATTGTCTTTATTGTTTTCTTATTGTCTGTTTGATTTTAGTATATTTATCCTGAAAACCCTCTAAGCACCAAGCATAATAGAAGACCATCCAGTTGTTGTATTATAGCAACTTAGTTACAGACTTCCACTACGCAGACAAACTTCAAAAAAGGATACAACTTATTTAATCGTCCCTTCTAGGCTGTTTATTTTGTATATTGTGACCAATAATCAAGTTAAGTAGAAGTAATGGAAGAAGATAAAATTACCGGTTTCGTGTCATTTGTGCCCAAAAATCATAAATAAGATGATCCAGTAGAGGTTTTAGCTCAGAAGTCGACTTAGAGGGGTCCTACGAGCACTCATTATGTGTTTCGGCTCGATTTGTCTCGCCTGACATGGTTGTGTCGCCAAACACCTATAGGGACACGCCCGGGTGCTCGGACACGTTGTGAGACACGGTCGTGTCTCCGATCGTGTCATAGTCCATATATGTTCTTTTTATATCATCGATTTTACACACGGTCATGTCGAAATGTAAGACGGCCGTGTCCTTCTGCTGCTCCTTTTCCTGATCCAATTTTCCCATTAAATTCCTTAAACTTCTCGTTCTGTGGAGCCTCCTTCATAGAATCCAATGAAAATATATCCTCAATTAATTCCAAATAATCTAATTCAAACAATGAATTTGACGAAGAACATGAATTAACAAGTCCAAGTTCTTACAAATCGGGCGATAATAAATGCTCAACATGTTCCATAACGCATAAATCGACACTATTAATCACTTTTCAATGTTTTTTTCATCATGAAATTTTAATAGCTTTATAAATTGAAAATAAAACATGCTCGTCGTTGACACGAAGTGTCAATTCTCACTTTTCAACATCGATCAAGGCCTTTCCCGTGGCCAAGAATGGATGTCCAAGTATGAGAGCTAAATCACCATCTTCCTCCATATCTAGCACAATAAAATCCACAATGAATATAAATTTATCTACTTTCACCAACAAATCTTCCATAATTCCCTTAGGATAAGTGATCGATCCACTAGTTGCAAAATTATTGTGGATGCTTTCACATCTCCAAGTCCAAGCTTCCTAAATATCGACAAAGGCATGAAGTTAATACTTGCGCCTAAATCACATAAGGCTTTGTTGAAGAAAACATTGCCAATAGTGTAAGGGATAGTAAAGCTCCCGGGATCCTTGAGCTTTTGAGGTAATTTTGTGCTGGATAATTGCGCTACACTCCTCGATCAAGTTCACCGTCTCATGGTCTCTAGTTCTCCATTTCTTAGACATTATATCCTTCAATAATTTTGTATTGTTCGGCATTTTCTCTAAACCATCTGCAAAAGGGATATTATGTTAATTTTTTTGAAGATTTCTGGAAATTTAGCAAACTGGGCATCTAATTTATTTTTCTTGAAACGTTGAGGAAAGGGAAGAGGAATATTAGAAATAAGAGTAGAGTTAGAAGATATTTTAGGCTTTTTAGCCCCCTTTAGTTGTGATTTGATCGTTTCTTCCTCTACGAGCTTAGCTCCTTCCTCTTCAAGTTTCTCCTTTTGATTTGACTCCAATTCATTTTTATGCTTGACAGGCATACTCGGACCTTCATAACGAGTGCCACTGCTCAAAGTAATAATTTGGCATGACTCCTTCGGGTTTACTTCGGTATTGCTAGGAAATTAACCTCGTTGATGTTGACATGCCACCACCCTGGCTAGTTGGCCAATTTGAGTTTCAAGATTCTTCATTTGCACCCCCATAGTCATAGCCAATTGGGTGACATGGCCCTCAATTTTGTATATTTCTCTTCATCCCAATTGAATCAATTTCGAGTTTTGCTCGTGAAAGTATTTGTTTGGCTCATAAAGGATGCTAGAATGTTCTCTAGATTAGAACTTGGTTTGGACTCTTATATCACCTCACCATTCGACACTTCAAATCTTGCCCGTGGTTATAACACGTTCTTTGTATTTGCATAGCTAAAATTTTTATGATTGCGTTTGTTCAGATGGTAGAACCCGGGAGGTGGATTACTCTGATAGTTTAAAGAATTTCGGCTATTGATGTACTGATATTCCTCCAAATGATCCATTAGAAACATACTTTCTTTCGAAGCCGACATTGTCTCACCTCCTTTTATCAAGGCATTGAGCTGAGTAGTTAAAATGCTCATTTGAGCTGCTAAAGCTTTAATTGGATCCGACCCCATTACTTCGGCTACCCGTTGAATATTTGATCTCTCCATCATTCATAACCATTTCTTCAAGTAAATTATTGGCATCCTCATCACTCGTAGCTAAAAGATCACCTCCTATTGAAGCATCCACAAAGTTTCTTGTATCACCGGCTAGACCATTATAGAAAAATCATAATTGTTGGTCCTTAGGAAAGCCATGATGAAGACATCTTCTCAACAGATCCTTGTATCTCTTTGCGCCTCATATAGTGGTTCTGAATCGATTTGTCTGAACTGAGTGATTTCTATTTTCAATTTCATGGTCTTGTTGGTTGGAGAGATTTAAACAAAAATTTCTTTCTGAGCTCGTTCCAAGTGCTGATACTTCCATAAGGAATTGTACCCAACCAACCACATGTTTTTTCCCTTAGTGAAAATGGGAACAATTTCAAGTGAATGGCATCATCAGTAACCCCATTCATTTTGATCGTGTCACATATCTGCATGAAGTGAAATAAATGTGCATGTGGGTCCTCAATTGCAAAATCCCCCAAAATTGATTCTGCTGAACCATATAGATTAAGGCCGGATTTAGCTCAAAATTATTAGCCTTAATTGGGACATTGGAAATGCCACGGTAATTGTGATCAAGATGGGGATGAAATGATCACAAATTGGTTGGTACTCGACCACTGGAACTCGAATCGTGCTTGCCCTATCAGGCTTGTTCGACATTCTAACCGTCTTGAGGTATTTGATTTACGCCGCCCGCCGCTGCCATTTTGTCCATTAAATTTCCTCTTTGTTTCTTAGCAGTTGCACTGGTCTTTCTTGCAAATGCTTCGACTTAGGGACGAAATGGTTCTAATGTTTTCCTTGTAGAGTGGGTGTTCATACACTACCTAAAATGTTTGGAATAACGTAAATACATAATGAAATTATAGAATGTCTAACTTAAGATCGATAGGACTATCGTAATATTAATCAATAATTGCCTTAGTTCCCAGCAACGACGCCAGAAACTTGTTCGATATATTTTTTAACTTCCACAAGTATACGGGCTTTCATAGAATAGTGGCGAGCAAGGTCGTATTTTCACAGGGATTAACTGAATTATCATATCAAATACTATATTGTAGTCTTCTCAATTTTATTTTGATGACCGAAAATTTGGGTTTAATATTTAGTTGAATTCTAAGAATGGAAAAATAAAATAAAATAATTATACTTCAGTGAGTGAGATTGGTTTCCAAGACTATGGTTTCTATCAATTGCTAAGTTCTTTTTCATAAATTTATATTGAAGTTCTTTACTTGTTTTCCTTATAAAACAACCACTAAAGTTGTGTATGATTTCTCTCAAAATCACATAAATGCATAAATTAACTTGCACAAGTTATCGTCTCCATCTAATCTATACAAATCAACTTCGTAAAATCCTAAATACAATATTTTCACAACCTATTACCGATTTCTCTATCTCGAAACTAAATTGTGTCAAATAGTGGAGGCCTAATATAACCCACATCTCTCGAATTATGAGTAATATGAATCAAACATGTAAAAACATTGATCATTTGTTAAAACATGAAATCAAACCAATTATTTGAATGATGAATTCAAGAAGATCATTCAATATGAATAAATCATCAAAAACTCATTGCAATTAATATAATCCCAAGTCTTGGAATCAAATAAATTAGCTAGATATGATCGTAATCAACATGTTCAATAATAAGAAATAAAATACGAAAGACGGGAATAGATAATAAAACTCGAATTTTGGATGGAGCCTCTTGATCCGTCTTGATCTTCGTTGATGAATTCTCTCATTGTCTTGAAGTTTTTCCTTCACTTTTGCACTCTTTTCTACAATCCCTCTTCCAAGAAAATTGTTGAATGCCTCATTTGGAGGCTCTACCATGTATTTTTAGGTGGTTGAAGAAGTCCAAAACCCTAAAGAAACCAAGAATATCAACAATTAACAGTCATCAGACACGGCCGAATTTTATCCCGCACTAAAATGTTCTGGTTAGTGACACAACTAGACACACGGCCGTGGTTATCGGACATGGCCATGTCCGTGCCCGTGTCAAAGGCTCTAGTACCCTTTTTTCTGCCTTTCTCGCTGGCTTCACATTCTCATGCCTTATGTTCGTGGTGTTTGGAGTCGGGATATCTTACTTGGTGCCGATTTGTCTTAAAATACCTCAATATAACTCTGAAAGGACATAAAAACACCAAAGCATTATCGAGCCCAACAAAATTGAGAACTAATGAATAATGTTGTAATTCTAACACAATTGGATACATTTAAGCTCATAAAAACACTTAAATACAAGCTAGATTACATGTTAACACTATAGACCAGAAATAATCTAAGACGCACTAGGAAATAGAGTCCCAATCCAACTAGAATGCAAGGGCCCTTCGACTGACCCCTATATAGAGCTCCCTTATGCAGGGCCTTTAAGCCTAAAATAGGCTACATCTAGATGGCCTTGCCCAAAATACCATGGACTGCATGATACGCTCGACTCAGTCACTGACCCATTTCGTCATTTGCATCTAAGGCCCATTTACTCTTTTATACTACTGGACTCTAAGCCCAATTGATTCAACATCTTGCTTTGTGTTTGGCCCTATAATCAACAGTGAGTATAACTCTTATTTGATTCAGCGGACAAAACCAGTTTCGAGCCAAATATTTCGAGCCAATTTTTCTGAAAAATGCACATTGATTTAAGGGCACAATGCCAACAATCCCCCACTTGTCCTTTGGAACAAGTGTGCATTCGAAAACCTTTGTCACATTTGTCTTTATGTGAACGTTATATATCATGTCATCCTTATCTATTTCAATTATATTTGTCGGATCCCTGAGTCAAGGATGATTAAACTAATAATCTATTTGAGAATGGCCATGCATTTCATAGTCTCAACTCTCATAGAGGCCCAAAAGACAATAATCTCGTTACTACAGTTCCATCTTGAACATCCAAGTCCTCTACTTAATCCATAGTATCCCGATTTTCCTGTTTTTATAATATTCTTTTAAGGCACAATGTTTAACAACATCAATATTATTAATCCACAAGCAAGAGAATAATGAATTACTTTGCTTTGAGGAATTGGATCAAATGGTAAATGAGATTTTAACACCCCGTAGATATTGACTGAAGTCATCGGCGCTTTGCATAAGGGGTGAAGTCATCGGCGCTTTGCATAAGGGGTAAGAGCAGGCGTATTACAGTATCGTAAACCCTCGCATTAGAGTTAACAAGGCTCATTATGTCATAATATTTCCACTCTCGGTGATAAGGGCATTACAATTTAAATAGAACACTATACACTCAGAACAGACGATTTATTAATTTTACATTTTCATAAATAACTATCATTTGGTTGAACATCCAACTTTTTTAGATAAGACCCAAGTAGTGGAAGTCATAAAAGTACACAGCACCAAAGTACATGCAATGACTCTGACTATCCGAGCATCTAGTATCGCTAAGATATACCTTCACCTTCGTACCACCCTTTCCTCCAATCTACATGAATATAAATATATAATACATGTTCACCATCAGAAGGAGTTAGCAACTGAAATTTACCAATGCAGGTACGTTAATCACATGCCATATTGTTATCACACACAAACATATTTGCAAAGTAACTATTATTATAACATTTTAGTCTATTGCATTCTTTTAAATTCATTGATAAAAATAGGGTGAATTTTATCTAGCACCCCTATTAGATGTTCCAATTATATCTCGGTACCAATTAGTTCAACAATTACATGTACGTCCTTTTTTCCATTTTTGCATTGATCAAAGACTGAAATCGTTTTTCTCCCAAACATGGCATTATTTTCTCATTTTGGAAAAATATCTCTCAGATTTTTCCTAATTCAACTTTAGCCCTTTATCTTCCAATATTATTTATTATTTAGTTTTCAATATCAGAAAAATAACTTAAATAGAAACACATTATCTTGGAACAAAAACAAAAATAGAAAAGAGTATTCGGTTTTATTTTTTTGTTCTTATTTCCAGATAATAAAAATATGTTAACAAACACACTATTTTAAAAGAAAAATAAAAACAGGAAAAAAATATTCCTGTTTTGTTTATTTTATCTATGTGTATTTTCGATTAAAAAAATTAACGAACATATTATATTAAAAGAAAATAAAACTAAGAAAAATATTATTTTTTTATTTAATTTTTCCTATTAATTAAAATAAAACACACTTATATTAAAAGAAAAACAAAAACAAAATAATATTTTTTATTTATTTCTTTTGTTTTTATTTTCAATTACTAAAATTTTTAAAAACAACTATTTTAAAAGAAATAGAAATAGAAAAATATATTTTATATTTTAATTTTTTATGTTTTTATTTTTGGTTAATAAAAAATTTAAATTATAGATTATTTTAAAATAAAAATTAAAATATAATATTTTTATTTGGTTTCTATTTTTGGTTAATAAAGTTTTTTTAAAAACAGAGTATTTTGGAAGAAAAATAAAAAAAAGAAAAAAAAAATATTTTATTTTTGAGGTTAATAATTAATATAATAAAATATGATTTTGAGGTAAACATAAGTTTCTTATAAGTTATGGTCAAATTTGTAATTTGCAATATAAGCATCTAAGAGGAATGTGTTTGGTCATTTCAAAATTAGCTTAACTTTTGGACTTATATGTAATTAGAGATACTCTAATTGTTTCTACTTAGTTATTGTGCAACAAACTGTGGTTCATTTGAGAAGTGGGCATCTAACAGGGGTGGTACATGTTATTGTCCCACAAAAATACACTCAGTATCTTTTTATGGCTCAACTTGCTAGCATAAGTGTAATATCCTGAAAATTCACTACGAATCTTTTATTTTATTTATATGAGTTAACAATGTGGAACATGTACGTTATGGGTAAAATATTAAATTGTGATAGTTGTACTGATATAATTATCGTGGTGGATTAACAATGACGCTTAAGCACATTGTGTATCATGCACGCCGAGTTATTGATTCTTGTGTGTTGTAATTATCGTGGTGGATGAACGACGATGCTTAATGACATTGTGTATCAGGTACGTCGAGTTATTGATTCTTGCATATTGTATAGAAGTTTCTGTTGAGAGATGCTAGAAATTTGTTAAACATAAAATCCACAACATATGTTGGTACGAGCAACTAACATATGGTAAGAACAGAGGATAACATATGTTAGAGGCCATATACTGCATATGCTATATGAGGAATCAGACAGAGGAATCAGTACCCTATATGTGAAGCCATGATGAGCCAGATCATACATGATGTGCGAATCGGCAAGTCAACTGTATATAATTGTAACACCCCCAGATCAAACGGGAATATTACACGCCGCAGACCCTCTCCGTGAGGATCCACCAGGCTAGACATCAACACAACACATTACATTACATACTGATGAATCAAAATAACGAATCAATAGACCGATTTGGTCTTCCGTCACTGACTTACAAATCAAAATACATAAACTCATCCAGACTGATACACATGCAAGGGTAAAATACTTGCAACGACGAACAATAAGACAGCGGAAAAGACAATACAATGGACTCCGACTAATCAAGTCAAAGCGGTCTTCGTGTGATTAGTATCATTCGTCTTTCATCATCCTCGTGCCGATCCGGTGTCTTGCTCCCGACAACTGCATGTGCACGGACACAACGAGATATCCACCCCCGATTACTGGGGGTTAGCAAACTCCTTTGTTTCGCTAGTGCAAGTATAAAGTGCAAATACGAGCCATACACAACACATTCCGAGAATACAACGAGATACTTTCCGAGGTATATTTAGTTAAAAATAGTTCAAGTCTTGAAAGTAGAAACGAAGTAAGTAAGCACTTTGAAAACATTTCCAAATCTCGGGAGTTTTAAAAACGTTAGAAATTGAAAAATTCTAAAGTTCCTCGAAAGCCATTTAGGGTCCATGACCCCAAAGTTCATTTTCAAAATACAAATCCGTTTAACAAAACACGGGGTCCACGACCCAACCATTAGGTCACAAAACACGGGGTCCACGACCCGATCATCCACTTCAAATCACTTACAAGGACACATTACACATAACACATTAATCCTATGCCATTCTAGCCAAGCACCAAGACTCGATATACAATGTCTCTCAACCCCGAGCACAAAGCATTGTGATACTCCGGACAATATCACAATTAACGATAACATCGACGTCATCCTCAAGATGAAAACCTGGCTGGTAACCCGCGGCCGTACCCCTTAGTATCGACCCCGGACATCCCGCGGACACTCCGGGTGAAACCACTTCGCGGCCGTACCCCTTAGTATCGACCCCGGACATCCCGTCGGACACTCCGGTGGAAGTTCATCCACACACGCACCCAAGTCCACTTCGTGGCCGTACCCCTTAGTATCGACCCCGGACATCCCGTCGGACACTCCGGTGGAAGGAACAACACACACACACGTTCCAAAATCACGGTTGCAAACCACAAGCCTCGAAGGTCAATCACGGTATATATAGTCGAGGTACCTTACTAGAATGGCGATTCATCCAACATATACTCATAACCCGAACTAATACTATCAACAAGAAAGCACACTATTCCAACAAGACCGAGCGACCAATATCACATAAATTCACATAATTCATCGATAACCACATGTCTCCACGCATGACTTTAACAAAGGACTAAACTTCAAAACTTACCGACAACGTAATCACACACAATGGCGTCACACGAAAGTATTACGATCTTATACTCAACATTAATACACGTATTCAATTAAGCATATTAATTCTCGGAACACACAAGTCGTCTTTAAGAAAACCTTGTTAGTAAATATACCGATACTTTTGAGAAAGATGGTTATGAATATTTATTTAGCACATATCGACGATTAACAACCATTATATCCACAAAACACGTAATGTATGGGCAAGATACTTGCCTCGATAATCGACACGGACACTCCTACGAACACGGCTCGGTCGGGACACCTCGAACACCTACAATTCTCGTGAAGACAAAGAATACGCCACGATCGAAAAGCTTGAAGAAAGCGGCGAGCGGAAGGGTTCCGCTCGAGTTCTTCGCAAGAATTCGACCCTAACAACATATAATCAATAAATCATCGATCATACGAGGAAGAATAATCGTAGAACGCCCGAAAACCCCTCTACGACATTTCTGGACACCTTCAAGGCGTCGATCAAGAACTCGACCAAAACAACGAATCGATACGATCCAACCATGGAATATTAGGGAAAAGATGTAATACATCTTAATAATCATCAATCTATCATAATACCAAGTTAAATCGGATTAATCGGACGAAAACAACCAAAATACCCAAAATCCCCAAAATTAGATTTCTAGGAAATCGGCTGGTCGGTAGATCGGAGGATGTTATAGGACGGATGATTGATGATATGAGCCTCAAAACTTCATGGATTGAAAGAAAAACATCATGTCTCCATGATGTATACACCTGACATGCGAACGGGAAGAAAAGGAATGAGAAATCTGGCGAAAAATACGCTGCCGGGCCTTAAATAGGTGACAGACTCGACCGTGTCCGACATGACACGGTCGTGGCGCGCAATCGGCAGCGAGGGACTCGGCGTGTCTGCATGACACGGTCGTGTCGCGAAGGGGCGCTTCGGCATTGACTCGGCCGTGTCTGGAACACGGTCGGGCCTCTGGCGACGCTACCGGCTTATCCGGACGAGTGCACGGCACGGCCGTGCCAGGCGACACGGCCGAGTCCGGTCGGCGATGATCGGCCAAATGAGCGGGTGAGCTAAAGCGACCATAACTCTCGTCAGGACTCCGATTGACTCACCGTTTGAACCATTGGAAAGCTAATTCGATGCTCTATAATATTGTAAGGATTTAGAATTTTTGGAGTTACCAAAAATTAATGGTGATCTAACAAAGTCGAACTCATAAGAGGAAAGTTGAAACAATGAACAATAATGATACACAACTCGAAGTTTTTCCGAGCGGTGAACACGGTGAATGAACATGATTGATGAATGATTATAATTGAGTGAAAATACACCGAGTGACAATTACGGTGATAATTCTTGAATGAAAACGAATGAATTACAACCGGGTATTACACGGATGACAAAAAGTCGAAATTAATCATTCTCGAAATGACGAAGCGGTCATGAGCGAGTCGTCAAAGCGGACTCGGTGAAAAGAAATTTACGAAAAATCGGAATTTGCGGATATTACATTCTACCCTCCTTAAAAGAAGTTTCGTCCGAAACTTAAAACAAGTAGGGAGAAGCAATATCCCGCCAGGAAAACTCAACGAGATACGCAAGGAAACGCGTAACTTACGCCCATCGGCGAAACGTTACAAGCAACGCAAAGGAATATACGGCGTGAAAACACGCTCCACGACGACCAACACGACGTCGCCGTTAGGGATATAACAAAACCAACAAGTGACAAGCGTCATCAAATGGATAATACAATTAAGTCAATTATCCGAACAATCACAAAACACAACGGACGAAAATCAATATGATTGACCAACCCAACGGTACATCAATCAAAACGCAAGCCAATCGCTGAACAAATACGGAATTCCACCGCCCAAGGGTTGGAAGATCGAAAACGAGACTAATTTTCCTAACTTGGAAAGGTCACAACGATATATAGATCAATTTGGGACAATATCAGAACTCGTTCGAATGACAAATGTGGGAAACAACACCAGGTCAGAAGCATCAACGAACACAGTCGAGTCGATACGGTTGGACGAAACAGAAGAGAAAGAAAGAAAAAATGTGGGTATTACATCATATCACCTTTAAAAGAGGTTTCGTCCCGAAACCTAAACAACGAGAACGAAGTGCTGGAATAGCAACCTTTCCGACTATACCCTCTTGGTCCACATCCGATCTTCAAGGCCATTAGTATCGTGGTCACGACTGTGTCCTCTGCCCATCGGCATACTAAGCAGATTCCCACTCAATACGATTGCACAACTTCGCAAAATATTAAGCTAAAGTACCAACTCAGCACGACATATCACATAAGGTAACCAATAACAACTCGAAAAGAAAATCCACGAGGTATCCTTTTAAAGGAAATCTTTTGAAAATCCTTAGATTTGTATGCTATTTAAAATAAACTTTAAAAATACTTTTGGTACCTCGGGTTGTTCCATCAAAACTTGTAAACAACATATTTTAACCGTCTCATTTGAAATCATTTGAAGTCATCAAGCCTCTACGTATCATCATCACCGTTAATAACTAACAAGTTAACCATGCAAGATCATCAAATCATTCTTACATACTCTAACATTTCTAAATCCGAGTTTGAACTTTACATCGAGTGAGATTTTTCATCTTTCACTATATTTTTTTGAAAATAAAAATCGCATTGGTTTTTGAAATAAAATATTTTTATGGTGTGAAAGATTTTTGAAAATCATTCACTCTAAATATTTGAATTTGCAACAATACGTTAAAATAATTTTGAAAATCCTCCCAACACTTCACAGAGACATCAACGCGGTAATACTTTACAAAATATTCAAGGTACCTTAAAACAACTCTTTCAAATACCGTCGAGGTTTTATTTGAGAATCCAGGCCGGCTTGCCAATTTCCAAATAATTTTCAAAGTATACACGGAGCCGATTAATCGAACCGTCAAAACTTTGTAAAGTTTCCAGAAAGTGTTTTTGAACACACAATGAGACATAATTTATCAATTCATCAACCACAATCAAATATCACCTAGCAATACGAAAAGTCTTAACACGCATTCACGCTGTGATTGTTATCACTAGACACCACGTAGAGAATACAACTACAAGTGATTGGCCGCAAAAGTTAGACCTGACGGCTATAATGCGGTTCCATAGCCTCTGCCCAAGTTGATTAGCGCGCGTTACAACAAAGGTTAACGTGCACTAAACACGCCACGTTAGCGCGCATTAGGCTCGTACTAAGCCTGTGCTAACTGCTCTAATCACTAACACGATTGCAAACATATATGAGGTAATACTAGACTCGAAGGTTACAAGTAAGCAACAACATACAAGTCTAAATGTCATCGACTCACATAATTATAACAACTCACGAGCAACCATCAAAAGAAAATCATCTTACAAAAATGAAAATTTTACTTCTCAATATAGAGGACTATCTCAACACATACATACCGATGGACTCAACATTCACGTTACTATTTTAATTTTAAAACTGGCACCACTGCTCAACAACGAGAGCATCATCAATACGCATCTTTTGACCAACATTCATGAAACCGAAAAGTTACAAACGAGAGTCACGTCTTGAGTATATTTTGAAGACCTTATTTGAGTTAAAAACTCGAGTTTTGAAAACTTATAGTACACGGTGGAAAAGAATTATCAATAATTCGAGTTTTGAACTTTCACCTTGTGGTCAACATACAAAAATCAACTTTTTCCTCCCTTGGAGGGCATTTTAAAAATTTTACGTGACTCCGAAAGGATTGAAAACTTAAAATTCCAAGGTTTATACTCTTGTAAGAAAAATGATTTATACAAGGATACATTCGGCAATATCATTCTACATTTTAGCGCAAGTCGGGAATCAACAAATATATGTCACTTACTCACGATGCATCTTCAAATATTAACTACATAACACAAAATCACACAGGCTCGTATAGCTCGTGGTACCACCTGTAGTAGGGAGACTTACATCCACAGATCGCACGAAGATGATGGCCGCATCCCGATACTAATCACGGCCGACATTCCAAACGACGCGTCGCGACACGACATCGATCGGACTCAATCGACAAGACAAGACCCAACAATACACGATGGACCCGACGGCCTAGGTTTCCGCAACCTAAGCTCCGATACCATAAATGTAACACCCTGATCAAGCGGGAATATTACACGCCGCAGACCCTCTCCGTGAGGATCCACCAGGCTAGACATCAACACAACACATTACATTACATGCGATGAATCAAAATAACGAATCAATAGACCGATTTGGTCTTCCGTCACCGACTTACAAATCAAAATACATAAACTCATCCAGACTCATACACATGCAAGGGTAAAATACTTGCAACGTTAACAATAAGGCAATGGAAAAGACAATACAATGGACTCAGACTAGCGAAGTCAAAGCGGTCTTCGTGTGATTAGTATCATTCGTATTTCATCATCCCTCGTGCCGATCCAGTGTCTTGCTCCCGACAACTTTGCATGTACCTGGACACAATACAGATATCCACCCCCCGATTACTCGGGGGTTAGCAAAACTCCACTGTTTCGCTAGTGCAAGTATAAAGTGCAAATACGAGCCATACACAACACATTCCGAGAATACAACAAGATACTTTCCGAGGTATATTTAGTTAAAAATAGTTCAAGTCTTGAAAGTAGAAACGAAGTAAGTAAGCACTTTGAAAACATTTCCAAATCTCGGGAGTTTTAAAAACGTTAGAAATTGAAAAATTCTAAAGTTCCTCGAAAGCCATTTAGGGTCACAGCCCCAAAGTTCATTTTTCAAAATACAAATCCGTTTAACAAAACATGGGGTCCACGACCCAACCATTCGAGTCACAAAACACAGGGTCCACGACCCGATCATCCACTTCAAATCACTTACAAGGACACATTACACATAACACATTAATCTTATGCCATTCTAGCCAAGCACCAAGACTCGATATACAATGTCTCTCAACCCCGAGCACAAAGCATTGTGATACTCCGGACAATATCACAATTAACGATAACATCGACGTCATCCTCAAGATGAAAACCACAACTGGTAACCCGCGGCCGTACCCCTTAGTATCGACCCCCAGACATCCCGTCGGACACTCCGGGTGGGAAACCACTTCCGCGGCCGTACCCCTTAGTATCGACCCCCAGACATCCCGTCGGACACTCCGGGTGGAAGTTCATCCACACACGCACCCAAGTCCACTTCCGTGGCCGTACCCCTTAGTATCGACCCCCAGACATCCCGTCGGACACTCCGGGTGGAAGGAACAACACACACACACGTTCCAAAATCACAGTTGCAAACCACAAGCCTCGAAGGTCAATCACAGTATATATAGTCGAGGTACCTTACTAGAATGGCCAGTTCATCCAACATATACTCATAACCCAGAACTAATACTATCAACAAGAAAGCACACTATTCCAACAGCACCGAACGACCAATATCACATAAATTCACATAATTCATCGATAACCACATGTCTCCACGTACAGCTTTAACAAAGGACTAAACTTCAAAACTTACCGACAACGTAATCACACACAATGGCGTCACACGAAAGTATTACGATCTTATACTCAACATTAATACACGTATTCAATTAAGCATATTAATTCTCGGAACACACAAGTCGTCTTTAAGAAAACCTTGTTAGTAAATATACCGATACTTTTGAGAAAGATGGTTATGAATATTTATTTAGCACATATCGACGATTAACAACCATTATATCCACAAAACACGTAATGTATGGGCAAGATACTTGCCTCGATAATCGACACCGGACACTCCTACGAACACGGCTCAGTCGGGACACCTCGAACACCTACAATTCTCCGGCGAAGACAAAGAATACGCCCACGATCGAAAAGCTTGAAGAAAACGACGAACGGAAGGGTTCCGACTCGAGTTCTTCGCAAGAATTCGACCCTAACAACATATAATCAATAAATCATCGATCATACGAGGAAGAATAATCGTAGAACGAAAACCCTCTACGACATTTCTGGACACCTTCAAGGCGTCGATCAAGAACTCGACCAAAACAACGAATCGATACGATCCAACCATGGAATATTAGGGGAAAAGATGTAATACATCTTAATAATCATCAATCTATCATAATACCAAGTTAAATCGGATTAATCGGACGAAAACAACCAAAATACCCAAAATCCCCAAAATTAGATTTCTAGGAAATCGGCACGGTCAGTAGATCGGAGGATGTTATAGACGGATGATTGATGATATGAGCCTCAAAACTTCATGGATTGAAAGAAAAACATCATGTCTCCATGATGTATACACCCACATGAACGGGAAGAAAAGGAATGAGAAATCAAGCGAAAATACGCGCCGAGGCCTTAAATAGGTGACAGACTCGGCCGTGTCCGACATGACACGGCCGTGGCGCGCAATCGGCCGGCAGGACTCGACCGTGTCTGCATGACACGGTCGTGTCGCGAAGGGGCGCTCGGCATTGACTTCGGCCGTGTCACGGAACACGGCCTCTGGCGACGCTACCGGCTTATCCGGACGAGTACGGCAAGGCCGTGCCAGCGACACGGCCGAGTCCGGTCGGCGTGATCGGCCAAATGAGCGGGTGAGCTAAAACGACCATAACTCTCTCGTCCGACTCGATTGACTCACCGTTTGAACCATTGGAAAGCTAATTCGATGCTCTATAATATTGTAAGGATTTAGAATTTTGGAGTTACCAAAAATTAATGGTGATCTAACAAAGTCGAACTCATAAGAGGAAAGTTGAAACAATGAACAATAATGATACACAACTCGAAGTTTTTCCGAGCGGTGAACACGGTGAATGAACATGATTGATGAATGATTATAATTGAGTGAAAATACCGAGTGACAATTACTGGTGATAATTACCGAATGAAAACGAATGAATTACAACCGGGTATTACGGATGACAAAAAGTCGAGAATTAATCATTCTCGAAATGGCGAAGCGGTCATGAGCGAGTCGTCAAAGCGGACTCCGGTGAAAAGAAATTTACCGAAAAATCGGAATTTGCGGATATTACATTCTAACCTGCTTAAAAGAAGTTTAGTCACGAAACTTATAACTAGTAGGAGAAGCAATATCCCGCCAGAAAACTCAACGAGATACGCAAGGAAACGCGTAACTTACGCCCATCGGCGAAACGTTACAAGCAACGCAAAGGAATATACGGCGTGAAAACACGCTCCACGACGACCAACACGACGTCGCCGTTAGGGATATAACAAAACCAACAAGTGACAAGCGTCATCAAATGGATAATACAATTAAGTCAATTATCCGAACAATCACAAAACACAACGGACGAAAATCAATATGATTGACCAACCCAACGGTACATCAATCAAAACGCAAGCCAATCGCTGAACAAATACGGAATTCCACCGCCCAAGGGTTGGAAGATCGAAAACGAGACTAATTTTCCTAACTTGGAAAGGTCACAACGATATATAGATCAATTTGGGACAATATCAGAACTCGTTCGAATGACAAATGTGGGAAACAACACCAGGTCAGAAGCATCAACGAACACAGTCGAGTCGATACGGTTGGACGAAACAGAAGAGAAAGAAAGAAAAAAAAATGTGGGTATTACAATAATGTATGTAACATGTGAAGAATTACATATTCTATATGACACTTATAACTTACGTTAAGGTTGTGTTTCGTATTATGTGCATGATCGAGTAATCTTTCAATGTGTAAGGCCGGGCACTTTCGGCATGCATGATACAAATGAGTCAAATGGACTTATGTAAGCTAATTTGAGAGGTTAACATGCACTATGTGAGGATAGATAACAACCATAATGAGCAAATTATGTACGTAAGGGATTTCAAGAACGATACAGTAAGCTCTGGATTGGAGTTGTCTATATTGTTGAGGTTAGATAGTGTATGTTAAGGTGTTTTACCTATGCAAAAAATGTAGATCATGAATTGATTTCAATGAATTTATCTCTTCTTGCAATTTAATGGAGCCTCCTTCAATAGGGCACAGCTATACCTGGTGAGGCCGCATGCATATGGAGAGTCACTTTGAGTGTAAACTTGATCGCATGCTTATTACCGAGTCGGTGTTTGATACTTGGAGCTCGGTCAATTTCAAAGTTCTTCCTCGTACTACTTCTGACCATCACCATGTTGTTACTTTCTTGAGTTCGCATGCCACGACTTCTCATTGTCCTTTCCAATTTTAGAACATGTGGATCAGACATGATAACTTTCTTCATATGGTTTGGGATTGTTGGGAAATGCTTGTTCATAATAATTCACCTTGGTCGATAATTATGACTAAGCTGGATCATCTCCGCTCTAAACTTAAAAGTTGGAATTGGGATGTTTCGGTCATATTCACAGAGTTAAAGATGATTTATGTAGCAAGCTGGAATTTTTTTAAACTGAGATCTCCAACTTCGGATACCCAGTTGAGTTATTTTGTCAAGAGTAGAGACTGCTGCTTTTCTTTATGATATTTATAATAAGGAAGATTATATGCTTCATCAACATAGTCAGGCTTCTCGGATTATAGATGAGGACCGCAACACTTCATACTTTTGTAGATCTATCAAGACGAGAATCGACAAGAACTCCATTTCGGGTCTTACTATTAATGCCTCCTACACCACAGATGCTACTGCCATATCGGATCACATTGTCAGTTATTATTATTGTAATACCCAGGATTTTTGTTCTAGTTAATTTGGATTTTTCTGGATATTTCTCGGTTGCCGAGTATGGGTATTATCTTTCTTGATGATTGATTTTTGTGTTTATTGTAATACCCGAGACTTTTATTCCGGTTGTCTTGAACTATTTATCGGTTGGTGTCGGTTATTTCGTATCGTTATAATTATGTGGAATTCGTTTTTCTGTTATGAACGGTACGTTATGTTTCGTAATTTTACTCGTTATTGTTTTGAATCATAACCGGTGCGTTAGTGTGACCGAGACGTTGTCGAACACCTAACCGGGCTGTCGGAAGTGGCCACAGTCGAGTTATGGCCACATATTTTGGGGCAGAGACTCTCCTGGCTGAGTTACGGCCGTAAGGTGCCGGTTACGGTCGTAAGTGATCGGCACACACGGGCTGGGCGAAGGTCGGTTACGGCCGTAAGGCGTGATCGGCTATGGCCATACGGGCGCCAGGCAGCTTTCGGACGAAGGCTGATTACGGCCGTAAGGTGTGATCAGCTACGGCTGTAAGGGCGCTGTGCAGCTTTCGGATGAAGGCCGGTTATGGCCGTAAGGGTGCCGGTTACATCCGTAACTCTGTCGGCCATATATAGGCCTGGTGTTGGGCCAGACCTCATTTTACCCCATTTCTTCATCCTGGTGGCGGCTGGCGACGGGAGAAGTCGAGGAGTGGAGTTTTTTGTCAATTCCACTCGATTTCTAGGCGTCTTAGAAGACTCTTGTCGATTATATCATCACCTAATCCGTGTTCTTTGTCGAATCGAGATAAATTCTTGAAATCTCCTAGAGTTGACTTTCGGGATTCCTTCTTGATCTTCGTTGTTCGTCTGATTTTGATTATCATTTGATGTTTTTGAACATTAATAATCGTGTTCTATGGGTTATATATCCATATTTTGAGTTTGTTTAACTCGATCGGTGATTCGAGTGTTCTTGGGAGTTATCGAACGTTGAGTGTTCGATTATATATCCTAATGAGTTTCCTTTCGATAGTTTGGTGGGATTCATATCGTTTTCGACCTTGATTCTCATTTTAATCATATCTTCGTTGTTTTTTCCGGAGGATTACAGGTATTCGAGGTTTTCCCGATTGAACTGTCTTCTTCGGAGTGTTCGGTATCGGTTATTGAGGCAAGTATTTTCTTCTACAATTTGTGCCTTGCAAATAGAGTTTACATGTTGGATTTACGTTGGTTGGTTTGCCCGCGTTAAAATGATTCATTTGAATTGATTATGATTTGGTTATTTTGAACGTTGAGGGCTTTAATGATACCCCTGCTTGTTTAATGTTGTGGAATCGTGTATTCCGTGTTGATTGTGTTGTTGTGTTGTGATCGATTGTTCATGATGGAGGTATTGTGATGTGTATGATAATGGTGTCAGGTGAGTGGCCATCTCTAGTAAGTATTCTTAATGAACTTACATTCTTAGCATATTAGTATTACATGAGTGGCATGTGTGTGTATGCTCACTACGGGTTAGATACGACGAGGTCTCGGTAGGGTCCACATAGGTGTGGATCCGCGAGAGTTGCTTTTATCCACTACGGGTTAGATCCGATGGGGTCTCGGTAGGGGTCTACAGAGGCGTGAGTCCGCGGTTAATTGTGGTGCATTTTTTTATAAATCTATTTTGGGTTGGCGTTTCTGGAAACGAGTGTTTTTGAACGGTGATTTCATGAATGCATGCATTGACTAAATGTGTAAGAGGCAAGTCGTTCATTTAGCATACTTGGATAGGATGGCAGCAGAGTATTTTGTCGTATGCGTTTAGTCCTTTAGTTGTGGAGTTTTGATGTTGAAAAACGGACCTTGCTATTGTTCTTGTGTACTGTGATTTGATGAGATTTGGGATGAGATTCCAATGGTTTTGTAAAGGTCATGTTATGGAAAGTGATTTTGGGCCGAGACCCATTCGTCTTGAAATGGTTATTTTTCAACTAAGGACTTGAGGTCCAATAAGTTTTCTACTTTTAAAAATCCCCGAGATGAGGAATTTATTTTCAAACACTTCATTGATTGCTTTCTAATTAATAAAACATCTCGGGAAGGCTTTGGTAGTTTTAATTGTCGTACCCGATTCGTGATTCCTATTGGTTTGTTATATTTCGTATGATTATGTGCTTGCACTAGCAAAATAGTGGGATTTTGCTAACCCCCGAGTAATCGGGGGGTGGATATCTGTATTGCATTCAGGTTTTGGGGAGCATAACACAGAGTCGGCATGAAGGATGATGAGAGATGATTGATACTAATCACATGAGGCTCCATACGATGTCGTATTGGTTTAGTTGTACTTAATTTCCGCTGTAGTATTTTCCCCATTGTACGGGATTGTGTTGTATTTTGAACCTTGCGTGGGCATGTATTGAGTTGTATGTATTGATTGGAAGACCAAATCGATCTACTGAGTCATTTTTCTTTAGCCTTAAAGGCGACGTTGAGATGTTTAATCGTGTTACCAGCCTGGTAAATCCTTGATAGAAGGGTTTACGGCGTGTAATATCCCTGAGTGGATTGGGGGTGTTACATAAATGGTATCGGAGCTTAGGTTGTGGAAACCTAGAATGTTGGGTCAAGTTGTGCCTGTTGAGTTTTCTCTCGTCGGAATTTATCTGATGGAGTCGTGTCGCGATGCGTCGTCTGAGTTTGTTGGTCGTGATTAGTATCGTGGGGCGATTATCATCTTCGTGAGACCTGTGGATGTAAGTCTCTCTTCTTTGTGTTTTGCCTCGTGTGACACGAGCTACTTGTATGATTATTTGTTTAGTGATGGAATCCTTCTGTAGATTTTGATTTCGTGATATGTGGTTATTCGACTCTCATATTTTGTTTATATGAGGAGTGGTGTCGCTGCTAATGTATTTTTTTACTGTTGGTTTCGTCCACTGCGTGTGTATTTCAAAATGATTTGCTCGTTTTGCGAGTATTCTTGTAAAACCTTTGTGCTTAATATGGAATAAAAATGTATATGTGTTTGATTTGCTCACTCCATGAGGGTCCGAGGAGGCCCCGGGGGAATCCATGACTTCACTCCGGATTCACGAGTTTGTTCGCTAGCCAGTTCGGGAGGATCCTTAGAGGCCTCAGATGGGATCAGTGGTTTCGCCCCGATCCTAGGTGGTTTTCGACTGTGATTTTTGACTGTTTGTTTCCGGTAAAAGACATGTATTGTTTTGATTTTGAACGATTTGATGTGTGTAATACGATGTGTATAAGCGAATGTTGATACGTGTGAGTTTTGGGCATTCTGGCCTATTGGATTTCTGAAAACCTTGAGTATCTTAGAAAATAAATTTTGGGACGCACTATTAAAATGGACTAATTTCTCACAGTATTTTCAAGGTGCCTACTAGTGTCACTGTATGTTTCAAAATTTTTCCACTTTGAGAACCAAAATATTTGGAGATATTCTCAGTAATTTAAAAACGCATTTGCTTAGACCCTAGTGTCGAATATTTCTGAAAGTTTTTAACCAAGAAAGGTGTCCTCATTTCTATCAAATGCAAGATGGTTTTTCAAAGTCTCGGTAACGATGGTTGCGTTACTTTTTCAAAATATGATACTCAAGATCAACTGATGTTCCCAAAAAATTGTTTTCAAAAAAGGTGGTTTTCATTTTTAAAACCTACCATTCTTGTGTGTGGTCTGGGAATGTATGTATGATGTTCGCACTGTCGTTAGGGTGTTAACCCCCGAGTTGTGATTGAATTGGTGGTGTGAGCGTTGAGTCGTTCGCCACGCATTTGTGTGTTAGCCCTCTGTGAGAGGTGTGATGTTGGTCTTTAATGTTATCGTTTCGTGGTGATTTGCATGTTATCGTACCTGTGCGAGTTGTTAGAGATCGGGTTTGTATGTTGTATACATCTGCGATTGTCTCATGATGTTTTGTGATTATGTGCTGGTTATCATTCGGGTCGTTGAATTGACGAATGTATGCCGTCGTTGCTGTGATATTGTGTATGTGGGTTGCCTTACGTTGATATGTTTTGCTGAGTCGGCATCTCCGGTATGTTGGTTCGCGATGTTATATTCCATTATACCTAGCAGTTATATTTTCGGTATGCCGAGGTGCTTCAACTGTAAAGTGTCGGGCCATGTGCGTGCAAATTGTCCTTCTCACTAGTAACGTATTACAAGTTTGGACTCGAGGGACACAGAATCCAGTCTTGCGAGTTGGTTACCGAGTTTTTCGGGGCACGGAATTCAGCACAGATATCAGGATCGGCTTTGAGAGCCCTTCGAAAGATGTTTCTATCGGTTACTTGTTGTGTTGTTACCTTGCTTTTGTAATATCCGTGATTTTCGATTTTCGGTAAATTACTTTTTTTGGTAGGAGTCCATTTTAATGGCTCGCTTGTGACCGTTTCATCATTCTGAGAATGCTTAATTCTGCACTTTTTGACGTCCGAGTTCGTTTTGGTGTCGTTTTGTTGAGTTACGTGTTTTTAGCGACTTTTCCGCACTTGAGTTCGATTCTTACGAATCTCGTCCGAAACTGTTGTTTCGAATTTCCCTTAAGTCTGTTTAACATTGTTAGATTTGTTTTGAACTTTTGTTTGGTTATTCGATCATGTATCATGATTTTTGAGCATTTTGGGCCATTTTGTAATTTTCCAAAGTTGTGGGTATCCGTATCCGTATTTGTTGTCTTGACCCTTTTCATGGTCGCGTGTGAGTTTGATTGTAACTCAAGCTCTTAGTATGATCTTATTCTGGAGCTTTCCGTGCGTATCCTGAACTTGGTATTTCGATAGGAGGAGTCCCTTGTTGTAACCATCTTTGGGAACACTACTGTTGTAGTTCTGGGTGCATTAGCGCACGCTAAGGGATCTCCTTAGCGCACGCTATCGAGCAACAGGGTCATAGGTCAGGTTGGATTCAGGACCGTTAGCGCGCGCTAAGGGCAGGAATTAGCGTACGCTAACAAAGATCAGGTTCAGTCCAGTAGGTACTGGAGTATCCCGTTAGCGCACGCTAACAGGTACTAGCGCACGCTAGTAATACTGATATGTATATCCGGGCAGCAGGTTTTAGAGGTAAACTTTCATTTCTTCTTTCGCCATTCATCGGGTCTATTCCTTTGGGGCGATTTAAGGCGATCCTCCTTCTCAAGCCTCATCTTGGGGTGAATTTGGTGCAAGTCTAACATCAGCAATCATCTTCTTTGCTTGGATCTAAGGTACTTTCACTCAAACCTAATTTCGTTGATTTGGGGATTTATCCTTGATTTAATGATTCCTGTCCGAATTCATCCAATCGATTCATTTTATTTGATGTTGTTGATCAAGTTCTATGGGGTGTAATTCCATATTTCGGTTTTCTTTGATCCCAATTACGATTTCACTATTGTGGAACCAAACCCTTGAATTCTTGGTGTTCTTCATTCCGAGTTGAATCCCATTTGGTGTTGATATTTCGTATGGTGTTATTCTCGCAGTGTTTGCGGTGCTATCGTGTTCTTGATTGTCTTCGGGAGTTCGGCCTGTTCGACCGTATCCCATCCGCCGTCTCGTTGATATCCAGGTTTCAAGACAAGTACCTTGTTCATACATTCTTGTTTTGTGGATATGATGATCGGTGATTGTCTCGGTGTGTTTGTTTGGTTGGTTGAAATGAACTTTCAAAAGATTCGGTTTAGCCTCATTAAAGGCCCACTTTCAAAACACGTGTGTTTTGTGAATGGTGTGGTTTGTGAATGGATAAGTGAACCCTATGAATACACTTGGTGTTGTTGTTGTGCTTTGATAATATATATATATATATATATATATATCATTCGGTGCGTTGTGTAACACCCCCGAGTTATTCAGGGATATTACAGCGCCGTAAGCCCCGCCGTGGGACCCACAAGGCTATACATATGCGTAACCATAATTTTTGACCGATAAGGTCTAAACACAAAGGAATGAAAACGATACAAAGGTATTCGAAACATAACCAATGTATTCACGGACATCACAATACAATTCAATACTTCAAGAACACAGTAGGAACATCAAGGGAAAAGGAAAAGCGATACTCGAGTATTCAAAGACAATCCGGTACAACAACGACCGGAACTCCAACCATAATCGGAAGAAAGACACGATATCACACTTGCCCACCATCTTTATGCCGACCCGATACACCGCCCGTCCGCTCTCCTGGAACTGAAATACATGAAACGTATTTCCCCATAAAGGGTTAGCGTCGAATAGCTAGTGCAAGTATAACAATATGAAACGTAATACTTCTCGACAATAAAGTAAATGTAATCCGTCAATTCATCACTATCCGTCAATTCATCAATTTAAGACTAGTATTAGGAATGACTAAAATCTCAAGACGTAGGTGAATGCCGTAAAAACGGTTCGTTCATATCATACGCCGTTACATGTAGGAATGCCGTCAAAACGGTTCGTTCAATACATGCCAACATTATTTCATATGAATGCCGTAGAAACGGTTCGTTCATATCAACCATGGAATCGCACCAGAGGCTACGAAACCCTCAGAGGACCATAGGCCCGTCCCGGAGTGGCTAGAAATAATCATATCATCAATATTTCATACTTTCAAAGTCGAGAACGTACAATCATAAATGTATACTTGCCTTTGAGACATCGAGAAATCGAACGGAGGAAAGGTAT
Source organism: Orobanche coerulescens (assembly GCA_033398695.1). Lineage (NCBI taxonomy): Eukaryota > Viridiplantae > Streptophyta > Magnoliopsida > Lamiales > Orobanchaceae > Orobanche > Orobanche coerulescens. Next base: position 110,430,478 of record CM065816.1, on the reverse strand, counting down.
GAGTTCGGTAGGTCCGAGAACGCGCTTCCGGCACCTAAACGATTCGCAAGGAATATTACAATTAATTATCCATACTCAAATTATACGAAGAGACTCCCGAAACTCGTCTACGATTCCAGAAAATATACGGGTGGATAACTAAAGGTTGAGAAATCGCTCAAACTCCCACAAGTCCAGCGGCACAATCCAACCCGTAAAATCGGAAGAAAACACTCATATGGTATAGATATATATCAAAATCTCAAGGTTCTCAAGCTTCAATCGGACAAAACGGACGAATCTACGAAAACCCCAAAATCGACATAAAATTCAAAGTGTTCTTGAATTAATCTTTCAATAATCCGATGAATACTCAAGCATGTCCATAATCACGCATATATCACATCATACACCATGATTTTATCATCCAAAACGTCAAAACCCACACGAAATCGAGAAGTCAAGGTGTCGAAGGAAATTACCTCTTGAATATCCAAGCTCTATGATCCAAGGAATACGCGATAGATCGACTATCCGGGCTTCCCAACCGATTGAAAGTGGTAAATCTTCAACACACAAGTGATAGCTATGAAGAGAATTCTTCCCTCAACTCTCTCTCTCGCGATGGAAGAAGAAAATGGGGAAGGAATGGCTGAAATCTCGCTTAAAAAGCCGAATTATGCAGTTGACCGCATTGTGTGCCGCGGCTCAGCATATGTGTGCCGCGGCACAGGCCTAAAAATTGTTCCCAGGTTTCGGTAGTGTGCCGCGGCTCAGCTCAGGTGTGCCGCGGCACCGGATCTGACGAGTTTTGGGTGGGATGCAACACCGGTGTGCGCGGCTCGGCATAGGTGTCCGCGGCATTGGCTCAGCAGTGTGCGCGGCTCGAGATCATGTGTGCCGCGGCCTTCGGGTCTGACTGCTCGGCCAAAAATAGGAAATGTGTGTGCCGCGGCGCACACTCCCAATGCCGCGGCTCACACCCCCTTCCGGTCCTAAAATGATGGAAAATGACCGGAAGAGAATAAAAGCAATATGATTGAATGTCTGGACAACAATAACACGAAATAAAAATACGGGAACCCCAAAGCGGTGGTTCCAAGCAATGATTACAAGGGTTCGCTCAACAATCACGATCCGAAGAATATGAAAGGTCGAAATGACATGACTTTCGACCGGATATTACATTCTCCCCTCTAAAAGAAGTTTCGTCCGAAACTTAAGAAATAAATAGTTCGGGGTATTCCACCGCATCTTCTCTTCCGTCTCCCAAGTCGCCTCTTCGACCCCATGCCTCGACCATTGTACTTTAACCGGTGGAATGGTCTTATGAAATTTGTTTCTCGCGACGCTCAAGGATCTTCACGGGTCTCTCCGGAAAGGTAATATCCTCGGCTACATTAATCTCATGTAGTCGATAATGTGGCTCGGATCAGTCGTACTTCCTCAATGGGACACATGAAAAACACTATGGACGTGACTCAAAGTGGAGGTAATGCCAAGCGATAAGCTAAGTCTCCAACTCATCGAAATCTCAAAAGGTCCGATATACCTTGGGTGAGTTTTCCCTTTTTTACCGGCGGAAAACTCCTGCAGTCGGTGATACTTTGAGCAAGACATGATCCCCCACTTCAAACTCCAAGGGTCGACGACGAGTATCGGCGTAGGATTTGACGACTACGGGCGGTCGATGTCGGTCTCGGATGATAGAAATCTTTTCCTTGGTCTCCAACAACATATCTGGTTCCGTCCCAACTAGCTCAGAAGCCTCGTCCCAACATAATGGCGACCTACATCGCCTACCATAGAGTGCCTCGAAGGGTGCCATTTTGATCGACGCATGCCAACTATTATTGTAAGCAAACTCGATCAACGGCAAGTGAAGTTCCCAATCGTTACTCGGTCTAGGGCACAAGCCCGCAACATATCCTCCAACGTCAATCGTCCTCTCTGTCGACCGTCCGATCGAGGATGAAAGGAGGTGCTCAACCTCAACTCGGTACCCGAGCACGATGAACGGCCTGCCAAAAATGCGATACGAAACGGCCGTCTCGATCAGAAACAATGGTCTTGGGGGTACCGTGTAACCTCACGATCTCAGCGATAAAGGTTCGAGCCAATCTATCCGGTCCCCAAGTATCCTTAATACCCAAGAAGTGTGCAGACTTGGTCAATCGATCGACAATTACCCAAATCATATTCATTCCAGCCCGAGTTCTCGGCATGCCCGTGATAAAATCCATTGAGGTATCTTCCCACTTCCACTCGGGAATGGGGAGTGGTTTCAACAACCCCGCCGGTCGTTGATGTTCGATCTTGACTTGTTGACACGTCAAGCACCGTAATACGAACTCCGTAACATCCTTCTTCATGTTATTCCACCAAAAATTTCGCTTCAAATCCTTGTACATCTTACTCGTCCCGGGGTGGATTGAATAAGGCGTAGCATGAGCTTCTCGGAGAATCCTCTGTCTCAATTCCAAATCATTCGGAACGCAAAGCACATACGAAATCTCAAAATACTATCCTCGTGCACCATAAAGCCAGAGCCTTTCCTTTAATCACATCTTCCTTCGGTTGAGAAATCATCGGGTCACTCCTTTGTTTCCCTTTGATATCGTCAACCAAGGGCGAAGTAATTTCGAGTACACAATGTCCTGTACTCGCTGAAGCCACACTTCGATTCCTTGTTCAATTAAATCTGACGAATCTTAAATGCGAGACGTAAGAACCTCAAGCATTTGAAGAGATGCCGATTTGCGGCTCAAAGCATCATAGCGACATTGGCTTTCCGGGGTGGTAAAGAATTTCGGATCGTAATCCTTTATCAACTCTAGCCAACGTCTCTGTCTCATATTCAGCTCCTTCGGCTGAAAATATATTTCGTGCTCTTGTGATCGGTATAAATCCGGCACGGTGAACCATACAAATAATGCCGCCAAATCTTGAGTGCGAAGACAATTGCGGCCAATTCTAAATCGTGAGTAGGATAATTTACCTCATAAGGCTTTAATTGACGAGACGCAAAAGCCATCGTCTTATCATGCCGCATAAGCACACGGCCAGGCCTTGACCCGAAGCGTCACCGTAACCGCAAAGCCTTCGCTACCATGCGGTAAAGTTAAAATCGGCGCCGAGGTCAATCGCCTCTTGATTCGTCGAAGCTTTGCTGTCTCTCATCCGTCCAAACAAACTTTTCGGTCTTACGGAGTAATTTCGTAGCGGTCGAGCGAGTTTCGAGAACCCCTCGACAAACCGACGGTAATACCAGCCAAGGCCCAAAAGCTACGAACCTCTTTAACATTTTTAGGCGGTTCCCAATTTAGCTTCGCCTCGATCTTACGTGGGTCTACGAACCCCTTCGGCCGAAATCACATGGCCGAGAAACATAACTTCTTCCAACCAAAACTCACATTTCGAGAATTTTGCATAGAGGTGCTCGGTTCTCAAAATGTCTAAGACCAAACGCAAGTGTCGGGCATGTTCCTCCTTATCCCGAGAATAGACCAAGATGTCGTCAATAAAGACGACTACACACTGTCGAGATACTCGATGAATATTTTATTCATCAAGCGCATGAATCCGCCGGCGCATTCGTCAACCCAAAAGGCATAACTACAAATTCATAATGCCCATATCTCGTCCGAACGCCGTCTTTGGAACGTCGGATTCCCTCACTCGAGTTGATAATACCGGATCTTAAATCAATCTTCGAGAAAACGCGGCTCCTTGCAATTGATCAAATAGATCGTCTATACGAGGCAAAGGATATTTATTCTTGATGGTTACTTTATTCAGCTCACGGTAGTCAATGCACAAACGTAGTGAACCATCCTTCTTCTGACGAAAAGAACGGCGCGCCCCAAGGCGAAGCGCTCGGTCGATGTACCCTTTTTCCAAAAGTTCTCCCAACCGAGTCTTCAATTCTGCATCTCGGAAGGTGCCATCCGATAAGGTGCTTTAGAAATCGGGGCCGCATCCGGCTCCAAATCCACGGAAAAATCTATCTCTCGATCGGCGGTAATCCGGAAGATCGTCCTAAAACATGTCGGGATACTCGTTAACAATCGGAATTGAAGAGAAATCGATTTCAATTCCTTCCGTTTTCAATGCATAACACCAATAGCCGTACAACCTTTATTCAAAAGTTTTACGGCCTTCATGGAATCGATAAGTAACTTGGATTGGCCCAACTTACATCCCAAAATGAGTACTCGGATCCGTCCTTAGTCATCATAGTGATAACTTTGGTACGGTAATTCATAATCGCTGGTGATTATTAAGCCCGATCCTCGCCGAGGATTACGTCCTCGCCTTCCATGTCAACTACAATTAAATTTGATAACCATTCCATACCGGATATAACCACGGAAATTCTCTAATCTCCGATTCCCCACAATCCTATCCCGCTAGCGGTCTCACGATAAAGGGATCGCAAGCGATTAAACAAGTTATATTCAAACGGCGTACACACTCCAAAGAAATAAAAGAATGTGTAGCACCCGAATCAAAAGTACACGGATGGATAGGATAGAATATGGATGGTACACGAAGCCACCGCCGCATCGGGTTCGTGCATTCGACGCATCTCATAAACCCGTGGTTGCACCGAACAAGCGCTAGAGTTCCCCCTCCGGCGTTCGACCGTCCCCGGCCCCTGCCAAAATTCTGTTGAGGTTGACCAGCTGGGGCGGAAACCCGAGTGTCCAAAGTCTGATTCGGCTCGGAACAATATGCCGCTCTATGTCCCATCTGTCCGCACGTGTGACACTTCAACGGTGGAAAGTGGCATTCCAAATTAATGTGGCCTGAACGGCCACAATTATAGCAAGTCACCGCGCGATTTGAGGTACCCGAAGTGGGACGGTAACTCCTCTTCCCTTTATTAGAACGTGGCATTTGTCCGGCAAAACGGTTAGTCGTCTGTGACTTCTGAAAGTTGCCACCCTTAGAGCCAGAAAAATTTCCCCCGACTTTCTGCTTCTTCGGTTCTTCAATGGTATCTTTGTCAGGGCTCAACATATCATGGGCTAAAGCTCTGTCCTGATACTCTTTCAGTGTGGTACAAGCAAATCCGGCCATGTACCGTCGTAAGTCCAAATTCATCCGCATATCGAAATAACGGATCTTATCACGCTCGTTACGTACTTGATCCTTCACATGGATTAATTGTTGGTTATACTCCACGATTGCCTGCGAAACGGGAATATCTTGTGGTTTAGCCTCGAAGAAGGCTCGGATTCGGCTCTCTCGTACCGGCCAAGGACAAAACTCGGCCTCCAAGAGCTCCTTAAATTCATCCCATGAGGCAATACGATCCTGTGGCTTGATGACCTTCCACCAAGTAGCGGCCTCCTTAGTGAGAAAATACTGAGCAATCGGTACTTTCCTCACCTCGGGGCAATCAAGCGCCTCGAAAATCTTCTCCAACTCTGCTAGCCAATCCTCCCGGCTAGCAGTGCGTGGCACCGCCAAACTGTGGAGGGTGCATACGGATTACGTTCTGAAGCAGGGCATCCGTGTTTAGGTTCGGGTTATTCAGTTGAACAGTTTGGGCCAAAATAGTCATCTGAGTAGCCAAATGTTGAAGTGCATTCGCCACTCCAACGTCTGCGTTGTTCCCCTGACCATTTGGTAGTCGTCGACTCTCGGTGTCGGGATGCACCGAGTTCGACAAGCAGGGTTGGTCGACCCGCAACCGGCCCGATGGAAGCGGCCGCGCCACGACCTCTTCCTCGCCCACGGCCACGACCACGGCCACGGCCCTACCGGTGACATCTTGAAGAACACACAAGTCACGTAAGCACAATTCAATCACGCATCAACAAAGTGTCCGATTCTCAAGATTACCGATAAAAGGAAGCAAAGCGAATAAGGAAACACCGGAAGAGTGAGAGGTCTTACAAGTATCGGTCGCCTTTGTGATGATGGCGAGTAGTTATCTGTGGACAATTAACGACTCGATCGACCCAAAGACCGGCGGCTAGGTATCCATAGACCTAGGCTCTGATACCATATTCTGTAACACCCCCGAGTTATTCAGGGATATTACAGCGCCGTAAGCCCTGCCGTGGGACCCACAAGGCTATACATATGCGTAACCATAATTTTTGACCGATAAGGTCTAAACACAAAGGAATGAAAACGATACAAAGGTATTCGAAACATAACCAATGTATTCACGGACATCACAATACAATTCAATACTTGACAACACGGTAGGAACCTCAAGGGAAAAGGAAAACGATACTCGAGTATTCAAAAGACAATCCGGTACAACAACACTGAACCGGAACTCCAACCATAACTGGAAGAAAGACACAGTATCACACTTGCCCACCATCTTTATGCCGACCCGATACCTGCCCGTCCGCTCTCCTGGAACCTGAAATACATGAAACGTATTTCCCCCATAAAGGGGTTAGCCGTCGAATAGCTAGTGCAAGTATAACAATATGAAACGTAATACTTCTCGACAATAAAGTAAATGTAATCCGTCAATTCATCACTATCCGTCAATTCATCAATTTAAGACTAGTATTCCGGAATGACTAAAATCTCAAGACGTAGGTGAATGCCGTAAAAACGGTTCGTTCATATCATACGCCGTTACATGTAGGAATGCCGTCAAAACGGTTCGTTCAATACATGCCAACATTATTTCATATGAATGCCGTAGAAACGGTTCGTTCATATCAACCATGGAATCGCACCAGAGGCTACGAAACCCTCAGAGGACCATAGGCCCGTCCCGGAGTGGCTAGAAATAATCATATCATCAATATTTCATACTTTCAAAGTCGAGAACGTACAATCATAAATGTATACTTGCCTTTGAGACATCGAGAAATCGAACGGAGGAAAGGTATGAGTTCGGTAGGTCCGAGAACGCGCTTCCGCACCTAAACGATTCGCAAGGAATATTACAATTAATTATCCATACTCAAATTATACGAAGAGACTCCCGAAACTCGTCTACGATTCCAGAAAATATACGGGTGGATAACTAAAGGTTGAGAAATCGCTCAAACTCCCACAAGTCCGAAAACGGCACAATCCAACCCGTAAAATCGGAAGAAAACACTCATATGGTATAGATATATATCAAAATCTCAAGGTTCTCAAGCTTCAATCGGACAAAACGGACGAATCTACGAAAACCCCCAAAATCCAACATAAAATTCAAAGTGTTCTTGAATTAATCTTTCAATAATCCGATGAATACTCAAGCATGTCCATAATCACGCATATATCACATCATACACCATGATTTTATCATCCAAAACGTCAAAACCCACACGAAATCGAGAAGTCAAGGTGTCGAAGGAAATTACCTCTTGAATATCCAAGCTCTATGATCCAAGGAATACGCGATAGATCGACTATCCGGGCTTCCCAACCGATTGAAAGTGGTAAATCTTCAACACAAAAGTGATAGCTATGAAGAGAATTCTTCCCTCAACTCTCTCTCTCGCGATGGAAGAAGAAAATGGGGAAGGAATGGCTGAAATCTCGCTTAAAAAGCCGAATTATGCAGTTGACCGCATTGTGTGCCGCGGCTCAGCATATGTGTGCCGCGGCACAGGCCTAAAAATTGTTCCCAGGTTTCGGTAGTATGCCGCGGCTCAGCTCAGGTGTGCCGCGGCACCGGGTACAGGCGGGTTTTGGCTGGGGATGCAACACCAGTGTGCCGCGGCTCATCATAGGTATGCCGCGGCATTGGCTCGGCAGTGTGCCGCGGCTCAGATCATGTGTGCCGCGGCACTGGGTACAGCCTGCTCGGCCAAAAATAGGAAATGTGTGTGCCGCGGCGCACACTCCCAATGCCGCGGCTCACACCCCCTTCCGGTCCTAAAATGATGGAAAATGACCCGGAAAGAGAATAAAAGCAATATGATTGAATGTCTGGACAACAATAACACGAAATAAAAATACGGGAACCCCAAAACGGTGGTTCCAAGCAATGATTACAAGGGTTCGCTCAACAATCACGATCCGAAGAATATGAAAGGTCGAAATGACATGACTTTCGACCGGATATTACACGTTGTGATTTGACAATTGTGTTGTGATATGTGTTTGTTGCCTTTGAGTGAATTGTTTGGATGTCCTTGGCGTACTGTATTATGTGTGTGAATGTGTGGATATGGGCGGGGTCTATGGTGACACATGGCATGTGATCATGTGGTCAGGATGCAAAAAGTGATTGATCCAACCGTGAGAGCCTCAGGATACCTACGGTGACACATGGCTTGTGATCATGTGGTCAGGAAACAACAAGTGATTGATCCAACCATGAGATGACGTGGCAAGTGATCACGGTGGTATAAGAAACCTACGGTGACACATGACATGCGATCATGTGGTCAGGAGACAACAAGTGATTGATCCAATGGTGTGATGACATGGCATGTGTTCACGGTGTTATGTATATGATTTTGGATGTATTTTGCCAGGTCGAGTACCTTGGGTGTGATACCGAGATTTCTTTTCTTGGGTGGTTATGTTTTGCTGACCTTATGTCCGTCGAGGACACGTGACGTGGGTTTTGAACCCTGTGAATTGTTGTTGGTTTTATTCGAGAAAGCAAATCTTTGGGCTGTGACCCCTGTTGGTTATGGAAAGAGAAGGATTTGATAATCCTAAATTGTTTCCCGTTAACAACTCTCGAGGGAATTTTAAACTATTTTACAAACTGTTCTCGTGATTTGTGATCTTTCGAATTTGGGGAGTTTTATTCAAGCCCTTGCCTCGAGAAATATTTTTCGTTATGTTTGAATCTTTGAGGATTCCTGATTATTATTATTCTTGAAATATGATTTGTATGACTCGTATTTGCATTTTGTACTTGCACTAGCAAAATAGTGGAATTTTGCTAACCCCCGAGTAATCGGGGGGTGGATGTCTATATTGCATTCGGGTTTTTGGAAGCATAACACAGGGTCGGCATGAAGGATGACGAAATATGATCGATACTAATCACAGATGTCTATATTCTTTGTGTTGTGCCTCGTGTGGCACGAGCTACTTGTATGATTATTTGTTAAGTGATGGAATCTTCAGGTAGATTTTTGGTTTCGTGATGTGTGTTTATTTAAATCTCATATTTCGTTTATATGAGAAGTGTTGCCGCTGCTTATATCCTTTCGACTGTTATTTTTGTCCACTGCTAATGATTTTTTTAAAAATGATTTGCTCGTTTTGCAAGTATTCTTATGAAACCTTTGTGCTTAATATGGAATAGAAACGTATATGTGTTTGATTTGCTCGCTCCGAGAGGGTCCGACGAGGCCTCGGGGGAATCTATGACTTCACTCTGGATTCACGAGCTTGTTCGCTAGCCAGCTCGGGAGGGTCCTTAGAGGCCTCGAGTGGGACTAGTGGCTTCACCCCAGTCCTAGGCGATGCCTGTGCGTGATTTGGTTTATAATTGTGGCCAGTTAGGGAGGGTCCTTAGCGGCCTCTAATGGGATCAGTGGTTTCGCCCCTATCCTAGGCGGTTTTCGACTGTGATATTTGACTGTTTGTTTTTCGGGAAAAGACATGTTTTTTTTATTCTGAACGATTTGATGTGTGTACTATGATGTGTATAGGCGAATGTCGATACGTGTGAGTTTTGGGCATTCTGGCCTACTAAATTTCTGAAAACCTTGAGTATCTTAGAAAAGACGTACTTTTAAAATGGATTATTTCCTCGCGGTTCTTTCAAGGTGCCACAGTATATTTTAAAATTATTCCACTTTGAGAACCAAAATATTTGGGATATTTTCAATGATTTAGAAACGCATTTGCTTAGACCCGAGGGTCGAATATTTCTGAAAGTTTTTCACTAAAAGAAAAGTGTCCTCATTTTTATCAAACGCAAGATGGTTTTTCAAAGTCTCGATAATGATGTTTGTACTACTTTTTGAAAGGTGATACTCAAGATCAACTGGTGTTTCCGAAATTATTTTCAAAAGGTGATTTTCGTTTTAAAACCTATCAATTCCTGCTTGTGGTCAGAGAAGGTGTGTACGATGTTAGCATTATCGTTAGGGTGTTAGCCCTATGAGTTGTGATTGAATTGGTGGTGTGAGCATTGAGTCGTTCGCCACGCATTTGTTGTGTTAGCCCTCTTTGAGAAGTGTGATTTTGGTATTTAATGTTTGTCGCTTCGTGGTGATTTGCATGCTATCGCACCTGTGCGAGCTGTTAGAGCTTGGGTTTGTACGATTGTGTACAGGTGTGATTGTTTCATGATGTTTTGGAATTGTGTGCTGGTTATTGTTCGGGCCGTTGAGATTGCCAAACGATACTGTCGTTGCTGTGGTTTTTGTATGTGTGTTGCTTTACGATGGTAATCATTATAGGTGTTGCATGTTATGATATTCTGTTGTGCTGAGTGGTTGCTTATTCAATATGCGGAGGGGCAGAGGTCGTGGTCGTGGTGACCGGACGCGTGATCGGGATCATGCTGCCAGTGATGGTGTTGGTATCGGTGTTGCTACTATTTTGCAGCAGGTAGCTGCACAGAATACTCAGTTAACTCAAGCAGTTCAGTGTAATACAGATGTGACGCAGAACATTAGTGCAAATCAGTGGCTTCGAGAAGTGGTTCGTATGAACCCCCCTCGTTTCGCTGGTGCCGCAGATGCATTGGGTTGGGATGGTTGGCTTTTCCAGTTGGAAAGGATATTCGAGGTAGTTGATTGTCCAGAAGAACTTAAGGTGCCGGTCGCTTAGTATCTTCTCGACAAAGATGCCGCTTGCTGGTGGGAGGCTGTTAAGCCTCGAGATCATGTTGTCATATGGGCAGAGTTCCATAGATTCATGAGAGATTAGTTTTGTCCGGAACCGATCAGAAATCAGAGGATTAATGAATTCTTTTCAGCGAAACCGCAAGATGTACCGCTGTCTCAAGCTATTATTGATTTTAGCAAACAACTCAGTTATGTGCAGGATCAGGTAAGGACAGAGGAAGATAAGATCTGTCATTTTAGTAGGCGAATGAAGCCGGAGATTCGTCAGTACATGGCGGGTCTCACTTGTACTTCGTTGATAGAGTATCAGAATAGGGCATTAGCCTACGTGTTATCCGTATCATCGACTGAGCATATGTCAGAGTCGAAGAAACAGAAAACTATTGGGAACTTTTCAGGAAATCAGGGGAGTGGGCCTCCTGAGGCTAGGAATTCGTGTTGTCATCCCAAGAAGGTTCCTCGATCGCGTGATCAGAGGAGTAGTACCCCTGCAGTGAGTAATGTGAGCAGCATGAAGACATGTTATAACTGTAGTCGACCAGGCCATACCGCAAAGAATTGTCGTTCACCGTTAGTCAGCTGTTTCGAGTGCGGCTAGGTGGGTCACTGAGTTGTGCATTGCGAGACGGTAGTTGAGAGATTTGGGGTCCGAGATTCCGTCTCTGCTCCGAAAGGACATGGAGGTGCCTAGTTTGGTCTTGAGAATTTCGGCGTGGTCCGAATTCTTTGTGGTTATCCTTGCGGATCGTTGTGTGTGTATTTTCTATTTTCGAATGTGCGTGATTCCTTGTAATAGGTGCTATGTATTTTGTGATTATTCGGATAATTGACTTGATTGTGTTATCTGTTTGGTGATACTTGACACCTTGTTGGTTTTGTTATGTCTCTGATTGTGGCATTGTGACATTGTCGTTGAGCGTGATTTCACGCCGTATATTTCCTTACGTTTCTTGTAACGTTTCGCCGATGGGCATAAGTTACGCGGTCCTTGTGTATCTCGTTGAGATGTCACTGGTGGGATATTGCTTCCCCCTACTTGTTTCAAGTTTCGGGACGAAACTTCTTTTAAGGAGGGTAGTATGTAATATCCGCGATTTTAGATTTTCGGTAAATTTCTTTTTTGGCAGGAGTCCATTTTAATGACTCGATTGTGACCGTTTCGTCATTCTGAGAATGCTTAATTCTGCACTTTTTGACGTCCGAGTTCGTTTCGGTGTCGTTTTGTTGAGTTCCGTGCTTTTTAGCGACTTTTCCGCACTTGAGTTCGATTCTTACGAATTTCGTCCGAAACTGTTGTTTTGAATTTCCCTTAAGTCCGTTTAACTTTGTTAGACGTGTTGTGAACTTTGGTTTAGTTATTCGATCACGTATCACGATTTTTGGGCATTTTGGGCCATTTTATAATTTCCCAAAGTTGTGGGTATCCTTATCCGTATTTATTGTCTCGACCCTTTTCATGATCACGTGTGAGTTTGACTGTAACTCAATCTCTTAGTATGATCTTATTCTGGAGCTTTCTGTGCATATCTTGAACTTGGTATTTCGATCGGAGGAGTCCCTTGTTGTAACCAGCTTTGGGAACACTACTGCTATAGTTCTGGGTGCATTAGCACACGCTAACGGATCTCCTTAGCGCATGCTATCAAGCAACAGGGTCAGAGGTCAGGTTGGATTCAGGCCCGTTAGCGCGCGCTAAGGGCAGAAATTAGCGTACGCTAACAAATATCAGGTTCAGTCCAGTAGGTACTGGAGTATCTCGTTAGCGCACGCTAACAGGTACTAGCACATGCTAGTAATACTGATATGTATATCCGGGCAGCAGGTTTTAGAGGTCAACTTTCATTTCTTCTTTCGCTATTCGTCGGGTCCGTTCCTTTGGGGCGATTTGAGGTGATCCTCCTTCTCAAGCCTCATCTTGGGGTGAATTTGGTGCCAGTCTAACATCAGTAATCATCTTCTTTGCTCGGATCTAAGGTATTTTTCACTCAAACCTAATTTTGTTGAATTTGGGGGTTTTTCCTTGATTTAATGATTCCTGTCTGAATTCATCCAATCGATTCGTGTTATTTGATGTTGTTGATCATGTTCTATGGGATGTAATTTCATATTTCGATTTTCTTTGATCCCAATTATGATTTCACTATTGTGGAACCAAACCCTTGAATTCTTGGTGTTCTTCATTCCGAGTTGAATCCCGTTTGGTGTTTATATTTCGTATGGTGTTATACTCATAGTGTTCGCGGTGCTATCGTGTTTGGGAGTTCGGGTTGTTCGACCGTATCCCATCCGCCGTCTCGTTGAGATCGAGGTTTCGAGGCAAGTACCTTGTTCATACATTCCTGTTTTGTGGATATGATGATCACTGATTGTCTCAGTGTGTTTTTTGGTTGGTTGAAATGAACTATCAAAAGATTCAGTTTAGCCTCGTTAAAGGCTCACTTTCAAAATGCGTGTGTTTTGTGAATGGATAAGTGAACCCTATGAATACACTTGGTGTTGTTGTGCTTTGATAATATATATATATATATATATATATATATACAAATATTATCTCATTCGGTGCGTTGTGATTTGACAATTGTGTCGTGCTATGTGTTTGTTGCCTTTGAGTGAATTGTTTGGATGTCCTTGGCGTACTGAATTATGTGTGTGAATGTGTGGATATGGGCGGGGTCTACGGTGACACATGTCATGTGATCATGTGGTCAGGATGCAATAAGTGATTGATCCAACCGTGAGAGCCTCAGGATACCTACGGTGACACATGGCTTGTGATCATGTGGTCAGGAGACAACAAGTGATTGATCCAACCATGAGATGACGTGGCAAGTGATCACGATGGTATAAGAAACCTACGGTGACACATGACATGCGATCATATGGTCAGGAGACAACAAGTGATTGATCTAACGGTGAGATGACATGGCATGTGTTTACGGTGTTATGTATATGATTTTGGATGTATTTTGCCAGGTCGAGTACCTTGAGTGGTTTTGTTTTGCTGACCTTATGTCCGTCGAGGATACATGATGTGGATTTTGAACCCTGTGAATTGTTGTTGGTTTTATTCGAGAAAGCAAATCTTTGGGTTGTGACCCCTGTTGGTTTTGGAAAGAGAAGGATTTGATAATCCTAAATTGTTTTCCGTTAAAACTCTCGAGGGCATTTTAAACTATTTTACAAACTGTTCTCGTGATTTGTGATCTTTCGAATTTGGGGAGTTTTACTCAAGTCATTACCTCGGGAAATATTTTTCATTATGTTTGAATATTTGAGGATTCCCGATTATTATTCTTAGAATATGATTTGTATGACTCGTATTTGCAGTTTGTACTTGCACTAGCAAAATAGTGGAATTTTTCTAACCCCCGAGTAATCGGGGTGTGGATGTCTGTATTGCATTCAAGTTTTGGAAAGCATAACACAGGGTCGCCATGAAGGATGATGAATGATGATCCATACTAATCACATGAGGATCCTTACGATGTCGTATTGGTTTGGTTGTACTTTATTTCCGCTGCAGTATTTTCCCCGTTGTACGAGAGTGTGTTGTGTTTTAACCCCTGTGTGGGCATGTATTGAGATTGAGTTATATGTATTAATTGAAAGACCAAATCGGTCTACTGAGTCGTTTTTAGCCTGTAAGGCGATGTTGAGATGTTTGATTTTAGTTACCAGCCTGGTAGATCCTTGAGGAAAGGGTCTACGGCATGTAATATCCCTGAGTGGATTAGGGGTGTTACAGCTTCCGTTGTTGTGTGAAACACCCCGATTCACATGAGGGTCGTTACATGTCTTAGGACCTTCAACAAGGCCCCACCAGGCGAAACCATTCACAAACCAAACACAAAACCATGTCACAACACATAAAATACATTAACTGGCCAGGGCCCTCAACCAAAACATTTATCTGAGAACCATAAAATTCAAAACATAATATCGTTTTGTTGCCCACGCAGGGGACTTAACCATAATAACATAAAGCAACACAAATCTCTTGACTTAGACGACCACACAAAAGCCAAAATAACTTTTATGACTCGAGCCTCATCATGCCTGCTCATCCTTCCCATGAGGCTCCTTAGTACTGACCCGCTAGAGGCCCCGTCGAGCCTTCCCCAGGTGGGAAACCACTTCCGCGACCGTACCCCTTAGTACCGGTCCCTAGAGACATCGTCAGGCTCTCCCCAGGTGGAAGAATAACAACGCACACACGCATTACATGACCGTACCCCTTAGTATTGGTCCCCGGAGGCCTCGTCACGCCATCCCCGGGTAAAAAAACAACACATCATTCAAAAGCATAGTTCGCAAGCAACATACATGCGGAATACGTAACATACGCAACTAAATGAAACTCATCTAATTGCCTCGGATAACTAGGTGCGACAAAGTCGACGAAAGGGAGGTTTATGTTCAACTCTCTCTTCGGAAGTTCGTTCCTAGATCACAATGGTACCAAAACGATTACGATACTATGGAAAATGTAGAGAACCTCCTAATTTCTACCCATTAGAGCATTTTATCGGACATCTTGAAGGCATAGTCTAATTTGATCGATTAACCAAAGGATTCTTGAAATCATTCCAGAAAACTTCGAGATTAACATCAATTCTCAGTTATACACTCATGATTTACCATATATCCAAGCTAGAACAAGCTAAAGGAGCATAATCATGCTAAAACCCCCCAAAATCCTCCAATTTCAAGGGTTCGATTGTTCTTACCTAAATCCGGATAACAAGGAGACGATTGATGATGATTATAACTTCAAATCCAACTTCCCAAATGATGCTCCAAGGATTTTCTTCACAATTTCTTGAATTTTGCCGAAGGGTCTCGAAGGTAGGTGAGAAATGAGAGAAATGACCAAGATTTCCGGACATAAGGCCTTATATAGCCGGTCACTTACGGCCGTAACCGGCAGCCTTACGGCCATAACCGGCCTTCATCCGGATTTTGCCCAACACCCTTACGGCTGTATCCGACCACTCCTTACGGCTGTAACTGGCCTTCATCCGGATGCTGCGCAGCACATGTACGGCTGTAGCCAATCACCTTACAGCCGTAACCAGCCTTCGTTCGGATACTGCCCAGCACCCTGCCGAGCCGTTACGGCCGTAACCGTCACCGTACGGCCGTAACTCGGCCAGTCACCTCGTCTTCAATGTCCGTCTTTTGCGGCCGTAATTTCAACAGTCCGGTTAGACGCTCGACACGTCCGGATGACCCGGGTGCACTTTCTATGATTCGAGACAGTAACGAACTCATTACGAACATACCACACTACATGACGAGCGTCATACAATAGAAGAAACACATATGATAGCAAGTCATATTCATAAGGAAAACATTGAAATATCGATACTTCATACCGAACATAACAGGAAGACGATGTCCAAAATGACAATTGTAATGAAACAAAATAATCGGTACAAAACGCCATTATTCGAAACACAAAACGAAAATCTCGGATATTACATTCTATACCCCTAAAAACAAGTTTCGTCCCGAAACTTATAAAGAAAATAATTCGGGGTATCTCGATCTCATATCCTCCTCCGTTTCCCACGTAGCTTCTTCCGATCCATGCCTCGACCATTGAATCTTAACCAAAGGAATGGTTTTGTGCCTAAGCTGCTTTACTCGACATTCCAAAATATGGATCGGTTTTTTTCCTCGAAGGTGATGTCGGGACCCAATTCGATCTCTCCAAAATCGATTACATGACTGTAAGACCCCCGATATATTCAGGAATATTACAGCGCCGTAAATCCTTTTACATAAGAATTTACAAGGCTGAAGAAATGAACAGACGATAACAGATACCAATATATGAAAGTAATTGAAATAAAATACAACAGTTCTGGGCCAATACTGAAAATACAAACGTCCAAATGAAAAATATTAATACATAACCAAATCCAACATCACAAACGAAGACGTACTCGAGTACTTATTAAGACAACACAAATAACAGACAATTGAACCCGGCCGGAACATCACTCTGCACCCTCGTCGTCATGTAGTTCCAGTAGTTGTTTTCCTGCTCTCCTGGATCCTGAACATAAACAAATGTTCACCCCCGAAGGGGTTAGCACAACGATACTAGTACAAGTACCACAACATATTATTCAACGACTCACGAAGAACAAAACTAACATAAATGACAAAATACTAACGAGTCTCTCCCTACGAGAAACTCATAAATATCATACATAAATAATAATCACAACATACACATGGTAATTCCGATGATCCAGCGTTCACTGCCTAGATCCCACGTGATCCCGTCAGACCAACCCGAGTTAGAAAAACCTGTCCGATGATCCAGCGCACGCTAGTATAGATCCCTCGATGATCCCGTCGGACCAACACGAGGTGTACATACAACAACGACATATATGCACGACAATATGTATAACATCAATACGTAAAACAATTAAAGTACTTGCCTCAACTTGATGACAAGAATAAAACTTCGACGAATATCAATACACTCAATGGTCGCCCCTTCGATGAATCATGTAGTAAGATTCGGACCTAAAACAGAAGAAATAATATAGAGTTCATCTTACATGAAGTAATTAATGTATGAACATCTAACAATCCAACTACGGCTGAAAGTTCAACAAAACGTATCCTGTCTGATCGGCATAACGTGCGTTACGTATCCAACGTAGCATACGTTAAGCCTACTCGTTAGCGTACATAAGCTATGAAGCCTAGCACACGCTAAGCATGCATATGATAGTTTCCTCCCTGATCATACGACTGACTCGTCGAACAAAATTTTCAGTGTTTAACGTACGTATCTTCATACATGTTACACTCATGCAAACTTGAATGATCTAATGATGTTCAATGTCTTCCAACTTCAAGGATAATCATATCATCATGATGTCATACTCCAATCTTGATTACAACTTCTCTTACGTAGTTCCGGTAATCTAAGGTTGATACACTTGTTACCAATATCATCAATACATTCAAACTTCATCATGAAGATTAATTAACCAATCCAACTTATAAGAAATGATACAACCTTCGATGATCCTTTTCTTAAGGCTGTTTAGCAAAAGTGATATCAATACCAAGTCTACGATCATTATGGCAACACCATTCAATAGAGATTATCAATCTCAGAACGCTACTCTTATTGCTTGCCGTAACAAGATTCCAACTATAATGGTAACTTAAGCATAATCATCCCAATTCTAAACATGATGTTTGGTTGAATAAATCATCTATGGAACCTAATATTCTTGGTAGTGTGATCATAACATCCTTAAGAACATGAATTCAAGGTTGGAGATAGCATAACCTACCTTAAGATGAAGAAAATGTTGAGACAATAGGTAGAATCCAACTCCAGTTGCTTGTGTGCCAATCCAAGATGTTTCTACACTTCAATGATCAAGCAAAAGTGATATCCAATCTCCAATGATCAAGTATAGATGGTCTATGGCTATTTTAGGTGGCTGGGAACTCTCTGGGGATGAAGGAGGTGAAAGACAATTGAAGGAAATGGAATGAAATGAAATGGGGTGGTGTCCCTTTTATAATTTTTCTGACTTTATGTACGTTAGCCTTCATGCATAACATATGTAATCCTTTTAGCGTATGCTATCTGTTCTCCTTAGCGTACGCTATCGTCTAATGATAGCTTACTCTCTCATTCTGTACTCGCTTACGTATGCTACACCATCAAGTTATGTACGTAAGCAACACCCATTAGCATATGCTAGTTACATACCTTAGCGTACGTTAACACCTGTTGACTTGAAAACTGTCTAGGTTCATGCCGTGAGGATCTGGACGAGCCCACCACCAGCTGGCTCATGTGCTAGCTGCCCTGCTCAATTACTGGCTGCCTTACATACGCTACATTTCATTCGTAGCGTACGCTAACTTTGGCATATAATGTACGTTAAGCTCTCTTCTTAGCGTACGTTATCATGTAATTGCATATGAAAATTTACATTTTGATATTATCATGCACATGGATAGAAATACGAGAAAGGTCATACTTCGATTATTGATATTGCAAATTCGAATAATACAGGGTTCAATACAGATTAAATACTCAACAATTATCCGGATATTACATACTCTCCTTCTAAAAAGGAGTTTCGTCCTGAAACTCAAGACGAAAATAACTCTGGGTATCTGAATTTCATGCTATCCTCCATCTCCCAAGTGGCTTCTTCCACTCCATGGCATGACCACTGAACCTTAACCAAAGCGATCAGTTTATTTCTCAATTATTTGACTCGACTTTCGAGTATCTTGATAGGTCTCTCTTCAAACGTGCCATCCTTAGCGACTTCAATCTCGCCGAAATCAATGACATGGCTGGGATCGGGTATGTATTTCCGTAAATGGGATACGTGGAATACGTTATGAATATGTCTCAGCGACAGCGGTAATGCCAACCTGTATGCTAACTCTCCAACTCTTTCAAGAATCTCGAATGGTCCGATATACCTCGGACTCAGCTTTCCCTTTCTCCCAAAACAAAAGATTCCCCGAGTAGGAGAAACTTTCAAAAGCACGTGATCTCCAATACTGAACTCTAATGGGCGACGGCGCACGTCTGTATAGGATTTTTGCCAACTCTGGGCGGTCAAAAGCCTTTCGCGAATCAAGGCTATCTTCTCTCGTGTCTGTACGATCAATTCTGGTTCTGTCCCGATCAAGTCTGATGAATCATCCCAACATAGGGGCGATCTGCATCTCCTCCCGTATAATGCCTCAAATGGTGCCATCTTAATGGAAGCATGCCGACTATTGTTGTAGGTGAATTCAATCAACGGTAGATGAACTTCCCAATCAGTCGACCAATCTAAGACACAAGCCCTCAGCATGTCTTCTACTATTTGAATAGTCCTCTCGGACTGTCCGTCTGTCTGTGGATGATAAGCTGTGCTGAAGTTCAATTCGGTTCCCAAGGCCTTATGCACCGCTTTCCAAAAATGTGACACGAAATGACCGTCTCAATCAGAAATAATGGTCTTCGGAGTACCATGCAATCGGACTTTCTCTGCAATAAACACTCGTGCCAACTTCTCTGGTCCCCAAGTGTCCTTAATGCCGAGAAAATGAGCCGATTTGGTTAAACGGTCAACTATCACCAAAATTATGTTCATCCCTGTTCTGGTCTTCGGCATATTAGTGATAAAGTCCATCGATATGTCCTCCCACTTCCATTCAAGAATCGGGAGCGGCTTCAGCATTCCGGCAGGTCGTTGATGTTCAATCTTAACCTGCTGACAAATCAAGCATTTTCGAGACATAATCCGCTATATCTTTCTTCATGTTGCTCCACCAGAAATTCTGCTTCACATCCTTATACATCTTACTAGTGCCCGGGTGTATAGAATAGGGCGTACTGTGAGCTTCTTTCAGAATTGTCTGCTTCAAGACACCGACATCGGGAACACAAAGTAGGCTCTAAAATCTCAAGACTCCATCATCATGAATTACGAATCCTGGGTACTTTCCCTTACTCACTTCATCACGTAACTGAATCATCAGAGGATCATTTAATTGCTTAGATTTGATTTCTTCGGTTAACGATGAAGTTAATTCCATCACACATAGTTGTCCTTGGACTCTTTGCAACCATACTTCAATTCCTTCATGAATCAATTCCCATTTATTGCTAGTCTGGGAGGTGAGAGTCTCCACCATTCGAATAGAAACAGGCTTGTGGCTCAGTGCATCGGCCACCACATTTGTTTTGCCTGGATGATAAAGAATCTCCAAGTCATACTCCTTAATCAATTCCAGCCATCTCCTCTGCCGCATGTTTAACTCTTTCTGACTGAATACATATTTGATACTCTTATGATCCGTGAAGATCTAATAGTGAGTCCCGTACAAATAATGTCTCCAAATTTTCAAGGCGAAAACTACAGCCGCCAACTCCAAATCGTGTGTTGGATAATTTAATTCATAGGGCTTTAACTGTCGTGACACATAGGCGATCACCTTCTCATTCTGCATCAGTACACATCCGAGACCTTGGTTTGAAGCGTCATTGTAAACTATGAATCATCCAGTCCCTGTGGGAGTGCTAAAATCAGTGCCGTCGTCAATCTCCTCTTCAATTCATCAAAGCTGGTATGGCACATCTCGTTCCACTCAAACTTTTGGGTTTTCTGCAGTAATCGAGTTAGTGAGCGGGTAATTTTGGAAAAACCTTCCACGAACCAACGATAATACCCAATA
The DNA here is from genome assembly GCA_033398695.1 of Orobanche coerulescens. NCBI lineage: Eukaryota > Viridiplantae > Streptophyta > Magnoliopsida > Lamiales > Orobanchaceae > Orobanche > Orobanche coerulescens. The sequence goes on along the minus strand of CM065816.1, from coordinate 110,409,527 downwards.
AGTCCTAAGAAACTCCTGACTTCCTTCATGTTCTTAGGAGACTTCTAATCCATAACTGCTTCAATTTTCTGGGGATCTACTCGGACTCCTTCTGCTGATACCACATGGTCGAGGAACATCACTTCCTTTAGCCAGAATTCACACTTAGAAAGCTTGGCGTACAATTGCTCGCTTCTCAAAAGGTCTAAAACGATCCGCAAATGTTGTGCATGTTCTTACGAGCTCTTGGAATAAGCCAGAATGTCATCAATATACATAACCACTAACTTGTCCAAATACTCTATGAACACTCGATTCATCAATTGCATAAACACGGCAGGTGTATTAGTGAGACCAAACGGCATCACTACAAACTCATAATGTCCGTAGCGAGTTCTAAATGCTGACTTTAGAACATCAGATTCCCTAATCCTCAACTGATGATATCCCGATCTCAGATCGATCTTAGAAAATCCTATTTCTCCTTGCAACTGGTCAAACAAATCATCAATCCGTGGTAACGGATATTTGTTTTTGATCGTCATCTTGTTCAGTTCTCGATAGTCAATACACAATCGAAGCGACCCATCTTTCTTCCGGACAAAAAGAACCGGTGCACCCCAAGGTGAAACGCTTGGCTGAATATAGCCTTTGTCTAGTAACTCTTACAGTTGCTTCTTCAATTCATACATCTCAGTAGGTGCCATACGATACGGCGCCTTAGAAATTGGTGTAGCTCCTGGTTCCAGCTCGATGGTGAATTCTACATCTCGTCGTGGGGGTAGTCCAGGTAATTCGTCAGGGAACACATCCGGGAACTCGTTCACAATAGGAATGGATGAAAGCTCTACTCTTTCGTCTTCCTTTTTCATCGCATAGCACCAGTATCCGGTACAGGCTTATTTTAGCAATTTGACAGCTTTCATTGCTTTCATCATCTTTCCTGAGCTTCCTGGTCTCCATCCCTCGAACAATATTTCGGAACCATCTTCAGCTTGAGATATTCCTCTTCTAGTAGTTTATAGCTCCATATCGATGAATCCAATCATCTCCGAGAATCAGGTCGTTGCCTTGCATTTCTATCATAATCAGATTTGAGGGCCACTCTCTGCCTCCAATTGATACAGGAAAATCTCTAGTTTCTAAGATTCCCGTAATTCTCTCTCCACTCGGTAAACCCACAACATAAGGTTCACAATTATGAAAACCAAAAATGTTCAAACAATTTACACAAGACAATGATATAAATGAATGTGTAGCCCCTGTATCGAATAAAATGCTAACTGGTTGTGAAAGGATCTGAACGGTACCTGATGCGACAGCAGCATCCTGGTCGTCTGTCCTCCTCATTTCATACAAGCGTGCAGGAACGGATCCGGCACTCGATGTCCCCTTTCGGTCGAACTGTCCTCTACCTCGCTCGCGACCAAAACTCTGGGGTAGCTGGACACTCTGCTGCGTCTGCTAAACACTCGCTTCTTTCTGAGCTAGATGTGATGTACGAGCTCTAAAAGATTTTGAAACCTCATCACAAAACACCGCATGATGTCCCTCTTGACCACAATCATAACAAGTCACGGCGAGAAGGGGGTAATTTCGTCGATAGTGTCCTGTCTGACCACAGTTAAAGCACTTCCTGGATACATCCGTCATGGCTGATACTGCTCCGAAGTTCTTTCTGCTCTTGGATGGGAGCGGATGACTGGGCCTTTGGGGGACCACTGCTCTTGTGTTCCGTGAAATTACCAGACACTTTCTGTTTCTTGGATTCGGTGAACTTTTCCATCGCTGTTTTCTTAATCTCATATGCCAACGCTTTGTCCTAATACTGACGGAGAGTGGTATATTCAAAACCAGACATGTACCTCTGGTTTCATTCTCATATCGAAATGGATCATCATTTCTGCATCTGTCCTGACCATGTGTCGAACAAATGCCAGTTGCTGGTTAAACGTCTTAATCGCCTGAGATACTGGCACATCCGAAGGCTGCGCGTAGAAAAACTCTCGAACTTTGGCTTCCCTCACTGGACGAGGGCAGTACTGAGGTTCCATCATTAATTTAAATTCTCCCCAGTCGGCATCATGATCTATAGGCCGGATGGCTTCCCACCATTCGGACGCTTCCCCTGTCAGAAAGTACTGGGCTATAGGAACTCTCCGGTCGTCTGGGCAGTTAATCCCTGTGAATACTTTCTCCATCTCCCTAAGCCAGTGATCCCACTTCGGCATCTCTGAGAAACTGTCAAACTTTGGTGGATGCATTTTCGCCACCTCCTCGAGCCATCGGTCTCCTCAATTTCCCAAGTCTGGGATGCCTTGTTGTCTCTCTCCCTGTTGCAATCTGACTGCCACCTGCATTTGGTCCACAACTTGAGCAAACTAAGTCATCTGGTTGACCACCTGACGAAGGATGTCGGGAACAGCAGGTTCTGGTTCATTGTTAATAGACTCTTGTGGATCGCCTGAGCTGTGGCTAGCCTGATTAGAAGGCGAAGCTTCTCTTTCAGCATTCCTTTGTCCGCGTCCGCGACTGCAACCACGTCCACGTCCTCCCCTCAACATACTGCAAGCATAAATACTCAATATACAGGAAACAATATCGTTCTAATGTTCAAGTATAAAGAGGTATAACATGTAAAGGATGAGATAGAGTTTAGGAACTTACAACCACCGCTCACACGAAGATGTAGGTAGTACAGTGATGTCATTCACGGCCAGTTACCTCAAAAGACATATACGACCCCTATTTTAACCCAACGGCCAAGATATCCATAATCTTAGCTCTGATACCGTATTCTTTAACACTCCCGATATATTCAGGAATATTACAGCAGTGTAAATCCTTTTACATAAGAATTTACAAGGCTGAAGAAATGAACAGACGATAACAGATACCAATATATGAAAGTAACTGAAATAAAATACAACAGTTCTGGGCCAATACTGAAAATACAAACGTCCAAATGAAAACTATTAATACATAACCAAATCCAACATCACAAACGACGATGTACTCGAGTACTTATTAAAACAACACAAACAACAGACAATTGAACCCAGCTGGAACATCACTTTACACCCTCGTCGTCATGCAGTTCCAGTGGTTGTTTTCCTTCTCTCCTGGATCATGAACATAAACAAATGTTCACCCCCGAAGGGGTTAGCACAACGATGCTAGTACAAGTACCACAACATAATATTCAACGACTCACGAAGAACAAAACTAACATAAATGACAAAATACTAATAAGTCTCTTCCTACGAGAAACTCATAAATATCATACACAAATAATAATCACAACATGACATCACAGCATACACATGGTAATTCCGATGATCCAGCATTCACTGCCTAGATCCCACGATGATCTCGTCAGACCAACCCGAGGTGGAAAAACCTGTACGATGATCCATCGCACGCTAGCATAGATCCCCCGATTATCCCGTCGGACCAACACGATGTGGACATACAACAACGACATATATGCATGACAATATGTATAACATCAATACGTAAAACAATTAAAGTACTTGCCTCGACTTGATGACAAGACTAAAACTTCGACGAATATCAATACACTCAAAAGTCGCCCCTTCATTCAATCACGTAGTAAGATTCGGACCTAAAATAGAAGAAATAATATAGAGTTCATCTTACATCGAATAATTAACGTACGAACATCTAACAATCCAACTACGGCCGAAAGTTCAACAAAACGTATCCTGTCTGATCGGCATAACGTATGTTACGTATCCAACGTAGCGTACGTTAAGCCTGCTCGTTAGCGTATGTAATCTACAAAGCCTAGCGCACGCTAAGCATGCATATGACAGTTTCCTCTGTGATCAGATGACTGACTCGTCGTACGAAATTTTCACTGTTTAACGTACGTTATCTTCATACATGTTACACTCATGCAAACTTGAATGATCTAATGATGTTCAATGTCTTCCAACTTCAAGAATAAGCATGTCATCATGATGTCATACTCCAATATTGATTATAATTTCTCTTACGTAGTTCGGGTAATCTAAGGTTGATACCCTTGTTACCAGGGCCGGCCCTCGTGCTGGGCTAAATGGGCCTCCGCCCAGGGCAGCAACAGCCCAAGGGCATCACTAGCCAGCCCACCTAGTACTAGTATACTTGGGGTTTTTTTAAAACCCTACTCTGCTGCCTCTCGATCATTCCTCTCTCTCTCTCAGTCCCTGTCTCTCACTCTCACCTCTCGATCCTCTCTCACTCTCTCTCAGTATACATAGTTTTTTTTTTAAAACCCTCCTCTCCTGCCTCTCGTTTTTTTTTTATTTCAGGGTTTGTGTGCTGCTCTCGCCCCAGGTTTCTTCATCTTTACAGCCCGGTCGCTCTATCTCGCCTGTTTCATCTTCCCCAATCGGCCACTGCCAGGCCAATCCCCAGGACCCCAGGTGTTGTCTTTCCATTTTTTTCCTTTCAAGTAAATTTTTTATTTTTCTTCTTGGTATTATTTGCTAATTTACTTGGGATTACTTGGTATTATTTTCTTATTTGCTTGATATTACTTGGTATTTTTGCTTAGTTGCTTGATTACTTGTTAAAAAATGTTTCCTAGATCACAACCATCCGGAGCTCAAAATCGAAAAAGAAAGAAAAAACAACAAGAAATTGCTCAATCTTTACATGGATCATTAAATAGATTTTTTGTTAGACAAGAAAAACCCATTGAAAATCTTAATGACAATATGAAAAATCGTGTTGACGAAGAACTTATTGGTGATCCTAATGACAATGTGGAAAATCTTGTTGATGAAGAACTTGTTGGTGATCCCAATTCTAATAATTTTGTGGAAAATCTTGTTGATGAAGAAGTTGTTCGTATTCCTAACTCTAATGACTTTGATGATCCTCATGTTGATAAAATAGATTTGAATATTTTTGAGCCGAGTGTTTGGGATGGTATGAATTCAAACATGAAAGATTTGCTTAAAGAAAAGGGGCCTATTAGAGATCCAAATGTTGTTTTTCCAAAAGATGAACAAAAGACACATTTTTCTTGTACTCATTACATTCGTAAGCTACGAAATGGTGAATCCTATGATCGAAAATGGTTGGTTTATTCCAAAGATTTGGATAAAGTTTTTTGTTTTTGTTGCAAATTGTTCAAAGTTGCTAGATCAAAAAGTCAATTAGAAAGTGAGGGGCTTAATGATTGGAAACATCTTAGTTATGCATTATCATTACATGAAAATAGTTCTGAACATTGGATTAACTTGAGAGCATGGTCTGAGTTGAAAATGAGGCTATACAAGAACCAAACGATTGATAAGGACTTGCAAGAGTTAATCAAGAAAGACACCGTTCATTGGAAACAAGTTCTGAAACGCATAATTGCTGTTGTGAAATGTTTGGCACAATATAATTTGGCTTTTCGTGGAACAAATGAAAAGCTTTATGAAGAGTCAAATGGTAACTTTTTACGTGTTATTCAAATGATTGCTGAGTTTGATCCCGTCATGCAACACCATTTTCATATGATTAAAGAAAAAGAAACTCATCATCATTATCTTAGTCATAAAATTCAAAATGAGTTGATTGAAATGTTGGCATCCAATGTAAAATGTGCAATTATTTCAAAAATCAAAGAGGCAAAATATTTTTCTGTCATTCTTGATTGTACTCCTGATGCAAGTCATAAAGAACAAATGACTTTGATTGTAAGATGTGTTGATGTCTTGAGTGTTCCTATTAAAGTAGAAGAGTTTTTTTTAGAGTTTTTGGTTGTCGAAGATACATCCGGTAAAGGTCTCTTTGATGTGCTACAAGATATTTTGAAATCTCTTGATTTAGATATTGATTGCGTACGGGGACAGGGTTATGATAATGGGGCTAATATGAAAAGAAAGCATCAAGGTATTCAAAGAAGATTACTTGATATAAATCCTAGAGCTTTTTACATGCCATGTGGATGCCACTGTCTTAATTTAGTTTTGTGTGATATGGCAAACTCTTGTCACAAAGCAAAAAAAGAAATTTTGGTACATGTCAAACGATTTATACTGTATTCTCTAATTCTACAAAACGGTGGAGCGTTTTACTTGAATATATTGATGATTTGACTTTAAAGTCTTTATGTGCTACTCGTTGGGAAAGTCATGTTGAAAGTGTCAGGGCAATAAAATCTCAACTTGGCCAAATAAAAGATGCCTTAATAAAATTAGCCAACGTATGTGAAGACGGAAAAGTGTGTAGAGATGCTGAATCTTTGATAAATGGTGAACTTTCAAGTTTTGAATTTGTTTTAAGTTTGGTCATTTGGCATGAAATTTTATATCGAATCAACTTGGTTAGTAAAAAATTACAATCAAAAGATATGCTTCTAGATGTTGTAGTAAAAAACTTGGAAGGATTGGTTGTTTATTTTGAAAAATATAGGGACAATGGATTTGACTTAGCTATTATTGAGGCTAAAGAAATTGCAGAAAATATTGGAGTTGAACCCGAATTTCCTCTAAAACGTTATGCTTGTAGAAAAAAACATTTTGACGAGATTCTAAATAGTGAAAGAGAACAACAAAATCTGCACAAGAATCATTTAGGACCGATTACTTTCTAGTTTTAGTGGATATGGCACTTTCTCAGTTAAGAAGTAGATTTGAAAAGATGAAACATTTTGAGTCTATATTTGGGTTCTTGTTTGATGCGTCACAATTTGTCAAATTGAAAGATGATAAATTAAAGAAATGTTGTTTGAATCTTGAGGTTGCTTTGACACATGGTGACGATGTTGACATTGATGGGAAGTATCTCTTTGCGGCGTTACAAATTTTGCAGGGCATGATACCATCTGAAGCATACGAGGAAGAAAAACCTTGGACGTCTATTCAAGTTATGGAGTTTGTAAGGAAGGTGGATATGTTCCCACATGTGTTGCTTGCCTACAAGATTTTGTTAACCATACCAGTCACGGTAGCATCTGCCGAACGAAGTTTTTCAAAATTAAAGCTATTGAAGTCATATTTGCGGACTATCATGAGTCAAGAGAGGCTTAACGGGCTAGGAATTTTGAGCATCGAAAGTAAGTTTTTAGCGAATGTTGACTATGGGAGATTATTTGAAGATTTTTCTTCACGGAATGCAAAAAGACATTGTTTTAGGTGATATTATGTTTGTTTTGTTTTTCGGGATTTTGGTTTATGAAATTATAACTTTTTTTTAATAATAATCGGCGTGGGGATGAGACGCCTAGCTTGACTAGGTTCCAAACCCTTTTAAAAAATTGTGTTATTAATTTCTTAAATTAAGGAGCATATTTTTCGCCCTTCGCCCAGGGCATCCGAAACTATTGGACCGGCCCTGCTTGTTACCAATATCATCAATACATTCAAACTTCATCATGAAGATTAATTAACCAATCCAACTTATAAGAAATGATACAACCTTCGATGATCCTTTTCTTAAGTCCGTTTATAAAAAGTGATATCAATACCAAGTCTATGATCATTATGGCAACACCATTCAATACAGATTATCAATCTCAGAACGCTACTCTTATTTCTTGCCGTAACAAGATTCCAACTATAATGGTAACTTAAGCATAATCATCCCAATTATAAACATAATGTTTGGTTGAATAAATCATTTATGGAACCTAATATTCTCGATAGTGTGATCATAACATCCTTAGGAACACGAATCCAAGGTTGGAGATAGCATAACATACCTTAAGATGCCGAAAATGTTGAGACAATAGGTAGAATCCAACTCCGGTTGCTTGTGTGCCAATCCAAGATGTTTCTCCACTTCAATGATCAAGCATAAGTGATATCCAATCTCCAATGATCAAGTATAAATGGTCTATGGGTGTTTTAGGTGGTTGGGGACTCTCTGGGATGAAGGGAGGTGAAAGACCATTGAAGGAAACAGAATGAAATGAAATGGGGTGCTATCCCTTTTATAATTTTCCGAATTTACGTATGTTAGCCCTCATGCATAACACACATAATCCTTTTAGCGTACGCTATCTGTTCTCCTTAGCGTACGCTATCGTCCAACGATAGCTTACTGTCTCGTTCTGTACTCGCTTACGTACGCTACACCATCAAGTTACATACGTAAGCAACACCCATTAGCGTACGCTAGTTACATACCTTAGCGTACATTAACACCCGTTGACTTGAAAACTGTCCAGGTTCATGCCGTGAGGATCTGGACGAGCCCACCACCAGCTGGCTCATGTGCTAGCTGCCCTGCTCAATTATTGGCTGCCTTACGTGCACTACGTTTCATTCATAGCGTGCGCTAACCTTGGCATTTAATGTACGTTAAGCTCTCTTCTTAGCGTACGTTATCATGTAATTGCATATGAAAATTTACATGTTGATATTATCATGCACATGGATCGGAATACGAGAAAGGTCATACTTAGATTATTGATATTGCAAATTTGAATAATACAGGGTTCAATACAGATGAAATACTCAACAATTACCCGGATATTATAATGACTAGGGTCCGATACGTATTTTCTCAACTGGGAAACATGAAATATGTTATGCACATGATTTAATGATGGCAGTAAGCCTAATCGATAGGCAAGCTCTCCAACCCATTCGAGGATTTCAATCGGCCCAATGTATCAAGGACTAAGTTTACCCTTTCGGTCGAAGCGGTAAACTCCCCGAGTGGGTGGCACTTTCAGCAACACATGCTCACCAACCTCAAATTCCAACGGAAGACGACGAACATCTGCGTACGACTTCTGTAGGCTCTATGCAATCAACAGTTTATCCCGAATCAATGCAATTTTACTTCTCGTCTCGACCAATAAATCGGGTTCAGTACCAATCAAATCAGATGTATTGTCCCAACAAAGTGGCGATCTACAACGTCTCCCGTATAAGGCCTCAAATGGTGCCATTTTAATCGAGGCATGCCAGCTATTATTATACGTAAACTTGATCAATGGTAAATGCGTCTCCCAATCATCCTTACAATCCAAGGCACATGCTCTCAACATGTCCTCTACTGTCTATATGGTGCGCTCTAATTGCCCATCAGTCTGAGGGTGATAAGACGTACTAAGTTTCAACTCGGTTCCCAAGTCTCTATGTATAGCTTGCCAAAAATGCGACACGAACCGACCATCTCGATCAGAAATTATACTCTTGGGGGTACCATGCAATCTTATAATTTCCTTAATGAATATTTTCGCCAACTTCTCCGGTCCCCAGGTATCTTTAATACCTAAAAAGTGAGCTGATTTGGTTAGTCGATCCACAATGACCCAAATCACATTCATTCCAGTACGAGTCCTTGGCATGCTGACGATAAAATCCATAGTAATATCCTCCCACTTCCACTCGAGTATTGGGAGCGGTCTCAATAATCCTGCGGGCCGCTGATGCTCAATTTTAACTTGCTGACAAGTTAAACATTTCGATACGAATTCTCCATCTTTATTTAAGTTACTCCACCAAAAGTTATTCTTCACATCCTTGTACATTTTACTTGTGCCAGGATGAATAGAATAAGGAGTAGCGTGAGCTTCTTTTAATATTTTCTGTCTTAACTCGATGTCATGAGGTACACAAAGTCTTCCTCGAAATCTTAATACCCCATCTTCTTGAATCACAAATCCAGGTGATTTTCCCCTTTCTAAACCTTTTCTCAATTGAACCAACATCAGATCCTCAAATTGCTTAGCCTTGATATCATTGTTCAAGGACGAAGCAATTTCTAGTACACATAATTGACCTTGAATTTTCTGAAGCCAAACCTCGATATCCTGCCTGATCAAGTCTTGTTGAATTCTTCGTTGAGGTGTAAGGGCTTCCAACCTTTGAAGTGACATCGGTTTATGACTCAAAGCATCTGCCACAACATTCACCTTACCCGGATGATATAGAATTTCAAGATCATACTCTTTAATGAATTCTAGCCATCTCCGCTGCCTCATATTTAATTCCTTTTAGCTAAAGAGGTACTTCAAACTTTTATAGTCCGTATAAATTTTACAGGACGAACCATAGAGATAATGCCTCTATATCTTTAAGGCAAACACAACCGCAGCTAATTCCAAATAATGGGTAGGATAACTCTCTCCATGCAGTTTCAACTGCTGAGATGCATAAGCAATCACTTTATCCCTTTGCATCAAAACACATCCTAGTCCAAGCCTCGATGCATCACTGTACACTATAAAATCATCGTTTCCCTGCGGTAAGGCTAAGACCGGTGCGGTAGTTAGCCGTTTCTTCAATTCTTCGAAACTGTCTTGTGTATCTTGGTCCCACTCAAATTCTCGAGTTTTCTGGAGTAATTGTGTGAGTGGTCTAGCAATCTTGGAGAATCCTTCGACGAATATACGATAATAACCCGCAAGTCCTGGGAAACTCCTTACTTTTTTCACGTTCTTAGGCGGTTCCCATGCTAGTACCGCCTCTATCTTTTGAGCGTCAACTCGAATTCCTTTTGCGGATATCACATGCCCGAGAAATGTTACTTCCTCGAGCCAAAATTCACACTTGGAAAATTTCGCATACAACTGTTCCATTCTCAAAGTGTCTAATACAATGCGAAGGTGCTTCGCGTGCTCTTCCCGGTTCTTGGGATAAACAAGAATATCATCAATGAATACAACCACGAACTTGTCTAAGTATTTAATAAATACTTTGTTCATCAGTTGCATGAATACGGATGGGGCGTTGGTTAACCCAAAAGGCATAACAACAAATTCATAATGGCCATATCTCGTTCGAAAACCCGTCTTTGGATATCAGTATCTCGAATACTCAACTGATAATATCCCGATCGAAGATCGATTTTCTAGGAAACAGTTGCACCCTGAAGCTGATAAAATAAATCATCGATTCGAGGTAAAGGGTATTTATTCTTGATGGTAAACTTGTTTAACTCTTGATAGTCGATACATAAACGAAGTGACCCATCTTTCTTCTTGACGAATAAAACCGGTGCGCCCCAAGGTGACGTACTCGGTCGGATGTACCCTTTATCTAATAACTCGCCCAACTTCTTCTTTAATTCCAACATTTCCGACGGAGCCATACGATACAGGGCTCGGGAAATAGGAGTATCACTCGGCTCCAACTCAATAGGAAATTCAATCTGCCATTGAGGTGGCAATCCCGGCAAGTCATTAGGAAACACGTCAGGATATTCATTAACCACAGGTATTGAGCTGATCTCAACCCGGTATCTTCCATCTTCATAGCATAACACCAATAACCCAAACAACCTTGGTTAAGAAGTTTTACCGACTGCAAAACAATAATCACACATCCCGATCTACCCAGTTTATATCCATCCAAAAGATGCTCGGTACCGTCTTCGGCCACTATTGTAATAGTATGAGTTCGGTAATGTAATGCCCGAGATTTCTGTTATGTAATTGGAACTTGTGATATTGTAATGATTGTACTTTTGTCTGAGTATTATTCTCCGTATTTCATAATCCGATGTTGCCGAGCGTTTAATGTCATGGTTGCGATTTGTAAGGTTGAAATTCTGTGCATGTAGCGCACGCTACAGGCTAAGGGTAGCGTACGCTAACGTAGTTTCATAGCGCACGCTACAGAATGTAATTAGCGCACGCTATGCGTGGTCAAATTGATTGGGACGTGCGGTAGGTGAGATCTGGCCGGGGGACCCCTGTCGGATTGTGTCGGATGTACCTGGACGGCTTTCGGGAAAAGCCGAGTCAACGCCTTAGCGCACGCTATAGGTCGATGCGTAGCGCACGCTAAGTGCCGAGTCTGATTTAGGCGTGAGCCGTTAGCGCACGCTACGAATAGGGTCTAGCGCGCGCTAATAGCCATTTATTATAAATAGGACATCATCCTATTCAGGATTTCAGTTTCTTCTCCTCCCATAACCCGAACTCTTACACTTAGAACATAACTCACTTCGTCCCAAACACTTCATATCAACCTCCTAGTTCGAGATTGAAGATCGTATATCATTGGAGATTGGTGTTCAAGCCTTCGGTGTTGGATCGCTTCATTTTCCTCCGTATTCTTCACTACTTTGAGGTAGGTGATTCTTAACGGATGTTAGTAATGTTCCTAAGGAAGTTTGAATCATGTTTTGATAGCAAGTATTTCGTTTTTAATCGGTCATCACATGTTAGAAGGATACTTTTGACGTATCGGCATTATATATCGTATGAACCTTTGAACCATCTTATTATAAGGACTCCTAAGCATGTTCAAATCAAGTTATGATCAGTGATCGGATATTACCCAGTTGATACGTTTTACACGATGGAATCATGTGTTTTGGAACGTAGAACAAATGGAACTTAGATTATTTCTTGGAGATCGTAGATGAATTATGATGTTGAGTTGGCTATCCGTATATTTGTATTTCACGATCATAAATCTTCCACAAACCTTATTAGCATGATTTGCCCGAGGATAACTTGTATTATCACGGTAGGATTCATGAGTTCTTCACCATTCAACCCAGTTTTCGGCTTGCAGTATTTTGCCATGCAATATTAGCGCACGCTAACACGTGTGAGTTAACGTGCGCTATCGGGTCGATCGCCAAACGTCGTAGCGTACGTTATGAGACCAGCCAGTCGATCGCTGGACCGTGGCTAGCGACGCTAGTCTTATACGATAAGCGTCGCTAACGATCGTCTTAAGCGCACGTTACGAGTACGTGCGCGCGCTAAGCAATCCGCATGCCTTGTTTATTTTGAGCCTTTCGGCCATAGACCGAATTGTTAGGCCATCGTTCGACTTGAGATGATTTGTATATCGTTCCTTTTGTTAAGGTTCGAGCTTGTTACGTTGATCGAAGGAGGCGGCCTTCGAGTGTGTCGAGATCCTTGAAGTATTTCGTCTTGCCATTTTCGAGGCAAGTATCATATGTCGAGTTTGATTTATTATGCTTATGGTATTGTTCATATTTTGTATATGAGATGTATTTCTGGAAATTCGCGTGATATTCGTTGTTGTTTGTTCGTATTGATGAACATATTGAAATGCATATGTGTATGCATAATTGATTGATTATGGTATAAATGATCCGAGGGGGTCATGAGGATCTATGCTGAGGGCGCTGGATCGAATGTCCACCATGCGTTGGTCCGACGGGATCATCATGGGGATCTATGCTGAGGGCGCTGGATCATTGGACGGGTTTTCCACCATGCGTTGGTCCGACGGGATCATCATGGGGATCTATACCAAGGGCGCCGGATCATTGGATTACCTGTATTGTATTGATGGGATCGTGAGGATTCGCATCGTTGGATTCCGAGCGTAAGTCCGTTTTGCATGTTTTATGCTGCATTGATGATTTATTGTATTATGATACTTGTACTAGCATCGTTTTGCTAACCCCTTCGGGGGTGGACATTGTTTTGATGTTCAGGTAGCCGAGGAGCGGGGAGGCAGCCACAAGATCGACGGGACGATGAGATGGCTCAGTGATGTGATTGATGTTATTGTTGTCGAGAGTTGTTTTCTTGTTTCGTTCAGTACTCGAGTACGTCTGTTTTAATAATGTCCTTTCGATATGGTTGTATAAATTAACTCTTTGATCGGTTGAATCAAATATGTCTTTAAACTTCAGTTGTACGATTGGTTTATATTTACACTCTTTTTAAAATTAGCCTTGTAAATCCTTACCTAAAGGGTTTACGGCGCTGTAATTATTCCGAATATCTCGGGGTGTTACAGAATATGGTATCGGAGCTAAGATTTATGGATATCTTGGCAGTCGGGTTAGTTGGAGTGCGTACGTTATTGATTATTGGTCGTTCGTAACATCACCTGCTTGAGCCGGCATCGTCAATTAATTTGTGGTTGTAAGTTTCCTAATCTCGAATACTCTCTTGTTTTATTTTATTCGTGTCTTGTAAACATTGATGGATGTTCTTTTAGAACGTTTGCACTGTATATTGAGTATTTATGTTTACGGTATGTTGAGGGAGGTTGTGGACGCGGACGCGTTCGTGGACGCGACGTGGAAATGCGAGGCAAGAAGAATCGGTATCTACTCTGAGATAGCCGCTAGCCAAACGGATTCACATTAGGGGACATGGATCGGCAAATAATAATGCAGATCCTAACGTGCGGAGTGCTTCCAGTGGTTGCCGAGATAAACCAGCTTGCTCAAGTTGTGGATCGCATGCGAGACGGCGATGGGACAAAGAGAATAACGTGGATAATCGGGAGATAAATGGCTTACCGAGGTGGTCAAATTGCATCCTCCGAAATTTGACGGTTCCACCGAGACGCTTTCGTGGGATCATTGGTCAAGGAATTAGAGAAGATTTTTGCGGGGATTAAGCGTCCCAACGATAGGAAGGTTCCGGTCGCGGTATCTTTTGGCCGGGAGGCTTTCGGTGTGGGAGGCTATTCGACCGGAGGAGCATAATCTCGATCGACAATTCAAGTTGATGATGGAGGCACAGTATTGTCCTCACCCAGTTAGAGAGGCCCGAGTTCGGGAGTTTTTCTCACCACAAAATTCGGAAGCATCTGTGACGGAAGTGATTAAGACTTTTAATCACCAGCTGACTTATGTGCGCCACCTGGTCAGGACCGAGGCGAAAAGGATTTTCCATTTTGACATGCGAATGAAGCCGGAAATTCAGCAATATATGTCCAGATTTGATTGTGCCACCTTGAGGCAGTATCAGGACAAGGCGTTGGCCTACGATATGAAGGAAGCAACAGTAGAGAAATCGACGGAAGCAAAGAAACAGAAGGTGTCGGGCAACTTCACGGAGAATAAGAATAGCGGGCCCCGCCGGGGTCAGTCCTCTTTTCACTCATCCAGGAGACCTCCGCATCCTAGTCGAGGCGGAAAGAAGTTCCGGCGGCTGACCGTTTCGACACGGGGAAGAAGTGTTACAACCGTGGCAAGGCGGGACATGTTCGACGTGATTGTTTCGCGCTTTCCGTGACTCCGTTTCGAGTGTGGACAGGAAGGACATCGCGCAACATTTTGTGGGAATGCGACCCGATCTTTTGGTACTCGCGCTCCAGCTCGATTCGAAGGAGACGAGTGTGAACCAGACGCAGCAAAGTGGATTTCAGCAGCAGAACGCCGGGAAGAGAGAGGCATCCAAAGTCCGGGTACGTTCCTCCACGCCTGAACGAGATGAGGAAATCTGATGATAAGAACACAGCTGTTGCATCAGGTACGATTCAGATCCTTTTGCAACCAGTTAGTGTCTTGTTCGATTCAGGAGCCACGCATTCTTTTATATCTTTGAACTGTGTTAATCGTTTGAACATCTCGTGCTTGTATAATTGTGAACCTTATGTTGTGGGATTACCAAGCGGAGAGAAAATTGTGGGAACCTTAGAAGCTAAGGATTTCCCAGTATCTATAGAAGGAAGAGATTGGCCATCGAATCTTATTGTGGTTGACATCTGCGGTGACGATTTAATTCTCGGAGATGATTGGCTCAACCGTTATGGAGTATCTTTGAATTACCGAGAGAGAGTCATTTCCATCATTGCGATGACGGATCGAACACTTATTCGAGGATGGAGACCAGGAAGCTCGGGAAAGTGATCAAGGCAATGAAAGTGTGAAATTATCAAGCAAGGATGTCACGGACTTTGGTGCTATGCCATGAGGAAGGAGGAAGGAGTAGAGCTCTCATCTATTTCGATTGTGAATGAGTTCTCGGATGTTTTCTGACGAACTACGGATTACCTCCGCAGAGAGAAGTGGAATTCACTATCGAACTAGAGCACTGGAGCGGCTCCTATTTCCAGAGCACCATACCGCATGGCGCCAACCGAGATGTATGAACTCAAGAAACAACTGGAGGAATTGTTGCAGAAGGGTTATATTCAACCAAGCGTTTCTCCTTGGGGAGCACCCATTCTCTTTGTCCGGAAGAAAGACGGATCCCTCCGACTGTGTATTGATTACAGGGAGCTTAACAAGATGACGATCAAGAATAAGTATCCTATACCTCGGATCGACGACTTGTTTGATCAACTGCAAGGGGCAAGGGTATTCTCGAAGATTGACTTGCGATCAGGATACCACCAGTTGAGAATTAAGGAATCGGATATACCGAAATCGCTTTGAGATCGATGCGGGCATTATGAATTCGTAGTGATGCCGTTTGGACTTACCAATGCTCCTGCGGTATTCATGCAATTGATGAATTGGGTATTCTTGGAGTACTTGGATAAATTTGTGGTCGTTTTCATTGACGACATCTTGATATATTCGAGGGACGCAGAGGAACATGCTGAACATTTACGTGTGGTTTTGAGCATCTTGAGAAAGGAACAGCTGTATGCTAAGCTTTCCAAATGTGAGTTCTGGCTTAAGGAAGTAACTTTTCTTGGGCATGTGATATCATCCGACGGAGTTCAGGTGGACCCGAAGAAAGTCGAAGCAATCTTGGAGTGGGAAGCTCCTAAAAACGTGAAAGAAGTCCGAAGCTTCTTAGGACTAGCTGGATATTATCGCCGCTTCGTAGAGGGATTTTCCAAAATTGCTCGTCCGCTCACTCAGCTGTTACAGAAAACTCAAAAGTTCGCGTGGAATGAGAAGTGTCAGGCTGGTTTTGACGAACTTAAGAAGAGACTGACGACAGCACCTATATTAGCGCTGCCAGAAGGAACTGACGGATTTATGGTATACAGCGATGCTTCAAATCAGGGTTTGGGTTGTGTGTTGATGCAGAAGGATAAAGTAATTGCTTATGCTTCTCGGCAATTGAAACCGTACGAAGTTAATTATCCGACTCATGATCTGGAGCTAGCAGCTGTGGTCTTTGCCTTGAAAATCTGGCGACATTATTTGTACGGCACTCATTGTCAGATCTTTACAGACCATAAGAGCCTCAAGTACATTTTCAGTCAGAAAGAGTTAAACATGAGGCAGAGAAGGTGGCTGGAATTGATCAAGGATTACGACTTGGAGATTCTCTATCATCCGGGGAAAGCAAATGTAGTAGCCGATGCTTTGAGCCGTAAACCTGTTTCCCTTCGAGCGTTGGAAGCACTTACATCCCAAACCAGTATTCAACGGGAACTGATCCGCGAGGGGATTGAAGTATGGGTACCGGGAATCCAAGGACAACTTTATGTGATGGAACTGACTTCATCACTAGTCGAGGAGATCAAGTCTAAACAATTGAACGATTCTCTGATCCTTCGATTATGTGACGAAGTAAAGAAAGGAAAAGCTCCAGGATTCGTGATACAAGATGATGGAGTTCTGAGATTTCAGAGTCGACTTTGCGTTCCCGATGATGATGATTTGAGAAGGACTATTCTGAAGGAAGCTCACAGCGCGCCCTATTCTATTCACCCGGGCAGCAGTAAGATGTATAAAGATTTAAAGCAAAACTTCTGGTGGGGGAATATGAAGAAGGACGTAGCGGAGTACGTTTCAAAGTGTTTGACTTGTCAGCAGGTTAAGATTGAACATCAACGACCTGCCGGAATGTTAAGACCGCATAAGATCCCTGAGTGGAAGTGGGAGGATATCTCGATGGACTTCATTACTAGTATGCCAAGGACTAGAACGGGAATGAACATGATTTGGGTTGTAGTTGATCGACTAACCAAGTCGGCTCATTTCCTAGGAATCAAAGATACATGGGGACCCGAGAGATTGGCACGAATATTTATTGCGGAGATAGTCCGATTGCACGGGACGCCGAAGACCATTATTTCGGATCGAGATGGTCGTTTCGTGTCACACTTCTGGAAAGCAGTTCACAGGGCTTTGGGGACCGAGCTAAACTTTAGTACAGCTTATCATCCCCAAACGGACGGTCAGTCCGAAAGGACTATTCAGACAGTAGAGGACATGCTTAGAGCTTGTGCATTAGATTGGTCGACTGATTGGGAGGTTCACTTGCCCTTGATCGAGTTCACCTATAATAACAGTTGGCATGCTTCTATTAAGATGGCCCCATTTGAAGCTTTATACGGAAGAAGATGCCGATCGCCCCTGTGCTGGGATGATTCTTCGGATTTGATCGGGACGGAACCGGAATTGATTATTCAGACTCAAGAGAAGATAGCCTTGATTCGAGAGAGACTGTTGACTGCCCAGAGTCGACAGAAGTCTTATGCCGATGTACGTCGCCGCCCTCTAGAGTTCGACGCTGGGGACCACGTACTATTGAAGGTGTCTCCTACACGAGGGATTTTCCGTTTTGGGAGAAGAGGCAAGCTTAGTCCGAGATATATCGGACCATTTGAGATCCTAGAGAGAGTTGGGGATTTAGCATACCGGTTGGCCTTACCGCCATCGCTGAGTCATGTTCACAATGTGTTTCACGTATCCCAATCGGAAGTATGTACCGGACCCCACCACGTCATTGATTTCGACGAGATCGAGATAGCTAATGATGGCACCTTCAAGAGAGACCAATCAAGATACTTGAGAGCCGGATCAAGCGGTTGAGAAATAAACCAATACACTTGGTTAAAGTACAATGGTCACGACACGGAGTCGAAGAGGCCACTTGGGAAACGGAGGACGGTATGAAGGCTAAATATCGGAGTTGTTTTCATCATAAGTTTCGGGACGAAACTTCTTTTTAGGAGGAAGGATGTAATGCCGAGATTTACGTTATGTAATTGGAACTTGTGATATTGTAATGATTGTACTTTTGTCTGAGTATTATTCTCCGTATTTCATAATCCGATGTTGCCGAGCGTTTAATGTCATGGTTGCGATTTGTAAGGTTGAAATTGTGCATGTAGCGCACGCTACAGGCTAAGGGTAGCGTACGCTAACGTGGTTTCATAGCGCACGCCATGTATGTAATTAGCGCACGCTATGCGTGGTCAAATTGATTGGGACGTGCGGTAGGTGAGATCTGGCCGGGACCCCAGCCGGATTGTGTCGGATGTACCTGGACGGCTTTCGGGAAAAGCCGAGTCAACGCCTTAACGCACGCTACAGGTCGATGCGTAGCGCACGCTAAGTGCCGAGTACAGTTTAGACTGTGAGCCGTTAGCGCACGCTACGAATAGGGTCTAGCGCGCGCTAATAGCCATTTATTATAAATAGGACATCATCCTATTCAGGATTTCAGTTTCTTCTCCTCCCATAACCCGAACTCTTACACTTAGAACATAACTCACTTCGTCCCAAACACTTCATATCAACCTCCTAGTTCGAGATTGAAGATCGTATATCATTGGAGATTGGTGTTCAAGCCTTCGGTGTTGGATCGCTTCATTTTCCTCCGTATTCTTCACTACTTTGAGGTAGGTGATTCTTAACGGATGTTAGTAATGTTCCTAAGGAAGTTTGAATCATGTTTTGATAGCAAGTATTTCGTTTTTAATCGGTCATCACATGTTAGAAGGATACTTTTGACGTATCGGCATTATATATCGTATGAACCTTTGAACCATCTTATTATAAGGACTCCTAAGCATGTTCAAATCAAGTTATGATCAGTGATCGGATATTACCCATTGATACGTTTTACACGATGGAATCATGTGTTTTGGAACGTAGAACAAATGGAACTTAGATTATTTCTTGGAGATCGTAGATGAATTATGATGTTGAGTTGGCTATCCGTATATTTGTATTTCACGATCATAAATCTTCCACAAACCTTATTAGCATGATTTGCCCGAGGATAACTTGTATTATCACGGTAGGATTCATGAGTTCTTCACCATTCAACCCGATTTTGGCTTGCGTATTCGCCATGCAATATTAGCGCACGCTAACACGTGTGAGTTAACGTGCGCTATCGGGGTCGATTAACGCCGAAACGCACGTAGCGTCGTTATGAGACCCGGCCAGTCGATGCAGACCGTGGCTAGCGACGCTAGTCTTATATGATAGCGTACGCTAACGATCCGTCTTAAGCGCCGCGTTACGTAGAGTACGTAGCGCGCGCTAAGCAATCCAGACAGCTTGTTTATTTTGAGCCTTTCGGCCATAGACCGAATTGTTAGGCCATCGTTCGACTTGAGATGATTTGTATATCGTTCCTTTTGTTAAGGTTCGAGCTTGTTACGTTGATCGAAGGAGGCGGCCTTCGAGTGTGTCGAGATCCTTGAAGTATTTCGTCTTGCCATTTTCGAGGCAAGTATCATATGTCGAGTTTGATTTATTATGCTTATGGTATTGTTCATATTTTGTATATGAGATGTATTTCTGGAAATTCGCGTGATATTCGTTGTTGTTTGTTCGTATTGATGAACATATTGAAATGCATATGTGTATGCATAATTGATTGATTATGGTATAAATGATCCGAGGGGGTCATGAGGATCTATGCTGAGGGCGCTGGATCGAATGTCCACCATGCGTTGGTCCGACGGGATCATCATGGGGATCTATGCTGAGGGCGCTGGATCGCTGGACGGGTTTTCCACCATGCGTTGGTCCGACGGGATCATCATGGGGATCTATACCAAGGGCGCTGGATCATTTGGATTACCTGTATTGTATTGATGGGATCGTGAGGATTCGCATCGTTGGATTCCGGTAGCGGAAGTCCGTTTTGCATGTTTTATCCGCATTGATGATTTATTGTATTATGATACTTGTACTAGCATCGTTTTGCTAACCCCTTCGGGGGTGGACATTGTTTTGATGTTCGGTAGCCGAGGAGAGGGAGGCGACCACAAGACGGTGTGACGATGAGATGGCTCAGTGATGTGATTGATGTTATTGTTGTCGAGAGTTGTTTTCTTGTTTCGTTCAGTACTCGAGTACGTCTGTTTTAATAATGTCCTTTCGATATGGTTGTATAAATTAACTCTTTGATCGGTTGAATCAAATATGTCTTTAAACTTCAGTTGTACGATTGGTTTATATTTACACTCTTTTTAAAATTAGCCTTGTAAATCCTTACTTAAAGGGTTTACGGCGCTGTAATTATTCCGAATATCTCGGGGTGTTACAGGTAATTAATGATAGCGCCGTGACAGTCTAACCAATCCTCCCCGAGGATCAAGTCCTCATTCTTTAAGTCAACCACAATAAGAATTGAAGGCCAATCTCGATTTCTAATTTTCACTGGACAATCGCGGACCTCCCGGTTGCTAACCATACGATCCCCGTTTGATATACCTACTATAAAGGGTTCACACTCGAACAAGCTATCTAAACCAAGGCGGCGTACACAATTAATAGAAATAAATGATGCGTGGCACCCGAATCAAACAATTCCAAAACTGGATGCGAATGAATTTGAGTAATAGCTGATGTTGCTGGAGCATTTACATCATCTACACGTTTCATCTGATACACACGGGGATGAACGGACCCTGCACTCGACACTTCCTGCTGATCAACTTTACCTCGGCCCCTACCACGGCCTGAACACTGAGGATTTTGTGAAACTGAGGTCTTCTGCTCAGCATTAAATTCCTTCTGAGCAGTAATGGCCGCTGGACTACTAACTGCTCGGGTTGCTTCCTCACAATAGATGGCTCGATGTCCAACCTACCCACAAGTATAACAGGTAACCAATGGATATGGGCACTGGTTGCAATTAAAACAATCTCTGCCTCCAAAAGTAACAGTTTGAGTTGAACGGCCGCCGCGAGAACTACCAGCAGGATAAAACGACCTCTTCCTCGGCACAGAACTGGAATGGGACTTTGAAAATTTTCCACCCTTACTATTCGATAAGTTCCCAGTATTCTTCTCTTTTTTGGTCGCGGAACCAACTTCTGATTCCAGAATAGCCATCTCAATAGCCAGAGCACGGTCCTCGTATTCCTTCAGTGTAGAGCAGGTAAGCGGTGCCATGCTCTGTCGAATATGTGGTTTCATTCGCATATTAAAATAACGAATCTTATCCTCTTCGGTTTTTACCTGGTTTCGTACATGACTTAACTGTTGATTGTAGGTAATAATAGCTTGAGATGTCGGTACATCTTGTGGAGTTGTTGTAAATAACTCAATGATTCTACCTTCTCGGACTGGCGGTGGACAATACTCCGCCTCCATGGCTGCCTTAAAATCTTCCCAAGTAGCCGCATGATCTTTAGGAGCCAATGTATCCCACCATTCAGTGGCCTCTTTGTCCAAAAGATATTGGGCAATAGGCACTTTTCTACCTTTGGGACAAGCCACAGCATCGAAGATTTTGTCCATCTGAAAAAGCCAGTTCTCCCACCCCAAAGAATCTGTAGCACCAGTGAAACGATGGGGATGCATTTTCGTAACTTTCTGAAGCCATTTACTAGTTTCCTATTCCATAGTTGTGGGTGAGTATCGGTGGATACCCTGGGCAATTTGTGTTAATTGGGTTACCAACTCTTGCAATATAGCTGTAGCCCCGGGTTCAGCACCGGCACCCGATGGTTGATCTTGACTGGTCAAAGGGTCTTGATGCCCCTCTGAACTCAACGGTGGGTCTTCTGGCACCGTTTGTGATGCCATTTCAGTGGTTGGTGGGGAAGCCTCATCCCCGTTAGCAGTACCACGACCACAGTCTCGGTCGCGTCCCCGGATTGATCTTCCTCTCAACATACTGAGGAATAAGAAAGAGTATAAAACAATATCAACACGGTTCATACATCAACATTATTGCATATTTCATTACATCATATTGGAGTAACGAGCGAGAGAAATGCAACGGGTTTAGGAGACTTGCAGCCACGGATCGCACATAGGGATGATAGCATGATGATGTTAGGCTCAGCAACTGACTCACGCGACTCGACTGACAGACCCAACTTATCCATACTAGGTATTCACAACCTAAGCTCTGATACCATAACTGTAACACCCCAATTCACACGAGGGTCGTTACATGCCATAGGACCTTCAACAAGGCCCCACCAGGCGAAACCATTCACAAACCAAACACAAAACCATGTCACAACACATAAAATACATTAACTGGCCAGGGCCCTTGACCAAAACATTTATCCGACAACTATAAAATTCAAAACATGATATCATTTTGTTTCCCACGTAGGGGACTTAACCATAATAACATAAAGCAACACAAATCTCTTAACTTAGACGACCACACGAATGCCAAAATAACTTCTAAGACTCGAGCCTCATCATGCCTGCTCATCCTTCCCATGCGCTTCCCGTGCCTGCTCCTCGAAACGTCCAGAACCTGAAATGTAAAAACATTTCACCCCAACGAGGGGTTAGCATATGAAATGCTAGTACAAGTACATAGTTACATAGCGTTACATATAAACACAGTCCAACACTTCTATCACAGTCTGAAAACATTGTAAGAAGATTATATTCCGAAATAACATTTATCATTTCGAAAACCATCACATCACATCATATTATCATAACGATATCATTGGTAACCCTCGGTCGTACCCCTTAGTACCGACCCCCTAGAGGCCCCGTCGAGCCTTCCCCAGGTGGGAAACCACTTCCGCGACCGTACCCCTTAGTACCGGTCCCTAGAGACCTCGTCAGTCCCTCCCCAAGTGGAAGAACAACAACGCACACACGCATTCCATGACCATACCCCTTAGTATCGGTCCCCAGAGGCCTCGTCACGCCACCCCCAGGTGGAAAAACAACACATCATTGAAAAGCATAGTTCGCAAGCAACATACATGCGGAATACGTAACATACGCAACCAAATGTAACTCATGTACTTGCCTAGGATAACTCGGTGCGACGAAATCGACAAAAGGGAGGTTTATGTTCAACTCTCTCTTCGGAAGTTCGTTCCTAGATCACAACGGTACCAAAATGATTACAATACTACGGAAAATGTAGAGAACCTCCTAATTTCTACCCATTGGAGCATTTTATCAGACACCTTGAAGGATGCTGCCCAGCACACGTACGGCCGTAGCCGATCACCTTATGGCCGTAACCCGCCTTCATCCGGATACTGCTCAGCACCCTGCCTTACGGCTGTAACCGGCACTGTACGGCTGTAACTCGGCCAGTCACCTCGTCTGCAATGTCTGTCTCCTGCGGCTGTAATTTCAACAGTCCGGTTAGACGTTCGACACATCCGGATGACCCGGGTACACTTTCTATGATTCGAGACAGTAACGAACTCATTACGAACATACCACACTACACGACGAGCGTCATCCAATCGAAGAAACACATATGATAGCAAGTCATATTCATAAGGAAAACATTGAAATCTCGATACTTCATACTGTACATAACAGGAAGACGAAGTCCAAAATGACAATTGTAATGAAATAAAATAATCGGTACAAAACGCCATCATTCGAAACACAAAACAAAAATCTTAGATATTACATTGTGAGTTTCGGGGACGACACTTCTTTTAAAAGGGGTCGAATGTAATACCCGTATTATTTTTGACTTCTGCGTTTTCTACTTCTCAATTCAATCGACTCGCTCGTGTTCGTTGAAATTTTATGAACTTGTTTGGTATCTCGGCTGTCATCGTTCGAACGGGTTCTGACCTTATTTTGGATCAATCTGTTTATCATTGTGACTTTTCCGAGTTCAGTTCGATTCTTGTGAACCTTGTTCGAAATTAACGTCTTTCAGATCTACAAGTTCTTTTAATGTCTTGAGTTGAAGTGTGAACTTCAGAGTTGTTGTTTGATTGTTGTTGTTCAATCATTGGTGTTCGATCATTGTTGTTCAATCATCGTTGCTTGACAGTTGTTAGTCGATCATTGTTGTTCAATCGTGGTTATCCGATTGTTGTTGCCTGATCTCGTACCACGAAGAATTGTTGTTCTCCGTTAGTCAGCTGTTTCGAGTGTGGCCAGGTGGGTCACCGAGCCGTGCATTGCGAAATGGTAGCTAAGAGGTTTGGGGATCGAGTTTGCGTCTCTGCTCCGAAAGGTCACGGAGATGCCTAGTGTGGTTTCAAGAATTTCGGGGTGGTCGGAATTCTCCGTGGTTACCTTTGCGGATCGTTGTAGGTTTATTTCTATTTCTTCGACTGTGCGTGTTTTCTTGTAATAGATGTCTTTTGTCTCTTGATGGTTCGGGCAATTGACTTGATTGCGTTATCTGTTTGGTGATGCTTGGCACTTGTTGATTGTGGTATGCCCCTGCTTGTGACATTATGATGATTGTCGTTGAGCGTGTTTCCACACCGTATGTTTCTTTGCGTTCTTGTAACGTCTTGATGATGGGCGTAAGCTATGCGTTCTTGTGTATCTTGTTGAGATGTTTCTGGTGGGATTTTGTTCCTCCCTACTTATTTTTAAGTTTCGGGACGAAACTTCTTTTAAGGAGGATATCTTTTTTTGGCAGGAGTCCATCTTAGTGACTCGCTTGTGATCGTTTCGTCATTCTGAGAATGATTAAGTCTGCACTTTTTGACATCCGAGTTTGTTTCGGTGTCGTTTTGCGGAGTTCCGTGCTTTTTGGCGACTTTTCCGCATTTGAGTTCGATTCTTGCGAATCTCGTTCGAAACTGTTGTTTCGAGTTTCTCGTAAGTTCATTTAATATTTTTATGCATGTTGCGGGATTTTGCTTGGTGTTTCGATCGTGTATCGTATATTTCGGACGTTTTGGGTCGTTTTCGTAATTTCCCAAAGTTTGGGGTAATTACTTCCGTTGTCGAATTTCAAGCCTTCGGGTGGTCGGAATCGTGGTTCTCTTAGCGCTTAGATTCGTCTTGGCGATTTGTATGTTTGAGTGTGGCGCTTTGCTAGCACTGTGATGTCTTTGTTTTAAGTTTCGGGACGAAACTTATTTTTAGTGGGGGAGAATGTAGTACCCGGGATTTTTGTTCCGGTTAATTTAGATTTTTTCGGATATTTCTCAGTTGCCGAGTATCGGTATTATCTTTCTTGACGATTGATTTTTGTGTTTATTATAATACCCGAGACTTTTATTCCGGTTGCCTTGAACTATTTGTCGGTTGGTGTCGGTTATTTCGTGTCATTATAATTATGTGGAATTAATTTTTATGTTATGAATGGTACGTTATGTTTCGTAATTTTGCTCGTTATTGTTTTGAATCTTAACCGATGCGTTAGTGTGACCGAGATGTTGTCGAATGCCTAACCGGGATGTCGGAAGTGGCCACGGCACGGCCGCACGTTTGGGGCAGAGACTCGCCTGGCCGAGTTACGGCCGTAAGGTGCCGGTTACGGCCGTAAGTGATCGGCAGGCACGGGCTGGATGAAGGCCGGTTACGGCCGTAAGGCGTGATCGGCTACGGCCGTACGGGCGCCAGGCAGCTTTCGGATGAAGGCCGGTTACGGCCGTAAGGTGTGATCGGCTACGGCCGTAAGGGCGCTGGGCAGCTTTCGGACGAAGGCCGGTTACGGCCGCAAGGGTGCCGGTTACGGCCGTAACTCTATCGGCCATATATAGGCCTGGTGTCGGGCCAGACCTCATTTTACCCCATTTCTTCATCCTGGTGGCGGTTGGTGATGGGAGAAGTCGAGGAGTGGAGTTTTTGGTCGATTCCACTCGATTTCTAGGCGTCTTGGAAGACTCTTGTCGATTATATCATCACCTAATCCTTGTTCTTCATCGAATCGAGGTAAATTCTTGAAATCTCCTAGAGTTGACTTTCGGAATTCCTTCTTGATCTTCGTTGTTCGTCCGATTTTGATTAATCGGTTGATGTTTTTGAACATTAATAATCGTGTTCTATGGGTTGTATATCCATATTTTGAGTTTGTTTAACTCGATCGATTATTCGAGTGTTCTTGGGAGTTATCGAATGTTGAGTGTTCGATTATAAATCCCAATGAGTTTCCTTACGAAAGTTTGGTGGGATTTCCGTTGTTTTCGACCTTGATTCTCATTTTAATCGTATCTTCGTTGTTTTTGCCGTAGGATTGTAGGTATTCGAGGTTTTCCCGATTGAACCGTGTTCTTCGGAGTGTTCGGTATCAGTTATTGAGGCAAGTATTTTCTTATACGATTTGTGCCCTGCAAATAGAGTTTACATGTTGGATTTACGTTGGTTGGTTTACCCTCGTTAAAATGATTCGTGTGAATTGATTATGATTTGATTATTTTGAACGTTGGGGGCTTTAATGATACCGAGGCTTGTTTAATGTTGTGGAATCGTGTATTCCGTATTGATTGTGTTGTTGTGTTGTGATCAATAATTCATGATGGAGGTATTGTGATGAGTATGATAATGGTGTTGGGGGAGTGGCCATCTCTAAATAAGTATTCTTAATGGACTTACATTCTTAGCATATTAGTATTGCATGAGTGGCATATGTGTGTATGATCACTATGGGTTAGATCCAACGGGGTCTCGGTAGGGATCCACAGAGGCGTGGATCCACGAGCTTTGCTTTTAACCACTACGGGTTAGATCCGACGGGGTCTCGGTAGGGGTCCACAGAGGCGTAGGTCCGCGGTTAATTGTGGTGAATTTTTTTATAAATGTTTTTTGGGTTGGCGTTTCCGGAAACGAGTGTTTTTGAATGGTGATTTCATGATTACATGCATTGACTAAATATATAAGAGGTAAGTCGTTCATTTGGCTTACTTGGCTAGGATGGCACTAGAGTATTTTGTCGTATGCATTTAGTCCTTTAGTTGTAGGGTTTTGATGTTGGAAAATGAACCTTGCTATTGTTCTCGTGTACTGTGATTTGATGAGATTTGGCATGAGATCCCAACGGTTTTGTAAAGGTCGTGTTATGGAAAGTGATTTTGGGCCGAGACCCATTCGTCTTGAAGTGGTTATTGTTTAGTATATTTTGAGTAATATTTTTATTAGTATTTTATGTATATAATTGTGTGTTCTGTGTGATAATTTATTCGTTTTACCATATATTTATATTATTTCATTTTCTTAGAATTTTCTATAATTTTATGTCATTTTTGGATAATTAATTGGAATTAAATTATATCTGCATGTTAACCAACCGGTACAAGACAGATCAATTGGTTCAAGGGCGATATTTTTACAAAACTCAAATATAGTCACGACTGGTCTCACTTTATTCGTATCGTCGAGACGATCGTTTTAAAAAAAATTCATCCAAATCCGAGTTCGTATGAAGAAGTTATGACCGTTCGAAGGACAATTAAATAGACGGACCATATTGTGCCACGTGTCAACACCTGATTGGACCGGAATTTCAACTCTGTGCTGATGTCATTCATGACATCAGCACTCATGGCAGCCGTGTATTATTGTTGGGGGTGGAATTTTTAATTGTAAAAATGATTATTTTATTGATTTTGAAGTAGTATAAATATGGGATGATTGTGTAGTGTTTGGGGAGGAGAAAAAAGGAGAAAAAATAGAGATATTATTGTAAGGGAGAGAAAAAAATATTGTGTAATAAAATTATATTTGTGTAATAATATTATGGAATATTTATTTATTTGTGTTGTTATTATGAGTGAGTAATTTTCTTTTCTTGGGGTTATGATGAAACCATGTCTATATTATTATTAATATTTATATAATAATTCCAAATAAATATTTTTAACGATTATGATTTTCGCTTCAATAGGGAATATTATTTCATCAATTATATCACGTATTTTTGATAGTTATAAATTCCCCCTTGCTTTGTGATTATTGATATTAGTTAATTTCTTTGATTATTTGTTTTCCATTAAATTGGATACATATAATGCTTAGAAATTACATTTTTAAGCGAAGGAAAATCTATATTTGAATTATAATTTTGTACTTATTGTCAAATCTATAGGAAATAGTGAGATTGATTTAATCTATTCCCGAATTTCTTGGAATTAAAATATAAAATAAATAATAAATAGACATTGGTGGACTCTAAACCCTAGTAAATTATTTAAAATCAATTTATCTAAAATCTACTTAAAAATTACTGTTATTTAATGCAATTATTATAACCATTCAAAAATAAATTATTTGGGACTAGGTTAGAATTTAATATAATTTGGTTCAAAACGATAGGAATCATTTGACTTCACTAGTATAGTCCTCCCTGTGGAATCGACCTTGCACCGCATATCTACATCGAACAAATCGTGCGCTTGCGAGTATAAGACTAAAGAATCAAACCAACAACAAGTTTTTGGCGCCGTTGCCGGGGAGGCGCAAACGAAGTACAAGAAGACCGTCGTCACCAAGTTAGTTGAATTCTTCTACTAGTTATTTATTTTACTGCTTTTCTTTATTATTATCTGTCTTTTTAATATCTGTTAGTTGTAGAATTTATTTTATTCATAGAGAAAAATCTGAAAAACTTTAAAAACTTTTAATAATAAATATAAGTAATAATAATAAAATCTACTGTTCATTTTCGTAAAAATAATAATAAAATAATAATAAAAAAAATTAAAAAAGTCCAAAAATATATAAAAATATAAAAAAATCTGAAAAAATTTAATAAATTCAGAACTTATTTATTTTTATTTTAAAAAAATAGATCTGGAAAATACAAAAAGTTTCAGATTTTAAGGTAATATTTTTGTAATTTTGGTATATTAATATTATAAAAATCAAAATTTTTAATTTAAATTCGAAAAAAATAAAAATAAAAAAATAATAAAAATAAAATTAAAAATAATCTGGAATATTATTTTCCGTAATAAGTAATAATCTGAATTATTTTATTTTATTTTTAAATGTAAATGCTACTAGTTTTTTTTAAAAATTTAATTTTCATAAAAATCTAAAAAAATCAATTAAGAATTAATAATTTAAACAATCTGGAATATATATAATAAAATAAACTTTCTGAACTTTGAATTTTTTTAATAAAAACAGAATTTATTTTTAAAATAAATTACAATATTTTAATAAAAAGGAAAATACTAAAAAAATTAAAAGCCCGAAAATTTAAAAAAAAAACAGAAACGAAAATTTGTAAAAAAAAAAACTATTTCTATTGTTTGCATAAAATAAAAGTTTGTAATTTTAATTTTTTAATTACCTTTTTTAAAAGGTAAAAGCTATTTTACCTTTTATAAAAACTTTTATAAAAATTGTTTTAAAAGCATTTGCATAAAAGCATTTTAAAAAATCTGATTTTTTTATAAAAATAAATAATATATCTTGATATATATATATATATTAGCTCAATATTATTAGTCTAAAAATATAATAAAATTATAATAAATATATAAAAAAAAAAATACAAAAAAAAATCGAATTTTTTTTTAATTTTTATATCTTGTCTTTAGTTCTAATAGAATCTTCTAGTGGTAAATTTAGATTGTGTTTTTAGTTGTTATTTTCTACTTACATTATTCTTAGACATTTAGTTTAGTTGTAATATTTCTCGTCGTATAATTTAGTTTATCAATAGATATTGCTTCCGTAGATCAATTAGTAAATTTATTCCTTTGCAATCTATTACATCCTATAATTTTAGTAATAATTATAATACTTATCATTATTATTAATAATAATAATAATATAAAAACTCAAAAAAAATAATTAAACAATAAAATCCTTTAAAAGATTCAACAAGGGATTGATATTTTTCACTCACTACTTTATTCGATTTGAATAGAGAAAAGCTAAATATCAATCTTGTACAAACCGATTTTGAAAATCGATTGAATTTTGGCAAAAGGCATCATTGTACATGCCGAAGAAAGTTGGATTTTAAGTGCGACCGTTGTGACGCCTCCAACGATCTGGAAGTTCGATCGACTATCATAATTTGGTTTGTATGCAAAGTTAAAAAATTGAAATATCGGTGAATGCAAGTTTGGCAACGAAATAATAAAGGTCGATTAACGAGAAGAAGATTGTCCTTAACTAAAATTGAAGTTCAACAAATAAAACCGATACCAAAAATGGACGAAATCGAAAATCGGAATAATCAAGTTGCAAAAGAAAAAACTTTAATAGAATATTTTTCTCTAGTGAGTGCTAATTCTCCCTCTTGCATAGTGTTGCCTACGACTAATGCAACTCATTTCGAACTTAAACCATCAATAATTCAACTTCTTCCATCTTTTCACGGTTTGGAAAGAGAAGATCCGTATATGCATGTCAAGGAATTTCTCGATATTTGTTCTACTTTCCGATTCCAAAATTTCTCGATGAATCACAAACTTAGATTATTTCCATTTTCTCTCAAAGATAAAGCAAAATTCTGGCTAAATTCTCTTCAAGCAAGAACAATTACTAGTTGGGACCAACTAGTGAATAAATTTCTCGCAAAATTTTTTCCAATGTCCAAAACTGATAGTCTTAGAAGAGAAATATCCGAATTTTTCCAAAAAGAAAATGAAGAATTTTACGAGTGTTGGGAAAGATTTAATGATTTAATCCTTAAGTGTCCCCATCATGGTTTTGAAATATGGCGTTTGGTAAAATATTTTATGACGGTTTAACTCCAAACAATCGCCAATTAATCCAATCAATGCATGGTGGAAAATTTCTTCACCTTATTGGAGACGAAGCTTGGAATGCACTTGAAAATATGTCAATTAATTCACAACAATGGAATTCACTCGACTCTAGAGCCAAATCGATGCATACGACCCCAAAAAAAGGTGGAATTTACGAGGTTAAACAAGATGTTGAAATAAAATCTACTATAGATGATTTAGTACGAAAAGTGGATGCGTTAGTCTTGAAGCAATCCATCCCCTCGTCAAACTCAAAAAATGAATTTTGCATTTCATGTGCGGAATCATTTCATTCATCTCAATCTTGTCCCTCTGGTCCACAAAATCAAGAAATTTTTAATGAAGAAGTCAATGTGTTACATTCATATGGAAAATCTTCGGACAGTCCATTTGCTCCAACTTATAATCCAAATTGGAGGAATCATCCAAATTTTTCCTGGAAGCAAAATATGCCTCCAATGAATCAAGGAGGACATCAAATGAATATGCCAAATCAACAAAATGTCCGTCCTAATCAATATCCTCCAAATACTTATCAGTATCCTTCTATAGTGCCAAAGAAACCATCTTTGGAAGATACGTTGCAACAATTCATGCAATCTACTCAACAAATGTTCCAATCAACTCAAAGAAGTCGCATACAGTCAAACTCACAAGCTATTTCTAAGCTTGAAACACAAATTGGTCAACTTGCAACAACTTTATTTGAAGAGAAAAGGGAAAATTTCCGAGTCACCATCTCTAATCCTAAAGGACAATATGAAGTAAACTCTTCTAACGCAGGTTCACCCATAACTACCCTTAGAAGTGGAAAAGAAATACAAAAGCCCGAATATGATCCTAAGAAAAATCAAATGAACCACAAGTTTCAAAACCAAAAGATTCTAAGGAAAAGAAAAGCCTTACGTTCCAAAAGCTCCATTTCTGAAAGACTTATTCCAAAAGATAAAAGTGTGCAATACAAAGATATAATGGAAATATTTAAACAAGTTCGAATAAATATTCCATTCCTTGATGCTATTAAACAAGTGCCCGCTTATTCTAAGTTCTTGAAAGATCTTTGCCGTAAAAAAAGAAGAACAAATGTTCCAAGAAAGGCATTTTTAGCCGAACATGTTAGCTCAATAATCCAAAATAAAACCCCGTTAAGTATAAAGATCCCGGTAGTCCTACAATATCTTGTGTCATTGGAGATCACATCATTAAACGAGCCTTGCTTGATTTAGGAGCCAGTGTGAATTTATTACCATATTCGTTTATACACAACTTGGATTAGGGAGCTAAAATCAACATCCGTGATACTTCAACTAGCCGATAGATCTATAAAAATACCTCGAGGAATCGTAGAGGATGTTACGATTCAAGTAGATAAATTCTACTTTCCCGTTGATTTTATAGTCATAGACACCGAACTCGTTGAGAATACCAAAGATCAAATCCTGTTATTTTAGGAAGGCCATTTTTAGCTACTTCAAATGCATTAATTAAGCGTAGAAATGGCATCATAAAATTTTCTTTTGGAAATATGACTGTTGAACTAAATATGTTTAACATTTCTCAACAACATGATGATCTTGATGATGTCTGTGAGGTAAATATGATAGAGAGTATGGGTCCTTATTTCTTTCCAAAAATGGATGATGATGATATTTTTGAAAGTCAGTCTTGCTCATTTCGCTCGATTTTGACATCGACAATTCAATTAATGAAGTAAATTCTTTACTAGAGTCTACACCATTATTGGATAATGATAAATGGAAAGCTAAAACCGAACCACTTGAGAGCCAAATGAATAATGAAGTAACTATTGAGGATTCAAAGATAGAGCTCAATCCATTACCTGAATCTCTAAAATATGCATTTTTAGGACCATCAGAAACCCTGCCTGTCATCATAGCATCTGATTTAGATGAAGAACGAGAAGATAAGTTAATCAATGTTCTTAAAGAACATAAAGAAGCAATAGGCTGGACCATCTCCGATATTAAAGGTATTAATCCTTCTATATGCATGCATCGAATTCATCTTGAAGAAAATGCGAAAACTTCCCGAGAATTTCAAAGAAGACTAAATCCTAATTTGAAAGAAGTTGTAAGAGCTGAAATAATCAAACTCTTAGATGTAGGGATCATCTACCCTATTTCTGATAGCTCTTGGGTCAGTCCTGTTCATATGGTTCCAAAGAAATCTGGCATAACTGTAATCACGAATGAAGAAAATGAACTTGTTCCAACCGAATTCAAATCGATGGAGAGTCTCAGATTGATTACGTAAAATTGAACTCGTTACAAGAAAAGATCACTTTCTACTTCCTTTTATTGATCAAATGCTAGAAAGGTTAGCCGCCATGCTTATTATTGTTTTCTTGATGGATATTCCGCTATAACCAAATTCCCATTGCTCCGAAGATCAAGAAAAACCACTTTTACCCGTCCTTTCTAACTTTGCTTACCGACGAATGCCATTTGGTCTGTGTAATGCACCCGCTACTTTTCGGTGTATGATGAGCATTTTTTCCGACATGGTTGAGCGTTTTTGGAAATTTTTATGGATGATTTTTCCGTATTCGGTCTAGCTTTGATGAATGTTTACACCACTTAACCCAAGTGTTGGTTAGGTGTAAGGAGAAGAATCTTGTCCTAAACTGGGAAAATGTCATTTTATGGTTAAAAAGGAATTGTCTTAGGACATGTGATTTCGAAAAGGAATTGAGGTGGACAAATCTAAAGTTGATTTAATATCCAGTCTTCCACCCCCACGAACGATTAAAGAAATTCGGTCATTCTTAGGCCATCTTGGTTTTTACTGTCGATTCATCAAAGATTTTAGTAAAATCTCAAGGCCATTATGTAATTTACTTTCAAAAGACACACCTTTCGTGTTTGATGATCAT
Source organism: Orobanche coerulescens (assembly GCA_033398695.1). Taxonomy (NCBI): domain Eukaryota; kingdom Viridiplantae; phylum Streptophyta; class Magnoliopsida; order Lamiales; family Orobanchaceae; genus Orobanche; species Orobanche coerulescens. The sequence goes on along the minus strand of CM065816.1, from coordinate 110,375,444 downwards.
TGTCTAAAAGCTTTTAAGACACTCAAATCTATGTTGAGCTCTGCACCTATCATCAAATCTCCAAACTGGAATCTTCCTTTTGAAATAATGTATGCATCCGACTATGCCGTCGGTGTAGTATTGGGTCAAAGAGAAAATAAATTGCCAATCGTAATATATTATGCAAGTAGAACTCTAAATGATGCCCAATTAAATTATTCTACAACCGAAAAGAATTGCTTGCAATGCTTTTGCTTTAGACAAATTTCGACCTTACTTGATTGGTTCAAAAGTCATAATTTACTCCGATCATGCCGCATTAAAATATCTTCTTTCTAAGAAAGATGCTAAACCTCGCTTGATCCGTTGGATTCTATTGTTACAAGAGTTTGACTTAGAAATTCGAGATAAAAAGGTGTTGAAAATGTTGTTGCCGATCATTTGTCTAGGCTAATCGTGAATTTTACCGATAAAGAACCTCCCATTAATGAAACTTTCCCGATGAACAACTCATGTCCTGCTTTCTCAAATACCTTGGTATGCGACATTGTCAATTACCTTGTTACCGGTAACATGCCATCTCATTGAATAATCAAGATAAAACAAAATTTTTAAACGAAGTAAAAATTCTTTTGGGATGATCCATATTTGTTCAAATATTGTCTGATCAAATTATTAGGAGATGTGTGCGAACATGAACAACAAAATATCATTTCCTTTTGTCATGATCATGCATGTGGAGGTCATTTTAGTTCAAAGAAAACAATCGCTAAAATTCTCGCAATGTGGTTTTTATTGGCCAACACTTTTCAAAGATGCACATTCATATTGCAAAGACATGTGATAGATGTCAAAGATTAGGTCGAATTTCTAAACGAAATATGATGCCTTTAAACCCAATTTTAATTATTGAAATATTTGATGTTTGGGGCATAGATTTTATGGGACCTTTTCCAATTTCTTTTGGCAATCTTTACATCCTTGTGGCCGTCGATTATGTTTCAAAATGGGTAGAAGCAATTGCTTGCAAAACAAATGACCACAAAGTCGTGGTAAAATTTTTGAAAGAAAATATTTTTTCCAGATTTGGAACACCACGAGCAATTATAAGTGATGGAGGAAAACATTTTTGTAATAAATTTTTGAATCATTTATTTAAAAAATATGGTGTTAAACATAAAGTTGCTACTCCTTATCACCCTCAAACAAGTGGCCAAGTTGAAATTTCAAACAGAGAAATCAAACATATTCTTGAAAAAACTGTTAATCCTACAAGGAAAGATTGGTCTTTGCGATTGAATTATGCATTGTGGGCTTACCATACTGCTTTTAAAACTCCCATCGGAATGTCTCCATTTAGGCTTGTCTTTGGAAAACCATGTCATTTGCCTGTTGAATTGGAACATAGAGCATACTGGGCCATAAAACGATTAAATTTTTCATTAGACATGGCTGTAATTCAAAGCAAACTACAACTAAATGAATTGTAAGAAATAAGAAATGATGCGATTTATGCAAGGAAATATAAGGACAAAATGAAATTTTTCATGATAAACACATTTTGAGAAAAACTTTTTCTCCGGTCAAAAAGTCCTTCTTTTAACTCTCGCTTGTTATTATTTCCGTGCAAGTTACGTTCACGGTGGTCCAGTCCATTTATTATTCATACGGTCTATCCTCACGGAGTCAGAAATTGAAAATCCAAAAAATGGTAATATTTTCAAAGTGAATGGTCAACGGTTAAAACCATATTTGGAATTAAAATCTTTTGAGGTAGAAGAGATTCTTCTTAAGGACCCCGATATTGTGGATTAATACTCCATTGTGTTTGCCCGGTCAAGTGGCGGATAACGGTACTCCGTGGCTAGTAAAGTCGGAGTTTTCGTTTCCCACAATAACCGATTTTGTAGATTTTTTTTTTTTATTTTTAATTATGGAAGAAACTTTGAAAACAATTGAAAAAGATTTCCCTTTCTTAGCAAAAAGTCATTTTGAAACTTTACCAAGCGAGTTGAAAGAATGAGGTTGCTTATGAATAACGGCATACATTTTGATATTCGATTCATTATTGAAGCCAAAGTGAGAATAGCGGGTGAGTTCACGGAAACACCAACTAGTTTTTTACAATGGATTGGAAAAAGTTCATATGCCAAGAAACGACGAGCAAAGAAAATCGCCGTTTGCTACAAATGTGCTAGGTGGAACCGTGATTCAAGATGTCGATCTTTAGGAATTCCTTCCACAAACAGAGAAGATAAAATTCAGTTCATCAAGGATGGTCCGAATAAGGAGAATTTAGATGATATCGAAATTTCTCTTGACACGCATCCTAGTGGACTCGTACATTACGGATTCGATGTTTGTGGAATAAATTCAAACCGGAATATGAACAACGCCTTGGGAATCGACGTTAAAAGACTCGCTTGCCAATTTGTAAGAAAATTGGATGGGAAGCTTCTCCCGACTCATAGAAGGCGTTTAAGCCATTTCGAACGTAAATCGAGGAAGATGTGAGCCACAATCACAACTACCGTACATACACGTGAGTATCTTTATTTTTGTCGCTTTTTTAGATTTTGAATAAAAACGTGATACGCAATAAATGCATTCATTATTCTATTGAGTAGTTGAGGCGCAATTAACGCGGTCACAGATTTGATAAATCTTTTTACTTTATTTTGCATCTATAAATAAACATTGCAGTTGTTTCTTTTCTGCATCCCTCAAACTTGTATTCTTTTCATTATCTCTCTAAGTAATTTTCTTTTCAAAAAAAAAAAAAATGGAATCATCATCTTCCGCAAAAAGATTTAACTCCATCCGCATTTTTGGTGGAGCTAGTCATGGAAAAGAGGCTTGCTTTATCAAGCGGCCCACAACTTGGGTCGTACCTTAGGAAAAAAATGCATTCATGTAGTTTACGGAGGAGGAAGTCTAGGATTAATGGGACGTCTTCGCTTCCGCCTATCTGGAAGGAGTAAGAGTGTTGGGAATCATTCCAAAACCTCCGGGCCGAAAGTAAAATCACCGGAGCAACTATTGGAGATGAGTTCAGAGTCGTGAATATGCAAGACCGCATAACTCACATGATAAATAATGCCGATGCCTTTATCACCCTTCCCGGTGGTTTTGGCACTCTTGAGGAACTTTTTCATGTGGTTACCAGAGCCCACTAAATGTTCATACGAAACCAATAGGTGCTAAATGTCAATGGTTTCTTCGATGGTTTACTATCTTTCATCAACTACTCTTCGAAAAGGTTTTATTTCGAGCGTGCTAAACGAATCATAGTTGTTGCAACAACACCGTAAGAGCCGATCAAAAACTTATTGCATTTGTTCTGAACCGCACTGACTCTAGCTAATATTGTTTGGATGGAAGATTTCACCGTGCGGAAACGCAAAATTGATACATTCCTTTCCTCCGATATCCCACTTCATCCCTCTTGTTGTTTTTACTTTTTAGCGAGTGTAAAAATCGTGAAAATGATGGCACTTAAGGAGTTTTCTTTTCGATCTCTTGACGCGCATCTATCCAATGATTTATGTATTGTTATTTCTATTCTCGTACTTTTCTCGTTTGTTTTTAATAAAAGCATTGATGGCGCGTAAGGCGACTCTTCGGACTCTCTTGAAGCGCATCTAGGTTGTTTGTGTTATACTTCCGGTATATATTTTCTTTTGTTGTTTTGCCACACTTATTTCTTGCAGTCCAAAAAAAAGGCTTGAGCAAAGCGTCGTCTTTCATAAACAGGGAAGTCTTATTTAAACCCTTACTCCATTGCTCTTTTTACACAATAAGGATATTGTTTATCATTAAGTGTGGGGGAAGGTGTATATCTATATCTATATCTATATATATATATATATATATATATATATATATGCAATATTAAAAAAAAAAAAAAAGGGCTGAAAATCACGGCACCATTTTCTTGAGAAAACGTTAGTGAAAAAATCATTTTTGGGATATTTCACTGGTTTTGATAATGGATTTGAATGAAGGTGTATGGGATTCAGTACACAACACCCTTTTTGTGAGTTTTGAGCCTTAGAGCAATCCTTATATATACGCTCTATATTTTTTGTTGTGTGGTCAAACATATTGTGTTCATTCTAGAACTTGCTCATTTATACATTTCGAGACTACATTCATAAACTCTTGCATTAAGATGATAAAGGCAATTAGGATTAACCCTTGTTGGCTTATATTTTTCCCACCCATTACATTTTATCCTTAGAAGCCCCATTGAGCCTGAGCCTATTTCTTTGATCAAGCACATTACTTTAGCCATTATCCATTCTTGTTGATGACTCATCCATTTGCACCCTCTAGTCAAATATTTAATTGTGAACTAGATGTGTGACAAATAGGGACCGATGTTCATAAGAGTATTGTGGAGATTAAGAGCTTTTGTTGAAAGTGAAAGGGTGTGAAGTACATTGGAGTATTGAACCAAAAAAAAAATATAAATAAAGGCCAAAAAAAATATTGTGTAATAAAATTATATTTGTGTAATAATATTATGGAATATTTATTTATTTGTGTTGTTATTATGAGTGAGTAATTTTCTTTTACTGGGGTTATGATGAAACCATGTCTATATTATTATTAATATTTATATAATAATTCCAAATAAATATTTTTAACGATTATGATTTTCGCTTCAATAGGGGAATATTATTTCATCAATTATATCACGTATTTTTGATAGTTATAAATTCCCCCTTGCTTTGTGATTATTGATATTAGTTAATTTCTTTGATTATTTGTTTTCCATTAAATTGGATACATATAATGCTTAGAAATTACATTTTTTAAGCTCGCCACCAAGTTAGTTGAATTCTTCTACTAGTTATTTTTTTGTACTCCGTGGCTAGTAAAGTCGGATTTTTCAGTTTCCCACAACAACTGATTTTGTAGATATTTTTATTTTATTTTTAATTATGGAAGAAACTTTGAAAACAATTGAAAAAAGATTTCCCTTTCTTAGCAAAAAAGTCATTTTGAAACTTTACCAAGCCAGAGTTGAAAGAATGAGGTTGCTTATGAATAACGGCATACCTTTTGATATTCGATTCATTATTGAAGCCAAAGTGAGAATAGCGGGTGAGTTCACGGAAACACCAACTAGATTTTTACCAGGGCTTGGAAAAAGTTCATATGCCAAGAAACGACGAGCAAAGAAAATCGCCGTTTGCTACAAATGTGCTAGGTGGAACCGTGATTCAAGATGTCGATCTTTAGGAATTCCTTCCACAAACAGAGAAGATAAAATTCGGTTCATCAAGGATGGTCCGAATAAGGAGAATTTAGATGATATCGAAATTTCTCTTGACACGCATCCTAGTGGACTCGTACATTACGGGATTCGATGTTTGTGGAATAAATTCAAACCAATATGAACAACGCCTTGGGAATCGACGTTAAAAGACCGCTTGCCAATTTGTAAGAAAATTGGATGGGAAGCTTCTCCCGACTCATAGAAGGCGTTTAAGCCGTTTCGAACGTAAAATCAGAGGAAGATGTGAGCCACAATCACAACTATTGTACATACACGTGAGTATCTTTATTTTTGTCGTTTTTTTAGATTTTCCGAATAAAAACGTGATACGCAATAAATGCATTCATTATTCTATTGAGTAGTTGAAGCGCAATTAACGCGGTCACAAATTTGATAAATCTTTTTACTTTATTTTGCATCTATAAATAAACATTGCGGTTGTTTCTTTTTGCATCCCTCAAACTTGTATTCTTTTCATTATCTCTCTAAGTAATTTTCTTTTCAAAAAAAAAAATGGAATCATCATCTTCCGCAAAAAGATTTAACTCCATCCGCATTTTTGGTGGAGCTAGTCATGGGAAAGAGGCTTGCTTTATCAAGCGGCCCACAACTTGGGTCGTACCTTAGGAAAAAAATGCATTCATGTAGTTTACGGAGGAGGAAGTCTAGGATTAATGGGACGTGGCCGTTACGCCTATCCGGAAGGAGTAAGAGTGTTGGGAATCATTCCAAAACCTCGGTGAAAGTAAAATCACCGGAGCAACTATTGGAGATGAGTTCAGAGCCGTGAATATGCAAGACCGCATAACTCACATGATAAATAATGCCGATGCCTTTATCACCCTTCCGTGGTTTTGGCACTCTTGAGGAACTTTTTCATGTGGTTACAGGAGCCCAACTAAATGTTCATACGAAACCAATAGGTCCGCTAAATGTCAATGGTTTCTTCGATGGTTTACTACCTTTCATCAACTACTCTTCCGAAAAGGTTTTATTTCGAGCGTGCTAAACGAATCATAGTTGTTGCAACAACACCAAGAGCCGATCAAAAACTTATTGCATTTGTTCCCGAACTGCACTACTCTAGCTAATATTGTTTGGATGGAAGATTTCACCGTATGGAAACGCAAAATTGATACATTCCTTTCCTCCGATATCCCACTTCATCCCTCTTGTTGTTTTTACTTTTAGCGAGTGTAAAATTGTGAAAATGATGGCAGCTTAAGGAGTTTTCTTTTCGATCTCTTGACGCGCATCTATCCACGATTTATGTATTGTTATTTCTATTCTTGTATTTTTCTCGTTTGTTTTTAATAAAAGCATTGATGGCAGCGTAAGGCGACTCTTCGGACTCTCTTGAAGCGCATCTAGGTTGTTTGTGTTATACTTCCGGGTATATATTTTCTTTTGTTGTTTTGCCACACTTATTTCTTGCAGGTCCAAAAAAAAAAAAAAGGCTTGAGCAAAGTGTCGTCTTTCATAAACAGGGAAGTCTTATTTAAACCCTTACTCCATTGCTCTTTTTACACAATAAGGATATTGTTTATCATTAAGTGTGGGGGAAGGTGTATATCTATATCTATATCTATATATATATATATATATGTGCAATATTAAATAAAAAAAAAAGGGCTGAAAATCACGGCACCATTTTCTTGAGAAAACGTTAGTGAAAAAATCATTTTTGGGATATTTCACTGGTTTTGATAATGGATTTGGATGAAGGTGTATGGGATTCAGTACACAACACCCTTTTTGTGAGTTTTGAGCCTTAGAGCAATCCTTATATATACGCTCTATATTTTTTGTTGTGTGGTCAAACATATTGTGTTCATTCTAGAACTTGCTCATTTATACATTTCGAGACTACATTCATAAACTCTTGCATTAAGATGATAAAGGCAATTAGGATTAACCCTTGTTGGCTTATATTTTTCCCACCCATTACATTTTATCCTTAGAAGCCCCATTGAGCTCGAGCTTATTTCTTTGATCAAGCACATTACTTTAGCCATTATCCATTCTTGTTGATGACTCATCCATTTGCACCCTCTAGTCAAAGATTTAATTGTGAACTAGATGTGTGACAAATAGGCCGATGTTCATAAGAGTATTGTGGAGATTAAGAGCTTTTGTTGAAAGTGAAAGGGTGTGAAGTACATTGGAGTATTGAACCAAAAAAATATAAATAAAGGCCAAAAAAATCTAAAACAAAAAAAAAAAAAAAAAAAAAAGGAGGTCAAGTGCGAAAATCATCACTATATATACATAAAATAGCACTTGAACTATCCTTTAAGTGATACATAAATCCTTCCGAAGATCCATTGCATACTTTTCCTTACACAAGAGTATGACCTTACCAGATGAATATTCAAATACCATGTACGTAATAACTTGGGGATGATGGGTTGAGAGTTTTCATTACGAAGGGGGTGTTGATTGTTATTTGTAGGATTTGTTATGCATCTAAATTCACAATTGATCTTGGCTAGCAAACCTCATAATTTTCCCTTTATCCTACCCATTCCCAAAGCCACGTTACAACCAAATGAAAGACCTTTTGATTTATGCATGAGTTTATTTTTAAGTAGTGGAGATTTGATTTTGACCAAGCATATGGTAATGACACATTATGCTTTGATATGAGTGAACTCTTCTCGAATATCCCGTATATACACTTGAGTGAAGAGTGATATCCATTGTGAGGGTATTGAATCTTTTGGCATTCGATTCTCAATGAAGTTGTTAGAATTTGGTGCGGCATCCTATTTTTCTCTCGATCTCACTTGGTTCATGATCACTTGTTCTCTCTTGATATTGGTTTTGTCATGATTTTTTCAGCATATGAGTATTATAACTCGGGTATAAGATTTGCCCGAGGACGTGCAAAAGATAAGTGTGGGGACTTTGTTTAGTATATTTTGAGTAATATTTTTATTAGTATTTTATGTATATAATTGTGTGTTTTGTGTGATAATTTATTCGTTTTACCATCTATTTATATTATTTCATTTTCTTAGACTTTTCTATAATTTTATGTCATTTTTGGATAATTAATTGGAATTAAATTATATCTGCAGTTAACCAACCTAAGACAAGACAGATCAATTGGTTCAAGGGCGATATTTTTACAAAACTCAAATATAGTCACGATCGGTCTCACTTTATTCGTCTCGCCGAGACGATCGCTTTAAAAAAAAAATTCATCCAAATCCGAGTTCGTATGAAGAAGTTATGACCGTCAAGGACAATTAAATAGACGGACCATATTGTGCCACGTGTCAACACCGATTGGACCGAATTTCAACTCTGGCTTTGATGTCATCCATGACATCAGCACTCATGGCAGCCGTGTATTATTGTTGGGGGTGGAATTTTTAATTGTAAAAATGATTATTTTATTGATTTTGAAGTAGTATAAATAGGGGATGATTGTGTAGTGTTTGGGGAGGAGAGAAAAAGGAGAAAAAATAGAGAGATATTATTGTAAGGGAGAGAAAAAAAATATTGTGTAATAAAATTATATTTGTGTAATAATATTATGGAATATTTATTTATTTGTGTTGTTATTATGAGTGAGTAATTTTCTTTACTTGGGGTTATGATGAAACCATGTCTATATTATTATTAATATTTATATAATAATTCCAAATAAATATTTTTAACGATTATGATTTTCACTTCAATAGGGAATATTATTTCATCAATTATATCACGTATTTTTGATAGTTATAAATTCCCCTTGCTTTGTGATTATTGATATTAGTTAATTTCTTTGATTATTTGTTTTCCATTAAATTGATACATATAATGCTTAGAAATTACATTTTTAAGCGAAGGAAAATCTATATTTGAATTATAATTTTGTACTTATTGTCAAATCTATAGGGAAATAGTGAGATTGATTTCAGAATCTATTCCCTGAATTTCTTGGAATTAAAATATAAAATAAATAATAAATAGACATTGGTGGACTCTAAACCCTAGTAAATTATTTAAAATCAATTTATCTAAAATCTACTTAAAAATTACTGTTATTTAATGCAATTATTATAACCATTCAAAAATAAATTATTTGGGACTAGGTTAGAATTTAATATAATTTGGTTCAAAACGATAGGAATCATTTGACTTCACTAGTATAGTCCTCCCTGTGGAATCGACCTTGCACCGCATATCTACATCGAACAAATCGTGCGCTTTTTTTGGCCTTTATTTATATTTTTTTTTTGGTTCAATACTCCAATGTACTTCACACCCTTTCACTTTCAACAAAAGCTCTTAATCTCCACAATACTCTTATGAACATCGGCCCCTATTTGTCACACATCTAGTTCACAATTAAATCTTTGACTAGAAGGTGCAAATGGATGAGTCATCAACAAGAATGGATAATGGCTAAAGTAATGTGCTTGATCAAAGAAATAGGCTCAGGCTCAATGGGGCTTCTAAGGATAAAATGTAATGGGTGGGAAAAATATAAGCCAACAAGGGTTAATCCTAATTGCCTTTATCATCTTAATGCAAGAGTTTATGAATGTAGTCTCGAAATGTATAAATGAGCAAGTTCTAGAATGAACACAATATGTTTGACCACACAACAAAAATATAGAGCGTATATATAAGGATTGCTCTAAGGCTCAAAACTCACAAAAGGGTGTTGTGTACTTGAATCCCGTACACCTTCATCCAAATCCATTATCAAAACCAGTGAAATATCCCAAAATGATTTTTTCACTAACGTTTTCTCAAGAAAATGGTGCCGTGATTTTCAGCCCTTTTTTTATTTAATATTGCATATATATATATATAGATATAGATATACACCTTCCCCACACTTAATGATAAACAATATCCTTATTGTGTAAAAAGAACAATGGAGTAAGGGTTTAAATAAGACTTCGTTTATGAAAGACGACGCTTTGCTCAAGCCTTTTTTTTTTTTTTGGACTGCAAGAAATAAGTGTGGCAAAACAACAAAAGAAAATATATACCCGGAAGTATAACACAAACAACCTAGATGCGCTTCAAGAGAGTCCGAAGAGTCGCCTTACGCCGCCATCAATGCTTTTATTAAAAACAAACAGAAAAGTACAAGAATAGAAATAACAATACATAAATCGTGGATAGATGCGCCAAGAGATCGAAAAGAAAACTCCTTAAGCTGCCATCATTTTCACGATTTTTACACTCGCTAAAAAGTAAAAACAACAAGAGGGATGAAGTGGGATATCAGAGGGAAAGGAATGTATCAATTTTGCGTTTCCGCACAGTGAAATCTTCCATCCAAACAATATTAGCTAGAGTGGTGGGTGCAGTTCAGAACAAATGCAATAAGTTTTTGATCGGCTCTTCCGGTGTTGTTGCAACAACTATGATTCGCTTAGCACGCCGTAAATAAAACCTTTTCAAGAGTAGTTGATGAAAGATAGTAAACCATCGAAGAAACCATTGACATTTAGCACTATTGGTTTCGTATGAACATTTAGTCTGGCTCTGGTAACCACATGAAAAAGTTCCTCAAGAGTGCCAAAACCACCGGAAGGGTGATAAAGGCATCGCATTATTTATCATGTGAGTTATGCGGTCTTGCATATTCACAGCCTGAACTCATCTCCAATAGTTGCTCCATGATTTTACTTTCGGCAGAGGTTTTGGAATGATTCCCAACACTCTTACTCCTTCCAGATAGGCGAAGCGGAAGACGTCCCATTAATCCTAGACTTCCTCCTCCGTAAACTACATGAATGCATTTTTTTCCTAAGGTACGACCCAAGTTGTGGGCTGCTTGAGAAAGCAAGCCTCTTTTCCATGACTAGCTCCACCAAAAATGCAGATGGAGTTAAATCTTTTTGGAAGATGATGATTCCATTTTTTTTTTTTTTGAAAAGAAAATTACTTAGAGAGATAATGAAAAGAATACAAGTTTGAGGGATGCGTAAAAGAAACAACTGCAATGTTTATTTATAGATGCAAAATAAAGTAAAAAGATTTATCAAATCAGGACCGCGTTAATTGCGCCTCAACTACTCAATAGAATAATGAATGCATTTATTGCGTATCACGTTTTTTATTCGTAAAATCTAAAAAACGACAAAAATAAAGATACTCACGTGTATGTACAAAGAGTTGTGATTGTGGCTCACATCTTCCTCCGATTTTACGTTCGAAACGGCTTAAACGCCTTCTATGAGTCGGGAGAAGCTTCCCATCCAATTTTCTTACAAATTGGCAAACAGGTCTTTTAACGTCGATTCCCAAGACGTTGTTCATATTCGGTTTGAATTTATTCCACAAACATCGAATCCCGTAATGTACGAGTCCACTAGATGCGTGTCAAGAGAAATTTCGATATCATCTAAATTCTCCTTATTCACCATCCTTGATGAACCGAATTTTATCTTCTCTGTTTGTGGAAGGAATTCCTAAAGATCGACATCTTGAATCACAGCCCACCTAGCACATTTGTAGCAAACGGCGATTTTCTTTGCTCGTCGCTTGGCATATGAACTTTTTCCAAACCCCGGTAAAAATCTAGTTGGTGTTTCCGTGAACTCACCCGCTATTCTCACTTTGGCTTCAATAATGAATCGAATATCAAAAGGTATGCCGTTATTCATAAGCAACCTCATTCTTTCAACTCTGGCTTGGTAAAGTTTCAAAATGACTTTTTTGCTAAGAAAGGGAAATCTTTTTTCAATTGTTTTCAAAGTTTCTTCCATAATTAAAAATAAAATAAAAATATCTACAAAATCAGTTATTGTGGGAAACTGAAAATCCGACTTTACTAGCCACGGAGTACCGTTATCCGCCACTTGACCGGGCAAACACAATGGAGTATTAATCCACAATATCGGGGTCCTTAAGAAGAATCTCTTCTACCTCAAAAGATTTTAATTCCAAATATGGTTTTAACCGTTGACCATTTACTTTGAAAATATTACCATTTTTTGGATTTTCAATTTCTACAGCTCCGTGAGGATAGACCGTATGAATGATAAATGGACCAGACCATCGTGAACGCAACTTGCCTGGAAATAATAACAAACGAGAGTTAAAAAGAAGGACTTTTTGACCAGGAGAAAAAGTTTTTCTCAAAATGTGTTTATCATGAAAAAATTTCATTTTGTCCTTATATTTCCTTGCACAATCGTACGCATCATTTCTGATTTCTTCCAATTCATTTAGTTGAAGTTTCCTATGAATTCCAGCCATGTCTAATGAAAAATTTAATCGTTTTATGGCCCAGTATGCTCTATGTTCCAATTCAACAGGCAAATGACATGGTTTTCCAAAGACAAGCCTAAATGGAGACATTCCGATGGGAGTTTTAAAATCAGTACGGTAAGCCCACAATGCATCATTCAATCGCAAAGACCAATCTCTCCTTGTAGGATTAACAGTTTTTTCAAGAATATGTTTGATTTCTCTGTTTGAAATTTCAACTTGGCCACTTGTTTGAGGGTGATAAGGAGTAGCAACTTTATGTGTAACACCATATTTTTTAAATAAATGATTCAAAAATTTATTACAAAAATGTTTTCCTCTATCACTTATAATTGCTCGTGGTGTTCCAAATCTGGAAAAAATATTTCCTTTCAAAAATTTTACCACGACTTTGTGGTCATTTGTTTTGCAAGCAATTGCTTCTACCCATTTTGAAACATAATCGACGGCCACAAGGATGTAAAGATTGCCAAAAGAAATTGGAAAAGGTCCCATAAAATCTATGCCCCAAACATCAAATATTTCAATAATTAAAATTGGGTTTAAAGGCATCATATTTCGTTTAGAAATTCGACCTAATCTTTGACATCTATCACATGTGCTGCAATATGAATGTGTATCTTTGAAAAGTGTTGGCCAATAAAAACCACATTGCGAATTTTAGCAGCTTGTTTTCTTTGAACTAAAATGACCTCCACATGCATGATCATGACAAAAGGAAATGATATTTTGTTGTTCATGTTCGCACACATCTCCTAATAATTTGATCAGACAATATTTGAACAAATATGGATCATCCCAAAAGAATTTTTTTACTTCGTTTAAAAATTTTGTTTTATCTTGATTATTCCAATGAGATGGCATGTTACCAAGAATAAGGTAATTGACAATGTCGCATACCAAGGTATTTGAGAAAGCAGACATGAGTTGTTCATCAGGAAAGTTTCATTAATGGGAGGTTCTTTATCGGTAAAATTCACGATTAGCCTAGACAAATGATCGGAACAACATTTTCAACACCTTTTTATCTCGAATTTCTAAGTCAAACTCTTGTAACAATAGAATCCAACGGATCAAGCGAGGTTTAGCATCTTTCTTAGAAAGAAGATATTTTAATGCAAAGCATGATCGGAGTAAATTATGACTTTTGAACCAATCAAGTAAGGTCGAAATTTGTCTAAAGCAAAAACGATCGCAAGCAATTCTTTTCGGTTGTAGAATAATTTAATTGGGCATCATTTAGAGTTCTACTTGCATAATATATTACAATTGGCAATTTATTTTCTCTTTGACCCAATACTACACCGACGGCATAGTCGGATGCATCGCACATTATTTCAAAAGGAAGATTCCATTGGAGATTTGATGATAGGTGCGAGCTCAACATAGATTTGAGTGTCTTAAAAGCTTTTAGACAATGATCATCAAATACGAAAGGTGTGTCTTTTGAAAGTAAATTACATAATGGCCTTGAGATTTTACTAAAATCTTTGATGAATCGACGGTAAAAACCAGCATGGCCTAAGAATGACCGAATTTCTTTAATCGTTCGTGGGGGTGGAAGACTGGATATTAAATCAACTTTAGATTTGTCCACCTCAATTCCTTTTTCAGAAATCACATGTCCTAAGACAATTCCTTTTTTAACCATAAAATGACATTTTTTCCAGTTTAGGACAAGATTCTTCTCCTTACACCTAACCAACACTTGGGTTAAGTGGTGTAAAATGTAACACCCCCAATCCGCTCAGGGATATTACACGCCGTAGAACCTTTCCTCAAGGATCTACCAGGCTGGTAACGACATTTAACATCTCGACAATGCCTTCGAGGCTACAATGACTCAGTAGACCGATTTGGTCTTTCCACAAATACATACAACTCATGCCCACGCAGGGGACAAAATACAACTACACCCGTACGACGGGAACAATACAGCAGCGGAAAATAAAGTACAACTGAACCAACACACGATGTACGGTTCCTCATGTGATTAGTATCGATCATCTTTCATCATCCTTCATGCCGACCCTGTGTTATGCTCCAAAACCTGAATGCAAAACAGACATCCACCCCCCGAATACTCGGGGGTTAGCAAAACTCCACTGTTTTGCTAGTGCAAATACAAGGTGCAAATACGAGCCATACAATTCACATTCCACGAATAACAATAACCGAGGATCCTCAAAGATCCAAACGAAACGAAAAGTACTTCCCGAGGCAAGGGTTTGAGAAAACATTTCAAAAACGAAATATCATAAATCAATGGAAGTAATTTATAAAACAGCTTTAGAATGCCATCGAGAGTTTTAATAGAAAACAATTTAGGATTATCAAATCCTACTTTTCGAAAACCAAAAGACAAAAGGGGTCACCGCCCCAAAGGTTTACTTTCTGAAAAATGACATTAACCAACCGTTGGGATTTTAGCCCCAAATCCGTAAAACGACTTTTACAAAACCATTGGGATTTTAGCCCCAAATCTCATCAACTCACGGTACACAAGAACGACCAGGAGGTTCGTATCCCAACATCAAAGTCCACAAATAAAGGATTTAAAACAAACAACAAAATACTCCAGTGCCATCCTAGCCAAGTAAGCCAAACGAACACTTACCTCTTACACACTTAGTCAATGCATGCAATCATGAAAACCGTTCGAAAGCACTCATTTCCGGAAATGAACAGTCCACAATTAGCCTCGAGAACAGGGCGGCAGCATACATTCTCGCTCGAGGCCTCATAGGGACCCTACCGAGTTGGCTACAATTACAAAAAAACAAAACCACGCACACGCTAAGCCGTGAGAACAGGGCGGCAGCATACATTCTCACTCGAGGCCTTGCAAGGACCCTAACGAGTTGGCTAGCGGTACGAAACTCGTGAAATCGGGCGCGGCATAGATTTCCCTCCTTGACCCCGTCTGCCAACACAAGGTGAGTAAATTACACACAATACACGTTACTCATGCAATACTAACATGCTAAGAATGTAAGTTCATTAAGAATACCCACTAGAGATGGCCATTAACTCGACACCATTACCAAACTCTTCAAAAATACAATAACAAGCTTAAATACGGAATACACGATTCCATAACTTTAAACAAGAGGAGTATCCTCATAAAATCCTTCAACGTTCAAAATAATCAAATCATAATTAATTCTCAAAACACCGTTCACAAAACTCACGCGTTTTGAAAGAAAGCCTTTAACGAGGCCAAACCGAAATCCTTTTGAAACTTCATTTCAAATAACCAAACAACACACTAATACGATCACCGATCATCATATCCACAAAATAAGAAAAGTATGGGCAAGGTACTTGCCTCGATACCACGAGCACGGAACCACGAACGGATACGGCTCAACCGGGAAGCTTCGGAACGCCCGATGCTAACGAAAAGGAATACGACAACGAACGGAAGGGAAGAATCAAGCACGACCACGAGGAATCGACGAAAATGAACCTAACGATTAGAATAGCACAATCACAACCACTTCTAAACGATTACGGAAAAGGAATACACCCGGAAACCCGCCTACGATTCATGTATATCCATACAAAAATAACAACGAGGGCGGACCACAACCAAACCCTCTCGATTCCATAAAAATCCACAAAATATCCATGAATCCGTAGGAAAACTAAAGATACTAACAATATCAATCGTATACACCATGAATCCACCAACGAAACGGAACGAATCGGAAGAAAAACCCAAAACCCCCAAATTGATCGAAATAGGGTTTTAGAGCATTACCTTGGAAGATTCGAGTACTAAGATCCGTAGAACGCGCGTTAGATTGATTATCCGAGCCTCACAACCGAAAAGAAATGATGAAAATCGACCCCGGATGAAGAACTCTCTCCCTCTCTAACTCTCTCTCGCGACTCGGTGGAAAAAATGGGAAAGAATGAGTGTTCACGCTCAAAACCACATTTATAGTGCAACACAACAGAACCTATCGGCCGGCCTATCGGCCGATAGGCTAACCGATACCCCTACGGGATGCCGGGCAGAGTCTATCGGCCCCCTATCGGCCGAAAGGCTCTGGAAGTGCTCGGTCAAAATCGAAACGACCATAACTCTCTCGTCCAGGACTCCGATTGACTCACCGCTTGAACCATTGGAAAGCTAACTCGATGTTCTATAATATTGCAAAGATTTATAATTTTTGGAGTTACCAAAAATTAATGGTGATCTAACAAAGACGAACTCATACTTAGAAAAGTCGTTTAGAAATCCTGAATTCAACAAAACGACACCGAAACCCGAACCTGAATACGAACCGAAGATACGGTTACGAAGTACTCACAAAGACGAATCTAAGAGCTAGTAGGACACACGATTCCGACCACCCGAAGGCTCGAAATTCGACAACGGAAGGTAATTACCCCAAACTTTGGGAAATTACGAAAATGGCCCAAAGGCCCGAAAATCACGATACGTGATCGAATAACCAAACCGAAGTTCACAACACGTCCAACAAAGATAAACGGACTTGCGGGAAACTCGAAACAACAGTTTCGGATGAGATTCGCAAGAATCGAACTCAAGTGCGGAAATGTCGCTAAAAAGCACAGAACTCAACGAAACAACACCGAAACGAACTCGGATGTCAAAAAGTGTAGAATTAATCATTCTCAGAATGACGAAACGGTCATGAGCGAGTCGTCAAAACGGACTCCGACCGAAAAAAAAGAAATTTACCGAAAATCGAAAATTGCGGATATTACATTCTACCCTCCTTAAAAGAAGTTTCGTCCCGAAACTTAAAACAAGTAGGGGAAGAAATATTCCGCCAGGAAAACTCAACGAGATACACAAGAATGCGTAACTAACGCCCAACGGCGAAATGTTACAAACAACGCAAAGGAACATACGGCGTGAAAACACGCTCCACGGCGACCAACACAACGTCGCTGTTAGGGATATAATAAAACCAACAAATGACAAGCGTCATCAAACGGATAATATAGCCAAGTCAATTATCCGACAATCGCAAAACACAACGAACGAAAATCAATATGATTGACCAACCCAACGGCACATCAATCAAAACGCGAGCCAACCGCTGAACAAACACGGAATCCCACCGCCTAAGGGATGGAAGATCGAAAACGAAACTAATTTCCCGAACTGAAGGGAATTACGAAGGAGTCTGAATGCTCAATAATCACGAAACGAGA
This sequence comes from Orobanche coerulescens, assembly GCA_033398695.1. Taxonomy (NCBI): domain Eukaryota; kingdom Viridiplantae; phylum Streptophyta; class Magnoliopsida; order Lamiales; family Orobanchaceae; genus Orobanche; species Orobanche coerulescens. The sequence continues at coordinate 110,357,761 of CM065816.1, read as the reverse complement.
ACAAAAACCGAACAAACAAACGATCGAGACAACAAAAATCGAACAATCATGTTCGAAACACGAAGGATAATAAAATTCAAACAACAACTCCAAGGTTCACATCTCGACTCGAGACAATATATGATCCGGTGAAAACAACAGGATGTGCATTCACATAAGATCCACAGGAAAGGGAATAGCAATTGAAAATTCACAACGACGAACGAGTTATTCCGAAACGATACCACACTCGTTCGATAAACAAAAACAAGGGGCGGACAATCTCAGAAATGTCAACAAACATAAATGAGTCGACAGAGTCGAAAACATAAGAGTTCCAAATCCGATCCACTTCGAATAAAAGAACTAGTAGAACCAGATGATGTCACTCCCAAACAAGGTTCACAAGAATCGAACTGAACCCGAAAAAGTAACATCGATAACCAGATCGACCCACAACAAGACCACAGCTCGTTCGGACGATGAAATCGAAATACAGAACAAGTTCATAAAGTGCCAACGAACATGAGCGAATCGATGAATCGGAGAAAGAGAAAATACGAAGTCAAAATAGTACGGGCATTACCCCCGACCTCGTCCACGAAATTCACAAAACGGAGCAAGGTAACAAGACATTAAACAATCGACGCATAACGGAACCATCACCGATGCACACGGTCATACCAAACCAAGCTCTAACAGCTCGCACATGCGCGACAACGCAGAAATTGCCATGAGGCGACAACATTCAATACCAACACTCCGCCTTTCACAGGGGCTAGTACAACCAATGTGTGGAAAGCGTCTCAACGCTCACACCGCCAATTCGGTCATACTCGGGAGAAAGTATCAAAAGGACAACGCGAACATCACACATACATACCCAGCCCTCAAACGGGAATGGATAGGTTTTAAAAACGAAAACCTCATTTTGAAAATAATTTAGAAGAACACCGATTGATCTTGAGTATCATCTTTCAAAAAAAAGTACAAACGTGAAACATCGTTATCGAGACATTGGAGAACCATTTCGCATTTGATAAAAATGAAGACACTTTCTCTTAGTGAAAACTTTCAAATTATTCGACCCTCGGGTCTAAATAAAAGTGTTGAAAATATCTCAAAACATTTTGATCCTCGAGGTAGAAAATTTTTGAAATACATTGTGGCATCTAGGATGTACCACAAGAAAATAACTCATTTGAAAAGTATGTCTCGAAATTTATTTTTCTAAGATACTCAAGGTTTTCAAAAATCCAATAAGCGTAATGCCCAAAACTCACACATACCGACGTTCAATAAAACAACTCCTAGCACACGCATCAAAACGTTTAAAATCAAGACAATACATGTCTTTAAACGAAAATAAACGATAAAATACCACATTCAGAACAAAACCACTGATAAAATACCCTCCCGCACTGGCTAGTGAACAAGTCGAATGTGTATAAGCACAAAGCTTCCACAAGAGACTTGTAAAACGTGCAAATCTATTCGAAAATCATCAACAACGGAGAAAAAAACAACAATAAACAGACATCACAAACGACGACATTCCTCGTATAAATCAAATACGAGAGTCGACTAAATACATATCGTGAAATCAAAATTCACATAAAATTCCACCACTTAACAAATAATCATAAAAATAGCTCGTGTCACACGAGGCACAACACAAAGAAGGGAGACTTACTTCCACAGGTCGCACGAAGATGATGATCGCCCCACGATACTAATCACGACCAACAAACTCAAACGACGCGTCGCGACACGACTCAGTCAGATAAAAATCCAACGAAACAAGACTCAAACAACACGACTTGACCCGACAGCCTAGGTTCCCTCAACCTAATCTCCGATACCATTTATGTAACACCCCCAATCCGCTCAGGGATATTACACGCCGTAGAACCTTTCCTCAAGGATCTACCAGGCTGGTAACGACATTTAACATCTCGACAATGCCTTCGAGGCTACAATGACTCGGAGACCGATTTGGTCTTTCCACAAATACATACAACTCATGCCCACGCAGGGACAAAATACAACTACACCGTGCATTTGCGGGAACAATACAAAGAATGAAAATAAAGTACAATCGAACCAACACACGATGTACGGTTCCTCATGTGATTAGTATCGATCATCTTTCATCATCCTTCATGCCGACCCCGTGTTATGCTCCAAAACCCGAATGCAAAAACAGACATCCACCCCCGAATACTCGGGGGTTAGCAAACTCCTTTGTTTTGCTAGTGCAAATACAAGGTGCAAATACGAGCCATACAATTCACATTCCACGAATAACAATAACCGAGGATCCTCAAAGATCCAAACGAAACGAAAAGTACTTCCCGAGGCAAGGGTTTGAGAAAACATTTCAAAAACGAAATATCATAAATCAATGGAAGTAATTTATAAAACAGTTTAGAATGCCATCGAGAGTTTTAATAGAAAACAATTTAGGATTATCAAATCCTACTTTTCGAAAACCAAAAGACAAAAGGGGTCACCGCCCCAAAGGTTTACTTTCTGAAAAATGACATTAACCAACCGTTGGGATTTTAGCCCCAAATCCGTAAAACGACTTTTACAAAACCATTGGGATTTTAGCCCCAAATCTCATCAACTCACGGTACACAAGAACGACCAGGAGGTTCGTATCCCAACATCAAAGTCCACAAATAAAGGATTTAAAACAAACAACAAAATACTCCAGTGCCATCCTAGCCAAGTAAGCCAAACGAACACTTACCTCTTACACACTTAGTCAATGCATGCAATCATGAAAACCGTTCGAAAGCACTCATTTCCGGAAATGAACAGTCCACAATTAGCCTCGAGAACAGGGCGGCAGCATACATTCTCGCTCGAGGCCTCATAGGGACCCTACCGAGTTGGCTACAATTACAAAAAAACAAAACCACGCACACGCTAAGCCGTGAGAACAGGCGGCAGATACATTCTCACTCGAGGCCTTGCAAGGACCCTAACGAGTTGGCTAGCGGTGCAAACTCGTGAAATCCAGGGCGGCATAGATTTCCCTCCTTGACCCGTCGGGCCAACACAAGGTGAGTAAATTACACACAATACACGTTACTCATGCAATACTAACATGCTAAGAATGTAAGTTCATTAAGAATACCCACTAGAGATGGCCATTAACTCGACACCATTACCAAACTCTTCAAAAATACAATAACAAGCTTAAATACGGAATACACGATTCCATAACTTTAAACAAGAGGAGTATCCTCATAAAATCCTTCAACGGTCAAAATAATCAAATCATAATTAATTCTCAAAACACCGTTCACAAAACTCACGCGTTTTGAAAGAAAGCCTTTAACGAGGCCAAATCAAATCCTTTTGAAACTTCATTTCAAATAACCAAACAACACACTAATACGATCACCGATCATCATATCCACAAAATAAGAAAAGTATGGGCAAGGTACTTGCCTCGATACCACGAGCACGGAACCACGAACGGATACGGCTCAACCGGGAAGCTTCGAACGCCCGATGCTAACGAAAAGGAATACGACAACGGACGGAAGAATCAAGCGACCACGAGGAATCGGCGAAAATGAACCTAACGATTCGAATAGCACAATCACAACCACTTCTAAACGATTACGGAAAAGGAATACACCCGGAAACCCGCCTACGATTCATGTATATCCATACAAAAATAACAACGAGGGCGGACCACAACCAAACCCTCTCGATTCCATAAAAATCCACAAAATATCCATGAATCCGTAGGAAAACTAAAGATACTAACAATATCAATCGTATACACCATGAATCCACCAACGAAACGGATCGATTCGGAAGAAAAACCCTTCACCCCCACATTGATCGAAATTGGGTTTTTGAGGATTACATTGGTAGATTAGAGTACTAATATCCGTAGAACGCGCGTTAGATTGATTATCCGAGCCTCACAACCGAAAAGAAATGATGAAAATCGACCCCCGGATGAAGAACTCTCTCCCTCTCTAACTCTCTCTCTCGCGACTCGGTGGAAAAAATGGGAAAGAATGAGCTGTTCACGCTCAAAACCACATTTATAGTGCAACACAGCAGAACCTATCGGCCGGCCTATCGGCCGATAGGCCCAACCGATACCCCTACGGGATGCCGGCAGAGAGTCTATCGGCCCCTATCGGCCGAAAGGCTCTGGAAGTGCTCGGTCAAAAACGAAACGACCATAACTCTCTCGTCCGACTCGATTGACTCACCGTTTGAACCATTGGAAAGCTAACTCGATGTTCTATAATATTGCAAAGATTTATAATTTTTGGAGTTACCAAAAATTAATGGTGATCTAACAAAGACGAACTCATACTTAGAAAAGTCGTTTAGAAATCCTGAATTCAACAAAACGACACCGAAACCCGAACCTGAATACGAACCGAAGATATGGTTACGAAGTACTCACAAAGACGAATCTAAGAGCTAGTAGGACACACGATTCCGACCACCCGAAGGCTCGAAATTCGACAACGGAAGGTAATTACCCCAAACTTTGGGAAATTACGAAAATAGCCCAAAGGCCCGAAAATCACGATACGTGATCGAATAACCAAACCGAAGTTCACAACACGTTCAACAAAGATAAACGGACTTGCGGGAAACTCGAAACAACAGTTTCGGATGAGATTCGCAAGAATCGAACTCAAGTGCGGAAATGTCGCTAAAAAGCACAGAACTCAACGAAACAACACCGAAACGAACTCGGATGTCAAAAAGTGTAGAATTAATCATTCTCAGAATGACGAAACGGTCATGAGCGAGTCGTCAAAACGGACTCCGACCGAAAAAAAAGAAATTTACCGAAAATCGAAAATTGCGGATATTACATAAACATTCATCAAAGCTAGACCCGAATACAGAAAAATCATCCATAAAAATTTCCAAAAAACGCTCAACCATGTCAGAAAAAATGCTCATCATACACCGCTGAAAAGTAGCAGGTGCATTACACAGACCAAATGGCATTCGTCGGTAAGCAAAAGTTCCGAAAGGACAGGTAAAAGTGGTTTTTTCTTGATCTTCAGGAGCAATGGGAATTTGGTTATAGCCGGAATATCCATCAAGAAAACAATAATAAGCATGGCCGGCTAACCTTTCTAGCATTTGATCAATAAAAGGAAGTGGAAAGTGATCTTTTCTTGTAACAGAGTTCAATTTTCGTAATCAATACAGACTCTCCATCCAGTTTGAATTCGTTGGAACAAGTTCATTTTCTTCATTCGTGATTACAGCTTATGCGATTTCTTTGGAACCATATGAACAGGATCGACCCAAGAGCTATCGAAATAGGGTAGATGATCCCTACATCTAAGAGTTTGATTATTTCGGCTCTTACAACTTCTTTCAAATTAGGATTTAGTCTTCTTTGAAATTCTCGGGAAGTTTTCGCATTTTCTTCAAGGTGAATTCGATGCATGCATATAGAAGGATTAATACCTTTAATATCGGAGATGGTCCAAATTTATTGCTTCTTTATGTTCTTTAAGAACATTGATTAACTTATCTTCTCGTTCTTCATCTAAATCGGATGCTATGATGACAGTGCGGTGGTTTCGATGGCCCTAAAAATGCATATTTTAGAGATTCGGGTAATGGATTGAGCTCTATCTTTGAATCCTCAATAGTTACTTCATTATTCATTTGGCTTTCAAGTGGTTCGGTTTTAGCTTTCCATTTATCATTATCCAATAATGGTGTAGACTCTAGTAAAGAATTTACTTCATTGATTGAATTGTCGATGTCAAAATCGAGCCAAAATGAGCAAGACAAACTTTCAAAAAGATCATCATCATCCATTTTGGAAAGAAATAAGGACCCATACTCTCTATCATATTTACCTCAGACATCATCAAGATCATCATGTTGTTGAGAAATGTTAAACATATTTAGTTCAATCATATTTCCAAAAGAAAATTTTATGATGCCATTTCTACGCTTAATTAATGCATTTGAAGTAGCTAAAAATGGCCTTCCTAAAATAACAGGATTTGATCTTTGGTATTCTCAACAGGTTCAAGTGTCTATGACTATAAAATCAACAGGAAAGTAGAATTTATCTACTTGAATCGTAACATCCTCTACGATTCCTCGAGGTATTTTTATAGATCTATCAGCTAGTTGAAGTATCACGGATGTTGATTTTAGCTCCCCTAATCCAAGTTGTGTATAAACAGAATATGGTAATAAATTCACACTGGCTCCTAAATCAAGCAAGGCTCGTTTAATGATGTGATCTCCAATGACACAAGATATTGTAGGACTACCAGGATCTTTATACTTAACGGGAGTTTTATTTTGGATTATTGAGCTAACATGTTCAGCTAAAAATGCCTTTCTTGGAACATTTGTTCTTTTTACAGTGCAAAGATCTTTCAAGAACTTAGAATAAGCAGGCACTTGTTTAATAGCATCAAGGAATGGAATATTTATTCGAACTTGTTTAAATATTTCCATTATATCTTTGTATTGCACACTTTTATCTTTTGGAATAAGTCTTTCAGGAATGGAGCTTTTGGAACGTAAGGCTTTTCTTTTTCCTTAGAATCTTTTGGTTTTGAAACTTGTGGTTCATTTGATTTTTCTTCCGGATCATATTCAGGCTTTTGTATTTCTTTTCCACTTCTAAGGGTAGTTATGGACTGAACTTCTGCGTTAGAAGAGTTTACTTCATATTGTCCTTTAGGATTAGGGATGGACCGACTCGGAAATTTTCCTTTTCTCTTCAACTAAAGTTGTTGCAAGTTGACCAATTTGTGTTTCAAGCTTAGAAATAGCCTCGTGAGTTTGACCGCATGCGACTTATTGAGTTGATTGGAACATTTGTTGAGTAGATTGCATGAATTGTTGCAACGTCTCGTCCCAAGATGGTGTCTTTGGCACTATAGAAGGATCCTGATAAGTATTTGGAGGATATTGATTAGGACGGACATTTTGTTGATTTGGCATATTCATTTGATGTCCTCCTTGATTCATTGGAGGCATATTTTGCTTCCAGGAAAAATTTGGATGATTCCTCCAATTTGGATTATAAGTTGGAGCAAATGGATCGTCAGAAGATTTTCCATATGAATGTAACACATTGACTTCTTCATTAAAAATTTCTTGATTTTGTGGACCAGAGGGACAAGATTGAGATGAATGAAATGATTCCGTACATGAAATGCAAAATTCATTTTTTGAGTTTGACGAGGGGATGGATTGCTTCAAGACTAACGCATCCACTTTTCGTACTAAATCATCTATAGTAGATTTTATTTCAACATCTTGTTTAACCTCGTAAATTCCACCTTTTTTTGGGTCGTATGCATCGATTTGGCTCTAGAGTCGAGTGAATTCCATTGTTGTGAATTAATTGACATATTTTCAAGTGCATTCCAAGCTTCGTCTCCAATAAGGTGAAGAAATTTTCCACCATGCATTGATTGGATTAATTGGCGATTGTTTGGAGTTAAACCGTCATAAAAATATTTTACCAAACGCCATATTTCAAAACCATGATGGGGACACTTAAGGATTAAATCATTAAATCTTTCCCAACACTCGTAAAATTCTTCATTTTCTTTTTGGAAAAATTCGGATATTTCTCTTCTAAGACTATCGCTTTGGACATTGGAAAAATTTTGCGAGAAATTTATTCACTAGTTGGTCCCAACTAGTAATTGTTCTTGCTTGAAGAGAATTTAGCTTAATTTTGCTTTATCTTTGAGAGAAAATGGAAATAATCTAAGTTTGTGATTCATCAGAGAAATTTTGGAATCGGAAAGTAGAACAAATATCGAAATTCCTTGACATGCATATACGGATCTTCTCTTTCCAAACCGTGAAAAGATGGAAGAAGTTGAATTATTGATGGTTTAAGTTCGAAATGAGTTGCATTAGTCGTAGGCAACACTATGCAAGAGGGAGAATTAGCACTCACTGGAGAAAAATATTCTATTAAAGTTTTTTCTTTTGCAACTTGATTATTCCGATTTTCGATTTCGTCCATTTTTGGTATCGGTTTTATTTGTTGAACTTCAATTTTAGTTAAGGACAATCTTTTTCGTTAATCGACCTTTATTATTTCGTTGCCAAACTTGCATTCACCGATATTACAATTTTTTAACTTTGCATACAAACCAAATTATGATAGTCGATCGAACTTCGGATCGTTGGAGGCGTCTGGCAGTCGCACTTAAAATCCAACTTTCTTCGGCATGTACAACAGATGCCTTTTTGCCAAAATTCAATCGATTTTCAAAATCAGTTTGTACAAGATTGATATTTAGCTTTTCTCTATTCAAATCGAATAAAGTAGTGAGTGAAAAATATCAATCCCTTGTTGAATCTTTTAAAGGATTTTATTGTTTAATTATTTTTTTTGAGTTTTTATATTATTATTATTATTAATAATAATGATAATTATTATAATTATTACTAAAATTATAGGATGTAATAGATTGCAAAGGAATAAATTTACTAATTGATCTACGAAAGCAATATCTATTGATAAACTAAATTGTACGACGAGAAATATTACAACTAAACCAAATGTCTAAGAATAATGTAAATAGAAAATAACAACTAAAAACACAATCTAAATTACCACTACAAGATTCTATTAAAACTAAAGACAAGGTATAAAAATTAAAAAAAAAAATTCTGATTTTTTTTTTTTTTTTTTTATATTTTATATTTTTTTTTAGTTTTTATATTTTTATATTTATTATAATTTTATTATATTTTTAGACTAATAATATTGAGCTAATATATACATATATCAAGATATATTATTTATTTTTTTTATAAAAAAAAATTCAGATTTTTTTTAAAACAGTTTTTATGCAAACAGTTTTTAAAACAATTTTTATAAAAGTTTTTATAAAAGGTAAAACAGTTTTACCTTTTAAAAAAGGTAATTAAAAATTAAAATTACAAACTTTTATTTTATGCAAACAATAGAAATAGTTTTTTTTTTTACAAATTTTCGTTTCTTTTTTTTTTAAATTTTCGTGCTTTTAATTTTTTTAGTATTTTCCCTTTTTTATTAAAATATTGTAATTTATTTTAAAAATAAATTCTGTTTTTATTAAAAAAATTCAAAGTTCAGAAAGTTTATTTTATTATATATATTCCAGATTGTTTAAATTATTAATTCTTAATTGATTTTTTTAGATTTTTATGAAAATTAAATTTTTAATAAAACTAGTAGGTTTTACTTTTAAAAATAAAATAAAATAATTCAAATTTTTATTTATTACGGAAAATAATATTCCAGATTATTTTTAATTTATTTTATTATTTTTTTTTATTTTTTTTTCGAATTTAAATTAAAATTTTGATTTTTATAATATTAATATACCAAAATTACAAAAAAATTACCTTAAAATCTGAAACTTTTTTGTATTTTCCAGATCTCTTTTTTTTTAAATAAAAATAAATAAGTTCTGAATTTTTTAAAGTTTTTCAGATTTTTTTTATTTTTATATATTTTTGGACTTTTTTAATTTTTTTTATTATTTTATTATTATTTTTACGAAAATGAACAGTAGATTTTATTATTATTACTTATATTTATTATTAAAAGTTTTTAAAGTTTTTGATTTTCTCTATGAATAAAATAAATTCTACAACTAATGAGATATTAAAAAGGCAGATAATAATAAAGAAAAGCGATAAAATAAATAACTAGTAGAAGAATTCAACTAACTTGGTGACGACGGTCTTCTTGTACTTCGTTTGCGCCTCCCAACGCGCCAAAAACTTGTTGTTGGTTTGATTCTTTAGTCTTATACTGCAAGCGCACGATTTGTTCGATGTAGATATGCGGTGCAAGTCGATTCCACGGGGAGGACTATACTAGTGAAGTCAAATGATTCCTATCGTTTTGAACCAAATTATATTAAATTCTAACCTAGTCCCAAATAATTTATTTTTGAATGGTTATAATAATTGCATTAAATAACAGAATTTTTAAGTAGATTTTAGATAAATTGATTTTAAATAATTTACTAGGGTTTAGAGTCCACCAATGTCTATTTATTATTTATTTTATATTTTAATTCCAAGAAATTCGGGAATAGATTAAATCAATCTCACTATTTCCTATAGATTTGACAATAAGTACAAAATTATAATTCAAATATAGATTTTCCTTCGCTTAAAAATGTAATTTCTAAGCATTATATGTATCCAATTTAATGGAAAACAAATAATCAAAGAAATTAACTAATATCAATAATCACAAAGCAAGGGGAATTTATAACTATAAAAATACGTGATATAATTGATGAAATAATATTCCCTATTGAAGCGAAAATCATAATCGTTAAAAATATTTATTTGGAATTATTATATAAATATTAATAATAATATAGACATGGTTTCATCATAACCCCAGTAAAAGAAAATTACTCACTCATAATAACAACACAAATAAATAAATATTCCATAATTTTATTACACAAATATAATTTTATTACACAATATTTTTTTTCTCTCCCTTACAATAATATCTCTCTATTTTTTCTCCATTTTTCTCCTCTCCAAACACTACACAATCATCCCCTATTTATACTACTTCAAAATCAATAAAATAATTATTTTTACAATTAAAAATTCCACCCCCAACAATAAATCACGGCACCATTTTATAGTCCTCCCTGTGGAATCGACCTTGCACCGCATATCTACATCGAACAAATCGTGCGCTTGCGAGTATAAGACTAAAGAATCAACCAACAACAAGTTTATTAATATAATTTGGTTCAAAACGATAGGAATCATTTGACTTCACTAGTATAGTCCTCCCTGTGGAATCGACCTTGCACCGCATATCTACATCGAACAAATCGTGCGCTTGCGAGTATAAGACTAAAGAATCAAACCAACAACAAGTTTTTGGCGCCGTTGCCGGGGATCGATTTCAGAATCTATTCCCTGAATTTCTTGGAATTAAAATATAAAATAAATAATAAATAGACATTGGTGGACTCTAAACCCTAGTAAATTATTTAAAATCAATTTATCTAAAATCTACTTAAAAATTACTGTTATTTAATGCAATTATTATAACCATTCAAAAATAAATTATTTGGGACTAGGTTAGAATTTAATATAATTTGGTTCAAAACGATAGGAATCATTTGACTTCACTAGTATAGTCCTCCCTGTGGAATCGACCTTGCACCGCATATCTACATCGAACAAATCGTGCGCTTGCGAGTATAAGACTAAAGAATCAAACCAACAACAAGTTTTTGATTCTAGAACTTGCTCATTTATACATTTCGAGACTACATTCATAAACTCTTGCATTAAGATGATAAAGGCAATTAGGATTAACCCTTGTTGGCTTATATTTTTCCCACCCATTACATTTTATCCTTAGAAGCCCCATTGAGCCTGAGCCTATTTCTTTGATCAAGCACATTACTTTAGCCATTATCCATTCTTGTTGATGACTCATCCATTTGCACCCTCTAGTCAAATATTTAATTGTGAACTAGATGTGTGACAAATAGGGGCCGATGTTCATAAGAGTATTGTGGAGATTAAGAGCTTTTGTTGAAAGTGAAAGGGTGTGAAGTACATTGGAGTATTGAACCAAAAAAAAAAAAATATAAATAAAGGCCAAAAAAAATCTAAAAAAAAAAAAAAAAACGGCCTAAAAAAAAAAAAAAAAAACGGGAGGTCAAGTGCGAAAATCATCACTATATATACATAAAATAGCACTTGAACTATCCTTTAAGTGATACATAAATCCTTCCAGAAGATCCATTGCATACTTTTCCTTACACAAGAGTATGACCTTACCAGATGAATATTCAAATACCATGTACAGAATAACTTGGGGATGATGGGTTGAGAGTTTTCATTACAAGAAGGGGGGGTGTTGATTGTTATTTGTAGGATTTGTTATGCATCTAAATTCACAATTGATCTTGGCTAGCAAACCTCATAATTTTCCCTTTATCCTACCCATTCCCAAAGCCACGTTACAACCAAATGAAAGACCTTTTGATTTATGCATGAGTTTATTTTTAAGTAGTGGAGATTTGATTTTGACCAAGCATATGTTAATTACACATTATGCTTTGTTATTATTGAACTCTTCTCGAATATCCCGTATATACACTTGAGTGATGAGTGATTTCCACTGTGATGGTATTGTATCTTTTGGCATTCGATTCTCAATGAAGTTGTTAGAATTTGGTGCGGATCCTATTTTTCTCTCGATCTCACTTGGGTCATGATCACTTGTTCTCTCTTGATATTGATTTTGTCATGATTTTTTCAGCATATGAGTATTATAACTCGGGTATAAGATTTGCCAGGGACGTGCAAAAAGATAAGTGTGGGGAATTTGTTTAGTATATTTTGAGTAATATTTTTATTAGTATTTTATGTATATAATTGTGTGTTCTGTGATAATTTATTCGTTTTACCATATATTTATATTATTTCATTTTCTTAGAATTTTCTATAATTTTATGTCATTTTTGGATAATTAATTGGAATTAAATTATATCTGCAGTTAACCAACCTAGACAAGACAGATCAATTGGTTCAAGGCGATATTTTTACAAAACTCAAATATAGTCACGACTGGTCTCACTTTATTCGTATCGTCGAGACGATCGTTTTAAAAAAATTCATCCAAATCCGAGTTCGTATGAAGAAGTTATGGCCGTTCGAAGAGACAATTAAATAGACGGACCATATTGCGCGCGTGTCAACACACGATTGGACGAATTTCAACTCTGTCTTGATGTCATTCATGACATCAGCACTCATGGCACCGTGTATTATTGTTGGGGTGGAATTTTTAATTGTAAAAATGATTATTTTATTGATTTTGAAGTAGTATAAATATGGGATGATTGTGTAGTGTTTGGGGAGGAGAAAAAGGAGAAAAAATAGAGATATTATTGTAAGGAGAGAAAAAAATATTGTGTAATAAAATTATATTTGTGTAATAATATTATGGAATATTTATTTATTTGTGTTGTTATTATGAGTGAGTAATTTTCTTTTCTTGGGGTTATGATGAAACCATGTCTATATTATTATTAATATTTATATAATAATTCCAAATAAATATTTTTAACGATTATGATTTTCGCTTCAATAGGGAATATTATTTCATCAATTATATCACGTATTTTTGATAGTTATAAATTCCCCCTTGCTTTGTGATTATTGATATTAGTTAATTTCTTTGATTATTTGTTTTCCATTAAATTGGATACATATAATGCTTAGAAATTACATTTTTAAGCGAAGGAAAATCTATATTTGAATTATAATTTTGTACTTATTGTCAAATCTATAGGAAATAGTGAGATTGATTTGAATCTATTCCCTGAATTTCTTGGAATTAAAATATAAAATAAATAATAAATAGACATTGGTGGACTCTAAACCCTAGTAAATTATTTAAAATCAATTTATCTAAAATCTACTTAAAAATTACTGTTATTTAATGCAATTATTATAACCATTCAAAAATAAATTATTTGGGACTAGGTTAGAATTTAATATAATTTGGTTCAAAACGATAGGAATCATTTGACTTCACTAGTATAGTCCTCCCTGTGAAATCGACCTTGCACCGCATATCTACATCGAACAAATCGTGCGCTTGCGAGTATAAGACTAAAGAATCAAACCAACAACAGTTATTTTCAACTAAGGACTTGAGGTCCAATAAGTTTTCTACTTTTAAAAATTCCCGAGATGAGGAATTTATTTTCAAACACTTCATTGATTGCTTTCTAATTAATAAAACATCTCGGGAAGGCTTTGGTAGTTTAATTGTCCTACCCGATTCGTGATTCCTATTTGTTTGTTACATTTCGTATGATTATGTGCTTGCACTAGCAAAATAGTGGGATTTTGCTAACCCCGAGTAATCGGGGGGTGGATGTCTGTATTGCATTCAGATTTTGGGGAGCATAACACATGGTCGGCATAAAGGATGATGAGAGATGACCGATACTAATCACATGAGGATCCATTCGATGTCGTATTGGTTTAGTTGTACTGTATTTCCGCTGCAGTATTTTCCCCGTTGTACGGGAGTGTGTTGTATTTTGACCCCTGCGTGGGCATGTATTGAGTTGTATGTATTGATTGGAAGACCAAATCGGTCTACTTAGTCATTTTTCTTTAGCTTTAAAGGCGACGTTGAGATGTTTAATCGTGTTACCAGCTTCGTAGATCCTTGCGAGAAGGGTTTACGGCATGTAATATCCCTGAGTGGATTGAGGATGTTACGATTATAATCTTTTTTGAACATCAAAATGATAATTCGGATACTATGGACCTCTCTTCGATTATTTCCTCAATGGTTACTGATGATCAGAATACCGAGCTTGGTCGTACTCCTTCTGCTAAAGATCTTAAAAATATTGTTTTCGACATGGATCCTCTTAGTGCCCCTGGGCCCGATGGATTTCCAGGTAAATTCTATCAAGCAGCTTTGATTATTACCGAGTATGATGTGATCGCGGCTGTTATAGTATTTTTCAGATGGGCCATATTCTAAATGGACTTAACTCTAGTTTTGTCGTGCTTATTCCCAAGATGAACGGTGCGGACTGTGTGGATCTTTTTTGTCCTATTATTCTGAACAATTTCACTTTCAAGATTATAACTAAAATATTGGCCAGTCGCTTAACTTCTATTACTACTAGCATCATCTCTCCTAATGAATTTGGTTTTATTGGCGGGAGGTGTATTCATGACTGCATAGCCATGACCTTGGAGTGTGTAAATTGTCTCGACTGTCGAGCTTATGGTGGTAATATGGCCGTCAAAGTTGACATTCATAAGGCTTGGAGGTTTTTTCTCATGGTTCTTTCCCAATTTGGCTTCTCATCCATAACATTATGAGATCGGCTAGACTTTGTATCCTTATCGATGGGAGTCCTCATGGTTTCTTTAGCTGCAGTCAAGGAGTTCGTCAAGACGGCCCCTTTCTCCACTATTATTTTGCCTAGCGGAGGAAGTGTTTGGTTCCTTGATTACCCGATTGATCTCACTAGAATTAAAGCCAGATATGGACAAATCGATGATCTATTTTGGTTCTCATGTGCCCCTTCAGCATCAACGCTATATTCTTCGCAAGCTTGGCATGAGGATGGGTTCTAGACTTTTCAAATATTTGGGTGTTCCTATTTTCTCCGGCAGTCCTAGAAAGAGACATCTTCAGCCGATCTTTGATGGCATTATTGCCAAATTTTGTAACTGGATAGGATGTAGTCTTTCCATGGCTAGTCGGGCTAGTTTATGTCATTCGGTGATTCTAAGTTCCACATTTCACTCTATGATGATATATAAATAGCTGATTTGCCTGATCAAGAAATCAGAATTGGCGATCAGTATCTTCATTTGGTCGGGGGATATTTGTAAAAAAGGTACCACTTCGGTGACTTGGGATAAGGTTTGTCTTCCTAAAGATCTTGGCAGCCTTGGCATCAGCGGTTAATATTATGAATGCCTCTTTTGTGATGTGTCTGGCTTGGGATATTCTCGCGTCAAGCGGCATGGCTGGTGATTTTCTTCGTAATCAATTTATGGATTCCACTGGACACCCTAAGAACGTTCAGTTTGCTTCATCTATTTGTAGGGGTATTAAAACCAACATTCAATCAACTTATCACCGATTTTAGATGGATCAGAGGCATAGGCAATCAGATTTCTTTCTGGTGGATAATTGGTTGGGCTATGTCATTGTGGATAAACTCAATATTCCTCCATCCTGGAAACGCGAGCTCAAGCAGAAACTTCCACACTAGTTTTTCCAAGGGAAGTGGCACTTTACTTATTCATTCATTAATAATTACTTCCACATTATTCTGGATATCATGTCGACTTCTTTCACTGAAAATAGAGATGATTGTGGGATTTGGAAGAACTCAGTCCATGGCAACATAACTTCTCGTATTTCTTACTGCATCTTCAGCCGCTTATTCCCAAAGTCCATTGGGGAAAATGAATCTGGTGCAAATACATTCCTCCATCCCGTTCAATCATCATGTGAAGAGTTATTCACGATAAATTGCCCACTTAGGATAAAATTCGTCGATTCCTCATCGGCCTTTCGATTTATAGCTTTTGCATGCACAACACGGAAAATTTAGATCACAACATGGTTGAATGCATCATCACACCAAGGTTTGGGAAGCGATAGATAGCTACTTTCATATCTCTCTGGACCTAGCTATAGGTTTCTCTGCGTTGGTTCTTCAGCTCATGGACTCCAAATTTAGTCCCCAGGCTTCGGCCCTTTGGCGTCTTGTAGTCATCACTACGGTTTGAGCTGTTTGGTCTACGTGTCTATTTGAGCATTGATTTGGGCTAAGATCATAGATCATTTTCTCATACTTCAGATTGTATGCATAATAATATTAGCGATCTCACGACTCTTCTAGCTTTTGGCATGCCTTGTCATCCTTGATCTACTCAATATCTTATTTACGTCAAATGGCAGCCCTCGGCCTATGGTTAGATTAAAATCAATACAGATGGAGGAGCGAAAGGTAGTCCGGGTAGTGCTTGTTGTGGCAGAATTTTTCAGAATCATCACGGTGGGATTCTCGGATGTTCTTCCTCTATTGATCTTTCGTTTGGATTATGGCTGAGCTTTTAGCGTGCATCACGGCTCTTGAATTGGCCCCTGGTTGCGGTTGGTCGTGCATTTGGCTCGAGTCCAACTCCAAATATGTGGTCAACCTTTTTACTAGCAGGTCAACTGAGTCTCCTCGTCGACCAGAAATCGTTGGCTAAACATTCTCAATCAGATTCATATGGTGGTTTCTCATATTTATAGATAAGGCAACTCCCGCAGCGGACGCCTTTCTAAAGTGACATTCATGGCAATTGATGCGAATACTTCCCTTCATTTATTTATCCTTATGTCCAGTAAGAGTAACAGTTTTGCTAGATTTGCGAGATTTATGTAATCCTTTGGGATTGGTTGTATTGGTTTCTATTTCTATGCTTAGAGAAGGTTCTTTCATTATTTATTGTATCCGTCAGTCGAGGTACTCTTTTTCCTCTCAGGGGCTTTTCCCACAGGGGTCGGTTTTACTCTGAGAGGTTTTAATGAGGCCCGACTGATCAGCTAGTTGATCGGCTTGTGATCAGCATTCACTTTTCTTTATATATGTTTTTCTCTTTCTAAAAGGAAAAAACTACGCAAAGAATACAAAGTAACGTACTTAATTAACTGTGTAGATTATAAAGTGAGGGTTGGTCTTTCATTTCTTCACAAACCAAAATAGATTTCTCTCTCAAAAATCGTCCCTCTACATAAGAAAGTCAATACTAGCCTCTTCTAACTTGATGAGGAGCATCATAGATTGGATTGGAAGCTTGAGACTTATAGTGATTGATGATTCTCATGGTGTTTTGTGTTGTTGTTCATCTTCAAGAGGTATGTTAGCTATTTTTGTACTCCTTATTGAGTTTTTGGTACTGTTATTGATGAATACTTTGTATGATTATGGATTGTTGAAGTATTGACTTTCAGGAATGTGTCGGCGAATGTCATCCTGAGTATGAGAAAGACATAATGCATTGTATTTGTAATATGAACTTATTTTATATTATTAAAAGGTACTTTATTATTTCTATATTCAATGTATGTCATTGACATTCCTGATTTGGTATATAGAAATATAATTCTTACATTTGAGAGCAACATTCCACCTTATGAGAGAAATCATTTAATGCTCAGTGCCCAATGATTCGTGAGTCGATAAAACTTATCTGACATTAATTTTGGTCAAGACTTGTACAACTTGTGCTTTGACATAAGTAGTGTATGACATCACTTAGTGGTACTGAGAACCCAAGCTATAGGAATACTAATGATATCAGTATACTCGAACACAACTCGCGTCGATTCCGTCACATAATTTTCACTCTCCTATAGTCAAAGACTGGATTTTAAGGTTACTATAGGTATATCTGAAACTTAAACTTGAGAATTCAGTAGAAGATGTGTTTTTGATATTAAATTAGCCACTTGAGAATCTGCAACATTTTTTACTGAATACTAAGAAGGGATTATAACACTACTATAAGTGGATAGGTGTATGTTTAATGCAATAAGGTGCAAATGAGATCTAAAGTTTTGGCCAAAGCATATGAGAGTTGAGTGATCTAGATATACACTAACTCATGCATTGTATCAAGTTGTAATAGAATTTGACTTAATCATGACCCTCCAACTTGATTGGTTTATCTAATTAAAGAGTTTATATGTATAAGATATTCATAATGAGTAAGGTTTGAAGTAATCCCATCATTATTTCTCATTTAGGTTACTCTGTGAGCCACAAGATTAATTAGGTGTTACTCACACTTTTTGATTTCTCCTACTCCTAACTGAGACGAACATACAGAGTCACTCAATTAGGATAGATAACGGATCAACTTGACCTTTTCTCTGTGGAGAGATATTGGGCACTAATGTCTAATCATATTCATTGGATCAATTAATTTGGTCTTGTGAATTAAATAAATTACTGGGTAATTAATTTAATTCATACAAATAAATAGTTTAATAAATTTCTTAGAGAAATAGTTTAATTAATTTGATTTAATATAATTAATTAATCAGTTAATTAATTATATAAATGCATTGAAACGGACCAGGAATGCCTATCAGACTAGACACACGGGGAGCTGTATCATAGCCCGATGGGGCGGTCCAACATCTTTATGGCCGATCTCTCTACTCTTTATTAGGGCTCCCTTTGGTCTTGAAATGAGTGTATAAATGCCCCCCACTTAGATCCAAGGGACATTAGGTTTTTGAAACTAGACTCTTAAAAAGAGGAGAAAAACAGAAGAACTATCTTCCCCGCTAAAAACTAGCCACTGGCATAGGTGCCATTTGAAGTTGGATTCCTCCGTTCGTTAATCTGTGGCTCGATACATAGAGACGATGTGGTTTCACCGTTGGATACTCAAGCAACTCTCATTGGATTCGTCACAATCATCATCAACATATCGCGATCGATTCATCATTAGTTTACATCTTGACCCTTGCGTTTTATTTTTGTATTATTAAATGATACTCGATTGATTTTCGATCGAGATTCAGATGTTTTACTTTCTTCCACTGCGTATTTTTTTGCCCAAATCTTAACAGTAACATCACAACGAGGTCAAAGTGATCGTTTGTGTAATACTTGAACGTTTTGAATACATGTTTGTGCTGAATGATGGTTTTGAATCCCAATGATAAATTAGATTTATTATAGATGTTTTTTAATTGTTCTTGCTGTATTGTTTTTATTATTTAGGTTAAAATATAAATCTATAAGATTTTGAAAAATGTTATATATTAAGAACATAAAAACCATAAAAGTTTCATTTTTAAAACCGCGGACAAGATTAGCCGCGCGCACCTGCTGGAAAGCAGCCTGCACCCAGATGTGACACTCGGACGCGCCAGGGAAGGCCTGGCTAGCGCCTGTAAGCTTGTATGTAAATATACTGATTGCCGGGTCTCTCGGTGTCTATTATCGAGATAATCGCACCTGGCATGCGGGGAGACCGGTTTTCCCTCAACAACTATGGCCCGACGGTTGCTGCCAGGCTGCGGGCTAGGTTCGGGCTGTTTGGCATTGGTACTATTTTTCTAGTTGTTCCAAAACAATAATTTTCCCACATTTCTTAAATTTTATTTAGTTTTAGTAAATTATAAATTTAGAATTTGTCATAAATAAGAAATTTAATTTTAATGAAAAATAGTTTTGGCCACATTACCTCGAACGATTAAAATGTCGCATTTATGTTGGATTAATTCATTCCATTGCTCTTTATATATTTTTGCATGCTTGTGTGAATGGGGATGTAGTTCATGGACTTAGTTTGAAATTGATGTATTGTAAAAGTCGTTTTGAGCCTATTTATTTTTTCTGAAAAAATAAGATAGGGTTTATATATTCAATTTAATAGATAGTTAGCTTAGACGACACCCTGAGACGATCCATCATGAAGATGGTGGTTTAAAATGTGTACTTTCTTATTTTTATTGGGTCATGCGCTTGGCCCAATATTTAAAAAAAAGTCTGTGGACTGCATGTTGGTAGCAACTAGGTTGTGATTTAGTATTCATTTCGAATAAATGTAATGCTCTTGTAAATGGATTAATGTACAAATTATAACATTAATAATGAAATACTCCCACAAACAAACACTAGGTTATAAAAAGGTACGATGTATCCTGTCCTCCATCAAACTTAGGAAAATGGAAGCCTAAGTCGCTGAACTTCGAGAATGCATTAGATGCCCTCGTTTGTGGGAAATTTTATCCCAGAAATCGTATGGGTTGCACGGTAAGATTCAACAGTCAGACTAATAAGTGTTGATGTTTAAACTTAGATAGTTCAACGATCCACAGATAGTGTAATTGGGTTGAGAGTAAGTGAACTAAGGCTAAAATAAGATCATATCATCCATTAGATATGTTTGTTTTAGATACCACTTTATAAAATTAAAAAATGAGACTAATAGCTATTAAATGTTTTCCCTCTATGACCATGATAAAGTCGATCAATTGAGGACTTTCGGTTTCCACATGGGGGTGTGGCCTTCTAAGAATATAGTGGGAGCAGAGTTGTGAATAAAAATTCTTTTATTCTATACCCGGATCAAAATTATCAAATCACTAATTAATCTAACTTTGTTCTCTGCAGTTAGTTTATCTCAAAAATGATAATGAAAACTTGCAATTTTACTAGAAAAGAACATCCTTAGTGGTCCTAATTTCATAGACTACCTCCTGAACTTGAGGATAGTCCTCAATGTGGATATGCTGGAGTACGTTTCAGAAGCGGATATCCCCCAACGCATGTCAGGAGCAGAGCCAATCAAGATGAGGTTGACGTCCATGAGAAATTGGTTAAGGATGATGTTTAGGTCCGTGGATACATGATGGACTCGATGACTAATAAGCTTCAATGTGTCCACAAGAAGATGGCTACTGCAATATCTATTTTGGCCCACTTGACAAAGCTCTACGAAAGCAAAAGCAACTGCTAGGTATGAGATATATAAGTAGTTACTTAATGTTATGTATTTTTTCCGAATTTGCCCTTTATTTTGAATGGTTTTATAGTTATTTTTATAGTATTTTTCATTTATATTCTCATTGTTTTTGATGATTTTTAGTTTTGTGCGTTGTAAACTTTTATTTCATTTCTATGTTCATTTGAGTCCATTTTATGTGGTTTAGGTAGAAAATACAAAAATAGACTAAGGAGAGAGAACGACCGCTGCCTAAAACAACTCTCAGGCGAATGCATGTTGGGCACATTCTGCCAAGAAAAATACGCCTAGCGCGCTTGTCACCTGCGCAAGCAATGGCCGTTCCCAAGCCCACTGTGCCTATAACTTGCGCTCGTCGTGTGCTTTCATGATCTCTTCCTCGCCCGTTCTGCATCGCTGCTTCCTTAAGCCCAAACAAAGTTCATTTTTGGGAGAGGATTCCGTTTAAGTAGATTCTAATGAGAGAGAAATTATAGTGTTGGATTTGTCTCCAAATTTCTTTCTTTGCTATTAATTAGAGTTTATGACTACTTCTCAATTGTTCTTCTAGTTTCAATTTATTTCTTCCATTGGTTGCAACTGCTCTTCTATTTCAAGGATTCAAGTTTGATTGAAGTGGTATTTCTCTTACTTGTGTTCAATTTCATTGTCTACAAGTAAGTTTCCTCACTATAATTTCATTTGTTGTAAATTCCTAGAGCTAATCTCTCTATTTTCTCCCATTTCTATGGTTTTGATGTTGCGTTGTTTGATTTTAATTTTAGTTCTGATTCCATACAATATGAGTGGCTAGAACCCTAGTTCTATGGAGTTGGGAAAATTGACACAATTCACCTAGGGTTTAGGGGATTGACACTTGAATCGATCCAATTTGGGATATTGTATTGATTAACCGCAAATTTGAAAAAATTGATCCGAATAGGCAATTTGTCCCAATCCTCAAATTGGAATAATTTGAGAGACATCATCCAATTGAGGTTCAATTGTTGATTCCGGTTAAATTCCTAGTAGGATTGGAGCAATTCTGACTCCCTAGACCTTAAAATCCCGATTTTCCTCTTACTGGTAACTTTACTTGCCGTTATCGCTTTCATCTTTCAATTACTTAGTGAGTAATCTCTACCTATTTTTCTTATTTTTTTCCCTTTCTCTTTTGATTCTTAGTTGATAATCAAATCCCTAATTATGATAGGATCTAAATTTTCTCTAGCACACATCTCCGTTTTCTTCGTATTTCGATTGAGTCTCCTTCTAGACTTCCTCAAGAGATCGACCCAAGTTGACTTGCCACTCCTACAAGCGGTCTTGTTCTCTTGCAAGCGAGATTTAATAAGAGTATAAATTCTCGGAAACCAAATTTTAGCGCTGTTGCCGGTGAGGTGTCACGAGTGCTTGTGGATAAATTTTTGCATAAG
Organism: Orobanche coerulescens; assembly: GCA_033398695.1. Taxonomy (NCBI): domain Eukaryota; kingdom Viridiplantae; phylum Streptophyta; class Magnoliopsida; order Lamiales; family Orobanchaceae; genus Orobanche; species Orobanche coerulescens. The sequence goes on along the minus strand of CM065816.1, from coordinate 110,335,277 downwards.
ACGGATTTAGTGCTGATTCTTTTTTTCTTTATTTTTACTTGCATTTTGCTTGCATATGTATTGTGTCTTTCTTTTTGATTTCTTCTCGGTATTGTGTATACGAGATCGTCGAGGAAGACCAAGGAAGAATATGACCACTACACGTAAGCTTGAAATAGAATCAACTGGTGAAGTTGTTCTTGATCTTGACAAAGAGAGTGATATGGTGAAGCCACCTCCTTTCCGACCAACTTACATACGTGATTTTGCTCGACCGGTCATAAGCGATTCAATTTCTTATATTGTAAAGTGAGCCAGTGAGAAAATATGAAAGCAAGAGTCACTATTTTCCGCTATTATCGTCATTTCACGGGATGCCGAACTAGGACCCGTAAGCTTCATTATAGAGTTCTACACCGTGGTGAAAACCTTACATCTTCAAGGATTGCATGCAGATCAGCTACAAAAGAAGGGCTTCCCACACATATTGAAAGATCGAGCCAATTTTTGGCTAGTCTCTAGATCCTAATTCATTGAATTCGTGGGATATGGTCTATGATCGCTTCATGAGGACGTACTATTCACATCTAAAGACAACGGACATCCACTCTAAAATTGCATCTTCTAGTCAAGCGAGAGTGAGCCTTTTCACGAGGCACTGAATCTCTTTCAAGAGTATCTCACTCAATGCCCTTATCATCATTTTTTCTTGGAGATCTTAAACCAATTCTTCTCGCTGAAATATCTCTGAATTTTTAATATATATGGTTGACAACACCACCAGGTAGATATTGGGGCAAGGATTGCCGAAGAGATGTACGGTATATTTGAGATGATAAGCACTCACTCCCAATAAAAGAGAGCAATCGCAACAAGAGAGCAGCGGTTAATGAAGTGAGTTCGGCATTCCCAGTTGAGAGAATGTTTAGTGATTTGATGAGAAAGCTTGATCAGAACAATAGGCGTGACAAGTCACCACCTAATCCATCGGGGGACACTTGTGGTATATTGTGGAGTATATGACAGTGGACTAAGAAGAACAAGTGAATGTTGTGCAAGGTTACCAAACAAGGCCTAACTAAAGGAATGATCCATATTCTAACACCTACAATCCGGGTTGGAGAAATCACCTAAACTTTGGATGGGCCAAAAACAACACTAACGCTCCTCCTCCGAAGGCGAATGCTTCTTTTGTTCCAAGGCCATAATTCTCGGCCAATACGAGTTATCATGTGCCGTCTTATCCGGCAAACCCAAGTGTTAATCCATATTCAGATCCGGGTTCAAGGACCGAATATATTTTATAGTCAAGGGTCGAGCCAAAGTGGGCCGAGCCAAGTTACTTACCCGGACAACCAAGGCGAGCCACAAGCCATTCGGGCTAACTTTGAACACTTATATGTGCGCCGATTTGATATTTTTAGGACCAAATTAAATGCGAAATTTGACTCACTTACGCAACTATTAGGAGGTTGGAAATATCTATGAGCCAAATGGCTACAGAGATGAGTGAATTGAATCGTATAAATGACAAAAGTAAGTTTCCTAGCCAACGGGAGAAAGCTAAGGCGATAATGTTACTTTGAAGTGGTAAGGTGGTGGATAACCAAGTTCAAGATCCAAATCCAAGTGAGGAGCCTCCTTGTGATGCTAAAGATGCTCCGATCGAGATGCTTGAAAACATATCCTTGCAAAAAGATATCGGCAAGGAAGATAAAAAGATGATACTCCATAAGATGCATATAAGCCTCCTATTCCGTATCGGAGCCGCTTTCACCCATCAAAGCAAGATAAGCAATTTTCTGAACTTTATTCTATGCTTTCAAAAGTAAACATTAATTTATCTTTGCTTGATGTGATGTGATATATCTCGGCTTATGCTAAATTCTTTAAGGATTTGATTTCTAACAAACGAGAATTTATTGATAATGAAAAAGTGAATTCTTGGGATGGGGTGAGCGCTTTCTTTCACCTTCACTTACCTCCTAAGGAAAAAAGACCCCGATAGTTTTTTATTAAAATTATTTTAGGCAATAGTAAAGAAACTAGGGGCATTGCTATATTTGGGGGCAGGTATTAATTTGATGCCATTTTCAATTTTTCCAAAACATGAACTTAGGGATTTGAAGCCCATTCGCATGTGCTTGTTATTAGACGATAGGACCCTAAGGTGCCCTAAGAGGATTGTCGAGGATGTTTTGATAAATATTGGAGGTTTATTAGTTCCCGTTGGTTTTGTTATTCTTGACGTGGAGATGTTCCCAACAATGAGTAGATCATACTATTCTCGTAGGTCGTGGGGTTTATGGCCACGATTAATACACTTATTGATTTTGAAAAGGAAAAGTTACCTTTACGGTGTTAGAAGAAATTTTTGTCCTTTATAATCATGACATGTGTTACGTTCCCTCATCTTCTTTATTATTGAAATGTTCATTTATAGATACACTTGATTTTGCCATCGATGATGCTTTTGTGTAGGGATATTCTGTCTATTCACTTTATACGGACCCCATGACGAGCCTCTTGCTCCTGATGATGAAAAGTGGGACACTCTTCAAGACAAAGAGGGGGTGGTGGACATTCTTGAGCTTTATAGTAAAATAATTGACGTGAAAATGAGTTTGGAGTTGAAACCTCTTTCGAAGCATTTGAATACGTATCCATAGAGAAGGATGAAAAGAAATACATGATCATCTATGCCGAGCTAACTTAAGAAGAAGAAGAAGAAAGAGCATTAATTATGGTGTTGAAAAAGTTCAAAGAAGCAATCGGCTGGGGGTTGAGCGGCATCAAGGGGATAAGCTATTCCACGTGCATGCATAAAATCAACCTAGATAAATGAGCTAAACCCATCCGAGATGACTCAATCCCAACATGATGGAAGTTGTGAAAAATGATATTTATAAGCTTTTGGCCGAGGGAATCATTTATCACATTGTAGATAGCGAGTAGGTGAATCATGTGCATCTGGTATCCAAGAAAGGGGGCATTACTATGGTCGAAAATGATACGGGCGAGCTAGTGCCAATGCGATCAGCAACTGGATAGAGGATGTGCATCGTTTTCCACAAGTTGAATGCGAACATAAAGAAAGAATACTTCCCACTTCCGTTCATTGACCAAATATTGGACAAATTATTCAGGCATTAATTTTATTGCTTTCTTGATGGGCTATCGGGCTACTAACAAATAATCATCGTGCGGGAGGACCAAGCGAAGACGGCTTTCACTTGCCCTTTTGGGACGTTTGCCTACTGAAGGATGCCTTTTACGTTATGTAATGCCTCAACTACATTTCAACGATGCATGCTATCCATTTTCTCTGGCATGATTGACGACTATATAAAGGTATTCATGGATGATTTCTCCATTTTTGTCTCTTCATTTCATACTTTTCTTGATAATTTGTCTAAAGTCTTGTCTAGATGCGTTGAGTCTAATTTAACATTAAGTTGGAGAGAAGAGTCATTTCATGGTACCAATTGGCATTATTTTAGGGCATATTGTGTCAAGTAAGGGCATTGAGTTTGATAAGGCCAAGGTCGATTTGATTGAAAAACTACCCTCTCCTATAAGTATGAGAGGGATAAGGAGTTTCCAAGGACATGTCGGTTCTTATTGTAGGTTTATAGAATATTTTTCTAAAATTAGCCAATCCCTTTGTAAACTTCTTGGCAAGACGTGCCTTTTAATTTTAACAATGATTGTTTTGAGGCATTTAACACTCTCAAGGAAAAGCTTACTTCCACCCCGGTGGTCGTTGCCCCCGATTGGTCCCTACCATTTGAAATCATGTGTGATGCATCTGATATGGCGGTACGGGCCATTTTGGGGTAACGTGTGGATAATTGCTTAGTTTTTTACAGTGCAGATTTGATGCTTAATGATACCCAAGTTTACTATACCACCACCGAGAAGGAGTTGCTTGTGGTACTTTTTTCCTTAGATAAATTTGATCGTATATTATTGACTCAAAAGTGATTGTGCATTCTGGCCATGCAGACTTAAGGCATTTACTGAGTAAAGCTCAAATGAAGCCTAGGCTCAATCATTATTGCTATCACAAGTGTTTGATGTTAAGATTAAGAATATGAAAGGATGCGAAAACGTAGCAGCCGATCATCTGTCGTGTCTTATTCCTAACCATGAGAGTCTAGGTCGCAAAATAATGAACGCATTCTTGAATCATTTCCATATGAAAATATGTCTGCTATTGATTCGATGGTATGGAAATATTGTCAATTATCTTGCATGTGGTGTGTTAAAACCTAACATATCCTTTCAAGAGATGAAGAGATTTCTTGCTAAGTGTATGTGCTTCTTTAGGGATGATCCATACTTATTCAAGCTTGGTAAGTATGAAATTATTTGAAGGTGTGTGACCGTGGAAGAACATGAGGACATAATGCGAGGTTGTCATGAGGCCGCATGTGGGGTCCATTTCGATGGAAGAAAGACCGCTTTCAAAATACTTCAATCAGGACTATATTGACCGACCATCTTCAAGGACACCCATGAGTTTTGCCTAAGTAAAAGGAGAAAAGAGATGCCTCTCATCATCTACCAAGTAGTTGAGATCTTTGACATATGGGGCATCGACTTTATGGGCCCATTTATGAATTCATTTAGCTTCAAGTATATTCTTGTGGGTGTCGAGTATGTATCAAAATAGTTCGAAGCAATCCCAACATGATCTTGTGATGTAAAAGTAGTTGTGAAATTTGTGCAAGAGAATATCCTTAGCCGGTTTGATTACCCTAAGGCGATTACAAGTAATGGTGGCTCGCATTTTTATAACCGTTTGATGGATGCTCTAACAAAGAACTGTGTAAGTGGCAGCAAATAAAGGGAATTCTTGAGAAGATCGTGCAACCCTCTCAGAAAGATTGGTGAAGAGGCTTAATGATGCTTTGTGGGTACACCAGATGATGTATAGGATGACTATTGGGATGTACCCTTACCGATTAGTTTATGGGAAAGCGTGACATTGTTCGACCTACATGAAGTCGTATTCTCAAGGAAGACTTAATTGAAAAAATAATTATTGATCACACGAAAATAATAAATTAAATCCTAGATACTCTAATTAAATTTGAGCAATTTGGAAAAAATAATAAAGGCAAATTGAAAATGAAGAATAATTTAATGAAGATACTCAACCAACTAGCAAGTACTTTTCAATTCAAGTTATGGAGAAAAAATATGATGGGATTCGACTTCATTTGCTTGAATCTTCAATCTCGGTAAAAATAAATAAAGTCCACACATAATATTATTAAATCATGGCATACTAATAAAACCCAATTACTTTCGTATTCATGAGTTTTATTAGATGATTGCAACAATCCATAAGATCCATATACTTTCGTATTCATAGTTTTCTTTTATGAACAAGATTAAATAATATATTATGTGAATAGATGATACGTTTTCGATTCATATCCACTCTCAATTGGATTTATTCTGGCAACAAAATGATCTCTCTACCTCTTCTATTACATAAGACTAATCAAAAGATAGCCAATCAATCGATTACTAAAATATTTCAAATCCAATTAAGAAATTTGAACAATAATTAATTACCCTTCATGTTAATTCAAATGAATTTACCTAACCCTAGATTTGAAGTTTAGCTCATCATACTTTTGGTTGATTCAAAAAAATAGAAGGATGCATACATCATCATGCTATGAAATGAATTTAAGAATAATTAAATCATGCACAAAAACAAAAAGAGAAAAATAATTACTTGAATATTAATTCCGGATCTTGAATTACTCTCTAGAAACTCCAACTAGATCTCAAAAAGATAAAAATAATTTAAGTATATATTTCTAGGGTTGAATAATATTTAATTGGACTCCTAATACCTTATATTTATACTAGGGAACAAGTTGGAGGAGTCCTGAACAAAAAAAAAAGAAAAAACTAAAAAAATGTGTTGGCCAGCAAAGTGAGAGCCGAATCACTCTTCTTGAAGGAAAGTGAGTGACGACTCACTTTGCCCCCAGGCGCCTCGCTCACTTGTGGCCGAGCGCTGCGCTTGGCGTTCACTCGTCGCATGCAGCTCGATCGGAGATAGGATCTCATGAACTGCCCTGCTCCCTGAGCTGACCTAGCTGCAGAGGGTGACTGGATATATGGATGGTATCTTTGCTAGCTAGCCTGATCTCATAGCAGAAACGGGTTCCTCTAAATCAATAAGGCACTCTCTAAGTGGAGAATAACTAGTGGAATACCCAATAGCTAGAAATTCCGGAGATAAATCTCCGATCCAAGATAGCAAGAGATCCACTTTTTATCATATGTATCTAAGGGATTCCCCTCCGAAAACCGAGCATTTTAAGCTAGGGGTGACGGGATATGTGTTGGAATATAAAACGCAGTGGAAGCGAAATTCATTAATCGAATAGATTTAGTTTCATAAGCTAACCAACAAAATTGCGGATCTATTTAGGCTTGTCAATTAATTCATTAAACAGATTAATTAACAATTTAAATATATGTATTTACGCAGTAGAATTAATAATTCATATCTTTGAAGCGAAGTGGTAGAAAAATCCCTTTTGGATCGATCGAGCTACTCCACATACTCCTCTTCGATCTTCTTGTGTTTCTACCTCAAGATCTTCTAGAGTATATCCCGCCTATGTACGGATGTCATGTGGGCAACAATCTACCGGACTGCTTGGACTGTGATATGGGTCGGCCGAGCCACTTTGCTTCCAAAAATTACCTTACTAATTTTCTCTCTATTTTTTTTTTTGAATATTTGTGTATTTGAAAAAATATTGTGTTAGCTAAATTGTGGAATCCAAGACACAAGTCAAGATCCACAATTAAACACAAATTAGAGAAGAAAATTGAAATTCTTGTGCCAAAAAAGAGTGAAAAAATCGGCCACCATATGTGTCGTATTTATAGGTGTTTTGGGCTACTTTAGGGACCTTAAGGAGGATAAGGTAAGGACTCCCAATAAAGATCATCTTTCCAATATTAGGACTCTTCCTAATATGATGACTCTATTAATATCAACTTAGTCCACTAAAAGGTTGATATTGCACTTCCTACCAAAATCCCAAACTACGAAATTGGGCTCTCTTTTGAATTAATTATTTCCCGTGTTTAAGATATTCCATGTCCATTAATTAATTTAAGCGACTGACAGCTTTTAATTAATTAATGTGTTATACATGAGTATACCACTCAAGCTTTATTATTATATCGGAAAATTAATTCCACCTGCAGGGTTTAATATAATAATCCTTTCGAGTGCCTCAAGGGACATGATCAACCCGACTGGTCGGGACACGTTTTGTAGCTATAATATTAATTATTATATAAATAATAATATTGCCCAAAATATCGAGCATATTGAGTCAATCATTTTGGCTCTCACCCATGATAAATCAAAGCAATAAATATTAAATATATAATTAAATATTAATCACTAGAATTAAGAAATAATAATTGTCCGAGATGTACGTTCTTCTTATAGTCAGTACAGAAGAATCTATCTCACCTCGATCCTGTTCAACGTATACCGAATACGCTAATATATGCTAATGGTCAAGACCAACCAATCTCAAGTATATATTACAACCTCTCACATAACGGTCTAATGCTATATAGGTTGTGAACTAATTATTACTATATAAGGAACCGATAATGTGATCTTTTGTGTGACACGACACACCACATTATCTACAATATAAAGTAATTTAGACAACATTGGCATAACCATAGCATGAATAAATATGCAAAATATGTGAAAAACGAATTAAATATTCTCTTAGATAAAGACCGGAAAATTAGGTAATAAAAGCATAAAGTATGCTTTGATGTATACAACCCTAACAATCTCCTACTTATACTCAAAACATGCTTTTGAAGTATACTATATAGACTATATCTATCTATCTCCCACTTATACTCAGAGCAATCCTGCCATACATCTCAACCCCATTCCTTCCACATGCCCTTCAAATGACTTTGAGGGCAACCCTTTCATGAAAGGATCAGCTAGGTTGTTTTCAGATGCTATCTTGGAGACAATAATCTTCCTTCTCTTCACAAAATCTCGAATGATATGATATTTGCGCTTGATATGTTTGCTTGCTTTGTGGGCCCGTGGTTCCTTCGAATTTACAACAGCACTGGTATTATCACAATAAAATGTAATACTCCTATGCAAATTAGGAATCACACCCAAATCCTTTAGGAAGTACTTGAGCCATACCGCCTCTTTAGCTGCCTCTGAGGCTGCTATATACTCGTCTTCCATGGTAGAGTCCGCTATGTATTTCTGCTTCACACTCCTCCATGTGATGGCTCCACCTCCCAAAGTGAAAACATATCCGGAAGTTAATTTTGACTTTTCTTTGTCCGCACTGAAATCTGAGTCAGTGTAACTAAAGGACAAAGTGTATCCGATTGATATACAAGCATATGATCCCTAGTCCTTCTCAGGTACTTGAGTATATGCTTGACAGCAATCCAATGTCCCGGTCCTGGGTTCGACTGATATCTCGCCACCATGCCCACAGCATGACAGATATCAGGCCTAGTGCAAAGCATAGCATACACGAGGCTTCCCACTGCCGAAGCATAAGGGACCACTTCATGTCATCTATCTCCTTCTGTATCCTAGGACACATATATTTAGATAGCTGAATTCCATGTTTGTAAGGTAATAAACCTTTCTTGGAATTCTCCATACTAAATCGCTGTAGCACTGTATCGATATAGGATACCTGAGATAAGCACAACATCCTTTTCTTGCAATCTCGAAAGATCTTAATACCAAGGATGTGCCCGGCTTCTCCCAAATCCTTCATATCGAACTACTCAGAGAGCCATACCCTTACGTCTGATAATACCTTTACATTGTTTCCAATTAGAAGTATATCATCTACGTACAGTACAAGAAACACTAGCACATTTCCATCGCACTTTTTGTATACACAAACCTCAATAGGACACTGTTCAAAACCATATGATTGAATGACCTCATCAAATCGCATGTTCCAAGACCTTGATGCTTGCTTGAGGCCATAAATATCTCTCTTAAGCTTGCACACTAAGTGCTCCTCTCCTTCAGCAATGAATCCCTCAAGTTGGCGCATATATATTTCCTTATCAAGACTCCCGTTCAAGAACGCAGTCTTGACATCCATCTATTGGGTTTTCTATGCATCGAATATTATTAATCGGAGTAAAAACGCAGCGGAACAATAAATGTGAAAACCCAATTTAGAATCTTATGCAGTAATTTAATTGTTTGATTAAAGGGTTAATCGAATTACCTTAATCCGATTGAACAGTTCTAGATCCGGACTAGAAGCAGATGAATATCTCCTTCCTCTTTTGGTGATCCACACACGAACAATTCCACAAGCCGGATTGCTAGATCCTTACGAATAATATTGATAAATAGTACAACACAAGTTCCTTACAAGAAGAATTGTACTATTGATCAAGACCAACTAAGGGAAGAGGGTTAGAAGACCGACTTCGTTCTCCTACAGTATGAGGAAGAGGTCGACTTTTTCTTCTTCTTGGAGAGGGAGGCAATTTTCTTTTGAGTTCTTATGACAACTCATTGTCATGGATCTCTTATTTATACTAAGTAATCCCTAGATTCAATAATATAGTATTTTCTTAGTTGCCCTCAACTTATTAAATAATACAATATATATAATATCCAATATTATATATTACTTATTATTTAATCTCCTTATAAATATAATATCCAATATTATATTTATTATTTCCAGTTGATATTTATTCCTACTTGTCTATAATTATCGTACGTGCGACCCAAAAGGCTTATATTATGTTGGCAATTATTTAATACCTTATTAAATAATAAATCATAAGCGGCCTCTAGCAATACATTATGATTACCCAAATAATATAAGTTAATAGTCCATTAAACCTTTTAACGTTTCAAATCCATTTGTCACGCGATATCATATTTGAACTAAGTCATGGAGTCTGTCATACTTATTTATGTTCAAATGCTTTCTCGATCTTAAGTAGACTGATTGAATCAAATGACTCTTCATTTGAGCATGACCATGTATTTCCTCCAGTCCTACTTATCGAGGGGCCCAACAGATATCTCTCTCACTTAAGAGAGGGATAAATCCCCATCTTGATTATTCATTGCCCTCTACATGACTCCCATTAATCCCGATCGCTAACCTTTATGATCACCATGTTTCAGATGACGTTGGATTACGCCAAGGCATAGCAGTTATCATCTTGGACTCTATGATAATCTCAGGTTCAAGGATTTATTGACATACTGTTATATTGAGATTCACTTATGACATTTTCATGCAGTGATCTCAATGCGGGTCGGTCCAGTATTATTTCTCCAACCAATACCCATAAGATTGATCCCTACCATACGCATAATCATCTGATGATTATCAATCAAACTTATACTAGTATATTAATCACTTGAGTCTCTACTCAACGCGATTTTACCAGGGACGTTTGAATAATCTTATTATTCGTGAATAACTATTATTCGATTATTATAATATTAAAACACACACACATTATAATAATCAATGAGAAATAAATGATATCAAATAACTTTATTTAAATGTGACAATTACAAATCTAGGCACATCAAATGTCCTAGGGCACTATTCCCAACAATCTTCCACTTGCACTAGGACCATTCATTCATGACTTTTAGTCCTATCGCTCTAGCATGCTCAACATGCTTTCCTTGTGAGAGAGGCTTGGTAAGTGGATCTGCAACATTCTCTTCTGTTGCTACTTTGCATATTTTAATATCTCCTCGTCTAACGATCTCTCTGACTACGTGATATTTTCTGAGTATATGTTTGGAATTGTGATGGGACCTAGGCTCTTTAGCCTGTGCAATAGCACCATTATCGTCACAATAAAGGCTTATGGGACCCTGGATGGTCGGCACCACTCCTAGTTTGGTAACGAACTTCTTAATCCATACGACTTCCTTAGCTGCATCCGATGCTGCCAGGTACTCAGCTTTTGTAACAGAATCAGCAACCGTGCTTTGCTTGGAACTCTTCAACTCACAGCACCTGCATTCAATACAAACACATAACCAGTTTGCGATTTGAAATCGTTTCTGTCGGTTTCGAAACTTGCATCGGCGTAACCTCTTACAGCTAGCTCATTTCCCACCTCTCCATAAACTAGGAAATCATCCTTAGTTCTTCTCAAGTACTTTAGGATGGTTTTCACTGCTGTCCAGTGACTTTCACCTGGATTCGATTTGTATCGACTTGTCATACTAAGGGCAAACGATACATCTGGTCGAGTACAAATCATGGCATACATGATTGATCCAATAGCCGAAGCGTATGGTATCCTGCTCATGCGGGCTCGCTCATCAGGAGTCTTAGGACTCTGAGTCTCACTCAGATGAATGCCATGTGACATTGGCAAGAGTCCTCTCTTGGAGTCTTGCATATTGAACCTCTTCAATATTTTATTAATGTATGTACTTTGACTCAGACCAATCTATCTCTATAGATCTTTATCTCAAGAATGTAAGCAGCTTCTCCTAAGTCTTTCATTGAGAAACAACTTCCCAACCAAGTCTTGACTGTCTGCAAGGTGGGAATGTCATTTCCAATGAGTAATATGTCATCTACATATAAGACTAAGAAAACAACTATTCTCCCACTAACCTTCTTGTACACACAAGGTTCATCTTCATTTTGAATGAACCCAAACTCTTTGATAGTTTCATCAAAACGAAGATTCCTGCTCCGAGAAGCCTGCTTCAACCCATAAATGGATCTTTGAAGCTTGCAAACCTTTTTAGAATTTTCTGGATGAACAAAACCCTCAGGTTGTGTCATGTACACATCCTCGAGTAAGTTTCCATTAAGGAATGCTGTTTTGACATCCATTTGCCATATTTCATAATCATAGTATGCGGCAATGGCAAATAAAATTCTAATTGATTTAAGCATGACTACCGGCGAAAAGGTCTCATCATAGTCAACACCATGAATCTGTGTATAACCTTTTGCCACTAGTATAGCTTTATATGCTTGTAGATTATCATCCATGTCTTTCTTCTTTTTATAGACCCATTTTCACCCAATGGTTTTAACACCCTCAGGTGGATCTATCAAGTTCCAAACTTGATTGTCATACATGGATTGCATCTCAGACTTCATGTCTTCTAGCCATTCCTCGGACTCTGGTCCTGAAGCAGCTTCTGTATAGGTACTAGGCTTATCATCTATGAGCGATGCATCATCATCTTCTGTTACGAGATAACCATATCTCTCAGGTTCATATCGCATCCTATCAGATCTACGTGGGACTTGTGTACTTTGAATGGGCTCTTCAACTGATTGTTGAGCTTGTTCGGTTTCCATTGGTGAAGCAATATCTTCTTGTGGTTCTCGAGTTTCCTCGAGAATTACTCTTCTCCCACTGTCTCTTTTGGAAATAAATTCCCTTTTTAAGAATACAGCATTTCGAGCAACAAACACTTTGTTCTCTGCGGGCTTATAAAAGTAATATCCTTTAGTTTCCTTAGGATATCCCACAAATAAACATCTTTCAGATCTGGCTACCAGTTTTTCAAACACTTGGCGCCTTACGAACGCTTCACAACCCCAGATCTTTAGAAAAGACAAGTTTGGTCTTTTACCAGTCCATTTCTCAAATGGTGTCTTTTCAACTGCTTTAGATAGAACACGGTTAAGGGTGAATGCTGCTGTTTCTAAGGCGTGACCCCAAAATGATAATGGAAGCTCTATTCGACTCATCATGGATCGAACCATATCTAATAAAGTTTGATTCCTCCTCTCGGACACTCCGTTATACTGAGATGTGCCGGGAGGAGTAAGTTGCGAAATAATTCCACAACTCCTAAGATGATTATCGAATTATTGGCTCAAGTATTCCCCACCTCGATCTGATCGAAGGGCTTTAATTGTCTTGCCAAGTTGATTTTGTAATTCATTCTGGAATATTTTGAACATTTCAAAAGATTCATGTTTATACTTCATAAGATAAACATATCCATATCGGCTAAAATCATCGGTGAATGTAATGAAGTATTGGTATCCGCCTCTGGCATGAGTGCTAAGAGGTCCGCATACATCAGTATGTATTAGGCCTAATAGATCACTAGCCCTTTCTCCATAACCGGTGAAAGGATTCTTCGCCATCTTGCCCAATAAACAAGATTCGCATGTCCCATATGATTCATAGTCAAAAGAGTCTAAAAGTCCATCATTATGGAGTTTAGAAATGCGTTTCTTGTTTATGTGACCAAGTCGACAATGCCATAAGTAAGTCGGATTAGAATCATTGATCTTAGGTTTCTTGGATACAATGTTATAGACTTCCAAAGTGTCGGACTCATCTAGATCAATATTGTAAAGGCCAATATATAACTTTGCAGTACCATAAAGCAAGTCATCAAAGAAAATACGAATGATCTTATTCTTAATAAGAAAACTGTAACCTTCACAATCTAATGTAGAAACTGAAATAATATTCCTATTCATAGTAGGAACATAATAGCAATTGTTCAAAACTAACAAAAGCCCATTGGGCAAAACTAGATCATAATTTCCTACGGCTAGTGCAGCAACTCTTGCTCCATTGCCGACTCTTAGATCTACTTCCCCTTTCTTCAGTTCTCTACTGCTTCTTAACCCCTGCACATTTGTACAAATGTGAGATCCACATCCAGTATCTAATACCCAGGATTTAGAGGTAGATAAGTTAACTTCTATAACAAATATACATGTGGCAGTCTCACTGCCCTTGGTACGCTTTAGCTCTTCCAAGTAAATCTTGCAATTTCTTTTCCAGTGTCCTGGTTTATTGCAATGATGGCAATTTCCATCTTTGGGAGCTTTAGCCTTGAAACCCGGCCTAGTAGGGTCTTTAGATTTGGCAACTTTTGCCTTACCTTGCCCTTGCCTTTGTTCTTAAAGGATTTCCCTTTGCTGACAATCAACACATGGCTTGTTTCTTCTTAATATTCTGCTCAGCCGTTTTAAGCATCCCATGCAGCTCAGCAATGGACTTCTTCATCTCATTCATATTATAGTTCATAATGAACTGACCGAAACTTTCGGGCAATGAGTTTAGGATCACATCCGTGGAGTTCTCCTTAGAAAGTGGAAAACCAAGCCTTTCAAGATGATCAATATATCCTTTTATCTTGAGCACATGAGCGCTGACAGATGTCCCCTCAACCATCTTGCAAGCATACAAGGCTTGAAAGGTCTCATACCTCTCTTGCCTAGCATGCTTCAAGAAAGTTTCCTTGAGGTGAGCATTTAGCTCATAAGCCTCCATTTCCTCCAGATTCTTCTTAAGTTCTGGACAAATGGTGGCCAACATAAGACAACCGACATCAATGGAATCATCACAATGTTTCTTCCATTTGTCTTTTGTTGCTTTGTTTTCATTGTCAGTTGGCTCATCGGGAATTTCTTCCTTAAGAATATACAGCTTTCTTTCTTGCTTGAGAACTATTCTCAGGCTCCGGATCCAATCCAGATAGTTGCTGCCGTTTTCTTTGAGCTTGTCCTTCTCAAGGATAGATCATAGTGAAATGGTGGATTTGTTGTTTGATGCCATTCTACAAAATTCAATATGCAAAATATTTAGTCACAATATTTTATTTCTCGAAAAATACTCCCACTAAAACAAAGTACCCTCAATTTACAATATATGTAGTTTTAGTGGGCTAAGATCCCATTTCGCACAATCCTAAACTCAGCTTTGGCATGACGCCTAGAATTGAGCTACTTTAGGTGGATAACTCTTTATCGATTACATCATATGTAACTCTTAGATTATATCATGGGATTTGGCATCGTATGCCCAATCATGTTATAATCTCATCTTATGCCTTAAGGTTCAAAACTATTTTGATTTCCAAATTCATTAAACGTATAGGTATCACCATTACCTATCCTACCTTACTAAGATAATCCGAGTGCCCAGCTTTGGCATGACCCACTCATGATGATCGAAGTCTTGATAGATGTTTTTCAAATGAACGGCATTTTAAAATTTTAACGAGGGATTTTTATCCTATGTTAATGTCTATGTTTGCTAACATACATCTAAACATACATAGCATCACATACATGCATAAATTTAAACATACATCGCATCACATGACAATGAAAGCATATGACCGTGTATAGCATGACCATAATCCTAACGTGATTTTCATGAGCCAACATGAAAATCACAAAGGTCAATCTAAAGGGTTAAATATGGTCTTCATTGATCTTCCCAACTCCTTGGAACGTCATACGCGATCAATTTGCTCCTCGAGTCCGTCTTTCTCGTCCTTCTTGTCTTCATTACATTAATGAAATTTAATACCACACTAATAAATTAAATTACAAGAAGTGCAAACGACACGCAGGCCATAAAATAATAAGCAATTTAAATAGACGACTCGCAGGCCATAAAATCAATTATAATTAAACGACATGCAGGCCGTAAAACCAACCCATAAGAAATTAAATTATCCAATCACATTGGTCAAATTATGGTCATGCCATACACCACACACATACCATAAATAATTATCAAATAATTAATAAAAGTATGTAATTATAGAAATTAAAATCTGTCTGACAGTCAGACTATAAATAAAATTTTAGTCATTACATGAACAAATATGGACTTGGCCGAGATGGTTGTCTTTGTGTCCTGGAAACAGGTCCGCCCGGGTTCGAAACCCGGCGGTTGCAGTTGCAATATTTTGCAACTATTATTGTCAAATTTACTTTTATATTAAAAGAACTTATAAAAAGAACTACCGAAAACTACTGAAAATTTACCAAAACTTGTCCCAGCAGAGATGGTAAAGCGCTGGATTTCAGTTTAAAGGACTCGGGTTCGAATCCCGTGTTTTGCGGAAATTATTTGCCATATTTTAAAAAATAATTTCTAGCCTTTTATAAAAGATCTATGGTATACTTTCCAAATAAAATCTGCAGACCACATGGTAACACGGCACTCTGGTGTCCCATCGACCAGGGATCGAATCGCTGGAATTGCTGTAATATTTTTGATGATTAAAATTGCCCGCGGGTCCACACCCGACCCGACCCGTCTCGAAATAGATCTGTTCCAGAACAGTTCTAGAGCAGAAATTCGCAAAAACAGTCCATAAAATAAATTTTTGACAATCCGATTTAATCAAATTAAACCAGAAAAATTATTTTATTAAATCTATATTTTATAAACATAATCAAGAACATAATTTACACATAAATATGTTCTACACAAACAATTAAATTACATGCAAGTTGGCTCTGATACCACTGTTGGGTTTTCTATGCATCGAATATTATTAATCGGAGTAAAAACGCAGCGGAACAATAAATGTGAAAACCCAATTTAGGATCTCATGCAGTAATTTAATTGTTTGATTAAAGGGTTAATCGAATTACCTTAATCCGATTGAACAGTTCTAGATCCGGACTAGAAGTAGATGAATATCTCCTTCCTCTTTTGGTGATCCACACACGAACAATTCCACAAGCCGGATTGCTAGATCCTTACGAATAATATTGATAAATAGTACAACACAAGTTCCTTACTAGAATGATTGTACTATTGATCAAGATCAACTAAGGGAAGAGGGTTAGACGACCGACTTTGTTCTCTTACAGTATGAGGAAGAGGTCGACTTTTTCTTCTTCTTGGAGAGGGAGGCGATTTTCTTTTGAGTTCTTATGACAACTCCTTGTCATGGATCTCTTATTTATACTAAGTAATCCCTAGATTCAATAATCTAGTATTTTCTTAGTTGCCCTCAACTTATTAAATAATCCAATATATATAATATCCAATATTATATATATTACTTATTATTTAATCTCCTTATAAATATAATATCCAATATTATATTTATTATTCCCAGTTGATATTTATTTCTACTTGTCTATAATTATCGTACGTGCGACCCAAAAGGTTTATATTATGTTGGCAATTATTTAATACCTTATTAAATAATAAATCATAAGCGGCCTCTAGCAAGACATTATGATTACCCAAATAATATAAGTTAATAGTCCATTAAACCTTTTACCGTGTCAAATCCCTTTGTCACGCGATATCATATTTGAACTAAGTCATGGAGTCTGTCATACTTATTTATGTTCAAATTATTTCTCGATCTTAAGTAGACTGATTGAATTAAATGACTCTTCATTTGAGCATGGCCATGCATTCCCTTCAGTCCTACTTATCGAGGGCCCCAGCAGATATCTCTCTCACTTAAGAGAGGGACAAATCCCCATCTTGATTATTCATTGCCCTCTACATGACTCCCACTAATCCTGATCGCTAACCTTTATGATCACCATATTTCAGATGACGTTGGATTATGTCAAGGCATAGCAGTTATCATGTTGGACTCGATGATAATCTCAGGTTCAATGATTTATTGACATGCTGTTATATTGAGATTCACTTATGACATTTCCATGCAGTGATCTCAATGTGGGTCGGTCTAGTATTAGTTCTCCAACCAATACCCATAAGATAGATCCGTACCATACGCATAATCATCCAATGATTATCAATTTAACTTATACTAGTATATTAATCACTTGAGTCTCTACTCAATGCGATTTTACCAGGGACGTTTGAATAATCTTATTATTCATGAATAACTATTATTCGATTATTATAATATTAAAACATGCACACATTATAATAATCAACGAGAAATAAATGATATCAAATAACTTTATTTAAATGTGACAATTACAAATCTAGGCACATCGAATGTCCTAGGGTACTATTCCCAACACCATCTACCAAATCTTCATATCCAAATGCGCAGCTATAGCTAAGAGAATCCGGATCGATTTAAGCATGGCTACTGGCAAAAAAGTCTCATCGTAGTCGATGCCCTCCTTCTGAGTGTAATATTTCGCAATAAACCTTGCTTTGAAGGTTTCAACCTTCCCTTTCGATCCTCTCTTACGCTTGTAGACCCACTTACTACCAATGGGTTTTCCATTGGGTAGCTCTACTAGCTCTCACACTTGATTAGAGTCCATAGATCCCATTTCGGATTCCATTGCTATTTGCCAGAATTCAACATCCTTGTCTTGAACTGCCTGCTTATATGTACATGGATCTGTTTCATCCTGGTCCGGAGAGTGGTCCGAAGACGCTCCCACATCGATGAAATGATCAGGTTAACGAACAACCCTCCCACTACAACAAGGCGGGTCCTTGGTTTGCATATCCACGATAGTGTCGATACGTGGTACACTAGGTGTTTGTACAATTGGTATTATCGAAATCTCGCCCCTAAGTTCCTCTAGAATGACCTCACTCCTAGGCTTGTGGATTATTACATAGTCCTCCTCTAAGAACCGGGTATTGGTGCTAATAATAACCTTCTGATCTTTAGGACTGTAGAATAAGCCACCCTTCGTTCCCTTCGGATATCCTACAAACACTCGTACTTCTATACGCGATGCCAACTTATCAGCTTCCTTATTCAGCATGTGTGCTGGTGAACCCTAAATCTGAACATGTCCCAGACTGGGCTTGCACCCATTCCACAGTTTTGTGGGTGTTTTTAGAACTGATTTCGAAGGTACCAAGTTTAGAATGTACGCCGCTGTTTCCAAGGCGTATCCCCAAAATGAAATAGGCAAATCAGAATAACTCATCATTGACCTAACCATCTCTAATAAAGTACGATTCCTTCGTTCAGCAACACCATTTTGTTGTGGTGTACCAGGCGCAGTGAGCTGGGAAGCAATCCCCTCATGTGCCAAGAAATCCAAAAACTCTCCACTAAGATATTCGCCACCACGATCAGATCGTAGTGACTTGTTACTTGGAACCCCTGCGAGTCATAACAAACATGATCAGTGGAGCCCGAATCTACTATCCAAGAAGTGATAGAACAGGCAGCCAGACATGTTTTGACTATTAGTGCATGAGACATACCTTTCTTAGGGAAGTCACTCTTGAAATGCCCCTTCAGACCACATTTATAGCATTTTTCCCTTCAGCTTTTTGTTTGCCTCGGACTGAGGAGCCTTGGACTGAGGAGCCTTGCCCTTAGCTTTGAAGGTTGCCACTTACTTCTGGCCAACCTACTTTTTCTTCTTTCCCCATTTGGGTTTTGAAGAACTAGCACCGGTTGCCACAAGAATTTGATGATAACCTTGTTTGAAGAGACCTTCGGCATATTGAAGCTCTGTCATAAGTTCCGCCAAAGTGTAAGTCCTATGGTTCATATTGTAGTTAAGTCGGAAATGCTCAAAGCTTCTTGGCAAGCTGTCCAAGATAATATCGACCTGCGACTCGGCATCGATAGTAGCCCCCATTATGCTCAGTTCGTTCAAATGAGACATCATTTTCAGAACATGATCCCTTACTGGAGTCCCTTCAGACATTTGGGTTGTCATCAACACCCTCATTGCATTTTGCCTAGCCGCCCGGTTCTGATGACCAAACATCTCGGTGAGATTTTTCATCATTTCCGCAGCTGAGGCCATCGTCTGATGCTGATGCTGCAATACATTTGTCAGTGAAGCCAAAATATAACAGCGAGCCATCTCATCAGACTTTTTCCATTTTTGGAATTCAGCCAACTCTTCATGAGTGGCATCCGTTTCTGGTTCCAGAGGGCTTTCCTCAGTTAAAACAAATTTATGCCCCTCGGCAGTCAGGACAATGTCAAGATTTCTTTTCCAGTCGGCAAAGTTAGTGCCATCAAGTTTATTTTCTTTGAGAATAACAGCTAGTGGATTGAAAAAGACATCTAAGAATAAAATTAAAACACCATTTATCACATAATTCGACGCAAAATGCATTGAAAAAACCACACATGCAAGCCACGTTAGTGTGGACATTTACATATACATTTTTCAAGTAGATTTAACGTCTTTAATTTTACTATCTAGTCAAGATGCATTTTGACAAGTAAAATTAATAGTTGGTTCCTCTTGGCCATGTATTAAATTAACATAGACTCCGATGGTGAGCTTATTAATTAATACACCTAGTGAACACCACAATTTAACAAACCATAGAATATTATTTAATGATAATGGTCCTACAGATGGAGAGGTCCTATCATAAAAAATAATATTCACCTTTTTGCTATCTATTTGAAGTTTAAAACTACTGAGCCAATAATCAGCACATCTGATGTGGAGGAAGACTCTAATGTCAACGCATGCTAATTATTTCACAATTTAAACCAAATATGGAGGCCAATTTGATTTTGAAAAATCAATTATTAAAATCACTTAGTTATTTTAAAAAATTAAGGTTTTTAATTTTCTCATCCTAACATGCAAGAAACATATCACGCATACATCCATACATGCCATTCATCAAAACAGTAAAAACCAACATAAAAAAAATTAGATAGTTAAATCCAATTATCATGGCTTTTATTCCTCGTTTTGAATAACGAGAAAATCTTTGGCTCTTTTACTCCCACTACTTCAAGTATCTCGTAACCTACTCTCGGTTGGGGCACAAAAAATTGCCAAATTTAGAAAATCTCTTCCATGCAAAATTAATTGCACAAGAAATTTCCATATTAAAATTATTGTGCTTCAACGGACGCAAAGAACGGCGGGTAAACGAACAGGACCATACACCGAGCAAACCTGCCCGGACAAAAACCCGACCCGCTGCCTGACCCGACCCGCTGTAATATCCGAAATTTCTTCTATAGTTGTTTAATATTATTTTATCCGAGTTATGTTGTACAACGTGGAATCTTTATAGTATGGATAAAATAAATAAAAGACTAAGATGTCAGTATTGGTATAATTGTCGTATTTAGTCGACAATTACATTTGAGGATATAATGTGTTGAGTATACGTATCCAGTATGTCGTATGTTCGTATTCTATATGTCGAGACGTTGGACAAGAATAGCTAAAAATGGCTAAGTATAGCCTGATTAGCGCACACTAATATTCAAGCTTAGCACACGCTATCGTGCAGGTTTAGGGCACGCTAAATGCAAAGGATAGCACACGCTAGTGCAGAACAGATCAGAGGAAATCTACGTGTGGACCCGGCCACTTTCGGCGCATGTTCCGATAAGGTCAACGGATTTTTGTTATGAAGGATTAGTGCACGCTAATGCATATTGTTAGCGCACACTGACATCAGATCGATCCAAAAGGAATCTTATCCTTGTCAGAGCTTTCGGCATGTGGATCCATCTTCGGAGCATACAGACAAATGAGTCAACTATGAGTAGCGCATGCTATGGTCGGACACTTGCGTACGCTAAATAGAGGTATTTACGTACGCTATTGCATGGGCATTGCATACGTAAATCATTGTACGAAGCAAGGCAGTAGCCTCTGGACTGCGATAGCGCACGCTATTTTGTGAAGGTAGCGCACGCTAATAACAGTCAGTATATATATGATTGCAGATGTGAATTATGTTCATTCGGCCATTCCTTCTCTTATTTCGATAGAGAGTTCATAGAGAGAAGTTTGAGTTTCCAAACACTGAGAGATGACCATTCTTAACAATAATAAGATGGAGAGCATGGATTAAAGCCTTGTTCTTGAAGATTATTGATGATTCTTGGAATGGAGTTCAATTGTTCTTCTTCATGGTTCTTCTACAAGGTAATTTTCGTATCTCTTTGTTAGTGTTTAGTTTTAAATGATGATTACCTGGGAGGGAGTATGTTGGATTATCATGTGATGATGTTATATGAGGTTTAATGGATGTAAATGACTTGGATTATGAATCGGATGATTATTTATATGTTAAAGGATGTTAGATTATGTTGCTCTGATGATTATGAACATCGTTTTGAATCACTTGGTGTTCTTGAAGAACTTATTGATGAATATACCATAGAAAGATGATTGTATGTTGGATTATCGATGTTTTAGATACAAAGATGAAATGTTCATATATAGGATTAAGTCATGTTGATTGATGATTGATTAATGGTATATATCGTGTGAGTATGATACCGAGATTGAATCTGGAAAGATTGTGATTGATCTTGGAGTATAATATCCTTTATACTCATATTTGTAATTGCCATATGTTGATCGTACCTGAAATGCATGAAACTGCATGTCATTAGCGCACGCTAGTGTTACTGGCTAGCACACGCTAATGGAAGCGACTTAGCGTACGCTACGTTAAGTGATTAACGTGCGCTATGTCAACAGACAGTGTACATAATTGTATTACGGTTGTGAGTTCGTAATGGACTGAGTTGGGTTGTTCGGACTTGTGGTTAATCGAGATATTGTTGAGCCGTTGGGTATGTAAATTGGTTATATCGATTGTTGATTGTTATCGAACTTGTTGTTTATCGATTATTGTAATAGGTTGAGATTATTGATCGGTGATTAGAACCATGCTTTGTGGTCGTGTTCGAGAATGTTCGTAGATTGCTTTGGCCAGGGCTGAGGAGCTCGTAGACGAAGGCAATGGAATTTGTAACGGCTTTCTCATCATTGTATAGGTATCGAGGCAAGTTATTACTTGCACAGTTTATAATATTTAATGAATGGTTTCAGTTTCATTCGTTTATAGTTCGTATAGCGATGATTATAATTGTGAACTCTAGAGATTTGGATTTTATGTGGTTTTCCGATTTTTGAGAGTTAAATCATAATGTATATGATATACTTTTGTTATTGGTATACTTGGGTATCGAGGATACATTGTGATAAAGACGAAGATATGAATTATCTGCAGTCCGTGATATTTTGAACCGTCGAATATTGAGGATAATGGTTGGTGATCGTTTAGACATTGAGATCACTCTCGAAGGACTCGGGGCAAGTACTCTAATCATTTTTATCATTTGTGTCGATCATGTCATGATATATTCGTGTATCGTTGTTGTCATGCATTTGTGCATTGTTGTTGTCGTGCATTGTGTACTGTAGTTTTGTGCAGTTGTGCATTGTTGTCATATGTCCACCATGCGTTGGTCCGACTGGATCAACATGAGATATCTATAGCTGTGTGCACTGGGTCGTTGGACAGGTATTTCCACCATGCGTTGGCCAGACGGGATCATCATGGGATATCTATAGATGTGTGCGTTCGATCGTTGGATTACCATGTGTTGTTGTTGTGCATATGTACATTATGGGTTTGCCATAAGTATGCATTGATGTGAGCATATTGACGGTGTCATATGAGTATGCATTTGTAGGTCTTGTGTTAGGACTGTGTCCGTATGTTGTATTGATCTGATCTCGGATTAGACTAACGTGATTTCGTCGTGGCATTTCATATCTTGAGGTATGTTCCGTATTTCCTTTGGTATTTGTCTTTGATGGACAATCGATTATCATGTTGAGATGTGATGATGTTACTCGATATATTGGGTTGGACAGAGTTAGTGAATTTCGTAACAGTGAGTTATGATAATGTTTTGAGAACCTTGGGCATTGTTGAGATATAGTACATATATTTCGGTATTAGCTTATTGTATTATTAAGGATACGAATCGTGGATTTTCATAAAGTTATGGCGGTAAGATTACATCGGTAGTATTCTTACTTAGTATCTCATTGGTATGTAATTATTGACGTGATGTGATGGTTATCATTGTTGGATATTATGGCTGTAACACCCCAAACTAGGCGACTATTACAGTGCCGTGGACCCCCGACTGGGACCCGCCAGGCGAATGAAAATTAATGACTTAAATAATATAATTGTAGTACCGAACCACATTATATCATCAATTACTCCGATGAGGAGCTTCATTACAACACACCCAAGATAATACAGAATACATGTATATTTTATATGGAGATAAAACATACAACACTGAATAAAAATGAGTATTCAAACGGAAGTCTGCAGTGGAAATAAAATGAAGAACACAAATGACTGAAAAGGACTGGGGCCCCCTACTAGTATCACTGGGACTCCTCGCCTTCAACGTTCTCTTCCCATGCTTTAGCCTTGACATGACCTGAAAACAACATCCCCCAACGGGGGTCAGTTACACAGAACAACAATCCTCAAGAGTTGAATAAACACAATCATGATATATCTTAATTATGAAATTACACTGAAGAGAAGCATCATAGTGCACCCGTAATGGTATGTGCAAGTGCACAAGATGAGTGTCCGGACACACCCGCCCTTGTACCTAATTAGTCTCACGGAAGTACGTTACCGTGTGCACAGTCCAATGTTTCGGTGAACCCGATCACATGACTATCATGTGCCCGACTAAAAATTCCACACATCCCCACCCGGCCACGCAATACGAACCCAGAAGGACACAAGAGCAAAAGTGACCAATGAATATTAATGAATAACAATACGACAAAGGTCAAGAATGACTCACCGGGATGACATAATAATGAAATGAATGATAGCTCATTGAAATGATTGGAACCGTCGTTCCTCGTGAATAAAATGATTATTTTGATAATTACAAGCCTCAACAAGATTAGTACACTATGAATGATTATGATTTATGAATGAACTACAACAAAAGTAATGAGTATCCTTTTAACCGAGTAAGAATTAACTTACTCAATACCGGTAAAGAATGTCCTTCCCCGAACAAATGTCATACAATGAGATGTCGGTCGCTCGAACAACCTTGAATAACATAATTACCCGCAATCCGTTCAATATACGTATCAAGCACGATTATAACTAACTCAAAACGTTGGTATGACAAAACCATGTTCATTGGGGCATTATAACAAACACGTTGTAACCAATCTTCGATTGTTTACGATCAACCTCATTTTATCCATATCAAACCTCCAAGGAGTGTTACAACCCAACAAAAACATCTTCAATGCCATCAATAATCCAATATGAATATCCAATTCGAGATTTCAACTACATCTAATCAAAAAACCCCAAATCCAAATCAATATTCAAAGTGTTATTGAATAATCCTTCAATAATCCAATGAATATTCATACAAACTCATAATCATATGTATATCTATTCATACAATATGATTATAAAATTCCAAAACATCATATCTCTACACAAAATCGAAATCCAAGATGTTGAAGAATTTACCTTTGAAGATCCAAACACTTTGATCCGATGAATTCGTGTTAAATCGACTATCCAAGCTTCCCAATCCAAGATATATGTTAAGAACACTCCTACCCAAGTGATGTGATGAAGAAAATCTCTCCCACGAACTTCTCTCTCGGAACTCAAGTGAAGGAATAAGAAAGATGAGCTCAACAACCCGTCCAGGTACTTAAGTACTGCCATTGTTACGGACGTAACTCGGCCTACATACGGCCATAACATCCCCAAGTCAACGGCCTTACGGCCGTAACCAGTCAACTCATATGGGCATAACTCGACCTCATCGAAAAATCTACCGACAAGCATACAGTCGTAACCGCACATGCCTTACGGGCGTAATTCGACTGATACAGCCGTACTCGGCAAAACTTACGGGCGTATGAAGCCTTCGTCGAAGCGACCGAACACCACCTTTCAATAAATGCGGCCATAACCGGCCAAGCCTTACGGCCGTACTGCCTCAACTTACGGCCGTATGTCGCAGCCCTTACGGCCGTAAGTCCTCTTCGTCTGAACTATCCTGAAAACAACGAACGTATGTTACGGCCGTAATGCTACGGGCGTAACTCGCTGCTGGACGCCAACGAAATGACAAGTCCGCCTATCGACTCACATCGCTGAATGATCCGACATACCATACTTGTATGAATATAATTAAGTCCAATAACATACGATAGACGATACTTCCAACAACATATTACCAATCACGATGATTATGACAATACTCTCGACTCGATTCTCATACGGAGATGAATGACGATCGATAAATGATACACGGCTAAAAAAATACGCCAACGATGAATACAAATGAATGAGTCATGAATGATGAATGATTATTAATGAGTGAATACTCCGACAGTGACAATTACTGAATGATAATGAGTGAATTACATCTGGGTATTACATACTCCCCCCCTTAAAAAGAGGTTCGTCCCCGAAACTAAGGGTCAAACAAATCGAGATACCTCTCCTGCATACTATCCTTGGTTTCCCAAGTAGCCTCTTCGACTCCGTGTCTAGACCACTGAATCTTGACCAAAGGAATCATCTTGTTCCTCAACTGCTTGATTCGCCGCTCTAAGACTTGTATAGGACGCTCCTCATATCCTCATACGAATGATCAATCGCGATCGCGATTTCGTCGAACTGAAGTATGTGACTCGGGTCGGCAACATACTTCCGCAACTGAGAGATGTGAAACACATTATGAATTCGGCTCAATGCCGGAGGTAAAGCCAATCGATAAGCCAGACTGCATACTCGATCCAAAATCTCAAACGGTCCGATGAATCTTGGACTCAACTTTCCCCACTTCCCAAAACGGAATATACCTCGACTCGTGGATACCTTGACCAAAACGTGGTCACCTGCCTCGAACTCTAATGGTCGACGACGATTATCTTCATATGATTTCTATCGACTCTGAGCGGTCAACAAACGACTCCTGATCAAAGCTACCTTCTCGCGGGCGGCTATAAGCATATCGGGCTCGGTGCCGATTGATTCTGATAAGTCATCCCAACATAAAGGAGATCGACAACGATGACCGTACAAGACCTTGTAAGGTGCCATCTTAATTGAAGCATGCAACTGTTATTGTACGTGAACTCAATCAACGGTAGTTGGGCTTCCCAATCGTCTTTCCAATCAAGGACGCATGCCCTCAACATGTCCTCCAATGTCTGAATAGTCCTCTCTGATTGTCCGTCGGACTGAGGATGAAAAGCTATGCTGAAATTAAGCTGAGCTCCCATGGCACGATGAACTGATTTCCAAAAATGTGACACGAATCGCCCGTCACGATTAGAAATGATACTCTTAGGAGTACCATGCAATCTCACTATCTCTTTGATGAATAACTGGGCAAGTCTCTCGGGACCCCACGTATCCTTAATCTCAAGGAAATGAGCTGACTTAGTAAACGGTCCATAATTACCCAAATTGTATTCATGCCACGACGACTCGTCGGCAAACTCGTGATGAAGTCCACTGAAATATCCTCCCACTTCCACTCTGGAATAGGGAGCGGTTTCAGCATACCCTCTGGTCGCTGATGTTTTATCTTGACTTGCTGACAGGTTAGGCATCTTGAAACAAATTCTGCGACTTCTCACTTCATATTACTCCACCAGTAATTTTGTTTCAAGTGTTTGTACATCTTTCTAGACCCTGGATGAATGGAATAAGGGGTAGCATGAGCTTCTCACAAAATCGAGTTTTTCAACTCGTCGTTCGCCGGTACGCATAACCGATTCTTAAATCGCAAAAGTCCATCCTCGTGGACCACAAATCCAGGGGCTTTCCCCTGAGCCACATCCTCTCGGATGCGCAACAAAAACGGGTATGAACCCTGATTCACTCTGATTGCCTCCTCAAGTGGTGATGAAATATCCAACATGCAAAGTTGCCCTTGCACTCGCTGTAACCAGACCTCGATCTCGGATCTAAGGAATTCCTGCTGAAGCTCCTTCTGAACTGTTAAACGAGCAAGCATTTGCTCCTGAATGGACTTACGACTCAAGGCATCGGCGACCACGTTCGCCTTACCTGGGTGGTACAGGATCTCAATATCATAATCTTTGATTAGTTCCAACCACCGCCTCTGTCGCATATTTAACTCCTTCTGAGTAAATTTATACTTCAAACTCTTATGGTCGGTGAAAATCTGACAGGTGACGCCATAAAGATAATGACGCCAAATCTTCAACGCGAATACCATGGCCGCTAGCTGTAGGTCATGGGTCGGATAGTTGACCTCGTAAGGTCTCAGTTGCCGTGAATCATAGGCAATAACCTTCCTATTCTGCATTAGTACACATCCGAGACCGTGTCCGGACGTATCACTATAAACCACGAATCCTTCCGTCCCTTGCAGTAAGGAAAGGACAAGTGCTGAAATTAAACAGCTCTTGAGTTCGTCAAAACTCTGCTGACACGCGTCGGACCATGTGTATTTCTTATCCTTTCGCAAAAGGTTCGTCATGGGTTGAGCAATTTTAGAAAACCTTCCACAAATCGCCGGTAATATCCTGCTAATCCGATAAAGCTTTGGATTTCCTTAACATTCTTTGGAGGTTGCCAATCTCGGATCGCCTCCGTCTTTTGAGGGTCGACACGAACTCCGTCTGATGAAATTACATGTTCGAGAAACGTCACCTCGGACATCCAGAACTCACATTTGGAAAACTTTCCATAAAGTTGCTCTCGTCTCAAGACGTCGAGAGCCTGATGAAGGTGAACTTCGTGCTCCTCTCTTGGTCACGAGAATAAATCAAAATGTCGTTAATGAAGACAACCACAAACTGATACAAATAGTCGATAAAAACCCAATTCATTAACTCCATGAACACCGTAGGTGCATTAGTTAACCCAAACGGCATTACCACAAACTCATAATGACCATAGCGTGTTCAAAATGCCGTCCTTGCGATATTCGACTCTCGGATTCGCAATTGATGATATACAAATCTTAAATTGATCTTGGAAAATACTGAAGCTTCATGAAGTTGATCCAAAAGATAATCAATACGGGGTAGAGGATATTTATTCTTGATCGTCACCCTGTTCAACTCCCGATAATCGATACACAAACGAAAAGAACCGTCCTTTTTCTTGACAAATAACACTGGTGCTCCCCACGGGGACGCACTCGGTCAAATATAACCCTTCTCGGTCAAATATTCTAATTGATTCTTTAATTCCAGCATTTCAGTCGGGGCCATCCGATACGGTGCCTTCGATATTGGAGACGTACCAGGCTCCAACTCAATTGTGAATTCCACATCTCGCTGTGAAGGCAAACCAGGTAACTCGTATGGAAATACATCGGCATATTCTCTCACTACCGGAATATCCGCCAACATTATTGATGATTTCCCGGTCTTGGTCATATAGCACCAACAACCAACACAACCTAACTGAGTAATTTCACTGCTTTCATCAAGTTGATGACTCTCCCGGAACAACTGGGATTACCTCCCTGAAATACGCATTCGACCCCATCGTCTGAAATGATAGTGACCATACGCTTACGGACACTAATGATGGCATCGTGACGATCTATCCAATCAATACCCAAGAAGACGTCGTCCCTCGGTAAATCTACCACAGTTAGGTCTGCTAACCAATCACGGCCATGAAGCTGAATCGAACAATCCCTAATCTCACGATTTCCGATAATTCGTCTACCATCAGGTAGACCAATGACATACGGCTCACAACTAGTATCACTACCCAGACGTAGTCTACTCAAACATGACTCGGAAATGAATGAATGCGATGCACTAGTATAAAAAAGTGTACACACAGGTTGAGATAGAATATGGAGTGTACATGAGATCATCCGTGCCTCCGGATCGTCGGTCCTCTTCATCTCATAAATTTGGGGCTTGCTAGTCCCTGCACTGGACGCTCCTGTCTGATGACTATGGGCTCCGCCTTTGTTTGCTCTTGTCATCTTAAACGACGCAGACTGAGTGGCTCGATTATGAACAACTTACTGCTTTGGGCCCTGGGATGACGCCGGAGTAGGTTTTGAGTCTCTTCGGCAAAAATGGGTCTTATGCTCAACAATCCCACAGTTATGGCATGTGATAGTCTGCCTCGGACACTTGGTGCTGAAATGACAAAGTTCTCCACAGTTGAAACAGGTGATGGCCGAACTGGCCACTCGGGACTGTGATTCCACGGGTCTGGGCGCCACAGGAGGTCGCTCAGAGAAAGTAGAGCCCGCATAAGGCTTATTGAAGGTTGCCTGACTGCCTTCAGACTGAATACGATTCTTAGACTTCTTGCTAGCATATGAAGGTTGTTGCTTAGCAATCTACTTAGCAGTAAGCTCATAAGTAAGAGCTTTCTCGATGAATTCGGCCATAGTGGTGCAATTGTGATTAAGCAACT
The DNA here is from genome assembly GCA_033398695.1 of Orobanche coerulescens. Lineage (NCBI taxonomy): Eukaryota > Viridiplantae > Streptophyta > Magnoliopsida > Lamiales > Orobanchaceae > Orobanche > Orobanche coerulescens. The sequence goes on along the minus strand of CM065816.1, from coordinate 110,305,304 downwards.
ACATCCGTATACGAGGTTTCAACCTCTTGCTGAAATACTTGATCTTGTCCGCCTCGGAGTGAATAATAGATGAGGCGAAAGGAAGAAGCTCCTGAAATTTCTCAGCGATGGCGAGAACATCATCGTCTGCGGAGGGGTTGGGAGTGAGTAATTCTGATAACTTAGCCTCTCTGAGTGGGGCCGGATAATACCTCTTCATCATGAGAGTCTTGAATTGTTCCCAAGTACATGCTCCGTCGGTGGGCTTCAACGATAACCACCATGAATGAGCACTCTTAGCCAGATAGTAAGCCGCAACTGAAACTTTATGCCCTTTGGGACACTCCACCATAGCAAACAACTTCTCGAAATGCTCAAGCCAGTGAGCAATATCCGCCAGCTTAGACGAGCCCTCAAAAGTAGGTGGTCTCTGGCGAGAGATGTCGCCAATAATACTGCTTACACCCCTTTCTTGCCCCTGAGGTGGCGGCGGAGGAGCCTGCTGATTCTGAGCTGTTGAGTTCTACATCGTCTCCATGAGGCGTGCCATCTGTGTCATATGGGCCATCATGCCCTGCATAAAAGCGAGTGGATCAACCCGAACACCTTCTGATTGAGCTGTGTCCCGGGTACGACTCCCTGACAGTGAATGATCATTTCTGGGTGAATGAGTGGCAGAGTCACTGCTCGATGAATTAGCATTATTCCTCGCGTTCGCGCGTGTATTCACACAAGATCTCGGGTTTCGGCCCGCACCGCGGCCTCTTCCCTGCGTCCTCTGCGTGCTCTCTCCATACTGAAGTAGGAAAGTCACAGGATAATTATAGATTTCGTATGAATATCGCATTATGATTACATCATGAAATGATGAATACGAGCATACGCGCTCTAACACAATGATTACATGAATGATCCACTTAAGTGACATGATTAGCTGATTAACATCTTTGAAATGATTATCTTGAACAAGTTAACAAGATTAATGATATGATCCTCAAGATCAACAACTGAACAGTGAAATGAACTGAGTGATTAATGAGTCTAACATGATCGACATGATCAAATGAAAATGATGATTGAAGATTGTTGACTGTTGAATGATGAATGAGTGATTCTTATTGCCAGAAATTATACCATGACGTCATAAATCTTACTGTTCTTTGGTCTGAGGGGCTAGGCTCTTTCACAGGTCATACGTGACGCGAAAGTCCAATGATACTAGTCTTATGAACGATGATTTCAAATGAGATATGACTCGGATGGTAGTATTCAAAATCACGCTCCGATACCAACTCTGTAACACCCCAAACTAGGCGACTATTACAGTGCGTTGGACCCCCGACTGGGACCCACCGGACGAATGAAAATTAATGACTTAAATAATATAATTGTAGTACCGAAAGACATTATGTCATCAATTACTCCGATGAGGAGCTTCATTACAACACACCCAAGATAATACATAATACATGTATATTTTATATGGAGATAAAATATACAATACTGAATAAAAATGAGTATTCAAACGGAAGTCTGCAGCGGAAATAAAATGAAGAACATGAATGACTAAAAAGGACCGGGGGCCCCTACTAGTATCACTGGGACTCCTCGCCGTCAACATTCGCTTCCCGTGCTTTAGCCTTGCCATGACCTAAAAACAACATCCCCCAACGGGAGTCAGTTACACAGAACAACAATCCTCAAGAGTTGAATAAACACAATCATGATATATCTTAATTATGAAATTACGCTGAAGAGAGGCATCATAGTGTGCCTGTAATGGTATGTGCAAGTGCACAAGACGAGTGTCCACACACCCGCCCTTGTACCTAATTAGTCTCACGGAGGTACGTTACCGTGTGCACAGTCCAATATGTCGGTGAACCCGATCACATGACTATCATGTGCCCGACTAAAAATTCCACACATCCCCACCCGGCCACGCAATACGAACCCAGAAGGACACAAGAGCAAAAGTGACCAATGAATATTAATGAATAACAATACGACAAAGGTCAAGAATGACTCACCGGGATGACATAATAATGAAATGAATGATAGCTCATTGAAATGATTGGAACCGTCGTTCCTCGTGAATAAAATGATTATTTTGATAATTACAAGCCTCAACAAGATTAGTACACTATGAATGATTATGATTTATGAATGAACTACAACAAAAGTAATGAGTATCCTTTTAACCGAGTAAGAATTAACTTACTCAATACCGGTAAAGAATGTCCTTCCCCGAACAAATGTCATACAATGAGATGTCGGTCGCTCGAACAACCTTGAATAACATAATTACCCGCAATCCGTTCAATATACGTATCAAGCACGATTATAACTAACTCAAAACGTTGGTATGACAAAACCATGTTCATTGGGGCATTATAACAAACACGTTGTAACCAATCTTCGATTGTTTACGATCAACCTCAATTTTATTCATATCAAACCTCCAAGGAGTGTTACAACCCAACAAAAACATCTTCAATGCAATCAATAATCCAATATGAATATCCAATTCGAGATTTCAACAACATCTAATCGAAAACCTCCAAATCCAAATCAATATTCAAAGTGTTCTTGAATAATCCTTCAATAATCCAATGAATATTCATAAAAACTCATAATCATATGTATGTCTCTTCGTACAACATGATTATAACATCCAAAACATCATATCTCTACACAAAATCAAAATCCAAGATGTTGAAGAATTTACCTTTGAAGATCCAAACACTTTGATCCGGCGAATTCGTGTTAAATCGACTATCCAAGCTTCCCAATCCAAGATATATGTTAAGAACACTCCTACCCAAGTGATGTGATGAAGAAAATCTCTCCCAAGAACTTCTCTCTCGGAACTCAAGTGAAGGAATGAGAAAAATGAGCTCAACAACCGTCTAGGTACTTAAGTACTGCCATTGTTACGGCCGTAACTCGGCCTACTTACGGCCGTAACATCCCCAAGTCAATGGCCTTACTGCCGTAACCAGCCAACTCGTACGGGCGTAACTTGACCTCGTCGAAAAATCTACCGACATGCATATGACCATAACCGCACATGCCTTACGGGCATAACTCGATTGATACGGCCGTAACTCGGAAAAACTTACGGGCGTATGAAGCCTTCATCGAAACTGACTGGAACACCCTACTCAAATTGTACGGCCGTAACCTGCCAAGACTTACGGCCGGCCTGCCTCAACTTACGAACGTATGCCGCAACCCTTGTGGCCGTAAGTCCTCTTCGTCCGAACTATCCTGAAAACAATGAACGTATGTTATGGCTGTAATGCAAGCATGTTACGGCCGTAACTCGCTGTTGGACGCCAACGAAATGACAAGTACGTCTACTCGACTCACATCGCTGAATGATCCGACATACCATACTTGTATGAATATAATTAAGTCCAATAACATACGATAGACGATCTTCCAACACCAGATTACCAATCACGATGATTATGACAATACTCCCGAATCGATTCTCATACAGAGATGAATGACGATCGGTAAATGATACACGGATAAAAAAATATGCCAACGATGAATACAAATGAATGAGTCATTAATGATGAATGATTATTAATGAGTGAATACTCTGACAGTGACAATTACTGAATGCTAATTACTGAATGATAATGAGTGAATTACAACCGGGTATTACAATGGCTGACCCCATCGTGGGCTTTCTCTTTAGGTTCTTAAAATATCAAGCTTGTAGCGATCGTGGAGAGATGGGCTTCCCGGAGGATACTAGCTAGGGCATATATTTGTGTATTGAGTTTCCTGATCAGTTGTTGTATTCCGCTGCTGGAGTATTTTAATTGTTTGTCTTTTTCCGCTGCGTGAGTATTTTTAAATGGCGTTTTGGTATTTGGTAACTTAGGTTATTTTGGCAATCGTTTTCTAAACTATTTTGTTGGTACGTGTAAACGATAGCTTAACGTATGTTTTTAAACTGTTGAGTTTTGGCATTTCGGGCCTCGTGGTTTTAAATGAGATTTTTACGATGGTTTTTGATAAACATATTTTATTAAGTCTTCGAATGTTTTTAAAGATAGTACCATCGTTCGCCTCTTAGGTGTTTGTAAATATTTGTTAAAATGTCTTTTAGCCTTGTGGGTTCCGTCTCGGGCCCCACGGCGTTGTAATATTCCTGGATGGCTCTAGGGTGTTACAAAATATGGTATCGGAGCTTAGATTGTGAAAACCTAGGCAGTCGCGTCGAGTTGGGTCGTGTTTTTGTCGCGTCATTCGAGTTGTCAATTTGACTAATACTAGAGCCCTAGATTTTTGTTGTTCACTTGGGCTTGTGTGTTTTTTGATTTACCAGTGTGGTACTGGGGTTGTTGTAAACTTTTCCAAATGATATTAACGTGTTTCTTCAGATAGAGTTGTGTTGTGTTCTCGAGTTGAACTGAGTTTGCAAAATGTGTGTATTGTAAATGTCTGTGTCGAGTATTTTCTAGAGTTGAGACATGTGCCAGTATCACAGGGAATCGTCGCCTTCACGATCTGTAAGTATTTGGATTCTTGAATTGTATTGAGATTTATTACCGAGACCCAATCGATTTTGAAATAGTTTTGTAACCCAGAACTTGGAGTCCGAAAAGAGTTTTCTATTTTTTTTAAACTTCTCGTAATGTGGAACGAGATATGGGCTGAGACCCTAATGTTTCAAAAGGCTTTTCTGTTTCCTAAAACTCCCGAGATTTGTAAAACACTTTACCAATCGTTTATCTATTTTATTACTACCTTTCGGGGTTTTGATTTACTTGTTCAAATGAGACTTCTCGGGTAGTCTTTCGTTGTGTTTGATTTATTGACTATTCAATGCTTTGTCATAGCATGGTTGAGGTGATCCAGGATGGGTTAATGGTTGACGTTGCGTGTCATATGTGGAAGAGGAGTTTTTGTCGGAGTCTATATATTGAGATTTTGGAACTCTATCGTGTGGTTTTTCGATGGAATGTCAGTGGAATTGGTCACGAACCGACTTGGTATACATGAGTATGGATGTAGTCGAGCATTTGCATAATTACATTTTATTTAATCGTGTGGATTCAAAAGAAACTGTTATCGAATACTTGCCATTAGCGAGCCAGTTTAATTTTTCGAAAATTGATTTCGTGATCTTAGGAAAATTTATGTTTTGGAGTTTTGAAACTCTTGAAAGAACTTTCGAAAATTTGTCTTCTTGACAATCTTACATGATTTCAGACTGGTTTTGAAAAGGTGACTGATATACGTCTGCATTTAGTGCATAGTGCATATCATGGTGAAGTTATGAGTGTGACTTACGAACTGGATAAGACATCAGTATGGAACGATGAATAGAGATTCGAACTTCAGTATGGTAGTTTGGTTATCGAGGGATGATCGGTTGATTGATCGGATAAGAAGAATATGCTGCGTATTGTAGATTCGGGTACAGAATATAATTTTAGAACTTTGGATTTTGTGAAATTGGGACATATGTTCTATGTGATTCCATTGGCATGATAGTAGTACGATTTTACCATAGTGATTTTTGAATGATTCCTTAGTAAGTGTAGAATTGAGGATGGTGACCCCAGGATGATTGTTTTGAATATTGATTGGTCATTCCCACTCCATGTATGATTTGGTATGTTCGCCGATTTGCGATTGGTTGTTCGTATGCCGAGGGGTATGTTCACCAGTCGGTTGTGTTTCGTTGAGATCCATTGTATGTGATTTGTTTAATGTTTTTAGAATTTTCTTCTTTCGTATATCGGTTTCTGTGGTTCTGTATTGATTGTGTTGGAGCTTACCATGCGATGGTATTCTCGGTTCTTATTGATCCTTCATCGGTAGTATTGAAGTTTATCATGTTGATGATATTCTCGATTGTGTTTTGACCTCTGGCTGGTCATATTGGAGTTTATCACGTTGATGATATTCTCGGGTAATTTGTTGGTTGATCATTTTTAATGATCGTATGAGCGTTCGAATTTTGTGTCGATGTTTCAGGATTTGTGTCGTTTTTATGGGCAGTTGTTTCTCAGATATATCGTGCATTATTGATTGTATCAGAATTAGGACTTGATTGTGCGATCAAGCAGACAAGATTTGACACGGATAGATTATTTCATCCAAAGATGATATATTTTGTTAAGACTCATGGAATGTGATTGTAAGCGTATTGAGGCTTTACAGTGAAGTCACTTGCTAGTATCTCAGGAGATCGTCGACTTTGCTCATTTGTAAGTATACTATTTTGGTTATTCGTTAATGATGATGATTGATCGTTGTCGTGATGGTTTCGGAATATTATGGTTGAGCGGTTTGATTGTTTTTCTATGACGAATTGCAAGTTTCGAGGACGAAACTTATTTTAAGTGGTGTAGTATGTAATATCTAGAATGTCTTCTACTGTTGTTTAATATTATTTTATCCGAGTTATGTTGTACAGGGTGGAATCTGTACAGTATGGATAAAATAAATGAAGGACTAAGATGTCAGTATTGGTATAATTATCGTATTTAGTCGACAATTACATTTGAGGATATAATGTGTTGAGTATACGTATCCAGTATGCCATATGTTCGTATTCTGTATGTCGAGACGTTGGACAAGAATAGCTGAAAATGGCTAAGTATAGCCTGATTAGCGCACGCTAATATTCAAGCTTAGCGCACGCTATCGTGCAGGTTTAGCGCACGCTAAAGGCAAAGGATAGCGCACACTAGTGTAGAACAGATCAGAGGGAATCTACGTGTGGACCCGGCTACTTTCGATGCATGTTCGGATAAGGTCAACGGATGTTTGTTATGAAGGATTAGCACACGCTAATTCATATTGTTAGTGCACGCTAAGATCAGATCGGTCCAAAAGGAATCTTATCCTTGTGAGAGCTTTCGGCGTGTGGACCAGTCTTTGGAGCATATAGTCAAACGAGTCAACTATGAGTAGCGCATACTATGGTCGGACACTTGCGTATGCTAAATAGAGGCATTTACGTACGGTATTACATGGGCATTGCGTACGTAAATCATTGTACGAAGCAAGGCAATAGCCTCTGGACTGCGATAGCGCACACTATTTTGTCAAGGTAGCGCATGCTAATAACAATCAGTATATATATGATTGCAGATGTGAATTATGTTCATTCGGCCATTCCTTCTCTTATTTCGATAGAGAGATGTTTGAGTTTCCAAACACTGAGAGATGATCATTCTTAACAATAATAAGATGGAGAGCATGGATTAAAGCCTTGTTCTTGAAGATTATTGATGATTCTTGGAACGGTGTTCGATTGTTCTTCTTCATGGTTCGTCTACAAGGTAATTTTCGTATCTCTTTGTTAGTGTTTCGTTTTAATGGATGATTACCTGGGGGGAGTATGTCGGATTATCATGTGATGATGTTATATGAGGTTTAATGGATGTATATGACTTGTATTATGAATCGGATGATTATTTATATGTTAAAGGATGTTAGATTATGTTGCTTTGATGATTATGAACATGGTTTCGAATCACTTGGTGTTCTTGAAGAACTTATTGATGAATGTACCATAGCAATATGATTGTATGTTGGATTATCGGTGTTTTAGATACGAAGATGAAATGTTCATATATAGGATTAAGTCATGTTGATTGATGATTGATTAATGGTATATATCATGTGAGTATGATACCGAGATTGAATTTGGAAAGATTGTGATTGATCTTGGAGTATGATTTCCTTTACACTCATATTCGTAATTGGCATATATTGATCGGTACCTGAAATGCATGCAACTGCATGTCATTAGCGCATGCTAGTGTTACTGGCTAGCGCACACTAACGGGAGCGACTTAGCATACGCTACGTTAAGTGATTAACGTGTGCTATGTCAACAGACAATGTACGTAATTGTATTACGGTTGTGAGTTTGTAATGGATTGAGTTGGATTGTTCGGACTAGTGGTTAATCGAGATACTGTTGAGCTATTGGGTTTGCGAATTGGTTATATCGATTGTTGATTGTTATCGAACTTATTGTTTATCGATTATTCTAATAGGTTGAGATTATTGATCGGTGATTAGAACCATGCTTTGTGGTCGTGTTCGAGAATGTTCATAGATTTCTTTGGCCAGGGCTGAGGAGCTCATAGACGAAGGCAATGGAATTTATAACGGCTTCCCCATCGTTGTATCGGTATCGAGGCAAGTTATTACTTGCACAGTTTATAATATTTAATGAATGGTTTCAGTTTCATTCGTTTATAATTCATATAGCGATGATTATAATTGTGAACTCTGGAGATTTGGATTTGATGTGGTTTTACGATTTTTGGGAGTTAAATCATAATGTATATGATTTACTTTTGTTATTGATATACTTGGGTATCGAGGATACATTGTGCTAAAGACGAAGATATGAATTATCTGCAGTCCGTGATATTGTGGACTGTCGAATATTGAGGGTAATGGTTGGTGATGGTTTAGACATTGAGATCGCTCTCGAAGGACTCGGAGCAAGTACTCTAATCATTTTTATCATTTGTGTCGATCATGTCGTGATACATTCGTGTATCGTTGTTGTCATGCATTTGTGCATTGTTGTTGTCGTGCATTGTGTACTATTGTTTTGTGCAGTTGTGCATTGTTGTCATATGTCCACCATGCGTTGGTCCGACGGGATCAACATGGGATATCTATAGATATGTGCGCTGGATCGTTGGACAGGTATTTTCACCATGCGTTGGTCCGACGGGATCATCATGGGATATCTATAGTTGTGTGCGTTGGATCGTTGGATTACCATGTGTTATTGTTGTGCATATGTATATTATGGGTTTGCCATAAGTATACATTGTTGTTATTGATGTGAGCATATTGCCGTTGTCATATGAGCATGCATTTGTAGGTCTTGTGTTAGGACCGTGTTCGTATATTGTATTGATCTGATCTCGGATTAGACTGGCGTGATTTCGTCGTGGCATTTCATATCTTGAGGTATGTTCCATATTTTCTTTGGTATTTGTCTTTGATGGACAATCGATTATCGTGTTGAGATGTGATGATGTTACTCGATGGATTGGGTTGGACAGAGTTAGTGAATTTCGTAACAGTGAGTTATGATAATGTTTTGAGAACCTTGGGCATTTTTGAGATATAGTATAGATATTTCGGTATTAGCTTATTGTATTGTTAAGGATATGAATCGTGGATTTTCGTAAAGTTATGGCGGTAAGTTTACATTGGTAGTATTCTTACTTAGTATCTCATTGGTATGTAATTATTGACATGATGTGATGGTTATCATTGTTGGATATTATGGCTGACCTTGTCGTTGTAACCCCCCAAACTAGGTGGATATTACAGTGCCGTGGACCCCCGACTGGGACCCATCAGGCGAATGAAATTTAATGAATTACAGAAAACAAATGTAGTACCGAACCACATTACATCATTAATTACTCCGATGAGGAGTTTCAAATACAACACACCCAGGGAACACTGAATATATGTATATTTTGTATGAAGATAAAATATACAACACTGAACAAATGACAATCCAAAAGGAAGTGCAGCGGAAAAATACATAACAAGGAAACATGAATGAAATGAAGAGACTGGGCCCCCCCTTCTAGTATCACTGGGACTCCTCGCCGTCAACATTCTCTTCCCGTACTTTTGCCTTGCCATGACCTAAAAACAATATCCCCAACGGGGTCAGTTACACAGAACAACAATCCTCAAGAGTTGAACAAAATACAACAATCACATATCTTAGTTATGAAATCTAGCTGAAGAGGGGCATCATAGTACGCCCGTAATGGTATGTGCAAGTACACAAGACGAGTGTCCGGACACACCCGCCCTTGTGCCTAATTAGTCTCACGGAGGCACGTTACTGTGTGCACAGTCTATTATGTCGGTAAACCCGATCACATGACTATCAAGTGCCCGACTAAAAATTCCACACATCCCCACCCGACCACGCAATATGAACCCAGAAGGCTATAAAAACAAAAGTGACCAATGAACATTAATGAATAATAATCCGACAAGGGTCAGGAATGACTCACCTAGATGAAATAATAATGAAATGAATGGTAGCTCATTGAAATAGTTGGAACCGTCGTTCCTCGTGAATTGAATGATCGATTAATAATTACAAGTCTCGACATGAATGATGTATTATGAGTGAATTACATGTATGAATGAACAACGACATAAGGAATGAATATCCCTTTAACTGAGTAAGAATTAACTTACACAACACCGGTGATGAAATGTCTTCTCACGAACAAACGTCTCTAATGGAGAGTACCGGTCGCTCGAACAACCTTGAATAACATAATTACTAATAAATGCTCAATATATGTATCAATCACGATTATAACCAACGCAAACGTCGATACAACAACAATCAAACTCATTGGGGCATTCCAACGAATACGTTGTGAACATTCAAAAGTAATTAAATCCAACAAAACTTCATTAATGACACCAATGATCTAATAGGAAACCACAACTCAAGGTTACGACAACATCAATTGGAAACCCCAAAAATATCCAAAGTCAACCCCCAAGGGTTCTTGAATAATTCTCCAAATACTCATCAAATCTGCAATATACACCAATAAATCCATAGGAATACATGTATTCAAGGTATATAATCCATATCTAACATCTTACAATATCATAGCAAGCTTACACGAAGAGATCGGAAAGAAAACACTCGAACTCCGAAATTCTAGATTCAAGAATGATTACCTTGACTTGATGTGTTGGAGAGAATTAGGTGATGATTAATCCGACTTAGGAGATTGAAGATGATGATAGGTGAGTGCAGCTCGAAAAAAACTCTCCAAAACATCCAAAATCGCCCAAGAACGCCAAAAAACGAAATGAGATGTGAGAAATGACGACTTCTGGGCTCACTGTCCTATTTATAGCAAACCCAGTTTAGCGCGCGCTAACCCCTGATGCTTAGCGTGCGCTAGCGGGCACACTGATTAGACTAGTACCCACTGCCTGCATCGTTAGCATATGCTACGTACTTGGTAGCATGCGTTAACGCCTCCTCCTTAGCGTACGTTAACTCTGTGTTAGCGTGCACTACCTGAAAGTTGACGCCCAGTACCTGGAGTCCTGAACCTACTGTCCTATGGCCTGCTTGAGCCTTAGCGCGCGCTACCCTATTATTAGCATGCGCTACCAACAAATCCTTGCGTACGCTCTGCACACTCTTAGTGTACGCTATGAATTACTTCAACTCAGTCCAGTACCCACTGGACTGTCTGTTCCAATACGCTAGCGCACGCTGATGGATCGCGATAGCGTGCGCTACACACATCATTTAACATACGTTATACTCCAATTGTAACGTGCGATACGAACCTCACTAATCCAGTCCAGTGCCTTCTGGACTGTCTGTCCAAATGCATTAGCGTGCGTTAATACTAAGAGGTTAGCGTGCGCTACCTGTACTCAATTAGCGCGCGCTAAAAAGAGTACGTAGTGTGCGCTACTCCTCACTCACAGTCCACCACAAAGATGACGATGAAGATAAACTCGGCTCAAATCTCAAACAAGGGTAGAAAGATGAATGATAACTGATCCAAGATTCCAAGTACGTCAAACAGTGAACACGATAAACGAACATGGATGATGAATGATTATTACTGAGTGAAATATTACTGAATGATAATGAATGAATTTACAATCGGGTATTACAGTCGTTGGCTTTCTTTTTAGGTTCTTGGAATATCAAGCTTGTAGCGGTCGTGGAGAGATGAGCTTCCCGGAGGATACTAGCGAGGGCATGTATTTGTGTATTGAGTTACCTGATCAGGTCTTGTATTCCGCTGCTAGAGTATTTTAATTATTTGTCTTTTTCTGCTGCGTGAGTATTTTTAAATGACCTTTTGGTATTTGGTAACTTAGGTTACTTTGGCAATCGTTTTCTAAACTATTTTGTTGGTACGTGTAAGCGATAGCTTAACGTATGTTTTTAAACTGTTGAGCTTTCACATTTTTGGTCTCGTGGTTTCAAATGAGCATTTTATGACGGTTTTTGATAAATGGATTTTATTAAGTCTTCGAATGTTTTTAAAGATAGTACTGTCGTTCGCCTCTTAGACGTTTGTAAATGTTTGTTAAAATGTCTTTTAGCCTTGTGGGTTCCATCTCGGGGCCCACGACGCTGTAATATTCCTGGATGGCTCTGGGGTGTTACACCCGCGGCCCGGCACCCTGCCCTTGGCCAACGCACGGCAGGCCAGATTCGACCGAGACCGCCTGCATTGGCCGAGTCCCGATCGGCAGCAGTCTGGTCTCGGTCTTTTCGTCCGATCAGGACTCCTTTTCGCACTGGACTTCTTTTCCTTCGGTACTTTGTGTATTCCAATTCGATTACAATTTTACAACAATTAAAATACATCGAATTTACATCAAATTTTACAAGGAAAAACAAAGCCTATTCTATCCGTGGATTTTCTCACGGGAAAAACTTAATACATGCCTCAAAACCGGGCCAAATTACCAAAACGCGTAAATAAAATAAAAAAATCACATAGCCATGATAATTAAATCATATTCATGTGCAAGACAATTTCTAGCAAAATATTCCAAACAACATACTATATAAATATTTAAATTGCTAGCAAATTAATAACAAATTAATTAAATTGAACAGAACCTAAAGACCGGCTCCAATACCAATTGTTGGAATATAAAACGCAGCGGAAGCGAGATTCATTAATCGAATAGATTTAGTTTCATAAGCTAACCAACAAAATTGCGGATCTATTTAGGCTTGTCAATTAATTAATTAAACAGATTAATTAACAATTTAAATATATGTATTTACGCAGTAGAATTGGTAATTCATACCTTTGAAGTGAAGTGGTAGAAAATTCCCTTTTGGATCGATCGAGCTACTCCACATACTCCTCTTCGATCTTCTTGTGTTTCTACCTCAAGATCTTCTAGAGTATATCCCGCCTATATCCGAATGTCGTGTGAGCAACAATCTACCGGACTGCTTGGATTGTGATATGGGTCGGTCGAGCCACTTTTCTTCCAAAAATTACCTTACTAATTTTCTCTCTTGTGGAATCCAAGACACAAGTCAAGATCCACAATTAAACACAAATTAGAGAAGAAAATCGAAATTCTTGTGCCAAAAAAGAGTGAAAAAAATCGGCCCCCATATGTGTCCTATTTATAGGTGTTTTGGGCTACTCCAGGGACCTTAAGGAGGATAAGGTAAGGACTCTCAATAAAGATCATCTTTCCAATATTAGGACTCTTCCTAATATGATGACTCTATTAACATCAACTTAGTCCACTAAAAGGTTGATATTGCACGTCCTACCAAAATCCTAAATTACGAAATTGGGCTCCCTTTTGAATTAATTATTTCCCATGTTTAAGATATTCCATATCCATTAATTAATTTAAGCTAGTGACTGCTTTTAATTAATTACTGTGTTATACATGAGTATACCACTCGAGCTTTATTATTATATCGAAAAATTAATTCCATCTGCAGGGTTTAATATAATAATCCTTTCGAGTGCCTCAAGGGACATGATCAACCCGACTGGTCGGGACACGATTTCTAGCTATTATATTAATTATTATATAAATAATAATATTACCCAAAATATCGAGCATTTTGAGTCAATCATTTTGGCTCTCACCCATGATAAATCAAAGCAATAAATATTAAATATATATAATTAAATATTAATCACTAGAATTAAGAAATAATAATTGTCCGAGATGTACGTTCTTCTTATAGTCAGTACAGAAGAATCTATCTCACCTCGATCCTGTTCAATGTATACCGAATACGCTAATATATGCTAATGGTCAAGACCAACCAATCTCAAGTATAGATTACAACCTCTCACATAACGGTCTAATGTTATATAGGTTGTGAACTAATTATTACTATATAAGGAACCGATAATGTGATCTTCTGTGTGAAACAACACACCACATTATCTACAATATAAAGTAATTTAGACAACAGTTGCATTACCATAGCGTGAATAAATATGAAAAACATGTGACAAATGAATTAAATATTCTCTTAGATAAAGACCGGGAAAATATATAAAGTATGTTTTGATGTATACAACCCTAACAATATGGTCCAGCCTAAAGATGTGAAAATTGTTTGAGTCCCACTTTAGGTTTTGGGCATACTAATATTTTTTGCCATAACTTCCTTTTGAAAATTCAGGTTCACGAACGATCGGTGAAGATAGAAAGCTAACTCGATAATCTTTCCAATCATATATTTTGCATTCTCAAATTCCATTATATTCGAAACTGTATGAGCATTCTTGTGCAATTACGTTGTCGGCTTTATTAGCCTATGCTCAATTTTGACCCGTTAGCTCTTTGATAAGTCGTTCTTATACTTGAACATCATCGAATGAATCTCATTTATATGAGTTTATTTGCCTTGCCTCTATTTTTCTCATTCCATGCCCCATTATTTCGCTATTTTCTACCACCATCAACACAAAATGCCATGTGAAATAAGATTACACAAAAACCATAAAAAAATTGAAAATAAAACAGCATGAAAATGCACACAAAACACGACACTAAAACACTAGAGAAACATGACAAAAATCAACTAACCATCATTCAGCTGTAGAAGTTGAGCACCGGGCATATTGGGCTTTGAAGGCTTTAAATTTTGTTCTCGACAAAGCGGGTAAAGAATGTAAGCTTCAATCGTGGGAATTAGAGGAGCTTTGTAATGAAGTGTATGATAATTCTTGGCTATCGAATGAGAAGATTAAACAGCTACATGACCGATTTTTTTTTGCCAAAAACTTACAAAAGGGGATGAAATTCTACTCTTCAATTCTAGACTTAGGCTATTTCCGGGAAAGCTGAAGTCCCCATGGAGCGGCCCGTTTATACTTTATTGTTTCATACGGGGTCGTCAAGCTTCGCAATTCCAAGAATGATGAAATTTTTCAAGTCAGTGGTCACTGTGTCAAGTCGTATTTTAATAGGACGTTTTGTACCGAAAGAGTCGAGATGATCTTACTCCATGATGATTCTTAATTCCTTTGCTTAAGATCGTCGAGCTAGTAATATTAAAATACGCTTTATAGGGAGGCAACCCAAGCATTTTAATTTCCTTAATTTCTTCATCATTTTTCTTTGGCATTTTTTTTATTTTTCTATTGGCTTGCTCTTTTAATATTTGTTGAAATCTCTGTGTTACAAACTTGCTGGGAGGAAAAAGAAATTACAACTGGAATACAAAAATTCCAACTCAAAAACAGAAACTACAAACTCGTACGGAAATGAAAATACAAAACTCAAAATAGAATTGAAAATACAAGAAAATAAATTGTAAAACCATAAACTAATGCCGAAATGAGGAATCCTCTATCCGCAAGACGAAATATGCCCCATTAGTGCTTTCGGTTTTGACGTATCGCCCCCAAAGATAAAACGGCAACATCTCAAAGGTAGTAGCACCTTAAGACCTACGAGCTCCGGCGAACTAGAACGAGGTGAGGACGAAGCTGTTAACTATAAACTATGAACTGTATGCTTTATGCTTATGCCAGAGTTTCGAAAAATTGCATGTTCCGAAGCAAAGATATGCATGCCTATTTATAGGCCATCTCACCTGCAGGGGGTTTAAACACAGCCCTTATGGCTGTCATAATGCACATACGAGCCCAACTACATTGTTGAGCTTGTCCAAAAAACCTTTAAGCTAGCCTAAGGCCTAGCTCACAGCCAAGCCCATGAACAGGCCCAAAGACCAGCCCAAAGACCAATTACCAAGATCCAAGATCCAAATCCAAGGTCCAAGGTCCACGGTCCACGGCACGCGGCACATGACCGCGGCCGAGGTCGAGGCGAGGCGGGCGGGCGGCGGCGGCGCGCGTGTGGGATTTAAGCCCATACACATGTGCCATTAATTATTACATGAATAAATGTAACTCCTTATATACTAGAATAATGATGGTTCATTATTCAATGTGGGATACCATCCCTTTATTAATTCACAATTAAGTGACAAACTTTAATTCACTATTTCTCACTCACCGGGAATCGGTTTAGAGAAAGTGAATATACCACGATCATCTACTCGGAACGTAGATCGATCATATGATATTTAATTTTTTACAAAAGAAAATTAAAATCATTTAACGATTCCAACAATCCCCCACATGAGTGAAAATAGCCCAAATGCAATATGCAGACTCAACCTGAGTCCTCAAGAGGCATTAAAGTACAAGGATAGGTAGTTCGTGACTTTGAACCTTCCATAGTTAACATCATCGGGTACATAGGCGGATTAGTGGCTTGATGCTTTGAACTATTCCCCCACGGCGTGCACCGAGACAATGGTGCTAACACTTGAACACCTCAACCTCATCCGTTCTCACGTTTTATGTCCTTTGCGGTCCTTGGACACCCCTTTGGATTCATAAGTGTATTTCATGAAGCAGACCCCACTTCTCACTTATATAGGTGATTCTTTACCGAGTATCTTGCCATACTCAACCTCCTCGAGGTCTTTAGGAATCATTAAAAGTCATAGACTTAACCTCACCACTAGGAAAGCTTTCAACACTCAATTGCTCTATAGGGAATAAACTTAGATAAGTGTTTCACATGAACTCTCATAGCTTAGTTCTCCCATTGAACCAAGTTCATGGGATCTCCAGCAGTAACAACCACGGTTGTGCTACCAAGAGAGTTAGGAACGATTGTAACCGTCATGGACCCCACTGGTCCTATCACACGTACACGTGCTAGGAAGTTGAGAGAACAAACGAGTGAAATATTGAGAACGAGTGCACTAGCACCACCTCACGAAATAAACTTAATACATGTTCCTCACCTGTTACCTTATTATCTGTTACTAACTCTTACGAAGACAACTCGGTTCCTACTCAAGAGGTTTACTGTATGACCTCGATCAAATCCTCTCTTGAAGACCCTCACACTGAGGCTGCTTGGAGTGCACTGAATAAATATCCCGAACCTAGAAGAATTCACGTCCAAAGAAAAGAAGAAGACAAGCTCGTCCCTAAGCTGCCTGAATTGGAAGTGGAAATCATGTCTAAGTTTAGTGACTATACGACGGTGGATCTACTTGAGATTCAAGAAGGCCCGACAGTTGTTCAAATCCTAAGCCCAGATATAGCTTTGCTTGAGGGCAGCCCAGATATAGCTAAAAATAGAAAGCTTGAGGGCGGACCCCAGATATTGCCTAAATAATGGCATGAGGGCATCTTTGTTGTATTTACTGAAAATGAGAGTTAAATCAGAAAACTCAAAAAGGAAAATACTCTATAAATAGGATGAACAACCGAAGGTCGACTTGATGATTAAAGAAAATCCGTCTTAGCTTGGAAATTAGACTTAGGCGTGAGGAAACTTCAAGGAAGGTGTGATGTTTGGTGTTGTCTTGGAAAAAGGACTTTAGCATGTGAGGGCTTCAAAATGAACGTGATGATTATGAAGACCAAGACCTTTTCAAGACTTCTTTATTGTCTTTCTAGGATAGTTGATGTTAGTTTATTTCCTTTAAACTAGTCACATGTGTAACCACCCTACATTGTCTTAGAAATAGGGACACTCTTGATTTTAGTTCCTTGGTTTAATATGTCAGGGATAATATAGTTTGTTGTGTACACTCCTATAAATGGAGACCTTTAGGTAATGAAAGATATCACATTTGAAATCAAAAAGATATTTCGGCCTCGTGCTAGAATCAAGAGCTGTTGCTCGAATTTTCTTGAGTATTATTCTTATAATTCTCACTTCTACATTCTTACAATTTTAGTTCATAAAATTGTTAAGTCTTAATCATAGAAACTTGAGTTCTTAGAATAATTCCAAACGTTTCTTTAGAACAGGATTCTAAGAGGATTATAGTGATTAATTTTAAGGGTTTGAAGTGCCCTCATCATTTCCGTGTCCATTGTCGTTATACCGAAATACAGTCCATTGTTGTTGTACCGAAGTGTAGTCCATTGTTACTGTAACGAAGTACTGTCCAAATATTATTGTACCGACGTGCGATCGACTCTCGCTGAATCGAAGTGCAATCGATTCTATCTGTATCAAAGTGGTGTCCGAATAGTGCTGTATCGAAGTGTTGTATCGAAGTGCTGTCCGAACATTGGTGTATCGAAGTGCTGTTGTATTGATGAGCTGTATCGAAGTGCTGTTGTACCGAAGTGCTGTCCGCTATTGTTATTTGCTGTTTGCTGTTCGTTTCTTTTACTCCAGAAACCCTACTTCCGCTTCGTTCAACCACGATTCACAACAGTCCCTGTATTGGTATCACTGTTGGGTATCGATTGGTATCATTTGGCATCGGAGAACGGTTTTGTCGTTCCTCTCTTATCTTTATTCTCATATATCTATATACCTATATATATAAATAAATAATTTTGTGATTCGCATTGGAGTTAAGTTGTTGTGTTTTATGTAAGTTATTCGATACTTGCTTCCTGTTTCGAATCACTTGGTACCATGATGAAAGGATCAAGAAACTTGAAGGATGGAGAAACTCCATCCCCTAGACGAGCTGGGAAGGATCCCGTAGATGAGGAAGAGGTCTTAAGCGACGACCCAGTTACTAATAAAATCCAAAGCTTCCGTGATGTGCAATTCCAACTCGAGGGCCTGACATCCTACATACGAAGGATAGAAAACATGATGTTAGAAATGAGAGAAGAGCTGAAATCCCATAGAGCGTCACAAACTCCCGAACCTACTATTAGAAACAGGGAGGATCGAGAGAGAGAGAACCCACGATGGGAGGAAGGGATTCACGGTATAGAGGTAGAGGAAGGGGTAAAGTTAGGGCAGCCCCTCCACCACCCGAATACTATCCGGAAGATGAATATGATAAGTACTTTGAGGATGATAGGCAGTTTAGAATCGACCGAGAGCCTAGGGAACAACAAGGATGGGTAGACGATAACTTAAGTAGTGTTAAGTTTTCCATACCACCTTAGGTAAATCTTATCCCGTAACTTATTTTGAATGGGTTAGGAAGGTCGAGGGACAATTTGAGTGTTGAAACTTTTCTGATCTTAAGAAGGTTAAAATAGTTACTGTAGAGTTCACTGGGTATGCTCTTGTATGGTGGGATCATGTAGTTCAACTTAGGCATCGACGTGGGGAAAGACCTATAGATACATGGGAATAGCTTAAGCGAGTGATGAAGGAAAGGTTTGTTCCTAGCTATTACAGGAGGGACCTTAGGTATATTCTTCAAACTTTAAGGCAAGGGACCAAATCGGCAGACGATTACTATAAGGAAATGGAAACCGGACTAATTAGGTGTCATATAGAGGAGGACCATGATAGCACCATGACTAGGTTCTTAGCCGGACTTAATGTTGAGATTAGAGACCAATTAGAGCTCATGACCATGCATGACTTAGAAGTGATGGTGCACACGGCTAGGAAGATAGAGATCCAAGTTTGGAGGCATCAAACTAGGAAGAACCCCACTCCTAGTATCCCATGGAAACCGAGACAGCCCACTAACCATAGGGAAGACCCTAAACCGTTGGTCAATAGGATCCAGTCAGCCCCTAACCCACCAACCAAGTCCCAACCTTCACCAAATTCCAAACCTCAACCTAGGACACATGAGATCCGATGCTATAGGTGTCAAGGTATAGGTCACATAACCCCAAACTGTCCAAATAAGCGAGTTGTAGTCATTAAGTCAGGGGAAATAGCGACTGAAAGTGAGGGTGAAGAAGATATTAAGAATGAGGGTAATGGAGAAGAGATATAAGAATGTAATGAAGAGATCTTAGAAGGGAAGATTAATGTAGTGCTTAGAATGTCCTTGTCAGCTAAGGTAGTGGAAGATGAGGATAGCCAGAGGGAGAACTTGTTTCAGTGTAGGTGCTACATTAAGGAGAACCTCTATAGTATGATCATAGATGGGGGTAGTTGTGTCAATGTCGTTACCACAACCTTAGTGCAGAAACTAGAACTTAAAACCAAAAGACACCCTAAACCATATAAGTTGATGTGGATGAATAATGCTGGAGAACTGAAAGTAGTGAGTAGATGCACCATGCCCTTTAATATAGGTAGATATGAGGATGAAGTAGTTTGCGACGTCGCCCCTATGCATGCCACCCAGATCCTTTTAGGAAGACCAGGCAGTACGACCACAAAGTTACTCATGATGTGTTTCCGAACAAGTATTCCTTCATTTTTGGGAAGAAGAAATTCAACCTATCACCTATGACCCCTAAGAAAATCCTTGAAGATCAGAGGATATTAGAACAAGCACTGAGATAAAGCAAAAAAAAGGAGAAGGAAAAGAAAATAGTCACGGCGGTCCCTAAAGGGATAAAAACCGTCGCCCTTTGTAGGGCTAGTGAAGTTAAATGGGCCTTGCTCGCAAGACGGCCTGTGGTTCTATAACTATTTCGTGATGTATTACTTAATATCCCATCTATTCCTGATACTACTGATCCATTGATTGTCTCTTTATTGCAGGAGTTTGAAGACGTGTTTCATGAGTAGACACCACCCGGATTGCCGCCCGTTCGAGGCATAGAACACTGTATCGACTTTGTTCCAGGATCCTCAATACCAAACCGTCCTGCATACCGAAGTAACCCCGAAGAGACTAAAGAGATGCAAAGGCAAGTGGATGAACTACTAGAAAAGGGACATGTGAGAGAAAGTATGAGTCCTTGTGCAGTTCCGGTATTGCTAGTACCAAAGAAAGATGGCTCGTGGAGGATGTGCGTAGACTACCGTGCAATAAACAACATTACGGTGAAATATCGACATCCCATCCCTAGACTTGACGACATGTTAGATGATTATATGGTTCCACAATATTTTCAAAAATTGATTTAAAAAGTGGGTACCATCAGATTCGAATGAAAGAGGGAGACGAGTGGAAAACGGCATTTAAAACTAAACATGGTTTGTATGAGTGGTTAGTTATGCCATTTGGGCTCACTAATGCACCAAGCACATTTATGAGGGTAATGAATCATGTTCTACGTGCTTTTATTGGAAAATTTGTTGTTGTGTACTTTGATGATATCCTAATATATAGCAAAAGTTTGAAAGAACATATAAAGCATTTGAAAGATGTGTTGCTTGTGCTTAGAAAGGAACAATTATTTGCTAACATTCAAAAGTGCAACTTTGGCACTGAGAAATTAGCTTTCCTTGGTTTTGTTGTTAGTTCCCAGGGGATACAGGTCGATGAAGAGAAAGTGAGGGCAATTAGAGAATGGGACAGCCCCAAAAATGTGAGCGAAGTCCGAAGCTTCCACGGCTTGGCAAGCTTCTATCGCAGGTTTGTACCCAACTTTAGTACTGTAGCCGCCCCTTTGACCGAGGTAATCAAGAAGAATGTTGGATTCAAGTGGGAACCGGAACAAGAGACGTCCTTCAAAACCTTGAAAGAAAAACTGACGAACGCTCTACTGCTAGCCCTTCCGAATTTTTCTAAGTCTTTTGAGATCGAGTGTGATGCATCCGGTACAGGTATAGGAGCTGTTTTGATGCAAGAAGGTAGGCAGATTACCTACTTCAGTGAGAAGTTGGGAGGAGCTTCGCTGAACTATCCAACTTACGACAAGGAACTGTATGCCTTGGTTCGAGCACCGAGACTTGGCAACATTACTTATGGCCCAAAGAGTTCGTGATACACACTGATCACGAGTCCTTGAAACATCTGAAGGGGCAACAGAAGTTGAATAGGAGGCATGCTCGATGGATGGAATTCATAGAGACGTTCCCGTACGTAATCAAGTACAAACAGGGAAAAGAGAACGTCGTTGCTGATGCTCTATCTCGCAGGTATACCTTCCTGACTACTTTAGAATCGAAAATACTTGGTTTTGAATTGATTAAAAATCTGTACGAGAAAGACATTGATTTTGGCGAAATTTTCATTACTTGTGAGAAGTGTGGAGTAGATAAGTACTATAAGAGTGATGGTTTTCTGTTTAGGGAAAATAAGTTATGCATACCTACTAGATATATATGTGAACTATTGTTACTCGAATCACATGGGGGGGGGGGGTTGATGGGTCATTTTGGCTTAGATAAAACCTTGTCTGTTTTGCAAGAACATTTCTACTGGCCGGGTATGAAACGAGATGTCATTCGTATTTGTGGTCGCTGTATCGATTGCAAAATGGCTAAAAGTCGAGTTCAGCCCCACGGTTTGTACACCCCACTCCCCATTCCTAATACTCCTTGGACGGATATCTCAATGGATTTCGTGATAGGATTGCCTAGAAATCGGTATGAGAGGGATTCTATATTTGTTGTGGTTGATAGCTTGTCACAAAACTGATGATGGATCTCACGTGGCTAATCTTTTCTTTAGAGAGATCATTTGTTTACATGGAATGCCTAGGACTATAGTTTTCAAAAATGGCACATTTCATAGCTTGTCACAAAACTGATGATGGATCTCACGTGGCTAATCTTTTCTTTAGAGAGATCATTCGTTTACATGGAATGCCTAGGACTATAGTTTCTGATCATGATCCTAAGTTCCTAAGTTATTTTTGGAAAACCTTATGGGCTAAATTAGGCACAAAGCTTCTATTTTCTACCACTTGTCACCCACAAACTGATGGGCAAACCGAAGTAGTAAATAGAACTCTTTCTACATTGTTAAGGGTTATAATAAAAATAAACATTAAAATTTGGGAAGAATGTTTGCCACATGTTGAGTTTGCTTATAATCGAACATTGCATTCTGCTTCTCAATTTTCTCCTTTTGAGATTGTTTATGGATTTAATCCTTTGACCCCACTTGATCTTGTGCCTTTGCTTGTGACTGAAAGAATTAGTACAGATGGGAAGAAGAAAGCCGAACTAGTTAAGCAACTCCATGAGAAAGCAAGAGCTAACATTGAAAGGCATACTAAGCAGTATGTTGAGCACGCCAACTGAGGAAGAAAGGAAGTGGTCTTAGAACCTGGAGATTGGGTTTGGATACATATGAGGAAGGAAAGGTTTCCCATATAAAGGAGATCGAATTTGCTACCAAGAGGAGATGGTCCTTTCATGATCTTGGAGAGGATAAATAATAATGCTTATAAACTAGAGTTACCAGGAGAATACAATGTATCTGCTACTTTTAATGTTTCTGACTTGTCTTTGTTTGAAGCGGGTGAACTCGCGGATCTGAGGACAGATCCTTCTCAAGAGAGAGGGGATGATACAACCACGGTTGTGCTACCAAGAGAGTGAGGAACGGTTAGAACCGTCATGGACCCCACTGGTCCTATCACACGTACACGTGCTAGGAAGTTGAGAGAACAAACGAGTGAAATATTGAGAATGAGTGACACTAGCACCACCTCACAAAATAAACTTAATACACGTTCCTCACCTGTTACCTTATTATCTGTTACTAACTCTTATGAAGACAACTCGGTTCCTACTCAAGAGGTTTACTGTATGACCTCGATCAAATTCTCTCTTGAAGACCCTCACACTGAGGCTGCTTGGAGTGCACTGAATAAAGATCCCGAACCTAGAAGAATTCACGTCCAAAGAAAAGAAGAAGACAAGCTCGTCCCTAAGCTACCCGAATTGGAAGTGGAAATCATGTCTAAGTTTAGTGACTATGCGATGGTGGATCTACTTGAGATTCAAGAAGGCCCGACAGTTGTTGAAATCCTAAGCCCAGATATAGCTTTGCTTGAGGGCATCCCAGATCTAGAAACATAAAGCTTGAGGGCGGACCCCAGATATTGCCTAAATAATGGCATGTGGGCGTCTTTGTTGTATTTCCTGAAAATGAGAGCTAAATCATAAAACTCGAAAAGGAAAATACTCTATAAAAAGGATGAACAACCGAAGGTCGACTTGATGATTAAAGAAAATCCGTCCTAGCTTGGAAATTAGACTTAGGCATGAAGAAACTTCAAGGAAGGTGTGATGTTTGGTGTTGTCTTGGAAAAAGGACTTTAGCATGTAAGGGCTTCAAAATGAACGTGATGATTATGAAGACCAAGACCTTTTCAAGACTTCTTTATTGTCTCTCTAGGATAGTTGATAATAGTTTATTTCCTTTAAACTAGTCACATGTGTAACCGCCCTGCACTGTCTTAGAAATAGGGACACTCTTGATTTTATTTCCTTAGTTTAATATGTGAGGGATAATATAGTTTGTTGTGTACACTCCTATAAAAGGAGACCTTTAGGTAATGAAAGATATCACCTTTGAAATCAAAAAGATATTTCGGCCTCGTGCTAGAATCAAGAGCTGTTGCTCGAATTTTCTTGGGTATTATTCTTATAATTCTCACTTCTACATTCTTACAATTTTAGTTCATAAAATTGTTAAGTCTTAATCATAGAAACTTGAGTTCTTGGAATAATTCCAAACGTTTCTTTAGAAGAGGATTCTAAGGGGATTATAGTGATTAATTCTAAGGATTTGAAGTGCCCTCATCATTTCCGTGTCCATTGTCGCTGTACCGAAATACAGTCCATTGTTGCTGTACCGAAGTGTATTCCATTGTTACTGTAATGAAGTACTATCCAAATATTGTTGTACCGACGTGCGATCGACTCTCGCTGAATCGAAGTGCAATCAATTCTGTCTGTATCAAAGTGGTGTCCGAATAGTGCTGTATCAAAGTGCTGTCCGAACATTGCTGTATCGAAGTGCTGCTATATTGAAGAGTTGTATCGAAGTGCTGCTGTACCGAAGTGCTGTCCGCTATTGTTATTTGCTGTTTGCTGTTTGTTTCTTTTACTACAGAAACCCTATTTCCGCTTCGTTCAACCACGATTCACAACAGTCCCTGTATTTGTATCACTGTTGGGTATCGATTGGTATCAGTTACCACTATGATAATTCACAATTTGTGGATTTTAAACCCATTCCCTCTAGCGATTTATTCATTTGATCATGGTTTAACCCTTTGGTTAGCGGATCCGCTATATTATCTAGTGACCTCACGTAGTCAATAGAGATAATCCCACTTTTGATCAAATGTCTCACGGTAATATGGCGGCGTCGAATATGTCGAGACTTTCCATTATACACGTTACTTTTCGCCCTACCAATAGCAGCTTGGCTATCACAGTGAATCATCACTGCAGGCATTGGCTTGGACCAACATGGAATATCTTCTAGAAAGTTTCTGAGCCATTCGGCTTCTTCACCAGCTTTGTCCAAAGCTATGAATTCCGATTCCATGGTGGATCGGGCTATACATGTTTGTTTCATGGACTTCCACGAGACAGTTCCACCGCCAATGGTAAACACGTAACCACTTGTAGAAAATGAACTTTTCGTATCGGATATCCAATTCGCATCACAGTACCCTTCAAGTACCAAGGGTATCTCGAATAGTGCAACCCAAGGTTTTGAGTATACTTTAAGTATCTCAAAACTCTAATGAGAGCTTTCCAATGCTCTTTGCTTAGATTGCTCGTGTAACGACTCAATTTGTTCACAGCACAAGCTAAATCGGGTCGAGTGCAATTTGTAAGATATATTAAACACCCAATGACTCGTGCATATTCTTCTTGTGCAACGGGCTCCCTTCGATTTTTGCTCAAGTGATCATTTAAATCTATTGGGGTCTTACCCGTCAAGCTATCAAAAGTATTAAACTTCTTGAGAACTTTCTCGGCATAGTGAGATTGTGTCAAGATGATTCCATCTGATTTTCTCAAAATTTTCATTCCAAGAATCACATCGGCTAGCGCCATATCTTTCATGTTAAAATTTATTTTTAACATGTTCTTAGTATCGTTAATCACTTGTATATTGTTACCCATGATTAACATGTCATCTATATAAAGACACACAATAACATAACCGTTATTAGTGTTCTTAATATAAACACATTTATCACACTCGTTTATTTTAAAACCATTTGATAATATTACATTATCAAATTTAAAGTGCCACTGTAGTAGAGCTTGTTTCAATTTATATAGAGACTTAACCAGTTTGCATACCTTTTTCTCTTGTCTAGGTACTACAAACCCTTCAGGTTGTTCCATATAGATCTCTTCATCCAGATCGCCGTTCAGAAAAGCAGTCTTAACTTCCATTTGATGAATCTCAAGATCGTGCAAAGCAGCAATTGCGAGAAGCACTCGAATAGATGTAATTCTCGTTACAGATGAATAGGTATCGAAAAAATTGTACCCTTCCTTCTGCTTGAAACCTTTGAATACTAAACGAGCTTTATACTTGTCAAATGACCCATCAGCTTTGTACTTTATTTTATGGATCCATTTGCATCCTAAGGGCTTACAACCTTCAAGTAAATCAACCAAAACCCAAGTTTGGTTTTGTAAAATTGAGTCAATTTCACTCTGAACAGCTTCTTTCCAGAGCAACCCGTCTGGTCTGGCATAAGCTACTTTGATCGATGTTGGTTCTTCATACAACATGAATGCTATGTAGTCAGGTCCAAATGTCTTTGGTGTCCTAACCCTACTACCACGTCTCAGTTCTACATCTTCCCTTCCAGATTAGATCTCGATCGCTTACGTGACTTTGGATCTACATCCACAGGTTTTGAACTTGTTCCTTCATCTTCAACTTTATTGCTAGAATTGTTCTCAACTTTATCATTATCCTTACAAGGATATATGTTTTCAAAGAATACAACATTCCTTGATTCAATTGTTGTTTCCACAGTCATTTCAGGAACTTCTGACTTATGGATAACAAATCGATAAGCACTACTGTTCAGTGCATACCCAATAAAGATACAATCGACCGTCTTAGGTACGATTTTAACTTGTTTAGGTAGAGGTACCTCAACCTTAGCCAAACACCCCCACACTTTGAGATATTTGTATGAAGATTTTCTGCCTTTCCACAACTCATAAGGGGTAATATCCTTACCTTTGTGTGGAATCTTGTTCAATATGTAGTTGGCTGTCAAGACAGCTTCCCCCCACATGTTCTGGGGCAACCCTGAACTAATCAATAAGGCATTCATCATATCTTTAAGTGTTTGATTCTTACGTTCAGCAACGCCATTAGATTGTGGTGCATATGGAGATGTTGTTTGATGAATTATACCGCTTTCGTTGCATAATTCCTCAAACGGGGCTACATATTTGCCACCTCTATCGCTTCGAACCATCTTGATACGACAAAGTAATTGATTTTCGGCTTCATTCTTCAAGTTCTTAAAAGCTTCAATAGCCTCATATTTACTTATCAAAAGATAAAGATAACAATATCTTGTGCAGTCATCGATAAAAGTGATAAAGTACTTCTTAGAACCTCTAGTTTGCACAAACTTTAAATCACACATATCTGTGTGAATTAATTCAAGGGGTTGTGTGTTTCGTTTTACCGAATGAAACGGAAGTTTCATCATTTTTGCTTCAACACAAATCTCACATTTGTTTTGAGTATTGACTTCATTTAATTTTAGTAAATCTAAACCAAACCAGACCAAACATACCCAGTATATCCCGCTCAGAGCAGGGTCTGGAGAGGGTAAGATGTACGCAGACCATGCCCCTACTTTTTACGGTAGGGAGGCTGTTTCCGTGAAGACCCCCAGCTTAGTGCACAGCAAAGTATTGAGTGATATATACAAGGAAGCATATGATACGAAAAAGCTCAAGACCATACCTGTGCCCATGGCTTAATTCACATGAGATTTACCTAAGGGGACTTTGGCAACTGCACTCTCGATGAATGCTGCTCTAACAGAAGAGAGGTTGACTCTGCGCACAGCTCCCTGCAAAAAAGGGCAGCCCGGTGCACGAAGCGTCCCGCAAGGCGAGGGTCTGGGGAAGGGTCCCACCACAAGGGTGTATAGGGGGCAAGCCTTCCCTTGCCAATTAAATTGGCAAGAGGCCGCTCCTAGGACTCGAACCAATAACCACAGGTCATACGGAAAAGAAAAGAAAAAAAAATCACGTAACATAATCATCCAAATATATAGTTGATAGTACTATTATAGAAAACTAGAACAATTCATAGTTAGAGAAGCATATATACCTCAGTTGACCGAGGCACTTATTTGTTTGGAAGGAGCAATATCGATTGTCGCAAGCCCTTAGCATTTGTCTTCTCCATCATTTATAACCTTTTTTCCATCTGTTTTCAACGCGATCAAAGCACTCACTTATCTGTGATTTTTGCAAGAGTAATATTCCATGAGAGTATAACCACAATCTTCACATGACCTAATCTACAATACCATAAATCAGAACACTCAGTCAAGTAAGAGGAAGCAGTAGCATTTTCATTAGCATTACTGGACTTGGTTACATTGCGCATGGCCAAAGCATGAAGCATATTCTTCAAGGTGAGTGTCTATCCGGACGTAAGTTTTGTAATATCCGACGGAAATTCTTGCTTACTGTTGTATTATTCGGGTAATTCAATACTATTGTAGTCTTGTTGCGTTTGTGTAATGTTTATTGATATTGGAATATATCATAATAGACTTAATAATAACTATCACTCGCACTATGATTCGAATTCTCAACGTTGTATAGACAAGTACATTTTTGAGCTATTAAACCTGAGCCTAACGCACGCTAATCCTTTAGCATAGCGTATGCTATATTGAGGCCTTTACGTACGTAAAGAGGTACCTATTACGTACGTAAAAAGTGTAATCGTATCCGATCTCAACTTTCGGCGTGTGGGGTCGGGCGTGATACGAATATCTGATCTTTTGGAGGCAACCTAGTTGACCTACATTACGTACGTAATGCTCCAAGCAATAACGTACGTAATGATGTTCGTATTTTAGTCCAGCAGCCTCTGGAATTAGCTTACGTATGTAACACTTTTTGTGTAGCGTACGTAAAGCTGTTAATGTACGTTATCCTCTCGTGATAACGTACGTAACGAACTGTGCTGTTATAAAAAGACAACTTGTGTCTTTCATTTTGCACGTTCAACTTCATGATTCTCCAGTATAAGCATCCCCATGCCCCCGTAGATCACTTCTACCTCCTTTCCACTTGTGTTTGAGCTATTCATCTTGGTTTAGAGCTTGTTGATTGGAAGTTGGAGTCATTCTTGAAGCTTAGATTGTGTTCTTGTGGTGTTGGTGTATTGTTCTTCATTTTTGAAGGTATGTTATATGATTTAACCCTATAATCTCGTAATTATAATGTTAGTGATTAAGTATGCTCCACCTAGTGATGAATTAATCAAGCTAAACATGTTTGTAGTTAAGCTTTAAACAAACTTAATGATGAATATGATGATTAAGGGATTTGTAATGATGTGTTCTTAGTGTTTTAAATGGTGATGATCATGTTTAGTTTAACCACACTCTTCTTGCTGGACTAATAACACCATTGGGATAATAATAGTCCTTGTTTTCTCATAATGAAAGTAACTTGTTGACAAGAATTACCATAAAATGTTTTAAGAAACCCTTGATGAACATTAGAAGAATGGAATGATCTTCTTGAACCTAAGCTAGGTGAATTGAGAGGAATGATATTTGAATCTCCAGGATTAGTTAGAAGATTATAAGGATGGTGTTAAACTTGAGATAGTCTTCATGATCATGATATGGATTTATAACAAGTTAACTTAACATAAGTGATTGAGTGTAGTGCAGATTTTTACTTTTAATCAATTGAGATGTTCTTGATAGGTTTAAAGGGTATAAGATTATTGTTTATCACATTATGGGTCAATTCTTAATCCAGCAAATATTTGGTAACATCTTGTAATCAATTGTAAGAATAGAATGGTATGAATAAGGTCCTTGGAGTAACACTTCAATATCTTAAAAAGTTGAACTACTCAAATGGGAATTAGGATATTGTCTCGTTAAAATTCGGTATAGATGATCATATGAACGTATTATTGAGTAAAATATACTTCGTTCAAGGTTGATTGTTTGAGTAACCGATTTTGAATCGAGGGTCGTCCGTTCGTTCGTTCGACAAGGAAGGACTATTCTCGCCTCCGTATTGAGGCAAGTTATCTTACTTGGTTATAATGATAATTGGATTCTTGTGATGGTTATACGTTTTATGTATATGAAACCCTTACAAAACTTTTGACTTGTGATTTGAGGTTGTTCTTAATGATGTTCCGTTTCATCGTGGGGATTGTATTTCCAAGTTAGTCACTTTCGAACCCTTGATATTGTTGATCTTATTGTCATTTCGGTGAGTCCTTGATCCGTAATCGGATTTGTGAATTATTGAATTCGTTGTCATGTTGCATCGTGACATATCCGGAGTCATATCTACGTTCCGATTGGATATTATGTAGGATTTTTAGCCGGGCACATATATATAGTCATGTGTGAATATTTTCCGTGTTGGGCTGTGCACACGAGACGTAGTTCGTTGGGGCTAATTAGGTACATTATCCCACATATATCCTGGATTCCGTATACGGGGTGGACATGTGCACTGACACATATTCGGATCGGGCGTAATGTGATGTCCCTCTTGAGCCATACTATCTTAGTCGCTCATAGTCCATTTATATTTTTGGATGTGTTCGACGTTTTGTGACTAAGCGTTCATACGCCCAAGGGGTATGTTCGTTAGTCGTGTTGTTTTCCTTGAAATCTTACATATGTGAATTGTATAATATCTTGAGAAACCATTTATCATGTATATATGACCCTGTGTTGGGCGAAATACTTGTGTTGTATTTTAGGTCGAGGAAAAGGCAAGGCACGGGAAGATCGTGGTGATGGCGAAGGGTTCGAATGATACTAGTTTGGGGGCCCCAAGTCTTTTATTATCCGTCCGTGTTCGTACCGTGTAATGTGTTATTTCCGCTTTAATTAATTTAAGAACAAATGTATTGTTATTTAAAGTATATTCCATCTCCATATGGGTTATACTTATATTTTGGATCCTGTGTATAATAAGGTCGTTGGCCATACTACTGTAAACTCCTAATCGGAGTAGGTACTATGTATTGTGGTTCGGTACCACATGTATTGTGTATTTAATCTGTATTTTGGGTATCGCCTGGTGGGTTCCAGTGTGGGGTCCACGACAGTGTAATGGCCGCCTTATTGGGGTGTTACAGAAGATGGTATCGGAGAAATGTGTCATTTTTCTTATTCTTTTGAGTCTTTGTGTATTGAACTAGTATCAAGAGACCTTCATTTCATGTGTGACCCGTGCGAGCTCCTGATCCTACGATCCAAATGCGGTACGTACTTTATGAGCCATGATTCAATTACTAGCATGATATTGATATCAGAATGAATCTCTTTGTTGATCTTGGCAATTTCAGGATTTGTGACAGGAATTATCTGATTGAAAATTCGAAGAAAATTCTGGATTGATTATATGATTGAAATTGTTCGACTCAAACGTCAATATGATATTCTGTGTGACCCTCGTAGTGTCGATAATTCATTACGAACTATTAACTTAGCAGGAATTCTGATTGGCATCATGAAATGTACTGATATTATCTTTACGAATTGATTCTTTCAGTATGGAAAGAAATTTGAGAGGTTGTGGCATATGGGGACGAGGCCGCGGAAGGGGCCGAATCCCGATACCACGAGCCAACAGGCATGCGAATGCAGAGCATAATTCCGCAGGAAGTGATTCGCCTTCTAGGGACCAATCGCACCACACTGGACGCGAGGATGCTCGTGTCGATCCTTACGCTGTGATGCAGGGTATGATGGCCCAGATGACCCATATGGGTCAGTTAATGGAAACTATGCAGAGAGCTGCTACCGACCAGCATCAGGGGCCACCTCCTGTACATGGTGGACTGGTGAGTCGGATCATCAGCGACATCTCTCGCCAGCAACCCCCGGTTTTTAAAGGTTCCTATGAGCCTGCTGATATCGTGCATTGGATTGAACACTTCGAGAAATTATTCGATATGGTAGACTGTCCAGCAGAGAATTGCGTCTCCGTAGAAGCTTACTACCTGGGCAAGGGCGCCCACACTTGGTGGCTTTCAGTGAGGCCAGCTGATGGCGTATGTACTTGGGAGGAATTTAAGAATCTCATGCTAGACCGTTACTATCCGGGTCCTCTCCGCGAGGCCAAACTATCATAATTTTTGAATCCAGACCCATCCGAAGATGATGACGTACTATCTATTTCCAAAAATTCAAGGCACTTCTTCCTTTTGCCGCGACGATTGTCCGAACGGAAGCTGATAAGATCAAATACTTTCTCAAAAGGCTTAAACCACGAATGAGAAAGCAGTTGTTGAACCATCATTGTGCGACCCTACCGGAGTTCATTGAGAAAGCTCTAGAGTACGAATTAACCGTGAAAGAAATTTCCAAGAAGCAACCGCAGTCTAACAATAAGAAATTCAAGAACCAGAACCAGACAGACAGCAACCGGGGAACATTCAAGAGGACCCAACCAGTGCCAAATCCTTTTGAATGGCAACCCATGGCGTCAAAGCCAACCGGATTGCAACCTCGAGCGGTTAACCTATCTGTTGTGTGCTATAACTGTGGAGACAAGGGGCACATCAATTCAAAATGCCCAAGGCCATTCGTGGCATGCCATACTTGTGGGAAGAATGCACATCGTGCTCGTTATTGTAGGAGTGGACCAGGACGTACTCCCGCAGCACCTCATGCTCCAGTTCAGTCTTCAGTTCAGGACCGTGTACCTCCGTCCGCTTCTTATTAGACTACCGGGGCAAACAAAGGGATGGGGCGTGGAAATCAAGCTGGTACATCTGGTGCCGGGACTGCAAAACCCAGAGTCTACGAGATGAAGAAGGCTGACGATCCTGAAGCCAGCATGATTGCAGGTACTCTCGAGATCCAATCTCAGCCTGTCTGTGTTCTTTTTGATACTGGTGCTTCACACTCCTTTTTTATCTGCTTCTTGTTTGAGTCGTTTGCAATTAGATCATGTTATCAATTGTGAACCTCATATAATTGGTCAACCCGATGGTAGAAGAATTGTTGGGAATCGTGAAGTTCAGGACTGCCTGATTCGCATGAACGACCGTGAGTGGTTGTCGAATTTAATTGTGGTCGATTTACCTAAAGATGATGTGATCTTGGGTATCGATTGGAAGGACCGTCATGATGCCATAATTAGTGTCCGCAAGCGAACAGTGACCGTCACATCTGACGATGGTGTTGAGTGTACCTTCCAGGGTGACAATCCCAGTCGTTCCGGGAGAGTCATCAGTTCTATAGAGGCAGTGAAACTGCTTAATCAAGGGTGTATTGGATATTGGTGTTTCATGACCAAAGCAGCGGATCGACCAGTCAAATTGGCCGATATTCCGGTAGTCCGAGACTACTCAGATGTATTTCCAGATGAGTTGCCAAGTTTACCTCCACATCGTGATGTAGAGTTCAATATTGAGTTAGAGCCTGGTACGTCCCCTCTTTGAAAAGCACCGTATCGTATGGCTCCGACTGAGATGCAGGAGCTGAAGACCCAACTTGAGGATTTAACCGAAAAGGGATATATTAGACCTAGTGCGTCCTCTTGGGGGGCACCAGTACTATTTGTACAGAAGAAGGACGGATCCCTACGTCTGTGTATTGATTATCGTGAGCTGAACAGGGTAACCATTAAGAACAAATATCCATTGCCGCGTATTGATGATTTATTGGATCAGCTTCAGGGGGCTGCTGTGTTTTCTAAGATCGACTTGAGGTCTATTTATCATCAGCTGAGGATTTGTGAGTCTGACATTTCAAAGAACGCTTTCTGTACTCGCTATGGGCATTATAAGTTCGTAGTAATGCCTTTTGGACTGACTAATGCACCGACAGTATTCATGGAGTTGATGAATCGAGTCTTTATTAATTATCTGGATTGCTTTGTAGTCGTTTTTATTGACGACATTATGATTTATTCCCGTGACCATGATGAACATGAGCGCCATCTCCATCAAGTTCTCGATGCTTTGAGGCGAGAACAACTTTATGGGAAATTTTCCAAATGTGAATTCTGGATGCGTGAAGTTATCTATCTCGGACATGTGATATCAGCTGATGTGGTACGAGTAGACCCACAGAAGATAGAAGCTATCCGAGACTGGCTACTACCAAAGAACTTTAAGGAAGTACGCAGTTTCTTGGGACTAGCAGGTTATTACCGACGATTCGTGGAAGGTTTTTCCAAAATTGCCCAACCAATGACTAATTTGCTGAGGAAGGATAAGAAGTATTTATGGTCATAGGCATGTCAGCGGAGTTTTGATGAACTCAAGAGTCGGTTGATTTCGGCACCTATTTTGGTCCTACCGAACAGAACGGAAGGATTTGTGGTGTATAGTGACGCATCTAAACAGGGTCTTGGATGTGTACTAATGCAGAACGGGAAGGTGATCTCCTATGCATCGAGACAGCTACGACCTTACGAGGTCAGCTACCCCACCCATGATTTAGAACTTGCAGCCGTGGTGTTTGCTCTAAAAATCTGGCGTCATTATCTGTATGGAGTTACCTGTCAGATTTTTACCGATCACAAGAGCTTGAAGTACATTTTTACTCAGAAGGAGTTAAATATGAGGCATAGAAGGTGGCTAGAACTCATCAAAGATTATGATATCGAGATCCTTTATCATTCGAGCAAAGCAAATGTAGTTGCCGACGCTTTTAGTCGTAAAATAGTACAGGAGCAGATGCTTACCCGCTTAACAGCTCAGAGGGAATTGCAGTTAGAATTGGTGAGGCCGGAAATTGAATTCTGGTTACAGCGTATTCAGGGACAACTCTGCACACTTGAAATTTCATCGTCCCTTGAGGATATAATTAAATCGAAGCAAGTTACGGACCCATTCTTATCTCGAGTTCGGAATGAAGTAACTCAAGGGAAAGCCCCTGGCTTTGTGATCCATGAGGATGGATTGATACGCTTCAGGAACCGAGTTTGTGTACCCACAGACGACGAATTAAGGAACTCCTGAGAGAAGCTCATGCTACCCCATACTCCATTCACCCGGGGTCTAGCAAAATGTATAAGGACTTGAAACAATATTATTGGTGGGGAAGTATGAAACGTGAAGTTGCAGAATTCGTTTCGAGGTGTTTAACCTGTCAACAAGTTAAGATTGAGCATCAGTGACCCACAGGAATGATGAAACCACTCCCGATTCTCGAGTGGAAATGGGAGGACATATCGATGGATTTTATCACCAGCTTGCCGACGAGTCGACGAGGGATGAATACAATTTGGGTGATTGTGGTTCGTCTGACCAAATCAGCCCACTTTCTGGAGATTAAAGACACTTGGGGACCCGAGAGATTTATCAAAGAGATTGTAAGGTTACATGGTACCCCTAAGAGTATTGTATCAGATCGTGATGGGCGATCCGTGTCACATTTTTGGAAAGTAGTTCATCGTGCGATGGGTACGCAATTGAACTTCAGCACATCATTTCACCCGCAGAAGGATGGTCAGACTGAGAGGACTATCCAAACTTTAGAAGATATGCTGAGGGCATGCGTTCTCGATTGGAAGGGTGATTGGGAGGCCCAACTACCTTTGGTGGAATTCACTTATAATAATAGCTGGAACACTTCGATTCAGATGGCACCTTATGAAGCATTGTATGGCCGTCGTTGTAGATCCCCTCTGTGTTGGGACGATCCATCTGAAACCTTGGGTACGGAACCCGATATGTTGTTAGCAGCCCGTGAGAAGATCGCTCTGATTAGGAGTCGTTTGTTGATGGCTCAAATCTGACAGAAGTCTTACGCAGACAACCGCCGACGACCGCTTGAGTTCGAGGTCGGCAACCATGTACTAATGAAGGTGCCCCTTACTCGAGGAGTTTTTCATTTTGGGAAGAGAGGCAAGTTGAGTCCGAGGTATATCGGGCCATTTGAGATTTTGGAACGAGTAGGTGATTTAGCCTATCGCCTGGCTTTACCACCAGCCCTGAGCCGGATTCATAACGTGTTCCATGTCTCTCAGTTAAGGAAATATGTTGCCGATCCGAGTCATATACTTCAGTTCGATGAAATCGATCTAGCGGAGGATCATTCGTATGAGGAGCGCCCCGTACGGATACTTGAGAGGAGGATCAAATAATTTCAGAACAAGACGATTCCCCTAATGAAGATTCGGTGATCACGACACGGAGTCGAGGAGGCCACATGGGAGATGGAGAGCAGCATTCAAGAGAGGTATCCCGAATTGTTTACCCCTTAGTTTCGAGGACGAAACTCCTTTTAAGGGGGGGAGTATGTAATATCCGACGGAAATTCTTGCTTACTGTTGTATTATTCGGGTAATTCAATACTGTTGTAGTCTTGTTGCATTTGTGTAATGTTTATTGATATTGGAATATATCATAATAGACTTAATAATAACTATCACTCGCACTATGATTTGAATTCTCAACGTTATATAGTTAAGTACATTTTTGAGCTATTAAACCTGAGCCTAACGTACGCTAATCCTTTAGCATAGCGTACGCTATATTGAGGCCTTTACGTACGTAACAAATGAAATCGTATCCGATCTCAATTTTTTGCGTGTGGGGTTGGGCGTGATACGAATATCTGATCTTTTGGATGTAACCTAGTTGACCTACATTATGTACGTAATGCTCCAAGCAATAACATATGTAATGATGTTCGTATTTTAGTCCAGTAGCCTCTGGAATTAGCTTACGTACGTAACACTTTTTGTGTAGCGTACGTAAAGCTGTTAGCGTACGTTATCCTCTCGTGATAAAGTACGTAACGAACTGTGCTGTTATAAAAAGACAACTTGTGTCTTTCATTTTGCACGTTCAACTTCATGATTTCTCCAGTATAAGCATCCCCCTGCCCCCCTAGATCACTTCTACCTCCTTTCAACTTGTGTTTGAGCTATTCATCTTGGTTTAGAGCTTGTTGATTGGAAGTTGGAGTCATTCTTGAAGCTTAGATTGTGTTCTTGTGGTGTTGGTGTATTGTTCTTCATTTCTGAAGGTATGCTATACGATTTAACCATATAATCTCGTAATTATAATGTTAGTGATTAAGTATGCTCCACCTAGTGATGAATTAATCAAGCTAAACATGTTTGTAGTTAAGCTTTAAACAAACTTAATGATGAATATGATGATTAAGGGATTTGTAATGATGTGTTCTTAGTGTTTTAAATGGTGATGATCATGTTTAGTTTAACCACACTCTTCTTGCTGGACTAATAACACAATTGGGATAATAATAGTCCTTGTTTTCTCATAATGAAAGTAACTTGTTGACAAGAATTACCATAAAATGTTTTAAGAAACCCTTGATGAACATTAGAAGAATGGAATGATCTTCTTGAACCTAAGCTAGGTGAATTCAGAGGAATGATATTTGAATCTCCAGGATTAGTTAGAAGATTATAAGGATGGTGTTAAACTTGAGATAGTCTTCATGATCATGATATGGATTTATAACTAGTTAATTTAACATAAGTGATTGAGCGTAGTGCAAATTTTTACTTTTAATCAATTGAGATTTTCTTGATAGGTTTAAAGGGTATAAGATTATTGTTTATCACATTATGGGACAATTCTTAATCCAGCAAATATTTGGTAACATCTTGTAATCAATTGTAAGAATAGAATGGTATGAATAAGGTCCTTGGAGTAACACTTCAATATCTTAAAAAGTTGAACTACTCAAATGGGAATTAGGATGTTGTCTCGTTAAAATTCGGTATAGATGATCATATGAACGTATTATTGAGTAAAATATACTTCGTTCAAGGTTGATTGTTCGAGTAACCAATTTTGAATCGAGGGCCATCTGTTCGTTCGTTCGACAAGGAATGACTATTCTCGCCTCCTTATTGAGGCAAGTTATCTTGCTTGGTTATAATGATAATTGGATTCTTGTGATGGTTATACGTTTTATGTATATGAACCCCTTACAAAACTTGTGACTTGTGATTTGAGGTTGTTCTTAATGATGTTCCATTTTCATCGTGGGGATTGTATTTCCAAGTTAGTCACTTTCGAACCCTTGATATTGTTGATCTTATTGTCATTTCGGTGAGTCCTTGATCCGTAATCGGATTTGTGAATTATTGAATTCGTTGTCATGTTGCATCGTGACATATCCGGAGTCATATCTACGTTCCGATTGGATATTGTGTAAGATTTTTAGCCGGGCACATATATATAGTCATGCGTGAATATTTTCCGTGTTGGGCTGTGCACACGAGACGTCATTCTTTGAAGCTAATTAGGTACATTGTCCCACGTATATCCTGGTTTCCATATACGGGGTGGACATTTGCACTGACACATATTCGGATCGGGTGTACTGTGATGTCCCTCTTGAGCCGTACTATCTTAGTCGTTCATAGTCCATTTATATTTTTGGATGTGTTCGACGTTTTGTGACTAAGCGTCATACGCCCGGGAGGTATGTTCGTTAGTCGTGTTTTTTTCCTTGAAATCTTATATATGTGAATTGTATAATATCTTGAGTAACCATTTATCATGTATATATGACCCTGTGTTGGGCGAAATACTTGTGTTGTATTTTAGGTTGAGGAAAAGGCAAGGCACGGGAAGATCATGGCGATGGCGAAGGGTTCGAAGGATACTAGTTCGGGGGCCCCAAGTCTTTTATTATCCGGTCGTGTTCGTACCGTGTAATGTTATATTTCCGCTTTATTTAATTTAAGAACAAATGTATTGTTATTTAAAGTATATTCCATCTCCATATGGGTTATACTTATATTTTGGATCCTGTGTATAGTAAGGTCGTTGGCCATACTACTGTAAACTCCTAATCAGAGTAAGTACTATGTATTGTGGTTCGGTACCACATGA
Organism: Orobanche coerulescens; assembly: GCA_033398695.1. Lineage (NCBI taxonomy): Eukaryota > Viridiplantae > Streptophyta > Magnoliopsida > Lamiales > Orobanchaceae > Orobanche > Orobanche coerulescens. The sequence goes on along the minus strand of CM065816.1, from coordinate 110,266,594 downwards.
ATTGTGTATTTAATCTGTATTTTGGGTATCGCCTGGTGGGTCCCAGTGTGGGGTCCACGGCACTGTAATGGCCGCCTTATTGGGGTGTTACAAGTTTGAGGTCCACTTCTCCAACTCTGATAAGCTCAGATGAAGCTGGATTCCCCATGTTGAGCTTCCTCCCCTCAGCAGCTTGATAATTCTTAAACTGGCTCCTATCGGCACCAACGTGTGCGGTCGCACCGGTGTTGACGTACCAACCACCGTGGTTCTCAACGTGGTTGACTTCTTCGGTGACCACATCAGTAAGGTCATCCTCTTCCCATTTGTCGTTAGTCTCGACGATGTTGGCAACATGTTTCTTCTTCTTGTTGGCCTTCGGCTTTCGACAGTCTTTTGCCGCATGTCCATGTTTGCCACAGTTGAAGCAATCGCCATCAAACTTCTTGACTGGTTGCTTCCCTTTGCTCTTGTTTTGGGCACTTGGGCGAGCTCTTTTATTGGAGGGACCGCTGTAACACCCCAAACTAGGCGGATATTACAGTGCCGTAGATCCCCAACTGGGACCCACCAGGCAAATGAAAATGAATGAATTACACAAGATAAATGTAGTACCGAACTACATTACAATGATAATTACTCCGATGAGGAGTTTAGTTACAACACACCAGGACAATACCGAATACTAGTGTATTTTATATGAAGATAAAATACACAACACTGAATGAAACGGAGTATTCAAATGAAAATCTGTGGAAAATAAATGACAACAATAGGAATGGTGAAAGGATTTGGGGCCCCCTACTAGTATCACTAGGACTCCTCGACATCAACATGCTATTCCCGTGTTTGCCTTGCCATGACACAAAAACAAAATCCCCAAACGGGTCGATTACAAAGAACAACAATCCTCAAGAGTTGAAATTACACAATCATGAATTAGCGAAGTTATGAAATATTCTTAATTATGAATTTATTTGAAGAGGAGTATCATAGTACGCCCGTAATGTTCTGTGCAAGTGTACAAGACGAATGACCGGACACACCCGTCCTTGTACCTAATTAGTCTCACGGAGGTAAGCGTTACCGTGTGCACGGTCCGATGTATCGGTGAACCCAATACATGACCATCGTGTGCCCGACTAAAAATTTCACACGGCCACACCCGCCACGCAATATGAACCCTAAGGTCACATGAACGAGAATGACCATGATGAATATCAATGAATAACAATTAGACTAGGCCAAGATGACTCACCGATATGAAAGTAATAGTGACGTGATTGATAACCCAGTGAAATGATTTGGAACCGTCGTTCCTCGTGAATGAAATGATTATTCGACAATTACAAGTCTCAAAATGAATAATATTATGATGAATGAATTATGATTATGAGCAATCAACAACAAAAGGAATGAGTATCCTTTTAACCAAGTAAGAATTAACTTACACAATACCGATGACAATTATCCTTCCACGAACAACGTCCTAATTGAGATATCGGTCGCTCGAACAACCTTAATTCAATACAATTACCAACAATCCGATCAATACACAAATTAAACACGAATATAACGAATTCCAAACGTCGATACGATAAAACTAAGTCCATTGAGGCATTAAAACAAACACGTTGTGTCCAAACTCCGATTGTTTACAATCAAACCTCAATATACCAATATCAAAATTCCCAAGAAGTGTTTCAAACCAACAAAACAACTCCAATACGATCAATAATCCGTTATGAATATCCAAAAATGTGATTATAACAACAATTAGTCGAAAATCCCCAATTCCAACTCGATATTCAAGGTGTTCTTGAATAATCCCTCAATAATCCAATGAATCCTTATACAAACTCATAATCATATACATATCCCTTCATATAACATGATTATAACGTCCAAAACATCATATCTCAACACAAAATCGAAGTTCAAAGTGTTGAAGGAATTACCTCTTGAAGATCCAACCAATTCGATCCGATGAAAACGTAAAAGCGACTATCCAAGCTTCCCAAATGATTGAAGGTGATGAAAATACACACTCAAATGATAATTGATGAAGAAATCTCTCCCTCAAGTTATTCTCTCTCGGTTGCGAGGTGAAGAAGATGGAAAAAATGGGAGAAATGAGCTCAAAATGCTCAAAAATGAATTTATAGGGGTTGACTCGGCGGCCGGACTCGGCCGTGCCCGCGACACGGTCGCGGCGCGCTGGCCGGCGGCGAGGACTCGACCGTGTCCCGCATGACACGGTCGCGCGCGAAGGGGCCTACCGACATGGACCGTCGCGGCGCTCGGCATTGACTCGGCCGTGTCACGGCACACGGTCGGCCTCCGGGCGATTTGCTCGCCTATCCGGAAGGGTGCGACTCGGCCGTGCCAGACGACACGGTCGGGTCCTGAGCCAGACACTGCGGCATTATCCGGACGAGTACGGCACGGGCCGTGTCGGACGACATGGCCGAGTTCGTTCGGCAGTGATCGGCCAACAACTGAAAAGTGAGCGGTTGAGCTAAAACGACCATAACTCTCTCGTCCGGACTCCGATTGACTCACCGTTTGAACCATTGGAAAGCTAACTCGATGCTCTATAATATTGCAAAGATTTAGAATTTTTGGAGTTACCAAAAATTAATGGTGATCTAACAAAGTCGAACTCATATGAGGAAAGTTGAAACAATGAACAATAACGATACACAACTCGAAGTTTTTCCGAATGGTGAACACGGTGAATGAATATGATTGATGAATGATTATAAATGAGTGAAAATCCACTGAGTGACAATCACCGAATGAAATTACTGAATGATAGTGACTGAATTACAACCGGGTATTACATACACCCCCCTTAAAAGAGTTTCGTCCCCGAAACTAAGGGTCAAACAACTCGGGATAACTCTCCCGCATACTATCCTCAGTTTCCCAAGTAGCCTCTTCGACTCCGTGTCTAGACCACTGAATCTTGACCAAAGGAATCGACTTATTCTTCAACTGTTTGATTCGCCGCTCTAACACTTGTACAGGACGCTCCTCGTACGAATGATCATCCGCGATCTCGATTTCGTCGAACTGAAGTATGTGACTCGGGTCGGCAACATACTTCTGCAACTGAGAGACGTGAAACACATTATGAATCCTGCTCAAAGCCGGAGGTAAAGCCAATCGATAAGCTAACTCGCCTACTCGATCCAAAATTTCAAACGGTCCAATGAATCTTGGGCTCAACTTCCCCCGTTTTCCGAAACAAAAAAATACTTCGACTCGGGGATACCTTGACCAAAACATGGTCACCCGTCTCGAACTCTAGTGGTCGACGACGATTGTCCACATATGATTTCTGTCGACTCTGAGCTGTCAACATACGACTCTTGATCATAGCTACCTTCTCCCGGACGGCTATAAGTATATCGGGCTCCGTGCCGATTGATTCTGACAAGTCATCCTAACACAAAGGAGATCGACAAAGACGACCGTACAAGGCCTCGTAAGGTGCCATCTTAATGGAAGCATGCCAACTATTATTATACGTGAACTCGATCAACGGTAGTTGGGCTTCCCAATCGTCCTTCCAATCGAGGACGCAAGCTCTCAACATGTCTTCTAATGTCTGAATAGTCCTCTCTGATTGTCCGTCGGACTGAGGATGAAAGGCGATCGAGATTAAGCCGAGTTCCCATAGCACGATGGTGATTTCCAAAAATGAGACACAAATTGACCGTCACGATCGGAAACGATACTCTTAGGAGTACCGTGCAGTCTTACTATCTCCTTGATGAATAACTGGGCCAGTCGCTCGGGACCTCACGTATCCTTGATCTCAAGGAAATGAGCTGATTTAGTTAAGCGGTCCACAATCCCCAGATCGTATTCATGCCACGACGACTCGTCGGCAAACTCGTAATGAAATCCATGGAAATGTCTTCCCACTTCCACTCTGGAATAGGGAGAGGTTTCACATACCCGCCGATCGTGATGTTCAATCTTGACTTGTTGGCAAGTTAAGCATCTAGAAACAAATTCGCGACTTCTCGCTTCATATTACTCCACCAGTAATTTTGTTTCAAGTCCTTGTACATCTTGCTGGACCCCGGATGAACAGAATAAGTGTTAGCATGAGCTTCTCTCAAAATCGAGTTTTTCAACTCATCATTCGCCGGTACACACATCCGATTCTTAAATCTCAAAAGTCCACCCTTGTGGATCACGAATCCAGGGGCTTTCCCCTGAGCCACATCTTCACGTATGCGCAACAATGAAGGGTATGAACTCTGATTCTCTCTGATTACCTCCTCAAGTGACGATGAAATCTCTAACATACAAAGCTGTCCACGAATTCGCTGAAGCCGGACTTCGATCTCGGGTCTAAGGAATTCTGCTGAAGCTCCTTCATTGTTAAAAGAGCAAGCATTTGCTCTTGAACGGACTTACGACTCAAAGCGTCGGCGACAACGTTCGCCTTGTCCGGTGGTAAAGGATCTCGATATCAAAATCTTTGATTAGTTCCAACCACCGCCTCTGTCGCATATTTAACTCCTTGTGAGTAAATATATCCTTCAACTCTTGTGATTGGTGAATAAGCGAAAGGTGACGCCATAAAGGTAACGACGCCAAATTTTCAAAGCGAACACCACGGCTGCTAGTTCCAGGTCGTGGGTTGGATAATTAACCAGCTAATCCGAGGAAACATCGGATTTAATTAATATCTTTCGGAGGTTGCTAATCTCGGATAGTCTCCATCTCCTGAGGGTCGACACGAACTCTGTCAGATGAAATTACATGCCCGAGAAAGTCACTTCGGACCTCCAGAACTCACATTTGGAAAACTTTCCATATAGTTGTTCTCGTCTCAACACGTCGAGAACCTGATGAAGATGAACCTCGTGTTCCTCTCGGCTACGAGAATAAATCAAAATGTCGTCGATGAAGACAACAACAAACTGATCCAAAAAGTCGATGAAAACCCGATTCATTAACCCCATGAATACCACAGGTGTAATAGTTAGCCCGAACGGCATAACTACGAACTCATAATTACCATAGCGTGTATGAAACGCTGTCCTCGCGATATCCGACTCTCGAATCCGCAACTGGTGATATCCATATCTTAAGTCGATCCTGGAAAATACTGAAGCTCCCTGAAGTTGATCTAAAAGATCATCAATACGAGGTAAAGGATACTACTCTTGATCATCACCCTGTTCAACTCCTGGTAATTAATACACACACGAGACGTGCCATCCTTCTCCTTGACAGATCACACTGGTGCTCCTCACGGGGACGCAATCGGTCGAAGATGACCTTCCTCGAACTATTCCTCAAGTTGAATCTTCAACTCCTGCATTCTGGTCGGGGCCATCCGATACGGTGCCTTCGATAAAGGGGACGTCTGGCTCCAACTCACTCCCGAATTCCCTTACTCTATGTGAAGGCAACCAGATAACTCGTGCGGAAATACATCGTCAATCGATGACAATGATACCACGAATGATTGAACATTTCGATTGTCTTAGAATGGTCAATCGATAAAAAGAGATACCAATAATGATTGAACAACTCGATTGCTTTAGAAAGGCCAATCGATGGAAATGATGAAATGAATGATTGAATAACTCGATTGCCCTAGAAAGGTCAATCGATGAAAATGATACTAGGAATGATTGAATAACTCGATTGCCCTAGAAAGGCCAATCGATGAAAATGATACAATGAATGATTGAATGACTCGATTGTCTTAGAAAGGCCAATCGGTGGAAATGATACAATGAATGATTGAATAGTTCGATTGCGGAATTTCTCTGCTTCCGCCATAATAGAAATTCTATTGGAACAACGGGGATTACTTCCCTGAAGCATACATTCGACAACAAACGATGGAAAGATAGCGACCAAACGCTAACAATCACTGAGGATAGTATCAAGACGGTTAAACCAACTAATACCGAAAATTACATCGTCCTAAGATAGGTTCACCACGATTAGATCTATCAACCAATCGCGGTCATTAAGCTTAATTCGGTTTGATTCGGACACTTCTTCCATCGTCAGGTAGACCGATGGTATGAGGTCCACAAGCAATAGGACTATCCCGAAATAAGTCTATTCAAGCATGATTCGAAAATGAATGAATGCGGTGTACCAGAATCAAAAGGTACACACAAGTTGAAATAAAATTACGAGTATACCTGAAATCATTCGGGCCACCGGATCGTCGATCCTCCTCATCATATGAATCTGGGACTTGCGGTCCCGAACCGACGCCCTGTCCTCGATAAATACGAGCTCCAACTCTATTTGCTTCCATTATCTTAAACGACGATGACAAAGCAGTCTGATTCTGAAACGCTGGTTGCTTCGGGGCCTGAGATGCCGCCGGAGCCGACTTGGAGTCCCTTCGGCAAGAACGGGCCCTATGCCCAGCAATTCCACAGTTATGGCACGTGACAATCCGCTTCGGACATTTGGTGCTGAAATGACCCTGTTCTTCACAGTTGAAACAGGTGACGGCTGAACTGGCCGCTCGAGACTGAGATCCCGCGCAACTATGCACCGTAGGAGGTTGCTCAGAAATGATAGGACTCACACGAGGCTTCTTGAAGGTTGACTGACCTCCTTCGGATTGATTACGCTTTGTTGATTTCTTGCTGACAAATGAAGGTTGTTGTTCAGCACTTTCCTTAGCAGCTGGCTCATACGGGAGGGTTCTCTCGATTAATCCGGTCAGAGTGGCGCAATGATGATTGAGCAACTGCACATGGGTCATCATGGCCTGCATAAAAGTGAGTGGATCAACCCGAACATCTTCTGATCGAGCCGAGTCCTGGGAACGATTTCTCGGCAGCGAGTGATTATTTCTCGGGTTTCGGTTCGCACCGCGGCCTCTCCCCGTGCATCTCTGACAGTTCTCTCCATCTTTGAAGTAGAAAGGTCGCATAATGATTATATTTCCGCATGATTAACAAGTTATGATTTTGTTTTGAGATGATGATAATGATTATACATGCTCTAACTTAGTGATTATATGAATGATTTCTTGAAGTTACATGATTATCGATGAAATTCTTAAAATGACTATCTTGAATAACTTAACAAGATTGATAATATGATCTTCAGTTGACAACTGAGTAATGAAATGAATTGAGTAATTAATGAGTTAACGTGATCGTCCTGATTATTAACTGCGTAATGAAATGAATTAAGTGATTAATGAGTTAACATGATCGTCCTAATCACAATGAATGATGATGTTTGAGGATTGTTAATTGATGAATGATGAATGAATGACTATTGCCAGAAATTATACCATGGCGTTAGAAACCTTACAGTTCTTCCGGTCTGATTGGCTCGGCATTTGCACAGGTCACACGTGACGCGAAAGTCCAATGATACTAGTCTGATGACGATGATTTCAAATAAGACATGACTTGGAGGGTAGTATTCAAAACCACGCTCCGATACCAACTCTGTAACACCCCAAACTAGGCGGATATTACAGTGCCGTAGATCCCCAACTGGGACCCACCAGGCAAATGAAAATGAATGAATTACACAAGATAAATGTAGTACCGAACTACATTACAACGATAATTACTCCGATGAGGAGTTTAGTTACAACACACCAGGACAATACCGAATACTAGTGTATTTTATATGAAGATAAAATACACAACACTGAATGAAACGGAGTATTCAAATGAAAATCTGCAGCGGAAAATAAATGACAACAATAGGAATGACTGAAAGGATTTGGGGCCCCCTACTAGTATCACTAGGACTCCTCGACATCAACATGCTATTCCGTGCGTTTGCCTTGCCATGACCTGAAAAACAAAATCCCCAAACGGGTCATTTACAAAGAACAACAATCCTCAAGAGTTGAAATTACACAATCATGAATTAATGAAGTTATGAAATATTCTTAATTATGAATTTATCAAGAGGAGTATCATAGTACGCCCGTAATGTTACGTGCAAGTGTACAAGGCGAATGACCGGACACACCCGTCCTTGTACCTAATTAGTCTCACGGAGGTAAGCGTTACCGTGTGCACGGTCCGATGTATCGGTGAACCCAATACATGACCATCGTGTGCCCGACTAAAAATTCCACACACCACACCCGGCCACGCAATATGAACCCTAAGGTCACATGAACGAGAATGACCATGATGAATATCAATGAATAACAATTAGACTAGGCCAAGATGACTCACCGATATGAAAGTAATAGTGAGCGTGATTGATAACCCGGTGAAATGATTTGGAACCGCTGCTTTCCTCGTGAATGAAATGATTATTCGACAATTACAAGTCTCAAAATGAATAATATTATGATGAATGAATTATGATTATGAGCAATCAACAACAAAAGGAATGAGTATCCTTTTAACCGAGTAAGAATTAACTTACACAATACCGATGACAATTATCCTTCCACGAACAACGTCCTAATTGAGATATCGGTCGCTCGAATGCCTTAATTCAATACAATTACCAACAATCCGATCAATACACGAATTAAACACGAATATAACGAATTCCAAACGTCGATACGATAAAACTAAGTCCATTGAGGCATTAAAACAAACACGTTGCGTCCAAACTCCGATTGTTTACAATCAAACCTCAATATACCAATATCAAAATTCCCAAGAAGTGTTTCAAACCAACAAAACATCTCCAATACGATCAATAATCCGTTATGAATATCCAAAATGTGATTATAACAACAATTAGTCGAAAATCCCCAATTCCAACTCAATATTCAAGGTGTTCTTGAATAATCCCTCAATAATCCAATGAATCCTTATACAAACTCATAATCATATACATATCCCTTCATATAACATGATTATAACGTCCAAAACATCATATCTCAACACAAAATCGAAGTCCAAAGTGTTGAAGGAATTACCTCTTGAAGATCCAACCAATTCGATCCGATGAAAACGTGTAAAAGCGACTATCCAAGCTTCCCAAATGATTGAAGGTGATGAAAATACACACTCAAATGATAATTGATGAAGAAATCTCTCCCTCAAGTTATTCTCTCTCGGTTGCGGTGAAGAAGATGGAAAAAATGGGAGAAATGAGCTCAAAATGCTCAAAAATGAATTTATAGGGGTTGACTCGCGGCCCAGACTCGGCCGTGCCCGCCGACACGGTCGCGCGCGCATCTGGCCGGCAGGACTCGACCGTGTCCCGCATGACACGGTCGCGGCGCGAAGGGGCCTACCGACATGACCCGTCGCGGCGCTTCGGCATTGACTCGACCGTGTCACGGCACACGGCCGGCCTCCGCGACGATTCTCGCCTATCCGGAAGGTGCGACTCGGCCGTGCTGCATAACACGGTCGGGTCTCGAGGCGACAACTGCGGCATTATCCGGACGAGTACGGCACGGGCCGTGTCGGACGACACGGCCGAGTTCGTTCGGCAGTGATCGGCCAACAACTGAAAAGTGAGCGGTTGAGCTAAAATGACCATAACTCTCTCGTCCGGACTCCGATTGACTCACCGCTTGAACCATTGGAAAGCTAACTCGATGCTCTATAATATTGCGAAGATTTAGAATTTTTGGAGTTACCAAAAATTAATGGTGATCTAACAAAGTCGAACTCATATGAGGAAAGTTGAAACAATGAACAATAACGATACACAACTCGAAGTTTTTCCGAATGGTGAACACGGTGAATGAATATGATTGATGAATGATTATAAATGAGTGAAAATCCACTGAGTGACAATCACCGAATGAAATTACTGAATGATAGTGACTGAATTACAACCGGGTATTACAACCGCCATGCTCCAACAGATTGGCCTTAGCATTTATGAGGCCTTTTGGTTTGTGGTCATTTTTGCGCACGTCTGACTCGATGCGCAGTTTCACAATCAAGTCTTCAAGAGTCATCTCCTTTCTCTTGTGTTTGAGATAGCTCTTGAAGTCTTTCCAACTAGGGGGCAACTTTTTTATCACAGTTGCAACAGTGAAGGCGTCTGACATAACCATTCCTTCAGCATTGACATCATGAATGATGAGTTGGAACTCTTGCACTTGTTCCATGATTGGCCTTGAGTCAACCATCTTGTAGTCCACATACTTGGCGACTACAAACTTCTTTTTACCTGCATCATCACTACAGTACTTCTTTTCAAGTGCTTCCCACATCTCTTTTGATGTGTTTACAACAGAATAAATATTGTACAAACTATCTTCTAAGGAATTTGTGCCAGTTGTCATAGGCAGCTCGAACTGTAAAACTAGTCTCTTGAGCACTTGGCACCGGTGGCGCATCTTCCTTAAGGAAGTTAGCAAACCCCAATGTTGTTAAATAGAACAACATCTTCTGTTGCCACCTTTTAAAGTCGGCTCCACCAAACTTTGGCGGCTTCTCGGCGGCCGGCATCATCCTTGGCCCCGAGGTTGTTCCAAAAAAGGAATCACTCGTGTTGAACCCGTAGGTTCCAACACTAGATCCTAACATGGATCCAACGGTACCACTAAAAGTGGAACCTACGGTGTAATATCAGCAATTTCGATTTCCGGTAATTTTCTTTTTTCAGAGGGAGTCCGTTTCTAGGACTCGCTTATGACTGTTTCGTCAGTCTGAGAATGATTAGTTCTGCACTTTTTGTCATCCGAGTTCATTTCGGTATCGTTTTGTTGAGTTCCGTGTTCTTAAACGGCTTTCTCGTACTTGAGTTCGATTTTTACGAATCTTGTCCGAAACTGTTGTTTCGAGTTTCTCGTATGTTCATTTAATGTTATTAATCATGTTGCGAGCTTTGGCTTGGTGTTTCGATCGTGTATCGCGTATTTCGGACGTTTTGGGCCGTTTTCATAATTTCCTAAAGTTTGGGGTAATTACTTTCCGGTGTCGAATTTAGAGCCTTCGGGTGGTCGTAATCGTGTGTTCTCTTAGCCCTTGGTTTCGTCTTTGCGAGTACTTCGTAACCGTATCTTCGATTCATATTCAGTTTCGGGTTTCGGGGCCGTGTCGGGCTCGATATTGGCCTCCTATTGTAGCACACGAGCATGCCACACGAGCACGTGGTCGTGCGTGGCGCTCGTGCGCAATCCAGCGCTCGGCAGTGAGCTCCAGGGACGCACGAGCAGGACACACGAGCAACTACTCATGCGCATTGCTCGTGCGTGGTGTCAGTGGCTGGGCAGTGGCCTAGCGCACGACCAAACACACGAGCACTTGGTCGTGCGTTATGGTCGTGCATCGCTGGTGTATATAAGGGGACAGACGAGTTTCTCACCTGTTGGGAAAACAAGAACCCTGTATCGAAACAGCCGGGATAATCAATCCCTATATCGAAGTGTGTTGATAAGAGGTTTTGACATATATGCCAATCCTCAATACAGTAAAGGAAACTGTATCGAAGAGTTGAAATGTCAACTAGTATCGAAGACCTGTCTCGAATCCAGCATATAGTGGAACCCTTCAATACAGCAAAGAAGTCTTATAAAGACCAAGTATGGAAACTGTTTCGAATCACCAACACAGTGATCTTCCATACAGCTTTCAATAGGACAAGAAGGAATCTTCAGAAGTCAAGTCCCGTTGAATAAAGAAGTATTTAAATACTCAAGGATAAAGTATTTAAATACTGTCAATCAACAGATCTTCAAATCCCGCTAAATCCGGATCGTGCTTTTAATCCCGTTGGAATGGAATCTTGCTCAACGGATACATCTCAACGGATATATATTTCAGAGACTATATATATCTCATGAAGGCATTGAAGATAAGTTACCGAAACCGAAATCTATCAAAGCTATCAAGTTATCATCAGAGCAAAATATATCTCTAAGCTTACTGCAACTCAGATAAAAGAGATATACAGTGCTCATCATCTTGAACAACACTTCATCAGCTACAAGCTCATAAAGTCAAAGCTGTTGTTCACACTCTGTTCTATACTTTGAACAAACCCAGATCAGCCCTGTGTGGACTGAGGAAGACGAAGATTCAGAACTCTGTGTGAAGAAGTCAGTCAGGCTTTAGCTCAAACCAATCTGTGTGAACGGTTGAAGCTAAGATCTTTATATCAATATGTGTGAACGATATATTGATTGTATAACTGTTATAATTACGTATTTGTGTACGTAGTAATTATAATAAACATTTTACTCCTGTGTGGAGGACCAATGGACGTAGAGGGGTTTACCTCGAACCACTTTCAATACTGTATTATTTACCTTCAGTTTTTACTATTTTATTTACTGTGATTATTTAAGTATACACTGCACACCAAGTTGTTGTATCCACAGCAACTTACTGTATCTAAGACTTCCGCTACGCACTCAGATTTAAAATCAGTACAACTTGTTGTTTAAACTACTTCCCAAGATGTATCCAGTATACTTAGTGTCCAACGACGAAGGGACGTCAACTCGAAGTGAGCCCCCTTCGCCACAACAAGAAAACATTCCCGACGAGGAGGAATTAGTCCCTCAAGTCGAGGAAGCAGGAACAGTTTTGGAATAGGCACCCGAGCCTGCCACCACTCAAGAAGAAGAAGTTGTCACTGAGAGACAACAGGAGGAATCAGTCCCTACTGTATCCATGTCTACCGACACACCTTCGCAACAGGAGGACACACCAACCCCCTGCCGCCGAACCAGAACAAGCTGCTCCCGCCCCTTCAACCGTGGAATCCGATGATGGTAATGCACCTGAGGATGTCACACTTAGTTCACGCCCTACCGTGAATCTAAAGAGGTTGAACTGCTCTGAAGATTTCGCCCAACCGGATTCTCCAAGCACAACCGCTAGGAAAGAGCACCTGCGTGCTCTTGGTCTTTAAACTGTATTCATCCAGGATGCAGTGAATGCTCTGTATTTAGTTGAAAAAGCCTTGAATTGGATGCATACTTCTGCCGTGGAAGAGATGACCACCTTACAACATGAAGTTTCTCGAGTAGTCGCGGCCTTCATTATTTTCCCAAAAGTATTCAGACAAGCACTGAAAATCATGGAAGACAAACAAGAGCAACTTCTGAAAGAAGAGGCAACCAAAACACGCATCGCTGAAGCCAAGACCGCATGTGTTATGATCGAAAACAGTTCTCAATTGCGAGCCCACGACAAATGCATCAAGGACATGTCGCAGGAACTTTCCTCCCTTGTAGAAAGAATGACTAACATCGAAACGAAACAGGATGCTGCATTAGAGATCCTAGGACGTCTTGATGACGCCAAAAAGGGGGAAGAAGCAAGAGAAGCTGCAAGGAGAATCAGGTTACAGCATGAAAGGGAATTTGAGGCCGCTCAAGACAGCATCACTACTGAGTTAAACAAGCTAGCCCCTCCCTCTCAGAGTTTTAAGATTTCAGGCTCCCGACCTGAATTTCATGATCCAGATGTCCAGTGGCAAAGTCTAATCCAGAGACCTTCTGAAATTCGTCTGCCGACCAACTGCCATCCTACTGCCGATGAGGTGAAGCAATGGAGGAAGAACGAACTGATGAGATACTTTGTTAAACTCATTAGGGAATCCGCCATCTTCAAGAGCTATAAGACTTTAGCGGAGGCCACAGACAAATTTACGAAGATGCTAGAAGAACAAAAACTCCCTCTCCAGCTAGATATGAAAAGCAAGCACAAAAGAGGAGATCGGATCACCCATCCAGAAGACTGGATTCTTGCCTTTGACAAATCCTATGAAGGAAGAGCTATATACAAGGATTGAGGCAACAATTCCCTACAGAACTGGTGGCGTGGTACCGAGAATGATCTAGGGAGAAAGCCATGGAGACATGCGGACTACAGATAGGAGCTGAAATCCTTGTATATTATTTTTGTTTTGTAATTTCTCTTCGAAACAGCAAACCATGTACTCAATTTGTTATGAATATCAATAAAAGTGTTTGTTTGTCTTGAAAGATTACAACTCGTAATCTACTGTGTTGATGTATGATTACTTAAATTGTTTGATAACAATCTCAAGTATAGAAACATGATTGAAAATTAAGTTGTACGAACTTGTCTACGAACAATTCATGATTTCAGTTGTATGCTTAGAATACATTGTAAGATTGTGCCTGCACGCCAATCATAAGCTTAAGTTGTAACAATTCTTAGCTGTATCGAACTCGCCTACGAGCAGTTCACTAATTAGACTAAGTTGCTGAAAGACAGACCTTTTGACAAAAGACCAAGAAATCTACTAGAAGTCATCAAAGAAGATTATTTCATCAAGAAGGTTTTGGCATCATCAAGAAGACTTGAAAGTTAGAAAGCTAAAGTCTTGGCAAATTGTCAAAAGGGGGGAAATTATTGGGAAAACAAGAACCCTGTATCGAAACAGCCGGGATAATCAATCCCTGTATCGAAGTGTGTTGATAAGAGGTTTTGACATATATGCCAATCCTCAATACAGTAAAGGAAACTGTATCGAAGAGTTGAAATGTCAACCTGTATCGAAGACCTGTCTCGAATCCAGTATATAGTGGAACCCTTCAGTACAGCAAAGAAGTCTTATAAAGACCAAGTATGGAAACTGTTTTGAATCACCAACACCGTGATCTTCCATACAGCTTTCAATAGGACAAGAAGGAATCTTCAGAAGTCAAGTCCCGTTGAATAAAGAAGTATTTAAATACTCAAGGATAAAGTATTTAAATACTGTCAGTCAACAGATCTTCAAATTCCGCTAAATCTGGATTGTGCTTTTAATCCCGTTGGAACGGAATCTTGCTCAACGGATACATCTCAACAGATATATATTTCAGAGACTATATATATCTCATGAAGGCATTGAAGATCACTTATCGAAACCGAAATCTATCAAAGCTATCAAGTTATCATCAGAGCAAAATATATCTCCAAGCTTACTGCAACTCAGATAAAAGAGATATACAGTGCTCATCATCTTGAACATCACTTCATCAGCTACAAGCTCATAAAGTCAAAGCTGTTGTTCACACTCTGTTCTATACTTTGAACAAACCCAGATCAGCCCTGTGTGGACTGAGGAAGACGAAGCTTCAGAACTCTGTGTGAAGAAGTCAGTCAAGCTTTAGCTCAAACCAATCTGTGTGAACGGTTGAAGCTAAGATCTTTATATCAATCTGTGTGAACGATATATTGATTGTATAACTGTTATAATTACGTAGTTGTGTACGTAGTAATTATAATAAACATTTTACTCCTGTGTGGAGGACCAGTGGACGTAGAGGGGTTTACCTCGAACCACTTTAAATACTGTGTTATTTTCCTTCAGTTTCTTGTTTTATTTCTTGTGATTATTTAAGTATAACCGCACACTGTTCTTGTATCCACAAAGAACTTATTGTATCTAAGACTTCCGCTACGCACTCAGATTTAAAATCAGTACAACTTGTTGTTTAAACTACTTCCCAAGATGTATCCAGTATACTTAGTGGCCAACATCACCCCATTTCCTCCCCTTCTTCTCTTCTCTTCGCGGCTGTCGGATGGGTGAGGCTAGGGTTCGAGTTCTTAGTCGGTTCTACTCAATTCCAAGGCATTTTGGAAGATTCTTGTTGATAATATTATCATCCAATCCGTGTTCTTCGTCGAATCGAGGTAATCTCTTGAAATCTCCTAGGGTTAACTTTCGAGATTTCTTTTTAATCTTTGTTGTTCGTCCAATTTCGATGATTTGGTTGATGTTATTGAACCTTATTAATCGTGTTCTATGGGTTGTATATCCATATTTCGAATTTTTTGAACTCGATTGATGATTCGAGTGTTCTTGGGAATTATCGAACATTGAATGTTCGATTAAATGTCCGAATGAGTTCCCTTTGATAGTTTGTTAGGATTTCCGTTGTTTAGGCCTTGATTCTCGTCATAATCATGTTTTATCGTTCCTTACGATGGATTATAGGTGCTCAATGATTCCGATGTTGAATTCCATTGGTGATTGATGATTCGTGTGGTGTTATTCTCGTAGTAATTGCAGTGTTATCGCGTTCTTGATAGTGTTCGGGAGTGACATCATTTTGTTCTATTAGTTCTTTTATTCAAAGTGGATTGGATTTTGAACTTCTGTATTTTCGACTCTGTCGACTCGTTTATGTTCGTTGACATTTTCTGAGCTTGTCGAGCCGCTTGCTTTTGTTGATCAAACGAGTGTGATATTGTTTTGGAATAACTCGTCTGTCATTGTGACTTTTCAATTTCTATTCCCTTTCCTGTAGATCTTATGTGAATGCACATCTTGTTGTTTTCACCAGATCATATATTGTCTCGAGCCGAGACGTGAACCTGGGAGTTGTTGTTTGAATTTTATTATTCTTCGTGATTCAAACATGATTGTTCGATTTTTGTTGTCTCAATCGTTTGATTGTTCGGTTTTTGTTGATCTCGTTTCGTGATTATTGAGCATTCAGACTCCTTCCTAATTCCCTTAAGTTCAGGAAATTAGTCTCGTTTTCCATCTTCCAATCCATGGGCGGTGGAATTCCATAATTGTTCAGCGATTGCTTGCGTTTTGATTGATGTACCGTTGGGTCAGTCAATCATATTGATTTTCGTTCGTTGTGTTTTTTGATTGTTCGGATAATCGACGTGATTGTATTATCCGTTTGTTGACGCTTGTCACTTGTGGGTTTTACTATGTCCTTACCGGTAGTGTTGTGTTGGTCGTCATGGAGCATGTTTTCACGCCGTTTGTTCCTTTGCGTTGCTTGTAACGTTTTGCCATTCGGCGTAAGTTACGCGTTTCTTGTGTATCTCGTTGAGTGTTTCCTGGCAGGATATTACTCCTCCCTACTTGTTTTAAGTTTCGGGACAAAACTTCTTTTAAGGAGGGTAGTATGTAATATCCGCAATTTCAATTTCCGGTAATTTTCTTTTTTCGGAGGGAGTCCGTTTCGACGACTCGCTTGTGACCGTTTCGTCAGTCTGAGAATGATTAATTCTGCACTTTTTGTCATCCGAGTTCGTTTCGGTATCATTTTGTTGAGTTCTGTGTTCTTAAACGGTTTTCTCGTACTTGAGTTCGATTCTTAGGAATCTTGTCCGAAACTGTTGTTTCGAGTTTCTCGTATTTTCATTTAATGTTATTAATCATGTTGCGAGCTTTGGTTTGGTGTTTCGATCGTGTATCGCGTATTTCGGACGTTTTGGGACGTTTTCGTAATTTCCCAAAGTTTGGGGGTAATTACTTTCCGTTGTTGAATTTCGAGCCTTCGGGTGGTCGAAATCGTGTGTTCTCTTAGCGCTTGGTTTCGTCTTTGCGAGTACTTCGTAACCGTATCTTCGATTTATATTCAGGTTCGGGTTTCGGGGCCGTGTCGGGCTCGATATTGGCCTCCTATTGTAGCACACGAGCAGGCCACACGAGCACGTGGTCGTGTGTGGCGCTCGTGCGCAATCCAGCGCTCGACAGTGAGCTCCAGCGACGCACGAGCAAGACACACGAGCAACTACTTGTGCGCGTTGCTCGTGCGTGGTGTGAGTGGCTGGGAAGTGGCCTAGTGCACGACCAAACACACGAGCACTTGGTCGTGCGTTATGGTCGTGCGTCACTGGTGTATATAAGGGGACAGACGAGTTTCTCACCCCATTCCCTCCCCTTCTTCTCTTCTCTTCGCGGCTGTCGGATGGGTGAGGCTAGGGTTCGAGTTCTTGGTCGGTTCTACTCAATTCCAAGGCGTTTTGGAAGATTCTTGTTGATAATATCATCATCCAATCCATGTTCTTTGTCGAATCGAGGTAATCTCTTGAAATCTCCTAAGGTTGACTTTCGAGATTTCTTTTTAATCTTTGTTGTTCGTCCGATTTCGATGATTTGGTTGATGTTATTGAACCTTATTAATCGTGTTCTATGGGTTGTATATCCATATTTTGGATTTGTTCAACTCGATTGATGATTCGAGTGTTCTTGGGAATTATCGAACATTGAATGTTCGATTAAATGTCCGAATGAGTTCTCTTTGATAGTTTGTTGGTATTTCCGTTGTTTTCGGCCTTGATTCTCGTTGTAATCATGTTTTATTGTTCCTTACGGAGGATTATAGGTGCTCGATGATTCCGATGTTGAATTCTGTTGGTGATTGATGATTCGTGTGGTGTTATTCTCGTAGTAATTGCAGTGTTATCGCGTTCTTGATAGTGTTCGGGAGTCCGGGGCCGTTCGACCGTATTTCATCCGTCGTCTTGTTGCGATCGTGGTTTCGAGGCAAGTACCTTGTTCATACGCTTCTCGTTTTGTGGATATGATGATCGGTGGTCGTCTTGGTGTGTTTGTTTGGTTATTTGCAAATGAATTTTCAAAAGATTTGTTTTAGCCTCGTTAAAGGCTCTCTTTCAAAATGCGTGTGTGTTTTGTGAACGGTGTGTTTTGGGAATCGATTATAATTTGGTTATTTTGAATGTTGAAGGCTTTGATGATACCCCTGTCGTTTAAAGTTATGGAATCGTGTATTCCGTGTTCAATCTTGTTATTGTGTTTTGAAGAGTTTGATAACGGTGTCGAGTTAGTGGCCATCTCTAGTGAGTATTCTTAATGAACTTACATTCTTAGTATATTAGTATTGCATGACTAACGTGTGTGTGTGTATGCTCACTATGGGTTAGATCCGACAGGATCTCGGTAGGGGTCCACAGAGATGTGGATCGACAGTTAATTGTGGTGAATTTTGCAAATGTGATTTGATTATGGCATTTCCGAAAATGAGTGCTTTTGAACGGTTTTCATGATTGCATGCATTGACTAAGTGTGTAAGAGGTAAGCTGTTCGTTTGGCCTACTTGGCTAGGATGGCACTAGAGTATTTTGTTGTTTGTGTTAAATCCTTTAATTGTGGATTTTGATGTTGGAAGACGAACCTTGTTGTCGTTCTCGTGTACTGTGAGTTGATGAGATTTGGGGCTAAAATCCCAACGGTTTTGTAAAGGTCATTTTACGGAAAGTAAACCTTTGGGGCAGTGACCTCTTTCTTCTTTTGGGTTTTGAAAAGTAGGATTTGGTAATCCTAAATTGTTTCTATTAAAACTCCCGATGGCATTTCAAATCATTTTATAAATCGTTTCCCTTGATGTTTGGTCTTGAAATTTTGGGAAGTTTTTACCCAAACTCCCGGGAAGTGTTCATCTTTTTGTATTTGAATCTTTGAGGATTCCGGATTATTATCATTCTTAGAACTTGAATTGTATGACTCGTATTTTTGCACTTGTACTTGCACTAGCAAAACAGTGGAGTTTTGCTAACCCCCGAGTATTCGGGGGGGGGGGGGGTGAATGTCTGTTTTTGCATTCAGGTTTTGGAGCATAGCACAGGGTCGGCATGAAGGATGATGACAGATGAACGATACTAATCACATGAGGACCCATTGATGTCGTATTGGTTAGTTGTATTTTATTTTCCGCTGCAGTATTCTTTTCCCGTTGTACGGGAGTGTGTTGTACTCGACCCCTGCATGGGCATGTGTTATGATTGAGTTGTATGTATTTATAGAAAGGCCAAATCGGTCTACTGAGTCATTTTAGCCTTAAAGGCATTGTTGAGTTGTTCGATGTTGTTACCAGCCTGGTAGATCCTTGAGGAAAGGTTCTACATAAATGGTATCAGAGCTTAGGTTGTGGAAACCTAGGCTGTCGGGTCAAGTCGTGTTGTTTGAGTCTTGTTTCATCGGATTTTATCTGACTGAGTCGTGTCGCGATGCGTCGTCTGAATTTGTTGGTCGTGATTAGTATCGTGGGGCGATCATCATCTTCGTGCGACCTGTGGATGTAAGTCTCCCTTCTTTGTGTTGTGCCTCGTGTGACACGAGCTATTTTTATGATTATTTGTTAAGTGACGGAATCCTCTTATGGATTTTAATTTCTTGATATGTGGTTATTTGACCCTCATATTTCGTTCATATGAGGAGTAGTGTTGCTGGATTGTGCATGTTTGACTTTATTTCTTTTATCCGCTGCGTGAGTTCTTTTGTAATGGCCTTCAGTGTTTTACCGACTGAGTTTTATTTAGAAAACCGATTCCCTTAACCGAGTTTGTGGCATTATGGCCTTGATCGTTTTGGCGAAATTCTTATGACGGTAGTTAGTATTTTGTAAATGGATTTTGTAAGTTTTTGAAATATTACTGTCATCGGCCTTTTTGACGTTTTTTGTAAATAGTTTTTAGCCTAGTGGGTTCTGGCATGGGGCCCACAGCGTTATAATGTTCCGTGTAATTACCTGAAATTTTTTGGCATTCTAGCCCATTGAATTATCTTTGAAAACCTTTAGTATCTTTGAAAATAAATTTCGAGATGTACTTTTAAAATGAATTATTTTCTCGTGGTACATCCAAGGTGCCACAATATGTTTAAAAATTCTTCTACCTCGAGGACCAAAATGTTTTGAGATATTGTCATTATTTTAGAAACACTTTTACTTAGACCCGAGGGTCGAATATTTTGAAAATTTTTCACTAAGAGAAAGTGTCCTCATTTTTATCAATGGGAAATGGTTCTCCAAAGTCTCGATGACGATGTTTGTACTACTTCTTTTTATATATGATACTCGAGATCAACTAGTGTTTTCAGATTATTTTCGAAAGTGGTTTTCGTTTTTAAAACCTATCGTTTCTATTTGTGGTCCAGGAATATATATGTGACGTTAGCGTTATTGGTAGGATGTTGGCCCTATGAGTTGTAGTCGAATTGGCGGTGTGAGCGTTGAGTCGTTTTCCACCCATTTGTTGTGTTAGCCCTCTGTGAGAGGTGGGATGTTGGTATTGAATATTGTCGCCCGTGGTGATTTCTGCATTATCGCGCATGTGCGAACTGTTAGAGCTTGGTTTGGTATGACCGTGTGCATCGGTGATTATTCCGTTATGTGTCGGTTGTTTAATGTATTGTTACCTTGCTTCCGTTTTTGTGAATTTCGTGGACGAGGTCGAAGGTAATACCCGTACTATTTTGACTTCTGTATTTTCTCTTTCTCCATTCTTTCAACTCGCTCGAGTTCGTTGATACTTTCTGAACTTGTTCTGTATTTCGGTTTCATCGTTCGAACGAGCTGTGATCTTGTTTTGGTTCGATTTGATTATCGCTGTGACTTTTTCGAGTTTGGTTCGATTCTTGTGAACCTTGTTCGGAAGTGACATCATTTGGTTCTATTAGTTCTTTTATTCAAAGCGGATCGGATTTTGAACTTCTGTATTTTCGACTCTGTCGACTCGTTTATATTCGTTGACATTTTCTGAGCTTGTCCTGCCCCTTGCTTTTGTTGATCAAACGAGTGTGATATTGTTTCGGAATAACTCGTTTGTCATTGTGACTTTTCAATTGCTATTCCCTTTCCTGTGGATCTTATGTGAATGCACATCTTGTTGTTTTCACCGGATCATATATTGTCTCGAGCCGAGACGTGAACTTGGGAGTTGTTGTTTAAATTTTATTATTCTTCGTGATTCAAACATGATTGTTCGATTTTTGTTGTATCGATCGTTTGATTGTTCGGTTTTTGTTGATCTCATTTCGTGATTATTGAGCATTCAGACTCCTTCCTAATTCCCTTAAGTTCGGGAAATTAGTCTCGTTTTCGATCTTCCAACCCATGGGCGGTGGAATTCCATAGTTGTTCAGCGATTGCTTGCGTTTTGATTGATGTAGCGTTGGGTCAGTCAATCATATTGACTTTCATTCGTTGTGTTTTGTGATTGTTCGGATAATCGACGTGATTGTATTATCCGTTTTTTGATGCTTGTCACTTGTGGGTTTTACTATGTCCCTACCGGTAGTGTTGTGTTGGTCGTCGTGGAGCGTGTTTTCACGCCGTTTGTTCCTTTGCGTTGCTTGTAACGTTTTTCCATTGGGCGTAAGTTACGCGTTTCTTGTGTATCTCGTTGAGTGTTTCCTGGCAGGATATTACTCCTCCCTACTTGTTTTAAGTTTCTGGACAAAACTTCTTTTAAGGAGGGTAGTATGTAATATCCGCAATTTCGATTTCCGGTAATTTTCTTTTTTCGGCGGGAGTCCGTTTCGACGACTCGCTTGTGACCGTTTCGTCAGTCTGAGAATGATTAATTCTGCACTTTTTTCATCCGAGTTCGTTTCGGTATCATTTTGTTGAGTTCCGTGTTCTTAAACGGCTTTCTCGTACTTGAGTTCGATTCTTAGGAATCTTGTCCGAAACTGTTGTTTCGAGTTTCTCGTATGTTCATTTAATGTTATTAATCATGTTGCGAGCTTTGGCTTGGTGTTTCGATCGTGTATCGCGTATTTCGGACGTTTTGGGCCGTTTTCTTAATTTCCCAAAGTTTGGGGTAATTACTTTCCGTTGTTGAATTTAGAGCCTTCGGGTGGTCGAAATCGTGTGTTCTCTTAGCGCTTGGTTTCGTCTTTGCGAGTACTTCGTAACCGTATCTTCGATTCATATTCAGGTTCGGGTTTCGAGGCCGTGTCGGGCTCGATATTGGCCTCCTATTGTAGCACACAAGCAGGCCACACGAGCACGTGGTCGTGTGTGGCGCTCGTGCGCAATCCAGCGCTCGGCAGTGAGCTCCAGCGACCCACGAGCAGGACACACGAGCAAATACTCGTGCGCGTTGCTCGTGCGTGGTGTCAGTGGCTGGGAAGTGGCCTAGCGCACGACCAAACACACGAGCACTTGGTCGTGCATTATGGTCGTGCGTCGCTGGTGTATATAAGGGGACAGACAGGTTTCTCACCCCATTCCCTCCCCTTCTTCTCTTCTCTTCGCGGATGTCGGACGGGTGAGGCTAGGGTTCGAGTTCTTGGTCGGTTCTACTCAATTCCAAGGCGTTTTGGAAGATTCTTGTTGATAATATCATCATCCAATCCGTGTTCTTTTTCGAATCGAGGTAATCTCTTGTAATCTCCTAGGGTTGACTTTTGAGATTTCTTATTAATCTTTGTTGTTCGTCCGATTTCGATGATTTGGTTGATGTTATTGAACCTTATTAATCGTGTTCTATGGGTTGTATACCCATATTTCGGATTTGTTCAACTCGATTGATGATTCGAGTGTTCTTGGGAATTATCGAACATTGAATATTCGATTAAATGTCCGAATGAGTTCCCTTTGATAGTTTGTTGGGATTTCCGTTGTTTTCGGCCTTGATTCTCGTTGTAATCATGTTTTATTGTTCCTTACGGAGGATTATAGGTGCTCGATGATTCCGATGTTGAATTCCGTTGGTGATTGATGATTCGTGTGGTGTTATTCTCGTAGTAATTGCAGTGTTATCGCGTTCTTGATAGTGTTCGGGAGTTCGGGGCCGTTCGACTGTATTTCATCCGTCGTCTTGTTGCGATCGTGGTTTCGAGGCAAGTACCTTGTTCATACGCTTCTCGTTTTGTGGATATGATGATCGGTGGTCATCTTGGTGTGTTTGTTTGGTTATTTGCAAATGAAGTTTCAAAAGATTTTTTTAGCCTCGTTAAAGGCTCTCTTTCAAAATGCGTGTGTATTTTGTGAACGGTGTGTTTTGGGAATCGATTATTATTTGGTTATTTTGAACGTTGAAGGCTTTGATGATATCCCTATCGTTTAAAGTTATGGAATCGTGTATTCCGTGTTTAATCTTGTTATTGTGTTTTGAAGAGTTTGATAATGGTGTCGAGTTAGTGGCCATCTCTAGTGAGTAGGCTTAATGAACTTACATTCTTAGCATATTAGTATTGCATGAGTAACGTGTGTGTGTGTATGCTCACTATGGGTTAGATCCGACGGGGTCTCGGTAGGGGTCCACAGAGATGTGTATCGATGAGCTTGCTTTTAACCACTACGGGTTAGATCCGACGGGGTCTCGGTAGGGGTCCACAGAGACGTGGATCGACGGTTAATTGTGGTGAATTTTGAAAATGTGATTTGATTATGGCATTTCCGGAAATGAGTGCTTATGAACGGTTTTCATGATTGCATGCATTGACTAAGTGTGTAAGAGGTAAGTTGTTTGTTTGACCTACTTGGCTAGGATGGCACTAGAGTATTTTGTTGTTTGTGTTAAATCCTTTAATTGTGTATTTTGATGTTGGAAGACGAACCTTGTTGTCGTTCTCGTGTACTGTGAGTTGATGAGATTTGGGGCTAAAATCCCAACGGTTTTGTAAAGGTCATTTTCCGGAAAGTAAACCTTTGGGGCGGTGACCCCTTTCGTCTTTTGGGTTTTGAAAAATAGGATTTGATAATCCTAAATTGTTTCTATTAAAACTCCCGATGGCATTTCAAATCATTTTATAAATCGTTTCCCTTGATGTTTGGTCTTGAAATTTTGGGAAGTTTTTACTCAAACTCTTGTCTCGGGAAGTGTTCATCTTGTTGTATTTGAATCTTTGAGGATTCCGGATTATTATCGTTCTTAGAACTTGAATTGTATGACTCGTATTTTTGCACTTGTACTTGCACTAGCAAAACAGTGGAGTTTTGCTAACCCCCGAGTATTCGGGGGTAGATGTCTATTTTTGCATTCAGGTTTTGGAGCGTAGCACAGGGTCGGCATGAAGGATGATGAAAGATGAACGATACTAATCACACGAGGACCCGTTGATGTCGTATTGATTTAGTTGTATTTTATTTTCCGCTGCAGTATTCTTTTCCCGTTGTACGGGAGTGTGTTGTACTCGACCCCTGCATGGGCATGTGTTATGATTGAGTTGTATGTATTTATAGAAAGGCCAAATCGGTCTACTGAGTCATTTTAGCCTTAAAGGCATTGTTGAGTTGTTCGATGTTGTTACCAGCCTGGTAGATCCTTGAGGAAAGGTTCTACGGCGTGTAATATCCCTGAGCGGATTGAGGGTGTTACATACGGTGCCACTCAAGGTGGATCCACCGGTAGTCAGAAAGGGGTTCGAAAACACCCATGGAGTTGTTGATGAGGTAGTTGAGCTCATCATGCTGGACATGGTTGCGACAATGGTGTTTTCCACGTTTGAAGCGGCGGTCGCGGAGGCAAAAGCAGTGGTGGTGTTGCAGTCGGTGGAAGCAGCGGTCGTCATCTCCAGTTATAGGATTTAGCAAGTAGTTATTTCGTCTTGTGCTTGTTGAAATCTCTGTGTTACAAACTTGCTGGGCGGAAAAAGAAATTACAAATGGAATACAAAAATTACAACTCGAAAACAGAAACTACAAACTCGTACGGAAATGAAAATACAAAACTCAAAACAGAATTGAAAATACAAGAAAATAAATTGTAAAACCGTAAACTAATGCCGAGTCGAGGAATCCTCTATCCGCAAGACGAAATACGCCCTGTTAGTGCTTTCGGTTTTGACGTATCGCCCCCAAAGATAAAACAGCAACGTCTCGAAGGTAGTAGCACCACAAGACCTACGAGCTCCGGCGAACTAGAACGAGGTGAGGACGAAGCTGTTACTATGAACTATGAACTGTATGCTTTATGTTGTATGCCAGAGTTTCGAAAAATTGCATGTCCAGAAGCAAAGGTATGCATACCTATTTATAGCCAATCGCTATTGTGGAATGCAGCGGCCCTTGCTCTTTTTGAATATGAAGGGCGACGGCCCCTGGGCTGATGAGTATTTTTAAAATATTTTCTCATTGAGTGGGGAAACGGTGCAAGAGACTTCTCAACTATGGTTTTAATACAGCCCACATATCTCCATTCGGGTTGTATGACCACCTTACATGCCTCACTTCCCATTCTTCGGTTGTAGAGCCTTGGGGTGGACGAAATTTAAGGAAAAAGAATATGACTGATACTAAGAGCTCATTGTCACGGGATGGGAGTTGACAAGCCCGTGCGGCACCCCCATGCGATCATATGTGCGTGGAGCACAGGGGTAAGCCTTAGGGAATCGGCACAATGTCACTGGTTTCGCCCTGCCATGGGCTCATCAGGAGAACGGCTCCAGTTCCCGACCAGTTGGCCCGACCAGTTTGTGTAGGGACGGTCGAATCCCCCTTCTAGGTTAAGTCCAAGACTAGCGGTAAGCTCTCCGAATTGAACCGGGTCGGCATACCTGAACTCCAGGGGTTTCTTGCTACAACACTGAAGGGACAACCACTGAAGCACGATCCTCCAATACGTTATGCACAACCAGCGTGACAGAGGGGCAAATCTGCGGTCCGTGACATCCTCCCACCGCCATAATCATGCACGTCCTCGTGCATTCTGAGTACGCCCCGAAAAGGTGCCTATCCCGCCGCGAAAGCACAAAGGACCGCCTCATCCACAAGATCTCGGACCCGGCTCAAAGAAACCCGTCCTCGAAGGGTAGAGGACCCGCATGCAGACACCATAGTGAGGTGCGAACGCTTGGGATGGGATGTGTGATCTCCCCCCTGTTCGTCACAGCCAAACCCTTGCGCGCCAAAGGGTGGGGACCCGCGTGGTGCGGCATTGGGGTGCATGGAGAGCGATGCGGAAGGGCCATCGTGAGAGGGTACGAGCGCGGCTCTGATACCACTTGTCACGGGATGGGAGTTGACAAGCCCGTGCGGCACCCCCATGCGATCATATGTGCGTGGAGCACAGGGGTAAGTCTTAGGGAATCGGCACAATGTCACTGGTTTCGCCCTGCCATGGGCTCATCAGGAGAACGGCTCCAGTTCCCGACCAGTTGGCCCGACCAGTTTGTGTAGGGACGGTCGAATCCCCCTTCTAGGTTAAGTCCAAGACTAGCGGTAAGCTCTCCGAATTGAACCGGGTCGGCATACCTGAACTCCAGGGGTTTCTTGCTACAACACTGAAGGGACAACCACTGAAGCACGATCCTCCAATACGTTATGCACAACCAGCGTGACAGAGGGGCAAATCTACGGTCCGTGACATCATGCTTGAATTGTATACCATGTTTAATTTTGGTGATCCTGCTATCAAGAATGACGATAATACTCGCATCCTAGCATGTCGGCTAAGAGATCAAGAGATGGCGGTCACACACAAGACCTTATATGATATCTTTGGCTATGATAGTGAGGGTGATACTATTCTGAACAACTTTGATTGATGTGCTTTTTGGGAAGAAATTTTCGGATGGGAGAATTACAAGAAAAATGGGCCGCCGTATGGTTTGATTCAAGATTCATTTCTCATTATTATGTACAAGCTTAGACACTTGATTTTGGAAAGTACGAGACAAGTAAGGCGACAGATAAGGAATTATTCTACTTGTGGTGTATGAACGATGAGGTGAAGATTTGCATCTCGAGCTTTATATTCACTACTCGTTGCAACCGAAAGACAAACTTGAGCCTTGGGAATATTATTACGGGGATTGGAGTATATCGAGTATATCATGGCATTTTTTATGCGGTCACCAGTATGTTGACGAAAATGCCGATTATATATACTTAGACTTGAACACGTGGAAACAAGTCGAGGTTTGCGTTGACTATACAGAGTTCAAACCATATAAGGAGCGTAAATGAAGATTTGATCCGAACTGTCAGTTTTGGTTCGGTTCGGTCCGGTTCGAGTACTGAGAAAGAAGTCGTTAAAAAACTTTGGGTTCAGCTTTTGAAATAAACTTTGGGTTTGAGTTCTGTTATTATTATTTCAGAATTTCAATAATCATAATACCTGAAATTAATGTCAATAATCGAATAATATACTATAACCCGTAATACCCGAAATATAAACCTACTAAAACACCCTAATTTACTATCCCACCCTCATTTTTTTTTTTAAAATAACCGAAGTAACCAAAAATAGTTCGGTTCTTTTTGGTTCTTTCTGAAAAATTTGAACCGTAACCTTCTATTCGGGTATTTTTGGTTCCTTGAAAAAATTACTTTGGTTTCTAGAAGTTCGGTTTCTGAAGAAAAAAATCCGGAACCGAACCCTAATCACATAACAAACTTTAGACTTCGGTCTTGGATTTTTTTTCAAAGAATGTAACTATCCTATCCCTATTATAAAGCGGCGGTTGCGTCAAGCAAGAGAATTCGGGAAGCATCCTCTTCTCTACTAATCTGGGTGAATACCCTGAACTATGAAACTCATGATCGAGTTGTTGACCCTCTTCTTAGCCTGGGTAATACATTGATCCCAATTGATGATGATCTTCCACTGGTAAGGGATAGCCTCCACATGCCCCAACATCACCACCGGTTAGTCGTCATGTGCTCTTACTTGATGATGATAGTCCATCAACGGATACCTCTTTATCATTGTCGATGGGTGCTATGGTACATCTGGTCAAATCCATCCTACCTTCAGTTCAGGCGTTGTCCGATAACTCTTATGGTTGGATGATGATCTTGCTTCAAATTAAAAAAGTTCGACAACAAATACCCGATCTATCGAAAACCATGATGGACCAACTTACTTCCCTCAACACTCTATTCACTGCTTTGGAAGATAAGGTAAGCTCGTAGGGATCGCGCCTTCATGCTTATGAACAAGAAAGTGTGCATGTAACTTTTGACTCTCCTCCACCCTTTCCACCACCCAACTCTGAGGGCCCATGATTCCTATCTCTATGTTTGCATTCTTCTTTCCATAGTTCTTTTCCATTTTTTGTGTGTGTTTATTTTGGTCGTGTTATGCGCTTCCATTTTTATGGTTTATTTGATTTCACTTGATCATTCCTTGTCATTTTGTGGCATTTTGTTGTTTATTTGTGTGTAGGCCTTGTTTGTGAACATATTCCCATCTTTATCATTTGCGGTTCACTTAAACATTCAAAGGAGACTACACATCGTACCATAAGATGGGGAATTTTTGTTTACCCTCCTCCTATATATTATTTTAGCAATGAGGACATTGCTAGTTTTTAAATGTGGGGGAGAGGGTAAATTAAACTTTTCGTGCTTATTACGTGAATATTGTGTTGCATAGTCTATAAAGTTTGTTTTCGATAACTTAACATTCGGGTTGGGATTTAAGTTCAAAAGGGTGTTCGCATTTAAGTTTCTGTAATTAAGTTTCATACGGTTACTTTATTTACGGCTTTAATTAGGATCGAAATATGTTGATGTGTAGAATAGATTAAAGTAAAGATTAGCTAGGACCGTGTGACTTGAAATCTTTGTGTTTCATGAAGTGAATGATTATGCCTCGTGGTTGGTTGCGGGTGATTGTGTTTACGATGTACTAGGATTGAATTTACAAGTAAATATGCATGTTTTATTAAACCTTTAAAAAACATCAAAAATTGGATATTTAAAAATAATCTCACATGAGAAGCGAACCAATGATTGAAGCCTTGGGGAGAGAGGTCCCTTATGATAGGCGATTCGGGCTTTGATGCTTTGATAAGAAACCTTGTAAGTTAGCGAGAGTTTTTTGTCACTAAGTAATGATATGGTGTGCATCGTGTGATTAAATCACGTTGAACGTGGCACAAACATTGCACCCCAAACACATTTTTAAGTATATGAATGAGTAGTTCAAGCTAGTACATTAGTACATACTCTATCATGGTCGAGTGTAGGGTGTGATTTGGGATATGGATTGACCACTTATATTGAGGGTAACATGTCATAGTTTAGCATTCCACCTAACTAAGCTATGATATCTTTATCTCTTTAGTGTCCGATTTAGGGTGTAGGGATAAGTCGCTTAGGCTACGGATTGCTATGAATCTAAATGTGTCGTTCTTTTCTTTTTAAATCCTGTGGCACAAGTATTTTGCTTGAGGACAAGCAAATGGATTAAGTGTAGAATGTTTTTTTTATCGGATTTTGTCCTTTATTTTCAATGGTTTTTATAGTTATTTTTATTGTATTTTTCCTTTATATTGTCGTTTTTGATGATTTTTAGTTTTATTGCATTATAGGCTTTTATTTTATTTCTATGTTCATTTGAGTCCTTTTATGTGTTTAGGTGAAAATATACAAAAATGGACTAAGGAGAGAGAATGTCGTCCTGCCTAATACAACCATCCGAATGCCCGTTGTGCACATTATGCTGAGAGAAACACGCCCGCCGCTCCTATCACCCGCACAAGCAATGGTTGTACCCATGCCCGCCGCGCCTGTCACCCACGCAAGCAACGGCCGGGCTTATGGCTTCAGTCCTTAAGCCCATTGCAGTGGAGTTCCTACTCTATCTAAGTGTGTTATGGCTTCATTTTTACGAGAGTATTCATTTTGATAGCTTTGAATGAGAGATAAAAATTGTAGTGTTGGATTTGTCCCCAATTTTCTTTCTTTCCTATTAATTAGGGTTTATGTACTTCTCAATTCTTCTTCAATTTTAATTTAGTTCTTCAAATTGGTTGCAATTGCTTTTCTATTTCAAGGATTCAAGTTTGATTAAGTAATAATTCTCTTATTTGTCTTCAATTTCATTGTCAACAAGTAAGATTTCTCACTTTAATTTTAATTGTTGTCAATTCCTAGAGCTAATCTCTCTCTCTCTCTCTCCTCCCATTTCTTTATGGCTTTGATGTTGCTTGGTTTTATTTTGATTTTAGTTCACATAATATGAGTGGCTAGAACCTTAATTCTAGGAAGTTGGTGAAATTGACCCAATTCACCTCGGGTTGGAATTGACACTTGAATCGATCTAACTTGGGGGTATTGTCTTGACTAGCCCCAATTGGAGAATTGACCCGAAAAGGCAATTTGCCCCAAAATTCTCCAAATTGGAACTGGGTTTAATTCAAAAGAAATCATCCAACTCAGGTTCAATTGTTGATTCCGGCTCAATCCCTCATACGGTTGGGACAATTTCGACTCCATAGACCTTAAAATCCCAATTTCCCTCCCTTTGTTATTTCGTGCATTTATTGTTCAATTAATTACTTTAGTCCTAATTTTACTTGTCTTTATCGCTTTTATCTTGCAATTATACTTTCAATTGCTTAGTGATCAATCTTTACCTATTTTCCTTTAATTTTTCGCCTTGTCTTTCGATTATAAGTTGATAATTAAATCCCCAATTATGTTATGATTTAGATTTTTTCTAGCACACATACTCCATTTTTTCGTACTTTTTATTTGCTTGAGCATCCTAGAATTCATCGGGAGATCGACCCGGTTGACATACCACTCATACAAGTCGACCTTGTTCTCTTGCGTGCGAGATTCTAAATTCTAGAAAATACTATGATGAAAGAAAAGAAGAAGGTTGAGGATCATGTTTTCAAGATGATCTCGATGATCGAGAGATTGGAAGCTCTTGATTTAGAGGTGCCCGACCCGTCGGTTCCATGGGTCAGCCAACCTGGACTTGAACCCCATTGTACAGGCCACGGGTCCGGTCCAACCCGTCGGGTCCCGGGTCCGTTCCGTGAAAACACTTTTTTTTTAAAATATATTTTTAAGATTTTATTTATGATCATTTTATACACGAAAAACAAACTAATAAATAAAAAAATTAAAAATTAATTTTTTTTTAAGTTTTTACTTAAAAATAAATTGCCTATGTGTTCTCGTGAGGAATCAAAGCCCTACTTAGTTCTTTTACTTACATGACTTACCTTACTTACCTTTAGTTAAAGTCGATGTCATGGTCGTATTGATTGTCGGTTTGACTCATTTGACTAGACTCTCCTTCCGTGGTGCCTTCTTGATAGGCATCTTGGTCCGCTAATATGTCATCCCATCTATTTTTTTTGATCTCGTAGATCATATTTTGTTGCGTCTTCAAGCATCATCTGAGCATGGGGATGGAAATTTTGGCCCGACCCGCACTGTCCCACCCTGACCTGTGGCGTATGGGTCGCCCCGCATCGCGACCCGCATTGGGGCAGGGCGGGTCTGGGTATCACTTTTGCCCCATGGGTACCCGCTTCGCCTTGCCCCGCACTACTTTTTTTAATATTTTTAAATATATTTAATATATTATATAGATATATATAATATTTATATACTTTTTATGTATTTATTAACATATCTTATATATTTATGTTAATACTGACAAAGTTTATAAATAATATGTATTATGAAAACAAAATACTAGATAAAAACTCATAAAAATATTTATTTTTATTCACTTTAAATAGTATTTTTTCTTATGCGGGTCGACCTGCCCTGTCCCACGATCCATGGTGGATCGACCCGTCCCGCCCTTTTCACCTCATGGGGCGGGTCTGGGTCTTTAAGTACCCGTCCCGCCCCATTGCCATACCTATATGAGACTCGAGATTTTTGGCGTCATTCGAAATCTCCCCTCGTCCAACATATAATCTCCTTCACTGCGCTCTCAACGGGGCTGTTCTGGGTCTTTAAGGATCCTACCCGCCCCGCCCCATTACCATTCCTATATGAGCCTCGAGATTTTTGGCGTAATTCGAAATCTCCACTTGTCCAACATATATTCTCCTTCACTGAAAGCGCTCTCAACGGGGACTGTGGAGGCGGGAACGGCAAGAATCTCTCATGCCATAATAGAGAGTTTGAGTAATTTTGTTCCCCTTCTCTTCCACCAATTCAAATCTTGGAAACTTACTACAAGCATCCATTTTGAGAACTTACTTTTACTATTTTAAATACATATTATAAATAGCATTCTCCAATCTTGAGAATTTACTACAAGCATCCATTTCGGATATGCCTTGACAGTCGGCTCCTATAGAAGGTTGGAAATTGAGTTGGCTTTGCGATTTTTTTATCTCCATGGACTAAGGCGTGATTATGCTCAAAATGCCTTTTAAAATTTCCATATCCGTCTCTGGCCTTTGATGGATATTCTTTGGTGCAATAGTTGTAAAGAACCTTCATAGAACCATTAGCCATTGTTTTATTTTTAAAATATTTTGAAAAACGATTGGACATAGGCTTCCTTTCTGCATCATGGGTATGGTTCTTTCTCACTTTAGTTTTCTTGCTCTCTCTTCCTTTCAAGAGTTTATTGCTCCTCTTTTGATGACAACTCTTCAACATGAGGGGGTTGTTCTTCAGGTTGGCTTGTTGTGGGATGCTAAGACTTTAATGTTTTTGTTGGAGTTGGTACGCCATGAAGAGTGCGCTCAAACGTTATATATGTGTGTGTATTAACATAGCTTCATCTATTTTGTGATCCAATTCTTCTTCAATGTGATGCAACTGTTGAACAATTTGGGATACGTTGAAATCCAGGGGGTCAACTTCATCTTCACTAGTAGTTGTGGTACTACCATAATAGATACTTTCAAGTACCATATCATCTACATCATGTTGAATTTCATTTTCAAATCTGGGTGGAGGTTAATTTTGAGGCTCTTAAATAGTATGCCAGATGGTTTCTTAGATTTGCCTCAAAGAGTAATTTATTCTAACTTGGACATTTTGGATTTTTTGGGGACGTAAAGATATTCCTTCTTTTGGGAGAGCTCGACATAATGGTAAAATGAGAATTAAGAGAGAGATATTAGATTACAGAAATGAGAATTGAGAGAAAAAGATAGATTAAATTGAGTGAGTGTGAAAAATGAGAGAGGTCGGGGGGTATCTATGTAACATCCCCAAGTTATTCAGGGTATATTATAGCACTGTGAAACCCTCCGCGGGACCTGTAAATCTATAGATACGCGGAACCATGAATTTCGATCGATAAGGTCTAAACACAATCCAGTAGGAGACAATAAGGATTGATAACAAAGGTAATAATCAATACTGTAGGTCACAAGTCGTCCAGAAATAAGTCTAGAAGGGGGGTGAATAGACTTATTGAAACTCTTAAACTCTTTTTCTCGAAGAGTAAGTTTCTCAGCTGATAGATATGCGGAAATCAGCTGATTACGAAATCAAGACTAAGCAATGGAACAGTAATGAATGAATGCAACAGTTAAGTATGATGCTGAAAACAGTAAAACACGCAGGCAATTTATAGTGGTCTCAGAGGTGGGGTAATCCACTACTAATCCACTTTCTCCAAACCAGTTGGAGATGAATCCACTATCATTCTCAACCAGTGATAAATATTACAGTGATTCTACTACTTAGCTACAACAACTTCCAACCAGTGGAAATCCCATCATTGCAACTCCTCCTTGACTGCCTAGCACCACTTGATTCTTCAAATCCTCGGATGCCTATCAGTCTCGCAACTTCAACCAGTGAAGTACCCCAAACTCATGTTTTAAGACAAGAGTGTTTGTCTTCTCCAACTAAGAGCTTTCTTCAAATAAGAACTTCGATTACTGGTCTTTTCACGATGCTATGTGATTGCTTTGATTGCTTTGATAACTTTGATCGCTTGAGAGTTTTGTTCGCATCGTACTGCTCATCTTCAAATATTCGGATATATATAAGTGTCGATCCTTGAGCATTCTTCATAGCCGTTGTAAATCTTGTAACAAATCCGTCCGTTAGAGAAATAGACTTCTTTGTTTATTTTTCTGAACGTTGCAAGGCTGGATTCCCTTTATTTTAATCCATCTTTCGACCGTTCTGAAGACTTTGCATATGAGGTGCCGCATCTTTTGAATATAATAAGATTAAAGTCTTCAGTGGTAGGTCGGGATGAATTATTTAATTCATATCCTTGCAGGAATCTCTCCAATTTGTCCCTTCATGCTTGCATGTGACTTTCCGTAATTCTTGACTATTCAACGCATGCTGACGTGGACTTGGAGTACTTGGCTGATCTCTTATAAGTCAAGTTAGCTGATGTACAGTCAACTTCTCTGCAGTTAAAACTTCTCTGCCGATGACTTCTCTGATGACTTTTGAAATTTGCCTGATCAGACGACTTATCTGAAGTCTTCTGTCCTGATGAATTTTGACTTATCTGATGGTCAGACTTCAGTTTACTTGGTGAGCTGATCACTTGACTGCAGTCTGGTCAAACATCTCTGATGAATTTTGTTGACCAGAACTTCTCTGATTTGACTTGGCTATACTTCTCTGATGTACTTATCTGTACCTTTGTAGTTATCCGATTTGAGCCTAATTTATTTGGCCTATAGAAGATACTCATTTAGTTCTTCTTTACATTTTGCCAAGTATTTATCTTATCTCAGATACGGCCTATGGAACATACTCATTTGGTTCTTCCTTACATTCTGCCAAGTAATAATCATTTGAATTACAATAATGACATCATCAAAATCTAACAAGTATTCCTAATAAATTCCCCCTATTTTGATGATGGCAAAACTTAAGCAAATTATTCAAATGAACAGGTCTGCACTTGAGTGCTAGACTCAAACTAAAATCAGTCTAGTTTTGAGACAACTGGGGATTGTCATTCAAAAGACTGTTATATTGATTTTTCTGCATTGTTTTACAAGTACATGGCTTTCAATGATCAAAACAATTACAGAAAAATTACAAGTACAAAATTTTCATAAAAAATGAATATAAACAAATCATCTGCCTCTGTCTCTGCCTTTGCGGATAGGCTGTTTGGCAGGTCTGATAAGCTTAGCTCCAATAGGCCTTCTCTTGATGGGGGCTAGGCCATATTTTCTTCTGACAACGAGGGCAGCAAATTCTTGTTCTTCTTGTGAGGAGAACTTATGCTCATCACACAACTTCTTTATTTTCCTTTGCAGCGCTAATTCATCCAATTCATTATTTGGTAAGGTGGGAGGATTTTTAGGCCTGAAGGGAGGAATCATGGGGTATGCATTACATCCCTTTGCATGTTTTAGTAGGACAACCCAGAGATTTGGATGTGCAGTTTCCATGAAGTTAATAAAAGTCTGCTGTGGGGAGCAATTTTTATCCTGGAGTAACTCCCAGATATAGAAATCTCTGATGAACTTTTTCTTTGCTGATCCCCACATAGGTGCAGCTTCGACAGGTAGGAAATCTTCAACATACCACAACTCTTTGCCTTCCCATTCTAGTGTAGGCTCTTCCCCAATTCCGATCCTCCTTCTTTTGGCTGCAGGTTGATCATCAATCTGCTCTTGGTCAGCTTCTCCCTTCCTTTTTGCAGATGATGTACCAGCTGTAATTAATTGGACATCTTGCTTCCTCTTCGTCCTAAGCTCCTGAACTCCTCTTACTTCCCCTTGCCTGCTTCCTTCCCCCTGTAACCTCTCTTCCCCCTTTTTGCCAGCATCAACTAAGGAAGTTAACTGCTGCTCCATTCTGTGCATCCAGTCAGACATGCCAAGGGGCATTCTGTTGCTTGTAGGAGGAGCTGGTTGAGGGATATTCCGCTACAGCAGGGTATCTATTTTGGCATTAATTGACTGCATGTCAGGAGTGATTTGAGAGGCAAGAACCTCTCCAACAGTGTCTTTTACAATCTGTCGGATCAGCTCAGTCATGACAGGTGTAATGTGTGATGTCTGCGGAGAGTGCTCGCCTGAGCCTTCGACGCCTGCAGGTAGGTGTGCGGATGACCCACCTGTCTGCAGACTCCTGTCTGCAGCTGACTTACCAGATGGGGTCTCCGATCTGGAGTCCTCAGCTAGGTCTGCATCTAGGCTGGTATAGCGGGCAAGTGCCCCAGCCTTGTCTGCTTCAGCCTTGTCTTCTTCAGCTTCAGCCTCTTTCTCTTCTTCAGCCTGCCTCTCTTCTTCAGGATGCCTCTCTTCTTCAGGCTGCATCTCTTCTTCCCTTATCACAGCCTCCTTTTCACCTCCATCACCTTTGTCATCATCATCACCATCATTCTCATCATCATCATCACCTTTTTCTTCATTATTTTTATCATCTTCATCTTCATCATCATCTTCTTTTTGTTCTTATACTTCTTCTTGGTCCACCTCTTCTCCTTCTTCTTCGCCCTCATCTACCAATTCTTCTGTTTTTTCGACTTCTACTCCAGAATGTTTTTCAACTAAAATATTTTCTTCTCTTTCTTCCTCTCTTTCCTCTTCATCTTCAACAATAATTATTTCTTCTTTTTCTACTTCTTCATCCACTTCTTCTATTCTTATCCCCTTTTCTTTTACTTGTTCTTCTTTACCAAAAGATCCGTTAGAAATGCTATACATAATAGAGTGGATAAATTTGTCCATGTTGGTTTTAAAATTGGACATGAACCAATTTCCCTGAGGCATCAAAATTACGTCTGACACGTTACAAAATTACATCAGCACATCTTCCGTAGCTTGGGGATATTCCCAACTACTTGCCTCAATGTAGGATTGGAGTTGAGTAAAAGAAAATGATTTAAAAGTTCTTCATTCCTCAAAAATATGAACAAAAGAATGTTTTAGAGTGTGTGGTTTAACTAATTGAAGTTGCTGTAGGGATAAGTTGAAAATATTGTTGTCAAGCAGGTGAAAAGTGTAATTCGCCTCAGGAATGTTAATGATCAAACTTGCTTCCTATTCCTCTGATATGAACTGTGGAGTGAGAAAAGGAATGATCTGAGTCTCCAGGCTGGCAGGAGCAGGCTGGTCCTCCAAGTGAATGGGTTCGGGTGTAGCAAACTGATCTAGCTGCTCCTCCTCATCAAATAAGCGCCTGGGTCGTTTGGGAGAGGGTTCTGGTGAGGAGTGTATTATGGAGGGCTCACCAGGGGCTGGTCCCCTTCTCTTAAAATGAATAGCAATTGGGGTGTTGTCTGACTCAGTCCCAGACTGGGCTGCAGGTGAGTTGCGGGCTGCAGCTTGGTTGGACTCATTTGAGCTTTCAGGGTATCTGTAAGGGGGTCCCTCTTCAGACATCTCTTTTAGAATCTGAGCTGCTCTCTTTTCGCCTCCTAGCCTCCTAAGCGTTTCTTGGTCTAGATGACCAAGTCTCTTATTGATCTGGAAGGGATCAGTATTTCCCTTCGCCACACCAAGTTTCTCCAATATCCAACTGAGCTGCGTTCCGAATGCCAGCTTGGATTTAAATCTCTTCTCTTTAACAATCCACTCGGCCTTGTTGACCTCACGCACCAATTGCCTGTATATGTAATCAGTCCAGTCAATTAGTTCATCTTGAATCAGTGCTCCCAGCACCATAAACTTAGCTGACGACAGTTGGTCGTAGCTACCTGCCATCCCCATGACTATCTTGTTGGTTATATCCAACACATAGCGGTACTCCTTTTTTATTTCGCTCCTCTTGGCGGTTAGCTTCAGTTTCTCCGATTGGTCGACCACCTTGATTTTCAGCCAAGTATCGGCTGGGCTCTGCTTAAGGTCTTCGACCGCCACGCCACGGTTTTTCATCCCAAATGTTTTTCCGATTGTCTGTAACACCCCCAATCCACTCAGGGATATTACACGCCGCAGACCCTCTCCTCGAGGATCTACCAGGCTGGTAACAACATTTAACATCTCGACAATGCCTTCAAGGCAAAAATGACTCAGTAGACCGATTTGGTCTTTCAATAAATACATACAACTCGAATACAACTCATGCCCACGCAGGGGTCAAAATACAACCACACCCGTACAACGGGAAAAATATAGCAGCGGAAAATAAAGTACAACTAGACCAATACGACATCAACGGATCCTCGTGTGATTAGTATCGTTCATCTTTCATCATCCTTCGTGCCAACCCTATGCCATGCTCCAAAACCTGAATGCAAAAATAGACATCCACCCCCCGAATACTCGGGGGTTAGCAAAACTCCACTGTTTTGCTAGTGCAAGTATAAAATACGAAAACAAGCCATACATATCATACTCCACAAAAACAGATTAATCACGAATATACTTCCCGAGAAAATTTACTTGATCAAACCATTCAAAACGTGAAAGGTAGGAAATAACCCAATGTCCATATTACAAAACATTTTACGATCTCGGGAGTTTTAGAAAACATTTGGGATATAAGAATTCTAAAACCTTTCGAAAACATTTAGGGACACAGCCCAAAGGTCATTTTCCAAAATTCAAGTTCCGGTAACAATACGCAGGGTCCACAACCCATTTCACAAAACACGGGGTCCGTGACCCAAATCACAATTCACATGTTCCTAAGGATTATTCGTGTCCCGTGCTAACGAGCCACGAACCTCAGATGCTCCCGAAGAACAAACCCGAGTGAATAACCCAATAGGAAAAACGTATCAAATCACATGTCTCCACGACACGAATATCACAAACAAACCACAACCATAAGTTATCCCGGCATCGCGCTAACAAGCCACGAACCTCGGAGTTCCCGCAAGACATACCCGATGATAACCCCACAAGTTATCCCGGCATCGGGCTAGCAAGCCCCGGACCTCGGAGTCCCCGCAAGACATACCCGCATTGGATAACCTTACGGTTTCGCCCGACCCATACTAGCAAGTATGGATCCCGGAGATTCAACAATCCTACCCGGAGGCACATCACATACATCAAGCACACAACAATAATCACTTATCAATCCAAACAACATTAAGCATCACAAACTCCTTTCAAGGAGTAACAACTAATATCACACACATTACGTTCTTACCGAACGAATACATAATAACAGTACGTAATCCCCGACAAAGGATTACGGTCTATCAAACTCACTCGAATTGATCATATTATCTTTCAACATACAAAACCAACACACATATTCCGAGAATACATATTCACGAAGTATACGAATTATCGTTGAAAGACAACATTTATCGAGAACATACCAATCCCTTTTTTACGTTCATTAAATATCGGATTTCGCATAAAATCAATTATCAATAATTATGCTGATGAAATATGAAATGTATGGGCAAGATACTTGCCTCAAAATCGGTACGCAAGTATTCCGACGAACACGGCTCAACCGGAAAGCTTCGAAACGCCCAAAGCTATCGAAACGGAAGGCGACGACGAACGAAAGGGTTCAACACGGTTTCTTCACAAGAAACTCGACCCTAACAACAATATAATCAATAAATCATCGATCATACGAGGAAGGATAATCGTAGAACGCCCGAAAACCCCTCTAAGACATTCTACCGGACACCTTCAAGGCGTCGGTCAAGAACTCGACTCAAACAACGAATCGATACGATCCAACCATGGAATAATAAAGAAAATGATATAATACATCTAAATAGTCATCAATCCATCAAAATCCTA
The DNA here is from genome assembly GCA_033398695.1 of Orobanche coerulescens. Lineage (NCBI taxonomy): Eukaryota > Viridiplantae > Streptophyta > Magnoliopsida > Lamiales > Orobanchaceae > Orobanche > Orobanche coerulescens. The sequence continues at coordinate 110,226,874 of CM065816.1, read as the reverse complement.
CGTTAAATCGGATTAAACGGACGAAATCGAACAAAATACCCAAAATCCCCAAAATTAGATTTCTAGAAAATCAATTCGATTCGCTCGATCAAAGGATGTTATAGGACGGATGATTGATGATATGAACCTCCAAACTTCATGTATATGTTGTTAAACAACATGGCTACAAGATTGAAACACTCCAAGCATGGAAGAAGATAAGAAGAAGGTGAAAATGGCAAGAAAACGTCTGCGGGGCCTTTTATAGGGTTGATCGCTGCCGACACGGCCCGTGGCCGATCGGCACGGTCGTGCCGCATACCGCCGACAGGGACTCGACCGTGTCCCGCTTGACACGGTCGCGCGCGTAGGGCCATCCGATAGCGACCCGTCCGATGCTGACTCAAGATTTACTCGACCGTGTCCTCGGGACACGGCCGGGCGTGCCGGCGAATGCTCAGGCTTATCCGGAAGAGTACGGCACGGCCGTGTCGGACGACACGGCCGAGTCTGGTCGGCAAACTTTGGCATTTTCCGACGAGTACGGCACGGCCGTCGGACGACACGGCCGAAGTTCGCCGGCAGTTGATCGCCAATAACGAGCGGGTGAGCTAAAACGACCATAACTCTCTCGTCCGGACTCCGATTGACTCACCGTTCGAACCATTGGAAAGCTAACTCGATGATCTATAATATTGCAAAGATTCAGAATTTTTGGGGTTACCAAAAATTAATGGTGACTTTACAAAGTCGAACTCATACTTAGAAAAGTCGATTAAGGACACGGAACTCAATAAAACGACACTGAAACGAACTCGGATGACAAAAAGTGCAGAATTAATCATTCTCGAAATGACGAAAGGTCATGAGCGAGTCGTCAAAACGGACTTCCGCCGAAAAAAAAGAAAATTACCGAAATTCGAAATTGCGGATATTACATTCTACCCTCCTTAAAAGAAGTTTCGTCCCGAAACTTAAAACAAGTAGGGAGAAGCAATATCCCGCCAGGAAAACTCAATGAGATACGCAAGAAACGCGTAACTAATGCCAAACGGCGAAACGTTACATACAACGCAACGGAATATACGGTGTGAAAACACGCTCCACGACGACCAACACAACGTCGCCGTTAGGGACATGATAAAATCAACAAGTGACAAACGTCATCAAATAGATAATACAATCAAGTCAATTATCCGATCAATCACAAAACACTAAGCACCGTGCATGGTTGAGAAAACGAAAAAATAAACACAAAACGATCCACTTCGAATAAAAGAACTTTATCTCCGAGATTCGAAACAACCGGGTAAGGAAATAACATAACATACAACTGATAGACCACGCCCTCGGGGACTCCTCGAGTTGGTCCCGATTTCTGCTCAAATCCGTGCCTCGGAAGGCTCGGTGACCAACTCGCAAAATCGAACTCGGTGTCCCTCAAGCCCGCACTTGTAACACGTTACTAGCGGAGAAGGGCAATGTGCACGGACATGCCCCGCCACATTGCGATTAAAACACCTCCCGGCTTTACCAGAGTCAAAACAAGACTTAGAACTCTCACCCCACGCAACGAGCGACAGAGCTTCACACCAAAGACTACGACGTTGCGAACTAGAAACACCAACTCTGCACTATCCACAAGGTCATTGGACTTCCTCTCGCTTCTTCGACTCGGGCACACGCTCCGACGATAACGAAGCTAATTCACGCCAATGCTCGATCTTGGTAGTCCTCAACGAAGTGCAAGTGAGTCCCGACATATACACGCGAATCTCTCGCTTCATTCTGTCACAAATGAAAGATCCTCTCTTCCTCGGTTCTCACCCGATCTCGCACATAATCGAGTTGTTTGCTATAGTCGATGATAGCCTGTGACATCAAACATCTTGCGGTTCTCGAATAAAATTCGTGAATCCTCTCGCTCTCTAATCGGTTTGACGTAACTCGGCTTCCATAAATGCCTGGAACTCCGCCCACGTGACATCACGATCATGAGGCTTAACAGCCTCCCACCAATTAGCGGCATCTTTGTCAAGAAGGTACGCGCAATAGGTACCTTTCGCTCTTCAGACAATCGACCTTCGAATATCTTTCCCAACTGGAAAAGCCAACCATCCTGACCTCAACGCATCCGCAACACCGGCGAATCGAGGGGATTCATACGAATTACCTCCGAAGCCACCGGGTTTGCACCGGTGTTCGAGTCACATCTCGTAATGCGCTGAACTACGAGTCAATCGAGTCATGTGTAGCTACTCGTAAAATAGTAGCGACACCGATACCAGTATCATCACCGGAAGCATGATCTCGACCACGCGTCTGATTGCCACGACTACGACCTCGGCTCGGCATACCGAATAAGTAATTACTCAAAGACAATGTAAAAATCATAACATATACCACATACAACAATTTCCATCGTAAAGCAACATGCATACTAAAATCATAGCACGACGGTATCGTTCAAAGAATCTCAATGGCCCGAACGATAACCAAAGACATAATCACAAAACATCATGGAACAATCACACATATACACGAACATACCAACCCAAGCTTCAATACCACACTCGTGTGTCAACACGCAAATCACCACGAGGCGATAAACAGTAAACACCAGTTCACACCTCTCACAGAGGGCTAGTACAACAAATGCGTGGCAACGCCTCGACGTTCATGCCACCAATTCGATCACAATTCGGGGTTAACACCGTAATGAAAGTTCGAAAACCATACACGCATTTCCGGTCCGCAAACAGGAATGATAGGTTTTAAAAACGAGAACCACCTTTTGAAAACAGTATGGAAACAACAGTTGATCTTGAGTATCATTTTACAAAAAGTAGTACAAACACCATTATCGAGACTTTGAAAATCATCTAGCGTTTGAACAAAAATGAGGACACCTTTCCTTTAGTGAAAAACTTTCAAAAATATTCGACCCTTGGGTCTAAGCAATCGCATTTGAAAATATCTCAAAATATTTTTGGTCCTCAACCGAAATTTTTTGAAATGTATTGCGGCATTAGAAAACACCTTGAAAACACCGCAAGAAAATAATTCGCTTTAAAAGTACGTCTAATTTTAATTTTTCTAAGATACTCAAGGTTTTCAAAAATAATTCAATGGGCTAGAATGTCCAAAAATTTCACGTAATTACAAGGAACAATATAGCGCCGTGGGTCCCGCGCCGGAACCCACCAGGCAAAAAAAACCATTTACAAAAACGCCAAATAGGCCGATGACGGTAATATTTCAAAAACTCACAGAAGCCATTTAGAAAATAATAAATACCGTCATAAGAATTTCGCCAAAACGATCAAGGCCGTAATGCCAAAAACTCGGTTAAAGAATTGGTTTTCAAAATAAAACTCAGTCGGTAAAATACCGAAAGCCATTAAAGAAGAACTCACGCAGCGGATAAAAAGAAATAAAGTCAAACATGCACAAGACAGCAACATTACTCCTCATATGAACGAAAAAAATGGGAGTTAAATAATCACATATCACGAAATCAAAATCCATAAGAGGATTCCGTCACTTAACAAATAATCATAAAAATAGCTCGTGTCACACGAGGCACAACACAAAGAAGGGAGACTTACATTCACAGGTCGCACGAAGATGATGATCGCCCACGATACTAATCACGACCAACAAACTCAGACGACGCGTCGCGACACGACTTAGTCAGACAAAATCCGACGAGACAAAAACTCAATAGACACCACTAACCCGACAGCCTAGGTTTCCATAACCTAAGCTCCGATACCATTCTGTAACACCCCCAATCCACTCAGGGATATTACACGCCGCAGACCCTCTCCTCGAGGATCTACCAGGCTGGTAACAACATTTAACATCTCGACAATGCCTTCAAGGCAAAAATGACTCAGTAGACCGATTTGGTCTTTCAATAAATACATACAACTCGAATACAACTCATGCCCACGCAGGGGTCAAAATACAACCACACCCGTACAACGGGAAAAATATAGCAGCGGAAAATAAAGTACAACTAGACCAATACGACATCAACGGATCCTCGTGTGATTAGTATCGTTCATCTTTCATCATCCTTCGTGCCAACCCTATGCCATGCTCCAAAACCTGAATGCAAAAATAGACATCCACCCCCCGAATACTCGGGGGTTAGCAAAACTCCACTGTTTTGCTAGTGCAAGTATAAAATACGAAAACAAGCCATACATATCATACTCCACAAAAACAGATTAATCACGAATATACTTCCCGAGAAAATTTACTTGATCAAACCATTCAAAACGTGAAAGGTAGGAAATAACCCAATGTCCATATTACAAAACATTTTACGATCTCGGGAGTTTTAGAAAACATTTGGGATATAAGAATTCTAAAACCTTTCGAAAACATTTAGGGACACAGCCCAAAGGTCATTTTCCAAAATTCAAGTTCCGGTAACAATACGCAGGGTCCACAACCCATTTCACAAAACACGGGGTCCGTGACCCAAATCACAATTCACATGTTCCTAAGGATTATTCGTGTCCCGTGCTAACGAGCCACGAACCTCAGATGCTCCCGAAGAACAAACCCGAGTGAATAACCCAATAGGAAAAACGTATCAAATCACATGTCTCCACGACACGAATATCACAAACAAACCACAACCATAAGTTATCCCGGCATCGCGCTAACAAGCCACGAACCTCGGAGTTCCCGCAAGACATACCCGATGATAACCCCACAAGTTATCCCGGCATCGGGCTAGCAAGCCCCGGACCTCGGAGTCCCCGCAAGACATACCCGCATTGGATAACCTTACGGTTTCGCCCGACCCATACTAGCAAGTATGGATCCCGGAGATTCAACAATCCTACCCGGAGGCACATCACATACATCAAGCACACAACAATAATCACTTATCAATCCAAACAACATTAAGCATCACAAACTCCTTTCAAGGAGTAACAACTAATATCACACACATTACGTTCTTACCGAACGAATACATAATAACAGTACGTAATCCCGACAAAGGATTACGGTCTATCAAACTCACTCGAATTGATCATATTATCTTTCAACATACAAAACCAACACACATATTCCGAGAATACATATTCACGAAGTATACGAATTATCGTTGAAAGACAACATTTATCGAGAACATACCAATCCCTTTTTACGTTCATTAAATATCGGATTTCGCATAAAATCAATTATCAATAATTATGCTGATGAAATATGAAATGTATGGGCAAGATACTTGCCTCAAAATCGCACGCAAGTATTCCGACGAACACGGCTCAACCGGAAAGCTTCGAAACGCCCAAAGCTATCGAAACGGAAGGCGACGACGAACGAAAGGGTTCAACACGGTTTCTTCACAAGAAACTCGACCCTAACAACAATATAATCAATAAATCATCGATCATACGAGGAAGGATAATCGTAGAACGCCCGAAAACCCCTCTAAGACATTCTACCGGACACCTTCAAGGCGTCGGTCAAGAACTCGACTCAAACAACGAATCGATACGATCCAACCATGGAATAATAAAGAAAATGATATAATACATCTAAATAGTCATCAATCCATCAAAATCCTACGTTAAATCGGATTAAACGGACGAAATCGAACAAAATACCCAAAATCCCCAAAATTAGATTTCTAGAAAATCTGACCTGATTCGCTCGATCAAAGGATGTTATAGGACGGATGATTGATGATATGAACCTCCAAACTTCATGTATATGTTGTTAAACAACATGGCTACAAGATTGAAACACTCCAAGCTGCGGAAGAAGATAAGAAGAAGGTGAAAAATGGCAAGAAAAACGTCTGCAGGGCCTTTTATAGGGGTTCGCTGCCGGACACGGCCGTGCCGATCGGGCACGGTCGTGTTGCTGGCCTGGCCGACAGGACTCGACCGTGTCACCTTGACACGGTCGCGGCGCGTAGGGCCATCCGATAGCGACCCGTCCGACGGATGACTCGACGACTCGACCGTGTCCCGGGACACGGTCGGGCGTGCCGGCGATGCTCAGGCTTATCCGGAAGAGTACGGCACGGGCCGTGTCGGACGACACGGCCGAGTCTGGTCGGCAGAAACTTTGGCATTTTCCGGACGAGTACGGCACGGGCCGTGTCGGACGACACGGCCGAGTTCGTTCGGCAGTGATCGGCCAATGAGCGGTTGAGCTAAAACGACCATAACTCCCTCGTCCGGACTCCGATTGACTCACCGTTCGAACCATTGGAAAGCTAACTCGATGATCTATAATATTGCAAAGATTCAGAATTTTTGGGGTTACCAAAAATTAATGGTGACTTTACAAAGTCGAACTCATACTTAGAAAAGTCGATTAAGGACACGGAACTCAATAAAACGACACCGAAACGAACTCGGATGACAAAAAGTGCAGAATTAATCATTCTCGAAATGACGAAAGGTCATGAGCGAGTCGTCAAAACGGACTTCCGCCGAAAAAAAAGAAAATTACCGAAATTCGAAATTGCGGATATTACATTGTCTCCGGCGTGATGTCCACTTGGATTCCACAGACTGTGCTCCGAATCCCCGATTCGATCACTCGGGCCTCTCTGAAGAACGCAATAACGGCCTCCTTAAACAGGTGCTTGGGCTGATGTCCAAGAATGGGTAGATCCCATTCATCTTCATCGCTCGAATGAGGTTGAGCAAGTCGTTGTTCTCTATATTTGTTTCCAGGAGTCCTTCAAAATCGACGACCAAAGAAAAGATGATCTGGTCCTTAACTGCCTTCAGATTCACGCCTTCAAAGTAGGATTCCATTTCTGCAAAGTAAGTGATTTCTTAGTGTATTGATGGTTCGAAAGGATTTCTGCTTTGAAAATTAGGGTTTCGAAAGTTTGGTGAAGGTAAAGTGAAAGAGCTTTTCTCGTCCTTAAAAGGAAAATGAAACGACATTTGTAATTAAATATTCATATATTTTAATCGGTGGTCCACCTTTTGAGGATTTTTAAAATTCAAATTTAGTAATCGGTGGTCCAGGTTTGAGTTTGAATATGGACGGTTGGATTTTAATTGGTCACAGTGGAGGTCGATTTAACTTGTGGTTGCCATGTGTATTTTAAACATATAGTATTATGCCACTTGTGATCCAAAAAAATAATATAATACTATTATACAAATAGCAGATAATAATATAATATTCAGAAGTCGGTTAGGTTTAGAAAACTTAGCTGGTTGACCGTTGACTGCTCTGCATCAGGTGAGTTGACTCCTTTGACTTCTCGCCTGTGGTTTGATCAGCTAGGTTCCTTTGTCTGTCCTTCGTCTTCTTGTCTGCATCAGGTAGGGTCCGATTCCTATGATCAGCTTAGTCCGTCCTTCATCTGGTTCAGCTAGCTTTTTCATCTGTACTAGATTCCCAATCTAGTAATAAGTTCCCTGCTCAGCTCCAAGAACCTTTCTTCTAGCAAAGGTTTGGTGAAAATGTCAGCAATTTGGTAGTCTGTACTGACTCTTTCAACTCTGACTCTCTTGTTAAGCACGTGATCTCTTATGAAGTGATGCTTAACATCAATGTGCTTGGTCCTTGATTGCAATACCAGGTTGTTGGTTATTGTAATACCACTGTTGTTGTCACACCAAATAGGAACTTCATTGGCAATAATGTTGTAGTCCCTTAGCTTTTGTCTGATCCATAAGATCTGGGCACAACAACTACCTGCAGCTAGGTATTCTGACTCTGTGGTGGAGATAGAGTTAGAAACCTGCTTCTTGCTAAACCAGGATATTAGTCTGGTTCCTAGGAATTGACACGTTCCACTAGTGATTTCTTATTTATTTTGCATCCTGTGAAATCTGCATCTGAATATCCTGATAGCTCGAAGTTATCGTCCTTAGGTTACCATAGTCCAACATTGACTGTAGACTTAACGTATTTGATTATTCTCTTGGCTGCATCTTGGTGAGACTGCTTTGGCTTGGATTAAAATCGTGCGCATACTCCTACGGCATAAGATATATCTGGTCTGCTTGCAGTGAGGTATAGCAATGATCCAATAAGTCCTCTGTAGTGGGTTGAATCCACTGATATGCCTCCCTCATCTGCATATAGGTGAGTACTTGTGCTCATAGGAATTCTTGCTGGTTTGGCTGATTCCATTCCAAATCTCTTGATTAGATCTCGGGTATATTTGGCTTGATTGATGAAAATTCCATTTTCCATCTACTTGACTTGTAATCTAAGAAAGAAGTTAAGCTTTCCCATCATACTCATCTCAAACTCTCCTTGCATGAGATTTGAGAATTTCTCACACAGCTCTAGGTTGGTTGAGCCAAATATGATGTCATCCACATATATCTGAACTATTAATATGTGGACTTCGTGCTCCACTCTGAATAGGGTCTTGTCCATTTTCCCTTTGCAGAAACCGTTCTTCTCAAGAAATACAGATAAGGTTTCATACCAAGATCTTGGTGCCTGCTTAAGTCCATATAGAGCTTTCAATAGCTTGTAGACTTTGTCTCCTTTGACAAATCCTGGGGGTTGCTCCACATAGACTTCTTCTTATAGGATTCCATTAAGAAATGCACTCTTTACATCCATCTGATAGACTTCAAAATCCTTGAATGCAGTATATGCGAGGAATAGTCTGATGGCTTCTAATCTTGCAATAGGTGCATAGGTTTCATGAAAATCTATTCCTTCACACTGTGCATATCCTTTAGCAACAAGTCTGGCTTTATTCCTAACAACAGCTCTATCTTTGTCGCTTTTGTTTTTGTACACCCATTTGGTGCCAATAACCTTCTTATGATCTGGTTTGTCTGTTAGTTCCCAAACATTGTTCCTTTCCATTTGTTCAAGCTCCTCTTGCATGGCATTGATCCAAGAATAGTCTTACAAGGCTTGCTCTGTTGTCTTGGGTTCTATTTGGGACATGAAGCAAGAAAACATTGCCATTCCTGCGGGTAGAGTAGACTGTCTTGTCTTGACTCCATCAGTCAGCTTCCCAATGATCTGTTGGATAGGATGATCTTTGAGCCACTTAGGGATGTCTTCTTCTTCAGGGTCTGTTCCCCCTGTAGATTTGCTTTGGTGGATTTCCTCTCTGTCTGCATCAACTTAGTTCTAATCTCCTTGGTCTGCAGCTGGTTCAGCTACCGTCTTGTCATCTGCAGGTTGGGATCTGGTCTGTTCTGCAGATGAGTCTTTATCAGCTACAGTTTGATCTTTATCAGCAGCAACTGGATCAGGTAGGTTTGGTGGTCCTGTCTGATCTGCAGTTGGGTCTTGATCTGCTACAGATGGGTCTTCAGGCTGATCTGTAGATGAGTCCACCATTCCTGTGTCATAAACAATGACTTCTTCGAGGGTTGCGGTTTTGAGGTTATCCTCAATTATTTCTACTTGTTTCCTGTACTCAACGGTAGATTCATCAAATACAACATGAGGTGTTTCCTCCACAACTAAGGTTCTTTTGTTAAAGACTCTATATGCCTTGCTTCTTTGTGAATATCCCATAAAGAGACCATCATCAGTTTTAGCATCAAAGGCATTTAGTTGGGTTTTACCATTGTTGTGGATGAAACACTTACAACCAAAAATATGAAAATAAGCAACTGTAGGTGTTCTGCCATTCCAAACCTCATAGGGAGTTTTGCCATGTCTCACTATCTCACTCCTGTTCTGAGTATGGCAAGCCGTGTTGACAGCTTCAGCCCAGAGCCTCTTGGGCAGTTCCGCTTCTACAATCATGGACCTGGATGCTTCCTTTAAGGTTCTGTTTCTTCTTTCGGCAACACCATTCTGCTGGGGGTCCTGGCTGTAGAGAGCTCATGCTGAATTCCATTCTGATCGCTGTAATCAGTGATTGCCTTGTTGAGAAATTCACCTCCTCTATCTGATCTGATCTTGATGATTGAGAGGGATTTCTCATTTTGGATCCTTCTTAGCAGCTCAGGTAGCTTGGTCAAGGTTTCACTCTTCTTATATAAGAAGATAATCCATGTGTACCTTGAGTAGTCATCTACTACTACTAGAGCATGCTTTCTGCCACTTAGAGTCCTTGGCTTGATAGGGCCAAATAGATCCATATGAAGTAGATCTAAGATCCTCGATGTGAGAGTTGTAGGCTGGACTGGCTTGAATGATGCTCTGGTCTACTTTCCTTTCTGACACGCATCACAGAGAGCTTCCTTCTTGAATGCTTCTTCTGGAAGTCATCTGACCAGCTTCTGAGAACTAATCTTGTTGATGGCTTTGAAGTTTAGATGACATAATCTTTTGTGCCACAGCTATCCATTCTCAGCTATTGTTTTAGATAGAAAATAGGTATTAGGGGTTCCTGTGTTCTAATCTATCATGTAGACATCTCTCCTTCTGAATCCTTGTAGCTTCACCTCTCCAGATAGGATATCTATCACCATACATTTCCAAATGGTGAAGACTACTAGATTCTTTTCATCACAAAACTGGCTTATGCTCAGGAGATTATACTTGAGCCAATTGACATAGTGAACTTTGGATATAATGATATTTCCTCGATGCAGCTCTCCAAAGCACTTTGTTTGTCCTCTAGAGCTATCTCCAAAGGTTACGTCTGGACCTCTTTCTTTGGTATATTTTGTCAGCACCTTCTTGTTCCCGGTCATGTGCCTCGTGTTGGGAATGGGGTCCGGATATTTGCGCCGTTTGCGGAAGCGTAAATATAAGTGCGGAAATTAAATGACACGAGGATTTATAGAGGTTCGGCTATAAACGAGCCTACGTCCTCTCTCGGTATCTTTTTCAATAGGATCAAGATAAAAACCTCTACGCCTCTCTTCTATCAGTCGAGGTATAACCGTTACAATCACGTCTTTTATTGGTCCGTGATAAACCACTCGTACTTGTCTTTATGCCGGTCCAAGTTAAACCGTTTTCCTTTTCGTAGGACAAGGAATCAACCTCTCTAGATTTCTATGGGTACTAGATAAACCTCACGAAGATAGCAATTGCGATTCTAACAATGCCGGATCCTTGATCCTAATAACACCGAATCCAATCGTATCTTTTCTTTTACCACTCGTGTATGATTTTGTGTATAACACTCAATCACTCAATGTAAGATCAATATTACAACAACAATATTATCAATATGATTCTCAGATGTATGTATCGTTTGCTTGAGTTGTTGTGCTCAATCAATACCATAGACATGGTATTTATAGCCTCCATCTTGAAACTAGCCGTTAGCTGCCAGGACCTTAGTTACGTACGCTATATCCATCCCATTACGTACGTAAGCATCGTTACGTACGTTAACCATCACGGGTTACGTACGTAAGCCTCTTTCAGATTCAGTCCAGGGAGTTTCGTCATATAGATTACGTACGTTAGCATATACTCTATTACGTACGTTAAGCCATACGTCCGTGCTGACGTCATCTGTCCGTTGCATGCTTTTCTGACTTTGACTCTTCCAACGTTCACTTGGTTTGAACTACATTACGTACGTTATATTACTCTCATTACGTACGTAAGGCTGCTTCATTTACGTACGTTAATCATGCTGAGTTATGTACGTTAGGCTTGTGCAGAACACTATTTTCCAGCTTCATTTTCTTCGATTCTTGGCTTCGCCTCTTCGTTGTTTTGTTTTGTTTAGCAACTTAAATCATCAAAACATTATTAAATTATGCATGGAACAAAATGTTCCAACAATCTCCCCTTTTTTGATGATTACAAAACAACACTTTGTCAATGGAATTTTTCTGCAAAAAAAATATAAATATATGTATATGTGTACAAACCAAAGTTTTCGACTTTGTCCGTTTCGTTAGTTTCTTCTCCCATTTCTTTTTCGACTTCTTCTTTCTCCTTCTTTCCTTTTTTTTTCTTTTCGACTTTTCAAATTTTCATCATCTTTTCGACGTCTCCTCATTTTTCTTTTTCTGTCATTTTTTCGACTTCTCCTCTTCATTTTTCAATTCCTTCGTTTCTCCCCCCTTTCAGGGTAAATCCCATTTTCCTCCTTTCTCTCCCCCTTTTTGTTTTCATAAAAAAGTAAAAAAAAATTGAAATAAATAATACCAAAATATAAAATATGCATGATACAATTTATGAATATTTGCATAAAGGGTAAAAAAACTCCCCTTGAGAATAATATCTCCCCTTAAAAAAATATACTCCCCCTGAGTAAAATACAAAAATCAATTTTTGGGGATCCAACCTATAGTTGGTTTTTGTTTCGAGACATAAACAATATTTGAAATATTTGTTCCTTTAGGAACCCAAATTTTCTTAATTTTTATCGTCCGGCGAGGGCTTTTGCAATTTGAAATGTGATGCCCGATTTTCAAACACTTTTCGCAATGGGCTATTTTAAAATTAACGGATTCGTTTTTCGAACATGGTTTGAATCCTAACCCCTCTTTATTTAAAGTATATTTTTGAATACATAACATTTGTTCAAATTTATCGTTGCCGCACGAGAATTTTCTTGTCAAAGATTTTAGTTCATCTTGAACTTTTAAAAGATCATTCTTCAAAATATTCTCATTTTCAATGCATTTCGAATGATCGATTTCGACAAATTTTCCCTTCTCGATAATTTTGGAATTTTCAATTTTCAAAGATTTAATTTTAGACTTAAGGGATTTAATTTCCGATAAACTATTTTGGAAATCCATATGTAATAACTCAAATGCATCAAAAATTTCGTCACGGGAGGATGTACTTACTTGGCTTTCGACGTCGTTGTCGTCGAACGAACTCTGGGCCATGAGAGCGAGATTATTTTGATTGATGAAATCATCGTCTTCATCTTCATCGCTCCAAGTAGACACGAGAACCTCCTTCTTGGGTTTGGCACGGCAATGCTTAGCGAAGTGACCTGGTTTTCCACATTGTCGACAAGAGTTGTCGAATTTCTTCATTTCGCTCGAGATATCTTTCTTCCTCCGGTTTAATAAATTTTGGAATTTATTAATATTCTTGGCATAATATGCCGCTTCTTCGTCGCTTTCCTCCACCGGGATTTCTTCTTTCTTTTTCGATATCTTAGCCTTCATGGCTAGCGATTTTTCTTTCGGTTTCGGCTTGACATTTCGTGATTTTAACACGATCTCATAATTAATTAGTGAACCAACGAGGGCGCTAAAATCGAGCGTGTTGAGATCTTTGGATTCCATAATTACAGTCACGGTGCCGTCCCATTCACTAGGTAGTGATCGTAAAATTTTCTTAAATTTTTCACTACTAGATAATGGTTTTCCGAATGACGCAAGTCCATTTGTGATGACCGAGAATCGGTCGAGCATATTGGTGATGGACTCGTCACCTTTCATCATGAATAACTCGTAGTCATGGAGAAGCATATTGATTTTCGTCTCCTTGACTTGAGTCGTCCCTTCGTGTGTGATTTCTAGAATTTTCCATATTTCTTTCGCACTCTCACACGATGAGATTCGATTGACTTCTTCCGGATTTAAGGCACAAAATAAGAGTTGAGTAGCCTTACAATTTAGATGGTCATTTTTCCAATCGGCATCGTCGTATTCTTCGAAAGATTTGAGCGTACCGTCGGATTTGAGAGGAACTTTCGGGCCAATGCAAATAATCTTCCAAATCTCTATATCGTAGGCACGAATAAAGATTGACATCTTTTTCTTCCATGTCAAATAATTTGAGCCATCGAAGAATGGTGGTCGGTTGAGAGCAAGGCCTTCGACTGGAGCAAATTGAAACACCATTGGATCTTTTTCTCCTTGGATGTTAAGCCGCGTATTGGAGTACCGCTCTGATACCATTTGTTGGGAACGGGGTCCGGATATTTGCGCCATTTTCGGAAGCGTAAATATAAGTGCGGAAAATAAATGACACGAGGATTTATAGAGGTTTGGCTATAAACGAGCCTACGTCCTCTCTCGGTATCTTTTTCAATAGGATCAAGATAAAAACCTCTACGCCTCTCTTCTATCGGTCGAGGTATAACCGTTACAATCACGTCTTCTATTGGTCCGTGATAAACCACTCGTACTTGTCATTATGTCGGTCCAAGTTAAACCGTTTTCCTTTTCGTAGGACAAGGAATCAACCTCTCTAGATTTCTATGGGTACTAGATAAACCTCACGAAGATAGCGATTGCGATTCTAACAATGCTGGATTCTTGATCCTAATAACACCGAATCCAATCGTATCTTTTCTTTTACCACTCGTGTATGATTTTGTGTATAACACCCAATCACTCAATGTAAGCTCAATATTACAACAACAATAGTATCAATATGATTCTCAGATGTATGTCTCGTTTGCTTGAGTTGTTGTGCTCAATCAATACCATAGACATGGTATTTATAGCCTCCATCTTGAAACTAGCCGTTAGCTGCCAGGACCTTAGTTACGTACGCTATATCCATCCCATTACGTATGTAAGCATCGTTACGTACGTTAACCATCACGGATTGCGTACGTAAGCCTCTTTCAGATTCAGTCCAGGGAGTTTCGTCATATTGATTACGTACGTTAGCATATACTCTATTACGTACGTTAAGCCATACGTCAGTGCTGACGTCATGTGTCCGTTGCATGCTTTTCTGACTTTAACTCTTACAACGTTCACTTGGTTTGAACTACATTACGTACGTTATATTACTCTCATTACGTACGTAAGGCTGCTTCATTTACGTACGTTAATCATGCTGAATTACGTACGTTAGGCTTGTGCAGAACACTATTTTCCAGCTTCGTTTTCTTCGATTCTTGGCTTCGCCTCTTCGTTGTTTTGTTTTGTTTAGCAACTTAAATCATTAAAACATTATTAAATTATGCATGGAACAAAATGTTCCGACACCTCGAGCATCCGGAATCTACGAACCATTATTCACCTCCAATGTTTGAGTTTGTGGAGATGTGGTAGTAGTCCTTCCATCATTTCTGCAATCATACAAGCAGAGATTTAGGTACCCAAATCTGTGTGGGTCCTCTTGGGTTAGATGGTTTCCTGGAGAATTGATTTCTCCTTGGATTGTGAAAATTATTGTTATTACCCCTATAAGGTGTGTAAGGTCTGGGTCTATATCCTCTGTTAGGATTTGTTGGAACATTTTGTTCCATACATAAATTAAAAATATTTTGATGATTAGTGTTGACAAACAAAACAAAACAACGAAGAGGCGAAGCAAAGCATCGAAGGAAACGAAGTGCAAAAACAACTGAAAAAACACAAAGCTAACGTACGTAACAAGGAAAGATTAACGTACGTAATGTATGGCAATTAACATACGTAATAGTATGAAGTTAACGTACGTAAACAAGTTCAAGCCAGATGAACGTTGGAGGAGTCAAAGTCAGAAAAGCATGCAACGGACATATGACATCAGAAGTGATGTAAGGCTTAACGTACGTAATGAGGAAATTGTTAACGTACGTAACCAAAAATGACGAAGCCCCCTGAACTGTTTTGTGAAGATGCTAACGTACGTAACCATGGATGGTTAACGTACGTAAAGGGACTTACGTACGTAATGTAAGAGCTATAGCGTACGTAATTTGTACACAGGAAGCTAACGACTAGTTGATCATGGAGCCTATAAATACCGTGGTTATGGTATTGATTGAGCACAACAACCTTGAGCAAATAGTTTATACTTGTGATATTATTATACACATTCTTGTTGTTGATATTGAGCTTGATTGTAAGTGTTTGAGTGAGAATTCACGAAAACATACACGAGTGGTACAAGAAAAGATACAATTGGATTCGGTGTTATTAGGATCAAGGATCCGGCATTACTAGAATCGCAATTGCTATCGAGTGAGGTTTATCTAGTACCCATAGAAAGCTAGATAGGTTGATTCCTTGTCCTACGAAAAGGAAAACGGTTTAACTTGGACCGACGCAAAGACAAGTACGAGTGGTTTATCACGGACGAATAGAAGACGTGATTGTAACGGTCATACCTCGACCGATAGAAGAGAGGAGAAGAGGTTTTTCTTTAGCCTATTGAAAAAGATACCGAGAGAGGACGTAGGCTCGTTTATAGCCGAACCTCTATAAATCCTTGCGTCATTTAAATTTCCGCACTTGATAATTACGCTTCCGCAACATGGCGCAATATCCGATCCCGTACCCAACAGGATTGTATACCGGATATGCCTCATCATAATATTGGTAGTGTGGGCCATTTCTAAACCTTGGCTGAGACCATTTATTAAATCTTTGAGGTCTCCACACTTGTTCATTTTGAAAATTAGGATAACCTTGAGGTTTCCATTTGCCCCTCCCATTTTAAAATCTGTTTTTGGGGAGTTTTTGATAATAATGGGCATGTTGTCTGGGCTGCTGCTTCTACTTTGGCCATTGCCTAGTCGCTTGTCTAGGTGGCTACCTTGTATACCTTGGCTGCAGCCTAGACTTGTGACTTGGTTGTTGCCTATTTTTAAATACAGGTTTATATATAGGCTCAGCAGACGAGACAATTGTTTCTCCCTTGATGAAAGTGGTTCTCCTTTGTAGCGTAAGTTAAACCTACTCGTTAGCGTACGTTAGCTACGAAGTCTAGCATACGCTAACCATGTATCGCCATCTCTGATCAATCGACTAACTCGTCTGATGATGTAACGTACGTACGTACCAAACGTAGCGTACGTTAACCTTGCCCGTTAGCATAGGTAAGCTGCAGAGGATAGCGTACGCTAAACAAGCATCCGCCAGTGTCTCACTGAACAGTCGACTGTTCTGATTTATGATGAAGCATACGAAATCCTCAGTGATTAACGTACGTTGGCCTTCTACATATCATGCTAATACGATTATGAATGATCTTACGGATTCAAACATCTTCGAATTCAAGGAAATGTATATCATCACAACACTTATATTCAATCTCGATTACCATTCTCATGTGATGTTTGGGTGATCTAAGGTTGATGCGCTTGTTTCCAATATCATCATTTATATTTAAACTTTATCTTAAAGATAAACTGATCAATCCAACTTATAAGAAAGGATACAACTTTTGATGATTCTATCTTAAGTCTACTTTAGCAAAGGTGGCATCAACACTAAGTCTACAATCAATATGACGATAACATTCGATATGGATTATCAATCTTAGAACACTATTCTCATCATCTGACATAACAAGATTCCAATTACGATATTCCCAACAATGATAACTCAATCATAATCATCCCAACTTCTAAACATGATAATTGGTTGCATAAGTCGCCTAAGTGATCTAATATTCTCGGTAGTATGATCATAACATCCCTAAGAACATGAATCCAAGGTTGGGAATAGCATAACATACCTTAAGATGAAGAAAAACACCGAAACAATAGGTAGAGTCCAACTCCGGTTGCTTGTGTGCCAAACCAAGATGTTTCTTCACTTCAATGATCAAGCATAAATGATATCCAATCTTCAAAGATCGAGTATAGATGGCCTATGGATTTTTATGAAGGAGGGGAGGCTCTCTGGACTTCCAAGAAATGAAAGACAGTTGAAGAAAACGTAAACAAAATAAAATGGGGTGCTGTCCATTTTATAAGGTTTCTGTCTTTACGTACGTTAGCCTTCCACACATAACGTTTGTTAGCTATTTAGCGTACGCTACCCTAATGTCCTTAGCGTACTCTATCGTCACTGATAGCTAACTGTCCTCATTCTGTACTCGATTACGTACGTTACACCAGTAGGTTACGTACGTAAGTAACACACATTAGTGTACGCTCGAAACATTCCTTAGCGAACGTTAATAATCGTTGACTTCAAAAGTGTCCAGGTTCATCCACGGGAATCTTATCCAGACCCATGTCCAACTGGCGCATGTGATAGCCACCCAGCTCAATTATTGGCTGTTTAACGTGCGCTATGCTACATTCGTAGCGTACGCTAACTCTTACGGATAACGTACGTTAAGCTTCCTTCTTAGCGTACATTATCACGTATTTGCATGGGGAAATTTACATGTTGCCATACTCATGTACAAGGATACAAATATGAGAAATCTCATACTTTGATTATCGATATCATAATTCCGAATAATACAGGGTTCAATTACAGATGAAATACTCAATAATTAATCCGGATATTACATACTCTCCTACTAAAAAGGAGTTTCGTCCCGAAACTCAAGACGAAAATAACTCTGGATATCTGGACTTCATGCTATCTTCCGTTTCCCAAGTGGCTTCTTCCACTCCGTGACGCGACCACTGAAACTTAACCAAAGCGATCGGTTTGTTTCTCAATTTTTTAACTCCACTCTCGAGTATCCTGCTCGGTCTCTCTTCAAACATGCCATCCTGAGCGACTTCGATCTCGCCGAAATCAATGACATGACTAGGATCTGGTATATACTTCCGTAACTGGGATACGTGGAATACGTTATGAACATGGCTCAGTGACGGCGGTAATGCCAACCTGTATGCCAACTCTCCAACTCTCTCAAGAATTTCGAATGGTCCGATATATCTTGGACTCAGTTTTCCTTTCCTCCCAAAACGAAAGATTCCCTGAGTAGGAGAAACTTTTAAAAGCACGTGATCTCTAATATTGAACTCTAATGGACGACGGCGTACATATGCGTAAGATTTCTTTCGACTCTAGGCAGTCAAAAGCCTTTCACGAATCAAGGCTATCTTCTCTCGTGTCTGTACGATCAATTCTGGTTCCATCCCGATCAAGTCTGATGAATCATCCCAACATAGGGGCGATCTGCATCTCCTCCCATATAATGCCTTAAACAGTGCCATCTTAAAGGAAGCATGCCAACTATTGTTCTAGGTGAATTCAATCAACGGCAAATGAACTTCCCAATCAGTTGACTAATCTAAGGCACAAGCCCTCAGCATATCTTCCACCACTTGAATAGTCCTCTCGGATTGTCCGTTTGTCTGCGGATGATAAGCTGTGCTGGAGTTCAATTCGGTTCCCAAGGCTTTATGAACTGCTTTCCAAAAATGAGACACAAAGTGACTGTCTCGGTAAAAAATAATGGTCTTCGGCGTACTATGCAATCGGACTATCTCTGAAATAAATACTCGTGCCAACCTCTCGGATCCCCAAGTGTCCTTAATGCCTAGAAAATGAGCCGATTTGGTTAGACGGTCAACTATAACCCAAATCATGTTCATTCCTGTTCTGGACCTTGGCATATTAGTGATAAAGTCCGTCGATATGTCCTCCCACTTCCATTCAGGAATCGGGAGCGGCTTCAGCATTCCGGCAGGTCGTTGATGCTCGATCTTAACCTGCTGACAAGTCAAACATTTCGAGACATAATCCGCTACATCTTTCTTCATGTTGCCCCACCAGAAGTTCTTCTTTAGGTCCTTATACATCTTACTGGTGCCGGGGTGGATAGAATAGGGCATACTGTGAGATTCCTTCATAATTGTATGCTTCAAAACATCGACATCGGGAACGCAAAGTCGGTTCTGAAATCTCAAGACTCTATCATCATGAATTACAAATCCTGGGGATTTTCCTTTGTTCACTTCATCACGCAACTGAGTCATCAGAGGATCATCCAATTGCTTAGATTTGATTTCTCCGGTTAATGATGAAGTTATTTCCGTCATGCACAGTTGTCCTTGGACTCTTTGCAACCATACTTCAATTCCTTCGTGAATTAATTCTCGTTGAATGCTGGGCTGGGTGGTCAGAGTCTCCAGCATCTGAATAGAAACAGGCTTGCGGCTAAGTGCATTGGCCACTACATTTGCTTTGCCTGGATTATAAAGAATCTCCAAGTCGTAGTCCTTAATTAGTTCCAGCCATCTCCTTTGCCGCATGTTCAACTCTTTCTGACTGAAGATGTATTTGAGACTCTTGTGATCCGTAAAGATTTGACAGTAAGTCTCGTACAGGTAACCTCTCTAGATTTTCAAAGCGAAAACTACTGCTGCCAGCTCGAAATCATGCTTTGGGTAATTCACTTCATAGGTTTTCAGCTATCGTGACGCATAGGCGATCACCTTTTCATTCTGCATCAATACACATCTGAGTCCTTAGTTCGAAGCATCACTGTAAACTATGAATCCTCCGGTTCCCTGTGGGAGTACTAAAATCGGTGCCATCGTCAATCTCTTCTTCAATTCATTAAATCTATTCTGACACATCTCGTTCTACTCAAACTTTTGAGTTTTCTGCAGTAGTCGAGTAAGTGGGTGGGTAATTTTGTAAAACCCTTCCACGAACCGATGATAATACCCAGCAAGTCCTAAGAAACTTCGGACTTCTTTCACGTTCTTAGTAGACTTCCAATCCATAATTGCTTCGATTTTCTAGGGATCTACTCGGACTCCTTCTGTTGATAATACATGACCGAGAAACATTACTTCCTTTAGCCATAATTCACACTTAGAAAGCTTGGTGTACAATTGCTCGTTTCTCATAAGGTCTAGAACAATCCGCAAATGCTGCGCATGCTCTTCCGGGCTCTGAGAATACAACAGAATGTCATCAATGAACACAACCACAAACTTGTCCAAATACTCTATGAACACTCGGTTCATCAATTGCATGAATATAGCAGGTGCGTTAGTGGGACCAAACGGCATCACTACAAACTCATAATGTCCGTAGCGAGTTCTGAACACTGATTTTGGAACATCGAATTCCTTAATCCTCAACTAATGATATCCCGATCTCAGATCAATCTTAGAAAACATTGTTGCTCCTTGCAACTGGTCAAACAAATTATCATTCCGTGGCAACGGATACTTGTTCTTGATTGTCATCTTGTTCATCTCTCGATAGTCCATACACAATCGAAGCGATCCATCCTTCCGAACGAAAAGAACTGGTGCACCCCAGGGCGAAACACTTGGTTGGATATAGCCTTTGTCCAGTAACTCTTCCAGTTGCTTCTTCAATTCGTACATCTCAGTAGGTGCCATACAATACGGCGCCTTAGAGATTGGTATAGCTCCTGGTTCCAGCTCGATGGTGAATTCTAAATCCCGTCGTGGAGGTAGTCCAGGTAATTCGTCAGGAAATACATCCGGAAATTCGTTCACAACAGGAATGAATGAGAGTTCTACTTTTCCATCTTCTTTCTTCATTGCGTAGCACCAGTATCCGGTACAACCCTGTTTCAACAATTTGACAGCTTGCATCGCCTTGATCATCTTTCCTGAGCTTCCTGGTTTCCATCATTCAAATAGTATTTCGGAACCATCGTCAGCTATCAGCGAGATATTCCTCTTTCGGTAGTTTACAATAGCTCCATATCGATTAAGCCAATCCTCTCTGAGTATCAGGTCGTCTCCTTGCATTTCTATCACAATCAGATTTGAGGGCCACTCTCTACCTCCAAATGATACAGGGAAATCTCTAGTTTCTATGTTTCCCACAATCCTCTCTCCACTCGGTAAACCCACAACATAAGGCTCACAATTATGAAACTAGAAATATTCAAACAATTTACACAAGACAAGGATATAAATGAATGCGTAGCTCCTGTATCAAATAAAATGCTAACTGGCTATGAAAGGATCTGAACAGTACCTGATGCGACAGCAGCATCCTGGTCGTCTACCCTACTCATCTCGTACAGATGTGGGGGAATGGATCCGGCACTCGATGTCCCCTTTCGGTCCAACTATCCTCTGCCTCGTCCGCGACCAAAGTTTTGGGGCAGCTGAACACTTTGCTGCATCTGCTGAATACTCGCTTCCCTCTGAGCTGGCTGTGATGTACGGGCTCTAAAAGATTTTTCAACTTCTTCACAGAACACCGCACGGTGTCCCTCTCGACCATAATCAAAACAAGTCACGGCAGGAAAGGGACAATTTTGCCGATAGTGTCCCGTCTGACTACAGTTAAAGCACTTCCTTGTCACATCTGTCCTGGCTGATATTGCTCCGAAGTTCTTTCCACTCTTGGATGCGTACAGAGGTTTCTTGAACGAATGAAAGAATGACTGGGCCTTGCGGGGCCCACTGCTCTTGTGCTCTGTGAAACTACCAGAGAAGTTTTGCTTCTTGGATTCTGAAAGCTTCTCTATTGCTGCTTCCTTGATTTCATATGCCAAAGCTTTATCCTGATATTGGCGGAGAGTGGTACATTCAAAATCGGACATGTACCTCTGAATTTCTGGTTTCATTCTCATATCAAAATGGATCATCATTTCTGCATCTGTTCTGACCAGATGTCGAACAAATGCCAGCTGTTGGTTAAACGTCTTAATCGCCTGAGACACTGGCACATCTGAAGGCTGAGCGGAGAAAAACTCCCGAACTTTGGCTTCCGTCACCGGACGATGGAAGTACTAAGCTTCCATTATCAATCTAAATTCTCCCCAGTCGGCATCAAGATCTACAGGCCGGATGGCTTCCCACCAATCATACACTTTCCCTACCAGAAAGTAGTAAGCAATAGAGGCTCTCCGGTCGTCTGGGCAATTAATCCCGGCAAATATTTTCTCCAGTTCTTTTAACCAATGATCCCACATCGGTGTTTCCGAAAAGCCATCGAATTTGGGTGGTTGCATCTTCGCCACCTCTTGCAGCCATCGGTCGCCTTGATTTCCCATGTCTGGGATACCTTGCTGTCTATCTCCATGTTGTAATCCTACTGCCACCTGCATTCGGTCCACGACTTGGGCAAACTAAGTCATCTGGTTAACCACCCGACGAAGGATTTCGGGCACAACAGTTTCTGGTTTATTGTTAATAGATCTTTGTCTCTCCTGAGCTGCGGCTGGCCTGATTAGAAGGCGAAGCTTCTCTTTCGGCATTCCTTCGTCCGCGTCCGCGACCACGTCCACATCCACCTCTCAACATACTGTAAGCATAAATACTCAATATACAGGAAACAATATCGTTCAAATGTTCAAGTATAAAGAGATATAACAGTTAAAGGACGAGATAGAGTTTAGGAACTTACAACCACTGTTCGCACGAAGACGTAGGTAGTACAGTGGTGTTTTTCACGGCCGGTTACCTCAAAAGATATATATGACCCCTATTTTAACCCAATAGACAAGATATCCATAATCTTAGTTCCGATACCACATTCTGTAACACTCCCGATATATTCAGGAATATTACAGCGCCGTAAATCCTTTACATAAGAATTTACAAGGCTGAAGAAATAAAAAGACAATACAAATACCAATATATGAAAGTAACTGAGATAAAATACAACAGTTCTGGGCCAATACCGAGAATAAAATTATCCAAAGGAAGAATATCAATACATCACCAAATCCAAATATCACAAACGACGACGTACTCAAGTACTTATTAAAACAATACAAACAACAGACAAATAAACTCGACCGGAAAATCACTCTGCACCCTCGTCGTCATGCAGCTCCAGTGGTTGTTTCCCTGCTCTCCTGGATCTTGAACATAAACAAATGTTCACCCCCGAAGGGGTTAGCACAACGATGCTAGTACAAGTACCACAACATATTATTCAACATCTCATGAAGAATAATAACAACATAAAAGTCAAAATACCAACGAGACTCCTCCTACGAGAAACTCATAAATAACATACACAAATGATAATCACAACATGATATCACAACATACACATGGTATTTTCGATGATCCAGCGTTCACTACCTAGAACACACGATGATCCCATCAGACCAACCCGTGGTGGAAAAACTCATCCGATGATCCAGCGCACGCTAGCATAGATCCCCCAATAATCCCGTCGGACCAATATGAGGTGGACATACAACGACATATATGCACAAAAATATGTATAACATCAATACATAGAACAATTAAAGTACATGCCTCGATTCGATGACAAGAATAATACTTCTACGAATATCAAAGCACTCGAAGGTCGCCCCTTCGATCAATCACGTAGCAAAGCTCGAACCTTAAACAAAAGAAATAATATAGAGTTCATCTCACGTTGTATGAACATCTAACAATCCAAATTACTGTCGGAAGTTCATAAAACATATCTTGTCTGACATGCATAACATACGTTACATATCCTTTGTAGCGTACGTCAAACCTACTCGTTAGAGTACGTAAGTTACGAAGTCTAGCGTACGCTAACCATGTATCGCCAGTTCCTATCTGATCAGTCGACTGACTCGTCTGATGATGTAATGTATGTTACGTACCAAACGTAGCATACATTAACCTTGCCCGTTAGCGTACGTAAGCTGCAGAGCATAGCGTACGCTAAACAAGCATCCGACAGTCTCTCGCTCAACAGTCGACTGTTCTGATTTATGATGAAGCGTATGAAATCCTCAGTGATTAACGTACGTTACCCTTCTACATATCATGCTCATACGATTATGAATGATCTTACGGATTCAAACATCTTCGAATTCAAGGAAATGTATATCATCACAACACTTATATTCAATCTCAATTACCATTCTCATGTGAAGTTCGGGTGATCTAAGGTTGATGCGCTTGTTTCCAATATCATCATTTATATTCAAACTTTATCTTAAAGATGAACTAATCAATCCAACTTATAAGAAAGGATACAACTTTTGATGATTCTATCTTAAGTCCATTTTAGCAAAGGTGGCATCAACACTAAGTCTAAGATCAATATGACGATAACATTCAATACGGATTATCAATCTCAGAACACTATTCTCATCATCTGACATAACAAGATTCCAATTACGATATTCCCAACAATGATAACTCAATCATAATCATCCCAACTTCTAAACATGATAATTGGTTGCATAAGTCGTCTAAGTGATCTACTATTCTCGGTAGTATGATCATAACATCCCTAAGAACATGAATCCAAGGTTGGGGATAGCATAACATACCTTAAGATGAAGAAAACACTAAAACAATAGGTAGAGTCCAACTCCGGTTGCTTGTGTGCCAAACCAAGATGTTTCTTCACTTCAATGATCAAGCATAAATGATATCCAATCTTCAAAGATCGAGTATAGATGGCCTATGGATGTTTATGAAGGAGGGGAGGCTCTCTGGACTTCAAAGAAATGAAAGACAGTTGAAGAAAACGTAAACAAAATAAAATGGGGTGCTGTCCATTTTATAAGGTTTTTGTCTTTACGTACGTTTGCCTTCCACGCATAACGTACGTTAGATATTTAGCCTACGCTACCCTAATGTCCTTAGCATACGCTATCATCACTGATATCTAACTGTCCTCATTCTGTACTCGATTACGTACGCTACACCATTAGGTTACGTACGTAAGTAACACACATTAGCGTACGCTAGACAGATTGCTTAGCGTACGTTAATAATCGTTGACTTCAAAAGTGTCCAGGTTCATCCACGGGAATCTTATCCGGACCCATGTCCGGCTGGAGCATGTGCTAGCCGCTCAGCTCAATTATTGGCTGTTTAACATGCGCTACGCTACATTCGTAGCATACGCTAGCTCTGACGGATAACGTACGTTAAGCTTCCTTCTTAGCGTACGTTATCACGTATTTGCATGGGGAAATTTACATGTTGCCATACTCATGTAGAAGGATACAAATACGAGAAATCTCATACTTTGATTATCGATATCACAATTCCGAATAATACAGGGTCCAGTTACAGATGAAATACTCAATAATTAATCCGGATATTACATACACAAGTGAGGTTAATCACAAACTCAAGATTTCCATGGTCAAAAATGGATTATACAAACAAATCGGACAAAAAACCCCAATATTTTCCTAGGTAGGCTTTTCAAGAAGTTTACCTTGATTTGGAAGGATGAAGGAGATCAACTGTGGTTTAATCCGAACTAATAGCTTGAAGATGATGATAAATGATGATTGATTAGTGCATAATTGATGTAAAATTCATATACAAAATATCACCTTTTTCTGGCATAATCATATTGATTTTGATAGAATTTAATTATTTTGAAGAAATATCAAAATATGAGCTAATAATGTTTATTTTGCAGGTTACTGGCATAAATTGTCAAAAAGGTCGAAAAACCAAACCGAAATCAAAATCAGAAATTTCCAAGAAAAAAATGTGACAAAACACGGCGGAACACACGACGCAAATCTCGGCCGTGTCTTGCGCTGTTTCTCACACGGCGCACATTTTCCGCCGGGTCCTTACGCGTGTTCCAGACAAGACCGAGTCATCCTAATACGTCTATACAATACGGCGCAAAATGGGCCGTTTTCCAGCGCCGTTTTTACGCAGATGCCATACAAAAATAGTCCACTTTTGACCATCTTGTGAGCTCAACAACCATGTATTCTATTTGGAGGTCAATGATCTGAAAATCAAGACATGCAAGGAAGATCAAGTGTGAATCAAACACCAAAGAATTGTCAAGATACTACAA
The DNA here is from genome assembly GCA_033398695.1 of Orobanche coerulescens. Taxonomy (NCBI): domain Eukaryota; kingdom Viridiplantae; phylum Streptophyta; class Magnoliopsida; order Lamiales; family Orobanchaceae; genus Orobanche; species Orobanche coerulescens. The sequence continues at coordinate 110,200,643 of CM065816.1, read as the reverse complement.
ATTAAATAATCAATTGTATTCTTGAAAATCACCTATAAAAGGACACCTTCACCCATGAAGAAAGCAGAACTCCTCTTCTTGCCAAGAAACGCCTCTTTTTTTTAGCAGGATATTTTTCTTAGAACTCTCTACTTTAGTTTGTATTTCATTTTTAGTTTAAAGTTTTTCTTTCATTTAGTTTGTAATTAAAAAGTGTTTGATCAATAAGCACTTAGTATTTTACTTAGTGTTTTACTTTCAATTTTTGTAAGCTTGTAACCTTTGAACAAGTTTGAAGTTATATTTTGAAGTATGTTTCTTGCACTTTGATACATCATATTCAAGTAAGTTTCATCTATTGTCATTAAGTTCTAGTAATTAAGAGTTTCTATATATATTATGTATATCAATTATTTCAATTATAATTTTAGTTTGTATAAGCCAATGAGTAGCTAATCTTTCTTCCTAGGGAAAGGGGGATTTCGATTAGGTTATATATTGAGTATTTGATTGATTTACACTATTTTGATTAAAAAGGACTAATTGGTTTAAATAGAGATTGATCATATCCTATTTCTACTAATGAAACCTCCTTGATTGATTGTTGAGTGAATTGGAAACATATCTTTTCAATCTATCAAGTGTTAATCTTGTTATCAACATCTTAAGATTGCGAAAGTGATTAAGACACCTTTGAATACGAAAGTTATGAGGTGAAAAGTTGATTACTCGATGAACAATCGTTTATCCTAAAAATAGTCTAGTTAAAGAAATGAAAGGACTAATTGGTTTAAATAGAGATTGATCATATCCTATTTCTACCAGTGAAACCTCCTTGATTGATTGTTGAGTGAATTGGAAACATATCTTTTCAATCTATCAAGTGTTAATTTTGTTACCAACATCTTAAGATTGCGAAAGTGATTAAGACACCTTTGAATACGAAAGTTATGAGGTGAAAAGTTGATTTCTCGATAAACATTTGTTTTTCTTTTATATCCGTATTCCTATAATTAATTAATAACCTAATTTAATGAACCCGTAATCCCCTAGATTTTATAAATTCCCAACTCATTTTAATTCTATTTATTTTCACTAGTTAAAAATAGTCTACTTTAAAAATAGTCTAGTTATAAATAGTTTTAATATAAATAGTCTAGTATAAAAATAGTCTCATTAAAAATAGTAGTATTAAAAATAGTAGTATTAAAAATAGTCTTAATATAAATAGTCTAGTAAAAATAGTCTTAATATAAATAGTCTAGTATAAATAGTCTTAATATAAATAGTCTAGTATAAATAGTCTTAATAAAAATAGTTTAAATTAAAAATAGTGCATTTTAATTTAGTTAATTTAAAAACCCAAAAATATATTTTAGAATGTTTTAGTATTTATTTCTTGCAATCTATACAAAATATTATACGAAGCCCTGTTGAGCAATCCTCGAGAGAAAAGACCTTGGTAGAACTTACCACAACTACTTCTACCTCGTATATATTTGCGAGCGACTCAAAAACTCCTATTTTTTTAGGATAAGTTTTTGTCGATCAAATTTTGGCGTCGTTGCCGTGGATTGTTTTAGGCCAAATATAATTTTTTGTATAGTTTTGTTTATATCTTGTGATTTTATTTTTCTTTATTTTTACATCTTTTATTCTTCTTGTTTCTTTTTTTGTCACCTAAGGTGCGCCTAACTGTTGCCCGGTCAAGTGGCGGATAACGGTACTCCGTGACTATCAAAGTCAGATTTTCAGTTTCCCACAACAACTGATATTTGTTAATATTTTCTCTTTTTATATTTTTTTATCATGGAAGAAACTTTGAGTAGTATTGAAAAGAGATTTCCCTTTCTTCGCAAAAAAGTCATTTTAAAAATTTACAAGACAAGACTTGAAAGGATGAGATTGCTTATGAATAAAAGCATACCTTTTGACATTAGATTCATTATTGAAGCCAAAGTGATAATAGCAGGTGAATTCACAGAAATACCTACTAGATTTTTACCAGGGCTTGGAAAAAGCTCATATGCCAAGAAACGACGAGCAAAGATAAAAGCCGTTTGCTATAAATGTGCTAGATGGAACTGTAATTCAAAATGTCGATCTTTAGGAATTCCATCTACAAACAGAGAAGATAAAATTCAGTTCATTAAGGATGGTCTGAATAAAGAGAATTTAGATAATATCGAAATTTCTCTTGACACGCATCCTAGTGGACTCATACATTATGGAATTCGATATTTGTGGAATAAATTCAAACCCTAATATGAACAACGTCTTGGAAATCTGACGTTAAAAGATCCTGTTTGCCAATTTGTAAGAAAATTACATAGGAAGCTTCTCCCCGACTCATAGAAGGCGTTTAAGCCGTTTCTGAACGTAAAATCAGAGGAAGATGTGAGCCACAATCACAACTACTGTACATACACGTGAGTATCTTTTATTTTTGTCGTATGATGAGATTTTATGAATAAGAAAGTGATAGGCAATAGATGCATTCATTATTCTATTGAGTAGTTGAAGCGCAATTAATGCAATCACAGATTTGTTAAATATTTTTACCTTATTTTTATTCTATAAATAAACATTGTGCTTGTTTCTTTTATTCATCCTTCAAACTTGTGATTTTTTTTCTCTCAAATAAGTTTCTTTTCAAAAATGGAATCATCATCTTCCACAAAAAGATTTAACTCAGCTTTTTCAAATCACTGACAATGGAACCTGTTGCTTCCAGATCTCAAACGACTACTTTTAATTTGAATATTTTCTAGTTGAACAATATTCTTTTGACAGTTCCCTCGTTTATTCCACAGTTTGACATACCCGGATGTAGCTATTTTCCATCAACTTGCAATTTCAACCATATGGATTATATTGCTGACTAGGGATCCACCACTATGTGAAATCCTCAAGAAATTGATAGTTCTCAATTTTATGTTTGCTCTCCTGTAAATGATATATGTGACATTTATGGTTATGGTGGTGGTTGTGTTGGTGATGATGGTGGTGATGCTGATGATGGTTACAATGGCGATGATAATGAAGCCATAAATATAGATGATATCGATCTTCAAGATTGTGAGGTTCACAAATACTGTTTGAGAAACTTTGCAAATATTGTGGGAAAAATGGTATAAGTTTAATAAAAAGTTTGAAAAAGAGGCAGAAGTAGAACCTGGATGAAGATGCTTTAATTTCAATCAATTAATATATGAAGAATGTGTTCCCTCCTCTTCCTTCAGCTTTTGGTGGAGGCGGACCTCCATATACATTACCTTCTGGAGTTGGTGATGATATGGATGAAGCATTTGATCCAACAAATGTAATACATTTATAGAGAGGATCTGTATTTCTCTTAGACGATAGATTCAAGAATGTTGTTGGGCGGTCTCATTTGGGAAACAACACTGACTATCGTACTCTGAAATCTAATATGAATTGCTATTCTATCGCGCAAAGACGAAATATGTAATTTCGTACGGAGCGCCTCAGGCAAGGGTGGATTTCGAGAGGCATTCATTAAGGTGGAGCACTGCTTGACAATACATTAGGGCTTGGCATTGAGCATTCGCAACCATATTTCATCCCAACAGAGGTTTCAATCGCCCGTGAGGTAAAAAATCATTTATGTCCAACCCAATCAAGAGGTCACACAGGGGATCTAGATGAAAACTAATAAAGGACACGAATGCTGCCATCTGGCTTCTCGGTTAGTGTGGTGCTTGCTTCGGACAGAAATAATGAAACAAATCTCGTTCTTATGTGCCTCATTTCGAAATTGATTGGATGGGTGAATGATAGGAAGACGAATAGGCAAATAGAGCCTATCTATATGGCCCAACATCTTTCTAGAGGAATAGAGTATGGGAACACCGCATAGGCACATAAGCGAGGTCGAAAAGAACATAACTGCTTCTTCATAATGTCCATGAACAGTTGTTCCCGGATTTTGGTGCTATATGGAGACCACCAAAATTCTTTCAGAATGATTTCCTCGTACCTATATATGTTAGAGGTGATGAGTCCCAGTACAATAACTGATTTACGTGGTTGATACTAACACTAGAAATTTAAGTACATGATTTATGCTTTGGGAGTTTCATTATCTGGATTTCATTACGCTAGACCAATTATTATTGTTGATGGGACACATATGAAGGGTAAGTTTCAATGAGTATTATTTGCTGTTACAAAAGATGGAAATAATCAAATATTTCAACTTGCATTCGGGATTGGAAACATAGAGTGTGACGAGTCGTGGGAGTTTTTCATGTACAAACTAAAAGCAGCATTTGGTTGACCAATAGACCTCTTGATTGTTTCAGAGGAAAAAAAACTATATAAAATGGAAAATTCTATAGAAGAGTATTCCCGGTGGCGCATCACGAGTTATATTGTTACCATATTAAAAAAAAAAAAATTGGCTACATATGGCCAGTATGTGGTAAGCAATCTTCAATATTGCACTTTGTATCTATCTATTGAGGACTATAATAGGCATACGAAAGCTTTAGTGGTAGCATGTCCAATTGCAACCGCACACCTAAAAAATGCTATTGGTGGGAATAGATGGGCTCGTGTGAAGTGTCCAGTCCAGTGATTTAAGATTATGAATTCAAATATTGTGGAAAGCATGAACTACTGTATCCTATGGGCTAGAAAGCTGTCCGTTCGCTCACTTCTCGAGGTTTCTCTAACTCTGGTACAAGAATGAACACTTGCGTGCCACATAAATGCAAACGAGTGTCCTGGACCTCTAACAAATCATGCTTACAAAATATTGATGAAGGAAATTGGAGTTGGATGTAATATGAATGTTCAATTCCTTAGAGATGGGCTGTGAAGGTGACCTGTAATAGAAAACATTATGTTGCATACTTGAGAGAACAAAAATGCACTTGTACGTAGTTCCAGCATGATATAATCTCATACAAGCATGTCGCTGCATCTATGGGATAGATATTCACTCATTTTGGACGTGATTGAGGTACTTTATAGATGCAGCGATTATTACAAAGTGTCCACACTTCGTCAAATATGGGCCGATTAGTGATTCCAGTACCTCACCTCAATGAATGGTTCATGCCTAGAAATATAAAGATGAAAGTTTGTAAGCCACCAGACAGCCCAAGGCAGGCATATGGACCTAAAGAAAATACACACCAGTGGTAGAGTCCTCCACAAGTAGTCGTAAATTTCAAAGATACCTTAGATGTGGAGACAATGCATAAATAGAAAGACTTGCACTGCTGCTATCTCCTATTCTTTGAGGATCTGACAACAGAACCAACTTCATCTAAAAAAAGGACATGCAAAAAAAAGTGCAGTATATGTAACTCTGATGACGACACTGCTCCAAAATGTCCAAACAAGCATCATTTCGACCTAAATAAGCCTCCAATATAAAATTAGTTGTATTTGTATTAAGAAATTAGTTGTAGTTGTATTGTTTTTATTTATAGTTGAAGTATTTTCATTGTATGTCTATTATACCGAACACTAGAATAAGTAGCTGTATTTAAAATGATCTTTATTTTTTATCATTTACAATTTCAAGTAATTTTTATTGTGTGTTTGTTATAGCAAGTACCAGAATAAGTTGTATTTTTAATTATTATATAATAATCTCCATGAAAAATAAGTGTAAATTCACTAATCCTCCTCCCACCCTACAAGAATCTAGTAGCGTCCAATTCTATAGTATCTGCATCATCGCTAACCTCCAGATAGCTCGTGCCATATGTCTCCTAAATGAGTGAATATCTATCTCAATCTTCCCATGAGAAAAGGATTGATGAACAAGATACTCCAGAGTCCGAATAGCAAATGCACATAAGAAGTCAAGTCATCCTGTATATAGCATAGATCCTTCCTCGCAATGGCAAGACTAAACTCATTAACTGGGATAATATCAGGGCGGTGCTCATAAAACTCAGCATGATGTGGAACTATATGAATTAAGCACTATATACATAACAGTTTCTTTACACTTAAATCAACCCACCCCTGGTCTTTTTGAGCGAGAGAATCGTGCATGATGAGGACATTATGCTCAAATTCAATGCGAAGTGCAACGTAATATCCATTATTCATGTCCGAGGATAAATTCAGATAGTCAACAACTAGAATATTGAAAAAATTATATTGTCAGTACAATAGTAATAAATAATCAATACAAATGAGTTTTCTAAAAAATAAATTATAACCTCATCGAGCTCCCACCAAGGGCAATGATCTCCACAAAACAATCTCAATTAGTGAACGTGGTTGATTAGGAAATTTATCCTCCCGATCAACCGTCAGATGTAATACCACTATATTTATTTCATATTATATATATGAATCTATATTTTTATTAAATGCCTAATTCGTAAATTGTCCGTAATAAAATCAAAGCTTTGCTTATTTGTTAAAATAAATTTTAATGATAAGAATTAATCATATAAGGACAATTCAGTTTTTTTTGGTATCTTGTCTACGTATGTGCATTTCACATCCCTCTTTCATTATCTATCTACTCTTGTCTTGTACTTAATTATACAACACAGATTAATTTTGTGATATGCATATCACAGGAATTGTATGGTTAACCTACCAACCCAATACTCAATAATAACATATAATAGTACTATATTTTTTTTCTCTATCTTAATCAAACTACAGCTAAGATTCTGGTTGAATACAACTGTATAACACAAACAACAACTCCATTTTCTTATCTAATACAGCAGATCACCACAATCATTTTTTTTTCCATAATCCAACTGGCCAAATCCTCTTAATACACCAGTTAGCAAACTCAGATGAAAACTTAAACTTCATCAACATTAGGAATCAGCAGAGATATATTCAATTCATTCTATACATAGATTGTTCAATCGCCAGAAAATCGAACCGGACTTGAAGTGGTCCGGCACCAGCATAGGACCTCCGAATGCTGACTGCGGGAACAAGCAAACTACAGCTCGGCTTGTCGGAAAAAATATCCAGAACTGGATAAACCAGAAGCCCTACCGTGAAAAGCTGCCGCCTTCCCACTGTTCGGAGCCGTCCGCCACCTCCGTCCAGATTGGATTTTCCGCGGCCGTACTATTCATCTCGACCTCCAGCGTGACCGACCGCCGCTGTTCTGTAATGGACGCTGACTCTCCGCCGGACATTACTCTGGAACAAATCGGAATCGGAGACCAAGTTGTGTCATCCATCAACCGCCGTCGTCGAGCGCCTTCCCCGGTGGAACCAATCGAGATTAGTAGCCGGCGTACACTTCAGTTCCGAATTTGCCGTCCGTCGTTGCCACTCTCGCTGACGTTGCTGCTGTCCGCCGGTGGTGAGTTGTGTGTGTTTCGGAAGAGAGGGAGATGTGAGAAGGGAGCAGGTTACCGATATGAAAGAAGAAGGGGGGATGTAGAGAGAGAGAGAGAGAGAGAGAGAGGGAGTTGACCATGAGATAAAGTGAGAAGGGGGTGGGTGAGGAACTGGCGGATGAGAGAGAGTACCGATCGGATCGGTACTATTAAAGAAGAGGAGAATATGAAATTGGGCCGTAAAAATAATTTGGGCCTGGAGTATTTGGTTTGGGTCATATTAAATTGGAGTCCATATTTGACTTGCTGAAATTACTCAATTAAATTACGTTAAATTACAAATGGAGATATTTAGTAGAGTTTTGAAGTGGAAGAAGTTTGGGCAATTATATTTTGAGTTGGAATTTTGATTGGTTGGTTGTCCGTTGATCTTGAACCGACAGATGAATTTCCTATAAATTCAACTACCTTCGATTTTGACCCGATTCAAGGTATGACATGTCAATAAATTATTATCTAGTGATGAGTAATCAAGTAAATTAATGATAGTATTTTGATTAATTAATCGTGTATTAGGATATGATTATTGGACGTACTTTGGGGGATCGGAAAATTCATTCGTTTCGTGGAGGACGTTTCGATCATGCAGACGTACATTACGTCTTCGGTATTGAGGCAAGTGAATTCTTGCCTGGTTATGATGATAATATGTCTTATATATGTTATATATATTTATGTTCATTTATGCTTTATGAATTTCGATTCATGATGATGTTATTATTGATCTTGTCGATCATCCATTGAGGAACATTGGTTCCGAGTCTTATTTATACCCTCGTTGCGTTTCGTTGAGTTGATTTGATCTTCGTTGGATTTGTATTTCCTTCGTTGAGTCGCTTGGTCCCTTGTTGGGAATTGTTAAGTCATTATTGAATTTTGATGTCACTTTTGTTATCTCGTGGCATTCCGGGTCACACTGGCGTGCCGGTTGGTATGTGTAGGATTTTCATGTCGGGCACATATAAAGTCGTGTGTTGGTAGTTGACCTCACATTGGACTGTGCACACGAGACGGTTACTTCGTGAGACTGATTAGGTACAAGACCACACGTGTATTCGATCGATACCGTTGGTGGCTTGTGCACGGACACATTTCCATCCGGGCGTAGTGTGGCGCCATCCTTTGAGCCGAATCGTTATTTGATTCATACAAAGATGTTTGATTGCGTATGTTTTCAACATGATTGGGTTATAATCGGCGATTCACATTTGATCGCATGTGCTCGACGATTTGAGATTATGATCGAACTTGTGGTTTATCTGACATGGGTGATTGCGTATATTCCGATTTTGGACGATGATTTGTTAATTCTTAAAGCATGTGTGATTATGTATGTTCGACATATTGAGGTTTATTATCTTGCGAATCGACCTGTGGATTTGGGCGAAATATGTTGTTTTATCATATTTTAGGTCGCGGGAAGGCTAAGACACAGGAGAGACAATGTGACGACGAAGAGTCTCAAGAATACTAGTCAAGAGCCCGAGTCTTCTTGTTCTCAGTTGTATTCCTTTTCAGTTCCGCTGCATTTTTTATTCTCCTGTATTTTGTATTGTATCGGTATATCTATCTTCATATAGAGTATACCTGTATTATGTTGATCTGGTCTGTTTAGCGCATGTTAGTCAGAATATCTGTATAAACTCCTCATCGGAGTATTTGGTAAACATAATGTGGTTCGGTACTGCATTTATGTTATGTCAATTATTGTACTGTGTTTCGCCTGGTGGGTCCCAGTTGGGGATTCACGGCACTGTAATAACCGTCGGGTTTGGGTTGTTACAGAAGATGGTATCGGAGCGTGGTTTCGAATACTACGCATCCGAATCGTTTCTCCTTGAGAGTCATCATTGATCAGACTAGTATCAAGAGATCTTCGCGTCATGTGTGACCTGTGCCAGTGCCAAACCCCACCTACGGTGTACGGTATGTGATTTTATACCATAATTTGATTATCAGTAAGATGAATTATTGATATTCTCAGTTGATTTTGTTGGAGTTTATCATAGTTTTAACATTCTCGGTTGACTTTGTTGGAGTCTATTATGATGATGATATTCTCGATTTATCTTATTGGAGTTTATCATTTTGTTGATATTCTCGGATTTATTTTTGGAGTTTATCCTTTTATTGATATTCTTGTATTTTATTGGAGACTATTATTTTGTTGATATTCTCGGATTTTATTAGAGTTTATCTTTTGATATTTTTGGATCTTGTTCTTGAAGTTCATTGGTTTATTGATCCTCCGAATTAAATTTTTAACTTTATATTCGTTCTGACTTTATGTCAAGATACAAGACATTAAAATGGTATCGAGAATTCTAAATCACATTGACTTTATTATGATAGAAATACTGTGGAAACAAACTGCAAATAAGATACAAACTTATAATGATAGATTCACGAGTAAACCTCACAGAGAGAGTGCTAGATCCAAAGCACGTTTCCGACTCGTGCTAGCATCAGTGCGTACGATGCGAATTGCAGTTGGATCAGGTTCAGGTGTGTATGCAAGAAATTTATCGATCAATTCCTCAGGTGTTGTTGCACAAAGAAGGAGTCTTCGTGACAGTGGAGATGTAAAACCTTTTTCCACTAGAGAATCCAGAAAAGCGAGGAGGCCATCGAAGAATCCGTCGACGTTGAGTATCCCCACCGGCTTTTGGTGGATGTTCAGTTGTGCCCATGAGAGCATCTGGAATAGATCCTCCAACGTATCGAAACCTCCTGGAAGGACGACTTAACGCATCGGCATTATTACCCATACTCATGATTCGATCATGCATGGATAACACTCTAAACTCATTCCCATAAGTCGGGCCAACAAGTGGTGAATCTGCGAAGGGTTTCAATATTACCCTAAGATTTTTACATCGCCCATCGAAGCAGCAGGCCGCCACACGACCCCTTAAACTGTATTTCCTCCTCCGTATATTAAACTGATTTTTTGCGGCCAACACTTCTCCGAAATTGTCACTTCTTTCCTAAGCGGACATCTTTCCCAAGAGTAGCTCCAAAAGACAGACGGATTGGATGTTATATAAAGGTGATGATGCCATTGATTTCTCGATGAAAGTTATATTTAACGGAGGTATGTGATAATGAGAATGAGAATAGAGAAAGAACTTGAATGAGTTGAATACGATTAATTTCTCACTGATGCGACTATTTATAGTGGAAAGGCGGCGTGAATCAAGACAAGTGGAATTACGAATTACGAGAGAAGATTTTAAAATCTATAGAACGACAATTGCTCGTGTAGTCACAAGAAATGTCATTATCGGTGACATATATCGCTTTTAGCGTGATATCGAATAGGCGATTTTGCCTTTGTCCTATGTCTTTAAAAAAAAAAATCATCATAGTGGATGAATTATTTATACAGAGTACACGACGTCCAAAGTTGAGAGAATATGAATGTAGATAGTGCGATATAATATTTGTTATATTATTTCAGATTTAATTTCGTAAATAAGAAATTTTTAACAAAGTGTTGAAAATTTAAACTAAAATGCATCACCGGCCTTTCAAAAACAAGAAAAAAAAAATAGTGATTGAACTCTAAAGAAAATTATTTTCGAATGGTGATGTCAGTGCAGTTGAAAAACAAGTGATATCATAAATCTTATTTTGTAATTTGGAAACCTTGAATAATAATAATAATAAGAATTTTTAATGAATATTTTTTTCTTGTGGAGTTGATCTTCAAAATTCTTTTTGAACGACCTACAATTTTGAGTCATAGATTATAAATATTTTATAACATATGTGTCGATATCTTAATCAGGTTATTATGTTTTTGAGGCGTTTATACGTATTGATTAAGAAACTTGATAATTGAGAATTTATAATTTAACGGGTACTAGTGAAAACCTAAAAAAGTATATATAGATACTACATATGCGTTGTTTGAGTTACGAGTTAATGCGAGCATGACAATATTGGATAATATGGTTTGAGATGATTGATAATTACTGTGATATCGTGATGATATTTAGTATATGATAAATATTTGAGAATAAAATTATTTTGACTGAAAAGTTTTTAGAATGTATATGATATTTATTGATTTATGTTACTAAGCCGAGGTAATGTAAGATGTCGAATGGTATTCTCTGATTTCTTTGGATAATAGTTGGTGCGAATATGGCAGTGGCGAACGTCAAGTTCCTCGATGAATTATTTGGCGAAAGTTATAGAAACTATTCGGATCGTGTTTCGACGCCCGATGAGAGCGTGTTTATCGAGTGAATAATTGGTTAAGTCATAAGGATATTTTTATATTACGGATAGTTCACTGCTTAGGTCATTGAGAATAACTATACAGATTTAATGGTGTAATTCTGAATGCTCAGTAATTTTATAGATCCGGATGATATAATTTTAATTAGGTAGTGATATCCATATTGGCTTATCATTATTGTATTGAGTCGGCTGTTGAATCAATCGATGAAACAACTTGATATTAAATAAGTTACGGATCGAAGTTACACCTCTTGTTAGAGTCGGGTGGTAATGGTAATAGTACATAAAGATTACATGGTGAACATAGTCTGATATTAGGGATTGGTACTCTAGTCGTTTTATCTTAAGTTTCGGAACGAAACTTATTTTAAGGGGGATAATATGTAATACCACTATATTTATTTCATATTATATATATGAATCTATATTTTTATTAAATGCCTAATTCGTAAATTGTCCGTAATAAAATCAAAGCTTTGCTTATTTGTTAAAATAAATTTTAATGATAAGAATTAATCATATAAGGACAATTCAGTTTTTTTTGGTATCTTGTCTACGTACGTGCATTTCACATCCCTCTTTCATTATCTATCTACTCTTGTCTTGTACTTAATTATACAACACAGATTAATTTTGTGATATGCATATCACAGGAATGGTATGGTTAACCTACCAACCCAATACTCAATAATAACATATAATAGTACTATATTTTTTTTCTCTATCTTAATCAAACTACAGCTAAGATTCTGGTTGAATACAACTGTATAACACAAACAACAACTCCATTTTCTTATCTAATACAGCAGATCACCACAATCATTTTTTTTCCATAATCCAACTGGCCAAATCCTCTTAATACACCAGTTAGCAAACTCAGATGAAAACTTAAACTTCATCAACATTAGGAATCAGCAGAGATATATTCAATTCATTCTATACATAGATTGTTCAATCGCCAGAAATCGAACCGGACTTGAAGTGGTCCGGCACCAGCATAGGACCTCCGAATGCTGACTGCGGGAACAAGCAAACTGCAGCTCGGCTTGTCGGAAAAAATATCCAGAACTGGATAAACCAGAAGCCCTACCGTGAAAAGCTGCCGCCTTCCCACTGTTCGGAGCCGTCCGCCACCTCCGTCCAGATTGGATTTTCCGCGGCCGTACTATTCATCTCGACCTCCAGCGTGACCGACCGCCGCTGTTCTGTAATGGACGCTGACTCTCCGCCGGACATTACTCTGGAACAAATCGGAATCGGAGACCAAGTTGTGTCATCCATCAACCGCCGTCGTCGAGCGCCTTCCCCGGTGGAACCAATCGAGATTAGTAGCCGGCGTACACTTCAGTTCCGAATTTGCCGTCCGTCGTTGCCACTCTCGCTGACGTTGCTGCTGTCCGCCGGTGGTGAGTTTTGTGTGTTTCGGAAGAGAGGGAGATGTGAGAAGGGAGCAGGTTACCGATATGAAAGAAGAAGGGGGGATGTAGAGAGAGAGAGAGAGAGAGAGAGGGAGTTGACCATGAGATAAAGTGAGAAGGGGGTGGGTGAGGAACTGGCGGATGAGAGAGAGTACCGATCGGATCGGTACTATTAAAGAAGAGGAGAATATGAAATTGGGCCGTAAAAATAATTTGGGCCTGGAGTATTTGGTTTGGGTCATATTAAATTGGAGTCCATATTTGACTTGCTGAAATTACTCAATTAAATTACGTTAAATTACAAATGGAGATATTTAGTAGAGTTTTGAAGTGGAAGAAGTTTGGGCAATTATATTTTGAGTTGGAATTTTGATTGGTTGGTTGTCCGTTGATCTTGAACCGACAGATGAATTTCCTATAAATTCAACTACCTTCGATTTTGACCCGATTCAAGGTATGACATGTCAATAAATTATTATCTAGTGATGAGTAATCAAGTAAATTAATGATAGTATTTTGATTAATTAATCGTGTATTAGGATATGATTATTGGACGTACTTTGGGGGATCGGAAAATTCATTCGTTTCGTGGAGGACGTTTCGATCATGCAGACGTACATTACGTCTTCGGTATTGAGGCAAGTGAATTCTTGCCTGGTTATGATGATAATATGTCTTATATATGTTATATATATTTATGTTCATTTATGCTTTATGAATTTCGATTTATGATGATGTTATTATTGATCTTGTCGATCATCCATTGAGGAACATTGGTTCCGAGTCTTATTTATACCCTCGTTGCGTTTCGTTGAGTTGATTTGATCTTCGTTGGATTTGTATTTCCTTCGTTGAGTCGCTTGGTCCCTTGTTGGGAATTGTTAAGTCATTATTGAATTTCGATGTCACTTTTGTTATCTCGTGGCATTCCGGGTCACACTGGCGTGCCGGTTGGTATGTGTAGGATTTTCATGTCGGGCACATATAAAGTCGTGTGTTGGTAGTTGACCTCACATTGGACTGTGCACACGAGACGGTTACTTCGTGAGACTGATTAGGTACAAGACCACACGTGTATTCGATCGATACCCGTTGGTGGCTTGTGCACGGACACATTTCCATCCCGGGCGTAGTGTGGCGCCATCCTTTGAGCCGTAACTGTTATTTGATTCATACAGCATGTTTGATTGCGTATGTTTTCAACATGATTGGGTTATAATCTGGCCGATTCACATTTGATCGCATGTGCTCGACGATTTGAGATTATGATCGAACTTGTGGTTTATACAGCATGGGTGATTGCGTATATTCCGATTTTGGACGATGATTTGTTAATTCTTAAAGCATGTGTGATTATGTATGTTCGACATATTGAGGTTTATTATCTTGCGTAACTGACCATGTGGATTTGGGCGAAATATGTTGTTTTATCATATTTTAGGTCGCGGGAAGGCTAAGACCCAGGAGAGACAATGTGACGACGAAGAGTCTCAAGAATACTAGTCAAGAGCCCGAGTCTTCTTGTTCTCAGTTGTATTCCTTTTCAGTTCATTGCATTTTTTATTCTCCTGTATTTTGTATTGTATCGGTATATCTATCTTCATATAGAGTATACCTGTATTATGTTGATCCTGGTCTGTTTAGCGCATGTTAGTCAGAATATCTGTATAAACTCCTCATCGGAGTATTTGGTAAACATAATGTGGTTCGGTACTGCATTTATGTTATGTCAATTATTGTACTGTGTTTCGCCTGGTGGCTCCCAGTTGGGGATTCACGGCACTGTAATAACCGTCGGGTTTGGGTTGTTACATCAGACATGTCCTCTCGTGTGTACCCTATAAATGTAGCTCACAAGTTCTCAGGAATAAGTCTAGAGGGGGGTGAATAGACTTATTAAACTCTTTTCCTGAAAGTCAGGTAAGTTTCTCAGCTTTGATTAAGTGCAGATAACTTATGTCGACTGCAGACAGATTGAGGAAGGCACAGATGATAATAATGCAGATAACAAGTATCGACTACAGATAGCTTTCTAATGGAACAGTAATTATGTATGCAGCAGTTATGTACGATGTTTAAAGAAGTAAATCACACAAGCACTTATAGTGGTTTCAGAGGTGGGGTAATCCTCTACTAGTCCACTTTTCTCCAAACAATTTGGATATAAATTCACTATAACTGTCAACCAGTGATAAAGGTTACAATGAATTCTTCCTTGTTACAACAGCTTCCAACCAGTGGAAACCCGTGGCCGTTGCAACTCCCTTGAGTGCCTTACACCTCTGGATCGAAAACCCGTGGATGCCTCAACAACTCGCAAGCTGTCAATCACCTTCTAATTACGAACCCATGGATATGTTTACAGTCTCTTTACTTTCAAGAACCTCGTTCAAGAAAGTAACCCCATACTCAAACTTTTAAGACAAGAGTGTTTGTCTTCTCCAACTAAAGAGCTTCTTCGAATATGACTGTTTAAGCTTTGCTCTTCACGATGCTATTTGTTCACTATGATTGCTTTGATTGCTTTGATCGCTTGAATGTATTGTTCGCATCGTACTTTGCTCAATTCATATCCTCATATATTTATAATACTATTCATTCAGCTTCATTCATAGTCGTTGCATCACTGTAACAAATCCGTCCATTGGAGAGTAGACTTCTTTGTTTATCTTATCATTTCATTGCACGGCTTGATTCCCTTTTTATTTCTGACTGTTTGAAAGACTTCCTTTGTAAGCGTCGTTTATTCCTAATTAGAATAATCATAAGTCTTCAGAACGCGGATCTCTAAGAATATTTAATTCCTAACTTTCCGGAAATCTTTTCGGCTTGTCTCCTTACGTCTGCATGTGGCTTTCTGTTATTGTTGACTTTTAATTATTTCTGACGTGGACTGAGTTACTTGGCTGATATCTTGTCTGAGAACTCGTCTGATATCTCTTTGTTCAAACCTGCCAGATGTGCAATCAACCTTCTCTGATGTAAAACTTCTCTGATATAACTGGGTAGAAGTTCTCTGAGATAAAGTTCTCTGAGATAAAGTTCTTTGCGTTGAAGTTCTCTGACCTGATGAATGTTCTCTGATCTGATGGTCAAACTTCAGCTGATTCTTGTTTACCAGATCTCGTCTGATAACTCAACTGTAGATGGACTTTGGTCAAACCTTTTTGATATTCTGCATTGACCAAAACTTGTCTGATGTAGCGCCTTCTTCAAAACTTATCTGCAGCTTGGTTTTGGTCAAACCTCTCTGATGTTTTGTGTTGACCAAAACTTCTCTAATAATGAACTTGCCTGTAAATTTCTCCGATAAATAGCAGTTCTATACTTGGTCAATTTTGTACTGATCAACATTCGATCAAGACTTAGCCTAATTTTTAAGGCCTATAGAAGATACTCATTTGGTTCTTCTTTACAATGCCAAGTACTTAGTGCATAAATTTGAATAAATAACAAGTACAAGGATGACATCATCAAAATTTAACAGGTATTCCTAACAATTTCCCCCCATTTTGATGATGGCAAAACTAAAGCATTTCTAATGTAAACAAGCTTGCACAAAATAAAGTGCAAGACAAAACCAAACGCAGTCTGTTTTGAGACAACTAGTGGTTGTCATTCAAGTGACTGTTATAAATTTTTATTTAATGTTACATTATAGCGCAGTTTGAATGAAACAAAATACAAGTAAAAAATTACAAGTATTACAAAATTTTTACAAATAAACTGTAAATTACAAAACAAGCAAAAATGAAAAATCATCTTCCTCCTCTGTCTCTTCCTCTGATCTGTCTTGGAGGAGGGAGTGACTTCAAAGACTTGGCTCCAATGGGTCTTCTTGAGATTAGGGCTAACCCATATTTCCTTTTGACCACTAATGAGGTAAATTCCTGCTGCTCTGGAGATGTGAAGTTATTTTTAATGCAAATCTCTCTAATTTCTTCCTGAAGAGCCATCTCATCAAGTTCATTATTCATCAGCGTAGGTGCCTCTTCAGGTCTGAAATCATGAATCATTAGATAGGCATCGAAATTCAGTGGAGCATATTTCTTAAGCACTTCCCAGAGTTTTGGAAAGTTCATATCCATGAAGTTGATGAAGGTTTGCTGTGAGGAGCAGTCTTTGTCCTGGAGCATTTCCCAGAGATAGTATTTTTCGATAAACTGCTTCCTAGCACTTCCCCACATTGGCGCTGCCTCCACAGGTAAGAATTCTTCAACATACTACAGCTCCTTGCATTCCCATTGGAACCTTACTTTAGGGTCTTGTCTTGTCCTTTTTCTTTTGGCTGCAGGTTAATCTTCAGGTGCAGCTGGCTCTTCCTTTTCAGGCTAGAACTGCCTACCTGAAGCAAAGGAAGGTCTTGTTGATTTTTCTTCATTTCTTCTCTGTCTTCCCCTTGTCTGCTCTCTTCCCCCTTTCTACTCTCTTCCCCCTTTTTACCAGCATCAATGATATGTGCTAGCTGCTCCTCCACCCAGTGCATGAAATCAAACATGCCAAGAGGGATTCTTGAACTCGAGGGTGTTGGAGAGGGTTCCATCCTGTTGATGAGAGTGTCTATTTTTTTATTAAGAGACACTAGCTCAGGCTTACCATCGGTTGGCAGGAGCTCAGAAACAGTCTCTTTGACAAGTCCTCTGATCACCTCATTGATATTTGGGAGTAGCTGATACATATGTGGCTCTGCACGAATAAAATTTTCTCCTGAATCATCTTGTGAAGTTGGTCTCTGAGCAATGGATTTCTCAGAAGAGACCTGCCTGTCAGCTGGCGCCTGATCAGAGTTCCTGATTTGCCATCTGATAAGTCCTCATCTGCAGGGGACTTTTCCTTCTTCTCTGTAGAGGACTTCCTCTCTGCAGATGACTTCTTGTTTGCTTCAGGGGTTTTCTCAGGTTGTTCCCCCTGGTTGTCTGCTTCATCATCTTCCGGAGCATGATCAGGTGATTGTTGATCATGATCCTCATCATCTCTCCTTTCTTCTTCCTTTTCTTCACCTTTCTTCTCCTCATCTTCTTTTTCTCTCTCTTCATTTTCAACTTCTTCTGCCTGTTCTTTTTCTTCCTTCTCTTCTTTTGAAACTCCTACTTCTCCCTTTTCAGTATCACCATTTTCAACTTCAACAATTATTATTTATTTTTCTTTTTCTCCTCCTTCTTCTTCTCCAAGTGTTTTATCTAGAGATACAAACTCCATGACATGAAGGATGAACTGGTCCATATTTCGTTTAAAATGGGACATGAACCAGTTCTCAAGAAGCAACAATAGCATATCTGTCTCCGCTTCAATTGATTTGAGGTGAGGTTCAGGGGATTGTGCTCCCTGATATTGAGATGATATCCTACTTCTGGGATATCAATGGAGTCCTCGGCCTCTTCTTCCTTACTAACACTTGGGAGTGTTAAGAGGGGAACTATCTCTGCCACGAGCACTGAGGAGTGAGTAGGTTGATCCTCAGATGCAGTTGGTGTAGATGATATGATCATCTGCATTTGCTCAAGTTGAGATGCAATTGGTGTCGGTGATGTGGCAGGCTGAGGTTCTTCTTCTACTGGTGCAAGTGCACGAGATCTCTACACTTCTTCTGATTCGCCATCAGATAGATAGTCCACCAAGCCTCTCTACTTCTTGGGGGACCTATCTGTAGATGAGGTGATGTGGACAACCTCCTCTGTTGTAGGTAACTTCCTCTTTAATAGCTGAGACACAGGAAGGTTGTCGATGTCGGAGTCACCTGCAGGTAACTTCTCAACTGCAGGTAATTTCTCAACTGCAAAAGGGGTTGAGGTTATCTCATCTGTAGGTAACTCAGATGGGACTTGGTCGGCAGCATCAGATCGAACTTCGTCTGAGTCCGTAGGTGCTCTGTAGGAAGAAGTTCCACTTGTCATCTCCCTCAATATTTTGGCTTCCTTCCTTTCTGCTCCCAACTTCTTCAAAGTTTTTTGGTCCATGTGACCAAGTCTTTTGCTACCATGGAATATGTCTGCAGCTCCCTTCGCCTTTCTGAGAAACTCCAAGATCCAACTGATCTGGGTTCCATAGGCAAGTTTCTGTTTGAACTTCTTCTCCTCTGCATTCCAGCTCACTTTGTTCACCTCTCAGACTAAATGGTTGTATATGTAGTCAGGCAAGTTAATCCTTTGTTGCTAGATAAGCGCTCCCATCATAATAAACTTGGCAGATGATAATTGATCATAACTGCCGGCCATGCCCATGACAATATTGTTTGTGATGTCAAGGACGTATCTGTAGTCCTTTTTGAGGTCGCCTCGCCTCGCCGTGAACTTGACCTTGTTGGGTTGTTCTGGTAGTTTGATCTCATACCAGGTTTCAACAGACCTTTGTTTTAGGGCTTCTACTGCAATGTCCCTATTCTCCAACTCGAATGCATCAGCAATGGTGTGGGGTGATGCATATTTCTTCTCCAAAAATCGAGCTCGTGATACAGCGCTCGGTGACTTGTGCTTCTTTGAAGAAACAAATGTCTGCTTCTTTATACAGCTGCTTCGGGTTGATGTCTAAGAAATGGTAGATACCATTTTTCTTCAAAATCTGGATGACATGGCTTGTTTCTCTAGAGTCTGCCATGTTTGCTTCCAGCAATCCTTCGAAATCCACTACAATACTGAAAATGATCTGATCTTTCACCATCTTGAGATTGACTCCTTCGAAATACTGGGTAGAGTTCATTTCTGCAAAAAAATAGGCTTTTCGATTGAGTGCAGTGAATATTCAGAGCTTTTTTATCCTTTAGAAAACTAGGGTTCTTAGAGCTTGAAGAAGGTAAAGTTTGTGAAATGATTTCCGCCGCCTTAAATACCTAGTTGAAAGGACTCTTTGAAGATTAATAATTAAATAATCAAGCGGCAGTCCGATTTTTGATAAATAAGAAGTGACGGTTAAACTTGATTGGACGTCGTGGAGGTAGTGTGATCATATGTTTGTCCACATGTAAATAAATTATAAGTCGGTCAAGGAATGGAAAACTTAGCGGATTGACCCTTTGACTTCTTGTCTGCTCTGCATCAGGTAAGTTGTATCGCCTGTGGTTGATGTCAGATAACTTTTCTTTGTCTGGTCTGATCGATAGCTTTCTCGCCTGGTCTATGCATCAGGTAGCTTTCTTGTTTGGTCTCCACATCAGGTAGCTTTCTGCATCAGGTAGCTTTATCGTCTGGTCTCCACATCAGGTAGCTTTCTGCATCAGGTAGCTTTCTCGTCTGATCTCCACATCAGGTAACTTTCTGCATCAGGTAGCTTTCTCGTCTGATCTCCACATCGGGTAACTTTATCGTCTGATCTCCACTTCAGGTAGATTTTATTCATCTTTAGATCAGATGACTTTTCTCGTCTGTACTAGATTCCCAATCTAGTAGTCCAAGTTCCCTGCTTAGCTCCAGAAACCTTTCTTCTGGTAAAGGTTTTGTGAATATGTCAGCAATTTGGTACTCTGTGCTGACTCTTTACACTCTTACTCTTTTGTTAAGCACATGATCTCTGAAGAAATGATGTTTGACATCTATATGCTTTGTTCTTGAGTGCAATATTGGATTGTTTGTGATAGAAATTGCGCTATTGTTGTCACACCA
This sequence comes from Orobanche coerulescens, assembly GCA_033398695.1. Taxonomy (NCBI): domain Eukaryota; kingdom Viridiplantae; phylum Streptophyta; class Magnoliopsida; order Lamiales; family Orobanchaceae; genus Orobanche; species Orobanche coerulescens. Next base: position 110,180,036 of record CM065816.1, on the reverse strand, counting down.
GATAGGAACTTCATTTGCAATGATATTGTAGTCTCTTAGCAGTTGTCTGATCCAGAGAATTTGAGCACAACAGATACCTGCATCTAGGTATTCTGACTCGATTGTGGAAATTGAGTTGGATACCTGGTTTTTGCTGAACCATGAAATAAGTATGGTTCCTAGGAATTGGCACGTTCTATTGGTGCTTCTACTGTCAATCCTACATCCTGCGAAATCTGCATCTGAGTAACCTGATTGCTTGATGTTGTCATCCTTGGGATACCATAATCCAACATTGATCGTGGATTTAAGATATCTGATTATCCTCTTAGCTACTTCCTAGTGAGACCGCTTTGGCTTTGACTGAAATCTTGCAGATACTCCCATTGCATATGAAATGTTAGGTCTGCTTGCAGTTAGGTATAGAAGTGATCCAATGAGGCCTCTGTAGTGGGTTGGATCCACTGAAATGCCTCATTCATCTGCGTCAAGGTGCAGGGATGTGCTCATGGGAACTCTTAGTGTTTTGGCTAAGTCCATGCCAAATCTTTTGATTAAATCTCTTGTATACTTGGCTTGGTTGATGAAGATTCCATTGTCAACTTGTTTGACTTGCAAACCAAGAAAGAAATTTAGCTTTCCCATCATACTCATCTCAAATTCTCCTAACATGAGAGTTGAGAATTTTTCACATAGCTCAGGATTGGTTGAGCCAGATATGATACCATCCACATATATTTAAACAAGTAATATGTGGTCTTCAAGTTCCACTCTGAAAAGGGTCTTGTCCACCTTTCCTTTGCTGAATCCATTCTTCTCCAGAAACACAGATAGTGTCTCATACCATGCTCTTGGTGCTTTCTTGATCCCATATAGAGCTTTCAAAAGATTGTATACTTTGTCTCCTTTGGCAAATCTGAGGGGTTGCTCTATGTAGATTTCTTCTTCTAGTACTCCATTAGAAAAGCATTTTTCACGTTCATTTGGTAGACTTTAAAATCCTTGAATGCTATATATGCAAGGAATAATCTGATAGCTTCAAGGCTTGCTACAGATGCATGAGTTTCATCAAAATATATTCCTTCACATTGAGCATATCCTTTTGCAACGAGTCTGGCTTTATTCCTAACAACAACTCCATCTTCATCACATTTGTTTTCATATACCCACTTGGTGCCTGTGACTTTCTTGTGATCTGGTCTGTTTTTAGTTTCCAGACATTGTTTCTATCCATCTGGTTGAGCTCTTCTTGCATTGAAATTATCCATGAGTAGTCCTCCAGTGCTTGATCTGTTGTCTTGGGTTCTATTTGAGACATAAAACATGAAAACATAGCCATTCCTGCTCGTTCTGTAGATTGTCTGGTTTTGACTCCATTAGTTAGGTTTCCAATGATTTGTTGAATGGGATGATCTCTGAGCCATTTGGGGATATCTTCTTTAGGGTTTGTTCCCCATGTTGAGTTTCTTTGATGGACTTCTTCTCTCTCTGCATCAGCTTGGTTCTGGCCTTCTTGATCTGCAACTGGATCAGCCACGGTTTTCTCATCTGCAGGTGGGGATCCTATCTGATCTGCAGGTGCGTCTTTGTCAGTTGCAGTTGGATCTCATATGCTACAGTTGGATCAGGTAGATCTTGGGATCCTATTTGATCTGCAGTTAAGTCTTCAGACTGATCTGCAGTTGGATCTTTAGGCTGGTCTGCAGGTGAGTCCATCATTCCTATTTCATGAATGATAACTTCTTCTAGGGTGGCGTATTTGAGCTTTTTCTCTATTGATTCCACCTGTTTCCTGTACTCAACAGTCGACTCAACAAACACAACATGAGGTTAATCTAGAGTCATATTTATTAATGGAGAATACAGGTAATCTAGAGTGCATGTGTTGCATGTGTTCCATTATACTGAGAGATTAAAATATATATTCAATATATGGATCTAGTTCTATAAAAATTGAACCAACCTCTCTGATACCACTTGTAGGTCACAATTTCTCAGGAATAAGTCTAGAGGGGGTGAATAGACTTATTAAACTCTTTTCCTGCAAGTCGGGTGAGTTTCTCAGCTGTGATTTAGTACAGATAACTTATGTCGACTGCAGACATTGTGGAAAACACAACTGATAATAATGCAGATAACAAGTATCGACTGCAGATAGGTTTCTAATGGAACAGTAAATATGTATGCAACAGTTATGTATGATGTTTAAAGAAATAAATCACACAAGCACTTATAGGAGAATAAATAGAGTATAAACATATAAATTATAAGACTTACTTCTGCCTCTATCAATTTGGATATGTGATGCAGCAATGAAAACCACGACGAACCAACTCCATATACACACACATATTGGCACTATAATTTAATTTTTTTAGATATTGAAGATATAATTTATTAAATCATATATGATCTATAATCTAATTAAAATAAGAAAATATGAAGATATTCTAATACCTACTATTGTTCAACCACCTCCTATAGGCCTCCCCATACATGTTCTTTCTCTTCCGAACAATAGTGGTCGAGAATGGAGTTTGCGATCTATACAACCTATACTAGGGTCTAACCAATATTGACTAACCGGATGTTTGTGCTAGATGAGGGTCCACTTTTGCTCAAAAAATAGCAAAATTGTCAAATGGGATAGAGCTGACATCTATATATGAAGAGGATGGATGATTCCTACGGGAAAACTTGGGTGGTATCATCAACATCTCAGTATAGACAATCGGGGAGGGGGATAATTGTTGGAATCTAGGATCCATCAACATAGGGCATGCTTTCAGTCTGCTCTGTCGGGATCGAGACTCGATCAATATGGGGGATGCTCTTAGTTTGCTTTATCATAATCGAGACTCCATCAGCGTGGAGGATGCTCCCAATCTGCTATGCAGGAACTAGTATCGATGAGCATGGTGGTCTATCTTTGTCTGTTCTGTTGGAGCTGAGACTCGACCAGCATTGGAATCAATCTCTCTGTGTTCATACAAAACTCAGGCTCGATCAGCGCATGGGCCTCTCTCTATCTACTCAGTCAGAATAGATCCACGATCAGCATCATCTCGTATTACCTCATCAATACCTCCAAAATCCCATAGTGGCATGCCAAGAAAACCACTAGAGCCTAATACATCATCAATATGCCGGCATAGCTTCTCGACCACCCAACCACCCACTAAAGCGACATACTTACAAATATGGGTGAATAGGGTATCCAAATGTATGATGGGTGCAGTCTTAAAAATAGCCCTCGTAATCGGTGTTGAAGAACCCCGGCATTGCAAATCAGTATGAATAGGCTCACGGGGCCCTACTGATAGCTCATGTCCAGTTGTATGATCTTACAGGCTGAGATATAGCCAGACGAGAAGTCCATTGTCGGGCAATACACTCTCATGCTTGAACATCGACAGAATCATCGTCATCATCATGAGGCCTCCCCTTTCTCTTCTCCTTCCCATTGTTGTGGATGTCCACCTTGTACACATACTACAAACGTTTGCTCAGTAGCGTCAATGGACGGCATAGATAGCCTCTGGTCATCCTCGCGTGCCGAAGCCAACACCTCAAAACAGCCAATCTGAATATAATTCAAAAAGTATATATTAAAAAAATATTACCTTAAACATCTAAAGAGTATTTACATATTAAAATTTTAAAATTAATTACCTTAGAAAAATCAAGGAGACCAAGCTTCTTCAACTTCCAGCATGTTCAATAGAGTCACTGGATTTCGTAAGTTCTAAGCATGGTCCCACATATAGCACCTAAAGAAGGTACACTTTCGCAAGCCCATATCTTAAAAATGATTTTTATAATATAAAAAATAATAACAACAAAATTAATTCATCATGTCACTATATAATTAAATTATTGAATACTGACACATACCACAATAGCATATATAATATGATAAAAATACTAACTAGGGTCCAAACCTGTAAGGACCTTAGTGGGCACATCGCCCAAGTATGTAACCAAGATCTAATATGAGTATAGGCCCCATGGAAAGCTCTCCTACCGTGTCTGATCCTCAATCAATGTCTACAACCACCGTCAGTAATGCGCTTCCCACAATACACGCCAAAGATCAGATAACACACACACATGAAACTTCAACGATCTTCAGTGCATCACCCAACTGTGCTCTTGAATATCTCCCATGAATCTATCATCGATACGGCTTAACATATTTCCCCACGGCTAAGCAACAGATATTAATTGTACACACTCCCTGGTGGTGGAGCATCATTCCCGTGTAAATTAAACTCTAAATCACCAGATTATAAGTCGTTGACTAGCACATACACATGTCTAGAAAATTTAAGTGACTGATGGCCGACCCTAAACTAAAACTCATCGACATGGGCATCCAGTCTAATCACCTAGTTCAAAAACCACATATTCAAGGCAGCATTCGAGACATACCACCCCCGCTCCTCCCTAATAAAATGACCAAGACGCGACTCTTTAAACTCTCTAATTGCATCATCATCTACCCTTTGGATCTTAGTAATAATAGTCCTAACTATCCCTAGTCTAATATACTCCTGTATCGAGCATTTCGAACCGCGCATATTGGGCCTCTTTCAAACAAGCCGGTGATTAAAATATCTTTTAATTTAGCTCCAGAAGGGTGTGTTCGAGTAATATCTATTAGAAAAATAATTTATTTAGGCAATTCGAGTAATACTAAAATTTATTCAAGTAACCTTAATTTCAATTTGACTTATTTTAGTAAAGCAAATTTGAGCAATACATAAACTAATTTCAGGTCAAATGAAAAAATTATAATCAAGTCATTATTCCAGTTATGTTAATCATTATTCGAGTAACAAATAGACATATAAAACATAAGTGAATCAAGTAAAATAGACATAATAATTTATTTGAGTCACTTGTATATTTGAGTCATGTGTATAAGTTTAATCATATTTGAGTCATTGATCGAGCCATAGGTACGAGTAATATATAAACAGAACTAATATAGAAATGAGTCATAGGTACGAGTAATATATAAATAGAACTAAGATAGACACAAAATCCATAATTCGAGTCAACCTATTCAAGTGATCCTAAACTCGTTCGAATCCCTAGAACATAAGCTTATTCGAGTAATGTAGAAATATCATTCGAGTAACAGGACGAGTAACAGGACGACTAAATTGAGAAAACTAAAAAACACTATCCGAGTCATAATAAGTTACATATTCGAGTTACTAAGGCAGCAGCGGCGGAGAAGCCCACGAAGTAGTCGGCAGATCAATTTGTGGAAAGTCGCACATTCGGGGAATTAGAAATTTCTATCAAGGAGGATAGTTACTCGAAAGATTTAAAGTCACTCGAGTATTCACTGTTTATCTTGCATTGAAATCACTCAAAAATATTGTTGCTCGCATGGATTTTTAGTCAGTCTCGAGTGCATATATTCGTGTTGGAGGTCACCTGTATAGTTTTACACAAATGGGTTACTCGATTAGTGATACTCGAAAATGTTACTCGAATTATGTTAATCGAATGGTGTTACTCAAAAAATAAAACTCGAATTATGTTACTCGAATGGTGTTACCCATTTGAAAAAGCTTACTTTAATTGCTTACTCGAATAGAACATTACAAGAATATTTGTTTCAGAAAGTTACTCGAAAGTCGATCTTAGTCGAAATTGTACACTAAGGCTTGATTACTCCAATTGTTGTTACACGAAGGCGTACTATTTGACTCGAACGAATTTGAGTATAAGTCATCTATTGAACTTGGGTCATGGACTTAGCTAGGCCATGTGCTGGGTAGTGGGCTGGGTTGGGCTCGCCATGAAAAAATACAAATAGATACAATGGTATTTTAAAGTGCATATTATGAAAAAACAATATCCTTTATATTATTAATTACTGGTCCATAATTATCTTCAATTACATGAAATTTTCTATCACTCATATATCCAGCTAGAGGATCGACGAAAACTAATTCCACCTTCCACGAGCACTAGATCTCTAATTTTATCGTTTTGCCTGCACAAGATTCAATGCAAAAATATCACTATGCATTTATAAATCATCTAATTCAAGTACCAAATTAGAGAATAACACAAATTAAGTAGTCCATTCCAAAGAATCGAATGACATTACAATCCCCATCACACCAAAATCTACTTTATGGATTTACTTATAATGTTCTATATTATCATGAAAACTTATGGGGTTATAAAACAAGGATAAATCAGGGGTACCAATTGACCTTAGTAAAGGAGAGTATATTGGAATGATTTTCCCTGTCATTAATTGAATAAGGGTTATCTTGTAATACCCGATTGTAAATTCATTCATTATCATTCAGTAACTTATCACTCAGTAAATTTTTTCACTCATTGATAGTCATTCATCATTCATGTTCGTTCATTATGTTTACCATTTGGCGTATTTGGAACCTTAGATCAGTTATCATTCGCCTTTCATCATTGTTTGAGATTCGAGTCGAGAATATTATCATTATCGTCGTTGTTGGCAGCCTGTGTGTGTTGAGTAGCGCACGCTACATACTATTGATAGCACGCGCTAATTGTGTACTGGTAGCACACGCTATCGGTCTTCATTAGCGCACACTACTAGTGTATTTGTGGCAGGCAGTCCAGTAGGCACTGCGCTGAATTGGAGAATTGTAGCGCACGCTATGAGTGGGAATTAGCGTACGCCAGTTGTGGGTTGTAGCACATGCTAACGTTTTGGAGACAGGCAGTCCAGTAGGTACTGGACTGAAATGAGAAATTGTTAGCGCATGCTAAGCAATCAGAGTAGCGCGCACTAAGGCTCGATCAGACTTTGGACAGTAGGTTCTGGACTCTAGTTGTTGGGTATCAAACATCAGTTAGCACACGCTAATTATTTTGGGTAACGCACGCTAAGGAGAAGGCGTTAGCGCACGCTACCAAGTTCGTAGCGCACGCTAACGAAGTAGTCAGAAATCACTGGACTGGCCGGTGAACCCGCTAGCGCACGCTAATATCGGGACCTAGCACGCGCTAAGCTGGGTTTAGTATATATTGGACAGTGTAGCCTATTTCGTCATTTCTTCATCTCTCTTCCTCATCTGGGCGATTTTGGGCGACTTTGAACGTGTTGTGAAGTGTTATTCGAGCTGAAATTATCTATCAACATCTTCAAGCTTCTAGTTTGGATTAATCATCATTTAATCCTCTCCAATTCACCAAATCAAGGTAAACATTTCTTGAATCTAGAATTTCAGGATTTGAGTATTTTCCTTCCGATCTCTCCAAGTTAGCTTGCTATTATGTTGGAATATGTTGAATATGGATTATCTACCTTGGATACATATGATTCCTACGGATTTGTTGGTATTTTTCGGAATTGTTGAATATTTGGGGAATTATTCAAGAACCCTTGATGGTTGACTTTGTAATTTTGGGGGTTTTCGATTTGATGTTGTCGTAATCCCGAGTTGTGCATTGCTATTGGATTATTGATGTCATTGAAGATGTTTGGTTGGATTAGATCACTCATTGGGAGGTTGGTGTTAGATATAATTGAGATTAGTCGTAAACAATTGGGGGTTGTTTACAACGTATTTGTTAGAATGCTCCAATGAGTTTGGATATTGTTGTATCGACTTTTGTGTTGGTTGTAATCATGCTTGATTCGTATATTAAGCGGATTATTGGTAATTGTGTTATTCAAGGTTATTCGAGCGACCGATAATTCCTTTAAGGACGTTTGTTCGAGGAAGGACTTTTTTTCAACGGTATTTGAGTAAGTTAATTCTTACTCGGTTAAAAGGATACGCATTCCTTTCGTTATTGTTCATTCATACATATAATTCATTCATAGTATATCAATTATGTTGAGACTTATAATTATCAAACTAATCATTCAATTCACGAGGAACAATGGTTCCAATCATTTCATTTGAAGCTATCACTCATTGCGTCATTATTTCCCATTGGTGAGTCATTCTTGACCCTTGTCGGATTTCTATTCATTATTCTTCATCATGGTCGCTTTTGTTCATGTGACCTTCCGGGATTGTATTGCGTTCTGGGTGGTATATGTGCGGAATTTTTAGTCGGGCACACTAAGGTCATTTGTTTGTAGGGATCCAGACACATTGGACTGTGCACATGGAAACGTACCTCCGTGAGACTAATTAGGCCAAGTTTTGCGGGTGTTTATGCGGGACATCGGGCACTCAGCAGGATTGTGCACTTGCATATCCCATTCGTGGCGTACTATGATGCCCATCATTTAACTTGATTTCATAACTCATTCATGTGATTATTGTATTTTGTTCAACTCTTGAGGATTGTTGTTCTGTGTAATTGACCCCGTTGGGGGATGTTGTTTTCAGGTCATGGCAAGACAAAGGTACGGGAAGAGAACGTTGACAGCGAGGAGTCCCAGTGATACTAGTAGGGGGCCCCAGTCTCTCCATTTATTCTTATGTCTTTGATGTGTAATTTCCGCTACATTTCTGTTTGGATTTTTATTTTATTCAGTGTTGTATATTTTATCTTCATATGAAATATATATGTATTCTGTATTTCTTGGGTGTGTTGTACTTGAAACTCCTCATCAAAGTAATTGATGATATAATGTGGTTCGGTACTACAATTATATTATATAATTCATTAATGTTCATTTTCCTAGTGGGTCCCAGTTGGGGGTCCACGACATTGTAATATCCGCCTAGTTTGGGGTGTTACATACCCTATATATAGGGGTTTACAGATATACATAATAAAATAACAATCATATACTAAAGAGGATATCTACAAAATCATTACAGGAGATATGTATAGGTAGAGATTATATTTAGCTATTGCACCCCAGCAGTCGGAATGGGAGCTCGTCGGACGTTCAGGCTGTCCCGAAAGTGATCGAATAAATTACGAGGTAACCCTTTAGCGAAGATATTCGCATATTGATGCTCGCATAGAACATGAAGGACGCGAACGTCCCCAATACGAACCTTTTCTCAGACGAAATGAATGTCTAACTCGACATGCTTTGTGTGGTGATGATGAACCGAGTTACCAGATAAGTAGATGGGGGATATGTTGTCGCAAAAAACGACCATCGCGGAGAGAATATGGACATTAAGCTCGAGTAACATATTTCACAACCAACTAATTTCGGTGACAGTGTTGGCGACACCACGGTATTCTGCTTCGGCGCTAGAACGGGATACCGATGGTTGTCGTTTAGACGACCATGAAACTAAATTGTTTCCCAAGAAAACACAATAACCTGATGTTGACCGCTGTGAGTCTAGGTACCCTCTCCAATCCTCGTCCGAGTAATCCATGAGGGAGGTGGACAGCAATGCCGTGAACCGCAACCCATGGTGTAAGGTACCCTTCACGTACCGAAGGATGCATTTGATAAGCTGAAAATGAGGCTCGTGTAATACCCCCAGAAATCATCCAGGAATGTCACACACTGTAGACCTTCCCCACAAGGATCTACCAGGCTAAACATCACAGAACGACCAAAGGCTTGACCGACCGAACCAAACAATAAAATAAAACAGACCGTTAAGGTTAAATACAAGTAACTGCACGGACCGATGAGGTCGCAAAACTCAATCACAGAAAATAACTCTTTACAATAGTACCCATGCAGTGGGTTGAAGTACAATATAGCGGAAGACTAATTACAACTAGTCAGCACGACAAAACCATATATACCAACCCTCACTCTTGATTAGTATCGTAGCTCATCATCTCCCGTGCCGATATCGTGACTGCTTCCTCGAACTGAGTATATACCTTAAATGCATGAAACGCATTTGCCCCATTTAAGGGGTTAGCATTTGAATGGCTAGTACAAGTATCATGCTATACGAAATGTAACAAGCAAATAGCAACCACGAATCAGATACGACAATCAACTACCAAAACATCCCCGAGAGGTTTTAGCAAAATAAAACAAGCCATGAAGCATTTGAAAATAAAATCATCATCTTAGGATTTGTTATAAATACAAACCACTAGGACCTTGAGTCCTGGATTTCAAAACCTTTCGAAAATCTTAGGGTCTTAGCCCAAATCTCAAATTGTATTATGTAACACCCCGACTTTCTAGGGATAATTATAGGGGAAATTAATAAAAATATGAATTTTGACAAAAAATAAATTCCTTTGAGAATATTAAAATTCTCGCCTACAAAGTCGAGTCGCTACACTGACTAAAATAAAACCCATTAATTAACGCAATGACATGACATAAATAAGAGGTAATAATTGTGGTGGGAGAAAAATTTATAAATTATTATTCCTAATCAAAAGTTTCCCCAAACAAATATGGTAAAGTATAAGACATAAAGAAAAATATCGTTTTAACAAAATATTATCATATGCCCTCTCGGCTCGCTCTTTCATCCATCCAGATCGTCTTAACCTGTGGGATCAATATAGGTGGGGGTGAGCTTCCTTCAGCTCATGGAAATCACACATATCACAGTAATATACAATCTCATGGAAAGCATTTAAATGATTATTCTATCAATAATATTTTCCTCAAAATGAATACATACACACAATACCACATATAACATGAATCGAGCATGCACGTGAATATTGAGGTTGTGTAGGTGTCCCCACACAACATATATCTTAAGATAGCCTCTTTACACGTACACAGGTGAGCCTGATTTACAACATGTATCATCAATTTTAAACATGAATAGAATATCACATATACAATCCAATTAAAGCAACTAAAGTGATAGTGAAAATTCCCACTGGAATAAAATGATACTGCTTGAACTTTAATATGAAGATGCTCAACTCACAGTCCTAAGCCCGTACCTCCTTGTAAATGTCTACATATAATAATAATTTAATCATTATAAAATATTATGATATAATGACTGAAAATAAAAATATACGCATAAAATTGAACTAATTATTAATATTAATTGAAGAGTCAATATTTTAATGTCTTGAGTCAAAATAGGACTGGATTGAAAGTTTTAAAGTTTACTGGGGTCAAATTTTGCAGGAAATTAAAGGTTAAGGGCTGAAATTAAAGAACTGGAAAAAAGGGTTGGGGCTAGATTGGAGAAGTCTAGAAATCTGGGGGTTAAATTGAATAACCCTAAAAAATCACGGGTATATAAACCCTATACATCGCGGTCGACACCTCAACCCTCATTTCTCACTTTCTTCTCATCGGCTCTACACATCTCTCTCTCTCTCTCTCTCTCTCTCTCTCGGCCAGAAAATAAAATTACAGAAACACACACACACGATTCGATACACAAACATAGAAACTCGTACACACACTATTCCGGCTCAAAAAATGATGCACAACACTGAATTTGATGAACAAAGTCGCTACAAAATTGGCAGCGGCGAAGGGGGTTGCAAAGCGCGGCGATGGCTCTAGGGCAGCTCATGGCCAAATGCGGTCCGGCGATCAAAGAGGGTTCTGGCGAATTGAAGGTAGGGCTTCGTTTCTGCTCTCAGTTTTTTAATTAGGGTTCATATGGTCCGTCCGATTCGAGCTGGAAGAGGTCTGTGAAACTGGGTTCAAATATCCTTTCAAAAAGGTGGGTCTATGGTATTTGGGATCTTATTTGGGCATTTTTACATGTTCAGACGAGGTTGGGTTGATGATTTGGGGCTCGGATTTCTTTCAGTTTGGTGATTCGGGCTCCATGAACTTGAAGGGGCTGAAGGTGTTCGGGTTCGATTCAGCTTTACCGAGTTAGATTCTGGGTTTGCTGATAAATGGTCGGAAATCCGAGTTTGGATTCGGACTGGGCTGAGGGTGCCTAACTGAGATGGGGTTTATGAAACTGGTTCGGTGTGTTAGAATTATGATTTCTGCTTTTGTTATGTTTGACTGTGTAGTAGAAATCGAATAACTGACAGTAAAAATTTGAGTTTTGAGTTTACCTGACAGAAGATTAGGATTCCGAGAGTGGTCAGAGGGTCTATGCTGGAATATTGTTGTGCCGAAATCGACGTCCTCTTGAATTTGCTGGGAAGAAGAACTGGGAAGATGGAATCGCAGAAGGTATTGAGAGTTGCTGCTGGAATACACGTTGTAGAAACTGGATGTATTTTGGTGTTAGAATAATATGCAGAAAATCGTATTTGTTCTTGAGGCTGATTTGTAAAGGATTTTGCAGTAGGATTATTAGTATATTTATTGGTATAGGTTTTTAAGTGTTTAGGTTGAAGTAGGATTGTATATTGGATATACATCAAGAAATTTTGATGATGTGGGAACTGTGATGGGAATGATCGGTGAGGAAGAAGAGTTCTTAATTGTGGTTAATAAGTTTAATCATAGTTGGTTAAATTATAACACATGATTAAATATAAATAATATAATAATAATAGTAATAATAGTAAATGTAAAAATAATAATTTGGTAATATTGATAATAATATCGGAAAAATGAGAATGATAGTAATAATAATATTATTACTAATAATAATAGTAATAATATTAATAATAATAATAATGATAAAAATAATAATAGTAGTGTTAATATTATGCTTGAATATTTAATAACACTATTATAATAATGACTACTAACCAAATCACTCGGGCTAGAACTTGTGATACGTCGAAATAAATATTCATGATCCTCTAAATGAGATTAAATGAAATAGAAATGCATTATGAATATTATTATAAATAATAATATTATATTATAAAAATGGCGGATATTACATATTCCAACAAGTTACAGTATGAAAATGTTTCCATAAATCTCGTGGGGCTCGGCCCAACATTCTTTTCTTAAAAATTTCCTGTCAAAACTTTGATTTACAAAACATGATTCATGACACTGTGATCCCCTGTCACGTGTCTCCGTAGGTTCAATGACCCACACGGACTTAACCAATCACAATAATCACAACAATCAATCATGTTCATGACTCTATGATCGCTTGCCACGAGTCTCCATCGATTCAACAACCCACACAGATTGAGCCAACACAACAATCACAACAACCAGTCCCGACACCGTGAACCTGTGTCACGTGTCATCGTAGGTCTCGTCGAATCCACATGGTTGGACGTAATGTGTCCTAACCGCATGGACCCTGTGCCATGTGTCATCGTACGCCTCGTCATACCCACACGATTGGACCTCAGCACCATGTACTAAGTTCTGATCCCATGGACCTGTGCCATGAATTCTCGTAGGCCCCGTCGAACCCACACGAGTGAACTTAGCATTCCATCACACAACGTTCACATTCACATCACACCAACACGTTCACGATCAATCATCCAACTTGTTTATCACGACTCCACTCAACTATCACACATAGCACAACCACAACAATCAAACCATCAACATCAATAACACATAATCAAGCATAACTCATGATCGAAACACAACACATTGCACAACCACGTGTACATCAAACCAACAAGATTATCACAACCCTGCACACATAACACAACATCTAATACGCGTCCAAGCTTAAAATAAATCCGATATAATCATCACAACCCTCATGATTCATAGAGTATGAACAATCAAGTACAACATAATCAACACGGAGTATTTATTGCAAATAGTTCATATTTACTACAATTGGTTTATAATCACGACATATGATATATATATATATATAGTCAGGTTCAAATGAGAATGCAAACTATTTAATAGAATACGAGAATGGTCACCCATGTATAAAATCATATATGATTTTACACTGACGGAAAAAATCATATATGATTTTATACTGACCAAAATAATCAAATATATACGTATAAAATCATATATGATTTTATACTGATGTACACACGCACGTAATCATATATGATTTTGTACGTGAATTATATATGATTTTGTACATGGGAAACCATTCTCGTATTCTCTTAAATAGTTAGCATTCTCGTTTGAACCTGACTCTCTCTCTCTCTCTCTCTCTCTCTCTATATATATATATATATATATATATATATATATATATAGGGTTAATAGGCTAAAACATCACTGAACTCTTCACCAACTTGCAGTTGGGTCACTGAACTCAAAAAGTTTGCAGTCAACTCATTGGACAAATAAAAACTTTCAAGTGGGTTTCGGACGTTAGAAAAAATGAAATTTGGATGGAAAAATGACGTGGCATGCTGATGTGTTTTAATTTTTTAACGTTGTGGCACTGATCCAATATACTTGGATCTATCCATAAACCCATCCCCAATATTCTTTCATCGGTGCGCCCTAATTCTTGGATCTAAGACGGTGCGCCCTAATTCTTTCATCTCACTTTTCTTTTATTTCCGTCGCGGATGCCATGACTGCCTCAAGCTCCACCATGAGTTGCTCAAGCTCAAACTCAAACAGTCATTTCAGCTCCGGAACGAACAATTTTTACCAAACTATGAAATGCAAGTGTGGAATTTGGGCTCCGTGTTGGGAAGCATGGAAACCTGGAACACAAGACCCAGGAAGAAGATTCTTTGGGTGTCGCAATTACAAGGTATAAAATAACTATATGTTGGTTTATGATTAGATAATTCAAGATAAAATTAATGAAATACCCCTTTTTTGTCATGTTAGAATCCGAAAGAAACCTGCAAATTTTTCGAATGGGTGAACCAAAGATATACAGAGAGAGCAAGGGAGGTGATTCAAGAGATGAAGTACAAATTAGGGACTCGAAGTGATGAAGCTTCAGTTTTGAGGGACAAATTGAAGATGGTTGAAGAAACAAATTTATTTTTGGAGGATGAACTACAAAATGCTGAGAAACAGAACAAAGAACTTACTGATTTATTGACACACAAGGAGAAAATGTTGGCCAAGTTGAAGATGCTGCTGATTTTGATGATTTCAGTTGTAATCTTTTTGGTTGGTTTTGTTTGTAATAACAATTAGAAATGCAAGTTAAAGATCAATAAATTGTTTCAGTTTGATGATTTCAGTTGTAATCATTTTGGTTGGTTTTGTTTGTAATAACAATTAGAAATGCAAGTTAAAGATCAATAAATTGTTTCAGTTTGATGATTTCAGTTGTAATCTTTTTGGTTGGTTTTGTTTGTAATAACAATTAGAAATGCAAGTTAAAGATCAATAAATTCTTTCAGTTTGATGATTTCAGTTGGAATCTTTTTGGTTGGTTTTGTTTGTAATAACAATTAGAAATGCAAGTTAAAGATCAATAAATTGTTTCAGTTTGATGATTTCAGTTGTGATCTTTTTGGATGGTTTTGTTTGTAATATCAATTAGAAATGCAAATAGTATAGAAAATAAAAATAAAACTTTTTTATTTTAAAGTTGTAGTTATACAGAATCCATAACAGTTGAAAACCAACCACAAAACAAACGAACCTGAACAATACAAAATCCAGAACAAAACCACAACAGTATAGAAAATCTCATAAAATCACAACAACATGTTATTCATAACAAAACCACAACATGTCTCATAAAATACAGAACAACATGTTATTCATAACAAAACCACAACATGTCTCATAAAATACAGAACATCCAGAACAGTACAATATCTCCTAAAATCACAACAACATCCAGAACAGTACAATATCTCATAAAATCACATTTGCAAATGGCTACACTTTGCTTCCTGAAGATGTCTTGGTGTTGCAAACGGCTTCACTTTCCTTCCTAAAGTAGTTATATCTAGTCCTCCTTTTTTGGCTCCCATGTGGAGGTGTTGATGATGGTGGGGTGCCTCCAGTGCCAATGTGTTGTAGTGCACCAAGCTGTGGAGTAGACATCTATCACAAACAAGACATTACAACCAACCTTAGTTTATTATATATTAAATAGCACACTCACAAATTCAAGTAACAAGATACAAAATACTCACAAACAAGACATTACAACCAACCTTAGCCATTGCATTTTCTTGTGTTTGCCCAGACATTTGTGTGTCCTGTATTTGTGTGTCTTGTGTTTGTGGTGGTTGGGTCTGTGAGTCATCATCCATCATCCCTCTCAACACTTCATCCATAAGTTCATCCATAAGTTGTTCTTCAGCCATATCATTCTTTCTTTTCCTACCTCTTTTCTTAGGTTGAACTTGCTGATAGTTTTCTGGTTTAGTAGGGCACTTATTAACATAATGCCCTTCCTGTTTACAGTTACCACAGTGCATCACCCTCCCCTTTCTACTCATCCTGTGATAATTTCCACTTGACACACTACCCTCCCATCCTTCTCTCCTCCTAAGCTTTTTAGGTCTGCCCTTGAGTTTTTTGCGAATTAGTGGAGGCAAGAGTGAGTCACCTTCTACATCCTCCCAAAACTCCTCACCTTTCAAAACCTCTAACATATTAGAGTAAGTGTGCATATATGTCTCCTTTGTAAACCATTTAGCCACAAAGTCCATTGGATTTTGTCTAGACTCTTGTATAAAGATCACTCCTGCAAATATATGCACACAAATAACCCTAAAGATGCAGTTTTTTTACATAAGCATAAAGGGGTCTTTTGAAAAGAACGACTTACATTGGTGAATCCATTTGATTAATTGTGAAGCCAACTGAAGCGACTGGATCGAGATTCAAACCCCTATCACAGCTCCGTTTTATCCCCAATTTCCGACTGGATCGAGGTTGAAACCCCTTAGCACCGCTCCGTTTTATCCCCAATTTCCGACTGGATCGAGGTTGAAACCCCTTAGCACAGCTCCATTTTATCCCCAATTTCCGAATGGATCGAGATTAAAACCCCTACCACAGCTCCATTTTATCCCCAATTTTCGTTTCATGTGATTTATTGTGATGGATCGGGTTAAATTATAGTGATGGATCGGGTTATGAATCAGTTCAAATAAATTGGGTTTTATATACCTGGCAGCCTACGTGGATGGTGATTTGTCACAAATTAACGGAGCACCGTTAAAGTCCAAGAAAAGTTAACGGTCATGAAATTTTTTAATTGTTGAGTGATTTCACTGCAAACTATATTTAGTTCTGTAATCTACAAGCAAACTTTTTGAGTTCAGTGACCCAACTGCAAGTTGGTGGACAGTCCAGTGATGTTTTAGCCTATTAACCCTATATATATATATATATATATATATATTCATCGAGGTAAATTAATCATCATAAATCTAACACGTAACCTCTATTCACAAGACACAAATCTCATAAACATGATACTTGCCTCAATAACCGATATCGGACACTCTAATGAACATGGCTCGACCGGGAAACTCCAAATACCTACAACTTCCGCAAGACACAAAGAAAACACAATCACAATGAGGATCAAGACCAAAAACAATGGGAATCACATCAACTATCAAAGGAAAGCTCATTCGAACATTTAATTGAACATTAAATGTTCACGACCCTTCAAGAACACCAAAATCACCCATCGGGTTGAACGAACCAAAGATATGGATATCCAATCCATAAAACATGTTCAAAACAATGTTTTAACAAAAACCGATTCATCAAAACTGGATCGAATCTGAAATCAAGAACAAAGCCTTCAAAAGGTCAACTCGAAGAGAAGCGAAGGAATTACCTCGATCCGACGAAGAACAACGGATTAGACGATGATAAAATCACCCAGAACTCTCTAAAACACCCTTGTATGGAGTAAAATCGGACAAGAACATGAACCTTAGTCGCCCTTAACTCACACCCGTAGAGGAAGAAGAAATGGGAAAGAAAATGGGAATAAATGACTGTTGTCCGGTTTTTATACTGGACAGGTTAGCGTGCGCTAACAACAATCGTTAGCGTGCTCTAACGAGGCCTTCAACCCAGTCCAGTAGCTTCTGGACTGTCCTAGAACCACCAGTTAGCGTGCGCTACTACAATCGATAGCGTGCACTACTACGACACCTTAGCGTGCGCTATATCACCGTAGGTCCCGTCGAACAGCACGGTTGGACGTACTATGTCCTAACCCCATGGACCTGTGCCATATGACATCGTAGTCCTCGTCAGACCAACATGATTAGACCTCAGCACCACGTACTAAGTTCTGATCCCATGGACCTGTGCCACGAATCCTCGTAGGCCCCGTCGAACTCACACGAGTGAACTTAGCATTCCAGCACACAACATTCATATTCACATCACACCAACACGTTCATGATCAATAAACCAACTTGTATATCACGACTCCACAAAACTATCACACATAGCACAACCACAATAATCAAACCATCAACATCAATAACACATAATCAAGTATAACTCATGATCGAAACACAACACATTGCACAACCATGTGTACATCCAACCAACAAGATTATCATAACCCTGCACGCATAACACAACACCCAATATGCGTTCAATCATAAAATAAATCCGACATAATCATCACAATCATCATGATTCATAGAGTATGAACAATCAAGTACAACATAATCAACACGGAGTATTTATTGCAAATAGTTCATATTTATTACAATTGGTTTATAATCACAACATATGAAATATATATATATATATATATTGTAATACCACCGGTATTTCATGCTTAATTACTTTGTACTGTGTGAATTCTTGTAATGTGATGTCATTTCTATTTATGTATTTCATTAAGTGCTATACAACTGTGCAGTGTGGATGAAACGGAGGTGACACGCCTTGACGCCGTTGAACGATCGTCGGTGCAAATATGATGGTGGCCAACGTCTTGTTCCCTGATAATTGTTGACGAGTGGAAAGTATGGTCACCTCGAGATGGTTAAAATGTGTTATGTGTCTAAAGGATTGAATATCTAACGCACGCTATAGCATATGCCTAATGTACGCTAAATTTCGAGTATTACGTATGTTAAGGTGTCTATCTTACGTATTTAACGGGTGAGTTGGTCTCCCGACTAGAATCTTTATTTTGATGTGGAGGAAGCTACTTTCGGCGGGCTAGAGAAAAAACGAGTCAACTCTTCATAGCGTACGCTATCCTCCAATTTTAACATACACTACGGACTGTAGCCTTACGTATGTAAGTACGACATACGTACGTAACACATGGGCACATTTCAGTCAGTGGCCTCTGGACAGCCTTTACGTTCGTTAATCTTTATACATAGCGTACGTAAAATCCATTACGTACGTAATGCCTGAAACGTTAACGTACGTTAATGGAATCGAGTGTTATAAAATAACACATCCACCTTCATTTCTTCCATCCCAAAACATGAAGTGAAGAACTCTTGAAGCCTTTCCACAACCCTATACTCAATTCTTGGCCTCTCATACACTTGAATTAACATAGATGAGGTGATTTCGTAAGTTCCGGTGAAGATTATCCAAGTCATTCAACCCATTCCTCGTTCCTCCTCGTAGCTCTTGTCGTCTCTCCTCATTGTTCTTCATCTTCTAAGGTAAGTCTATCAATCCTTGGAGTAATCTCTTCAACGTTATTGATTATTACTCGTTAGATTACGGGTACTTGGGTAGATTTTGCTTAAATCTCGTAGACGATCTAAACGGACGAACTTGTAGTAATCGGAGTTATCATTGTTCGTATATTTCATTTTCATACAACTCGTTGTAACAATCACATGCAAGAACTTCCATCTTAATTTACATTGAGATCATATATAATCGACGAATCAATTGCAGAAGGATTTTGTAGGCATTCATCACCATTTGATAAACTAGTCGTAACTTACTCTTGCAAAATTATGATCAATGTTAAACGTTAATATGGGAATTAATTCGATGATATTAATGTCATTGAAAATCGTTAGCCGAAATCATTGTGTAAAATGATAGTTTACCGATTGTAGTACTTGTAATAGAGACTTGGATTAGGAGTATGGGATTTGGTTATGCTATGGTCATTTGTTGCCAACCGAATAGTGATAAGGATAATCTTGTTGAACGAATTGATGTATTTAACGTTAACCGTAGAATTGAATGGTAAATGGTACGTAATGCCTATGAACTTAGAAAAACGATACCAATGTTGGTAATTAAGACTACGTTAGGAATCCGGTTAGGGAAGGGAGACTAGTTTTATTCATCATGATCCGTACGAGGCGTTAATCGGATATTACGTGATTAGGTTAAGCTCGAGAGGGCGTGGGGATTCCGGTTATCATAAAGCACCTACCGTCGGATCACAGGCAAGTGAAATATTCCTCGAGAAATGCTAATATTATTGTAATGTTCGTATTTATGTATGTGCCATTATTGATGAATGCCGATGGGTGTCTTTCTCTAAAATGTGTTATAAATGGGCCAATATATTGGGGATAAAACCTGTATGGTACCCGTATGTAAATGTGTTAGGGGATAAGATCCGAATTGAGCACCTATGTTCCGGGGTATTCCCGTGTGGATACTTTCTTAACCCTTGGTTGCGACCTTGGGGTTTATGTGATAAAAGAGAAAGACGACGTCGGTCGTGTGATGAAATATTCTCTGTTGGTTATATGGCACTGTACTTGGTAAAATTGTGTATATCGTTGCTAGTAATTGTTATTGGTATGCATTCTCTGACCCTGGTTATCTGGCACGATTTGTCGTGCCAGGTAAATTTGTTAATCATGTGCAGGACATTCCCGAGGGGTCCGGTCAGACTTGAACGGTGTTGGAATAATCTCTTGCCACTGCTTAAATTAAATTTGATTTCAAAAACCTCCATTGTGTAATAATCGAACTTTGATTATGTTTCTTCTTAAAACCTTTGGGCTCATGATATGTAACCGTGGACTTATCGTCTTACTGTAATTTCTTTAAATTATCTATTTCCTAAACTAGCCTTGTGGGTCCCACATGGGATTCACGGCACTGTAATACCTCGGGTAATTTTGGGGGTGTTACAGAAAATGGTATCGGAGCGTAATTCCTGGTTTAAATAAAATTTCTCCTAATTTTCAAAGTTATTCCAGTCCAACACCCTAAGCGACCATAACTCCTCGTGGAAATGCAAAGTAAGTGATATGTGTGTTTTCTGTCTAAGTACTACATTTAATTGTAAACTGTGTATGGAACTAGCTTTAGATTAATACTGTCAGTAATGGCACGCCGAGGTGCTAGGAGGGTGGCGAATGATGCTAAGGGTTCCACCGCAAACCACAATGAGGACAGGAACACTGCCGAGACCCATCCTGCTGGGGACCAGCCGCCACCAATTAATCAAAACGATCAGGAGGCAGAACGCCAAAATAACAACCCAGGAGGCATGGACCCGGCTTTTGTTTAGGCCCTTGCCCAAGCTATCGCCACGGGAATTGCTCAGGTTAACCAGGCGAAACGGATACCGGTTATCAGTGTGGAGGAAAACGCAGGAAGAGACTGATGGTTGGGAGAAATGCTGAAGGCTAGGCCTCCATTATTTGACGGGACAGGGGAGAAACACGTGGGCGACTGGATTTCTGAAATGGAGACTGCTTTCGAAGTGATCGGATGCCCAGAGAACTGGAAGGTGCCGCTCGGGATTAATCAACTCCGTGACACTGCTGCACGCTGGTGGAGGACTTACATGCCAGAGGACCGAGTGGTTGGGTGGACCGAATTTGCCCGACTACTGCGGAGCGAGTACTGTCCCAGATCAGCCTGAACCGCTCGCGCATGACACTTTTTCAGTGCCGGACCTCAGAACATGCCAGTATCAAAGATCATTCGGGCCTACCGAACCGAGCTAAGTTACATCTCACAGATGGTTCCATCAGAAGATCAACGAATATGCCACCTTGCACAGAGGTTGCCGGAGGATGTACAACGCTATGCCGCCGGATTCCATTGCACGACTCTGAGGGCATACGAAGACGTGGTCACAACATGTGCTGGTACTGTTGTTAATACCGACACCGGACATAACTCGAAGAAGCAGAAGACATCAGCTCAGTCTGGGAGCAGCAACAAAATGAACTCGGGGCCCGCATTTTTTTTAAGTCAGCAGTATCGTACCAACATAATGGTGCGTCTGATCGGCCATACAGTAGGGATTGCTTCAATTGTGGCGTGTTCGTACATACTAAGGATCGGTGCCAGAAGACGGCTACCAAATGTTTCACCTGCGGAAAGAGTGGACACATGTCTCGTTACTACTGGCAGGCCAATCCCACTCAGAACTCAGTTACTCAATCGAGTCAACAAGGCTCTGTGCAATCCCCCAGGACACCTGCCGTTTCCAACTACCAAGCTCCATCCCATCAGACTCAACCACCGCCACACGGTGCCGGTCGAGGCCGTGGGCGAGGCGGTGGTACTTCATCCTTTTCGGAGTCAGTGTCGTCCTGTGTATTTGAGTTGAGGCGGATGATCAGTCCGCGCCAGCTATCTCAGGTACTCTTCTTGTTAACTCTCAGCCAGTGCATGTACTATTTGATACCGGAGCCACGCATTCGTTTATATCTGTGGAATGTGTTGAATGTTTAAATCTTGTTTTTGTACCTTGTGAGTCCTTTACTGTTAAACTACCCGAGGGTAGCGGCGATCTAAAGGTTCGAGACTGTCAGATCTGCATCAACAATCATAGTTGGACCGCTAATCTTATGGTCTTTCCGCTCCAGAATGAAGATATCATATTAGGTATGGACTGGATGCCATTGCACAGAACAATCTTGGATACCTACCGCTTGACTATTTCCATTACGGCTCATGACGGTACCACACATGTCATCAGAGGACGGGAACACTTCAGTACGAAAAGGTCTCTCAGCCTTCTCGCATCGGAAGTCTCCTACAGCTCTCCAAGGGAGTACTATTGGTGTTATATTCTTCAAGAGGATACTTCACAACCTACGATCGCAAACATCCTGGTGGTGGATGAGTTTCCAGACATCTTTCCCGATGAACTACCAGGGCTGCCACCGCACCGAGAAGTTGACCTCTCCATCGAACTCGAGACGGGGATGATACCTATTTCCAAAGCTCCTTACCGGATGGAACCGGCCGAGATGAAAGAATTAAAGATACAACTCAAAGATCTGCTGGAGAAAGGATTGATCCGCCCGAGCACCTCGCCGTGGGGCGCGCCGGTACTTTTCATTAAGAATAAAGACAACTCTCTACGCTTGTACATTGACTATACGGAACTAAATAAGGTCACTATCAAGAATCGTTATCCACTTCCAAGGATCGCTGACCTCTTGGATCAATTGCAAGGGGCAGTTGTGTTTTCAAAGATCGATCTACGGTCCGGATATCACCAATTGAGGATCCGAGAGGAAGATATACCCAAGACTACATTTCGATCGAGGTATGGACACTACGAGTATATCATGGTATCATTCGGGTTGACTAATGCCCCAGCCGTTTTATGGAACTGATGAACAGAGTTTCGATTGACTTCCTCGATAAGTGCGTGGTGCTTTTTATCGATGACATCCTGATCTATTCCCAAAGTCGACAGGTACACGAGGAACATTTGAGGCAAGTGCTGAGCGTGTTAAGGCAACACCAACTTTATGCGAAACTTTCCAAGTGTGAATTTTGGATGTCGGAGGTAATTTTTCTCGGACATGTTGTCTCGGCAGAAGTCGTCAAGGTCAATCTACAAAAGATCGAGACAATAATGAGTTGGGAACCGCCGAAGAACGTCAAGGAGGTAAGGAGTTTCCTAGGTTTGGCGGGTTACTATCGAAGATTCGTTGAGGCTTTTTCCTGTATCGCTCGACCATTAACGAACCTACTGAGAAAGAGCACCAAATTTGTATGGACTGCAGACTTCGAGAAGAGGTTCGACGAGCTCAAGAGTAGGCTAACTACTGCTCCAGTGCTAGTGTTACCGCAGGGAATGAAATGATTCATTATATACACGGATGCATTTAAGCACGGACTGGGGTGTGTCTTTATACAGAATGACAGAGTCATTGCGTACGTATCCCGACAACTGAAGCCGTACGAAGTGAATTACCCGACGCACGACTTGGAGCTAGCCGCAGTGGTGCATGCCCTCAAGATTTGGAGGCACTATCTTTACGGAGTTACTTGCAAAGTTTTCACGGATCATAAGAGTTTGAAATATATCTTCACTCAGAGAGAATTAAATATGAGACAGAGGCGGTGGTTGGAATTAATCAAGGACTACGATGTAGAAATCTCCTATCACCCTGGAAAAGTTAATGTGGTAGCCGATGCTCTTAGTTGGAAAACTACACAAGAAGTGATGGTATCCAGCATAACAGTTCAACCCGAACTGCAACAAGACCTCAGGAGAAGCAGTACCGAAGTATGGATACAACGTAGGCAAGGACAATTGTGCTCAATCAATATACACTAACACAGATGGAGGATCCCGAGTTACGTGCGATTGGTGCAAGAATTGGGAGAGGAGATGTTTCCGACTATAAGATTCGGGGTGACTTGGTGAGGTTCAAAAATATGATTTGTATTCCGCCGAATGATGGGTTGAAGCAAACTATACTGAAGGAGGCGCACTCCACTCCCAATTCTATTCACCCAGGAGCGAGCAAAATGTACAAAGATTTGCGATAGAGTTTTTGGTGGAAAATATGAAATGGGAAGTTGCTATATTCGTCGCCCGATGTATGACGTGCCAACAAGTGAAGATTGAACACCGCATACCAGCCGGAATTATGCAACCCCTACCCATCCCGGAGTGGAAATGGGAGAGCATATCGGTGGATTTTGTCACTAAGCTACCAACGGCGGTGGGAGGAAAGGATACAATTTGGGTCATTGTTGATCGGTTGACAAAATCGGCACAATTCATTCCTATTCAAGAGACAACCGGGACAGAGCAATTGGCCGTCATTTTCATCAGAGAGATCGTAAGGCTGCATGGCGTTCCCTCATCCATCATTTCGGATAGGGGCACCAGATACGTGTCTCGTTTTTGGAAAGTCGTCCATAAAGCCATGGGAACCCAAATACATTTTAGCATGGCTTATCACCCTCAGATGGATGGACAGACCGAACGTACGATTCAAACCTTGGAGGATATGTTGAGGGCATGTGTGCTCGATCGGGGTAAAGATTAGGCTAGACATCTGGGATTAGTGGAGTTCTCGTTGGCATGCAAGCATAGGCATGGCACCGTTTGAGGCCCTGTATGGGCGAAGATGCAAGTCGTCGTTGTGCTGGGATGATGCTTCTGACCCCACGGTTACCGAGTTATATCTGATCCAGGAGTCAATTAAGAATATCTCTATCATTCGAAAGCACATGTTAGCGGCACAGAGCTGGCAGAAATCCTATGCCGAAAACCGACAGCGGCCGTTAGAATTTGCAGTCGGGGATCACGTTTGGGTCAAAGTATCACCTATGCGGGGTATCCGGCGTTTCGGCCAAAAAGGCAAGTTAAGCCCAAGGTTTATAGGCCCGTTTGAGATATTGGACCGGGTAGGGAAGCTCGCGTATCTATTAGATCTACCGCCGCATCTGGATGGAGTACATAACATTTTTCACGTCTCCCAGTTAAGGAAGTATGTCTATGATCCGAGTCACAAGCTCAATTTCGAAGAAGTGGAAATTCCCAATGACGCTACCTTTATAGAGGTACCAATCGCCATCTTGGATCGGCATATGAAGATGTTACGAAATAAAGCCATACCCCTCGTGAAGGTTCAGTGGTCTGTTACGTATTTTAGTGAACGCAAGTGCACATTGTCGTAATCAAGTAATAAAGTGATGAGAAAGATATCGTTCCCTCGAGGACTGACGTACTAATTACCAATTTATTGGTATTCTAGTTTTATTTGAACTACCGAATTTTATGATTTAAGAATTACTAAAAACTAAATAATGCGATAAACTAAAAACACTAATAAAAATCAATAATTCGAAGAAAGGAGATCAAATAAGAGAAGAATCTAGGATTGCGAATTCGCCTCGATTAATCCGGATTAATCTTAAACCAAACCAAACCAAACATACCCAGTATATCCCGTTTATAGCAGGGTCTGGGGAGGGTAAGATGTACGCAGACCATGCCCCTACTTATTACGGTAGGGAGGCTGTTTCCGTGAAGACCCCCAGCTTAGTGCACAGCAGAATCTTGTGTGATAAATACAAAGGAAAACAAATGATTTGAAAAAGCTCGAGACCATACCTGAGCCCATGGCTTGATCCACATGGGACTTACCTAAGCGGAATTTGGGTACTTCACTCCCGATGAACGCTGCTCTAACAAAAGAGAGGTTGGCTCTGCGCACAGCTCCCTATCAAAAATACACCACACGCAAAGACAATAAAATAAAATATACAATAAAAGTAAAAATGCAATGCTCTAGGTCAAAGCTAACCGAGACAACCCAACCCTGAGGCTCTCAACTACAGCACCGCTCCCTACAAAAGAATCCACAACTCTCATCTGGCGCCTCCAAGCGCACCTATTAACAGTCATGGTCTCGGAAAGGTTTAAGGCCTTCAAATCTAATCTCAGTTGCTCCTCCCATGTCCTCCTCGGTCTACCTCTCCTCTTCTCCCCTCACCGGAGCAGATGCCTGCCTCCTACGGACGTGGCCAAACCATCTCAATCTCCCTTCCCTAACTTTTGCTGAAATGGGCGCCACTTCCAGCGCGTTCCTGAAAACCCCATTCGCAATTCTATCTAACATTGTGCGACCACACGACCAACGTAACATTCTCATTTCAGCCACTTCCAACTTGCTCTCAAGCGACTGCTTCATCGCCCAACATTCGGAGCCATACAACATTGTAGGTCGGATTGCCGCCTTATAAAATTCACCCTTCAACTTTAGAGGGACTTTCTTGTCGCACAGGACCCCTGTCGCTGCTCTCCACCTTAGCCACCCTGCCTTGATGCGATGCGTGACATCATCTTCACACTCACCTTCCTTCTGAATGATCGAACCCAAATACTTGAACTTATCCGTACGGAGTACGATCTGATCCGCAATCATTACCTCAACATCTTCCTCGTTGGCCTCACCACTAAAGTTACACCAGAGATACTCGGTCTTAGACCGGCTCACACGCAAGCTCTGGGATTCTAACTTAGCCCTCCAAAGCTCCAACTTCGAGTTCACCTCCCTCCTCGACTCCGCCACTAACACAATATCGTCAGCAAAAAGCATGCACCACGGGATGCCATCTTGAATCCCTCGCGAAATGACGTCAAGGATTAGAGCGGAGAGAAGAGGGCTTAGTGCCTATCCCTGGTGTAGCCCTATCTCAATCGGAAAATAATGGGTGTCACCAACTGGGGTCCTAACGCACGTCCTAGCTTGGGTGTACATGTCTTGGATCGCCCTAACGAACGGCAACGACACCCTCCTCTCTACTAGGCTCCTCCAAATAACATCGCGCGGAATGCTATCATAAGCCTTCTCTAGATCTATGAACACCATATGGAGGTCCTTACGCCGGATTAATCTTGATTAATATAAATTATGTAATTTCCCAATTTATTGACAGCGAAGATTTCTAAGATAATCTAATGCCTCTCCCGAGGACAGTAGAGTTTTCTAAGGTGAATAAAGCACTCTATTCCTAGGTGAGTTAATTCAACAATAGCCAAAAAGTCTAAAATCTTCAAACGAGCTACGTAATTCTTGTGAGTATATTCCTATCCCACAAAACAAAACAGTTCTCACCAATTTTTCCTACTAACTCTCCTCTCCCGATTTGAGTTGCGTAATTAAGACAATTCAATCATAGGCAACATAATTGAACGCATTAAGAACAATTGGGAAGACTCAATAGAAAAGGAAAATATATAAATAATGTAAAATCAAGAGTTAATCCGTCAAAATCTCGGTTTCATCACAATCCTAGAAAAAGGGGTCTAGCCCGACATGCTAGAAAAGAGTATACAAATATTCAAATTAATCATAAGGAAGAAAAATCAAACACAATTGAAGATTGAATTATTCCGTTCTCTGGCCTTACTTTCTGCTGCTAGGTATTTTCTCCTTGTCTTCGATGATGATATTTTCTGACCTTCAATGCCTTTTTATAACTATTCTTCCGCCTCCAAAACGCATCCTAGAATTAGGTCGAAAACGGCCTTCAGAACTACCCAAATCGCGGGCTGAATTCGAGGAACCCGCACCGCGGGCCGCGGCCTCGCTTAAGTGTGCTGCGGCCCTTGCCCTTGTGCTGCCAGGCCTGGGCGCCTTTTTTAACTTACGGGACGCGGCTCAGGATGAGCGTGCCGCGGCCCCCGGTACAGTTTATACCGGTTACTTCTGGGTGTGTCTGTGCCGCGGCTCTGGCTCGATGCGACGCGGCCCTTGACCAAAAAATGTCGTTTTGGCCCGTTTTTCCTCGTTTAAGCTCCCGGACTCTAATTTCCTTCAAAACATATAAACACATTGCATTCAAAGCTCATTTATGCATATTTAAACACAAAATGGAGATAAAATAATGATAATTAAGCGCACGAAAATACATCTAACAAATACCCCCAAACTTAAGCCTTTGCTTGTCCTCAAGCAAAAATTAATTTCAAATAAAATGACAAGTATCGTGGGCAATCGTGCAAATCCATAGTGCTCAACTAATTAATACTACCCTGAAAATCTCAAAGATAATACGTATATCGTACCATTGAGTCATAGTACGGACAATGATTCCACAAGGTAAACATTTCTAGTGCAAATCAATAGCTCATGAAAAAAATCAAGGCTCAAAGATTAACAAACGTGAATTGAGACGACCTCCAATATGAATGTTTAGATTAAACAAGCCAACTAGCCCAGTCTCACAGTCTCGTGGCAAAAACACAAGAATCTCATAATATTCCTCGGACAACACTCCCTTATCATTATAATAATTCGAGTTAAACCACTAGGTTTTGACTCCCAGTATGTTTCATGAAATAACCCTAGGGTGGATTTCCATTCTCATGTATTGGGGAACCGTTTGACGTAAAAGACACTCATGGGGCTCATGAATGCTTCTAGTTACTAAGTCTCCCTCTACAACGGAGAAAAAAAACTCGAATAGCTATTCCCGCACGTCCGATTCAAGGTTACTGTTTTACGCAAGAGTAAACAACGGGTCACGTGAATACCCCAGGTTACTAGGCTTCCCATCATCGGAGATGTGATTTTTCTGAACCATTCGTCTATCTAGAGTTGTCATTTTACGCGTGAGTAAACAACGGGTCACATGAATACCCCCGGTTACTAGACTTCCCATCATAGAACATGCACACTTTCTCAAATTTTTGGGAAAAATTGTCCGACTCAATGCCAACAAGGCTAATGTTACAGGATGCCTAGCTAAGTGAAAAGCGCAACCAAACGTATAGACGACATCTCGTGTAATGCGGACACTACAAACACGTATGTCTCATTTCTTATATGCCAAGACTACCACAATGATGCAAAAAAATTCAGACCGGAATGAATACTCGAGGGAAGCAAAAATCGCATAATGCGAACTCGGCCAATACTCATCCGTTTCTTCAAAAACAAATCAGTATCATATAATCAGTCTTACATAAGGCTGCACGAAATATTCATGAATACAAACAAAATCCACAATATCATCGAAGACAAGCAAGGCTAAAATCAATAAATAACAATTAAAAAGTAAATAGCCACTAAAAGTAACCCCCCCAAACTTGAGATGTACATTGACCTCAATAGACAACAAATAATAATACGCAGTAAGAGAAAGGTCAATTACTCCCCTAAGGTAAGCTCAGGTAGTGGCATCGACCTCATCCGGCGAAGAAGGTGGTGTAGGTGGCCTGATCGGAGGAATGAAAGGTCCGTCCGGGCAAAGGATGTGGTCCGTCCAAATAGCTAAATAGTCCCGGTGATAGGCGTCTCTCACAGCTAAACGTCTCTCCGCACACCGGTTGGCCCGGTGGATCTCCTCTCGAACAACTGCGAGGACACTATCTCTCTCCACTCGCATCTCCTCCCTCAAGCTGTCAAACATCGCCTGAAGGACGTCATCTCTCGCTGGCGGCGGGGTGGACTCGGTCTGATCCTCAGTATCAGCCGCCGGCTCATGCATCAGAAGCAGTGGATCGGGGATTGCTCATGCGGCTCGTCCAGAAGAAATCCTTGTCCCTGCAGATGTGCCCGCGTGCGACCCCACTGGTCGAAGTGAGAGATAATTCGATGATCGATCGGACCCTAGGGTGCTAGTGTCGGCTCGTCATCCGACCAAGTCACGCCTGACTGGCGGCATAAGGCACAAATGAGAGAGGGGTGTTTCAGCCCCGTATTGGACCCTCCTTGGATGCACTGGAGAATAGACCGGACCAGCCGTGGGGCGACATCAAATCGCAATCCAGCCGTAATGTCATATAGAAGTCGGGCACGAGGAAACAGGACCGAGCGGATCTACGACGTAGGGTCGACTCGCGAGCAGAGAAAATAAAGCCAAGCTCGCCCGAGCCGACTGAGGTGGGAACTCTTGAAGAAGAAGTCCATTGATCCCGGGACACGCATTTCCCAAACCGAATCTGGCTGAGCAAGCGCCTCTAGCAAAGCTTCCCTCGAGAGGCTACTCACTGTCTGCGTGTATGCCGATTCGTCAACCTCGGGAAGCTCGTATAAGCTCCGTATCGCAGCTGCCGAGAAATCCACTTTCTGGACATGGACGACGACCTCAGTACATGTATTCAGTCGTCCCATCATCTGCCCTGCCTGGATATGCCGTAATAACGCGCTGGCATCGAATTCTTTGATGATAGAAATTACCGTTGGCTCGGGCTGTGCAGTGAATCGAGTCCATCCCATTTCATTAATCATCGTTAATAGCTCGCCGTCTTGGGGGGTGGGAGTGAATCCCCTCTTAGGAATTATAGGACGAGGACGAATTCTCTCGTTAAAAATTCGATGGATTTCGGGGTCAGAAAATTGGTGGGATTGCCCTTCCGTCCGGTTTTGTAAAGTTTCCCCTCTCGTGGGGGATGATCGAGTCCTAACCCTTGTGCTCAATTTTCTCTTCCGCGCCATAGCGAAGTCCTGAAAAATAAACACAGGATAGTTTAGACGACTTTAAATAACACTACACCAATCTCAACTTATGACGTGCGGGAAACGAATATAGCAACAAAAACTTGCACTTCCGTACGAGGGATATGATGCAAAAATTTAAACTCAACCTTGACGTAAGGGTTGGGGGACATCTTATTCCGATAATCGTATTCATTGCAGACAAATTGGAGATGTTTAGCTCAAAAAATTTCATTGGGGCATTTCATCGAACACCTTGCGTGCGTAATCTTAAATGAAGAACAAAAGCAATAATTGCTCAATTCAATCCCCAACAACAACAATAACAATCGATAATCACAGCAATTCATGAAAAAAAACGAAACACAATCAACAATCAATAATCTCAACATATTCCAAAAAAAAGTTCTTGGTAGAACTCCAGAAAATAAAAACAAGTTCATCAATGAATGAAGAATATTACCCCGATTCTCAATCCATGTTGCAATGAAGCTTAAGGGATAAGAATTACCTTGTGTTAGATTGAAGAAGGCGAGAAGAAGAAGAAATTTGAATGGAGACCTACAGCACCGCGCGGAGGAGGAAGGGATTTGATGAGTGTTACCTATTGTTTCGGCCGACTGAGTTATAATGCATACGCTGGCTCTTTAAATTCTTGGCAGGGGCCGCGGCACGTACAAAGTGAGCCGCGGCCCACAGTACAGTTAGCTTTGGGCGTTATGAACTTTCGCAGTGTGTTGCGGCTCATTGCACGGGTGCTGCGGCTTCCAGGTTTAGTGTGCCGCGGCTCGGCGCATTCGTGCCGCGGCACAGAGTACAGATTCCTGAGCGCTTTTCTGGGTCTTTGGCGTGCCGCGGCCTGGCTTCATCGTGTCGCGGATCCTGAGGCAAGTGTGCCGCGGCACAGAGTACAAAATGTTTGCCAAAATTTTAGACTTGCGTGTGCCGCGGCCTGCTCTTTATATGCCGTGGCCCTAACCTTAAAATTTCCCTTGGAGCGTTCCTGCACATAATTTTCAAATGAAAACACCTAGAACATGAGAGATAAGCATAGCAAAGCCAAAAACGCAAAAAAATAGACTCCTAAAATGAAGGAAAATAGCGAAAAACTAAAATCTATACTAATACTCGAGTTGCCTCCCGAGAAGCGCTAAGTTTATAGTCTTCAGCCGGACTTTGCTAGAATTCACTCTGCGGCGGATAGGACGACTGTCGACTTCTGCATGTCCATTGGATTTTCCATGTAAACCTTCAACCGCTGCCCATTTACTTTAAATTTTCGGTCATCTTTTTGTACTTCCACTGCTCCGTGTGGAAATACTTGAACTACAATGAACGGTCCCGACCATCGTGAACGTAATTTCCTAAGAAACAACCTCAACCGAGAATTAAATAATTTGACCCGGAACAAACTCTCGATGTGTAATGTGCTTATCGTGCCAATTCTTGGTCCGCTCCTTATAAAGTTTCGCATTCTGATACGCATTATGACGTATCTCCTCCAGCTCAACTGCAAACAACGCTTTCAACAGCTGATTTAAGATAAAAATTTAGTTTCTTTATCGCCCAATATGCACGATGTTCCATCTCTACCGGCAAATGACAACCTTTTCCAAAAACTAATCGATATAGTGACATGTCGATAGGTGTCTTGTACGCAGTACGGTATGCCCAAAGTGCATCATCAAGTTTAAAGGACCAATCTTTTCGAGATGAGCTGATTGTTTTTTCTAAGATCCACTTTAGCTCTCGATTAGATATTTCGACTTGGCCACTTGGCTGGGTATGATAAGCTGTAGCAACACGATGAGTGACTCCGTATTTCTTTAAAACTGCATCAAGGAACTTGTTGTCAAAGTGTGAGCCACCATCACTGATTGGAGTCCCAAAACGCGTGAAAATATATTTTTTTATGAATTTGATCACGACATTGGATCCATTTGTTGGAAGTGCCACCGCTTCGACCCACTTCGATACGTAGTCCACTTCTACCAGAATATAAAGGTTCTTATTTGATGGAGGGAATGGAACCATAAAGTCGATCCCCCATACGTCGAATAATTCAACCTCAAGTATGGTGCTCAACGGCATTTCATGTCTTTTTGAGATGTTTCCCGTCCGTTGACATCAGTCACACGTGGACACAAAGGAATGAGCATCCTTGAATAATGATGGCCAATAGAAACCTGGTTGCAAGACCTTTGCGGCTGTTCTATTTCTTCTAAAATGCCATCCGTAGGGTGATGCATGGCAATGATTCAGCACACCATGAATTTCCTCGTCCGGAACACATCTGCGAATGATTCGATCAGGACATCTTTTAAAAAGAAAATGGTCGTCCCACAAGTAATACTTAGTGTCTGAAATCAGCTTCTTCTTTTGATGACGCGAGAGATCATTCGGAATTATTTTACTTACAAGGTAGTTCACTAGGTCAGCATACCAAGGTGTTTGTCACGAACCCACCTTGTAGAGCTGTTCATCGGGGAAGTTTTCCACAATTTGTAAATGACTCTCTGCCTTCTCGAGTAGATTTTCTAAGCGTGAAAGGTGATCGGCAATGACATTCTCGGTCCCCTTCTTGTCTCGAATTTCCAAATTGAATTCTTGTAGGAGAAGCACCCACCTAATCAACCTTGGTTTAGCATCCTTCTTTTCCAAAAGGTATTTGATCGCCGAATAGTCAGTCCACATGACTACTTTTATTCCCAATAAATAAGCCCGGAATTTATCAAAAGCAAAAATCACAGCCAATAATTCTTTCTCTGTCGTGGCATAATTTCTTTGGGCGTCGTCAAGAGTTCGGCTTGCATAATACACGATGTGGAACACTTTCCCTCGTCTCCGTCCCAAAACAGCCCCAATGAAAAAATCGCTAGCATCACACATCAACTCGAATGGAAGGCTCCAGTCTGGAGCGATTATGACCGGAGCGGTGCTTAGAGCCTTCTTCAATAGGTCGAAGCTTTCTTTCAAGACTCGTCAAAATCAAACGGGACATCCTTCATGACCAAATTGCACAACGGCTTCATGATCTTTGAAAAGTCTTGAATAAAACGGCGGTAAAAATCGGCGTGTCCCAAAAAACTCCTCACTCCCTTTACAGAAGCAGGCGGAGGCATCTTCTCAATTGTTTCAATATAGCCCGGTCGAATATGCGATGTCCTAGTATAATGTCCTCCTGGACCATAAAACGGCACTTCTCCCAATTCAACACCAGATTTTTTTTTCGCATCGTTTCAGGACTTTCTGCAAATTCTGCAAACATAAATATCGAAAACAGAAAAATCATCCATAAAAATTTCAATGCAATGCTCTACCATGTCAGAAAAAATAGCCATAATACACCTTTGAAAAGTGGCCGGCGCATTACATAAACCAAAAGGCATGTGCCTATAAGCGAAAATGCCATAAGGACATGTAAACGTCGTCTTTTCTTGGTCTTCTAGGGCTATATAAATCTGATTATACCGAGAATAACCATCAAGAAAACAATAAAAATCATGTCCGGCTAATCTATCCAACATTTGATCAATAAATGGTAAAGGAAAATGGTCTTTTCTAGTGGCTTTATTTAATTTCCTATAATCTATGCACATACACCACCCCGTAACAATTCTAGTGGGAATTAATTCATTATTATCGTTTTCAATAACCGTTATCCCACCCTTCTTTGACACAACTTGAACGGGACTTATCCACTTGCTATCAGAAATAAGAAAGATCATACCTGCGTCGAGGAGTTTTAAAACCTCGACTTTTACCACCTCTTTCATGTTTGGATTTAAACGACGTTGGTGCTCCACAGACGGTTTGTAGTCTTCCTCCATCAAAATCCTATGCATGCAAATGGACGGGCTGATTCCTTTGATATCCGCAATAGACCATCCAAGGGCAGATTTATACTCCCTCAAAACTCTCAATAATTTCTCCTCTTGATCACCCGCCAAAGTGGCAGAAAGAATGACTGACAGGGAATCATCGGGTCCCAAAAATGCATATTTTAAATGATTCGGTAGATGCTTGAGCTCTAGCTTTGGGGGCTTCTCAATTGATGGGACGGGTCTAGTTGGTGAACTTCCGAGCTCCTCACATGGTCGACGAGTGAAAAATAGTGGTGAAGCATCCATGTGTCGTAAATCGGCTACATGATCTGAATTCAATTCGGTAACGGACCCGAATAAAACAGACTCCAGTTGATCTGATGGATAGCTCTCCTGAAAAGCTCTTCTTACACACGAGTCAATAACGTCAATTTGAAAGCAATTCTTAACATCACTATGATGTTGCATAGATCGAAATATATTAAATGTAACTTGCTCCTCTTGAACTCATAGAGTGATCTTCCCTTTTTACACATCAATGAGAGTTCGGCCGGTTGCTAAAAATGGTCTTCCCAAGATTGGGATGTCATGGTCCTCCTCCATATCGAGCACAATAAAATTAGCAGGAAAGATAAATTTATTGACCTTGACCAAAACGTCTTCTATTACCCCCCTCGGATACTTGATAGATCTGTCAGCTAATTGCAAAGAGACCGTAGTCGGCTTGGCCTCCCCAATACCTAGCTTCTTAAAAATGGAAAGGGGCATAAGATTAATGCTGGCTCCGAGGTCACATAAGGATCTGTCAAAGGACGAATTTCCAATGGTGCATGGTATAGTAAAACTTCCCGGATCCCTCAATTTAGGCGGGAGCTTCTTCTGTAAAATAGCACTACACTCTTCCGTCAATGCCACTATCTCATACTTTTCGAGCTTTCTTTTGTTCGATAAGATCTCCTTCATAAACTTTACATAGCTCGACATTTGTTCTAAGGTGTCGGGAAATGGAATATTGATATGTAATTTCTTGAAGACGTCAAGAAATTTGGAGAATTGCTTGTCTAATTTTTTCTTTTGCAGGCGTTGTGGGAATGGTATTGGTGGTGTGGGATGAGTAGTCGAGACTGCTTTTGACTTGGGCTCTTCATCCTTCGTTTTCTCAATGGGGCTGCTCTTTTCCTTGCTACTCTTGGGCTGCTCGTGTAGCTCCTTTCCACTCTGTAGTTCGATAGCTTGCACATTTTCCTTAGGATTCATTTTGGTAGTGCTTGGTAATAACCTTGAGGGTGAGAGGATAATAAATTTGCGATCTGCCCCATTTGTACTTCCAAATTCCGAATAGAAGCGGAATGATTTTGTAGAGTAGTTTTTGTGCGGGTCATGAATTGACTCGTATTAGCCCCCATTTGAGCAAGAGCATCTTCCAAAGAGACCTTCGATGGTTGAGGGGGTTGCTGTGGTGGCGGAGTGAATTGAGCTTGCGGAGGTTTATTTAAAGCTTGCCCATTCCTCCACGAAAGATTGGGATGATTTCACCACCCTTGGTTATAAGTGTTAGAATATGGATTGTTCTGGCGATTTCCATTCCCCACAAACTGAGCTTGTTCCATCTGAGATTGCTCGAAAGGATTTCCGACTTGGCATTCAGCACTAGGATGAGACCCGTTGCACCAATTACATGTTTCCATGGTGTTGGTAGAAGGGGTATGTGAAAAGGCTTGCAATTGTTGAGTTAGAGCTGCAACTTGGGCTGATAGTGTAGAGATTGGATCGTTTTTGGAAATTCCCATAACTCGCTTTGGGTTCACACATTCAGAAGGCCACTGATAAGCATTTGCAGCCATCACTTCCAATAGAGAATGAGCTTCAGCCATCGTCTTGCCCATTAAAGCTCCTCCAGTGGCTGCATCAACAAGAGTGCGTGTAGAAGCACTCAGTACGTTATAGAATGTCTGAATTTGTAGCCAATCCGGTAGACCATGGTGTGGGCATCTCCTTAGAAAATCCTTGTATCGCTCCCAAGCTTCATGAAGCGATTCCATCTCAAATTGCCCAAAAGTAGTTATCTCATTTCTGAGTCGCGCTGTCTTCGCCGGCGGAAAGAACTTAGCCAAAAAGGCTTGTGCTAACTCCGCCCAAGTCGTGATAGAGCCCGGCGGGAGTGAATTCAACCAAAACTTGGCTTTGTCGCTCAGAGAGAATGGAAAAAGCCGTAGACGAATGGTATTATCAGAAACTCCATTATTCTTGAATGTATCGCATATCTCGAGAAAGGATGTAATATGAGCATTAGGATCATCGTTCGCCAGTCTGAAAAATTGGCACGCTTGCACCATTTGGATGATAGCCGGCTTAATCTTGAAATTGTTCGCTTGAATGTTTGGACGCCGAATACCCGAAAAATTTGCGTTGATTTGTGGCAGTGCATAATCACGGAGTGCCAATGCCGGTTGAGCTTGCTGAATGGGATTGTCGATCCCTTGGTTTCTGGTGTTGTCAGCCATGGTAATCGTAGTTGACAACTCACGCCTTTCCTTCTTGTTTTTCCGCAAGGTGCGCTCGAGTTCAGTATCCAAAGGGAGTAGACCTTCGTCACCAAATTTTCTAATGCACTAAACGAAACTCCTGAAAGGAAAAATAAAAACAAATTTACACAAAAAATAAAATAATGTTCAGACCACCCTCAAGTGTGCCGCGGCCCTTGTCCTTGTAATACCCGTACTTTTTGTAAATCCTCTACTCTTGTACTTTGCAATTTTTACGCTCGTATAAGTGTTTGGTAAGCTTATATGGATCTTGGAACTCTTGTCTATTGGATTTACCCCTTTTCTTGTTCGGATCGTCGCTGTTTTCGGATCCTTGATGCGATCCTACTACTTTCGTGTAATGGGTAGCGCACGCTACGCACACAGCGTAGCGCACGATAATTTAGTGAGGGTAGCGCACGCTATCCATTATCATTAGCGCGCGCTACTAATGTATTGGAGGCGGACAGTCCAGTAGCTACCGGATCGAAAAGGAATTCTAGCGTACGCTAGGTGTGACCGGTAGCGTACGCTAGATTTTGGTGGTAGCGCACGCTACGTTACTAGAGTAATGTGCGCTAAAGAGAGCAGAATCGGGATGAGGTTACGGATCGACACCGACTACCGTAGCGCACGCTATTAGAAGTAATTAGCGCACGCTAATTGGGGTCACTAGCGCACGCTATGAGCAGGTGTTAGCGTACGCTAGCGGAACTGGCAGAGGCTACTGGATTGCCTGGTGAGTCCGATAGCGCGCGCTATTTTTCATGGCTAGCGCACGCTAATCCCTATTTAGTATAAATAGGACATTTCCGTTCCCAAATCGTCATTTCTTCCTTCCTTCACCTCCTTGGACGATTTTAGGCGATTCCGGGCGATTTGTGAGGATTTCTTCGAGCTGCAATTATCTAGCAACACCTTTGAGTTTCTAGTTCGGATTTATCAACGTTTAATCCTCTCCGCCGCTCCAAATCAAGGTAAAATTCTCACAACCCTAGATTTTCGGGATTTGGGGATTTTCCATCCGATTTCTTCGATCCAGCTTGTTGTGATGTTAGAATATATCGATTACGAGTTATCTACCTTGGATACATGTTTTCCTATGGATTTAATGGTGTATTTGGAGTTCTTGAGTGTTTGGGATATCGACTTGCGATTCACTATCCAAGAGAATTATTCCTAACACATGTATCGGGGTAGTATATTCGGGTGATTCCAACTTATTTTCATACCGAAGGTGTTATGATAATTGAATTACGAACTTGTTTAGGTTAGTAGTTGTTGAATCCTTCGATCTTGGTACCTTGTCGTTTGTACCCTCTCCTCTCGTTTCCAGGCAAGTGATTCTTGTGAAAGTTATGTTCTTAAATGTGAAAAGTAATGCATGTGATTGTGAGAGTTGCTTTCGTTCACTCCGAGAGGACCCGACGGGGTCGAGGAGGGTTCCGCTTATGTCGGTTCCATGAACATTTGGGTTAGCCACTCCGAGATGATCCGACGGGGTCGAGGAGGGATTCGCACATTGTCGAGTCCACGGTTAATCAAGAGATATCATCATTTCCAAATATGTTTGGATAATTGTATTTTCCGGAAAATCATTATCATGGCTTTGAATTTGTGCATATGCTTTTATGTATAAGACTTAACATTTCACTTGTAATACTTGCCCTAACCCCTCTCGTGTGGGGAAAATTACTTTGGTGTTTTTCAGGTCCTAAGGAACCTTACGAGCGAGCGCCGGGACGATACGATGATGATGGCGAGGCGTGATACTGTGGCTACTTGTGTTCTACATTGTTTGGTCGTTGTTCTCTTCGGTCCATTTTATCCTTGTAATAATAAGTGGTACTCGAGTACTTTAGGAAAGTCCTTTTCCATTGTTGTACAACTTCTTGTATTTCTTCATGGTATTGTTTGTCCGTGGTTGAACTTCCTTGGTTGTATCGAGTTCTCGATTCCCAAGTGGATTTTATTAAATTTAATACGTTGTGAGTGAGATAAGCCTAGTAAATCCTGGTCGGGATTTACGGTATTGTGATATTCTCCGAATATCTCGGGGTGTTACGAGAATTTGGTATCGAGCTTAGGTTTATGGATACCTAGGTTGCCGGATTCGGGTCTAAATGTACTATTCCAAGGACACAGATCATCATTGCCGTCATCTCGCATTCGACCGGTACTCGTAATTTCTAACTTATTTACCCTCTTCATTCACTCACTATCATTCGATTATGGGACATGAGAAGTCCATATTCTAGATGTCATTGCTTTGAGCTATTCTTATGATTTTACTTACATTTTTCTTTAGAATGTCAACTGGTAGAGGACGTGGACGCGGCCGTGGTCGTGGTCGTGGCCGAGGGCGTGGCGCAGCCGGTGGAGCGGCCATGTCCCTCAGCTCGGTAGAAGGCTCAGCTACGCCTAGCTTGTCGGACTCTATTCAACCTAGCACCGGTAGTCATCAGGAGCCGTCAACGAGTCTGGGAACTTCTACAGGGAGCCAACCGGATGTGGGTGTTGCCACCATACTGCAACAAGTGGCGAACCAAATGGCTCTTTTAACCCAGGCGGTACAGCTTAACCAACCACCTCCTGTTACTGACACTGGGGCTGAGAAGTGGTTACAAGATGTTATTCGTATGCGCCCTCCCCAATTTATTGGTGCAAATGATCCGATCGGCTGGGAAGATTGGATTAATGAGATGAATAAAGTTTTCATGGCCGTGAATTGTCCAGAGGCACGTAAGGTGCCAGTTGCCCAGTACTTCCTATCAAGGGATGCGGCTAGCTGGTGGCAAGCTGTTGCACCTCAGGATCGTGAGGTTTCATGGGATGAGTTTAAGGAATTGATGGAAGCCGAGTTACGCCGTGGCCTCGTTGAAGGCGAGTCGAGCCTATTATGAAGCTAAACCCCAGGATGTCCCTGTATCTCAGGCAATCATTGAATACAACCGTCAACTCAACCATGTGAAAAATCAAGTGAGGGAAGAGAGGGATAGAATTCGTCACTTTGACATGCGAATGAAGCCAAAAGTTCGGCACTATATGTCGGGCTTCGCTTGCGCCACATTGAAGGAGTATCAAGATAGGGCACTAGCCTATGATATGTCCTTCACACCTACCGAAACGACAAGTGAGAGTAAGAAGCAGAAGACCACTGGAAAGTTTTCTAGCGGTAGAGGTGGCAACCCGCGGGGATCGCAGTCGGCAAGCTATACAACCAAAGGGTCTTCCCGTGCATCGGGAGGTAAACGGAATTTCAGAGCTGGTGCTAATGCGTCCAACCGGGTTGTGACATGT
Source organism: Orobanche coerulescens (assembly GCA_033398695.1). NCBI lineage: Eukaryota > Viridiplantae > Streptophyta > Magnoliopsida > Lamiales > Orobanchaceae > Orobanche > Orobanche coerulescens. Next base: position 110,139,619 of record CM065816.1, on the reverse strand, counting down.
TTTAATTGTGGCCAGCAGGGCCACATTAATCGTGATTGTGGTCTACCCCCATTGAGGTGTTTTAATTGCGGCCAGGAAGGCCACAGAGCCATGTACTGTACGGAAGAAGAAACCCCACTTGGAACTCAGGCAATAGCCCCTACGCCTGGAGAACCGAGTGTTAATCAGAAGTCATCCACGGGTCAAACATACCAGAGTTACGGTCGAGGCAGAGGCCGTGGTCAGTCTGTTAGAGGAGCTCCAGTCCGGTTCGGTGCAACCTCGTGTCTATGAGATGAGGAAAGCTGGAGATCCCGAGGCTACCGTGGCAACAGGTATCATTTCTCTTTTGTCTCATCCAGTTAGAGTGCTTTTTGATTCTGGTGCTTCTCATTCGTTCATCTCTTTGGATTGTGTGCATCGATTGAATATTGAGGGCTTGTCTCCTTGTGAGTCCTTTGTGGTTAAGTTGCCCAGTGGTGATAGGATCGTGGGAGACAAGGAAGTTATAGATTGTCCGGTGTTAATCGCTGAGAGAGTGTGGTTTTCGAATTTGATAGTCGTAGACATTGTTGATGAAGATCTAATCCTCGGTGACGATTGGCTCGACAGACACGGTGCAGTAATGAATTATCGCACGAAGATCATATCAATGTTAGCCAAAGACGGTACCGAACACCATTTTGCGGGGTACAAGAGGGGATGTCAGAAATTTTTGATTAGTGCCTTGAAGGTGACAAAACTTATTAGAAAGGGTTGTGTTGGATATTGGTGTTATGCCATGAAAGTCGAAGATGGGAAAGTTGAACTTTCCTCGATTCCTATTGTAAGTGATTTTCCGGATGTTTTTCCGCATTTAATTACCGGGACTACCACCGGGACGGGAAGTTGAATTTACAATTGATTTGGAGTCAGGAGCAACCCCGATTTCTAAGGCACCGTATCGTATGGCACCTTCAGAAATGCAAGAGTTGAAGAAACAACTGGGAGAATTGTTGGATAAAGGGTATATTAGACCCAGTGCCTCGCCATGGGGTGCACCGGTCTTGTTCGTAAGGAAGAAAGATGGTTCACTACGTTTGTGTATTGATTATCGAACCGAACAAAGTGACCATTAAGAATAAATACCCTTTGCCGCGTATCGATGATTTGTTTGATCAATTGCGAGGGAGCGGTGTTCTCGAAAATTGATTTGAGGTCCGGTTACTATCAACTTCGCATTAAGGAATCCGACGTTCCTAAAGCGCTTTCGTCGAGGTATGGACACTATGAGTTTGTGGTTATGCCTTTTGGGTTAACCAACGCACCGGCGATATTTATGCAATTGATGAATAAGATATTTATTGAGCATCTTGATAATTGTGTAGTCGTTTTTATCGACGATATTTTAGTTTACTCTCGAGATGAAGAGGAACACGCTCGGCATTTGCGATTGGTGTTGGAGGTTTTGAGGACTCAGCACCTCTATGCAAAGTTTTCTAAGTGTGAATTCTGGCTGAAGGAAGTCATGTTTCTCGGACATGTGATTTCAGCGGAAGGGGTTCGGGTAGATCCCCAGAAAATTGAGGCAGTGTTAGATTGGGCTCCACCCAGGAACGTGAAGGAGGTTCGTAGCTTTTTGGGTCTGGCCGGATACTACCGGAGGTTCGTTGAGGGGTTTTCCAAACTTGCTCGACCACTTACTCAATTACTCCAGAAGTCCGAAAGGTTCGAATGGAATGAAGAGAGACAACGGAGTTTTGAAGAGCTGAAAAGGCGCCTGACTACCGCGCCGGTTTTAGCCCTACCTCAAGGAGTCGGTGGGTATTCGGTTTATTGTGACGCATCGGGACAAGGACTTGGGTGTGTACTCTTGCAGCATGATAAGACAATTGCCTATGCTTCACGGCAACTTAAACCGTATGAGCTGAATTATCCTACCCATGATTTGGAATTAGCTGCTGTAGTGTTTGCACTGAAGATCTGGCGTCACTATTTGTACGGTTCTTCATGTCGAATTTATACCGACCACAAGAGCCTAAAGTATATTTTTAGCCAGAAAGAGCTGAATATGAGACAACGACGTTGGTTAGAGCTGATAAAGGATTATGATCTGGAAATCCTTTACCATCCAGGAAAGGCTAACGTTGTAGCTGATGCGTTGAGCCTAAGTCGATATCTCTTCATATGCTTGAGGCCCTTACGCCTCAAGTTAAGATCAGACGGGAGTTAATTGAACAGGGAGTCGAAGTACGGATCCAACGGATTCAGGGTCAGATGTGTACTCTTGAGGCTATTCCGTCCTTGATTGATGACGTCAGGGAAAAACAGGAGAATGACCCAATGCTTGTTCAACTGAAGGCGGACGTGGAAAAATGGAAAGCCCCTGGCTTTTTGATCCACGAGGATGTCATTTTGTAATTTCAAAGTAGGATTTGTGTTCAGAATGACTCTGAGCTGTGACAGAGAATACTCCGAGAAGCCCATGCTACACCTTACTCGATCCATCCTGGGACGAGTAAGATGTACAAGGATCTTAAAAGGAGTTTTTGGTGGAATAATATGAAGAGAGATGTCACCGAGTTCGTGTCAAGGTGTTTGACATGTCAACAGGTCAAAATTGAGCATCAACGGCCGGGGCTGTTGAAACCTCTCCTATTCCCGAATGGAAATGGGAGGATATTACCATGGATTTCATCACCGGATGCCGAGGACTAAGTCGGGGATGAATATGATTTGGGTGGTTGTTGACCGATTGACTAAGTCGGCACATTTTCTTGGCATTAAGGACACGTGGGGACCGGAGCGATTGTCCCGGATTTTTATATCGGAGATTGTGAGATTGCAGTACGCCAAAGTCTATTGTTTCCGATCGTGATGGCCGTTTCGTGTCGCATTTTGGAAGGCGGTCCATCAAGCCTTGGGCACCGAATTGAGGTTGAGTACTTCCTTCCACCCTCGGTCGACGGTCGACCGAGCGGACGATCCAGACATTAGAAGATATCTTTGGCGTGTGCCTGGATTGGAGTACCGATTGGGAAATACACCTACCTTTGATCGAGTTCACTTACAATAATAGCTGGCACGCATCGATCAAGATGGCACCTTTTGAGGCATTGTATGGTAGGCGGTGTAGATCTCCACTTTGTTGGGATGAAGCTTCAGATTTAGTCGGAACGGAACCCGATATGTTGATGGAAACCAAAGAGAAGATTTTCATCATCCGAGACCGACTGTTAACCGCTCAGAGTCGACAAAAATCCTACGCTGACAATCGTCGTCGGCCCTTGGAATTTGATGTGGGTGATCATGTCCTACTCAAAGTATTACCGATCCGAGGAGTCTTCAGGTTCGGGAAAAGGGGCAAACTTAGTCCGAGATATATTGGACCTTTTGAGATTCTCGACAGAATTGGGGAACTGGCCTATCGATTGGCTTTACCTCCAGCCCTTAGCCATGTTCACAGTGTGTTCCATGTTTCCCAACTGAGGAGATACGTCCCTGACCCGAGTCATATCATTGATTACGGGGATATCGAGATCGCAGAGGATGTCACATTTGAAGAGAAGCCGGTGAAAGTACTAGAGCATCGAGTAAAACAACTCCGGCACAAAACCATACCGTTGGTTAAAGTTCAGTGGTCACGACACGGAGTTGAGGAAGCGACGTGGGAAACCGAAGAGAGCATGCGCACTAGATACCCCGAGTTATTCATTTCTTAAGTTTCGGGACGAAACTTCATTTTAGAGGGGGAGGATGTAATACCCGTACTTTTTGTAAATCCTCTACTCTTGTACTTTGCAATTTTTACGCTCGTATAAGTGTTTGGTAAGCTTATATGGATCTTGGAACTCTTGTCTATTGGATTTACCCCTTTTCTTGTTCGGATCGTCGCTGTTTTCGGATCCTTGATGCGATCCTACTACCTTCGTGTAATGGGTAGCGCACGCTACGCACACAGCATAGCGCACGCTAATTTAGTGAGGGTAGCGCACGCTATCCATTATCATTAGCGCGCGCTACTAATGTATTGGAGGCGGACAGTCCAGTAGCTACTGGATCGAAAAAATTCTAGCGACGCTAGGTGTGACTGGTAGCTTAAGCTAGATATTTGTGGTATCGCACGCTACGTTACTAGAGTAACGTGCGCTCAAGAGAGCAGTTCGGGACGATGAGGTTACGGATCGGACACTGACTACCAGGTAGCGCACGCTATTAGAAGTAATTAGCGCACGCTAATTGGGGTCACTAGCGCACGCTATGAGCAGGTGTTAGCGTACGCTAGCGGAACTGGCAGAGGCTACTGGATTGCCTGGTGAGTCCGATAGCGCGCGCTATTTTTCATGGCTAGCGCACTCTAATCCCTATTTAGTATAAATAGGACATTTCCGTTCCCAAATCGTCATTTCTTCCTTCCTTCACCTCCTTGGACGATTTTAGGCGATTCCGGGCGATTTGTGAGGAGTTCTTCGAGCTGCAATTATCTAGCAACACCTTTGAGTTTCTAGTTCGGATTTATCAACGTTTAATCCTCTCCGCCGCTCCAAATCAAGGTAAAATTCTCACAACCCTAGATTTTCGGGATTTGGGGATTTTCCATCCGATTTCTTCGATCCAGCTTGTTGTGATGTTAGAATATATCGATTACGAGTTATCTACCTTGGATACATGTTTTCCTATGGATTTAATGGTGTATTTCTGGAGTTCTTGAGTGTTTGGGATATCTGACTTGCGATTCACTATCCAAGAGAATTATTCCCGGAACACATGTATCGGGGTAGTATATTCGGGTGATTCCAACTTATTTTCATACCGATGGGGTTTTGATAATTGAATTACGAACTTGTTTAGGTTCGGAGTTGTTGAATCCTTCGATCTTGGTACCTTGTCGTTTGTACCCTCTCCTCTCGTTTCCAGGCAAGTGATTCTTGTGAAAGTTATGTTCTTAAATGTGAAAAGTAATGCATGTGATTGTGAGAGTTGCTTTCGTTCACTCCGAGAGGACCCGACGGGGTCGAGGAGGGTTCCGCTTATGTCGGTTCCATGAACATTTGGGTTAGCCACTCCGAGATGATCCGACGGGGTCGAGGAGGGATTCGCACATTGTCGAGTCCACGGTTAATCAAGAGATATCATCATTTCCAAATATGTTTGGATAATTGTATTTTCCGAAAAATCATTATCATGGCTTTGAATTGGTGCATATGCTTTTATGTATAAGACTTAACATTTCACTTGTAATACTTGCCCTAACCCCTCTCGTGTGGGGAAAATTACTTTGGTGTTTTTCAGGTCCTAAGGAACCTTACGAGCGAGCGCCGGGACGATACGATGAGGATGGCGAGGCGTGATACTGTGGCTACTTGTGTTCTACATTGTTTGGTCGTTGTTCTCTTCGGTCCATTTTATCCTTGTAATAATAAGTGGTACTCGAGTACTTTAGGAAAGTCCTTTTCCATTGTTGTACAACTTCTTGTATTTCTTCATGGTATTGTTTGTCCGTGGTTGAACTTCCTTGGTTGTATCGAGTTTACTGATTCCCAAGTGGATTTTATTAAATTTAATACGTTGTGAGTGAGATAAGCCTAGTAAATCCCAGGTCGGGATTTACGGCGCTGTGATATTCTCCGAATATCTCGGGGGGTGTTACAGTCCTAGCGCTGCCAGGCCTGGGCGCATTTTTTCCTTACGGTCCGCGGCTCAGACTGAGTGTGCCGCGGCCCCCGGTACAGATTGTACCGCCGGTTACTTCTGGGTGTGTCTGTGTCGCGGCTCTGGCTCGATGCGACGCAGCCCTTGACCAAAAAAATGTCGTTTTGGCCCGTTTTTCCTCGTTTAAGCTCTCGGACTCTAATTTCCTTCAAAATATATAAACACAATGTATTAAAAGCTCATTTATGCAGATTTAAACATAAAATGGAGATAAAATAATGATAATTAAGCGCACGAAAATACATCTAACATGGTCGCACCACGGCATGGAAGAAGCGACTTGGGAAACCGAGTCAAGCATGAAAGAGAGTCATCCCGAGTTATTTTCTTAAGTTTCGGGACGAAACTATTTTTAAGGGGGGTGATATGTAATACCACCAGTATTTCATGCTTAATTACTTTGTACTATGTGAATTCTTGTAATGTGATGTCATTTCTATTTATGTATTTCATTAAGTGCTATACAATTGTGCGATGTGGATGAAATGGAGGTGACATGCCTTGACGCCGTTGAACGATCGTCAGTGCGAATATGACGGTGGCCAACGTCTTGTTTCCCGATAATTGTTGACAAGTCGAAAGGACGGTCACCCCGAGACGGTTAAAATGTGTTATGTGGCTAAAGCATTGAATATCTAACGCACGCTATAGCATATGCCTAACGTATGCTAAATTTCGAGTATAACGTACGTTAAGGTGCCTATCTTACGTATGTCATGGGTCAGTTGATCTCCCGACCAGAATCTTTTCTTATGACGCGGAGGAAGCTACTTTCGGTGGGGTAGAGGACAAACGAGTCAACTCTTCATAGCGTACGCTATCCTCCAATTTTAACGTACGCTACGGACTGTAGCCTTACGTACGTAAATATGACTTACGTACGTAACACATGGGCACATTTCAGTCAGTGGCCTCTGGACGGCCTTTACGTATGTTAATCTTTATATATAGCGTAGGTAAAATCCATTACGTACGTAATGCCTAAAATGTTAACGTACGTTAACAGAATCGAGTGTTATAAAATAACACATTCAACTTCATTTCTTCCGTCCCAAAACTTGAAGTGAAGAATTCTTGAAGCCTTTCCACAGCCCTATACTCAATTCTTGGCCTCTCATACACTTGAATTAACATAGAGGAGGTGATTTCGTAAGCTCCGGTGAAGATTATCCAAGTCATTCAACCCATTCCTCGTTCCTCCTCGTGGCTCTTGTTGATTTGTCGTCTCTCCTCATTGTTATTCATCTTCTAAGGTAAGTCTATCAATCCTTGGAGTAATCTCTTCAATATTATTGATTATTACTTGTTAGATTACGGGTACTTGGGTAGATTTTGCTAAAATCTCGTAGACGATCTAAACGGACGAACTTGTAGTAATCAGAGTTATCATTGTTCGTATATTTCATTTTCATACAACTCGTTGTAACAATCACATGCAAGAACTTCCATCTTAATTTAGATTGGGATCAAATATAATCGACGAATCCATTATAGAAGGATTTTATAGGAATTCATCACCGTTTGATAAACTAGTCGTAACTTACTCTTGCAAAATGTTGATCAACGTTAAACGTTAATAGGGGAATTAATTCGATGATATTAATGTCATTGAAAATCGTTAGCCGAAATCATTGTGTAAAATGATAGTTTACCGATTATAGTACTTGTAATAGAGACTTAGATTAGGAGTATGGGATTTGGATATGCTATGGTCATTTGTTGCCAACGAAGTGATAAGGATAATCTTGTTGAACGAATTGATGTATTTAACGTTAACCGTAGAATTGAATGGTAAATGGTACGTAATGCCTATGAACTTAGAAAAACGATACCAATGTTGGTAATTAAGACTACGTTAGGAATCCGGTTAGGGAAGGGAGACTAGTTTTATTCATCATGATCCGTACAAGGCGTTAATCGGATATTACGTGATTAGGTTAAGCTCGAGCGGGCGTGGGGATTCCGGTTATCATAAAGCACCTACCGTCGGATCACTGGCAAGTGAAATATTGCTCGGGAAATGCTAATATTATTGTAATGTCCGTATTTATGTATGTGCCATTGTTGATGAATGTCGACGGGTGTCTTTCTCTAAAATGTGTTATAAATGGGCCGATGTATTGGGGATAAAACCTGTATGGTACCCGTATGGAAATGTGTTAGGGGCTAAGACCCGACTTGGGCACCTATGTTCCGGGATATTCCCATGTGGATACTTTCGTGACCCTTGGTTACGACCTTGGGGTTTATGTGACAAAAGAGAAAGACGACGTCGGTCGTGTGATGAAATATTCTCTGTTGGTTATATGGCACTGTACTTGGTAAAATTGTGTATATCGTTGCCAGTAATTGTTATTGGTATGCATTCTCTGACCCTGGTTATCTGGCACGATTTGTCGTGCCAGGTAAATTTGTTAATCATGTGCAGGACATTCCCGAGGGGTCCGGTCAGACTTGAATGGTGTTGGAATAATCTCTTGCCGCTGCTTAAATTAAATTTGATTTCAAAAACCTCCATTGTGTAATAATCGAACTTTGAATTAGTTTCTTCTTAAAACCTTTGGGCTCATGATATGTAACCGTGGACTTATCGTTTTACTGTAATTTCTTTAAATTATCTATTTCCTAAACTAGCCTTGTGGGTCCCACACGGGATTCACGGCACTGTAATACCTCGGGTAATTTTGGGGGTGTTACATATATATATATATATATATATATATATATACTCATCGAGGTAAATCAATCATCATAAATCTAACACGTAACCTCTATTCACAAGACACAAATCTTATAAACATGATACTTGCCTCAATAACCGATATCGGACACTCCGATGAACACGACTCGATCGGGAAACTCCGAATACCTGCAACTTCCGCAAGACAAAACGAAAATACGATCACAACGAGGATCAAGACCAAAAACAACGGGAATCACATCAACTATCAAAGGAAAGCTCATTCGGACATTTAATCGAACATTAAATATTCACGACCCCTCAAGAACACCAAAATCACCCATAGGGTTGAACGAACCGAAGATATGGATATTCGATCCATAAAACATGTTCAAAACAATGTTTTTATGACAACTGATTCATCAAAACTGGATCGAATCCGAAATCAATAACAAAACCTTCAAAAAGTCAACTCGAATAGAAGCCAAGGAATTACCTCTATCCGACGAAGAACAATGGATTATATGATGATAAAATCACCTAGAACTCTCCAAAACACCCTTGGACGGAGTAAAATCGACCAAGAACATGAACCCTAGTCGCCCTTGACTCACACCCGCGGAGGAAGAAGAAATGGGAAAGAAAATGGGAATAAATGACTGATGTCCGGTTTTTATACCGGACAGGTTAGCGTACGCTAACAACAATCGTTAGCGTGCGCTAACGAGGCCTCTAACCCAGTCCAGTAGCTTCTAGACTATCCCAGAACCAGCAGTTAGCGTGCGCTGACACGTTCTTTAGTGTAACTATCGCAAGTGCACGATATCGTATCAAGTAGTAAGTGGACTTTTTGAGTCCGGTTTATCGATCCCACGAGGAAGTTTGGTTATAAGTTGAATTATACACTATTAGTCTATTTGTAATAGAGATATATATGATTGAAACACACAATTTAAGAGTTTCGTTTAATAATTGCAAAGAAAATGCAATAATAGTTCTAATATCCAAGGAAATGAAATATTGCACTAATAATAGATTAATAAAAGATAAAATGAAATAGTTGGGATTACAAACTTAGTTCATCATTAGTTATAGAAGATGTATAGGAGATCATAAGATAAATTTACTTATTATTTTGTGTAGATTCGATTTTTCTTAAAACGATGGTTTCTCTTTCGAACTATAAAACGTCCCTTATATATTGAATCAATCCACTATATTTCTATGTTGATTGGCTTCAATACATAGCATTAGGTTTTATGAAAATAACTCAAAGAACCATCTAAGGTCTAGAGGTATATTTCCATCCCCTAGAACAACTTAGAGTGAAGATCATTTGATCTAATCAAACATATTTTCTTTCGAAACATATGAAGACCATAAATATCGTCATTTATTGGCCAAATAAATAAAGATTGTTAAAACAATGAAAATCACACACAATAATAAGTAATTCATAATAGATCTTTATACAAACTTAAATAACATGACTAACCTTGTTTATAATCCCAACTAAGGTAACTTAGCCCATGAAGGGTTTATTAAACATAATACAAGCTTGAGTGGTCATTATTAGTTGAAAAAGAGAAAGAATTGATCCTAACTCCCTTAGTAGATAAAAGAGAAAGAAGCAATAAACTCTCTGAACAACATATGTTATACCACTATTAAACAAATCACTCAAGAACACAAGTGTGTTCTTCACACAAAAAGAAAATATTACAAAAAGTGGAAAAATATAAGATGAATGATGAAGGATGAAGGATCTAAGGGGTCTATTTATACACCTAAAGTCATCTAATAGCTCCAAAACTCCAGCATTATTACAATAGATCGGATCAATGTCAGTCATCCCCTCAATAATACACCAAAAGTATAAAAAATTACACAAATGATTACAATCTGTCAAGAGTTACGGCCGTAACATTTAGGAGTTACGGCCGTAACATTTAGGAGTTACGGCCGTAACTAGGATGGCTTACGGCCGTAACATGGCTTCGTTTTTTAGCATTTGTGAGTTACGCCCGTACACGCCCGTATGGAGTTTCAGACTTCATTTTCAGCCCAGAATTTCTTAGACTTGATATATAACTCTGATTTTGAATCCGGAAAGACTGCCGAACTCGTCTCGGAAAGCCCTACAACATGAATACATAAAAACTCAACAAAGAGAATATTTTATAAACAGGTTATTTCTTGAGTAAATCAGTAATTCAATCCGATTAAGACTAGATTTACATCATCATCCGATAAAAATAATATTATTAAAAATTAATTAATTAAAAGCAAAAACGAGTAGACTAGCTCAATTATGGGTGAAATTTATCAATACAAATCATGGATAAGTGTATAAAACTGACACTTATCATGCGCTACTACAACCGATAGCATGCACTACTACGACACCTTAGCATGCGCTATATCGTTCTATAGCGTACGCTAATCGATACTCAAATCCAGTCCAGTTGCTTATGTACTGTTTCTGCACCTCCAATTAGCGTGCGCTAACAAAGCCTTAGCGTGCGCGAGCAATGCTGCACTAGCACGCGCTATCCAAGCACGTAGAGTGCGCTATTCTTACTACACAGATGGCTCCAAAACTTATCATAACAGCGATACTACCCAACGAAATGACAAACACGCACAAATCTGAATCGCAACCAACATGCATCAATGCATGTCACACGAACATATAGGCACGAACAACGTACAATCTACTAAACAGTAGGAAAAAATTCAATGCAACCGGAAACGAAATCGATTAAAATATTACAATCCATTAAAATATTTCTCGAAAATTGATTTTTCCACAAACATACTCAAGCCCAAGAAATCCTCTAGAAAACCGTTTTCAAATCTACATGCAACGGACATAATTACAGGTATCCAAAACAGCTGAATTTAAAATCACATGCCCAAATGGCAAACAAGATCATCAATCCAATAAAAAACAATTTGTGAACACCAAGTTTCATCATTCATCGAAACCATTCATTTCAGTTTCTCAACAAACTCTACCGCTGATACATTTCCTGGAACACATCAATGTTCAAAGCTTCCACATCATGTTGCACCACTCGATGTTCAAACCATCAATACATTTAGCTCAACACACATGTAGTCCATCACAAGTACCAAACACAGATTTCATCACATACCATACACATAAATGAAATCATGAAACATAGATATCTCACATAGAAGAGGAGACTTACATCCACAGGTCGCACGAAGATGACGGACCCCACGATACTAATCTCAACCAACAACTCAGATGACATACTTTGTCAACATACATCTCAGATAACTCGACAACTCGGATGACACGACAAAATACGACTCAACAAATCACGACTCGACTCAACCCGACAGCCTAGGTTTCCACAAACTAAGCTCCGATACCATGAACGTAACACTCCCACAAATATCACGCGTCGTAGACCCTCCACACGAGGATCTACCAGGCTAAACATCACAGAATGACCAAAGGTTTGACCGACCGGATCAAACAATAAAATAAAACGGACCTTTAAGGTCAAATATAAGTAACTTCACGGACCGATGAGGTCGCAAAACTAAATCAATAACAAATAACTCTTTACGACAGTACCCACGCAGGGGTTGAAGTACAGTACAGCGTAAGACTAATTACAACTCGTTAGCATGACAAAACCATACCAACCCTCACTCTTGATTAGTATCGTAGCTCACTCTGAAATGCATGAAACGTATTTCCCCCATTTAAGGTATTAGCATTTGAATGGCTAGTATAAGTATCATGCTATATGAAATGTAACAAGCAAATAACAACCACGAATCAGTACCAAAACACCATCGAGAGGTTTTAACAAAAGAAAACAAGCCATGAAGCATTTGAAAATAAAATCAACATCTCAGGATTTGTTAAAAATATAAACCATTAGGACTTCGAGTCCTGCATTTCAAAACCTTTCGAAAATCTTAGGGTCTTAGCCCAAATCTCAAATTGTATTCCAACAATTTACAGTACGAAAACATTTCCATAAATATCGTGGGGATCGTCCCAACATTCTTTTCTTAAAACTTTCTGTCAAAACTTTGATTTACAATACATGATTCATGACACAGTGATCCCCTGTCACGTGTCTCCGTGGGTTCAACGACCCGCACGGACTTAACCAATCACAACAATTAATCATGCTCATGACTGTGATCGCTTGCCATGAGTCTCCGTAGGTTCAACGACCTACACAGATTGAGCCAAAACAACAATCACAACCAGTCCCGACACCGTGAACCTGTGTCACATATCACCATAGGTCCCGTCGAGCCCGCACGGTTGGACGTACTGTGTCCTAACCCCATGGACCTGTGCCATGTGTCGGCCTAGGCCTCGTCAGACCCGCACGATTGAACCTCAGCACCACTTACTAAGTTCTGATCCCATGAACCTGTGCCATGAATCCTCGTAGGCCCCGTCGAACTCACACGAGTGAACTTAGCATTCCAGCACACAACATTCATATTCACATCACACCAACACGTTCATGATCAATAAACAAACTTGTCTATCACGACTCTACACAACTATCACACATAGCACAACCACAACAATCAAACCATCAACATCAATAACACATAATCAATCATAACTCATGATCGAAACACAAAACTCATGATCGAAACTCAAAACATTGCACAACCACGTGTATATCCAACCAACAAGATTATCACAACCCTGCACACATAACACAACACCCAATATGCGTCCAAGCGTAAAATAAATCCGACATAATCATCACAACCATCATGATTCCTAGAGTATGAACAATCAAGTACAACATAATCAACACGGAGTATTTATTACAAATAGTTCATATTTACTAAAATTGGATTATAATCACGATATATAAAATATATATATATATACACTTATCGAGGTAAATCAATCATCATATATCTAACACGTAACCTCTATTCACAAGACACAAATCGTATAAATATGATACTTGCCTCAATAACTTATACCGGACAATCCGACGAACACGACTCGATCGGGAAACTCCGAATACCTACAACTTCCACAAGACACAACAAAAACATGATCACAATGAAGATCAAGACAAAAAACAACGAGAATCACATTAACTATCGAAGGAAAGCTCATTCGAACATTTAATCAAACATTAAATGTTCACGACCCTTCAAGAGCACCAAAATCACCCATAGGGTTGAACGAACCGAAGATATGGAAATTCAATCCATAAAACATGTTCAAAACAATGTTTTTATGACAATGGATTCATCAAAACTGGATCGAATCCGAAATCAAGAACAAAACCTTCAAAAAGTCAACTCAAAGAGAAGCCAAGGAAATACCTCAATCCGACGAAGAACAACGGATTAGCTGATGATAAAATCACCTAGAACTCTCCAAAACACCCTTGGATGGAGTAAAATCAGCCTAGAATACGAATCTTAGTCGCCCTTGACTCACAACCACAGAGGAAGAAGAAATGGGAAAGAAATGGAATAAATTAATGTTGTCCGGTTTTTATACCGGGCGGGTTAGCGTGCGCTAACGAGGCCTCCAACCCAGTCCAGTAGCTTCTGGACTGTCTCCACTACTACAACCGACAGCGTGCACTACTACAACTGATAGCGTGCGCTACTACGACACCTTAGCATGCACTATATCGCTATATAGCATGCGCTAATCGATACTCCAACCCAGTCCAGTAGCTTCTGTACTGTTTCTGCACTTCCAGTTAGCATGCACTAATGTAGCCTTAGCATGCACGAGCAACGCTGCACTAGCGCATGCTATCCAAGCACGTAGTATGCGCTATTCTTACTGGACAGGTAGCTCTAGAACTCATCATAACAACGATACTACCCAATGAAACGACAAACACGCACAAATCTGAATCGCAACCAATATGTATCAATGCATGTCACACGAACAACGTACAATCCACTAGACAGTAGAAAAAAAATCAACACAACCGGAAACGAAAATCTCGAGTATTATAGCTCGCATGGTTCGTGCATGAATAAGCAAACTTGTTGCATGATATTGGTGATATCCGGTCCGATAATAGTCAAATATTAAAGTGCCATAGCAAGACTCCGGTCCGTCATTGGTGCTAAATTTGTCCTGAGGTGTCGACGGGTGTGGATACCAGATTGCAAAAGGTCATATTGGCCCGTGCGAAAATATCCTTTGCATAATGTTGTTGAGTTAGATACATCCCTTGTTTGTCCCTACTAATTGTAATACCAAGAAAATAGTGAAGTTGGCCAAGATCGGTCATGGCAAACTCATGAGACAATGAGTCAATAACCTATCATAATAGAGATTGTGATGAAGCAGTTAAGATAATATCGTCGACATACAATAAAGGTAAGCCACGTCCTCTCCTTTGTTATAGATAAAGAGCGACGTATCGCACATGCTGCTTTGGAAACTGAGAGATGTAATGAATCATGCAAATCATTAGTACCATGTACGTGGTGCCTGTTTGAGACCGTATAGGGATTTTCGGAGTTTGCACACATGATCTGGTGCTGATGGATCACGAAATCCTGGGGGTTGGTGCATGCAAACTGTTTCAGTGAGTTCTCCATGTAAGAAGGCGTTCTTAACGTCTAATTGATGGACATGCCAAGCGCGAGAGAAGGCTAAGCTGGGAACGGTACGAATGGTGGTTGGTTTGACGACGGGAGTAAATGTCTCGTGGCAGCCGATACCAACTGTTGTGTTTTATTGTTGACAACAAGGCGTGCCTTGTAACATTATAGAGAACCATCTTTAAGTTTGCTGGTGGAAAAGCCACATGCATCAAATAACGGATGCGTCGGGCAGGTGAGGTACCATATCCCATGTTTCACTTACCTACAAAGAACGATATTCGTCCTTCGTGGCGGCATTCCAGCTCGGGTCGGATAGGGCTTGGCCGAGGGATTTTGGGACGGGTGATATAATAGGGATAGAGGTGGTGTGGAGGTTCATTGGTTTGCGTGGTTTAGTAATGCCATGCATAGAGCGGGTGGCCATGGTGTGGGTACGGGCGGTTAGTGGTGGTGTAGTGTGTTTGGATTCGGACGTAGCTATGGTAGTGGGTTCGTTGTTGTGTAATTCGGTGGTGGGTGGTGTGGGGTGGGTGGTGGGTGGCGATGGTGGATAGGTGTTCGGTGGGTTAGGTAAGTCAAAAGATGGGTGAGTCATGGGATTAAAGTCGGGATCAAGGGTGGTGTAGGGTGTGGTATTTGGTTGCGGTATGGAGGCAAAGGGAAATAACGTCGCATTGAATGTGACATGTCGGTATAGGATGACCTTTCTGGAAGTAAGATCGAGACAACGGTATCCATGGTATTGCGCGGGATAGCTTAGGAATATGCATCGAGTGGAGCGTGGTGCGATTTTGTGAGGATTTTTAGCGGATTGGTTTGGGTAACAAGCACACCCAAAAACACGAAGGTGATCGTATGATGGATTTTTGTGATAGACGGTGGTGGTGGGAGTACGAAACTGAAGTAGTTTGCATGGAAGGATGTTGTGAAGGTAAGTGGCCACGTGAAGGGCTTCGACCCAAAACTCGGGCGGAAGCGAGGCGGGATATAAGAGTGCAAGTACAATTTCATTGAGGCAACGAAGCATGCGTTCGGCCTTTCCATTTTATGAGGATGTTTGTGGACACGAATATCGAAAGACAAGGCCAGTTGTTTTGGCGAAGTGGTGGAAGTCGGAGTTGTCAAACTTGCGTCATAAATCACACTAAAAGCTTTTGATTGTGCGATTAAATTGATTGCATATTAATGCATGAAATTGAAGGAATTTGGAAAAGGTTTCATCTTTTGTTTTTAACGGGTAAACCCATACGAATTGAGTAAAATTATTGACAAGAACGAGATATTGTAGCCACTTTTACTTAAAACAGGTGATGCCCATAAATCGTTGTGAATGATATCAAAAGGTGCAATCGTACTAGATAGAAAATCATGAAAAGGTAAGCGTTTATGTTTACTAACTTGATAGGAATGACAAAGGTGGGAGCTAGTTTCTTTGTTACATCGAATAAAAGAAAATTGACATAAGTGAGAAAGGATTGGAGAGCCCGGTGTCCCAGACGATTGTGCCAAAGCGCGGAAGACAGGGAGACTAGATCTTGTGGTTGCGAAGTGATGACGGAGGCCAGAAGTGGGTAGAGATCACCGCTTAGGGGGATTGTGGTGCCAGTTCGGAGGTCCTTCACAGAAAAACCGACAGGGTCAAATTCGATAGAGTGATTATTATCGGTGGTAAATTTTCTAATGAAAATAAGGTTCTTAATAATGTATGGTGTATATAAAACATTGTTTAGGGTGAGGGTTTGGTTGGGGAAGGGTAGGCGGGTCATACTCGTACCGTGAACTGGAATACTTTTGCCATCACCAACATAGATAAAACGAATAGTGCTAGGTGCTAAAGTAGTATGAAAGTTACCTACGTTTTTCGTTAAGTGAGACAATGCGATGGTGTCCATGTACCAGCATTCATCGGAGTTAGGCGTTTGCATTGACATTGATTGGAATATACTGGCCAAATCTGTAGGTTGAAGTGCATCATAAGTGGCTAAGTTGGCGTGCCCTTGTGGTCGCGTATCATGATTTTGGCGATGGGTAGGAGGCCCTTGCGGCCAAGTAGGAGCCCACCTGATCTAGGTAGGATAAGGGCAAGGCAGTGGCTGCCATTATGTCGGCGGTGGTGCTGGTACCCAATATGGATGAGGTTGTCCATACCATGGATGGCCGGAGTCACCCCCGTTGTTGCGATAGCCTCGACCTCCTCTGTTTTTACGATAGTTGCGAGCTCCACGACCACGATAGCCATTGTTGTTGCCTCTCGATACCCGCCACGTGGTGCATAAGATGACCGAGAGGGGTCATCACACGGTGCATAGACCGAGAGGGGTCATACCACTCCGGTGGTGCAATAGGTGACGATAATGATGGGGCGACCAGTATGGCGGAGGAAGAAGGAGCTTCATCTCGGTTAGATTTGTGGTGTTTCTCCAGTTGGATCATGTTGTGTGTGGTATCAAAAGAGGGGGATATTTGCTGAATGTACCATTTCGTGTTCTCGAGGTAGACCTCGAACCAATTGAAGTACAAGGCGTCGATAAGTGACAGAGGCATCGACATCAGCCAGTTGTTCGGCGAGTTCTCGTAGGCGCTGACAATAGGCATCTAGATTGGAAAAAAATTCCAATTTAAGGGATGTGAACTCATGTTCAAGGGCGGTGGCACGGGCGCCCTTGTTGTTGAGGAATATTTCTTGACTCGTAGCCAAGCTTCATATGCTGTAGATTCGGTTTCGAGTACCTGAACTAACAGCTCATCAAAAAGCGTCCCATAGATCCATTGTAGTATGTGTGCGTCGATTTCATACCATGTTGCATACTCGGGGTCGGTCTTGTCCGGTGGCGGCGTGCCGTCAACATGATGGAGAAATTTGTGTCTTTGAGCGTGGATAAGAAAAAGCTTGACCGACGAGGAGTAGGGTACTTTGGTTCTGTTGAGGGTTTGAACTTTGTTTTAAATATTTGACACAATGTATACGGAGTGCAGGGTTTTCGGGTTTACCGGAGATGGCGGTGGCGCGTCGGCCATGGCAGCGAATGGTTAGATATAGAGCCTATATTGGAATGATTTTATGTGGCATTCATTGAATAAGGGTTACTCTATATATAGAGGTCTACAGATATACATAAGGAAATAACAATCCTATACTAAATAGGATATCTACAAAATCAATACAAATCAATTAGGAGATACGCATGGAATCTCGGTAGAGATTATCTTTAGCTATTACTCAAGTAAATAATTTTGCATGGACTGGTACAATATAGGAATCGTACATGAGAGATGCCGATTTATTCTGAAAATAGTGAGGGAGGAAAATCGAGGTCCTTATATTTGTTTCAAGAACTAACAACTTAAAAGGTTTAATTATCAAGTTGGTCACTTTGTAGTTGCCTAAATATCAAGTTTATCATCCGAAAATTCGGGTCTCAATTATATCACAAATAAAAAAATCATATCACTTCTTAAATGCCGTCCACAAACTATAGGGTTTTGATGTAACTGTCAGCCACATGGCATATCGACTAAGTTGGCTCCTACCTGGAACTGGCATGGACCTTGTATCAGTCATAATCCACATAATATATAGAAACCTACTTTTATATATATATATATATATATATATAAAGGAAATAGATCATATGAAAACTAATTACCTTGTGAAATCTAGAAACTTTTGTAGGCCATTGATATTAGTGATCTAACGGCTGTAGATAAGTAGAATTATATGCATTTATGTATTTTTTTTATTGCATTATTTGTTGCATATACTAATACCACCACGCAACAAATAATAATAACAAATATGTAGTGAAATTACTTAATAATGCAATTGGGTTCTAGATTTCACCATTAAGGGTGTTTACACCATAGTCAATCCATATATATATATATACTTTTTGTTATGTGTTAACTAGGAACTAATCTGATCCATTCAAATTTTTAAATCAACGGATGATATTTATTGCTTCTTTCATTTTTGTTTCATTCATTTTATTATACAAAATGGCATTATAGTAACTTAATCTTAATGGTAACCGTAGAATCCTTAATTGGTAGGTTCATTAATCTATTCTCAATCATAAATTTTCTATTCTATTACTCTCATCTCTCATCTTGGTGGATATTTTACAGATTATTGTGTTGTTTTAATTAAAAAAATCAATATTTCTTTTCTCCTTATTTTGTCGTTCACCCATTTCGATATTATTAACTGAAAATAAACTTTTATCTATTCGACTAACTCAACACTTTCAAGATTATCGGTAAGCAATGTGTAAGCAAATTTTAAGCCTCATTCTTATTGTAAATAAGCAATGTAAGCAAATAACTATAAATAAGCAATCCAATTATCTTAACCAATAAAAATTATCTAATTAAGCAATTCAAAGTAAACATATCTTTCTCATTATTAATAAGCAATTCAAAATTTATTATCTAAGCAATTCACACAACTAAAATAAACAACATTTAAATGTAAATTTGTAAACAACCTCCATATACAACCAACACTACAATCTCCATGTAAATTACAGGTAAATTTACATTAAAATAATATAAATTCAATTTACAAATTTAAATTAAATAAATAGATAGACATTAATTTCGTAAAAGCTTTTGCTTCAAAGCGCAACATGTAGGCAAATTAACCAACAATAAAACTTTTGTATTTATATGATTTAAGCATCAATTTGATTATAAATAAGCAATCGATAAGCCATTAAATAGCAAACTGTATCACTTTAAAAAATAACAAGCTATACAATCAAAACTAAATATTTGATTTTGTATAAATAAGCATACCTCTTGCTTAATAAACTATTACAAGAACCTTTATATGTACCAATATAATTAAATCTTCAGTGCCATAATAAAATTATAAGCATTGTAGTAGTCGTATGTAAGCTTAAATTATGTATAAGATAAGCAACTAATATTCCTTGTTTGATTAAAATTATAATAACAACCTTAATAATACGAATTAAGAACCTTATAAATAATAATTTAGATAAATTCTTGATAGCATAATAATTTAAGCACCTAATAAAACGTATGCTTGATTATGGATATATATAGGAAGATGATTAATGTCATAATTATTTTTCCATAATCATTGCATGAGATAATTAGAGAGTTTTAAGCCAAATCCATAACTACCCTTCATAGTTGACTAATTAGAGATACTAAGCAATTCAATATTCATAACTAAATAAAATGAAATCAATCTGAGGCGTCTAAATAAATTCGATCAAGAGTGTAGGTTGGTTCCTAGTTAACACATAGGGAGTGGTTTCTATTATAACCCTCCCCTATATATATATATATATATATATATATATATATATATATATATATACTTATCTTGAGTTCCCCTTTCGATCTCTACCTCAAAATATAATTTCAACAGCTTACAGAACTTGCACCTTCACATCTTTATTTTTGAAAACACTATATCGAGCATATCAATAAGTTCGTCTATGGATTCCTTTCAAGAATGGAACCACAAAGTGTGTTGATGTGGAAAATGGGTTAGGCAAACAATGTCTTGGACTTTTGATAATAAGGAGATTTATATATTGTTCTTAATCGAATGTATTCGACATTGTGAAATATGTAAAGCGATGATTTTGATAGTCTTTTTTTTTTAATTTCAGAGGAAATTGAAGGATGTGACTTCTTTCAACAGATTGATACTGATTCAATGGGAGGGCGGCAGATGTTATTGGTGAGTCAGTAGAAAGATGAGTCTAGACTTAAGATTGTTGAGGGAAAGCTTGGTAGAAAGACATTGAAGAAGAAGAAAACTGAACAAGAGAAGAGGCAACAGTTCTCATTCTTTGTTAGTTTTAGTCCGTCTTTCTGTCTCATCCATGGAAATTCACTCTCCACCTCCTCTGTAATGGTTGCTTGTAAATCCTTTACCTTTCATGTTGGATTTTTTTTCTAATCATTGCACCATAAACTTCATTCAAGTGTTTCACACTGGCCCATTTATTCCTAAATGGTTTAGTACACAAGTGGTTATCCCTAATGCTCCTGACCTATATAGCGTCAAACATATGCAAAATTTATTGTCCAAATGTTAAATGGACATTTATCCTCGCACTGCACTTGGCATTTTTTTGGACCGTGACCTTCAAATTTCTCCTCCCCCTAACACCATATTTTGTTATTGCCATCCTGAACTCATTTATTATCACAAATTGCATGACAACATAGAATTTGATCTCATCATTCTTGCTTTTAGGGTCATATATTTCATATCTTCCGGAACTTCTTTTTTTGTTCTTCCTCCACCCAATCAATGCCTCAATATCACTCTCATTTGTGTAAGAGCTAAACTCTCGCTATGATCAGTATCACTATCATGAACATAGGGTGGGTCTTCACTCTCAGTCTCCTCACTTTCCTCTGTCCCAACAACATAACCTTGTGCAGGTGTGTGCCCTCTTAACTGGTGTATTTTTTTTTTTCCTATAACTAGTTTAATTACTTCATCCGTTTTCTTATGATCGACATAGAGATCAACTCTACGATGTGGCGTAGACACCTCAAACATATAGTTAACTGAATTATCTTCCCAGAGATTTCCCCCCCCCCCCCCCCCTAATTTCTCTCTTGTCAATTATGCCGCGACTCTGTGTTTAATCGCGGATAATACTAGTGTTTCTATTCATGTTCTTTTAACACTTGTAATTCATATCATGTACACATGTATTTCATGTCATGCCAACTAGTCCTCATGCCACGTGGCAGTCGGCTGTATCAGAAGTCATGTGAGTTTGCCAACGACATTTAAGAAGTGATATAATTTTATTTAATTGAGATATAATTGAGACTTGGTACAATATGGACTTTTGCAACTTATTACAATTGGAGTGCTCTATTAAATTTCCACTATAAATTATTTATTCTCCACCTCTAATATTTTATCTTGTAAATTCTCCGATAAATAGGAGCTTTGAGAAGGTTGTAAAATACACACAAAAAAGAAGAACTAATAAAACTTCCTCCCATTTCCTCTCTACTTGTTCTCTTGTTATTTTCTATTTTATGATATTATCATCTTCAATAATAGTCTTACTTAATATTAGTTTCATAACACGTTATCAGCACGAGTTATTGCTTGGAAAAACGTTAGTATTATTCGGGCTTGAATTTATTTGTACTAACTTATTTTTATTCTATCTTGTAGAGAAAAATAGCGGGAATTGAAAACAAAAAATTCCAGATCCTCGATGTCACTTGCAATAACTATTTATCATGGTGCCTTGATGTTAAATTGCACCTCCAGGGTATGGGATTGGCTACTACCCTGGAATATGTTGAACTTGCTAATGTCGACATTAAAAATGAGGCAAATGCAATGATATTCATGCATCATCATTTATCCGAGGATCTGAAGAATGAATATATACAAATTGAAAGGCCTTTTGAGCTCTCGAAGAAGCTGAAAGACAGATTTGATCACACCAGAACTGTAATATTGCCACAGGCTCAATATGAATGGCAACTACTGAGACTGCAAGATTTTAAATCTGTTGCTGATTATAATTCAGCCTTATTCAAAATTGAGTCTCGACTGGCCTTGTGCGATACACAGCTATCTGAGACTGATAATCTGGAAAAAACATTCACCACGATGCATTCCTCAAATATGGTGCTTCAACAACAATACAGGCAACGACAATTTCAAACATATTCTGAGCTAATTCCAGTTCTTCTCACGGCTGAGAAGACAAATGAATTATTATTGAAAAATCATGAACTACGACTCTCTGGGTCCCATGCCGAACCTGAAGCACATATCAACTCCGGTAGAGCTGCCGGTCGATTCAAGAGCCATGAAAATAGACGGGGCGTGGAACCCGAAGAGCTGGTGAACGTGGTAGCTACCGCCAAAATAATTACAGAAATGACTGCAACGGACGTAACTATCATAATCGTGATAATTATCATTATTCCAGTCAAAATAACTACAGACCAAGGCAGTCAATTCATGGGCATCATGATAAAGGAAAAATGCCTATGGAAAATTCTGGTGATGATCCATGTTATAGATGTGGTATAACTGGACATTGGGCTAAATATTATCGTACTGCCCAACACCGTGTGGATTCATATCAGGCATCAATAAAAAATAAATGAAAAGATGTCCAGGCTCATACCACCGAAACAGTCGAGCCATCCAAAGTTATTGAGGCCAACACATCTGGGAACATATTTGATGAAAATCCTAACCAGGATTGGAAATCACTTGAGCTAGCAGATTTTCTTGAAGATCCTGGGTCAGTGGGACATGACGATAAATGGCTGAAATAAATATTTATGCAATTATATGTCGTATATTTACTTTCTGGCTTGTAATACCCCAATTGTTTTTGTGTTTATTTCTTTACGTATAATACAAATATTAATAAAATCATTTTTCCTATTAGTTTTTCACTATCCGACGGTCATAAATGGCTAGTAATAGTGTTTTAATATTCTATAAATACACAAACACTTCATTCAACAATTCACTCAAACATTCTTACAAAATTCTCAAACACCTTCATCCGATTTTATTCAAAATGATTAATAGATCGCTCGTCTTTATTTCCGCAACGATCTTCATGTGCATCATACTAATATTTTGTGAAGACTTTCCTCCAGAACTATTCTGGATTGCTGTTTCACTTCTTGTTTATATTGTTGGCCTTGTATCGGCACTAGTGATACATCCAAAAATGTATTATTGATTTAAAATAA
Organism: Orobanche coerulescens; assembly: GCA_033398695.1. Taxonomy (NCBI): domain Eukaryota; kingdom Viridiplantae; phylum Streptophyta; class Magnoliopsida; order Lamiales; family Orobanchaceae; genus Orobanche; species Orobanche coerulescens. The sequence goes on along the minus strand of CM065816.1, from coordinate 110,115,915 downwards.
ATAAAAAAATTATGTATGTTTACATTTCCGTTATCAATAAAAAACAAATATTGTGTTTCAAGTCGTAAATATTTATTATATGATGATTATAAAATATTGATTGAACAGGAATACAAATGGAAAATATTGAACATATAAACAATTTTCTTAATGATAGTGCAACAACGTGTTAGGAATACCTCTTAGATTTTGATGATGTCATCCATGTATTGATAAATTATTCAAATGTATGTTTTAAGTACTTGGCAAATTGTAAAGAAGAACCAAATGAGTATCTTCTATAGGCCTTTAAGTTTAGGCTAAGTCAATTTGATCAGTACAAACTCGACTAAGTATGGAACTGCCGTTTATCAGAGAAATTCACAGGCACGTTCATTATCAGAGGAGTTTTGGTCAACGCAAAACATCAGAGAGGTTTAACCAAAACCAAGCTATAGACGAGTTCTGAAGCAGGCGCTAAATCAGACAAGGTTTGGTCAACGCAGAATATCAGAGAGGTTTGACCAAAACCCATCTACAGTCGAGTTATCAGGCGAGATATGGTCAACACAAATATCAGCTGAAGTTTGACCATCATATCAGAGAACATTTCATCAGGTCAAAAAACTTTAGATCAGAGGACTTCATATCAGAGAACTTCAGAGCAGAGAACTTTATCTCAGTGAACTTCTACCAAGATATATCAGAGAAGTTTCACATTAGAGAAGGTTGACTGCACATCAGGCAGGTTTGACCAAGAGATATCAGATAAGTTCTCAGTCAAGTTATCAGCCAAGTTCAAGATACTCAGTGATGCAACGACAATGAAGGAAGCTCAAAGGATCGTACTATAAATATCTGAAGATATGAATTGAGCAAAGTACGATGCGAACAACACTCACAAGCAATCAAAGTATTCAAGGAAATCAAAGCTATCAAAGCAAACAATAGCATCGTGAAAGAGCAATCTTAAACAGTCATATTCGAAGAAGCTCTTTAGTTGGAAAAGACAAAAACTCTTGTCTTTAAAGTTTGAGTTTGGGGTACTTCTGTGAACGAGATTTTCAGAAGTTTCGCGACTGATAAGGCATCCATGGGTCCTTGATTGGAAGATGATAGATAGCTCGAGAAGTTGTTGAGGCATCTACACGTTTTCAATCGGGAGGTGATAGGCATTCAAAGGAGTTGGAACGGACACGGGTTTTCACTGGTTGGAAGCTGTTGCAGCTAGGAAAAATTCATTGTAACCTTTATCACTGGTAGACAGTTATAGTGAATTTATCTCCAACTGGTTTGGAGAGAAGTAGACTAATAGAGGATTACCCCACCTCTGAAACCACTATAAGTGCCTGTGTGATTTACTACTTTACACATCATACTTAACTGTTGCATTCATATTTACTGTTCCATTAGAAGTTAACTGCAGACGACATTAAGTTATCTGTATCGTCATCAGTTGTGTCTTCCACATTATCTGTCTGCAGACGACATAAATAATCTGTACTTATCACAGCTGAGAAACTCACCTGACTTTCAGGAAAGAGTTTTAATAAGTCTATTCACCCCCCCTCTAGACTTATTCCTGATGACTTATGACCTACAAGTGGTATCGGAGAGGTTGGTTCAATTTTACAGAACTAGATCCATATATTGAATATATATTTTTAATCTCTCAGTATAATGGAACACATGCAATACATGCACTCTAGATTACATGTATTCTCTGTTGATGAATATGACTTATGGAAAATAAGAATGTAGGCTCATCTGTCATCCATTCATGATGACATGTGGTGTATCATTGAGGAAGGACCTTTCATCTTTGAGAAGGATAATACACCAGAAGAAATTGCTGCTGGGAAGCCAGAGAAGATTCTCAAGAAGAGGACCGAGATGTCCCCTGAAGAGAGAAAGTTGGCCATCCTAGACAACCGGGCCAGAGATGTGCTGTACCAGACTCTTGAAAAATCAACCATGGTTAAGATCAAGAATTGCAAAAATGCCAAAGAAATTTGGGACACATTAGCTGTAATTTGTGAGGGAACCGAGCCGATAAAGGAACATAAGTTGTCAATTTCTACTCAAAAGTTTGACAACTTCAAAATGAAGAATGGTGAATCAATTGACCAAGTAGACACAAGATTCACTGAGATCATAAATGAAATAAACTCCCTTGGAAATACATATGGCAACAGGGAGATGGCCCAAAAAGTTTTAAGATCTCTCAACCCTGAATGGAGCATGAATGCCGTGGCTATGAGAGAATAAAAGGATCTCGACAAGATAAAGATCCAGGAGCTGTTTTCTGATCTGAAGGCATATGAGTTCGAGCTGCCCTATTCATCATCTAATGAACCAGCTGAAAAGGGAATAGCATTTGCAGCAGAACCAACTGCAAAAAGCCTAGCTGAAGTCAGTCCCCCCAGCCCCTTGAATTTTGAAGAAGAGATGGCTTTCATCATGCAGAGGTTCAGTAATTTTAGGAAGAACTATTCCAAGTATAAGAAGAACTACAAGGACAATCCAAGGAGGAACCAAAAGACTGGCAACTGGAAGGTGGAGTGCTACAACTGCCACAAAACTAGACACATCCAGTTTGACTGTCCAAATCTCAAGAAGGACGAAGGCAAGAAAGAAGTGGGCAGAAAAGAAGACAAGGGAAAAGCTTTCATTGGAGAAAACCAAGAAAGAGTAGAATCTAGCAGTGGATTCTTCTTTGATGATGATGAGGACTATAACTGTCTGATGGCCAACCTAGCTGATGAAGAGGTAACATCTAAACCCTCAATTTCAAATAATGACAGCTCAGACATGTCTCAAGACATTTACTTACATGAATCTGTCAATCAGCTCCTCAAAGACTTTGAGAAATTAAAATATGCACAGTTGACTGTGACAGCCGAGAAAACACAACTGCAAGATGAGAATAGGCAGCTGAAAAATAACTTTGAAAAACTCAGCGTAGAGTTAACAAAAATCAAATCTGAATTTGAAAAACAGGCTGAAAATAAGTTGAAAACCCCGGCTGATAATACTACAGCTGAGAAATCAGCTGCACTTGCTCATGTTAAATGTGAGTTTGCTAAACTGACACAGCTAAGTAATACACAAGCTAAGAAAATAACATCCCTCAAGGCATCTATAACCCTGGATGAATTGTGTAAGAACAAGAGGCCATTTTATTCCAAATCGGGTCTTAGATATGACTCCAACACTCCCTCTAGTTCAAAAACTTATAAAGGGAGAAACAATTGTCCAAGCTGCTGAGCCTACATATAAACTCGTATTTCAAAATAGGCAGCAGTCCAGTCAAAAGTTTAGGCACCAGCCAAAGTTCACAAGGCAGCCACCTAAATAGGAGACTAGGCAATGGCCAAGGCAAAAGCAGCAGCCAAGACATTATGCCAACTATTACCAAAGACTCCCTAAAAACAGATTTCAAAATGGGAAAGGCAAATGGAAACCTAAAGGTTATCAAAATTTTCAAAATGAACAGGTGTGGAAACCCCAACGATTTAACAAATGGTCTCAGCCAATATTTAGAAATGGCCCCCACCACAGATTTTATAAGGCATATCCTGTACACAATCCTAACCAAGGATATAGACCCACACAGCACACACCTTATAGGGGTAAACAACATAACTTTTATAATCCAAGGAGAAATCAATTCTCCAAGAAGCCTACTAACCCCAAAGGACCCACAAAAATTTGGGTACCTAAATCTCTACTTGTCTGATTGCAGAAAAGGTGGAAGGACTACTACCACATCTCCTCAAGTTTAACAATAGGAGGTGAAGAATGGTTTGTAGATTCTGGATGCTCAAGGCACATAACAGTGAATAAGAAGGTGCTTTCAAACTACATCAATGAAAGAGGTCCAGATATAACCTTTGGAGATAGCTCTAGAGGTCAGACAAAAGGTTTTGGAGAGCTGCACAGAGGAAATATAACTATATCCAAAGTACATTATGTCAAAGGGCTCAAATACAACCTATTGAGCATAAGCCAATTCTGTGATGAAAAGAACCTAGTAGTCTTCACCATTTGGAAATGCATGATGATTGATATCCTATCTGGAGAAGTGAAGCTACAAGAATTCATAAGAAGAGATGTCTACATGATAGATTGGAATACAGGCACTCCAAACACCTGTTTTCTATCTAAGACAATAGCTGAGAATGGATGGCTATGGCACAAGAGATTATGTCATCTAAACTTCAAAGCATCACAAGATAAGCTCTCCAAAGCTGGTCAGAGGACTTCCAGAAGAAGTATTCAAGAAGGAAGCTCTCTGTGATGCATGCCAGAAAGGAAAGCAGACCAGAGCATCATTCAAACCAGTTCAGCCTACCACCCTCACCACCAGATCAACTTCATATGGATCTTTTTGGCCCCATCAAGCCAAGGACATTGAGTGGAAGGAAGCATGCCTTAGTAGTAGTGGATGACTACTCAAGATTCACTTGGGTTTTTTTTCTCTATAAAAAGACTGAAACACTAACAAGGTTACCTAAGCTACTAAGGAAGATTCAGAATGAGAAATCCCTCGCCATCATCAAGATCAGATCAGACAGGAGTGGAGAATTTCTCAACAAGGCAATCACTGAGTACAGTGATCAGAATGGAATCCAGCATGAAGTATCTGCCGCAAGAACACCACAGCAAAATGATGTTGCTGAAAGAAGGAACAGAACCTTGAAGGAAGCTGCCAGGTTGTTGGCTACTAAGTATACAGGATACAGCCTGGAAAGTATTTTAAGCAACAAGCTGTACGGTTTTCAAATCTGAGTGTGTAGCTGAAGTCTTGTTAAAGTGAGTTAATGTAAATACAGCAACTAGATATGAAGTGTATACTTAAAAATAATCACGAATATTAAAACAGTAAATGCAAAAGGTAACTAACATGGTAATTAAAGTGGTTCGAGGTAAATCCCTCTACGTCCACTGGTCCTCCACACAGGAGTGAAAATGTTTATTATAAATACTACGTACACAACTACGTATTTTTAATCAAACCTAATCAATATATCGTTCACAAAGATTGATATAATGATCTTAGCCTTCAACCGTTCACACAGATTGGTTTAAGCTTTCACTTGGCTGGCTTCTTCACATACAGTTCCGAAGCTTCGTCTCTTCAATGCAAGTCCGTCACACATAGTTCAGGAATAGCAAGGTTTCTCAGTCCACACAGGGATGATGGGTTTTGTTCAAGGGTAGAACAATAATTGAACAACAAATTTGACTTTCTGAGCTTTCTGATGATGTGTTGTTCAATGTTTGAGCACTTGTATATCTCTTCTTTCAGAATTGCAGTATGCTTTGTAAGATATGTTTGCTCAAATGTATATGATGATAACTTCGTTGTAGTTAATTTCGGCAGTGTCTTGATCTTCAAAGACTGGGGATATATATATATATATATATATATATATATATATATAGCCTTCTTGAATATATCCGTCGAGATAGATCCATTGAGCAGGATTCTGTTCCAACGGGATGATGTGTTTGAATAAAACACGATCCGGATTTTGCGCTAGATTGAAGATCTCTGATGGCTTGATATTTAAATACTTTATCCTATAGTATTTTGTTGGAATGGGGTCGGATATTGCGCCGTGTTGCGGAAGCGTAAATATCAAGTGCGGAAATATAAATGACGCAAGTATTTATAGAGGTTCGGCTATAAGAGAGCCTACATCCTCTCTCGGTGTATCTTTTTCTATAGGATAAGATCAAAACCTCCGCACCTCTCTTCTATCGGTCGAGGGATAACCGTTACAATCACGTCTTCTATTGGTCCGTGATAAACCACTTGTACTTGTCTTTGTGTTGGTCCAAGTTTAACCATTTTCCTTTTCTATCGGACAAGGAATCAACAGCTCTAATTTTCTATGGGTACTAGATAAACCTCACTTAGATATTGATTGCGATTCTAATAATGTTGAATCATTGATCCTAATAACACCAAATCCAATCGTATCTTTTCTTTTACCACTCGTGTATGTTTTCGTGAATTCTCACTCAAACACTTACAATTAAGCTCAATATCAACAACAAGAATATGTATAATAATATCACAAGTATAGACTATTTGCTCAAGGTTATTGTTCTCAAACAATACCATAGGGATGGTATTTATAGGCTCCATCATCAAACTAGCTGTTAGCTGCCAGGGCCATCATTACGTACGCTATATGATCTTCATTACGTACGTAAGCTCCTTTACGTACGTTAACCTTCATTGGTTACGTACGTTAGCCTCTACACAAAACAGTCCAGGGAGTTTCGTCATTTTGGGTTACGTACGTTAGCAATTCTGTATTACGTACGTTATATTACATCACTAATGACGTCATATATCCGTTGCATGCTTTTCTGACTTTGACTCCTCCAACGTTTACTTGTTTGAACTGTGTTACGTACGTTATTCATCTTCCATTACGTACGTAAGCTTCTTCATATTACGTACGTTAACATAGTATTGTTACGTACGTTAGCTTTGATTTTCTCCAGCATTTTGCACTTCATTTTCCTTCGATGCTTGCTTCGTCTCTTCATTGTTTTGTTTTGTTTATCGCCATTAATCATCAAAACACTTTTAATTTATGTATGGAACAAAATGTTCCAACAATCTCCCCATTTTTTATGATTACAAAACAAAACTTCGTCAATGGGATTTACCTGCAAAAATACAAATATATGTATATCTTTACAGACCAAAGTTTTCGACTTTGTCCGTTTCGTTAGAATCTTCTCCCGTTTTTTTTTCGACTCCTTCTTTTCTTTTCTCATTTTTTTTTTTTATTTTTAATTTTTTCATCGTCTTTTCGACGTCTCATCATTTTTCTTTTCCTTCATTTTCGACTTCTCCTTATTTTTGTTCAACTCTTTCGTTTTTCCAATTCTTTTCGTATGCTATCGATTTTCTTCGATTTTTCTCCCCCTTTCACGGTTAATCACATTTTCGACTTCCATTCTCCTATCTCTCCCTCTTTTTGTATTCATCAAAAAAATGCAATAAAATACCAATAAAAAAATTCAATAAATAATGAAATATGCAAAAATAAATACAAGGGTATTAACTCCCCCTGAAATATTATCCGTTTTAAAAAAAATTACTCCCCTGAGTAAATACCAAAAATCGCTGTTTGGGGATCCAACCTATAGTTGGTTTTTGTTTAGAAACGTAGACGATATTTGAAACGATTGTTCCTTTAGGAACCCAAATTTTCTTAATTTTTATCGTCCGTCTTGGGCTTTTGCAACTTGAAATATGATGCCGATTTTTAAACACTTTTCACAATGGGGTATCTTGAAATTAACGGATTCGTTTTTCAAACGAGTTTTGAACCCTAACCCCTCTTTATTCAAAGTAATTTTTGAACACCAAGCATTTGTTCAAATTTCTCGTTTCCGCGCGAGAATTTCTTTGTCAAAGATTTAAGCTGGGTTTGGATTTTAGCGAGATCATTCTTCAAAATATTTTCATTTTTAATACACTTTGAATGATCGATTTCAACAAATTTTCCCTTTTCGATAATTTTGGAATTTTCAATTTCTAAAGATTTAATTTTAGACTTGAGGGATTTGATTTCCGATAATACATTTTGAAAATCCGTATGAAGTAATTCAAATGCATCAAAAAGTTCATCATGGGAGGATGTACTAACCTGGCTTTCGACGTCGCTGTCGTCGAACGAACTCCGGGCCATGAGAGCGAGATTATTTTGTTCGAAAAATTCGTCGTCTTCGTCTTCATCGCTCCATGTTGCCACGAGGACCTCCTTTTTGGGTTTAGCACGGCAATGTTTAGCGAAGTGGCCTGGTTTTCCACATTGTTGACTAGAGTTGTCGAATTTCTTCGTTTCGCTCGAGATATCATTCTTCCTCCAGTTTAATAAAGTTTGGAATTTATTAATATTCTGGGCATAATATGCCGCTTCTTCGTCGCTTTCCTCCGCCGGAATTTCTTCTTTATTTCTCGATATCTTTGCCTTCATGGCTAACGATCGTTCCTTCGGCTTTGGCTTGACACTTCGTGATTTTAATACAATCTCATAATTGATTAGTGAACCAACAAGGGCACTAAAATCGAGCTTGTTGAGATCTTTGGATTCCATAATCGCGGTCACGGTGTCGTCCCATTCGCTAGGTAGTGATCGTAAAATTTTCTTGACTTTTTCACTACTAGACAATGGTTTTCCGAACGAAGCAAGTCCATTAGTGGTAACTGAGAATCGGTCGAACATATTGGTGATGGACTCATCACCTTTCATCATAAATAACTCGTAGTCGTGGAGAAGCATATTGATTTTCGTCTCTTTGACTTGAGTTGTCCCTTCGTGTGTGATTTCGAGAATTTTTCATATTTCTTTCGCACTCTCACACGATGAGATTCGATTGACCTCTTCCGGATTTAAGGCACAAAATAAGAGTTGAGTAGCCTTACAATTTATATGGTCATTTTTTCAATCGGCATCGTCGTATTCTTCGAAAGATTTGAGCGTACCGTCGAATTTGAGAGGAATTTTCGGGCCAAGGCAAATAATGTTCCAAATCTCTATATCGTAGGCACGAATAAAGATTGACATCTTTTTCTTCCATGTCAAATAATTTGAGCCATAAAAGAATGGTGGTTAGTTGAGAGCAAGGCCTTCGACAGGAGCAAACTGAAACGCCATTGGATCTTTTTCTCCTCGGATGTTAAGCCGTGTAATGGAGTACCGCTCCGATACCAATTGTTGGAATGGGGTCGGATATTGCGCTGTGTTGCGGAAGCGTAAATATCAAGTGCGGAAATATAAATGACGCAAGGATTTATAGAGGTTCGGCTATAAATGAGCCTATGTCCTCTCTCGGTGTATCTTTTTCTATAGGATAAGATCAAAACCTCCGCACCTCTCTTCTATCGGTCGAGGGATAACCGTTACAATCACCTCTTCTATTGGTCCGTGATAAACCACTCGTACTTGTCTTTGTGTCAGTCCAAGTTAAACCGTTTTCCTTTTCTATCGGACAAGGAATCAACCGCTCTAGCTTTCTATGGGTACTAGATAAACCTCACTTAGATATCGATTGCGATTCTAATAATGTCGGATTCTTGATCCTAATAACACCGAATCTAATCGTATCTTTTCTTTTACCACTCGTGTATATTTTCGTGAATTCTCACTCAAACACTTACAATTAAGCTCAATATCAACAACAAGAATGTGCATAATAATATCACAAGTATAGACTATTTGCTCAAGGTTGTTGTTCTCAAACAATACCATAGGGATGGTATTTATAGGCTCCATCATCAAACTAGCCGTTAGCTGCCAGGGCCATCATTACGTACCTATATGATCTCCATTACGTACGTAAGCTCCTTTACGTACGTTAACCTTTATTGGTTACGTATGTTAGCCTCTACACAAAACAGTCCAGGGAGTTTCGTCATTTTGGGTTACGTACGTTAGCAATTCTGTATTACGTACGTTAACATTACATCACTGATGACGTCATATATCCGTTGCATGCTTTTCTGACTTTGACTCCTCCAATGTTCACTTGTTTGAACTGTGTTACGTACGTTATTCATCTTCCATTACATACGTAAGCTTTCTCATATTATATACGTTAACATAGTATTGTTACGTACGTTAGCTTTGATTTTCTCCAGCATTTTGCACTTCATTTTCCTTCGATGCTTGCTTCGTCTCTTCGTTGTTTTGTTTTGTTTATCGCCATTAATCATCAAAACACTTTTAATTTATGTATGGAATAAAATATTCCAACATATTTAAATATATCTTCTTAAACGGGACTTTGACTTTAGCGAATACCAAAGATTCCTTCTTGTCCTGTTTGGATACTGTATGGAATGATAGTTGTATTGTCGATTCGAGACAGCTTCCATACTTAGTCTTATGATACTCCTTTGCTGTATGATTGATTCACTGTATGTTGGGGCTACGAGATGTCTTCGATACAGGTTGACACCTTTGATCAGCTTTTCGATACAGCTGTTTGCTGTATGCTGGATTGGCACATTGTCAAAACATTCTGTCAAGCCTTTCGATACAGGGACTGTTTATCCCAAAAATTTCGATGCAGGGATTGTTATCCCAATAATTTCCCCTTTTTTGATAATTTTCCAAGTCCTTCCAAGTCTTCCTTTTAGAATCTTATGATGTTATTCAAACATCCTTGATGATGCCAAAACTTTGACACTTACCATCTTGAAGGAGGGCAGACTTCTTGGTCTTCTGTTCGAATGTTCTCGCCTTCAGCGATTAGCCTAATACTAGGAACTGCTTGCAGGCAAGTTCAGCTTTTATCAAAAGAGTGTTACATGATTAAACTTATGATTGGCGCGCAGGCACGATCTTACATTGTATTCTAGATACATACAACTTAAACTATGAACTGTTCGCAGACAAGTTCTTACATCTTATGTATTAAAATAAGTTTCATACTTATATACAGCAAGAATAAGTCAAGTGTTTGTAAACATACAAGAACACACGAGTTGTAATATTTCAAGACAGACAAATATTTTATTGATATTGAAACAAAGAGTACAATATTTTGCTGTTTTGAAAATAAAATTACAAAAATAATACAAAGAAATTCAACTCCTGTAATCTGAGTGTCTCCATGGCCTATTAGGGTCATTCTTGGTATTCTTCCACCAGTTCTGATGAGCATCCCTGTCTCGATTCAGATATAATGCTCGTCCATCATATGACTTATCGAAGACTAGGATCCAATCTTTTGGATGGGTAACCAAGTCACATTTTCTATACCTTGACTTCATCTGCTGCTTTAGCGGGAGCGTTCCTTGTTCCAACCTTTTCTTGAACTCCTCTGCGGCTTCCTGTACCGTCCTACATCTATTGAATAATGAGGATTCTCTGATAAGAACAACAAAGTGTCTTAGCAGTTTATTCCTCCTCCAGTTCTTGATCTCTTCAGCAGTAGGCTGTCGGTCGGCTGGGAGGTTCATAGCTTGAGGCTTTTGAACTAGGCTCTTCCAATGATACTTAGGATCCTATAATTCTAGTCGATCTCCCTATATTCTAACGTTCGGCGTTGAAATACGGGCTATATCAGCAGTGATGGAGTCTTCAAAAGGAGCTAACATTTCCTTCTCTTGCTCCAGCCTTGTTCTCCTAGCAGCTTCCCTCGATTCTTCCCCCTTTTTGGCGTCATCAAGGTATGACACCTTCTCATCAAGTCTTTCCAGGATTTGCAAAGTATCATCCTGTTTCGTCTCAAAATTTGTCATTTTCTCAACAAGGGAGGAGAGCACCTGCGACATATCATGAATTTTCTTGTCGTGGGCTCGAAGCTGGGAACCGGTTTCAATCATAGTTGATGCTGTTTTAGCCTCGAACACGCGTAGATTTGATTGTTCTTCTCTCAGTATCTGCTCCTGTTTTTCCTTCAATTGGCTCAGGACCTACTTGAAGACGTGTGGCAGGATAGTGAAGGCTTCTTCCACTCGGGAGACTTCGTACCTTATACCTGTCATCTCTTCAACGGCAAATGTGTATAGCCAATCAAGAGCTTTTTCCACGGAATATAGAGCGTTGACGGCATCCTGGATGAAAATAGTTTGGAGTCCAAGAGCATGTAATCACTCTTTCCTTGTGGCAGTCCTAGGAGAATCTAGTTGGGCAAAATCGTCAACTTCATTCAACCTTCTCAAGTTCACATTGGGGTGTGAATTGAGTTGGACATCCTCGGGTAGTATACCGTCGTCAGATTCCAAGGCGGTTGAGGGTCCGGGAGTATCAGATTCGGGCTCTGCGATAGGGGGTACTGCATCCTCCTGTGCTGAAGTGGTTTCTGAAGACATGGATACAGGAGGGACTGATTCCTCCTGCTGTCTCTCAGCTTCCGCCTGCTCCTGAAGAGGGATTGATTCCTCGTGCGGGATGCGTTGGATTCTTCTTCGTCTAGGGCGGCGACAGGCTCGGGTGCCTGTTGCGAAACAGATTGTTCCTCCGCGACATGAGGGACTGAATCCTCGTTGTCGGGAACAGTGTCTTGTTGATGGGGAGGTGATTGATGTTGACTGGAAGTTCCTGCGCCCATTTGAAATTCAGATTCTTCGTGACTCATTCTTAGACCAGCCTGTAGGGCGTCGTCATCATCGTCCGAGTCGGGATCTGATTTTGGACTTTCGGGAGATTCCACGGACTTAGCTTTTCCTTTCTTTCGTGCTTCGGCTTTTTCAAACAGATGGCTTTCAATAAGCTCTTTAACGCATAGGTTGTCCCATCGGATCACGACAGCAACATCTTGAGCGTCTGTCACTTCCAAAACAAATCTCTCTTCGTTGCTCCATTCGCTCCAGTTGTACAGGTTGTTGTATGGAGCAAGTCTATAATTCTTCCATTGGACAAACTATTCATAAGCCTGTTCAATATGCATAGAGAGTAGGGTTTTGGTAATAATTGTGTCCGGGGAGGGGCTGCGTACAGCGCCTGGGTCCGCTGTAGGCATGGGTTTCTCTACAAGTGTACGATGCTATATCGGAGAGGGATCCCTTACTGGGGTTGGTACCTTGATGGGAGATGGATCCTTAACGGGTGTGGAATCCCGTATAGGAGAAGTAGCTTTTGGCTCCAAAGTGGCAGCCGACTCGCCAGAGTCTTGTATGTTGGCAGATGTCTGAGCATCCGTCATAGCCGCCAAAGGCTCGGGATCTACAGTATCGACAGTAGTAGGCATATTTTCTACGGGGTTTGGGCCCTGGGGGATTTGTTCAGTGGGTTGAGCCACGGAAGGAGCGCCTTGGAGGTTTCTGTAGCCTTAACTTTTGAAAGCCTCCTTAGCTTCCTTTTCGGCTTCTCAACAGCAACTGGAGTTTTGCTGTGAGATCTTTTTCTATTCCTTGAAGTCTCCTCGCTCTGAAACTTCGAAGATACGTCCCTTGGGTCGGCAGAAAGGGGCAATTTGCAGACATAAGGCATGTTTGCAATAAGGGGTCCTTTCTTGAAGACGGTGGGTCTGATGCTTCCCATATAAATGCGAGAAGTGATCTTCTTTGCTTTTTCATCTTGCGGAACACCGCATTTGGTCAGAATATAATTGAAAAGCAAACTAAAGGATTTCTTCTGCGAGGCAGGCTTAGAAAATTCTTCCTGCAAGCGTTTGAGGATGATTTGACACCAGTTGACCTTCTCACAGGTCATAATTGCAACCATCATCCTGAACCTAAGATTGATGCACATCTCGAATGCACCTGTTCTATTCTCAATAACACGGCAACAGAAATCATGTAAATAGAAAAAAGGTAAACAAAATTTCTTCTTATGGCAAGAGGTGTGAACCGTTTCCACCGATGCTGAACTGGTAAACAAGCCATAGTAAGCGGTTAACAGTTCTTGGGACCCAAAGGTCTCAAGATCTTCCATTGACAGGCCATCAGCAGGAAGCTTGTAGAGATTATGTAGAAGCTCCTGGTCAACACGGATCTCTACTCCACGAATGACGGCTGTGATGTCAGCAACATGTCCTCCCTGAGACAGTGAAAGGAAACGAATAGCAGCATTGAGGTAGAACTCCTCAACCAGATGAACATCAAATCGTTCAGCAGAGTGGCTGCCAAGGCGATAGAGGCCTTGTTGACGAATCCTAGTGATGACGTACTCCATCGATTCGACGTCATCCATTTCGGAACAAAAACGTTTAAGCACGACAGATCTAGAAAAGATCCGTCCGTCGATGATGTTGGGGGATTTCTTGAGAGAGATGAAAGAGGTCTGAGAAGATGCCAATGATGATTCTCGAAGAAAAGTTAAAGAGATTTCAAAGAGAATGCAGTAAACACAAAAAGGTTTGTAGGCTGTATGCTCAAGAACTCTTCCAATATGCAAAAAGCGTAAAGAGTCTCAAATGGCTTTTACAGTCCTTTTATAGTGGGCAGCGAAGAAAGGTTTTCAGAGACTAAACGGTCAAATTTAAGGGATGGGAACCATTATTTGAAATGAACGATCACGATGGACTGAGTGTAACTGGTACAACTTATCCATCTAATTTGAAATAAGAGCGGGTCCCACTTCTGACTTATTAAATTACCCTTATTGCCTGAAACGGTGGTGTACAATTAATAAAAAAATTTGAAACGTCGCGGCTTTGAAGATATCAATGTCCAGATGTCGTGTAAAGCATTTAATGCAAACGACTTCTAATAATAACAGGGCACGTGGACATAAAATATTGCTTAAAATAAATAACATGATAATTGATTTCCCATTGTTGGTGTTGTATCCGCGAAAATACAGCGTTCCCCCTTAAAAGGTACATACAGGTTTCAATTCGATACAGCAGCTTTCGGATTAATGCTGTATTCTTGGGTCGTACTGTATTACCCTTTAATTATTGTACACATCAGCTGTAGGATAATTCATATCGCTTGGTTCCTACAGTGCTGTTCTGATAGACTGACTGTACAGATAACTAACGGTGGATACTGTATTCTTGGGTCTTACAGCATTCCCTCTCAATTGCTGAGTAAAAGAATTAAAAACTTACAGGGAGTTAGGCTATAGGAATCCTAATTCATGTCGAAGCATGCAGAATCTTGTTGTGTCGAGAGGTTTGGTGAAGATGTCGGCTAACTGGATATCTGTATGAACTTTTTCCAGCCGAACATCCTTGTTCTCAACACGATTCCTAATGAAATGATGCTTCATGTGAATATGCTTGGTGCGCGAGTGCAATACAGGGTTGTGAGTGATAGAAATTGCACTCGTGCTATCGCACATAATCGGCATTTCTTTGGCTTCAATTCCATAGTCTGACAGCTATTGTTGCATCCAAAGGATCTGCATACAGCAACTACCAGCAGCATAGTATTCTGATTCAGCTGTTGAAAGCGAGTTTGCCAATTGTTTCTTGCTAAACCAAGACACCAGTCTAGGTCCAAGAAAGTGACAAGTTCCACTTGTACTCTTCATATCTAGCTTGCAACCTCCGATATCTGAGTCGCTGTAGCCAACTAAATCGAATCCGCCTTCTTTAGGATACCATAGTCTTACATCGACTGTTCCTTTGATGTATTTTAGGATTCGTTTAGCTGTTGTGAAGTGTGATTCTTTAGGTGATACTTGATATCACGCACACACTCCCACAGCAAACTGGATATTGGGCCTGCTAGCCGTTAGGTACAGGAGTGAGCCAATAAGCTTCCTGTAGAGTGATTGATCAACCGACTTTCCAGCTTCATCAGCACTAATTTGCACGGAAGTGCTCATGGGGGTTGACGATGATTTGGAGGTATTCATTCCAAATTTGTTGAGAATCTCCTTGCTGTATTTTTCCTGGTTGATAAAAATCCCTGTAGGCAACTGCTTTACCTGCAACCCTAGGAAATAATAACGTTCTCCCATCATACTCATCTCAAATTTACTTTGCATGAGATGAGAGAACCTTTGACATAAAGCAAGGTTAGTTAAACCAAATATTATATCATCCACATAGATTTGAACCATCATGAGGTCATCACCTTCCTGTATTCTGAACAAGGTCTTGTCCACAGTACCTTTCTCGAATCCATTATCGGTTAGATATTGGGACAGAGTCTCATACCATGATCTAGGGGCTTGCTTAAGTCCATACAGTGCTTTCCTTATCCTGTATACTAGGTCTTCGCCTTCTGGATTGACAAACACTGGTGATTGTTCAACATATACTTCTTCAGCGAGGTCTCCATTTAGGAATGCACTTTTGACGTCCATTTGGTATACAATGAAGCTCTTATGGGCGGCAAAGGCTAAAAATATCCTAATGGCTTCTAGTATGGCTATAAGGGTAAATGTCTCATCGTAGTCTATGCCTTCTTCCTGTATGTAGCCTTGGGCGACTAGTCGGGATTTATTCTTGATAATAAGTCCATTTCTATCCTTCTTGTTTCTAAATACCCATTTGGTTCCAATTACTGATTGATCCGTAGGTCTGGATACAAGATATCATACATTGTTTTTGAGAGCTTCTTTGGTAGAAACAGGTTCGGATTGTGCTAAGAATACAGAAATGGTGCACATATTTAGTCTTCTAAGCTCGGATAGAGATTTCCATTCAGGAAATGGAGATATTTCTGACTCAGGGTCTTCTTGCGCACATAGTACATTTCCTTATGTACTCTGTATTCTCCTACGAGTAGAAACACCAGCATCAATGTTTCCTATTATTAACTCTTGTGGGTGATCTCTCAACCATCTTATATTGGGTTCTAATTCGGGGTCCCATACCGTATCTTGAGTTGCTGTAGTTTCGGCTTCAGCTTGTACAGCATCGGCTTCATTTACATCAATTCTTACAGCTGCGGGGTTGATTTCTAAGTCAACGACAGGTTGGATAGGAGTTGGTGGATCTATGATGGAAAGTTGTTGGATGTTCTGAGAAAGGTCTTCTACTCCTGTAGGATCATGGTGAGGTTCATCGAACACTACATGAAATGATTCCTCAATTATTAGCTTCCATTTATTAAAGATCCTGTAAGCTTTGCTAACAGAGGAATATCCAACAAATATCCCTTTATACGATTTCTCATCGAAGGTTCTAAGTTGATCCTTACCGTTGTTCAAAACGTAACACCTGCATCCAAAAATGTGAAAGTACGAAACTAACGGAGTTTTGTTGTTCCATACCTCGTAAGCTGTTTTGTTGTGATGCTTGTTGATGATACAACGGTTTTGTGTGTAGCATGCTGTATTGGTGGCTTCGCCCCAGAAATGCTGTGGTAATTTGCTTGCGGCAATCATTGTCCTTTTTACTTCCTTCAGCGTCCTGTTCTTTCGCTCAGCAACACCATTTTGTTGAGATGTGCGGGCAGCTGAGTATTCGTGTTGTATCCTATTTTCCGAACAGTACTGCTCTATAAAGCGGTTAGTGAATTCTGTAGCTCTGTCGGAATGAATGGACATGATACTCGACCCTTTTTCATTTTGAAGCTTTCTCAGGTGCTCGGGCAGCTTTGATGTTGTTTCCTTCTTCTTGCTTAGGAAAATTGTCCAAGCATACCTGGAATAATCATCAACAATAACGAGACAGTATTTCTTACCTCCCAAACTTACCAGGTCTACAGGACCATAGATATCCATATGTGACATTTCCAAAACTCTGTGGGTGGAAAGGTAGGATTTGCTTTTCAGGGTGGTCTTGATTTGCTTGCCTTTCTGACAGGGTCCACATACGCTGTCTTTTTGGAATGAAACGTTTTGCAATCCTCTAACCATTCCCTGTCTGGAGAGTTTTTTGATAGTATTGAAGTTGATGTGTGACATCCTCTTGTGCCATTGCCAGCTTAGATCTGTAGTGCCTTTGGCAACAAAACAAGGAATTGTGGAGCTCGTAGCCATCCAGTCAGCAATATACATATTACCTGATCTGCTTCCTGTGAGCACAACTTCTTTGGTTAGAATGTTCTTGACTCTACAGTGATCTATATAGAACTTAACCGAGAACTGTTTGTCACAGAACTGGCTAATACTAAGTAGATTGTACTGTAAGACTTCAACATAAGCTACATCGGTGACTTTGAATTTTCCTACAAGTAGGGTTCCCTTCCCTCTTGTTCTTCCTTTAGATTTATAACCGAAGTGCACTTTTGGACCGCGACCTTCTATGAAATCTGATAACTTACTTTTATCTACTGTCATGTGCCAGGAACATCCGCTATCGAAGTACCAAATGTCCTTCTCCAAAATATCCTGTAGCAAACAAATTAGGTAGATTTAGGTCCCGTTTGATTGTTGGGTCCATGGATGTTAGTGCCTTTAGGTACCCAGATTTTCCTGACAGCAATAGGTTTACTGTAGGATGGTTTAGGTCCGTAAATGCGATTTCTACACGGGGCATATATGTAGTTGCTATAACCATGATAATTATTATGCATGTACAATTCAGGGCTATTATTAGTCCAGTACAAATGCTGTCTTGGAGGTGGAGCCATTTTCTTTGGCCTAACAGCTTGCTTTCTGGGTCTCCAGTTAGATTCCCAATGCTGTTGTCGATACTGTGTGGAAACTTTCTATCGCGATGAATGACGAGGCTCCTGTATCCAATACCTAGGCATGCTGTACTAAAAGTACTAATGTGCGGGCCTTTGATTTTTGGATACAGCCTTCTTTCTGAACGGCTATTGGCGCTGTTGATATGCTCGGGAACATGCTGTTGGGTACGCCTTATAAGTCTGAATGGCTGGTGATTCTGCTGTCTGGTATATGACTGTGGTGGCGGAATGGCAGCTTTTGTTGTTCGCAGTGCAACGGGTTCCTTCACATGACTCTGAACTTTTTCCGATACAGGAATGGGTTCCACACCCCCGACAAACACAGTACTAGTTTTCCCTTTATTGGAAAATGAGCTGTATCCTAAGCCACTTTTATCATGAGCATGTTGCCCAGTGCTTAGAATTTCTTCCATTCTTTTGGATGATTTCTCGAAAGATTTCAGAATGGTCTCAAGTTCTCCTTCTCGTTTTTCGAGAGTTTTTACTTTGGCTTGAAGCATAACAAAATCATTTATATTGCTTTCACTATGAGATTTAGTCTCACTTAGTTCATTAGAAAGTTGATGATTGCTCTCCATGAGTTTTTCATACTCGACTTTGCTGTTTTCAGAATCAATAGACATATTTTCGTAATTTACTTTCAGCAAGTCGTTTTCTTCTTTCAGCTCTAAGTTAGAAAGTTGAAGCTATATATTTTCATTTTTCAATGTCTCATGGGCCATTTGAATGGTCTTAAACTCATTCATCGTGTTTGCAAAAGTATGAGATGCATTGGAGGGAATAGCTGAAGTTGAGCTAACCTCATCATCGCTATCTTCATCTTCCGGAATGTCCTTGGCCATAAAGCACATATATGATTTATCTTCGAAATCATCATCAGATGAATCACTGTTAGTGACTACCTGAAGACATTCTTCGGATTTTGATGGTGCGGGAGAGGCTTATGATTCACCAATCAGGGCCTTGAGCTTGTTTTTCCAAGCACGTCTTCTTTCATCCTTTTCTTATTGCTCGGCTTCTGGCAACCTTTGAACTTTGGGATGAGGACATTTATTTGCATAATGCCCTGGTTTCCTGTAATTATAATATAGGTTAGCATCACCAGAGGAAGTTTTAGTACTTACCTTGTGTACAGGCTTGGGCCTGTATTGAGTCTTTCCCGACTGCTTGATAAACTTCTTGAACTTATGCATGAGGAGTGCCATTTTCATCTTGTGATAGGATGTCGTCGTCGCTGTCAGCATTCTTATGAATGGGCTTTGATGAGCTCGGCATACTGTGTCTTCGGTTGGATACAGCGGCTAAGGCTGTAGTTCTGGCGGAAGATTCTTCAGCTTTCTCTCTCCTGTCTATATCGTACTCAAATGCTTTGAGGTCAGAAAACAGATCAAAAGTAGATATTTCACTAAGATTGCACGACACACGCATAGCTGTGGTCTTAATGTCCCATCGGGAAGGGAGTGATCTGAAAATTTTTAGTTTTTTCTCCCTTTGGGTATAAATCTTGCATAATGCTTCAAGTTCACCAACAATGCCAGTGAATCTGAGGTCAAGTTCCTCAAGTGTTTCAGTTGGTTTCATTTCAAAAGATTCAAATTGCCGAGTTAATTTTGAAATCTTGTTTTCTTATAAGAGCTCAGTTCCCTCACAAATTAACTTGAGTTTATCCCAGATATTCTTGGTTGATATACAGCTGTTTATCTTAGAGAATGTGCCTTTGTCAAGAGTGACAAATAGCGCATTCTTCACGACATTGTCGAGGTTGGCGCGCTTTCTTTCGTCAGAAGTCCATTGTTCGCGCTCTTTTTCAAGCATCTCTGCATGAGCCTGGCCTTCAATCCTTGGGGCCGGATTTACCTTCATAATCTTTATGGGGCCATCATGTATGACAAAAATTATCTCTTTGTGTATTGCTGCAAGATAAGCCTCCATCCTAATTCTCCAATCATCAAATTCGTTAATAGAAAACATAGGAACTTTATTGATCAATGATGAATCCATATGAGAGTGTAGTGAAGAAAAGGACTGTTTTTCAAAAATAAGTGATTTAAGGATCTGAATCAATCAAAAATATGACTGATTCTTTTTAGAATCAACCGCTCCGATACCAATTGTTGGTCCCAAGAATGATGAAGACTATCATCACTGTACCAACACGGGTCTTTTCTAGCGCGTTTTGTCCTCACTCACGCGCACTTGAGAAACTTCCCAGGGGGTCACCCATCCCATAACTACTCCAGGCCAAGCACGCTTAACTTTGAAGTTTCTATGAGATGGCTACCAGAAAAGAAGATGCATCTTGTTTGTATGAGTAGTACAAATCAATTCATTTAACCACTTTCTAGTGGCTGTGCAGAGCCCCGTACTCAGCGAAAGGCGGACATGGGCTGCACCACTAGGATGCCACGGGTCGGGATGTTAAGCCCGGCCAGTTACGTTCTCCCGAGTCGAAGGTGAGGACGTTGGATACCAAAGTATTCCCAACAATTCCCCCCCCCCCCCAAGCGTACGCCAGAAGACTCGAACCCGCGCCTCACTCTGATACCACTTGTTGGCCACTAAGTATACAGGATACAGCTTGGAAAGTGTTTTAAACAACAAGCTGTACGGTTTTCAAATCTGAGTGCGTAGCGGAAGTCTTGTTAAAGTGAGTTGATGTAAATACATCAACTAGATATGAAGTGTATACTTAAAAATAATCACGAATATTAAAATAGTAAATGCAGAAGGTAACTGACACGGTAATTAAAGTGGTTCAAGGTAAACCCCTGTACGTCCACTAGTCCTCCACATAGGAGTGAAAATGTTTATTATAAATACTACGTACACAACTACGTATTTATAATCAAACCTAATCAATATATCGTTCACACAGATTGATATAATGATCTTAGCCTTCAACCATTCACACAGATCGGTTTAAGCTTTCACTTGACTGGCTTCTTCACACACAGTTCCGAAGCTTCGTCTCTTCAATGCAAGTCCGTCACACAGTTCAGGAATAGCAAGGTTTCTCAGTCCACACAGGGCTGATGGATTTTGTTCAAGGGTAGAATAATGATTGAACAACAACTTTGACTTTCTGAGCTTTTAGCTGATGATGTGTTGTTCAAAGTTTGAGCACGTGTATATCTCTTCTTTCAGAATAGCAGTATGTTTTGTAAGATATGTTTGCTCAGATGTATATGATGATAACTTTGTTGTAGTTAATTTCGTCAGTGTCTTGATCTTCAAAGACTAGGGATATATATATATATATATATATATATATATATATATATAGCCTTCTTGAATATATCCGTTGAGATAGATCCGTTGAGCAGGATTCCGTTCCAACGGGATGATGTGTTTGAATAAAACACGATCCAGATTTTGCGCTAGATTGAAGATCTCTGACGACTTGATATTTAAATACTTTATCCTTTAGTATTTAAATATATATTCTTAAATGGGACTTTGACTTTAGCGAATACCAAAGATTCCTTCTTGTCCTGTTTGGATACTTTATGGAATGATAGCTGTATTGTCGATTCGAGACAACTTCTATACTTAGTCTTGTGAGACTCCTTTGTTGTATGATTGATTCACTGTATGCTTGGGCTACGAGAAGTCTTCGATACTCGTTGACACCTTTGATCAGCTTTTCGATACAGTTGTTTGCTGTATGCTGGATTGGCACTTTGTCAAACATTCTATCAAGCCTTTCGATACAGGGATTGTTTATCCCGACAATTTCGATACAGGAATTGTTATCCCAACACAGGTCAATGATTGCTGAAGCTGACCTGCCAAAGAGGTTCTGGGCTGAAGCTGTCAACACAGCATGCCATACTCAGAACAGGAGTATGATATTAGCGAGACATGGCAAAACTCTATATGAGGTTTGGAATGGCAGAACACCAACTATTGCATATTTTCATATATTTGGTTGTAAGTGTTTCATCCACAACAATGGTATAACCCAACTAAATGCCTTTGATGCTAAAACTGGTGATGGTCTTTTTTTTTAAGAAAAAGTGTCCAGTGAGGACGGGGGGTTGAGGCGGGACCCACCAACCTGTAGATAAGAAGAAATCAAGAAATACAAAGTATCAGCCCCGAATTATGACCAAAAATGGGCCATAATTCGGGTCCAAACATCGAAGAAATATACGGCCCGCTAAACAAATACAAAGTGCACCACAAACCGTGGCCTAATGTGCGGACCCGTAGACTAAAATGACACCAACTCCGAATTATGACCAAAAATTGGCCATAATCCGGAACCTAAAATCTAAAATCTAAAGTGCCTACGGCCCGCTAGATCAATACAAAGGTGCACCACTAAAACTGTGGGCTAACGTGCGGACTAATAGGCAAGCAAGCAATCAATAAAATAAAAACCTATCTAAATCAAAAAGACGGATAACCAAGCTGATCCATCCGTATAAGGGAGAAAAGAAACGGAGGAGCAGTATCGTAAGTATAAGTCTGAATGACGAGGGATGACATGCCGAGCGCAGAAAGATAGTCGGCCGGCCTGTTGCCCTCCCGGAAAATGTGAGTGACTCTGAACTGAATATCTCTGAGAATGTGTCGGATACGCATAAGAGTGTGACAAACTTGCCAAGAGCCCCGATGGCCAGATGATAGCAGGGTCACCACAACAGCAGCATCAAGCTCAATCCAAACATGTCTCGATCTCTGGGAAGCTAGAATCAATCCAATCGCCAACGCCTCAACCTCAGCATCAAAACTCGAAGAGGCCTGAAAAGAGGAATGGAAAGCAAGAAGGAGCTCTCCGTGGTGATCTCTAATCAGACCTCCCCCACCCGCAATTTGTGTGTCTCTATCGAACGAACCATCCGTGTTCAGCTTGATCCAAGGGGTCTCGGGTCGAAGCCAAACCACCGGGACGGGGCGATGAGTCTGAGCGGGGGAAGATGTAGCTCGCTGGAAACGATCAGGCGGTGAGCAACCCGCCCAGAACTCAGATGAAATAAGCCCCGAAGAAGCCAATAAAGCAACATGGCGCTCCACCTGCACAATAACATGAGACGAAATAAAAGTAACCGCCCTATGCTTTGCACTATTCCTTTCTGTACAGATGAACCAAAGGATCAGACAAGGAATAATGAAATTCGCGTGCCTAAAGTGTGTGCCGTGTGCGAAAAAACTCAGGAGCTCAAAAATATTCTGAGTATGAGGTAGGGATAAATGTGTCCATGCGCCAAAATACTCCCACACGTCACGAGCCACATCACTCTCTAAGAAAAGGTGGGCAATGGTCTCAGTATGGTAGGTCTGGGTAAGGGTATGCGAGCAACACAAACATCTAGAAGCCAGTGAAATGCCCCTCCTCTGTAGAATGTCATCAGTCGGTATCCGTCGCATGAGAAGTCGCCAAATAAACACCGAAGTGGTCGGTGTAAGTAAGACAGTCCAAATGGCCCCGTAAACAAGATTAGCCTGATCCCTCACCCTGATGTGAGACCAAGCCGACGACAATGAGAACACACCCGAAGAGGTAAGAGTCCAGCACATACTATCTGAATCCTCCTCGGCGATAGGAATCGCGGAGATCTCCTGGATGAACTGAGGGGTAAATCCTAGCTCCTCTCCAACAATAGACTCCAATCTACCCATGTCCCACATCCCATCAACCCATAACTCATGAATCCTAAGATGGGATCTACCAGTAACCTGTTGAAAAGAAGAAATAGGCATATCCCCAATCCAAGTATCGTCCCAAAAGCTTACCTCCCCGCAGCCACGACCAAGAGTCCAGTGGATGAACTTCTGAGCCTCAATACCCACACGGAGGAGACGGCGCCAAGGGTGGCTGGCACGAGCTTTAAGAGCGGTGCGCATAGGCGTATAGAGGCCAGCATAGCAGTTTTTGCGGAGCATAAACTGCGCCCACAGAGACGTGCCCGCGCGAAGGCGCCACCAGAGCTTATAACTAAAATCTATCGCCATATCCGAAAGGCTCCGAATCCCGAGGCCTCCCTCAGAGACCGGACGACAAATCTGCCGCCAACGGACCCAGTGCGTCTTCCTCTTCGGACCAACAGCACCCCAGAAGTATCTCGCAATGATCTACTCGAGCTCCTGGATAATGTACTGTGGAGGGTCCAACACCTGAAGCAGGTGGAGAGGAATCGTGCAGAGAGTGCTCTTAATAAGAGCCAAGTGCCCCCCAAAAGCAAGGTGGCGATGGGACCAACCAGAGATCCTATCCAACATCCATTGCTTCACCCCGACAAAGAGCTCTCGTCTCATAAAGCCTTTGTAAAGGGGCACACCAAGATAGGTGATGGGGAGGTCGCCCTGGCGAAAACCAGTAAGATCTTGAATTCTCTTATGCCAACGAGGCGCATGCTTAGGAGCAAGAATAAAAGTGCTTTTCTGGATACTAACCATTTGGCCCGAAGCCATAGAGTAGTGATCCAGGAGACGCATAAGATCAACGAGACCATCATCCACAGCCCGTGTGAATATAATGATGTCATCGGCATATAATAGGTGCGAGACGGGGAAAGGCCGTCCAGCCGTCCTATACCTCATCAAAGGATGGTCTCGAATGAATCGGTCCAAGCAGCGCGATAAATAATCAGCGGCAAGCACAAAGAGCGACGGAGAGATAGGGTCTCCCTAACGCAAACCCCGACTAGAGGCAAAATAGCCAGCCCGACTGCCGTTCACCAAAATGGAGAACGTTCAACTCTCGACGCAATGACGGATGAACAAAATCCATTTAGCCGGGAATCTCATCCTCACCGGGACCTCACGTAAAAACTGCCAGTGAAACCTATCATATGCCTTAGCCATATCAGGCTTCAGCGCAAGGTTCGGGACACCATGAATGTCCGCGACGTGGAGGTCGTGAATAAGTTCTTGGGCCAAAAGGATATTATCAGTAATAACCCGCCCGTGAACAAATCCACTCTGGTTCGGAGAGATAATCAGAGGGAGGAGAGGAGCAAGCTGAGCGTTAAGGATTTTCGTGATAATCTTATTGGTCACATTACATAGACTAATAGGCCGGTAATCTGACCAACCGCTCGGAACATGCTTCTTTGGGATCAAGACGACCGTAGTAGCCGTGAAAGCCGGAGGCATATGATGACCCACAAAAAACTCGAGCACAGCCCCCTCCACGTCGGAAGAGACAATCTCCCAACAATGCTGAAAAAACAAAGACGAGAACCCGTCAGGCCCAGAAGCGCTGTGAGGATCGATATCAAATACCGCAGCACGAATCTCCTGGGGAGAGGGTGGGACACACAAACTATCAGAATCAAAAGAGCAGGGGATAGAGGGAAAACAAGTGTCATCCGGGGGGACGAGAACATCACCATCGGATGTAAGCAGAGTCCTAAAGAAATTCACAGTGGATGATCGGATGTCCGACTCTACAGCGATCGTCGTACCAGCATCCTCAATGCTGTGAATATGCGACTGACAACGCTTCTGCTTTGCAAAACCCTAAAAGAACCGGGTGCGCTCGCCCTCAGTAACCCAACGAAATGCAGCTTTCTGTTTCCAGAAATCTTCCTCCATAGAGAGACGAAGATGGTAATCAGCACGAAAATGGTGCATAACGGTTCTATTCTCCGGAGTAGGATCCGAATCATATCGCCGCTCGGCCTCATCACCAGCCCTCAAGGCCACATCCAACTTCGTATGAAGGTTTCCAAAAACAGACCAGTTCCACTGTTTCAGCCTACGCTTAACCCTAAGGAGTTTGGCTTGTAGGTTACACATGCCAGATAATCCAGTCGAGGTAAGCCAGACCTCCCTAATAGTGTCCAGGAATGTGTGATGCCGGATCCACATACTCTGGAAATGGAATGACGACTTGTGATGAGTCGCGGAAAAGCGACACTGGATAAGAAGGGGTGCATGGTCCGACCGAAGTCTAGGCGGGTGAGCGACGGTAGAAACCACAAACACGTTCGACCATGCTTCATTAAGTAAAGCACAATCTAGCCTTTCCCTCAAACCATTGCACTCCCAAGTGAAAATATCGCCCTCGCAGCCCGCATCAATCAACTCACAGTCAGCAATAGCCTGTGCAAATTCTAGAATCTCTGGAGAACGTTCTGTGGTACTACCCTCACGCTCATGTGAATGCAAGAAGATGTTGAAGTCACCGCTGACTAGCCACGGCAACCCCTCTACTTCCAAAGCAATCTCACGGAGGGTGTCCCAAAAGGCGTAACGACCAACACGGTTAGTGTTGGCATAGACATAAGTGACATAAATCGATCGAGGAAGAAGAGGGGAAGAAATAGAAAGATGGAGGACTTGGTCGGTATCCAACAAAACTTGATGTTGAAAGTGAGGGGAAGAAAAGAACCGAATTTTGTTAGACCGATTATAAAGTCCCGACGCAAAACCTAAAAAACGAATATAAAAATCAAAATTAGCATTGGAACCCATGGGTTCTAAATGCCAATAAAAGAAAACCTATGAACATGGTTGAGATGTCGAATGCGCTTCTGTGCTCCGGTGTTAGCCAGACCACGAGCGTTCCATGTAAGAATGGGTATCGACATAAACTAACCAACCAACTCAGACGAAGACCTAGGACGCTGACTGGAGCGGCCCTGTCTCCGAGGTGTATCCTGCCGGGCAGATGTTCTCCCTTTCAAGGGCGATGAAGATCGCCCCTTCGAGGATGAGGAGGGTCCGCGAGAAGCTGTTTTTCCTCGTGTGGAAATCGAGGAGTCGGAAGCAGCTTTGCCTCTAGTGGTGACACCAGGAGCAGCAGTAGAAGACAACAGACGTCTCTTAACCGGGGGCTTCGGTGCCGTCGTAAGAGGCACCATCGCCGAGGAAGAGAGACTGGACTCAGAAATCTCAAGTTGGGTGCGTTTAAGACCACACTCAGTCTGAGATAGAGAAGGATAAGAAGAAGAAGGGGGAGGAGAGGGAGGCTCGTAAACCACCATGGCAAGGGTCTCAGGCTCCACGATGATCGGATCATCCGTGCAGCCCTCACCGTCATGGCAGGGGGAGGTAGACTCTACGAGTCTAGAAAAATATAGGACGGAAGAGGACTCCGTGTCGTCCTCTAAAAAACGCTCAATATCGCTATCTCGACCACCATCACGCTATCTTTATTGCCCATGCTAATAATGTCATCTGTGCCTACTAAATCCTCTTCCTCTCTAGCAGAGGAGTCTAACGATGCAAAGTACGAGTGCTGTCCGGTGGCAGCCGTGCCCTTGGGGATCATACCCGTCTCTCTAGCTCCTTTTTTGGTAACAACCTGCCAAACGGCAGGCTCTTTCCCTTTAGCGGTCTTAGGAGTAGCCTGAGAGGTATTAGCCTTAGGGGTTTTAGCAGGGGTTGGCTGCGCCTTCTGTTGTCTAGATGTGACAACAGCAGGCTTCTTACGCTGGGGCGGAGAAGGCCGTTCTTTGTTGCCAACGATGTAGCAACTAGACGGGTCGTGCCCCACATGAGAACAAAGAGAGCAATACAATGGAACTCTCTCGTAGATGATGCGTTGCGTAAGAATGTGATCATCAAATTTAACTTCAATCTCGGTCACTCTGAGCGCCATCAGATCAATCTCGACACACACACGGGCAACTGAAAGTCGTGAGTGTGTGGCCGTCGGTGCATCAACCAAAATGGGATTGCCAACAGCCTTGACAATCGTGTATAATGCGCGTGGATGAAATAAATGCAAAGGCAGACCCGGAAGTCTAATCCAGACCGGGCAAATCGAAGTCTCTATCCTTACCGAAAAACTAGGTGACCACTTAAAAACTCGGGCAGGACAACCAGAAAAATTCCAAGAGGTTCCCAACCAAATACGTCTAAAATCCTCATCATTATCAAACCTAATCGCTATATGACAATAATTTATCCAACTCCAACTAAATTTACCCCTCAGTTTCATATCATTCAATGCCGTAGTCACATCTCGAGGAGAGGGAATAACATGCAAGAATTTAAGAATCAGAGTGTATTCCCAAGACGCAGCAAGAGTAATCATATCAGAGGAAGAAAAGGTAACACGCGTTTTCTCATTTACGGAGGAGAGAGTACCAAAAGGACTAACCTTAGATCCTTCGAAATTAAATGATTTTGTTGTCGAACTGGGTTGGTGTGCGAAGCCGGGATACGTCAAGTTATGTTGATTGTTAACCATTTGTGCGAAAGAGGGCTTCGATCGTGGCAGATCGGATGCAACCGGGTCTGGCGGGCGAGTCGGTTCTGCCGGGTTCACGTGTGCATGGCTGTTGAATCCTGCTGGGTCGGAGGTGTTTGGTGAATCAGGTTGTAAAGGACAGGAGCTGCTCGCTGGGTTGGGGCAGTGTGCTTGGGCTGGGTTGATGGGTTAGTTTGAGGCAGTTGGGTTGGGGTGGGATCAGTAGTTATGGGCTGGGCTGTAGGGAAATTGGTTGGGTTTAATGTATGTGAGGAGCTGGGCTTAAGGGGGCAATTGGCTGGTCTGCGGTTTGTGCGGGGTTGGGCTTATTGATTGTAGTTGGGCTGGTCTGAATTTTAGGTGTGTGTTTGAAATAATTGTAAAGAGTATTGGGTTGATTTATGAGTTTAGTTTTAATTGGGCTATGTGAAGGATTGGGCTGTAAGGGATTGGAGATATTTGATTGGGTTAAAAAAATAGATGAGCTAGGCTGGTTGGGATATATCGATATAGGTTCATAAGGTTTAGTATTTAGGGCATAGTTCGTTGGGCTGGGGATGATGTTGTCTGGGCTTAGACTAGTGTGAATTATTGGGCCGGATTGCATATAAGAGCTGGGCCAAAGTAAAGCATGCCCATGATGATTAGGAATTAAAGAAGTTGGGCTAACCCTTATTTCACTGGGCCGATCTGCATATTTTAATTGTAAGCCCACTGTATTGAGGCCCTCGGATGGCAATGGCCCTAGGATGGACGGCTCTCCTCCGTCCATCGTCATGTATAAATCCCGAGAGACATCCGCCGCTAGGGTTGTGCATGGCGGCGTAAACCCTGCAACTAGGGTTTTAGGAGTCAGTTGTGAAGACAGAGCGGCGGCGGCGGCAGAGCTATTCAGAGCCGGCGAAGAGACTTTTTCGGTGAGACTAGAACTAGGAAAACCTTTGCTATTCGGAATCCCCACGGATGTTGCAGACGATGGAATATTAAACGGTGAGCGTGAAGACGACGGAGCTTTAGGCGGCGAATGTGTTGGCGACGAGTGAGGCGACGATGCTGGACTGCAGCGAACATCATTTAACTGTGCATGCGATGATGTAGGTAACTTTTCGGGCGTGTGTGATGCCCATTTTTTCTTCGACATGGGCGAATAACTTTCAATCGCCGTAGATGGTGGCGACGAACATGGAGAAACAGACCTGGATAGTGCGGGTGGTTAAGGCGATATCAGATTTGTGCAGCAGGTTGGTATTCGGCGCCGGAGATGATCGCAAGAGCAAGGCGACGCTGAAGGCGATTTTCACCTTTAGTGTGTGAAAATGTCGAACATCGCTGGAGTTGCTGTCAGCGCTGGTTGTGGCTAAGGTTGATCGGCGAAGGGTCGCGAGGTGAAGGCAAGTCGGCTGGTGGTGGTGGCGGACGGGAAAAGTGGCCGGAAGTGGGTTCGGTTGGAGGGAGATGTGGCGGCGTGTGTGTGATGTTGGTCGTGAGTTGACTCAACCTTATTATTATCCTAAAACTGATGATGGTCTATTTATGGGATACTCACAAATAAGCAAGGCATACAAAGTTTTTAACAAAAGAACATTAGTTGTGGAAGAAATACCTCATGTTGTGTTTGATGAGTCGACTGTTGAGTACAGGAAATAGGTGGAATCAATTGAGAAAAAGATCAAATCCGCCACCCTAGAAGAAGCCATCATTAATGACACAGGAATGATGGACTCACCTACAGATCAGTCTGAAGACCCAACTGCAGATCAGCCTAAAGACTCAACTGCAGATCAGCCTGAAGACTCAATTGCACATCAGATAGGATCCCAAAACCTACCTGATCCAATAGCAGCTGACAAAGACACGCCTGCAGAGCAGACAGGAACCCCACCTACAGATGACAATACCATAGCTGATCCTGTTGAAGATCAAGAAGTCCAGAACCAAGCTGATGCAGAGAGAGAATAAGTTCACCAAAGCAACTCAACAGGGGAACAAACCCTGAAGAAGATATCCCCAAATGGCTCAGAGATCATCCCATTCAACAAATCATTGGAAACCTAACTGATGGAGTCAGAACCACACAATCCATAGAACTGACAAGAATGGCAATGTTCTCATGGTTCATGGATGGAACCCAAGACAACCGATCAAGCTCTGGAGGACTACTCTTGGATAATTGCAATGCAAGAATAGCTCAACCAAATGGAAAGAAACAATGTCTGGGAACTAACATACAGACCAGATCACAAGAAAGTCATTGGCACCAAATGGGTGTATAAAAACAACTGTGATGAACATAGAGCTGTTGTTAGGAATAAATCCAGACTAGGTGCAAAAGGATATGCACAATGTGAAGGAATAGATTTTGATGAAACTTATGCACGTGTATCAAGACTTGAAGCTATCAGACTATTCCTTGCATATGCAGCATTCAAGGACTTTGAAATCTACCAAATGGATGTAAAAGGTGCTTTTCTCAATGGAGTAATAGAAAAAGAAGAAGAAGTCTGTGTGGAGCAATCCCATGGATTTGTCAAAGGAGACAAAGTATACAAGCTTCTAAAGGCTCTATATGGACTCAAGCAAGCACCAAGAGCTTGGTATGAGACACTATCTGTGTTTCTGGAGAAGAATGGATTCAGCAAAGGGAAAGTGAATAAGACCTTATTCAGAGTGGAACATGAAGGCCACATATTGCTAGATCAAATATATGTGGATGATATTATCTTTGGATCAATCAACCCGGAGCTATGCGAGAAGTTCTCAAATCTCATGCAAGGAGAGTTTGAGATGAGTATGATGGGAAAGTTAATTTCTTTCTTGGTTTGCAAGTCAAGCAAATGGACAAAGGAATCTTCATCAATCAAGCAAAGTATACTAGGGATTTAATCAAAATATTTGGCATGGATTCAGCCAAACCAGCAAGAGTACCAATGAGCACATCCTTACACCTTGATGCAGATGAATGAGGCATTTCATTGGATCCAACCCACTACAGAGGACTTATTGGATCACTTCTATACCTCACTGCAAGCAGACCTGACATTTCATATGCAGTGGGAGTATGTGCAAGATTTCAGTCAAAGCCAAAGCAGTCTCACCAGGAAGCAGCTAAGAGGATAATCAGATACATTAACTCCATAATCAATGTTGGTCTATGGTATCCAAGGATGATAATTTTGAGTTATCAGGCTACTCAGATTCAGACTTTGCAGGATGCAAGATTGATAGGAAAAGCACCAGTGGAACGTGCCTATTCCTAGGAACCAGAGTGATATCATGGTTCAGCAAGAAGCAGGTATCCAACTCAATTTCTACAACTGGGTCAGAGTACCTAGATGCAGGCAGTTGTTGTGCACAAATCCTATGGATCAGACAACAGCTAAGGGACTACAATATCACTGCAAATGAAGTCCCAATATGGTGTGACAATAATAGTGCAATTGTAATAACAAACAATCCAGTATTGCACTCAAGGACAAAGCACATTGATGTCAAATATCATTTCATCAGAGACCATGTGCTAAATAAGAGAGTTATGGTGGAAAGAGTCAGCACAGAATTCCAAATTGTTGACATATTCACAAAACCTTTACCAGAAGAAAGGTTTCTGGAGCTAAGCAGGGAACTTGGTCTACTAGATTGGGAATCTAGTACAGATGAGAAAGCCACCTGATAATCAGACCAGACGGCAAGAAAGCTACCTAATGTAGAGACCAGGCGACGAAAAGCTACCTGATGCAGAAAAGCTACCTGATGCAGAAAGCTACCTGATGACCAGACCAGACGAGAACGCTACCTGATCAGACCAGACAAGTAAATGTTAGCTAACGTCAACCACAGGCGACACAACTTACCTGATGCAGAGCAGTCAAGAAGTCAAACGGTCAACCAGCTAAGATTTTAATTCTTACACCGACTTAATTATTATACTATTTGTTTACACGTGGACAAACACATGATCACACTACCTCCACAACGTCCAATCAAATTCAACCGTCATTTTAACTTCTCAAAAAGTGGACCGTCGCTTAGTTATTTTATTATTAAATTCAAAGCGTCTTTACAAATGGCTATATAAGACAGTCGAAATCATCTCCTAAAAACTTTACCGTCTTCAAGCTCTTAGAACCTTAATTTTCAAAAAGAAGAAAAACTCTTTGAATATATACTACACTCAAGCGAAAAATCCTTTTTGCAGAAATGGAATCTTACTTCGAAGGTGTCAATCTCAAACTGGTGAAAGAACAGATCATTTTTAGCATTGTTGTCGACTTTGAAGGGTTACTAGCAACAAACAACTTGGGGGAAATGGCGTATGTGATCTGAATGATGAAAAAAATGGCATATACTGATTTCTGGACATTTCCCCAAAACAGCTTTTCAAAGAGGCTATAATATGCTTCTACAGAGAAGCACAAGTCACCGAACACTGTATCTCAAGCTCTATTCTCGGATAAGAAGTTAACATCACCTCTCAAACCATTGCTGATGCGTTCCAGATGGATAATAGGGGCATTGCCGTCAAAGTCCTGAAGCAAAATCCAACCGACACTTGGTATGAGATCAAGATGCCAAAGGAGACATCTAGGGTCAAACTCACGGCAAAGAAAAATGACCTTAAAAGGGAATACAAATATGTCCTGGACATAAGCAACAAAATTGTCATGGGCATGGCAGGAAGCTATGATCAACTATCCTCTGCCAAGTATGTCGTGATGGGAGCCCTTATACAGCAGAAGAGGATTAACTGGCCTGACTACATATACAGGCAGTTAGTCCGAGAGGTAAACAAAGTGAGCTGGGATGAAGGAGACAAGAAATTCAGGCAGAAGCTGGCATATGGAACTTAAATAAGCTGGATCTTGGAGTTCCTGGGAAAGGCCAAGTGAAGGGCAGACCGCTTTTACCCCAGCAAGAGACTTGGTCACTTGGACCATGAAAACCTGAAGCATATTGGATACAAGAGGGAAAAGGCAGCTGAGGAAATCAAGGGAATGACATCTGGGACATCTGCGTATAGATAACCTTCACACTCTGGATCAGAGAAGTCAGCTGCAGCTGCAGCTGAGACTTCTAAAAAGTCACCTGCACATGAAAATCTACCTACAGGTGACACTGACTCAGACAATATTCCACTATCAAATCAATTAAAAAGAAAGTCACTTGAAGCATAAGAAGTTGTCCACATCACTTCTTCACCAGATCAGTCCCCAAAGAGACAAAGAGGACTGGTGGACTATCCTTCAGACGAAGAACAAGAGGTTCAGCCTTCCTCATCACCTGTACCTGCAGAATCTGAAGATCATCCTCAACATTCATCTGAGCTGGTTCCCAATGTGGTTCACCTCCTAACTCTTCCAACCCAAATAGAGGAAGAAGAAGCAGAGGATACGGTTGAAGTACCTCAAGCAGGCTATTCTTTCAATCTCAGAGAAAATAACTCTCTGAACCTGACCACAGCTCAACTACAGATGGTAAGGAAGGAAGTTCTAAACTACTCTTTTATAAACATATTTGAATAATGGAAAGAACTTAAATTGCTCAACTTCTCTCAACTAAAAATTTTTGTGGAGAGAAGTACTTGGGAGCACCCTATTGCTGTAGAACAACTGATTTTATATTTTTGTCAAGAAATAAAGGTGGAAAAATTCCTAGAGGAAAACTGGTTCATTTCTGACTTTTGATAGAACGTGGATCAGTTCATCCTCCAGGTCATGAATGATGTATTTCAAGGAAAAAATTTTGCTGAGCACGATGAAGTAAGAAAAGAATGAGAAAGAGAAGAAAAAAAAATTATCATTGCTGAAACTGAAGAATTTGAATAAGAAAAGGTAGAAGTTGAACAGAAGGATGAAGTTGAAAAGAAATATGAGGAAAAGGAGGAAGAAAAAGAAAAAGAAAAGACTGAACAAGCAAAAGAAGAAGAGAAGGAAAATGGCGAAGAAAAGAAAGAAGAAGAAAGAAAAGAAGATGATGAGAGGGATCAAGATCAACAGGAATCTGAAGCTAGAGGAGATAATCATGGGGAATGGCCTGAGCATAACCCCCCAGGAGCAAAAAGTCATCTGCAGAGCAGAAGCCCTCTGCAGAGAAGAAACAGCCATGTACAGAGAGAAAGTCCCCTGCAGATAAGGACCTATCAGATGACAAATCAGGAACTCCTGAGAAGACCCCATCTGATTAGGTGCCAGCTGATAGACAGGTATCTTCTGAGAAATCCATTGCTTAGAGACCATCTGCACATGAGGATTTAGGAGAAAATTTTGTCTGTGCAGAGCTGCCTATGTATCAGCTACCTCCTAACATCACTGAGCTGATCAGAGGCATTGTTGAAGAAATAGTTGCTAAGCTTCTTGCAACTGAAGTCAAGCCTGAACTGCAGTCTCTAAATGCCAAAATGGATACCCTGATCAACAAAAAGGACCCTTCCCCACCTCCCACTAACTACAGAATGCTTATTGGCATGTATGATTTCATGACTAGAGTGGAGGAGGAGCTTGCCACAATTATTGATGCTGGCAAAAAAGGAGAAGATAAGAGGAAAGAAAAAGGCAGAGACATCAGGCAGGAGGAAGACAGAGAGTAGGTGATATAAAAAAGAAGTTAAGACCCTCTTCTCATCTAGGCAGGAACTTCTCACCTGAAGAGAAAAGTAGATGCACCATCTGATCCACCTGCAGCCAAGAGGATAAGTACAAGACATGATCCAGAGGTCAGATATCAATGGGAAGGGAAGGAGCTGCAATATGTTGAAGAGTTCATGCCTGCATAGGTAAAACATATGTGGGGGAGCGCAAGGAAGCAGTTTATAGAGAAGTATTATCTCTGGGAGATGCTTCAAGACAAAGGATGCTCCCCATAACAAACCTTCATCAACTTCATGGATATGAACTTCCCAAAACTCTGGGCAATCTTGAAGAAACACGCAAAGGGATTCAATGCCTACCCAATGATCCCTGATTTCAAACCTGAAGAATCTCCTACCCTTATTAATAATGATCTTGATGAGATGGCTCTTCAGGAAGAGATCAGAGAACTTTGCGTGGAAAACAACTTCACCACTCCTGACCAACAAGAGTTTGCTTCATTGGTAGTCAAGAGGAAGTATGGGCTAGCCCCAGTATCTAAAAAGCCAATTGGAACCAAACCATTGAGGTCACTCCCTCCGGCAAGGCAGCAGATCAGAGGAAGAGGGAAAGGAAGATAATCTTGTTTTGTAATTTTATTTTGTAATTTACTTGTAATTTTTGTATTTCCTGTAATTTTTGTAATACTTGTAATTTTCTTGTATTTTGTTTCATTCAATAGCACTGTAATGTAAACATCAAATAAAAATTTATAACAGTCACTTGAATGACAACCATTAGTTGTCTCAAAACAGACTGGGTTTTATTGTGTCTTGCATTTTATTCTGTGCAGACTTGTCTTACATTTTAAATGTTTTAGTTTTATCATCGTCAAAATAGGGGGAAATTGTTAGGGATACCTGTTAAATTTTGATGATGTCATCCATGTATTGATAAATTATTCAAATGTATGCTTTAAGTACTTGGTAAATTGTAAAGAAGAACCAAATGAGTATCTTCTATAGGCCTTTAAGTTTAGGCCAAGTCATGTTGATCAGTACAAAATCGACTAAGTATGGAACTGCCACTTATCAGAGAAATTCGCAGGCAAGTTCATTATCAGACAAGTTTTGGTCAACGCATAATATCAGAGAGGTTTGACCAAAATCCATCTGTAGTCGAGTTATCAGGCGAGATTTGGTCAACACAAATATCTGCTGAAGTTGGACCATCAGATCAGAGAATATTTCATCAGGTCAGAAAACTTCAGATCAGAGGACTTCATATCAGAGAACTTCAGAGCAGAGAACTTTATCTCAGTGAACTTCTACCAAGATATATCAGAGAAGTTTCACATCAAAGAAGGTTGACTGCACATTAGGCAGGTTTGACCAAGAGATATCAGATAAGTTCTCAGTCAAGTTATCAGCCAAGTTCAAGATACTCAGTCCACATCGGCAAAAGGTGAAAGTCAACAATCACGGGAAGCCATGCAAGACGTAAGAAGACAAATTGGAAAGATTCCCAGAAAGCTAGGAATAAAATATTCCTTGAAATCTATGTTCTGGAGACTTATGATTATTCTAATCAAGAATAACGGTGCTAACAAAGGAAGTCTTTCAATCAGTCGGAAATGAAAAAGGGAATCAAGCCGTGCAATGGAATGATAAGATAAACAAAGAAGTCCACTCTCCAACGGACGGATTTGTTACAGTGATGCAAATGCTATGAAGGAAGCTCAAAGGATCATACTATAAATATCTGAAGATATGAATTGAGCAAAGTACGATGCGAACAACACTCACAAGCAATCAAAGTATTCAAGGCAATCAAAGCTATCAAAGCAAACAATAGCATCGTGAAAGAGCAAGCTTAAACAGTCATATTTGAAGAAGCTCTTTACTTGGAGAAGACAAAAACTCTTGTCTTTAAAGTTTGAGTTCGGGGTACTTCTGTGAACGAGGTTTCATAAGTTTCGCGATTGATAAGACATATATGGGTTTTTGATTGGAAGGTGATAGACAGCTTGAGAAGTTGTTGATGCATCCACGGGTTTCAATCAGGAGGTGCTAGGCAGTCAAAGGAGTTGCAACGGCCACGGGTTTCCACTGGTTGGAAGCTGCTGTAACTAGGGAAAATTCATTGTAACCTTTATCACTGGTTGACAGTTATAGTAAATTTATCTCCAACTGGTTTGGAGAGAAGTGGACTAGTAGAGGATTACTCCACCTCTGAAACCACTATAAGTGCCTGTGTGATTTACTTCTTTACACATCATACTTAACTGCTGCACTCATATTTACTATTCAATTAGAAGTTAACTGCAGACGACTTTAAGTTATCTGTATCGTCATCAGCTGTGTCTTCCGCATTATCTGTCTGCAGACGAAATAAGTCATATGTACTTATCACAGCTGAGAAACTCACTTGACTTTCAGAAAAGAGTTTTAATAAGTCTATTAACCCCCCACTCTAGACTTATTCCTGATGACTTGTGACCTACACAACGCACTCAATATTTACAAGTAAAGCATATTTCTCGAGCATGAAATTATGCAAGATGCACGTTACAACTATATCCGGTCCTGTAGAGATTATTGATGGCTCCGGGAATGCAACCGTGATGTTTCCTAATGGAACAAGTTTGCATATTGAAAACGCATTATTATCTGGTAGATTAAGAAATCTGCTGAGTTTTAAGGATGTACGCCGAAATGGCTATCACTTGGAAACAGTGATTGAAAATAATAAAGAACATCTCTATATTACATCCTATAAAATGGACACTCGACTTGTCCACGAGAAAATTGAAGCAACAACTTCTGGACTATATTGTGTCCCTATTCGAGCTTTTGAAACCTACGCCACCATGGCTTGGAAGTTGGTGAATCATGATATATTTAGGTTATGGCATGATCGCCTTGGGCACCCAAGAACTTCTATTTTACATAGGATTATTGAAAATACTCATGGACATCCATTAAAGGGCACAAAAATGCTAATGTCCAAAAATTATTTTTGTGAATCATGTTCACGTGGAAAACTTATTACTAAACCTTATATGGAAAAGGTTGGTTATGAATCACCATCATTTTTTACAACGCATTCATGGTGATATTTATGGACCAATACATCCAGCAAGTGGACCATTCCAATATTTTTATGTCTTAATAGATGCATCATCCAGGTGGTCCCACATTTGTTTATTATCTACCGAAATGTTGCTTTTGCACAACTCTTGTCCCAATTATTAAACTCCAAGCACACTTTCATGAATATCCTATCAAAAATATAAGAATGGATAATACCGGAGAATTCACATCAAAGACTTTAGATGAAAATTGTGCAGCACTAGGAATAAATATTGAGCACCCAGTAGCACATGTTCACAGCCAAAATGGATTGGCTGAAACCTTAATCAAACGAGTTAAAATTATTGATCGTACATTATTAATGAGATCAAAGCTCACTAGTGCAGCATGGGGTCATGCAGTATTACATGAATCAGCACTCATCAGATTACGCCCCACTGCTTATCTTATGCACTCCCCTACGCAATTAACTTTAGGCTTTGAACCAAGTATTTCGCACCTTCGCACATTCGGATGTGTTGTTCAAGTGCCAATTCCACCTCCTCAAAGGACAAAAATGGGTCCTCAATGCCGACTTGGCATATACGTTGGATTTGATTCCCCGTCAATAATTCGGTATTTGGAGCCAATAATGGGTGAATTATTTACTGCACGATTTGCAGATTGTCATTTTGATGAGACGGTGTTTCCATCGATTGGTAAAGATAAGACTGTTTTGGATAAAGATAAACAAAAACCAGTTGAGGATATCTCATGGAATAAACAAAATCTATCCCATTTAGACCCACGTACTACAGAATGTGAAAATAAGGTGAAGAGAATCATCCATGTACAACATATTGCTAACAAACTTCCTGATGCATTTAATGATGTAAGTAATGTAACAAAGTCTTACATTCTGGCTATGAATGTTCCAGCTAGGATCGTTGTTCCTAATGAACACACAAAAATTAATGATGATGTCCCAAGACAAAAGCACGGTAGACTTATTGGTTCGAAGGACACTGTTCCTCGAAAAAGAAAGGGGATAAGTAATGGGATCACAAACCAAGATCATCCTATTGAGCATATTGGAGATAAATCTGTAGAGCTTAATACTGCAAATAGTGAAGGAATCATGGATTCTGAGAACACCGAGAATGTCATAAACCATTACAATGAGATATGGGGTCGAAAAACCATGATAATCGATAATTTATTTGCTTCTCGGTTGCACAAGAAATTAGGAACGATGATTACGATAATGAACCACATTCAATAATTGAATGCCGTCAAAGGTCAGATTGGCCTAAATGGGAGGAAGCAATAAAATCTGAATTAGTTTCTCTAGAAAAACGGATGGTATTGGGACAAATTACTCGAACACCAAAAAATATAAAACCAATTGGTAACAAATGGGTGTTTGTTTGAAAAAGAAATGAGAAAAACAAGATTGCGAGATATAAAGCCCGACTCGTAGCCCAAGGATTCTCCCAACGGCCTGAGATCGACTATGACGAAATGTATTCACCGGTGATGGATATAATCACTTTCCGTTTTCTTATTAGTATGGCTGTCCACGAGTGTTTGGACATGCGACTAATGGATGTACTCACGGTATATCTATATGGTTCATTAGATTCTGATATCTTTATGAAAATTCCTGATGGATATAAAATGCCAAAATCTGCCACTCCTCGTGAGCTATACTCGATCAAACTACAGAAATCACTGTATGGATTAAAGCAATCTGGTCGCCTGTGGTTGATAAGTGTCAGTTTTGTACACTTATCCATGGTTTGCATCGATAAAATTCACCCATAATTGAGCTAGTATACTCATTTTTTGCTTTTAATTTATTAGTTTTAATAATTTTATTTTTATCGGATGATGATCGGATTAAATAACTGAATTACTCAAGAAACAACATATTTAATAAATATTCTCTTTATTGAATTTTGATATATTCATGTTGTAGGGCTTTCCGAGACGAATTTGGCAGTCTTTCCGGATTCAAAATCAGATCTGGGGCAAAAACGCAAAGTCTGAGAAATTCTGGGCTGAAAACGTAACTTTCAAAGCAACCAGTGAACAAATTTACGAAGTCAAGTTACGGCCGTAACATTCAGGAGTTACGGCCGTAAGTCACCCTTGTTACGGCCGTAACTCACAGATGTTACTAGTAACTCTTGACAGATTGCTATGATTTGTCTAATTTTTTTATACTTTTTGTGTATTATTGAGGGGATGGATGGCATTGATCCGATCTAATGTAATAATGCTGGAGTTTTGGAGCTATTAGATGACTTTAGGTGTATAAATAGACCCCTTAGATCCTTCATCATTCATCATTCATCTTATAATTTTCCATTTTTTGTAAACTTTTCTTTTTGTGTGAAGAACACACTTTGTAAGTGTGGTATAACATATGTTGTTCAGAGAGTTTATTGTTTCTATCTCCTTTATCTACTAAGGGAGTTAGGATCAATTCTTTCTCTTGATTCAACTAATAATGACCACACAAGCTTGTAATATATGTAATAAACCCTTCATGGGCTAAGTAACCTTTAGTTGGGATTATAAACAAGGTTAGTCATGTTATTTATGTTTGTATAAAGATCTATTGTGAATTACTTATTATTGTGTGTGATTTTTATTGTTTTAACAATCTTTATTTATTTGGCCAATAAATGACGATATTTATGGTCTTCATATGTTTCGAAAGAAAATATGTTTGATTAGATCAAATGATCTTCACTCTAAGTTGTTCTAGGGGATAGAAATATACCTCTAGTCCTTAGATGATTCTTTGAGTTATTTTCATAAATCCTAATGCTATGTATTGAAGCCAATCAACATAGAAATATAGTGGATTGATTCAATATGTAAGGGGCGTTTTATAGTTCGAAAGAGAAACCGTCTTTTTAAGGAAAGTCGAATCTACACAACATAATAAGTAAATTCATTTTATGATCTCCTACACATCTTTTATAACTAATGACGAACTAAGTTTATAATCCCAACTATTTCATTTTATCGTTAATCAATCTATTATTATTGCTATCTTTTTATTTCCTTATAATATTAGAACTATTATTGCATTTTCTTTGCAAATATTAAACCAAACTTTTTAATTGTGTGTTTCACTTATCATAGTATCTATAAAAATAGACTAATAGTGTATAATTCAAATTATAACCAAACTTCCTTGTGGGATCGATAAACCGGACTCAAAAAGTCCACTTTACTACTTGATACGATATCGTGCACTTGCGATAGTTACACTAAAAACGTGTCAAGTTTTTGGTGCCGTTGCCGGGGAAGTATAAGTTATATTTGAAATCTTACATTATAAACTATTTTTATAGGTATAAATTTCTCGACATTGTAACTTACTACTCAATTGTGTTTGTCCAGTCAAGTGGCGGATAACGGTACTCCGTGACTATTAAAGTCGGATTTTTCAGTTTCCCTCAACAACTGATATTTGTATATATTTTTTTTTCAATTATTTTCATTATCTTTTTATTTTTTTTTATCATGGAAGAAACGTTGTATAAAATTGAAAAAAGATTTCCCTTTCTAAGCAAAAATGCAATTTTAAAAATTTACAAGGCAAGGCTTGAAAGGATGAGGTTGCTTATGAATAAAAGCATACCTTTTGACATAAGATTCATTATCGAAGCCAAAGTAAGAATAGAAGGTGAATTCACAGAAACACCGACTAGATTTTTACCAGGGCTTGGAAAAAGTTCATATGCCAAGAAACGATGAGCAAAGATGCTATCCGTTTGCTATAAATGTGCTAGATGGAACTGTAATTTAAAATGTCGATCTTTAGGAATTCCATCTACAAACAGAGAAGATACAATTCAGTTCATTAATGATGGTCTGAATAAAGAGAATTTAGATAATATCGAAATTTCTCTTGACACGCATCCTAGTGGACTTGTATATTACGGAATTCAATGTTTGTGGAATAAATTCCTACCAAAATATGAACAACGTCTTGGGAATCTGACGTTAAAAGACCCTGTTTGCCAATTTGTAAGAAAATTGGATGGGAAGCTTCTCCCCGACTCATAGAAGGCATTTAGGCCGTTTCTGAACGTAAAATCAGAGGAAGATGTGAGCCACAATCACAACTACTATACATACGCGTAAGTATCTTTTATTTTTGTCGTGTGGTGAGATTTTCTGAATAAAAAATGTGATACGCGATAAATGCTTTCATTATTCTATTGAGTAGTTGAAGCACAATCAAACGCAATCACAAACTTGTTGAACAATTTTTACCTTCTTTTTCTTCTATAAATAAACTTTCTACTGGTTTCTTTCATTCATCCCTCAAACTTGCACTTTTCTCTGTTTCTCTCTAAAAAAATTTTCTTTTCAAAAATGGAGTCATCATCTTCAACAAAAAAATTTAGCACAGTCTGCATTTTTGGTGGAGCTAGTTATGGAAAAGAGGCATGCTTTGCTGAAGCAGCCCACAACTTGGGTCGTACTTTAGGAGAAAAATGCATTCATGTAGTTTACGGAGGAGGAAGTCTAGGATTAATGGGACGAGCTGCTGCTTCTGCCTATATGGAAGGAGTAAGAGTGTTGGGAATAATCCCAAAACCTCTGGCTGAAAGTAAAATCACCGGGTCAACTATTGGAGATGAGTTTAGATCTGTGAATATGCAAGATCCCATAACTCACATGATAAATAATTCTGGCGCCTTTATCACCCTTCCCGGTGGTTTTGGCACCCTTGAGGAACTTTTTCATGTGGTTACCAGAGCCCAGCTAAATGTTCATGAAAAACCAATAGGTGTGCTCAATGTCAATAGTTTCTTTGATGGTTTACTGTCTTCCATCGACTACTCTGCTGAAAAGGGCTTTATTTCCGAGCGTGCAAAATGAATCATAGTCGTTGCAACAACACCAGAAGAACTAATCAAAAAACTCAATGAATTTGTTCCTCAACCAGATCCAGCTCTAGCTAAAATTTTCTGGGTAGAAGATTTTACCGTGAGAAAACGAAAAGTGGATTCATTCCTCTCCCTTTGATAATCCATGTCGGACCTCTTGTATTTTTACTTTCTGTCGTGTGTAATAATCGCGCTAAATGGTGGCAGCTTAAGGAGTTTCTTCTTGGTCTCTTGACGCGCATCTATTCGCGATTTATGTATTGTTATTTTATTACTGTAATGTTTATTGTGTGTTTTTTTTTATAAAAACTTTGATGGCAGCGTAAGGCGACTCTTCGGACTTTCTTGATGCGCATCTTAAAAATTGTGTTATACTTACGAGTATATTTTATTTTCTTTTGTTGTGTGCCTCGTATATTTATTCTCTTGCAGATTCTAAAAGGCGTTAGCTCAGACATCAACTTTCTTAACGAGGAGTATTACATTTTTACGCATTGATTTTTATTTTATTTTATTTTTTATTTTTTAAAACTGAGGACAGTTTTATTTTTAAGTTTGGGGGTGGTTTGTTTTATTATTTTGGTGTGTTGTAATTTTGGTGTGTTTTGATTGATTTGGTTATTTGCCTTAATTTTTTTTATTATATATATATATATATATATATTTATAGTATTTTAATTTATGAGATTTCTAGATCTGGCCATAACACCAATAAATTAGCTATATACAAGTTTCTAAAATCGTTTTAACCGGTTAAAAAATTATATATTCCAAAATTTTTTTTGAGCCTTAATCTCTCTTTCCAAGCCTTGTAATTATTATATAAAATCGAGTCATTCGTTACCTTGAGAAAAGAAGAATCAATCGGTTGATGAAAAATAGAACTGAAATTTACTTAATTTGTGGAGTTTTTGATTTTTCATGCTTAAACTAAGAAATGATTTTCTGCAAAAATTCTATTCCCTAAAAAAAAAAGGAGTCATTGGTGAAAAGAGCTACACGTTAGCAAATAACGGTGTGAAAGCTATCACCTAAAAAAAATGACGAAAAGGAGAAATGTTGAGCAGCAACAGCTGCCTAATTTTGGAAGTCTTAAATTTTGTGAAAAATAAAGGACTAACCATTGTTGGTGCGTAGCTGCCGTCTCAGAAAAATTGGTGAAAAGAGCTACACGTTAGCAAATAACGGTGTGAAAGCTATCACCTTTTTACGAAAAAAAAAATAATGAGATAGAAATTGTGTTAGTGAAAAGAGCTACACGTTAGCAAATAATGGTGTGAAAGTTATCACTAAAAGGGATGTAGTTTATGAGCAGATTTGAATTAATTAGCAGCTGAATTTCAATACACTCAATTTTGTGAAAATCACAATATTTGATGACGCCAATAAAATTCTTCTTCATATTGAGTCGAAAAATAAACGAGTGATCGAGAGCAACCATTGAAGGGAGTCGTG
This sequence comes from Orobanche coerulescens, assembly GCA_033398695.1. Lineage (NCBI taxonomy): Eukaryota > Viridiplantae > Streptophyta > Magnoliopsida > Lamiales > Orobanchaceae > Orobanche > Orobanche coerulescens. The sequence continues at coordinate 110,071,765 of CM065816.1, read as the reverse complement.
TGTATCACGAGTGGGAAAGTAATAATAATCAGCCTTTTGGGGGGAAAACCTTGCATTTTGGAATTATAAAATATAAACCGTGTTTTAACTTCAAAATCATTTGTAGATTTATTTTGAATCTTGATTCATTTATATCTACTGTATAAGCTGGTTGTTGTGTATTAATGGCATTTTGATCTCCTTTTCTCTTTTTATATTTTAATTTATGTGTGTATTAATTTTTCTTATTTTTATTTTTGGAGCATGAATAATAAAGAGTCTTGTTCGGGACTAGCAAGAATTCAAGTTTGGGGGTGTGATAAGTGTCAGTTTTGTACACTTATCCATGGTTTGTATCGATAAAATTCACCCATAATTGAGCTAGTATACCCGTTTTTTGCTTTTAATTTATTAGTTTTAATAATTTTATTTTTATCGGATGATGATCGGATTAAATAACTGAATTACTCAAGAAACAACATATTTAATAAATATTCTATTTATTGAATTTTGATATATTCATGTTGTAGGGCTTTCCGAGATGAATTCGGCAGTCTTTCCGGATTCAAAATCAGAGTTATATATCAAAAGTTATCATCCGAAGAAGATCTGGGGCAAAAACGCAAAGGCTGAGAAATTTTGGGCTGAAAACGTAACTTTCAAAGCAACCAGTGAACAAATTTACGAAGCTAAGTTACGGACGTAACATTCAGGAGTTACGGTCGTAAGTCACCCTTGTTACGGCCGTAACTCCTGAATGTTACGGCCGTAACTCTTGACAGATTGCTATGATTTGTCTAATTTTTTATACTTTTGTGTATTATTGAGGGATGGTGGCATTGATCCGATCTAATGTAATAATGCTGGAGTTTTGGAGCTATTAGATGACTTTAGGTGTATAAATAGACCCCTTAGATCCTTCATCATTCATCATTCATCTTATAATTTTCCATTTTTTGTAAACTTTTCTTTTTGTGTGAAGAACACACTTGTGTTCTTGAGTGATCTTTGTAAGTGTGGTATGACATATGTTGTTCAGAGAGTTTATTGTTTCTATCTCCTTTATCTACTAAGGGAGTTAGGATCAATTCTTTCTCTTGATTCAACTAATAATGACCACACAAGCTTGTAATATATGTAATAAACCCTTCATGGGCTAAGTAACCTTTAGGTGGGATTATAAACAAGGTTAGTCATGTTATTTATGTTTGTATAAAGATCTATTGTGAATTACTTATTATTGTGTGTGATTTTCATTGTTTTAACGATCTTTATTTATTTGGTCAATAAATGACGATATTTATAGTCTTCATATGTTTCGAAACAAAATATGTTTGATTAGATCAAATGATCTTCACTCTAAGTTGTTCTAGGGGATAGAAATATACCTCTAGTCCTTAGATGATTCTTTGAGTTATTTTCATAAATCCTAATGCTATGTATTGAAGCCAATCAACATAGAAATATAGAGGATTGATTCAATATGTAAGGGGCATTTTATAGTTCGAAAGAGAAACCGTCTTTTTAAGGAAAGTCGAATCTACACAACATAATAAGTAAATTCATTTTATGATCTCCTATACATATTTTATAACTAATGACGAACTAAGTTTGTAATCCCAACTATTTCATTTTATCGTTAATCAATCTATTATTATTGCTATCTTTTTATTTCCTTATAATATTAGAACTATTATTACATTTTCTTTGCAAATATTAAACCAAACTTTTTAATTGTGTGTTTCACTTATCATAGTATATATATAAAAATAGACTAATAGTGTATAATTCAAATTATAACCAAACTTCCTTGTGGGATCGATAAACCGGACTCAAAAAGTCCACTTTACTACTTGATACGATATCGTGCACTTGCGATAGTTACACTAAAAACGTGTCAGTGGTATCATAGATTGAATGAATACCTTTCTAGGGAAGGTTATAAAAATGATCTTAAATGCCCATGTGTTTTTATTAAAAGATCCAATACTGGATTTGCTATCATTGTAGTTTATGTGGATGACATAAATTTAATCGGAACTCCTAAAGAGTTATCCGATGCTGCTGAATTTGTGGTTAAAGACCTTGTAATAACAAAACTATGTCTTGGTCTTGAGCTCGAGCATAAAAATAATGGAATACTTGTCCACCAATCTGCTTATACCAAGAGATTCCTCAAACGATTTAATATGGACAAGGCTCATCCTCTGAGTACTCCTATAGTCGTACGAAATTTAGACCCTAAGAAAGATCCTTTCCGACCTGAGGAACCAAATGAGGAAATTTTGGGACCTGGAGTGCCTTATCTCAATGCTATTGGAGCACCAATGTATTTAGCACAATGCACCAGACCCGATATCTCTTTTGCAGTAAATTTACTTGCAAGATACAGTTCTAAACCAACTCGAAGACATTGGAATGGTATCAATCACATTTTTCGTTATCTCAGTGGTACCATTGGCCTGGGTTTATCTTATTCAAAAGAGGCCACTAATTCTGGATTAGTTGGTTATGCTGATGCGGGATACAAATCCGATCCACATAAGGCTCGGTCACAAACCGGTTATTTATTCTGCTATAATGGTGCAACTATATCATAGAGATCGACCAAACAAACATTAGTAGCTACATCTTCCAATCATTCTAAGATAATTGCTCTCCATGAAGCTGACAGATAAAGTGTTTCGCTAAGATCAGTTATAGCTCATGTACAAAATGAATGTCGATTGAAGCATGTGACAGACACTCCCACAATCATTTATGAAGACAATGCAGCATGCATAGCACAAGTCAAATGTGGATATATAAAAGGTGATTGGACCAAGCATATTTCACCGAAGTTTTTCTACACGCATGAACTTCAGAAAAATAGAGAAATAAATATTCAACAAATTCGCTCCTACCACAATCTTGCTGATATATTTACAAAATCACTGCCGACATCGATATCCAAGAAACTGGTATACGACATAGGCATGAGAAGAGCTAACAAAAAGCAAGATTGATTAATCAATTTGGAAACTTTTTGTAATATCCGGAATTTTTACTACTGTTGTTTGATATTATTTTATTCGAGTTATATTGTACAGCGTGGAATCTATACAGTAGGGATAAAATAAATAAAGGACTAAGATGTCAGTATCGGTATAAGTGTCGTATCTGGTCGACAACTACATTTGAGAATATCGTGTATCAGGTTATCGTACTTTCGATATAGAGTATATAGTATAATAATATTATTGGATTCAGTGATTGTGTTCAGTGTGTCTCATGTTCGTTTTTGGTACGTCAAGATGTTGGACAGAAATTGCGGAAAATGGCTAAGTGTTCATTAGCACACGCTACTGGGTACAGGTAGCGCACGCTACGAAGTATTGATAGCGTACGCTAAGAGGTTCGGTTACGTACGCTAAGGAGGACCCCTAACGTACGTAACGACTTGCTGGGTTAGTTTCGGAAGGTGGCCGACAGGTAGGCCCAGGTTGATTTTTATATTCAGTTAGCGCACGCTAACGTATGTTGGTTAGCGCACGCTAACATCAGATCACCAATAATGGAATCTTAGCTTTCGGCGGGTGGACCCGGCCACTTGCGACGCGTGTCCAGATAAGGTCAGCGGGTGTTTGTCATGTAGGGCCCGCACGCTAAACCGTATGGTTAGCGCACACTAATTCCAGATCGGTAAAAGGAATCCCGATAATCGCGGATGCTTTCGGCCTGTGGGGGCACGAGTGGTAGGTGTGTACTGTAGCAAGTCAACTTCGGATAGCGCACGCTAAGGTAAATGACTTGCGTACGCTAAGCAGGATGTTTTACGTACGTTAATGCATGGGCATTACGTACGTAAGCTAGTTTACGAAGCGAGGCAGTAGCCTCTGGGCTTCGATAGCGTACGCTAACAAAGTCAGTTAGCGCACGCTAAGGCGGTAGCGCACGCTAAACATGAGATGTTAGCGCACGCTAATAATGAATTTTATAAAAGGGGACAGAAGGGTGTTGAGAAGCATTTCGTCATTTTTTCTTCTTTCAGTCGAGAGAGAGAGAGTTGGGATATATTTGAGGTTCCCAAACAATGTATAATGATAATCTTAGATTGAGAGCTTGGATTCAAGCCTTGTCCTTCAAGTTGTTCATGATTCTTTGGATGGAGTTCTAGTGTTCTTCTTCTTGGTTCATCCAATCCAGGTAATTTTCGTATCCTCTTGATGATGGTTCGTTTTTCTTGGATGATTTCATGTAAGGAGCATGTTGGATAATCATATGATGATGTTATATGAGATTCAATGGAATTTTGATAAGAGTTTCGGATGTTAGTTAAGATTCTTCATACCATAAGGATGTTGATTCATTTAACCCGATCTAAGAAGGATTTCTGAATCTTGGTAATTATATTGGTCGATTTAGATGAGATGAATCATGATACTAGGTTGAATTCCAGATTTAGCATGATATGATCCTTGTTATCGAGTCGGTTTTATTATTGAGGTTGTTATTGATATATGGACATTGACATGATCATTGTGATAATTATGGGGTCGTTTATCTTCAAGAGATACGGAGATTTATGTCTCCCTTCATTCGGATTCGTAGTCGCAAGATGTGAGTCGATGCTTGGAATGCATGCCACTGTACGGCATTAGCGCACGCTAAGCTTACTGGCTAGCGCACGCTAACGGGACAAACTTTATGCGTTTAACGTGCGCTAAGTAGGCAGACAGTGCAGTATTTTTGTGTTTTGATTATGAATTCGTGATGGTTTGACTTGGTTGGTTCTGACTATGTTTATTCGAGGTTGTGTTGAACCATTGAGTTCGATTGGTTAGTTTTGTCAGTTGTTGATTGTTATCGGATATGTGTTATTTGATTTCTTCGATAGGTTGAGATTATTGATCGGTGATTATAACCGGATATTGCGGTCGTGTTCGAGTATGTCCATTGTATTGCTTTTGATCGGGGCTAAGGAGCTCGTAGACAAAGGCAATGTGTTCGGTAGCAGCTTCGTGGTATCGGTATCGAGGCAAGTTATTACTTGCTCAGTTATATATTTAATGAATGGTTTCAGTTTCATTTCGTTTATAATGCATATAGCGATGATTATTATTGTGAACTCTGGGTATTCGGATCGCATATCGTTCCTTCGATTCTGGGAGGTAAATCATAATGTATATGCTTTATCTCAATTATTGGTATGTTCGAGTATCGAGGTTACATTATGGTAAAGACGAGGATATGAGTATCTATAATTCATTGTACGTTTGGATCGCCGAGCATTGAGGATAATCGTCGGTGATGATTGGACATCGAGGTTGCTCCCGAAGGACTCGGGGCAAGTATTCCATATTGATTATGGTTTAATGTTATTTATTTTGGTCTCGTACATTTTCTTTCATGTTGTTGAACATGAAGTCGTCCTAGTAAATTGTCATGTTGTCATGCATGTTATGTTGTTCATGTTGATGAACGTGTTGATTTGCATATGTGTATGCATATTGTGATGTTTATGTTGTGTAAATAATCCGATTGGATTATGAGGATCTATGCTGAGGGCGCTGGATCGAATGTCCACCATGCGTTGGTTCGACGGGATCATCATGGGGATCTATGCTGAGGGCGCTGGATCATTGGACAGGTTTTCCACCATGCGTTGGTTCGACGGGATCATCATGGGGATCTATGCTGAGGGCGCTGGATCGTTGGATTACCAGTATTGTGTTGATGGAATCTTGTGAATTCGCATCATTGATTTTATCATGTGCTATTATTCATATGTGTATTGTTGGTTATCCACCTTATGCTGATCTGATAGGATCAACAAAGGGATCCATGCTGAGGGCGCTGGATCGTCGGATTTTCATTGAGTATACATCATTGTTATTGTTGTGATCATATTGATGTTGTCATATGAGTATGCATTTGTAGGTCTTGTGTTAGGACCTTGTCCGGTTTGCATTGATCTGATCTCGGATTAGACTGATATGATTGTCGTGGCACATCATATCTCGAGGTATGTTTCGTATTTCCTTCGGTATTTGTCTTTGATGGACAATCGGTTATCGTTTTGGGATTTGATGATGTTATTCGATGGATCGTATTGGTCAGTAATGGTATAATTCCGTGTCGTGAGTTGGTTATGATAGTTTGAGAATCTTGAGTATTGTTTGAGGTACAATACAGATATTATGTTCGAGTTTATTGGTTAATCAAGTACAAGATGTGAAATGTGATAATGGTTATTCTGATGAGAAATTACTTGAGTAAGTAAAGTTATGGCGGTAAGAATTCGTTGGTCGTATTCTTATGTTGTATTCTCATTGGTATGTAATTATTAATGTGATGTGACAGTTATCATTGTTTGATATTATGGCTGACCCCATCGTGGGATTTCTTTTTAGGTACTTAGAGTATCGAGCTTGTAGCGGTCGTGAAGAGATGAGCTTCCCGAAGGGTACTGGCTAAGACATGTTCTGTGCATTGAGTTTCTTGATTGGTTCTTGTATTCCGCTGCTAGAGTATCTTTATGGTTGGTCTTTTTCCGCTGCGAGAGTATTTTGAAGTGCTCTTTCGGTATCAGTAGCGAGATTACTTTGGAAATCGTTTTCTAAACTTTTGTGTGTCGGCTGTTTGGCCTTGCGATTTCAAATGAGTTTTTACGACGGTTTTTGTTAAATGGATTTTATAAACCTTTGTGCATTTTTAAAGATAGTACCGTTGTTGGCCTCTTGGGCATTTGTAAATGTTTGCGAAAAATTCTTTTAGCCTTGTGGGTTCTATCTCGGGGCCCACGGCGCTGTAATATTTCCGGTTAAATCTGGGGGTGTTACAGAATATGGTATCGGAGCTTAGGTTGAGAAAACCTAGGCATTTGGGTCGAGTTGGGTCGTGTTTTTGTTGCGTCATTCGAGTTGTCGATTGACAAATGTTAGAGCCGTTAGTCTTTGTTGTTCACTCAGGCTTGTGCGTTATCGAATTTGCCAGTATCGTACTGGGCTTGTTATAACTTTTCCAAATGGTGTTAACGTGATATATTGTGTTCTTGAGTTGCACTGAGTTTGCAAAATGTGTGTTTTGAAAATATCTGTGTTGAGTATTTTCTTGAGTCGAGACATGTGCCAGTATCATGGGGAATCGTCGGCTTCACGATCTGTAAGTATTTGGATTTTTGAATTTCATTGAGATTTATTGTCGTTCTAAGTTGATATGTTTTGAGATTCAGCAGATATCATGCGTTACAGTATGAGATGTCAGAGTGGGACAGGATTGATGATCTTGAGAAACTATGATTTTGGAAATCAGTATGTCGGTTAAGTTTTGGAACGGAATTGTGTATTCGGGAGAAGGACTGTGGATTTTTGAGAAGAACATGTAGTCATGCTAATTCATTTTGATATATGAACTGCTTTTGAGCATTTGGAAATGACACTTTTCAAAATGAATATTTCACGGATGTTTTACGGAAAATGATTTTGGGCCGAGACCCAAATCGATTTTGGAAATGGTTTTGTAACTCAGGACTAGGAGTCCGAAAAGAGTTTTCTACTTTTTAAACTTTTTGTAATTCGGAACGAGATACGGGCTGAGACCCTAATGTTTCAAAAGGCTTTTTCTTGTTTTCTAAAACTCCCGAGATCTGTAAAATACTTTACCAATCGTTTACTTATGTTATTTCCGCCTTTCGAGGCTTTGGTTTACTTGTTCATATGGAACTTCTCAGGAAGTCTTTCGCTGTGTTTGATTTGTTGATTTGTTTCAATGTTTTGTCATATCATATTTGAGGTGATCCAGGATGGATTAAGGATTGACGTTGCGATTAGTATGTGGAGGAGTTTTTATCAGAGTCTATATATTGAGATTTTGGAATTTCATCGTGTGGTTTTCCGATGGAATATCAGTGAATTTGGTGACGAGCCGAATTGGTATACAGGAGTATGGATATGGACAAGCATTTGCATAAATTCCATTCTATTTAATCGTGTATATTCGAAAAGAATTTTGATCGAGAACTTGACACGAGCGAGCCGATTTAATTTTTAAAATTGATTTCGTGGTCTTACGAAAATTTATGTTTTGAGTTTTCAAACTCCTGAAAGAATTTTCGAAAATTTGTCTTTTGACAAGACTATGTGATTTCAAACTGGTTTTGAAAATGTGATTGATAACCATATGCATTTTGTGCATAGTGCATATCGTGGTAAAGTTGTGAGTGTGACTCGCGAACTGGTTATGACATTCCTATGGTATGATGAATAGAGATCCGAACTTTGGTATGGCATTTTGGTTATCTAAAGATGACCGGTTGGTTGATCAGATAAGGAAAATATGTCGTGTGTTGTAGAATCATGCACATAATACGACCTTGGAACTTCAGGTTTGGTGAAACTGGAGCATAATGTGCTATGTGAGTTCATTGGTATGATTGGTCATTTTCGTCGGCTTGATTGGGTGTTCGTATGTCGAGGGGTATGTTCACCAACCGGATGTGTTTCGTTGAAATCCACTGTATGTGATTTGTATAGCGTTTCGAGAATGTTATTCTTCCGTGTATCTATTTCTGTGGTTCTGTGTTGATCGTGTTGGAGTTTAACGTGTGAAGGTATTCTCGATTTTCGTTGATCGTTCGTTGGTAATATTGGAGTTTATCACGTTGATGATATTCTCGATTGTGTTTTGACCTCTGGTTGGTCATATTGGAATTTATCATGTCGATGATAAATTCGGTTGATTGTTGATCATTGTTGGTGATCATCTGAGCGTTCGGATTTTGTTTTGATGTTTCGGGATTCGTGTCATTGTTTTGGGCAGTTGTTTTGCAGATGTATTGTGTATTATTCGTCTTATCGGAATTGGGACTTGATTATGTAATCAGGCGGACAGGATTTGATTCGGGCAGATTGTTTCATCCGAAGATGATATATTTTGTTGAGACTCAGGGAATTGTGATCGTAAGCGTATTGAGGTATGCGGTGAGATCGCTTTCTAGTATCTCAGGAGATCGTCGACCTGCGTATTTGTAAGTATGCTCGTTTGGTTATTCGGTGATGACGATAATTGATCGTTGTCGTGATGGTTTTGGGATATTTTGGGTTGAAAGGTATGTTTGTTTGTTTTATGACGGATTGCAAGTTTCGAGGACGAAACTTATTTTAAGTGCTGTAGAATGTAATAACCGGAATTTTTACTACTGTTGTTTGATATTATTTTATCCGAGTTATATTGTACAGCATGGAATCTGTATAGTAGGGATAAAATAAATAAAGGACTGAGATGTCAGTATCGGTATAAGTGTCGTATCTAGTCGACAGCTACATTTGAGAATATCGTGTATCAGGTTATCGTACTTTCGATATAGAGTATATAGTATAAGAATATTATTGGATTCAGTGATTATGTTCAGTGTGTCTCATGTTCGTTTTTGGTACGTCAAGATGTTGGACAGAAATTGCGAAAAATGGCTAAGTGTTCATTAGCACACGCTACTGGGTACAGGTAGCGCACGCTACGAAGTATTGATAGCGTACGATAAGAGGTTCGGTTACGTACGCTAAGGAGGATCCCTAACATACGTAACGACTTGCTGGGTTAGTTCCGGAAGGTGGCGGCGAGTAGGCGGAGTTGATTTTTATATTCAGTTAGCGCACGCTAATGTATGTTGGTTAGCGCACGCTAACATCAGATCGCCAATAATGGAATCTTAGCTTTCGGCGGGTGGACCCGGCCACTTGCGACGCGTGTCCAGATAAGGTCAGCGGGTGTTTCTCATGTAGGGCTAGCGCACGCTAAACCGTATGGTTAGCGCACGCTAATTCCAGATCGGTCAAAGGAATCCCGATAATCGCAGATGCTTTCGGCATGTGGGGGCACGAGTGGTAGGTGTGTACTGTAGCAAGTCAACTTCGGATAGCGCATGCTAAGGTAAATGACTTGCGTACGCTAAGCAGGATGTTTTACATACGTTAATGCATGGGCATTACGTACGTAAGCAAGTTTACGAAGCGAGGCAGTAGCCTCTGGGCATCGATAGCGCATGCTAACAAAGTCAGTTAGCGCACGCTAAGGCGGTAGCGCACGCTAAACATGAGATGTTAGCGCACGCTAATAATGAATTTTATAAAAGGTGACAGAAGGGTGCTGAGAAGCATTTCGTCATTTTTTCTTCTTTCAGTCGAGAGAGAGAGAGAGTTGGGATATATTTGAGGTTCCCAAACAATGTATAATGATAATCTTAGATTGAGAGCTTGGATTCAAGCCTTGTCCTTCAAGTTGTTCATGATTCTTTGGATGGAGTTCTAGTGTTCTTCTTCTTGGTTCATCCAATCCAGGTAATTTTCGTATCCTCTTGATGATGGTTTGTTTTTCTTGGATGATTTCATGTAAGGAGCATGTTGGATAATCATATGATGATGTTATATGAGCTTCAATGGAATTTTGATAAGAGTTTCGGATGTTAGTTAAGATTCTTCATACCATAAGGATGTTGATTCATTTAACCCGATCTAAGAAGGATTTCTGAATCTTGGTAATTATATTGGTCGATTTAGATGAGATGAATCATGATACTAGGTTGAATTCCAGATTTAGCATGATATGATCCTTGTTATCGAGTCGGTTTGATTATTGAGGTTGTTATTGATATATGGACATTGACATGATCATTGTGATAATTATGGGTTCGTTTATCTTCAAGAGATACGGAGATTTATGTCTCCCTTCATTCGGATTCGTAGTCGCAAGATGTGAGTCGATGCTTGGAATGCATGTCACTGTACGGCATTAGCGCACGCTAAGCTTACTGGCTAGCGCACGCTAATGGGACAACTTAGCGCACGCTACGTTATGCGTTTAACGTGCGTTAAGTAGGCAGACAGTGCAGTATTTTTGTGTTTTGATTATGAATTCGTGATGGTTTGACTTGGTTGGTTCTGACTGTGTTTATAAGAGGTTGTGTTGAACTATTGAGTTCGATTGGTTAGTTTTGTCAGTTGTTGATTGTTATCGGATATGTGTTATTTGATTTCTTCGATAGGTTGAGATTATTGATCGGTGATTATAACCGGATATTGCGGTCGTGTTCGAGTATGTCCATTGTATTGCTTTTGATCGGGGCTGAGGAGCTCGTAGACAAAGGCAATGTGTTCGGTAGCAGCTTCGTGGAATCGGTATCGAGGCAAGTTATTACTTGCTCAGTTATATATTTAATGAATGGTTTCAGTTTCATTTCGTTTATAATGTAATATCCGCAATTTTCGATTCCGGTAATTATTTTTTTTTCGGCGGAAGTCTGTTTTGACAACTCGCTCATGTCCGTTTCGTCATTCTGAGAATAATTAATTCTACACTTTTTGACATCCGAGTTCGTTTCGGTGTCGTTTTGTTGAATTCAGGATTTCTAAACGACTTTTCTAAGCATGAGTTCGACTTTGTTAGATCACCATTAATTTTTGGTGACTCCAAAAATTATAAATCTTTGCAATATTATAGAACATCGAGTTAGCTTTCCAATGGTTCAAACGGTGAGTCAATCGGAGTCCGGACGAGAGAGTTATGGTCGTTTCAGTTTTGGCGAGCACTTCCGGGAGCCTTTCGGCCGATAGGGGGTCGATAGACTCTCGCCTACATCTGTAGGGCTATCGGTTGGGCTATCGGCCGATAGGCCGGCCGATAGGTTCTGGTGTTACACTTTAAATGCGTTGTTTTGAGCGTGAAGCTCATTTCTTTCCCATTTTTCCATTTGCGCCGCGAGAGAGGAGATATAGAGGAGAGAGTTCTTCATCCGGTCGATTTTCATCATTTCTTTTCGGTTGTGAGGCTCGGATAAACAATCTAGCGCGTGTTCTACGGATCTTAACACTTGAATCACCCAAGGTAATCTTCTTAGAACCCATTTTTGGGAGATTTTGGGGATTTTGGGTATTTTGGTTGTTTTCGTCCGATTAATCCGATTTAACTTGGTATTATGATAGATTAATGATTATTGAGATGTATTACATCTTTTCCCTTGTTATTCCATAGTTGGATCGTATCGATTCGTTGTTTTAAATCGAGTTCTTGATCGCGCCTTGAAGGTGTCCGATAGAATGTCATAGAGAGGATTCGAGCGTTCTACGATTATTCTTCCTCGTTCGTTCGTTAATTTATTGATGGTATGATGTTAGGGTCAGATTTCGCAAAGAATTGAGTGGAACCCTTCCGTTTGTCGTTTTGTTCAATCTTTTCGATTGTGGGTGTATTCGTTGTCTTGGCGGAGAATCGTAGGTGTTCGAGGTGTCCCGACTAATCCGTGATTGTGGGAGTGACCGGCATCGATTATCGAGGCAAGTATCTTGCCCATACATTACGTGTTTTGTGGATGTAATGGTTGTTAATCGTCGATATGTGCTAAATAAATATTCATAACCATCTTTTTCAAAAGTATCGGTATATTTACCCACATGGTTTTCTTAAAGACGACTCGTGTGTTCGAGAATTAATATGCTTAATTGAATACGTGTATTAATGTTGGGTATAAGATCGTAATACTTTCGTGTGATGCCATTGTGTGTGACTACGTCGTCGGTAAGTTTTGAAGTTTAGTCCTTTGTTTAAGGCATGCGTGGAGACATGTGATTATCGATGAATTATGTGAATTTATGTGATATTGGTTGTGCCGTTCGGTGCTTTTGGAATAGTGTGCTTTCTTGTTGATAATATTAGTTACGGGTTACGAATATATGTTGGATGGTGGCCATTCTAGTAAAGTACCTCGACTATATATCTTGTGATTGACCTTCGAGGCTTGTGGTTTGCAAGCGTGATTTTGGAACGTGTGTGTGTGTTGTTCCTTCCACCGGAGTGTCCGACGGGATGTCGAGGGCCGATACTAAGGGGTACGGCCACGGAAGTGGATTTGGGTGTGTGTGTGGATGAACTTCCACCGGAGTGTCCGACGGGATGTGCGGGGTCGATACTAAGAGTACGGCCGCGGAAGTGGTTTCCCACCGGAGTGTCCGACGGGATGTCCGGGGTCGATACTAAGGGGTACGGCCGCGGGTTACGATTGTGGTTTTCATCTTGAGGATGACGTTGATGTTTTCGTTAATTGTGATATTGTCAGGAGTATCACAATGCTTTGTGCTCGTCGAGAGACATTATATTTCGAGTCTTGGTGCTTGGCTAGAATGGCATAGGATTAATGTGTTATGTGTAATGTGTCCTTGTAAATGATTTGAAGTGGATGATCGGGTTGTGGACCTGTGTTTTGTAAGGAATGGTTGGGTCGTGGACCCGTGTTGTGTTAAACGGATTTGTATTTTGAAAAATGAACTTTGGGGTTTGTGACCTAAATGGCTTCGAGGAACTTTAGAATTTTTCAATTTCTAACGTTTTAAAACTCCGAGATTTGGAAATGTTTTCAAAGTGCTTACTTACTTCGTTTCTACTTTCAAGACTTGAACTATTTTTAACTAAATATACCTCGGGAAGTATTTCGTTGTATTCTCGGAATGTGTTGTGTATGGCTCGTATTTGCACTTTATACTTGCACTAGCGAAACAGTGGAGTTTTGCTAACCCCAGTGTCGGGGGTGGATATCTGTATTGTGTCCGGTACATGCGAGGTTGTCGGGAGCAAGACACGGGATCGGCACGAGGGATGATGAAAGACGAATGATACTAATCACGAAGGCCGAGTTTTGGGTTCGATTAGTCGGAGTCCATTGTATTGTCTTTTCCATTGTCTTATTGTTTGTGGTGGTAATTATCTTACCCTTGCGTGGATATGAGTCTGGATGAATTTATGTATTTTGATTTGTAAGTCAGTGACGAAAGACCAAATCGGTCTATTGGTCCGTTATTTTGATTCGTCGGTATGTAATGTAATGTGTCGTTTTGATGTCTAGCTGGTGGATCCTCACGGAGAGGGTGCGGCGTGTAATATTCCGGTTTGATGCGGGTGTTACATTTATGGTATCGAGCTTAGGTTGAGGAAACCTAGGTGTCGGGTCGAGTTATGTGTTCTTGAGTCTTGTATTGTCAGTTTTGTCCGTGAGTCGTGTCGCGACGTCGTGCAGGATGTCGGCCGTGATTAGTATCAAGGTGCAGCCATCATCTTCGTGGGATCTGTGGATGTAAGTCTCCCTACTACATGTTGTACCACGAGCTATACGAGCCTGTGTGATTTTGTGTTATGTAGTTAATATTTGAAGATGCATCGTGAGTAAGTGACATATATTTGTTGATTCCGTCTTGCGCTAAAATGTAGAATGATATTCTTGAATGTATCCTTGTATAAATCATTTTTCTTACAAGGGTATGAACCTTGGAATTTTAAGTTTTGAATCCTTTCGGGAGTCACGTAAAATTTTTAAAAATGCCCTCGAGGAGGAAAAAGTTGATTTTCGTATGTTGACCACAAGGCTGAAAGTTCTGAAAACTCGAATTATTGATAATTCTTTTCCACCGTGTACTATAAGTTTTCCAAACTCGAGTTTTTAACTCAAATAAGGTCTTCAAATATACTCAAGACGTGACTCTCGTTTGTAACTTTTCGGTTTCATGAATGTTGGTCAAAAGATGCGTATTGATGATGCTCTCGTTGTTGAGCCGTGGTGCCAGTTTTAAAATTCAAATAGTAACGTGAATGTTGAGTCCATCGGTGTGTATGTGTTGAGATAGTCCTCTATATTGAGAAGTAAAATTTTCATTTTTGTAGGATGATTTTCTTTTGATGGTTGCTTGTGAGTTGTTATAATTATGTGAGTCGATGACATTTAGACTTGTATGTTGTTGCTTACTTGTAGCCTTCGAGTCTAGCATTACCTCATATATGTTTGCAATCGTGTTGGTGATTAGAGCAGTTAGCACAGGCTTAGTACGAGCCTAGCGCGCGCTAACGTGGCGTGTTTAGCGCACGTTAACCTTTGTTGTAACGCGCTAATCAACACGGGCGGAGGCTATGGAACCGCATTATAGCCGTCGAGTCTAACTTTTCTTTGCCAATCACTTGTAGTTGTATTCTCTACGTGGTGTCTAGTGATAACAACTGTTGTGCGTGAATGCGTGTTAAGACCTTTCGTATTGCTAGGTGATATTTGATTGTGGTTGATGAATTGATAAATTATGTCTGCTGTGTGTGTTCAAAAACACTTTCCTGGAAACTTCACAAAGTTTTGACGGTTCGATTAATCGGCGGCTCCGTGTATAATTTGAAAATTAATTGGAATTGTCAAGCCGGCCTTGGATTCTCAAATAAAACCTCGATGGTATTTGAAAGAGTTGTTTTAAAGTACATGTAGACATTTTGTAAAGTATTACCGTCGTTGATGTTTGTGAAGTGTTGGGAGAATTTTCGAAAATGATTTTTAACGTATTGTTGTATTTTCAAATAATTCGAGTAAATGATTTTCAAAAATCTTTCACGCCATAAAAATATTTTATTTCAAAAACCAATGCGATTTTTATTTTCAAAAATATATAGTGAAAGATGAAAAATCTCACTCGATGTAAAATTCAAACTCGGACTTGGAAATGTTAGAGTATGTAAGAATGATTTGATGATCTTGCATGGTTAACTTGTTAGTTGTTAACGGTGATAATGATACGTAGGGGCATGATGATTTCAAATGATTTCAAATGAGACGGTTTGAGTATGTTGTTTACAAGTTTTGTGAAACAACCCGAGGTACCAAAAGCACTTTTAAAGTTTATTTTAAATACCATACAAATCCAAGGATTTTCAAAAGATTTCCTTTAAAAGGATACCTCGTGGACTTTCTTTTCGAGTTGTTATTGATTACCTTATGTGTTATGTCGTCTTTGGGTTGGTACTTTAGTATATTATTTTTGCGAAGTTGCGCCATCGTATCGAGTGAGAATCCGCTTAGTATGTCTAGGGACAGAGGATACGGTCGTGACCGCGGTATAGATTGTCGTGGAGATCAGATATGGGACCAAGAGGATATGGTCGGGAAGGTTGCTATTCCAGCACTTCGTTCTCGTTGTTTAGGTTTCGGGACGAAACCTCTTTTAAAGGTGATATGATGTAATACCCGCATTTTTCCTTCTTTCTCTTCTGTTTCGTCCAACCGTATCGACTCGACTGTGTTCGTTGATGCTTCGACACAGTGTTGTTTCTCACCTTAGTCATTCGAGCGAGTTCTGATATTGTCTCAAATTAATCTAAATATCGTTGTGACCTTTCCAAGTTCGGAAAATTAGTCTCGTTTTCGATCTTCCAACCCTTAGGCGGTGGGATTTCGTGTTTGTTCAGCGGTTGACTCGCGTTTGGATTGATGTACCGTTGGGTTGGTCAATCATGTTGATTTTCGTTCGTTGTGTTTTGTGATTGTCGGATAATTGACTTGGCTATATTATCCGTTTGATGACGGTTGTCACTTGTTGGTTTTTATTATATCCCTAACGGCGACGTTGTGTTGGTCGCCGTGGAGCGTGTTTTCACGCTGTATACTCCTTTGCGTTGTTTGTAACATTTCGCCGTTGGGCGTTAGTTACGCATCCTTGTGTATCTCGTTGAGTTTTTCCTGGCGGAATATTTCTTCTCCCTACTTGTTTTAAGTTTCGGGACGAAACTTCTTTTAAGGAGGGTAGAATGTAATATCCGCAATTTCGATTCCATTAATTATTTTTTTAGCGAAGTCTGTTTTGACAACTCGCTCATGTCCGTTTCGTCATTCTGAGAATAATTAATTCTACACTTTTTGACATCCGAGTTCGTTTCGGTGTCGTTTTGTTGAATTCAGGATTTCTAAACGACTTTTCTAAGCATGAGTTCGACTTTGTTAGATCACCATTAATTTTTGGTGACTCCAAAAATTATAAATCTTTGCAATATTATAGAACATCGAGTTAGCTTTCCAATGGTTCAAGCGGTGAGTCAATCGAGTCGGACGAGAGAGTTATGGTCGTTTGATTTTGGCCGAGCACTTCCGGGAGCCTTTCGGCCGATAGGAAGTCGATAGACTCTCGCCTACATCTGTAGGGCTATCGGTTGGGCCTATCGGCCGATAGGCGGCCGATAGGTTCTACGTGTTACACTTTAAATGCGTTGTTTTGAGCGTGAAGCTCATTTCTTTCCCATTTTCCCTTTGCGCCGCGAGAGAGGAGATATAGAGGAGAGAGTTCTTCATCAGGGTCGATTTTCATCATTTCTTTTCGGTTGTGAGGCTCGGATAAACAATCTAGCGCGTGTTCTACGGATCTTAACACTTGAATCACCCAAGGTAATCTTCTTAGAACCCATTTTTGGGAGATTTTGGGGATTTTGGGTATTTTGGTTGTTTTCGTCCGATTAATCCGATTTAACTTGGTATTATGATAGATTAATGATTATTGAGATGTATTACATCTTTTCCCTTGTTATTCCATAGTTGGATCGTATCGATTCGTTGTTTTCGTCGAGTTCTTGATCGACGCCTTGAAGGTGTCCGATAGAATGTCATAGAGAGGATTCGAGCGTTCTACGATTATTCTTCCTCGTTCGTTCGTTAATTTATTGATGGTATGATGTTAGGGTCAGATTTCTCGCAAAGAATTCGAGTCGGAACCCTTCCGTTCGTCGTTTTCTTCAAGCTTTTCGATTGTGGGTGTATTCGTTGTCTTCGCCGGAGAATCGTAGGTGTTCGAGGTGTCCCGACTAATCCGTGATTGTGGGAGTGACCGGCATCGATTATCGAGGCAAGTATCTTGCCCATACATTACGTGTTTTGTGGATGTAATGGTTGTTAATCGTCGATATGTGCTAAATAAATATTCATAACCATCTTTTTCAAAAGTATCGGTATATTTACCCACATGGTTTTCTTAAAGACGACTCGTGTGTTCCGAGAATTAATATGCTTAATTGAATACGTGTATTAATGTTGGGTATAAGATCGTAATACTTTCGTGTGATGCCATTGTGTGTGACTACGTCGTCGGTAAGTTTTGAAGTTTAGTCCTTTGTTTAAGCTGTACGTGGAGACATGTGATTATCGATGAATTATGTGAATTTATGTGATATTGGTTGTGCCGTTCGGTGCTTTTGGAATAGTGTGCTTTCTTGTTGATAATATTAGTTCTGGGTTACGAATATATGTTGGATGGGCCATTCTAGTAAAGTACCTCGACTATATATCTTGTGATTGACCTTCGAGGCTTGTGGTTTGCAAGCGTGATTTTGGAACGTGTGTGTGTGTTGTTCCTTCCACCGGAGTGTCCGACGGGATGTCGGGGCCGATACTAAGGGAGTACGGCCACGGAAGTGGATTTGGGTGTGTGTGTGGATGAACTTCCACCGGAGTGTCCGACGGGATGTGCGGGGTCGATCTTAAGGGGGACGGCCGCTGCAGTGGTTTCCCACCCGGAGTGTCCGACGGGATGTCGGGAGTCGATACTAAGAAGTACGGCCGCGGGTTACGATTGTGGTTTTCATCTTGAGGATGACGTTGATGTTTTCGTTAATTGTGATATTGTCAGGAGTATCACAATGCTTTGTGCTCGTGTAGAGACATTATATTTCGAGTCTTGGTGCTTGGCTAGAATGGCATAGGATTAATGTGTTATGTGTAATGTGTCCTTGTAAATGATTTGAAGTGGATGATCGGGTTGTGGACCTGTGTTTTGTAAGGAATGGTTGGGTCGTGGACCCGTGTTGTGTTAAACGGATTTGTATTTTGAAAAATGAACTTTGGGTGTGACCACTAAATGGCTTCGAGGAACTTTAGAATTTTTCAATTTCTAACGTTTTAAAACTCCCGAGATTTGGAAATGTTTTCAAAGTGCTTACTTACTTCGTTTCTACTTTCAAGACTTGAACTATTTTTAACTAAATATACCTCGAAGTATTTCGTTGTATTCTCGGAATGTGTTGTGTATGGCTCGTATTTGAACTTTATAATTGCACAAGCGAAAAAGTTTAGATTAGCTAACCCCAGATTAATCTCGGTGTGGATATCTGTATTGTGTCCAGGTACATGCAGGTTGTCGGGAGCAAGACACAGGATCGGCACGAGGGATGATGAAAGACGAATGATACTAATCACACGAAGGCCAGTTTTGGGTTCAGTTAGTCGGAGTCCATTGTATTGTCTTTTCCGCTGTCTTATTGTTTGTGGTGGTAATTATCTTACCCTTGCGTGGATATGAGTCTGGATGAATTTATGTATTTTGATTTGTAAGTCTGTGACGAAAGACCAAATCGGTCTATTGGTCCGTTATTTTGATTCGTCGGTATGTAATGTAATGTGTCGTTTTGATGTCTAGCCTGGTGGATCCTCACGGAGAGGGTCTGCGGCGTGTAATATTCCCGGTTTGATTTGGGGGTGTTACATATAATGCATATAGCGATGATTATTGTTGTGAACTCTGGGTATTCGGATCGCATATCGTTCCTTCGATTCTGGGAGGTAAATCATAATGTATATGCTTTATCTCAGTTATTGGTATGTTCGAGTATCGAGGTTACATTATGGTAAAGACGGGGATATGAGTATCTATAGTTCATTGTACGTTTGGATCGCCGAGCATTGAGGATAATCGTCGGTGATGATTGGACATCGAGGTTGCTCCCGAAGGACTCGGGGCAAGTATTCCATATTGATTATGGTTTAATGTTATTTATTTTAGTCTCGTACATTTTCTTTCATGTTGTTGAACATGAAGTCGTCCTAGTAAATTGTCATGTTGTCGTGCATGTTATGTTGTTCATGTTGATGAACGTGTTGATTTGCATATGTGTATGCATATTGTGTTGTTTATATTGTGTAAATAATCCGATGGGATTATGAGGATCTATGCTGAGGGCGCTGGATCGAATGTCCGACATGCATTGGTTCGACGGGATCATCATGGGGATCTATGCTGAGGGCGCTGGATCGTTGGACAGGTTTTCCACCATGCGTTGGTTCGACGGGATCATCATGGGGATCTATGCTGAGGGCACTGGATCGTTGGATTACCAGTATTGTGTTGATGGAATCTTGTGAATTCGCATCATTGATTTTATCATGTGCTATTACTCATATGTGTATTGTTGGTTATCCACCTTATGCTGATCTGATAGGATCAACAAAGGGATCCATGCTGAGGGCGCTGGATCGTCGGATTTCCATTGAGTATACATCATTGTTATTGTTGTGATCATATTGAGGTTGTCATATGAGTATGCATTTGTAGGTCTTGTGTTAGGGCCTTGTCCGGTTTGCATTGATCTTGATGTAACCGAGCTGATCGGTCACCAAGAACCGGGTTAATCTTAGAAGTTTAGCTAAGAAAACCCAAAATATATGAAGTACTCTCTTTTCTTTCTCTCTCTAAAATATGCTGTATTCTCAGAGTGTGTGTTGTCTTTTGAGGAACCCCCTCTCTCCCTTTTATAGGAGGAGGGTGCCTTGTTATCTGAGATTTTTCCTGATTCCCAGAGAGAATCCCGGATATCCAGGGATTCAAGCTGCGATTTTCCATCCCTGGATTTCTGGGATTTCAAGGTATGGGCTCTCAATCCCTGGATCTCCGGGATGGCAAGGTATGGGCTCTCAACCCCTGGATCTCCGGGATGGCAAGGTATGGGCTCTCAACCCCTGGATCTCCGGGATGGCAAGGTATGGGCTCTCAACCCCTGGATCTTAGGGATTCTGTCAGGTGAGTCAGGATCTTCTTTCCCAAGAGTCCGACCTTTCTGAGTTCGGTGGTTTTTAGGTCGGCTCATCCCTATTCAAATCAGTAGTTTGAGAGACCTTTGAGGTCGGCGCCCTTCTAACAGATGTCACAGCTAAACGGGACCTCCGAGGTCGGCGACCTTTATCAGATATCATAGGTCAGCGGGGCCTCCGAGGTCGGCGCCCTTCTAACAGACGTTACAGCTAAGTGGGGCCTCCGAGGTCGGCGACCTTCTAAAGGACCTTGGGGTTGTCATCTCCTTATCTAAGAACCTAGTTCGCACTTTTATTGGTCCATATTTTAAACCGGGTTTTCAGGGAGCGTACATTCGACATCCTATCAACCAGTCCCCCCTACTCTAGTCGAGTTGTAAGACCGAGTAGAGTAAGATTTGTTTACAACCGGACGACCTTGACGCAATTATCCTTGGTACTCTCGTTCCCAGATAACGAGGCTCTTCGGACTTTGTGCGCTATAATTAACCTGTCTTTTCCTTTCCCCGCCTCCCAAACGTTGCGTCGATGGCCGAATCCAGGTGTCGACCTGCCATAGGTCGGCTAAGATGGTGCCAAATCCCAGTCGTTCCTTCGAATAGGGCATCGGATGCTCCAGATCGTCCCTATCCTTCTTGGTTTTCGCCCCTCCCTCCTATAAAAGGAGGTCTTCTTCCCCCTTTATCACTTCCGCGTTTTTATACCCTCAACCTCTGGTGCGAAAATTCTCAGGCGACACTAGCGATCACAACTATCTGTCCCCGGCGACGCGCTTGCTCTACCCTTCTCCGGCGATCTTCCACCCAATCCCATGGGTATGTTCATCTAAACATCTCTTTAGCTTTTTGATTTGTTTTACAGATATTTTCCTTTTCTTATTCCTCCCCTTTTCTTCCTTTAGTTATGTAAATGCCTTGGATTCTCAAAATATTTCCGGCGAATCGGCCGTGAACTCTTTTTTGGAGGGTCTTTCCTCTTCTGATGGGGATTCGGGGGGTAGGTCGGGGCGAGCTACTGGTTCCTCCCTCCATCTTAGGGATGAGCCTTTAGGTGACGTAGACTGGTCCGAGCTAGGTGACATCCCTCCCTCTGGCATCCCCCTAATCATTGTAGATCCTCCTTCCCCTCCCCCCATGGACGAGGTAACTGTGACCGGCCTTTTATCCGACCCATATCAGACGGTTGTAAGGGCGACTCGAGTTCTCCCTCTCCATCCTCTATCGAGGACTAGCCCAGCCGCGCTGGTTAGTTTTATAAGATTTCTTAGACTTCCCCCGGGGTGGGAATTTGTCACACCTCAGGCTAGTGATACCCCTGATCATCCTCCTCTGGGTCATATTACCTGGTTTGTGGATCAGGTGAGCAGTGGTCTTCGTTTTCCACCCCATCCCTTCCTTGTCTCTCTCTCCGTTAAATACAATCTTTCCCTCAACCAGTTCTCTCCTAACTCTTTTCGCTACATGGTGGGTTTTCTCATGCTGTGTCATTACAGACATGAGGAACCCGACCTGGGTTTTTTCTATTTTTGCTTTGGGCTAAAGAGTTTTAAAGGCTCTTTTTACTTGACTTCCCGAAACAACGCCCATTTCTTCACCCACCTCCCTTCCAATGTGAAGGACTGGAGGTCCCGCTTCTTTTTCCTTCGGCTCCCCACATCCGATTCTTGGGGCTTTCCTACGAAATGGACGCAGGCTACTCCGAGCCAGGATCCTATTCCTAGGCGTAATTCCATCCGGGCTGCGTGGGTCGAGAAAGTTCGGGAATGGAATGCCATTCCCTATAATGCTTTCCACCACGCAATTCCATGATCTTGTTCCATTGTGGGTGAGCTCGAATCCCTACCCGGCTATCCCTGACATTGGTAGGCTTTATATATATTTTTTTTTAGATCTTTGTTATTTTGCTTTTTAGCTATTTCCTTGACCGTTTGTATTGTTTTTTGTAGATCGGTTCATGCGGACCTGCCAGTCGGATGCCTCCAAGCCGGCTGAACCAATAAAAGAGAAGGTCCCTAAGTCGACGAATCCCCCCAAGAAGAGGGCGGAGGGCTCGTCCAAAGCTAAACGGAAGGTTCCTGCTCGCCCCAAGTCTGGGGTAACTCTCCCATCCAACCTGGCTCCTACCTTGACCACCGGACGAGGCTCTGCGAGCTCGTCTCGGCAGCTTCAGGTCACTCAGAGGGTCTCTTCTCCTAGCTCCCCTGCTTCCAAACGGCCGAAGACCGCGGGTCCTCCAAGTCCGGCTATGGAGACTCTTCTCCGTTGCAAGGAGTTTGAGAGAATTCTTCCTTATTTTAGCTCCATGGTCCCGGCCAAGGATAAGCTGGGATTACGAGACGCCGAGGAGGACCCTAAATTTGATGCTATGATGATGTACTTTGGGAAGGTATTCCCCTTTTCGCCTTCATACCCCTTTTGATTATTTTTATGTTTATTATTACCCTCTGCCGACCTGATATAACTTCTTGTGCAGTTCTTCGCCACCTTTGTGACCTTCGCAGAGGATCATAAGCTCGGCGCTACTTCTTCTTCGCAGCTCACCCCGGATGCAAGCCGACACAGAGGCCGCCTGTCGACTAATTCCGATCTTTCGGCCCGGCTTCGGGAGAGGGAGTATCGCTTAGATGCCGCCCTTAAGAAAAATTCGAGCGGGAGGCGGTTTTAGAGCGGGCCGGATGGCCAATGTTCACTAAACCAAGAGTGAAATTTTGGAAGACCATGTCTTGGTGAACGGAGAAGGTGAGCCAGCTCGAGGCTCAGTTGTCGGAAGCTAGGGCCGAATCCGAAAGGATAGCTCAACTTGAGGCACGGGCTAAGGCTGAGTTGGAGAAGGTCGCCGACCTCGAAGCTCAAGCTAGAGCGGCATCGGAAAAAGTGACCCTGCTGGAAACTCAACTAGCCGAGGCTAGATTCGAGGGATCATCTTATGAGCGCGGGGCGACGGATGGCCGACGTCGATTTCTGACCAGTGACGTTGGTCACTCTTTTCTGGAGGCCTACCGTTCCGCCCTCCTGGCCCGGTATCATAATTCCACCGCATTCCTGGTTAAGCTAGCCCCAGCTGCGACACAATATTTTGATTTTGCTCTGACTCGTGCTCGTGAGCAGCTAGCTTCATTGGGCTTTTCGGGCGAGCTGGATCGGGATGCTGCATTGGACGGCGCTCCCGTTCCTTCGGGTTGGTCCGGGGACGTGGAAGAATCTCCGGAGGCGGCCTGGTGGAAGGACGCCCTTGAGGAGTCCATAAAGCAATCTGGCTTAGATTTGGAGCTGCCTTCTGATCCTCCCAGTTCACCTGTTAAGGCCAGCACTCCTAGTACCGAGGTGGTTGGGACCGATCGTGATGATTCTCCTCCGTTGCCTCCTCCGTCTTCAGAGCCTGTAGCTTAGTGTAGACAATGTATATTTTTCTTCTGTTTCTTTTTCCCTTCTTTATTTGTACTGGCACAGCTATTTTGAATGACAACTTTTTGAGTTGAATATACTTTGGGTTTGTGTGCTTTGTATGACAAGTTGATATAGTTCGGTGTTGCTTGTAACCTTGATGTATCTTGTGCCTGTTTGATTTGATACGATTACTTTCCGATATGGCCCGACTTTTAAATTTCGAAAAATCCTAAATGTAATCCGACCAGTTTGACTTAATCTTTTCACCGATCTTTAGTGTAGGTTGGGTATTTCCCTTAGTCATAGTTTCATAGGGCGGTTCACCCTTACTCGGATCTGGAGGCGTTTCGCCTATTCAGATGTCAGAGGGCGGTTCACCCTTACTCGGATCTGGAGGCGTTTCGCCTATTCAGATGTCAGAGGGCGGTTCACCCTTACTCGGATCTGAAGGCGTTTCGCCTGTTCAGATGTCAGAGGGCGGTTCACCCTTACTCGGATCTGGAGGCGTTTCGCCTATTTAGATGTCAGAGGGCGGTTCACCCTTACTCGGATCTAGAGGCGTTTCGCCTATTCAGATGTCAGAGGGCGGTTCACCCTTACTCGGATCTGAAGGCGTTGCTGTTCGGATGTCGAGGCGGTTCACCCTTACTCGGATCCGGGCGTTTCGCTGTTCGGATGTCATTTCTAGTTTTACTTGATCAACACATTCAGAGAGATATATTTTTGTAATAGACTTTTATTAAAACAACATAAGCTTTTTTCCACACCTCTTCACACAAAATACTTTTTTAAGTGACATATGTTCCAAGGTCTTTTGATGAGGTGCCCTTCCATATCTTCAAGCTCGTAAGCTCCCCCCGCATAAATTCGGATTACCTTGTAAGGGCCTTCCCAGTTCGGCTCCAGCTTTCCTGTTTTTCGAGGGCATCGGCCGCCTAAGCACCAAATCACCGACTGGAATTGTCTCTTCCGACTCTTTTGTCATGAGCTGCTTTTGTCAGGCTTTTGTATCTTTCGATTCGTCTGCGCCGCTTCCTCCTTTCTTCTATGGTATCTAACGCCTCCTTCATTATTTCCTCGTTCTCCGCCTCGTTGAACCATCGAACCCGATGGGACATTTCTCCGACTTCTGCGGGGATGACGGCTTCGGACCCGTAGACCATCGAAGGGTGTTTCTCCTGTTGACGATCTAGGTGTGGTCTGCACGACCATAGTACCGAGCTAAGTTCATCTACCCATCCTCCTCCAACTTTGTCTAAGCGGGTTTTTATCCCTGCAAGATTGTTCATTAGTTACCTCTACTTGCCCATTAGCTTGCGGGTGAGCAACCGCAGTGAACCTTTGCTTGATATGCATACCCTCGCACCAGGTGGGTTCTCTTCCCATTGAATTGGATTCCATTATCCGAGATGAGTATCTGGGGCGCTCCGTACTGCAGCAAATGTTGTTAAACAGAAACTTATGATTCTTTGCTCGGTTATGGTGGCCACGGGCTCGGCTTCTACCCACTTGCTGAAGTAGTCTATGGCTACTATTAAGAACTTTCTTCCTCCCGAGGCAGTGTAAACGCCCCATGATATCAATTCCCCATTTAGCGAATGGACGGGCGCTCCCATGGTGATCATATCCTCACTGGGATATGAATTAAGGGTGCGTGCACTTGACATTTTGGCATCGCTTAACCATTTCCACTGCTCTCTTGCTCATGGTCGGCCAAAAGAAACCGGCCCTTAGCGTTTTGCTAATCAGCGCTCTTCCTTTGGTATGGTCTCATGACACCCTTCATGGATTTCTTCCAATACACTTCGCCCTTTTTCTTCCGAGATGCATCGTAGGTATGGCCCGAGTAGGACCTCTTGTATAGCTCATCATTAATGCGCAGAACCTCATTGCTCTTCGCACAATTTTCATTCTTTCTTGTCTCTCCTTGGGTAATCGCCCTTCTTAGGTATGCCAACAAAGGAGTTCGCCAATCTGCCATCTCATTCACCTCCATCACTGTTTCATGATGCTACTTGGTGCTCCCGGAATCGTTCTTGTTCGCGGCGGCAATCCACTAAGGAGCTTCCCATCTTTGCTAGGTAATCGGCTTTTGCATTCTCCGACCTAGGGATATGGATTAACTTCCATTCCCTAGTTTTTGCGACCTCTTTCACTTCCTCCACATACTTCTTCATCCGATCTTCATTTATCTCAAATTTTCCTTCTACCTGTTGTGTGACCAGTTGGGAATCAGAGTAAGCAATGAGTCGTCGCGCGCCCAAGTCTATTCCCAGCTGCATTCCCTTAACCAGGGCTTCATATTCGGCCTCGTTGTTAGATGCCCTGAAATCGAATTTTATGGCATACTCTAATTGCTCACCATCTGGGGTAGTGAGGATTATCCCTGCCCCAGATCCACTGGTTGTCGCCGATCCATCCACATGCAACAGCCATTGTCCTTCTGGTGGCGATGGCATGGCCCCCTCTTGGATAAAGTCTGCTAGGGCCTGAGCTTTAATCGCCGTTCTCGACTCATATTCATTGTCGTACTCCCCCATTTCTACCGCCCACTTCACCAGACGACCTGACACATTAGGTCGCCCTAATATCTCTCTCAAGGGCAAGTTGGTTCGCAATTTTATCCGGTGGGCTAGGAAATAGGGCCTCAATCGCCTGGCCGTAACCACTAACGCCAGCGCCCCTTTTTCTAGCTCGGAGTAGTTCCGTTCTGCTCCTTGCAAGATTCGGCTTGTATAATAAATGGGCTTTTGCTTATTCATTTCTTCTCTTAGCAAGACCGAGCTCACCGCTCCTTCTCCCACGGATAAGTAGAGTACAAGATCCTCTCCTGGTACCGGTTTGGTGAGTAGGGGCAGCTCGGCCAAATACTCTTTCAATTTTCCGAATGCCGTTTGCGCTTCCGGGGTCCATTCGAACTTGTTCCCTTTTCTTAAGAGTTTAAAAAATAGGAACCCCTTCTCGGCCGAGCGTGATATGAAACAGCTCAGCCCTGCTATTCTTCCCGTTAGTATCTGGATATCCTTGATATTTTTTGGAGGATTCATTTGCAGTACTGCCTTGACCTTCTCCGGGTTGACCTCGATTCCTTATTCTGGCTGGTTTTTTAGCTAATGAGGTGCGTAACAACCCCGGACTCAGTCCCTGCGTCAAGGCACTGGTTTTTAGTTCTTCTGACGACGAGGGTACCTCCAGACACGCTTTCGTGAATCGGGTCACATAAGCTCTCAGCGCTTCTCCAGAATATTGCTTGATACCGAATAAGGACATGAAGGTCTTTTGGTGCGCCCTGGCGCTGGCAAAGTGAGTCAAGAACGCGGAGCTGAAAGTTTTGAAGCTGGTGATTGACCCAGGGGGTATCTGGTGGAACCAATCCTGAGCTGACTCTGTCAGTGTGGCCAAGAATGCTTTGCAACTCACGGCATCCGAATATCTATGTAGTACCGCCATGTTCTCGAATCGGTATAAATGTCGGGTAGGATCTGAGAGTCCATCATAGGTGAAGGTGACAGCCCTAAACCCATACGGGATCTCGGCCTGTAGTATGCCTTCTGAGAAGGGATGGCCTGGATGGCTTTCCATGTCCCTCCCCGCAACCCTCTGCCGCAACTCTTCCATTTCGTCCCGCATGCCGGATATCAAGGGATCTGCGTTTTTTCCTGCCTAGATCGCTCCCATATTTTTGGATAGCTCTCCCCATGTTCTTCCTGCCGATCAATTTCTTCCGGCCCATCCGAAAGGATGGGTATTATTTTTCGTGGTACCCTTTGTTTTTCGACCTCCGGCTCTTACGGATTGACGGCGATTATGTCGGCTAAGGCTTCCTTCGTCGGTGTAATTGTGCTTGGTGCGACTTCTTCTACGGGGGTGACGGGTGTTTTCTGCAGAGTCGCTTCTCCACCCTTGCCGCTAGTTCCTCTTCTAGATTTCAGGTATTAACTCCTGTTCTCTTGGTTCATTTCTTCACCATTACTAACCTCACGTCTCAACTCAAAGTGACTCGATGTCACACTTCCCTGACAGGCGCCACTTGATGTAACCGAGCTGATCGGTCACCAAGAACCGGGTTAATCTTAGAAGTTTAGCTAAGAAAACCCAAAATATATGAAGTACTCTCTTTTCTTTCTCTCTCTAAAATATGCTGTATTCTCAGAGTGTGTGTTGTCTTTTGAGAAACCCCCTCTCTCCCTTTTATAGGAGGAGGGTGCCTTGTTATCTGAGATTTTTCCTGATTCCCAGAGAGAATCCCGGATATCCAGGGATTCAAGCTGCGATTTTCCATCCCTAGATTTCCGGGATTGCAAGGTATGGGCTCTCAATCCCTGGATCTCCGGGATGGCAAGGTATGGGCTCTCAACCCCTGGATCTCCGGGATGGCAAGGTATGTGCTCTCAACCCCTGGATCTCCGGGATGGCAAGGTATGGGCTCTCAACCCCTGGATCTTAGGAATTCTGTCAGATGAGTCAGGATCTTCTTTCCCAAGAGTCCGACCTTCCTGAGTTCGGTGGTTTTTAGGTCGGCTCATCCCTATTCAAATCAGTAGTTTGAGACACCTTTGAGGTCGGCGCCCTTCTAACAGATGTCACAGCTAAACGGGACCTCCGAGGTCGGCGACCTTTATCAGATATCATAGGTCAGCGGGCCTCCGAGGTCGGCGACCTTCTAAAGGACCTTGGGGTTGTCATCTCCTTATCTAAGAACCTAGGTCGGACTTTTATTGGTCCATATTTTAAACCGGGTTTTCAGGGAGCGTACATTCGACGTCCTATCAGATCTGATCTCGGATTAAACTGATATGATTGTCGTGGCACATCATATCTCGAGGTATGTTTCGTATTTCCTTCGGTATTTGTCTTTGATGGATAATCAGTTATCGTTTTGGGATTTGATGATGTTATTCGATGGATCGTATTGGTCAGTAATGGTATAATTCCGTGTCGTGAGTTGGTTATGATAGTTTGAGAATCTTGAGTATTGTTTGAGGTACAATACAGATATTCTGTTCGAGTTTATTGGTTAATCAAGTACAGGATGTGAAATGTGATAATGGTTATTTTGATGAGAATTACTTGAGTAAGTAAAGTTATGGCGGTAAGAATTCGTTGGTCGTATTCTTATGTTGTATTCTCATTGGTATGTAATTATTAATGTGATGTGACAGTTATCATTGTTGGATATTATGGCTGACCCCGTCGTGGGATTTCTTTTTAGGTTCTTGGAGTATCGAGCTTGTAGCGGTCGTGAAGAGATGAGCTTCCAAGAGAATCTTGGCTAGGACATGTTACGTGCATTGAGTTTCTTGATTGGTTCTTGTATTCCATTGCTAGAGTATCTTTATGGTTGGTCTTTTTCATTGCGAGAGTATTTTGAAGTGCTCTTTCGGTATCAGTAATCGAGATTACTTTGGAAATCGTTTTCTAAACTTTTGTGTGTCATTTGTTTGGCCTTGCGATTTCAAATGAGTTTTTACGACTGTTTTTGTTAAATGGATTTTATAAACCTTTGAGCATTTTGAAAGATAGTACCTTTGTTGGCCTCTTGGGCATTTGTAAATGTTTGTAAAAAATTCTTTTAGCCTTGTGGGTTCAATCTCTGGGCCCACTGTAATAATATTCCGGTTAAATGCAGGGTGTTACACTTTTTATTTAGAGGCGAAATCAAATACGTGCCTTTGTACTTTTTTTTCTTAGTGGTTTTATCCAGAGTTTTTTAGAACAAGGTTTTTAACGAGGCAACTTATGCACGTAAGACATGCTTATCCAACTTACAATGCTACGTCCAAGGGGAGTGTTGTACAATATGGACTTTAGCAACTTGTCACCATTGGAGTGCTCCATTAAATTTCCACTACAAATTATTGCTTCTCCACCTCTAATATTTTATCTTGTAAATTCTCCTATAAATAAGAGTCTTGAGAATGTTGTAAAATGCACACAAAAAAGAAGAAGTAATAAAACTTCCTCCCATTTCCTATGTACTTGTTCTCTTGTTATTTTCTATTTTATGCTATTATCATCTTCAATAATAGTCTTGCTTAATATTAGTTTCATAACAAGACTCCGAATTTTTGGATGGTAAACTCAATATATTGATAAATAAAAAATGGCCATTTTAATGATTGATAATTAACGGTAATATATAATATAGTGAAAACTTACACATTTAAAAGAATTCAAAAGAATAACTAAAAAGGGCAAAATTACCAATTAGGGGTATGAAATTTCTCAAATTTTGTACTTATGGTAACAAACTTTTTTTGTATCATTTAGGGGTATGAACTTGTCTTCATCCAACTAAGTTAGGGTATCCGTGAAAATCCATCAGTTAAATCTAACGAACTTGCTGACTTGTCCGTTAAGTGATATGTGTCACCTTCTGATTGGTCCACATAATAATAAAAAAATAACAAAAAATATAAAAGTTTAAAAAATACTAAAAATAAAAAATCTGGAATCTGTTTTTAAAAAAAAACCAAATTTATGTTTTTTTAAAAAGAGAATTTATAAAATCAGGAATTATATAATTTAATATAATAAAACATATATAATGCTAGGATAGAATTTATAATAAAATAGTACAAATGTGCATATTCCCGTGCGAAATCAAATAATGATGCAATTATATAATTACATAATTTATCTACTTCTCACACGAATTTTCTACTTCTTGAAAGATTGGAATCTTAAGATAATCTTTTTCTCATTTATATTTACAAAATTAATAAAGTTTGTCCACTGAAATTTTGAGTAGAAATTTAAAACTTACATTTGTAAACAACAATTTTAGATATTGAGAAAAAGTATAAAAGTCAAGAATGACGTAAACTTCAATTGAATTGGAGTAAATTTTTGGTGAGTGGAATAAATATTAAAAAAATCTAAAAGACGAATGATAGTTTTGAAAATAATAGGATGATAATTAATTTTTTTTATATGCACTATAATTTTTGTATAAAATTAGAATTAAATTTTATATAGGTTTTTATATGGTGTTGTAGATTTACGATATAATATTTTTTTTTCAATTCTGCATACTATAGTTTTTTATCTTCTTATTTATTACTCCCTCCGTCCCACCCATCTTGAGCATTTGCTTTTCATCACGGGATTTAAAAAAAGCTGAAAAGTACAGTTAAACCTCGATAAATGAATGTTCGATAAACGAATAACCTCGCGAAATGAATAATTTCTCCGATCCCAACTCTTTATAACATGTTCAAATTTTCTTTCGATAAATGAATAATTTCGCTAAATAAATATTTTTCTCCGGTCCCGATCATATTCATTTATCGAGGTTTTACTATAGTGTGTAAAGTGATGGTATGGATATATATTATTTAAAGTTGTGAGAGATAAATGGGTCTTAAAAAGGAAATGACCAAGTATTTTGGGACGACCCGAAAAGGAATATGAACAAAGATCGATGGGACGAAGGAAGTATTTAATTAGTCGTGGCTTATGTGTCAATAGAAGCATACAAGGCTGATATATAAGCAATTGAAGCACTATACGATGATACTTGGCAACCAAAACATGCGAAACAATCATGTAGGCTCAGCGTATCATATATTAATATGTAATTGAGATAAGATCGATATATTGGAGTAAATATAAATAGTTCTAACAAATATGGGTGTGTATATTATATTATAATGATTTAAGATAATTTGAGGACCAAACTTTTTTTACATACCAAGGGATTAATCTCCACCCTCCATCTTCCCTCCATCTTTATTTGATATAATGGATGAGATTAATCCCAACAATTTAAAAAACCCACTTTCATCATTTTTTTTCAAATATCAATATCTTTCAAACCGTTAATCGTTAATTCAAAAAAATATCTGAATTCTGACGAGCAATTAATTAACTTTCAATAGATAGGCACTTTGATATATTTTCGACAAATTTTTTTTTTTCGCTTTTTTCACGTTTTTTTTCGTGGCCGAAAAAATCACATATGATATATCATATATGAATATATCATATGTGATATGTAATATCATATATGATATATCATATGTGATATGTAATATCATATATGATATATCACATATGATATTTTTGGCCACGAAAAAAAACGTGAAAAAAATGAATTTTTTTTTTTGTCGAAAGTATATCAAAATGCCCGTCTATAGAAAGATAATTAAATGCTCGTCGCGATGGTGTAATTATTTTCGCTTAACGATTAATGGTTTAAGAGATATTTAAATTATAAAAAATGTGTGAAATATTAAATGCTTTTAGTCTCAACCATTAATTTCTTTTTGGATGGATGGTGGGGATGAGTCCCTTGATATATAAGAAAAGTTTGGTATTTAATATAACTCTAGTCATATTGTAATAACAAGTTGATGGGCGTAACAAACGTTTTATCCCTCATTCATCCTGGAGTAGGATCCTCTGATGGAAATGCTCTTCCATTCTTCATTTTCACTAAATTGAATTAAAAAAAAAAAAAAAAAAGGCCCAAGAAAATCACTCTCACATATTAATTAACTCGGAGAATCCCTCGATGGCGGAACCACAATCAGATTCTTCTATATCAGGTATTCTGCGTCTGTTTCTGATGTCAAATCCATATTGTTTCGTACATCTCAGATTTGTTTATCTATCTGCCATTTATGTACGATTATTATAAGAACAAGTTATGGTTAAGATTCCATGAACGGTGGGCAGGAAAAGATGCTAAGGCTCCCAATGTGTTTGAGAGAGTAAAGGAAGAGTTTGAGGCAGTGTTGTTGCATAATAATAATAAGAAACAAGGGCATCACCGTCACAAGGAAACTCATGGATTCCGTGATGATATGGATGTGAATAAATCGATGAGCGATGTGAAAGCACCGAACCTGTTTGAGAGAGCAAAGGAGGAAATTGAGGCGATCGTGGGCGCAATTCACTGCAGAAAGGGATCGAAAGATTCCGACATGGCGATTTATGGTGGAACAAGGTATGGATGATCCGTGAGTATGATTTTTTTGTAGAAAAAGAAGGTTTGAATGGGGTCTCAGTTGACGAAAATCATTTTACTCGCAGGGAACCGGATACAAAGGACCCATTGGAAACTGACAAGTCTGAGTTGCATTCAGGTTTGGGCGATGTCATTGTCTGGATTGTGTATGGTTGTCACATAGCTCATAAGCTGCTTCAGGTTCTGTTTGTTTTATGTTTTAGATGCATGCTGTCTGAATGAAGGCGAGGAAAGTTTTTTAGTCCCATAACTTCTTCCGATTCTAGTCCCAAAATATTATTATTATCCCATTCCAATCACATAACTATTTTAATTGTCTAATTTTGGTCCAATTCCACCGGAGAAACAAAAATTATGTTGTTTTTGATTATATGACAGTCACATGCCGTCCGAATTTGGGTAAACTTTTTCAAAACATCGTTGTTTTTATTTCCTGACGAAAATTGGATCAAAATTGGACATAATAGATATATGGGACCAAATTGGACAGTTAATTTTTTTGGAAGAAAACCGGATGACAAATATATATTCGCATGAGTAATTCAATTAAAACAACCCGCAATACATTATGGTATAATTACAATTGTGAGAAGTGCTTGTCTTCTGCGAAGATTGATTTTCTAAACACAAGCCAAACTGAAATCTTAATGTTGGTTATTGCACATAACAGATAATTTCACACAAGTGTTCAATTATTATACTTTAAGTAAGATAATTGAATAAACTACTAGAATCAATTCAAGTAGAATACCTCAATTGTCTAACGAATTAATTGCATGTTCAAAACGACCAACGGTACACAATTCGGATTACGTATCAGCACTATTGCAGTACATAACAATTGTACATAATCAATAAACAACTACTAAAGGTGCTAGTGTTACAAGGATATAATATAAGTTCCCTACAACTGTAATTATACCATTGTTGTTATAATTAATTATTCATGTGAATATATATTTCTGTCCTAAAAACATAATTATCTTATTATGGTTCCATAACTATCTAGTATGTCCACTTTCGGTCAATTTCCGCCGGAAAATGAAAACGACATCGTTTTGAAAAATTGTACTCAAATTCAGCCGCCATGTGACTAGCATATGATCGAAAACGTCGTAGTTTTTATTTCTCCGATGGAAATTGGACCAAAATTGGACAATTGAAATAGTTATGGGACTGAACTGTGATATTTAAATTTTTTGCGACTGAAATTTGAAGAAGGCTAACTTATGGGACTAAAAAACTATTTTCCTCCTCAATGAATGATAGAAGTTTGGAGTTAGTTAGACCGAGGAGAAGACGTGAAACGAGAAAAACATTGTAGACGGGATTTGGCGTTCTATTTGCGGAAGAGTGGTGTAGAACTTAGAAGTGAAGATAATGAAAACAGAAACATTGCTGCACAATCTTTATTTATGTGTCGATTGTGTTTTTATCTTGAGAACGTTTGCACCTTAATGGAATTCAGTTTTCTCCCTTTTGTGGTTTTCTTGACACAAAACATGGTGTGTGTCAAAACTCCAAGCAAGTGTTTTTGCTCTTTAAAAATCATGAGTGATTTCCTTCCCATCATATGTTTCCTCCAAAATGACGACAGATGCGCTTTGTGTTTTCTAACTTTACGATTCCTCCTTCAATGGACTTTTCTTCAAGCTGAACAAAGATCTTTCTGTTAGCTGTTGTGTGATTGCTATTTCTGCTGTTGATATACCAAAATCTGCATCAGTTTTCATTGCAACTGCATCACGTGAAAAAAAATGATTTCGTCATTTATTTCCGTGAAAATTTGCTGCATATTTATCTTCCTCAAGGAAATTATCTTCTTTCTTGTGATAATTATTATGCCAATGTTCTATTCTGGAGAGATTGCAATTTTTGCATCTTTTGCTTTTAAAGTCTCGATAGTTGTCTCATGATTTCATTTTTTTCTCTGCAACTGCAGAATGAGAATTTGAGTCTCCAATTTCTTGGGGTTTTCTGGTCCACAATTTCTTGACACCATTTTCTTTTTTCATTTTTTCTTTTCCAATTTTTTCCCCATGATTTAAATGCTGCGATGGGGAACATCTTTTTGTCAGAAACATGAAATCTCAACATAAATTCTTGCTCCATGTGATGATTTGGACATGCTCGTAGTTTTCTCATGCTTTTGTGGAGAGTTTTTTAGATCATGAAAAGTGTAAATGGAAAGAGTTTACATTCTTTAGTTGTCACAACTACATGATTGGACTTTATATGAAGCCTTCTAGGAGTTTTTAACAATTTTTTATTATCATTTTTCCACTAACATTAGAAAGACTTCCTCACTTTCTGTTATGCTATCTACATATCTCCAATATTATCATCTAGGGAGCACCGACACGAGTGCTCGTACGGGATTGGGTGTGGGTACGGCAAACGGCATTTTTGAAAAATATCAGACACGGTTACGGTGGGGACACGGCAAATTTATATATAAATATATGTAAACATATTACATATATGAACCCATAAATTTTAAATAACATTCATAAGTCATTATAAACCATAAATAACATCCATAAGATTAATTCTTCAAAATAAACATTTAATACTTCAAACTATTTAAACTACCGAATCTAAACACTATTATAAGATATTTATTTAAACATTTTATTTATTTTAATTTTTGTATATCCATCCCTCTTTGTTTTGTAAAATAAGTAAAAAACCTCCTTAAAAAAATAACTTAGAAGCCGTGTCCCCGAAGTGTCTTGGCGCGTTTCTATATTAAAAATGGGACATTTACTTTGGCGTGGTGCATGCCCCTGTGTTCGGAGTGTCCGACACTCGTAAGTTAACCTCCTAGAAGTGTCGGTGCTTCATAGGTTATTATAGTTTCGAGTAGATGACTTTCCATCGGTTGACAGCCTTGTTTTTAGAATATCCTATGCTTCTTTCACTTTCTTAGCTCTCCAAAGCTTAAATTGCTTTATAAGGTAGATGCATATTCATGAACCTTGGCATTGTATATATGTATTGCAAAAGCTCTGCACTATTGTCTTCTTTTGGTTGCTCACTATATTTGTACTTTCAATATACAAAATGAAATGAGGTATCATTTGACGACTCCTAGTCTTTAATAATCGTAGTCTTCTCTATTAAAATGCAGCACCTGGTTGGGGAGAGATAAAAATAATCTCGGAACCGAGCTGTGATACTGAATAGATTGTTTTTTGTATTTTTGGTGGGAAGTGTCGAACAATTATTGTTCTAACTAGTAAGTAGATTCTCAGTTGTTCTGTACTTGTGGATATATAACTACAGATTTTTTTTTTTTAAACTAGGGTGTATTTCATTGTTGGACTACTAGAAAATCTTGATTCTTCTTGGAGAAAATTCTGGTAAAATTGGGAGAGAACAATTTATCCAAATACATAAGTCATATTTTGCGAGTCATCCGGCATAAAACAATTCACCAATTTATCTTCTCCTTCGTGTGAAGGTTGCGACGGGAAGGGCATCCCGCGTAAAATTTTGCCCTTTTTTTTGCAATAATTATAATGTTAATTAAATTTAGACAACTAATTGACACTATAATCATCATGCCACTGACTCCAACATAGTTGGGATTAAGGTGTATTTAATAATGTATATGTCATATTTTATTACACGGCTTGATTCTATTAAGGCGTTGTTTGTTTCTCCTGGAAATGAGGGGAAAGAAAGGAAAATGTCGAAAATTAAACTCTTCCACGTGTTCATTTAAATTTGGAATTCCTTAGAATTCATGAATTTATAGGAAGAATATTAAATTCTGATTTATTTGTTAAAAAAGAAATGGTTAGATAATGAAAATGTACTTCGAAATTGTTCCTTCAAAATTAAAATCTTCCCTTTTTTCCTTTCTTCCCCCCTCATTTTCCCAGAAAACAAACAAGGCCTAAGTTTAACCTTCGCCAATCAATTCTGTTGATTCATTTGCTCGGTGTTCAATTTTACATATCTGTGCAGTATGCATCCCTTAGTTGTCAATAGTGGCGTTTAGCAACACGTAGCGATCCATCATCGCTAAGTGGGTTGTAGTGTCGTCATGGCCTTTTAGCGGAGTTTAGCGGCCAAATAGCGGATAGCGGTGCCCTGGCGCTACAGGCCGCTATTCGCCACTGACAACTATGATGCACCCGAAGTGTCATTCACACGTGACCTTTTTTGATTCGTGCCATCCGTGTTTAATGAAGCTCTTCTTTGCGACAAATTATGTTCCAGAGAAAAATGCCAAGGATCCAAACCGCAGTGTACCAGCTAAGGAGAAGAGTGAATCGCTTGTACAGAAACCAACACATCATCATAAAGAAACTCATGGATTGAGTGACGATATTGATGCAAACACACCAATCGGTGAAGTTAAAGGTCCCAATATATTCGAAAGGGCCAAGGAAGAAATCGAAGCGCTTATTCATACAATTCATCCCAAGAAGGATTCAGGTAATGCTGTTTCCTCAACGAAGAAGGAAGGAAATTTTCCTATATCGATCGGTAAAGGATTGGAGAAAATATGCTCTCCTCGATGTAATAACGAAGATTGATTGTAAATGGAGTTGTTACCTTTTAAAAAAAATGAGCATATTTTTATATTATGAAACTTTAATGCACAGGCGCTCCATATACTTCCTATTCTCTTTTAACAGAGAATTTATGTATAGAAAAGTACATGTATAGCTTGCCGGCATTGAAGCAGATTTGTTGACCATATATCAAACATTTCTCGTTTGGTTAATTTTTACTTTAGAATTTAGTTCTAGGAGACTGGTCTTGCAGTAAAACCATCTATGAGGTAGGGATGCGCAGAAAAACCGAATATACGAAAAACCGTACCAAATCATATATACTGTATCGAAAAAAAATGAAAAACCGATTAAACCGACCTATATCGGTTTTTCTTTTTGATAAAACCGAAATTTTGGTACGGTACGGTATTTGACTTATACCGAAAATAAAAATCATATCGTACCGTTATTATACAGCTTAATTTTATAACTTATATATATATATATATAGTAATATTTATTAGAATAAATCTTATACTCCATAATCTATGTAATACCTAGTATTAATTTTTTTAATTAGTTAATAACCTAGTAACCTATGTAGTGATTTATTTTTCAAAATAGTAAAATACCTAATATTAATTTTTTTTGATGCTGTAACAGATTTATTAAATACCTTTGGCCATCCATTTTGCTTTTTTCTTCTTTTTTTGTCAATAAAAATACTTGGATGAGAACTCACAGAACAAAATTTTTGGATTATATGTGGTGTTGATTTTGTTTAGCTATCAATTTTTGATTTATGGGTTTACTTGCTCTGAGTTTTTTTTATGTTTTTTCTATGAACGGGAACAACCGAAAATACACCGTATCGGTGTTATACCGAACCGAACCACCAACCACCAACCGAGAAAAATCAAATTTGTATGGTATTAAATCTAATAAATAGAAGTTCTTTGGTATCGCATCGATTTTATTCTCAAATCATACTATACTGTACCATGCATACCTATTATTAAGTCTTACATGAGATCTATATTAGGTCTCACGCGAGATCTATACTAATTTTCCCCTACCTAGTCATTTTCTCACTTTCAATGCCTTCTTCATAGTCGGCTCAACCTGTAGCGTTATTTTTTGTATATTGTTTGTACATTCACCATATACGATCTTTCAAGTCGGAGGGAGAGTATATTTTCAGTTAACTAAATATGTTTTTTTCTAATAAATAATACTTCGTTCGGTCCACTTAAAGAGGGTATCTAGATTAAGGTATGATTTCTTTTATTTTAATCATTTTACATAATTTATTCTCACTTATTTTGATAAAAAAAATTGTTTTATTAATATTAATATCATAATTTATATAATGATAAACTTTAATTCATAGATACACTATCTAAATTGTAATTAGATATTGAACTTTTATTTTAAATACAGACGCTCATAATGGGATAATATTATGTTTTGAAAATATCCACTTCAAGTGAGACGGATGACTGATGGAGTAAATTTTTGGATTGAAAAAATAAGGAAATATTCGATGGATATTTAAGATCCATTTTGGTGCAGAATTGAAGTGGAATAGTTGGGGATGAATACGTCGACTGCAGAATGACAACCTACTCTAAACACAACGAAGTTCCACATAAGGTCAAAATCGACATTGCACTGCTCATCAGTAGAATTTTCACAGAACTTCAGTTAAGTAGTGTTGTGAAAATCGATAAATAAAGACGAGTATTCGGTCCTCAATCGAGCCGAGTTAAGATTACTCGAATTAAATTCGGGTCAAATTCGGTTTGATCGGAAGAGTACTTAGATTTGAGTGGTTTTCCATTAAAAATTACTTGATTTTTTTGTTCAAGCAAATTAAGTAGTTTACATTTCTTTACAAAGTTATATGTCAATATGACTATACAGGAAATAGATCATATGAAAACTAATTACCTTGTGAAATCTAGAAATTTTTGTAGCTCATTGATATTAGTGATCTAGCGGCTGTAGATGAGTAGAATTATATGCATTTATGTATTTATTTTATTACATTATTTGTTGCATATATTAGCGACCAGCTTGATGCAATAAATAATAACAAACATGCAATTAAGTTACTTAATAATGCAATTGGTTTCTAGATTTCACCATTAAGAGTGTTTCCACCATAGTCAATCCCTGACTATACATATCAATTTACCACAAATTATTCAAATGATCTCATAACTGAGTACATACTCAAATATAGAGATAATTAATAATTTTTAAATATACTCATATCATTTAATATTTTCAGTTACTCTAAATCATTAAGTGCATCTATATTTAGACAAAACTAAATTAAATTGATAATCCTTAAACAAATAAAAGAAATTGCTCTTTTTGTTAATATATATAAAAATTAAAAAGAATTATTCATCCGATTAGTTCTCCAAATACTTGCTTCCCAATTATTCGAGTACTCATTTTTTAAAAACTAAATCGAGTAAGACCAAGCGTTTACAACCTTGCAAGTAAGTAAATAAAAGTGATTCCCAGCTTCTATTCCTCCACTCTCCACTTAAAAGCTGTTCACAAACATGTTTTCTCCACCTACAGAAGTTTCCACCTGAAAGTCCCTCTGTTTGCAACAGAAGAAAAATATAAACGTTGTTACTTTGACCATGCTGTTAACATCTTTAATTATATATTAATTAAAATAATATTTTAAATATATAATCAAGACAATATTTGTTTCTACATTAATCAACATAAAAAAAAAGAATGAGATGTTGCAATTAAAAGATAACGAGACCGACAGAAGTACATATCCTTTCAACTTCAACTTTTGCCATTCTGTGTTGAATTTACAGCAAACAAGCTAGATACCAAGACAAGATAGGAAGAAAGCTAAAGTCTCCCAACAGGAAAGTGAGATCCGAAAACCGGCAGCAGCAGCGAAAAACAAACACGAACCACCAAATTCAAGTTATCCATTAAAACCCCCCCGGATTCCGACCTAAATATAAAATAAAACCATTTTCAGTCCGTTCGCCATTTCTTGCTTCCTCTTCTCTAAAGAGCACCTACGCCTATGGATGCCAAGCATCCGACAAGCTCCACCAGACCTCTCATCTGGATACCACACTCAGACGACGACGACTTAGACGTAACCAACTTCTCCAATTCCAACACAATATCCGACTGCCGCTTCGTTGCCCCCGCCGCCCCATCCTCCTCGTAAATCATATCATCTTCCATTAATTTCTCCCACAAGACGAAATTCTCGGAGCAAGCATCGAAACTATCCGTCTCGTAGGAATTTCCGGACCCCGATGATGACCCGCCGGGCGAAAACAAAGTCCGAATATCTGAATGTCGGGAAACCTCATCATCTTTATTTTCAGGAGCAGCCAACCTTCTCTTCTTCGAGATCTTTTCATCACCACGACCGATCGCCAGTGTCTTTTCCATTTTCTCGGTTAGATGCTGGAAAAATGAGGGGTTCTTCAAGAGCTTGATGAAGAAGAGGGCCATGTTTTTGTGCTTCGTTTCGGTCGTGCGGAGACGCTCCTCGAAGGCGGATAGGTAGAGCTGGGTATTCTCCTGCTGCTGCTTTAATTTCGAGATCTCCGCCTGGAGTGCGTTCTGTTCTGTCTTCAGTTTTTCAAGCTCGGACCCGACTCCCTGATTGCTGGTGGAATCCGGCCAAGAATTTTTGGATGATGTTGTTGTCCCTTGTTGTTGTTGCTGAATAAATTGAGGATCGGGCTTCCGACGCCTCTGGATTAGCTTGAGCAGGTGCTTCTTTCCCTTTTGAAAGCCTTGGTTCGCGAATTCCCATCTGTCCGGATCAATCTTCTTGAACCTCTATGAATAGAGATATTGCATCACCCGCAGTTCTTTTTATCAGTTACAAAACTCTCAGAAACATGGAACACATGGACACACACACACACACATACACTCTCTTTTCACTTTTTAATCAATTAAGAAATAGAAAACAATAACAAAGCCACACACACACATACACACACACACACACACACACAGAGAGAGAGAGAGAGAGAGTTTTCATTTTTTAATCAGGTATGAAATTCAAAGCCACACACACACAGACAGTTTTAACGGTTTAATCAGGTATGAAATTCAAAACCACACACACACACACTCAATCAAGTATGAAATCCAAAAACAATAACAAAGCCACACACACAGATTTTTCACTTTTTAATCAGGTATGAAATTCAAAGCCACACACACACACACACACACCTTTCACTTTCAATCAGGTATGAATTCAAAACAATAACGTATGAAATTCAAAGCCACACACACACACACACACGCACTCAATCAAGTATGAAATCCAAAAACAATAACAAAGCCACACACACAGATTTTTCACTTTTAAATCAGGTATGAAATTCAAAGCCACACACACACACACACCAACCACACAAACACACTTTCACTTTCGAATCACGTATGAAATTAAAAAACAATAACAAAGCCACACACACACACACTCTTTTTTTCAGGTATGAAATTAAAAAAAAAAAAGATAAAAGGCTTATACATCTTCTCCATCCTAGAACCACACAATATTATACTCGCGCAACAACTTCACTACATGAAAATTCATGATAAAAAAAAAATCCGCAACATAAGAAAATCCGAGAAAAGGCACTTAGATATATTTCACACGGAATCGTCACTCTTCTACACTTAAAAAAAAATGACGGAGGGAGGGAGATGCTTACGTAGGTGTTGAGCTGTCTAACAAAGCTAGAGAAATTGCTGTGCTTGAAGTGTTTAGGCAGCAAATCAGTGGAGAATCTGTTAGGATCCCAAACGACGAAGCTCGTCTTTGCGTGACTCCACGATATAATCGAGTCCGTCCCTGGGTCGTCCACCATGTCGTAAGTTTTATTCAGAAACGGCGGCGGCCCAATTTCTCTCAGACCTTCAATCGGTTTCGGAACCCATGCATCCTCGCCACCGCCGCCGCCATTGAAACCATCATTATGCTCGTTATAAAGAGAAATGAACGGCTCTTCTTTAATACCGAACGGAATTTCATATATGTCGCTGCTGTCGTCGCCTCCATTATCTTCACCGGCGGCACCGCTCGCCATTTTCGGCTCATTACCAGCCATATTTTCTCTCTCTCTCTCTCTCTCTCTCTTTTTTTTTTTTATTGTTTTGGGTGGACTGGGTTTTATCTTTTCTGCGCACACACGCAGTTTTTATGAGAACTAATCCAGGAAAAAAAACAAAAAAAGGAAAAAAGGGTTCCGCGAGGATTGAAAGAGGACTCTTGTTGGAGGAGTGGAAACGGTGGGTGGATGGAGTGTGTGTATATACAGTGGAAATATTTGTACCATGAAGTGGCAACGGACAGGTGGTGTGAGTCTGGGTATGACACACAGAAAATGGTGATTTGTAGTACTGTTATTTATTCCCTTCCTCCGTCCTATTCATATCAAGCCCTTTTTTTTGTTGTTTCTTTCATTCACGATTTTAATGAGAATTTCTAAAGCAAAATATTACGAGTAGACTAATTATTTCCCAATTTCATATTAAATATAAATTATCCTTCATAATATAATGAATGTTATGAGTGCCGTGTTATATGGACGACACACACTTTATCATAGAATGACTACTATTCTTATAATATCTTAACTAGATGTTCTCCGGAGCGATGCACCGCATAAGATATTCTTTTATTATAAAATAATTTCTCAATCTCTAAATTTATTTTTGATGTTCTTCGACATGAGTATCATGTTAGCGTAATATTAATAAAAGACTTATTGAGTGTATTATGAGGTGTAATATAATTCAAGAAAGCGTACCACATTAGCGGAGTGTTAAGTCAATTAGTGTCCATTATATGAATAAATTTCCTGCACATACTGAAAAAAAGTAGGAACAAATTTTGGGAGCGAAAGTAATATGTGATTAAGTCTTAATATATGTATGTGTGCAGTGTATGTTTTATTATTTTTAGTTATTATAATTAAATAAATATCATAATTTATTTTTTATGTAAACAATAAATGAGTTGATATATTTTTATTTTGCATCAATTAATTTTATTGAAAATAAATATTCATATGTTTTATAATATAATTTTTTTGTGCAATCGGTCATTATTGTAAACCCATCAAATTTGTTATATTCATATGGATGTCTAGTTGCAAATTGTGAAATAAAAATTAATTTGATATATTTTTCATTAAAATAAACTTGATTTAAAAAATTATAAATATTTAAAATTTTAAGCTAAAAAAATAAAGTAAGGATTTTTTTATTGGTAGATGAGTGTAAGTTGTTGAATAAAACTCCACAATACATATCTAGAATTTTTTTTTGGAAATTTAAGAATACATCTCTATATATAAATTATATTTTAAAATAAAAAATCAAAAAACTTATAAAGTGACATGTGTCACGACTCTTTTTTAATAGAAGTATAGATTAGGATCGTATTATTTGAAATTTTTTTATATTTTTTTTATAAATAGGAATTAAGTTGTTAATGAAAATATATATCTAAGAATACATTCTCTTTATTTTCTCTTTATAATATTTTAGTTTTATCACGTTATTAACACGAATATTCAAAGCCCTTCTAAACAACTCGATCGACAAAGCTGTTCTTGCAGAGATATTTTTCTATATCTATAACTGCTTATTTTAATATCGTGTATCGCAATTAATATAAAATAAGGAGGTTCTGCCACAATCTGTAATATTTAGTGAGGAAATAAAATTTATTTGCTTACAATATTATATATTATATGTTGGAGTGGATAATCATGAGCAATTATTCAAACATATATTATATATTTGAGTAGATAACCACG
Source organism: Orobanche coerulescens (assembly GCA_033398695.1). NCBI lineage: Eukaryota > Viridiplantae > Streptophyta > Magnoliopsida > Lamiales > Orobanchaceae > Orobanche > Orobanche coerulescens. The sequence continues at coordinate 110,027,453 of CM065816.1, read as the reverse complement.
AGCATAGTCAAATATATATTATATGCTTGAGTGGATAACCTCGAGCAATTAATTACATTTGTATTTATATGCATGAACGGATAACTCCAAACAACTAATTGAATATATGGCTCCGAATGTTGGGCGATGAAGAAGTCGATTGAGAGCAAGTTGGAAGCGGCTGAAATGAGAATGTTACGCTGGTCGTGTGGTCGCACAATTTTAGATAGAATCTCGAACGGGGTCTTCAGGAACGCGCTAGAAGTGGCGCTCATTTCAGCGAAAGTTAGGGAAGGGGGATTGAGATGGTTTGGCCACATCCGCAGGAGGCAGACATCTGCTCCGGTGAGGAGGATCGAGAGTTTATTGGTTGTCGGGGAGAGGAGGAGAGGCAGACCGCGGAGGACGTGGGAGGAGCAGCTGAGATTAGATTTGAAGGCCTTAAACCTTTCCGAGACCATGACGGTTGATAGGTGCGCTTGGAGGCGCCAGATCAGAGTTGTGGATTCTTTAGTTGGGAGTGGTGCTGTAGTTGAGAGCCTCAAGGTTGGGTTGTCTCGGTTAGCTTTGACCTAGAGCTTTGCATTTTTACTTTTATTGTATATTTTATCCTATTGCCTTTTGCGTGTGGTGTATTTTTGACAGGGAGCTGTGCGCGGAGTCAACCTCTCTTCTGTTTGAGCAACGTTCATCAGGAGTGAAGTAGCCATATTCCTCTTAGGTAAGTCCCATATGGATTAAGCCATGGACTCAGGTATGGTATTGAGCTTTTTCGAATCATATGCTGCCCTTTGTATTTTTCACGCAATATTTTGCTGTGCACTAAGCTGAGGGTCTTCACGGAAACAACCTCCCTACCGTAATAAATAGGGGCATGGTCTGCGTACATCTTACCCTCCCAGACCCTGCTCTGAGTGGGATATACTGGGTATGTTTGGTTTGGTTTGATTTTTATTGCTTGCGCAGATAATCTCTAAGTTACAAACCGAGTATATATATATATATATATATATATATATATATATATGTGTGTGTGTGTGTGTGTGTGTGTGTGTATTATGAGTAGATTTATATTTATATTCAAACGTCCACTGTACGATTTATCGAATATTGTGGTGTGGATATACTTACACGAAATCTTTCATAATTTTCACTCTATTATTTTACCTTCCTCCAACGGCTATAAATGGTCTCATTTTAAAATACATCCAAATCTTATTCAAAAACTCATAACTCCTTCCATCTTCTTTTAAATCCTCAAATAACAAAAAAAAAATCTTCAAGATGCTTCATCAACTGTTCTTGGCATTCGACACTACGCTAGTCAGAGCATATATTGTATTAGTTATTTTTGTAAAGTGTAACACAAGAGGAAATTTTAATTTTTATCACAATTTTTTTTCTTTTTTGTCTTAGACTTGGACTCCGATAAATCTTAACATGTAATAATACCTCTTTTATATTCGAATAAAATCTTGTCGTTTCTTGAGTGTTATGTATGTTCTTTCATATAGTTATTCGCCATGTCAAATCTTGTCAAATTTGATCTTGAGGCACTTGACATAACTGGAAAATTATTTGTCATAGGTGTTGGATGCTGAAATCCACCTTGACGCCAGAGGTCTTGGTGATACAATAATTGAGTCAAATAAAATATCAGAAAACATCATCTCTATTATAAAACTAATATTAAGCAAGACTATTATTGAAGATAATAGTATAAAATAGAAAAATAACAAGGGAACAAGTAGGGAGGAAATTAGATGAAGTTTTATTACTCTTTCTTTTTGTGTGTGTAATTTCTTCATTTCCATAACCACATATTTATAGTAACAAATATTGCACTATTACAATCACAAGTTTTGTTACTATTACATCACAAAATTTGCTACTATTTGTCTTGTGATAACAATTAATGCTAAAGTCCAAAATGATATTATAACACTCCCCCCTGGACGTAGCATTATAGCAAGTTGGATGAGTATGCCTCGTTAAAAACCTTAAGCCGGAAAACCCAGTGGGACAAAATCGGACAAAGGGAAAAGGAGTACATTCTCAGATCCAGACCTTGTGCATAAGCTGCCTCGTTAAAAACCTTAAGCTGGAAAAACCCAGTGGGATAAAAATCAGTCATAAGGAAAAGAGTACAGCGAACGTATTTGATTTCGCTCCCCCTGAAATAAAGACTTTCCAAATTGATTCATCAATCTTGGTTCTTGTTAGCTCTTCTCATGCCTATGCCGTATACCAGTTTCTCGAATATTGATGTCGGCAATGATTTTGTAAATATATCAGCAAGATTGTGGCAGGAGCGAATTTGTTGAACATTTATTTCTCCATTTTTCTGAAGTTCGTGCGTGTAGAAAAACTTCGGTGAAATATGCTTGGTCCGATCACCTTTTATATATCCACCCTTGACTTGTGCTATGCATGTTGCATTGTCTTCATAAATGATTGTGGGAGTGTCTGTCACAAGCTTCAATCGACATTCATTTAGTATATGAGCTATAACTGACCTTAGCCAAACATTTTCTCTGCCAGCTTCATAGAGAGCAATTATCTCAGAATGATTAGAAGACGTAGCTACTAATGTTTGTTTGGTCGATCTCCATGATATAGCCGTACCATTATAGCAGAATAAATAACCGGTCTGTGAGCGAGCCTTATGTGGATCGGATTTGTATCCCACATCAGCATAACCAACTAATCCAGAGTTAGTAGCCTCTTTTGAATAGGATAAACCCAGGTCAATGGTACCATTGAGATAACGAAAAATGTGTTTGATACCATTCCAGTGTCTCCGAGTTGGTTCAGAACTGTATCTTGCAAGTAAATTTACTGCAAAAGAAATATCAGGTCTGGTGCATTGTGCTAAATACATGAGTGCTCCAATAGCATTGAGATAAGGCACTTCAGGACCCAAAATTTCCTCATTTGGTTCCTTAGGTCGGAAAGGATCTTTATTAGGATCTAAATTCCGTACGACCATATGAGTACTCAGAGGATGAGCCTTGTCCATATTAAATCGTTTGAGCAATCTCTTGGTATAAGCAGATTGGTGGACAAGTATTCCATTATCTTTATGCTCGAGCTCAAGACCAAGACAGAGTTTTGTTACTCCAAGGTCTTTAACCTCAAATTCTTTCTTCAGATATTCAGCAGCATTGGATAACTCTTTAGGAGTTCCGATTAAATTTATGTCATCCACATAGACTACAATTATAGCAAATCCAGTATTGGATCTTTTAATAAAAACACATGGGCATTTAAGATCATTTTTATAACCTTCCTTGGAAAGGTATTCATTCAATCTATGATACCACATGCGGCCGGATTGCTTTAATCCATACAGTGATTTTTGTAGTTTGATTGAGTATAGCTCACGAGGAGTAGCATATTTTGGCATTTTATATCCATCAGGAATTTTCATATAGATATCAGAATCTAATGAACCATATAGATATGCCGTGACTACATCCATTAGTCGCATATCCAAACACTCATGGACAACCATACTAATAAGAAAACGGAAAGTGATTATATCCATCACTGGTGAATACGTTTCGTCATAGTCAATCCCAGGTCGTTGGGAGAATCTTTGGGCTACGAGTCGGACTTTATATCTCGCAATCTCATTTTTCTCATTTCTTTTTCGAACAAACACCCATTTATAACCAATTGGTTTTATATTATTCGGTGTTCGAGTAATTTGTTCAAATACCATCCGTTTTTCTAAGGAAGCTAATTCAGATTCTATTGCTTCCTCCCATTTAGGCCAATCCAACCTTTGACGGCATTCAATTATTGAATGTGGTTCATTATCGTAATCATCGTTCATAATTTCTTGTGCAACCGAGAAAGCAAATAAATTATCGACTATCATGTTTTTTCGATCCCATATCTCATTGTAATAATTTATGGCATTCTCGGTGCTTTCAGAATCCATGATCCCATCATTATCGGCAGTATTATGCTCTGCAGATTCATCTGCAGCATGCTCACTAGGATGATCTTGGTTTGTGATCCCAGTACTTCTCCCCTTTCTTTTTCGAGGAACAGTGTCCTTCGAACCAACAGGTCTACCACGCTTTTGTTGTGGGGCATCATCATCCATTTTCGTGTCATTAGGAACAACGATCCTGGCTGTAGCATTCACAACTGGAATGTAAGACTTTGTTACCTTACTTGCATCATTAAATGCATCAGGAAGTCTATTAGCTATATTTTATAAATGGATGATTCTTTTCACCTCATTTTCACATTCTGTAGTACGTGGATCTAGGTGGGATAAGCTTTGTACATTCCAGGAAATATCCTCAACTGGTTTTTGTTCATCTTTGTTAAGAACAGTCTTATCCCTGCCAATTGATGGAAACATCATCTCATCAAAATGACAATCGGAAAACCGAGCGGTAAATAAATCACCCGTTGTTGGTTCTAAATACTGAATTATTGATGGGGAATCAAATCCAACGTATATGCCAAGCCGGCATTGAGGACCCATTTTTGTCCTTTGAGGAGGTGGAATTGGCAGATGAACAGCACATCCGAATGTGCGTAAGTGCAAAATATTCGGCTCAAAGCCTAGAGTTAATTGCATTGGGGAGTGCATATGATAAGCAGTGGGGCGTAATCTGATGAGTGCTGATGCATGTAATACTGCATGACCCCACACTGTACTAGTGAGTTTTGATCTCATTAATAATGTACGAGCAATAATTTGAAGTCGTTTGATCAAGGATTCAGCTAATCCATTCTGGGTGTGAACATGTGCTACTGGGTGCTCAACATTAATTCCCAGTGCTTCACAATAATCATCAAAAGTTCTTGATGTGAATTCTCCGGCATTATCCATTCTTATATTTTTTATAGAATATTCAGGAAAATGTGCTCGGAGTTTAATAATTTGGGACAAGAGTCATGTAAAAGCAACATTTCTGGTAGATAATAAACATATGTGGGACCATCTGGATGATGCATCTATTAAGACCATAAAATATCGGAATGGTCCACTTGCTGGATGTATTGGTCCACAAATATCACCACGAATGCATTGTAAAAATGATGGTGATTCATAACCAACCTTTTCCATAGAAGGTGTAGTAATATGTTTTCCACGTGAACATGATTCACAAAAATAATACCGGCAGGGCCTTACGGCCGCAACCGGCATTCGTCAAAATCCGCCCAGCGCCTACCAATCGCTTACAGCCATAACCGACAGGGCCTTACGGCCGTAACTCGGCACTTACGGCCGTACCCGGCCGGTCCTTACGGCCGTAACCGGCATTCGTCCGAATACTGCCAGGCACCCGTACGGCCGTAACTGACAGCCCTTACGGCCGTAACCGGCATTCGTCCTGCCATGTCTGCCGAGCACGTACGTCCGTAACTCAGCCAGGCCAGGCCTTGCTCCAAGAAGTGCGACCGTGACTCGGCCGTGGCCACTCCGACGGCCCGGACGACCCCAAAACCCAAACCTGAATATGAATCGAAGATATGGTTACGAAGTACTCGCAAAGATGAATCCAAGCGCTAAGAGAACACACGATTCTGACCACCCGAAGTGTCACGCGGTGCGGCTCACTGAGGTTCGGGCCGTCAAATTCGTGCAGCGGATCACGAATCACCCGTGCGCCTAGGAGACTTCCGAGTCTCCGTCCGGCTACCATCAACGAGATTTCATAGAATACCAACATTAGAGATATCATGCACTGGTCCATTGTGTTGTGTAAAACGCTAGGCACCCGCCTGTCCTTTGCCTCCGACCAACTAAGGGCCGGGATCTCATACCCTTCAAGCTTAACCCACAATGGCACTCGGCACTAAGGGTCACTCGCATGCCCGAAGTGCAATTCCTAGTGTTCGACACTCACTCGGGACTTCTTAGGTGCAGTACCTTGGCACCCTTGAGAGTACCTCACCCGAGATGGACAACCTTTTAGATCTTGGCTTAGACTCATGCCATCAATAGATATTTGCCCCTCACGATGTTTGGGACTACTTCGCATACCGACATATTACCTTCAATCCACAATGTGGTGTTGTCTCGCAACCACATGTACAATCCAACGATCCCCCGCAGCACAGCCGGAACCGATAGCTAATGCTTACGAGTAAGCTCACGAGGCGTATGATTTAGATGAGTGCCTCAATTGCCCAATAGACATAGAGGAAGTGTTATATGGCCAACGGCATCCCTCCGGTCACACTAGAGCCTCCATGCCAACCTTAAGCCCAACGCAGACCACATAGGTCCTACACCGCCATAACGATTTCCAACTCGCTCGGGAACTCCTCGCACACTTCGAATGCTTAGAGTTGGATCCCAAGAGCCCCCCTTACCTCTAGGAAGATTGCACGCTTGGTGCTCGACAGCACGAGGAAGACTGGCCGCTTGCCCACCATTGCCCATCTAAGGACTGTCCCCCCTATAATAGGCTTATAGAAATATTCCCCTGTGAATGCACTAGACATTGATCGGCCGAAGAAGCACATCGGGTGTAACTCCATCATCCGAACTCCAAATCCTTATCCGCTTGAACCATAGAGTATCTTACGACATTATCTATATGTCCTAAAAGTTTCAGCCCCATCCGATACTCGAGGAGTTAGGAATTGCCTCTGCAATATTCTGAAACTACGACAATGCCATTGCACTGCAGCATCTCGATCCTTCGCATCGTTCGCTACTCAAACGGAACCGTCTAGCTGTGAAACTTGGTGGAGAACTTCCCAACACTCCAAGTAACTCCCCATTACAAGAATTTCACAAAACTCTTCTCCTAAAGCCCTCTTCTGCCCGACTCAAGGTCTTGCTCGCGCACAGACACACTCCGTACGCCGACCACTGTCACACGTCCCCAACCTTATTCGTGTCGCAGGGTTAACTATCCAACATAATCCTTAGTTAGTCCGGGGAAATCCCAGGTACTCCGGATAATATGGAATGCGCCCTGTGACATCCTCCCCCTCTCGATCCGTTGACGTCCTCGTCAACGCATGCACACACAACCTGCTCTATGTACATGCATTGCCCATCTCATCATGAAAATACTTGGGCAACGAACCCGACACTCTACCTCTATCTCCTCCACTCGTGTGCCTCTCAGCACAGCACTCTTAGTTCCATCAAGTGGCGCCTGCTTGTAAAGTCGGAGGCCCAACTCGAAGAACACCTGCACGGCAACCCGATGATCGCAATTTCTCGCCGCTCGCTCGGCATCTCTTGCGCCTCGCGCATTCAAACTCATTGCTCGTAGGTATGTAGTGCACGCGATCAATGCACTCTCCCTCCACCCGGATTTTGCCGCTCTCGGCACCCACCCACACTCTAATCTTGGCAGGAATCATTCTCTACATGCCTTGATATAGCCGAAAACCAACCGATGGTGTCAGATCGCCACTCTAGCTCCAATCAAGTTACTCCCTCATTGTAAAGTCCGAGACTAGCGACAAGTTCTCCGAATTAAACCGGGTTGATTTGCCTGAACGTCTGGAGTACATGATACTTATAAGAGTGCTCACTAACACCAAGAACCCATCCAAAGGAGCCTTGCGCTCCGCTCAAATACCACCGCGGCTGCCCTCTCAAAAATCCTTACTAACCATACCCCATAATATGGATTCCGAATTCTATCAAGGATGAGCCAAACCCAAATGAAACTCTGTAATACAAGTGCCCTCTAACACAAGTTGAAAGAGGCCTACACGGCTGTACGCAGATCACTAAACTCTCGGCCCTCTGGCCACCGCACTTTGACGGCAAGGAGCTTGAAGGCTATGCGTGTGATGAACACACCCTCCCCCCTTGAAGGTGATGCCTATCTCTCGACACACCGCGTCCCCGATACTCTGACCTGGCGTGATGAAAACTCAAGTGTTGGTATCGCTGGTCCTCTGACTCAGACGATGACACAAACCCAGGCCCTCTGGCCTAACTCGTAACCTGGCCGTCTGGCCTTATTTCTCAACGCACGATTGTGTACTCTGTACGAGCACACCTCATTCGGATTGCTCCCATCAGAAATCCTTAGACCAATAGTTCCCATTTATTGGCTTCTAAATTACTTCTAAGAACAACCATCTCAAAATCGCTCACGTGTGTGTCCAGAATGGACACACCTCCTCGGTAACCAAGGAGCCCAATGCTCCATATAACTCAGTCCCTTTCAGAGAATCCCTCAACCACAGAGCCCATACTCTAGGCTTTGGAATCCCCTTCTCGAATCAGCCCATTTTGTCTCGAGAGTCTGGCCCTCCCCCACTCATGTTGGAGGCCAGACCTAAATCTCTTGTCTCTCATAGACTACTGGGACATGCAACACCACACTTGGAGCATGCCCATTCTCATATCTGCCCGACTCGAACCAGGAAGACTGAACACTCCACTCTTGCAACTTCCGTGGTGGTTGTGTTACGATTGCACCTCATGTGCGAAAGCGCTTTGCGCATAACAATTCAAATCTCATGTAACTAATGCACCTTAAGTGCTGTGACGCTTGCGCGCACTAAGATTCAGCCCAAGTTTTGCACCTGAACGTGTTGTGGCGGTTTCCCGCACTGAATTTCTCGCACAAATGGGTCTCAAAACCAAATCACCTCTCAATCTGCGGCGCTACGCAAACATGGCTGCAACTTGGCAGACGTAGCTACTGCACACCACCCGGATCACCGGCATGTCTCCTTCTAGGAGATCAAGATGTCTTATAAGCCCATAAAAATAGGCCAACATAAAGTTTCTGATCAGATTACACCAACACCGTTACTCACGCGTCCGTAATTTACCGATGAGAATGCTCCCCTCACATTAACCAACTGCCAACCGTACTCGCAGAGAAAAAAAATAGTCATTAAACACCTCATAACCCGGTTACTACCATTCGCCGAAATCACTAATGCCAACAACTCGCACCGAACAAAGCCTTCGAACATCACTGACAGAAACCAAATTGATTGTAAGCCAGGAATTCCTAAATTATTCTAAAGCCTTTCCCAAGGTCGATAGAAAATACTACGAATTATTAACTCGATATATCCCTATTCGAATTAGATAATTAATAGCTAAAACAGTTCAAGAATTCCCACAATAAATAGGCTTCACAATTCCATGAGTATATTCCTATCTCACGAAAATTATGATTCGTCTCACAAGAACTATGCCTAAATTTCATCTCCCGAATCCATAAAGACATTCAAAACAATTCAACTGTTGGACAGACAATTAAAAAGCATTAAGAACAGTAAGAAGAATCCAATTCAATAGAATAACGAGTAAATCGAAATAATAATAAATAATCAAACCATCATGAAATCGGCTACAATCACAATCCTACTCGAATAGATCTAAAAAACTAAGATGCAGAAAAACTAAGAAAAACCGTAGGGATCCGTGGTCTTGTCGTCGCCCACAAATCTCCTCCTTCCTGCTCCGCTGGTGTCTTCCTATCGATCTCCCCTTAGATGATAATCCCCCCTTCTTTTCAGCCCTTCAATGTTTATTTATAGTCGTCATCAGCCTCCAAAACGCGTCCGTGTGATTAGGTCGAGAACAGGCTCCAAAACGGCCCAAAACCGCGCCGAACACACCAAAACCGCCCCGTGGGCCGCGGCTCACTTAATCTGTGCCGCGGATCACGATGCACAGATTAAAACCTGGGCGCGACATTTTCCTTCTGGGCCGCGGCTCACTTAGGCTGTGCCGCGGCTCAGAGTACAGTTTGTTCGGGGGCTCGCTGGTTGTCTTCGTGTGCCGCATCTCACTTGGTTTGTGCCGCGGCTCATGATCAAAAACTGCTGTTTTCACCCGTTTTTCATCGTTTCGGCTTCCGGACTCCGATTTCCTGCAAAACATATAAGAATAATGCATTAAAAGCTCATTTATGCTGATTTAGGCTCAAGATGGATATAAAATAATGACATAAAAGCGCATAAAAAGACGCCTAACACCGGTATCTCATACCCTTCAAGCTTAACCCGCAATGGCACTCGGCACTAAGGGTCACTCGCATGCCCGAAGTGTAATTCCTTATGCTCGACACTCAGTCGGAACTTCATAGGTGCAATATCTTGGCGCCCTTGAGAGTACCTCACCCGAGACGGACAACCTTTTAGATGATGGCTTAGATTCATGCCATCAATAGAGATTTGCCCCTCACGATGTTTGGGACTACTTCGCATACCGATATATTACCTTCAATCCGCAATGTGGTGTTGTCTCGCAACCACATGTACAAGGCAACGATCTCCCGCAACACAGCCGGAACCGATAGCTAATGCTTACGAGTAAGCTCACGAGGCGTATGATTTAGATGAGTGCCTCGATTGCCCAATCGACATAGAGGAAGTCTTATATGGTCGACGGCATCCCTCTGGTCACACTAGAGCCTCCATTCCAACCTTAAGCCCAACGCAAACCACATTTGTCCTACGCCGCCCTAACGATTTCCAACTCGCTCGGGAACTCATCGCACACTTCGAATGCCTAGAGTTAGCTCCCTAGAGGCCCCCCTTACCTCTAGGAAGATTTCACGCTTGGTGCTCGACAGCACGAGGAAGACTGTCCGCTTTCCCACCATTGCCCATCTAAGGACTATCCCCCCTATAATAGGCTTATAGAAATATTCCCTTGTGAATGTACTAGATATTGATTGGCCGAAGAAGCACATCGGGTGTAACTCCCTCATCCGAACTCCAAATCCTTATCCGCTTGAACTGTAGAGTAGCTAACGACATTATCTATATATCCTCAAAGTTTTAGCCCCATACGATACTCTAGGAGTGAGATATTTCCTCTGAAATATTCTGAAACTACGACAATGCCACTGCACTGCAGCATCTCGATCCTTCGCATCGTTCGCTACTCAAACGGAACCGTCTAGCTGTGAAACTTGGTGGAGACCTTCCCAACACTCCAAGGAACTCCACATTACAAGAATTTCACAAAACTCTTCTCCTAAAGCCCTCTGCTCCCCGAATCAAGGTCCTGCTCGCGCACAGATAGACTCCAGACGCCGACCACTGTCGCACGTCCCCAACCTTATTCGTGTCGCAGGGTTAACTATGCAACATAATCCTTAGTTAGTCCGAGGCAATCCCGGGTACTCCGGATAATATGGAATGCGCCCTTTGACATGAAGGATCTAAATTCGACAACAGAAAGTAATTACCCCAAACTTTGGAAAATTACGAAAACGGCCCAAAACGTCCGAAATACACGATACACGATCGAAACACCAAGCCAAATCTCTCAACGTGAATAATAACATTAAATGAACTTACGAAAAACTCTAAACAACAGTTTCGGACGAGATTCGCAAGAATCGAACTCAAGTGCGGAAAAGCCGCTTAAGAACACGGAACTCAACAAAACGATACCGAAACGAACTCGGATGACAAAAAGTGCAGAATTAATCATTCTCAGAATGACGATACGGTCATGAGAGAGTCGTCAAAACGGAATTCCGCCGAAAAAAGAAAATTACCGAAAAATCGAAATTGCGGATATTACACTTACACGTGGCAAAGAACGGTCGTCCTAGGTCGGGCACCAGAGTCGATCGCTCGGTGCCTGATGTCGGTCTGGACTCTTCGCTTGGCAAGTCTGCCTTGGATTATTTGATGGTGGCTTGGTCGCTCGACCCTTATGCCGATCGCCGTCGAGGCGTATAAATCGCCGCACAACACAAAACAAGATATTTCAAAATTTTCTTATTTTTAAAAGTATAACGAATAATTACGGAATGATTATATTTTCGGGAGAATATGTGGTTCATCGATGCTGCCCAACGTCGACTCCGAGGTAATATTTTCAAGTATTCACTCTTTTATGAAAACTTAGAAATTTTGGTATGAGTATAGAATGATTGTGTCGGCAAAAGATTTGAAAGGATATGTGAAAGTTTAAATGTTATCCAAAAGAGACAAAATATGATTTCAAAGAAAGGTTTTAAAGTGATGTTTTTGCTGGCACAATATTTTTAAAGTTATTGATGAAAATACTCATACAGAGTTTGATACAGATTTTCAAAGTTCTTTACGAAGCTCAATTTTGAGGACGAAATTTTTTAAAGGGGTGAGGATTGTAACGCCCCAATACTTTTTTAAATGCTATTTATTTTGCGAACGATCATGGATTTCGATTTTTTTAATATTTACAGGTTGTCCGATACTTGGACCGATGTGTTCCTAGCATAAAATGAAGGATTTAAAAAGAAAAGGTTTCAAAATAAATTATAAGGATCATTTTAGAATTTATGAAAGTGATTTCGAAAAGTTTCGACGATTTGATACGATAAAATTTTCATTACAGATACTTATATTGCAAAAATAATATTAAATTATTTTATTATTATTATCGAAAATTTGTTCCGAGCATATCGAAGATTTAACTCCGACGAGTCCGGAATAGGTCGTAAAATCGAATTTGGACACAGGGAAGTGGTCGAACCGGCCGAGCTAAGTGGACGGACATCTGCCGGTCACCGCCGGACACGCCTACCGACAGCTGCCGGTCACGGCCGATAGAAGTTTCTGCATTGCTCGAGATAAGGTCGTTCTGGATAAGGTCGGTCACGACCGGCGAAGCTTCTCGGCATTTGTCCGGATAAGACTGCCCGCTTGTCGGATAAGGTGGTCACGACCGACGAAGCTTCTCGGCACTGTCAGGATAAGGCTTCGGTATGCAGGTAAGGTTGATTTTCAACCGATTTTGGACTCCTATAAATATATATATACGTAAGTATGTTCCAACAAATCATATATCATTTTGAATCTGTGAACCTCTACTTTAAAACCCCCGTAACATATTTCCCTTCCAAAAATTATAAGGACCTAAAAAAAGCCCGATAAAACAGAAGATCAAACTTGATAATTTTTCAAGGGTGTTTGATAAAAGTCCTCAAAGAGATTTCAGATTTTACATCAATAACTTATGGCCGGAAATATGAAAAAGCATTTTCAAGTGCTAGGGGCAGCGTATCCGGGATCGAAGAAGGACAACCGAGCCAAATTCAAAGGAAGACATTTCAAGATTTCAGCAAACGAGGTGAGGTTATACTGTTTTAATATGTTACGGTCATTGTTGTGTCATGTAACATAACGACCCGAGAGGGGTCGAAAGAATGAAAGAAATCTGAGACGAGTCTCACACAGATAAGAATGTTTTATGTGCATTACACAACATGATTTTGACGATTTATAAGGGTTTAATCTCACTGAGTATGCTCGCATACTCACACCTCGTCGTTTAAGTTTTTCAGGCTAAGGAATCGACGAACGGGACAAGTAGAAGATGAATACATACTCCCAACATGATGAAATTCTAAATAATAAAAGATGTCGTCGCCGTAATTGTTATTATTTTTACGAAATACTTGATGTTCTTCAACGAATATAATTTCAACGGACTATGTCCGAATATTTGATTTCCCATGTTTTTGTAAAATTGTACTGATGTTTGAATAAACGAATTATTGAAGATTTACTTACTAAAAGTCTTCCGCAAATACTCCGAATTTATATATAAAAAAAATTTAAGGAAAAATTGAGCGGTGTAACGTGCTTTTTAATTAAGAAAGCCAGGGTTACAGAATGGTATCGGAGCAAGACCTCTCTCAGTACGGTGAGATTTGGGGATGAACCAAACGGAAGCTGGCGAACATGTGACACCCGGGGCCGACGAGGGCGGGGAGTGATCGCCGGTGCAATAGAAAAGGGCAGGGACAATGAGCGTCTCCGAGAAAGGGGAGTGATCGCCGGTGCAATAAGAAAAAGGGCACGGACAACGAGCGGCTCCTGACAAGGCTTCTAGGCGGAGGGGGACATGACTGAACTGAATTCTCACCATAACGAGAGGTATTCCACGACTGTATAGGTATGGGACTATACAGTTAAGGAGGTTTAAAAAGATTTACTTATACAAAACAAGATATTTCAAAATTTTCGTATTTTTAAAAGTATAACGAATAATTACGGCATGATTATATTTTCGGGAGAATATGTGGTTCATCGCTGCTGCACAACGTCGACTCCGAGGTAATATTTTCAAGTATTCACTCTTTTATGAAAACTTAAAAATTTTGGTATGAGTATAGAATGATTGTGTCGGCAAAAGATTTGAAAGGATATGTGAAAGTTTAAATATTATCCAAAAGGGACAAAATATGATTTCAAAGAAAGGTTTTAAAGTGATGTTTTTGCTGGCACAATATTTTTAAAGTTATTGATGAAAATACTCATACAAAGTTTGATACAGATTTTCAAAGTTCTTTACGAAGCTCAATTTCGAGGACGAAATTTTTTAAAGTGGGGAGGATTGTAACGCCTCAATACTTTTTTAAATGCTATTTGTTTTGCTAACGATCATGGATTTCTATTTTTTTAATATTTACAGGTTGTTCGATACTTGGACCGATGCATTCCTAGCATAAAATGAAGGATTTAAAAAGAAAAGATTTCCAAATAAATTATAAGGATCATTTTAGAATTTATGAAAGTGGTTTCGAAAAGTTTGACGATTTGATACGATAAAATTTTCATTACAGAATACTTATATTGCAAAAATAATATTAAATTATTTTATTATTATTATCGAAAATCTGTTCCGAGCATATCGAAGATTTAACTCCGACGAGTCCGGAACATGTCGTAAAATCGAATTTGGACACAGGGAAGTGGTCGAACCGGCCGAGCCAAGTTGACGTACATCTGCCGATCACCGCCGGACACGCCTACCGACAGCTGCCGGTCACGGCCGACAGAAGCTTCTCCAGGCTAGCTGTCCAGATAAGGCTGTCTGGATAAAGTCGGTCACGACCGACAGAAGCTTCTCTAGGCTAGCTGTCCGGATAAGGCTGTCCAGTTGTCCGGATAAGGTCGGTCACGACCGACAGAAGCTTCTCGGCCAACTGTCCGGATAAGGCTTCTAGGTGTCCGGGTAAGGTTGATTTTCAACCGATTTTGGACTCCTATAAATATATATACATAAGTATGTTCCAACAAATCATATATCATTTTGAATCTGTGAACCTCTACTTAATACGTCCATAACATATTTCCCTTCCAAAAATTATAAGGGCCTAAAAAAAGCCCGATAAAACAGAAGATCAAACCTGACCATTTTTCAAAGGTGTTTGATAAAAGTCTTCAGAGAGATTTCAGATTTTACATCAAGAACTTATGGCCGCAAATATGAAAAAGCATTTTCAAGTGCTAGGGGAAGCGTATCCGGGATCGAAGAAGGACAACCGAGCCAAATTCAAAGGAAGACATTTCAAGATTTCAGCAAACGAGGTGAGGTTATACAGTTTTAATATGTTACGGTCATTGTTGTGTCATGTAACATGACGGCCCGAGAGGGGTCGAAAGAATGAAAGAAATCCGAGACGAGTCTCACACAGATAAGAATGTTTTATGTGCATTACACAACATGATTTTGACGATTTATAAGGGTTTAATCTCACTAAGTATGCTCGCGTATTCACACTTCGTCGTTTAAGTTTTTCAGGCTAAGGAATCGATGAACGGGACAAGTAGAAGATGAATACATACTCTCAACACGATGAAATTCTAAATAATAAAAGATGTTGTCGCCGTAATTGTTCTTATTTTTACGAAACACTTGATGTTCTTCAACGAATATAATTTCAACTGACTATGTCCGAATATTTGATTTCCCATGTTTTTGTAAAACTATACTGATGTTTGAATAAACGACTTTATTGAAGATTTACTTACTAAAATGCTTCCGTAAATACTCCGAATTTATATATAAAAAAAATTAAGGAAAAATTGAGCGGTGTAACGTGCTTTTTAATTAAGAAAGCCAGGGCGTTACAGAATGGTATCGGAGCAAGACCTCTCTCAGTACGGTGAGATTTGGGGATAAACCAAGCGGAAGCTGGTGAACATGTGACACCCGGGGCCGACGAGGGCGGGGAGTGATCGCCGGTGTAATAGAAAAGGGCAGGGACAATGAGCGGCTCCGATAAAGGGGAGTGATCGCTGGTGCAATAAGAAAAAGGGCACGGACAACGAGCGGCTCCTGACAAGGCTTCTAGGCGGAGGGGGACATGACTGGACTGAATTCTCACCAGAACGAGAGGTATTCCAAGACTGTATAGGTTTGGGACTATACAGTTAAGGAGGTTTAAAAAGATTTACTTATACAAAACAAGATATTTCAAAATTTTCTTATTTTTAAAAGTATAACGAATAATTACGGCATGATTATATTTTCGGGAGAATATGTGGTTCATCGCTGCTGCCCAACGTCGACTCCGAGGTAATGTTTTCAAGTATTCACTCTTTTATGAAAACTTAAAATTTTTGGTATGAGTATAGAATGATTGTGTCGGCAAAAGATTTGAAAGGATATGTGAAAGTTTAAATATTATCCAAAAGGGACAAAATATGATTTCAAAGAAAGGTTTTAAAGTGATGTTTTTGCTGGCACAATATTTTTAAAGTTATTGATGAAAATACTCATACAAAGTTTGATACAGATTTTCAAAGTTATTTACGAAGCTCAATTTCGAGGATGAAATTTTTTAAAGGGGGGAGGATTGTAACGCCCCAATACTTTTTTAAATGCTATTTATTTTGCTAACGATCATGGATTTCGATTTTTTTAGTATTTACAGGTTGTCCGATACTTAGACCGATGCGTTCCTAGCATAAAATGAAGGATTTAAAAAGAAAAGATTTCAAAATAAATTATAAGGATCATTTTAGAATTTATGAAAGTGATTTCGAAAAGTTTCGACGATTGATACAATAAAATTTTCATTATAGAACACTTATATTGCAAAAATAATATTAAATTATTTTATTATTATTATCAAAAATATGTTCCGAGCATATCGAAGATTTAACTCCGACAAGTCCGGAACAGGTCGGAAAATCGAATTTGGACACAGTGAAGTGGTCGAACCGGCCGAGCCAAGTTGACGTACATCTGCCGATCACCGCCGGACACGCCTACCGACACCACGGCCACGGCCGATAAGTTTCTCATTTGTCCAGGATAAGGTCGTTCGATAAGGTCGGTCACGACCGACAGAAGCTTCTCGGCCAGCTGTCCGGATAAGGCTGTCCAGTTGTCCGGATAAGGTCGGTCACGGCCGACAGACGCTTCTCGGCCAGCTGTCCGGATAAGGCTTCCAGCTGTCCGGGTAAGGTTGATTTTCAACCGATTTTGGACTCCTATAAATATATATACGTAAGTATGTTCCAACATATCATATATCATTTTGAATCTGTGAACCTCTACTTTAAAACGCCCGTAACATATTTCCCTTCCAAAAATTATAAGGGCCTAAAAAAAGCCCGATAAAACAGAAGATCAAACCTGATAATTTTTCAAAGGTGTTTGATAAAAGTCCTCAAAGAGATTTCAGATTTTACATCAAGAACTTATGGCCACAAATATGAAAAAGAATTTTCGAGTGCTAGGGGTAGCGTATCCGGGATCGAAGAAGGACAACCGAGCCAAATTCAAAGGAAGACATTTCAAGATTTCAGCAGACGAGGTGAGGTTATACTGTTTTAATATGTTACGGTCATTGTTGTGTCATGTAACATGACGAACCGAGAGGGGTCGAAAGAATGAAAGAAATCCGAGACGAGTCTCACACAGATAAGAATGTTTTATATGCATTACACAACATGATTTTGACGATTTATAAGGGTTTAATCTCACTGAGTATGCTCGCGTACTCACACCTCGTCGTTTAAGTTTTTCAGGCTAAGGAATCGACGAACGGGACAAGTAAAAGATGAATACATACTCCCAACACGATGAAATTCTAAATAATAAAATATGTTGTCGCCGTAATTTTTATTATTTTTACTAAACACTTGATGTTCTTCAACGAATATAATTTCAACGGACTATGTCCGAATATTTGATTTCCCAAGTTTTTATAAAACTGTACTGATGTTTGAATAAATGACTTTATTGAAGATTTACTTACTAAAACGCTTCTGCAAATACTTCGAATTTATATATAAAAAAAAATTTAAGGAAAAATTGAGCGGTGTAATATGTTTTTTAATTAAGAAAGCCACGGCATTACAGAATGGTATCGGAGCAAGACCTCTCTCCGTACGGTGAGATTTGGGGATGAACCAAGCGGAAGCTGGTGAACATGTGACACCCGGGGCCGACGAGGGCGGGGAGTGATCGCCGGTGCAATAGAAATGGGCAGGGACAATGAGCGGCTCCAATAAAGGGGAGTGATCGCCGGTGCAATAAGAAAAAGGGCACGGACAACGAGCGGCTCCTAACAAGGATTCTAGGCGGAGGGGGACATGACTGAACTGAATTATCACCAGAACGAGAGGTATTCCAAGACTGTATAGGTATGGGACTATATAGTTAAGGAGGTTTAAAAAGATTTACTTATACAAAACAAGATATTTCAAAATTTTCTTATTTTTAAAAGTATAACGAATAATTACGCCATGATTATATTTTCGGGAGAATATGTGGTTCATCGCTACTGCCCAACGTCGACTCCGAGGTAATGTTTTCAAGTATTCACTCTTTTATGAAAACTTAAAAATTTTGGTATGTGTATAGAATGATTGTGTCAGTAAAAGATTTGAAAGGATATGCGAAAGTTTAAATATTATCCAAAAGGGACAAAATATGATTTCAAAGAAAGGTTTTAAAGTGATGTTTTTGCTGCCACAATATTTTTAAAGTTATTGATGAAAATACTCATACAAAGTTTGATACAGATTTTCAAAGTTCTTTACGAAGCTCAATTTCGAGGACGAAATTTTTTAAAGGGGGGAGGATTATAACGCCCCAATACTTTTTTAAATGCTATTTATTTTTCTAATGATCATGAATTTCGATTTTTTTAATATTTACAGGTTGTTCGATACTTGGACCTATGCGTTCCTAGCATAAAATGAAGGATTTAAAAAGAAAAGATTTCAAAATAAATTATAAGGATCATTTTAGAATTTATGAAAGTGGCTTCGAAAAGTTTCGACGATTTGATACGATAAAATTTTCATTACAGAATACTTATATTGCAAAAATAATATTAAGTTACTTTATTAATAATATTATCGAAAATCTGTTCCGAGCATATCGAAGATTTAACTCCGACGAGTCCGAAACAGGTCGGAAAATCGAATTTATACTGTTTTAATATGTTACAGTCATTGTTGTGTCATGTAACATGACGACCCGAGAGGGGTCGAAAGAATGAAAGAAATCCGAGATGAGTCTCACACAGATAAGAATGTTTTATCTGCATTACACAACATGATTTTGACAATTTGTAAGGGTTTAATCTCACTGAGTATGCTCGCGTACTCAAAACAATATCCCCCAACGGGGTCAGTTACACAGAGCAACAATCCTCAAGGGTTGAATATACACAATCATGATATTTCTTAATTATGGAATTAAGCTGAAGAGGGGCATCGTAGTACGCCCGTAATGGTATGTGCATGTGCACAAGACGAGTGACCGGACACACCCGTCCTTGTACCTAATTAGTCTCACGGAGGTACGTTACCGTGTGCACAGTCCATTGTGTCGGTGAACTCGAACACATGACCATCATGTGCCCGACTAAAAATTCTACACATAACCACCCGGCCACGCAATACGAACCCAGAAGGTCATATGAACGAGAATGAGAATGACAATGATGAATATTAATGAATAACAATCCGACAAAGTCAAGAATGACTCACCGAGATGAAATAATAGTGAAGTGAAAGATAACCCAATGAAATGATTGGAACCATCGTTCCTCGTGAATGAAGTGATTATTCGACAATTACAAGTCTCAATACGGTTAATACATTATGAATGAATTATGATTATGACTAAACAACAACGAAAGGAATGAATATCCTTTTAACCGAGTAAGAATTAACTTACACAACACCGGTGAAAAATTTCCTTCCGCGAACAAACGTCCTAAATGAGGCGTCGGTCGCTCGAACAACCTTGAATAACACAATTACCAACAATCCGCTCAACATACCAATCAAACACGATTATAACTAACTCAAAACGTCGATACGACTAAACCAAGTTCATTGGGGCATTATATCAAACACGTTGTAACCAATCTGCGATTGTTTACAACCAATCCTTAATTATTCCAATATCAAATCCTCAAGGAGTGATACAAACCAACAAAACATCTTCAATACAATCAATAATCCAATAAGAATATCCCAAATCGTGATTTCAACAACAACTAATCGAAAACCCCCAAATCCAACTCAATATTCAAAGTGTTCTTGAACAATCCTTCAATAATCCAATGAATATTCATACAAACTCATAATCATATGTATATCTCTTCATACAACATGATTATAACGTCCAAAACATCATATCTCAACACAAAATCGAAATCCAAGATGTTGAAGAATATTACCTTTGAAGATCCAAACACTTCGATCCGGTGAATTCGTGTTAAATCAACTATCTAAGCTTCCCAAAGGAATGAAGATGATGGAATCCGAACACACAAGTGATTGATGATGACAAAATCTCTCCCTCAAGACTTCTCTCTCGGAACTCAAGTGGATAAATGAGAAAATGAGCTCAAAGTCCTGTCCAAGTCTTTAAATACAGCTCCGAGTTATGGCCGTAACTCACCTATCTTACGGCCGTAACCTTCCAAGGTCAAAGGCCTTACGACCGTAACAAGCCCTCCTTACGGGCGTAACTTGGCCTCGTTGAAAAATCTACCGACAGACATACGGCCGTACCCGCACATGCCTTATGGGCGTATCTAGACTGATACGGCCGTACTCGGCAAGACCTACGGGCGTATGAATCCTTCGTCCAAACTGAACGGGCACCCTGCTTGAAATGTACGGCCCTAACCGTCCAAGCCTTACGGCCGTACCTGCCTCATCTTACGGCCGTATGCCGCAACCCTTACGGCCGTAAGCCTTCTTTATCCGACATTTCCTGAAAACCACGAATGCACGTTACGGCCGTAGCTCCCCTATTCTTACGGCCGTATCTCACCTTCGGCCAAAACAACCTCAAGCCAACGAATGCATGTTACGGCTGTAATGCATGATTAGTTATGGCCGTAACTCCTTGTTGAAAGTGCCCAAAATCCGACAACTACGTCTACTCTCTACGACCGCTGAATGATCCGACATACAATACTTGTGTGAATGTAATTAAGTCCAATAACATGCGATAGATAAAACTTCCAACACAAGACTACCATTCACGATGATTATGATAATACTCTCGTCTCGATCCTAAAACGGAGATGAATGATGATCGGTAACTGATATACGGCTACAATATGCCAACGATGAACACAAATGAATGAATCATGAATGATGAGTGATTATTAATGAGTGAAAACTACTGAGTGACAATTACTGACTGATAATTACTGAATGATAATGAATGAATTACAATCGGGTATTATATACTCCCCCCTTAAGAAGAGTTTTGTCCTCGAAACTAAGGGTTAAACAACTCGGGATAACTCTCCCGCATACTATCCTCGGTTTCCCAAGTAGCCTCTTCGACTCCGTGTCTAGACCACTAAATCTTGACCAAAGGAATCGTCTTGTCCCTCAACTGTTTGATTCGCCGCTCTAAAACTAGTATAGGACGCTCCTCATACGAATGATCATCCGCGATCTCGATTTCGTCGAACTGAAGTATGTGACTCGGGTCGGAAACATACTTCCGCAACTAAGAGACATGAAACACATTATGAATTCGGATCAACGCCGGAGGTAAAGCCAATCGATAAGCCAGACTGCCTACTCGATCCAAAATCTCAAATGGTCCGATGAATCTCGGACTCAACTTTCCCCGCTTCCCGAAACGGAAGATACCTCGACTCGGGGATACCTTGACCAAAATGTGGTCACCTGTCTCGAACTCTAATGGTCGACGACGATTATCTGCATATGATTTTTGTCGACTCTGAGCGGTCAACAAACAACTCCTGATCAAAGCTACCTTCTCACGGGCGGCTATAAGCATATCGGGCTCGGTGCCGATTGATTCTGATAAGTCATCCCAACACAAAGGAGATCGACAACGATGACCGCACAAGGCCTTGTAAGTGCCATCTTAATCGAAGCATGCCAACTATTATTGTGCGTGAACTCAATCAACGGTGGTTGGGCTTCCCAATCATCTTTCCAACCGACGACGCATGCCCTCAACATGTCCTCCAATGTCTGAAAGGTTCTCTCTGATTGTCCGTCGGACTGAGGATGAAAAGCTGTGCTGAAATTAAGCTGAGTTCCCATGGCACGATGAACTGATTTCCAAAAATGTGACACGAATCGCCCATCGCGATCAGAAATGATACTCTTAGGAGTACCATGCAATCTCACTATCTCTTTGATGGACAACTGGGCAAGTCTCTCAGGACCCCACATATCCTTAATCTCGAGGAAAAGAGCTGACTTAGTTAAACAGTCCACAACTACCCAAATTATATTCATGCCACAATGACTCGTCGGCAAACTCGTGATGAAGTCCATAGAAATATCTCCCCACTTCCACTCTGGAATAGGGAGAGGTTTCAGCATACCCACCGGTCGCTGATGTTCTATCTTGACTTGCTGACAGGTTAAGCATCTCGAAACAAATTCTATGACTTCTCGCTTCATATTACTCCACCGGTAATTCTGTTTCAAGTCTTTATACATCTTCCTAGACCCCTGATGAATGGAATAAGGGGTAGCATGAGCTTCTCTCAAAATCGAGTTCTTCAACTCGTCATTCGCTGGTACGCATAACCGATTCTTAAATCGCAAAAGTCCATCCTCGTGGACCACAAATCCAGGGCTTTCCCCTGAGCCACATCTGCTCGGGTGCGCAACAAAAACGGGTCTGAACCCTGATTCACTCTGATCTCCTCCTCAAGTGGCGAAGAAATCTCCAACATGCAGAGTTGCCCTTGCACTCGCTGTAACCAGACCTCGATCTCGGGTCGAAGGAATTCCTGCTGAAGCTCCTTCTGAACTATTAAACGAGCAAGCATTTGCTCCTGAATGGACTTGCGACTCAAGGCATCGACGACAATGTTCGCCTTTCCCGGGTGGTACAGGATCTGAATATCATAATCTTTGATTAGTTCCAACCACCGCCTCTGTCGCATATTTAACTCCTTCTGAGTAAATATATACTTCAAACTCTTATGATCGGTGAAAATTTGACAGGTGATGCCATAAAGGTAATGACGCCAAATCTTCAATGCAAACACCACGGCTGCTAGCTCCAGGTTGTGGGTCGGATAATTAACCTCGTAAGGTCTCAATTGCCGTGAAGCATAAGCAATAACTTTCCCATTCTTCATTAATACACATCCAAGACCGTGTACAGACGCGTCACTATAAACCACGAATCCCTCCGTCCCTTGCGGCAAGGAAAGGACAGGTGCTGAAATTAACCGGCTCTTGAGTTCCTCAAAACTCCGTTGACACGCGTCGGACCACGTGTATTTGCTATCCTTCCGCAGAAGGTTTGTCATGGGTTGAGCAATTTTAGAAAATCCTTCCACAAACCGCCGATAATAACCGGCTAATCTGAGAAAGCTTCGGATTGCCTTAACATTCTTCGGAGGTAGCCAATCTCGGATAGCCTCCGTCTTCTAAGGATCAACACGTACACCGTCTGATGAAATTACATGTCCGAGAAACGTCACCTCCGACATCCAGAACTCGAACTTGGAAAACTTTCCATAGAGTTGCTCTCGTCTCAACACGTCGAGAACCTAATGAAGGTGAGCCTCGGGCTCCTCTCGGTCACGAGAATAAATCAAAATGTAGTTAATGAAGACAACCATAAGCTGATCCAAATAGTCGATGAAAACTCGATTCATTAATTCCATGAACACCGCAGGTGAATTAGTTAACCCAAACGGCATTACCACAACTCATAATGACCATAGCGTGTTCGCAATGCCGTCCTTTGCGATATCTGACTCTCGAATTCGCAACTAATGATATCCAGATCTTAAGTCGATATTGGAAATACTGTAGCTCCCCGAAGTTGATCTAAGAGATCATCAATACGGGGGTAAAGGATAATTATTCTTGATTGTCACCCTATACACAAACGAAAAGAACCGTCCTTCTTCTTGACAAATAACACTGGTGCTCCTCACGGGGACGCACTTGGTCGGATATAACCTTTCTTGAACAATTCCTCAAGTTGATTCTTTAACTCCTGCATTTCGATCGGGGCCATCCGATATGGTGCCTTCGATATTGGAGACGTACCGGGCTCCTAACTCAATCGTGAATTCCACATCCCTCGGTGGAGGTAAACCAAGTAGCTCGTCTGGAAATACACTGCCAATCGATAACAATGATACCATGAATGGTTGAACACCTCGATTGCCTTAGAATGGCCAATCGACGACAATGATACAATGAATGATTGAACAACTCGATTGCCGTAGAACGGCCAATCGATGACAATGATACCATGAATGATTGAACACCTCGATTGCCTTAGAACGGCCAATCGTTGACAATGATACAATGAATGATTGAACAACTCAATTGCCTTAGAATGGCTAATCGATGACAATGATACCATGAATGATTGAACACCTCGATTGCCTAGAATGGCCAATCGATGACAATGATACAATGAATGATTGAACAACTCGATTGCCTTAGAACGGCCAATCGATGACAATGATACAATGAATGATTGAACAATCCTGATTGAGTAATTTCACTGCTTTCATCATATTAATCATTCTTCCGGAACAACTGAGATTACCTCCCTGAAATACACACTCGGTTCCATCGACTGAAAGGATAGTGACCATACGCTTACGAACGCTGAGGATGACATCATGACGATCCATTCAACTAATACCCAATATTACATCGTCCTTAAGTAAATCCACCACGATTAGGTCCGCCAACCAATCACAGTCATTAAGCTTAATCCGGTCAATTCTTAACCTCACAATTTCCGAAAATTCTTCTACCGTCTAGTAGACCAATGACACAAGGTTCACAACTAGTGGAACTATCCAGAAGTAGTCTACTCAAACATGACTCGAAAATGAATGAATGTGATGCATCACGCAGGTTGGGATAGAATTTCATGTATACCTGAGATCATTCGGGCCTCCGGATCATCGGTCCTCTTCATCTCGTGAATTCTGGGCTTGCCGGCCCCCGAACCGGATGCTCCTATCTGATTAGTATGAGCTTCGCCTTCAGTTGCTCCCGTCGTCTTAAACAGCACGGACTGAGTGGCCTGATTCTGAACCGCTGATTGCTTTGGGGCCTGAGATGCCACTGGAGTATGCTTGGAGTCTCTTTGGCAGAAACGGACCTTATGCCCGTCAATCCCACAGTTGAAACAGGTGACAGTCTGCCTCGAACACCTAGTGCTGAAATGACCCGGCGCTCCACAGTTGAAACAGGTGATGGCCGAACTGGCTGCTCGGGACTGAGACTCTGCGGGCTTATGCGCCGTTGGAGGTCGCTCAGAAAAAGTAGAGCTCACACGAGAATTCTTGAAGGTTGACTGACCGCCTTCTGGCTGGTTACGCTTCTTTGATTTCTTGCTAGCAGGTGAAGGTTGTTGCTCAGCAATTTCCTTAGCAGTAAGCTCATCAGTAAGAGCTTTCTCGATTAATTCGGTCAGAGTAGCACATTGGTGATTAAGCAATTGCATCTGGGCCATCATGCCTTGCATAAAAATGAGGGGATCGACCTGGACACCTACCGATTGAGCTGTGACCCGATGAAGACTTCCTGACGGTATATGATCATTTCCCGATGAATGAGTGGCAGCATCCCTGCTAGATGAATTGACGTTAATCCTCGCGTTTGCGTGTCTATATACATGAGA
This sequence comes from Orobanche coerulescens, assembly GCA_033398695.1. Classification (NCBI taxonomy): domain Eukaryota; kingdom Viridiplantae; phylum Streptophyta; class Magnoliopsida; order Lamiales; family Orobanchaceae; genus Orobanche; species Orobanche coerulescens. The sequence goes on along the minus strand of CM065816.1, from coordinate 110,001,616 downwards.
TTCCGGGTTTCAGCCCGCACCATGGCCTCTTCCCTTGCATCCTCTGACAGCTCTCTCCATACTGAGGTAGGGAGTCATACGATGGTTATATATCTCGCATGAGTACCGCATTATAATTAGGATATGAAATGATGACAATGAGCATACGCGCTCCAATACAATGATTACAAGAATGATTAACTGAGTTGATATGATTATCTGATGAAATTCTTGAAATGATTATCTTGAACGAGTTAACAAGATTAATGATACGATCCTTACGATCAACAACTGAGTAATGAAATGAGCTGAGTGATTAATGAGTCAACATGATCGACATGATCAAAAATGAAATGATGACTGAGTATTGTTGACTGTTGAATGAATAATGAGTGATTCTTATTGCCAGAAATTATACCATGGCGTTAGAAATCTTACAGTTCTTTCAGTTTGAGGGGCTCGGCATTTGCACAGGTCACACGTGACGTGAAAGTCCAATGATACTAGTCTGATGACGATGATTTCAAATGAGACATGACTCGGAAGGTAGTATTCAAAACCACGCTTCGATACCAACTCTATAACACCCCAAACTAGGCGACTATTACAGTGTCGTGGACCCCCGACTGGGACCCACCAGGCGAATGAAGATTAATGACTTAAATAATATAATTGTAGTACCGAACCACATTATATCATTAATTACTCTGATGAGGAGTTTCAAGTACAACACACCCAAGATAATACAGAATATATGTATATTTTATATGAAGATAAAATACACAACACTGAATGAAAATGAGTATCCAAACGGAAATCTGCAGCGGAAATAAAATGAAGACAACATGAATGACTGAAAGGACTGCCCCCCCTACTAGTATCACTGGGACTCCTCGCCGTCAACATTCTCTTCCCGTGCTTTTGCCTTGACATGACCTGAAAACAATATCCCCCAACGGGGTCAGTTACACAGAACAACAATCCTCAAGGGTTGAATATACACAATCATGAAATATCTTAATTTTGAAATTAAGCTGAAGAGGGCATCGTAGTACGCCCGTAATGCTATGTGCATGTGGACAAGACGAGTGACCGGACACACCCGTCCTTGTACCTAATTAGTCTCATGGAGGTACGTTACGGTGTGCACAGTCCATTGTGTCGGTGAACCCGAACACATGACCATCATGTGCCCGACTAAAAATTCCATACATAACCACCCGGCCACACAATAAGAACCCAGAAGGTCATATGAACGAGAATGACCATGATGAATATTAATGAATAACAATCCGACAAAGTCAAGAATGACTCACCAAGATGAAATAATAGTGAAGTGAAAGATAACCCAATGAAATGATTGGAACCGTCGTTCCTCGTGAATGAAGTGATTATTCGACAATTACAAGTCTCAATACGGCTAAAACATTATGAATGAATTATGATTTTGACTAAACAATAACGAAAGGAATGAATATCCTTTTAACCGAGTAAGAATTAACTTACACAACGCCGGTGAAGAATGTACTTCCGCGAACAAACATCCTAAATGAGGTGTCGGTCGCTCGAACAACCTTGAATAACACAATTACCAACAATCCGTTCAACATACCAATCAAAAACGATTATAACTAACTCAAAACGTCGATACGACTAAACCAAGTTCATTGGGGCATTATATCAAACACGTTGTAACCAATCTTCGATTATTTACAACCAATCCTTAATTATTCCAATATCAAATCCTCAAGGAGTGATACAAACCAACAAAACATCTTTAATACAATCAATAATCCAAATCGTGATTTGAACAACAACTAATCGAAAACCCCCAAATCCAACTCAATATTCAAAGTGTTCTTGAATAATCCTTCAATAATCCAATGAATATTCATACAAACTCATAATCATATGTATATCTCTTCATACAACATGATTATAACATCTAAAACATCATATCTCAACACAAAATCAAAATCCAAGAGGTTGAAGAATATTACCTTTGAAGATCCAAACACTTCGATCCGGTGAATTCGTGTTAAATCAACTATCTAAGCTTCCTAAAGGAATGAAGATGATGGAATCCGAACACACAAGTGATTGATGATGACAAAATCTCTCCCTCAAGACTTCTCTCTTGGAAATCAAGTGGAGAAATGAGAAAATGAGCTCAAAGTCCCATCCAAGTCTTTAAATACAGCTCCGAGTTATGGCCGTAACTCACCTATCTTACGGCCGTAACCTTCCAAGGTCAATGGCCTTATGGCCGTAACAAGCCCTCCTTACGGGCGTAACTCGGCCTCATTGAAAAATCTGCCGACAGACATACGGCCGTACCCGCACATGCCTTACGGGCATATCTAGACTAATACGGCCGTACTCGGCAAGACTTACGGGTGTATGAAACCTTCGTCCAAACTGACCGGGCACCCTGCTCAAAACGTACGGCCGTAACCGGTCAAGCCTTACGGCCGTACCTGCCTCATCTTACATCCGTATGCCGCAACCCTTACGGCCGTAAGCCCTATTCGTCCGACATTTCGTGAAAACCACGAACGCACGTTACGGCCGTAGCTCCCCTATCCTTACGGCCGTATCTCACCTTCGTCCAAAAAAACCTCAAGACAACGAATGCATGTTACGGCCATAATGCATGATTAGTTACGGCCGTAACTCCTTATTGAAAGTTCCCAAAATCTAACAACTCCGTCTAGTCGCTACAACCGGTGAATGATCCGACATACAATACTTGTATGAATGTAATTAAGTCCAATAACACGCGATAGATAAAACTTCCAACACAAGACTACCATTCACGATGATTATGATAATACTCTCGTCTCGATCCTCAAACGGAGATGAATGACGATCGGTAACTCATATACGGCTACAATATGCCAACGATGAACACAAATGAATGAATCATGAATGATGAGTGATTATTAATGAGTGAAAATAACTGAGTGACAATTACTGACTGATAATTACTGAATGATAATGAATGAATTACAACCGGGTATTACATAGAAAAGAGCTGGGACAATGAGCGGCTCCTATAAAAGGGAGTGATCGCTGCTGCAATAAGAAAAGGGCACAGACAACGAGCGGCTCCTAACAAGGCTTCTAGGCGGAGGGGGACATGACTGAACTGAATTCTCACCAGAACGAGAGGTATTCCAAGAATGTATAGGTATGGGACTATACAGTTAAGGAGGTTTAAAAAGATTTACTTATACAAAACAAGACATTTCAAAATTTTCAAACGAATAATTACGGCATGATTATATTTTCGGGAGAATATGTGGTTCATCGCTGCTGCCCAACGTCGACTCCAAGGTAATTTTTTCAAGTATTCACTCTTTTATGAAAACTTAAAATTTTTGGTATGAGTATAGAATGATTGTGTCGACAAAAGATTTGAAAGGATATGTGAAAGTTTAAATGTTATCCAAAAGGGACAAAATATGATTTCAAAGAAAGGTTTTAAAGTGATATTTTTGCTGGCACAATATTTTTAAAGTTATTGATGAAAATACTCATACAAAGTTTGATACAGATTTTCAAAGTTCTTTACGAAGCTCAATTTCGAGGACGAAATTTTTTAAAGGGGGGAGGATTGTAACGCCCCAATACTTTTTTAAATGCTATTTATTTTGCTAACGATCATGGATTTCGATTTTTTTAATATTTACAGGTTTTCCGATACTTGGACCGATGCGTTTCTAGCATAAAATGAAGGATTTAAAAAGAAAAGATTTCAAAATAAATTATAAGGATCATTTTAGAATTTATGAAAGTGATTTCGAAAAATTTCGACGATTTGATACGATAAAATTTTCATTACAGAACAATTATATTGCAAAAATAATATTAAATTATTTTTTAATATTATCGAAAAGCTGTTCCGAGCATATCGAAGATTTAATTCCGACGAGTCCGGAACAGGTCGGAAAATCGAATTTGGACATGGGGAAGGGGTCGAACCGGCCGAGCCAAGTTGAGGGACATCTGCCGGTCACCGCTGGACACGCCTACCGACAGCTACCAGTCACGGCCGACAGAAGTTTCTCGGCGCGGTCCGGATAAGGCTGTCTGGATAAGGTCGGTCATGACCGACAGAAGCTTCTCGGCCAGCTGTCCAGATAAGGCTGCCCAGCTGTCCGGATAAGGTCGGTCACGACCGACAGAAGCTTCACAGCCAGCTGTACGGATAAGGCTTCCAGCTGTCCGGGTAAGGTTGATTTTCAACCAATTTTGGACTCCTATAAATATATATATATATATATATATATATATATATATATATATATATATATATATATATATATACACGTAAGTATGTTCCAACAAATCATATATTATTTTGAAGCTGTGAACCTCTACTTTAAAACGCCCGTAAAATATTTCCCTTCCAAAAATTATAAGGGCCTAAAAAAAGCCCGATAAAACAGAAGATCAAACATGACAATTTTTCAAAGGTGTTTGATAAAAGTCCTCAAAGAGATTTCAGATTTTACATCAAGAAATTATGGCCGGAAATATGAAAAAACATTTTCAAGTGCTAGGGGCAGCATATCCGGGATCGAAGAAGGACAACCGAGCCAAATTCAAAGGAAGACATTTCAAGATTTCAGCAAACGAGGTGAGGTTATACTATTTTAATATTTTACGGTCATTGTTGTTGTTGGGATTCGGTGCCTAAAACGAAGGCCCAGCGGAAGCGGTAAAACGAAAATTAATTCGATCTGAATCCCTACGAGGATCGATCGAGCTATGTATATACGAATATGCAAACGAAAACACAAGAGATATAGAAACTCACCCTTGTAGTCCGTTGATTAAATGGTTTCCTTATCTTAAGCTATTCCCCAAGTTTAGTTGTATATCCCTACGATCCAAAGCACTCCATGTAATATCCGCAATTTCGGATTTCCAGTAATTTTCATTTTTCGGCGGAGGTCCGTTTCGACGACTCACTTTTGACCGTTTCGTCATTCTGAGAATATTTAATTCTACACTTTTTGTCATCCGAGTTCGTTTCGGTATCGTTTTGTTGAGTTTCGTGTTCTTAAATGACTTTTCCGCACTTGAGTTCGATTCTCGCGAATCTCGTCCGAAAATGTTGTTTCGAGTTTCTCGGAAGTCCATTTAATGTTATTATTCATGTTGTAAGCTTCGGTTTGGTGTTTCGATCGTGTATCGTGTATTTCGGACGTTTTGGGCCATTTTCGTAATTTCCCAAAGTTTGGGGTAATTACTTTCATTGTCAATTCGAGCCCTCGGGTGGTGAATCGGGTGTTCTCTTAGTATTCGGATTCGTCTTTGCGAGTACTTCATAATCGTGTTTTCGGTTTACGTCGGTCGGAGTTTCGGGATTTTTCGGACCGTCGGATCGACCGAGGCTGGCCGGCCTGGCCGAGTAACGGCCGTAATGGCCCGGCGATAACGGCCGTAATGCGATTACGCACGTAACAGCCTTCCGATTACGTACGTAACATGTCCGCGTAATCGTCCAGAGTTCGGCCTTGGCCGACATGCACGTAGGCCTTGGCCGATTACGCACGTAAGCGGCCGGCTGTGGTCGGCTATTTATAGGCACGACCGAGTCATCCGGCCATTTCTCATCTTTTCTTCATTCCTTCCGCGATTTTTCACCCTAGATCGATGGTTTTGATAGAATCAACTTATATAAACATGTTTTGGAAGTTGGGATCATGGATTAACATCATCTTCCACCGGATCGAAGGTAAGAACACCTAAACTTTTGGTTTTGGATGTTCTTGAGGTTTCTTGGTGTTTTGGCCGATTTGCTTCGTTTTGATTCATATTATTGTTAGAACTTGATTGTAAACTCGTAATCATTCAATACCCTTGAAGTTTTGTGGAACGGATTTGAGTATTTCTTTGAATAATCGATTAAATTGGACTACGCCCTCAAAGTGTCCGATAAAATGCTTCAATGGGTAGAACTTGGGAAGTTCCATACGTTTTCGTAGAATTGTGATTGAATTGATATCGTTGTGACTTAGGAGCGAATTCTTGTGAAGAACTCGAGTCGGAACCCTTCCGTTCGTTGCCTTCTTTGGGGTCCGAGCTTCCCGGTCGAACCGTGTTCTTGGAGCGTTCGGTAGCGGTTATTAAGGCAAGTATCTTACTATACGACTTGTATCTTGCGACTAGTAATTACTTATGAGATGTATGATGACTTTGCTTGCCTTCGTAATTATGTTCCGTTTGAGTTGGTTGTGTTTTCCGTAATTTGAAGGCTTTGTGATAATAGTGTTATATCAGTATACGTGTTAGGCGTTGTGCCATTTGTGCAGGAATGCGACGTACATATGGGATGGTTGTACACTTGGTGGTACAATGTATTGTGTACCGAATGTGTGTTATGTTGATTGATGATAGTTGTTGCGAGTGTCGAGGTTGTGTTATGTGCGTGCAATGTACGATTTTGTGGTGATCAAGGTGATTGATTAATTGTACTCATCGTTGTATGTAATGTGGATGTGAATATGTGTATGACCGCTAAGTTCACTCGTGTTGGTTCGACGGGACCTACGAGGATTCGTGGCAGTGGACTACGGGATCAGAACTTAGTGAGGTGCGAGGTCCAATCGTGGCCGGGTCCGATGAGGCTCACGATAACGCATGGCATGGACCATGAGTTTCGGACACGGCGCCCAACCGGGTGAGCTCGACGGGGCTTACGGTGACACGTGGCAGTGGACTACGGTGTCAGGACTGTGTGTGTGATTGTGGTGATTGATATAGTCCGTGCGGGTTGTTATACCTACGGAGACACGTGACAGTGGATCACGGTGTCGGAATTGGTTATGTTTGGTTAATAGTCCGTGTGGGTTGTTGAACCTACGAAGACACGTGACAGTGGATCACGGTGTCGGAATTGATTATGTTTGTTTAATTGTGCATGATGTAGTCCGTGCGGGTTGTTGAACCTACGGAGACACGTGACAGTGGATCACGGTGTCATGAGCATGATACTTTTCAAATCAAAGTTTTTAAAGGAAAAGTTTTAAGAAAGAATGTTGGGCCGAGTCCCACGAGATTTATGGAAATGTTTCCGTATTGTAAATCGTTGAATTATGAAACAAGTTTTGGGTTAAGGCCCTTAAGTTTTTGAAAGGTTTGTGAATCGGACTTGAGGTCTTAAGGTTTTGAAATTTTAAAAATTCCGAGATGATAATCTTATTTTCGAATGCTTCATAGCTTATCTTCCCTTGTGAAAACCTCCAGGAATATTTGATACTTGATTATTATATTTTATCTCGATTATTAATTGCTTGTTACATTTCGTATGATTTGATACTTGCACTAGTAAAACAGTGGAGTTTACTAACCCCGAGTAATCGGGGGTGGATGTCTGCTTGCGTCCGGTACATGCCGATTCAGGGAGCAACACAGGATTGGCACAAGAGGATGACGAGCTACGATACTAATCATGAGTCGAGAGTTATTTTGATTTTTGTTGTGTTGTCGGAGTTGATTTCGGTCTTCCGTATTGTATTTCACCCCTGTGTGGGTAATGTTAATTAAGTTAGTTTTATCGATTGGGTTGTGTGACCTCATCGGTGCGTGTATTCACGTGTAAGTGACCATATCGGTCTGTATCATTTTATTGTTTGACCACAGTGCAAGCATTTGGTTGTTTATGGATGTTTAGCCCGGTAGATCCTTGTGGAAAGGGTCTACGGCGTGTAATATTCCCATATGGTTTTGGGGATGTTACAATTATGGTATCGAGCTTAGGTTGCGGAAACCTAGGTGTCGGGTCGAGTCAAGTCGTGAATTGTCGAGTAATGTGTTGTCTTGTCGTTCGAGTCGCCGTGACAAATTGAGTTGTGCGTAGTCACGACGTGTCGATTATGTTGTCGAGTGAGATTGGTATCGTGGCTGTCACCTCCGTGCGACTGTGGATGTAAGTCTCCTCCTTTATGCGTAATACGTGTATTTCGATTTTATCATAGTGAGTTAATTGCGGTGCATGATTTTGTTTACAGATTGTGTGATGTAGTTGTGTTTAATACTTGTGGTACATGGTATGAGTATAGTCGGGCGTATTGTTGTTTTACTTTTGAACCACCGTGTGGGGTGGTATGGTGTGAAAGATGTAAACCTTGATGGGTTACGTGAAGATATCAACGGTAGAGTTTGTGAGAAACTCCGATGAATGATTTTCTTTGTGTGTTTAGACTTGATACCACGAGATGCATTTGATTGAATTGGCGACCACAGGTTGCCATTTGAGTATGTGGTTTTAAATTTGACTGTTTTTGGAATGTTGTAATTTTTGTCCGCTATGGGTAACTTTAAGAATATTTTACGAAGGACTTTACTGTTTGAGAATTTTTGTAGAAATCGATTTTTAGAAAATATTTTGGTGGTTCGGTCAAACCACGGTTTATATAGATTTTTAAAATTTGTAAATTTTGACAAATGGCCGTGTATTTTCAAATGACACCATCAGACGGTATTTGAAAAATGTGTTTTGAAGTACTTCGGACATTGTAAAATATTATCGTCGTTTTTTTTATGAACTAAAGGATTTAGGGAAATATTTATATTGCATAAAGATTTTTTGTTTTGGGATTTTGTACTTCTTATGTCCATGTGTTGGGGCTAGGTGGTTGTGATAAGTTTGTAGTGTTGTTGTGCTAGCAGGAGATTGTTTTATTTTTTTATAAATGTTGAGATACTTGGTTTTGATTAAATGACCAAGTTATTAAACAAAGTGCTATCAAAATTTCAACCAATATAAATCTTTCTAACTCGTGATTTTTTTTATATTATCATTCTAACTAATACCTAGATAAACTTGAATTTTTTAAAAATATTACCGGTGTTGGACGACAATGGTTTGCTTCATGTTTTTACCATGTATGCTGTGGTATTGGTCTTTGTAACTTGTCAATGTGAACGTGTGAATATTGCATTGTCTTTGCGATTGTGGGCTTATGTCGATTATGTGAGGTTTGTTTTATCTTGTTATTCGATTGGTTGTCCGTTCGGTATGCTTAGGGTCGAGGTCGAGGCCGAGGCCGTGGCGTGGTCGTGGTCGTGGTCGTAATCGGGAGCGGAGAGGCGACTCCTCCTTGCCGAGTACCAATCGGCTCGATGCTGATCGGGGACATTCGACTAGCATTAATGTTGACGTTGGCGCCGCCACCATCCTTCGTCAGGTGGTTGACCGATTAGTGCGAGATGAATCGGGCCGTACGTCGGGATGAGAACCCAAATAGGGATAACGGAACTAGTAAGTGGTTACGAGATGTGATGAAGATGCAACCGCCCCGTTTTGTGGGTTCGTCGACTTGTTAGGTTGGGAAAAGCGGCTCTTCCATTGGGCGAGAATATTTGATGCCGTAGCTTGTCCGGATGATAGGAGGGTACCCATTGCTCAGTACTACTCGACAAAGAAGTCTGCAGACGGTGGCACGCTGTAGTGCTGCAGATCGTACACCTACATGGGCTGAGTTTAAGACCGCCATGGAGGCGAGTATTGCCGTTGCCTGTTCGTGAACGCAGATTGTTGAGTTTTTCTCGGCCACGCCCAGGATGTGTCGATATCCCAGGCGATAGTCGATTATAATCGACGGTTGGCTTATGTTCGTGATCAAGTGAGAAGTGAAGCGGACAAGGTCCGATACTTCAATATGCGCATGAAACCCCATATCCGTGAGAGTATGGCTCCGCTCATGTGTACCACCCTGAAGGAATATCAGGACCGAGCTTTAGCCATTGAGATGGCCGTTTCTGTGACGGAATCTGGTTCGAGAGTAAGAGACAGAAGACCTCGAGAAATTTTTCAAGAGGCCGAGGAGTGAGATCCGTGAGCTGTTGCTTGTGATTTTCTTCGGGAGCACTCCTCGTTCGGTTGACCAGTCTAAGAACCTTACCCCAGAGGCGAGTAAGACGATCAGTGTGAAGACCTGCTTTAACTGCAGTCGTGTAGGCCATGCGAGACAGAATTGTCGTTCGCCACCGGTTAATTGTTTTAAGTGCGGCCAACTGGGGCACCAAGCGGTGCATTGTGAGACCGTTGCCAGGATGTTCGGGAATCGGGTTTTCGTTCCTACTCGGGGAGGCCCGGTGGTGTCCAGTGATGTAGTTGTGTATCGTACTTTGTGCTGTAATTCGTGTAGAGATTGATATTTGTTGCGTGAACCTTTTGGTTTTGTTTCTATTCTATCATGATGTTTTATTTTAAGTTTCGGGACGAAACTTAATTTTAATAGGATAGAATGTAATATCCGGTATTCTCGTTTTCCGTTATCTTGAATTGTTTGTGTTTTGACGTCGGACATTTTCTTGTTGATGAGAATCGGAATGATTTCTATCGTAATACTCTATTTGTTTCTATCGCATAGCCGTTTTAGTCGGGTGCGACTTGTTGTCGCGTACATTTATTTGATCAAATGTGTGCATATGATGTGGTATGTGATGCGTCGTTAATTGATCGTTATTGTTTTGAATCATTGCCGATGGCGTTGTTATGATAAATCGTGAGGCGTGTTTTCACGTTGTATATTCTTTCGCAATGCTTGTAACGTTTCGCCAATGGGCGAAAGTTATGCGTTTCTTGTGTATCTCGTTGAGGTTTCTGTTGGGATATTGCTTCTCCCTACTTATTTTAAGTTTCGGGACGAAACTTCTTTTAAGGAGGGTAGAATGTAATATCCGCAATTTCAGATTTCCGGTAATTTTCAATTTTCGGCGGAGGTCCGTTTCGACGACTCACTTTTGACCGTTTCGTCATTACGAGAATATTTAATTCTACACTTTTTGTCATCCGAGTTCGTTTCGGTATCGTTTTGTTGAGTTTCGTGTTCTTAAATGACTTTTCCGCACTTGAGTTCGATTCTCGCGAATCTCGTCCGAAAATGTTGTTTCGAGTTTCTCGGAAGTCCATTTAATGTTATTATTCATGTTGTAAGCTTCGGTTTGGTGTTTCGATCGTGTATCATGTATTTCGGACGTTTTGGGCCATTTTCGTAATTTCCCAAAGTTTGGGGTAATTACTTTCATTGTCGAATTTCGAGCCCTCGGGTGGTCGGAATCGGGTGTTCTCTTAGTATTCGGATTCGTCTTTGCGAGTACTTCATAATCGTGTTTTCGGTTTACGTTGGTCGGAGTTTGGGATTTTGGACCGTCGGATCGACCGAGGCTGTTGGCAGGCTGGCCGAGTAACGGCCGTAATGGCAGCGATGGCCGTAATGCGATTCGTGCATGCTGACCTTCCGATTACGTCGTAACATGTCCGGCGAATCGTCGAGAGTTCGGCCTTGGCGATTCGTCGTAGGCCTTGGCGATTACGTGCGTGGCGGCCGGCAGTCGGCTATTTAAAGGCCTGGACCGAGTCATCCGACCATTTCTCATCTTTTCTTCATTCCTTCCGCGATTTTTCACCCTAGATCGATGGTTTTGATAGAATCAACTTATATAAACATGTTTTGGAAGTTGGGATCATGGATTAACATCATCTTCCACCCGGATCGAAGGTAAGAACACCTAAACTTTTGGTTTTGGATGTTCTTGAGGTTTCTTGGTGTTTTGGCCGATTTGCTTCGTTTTGATTCATATTATTGTTAGAACTTGATTGTAAACTCGTAATCATTCAATACCCTTGAAGTTTTGTGGAACGGATTTGAGTATTTCTTTGAATAATCGATTAAATTGGACTACGCCCTCAAAGTGTCCGATAAAATGCTTCAATGGGTAGAACTTGGGAAGTTCCATACGTTTTCGTAGAATTGTGATTGAATTGATATCGTTGTGACTTAGGAGCGAATTCTTGTGAAGAACTCGAGTCGGAACCCTTCCGTTCGTTGCCTTCTTTGGGGTCCGAGCTTCCCGGTCGAACCGTGTTCTTCGGAGCGTTCGGTAGCGGTTATTAAGGCAAGTATCTTACTATACGACTTGTATCTTGCGACTAGTAATTACTTATGAGATGTATGATGACTTTGCTTGCCTTCGTAATTATGTTCCGTTTGAGTTGGTTGTGTTTTCCGTAATTTGAAGGCTTTGTGATAATAGTGTTATATCAGTATACGTGTTAGGCGTTGTGCCATTTGTGCAGGAATGCGACGTACATATGGGATGGTTGTACACTTGGTGGTACAATGTATTGTGTACCGAATGTGTGTTATGTTGATTGATGATAGTTGTTGCGAGTGTCGAGGTTGTGTTATGTGCGTGCAATGTACGATTTTGTGGTGATCAAGGTGATTGATTAATTGTACTCATCGTTGTATGTAATGTGGATGTGAATATGTGTATGACCGCTAAGTTCACTCGTGTTGGTTCGACGGGACCTACGAGGATTCGTGGCTGTGGACTACGGGATCGAACTTAGTGAGTGCGAGGTCCAATCGTCTTTGATGCAGCGAGGCCTACGATAACGCATGGCAGTGGACCATGAGTTTCGGACACAGTGCGTCCAACCGGGTGAGCTCGACGGGGCTTACAGTGACACGTGGCAGTGGACTTCGGTGTCAGGACTGTGTGTGATTGTGGTGATTGATATAGTCCGTGCGGGTTGTTATACCTACGGAGACACGTGACAGTGGATCACGGTGTCGGAATTGGTTATGTTTGGTTAATAGTCCGTGTGGGTTGTTGAACCTACGGAGACACGTGACAGTGGATCACGGTGTCGGAATTGATTATGTTTGTTTAATTGTGCATGATGTAGTCCGTGCGGGTTGTTGAACCTACGGAGACACGTGACAGTGGATCACGGTGTCATGAGCATGATACTTTTCAAATCAAAGTTTTTAAAGGAAAAGTTTTAAGAAAGAATGTTGGGCCGAGTCCCACGAGATTTATGGAAATGTTTCCGTATTGTAAATCTGTTGAATTATGAAACAAGTTTTGGGTTAAGGCCCTTAAGTTTTGAAAGGTTTGTGAATCGGGACTTGAGGTCTTAAGGTTTTGAAATTTTAAAAATTCCGAGATGAAAATCTTATTTTCGAATGCTTCATAGCTTATCTTCCCTTGTGAAAACCTCCCGGGAATATTTGATACTTGATTATTATATTTTATCTCGATTATTAATTGCTTGTTACATTTCGTATGATTTGATACTTGCACTAGTAAAACAGTGGAGTTTTACTAACCCCCGAGTAATCGGGGGGTGGATGTCTGTTTTGCGTCGGTACATGCTTGATTCGGAGGCGATCACAGGATTGGCACAAGAGGATGACGAGCTACGATACTAATCATGAGTCGAGAGTTATTTTGATTTTTGTTGTGTTGTCGGAGTTGATTTCAGTCTTCCGCTGGAGTGTAATTCGACCCCTGTGTGGGTAATGTTAATAAAGGTAGTTTTATCGATTGGGTTGTGTGACCTCATCGGTGCGTGTATTCACGTGTAAGTGACCATATCGGTCTGTATCATTTTATTGTTTGACCACAGTCGGGCAAGCATTTGGTTGTTTATGGATGTTTAGCCTGGTAGATCCTTGTGGAAAGGGTCTACGGCGTGTAATATTCCCATATGGTTTTGGGGATGTTACAATTATGGTATCAGAGCTTAGGTTGCGGAAACCTAGGCTGTCGGGTCGAGTCAAGTCGTGAATTGTCGAGTAATGTGTTGTCTTGTCGTTAGAGTCGTCAGTGACAAATTGAGTTGTGCGTAGTCACGACGTGTCAGTTATGTTGTCGAGTGAGATTGGTATCGTGGGCGACTGTCACCTCGGTGCGACCTGTGGATGTAAGTCTCCTCCTTTATGCGTAATACCTGTGTATTTCGATTTTATCATAGTGAGTTAATTGCGGTGCATGATTTTGTTTACACAGTATTGTGTGATGTAGTTGTGTTTAATACTTGTGGTACATGGTATGAGTATAGCTGGGCGTATTGTTGTTTTACTTTTGAACCACCGTGTGGGGTGGTATGGTGTGAAAGATGTAAACCTTGATGGGTTCTGTGAAGATATCAACGGTAGAGTTTGTGAGAAACTCCGATGAATGATTTTCTTTGTGTGTTTAGACTTGATACCACGAGATGCATTTGATTGAATTGGCGACCACAGTTTGCCATTTGAGTATGTGGTTTTAAATTTATTTGTTTTTGGAATGTTGTAATTTTTGTCCGCTATGGGTAACTTTAAGAATATTTTACGAAGGACTTCTGATTTGAGAATTTTTGTAGAAATCGATTTTTAGAAAATATTTTGGTGGTTCGGTCAAACCACGGTTTATATAGATTTTTAAAATTTGTAAATTTTGACAAATGGCCGTGTATTTTCAAATGACACCATCAGACGGTATTTGAAAAATGTGTTTTGAAGTACTTCGGACATTGTAAAATATTACCGTCGTTTTGTTTATGAACTAAAGGATTTGGAAATCTTTATTTTGCGTAACGATTTTTGGTTTTGGGATTTTGAACTTCTTATGTCCATGTGTTGGGGCTAGGTGGTTGTGATAAGTTTGTAGTGTTGTTGTGCTCACGGAGATTGTTTTAGTGTTTTCTAAATGTTGAGATACATGGTTTTGATTAAATGACCAAGGTATTAAACAAAGTGCTCTCAAAATTTCACCCGACAAAATCTTTCGAACTCGCGAATTTTTTTATATTATCATTCGAACAAATACCTCGATAAACTTGTTTTTTTTAAAAAATATTACCGGTGTTGGAGCACAATGGTATGCTTAATGTTTTAACCATGTATGCTGAGGTATAGGTCGTTCATCCTTGTCAATGTGAACGTGTGAATATTGCATTGTGCTGCTGATTGTGGGCTTATGTCGATTATGTGAGGTTTGTTTTATCTTGTTATTCTGATTGGTTGTCCGTTCAGTATGCTTAGGGGTCGAGGTCGAGGCCGAGGCCGTGGCCGTGGTCGTGGTCGTGGTAGTAATCGGGAGCGGAGAGGCGACTCCTCCTTGCCGAGTACCAATCGGCTCAGTCTGGATCGGGGACATTCGACTAGCATTAATGTTGACGTTGGCGCCGCCACCATCCTTCGTCGTGGTTGACCAGTTAGTGCAGATGAATCAGGCCGTACGTCGGGATGAGAACCCAAATAGGGATAACGGAACTAGTAAGTGGTTACGAGATGTGATGAAGATGCAACCGACCCGTTTTGTGGGTTCGTCTGACTTGTTAGGTTGGGAAGCGGCTCTTCCAGTTGGGCGAGAATATTTGATCTTTGTAGCTTGTCAGGATGATAGGAGGGTACACATAGCTCAGTACCTACTCGACAAAGAAGCTGCAGTGGTGGCACGCTGTAGTGCTGCAGATCGTACACCTACATGGGCTGAGTTTAAGACCGCCATGGAGGCAGAGTATTGCCGTTGCTGTTCGTGAACGCGAGATTGTTGAGTTTTTCTCGGCCACGCCCAGGATGTGTCGATATCCTGTGCGATAGTCGATTATAACCGGCAGTTGGCTTATGTTCGTGATCAAGTGAGAAGTGAAGCGGACAAGGTCCGATACTTCAATATGCGCATGAAACCCCATAACCGTGAGAGTATGGCTCCGCTCATGTGTACCACCACGAAGGAATATCGGGACCGAGCTTTAGCCATTGAGATGGCCGTTTCGTGACGGAATCGGTTCGAGAGTAAGAGACGAGAAGACCTCGAGAAATTTTCAAGAGGCCGGAGGAGTGAGATCCGTGAGCCCGTTGCTTGTGATTTTCTTCGGGAGCACTCCTCGTTCGGTTGACAGTCTAAGAACCTTACCCCGGAGGCGAGTAAGACGATCGGTGTGAAGACTGCTTTAGCTGCGATCGTGTAGGCCATGCGAGGCAAATTGTCATTCGCCACGGTTAATTGTTTTAAGTGCGGCCCAGGGCACCAAGCGGTGCATTGTGAGACCGTTGCGGGATGTTCGGGAATCGGGTTTCGTTCCTACTCGGGAGGGCCGGTGGTGTCGATGATGTAGTTGTGTATCGTACTTTGTCTTTGTAATTCGTGTAGAGATTGATATTTGTTGCGTGAACCTTTTGGTTTTGTTTCTATTCTATCATGATGTTTTATTTTAAGTTTGGACGAAACTTAATTTTAATAGGATAGAATGTAATATCCGGTATTCTCGTTTTCCGTTATCTTGAATTGTTTGTGTTTTGACGTCGGACATTTTCTTGTTGATGAGAATCGGAATGATTTCTATCGTAATACTCTATTTGTTTCTATCGCATAGCCGTTTTAGTCGGGTGCGACTTGTTGTCGCGTACATTTATTTGATCAAATGTGTGCATATGATGTGGTATGTGATGCGTCGTTAATTGATCGTTATTGTTTTGAATCATTGCCGATGGCGTTGTTATGATCGTCGTGAGGCGTGTTTTCACGTTGTATATTCTTTCGCAATGCTTGTAACGTTTCGCCAATGGGCGAAAGTTATGCGTTTCTTGTGTATCTCGTTGAGGTTTCCTGTTGGGATATTGCTTCTCCCTACTTATTTTAAGTTTCGGGACGAAACTTCTTTTAAGGAGGGTAGAATGTAATATCCGCAATTTGATTTCCGTAATTTTCATTTTTCGGCGGAGGTCCGTTTCGACGACTCACTTTTGACCGTTTCGTCATTCTGAGAATATTTAATTCTACACTTTTTGTCATCCGAGTTCGTTTCGGTATCGTTTTGTTGAGTTTCGTGTTCTTAAATGACTTTTCCGCACTTGAGTTCGATTCTCGAATCTCGTCCGAAAATGTTGTTTCGAGTTTCTCGGAAGTCCATTTAATGTTATTATTCATGTTGTAAGCTTCGGTTTGGTGTTTCGATCGTGTATCGTGTATTTGGACGTTTTGGGCCATTTTCGTAATTTCTAAGTTTGGGGTAATTACTTTCATTGTCAATTTCGAGCCCTCGGGTGGTGAATCGGGTGTTCTCTTAGTATTCGGATTCGTCTTTGCGAGTACTTCATAATCGTGTTTTCGGTTTACGTTAGTCGGAGTTTGGGATTTTGGACCGTCGGATCGGCCGAGGCTGTTGGCGAGCTGGCGAGTAACGGCCGTAATGGCGGCAAGAACGGCCGTAATGCGATTCGTGCGTATGTGACCTTCGATTACGTACGTAACATGTCCGGCAGAATCGTCCAGAGAGTTCGGCCTTGGCCGATTACGTACGTAGGCCTTGGCCGATTACGTACGTAAGCGGCCGGCCAGGGTCGGCTATTTATAGGCCTGGACCGAGTCATCCGGCCATTTCTCATCTTTTCTTCATTCCTTCCGCGATTTTTCACCCTAGATCGATGGTTTTGATAGAATCAACTTATATAAACATGTTTTGGAAGTTGGGATCATGGATTAACATCATCTTCCACCCGGATCGAAGGTAAGAACACCTAAACTTTTGGTTTTTGGATGTTCTTGAGGTTTCTTGGTGTTTTGGCCGATTTGCTTCGTTTTGATTCATATTATTGTTAGAACTTGATTGTAAACTCGTAATCATTCAATACCCTTGAAGTTTTGTGGAACGGATTTGAGTATTTCTTTGAATAATCGATTAAATTGGACTACGCCCTCAAAGTGTCCGATAAAATGCTTCAATGGGTAGAACTTGGGAAGTTCCATACGTTTCGTAGAATTGTGATTGAATTGATATCGTTGTGACTTAGGAGCGAATTCTTGTGAAGAACTCGAGTCGGAACCCTTCCGTTCGTTGCCTTCTTTGGGGTCCGAGCTTCCCGGTCGAACCGTGTTCTTCGGAGCGTTCGGTAGCGGTTATTAAGGCAAGTATCTTACTATACGACTTGTATCTTGCGACTAGTAATTACTTATGAGATGTATGATGACTTTGCTTGCCTTCGTAATTATGTTCCGTTTGAGTTGGTTGTGTTTTCCGTAATTTGAAGGCTTTGTGATAATAGTGTTATATCAGTATACGTGTTAGGCGTTGTGCCATTTGTGCAGGAATGCGACGTACATATGGGATGGTTGTACACTTGGTGGTACAATGTATTGTGTACCGAATGTGTGTTATGTTGATTGATGATAGTTGTTGCGAGTGTCGAGGTTGTGTTATGTGCGTGCAATGTACGATTTTGTGGTGATCAAGGTGATTGATTAATTGTACTCATCGTTGTATGTAATGTGGATGTGAATATGTGTATGACCGCTAAGTTCACTCGTGTTGGTTCGACGGGACCTACGAGGATTCGTGGCAGTGGACTACGGGATCAGAACTTAGTGAGGTACTGAGGTCCAATCGTGCTGGTCTGACGAGGCCTACGATAACGCATGGCAGTGGACCATGAGTTTCGGACACAGTGCGTCCAACCGGGTGAGCTCGACGGGGCTTACGGTGACACGTGGCAGTGGACTACGGTGTCAGGACTGTGTGTGTGATTGTGGTGATTGATATAGTCCGTGCGGGTTGTTATACCTACGGAGACACGTGACAGTGGATCACGGTGTCGGAATTGGTTATGTTTGGTTAATAGTCCGTGTGGGTTGTTGAACCTACGGAGACACGTGACAGTGGATCACGGTGTCGGAATTGATTATGTTTGTTTAATTGTGCATGATGTAGTCCGTGCGGGTTGTTGAACCTACGGAGACACGTGACAGTGGATCACGGTGTCATGAGCATGATACTTTTCAAATCAAAGTTTTTAAAGGAAAAGTTTTAAGAAAGAATGTTGGGCGAGTCCCACGAGATTTATGGAAATGTTTCCGTATTGTAAATCTGTTGAATTATGAAACAAGTTTTGGGTTAAGGCCCTTAAGTTTTCGAAAGGTTTGTGAATCGGGACTTGAGGTCTTAAGGTTTTGAAATTTTAAAAATTCCGAGATGATAATCTCATTTTCGAATGCATCATAGCTTAACTTACATGGTGAAAACCTCACTGGAATATTTGATACTTGATTATTATATTTTATCTAGATTATTAATTGAATGATACATTACGTATGATTTGATACTTTAACTAGTAAAACAGTGGAGTTTTACTAACCCCGAGTGTCGGGGTGGATGTCTGTTTGCGTCCGGTACATGCCGATTCGAGGCGATCACAGGATTGGCACAAGAGGATGACGAGCTACGATACTAATCATGAGTCGAGAGTTATTTTGATTTTTGTTGTGTTGTCGGAGTTGATTTCAGTCTTCCGCTGTATTGTATTTCGACCCCTGTGTGGGTAATGTTAATTAAGTTAGTTTTATCGATTGGGTTGTGTGACCTCATCGGTCTGTGTATTCACGTGTAAGTGACCATATCGGTCTGTATCATTTTATTGTTTGACCCTGGTCGGGCAAGCATTTGGTTGTTTATGGATGTTTAGCCTGGTAGATCCTTGTGGAAAGGGTCTACGGCGTGTAATATTCCCATATGGTTTTGGGGATGTTACACTCCAAGCACTTGAATGATCCAATGTCGAAAATACAACGCCTCTACTTGCCACGCGCTGGAGAAACGAACGGGATGACAATCACCTTGCTATCCTCCAAGGATACGTCTAGAGCTAGGTGATGAAGCTATTAATTATAACAGTCTAAGTGTATAATCTATATCTATCAATTTAATCTCTTGATATTTTCTCTAAGAAAACCTTTCAAGAACAATGAATAAAATCAAGACTTGGAAAAATATTTTCTCTCTCTCTTTTGCTCTCAACTCACGTAAGTCTCAAAGTGTGTTGGCAAATGAGATGGTCTTACACCTTTTATTCAAATGAAATCACCAACATGAGATATCACTTTGATATCTTGTCCCCTCATATCTTGATTTTCATTATTAAAATGATGACCAAAGACCAAGAGGGAGTTGGATAAGGGGGGCGGCCATCTAGAAGGAGCCGGGCGAGTTCGGTCCGTTTCGGACTCCCGTGAGTGCAAACAGGTAAAATTTAATTCCGTTCCGATGTATTTATATCGATTAATTAATCCAATTAATTAATCGTATCAAATACTTAATGACATAATTAATTTCTCCAAGAAATAATTATATTCATGAATTAAATTAATCACCCGGTAATTTATTTAATTCATTAGGCCGTAAATTAATTTACCCAATAAAATAATTTAGACATCCAATGTCCCAAATTAGATATCAAATATCTAATATTCATAATGAGAGAATTAGCTCGATTCATGCCGTCATCAATCCTATTACGCAACTCGGTAGGTCCGTCTCAGTCAGCAATGGGAGGAACCAAAGAGTAGTAGCACCACCTAGCCAGCCTGGCGGCCTACACTTTACCCTAACTGAGAACGAATGATTGGGATCATTCAAGAACCACTCTGTCATGAATACCAGTATATAAACCCTTCTTCCAAATGTCCCGATCAAGTTATAGGGTCACAGTCAGTCAAACCCTATTTGTACTTGACGCCATGCATGCGTTAATGCAAATCGAGATCATCGAGCTCTCGTGTATCCAATACAACTAGCTCCAATGCTTTGGCCAAAGACTTATGATCTCATTTGCCAATAACCACATAAGACATATAACCCGCTCACTAACGGGAGAAAGAATTCTATCTTGGTATTCAGTAGGACCTGCTACTTGCCCGTCAAGATGCACGTCGAGGTTGACCCCCACCTTCCGGTTTACAGGGTCGAACTACTCTAATGAAAATCTTGACGTCACAAGCACATCCCTACTAAATCCTCAAGTCGAAGGTTCACGAATACCTATCACAACCTTTCGATTCCGTCATTGACTGTCCCGAAGTGAAATCCGTGTGACGAATCGAGGGTGAGTTGGTTCGAGTATCCTAATCCAATTAGCAGAACTATAATATGTGCTCCCACTAACCATTAGTGTTTGACAGGCACTCTACATGTCAAAGTGTTAGGAGTATGTCCTCGAATGCCACTCAGAGGATGTTGAGTGAGGGCATTGTACTTATAATTATGTAAATCATTAATAATAAGGCAATAGATGTATCTTTATTTACTGGTAGTTACTGGCATTCCTAACTCGTAAATATACATATAGAAACTAGTCTGTGTATTTGAGAGCAAAACTTTCCACTCCTTATTGGATAAGGGGGTCGGCACTGGAAAGGTTTATAGCTCAAATACTTAATCGTTCGCAAGTCGATGAAACTTGACTGAGCGTTAAGTTTATGTGAAGACTTGTATGACGTGTTCTTTGACATGGAGAGTGCCTGTCGAACACTAATGGTTAGTGGGAGTACACGTCATAGGTACGCTAATTGGATTAGTATACTCGAACCGACTCACCCTCGATTCATCACACGGATTTCACTCCAGGACAGTCAATGATGGAATCGAAAGGTTGTGATAGGTATTTGTGAACCTTCGACTTGAGGATTTAGTAGGGATGTGCTTGTGACGTCAAGATTTTCATTAGAGTAGTTCGACCCTATAAACCGGGAGGTGGGGGTCAACCTCGACGTGCATCTTAACGGGCAAGTAGCAGGTCCTACTGAATACCAAGATAGAATTATTTCTCCCGTTAGTGAGCGGGTTAAATGTCCTATGCGGTTATTGGTAGATGAGATCATAAGTCTTTGGCCAAAGCATTGGAGCTAGTTGTATTGGATACACGAGAGCTCAATAATCTCGATTTTCATTAACGCATGCATAGCGTCAAGTACAGATAGCGTTTGACTGACCGTGACCCTATAACTTGATCGGGACATTTGAAGAAGGGTTTATACGTATACTGGTATTCATGACAGAATGGTTCTTGAATGATCCCAATTATTCGTTCTCAGTTGGGGTACAATGTAGGCTGCCAGGCTGGCTACGTGGTGCTACTACTCTTTGGTTCCTCCCATTGCTGATTGAGACGAACCTACCGAGTCGCGCAATAGGATTGACGACGGAATGAATCGAGCTTATTCTCTCATTATTAATATTAGATATTGGATATCTAATTTATTGGACATTGGATGTCTAATTGACTTTGGGGGTGTCTAAATTGATTTATTGGATAAATTAATTATGGCCTAATGAATTAAATAAATTACCGGGTGATTAATTTAATTCATGAATATAATTATTTCTTGGAGAAATTAATTATGTTATTTTGTATTTGATATCATCGATTAATTGGATTAATTAATTGATATAAATACATCGGAGCATAATCGGAGTTTATCTGTTTGGACTCACGGGAGTCCGAAATGAACCGAACTCGTCCCGGATCCTTCTAGATGGCCACCCCATACCTAACCCCTCCCTTGGTCTTGGTCTTCTCCTTGTTAGGTGGAAGACATATGGCCACCAAGGGGACAATATCATATTAAATATGATATTAGGTGATTTGGTCCAAAAGTTAGAAGAATAAAAGAAGACTATCTCTCCCTTGCTTATGTGATTCCATCCGTGCGAGTTGTGGGAGATAGAGAGAGAATTTTTTTTTTCTTAAGTCTTCCTCTTGTTCTTCATCTTGTTCTTGAGTTTTCTTGGAGAAAATTCAAGATACATTGAGAGATATATATTATACACTTAGAGTGCAATAATAAAAAGCTTCATCACTTGATTCTAGCCGTAACCATAGAGGTTAATCGAGTGTTGTCATTCCGGTCGTTTTTCCGGCGCGTGGCAAGTAGAGACGCGGTGCTTTCGGCGTTGGATCGTTCAAGGGCTTGGAGCGGATTGGATTCGTAGAGATCAAGCAAAGCTTGGGGAATAGCTCAAGAGAAGGTTACCATTTAATCAACGAACTTCAAGGGTTAGTTTCTTGCAACTCTTGCTTTTCGTTTATATATTCGTATATACGTAGCTCGATCGATCCTCGTAGGGATTCAGATCGAATTAATTTTCGTTTTACCGCTTCTGCTGGGCCTTCGTTTTAGGCACCGAATCCCAATAGTGGTATCGAAGTGTAGGTCTTGTGATCGTATATACGATATTGGCATTTGGAATGCTCGATTAGATGGTGAATGATTTGGAATCATTTTAGTCATAATCGTGGTATATGTTTTATTATCGTTGTAGTTGTATTTTTTGTAAGTTTATGTCTAAATATAAATCTTTATTTATTGTAAATATGATTTATATTGAAGATATGAATGTTCGAAAATATAGATATTGGATATCCGGTCGAAAAACTAGCCCCGAATTGCTGTTGGACGATCCGAGAGTGGTCCGGAAGGAAGGGGCCGCGGCCCAGGGCTCGGGGGCCGCGGCCCAGGGCTACTGGGCAGCCACCTTAAAGTTTCTGGATTGTGAGCCGCGGCCCAGGCTCAAGGGGCCGCGGCCCAGGGTTGCTGGGCAGCCCTGCTTGCTGCCTGGCTCGTTTCGGGCGTGGTCCAGCCCCTTTTCGGACCCGTTTCGGTCTTATTTTCTTCGTGTATTCCTAAAAATGATTTCCCACATTTTAAATTGGATTTAATATGATTAAAATAATTTATGGTATTTTATTTTATAAGGGAAAATTGATTTATTGGAATACTTATGATCGACGGAATTATTTTGAACGTTTAAATATTACCGATTGTGTGAATCGATTGGATCAGTTCGTATTGTTGATTGGATCAATGTATCTTTATGTTTTCCGTTTATATAGTATTTATTGGATGAATGCTTTTGAATGGGGATGTGGTTCGTGGACTTAGTTTTGAATTGTTCATTTTATTCGATTGGGTTGTAAAGGCCGTTTTGAGCCTATTTATTTTACCAGAAATATTTGTATCTAGGATGCAATTTTCAATGTAAAATTTATATGTAATGACGAAGACCGGAGGAAGATCCGTTTCGAGAAGACGAAGATTCAAGACGAAGACTTGTAATTAGATTACGGAGTTTTTGTTTTCTAGGAACGGTCTGTTGTGTCGCGATTAACACATCTCGACGGCGATCGACGTAAGGGCCGAGCGACCGAGTCAGCGTCAGATGAACCAAGGCAGACTTGCCGATCGAAGGACCCAGATCAGGACCCATCGCCGAGCGATCGACTGCCAAGGCGATCGTCTCCCGGCAAATAGCGATCGTCCCAAGTGCCCGACCATGGACGACCGCCTCCTGCCACGTGTAAAGCCAACATCCGTCAAGTCTGCGAAGACTGAATCTCGGGATAGATACCCACGTGCAGATCCAGAAAAGGCGCCGTAGGATAAGGCCCTTTGACCCCAGCCTGTCACCATCCTCTCACCTACCGACAGACCCGCCGAAAGGTCCAAGGTGGGACCTCCCGAGACAGCGACAAGAGACGCATGTTGTACTCTCATTGGTTCGCATAGCTGGCTGCCAGCAGCAGCCGCGGACTTTAAGGCAACCAGCCCATGTGCTACAGACGATCGCCCCCTTGTTATAATACAGGAAAGGCGATCGCCCGTCAGGATGAAGACATTCCATCTCCTCCTATAAATAGAAGGCTTCCTGCACTTGGAAATCTCTCGGTTTTCTCTCTCTGCTTTTCTCTCGGCTTTTCTCTTGACTCTATCTAGGATTTCTCTCTCAGAACCTCTTAACCAAAAGACGGTCGGCAGAAACGAGAACTCGCTACAGTTCAAGAACTCACAAAGCATCACTCAAGAGCTAGATAACTAGGGTCTTTTACACTCATTGTAATTGTACTCTTACATTAATATTTGTACTCCAAAGTATTCGTATTAATAATATCTCGCGAGAGCATTCAAGCCCGGGCCTAACAAACCCGGAAAATCTTGTGTTATTTACTTTCCCATGGACGTGCTCTCGCATTTATTTGTTACTCATCCATTCCAGCAATCCCTTCCGAATAATATTTTGGGTAACAACAATTGGCGCTAGAATAAGGGCTTCAACCTTTATTTTTTCTCCGACAATTTCGAAGAACACTCACTGTTCTACGGAGCATATACTTGAAGAAACACTCATTGTTCTTCAAAGAAAAACCTTCAGAATCATGACGTCTGCCACCACATCGAAGAGAGCCACTCTCCAATCCGCCGGACGCCTTATTCCGGCTCAATCCGAGCCCCAACCTACGGCGGAGGGTAGCCGCGGCGGCGCGAGACTCTCGATCCTGCCCACGAGGGACGGCCCTAGCCTCTATCAGTTCCAAATAGCGGAACAGATATAGGAGGCCATGGCTATCCTACAGGAGCGACGAAGAGCATGCAGCACGCCCACAATTACCCCATCAGCCATCCGCCGCGCGGGCAAACGGAAGCTCAAGGGGTTACTTGTCGAGCAATCGTCAGAAAGCCCCGATTCACGGGAAGAAGCACTCGCGAGGTGGGACGGTTCCATTTTCAGCCGCCTAGGAAGCAACCCATCATGGCGACCGGGGCATTCTCGCCCCAGCCATGAGACGACGGAGCCCGAATCCATCACAAGGAGTTCGGCATACCCAACTCCCAAAGGGCAGGTCGGCCACATGGCTCCCCCTCGTCGAAGAACCAAGATTGGCGGCGACGACCTTATCGCCTACCGCAGAGTCAGGAGATCGGTACACGATCGCCTCGTCTCCCGCTCCGATAACCAAACCACGAGCGACCAAGCTACGACGATGGCCGCAATGCAACGCGAGCTCGATGACATGAAGGCGCTCCTAGAAACTGGGGCAGGGGCCAAGAGAAAGATCGCTGGGCCGAGCGAGCCGCTCGCGGTCCAGATCGAACTTGCCCCCGTGCAGCCAATGATCGCTCCTCCTCAAACACCTTTGTACGAGGGGAGATCGGACCCCGAGACTCACTTGAGCAAGTTCTGGATCTACATGACCGGATGCGGGGCATCAGACGCGAACAGGTGCCGAATGTTCCCGTTAACACTGGGCGACCTGGCCCATAGGTGGTACATCTCATTGCCACCGCAATCCATCAGTTCCTTTGAACAACTGGCGAGCAACTTCACATCGTACTTCGCTGCCAAGGTCGCTCGACCAGAAGGTCCCCGCCACATGATGAAGATCAGGCAGGGGGAAGACGAGTCCGAAAAAGACTACATCGACCGGGTGGATGAGATAAACCTCAAAGGCGAGCCCGTAAGCGATGAGATCGCCCTCTACTCGGTCCTAGGGGGATTCAATGGTCTTTCGCCCATGTTCAGGCACCTTACGAAGGACATCCCCCCGACCTACGCAATCTTCCGCGCCAAGGCCACAGACTTTTTGGCCAGGCGGAGGTTGCTCGCCATTCGCCAAGGCGAGGGGGCAGAGACGGCGATCGCCAATCCATCCGGTGATTTCAGGACCTTCGAGGATGTGGAAGCCCATCTCCACCACAACCTCAATCTATCTCTGGTTCATATTTTCTACGCCATCCAAGGGCGCGAGCGGCGAAGCAAGACGAAGGCGGTAAGGGACCACGGTCATCTGGACCGCAACAAATTTTGTGCTTACCACAAGAGTC
This sequence comes from Orobanche coerulescens, assembly GCA_033398695.1. Lineage (NCBI taxonomy): Eukaryota > Viridiplantae > Streptophyta > Magnoliopsida > Lamiales > Orobanchaceae > Orobanche > Orobanche coerulescens. The sequence continues at coordinate 109,975,414 of CM065816.1, read as the reverse complement.
CCGGCCACGACACCGATCAATGCCGCGACCTCCTCAGATAACTCTGGAGATTATTCTAGGAGGGCAAGCTGGACAGTCTAGTAACTTAGCCGGAGCCCCGGGCAGAAAGGATCAAGTGCCGCGATCGGCGTCAGAACGACGATCACCAGTCTCCCAATCCGATCTCCAGAATCAAACATGGCGAGCCAGAGGATTCATACGAGTCGATCCTCCCGATCAACCCTGGTGGCCAGATCTTTAAGCTTCAATCAAGAGGTGGAAACTTCGGAGGTCCTTCCCCAGTTTCCACCATGTCAAACGAAAGGCCACTTCCCAAAGCAACGTCTCTAAAAAATGGAGGACTCGCTCGCCCTCTAAAGTTCATCATATAACATGATGGACCTAGGCATGAGATCGCCTCCCTCAGCACAACGTATACCATCGAGGATCGCCATCTAACATGACGATCCGAGGTAGAAGAGTGCAGCCATGGTCCTGGAGGTCGATGGAACCAACAGCTTCGACTAAGCAAGGTTCCTTTGGGCTGCGATCGCTCGCCCTTCGTTTAAATACGAGGCGGGCGTAGCCGAAGGACCCTCCAAACAAATCTGTGGACACGCTCTCCCGCCCTCAAAGGTTCATCATCTAACATGGTGGACCCGGACAATGTGACGCGTCCCTATCCCCATCACAACGTATACCATCGAGGATTGCCATCTAACATGACGATCCAAGGTAGAAAAGTGCTAACAAGCCGCAGATGTGGAGTCGATTAATCCGACGACACTTTGTGCAAGGACTCCTCCAGACCAAGACCGCTTGCCCTTCGTTTAAATACGAGGCGGGCGCATCCTAATAGAGGACCCTCACAATAAAGTGAGTCGCGATACAAACCTACAGGTGGAATGTCGCTCGCGCACAAGACATGGTCATGGAGGTCGGTCCATCAAACTCCGCGACCGTGCAAAATTGAAGATCACAAGAGCTGAACCAAGAATCAGTCCGCTTAAGAAACAATCGACTGATCCATAAAGAGTTGAGTCGCTCGTCTGTAATTCAAATGATCGCTGGTAACACCACCTCACCCAATGCCTTCAGCATCGGAGCGAGATGGGGGGCAATTATTGTGTCGCGATTAACACATCTCGATGGCGATCGACGTAAGGGCTGAGCGACCGAGTCAGCGTCAGATGAACCAAGGCAGACTTGCCGATCGAAGGACCCAGATCAGGACCCAGTGCTGAGCGATCGACTGCCAAGGCGATCGTGTCCCGGCAAATAGCGATCGTCCCAAGTGCCCGACCATGGACCACCGCCTCCTGCCACGTGTAAAGCCAACATCCGTCACGTCTGAGAAGACCGAATCTCGGGATAGAGACCCATGTGCAGATCCGTAAAAGGTGCCGTAGGATAAGGCCCTTTGACCCCAGCCTGTCACCATCATCTCACCTACCGACAGACCCACCGAAAGGTCCAAGGTGGGACCTCCCGAGACAGCGACAAGAGACGCGTGTTGTACTCTTATTGGTTCGCATAGCTGGCTGCCAGCAGCAGCCGCGGACTTTAAGGCAACCAGTCCATGTGCTACAGACGATCGCCCCCTTATTATAATACAGGAAAGGCGATCTCCCGTCAGGATGAAGACATCCCAGCTCCTCCTATAAATAGAAGGCTTCCTGCACTTGGAAATCTCTCGGTTTTCTCTCTCTACTTTTCTCTCGGCTTTTCTCTGGACTCTGTCTAGGATTTCTCTCTCAGAACCTCTTAACCAAAAGACGGTCGGCAGAAACGAGAACTCCCTACAGTTCAAGAACTCACTGAGCAGCACTCAAGAGCTAGATAACTAGAGTCTTTTACACTCATTGTAATTGTACTCTTACATTAATATTTGTACTCCAACGTATTCGTATTAATAATATCTCGCGAGAGCATTCAAGCCCGGGCCTAACAAACCCAGCCAATCTTGTGTTATTTACTTTCCCACGGACGTGTTCTCGCATTTGTTTGTTACTCATCCATTCCATCAACCCCTTCCGAATAATATTTTAGGTAACAACATGGTCCATGAACCACATGTTGGTAGCAACTAGGTTGTGAATGGTTTTTTCATATTGTATGAATGCCACAAACGCACTTAATTGAATTAATGTGTAAAGTGTAACATTAATCGCGAAAATTCTCCCACGACAAATTATTAAGTTTATAAGGTTTCAAGGTTTTCCTTCCCTCCATCGTATTTTCGGGAAATTTAAATCCAAACTGGATGTGCTATGCTTCCGAGTTATCGGGGTAGTTGTTCAGGGAGGACGGATAAATTACCAGGAGTGCATTAGATTCCTTCGGTTGGAGCAAATTTTATCCCTAGAAACTTGATAGGTTGCCGAATAAGATTCAATTGTGAAACTGATTTGCGTCGATGGTATAAACTTAACTTGTTCACGAACCATAGAAACCATATAGTTTGAGGGGAGTGAACAAGGGGAAAAAGAAGATCGAATCATCCATTAGATGGGTTGGTGTTGGACACCACTTTATGAAAATTAATAGACTAGAAACCTGTTCGGTTGCCCTCTATTAATATTTATAAAGAACTCGATCACCACTATGAAGTAGAGCGACGATACTTCTGGATTTCACATGGGAGTGTGTTATTCCGATAAAAATAGTGGGATCTGGGTAACAAGAATAGAAAAGACCTTAATTCTATACTCAGAACATAATATAACAAGTCACTAATTAATCTGTTATACTTAATGCAGACATAACTCTCAATATGACAATGAATCCACTCGCAATTCTACTCGAAAAGAACACCTTGATGGGACCTAAGTTTGTGGACTGGCTCCGCAATTTGATGATTGTCCTCAGTATAGAGGCACTGGGATACGTCTTGGAGACGGACATTCCGGCGCCTCCTGTGCGGACCAGAGCCAATCAGGAAGAGATTGAAAACCACTAAAAGTGGGTTAAGGATGACGTAAAAGTCCGTGCTTACATGATGGCTTCTATGTCTAATGAGCTTCAGAGAGCTCATGAGAAAATGACTTCTGCTAGGCAGATTCTATCTCACTTGACCGAACTTTATGGTGAGCACAGCTGAACTGCTAGATATGAGATATCCAAGCAACTGTTCGGTGCAAGGATGAAGAAAGGTGAGAAGGTTTGGAAACACATCCTCAAAATGATATCCATGATCGAGAGATTGGAGGCTCTTTACTTTAAAATGGATACTTCTCTCCAAACTGACCTTATCCTACAGTCTCTCCCTGATTCCTTCTCACAGTTTGTTATGAACTTCAACTGCAATGAGATTGCATGTAATTTAGTTGGTCTAATGAACAAACTAGTGACCGCTCAGTCTCAGATGAAGACTCTGTGGATGAAGGAGTCTGCTCTTGTGATTTCTTATGGACCTCGGAGGTCTAAGAACAAGAAGAAAAAGACAAAGAAGCAGACTGGACCACATGTCAAGGACTTCAAGGGAAAGGGCAAGGCCCCAACGGTTCCAAAGAGCAAGAAGAGATGCTTGTCTCAAGTGCGGTGAGCTGGGCCACTGGGCTAGAGAGTGTCTGATTCTTCATGGCAGTTTAGGTACAGAACTTTTAGTTTTGGAAACAAATTGTTCTGCTACTGTATTTTCTACTTCCTGGATACTGGATTCTGGTGCTAATTCTCATATTCTTGGAGCTGGAGAAGTTATGATCACAGTCAGAAGCGGGCATAGTGTCGAGGCGACCGACATATGATCATTTCTTTTGGGTTTAGAATCCGGCTTTGTCTTGACTTTAGAAGATGTACTTGTTTTTCCCAAGGGGCACAAAAACATTGTATCAATTCCGGTCATGGACCGAAAAGGCTTTTCATTTTTCATTGGTGATGGTTCCTGCAAAATTTATTTCAGAAATAAACTAGTGGGTACTGCTACATTGTTAAATGGATTGCATCATCTAAATCTCAGCAACAAAGTAGTTGTGAATACTATGACTAGAAAACGTGGTAGGATGAAACCAATCAAGTTTTGAAATGGCATCTTAGACTTGGTCATGTTGGTCAGACCAAGGTTTACAAGATGGACTTATGGGTCCATTGGGATCGGATCCCTTTCCTACTTGTGAATCTTGCTTAAAGGCAAAATGACTAAGTCCCCCTTCACAGGGACTTTTGAAAGAGCCGCTGATAAACTGGGATTAATCCATACCAACGTATGTGGTGCTTTGGAAGCAGCACGTGATGGATATCAATATTTCATTACGTTTACAGATGATCATACTAGGTATGGTTATGTATACTTAATGAAACATAAATCCGAGGCCTTTGAGAAATTCCAGGAATTCAAGGCCCTAGTCGAGAAACAAATTAGTAATCATATCAAAGCACTTCGGTCGGACAGAGGTGGCGAGTATATGAGTACAGAGTTTGACGAGTTCCTTAAGGAACATGGAATAGTATCACAACTAACACCTCCAGGTACTCCTCAGTTAAATGGGGTGTCAGAAAGAAGGAACCGGACCTTGTTTAACATGGTCCGTTCCATTCTGGGCTATACCGACTTACCAATTTACCTGTGGGGGTATGCACTCCTGACTGCCGCTTACATCTTGAACAGATGTCCTTCCAAATCCTGTCCTAAAACTCCACATGAGATATGGGAGGGCAGGAAACCAAGTCTTAATCACATTAGGATTTGGGGATGTCCCGCCTATGTCAAGAAGACTAAGGTGGAGAAGTTGGAATCTAGGTCCGCGAAGGGACGTTTCATTGGATTCCCGTCTGGAACAATGGGATATCTATTCTACATGCCCGAAGATCGAAAGATCGTTGTTGCTTTACAAGCACACTTCCTGGAAGATGAGTTCATTCAGGAAGGCGGAGCAGGTAGAAGTATTTCTTTAGAAGAATACAATGAAACTCCTCGGGAGACACCTGTGCAAGAAACCGGAACCAAACCTTCTGAAACACAAGTACAACCACCTCGTAGGTCTAGTAGGGTGTCTCATTTACCTTAGAGGTATGGGCTTGTGCACTTGGAGGAGATGGGTCTCCATGAGGTTCCAAGTGATATCCAAGAGACCAACCTAACGACTTATGACCAAGCGATGGTGGATGTAGACTCCGCGAAATGGCGTGAAGCTATGGAAGCTGAGATAGACTCGATGCATGTCAATCAGGTCTGGACTCTAGTAGACCGCCCCAAGGGCATAGTGCCTATTGGGAACAAGTGGATCTACAAGAGAAAGACTGATGGTGATGGCAAGGTTGACGCCTATAAGGCTAGGCTTGTGGCAAAGGGTTATACCTAGAAGGAAGGGATCGATTACCACGATATCTTCTCGCCCGTAGCCATGATCAAGTCTATTCGCATGATGCTTGCTATAGCTGCCTACCACGATTATGAGATATGGCAAATGGACGTAAAGACGGCTTTTCTTAATGGATTCCTCGAGGAGGAAATCTATATGGAGCAGCCTAAAGGCTTTGTGTCCGAAGTCAATATTCAGAAAGTGTGCAACCTTCAGCGTTCCATTTATGGACTGAAGCAAGTGTCGCATAGTTGGAACCTTCGTTTTGACGAGGCGGTCAAAGAGTTTGACTTCGTGCAAAATGAAGAGGAACCTTGTGTATACAAGAGGGTTAGTGGGACCAAGATCGCATTCGTAGTACTATATGTGGATAACATTCAACTAATAGAAAATGATGTGGGAACACTTAGTTCTGTGAAAGCTTGGCTTTTGAGTAATTTCTCTATGAAAGACTTGGGAGAAGCTACCTATATTCTTGGTATTCGGCTCTACCGGGATAGAGCGAAGAGAACAATAGGTCTTTCCCAAGCCCTCTATATAGATAAAATCTTAAAGCGATTTAAGATGGATGATTCTAAAAGAGGGTTCCTACCGATGCGACATGGAATAAAACTCTCCTTGAAGATGTGTCTTCAAAGTGAGGAGCAACGAAAGGAAATGAGTAATATACCATATGCTTCGGCCGTGGGTAGCCTTATGTATGCTATGTTGTGTACGAGACCTGACATTGCGCATGCTGTAAGCGTGGTGAGTAGGTTTCAGGAAAACCCAGGCAGGGAACATTGGACTGCCGTAAAGAACGTTCTCAAGTACTTAAGAAGGACTAGAGATATGGTTCTGATGTATGGCGGTGGAGAATTAGATGTGGTGGGATTCACTGATTCGGACTTCTAAGGACTGAAGGACGACTCGATGTCTACTTCTAGCTACATATTTACTCTTAATGGAGGAGCAGTATCTTGGCGTAGCGCCAAGCAAAGCGCGACTGCTGATTCCACCTGTCAGGCTGAGTATCAAGAAGCCTCGGAGGCTTCCAAGGAAGGGTTCTGGATTAAGAAGTTTCTGGGAGAAATTCAAGTGATACCATGTGCTGAGCTACCTATTCTGCTGTACTGCGACAACGACGGAGCTGTAGCGCAGGCCAAGGAGCCGAGGTTTCACAACAGCACCAAACATATTGAGAGGAAGTATCATCTCGTAAGAGAATATTTTCGCAATGGATATATTGTGCTGCACAGAGTAGACTCGGCCGACAACGTCGCCGATCCACTGACCAAGCCACTTTCTCAGACTAGCTTGGAGCGTCATCTGGAGAACATGGGTATTAGATACCATAGTGTGTGGCATTGAGTGCAAGTGGGAGATTGTTAGGAGTATGCCCTCGAATGCCACTCAAAGGATATTGAGTGAGGGCATTGTACTTGTAATTATGTAAATCATTAATAATAAGGCAATGGATGTTTCTTTATTTACTGGTAGTTACTGGCATTCCTAACTCGTAAATATACATATAGAAACTAGTCCGTGTATTTGAGAGCAAAACGTTCCACTCCTTATTGGATAAGGGGGTCGGCACTAGAAAGGTTTATAGCTCAAATACTTAATCGTTCGCAAGTAGATGAAACTTGACTGGGCGTTAAGTTTATGTGAAGACTTATATGACGTGTTCTTTGACATGGAGAGTGCCTGTCGAACACTAATGGTTAGTGGGAGCACACGTCATAAGTATGCTAGTTGGATTAGTATACTCGAACCGACTCACCCTCGATTCGTCACATGGATTTCACTCCGGGACAGTCAATGACGGAATCGAAAGGTTGTGATAGGTATTCGTGAACCTTCGACTTGAGGATTTAGTAGGGATGTGCTTGTGACGTCAAGATTTTCATTATAGTCGTTCGACCCTATAAACCGGGAGGTGGGGGTCAACCTCGACGTGCATCTTAACGGGCAAGTAGCAGGTCCTACTGAATACTAAGATAGAATTATTTCTCCCGTTAGTGAGCGGGTTAAATGTCCTATGCGGTTATTGGCAGATGAGATCATAAGTCTTTGGCCAAAGCATTGGAGCTAGTTGTATTGGATACACGAGAGCTCAATGATCTCGATTTGCATTAACGCATGCATAGCGTCAAGTACAGATATGGTTTGACTGACCGTGACCCTATAACTTGATCGGGACATTTGAAAGAAGGGTTTATACGTATACTGGTATTCACGACCGAATGGTTCTTGAATGATCCCAATCATTCGTTCTCAGTTGGGGTACAGTGTAGGCCGCCAGGCTGGCTAGGTGGTGCTTCTACTCTTTCGTTCCTCCCATTGCTGACTGAGACAAACCTACCGAGTCGCGCAATAGGATTGATGACGGAATGAATCGAGCTTATTCTCTCATTATTAATATTAGATATTGGATATCTAATTTATTGGACATTGGATGTCTAATTGACTTTGGGGCATTGTATGTCTAAATTGATTTATTGGATAAATTAATTACGGCCTAATGAATTAAATAAATTACCGTGTGATTAATTTAATTCATGAATATAATTATTTCTTGGAAAAATTAATTATGTTATTTTGTATTTGATATCATTGATTAATTGGATTAATTAATTGATATAAATACATCGGAGCGGAATCGGAGTTTATTTGTTTGGACTCACGAGAGTCCGAAATGAACCGAACTCGTCCAGGCTCCTTCTAGATGGCCACCCCATACCTAACCCCTCCCTTGGTCTTGGTCTTCTCCTTGTTAGGTAGAAGACATATGGCCACTAAGGGGACAATACCATATTAAATATGATATTAGGTGATTTGGTCCAAAAGTTAGAAAAATAAAAGAAGACTATCTCTCCCTTGCTTATGTGATTCCATCCATGAGAGTTGTGGGAGATAGAGAGAGAATTTTTTTTTCTTAAGTCTTCCTCTTGTTCTTCATCTTGTTCTTGAGTTTTCTTGGAGAAAATTCAAGATACATTGAGAGATATATATTATACACTTAGAGTGCAATAATAAAAAGCTTCATCACTTGATTCTAGCCGTAACCTTAGAGCTTAATAGAGTGTTGTCATTTCGGTCGTTTTTCCGGCGCGTGGCAAGTAGAGACGCGGTGCTTTCGGCGTTGGATCGTTCAAGGGCTTGGAGCGGATTGGATTCGTAGAGATCAAGCAAAGCTTGGGGAATAGCTCAAGAGAAGGTTACCATTTAATCAACGGACTTCACGGGTTAGTTTCTTGCAACTCTTGCTTTTCGTTTATATATTCCTATATACGTAGCTCGATCAATCCTCGTAGGGATTCGGATCGAATTAATTTTCGTTTTACCGCTTCCGCTGGGCCTTCGTTTTAGGCACCGAATCCCAACACAAAGAACACGTCATACAAGTATTCACATAAACTTAACGCCCAGTCAAGTTTCATTAACTTGCGAACGTTTAAGTATTTGAGCTATGTGTAACACCCCCAAATCCCATTGGGTTATTACAGTGCCGTGGACCCACACCCGTAGATCTACCAGGCGAACATGACTAAAATACATTAAAATTAACCAACAAGGGAGATCACAGTCCCTACCATGATATCCGACACAATATTCCGATAAGGAATTTCAACGACAACGATGGGCCTACATGGCCAAAAATAAAAATACAACAACATCCACGAGCATTTGCTCGGGTAATAGATAATGACAATGACTGACAAACTGGAGAACACTCCAACTGACTGACCAACATGAACAATTCGAACTAGTATCGCTCGAATGCTTCGTCACCATCATCATTCCCCTGTCTCTCAACTCTCTCCTCGCAAGCACCTAAAACATGAAAACATGTTACGCCCCCACGGGGTCAGTTATCCAGATAATGAACATCAAATACATGTATAACATGATATGCATCCAAAGGCAGAATGAAACGATACAATGATAATAATAATACGAGATGCTTAGAAACCAAGGTAAGAATCGAGCATTCGTGAAATACTATGCCCACGGCATACTATTAATACATGTTCAACAGGTTAGAACATAAATGCCCAACGGCGAATCATAATTATAGAACACCACAATGAATTATACCAATATGAACCAAACCAGAACTGAATTAATTATGAATCACAATGCCCGAAAGCTCCAATGAAATTACCAAGACATCACAAAGGCCTGAAAGCCATTCAGCCGAAGCTGTCAAATATCACACAATCATCTGAAGCCAAAACCGCCCGAAGCTGTATCGATTAGGGCTGAACCCACGACATGGAGCCGTATCACAATTAGGGCCAAAGCCACGGCACGGAGCCGTATCACAATTAGGGCCGAAGCCCCGGCACGAAGCCGTATCACAATGAGACCATCAAATGGCCGTGACCTACTGAATTGTAGGTGTTGGGAAACTAACCGCGAAGGTTCAAGCCCCAAACTTTCCCAAAATGAGATCATAAGCATGACCGTGACCTACTGAGTTGTAGGTGTTGGGAAACCAACCGCGAAGAATCAAGCCCCAAGCTTACCCATAATGAGATCATAAGCATGACCGTGACCTAGTGAGTTGTAGGTGTTGGGAAACCAACCGCGAAGGTTCAAGCCCCAAGCTTACCCATAATGAGATCACCCAGTGACCGTGACCTGCTGAATTGCAGGTGCTGGGAAACCAACCGTGAAGGTTCGAGCCCCAGACTTACCCATAATGAGATCATAAACATGACCGTGACCTACTGAGTTGTAGGTGTTGGGAAACCAACCGCGAAGGTTCAAGCCCCAAACTTACCCATAATGAGCACTAGCCGAGACTAGCCTCCAAAATATAATTAATCACAAACGCCAACAATCCGAAGATTACTGAATTCACAAGAAAGATAGTGTGTTGCCTTGAGTGGACAACACGATGATAGTAACTCACGGATGGGCACCGTACTCGGCGGTCCCAATTCAATACCTTGATTACTTTATAATGGTCAATCGATAACAACGACACAACGGATGGGAACTATCCCCGACAGCCCCAATTCAATACCTCGATTGCCTTAGAATGGCCAACCGATAACAATGATGCAGCGGATGATTCAATACCTCGATTTCCTTAAAACGGCCAATCGATAACAATGATACAACGAATGATTGAGCACCTCGATTGCCTTAGAACGGCTAGTCGATAACAATGATACAATGAGGAATTGAGCACCTCGATTGCCTTAGAACGGCTAATCGATGACAATGATACAATGAATGATTGAACTCCTCGATTGCCTTAGAGCGGCCAATCGATAACAATGATACAATGAATGATTGAACTCCTCGATTGCCTTAGAACGGCCAATCGATCACAATGATACAATGAATGATTAAACTCCTTGATTGCCTTAGAACGGCCAATCGATAACAATGATACAATGAATGATTGAACTCCTCGATGCCTTAGAACGGCCAATCGGTAACAATGATATAATGAATGCCTCGGCACCTTTAATCGGATACCGACGAAGAAGATGAGAACGAATACGACAATGCCTTCAATCGGCCAATACAACATGAATGACAGGACGCCAACATTAATAACAATGATTACAACAATGTCTTAGATCGACATCAATATTAACAACAACAATCGATACATCGATACCGCGAACCGGCTATCGACAATAACATTAACAACGAGTATCTCAATGCCTTACCGGCCATTAATGAACAATAGCAACATTTGGCATAATTGCCGAAAGGTATCGTATCGAATGATCCCTTAATATCAATGAACTCATGAAGAGACTAAGTCTCGGAATGATACAACACATTCATACACATATATGATAACATTAATCTCATTGACTAGTACAAGTATAAAACATGGCTCAACCGAAGGTGATGAAATCCTTCCACAAACAATGAATGGCGTCCTCCGATAAACACAAGTACTCGAACAATCTTGAATGAAATACATTCATTCAATAATACAATATCAATCGAAATCAACACAATGACCGAAAGAAACTCGTTGAAACATTTAATCGAACACTAAATGTTCAAAGTTCCTCAAGAACCTAAGAATCATCAATCGAGTTGAACGAATCGAAGATATGGATACAAAATCCATAGAACACGATTAATAATGTTTACTAACATCAACTGATTCATCAAATTCGGACGAACAATGAAAATTAAGAACAAATCCCGAAAATCAAATTCTAGGAGATTTCAAGAAATTACCTCGATCCGACGAAGAACAATGATTTGATGTTGATATAATCGACAAGAATCCTCAAAAATGCTTAGAAATCGAGTGGAATCGACCAAAAACTCCACTCCCCGATTTTTCCCGTCCCCAGCCGCACCCGGGTGAAGAAATGTGACAAAAATGAGGTCTGGCCGGTCACTGCCTATATATGGCCGACAGGGTTACGGCCGTAACCGGAAGGGCCTTACGGCCGTAACCGGCATTAGTCAAAATCTACCCAGCGCTTGCCGATCGCTTAGGACCGTAACCGACTGGGCCTTACGACCGTAACTCGGCACTTACGACCGTACCCGTCAGGTCCTTACGGCGAATCGCATTCGTCCGAACATCGCACGGCACCGTGACGGGCGAATCGGCACTTACGTTCGTAACCGGCATTCATCCAGCCATGTCTGCCGAGCACGTACGGACGTAACCGGCACCTTACGGCCATAACTCGGCCAGGCCAGGCCCTGCTCCAAGAAGTGCGGTCGTGACTCGGCCGTGGCCACTCCGACGGCCCGGACGACCCCGAAACCAGAACCTGAATATGAATCGAAGATATGGTTACGAAGTACTCGCAAAGACGAATCCAAGCGCTAAGAGAACACATGATTCCGACCACCTAAAGGCTCAAAATTCGACAACGGAAAGTGATTACCCTAAACTTTTGGAAATTACGAAAACGGCCCAAAATGTCTGAAATACACGATACAGGATCAAAACACCAAGACAAAGCTTACAACACGAATAATAACATTAAATGAACTTATGAGAAACTCAAAACAACAGTTTCGGACGAGATTCGCAAGAATCGAACTCAAGTGCGGAAAAGCCGCTCAAGAACACGGAACTAAACAAAACGATACCGAAACAAACTCGGATGACAAAAATTGCAGAATTAATCATTCTCAGAATGACGATACGGTCATGAGCGAGTTGTCAAAACAGACTTCCGTAAAAGAAAATAAAATTACTGGAATCCGAAATTGCGGATATTACATACTACCCCTCTTAAAAGAAGTTTCGTCCCGAAACTTAAAACAAGTAGGGAGAAGTAATATCCCTCCAGGAAAAATCAATGAGATACACAAGAACAAGAATGATCACAATAAATGATAATGAATTGAAATCCAACAAGGATCAAGAATGACTCACCGGGGTGAAATGATAACGTAATGAGTGATAGCTCAAATGAAATTGGAACAATTGTTCCCCGTTAAGTGAATGATTAGTTTGATAATTATAAGTCTCAACGTGATTGATATATGATGAATGAATTATATGAATGAATGAACGACAAATGAAATGAATGATTGTACTATTACCGAGCAAGAATTAACTTGTTCAAAACCGGTGATGAATGTCCTTACCTCTGGTTCTCGAAGCCTGATAGGACCCCTTGGATGATGCACGGGCTGGAGTAACAAAATCCCTCGAGGCTTGTGAGGTCTTCGGATTTTATCTATATAGAGGTCTTCGGAAAGACCTATTGTTCTCTTCGCTCTATCCCGGTAGAGTCGAATTCCAAGAATATAGGTTGCTTCTCCCAAGTCTTTCATGGAGAAATTACTCGAAAGCCAAGCTTTCACAGAATTGAGCATTCCCACATCATTTCCTATTAGTATAATGTCATCCACATATAGTACTAAGAATGCGATCTTGCTCCCACTAACCCTCTTGTACACACAAGGTTCCTCCTTGTTTTGCACGAAGTCAAACTATTTGACTGCCTCGTCAAAATGAAGGTTCCAACTACGCGACGCTTGTTTCAGTCCATAAATGGAACGTTGAAGCTTGCAGACTTTCTGAATATCGACCTCGGACACAAAGCCTTTAGGCTGCTCCATATAGATTTCCTCCTCGAGGAATCCATTAAGAAAAGCCGTCTTTACGTCCATTTGCCATATCTCATAATCGTGGTAGGCAGCTATAGCAAGCATCATGCGAATAGACTTGATCATGGCTACGGGCGAGAAGGTATCGTGGTAATCGATCCCTTTCTTCTGGGTATAACCCTTTGTCACAAGCCTGGCCTTATAGGCATCAACCTTGCCATCACAATCAGTCTTTCTCTTGTAGATCCACTTGTTCCCAATAGGCACTATGCCCTTGGGGCGGTCTACTAGAGTCCAGACCTGATTGACATGCATCGAGTCTATCTCAGCTTCCACAGCTTCACGCCATTTCGCGGAGTCTACATCCACCATCGCTTGGTCATAAGTCGTTAGGTTGGTCTCTTGGCTATCACTTGGAACCTCATGGAGACCCAGCTCCTCCAAGTGCACAAGACCATACCTTTCAGGTAAATGAGATACCCTATTAGACCTACGAGGTGGTTGTACCTGTGTTTGAGAAGGTTCGGTTCCAGTTTCTTGCACAGGTGTCTCCCGAGGAGTTTCATTGTATTCTTCTAAAGAAATACTTCTACCTGCTCCGCCTTCCTAGATGAACTCATCTTCCAGGAAGTGTGCTTGTAAAGCAACAACGATCTTTCGATCTTCGGGCATGTAGAATAGATACCCCATCGTCCCAGACGGGAATCCAATGAAACATCCCTTTGCGGACCTCGCTTCCAACTTTTCCACCTTAGTATTCTTGACATAGGCGGGACATCCCCAAATCCTAATGTGATTAAGACTTGGTTTCCTACCCTCCCACATCTCATGTGGAGTTTTAGGAACGGATTTGGAAGGACACCTGTTCAAGATATAAGCGGTAGTTAGGACTGCATACCCCCACAGATAAATCGGTAAGTCGTTATAGCCCAGCATGGAACAGACCATGTTCAACAGGGTCCGGTTCCTTCTTTCTGACACACCATTTAATTGAGGAGTACCTGGAGGTGTTAGTTGTGAAACTATTCCATGTTCCTTAAGGAACTCGTCAAACTCCATACTCATATACTCGCCACCTCGGTCCGACCGAAGTGCTTTGATATGATTACCAGTTTGTTTCTCGACTAGGGCCTTGAATTCCTGGAATTTCTCAAAGGCCTCGGATTTATGTTTCATTAAGTATACATAACCATACCTAGTATGATCATCTGTAAACGTAATGAAATATTGATATCCGTCATGTGCTGCTTCCAAAGCACCACATACGTCGGTATAGATTAATCCCAGTTTATCAAAGGCTCTTTCAAAAGTCCCTGTGAAGGGGGACTTAGTCATTTTGCCTTTAAGGCAAGATTCACAATTAGGTAAGGGATCCGATCCCAATGGACCCATAAGTCCATCTTTTTCCATCTTGTAAACCTTGGTTTGACCAACATGACCAAGCGTAAGATGCCATTTCAAAACTTGATTGGTTTCATCCCTACCACGTTTTCTAGTCATAGTACTCACAACTACTTTGTTGCTGAGATTTAGATGATACAATCCATTTAACAATGTAGCAGTACCCACTAGTTTATTTCTGAAATAAATTTTGCAGGAACCATCACCAATGAAAAATGAAAAGCCTTTTCGGTCCATAACCGGAATGGATACAATGTTTTTGTGCCCCTTGGCAAAAAAAGAACATCTTATAAAGTCAAAACAAAGCCGGATTCTAAACCCAAAAGAAGTGATCCTATATCGGTCGCCTCGACACTATGCCCCCTTCCGACTGTGATCATAACTTCTCCAGCTCCAAACTTCCTACTTTGCTCTAGATCCTGATTCACGGTACAAATATGAGAACTAGCACTAGAATCCAGTATCCAGAAAGTAGAAAATACAGTAGCAGATTTGTTTCCAAAACTAAAAGTTCTGTACCTGAAGTGCCATGAAGAATTGGACAGTCTCTAGCCCAGTGGCCCAGCTCACAGCACTTGAGACAAGCATCCTTCTTCTTCTTTTTCTTCGAAACCATCGGGGCCTTGCCCTTTCCATTAAGGTCCTTAACTTGTGGTCCAACTTGCTTCTTGGTCTTTTTCTTCTTATTCTTAGACCTCCGAGGTCTAGAAGAAATCACAAGAGCAGACTCCTTCATCCACGGAGTCTTCATCTGAGACTGAGCGGTCACAAGTTTGTTCATTATCCCAGCTAAATTACATGCAATCTCATTGCAGTTGAAGTTCATAACAAACTGTGAGAAGGAATCAGGGAGAGACTGTAGGATAAGGTCGGTTTGGAGAGAAGTATCCATTTTAAAATCAAGAGCCTCCAATCTCTATGTTGTGCGGCGATTTACACGCCTCGACAGCGATCGGCGTAAGGGCCGAGCGACCGAGCCAGCATCAACTGGTCCAAGGCAGACTTACCAAACGAAGATCCCAGAGCGAGTTCAAGTGCCGAGCGATCGACATCCAGGGCGATCGTCTCTTGGCACCCGACGATCAATTTTGGCGCCCGGCCAAGGACGACCGCCTCATGCCACGTGTAGACCCAACATCCGTCAAGTCAGCGAAGACCGAATCTCGGGATAGAGGCCCACATGCAGATTTGGAAAAGACGCCGTAGGAAATGGATCTCTGACTCCAGCCCATCAATAGCTGTCAACGACAAAGACTGCCTCACCTACCGACAGACCCGCCGAATGGTCCTAGGTGGTACCTCCCAAGACAGCGACTCAGGACGCGTGTAGTCTTCTCATTGGTTCGCGCATCCGGCTGCCAGCAGCTGCTACGGACTTTAAGGAGACCAACCCATGTGCTAAAGGCGATCACCCGCTTATTATAATACAGCAAAGGCGATCGCCCAGCTACCTCCGCTCCTATAAATAGGAAACCCCCAGCAACTGGAAAAGGGTTCGCACAAACTGTTATTTTCATACGAGAGTTCAGCTAATTCACACAGTGAGAGACAGTCGATTTCTAACAGTTGACACAGCACTCCATCGTTGTTACAAGAACTCACAGAGCATCAACTCTGGTTCTTCCGGCAATCATCAGCACTCAAGAGCTAGATAACTAGGGTCTTTACACTCATTGTAATTGTACTCTAACATTAATATTTATACTCCCAAGTATTCGTATTAATAATATCTCGCGAGAGAATTCAAGACCGGACTAACAACCCCAGCAAATCTTGTGTTATTTACATTCCCACGGACGTGCTTTCGCATTTTGTTTGTTACTCATCCATTCCAGCAATATAATATATTTTGGGTAACAACAATTGGCGCTAGAGGAAGGGGTCTACCTTCATTTTCATTCCGACCGTTTCGAAGAACACTCACTGTTCTCCGGAGCATATACTTGAAGAGACACTCACTGTTCTTCAAAGAAAAACCTTCAGAATCATGACGTCTGTCACCACAGCGAAGAGAGCCACTCTCCGATCCGCCGGACGTCATATTCCGGCTCAATCCGAGCCCCAGCCTACGGCAGAGGGTATCCGCGGCGTCACGAGACTCTCGATCCCACCCCGAGGGACGACCCCAGCCTCTCGCTCGACCAGTTCCAAACTGTGGAACAGATCGAGGAGGCTATGGTCATCCTAAGGGAGTGACGGAGAGCATACGAAGTGCCCGCCATAACCCCCTCAGCCATCCACCGTGCGGGCAAGCGGAAACTCAAGGGGTTACTTGTTGAGCAATCGTCAGAGAGCCCCGACTCACGAGAAAAGGCTCTCGCAAGGCGGGACGGTTCCGTATTTAGACGCCTAGGAAGCAATCCATCATGGCGACCGGGGCATTCTGGCCCCAACAACGAGACGACGGAATCCGAATCCGTCACCAGGAGTTCGGCATACCCAACTCCCAACCAAAAACAGGTCAGCCGGTTGGCACCCATCCGCCTAAGAATCAAGCCCCGCGGCAAGGACATCATCGACAGCGGAGCCAGGGGATCAGTACTTGATCGCCTCGGCTCCCACTCCGAGTGCCTAGCCGCGAGCAGCCAGGCCACGGCGATGGCCTCTATGCAATGCCAGCTAGACGAGATGAAAGCGCTCATGGAAACTGGGGCAAGCGCCAGTAGAAAGATCATCGGACCGAGTGAGCCACTCGCGGTCCACATCGAGCTTTCCCCCGTGCAACCAAGGATTGCTCCTCCTCAAACACCTTTGTATGAGGGGAGATTGGACCCCAAGACCCACTTAAGCAAGTTTTGGATTTACATGACCGGGTGTGGGGCATCATATGCGACCAGGTGCCGAATATTCCCGTTAACGTTGGGCGAACTGGCCCATAGGTGGTACGTCTCACTGCCACTGCGATTGATCAATTCCTTTGAGAAACTGGCGAGTGAATTCATGTCATACTTCGCCGTCAAGGTCGCCAGACCAGAAGGCCCCCACCGCATGATGAAAATCAGGCAGGGGGAAGACGAGTCCGATGCAGATTACATCGACCGGGTGGATGAAATAGTCCTCACTGGCGAGCCCATAAGCGACGAGATCGCCCTCTACTCGGTCCTGGGGGGATTCTACGGTCATTCTCCCATGTTTAGGCACCTCACGAAGAACATCCCTCCGACCTACGCGATCTTCCGCGCCAAGGTTGCCGATTTTCTGGCCAGGCAAAGGCTCCTCACCCTTCGCCTAGGTGAGGAGACGCCTCCTCCCATCCAAAAGAGGGCGATCGCCAAATCCAACAAGGCGGTCTCCAAGCCCCCCGATGATTTCAAGGCCTTCGAGGAGGTGGAAGACCATCTCCTCCACAAGTTCAACTGAACTCCGGCTCATATTCTTTACGCCATCAAGGGGCGCGAACCGCTAAGCAAGCCAAAGGCGATAAGGGACAACGGTCATCTGGACCACAATAAATTTTGTGCTTACCACAAGAGTCTTGGTCACAGCACCAACCAATGCCGCGACCTCCTCATACAACTCTGGAGATTGTTCGAGGAGGGCAAGCTGGACAGGCTATTGGCTTAGCCGGAGTCCCGTCAATCTCCCAAACCGGTCGCAGAGTCGAACGCGATAGGCTGGAAGACTCATACAAGTCGACCACCCAATCAAACTCGGCGGCCGGATCTATATGCTTCAATCAAGAGGGGAACTTCGGAAGTCTTTCCCCGATTCCCACCACATCAAACCAAAGGCTACTGCCTGAGCAACACATCGAAAAAGAGGATGACTCGCTCACCCTCTAAAGTTCGTCATCTAACATGATGGACCTAGGCAAGCAATCTCCTCCCTCAGCACAACGTATACCGTCGAGGATCGCCATCTAACATGACGGTCCGAGATAGAAGAGTGCCTCCATGATCGCGAAGGTCGACGAAACCGACGATCCATCCATGCAAGGTTCCTTTGGGCACCGATCGCTCGCCCTTCGTTTAAATACGAGGCGGGTGTAGCCGAAGGACCCTCCAAAACAAATCAAAGGATGACTTGTTCGTCCTCTAAAGTTCGTCATCAACATGAAGGACCTAGGCAAGCGATCATCTCCCCTTGCACAACGTATACCGTCGAGGATCGTCATCTAACATGACGGTCCGAGGTAGAAGAGTGTCGACATGGTTTTGTAGGACGATGGAACCGTTCTCTGTGACCATGCAAGGTTCCTTTGGGCAGCGATCGCTCGCCCTTCATTTAAATACGAGGTGGGCGTAGCTAAAGGACCCTCCAAAACAAATCTATCGACACGTTTGCCCGCCCTCAAAGGTCCATCACCTAACATGGTCCATCCGGACAATGCGACGCATCCCTCCCCCCGTCACAACATATACCGTCGAGGATCGTCATCTAACATGACGGTCCGAGGTAGAAAAGTGCTAACAAGCCGCAGTCGTGGAGTTGATTAATCCGACGACGCCCCGTGCAAGGACTCCTCCAGACCAAGACCGCTCGCCCTTCGTTTAAATACGAGGCAGGCGCAGCCTACGGAGGACCCTCACAATTAAGTGAGTCGCGAGAAATTTGCCATCAGACGGAATGTCGCTCCCGCACTAGACACGGTCGCGGAGGTCAGTTCCATCGAACTCCATGACTGTGCACGGTTCCTCTAGGCCGGGATGGTCGGCCTTCCTCGAGGAATCTGCAAAATTGAAGATCGCTCACTAAACGATTTATTTTCATCCCCTTACTTTCATTAAGTTAACAAAAACAAGGGGAAGGGCGGAGCTATGTATACCACGATCGTCTTTACTCAAATACATGTATGACGATCGGCATTGTTCATATTGTGCAACGATCGACTTTGTTTTAAAAGTTATCAATATGAGTTTATCAATTCACTTGGAGCTGTACACACAACGATCGTCTCTCAAACATTTGTATAAAGTCATGCTAAAGACTAAAAAATACAATCATTCAAGCAAGAAATTAGAGAAGCAAATGTTTATTTCATCACTTGAAATACAAGTACAAACATGGTCGCCCGAAGGCAAAAATAAGATGAAAGCTACACAAATTACAAGTCAAGTAAAAAGCAGTAAGACTCAGAGATCAGGGCCCGTTCTGTCACCAGCAGTAGACTCGGCACCCCCATCCTCCGCGGCACTCAGATGAACAAGATTGTCTGGAAACGGGTACCAACTTAAGTCAATTCCGAGGTCCGCGGAAAGATCGAGAATCGGCACGGTGAAGTCAGGCTGCAGAGGATGCTCAAGCGCATAAGCCTTGAAATTTTCAGCCAAAGGGCCGACCTCAAGCCCTCCTTTCTTGGCGGCTCGCATCAGCATAAGCCATATAGTAGGCGAATTCGCTGACGTATCCCACGTTAAGGAAGGGATCGGCCTCAGTCGCCTTCTGTTTTTCCTTCATCTCTGCAACCGTTTGGCTCACACCCTCGAGCTCGGCAGTTTTGGCGGCCACCTCTTCCTTCGAAGACGCCAGCTCGCTATTCAGACGGGCAACGGTCACCTTCAACTGATCGGCTTCCTTCTGAGCAGCCGCGTACGACCGGCGGGCCTCTGTCATCTGGTCTCGAATCTGGTCGACCGTCGTCCGGGACCGCTCAGAATCCTATCTCGCCCGCTAAAGATCTTGACTTGCCCGTTTAGCTGCTTCCAAGGAATCCTTCTCCATAGCAACGAGCCGGTCGGAAAACTTGATGTTTTATCTCCATGCAGCTTCGAGGTCTGCATGGAGACGGGCAGTGGACGATCGCCCCTCATAGTCTCGCACGGCCTCGGCAGCCATCGTCGCCATCTGGACGGCCAGCGAAAAAGTAGCCTACATTACAACAACAGATCGCCGGCGCGCGATCGTGTCCAGATTGGTCGTCCAGGCCTTCGGGAGGGAAGCAGTATCCCGAGCAATGTAGGAAGGGATATCGCTGACCTCGCAAGGAGCTTTGCTCGACAGGAAGTCCAACACCATCTGCGAGCAATTCGGGTCGGAATGGCGGATCCTGCACAAATGACAAAAGGGTTAAGTGTGTTTCCTACACAAGTTTCATAACTTGGAAAAACAACCAGACTTACCTCTCGACCTTCTGTGGGTCACGACCGAAGAACGGCTTGCCGCGAGAAGTCTCGGCCTCGGCAGTCACCATGGACTGAAGAAAAGCCAAAGATGGCGTGGACCTCTCCACCGGAGGAATCGCGGAAATTGGAGGCGCAGAGATCGGCGACTCGTCTGCAGCAACAGGGGCCAAAAGCTCCTCAGTACTCCGTTTCTTGCGGATAAGCCTGTAACACCCCAAACTAGGCGGATATTACAGTGCCGTGGACCCCCGACTGGGACCCACCAGGCGAATGAAAATTAATGAATTAAATAATATAATTGTAGTACCGAACCACATTATATCATCAATTACTCCGATGAGGAGTTTCATTATAACACACCCAAGATAATACCGAATACATGTATATTTTATATGAAGATAAAATACACAACACTGAACGAAATGGAGTATCCATATGGAAATCTGCAGCGGAAAACAAATGACAACAACATGAATGACTGAAAGGATCGGGGGCCCCTACTAGTATCACTGGGACTCCTCGCCGTCAACGTTCTATTCCCGTGCTTTTGCCTTGCCATGACCTGAAAACAAAATCCCCCAACAGGGTCAGTTACACAGAACAACAATCCTCAAGAGTTGAATAAACACAATCATATATGCGGTATAAACCATAGGTTCTATCAAAATCTCAAACCGTCGAACACATGCGATCAAAAGTGAATCGGTCAGATTATAACCCAATCCTGTTGAAAACATACGCAATCAAACATGCTGTATGAATCAACTAACGGTACGACTCAAAGGGTGGCGCCACACTACGCCCGGGATGGAAATGTGTCCGTGCACAAGCCACCAACGAGTATCGATCGAATACACGTGTGATCTTGTACGTAATCAGTCTCACGAAGTAATCTTCTCATGTGCACAGTCCAATGTGAGGCCAACAACCAACACACGACTTAATATGTGCCCGACATGAAAATCCTACACATACCAACAGGCACGCTAGTATGACCCGGAATGCCACGAGATAACAAAAGTGACATCGAAATCAATAATGACTCACCGAGATGAAATGACAGTGAAATGAATGATAGCTCAATGAAATGATTGGAACCGTCGTTCCTTGTGACTAAAGTGATTAATTGACAATTACAAGTCTCAATACGGTTAATACATTATGAATGAACTATAATTATGAATGAACAACAACGAAAGGAATGAATATCCTTTTAACTGAGTAAGAATTAACTTACTCAACACCGATGAAGAATGTCCTTCCACGAACAACGTCCTAAATGAGATGTCGGTCGATCGAACAACCTTGAATAACACAAATACCAATAATCCGTTCAACATATGAATCAAACACGAATATAATGAACTCAAAACGTCGATACGACTAAACCAAGTTCATTGGGGCATTATATCGAACACGTTGAGACCAATCTCCGATCGTTTACAACCAAACCTCAATTATACCAATATCAAATTCCCAAGAATTGTTTTAAACTGGCAAAACATCTTCAATACAATCAAAAATTCAATATGAATATCCAAATTCATGATTTCAACAACAACTAATCGAAAACCCCCAAATCCAACTCAATATTCAAAGTGTTCTTGAATAACCTTTCAATAATCTGATGAATATTCATACATACTCATAATCATATGTATATCTCTTCATACAACATGATTATAACGTCCAAAACATCATATCTCAACACAAAATCGAAATCCAAGAGGTTTGAGAATATTACCTTTGAAGATCCAAACACTTTGATTCGATGAACACGCGTTAGATCGACGATCTGAGCTTCACAACCGAATGAAGATGATGAAAAGTCAAGTATTCAAGCGATTGATGATGAAAATTTCTCCCACAAACCCTCTCTCTCGGAACTAGGATGAAGAAATGGTGAAAAATGAGGAAATCCCGTCGGTCCACTTATATAAATCCCAAGGACGCACGACCAACCCGCACTTCTACCGGCTACAGCTCTTAGCGCACGAGCGCCGCGCATGAGCAGCAACTCGTGTGGCCTGCTCATACAGCCCTCACTCGAACGCTGGGCCTCCTGCCCAGTATAGCCGCAACACACGAGCACCACGCCCGAGCAGTTGCTCGTGTGGCCTGCTCGTGCAGCACTGACTCAACCACTGGGCATCCTGCCCAACCCATCCGCAACACACGAGCGCCGTTCACGACCAGATGCTCATGCAGCCTGCTCGTGCGGCACTGACTCGGCCGCTGGGTCTCCTGCCCAGTCCAGCTGCAACGCACGAGCGCCACGCACGACCCGTTGCTTGTGCGGCCTGCTCGTGCGGCCCTGCTCGACAAGCAGTTCAGCCTATAACGATGCACTGAGTACAAAAATCACAGAATTCGAGAAGTACGGGGGCAAACGTACGAGTATGATAATATTACGCCGAACGGTGAACACAATTGAATGAGTATGAATGATGAGTGATTATTAATGAATGAAAATCACTGAGTGACAAATACTGATTGATAATTACTGAATAAAAATGACTGAATTACAACCGGGTATTACATACTCCCCCCTTAAAAAGAGTTTCGTCCTCGAAACTAAGGGTCAAACAACTCGGGATAATTCTCCCGCATACTATATTCGGTTTCCCAAGTAGCCTCTTCGACTCCGTGTCTAGACCACTGGATTTTAGTCAAAGGAATCGCCTTGTTCCTCAACTGTTTGGTTCGCCGTTCTAGGACTCGTATAGGACGCTCCTCGTATGAATGATCATCGGCGATCTCGAATTCGTCGAACTGAAGTACGTGACTCGGGTCGGCAACATACTTCCATAACTGAGATACGTGAAACACATTATGAATTCAGCTCAATGCGGGAGGTAAGGCCAATCGATAAGCTAACTCGTCTACTCGATCCAAAATCTTAAATGGTCCAATGAATCTTGGACTCAACTTTCCCCTCTTCCAAAAATGGAAGATACCACGACTCGGGGACACCTTGACTAAAACATGGTCACCTGTCTCGAACTCTAATGGTCGACGACGGTGATCTGCATATGATTTCTGTCGACTCTAAGTAGTCAACAAACGACTCCTGATCAAAGCTACCTTCTCACGGGCGGCTATAAGCATATCGGGCTCGGTGCCGATTGATTCTGATAAGTCATCCCAACACAAAGGAGCTCGACAACGATGTCCATTCAAGGCCTCGTAAGGTGCCATATTAATCGAAGCATGCCAACTATTATTGTACGTGAACTCGATCAACAGTAGTTGGGCTTCCCAATCATCTTTCCAATCGAGAACACATGCCCTCAACATGTCCTCCAAAGTCTGAATAGTCCTCTCTGATTGTCCGTCGGACTGAGGATGAAAAGCTGTACTAAGATTAAGCTGAGTTTCCATAACACGATGAACTGATTTCCAAAAATGTGACACGAATCGTCCGTCACGATCGGAAATGATACTCTTAGGAGTACCGTGCAATCTCACTATCTCTTTGATAAACAACTGGGCAAGTCTCTCAGGACCCCACGTATCCTTAATCTCAAGGAAATTAGTTGATTTAGTTAGGCGATCCACAATTACCCAGATTGTATTCATGCCACGACGACTAGTCGGCAAACTCGTGATGAAGTCCATAGAAATATCTTTCCACTTCCACTCTAGAATAGGGAGCGGTTTCAGCATACCTGCCGGTCGCTGATGTTCTATCTTGACTTGCTGACAGGTCAAACATCTCGAAACAAATTCCGCGACTTCTCGCTTCATATTAATCCACCAGTAATTTTGTTTCAAGTTTTTATACATCTTGCTAGTCCCCGGATGAACGGAATAAGGGGTAGCATGAGCTTCTCTCAAAATCGAGTTTTTCAACTCATCATTCGCCAGTACGCATAACCGATTCTTAAAACGCAAAAGTCCATCCTCATGGACCACAAACCCGGGGGCTTTCCCCTAAGTCACATCCTCTCGAATGCGTAACAGAAATGGGTCCGAACCCTGATTCACCCTGATCGCCTCCTCGAGTGGCGATGAAATCTCCAACGTACAAAGTTGCCCTTGTACTCGCTGTAACCAGACTTCGATCTCGGGTCTCAGAAATTCCTGTTGAAGTTCCCTCTGAACTGTTAATCGAGCAAGCATCTTCTCCTGAATGGACTTACGACTCAAGGCGTCGGCGGCAATGTCCGCCTTGCCCGGGTGGTATAGTATCTCAATATCATAATCTTTGATTAGTTCCAACCACTGCCTCTGTCGCATATTTAACTCCTTCTGAGTAAATATATACTTTAAGCTCTTATGATCGGTGAATATCTGACAGGTAACGCCATAAAGATAATGACGCCAAATCTTCAATGCGAACACCACGGCTGCTAGCTCCAGGTTGTGGATCAGATAATTTACCTCGTAAGGTCTCAATTGCCGTGAAGAATAGGCAATAACCTTCCCGTCCTGCATTAGTACACATCCAAGACCCTGTCCGGACGAATCACTATAAACCACAAATCCTTCTGTCCCTTACGGTAAAGAAAGGACAGGTTCTGAAATTAACTGGCTCTTGAGTTCCTCAAAACTCCATTGACACGCGTCGGACCACGTGTATTTCTTATCCTTTCGCAAAAGGTTTGTCATTGGTTAAGTGATTTTAGAAAATCCTTCCACAAATCGCCGATAATAACCGGCTAATACGAGAAAGCTTCGGATTTCCTTAGCATTCTTTGGAGGTAACCAATCTCGGATAGCCTCCGTCTTTTGAGGGTCGACACGAACTACGTCTGATGAAATTA
Source organism: Orobanche coerulescens (assembly GCA_033398695.1). NCBI lineage: Eukaryota > Viridiplantae > Streptophyta > Magnoliopsida > Lamiales > Orobanchaceae > Orobanche > Orobanche coerulescens. The sequence goes on along the minus strand of CM065816.1, from coordinate 109,949,860 downwards.
CATGCCCGAGAAACGTCACTTCGGACATCCAGAACTAACATTTGGAAAACTTCCCAAAAAGTTGCTCTCGTCTCAACACGTCGAGCACCTGATGAAGGTGAAAATCACGCTCCTCCCGTTCACAAGAATAAATTAAAATGTCATCAATAAAGACAACCACGAACTGATCCAAAAAGTCGATGAAGACTCGATTCATTAACTCCATGAACTCGTAATGGCCATAGCGTGTTTGAAACGCCGCCCTCGCGATATCCGACTCTCGAATGCACAACTGGTGATATTCAGATCTTAAGTCGATCTTGGAAAATACTGAAGCTCCCTGAAGTTGATCTAAGAGATCATCAATACGGGGTAGAGGATACTTATTCTTGATTGTCACCCTGTTCAACTCCCGATAATTAATACACACACGAAACGAACCATCCTTCTTCTTGACAAACAACACTGGTGCTCCCCATGGGGACGCACTCGGTTGGATATAACCCTTCTCGGTCAAATACTCTAATTGATTCTTCAATTCCTGCATTTCGGTCGGGGCCATCCGGTACGGTGCCTTCGATAATGGGGACGTACCAAGCTCCAACTCTATCGTGAATTCCATATCCATCGGTGGAGGTAAAACAGGTAGCTCGTCTGGGAGTACATCGTCAAACGATAACAATGATACCACGAATGGTTGAACACCTCAATTTCCTTAGAACGTCCAATCGATGAAAATGATACAATGAATGATTGAAGACCTCGACTGCCTTAGAACGGCCAATCGATGACAATGATACAATGAATGATTGAACACCTCGATTGCCTTAGAACGGCCAATCGACGACAATGATATAATGAATGATTGAACACCTCGATTGCCTTAGAACGGCCAATCGATGACAATGATATAAGGAATGATGGAACATCTCGATCGCCTTAGAATGGTCAATCGATGACAATGATATATAATAAATGGTTGAACATCCCTGGTTGAGTAATTTACTGCTTTCATCATATTAATGATTCTTACGGAACAACAGGGATCAATTCCCTGAAATACACCCTCGACTCCAACGACGGAAATGATAGTGACCATACGCTTACGAACATTGAGAATGGTATCATGATGATCCATCCCACTAATACCCAATATTACATCGTCCTTAGGTAAATCCACCACGATTAGGTCCACCAACCACTCGCGGTCATTAAGCTTAATTTGGTCAGTTCTTAACCTCATGATTCCCGGAAATTCTTCTACCATCAGGTAGACTAATGATATAAGGTCCACAATTATTAGGACTGTCTAAGTGAAGTCTATTCAAACATGATTAAGAAATGAATGAATGCAGTGCACCAGTATCAAAAAGGGTACACACAGGTTTATATAAAATTACGAGTATACCTGAGATCGTTTGGGCCTCCGGATCGTCAGTCCTCTTCATCTTATGAATCTGGGACTTGTCGGCCCCCGAACCTGACGTTCCCGTCTGATAAATATGAGCTCCGTCTTTATTTGCTTCCGTCGTCTTAAACGACGCTGACAGAGCAGTCAGATTCTGAATCGCTGATTGCTTCGGGGCCTGAGATGCTACCGGAGTCGGCTTGGAGTCCCTTCGGCAAAAACGGGCCTTATGCCCAACAATCCCATAATTATGGCACGTGATACACGGTTTCAGACACTTAGTTCTGTAATGACCCGGCGCTCCACAGTTGAAACAGGTGATGGCTGATCTGGCCACTCGGGGCTAAGATCCCGCAGGATTAGGCGCCGTAGGAGGTTTCTCAGAAACGTTAGGGCCCGCACGAGGCTTCTTGAAGGTAGACTGACCGCCTTCGGACTGATTACGCTTCGTTGATTTCCTGCTGACAGATGAAGGTTGTTGCTCAGCAATTTCCTTAGCAGCAGGCTCACACGGGAGACTTCTCTCGATTAATTCGGCCAGATTAGCGCAGTGATGATTGAGCAATTGCATATGGGTAATCATGACCTGCATAAAAGTGAGTGGATCAACCCGAACATCTTCCGATCGAGCTGATTCCTGGGTTCGACTTCCTTGCAGTGAGTGATTATTTCCCGGATTTCGGCCCGCACCGCGGCCTCTCCCCGTGCATCCCCTGACATCTCTCTCCATACTGAAGTAGGAAGGTCGCATGATAATCATAGATATCGTATGAGTACCGCATTATGATTTACGTCATGAAATGATGAAAATGAGCACACACGCTCTAACACAGTGATTACATGAATGATTAACTGAGGTGACATGATTATCTGATGATATTCTTGAAATGGTTATCTTGAACAAGTTAACAAGATTAATGATATGATCCTCAAGATTAAAAACTGAGTTATGAAATGAATTGAGTGATTAATGAGTTAACATGATCAACATGATTACAAATGAAAATGATAAATGAGGAAATCTTACTATTCTTTGGTCTGAAGGGCTCGGCTCTTGCACAGGTCACACGTGATGCGAAAGTCCAATGATACTAGTCTGATGAACGATGATTTCAAATGAGACATGACTCGGAAGGTAGTATTCAAAACCACGCTCCGATACCAACTCTGTAACACCCCAAACTAGGCGGATATTACAGTGTCGTGGACCCCCGACTGGGACCCACCAGGCGAATGAAAATTAATTAATTAAATAATATAATTGTAGTACCGAAACACATTATATCATCAATTACTCCGATGAGGAGTTTCATTATAACACACCCAAGATAATACCGAATACATGTATATTTTATATGAATATAAAATACACAACACTGAAGGAAACGAAGTATCCAAATGGAAATCTACAGCGGAAAACAAATGACAACAACATGAATGACTGAAAGGATCGGGGGCCCCTACTAGTATCACTGGGACTCCTCGCCATCAACGTTCTATTCCCGTGCTTTTGCCTTGCCATGACCTGAAAACAAAATCCCCAACGGGGTCAGTTACACAGAACAACAATCTTCAAGAGTTGAATAAACACAATCATATATGCTGTATAAACCACAAGTTCGATCAAAATCTCAAACCGTCGAACACATGCGATCAAAAGTGAATCGGTCAGAATATAACCCAATCTTGTTGAAAACATACGCAATCAAACATGCTGTATGAATCAACTAACGGTACGGCTCAAAGGGTGGCGCCACACTACGCTCGGGATGGAAATGTGTCCGTGCACAAGCCACCAACGAGTATCGATCGAATACACGTGTGATCTTGTACCTAATTAATCTCACGAAGTAATTTTCTCGTGTGCACAGTCCAATGTGAGGCCAACAACCAACACACGACTTAATATGTGCCCGACATGAAAATCCTACACATACCAACCGGCACGCCAGTATGACCCGGAATGCCACGAGATAACAAAAGTGACATCGAAATCAATAATGACTCACCGAGATGAAATGACAGTGAAATGAATGATAGCTCAATGAAATGATTGGAACCGTCGTTCCTTGTGACTGAAGTGATTAATTGACAATTACAAGTCTCAATACGGTTAATACATTATGAATGAACTATAATTATGAATGAACAACAACGAAAGGACTGAATATCCTTTTAACCGAGTAAGAATTAACTTACTCAACACCGATGAAGAATGTCCTTCCACGAACAACGTCCTAAATGAGATTTCGGTCGATCGAACAACCTTGAATAACACAAATACCAACAATCCGTTCAACATACGAATCAAACACGAATATAACGAACTCAAAACGTCGATACGACTAAACCAAGTTCATTGGGGCATTATATCGAACACGTTGAGACCAATCTCCGATCGTTTACAACCAAACCTCAATTATACCAATATCAAATTCCCAAGAAGTGTTTCAAACCGACAAAACATCTTCAATACAATCAAAAATCCAATATGAATATCCAAATTCATGATTTCAACAACAACTAATCGAAAACACCCAAATACAACTCAATATTCAAAGTGTTCTTGAATAACCTTTCAATAATATCATGAATATTTATACATACTCATAATCATATGTATATCTCTTCATACAACATGATTATAACGTCCAAAACATCATATCTCAACACAAAATCGAAATCCAAGAGGTTTGAGAATATTACCTTTGAAGATCCAAACACTTTGATTCGATGAACACGCGTTAGATCGACGATCCGAGCTTCACAACCGAATGAAGATGATGAAAATTCAAGTATTCAAGCGATTTATGATGAAAATTTCTCCCACAAACCCTCTCTCTCAGAACTAGGATGAAGAAATGGTGAAAAATGAGGAAATCCCATCGGTCCACTTATATAAATCCCAAGGACGCACGACCAACCCGCACGACCAAGTGTCCGTGCGTCCGGTCATGCGTGAGGCTTTTGCCGGCTACAGCTCTTAGCGCACGAGTGCCGCGCATGAGCAGCAACTCGTGTGGCCTGCTCGTGCGGCCCTAACTCGAACGCTGGGCCTCCTTCCCAGTATAGCCGCAACACACGAGCACCACGCCCGAGCAGTTGCTCGTGTGGCCTGCTCGTGCAGCACTGACTCGACCACTTGGCGTCCTGCCCAACCCATCCACAACACACGAGCGCCGCGCACGACCAGATGCTCGTGCGGCCTGCTTGTGCGGCACTGACTCGGCCGCTGGGTCTCCTGCCCAGTCCAGCCACAACGCACGAGCGCCACGCACGACCCGTTGCTCGTGCGGCCTGCTCGTGCGGCCCTGATCAACAAGCAGTTTAGCCTATAACGATGCGCCGAGTACAAAAACCACAGAATTCGAGAAGTACGGGGGCAAACGTATGAGTATGACAATATTACGCCGAACGGTGAACACAATTGAATGAGTATGAATGATGAGTGATTATTAATGAATGAAAATCACTGAATGACAAATACTGATTGATAATACTGAATAAAAATGACTGAATTACAACCGAGTATTACATACTCTCCCCCTTAAAAAGAGTTTCGTCCTCGAAACTAAGGGTCAAACAACTCGGGATAATTCTCCCGCATACTATCTTCGGTTTCCCAAGTAGCCTCTTCGACTCCGTGTCTAGACCACTGGATTTTAACCAAAGGAATCGCCTTGTTCCTCAACTGTTTGGCTCGCCGTTCTAGGACTCGTATAGGACGCTCCTCGTATGAATGATCATCGTCAATCTCGATTTCATCGAACTGAAGTACGTGACTCGGGTCGGCAACATACTTCCGTAACTGAGATACGTGAAACACATTATGAATTCAGCTCAATGCCGGAGGTAAGGCCAATCGATAAGCTAACTCGCCTACTCGATCCAAAATCTCAAACGGTCCAATGAATCTTGGACTCAACTTTCCCCTCTTCTAAAAACCGAAGATACCACGACTCGGGGACACCTTGACTAAAACATGGTCACCTGTCTCGAACTCTAATAGTCGACGACGATGATCTGCATATGATTTCTGTCGACTCTGAGCGGTCAACAAACAACTCCTGATCAAAGCTACCTTCTCACGGGCGGCTATAAGCATATCGGGCTTGGTGCCGATTGATTCTGATAAGTCATCCCAACACAAAGGAACTCGACAACGACGACCGTTCAAGGCCTCGTAAGGTGCCATATTAATCGAAGCATGCCAACTATTATTGTACGTGAACTAGATCAACGGTAGTTGGGCTTCCCAATCATCTTTCCAATCGAGAACACATGCCCTCAACATGTCCTCCAAAGTCTGAATTGTCCTCTCCGATTATCCGTCGGACTGAGGATAAAAAGCTGTACTGAGATTAAGCTAAGTTTTCATAGCACGATGAACTGATTTCCAAAAATGAGACACGAATCGTCCGTCACGATCGGAAACGATACTCTTAGGAGTACCGTGCACTATCTCTTTGATAAACAACTGGGCAAGTCTCTCGGGATCCCACGTATCCTTAATCTCAAGGAAATGAGTTGATTTAGTTAGGCGATCCACAATTACCCAGATTATATTCATGCCACGACGATTAGTCGGCAAACTCATGATGAAGTCCATAGAAATATCTTTTCATTTCCACTCTTGAATAGGGATCGGTTTCAGTATACCCGCCGGTCGCTGATGTTCTATCTTGACTTGCTGACAGGTCAAACATCTCGAAACAAATTCTGCGACTTCTCGCTTCATATTACTCCACCAGTAATTTTGTTTCAAGTCTTTATACATCTTGCTAGTCCTCGGATGAACGGAATAAGGGGTAGCATGAGCTTCTCTCAAAATCGAGTTTTTCAACTCGTCATTCGCCGGTACGCATAACCGATTCTTAAAATGCAAAAGTCCATCCTCGTGGACCACAAAACCGGGGGCTTTCCCCTGAGTCACATCCTCTCGAATGCGTAACAGAAATGGGTCCGAACCCTGATTCACCCTGATCGCCTCGTCGAGTGGCGATGAAATCTCCAACGTACAAAGTTGCCCTTGTACTCGCTGTAACCAGACTTCGATCTCGGGTCTCAGAAATTCCTGTTGAAGTTCCCTCTGAACTGTTAATCGAGCAAGCATCTTCTCCTGAACGGACTTACGACTCAAGGCGTCGGCGACAACGTTCGCCTTGCCCGGGTGGTATAGTATCTCAATATCATAATCTTTGATTAGTTCCAACCACCGCCTCTGTCGCATATTTAACTCCTTATGAGTAAATATATACTTTAAGATCTTATGATCGGTAAATATCTGACAGGTAACGCGATAAAGATAATGACGCCAAATCTTCAATGCGAACACCACGGCTGCTAGCTCCAGGTTGTGGGTCGGATAATTTACCTCGTAAGGTCTCAATTGCCATGAAGCATAGGCAATAACCTTCCCGTCCTGCATTAGTACACATCCGAGACCCTGTCCGGACGCATCACTATAAACCACAAATCCTTCCGTCCCTTGCGGTAAAGAAAGGACAGGTGCTGAAATTAACTGGCTCTTGAGTTCCTCAAAACTCCATTGACACGCATCGGACCACGTGTATTTCTTATCCTTTCGCAAAAGGTTTGTCATTGGTTGAGTGATTTTAGAAAATCCTTCCACAAATCGCCGATAATAACCGGCTAATCCGAAAAAGCTTCGGATTTCCTTAGCATTCTTCGGAGGTAACCAATCTCGGATAGCCTCCGTCTTTTGAGGGTCGACACGAACTACGTCTGATGAAATTACATGCCCGAGAAATGTCACTTTGGACATCCAGAACTAACATTTGGAAAACTTCCCAAAAAGTTGCTCTCGTCTCAACACGTCGAGCACCTGATGAAGGTCAAACTCGTGCTCCTCCCATTCACAAGAATAAATTAAAATGTCATCAATAAAGACAACCACGAACTGATCCAAAAAGTCAATGAAGACCCGATTCATTAACTCCATGAACTCGTAATGGCCATAGCGTGTTTGAAACGCCGCCCTCGCGATATCCGACTCTCGAATGCGCAACTGGTGATATTCAGATCTTAAGTCGATCTTGGAAAATACTGAAGCTCCCTGAAGTTGATCTAAGAGATCATCAATACGGGGTAGAGGATACTTATTCTTGATTGTCACTTTGTTCAACTCCCGATAATTAATACACACACGAAACGAACCATCCTTCTTCTTGACAAACAACACTGGTGCTCCCCACGGGGACGCACTCGGTCGGATATAACCCTTCTCGGTCAAATCCTCTAATTGATTCTTCAATTCCTGTATTTCGGTCGAGGCCATCCGGTACGGTGCCTTCGATAATGGGGACGTACCAAGCTCCAACTCTATCGTGAATTCCATATCCCTCGGTAGAAGTAAAACAGGTAGCTCGTCTGGGAGTACATCGTCAAACGATAACAATGATACCACGAATGGTTGAACACCTCGATTGCCTTAGAACGGCCAATCGATGAAAATGATACAATGAATGATTGAAGACCTCGACTGCCTTAGAACGGCCAATCGATGACAATGATACAATGAATGATTGAACACCTCGATTGCCTTAGAACGGCCAATTGACGACAATGATATAATGAATGATTGAACACCTCGATTGCCTTAGAACGGCCAATCGATGACAATGATATAAGGAATGATGGAACATCTCGATCGCCTTAGAATGGTCAATCGATGACAATGATATATAATGAATGGTTGAACATCCCTGGTTGAGTAATTTACTGCTTTCATCATATTAATGATTCTTCCGGAAACAACGGGGATCACCTCCCTGAAATACACACTCGACTCCAACGACGGAAATGATAGTGACCATATGCTTACGAACATTGAGAATGGTATCATGACGATCCATCCCACTAATACCCAATATTACACCGTCCTTAGGTAAATCCACCACAATTAGGTCCACCAACCACTCGCGGTCATTAAGCTTAATTCGGTCAGTTCTTAACCTCATGATTTCCGGAAATTCTTCTACCATCATGTAGACTAATGATATAAGGTCCACAATTATTAGGACTGTCTAAGTGAAGTCTATTCAAACATGATTCGGAAATGAATGAATGTGGTGCACCAGTATCAAAAAGGGTACACACAGGTTTATATAAAATTACGAGTATACCTGAGATCATTCGGGCCTCCGAATCGTCAGTCCTCTTCATCTCGTGAATCCGGGACTTGTCGGACCCCGAACCGGACGTTCCCGTCTGATAAATATGAGCTCTGTCTTTATTCGCTTCCGTCGTCTTAAACGACGCTGACAGAGTAGTCTGATTCTGAATCGCTGATTGCTTCGGGGCCTGAGATGCTACCGGAGTCGGCTTGGAGTCCCTTCCGCAAAAACGGGCCTTATGCCCAACAATCCCACAATTGTGGCACGTGATAGACGGTTTCAGATACTTAGTGCTGTAATGACCCGGCGCTCCACAGTTGAAACAGGTGATGGCTGATCTGGCCACTCGGGGCTGAGATCCCGCAGGATTAGGCGCCGTAGGAGGTCACTCAGAAAAGTTAGGGCCCGCACAAGGCTTCTTGAAGGTAGACTAACCGCATTCGGACTAATTACGCTTCGTTGATTTCCTGCTGACAAATGAAGGTTGTGTTAGGAGTATGCCCTCGAGTGCCACTCAGAGGTTGTTGAGTGAGGGCATTGTACTTGTAATTATGTAAACCATTTATATAAGGTAAATAAATGTTTCTTTTTTTACTGGTAGTTACTGGCATTCCTAACTCGTAAATAAACATATAGAAACTAGTCCGTGTATTTGAGAGCAAAACGTTCCACTCCTTATTGGATAAGGGGGTCGGCACTGGAAAGGTTATAGCTCAAATACTTAATCGTTCGCAAGTCGATGAAACTTGACTGGGCGTTAAGTTTATGTGAAGACTTGTATGACGTGTTCGTTGACATGGAGAGTGCCTGTCGAACACTAATGGTTAGTGGGAGCACACGTTATAGGTATGCTAATTAGATTAGTATACTCGAACCGACTCACCCTCGATTCGTCACACGGATTTCACTCCGGGACAGTCAATGACGGAATCGAAAGGTTGTGATAGGTATTCGTGAACCTTCGACTTGAGGATTTAGTAGGGATGTGCTTGTGACGTCAAGATTTTCATTAGAGTAGTTCGACCCTATAAACCGGAAGGCGGGGGTCAACCTCGACGTGCATCTTGACGGGCAAGTAGCAGGTCCTACTGAATACCAAGATAGAATTCTTTCCCCTGTTAGTGAACGGGTTATATGTCCTATGCGGTTATTGGCAGATGAGATCATAAGTCTTTGGCCAAAGTATTGGAGCTAGCTGTATTAGATACACGAGAGCTCGATGATCTCGATTTGCATTAACGCATGCATAGCGTCAAGTACAGATAGGTTTTGACTGACCGTGACCCTATAACTTGATCGGGACATTTGAAAGAAGGGTTTATACGTATACTGGTATTCACGATAGAATGGTTCTTGAATGATCCCAATCATTCGTTCTCAGTTGGGGTACGGTGTAGGCCACCAGGCTGGCTAGGTGGTGCTACTACTCTTTGGTTCCTCCCATTGCTGACTGAGACGGACCTACCGAGTCGCGCATTAGGATTGACGCCGGAATGAATCAAGCTTAATTCTCTCATTATGAATATTAGATATTGGATATCTAATTCGGGACATTGGATGTTTAAATTGATTTATTGGATAAATTAATTTACGGCCTAATAAATTAAATAAATTACTGGGTGATTAATTTAATTCATAGATATAACTATTTCTTGGAGAAATTAATTATGTTATTATGTATTTGATATGATTAATTAATTGGATTAATTGATCGATATAAATACATCGGAACGGAATCGGAGTTTATCTGTTGTGGACTCACGGGAGTCCGAAACGAACCGAACTCGTCCTATTTCTTCATCATGGCCGCCCCCCCTTCCCCACACCTTAACAAGACTTTGATTTTTAAATCAATTGGAATCTTGATTAGGTGTTTAATGAATAGATATTTGATATCTTTTTCAAGGTGGGGTTAACATGAGTTGTTCTCATGTGGAAAGGAATTGAATAAGAAGAGAAGACTTGTCACTCTCTTGAAAAAAAATGAGCCATCCGTGAGATACATTGAGAGAGAGAGAGAAAGTGAGACTTTGAGTTCAACCACTTATCTTCATCTTCTTCTTCAACTTGTTCTTGGTGATTCTTGGAGAAAAATCAAGAAATAAATGAGAGTTGTGAGTTATACACTTAGAGTGTGATCATATTGGAAGCTTCATCACTTAGCTCTAGCCGTATCCTCGGAGGATAGCAAGGTGATCGTCGTTCCGGTCGTTTCTCCGGCGCGTGGCAAGTAGAGACGCGGTGCTTTCGGCGTTGGATCATTCAAGAGCTTGGAGCGGATTGAATTGAAAGGAGATCGCCTAAAGCTTGGGGAATAGCTCGAGAGAAGATTATCCATCTAATCAACGGACTACAAGGGTGAGTTTTTATGACTCTTGCTTTTCGTTTATATTTTCGTATATACATAGCTCGATCGATCCTCGTAGGGATTCAGATCGAATTAATTTTCGTTTTACCGCTTCCGCTGGGCCTTCGTTTTTAGGCACCGAATCCCAACAGTGGTATCGGAGCGTAGGTCTTGCGATCGTATATACGATATTGGCATTTGGAATGCTTGATTAGATGGTGAATGATTTGGAATCATTATAGTCATAATCGTGGTATATATTTTTACGTTCGTTGTAGTTATATTTTTCGTAAGTTTATGTCTAAATATAAATCTTAATTTCTTGTAAATATGATTTATATTGAAGATATGATGTTGAAAAATATTGATATTGGATATCCGGTCGAAAATCGAGCTCCGAATCGTCGTCGGACGACTTTTCGGACAAAGGGCAGGAAGCTGCCAGGGTGACTCGGCCGTGTCCGTGACACGGCCGTGTCAGCGATCCCAAAGTGCCACGCGAGACCCGACCGTGTCGAGACACGGGCCGTGCCGCCGAGCCGCCGAGCGTGACTCGGCCATGCCGACCGATCACGGAAAGATGCCGGCAGTGACTGGCCATGGCAGCCAATTTCGTCCCCGCCGATTTTTCCGTATTCTTGAAAATTAATCTCCCGCATGTTAAATTGGATTTAATATGATTAAAATGATTTATGGTATTTCATTTTATAAGGGAAATTTGATTAATTGGAATATTTATGGTCGACCGAATTATTTTGAACGTTATTATATTACCGATTGTGTGAATCGATTGGATCGGTTCGTATTGTTGATTGGATCAATGTATCTCTACGCTTTCCATTTATTTAGTATTTATTGAATGAATGCTTTTGAATGGGGATGTGGTTCGTGGACTTAATTTTTGAATCGTTCATTTTATTCGATTGGGTTGTAAAGGCCGTTTTGAGCCTATTTATTTTACTAGAAATATTTGTATCTAGGATGCAATTTTTCAATGTAAAATTTATATGTAATGACGAAGACCGGATGAAGATCCGTTTCGAGAAGACGAAGATTCAAGATGAAGACTTGTAATTAGATTACGGAGTTTTTGTTTTCTAGGAACGGTCCATGAACCACATGTTGGTAGCAACTAGGTTGTGAATGGTTGTTTCATATTGTATGAATGCCACAAACGCGCTTAAATGAATTAATGTGCAAAGTGTAACATTAATCGCGATAATTCTCCCACAACAAATAATTAAGTTTATAAGGTTTCAAGGTTTTCCTTCCCTCCATCGAGTTTTCGAGAAATTGAAATCCAAACCGGATGTGCTATGCTTCCGAGTTATCGGGGTAGTCGTTCGGGGAGGACGGATAAATTACCGGGAGCGCATTGGATGCCTTCGGTTGGAGCAAATTTTATCCCTAGAAACCTCATAGGTTGCCGGATAAGAAGCAATTGTGAAACTGATTTGCGTCGATGGTATAAACTTAACTTGTTCACGAACCATAGAAACCGTATAGGTTGAGGGGAGTGAACAAGGGGAAAAAGAAGATCGAATCATCCATTAGATGGGTTGGTGTTGGACACCACTTTATGAAAATTAATAGACTAGAAACCTGTTCGGTTGCCCTCTATTAAGATTCATAAAGAACTCGATCACCACTATGAAGTAGAGCGACGATACTTCCGGTTTTCACATGGGAGTGTGTTATTCCGATAAAAATAGTGGGAGCTGGGTAACAAGAATAGAAAAGACCTTAATTCTATACTCAGATCATAATATAACAAGTCACTAATTAATCTGTTATACTTAATGCAGACAAATCTCAATATGACAATGAATCCACTCGCAATTCTACTCGAAAAGAACACCTTAATGGGACCTAACTTTGTGGATTGGCTCCGCAATCTGATGATTGTCCTCAGTATAGAGGCACTGGGATACGTCTTGGAGACGGACATTCCGGCGCCTCTGTGGGACCCGAGCCAATCTGTAAGAGATTGAAAACCACTAAAAGTGGGTTAAGGATGATGTGAAAGTCCGTGCTTATATGATGGCTTCCATGTCTAATGAGCTTCAGAGAGCTCATGAGAAAATGACTTCTGCTAGGCAGATTCTATCTCACTTAACCGAGCTTTATGGTGAGCACAGCAGAACTGCAAGATATGAGATATCCAAGCAACTGTTCGGTGCAAGGATGAAGGAAGGTGAGAAGGTTGGGGAACACGTCCTCAAAATGATATCCATGATCGAGAGATTGGAGGCTCTTGATTTTAAAATGGATACTTCTCTCAAACCGACCTTATCCTACAGCCTCTCCCCGATTCCTTCTCAGCTTGTTATGAACTTCAACCGCAATGAGATTGCATGTAACTTAGCCGATAATGAACAACTGGTAACCGCTTAGTCTCGATGAAGACCCCATGGATGAAGGAGTCTCGCACTTGTGATTTCTTTTGACTTCTAAGTCTAACAATAAGAAGAAAAAGACCAAGAAGCGGATGGACCACAAGCTAAGGACCTTAAGGGTAAGGGCAAGGCCCCGATGGTTCCAAAGAACAAGAAGAAGAAGGATGCTTGTCTCAAGTGCGGTGAGTCGGGCCACCGGGTTAGAGACTGCTCGATTCTTCATGGCACTTCGTGTACGTAACTTTTAGTTTTGGAAACAAATTGTTCGCCATCGTATTTTCTACTTCTGATAATCTGGATTCTCTTGCTCTTTCTCATAGTTGTAACGTGAATAAGGATCTAGAACAAGGTAGGAAGCTTGGAGTGGAGAAGTTATGATCACAGTCGGAAGCGGGCATAGTGTCGAGGCGACCGACATAGGATCACTTCTTTTGGGTTTAGAATCCGGCTTTGTTTTGACTTTAGAAGATGTACTTGTTTTGCCCAAGGGGCACAAAAACATTGTATCCATTCCGGTCATGGACCGAAAAGGCTTTTCATTTTTCATTGGTGATGGTTCCTGCAAAATTTATTTCAGAAATAAACTAGTGGGTACTGCTACATTGTTGAATGGATTGTATCGTCTAAATCTCAGCAACAAAGTAGTTGTGAATAACTATGACTAGAAAACGTGGTAGGGATGAAACCAATCAAGTTTTGAAATGGCATCTTAGACTTGGTCATGTTGGTTAGACCAAGGTTTACAAGATGGAAAAGGATGGACTTATGGGTCCATTGGGATCGGATCCCTTTCCTACTTGTGAATCTTGCCTTAAAGGTAAAATGACTAAGTCCCCCTTCACAGGGACTTTTGAAAGAGCCGCTGATAAACTGGGATTAATCCATACCGACGTATGTGGTGCTTTGGAAGCAGCACGTGACGGATATAAATATTTCATTACGTTTACAGATGATCATACTAGGTATGGTTATGTATACTTAATGAAACATAAATCCGAGGCCTTTGAGAAATTCCAGGAATTCAAGGCCCTAGTCGAGAAACAAACTGGTAATCATATCAAAGCACTTCGGTCGGACCGAGGTGGCGAGTATATGAGTACGGAGTTTGACGAGTTCCTTAAGGAACATGGAGTAGTTTCACAACTAACACCTCCAGGTACTCCTCAGTTAAATGGTGTGACAGAAAGAAGGAACCGGACCTGTTGAACATGGTCCGTTCCATGCTAGGCTATCTTGACTTGCCGATTTACTGGGGGTATGCACTCGATCGCCGCGTATATCTTGAACAGATGTCCTTTCAAATCCGTTCCTAAAACTCCACATGAGATGTGGGAAGGAAGGAAACCAAGTCTTAATCATATTAGGATTTGGGGATTTCCGCCTATGTCAAGAAGACTAAGGTGGAAAAGTTGGAAGCTAGGTCTCGAAGGACGTTTCATTGGATTCCCGTCTCGGGACGATGGGATATCTATTCTACATGCCCGAAGATCGAAAGATCGTTGTTGCTTTACAAGCACACTTCTGGAAGATGAGTTCATTCAGAAGGCGGAGCAGTAGAAGTATTTCTTTGGAAGAATACAATGAAACTCCTAAGGAGACACTGTGCAAGAAATTGGAACCGAACCTTCAAACACAAGTACAACCACCTAGTAGGTCTAGTAGGGTGTCTCAATTACTCGAGAGGTATAGTTTTATGCACTTGGAGGAACCGGGTTTCCTAGAGGTTCCAAGTGATAAACAAGAGACCGACCTACGACCAATGACCTAGCAATGGTGGATGTAGACTCCATGAAATGGATCAGAGCATCTTCATGTAGTTGGGACCTTCATTTTGATGAGACGGTCAAAGAGTTTGACTTTGTTCAAAATGAAGAGGAATCTTGTGTATACAAGAGGGTTAGTGGGAGCAAGATCACATTCTAAGTACTATATGTAGATGACATTCTACTAATAGGGAATGATGTGGGGATGCTCGATGGGAAAGCTTGGTTTTCGAGTAATTTCTCCATGAAAGACTTGGGAGAAGAAACCTATATTCTTGGGATTCGATTCTACTGGGATAGATCGAAGAGAATGATAAGTTTTTCCCAAGCCCTCTATATAGATTAGATCTTAAAGAGGGTTCCTTCCGATGCGACATGGAATAAAACTCTCCTTGAAGATGTGTCCTCAAAGCGAGGAAAAACGAAAGGAAATGAGTTATATACCATATGATTCGGCAGTGGGTAGCCTTATGTATGCTATATTGTGTACGAGACCTGACTTGCGCATGCTGTAAGTGTGGTGAGTAGGTTTCAGGCAAACCCAGGTAGGGAACATTAAGACTACCGTAAAAGAACGTTCTCAAGTACTTTAGAAGGACTAGAGATATGGTTCTTATATATGGCGGTGGAGAACTGAATGTGATGGGATTCACTGTATTGAACTTCCAAGGACATAAAGACGATTCTATGTCTACTTCTGGCTACATTTACTCTTAATGGAGGAGCAGTATCTTGGCATAGTGCCAAGAATAGCGCGACTGCTAATTCCACCTGTTAGGCTGAGTATAAAGCGGCCTCGGAGGCCTCCAAAGGAAGAATTTAGAAGTTACTGGGTAAACTTCACGTGACACCTGGTGCTGCGCTGCCGGAGCAGTAGCACAGGCCTAGGAGCCAAAGTTTTCATAACAGTTTCAAACATATTGAGAGAGAGTAGAATCTTGTAAGAGCATTCGTTCGCAAAGAGATACATTGAGCTGCATAGAGTAGAGTCAGCCGACTACGTCGCTGATCCACTGACCAAGCCACTTTCTCAGACTAGCTTGGAGCGCCATCTGGAGAACATGGGTATTAGATACCATAGTGTGCGGCATTGAGTGCAAGTGGGAGATTGTTAGGAGTATGCCCTCGAATGCCACTCAGAGGTTGTTGAGTGAGGGCATTGTACTTGTAATTATGTAAACCATTTATATAAGGCAAATAAATGTTTCTTTTTTTACTGGTAGTTACTGGCATTCCTAACTCGTAAATAAACATATAGAAATTAGTCCGTGTATTTGAGAGAAAAACGTTCCACTCCTTATTGGATAAGGGGGTCGGCACTGGAAAGGTTATAGCTCAAATACTTAATCGTTCGCAAGTCAATGAAACTTGACTGGGCGTTAAGTTTATGTGAAGACTTGTATGACGTGTTCTTTGACATGGAGAGTGCCTGTCGAACACTAATGGTTAGTGGGAGCACACGTTATAGGTATGCTAATTAGATTAGTATACTCGAACCGACTCACCCTCGATTCGTCACACGGATTTCACTCCGGGACAGTCAATGACGGAATCGAAAGGTTGTGATAGGTATTCGTGAACCTTCGACTTGAGGATTTAGGGATGTGCTTGTGACGTCAAGATTTTCATTAGAGTAGTTCGACCCTATAAACCGGAAGGCGGGGGTCAACCTCGACGTGCATCTTGACGGGCAAGTAGCAGGTCCTACTGAATACCAAGATAGAATTCTTTCCCCTGTTAGTGAACGGGTTATATGTCCTATGCGGTTATTGGCAGATGAGATCATAAGTCTTTGGCCAAAGCATTGGAGCTAGCTGTATTAGATACACGAGAGCTCGATGATCTCGATTTGCATTAACGCATGCATAGCGTCAAGTACAGATAGGTTTTGACTGACCGTGACCCTATAACTTGATCGGGACATTTGAAGGAAGGGTTTATACGTATACTGGTATTCACGACAGAATGGTTCTTGAATGATCCCAATCATTCGTTCTAAGTTGGGGTACGGTGTAGGCCACCAGGCTGGCTAGGTGGTGCTACTACTCTTTGGTTCCTCCCATTGATGACTGAGACGGACCTACCGAGTCGCGCATTAGGATTGACGACGGAATGAATCAAGCTTAATTCTCTCATTATGAATATTAGATATTGGATATCTAATTCGGGACATTGGATGTTTAAATTGATTTATTGGATAAATTAATTTACAACCTAATAAATTAAATAAATTACTGGGTGATTAATTTAATTCATAGATATAACTATTTCTTGGAGAAATTAATTATGTTATTATGTATTTGATATGATTAATTAATTGGATTAATTGATCGATATAAATACATCGGAACGGAATCGGAGTTTATCTGTTGTGGACTCACGGGAGTCCGAAACGAACCGAACTCGTCCTATTTCTTCATCATGGCCGCCCCCCCTTCCACACACCTTGACAAGACTTTGATTTTTAAATCAATTGGAATCTTGATTAGGTGTTTAATGAATAGATATTTGATATCTTTTTCAAGGTGGGGTTAACATGAGTTGTTCTCATGTGGAAAGGAATTGAATAAGAAGAGAAGACTTGTCACTCTCTTGAAAAAAATGAGCTATCCGTGAGATACATTGAGAGAGAGAGAGAGAAAGTGAGACTTTGAGTTCAACCACTTATCTTCATCTTCTTCTTCAACTTGTTCTTGGTGATTCTTGGAGAAAAATCAAGAAATAAATGAGAGTTGAGTTATACACTTAGAGTGTGATAATCTCATATTGGAAGCTTCATCACTTAGCTCTAGCCGTATCCTCGGAGGATAGCAAGGTGATCGTCGTTCCGGTCGTTTCTCCGGCGCGTGGAAAGTAGAGACGCGGTGCTTTCGGCGTTGGATCATTCAAGAGCTTGGAGCGGATTGAATTGAAAGGAGATCGCCTAAAGCTTGGGGAATAGCTCGAGAGAAGATTATCCATCTAATCAACGGACTACAAGGGTGAGTTTTTATGACTCTTGCTTTTCGTTTATATTTTCGTATATACATAGCTCGATCGATCCTCGTAGGGATTCAGATCGAATTAATTTTCGTTTTACCGCTTCCGCTGGGCCTTCGTTTTTAGGCACCGAATCCCAACAGGTTGTCGCTCAGCAATTTCCTTAGCAGCAGGCTCACACGGGAGACTTCTCTCGATTAATTCGGCCAGAGTGGCGCAATGATGATTGAGCAATTGCATATGGGTCATCATGACCGGCATAAAAGTGAGTGGATCAACCCAAACATCTTCCGATCGAGCTGAGTCCTGGGTACGACTTCCTGGCAGTGAGTGATTATTTCCCGGATTTTGGCCCGCACCGCGGCCTCTCCCCGTGCATCCCCTGACAGCTCTCTCCATACTGAAGTAGGAAGGTCGCATGATAATCATAGATATCGTATGAGTACCGCATTATGTTTTACGTCATGAAATGATGAAAATGAGCATACACGCTCTAACACAGTGATTACACGAATGATTAACTGAGGTGACATGATTATCTGATGATATGGTTATCTTGAACAAGTTAACAAAATTAATGATATGATCCTCAAGATTAACAACTGAGTGATGAAATGAATTGAGTGATTAATGAGTTAACATGATCAACATGATTACAAATGAAAATGATAAATGAGGAAATCTTCCTATTCTTTGGTCTGAAGGGCTCGGCTCTTGCACAGGTCACACGTGATGCGAAAGTCCAATGATACTAGTCTGATGAACGATGATTTCAAATGAGACATGACTCGGAAGGTAGTATTCAAAACCACGCTCCGATACCAACTCTGTAACACCCCAAACTAGGCAGATATTACAGTGTTGTGGACCCCCGACTAGGACCCACCAGGCGAATGAAAATTAATTAATTAAGTAATATAATTGTAGTACCGAACCACATTATATCATCAATTACTCCGATGAGGAGTTTCATTATAACACACCCAAGATAATACCGAATACATGTATATTTTATATGAAGATAAAATACACAACACTGAACGAAACGGAGTATCCAAATGGAAATCTGCAGCGGAAAACAAATGACAACAACATGAATGACTGAAAGGATCGGGGGGCCCTACTAGTATCACTGGGACTCCTTGCAGTCAACGTTCTATTCCCGTGCTTTTGCCTTGCCATGACCTGAAAATAAAATCCCCCAACGGGGTCAGTTACACAGAACAACAATCCTCAAGAGTTGAATAAACACAATCATTTATGCTGTATAAACCACAAGTTCGATCAAAATCTCAAACCGTCGAACACATGCGATCAAAAGTGAATCGGTCAGATTATAACCCAATCCTGTTGAAAACATACGCAATCAAACATGCTGTATGAATCAACTAACGGTACGGCTCAAAGGGTGGCGCCACACTACGCCCGGGATGGAAATGTGTCCGTGCACAAGCCACCAACGAGTATCGATCGAATACACATGTGATCTTGTACCTAATCAATCTCACGAAGTAATCTTCTCGTGTGCACAGTCCAATGTGAGGCCAACAACCAACACACGACTTAATATGTGCCCGACATGAAAATCCTACACATACCAACCGGCACGCCAGTATGACCCGGAATGCCACGAGATAACAAAAATGACATCGAAATCAATAATGACTCACCGAGATGAAATGACAGTGAAATGAATGATAGCTCAATGAAATGATTGGAACCGTCGTTCCTTGTGACTGAAGTGATTAATTGACAATTACAAGTTTCAATACGGTTAATACATTATGAATGAACTATAATTATGAATGAACAACAACGGAAGGAATGAATATCCTTTTAACCGAGTAAGAATTAACTTACTCAACACCGATGAAGAATGTCCTTCCACGAACAACGTCCTAAATGATATTTCGGTCGATCGAACAACCTTGAATAACACAAATACCAACAATCCGTTCAACATACGAATCAAACACGAATATAACTAACTCAAAACGTCGATACGACTAAACCAAGTTCATTGGGGCATTATATCGAACACGTTGAGACCAATCTCCGATTGTTTACAACCAAACCTCAATTATACCAATATCAAATTCCCAAGAAGTGTTTCAAACCGACAAAACATCTTCAATACAATCAAAAATCCAATATGAATATCCAGATTCATGATTTCAACAACAACTAATCGAAAACCCCCAAATCCAACTGAATATTCAAAGTGTTCTTGAATAAACTTTCACTAATCTGATGAATATTCATACATACTCATAATCATATGTATATCTCTTCATACAACATGATTATAACGTCCAAAACATCATATCTCAACACAAAATCGAAATCCAAGAGGTTTGAGAATATTACATTTGAAGATCCAAACACTTTGATTCGATGAACACGCATTAGATCGACAATCCGAGTTTCACAACCGAATGAAGATGATGAAAAATCGAGTATTCAAGCGATTGATGATGAAAATTTCTCCCACAAACTCTCTCTCTCGGAACTAGGATGAAGAAATGGTGAAAAATGAGGAAATCCCTTCGGTCCACTTATATAAATCCCAAGGACGCACGAGCAACCCGCACGACCAAGTGTCCGTGCATCCGGTCGTGCGTGAGGCTTCTGCCGGCTACAGCTCTTAGCACACGAGCGCCGCGCACGAGCAGCAACTCGTGTGGCCTGCTCGTGCGGCCCAGACTCGAACGCTGGGCCTCCTGCCCAGTACAGCCGCAACACACGAGCACCACGCCCGAGCAGTTGCTCGTGTGGCCTGCTCGTGCGGCACTGACTCGACCACTGGGCCTCCTGCCCAACCCATCCGCAACACACGAGCGCCGCGCACGACCAGATGCTCGTGCGGCCTGCTCGTGCGGCACTGACTCGGCCGCTGGGTCTCCTGCCCAGTCTAGCCGCAACGCACGAGCGCCACGCACGACCCGTTGCTCGTGCGGCCTGCTCATGCGGCCCTGCTCGACAAGCAGTTCAGCCTATAACGATGCACCGAGTACAAAAATCACAAAATTCGAGAAGTACGGGGGCAAACGTACGAGTATGACAATATTACGCTGAATGGTGAACACAATTGAATGAGTATGAATGATGAGTGATTATTAATGAATGAAAATCACTGAGTGACAAATATTGATTGATAATTACTGAATAAAAATGACTAAATTACAACCGGGTATTACAAAGCCGAAGTTTCTCCTTCTCTCAAGGTTCCCGCCTTTCGACAACAGGCTCCTGGAGAGCTCTTGCCTCTGGGGTCGGTCGCGGCGGAGCAGAAGGAGCTCGGCTCACTTTTTCCCTTGGCGGAGATGGTTCATGACCCCCGGATTAGACATGGCAATCGCAGCAGGAGGCTCTGGGAAACAAGGGAAACGAATCTCTACAAAAGAAAACAAATGACGAAGTTAATAATCTTCCTCAGTCAAGTCGATCGGCTGGTCAAAGAATATAGCAAAGGTTCGTACCTGGAACCTTTAGATGGCGAGGGTAACGAAACAGCCGAGCAGCCAACCAGCAGGCTTCGTTGTTTCTTTGGCGGGCATCTATACGGTCATCAGGAAGACTTCGTATCTTCTCCCAGACGATCGCAAAGTCAAAAGCGAGGTCGCCTGCCACCGAAACAATGACACCTGCAAAAAGAAGGCCAAAATCAGATCAGTTCAGAAAATGTCCGAACAAAGGGAGGGTCTAAATCCTTACTCGGAATCCTCTCCCGAAGGCCAGTGGGAATATCCAACTCGTCATTCAGATTGTCGCTCACTGCCAACTTCCAAACACTGCCGACCCAGAACCACTTTGATGGATCACCCCTCACTTTATTCGGGACTCCAAGAATCACCCGACCTGAGTGACCTTGGATATGGTAGCCGCTGACGGAACCTTTTTGAACCGTCAACTTGAATAGATGTTTCATCTCCAACGGAGACGGTAGACGATACAACCGATATCCACCAAACAAAGTGAAGGTGCAAATGATCTTCATCCAGGCATTTGGCGTCAATTGAAGCAGCGCCACATTCCAGGCGGTCAGCAGATAGGAGAATGCGAATGGCAGTGGGAATCGCAGTCCAGCCTCCATTATCGCCTCATTGACGGCGACCATGCCCTCGGGAGGTTGATCGGCTCGCTCGTTCTCGGCAAGCACGTGGAGGCTGACATCAGAAGGAACATGGAACCTCACCCTCCAATGGTCCAGATCCTTCCTGGTCGCCGAGCTCCCGATCTGGCCAAGGGTTTACGGAGAGCGGCGAGCATCCCGAAACAGCGTCCTCCTTACAGGTTCATAAGGATGGGCGATCGAGCATTCATTGAAGTTAAATTTTGGGAGTGGACCGGCCAATCTCTTCATGAGTTCAGCAAATTCTGTGAAGGCTTTACCGAACGTGCCTTTCCGCTCCCAGTGCGCCACCGCATCTGCCTCTTCCCATTTCAGTGAATGGATCCGCTCGGCCTCCACCGTCTTGGCCGCGTCAGCCTCATTAAAAAGTTCCTCGATCTCCGCAGGCTCAATCCCGACGTGGATGGCCTCGGCGGCGGTGTCCTCATGGAAATCCGCGGAAGGTTCATCCCGGGCGGTCAATGCCCCGGCGGCAGAGGTACAACCCGCCTTGTGCACATCTGGTCTTCCTCCGGACATATTCAAAGAGAAAGGATGGAGAAGGAGTTTTGGTTCTTACCTAAAGTCTGAGTTGAATGACGATCGTCACACGAAGCTTCAAAGGAAATCAGCTATGTCTTCTTCTCAGGAAGAAATACATAAGGGTTTTTTCACTGTAACTCCAGTCCTTTTTATAGGCAAGAGCGGGGGAACTGCAACCGTCAGATAGGCCACATTTAATGCTGCCCTCGAATCCTGCGTACGCATCGTTTCGAGGGCACGCCAAAGGATAGCCTGACAAAAACTGTCGGACTCCCCCAATCGCATCACAACACGTACCCCCGTAGAGTTTCGAGCCTGCTATTATTTCCCGCTCTTTTCAGCGACCGAGTGGATCGTGCAAATTCAAAATCAGTCTGTTCGAGAGTCGATCGTCTGTTCCACAAAATGCTGAGTCACTAGTCTAAGTCAAGCGATCGCCAGTAGAACCACCTCACCCCACGTCTCCAACATCGGAGCGAGCTGGGGGGCAATTGTTGTGCGGTAATTTACACGCCTCGACGGCGATCGGCATAAGGGCCGAGCGACCGAGCCAGCATCAACTGGTCCAAGGCAGACTTACCAAACGAAGATCCCAGAGCGAGTCCAAGTTTCGAGCGATCGACATCCAGGGCGATCGTCTCTTGGCACCCAGCGATCAACTTTGGCGCTCGGCCAAGGACGACCGCCTCATGCCACGTGTAGAGCCAACATCCGTCAAGTTAGCGAAGACCGAATCTCGGGATAGAGGCCTACGTGTAGATCCGGAAAAGACGCCGTAGGAAATGGATCTCTGACTCCAGCCCATCAACAGCTATCAGCAACAAGGACCCATCAACAGCTATCAACAACAAGGACTGCCTCACCTACCGACAAACTCGCCGAAAGGTCCTAGGTGGGACCTCCCAAGACAGCGACTCAGGACGCGTGTAGTCTTCTCATTGGTTCGTGCATCCGGCTGCCAGCAGCTGCCGCGGACTTTAAGGAGACCAACCCATGTGCTAAAGGCGATCGCCCGCTTATTATAATACAGCAAAGGTGATCGCCCAGCTACCTCCGCTCCTATAAATAGGAAACCCCCAGCAACTGGAAAAGGGTTCACACAAACTGTTATTTTCATACGAGAGTTTAGCTAATTCACATAGTGAGAGACAGTCGATTTCTCACAGTTGACACAACACTCCATCGTTGTTACAAGAATTCACAGAGCATCAACTCTGGTTCTTCCGGCAATCATCAGCACTCAAGAGCTAGATAACTAGGGTCTTTACACTCATTGTAATTGTACTCTAACATTAATATTTGTACTCCCAAGTATTCATATTAATAATATCTCGCGAGAGCATTCAAGCCCGGGACTAACAACCCCGGCAAATCTTGTGTTATTTACATTCCGACGGACATGCTCTCGCATTTTGTTTGTTACTCATTCATTCCAGCAATATAATATATTTTGGGTAACAACACTCTCGATCATGGATTTAATTTTGAGGACGTGTTCCCCAACCTTGTCACCTTCCTTTATCCTTGCACCGAACAGTTGCTTGGATATCTCATATCTAGCAGTTCTGCTGTGCTCACCATAAAGCTCGGTTAAGTGAGATAGAATCTGCCTAGCAGAAGTCATTTTCTCATGAGCTCTCTGAAGCTCATTAGACATGGAATCCATCATATAAGCATGGACTTTCACGTCATCCTTAACCCACTTTTCGTGGTTTTCAATCTCTTCCTTATTGGCTCGGGTCCGCACAGGAGGCGCCGGAATGTCCGTCTCCAAGACGTATCCCAGTGCCACTATACTGAGGACAATCATCAGATTGCGGATCCAATCCACAAAGTTAGGTCCCATTAAGGTGTTATTTTCGAGTAGAATTGCTAGTGGATTCATTGTCATATTGAGATTTGAGTCTGCATTATGTACGACAGATTAATTAGTGACTCGTTTAATTATGTTCTGAGTATAGAACTAAGGTCTTTTCTATTCTTGTTACCCATCTCCCACTATTTTTATCGGAACAACACACTCCCATGTGAAATCCGGATAAGGTCGGTTTGGAGAGAAGTATCCATTTTAAAATCAAGAGCCTCCAATCTCTCGATCATGGATATCATTTTGAGGACGTGTTCCCCAACCTTCTCACCTTCCTTCATTCTTGCACTGAACAGTTTCTTGGATATCTCATATCTAGCAGTTCTGTTATGCTCACCATAAAGTTCGGTTAAGTGAGATAGAATCTGCCTAGCAGAAGTCATTTTCTCATGAGCTCTCTGAAGCTCATTAGACATAGGAGCCATCATGTAAGTACGGACTTTTATGTCATCCTTAACCCACTTTTTGTGGTTTTCGATCTCTTCCTAATTTGCTCTGGTCCGCACAGGAGGCGCCGGAATGTCCGTCTCCAAGACGTATCCCAGTGCCTGTATACTGAGGACAATCATCAGATTGCGGAGCCAGTCCACAAAGTTAGGTCCAATCAAGGTGTTCTTCTCGAGTAGAATTGCGAGTGGATTCATTGTCATATTGAGAGTTATGTGTGCATTAAGTATAACAGATTAATTAATGACTCGTTTAATTATGTTCTGGGTATAGAATTAAGGTCTTTTCTATTCTTGTTACCCAGCTCCCACTATTTTTATCGGAACAACACACTCCCATGTGAAATCCGGAAGTATCGTCGCACTACTTCATAGTGGTGATCGAGTTCTTTATAAATCTTAATAGAGGGCAACCGAACATGTTTCTAGTCTATTAATTTTCATAAAGTGGTGTCCAACACCAAAACATCTAATGGATGATTCGATCTTCTTTTCCCCTCTGTTCACTCCCCTCAACCTATACGGTTTCTATGGTTCGTGAACAAGTTAAATTTATACCATCGACGCAAATCAGTTTCACAATTGAATCTTATCCGGCAACCTATCAGGTTTCTAGGGATAAAATTTGCTCCAACCGAAGGCATCTAATGCCCTTCCGGTAATTTATCCGTCCTCCCCGAACGACTACCCCGATAACTCGGAAGCTTAGCACATCCAGTTTGGATTTCAATATCCCGAAAGCTCGATGGAGGGAAGGAAAACCTTGAAACCTTATAAACTTAATAATTTATCGTGGGAGAATTTTCGCGATTAACGTTACATTTTGCACATTAATCATTTAAGCGTGTTTGTGGCATTCATACAATATGAAACAACCATTCACAGCCTAGTTGCTACCAACATGTGGTTCATGGACTGTTCCTAGAAAACAAAAACTCTGTAATCTAATTACAAGTCTTCATCTTGAATCTTCGACTTCTCGAAATGGATCTTCCTCCAGTCTGTAACACCCCGAGATATTGGGAATAATTACAGCGCCGTAAACCCTTTAAGTAAGGATTTACAAGGCTAATTAAAAGAAATGTAAATATAATCCAACAATACCATAGAAATTCAAATTACAAAAATGGCTCCAACTGATCTAATACAACCATATCGAAATGATATTAATAAGACACGCGTACTCGAGTACTGAAAATGAACCAAGAAGACAAATCACAAAAACAACAAACATCACTGAGCTCCTTCGTCGTCACATCGGCATTGTGGCTGTTTCCCCACTCCTCGGCTACCTGAACATCAAAACAAATGTCCACCCCCGAAGGGGTTAGCAAAACGATGCTAGTACAAGTATCATATATAAACAAATCGAATATGCATCAACAATACATAACAAGATACACCACATGGACTTCCGCTAATGGAATCCGACAATGCGAATCCATAAGATTCCATTAACACAGTATGGGTATTCCAACGATCCAGCGCCATCAGCATAGATCCCAAGATGATCCCGTCGGACCAACACGAGGTGGACATCCGATCCAGCGCCCTTAGCATAGATCGTACAACATACACAAAACACAACTCATGCATACATATATGCAAAATTGCTATGTCCATCAACATGAACATACAAACACTAGATAACGAATATCATGACAATTCAACGAAATAAATCCCATGTTCAACAACATGAATAAACCACATGTATACTCAAAATATCAATATTAACAATTTACGATACTTGCCTCAAAGATGGCAAGAACTAATCACTCCAATGATCTCAACACACTCGATGGCCATCTCCTTCGATCAACATAGCAAGCTCGAACCTTAACAAAAGAAATAATATAGAATTCATCTCATGTGGTACGAATGTCTAACAATCCGGTCTCCGGCCGAAAGCTCTAAAAATGTAATCTGCCTGAACTACTTAGCGTACGCTACGTATTCTACGTAACGTGCGCTAAGCCTGCCCGTTAGCATACGTAAACAGCGAAGTCTAGCGTACGCTAACTATGTACTGACGTTCCTCTCTGATCAGCCGACTGACTTGATTGATGACATAACGCACGTTACGTACCAAACGTAGCGTACGTTAACTCATTCCCGATAGCGCACGTTAATATACATATCTTAGCGTGCGCTAACCATGCATGGCAGTTTACTACTGGGCAGAAAACTTGATCTAATGGTGATAAAACTCATGAAATCTTCAGTGTTAATACATGTCATCTCCGTGCATATCATGCTCATACGGTTTGTGAAAGATCTTTACGGATTAAACGCCTACGAGATACAAAGATACGTATAATCATCACAACACCATAAATCATCTTGATCGTCAAGAAAGTATCCTAAGTTCCATTCATTCTATGTCCCAAAACGAATGATTCCATTATGTAAAAACATAAGAACTTGATAATCTCCATAAACTGGTCATAATCGGTTTTAAGCTTCATGAATATGCTAGGAGTTCAAACACTAAAAGGTTCAATAGTTTATACGATGAAGAAGTACCGAAACATCGAAAATATCCTTCTAACACATGATGTTCGACTACTTACGTATATAACCGACTAGATAATCCCAAATCATTATCAACACGTTCTTCAGAATATTACTAAATATTGGTGAAGAATCACCTACCTCAAAGAAGTGAAGAATAAGGAGGAACTTGAAGAAATCCAATTCCGAGGGCTTGCACACCAATCTCCAATGATCTACAACCTTCAAACTCGTGCTAGGATGATGATATGATAGGTTGAGGATGGAGGAAGTAACTTTCTAAGTCTAATAATTCGGATTAGGGAAGTGAAAAGATCTGAAAAATGAAAAAAATGTGTTGTCCTATATATAGAAAAGGGTTATTAGCGCGCGCTAGTCCATATCCATAGCGTGCGCTAACGTCCATACGAAGCTTACTAACTTCACTGTACTCAGCATTTAGCGTGCGCTATCCTCATATCAGTAGCGTGCGCTACCGAGTTGACTTGGCTTTTCCCGAAAGCCGTCCAGGTTCATCCCGACATGATCAGACCAAGATCCGCGGCTGATCTCACCTACCACCCTGTCTTAATCATGCTGACTACGTATAGCATGTGCTAAGGTTCATACATAGCGTGCGCTACGAACCCAACTTAGCGTACGCTACGCTAAGTCGTTAGCGTGCGCTACATGTGCAAAATCACCACTTAGAACACATTCATGCAATCATGCGCTCAACAACACCGGATCATGAAATATGAAGAATAATACTCAGATCAAAATGCAACAAATACAATATCACAAGGTTCAAATACATATCAGAAATCTCGGGTATTACATCCTCTCTCCCTAAAAAGAAGTTTCGTCCCGAAACTTAAGATGAAAACAACTTCGGATACCTAGTCTTCATATTGTCCTCCATTTCCCAAGTGGCCTCTTCAACTCCGTGTCGTGACCATTGTACTTTAACCAAGGGTATTGGTTTATTCCTCAATTGTTTGATCCGACTCTCAAGTATCTTGATTGGTCTCTCTTCGAAGGTGCCGTCATTAGCTATCTTGATCTCATCGAACTCAATGATATGACTGGGATCTGATACATACTTCCGCAATTGGGATACGTGAAATACATTGTGAACGTGACTCAGCGATGGCGGTAAGTCCAACCTGTATGCTAAATCCCCAACTCTCTCGAGGATCTCATATGGTCCGATATATCTCGGACTTAGCTTACCTTTCCTCCCAAAACGGAAAATTCCTCGTGTAGGAGACACCTTTAATAGTACATGGTCCCCAATGTCGAACTCTAGCGGGCGACGACACACGTCTGCATAAGACTTCTGTCGACTCTGGGCAGTCAACAGTCTTTCCCGAATCAAAGCTATCTTCTTTTGAGTCTGAACTATCAATTCTGGTTCAGTTCCAATCAAGTCCGAAGAATCATCCCAGCACAGGGGTGATCGGCATCTTCTCCCGTACAAAGCTTCAAATAGTGCCATCTTAATAGAAGCATGCCAACTATTGTTGTAGGTGAATTCAATCAACGGCAAGTGAACTTCCCAATCAGTTGACCAATCCAAAGCACAAGCTCTAAGCATGTCTTCTACTGTTTGTATAGTCCTTTCGGACTGACCGTCCGTTTGAGGATGATAAGCCGTGCTAAAGTTTAGCTCGGTCCCCAAAGCCCTCTGAACTGCCTTCCAGAAGTGCGACACAAAGCGACCATCTCGATCTGAAATAATGGTCTTCGGAGTCCCATGCAATCTGACTATCTCTGCAATAAATACTCGTGCCAATTTCTCGGGTCCCCATGTATCCTTAATTCCTAGGAAATGATCCGACTTGGTTAGTCGATCAACTATAACCCAAATCATGTTCATTCCCGCCTTGGTCCTTGGCATATTGGTGATGAAATCCATCGAGATATCCTCCCACTTCCACTCAGGGATCGGAAGCGGTTTTAACGTTCCGGCAGGTCGCTGATGTTCAATCTTAACCTGCTGACAAGTCAAACACTTCGAAACGTAATCTGCTACGTCCTTCTTCATATTGCCCCACCAGAAGTTCTGTTTTATATCCTTATACATCTTACTGCTGCCCGGGTGAATAGAATAGGGCGCGTTGTGAGCTTCCTTCAGAATTGTCCGTCTCAAATCATCATCATCGGGAACGCAAAGTCGACTCTGAAATCTCATAACTCCATCATCTTGTCTCACGAATCCTGGGGCCTTTTCTTTCTTTACTTCGTCACATAACCGAAGGATCAGAGAATCGTTCAACTGCTTAGATTTGATTTCCTCGACTAGTGACGAAGTCAGTTCCATCACATATAGTTGCCCTTGGATTCCTGGTGACCATACTTCAATCCCTTCGCGGATTAGTTCTCGTTGAATGCTGGTTTGGGATGTAAGTGCTTACAACACTCGAAGAGAAATAGGTTTACGGCTCAATGCATCGGCTACTACGTTTGCTTTACCCGGATGATAGAGAATTTCCAAGTCGTAATCCTTGATCAATTCTAGCCACCTTCTCTGCCTCATGTTTAATTCTTTCTGACTGAAAATGTACTTGAGGCTTTTATGATCTGTAAAAATCTGACAATGAGTGTCGTATAAATAATGTCGCCAAATTTTCAAGGCAAAGACCACAATTGCTAACTCCAGATCATGAGTCGGGTAATTAACTTCGTACGGTTTCAACTGTCGAGAAGCATAGGCAATCACCTTATCTTTTTGCATCAACACACATCCCAGACTCTGATTTGAAGCATCGCTGTATACCATGAATCCATCAGTTCCATCTGGTAATGCTAATATAGGTGCTGTCGTCAATCTCTTCTTAAGTTCATCAAAACCAGCCCGGTATTTCTCATCCCATGTGAACTTTTGAGTTTTCTGTAACAGCTTAGTGAGCGGACGAGCAATTTTGGAAAATCCCTCTACAAAACGGCGATAATATCCAGCAAGTCCTAAGAAGCTTCGGACTTCTTTCACGTTACTAGGAGCTTCCCATTCCAAGATTGCTTTGACTTTCTTCGGGTCCACCTGAACTCCGTCAGCTGATATCACATGCCCAAGGAAAGTTACTTCCCTAATCCAGAACTCGCATTTGGAAAGCTTCGCATAAAGCTGTTCATTCCTCAAGGTGCTCAAAACCACACGCAAATGCTCGACATGCTCCTCTGTGTCTTTCGAATAGATCAAGATGTCATCAATGAAAACGACCACAAACTTATCTAGGTATTCTAAGAATACCCGATTCATTAATTGCATAAATGCCTCAGGATCATTGGTAAGTCCAAATGGCATCACCACGAATTCACAGTGCCCGTACCGGGATCTGAAAGCAGATTTCGGTATATCCAATTCCTTAATTCTCAACTGATGATATCCTGATCCCAAGTCAATCTTCGAGAATATTCTTGCCCCTTGCAGTTGATCAAACAAGTCGTCGATCCGAGGTATAGGATACTTGTTCTTGATCGTCACATTGTTTAGCTCTCTATAATCAATACATAATCGGAGGGATCCATCTTTCTTCCGGACAAAGAGAACGGGTGCTCCCCAAGGAGAAACGCTAGGTTGAATGTAACCTTTCTTCAATAATTCCTCCAGTTGCTTCTTTAGTTCATACATCTCGGTTGGCGCCATACGGTATGGTGCTCTGGAAATAGGAGCGGCTCCAGGCTCTAATTCGATAGTGAACTCCACTTCTCTCCACGGAGGTAACCCAGGTAGTTCATCAGGGAATACATCAGAGAATTCATTCACAACTGGAATAGATGAGAGCTCTACTCCTTCTTCTTTCTTCATGGCATAGCACCAAAATCCGTGACAACCCTGCTTCAGTAATTTTACTGGTTTCATTGCTTTGATCAATTTTCCCGAGCTTCTCGGTCTCCATCCTCTGAATGAGTGTTCATATCCGTCATCAGCAATGATAGAAATGACTCTCTTTCGGTAATTCAGAATAGCTCCATAACAGTTGAGCCAATCGTCTCCGAGAATCAAATCATCACCATGGATGTCAACTACAATAAGATTCGATGGCCAATCTCTCCCTCCTATAGATACTGGAAAATCTCTAGTTTCTAGGGTTCCTACAATTCTCTCTCCGCTCAGCAAACCCACAACATAAGATTCACAATCAAATAAACACGATATTTTCAAACGATTAACACAGTTCAATGATATGAAAGAATGTGTAGCTCCTGAATCGAATAAGACACTAACTGGTTGCAAAAGGATCTGAATCATACCTGATGCAACAACAGTGTTCTGATCGTCAGATTTCCTCATCTCGTACAAGCGCGGAGGAACGGACCCAGCACTGGATGTCTCTCTCTTCCCAACATTCTGCTGCTGAAATCCACTCTGCTGCGTCTGGTTCACACTTATCTCCTTCGAAACTGGCGCTGGAGTGCGAGTACCAAATGATCTAGTCGCAACTCCGCAAAAAGCCGCACGGTGCCCTTCTTGCCCACAATCGAAACAAGTCACAGAAGATGCGGGGCAATCACGTCGAATATGCCCTGCTCGACCACAATTATAGCATTTCTTTGATGCGTCCGAAACTGCTAATGTTGTTCGGAACTTCTTTCCACCTCGAGAAGGATGTGGAGGTTTCCTAGATGAATAAAATGAAGACTGACCCTTACGGGGCCCACCACTCTTGTTTTCCGAGAAGTTGCCGGTCACTTTCTACTTGTTTGCCTCCATCGATTTCTCCACCGCTGCCTCTTTCATGTCGTAGGGCAGCGCTTTGTCTTGATACTGCCGCAACGTAGTACACTCAAATCCGGACATGTACTGTTGAATCTCCGGCTTCATCCGCATATCGAAATGAAAAATCTTTTCTACCTCCGTTCTGACCAAGTGTCGCACACAAGTCAGCTGATGATTACAAGTTTTGATTAAGTCTGTCACAGATGCTTCCGAACTCTGCGGTGAGAAAAACTCTCGGATTTTTGCCTCTCTAACTGGACGAGGACAATATTGTGCTTCCATCATTAGTTTGAACTCTCTCCAGTCAGCATTATGATTCTCAGGTCGAATATCTTCCCACCAGTCAAAAGCCTCCCCAATCAGAAAATACTGGGCAATAGGAACTTTCCGGTCCTCGGGACAGTTAATACCCACGAATATCTTCTCTAACTCCTTTAGCCAATGATCCCAAGTAAGTGCCTCAGCAGATCCGTCAAATTTTGGCGGGTGCAATTTGACCACCTCAGCAAGCCATCTGTCTCCCCGGTTATCCTCGTGGTGCTGCTGTCCCATCACCGTCTGCATGCGGTGAACTACCTGAGCGAACTGGTTTATCTGAGCCACCACCTGTTGAAGCACTCCCGGCATGTTAGGATTTGCATCGTCATTTGCTGATCCTTGCTGTCCTCCAGAATGGGAATCGGTTCGACTAGCCGATAATTCTGGGGTAGTTGCGGAATCCTCCTGTCTCACATTACCACGTCCGCGTCCACGACCGCGTCCGCGTCCACATCCTCCTCTCAACATACTGTAAACACAATTTCTCAATATCCAGGACAAAATTTTCAAAAGTAAAGCCCGTCAATACTCACAAGACAGAAATTAAGTAAAACAGTAGTATAAGAGATTAGGAGACTTACAACCACGGTCCACATGACGACTTTGGCAGAACAGTGATGTTACGAACGACCCGTAAATCAAATAACGTAAACAGACCCAACTAAAAACCCAACTGCCAAGATATCCATGAATCTTAGCTCTGATACCATATTCTGTAACACCCCGAGATATTCGGAATAATTACAGCGCCGTAAACCCTTTAAGTAAGGATTTACAAGGCTAATTAAAAGAAATGTAAATATAATCCAATAATACCACAGAAATTCAAATTACAAAACCGGTTCCAACTGATCCAATACAACCATATCGAAATGATATTAATAAGACACGCGTACTCGAGTACTGAAAATGAACCAAGAAGACAAATCACAAAAACAACAAACATCACTGAGCTCCTTCATCGTCACATCGGCACTGTGGCTGTTTCCCCACTCCTCGGCTACCTGAACATCAAAACAAATGTCCACCCCCGAAGGGGTTAGCAAAACGATGCTAGTACAAGTATCATATATAAACAAATCGAATATGCATCAACAATACATAACAAGATACACCACATGGACTTCCGCTAATGGAATCCGACAATGCGAATCCATAAGATTCCATTAACACAGTATGGGTATTCCAACGATCCAGCGCCATCAGCATAGATCCCAAGATGATCCCGTCGGACCAACACGAGGTGGAAAAACCCGTCCAATGATCCAGCGCCCTCAGCCTAGATCCCAATATGATCCCGTCGGACCAACACGAGGTGGACATCCGATCCAGCGCCCTTAGCATAGATCGTACAACATACACAAAACACAACTCATGCATACATATATGCAAAATTGCTATGTCCATCAACATGAACATACAAACACTAGATAACGAATATCATGACAATTCAACGAAATAAATCCCATGTTCAACAACATGAATAAACCACATGTATACTCAAAATATCAATATTAACAATTTACGATACTTGCCTCAAAGATGGCAAGAACTAATCACTCCAATGATCTCAACACACTCGATGGCTGTCTCCTTCAATCAACGTAGCAAGCTCGAACCTTAACAAAAGAAATAATATAGAATTTATCTCATGTGGTACGAATGTCTAACAATCCGGTCTCCGGCCAAAAGCTCTAAAAATGTAATCTGCCTGAACTACTTAGCGTACGCCACGTACTCTACGTAACGTGCGCTAAGCCTGCCCGTTAGCATACGTAAACAGCGAAGTCTAGCGTACGCTAACTATGTACTGACAGTCCTCTCTGATCAGCCGACTGACTTAACTGATGACATAACGCACGTTACGTACCAAACGTAGCGTACGTTAACTCATTCCCGATAGCGCACGTTAATATACATATCTTAGCGTGCGCTAACCATGCATGACAGTTTACTACTGGGCAGAAAACTTGATCTAATGGTGATAAAACTCATGAAATCTTCAGTGTTAATACATGTCATCTCCGTGCATATCATGCTCATACGGTTTGTGAGAGATCTTTACGGATTAAACGACTACGAGATACAAGGATACGTATAATCATCACAACACCATAATTCATCTTGATCTTCAAGAAAGTATCCTAAGTTCCATTCATTCTATGTCCCAAAACGAATGATTCCATTATGTAAAAACATAAGAACGTGATAATCTCCATAAACTGGTCATAATCAGTTTTAAGCTTCATGAATATGCTAGGAGTTCAAACACTAAAAGGTTCAATGGTTTATACGATGAAGAAGTACTGAAACATCGAAAATATCCTTCTAACACATGATGTTCGACTACTTACGTATATAACCGACTAGATAATCCCAAATCATGATCAACACGTTCTTCAGAATATTACTAAATATTGGTGAAGAATCACCTACCTCAAAGAAGTGAAGAACAAGGAGGAACTTGAAGAAATCCAACGCCGAGGGCTTGAACACCAATCTCCAATGATCTACAACCTTCAAACTCGTGCTAGGATGATGATATGAGTGGTTGAGGATGGAGGAAGTAACTTTCTAAGTCTAATAATTCGGATTAGGGAAGTGAAAAGATCTGAAAAATGAAAAAAACGTGTTGTCCTATATATAGAAAAGGGTTATTAGCGCGCGCTAGTCCATATCCATAGCGTGCGCTAACGTCCATATGAAGCTTACTGACTTCACTGTACTCAGCATTTAGCCTGCGCTATCCTCATATCAGTAGCGTGCGCTACCGCGTTGACTTGGCTTTTCCCGAAAGCCGTCCAGGTTCATCCCGACATGATCAGACCAAGATCCGCGGTTGATCTCACCTACCACCCTATCTTAATCATGTTGACTATACATAGCGTGCGCTACGAACCCAACTTAGCGTACGCTACGCTAAGTCGTTAGCGTGCGCTACATGTGCAAAATCACCACTTAGAACACATTCATGCAATCATGCGCTCAACAACACCGGATCATGAAATACGGAGAATAATACTCAGATCAAAATGCAATAAATACAATATCACAAGGTTCAAATACATATTAGAAATCTCGGGTATTACACAGTCTTCGTCATTACATATAAATTTTACATTGAAAATTACATCCTAGATACAAATATTTCTAGTAAAATAAATAGGCTCAAAACGGCCTTTACAACCCAATCGAATAAAGCGAACGATTCAAAACTAAGTCCACGAACCACATACCTATTCAAAAAGCATTCATCTAATAAATACTAAATAAATGGAAAACGTAAATATACATTGATATAATCAACAACACGAACCGATCCAATCGATTCACATAATCGGTAATATGAAAACATTCTTCGGTCGATCACAAGTATTCTAATAAATCAATTTTCCCTTATAAAATGAAATATCATAAATCATTTTAATCATATTAAATCCAATTTAAAATGTGGGAAATCACTTTTAGGAATACATGAAGAAAACAAGCCCGAAACGGGTCCGAAATGGGCTTAACCACGCCCGAAAACAACATTGGGCAGCAGTAGGGCTGCCTAGCAGCCCTGGGCCGCGGCCCCTAGAGCCTAGGCCGCGACCCCTAGTCCAGTACCCACACAGGCGGGCTGCAACAGCCCTGGGCCGCGGCTCCCGAGCCCTGGGCCGTGGTCCCCTGCTTTCGGACCCCTCCCGGACCGTCCAACGGCTATTCGGGGCTAGTTTTTCGACTGGATATCCAATATCTATATTTTCCAATATTCATATCTTCAATATAAATCACATTTCCCAGAAATTAAGATTTATATTTAGACATAAACTTACGAAAAATATAACTACAACGAAACGTAAAAACATATACCACGATTATGACTAAAATGATGTAGGTCACAAGTCGTCCAGGAACAAGTCTAGAAGGGGGGGTGAATAGACTTGTTGAAACTCTTAAACTCTTTTTCACGAAGAGTGAGTTTCTTCAGCTGATAGGTAAACAAATGACTTGGAGTCGTTTGTTCTTCAATATATGCGGAAGTCAGCTGATGACGAATAAAAAGCAACTAATGAAACACTTAACAATGAATGCAGCAGTTAAAGTATGATGCAATAACACAGTAAAGTACGCAGGCAATTATAGTGGTCTCATAGGTGGGGTAATCCTCTACTAATCCACTTTTCTCCAAACCAGTTGGAGATGAATTCACTATAATTCTCAACCAGTGATA
Source organism: Orobanche coerulescens (assembly GCA_033398695.1). Lineage (NCBI taxonomy): Eukaryota > Viridiplantae > Streptophyta > Magnoliopsida > Lamiales > Orobanchaceae > Orobanche > Orobanche coerulescens. The sequence continues at coordinate 109,913,138 of CM065816.1, read as the reverse complement.
AATATTACAGTGATTCAAACAAAACTACAACAGCTTCCAACCAGTGGAAATCCGTGCCATTATACCACACTTGACTGCCTTGCACCTCTTGATCCTCGATCCTTGGATGCCATTAGAGTCTCTTAACTTCAACCAGTGAAGTACCCCGAACTCAGGATTATAGACAAGAGTTTTTGTCTTCTCCAACTAAGAGCTTCTTTAAGTATGAACTTTTAGAACCGCTCTTTTCTCGATGCTGTATTTCGCTTTTTGATAGCTTGCATGCTTTGATCGCTTGAAAGTATGTTAGCACCGATTATCGTAAGGTAAGGTTGTGTGCTTAGCTTCAAATCATTGGAAATATATAGAACACGATCTATGAGCTTTTCCTTATAGCCGTTGCAAGTCTTTTGAACAAATCCGTTCGTTGGAGGGAGACTTCTTTGTTAAATCTTCTCTAAACGTTGCAAGGCTGGATTCCCATATTTTAATCTATCTTCCGACCGTTGTGAAGACTCTGCATGTGATGCGCCGAATCTTTTGAATATAAAACGATTAAAGTCTTCAAGGTGGGTCTGGATGATTTATTTAAATCATATCTCTTGCGGGAATCACTCCAATTTGTCTCTTCACGTTGCATGTGACTTTCCGTAATACTTGACTATTCAACGCATGCTGACGTGGACTTGGAGTACTTGGCTGATCTCGACTAGGCTGATGAGCAGTTAACATCTCTGCAGTCTGGAACTCTCTGATGTTCACTGTTTGTGACTTAACTGATCAGGTGACTTGTCTGAGGTACCTTGGCTGCAGTCTGGTCAAACATCCCTGATAATTTTTGTTGACCAGAACTACTCTGACTTGACTCGGCTGATCCTCTCTGATGGACTTAGCTGTGCCGATTTTTAGCCTAACTTTTTTTTGGTCTATAGAAGATACTCATTTGGTTCTTCTTTACATTTTGCCAAGTTTTATACTTAACATATTTGGCCTATGGAAGATACTCATTTGGTTCTTCCTTACATTTTTGCCAAGTAATAAACATTTGACTTTATATTAATGACATCATCAAAATCTAACAAGTATTCCTAACAAATTCCCCCTATTTTGATGATGGCAAAACTTTAAACAAGTAATCAAATGATCAAGTCTGCACTTAAGTGCAAGACACAAACTAAAGTCAGTCTAATTTTTTGAGACAACTGGGAATTGTCATTCAAAAAGACTGTTATTAATTTTACAAGTACATGGCTGAATTTTACAAGAAAATTTTCAAGTACATAAATCATTATAAGTACAAAAAGTATGTGAAAGTCATCTGCCTCTTCCTCTGCCTCTTCGAATAGGCTGTTTGGCAGGTCAGAAGGGTTTAGCTCCGATTGGTCTTGTCTTGACTGGGGCAAGACCATACTTCCTTTTCACGACAAGAGCTGCGAAGGCTTGCTCTTCTTGGGATGAAAATTTGTTCTCAAGACATAGCTTCTTGATTTTCCTTTGTAGCGCAAGTTCATCCAATGCACCTCCTCTTTCCAAAGTAGGAGGAACTTTGGCACTAAATGGAGGGATCATGGGATAAGCGTTTAGTTTCTCAGCATGTTTCTTCAGAATAGCCCAGAGTTGTGGATGAGCTTCTTCCATGAAATTTATGAAGATTTGTTGTGGGGAGAGATTATCATCCTGGAGTATTTCCCAGATGTAGTAGTCTCTGATAAACTTCTTTCTTGTAGATCCCCACATTTCCAGAGCTTCATATGGAACAAAATCCTCCACAAACCACAACGCCTTTCCTTCCCACTCTAGAGTAGGCTCAAAACCTCCTCTAGTCCTCCTCTTCTTGCCTTCAGGCTGGTCAGCCTGTTCTTCTGGATTGGCTCCTCCCTTCCTCTTGGCTGAGGATGTCCCAGCAATGATCATCTGGATATCCTGCCTTTTCTTCGATCTAAACTCCTTCCCTATCTATTCTTGATCATTTCCTTCCCCCTGCATTCTCTCTTCCCCCTTTTTGCCAGCATCAACTAGGGTAGTCAATTGCGGCTCCATTCTGCTCATCCAATCAGACATGTCAAAAGGCATTCTGTTGTTGGTAGGGGGAGGAGGCTGAGGAACTTCTCTCTGCAGCAAAGTGTCAAGCTTTGCATTGATGCGTTGGAGGTCAGGAGTGACCTGATATGCCAGCAGCTCTCCAATCGTATCTTTCACTATCTGCCTGATCAGCTCAGTCACGGCAGTTGAGATCTGAGCTAGTGGAGAGTGCTCGCCTGAGCCTTCTGCAATTGAAGCACTGGACTGCAAGCTCCAATCTGCAGCTGGTACTCCAGATGGGGTCTTCTCTGGGGTCCCTGATCTGGAGTCCTCAGCTAACTCCGCGTCTAGGCTGCTGTACCGGGCAGGTGTCCCAGTCCTATCTGCAGCCTCTTGTGTCGGATCTGGCTCCGGCTCCTTTTCTCCTTCTTCCTTCTCTTGCTCTTTCTCCTTTTCTTCTTGAATATTTTCTTTTTCTTTTTCTTTTTCAGCTCCTTTATCTCCTCCTTCATCACCATCCTCATCATCATCATTATCATCATCATTATTGTCATCATCCTTCCCATCTTTTTCTCTTTCATCATCATTATCCTTTTCATCATCATAATCTTCCTTCTCTCCTTCATCTTTTTCCTGTTCTACTTCTTCTCCTTCTTCTTATTCTTCTTCTTCATTCAATTCTTCTGTCTTCTCAACTTCCTCAGGTTGATTTTCAACTAAAATCTTTTCTTCTTTTCTTCTCTCTTCCTGCTCTTCTTCTTCATCGTCTAAAACAACAACTTCTTCATTTTCTTCTCCATCTACCTCCTCAATCCTTATTTCCTTTTCAACTTCCTCCTCAACAGCTTTCTCATAGGATCCGTCAAAAATACTAAGCATAATGGAATGGATGAACTGGTCCATGTTGGTTTTAAAATTTGACATGAACCAGTCCTCCTGAAGGATCAAAATTGTGTCTGATATTTTACAAAAATCTATCAGCACATCCTCCGTGGATTGGGGATAGTCCCAACCACAAGTATCAATGAAAGCTTGAAGTTTGACAAAAGATAGGGATTTCAAAAATTTCCATTCTTCAAAAACTTCAAGGAACGATTGTTTTAAGGCTAGAGGTTTAACAAGTTGTAATTGTTCGATGGATAGATTGAAAATATTATTTTCAAGTAGGTTAAAGATATAATTGGCTTCAGGGATAGAAATTATTAGACCTGCTTCTTCTTCCTCAGAGATGTAGGCTGGGGTGAGGACAGCCACAATCTGAGTCTCGAGGGTGCCTGGGGCAGGCTGGTCTTCCAGGGTAGGTGACCTGGCTGCAGGGCTAGCATGATGATCTGACTGCTCTTCCTCACTAAACTGTAGTCTCCTGAGCCTCTTGGGAGAGGGTTCTGGTGATGACTGTATGATAGAAGGTCCTTCAGGGGCTGGTCCCCTTCTCTTAAATCGGACTACTATGGGGGTGTTGTCGGACTCGGAGTCTGACTCGACTGCAGTTGGGATGTCGGCTGCAGGTCGGTCCGACTCGCCTGACGAATAATATCTTGGGTAGGGCCTTGTGTCAGGCAGCTCTTTCAACATCTGGGCTGCTCTCCTTGTGCCTCCCAATTTTCTCAGCGTCTCGTGGTCCAGATGACCAAGTCTTTTGTTGGGGTGGAATGGGTCAGTGTTCCCTTCTCCATGCCTGTCTTTTCCAGCATCCAACTCAGTTGCGTTCCGAACGCCAGCTTTGTTTTAAATCTCTTCTCATCAACAAGCCATTCAGCTTTGTTGACTTCTCGAACGAGTTGCCTCAATATGTAATCTGCCCAATCAATTTCTTCATCTTGAATTAGTGCTCCCAGCACCATGAACTTCGCCGACAACATTTTATCATAACTGTCGGCCATCCCCATGATGATTTTGTTGGTTATGTCCAACGCAAAACGATACACCTTTTTAATCTCACTCCTTTTGGCAGTGAGTTTCAGCTTTTCGGGCAAATTCTCCACCTTGATCTTCTTCCAGGTTTCGGCGGCAGACTGCTTGAGAGCTTCGACAGCTATACCGCGGTGCTTCATACCAAACACTGTGCGAATCGAATCACGCGATATGTCGACTTGATTTCCACCAACTGTGCTCCGAATTCTATCTTGAATCAGACAGGCTTCACAATAGAACGCGATAACATCCTCCTTGTACATATGTTGAGGGTTGATGTCCAGGAATGGGTAGATCCCATTGAGCTTCATCGAGTGGATTAGGTTAAGCACGTCGTAATCCTGCAGATTAGCTTCCAATAATCCTTCAAAATCGACGACCAGCGAGAAAATAACCTGGTCCTTGACCGCCTTCAGGTTGACGCCTTCGAAGTATGATTCCATTTCTGCAAATGTATTTGGAGTTCAGTAATTTTTGCTCTGTAAATTTATTTTTGCTCTGTAGATCTAGGATAAGCGTAAAAGGTAAAGTGAAGGGGTTTCTTTCCTTATAAAGAAGATGAAAAGACGTATGGATTAATTTATAATATATTTGAAATGGTGGTACGCCTTTTGAGATTCTTTTGAATTTCAAATTTGAATCGGTGGTCCATTTTAAAATTTGACGGTTGGTTTTGATTGGCCACCGTGGAGGTCGATTTAATAAGCGATTGACACGTGTATTTAAAATGCCACTTGTGAATCGAACATTAATATATTTAAATGCCATTTGTGAACCAAAATTAATATAATAATATTATAAATATGGCAGATAATAATTAAATATTCAGAGGTCGGTTGAGTTTAGAAAACTTAGCTGGTCTGACTTGTTGACTGTTGACCGCTCTGCATCAGGTGAGTTGACTCCATGGACTTCTCACCTGATATTCTGATCAGCTAGGTTCCTTTGTCCGTCTTTCGTCCTCTTGTCTGCATCAGCTAGGATCTGATTTCTTTAATCAGCTGGGTCCGTCCTTTCTCTGAAATGCTTCAGCTTGCTTCAGTACTAGATTCCCAATCTAGTAATCCAAGATCTCTGCTCAGCTCCAAAAATCTTTCTTCTGGCAAGGGTTTGGTAAAGATGTCAGCTATTTGGTAGTCTGTGCTGACTCTTTCAACTCTAACCCTTTTGTTAAGCACATGGTCTCTGATGAAGTGGTGCTTAACATCAATGTGCTTCGTCCTTGAATGCAAAACCGGATTGTTGGTTATTGCAATAGCACTATTGTTGTCACACCAGATAGGAACTTCATTAGCAATGATATTATAATCCCTTAGCTGCTGTCTGATCCATAAAATCTGTGCACAACAGCTACCAGCAACTAGGTATTCTGACTTTGTGATGGAGATAGAGTTAGAAACCTGTTTCTTGCTAAACCAGGATATCAGTCTGGTTCCTAGGAATTGGCACGTTCCACTAGTGCTTTTCCTATTGATTTTGCATCCTGCGAAATCTGCATCTGAGTATCCTGACAGCTCGAAATTATCATCCTTGGGATACTATAGTCCAACATTGATTGTAGACTTAAGGTATTTTATTATCCTCTTGGCTGCATCTAGGTGTGATTGCTTTGGCTTGGACTGGAATCGCGCACAAACTCCTACGGCATAGGATATGTCTGGCACCTTGCGGTGAGGTCGAAGAGATCCAATGAGTCCTCTGTAGTGGGTTGAGTCCACTGATATGCCTGCCTCATCTGCATCCAGGTGAGTACTTGTGCTAATAGGAATTCTTGCTGGCTTGGCTGATTCCATTCCATATCTCTTGATCAGATCTTTGGTATACTTAGCTTGGTTTATGAAAATTCCTTTTTCCATCTGCTTAACTTGTAGTCCGAGAAAGAAGTTAAGCTTTCCCATCATACTCATCTCAAATTCTCCTTGCATGAGATTGGAGAATTTCTCGCATAACTCTGGATTGGTTGATCCGAATATGATGTAATCCACATATATCTGGACTATTAATATGTGGCCTTCGTGCTCCACTCTGAATAAAGTCTTGTCCACCTTCCCTTTGCAGAAACCATTCTTCTCAAGAAACACAGACAATGTTTCATACCACGCTCTTGGTGCTTGCTTAAGTCCATAGAGAGCCTTCAACAGCTTGTAGACTTTGTCTCCTTTGACAAAACCTGGGGGTTTCTCTACATAGACTTCTTCTTCTAGGATTCCATTTAGAAAAGCACTCTTTGCATCCATCTGATATACTTCAAAATCCTTAAATGCAGCATATGCGAGGAATAGTCTGATGGCCTCTAACCTTGCAACGGGTGCATAGGTTTCATCAAAATCTATTCCTTCACACTGTGCATAACCTTTTGCTTTAAGTCTGGCCTTATTCCTAACAACAGCTCCATCTTCATCACTCTTATTTTTGTACACCCATTTGGTGCCAATAACCTTCTTATGATCAGGTCTGTCTATTAGTTCCCAAACTTTGTTTCTTTCCATCTGCTCCAGTTCTTCTTGCATGGCATTTATCCAGGAATAATCTTCCAGGGCTTGTTCTGTATTTTTAGGTTCTATTTGTGACATAAAGCATGAGAACATAGCCATTCCTACTGGTAAGGTTGACTGTCTCGTCTTAACTCCATCAGTCAGCTTCCCAATGATTTGCTGGATTGGATGATCTTTGAGCCACTTGGAAATGTCGTCTTCTTCTGGGTTTGTTCCCCCTGTTGAATTGCTCTGGTAGATTTCTGCATCAGCTGGGTTCTGGTCTGCAACTGGGTCAGCTACCGTCTTGTCATCTGTAGGTTGGGTCTCATCTGCAGGTGAGTCTTTGTCAGCTACAGCTGGGTCTTCATCAGCGGCAACTGGATCAGATAGGTTTGGTGATCCTGTCTGATCTGCAGTTGGGTCTTCAGTAGCTGCAGTTGGATCATCAGGCTGGTCTGCAGGTGAGTCCACCATTCCAGTGTCATGTACAATGACTTCTTCAAGGGTCGCTGATTTGAGCTTGTTCTCAATTAGCTCAACTTGCTTCCTGTACTCAACAGTAGATTCATCAAAAACAACATGGGGTATTTCCTCCACAACTAAGGTTCTTTTGTTAAAAACTCTATATGCCTTGCTTCTTTGTGAATATCCCATAAAGAGACCGTCATCAGTTTTAGCATCAAAGGCATTTAGTTGTGTTTTACCGTTGTTGTGGATAAAACACTTACAACCAAAAACATGAAAATAAGTAACAGTAGGAGTTCTATTATTCCAAACCTCATAGGGAGTTTTGCCATGTCTCCCTACTATCATACTCCTGTTCTGTGTATGGCAAGCTGTGTTGACAGCTTCAGCCCAGAACCTCTTGGGCAGGTCCGCTTCTGCAATCATGGACCTTGCTGCTTCCTTCAGGGTTCTGTTTCTTCTTTCAGCAACACCATTCTGCTGGGAAGTCCTGGCTGCAGAGAGCTCATGCTGGATCCCATTCTGATCGCTGTAATCAGTTATCGCCTTGTTGAGAAACTCTCCTCCTCTATCTAATCTGATTTTGATGATGGATAGAGATTTCTCATTCTGGATCCTTCTCAGCAGCTTAGGTAGCTTGGTTAAGGTTTCACTTTTCTTGTATAGGAAGATAATCCAAGTGTACCTTGAATAATCATCTACTATGACAAGTGCATGATTTTAGCCGCTCAGAGTCCTTGGCTTGATAGGACCAAATAGATCCATGTGGAGTAGATCTAAGATCCTTGTTGTGAGAGTTGTAGGCTGGATTGGCTTGAATGACGCTCTGGTCTGCTTTCCTTTCTGACATGCATCACAAAGCGCTTCCTTCTTGAATGCTTCATTTGGAAGTCCTCTGACCAGCTTCTGAGAACTAATCTTGTTGATGGATTTGAAGTTCAGGTGACATAATCTTTTGTGCCACAGCCATCCATTCTCAGCTACTGTCTTGGATAGAAAACAGGAGTTAGGTGTTCCTGTGTTCCAATCAATCATATATACATCTCTTCTTCTGAAACCATGTAGCTTTACTTCTCCAGATAAGATATCTATCACCATACATTTCTAGATGGTGAAGACTACTAGGTTCTTCTCGTCGCAAAACTGACTTATGCTCAGGAGGTTGTACTTGAGCCCTTTGACATAATGAACTTTGGATATCACAATATTTCCTCGGTGCAGCTCTCCAAAGCCCTTTGTTTGTCCTCTAGAGCTATCTCCAAAAGTTACATCAGGACCTCTTTCTTTGGTGTATTTGGACAGTATCTTCTTGTTCCCGGTCATGTGCCTCGAGCACCCAGAATCTACAAACCATTCTTCACCTCCAAAATTTGAGCTTGTGGAGATGTGGTTGTAGTCCTTCCACCTTTTCTGCAATCAGACAAGCAGAGATTTAGGTACCCAAATCCGTGTGGAGAATTGATTTCTCCTTGGATTGTAAAAATTGTTATTATTATAACCCTCATAAGGTGTGAAAGGTCGAGGTCTGAATCTCCTGTTCAGATTGTATACTGGATATTCCTCAAAATTTTGATAGTGTGGGCCATTTCTAAATCTTGGCTGAGACCATTTATTAAATCTTTGAGGTCTCCACACTTGTTCATTTTGGAAATTGGAATAACCTTGAGGTTTCCATCTGCCCCTCCCATTCTGAAATCTGTTTTTAGGGAGTTGTTGGTAATAGTGGGCATGTTGTCTGGGCTGCTGCTTTTGCCTGGGCCATTGCCTAGTCGCCTGTCTAGGTGGCTGCCTTGTGTAACCTGACTGCAGCCTAGACACGTGACTTGGCTATTGCCTGTTTTTAAATATCGGTTTATATGTAGGCTCAACAGTCGAGACAATTGTTTCTCCCTTGATAAACTTTCTTTTAGAACTAGAGGGAGTGTGAGGATCATATCCAAGGCCTGATTTGGAATATAGTGGCCTTTTATTGGTACACAATTCTTCCAGAGTTGAAAACGCCTTCAGGGAGGTTATTTCCTGCGCCTGAGTCTTATTTATCTGAGTCAGCTTAGTAAACTCAGCTTTGGCATGAGCAAGTGCAGCTGATTTTTCTTTAAGTAAAATAGTTAGTCGATTTATCTCAGCTGTATTAACATCAGCCTGGTTTTTAAAGTCAGCTGCAGTTATCTCAACCTTATTCAGATCTAGGCTGAGTTTTTCGAAATCATTTTTCAGCTGCCTATTCTCATCTTGCAGCTGAGTCTTCTCTTGTCTGATTTGGTGTGCAGATTTGAGTGTTTCAAAATCTTTAAATAACTGATTTACCGATTCGTGCAGATCCATATCTTGTGACATGGCTGAACTATTATTTGAACTAGAGGGTTTAGAAGTTACCTCTTCATCAGCTAAGTTGGCCATCAGGCAGTCATACTCTTCATCATCATCAGAAAAGAATCCGCTGCTTGATTCTACATGCTCCTGGTCTTCTCCGATGAGGGCCTTTCTTCTATCTTCTTTTCTACCCACCTCCTTCTTGCTTTCGTCCTTCTTGAGCTCAGGACTGTCCATTTGGATGTGTCCTGTCTTGTGACAATTGTAGCACTCTACTTTCCAGCTTCCAGCTTTCTGGTTCCTTCTTGGATTCTCCTTATAGTTTTTCTTGTATTTGGAGTAGTTCTTTCTAAAGTTGCTGAACCTTTGCATTATAAACGCCATTTCTTCCTCAAAATCTAGTGGATTTGGAGGCTTTACATCAGATAGGGTCTTGGCGAGGGACTCGGCTGCAAATGCTATTCCCTTCTCTACAGGCTCAGTTGAGGATGAACTTGGAAGCTCGAACTCATAAGCCTTCAGATCAGAGAACAACTCTTGAATTTTTATTTTATTCAGGTCCTTGGACTCTCTCATGGCCACGGCCTTCATGCTCCATTCAGGGTTGAGAGATCTGAGAACCTTCAGTGCCATTTTCCTGTTGCCATAGGTTTTGCCGAGGGAGTTGATCTCATTAATAATCTCAGTGAACCTTGTGTCCACTTGATCTATGGATTCGCCGTTCTTCATTTTGAAATTGTCAAACTTTTGAATAGCGATTGACAATTTATTTTCTTTGATTAGCTCCGTTCCCTCACACATTAAAGCTAATGTGTCCCAGATTTCCTTGGCATTCTTGCAGTTCTTTATCTTGACCATGGTGGATTTGTCAAGAGTTTGATATAATACATCTCTGGCCCGGTTATCAAGATTGGCCAGCTTTCTTTCTTCGGGAGTCAGCTCTGTCCTCTTCTTAGGAATCTTCTCTGGCTTCCTTGCTGCGATCTCCTCTGCAGTGTTGTCCTTCTCGAAGATGAATGGACCGTCCTCGATGATGCACCACATGTCATCATGGATCGAAGATAAGTGTGCCTGCATCCTTATCTTCCAAAGATCATACTCGTCAACTGAAAACACAGGGAGTCTAGAATGCATGTGTTCCATTATAAACTGAGAGTAAAGATATATCTCGGATATAGATCTGGTTCGTGAAATAAATGAACCAACCTCTCTGATACCACTTGTAGGTCACAAGTCGTCCAGGAACAAGTCTAGAGGGGGGGTGAATAGACTTATTGAAACTCTTAAACTCTTTTTCACGAAGAGTGAGTTTCTTCAGCTGATAGGTAAACAAATGACTTGGAGTCGTTTGTTCTTCAATATATGCGGAAGTCAGCTGATGACGAATAAAAAGCAACTAATGAAACACTTAACAATGAATGCAGCAGTTAAAGTATGATGTAATAAAACAGTAAAGTACGCAGGCAATTATAGTGGTCTCAGAGGTGGGGTAATCCTCTACTAATCCACTTTTCTCCAAACCAGTTGGAGATGAATTCACTATAATTCTCAACCAGTGATAAATATTACAGTGATTCAAACAAAACTACAACACCTTCCAACCAGTGGAAATCCGTGCCGTTGTACCACACTTGACTGCCTTGCACCTCTTGATCCTCGATCCTTGGATGCCTTTACAGTCTCTTAACTTCAACCAGTGAAGTACCCCGAACTAAGGATTATAGACGAGTTTTTGTCTTCTCCAACTAAGAGCTTCTTTAAGTATGAACTTTTAGAACCGCTCTTTTCTCGATGTTGTATTTCGCTTTTTGATAGCTTGAATGCTTTGATCGCTTGAAAGTATGTTAGCACCGATTATCGTAAGGTAAGGTTGTGTGCTCAGCTTCAAATCTTCAGAAATATATAGGACACGATCTTGGAACGTTTCCTTATAGCCGTTGCAAGTCTTTTGAACAAATCCGTCCGTTGGAGGGAGACTTCTTTGTTAAATCTTTTCTGAACGTTGCAAGCCTGGATTCCCATATTTTAATCTATCTTCTGACCGTTGTGAAGACTCTGCATGTGATGCGCCGAATCTTTTGAATATAAAATGATTAAAGTCTTCAAGGTGGGTCTGGATGATTTATTTAAATCATATCTCTTGCGGGAATCACTCCAATTTGTCTCTTCACGTTGCATGTGACTTTCCGTAATACTTGACTATTCAACGCATGTTGACGTGGACTTGGAGTACTTGGCTGATCTTGACTAGGCTGATGAGCAGTTAACATCTCTGCAGTTTGGACCTCTCTGATGTTCACTGTTTGTGACTTAAATGATCAGGTGACTTGTTTGAGGTACCTTGGCTGCAGTCTGGTCAAACATCCCTGATAATTTTTGTTGACCATAACTACTCTGACTTGACTCGGCTGATCCTCTCTGATGGACTTAGCTATACTTAGTACTTAGCCGATTTTTAGCCTAACTTTTTTTTTTGGTCTATAGAAGATACTCATTTGGTTCTTCTTTACATTTTGCCAAGTTTTATACTTAACATATTTGGCCTATGGAAGATACTCATTTGGTTCTTCCTTACATTTTTGCCAAGTAATAAACATTTGACTTTATATTAATGACATCATCAAAATCTAACAAGTATTCCTAACAAATGATTCCAAATCATTCACCATCTAATCGAGCATTCCAAATGCCAATATCGAATATACGATCGCAAGACCTATGCTCCGATACCACTGTTGGGATTCGGTGCCTAAAACGAAGGCCCAGCGGAAGCGGTAAAATAAAAATTAATACGATCCGAATCCCTACGAGGATCGATCGAGCTACGTATATACGAATATGCAAACGAAAACACAAGAGATATAGAAACTCACCCTTGTAGTCCGTTGATTAAATGGTTTCCTTCTCTTGAGCTATTCCCCAAGTTTAGTTGTATATCCCTATGATCCAAAGCACTCCAAGTACTTGAATGATCCAACATCGAAAATGCAACGCCTCTACTTGCCACGCGCCGGAGAAACGAATGGGATGACAATCACCTTGCTATCCTCCAAGGATACGGCTACAGCTAGGTGATGAAGCTATTAATTATAACACTCTAAGTGTATAATCTATATCTCTTGATATTTTCTCGAAGAAAACCTTTCAAGAACAATGAATAAAATGAAGACATGGAAAAATATTTTCTCTCTCGCTCTTTTGCTCTCAACTCACGTAAGTCTCAAAGTGTGTTGGCAAATGAGATGGTCTTCCACCTTTTATTCAAATCAAATCACCAACATGAGATATCACTTTGATATCTTGTCCCCTCATATCTTGATTTTAATTATTAAAATGATGACCAAAGACCAAGAGGGAGTTGGTGAAGGGGGTGGCCATCTAGAAGGAGCCGGGCGAGTTCGGTCCGTTTCGGACTCCCGTGAGTCCAAACAGGTAAAATCCGATTCCGTTCCGATGTATTTATATCGATTAACTAATCCAATTAATTAATCATATCAAATACTTAATGACATAATTAATTTCTCCAAGAAATAATTATATTCATGAATTAAATTAATCACCCGGTAATTTATTTAATTCATCAGGCTGTAAATTAATTTATCCAATAAATTAATTTAGACATCCAATGTCCCAAATTAGATATCCAATATCTAATATTCATAATGAGAGAATTAGCTCGATACATTCCGTCGTCAATTCTATTGCGCGACTCGGTAGGTCCGTCTCAGTCAGCAATAGGAGGAACCAAAGAGTAGTAGCACCACCTAGCCAGCCTGGCGGCCTACACTGTACCCCAACTGAGAATGAATGATTGGGATCATTCAAGAACCATTCTGTCGTGAATACCAGTATACATATAAACCCTTCTTTCAAATGTCCCGATCAAGTTATAGGGTCACGGTCAGTCAAACCCTATCTTTACTTGACGCCATGCATGCGTTAATCCAAATCTAGATCATCGAGCTCTCGTGTATCCAATACAACTAGCTCAAATGCTTTGGACAAAGACTTATGATCTCATCTGCCAATAACCACATAGGACATATAACCCGCTCACTAACGGGAGAAAGAATTCTATCTTGGTATTCAGTAGGACCTGCTACTTGCCCGTCCAGATGCACGTCGAGGTTGACCCCCAACTTCCGGTTTACAGGGTCGAACTACTCTAATGAAAATCTTGAGGTCACAAGCACATCCCTACTAAATCCTCAAGTTGAAGGTTCACGAATACCTATCACAACCTTTCGATTCTGTCATTGACTGTCCCAGAGTGAAATCCGTGTGACGAATCGAGGGTGAGTCGGTTTGAGTATACTAATCCAATTAGCATACCTATAACGTGTGCTCCCACTAACCATTAGTGTTTGACAGGCACTCTACATGTCAAAGAACACGTCATACAAGTCTTCACATAAACTTAACGCCCAGTCAAGTTTCATCGACTTGCGAACGTTTAAGTATTTGAGCTATAAACCTTTCCAGTGCCGACCCCTTATCTAATAAGGAGTGGAATGTTTTGCTCTCAAATACACGGACTAGTTTCTATATGTATATTTACGAGTTAGGAATGCCAGTAACTACCAGTAAATAAAGAAATATTCATTGCCATATATCAATAGTTTACATAATTACAAGTACAATGCCCTCACTCAACATCCTCTGCGTTGCATTCGAGGGCATACTCCTAACAGTTGTGTCATGTAACATGACGACCCGAGCGGGTTCGAAAGAATGAGAGAAATCCGAGATGAGTCTCACACAGATAAGAATGTTTTATATGCATTACACAACATGATTTTGACGATTTATAAGGGTTTAATCTCACTGAGTATGCTCGCGTACTCACACCTCGTCGTTTAAGTTTTTCAGGCTAAGGAATCGACGAATGGGACAAGTAGAAGATGAATACATACTCCCAACACGATGAAATTCTAAATAATAAAAGATGTTGTCGCCGTAATTGTTATTATTTTACGAAACACTTGATGTTCTTCAATGAATATAATTTCAACTAACTATGTCCGAATATTTGATTTCCCATGTTTTTGTAAAACTATACTGATGTTTGAATAAATGACTTTATTAAAGATTTACTTACTAAAACGCTTCCGCAGATACTCCGATTTATATATAAAAAAAATTAAGGAAAAATTGAGCGGTGTAACGTGCTTTTTAATTAAGAAAGCCTGGGCGTTACAGAATGGTATCGGAGCAAGACCTCTCTCAGTACGGTGAGATTTGGGGATGAACCAAGCGGAAGCTGGTGAACATGTGACACCCGGGGCCGACGAGGGTGGGGAGTGATCTTCGGTGCAATAGAAAAGGGTAGGGACAATGAGCGGCTCCGAGAAAGGGGAGTGATCGCCGGTGCAATAAGAAAAAGGGCACGGACAACGAGCGGCTCCTGACAAGGCTTCTAGGCGGAGGGGGACATGACTGAACTGAATTCTCACCAGAATGAGAGGTATTCCAAGACTGTATAGGTATGGGACTATACAGTTAAGGAGGTTTAAAAAGATTTACTTATAGAAAACAAGATATTTCTAAATTTTCTTATTTTTAAAAGTATAACAAATAATTACGGCATGATTATATTTTCGGGAGAATATGTGGTTCATCGCTGCTGCCCAACGTCGACTCCGAGGTAATGTTTTCAAGTATTCACTCTTTTATGAAAACGTAAATTTTTTGGTATGATTATAGAATGATTGTGTCAGCAAAAGATTTGAAAGGATATGTGAACGTTTAAATGTTATCCGAAAGGGACAAAACATGATTTCAAAGAAAGGTTTTAAAGTGATGTTTTTGCCGGTACAATATTTTTAAAGTTATTGATGAAAATACTCATACAAAGTTTGATATAGATTTCAAAAATTTTTACGAAGCTCAATTTTGAGGACGAAATTTTTTAAAGGGGGGAGGATTGTAATGCCCCAATACTTTTTTAAATGCTATTTATTTTGCTAACGATCATGGATTTCGATTTTTTTAATATTTACAGGTTGTCCGATACTTGGACCGATGCGTTCCTAGCATAAAATGAAGGATTTAAAAAGAAAAGATTTCAAAATAAATTATAAGGATCATTTTAGAATTTATGAAAGTGATTTCGAAAAGTTTTGACGATTTTATACGATAAAATTTTCATTACAGAACACTTATATTGCAAAAATATTATTAAATTATTTTATTATTATTATCAAAAATCTGTTCCGAGCATATCGAATATTTAACTCCGACGAGTCTGGAACAGGGCGGTAAATTGAATTTGGACACAGGGAAGGGGTCGAACCGGCCGAGCCAAGTTGACGGACATCTGCCGGTCACCACCGGACATGCCAACCGACATCTGCCGGTCACGGCCGACAGAAGTTTCTCGGCGCTGTCCGGATAAGGCTGTCTGGATAAGTTCGGTCACGACCGACAGAAGCTTCTCGGACAGCTGTCCGGATAAGGTCGGTCAAGACCGACAGAAGCTTCTCGGCCAGCTGTCCGGATAAGGCTTCCCGCTGTCCGAGTAAGATTGATTTTCAACCGATTTTGGACTCCTATAAATATATATATATATATATATATATATACACACGTAAGTATGTTCCAACAAATCATATATCATTTTGAAGCTGTGAACTTCTACTTTAAAACGCTCGTAACATATTTCCCTTCCAAACATTATAAGGGCCTAAAAAGAGCCCAATAAAATAAAAGATCAAACCTGATAATTTTTCAAAGGTGTTTGATAAAAGTCCTCAAAGAGATTTCAGATTTTACATCAAGAACTTATGGCCGGAAATATGAAAAATCATTTTCAAGTGCTAGGGGCAGCGTATCTGGGATCGAAGAAGGACAACCGAACCAAATTCAAAGGAAGATATTTCAAGATTTCAGCAAACGAGGTGAGGTTATACTATTTTAATATGTTACGTTCATTGTTATGTCATGTAACATGACGACCCGAGAGGGGTCGAAAGAATGAAAGAAAACCAAGACGAGTCTCACACATATAAGAATGTTTTATGTGCATTACATAACATGATTTTGACGATTTATAAGGGTTTAATCTCACTGAGTATGCTCGCGTACTCACACCTCGTCGTTTAAGTTTTTCAGGCTAAGGAATCGACGAAGGGGACAAGTAGAAGATGAATACATACTCCCAACACGATGAAATTCTAAATAATAAAAGATGTTGTCGCCGTAATTGTTATTATTTTTACGAAAAACTTGATGTTCTTCAACAAATATAATTTCAACGGACTATGTCCGAATATTTGATTTCCCATGTTTTTGTAAAACTGTACTGATGTTTGAATAAACGACTTTATTGAAGATTTACTTACTAAAACGCTTCCGTAAATACTCCAAATTTATATATAAAAAAAATGAAGGAAAAATTGAGCGGTGTAACGTGCTTTTTAATTAAGAAAGCCAGGGCGTTGCAGAATGGTATCGAAGCAAGACCTCTCTCAATACGGTGAGATTTGGGGATGAACCAAGCGGGAGCTGGTGAACATGTGACACCCGGGGCCGACGAGGGCGGGGAGTGATCGTCGGTGCAATAGAAAAGGGCAGGGACAATGAGCGGCTCCGAGAAAGGGGAGTGATCGCCGGTGCAATAAGAAAAAGGGCATGGACAACGAGCGGCTCCTAACAAGGCTTCTAGGCGGAGGGGGACATGACTGAACTGAATTCTCACCAGAACGAGAGGTATTCCAAGACTGTATAGGTATGGGACTATACATTTAAGGAGGTTTAAAAAGATTTACTTATACAAGACAAGATATTTCAAAATTTCTTATGTCTAAAAGTATAACGAATAATTACGGCATGATTATATTTTCGGGAGAATATGTGGTTCATCGCTGCTGCCCAACATCGACTCCAAGGTAATGTTTTCAAGTATTCACTCTTTTATGAAAACTTCAAAATTTTGGTATGAGTATGCAATGATTGTGTCGGCAAAAGATTTGAAAGGATATGTGAAAGTTTAAATGTTATCCGAAAGGGAAAAAATATGATTTCAAATAAAGGTTTTAAAGTGATGTTTTTGCTAGCACAATATTTTTAAAGTTATTAATGAAAATACTCATACAAAGTTTGATACAGATTTTCAAAGTTCTTTACGAAGCTCAATTTCGAGGACGAAATTTTTTAAAAGGGGGAGGATTGTAACGCCCCAATACTTTTTTAAATGCTATTTATTTTGCTAACGATCATGGATTTTGATTTTTTTAATATTTATAGGTTGTCCGATACTTGGACCGATGCGTTCCTAGCATAAAATGAAGGATTTAAAAAGAAAAGATTTCAAAATAAATTATAAGGATCATTTTAGAATTTATGAAAGTGATTTCGAAAAGTTTCGATGATTTGATACGATAAAATTTTCATTACAGAACACTTATATTGCAAAAATAATATTAAATTATTTTATTATTATTATCGAAAATATGTTCCGAGCATATCGAAGATTTAACTCCGACGAGTCCGGAACATGTCGGAAAATCTAATTTGGACACAGTGAGGCCGAGCCAAGTTGACGGACATCTGCCGGTCACTGCCGGACACGCCTACCGACAGTTGCCGGTCACGGCCGACAGAAGTTTCTCGACGCTGTCTGGATAAGGTCGGTCACGACCGACATAAGATTCTCGGCCAGGTTTGTCGAGATAAGGTGTCCGGTTTGTCGGATAAGGTCGGTCACGGCCAAGCGAAGCTTCTCGGCACCGTCCGGATAAGGCTTCCCGCTGTCCGGGTAAGGTTGATTTTCAACCGATTTTGGTCTCCTATAAATATATATATATATATATATATATATATACGTAAGTATGTTCCAACAAATCATATATCATTTTGAAGCTGTGAACCTCTACTTTAAAACGCCGGTAACATATTTCCCTTCCAAAAATTATAAGGGCCTAAAAAAAGCCTGATAAAACAGAAGATCAAACCTGACAGTTTTTCAAAGGTGTTTGATAAAAGTCCTCAAAGAGATTTTAGATTTTACATCAAGAACTTATGGCCGGAAATATGAAAAAGCATTTTCAAGTGCTAGGGGCAGCGTATCTGGGATCGAAGAAGGACAACCGAGCCAAATTCAAATGAAGACATTTCAAGATTTCAGCAAACGAGGTGAGGTTATACTGTTTTAATATGTTACGGAAATTGTTATGTCATGTAACATGACGACCCGAGAGGGGTCGAAAGAATGAAAGAAATCTGAGACGAGTCTCACACAGATAAGAATGTTTTATGTGCATTACACAACATGATTTTGACGATTTATAAGGGTTTAATTTCACTGAGTATGCTCGCGTACTCACACCTTATTGTTTAAGTTTTTCAGGCTAAGGAATCGACGAACGGGACAAGTAGAAGATGAATACATACTCCCAACACGATGAGATTCTAAATAATAAAAGATGTTGTCGCCGTAATTGTTATTATTTTTACGAAATACTTGATGTTCTTCAACGAATATAATTTCAACGGACTATGTCCGAATATTTGACTTCCGATATTTTTGTAAAATTGTACTGATGTTTGAATTAACGACTTTATTGAAGATTTACTTACTAAAATGCTTCCGCAAATACTCCGAATTTATATATAAAAAAAATTAAGGAAAAATTAATCGGTGTAACGTGCTTTTTAATTAAAAATCCAGGGCGTTGCAGAATGGTATCGGAGCAAGACCTCTCTCAGTACGGTGAGATTTGGGGATGAACCAAGCGGAAGCTGGTGAACATGTGACACCCGGGGCCGACGAGGGCGGGGAGTGATCGCCGGTGCAATAGAAAAGGGCAGGGACAATGAGCGGCTCCGAGAAAGGGGAGTGATCGCCGGTGCAATAAGAAAAAGGGCACGGACAATGAGCGGCTCCTGACAAGGGTTCTAGGCGGAGGGGACATGGTAGGCGAATTCTCACGAGCAGCGGGTATTCCAAGACTGTATAGGTATGGGACTATGCATTTAAGGAGGTTTAAAAAGATTTACTTATACAAAACAAGATATTTCACAATTTCTTATGTCTAAAAGTATAACGAATAATTACGGCATGATTATATTTTCGGGAGAATATGTGGTTCATCGCTGCTGCCCAACGTCGACTCCGAGGTAATGTTTTCAAGTATTCACTCTTTTATGAAAACTTAAAAATTTTGGTATGAGTATGCAATGATTGTGTCGGCAAAAGATTTGAAAGGATATGTGAAAGTTTGAATGTTATCCGAAAGGGACAAAATATGATTTCAAATAAAGGTTTTAAAGTGATGTTTTTGCTGGCACAATATTTTTAAAGTTATTAATGAAAATACTCATACAAAGTTTGATACAGATTTTCAAAGTTCTTTACGAAGCTCAATTTCGAGGACGAAATTTTTTAAAAGGGGGAGGATTGTAACGCCCCAATACTTTTTTAAATGCCATTTATTTTGCTAACGATCATGGATTTTGATTTTTTTAATATTTACAGGTTGTCCGATACTTGGACCGATGCGTTCCTAGTATAAAATGAAGGATTTAGAAAGAAAAGATTTCAAAATAAATTATAAGGATCATTTTAGAATTTATGAAAGTGATTTCGAAAAGTTTCGACGATTTGATACGATAAAATTTTCATTACAGAACACTTATATTGCAAAAATAATATTAAATTATTTTATTATTATTATTATTATCGAAAATCTGTTCCAGGCATATCGAAGATTTAACTCACGAGTCCGGAACATGTCGGAAAATCTAATTTGGAAATAGTGAAGGGGTCGAAACGGCCGAGCAAAGTTGACGGACATCTGCCGGTCACCATAGGACACGCCTCGACAGTGCACGTCCACGACCGGCGAAGTTTCTCGCATTGCTCACTGGATAAGGTCGGTCACGACCGACAGAAGCTTCTCGGCCAGCTGTCCGAATAAGATTGTCCAGCTGTCCGGATAAGGTCGGTCATGACCGACAGAAGCTTCTCGTCCAGCTGTCCGGATAAGGCTTCCCGCTGTCCGGGTAAGGTTGATTTTCAACCGATTATATATATATATATATATATATATATATATATATATATATATATATATACACGTAAGTATGTTACAACAAATCATATATCATTTTGAAGCTGTGAACCTCTACTTTAAAACGCCCATAATATATCTCCCTTCCAAAAATTATAAGGGCCTAAAAAAATCCCGAAAAACAGAAGATCAAACCTGACGATTTTTCAAAGGTGTTTGATAAAAGTCCTCGAAGAGATTTCAGATTTTAAATCAAGAACTTATGTCCGGAAATATGAAAAAGCATTTTCAAGTGCTAGGGGCAGCGTATCCGGGATCGAAGAAGGACAACCGAGCCAAATTCAAAGGAAGACATTTCAAGATTTCAGCAAATGAGGTGAGGTTATACTGTTTTAATATGCTACGGTCATTGTTGTGTCATGTAACATGACGAACCGAGAGGGGTCGAAAGAATTAAAGAAATCCGAGACGAGTCTCACACAGATAAGAATGCTTTATGTGCATTACACAACATGATTTTGACGATTTATAAGGGTTTAATCTCACTGAGTATGCTCACGTACTCACACCTCGTCGTTTAAGTTTTTCAGGCTAAGAAATCGACGAACGGGACAAGTAGAAGATGAATACATACTCCCAACACGATGAAATTCTAAATAATAAAAGATGTTGTCGCCGTAATTGTTATTATTTTACGAAACACTTGATGTTCTTCAACGAATATAATTTCAACGGACTATGTCTGAATATTTGATTTCCCATGTTTTTGTAAAACTGTACTGATGTTTGAATAAACGACTTTATTGAAGATTTACTTACTAAAATTATTCCGCAAATACTCCGAATTTATATATAAAAAAAATTTAAGGAAAAATTGAGCGGTGTAACGTGCTTTTTAATTAAGAAAGTCAGGGCATTACAGAATTAGGGTTCAAACCCGTTTTTGTTGCGCATCCGAGAGGATGTGGCTCAGGGGAAAGCCCCTGGATTTGTGGTCCACGAGGATGGACTTTTGCGATTTAAGAACCGGTTATGCGTACCGGCAGATGACGAGTTAAAAAACTCGATTTTGAGAGAAGCTCATGCTACCCCTTATTCCATTCATCCCGGGTCTAGCAAGATGTACAAAGACTTGAAACAAAATTACTGGAGGTGTAATATGAAGCGAGAAGTCGCAGAATTTATTTCGAGATGTTTAACGTGTAACACCCCAGAAACCGATCGGGAATGTTACATGCCGTAGACCCTTATCACAAGGATCTACCAGGCTAAACTCCAAAAGACTACTCTGTAACACCCCCAATCCGCTTCGGGATATTACACGCCGTAGAACCTTTCCTCAAGGATCTACAAGGCTGGTAACAACATCGAACAGCTCAACAATGCCTTTAAGGCTAAAAATGACTCAGTAGACCGATTTGGTCTTTCAATAAATATATACAACTCAAACACAATACATGCCCGCGCATGGGTCAAATATAATACACACCCGTATAACGGGGAAAGAATACCGCAGCGGAAATAAAATACCACTAAACCAATACGACAATGTACGGGTCCTCGTGTGATTAGTATCGATCATCTTTCATCATCCTTCCTGCCGACCCTGTGTTATGCTCCCAAACCTGAATGCAAAAACAGACATCCACCCCCCGAATAATGGGGGTTTAGCAAAACTCCACTGTTTTGCTAGTGCAAGTAAAAAGTGCAAAGAAATACGAGCCATATAATACAAGTTCCAAGGACAATAATAAAAGAAATCCTCAAAGATTTAAACATAACGAAAATACTTCCCGAGGCAAGAGTTTAGGTAAAGCTTTCCAAAATCGAAAAATCCCAAGTCAAGGGAAACAATCTTTAAAATGTTTTAAAATGCCATCGAGGGTTTTAATAGAATACAACTTATGATTATAAAATCCTTCTCTTTACAAAAATCAACGGGGTCACAGCCCAAAGGTTATGTTTTCGTAAATAGAAAACCAACAACAAATTCACAGGGTTAAAACCCACGTCACGTGTCCTCAATGGACATAAAATACACACGCACCCATGAAGTTTCACTCGTGAATCCAGGGCAAAACCATTGGACTCCCGCCGTGGCCCCGTCGAACCAACCCGAGGTGAGAAAATACATTCACAAAACATACACACGCACTCGTGAAGTTTCACTCGTAAATCCAGGGCAAAACCATTGGACTCCCGCCGTGGCCCCGTCGAACCAACCCGAGGTGAGCAAATACATTCACAAAACATACACACGCTCTCGTGAAGTTTCACTCGTGAATCCAGGGCAAAACCATTGGACTCCCGCCGTGGCCCCGTCGAACCAACCTAAGGTGAGCGAAATACATTCACTAAACATACACACTAACCTGTGAAGTTTTTACTCGTGAATCCAGGGCGAAACCATTGGACTCCCGCCGTGGCCCGGTCGAACCAACCTGAGGTGAGTAAAATACATTCACTAAACATACACACCAACCTATGAATTTTTTACTCGTGAATCCAGGGCGAAACTATTGGACTCCCACCGTGGCCCCGTCGAACCAACCCGAGATGAGTAAAATACATTCACTAAACATACACACCAACCTGTGAAGTTTTTACTCGTGAATCCAGGGCGAAACCATTGGACTCCCGCTGTGGCCCCGTCGAACCAACCTGCGGTGAGTAAAATACATTCACTAAACATACACAATCAACATGTCACACCAAGGATATCCAAGCAATTCACCCAAATGCGACTGCTCTGTCACATTTATACTGGTGCAGCCTAGCGTGCGCTAGGCTGCCGAGCTAGCGTGCGCTATCGGCCCGGGCCGCAATCCAGAGACTTCCTGGACTAGACTGCTCGTCCAGGTGGCGTGCGCAGCCTTCCGGGTGCCAGTCGTAGCGTGCGATGTGTCCGACAGTAGCATGCGCTACCTGCCGATCCACCCGAGTCCAGAACCTCACTGCCCCTACTGTCTCGGCCGACTAGCGCGCGCAGCTAACTGGTCCGTGGCGTGTCTTGGCCAGAAGGCAGGCGCTACCTTCCGGCCAGAAGGCCCGCACGCGGTTCTCGCGCACCCATCCGGCGATTGCCCGCAACTGCTCGCCGGCACTGCAACCGTCCGGCCAGTGCCCGACCACCAGGACTCGACAACTCGATTATCCGAAATCGCACGGAATGAACACGACAAAACGCTCGTGGGCAACATCATCGATCTGAGATGAAATGCTAAGGGACAATGAATCACACGCGACAAATAAACACGAAAATCGATCAAGACAACAAATACGAATGTGGATACCCACAACTTTGGGTAAATTACAAAATGGCCCAAAACGCCCGAAAATCACGATACGTGATCGAATAACCAAACCGAAGTTCACAACACGTCTAACAAAGCTAAACGGACTTACGGGAAACTCGAAATAGTAGTTTCGAACGAGATTCACAAGAATCGAACTCGAGTGCAGAAAAGTCGCTAAGAAACACGGAACTCAACAAAACAACACCGAAACAAACTCGGATGATAAAAAGTGCAGAATTAATTATTCTCAAAATGATGAAACGGTCCCAAGCGAGTCATCAAAATGGACTCTCACCAAAAAAAAGAAAATTACCGGAAATCGAATTTGCGGATATTACATACTACCTTCCTTAAAAGAAGTTTCGTCCCAAAACTTAAAACAAGTAGGGAGAAGCAATATCCCTCCAGGAAAACTCAACGAGATACACAAGAAATGCGTAACTTACGCCCAACGGTGAAACGTTACAAGCAACGCAAAGGAATATACGGCGTGAAAACGCGCTCCACGACGACCAACACAACGCCACCGGTAGAAACATAATAAAACCAACAAGTGACAAGCGTCATCAAACAGATAATACAATCGAGTCAATTATCCGAACAACCACAAAACACTAAGCACCTGTTACAAGGAAACATGCACAGTCAAGAAAACAGAAATAAACACACAAATGATCCACAAGGACAATCACAAACAATTCGGACTATGCCGAAATCCTCAAAACCACACTAGGCATCAATGTGTACTTTCGGAGCAGGGACGCAACCCCGATCCCCCAAATCTCTCAGTTACCATCTTGCATTGCACGGCTCGGTGGCCCATCTGGCCACACCCGAAACAACAAACTAACAGTGAACGATAATTCTTCGCGGTACGAGATCAGGCAACAATAGTCGGACAACCCCGATCGAACAACAACGATCAAAAAACAATGATCGAACGACAACGGTCGAACAATGACTCCAAGGTACACACTTTAACTCAAGACATTAAAGAGCTGGTAGAAACTAAAAGATGTTACTTCCAAACAATGTTCACAAAAATCGAACCGAACTTGAAAAAGTCACAACGTTAAACAGATCGATCCGAAACAAGGTCACAACCCGTTCGAATGATGACAACCGGAATACCAAACAAGTTCAAAAAGTATCAACAAACACGAGCAAGTCGATAGAATTTAGAAGGAGAAAGTGCAGAAGTCAAAAATAATACGGATATTACAATCAACCTCTTATAAAAGAAATGTCGTCCCCGCAACTCATAACACTGGAAGCAAGGTGACAACACAACAAGCAACTGACAGAAACATCTTTCAAAGGCCTCTCAAAGTCGATCCTGATAACTGTTCTAAAGCGCGAACTCCGGAAGTCTCGGTAACTAATTCGCAAAACTGAATTATATGTTCTTCGAGTCCACACTTGAAACGCGTTACCGACGAGAAAGACAAATGCACGTGCATGCCCCCGGAACATCACGGTTGAAACGCCTCAGCTCGGCATACCGAATATACAAATGCTAGATACAACGGAACGTAACATCCCAAAACAACATACCGGAGATGCCAACTCAGCATAACATATGAACACATACAAAAATCACAACAACAACGGCATCGTTTGACGATTACAACAGCCCGAACGATAGCTAGCACACAATCACAAAACATCATGAACAATCACACATTTACACAAACATATAAACCCCAGCTTTAACAGCTCGCACATGTGCGATAGCACGCAAATCACCACGAAATGACAACGTTAAAGATCAACATCACACCCCTCACTGAGGGCTAATACAACAATTGCGTGGCGAACGACTCAGCGCTCACACCACCAATTCAATCACAACTCGGGGGTTAACACCCTAACGAAAGTGCGAACATTATACATACATTCTCGCACCGCAACAGGAATGAAAGGTTTTAAAAAATGAAAACCACCTTTGAAAAAGAAAGATTTTCGAAACACTAGTTGATCTTGAGTATCACCTTTCAAAAAGTAGTACAAACACCATTATCGAGACTTTGAAAATCATCTTGCGTTTGAACAAATATGAGGACACTTTTCTTTTCGTGAAAAACTTTCGGAATTATTTGACCCTCGGGCCTAAGCAAAAGCGTTTCTAAATCATTGAAAATATCTCAAAATATTTTTGGTCCTCAACTAGAAAAACTTTGAAATGTATTGCGGCATTAGAAAGCACCTTGAAAACACTGTAAGAAAATAATTCGTTTTAAAAGTATGTCTCGAAATTTAATTTTCTAAGATACTCAAGGTTTTCAAAAATTCAATAGGCCAGAATGCCCAAAACTCACAAAATCCTTTATCAAACCGTCATAAAACATTCAAGGCCAAAGTGCCAAAACTCGATTTAGGGAATCGGCTTTACGAATTAGAACTCAGTTTGCAAAATACTAAAAGTCATTTTGAAAGGACTCACGTAGCGGATAAAATATAATTCGAAAATACATTAGCAGCGACACCGCTCTGCATATAAATAAAATATTAGAGTCGAATACCCACATATCACGGAATAAAAATCCACAGAAGGATTCAATCAATCAAAGATATAATCATACAAGCAGCTCATGTCACACGAGGCACAACACAAAGAAGGGAGACTTACATCCACAGGTCGCACGAAGATGATGATCGCTCCATGATACTAATCACTACCAACAGACTCAGACGATGCGTCGCGACATGACTCAATCAGACAAAATCCGATGAGACAAAACTCAACAGACAGCACTTGACCCGACAGCCTAGGTTTCTACTGTAATATCCGGATTTATTATTGAGTATTTCAATTGTATTTGATCCATGTATTATTTGGAATCGTGATATCGATAATTGGAGTACAATATTTCTCACATTTGTATCTTTGTACATGAGTGTAGCATCATACAATTTTCCCATGCAAACTCGTGATAGCGCACACTAAGAATGTAGCTTAACGTGCGTTATCGGCTAAAATTAGCGCATGCTACGAATGAAGAATTGTGTGCGCTAGGCAGTCAATTATTGAGCTAGATGGCTAGCACATGCGCCAGCCGGACATGGGTCCAGATAAGATTCCGCGGGCGGAACTGGACAGTTTTGGAGTCAACGCTTATCAGCGTGCGCTAAGGATAGTAGGATAGCGTGCGCTAATTAGCTATTGTGCAGAAACTTTATATAAGGGACAGCACCCTCATTTCATTTGGTTTACGTTTCCTTCACTTGTTCTTAGTTCCTTGGAAGTCCACAAAGCCTTCCCTACTCCTTAAACACATACAAATCTGCCTTACTTGATCATTGAATATTGGAGAGTGCTTACACTTGATCATTGAAGAAGAAACTCACTTTGAAGTGACACTCAAGCAACCGGGGTTGAAGTCTACCTATTGTTTCAGTGTTTTCTTCATCTTAAGGTATGTTAATACTATCTCCTACCTTGGATTCGTGTTATTGAAGGATATGAGGATTATGCTTTCTAGATATTGAGTTCCATTGGTGAATTATTCAAACAATATCATGTTTAGATGTTGGAATGATTATGCTTATGATATCGTCGTTGAAACATCGTAGTTGGAATCCTAGTACGTCAATTGATGAGAGGAATATTCTGAGATTGATTATCCGTATGAATAACGTTGCCATATTGATCGTAAACTTGGAGTTGATATCACTTTTGTTTAAAGGACTTAAGAAAGAATCATCTTAGGTTGTATCCTTTCTTATAAGTTGGAATTGTTAGTTCACCTTCAAGATGAAGTCTGAATGTGATAATGATAATGGAATCTAGTGCATCAACCTGAGATCACCGAACTTCACATGAGAATGATAAGCGAGTTTGAATATAAGAATTGTGATGATATTCATTTTCTTGAATTCAAAGATGATTGAATCCGTAATATCATTCATAAGTTTATGAACATGACATGTAGACGGATAACGTACGTTAGTCACTAAGGAGTTCGTAAGTTTCATCACCGTTAGAACAATCTGTTGCCCAGTAGTGAAACTACCATGTACGCTTAGCATACGCTAAGCTATGTAAATTAACGTACGCTATCGAGCATGTTTAGCGTACGCTATGCTTGGAACGTAACGTGCGTTATATCGTCAGACGAGTCAATCGACTGATCAGTGAGGTACTGACCGTGCATAGTTAGCGTACGCTAGGCTATGTGTAATTGCATGCGCTAACGAGTAGCCTTAACGTACGCTACATAGGATACGTAGCGTGCATTAAGCAAGCCAGACAGATTTCATTTTAAGAACTTCCGACCGTAATTTGAATTGTTAGATGTTTGTTCGACTTGATATGAATTCTATATTATTTCTGTTAAGGTTCGAGCTTAGCAACTTGATTGATCGAAGGGGATGACCTTCGAGTATTTTGATATTCGTGGAAGATTTATTCTTGTCATCGAACCGAGGCAAGTACTCTAATTAGAATTGTTTATATTATGTCAGTTATATTGTGATTGTATTGTGTACATGTGTTGTGATTAAATGTCCACCATGCATTGATCCGACGAGAATCATCATGGGAATTTGTAGCAGTGCGCTGGATCGTTAGACAGGTAGTTCCACCATGCGTTGGTCCGATGGGATCATCATGGAAATCTATAGCTGTGTGCGCTGGATCGTTGGAATACCATCAGTATGTTGAGACTGTTATGATGTGATATGTGTTGTTGTTATTTCTCGTTGGGGAAACTTGTTATGATAATTGTTGATTATATTACTGTTGTATGATTATTGTACTTGTACTAGCATCGCTGTGCTAACCCATTCGGGGGTGAACATTTGTTTATGTTCAGGATCCAGGAGAGCGGGGAAACAACCACTGGAGCTGCTTGACGACGAGGGTGCAGAGTGATGTTCAGACCGGGTTTATTGTCTGTTGTTGGTTATTTTAATAAGTACTTGAGTACGTCACGATTTGTGATGTTTGGATTTCAGTGATGTATTAATAATCTTCATTTGGATATTTGTGTTCTCGGTATTGAACCAGAACAGTCGTATTTTATTTTAGTGATTTCATAATTTAGTATCTGTTATTGTCTTTTCATTTATTCAGCCTTGTAAATTCTTATGTAAAGGATTTACGGCGCTGTAATATTCCTGAATATATCGGGGGTGTTACAGAATATGGTATCGGAGCTAAGATTATGGATATCTTGGCCATTGGGTTAAAATAGGGGTCATATATGTCTTTTGAGATAACCGACCGCGAATAACATCATTGTACTGCCTACGTCTTCATGCGAGCGGTGGTTGTAAGTTCCTAAACTCTATCTCGTTCTTTACGTGTTGTACCTCTTTATATTTGAACATTTAAAAGATATTGTTTCCTGTATATTGAGTATTTATGCTTTAAGTATGTTGAGAGGTGGACGTGGACATGGTCGCGGTCGCGGACGCGGACGAAGGAATGCCGAAAGAGAAGCTTCGCCTTCTAATAAGGCCAGTCATAGCTCAGGCGAGCCACAGAGATCCATTAATAATTAACCAGAACCTGCTGTACCCGAGATCCTTCGTCAGGTGGTGAACCAGATGACTCAGTTCGCCCAGGTCATGGACCGAATGCAGGTGGCAGTAGGGTTACAACAGGGAGATAGACAACATGGTATCTCAGACATGGGAAATCGAGGTGACCGATGGCTGCAAGAGGTGGCCAAGATGCAACCACCTAAATTCGACGGCATTTCTGAGACTCCCACATGGGACCATTGGTTGAAGGAATTAGAGAAAAATTTTGTCCGAATTAACTGCCCAGACGACCGGAGAGCCTCTATTGCTCAGTACTTTCTGATAGGGGAAGCATCCGAGTGGTGGGAAGCCATCCGACCTGTAGATCATGATGCTGAATGGACAGAATTTAAATTGATGATGGAAGCTCAGTACTGCCCTCGTCCTGTGAGGGAAACCAAAGTTCGAGAATTTTTCTCCGCACAGCCGTCAGACGAACCTGTATCCCAGACAATTAAGACGTTTAACCAGCAGCTGGCATTTGTTTGACATCTGGTCAGAACAGATGCAGAAATGATGATCCATTTTGATATGAGGATGAAACCAGAAATCCAGAGGTACATGTCCGGTTTTGAATGTACCACTCTCCGTCAATACCAGGATAAGGCGTTGGCGTATGAGATCAAGGAAACAGCAATGGAGAAGTTTGCAGAATCCAAGAAGCAAAAAGTCTCTGGTAGTTTTACAGAGCATAAGAGCAGTGGGCCCCGCAAGGCCCAGTCATCCTTTCACTCTTTCATGAAACCTCCGCACCCATCTAAGAGCGGAAAGAATTTCGGAGCAGTGTCATCCACGATGGATACATCTAGGAAGTGCTTTAACTGTGGCCGCCCAGGCCACCTTTGGCGTGATTGTTTGCGCACTCCAGTTACATGTTTTGATTGCGGACAGGAAGGGCACCGTGCGACGTTTTGCAAGGATGCCACCAAGTTCAATGGAACCCGTACATCACATCCAGCTCAGAGAGAAGCCAGTATCCAACAGACGCAGCAAAGTGTTCAGATGCCTCAGAATTTTGGCCGCGGACGAGGCAGAGGATAGTGGGACCGAAAGAGTACAGCGAGTGCCGGATCTGTTCCCCCACATCTGTATGAGATGAGGAGAACAGACGATCAGGATGCTGCTGTCGCATCAGGTACTGTTCAGATCCTTTCCCAGCCAGTTAGCATTTTATTCGATATAGGAGGTAGGCATTCATTTATATCCTTGTCTTGTGTAAATCGTTTGAATATTTCTGGTTTTCATAATTGTGAACCTTATGTTGTGGGTTTACCGAGCAGAGAGAGGATTGTTGGAAACTTAGAAACTAGACATTTCCCTGTATCTTTTGGGGGCAGAGAGTGGCTCTCAAATCTGATTGTGATAGAAATGCAAGGAGACTAACTGATACTCGGAGACGATTGGCTTAATCGATATGGAGCTATTGTAAACTACCGAAGGAGGAATATCTCGCTGCTCGCTGACAATGGTTCTGAAATACTGTTTGAAGGATGGAAACCAGGAAGCTCAGGAAAGTTGATCAAGGCGCTGAAAGCTATCAAATTGTTGAAACAGGGCTGTACTAGATACTGGTGCTATGCAATGAAGAAAGAAGATGAAATTGTGGAACTTTCATCCATTCCTGTTGTGAACGAATTTCAGGATGTATTTCCTGACGAGTTACCTGGACTACCTCCACGATGGGATGTAGAATTCACCATCGAGCTGGAACCCGGAGCTACACCAATTTCTAAGGCGTCGTATCGTATGGCACCTACTGAGATGTACGAACTGAAAAATAAACTGGAAGAGTTACTGGACAAAGGTTATATCCAGCCAAGCGTTTCGCCCTGGGGACCACCAGTTCTTTTTGTCCGGAAGAAGGATGGATCGCTTCGGCTGTGTATTGACTATCGAGAGCTGAACAAGATGACGATTAAGAACAAGTATCCATTGCCACGGATTGATGATTTGTTTGACCAGTTACAAGGAGCAACAGTGTTTTCAAAAATAGACCTGAGATCAGGATATCATCAGCTGAGGATTAAGGAATCTGATGTTCCGAAATTAGCATTCAGAACTCGCTATGGACACTATGAGTTTGTAGTGATGCCGTTTGGTCTCACTAATGCACCTGCTGTATTCATGCAATTGATGAACCGAGTGTTCATCGAATATTTGGATAAATTTGTGGTTGTGTTCATTGATGACATTCTAGTGTATTCTAAGAGCCCGGAAGAGCATGCACAGCATTTACGGATTGTGTTAGACCTGTTGAGAAATGAACAATTGTACGCTAAATTTTTCTAAGTGTGAATTCTGGGTAAAGGAAGTGATGTTCCTCGACCATGTGGTATCAGCTGAAGGAGTCCGAGTAGATCCTCAGAAGATCGAAGCAGTTATGGATTGGAAGCCTCCAAAGAATGTGAAAGAAGTTCGGAGTTTCTTAGGACTTGCTGGATATTATCATCGATTCGTGGAAGGGTTTTCCAAAATTTCCCGCTCACTTACTCGACTTCTGTAGAAAACTCAAAAGTTTGAATGGAATAAAATGTGTTAGAAAAGCTTTGATGAATTGAAGAAGAGATTGACGACAGCACCAATTTTAACACTTCCACAGGGAACTGGAGGATTCATAGTTTACAATGATGCTTCGAACTAAGGACTCGGATTTGTATTGATGCAGAATGATAAGGTGATTGCTTATGCGTCACGACAGCTGAAACCTTATGAAGTGAATTACCCAACATATGATTTGGAGCTAGCAGCAGTAGTTTTTGCTTTGAAAATCTGGAGGCATTACCTGTTCGGGACTCACTGTCAGGTCTTTACGGATTACAAGATTCTCAAATACATCTTCAGTCAGAAAGAGTTGAACATGCGGCAAAGGAGATGGCTGGAACTTATTAAGGATTATGACTTGGAGATTCTTTATCATCCAGGCAAAGCAAATGTAGTGGCCGATGCACTTAGCCGCAAGCCTGTTTCTATCCAAATGCTGGAGACTCTGACCTCCCAGCTCATCATTCAACTAGAAATGATTCGAGAAGGAATTGAAGTATGGTTACAAAGTGTCCAAGGACAACTGCGTGTGATGGAAATAACTTCATCATTAACCGAATAAATCAAATCTAAGCAGGCAGATGATCCTCTGATGATTCGGTTACGTGATGAAGTGATCAAGGGAAAGGCCCCCGGATTCGTAATTCATGATGATGGAGTTTTGAGATTTCAGAACCGACTCTGCGTTCCCGATGTCGATGTTTTGAAACAGACGATTATGAAGGAAGCTCACAGCTCGCCCTATTCTATACACCTGGGCACCAGTAAGATGTACAAGGACTTGAAGTAGAATTTCTGGTGGGGAAACATGAAGAAAGATGTAGCGGATTATGTTTCGAAATGCTTGACTTGTCAGCATGTTAAGATCGAGCATCAACGACCTACAGGAATGTTGAAGCCGCTCCCGATTCCTGACTGGAAGTGGGAGGACATATCGATGGACTTTATCACTAGTATGCCGAGAACCAAGACAGGAATGAACATGATTTGGGTGATAGTTGATTGTTTAACCAAATCAGCTCATTTTCTAGGCATTAAGGACACGTGGGGACCAGAGAGGTTGGCACGAGTATTTATTTCAGAGATAGTCCGACTGCATGGTACGCCGAAGACCATTATTTCTGACCGAGACGGTCGCTTTATATCGCATTTTTGGAAAGCAGTTCATAAGGCCTTGGGGACCGAATTGAATTTCAGTACAGCTTATCACCCGCAGACTGACGGACAATCCGAGAAGACTATTCAAACGGTGGAAGATATGTTAAGGGCTTGTGCCTTAGATTGGTCAACCGACTGGGAAATTCATCTACCGTTGATTTAATTTACCTACAACAATAGTTGGCATGCTTCCATTAAGATGGCATCGTTTGAGGCCTTCTACGGAAGAAGATGCAGATCGCCCCTATGTTGAGACGATTCATCAGACTTGATCGGGACAGAACCAGAGTTGATCGTACAGACACGAGAGAAGATAGCCTTGATTCATGAAAGGTTGTTAACCGCCCAGAGTTGACAGAAATCTTATGCAGACGTACGCCGTCGCCCATTGGTGTTCAGTACTGGAGACCATGTACTTTTAAAGGTTTCTCCTACTCGGGGAATCTTTCATTTTGGAAGGAAGGGAAAGTTGAGTCCGAGATATATCGGACCATTCGAGATCCTTGAGAGAGTTGGAGAGTTGGAGAGTTGGCATACAGATTGGCATTACCGCCGTCATTGAGCCATGTTCATAACGTGTTCCACGTATCCCAGTTACAGAGATATATATACCGGATCCTAGTCATGT
This sequence comes from Orobanche coerulescens, assembly GCA_033398695.1. Lineage (NCBI taxonomy): Eukaryota > Viridiplantae > Streptophyta > Magnoliopsida > Lamiales > Orobanchaceae > Orobanche > Orobanche coerulescens. The sequence continues at coordinate 109,879,810 of CM065816.1, read as the reverse complement.
CATTGATTTCGGCGAGATCAAAGTCGCTCAGGATGGAACGTTTGAAGAAAGACCAGTCAAGATACTCGAGAGTCGATTTAAGCAGTTGAGGAAAAAACCAATCGTTTTGGTCAAAGTTCAGTGGTCACGCCACGGAGTGGAAGAAGCCACTTGGGAAACGGAAGATAGCATGAAGTCCAGATATCCAGAGTTATTTTCGTCTTGAGTTTCGGGACGAAACTCCTTTTTAGTAGGAGAGTATGTAATATCCGGATTTATTATTGAGTATTTCAATTTTATTTGAGCCAGTATTATTCATAATCGTGATATCGATAATTGGAGTATGATATTTCTCACATTTGTATCTTTATACATGAGTGTAGCATCATACAATTTTCCCATGCAAACTCGTGATAGCGCATGCTAAGAATGTAGCTTAACGTGTGTTATCGGCTAAAACTAGCGCACGCTACAAATGAAGAATTGCATGCGCTAGGCAGTCAATTATTGAGCTAGATGGCTAGCACATGCGCTAGCCGGACATGGGTCCGGATAAGATTCCGCGGGCGGAACTGGACAGTTTTGGAGTCAACGCTTATTAGCGTGCGCTAAGTATAGTAGGATAGCGTGCGCTAATCAGCTATTGTGCAGAAACTTTATATAAGGGACAACACCCTCATTTCATTTGGTTTACATTTCCTTCACTTGTTCTTAGTTCCTTGGAAGTCCAGAGAGCCTTCCCTACTCCTTAAACACATACAAATCCGCCTTACTTGATCATTGAATATTGGAGAGTGCTTACACTTGATCATTGAAGAAGAAACTCACTTTGAAGTGACACTCAAGCAACCGGGATTGCTGTCTACCTATTGTTTCAATGTTTTCTTCATCTTAAGGTATGTTAATACTATCTCCTACCTTGGATTCGTGTTATTGAAGGATATGAGGATTATGCTTTCTAGATATTGAGTTCCATTGGTGAATTATTCAAACAATATCATGTTTAGATGTTGGAATGATTATGCTTATGATATCGTCGTTGAAACAACATAGTCGGAATACTAGTACGTCAATTGATGAGAGGAATATTCTGAGATTGATTATCCGTATGAATAACATTGCCATATTGATCGTAAACTTGGAGTTGATATCACTTTTGTTAAAAGGACTTAAGAAAGAATCAACTTAGGTTGTATCCTTTCTTATAAGTTGGAATTGTTAGTTCATCTTCAAGATGAAGTCTGAATGTGATAATGATAATGGAATATAGTGCATCAACCTGAGATCACCGAACTTCACATTAGAATGATAATTGAGTTTGAATATAAGAATTGTGATGATATTCATTTCCTTGAATTCAAATATGATTGAATCTGTAAGATCATTCATAAGTTTATGAACATGACATGTAGACGGATAACATACGTTAATCACTAAGGAGTTCGTAAGTTTCATCATTGTTAGAACAGTCTGTTGCCCAGTAGTGAAACTGCCATGCACGCTTAGCGTACGCTAAGCTATGTAAATTAACGTATGCTATCGGGCATGTTTAGCATACGCTACGCTTGGAATGTAACATGTATTATATCATCAGATGAGTCAATCGACTGATCAGTGAGGTACTGACCATGCATGGTTAGCGTACGCTAGGCTACGTATAATTGCATGCGCTAACGAGTAGCCTTAACGTACGCTACATAGGATACGTAGCGTGCATTAAGAAAGCGAGACAGATTTCATTTTAAGAACTTCCGACCGTAATTTAGATTGTTAGATGTTCGTTCGACTTGAGATGAATTCTATATTATTTCTTTTGTTTTGGTTTGAGCTTAGCAACATGATTATTCGAAGGGGACGACCTTCGAGTATTTTGATATTCGTGGAAGTTTTATTCTTGTCATCTAACCGAGGCAAGTACTCTAATTAGAATTGTTTATATTATGTCAGTTATATTGTTATTGTATTGTGTACATGTGTTGTGATTAAATTTCCACCATGCGTTGATCCGACGGGAATCATCATGGGAATCTATAGCAGTGTGCGCTGGATCGTTGGACAGGTAGTTCCACCATGCGTTGGTCCGACGGGAACATCATGGGAATCTATAGCTGTGTGCGCTGGATCGTTGGAATACCATCAGTATGTTGAGACTGTTATGATGTGATATGTGTTGTTGTTATTTCTCATTGGAGAAACTTGTTATGATAATTGTTGATTATATCACTGTTGTATGATTATTGTACTTGTACTAGCATCGTTGTGCTAACCCCTTCGGGGGTGAACATTTGTTTATGTTCAGGATCCAGGAGAGCGGGGAAACAACCACTGGAGCTGCATGACGACGAGGGTGCAGAGTGATGTTCAGGCCGGGTTTATTGTCTGTTGTTGGTTATTTTAATAAGTACTCGAGTACGTCGTGATTTGTGATGTTTGGATTTCAGTAATGTATTAATAATCTTCATTTGGATATTTGTGTTCTCGGTATTGAACCAGAACTGTCGTATTTTATTTCAGTGATTTCATAATTTAGTATCTGTTATTGTCTTTTCATTTATTCAGCCTTGTAAATTCTTATGTAAAGGATTTATGGTGCTGTAATATTCCTGAATATATCAGGGGTGTTACATCTACAACCTAAGATCTGATACCATTTATGTAACACCCCCAATCCGCTCCGGGATATTACACGCCGTGGAACCTTTCCTCAAGGATCTACCAGGCTGGTAACAATATCAAACAGCTCAACAATGCCTTTAAGGCTAAAAATGACTCAGTAGACCGATTTGGTCTTCCAATAAATACATACAACTCAACACAATAAATGCCCACGCAGGGGTCAAATACAACACACTCCCGTACAACGGGGAAAGAATACCGCAGCGGAAATAAAATACCACTAAACCAATACGACAATGTACGGGTCCTCGTGTGATTAGTATCGATGATCTTTCATCATCCTTCGTGCCGACCCTGTGTTATGCTCCCAAACCTGAATGCAAAAATAGATATCCACCCCCTAAATATTCGGGGGTTAGCAAAACTCCACTGTTTTGCTAGTGCAAGTACAAAGTGCATAGAAATACGAGCCATACAATACAAGTTCCAAGGACAATAATAAACAGAAATCCTCAAAGATTTAAACATAACGAAAATACTTCCCCAGGCAAGAGTTTAGGTAAAGCTTTCCAAAATCGAAAAATCCCAAGTCAAGGGAAACAATTTATAAAATGATTTAAAATGCCATCGAGAGTTTTAATAGAAAACAACTTAGGATTATCAAATCCTTCTCTTTCCAAAAATCAACAAGGTCACAGCCCAAATGTTATGTTTTCGCAAATAGAAAACCAACAACAAATTCACAGGGTTAAAACCCACGTCACGTGTCCTCGACAGACATAAAATACACACGCACTCGTGAAGTTTCACTCGTGAATCCAGGGCAAAACCATTGGACTCCCATCGTGGCCCCGTCGAACCAACCCGAGGTGAGAAAATACATTCACAAAACATACACATGCACTCGTGAAGTTTCACTCGTGAATCCAGGGCAAAACCATTGGACTCCCGTTGTGGCCCCGTCGAACCAACCCGAGGTGACCAAAATACATTCACTAAACATACACACCAACCTGTGAAGTTTTTACTCGTGAATCCAGGGCGAAACCATTGGACTCCCGCCGTGGCCCCGTCGAACCAACCCGAGGTGAGTAAAATACATTCACTAAACATACACACCAACCTGTGAAGTTTTTACTCGTGAACCCAGGGCGAAACCATTGGATTCCCACCGTGGCCCCGTCGAACCAACCCGAGGTGAGTAAAATACATTCACTAAACATACACACCAACCTGTGAAGTTTTTACTCGTGAATCCAGGGCGAAACCATTGGACTCCCGACGTGGCCCCGTCGAACCAACCCGAGGTGAGTAAAATATATTCACTAAACATACACAATCAACATGTCACACCAAGGATATCCAAGCAATTCACCCAAATGCAACAAACACAAAGCACGACACCATTGTCAAATCACAACGTACCAAAATGAGCTAATATACGCATATATATTATCAAAGTACAACAACAATACCAAGCATATTCATAGGGTTCACTTATCTATTCACGAGACGCAACATTCACAAAACACACGCGTTTTGAAAGTGAGCCTTTAACGAGGCTAAACCAAATCTTTTGAAAGTTCATCTCAAACAATTAAACAACATACTAAGGCATTCACCAATCATCGTATCCACAAAACAAGAATTGTATGTACAAGGGACTTGCCTCGAATAACTACAACGCGGAGAATCGACCGAAGTAGGTTGGCACGAACCGACTACGAACTCGCCGACTCCACCGAACGACATCCCGCAACAATAAACTACGAACGACAACAATAACAACGAAAATGAATTCCAAAGTATGACCCAAAGCCGCTGAATTCAAGGAACAAATGACAAAAGTTCAAGGGTTTCCCCCAAAACAGCCAAGAACACGAAACGACCTGACAAAACATGAAAATGGACTTCCCAACCAAAATATAGATATTCAATCCATATGATATGTTTAAAAACATCATTTTACAACAATAGGTTCATCAAAAATGGATGGAAAACGAAATCAAGAACAAATCCCCCAAAAAGTCATCTCGAAGGAAATCAAGAAATATACCTTGATTCGACGAAGAACAATGGATTAAATGATGTTAAACACAAGAATACTACTAAGATTAATCATAACCATCATGGATTAATCCACAATACGGAACAAATCGGACAAAAACGCAAAAACCCCAAAATTTCTCAAAATAGGATTCTAGGAAATCTCACCTTGATTCGCTGGATCAAGGGATGATATAGGTTGATCAATCAATGATATGAACTCAAGAACTTCGTGGATTTTTTGTTCAACAACATGGCTTCGCCTCCTCCGAAACTCCATCCGCGGACAGAAAGAAAGGAAATGAAAAAACGAGTGAAAATGCGACTTTTCTGTCACATTTATACTGGTGCAGCCTAGCGTGCGCTAGGCTGCCGAGCTAGCGTGCGCTATTAGCCAGGGACGCAATCCAGAGACTTCCTGGACTAGACTGCTCGGCCAGGTAGCGTGTGTAGCCTTCCGGCCGTAGCGTGCGCTACCTGCCGGTCGTAGCATGCGCAGTGTCCGACAGTAGCGTGCGCTACCTGCTGATCCACCCGAGTCCAGAACCTCACTGCCCCTACTGTCTCACCCGACTAGCGTGCGCAGTTAACCGGCCGTAGCGTGTGCTGCCTCCTGGCCGTAGCGTGCGCTACCTTCCGGCCGTAGCGTGCGCTATGCTGGTTCCTGCCGCGCCCGTCCGGCCAGTGCCCGCAACTGGCCAGTACCCGCAACCGTCCGGCCAGTACCCGTAACCGTCCGGCCAGTGCCCGACCACCATGACTCGACGACTCGATTATCCGAAATTGCATGGAACGAACATGAAAAAACGCTCGTGGGCAACATCACCGATCCGAGATGAAATGCTACGGGACAATGAATCACACGCGACCAAATAAACACGAAAATCGATCAAGACAACAAATACGAATGTAGATACCCACAACTTTGGGTAAATTATAAAATGGCCCAAAACGCCCGAAAATCACGATACGTGATCGAATAACCAAACCGAAGTTCACAACACGTCTAATAAAGTTAAACGGACTTACGGGAAACTCGAAACAGTAGTTTCGAATGAGATTCACAAGAATCGAACTCGAATGCAGAAAAGTCGCTAAGAAACACGGAACTCAACAAAACAACACAGAAACGAACTTGGATGATAAAAAGTGCAGAATTAATTATTCTCAGAATGATGAAACGGTCCCAAGAGAATCGTCAAAACGGACTCTCGCCAAAAAAAAAATTACCGGAAATCGAATTTGCGGATATTACATACTCAATGATTGACCGACCGGGGTCAAATTAATTACAAAGAAGACCGACAAGGTCACTAACTAATTAAGAAACTAACGACATTCACATTTCAATGACAATAATAAACTTGAACACAGGAAAGAATGACAACTCAATTTAATAAATGAAAACTACACCCATGCAAGGGTGAATACTCGACCGACAGAGAAATACCGACCAAAATGAAACAAAAGAAAAGACTCTGACTCTGGTGTGATTAGCATCATTGTCCTCCATCTCCTTCCAAGCCAATCCTGTGACTGCTCCCGAGCTACCAAAACCTGAGCGCATAACAGGCACCCACCCCCCGAAAACTCGGGGGTTAGCAAACTGGAATTTTTGCTAGTGCAAGTACATAATGTACAAGATATACGAAAAGTATCAACACAAACTCAATAGCCAAGAAGCCTTAACACAAACCACACATTCACACAAACAACACATCAAAACATTCATTTACACAAGGTGAAAGGTAATCACATAGCCATATTCTCTTTACGGATCATAACACCAATGAAACTTTAAGCAAGCCCAATGAGTTAAAAGATCTAGCTTGAAAAACCCCTTTTATAAAAGGAAAATAAATTTGATAAGATAGTTTGAAAACGTTATTATTGACTTGGGCCGTCTTGGGGTTTTGAAAATCGAATGTGAATACTTTTAGAAAATAACTTCAAAAGCTCTCGGGTCCTCGACCCAGCATGTGGAAAATAATTTGCAAGAAAACCATTACAACGTTATTCGGGGTCCTCGACCCAATTTATGAAATACTGTCACAAGCGAGTCATTACAACATCTCACGGGGTTCTCGACCCAATCCAAATAATATCATCACGAGATCAAATCTCAACATCCCACGGGGTTCTCGAACCAATACACAGAATAATCATCACAGTACAATTAAAGGCACAGCCTCTCATTCGACAAATCCTGCTCAAGACCCCTGATTAATTAACCCTCGGAGATCTCGTCAAATATCCTTGGTTAATTAACCATGATACCAATCATTTAAAACAAGTTGAAACAAACTTTCAGAAATATGAATCGCGGTCTATATCAAGACCAACATTTTAAAGCGAGTTGGAAGAACTTTGAATTACGAAAATCATTTGGTAACGGGGTCTTAGCTACCACTCAAATATCCATTACCAATAAGCCTGCCAGGTGTTTCCCTTGCACACCTGTGCACCGGCGTTCACTCCGCTATGTTGGCCGCCCCTTGAACATGTCACCGCGCCGGCGATCACTCCCGCAAGAGCCGCCCCTTGCACGCACATTAGGTAACACTGGTGTTCACCAACCATATGGAGCCGCACATTGCAGCGTACATCAGACCGAAGTACACGCTCCGCCCTCAGAGGTTCCTGGATACGACGTTTCTCACAACAAGTATCCACATTGTTTCAAACATCAAGCACACAGACAAACATTACAACAATTATCAACTCAGTACACCAAGTCACACAAATTATCCGTCAGTCTATAACCACACATCTTAAACAATATCACGCACGTTATCAATCAAAACTCATTCACAATAAGCCTTCAGGCATAACCAACCAACGCCGCACATATATCCCTATATTGCGACTCAACCGAATATATATATATATATATATATATATATATAACCTTACTATATTATATCTATAAGTATAGTTCATCCATCAATCCAAGTTGAGTACGTCAACTAGTGTTAGCATTCATCACTCGGCATTCACCGACATAGGCATATATATCAATATACGTATATACATACATATATTTAACATATAAATATATATATATATACATATATACATCCGTATAAATTCATACACTTCGACAACAATGATTTCACGTAGTTACAATTCGTATATCAAGGTTCTTGCCTTGGTAATCTCTCGTGAATACTCCGAATATACGGTCGATTGGAAAAATCCGGAACTCCAATGAAAACGATGATCGGAAAGGCTCAACATCGGATTATCGTAGGGAATTCGTCCCTAATATCCTATCATCAAATAAACAATCAATCACACGAGGAAAAACATCACAAAATGACCGAATCTCCCTCTGCGGCATTTTCCCGGACACCTTGAAGGCGTCAATTGAAAACTCATATAAACGACGAATCGGACATGACAAAACCATGGAAAGATGATGAAATTGATAGAATACAACTTAATCTACAATTATCCATCAGTAATCTAAGTTCATATGACTCGAACGGATGAAATCTATCAAGATCCCCAAATTTCCCAAAGTTTAGATTTTAGGAAAAACTAACCTTGATTCGGTCGATTGAAGGATGTTATGGAATGATCAATCAAAGATATGAACTCAGGAACTTCATGGATTTGTTGTTCAACAACATGTATCCTCGCTCTCAAAATCTCTGGCCGCGGAAAAGAACGAAGGGAAATGAAAAATGGGTGGAAACAGGGCTGCTCGGTCAAATTTATACTGCCCAGTGTGTGCCAATCACTTACGGCCGTAACCGGAATCCTTACGGCCGTAACCGGCCTTCGTCCGGAAGCTGCCCCGCGCCCTTACGGTCGTACCCGATCACGACTTACGGCCGTAACCGGCCTTCATCTGGAATTTGCCCAGCGCCCTTACGGCCGTACCCGATCACGACTTACGGCCGTAACCGGCCTTCGTCCGGAAGCTGCCCAGACCCTGCCGAGCATGTACAGCCGTATCCGGCACCTTACGGCCGTAACTCGGCCAGGCGGGTCTCTGGCCCAAAACGTGCGGCCATGACTCGGCCGTGGCCAATTCCGACAGTCTAGTTAGGCGTTCGACAACGTTTCGGTCACACTAACGCACCGGTTAAGATTCAAAACAATAACGAGCAAATTACGAAACACAACATACCATTCATAACAGAAAAAATGAATCCCACATAATTATTACGACACTAAATCACCGATACCAATCGACAAATAGTTCAAGGCAACCGGAATAAAAGTCTCGGGTATTACAATAAACACAAAAATCAATCATCGAGAAAAATAATACCGATACTTGGCAACCGAGAAATATCCAGAAAAATCCAAAATAACCGGAACGAAAATCCCGGGTATTACATAACCTGTCAGCAAGTCAAGATAGAACATCAGCGACCGGCGGGTATGCTGAAACCGCTCCCTATTCTAGAGTGGAAGTGGGAGGATATTTCAATGGACTTCATCATGAGTTTGCCGACGAGTCATCGTGGCATGAATACAATTTGGGTAATTATGGACCGCTTAACTAAGTCAGCTCATTTCCTTGAGATTAAGGATACGTGGGTCCCGAGAGACTTGCCCAGTTGTTCATCAAAGAGATAGTGACATTGCACAGTACTCCTAAGAGTATCGTTTCTGATCGTGATGGGTGATTCGTGTTACATTTTTGGAAATCAGTTCATCGTGCCATGGGAACTCAGCTTAATCTCAGCACATCCTTTCACCCTCAGTCCGACGGACAATCAGAGCGAACTATTCAGACGTTAGAGGAAATGCTGAGAGCATGTGTTCTCGACTGGAAAGATGATTGGGAAGCCCAACTACCGTTGATCGAGTTCACGTACAATAATAGTTGGCATGCTTCGATTAAGATGGCACCTTATGAGGCCTTATATGGTCGTCGTTGTCGATCTCCCTTATGTTGGGATGACTTATCATAATCAATCAGCACCAAGCCCGATATGCTTATAGCCGCCCGCGAGAAGGTAGCTTTGATCAGGAGTCGTTTGTTGACCACTCAGAGTCGACAAAAACTTTATGCAGATAATCGCCGTCGACCATTAGAGTTCGAGGCAGGTGACCACGTTTTGGTCAAGGTATCCCCGAGTAGAGGTATCTTCCATTTCGGGAAGCGGGGAAAGTTGAGTCCAAGATTCATTGGACCGTTTGAGATTTTGGATCGAGTAGGCAGTCTAGCTTATCGATTGGCCTTAACTCTGGCATTGAGCCAAATTCATGATGTGTTTCAGGTCTCTCAGCTGCGGAAGTATGTTCCGACCTGAGTCACATACTTCAGTTCGATGAAATCGAGATCACGGATGATCATTCGTATGAGGAGCGTCCTGTACGAGTGTTAGAGTGGCGAATCAAACAGTTGAGGAACAAGACGATTCCTTTGGTTAAAATTCAGTGGTCTAGATACGGAGTCGAAGAGGCTACTTGGGAAACGGAGGATAGTATGCGGGTGAGTTATCCCAAATTGTTTGACCCTTAGTTTCGAGGACGAAACTCTTTTTAAGGGGGAAAGTATGTAATACCCGGTTGTAAATTCATTCATTATCATTCAGTAATTGTCACTCAGTAATTTTTCACTCATTAACAATCATTCATCATTCACGTTCATTCATTTATATTCATCGTTGGCGTACTTGGAGTCGTGTATCAGTTACCGATCGTCATTCAACTCCGTTTGAGAATCGAGACGAGAGTATTATCATAATCACTGTGATTGGTAGTCTTGTATTGGAAGTATCATCTATTGCATGTTATTGGACTTAATTACATTCATACAAGTATTGTATGTCGGATCATTCATCATTTCTAATGAGAAGACGGAGTTGTCGGAATTTGTAATTTCCAGCAGTGAGTTACGTCCGTAACTGATCATGCATTACGTCCGTAACATGCATTCGTGAAATTGGTGTCTTTCTGGATGAAGACGTCATACGGCCATAAGTCATACTAGTTATGGCCGTAAGCAGGAAGGTACGGCCGTATGATTTGGAGACTACGGCCGTTGTAACACCCCCAGAATCAAACCGGGAATATTACACGCCGCAGACCCTCTCCGTGAGGATCCACCAGTCTAGACATCGAAACCACACAATAACTTACATACCGACTGTTAGGGATATGCCCTCGAATGCCACTCAGAGGATGAGAGAGTGAGAGCATTTGTACTGTAATTATGAATTTTTAATAAGGCAATAATTATTTCTATATTATTGTATATCACTGGTATTGCGATTTGGTATATAGAATAATAGTCCTTGTATTTGAGAGCAAACATTCTACTCCTTATGGAGATAAAGAGATAGGCACTGGAAGTGTTTAGAGCTCGAATCCTTAAATCATTCGCAAGTCGATAAAACTTAAGTGGGTAATAAGTTTAGACAAGACTTGTATAACGTGTACTTTGACATGTAAAGTGCCGGTCTTCACTAAGGGTTAGTGGGAGCACACATTATAGGTATGCTAATGAGATTAGTATACTCGAACACGAATCACCTCGATTCGGTCACATGGATATCACTTAGGGTTTGTCAATGACTGGATCGAAAGGTTGTGATAGGTATACATGGACCTTTGACTTGAGGTTTCAGTAGGAGATGTGCTTATGACATTAAGTTAGTCATTAGAGTAGTTCGATCCAATCTCCGGTGGGTGGGGTCAACCTCGAAATGCAACTTAGTGGGTAAGTAGCAGTCTCTACTGAATACCAAGATAGAATTCTTTCTCCTGTAAGTGAGCAGGTAAATGTCCTATGCGGTTAATGGCAAATGAGATTATAAGTCTTTGGCCAAAGCATTTAGAGCTAGTTGTATTTGATACACGAAAGCTCGATGATCTCAGTTTGCATTAACAGAAAGCATACAGTCAAGTTATAGTAGGGTTTGACATTACCGTGACCCTAATACTTGACCGGCACATATGATTGAAGGGTTTATACGGCTAAAAATCCTTCACAATATCCAATCGGCATGCAGATATGATTCCAGAAATGTCACAATACAACATGACAACGAATTTCAACGAAATACATATCCGATTAAGGATCAAGAAAAACTCACCAAAGTGATAATAAGGACCATCAAGATCAACGGTTCAAAGTGACGGACTTGGGAATGCAAATCCCATGATGAACGATGGAACAATGTCAAAGACAATATCAAATTTATATAACATTTCACAAACATTTCATACACATCAAATGTATAAACATCACAAGAATCTAATCATCATTATAACCAAGCAAGATAACTTGCCTCGATACAGAGACGACAAAATCCTCCCTTGTAGAATCGAATGAACGGTCCTTCGACTAATATTGTTTACTTGAACAATCAACCTTAAACGAAATACATTTTACTCAATAACATATCCGTATATTTAACGATATAAAATTAGTGATACGACACCCTACATTTCTTTTAACTCAATTCATCCTTAAAAATCGGTTCGCAAGACAATTACCGAATGTTCGCATGATTCTTTATAACCAAGGATTTATCAAGAACATGTTAAACAACCACTTATGTTGTCCATAACATCTTATGTTGACTAAACTTTCTAAAAACATTAAAATGTTAAAAAGGTAAAAATCTGCACCACTATGTTCATCATCTCATCTAAATTGAATAGTAAGCTTATAAGAAGGTTATTTTAGTGATGAGATTATACCATATGAAGTTATCAAAACCATCTTTACAAAACTGAAAGATCCATTAATATCATTATGAATTCACTTTCTGAAGAACACTACTTGATGATCAAACACATTCTTAGGTTATTAACACATCCGGTTAATAAGAAGTTATTGTCGTTCTCACAACTACACTTATCTTTGCTAAAAGTCCTGCTGGGCTGAAACATAATGAGGTTATAACTCCTAAGAATTTGAACAAGAGAACATCATCCTACTTCTAGCATTGCCAAGTTCTTCCCAAGGTAAGTGAATATCAAGCATGGTGTTTATACACTTTATGATAACAATTCCAATGATCAAGTCTAACTATGATGAAGCTAACTGATTTATCAAGGTCCTACTGAGATGAATTCGTCCAGCAAGGTGAGCATGATGATTATATACATGGTTACTATCATTATAACATTAAGAACTCATCTATTTCAAACCCTCATTTATCCTATTCATCAAGAAGTGTGAAGGAGTTTAATTAAAACCATGTTTTACTTGATTAATCTAACTCTAGGTGAAGTATACTTCATTACTAACATCAACATATGAAAACAATACAGAGAAGAAAGTACACCTGCCTCCAGAAACGAAGAACAACCTTCAACACCGCAAGAAACACACTTCAAGCTCAAGAACGCCTTCTAACTTCGAATCAATGATCTCCAAACCAAGTTATAAGACTCGAAACCAAGTTGGAGAAGGTAACTATAGGTCTTAGGAGGTAGGAGAGGGAATAAACAAAGAGAAAATCGGGTTGAGGCTGAAGAGAAATGAAAAACAGGCTGGGTCTATAAATAGACTGCACAGTCTTAACGTACGCTATTTAAAAATTTTAGCGTACGTTAACGCTATTACGTACGCTAACCAGTTAAAGTTACGTACATAAGCGGCTTACAGTGACTACTGTCTTGAATCCGCAGGCCATTAGCGCATGCTAATTAAAAGGGTGTTACGCACGCTAATAAAAGTTGACTCTGGCCGACACGACAGCCCAGACATCATACACATGCAATGCAACGGATAACAAGTTCACATGCGGAAGTCAACTGATGTCAAATTACTTCTTAACGTATGCAATAGACAACGTATTACGTACGTTAAATCACGAGTTTAGCGTACGTTAGTTAAGCTACGTAGCGTACGCTACACCAACAGAAAAAGTTCAAAAATGCAACTCTCCAATTAACATCGAATCATCAAGTATGAAATGAAATAACAACGATATGAAGCTCAAATATATAATACCTCAATATAATACTAAATGCAACGATCCACGATAGTCAAATTATCCGAAATACAACGACAGATAAAAATAAAGAATTACAGTCGGATATTACACCAAATGTATTTATACTTAATTAATCTAATTAAATAATTTTATCAAATACAAAATTATAATAATATATTTCCAAGAAATAATTATTTATGAATTAAATTAATTACCCGGTAATTAATTTCAATTCACTAGACCGCATGATTTATCAAATAAATAAAATTAGATATCTAATATCCAATATTAATGAAGAGATAATAAATACATATTTATCCATCAAATATCCTTGTGCACGACTCCGTAGGTTCGTCTTAGTCGGCAATGGGAGGAACCAAGGAGTACGGGTAACACTTAGCCAGTCTAGTGCTTCGTACCGTAACCCAACTAAGAATGAATGATCGGATCATTCCAAAACCATTATGTCGTGAATACCGTATCCTTAAGGAACTCATCAAACTCTGTGCTCATATATTCGCCACCTCTTTCTGACCGAAGTGCTTTGATATGACATCCAGTCTGTTTTTCAACTAGGGCCTTAAATTCTTCGAATTTTGTAAAGGCTTATGATTTATGTTTCAGTAAGTACACAATCACATACCTAGTATGATCATCTGTGAATGCTATGAAATATTGATATCCATCTCGGGCTGCTTCTAAATCACCACAAACATCGGTATGTACCAACCCAAGTTTTTCAGCAGCCCTTTCAAATGTCCTTGTGTAGGGGGACTTAGTCATCTTGTCTCTAAGGAAGGATTCACAAGTTGGATAGGGTTCTACACCCAATGGACTTAAAAGTCTATCTTTCTCCATTTTGTGAACCTTGGTCTGACCAACGTGACCAAGTCTAAGGTGCCACTTAAGAGCTTGATTAGTATCTTGCTTGTCATGTTTCCTAGATATAGTATTCACTGCTGATTTATTTTGTAAGTTCAGATGATATAAACTATTCAAAAATGTAGCTGTTCCAACCAATTTATTTCGAAAATAAATTTTACAACTGCCATTGCCAATGAAGAAAGAAAATCCTTTCCGATCCAAGACTAGAATGGATACTATGTTTTTATGCCCCTTGGGCAAAACAAGTACTTCATCTAACGTCAAAATAAAACCGGATTCTAAACCCATTAGGAGTAATCTAATATCGGTTGCCTCGACACTTTGTCCGCTTCCGACAGTGATCATCACTTCCCCAGCTTCAAGATGCCTACTTCGTTTTAGATCCTGATTCATAGTACAAATATGAGAAGTAGCACCTGAATCCAAAATCCATGAAGCAGAATATACAGTAGCGGAATAATTGATTTCAAAAACAAAAAGTTCCGTACCTGATGTGCCATTAATATCGGGACAAGTCCTACGCCAGTGGCCCAGCTCACCGCATTCAATACATTTGTCCGTAGGTTTTGGACCGCCTACCCTCTGAACCTTTTGGGCCTTGCCCTTGCCTTTCTGCACCCCCTTCTTGGGTTTATACTGCTCGTAGGTCTTTTTCTTCTTGTTCTTGGACCTCCGAGGCCCAGAAGAAATCACAAGAGCAGCCTCCCTCGGTTTAGTCTTCATGTTAGACTGTGTCGTCACCAGTTTATTCATTAGCCCAGCTAATGTGTATGAAATCTCATTAAAGTTGAAATTCATTACAAACTATATGAAGGAATCAGGCAGAGATTGAAGGATGAGATCAATATGAAGGGATAAATCCATATGAAAGTTGGGCACCTCGAGCCTCTCAATTATAGAGATCATCTTGAGGACGTGGTCTCCCACTTTCTCCCATTCTTTCATCCTAGCACTGAACAACTGCTTTGATATCTCATATCTAGCAGTCCTACTGTGCTCTCCATAAATTTCGGTCAAGTATGCGAGAATCTGCCTAGCAGAAGTCATTTTCTCTTGCACTCTCTACAGCTCATTAGTCATTGAGCTCATCATAAAGCCACGAACCAACACGTCATCCTTGACCCATTTTTCATGGACGTCAATCTCTTCCTGATTACCCCTAGTCCGGACTGAAGTCGGTGGAATGTCCGCCTCCAAGACGTATCCCAGAGACTCCATACTGAGTACAATCATCAGATTCCGCAACCAGTCAACAAATTTGGAGCCAGTTAGGAGATTCTTTTCAAGTAAAATTGCAAGTGGGTTCTTAGCCATTTTAGAGAGATATAGATATGTTTCTATGCATTGATATATACAAGATTGAATTAGTGACTTGTTTTATTCTGACCGATTATAGAATTTAAGGGCTTTATATAATTCTTATCTCGGCTCCCACTAATTTTATCGGAATTACACACTCCTATGTTATAACCCGGAAGTCATGGTAAGATCGGCTTCTTAGTGGTGATCAAGTTCTTTACAAATTTTAACAGACGCAACGTGTCAGGTTTCTTGTCTATTAATTTCTGTAAACTGATGTCCAACACCAGCCCGTCCAACGGATGATTCGATCTTCTTTTACCCCTAGTCTTCATGCCCTCAACCTATCAGGTTTCTTGGCAATCCAGACTATCTAAGTTGTTGACCATCAACGTCTATCAGTTTAACTATTGAATCTCACCGGCAACCTATCAGGTTTTTAGGGGCGAATTTATCACCAATCGAAAGCATCTAATGCACTCAAGAAATTTTCAACCTCTACCAAATGTACTACCCCGATAACTCGGAAGCATAGCACACCAGCTCGAGTATCAATTTTCTACGAGTTTGATGGAGGGTAGGAAACCTCGTAACCTTTTTCAAACTTAGTCTATTTGTTGTCGGGAGAATTTCACGATTAGTTACACTTTGCACATTAATTCATTTATAAGCGCGTTTATGTGTCAATCATTCAAAATGAAAAACAGTAAATAGCAACCTAGTTACTACCAACATATAGCTCATGGACCTATTCCTACGTACTGGGCCAAGCGAATGACCCAATAAAGAAAAATAAAATAGTCTTCGATTCTTCATCTTCTCGGTCGGTAGTCTTCGGTCTTCGTCATAGCCAAATAAATAATTACATCATAGAAAATGCATCATATTATACATATTTTCTAGTAAAAATAAATAGGCTCAAAATGGCCTTTACAACCCAATCGAAACGAACAAATCAAAACTAAGTCCACGAGCTATATCACCATCACATAAATATTCCACACAACATATAACGGCAATAAAATTAAATAATTAATTTTAATATATATTAATCCAATTAATCTATAAAATGAATCTATTCAATTTCTACAATATTAATCCAATTAATATTTATGGCATTAAAATTAAATAATCAATTAATGTATTAATCCAATCAATATAAAAATTAATCTATTCAATTTTAATGGTATTAATACAATTAATACATATAATTGTCATTTCAATTCGTTCAAAGTAATCCGGCCAAAAAAATATTCTCGTTTAATTAATTTCCCTTAATTCAAAAATATTCCAAATATTGATTTAGTCTAATTAAATCCAATTTAGATTTTGGGAAATAATTACAATGAAATATAAACCTAAAACGGAGTCCCGGACTATCCGGGATTATCGGCCCGCGGCCCAATTCAAAATCGGGCCAAAACCCGAGAGGTAGCATGGCCGACCATGCTCGGCTGACAAGCCGAGACCCTCTCGGTGACACAGGCAGTGACAAGGCCGCCGCACCATGCGGCTTCGCTTCCTCATTTTTTTGGCTCGTTTCCAAAAACGTGATGTCACAACGAATAATTTAAATATCTACGATTATACCAATAATGATTCTAAATCATTAAGATCAACCAATATCATTCAAAATGCAAAAATAATCGTATATACGGTATCATTAACCTCGCTTCGATACCACTGTTGGGATTCCGGAAACAAAAACGAATATGCGGCAGAATAAAAATACAGAATCCCAAACAGGATCGATCAATTAACGTATATACGAAAATAAAAACGAAGATAAAATGATTAAGGTCCCATACCCTTGAAGCCATTGAAAATATCTTCGTAAGTTGATGATGATCATGAACTCGAGCACGAAATCCCCTCATCCTAAACACCAAAAGCACGATGTCTCTACGTCACCACGCATCGGAAGTTGCCCGAAAAATTCTACAAGACTCCGTTCTCTAAGAACACGGCTAGAAAAACTCGTAGGATTCTTCTCTCTTTATTTCTTATATTTTTCTCACCTCCAAGATGAAGAATTGAAAGAAAATTTCTTCTCTCCCCTCACTATATGGATCGGCCGAAGTACACACATAATGCAAGGTGTCGTCCTGTCTTTTTATCTTGGTTGGTTGATTGGTGTTATATGTATAATATATTCATTATTTTATCAACTCATGTGATCCCACCATATAACATGCATTTGGAAACATTAGTTGAACAAATCATGGTGGGGTCTCACAACACATGATAATACACCATGAAGGAGAGGGGGGGCATGTAAATTTTCTAGGAAACGAGCCAAGTCACTCGGCTCGTGTACCGGACGTTCGTCAAATGACTCCGTTAAATACTCCATTTTATCACAAATATATTTATACTAAATAATTAATCTAATTAATTAATTATATCAAATACAAATATATTTCTCTAAGAAATATAATTTGTGAATTAAATTAATTACCCAGTAACTTAATTTCAATTCATAAGACCGCTATTTGATTTATCCAATAAATCATAATTAGATATCCAATATATAATATTATTAGAGAGATAATAAATTCACATTCATCCGACAACGCTCCTGATGCGTGACTCTGTAGGTCCGTCTCAGCCGGCATTGGGAGCAACCAATGAGTGCGGGCAGCACTTAGCTAGCCTAGAGGGCCGCACTGTAAATCCCGATTGAGAACGAATGAGGGGATCATTCCAGAACCATTATGTCGTGAATACCATATACGTATAGACCCTACATCAGATGTCCCGGTCAAGTCTTCGGGTCACAGTAAAGTCAAACCCTACTGTTGACTAGACTCTATACATGTGTTAATGCAAATCAAGACCGACTGATTACTAGTGTATCTAATACGACTAGATCAGAATGTTTTGGCCAAAGACTTATGATCTTATTTTCCATTAACCGTATAGGACATTCGCCTGCTCACTAACAGGAGATAGAATCCTTTCTTGGCGTACAATAAAGACTGCTACCTTCCTATATAGTCTGCACTTCGAGGTTGACTCAGCAATTAAGCAAGTGAGTCTAACTACTCTAATGACAAAATAAACGTCACAGGCACATCTCCTACTGAACCCTCAAGTCAAAGGTCCACGTATACTATCACAACCTTTCGATTCGTCATCGACTCTCCGAGAGTGAATACCGTGTGACTGAATCAAGTATAAGTTGTGTTCGAGTATACTGGTCCCACCAATATACTTATAACTATGTTATCAAGAGATGCACACGTCCTAGCATCAGTTATACAAGTCTTACTTCAAAATTTAATGCCCATTTAAGTTTATCGACTTGCAAATGGTTTACGTAAATAAACTTTAAACACTCCAGTGCATTTTCTCTTATCCGATAACGATAATGGAATGTTCGCTTTATTTACATGGACTTCACTTCAATATTTACCAAATCAAGAATGCATTTGAAATACAATAAACAGTGAATGAATCATATTGCCTTTAATTGATAATTCCATAATTACAAGTACAATCCCCCTTCTTTCTCATCCCCTGAGTGGCATTTGAGGGCATATTCCTAACACGCCTCTGTCTCGGGTTTAACTCCTTTTGGGTGAAGATATATTTTAAACTCTTGTGGTCCGTAAAAATCTTACAGGTAACCCCATAAAGGTAGTGCCTCCAAATTATAAGATCGTGGACCACTGCGGCTAGTTCCAGGTCATGCATTGGGTAGTTGACTTCGTACGACTTAAGTTGTCGAGAGGCGTATGCAACAACCTTGTCATTTTTCATGAAGACACACCCCAATCCATGTTAAGATGCATCCGTGTATATTACGAATCATTCCATGCCCTACGGTTGTACTAACACCGGGGAAGTAGTCAGTCTCCTCTTTAGCTCGTCGAAGCTCTCCTGGCAATCTGTAGTCCAAACAAGCTTGGCACTTTTCCTCAGTAAGTTCGTCAACGGCCGAGCGATACAAGAAAAGGCCTCGACGAAACGTCGATAATAACCTGCCAATCTCAATAAACTCCTTACCTCCTTGACGTTCTTTGGTGGTTCCCAACTCATCACTGTCTCGATCTTTTGCGGGTCTACCTTGATGTCTTCTATTGAAATAACATGTCCCAGAAAGGTCACATCCGACATCCAAAACTCACATTTGGAAAGTTTTGCATATAGTTGGTGTTGCATCAAAACACTTAATACCTGCCTCAAGTGTCCCTCGTGTTCCTGTAGGCTCCGGGAATAGATAAAAATGTCGTCAATAAAAACCACCACACACTTATCGAGGAAATCCGTCAGAACCTTGTTCATCAATTCCATAAAAATGGATGGAGCATTGGTCAAGCCAGAAGACACTACCATGTACTCATAGTGTCCATATCTTGATCGAAATGCAGTCTTGGGAATATCCTCCTCCCGAACCCTCAATTGGTGATATCCAGACCATAAATTGATTTTTGAGAACACCGTCGCTCGCTGTAAATGATCCAGTAGATCATCAATCCTCGAAAGTGGATAGCAATTCTTAATAGTGACTTTATTTAGTTCTCTGTACTCGATACATAAGCGTAGGGAGTTGTCTTTTTTCTTCACAACAAGGACTGGCACACCCCATGGCGAAGTACTCAGACGGATCAGTCCCTTCTTTAACAATTCTTCGAGTTGTATTTTTTATTCCTTCATTTCAGCTGGTTCCATCCTGTAAGGTACTTTGGAGATAGGCGTCGTTCCCAGTTTAAGTTCACTCGAGATATCGACCTCCCGTCGTGGCGGCAGCCCTAGTAATTCATCGGGAAAAACGTCTGGAAATTCACTCACCAAGGTAATGTTAACAACCGATAGCTGTGATGTGTCGTCCCGGAGAATATAACACGAGTAATACATCTCTCGAGTGTTATAAGATACTTCCAATGCATGGAGGCTGAGAGATCCTTTTGTACTGATGTGTTCTTGACCCCTGATTATGTGAGTGGCACCATCACAAGTCATAATGGAAATGGTCTGGTGGTAGGTGTCTAATATCGTCCTGTGCATGGTCATCCAGTCCATACCCAAAACCATTAGATTCATCGTCCAGCCTCGATCATCGATACGGATCGGAAAGTCTCGGACTTCTAGATTACCTGCAACTCTGCTACACATGGGTAGTTCAACATTAAAAGATTCACAAGGTACACAGGTAAGGTTCAAACGTATAACACACTCCAAATATATAAACGAGTGTGTCGCTCCAGTATCAAACAGTACATGAATAGGCTGGGAATTAACAAGAAGTGTACCTGAGACAGAAGGTGCGGCTTGGTCATCAGTAGCCCTCAATTCGAACATGTGGGGTGGTAGTGTCCCAGCATAGGGTGCAGTGCCTCCTCCGCGACCACGTCCTATTCTGGCACCGTGTGATGGGGGTTGAATTTGATAAGGTGGAGCTTGGTAGTTGGAAATGGTGGGTGCCCTGGATGAATGTACAGAACCTTGCTGAATCTGAGAAGCTGGATTTGGTGCAAGATTGGCTCGCAAACAGTAACGAGACATGTGCCCACTCTTTTCGCATGAAAAACATTTAGTATCCATCTTATGACACTGGATCATGGTATGTCCAGCTATGCCATAATTGAAATAGTTCCGGCGGAGGGGCCCGTCGGTTGTGCCCTTCTGTTGGTACGAAACTGCTGATTTAGTGGAGAAACCAGTCCCCAAGTTCATTCTACTAGTGCTCCCAGACTGGTTAGACGTCTTTTGCTTCTTCTGATTATGTCCGGTGTCAGAATTAACAACAGTGCCGGCATATGTTGTTACTACGTCCTCATATGCCCTCAGAGTTGTGCAGTGAAACCCAGCTGCATAACATTGGACGTCTTCCGGCAACCATTGGGCAAGGTGACAGATCCGTTGATCTTCGGATGGAACCATCTGCGAGACATAGCTTAGTTCGGTTCTATAGGCTCGAATGATTTCTGGAACCGGTAAATTTTGTGGTCCAGCACTGAACAAATTCTGTGCACGAGCAGTTTGAGCTAATCTGGGGCAGTACTCATCCCTCAACAGTTTGGAAAACTCGACCCACCCGACTACCTTGTCCTCCGGCTTATAGGTCCTCCACCATCGGGCAGCAGTGTCGTGGAGCTGGTTGATTCCCAGTGGTACCTTTCGGTTCCCTGGGCAACTGATTACCTCGAAAGCAGTCTCCATTTTGGAGATCCATTCGTCCACATGTTTATCTCCTGAACCGTCGAATAATGGTGGCCTAGCTTTCAACATCTCTCTCAGCCAACGGTCCCTTCCGGCATTTTCTTCAATGTTAATGACTAGTACCCGCTCCGCTCAGTTAACCTGAGTGATCCCCATTGCAATGGCCTGGGCGAGAGTTTGAATGAAAGCTGGATTCATCCCTCCGTTGTTCTGGTTTTATGCCTTCTGTTCATTCTGATTATTGGACGGTGGCTGGTTTCCTGCTGGAACGGTTTCAGCAGTGTTCCTGTCTTCATTTTGGTTCACAGTGGAGCCCTGAGCGTCGCTCGCGATTCTCCTAGCTCCATGATGTGCCATTGTGATAAATGTTCGATCTAGAGAGTCAGTTCAGTACAATTAATCTTTGAGTTCTACTGAGTTCAAATATCATACCTGATTTTCAAGAAATATATGTGTTCCTCACTTTGACATTCCTCGAGGAGTTGCGGTCGCTTGGAGTGTTGGACTTTGAAAACCCTCATACATTTTCAAAAACATTTTGGTAAAACCTTCAACGTGGATTTTTTTATCTGATACCATTTTCTGTAACACCCCCAAGATTTATCGAGATGTTACAGTGCCGTGAATCTCATGTGAGACCCACAAGGCTAATTTTAAAGATTTTATAATTTCCTTTAAATAACTATTAAGAGAGTAAACCCACGATAGTACAAATACGAAAACAAAATACTTTAGGGAAATAAATTCGCAAATACAGTTTTTACATAATTTTGGAATCTCCAAGAGTTTAATTCAAAAGAAACGAAATGACAAGACTCCTTTCCAACACTGCTCAATCCTGACCTGAACCTACAGGAATGTCATGCATATATTCAACAAATTTGTCTGGCACGACGAATTGTGCTAGCCAACCTAGTCAGACAGTATAATTAAAAATTCATCGATAGAATAAGATAAATCCACAAAACAATATCATAATTTGATTTGGCAAAAGTTCACAATATACTCAACATTTTCTTTTCTACCAGCACATAAATTCCCAAGGTCGCAACCAAGGGTCACGGAAGTATCTATACAAGAATACTCCAGACGTGGGTACCATTCACGTTTTATCCCTCAACACATTTCTGTACGGGTACCATACACGTTTTACCCCCAACACATCGGCCCATCAATCTCAAACTTCTAAGGAAGGTGAAAACACAAAACTCACAAATAACGACATACAGTCAATCTCAGAAATTAAATTAACATAGTCAGAGCAAGATATCACTTGCCTTAACTCCGACAAGAGTAATTTCCTCACTAACACAACGGCTCGAACATCCACAATCGAGAGTTCAACCTATTTACACATTCATCGATTAATTCCTTATAGTGATAATGACAAATAGCGACAATTATTCCTCTCCGATTGAGTTCTAAACTTAGTTCGATTCATAGTGTTGGAACCAAAATTCTACGTTTAATAATAATGTTAATTATTTACAATTCTCAGTTCCTTGATTATCAACTCATTACAATACGTCTCCGATACGATTTCAACTACGATCAACGTTATTATCTTGCTAACTACTTAGTTCGAATTTTCCCAGTTCTGGAGTGAAATGATCGGACATGATTCTAGCAAAAGAAATTCTTATGTGTATGATCGTCTTATCCAACTCGGCATTTCATGATTTAGTTCATCTCAAAAATTCTAATGAGTTTAATCAATGAATAACCGAATTACCAACAGAATCTACTACACGACTAATCCAATTACACTAAGTTTATATAGGTGTAATCATAAGCTTGTAAATGAATACATGATTTCTATGGCAGAATACCCAAGTTGCTATCTCAAGATAGGTTTACATTCAACGATTATGATTTAACGTTAGTTTTCCCGGTTCGATTATCTTCACGAGTTCAAAACTGTACTGATTTTAAATCTGAGTGCGTAGCAGAAGTCTTAGATACAGTAAGTTGCTGTGGATACAGCAACTTGATGTGCAGTGTATACTTAAATAATCACAGTAATTAAAACAATTAAGGCAGAAGGTAAATAACACAATATTTAAAGTGGTTCGAGGTAAACCCCTCTACGTCCACTGGTCCTCCACACAGGAGTAAAATGTTTATTATAATTACTACGTACACAACTACGTAATTATAACAACACACAATCAATATATCGTTCACACAGATTGATATAAAGATCTTAGCTTCAACCGTTCACACATATTGGTTTGAGGTAATGCTTTGACTTGCTTCTTCACACACAGTTATGAAGCTTCGTCTTCCTCAATGCAAATCCTTCACACACAGTTCCGGAGAAGCACAGATTACTCAGTCCACACAGGGTTGATCTGGGTTTGTTCAAAGTATAGAACAGGGTATGAACAACAACTTTGGCTTTATGAGCTTCTGGCTGATGAAGTGTTGTTCAAGATGATGAACACTGTATATCTCTTAGATCTGAGTTGCAGTAAGCTTTGGAGATATGTTTTGCTCTGATGATAACTTTGATAGCTTTGATAATTTCAGTCAATTGGGTGGATTCTGGTAACTGATCTTCAATGCCTTGATGAGGTATATATAGTATTCTGGAAAATATATCCATTTAGATAAATTCGTTGAGCAAGATTCCGTTCCAACGGGATGAAAAACACGATCCGGAATTTGCGGGATTTGAAGATATGTTGACTGACAGTATTTAAATAATTTATCCTTGAGTATTTAAATACTTCTTATTCAACGGGACTTGACTTCTGAAGATTCCTTCTTTGTCCAGTTGAGAGCTGTATGGAAGATCACTGTATGGTGATTCGAGACAGCTTCCATACTTGGTCTTTTATAAGACTTCTTTGCTGTACTGAAGGGTTCCACTATATGCTGGATTCGAGACAGCTCTTTGATACAGGTTGAGGCTTCAACTCTTCGATACAGTTTCCTTTACTGTATTGTGGATTGGCATATATGTCAAAACCTCTTATCAACACAATTCGATACAGGGATTGAATATCCCAGCTGTTTCGATACAGGGTTCTTGTTTTCCCAACAATTTCCCACTTTTTGACAATTTGCCAAGACTAACTTTCAAGTCTTCTTGATGATGCCAAAACCTTCTTCATGGAATAATTTTCCTTGATAACTTCTGGCAGATTTCTTGGTCTTCTGTCAAATGGTCTGTCTTTCAGCAAATTAGTCTATTTAATGAACTGCTTGCAGGCAAGTTCAATACAGCTAAGAATTTTTACAACTTAAGCTTATGATTGGCGCGCAGACACAATTTTACAATGTATTCTAAGCATACACCTGAAATTATGAACTGTTCGTAGACAAGTTCGTACAGCTTAATTTTCAAACAAGTTTCTATACTTGTGATTGTTATCAAACAATTTAAGTTATGTAATCATACATCAAAATAGTAGATTACGAGTTGTAATCTTTCAAAACAAACAAACACTTTTATTGATATTCAAAACAAATTGAGTACATGGTTTGCTGTTTCGAAGGAAAAATTACAAACAAAAATTACAAGGATTTCAGCTCCTATAGTCCGCATGTCTCCATGGCTTTCTCCCTGGATCATTCTCGGTTTCACGCCACCAGTTCTATAGGGAATCGTTGCCTCGATCCTGGTATATATCTCTTCCTTCATATGATCTGTCAAAGGCAAGAATCCAGTCTTCTGGATGGGTGATCCGATCTCCTCTTCTATGCTTAGATTTCATCTCGATTTGGAGAGGGAGTTTTCCATCTTCTAGCATCTTCGTGAATCTGTCTACAGCCTCCGCTAATGTCTTATGGCTTTGAAGATGGTGGATTCCCTGATGAGTTTAACAAAGTATCTCATCAATTCATTCTTCCTCCATTGCTTCACCTCATCGGCAGTTGGATGGCGGTTGGTCGGCAGATGAATTTCAGAAGGTCTTTGGATTAGGTTTTGCCACGGGACATTTGGATCATTAAATTCAGGTCGGGAGCCTGAAATCTTAAAACTCTGATAGGGAGGGGCTAGCTTGTGTAATTCAGCAGTAATGCTGTCTTGAGCGGCCTCAAATTCCCTTTCATGCTGTAACCTGATTCTCCTTGCAGCTTCTCTTGCTTCTCCCCCCTTTTTGGCTTCATCAAGACGTCCTAGGATCTCTAGTGCGGCATCCTGTTTTGTCTCAATGTTGGTTATTTTCTCGACAAGGGTGGAAAGAACCTCCGACATATCCTTGATACATTTGTCGTGGGCTCGCAATTGAGAACTGTTTTTGATCATAGCACATGCAGTCTTGGCTTCAGCAATGCACGTTTTGGTTGCCTCTTCTTTCAGGAGTTGCTCTTGTTTGTCTTGCATGATCTTCAGTGCTTGTTTGAAGACTTCTGGCAACAAGGTGAAGGCTTCTACTACTCGAGAGACTTTATGCTGTAATGTAGTCATCTCTTCGATGGCAGAAGTATGCGTCTAATTTAAGGCTTTCTCGACTGAGTACAGGGCATTGACTGCATCATGTATGAAGACAGTTTGAAGACCAAGAGCACGCAGGCGCTCTTTCCTAATGGCTGTGGTTGGAGAATCCAGTTGGGCAAAATCTTCGACACTATTCAACCTCCTCAGATTCACGTTAGGGTGTGAAATGAGTTGGATTTCCTCAGGTACAGTACCGTCCTCGGATTCCATGGTTGATGGGGCGGGAGCAGCATGTTCTGGTTCGGCGGCAAGGGGTGCTGTGTCCTCCTGTTGTGAAGGTCCGTCGGTAGACATGGATACAGGAGGGACTGATTCCTCATGTTGTCTCTCAGCGACAACTTCTTCTTCTTGAGCGGCGGCAGGCTCGGGTGCCTGTTCCAAAACTGTTTCTTCTTCCTCGACTTGAGGGACAGATTCCTCATCGTCAGGAATGTTCTCTTACTGTTGCGAAGGGGGTTCACTTCGAGTTGACGGCCCTTCGTCATCCTTTAGTGGAGAGGCATCTCTGTCTTGAGCCTCTTCACGACTCATTCTCAGACCAGCTTGTAAAGCATCGTCATCGTCGTCTGAGTCATTGTCATCTTTTGGATTTGGGGGAGAGTCCTCTGACTTATCTTTTCCTTTCCTCCTTGCGTCAGATTTCTGCAGTAGATGGATTTCAATCAGTTCTTTGCAGAAGGGATTGTCCCATCGGATCAGGGCCTCAATTTCTATCGAGTCCGTCACTTCTGATACAAATCTTTCTTCTTGGATCCATTCACTCTAGTTGTATAATGTGTCATACGGAGCTAGCCTGTAGCCTTTCCATTTTAGGAATCTTTCGTAAGCATGATCGATCTGAACAGAGAGAAGGGTTTTGTTGATAATGGTGTCAGGGGAGGGACTGCGTACAACGTCTGGATCCGCTGTAGCGAGGGGTTCCTCTACAGGTATGGTATCCTGTAGGGAAGTGGGATTCCTTACAGGGGATGGTGCCCCGAAGGAAGATTGATCCAGTATGGGTGTGGAATCCCGCATAGGAGAAGTAGCGTTTGGCTCCGTAGGGGCAGCCGACTCGCTAGAGTATTTTTCGTTGGCAGATGTCCCATCATTCGTCCTAGCCGCCAAAGGCTCAGGATCTACTGTCGATACAGTAGTGGACACCTCTTCCACAGGGGTTGGGCCCTGGGGTAGTTCTTCAGTGGGTTGCGCCACGGATGAAACTTATTCGGAGGTCTTGGTAGATTTAGCTTTAGAAAGCCTCCTAAGCTTCTTTTTCGGCTTCTCACCAGCAATGGGTTTCTTGCTGTGAGATCTTTTCCTCTTCTTTGAAGACTCCACATCCTGGGACTTCAAAGACATATCCCTTGGGTCTGCTGAAACTGGCATACTTTTGGTTTTCGGATGGTTGCAGACCATAGTGCTCTGGTTATATGCTGTAGGCTTGACGCCTCCTAGTTATATCCTGGAGCTGTTCTTCTTTGCATCAGCGGATTGCGACAGTCCGCATTTCGTCAAAATATGGTTTAACATTAAACCAAATGACTTCTTCTGGGTGGCAGGCTTGCATACTTCCTCCTGCAAGCGCTTCAGGATTATCTGGCACTAGTTGACCTTTTCACAGGTCAGAATAGCAACCATCATCCTGAATCTCAGATTGGTACACATTTCGAATGCACCAGTTCGGTTCTCGATGATTCTGCAGCAAAAATCATGTAAATACACATAGGGCAGGCACAAATTCTTCTTATGACATGTGGTTTGAACCATGTCAACAACAGTTGAGCCGGTGAACAGCCTATAATACTTCGTTATCAGCTCTTGAGACCCAAACGTCTCAAGTTGTTCCATTGTCAGGCCATCAGCAGGTAGCCTGTAAATATTCTGGAGAAGATTGCTATCAATACAGATCTCAACTCCTTGAATGGTAGCGGTTATGTCAGCAACGTGACCTCCTTGCGCCAGCGACAAAAAGCGTACGGCGGCGTTGAGGTAAAATTCCTCAACCAGGTGAGCATCGTACTTCTCAGCGGTTTGACTTCCAAGGCGGTAGAGGCCTTGTTGACGAAGACGAGTGATGATGAACTCCATGGGTTCGACATCATTGGTTTCAGCGAGAATGCGTTCGATGATAACAGATCTTGAGAAGATCCGTCCATCGATGATGTTTGCGGTTTTCTTGAGTGCGGGCGAAGATGTCTGACCAGCCATTGTTG
Organism: Orobanche coerulescens; assembly: GCA_033398695.1. Lineage (NCBI taxonomy): Eukaryota > Viridiplantae > Streptophyta > Magnoliopsida > Lamiales > Orobanchaceae > Orobanche > Orobanche coerulescens. The sequence continues at coordinate 109,851,266 of CM065816.1, read as the reverse complement.
ATTGTTCAAGAAAAATTAAAGAGAATAACCGAAATTTTGCAGTAAAATGCAGAAAGCTATGTAGGATGTATTTGCTTGAGAACTCTTAAGTTTGCAGAAAGCGTAAAGAGTCTCTAATGGCAGTAGCAGTCCTTTTATATTGGGTGGCCAAGTACGGTTTTGCAGAGTACGAATGGTCAGATTTTAAGGGATGGGAACCGGTTTTTGAAATCAACGGTCAAGATGGACTGAGTGTAACTGGTACACTTATCCATTAAAATGTTTAAAATATGAGCGGGTCCCACTTCTGACTTTTTTGTTACCCTAAATGCCTGAAACGGCGGTTTTAAAACATTAAACAATTTAAAACATCGCGGCTTTTGAGATTCAGTTGTCCAGATGTCGTGTAAGGCATTTAATTTAAATGACGTTTGACATAAAAACAGGGCACGTGGACAAAAATCATTTTAAAATGAAACAATATAGTATAATATATATATATATATATACTGAATCGAAATCCTATAGCATGTGCTGTATCCGCGTCGATACAGCGTTCCCCCTTAAAAAGGTACATATATGTTTTAAATTCCATACAACAACTTTTGGATTAATGCTGTATTCATGGGTCATACTGTATTCCCCCTTAATTATTGCACACGTCAGCTATAGGATAATTTATGTCTTTGTTCACTACAGTGCTGTATTGACGGTTCTGAGTGTACAGAATTAACGTTGGATACTGTATTCTTGGGTCTTACAGCATTCCCCCTCAATTATTGAGTAAAAACAGTAAATTACTTATAGGGAGTCGGGCTGTAGCATTCCCAATTCTTGTCTAAGCATGTTGAATCTGGCTGTGTCGAGCGGCTTGGTGAAGATGTCGGCCAACTGAATGTCTGTATGAACCTTTTCGAGGCGAACATCCTTGTTCTCGACATGATTCCTTATAAAATGATGCTTCATGTTGATATGCTTAGTGCGCGAGTGCAGGACAGGATTGTGCGTTATGGCAACTGCACTCGTGCTATCACACATGATTGGAGTCTCTCTGGCTTCAATTCCATAATCTGACAAGCCGCCAGATTCAAAGGATGCATGCAAAGAACTACTACAAAGATAGTGTTGTTACCCAAAATATTATCCGAAGATAGTATTGCTGGAATGATCGAGTAACAAACAAATACGAGAACACTTCCGTGAGAAAATAGATAACACAAGATTTGTCGGGGTTGTTAATCCCGGGCTTGAATGCTCTCGCGAGATGTTATTAATAAATATATTGTCGAGTATAAATATTAATGTTAGAATCTATTACAATGAGTGTAAAGACTTCTAGTTATCTAAGCTGTGGAGCGTGTAGATTGCCGGAAGAACCAGATATGTAGATCTGTGAGTTCTTGCTTGGGATGTATGATTTACACTGTATTCACGGTAAAATCGCATGATCCCTGACACCTGTTGTGAGCCTCCTATTTATAGGAGACAAAGCTGCTGGGACCACTCCGGCGATCGCGGGCAACCGCCGTTTTCTATATTATAATAAGATGGCCGATCATCCCGTCACGTGAGGTTGTTCCCTTAAAGTCTGGGGCTGCTGCTGGCGACCAGCTGTGCGAGCCAATGGGAAGCCTGCACGCTTCCTGAATCGCTGTCCGGGGAGGACCCACTTTGTACCTTTCGGCGGCCCTGTCGGTAGGTGAGGTAGGTGACAGGCTGGGGTCAAATGTCTTATCTGTCGGTGCCCTTTATGGATCTGCACGTGGGCCACCGTCTAAGATTCGGTCTTCGACGACTTTGATGGATGTTGGATCCATACGTGGCACGAGATGATCGTCTCTGGTTCGGACATCAAAGACGATTGCCAGATATCAAAAGTCGATCGCTGTGTACCAAAAGACGATCGCCGTATGTGCCGATCGTTGGGCGTTTGCCCAGAGTATGTCTTCTATGGTTGGTTCTCTGATCGTTTAGGCCGATCGCCATCGAGGCGTATTAATGGCGCGCAACAATTGTCCCCCAGCTCGCTTCAATGTTGAAAACACGGTGTGAGGCGGTACTATTGGCGATCGCCAATGTTTAGCCGATCAGGCGATCTGATTTCAAATTTGGACGATCTCCTTTTACGCGGGGAGCAGCGGGAAACGAAGGCGGGCTCTCGAAACGTTGCAAAGACACGCATCGCGCTACCATTGGGGGAGTCCGACGGTCTGTCAGACTTGTCGCTTGGCGTGCCCTCGAAAAGATGCGTACGCGGGATTCGAGGGCTGCATTTAATGTGTCCCCCGACTGACGGTTGCACTCCAGTCCTCGTACTTTCGCCTATTTGCATAGAGACCCCCGCTTCCGTCTATAAAAGGGGCTAGGGCTACTCCATTTTTACTCTTCACGCGTCGTTGCCTTCTTGCTGAAACTCTGCAGAAAATTCCGAAGCTTGTTGTGCCTATCGTCTTCCTTTTTCTTTTTAGGTAAGAAAACCAACCTTCTTTCTTTCTTTACTATTTTTACGAACATGTCTGGAGGATCCAAAACCTTTGAGACCGGAAGCACCTCCGCCGCCGCGGCTTCGCCGGACTGGGAGGAAATTCCCGTGGGAATCCCTATGGAAACGGCCGTTGAGGCTATTCGTGCGGGGATTTCACCCGCAGAGCTTGAGGAGCTTTTCAACGAGGCCGAAGTGGCGAGATCTGCGGCGACGGCAGAGCGAGGGGGATCGCCGGTGGAAGAAGACGAACTGGTGCGGATGGCTTGGGAACGGGGTAGCGTATTTGGCCCCGCTTATATGGCTTTCGCCAAAATTATGGAGGGGATTGCCGGACCCTGTCCGAAATTTGACTTTGAAGCTTACTCCGCCGCTCATCCTTACGAACATGTGAAGCGGACGGTGTTTCGGGCTGCCGACCCGTATCAGTGGACCCTTGGTCAGATCCGGAGTTCGGCGACCCGGAAAGACTTGAGCCGCTGGAGGACAAAATATCATATTCCCTCTGAAGTTTCCCTGCACGTGCCCTCGGAAAATGAACGTGTGGATCAACCGCCCGAGGGTCTGGTCGCCGTTAGTGAGATGATCATGGAGGCCGGTCTGCGATTCCCTTTGCCGTTCGCCGTCTCCTACTTATTGATTGCCTGGAATTTGGCGCCGCTCCAACTGACGCCGAACGCCTGGCTATAGGTCATCTGCACTTTGACACTCTTCGGCGGTCACCGGTTGTTCCGCCTCCTTACTGCGATGGAGATGAACTATCTCTTCAAACTGGATGCGCAGAAAGGGTCGATCGGCGGTAATCATATCCAAGGCCGAATGGGAAGAGTGGTCCTCGGTGTGCCGAACAAGACCCGGGGCGACCTGGCAAAATGGTGCTGGGTCGGCGGAGCGTGGCGATCGGCATCGAGTGATAGGTCGGAGGACGAGTTGGAGATCCCCACTAATTTTTGGGAGAGGAATCTGAGTAAGGGTTTTAATTCTCCCTTTGATCGGACTTGTATTGAACTGATCTAATTTCATTTCCTTTTTGCAGGATCTCTTGTTCCAGCGAACGGCGATCTTCCTTCCGATTTCCTGATCGTTTGGGAGCGGATTCGTGCCTTGCCGGATTCCTTCATAGACATTCGCTCGCTCGGCGGCGAACTTCATCGGTTGGGGGTTCGATTGTTTCGCTTCCCTCGTCATCTGAGAGTTCCAAGTATGACTTTTTATCTACTCTTTCCTGCGTGACGATCGTCTCCAAGAGGTCGCCATGTCTAAGTTGGTGTCTAACTTGTTTGTACTTCTTCTTTGACAGAGGTTCACTTTCCCCTTTTTGCCGAGCCACCTCCAGAGATCGCCATGTCTAACCCAGGACTTATCGGTCGCCTTCACCAGGGTAAGAAGACTGGTCGTGTTCCTGCGACGACATCTCGCCCCGTTCCCGTGGTGAGGCCTGCTGTGGTGCCGGTCGCCGAGCTGGAAATTCAAGAAGAGGAACAACTCTAGCGCCGCAAGAGGCAGAGGCCGGAGGAGTCCCTGCCGACCACTGAGGCGGATTTAGCTATTTTGGAGCCACCGATCGCCGCTCCCCCCGTCTCTTCCGTTCCGATGGCGGAGGGGTCTGGTCCCAGGCCCTCGGCGTCCGGCTCCAAGTCCCGGCCGGCTTTTTGAAAAGAGCAGCGATCGCTGAGGCCGAGACTTCTCGAGGAAAGCCCTATTTTGGCCGCGATCCTGAGCTGGTCAACAGGTGAGATCGGATTGAACTTTCCGAGTTGGAAAATTTAGTTGGGTATATTCTAATTCCTTTGTCTCTTTTGTTTGTGCTGCAGGGTCCGTATTGCTGACCCGGACGTCGTTCCTATGGTGCTGGATTTCTTGTCGAGTAAGGCTCTGCAAAAGTCCCTCGACGTCCCTACTTACGTCCAGCAGGCCATCACCTCACTGCCCAAGGCTTGGACGACCGACCTCGATGCGATCGCTCGTCGGCGATCTGGAGACTCCATGCAGGCGACCATTGCCTTGGCTCTCCAGACGGCGACGATGGTCGTCCAATCTGCCAGGGATTTTGAGGGGCGACCTTCTTCTGCTCGCCTCCATAGCGACCTCGAGGCCGCCCGGAACACAAACATTGAATACGCCAACCGGATCCAGTCTATGGAGAAGGAGTACATAGAGACGGCCAAACAAGCTAAACAGGACGTCGACCGACTGAAGCAAGAGCTGAGCTGCTCCAAGGAAACGGCCAATCGGTTCCGTGACCAGGAGAAAGAAGCTCGCCGGAAGCATGCGGCTTCGCAGGAGGAGGTGGCCGGAATGAAGGCGTCAGTGGATCGGCTCAACCGTGAGCTGGAGGCGGCGAAAGGAGAGCTGGAGAAAGCCAAGGGGGAAACGGCCGCTAAGGTGGTCGAACTGATAGAAGCTGAGAAGACGACCGCTGAGCTGAGAGGGCAGCTAAAGGCGATCGAGACCGATCCCTACCTCAATGTTGCACTCGTTGGCGAGTTCGCTTATTACGTGGCCTATGCCGATGCTGCCCGAGCCGCAAAAAAGGTAGGGGTCGAAATCGGTCGTTTGATGGAGAGCTTCAAAGTTTATGCACTCGAGCACCCTCTACACCCGGAGTTCTCCCTGCCGATCCTTGACCTCGCCGACTTGGGGATCGACTTGAGTTGGTATCCTTTCCCAGACAAACACATTTACCCTGAGGCCGATGGGGGAGCTCGTGCCGATCCGCCACCTGAGGGTGAAGACCAGCCGGCGGGGCCCTGAGAGATCTCTTTGTTTTCTTTCACTTGTAATTTTTTGCTTTCTCTTTGTATTGCCTTCGGGCTTTGTAATGTATGAACCCTTTGTTATGAATAAAATACTCCTTTTTTGCACTTGTGTCTTCTCATGTATGATCGCTTTTGAATGTTTCGTGCGAATTTTTCCAAGTATGTGTATGATTGCTTCCAAAGTCTTGTTTATCCGATCGATTGTCTGAATGTTTGAATGTATTGACATGTTTGGAAATTCTTACTTGTAAATTTTGTCGAACGATTCCGATCGTCCTGCGTTTGTTTGAGTGAAGCCGATCGGGTGCGGTTCCTTCTGTCCGATCGCATTTAGGATTAGCTCCCCTTCACAATTCCGATCGTCCTGCGTTTGTTTGAGCGAAGCCGATCGGGTATGGTTCCTTCTGTCCGATCGCATTTAGGATTAGCTCCCCTTCTCTGCCTCCTTGTTTTTGTTTATTTATTGTAAGTAAGGGAATAAAAAATAGTTTGTTAGGCGAGCTATCTTCAGTTTTGCTGACTCTGAGGGATCGTGCACGGTCGCGGAGTTCGATGGACCGATCTCCTCAACCGTGTCTTTGTGTGCGAGGGACATTGCCTATCCCGCGACTCACTTTATTGTGAGGGTCCTCCGTTAGGCTGCACCTGACTTGTATTTAAATGAAAGGCGGGCAATCTTGGTCTGGAGGAGTCCTTGCACGGGGCGTCGTCGGTTTATTCGACTCCACGTCCACAGCTTTATAAGCACCTTTCTACCTCGGGTCGGCATGTTAGATGACGACCCTCGACGGTATACGTTGTGATGGGGTAGGGACGCATCGCCTTGTCCGAGTACATCATGTTAGATGACGTACTTTGAGGACGTGCGAACGTGTCCACTGATCATTTTGGAGGGTCCTTTGGCTACGCCGGCCTCGTATTTAAACGAAGGGCGGGCGATCTTGGCCCAAAGGAACCTTGTATGGGCGAAGTTGTCGGTTCCATCGACCTCCAGGACCATGGCTGCATTGATTCTACCTCGGATCGCCATGAACGACGATCGTCGGTGGTATGCGATATGCCTGGTGGGGCGATCGCCAGAATAGATGGGATAGGAAAAAATCTCATTACATTCCTTGTACATAGGATAGTAGAAACTAATTACAAAGTTTTCACTAGTAGTATTTTTTCAGATGTACGGCGTTCCAGGGATATTGATCCGGAGTACCGTAAGGATGTTCAAGTTCGTAGGCTCCCTTAGTTAGCCATTTAGATATCCTGAAAGGGCCTTCCTAGTTCCGACCAAAGACACCTGTGTGGGTCTGGATCTTTTTGAGGACGATATCGCCCACCTGAAACCTTCTATCCTTGACCTTCGAATTGAAGAACTTCTCGGATCTCCTTTTGTGGATTGTGTTCCTCATTTCTGAGGTTAGTCGTCGTTCTTCGAGCATGTCGAGGTCGATCCGTCGGGCCACATCGTTGTCGGTCGTCATCTCCTGTTCGGTTCGATGGCTGAGGACGGCAATCTCTGAGGGAATCACCACCTCTGTTCTGAAGGCGAGGGCGAATGGGGTTTCGCCGGTTGAATTACGGGTCGTCGTTCGATAAGACCACAAAACGTCTGGGAGCTCGTTTGCCCATCGTCCTAGCCTGGATTCGAGTCGTGCTTTAATTGTGTGTTTGAGGATCTTGTTCACAACCTCTACCTGCCCGTTCGTCTGAGGGTGATAGGGAGCCGAGAACAACCTTTTGATTCCCCACTTCTCACAGAATTGCATGACTTCTAAGCCATCGAACTGCTTGCCGTTGTCGGAGATGATGGTCTGGGGTAGGCCGAATCGGCATATGATGTTTCTCCAGATAAACTTAATCACTTGCTCTTGGACGATCTTGTTTAGCGGTTCGGCCTCAGCCCATTTGGTGAAATAGTCGACCCCTACGATGGCGAACTTACAGCCTCCTGGAGCCGTCGGCAAGGGACCTATAAGGTCGATGCCCCATTGCGCGAATGGCCAAGGGCTGTACATGGAGGTGAGCTATTCGGGGGAGAGTTTAATGTTTGGTCCCATTACTTGACACCGATGACACGATCTGGCATATGCGATCGCATCCTTCTGAAGTGATGGCCAGAAAAAACCTTACCTGGTTGTTTTATGGATGAGAGCTCGTCCGCCAGCATGGTTTCCGCAGGTCCCATCATGTATTTCGGCTAAGACGAGCCGACCTTCCTCCGGTGTAATACACTTGAGGAGGGGAAGGCTGAAAGCTCGCTTGTAAAGCCGGTCGTCCAATAGGGTGTATCTGGTCGCACGTAGCCGGAGTTTGTGAGCTTTGATACGGTCGTCGGGGACCGTTCCGTCCTTTAAGTATTTGATGAACGGAGTCATCCAGTTTTCCTCGGCAACAACAACCGTGGTAATCAGGTTTCTGTCGATCGCCGGCCTTGCTGATTTTGTAATTTGGATATTAGAGAAATCTGCTGCCCCATCAGATGATGCTAGCTTGGACAGAGCATCGGCCTGGGAGTTGTGCTCTCTCGGGACTTGTTCGATTAGCACTTCCTCAAATTTTGTGCACATTTCGGCGACCAGCTCTTGGTATTTGACCATCTGTTCGCCGCGCGCCTCATATTCTCCCTTGACTTGGTTCACGATCAAGAGGGAGTCCATGAAGATATGGAGGCGACGAACATCTAGGGCGAGGGCTAGATCGAGCCCGCCTACCAAGGCTTCGTATTCGGCTTATTGTTGGTCGCACGAAAACTGAAACGCACAGCATTAGTGAAACTTTGTCCATCGGGACTGATGAGGACAATCCCTGTCCCTGCTCGCGAATTGGTCGCCGAACCATCCACATATAGCTTCCAGGCAGGTCGGCCGATCTGGGTTGGACTGTGAGGGAACGTTAGTTCTACCACGAAGTCCGCCAGAGCTTGGCCTTTGATCGCCGTACGAGGAGCGTATGTGATACCATATTGGGCGATCTCCAGTGACCACTTGAGGAGTCGCCCGTTGGTGTCTGGTCGGTGTAGAACTTGCCTTAGAGGTAGAGTTTTCAGGACTTCCACTTGATGTTCGAAGAAATAAGCCCTTAGCTTACGGACACTCATGACAAGGGCGTAGGCGATCTTCTCCAATGGTGTATATCGTGTTTCAGCGTCATGGAGCGCTTGACTAACATAGTAGATCGGCAAGTGGACTTGTCCCTCTGCTCGCACCAAAACGGCACTCAGTGCGACCTCCGAGGCTGCCAGATAAAGGAATAGTTTCTCACCGGAGATCGGCTTTGCCAGGATCTGGGGGTTAGATAGATATTCCTTTATTTTGGCGAACGCTACCTGACTCTCCTTCGTCCATGCGAACTTCTTGTTCTTTATGGTCGCGAAGAATGGCTTACTTTTATCGCCGAGCCGGGATATGAAACAGTTGAGGGCGGCTAGACAACCAGTGAGGCGTTGCACCTGCTTGATGTTCCGCGGCTCTTTCATGTCAAGGATCGCCAGAATCTTGGTGGGGTTCGCCTCGATCCCCCTTTGGCTCACGATGTGCCCCAGGAATTTTCCGGAGCCCACCCCGAAGTTGCATTTCTTGGGGTTCAGCTTCATGTTGAACTTCTCGAGGATGGCGAACGTCTCGGCGAGATCATTGAGGTGATCTTCCTTTTTGAGGCTTTTGACCACAATGTCGTCAATGTAGACCTCCATGGTCTTGCCGATCTGATTGGCGAACATTCTGTTGACTAGTCGCTGGTAGGTTGCCCCTGCATTTTTCAAGCCGAACGGCATTCGGACCCAAAAGTATATGTCTTTTTCCGTGTGGAAAGATGTGTGTTTTATGTCTTTCCCCGCCATTTGGATTTGATGATATCCGGCGAAGGCATCCATAAATGACATCATTTCGCAACCTGATGTACTATCGACCAAGTGATCAATATGAGGCATCGTAAAGTGATCTTTTGGACATGCCGCATTGAGGTCGGTGAAGTCAATGCATAACCTCCAGGAACCAGTTGGCTTTTTGACGAGTACCGCGTTGGCGACCCATTGTGGTTCGTCTGTAGCTACCCTGATTAATTTGTTTTTGAGTAACTTTTGGACTTCTATGTCGAGCGCCGCGTATTTCTCGGGACCGAGTTTCCTAGGTTTTTGGTGAACAGGCTTCATTGTCGGGTCGATCTTTAGATAGTGGCAAGCATGCTCAGGACTTATGCCAACCATATCTTGATGCGACCAGGCAAAGACTTCGATGTTCTTACATAGCAAATTGATCAGATCCCCTTTTAATTCGCTGTTGATGCTTGCGCCGATCTGTACTTCCCATTCTGGATGAGCTGGATCTATCGTTATATTCTCCAACTCTTCGATGGGGATGGTCGCTTCTCGTTTGGAACGATTTCCAGACTCGATCCTTGGATCGATGTCGAGACATGGCTCGAAACCGATCCTTGGCTCGATGTCGTCTATTAATCGAACCGAGATGGCGTCCTCTGAGTAGGGTTGGTACGATGTGCTTGGCTCATCAATCTCCGTGGGTTGATCATCGATCGTTTCAATGTTATACATAGCATGGGAAGTATTGAAAGAAGTAACGACATAGGAGTAATTCAAACATCTTTTTGCCATTAGCTGATCTCCTTTTACAGTACCGACTATCTCATCGGCAGTGGGGAATTTGATACAGTAAAATAAAGACGAGGCGACCGCCTCAAAGGTTTCTAGAAATGGGCGACCTAGGAACCCATTATAGATGCTGGGCCTATCTATGATTACAAAATTTAGGTTCCTAGTAATCCTAACCTTGGGATTGTAAAAGCATATTAGCTCGACAGAGAGCTTGATCCTTCCGTAGGCTTGGACTGTGTTGTCGCCGAACCCTTGGAGCACGGTGTCGAATGGCTTGATGAATTTGGTCAAGTTGCCGAGCTGGTCTAGGGCGGATTTGAATATTATGTTGCAGAAGCTCCCATTGTCGACCAATACGCGATCGACCATCTTTCCAAGGATACAAGCAGAGATCACCAATGCATCCTCTTTGGGGCATTGTACTCCCTCCCTGTCCTTGTTGGAGAAGGTGATGAGCGCGTCTTTAGAGATGGTCGGCTCTAGAGGTATCACGACATGGACACCGGCGAACGCCCTCAGCTCGGCCTTTCGCTTCCTGTTTGACATGGTGGAAACTGGGGAAAGGCCCCCGAGGTTTCCACCTCCTGCTTGAAGCATGTTGATCCGACTGCCAGGGTTGATCGGAGGGATAGACTCATCTGAGTACTCCGGTTCATGCTCGATTCTGGCGACCGGATTGGGAGGAGTTCTTTCGTTTTGTCGGCGCTCGCGCCCTCCGGTCCTTTCCGTCTTAGGTTCTGGCTTGGTGACCAAGTTGTCCAGTTTGCCTTCCTCAAGCGATCGCGGAGTACATGCGAGAAGGTCGCGGCATTGGCTGGTGTTATGGCCGGGACTCTTGTGGTAGGCACAGAATTTGCTACGGTCTAGATGACCGTGGTCCCTTATCGGCTTTGGTTTGGAAAGCCACTCGCGCCCCTTGATTGCGTTGAAGATGTGGGCCGGAGATAAGTTGAGGTTGTAAAGAAGGTGGACCTCTACATCCTCGAAGGCTTTGAACTCGCCAGGCGGCTTGGCGACCGCCTTTCTGGGCTAGGCGACCGCCTTCTTCTGGACATGGGATGGCGCCTTTCCTTCTCCGGATGGTCCCTCGTATAAGCGGAGGGAGAGCATCCTCTGCCTGGCCAATAAGTCGGCGGCTCTGACGCGGAAGACCGAGTAGGTCGGAGGGATGTCCTTGGTGAGGTGCCTGAACATGGGTGAGTGCCCGCAGAATCCACCCAGAACTGAGTAGAGGGTGAGCTCGTCGCTGATGGGCTCTCCGGTGAGGACTATCTCGTCTACCCGGTCGATGTAATCTTCATCTGATTCGTCCTTCCCCTGCCTGATTTTCATCATGCGGTGGGGGCCTTCAGGGCGAGCGACTTTGGCGGCGAAGTACGACGTGAAGTCTTTCGCCATCTTCTCAAAGCAGTTGATTGAGCGAGGTGGTAGTGAGATGTACCACCTGTGGGCGAGGTCGCCCAGGGTTAATAGGAACATTCGACACTTGGTCGCATCTGATGCCCCGCATCCGGTCATGTAGATCCGGAATTTGCTCAAGTGGGTTTACGGATCCGATCTCCCCTCATATAGAGGTGTTTGTGGGGGATTGATCGTTGGTTGGACTGGGGCGAGCTCGATCTGAACCGCGAGTGGTTCGCTTGGCCCAACGATCGATCTCCCGGCGCCTGCCCCATTTTCCAGGAGCTCCTTCATCTCGTCGAGATGGCGTTGCATGGCGGCCATCGCCGTCGCCTGACTGCTCGCCGATTGGCTCCCAGAGCGCGATCCAAGGCGATCGTGTACTGATCCCCTGGCCCCGTTGTGAATGACGAGTTCCCTGCCAGTGGGTTCATTTCTTGGGCGAGCGGGGGCTCGCTGACCGGCTTGTCTCCTGGGAGTCGGATTTGCCGAACTCCTGGTAAAGGATTCGAACTCCGATGTCTCCCGGATGGGGCCTGAGTGTCCGGGTCGCCATGAGGGATCGCTCCCTAGGCGGCTGAAGACGGAATCGTCCCGCCTCACGAGAGCCTTCTCCTATGGCTCGGGGATTTCTATCGATTTCTCAACATAGATCCCCTTAAGCTTCTGCTTGCCTGCCCGGCGGATGGCCGACGGAGTGATGGTGGGTGAGTCGCAGGCCCTCCGTCGCTCCCTGAGGATGACTATAGCCTCCTCAATCTGTTCCGCGGTCTGGAACTGATCGAGTGAGAGGCTAGAACCGTCCCTCGGGGGTGGGAGTGAGAGCCTAACGTCACCACGGTCGCCTTCCGCCGTGGGCTGGGACTCGGTCCGGGCCAGAATGAGATTTCCGGCGGATCTTAGGGTGGCTCTCTTGGAAGTCGTAGCAGACGTCATTTTTCTGAAGGCTTTTCTGTTGAAGAACAGTGAGTGTTTCTTCAAGTATATGTCCGGAGAACAGTGAGTGTTCTTCGAGACGGTAGGAATAAAAATGAAGGTTTAGATCCCCATCCTCTAGCGCCAATTGTTGTTACCCAAAATATTATCCGAAGATAGTATTGCTGGAATGATCGAGTAACAAACAAATACGAGAACACTTCCGTGAGAAAATAGATAACACAAGATTTGCCGGGGTTGTTAATCCCGGGCTTGAATGCTCTCGCGAGATGTTATTAATAAATATACAGTCGAGTACAAATATTAATGTTAGAATCTATTACAATGAGTGTAAAGACTTCTAGTTATCTAAGCTGTGGAGCGTGTAGATTGCCGGAAGAACCAGATATGTAGATCTGTGAGTTCTTGCTTGGGATGTATGATTTCTACTGTATTCACGGTAAAATCGCATGATCCCTGACACCTGTTGTGAGCCTCCTATTTATAGGAGACAAAGCTGCTGGGACCTCTCCGGCGATCGCGGGCAACCGCCGTTTTGTATATTATAATAAGATGGCCGATCGTCCCGTCACGTGAGGTTGTTCCCTTAAAGTCTGGGGCTGCTGCTGGCGACCAGCTGTGCGAGCCAATGGGAAGCCTGCACGCGTCCAGAATCGCTGTCCGGGGAGGACCCACTTTGTACCTTTCGGCGGCCCTATCGGTAGGTGAGGTAGGTGACAGGCTGCGGTCAAATGTCTTATCTGTCGGTGCCCTTTGTGGATCTGCACGTGGGCCACCGTCTAAGATTCGGTCTTCGACGACTTTGACGGATGTTGGATCCATACGTGGCACGAGATGATCGTCTATGGTTCGGACATCAAAGACGATCGCCAGATATCAAAATTCGATCGCTGCGTACCAAAAGACGATCGCCGTATGTGCCGATTGTTGGGCGTTTGCCCAGAGTATGTCTTCTATGGTTGGTTCTCTGATCGTTTAGGCCGATCGCCATCGACGCGTATTAATGGCGCGCAACACATAGTATTCTGATTCAGCCATGGAAAGAGAGTTAGCCAATTGCTTCTTACTGAACCAAGAAACGAGTCTAGGTCCAAGAAAGTGACAAGTTCCACTTGTACTCTTCCTATCTAGCTTGCAGCCTCCGAGATCCGAGTCGCTGTATCCAACTAAATCGAATCCGCCTTCCTTAGGATACCATAGTCCTACATCGAATGTTCCTTTAATGTACTTCAAGATTCGTTTAGCTGTATTGAAGTGTGATTCCTTAGGTGCTACTTGATATCTCGCACACACTCCAACAGCAAACTGGATATCGGGCCTGCTAGCCGTTAGGTACAGGAACGAACCAATGAGCTTCCTGTAGAGTGATTGGTCAAACGGCTTTCCGGCTTCATCAGCACTAATTTGCACGGAAGTGCTCATGGGGGTTGGCGATGATTTGGAAGTGTTCATTCCAAATTTGTTGAGAAGCTCCTTGTTGTATTTTTCCTGATTGATAAAAATACCTGTAGGCAACTGCTTTACCTTCAAACCTAGGAAATAACTAAGTTCTCCCATCATACTCATTTCAAATTTACTTTGCATGAGATGGGAGAACCTTTGAAACAAAGCAAGGTTAGTTGAACCAAAAATTATATCATCTACGTAAATTTGTACCATTAGAAGGTCATCACCTTCCTGTATTTTGAACAAGGTCTTGTCCACAACACCTTTCTCAAATCCATTATTGGTTAGATACTGGGACAGGGTCTCATACCAGGCTCTAGGGGCTTGTTTAAGTCCATACAGTGCTTTCCTTAGCCTGTATACTAGGTCAATGCCGTCTGTGTTGGCAAACCCTGGTGGTTATTCAACATAAACTTCTTCGGCAAGGTCTCCATTTAGGAAAGCACTCTTGATGTCCATTTGGTATACAATAAAGCTTTTATGGGCGGAAAAGGCTAAAAATATCATAATGGCTTCTAGTCTGGCTACAGGGGCAAAGGTTTCATCATAGTCTATGCCTTCTTCCTGACTATAGCCTTGTGCGACTAGTCTGGATTTGTTCCTTATAATAAGTCCATTTCGGTCCTTTTTGTTTCGAAATACCCATTTGGTTCCTATAACCGATTGATGTGTAGGTCTGGGTACAAGATACCATACATTGTTTCTTTCGAAACCATTAAGCTCTTCTTCCATAGATGTTATCCAATGAGAATTGTTAAGAGCGTCTATGGTCCAAACAGGTTCGGACTGGGCTAAGAATACAGCGATGGTGCACATATTGAGTCTTCTAAGCTCGGATTGAGATTTCCATTCAGGAAACTGTGATACCTCAGTATCTGGTTCTTCTTGTGCACAAAGTACATTTCCTTGTGTACTCTGTATTCTACTACGAGTAGAAACACCAGCATTTATGTTTCCAATGATCAGCTCTTGCGGGTGATCTCTCAACCATCTTCGGTCGGGTTCTAATTCGGGGTCCTGTACTGTATCGATAGTTTCTGTAGATACTGCTTCAGCTTGTACAGCGTCGGCTTCATCTACATCGATTCTTACAGCTGCGGGGTTGATTTCTAGATCAACAACAGGTTCTATGGGAGTTGGAGGATCTAAGATAGAGAGATATTGGATGTTCTGAGTAATGTCATCTACTCCTGTAGGGTCATGGTGAGGTTCATCGAACACTACATGAACTGATTCCTCAATAGTCAGCTTCCTTTTATTAAATATTTTGTAAGCTTTGCTGACGGAGGAGTATCCTACAAATATTCCTTCATCTGATTTCTCATCAAAGGTTCTAAGTTGATCCTTCCCATTATTCAAGACATAACACCTGCATCCAAAAATGTGAAAATATGAAACTAACGGAGTTTTGTTGTTCCATACCTCATATGCTGTTTTGTTATGGTGCTTGTTGACAATACAGCGGTTTTGAGTGTAGCATGCTGTATTGGTTGCTTCA
Organism: Orobanche coerulescens; assembly: GCA_033398695.1. Taxonomy (NCBI): domain Eukaryota; kingdom Viridiplantae; phylum Streptophyta; class Magnoliopsida; order Lamiales; family Orobanchaceae; genus Orobanche; species Orobanche coerulescens. Next base: position 109,836,162 of record CM065816.1, on the reverse strand, counting down.
CCCCAGAAACGATGTAGCAACTTGCTTGTGGCGATCATTGTCCTTGTTGCTTCTTTCAGCGTCCTATTCTTTCGCTCGGCAACACCATTTTGTTGAGGTGTACGGGCAGCTGAGTATTCGTGTTGTATTCCATTTTCCGAACAGTATTGCTCTATAAAGCGGTTAGTAAATTCTGTACCTATGTCGGAACGAATGGACACGATACTCAATGCCTTCTCATTTTGCAACTTTCTCAGGAGCTCGGGCAGCTTTGATGTTGTTTCCTTCTTCTTGCTTAGGAAAATTGTCCATGCATACCTGGAGTAATCATCAACAACAACAAGATAGTATTTCTTACCTCCCAAACTTACTGGGTCTACAGGACCGTAGAGATCCATATGTAGCATTTCCAACACTCTTTGGGTTGAAAGGTAGGATTTGCTCTTCAGGGTTGACTTGATTTGCTTGCCTTTCTGACACGGTCCACAGACGCTGTCCTTCTTGAATGATACGTTTGGCAATCCTCTAACCATTCCCTATCTTGAGAGCTTGTTGATCGTCTTGAAGTTGACGTGAGACATCCTCTTGTGCCATAACCAGCTAAGATCTGCAGTGCCTTTGGCAACAAAGCATGGAATAGAGAAGCTCATAGGCTTCCAGTCAGCAATATACATGTTACCTGATCTGCTTCCTGTAAGCACAACTTCCTTGGTTTGGATGTTCTTGACTCTACAGCGATCTATATAGAATTTAACCGAGAACTATTTATCACATAACTGGCTAATACTAAGTAGATTGTACTGTAAGCCTTCAACATATGCAACATCGGTGACTTTGAATTTTCCGACAAGTAGGTTTCCTTTCCCTCTTATTCTTCCTTTAGATTTATCACCGAAACGAACTTTTGGACCGCGACCTTCTACAAAATATGATAGCTTGCTTCTATCTCCGGTCATGTGTCGAGAGCATCCACTATCAAAGTACCAGGTGTCCTCCTCTAGGATGTCCTCATCATCGCTATCGTCACCTTCTGGAATGTCTTTGGCCATAAAGCACATATATGCTTTATCATCGAACTCATCATCAGATGAATCACTTTCAGTGACCACCTGAAGACATTCTTCTGATTTGGATGGTGTGGGGGAGGCTTCTGATTCTCCAATCAGGGCCTTGAGCTTGTTTTTTCAAGCACGTCTTCTTTCATCTCTCTCTTGTTGCTCGGCTTCTGGCAACCTTTGGACTTTGGGATGAGGACATTTATTTGCATAATGCCCTGGTTTCCTGCAATTATAGCACAGGTTAGCATCACCGAATGAAGTTTCGGTACTTACCTTGTGGACAGGTTTGGGCCTGTAGGGAGTCTTTCCAGACTGCTTGATGAACTTTTTGAATTTGTGCATGAGAAGCACCATTTCATCTTGAGACAGGATGTCGTCGTCACTGTCAGCATTCTTTTCGATGAGCTGGGCATGCTGTGTCAACGATTCGATACAGCGGCTAGTGTTGTGACCTTTGAAGGAGATTCTTCAGCTTTCTCTCTTCTGTTAATATAATACTCAAAAGCTTTGAGGTCAGAGAAGAGATGAAAAGTAGATATTTAATTAAGATTGCAAGATACACGCATAGCTGTGGTCTTAATGTCCCATCGGGCAGGGAGAGATCTGAAAATTTTTAAGTTCTTCTCCTTTTGGTATAAATTTTGCCCAAAGCTTCAAGTTCACCAACAATACCAGTGAATCTGAGGTCAAGTTCCTCAAGTGTCTCAGTTGGTTTCATTTCGAAAGATTCAAATTGCTGAGTCAGTTTTGAAATCTTGTTTTCTTTTGAGAGCTCAGTTCCCTCACAAATCATCTTGAGTTTATCCCAGATTTCCTTGGCTGTTTTACAGCTCTTTACCTTCGAGAACGTGGCTTTGTCAAGGGTGACAAATAACGCGTTCTTAGCCACATTGTCGAGATTGGCTCGCTTTCTTTCATCTGTGGTCCATTGCTCGCATTCCTTCTCGAGCATCTCAGCATGGGCTTGGCCTTCAATTCTTGTGGTCGTGTTTACCTTCATGATCTTTATAGGGCCATTCTGTATAACAAAAATCATCTCTTCGTGCATTGCTGCAAGATGAGCCTCCATCCTAATTCTCCAATCATCAAATTCGTTAATAGAGAACATAGGCACTTTGTTGATCATAGAAGTATCCATGTGAAAATAAAGAAATGAAAGAAACTGTTTTAAAGGGTAAGTGACTTTGGATCTGAGTTGGTTAAAAATATGACTGATTCTTATTAGAATCAACGCTCCGATACCACTTGATGGCCACTAAGTATACTGGATATAGTTGGAAGTAGTTTAAACAACTAACTGTACTGATTTTAAATCTGAGTGCGTAGCGGAAGTCTTAGATACAGTAAGTTGCTGTGGATACAGCAACTTGATGTGCAGTGTATACTTAAATAATCACAGTAATTAAAACAATTAAGGCAGAAGGTAAATAACATAATATTTAAAGTGGTTCGAGGTAAACTCCTCTACGTCCACTGGTCCTCCACACATGAGTAAAAAGTTTATTATAATTACTATGTACACAACTACGTAATTATAACAACACACAATCAATATATCGTTCACACAGATTGATATAAAGATCTTAGCTTCAACCGTTCACACAGATTGGTTTGCGCTAATGCTTTGACTTGCTTCTTCACACACTGTTATGAAGCTTCGTCTTCCTCAATGCAAATCCTTCACACACAGTTCCGGAGAAGCAAAGATTACTCAGTCCACATAGGGCTGATCTGGGTTTGTTCAAAGTATATAAAAGGGTATGAACAACAACTTTGGCTTTATGAGCTTCTGGCTGATGAAGTGTTGTTCAAGATGATGAGCACTGTATATCTCTTAGATCAGAGTTGCAGTAAGCTTTGGAGATATGTTTTGCTCTGATGATAACTTTGATAGCTTTGATAATTTCAGTCAATTGGGTGGATTCTGGTAACTGATCTTCAATGCCTTAATGAGGTATATATAGTCTTCTGGAAAATATATCCATTGAGATAAATCCGTTGAGCAAGATTCCGTTCCAACGGGATGAAAAACACGATCCGGAATTTGCGGGATTTGAAGATCTGTTGATTGACAGTATTTAAATACTTTATCCTTGAGTATTTAAATACTTCTTATTCAACGGGACTTGACTTCTGAAGATTCCTTCTTTGTCCAGTTGAGAGCTGTATGGAAGATCACTGTATGGTGATTCGAGACAGCTTCCATACTTGGTCTTTTATAAGACTTCTTTGCTGTACTGAAGGGTTCCACTATATGCTGGATTCAAGATAGTTCTTTGATACAGGTTGACGCTTCAACTCTTCGATACAGTTTCCTTTAATGTATTGTGGATTGGCATATATGTCAAAACCTCTTATCAACACAATTCGATACAGGGATTGAATATCCCGGCTGTTTCGATACAGGGTTCTTGTTTTCCCAACAGGTTATCTTCAGGAGTTCAAAACTACCCAAGACACCCGAGATCAGATACATGGCTAGAAATATCGAAATAGGTTTAAAGACTTGTTACACTAACCTCAACTGATGAAGAATGACCTAGAAAAATGAAGAACAACAAAGAAGGAGGACAATACCTTCAAAAATCTTCTTCGAAACTTGAACAATCAACTCTACTACGATAATGCACGGGCTAGGAAGGCTAGAAATCAATCAATGTAGCTGGAGGACGTTTAGAAAGAGAAAGAGGGGGAGCGTCTTTAGGTCGTGAGAAATGAAAGAGGAGATGTTATTTTATAACATCTGGATGTGCTTTACTTACATTACGCCTTAAGGTCTACGTACGTAAGGCCTTTAACGTACGTTATGTTCAATCTGTTAACGTATGTAAGGTCTGCTCAGAGGCTACTGCCTGGAATGACCCCCGTCATTACGTACTTAATACCGTGGCAACTTACGTAACATTCTTTACATAACTTACTTAAGCTCTGAAGATTAACGTACGTTATAATCGGTTGACTAGTGCGCCGAAAGTTGAACTGATAATGCATGATTGAAGATTCTTATCCGTAGACCGAAGACTGGATAACGTACATAAAGCATACTCTTTAACGTACGTAAAATGAGGCGAGTAGCAAACATAATTTATACATTTTAACATACGTAATACACTGCATGTTGCGTACGTAGTTCCTACATCTAGCGTACGCAATATATATTAATCCCACACAGTGTGACTTCCTTTAGACTCGTCAAGCAATTTCCTCGGGGAACAAGACGTTGGCCACCATCATATTCGCATCGATAATTGATCAACGACATCAGGGTCTGTCACCAACATATCGTCAATATCATACAATTATACCACAATAATATTTAATAAATGTTAACAAGATTTGTTTTGTAAACAATCACAAAGAAAATACAAGCATCATGAGATAACGCCACAAAAATGGGAGTACATGTTGGAGCAAAATCGGTATATGCGCCGTTGTGCGGAAGCATAAATATAAAGTGCGGAAATTAAACAGCACACAAGGATTTATAGAGGTTCGGCCAAACGTGCCTACGTCCTCTCTCGCTGTATCTTTTTCTATAGGTTAAAGATCAAAACCTCTGCACCTCTCTTCTATCGGTCGAGGGATTACCTTTACAAGCTCGTCTTCTATCGGTCCGAGTAAAACCATTCTCTTGCTTGTCTTTTTGTCGATCCAAGTTAAACCGTTTTCTTTTCTATTGGACAATGAATCAACCACTCTAGCTTTCTATCGGTACTAGATAAACTTCACTTAGATATCGATTGCGATTCTAATAATGCCGGATCCTTGATCCTAATAATACTGAATCCAATCGTATCTTTTCTTTTACCTCTCGTATATATGTTGAATATATAAACACTCAAACTAACAATATAAGCTCAATATCACAACAATAATATAAGATCAATGTCTTGATTATTTGAAGTTGTTGTATGGTTTAATACCAAAGATGTGGTATTTATAGCCTTCTTCATCAAACTAGCTGTTGCTGACTTTTGACTTGCTAGCGTGCGCTAGCTCTTCCTCTTAGCGTGCGCTATCGCGCATTTTTGCCTTAGCGTATGTTATGTACTGCATGTTACGTATGTTAATGTCTTCCAGTTTTAGTCCAGTGGCTACTGTCTCTGACTGTTAGCGTGCGCTAACACTTCCTTGTAGCGTGCGCTAATCTTGCATCATATATCCGTTTATACTTTTTGACTTTGCTTCAAAATCTTCCCAATAGATTGATTGACTTGATTTCAAACTGATATTTAGCGTGCGCTAAATATCATCTATTGCGTGCGCTAAGCTGACTTCACTGCATACGTCATTCTATGTTTGACTATCTTCACAACGGTAATATAGCCTCGATAGCGTGCGTTAGTATACATGTGTAGCGTGCGCTATCTTTATCAAATGACTTCACTTCAGGTAACTTCGAACTCGTCTGTTCTGCAGATAACTCTCGTTAGCGTGCGCTAGTCTTTATACGTAGTGTGCGCTAATGTAGTCTAGATTGCAGCTTTTTGCGTCTTTGATTTCTTCGTTGTTTTGCTTCGCCTCTTTGTTATTTTGTTTTGTTTAGCAACTTAATCATCAAAACACTATTTATGAATATGTGTAATAAATATTCCAACAATCTCCCCCTTTTTGATGATTACAAAACAACCCTTGAATTGGATAAAACCTGCAAAATAAAAATATATATATATATATATATGTACGTTTCAAAGTTTTCGGTTTTGATCGTTTCGTTAGTTTCACCCATTTTCTTCTTCTGTCATTTTCGACTTCTTCGATTTTTATTATTTTCTCCTCCTTTTTACTTTTTATTTCTCTCGTCATATCTTTCATGACGCTTTTTATCCGATTCTACTCCTTCTCCCCCTTTTTGTATTCAGCAAAAAGTGTAAAAAAAAATATAGCAATTAAATAGAGGATACAAATTATTGAATATGCATTATACCAAATTGATGAATATAATTATGAATGAATAGGAAATAACTCCCCCTGAAAATATTATCTCCCCCTTTGTAAAATATCAATTTGATAAAAATTAATTTTTGGAGATCCAACCGATAGTTGGTTTTTATTTTGAGACATAGACGATTAGGAATAAATGTTCCTTTGGGAATCCAAATTTTCTTAGTTTTGATCGTCCGTCTTGGGCTTTTACAGTTTGAAATATGGTGCCCAATTTTCAAAGATTTTTCGCAATGGGGTATTTTGAAATTCACGGATTCGTTTTTAAAACGTGGTTTGAATCCTAACCCCTCTTTATTTAACATTTATTTTTGAACCGAGAGCATATTTTCAAATTTCTCATTTCCGAGAGAAAATTTCTTCGTTAAATTTTTTAGCTCGGTTTGGATTTTAACAAGATCATCCTTTAAAATATTTTCATTCTCAATGCATTTAGAATGATCGATTTCAACAAATTTTCCCTTCTCAAGAATTTTGGAATATTCATTTTCTAAAGATTTGTATTTAGATTTAAGGGATTTAATCTCATTTAAAGCATTTTGATAATCGGTATGTAATAACTCGAATGCTTCAAAAAGTTCGTCGTAAGAATTACTTACTTGGCTTTCGACATCGCTATCGTCGAATGAACTCCGGGCCATAAATGCAAGGTTATTTTGATCGATTAAATCATCATCAATATCTTTGTCACTCCATGTTGCAATTAAAACCTATTTTGGTTTTACACGATAATTCTTCGCAAAGTGGCCTGGTTTACCACATAATCAACAAGTGTTGTCGAATTTCTTAGATTCGGCCTCTTGGATGTCCTTCTTTCTCCGGTTTAATAAGTGTTGGAACTTATTAATATTTTTGGCATAATATGCCGATTCTTCGTCGCTTTCGTCCACCGGGATTTCTTCTCTTTTAGACATCTTAGCCTTCATAGCTATCGATCTTTCCTTCGGCTTTGGTTTAGCATTCCGAGATTTTAGAACAATCTCATAGTTGATAAGGGAACCAACGAGAGCACAAAAATCAAGAGTAATTAAATCTTTTGATTCCATTATGGTCGTCACCGTACCGTCCCATTCTCGAGGTAGTGATTGGAGAATTTTCTTTACTTTCTCACTACTCGAAAGTGGTTTTCTGGAACATGCTAATCCATTTGTGATGACCGAGAATCGGTCGAGCATGATTGTGATGGATTCATCGTCCTTCATTTGAAATAGTTCGTATTCGTGAAGGAGCATGTTTATTTTCGTCTCCTTGACTTGAGACGTTCCTTCGTGTGTTACCTCAAGCATTTTCCAAATTTCTTTGGCACTATCACACGATGATATCTGGGTGTGTTCTTCCGGATTTAAGGCACAATAAAGGAGTTGAGTTGCCTTACAATTGTAATGGTCATTTTTCCAATCAGAATCGTCATATTCTTCGAAAGTTTTAAGCGTACCGTTGGAATTCGTCGGAATTTTCGGACCAAGACAAATCAGCTTCCAAAGCTCGATGTCATATGCTCGGATGAATATTTACATCTTTTTCTTCCACGTCATAAAGTTCGAGCCATCAAAAACTGGTGGTCGACTGAGAGCAAGGCCTTCGATTAGAGCATATTGAAATGCCATTTGGATCGACTCCTCGAATGTTAAGCCGCTTATTAGAGGTACCGCTCCGATACGAATTGTTGGAGCAAAATGGGTATATGCACCGTTGTGCGGAAGCGTAAATATAAAGTGCGGAAATTAAACGACACACAAGGATTTATAGAGGTTTGGCAAAACGTGCTTACGTCCTCTCTCGCTGTATCTTTTTCTATAAGTTAAAGATCGAAACCTCTGCCCCTCTCTTCTATCGGTCGAGGGATTACCGTTACAAGCTCGTCTTCTATCGGTCCGAGTAAAACCGTTCTCTTACTTATCTTTTTGTCGGTCCAAGTTAAACCATTTTCCTTTTCTATTGGACAAGGAATCAACCACTCTATCTTTCTATCGGTACTAGATAAACCTCACTTAGATATCGATTGCAATTCTAATAATGCCGGATCCTTGATCCTAATAACACTGAATCCAATCGTATCTTTTCTTTTACCTCTCGTGTATATGTTGAATGTATAAACACTGAAACTAACAATATAAGCTCGATATCACAACAACAATGTAATGTATATGAATATAAGATCAATGTCTTGATTGCTTGAAGTTGTTGTATGGTTTGATACCAAGGATGTGGTATTTATAGCCTTCTTCATCATACTAGCTGTTGCTGACTTTTGACTTGCTAGCGTGCGCTAGCTCTTCCTCTTAGCGTGCGCTATCGCGCATTTTTTCCTTAGCGTACGTTATGTACTGCATGTTACGTACATTAATGTCTTCCTGTTTTAGTCCAGTGTCTACTGTCTCTGACTGTTAGCGTGCGCTAACACTTCCTTGTAGCGTGTGCTAATCTTGCATCATTGCATGCGTCATATATCTATTTATACATTTTGACTTTGCTTCAGAATCTTCCCAACGGATTGATTGGCTTGATTTCAAACTGATATTTAGCGTCCGCTAAATATCATCTGTTGCGTGTGCTAAGATGACTTCACTGCATACGTCATTCTATGTTTGAATATCTTCACAATGGTAATATAGCATCGATAGCGTGCGTTAGTATACATGTGTAACGTGCGCTATCTTTATCAGATGACTTCACTTTAGGTAACTTCGAACTCGTCTGTTCTGCAGATAACTCTCATTAGCGTGCGCTAGCCTTTATACGTAGCGTTCGCTAATGTAGTCCAGATTGCGACTTTTGCGTCTTTGATTTCTTTGTTGTTTTGTTTTGTTTAGCAACTTAATTATCAAAACACTATTTATGAATATGTGGAATAAATATTCCAACAGTACATATATTTTTTAACAACATGAAATACCTGTGGTATTATTGGTTTTCAAACTCAGCTCTGTTGTTTTCAATTCTGGCTTACTCTTGGTTGAGTTTATCCAAGTCATTTTTCTGCCGCCTTTTCTCATTTTTCAGCTGTGTATTCTCAACTGTCACGGTCAGGTGTGCAGTTTTTAAAGATTCAAAATCTTTTAACAACTGATTTAAAGATTTGTGTAAATCAATATCTTCAGACATGTCTGAGCTTACCCATTATGAAGTTTGACGTTTAGATGTTACCTCTTCATCAGCTAGGTTGGCCATTAGGCAGTTGTAATTATCATCATCTTTAGAGAAGAATACACTGCTTGATTCCCCAATCTCTTATATCTGATCTTCTCCAATCAGAGCTTTCCTCTTATCTTCTTTTCTGCCTATGTCCTTATTTTCTTCATCCTTCTTAAGGTCGGGACAGTCAAACTGGATGTGTCCTGTCTTATGACAGTTATAGCATTCCACTTTCTAGTTCCCAACTTTTTTATTCTTGTGGGATTCTCCTTGTAGTTATTTTTGTACGTCGAGTAATTCTTACTAAAATTACTAAATCTTTGAATTATAAATGCCATTTCTTCCTCAAAGTTTAGAGGACTTGGGGGATTAACTTCAGCTAGGTTCTTTACAGGGGATTCGGCTGCAAAGGCAATTCTTTTTTCTGCTGGCTCACTGGATGATGAGCATGGTAGCTTGAACTCAAAGGCCTTGAGGTCTGAGAATAGCTCTTAGATCTTTATTTTGTTGAGATCCTTTGATTCCATCATGGCTACTGCTTTCATGCTCCATTCTGGGGTGAGAGACCTTAGAACTTTTAATGCCATCTCTCGGTTGCCATAAGTTTTACCAAGAGAGTTAATTTCATTTATGATTTCAGTGAATCTTATGTCCATTTTTTCTATGGTCTCCCCATTCTTAATTTTGAAATTGTCCAACTTTTGTGTGGCTATTGACAATTTGTTTTCCTTGATCAGCTTAGTTCCTTCACGCATTACAGCTAATGTGTCTCATGTCTCCTTGGCATTTTTACAATTCTTGATTTTTACCATGGTGGCTTTATCAAGAGTTTGATATAGAATATCTCTGGCTCGGTTGTCAAGGTTGTCCCGCATTCTTTATTTGGTGGTCAGCTCTATTCTTTTCTTGGGAATCTGTTTGGTTTCCCAGCTGCAATTTCTTCATCTGAATTATCCTTCAGGAAGGTGAAGTGTCCATCTTCTATTATACACCACATGTCATCATGTATGGATGATAAATGTGCCTGCATTATAATCTTCCAATGATCATATTCATCAAAAGAGAAAATAGGAAGTGTAGAGTGCATATGTTGCATGTGTTCCATTATTAATGAGAGATTTAAAAAATATACTCAAGTATTTATGGATCTGGTTCGGTGTATTGAACCAACCGCTCTGATACCATTGTAGGTCACAAGTACATCATGTACAAGTCTAGAGGAGAGGGTGAATAGACTTGTAAAATCTTTTTTGCTAAATAACTATTGGAAAAAACACAGCTATAATAGTGCAACTAAGTTAACTCGGCTGAGTTTAATGCAGTCACGATTTATCAGTTGTAACATTATCTGCGGAAGACAACTGACTTATGCAATAGTTAATAAGAATGCGACAATTAAGTATGATGTTAAAAACAATAAATCACACAACACTTATAGTGATTTCAGAGGTGGGGTAATCCTCTACTAGTCCACTTCTCTCCAAACCAGTTGGAAAAAAATTCACTATAACTTTCAACCAGTGAAATCGTGTTACAATAAATTTACTTACAACAGATTTCAACCAGTGAAAATCCATGACCGTTGTAACTCCTTCCCTTGGTTGCCTAACACCTCTTGATTGGAAACCCTTAGATGCCTCAACAACCGCAAGTTGTCTATCACCTTACAATCAAGAACCCATGGATGTCGTACAACCTCTTACTCTCAAGAACCTCATTCAAGAAAGTACACTGTATTTCAAGTTTTAAGACAAGAGTGTTTGTTTTCTCCAACTTGAGAGCTTCTCGGTATATGATACTTTATGATCTTGCTCTTCACGATGCTATAGATATATATTGCTTTCGTTTTATTTGATTGCTTGTAAGTATAGTTTGCATCTCACTTCTGCTCAAGTGTTCTTCAGATATTTATAGAAAGATTCTTGAGCTCTTCATAGTCGTTTCATCTTGGAATAAATCCATCTGTTGGAGAGTGGACTTCATTGTTTAGCATTTCTCCTCTTTGCATGACATTGTCTCTTTCTTCAAATTCGCTCGTTTGAAGATGTAGGATTGTTGTGCCGTTTTTCTTTGATTACTATATTTGGAAAGTCTTCAGAGCGCAAATCTTGATGAATATACTATTCCTTAAATTTCGGGAATCAATCACTTTGTCTCCTTGTTTTCACATTTGCATATCATTTGTCGTCTTTGTTAACTTTTCAACGTTTGTTGGCGTGGACATAGCTGATGTTCCAAACTTGGCTGATATTCTGTCTTGGTCAAACCTGACTGATATTTTGCTTTGACCGAGACCCGACTGATGTTTGATTGTTTTATACTTAGCTAAAATTATCTTCAGTGTTACTCAGCTGTATTTCTTACTTAGTCAAACCTGGTTGATATTTTGTCTTGACCGAAACCCGACTGATGTTTCATCTGGTCAAATTTAGCTGAGATTTGCTTTGACCAAAACCCGATTGATATTTTTATTTGGTCAAGCCCAGCTGGTATTTTGCCCGATGGATTTTAGGATGTTCTATACTTACCTGAAATTCTATATGATCAACATGATCAATACTTAGCCTAATATTTTAAAGGCCTATAGAAGATACTCATTTGGTTCTTCTTTACAATGCGAAGTACTTTAAACATACATTTGAAATAAACTTCGAATACAAGGATGACATCATCAAAATCTCAAAAGTATTCCTAACATATAATGTATAATTTTTATGCATTAGTATTTTGATGCATGAAATACATAATTTTATGCATGTGCTAATCTGGACTGTACGACACACAGAGAATATTGGTTCAAATTTATTCTCATATCTTGTGCATAATTTCATTCTAATTTTATCCATCCTCTATATTGTAGCATAAGTAATAAGAGGCTTCTTTCGTCGCCCGCTTCCTCTCTATTTCATCTACTTCCCCTGTCTCCTTCACCTTCTTCACTCCTGCTTTGGTCGCCCCTGTCTGCTTCCTTCGTGCTTTCCTGCCGCTTTCTCTTTGATTGACACCTCCTCCTCCGTTTCTTTCCATATATTCCCCTCGTTACAATCCAGTCTCTCTCTCTTTCTTCTTCTTTGTTCATTTGCTGCGCTTCAGACTTCCACTTAGGTCCCCCGCGCCTCCCCAAATTCACTATCCTGTCTGCTTCGCCCGTGCCTGTTAGTTCTCTGGGGCCGTTCCTCTGGATGTTGCTGTCAAAACAATTGGCCTTTTAAAGAGTAAGTGATTTTTTTCTTCCTCCTTCGTTCGGTTCCTACCGCACAAGGGTTCGTTTCTTTTAGATTAGGGTTTTTTTTTGCCTGGGTTACAATTCATCTTCTTCCTCATAGTCATGGTCATCCTTATTTTTGTGCTCTCTTTCTTTCTTTCTTTTTTCTATGAGTCCGATAGACTCATTGAGAATTGCAGAAAACGGTAGGAATCCATTCCATCCAGTTTTATTCTTCAAATTAGATTCAAGGTCACAACACACATACACACACTTCACAAATACATTTTAGTTTGAGGCCTGTTTGTTTAACGGTTTGTTGATGAGAACTCTTGGATTTACATGTTCATTCGGAGGATTTCTTGGTTGAGGTGGTGGCTGCTGACAGCAATCATAAAGCAACGATCCCAAAATACTTGACCAAATCTAAATATGTAAAAGAATCTTCTGAAATCTTCCCACAAGAAACAATCCGTGGAATATTTATCTTGCTTTTTTGTTTCTTGTACAGTCAATGCCTTGCAGTTTACCATAATTTTGATATTTTCTTGGCATCGTTTATCAATTATTTTGTTTCGTTAGTGTTTGTTTAGGTGGAGACCCTTATGTCTACTATGACTGGACTGTCTCTTACATCACTGCTGCTCTTCTTGGTGTAAAGCAACAGGTTCAGTTCTCATATAACCATGCCCACAGCAATGGAGCAGATACAAAAGTTCCCAATGGCTGTCAAGACCTGATCACAACAGAGTCGAGTTTAGGGCCGACATGGAATTCTTTTTCTTTTGAGGCAACATAAAAATTAGACGGTTAGTAATATACCTTTTGGAAGTGGTCGATGTAGTTTGTGCTATCAACAGCGTTGAGTAGGTCAGTAACAAAGAAAAAAATCTTCCCACAAGAAACATTCCGTGGAAAATTTATCTTGCTTTTGTGTTTCTTGTACAGCCAATGCCTTGCATCTTACCATATTTTTGATATTTTCTTGGCATCGTTTATCAATTATTTAGTTTCGTTAGTGTTTGTTTAGGTGGAGACTCTTATGTCTACTATGACTGTATTGTCTCTTACATCACTGCTGCTCCTCTTGGTGTAAAGCAATAGGTTCAGTTCTCATAATTACCTCCCATTTTGGGATGCTTTTACTATTATGCTTCATTACATAGATATCAATAGCTTCATTAGGATTGATATTGTCTTTACTTAACTACTTATTTTGGAATGTAAACAAAACCCCACATGCATGACTTTATTTTTTTCTTTACATATAAATCACACAAAAGATTGAAAAAAGATAGCATGATCAATATAAAAATTAAAATGTTACAATAATATAGGAAGAGAGGTGGAAATGTATATTATAGTACGAATATATATTAGTTTGAAACACAATTTAATATTCCATTAAGTGAAATTGATAATCATCTTTGGTAATACTTAATTCTGCAGGTATCACTAAAGTTTGTGTATCTGACTTTAGGGTACGGTGCTACAGCATTCCTTCGTAAGTGTGCCATATATATTCCAGCTGCATGGTAGCTCAGTATACACACACACACACACATATATATATATATATATCCGAGATTCCTTCTGATCTGACTGCACTAGCGTGCGCTACATTCTGCCTCTAGCGTGCGCTATACTTGACCATTAGCGCGCGCTAGTCAGGCTATACTTAGCCATTTCCAACTCTTCTCGTCTGTCTCGACATATTGGATACGTACACTCACACACTGAATACATATACTTAATTCCATAATATTCTCATATGATACATAATATCCTCAATTGCAATTGTCGACCAAGTACGACAATTATACCGATACTGACATCTCAGTCCTTCATTTATTTTATCTATATTGTACAGATTCCACGCTGTACAATATAACTCGGATAAAATAATATTAAACAACGGTAGTAGAAATTCCGGATATTACATACTACACCACTTAAAATAAGTTTCGTCCTCGAAACTTGCAATCCGTCATAAAAACAAATAAACCGTTCAACCAAAATATCCCGAAATAATCACGACAACGATGAATCATTATTTGTAACACCCCAAACTAGGCGGATATTACAGTGCCGTGGACCCCCGACTGGGACCCACCAGGCGAATGAAAATGAATGAATTACACAGGTAAATGTAGTACCGAACCACATTACAACATCAATTACTCCGATGAGGAGTTTTATACAACACACCTGTGATGATATCAATACAAGTATATTTTATATGGAGATAAAATATACAACAATGAGTGAAATGAATATTCAAATGGAATGTCTGCAATGGAATAAATAATGGAAACATAAATGATGAAAAGACTGGGGCCCCTACTAGTATCACTGGGACTCTCGCCGTCACCGTGCTCTCCCGTGCCTTAGCCTTGCCATGACTGAAAAAGATCCCCAACGGGTCGATTTACACAGGACAACAATCCTCAAGGGTTGAAAATACACAATCATGATATATCTGAAATTATGAATTATCCTGTCGAAACATACGCAATCAAACATGTTATATGAATCGACTATCAGTACGGCTCAAAGGGTGGCGCCACACTATGCCCGGGATGGAAATGTGTCCGTGCACAAGCCACCAACGAGTATCGATCGAATACACGTGTGGTCTTGTACCTAATCAGTCTCACGAAACAATCAATCTCGTGTGCACAGTCCAATGTGAGGCCACCAACCAACACACGACTATAATGTGCCCGACATGAAAATCCTACACATACCAACCGGCACGCCAGTATGACCCGGAATGCCACAATATGACAAAAGTGACAACGAAAATGAATAATGACTCACCAAGATTAAATGATGGTGAAATGAATGATAGCTCAATGAAATGATCGGAACCGTCGTTCCTTATGACTGAGGTGATTAATTGACAATGACAAGTTTTGATACGGTTAATACCATGAGGAATGAGTTACGATTATGAATGAACAACAACAAAAGGAATGAATATCCTTTTAACCGAGTAAGAATTAACTTACACAATACCGATGAAGAATGTCCTTCCACGAACAACGTCCTAAATGAAAATTCGGTCGCTCGAACAACCTTGAACATCAATAGTTACCAACAACCGATCAATACACGACTCAAATACGATCATAACCGACCCAAACGTCGATACAACAATATCCGAACTCGTAGATGTACTCTAACAAAAACGTTGAGAATATCCTTCCCGTTGGTTAAAACCAAACCCAAATTATCGAACCAACTCCAAAATGATTGATTCAAACCAGCAAAACATTATCAATGACATCAATAATCTCCTAGAAATCCACAATTCAAGTTTATAATAACGACAATCGGAAATCCCCAAAATAACCGAAGTCAACCCCAAGGGTTCTTGGAATA
Source organism: Orobanche coerulescens (assembly GCA_033398695.1). Classification (NCBI taxonomy): domain Eukaryota; kingdom Viridiplantae; phylum Streptophyta; class Magnoliopsida; order Lamiales; family Orobanchaceae; genus Orobanche; species Orobanche coerulescens. The sequence goes on along the minus strand of CM065816.1, from coordinate 109,820,457 downwards.
ATTCCGAAAATAACCATTAAATCCGTAGGATTATATTTATCCAAGTTAGATAATCCATAACTAACATATTCCAATGATAATCCAAGCTTACACGAAGAAATCGGAAGGAAAACCCAAAAATCCGAAATTCTAGATCCAAGAGATTAATACCTTTGATTCGATGCGATGAAGATGATGAAATGATGATTAATCCGAAAGATGAGATTGAAGATGATGATTGATGATTACACCTCGAAGAATCCTCTCCGAATCGCTCGAAATCGCCCAAAATTACCGAAGGAATGAAATGAGATGAATAAATGACGAACTCTGACTAAACTGTCCAATTTATAGTCAGTCCAGGTTAGTGTGCGCTAGCCCTTGTGCGTAGCGTGCGCTAACGAGTAATTTGGGTAGTCCAGTACCCACTGTCCGAACACGGTAGCGCGCGCTACGTACCTTCTTGTAGCGTGCGCTACGGCCATACTACTAGCGTGCGCTAAGACCCATTCTTAGCGTGCGATAACGAAATATTGATGCCCAGCACAGGAGTCCAGAAACTGTCTGCCCTCTGATCTGACCCCGATAGCGTGCGCTACAACCATTGTTTAGCGTGCGCTAATATATCGGTTGCGTACGCTAACAACAACACATAGCGTGCGCTATGAATTAATCGGTGCGATCCGGTAGCCCGGACTCAACCTGATCCGTCCTTAGCGCGCGCTACACCTCATATTAGCGTGCGCTACTTCAACCCACTAGCGCGCGCTACTTACCACTCGTAGCGTGCGCTACTTATAACTCACCTGCAGTCCAGTACCTTCTGGACTGCAGCCAGGGTAACCTTAGCGTGCGCTAACGCTGAGAGGTAGCGTGCGCTACCTATACCCAATTAGCGTACGCTAAAAGGAGTATGTAGCGTGCGCTACTCCTCACGCCGCTTCATGACGAAAATGACAATGGTGATAAACACGGCACGAAACTCCAATCAGTTAGTGATGAATGACGATTGATACGATACAATTACTCGAATGATGAATACCATGGTGAATATGAGTGACAAATGATCAATAATGAATGAAATTCGAGTATCAATTCTTGAATGATAAATCTTGAATGATAATTCTTGAGTTACAAGGGTATTACATACACCCCTTAAAAGAGTTTCGTCCCCGAAACTAAGGGTCAAACAACTCGGATAACTCTCCCGCATACTATCCTCGGTTTCCCAAGTAGCCTCTTCGACTCAGTGTCTAGACCACCGAATTTTAACCAAAGGAATCGTCTTATTCCTCAACTGTTTGATTCGCCGCTCTAAAACTCGTATAGGACGTTCCTCATATGAATGATCGTCGGCGATCTCGATTTCGAATCGCCGAAGTATGTGACTCGGGTCGGCAACATACTTCCGCAACTGAGAGACGTGAAACACATTATGAATTCGGCTCAACGCCGGAGGTAAAGCCAATCGATAAGCTAACTCGCCTACTCGATCCAAAATCTCGAACGGTCTAATGAATCTCGGACTCAACTTCCCCCTCTTCCCAAAACGGAAGATACCACGACTCGGGGATACCTTGACCAACACGTGGTCACCTGCCTCGAACTCTAATGGTCGACGACGGTTATCCACATATGATTTCTGTCGACTCTGAGCTGTCAACAAACGACTCCTGATCAAAGCTACCTTCTCACGGGCGGCTATAAGCATATCGGGCTCGATTCCGATTGATTCTGATAAGTCGTCCCAACACAACGGAGATCGACAACGACGACCATACAAGGCCTCGTAAGGTGCCATCTTGATCGAAGCATGCCAACTATTATTATACGTGAACTCGATCAATGGTAGTTGGGCTTCCCAATCGTCTTTCCAATCGAGGACGCATGCCCTCAACATGTCCTCTAAGGTCTGAATAGTCCTCTCTGATTGTCCGTCGGACTGAGGATGAAAAGCGGTACTGAGATTAAGCTGAGTTCCCATAGCACGATGAACTGATTTCCAAAAGTGCGACACAGACCGTCCGTAACGATCGGAAACGATACTTTTAGGAGTACCGTGCAGTGTGACTATCTCTTTGATGAACAGTTGAGCAAGTCTCTCGGGACCCCACGTCTCCTTGATCTCAAGGAAATGAGCTGATTTGGTTAAGCGGTCCACGATCACCCAGATCGTATTCATGCCACGACGACTCGTCGGCAAACTCGTGATGAAATCCATAGAAATGTCTTCCCATTTCCACTCGGGAATAGGAAGGGGTTTCAGCATACCCGCCGGTCGCTGATGTTCAATCTTAACTTGTTGACAGGTTAAGCATCTCAAAACAAATTTTGCGACTTCTCGCTTCATATTACTCCACCAGTAATTTTGTTTCAAGTCCTTGTACATCTTGCTGGATCCCGGATGAACAGAATAAGGGGTAGCATGAGCTTCTCTCAAAATAGAGTTTTTCAACTCGTCATTCGCCGGTACGCACAACCGATTCTTAAACCTCAAAAGTCCATCCTCGTGGACCACAAATCCAGGGGCTTTCCCCTGAGCCACATCCTCTCGAATGCGCAACAATGATGGGTCCGAACCCTGATTCTCTCGGATTTCCTCCTCGAGTGACGATGAAATCTCTAACATACAAAGCTGCCCAAGAACTCGAAGCCGGACACTGATCTCGGGTCTAAGGAATTCTCGAAGCTCCTTCGAATCGTTAAACGGGAAAGCATCTGCTCCTGAACGGACTTACGACTCAAGGCGTCGGCGACAACGTTCGCCTTGCCCGGGTGGTAGAGGATCTCGATATCATAATCCTTGATTAATTCCAACCACCGTCTCTGACGCATATTTAACTCCTTCTGAGTAAATATATACTTTAAGCTCTTATGATCGGTGAATATCTGACAGGTAATGCCATAAAGATAATGACGCCAAATTTTCAAAGCGAACACCACGGCTGCTAGCTCCAGGTCATGGGTCGGATAATTAACCTCGTAAGGTCTCAATTGCCGTGAAGCATAGGCAATAACTTTCCCGTTCTGCATGAGTACACATCTGAGACCCTGTCCGGACGCATCACTATAGACCACAAATCCTTCCGTCCCCTGCGGCAAGAAAAGTACAGGTGCTGACATTAACCGGCTCTTGAGTTCCTCAAAACTCTGATGACACGCGTCGGACCACGTGTATTTCTTATCCTTCCGCAAAAGGTTCGTTAAGGGTTGAGCGATTCTAGAAAATCCTTCCACAAACCGCCGATAATAACCCGCTAATCCGAGAAAACTTCGGATTTCCTTAACGTTCTTCGGAGGTAGCCAATCCCGAATAGCCTCCGTCTTCTGAGGATCGACACGAACTCCGTCTGATGAAATTACATGTCCGAGAAAAGTCACTTCGGACATCCAGAACTCACATTTGGAAAACTTCCCAAAAAGTTGTTCTCGCCTCAACACGTCGAGCACTTTATGAAGGTGAAACTCGTGTTCCTCCCGGTCACGAGAATAAATCAAAATGTCATCGATGAAGACAACAACAAACCGATCCAAAAAGTTGATGAAAACCCGATTCATTAACTCCATGAATACCGCAGGTGCATTAGTCAATCTGAACGGCATAACCACAAACTCATAATGACCATAGCGTGTTCGAAACGCCGTCCTCGCGATATCCGACTCTCGAATCCGCAACTGATGATATCCAGATCTTAAGTCGATCTTGGAAAATACTGAAGCTCCCTGAAGTTGATCTAAGAGATCATCAATACGGGGTAAGGGATACTTATTCTTGATCGTCACCATGTTCAACTCCCGATAATCAATACATAAGCGGAATGAACCATCCTTCTTCTTGACAAACAACACTGGTGCTCCCCATGGGGACGCACTCGGTCGGATATACCCTTTCTCGAACAACTCTTCAAGTTGGTTCTTTAATTCCTGCATTTCGGTCGGGGCCATCCGGTACGGTGCCTTCGATATCGGGGACGTACCAGGCTCCAACTCAATCGTGAATTCCACCTCCCTCTGTGGAGGCAAACCAGGTAACTCGTCTGGAAAAACATCGGCATATTCCTTCACTACCGGAATGTCCGTTAACATTACTGATGATTTCTCGGTTTTGGCCATATAGCACCAATAACCGACACATCCCTGATTGAGTAATCTTACTGCTTTCATCAAATTAATGACTTTACCAGAACAGCCAGGATTACCTCCCTGAAACACACATTCGACTCCATCGTCTGAAATGATAGTGACCAAACGCTTTCGGACACTAATGATGGCATCATGATGATCCATCCAATCAATACCCAAGATGATGTCGTCCCTCGGCAAATCTACTACGATTAGGTCCGCTGGCCATACACGACCATGAAGCTGAATCGGACAATTCTGAATCTCACGACTTCCGATAATTCGTCTACCATCAGGTAGGCCAATGACATAAGGCTCACAACTAGTAGCACTACCCAGACGTAGTCTACTCAAACATGACTCGGAAATGAATGAATGAGATGCACCAGTATCAAAAAGGGTACACACAGGTTGAGATAGAATATCGAGTGTACCTGAGATCATCCGGGCCTCCGGATCGTCGGTCTTCTTCATCTCATAAATTCGGGGCTTGCCGGCCAGACCGGACGCTCCGTCGATAGCTCTTGGCTCGCCTTTAGCTCTGTCGTCTTGAGCAGCCCGAGTGGCTTTGATTACGCACTGAATGACACAGGGCTTGAGATGGCCGGAGTGGGTTTAGAGTCCCTACGGCAAAACGGGCCCTATGCCCGGCAATCCTGATTGTGGCACGTGATGCATCGCCGGACATTTGGTGCTGAAATGACCCTGTTCCTCACGGTTAAACAGTGATGGCCGAATCGCCGCTCGCGACCGAGATTCCGGGTTTAGGCGTCGTGGGAGGTCGCTCGGAAAAAGTAGAGCCCGCACGTGGTTTCTTGAAAGTGCCACGACTCCGTCAGGTGATTACGGTTCTTGGACTTTTGCTAGCGACGAAGGTTCTTTGCTTAGCAATTTCCTTAGCGTAAGCTCGTAGGTAAGAGCTTTCTCAATGAATTCACCAACGTGGTGCAATTATGATTAAATCTTGAAGTCTCATACGGGGTTTGACCTCTTGCTAAAATACTTGATCTTGTCCGCACGAGTGAATGATAGATGAGGCGAACGGAAGAAGTTCTGGAATTTTCGGCGATGGCGAGAACATCATCATCCGCCGAAAGGTCGGGAGTGAGTAATTCCGACAACTTGGCCTCCCTGAGAGGGGCCGGATAGTACCTCTCCATCATGAGAGTCTTGAACTGATTCCAAGTACATGTTCCGTCTGTGGGCTTTAACGATAACCACCATGAATGAGCGCTCTTACCGAGATAGTAAGCCGCAACTGAAACTTTATGCCCTTCAGGGCAATCCACCATAGCAAATAACTTCTCAAAATGCTCAAGCCAATGAACAATATCCGCCGGCTCAGATGAGCCCTCAAAAGTAGGTGGTCGCTGGCGAGAGATATCGCTAATGATATTGCTTACACCCCTCTCTTGCCTGTGAGGTGGCGGCGGAGGAGCCTGCTGATTTTGATTGACGGAGTTATGCATCGTCTCCATCAACTGAGCCATCTGGGTCATTTGGGCCATCATGCCCTGCATAAATGCGAGTGGGTCAACCGGACACCCTCCGTCGAGCCGTGTCCGTACGACTCCCCGATAGTGAATGATCGCGTCCAGGTGAATGAGTGGCAGCGTCGCTGCTCGATGAGTTAGCATTATTCCTGGCATTTGCACGTGTATTCGCACGAGTTCTCGGGATTCGGCCCGCTCCACGGCCTCGTCCTCCACGTCCTCTGCCAGCCCTTTCCATACTGAAGTGGAAAGTCATATGATGATTATATATCTCGCATGAGTATCACATTATGATTATATTATGAAATGATGAAAATGAGCATACGCGCTCAAATACAGCGATTACATGAATGATTAGTTGACGTGACATGATTATCTGATGAAGTTACTGAAATGATCATCTTGAATGAGTTAACAAGATTAATGATTTGATCTTCCTGATCAACAACTGAATAACGAAATGGATTGAGTGATTAATGAGTTAACCTGACCGTCCCGGTCAAAATGACAATGATGATTGAGGATTGTTAACTGATGAATTATGAATGAATGATTAATGCCAGAAATTATACCATGGCATTATAAATCTTACAGTTCTTGGTCTGATTGGCTCGGCATTTGCACAGGTCACACGTGACACGAAAGTCCAATGATACTAGTCCGATGACGATGATTTCAAATGAGACATGACTTGGAGGGTAGTATTCAAAACCACGCTCCGATACCAACTCTGTAACACCCCAAACTAGGCGGATATTACGGTCTGTGGACCCCATTTGGGACCCACCGGGCGAATGAAAATGAATGAATTACACAGGTAAATGTAGTACCGAACCACATTACAACATCAATTACTCCGATGAGGAGTTTTATACAACACACCCAGGATGATACTGAATACAAGTATATTTTATATGGAGATAAAATATACAACAATGAGTTTAATGAATATTCAAACGGAATGTCTGCAGCGGAATAAATAATGGAAACATAAATGACTGAAAAGACTGGGGGCCCCTACTAGTATCACTGGGACTCCTCGCCGTCACCGTGCTCTCCCCGTGCCTTAGCCTTGCCATGACACAGCAGCATCCCCAACGGGAAATCGGTTACACAGGACAAGAATCCTCAAGGGTTGAAAATACACAATCATGATATATCTGAAATTATGAATTATCCTGTCGAAACATACGCAATCAAACATGCTATATGAATCGACTATCAGTACGGCTCAAAGGGTGGCGCCACACTACGCCCGGGATGGAAATGTGTCCGTGCACAAGCCACCAACGAGTATCGATCGAATACACGTGTGGTCTTGTACCTAATCAGTCTCACGAAACAATCAATCTCGTGTGCACAGTCCAATGTGAGGCCACCAACCAACACACGACTATAATGTGCCCGACATGAAAATCCTACACATACCAACCGGCACGCCAGTATGACCCGGAATGCCACAATATGACAAAAGTGACAACGAAAATGAATAATGACTCACCAAGATTAAATGATGGTGAAATGAATGATAGCTCAATGAAATGATCGGAACCGTCGTTCCTTATGACTGAGGTGATTAATTGACAATGACAAGTTTTGATACGGTTAATACAATGAGAAATGAGTTACGATTATGAATGAACAACAACAAAAGGAATAAATATCCTTTTAACCGAGTAAGAATTAACTTACACAATACCGATGAAGAATGTCCTTCCACGAACAACGTCCTAAATGAAAAGTCGGTCGCTCGAACAACCTTGAACATCAATAGTTACCAACAACCGATCAATACACGACTCAAATACGATCATAACCGACCCAAACGTCGATACAACAATATCCGAACTCGTAGATGTACTCTAACGAAAACGTTGAGAATATCCTTCCCGTTGGTTAAAACCAAACCCAAATTATCGAACCAACTCCAAAATGATTGATTCAAACCAGCAAAACATTATCAATGACATCAATAATCTCCTAGAAATCCACAATTCAAGTTTATAATAATGACAATCGGAAATCCCCAAAATAACCGAAGTCAACCCCAAGGGTTCTTGAAATAATTCCGAAAATAACCATTAAATCCGTAGGATTATATTTATCCAAGTTAGATAATCCATAACTAACATATTCCAATGATAATCCAAGCTTACACGAAGAAATCGGAAGGAAAACCCAAAAATCCGAAATTCTAGATCCAAGAGATTAATACCTTTGATTCGATGCGATGAAGATGATGAAATGATGATTAATCCGAAAGATGAGCTTGAAGATGATGATTGATGATTACACCTCGAAGAATCCTCTCCGAATCGCTCGAAATCGCCCAAAATTACCGAAGGAATGAAATGAGATGAATAAATGACGAACTCTGACTAAACTGTCCAATTTATAGTCAGTCCAGGTTAGCGTGCGCTAGCCCTTGTGCGTAGCGTGCGCTAACGAGTAATTTGGGTAGTCCAGTACCCACTGTCCGAACACGGTAGCGCGCGCTACGTACCTTCTTGTAGCGTGCGCTACGGCCATACTACTAGCGTGCGCTAAGACCCATTATTAGCGTGCGCTAACGAAATATTGATGCCCGGCCACGGGAGTCCGTAAACTGCGCCTCGATTCGACCCCGATAGCGTGCGCTACAACCATTGTTTAGCGTGCGCTAATATATCGGTTGCGTACGCTAACAACAACACATAGCGTGCGCTATGAATTAATCAAGGTGCGATCCGGTAGCCCCGGACTCAACTCGATCCGTCCTTAGCGCGCTACACCTCATATTAGCGTGCGCTACTTCAACCCACTAGCGCGCGCTACTTACCACTCGTAGCGTGCGCTGCCTGCTCCTGCGGTCGGTACCTTACCTGCGGCAAGTGGTAACCTTAGCGTGCGCTAACGCTGAGAGGTAGCGTGCGCTACCTATACCCAATTAGCGTACGCTAAAAGGAGTATGTAGCGTGCGCTACTCCTCACGCACAGCTCGCAACGAAACTGACAATGGTGATAAACACGGCACGAAACTCCAATCAGATTAGTGATGAATGACGATTGATACACGATACAATTACTCTGAATGATGAATACCATGACTGAATATGAGTGACAAATGATCAATAATGAATGAAATTACTGAGTATCAATTACTGAATGATAAATAATGAATGATAATTACTGAGTTACAACTGGGTATTACATTATTATTACCGAATAACCAAAATAGCATACTTACATATGCGCCAAGTCGACGATCTCCTGAGATACTAGCAAGTGACTTCACTGAAAAGCCTCAACACGCTTACAATAACAATTCCATAAGTCCCGACCAGATATATTATCGTCAGATGAAATAATCTATCCGTGTCAGATCTTGTCTGCCTGATCGCACAATCAAATCCCAATCCGGATACAAATCAATAATACACGATACAACTGTGAAACAAATGTCCAAAACAATGACAACAGACCCCAAAATATCGACATAACGTCCGAACGCTCATACGATCGTTAACGATGATCAATCAACAAATTAGCCAAGAATATCATCGACATGATAAACTCTAATTCGACCATCCAAAGGTCAAAACACACTTCGAGAATACTTTCACACGGTAAGCTCCAACATGGTCAACACAGAACCACGGAAACAGATATACGAAAGAATAACATTCTCAAAATGACACACCAGTCACGTACAGTAGATCTCAATAAACATACCCGACTGGCGAACATATCCAATCCTATATGGAGTGGGAACGACCACTCAATATTCAAAGCAACCAGCATGGGGTCAACAACTCCAAATCTGCACTTACAAAGAAATCATTCGAAGATCACTATGCTAAAGTCGAGCTACTACCATACCAAAGTTCGGATCTCTATTCATCGTACCATAAGAATGTCATAACCAGTTCGTGAGTCACACTCGCAACTTCACTCTGTTATGTACTATGCACCAAATGTGTATGTATATCAATCATACTTTCAAAACCAGTTTGAAATCATATAGCCTCGTCGAGAAGACAAATTTTTAAAAGTTCTTCCAAAATTTTCAAAACTCAAAACATAAATTTTGGTAAGACCACAAAATAAATTTTCGAACCCACCGGCTCGCTCGTGTCAAGTTCTCGATAAAAATTCTTTTCAAATACACACGATTAAATAAAATGGGATTTATGCAAATGCTTGACCATATCCATACTCCTGTTTATCAGTTCAGCTCGTCACCAATATCCAACGATATTCCATCGGGAAAACCACACGATAGAGTTCCAAAATCTCAATATATAAAAATTCTGTTAAAACTCCTTTTTCCTCACATTCGCAACGTCAATTATTAATCCATCCTGGATCACCTCAAATATGCTATGACAAAACATTGAATAATCGACAAATCAAATACAGCGAAAGACTACCCGAGAAGTTTCATTTGAACAAGTAAACCAAAACCTCAAAAGGTAGGAACAAAATAAATAAACGATTGATAAAGAGTTTTACAAATCTCGGGAGTTTTAGAAAACAGAAAAGCTTTCCTTTGAAACAATAGGGTCTTAGCCCGTATCTTGTTCCGCATTACAAGAAGTTTAAAAAGTAGAAAACTCTTTTCGGACTCCAAGTCCTGAGTTACAAATCTATTTCAAAATCGATTGGGTCTCGGCCCAAAAATCATTTTCCGTAAAACATCCGTGAAATTTTCATTTTGAAAAGTATCATTTTCAAATGCTCAAAAGCAGTTTCATGTATCACAAAATGAACTAAATGACTACATGTTCTTCTCAACCATGCACAACATTTCTCCCAAATGCACAATTTCGTTCCAAAACTTAATCGACATATTGATTTCCAAAATAACTTCTCAAGATCATCAATCCTGTCCCAACTCTGTCATCTTATACTGTAACGCATAATATCTTTCTGAACCTCAGAACATATCAACTTAGAACGGCAATAAATCCCGATGAAATTCAAAAATCCAAATACTTACAGATCGTGAAGCCGACGATTCCCCGTGATACTGGCACATGTCTCAACTCAAGAAAATACTCGACACAGATATTTTCAAAACACACATTTTGCGAACTCAGTTCAACTCGAGAAAACAACACAGCTCTATCTGAAGAAACACGTTAACACCATTTGAAAAAGTTACAACAATCCCAGTACCACACTGGTAAGTCACATAACGCACAAGCCCGAGTGAACAACAAAAACCCAGAGCTCAAACACTTGTCAACCGACAACTCGAATGACACGACAAAAGCACGACCCAACTCGACTCGATTGCCTAGGTTTTCACAACCTAAGCTCCGATACCATATTCTGTAACACCCCCAGATCCGACCGGGAATATTACAGCGCCGTGGGCCCCGAGATGGAACCCACAAGGCTGAAGAAAATTTTCACAAACATTTACAAACGCCCAAGAGGCTAACGACGGTATTATCTATTAAAAACATTCGAAGATTTATAAAACTCGTTTATCAAACCGTCGTAAAAACTCATTTGAAACCACAAGGCCCAAAATGACAAAACTCAACATTTTAAAAACATACGTTAAGCTATCGCTTACACATACCGACATAATAGATTTAGAAAATGATTACTAAAGTAACCTAAGTTACCGGATACCAAAAAGGCCATTTAAAAATACTCACGCAGCGGATAAAGACAAACAATTAAAATACTCTAGCAGCGGAATATAACAACTGATCAGAAACTCAAAACACAAATACATGCCCTTGCCAGTATCCTCCGGGAAGTTCATCTCTCCATGACCGCTACAAGCTTGATAATCCAAGAACCTAAAAAAGAAAGCCCACGAAGGGGTCAGCCATAAAATCCAACAATGATAACCATCACATTACGTCAATAATTACATATCAATAGAAATACTAAGTAAGAATACGACCAATGTAATCTTACTGTCATAAATTTACCAACTCGTGATAATAATCACCAAAGTTCACATCTCGTATCCTTTCAACAACACGATGGCTAAATGCGAAATATCTGTATTGTATCTCAACAATACCCAAGGTCCTCAAAACATTATCATACCTCGCGATACGGAAATTATACCAACTATGGCCAATTCAATCCATCGGATAACGTCGACAATTCCAATACGATAATCGATTGTCCATCAAAGACAAGTATCAAGGAAATACGGAACATACCTCAAGATACGAAATACCATTACCATCATGTCAGTCTAATCCGAAATCAGATCAACACAACATACGGATTTGGCCCTAACACAAGACCTACAAATGCATACTCATATGACAACGTCAATATGATCACAACAATAACGACAATGTATACTTATGGCAAGCCCATAATATACATATGCACAATAACAACATGTAGGTAATCCGATGATCCAGCGTTCACTGCCTAGATCCCACGATGACCCCGTCAGACCAACCGTGGTGGAAAAACCTGTCCGATGATCCAGCACGCGCTAGCATAGATCCCCCGATGATCCCGTCGAACCAACACTAGGTGGACATATGACAACAATGCACAACTGCACAAAACAACAGTACACAATACACGACAACAACAATGCACAAATGCATGACAACAACGATACACGAATGTATCACGACATGATCGACACAAATGATAAAAATGAATAGAGTACTTGCCCCGAGTCCTTCGAGAATGATCCCAATGTCTAAACCATCACGAACCATTATCCTCAATACTTGACGATCCAAAGCGTCACGGACGGTAGATAATTCACGTCTTTGTCTATACCACAACGTATCATCGATACCAAGTATACCAACAATAAATGTAAATCATATACCTTATGATTTAATTCGCAAAACTCGAATACAACTTATAATCCCAAATTCCCTGTGATTATGATTATAAACATTGCTATACGAATTATAAACGAATGAAACTGAAACCATTCATTAAATATTATAAACTGAGCAAGTAATAACTTGCCTTGATACCGATACGACGATGATGAAGCCGCTACCAATTTCATTATCTTCGTCTACTAGCTCCTCGGCCCTGACCAACGCCATTCACGAACATACTCGAACACGACCGCAACATACGGTTATAAACACCGATCAATAATCTCAACCTATTACAATAATCGATAAACAACAAGTTCGACAACAATCAACAATCGATAAAACCAATTCACAATATCCACGGCTCAACAATATATCGGTTAACCACAAGTCTGATCAAACCAACTTAAACGATCACGAATTCATAATCGAAACAGAATATACTACCCTGCCTATTGACTTAGCACACGTTAATCACTTAACGTAGCGTGCGCTAAGACGTTCCCGTTAGCATGCGCTAGACAGTAACACTAGCGTGCGCTAATGACATGCAGTTGCATGCATTTCATATACCGATCAACACATGGTGATTATCAAGAACACTAAGTGATTCTAAACCATGTTCATAGCTATCAAAACAACAAAATCTGATATCCTTTAACATATAAGTAATCATCCAACCCTTAATCCAATTCTTATATCCATATATCATCTTCCTTAATATTAATACATGAAACATCAAGAACGTAACGACACTTCCTTAATCTTCCATTATAGAGAGTAATCATCGACAATAATATCAACATCCGAAACTGAGGAGAAGGATTAATCCACTTATCTCAAGAAAACGAACAACACAATTCAAACCACAAGAATCATATCAATATCTTCATATCAACAATAACATCATCATAATCCGGTAATCCATCCCATAATCATGCTTATCAACTTATTTATATGATAATCATCAACTTAAGAACATCAACATTCAATCCAAAACGAAATCCAAAGATGAAGAGTGATTACCTTTATGAAGGAATCGGTTGATTTTCCAAGGTTGAAACCATTTCCAAGAATCACCAATGATTTCAAGAACAAAGCTTTAATCCATGATTTCTATCTTAATCTTGTTAAAGATCACTACCTCACCGTGTTTGGGAACCTCAAGAACCTCCCAAAGCTCTCTCTATCGATTGAAGGTGAAAGAAAGGACGAAATGCTTCATAATACCCGTCTGTCCCTTATATAGAATACATTACTAGCGTGCGCTAACTGACCTTTGTTAGCGTGCGCTATCGCAGTCCAGAGACTACTGTCTGGCTTCGTACATGAGCTTACATACGTAATGCCCATGCATTAGCGTACGTAACTTAAACTATCTAGCGTACGCAAGTCCTTGCATTTAGCGTGCGCTAACATCAGTTGACTCGTTTGTGTGTATGCTCCGAAGACTGGTCCACATGCCGAAAGTGCTGACGAGGATAAGATTCCTTTTTGTCCGATATACAGTTAGCGTGCGCTAACCATCATGCATTAGCGTGCGCTAACACTACATTACAATATTCGTTGACTTACCAGAACGTGCGCCGAAAGTGGCCTGGTCCACACGTAGATTCCTTCTGATCTGACTGCACTAGCGTGCGCTACATTCTGCCTCTAGCGTGCGCTAACCATGAACGATAGCGTGCGCTATACTTGACCATTAGCGTGCGCTAGTCAGGCTATACTTAGCCATTTCCAACTCTTCTCATCTGTCTCGACATATTGGATACGTACACTCACACACTGAATACATATACTTAATTCCATAATATTCTCATATGATACATAATATCCTCAATTGAAATTGTCGACCAAGTACGACAATTATACCGATACTGACATCTCAGTCCTTCATTTATTTTATCTATACTGTACAGATTCCACGCTATACAATATAACTCGGATAAAATAATATTAAACAACGGTAGTAGAAATTCCGGATATTACATGTATATCTTCGTGGGCGCATGTCGCGACATTTACAAGAGAGAAGAAAGCGGTGTCTAACTATAACAAGTCTCTCGAAAGGGCTTATAAGTCATCCGTCCATGAAGGGCTGGCCCCTGGACTCGGTCTGGGATCCGTCATGTTTGTCATATTCTGCAGTTATGGTTTGGCTGTTTGGTATGGAGGAAAGATGATCTTGGAAGAGGGTCATTCTAGGGGTGACGTATTCTCCGTTATTGTTGCAGTTTTAAGTGGTTCACTGTGAGTATATATATAAATTTTCTTCCAATAATATTTAATTAATTATCCAAGTAATTAATTTATTAGTAGTATATATTCGCCATTTCTACTTCTTCTTTAAAGAAATATAACATGCATGATATTTAGTTATGGTGTGTCATACGTACTGTTTTTGATCAATAAGTAACACTATAAAATTTATTATTTCCGGTCTATAGGACAAGCATCGCCTTGCTTAACGGCGTTTGCGGCAGGCCGAGCTATAGCCTACAAGATGTTTGAAACTATAAAGATGAAGTCGGAGATAGATCCATTTGACAGCATTAGAAAGGTGATGAGCGACATTTGTGGGGATATCGAACTCAGAGATGTTCGCTTCAGATATCCGACCAGACCTATTGAGGACATATTTACTGGCTTCTCACTCTTCATACCCGCACGGCACGGCTGCTGCATTAGTAGGACAGAGTGGCAGTGGCAAGTCAACTGTGATTAGTTTGGTCGATAGATTTTACGATCCCCTGGCCGGTCAGGTTCTCATAGACGGTGTCAGCCTCAAGGAATTCCAACTCAAGTGGATCAGGTCCAAAATCGGTCTGGTCAGCCAGGAACCTGTACTTTTCATGGGCAGCATCAGGGACAATATAGCATACGGAAAGGACAGTGCAAATGACCAATAGATTAGAGCAGCCACTTAGATGGGTAACGCTGCTAAATTTATTGATACACTGCCCCAGGTAATATTTTCTTTTTAATTTAATTATACAACGAAATGAATATTAAGGTCTGATTGGTCAGGAATAAGAACTGGTGAAGGAATGATCTGCATCTGATCTGCAGGGGCAGGTTCAGGTGCAGATTGGTGATCTGATTGCTTTTCCTCTTCAAAGATTAGACACCTGTGCCTCTTGGGGGAGGGTTCCGGTGAGGATCAAAACTGGCTCTCCTGAGGCTGGTACCCTCCTCTTGAAACGAAGGGCTATTGGAGTGTTGTCTGAGTCTGAGTCAGACTGATCTGCAGGTAAGTCGCGGGCTGCAGCTTGATCTTCATCAGACTCGTCTGAACTAGAAGGGTATCTGTAAGGTGTAGGCTTTATGGGCATTTCCTCCAGAATTTTTGCTGCCTTCCTTACACTTCCCAATCTTCTCAAAGTTTCTTGGTCTAGGTGACCAAGTCTTTTGTTAACGTGGAAGGGATCTGCATTTCTCTTCGCCAGACCCAAGTGTTCCAAAATCCAACTTGTAACACCCCAAAAGGCGGCCATTATAGTGCCGTGGACCCCACACTGGGACCCACCAGGCAATACCCAAAATACAAATTAAATACGCAATACTTGTGATACCGAACCACAATACATAGTTCTTACTCCGATTAGGAGTTTACAGTAGTATGGCCAACGGCCTTATTATACACAAGATCCAAAATACAAGTATAATCCATATAGAGATGGAATATACCTTAAATAACAATACATTTGTCCACAATTTAAATAAAGTGGAAAGATTAACATTACACGGTTCGAACAAAACCGGACAACAAAAGACTTGGGGCCCCCGAACTAGTATCCTTCGAACCCTTCGCCGTCACCATGATCTTCCCATGCCTTGCCTTTTCCTCGACCTAAAATATAACACAAGTATTTCGCCCAACACAGGGTCATATATACATGATAAATGATTTCTCAAGATATTATACAATTCACATATATTATATTTCAAGGAAAACATCCCGACTAACGAACATACCCCTCGGATGTATGAACGGTTAGTCACAAAACGTCGAACACATCCAAATATATATATGGACTATGAACGACCAAAATAGTATGGCTCAAGATGGACATCATAGTACGCTCGATCCGGAAATGTGTCAGTGCACATATCCATCCTGTATACGGAATCCAGGATATACGTGGGACAATGTACCTAATTAGCCTCACAAACTACGTCTCGTGTGCACAGTCCAATACGGAAACATCCACGCATGACTATATATGTGCCTGACTAAAAGTCCTAAACAATAACCAATCGGAATGCAGATATGATTCCGGATATGTCACGATACAACATGACAACGGATTCAATAAATCACATATCTCATTAAGGATCAAGAAACTCACCGACATGACAATAAGGATCAATGATATCAACGGTTCAAAGTGACGAATTTGGGAATGAAATCCCACTATGAAAAATGGAACATCATCAAGAACAATATCAAGTCACGGATCATAAATTTATAAGTGTTTCATATACACGAAACGCATAACCATCATAAGAATCCAAACATCATTATAACCAAGCAAGATAACTTGCCTCAATATGGAGACGAGAATAATCCTTCCTTGTCGTAAGAACGAATGGTCCTCGACTTAATATCAGTTACTCGAACAATCAACCTTGTAAGGGATACAATCCATTCAATAACACATTCTCATAACTATCGATATCTAGTTCAACGGATCGATATCCTAAATTCAATTTGCTTGGTTCAACTATCTTTGTATCATAATTCCATTTCAAGGAGTCATACTAGCTTCAATTTATTATCATTATCGGTTATTATTCAAGGTGTTCTCGATTACTCATATGGTTCAGACGGATGAGAATTTATCAAGAACAATCAACAAGGAGAACTTTATTAAAATTGATATGCCGGTAGAATTTCTTAAAAACAACATTAATGTTTTGAAAGACATAATCCAAACAACTACGTTCCATAAAACATTGATCAAAATGAAGGTTACTCAGCGATTATCATCGTTCGAACGAATCTTGAATTTGTAAAATTATTACTATGTTCATCGGTTATGAGTTCACCTAGTTAGGTTAACGATATAGGCGAGTGGTTCATCACAAGATCATCACGAAATCATCATCAAGGTGAATTAAACATCTCTGAACTATAGTGTTGATATAATTTAAGGTTCAACCAAATCCGATGAAAAACCTAAGTTCATCAAGTTCAAAATCTTCCTAATCATGATAGTTTGATTCAATATAATGATAACAATTCTACAAATCAACCTATCTAAAATGAAACTAAGGATTATCATTGTCCTAGTGATGTTAATAGTCCAGCAAGGAGAGTGTGTTTCTACTAAACATGATTACCACCATTTACAACATCAAGAACGCATCATGTCAAACCTTTAACCACTATGTTCATCATTAAGTTATAAAAGGCTTACCTACAAACATATTTTGCTTGATTAATTCAACATTAGGTGAAGTATGCTTTATTACTAACATTATAACTACTAAATTATAGAGTGAAATCGTATAACATACATTCATAAATGAAGAACAATACACCAAAACCACAAGAACACACTCTAAGCTTCAAGAATGACTCTAAACTTCCAATCAACAAGCTCCAAATCAAGATGCAAAGCTCAAACACAATTTGGAAGAAGGTAGAATTGATCTAGGGAGGCAGGGGGATGATTATAGGGGAGAAAAATCGGAGTTGGACGTGCAAAATGAAAGACACAAGTTGTCTTTTTTATAACTGCACAGTTCGTTACGTACGTTATACACAAGAGGATAACGTACGTTAGCATCTTTACGTACGCTACACCAAAAGTGTTACGTACGTGAGCTAGTTCCAGAGGCTACTGACTTAAAACACGAACAACATTATGTACGTTATGGCTTGGAGCATTACGTACGTAATGTAGGTCAACTAGGCTGCTCCAAAAAGGTCAGATATTCGAATCACGCCCGACCCCACAGCCCGAAAGTTGAGATCGGATAAGACTACAAGCCTTACGTACGTAAACAGCACTTCCTTACGTACGTAAAACCAACAAGATAGCATACGTTATGCTAAAGGGTTAGTGTACGTTAAACACAGAATTACTAGCCCAAAAATGCACTTATCTATACAACGTCGAGAAATCAATCATAATGCGAATGATAGTTATATTCAAGTCTATTATGATATATTCCAACATCAATAAATATTAGACAAATGCAACAAGACTACAATAGTATTGAATTATCCGAATAATACAATAGTAGGTAAGAATTTCCGTCGGATATTACATACTCCCCCCCATTAAAAGGAGTTTCGTCCCCGAAACTAAGGGGTAAACAATTCGGGATACCTCTCTTGCATGCTGCTCTCCGTCTCCCACGTGGCCTCCTCGACTCCGTGTCGTGACCACTGAACCTTCAGTAAGGGAATCATCTTGTTCCTCAACTGTTTGATCCTCCTTTCAAGTATCCGTACGGGGCTTTCTTCGTACGAATGATCCTCCGCTATATCGATCTCATCGAACTGAAGTATATGAGTCGGATCAGCAACATATTTCCTTAAGTGGGAGACCAGGAACATGTTATGAATCCGGCTCAGAGCTGGTGGCAACGCCAGGCAATAGGATAGATCGCCTACTCGTTCCAAAACCTCAAACCGCCCGACATACCTCGGACTCAGCTTGCCTCTCTTCCCAAAACGAAAAGCACCTCGAGTCGGGGACACCTTCATTAGTACATGGTCGCCGACCTCGAACTCAAGTGGTCATCGACGGTTGTCTGCGTAAGACTTCTGTCGGCTTTGAGCCATCAACAAATGACTCCTAATTAGAGCGATCTTCTCACGGGCTGCTAACAACATATTGGGTTCCGTACCCAAAGATTCAGACAGATCGTCCCAACACAGAGGGGATCTACAACGATGGCCATACAATGCTTCATAAGGTGCCATCTGAATCGAAGCGTGCCAGCTATTATTATAAGTGAATTCCACCAAAGGTAGTTGGGCCTCCCAATCATCCATCCAATCAAGAATGCACGCCCTCAACATATCCTCTAGAGTCTGGATAGTCCTCTCAGTCTGACCATCAGTCTGCGGATGAAATGTTGTGCTGAAGTTCAATTGCATACCCATCGCATGATGAACTGCTTTCCAAAAATGTGACATGAATCGCCCGTCACGATCTGATACAATACTCTTTGGGGTACCATGTAACCTTACAATCTCTTTGATAAATAGCTGGGCCAATCTCTCGGGTCCCCATGTGTCTTTTATCTCCAAAAAGTGGGCTGATTTGGTCAGACGGTCCACAATCACCCAAATCATATTCATCCCTCCACGACTTGTCGGTAAGCTAGTGATAAAATCCATCGATATGTCCTCTCATTTCCACTCAGGACTTGGGAGCGGTTTCAGCATTCCTGCGGGTCGCTGATGCTCAATCTTAACCTGTTGACAGGTTAAACATCTCGAAACGAACTCTGCAACTTCACATTTCATACTCTCCCACCAATAATATTGCTTCAAATCCTTATACATTTTTCTAGACCCCGGGTGAATGGAGTACGGGGTAGCATGAGCTTCTCTCAGGATAGAGTTCCTCAATTTGTCGTCTGCGGGTACACAAACTCGATTCCTGAAGCGTATCAATCCATCCTCATGGATCACAAATCCAGGGGCTTTCCCTTGAGTTACTTCATCCCAAACTCGAGATAAGAATGGGTCCGTAACTTGCTTCGATCTAATTATATCCTCAAGGAATGATGAAATCTCAAGTGTGCAGAGTTGTCCCTGAATATGCTGTAACCAGACTTCAATTTCCGGCCTCACTAACTCTAACTGCAATTCTCTCTAAACTGTCAAGCGGGCAAGCATTTGCTCCTGTACTGTTTTACGACTCAAAGCGTCGGCAACTACATTTGCTTTGCCCGGATGATAAAGGATCTAGATATCATAATCTTTGATGAGTTCTATGTAACTCTATATAAATAATGACGCCAGATTTTTAAAGCAAACACCACGGCTGCAAGTTCCAAATCATGGGTGGGGTAGTTGATCTCGTAAGGTCGTAGCTGTCTTGATGCATAGGAGATCACCTTCCCGTTCTGCATTAGTATACATCCAAGGCCCTATTTAGACGCGTACTATACACCACGAATCCTTCCGTTCCTTTCGGTAGAACCAAAATAGGTGCTGAAATCAACCGACTCTTGAGTTCATCAAGACTCTGTTGACATGCCTCTGACCATAAATACTTCTTATCCTTCCTTAACAGGTTAGTCATTGGTTGCGCAATCTTGGAAAAACCTTCCACGAACCGTCGGTAATAACCTGCTAGCCCCAAGAAACTACGAACTTCCTTCAGTTCTTCGGAGGTATCCAGTCTCGGATAGCTTCTGTCTTTTGAGGGTCTACTCTCACCCCATCGGCTGATATCACATGGCCGAGAAAAATAACCTTACTCATCCAGAATTCACATTTGGAAAATTTTCCATAAAGCTACTCCCGCCTCAACGCCTCGAGAACTTGATGGAGATGACGCTCATGCTCTTCATGGTCACGAGAGTAGATCATAATGTCGTCAATAAAAACGACTACAAAGTTATCCAGATAATTAATAAAGACCCGATTCATCAACTCCATGAATACTGCTGGTGCATTAGTCAGTCCAAAAGGCATCACTACGAACTCATAATGCCCATAGCGAGTACGAAAAGCGTTCTTCGAAATGTCAGACTCATGAATCCTTAGCTGATGGTAACCGGACCTCAAGTCGATCTTAGAAAACACAGCAGACCCCTGAACCTGATCCAATAAATCATCAATACGCGGCAACGGATATTTATTCTTAATGGTTATCCTGTTCAGCTCACGATAATCAATACACAGACGCAGAGATCCATCTTTCTTCCGTACAAATAGCACTGGTGCTCCCCAAGGGGATGCACTAGGTCGAATATAGCCCTTCTCCGTCAAATCCTCAAGCTGGTTCTTCAACTCCTGCATCTCAATTGGAGCCATACGATACGGTTCTTTCGAAAGTGGGGACGTACCTGGCTCTAACTCAATAGTAAACTCTACATCACGATGTGGAGGTAAGCCTGGCAACTCATCTGGAAATATGTATGGGTAGTCTCGGACTACCGGAATATCGACCCGATCGGGTCGATCCATTTATTTGGTCATGAAACACCAATAGCCAATACACCCCTGATTAAGCAGTTTCACTGCTTTCATAGCACTGATGACTCTCCCGGAACGGCTAGGATTGTCACCCTGAAAAATACACTCAACACCATCGTCATAAGTGACGGTCACTGTTCTCTTGCGGACACTAAGTATGGCATCATGACGATCCATCCAATTGATACCCAAGATCACATCATCTTTAGATAAATCAACCACAATTAAATTTGACAACCACTCACGGTCGTTCATGCGAATTAGACAGTCCTGTACTTCACGATTCCCAACAATTCTTCTACCATCGGGTAGACCAATTATATAAGGTTCACAATAGGTAACATGATCTAATAGCAAACGACTCAAAGAAGAAGCGGATAAAAAGGAGTGTGAAGCACCAGTATCAAAAAGAACACATACAGGCTGAGATCGGATCTCGAGTGTACCTGCAATCATGCTGGCTTTGGGATCATCGGTCTTCTTCATCTCGTAGACTCTGGGTTTTGTAGCCCCGGTACTAGATGCACCAGCTTGATTTCCACGGCCCATCCCTCTGTTTGCCCCAGTAGTCTGATAAAAAGTGGACGGAGGTACACAATCCTAAACGGAAGACTGAACTGGAGCATGAGGTGCTGCTGGAGTACGTCCTGGTCCACTCCTACAATAATGAGCATGATGTCCATTCTTCCCACAAGTATGGCATGCGACGGCCGGCCTCGGGCATTTAGAATTGATGTGCCCCTCATCTCCACAGTTATAGCACACAACAGATAGGCTGACTGCTCGAGGTTGCGATCTGGTTGGCTTCGATGCCGTGGGTGGCCGTTCAGAAGGATTTGGCACTGGTTGGGGCCTCTTTAATGTTCCCTGGTTGCTGTCAGTCTGGTTCTGGTTCCTGAATTCCTTGTTGTTGGACTGCGGTTGCTTCTTGGAAATTTCTTTCGCTGTCAGTTCGTACTCCAGAGCTTTCTCGATGAACTCAAGTAGGGTCGTACAGTGGTGATTCAGCAGTTGCATTCTCATTCGGGGTTTAAGCCTCTTGAGAAAATATTTGATCTTATTGGCCTCCGTTCGGACAATCGTCGAGGCAAAAGGAAGAAGTGCCTGGAATTTCTCGGCAACAGATAGTACATCATCTTCAGACGGGTCTGGATTCTGCAATTCTGATAGTTTGGCCTCGCGGAGAGGTCTTGGATAGTAACGGTCTAGCATGAGATTTTTAAATTCCTCCCAAGTACATACGCCATCAGTTGGACTCACCGAAAGCCACCAGGTGTGGGCGCCCTTGCCAAGGTAGTAAGCTGCTATGGAGACGCGATTCTCTGCTGGACAGTCTACCATATCTAATGTATGATATTAGCAGGCTCAGAGGAGCCTTCAAAAGTCGGGGGTCGCTGGCGAGAGATGTCGCTGATGATCCGACTCACCGGTCCGCCATGTACAGGAGGTGGCCCCTGTTGCTGGTCGATAGTAGCTCTCTACATAGCTTCCATTAGCTGAGCCATCTGGGTCATCTGATCCATCATGCCCTGCATCACAGCGTAAGGATCGACATGCGCATCCTCGCGCCCAGTGTGGTGCGATTGGTCCCTAGAAGACGAATCACTGCCTCCGGAACTATGCTCTGCATTCGCATGCCTGTTGGCTCGTGGTATCGGGATTCGGCCCCTTCCGCGGCCTCGTCCCTCTCTGCCACGGCCTCTCAGATTTATTTCCATACTGAAAGAATCAATTCATAATGATAACCATAAGTACAGTTCATGATACCAATCAAAATTCATGCTAAGTTAATAGCAACAAGGAATTACATATTCAAGAAAACAGTTCACAATGAATTATGGACACTACGAGTGTCACACAGAATATCATATCGACGTTGAGTCGAACAATTTCAATCATATAATCAATCCAGAATTTACCTCGAATTATCAATCAGATAAATCCTGCCACAAATCCTCGAAAATAACAAGATCAACAAGGAGATCTATTCCAATTTAAATATCGTGCCAGTAATTAAATCATGGCTCGTAGAGTACATACCGCATTTGGCTCGTAGGATCAGGCACCTGCACAGGTCACACATGACACGAAGGTCTCTTGATACTAGTTCATTTCACAATGATAAAAAAAATCGACTCTCTCTGATACCATCTTCTGTAACACCCCAAAAAGGCGGCCATTACAGTATCGTGGACCCCACACTGGGACCCACCAAGTGATACCTAAAATACAGATTAAATACATAATACTTGTGATACCGAACCACAATACATAGTACTTACTCCGATTAGGAGTTTACAGTAGTATGGCCAACGTCCTTATTATACACAGGATCCAAAATAGAAGTATAATCCAAATGGAGATGGAATATACCTTAAATAACAATACATTTGTCCACAATTTAAATGAAGCGGAAAGATTAACATTACACGGTTCGAACAAAATCGGACAACAAAAGACTTGGGGCCCCGAACTAGTATCCTTCGACCCCTTCGCTGTCACCATGATATTCCCGTGCCTTGCCTTTTCCTCGACCTAAAATACAACACAAGTATTTCGCCCAACACGGGATCAGATATACATGAGAAATGATTTGTCAAGATATTATATAGTTCACATATATTAGATTTCAGGGAAAACATCCCGACTCACGAACATACCCCTCGGGCGTATGAACGGTTAGTTACAAAACGTCGAACACATCCAAATATATATATATATGGACTACGAACGACCAAAATAGTATGGCTCAAGATGGACATCATAGTACGCCCGATCCGGAAATGTGTCAGTGCACATGTCCACCCCGTATACGGAATCCAGGATATACGTGGGACAATGTACCTAATTAGCCTCATGAACTACGTATCGTGTGCACAGTCCAATACGGAAACATCCACGCATGACTATATATGTTCCTGGCTAAAAATCTTACACAATAACCAATCGGAACACAGATATGATTCTGGATATGTCACGATACAACATGACAACGAATTCAATAAATCACATATCCGATTAAGGATCAAGAAACTCACCGAAATGACAATAAGGATCAATGATATCAACGGTTCAAAGTGACGAATTTGGGAATGAAATTCCACGATGAAAAACGGAACATCATCAAGAACAATATCAAGTCAAGGATCATAAATTTATAAGTGTTTCATACACACGAAACGCATAACCATCATAAGAATCCAAACATCATTATAACCAGGCAAGATAACTTGCCTCAATATGGAGATGAGAATAATCCTTCCTTGTCGGACGAATGAATGGTCCTCAACTTAATATCGGTTACTCGAACATTCAACCTTGTAAGGGATACAATCCATTCAATAACACATTCTCATAACTATCGATATATAGTTCAACGAATCGATATCCTGAATTCAATTTGCTTGGTTTAACTATCTTCATAATTCCATTTCAAGGATTCATACTATCTTCAATTTATTATCATTATCGGTTATCATTCAAGGTGTTCTCGATTATTCATATGGTTCAAACAGATGAGAATTTACCAAGAACAATCATCAAGGAGAACTTTTCTAAAATTGATATGCCGGTAGAATTTCTTAAACACAACATCAATGTTTTGAAAGATATAATCCAAACAACTACGTTCCATAAAACATTGATCAAAATGAAGGTTACTCAGCGATTATCATCGTTCGAACGAATCATGAATTTGTAAAATTATTACTATGTTCATCGGTTATGAGTTCACCTAGTTAGGTTAACGATATAGTCGAGTGATTCATCACAAGATCATCACGAAATCATCATCAAGGTGAATTAAATATCTCTGAACTATAACCTTATGTTGATACAATTCAAGATTCAACCAAATCCGATGAAAAAACTAAGTTCATCTAGTTCAAAATCTTCCTAAGCATGATAGTTTGATTCAATATAATGATAAAAATTCTACAAATCAACCTATCTAAAATGAAACTAAGGATTATAATTATCCTAGTGATGTTAATAGTCCAGCAAGGAGAGTGTGTTTCTACTAAACATGATTACCACCATTTACAACATCAAGAACGCATCATGTCAAACCTCTAACCACCATGTTCATCATTAAGTTGTTAAAAGCTTAACTACAAACATGTTTTGCTTGATTAATTCAATATTAGGTGAAGTATACTTTATTACTAACATTATAACTACGAAATTATAGAGTGAAATCGTATAACATACCTTCAGAAATGAAGAACAATACACCAAAACCACAAGAACACACTCTAAGCTTCAAGAATGACTCTAAACTTCCAATCAATAAGCTCCAAATCAAGATGCAAAGCTCAAACACAATTTGGAAGAAGGTAGAATTGATCTAGGGAGCCAGGGGGATGATTATAGGGGAGAAAAATCGGAGTTGGACGTGCAAAATGAAAAACACAAGTTGTCTTTTTATAACTGCACAGTTCGTTATGTACGTTATACACAAGAGGATAACGTACGTTAGCATATTTACATACGCTACACCAAAAGTGTTACGTACGTAAGCTAGTTCCAGAGGCTACTGACTGAAAACACAAACAACATTACGTACATTATGGCTTGGAGCATTACGTACGTAATGTAGGTTAACTAGGCTGCTCCAAAAAGCTCAGATATTCGAATCACGCCCGACCCCACACGCCGAAAGTTGAGATCGGATAAGACTACAAGCCTTACGTACGTAAACAGCACTTCCTTACGTATGTAAATCCAACAAGATAGCGTATGTTATGATAAAGGGTTAGCGTACGTTAAACACAGAATTACTAGCCCAAAAATGCACTTATCTATACAACGTCGAGAAATCAATCATAGTGTGAATGATAGTTATATTCAAGTCTATTATGATATATTCCAACATCAATAAATATTAAACAAATGCAACAAGACTACAATAGTATTGAATTATCCGAATAATACAACAGTAGGTAAAAATTTCCGTCGGATATTACACAACTGACCTACGTCCCAAAGGCCAATTTGGTCTTGAACCTCTTCTCATCATCTAGACATTGGGGTTTATTTACTTCACGCACCAATTGTCTGAAGATATAGTCAGCCCAGTCAATCAGCTCATCTTGAATTAGTGCTCCCAAAATTGTGAACTTGGCTGATGACAGCTGATCGTAGCTGCCAGCCATACCCATCACTATCTTCAGACATAGGCATACTTCGGATTTTAGAGTGGTTGCAGACCAGAGTGCTCTGGTTATATGCTGAAGGCTTGATGCCTCCTAAGTATATCCGGGAGATGTTTTTCTTCGCATCAGCGGATTGCGAAAGTCTACATTTCGTCAAGATATGGTTTAAAATTAAACCAAATGACTTCTTCTGGGTGGCAGGCTTGCATACTTCCTCCTGCAAGCACTTCAAGATTATCTGGCACCAGTTGACCTTTTCACAGGTCAGAATTGCAACCATCATCCTAAATCTCAGATTAGTGCACATTTCAAATGCACCAGTTCGATTCTCGATGATCCTGCAGCAAAAATCATGTAAATACACATAAGGCAGGCAAAAATTCTTCTTGTGACATGTGGTTTGAACCATGTCAACAACAGTTGATCCGGTGAACAGCCCATAATACTTAGTTATCATTTCTTGAGACCCAAACGTCTCAAGTTGTTCCATTGTCAGGCCATCAGCAGGTAGCCTGTAAATATTCTGGAGAAGATCTCGATCGATACAGATCTCCACTCCTTGAATGGTAGCGGTGATATCAGCAACTGACCTCCCTGGGCCAGCGACAAAAAGCGAACGGCAGCGTTGAGGTAAAAGTGCTCAACCAGGTGAACATCGTACTTCTTAGCGGTTTGACTTCCAAGGCGGTAGAGGCCTTGTTGACGAAGACGAGTGATGATGAACTCCATTGGTTCGGCGATATTGGTTTCAGCGAGAATGCATTCGATGATGACAGATCTTGAGAAGATCCGTCCATCGATGATGTTTGCGGATTTCTTGAGTGCGGGAGAAGATGTCTGACCATCCATTGATGATTGTTCAAGAAAAATGTGAAAGAGAATAACCGAAATTTGCAGTAAAATGCAGAAAGCTATGTAGGCTGTATTTGCTTGAGTACTCTTAAATTTGCAGAAAGCGTAAAGAGTCTCTAATGGCAGTATCAGTCCTTTTATAGTAGGCGGCGAAGTAGGGTTTTGCAGAGTACGAATGGTCAGATTTAAAGGGATGGGAGCCGGTTTTTGAAATCAATGATCAGGATGGACTGAGTGTAACCGGTACACTTATCCATTAAAATGTTAAAATATGAGTGGGTCCCACTTCTGACATTTGTTGTCACCCTAAATGCCTAAAATGGCGGTTTAAAACTTTAAACAATTTGAAACCATCGCGGATTTTGAGATTCAGTTGTCCAGATGTCGTGTAAGGCATTTAATGTAAATGACGTTTGACATAAAAATAGGGCACGTGGACAAAAATCATTTTAAAAATGAAATAATATAATATAATATATATACTGAATCGAAATCCTATAGTATGTGTTGTATTCACGACGATACAGTGTTCCCCCTTAAAAGGTACATATAGGTTTTAAATTCCATACAGCAACTTTTGGATTAATGCTGTATTCATGGGTCATACTGTATTCCCCCTTAATTATTGCACACGTCAGTTGTAGGATGATTCATATGTCTTTGTTCACTACTGTCTTTGTATTGTGATTCTGAGTGTACAGATAATTAACGTTGGATACTGTATTCTTGGGTCTTACAGCATTCCCCCTCAATTGTTGAGTAAAAACAGTAAATTACTTACAGGGAGTCGGGCTGTAGCATTCCCAATTCTTGTCTAAGCATGTTGAATCTGGCTGTGTCGAGTGGCTTGGTGAATATGTCGGCCAACTGAATGTCTGTATGAACCTTTTCGAGCCGAACATCCTTGTTCTCGACATGATTCCTTATGAAATGATGTTTCATGTTGATATGCTTAGTGCGCGAGTGCAGGACAGGATTATGCGTTATTGCAATTGCACTCATGCTATCACACATGATTGGAGTCTCTCTGGATTCAATTCCATAATCTGACAACTGCTGCTGCATCCAAAGGATCTGCATACAGCAACTACCAGCAGCATAGTATTCTGATTCAACCGTGGAAAGAGAGTTAGCCAATTGCTTCTTACTGAACCAAGAAACGAGTCTACATCCAAGAAAGTGACAAGTTCCACTTGTACCCTTCCTATCTAGCTTGCAGCCTCCGAGATCCGAGTCGCTGTATCCAACTAAATCGAATCTGCCTTCCTTAGGATACCATAGTCCTACATCGACTGTTCCTTTAATATACTTCAGAATTCGTTTAGCTGTATTGAAGTGTGATTGCTTAGGTGCTATTGATATCTCGCACACACTCCAACAGCAAACTGGATATCGGGTCTGCTAGCCGTTAGGTACAGGAGCGAACCAATGAGCTTCTTGTAGAGTGATTGGTCAAACGGCTTTCCGGCTTCATCAGCACTAATTTACACGGAAGTGCTCATGGGGGTTGACGATGATTTGGAAGTGTTCATTCCAAATTTGTTGAGAAGCTCCTTGCTGTATTTTTCCTGGTTGATGAAAATACCTATAGGCAACTGCTTTACCTGCAAACCTAGGAAATAACTAAGTTCTCCCATCATACTCGTTTCAAATTTACTTTGCATGAGATGAGAGAACCTTTGACACAAAGCAAGGTTAGTTGAACCAAAAATTATATCATCTACATAAATTTGTACCATTAGAAGGTCATCACCTTCCTGTATTTTGAACAATGTCTTGTCCACAGCACCTTTCTCAAATCCATTATTGGTTAGATACTGGGACAGGGTCTCATACTAGGCTCTAGGGGCTTGTTTAAGTCCATATAGTGCTTTCCTTATCCTGTATACTAGGTCGATGCCGTCTGTGTTGGCAAACCCTGGTGGTTGTTTAACATAAACTTCTTCGGCAAGGTCTCCATTCAGGAATGCACTCTTGACGTCCATTTGGTATACAATAAAGCTCTTATGGGTGGCAAAGGCTAAAAATATCCTAATGGCTTCTAGTCTAGCTACAGGGGCGAAGGTTTCATCATAGTCTATGCCTTCTTCCTGACTATAGCCTTGTGCGACTAATCTGGATTTGTTCCTTATAATAAGTCCATTTCGATCCTTTTTGTTTCGAAATACCCATTTGGTTCCTATAACCGATTGATGTGTAGGTCTAGGTACAAGATACCATAAATTGTTTCTTTCGAAACCGTTAAGCTCTTCTTCCATAGATGTTATCCAATGAGAATTATTAAGAGCGTCTATGGTTGAAATAGGTTCAGACTGGGCTAAGAATACAGCGATAGTGCACATATTGAGTCTTCTAAGCTCGGATTGAGATTTCCATTCAGGAAACTGTGATATCTCAGTATCAAGTTCTTTTTGTGCACAAAGTACATTTCCTAGTATACTCTGTATTCTCCTACGAGTAAAAACACCAGCATTTGTGTTTCTAATGATCAGATCTTGCGGGTGATCTCTCAACCATCTTAGGTCGGGTTCTAATTCGGGGTCCCGTACTGTATCAAGAGTTTCTGTAGATACAGCTTCAGCTTGTACAGCATTGGGTTTATCCACGTCGATTCTTACAGCTGCGGGGTTGATTTCTAGATCAACGACAGGTTCTATGGGAGTTGGTGGATCTAAGATGGATAGATGTTGGATGTTCTGAGTAATATCATCTACTCCTGTAGGGTCATGGTGAGGTTCGTCAAACACTACATGAACTGATTCCTCGATCGTCAGCTTCCTTTTGTTAAAGATCATGTAAGCTTTGCTGACGGAGGAGTATCCTACAAATATTCCTTCATCTGATTTCTCATCAAAGGTTCTAAGTTGATCCTTCCGATTATTCAACACATAACACCTGCATCCAAAAATGTGAAAATATGAAACTAACGGAGTTTTATTGTTCCATACCTCATATGCTGTTTTGTTGTGGTGCTTGTTGACGATACAGCGATGTTGAGTGTAGCATGCTGTATTGGTTGGTTCACCACAGAAACGCTGTGGCAACTTGCTTGCGGCGATCATTGTCCTTGTTGCTTCTTTCAGCGTCCTATTCTTTCGCTCGGCAACACCATTTTGTTGAGGTGTACGGGCAGCTGAGTATTCGTGTTGTATCCCATTTTCCGAATAGTATTGGTCTATAAAGCGGTTAGTAAATTCTGTACCTCTGTCGGAACGAATGGACACGATACTCAATGCCTTTTTATTTTGAAGCTTTCTCAGGAGATCGGGCAGGTTTGATGTTGTTTCCTTCTTCTTGCTTAGGAAAATTGTCCAAGCATACCTGGAGTAATCATCAACAACAACAAGACAGTATTTCTTATCTCCCAAACTTACTGGGTCTACAGGACCGTAGAGATCCATATGTAGCATTTCCAACACTCTTTGGGTTGAAAGGTAGGATTTTCTCTTCAGGGTTGACTTGATTTGCTTGCCTTTCTGACACATTCCGCAGACGTTGTCCTTCTTTAATGACACGTTTGGAAATCCTCTAACCATTCCCTGTCTTGAGAGCTTGTTGATCGTCTTGAAGTTGACGTGAGACATCCTCTTGTGCCATAACCAGCTAAGATCTGCAGTGCCTTTGATAACAAAGCATGGAATTGAGGAGCTCATAGGCTTCCAGTCAGCAATATACATGTTACCTGATATGCTTCCTGTAAGCACAACTTCTTTGGTCTGGATTTTCTTGACTCTACAGCGATCTATATAGAATCTCACCGAGAACTGTTTATCACAGAACTGGCTAATACTAAGTAGATTGTACTGTAAGCCTTCAACATATGCAACATCGGTGACTTTGAATTTTCCGACAAGTAGGTTTTCTTTCCCTCTTGTTCTTCCTTTAGATTTATCACCGAAACGAACTTTTGGACCGCGACCTTCTACAAAATATGATAGCTTGCTTCTATCTCCGGTCATGTGCTGAGAGCATCCACTATCAAAGTACCAGGTATCCTCCTCTAGGATGTCCTGTATGCAAATAGATTAAGTAGATTTAGGTCCCCTTTGATTTTTGGGTCCATAAATGTTAGTTCCTCTAGGTACCCAAGTTTTCTTGGCAGCAATTGGTTTACTGTAGGATACACTCGGTACAGTGTTGCGATATCTACGTGGGGCATAACCGTAGTCGTTATAACCATGATAATTATTATGCATGTAAAATTCAGGGTTATTATTATTAATCCAGTACGAGTGCCGTCTTGAAGGTGGAGCCATTTTCTTTGGCCTAACAGCTTGCCTTATGGGTCTCAGTTGGATTCCCAACGCTGTTGTTGATACTGTGCGGACACCTGCTGTCTCAAGGAATGACGGGGCTCCTATATCCAATACCTCGGCGTGCTGTACTGATAGTACTGCCGTGCGGGCCTTTGGTAGTTGGATACAGCCTTCCTTCTGAATGGTTGTTGGCGTTGTTGATATGCTCTGGGAGCATGCTGTTGAGTGCGCCTTTCAGATCTGAATGGCTGGTGATTCCGCTGTCTGGAATAGGATTGCGGGGGTGGAATAGCAGCCTTTGGTTTTCGCGGTGCAGCGGGTTCCTTCTTAGGACTTGGAGTTGCTTTCGACACAGGAATGTGTTCCACACTCTTGACAAACACTGTACTACTTTTCCCTTTGTTTGAACCTGAGCTGTATCCTAAGCCACTTTTATCATGAGCATGTTGCCCAGTGCTCATAATTTCTTCCATTCTTTTGGACGATTTCTCGAATGATTTCAGAGTGGTCTCAAGTTCAATTTCTCATTTTTCGAGAGTTGTGACTTTGGCTTGAAGTAGAACCAAATCATTCGTCTTGCTCTCATTGTGAGTTTTAACCTCACTTAGTTCATGAGCAAGTTGATGATTGCTCTCCATGAGTTTTTCAAAATCGACTTTGCTGGTTTCACAGTCAAGAGACATATTTTCATAATTTATCTTCAGCAAGTCATTTTCATCTTTCAGCTCTAGGTTAGACAGCTGGAGCTGTATATTCTCATTTTTCAATGTCTCATGGGACTTTTGAATGTTTTTAAACTCATTCATCATGTTTTCAAAAGTATGAGATGCATTTGATGGAATAGCTGAGGTTGAACTTACCTCATCATCGCTATCTTCACCTTCAGGAATGTCTTTGGCCATAAAGCACATATAAGCTTTATCATCGAACTCATCGTCAGATGAATCACTTTCAGTGACCACCTGAAGACATTCTTCTAATTTGGATGGTGTGGGGGAGGATTCTGATTCTCCAATCAGGGCCTTGAGCTTGTTTTTCCAAGCACGTCTTCTTTCATCTCTCTTGTTGCTCGGCCTCTGGCAACCTTTGAACTTTGGGATGAGGACATTTATTTGCATAATGCCCTGGTTTCCTGCAATTATAGCACAGGTTAGCATCACCGGATGATGTTTCGGTACTTACCTTATGGACAGGTTTGGGCCTGTAGGGAGTCTTTCCAGACTGTTTGATGAACTTTTTGAATTTATGCATGAGAAGCGCCATTTCATCTTGAGGCAGGATGTCGTCGTCACTTTCAGCATTCTTGTGACTAGGCTTCGACGAGATGGGCATGCTGTGTCGATGATTCGATACAGCGGCTAGTGCTGTGACCTTTGAAGGAGATTCTTCAGCTTTCTCTCTTATGTCAATATCATACTCAAAATCTTTGAGGTCAGAGAAGAGATCAAAAGTAGATATTTCATTAAGATTGCAAGATACACGCATAGTTGTGGTCTTAATGTCCCATCGGGCAGGGAGAGATCTGAAAATTTTTAGATTCTTCTCCTTTTGGGTATAAATTTTGCCCAAAGCTTCAAGTTCACCAACAATACCAGTGAATCTGAGGTCAAGTTCCTCCAGTGTCTCAGTTGGTTTCATTTCAAAAGATTCAAATTGCTGAGTCAGTTTTGAAATTTTGTTTTCTTTTGAGAGCTCAGTTCCCTCACAAATCATCTTGAGTTTATCCCAGATTTCCTTGGCTGATTTACAGCTCTTTACCTTTGAGAACGTGCCTTTGTCAAGAGTGACAAATAACGCGTTCTTAGCCACATTGTCGAGGTTGGCTCACTTTCTTTTATCTATGGTCCATTGCGCGCGTTCCTTCTCGAGCATCTCAGCATGGGCTTGGCCTTCAATCCTTGCGGCCGTGTTTACCTTCATGATCTTGATAGGGCCATCCTGTATAACAAAAATCATCTCTTCGTGCATTGCTGCAAGATGAGCCTCCATCCTGATTCTCCAATCATCAAATTCGTTAATAGAGAATATAGGCACTTTGTTGATCATAGAAGTATCCATGTGAAAATAGAGAAATGAAAGAGACTATTTTAAAGGTTAAGTGATTTTAGATCTGATTCGGTTAAAAATACGACTAATTCTTTTTAGAATCAACCGCTCCGATACCACTTGTTGGCCACTAAGTATACTGGATACAGCTTAGGAAGTAGTTTAAACAACAAGTTGTACTGATTTTAAATCTGAGTGCGTAGCAGAAGTCTTGAATACAGTAAGTTGATGTGGATACAGCAACTCGATATGCAAAGTATACTTAAATAATCACAGTAATTAAAATAAGTAAGGCAGAAGGTAAATAACACAATATTTAAAGTGGTTCGAGGTAAACCCCTCTACGTCCACTGGTCCTCCACACAGGAGTAAAAAGTTTATTATAATTACTACGTACACAACTACGTAATTATAACAGCATACAATCAATATATCGTTCACACAGATTGATATAAAGATCTTAGCTTCAACCGTTCACACAGATTGGTTTGAGCTAATGCTTTGACTTGCTTCTTCACACACAGTTATGAAGCTTCATCTTCTTCGATGCAATTCCTTCACACACAGTTCTGGAGAAGCAACGATTACTCAGTCCACACAGGGCTGATCTGGCTTTATTCAAAGTATAGAACAGGGTATGAACAACAGCTTTGACTTTATGAGCTTCTAGCTGATGAAGTGTTGTTCAAGATGATGAGCACTGTATATCTCTTAGATCTGAGTTGCAGTAAGCTTTGGAGATATGTTTTGCTCTGATAATAACTTTGATAGCTTGATAATTTCGTAGCTTTTTGGTAACTTATCTTCAACGCCTTGAGGAGATATATATAGTCTTCTGGAAAATATATCCGTTGAGATAAATCCGCTGAGCAAGATTCCGTTCCAACGGGATGAAAAGCACGATCCGGAATTTGAGGGATTTTGAAAATCTGTTGACTGACAGTATTTAAATACTTTATCCTTGAGTATTTAAATACTTCTTCATCAATTGGACTTGACTTCTGAAGATTCCTTCTTTGTCCTGTTGAGAGCTGTATGGAAGATCACTGTATTGGTGATTAGAGACAGTTTCCATACTTGGTCTTTATAAGACTTATTTGCTGTACTGAAAGGTTCCACTATATGCTGGATTCGAGACAGGCTTTCGATACAGGTTGACACTTCAACTCTTTGATACAGTTTCCTTACTGTATTGAGGATTGGCATATATGTCAAAACCTCTTATCAACACTATTCAATACAGGGATTGATTATCCCGGCTGTTTCGATACAGGGTATTTGTTTTCCCAACAATTTCCCTCTTTTTGACAATTTGCCAAGACATTAAAAAGTTTCAAGTCTTCTTGATGATGCCAAAACCTTATTCATGAAATAATCTTCTATGATGACTTCTGGCAGATTTCTTGGTCTTCTGTCAAATGGTCTGTCTTTCAGCAACTTAGTCTACTTTATGAGCGCTTTCAGCGAGTTCGATCTGACTAAGAATTTTTACAACTTAAGCTTATGATTGGCGCGCAGGCACAATCTTACAATGTATTCTAAGCATACAACTGAAATTATGAACTGTTCATAGACAAGTTCGTACAGCTTTAATTTTCAAACAATTTTCTATACCTGTGATTGTTATCTCAACAATTTTAAGTTTTGTAATCATACATCGACACAGTAGATTACGAGTTGTAATCTTTCAAGACAAACAAACACTTTTATTGATATTCCAAAAATTAGAGTACATGGTTTGCTGTTTGGAAGGAAAAATTACAAAAAGAAACAATATTACAAGGATTTTAGCTCCTATAGTCCGCATGTCTCCATGGCTTTTTCCCTGGATCATTCTCGGTTCCACGCCACCAGTTCTGTAGGGAATTGTTGCCTCGATCTAGGTATATAGCTCTACCTTCATAGGATCTGTCAAAGGCAAGAATCCAGTCTTCTGGATGGGTGATCCGATCTCCTCTTTTATGTTTGGATTTCATATCTATCTAGAGAGGGAGCTTTCCTTCTTCTAACATATTCGTGAATTTGTCTGCAGCATCCGCTAAAGTCTTATAGCTTTTGAAGATGGCGGATTCCCTGATGAGTTTAACAAAGTATCTCATCAGTTCATTCTTCCTCCATTGCTTCACCTCATCGGCAGTTGGATGGTTGTTGGTTGGCAGACGGATCTCAGAAGGTCTTTAAATTAAGTTTTGCCACGGGACATTTGGATCATGAAATTCAGGTCGGGAGCCTGAAATCTTAAAACTTTGAGAGGGAGGGGCTAGCTTGTTTAATTCAGCGGTAATGCTGTCTTGAGCAGCATTAAATTCCCTTTCGTGATGTAACCTTATTCTCCTAGCTGCTTCTCTTGCTTCTTCCCCCTTTTTGGCGTCATGAAGACGTCCTAGGATCTCCAGTGCGGCATCCTGTTTCGTCTCAATGTTTGTCATTCTTCCAACAAGGGTGGAAAGCACCTGCGACATATCCTTGATACTTTTGTCGTGGGCTCGAAGATGAGAAGTGGTTTCGATCATAGCAGATGCGGTCTTGGCCTCAGAAATGCGCGTTTTGGATGCTTCTTCTCTCAGGAGTTGCTCTTGTTTCTCTTGCATGATCTTCAGTGCTTGCTTGAATACTTCTGGCAATACAGCGAAGGCTTCTACTACTCGAGAGACTTCATGTTGTAATGTAGTCATCTCTTCGACTGCAGAAGTGCGCATCCAATTAAGAGCTTTCTCGACTGAGTACAGGGTATTAACTGCATCCTGTATGAAGACAATTTGAAGACCAAGAGCACGCAGGCGCTCTTTCCTAGCAGCAATGCTTGGAGAATCCGTCTTAGCAAAGTCTTTGACATTATTCAACCTCCTCAGATTCACGGTAGGGCATGAAATGAGTTGGATATCCTCAGGTACATTACCGTCCTCGGATTCCACGGTTGATGGGGCGGGAGCAGCATTTTCGGGTTCGGCGACGGGGGGTGTTGTGTCCTCCTGTTGCGAAGGTGCGTTTGTAGACATGGATACAGGAGGGACTGATTCCTCCTGTTGTCTCTCAGCAACAACTTCTTCTTCTTGAGCGGCAGCAGGCTCGGGTGCATGTTCCAAAACTTTTTCTCCTTCCTCGACTTGAGGGACTGATTCCTCATCGTCAGGAATGTTCTCTTGCTGTGGCGAAGGGGGCTCACTTCGACTTGATGGCCCTTCATCATCCTTGGGTTGAGAGGCATCTCTGTCTTGAGCCTCTTCACGACTCATTCTCAGACCAGCTTGTAAAGCGTCGTCATCGTCGTCTGAGTCATCGTCATCTTTTGGTTTTTGGGGATAGTCCTCCTTTTCTCCTTGCGTCAAATTTTTGCAATAAATGGCTTTCAATCAATTCCTTGCAGTAGAGATTTTCCCATTAGATCAGGGCTTCAACCTGTGTTGAGTCCGTCACTTCCAATACAAAATTCTCTTCATGGCTCCATTCGCTCCAGTTGTATAACGTGTCATACGGAGCTATCCTGTAGCTAGGGCTGTTAGCGGTCCGAGTGAACCCGAAACCCGGTCATGAATCGGACCGAAAAACCCGGGACCGAAACTCACCCGACAATTAACGAGTTCGGATTCGAGTTCTAAATATTGAACCGAAATCGATAAGACCCGGACCGAGAAAACCGGAAAAAGACCTGGTAATATATATATATATATATATATATACACACACTCACACACACACACACACCAAACAAGGCCTAAGGCCTTTGGTATATAAATTTTTTATTACTTGTTATTATATTTATTAATTATATTAATAAAAAAATTAATTAATAACGTGATAATAATAGATCTAATTAATACAAAATAATTAATAACAATACAATATAATATAGATCTAATTAATATAAAATAATTAATAACAAAATAATTCCCTTATTTAAAACCATCAGGGAATTGGGATTTTTTTTCCCATCCCACATTGCTTGGTTCACCTTGAGTTCCATCACCATTTTGCTTAAGGTTTCATCCCACATTGCTTGGTTCACCTTGAGTTCCATCACCATTTTGCTTAAGGTTTCATCCCACATTGGTGGGATAAACCATCTAAAAGCCTTGATATCAACTATAAATATGCCTCCTCCCTTCCACTACTCTCTCATTTATGGATTCGGGTTTCCGGGTTCCGGATTCGGGTTTCCGGGTTCCGGATTCGGGTTTCGGATTCGGGTTTCGGATTCAGACCGGGTCTACCCGGTACCTATTTCGGACCGGTTCCGGATCTTAAATATGACCCGGTTTTCTTACCGTTCCGGACCGGGTCTATCCGGTACCTTACCGGACCGGTTCCGGGTCTGTGAAAAACCGGGCCGGACCGGTCCGATAACAGCCCTACCTGTAGCTTTTCTATTTAAGGGATCTTTCGTAAGCATGGTCAATCTGCACAGAGAGAAGAGTTTTGTTGATAATGGTGTCCGGGGAGGGACTGCGTACAACGTCTGAATCCGCTGTAGCGAGGGATTCCTCTACAGGTGTGGGATCCTGTAGGGAAGTGGGATTCCTTACAGGGGATAGTGCCCTGAAGGAAGATTGATCCTGTACGGGTGTGGAATCCCGCATAGGAGAAGTAGCTTTTGGCTCCAAAGGGGCAGCCGACTCGCTAGAGTCTTCTACGTTAGCTGATGTCCGATCATCCGTCTTAGCCGCCAAAGGCTCAGGATCTACTGTTGATACAGTAGCGGGAACCTCTTCCACAGGGGTTGGGCCCTGGGGTAGTTCTTCAGTGGGTTGCGCCACGGTAGAAACTTCCTCGGAGGTTTTGGAGGATTTAACTTTAGAAAGCTTCCTTAGGTTCCTTTTCGGCTTCTCACCAGCAGTAGGTGTCTTGCTGTGAGATCTTTTCCTCTTCCTTGACTCCACATCCTGGGACTTCAAAGAAACATCCCTTGGGTCTTCAGACACAGGCATACTTCGGATTTTAGGGTGGTTGCAGACCAGAGTGCTCTGGTTATGCGCCAAAGGCTTGACGCCTCCTAAGTATATCCGGGAGTTGTTTTTCTTCGCATCAGCGGATTGAGAAAGTCCGCATTTCATCAAGATATGGTTTAAAATTAAACCAAACGACTTCTTCTTGGTGGCAGGCTTGCATACTTCCTCCTGCAAGCGCTTCAAGATTATCTGGCACCAGTTGACCTTTTCACAGGTCAGAATTGCAACCATCATCCTAAATCTCAGATTAGTGCACATTTCGAATGCACCAGTTCCATTCTCGATGATCCTGCAGCAAAAATCATGTAAATACACAAATGGCAGGCAAAAATTCTTCTTGTGACATGTGGTTTGAACCATGTCAACAACAGTTGAGCTGGTGAACAGCCCATAATACTTAGTTATCAGTTCTTGAGACCCAAACGTCTCAAGTTGTTCCATTGTCAGGCCATCAGCAGGTAGCCTGTAAATATTCTGGAGAAGATCTCGATCGATACAGATCTCCACTCCTTGAATGGTAACGGTGATATCAGCAACGTGACCTCCCTGGGCCAGCGACAAAAAGCGAACGGCAGCGTTGAGGTAAAAGTCCTCAACCAGGTGAACATCGTACTTCTCAGCGGTTTGACTTCCAAGGCGGTAGAGGCCTTGTTGACGAAGACGAGTGATGATGAACTCCATTGGTTCGGCGATATTGGTTTCAGCGAGAATGCATTCGATGACGACAGATCTTGAGAAGATCCGTCCATCGATGATGTTTGCGGTTTTCTTGAGTGCGGGAGAAGATGTCTGACCAACCATTGATGATTGTTCAAGAAAAATGTGAAAGAGAATAACCGAAATTTGCAGTAAAATGCAGAAAGCTATGTAGGCTGTATTTGCTTGAGTACTCTTAAATTTGCAGAAAGCGTAAAGAGTCTCTAATGGCAGTATCAGTCCTTTTATAGTGGGCGACGAAGTAGGGTTTTGCATAGTACGAATGATCAGATTTAAAGGGATGGGAGCCGGTTTTTGAAATCAACGATCAGGATGGACTGAGTGTAACTGGTACACTTATCCATTAAAATGTTAAAATATGAGTGGGTCCCACTTCTGACATTTGTTGTCACCCTAAATGCCTGAAATGGCGGTTTAAAACTTTAAACAATTTGAAACCATCGCGGCTTTTGAGATTCAGTTATCCAGATGTCGTGTAAGGCATTTAATGTAAATGACGTTTGACATAAAAACAGGTCACGTGGACAAAAATCATTTTAAAAATGAAATAATATAATATAATATATATACTGAATCGAAATCTTATAGTATGTGTTGTATTCGCGACGATACAGCGTTCCCCCTTAAAAGGTACATATAGGTTTTAAATTCCATACAGCAACTTTTGGATTAATGCTGTATTCATGGGTCATACTGTATTCCCCCTTAATTATTGCACACGTCAGCTGTAGGATGATTCATATGTCTTTGTTCACTACAGTGCTGTATTGACGGTTCTGAGTGTACAGATAATTAACGTTGGATACTGTATTCTTGGGTCTTACAGCATCCCCCCTCCATTGTTGAGTAAAAACAGTAAATTACTTACAGGGAGTCGGGCTGTAGCATTCCCAATTCTTGTCTAAGCATGTTGAATCTGGTTGTGTCGAGCGGTTTGGTGAGATGCCGGCCAACTGAATGTCTGTATGAACCTTTTCGAGCCGAACATCCTTGTTCTCGACATGATTCCTTATGAAATGATGTTTCACGTTGATATGCTTAGTGCGCGAGTGCAGGACAGGATTGTGCGTTATTGCAATTGCACTCGTGCTATCACACATGATTGGAGTCTCTTTGGCTTCAATTCCATAATCTGACAACTGCTGCTGCATCTAAAGGATCTGCATACAGCAACTACCAGCAGCATAGTATTCTGATTCAGCCGTGGAAAGAGAGTTAGCCAATTGCTTCTTACTGAACCAAGAAACGAGTCTAGGTCCAAGAAAGTGACAAGTTCCACTTGTACTCTTCCTATATAGCTTGCAGCCTCCAAAATCCGAGTCGATGTATCCAACTAAATCGAATCTGCCTTCCTTAGGATACCATAGTCCTACATCGACTATTCCTTTAATATACTTGAGGATTCGTTTAGCTGTATTGAAGTGTGATTCCTTAGGTGTTACTTGATATCTCGCACACACTCCAACAGCAAACTGGATATCGTGTCTGCTAGCCGTTAGGTACAGGAGCGAACCAATGAGCTTCTTGTAGAGTGATTGGTCAAACGGCTTTCCGGCTTCATCAGCACTAATTTGCACGGAAGTGCTCATGGGGTTGACGATGATTTGGAAGTGTTCATTCCAAATTTGTTGAGAAGCTCCTTGTTGTATTTTTCCTGGTTGATGAAAATACCTGTAGGCAACTGCTTTACCTGCAAACCTAGGAAATAACTAAGTTCTCCCATCATACTCATTTCAAATTTACTTTGCATGAGATGAGAGAACCTTTGACACAAAGCAAGGTTAGTTGAACCAAAAATTATATCATCTACATAAATTTGTGCCATTAGAAGGTCATCACCTTCCTGTATTTTGAACAATGTCTTGTCTATAGCACCTTTCTCAATTCCATTATTGGTTAGATACTGGGACAGGGTCTCATACCAGGCTCTAGGGGCTTGTTTAAGTCCATACATTGCTTTCCTTAGCCTGTATACTAGGTCGATGCCGTCTGTGTTGGCAAACCCTGGTGGTTGTTCAACATAAACTTCTTCGGCAAGGTCTCCATTCAGGAATGCACTCTTGACGTCCATTTGGTATACAATAAAGCTCTTATGGGTGGCAAAGGCTAAGAATATCCTAATGGCTTCTAGTCTGGCTACAGGGGCGAAGGTTTCATCATAGTCTATGCCTTCTTCTTGAATATAGCCTTGTGCGACTAGTCTGGATTTGTTCCTTATAATAAGTCCATTTCGATCCTTTTTGTTTCAAAATACCTATTTGGTTCCTATAACCGATTGATGTGTAGGTCTGGGTACAAGATACCATACATTGTTTCTTTCGAAACTGTTAAGCTCTTCTTCCATAGATGTTATCCAATGAGAATTATTAAGAGCGTCTATGGTGAAACCGATTGAATTTGGGCTAAGAATACAGCGATAGTGCACATATTGAGTCTTCTAAGCTCGGATTGAGATTTCCATTCAGGAAACTGTGATATCTCAGTATCAAGTTCTTCTTGTGCACAAAGTACATTTCCTTGTGTACTCTGCATTCTCCTACGAGTAGAAACACCAGCATTTATGTTTCCAATGATCAGCTCTTGCGGGTGATCTCTCAACCATCTTCGGTCGGGTTCTAATTCGGGGTTCCGTACTGTATCGAGAGTTTTTATAGATACAGCTTCAGATTGTATAGCATCGGGTTCATCCACGTCGATTCTTACAGATGCTGGGTTGATTTCTAGATCAACGACAGGTTCTATGGGAGTTGGTGGATCTAAGATGGATAGATGTTGGATGTTCTGAGTAATATCATCTACTCCTGTAGGGTCATGGTGAGGTTCGTCAAACAATACATGAACTGATTCCTCGATCGTCAGCTTCCTTTTGTTAAAGATCCTGTAAGCTTTGCTGACGGAGGAGTATCCTACAAATATTCCTTCATCTGATTTCTCATCAAAGGTTCTAAGTTGATCCTTCCAATTATTCAACACATAACACCTGCATCCAAAAATGTGAAAATATGAAACTAACGGAGTTTTGTTGTTCCATACCTCATATGCTGTTTTATTGTGGTGCTTGTTGACGATACAGCGGTTTTGAGTGTAGCATGCTGTATTGGTTGCTTCACCCCAGAAACGCTGTGGCAACTTGCTTGCGGCGATCATTGTCCTTGTTGCTTCTTTCAGCGTCCTATTCTTTCGCTCGGCAACACCATTTTGTTGAGGTGTACGGGAAGCTGAGTATTCGTGTTGTATCCCATTTTCCGAACAGTATTGCTCTGTAAAGCGGTTAGTAAATTCTGTACCTCTGTTTTAAACGAATGGACACGATATTCAATGCCTTTTCATTTTGAAGCTTTCTGAGGAGCTCGGGCAGCTTTGATGTTGTTTTCTTCTTCTTGCTTAGGAAAATTGTCCAAGCATACCTGGAGTAATCATCAACAACAACAAGACAGTATTTCTTACCTCCCAAACTTACTGGGTCTACAGGACCGTAGAGATCCATATGTAGCATTTCCAACACTCTTTGGGTTGAAAGGTAGGATTTGCTCTTCAGGGTTGACTTGATTTGCTTGCCTTTCTGACACGATCCATGACCATTGTCCTTCTTTAATGACACGTTTGGAAATCCTCTAACCATTCCCTGTCTTGAGAGCTTGTTGATCGTCTTGAAGTTGACGTGAGACATCCTCTTGTGCCATAACCAGCTAAGATCTGTAGTGCCTTTGGTAACAAAGCATGGAATTGAGGAGCTCATAGGCTTCCAGTCAGCAATATACATGTTACCTGATCTGCTTCCTGTAAGCACAACTTCTTTGGTCTGGATGTTCTTGACTCTACAGCGATCTATATAGAATTTCACTGAGAACTGTTTATCACAGAACTGGCTAATACTAAGTAGATTGTACTGTAAGCCTTCAACATATGCAACATCGGTGAATTTGAGTTTTCCGACAAGTAGGTTTCCTTTCCCTCTTGTTCTTTCTTTAGATTTATCACCGAAACGAACTTTTGGACCGTGACCTTCTACAAAATCTGATAGCTTGCTTCTATCTCCGGTCATGTGCTGAGAGCATCCACTATCAAAGTACCAGGTATCCTCCTCTAGGATGTCCTGTATGCAAAGAGATTAAGTAGATTTAGGTCCCCTTTGATTTTTGGGTCCATAAATGTTAGTTCCTCTAGGTACCCAAGTTTACCTGGC
Source organism: Orobanche coerulescens (assembly GCA_033398695.1). Taxonomy (NCBI): domain Eukaryota; kingdom Viridiplantae; phylum Streptophyta; class Magnoliopsida; order Lamiales; family Orobanchaceae; genus Orobanche; species Orobanche coerulescens. Next base: position 109,776,729 of record CM065816.1, on the reverse strand, counting down.
AGCAATTGGTTTACTGTAGGTTACACTTGGTACAGTGTTGCGATATCTACGTGGGGCATAACCGTAGTCATTATAACCATGATAATTATTATGCATGTAAAATTCAGGGTTATTATTATTAATCCAGTACGAGTGCCGTCTTGGAGGTGGAGCCATTTTCTTTGGCCTAACAGCTTGCCTTCTGGGTCTCCAGTTGGATTCCCAACGCTGTTGTTGATTCTGAGCGGACACCTGCTGTCTCGAGGAATGACGGGGCTCCTGTATCCAATACCTCGGTGTGCTGTACTGATAGTACTGCCGTGCGGGCCTTTGGTAGTTGGATACAGCCTTCCTTCTGAACGGCTGTTGGCGCTGTGGATATGCTCTGGGAGCATGCTGTTGAGTGCGCCTTTCAGATCTGAATGGCTGGTGATTCCGCTTTCTGGAATAGGATTGCGGGGGCGGAATAGCAGCCTTTGGTTTTCGCGGTGCAGCGGGTTCCTTCTCAGGACTTGGAGTTTCTTTCGACACAGGAATGTGTTCCACACTCTTGACAAACACTGTACTAGTTTTCCCTTTGTTTGAACCTGAGTTGTATCCTAAGCCACTTTTATCATGATCATGTTGCCCAGTGCTCAGAATTTCTTCCATTCTTTTGGACGATTTCTCGAACAATTTCAGAGTGGTCTCAAGTTCAATTTCTCATTTTTCGAGAGTTGTGACTTTGGCTTGAAGTAGAACCAAATCATTTGTCTTGCTCTCGTTGTGAGTTTTAACCTCACTTAGTTCATGAGCAAGTTGATGATTGCTCTCCATGAGTTTTTCAAAATCGACTTTGCTGGTTTCACAGTCAAGAGACATATTTTCATAATTTATCTTCAGCAAGTCATTTTCATCTTTCAGCTCTATGTTAGACAGTTGGAGCTGTATATTCTCATTTTTCAATGTCTCATGGGCCTTTTGAATGTTTTTAAACTCATTCATCATGTTTTCAAAAGTATGAGATGCATTTGATGGAATATCTGAGGTTGAACTTATCTCATCATCGCTATCTTCACCTTCAGGAATGTCTTTGGCCATAAAGCACATATAAGCTTTATCATCGAACTCATCGTCAGATGAATCACTTTCAGTGACCACCTGAAGACATTTTTCTGATTTGGATGGTGTGGGGGAGGATTCTGATTTTCCCATCAGGGCCTTGAGCTTGTTTTTCCAAGCACGTCTTCTTTCATCTCTCTCTTGCTGCTCGGCCTCTGGCAACCTTTGAACTTTAGGATGAGGACATTTATTTGCATAATGCCCTGGTTTCCTGCAATTATAGCACAGGTTAGCATGACCGGATGATGTTTTGGTACTTACCTTGTGAACAGGTTTGGGCCTGTAGGGAGTCTTTCCAGACTGTTTGATGAACTTTTTGAATTTATGCATGAGAAGCGCCATTTCATCTTGAGACAGGATGTCGTCGTCACTTTCAGCATTCTTGTGACTAGGCTTCGACGAGCTGGGCATGCTGTGTCGACGATTCGATACAGCGGCTAGTGTTGTGACCTTTGAAGGAGATTATTCAGCTTTCTCTCTTCTGTCAATATCATACTCAAAAGCTTTGAGGTCAGAGAAGAGATCAAAAGTAGATATTTCATTAAGATTGCAAGATACACGCATAGTTGTGGTCTTAATGTCCCATCGGGTAGGGAGAGATCTGAAAATTTTTAGATTCTTCTCCTTTTGGGTATAAATTTTGCCCAAAGCTTCAAGTTCACCAACAATACCAGTGAATCTGAGGTCAAGTTCCTCCAGTGTCTCAGTTGGTTTCATTTCAAAAGATTCAAATTGCTGAGTCAGTTTTGAAATTTTGTTTTCTTTTGAGAGCTCAGTTCCCTCACAAATCATCTTGAGTTTATCCCAGATTTCCTTGGTTGATTTACAGCTCTTTACCTTTGAGAACGTGCCTTTGTCAAGAGTGACAAATAACGCGTTCTTAGCTACATTGTCGAGGTTGGCTCACTTTCTTTCATCTGTGGTCCATTGCGCGCGTTCCTTCTCGAGCATCTCAGCATGGGCTTGGCCTTCAATCCTTGCGGCCGTGTTTACCTCATGATCTTGATAGGGCCATCCTGTATAACAAAAATCATCTCTTCGTGCATTGCTGCAAGATGAGCCTCCATCCTGATTCTCCAATCATCAAATTCGTTAATAGAGAATATAGGCACTTTGTTGATCATAGAAGTATCCATGTGAAAATAGAGAAATGAAAGAGACTGTTTTAAAGGTTAAGTGATTTTAGATCTGATTTGGTTAAAAATACGACTAATTCTTTTTAGAATCAACCGCTCCGATACCACTTGTTGGCCACTAAGTATACTGGATACAGCTTGGGAAGTAGTTTAAACAACAAGCTGTATTGATTTTAAATCTGAGTGCATAGCGGAAGTCTTGAATACAGTAAGTTACTGTGGATACAGCAACTCGATATGCAAAGTATACTTAAATAATCACAGTAATTAAAACAAGTAAGGCAGAAGGTAAATAACACAATATTTAAAGTGGTTTGAGGTAAACCCCTCTACGTCCACTGGTCCTCCACACAGGAGTAAAAAGTTTATTATAATTACTACGTACACAACTACGTAATTATAACAACATACAATCAATATATCGTTCACACAGATTGATATAAAGATCTTAGCTTCAACCGTTCACACAGATTGGTTTGAGCTAATGCTTTGACTTGCTTCTTCACACACAGTTATGAAGCTTCATCTTCTTCGATGTAATTCCTTCACACACAGTTCTGGAGAAGCAACGATTACTCAGTCCACACAGGGCTGATCTGGCTTTATTCAAAGTATAGAACAGGGTATGAACAACAGCTTTGACTTTATGAGCTTCTAGCTGATGAAGTGTTGTTCAAGATGATGAGCACTGTATATCTCTTAGATCTGAGTTGCAGTAAGCTTTGGAGATATGTTTTGCTCTGATAATAACTTTGATAGCTTGATAATTTCGTAGCTTTTTGGTAACTTATCTTCAACGCCTTGAGGAGATATATATAGTCTTCTGGAAAATATATCCGTTGAGATAAATCCGTTGAGCAAGATTCCGTTCCAACGGGATGAAAAGCACGATCCAGAATTTGCGGGATTTTGAAGATCTGTTGACTCACAATATTTAAATACTTTATCCTTGAGTATTTAAATACTTCTTCATCAACTGGACTTGACTTCTGAAGATTCCTTCTTTGTCCTGTTGAGAGCTGTATGGAAGATCACTGTATTGGTGATTAGAGACAGTTTCCATACTTGGTCTTTATAAGACTTCTTTGCTATACTGAAAGGTTCCACTATATACTGGATTCGAGACAGGCTTTCGATACAGGTTGACACTTCAACTCTTCGATACAGTTTCCTTAGTGTATTGAGGATTGGCATATATGTCAAAACCTCTTATCAACACTATTCGATACAGGGATTGATTATCCCGGCTGTTTCGATACAAGGTATTTGTTTTCCCAACACCTGTAGTCTCGATCAGCTAGGTTTCTTCATCTAGCCTTCGTCTTCTTGTCTGATCTGCTCAGCTAGATTTTCGTCTGTACTAGATTTCCAATCTAGTAATCCAAGTTCCCTGCTCAGCTCCAAGAACCTTTCTTCTGGTAAAGGTTTGGTGAATATGTCAGCAACCTGGTATTCTGTGCTGACTCTTTCTACTCTGACTCTCTTGTTAAGCACATGGTCTCTTATGAAATGATGTTTAACATCAATGTGCTTCGTCCTGGAGTGCAATACTGGATTGTTCCTGATTGCAATTACACTGTTGTTGTCACACCATATTGGGACTTCATTTGCAATAATGTTGTAGTCCCTTAGTTGTTGTATGATCCATAAAATCTGGGCACAACAGCTACATGCAGCTAGGTATTCTGACTCTGTTGTTGACATAGAGTTAGATACCTGCTTCTTGCTAAACCAGGATATCAGTCTAGTTCCTAGGAATTGGCACGTTCCACTAGTGCTCTTCCTATTAATTTTGCATCCTGCGAAGTCTGTATCTGAGTATCCTGATAGCTCAAAGTTATCATCCTTAGGGTACCATAGTCCAACATTGACTGTAGACTTAAGGTACTTGATTATCCTCTTAGCTGCATCCTGGTGAGATTGCTTTGGCTTGGATTGAAATCTAGCACATACTTCTACGGCATATGATATGTCTGGTCTGCTTGCAGTCAGATAAAGGAGTGATCCAATAAGTCCTCTGTAGTGGGTTGGATCCACCGAGATGCCTCCTTCATCTGTATCTAGATGAGTGCTTGTGCTCATAGGGATTCTTGCTGGTTTGGCTGATTCCATTCCAAATCTCTTGATTAAATCTCTGGTATATTTGGCTTGATTTATGAAAATTCCATTTTCCATCTGTTTAACTTGCAAACCTAGAAAGAAATTCAGTTTGCCCATCATACTCATCTCAAACTCTCCTTGCATGAGATTTGAGAATTTCTCACATAGCTCTGGATTGGTTGAGCCAAATATGATATCATCCACATATATTTGAACTAATAATATGTGGTCTTCATGCTCCACTCTAAATAAGGTCTTGTCCACTCTGAAACACAGATAATGTTTCATACCATGTTCTTGGTGCCTGTTTAAGTCCATATAGAGATTTTAGAAGCTTGTAGACTTTGTCTCCTTTGACAAATCCAGGGGGTTGCTACATATAGACCTCTTCTTCTAGAATTCCATTTAGAAAGGCACTCTTTACATCCATTTGGTAGACTTCAAAATCTTTGAATGCTGCATATGCAAGGAATAGTCTGATGGCTTCTAATCTTGCAACAGGTGCATAGGTTTCATCAAAATCTATTCTTTCACATTGTGCATAGCCTTTAGCAACGAGACTGGCTTTATTCTTAACAACAACTCCATCTTCATCGCATTTGTTCTTGTACACCCATTTTGTGCCAATAACCTTCTTGTGATCTGGTCTGTCTGTTAGTTCCCAAACATTGTTCCTTTCCATCTGGTTGAGCTCTTCTTGCATTGCATTGATCCATGAGTAGTCTTCCAAGGCTTGTTCTGTAGTCTTGGGTTCTATTTGAGACATAAAGCATGAAAACATTGTCATTCCTGCTGGTAAAGTGGATTGTCTGGTCTTGACTCCATCAGTTAGATTCCCATTGATTTGTTGGATGGGATAATCTTTAAGCCACTTAGGAATGTCTTCTTATTCAGGGTATGTTCCCCCTGTAGAGTTGCTTTGGTAAACTCCTTCTCTTTCTACTTTAGCTTGGTTCTGGTCTCCTTGGTCTGCCACTGGATCAGCTACGGTCTTGTCATCTGCAGGTGGGGGTCATGTCTGATCTGCAGATGCGTCTTTATCAGCTACAGATGGGTCTTTATCAGCAGCAATTGGATCAGGTAGGTGTTGACGTCCTATCTGATCTGCAGTTGGGTCTTCAGGCTGGTCTGCAGGTGAGTCCACCATTCCTGTATCATGGATGATGACTTCTTCTAAGATTGCATATTTGAGTTTATTCTCAATTAATTCCACCTGTTTCCTGTACTCAGCAGTAGATTCATCAAATACCACATGAGGTGTTTCCTCCACAACTAAGGTTCTTTTGTTAAAAACTATATATGCCTTGATTCTTTGTGAATATTCCATAAAGAGACCATCATCAATTTTAGCATCAAAGGCATTTAGTTGGGTTTTAGCATTGTTATGGATGAAACACTTACAACCAAAAATATGGAAATAAGCAACTATAGGTGTTCTGCCATTCCTAACCTCATAGGGAGTTTTGCCATGTCTCCCTACTATCATACTCCTATTTTGAGTGTGACATGTTGTGTTGACAGCTTCAGCCCAGAACCTCTTGGGCAGGTCTGCTTCTGCAATCATGGATCTGGCTGCTTCCTTCAAAGTTTTGTTTCTTCTTTCGGCAACACCATTCTGCTGCAGAGTCTTAGCTGCATAGAGCTCGTGCTGGATCCCATTCTGATCACTATACTCAGTGATTGCTCTGTTGAGAAATTCTCCTCCTCTATCTGATCTGATCTTGATGATTGAGAGATATTTCTCATTTTGGATCCTTCTCAGTAGCTCAGGCAGCTTTGTCAAGGTTTCACTCTTCTTATACATAAAGACAATCCATGTGTACCTTGAGTAGTCATCTACTACTAGAGCATGCTTTCTTCCACTTAGGGTCCTTGGCTTGATAGGACCAAATAGATCTATGTGAAGTAGATCTAAGATCCTTATTGTGAGAGTGGTAGGTTGGACTGGCTTGAATGATGCTCTGGTCTGCTTCCCTTTCTGACAAGCATCACAGAGAGCTTCCTTTCTGAAAATTTCTTCTGGAAGTCCTCTGACCAGCTTCTGAGAACTATCTTGTTGATGGCTTTGAAGTTTAGGTGACATAGTCTTTTGTGCGACAGCCATCCATTTTCTGCTATTGTCTTGGATAGAAAGCAGGTGTTGGGAGTTCCTGTTTTCCAATCTATCATATAGACATCTCTCCTTCTGAATCCATATAGCTTCACTTCTCCAGATAAAATATCTATCACCATACATTTCCAAATAGTGGAGACTACTATATTCTTCTCATCACAAAATTGGCTTATGCTCAAAAGGTTGTATTTGAGCCCTTTGACATAATGAACTTTTGATATAGTGATGTTTCCTCTGTGCAGCTCTCTAAAGACTTTAGTCTAACCTCTAAAGCTATCTCCAAAGGTTTCGTCTGGACCTCTTTCTTTGATATAATTTGACAGCACTTTCTTGTTCCCGGTCATGTGCCTTGAGCATCCAGAATCTACAAACCATTCTTCACCTCCAATATTTGAATTTGTGGAGATGTGGTAGTAGTCCTTCCACCTTTTCTGCAATCAAACAAGCAGAGATTTAAGTACCCAGATCTGTGTGGGTCCTCAGGGGTTAGTTGATTTCCTGGAGAACTGATTTCTCCTGGGATTGTGAAAGTTGTTGTTATTGCCCCTAAATGGTGTGTGTTGTCTGGGCCTGTATCCTCTATTAGGATTGTGTATTGAATATGCCTCATAAAATTGATGTGGGCCATTTCTGAATCTTGGCTGAGACCATTTATAAAATCTTTGGGGTCTCCACATCTGTTCATTTTGAAGATTTGGATAAACTTGAGGTTTCCATTTGCCCCCCCCCCCTCACACACACACACACACACACATTTTTGAAATCTGTTTTTGGGGAGTCTTTGATAATAATGGGCATGTTCTGGGTTGCTGCTTCTGCCTTGGCCATTGCCTAGTCTCATGTCTAGGTGGCTGCCTTGTATATTTTGGCTGCAGCCTAGACCTGTGACTTGGCTGCTGCCTATTTTGAGACACTGGTTTGTAATTAGGCTCAGTAGACGGGACAAGTGTTTCTCCCTTGATGAAAGTAGTTTTAAAGCTAGAGGGAGTGTTGGGATCATATCCAAGGCCTGATCTGGAATATAGTGGCCTTTTGTTCATACACAATTCGTCCAAGGTTAGAGACGCCTTTAGGGAGGTTATTTCCTTCGCCTGAGTTTTACTTAGCTAAGTCAGTTTAGTAAACTCAGCTTTGACATGAGCAAGTGCAGCTAATTTTTCACTGTTTAAAATAGTTAATCGTTTTATCTCAGCTGTAGTGATATCAGCCTGGTTCTTAAAGTTGTCTGCAGCCTGTTTTTTAATATCAGATTTGGTTTTATTCAACTCTAGGCTGAGTTTTTCAAAATCATTTTTCAGCTGCCTATTCTCATCTTGCAGCTGAGTCTTCTCGGCTGATACAAATAGGTGTGCAGATTTTAATTTCTCAAAATCTTTGAGAAGCTGATTACAAATTCGTGCAAGTCCATATCTTGTGACATGTCTGAACTATTATTTGAATTAGAGGGTTTTGATGTTACCTCTTCATCATCTAGGTTGTCCATCAGAAGTCATATTCCTCATCGTCATCAGAGAAGAATCCGCTGCTTGATTCCACTTTCTCTTGGTCTTCTCCAATGAGGGTTTTCCTTCGATCTTATTTTCTACTCACCTCCTTCTTGCTCTCGTCCTTCTTAAGATCAGGACAGTCGATTTGAATGTGTCCTGTCTTATGACAGTTATAGCATTCCACCTTCCAGCTTCTGGCTTTTTGATTTCTCCTTGGATTCTCCTTATAATTCTTCTTATATTTGGAGTAATTCTTTCAAAAATTACTGAATCTTTGCATTATAAATGCCATCTCTTCTTCAAAATCGAGTGGACTTGGAGGTTTGACATCAGACAGGTTCTTGGTGGGGGACTCGGCTGCAAATACTATTCCCTTCTCTGCATGCTCGTTTGATGATGAACTTGGGAGTTCGAATTCATAAGCCTTCAGGTCAGAGAATAGTTCTTGAATCTTTATTTTATTGAGGTCTTTGGATTCCCTCATGGCCATCGCCTTCATGCTCCATTCAGGGCTAAGTGATCTTAACACCTTCAAGGCCATCTCCCTGTTGCCATAAGTTTTTCCAAGGGAGTTTATTTCGTTGATGATCTCTGTGAACCTTGTGTCCACTTGGTCTATTGATTCTCCGGTCTTCATCTTGAAGTTGTCAAACTTCTGGGTAGCGATTGACAACTTTTTTTCTTTTATCAGCTCTGTACCTTCACACATCACAGCAAGGGTATCCCAAATTTCTTTGGCATTTTGGCAATTCTTGATCTTGACCATGGTTGACTTGTCAAGAGTTTGATATAGCACATCTCTGGCCCGATTGTCAAGGTTGGCCAGCTTTCTTTCTTCTGAGCTCATCTCTATTCTTTTCTTGGGAATTTTTGTTGGTTTCCCTGCTGCAATCTCCTCAGGTGTGTTGTCCTTCTCAAAGATGAAAGGACCGTCTTCTATGATGCACCACATGTCGTCATGGATAGAAGATAAGTGTGTCTGCATCCTTATCTTCCAAAGATCATACTCGTCAACTGAAAAACAGGTAATCTAGAATGCATGTGTTCCATTCTTAATGAGAGATAAAGTTGAACTAACCGCTCTGATACCACTTGTAGGTCACAAGTCGTCAGAAATAAGTCTAGAGGGGGGTGAATAGACTTATTGAAACTCTTTTTCCAAGAAGGAATTAAGGAGTTTCTCAGCTGATGGTACAGGTGACTTAGAGTCATCTGTAGACAATATAAGTGCGGAAGTCAGCTGATGGCGAATACAGAATATAAACAATTAAACACTAAGTATGAATGCAGCAGTTAAGTATGATGCTAAAACAATAAAGTACGCAGGCAGTTTATAGTGGTCTCAGAGGTGGGGTAATCCTCTACTAATCCATTTTCTCCAAACCAGTTGGAGATGAATCCACTATAATTTTCAACCAGTGATAAATATTACAGTGATTCTACAACTTAGCTACAACAACTTCCAACCAGTGGAAATCCTGTCGTTGCAACTCCTTTCTGACTGTCTAGCACCCCTCGATCTCCAAATCCTTGGATGCCTATCAGTCGTGTAACTTCAACCAGTGAAGTACCTCGTACTCAGGTTTTAAGACAAGAGTGTTTTGTCTTCTCCGACTAAGAGCTTTCTTCGTATATGTAATGTGAATGCTGCTCTTCACGATGCTATAGATTTCTTGATTGCTTGATTGCTTTAATTGCTTGAGAGTATAGTTCGCATCGTACTTTGCTCTTTCAAATCTTCAGATATTTATAACTTGTCAATCCTTAGAGCTTTTCTTCATAGCCGTTGCAAATCTGTAACAAATCCATCCATTGGAGAAGTAGACTTCTTTGTTTTTCTTTTTGAATGTTGCAAGGCTGGATTCCCTTATTTAATCCATTTTCGACCGTTGTGAAAATTTTCACGTGGAAGCGCCGAATCTTTTGATTTTAATATGCCTAAAGTCTTCAGAGGTGGGTCTGGATGATTTATTTAATTCATATCCTTCCGGGAATCTCTCCAATCTGTCCCTTATCGCCCGCATGTGACTTTCCGTAATTATTGACTTTTCAACGCATGCTGACGTGGACAGGTTTACTTGGCTGATGACTTATTTGATCTCTTTAAGTCAATCTGTCTGATGTGCAGTCAAACTTCTCGGTCGTCGGACTTCTCTGACGATGACTTCTCTGATGTCCTGATGAGACTTCTCTGATCTGAAGTCTTCTGACCTGATGAACTTGACTGATCTGATGGTCAGACTTCAGATGACTTGGGCTCCATCTGATCACTTGACTGCAGTCCGTTCAAACTTCTCTGATAAAAATTGTTGACTAGAACTTCTCTGATTTTCTTATCTGCACTTTGTACTTAGCCGATTTTAAGCCTAACTTAAATGGCCTATAGAAGATACTCATTTGGTTCTTCTTTACATTTTGCCAAGTATCAAACTTAACATAATTTGGCCTATGGAAGATACTTATTTGGTTCTTCCTTACATTTTCCAAGTAATAAGCATACATTTGAATAAACAAGTATACTGATGACATCATCAAAATCTAACAAGTATTCCTAACAATTGATCATGAATGAGACTCTACCGATTAGAGAACTAAATACGTACTTATAATCGATGTGTATTTTAGCATCACATTTCTCATAGGCAATTTAATTTAACAAACTTTTGAGTTGGCCAAATAAATACTACTAGTTTTATTGGAAATAAAATTTGGCTAATCATGGAGTTGGCCAAATAAATAATCTTATTTTTATTGGAGAATTTAATTTGGCTAATTTATTTTTATTTAATTTATTTTATCTAATTTATCAATATCTAACAATTTGAGCAAATTGATTTTTTTTTAAAGTCAGACGTAGTAACCAGTTATTGTAACAACTTATATTTGATTATTTAGATTTTACAAGTTTCAATAGAGTTGTGTAATTAATTCAAGTAATCAGTATATATTTTACCATCATATTTCTCATTGCCAATTAATTTGACCAATTACTGTGTTGTCCAAATAAATAGTGTTATTTTGTTGAAAATGTAATTTCGCCAATCATTAGGTTGGCAAAATAAATATTTTTATTAAAATTTAATTTGGCTAATATATTGACTTTTAATTTAATTTGTCCAGTTTATCAGCGCATAATAATTTGAGTGAATTTGTGAATTTGAATTTTTTTAAAGTCAGATATAACATCCAACTATTATAACAAATTATATTTTTATTAGTTAGATATTATACATTTTAATAGATTTGAGTAACTAGTGCATATAACTATATAGAATTGCGATGAGAACACGTACTAAATTATATTTTAATCGCGTTTGAGACGGGTATAAATATATAATATATAAATGAGTTTCAGATGGCTGAATCTTAGTTTTATTGTTTCAGGTATCACTATATGAGTTTGAGATGAAAATGTGTAGTAATTCACTTTTAAGTCATATTTTGGACTGGGTCGAGCGGATGAATCCTTGCCTCAAATTTTTGGTTTTTTGTTGTGTTCTGCCGCGGTGAGGAGTTCCGAGTGGTTGAACCTAACTAATAAATGTAACCGGCGAAATTTTTGAATTAATAAATTTGATTACGAAATATTATTTTATTATATAATATATATATATATATAATACCAGTACGCATCTAGAGCACAACTTTAACTCTCTCATACATGGTATTTCTTACTTTTCAGATTTTTATTTATTTAAATTTTTTATTCCACCTTAATTTTCAATGACCCTCAACTGATTGAATAACTAAATAAATATTTAAAAGAAATATATACTTTACTACCGTATAATTATTTTATATCATCACTTTAATCTAGTCAATGATAAACTGGGTGAGTTGGTCCCGAGTCACCACTCTGAAGCGTTATGGAGGTTTGGGTATTAAAAGATTAGAGGACGTCAATGAAGCGCTTATCTTTAATGTGGAGATTCCGCTCTAATCAAGGGGCTCTTTGGAAAAAGGTTATTGAGGTATGTCACAAGAGTAATAATATGTGGGAGATGCTTCCAGTAAATAAGTACGCGTTTGGAAATTGGAAGTCTATTGTCAAAGTTGCAGCAGGTTTGAAAGTCGATAACGTTTTGCTGTTCACTTATATTAGAGCTAAAGTGGGGTGCGGAAATACTGTCAGGTTCTGGCTGGATGTTTGGCTTGGAGATTGTGCTCTCAAACATAAATTCCCACTGCTATACAGGTTAGAGAACAATAAGAAGTGTTGGGTGTCGGAGCGGACTACAGTGGTATACAATAAAAGAGTGGTTACAGTTGATTGGATAGACAATATGGTCTCGGCAGATAAGCTGGTCCAATGGGTTAACTTATGCGATATGTTAAATGGGATAGACGCTGGCTCGAGGAACGACGAATGGGTTTGGGCTGCTGCAACAAATGCGGAATTCTCAACCAATGCAACGACTAAAATGCTGATGCAAAGATCGGATTTTAGGGATAATTTTAACTTCAAATGGGTCTCATGGGTTCCTTTGAAATGTTCCATTATGGCTTGGCGAGCGGAGATGAATAGGCTTCCAACAAAGATGGCGCTCTTACGTAGGAACATTAGCATTGCAGATGGTATTTGCACTTGGTGTAATGACAATGATGAGACGGTGATGCACATCCTCTCGGATTGCATTATTGCTTCAAGTGTTTGGGATTGGATTGGTAAATGGTGCCGGCTAGATCCGATATATGCTTTTGAGGTTAAAGATCTATTGAAAGTCTACAAATCAGTGCAGGGCTGCAAGAAAAAGAAGAACATAGTGCACGGGATTATAGTGGTTACTATGTGGTTGTGGAACGCTAGAAACGACATGGTTTTCAATGGCACGCGTCCTAATGTGGAGAAGATCGTGGCAAGAGTTAAGTCCCTTACGTACCTTTGGGTTAAAAGTAGATATAAATGTTATACGATTGTTTGGAAGGATTGGTATTGTTTTCCTTTGCATATGTTTATAGTGGTTTGAGCCTTCGGTCCCCGTTTTGAGGGCCGTTTTGGCGTTGTTTTAATGAAAGCATTTTTTCAAAAAAAATCACTTTAATCTAGTCATCTATTGAGTTGGCCAAATGAATTGTTTTATTTTTATTAAAAAATTTAATTGAGAAATTATTAAATATACCTCAATGGCTCAAATATGTACGTACATAAATTCGTGTTTAGGACGAGTACGTACATAAATTCTAAATGAGTTCGGGTGAATAAATTCCATCTTCATCATTTCTATTTATTAGTGTGTTCGGTTGCGATAAGATTGACTAAATTCTAACAAAATATTAAATTATTTTTAGATTCTTACTTATAAATTAAACTAAATTAGAATGTCATCGAATTTGGACTATACACTTATTCTATATTATAAATGAACGCATGCCCATTTGCCCGGGAGTTTTCTTTTCTTCTCTCTTCTCTCAATCGTTTATACACAGATTTAAGAAACCTTTCCCAATATCTTCTACTATTTGCTGCAATCTCTTGTACGCGTAGGTCGTCGCATAGATCTTGGACTAATAAATATTTCCCATTTTATCCCTAATTCCATGCAAATTAAACTGAACCTTTGAGCAATTCAATTCAATTCACGGCATAAAATCTATTCTCCTTACCCTCTTCTCCTTGTGCGCGGATCTGGAATGGATCTCCTGTAAGCTCATCGATATGTACATACATATAATATGTATGTACTATGTACACATGTAGATGCAGATTTGTTCAAGTTGAATCTATTTTGCAGTGTTATATTTCATGCAATACCCATATTAGATGCAGTACTTTACAGTACTATTATTGACCAATCAGAATTTAATAAATTACTTTCTATTTATTTAAATCATCCTACTTTCGAAGGGTATTTATGGTATTTATATCAATAATATCCATAATAAATGAAATAACCGTACATATCATAAAAATGGTGCTAGAAACCCACTCCAAAAACCTGTAGATCTGCTTTCTAGAATTAATATTCGGCCCAAAAAAAAACTGCCATAAACTTCATCTCCTTTTTGATATATCTATCGCTCGTGAACCCTTATTCTTTTTGGAAAACGTTGCGTACTTGACTGCGGCGCCGGAAGCGCATGAGGTTCACGCTGATGTTGTGTTGTACCAGTTATTGTCTCTCCTGGTTCGATCTACAGAATAATCAAAGAAAATGTACATATGTGTTTTTTTATAGGATATGTAAGTGTGCCATGAACGAAATTAGGTTTCGATAGTATTTTTAAATGATTTAGCTATTTCGAAATCGAGTTAATGATTATGCGTTTTGTGATGTGTTACTTTTAGGAACATTACTTTTTAAATGTTATAATAATCATGTATGTTCTCCTCAATGTGCAGATCAGGTGCTCACAAAAAATTGCAGCGTGCACATATGTTTTTGGATGATGAGCACATAGTTCTAATGAGCTTGAAAAAAAAAGCGCAACGTACACATATATTCTTGAAAGAGTGCACACATATTTTTTATTGACGTGCACATCTATATTTAACAAGATACATTTGTATTTGAATTGTATTTCAATTTATATCAAATTTCGTGTATAATATTTATGTTTTGGTTTGTTATAAATTTAGAGATACATGTGTATGTTTATGTTTTTGGTTATAAATTTCAAAGATTAAAGAATATACAGCAGAAACAAGTTATGAACTTTAATTGTTAATTACTTATTTTATTTTAGTTTTAAGAGAATAATTATGTTTGATCTTGTTCACCTGGTGTTAGCCGAATGAAAGTAAATAAAAGAATGGGCAAGCTATACTGCTTAGTGATGAATAATTAAAATTACAAAACATTTTTTAATGAAAAATCAAAAAGAAAATATATATGGTTTTTTACTATCATACCCTTGCTAATAAATTTCCAGCCAAAAAAATAAATAAATTATCTACATAAATGCCATCATGGATTATTAACCATTGATCAAATGATCCAAGGGTCTAGATTAGTCTAAAATGTCTTGTAAAATCTGCTGGTAATATAGATCTTTGCATAGAAACCTTTTATTTTGCATGTTAATTTTGGGCCGGGGGTTTTCCCCATGGATTTATCAGTTTCTTAGGGGGCGTATTCAATTGAGACTTCAAATGAGTTTTAAAGACTTTTATATAATTTGATGGATTTGAAAAAGTTTGAGTGTATTTAATTGAGACTTTTAAATGTCAATTAAATTTTTGTGGTATTCAATATAAAATTTAATAGAGTTCTTAAAAGTCCATTAAAGTCATGAGGTATTAAATGAAAACTTTTATAATCTTACAAAATTATTAGGTATTCAAATTTATTTTGGATTTTAAGAATTTTAATGGAATCATCTAGGTACTCATCTTTAAGCACAAAGTACAAACATCATTTGTCTTTTAAAATCTTTCCTACACCCCTAAGATTTTGATGGATTTTTATTCGTCACCACCACCCACCACCACCGACGCAACTGCCTCCACCACAAGTGCCTCCCCACCACCATTGCCACTGTCCCATCCCACCACCAACACCATTTCCGCTGTCACCCCGTTGCCACTACCACCATATAGAATTTGTCGAGCGGTTGATTCGATAAACTGCACCGAATTTTCGATTAACTGGAACCATAAATGTCCTAAAATAAGAACTGAAAACCGGACCGTATAAATATTCGATTAACCAGAACCGGACCAATTATTTTCGATTCCGGTTCGGTTAACCACAAAAAGCGTTTTTTATTTCAATTTAATAAAAATTAAAATAATATAATTATAAAATATAAAAATATAATTTCATAAATAAAATCTGCTTCCGGTTCGGTTTATAAAATATATTTATTAAATATTATTTTTATCTTATAATTATATAATATAATTACAAAATATAGTTTCATAAAAGCAGTCTAATTTTCAATTTTAATTTACAAAAATTTAAATAATATAATTATAAAATAAAAATAATATTTAATAAATATATTTTATAAAACCGGTTTTCGATTCGGAACCGAACGGTTATCGGTTAGACCGAAAACCGAACAAATGATACACAATGGTCGAAGACCGGATCGATAACCGAAATTGCGGTTCTCGGTTAATCGGAACCGCGCGGTTCCGGTTCTAACCGAGAACCATTTAGACAGCCCTACCACCATATCCCGGAACAGTAAAGAAGTTCTTATAATATTTTTATCTTCTGTTCTTCAACTTTTTATGAAAAAAATAATTATTTACAAAAACTTGTAAAAAAAATTCAGTTTATAATTAAATATTTTATATCTGTTCATTGCTTTAATAACTTGTATATGTTTTAGTCTTTTTAATATGAGATACTTCTTTAGTTTTTCTCGTCAAATTATATCAATTTGTTGTAAAATTTCTATTTATAATAGATATTTAATTTTAATTAAAAAATCTATTATACATAACAATTGATTGAAAATCACATATAGAACAACTATCTATTAAGATAGAACGCTGATAAATGAAATTCATGTGGTCAGTAGAAATTCATAAAAATCCATAAAAATCCATAAAAGTCTATAGAATTCTAACAGATAGAAGTCCATTGAAATCAAAGAGAATTTATGAAAGTATATTGAATTCCATTAAAATCTATCAAACCCATCAAACTATAAAATCTATCAAATTCCATTAAAATCTTAATTAGATACACATTAGAGAGACATGAATTTTGTTTTTTAGAGTCAACAACTTAAAAGGTCTGCTAAGAGAAGGTAAATTTAAATTAAAATAAAGGATTTTTTTCCGCATGGATTTCTCAGTTTTTTCGGGAAGAATTTATTTTAATTCAGATTTTTCGGGAAGAATTCTTTTTAATTCAGTTTTTAAGGAACAATTCTTTTTAAGATTTTATAAATTCAGTGTATATTTCAATTTATGGAATTAATTTCATTATATGTTCATATTTTTGTATGAGCAATTTTGCCCCTTTCCTATTTAATTTTCTAATCTAAACATAATTTGAATAATCATAATATATTTCTGATTGTTGTATGTTTGCTTTATCTTTGTCTTATTTTTTGATAAATATCGTCTCGATAGATGTTTTAGGCTTTATGATAAGATGTTTCAAGAGAACCTTAATGATTAACTGTTGACGTTGATTAATTTGCACATGACCCAGAGAAGACAGAAGACACGACACCTGCTCTGGTCTTTCGTCAGAACTCCACCATTATAGCAGATGACTTTCGTGAGAAAGCTGCATAATACTATCACTCTCAAGGTCTTAATTTTTCATTTAAATATATACACTCCATTGTCTTTTTTTTGTTTTTTTTGGTGTAATATCATTTGTGTAGTAGAGTTAATTTTTAGGTTTAGCCTCCTGATTATAAAAAAAAACTGGCTATTTTCTAGAATTACGAACACCCTGTTAAAATGTGACCAATACCTTTTTGCTGTTTCTATTTACCTAACAAATGTTGAGGGCATATTTTCTATTTTTAGAATATAACTGGATTATTTTTGTCATTGGGCTATAACTCTAAGCTTCATAGGTAGTTTTTGTAATTAACCCTCATCTTTATATTCGCTTATTATCACAAAGATAATAAGGAGTAGATGCTTGCTTTCATTGGGTATCTTGGAACTTCTTGAAATAGAGATATCTCGTCTTATTTGTTTTTTCGTTGTTAGTCTAATTAATAATGATATGATTCACGTGTTATCTGCAGCACATAATCTCTCTCTCTCTCTCTCTCTCTCTCTCTATATATATATATATATATATATATATAAATATATATATATAAAAGTTTTCTCAGCACATAATTTGACATAAGAAGAGAGAAAAGGGCACCAGGAAATTAAATGGAAAAATAAGGATCTCTGTGTATGCTTTAAGGTTTGATTCTGTCTTCATGATTTGTTTGCCAATATTTGTAGTGACCTATGTAGTGCCTTGTTACTTTTTCTTCATAAGATTCTAAAATTGATATATGTTGGTCAGAATGAAAGTAACCCAACTTATTTCATCACAGTATTGTATTTTCTGGGACAACTAGAGCATTTTGATTGACTTATTAAATGGGACAATAATGATGTACGTGTATGTTATACGGTTTGATTGTGTCCTCATGATTTGTTTGGCAATACTCGTATTGACCTATGTAATGCCTTGATACTTTTTCTTCATAAGATTCTAAAATTGATACTCCCTTTCTCCCGCTCAAAGTTTGACAGAGAGTATATATTTTGTGTATTTTAGGTAATGATTGGTGTAAGTAATGATGATTAATGTCTGGTGGAGATTAAAAAGTATAAAGTATTGATAGTGAGTGTGTGGTGGAGATTAAAAAGTAAAAGATGGTTGTTTGATTTGATTGTATAAAGATGATAAATGTAAAGTTACTAAAGGGATAAAAAAAGGGGTAAGTGTAAAGTTTTGAGCGGGACGGAAAGAGTATATGTTAGTGAAAGAAACCCAACTTATTTCGTCACAGTATTGTATATTCCTGGTCAACCAGAGCATTTTGATTGACTAATTTAGAAATCATCCACAAATATGCTATTTCACTATCTGCTGCTTTGCTGAGTGTTCGTTTTTCTGTTGTTTGTATGAGGTGTACGTCTGAAAATTTATGATCCAAGTTAAAGGAAAGGTAACAACCACTTTTTAAGCTGCAAAGTTTCATTTCATGTATTTTAATTCCGCTTAGGTACTACTGACGATTTCTAATAATATGTATGAATTACTAAAAAGAATTGTGCTTTCTTGTGCAGATTAGAATTCTGTGTAGTGTGGAATACGGTGATTTGGAAAATCTCTTTTTTATCTTGAGGGCAATAATAGAATCGGCGAGCCTCCATTTCTTTGATATTTTTTTCATTCATACTTAAAGAATTTGATTTTGGTTAGTATTTCTAAAATCTGTCGAAGGTATTAAATTGCTGTTTTTTGTTGGAAATAGCGTTGATTGTGAAGCAATATAATTTTGCTTACAGAATATGGACCATTCTACTTACAACCGAGAATAACGATTATTGATGTGGGTTTTATTGTTGTTCCGTACTTGGGTGCAAATCTGGAGGCTGTGTATAGTTTTTTAGGATAAAATTATTTTTTTTATAAACAATTTGAATGATTTAGTAAATGTTATTCAAGTATGTTTGATTTTACTTTTTTTTAGGATGATGGGTATAGCTGAACCAAAAGAAAATCTTAATTTTGCTATATTAATCTTAATTTTTGAACTTTTTTTCCAGATCTTTTGGTGGCATGAGTTATACGTATACATATGTTTAACTACATGATTGCAGTTTTCTGTATCATTTTGTTTCCCTCTTTCGTGATTGGCTTCTTGATACTTCGATAGGTAAACACACAAATAAACACGTTTTCTTCACTGGTATTTAGTGTTTTTGCTTCTTTAATTTGTTAGCTTATGAAGGTCTCAAAAGTTATAAATCTTAAAGGAGGCACGAATGATGGTGAGGTTGAAACTCAAAAAGGAAGATGGAAGAGGTATTGTATTCCCTTTTTGGATCTTTTTTTTATCATGTCGTGTCATGCAGTCATTTCATTCATCTTGTCTTCAGAACTTCCTCCTTTAAGTACGCATTGAAATCATTAGCATTTTGACTAATTTTCCGTGGTATCTTGAATTTGATATGACTTGATGTCAAGATGATAGGTGAAAATGACTACATATTGTCATTATGTTGTCATAAACCATTTTTAAAATTCTCCCTTTTCTTTCTTTACCCTTTCTCAAGTACACAGGGCTTTCTATTAGCGTAGTCGTAGTTTTTGTGTAGATCACCAGTATTTTTCTTTTGATCCTGAGATCATGACTAATAAAAAAGACAGTCGACTTATTTCAGAAAAAATATTTGAGTTGCTTTTATCGTGTTTGGTTGTGGATACACGCTTCATCAAATATTGTCTACTTTGCACCTCTCTATTTTGTAAACATTATAAATTACCCCAACTTTTTGTCTGGCTATTTGTTATATTTAAATAAATTAGGGTTGTAAATGTAAAATGTGAAATGTATGCCATAAATTTGGGGTTATTTTGTAATATTTAAAAAAGTTGAGGGATCCAATGTAAAATATTGGTCATATCAAGAATTTCTGTTAGCTCAACTAACGACCCTTGCAAAATGTAAGACATATGTATATCTTATCATTTTGTTGGTAATTTGGCCAACTCCAAGGGTAGTGTTTGTAAACATCCCTTTTCTAGAAAAAAAAAAAACTTAATTTCTTTGTTCTGTGCACTGTACTTGCTAAGTTATTTAGTGGTAATTGGAATTGTAACACAAAGACAGTGATGCAATATAAATTATGTTCTCCTCATATAATGTTTAAGAAAAAACCATGCCCAATACATTAAGTTCAAGGTTGCGAGTGGCCACCGTCTTATCTCATTTTTGTTCTGTAAGAGATTTTCTATTTACCCCCAAACGTCTATTTTTTCTTTTATGATTTATATAGTCTTTTTAACTCCAGTTTTTCTTATATTTGAGTGATTAGTTTCTTGTGAAGATTTAAGTTTCTCTGTATTAAAATCATAGTAGTCAATAGCGGCCATAGCGGCCGCTATAGCGGTTCGCGTAGCGTAGCAGCGGCCCGTCGCTAATCCAGGTCATTCGCGGCGGCCTTTAGGGTAGCGGCTGCGATCCGCCGTTTTCTGTGCTATTGCGCAGTGGCGATAGCGGTCGTAGCGGCTGCTAAGTTCAATTTTTTTTTTTAATGTCGTAAAACATAAATAAGTATTAATAATAAAACCTAGCAAAAGCTGAAGCGCTAATAAAGCCCAACCCTAATTACCATAAAGCCCAACCCCGCAAAAGAACCTATATCTGAAGTCGATCGATCATGCAAAAAAGAAAATATCCTCCTACCCATTGCAAAATTCCAAGCCGATTGCCCAACTCCAAGGTATTTGCCGCCGCCGGCGCTGCCCTCTCCGTCCGCCGCTGCCCTCTCCATCAAAGTAAGTATTTATTTTTACTTATTCTTGTTTCAGCCTTCAGGCACTATTGTAGCCTTGCATGCACTGCTCTTTTGTTTATTACTTTCTTTTGTTTAATAGAGCAGATGTGCATCGTTTGTTGCTGTGAAGCTTTTGTATTGTATAGCAGTTTTTTAATTTAATTTTTAATGTTCTAAATTAAGGTTTTATTTTTGTTTCTGCAGGCAGTTTTTTTTTTTTAGTAAAAAAATTTGCAAGATAATTACCTTTTGAAGGGAGTTTTTTATTTGTCATTCTGTTTTTAATTTAATTCTTTAACTCACTTTAATTTTTTGTTTAATTTGCAGTCAATTATGACAAGTAAAAATGCAGAAAAAGAGGTGGATCTGGGGTGGAGCCATGGTCAATTAGTGATGAGAAACATATTTGCCTGACTTGTTTTATATATATATATATATATATATATATATATATATCACTTTTTTACAAACTTGTCGCTATATTTGAATTTAGCGGCCGCTATTGTACCGCTATCGCTATATAGCTAAACGGGCACGTGACCGCTACGGGCCGCTAATCGCTATTGACTACTATGATTAAAATAGAAGAGTTCCATGTAGGACCCAAATAAATTTGAAGAGTCTGTCTTGCTGTTTGAACACTTGATCATTGTAGGATTTTATCCAGATGGCATTTTTTAGGTTGTTAAAAATGCATTTTCTAAGAGAAAAATGTTGGAACAAGAGACTGCAAAAACCAGTAAATATTGGATTTCAACAAGACATTTTCAGTATAAATGGTTAGGTTGATAAATTAGTTTTTTTTTTTGTTTTGGTAAATCGCGAATTGCCCCCTGATAAGCTGAGGACTACCGTAGGCATATGCAGAATCGTGAATCATATTCTCATAGCTGATAGGAGAAAATTAAGTTTCAGATAAGGTCCATGAATACTATAGAAGAAAATAAATCCCAGGCGATTAACAATGCCAACAGGAGAAAAAGATGGATAATGGCCGGGCTCTGGTGAAGTACCATAACCAGATGATAGAACAATCGAAAGACAGAAAGAAGTATTACATACGTGTAAAAGAAGGCTGATGAGGCCCACCACTTAATTTCCATCCTAAATCCTCCTGGTAATATTCCTATCAATTTGTAGCTTATAAACACCCGCACTTTTTTTGTATATGGACCTGTATTTTACTTCAGTTTTCACTAATTGAAGTGCTATAACGAAAGTAAATGGCTTGAAGTTTAGTGCTCTCGTGCTTTTGGCCTCTTGAAAGAAAGAAAATATGGAGGAGCAATATTTTGTCTTCTTACCAAGAAATTAGTAACATATATTGATTAGGATCCATGTGGTACCAATTTCCGATAGTGTATATGAATGTGTTGTGTCGAGTTTTATACACCTCAACTGGCGATCGGCACAAAGACCGGACGACCGAGTCATAATCGAATAGCCAAGGCAGGTTGGCCGACCGAAGGTCCCAGGTCAAGTCCCGGTGCCGAGCGATCGACATCTAAGGCGATCGTCTCTTGGCACTTGGCGATCGACCCCTGGTGCCCGGCCAATGACGACCGCCTCTTGCCACGCAAAGCCAGCATGTCCAGTTGGCGAAGGACGAAGCTCGTAGAGAGACCCATGTGCAGATCCGGAAAAGACGCCATAGGACATGGATTATTGACCACAGCCTGTCACCAATCTCACCTACCGACAGACCCGCCGAAAGGTGCAAGTGGGACCGCCCGGGACAGCGACGCAGGGCGCGTGCAGGCTCTTCATTGGACCGCACAACTGGCTGCCAGCAACAGCCGCGGACTTCAAGGCAGACAGCCCATGTGCGAAAAGACGATCGCCCCTTATTGTATTACAAGGAAGGCGATCGCCCGCCAGAAAAAGGGCATCTCAACTCCTATAAATAGAAGGCTTCCCACACTTGGAAAAGGGGCTGCTTATCGCTACTTCATCTCTGGCTTTTCAGCTCATAACTTGGCTTTCACTCTCTTGGCAACGCTATACACTTCGGACATCTGTTCATCTCTAACTCTCGGAACCTCTTAATCCTAAGACGGTCGGCAGAAACGAGAACAAGAACATACAGAGCTTCGCTCAAGAGCTAGATAACTAGGATCTTTTACACTCATTGTAATTGCATTCTTACATTGATATTTATACTCAAACGTATTCTTATTAATAACATCTCGCGAGAGCATTCAAGCCCGGGCCTAACAAACCCGGCAAATCTTGTGTTATTCACACCCCCACGGACGTGCTCTCGCAATTTGCTGTTGCTCGACCGTTCCAGCAATATCTATCTCCGGATAATATTTCGGGCAACAACAATTGGCGCTAGAAGAAGGGGATCTAAACCTTCATTTTTATTCCTACCGTCTCGAAGAGCACTCACTGTTCTCCGAGGCATATACTTGAAGAGACACTCACTGCTCTTCAAATAAAGCTTTCAGAATCATGACTTCTGCCTCAGCATCGAAGAAAGCCGCTGGCCGATCCGCCGGACGCCTCATTCCGTCTCAATCCGAGCCCCAGCCTATGGCGGAGGGTAGCCGCGGCGGCCCGAAACTCTCGATCCCGCCCCCAAGGAACGGCCCGAGCCTCTCGCTCGATCAGTTCCAAACCGCGGAGCAGATCGAAGAGGCCATGGCCGTCCTACGGGAGCGACGAAGAGCTTTCGACGCGCCCGCTATAACCCCCTCGACCATCCGCCGCGTAAGCAAATGGAAGTTCAAGGGGCTACTGGCCGAGCGATCGCCAGGAGACCCCGATCCGCAAGAAGAGGCGATCGCAAGGCGGGACGCCTCCGTCTTCAGCCGCCTAGGAAGCGACCCATCTTGGCGACCGGGGCATTCTGGCCCCAGCCACGAGACGACGGAGCCCGAATCCGTCACCAGGAGTTCAGCTTATCCAACTCCCAGGAGGCCGACCAGTCGTCTGACTCCTCCTCGCCGAAGAATCGAGATCGGCGACCGCGGAGTCAGGAGATCGGTACACGATCGCCTCGGCTCCCGCTCCAGAAGCCAAACCACGAGCGACCAAGCTACTGCGATGGCCGCGATGCAACGCCAGCTCGACGACATGAAGGCGCTCCTAGAAACTGGGGCAGGCGCCAAAAGCAAGATCGCCGGGCCGAACGAGCCACTTGCTGTCCGCATCGAGCTCGCCCCCGTGCAGCGTAAGATCGCTCCTCCGCAAACACCTTTGTATGAGGGGAGGTCGGACCCCGAGACTCATCTGAGCAAGTTCCGGATCTACATGACCGGATGTGGGGCATCAGACGCGACCAGATGCCGAATGTTCCCGCTAACTCTAGGCAACCTGGCCCATAGGTGGTACGTCTCATTGCCACCTCGATCCATCAGTTCCTTCGAACAACTGGCAAACGACTTCACAGCATACTTCGCCGCCAAGATCGCTCGGCCGGAAGGCCCCCATCGCATGATGCAGATCAGGCAAGGGGAAGAAGAGTCCGACGCAGACTACATCGACCGAGTAGATGAGATCATCCTCAATGGCGAGCCCGTAAGCGACGAGATTGCCCTATACTCGGTCCTAGGGGGATTCCATGGTCTTTCGCCTATGTTCAGGCATCTTACGAAGGACCTCCCCCCGACCTACGCGATCTTCCGCGCCAAAGCCGCAGACTTCTTGGCCAGGCAAAGGTTATTTTTCAACCTATGAGCAACGCGATCGGCGACCGAACGACGATCATCAGTCTTCCAACTCGATCGCCAGAATCAAGCAACATCTCCAAAAACGGAGGACTCGCTCGCCCTCTACAGTTCATCATCTAACATGATGGACTAAGGCACGAGATCGCCTCCCCCGCACAACGTACACCGTCGAGGGTCGGCATCTAACATGACGATTCGAGGTAGAAGAGTGCAGCCATGGTCCTGGTAGTCGATGGAACCGACTGCTTCGGCCATGCAAGGTCCCTTTGGGCCACGATCGCCCGCCCTTCGTTTAAATACGAGGCCGGCGTAGTCTGAGGGCCCTCCAAGCAAATCAGTGCACACTTTCGCCCGCCCTCAAAGGTTCATCATCTAACTTGGTAAACCCGGACAATGCGACGCGTCCCTACCCCCGTCTCAACGTATACCATCGAGGATTGCCATCTAACATGACGATCCGAGGTAGAAAAGAGCTAACAAGCCGCGGATGTGGAGTCGATTAATCCGACGCCGCCCCGCGCAAGGACTCCTCCAGACCAAGACCGCACGCCCTTCGTTTAAATACGAGGCGAGGCGTAGCCTAACGGAGGACCCTCACAATAAAATGAGTCACGAGACAGACAATGTCGCTCGTGCACAAGACACGGTCATGGAGGTCGGTCCATCGGACTCCGCGACTGTGCACGGTTCCTCAATGACGAAACTATCAGGTTTCTACGAGGGATCGGAAAATTTGAAAATTGTAGGTACAAGACCGAAGATAGCTCGCCAATCGATCAGATCGCCCAAGTCCGAAACCAGAGTCCGCTCAATGGATCGCCCGTCTTTATCCTCAACGATCGCGAGAACCACCTCACCCCATGTCTTCAACATCGGAGCAAGCTGGGGGCAATTGTTGTGTCGAGTTTTATACACCTCAACTAGCAAATCAGTGGACACGTTCGCCCGTCCTCAAAGGTTCATCATCTAACTTGGTAAACCCGGACAATGCGACGCGTCCCTACCACTGTCTCAACGTATACCATCGAGGATTGCCATCTAACATGACGATCCGAGGTAGAAAGGAGCTAACAAGGCGCGGACGTGGAGTCGATTAATCCGACGACGCCCCGCGCAAGGACTCCTCCAGACCAAGACCGCACGCCATTCGTTTAAATACGAGGCGAGGCGTAGCCTAACGAAGGACCCTCACAATAAAATGAGTCACGAGACACACAATGTCGCTCGCGCACAAGACACGGTCATGGAGGTCGGTCCATCGGACTCCGCGACTGTGCACGGTTCCTCAATGATGAAACTATCAGGTTTCTACGAGGGATCGGCAAATTTGAAAATTGTAGGTACAAGACCGAAGATAGCTCGCCAATCGATCAGATCGCCCAAGTCCGAAACCAGAGTCCGCTCAACGGATCGCCCGTCTTTATCCTCAACGATCGCCAGAACCACCTCACCCCATGTCTTCAACATCGGAGCAAGCTGGGGGGCAATTGTTGTGTCGAGTTTTATACACCTCAACTGACGATCGGCACAAAGACCGGACGACCGAGTCATAGTCGAATAGCCAAGGCAGGTTGGCCGACCGAAGGTCCCAGGTCAAGTCTCGGTGCCGAGCATGGTTGTTACGGCGGTAAGTCGAGTCGAGTCGACGGAGGTCCGGCATGGCGAGTCGTAGACTAGTCGTAGACTAGTCGAGACTAGTCGACTAATTATAAATATATATATATAATTATATATATGAAATTGTTATGTAAATATGTAATGACAAATGACAAATACCACATTGCAAAATAGAATAACAATAATCATCCAATTTTAAGTTGCAAGTTTCAAACAAAAGAAAAGTAGAATCGATAGAGTGCAAAATAAAAAAAAAACACAATCATGATCAAACATATTCATCAAGCTCCAAGTCACATGTGTCGCGATCACTAGTTTCGTGAGTAGAAGTAGTGGGTGGCCTATGTCCATAATCATCATCCACACCCTCATCATCATTTAAAATGATAGGATCCGTTTCCATCTCATTATCAGATGATGCATCAATTTGAGAAGAACCACTGCCACGACGCCTACTGTAGGTAAGCCTAGCAACATCCCCACCACCACCTCTACTAGGATTCCGACGTCCATCAATGCCTTCTGATGCCTCCAAAGCTCTATCTACAGCAAGCCAATCCACATCACCGGGATCAACGACTTCTCCATTCACCCACTCATTATCCCATTGGAAATCATCTAGAAGCAATGGATCGAAATTTGTGCCATCTTCACGTCTCTTTTGGAACCTTGTTGCAATTTTCCGATTGTATTGAACATACACCAAATCATTCAAACGTTGATGCTCCAATCTGTTCCTTTTCTTGGTGTGAATCTAGATACATATATAACATAAATAACAATGAATCAATGGCATGTAACTTATAAACTGAAAAATACACTTTTGATTATATAGAAGAAAATAATAAAGCTACTTACAAACTCAAAAGTACTGCAATTACGTTCACAACCGGATGAAGAACAACAAAGTCCAACAACTTTCTTTGCAAACATTGCAAGCTCAATGGTATTGCCACCAAAAGCACCCCACCAATCAACTATAACGAAAACAGATAATGTATATACTAATAAGCATTTCTACTGTGATGGTACAAGTACAACAAGTTATAAATTTAATTTATAAACATTAACGTAATTTACTTACGTGGATTCTTAGTTTTCCTTTGACGAATCGATAATTGCTTTCCGAAAGAATTCCTTGAATTTTCGTATTGATCGGCTTGGTCACTAATCTTTTCCACCACACTTGTATCACGAACCATCCTTTCAAGAACATCATTAAACTTCATTCACAATCGTGCGGAGTATGCATAATCATCTTCTCTGATATCAAAGAATCTTCCCGGATTAAGAAACAAAGCCGCGCTATACAAATCTACGTCCATTTGAGAGTCCCATCGTTTCTCAATAATGCTTAACACTTTGCTTGAAAGTCTTGGTTTTTTTTCAAGTGCACTTTTGATTTTAGCCTTGGCATATTCCATTGACGCACAAATCTCCGCCATAGCCGGTTTTTCATCTCCGTCAACAATCCTCAAGACAACCAACAATGGTTGTGATGCTCTAATGCAATCCTCAACACTATTCCAAAACCTTGTTGAGAGGACAACATCATGCACTTTCCCTCCACTTGTGATTTTAGCGAGTTAGAATTGAACCACTCTTCACAACCAAACAATTTCCTAAAAGCATACATATACACACATCTTGATATTATATTTTCAATTCACAAATGAATGAATTTAAAAATTAAAGAAGACCTAAGTGAGGGACTTACCTATTTTGTACAAACTCGTGATGTAAGAAATGTCGTAGCAAATCTTGTAGCTCCGTTTTCACAATGTCTCTTCCCATAGTCTTCTCCCTCATGGCATATAGGAGTCGATCATGCTATAAATAAATGTTGTTATTCCTCTACCGTGTGTGATGGTAGCATCGAACTCCTTCAACTTTGTAATATCCTCTAGCATAAGGTCTAAGCAGTATGCGGACAAGGAGTCGATAAAATGTACGTATCCGTTCGCACAATAATCCTCCCGCCGCCTTAAAGTTAGCACCATTATCATCATGACCTAAAATTAATGCGACAAGTGAGAACATTTCTTAAGTTGATGAAGATTGAAGACAAACAATACAAAATAAGTATGTAGCTACGAACAACAATATCTCTCCCAATCGAATCAATTTGTTCCTCGAATAGATCACCGATATCTTGTACCTTACTTGACACATCAATGACTTTAGAAAAAGGTACCTTAGGTCATTAACAAGGAAATTGATCAAGTGTCTATTCCTTTTATCGGTCCATCCATCGACATAAGTGTACAACCATCTGCCTTCGGGCTTTTTCATGTTTCTCTCTCAACTTATCTGTCTCTTTCTTGGCTTTTTCAAGTAATGTGGCGGAATTCATGATAGGTGGGCGGCTTCAAACCGGTCAGGTGTCGATAGACTCGACCATGATCTCATAGCTCCTGGAGTTAGCGGCATTGAATGGTATCCCACATTCATAGAAGAAGTTTGCTATGTGCATCTTCACCCTCTCTTTTTCTTCTTCGGTCTTTGTAGAATTTTCAAGAGTAGTTTGAGATGGACCCTTACTATGTCTTTCCTCAATGACTTCTTCGGGAGTTTTTCGAATCATAGAAGCAATTGTCTTTGTTGGTTTTGATTGTGGTACTATGAAAGACATCTTCTTTCTTTTCGCTGTTGTCCTGGAACTTGATAAAGTATTAGAACCAGCTGTTGAGGACTCATGTGGATTTTCATGAACTTCGTCATCTTCATTATTATTATCATCATCATCTAGATCGTCATCAAGTGGTACAGACTTCTTCGCATTCTTCTGAATATAGTCTTTCATTTCTTTTATGATTGCCGGTGTAGTTTTCGTACACATTGCTACATCCGGGCAAGATGTTGTTTCAACCTTCTTACCCCCGAATGCATGACCTTACTACAAAGAATACATTGAACCACATCTTTATTTGTTAAATCTGGCTAAAATCCATATTTCCACCCAACATCCCCGGATTTAGCCTTCCGTTTTGGATCCTTAGCCGGATCATAAGCTTCATTTGATTCTGCCATCTACAATTTGAAAAACATTCGAACATAATCAATATATATAATTATATTTATATGTAATATGTATACTACTGTATGTACTATATATTAATATATAATTATATATATATACTGATTATATATAAAGTAATATATATATACTGGCTGTATTATATATATATATATATATATATCCAGTATATCCAGTATACTGCTATTAGAAACTGCTATTTTATACTGGCTGTATTAGATACTGCTATTTTATATATATATATATATATATATATTATATATATATATAATATATATATATATACAGTATATTAGTGTAATAGTGTGTCACTACTCAGTATATTAGTGTGTGCGTGTATATATATAATATATATATATATAATATCAATAGAAAGAGGAAGAAGAATCGGCGCAGGAAGAAGAAGAAGAAAACGTACCTGTTTATTAGCGGCGGCAAATCGGCGTACGGCGGCGGGCGGCGATCGACTCAGGCGATGGGACCGAAGTGGGTTTCTTCAGTCGGCTCTTCAATTAGGGTTGTGTGAGTTGTGAGATTTACGTTTTTTTCTTATGCCTGCGATTTATTAAAAAAAAAAAAATTTGCGGGTCCAAGTCGGACCCAGTCGCCTTGATCGACCCAAGTCGTCGACCAGGCGACCCAGTCGACCCAAGTCGGGCCACTTTTTTACATACGGCGAGTCGGAGTGGCGCGACGACCACCCTCCATCGCCTGGTCGACTAGTCGCCGACCAGTCGCGACTAGTCGAGCGCCGTAACCATGGTGCCGAGCGATCGACATCTAAGGCGATCGTCTCTTGGCACTTGGCGATCGACCCCTGGTGCCCGGCCAATGACGACCGCCTCTTGCCACGCAAAGCCAGCATGTCCAGTCGGCGAAGGACGAAGCTCGTACATAGACCCATGTGCAGATCCGGAAAAGACGCCACAGGACATGGATCATTGACCACGGCCTGTCACCAATCTCACCTACCGACAGACTCGCTGAAAGGTGCAAGTGGGACCGCCGTCTGGCGGCGCGGGCGCGTGCGAGCTCCTCATTGGACCGCATAATGGGTGCCCGGCAACGCGGACTTCAAGGCAGACAGCCCATGTGCGGAAAGACGATCGCCCCTTATTGTATTACAAGGAAGGCGATCGCCCGCCAGAAAAAGGGCATCTCAACTCCTATAAATAGAAGGCTTTCCACACTTGGGAAAGGGGCTGCTTATCGCTACTTCATCTCTGGCTTTTCAGCTCATAACTTGGCTTTCACTCTCTTGGCAACGCTATACACTTCGGACATCTGTTCATCTCTCACTCTCGGAACCTCTTAATCCTAAGACGGTCGGCAGAAACGAGAACAAGAACATACAGAGCTTCGCTCAAGAGCTAGATAACTAGGATCTTTTACACTCATTGTAATTGCATTCTTACATTGATATTTGTACTCAAACGTATTCTTATTAATAACATCTCGCGAGAGCATTCAAGCTCGGGCCTAACAAACCCGGCAAATCTTGTGTTATTCACACCCCCACGGACGTGCTCTCGCAATTTGCTGTTGCTCGACCGTTCCAGCAATATCTATCTCCGGATGATATTTCGGGCAACAACAGAATGGAAACTGGGTTTTAAAGTTTTAAAAAAAGCATTCAGTTTCGTCACTATTGTATTGAACTCATCCCTTTTTACCGGACATTACTTATTTCCTTTTATTCTGCACTCGAAGTTTTGCATATTGACTTTTTTCATATAACAAAGGACAACATGACTGGGAGCATTCTACATGTGTATGCTAACTGGTATTGCAATGGGGTATGTTTATGATGGACTATAAACATTTACTGAAGTTTTTTTAGATCTTCAATTGCATCATGTATTCTTTCTCGGACCGAATGACACTGAAGATTCAAGTCTGTTCTATGCCTTCGATATATTAGCAACTGTCTTTTCTGCTCATTAGTGTGTGTATGTATATATATGTTTCTTTTGTTTGTTATCGTTAATTGAAGGAAGGAATATGAAGCAGAACTGGTTTTGCTGGAAAAATATTGGAATGGCACTTCCAAAAGGTATTTGCCACGTTAAAGTTTTGATAAGTTCAGTTTTCGTTAGCTTCATAGTACTTGTGTTTAGATTACATTTTATCTTTTTAGTATATACGCTTTACAATTTTCTGTATGTTAATGCACGTTAATCCGGATATATTGTGGAAACTAATTCTCAAATTAGAACAATACTCGAGGAACGTATCTTTGAAACTAATGTGAAATGAGATTCATAGTGTGCCCGATTCCCAGGTGGGTTTTTCTTTCTTACTTAAACTTCAATATTTGACAATTTAGGTAATACCATTAGTTGAACTCAAAATAATTTCGTTCTACTTTTGAGTGCTTTTGGACATAATGGTGTTGTTTTGAGTTAGTTTCCCGATTTACTATACAGATTTAGTTTCAGATGATTACGTGGAGCACGTGTTGCTTCAGTACCCAACTAACATTACAGCATGGATATGCCATACTTCGGTCACTTCCAATCTTTTAAAGGCACATAATTCAACTCCGACTGTCACGGCCCCTTATCCCTAGGGACGGCACAGCCGGAGCGTGACACGGGATAGGAATTAAGAAGCGGGGAAGAAAGGGGGAAGCATACGTTTCATAAGGAATATGGGTGGATTTCCATGAATGACCTATCAAGGTATCATGAAGGGGAGTCAATCCCGTGGGAATGACTTAGAATTCAAAGTAGAATACATAGTTATAATATTAGCCTTGAAGTTTAGAAAAAGGCTTCATAGCATATTACAATCGGCATAACTTAGAAAGCAAAATCATAAAGAGTGTTCGCAGCGGAAAAACATGGTTGGTTACATATATGAAGATATGTAACCAGGGCTTAACATTGATCGTAAACAAAAGACTTCCACTCAACACCCTCCGTCACATCCCCTGCTCAACCTGCACATTTTAAAAGATATACAGGGCTGAGTACAACGTACTCCGTGAACATATTGCCAAAACATAAAACATGCTTTCGTATTTGTCATCATGCATATAAGCAGTATCACACGGGGGTTTTAAGAAAAAGCTCATGTTTACTAAATCATTTCATTTCATAGCATATATCATCAGATTCACCATATCCATAATTTACGCCGGGGAAGGTGGCCACCTCCCGCGAACGTTACTCCCCGAGATCGGCCACTCCGAAGAGAGCTCACAATCCCGAGTACTGTGTACACTAACCCTGGCTAGCAACCTTTGTCTAGCTCAGGATCCGATCATTTCATAGGTTGGCAAGCCAACAGTGATAGGTTCATAAGAATCCACATAAAAGTTTTTATGCATCATAATCATTTGAAATCATAATTTGCTTGTAAAACATTTCATTAAAATAGAGCAAAGCTCAAATCATTTTCGTATAGAAAGCCCACCTGGACAAGTAATAAACGCAAGCAAAAATGATTCTCGACTCTTCCTTATGCTTCAGTCTGCTGCTCCACCTTTCATCGGAAACAACTAAGTTTAGCGGTCGATCGAGCTTAACGAAGTCTAACGGACAACGGACTCGATTTACATGTTTGGACTTTAGAGTTTTGCATTCGACTTAAATTTAATAATAAAAGCTATGATTCTCTTAGAGAACCTAACTGACCATATAACATATAAAGGTACTAACAACGGTAACCAATACTCGATTCCATTACACATTCCTTGGTTCGAAAACCAACATCAAACACTTAACATAATCATAACATAATGTGCATCAAGGCTGGAAATAGTTAGCATTCAGTTAATGCACAGTAAGAACTAGATAGTGTATCTTATACCACTGGAAAGCCACTGAAGTCTAGTTTCATGTCCATTTTACGGATCTTAAAAATATTAAACGTGGAGAAAGTTATGGCCATTTCCGTGAAGTGTAACGAAACTGCCAACTTCCCCTTAAAATGGGAAAAACATCATATAAACCTAGAGCTCATTTCTAGCATCGAAAACCCTAAACATGTAAACTCTAATCATGCATATCATACTTATAACACATATAGGAGTCGACATACAATCATGCTTCTTGACATTACGAACTCCATTTCATAATCTTTTTTTTCGAAAACATGTTACTTGCTCATTTTTATTTCCCAACTTTAACATTCAAACACCACATATCAAATATCACTAACATCAACAACACATTTAATATCTACTCATGTTGACAATCAGAGTCTTGGTCCTAACATACAAATGACCTAAACATGACTTTAAAATCCTCAATACATAACATGCTCCTTAACTACATCAAATATTACCAACACATCTTCCAACTTCATAAATCTAACTTCATGCTCTTGTTTTCAAATAAATTTCCAAAACATTTTATAAAAATCTAACAAAAACATATCATGTACTCCTTTCATACATCATCGCAATTATCAAGTCACTTTTGAACATACAACAACATATCAAGAACTAAACATGTTTCTTCCTTACTTTCCAAAATACCAAACATTTTATAAAAATCTCATAAATTCATCATAGCATCATATCATCATATAACAACATATTGTGTAAGAAAAACATAAGAAAAACAACACATAATTGGGTTATGAAACCCTAAAATTTTCGGCCGAGACATGAAAATGAAAGCATGATTAAAACTTGTTCTAAACACTTTCAAGAACCTTAAAATCAACTTAAAAACAACATACAAAACATTATAACATTAAACCTAAGCTCTTCATATATTCCCAAATTTTAAAGTTACCTAAAACCTATTTCTATTTGGATAGAAATGAAGAGGAGAATGTTACTTACTTGAATATGAACTTTGTTTCAAGTTTGGAACACAAAGTGAGCTTGTACTTGAGTTCTAATGGAAGAACAATGGTGTTTCAATGGTGAAAGGGGAGGGGGGCGGCCAAAGTGAGAAGAAGAGAGGAAGAAGATGAAGTGAGGAGGAAACATGAAAGGGAGGTGATGTCCCTTTATATACTAGGTTAACCCTAGACGTCATCATAAAGCGGTCGAATAATATTCTACGTTTCGCTCTTTCACAGATAAAATTACTCGGGTATTAAATGTATGACATATACTTAAATTATAATATCGCACTTACAGCTTAAAGTCGGAGAAAAGTTTCGCGATTTACGGAACGCGAAATTATCCGAGAAAACGACTCGACATAAAATATACCCAAAAAGTCAAAAAGTAAACTTTTGAAAATCGTACTCGTAACGTAAAAGTGGTGTATAAAGAGGGCGACGGAATCACGATTTTGTCTATCGAAACATAAAAATCAAATTCGGAAGGTAAACCTAACCAGATAACCGAACATCCGATTTCTGAATTAAAAACATGTAAATAGTTCTAAACTTACTTCATTAGTCAGAATTTTATTATTTGTGAATGCAAAACCCTAATGTCGCACTTGAGGTCATAATAATTCATGCATATAAAAGACCGGGGCATTACAACGACTGTTAACATGTGAGTTTTAAACATTTTTCAAATCTTATTTCTTCGTGAAACTTGCCGTCGAGTATATCAATCGCTTATGTAAGAATATGTGCACTATTTCGATCATTCTGATACTCTTATTGATATTGACATCAACTGTTTAAGCGTGACCGAATAATTGTGGATGTGTTGAACAAATTCGATTGTTTGCCTTGCTTTTTGTTGAAAGAAATGTTGGTTTGGAAAACACATAATATAGAACTCATCTTCACGTGCTTTAATGTAAGAAGAATATTGCTTGAGTTAGCCATTATCTTGAATATGTTGTTTTTAAGAGATATAACTGAATATATTTGTTTTAGTATTTTGAATACACTGTTTCTCGATTTGTCATATTGTGAATGAGCATGAGAGCCACATATCTGTCTTCAATTTTTTCTCCAGAGTATCGGACACGGATACAGACACAATACAGACACGATACGCCGATACGCGTGTCCGACACACAAAAATCGGTGTCCTTGACCGATCGGACATGGCTGGGACACGACGGGGCAGTTTTTTTATTTTTTATTTTTTATTCTGAAATTTTCTGTGGAGAATATTGTTCTCGATGCCTACTTTACTTTATGTTCTCTCTTGCCGAAATCCTGCTGTTTTTTTTGTTCTGTTCTTTTCTCGACCCTAATATTCATACTAATTCATGTAAATATGTATTATGATATAATATTTATTATACTTTTTTAGTTGCCGTCTCCTAGCCGTATCGTGTTCTATTCAAAATTTGCCTTGTCGTCTTATCCATAGCGTTTCGGATACGATACGTCATATCCCTATCCCTGTTATTTTTCCCTATTTTATTACCGTATCCGTGCAACATAGCTGTGAACGGAGATTTTGGAGTCGAGATTGGAACATTCCTTCCATGTGCGATGTATGAACTTCTTTACTATGTGGTTCAGAATTCACATGTTTTTTATTCTGTTCTTGCTTTCCTTTTATTTGCTCAAATTTGATAATGCTCTGTGCTTCTTTTCTTCATCTTCTTTATCTAAATTATCCTTGACTTATTACACAGTTTGTGGAAATCATGCCTCATGTCTTTTCTTGAGATGCATGGCATTGTGCGTGGCGTATGATTCAGGTGGTTGTTATATTTGTTTTTAGTTCTTTCTTGGAGCATCTAAATTCTGTGGTTTTGTAGAATGATATGGTCCACTGATAGGGTATCGACTTCAACCTCTACAGATGCATTGAGGTCAGCATGTTTTCTTTTCTCTCTAAAACAATTAAGATAATTACATAAACTAACCTGAGGTTGCAACCAAGACCTAAACAATTTCAGAATTAAAAAAAAATCCTTCAATAAACGTGGAGCCTCATTTATGCGTTAACATGCCAATAAGCAAGAGTCTTTAATGATAACTTTAACATATAGACTCCTTGATATTTGAATAAATTGCCGACTGATGGTGCTTGGTCATACACAAAGGTTACTAACTGTATTTGTACAAATTTAAGGCATTAGGAACTTTCATCTTGGAGTGTGATCTAGGGTAAAAATTTGCTGATAAGTTGCTATCGACAGAGGACTCTGCTCGAATGACATTGAGGATTGATAGAGCTTGATGCTGCTCTTGGTTTTGATGGTTGTTTGGTAAGCTTATTTCTTTTATATATATATCTGATATTTTACCAGCCAACTTATTTTATAAATATCTAATATTAAAAACCCTGATCTTTATTTTAATAATTTGACCAATCTCACTAAATGATTTAAAGTAACTGAATAAATTTACTTTTTTGTGATTTGTCCGTGAAAGAACTGTACCACAAGTATAATTTCCAGTAATAATTTGTTTGTATACTTAACATTTGGTAATTTTTATTTTCTGATAGGTCTAAATTCAAAATGGCACGAAACAGGTGATCAAGGAGCTAGATGAAGGGACCCTCAGTATGAAAGTTGGAGGGGAGATGCCGACTCTACATCGCGGTATGATCAGTGGCCAATAATAGTCATGAGAGATGATCATCAGATACGAATAGTAGAAATGTAGTTTATACAGAAGTTATAAAAACTGATTTATGGTAATTCTATTTTAGGTCTTATCTTTGTTGTTATTATGATTTTCAATATAAACTTTATAAAGTTTTTCTTTTACAACGGATTGACCCATAATTTTCTTGGCAAATGCAACAAAACTTATGCATCCTCCTCACAATACTTTTACAGTATTTCCACTTTAGTGTTCAAATACTTATCAAAAATTTTAGTTTAGTCCTACGCTTTCCATCTGTTTTAATTTCGTCCGCTGTATCAATATTTCAATTTGCATTCATCCGCTGTATGGATATTTCAATTTGCAAACTGGAATAAACCTTTTAATTTTCGTAACGAAAGAGATTGGGATCGCCTTTTAAAAATAGGGTGTAATATTATAATTCAATAATATGTTTCCAGTGGTTGGTTATGACTGATTCAATATTTACTTAATCTTGTGACCATTTTTTTTTTTTTTAATATTTGCTTTGAAATGGTGTACTTTTATTATACAGTCCAATCATGGGAAACCAATATTTTTGGGGGTAGTTCTACGGTCCATCGAAGTTGTACTTAGTGAACATACATCAAATTAAGATGTACTAATTATTAATCATTAGATTAGTCATACATCTTAATATAATATATTGTACTACATCATGACCGTTAATAGATGTACAATAAAAAATAAGAATGTACAACATAATTTAAATTTATTTAAATAAATATTTATTGAATTACCAATATATCCTTATAAATTAAGTAAGAAAAAACATAATTATTCTTATTATAGATTCTTAACCAATTATCCTTACAAAATAACAATTTCTATTATATTATTACACACTTTCTTCCTTTCTTCCCCGTTCTTCTCCAAGAACCCTATTCTTCCCCTCTCCCGTTGCACATCCCCCTTTTCTTTCCCACGTTCTTTTTGTCCAGAGGAAGAAAATCCCATCGAAAGTGTAAGTGCTAGTTACGCTAGGTTTTGACCAATGTTTTAAGTGGCGAAAAATTATATGAAACAACCGGAAGGTTTTACTTTTTCACAGTGAAGTTACTTTAGAAAATGTACCTTTTTTTATACATTTTCACAGTAAAGTTACTTCAGAAAGGGCGACTGAATTATAAAAGTTCTGTATTTGGGACTGCTGTGTGAGCTGAATGAGGTACATATACTTGTGCTTTTTTATTTCTTACATTTCTGCTATATTTGACAAAATGAGAAACAGGTGTAAACTTGTTTTTGTATATGAATTACAAAATGAGAAACAGGTGTAAACTTATTTGAATTACAAATAAGAATAAGTATATGACAAAATGATTAAAATCTATATAAGTAATTGGCTTCTTTTTGTATTGTCAATATAGTTTTTTGTATAGTTTTGTAGTAAATGTATGATATGGTATACACAATGGTGTAAACTTGTGCGACAGAAACAGGTGCTTTTTGCAATAGCAACTGCTTACCTGGTACATTCTCTTGCGTTATCCGTCTTAAGCACCATGAAGAGCCGCGGCGAAAGTGATGAGGACTGTGCTGATCATATTTGACATGGTAGTGATATGGTATCAAATGGTTGACAGTTAGTTTGGTAGCGAATGGAATTTTGTTTACTTCAGCTCAATTCTTGTAAAGAGAGAATTATAAATACTACCTATGAGGTTTATTCAAATTACAAAAGGACCCTGTCATGTTTTAAAATTACAAACATCCCCCTGCATTCATTTCGCTGCCCCTGCTTGAGAATCAACCTTGTAGCTATAGGGTTCCTACCGTTTTTGAGCGGTCTAGCGGGAAGGAAAAGCGGGTTAGTTGTTTGGCTACAAAGCTGGTCTTCTTGGTTGTAGTTGTTAGATTCCATATTTCATTCACATGTGATGAGTTGATAAATCTGACGGCTGACCTCAACTGATATAGCAGGTTAGTTTGTTGTTTTAGTTTTCAAGCATGCTGCCCCTGTTTTGTAACTTCTAAGATATTGCTAGACATTATAATTTCTCTGTCATGTATAACTTCTAAGATTGTTGTTTTGTAAAACTGTTGCTTTTGTTTTGTTTAGTAAACTCTTATCACATTCTTTCGTTCTTTCTTAGTTTCTTTGTTATCTTACATTATTATTGCTTTGAAATTATTGCATATTTGAAGATAATCGATGAAGAATCAGCGACTATTGAGTGACTGACATGTGTTTAAAAGGTTAGGATTCTGATTTTCTGTTCCGTTCTGCTTTTCTGTTAAATTCTGCACTTTGCTATTATGTTCTTGCTAAGTTTTACTATTTTGTTTTAATTTTCAGATTATGCTTTTCCATTTTGTTGTGGTTCTGCTCATGCTGCTGTTTGCGTTGCTGTGTTGGAAATTTGAGAAACTCACCACTGTTCTGGAAATTGGAAGTTGCTGTCGAAATTTGGAAATATTGTTTCTTGGACGTTTTGTTTTTATTTTAATGAAATGTAATCGTGATTCTAGAATTTGTACTTTAAATTTCTCGTGTTTGTTATTCTGAACTTGGACTTTGAAGTAATTTGTGAACTTGATTTTGAATGTGGATGTTTAATTTGGACTATATATATGCTGTGCTTCCTTTTTTACTTTGAAGTAATGTGTTCGTTATGTTTGGACTATATATATATATATATATATATATGCTGTGCTCCCTTTTTTATGTCTGCGTTCTTGGGAGATCAGTTACTTTTTCACTGATAATTATTAGTCAAGCAAGTATAGTTTATTTTACTGAATATGCCTTGTTGTCTTAGTTGTGAATGTCTACCAAATTCTCTCTCATATGACCACCCAAGATTTGACTAAATTCACATCCAAATGTTTGTTTAAATGATTCTCTCTAAAATGAATATCCAACAATCATGATGCATAAAACCGCCCTTAGTATAATGTGTATTCTCATGCTAGGTCAACATGGCCAGTCGAAAGCTGAACCACTGTGAGTGTTATTTCTAACAAGGTTTTTTGTTTTATAATTGCAATCAGGTCCTTATCACTCGAACATTTCTCAAGAGTGAAGAAGAGTTATCTAAATGAGCCTCCGCCTCTCGACTCCAAACGGCCTCTCTCCCTCACTATTCGAAATCTTTGAACACCGACGCCTTGACCGCCGCGATGGCGATGGAGCAGACCTTCATTATGATTAAGCCTGATGGTGTTCAAAGAGGCCTGGTTGGTGAGATTATGTTCGCTATATTTTTAACCAATCCGCAAGTGTACGGAAAATATGTAGAAAGCGGCGAGCAAGGTCGTATTTCACAGAGACTATATATTTTTATTGTGTTGAGTATTAGATTATAGTGTTCTCGACTTTATCTAGACGATCGAAAGGTAAAGTGGACGATTAATGAAATAACATACAATAATCACAATAAATTAAAACGATTGAAAATATCCGAATGGAAGCGAATTGCAAGAGTTCAGAAAGGTAGATTCCAAGGCTAGGTTTCCGTTGATTACTAAATTTAGTCGGGATTGGTGTCAAAAGGTTCTAAGTGCGTTTCTAAAACGACGATCACAACAATATTCTAAAGTCCCTCTCGAGATGCATTAAAACGTAGATTAAACAACTTATAACAACGTCTCCGTTTACTATAAATTATCTAACTCCAAAATGTTCATAAGATTTAGATATCATCATAGTTCATCACCGATTTCTCAATCTCGTAATTTACTACGTCAAATACTCGAAACCTATTATTGCCCTCTTCTCTCGAATTATGAGCAATAAAGTTTAACATGTAAAAACATTGATCAAGTGTCTAAACATGAATCAAACCAAGTATTTGATAAAGAAATCACACTAGATAAATATAATTATCAATCCCTTAAAATCATAGTAAATCAACGTACTCCCATGCCCGGAATCTAAAGAGTTTAGCCGGACATGGAATTGAAAGGAAGATAGATAATCATCATGTTCATGCTAATAAAAACAACAAAATGAAGAAAAGATAGGAAGAAGATAAAACTCGTGGTGTGTCTTGATCGATCCCGGTTGAAACCTTCAAATGTTCTTGAAGTGTTCTTCAAGAATTTCTTCAAAACCTCCTCTTTTTGGAATCAAAGTCACTTGATCTTTTGTTATTTTCTCTCTCTAATCTCCCAATCTTCAGCATATCCCCTATCATGCCCTATATATCCCTTTTATAAAGATAAAACATTCACTTTTTCCACAAAAATCTCTCAAAAATGTCAAAAGGAGATATTTCCACCGAAAAGTGACACGGCCCGTGTCATAGTATGCTCAAAAGCCCAAAAACCTGCTGGACAGGGGACTCGACCGTGTCAAATGACACGGCCGAGCAAATGACACGACCGTGTCAAATGACACGGCCCGTGTCATACTCGTCAAAATAAGCACGAAAGGCCTGGGAGATAGACCCGACCGTGTCGATATGGCACGACCGGGATAATGACACGGCCGGGCTCGTGTTGACTCGTTTTGACACCGTTTTGACTCCTTTTTAAGCCCGATCTCTCGTTTCCGCATTGCTTGATATGTATTGGGTTTGGAGACTTCGTTCTTGCTTGATTTATGTCCATAAAGTACCTATAAAATCAATAAAACGTACCCAAGCGTGATCGAGTCCAATAAACATAATACGAGTATAAACGACACAGTTCTACACATTTTAGGATCTTAAAACCCGGAAAATCGATGTAAATATATGTGTAAAAATGAGTGTTATCAAAATCCCCCAAACTTGAACGTTGATCGTCCCGAGCAATGCACTTTAAAATAACCACTCTTAAGTGAACTCGTCCCTCAACATACCTCAAAGGATCATTTTGAAAATTTATCAATACGCCTCAAGAAATAAATAAGTCGAGTTCTATAAAGTATTCAAATCTCGGGGGTGCTTCCTTAACATCATAGCTAATACTTGAATAATACGAACCTCGTCGGTCAAGTGTATTCCCTCACTCTCAAAGTGTATAAGGGGATAAGTAACGCTCAAAACTCATTCAATGAAATAAGAATCCCCATAGGCTTGCCAATCGTCTACATCTCTACCACTAGTTGTGCATGCAAATTTGGTGAATCAAAAAGGACTTTAATGGTTGTAATGTAGGCTTTTTGGTCGGGGTAGGATACATATGGCTTAAAGTGACTTGACTTGAGCAAATTAGAACATTATCTCCTCAATCACTTCGCTCAATTAGAAGCTCAATAATCCCTTAGGATTTTGTTTCTTTCAACCCCTTGATTTGAATATCATGGCACTAAGCAGTTTTGAAAGTGAAAATCACAACCTTATTCCTCCTTATTGCTTCATACATCTCGTTTCTTTTGTGTCCACCATTTTTTTTTATTGTGGTGGACAACATCATCATTAAATCACACCAATCCTCCTTCAAATTATTTTGATAATTCATTGCATTTTGAACCAACAATCTTCCCAATTGCTACCACATCTTTTCATTCTTTTGCCAATTTGTTCTAAATAGCTCAAGTCTAGGGACAAAAGTTTATAATGAAACGGAAAGCTCATAATGTGGTTAACAAGAAATAGGCTTTAAGCTCAATCGGGCTAACTAGGGAAACAAATTTTTCGGGTTGGCCAAAAGGTTTGAAAGGTTGTCA
Organism: Orobanche coerulescens; assembly: GCA_033398695.1. Lineage (NCBI taxonomy): Eukaryota > Viridiplantae > Streptophyta > Magnoliopsida > Lamiales > Orobanchaceae > Orobanche > Orobanche coerulescens. The sequence goes on along the minus strand of CM065816.1, from coordinate 109,734,479 downwards.
AATAAAAATTGCCTTAAATCATTTTCACTAATTTGCAAGCACACTCGTAGTTTCGAATAAGATACCAGGGCAAGTTCTAGAGTCTTAAAACATGAATGGAACACTCGACAATGAAACTTGCATATTTAATGATGAAGGCTCAAAAGCTCACAAGTTAGATTTGTTCATATTTCCAAGAGATTAGGCTATTTATTCAATTTCACACCCTTTTGATTATTGTACAATTTTTCCTCTTCAAATTATCCTCGATTTGTATGTCAAAATAACAAAATAAATCCCGAGGCATCCAAGACAAGAGTTCATTCTTTCGAGTTTCATCAAAGTTCATCATCATCAAAACACACCAAGTTCGAAAAAAACACACACCAAAATGAAACACACCAAAGTAAACAATTCAAACCAAAACATAAAACAAAATCCAAACACACCAAAGTAAACAATTCAAATAAAAACATAAAACAAAATCCAAACACACCAAAGTAAACAATTCAAACAAAAAATGTAGGTATTTCTTGACCCAATATCTCCCCCCAAACTTGAATTAAAGATTATGCACACAAAAAGGGGTATAGTATTTAAACAACGAAAAACCTTGGGTCAAGAAATACTTACAACCGGTCCTAATGACTTGGCGGAGGATAATGCCCTTGTTGGACATGCCAATCTTCCATTCGTTGTAAAATTGCTTGCATCCCGGCTAGTGTTTCACGGGTCTCCTCTCGGAAAGCCTCGAACTCTTCACGAGATACGGAACTTCTTGATTCGGCTTGTCTCGACGACTCGGGCCGATCTCTCCTTCTTTCTTCTTCCTCCCCCGATTCTCTTTCTTCTTCCGGGCCTCTTTCATACTCGAATTCCTCCTCCATTCTCTCCTCTCTCTTCTTCTCTCATCCTCTTGTTTTCATCCTCAAACTCCGTACGCCTAGGACGGACATTACGGGCAACATATCTTTCACTCGGGGAAATTAATCCAGCTGCCTCCCGGGCCAATTTGTGCGCTTCCGTGGACATTTGTAAATTTCCTATGTCCCGAATACTAGAAATAGTTGTCAGAGTTGTATTCGGGAGTAGGAAGTGATCACCGTCATTCTGGAGAAAAATAACTCGGGAGTCGTAGTCCAGGATATTCATCAACTTCATGACTTGGATTGATAGAAGCATATTTCGGGAGGAGTTCGGTTTTGTAGAGGTACGTCAAGATGAAGTGCGATAGGGGTAATTAAACCCCTATCCAAATTTCCCTCTCGGTTTAGTAGCAACGTCCTCGAAATGGTCCATAATAATAGCTCCGGTTATGGATTTGTTCCGTCAGTATATGAGCTAGGACATAAAGTTCTCGCCGAGTTATCGGCCCCGCTTTCTTTCCGCCCAAAGATAGTGCTTGCGATGACTTTGTGTAAATAGCGGAGAATAGGATTACGAAGAGATGATCCTTTCGCCGATTTGGGAATGTAGGGACGTGCACCGCTCCCGGTACTCAATCATTGTCCTCCAGTAAGTCTCACACTCAAACCGATTGATTCGGTATTCTCCGTGTCTTCGAGCGTCATATATAGTATCCAATTCGCCCGGACCCAATTTTTCGTTTTTGTTGTTGAGCCGAAATTCCAAGGCGGTCGGCTCATGCGTAATCGGGTCTCTCTTAACGGAGAGTGTGCTAAGAAATTCCAGTGTGAGACATCGGTAAGTGGGCCAATGTTGAGTCATTAGCGTCGTCCAGCTTATTCGTCCGAGTAGCCGCATAACATCTTCTTTTATCCCCATCGCAGTCATGCATTCATCGTCCGGCCATCGCGTGGGGAGCATTTTTTTCTGTCCAATGTCTCCCATCGTGCTAGGCGACTCGGCGGAAGCTCAATTCCATATGTCTCGGGCGTCTCGACAGCCCCTTGAGTAGGTATTCTCTCTGGTTGTTCGATTTCTGTTGCAGGCCTTCCTCTTCCTCGTTGAGTTGCGCCTCGTCCTTGGGCATTTCCTCGTCCTCGTTGAGCATTTCCTCGTCCTCTGGCCATTTTCCTACAAGAGAATTATCAATTATCACTTATTCACACAAGCTCCGAATCACTATTTTTCGATAATACACGTACCCCCACAATATGTGTTTTCTTCAAAATATCCCAACCATAAATTTCAACCCCAAATGTATGTAAAATCCCAAACATGTAATGACATCAATCATATATATCCATCATGTATGATAATCACCAACAAAAATTTCAACTCCTTTTAATTCATGATAAATTTCCCAAAATCTCAAAAATATAATCCATTCAAGAACCCTAAGTTGCTCAATAAATCATGTTCCACATAATTTGAATGCAATGAATAATTAAACCTTCCAAAATCGTGAATCATACCTTGAAGTTGGAGTGAAAATTAAAGAAAAAACTCAGAAAAAATCGCGACCCAACCCGGATGTATTCGTCCGATTCTCACCCTTGAAGCTTTAGGATTGTGGGATAATGATGAGCACTTTGTTTTTATGTGAGATTTGACACAATTTTTGCCTGATTTTGCCGGATTTGATGAGATTCGGGACTAGGGTTTATGACTTGGGGAGGAGGAAAGTTTTGGGGAAGAAGATGAAGTGAATCGGCCGTACATCACCTTTTTATACCCCCCGATCGACACGGCCCGTGTCAAATGACATGGCCCGTGTCATACCTGCTTCGTTTGTAAGCTTTTGCCGCTGTCCAACTGACCCGGCCGTGTCAAATGACACGGCCCGTGCCGTACTATGCCAGAAAGTGAAAATTGACCTGAGTGCTTGACTCGACCGTGTCATATGACACGGCCCGTGTCATACCTTCTTGGATTCTTCAATTCGACTGGTTAACGGACCCGACCGTGTCATATGACACGGCCCGTGCCGTACTACGCCAGAAAGTGAATTTCGACTGGTTGCACGACCCGACCGTGTCATTTGACACGGCCCGTGCCATGCTGTCCTGGAAAACGCAGTTTTGTCCTCGGTGTGTTTTTCCTGCGATTTGAACACCAAAATTTGAACCGGTTAGTTATACAACAAAAAAAAATACAACAAAATGCGAAAAAAATTTAAAACATGCAAATAAAATTTATTGGGTTGCCTCCCAACTAGCGCTAAGTTTAACGTCTTCAGCCGGACGTTTTCATCTGAAAGTCTTTTATGGCTCGATTAAAGTTATTGCGGATACGGCTTCCTTTTGATAGGGATGATAGTAATGTTTGACTCGTTGACCGTTAACTTTAAATAGCTCTCCGTCTCTGCTCATGAGCTCGACTATTCCAGGTGGAAGTACTTTCTTAATCACGAATGGACCCAACCATCTTGATTTCAATTTTCCGGGGAACAATTTCAGTCTTGAATTATAGAGAAGTACTTGTTGTCCCGGCATAAATTCACGTTTAATGATCATCTTATCATGCCATCTTTTAGACCTTTCTTTGTAAATTCGAGAATTTTCGTAGCATTCATCCCGAAATTCTTCCAATTCATTTAACTCTAGCAATCTTTTCTTTCCGTGGCCTCAAAATCTAAGTTTATTCTTTTCACCGCCCACATCGCTCTATGCTCCAATTCCAAAGGTAGGTGACATGATTTCCCAAAAATGAGTTGATAGGCGATGTTCCCAAAGGAGTTTTATAGCCGTACGATAAGCCCAAAGTGCATCATCGAGCTTGGATGACCAATCTTTCCGAGATGTATTCACCGTCTTTTCCAAGATTAGCTTGATCTCTTTGTTGGCGCCGGCTTGTCCATTTGCTTGTGGATGATAGGCCAATGATTTTTTGATCGGACCCCATATTTACGAAGAAGTTTATCCATGATTTTGTTGACAAAATGCGATCCCGGCCACCGATTAATGCTCTTGGAGTTAGAATCGGCAAAAGATGTTCTTCTTTAAAAATTTCATTACTACTTGAGCATCATTTGTTGGAGAACAAATTGCCTCGACCCATCGAGATACGTACTCGACCGCTAGGAGAATGTACTTATTTCCGAATGATGATGAGAATGGACCCATGAAGTCGATACCCCAAACGTCAAATAGTTCAACCTCAATTACGTTGGTTAGGGGCATCTCATGACGTCTTGAAATATTTCCTACTCGTTGGCATCTATCGCATTGTTGAATAAAGAGATAGCAATCTTTGTATAGCGTAGGCCAATAAAATCTGCTTTGCAACACTTTTGCAGCTGTCCGTGTTGCTCCGAAATGTCCTCCGGTTGGGGATGAATGACATTGTTGAAGAATTTCATCCCATTCCTCTTGTGGTACACATATCCTCACGATCATGTCGGCACATCTCTTAAAAAGTAATGGATCATCCCACATATAGAACTTAATATCATGTAGGAATTTCTTCTTTTGGTAATGAGATAAATCCGGGTAGCACACTGCGACCAAAAATTAACAATGTCAAGAAACCACGGAAATTTAGCTTCTACCATAAAGAGCCGCTCGTCCTAAAATTCTTCTTTAATCCCTTCGATCTCGGTTCCTCCTCCTTTTTGTACTCGAGGCGAGATAGGTGGTCGGCTACCACGTTTTCACATCCTTTCTGTCTCGGACTTCCACGTCAAATTCTTGTAAAAGAAGAATCCATCGAATTAGGCGAGGTTTAGAGTCTTTCTTCTCAAACAAGTATTTAATAGCTGCGTGATCCGTGTGTACTATCGTCTTTGTCCCAATTAAGTATGATCGGAACTTATCAAAAGCAAATACTACGGCAAGCATTTCCTTCTCCGTTGTTGTGTAATTTTGTTGGGCTCCGTCCAATGTTTTGCTTGCATAATAAATAGCCCGAAAGAGTTTTTCACGACGTTGTCCCAACACAGCACCGACCGCATAATCACTTGCATCACACATGATCTCAAAAGGTTGAGACCAATCCGGTACCACGAGGATAGGAGCACTCACTAATGCCTTCTTTAGAGTCTCAAATGCCTGCAAACATTCGTTAGAAAGAATGAAAGAGGTGTCTTTTTCTAGCAATTTACTCAAAGGTTTAGTGGTTTTTGAAAAGTCTTTTATGAATCTCCTATAAAAACCCGCGTGTCCAAGGAAGCTCCTAATTGCTTTTTCATTCTTTGGTGGGGGAAGTTTCTCAATGGCGACAATTTTCGCCCTATCAACCTCCAAACCGGCGGCGGACACTCGATGGCCTAGGACAATTCCTTCTTGCACCATAAAGTGGCATTTCTCCCAATTCAACACGAGATTAGTGTCTTCACATCGCTGCAAAACTAAAGTAAGATTATGCAAGCAATGATCAAATGAATTTCCAAACACCGAAAAATCATCCATGAAAACTTCCATTATATTTTCGATCAAACCGTGAAATATAGCCATCATACAACGTTGAAATGTGGTCGAGCATTACATAAACCAAACGGCATTCGACGATAAGCATAAATTCCATAAGGACATGTAAAGGCCGTTTTCTTGATCTTAGGTGTTATATAGATTTGATTATATCCGAATATCCATCAAGAAAACGAAAAATTCATGCCCCGCCAATCTATCAAGCATTTGATCAATGAAGGGAAGAGGAAAATGGTCTTTGCGAGTAGCCGCATTTAAAGCCCTATAGTCTATACATACTCGCCATCCTGTAACTACTCTCATAGCAATTAATTCATCTTTTTCGTCTTTGGTTACGGTCATCCCTCCATTTTTTGACACCACTTGAGTAGGACTTACCCACTCACTATCGGAAATTGGATATATCATCCCGACATCTAAAAGTTTTAATACTTCCTTTTTCACCACTTCTTTCATTATGGGATTAAGTCTCCGTTGGTTTTGCACTTTAGGTTTAAAATTTTCTTCTAGCAAAATCCTATGCATGCATATGGAGGGACTAATCCCCTTCAAATCTGAGATAGACCACCCTATAGCCGACTTATGTGCTCTCAATACACGAAGCAATTTATCTAGTTGAGTGGATGAAAGTGAAGAGGATACAATTACCGGATTGGATTTGTTATCATCCAGAAATGCATACTTGAGGTGTTCCGGGAGGGTTTTAAGGTCCAAGTTTGGTTGAGATGAATCCGATTGAGATGAAATGGACCCCAAATTTTTGTCCATGTCGTTGGACACGTTTGATTCGTCCGTCAGCTTGATTTCTGCAACTACTTCATGCTCCCTTTCTTCTAAATCATCGAACGTATTGCTTTGCGTTTTTTCCTGTAGAGAATTCAATTCAGAAACGTAATCAAACAAGTCAGAATCGTCAAACTCCAAAGTTGAATCACTAGAAAAACATGAATTCGTAAGAGCGAACTCTAATGGATCCGACGATAATGAGTGTAGGATTTTTTTCTTTCCATACGAGCTTATATGGTCAATAACATTGCAATATTCCGTATTATCATGAAATTTCATAGCTTTGAAAATAGAAAATAGAACATGCTAAATCGTTAACACGTAGTGTTAATTCTCCCCTTTCAACATCAATAAGAGCCTTTCCGTTGCTAGAAATGGACGTCCAAGGATAAGTGGTAAATCTCCGTCTTCTTCCATATCAAGGACAACAAAATCCGCTGGAAAAATAAACTTGTCGACTTTTACAAGCACATCTTCAACAATCCCCTTGGGATGTGTTATGGATCGATCCGCCAATTGTAGCATAACCGTTGTGGTTTTCATTTCTCCGCCACCTAATTTCCTGAAAATAGATAACGGCATGAGGTTAATCGAAGCACCTAAATCACACAAAGCTTTATCGAATGAGACGTTTCCAATAGTGCATGGAACGGTAAAGCTTCCGGGATCCTTAAGCTTTTGAGGCAATTTGCGTTGGATAATAGCGCTACATTCTTGGTTAGTTTAACCATCTCATGATCTTCCATCTTTCTTTTTCTTGACATCACATCCTTCAAGAACTTTGCGTAGTTAGGCATTTGTTCCAAAGCTTCTGCAAAAGGAATATTGATATTAATTTTCTTGAAGATGTCTAAAAATTTTGCGAATTGTGCATCTAACTTTTTCTTTTTGAAACGTTGAGGGAAAGGTAGAGGAACGTTAGGAGTAGAGTTAGAAGATATTTTAAGCTTCTCAGCCCCCTTAGTTGTATCATGCTTCCCTTCTTCCTTTTCAATTTCGAATTGATCCTCCTTGACTTCCTCACTTGGCATCTTTGGCCCTTCATAATTCGTTCCACTTCTTAAGGTGATCGCAGCACGACTCTTTGGGATTCACTTGGTATTGCTTGGAAATTGTCCCGTTGATGTTGACTCGACTACTTTAGCTAATTGTCGAATTTGAGTTTGAGATTTTTCATTTGAGCTCCCATGGTGGTAGCTAGTTGAGTGACATGGCCTTCGATTTTGTCTAATTTCTCCTCGTCTCGACTAAATCGACTTTTCGTCTCCATCATGAAGGTAGCTAGAATATTCTCGAGATTCGACGTCGGTTTTGATTCTTCAATTATCTCCCCATTCGATACCTTGAATCCGGCCGGTGGTTGCAAAGCATTCTTTGGATTGGCATAGCTAAAATTTTCATGATTTCGATTTGAGGGATGGTAGAAGCCCGGTGGTGGATTATTTCGGTAATTGTTGTAACTCCGATTATTAATGTAGTGTGCCTCTTCCAATGGATCGGATGGTAGTGAACTTGAACTTCCTTGAGAAACTCCCTTCGAATCACCTCCTTTTGTTAGAGCCCCCAATTGAGTAGTTAGCATCGTCATTTGTGCGGTTAATGCCTTTATAAGATCCGAATCGGATATCTCAGCCACCCTTCTAATATTTGATCTTTCCGTTGGCCATTGATAGCTATTCATAGCCATTTCTTCGATCAATCCATACGCTTCTTCAGCACTTCTTGCTAGCAGTGCCCCTCCCGCGGAAGCATCAATAAAATTCCTTGTTTCCCCCATAAGACCATTGTAGAAGAAACACATTTGTTGGTCTTCGGGGAAACCATGTCGAGGAAACGTTCCCAAGCTTCATATAATGGTTCGGAATCCAATTGATGAAATTGAGTAATCTCACCCTTTAGCTTCATCGTCTTGTTTGGTGGGAAAAATTTGAACAAAAATTTTTCGCTCAATTCTTCCCATGTCTTTATACTTCCGGGAGCTAAAGTTCCAAGCCAATTTCTTGCTTTCTCCCTCAAAGAGAATGGAAACAATCGTAAGCGTATAGCATCATCCGAGACTCCGTTCATTTTGATAGTATCACATATTTGCATGAAATGAGTGAGATGTGCATGTGGATCTTCGACAGCAAATCCTCCAAATTGATTTTGTTGAACCATTGAAATTAAGGCCGGCTTCAACTCAAAATTATTAGCGTTGATGGGGACATGAGTGATTCCTCCAAAGTTTCGGTCGAGTTTCGGTCGGAATCCATCCCGAATTGATTGCACCCTAGTTGGTGGAATTTCCATCCTTCTGCCCTCGTTGTCTTGGATTACTGCATTCTCGTTTGCGTTGCCCCTTTCTACGTTGTCTCCTGCTCTCTCCATGTCTTCAAAAAGATCCCTTCTTAGTTTCCTCGAGGTAGCACTTGTTCTTCGGGCAAATGCTTCTACTTAGGGATGAAAGTTTCTAACGGCACTCGAGATGAACGAGTGTTCATGCACTCCCGAGTAGAAATTGTATGAGTTAAGTAACAAATAAGAAAATGTCTAAAGTAAGACTAAAAACACTAATCGTAATATCAACACAAAAATTAATTTAGTCCCGACAACGGCGCCAAAAACTTGTTCGCTATATTTTTAACCAATCCGCAAGTGTACGGAAAATATGTAGAAAGCGGCGAGCAAGGTCGTATTCCATGAGACTATATTTTTATTGTGTTGAGTATTAGATTATAGTGTTCTCGACTTTATCTAGACGATCGAAAGGTAAAGTGGACGATTAATGAAATAACATACAATAATCACAATAAATTAAAACGATTGAAAATATCCGAATGGAAGCGAATTGCAAGAGTTTAGAAAGGTAGATTCCAAGGCTAGGTTTCCGTTGATTACTAAATTTAGTCGGGATTGGTGTCAAAAGGTTCTAAGTGCGTTTCTAAAGCAGCGATCACAACAATATTCTAAAGTCCCTCTCGAGATGCATTAAAACGTAGATTAAACAACTTATAACAACGTCTCCGTTTACTATAAATTATCTAACTCCAAAATGTTCATAAGATTTAGATATCATCATAGTTCATCACCGATTTCTCAATCTCGTAATTTACTACGTCAAATACTAAACCTATTAATGCCCTCTTCTCTCGAATTATGAGCAATAAAGTTTAACATGTAAAAACATTGATCAAGTGTCTAAACATGAATCAAACCAAGTATTTGATAAAGAAATCACACTAGATAAATATAATTATCAATCCCTTAAAATCATAGTAAATCAACGTACTCCCATGCCCTAATCTAAAGAGTTTAGCCGGACATGGAATTGAAAGGAAGATAGATAATCATCATGTTCATGCTAATAAAAACAACAAAATGAAGAAAAGATAGGAAGAAGATAAAACTCGTGGTGTGTCTTGATCGATCCCGGTTGAAACCTTCAAATGTTCTTGAAGTGTTCTTCAAGAATTTCTTCAAAACCTCCTCTTTTTGGAATCAAAGTCACTTGATCTTTTGTTATTTTCTCTCTCTAATCTCCCAATCTTCAGCATATCCCCTATCATGCCCCATATATCCCTTTTATAAAGATAAAACATTCACTTTTTCCACAAAAATCTCTCAAAAATGTCAAAAGGAGATATTTCCACCGAAAAGTGACACGGCCCGTGTCAAATGACACGGCCCGTGTCATAGTATGCTCAAAAGCCCAAAAACCTGCTGGACAGGGGACTCGACCGTGTCAAATGACACGGCCGAGCAAATGACACGACCGTGTCAAATGACACGGCCCGTGTCATACTCGTCAAAATAAGCACGAAAGGCCTGGGAGATAGACCCGACCGTGTCGATATGGCACGGCCGGGATAATGACACGGCCCGTGTCATTTGACACGGCCGGGCTCGTGTTGACTCGTTTTGACACCGTTTTGACTCCTTTTTAAGCCCGATCTCTCGTTTCCGCATTGCTTGATATGTATTGGGGTTGGAGACTTCGTTCTTGCTTGATTTATGTCCATAAAGTACCTATAAAATCAATAAAACGTACCCAAGCGTGATCGAGTCCAATAAACATAATACGAGTATAAACGACACAGTTCTACACATTTTAGGATCTTAAAACCCGGAAAATCGATGTAAATATATGTGTAAAAATGAGTGTTATCAGATTATTGGCAGGTTTGAAAAGAAAGGTTTCACTTTGAAAGGCCTGAAATTTATTACTGTGGATAGCTACTTCGCTGAGAAGCACTATGCTGATTTATCTGCAAAGCCCTTCTTCAATGGGCTTGTTGAGTACATCATTTCTGGCCCCGTTGTCGCTATGGTTTGGGAGGGTAAGAATGTGGTAACTACAGGGAGGAAGATCATTGGAGCCACCAACCCTGCCGAGTCAGCTCCACGAACTATCTGTTGTGATTATGCTATTGATATCGGCAGAAATGTCATTCACGGCAGCGATGCAATTGAGAGCGCAAGAAAGGAGATTGCTCTGTGGTTCCCAGAAGATGTTGCTGAATGGAGGAGCAGCCTTCACTCATGGATCTACGAGTGAATTTTGAATCGAACCCTATGATGATACTCCCCCGATTATGGGGTGTCACAATACTTCTATTTACCAATAATCGTGAGGTGTTATAATGTCTTATTTTCGAGTTAATTTTGTATTGCATGTTTTAGTTCATTGGATATTTGAGTATGTTGGTGCTTTCAATTGTGTTGAGTTGCATTTTCTACTTGAAAAAAAAGAAAAAAAAAAGAGTTATCTAAATGTAGATGGTCCATTATGTTCGGAGAACTGGAGGTTCCAGCAGAGGTTTTAGCAGATGGAATTCTTTGTTGCCGTGCTCCACTTCACACACCTGGAGTTGTCCCTTTTTATGTTACTTGTTCCAAGAGAGGTTTCATGTGCAATGTTTCAACGGAAAAAATTTGCAGTAAAATTGGGGGTTTCTATGAAAAAAATCTGCAGTAAAATTAGGGATGCAATAAACTTGGGAAGAAACCCTCGATTTGATTCATCTTATATATATATATATATATATATATATATATATATATGTGTGTGTGTGTGTGTGTGTGTGTGATATCAAAACTGCAGATGCTAATTTCTAGCGAATTTGATAAACACGTTGTTGAGGGACGGACGAAAATCTTGCCTCCCGGATATGTTTTTTTTAGAGACCTCCCTGGAAATACATGTGAGATGACCGAAAAAAAATGGAGAGCGGTCCCTCCAGATCGTGGTTACCTCACGGCCGAAAATCTTGCCTGCCGAATATGTTTTTTTTTTTACAATCTCCCTGGAAATACTTGTGAGATGGCCGAAAAACAAAATGGAGAGCGGTCCCTCATCGTGGTTACCTCAACAGGTAAATGAGGTGGGCCGACATATTTTGTAAAGCTCTTAGTGGGCTTTGAGACTTTAATATGGAAAATATAAATATACATTAAAAAATACAAGTTATGAAAAAGTAGATGGGAACAAAATTTATGGTTTAATATATAATTCACAATTTCGATGGAAAATATAAATACGCATTAAAAATATAAGTTATGAAAAATTAGATGAGAATCAAATTTATGGTTTAATATATATAATTCACAATTTTGAATCAGCCATGTACAATTTCAACTATATACATATTTTTTAATCGATTATGTATATTTTCAATCGATCATACATGATTCACAATTTCAAATCGATTATGTATAATGTCAATAAATTGTGTACAATTTCAAGCCGATCATGTAAAGTTTCAAATTAATTATGTATAATTTCAAATTGATTATGTTTAGTTTCGACCAACTATGTACTCATGCAAATCAATTGTGTGTAATTTCAACTCGATCATGTATAATTTCGTATATAATTTTAGCAAATTATATATATATTGTTTAATTTCCAACAAATTATATATATATATATGTATATATATATATATATATTATACAAATTATGTATAATTTCAAAATCGATTATGTTTAGTTTGGACCGATTATGTACACTTGGAAATCAATTATGTGTAATTTCAAATCGACCATGTACAATTACAACTAATTACAAATAATTGCGATCAATTATGTATAATTTCAAATCGACCATGTACAATTACAACTATTTGTAAATAATTTCGAATTATGTACCATTACAAATCGATCGTGTACAATTTCAACAAAATATATATAATTTCGACCAATTATGTACGATTTCGACCCATTATGTGTAATTCCAAATCGATTATGTTCATTTTCGATCAATTATGTATAATTTCAAATTGATTATGTTCAATTTCGACCAATTATTTATAATTTCAAATCGATTATGTATATTTTCAACAATGTATGTACAATTTCAAATCGGTCATGTATAATTACAACTAATTAAAATAATCGTGATCAATTGTTTATAATTTCAAATCGATCATGTACTAATACAACTTAGTGTATATAATTTCGACCTGTTATGTACCATTTGGACCAATTATGTGCAATTTCAACTCGATCGTGTATAATTTCAAATATAATCTCAACAAATTATATACAGTCTGTTGCGATTGCACAATTTTGACCCATTATGTAAAATTTCAAATCGATTATGTATATTTTCAAATCGATTATGTACAATTTAAAATCATGTATTTTCAATTTTGACCAATTATGTACAATTTCAAATTGATTAAGTATATTTTCAAACCGATTAACTATAATTTCAATCGATTATGCTCAATTTCGACCAATTATGTACATTTCAAATCGATCATGTTCAATTTCAACATATTATATATAATTTTGACCAATTATGCATAATTAAGTAAAAATGAAATTCAACAAATAGGTAATCAACATTGACCAACAAATCGACTTGGCCTCAATTTTTACCCAAATAAAATGACTAACCAAGTAGTGTATGATTTTCCAATACGGCTAAATTTTGAACCCATATCAATTTGCCAGATGATAATCGCACAAATAAAAAACATAAGAAATAAATTTACAAATAAAAAACTCTACACTTTCTGATAAATCTCGCTCTCTCTAAGAAATTTCAAACTTTCGATCATGTACTATCACAACTTAGTGGAAATATTATTTCGACCTATTATGTACCATTTCGACCAATTATGTTTAATTTCAAATCAATCATGTACATTTTCAAATCGATTATGTGCAACATCGAATCGAGTATGTTCAATTTTGATCAATTCTATATACTCTCGACCAATTATGTTCACTCTCAACCGGTTATGTATAATTTCAAATCGATCAGGTACTATTACAACTTAGTGTAGACAATTTCGACCTATGTCGTAAATTCAAATCGATTATTTATGTTTTCGACCAATTATATATTTTTGATCTATTATGTACCATTTCGACCAATTATATTAATTTCAAATAGATCATGTACAACCACAACCAATTAAAAATACTTTCGACCAATTATGTACATAATCACAACTATGCTTTAATCGGTTTGAAAATGTACATAATCAATTTGAAATTGTGCATAATTGGTCGAAATTGAAAATAATCGATTTTAAATTGTACATAATCGATTTGAAAATGTACATAATCGATTTGAAATTTTACATAATGGGTTGAAATTGCACAATTTCAGCATACTGTATATAATTTGTTGAAATTATATTTGAAATTATACATGATCGAGTTGAAATTACACATAATTGATTTGAAAGTGTACATAATTGGTCGAAAATCAACATAATCGATTTGAATTATACATAATCGACTTGAAACTTTACATGACCAGCTTGAAATTGTACATAATTTGTTGAAATTATACATAATCGATTTGCAATTGTACATAATCGAATTGAAAATATACATAATCGATTCAAATTTGTGCATAATTGGTCGAAATTGAACATAATTGGTCAGAATTATGAATAATTAGTTGAATTTGTACATGGTCAATTTGAAATTTTACATATCGATTGGAAACTGTACATAACTATTGTCCAACCCGTCGACATTCGAAGAAAAATCACACTATGTTATATTTTATAACTATAAATAAAATAAAATAATTAATATTAGCTAGCTTCAGTCACCCGGTATCATTTACCATGACGAGTGGTAGTGAATCGAAATAATAAGGTTAGAGATGTGATTGTGTATAATAGATTTGAAATTAAAAATAATTAGTGGAAATGAAATAGGTCGAAATTATATGCACTAAGTTGTAGTGTACATGATCGATTTGAAATTATACATAATTGGCCGCAATTATTTATAATGAGTTGTAATTATACATGATCGATTTGAAATTATACATAATTGGTCGAAAATATTTGTAAGTTGTGATTGTACAGGATCGATTTGAAATTCAACATAATTAGTCGAGATGGTACATAATAGGTCGAAATTATATACAATAAGTTGTAAATAATACATGATCGATACAGAATTATACATAATTAGTTGAGATTGAACATAATTGGTCCAGAGTAAATATAATTAGCCAAAATTGAAGATGCTCGATTTGATGTTGCACATAATCGATTTGAAAATGTACATGATTGATTTGAAATTAAACATAATTGGTCGAAATGGTACATAATAGGTCGAAATAATATATACACTAAGTTGTAATAGTACACGATCGATTTGAAATTGAACATTATTGGTTGAAATTATTTATAATTAGTTGTAATTGTATCGATTTGAAATTGTACATAATTTGTTGAAATTATACGCAAGAGATTTACAATTATACATAATCGATTTGAAATTATAAATGTTTGATCGGAATTGAACATAATCGGTTTGAAATTATATATAATTGGTCGAAATTGAATATAATCGATTTGAAATTATACATAATTGGTTGAGACTGGACATAATTGGTCGAGAATAAACGTAATTGGCCGAAATTAATCATACTCGATTTGAAATTGCACATAATCGATTTTGAAAATATACATGATCGAGTTAAAATTACACATAATTGGTCGAAATGGTACATAACAGGTCAAAATTATATACACTAAGTTGTAATAGTACATGATCGATTTGAACTTATACATAATCGATCGTAATTATTTATAATTAGTTGTAATTGTAAATGACCGATTTGAAAGTGTACATAATTTGTTGAAATTATACATAATCGTTTTGCAATTGTACATAAACCGATTTGAAATTATACATAATTGGTCAAACTGAACATAATCGATTTGAAATTATACATAATGGGTCGAAATTGTATATATTTTGTCGAAATTACATACACTAAGTTATAATAGTACATGATCGATTTGAAATTATAGATAATTGGTCGAAATGGTACATAATATGTCGAAATTATCTACACTAAGTTGTAATACTACATGATCAATTTGAAATCTACTTTACTATTAAAAGAGAGTTGTACAAAACACATGTCTTTATGTGGATTTTTTGAATTAATTATCTTTTTTTTTTAAAAAAATACACTAACTCCTACCATTTGAATGAGAGTTAATAGGAACCAATTTTTTTTTCTTTTTTCTTTTTATTTTTCTCTCAATGTTTAGAAGTTAATAGTTTTATCGTCTTAATTCTATTTTTTATTATTAATATTTTAAATTAATCTTCTTTTTACGATATTTGATTTAACATTCATTAGGCATATATATAATTAAAATATTCCTTTTTGAATATAAATTGTTTTTGAATAATTATTATATTATATTTTGATTTTAAATCATGCTCTATTTGATATTGAGGAACATGCTGCTAATTTGTGCACTAAAAAATTTTTCCAAAAAATTCGTAAGAATATTTCGACCAATTAACTAGTGTATATAATTTCGACCAATTATGTATAATTTCACATCGATCATGTACAATTTCAACGAATTACTCTATATAATTTCGAACAATTATGTACAATTTAAAATGATTATGTACATATTCAGATCGATTATGTACAATTTCAAATCGAGTATGTTTAATCGATTATGTATAATCTCAACCAATTGTGTACAATTTCAAATGGATTATACATACTTTTAATTGATTATACATAATTTCAACAAAATATGTATAATTTCGACCCATTATGTATAAATCTACCTAATTATGTAAAACTCTATTTAAAAAAAAAATCCAAAAAAGAACAAGTAAAATAGATTTGAGAAATTAGTTGTGATGAGGTTTTCTTGAACTTGGCTAATTACAAGTATTGAAAATTATGACAAATACCACCAAATTTAAGTTTGGCATGAATTTTAATGAATAAAAATTACTAAAAATACCATAATGGCGCTTGAATTGTAATTAAGGAAGATTATCACAAGTGCCCCGCTTGGGTCGAAATGTAATTAAGGAAATTTGCTCCATATTTTATTAGAGGTTTGAATTTTGTAATTAAACAAAATACTAAAAATACATAAGTGGTTCTTGAATTGTAAGTAAGTTAAATTATCACAATTGCCCATTTTGGGACCAAATGTAATTAAGTAAACTTAGGATAGAAATGCCCCTCGTTCATGCGCGGGTTGAATTGTAGATATTAAAAATTATAAAACCTGACCCACAGTTAAGATTGGTTGACAGTTTAATTAAAAAAGTACAAAAACTACCCAAATTTAAGTAATACCTGAATTTGGCGTGAAGTGTAATTAAAAAAATTGATTTTCAAAAGCAATTTAGATTAAATTAATCATTACACAAACATGATCCGGGTACATAAATTTCGATCGTTTATAAATTGAAACTATAACAATATCACCCTACTTGCAAAACTCACTCAAATATACTTTTATGAACTTTAGATACATCATACGGTAAATTTAATTCATATAAGTGAAACTATAGCACATAATGCAATGATCCATGTCGAAATTTTTTTGTTGCTTCTCGACGGAAAGCAAACAAGCCGCGTACTAATAATTCACAATGGACACAATGCGCTTTGATGCATGTACCAATCCAATCGATTACCCATACCAATCCAGAACATTTTTTACCATCCTACATACAACATATTGTTTAGTGTATAATTTGATAAAATTTAACTTTTGGCAGATTAGATTGCCACAATAAGTTGATTTTTTTTTCTTTTTCCCTTTCTGCCACTGATAGTAACATACTTTCTTCTGTATACACATTCTGCCCTATCATCTAGTTTTGCCTTTTCCATATAAAAGATATATATTGGGTCCATGAACGGCTGGAGCCCTTAACACAATGTCCTTTTGGGATGAAACCTCAACGCGAGAACTGGGCTCAGTAAGCGTGGGCCTATTATCCATGCTGGGGACCAAGAGGCGAACAGGTCATGCTGGAAACTTACCTGTAGATCGGGGTGAGGCAGGGCCTCAGAGGGGTGCTCAGGACTGGGGACAACCCTCCTCTCCCATGGGGGAGTTTAGAAAAAAAAATCAAAGCAATTCTTGTTATTATAGTATGGAGTGAATGTGGGCGCCCTACCATCTATTACAATTACAAGACCTATTAGAACTACGTGACAAAATTATATTTCCTTAAGTAACATTTCTATATAACAACCGTTCCTGCAAAAATGGGTAACAAGAATACGAGTAATGGATTATAGTAACAAATGTATAAAGTTTCCAATAAAAAGGGCCTCTAGAAGAACTTGCAGTAACAAGTGAAACATTCACTTCAATTACAAGTCGGTTATCTAAAGGGCGCATCAAAAAGAGTTGCCTACCCCAAGTATAAAACTCCCTGTAATTATTTCACGAGATAATTAAAAACAATCTCCGACATTTAGCTTAATAACTAAGAAAAAAAAACTTCTAAAATTACAAAAACCAGAAATACGCCCCTTAATGTTTGCATTTGTCTGATGAATGACACCCTCAATAGAATGCAACTTGTAAGATAGAAGAATACATCAATGGGGTTAGATGATTTGTTTCAGTAACAAAGGTTGGAGGCAGTGAAGGCGAAAAAAAAAGTAGTGATAGCATGAGCATGGCTTCAGAACGTGATTTTGGTGGTAGCAATAAAACATGCACAAACATATTCATAATACCTGCATTCTAAACAAAATTGTTTTGAATGTAGCAATGAGCAATCCATAAATAACTCTTACGGGATTCAACGACATAAGATCAATGCATTGAGAGATTTATGATATTAAAACTTCATAGCGTAGCAATTTGACTTGGAACTATAGAAAAGTTAGTATTCAGACGTGGAACAAGGTGGTAAGAGAATAATGAAATAATAGGCCCCTACAATCCACTCACCCATTCGCCGGGACAAAGGGAGTGATAGTATTTGGAAAATTTCTCAGTCGCCAGATTCTTCACCCTTAGCAGCCACACACCTGAAAATATTTAAAAAAATAAATAAATAAGTAATAAAAAAGATAACTTGTTAATTACCAGCCAATACAAGTGAAAGTAAAACGAGGTAGATCATAAATGCACATCAACCTTAATGGGTATTTCTTTTACTTCATCTATGTCTTTACACTTCCATTCGTATAACGAAAATTGCAACAACAAAAAAAAACTAAACTAAACTTCAGGACCTCCATTTCGTTGTTTATGTTCATAAAGACCTAATTACAATAGAAAATTTCCCTTGTACATGTTGAGTTTTAAGAGGGAGGGAGGGAGGGAGGGAGGGAGAGAGAGAGAGAGAGAGAGAGAGAGAGAGAGAGAGAGAGAGAGCACCAAAGACTTTCATACTTTCATCTAGAACATGCAGTTTTTGGATTTGCTTGCTTCTAACACTATCAATAGCAACATAACAATCCATCTAAAACAAATCTAAAACAGAACCCACCAACCGCAATTGTAGATACGTTTATCATTTACCGGTGAAACTCAATGTAGCGGGTGAAACAATGCCGCGACTGGTTGGTGGTAGGAAACCAATAATCAGCTGGTGTTCAGTTCAATCTGTGCAAGAAAAAAACAGGAAAAAAAAACATTACAATCTGCTCAAAATAAAAAGATTCACATTTAGAAATTAAAATATAATAAAATTAATAGGATTCGTTGATCTTAAATCATAACCCTAAAGAGCATACAACTCATATATGAAAGCTGAAATAAAGCGAACAAAGATTAGAAGACAAAAAACAAACAGAAACCAGCTGAGATCCATTAATTAATACATACAGTATATATACATACTTATAAGCGACAAAGCTTGGCTCCTGAATAACAAGATCTTGGACCAAGTGAGGTATACCAATAACACTTATGTAAAATCGGATGCCCCATGAGATTTCGCTGCCCTGGGCCGTGACCCAGATCGCCTGGCCCTTGGGACGGCCCTGATTGGGGGTTGACACAGAGCTCGATTTTGTGTAGGGGCGGGGATGGGACGAGGGATAAGAAATTTGGGTTTGATAGAGGGGGAAAGAAATTGGGAGAGAGAGCGTAAGGGAGGGGAGAAGAAGGAATTTGATGATGATAAGCAAGAAGTGTGGGGCGAGGATGAGAAGAAATTTGGGGGAGAGAGCGTAAGAGCATCTCCGATCTTCACACAAAAAAAAACACACCAAAACACCAAATTTAATGGGCCCAACACTAAAAAAAAAAAACCTCAACTCCAACCATACTTCCAAAAAGACACCAAATTTATGGACCCCACATTAAAATAACATATTTTATTTACTATTAACTATTTTTATTAATAACAATAATTATAATTTGTAAATATAATAATAAATAATCAGTAATTAATTTATTTAATGAAAACCGATAAAAATAAAAACGATAATTTTTTACTTAATAATAAAAATTAAACACAAATTAAACGAATTAAAATAAAGAAACGAATTAACAAAAACATATAAAATATTATTTCTTTAATAGTAATTATTATTTATAAATTAATTTTAAATAAAAAAACGAATTAAAAAAAAACATATAAAATATTAAGTTAGATTAATATTTATTAAAATTAATATCATAAATAATAATTAGATTATTTAAAACATAAAAAAAATTAAATAATTATATTTTAAAACATGAAAATAAATAAAATAAAATGATTTAATGGATGAATAATGATTTGGTGTGTAAATAGTGACACACCAAATTTGGTGTGTTTTTAGAAATTGAATAGTGCCACACCAAATTATTTGGTGTTATGGTGTATGGTTGGATTAAGCCACACACCAAATTTGGTGTTTTGGTGTGTGGTTGGAGATGGTCTAAGAGAGGGGAGAAAGAACAGATTTGACGATGATAAGCAAGAAATTGATTTATAATGTAATAAAGATTATAATTATATAATTAAATTATATAGGGTTAAATATGTAATTGAGTTAATATGAAATAAAAATATAATAAAATATCTAATGTACTATAATTATAATATATACGGTTAAGATGTAGTACAATTATTTATGATAAATTTACAATTAATCTAAAAGCTATAATTAAATACATCTAAAAGTGATCTATGTTAACCAAGTACAAAGGTGCGTGAGCCCTAGAATCACCCTATTTTTGGCCGAGAAAAGAAGTTACGTGGAGCTTTTGGAGATTATTGAACATGCAAATTGATGAGTAGGTTTCATATCTCAATAGGGTTAATTATATAAATTACCACAAAGTTTGACTTGATTACAGAAAAACCTCAGTTGACTTTTTAAATTACAAAATATCCCCTTAAGCTTTAAGGTATTACAAACACTCGAAGTTTGTATGCTCTTTACCTATGTTGCACAGGTGGGGTGGGGTGGGGTGGGTGGGGGGGGGTTGGGGTGCTGGGGCAGGTGGATATGGGTACGGCGATACAGAATTTTGAAAATTTTAGGGTGATGTATACATCTATTATATATTTTATTATATATAATACTGTAAAATATATATATAAGTACTACAATTTAAATATCATCATCAGCTCAATAGATAAGTTCTTAGAGAATTCTAATCAATTTAAAAACAAACTAGTACATTGTCAATTAAGTCATTTACCCCACCTGTCCTCCAACACTACGCGTACATTCTTCAAATTCACTCTTCCGCTCATGTTCGAAAATAACCTTTTTTCACTTCACATATAATGGTATCCCACATCTCATAAATCATGTGAAGATAAAGCATATCCGTATCACAGCTTCTCAACATAGAATAAATTAGTTCAGTAAAGCGAACACTTACCCCACCTGTCCTCCAACACTATGCGTACATTCTTCAAATTCACTCTTCCGCTCATGTTCGAAAATAACCTTTTTTCACTTCACATATCATGGTATCCCACATCTCATAAATCATGTGAAGATAAAGCATATCCGTATCACAGCTTCTCAACATAGAATAAATTAGCTCAGTAAAGCGAAGAATGTAATCAACTAGATCCCACCAACCATCATCCAACAACTTCTCCTTCACAATTCTAGCTTTCTCGATATTATCCTCACGGTATAACGATCATCGTTCACTTATCACCATGGATTGCAACTGACATTTCACAGTTCTAAATCTATTTCAATTAATTTTTATTTTAATTAATTAATTTTAAAAGTTTTAATTAATTGCAAAAAACCCTTAAAATTTGAAAAAAAAAACATATTACCCCGGATACGCTTATCCAAAATTGGGATACGCGTATCCAAATTTCTTTTTTTCAAATTGAACACGGATCACCTTGTGGCGAATTCCATACGAATCCCACGCGAATCCGACGCGCACCCACTCCCTCGGAGTATCCAATACTGCATAGTACTGATTTTTGAAGAATCCATGCATCATAGCTCTTTGCAAATACCCATAGCGCAGGGGCGGATTTGCCTGTTGCCTGATGGTGCAGAGGCACCACCTCAAACTAAAAAAAATTATAAGACATAAATCCCTCCCATAAAGATGTTAATCGGGCTCGGACTCGGCGGACTGGACTATTTCACCTGCTAAAAAATGGGTTAGGGCCAGAATAATAAAGGGTGCTTTAAAGTTGAATCCTTCACACACCCACGAGCATCTATATATAACTGTCTATTGACCTTTATTTTCTGTAAGCCAGCGATGTGGGATAAGATAACTCCCACTATTCCCTTCCTAAGCAATTGATTTAGTCCCACATCGGATGACTATTAAACAACCACCATCACTAATCTTCTATATATAGGTAGTTATAGTTCCTCCCAGTTTCAGCTTTGTCCAACATGGCTTTGCTATTGCATGTAGGGTCATTATAGTAATTTTATAAAGTGAAGCCAATGCTACTTCTGGTGCTAAGGTGGCTTTGCCCCAGTATATATAACTTATATATTATTATTATTATATATTCGAAAGGTTCAAAAATTCAAGTCGAACCTCAAATTCTGAAGTTCGAAATTTTGAACTATAAAAAAACTATAATGAGGTTCGAACTATAAAAAAAACTAGCCTTCGAGTCGAACCTCAAATTCTGAAGTTCGAAATTTTCGAGCGAACCTAAGGCTCCTTCCCGCGGTCCCCTCCCCTCCCGTCGGCACCACTAATATTTTAGATGTAGATCCGCCACTGCCATAGCGAGGATGTGATTTATAAAATAGGTGTGGATTTTAAACGGAGTATCTATAAGTTGACAACATGATCTTTTGTAATGAGACTAAACGTGAGGGTTATGTTTTTTAATAAATCATACTCTCTCTTTATCCCAAACTTGTAAAAATTAGCTATCAACAAATAGGTTAAATTCTTGGAATGAGTTTTTCATGCACGTTAAGAGAGCTGCACATTGGAAGTTAAAAGTATTTTCTATATTTGGCATGTAAAATAATTATTTAGATTTTCTTGTTCGGGTTTGAAGTAATAAGAAACTTGAATTTTTGTTCATATAGTGATAAATGGCGAAGAAAATAATTTGGGTAATGATAAAAATACTTTTTTTGTTTTTGATACCAAGTTAGTTTACATACGACTAAGATAATAATAAATGATCTTATTCACAAGATCGTTAAATCGCGAGATGTGTATATGACTCCCAGATTCTTAAATATCCTCAACTACCGCGCACAAGGATTCGTCCCCCAAGTGATTGCTCCATGCTGGACCCCTACAAATCCAACTGCAGGGTCCCACCGAGATCAGACCTCCCACACCGTCGCTTGAAGCCCCGATATTTAATTGATAAAAATACTTTTATTTTTTCCTCTAATTGCTCCTTCGATTGTAGTTATTGCATAGGTTTTGATAATATTTATATGTACTTATCTATATATTTACAAAAATATGTTAAAAGAGTGTTTTTATGATAACATTGTGGAAGCGCTTATTTATGATTAAAAGTCAAATCAGAATTCAAGTCATGAATTTATAGACTATCTTCCTCGACTTTTAAATTTTAATTAAATTATGTACAACTAAAGTAAAAGTAGGCTTTTTGGAAAACACTAAAATCTAAAAATAGTTTTTAAAGTAAAAAACTGGCATATGTTTCAGGAGAAAGTAAAAAGACTGTAAATAGAGTCAATCAATTGTATTCATAACACTGATAGAGGGGCTTTTATATAGGCATTACAATGAGAGTCCTTCCATACATAGGATTCCTAGATAAGGTAAGAAATCTAATAGGATCCTACTACCTTTAGAAGGATTTAGAACCTTCCATCTATGTATCTACAACCAGTATTAGGTAAGACACATCACGGGAATAATAATTCCCGGAACACTCCCCCTATGTCGAGCACTAATACAACAATGGTGCAGAAGATGTTGCCTTCGTAAAAACCTATTCCAAGCCAAAACAAAACCCCATGGGAAAAATAAAGGCTTGATGAGGAAAAGATTGCAACGCACCAAGATAACATGTCATGTATACTCCCCCTGATGTATACATAACGACTCCCCCTGATGAGTACCTCAAATCATAGGAGTCAGATGCCAAGTTGCCCTCACAACTATACCAAGGAAAAACCCAGTGGAAAAAATACCTCTTGGTTTAAGTTGAACAGAAGTACAACGCATCATTGTATGGATGTTCTCATAGGTCGCCTCGTTAAAAACCTTACCAAGTGAAAACCCAGTGGGAAAAACAAACCTTGGTTTAAGGACAAAAAGAGCGCGACACATCCAAAGTGCAGAGTCACTATAGACTTATCCGGAAATCAAGTTTCTAAAGTTTTGACCTCCATGCACTAAATCACTCATAACTTCTTCGATTCAATAGGTATCAATGAAACTGTAAGAACTTATGAAAACTAGACACCCATAGCTTTTCATTCACATACAGTACGTAACCTAGATCGACCTGAGCAGATCACAAAGCTCTATAAGTTGACTCAGCAAATTACCGGACATATCCTGTCCTACTTTGCAACAATAGTCATATGTCACTCAACATAATGGATGTGATCAAATGGTTGGTTTCCTTGGAAAGTAGACACAAACCTTTCCAATGGCACCAATTTCACCATTTTCCATCAAGTGAGCTGCCCTTTAGGTCATATGGGAGATAGACCAACACATTCTGGGCAGATTCGGGTATCAGTTTTCAAGTGTCCTTTTATTGAGATAGAGCGAGCTTCAAGCTTCTTGTCAATCACAGACATTGCGTGAGCGCATCCTAGGCCATCATCACAGTGACTTTATCGGATTATTACGAATGAGTACATCGAGTCAAACATGAGTACATAATACCGTACTTTTCTCTTAAGACTGCATCATCACTTAAGTGAGCCAAGTCTTATGATGACTTCGACTTAGTCATTGGGAATCATATAGGCATTACTTTATCGTCTCTTAGGGAAACCGTCCCTTAGATTGCCTTAAACCGATTGATGAATACGTATCATCAAGTGTCCCCAAGATCCTTTCATTCTTAACTTTGGATTTAGCGGAATCTCTTAGTCTCACAAGAGTACATCACTATAAACCCTTAGTTTTACACGCAAAAGCTTCATATCTCTTCCAAATCAAGTATATACTTAGTATGCGTTCCCGACAATCACTTGTCGTCGCGCTCCGTGGTCAGGAGCCACTTGATTTGAGTCTGATCTACCACGAGATCCTTTTATCACTTAACTTAGTTCCCCACTAAGATAAGATTTAACCACAAGCTGCACGTCAGTTTTTGGGAAACTATCTAACTGAAAAGATAGTGGATGCTATAACATCCATTACGATAGCACAACTAAGTTTCGTGTCATCGTAGTCGATTCCAGTGCGTTCATGAGAAACCTTGCGCCATGAGGTGAGTTTAACTCCTTCTCTCACTCTCTTTAACAAAGTATACGGATAGATCTTATCTTTGGAGTGTCGGCACCACTTCAACAAAGGGCTATCACTTTGTTTATACTGAAATCGCATATGTTTCTATTTTAGGCCAAGGCTACAACGTTGTAGATTTTCAACGAAGTATGGTTCGATTAAACTCACATTCCACGTCCTCATGAACCGGCTTTATTCATAGAGTACTCTTTATGGATTGACATTAATTGAGGCGTCCCCCAATGATGACTATAATCCAAAATCACATGAGACAGATGAGTTCATTTGATCATACGATCAAGTTTCATGTACCAAGCTCGCATACATTCTTAGCGAGAGTATTTATCGAACCAAGTGGCATCCCAATACTCTATGAGATCCACGGCCTAGTAACACCATCTACCACAATTTGTGGTGTTACCATATCACCATTCATAGGTGACGAACGTCCATGACTGGACACAATCCTTGCAGACATATTTGCAGCATGTATTTAATCTCGTCACTTTAGGAAACTTGGTGAGACACAGTAGGGACAAACTACGACAATTCCAAGTCGTTCTACTCGAACATGATCGTTCGCATCTCCCCCTAACGACGGGAAGACTGGCTCATCAAAGTGACTTACGAGATCGTCTGCCAAGGTATATTTTAAGCGGGCTATGAGTGAAAGCGCATGTCATATTCATCATTTATAACCCGTCATAATGCGTTGTGGTGACGCACTTTGGCACATGAACATGTGGACGATAAAGGTTTTCCGTGTTAACACAATCCAGTTAACAGAATGCATATGGTTACACTTGTAACTAAGCATTTGATTGATGATAGGTATAGGTGAATATGACATGTTGACCTATGCTACATAACCGTAGCTACTGGTCTTGAAAATCCAACAAAACCGCCACCATGCACCACCGGGATCGAACATAAAGAAACGATTGAACCGATGATAGGCCGTTGGTTTTATCGAACCTCTAGTGCTTTCTTGAAGATTTCACTCCCTTCACCAGCCCCAAACACCTCAAAATTTCATGAGCATGTATAAATGGGTGTTTAGGATTCCAAAACCATCAACCTTGTGGTCAGAAATCGGTCGAAATGACATCGAACTAGTTGATAGGACGGCTGGTGGTATGTGAAAACTTCATTTAAGTGGTTCACCTCCTTCCAAGTCTCCAAATGGCATCAAAATTTGTGAGAAGGTAGCCTTGGATGTTAGGAAGTACTTGTTAAAATTTCACTTTAAGACTTGGTCTAAAAAGTGGGTGAACCGACCTTTACAATGACTGATCCGCAAGTTGGACAACCATAACTCAGGTTTCATCAACTTATCAATCATTGTCAAAGGAACCACATAACATATAATGTTATTACTTGAGTACGACCATTTGTGAACACCATCATAGCATCATAAGCCACCCAGGCTAATACTTATGATCATGTATGTATAAGGACTCGGTGAAAAGGGAGGACTCAGCACCATGCTTATGCGAGTCGCTACATTATTCTCTTTAGCATAGGAGGGTGTCATCTCCCAATCGTGCCAAAGAATAGGCTTTAATAAATGAATATGGCTAAGAAGGATCATCGGGGGGTCTTTGGCGTCACACATGCTTATGAAAGCAAGACGCGGATGACATAAATATCATCATCGGTCATGAGCCCTGCTCACGACTCCACCAACGTACTTTGGTGTCTTTGATCCAACTAGTTTCTTTGTTCAAAGAAAAAATGATATCCATGGCAATACCGTGGTATATGGATCATCAAATTGTCCAAACTCCGGACTATTAAAGCCTAAATGTGTCAATGTCCCAATACATCTTCTGGTTACACAAACCGATGCAAGCCGGACCATATTGACTCATGAATATTTTTCCTTTCACATGTCCAATACAAGTGATGCATAAAATTTTATTTCTCACAAATTATAATGAGATGCTATGAGTGATACACTTTGGCATATATGTCATCGAGTCATACATGGTTCAATTGTTACGGAACATATGTGACTAGAAAACACCATTCGGCATTCAACAGCTTGAGCATTATACCGCTCATTGATTGTGATGATCTAGTCATCATAGTCACAATGGATTTATAATACGAAATCCAAAAATATTGCGTTCCTTGGAAATAGCTTAATACACACTCAATTTCGCTTGCAAAATTTTTACAAACATGAGCATAGCGAACACTCTAACAAAATAGAAATTTTATACTTGATATGATCAAAATGACCTATCATATTTAGTGCATAACATGGTAAGGTTTTATACCTAAGGGGCAAAATTACGACACAAGCATGGTGTAACACTACCATGCACACGCTCGACCTTCTTATAAGGGTGCGTATTTTGGGTTTCCCCAAGGAAACTGTTTTTCAACATTTGAAAGATGATAGTTTAGCGTACAACGCATACCAAAAATTGTATCATCTATGGCAAATTCGACCAAAAAGAGGTTGAAAAATATGTGTCATAAGACTATTTGCAAATTTAAGATGGGAACCAAGTTGGTTGGGACAAAAGTTAGCACAAACGCTGGAAATAAAATTCCGCGCAGCTTGACCTTTGTTTACAAAAAAGCGATAACTCCCTTGTTAGGAAGGCTATGGACGAACGGTCAGATGTTATGGAAACTAGACTTCCGTATCTTTCTATCCATATATTGTGCACCACACGGATCATTAAACTCGGATCACAGTGCATGTTTTAATTGGCTGCTTTAGTATTTCCCAAGTTTAGTGAGAAAACAAGGTTGAGACCATATCCAATGGCATAAGTGTTGATGAAAAACCATGGCAATAATAGCCATAGGTGCGTTTAAACGCAGCAGGTGTTCGATTTTTTATCTCAACTAATGATCCTTTCGGTAACTCCAACTTGGTAGACTTGCAGAGAAAGTAAGAATGTCGGTACAGCTAAGACTGCTTAAAAACCACTGATTCCGTTTGAACTTTCAAAGCATAAACAAATACCAAGGAGGATGCGCCTAGTCATGATCAAAAGTGTAGACAAAATCCACCAAAATGCATCAAATCAACCAAGAATTTTAATTCTCAATTTGCAAGTATACGTCATAATAGCCATGGATGCAACGCGGTGCATCAATTTTAAGCATTTTGAACCATGAGACATAATGAATATACCATAACCAACTCGTCTTGACCATTCAATAAGATCGACTAAACATAGTCAAATGTATAAGGCACATGCCTTTACAAATACTCAGAAAAGTATTCGGACCTATAATCACACGAACTATAATCGAGGTCAACGAATTCATGTATTTAACGCAATATGCCATTGCTTTACATGTTGAAACTCATGAGAATTACTCGTACATTCTTTCATATGTCTTATTGCAAGGAGACGGTGCATGACTACACCCACGTGCAATATTTTATTTTAATAAGATGAAAGATGGAGTTTTCCAAGTATGGGATTGGGTCAAGACCAACGTGGTGGTCGCTCAATTCAACGTGACAAATCCGTCACAAATCGATTTTAACCACGACATATCCGTCACAATCGATGTTTGTCCCATTTGTACGTCACAATTCCGTGACTAATCATGAACAAGTCATAACTTTACCGTTACCGATAATGTTCATTTTATTTAATTGTTGGTTTAAAATCGACAAAACGGCGATGTCAAATCGCACCCAAAACGTGGTGTATGCAACAACCACAAATATCGACTTTCAACAATTATCCGTGACTCCCCGAGGACCGTCACACAGTTTACTTCGACATCCGAGAGTGATACCACCTCTCATTGTCTCATCCACCGCAAAGTAGCGTGGGAGATAAAGAACCCAAATACCCAATTCCCAAAAAAAATTTTCCCAAAAGAGAGGAATTGAAAAACGAGAATTTTAATAAAGTCTTACGGGTACTTGGTTTCATATATGCTTTGATCCTTGAACGGGAGATTCTCTCCATATGAGCAACATATTTCCGTGGGTACTCTGTTCTATATTTACTTTGATCATTGAACGGGATAAATATGGCTTTTTCTCCATAGCGTGCACATCATCATGAGCGACGTATTTTCCTATATGCCACGTAAAGTATAAACATAGTTAGATTCATAAACATACAAGTTGATGATAAATGAATCATGAATTAGGAAAATAGAGAGTTGAGAAACGCCCGGATAGGGATACTGGGCTCGATAATTCGGCCGAAAAAGGACTCGAGCGCGGCGATGCAGCAGCTCGATATTGGAAGAGGTCGGATCTCCAAATTTCCTCGTAAAAATCTTCTTCTGTTCGGCGGCAGATTCAGTAAACAATATTACTCAGAATCCGATCTCCACCGTTGAATATACAGATATTTGGTTTGGGAAGTTTCTGTCAAAGTTTCACACCGATCCGACGATTAACGAATCGGGAACATATTTTTAGTACGACTGCGCTGTGCAGAAAAATTACGCGCGGAAATTTTCTTTTTTTTTTTTGTGTGTGTGTAAAGATATGCTTCTGTTCGCATACAGTTTGTCGATAATACTGTTCCGAATCAGATCTCCACCGTTGGACTTGTAGTTCTTACTTCGTTAGTCGAACTAAAAAAATTAATTGAAAGCTGTCGGGTCGGGCCAAGAATCGGGTCGCCAAGACTGGTCGGGTCGGCCAAGACTTGGTGGGCCGATAAAGAAGGTCAGTCACAAACACAGGCGTCATGCGGGTGGTGCCAGCGTAATGGATTTTAGTTGCGTGACGGATTGGATTCGATTTGTGCAGACCAGTGGGAAGACGACAGCCGGCGACGGAGCGTGTCAGTGTCTTTGGAAAGACGACCGGCGGCGACGACAGTTTTCAAAGTACGAAAGGAGCAGTCGGAGACTGCTATGACTTTCTAAGCGGCAGCGACAAGTAGCGCAGTGGTGTAGGGCTGCAGATCTGCTCTGTGCGGGGTGTTGGCCGAGGACGACGTCGGCCTGGTATTGCAGCAACAATGGTGTCTCCGATTTGCAGAAGACGAACACAGTTGAGGGCTGGGAAGCGGCGGCCGATTGAAGAAGGTGAAGGCAACAGGTTACAGACCTGGGGTTGCGTTTGGGGGGATTTGCAGCTTCTTGCTCTGGCGGCGGCGGCCGGAGGTTAGGGTTTCGGCCGAAAAATTCAATTTTTTCGTTTTTTTTTCGGAATTTTCTGAGTTTCAGGCATTTTTTTTCTTGCTCAGTTGGGGGCTACGTGCTGATAACGTGTTTCAGGAGAAAGTAAAATAGACTGTAAATAGAGTCAATCAATTGTATTCATAACACTGATAGATGGGCCTTTATATAGGCATTACAATGAGAGTCCTTCCATACATAGGATTCCTAGATAAGGTAAGAAATCTAATAGGATCCTACTACCTCTAGAAGGATCTAGAACCTTCCATCTATGTATCTACAACCAGTATTAGGTAAGACACATCACGGAAATAATAATTCCCGGAACAGCATATACTTTTCTTAAGGTACTAATAAATTTATAATATCTGCCCAAACAAGCTAAAATTTTTAATAAGTTAGAGATTGTCTTGAATAAGTTGTGGAAGCATTTTTTCTCTATGAAAGTAAGTAAAATTCTCTTCTTTTTTTCTTTTAAAAAAATCCAGAAGATAACCATCAATTTTTAAAATATTTAGAAACATTCCGCAAGTATGGTTAACCGAGAGTTTAAGAGAAGAATTCAAAAGGGTGAAGTGACAATTGCATTGAAGAAGATGGGGTCAAAGAAAGCAGAAGGACCAGATGGTATACCTATTGAAGTTTGGAGGTGTTTGGGGGAGAGAGGGATCGAATGGGTAACTATGCTTTTCAATAAGATTTGGAGAAGCAATAAGTTGCCATCAGCATGGAGGAAAAGTATTCTCGTCCCTTTGTATAAGAACAAAGGTGATGTTCAAGATTGTTCTAATTATCGCGGAATTAAACTAATGAGTCATACCATGAAGTTGTGGGAAGGAGTGATTGAACAAAAGATCAGGAAATGTGTGAAGATAATAGAAAATCAGTTTGGATTTATGCCTGGAAGATCGACCATGGAAGCAATTTATCTTATCCGGCAGTTGATGGAACATTATCAAGATAAAAAGAAAGATCTGCATATGGTTTTTATTGATTTAGAGAAGGCATATGATAAAGTACCAAGAGAAGTACTTTGGTGGGCCATAGCAAAGAAGGGTGTATCGCGGAAATATATTGACATTATAAAGGACATGTATGAGGGAGCTAGTACAAGTGTACGTACTAATGTTGGGAGGACAGAAGAATTTCCTATTACGATTGTGGTGCATCAAGGATCTGCTCTTAGTCCTTTTCTCTTTGCCATAGTCATGGACGAATTGACAAGAGATTCAAAATGACGTTCCGTGGTGTATGATGTTCGCAGATGATATTGTGTTGATTGATGAAACGAAGGTTGGAGTGCAACAGAAATTGGAACTTAAGAGGGATACTTTGGAAGCTCGAGGCTTTAGGCTGAGCAGAAGTAAGACTGAATATATGGAGTGTAGGTTTAGCGAAAACAGTGATAGAGAGACGGGGATGATCACATTTGATGGGAAAGTTGTTCATGGATCCACTTTCTTTCGGTATATTGGATCTATTATCCAAAAGGATGGAGAGCTAGATGGCGATATGGCTCAAAGAATAAAGGCAGGGTGGTTGAAGTGGAAGAGTGCCACAGGGGTTTTATGTGATCCTGAGATGCCTTATAGATTAAAGGGTAAATTTTACCGCACGACAATTAGGCCTGCGCTGTTATATGGCACCGAGTGTTGGGCTGTAAAACAGTATCACGTTCAAAAGATGAATGTGGCAGAGATGCGTATGCTACGATGGATGTGTGGTCATACAAAAAAGGATCGGCTCAAAAATGAGGTGATTAGAGAGAAGGTAAGAGTTGCGTCTATAGAAGACAAGACGATGGAGAATCGATTACGATGGTCTGGTCATGTGAGAAGAAGACCTGTTAATGCCCCAGTAAGGAGGCTAGAAAGTTGGGGAACAAGTAATGTTGTGAAAGGTAGAGGAAGACCCAAGAAAACTTGGATAAAGATGATTGAAAATGATATGCGGTTTCTTGGAATTGGAGAAAGTATGGCGATGGAGAGGCAAATGTGGCGGGAAAGAATACAGATGGTGGATGGAATCTGATTCCTTTTTTTTAATCTGTATTTTTATTCCTATTTTTTTTTATTCCATATTATCTTTTAATTTATTTTTCAGGATTTTTCATTTTTTTTCTTTTTTTTTTCTTTTTTTTTTAACATTCATTCTTTTTTTTAATTGTTTTTTTCTCTACCTTTTTCCCTCTTTTTTCCTTTTATGTTATTTATGTAACGATTATTGACGGTTTCAAAGTTTGATTCATGTTGGCCGACCCCAAATCATTTTGGGACTAAGGCTTAGATGTTGTTGTTGTAGAAATATTCCGCACAAATAGTGCTAAAGTTAGACGTTCGATTATTTTTCATTTATAATTTAACATTTCTACTTATTTTTATTTTTATAATTTTAAAAGCAAAATTATTTTATATATTCGCGATTTGTGGTTATTTTGAAAAGGATAGACTTTAAATTTGAAATCAGTTTAGCATGAAATCCATTAGGGTTAAGGTTAGGATTAGGTCTAAAAATTATCGATCCATTTGAATCCAAATTTTTTTGAGCCAGATCGTGGTGTAGCCCAAAATCCGCTAACATTATCCCATTTAGCATCTCTAGAAATATAACACTTTCAAAAACATTCCTAACCATGACCGCCATAAATAAGGAAAGAAAGTCCGATTTGCCTCTTTTAGTTTCCCCTTCACAACTTGACAAAAGTCCAACTTTTTTTTTACTATTTTTAATTATTTAAATACATTTATGTTTAAAATAACTATAAATATACTTTTTTACTCTCTTATATTTTTTATATATCTTTTTAATTTCAGATTAGTCATGAATTCGTATACAAAATCCTACTTTTTCTTTCTTTTATCGATTTCAGATTAGTTACTTTCGTTTTTCTCAAAAGAGAATTTATTTTTCACTTGTTTTCGTACTTTTTTTCTCCTTTTTTTATGTGTTTTTTTTTTCTAAAATTTTTCATAAAAATTGAAACAGGAAAAGAAAAAAAATACAGTAAAACCTCGATAAATGAATATGGTCGGGACTGGAGAAAAATATTCATTTAGCGAAATTATTCATTTATCGAGAAAAAATTTGACATGTTATAAAGAGTTGGGACCGGAGAAAGTTATTCATTTGACGAGGTTATTCGTTTATCGAATATTCATTTATCGAGGTTTTACCGGGAAAAAATTGGACAGTGGTAAAATAAGAAAAAAAAAATTGAACGGGGAGAGGCCGAGAGGAGAGGGGTGCAGGATTGGCGTCTCAGAAGGGGGCAATAGCACTTCTCTTTCATTCATTCCTCAAGTAAACCCTCGTGACTGTTCATCCATCTTCTTTGCCCATCTCCTAACTGTCAATATAATTCGAACTATTTCTCTCCTCAGCTTTCAGATCTTTCACTTCTCCCGTTCGTTAATGGCTCCTAAAAAGAAATTACAGCACAAACAGAGACGACGTCAAGAAAAAATAGAAAAGAAAAAGGTGAAAGAAGGTCGAGTAAGAAGAAATCAAATACAAGATTTGGCATCTACTGTAATACCCGTACTTTTATTGACTGTTTGACTTTGCCGTTCTCCTTATTTTGTCGCTCTGTAAATGCATGGAGATGTTGTTGATATTGTTATTGAGTTTCGTATCTTGTTTGGGTCTCGATCGGGTTGTTTAGACCTTGCGGAAGAGTTCTGGGCCAGAGACATAGCGCACGCTAGGCCTAGGCTAACGCACGCTAATTCTGCTTGATTAGCGCACGCTAGCTTTGAGTCGTAGCGCGCGCTAAGGGACCCGTCAGGTCAGAACCAGTGACTCGAACTGCTCTCTGGACTGGCGGATTAACGCACGCTAGGAGTTCGTTAGCGCGCGCTATTCGTGGTTAGTAGCGCACGCTAACATCCGTCCGTAGCGCACGCTAATGGGCTGGTCGTCAGAGGCAGTGAAGTTGCCAGGTTTCTGGACTATTAGGTAGCGTACGCTAGGCTTCGGCTAGCGCACGCTAAAGTTGTTGCATAACGCACGCTAAGCCATAGCGGTAGTGCGCGCTAATGGGCTGGTCAGCAGAGGCAGTGGGGTTTCAGGCTTTCTGGACTAGCCGGTAACGCACGCTAGACAGCGGCTAGCGTTAGGGGTGTTCATAAAAACCCGACCCGAACTACCCGACCCGACTACCCGCCGACCCGAGGTAAATTTACCGGGTATTTTTATAAATTTTAAAAATATTTCGCGCCGGGTACCCGACCCGGAAAAAGAAACTAAATTCGGGTCCGGGTATGGGCCGAGAATATTTCTTGGACCGGGTACCCGACCCGACACATATATTATATATATATATATATATATATATATATATATAAATATAATAGTTAAGTAGTAAACTAAATAGGGTTTCTTTCTTGGGTTTTTTTTCCACCGCTGCACTTCTTCTTCAGGCTTCAGCAGACGCAGTAGCACAGCACTTCAACCCGCAGCCGCAGCTGTGCACTTCAACCCGCAGCTCAGCACTTCATTGTCCCCCGTCCGCCGTCCGGACGAATTCAGACGGAAAATATTCTACCGGTTCTATGTAAGTTCATCTATTTGGATTTTTTTTTTTTAGACTTCCAGTAATCCCTCTTGTCCTCCACACCCTCCCTATTTCTCTTTACTGGATGTAATTTTTCTGTTCAATCCATTCGATTTCTTTCTCTTCGTGATTTTTCTGTCATATTTTCGACGAGACGATAAGCGTAACCTTCGACAGATAATATCGAATGTCTAAACGGCGAGACAATAAGCAGAACATATTATGTATCAAGAGAGAAAATGCTCAAGCATAGACGATAACCAGCATTACATCAAGTGGTCCTATTCAATTGAAGGAACTGCAAAAATTGTTTATTGTTTTTTGGGGCAGTACCATACATACATCATGGAGCATTACATCAAGTGGTCATTTTATCTGTCATTTTTTCTCTTCCAGTAATTTACATTGTAATGAATTTTTTCATTCCAGTATGTCATTTTTTCTGTCATCTTGGAGCTTGATTATTTACTCATTCCATACTGGAATGAATTGCAGGAATGATAACACTGTAAATATTTCCGTAATTTAATTGATTTCTGTAAATATTTTGACCAAATTGATTTCCTTTTTATTCTGTAAATATTTATGTAATTTAATTGATGTTGTCTAATTTTTTAATACAGAGTATGTCACAGTCACGGTGTGGGGATAACAGTGATGATCATTTGATAGATATCACTTCCAAAGATGTAGAGCCTGAGATAGTGATGGTGGCAGTGGCAGCGACTCAAACACAGAAGAAGAAAAAGAAGAAACGCACCAGCAGCTCCACAGAAGTTTCTAAAGGAGCGACCACAAGGAAAAAAAAAAAATCAGGTGCTTGGGAACATTTTATTGAAATTTGTGGTGATAAAGATCATGCAAAATGTTCTTATTGTTCGTCTTTGATTAGTTGTTCGGCTAAAAATGGAACTAATGCAATGTCTCGTCACACCGATAGGTGTAAGAAAGCTCCTTTTAACTTGGATAAAAGGCAAACCATCTTGGATTTTGAATCTAGAACAAAAGTTAACAGTGATGGGAGTGTTGAGACTGTTAATATTCCTAAGTTATGGCGGTATGATCAGAATGAGATTAGAAGGGCTCTTGTGAGGATGATGATTATTGATGAGTTGCCTTTTTCATTCGTTGAACGAGAGGGTTTTATCTTGTTTTGCAAGGTTGCTATTCCTGATTTTATTCTTCCGTCACGTCCTACTGTTACGAGAGATTGTTATGCACTTTATATTGAAAAGGTAGAAACTTTAAAGAAGTTTTTTGAGAATTTCACTTCAAGGGTTTCTCTTACCACTGACACATGGACTTCTAGTCAAAATTTATCATATATGTGTCTCACTGCTCATTTTATTGATGATAATTGGAAATTGCATAAGAGAATCATTAACTTTTGTCAAGTTGGTGGTCATTCTGGAGACTTTATTGGTAAGAGTGTCGAAAAATGTTTGCTAGCATGGGGTCTGAAGAAGATTTTGACTGTGACTGTTGATAATGCTATTTCAAATGATGTAGCAATAAGATACTTGAAAAAAGTTGCTAAATTGTGGGATGGATGTGTGTTAGATGCAGAATTTTTACATATGAGGTGTGCAGCACATATTTTGAATTTGGTTGTCAAAGATGGTTTGAAAGAGGTTGATGTTGCTATTGTTAGAGTCCGTGCTGCAGTAAAATATGTGAGGTCCTCTCCTTCTAGGCTTCAGAAGTTTAAGTCTTGTGTTGAAGAAGAAAACTTGAAAAGTAAAGGCCTTGTTTGTTTTTACATTGAAACGAGATGGAATTCCACTTATTTGATGCTTAAGACAGCTTTGGAGTTTAGGAAGGCTTTTAAGAATTTGAAAACTAAGTATACTCCTTATACTAAGGAACTTAGGAAGGTGGGTGGTGCACCCGATGATATGGAATGGGATAGAGTTGCTTGTTTCTTGCCTTTTCTTGGTATTTTTTATGAAGCTACGTTGAAATTATCCGGTTCTCGATATGTGACGGGTAATTCTCTTGTTGAACATATATATGATATCGGTTATGAGATTTCTGATTATACTAACAGTGAGAATGAGGGCCTTAAGAATATGGCCTTGCAAATGAAGGGTAAGTTTGACAAGTATTGGTCAAATGTTACGAATGTTAATATTTTGATGTTCATTGCATTTGTTCTTGATCCTAGGCACAAATTGAATTATGTTGAGTATATTGTTCGTCGATCTTATGCTGAAGCCTCGTCAGTTGTCTTGTGTCACCGGATTAAACATGTGTTGGAAACTTTATTTGATTTCTATGCATCATCTGAAGCTCAGCCAAAGCAAATTGTGTCATCTTCTTTGGCTTTAACACCTTCTCTTGTGGGTGATGGTGGAATGGGAGTCAAGAGGAAAAGCTTGAGAAAGGATTATAAGAGGGGAAATGTGAATATGGATTCTTTTATTTCAAAGACTGAATTGGAAAAGTATTTGGGTGATGAACCAGAATGTGATGATGATATTGACGAGAAATTTGATATATCGATTGGTGGTCGGACAAAGAAAGAGTTATCCCATTCTTATGAAAATGGCTCGTGACATATTAGCAATCCCTGTTTCAACAGTAGCTTCAGAGTCCGCCTTTAGCACGGGAGGGCGTGTACTTGACTCTTTCCGAACCTCTTTGACTCCAAGGATGGTTGAAGCTCTTATATGTTCTCAAGATTGGATGCGTGCATCTCATGAGCCAATAAATATAGAGGAAAATATGGTTGATTTGGAAACTATGGAAGAAGGAGAAGGTAACTTTCTGCATCTTTTATTTACTTTAGTATCATTTTTGTGCTTAATCCGTAACTTACTATAAAAACAGAAAAAAAGATTTCAAATGGTTGTCCAGTGTATTCTGCTTAATCTGCATCTTTTAGTTTGCTAATATTTTGTTATATTTTCTGCATCTTTTGTCCAGTGTTATTTCTTGTCCAGTGTCATTTTTTGGTTTTGGTCCAGTTGTCCAGTGTATTCTTTCTTTTTTTGTCCAGTGTTTCTTTCTTGTCCAGGCACATTGAAAATGCTAGTATATACCATTTTTTGTAACTAATATGCTAGTGTATTCTTTCTTTATTTCTTGTCCAGTAACTAACTAGTATATACCATTTTTTGTCCAGTGTATTCTTTCTTTATTTCTTGTCCAGTAACTAGTATATACCAGACATCTTTTGTGCAGAGATCAATGAATGAGATGTACATGGAAACTACTGTAAGAAAGCTACTGTAAGAAAGCTGATAAGCAAACTAATAAGATGATATCAATGAATGAGATGTATATTGATAATAACAATATACATCAATGAATGAGATGTACATGGAAACTATGTGACATCAATTTCACATACAGAGATCACTGATAAGCTTTCTTACACTATTTTACATTAAATTCTTGTCCAGACATCATTGTGCAGTGTTATTTTTTGTCCATTGTCATTTTTTTTTCTGCATCTTTTGTTTGCTAATATTTTCTGTATTTTTCTGCATCTTTTTGTAGGTATGAAAATTTTAATTTCCAAGCAACCGATAATCATAATTGATGAGACTAGTGACGACGGTTCAGATATAACATATGAAGCAGGCTAGTACTTTATCCCTATTTTCTCTACCTTTGAATTGTAAATGATATAATTAGTTCATATTTCTTATGAGTTGAAATGTGCACCTTAAAGGCTTGTACTATAGCTTACATGTTTCATAATTATACTACAGGCTCAATGTGACCTCTTGAGCTGGAAATCGTGTCGACTGTTGATGGCATTAGCGGCGTTGGCTTTAGCTCGAAATCGTGTCGACCGTTCTTTTGTCTTGAAATGGGACTTTTTATTTGATTTTGTACTGAAACTTTAATTTCTTATGTTGTTTTAAATTATTGTAATTCATTTTGGATTGATGCATATGTGATTTGATGAGTTATTTGATTTTGATGTATTAATTATTAAGTAGAGTTGTTGGGTTTTTGCAAAAGTTATTTTATTTTTATAATTTAGAATTGTGCAAAATACAATTACAATTCGGGTCCGGGTACCCTATTGACCCGACCCGAACAAATAGGGTACCCGGTAAAACGGGTACCCGATTTATCGGGTCGGGCCGCGGGCCGCTAAAATTGATACCCGATTTTTCGGGTACCCGGTTTTCTGGGTACCCGAAAAACCGGGTACCCGGTTATGAACACCCCTAGCTAGCGTATGCTATATATGTTGCGTAGCGGACGCTAGTGCTCAGTGTTAACGCACGCTAGCGGACTGAGACAGTGAACTGAGATTTTGGCAGGACACCAGTTAGCGCACGCGCGTTAACGTCTTATGACAGTAGCCACTGGACTACCAGGTGACCCGTTAGCGCACGCTAATATTGAGGTGTAGCGTGCGCTAGACTGGGACAGTATATAAGGGGACAGTCAACCCCTGCACTTGTTATTTCACATCATTTCCACTTTTTCCGATTGGTAGAGCTCGGGAGAGGCGATTTGGGGCGATTTGAGGCAGTCCTTCTTCAGATATCGTCATATTTGGTTGGAGAACAAGGATTTCACAACATCTAATCCATCCTAACGTTCGGTAAAAATCCTTAGAACCCTATTTTTAGGAATTTTGGGGTTTTTCGTAGATTCGTCCGATTTATCTGTTTTGAAGCTTGAGAACCTTGAGATTATGATGTATCTATCCCATATGCATGCTTTTCTTACGATTTTATGGATTGGATTGTGCCGTTTTCGGACTTGTGAGGGTTTGGACGATTTTCCAACCTCTAGTTGTTTATCCGTGTATTTTCATGAATCGTAGATGGGTTTCGGGAGTTTCTTCGTGTAATTTGAATATGGATAATTAATTATCATATTCCTTGTGAATCGTTTAGGTGCCGGAAGCGCGTTCTTGGACCTACCGAACTCATACCCTTTTTCCGTTCGATTTCTCGATGTCTCAAAGGCAAGTATATGTTTACGATTGTACGTTCTCGACTTTGAAAGTAAGATATATTAATGGCATGATTATTTATATCCACTCTGGGGCGGGCCGACGGGTCCTCTGAGGGTTTCGCAGCCTCTTGGTGCGATTCCACGGATGATATGAACGAACCACTCTGGGCGGGCCGACAGGTCCCCTGAGGGTTCCGTAGCCTCTTTGTGCGGTTCCACGGTATTCATATATGTATTGATGTGATGCTATGAGATTTAGTTATTCCGGAATACTAGTCTTGAATTGATGAATTGACGGTTACATTTACTTTATTGTCGAGGAGTATTGTGTTTCATACTTAATATACTTGCACTAGCTATTCGACGGCTAACCCCTTTATAGGGGAAATACTTTTTATGTATTCCAGGTTCCAGGAGAGCGGACAGGCAGGTATCAGGTCGACATGAAGATGGTGGGCAAGTGTGATACTGTGTCTTTCCTCCGGTTATGTTTTGAGTTTTCCATTCAGTGTTGTTGTACTGGAATGGTTATTTAATACTCGAGTATTGTTTTCCATCTTCCTTGATGTTCCGGCCTGTGTGCCGAGGTTTTGATTTTGTACTGTGATGTATTTGGATACATTGGACATGGTTTGAATACCATTTGTATCGTCTTTCATTTCATTGTATTCGGACCTTCTCGGTCAAATTTTATAGTTCCGCGTATGATTAACCTTGTGGGTCCCTCGGTGGGGTTCACGGCGCTGTAATATACCCTGAATAACTTGGGGGTGTTACATCTACCGTGACTGCCGCTGAAGTCGGTGAGTTTCAATGCGTCATTCCCCTGCCGAAAGAGTTGGACGAAATGGATTTTCCCGTCCCTCATGCTGGTACACCTCATATGGAAGACTATCGATTTCCTTGCGGATCGTCTTTTTTTTTTTTTTTTTTCCCACACACGCACACAAGGAGGATCGTCCCCTGTCCTGAGTCCCCCCAAGAGGCTCGAGCTCACCCCCGATCTAGAGGTAAGTTTGCCAGCATGACCTGATCGCCTCATTGTCCCCCGCTTGGGTTACAGGCCCGCGCTTACTGGGCCCGGGCAGGGTTAATGGTTTCATCCCCGGACATTACCTAAGGGCTCTTAGCGGATGGTGGAAACAAGATTTGGTACACCTCAAATAAAATATTTGGTAATTTTTGTCCTAGAAATATAGTACAAGGTAAACTCATTATCTATTCTCATTTTATTTTATATTTCAATAAACTAATATTTCAATTTATATAATAAAAAATATTTATTTTAAAAAATAGTATATAAATTGTAATTAAAAATCGAAGTTTTATTTGAAAAACATTAATAAACCTATATTTCAATACTAGACTCTAAAAGGACGACCAACGTAAAGGGGACAATCTATCAAGTCGGACTCTCACCTGCGCTAGTCAAAATGAAGCATCAAAAAGGCAATTCTGCCAAAACCTGCGGCTAAAGGGATAGGGACCTATATCTCATATCTCTCAAATGGACCGGACAAGTTGCCAATCCGATACACACCTAAAGAATCCCTAGGCACAGCGCTT
The DNA here is from genome assembly GCA_033398695.1 of Orobanche coerulescens. Classification (NCBI taxonomy): domain Eukaryota; kingdom Viridiplantae; phylum Streptophyta; class Magnoliopsida; order Lamiales; family Orobanchaceae; genus Orobanche; species Orobanche coerulescens. The sequence continues at coordinate 109,693,101 of CM065816.1, read as the reverse complement.
TATCCTTAGCTTTCTTTCTTCCTCCTTCCCCTCCCTCTTGCCATTACTTAGCTCTTCTAGATGTACGATATGCGCTATGAAAGAAGGGCTTTTCATCTTCTCTCTTTATTTACGTTACGAAATTGATGCATAGAGCTTTGAAGCCGTATTCGCAGCTCTCTCCTGAACCGGCTCTTCAAGACCTAAAAGCCTTCGTGAATCGTCTGCTTTGGTCAAATAGGATATTCGGTTCTCAATTGAAGCGCTTTTTCTTTGGATTGATGCTGCACTACTGACGAAAGCAAAGATAGAGTGCCACAGGTGACTTCTCGCTTCACTACTTTCCAGTTCCAATTTCGGATCGGAGGCCAACTGTCTCACTAAACCCATGTGGATCTATACCCACTGACCTCATGTGGATCTGCATTAGTTTTACATTTTAGTTTTAACCATACAATCATAATCATTACTTACCCACTTACCGATCTATTATATTTGATTGTTTATACAGAAATATGAAACTCATGTCATAGGGTATCAATTACCTAAAACATGCATGCAAGTGTGCCATCAAACTCATATGAAAGGGAATGTACATACTTCATACGCCTTTTAGTCAAGGGGTAAAAAACTGTATACTCAAGCCATATAATGCAGTTTACTTACACGAGTAAACGACTAATTTTGCAAAAGAAACAAACTTGGGAAGATATCAATTTAATGCAATCAGAGTTGGGAATGTAAGTAAGTTGTGCCAGCTTGCCAACTACTAGGGATCAATTTGGAAAAAATTACTCTAGCCATGCTCAAGCTCGATTCTAGTAGGTGTCGAGCTCGAAAACAAACTCAATTATACTTGACAAGCTTGCGAGCCTAATCAAACTCTAGCATATTTGTAATCGTACCCTTAGTATATATACACCCTAATTATATAATGTATAATATTATTAATATCCAAAAAATAATATTTTTAAATTATTTTACTAAAATTATACAACTCGAACCGAGGCGAGTCGAGCTCAAAAAAATATAGCTCGGTCGAGCTTGAGTTTTGAGTTTAATTGTAGAGCTCGACCTTGAGCCTGGTCATACCACTCGGTCCGATTACACCTCTATCCAGAGTTTCCATTATTAATGTCCAACCCACATATATGATAGTTAGGTAGGTGGACTTACATTAAGCTACCCGGACCCTTTAATTCCCCTTCCATACACGTGTCACACACCCTATGACAACACTTCATTTTATGCCAAAAACTGATTTTTTTTTCATGAATTAGCCGAGCCTGACACTTAAATATGCAACCGTGCCCAACAATCCGTACACAAGTTCAGGTAATATAGGTCATACATGAAACAATCTCAAAGACTTCCTCAAATATTTCTGCAGATTTTGATATGCATAGAAAGCGGAACATAAAACTCAATAAAAGAGTAAATGAGGAAGAACACTGTCCAACGAACATGAAATTTAAAATTAAGATGATTTTTTCAAGGAAGCTATTTCCCTACACTTCACTAGAGTGGTCGGAGCAATTCCATTAATAAGCAAAATACATGAGAGCGGATATAAAACATGAATAACAGTATCAGTAAGGAACTAAAAACTCACTAGTCGCATGCAAGACCCAGTTCGAAATAATTCTGGTTTCTCTTGGAATACTACTGATACTTTACCAAATTACATAAACAATTGACCTAGTAATAATCTAGGTAACTTGCAAAGTCTAAACAAACAAAACTTAGCAGTACCAATGAAAAAAAAAAATCAAACCTACTACGCATCCAGGATCAGACATAGACAACTGTGAAACAATACAGTTTTTTTCCGACACCTAAAACATAATTCAAAAATCTCTTATGTTTGCACATCCCCATCTAGATGCCGCGGAAACCTTGGAAGAATTAGGATAGGCTAAGCTCCACAAGCCGGGTGTCCATGCTCTTTCCTCTTTCCTTCTCTTTGCGGTGGTGCAATATTGCTCTCATATATCGAAGAACCTCGGTAACTGATCCATATTTATCTGTATAGTGTGGTGACTTGGGGAGAGCATGGGTATCTGCTCCCTCCGAAAGAGCCTCAGTGACTGAGCTTATAACTGAACCTTCGGTGACAACCTCCGTAATTGAACCCACAACCTTGGTAGTTGAACCATTGTAAGTGAGAATATCATGAAATACAGTACCAACAGGGATGGTAGCAATCCAGCCAGATAAATTTACAACACTGTCAATCTTTTGCAAGTTCATAAGTTGCCGCTCCAAGTCCTTAATTATAGGTTCAAGCAATTGGTTTTTATCCTCATCACACTTCAAGTTGTAGTGCAGATCAACTATGAAGGCAGCACGTTCCTGGCTATCCCAAAGACCCGTAAAATTTCTTCATTTTTTCCAAACAAAACTACGCACGAAGGGATATTCGGTCAAAAGATACCTCAAGGCCTTCATTTCAAAATTATACTTTCCTCCCGCCAATTTTTTTTTCAACTATTCCATCAAAAATTTGACCCATATCTTCAGTTAACATTCTATCTCTCTCAGCCATATCACTACAAAGGATAGGGATGTCGGGTTTGTTAACCTCAGTTATGAACCTTACCTTCCGCATGCCCCCGAGATTGATGATATCTTGCGAAAGTACGTACTTTTGCATATCAAACAATTGCCCGTGGGGCCCGTGAGTTTCATGATAATCCAAAACTCCTATAAGGAGAGACTGGATTATTGCTAATGACTCCCTACCCAACTTGTCAACTTCTCCGTTTGTCCAATCCCGATAACACTGGAGCCACCGCGAGTCGGGAGAGTTGTGGTTATCCATCCAAGACTGGAGAGAAAATGACTTCTCGTACATTGGAATATTGTCATTATCCGAAAATAAGACAAAGTAATCACCGAGACATATATTGGACGCCGTCAACAATCTACCATCTATGGGAAGGGCTACTGAACTCATTTTATCTCGTAAATCATCGGGAGCCCCCTCAACATCATCATCTAAATCACCATCTTCGTGGGTCGCTCCACTTCCCTCGCCAACCACAGTCTTACCCTTTTCCTTAGCATCGTCGTAGTGGATTAATCCACTCCCCTCGCCGCCCCCTCCAATAATGATGTCATCATCACCAACCCCTGTATTTGCCTCCTCCTCCACCATAGACTGTTTCGACAGAGCACATTGCCATTACTTATAGAGTAAGTTTCTTTCGGCTTTTGTTTTGACGACCACCATCTTCTTTATGAAGTATTCTTATTCCTCCTAGGTTAAGAATTCAAAATAACCACAACGATTTATTCTTATTCTCTCCAGTCTTGGATGGATAATGGCTCCAGTGTTATCGGGATTGGACAAACGGAGAAGTTGACAAGTTGGGTAGGGAGTCATTGGCAATAATCCAATCTCTCCTTATAGGAGTTTTGGATTATCATGAAACTCACGGGCCTCAGGGGCAATTGTTTGATATGCGAAAGTACGTACTTTCGCAAGATATCATCAATTTCGGGGGCATGCGGAAGGTAAGGTTCATAACTGAGGTTAACAAACCCAACATCACTATCCTTTGTAGTGATCTGGCTGAGAGAGATAGAATGTTAACTGAAGATATGGGTCAATTTTTTGATGGAATAGTTGAAAAAAAAAATTTGGCGGGAGGAAACTATAATTTTGAAATGAAGGCTTTGAGGTATCTTTTGACCGAATATCCCTTCTTGCGTAGTTTTGTTTGGAAAAAAAATTTGGCGGGAGGAAACTATAATTTTGAAATGAAGGCTTTGAGGTATCTTTTGACCGAATATCCCTTCTTTGAGGTATCTTTTGACCAAGGTTGTGGGTTCAGTTACGGAGGTTGTCACCGAAGGTTCAGTTATAAGTTCAGTCACTGAGGCTCTTCCTGAGGGATCAGATACCCATGCTCTCCACATGTCACCACACTATACAGATAAATATGGATCAGTTACCGAGTTTCTTCGATATATGAGAGCAATATTGCACCACCGCAAAGAGAAGGAAAGCGGAAAGAGCATGGACACCCGGCTTGTGGAGCTTAGCCTATCCCAATTCTTTCAAGGTTTCCTCGGCATCTACATGGGGATGTGCAAACATAAGAGATTTTTGAGTTAAGTTTTAGGTGTCGGAAAAAAGTTGTATTGTTTAACAATGGTCTATGTCTGATCCTGCATGCGTAGTAGGTTTGATTTTTTTTCATTGGTACTGCCAACTTTTGTTTGTTTAGACTTTGCTAGTTACCTAGATTATTACTAGGTCAATTGTTTATGTAATTTGGTAAGGTATCAGTAGTATTCCAAGAGAAACCAGAATTATTTCGAACTGGGTCTTGCATGCGACTAGTGAGTTTTTAGTTCCTTACTGATACTGTTATTCATATCTTATGTCCGCTCTCATGTATTTTGCTTATTAATGGAATTTCTCCGACCACTCTAGTTATAGTGTCATATATTATATATCATTGGGTGGTAAATATCTTCCTGTTTCTGTAGTCTTTTGTTCTCCATAAGGCTGAGTCTTCATTCGCTTTGTTTGCCTCTTTATTCTACTGAACAACAATGGTTACTGTATTTATACACGCTTGAGACAATAGTTGACAGGTTCGGAGAGGAAATTGCTCCTTGTGCTTTTGGATTATGCCATAATCTGGTAAGACCTGGCATTTCACATCATGAACAAATAAAAAGTCATCTCTTGTTTAATCCGTTATATTTTATTTTTTTAGACTCATGTGTTTGGGAAGTGCATGAATTCTACAGAGGAAGGTGAGGCAGATGGTACGACTGATGTTGCAGTTGCGTTGCTTGTTTGCGGGCCACTAGAACAATCTTTTTATCGGTCAGAAGGCTTCCTGATCTCTTTGCACACATTAAGCCAACTTTGTTCAATATTTTCTTTAGATGCTAACTACCGATAGAAACGGTAATTATTGTGTTGTATGTATAAGCATCTCCATTTTTAGAAATAGTCATGTTCATGATGTACATGCATGGGATATGACTGTAACATATATGCGTACAGAATCCACTAAGCCGGCTATAAAATTGGAACTCATTTCCTTTCCATTCAAATGGAACAACTTAAGAACATAATCTAAGCAACCAAATCATGTGGCCCACTGATATTCCATTAACGTATATGTATCGACTCTAGTAAGTCATTCGGCTATGCGGTTGGTATTATGCATTTAGAAACTTTTTTCATGGGCAAGTGAGGTTGTTGATCCCTTGTATTGTGGGTGAAGTGTAGGGAAATAGCTTCCTTGAAAAAATCATCTTAATTTTAAATTTCATGTTCGCTGGAAAGTATTCTTCCTCATTTACTCTTTTATTGAGTTTTATGTTCCGCTTTCTATGCATATCAAAATCTGCAAAAATATTTGAGGAAGTCTTTGAGATTGTTTCATGTATGACCTATATTACCTGAACTTGTGTACGGATTGTTGGGCACGGTTGCATATTTAAGTGTCAGACTCGGCTAATTCATGAAAAAAAAAATCAATTTTTGGCATAAAATGAAGTGTTGTCATACACATGTCATGGTGTCTGACACGTGTATGGAAGGGGAATTAAAGGGTCCGGGTAACTTAGTGTATGACCACTTACCTAACTATTATATATGTGGGTTGGACATTAATAATGGAAACTCTGGATAGAGGTGTAATCGGACCGAGTGGTATGACCAGGCTCAAGATCGAGCTCTACAATTAAACTTAAAACTCAAGCTCGACTGAGCTATATTTTTTTGAGCTCGACTCGCCTCGGTTCGAGTTGTATAATTTTAGTAAAATAATTTAAAAATATTATTTTTTGGATATTAATAATATTATACATTATATAATTAGGGTGTATATATGCTAAGGGTACGATTGCAAATATGCTAGAGTTTGATTAGGCTCGCAAGCTTATCAAGTCAAGTATAATTGAGTTTGTTTTCGAGCTCGACACCTACTAGAATAGAGCTTGAGCATGGCTAGAGTTATTTTTCCAAATTGATCCCTAGTAGTTCGCAAGCTGGCACAACTTACTTACATTCCCAACTCTGATTGCATTAAATTGATATCTTCCCAAGTTTGTTTCTTTTGCAAAATTAGTCATTTACTCGTGTAAGTAAACTGCATTATATAGCCTGAGCATACAGTGTTTTACCCCTTGGACTAGAAGGCTTCTAGTATGAAGTATGTACTTTCCCTTTCATATGAGTTTGATGGCACACTTGCATGCATGTTTTAGGTAATTGATACCCTATGATATGAGTTTCATATTTCTATATAAATAATCAAATATAATAGATTGGTAATTGGGTAAGTAATGATTATGATTGTATGATTAAAACTAAAATGTAAAATATACTGATGCAGATCCACATGAGGTCAGTGGGTATAGATCCACATGGGTTTTGTGGGACAATTGGCCTCCGATCCGAAATATTTTTATATTTGTATATACTCTTCTTGTTCTTTTAGAGTCTAGTATTGAAATATAGGTTTATTCCAGTAAGGAATATTTTTCAAATAAAACTTTGATTTTTAATTAAAATTTATATACTGTTTTTTAAAATCAATATTTTTTGTTATATAAATTGAAATATTAGTTTATTGAAATATAAAATAAAATGAGAATAGATAATGAGTGTACCTTGTACTATATTTATAGGACCAAAATTACCAAATCTTTCTTTCAACAATTGTATTTTTTTATAAATAAATGTTCACTCTTGGCATATTTGATACTAAAATTTCGGCCTATCTAACAAAATTTCTGGCATCTGCCATTCGAACAATGGCTGTGGTGGAGATAAAGTTATATGATTGTAATTGCTTGATGTGTATTGGATATAAATATCTATAATATAAAGGACAATAATATTTTTTTATAGTAGTCCGTACCTGAAAATACCATTATACACCCCCCTCTTATTTATTTTGAATTTAATAATAATATCAAATTTTTAACAATAATATATTTCAAAAAAATACCCTCAAAATATTAAACTAAATTAAAGGAAATACTAATCTTCAGAAAAAAATTCCTAACTGGGATCTCCAACGGACTTCCGACGATAAGTTTTTTCGGCTGGCCGCCATCAGCCGCTAAGGGACCAGTTTTTTTTTGTTTTATTTTTTTTTACGCCAATCCCGCAGGCGGCAAGAGACCTCCAGCAACCAGCCTTTTTTTTTTATGACTGACATATTCTTTTCTAGTTTTACGTCAGGCCTGTCCGCCTGCTTCTGGTGTTGCCCATCGGGGCAGTCATTTTTTTTACGCCAGACCTGCGACGATCGACCATTTTATTTTTACGCCAGGCCTGCCAGCCTGTTTTCCAGCGGGCCACCACCTGCGGTCGGCCAAATTTTTTTTTCGCCAGCTCCACCGACCTGCTTTCAGGCGGGCCACCGATAGAATTTTAAGAACCAACATATTTTACTTTCTAGCAATGTAATTTGTAATTTAAGTATTTAGTCCAATTATGGTACCGCCAACATGCCATTATGGCACGAGTTATCTATAGTCTATAATATAAAGGACAATAGTGTATTTTAGTAGTAGTCCGCACTTGAAAAGACCATTGTACTTCACCTTCTCATTCTTCTATTCATTTTATTATCTATTTAAAATAAAAAAATATCAAATTAATCCTATTTTCATGATCAATAATTTAAAATGCATATTACATACCTAAAAATATAAAAAACAAAAAAGCAGTGCGTGTTGTACATTATGAAGCAGTTCATATTCTTATAAAATAAGCATTGTGACAATATGCATTCAAAGTATTATAACTCTCTCCATACTTAATATGTGCCCTTTTTTGTTAGAAACTAGAATCCCATGACTTTCCAATGGTGTGGCATGACTCCTAATTCGTACCCAATAAAATCAGTTTATTTATTGAAGTTGACGGTTTGAGGAAGAATTTTCCTGCAAATTTTGAAGCAGGAGCAATACTTTGTATGCTATGAAGCATTGCATTTATACAGTATGGAGCAGTGTATTTATACATTAAAGCAGTGTAGTTATAAGCTAAAAAACAAGATGTTATAAGTCAAATTTTGAAGCAAAAACAGTACTTTATAAACCATGAAGCAGTGCATTTGTACACTTGAAGCAACCCATTTATATATTCTTATAAAATAAGCATCATGACAGTCTCCATTCAATGCGTCATAACTCTCTTCATATTTAATATTTTTTGTGCTGTTTTTTTTGTAGGAAACTAGACTTGTTTGACTTTCCAATAGTATATGGAACGACTCATAATTAATAAAAGCAGTTTATTCATTGATGAATACGACTTTATCAGGACAATTTGTGTTAATTTTGAAGCAGAAGCAGTACTTTGTACACTGTGAAGAGAAGAAGTGCATTTATGCACAGTGAAACAGTGCACTTATATATTATATGAAATGGCGCATTTCTCTCTATAATTCGCACTGCTTTTATTATTACAATACACTGTTTTTTTGTTTTTTTTTTACATTTTTAAGTATGCATCTTAAATTGTAGATCATGAAAAGACGATTAATTTGTTATATTTTTTTATTTAAAAATGAATAATAAATGAATAAATTATTGTATTTTAAATGAGAACAATTTATTTATAAAGGGCCAAAATTACTCAGATTGGTTTCTAATTCTCACACCAGGGAAGATTCTCACCGAAATCAATCCATATATATATATATGGACGCGTTCTATGTAGTACCAATTAGGGGTGGCATTTCGGAACCGAAAATCAAAAACCGGACCGAAAAAAGCCAAAAAAAGAACCGAAAAACCGAAACCGAAGAAGACCGAACCGAAAAACAAAAAACCGAACCGAACCGAATTAATTTGGTTCGGTTCTCGGTTCGGGGTCCGGCGGAACTGAACCGGACTGAAATGGACCGAAGTCAAATTTCAACATACTAAAATGACCTTGTTTTTGTGATTTTGGTGTGTTTCGAATTTTAGTATAATTCGTTTTCCTTTTGTAAGACCCTCATCGGTCCAAGGAGGACCGATAATATGCTCATATAATTTGTGATTCAATTGATTTATGTTAAGAGAATGAGCTACTATGATTTACAATTGTTAAATGTTTTGAGATATTTGTAAATTGATATGCAATTCTAGCTTGTATGTTGAATATATATATATATATATATATATATCTTGTTAGTTTGTTGTTATATATAACTTATTCTATTGCATATAATATTTGAATTTATATTGTGAAGAACCGAAAAAACATCAAACCAAATCGAAACCGAACCGAATATTTATAAAACCGAACTTAACCGAACCGAACTTCAAAAAGAACCGAACTAAACCGAAACCGAATATTTGGTTCGATTCTCGATTTCGATCAAAAACCGAACCGAATGAAACCGAGTCCACCCCTAGTACCAATATTAGATGCAGTACTTTACAGTATTAATTTATGCATGAATTTTGTACTAATTATGCATGAAATATATGCATTTCGTGCATCAAAATTTCAATACATTAATTCTCACAAAAATTTGATGCATATAACTAATATTTTAATGCATCGATATTTTGATGCATGTATTACATATTTTAATGCATTGAAATTTTGATGCACAAAATGCATATATTTCATGCATAATTAGTACAAAACTCATGCATAAATTAATACTGTAAAGTACTGCATCTAATATTGATACTGCATATATATATATATACATATATATATATATCAACATTTGAAATCCCAGATTGATATTTATGATTATCCAATTTGAGGCAAATTCGGGCATGTAACTACTAAATTTATTTATTTTAAATATAATTGATTCTCTTCATCTCCAAATAAATATCTAAAGTATCTAATAGCTCTCTCCGGATATTATTTTCTCAAATTTTTATTCTTATTTCATATAAAATCTTGAATCCCACATTCGAATACTAATATACAAATTCTAAACGGATTCTACTATACTATATAATTTCTTAATGTATTGATTTTTTGTCATTTATACTTCATTCTTAATACTTAATTATAATGTTCGGGTTTAATTTGAGATATAACCAATTATTATAATAATAATTTATATTTTATTCTTTTAGACAATTTATAAATTTAGAAAGATTCAAGTAATTAGATGGCATTACTATACAGATTTTGGACAAAAAGGGATAATAAAGTCAGCTTTTAATCGAGTTTAAGATGGGTACGAATATATATTTCTAAACAGGTATGAGTGGATGAACCATCCCCTTATCATTTCGTGTGTTACTATACAGGTTGGTGGAATAAATAGTAAAATCACCGTTAATTTTGTTTGGGACATGTACAAGTATATTCATTCTAAACGAATCAAGATGGATGAATCATAACCTCATTGTTTAGGTTCATTGGCGTGTTCTGCCGCACAAATCAAGGTAGATTTCTAACATCATTGTGCAAGTCCATTGCCGTGTTCTGCCACAGTAAACGACTTCGAGTTGCTGAATTATATCCGATTATTAAATTATTTTTAAATTCTTACATATAAATTACATCGTTATGTGATTAGCGATCGAGTTGTGATAGGCTGCACACTAATTAGTAATAATTGGCTTCATATGAAGGCCATATTACTTCGAACGCAACCATTGTGTAAAGCTATGCATGTATCCGCACTGTATCCATGTGTGGCATAACGACACGACGGACCATAAAACAAAGTACCACTGGTCAATTTCATGTCCACAAACTCTACAATAACCCTATTTGAAGAAAATAATCCCAAAAATGGTACTCCATCCATCCTACTCTGAAGAAAAATAATTTAGTTAAGGTAAAATTTTAATTTTCGTCATTCTAATGAAGGTACAACTCGCCTTAAACCATCTATTCTCACTTACTTTTTAATTTTTCATTTTCAATCAACTAATATGTAATTTATCATATATAACGCAAAATTTTAATTTTAAGAAAAATTATGTAATTTTTAATTAGATATTAAGATTTTATTTTGAAAGTGACCTCTTCGGGGGACCAAAACATGTTTTAAAATACCTTCCAACTCTTCAAGTGGAAGTGGAACAGAAGATGGAAGGAGTATGAAGAGACAAAAAAACATTGTGAATTAGCAGAGTGAATGGTATAAAGGACAGAGATCCAGCTAACCTGTGCATAGTTGTTATAGAGCTTGTATCAACAAACAGCCAACAGAAAGGGAAAAAAAAAATTCTCCACCAACGGAAACTGCAGGAAAACAAAAGCAAAAGTAAAAAAGTTAATATAGGAACCTGTATCAATTTCATTCCTTATAGAGCTGTCCATACCACATCTAGTCATAAACAAGAATGACTTCGACTTGTAGAAGCAACTGATATTTGACCTCAGAATGGGAATGCATTTGGTACTGATTTTCCAATATGAAGCTTATTCAGAGTACTGTACGTTCCAGAAAAGGCTCCTGCAAACAAGGAGTCCGAAAAAATACTATTTGTGAGATAACAGAAAAATTACGAAGAAGAAAAATGCATCCTGATTGCAGATAGCATGATCCTCACATTACGAGTTACCTCTTTGCTCGATGGGTAGTTACTAGGGGGATAAATTACCCAGAAACTCCACTAGAAGAAGGATATATATCTATTATCAAGATTTCCTGTCCTCACAATTTAATTTCCGTAGGTTGCCAAGTTTGACCAAAGCCTTCAAGGCATCACTGACGAACTTGAGAACTTCTAGCTTCGTAGTTGATGAAGTGATGTTCCAACTTTAATGTCAGGCTCAAAATTTGCTGCAAATGCTAATGTCGATTGGACAGCCTTCTGCACTGAGCTTGGTGTATTTGACAAGAATGATGTCTTAAAAGACATTGATGAATTTGCAGTCAGACCACCCGTTGATTGATCTGATGGCCGGCCAAAGGAAAATGGAGACATCCTAATTGGGCCCTGAAGCTTACTTGGTATGCTTTGACTTTCTTTAACAGATAAAAAAGCAGTGTCGTCTTTCTTAAAATGAAGGTTAGCTCTTCCGTTGATGATTGGATCAAATGATGAGAAATTTCTTTGTTGGGGTACCGTCCAGACAGTTCCATTAACCTTTTCATTCAAATTCCTAACTAAATTGGTAGCGTTTTGGTTAATCTGTGTATTGACCTTAAGAATCCCGACACTCTCTGGCAACAAGCAAGTTGGTTTACCTTCATCCAAGTCATCCACGGTGGATTTTCTTGTTTCGTTATTACTATTTGACAGCAATCTAGAGAACGTTTTATTACTTGAATCATCCGAAGTAGGTCGAGCAAAGGATAGGAAATTTATCCCTCGTGGTTTTATTGGAACATCCTTGGTTGATCCATCTTGTTCATGCGTACTTGTGTCACCAAGTGATGTCCCCGTATTTGAAAGAAAGCTAATTCCTTTGGGTGTCTGTCCAGCACTCCTTGGGACAGACCTAGCGGCAGGCGTATCTGTGCTCTTACCGTAAGAGTTTCCAGCAGAGGAGAATTTAGCATCGAGTTTCTGATGAAATTTACCATGACTATCCATATGCTTGCTCGAGTTTGAGTTATTCAGTGGGGATGAGAAGTTGACTTCAGGCTTGCTGACCTTTGACAATGATTCTACTTTGCCAGGCACTGTATGCCGCACAGATGTCAACTCAGGTTTGGAAGCAGTTGGCGCAGTGGAGGGACTCTGCTTAGCTGGCATCTGAGATATTGTCATTGGAGCAGTGTGAAACACACATTTCCATTGTTATGTAGTGTAGAAACTAATCATAAAGATATCAAGTGAGAATACCTTAAAACAATTAAAAGTTAGTAAAAGAAGACATTACCTCGTGTGAGAACAAACAGTCGGTGCCTCTACCGCAGAATCCATTTGCGGTATAATTCTTGCACAGGTACTTAGAGAGTTGATGATCATATGGACAGTTGTCTCCTTTCATGCAAGAGTGACGGGCAAAATGACCGCATGGCTGCAAGACAATATAATAAGCATTTTTAAAAGCTCCGACCATTAATTCTACATAATCTCTATGACAGATGACGTTCACATGATGAGTACTATGTTCCAACTCATGCAAGAATATCAAGCTACTTCAGTTTCAAATTTCATTTGCTCTACAATCATTGGGCACTAAATTAAATTTCAGTCACATATATGTTCAAAGGCTAATAAACAATACTCCCTCCGTCCACCATCCATATGCACTCTTTTGACCGGCACGAGTTTTAATATTTGAGTTGACTTAGTTGGTAGGATGTGTTGTGAGTGGAGTAAATGGACCAACTTGTGTTGTGAAAGGGTAAAAAAATTGCCAAAAATAAACAATGCACATAGGTTGCGGACGGATGGAAAAGGAAATTGTTGCACATGGGTGGCGGACGGAGGGAGTATTAAACATGGCATTCTTTCTGAAGGATAAGTAGTCTGAATTATAACAAATATCAAAATTATATGGCATGACAGCCAAAAACAGTAGGATGCTTAGACGAAAAAAAAAAGTGTCCAACCAAACCTAAAACGTGGGTTAAGGCTTCTCTCTTATCATTTTATCAGAAACATCTGCTACCCCCCCCCCCCTCCCTCCCTCCCTCCCTGTAAAATATATATATATATATATATATATATATATATATATATATACATATATATATATATACAACAACAACATTACCCCAATGCCTCAATGGCTCCCGCAAAAAGCGGGGTAAGGGGGGATCGGATGTACGCAGCCTTACCCGTGTCTTAACACAGAGAGGCTGTTTCCGGATGATCCAAAATGAAAATTGCATCGAGAATTGCATAGGATGACTAGTACTTCATGAGAAAAAGAAGTGCAGCCAGTTTAGTGAGTCGTTTTGTTTTATTCCATTATAATCAAGAACCAAAGAATAAGGAGTCTTTGGCTCCATTAGAAACAATGGAAAAGATATATATATATATATATATATATATGTATATATTATACATGTAGATATGTGTATATATATATTTCAGAAATGTATCCTTTAAGAAAAGCATACCTTCGACTTTGTCAAGGGAACTATATCATGTGAGAACTTACACTTCTCACCCTGTAAAAACAAAAACAAAAATATAAGAGCAAGTTTGAAGCATTTTTATTCCTCTTTTTTGTGTGGGTGTTTTCATCTATTGGTATGGGAAATAAAAGAAAAGTCTATCATTGTATCTAATATATAACACTAACATAATTAAACAGACAATAAAGTGCAAGATCTCATACAACCTCTTGGCATCTCCCATGCATATAGTGGCGGCAATATGATACCGTCTTTGGCTTCAAAACTGGTTGCAGTTTTAATCTCTTAACCCCAAGGTTTCTGTTCTTTTCTGCTCTTTTTATTCTGTCCTTTTTCTGTAAAATAACACCGTCACTGGAGGGTATGGAACCAAGTAGATATTATCTATATTATACAACAATATACCTTCTAATAAAAGCATAGCTAAAGAAACTATTACACCAACATTAAAGTTTTACAATCCATCTGCTAAGAGATTTCAATTCATCTGCACCTTAATCCTTTTGAATCCGTGGTACAAAAATTATAGTGTCAATTAATGGTCTAAAACTAGTCAACACTATAAATTCATCCAAAAAGCATATTAGCAAATTTATATGCTACCAAAAGAGAAATGAGATAAAATTCCAAAACTGTCATCATCATCATAAGTTTTCGACTTGCATGGAAAACATCATGACACGGCGATGAGTTCAAATAACTGCTATATTCATGTCCCATAACATGATTGCTACAGTAAAATCAGCATTTGCATCAATGTTTTAAAATTCGCGACTCGTATTCGAGGCGTTTTGCGCAAATGAGGCGAGGCGTACGCCTCGAGGCGGAACGAGGCGTACGCCTCAAATTTGTTGAAACGAAAAAATTAAAAAAATATAAAAAATTATCTAAAACAAAGTTCAACAACAATATTTAATATTAGTGCTACTGTAACACAAAACTAGATTAAAAACATCAAGGTCAATACATAATTCATCGTTAAACCAATAGAAATAACACAAAAGGTCTTTAAACCAGGAAAAAAAAGAGCTGTTCACGAAAATTTTGTAGAGCTGTTTACCAAAAAAAAAAAATTTAATTAATGAGCTAACAATGTTTTTACAATTATTAAAAAAGAATTGTTTACAGAAAGTCAGAAATTATTTGAATTTTAACCTTAACGAAAGATGTTTGTTATTAACCACTCGAGCTCGAGCTTTTAGATAAATAGATCTGAAAACAACCAAATAAAACACACGAAAACCTAAAAAAAGAAAAAAAAACAGAAAAAGACTGCAAAGGGATAAAGACATTGAAGTACGAGAAAAATAATCCTTATCCAAACATCGTGTGAGAGAGCCCCCATATTTCAATCCGAAGCTCTTCTCAATAAAAAAAAGATACCACACCTCCTTCCTTTTCATGTTTCATTTCCATTTTCGCAACAGTTGCAAGAAATATTTTAGATTTCTTTTTAAAAAAAAAATGTTGACTATATTTCACAAGGCGTTTGCTCATCCGCTGGAGGAGCTGAACAAATCACAACTCTTTTCTTCTTCATAACCTGGTGACGAGAGATGTGTCCGACGGGAGAAGAGGGAGGTGCGGCAGGCGAGAGACAGAGAGAGAAAGTCGAGTTTGGGATCGGTCGCAGAGAGAGACAGAAAAGAGAAGACAGGAAGTCAAAAAATTAATAAAATAAAAAGGCTTCCTAGACTCGGCCGCCTCTTGCGAGTCGACTCACATCGAGTCGACTCGTCCGCCTCAATCAAAAGACTCGGGCGATTTGCAAAACACAGAAGACTCGTACGCCCTAACTCGCCGGGTGTCCGCCTCGAGTTGACTCGCGAGTCGACTCGTACGAGTCTTCCGTTTTTTAAAACACTGATTTGCATCATGAAAGATGATGATTGCTAAGGGATAATATATGATTACTCTGACATTTTAACATATGCAGTTACCTTTTTCTTAGCTCTTCTTTCCTTGGTCAAAGGACCAGTCTTCCTTTTCTTTCCTTTGGCATCGCCATCCTGCATAGAATTTGACATGTGAACTTGCCAGACACGTAGGCAGCATATAATAGAAAATACAAGAACTGTATCTGCTATAATAAGAAGGCACAAACTAGCAAAAAGCATACGTTAATTTAACAAACATCTTAAAAGTTTTGACATCGAACAAAGTTGAAAATACGTGCAATTGGTCTCTCTTTCCATGGCTCTGGCAGTCTTAAACTACTTCAAACATTATGCTACATATAATAACAGGCACATGAGCCTTTAAAAAGATATCAGAGAACATAATTGAAGATAGCAACTTCCCCACCCCAACTCCAACAACCTGACAAACCCCCAAACGCTACACGCTCACCCTTCCTTTTTTTTTCATTTCAAATTATATTTTTTTTTAAATTTAAATTTTATGTGGTTGCGAATGAGGGAGAAGGAGCAATAAAGTAGAGAAAAACATTCCATCTGTAAAATCGTAGCAGCAACACTCGCATTTCTAGATTTCAAATAATTAAAAAAAATAACATCTAAAGTGTGAAAGTTCGCCTATTTTTCTCTCCACGCATAAAAAGGAAACATAGATTTGAATGGAAGACAAGATATAGTTGATATTAAGTTTCAACACAGCAGCAAAGTGCAAAAAAGAATAATCACATATAAGACTAGGATATCAGTTGCCTGAGTAGAACTGTAGTTCCTATGAACAAGAATTGTTAATACTAAATATCTGTAGTGACACACAATTAATACCTTGTCAAATGTAGCAGACATTTGACTCTCAGAAGCATTCTCTTGGAGGTTTCTACCTGATGGAGATTGCTTTTCCGTGCAAGGTACTATACGGCCAGTTTGTTTAGTCTCCATATGACTATCATGATGAACATTATGAGAAGGACAATCGTGCTTCTCCCCAGCAGTTCTTCTTTCCACCTCCATAGAGTTACAGTCATTATTCACTTTGTTGATCAGTGAGGAATCAGGCATCCGATGTTTCCGATATTCTTTATCTTCATCACGACACGTGACTTCTTCCCTATGAAAATAATCCTCAGAAGCATGCACCATTTCTGTAGTTCTCTCTTCCAGTGATGCCGCATCTTCATATAATTCATCAAAAGACGCATCAGCAACCCCAGCATTCCCAGAGATCTCCCCTTCTTCAATCTCTTCATCAGCATTTTGACAATAAGATGAATCTACTGCACCTGAACTGTATATGAGTTTCTCCAGTTCCATCTCCTTTAGCTGCAGTTCATGCTCAGCTTCTTTAGGTATGTTCTCCTCCAAAACAGTGCCATTCTCTTTATTCTGTACTGATGTCTTTGATGATTCAATGACCATATCCATGCCAAAACAAGAGTCTAGAACTTCGGAATAATAATCGACAGAAAAATCATTGTCCACTTGTAGCTCTTCGAATATACCTAAGCCATCCATCGGATTACCGTGCGCCTTGTCAACCTGAATAGCAAAATCCCCCGTCCTGTTTTCAACAACCAACAAGTCCCCACTGTTAATACTATTTTCCGGAGCTACTTCCTGCCCACCATCTATCACCAAGTTTATGTGATCCAGTTTTCGTGCAGTTGCTTGGTTACGGTAAAAAACACCATCCTGGAAGTTAACATTTTCCTTGTTCACACCGATACTAGTTTCTTTAACTAGTGTGTCCTTGGACTGCTTGCTATTAGGGGGCAGAGCTGAGACGAGTTTTAAATTAACCTCAATATTGGATATTGATCCATTTTCTTCCATCACTGGTCTTGGTTGAGAATCACCACCATCAACATCTTCCAAGGCAAAATCATAATCAAAAAACACATACAAAATTTCAGTTAGCAAGTTAATAAGAGTCATCTCATGCATATATAAATCATAACCCTTATTCTAACATAAATAAGTCAACAGAGGCCCACAAAGCAAATAAAGAAAAGCAATTCACAAGAAGGATAAAGAACCCAAAGCCATAGCAAATGTTTTATTTCATCGAATGAGCTAAACACATTTTTGTTTCTGTTATCAACACTCTTCCAAGGAAAAGAAGAAATCCCATGTGAGAAGAATAAATCAACTCTGCTCATTTTCCCACTTTAACTTCTAATCAACCAAGTACAACAATGATTTTCTTCCAAAGAAACGTGTGTACACACACACAATACCTACATACAGAGAGAGAGAGGGAGGGAGAGAGAGAGAGATCAAAAGTTCAAATTGAAAATTTGAACGGATAACTAACCAAGAATCGGAAACGAAATGGAGTTTTCTGTAATACCTTGAATTTGGAGCTGGGAAGAGCTGGTATGGGAAAGAATTCCGATTAGAGTACGGTAGGTACGGCTACGAAGAGGCCGGCGGCGATGTGGAGGGAAAGAAAATACGGCTTCCGACGGATTTAGGGTTATGTTTTGCAGCAGCGAGGAGTCCTCCATTCGAACAGCTGTTACTGCTAGGTGTAAGAGAAAAATAGGAGAGTGATTTGGTGAAGGAGACCGTAAAGTTTTGGTGAAGCTGTGAAGGAAACGGTTCAATTCTTTTCTTTTTCTGGGTGGGCGTGGGTTGGGTGGGGTCATGGGAGTGGATTGGGGAAGACGCTCGACCGGTACGAAAGCCAAATAAGATCGTAACACGGCTTTTATATAGGTTATGCGATCAGACTTTTCCATATACATGATTCTTTACGAAGGAAGACATAAAGTGAAATCATACTACCTGCAGAAGGACCCAGAATCTCTACCATCTAGGATACATATCTAATCAGTATTAGATAAGGTATATTACGGGTATAATAACTCCCGAAATACTATTTATGTGTCGAGCACTAATGCAACAATAGTACGAAAGATATTGTCTTCATAAAAACCTTATAGGATCAAATTGGTTTCTATAATTAATTTAAATTGTGAAGTAATTAGCACGCGCGTTGATATTAGAGTCTTCCTCCATATCGGATGTGCTAATTATAAGTTCACTAGTTTTAAATGTCAAATAATAACAAAGATAAATATTATTTTTTATTATAGGACTTCTCCATCTGTAGGACTATTATTTAAAAGATAATATTTTAAGGTTGTTAAATTATGATGTTCACTTAGATGTATTAATTAATAAGCTCCCCACTAAAATCTATGTTAATTAATACATGGCCAAGAGGAACCAACTATTAATTTTACTTGTCATAACGTAAATTGACTAGATAGTAAAATTAAAAACGTAAAACTCTACTTGAAAAATGTGTGTGTAAACGTCCCACACGATCGTGGCTTGCATATGCGGGTTTTTCGAGGTGTTGGTTGCTAGCATATATATTGTGTTTTTTGAGGTTTTTCAATATATTTTACTATGCACTATGCGATGAATGTTTTAATTTTATCTCAGATATCTTTCAATCCACTTGTTGTAATTCTCAAAGAAAACAAACTAGGTGGCACTAACTTTGCTGATTGGAAACGTAATCTTAATATTGTCCTGACTGCTGAGGAATACAAGTTTGTTCTAACTGAGGAATGCCCATTGAAACCAGATGCGGATTCGACACCTGATGAGGTGAAAGAATATCGCAAATGGAAGAAATCTGATGAGATGGCTCGCTGTTACATCTTGGCTTCTTTAACAAATGTATTGCAGCATCAGCATCAGAGTATGGACACGGCCGCGGAAATGATGAAAATCTCGGGGAGATGTTTGGTCATCCGAACCGGGCGGCTAGGCAAAATGCTATGAGGGTCTTGATGACGACCCAAATGCCTGAAGGAACCCCGGTAAGAGATCATGTTCTAAAGATGATTTCTCATCTAAACGAACTTGATATCTTATGGGCTACTATCGATGCGGAAACGCAGGTCGATATCATCCTAGGCAGCTCACCTAGGATCTTTGAGCAGTTCCGCCTAAACTACAATATGAATCGCAGGAAGTATACCTTGGCGGAATTGCTGACAGAGCTTCAAGCTGTAGAAGGTCTCTTAAGGCAAGGGTATCAAGTTCTTGCGGCTACTGGTGTTTCGACTTCTAAACCCAAGTGGGGGAGGAAGAAGAAACAAGTGGGCCAGAAGTAAGTGGCAACTCTCAAGGCAAAAAGCAGGGCTCCTCATCCTGAGGCGAACACAAAGCCAAAGGGAAAGTGCTACAAGTGCGGTCAGAAAGGACATTATAAAGCGGACTGCCCTGCTCTTAAGAAATGTATGTCTCGTGCACTAGTAGTCAAAATATGTTTGGCAGCTTGTTCTTCCGCTTCGTGGATAGTTGATTCGGGCTCCACTAATCCTGTTTGCTTTGACTCGCATGGTTTTCAGGTAACCAAGCAGCTTAATGCGGGCGAGATCACCATCAACTGGGGCGATTATTCCAGGCTTATGGCCGTTGCAGTGGGAGTCGTGCATGTAATATCCGGATTATTTATTGAGCATTTCATCTGTAATTGAGCCCTGTATTATTCGGATTTGTGATATCGATAATCGAAGTATGATATTTCTTGTATTTGTATCCTTGTGCATGATTATAACAACATGTAAATTTTCTCATGCAAGTACGTGATACTGTACGCTAAGAAGGAAGCTTAACGTACGTTATCAGCCAAAGATAGCGTACGCTACGAATGAAGTGTAGCGTACGTAAAGAGGCCAATAATTGAGCTGGGTGGCTAGCACATGCGCCAGCCGGACGATGGGTCCGGATAAAATTCCCGCGGATGAACCTGAACACTTTTGAAGTCAACAATTGTTAACGTACGCTAAGGAATGTGTCTAGCATACGCTAATGGGTGTTACTTATGTACGTAACCTGATGGTGTAGCGTACGTAATCGAGTACAGAATGAGAACCGTTAACTATCGGTGACGATAGCGTACGCTAAGCATACTGGGTAGCGTACGCTAAGCGACTAACGTACGTTATGCATGAAGGCTAACGTACGTTAAGGACAGAAAGTTATAAATAAGACATCACCCCATTTCATTTCAGTTCGTTTATTTCACTTAGCCTTCAACATACTTCGTGCCCAGAGAGTTCCCAGTCACCTTATACACCTTTAGAACACCTTTAATTGATCTTTGAAGTTGAAGAACATCTTGGATTGGCACACAAGCAACTGGAATTGGATTCTACATATTGTCTCAGCATTTTCTTCGTATTAAGGTATGTTATGCTATCTCCAACCTTGGATTCGTATTCTTAAGATTACTATGATCATGCTATCAAGATATTAAGTTCCATAGAGGATTTATTCAACCAAACATCATGTTTAGAAGTTGGGATGATTATGCTTAAGATATCATTGTTGAGAACATCATAGTTGGAATCATGTGTCTTCAAATGATGAGAGTAATTTTCTGAGATTGATTATCCGTATTGAATAGTGTTGCCATAATGGTCGTAGATTTAGTATTGGTATCAATTTTGCTTAACGGAATTAGATGAAGGATCACCAAAGTTTTAAGTTGATTTAGTAAATTAATCTTCATGATGAAGCTGGAATAAGTTGATGATATGGGTAACTAGATTATCAACCTCAGAATAACTGAATAACGTTGATGTAGTATATCGGTATTTGCGCCGTTTGTGCGGAAACGTAAATTAAATGCGGAAATTAAGTGACACGCGGATTTATAGATTTTCGGCCAAACGTGCCTACGTCCTCTCTCGATGTATCTTTTTCAATAGGCTAAAGATCAAAACCTCTGCACATCTCTTCTATCGGTTGAGGGATAACCGTTACAAGCTCGTCTTCTATCGGTCCGAGTAAAACCGTTTTTCCTTTTCTATTGGATAAGGAATCAACCACTCTAGCTTTCTATTGGTATTAGATAAACCTCACTAAGATAGCGATTGTGATTCTAACAATGCCGGATCCTTGATCCTAATAACACCGAATCCAATCGTATCTTTTTTTTTTCTCACTCGTGTATGATTTTGTGTATAACACTCAATCACTCTAATTTAAGCTCAAGAACAACAACTATAATGTTTACAATGATATCTCAAGTGTATATGAATTGCTCAATATTGTTGTGTGAAATGATACCAACTCATTTGGTATTTATAGCCTTCTTCCACAAACTAGCCGTTACTACCAGTTATTATTAGCGTGCGCTAGGCTGACTTCCTTAGCGTGCGTTATCGCATGTTTTTGCCTTAGCGTACGTTATGATCTGCATGTTACGTACGTTAACGTCTTCCAGTTTCAGTCCAGTGGCTACTGTCTCTGACTGTTAGCGTGCGCTAATACTCCTTCTGTAGCGTGCGCTAATCTTGCATCATTGCATGCATTATATATCCGTTAATGCTTTTTGACTTGTAGCAGATTCTCCCCAACAGATTGATTGACTTGATTTAAACTGATATTTAGCGTGCGCTAAATATCACCTCTTGCGTGCGCTAAGCTTACTTCAGTGCATACATCATTCTGTGTTTGAATCTCTTCACAACGGTAATATTGGCTCGATAGCGTGCGTTAATCATCACGTGTAGCGTGCGCTATCCTCATCAGGTGACTTCACTTCAGGTTACTTCGAACTCGTCTGATCTGCAGCCGGGACCCGTTAGTGTGCGCTAACTTATATTTCTAGCTTGCGCTAGCTTTGTATTTTGTCCAACTTTTTGCGTCTTCGATTCCTTCGTCGTTTTGCTTTGCCTTTTTTGTTTTGTTTTGTTTAGCAACTTAATCATCAAAACATTATTTATGAATATGTGGAATAAATATTCCAACAATCTCCCCCTTTTTGATGATTACAAAACAACTCTTGAATTGGATAAAACCTGCAAAATAAAATTATATGTATATGTACGTTTCAAAGTTTTTCGGCTTTGATCGTTTCGTTAGTTTCTCCAATCCTTTTTCTTTTTCTTCTCTTTTTCGACTTCTTCGTTTTTTATTTTTCAACTACTTCGTTTCTACCCCTTTTTGTATGCTTTCTTCTTCTTTTCGACTTCTTCGGTTTTTATTATATTATCCTCCTTTTCACTTTTTATTTTTCTCGTCATATCTTTCATGACGCTTTTATCCGATACAACTTCTTGCCCATCTCCCCCTTTTTGATGATTACAAAACAACTCTTGAATTGGATAAAACCTGCAAAATAAAATTATATGTATATTTACGTTTCAAAGTTTTTCGACTTAGATCGTTTCGTTAGTTTCTCCAATCCTTTTTCTTTTTCTTCTCTTTTTCGACTTCTTCATTTTTCATTTTTCAACTACTTCGTTTCTCCCCCCTTTTGTATGCTTTCTTCTTCTTTTCGACTTCTTCGGTTTTTATTATATCATCCTCCTTTTCACTTTTTATTTTTCTCGTCATATCTTTCATGACGCTTTTATCCGATACAACTTCTTCTCCCCCTTTTTGTATTCAACAAAAAGTATAAAATATAGAGGATACCAATAAACAAAAAAAATATGCATGAAATGTATGCAATAGTATAAAAATATGTAATACTAGGGTATAAAACTCCCTCTGAAATTAATATCTCCCCTTTAAAGATATTACTCCCCCTGAGTATAATACCAATTGTTAAAAAATTAGTTTTTGGGGATCCAACCGAAAGTCGGTTTTTTTTCGAGAAGTAGACGATATTTGAAACAATTGTTCTTTTAGGAACCCAAATTTTCTTGACTTTAATCGTCCGTCTTGAGCTTTTGCAATTCGAAATGTGATGCCCAATTTTTAAACATTTTTCACACCGGGGTATTTTGAAATTTACGGATTCGTTTTAAGAACGCGGTTTGAATCCTAACCCCTCTTTATTTAATGTGTATTTTTGAACCGAGAGCATGTTTTCAAATTTCTCATTTCCGAGTGAAAATTTCTTCGTTAAATTTTTTAGTTCCGTTTGAACTTTAACAAGATCATTCTTTAAGATATTCTCGTTTTCAATGCATTTTGAATGATCGATCTCAGATGTCCTTCTTCCTCCGGTTTAATAAGTGTTGGAACTTATTAATATTCTTGGCATAATATGTCGATTGAAGTTGTCAAATTTTTGTGTAGCTATTGACAACTTGTTTTCTTTGATCAGCTCTGTTCCTTCACACATTACTGCTAACGTGTCCCAGATTTCCTTTGCATTCTTGCAGTTTTTGATCTTGACCATTGTAGCTTTATCAAGGTTTTGGTATAGAACATCTCTAGATCGATTGTCTAGATTGGCCAGATTTATTTCTTCAGGTGACATTTCTGTCCTCTTCTTTGGGATCTTCTCAGGATTCCCAGCTGCAATCTCCTCAGGTGAGTTGTCCTTCTCAAAGATGAAATGACCATCTTCAATGATGCACCACATATCATTATGGATGGATGATAAGTGCGCTTTCGTCCACCGAAATTTCTTCTTTCTTTCTCGACATCTTAGCCTTCATGGCTATCGACTTCTCCTTCGGTTTCGGTTTGGCATTCCGAGATTTTAGAACAATCTCGTAGTTGATAAGAGAACCAACGAGAGCACTAAAATCAAGAGTATTTAAATCCTTTGATTCCATTATGGCCATAACCGTACCGTCCCATTCTCGAGGTAGTGATCGGAGAATTTTCTTTACTTTCTCACTACTCGAAAGTGGTTTCCCGAAACATGCTAATCCATTAGTAATAACCGAAAAATGGTCAAGCAATATCGTGATGGATTCATCGTCCTTCATTTGGAATAATTCGTACTCGTCAAGGAGCATGTTTATCTTCGTCTCCTTGACTTGAGACGTACCTTCGTGTGTTACCTCAAGCATTTTCCAAATTTCTTTGGCACTATCACACAATGATATCCGGTTGTGTTCTTCCGGATTTAAGGCAAAATAAAGAAGTTGAGTTGCCTTACAATTTTAGTGGTCATTTTTCCAATCGGAATCGTCATATTCTTCGAAAGTTTTAAGCGTACCATTGGAATTTGTCGGAATTTTCGGACCAAGACAAATCACCTTCCAAAGCTCGATGTCATATGCTCGGATGAATATAGACATCTTCTTCTTCCACGTCATGAAGTTTGAGCCATCAAAAAATGGTGGTCGGTTGAGAGCAAGACCTTCGACGGGAGCAAGTTGAAACACCATTGGATCTTTTCTCCTCGGATGTAAAGCCGCTTATAGGAGTACCTCTCCGATACAAACTGATATAGTATATCGGTATTTGCGCCGTTTGTGCGGAAGCGTAAATTAAATGTGGAAATTAAGTGACACGCGGATTTATAGAGGTTCGGTCAAACGTGCCTACGTCCTCTCTCGATGTATCTTTTTCAATAGACTAAAGATCAAAACCTCTGCACCTCTCTTCTATCGGTTGAGGGATAACCGTTACAAGCTCGTCTTCTATCGGTCCGAGTAAAACCATTTTTCCTTTTCTATTGGATAAGGAATCAACCACTCTAGCTTTCTATTGGTACTAGATAAACCTCATTAAGATAGCGATTGTGATTCTAACAATGCCGGATCCTTGATCCTAATAACACCGAATCCAATCGTATCTTTTTTTTTTCTCACTCGTGTATGATTTTGTGTATAACACTCAATCACTCTAATGTTTACAATGATATCTCAAGTGTATATGAATTGCTCATGTTGTTGTGTGGAATGATACCAACTCATTTGGTATTTGTAGCCTTCTTCCACAAACTAGCCGTTACTGCCAGTTACTATTAGCGTGCGCTGTAACACCCCCGAGATATTCGAAGTATATTACAGCCCCGTGGACCCCTACATGGGACCCACCAAGCTAAAACAAGAAAAACACCACTCGACTAACCATCTCAGTTAGCGAGGGCACACATTTAAATAATGCGACATATAAAGATACGCCCGGAGCAACCGGCGTGATAAACATCAACTGACAATACAGCAATTTGAGTTAATACAAAACGAAGTTCGGAGTGAAAAGCCTAAGTACTCGCGAGTAGACACTATAAGTTTATAAATGTGAGAAACAACCATATCGAAAAAGATAAGAGAAATAAGAAGACTCGAATGCACATGTCAACGACCCTGGCCAACATCCTCGTACTGTCCCATCGCCCGCTCGTCCGGCAGAACATAACCTGAAATCCATAACAAGAATTTCCCCAAAATGGGTCCTCAAAGCGGTTAGCAATTACGCTAGTACAAGTAATCAAGACAAACCAATCGCTTACACATTTCACAGTACAATGCACCAAATTCATTTTAAAACCAAAACCACATATGTCTTTTCCGTAAACAAACAGTCAATCAAATTTGCCTAGGACCGGGACGAAGCCACAAATCCCACCCGAGGCCTCTAAGGACCCTCCCGAGCTGGCCATTTATAAAACAAATCACGCACAGGCATCGCCTAGGACCGGGAC
The DNA here is from genome assembly GCA_033398695.1 of Orobanche coerulescens. Lineage (NCBI taxonomy): Eukaryota > Viridiplantae > Streptophyta > Magnoliopsida > Lamiales > Orobanchaceae > Orobanche > Orobanche coerulescens. Next base: position 109,666,846 of record CM065816.1, on the reverse strand, counting down.
GAAGCCACAAATCCCACCCGAGGCCTCTAAGGACCCTCCCGAACTGGCTAGCGAAACAAACTCGTGAATCCAGGGCTAAACCATTGGATTCCCTCCGTGATCCCATCGGACCCTCCCGAGGTGAGCAAAGCACACACAATATACATTACCATTTCATGTTAAGCATAAAGGTTTCCAAAAACACTTGTCTTGAATAATTGATGACGCAACGAATGGAAAGGAAAATCACCGACGAACGCTAGGAACCAACAAAACCGAACCTAACAATTCGAAGCACATAATCACAACCAACTCTAAACGAATACGGAAATGTAATACACCCGAAAACCAGCATATGATTCATGTATATTCGTATAAAAATAACAACGAGGGCGGACCACAACCAAACCCTCTAGAATACACAACCACGAAATATACCATGAATCCGTAGGGAAAACAAGAATACTAGCAAGATTAATCATATTCAACATGAATTAACCAACCGTATGGAACGAATCGAAGAAAAACCCGAAAACCCCCAATTTACTCAAAAGTAGGGTTCTAAGAAGATTTACCTTAGATTAGGATGAAAGATTCGTGTTAATGTTGTTATTATACACCAAGAACTCGAGGGATATGATGGTTGAGATGATTGGAGGAAGAAATTGCCAAGAAATCGCCCAAAATCGCCAAAGCCGTGGAGGACGGAGGTGAAATGAGAATTAGATCCGTCTAAGGTCAACTCCTGGGTATATATAGCCGCATGGCTTAGCGCGCCTAACGGCTAAGTGTTAGCGTGCACTACCCAGTTATATTACAGTCCAGAAATCACTGTCCTGGACCGTTAGCGTGCGCTACTACTACCTAGCGTGCGCTAACAACATCTTGGTAGCGCGCACTATCGAGCCAGTAGCGTGCGCTACCTGGGCACCTGAACAAGTCCAGAACAAACTGCCCAGTACTGGACACCTAGCATGCGCTAGTCCCCCGACATTAGCGTGCGCTAGACAACGTAGCGTACGCTAATCCGCTAGTCCAGAGGATTGGAATCAGAACTGCCACTCCCAGGGCTCAGCTCGCTAGCGCGCGCTACGAAGCTGACGTAGCGTGCGCTACTAAGGGGTCTCTAGCGTGCACTATGCAGGAAAATTAGCGCGCGCTAGGCACGGAATATGAACATCCCCAAAACACCGGAACATGAACGAAACATCAAACGAAACATCTCAAAACGCATAATAACATAGAATGGATCCACGGCAACTCCGAAACGGAGGTTCCGCACAACAATTACGAGAATCAGATCAATAGATGATGTAAGAAATACACTGAAAATACACGAGGGTCGCTAAAAACGAGAAATACACCGAAAAATGAAAATACCGGGAAAATAAAAATGCGGATATTACATTCTACCCCTCTAAAAATAAGTTTCGTCCCGAAACTTGAGAAACAAACAACTCGGGGTGCCTAGCACGCATGTTATCCTCGGTTTCCCAAGTTGCCTCCTCGACACCATGTCTCGACCACTGCACCTTGACCAAAGGGATGGTCTTATGCCTCAGTCGCTTCTCACGATGCTCCAAAATCTTCAAAGGACGCTCCTCAAAAGTAATATCCTCTGCGACATCAATCTCACCATAATCGATGACGTGACTAGGATCCGGGACATATTTCCTCAGCTGGGAAACATGAAAAACGCTATGAACATGACTCAGGGCCGGGGTTAATGCCAAACAGTATGCCAACCCACCGACTCACTCGAGAATCTCGAAGGGTCCAATAAATCTCGGACTCAACTTCCCCTTTTTCCCGAAACGGAGAACTCCTCTCGTCGGCGACACCTTCAGCAAAACATGGTCTCCCACCTCGAATTCCAAAGGTCGACGATGGACATCGGCATTTGACTTCTGTCGACTCTGGGCAGCCAACATCCGTTCCCGAATTAATTCTATCTTCCGCCTCGTCTCTTGAACGATATCCGGCTCGGTCCCGACCATATTGGACGCCTCATTCCAACAAATCGATGATCGACAACGCCGCCCATAAAGTGCCTCATACAGTGCCATCCGAATTGACGCGTGCCAACTATTGTTGTACGTGAATTTGATTAATGGCAAATGCTCCTCCCAGTCATTGCTCCAATCGAGAGCACAAGCACGCAACATATCCTCGAATGTCTGGATAGTGCGTTCTGACTGTCCATCTGACTGAGGATGAAAAGAGGTACTCAAACGCAAACAAGTACCCAACGCCTTATACACTGCCTGCCAAAAGTGCGATACAAAACGGCCATCACGATACGAAACAATAGACTTCGGAGTACCGTGAAGCCTCACAATCTGCGCGATAAACACACGAGCCAACTTCTCCGGGCCCCAAGTGTCCTTGATGCCCAGAAAATGTGCCGACTTGGTCAAACGATCGACAATCACCCAGACCATATTCATGCCCGACCTCGATCTCGGCAAACTCGTAATGAAATCCATCGATATATCTTCCCATTTCCATTCCGGAACAGGAAGTGACTGCAATAACCCGGCCGATCGCTGATGCTCGATTTTGACCTACTGACAAGTCAAACATCTCGCTATAAACTGTGCGACCTCGTCCTTCATATCATTCCACCAGAAATTCCTTCTCAGGTCCTTGTACATCTTACTCGAACCAGGATGAACGGAGTAAGGTGTAGCATGGGCCTCACGCAAAAGACTCTGTCTCAACTCTGAGTCATTCGGTACACAAAGCCGACTCTGGAATCTCAAAACACCATCCTCGTGAATCAAAAATCCAGGAGACTTTCCCTTAAGAACGTTCTCTCGGATTTGAGTAATCATCGGATCCTCCATCTGCTTCGGCTTAATTTCATCAATCAAAGATGACGAAATCTCTAAAGCACAAAGTTGCCCGACAGCTCCAGGCAACAAAACCTCAACATCTAACTCGATCAAAACCCGCCGAAGCTCAGACTGAGACGTAAGGATCTCAAGCACTCGCAACGCAACCGGTTTCCGACTCAAGGCGTCAGCCACGACGTTCGCGTTGCCCGTATGATAAAGGATTTCGAGGTCATAATCCTTAATCACCTCTAACCACCTCCTCTGCCTCATATTCAACTCCCGCTGAGTAAATATGTATTTCAGACTTTTATGATCGGTAAAAATCTGACATGCAGAGCCGAAAAGATAGTGACGCCAAATCTTGAGCGCAAAAACAACTGCCGCTAACTCCAAATCATGAGTAGGGTAGTTAAGCTCATACGGTCTCAACTGTCTCGACGCATGTGCAATGGTCTTGCCGTGCTGCACCAATAGCACCCAAGACCCTGACCCGAAGCATCACTGTAAATAGCAAAGCCCCCGTTGCCACATGGCAACGCTAAAATTGGGGCTGAAGTCAAATGCCTCTTCAGCTCCTCGAAACTCGTCTGTCTCTCGTCATTCCAACGAACTTCTCGGATTTCTGGAGTAACTGTGTAAGTGGCCGAGCTAGTTTCGAGAAACCCTCGATGAACTTACGGTAGTAGCCGGACAAACCCAAGAAACTACGGATCTCCTTCACATTCTTGGGCGGTGCCCAATCCAACACTGCCTCAATCTTCTGCGGATCCACACGAACCCCCTCGGCTGAAATCACGTGACCTAAAAACATCACTTCCTTCAGCCAGAATTCACATTTCGAGAACTTCGCATAGAGTTGCTCGGTCCTCAAAATGTCTAACACTACTCACAAATGATGGGCATGCTCTTCCTCGTTCCTCGAATAAATAAGAATATCGTCAATGAAGACGACGACACACTTATCCAAATACTCGATAAAGACTTTGTTCATCAACTGCATGAATACCGCCGGCGCATTAGTTAACCTGAAGGGCATAACTACAAACTCATAATGTCCGTATCTCGTCCGAAAAGTTGTTTTCGGAACATCGGACTCCTTCACCCGGAGCTGATAGTACCCCGATCTCAAATCAATCTTCGAGAATACCGCATCCCCCTGCAACTGATCAAACAGATCATTAATCCTCGGCAAAGGATATTTGTTCTTGATGGTCACCTTGTTTAGTTCGCGATAGTCGATGCATAAACGCAATGAACCATCATTCTTCGGCACAAATAGGACCGGTGCGCTCCAAGGCGAGGCGCTCGGTCAAACATACCCTGACTCAAGAAGCTCACTCAACTGCTTCTTCAACTCGTCCATCTCTGAAGGTGCCATGCAATACGGCACCTTCGAAATCGGAGCCGCGCCCGGCTCTAACTCTATAGCAAACTCGACCTCACGATCCGGTGGCAATCCCGGTAACTCGTGAGGAAATACATCAGGAAACTCACTAACAACTGGAATCGACGAAAGCTCGACTCCACCATCCTCCGCCTTCAAGGCATAGCACCAATAATGAGTACACCCCTTTCGCAGGAGCCTCATCGCCTTCAAGGCATTAATAACGAACTTCTGGTTTCCCCTCTTTCGTCCCGCGAAAGAGTGCTCGGTGCCGTCCTCGGCTAACATAGTGATGATTCTCGTGCAGTAGTTCATGATTGCGCCATGCCGCTCGAGCCAATCATCCCCGAGAATCAAATCCTCACCCTCAATATTAACGACAATAAGATTAGAGAGCCAAGCTCTCTCACAAATAAACACAGAGTAGTCTCGGACCTCTCGATCGCCAACGATCCTATCACCGCTAGGAAATTTAACGATGAAAGACTCCCAAGGCGACAAACAGTCGAGACTCAAACGGCGCACACACTCCAGCGATATGAACGAATATGTAGCACCAGAATCGAAAAGTACACTGACAGGATGAGAATGGATATGAACGGTACCTGTCGCCACAGTGGCTGCTGGATCATCGACCCTCCTCATCTCATAGATACGCGGGTGGGCGGAGCCGACACTGGAAGCTCCCCCTCTAGCGAGCTGACCCCGACCTCTCCTTCGGCTGGCACTCGGCGGAGAATGCGGAGCAAACGAACCCTGGTTCACACTCGGCTCCCTAGGTGATGGAAAAGAAGCCTGAGCACCAAGAAGGTGTCTTGCCCGCTCACAAAAGAAAGCCTTGTGGCCCGACTGACCACAAGTATGACAAGTCAGAGGCGGATGAGGACACTCCCGGTTCCGATGGCCCCGCTCGCCACAGTTAAAGCATTTGGCATCCCGAACGGAGGTACTAGTAGTACCTCGATAGCCCCCAGAGAAACGAGCCTAATTACCTCTAGGAATATTCGCAGATTGAGACTTTTGCTGACCTCCACCCTTGTGACCCGAGAAATTTCCGACGGATTTCTATTTCTTACTCTCTCGAACTGCCACACTGGCCGTCACTGACATATCATAGGCAAGAGCTCGACTCTGGTAATCCTTCAAAGTAGTGCAGACGAGCCCAGACATATAGTCCCGAATTGATAGTTTCATCCTCCTGGAAAAATGGAAAATTTTGTCGCTTTCCTCGACAACTTGGGTCTTCACATAGCCCAACTCCTTGTTAAAATCGGCAATAGCTTGGGATACGGGAATATCCCGTGGTTGAGCATCATAGAAAGCATGGACTCGAGCCTGTATAACCGGCCACGGGCACTATTCAGTCTCCATCAATTCCTGAAATTCGGCCCACGAAGCAACATGATCCTTAGGCCCAACGGCCTCCCACCAATCTGTAGCATCCCCAGTGAGAAAATACTGGGCAATAGGGACCTTACGGTCCTCAGGACAGTTGGTGGCAATGAAGACTTTAGATATCTCCTTGATCCACCCCTCCCAGCCGATTGGGTCTGATGCTCCCGAAAACTGAGGAGGATGCATCTTGATGACATCTTGGAGCCAACGGTCTCCTCCGCCCCGATTAGCATGGGCCGGATCCGGGTTCTTAACCACCTGAGCTATCGCCGCCATTTGGTTTACCATTTGCTGCATAACAGCCGCAATACCAATGTCGGCGCGCTTCTGAGAAAAAGCATGACTGTGACGGTCACCGGTACTGCCGGCTCCCGAAGAATGCAACGTGGCCGCCCCACCGCTTGCCCCACGTCCCCGGCCGCATCCACGGCCACGGCCCTTTCCAGTATCCATGCTGGTGTTAAGAGGTGGCAAAAAGCAACTCAATGATAAGTAAAAGAGTGAAAATAACCACAGTTCAAGAAACGGAAATACGGTACGAGAAAGTAAAGAACCGAGTAAGAAAACTTACGAACACTGGAAGTACTGAGATGCCGGCAGCGGTGTGACAATGTGCAAAACAAAACAAAACACAAATAGGCCCAAATAACCGACAAGCCTAGGTATCCATAAACTTAGAGCTCTGATACCATTTTCTGTAACACCCCCGAGATATTCGAAGTATATTACAGCGCCGTGGACCCCTACATGGGACCCACCATGCTAAAACAAGAAAAACACCACTCGACTAACCATCTCAGTTAGCGAGGGCACCCATTTAAATAATGCGACATATAGAGGTGTGCATATAAACCGAACCCGAAAATTCAATCCGAAAATCCGATAATCCGATCCAAACCAACCCGATCCGGTATCTTCGGATCGGATTTCGGATCTGTATTTTGTAGATCCAAAAATTTCGAATCGGATCGGATTAAATCCGTGGGTTTTCGGATTAATCCGGTTCGATCCGAAGTTAGAAAATAAAAAAAATATTATATACTATATTACTATTATTATTTATTGATATCTTGAGTCCTTGACTGTTGGACCTTTATTAATATACTATAACTATATAAAATATTATATACTACATTACTGTATCCATTTCCCACCCACCGGTCAGTATCCCATCCCATTTCCCATTGTTAAATAGGTAAATATCCTAGAAACCCTAATCAGTATCCCATTTCCCACCAGGCACCACCCATCCCGTCGCCTCCACTCTCCACACCCAAACCTAATCAGTAATCCCATTTCCCACCACTCATTCCATCGCCTCCTGACCTAAAATTTATTCCCAGTTTCCACTTCTCACCACGACCCCAGAACCCGAACGATCTTCCCCAGCCGCCATCATCGCCGTTCGTTAGCATACGCCCCAGATCCGAGCTATCCTGTTAGCTGCTCCTCCTCAACAGATCTGAGTTTATTCTGATATTGTGTTTTTTGGAGGTTAATTCTGAGTCCTACTATATTCGCTCGTGTTGAGTAGGAAAAAAATCCGAAATAAAAAATTCCGAGTCTGACTATAATTCTAGGTCTGACTATATTCTGGTATTAGATTCTGACTACGTTGATCTTTTGTAACAAAAAAAATTCGGATATTTCGGATTGGAACCGAAAAATCCGATCCGATTTCGGACTGATCCGAATCCGATCCGAAATTTCGGTTCGGATTTCGGGTTGTCCAAAACCTTGTCCGAATTTTCGGATTAATCCGAAATTTGGATCGGATCGGATTGGTTTCACCCGATGCACACCCCTAGCGACATATAAAGATATGCCCGGAGCAACTGGCGTGATAAACATCAACCGATAATATAGCAATTTGAGTTAATACAAAACGAAGTTCGGAGTGAAAAGCCTAAGTACTCGCGAGTACGAACTATAAGTTTATAAATGTGATAAACAACCATATCGAAAAAGATAAGAGAAATAAGAAGACTCGAATGCACATGTCAACGACCCTGGCCAACATCCTCATACTGTCCCAGCGCCCGCTCGTCCGGCAGAACATAACCTGAAATCCATAACAAGAATTTCCCCAAAACGGGTCCCCAAAGGGGTTAGCAATTACGCTAGTACAAGTAATCAAGGCAAACCAATCGCTTACACATTTCACAGTACAATGCACCGAATTCATTTTAAAACCAAAACCAGACATGTCTTTTCCGGAAACAAACAGTCAATCAAATTTGCCTAGGACCGGGACGAAGCCACAAATCCCACTCGAGGCCTCTAAGGACTCTCCCGAGCTGGCCACTTTTAAAACAAATCACGCGAAACAAACGCGTGAATCCAGGGCTAAACCATTAGATTCCCTCCGTGATCCCGTCGGACCCTCCCGAGGTGAGCAAAGCACACACAATATACATTACCATTTCATGTTAAGCATAAAGGTTTCCAAAAACACTTGCCTTGAATAATTCATGACGCAACGAACAGAAAGGAAAATCACCGACGAACGCTAGGAACCAACGGAACCGAACCTAACGATTCGAAGCACATAATCACAACCAACTCTAAACGAATACGGAAATGGAATACACTCGAAAACCCGCCTACGATTCATATATATTCGTATAAAAATAACAACGAGGGCGGACCACAACCAAACCCTCTCGAATACACAACAACCACGAAATATACCATGAATCCGTAGGGAAAACAAGAATACTAGCAAGATTAATCATATTCAACATGAATTAACCAACCGTATGGAACGAATCGAAGAAACACCCGAAAACCCCCAATTTACTCAAAAGTAGGGTTTTAAGAAGATTTACCTTGGATTAGGATGAAAGATTCGTGTTAATGTTGTTATTATACACCAAGAACTCGAGGGATATGATGGGTGAGATGATTGGAGGAAGAAATCGCCAAGAAATCGCCCAAAATTGCCAAAGCCGCGGAGGAAAGAGGTGAAATGAGAATTAGATATGTCCAAGGTCAACTCCTGGGTATATATAGCCGCACGACTTAGCGCGCGCTAACGGCTAAGTGTTAGCGTGCGCTACCCCGCTATATTACAGTCCAGAACTCACTGTCCTGGACCGTTAGCGTGCGCTAACAACAACTCGGTAGCGCGCGCTATCGAGCCAGTAGTGTGCGCTACCTGGGCACCTGAACAAGTCCAGAACAAACTGCCCAGTACTGGACAGTCACGCTAGCGCACGCTACCGGACACCTAGCGTGCGCTAGTCCCCCGACATTAGCATGCGCTAGACAACGTAGCGTACGCTAATCCGCTAGTCCAGAGGACTGGAATCAGAACTGCCATTCCCAGGGCTCAGCTCGCTAGTGCGTGCTACGAAGCTGACATAGCGTGCACTACTAAGGGGTCTCTAGCGTGCGTTATGCAGAAAAATTAGCGCACGCTAGGCACGGAATATGAATGGCCCCAAAACACCGGAACATGAACGAAACATCAAACGGAACATCTCAAAACGCATAATAACATAGAATGGATCCATGGCAACCCCGAAATGGCGGTTCCGCACAACAATTACGAGAATCAGATCAATAGATGATGGAAGAAATACACTAAAAAATACACGAGGGTCGCTAAAAACGAGGAATATACCGAAAAATGAAAATATCGTGAAAAGAAAAATGCAGATATTACATGCACTAGGCTGACTTCCTCAGCGTGCGCTATCGCATGTTTTTGCCTTAGCGTACGTTATGATCTGCATGTTACGTACGTTAACGTCTTCCAGTTTCAGTCCATTGGCTACTGTCTCTGACTGTTAGCGTGCGCTAATACTCCTTATGTAGCATGCGCTAATCTTGCATCATTGCATGCGTCATATATCCGTTAATGCTTTTTGACTTGTAGCAGTTTCTCCCCAACGGATTGATTGACTTGATTCAAATTGATATTTAGCGTGCGCTAAATATCACCTCTTGCGTGCACTAAGCTTACTTCAATGCATACGTCATTATGTGTTTGAATCTCTTCACAACGGTAATATTGGCTCGATAGCGTGCGTTAATCATCACGTGTAGCATGCGCTATCCTCATCAGGTGACTTCACTTCAGGTTACTTCAAACTCGTCTGATCTGCAGCCAGGACCCGTTAGCGTGCGCTAACTTATATTTCTAGCGTGCACTAGCTTTGTATTTTGTCCAGCTTTTTGCGTCTTTGATTCCTTCGTCGTTTTGCTTTACCTTTTTTGTTTTGTTTTGTTTAGCAACTTAATCATCAAAACATTATTTATGAATATGTGGAATAAATATTCCAACAAATGTAAGAGAATTTGTGATCGAAGATTGGAGTATGACATCATGATGATATGCTTATCCTTGATGTTGTAAGACATTGAACACCATTAGATCATTCAAGTTTTCATGAGTGTATCATGCATGGAGTTAACGTACGTTAACATTGAGAAATTCGTGCGGCGAATCATTTGTCTGATCAGGGAAGAGACTGCCGGATGCATGTTTAGCGTACATTAGGCTCTGCAGCTTACGTACGCTAACAGGTAGAATTAACGTCCGCTACGTTATCTACGTAACGTACGTTATATCATCATATGAGTCAGTCGACTGATCAGAGAGGAATTGTCGATACATGGTTAGCGTACGCTAGACTTTGTAGCTTACGTACGTTAACGAGTAGGTTTAACGTACGCTACAAAGGGTACGTAACGTACGTTATGCATGTCAGACAGGATACATTTTATGAACTTCCGACCACAATTTGGATTGTTAGATGTTCGTATGACGTGAGATGAACTCTATATTATTTCTTTTGTTTAAGGTTTGAGCTTTGCTACGTGATTGATCGAAGGGGCGACCTTCGAGTGTATTGATATTCGTCGAAGTGTTATTCTTGTCATCGAATCGAGGCAAGTACTTTAATTATTCTATGTATTGATGTTATACATATTGTTGTGCATATATGTCGTTGTTGTATGTCCACCTCGTGTTGGTCCGACGGGATCATCGGGGGATCTATGCTAGTGTGCGCTGGATCATCGGATGGGTTTTTCCACCACGGGTTGGTCCACTAGTAGAATAAACATCAAAGACTTCGATACGTCTCACTTCGGTAATGTATATTAGCAAAGTAAAAATAAACAACAACTTCGCTTTTCAATTTACTGAAGTAAAAAAACCCACATAGACTTCAGTAAATGGTACCAAAAAAAAAGCAGGAGCTAGTTAGAAATTTTAAGTTACAAAGACTTCGCTAATTTGATAATTACTGAAGTAAAAAGTGTGAAATTTTATTTTTTACCAAAAAAATTTTACAATAGCGAAGTGTATGTCTTGAGACCGGGAATTAATATTTTGAGGTTCAATTTTTTTCATTTGGTCTCCAAAAAACACTTAGCAAACACTTGGAGGCCTATCATTCATCCCTTCTTGCTCGCTATCACAATTCGACCGCCTACCTGGTTCGACTCGCTCCTGCTGCGATGCAGTATTTTGATTTTTCTATATCACGTGCTCGTGAGCAGCTAGCGGATTTGGGTTTTGTGGGCGAGCTGAATAGGGATGCCGCTTTGAGGGGAGCCCCTGTCCCTTCGAGCTGGTCTGGTGATGTGAACGAGTCTCCCAATGCTTCTTGGTGGGAGGAGGCTCTCGGGGACTCCATAACCGAGTCTGGTCTGGATTTGGAGCAACCAGCTATCCCCTTTGTTCCATCTGATCTGGATGATGCTTCTGATGCTCTGACTGGGGGCCCGATCCTGAGGCTTCCCCCTCATCTCCTCCTCGATCTCTCGAGCAGCAGCCCATAGTTTAGTTTTATTTGTATTTATACTTATTCTTCTCGTCCTTTGTTCTAGATTTTAGAAAATGTAGTTCGGATATGTATGATACTGATATTCCCTAGTTAATGTAGTTCGGCTATGAGAATAACCTCTTTTTTTTTAATATAGCTCGTATTTATATCTTGATTATTTCAGAACAACTCTTTGAAGTTTAACAACCTTTAGACCCTAATATATCTTGGCTACTTCAAACAACTCTTTGAAGTAAACGACCCTTCCAAGTTAATATAGCTCGGCTACTTTAAACAACTCTTTTGAAGTAAACACACTTTTTAAAGTTAATATAGCTCCACTATAAACAACTCTTTGGAGCAAACAATTTTTTCAAGTTAATATAGGTTGTCTACGTCCAACACAGTCTAACCTTTCAAAGCTACTATAGCTCGGCTATTTCGAATAACTCTTTTGAAGTAAACCACCTTTTTAAAGTTAATATGTCTCGGCTATAAACAACTCTTTGGAGCAAACAACCTTTTCAAGTTAATATAGCTCGGATACGTCCAACAAAGTCTAACAATCTTTCAAAGCTACTATAGCTTGGCTATTTCGAATAACTCTTTTGAAGTAAACCACCTTTTCAAAGTTAATATAGATCGGCTATAAACGACTCTTTTGAAGTAAATCACCCTTTTAAAGTTAATATAGCTCGAATCAAGCTTTTAGGATAGTTTTTTCTTGCTTAGATCTGAGGACGTTTTTTTTATGATTAGGTTTTAGGGCAGTTCGCCTTTGTCTGAATCCGAGGGCATTTCACCTGGTCAGTTTTTCTAAGGCAGTTCACCCTTGTTTGAATCTGAAGGCATTTCACCTGGTCAGGTTTGTAGGGCAGTTCACCCTTGTTTGAATCTGAAGGCATTTCACCTAGTCAGATTTTTTAGGGCGGTTCACCCTTGTTTGAATTTGAAGGCATTTCACCTGGTCAGATTTTCTATGGCGGTTCACCCTTGTTTGAATCTGAAGACATTTCACCTGGTTAGATTTTCTAGTTCGTTCGAATTGCACATTCAGATTTCCTTTGGACTTTTATTAAAAAATTACAAGCTTTTCCCAACATTTCTTCAATTAAAACATTACAAGCTTCTCCTAACATTTCTTCACACAAAATATTTTTCAAATGGCATATGTTCCAAGCTCTCTTAATGGGGTATCCCTCCATATCCTCGAGCGCATAAGCTCCCCCTGCATGGATTCAGATTACCTTGTAAGGGCCTTCCTATTTTGGTTCCAGCTTTCCTCTTTTTTTGAGAGTGTCAGCTCGCCTGAGTACCCCATCGCCGACTTGGAACTGCCTTTTCTTTACCTTCTTATCATGACCTGCTTTTGTCACACTCTTGTATCTCTCAGTCTGTGCTGCAGCTATTTCTCTTTTTTCTTCTATGGTATCCAGTGCTTCCTTCATCATTTCTTCGTTTATTTCTTCACTGAACCATCGAAATCGGTATGACATTTCTCCGACCTCTGCTGGGATTACTGCTTTGGACCCGTACACCATACTAAAAGGCATTTCCCCTGTTGATGACCTGGGTGTGGTTCTGTAGGACCATAACACCAAGCTGAGCTCGGCAACCTATCCTCCCCCTGCTTTGTCCAGGCGGGTTTTTATCCCTTGTAAGATTATTCTATTTGTTACTTCTACCTGTCTGTTGACCCGTGGATGAGCTACTGCGGCGAATCATTGTTTGATGTGCATTCCTTCACACCAGGATTGGGTTCTCTTTCCATTGAATTGCATCCCATTATCCGAGATGAGTATTTGGGGCGCCCCATATCTGCAGTAGATGTTGTTAAATAAAAAGATTATGATCCTTTGCTCGGTGATGGTGGCCACTGGCTCGGCCTCCACCCATTTGCTGAAGTAATCGATGGCTACTACTAAAAACTTCCTTCCTCCTGAGCCAGTTGTAAATTATTCCATAATGTCGATCCCCCATTTAGCAATGGGCAGGGTGCCCCCATAGTGATAATGTTCTCTGCTGGGATGTGTATTAATGGTGCGTTTATTTGATACTTTGGTAGCATTTAACCATCTCGACCACTTTCTTGATGATCGTCGGCCAGGAAAAACCATCCATTATTGTTTTACTGATTAAAGCCCTTCCTTTGGTGTGATCACCACAACATCCTTCATGAATTTCCTCTAGTATGCCCCCCTTCTTCTTCCGAGACATACCTCAGGTATGGCCCGAGGTATGATCTTTCGTATAGTTCGCCATTAATGTAACAAAATCTTGTTGCCCTGCGCATAATTTTTCTTTTTCCTGCTTGTCATTTGGTAGCTCTGCTCTATTCAGATATGCTAGTAAGGGAGCTCGCCAATCTGTTATTTCATTTATTCCATTACCTGCTTTGCAATGCTACTCCGAGTTGCTCCTAAAATCATTATTGCTCGAGAGCGGCAATCTACCAATGAACTTTCCATTCTTGCCAAATAATCGGCTTTTACATTTTCCGCCCTGGGAATATGGATCAACTCCCATTCTTCTAGCTTTTAGGCGGCCTCTTTCACCTCCTCGACGTACCTCTTCATCCGTTCCTCATTTATTTCAAATTTTCCTCCTACTTGTTGTGTGAACAACTAAGAATCGGAGTAAGCGATGAGTCGTCGTGCACCTAAGTCTATTCCTAGTTGTATTCCCATAACTAGGCCTCGTACTGGCTTTATTGTTGGAGGCTTTGAAATCAAACTTCACAGCATACTCCAACTGCTCCCCTTCTAGGGTATTGAGAATTATCCCAGCTCCGGAGCCACCTGTCGTGGCTGATCCATCGACACGTAAAAGCCATTATCCTTCCGGCATTGACGGTGTAACCCCTTCTTGAATGAAATCTGCTAGATCTTGAGCTGTGATCGTTGTTCTTGGTTCGTACTCCATGTCATATTCCCCCATTTCCACCGCCCATTTTACTATGCGACTTAATGCATTGGGTCGCCCCTAGTGTTTCTCTCAAGGGTAAGTTAGTTTTAAGCTTTATGTGGTGGCCAGAAAATATGGTCTCAGCCGTCGAGCTGTAACTACTAATGTTAGGGCTCTTTTCTCTAAATCGGAATAGTTCAGCTCTGCTTCTTGTAAAATTCGGCTTGTATAACATATAGTCTTTTGCTGGTTTGCTTCTTCTCTTAACAGGACCGAGCTAACCGCCCCCTTTCCAACGGATAAGTATAGTACCAGATTCTTTCCTGGTATCAGTTTGGTGAGCAAGGGCAATTCGGCTAAATATTCTTTTAATTTGTCGAAAGCTACTTGTGCTTCGGGGGTTCATGCAACGAATACATAAATCAAAAGTAAAACTCATCGAAAGAATAAATATGAAAACCCAATTTAGGATCTCATGCAGTAATTTAATTGTTTGATTAAAGGGTTAATCGAATTACCTTAATCCGACGAACATATCTAGATCCGGAGTAGAAGCAGATGAATATCTCCTTCCTCTTTGGGTGATCCGCACACGAAGAATTACACAAGCCGGATTGCTAGATCCTTACGAATAATATTGATAAATAGTACAACACAAATTCCTTACTAGAAGGATTGTACTATTGATCAAGATCAACTAAGGGAAGACGGCTTAGATGACCGATCCACAACTTCTACTGTAGAGAGGGATGGCCGAAATCCTTAGTGTTGAAAAGGGGGGGGGGGGATTTTTAGGAGTAGGTTTCTTATGACAACTCCTTATCATAGACTCCTTATTTATACTAAGTAACCATAGATTCAAGGATCTAGTAATTGCTTAGTTATCCCTCATGTTATTAAATAATACAATATATATAATATCCAATATTATATATTACTTATTATTTAATCTCCTCATAAATATAATATTCAATATTATATTTATTATTCCAAGTTGATATTTATTCATACTTGTCTATAATTGTCGTACGTGCGACCCTAAAGGCTTATATTATGTTGACAATTATTTAATTCCTTATTAAATAATAAATCATAAGCAGCCTCTAGCAAGACATTATGATTACCCAAATAATATAAGTTAATAGTCCATTAAACCTTTTAACGTGTCAAATCCTTTTGTCACGCGATATCATATTTGAACTAAGTCATGGAGTCTGTCATACTTATTTATGTTCAAATGCTTTCTCTATCTTAAGTAGACTGATTGAATCAAATGACTCTTCATTTAAGCATGGCCATGCATTTCCTTCAGTCTTACTTATCGAGGGTCCCAACAGATATCTCTCTCACTAAAGAGAGGGACAAATCCCCATCTTGATTATTCATTGCCCTCTACATGACTCCCACTAAGCCCGATCGCTAACCTTTATGATCACCATGTTTCAGATGACGTTGGGTTACGTCAAGGCACAACAGTTATCATATTGGACTCTATGATAATCTCAGGTTCTAGGATTTATTGACATACTATTATATTGAGATTCACTTATGACATTTCCATGCAGTGATCTCAATTCGGGTCTGTCCAGTACTAGTTCTCCAACCAATACCCATAAGATTGATCCATACCATATGCATAATCATCTGATGATTATCAACCAAACTTATACTAGTATATTAATCATTTGAGTCTCTACTCAACGCGATTGTACCAGGGACATTTGAATAATCTTATTATTCATGAATAACTATTATTATATTATTATAATATTAAAACATGCACACATTATAATAATCAATGAGAAATATTAAATAACTTTATTTAAATGTGACAATTACAAATCTAGGCACATCGAATGTCCTAGGGCACTATTACCAACAATCTCCCACTTGCACTAGGACCATTCATTCATGACTCTTAGTCCTATTGCTCTAGCATGCTCAACATGTTTTCCTTCTGAGAGAGGCTTGGTAAGTGGATCTGCAATATTCTCTTCCGTTGCTACTTTGCATATTGTAATATCTCCTCGTCTGACGATCTCTCTGACTAGGTGATATTTTCTGAGTATATATTTGGAATTATGATGGGACATAGGCTCTTTAGCTTGTGCAGTAGCACCATTATTGTCACAACAAAGGCTTTTGGGACCCTGGATGATCGGCACCACTCCTAATTCGGTAACGAACTTCTTGATCCATACGGCTTCCTTAGCTGCATCCGATGCTGCCAGGTACTCAGCTTCTGTAATGGAATCAACAACCGTACTTTGCTTGGAACTCTTCCAACTCACATCACCTCCATTCAATACAAACACATAACCAGTTTGCGATTTAAAATCATCTTTGTCGGTTTTGAAACTTGCATCAGCGTAACCATTTAAATCCAGCTCGTTTCCCACACCTCCATAAACTTGGAAATCATCCTTAGTTCTTCTTAAGTACTTTATGATGGTTTTCACTGCTGTCCAGTAACTTTCGCCTGGATTTGATTGGCATCTACTCGTCATCCTGAGGTCAAATGATACATCTGGTCGAGTACAAATCATGGCATACATGATCGATCCAAAGGCCGAAGCGTATGGTATCTTGTTCATGAAGGCTCGCTCATAAGGAGTCTAAGGACTCTGAGTCTCACTCAGATGAATGCCATGTGACATTGGCAAGAGTCCTGTCTTGGAGTCTTGCATATTGAACCTCTTCAATATTTTATTAATGTAGGTAAATTGACTCAGACCAATCAATCTCTTTGATCTATCTCTATAGATTTTTATCCCAAGAATGTAAGCAACTTCTCCTAAGTCTTTCATTGAGAAACAACTTCTCAACCAAGTCTTGATTGTCTGCAAGATGAGAATGTCATTTCCAATGAGTAATATGTCATCTACATATAAGACTAAGAAAACAACTATGCTCCCATGAACTTTCTTGTACACACATGGTTTATCGTCATTTTGAATGAACCCAAACTCTTTGATAGTTTCATCAAAATGAAGATTCCAGCTCCGAGAAGTCTACTTCAACCCATAAATGGATCTTTGAAGCTTGCAAACCTTTTTAGAATTTTCTGGATGAACAAAACCTTCAGGTTGTGTCATGTACACATCCCCGAGTAAGTTTCCATTAAGGAATGCTGTTTTAACATCCATTTGCCATATTTCATAATCATAGTACGCGGCAATGGCAAATAAAATTCTAATTGATTTAAGCATGACTACTGGCGAAAGTCTCATCATAGTCAACACCATGAATCTGTCTATAACCTTTTGCCACTAGTCTAGCTTTATAGGCTTGCAGATTATCATCTATGTCTTTCTTCTTTTTATAGCCCCATTTGCACTCAATTGTTTTAACACCCTCAGGTGGATCTAGCAAGTTCCAAACTTGATTGTCATATATGGACTGCATCTCTGACTTCATGGATTCTAGCCATTCCTCGGACTCTGCTGCTGAAGCAGCTTATGTATAGCTACTAGACTCATCATCTATGAGTGATGCGTCATCATCCTATGTTACGAGATAACCATATCTCTCAGGTTCATGTCAAATCCTATTAGATCTGCGAGGGACTTGTGTGCTTTTAACGGGCTCTTCAACTAATTATTGAACCCGTTCTATTTCCATCGATGAAGCGATGTCTTCTTGTGGTTCTTGAGTTTCCTCAAGAATTACTCTTCTCCCACTATCTCTTTTGGAAATATATTCCCTTTCTAAGAGTACAGTATTCGAGCAACAAACACTTTGTTCTCTGTGGGCTTATAAAAGTAATATCCTTTAGTTTTCTTAGGATACCCTACAAATAAATATCTTTCAGATCTGGCTGCCAGTTTGTCAAACACTTGGCACCTTACGAACGCTTTGCAACCCCAGCTCTTTAGAAAAGACAAGTTTGGTCTCTTACCAGTCCATTTCTCAAATGATGTCTTTTCAACTGCTTTAGATGGAACACGGTTAAGGGTGAATGCTGCTGTTTCTAAGGCGTGGCCCCAAAATGATAATGGAAGCTCTGTTCGACTCATCATTGCAATATCATGGGATTTGGCATCGTATGCCCAAGCATGTTATAATCACATCTAATGCCTTAAGGTTCAAAACTATTTTGATTTCCAAATTCATTAAACGTATAGGTATCACCATTACCTGTCCTACCTTACTAAGATAATCCGAGCGCCCAGCTTTGGCATGACCCACTCATGATGATCGAAGTCTTGATAGGTGTTTTTCAAATGAACGGTATTTTATAATTTTAATGAGGGATTTTTATCCTATGTTAATGTCTATGTTTGCTAACATACATCTAAACATACATAGCATCACATATATGCATAAATTTAAACATACATCGCATCACATGACGATTAAAAGCATAAGACCGTGTATAGCATGATCATAATCCTAACGTGATTTTCATGAGCCAACATGAAAATCACAAAGGTCAATCTAAAGGGTGAAATTGGTCTTCATTGATCTTCCCAACTCCTTGGAACGTCATACGCGATCAATTTTCTCCTCGAGTCCATCCTTCTCGTCCTTCTTGTCTTCATTACATTAATGAAATTTAATACTACACTAGTAAATTAAATTACAAGAGGTGCAAACGACACGCAGATCGTAAAATAATAAACAATTTAAATAGATGACTCGTAGGTCGTAAAACCGAATTTAATTAAACGACATGCATACCTTAAAACCAACCCAAAAGGAAATAAAGTATCCAATCACATTGGTCAGTTTATGGTCATGCCATACACCATACACATACCATAAATAATTATCAAATAATTAATAAAAGCATGTAATATACAAAATAATAAATCTGTTTGACAATCAGATAATAAATAAAAGACTGTGTCAAAAATCAACAATCCAGACCTGCAACCCAGTTGGTCCGGTCAGAGGTTCTGCAACAGAACCATGCGGGTTCGAAACCTGCGAGCTACAAATCATTTGGGAACATTTGGTTTGAAACATATTTTGGTTAAAAAGAAAAATCTGTGATACATTATTACGTTCACATGGCCAGCGTAGATGGCAAAGCGCCCGATTTAAAGCCGAAAGGCCCAGGATCGATTCCCGCATTTTGCAGAATATTTTGCAATATTTGAAGCAAATTTCTTTACCTTTTATAAAAGATCCGTGTATTATTTCCAAAAGAAAACCAGCCCTGTTGGTAAGTCGGCGGTGGGTCCTGGGTGGAGACCAGGGTTCGAACCCCTGGTAATGAAAAACATTTTTGCTAATTAAAACGGCCAGCGGGTCCAGGTCCGACCCGGGCCCGACCCGTCTCGGACCAGTCCTGTTCCAGAACAGTTATGGAGCGGATTATTATGTAAACAGTCCAGAAAATTGATTTTTGACAATCCAATTTAATCAAATTAAACCAGAAAATAATTTTATAAAATCTATATTTTATAAACATAATCAAGAACAAAATTTACATATAAACATGTTCTACATAAACAATTAAATTACATGCAAGTTGGTTCCCACTATTGGGTTTTCTATGCAACGAATACATATATCAAAAGTAAAACACAGCGGAAGAATAAATATGAAAACCCAATTTAGGATCTCACACAGTAATTTAATTGTTTGATTAAAGGGTTAATCGAATTACCTTAATCCGTCGAACATATCTAGATCCGGACTAGAACCAGATGAATATCTCCTTCCTCTTTGGGTGATCCACACACGAAAAATTCCACAAGCCGGGTTGCTAGATCCTTACAAATAATATTGATAAATAGTACAACACAAATTCCTAGATGGATTGTACTATTGATAAAGATAGGGCTGTCAAAAAAATCCGATATCCGTCCGAAATATCTGTATTCGTATCCGGAAAAAGCGGATATTATTTGTATCCGAAAAAAAGCGGATACAAATATTATCCGTATCTGAAGATTCCGGATATGGATATAGATATAGGCGCATCCGTATCCAAAAATACCCGTATCCGAAATTAATTATATATAGTATATATTTTTAATATAATTTTAATATATAATTACAAAATATAAGCATGCTACTCCCCATAATACTTTGTCACATGTTTTCATTCTTTATTTCTCAATATTAAAATATAAGCATGCGGTATAAGTTATCTTTACTTATTAGTCATTTCCCTTTCTAACACAATAATTAGGTCACCTAGCCCAAGTGGTATTGGTATTAGGAATTCAAGGAGAAGGAGCTCCACCAGGGTTCAAATCCCTCATCCCGCATTTAAATTTTTGAAAATAAAAAAAAAGTGGCGGATACGGATATTATCCGTATCCGGATAGCATCCGCCGGATATTTGTAATATCCGCAATTTTCGATTTTCGGTAAATTTCTTTTTTCGGCCGGAGTCCGTTTTGACGACTCGCTCATGACTGTTTCGTCATTTCGAGAATGATTAATTCTGCACTTTTTGTCATCCGAGTTCGTTTCGGTATCGTTTTGTTGAGTTCCGAGCTTTTTAGCGACTTTTCCGCACTTGAGTTCGATTCTTGCGAATCTCGTCCGAAACTGTTGTTTCGAGTTTCTCGTAAGTTCATTTAATGTTATTATTCATGTTGCAAGCTTTGGTTTGGTGTTTCGATCGCGTATCGTGATTTTCGGACGTTTTGGGCCATTTTCGTAATTTCCCAAAGTTTTGGGTAATTACTTAGTTGTTGAATTCCGAGCCTTCGGGTGGTCGGAATTGTGTGTTCTCTTAGCTCTTAGATTCGTCTTTGCGAGTACGTCGAATCCGTATCATCGATTCGTATTCGAGTTCGGTTTCGAGGTCGTCGCCGTCGGAGTTGGCCCCGCCGAGTCATGGCCGGCACCGGGCTCAGCCGCAGATCGCCGAGTCACGGCCGTAGTGCTCGGCAGCCTTCCGCCGAGTCACGCGGCAATGATCGGCGGCTCCGGCCGAGCAGCCGCACCGTAGGGCCGCGACACATGCCGGCAGGCCGCGCACACTCTGTGGCATTTTTCGCCAACCCGATCAGACGTGCCGCGGCACACGCCGGCCGAGCCGCGGCACACTGCCGACCACTGGGAGCCATTTTTGGGCCTGTGCCGCGGCACACTCCCGCTGGGCCGCGGCACACTGTGTAGCCTATTTATGGTCCTGCACATGGGTTTTTGGCCATTTTTCTCCTTCTTCTCATTTCCTTCCGCGGCTGAGGGTGATACCACCATGGAGCCATGTTGTTTGACAACAAATCCATGAAGTTATTGAGTTCATATCATCAATCAATCATCCGTTATCATCCTTTGATCCAGCGAATCAAGGTAATCTTCCTTAGAACCCTAATTTCGTGAATTTGGGGGTTTTTGCGTTTTTGTCCGATTCGTTCCGTATTATTGGTTAATTCATGATGGATATGATTAATCTTAGTAGTATTCTTGTGTTTAACATCATTTAATCCATTGTTCTTCGTCGAATCGAAGTATACTTCTTGATTTCCTTCAAATTGACTTTTTGGGGGATTTGTCCTTGATCTTGTTTTTCATCCGTTTTTGATGGATCGATTATGGTTAAATGATGTTGTTAAACATATTCTATGGATTGTATATCCATATTTCAACTTGGAATTCCGTTTTCGGGTTTTGACGGAACGAATCGTGTTCTTGGCCGTTTTGGGGGAAACGCTTGAACGTTCGTCATTTGTTCTTTGAATTCAACGGCTTTGAGTCGTGTTATGGAATTCATTTCATTGTTGTTCTTGTCCTTCGTAGTTTATGACCGCAAGTTGGCGATCGGTGGAGTCGGTGGGTTCGTAGTCGGTTCGTGTCAACCTACTTCGGTCGATTCTCCGTGTTGCAATTATTCGAGGCAAGTATCTTGCCCATACATTTCATATTTCATCGGCATAATTATTGATAAATGATTTTATGCGAAATCCAATGTTTAATGAACGTTAAAAATGATCGGTATGTCCTCGATAAATATTATCTTTCAACGATAATTCGAATACTTCGTGAATGGATATGTACTCGGAATATGTGTGTTAGTTTCGTACGTTGAGAGACGTTATAATCGCATTGAGTGAATATAATAGACCATAATTGTTTGCCGAGGATTGTGTATTGAATTGTATGTTTGTTCGGTGGGTATTCGACATGATGTGATGTTAGTCGTTACTCCTTTGAAAGGAGGTTGTGATGCTTAATGTTGCTTGTCTTGATAATCGACTATTGTTGTGTGCTTGTTGTATGTGATGTGCCTCCGGGTAGGATTGTTGAATCTCCGGGATCCATACTTGCTAGTATGGGTCGGGCGAAATCGTAGGGTTATCCAATACGGGTATGTCTTGCGGGGACTCCGAGGTTCGGGGCTTGCTAGCCCGATGCCGGGATAACTTGTGGGGTTATCATCGGGTATGTCTTGCGGGGACTCCGAGGTTCGTGGCTTGTTAGCGCGATGCCGGGATAACTTATGGTTGTGGTTTGGTTGTGATATTCGTGTCGTGGAGACGTGATTTGATGTGTTTTTTCCTATTGGGTTATTCACTCGGGTTTGTTCTTCGGGAGCATCTGAGGTTCGTGGCTTGTTAGCACGGGACACGAATAATCCTTAGGAACATGTGATTTGAGATTTGGGTCACGAACCCCGTGTTTTGTGAAATGGGTTGTGGACCCTGCGTATTGTTACCGGAACTTGAATTTTGGAAAATGACTTTTGGGTTGTGTCCCTAAATGTTTTCGAAAGGTTTTAGAATTCTTATATCCCAAATGTTTTCTAAACTCCCGAGATCGTCAAATGTTTTGTAATATGGACATTGGGTTATTTCCTACTGTTGTGTCAAGAATTAACACCTTCCGACCGGCGATCGCCTCCGAGGCCGAGCGACCGAGTCACTGCCGAGCGGCCAAGGCAGATCTGCCGACCAGCGACCAGGCGACCGAGCCTTAACCCAGCGGACATGCTAGACTGGCCAACCGAAGGTCCCAGGACGAATCCCGGTGCCGAGCGATCGACATCAAGACGATCGCCTCTCGGTACTCGGCGACCGACCCTTGGCGATCGACAAGCGGACGCCCATCACTTGGCACCTGCCGACCGACCCTTGGTGACCGACCATTGCCGACCCACAACGACTGGCCGATGGCGACCTCTGATGGCCAGCTAGAGACGACCGCCTCATGTCGATCAGCACCGATGGCTATCCAGTCGGCAAAGGCCGAGCCTCAAGACTGTCACCACGTGCAAGAGCCGAGATAAGATCCGCGAATCTCGGGCCATTGACCACAGCCTGGCAGAATCTCTCCACCAGCCGACAAGCCGCCGAAAGCTGTCAGTAGGGCCACATTGTGACTGACTCCGGACGCGTGCTGGCTCCTTATTGGACCGCCCAGCTGGCGCCAGCCACTGCATTGGACTTTATACGGACTGCCATCCACTTCCTTGGACTTTTGCCCGACAGCCCGGGTGATCGCCCCATTATAATATTGTCCGGCAGGCGATCGGCACATTATTATAATGTCCGGCAGGCGATCGCCCGCTAAAGGATAGGACCCGGCTGTCCCTATATAAGCAAAGCACCCTGCTCTCGGCCACTTCTTCTGCAATATCGCGATTTGAGCATACAATACAGAAACAATATACTGCACTTGGCTAATCTCCAACTCTTGGCAACAGCTATCATTCGGTCCTTCTTCTCCCGGCCTATCTCATCCAGCAGATTATCGGCGGGGACGAAGAACACCGAGCTTCGCTCAAGAGCCGGATTAACAGAGTCTTTTTACACTCATTGTATCTAGATTTCTCACATTAATACTTGTATCCACGAATATTTGTATTAATAACATCTCGCGAGAGCATTCAAGCCCGGGCCTAACAAACCCGGCAAATCTTACATTATTTATCTTCTCTCGGAAGTGCTCCCGCAATTGTTGTTTGTTGTCCGTCTTCCAGCAGTATTAATCTTCGGATAAATATTTTGGGCAACAACAATTGGCGCTAGAAGGAGGGCATCCAACCCTCGAATTTTTATACCTACCGTCCCGAAGAACACTCACTGTTCTCGGGGCAGATACTTGAAGTGACACTCACTGCACTTCAAAGAAATCCTTCAGAAATCATGTCTTAGCCTCCGTCGAAGAAAGCCGGCCACCGGCTGGACCCCCATTCCGTCCCAGTCCGAGCCGCAGCCGATGGTGGAAGGTAGCCGCCGCGGTCAGAGACGCTCGATCCCATCCCGGGACGGCGGCCCGAGTCCCTCGCTCGATCAGTTCCGAACCAATGAACAGATCGAAGAGGCCATAGCCGTCCTTCAGGAGCGACTGGGTACTCTTGACGCGCCTCTTGCTATCACCCCCTCGGTCTCCTGCCGGAAGTCCAAGCGGAAGCTCAAGGCATTGCTGGCCGAGCGAGCGCCAGGAGGCTCTCGCCCGCAAGAAGAGGCGCTCGGCAGCCGGGGCACATCTGTCTTCGATCGCACGGCGGACCCGACTCGCGGCCGGGCACCCGACCCGGCTACGAGACGACGGAGTTCGAATCCGTCACCAGGAGCTCGGCCTAACCGGCTCCCACAAGGCGATCCAGCCGCCTGGACCCCGCTCGCCAAATTCCCGAGGTCGGCAGCAGTGGAGTCCGGAGGTCGGTACACGATCGCCTCGTCCCCCGCTCCCAAAGCCGATCCGCAAGCAGCCGAGCCGCGGCGATTGCCGCATTGCAACGTCAGCTCGACGACGTGAAGGCGCTCCTGCAATCCGGGGCAGGCGCCGTGAAGACGATCGCCGCGCCAAGCGAGCCGCTCACGATCGACATCGAGCTCACCCCGGTGCAGCACAAGATCGTTCCTCCTCAGACACCCGTACTGTGGGCGATCGGACCCCAAACACACTGCACAAGTTCAACATCTACATGACCGGTGTGTGGGGCATCGACGCGACCGGTGCCGAATGTTCCTCCGACACTTGACGACCTCGCCACCGGTGGTACACCTCACCGCCACCTCGGTCCATTGGCTCCTTTAACGAGCCGGGCGCACGTCTTCACGGAACACTTCGCCACTGTGGTCGCCGGCCAGAAGGTCGCCATGGCATGATGCAAATCAGGCAGGGAGAAGAAGAGTCCGACTCGGACTACATCGACCGGGTAGACGTGATCATCCTCAACGGCGAGCCCGTAAGCGATGAGACCGCCCTCTACGCGGTCCTAGGAGGTTTTCAGGGCTTCTCGCCTATGTTCAGGCATCTGACGAAGACCCTACCGACGACCTACGCAGCCTCTTCCGGCTAGAGCCGCAGATTTCTGTCTGTGCAAAGGCTTCTTCTTAGCCTAGGAGTAGATCGATCGGCGCCCGTACGACGACCTCCAGTCTCCCAGCCCGATCGCTACTACCCAGCAGAGCCGGAGGACTCGATCCCCGCCTACAGTCCATTTTAAATGAGGGACTAATGTAATACCCGGTTGTGAATTCATTTATTATCATTCAGTATCTGTCACTCAGAATTTTTTTTCATTCAGTAATAATCATTCATCATTCATATTCAGTCAACTATGTTCACCATTCGGCGTATTTTGGGATCATCACTGTTTGAGATCGAGCCGAGATTATTGTCATCATCATCATCATGTTTTTATTTGCGGTTTGAGAGGTAGCGCACGCTACACATTGTAGTTAGCGCGCGCTAATGAGGTGCATGTAACGCACGCAATGATTCAGTACTAGCGCACGCTGGCGCAAGTGAGGCGCATACCCGTAAGGTACTAGCCGATTTGGGAAATTCGTAGCGCACGCTACGAGTGGTAAGTAGCGACGCTAACTATGCCGGTAACGCACGCTAAGACTTCAGAGTAGCGCACGCCAGCGCGCCGATCGAGAGGATGAGGTTCGGACTCCAGGATTTCGATATCAACTATCGCAGCGCACGGTAACATAAGGTTAACGACGCTAAGAACAGCCGTTAGCGCACGCTACCAAAGGTACTTAGCGCACGCTAACGATTCGATCAAGGAGTCTGATTACCGGTACAGCGTTAGCGCACGCTAACATCGAGAGTTAGCACGCTAAGTCGGGATGATATAAATAGGGATGTTTGGTCCAACTTTCGTCATTTCTTCATTTCTCAATCATTTCGACGAGCTCGGGCGATTCGGAAAGGTCTTTTCGAGCTGCAATCATCTAGCATCATCTTCAAGCTTCTAAGTTGGATTAATCATCATCTAAATCAGTTTCATCACTCCAAATCAAGGTAATGATTCTTGGATCTAGAATTTCGGATCTTGGGTGTTTTGCTTCCGATCTCTTCGTGTTAAATCGATATTATGTTGGAATATGTTAGATATGGATTATCTATCTTGGATACATGTATTTCTACGGATTCATTGGTGTAATTTTCGGAATTTGTGAATAATTGAGGAATTGTTCAAGAACCCTTACGGGTTGACTTTGGAATTTTGGGGGTTTTCGACTAAATGTTGTTGAAATATCGTTCTAAGTATTCCTATTGGATTATTGATAGTATTCATAAGTTTTTGTGGTTTTGAATCATTCATTGGGAGTTGGTTTCGGATGTAAATGAGTTTTGGTTGTAAACAATTGGAGATTGTTTACAACGCGTTTGTTTAAATGCCCCAATGAGTTTCGGGTATTGTTGTATCGACTTTTGAGTTGGTTGTGATCATGCTTGATTCATGTATTAAGAGAATTGTTGGTTTTTGTGTTGTTTAAGGTTGTTCGAGCGGCCGGTAATTTCACTAAGGACGTTGATCGTGGAAGTACCTTCTCGCCTTCGGTATTGAGGCAAGTTTTATACTTGTACTAGTCAATGAGCTAATGTCATCATGTATGTGTATGGATGTGTTGTATCATTCCGAGACTTAGTCTCTTCATGAATTCATTGATATCAAGAGATCGTTCGATACGATACCTTCCGACAATTTTGCCAACTGTTTATTGTTGTTCGTTAACGGCCGATTCAAGGCATTGTAATACTCATTATTAATGTCATTGTCGATAGCCGGTTCGCGGCATCGATGTATCGATTGTTGTTAATATTGATGTTAATCTAAGACATCGTTCGGATCATCGTTATTCATGTTGGGTGTTGTCATTAAAAACCGTATTGGCCGAATTAAGGCATTGGCTTATTCATTTCTCATCTTCGTCGTTGGTGACCGATTAAAGGTGCCGAGGAATCCTTCGTATCATTGTCATCGCTTGGCCGTTCTCAGGCAAATCGAAATGTTCAATTATTCACCATCTCATTGTTATCGATTGACCGTTCTAAGGCAATCGAGGTATTTTAATCATTCATCGTATCATTCGTAACGATTGGCCATTCTAAGCCAATTGAAGTGCTTAATCAGTCATGGAATCGTCCGTTGCATCATTGTTGTCGGTTGGCCGTTCTAAGGCAATCGAGGTGTTAATTTGGGACTGTAAAGGACGGTGTCTATTCGTGTGTTACTATCATCGTGTTGGCCGACTCAAGGCAGCACACTATCATTCATTGTGATACGGCTGGATGCCGTGGCTTCGGCCCTAATTGTGATACGGCTGGATGCCGTGGCTTCGGCCCTAATTGTGATACGGCTGGATGCCGTGGCTTCGGCACTAATTGTGATACGGCTGGATGCCGTGGCTTCGGCCCTCATTGTGATACGGCTTCGTGCCGTGGCTTCGGCCCTCATTATTCTGACTTCGGCCGCTTTTGACTTCAGGTGTTTGTGATATTTGTTAATTTCCGCTGAACGACTTTCAGCCCTTTTGTAATGTCTTGGTATTCTCATTGGAGCCTTTGAGCATTACGATTCATATCAAATTCAGTTCTGGTTTGGTTCATGTCGTTTAATTCATTGTGGTATTCTGTGATTATAATTCGCCGTTGGGCATTTATGTTCTAACCTGTCGAACAGGTATTAATAGTATGCCGTGGGCATAGTATTTCACGAATGCTCGATTCTTACCTTAGTTTGTGAGCATCTCGTATTATTATCATCATTGTACCGTTTCATTCTGCCTTTGGATGCATATCATGTTATACATGTATTTGATGTTCATTATCTGGATGACTGACCCCGTGGGGGCGGAACATGTTTTTCATGTTTTAGGTGCTTGCGAGGGGAGAGTTGAGACACAGGGGCATGATGATGGCGACGAGGCATTCGAGCGATACTAGTCCGAGTTGTTCATTGTCGGTCAGTCAGTTGGAGTGTACTCCAGTCTTGTCAGTTGTTGTCGTGTTATATTACCCGAATAGATGTTCGTGGATGTTATTGTATTTCATTTTTGGCCATGTAGGCCACTTTTGTTGTTGAAATTCCTTATCGGAATATTGTGTCGGATGTCATGGTAGGGACTATGATTTTCCCTTGTTGTGTTAATTAATGTATTTTTAGTCATGTTCGCCTGGTGGATCTCCTGGCGTGGGGTCCACGGCACTGTAATAACCCAATAGGATTTGGGGGTGGTACAGAAATGGTATCAGAGATTTGGGTTGTGAAATACCCTGAGATGTGAGTTATGTGGTCCTACCGACGCGGTAGTGGTTGGATTGTCAGGTTATGACAATCTAGTCAGTCAGGTTTTGTGAGTCGTAATATTAGTGCGACTGCACGAGTCATTCATTCATCGAGTCGTCGTCAGTGTAGACTAGTATCGCGAGACCTCGAAGCATCGTATGACCTGTGTAAGGACTCGATTCTCTTTATGTTCATACATTCATCATGTCATTAATTGTTCATGCCTTGTTGAAACCTATATGCGATATTAGTGTTATGATTGATTCATGACTAATTGTTTTGGGACACGTGTGGCTTGTGTAAGCATTAAGGATCAACTCATTCATCAGTTAATAATCCTCAATCATCATTCTGATCTTGTCGATCATGTTAATTCATTCATCACTCAGTCAATATCATTACTCAGTTAATTCATCACTCAGATAATTCATTCAACACTCAGTCAATATCATTACTCAGTCAATTCATCGCTCAGATAATTCATTCATCACTCAGCCAATATCATTAGTCAGTTAATTCATCACTCAGTTAATTCATTCATCATTCAGTCAATATCATGGCTCAGTTGCTTCGTTCATCACTCAATTAACCTCATCGTTCAGCTAATTCATTCATCACTCAATAAATCTCATCGTTTAGCTAATTCACTCGTCACTCAGTCAATCTCATTGCTCAGTTAATTCATTCCTCATTCAGTCAATCTCATTGTTCAGTTAATTCATTAATCGTTCAGCCCATCTCACGGTTCGATTGTTGATCTTTTGGATCGAATTTTCATGATTGTTAACTTGTTCAAGGTAATCAGTCCAGGAATTTGATCTGGCTATCATGTTACCTCATTTGATGTTTCTTTCGGTCTTTTCATACTCTGACGTTATGTCGACGATGATTTCTTTAAATAATTAATGCTTCAATTGTGTTAGTTCGTGTATGCTCATTGTTGTCACTCGTAACGTAATCATAATGCGATATTCATGCGGAATTTATAATCATCATGTGACTTTCCTACTTCGGTATGGATAGAGTCGCAGAGGACGCAGGGAAGAGGACGCGGTGCGGGCCGAACCCGGATCTCGTGTGCATGCCCACACGAACGAGAGGGATATCATTAATTCATCAAATAGCGAGGCTACTCATTCATCGCCAGATAATCATTCACCTGTCAGGAGTCGTACGAGAGGCATCTCACTCGGAAGGTGTTCGGGTTGATCCATTCATATTTATGCAGGCATGATGGCCTGGATGACTCGGATGACGCGGATAGTGGAGACCATGCACTCGATGGTTCGTGGTCGACCGCAATGTGGATTCGAGGTGCCATTTCATGGATGACCGGAGGAGTGAATCGATTGTTGGCGATATCTCTCGCCGATGCCGCCTACTTTTGAGGGTTCGTCGGAACCAGCTGATATTGTTCTTTGGCTCGAGCATTTTGATAAACTCTTCGACATGGTTCAGTGTCCGGAGGAGAGTAAAGTGGCAGTAGCGGCTTATTACTTGAGTAAGGGCGCTTATTCGTGGTGGCTTTCTGTGAAACCCATCGATCGTGATTGTATTTGGAGCGAGTTCAAGACTCTCATGTTAGAGAGGTATTATCCGGCTCCACTTCGTGAAGCCAAGTTGTCAGAGGTTTTGAACCCCGAACCCGACGAGTACGAGGGTGTTATTGTCATTGCTGAGAAGTTTCAGGGACTACTTCAGTTTGCTTCGTCAATTATCCGTACTGAGGCGGATAAAATTAAGTATTTTAGCAAGAGGCTAAATCCGCAGTTGAGGATGCAGTTGTTCAATCACAATTGTAATTCACTTAGTGAGTTCATCGGGAAGGCTCTTGGAGCAGAGCTTTTGATCAAGGAGCTTACTCAGAAGCATCCTTCAGTTTCTTCAGGTGAGAGGACTAGAATGCCGGCTCGTTCAGAGGGACATCGGGCTCCGACGTCCAAGGGGTCGCTTTCTAGTCGTCTTCGTGGCCGACAAGATCTTCCTCTCAGCGACGAGTTCGACCGTTGTTTGCTTTAATCGTGATTCAAGAGTCACGTTAGTACCCGGTGTACGGTGCCAGCTATTGTTTGTTTTCTGTGTGGGAGGCAGGGACACCGGCAGAAATACTGCAGGGGTTCTAGCGCCAGTAAATCTCAAGAGAGCTCAAGAGCCTCGGGGGATTTTGTTACTCCAGTCCATACTTCTTTCAGGGGGCCCTATCAGGCTTCGAGAGCCCGAGGTAAGGACATTCATCACCAGTTTTGAGCAAGTTAATTCTTGCTCGGTAGGAGGATAATCATTCATTTCATTGTCGTTCATTCATTCATATAACTCATTCATCATATATATCAATCATGTTGGGACTCATAATTATCGATTAATCATTCAATTCACGAGGAACGGCGGTTCCAATCACTTCAAGGAACTATCACTCATGACATTATTAATTCACCTTGGTGAGTCATTCTAAATCCTTGTCGGATTTGTAGTCATTTATCATTCATCATTCATTTTTGTCACTTTCATTCTCGTGACCTTCTGAGGTCTTAGTTAGCGGCGAGTTCATTGTCGGATATACCTTAAATCGTTGAGATAGAGGAAATCGATGATATGGGAGGATATCGATGATGGGTACATTTGAGATGTAACCTTGTTTTTGGATGGTTGTGTAAATCTATCCGTAATAATGTATCGTGACTGTGAATCATTTATTGTTGGTCTATCTTATTATGATCATACTCGAGAATCTTGAGATTTTGGTCATTTGTTGGGAGTTCATCCCTTCGACGTTGTGCTCGAGATTTCGTGATAATTTGGGAAATCGTTCACTGTATTTCGAGACGTCAAGTCTTGGGGACTTGGACTTGCGGTTGATTTGGTCCCAAGGACTATTTGAGCGTTATTGTCTTCAGATCGTGATGGATAGTTCATATCCCGAGTTCTTTACCCTCAGTTTCGAGGACGAAACTCTTTTTAAGGGGGGGAGTATGTAATACCCGGTTGTGAATTCATTTATTATCATTCAAGATTCTGTCACTGTAATTTTTTTCATTCAGTAATAATCATTCATCATTCATATTCAGTCAACTATGTTCACCATTCGGCGTATTTTGGGATCATCACTGTTTGAGATCGAGCCGAGATTATTGTCATCATCATCATGTTTTTATTTGCGGTTTGAGAGGTAGCGCACGCTACACATTGTAGTTAGCACGCGCTAATGAGGTGCATGTAACGCACGCAATGATTCAGTACTAGCGCACGCTAGCGCAAGTGAGGCAGACAGTCCAGAAGGTACTGGGCTGATTTGGGAAATTCGTAGCACACGCTACGAGTGGTAAGTAGCGTACGCTAACTATGCTGGTAACGCACGCTAAGACTTCAGAGTAGCGCACGCTAGCGCGCCGCATCGCAGGATGAGGTTCTCGACTCCGTGATTTCGATATCAACTATCAGGTAGCGCACGCTAACATAAGGTTAACGTACGCTAAGAACAGGCTGTTAGCGCACGCTACCAAAGGTACTTAGCGCACGCTAACGATTCAGTCAAGGGGTACTGGATTACCCGGTACACGCATTAGCGCACGCTAACATCAGGAGTTAGCGCGCGCTAAGCTGGGACAGTATAAATAGGACAGTTTGGTCCAACTTTCGTCATTTCTTCATTTCTCAATCATTTCGGACGAGCTCGGGCGATTCGGAAAGGTCTTTTCGAGCTGCAATCATATAGCATCATCTTCAAGCTTCTAAGTTGGATTAATCATCATCTAAATCAGTTTCATCACTCCAAATCAAGGTAATGATTCTTGGATCTAGAATTTCGGATCTTGGGTGTTTTGCTTCCGATCTCTTCGTGTTAAATCGATATTATGTTGGAATATGTTAGATATGGATTATCTATCTTGGATACATGTATTTCTACGGATTCATTGGTGTAATTTTTGAAATTTGTGAATAATTGAGGAATTGTTCAAGAACCCTTACGGGTTGACTTTGGAATTTTGGGGGTTTTCGACTAAATGTTGTTGAAATATCGTTCTAAGTATTCCTATTGGATTATTGATAGTATTCATGGGTTTTTGTGGTTTTGAATCATTCATTGGGAGTTGGTTTCGGATGTAAATGAGTTTTGGTTGTAAACAATTGGAGATTGTTTACAACGCGTTTGTTTAAATGCCCCAATGAGTTTCGGGTATTGTTGTATCGACTTTTGAGTTGGTTGTGATCATGCTTGATTCATGTATTAAGAGAATTGTTGGTTTTTGTGTTGTTTAAGGTTGTTCGAGCGGCCGGTAATTTCACTAAGGACGTTGATCGTGGAAGTACCTTCTCGCCTTCGGTATTGAGGCAAGTTTTATACTTGTACTAGTCAATGAGCTAATGTCATCATGTATGTGTATGGATGTGTTGTATCATTCCGAGACTTAGTCTCTTCATGAATTCATTGATATCAAGAGATCATTCGATACGATACCTTCCGACAATTTTGCCAAGTGTTTATTGTTGTTCGTTAACGGCCGATTCAAGGCACTGTAATACTCATTATTAATGTCATTGTCGATAGCCGGTTCGCGGCATCGATGTATCGATTGTTGTTAATATTGATGTTAATCTAAGACATCGTTCGGATCATCGTTATTCATGTTGGGAGTTGTCATTAAAAACCGTATTGGCCGAATTAAGGCATTGGCTTATTCATTTCTCATCTTCGTCCTTGGTCACCGATTAAAGGTGCCGAGGCATCCTTCGTATCATTGTCATCGCTTGGCCGTTCTCAGGCAAATCGAAATGTTCAATTATTCACCATCTCATTGTTATCGATTGACCGTTCTAAGGCAATCGAGGTATTTTAATCATTCATCGTATCATTCGTAACGATTGGCCATTCTAAGCCAATCGAAGTGCTTAATCAGTCATGGAATCGTCCGCTGCATCATTGTTGTCGGTTGGCCGTTCTAAGGCAATTGAGGTGTTAATTTGGGACTGTAAAGGACGGTGTCTATTCGTGTGTTACTATCATCGTGTTGGCCGACTCAAGGCAGCACACTATCATTCATTGTGATACGGCTGGATGCCGTGGCTTCGGCCCTAATTGTGATACGGCTGGATGCCGTGGCTTCGGCCCTAATTGTGATACGGCTGGATGCCGTGGCTTCGGCCCTAATTGTGATACGGCTGGATGCCGTGGCTTCGGCCCTAATTGTGATACGGCTGGATGCCGTGGCTTCGGCCCTCATTGTGATACGGCTTCGTGCCGTGGCTTCGGCCCTCATTGTTAGAGCTTCGGGCTGTTTTGACTTCAGGTGTTTGTGATATTTGTTAATTTCCGCTGAACGACTTTCAGCCCTTTTGTAATGTCTTGGTATTCTCATTGGAGCCTTTGAGCATTACGATTCATATCAAATTCAGTTCTGGTTTGGTTCATGTCGTTTAATTCATTGTGGTATTCTGTGATTATAATTCGCCGTTGGGCATTTATGTTCTAACCTGTCGAACAGGTATTAATAGTATGCCGTGGGCATAGTATTTCACGAATGCTCGATTCTTACCTTGGTTTGTGAGCATCTCGTATTATTATCATCATTGTACCGTTTCATTCTGCCTTTGGATGCATATCATGTTATACATGTATTTGATGTTCATTATACGGATGGCCCGACCCGTGGGGGCTAACATGTTTTTCATGTTTTAGGTGCTTGCGAGGAGAGAGTTGAGACACAGGGGCATGATGATGGCGACGAGGCATTCGAGCGATACTAGTCCGAGTTGTTCATTGTCGGTCAGTCAGTTGGAGTGTACTCCAGTCTTGTCAGTTGTTGTCGTGTTATATTACCCGAACAGATGTTCGTGGATGTTATTGTATTTCATTTTTGGCCATGTAGGCCACTTTTGTTGTTGAAATTCCATATCGGAATATTATGTCGGATGTCATGGTAGGGACTATGATTTTCCCTTGTTGTGTTAATTAATGTATTTTTAGTCATGTTCGCCTGGTGGATCTCCTGGCGTGGGGTCCACGGCACTGTAATAACCCAATAGGATTTGGGGGTGTTACAACTAACTCCCGCCGATCGCCGATATCGACCTACGAATAAAGCGATCGGCTGCCGAGTGACGATCGCCAGTCTTCCGGCCCGATCGCCGATCATTGTAATATCCGTAATTTTCCCATTTTTAGCAGTTTCCATTTTTGGGTGTATGTCTATTTTTATCGACTCGCTTGTAACCGTTTCGACATTTCGAATCTATTTTGTTCTTGGAGTTTTTCCATTGGGATGAGTTTTGATGATGTTTTCACGTAATTTCGTTTTATGACATGTTTCGCCGTATGAACGTTCGACTCTTGTAAAACTCGTTCGTTTTCGTTATTTCTGGGTTTGTACAAGTTCGTATGGTTGAGTTGGTCTTGTGGAGACTTTCGGTTCGTAAATCTGACGTCGTTTCGTGATTTTCGGGCACTTGGGCCATTTTTGTAATTTCCTAATAGTTTAGGGAATCTCGTTTTCGTTGTCGCATTACGGACCCTTCGGTGGTCGGAATTGTATTTTTCTTTCAGCACTTAGCTCCGTGCCTTGTATGCTTCGTGTTCATGTTCTGGATTACGGTCTCGTCGTGTGTATCGTGTATCGTACCCTCGGCAATGACTTCTTACCGATATGACATCGGCGATCAATCTTTGTGTAGGTAGCGCACGCTACCCTGTTGCCTTGCGTGCGCTATCGCAGTAATGTTAGCGTACGCTAACCCTTATTGTTAGCGTACGCTAACGAATGTGGCAGTAGCCACTGGACTATCGCGGCCCCGTTAGCGCACGCTACATATGGCAGTTAGCGTGCGCTAACTTCACAATTATATAAGCCCAGCGGGCAGTTTTCAGAGCAGCAGTTTCATTCTTTTTACCTTCGTTTCTTCGACGTGCGACCTCAGAGGCGATTTCCATCAGTTCCGATCGGCGTTCTATTCACATTCCATCACCGTAGAGTTGTGCTAACATATTATCATCAGTATAATCGTCATCCATCATCCGAAATCAAGGTAATTTCGTCTAGAACCCTAACTCGTCAAATTTGGGGGTTTTTCTGGGTTTTACTAATTGGAACCGAATTATTCCAGTATGTTAGGATATTCTTCACCGATTGTGATTGTTGAATGATTCCAAATCCAATTTCCTTGATTTTAATCCGCGAATTATCGATACGGGGAGATTTTGCGTAAACCCTCGCCCGTATCAATTGATCGTCTATTGTCGTTATTGGTAATCGGGGTTTTGGGAGTATTCCTTTCGATTACTGAAGTCCGTTGGGACTGAGTTATGCTAATTCTTCGTTTAGGAACCGTCGTTGTCCATTCGGATCATCCGTAGTCACTTTTCACTTCCGATCCTTCGAAGATGTCACAAAGGCAAGTACTTTACATTTGTTTACATGTTCTAGTATTTGAATTATGGCTGTATCGTGGTTGTTGTGGATGGTTATGTGTATGTTCACCTAGGGACGGTCCGACGGGGCCTCTAGGGATACGTATTGCCGTGAGTGTGCGTATCGTGAACTGTGGTTAGCCACCCAGGAATGTCCGACGGGACTCTGCGGGGTACCGTGTCCGTGAGTCTCGTGCCAACGGTTAACTTTGAATTATGATTTGTTGGAGATAATGTGTTTGTGTTTGTACATCATAAATATTCCGGAATATAAAATGTTTTCTAAAATGATTTTTGGCGCATGTATTCATCTGATTAGAATGTAGTTCAAATGGATTGTACTTGCACTAGCAGATGTCGCTAACCCCTTAAATGGGGGAAATACTTTTTGTATTTCAGGTATTGATCGTGGGGACAAACGAGCACTCGGGCCGTATGAGGATGATGGGCAAGCATGATATTGTCCAGTATTTGATTTTTCGATGTTATGTGCACGGTTGCTATTGATGTCGATTTTGGGATTTATGTATTATAAAATTGGTTTAAGTACTCGAGTACTTCTGCTTGAAATTGTTAATGTTGTGTTACCGTTTTGGGAAATGGATTTTATGTAATATTTTAATTGTCGGTTTGTAGTCTTTTATTTGATTTGTCGTTTTATTAATGTTAGTTAGTCGTTGTCGAATGTCTTGTTGGTATGTTAGCTCGGTGGATTCCACGGTGTGGGGTCCACGGCCGTAATATGCCCCGAACGTCTTGGGGTGTTACGAATATGGTATCGAGCTTAGGTTTATGGATACCTAGGTCGGTCATTCGGGTCTAGTAAGTGTCGTTTTGGGACAAGATCACCGCTATGCCATCATCTCAAGACGCCGGTGCTCGTAAGTTTTCCTAACTTGACTCGTTTCACCGCTCGCTTCTATTCTGTCTTAGTATCTTTTGCGTTTTGCGTTTGAATTGTACTTACCGTTGCTTCTTGAGAATTCCTGTGGTAGAGGACGGGCCTTGAGCGGGCCTTGGTAGGGGACGTGGCGCGGCCGGTGGGCGGCCATGTCCGATCACTCGGAACCGATCGGCGATGCCCTCTTTGTCGAACAGTGTTCCCTAGTTCGGAGGTCACAGGACCACCTGCTAGCTCGGTAATGCTCATGAGAATGTTGGAGTGGCCAACATATTACGGCAAGTAGCGAACCGGATGACGCTACGGCTCAGCCGCTCAGTCGGCCATGCTAATGCCAACCGGTTCCGCCACTGAGCCGGTAATGATAAGCTACTTCAGACGTGATTCGTATGCGTCCTCAGCTTTGATGGTGCTTGACCCTTGGTTGGGAGAATTGGTTATTCGAGTTGGAGAAAGTGTTTGAGGCGCTAATTGTTCCGAGGAGAGGAAAGTACCCATTGCTCAAGATTTCCTCGCCAAGGAGGCGGCGACGTGGTGGCAAGCGGTGAAACCGCGTGACCGGCAACTACGTGGGCGAGTTTCGAGATCGATGGAAGATGAATATTGTCCTTGGCCGGTGAAAGAGGAGGATCCGAGCCTTCTTTGAGGCTAAGCCCCAAGATGTTTCTATTTCTCAAGCTATCAAGGACTACAATCAACGTGCATTACGTGAGAAACCAAGTCCGAGATGAGCTAGATAAGATCCGCCACTTTGATATGCGGATGAAGCCGAGGGTGCGCCACTACATGTCCAGTGCAGGGTGCACGACTTTGAAAGATTATCGAATAAAGCGATGGCTTACGAGATGTCGTTTTACGCGACAGAGACGGCACTCAAGGAAAGAAGCGAAGACCTCCGGCCGGGCCGGGAGGCAAGTCGGAGGGTATCCAAGGCTCAGCCCGGTTCGCGAGTCTTCGGGGTCCGGGCCGCCATCACTGGTCGAGGGAACGGTTCTAGGTCCGCTCCCGCTGTTCCGTCGTGGTCCTACATGCTTCAACCGCAATGCCCGGCCACATGATGAGTGAGTGTGATAGGCCTCCGATTCGTTGTCTTGCTTGTGGCCGTATGGGTCACCGTGCTAAGTTTTGTACGGATGCGGCTGCTCCAAGCATTACTCGGATATCTGCTCCACCGGCAGGAGAGCCGAGTGTGAATCGTGCACCGACGCTCTCACCAGCAGAGTTTTGGTAGAGGTCGAGGTCGTGGTCGCCTTCTAGAGGGGGAGCTTCTAGTGCGGGGTCCGTTCCGCCCCGTGTGTATGAGATGAGGCGAGCCGAGATCCCGACGCGACGGTGGCTACCGGCCCACATCCTTGACCATCCTGTTTCCGTATTGTTCGATTCTCGTGCTACGCATTCTTTTATATCTATGGATTGCGTGCGTCGTGCATGTTGATTGCCTTGTTGCTTGTGAGCCTTTTGTTGTTAAACTTCCTAGGGATAGCATCGTGGGGGACCGTGAGATTAGAGATTTTTCCGTGAGTATCGCGGGAGGGATTGGCTTTCTAATCGATTGCGATAGATATTAGAGATGAGGATTTGATTCGGGTGAGGATTGGCCGGATCGTCATGGGGCGATCATGAATTATAGACGAGGACTACGATGTTAGCCTCCGATGGTACCGAGCATTCTTTTGTGGGCGTAAGCGGGGTAGTCGAGATTATCGATCAGCGCCTTGAGGCGGTGAGGCTTCTTGGGAGGTTGCACGGGCTATTGGTGTTACGCCGTGAGATCGGAAGAAGGGGAGTCGAGCTCGTCTATTCCGGTAGTATGTGAGTATCCCGACGTTTTTCCAGATGAGTTGCCGGGTTTGCCTCCGGCCGAGAGGTTGAGTTTACTGTCGATTTAGAGCCGGGTAAGACCTATCTCTAAGACGCCATACCGTATGGCGCCCGCCGAGATGCTTGAGTTGAAGAAACAGCTTGGGAGAGTTCCGGACATGGGATATATTCGACCGAGCGCTTCGCCTTGGGGCGCACCGGTACTATTTGTAAAGAAGAAGGATGGGTCACTTCGTTTGTGCATCGACTACCGAGAGTTGAACAAATTGACCATCAAAAACAAATATCCACTACCGAGGATTGATGACTTGTTTGATCGTTGCAAGGAGCGACCGTGTTTTCGAAGATTGATTTGAGATCGGGGTATTATCACTCCGAGTGAAGGATACCGATACTCGAAGACGGCCTTTCGGACGAGATACGGTCACTACGAGTTTGTGGTTATGCCTTTTGGGCTAACTAACGCACCACCGTGTTCATGCGGCTTATGAACAAAGTCTTTATCGAGTACCTCGATAAGTGTGTAGTCGATTTTATCGATGACATCCTGATTTACTCGAGGAGCGAGGAGGAGCACGCCGTCATTTGCATATTGTGTTAGATATTTTGAGAACTCAGCATCTTTTGCGAAGTTCTCAAAGTGCGAGTTTTGGTTACGGGAGTTATGTTTCTCGGTCATGTGATCTCGGCCGAGGGTGTTCGTGTGGACCCACATAAGGTAGAGCGGTGTTGGATTGGGCGCCGCCAAGAACGGAAAGAGGTCCGTAGTTTTCTCGGGATTAGCCGAGTATTACCGTAGGTTCGCCGAGGGGTTCTCTAAACTTGCTCGACCTCCGACTCGGTTGTTACGAAGTCGAGAAGTTTGTGTGGACCGATGAGAGGCGTAATAGTTTTGAGGAGTTGAAGAAGCGGTTGACGACCGCTCCCGTGTTGGCTTTACCGAGTGGTAATGATGGTTTCTCTGTTTATAGTGATGCTTCGGGCCAAGGGCTCGGATGCGTACTTATGCAAAGACGGAGGACGATTGCCTATGCTTCCGTCGGTTGAAACCGTATGAATTGAATTACCTACGCACGATCTTGAGTTGGCCTTGATTGTGTTTGCGTTGAAAATCAAGGCGTCATTACTTGTATGGCTCGTCGTGTCGGATTTTCACCGATCACAAGAGCCTCAAGTACATCTTCACGCGAAGGAGCTTAATATGAGACAGAGGAGATGGTTGGAACTGATTAAGGATTACGATCTTGAGATCCTCTATCATCCGGCAAGGCTAATGTGGTAGCAGATGCCTTGAGCCGAAATCGTATCGCTTCGGGTGCTTGAGTTACTCACGGCCCAAATGGACTTCACCGAGAGTTTATGAGGTTGAGCATTGAGATTGTACCGCCAGAGTTCCGGCGATTGCGTACTCTTGAGATTTCTTCGTCTCAGTCGAGGACATTAAATCGGGACAGTTGGAGGACCCGATGTTTATTCACTTCCGGGAGAGTGTAGAGAAGGGGAAAGCCCGGATTTGTTATTCATGAGGATGGAGTGTTGAGATTCCGAGGTCGGTTGTGTGTTCCGAACGACTGAATTGAGACAATATCATGCGAGAGGCTCATGCGTCACCTTACTCACCCATCCGGCTCGAGTAAAATGTATAAAGATCTCGAGGAAAAATTTACGTGGAACGATATGAAGAAAGAGGTAGTTCGGTTTGTAGCTAAGTGTTTGACTTGTCGCAAGTCAAGATTGAGCATCAGCGGCCACCGGATTATTGAAACCACTTCGCGTTCGGAATGGAAGTGGGAGGACATCTCTATGGATTTTGTCACGAGTTTACCGAGGACGAAGACCGGTATGAATATGGTATGGGTGATTGTAGACCGACCGACTAAGTCGGCACATTTTCTGGGCATCAAGGATACTTGGGGTCCGGAAAAGCCGGCTCGTATTTTTATCACTCGGATAGTGAGGCTTCATGGTACGCCGAGGACCATTATTTCGCAGAGATGGCCGATTTGTATCGCATTTTGGCGGCGTGCATAAGGCATTGGGGACTCGGCTACGTTTGAGCACTTCGCTCCATCCCGAGGCCGATGGCGATCCGAACGTACCATTGGACGCTCGAGGATTTGTTGCGCGCGTGTGCGTTAGATTGGAGTAGTAACTGGGAGGATCATTTGGCCTTGATTGAGTTTACTTATAATAATAGCTGGCACGCGTCGATTAAGATGGCACCATATGAGGCACTTTATGGCCGACGTTGCCGATCACCGATATGTTGGGGTGAACCGTCCGATTTGGTTGGCACTGAGCCGGATCTGGTATTGGAGACGAGGGAGAAAGTCGAATTGATTAGAAAGAGGATGTTGGCTGCCCAGAGTCGACAAAAGTCTTATGCGGATGTTAGGCGTAGACCTTTGGAGTTTGAGGTGGGAGATCACGTTCTGTTGAGAGTATCTCCGACGAAAGGAGTTTTCCGATTCGGGAAGAAGGGGAAACTCAGCCCGAGATATATTGGACCTTTCGAGGTATTGGAGAGAGTCGGTGAGTTAGCGTACCGTTTGGCTTTACCTCCGTCGCTTAGTCATGTACATAGCGTATTTCACGTTTCCCAGTTGAGCAAGTACGTTCCGGACCCGTCCCACGTTATTGACTTTGGGGACGTGGAGATTGAGAAGGATGTTACGTTTGAAGAGAGACCCGTTAGAATTTTGGAGCGTCGTGATAAACAGTTAAGGCACAAAACCATTCCTTTGGTTAAAGTGCAATGGTCGAGGCACGGAGTAGAAGAAGCGACGTGGGAGTTAGAGGAGGATATGCGTTCGAGATACCCCGAGCTTTTTGATTCTTAAGTTTCGGGACGAAACTTTATTTTAGAGGGGGAGAATGTAATATCTGTAATTTTCCCATTTTTAGCAGTTTCCATTTTTGGGTGTATGTCTATTTTTATCGACTCGCTTGTAACCGTTTCGACATTTCGAATCTATTTTGTTCTTGGAGTTTTTCCATTGGGATGAGTTTTGATGATGTTTTCACGTAATTTCGTTTTATGACATGTTTCGCCGTATGAACGTTCGACTCTTGTAAAACTCGTTCGTTTTCGTTATTTCTGGGTTTGTACAAGTTCGTATGGTTGAGTTGGTCTTGTGGAGACTTTCGGTTCATAAATCCGACGTCGTTTCGTGATTTTCGGGCACTTGGGCCATTTTTGTAATTTCCTAATAGTTTAGGGAATCTCGTTTTCGTTGTCGCATTACGGACCCTTCGGTGGTCGGAATTGTATTTTTCTTTCAGCACTTAGCTCCGCTGCCTTGTATGCTTCGTGTTCATGTTCTGGATTACGGTCTCGTCGTGTGTATCGTGTATCGTACTCGGCGGCCAGCTCATCGCCGATATGACATCGCGATCAATCGCTTGTGTAGGTAGCGCACGCTACCCTGCTTTTGCGTGCGCTATCGCAGTAACGCTTAGCGACGCTAACCCTTATTGTTAGCGTACGCTAACGAATGTGGCAAGAGCCATGGACTATCGCGGCCCCGTTAGCGCACGCTACATATGGCGATTAGCGTGCGCTAACTTCACACTTATATAAGCCCAAATGCGCGATTTGAAAGCAGTTTCATACTTTTCCCTTCGTTTCTTGACGTGCGACCTCGGAGGCGATTTCCATCGATTCCGATCGGCGTTCTATTCACATTCCATCACCGTAGAGTTGTGCTAACATATTATCATCGTATAATCGTCATCCATCATCCGAAATCAAGGTAATTTCGTCTAGAACCCTAACTCGTCAAATTTGGGGGTTTTTCCGGGTTTTACTAATTGGAACCGAATTATTCCAGTATGTTAGGATATTCTTCACCGATTGTGATTGTTGAATGATTCCAAATCCAATTTCCTTGATTTTAATCCGCGAATTATCGATACGGGGAGATTTTGCGTAAACCCTCGCCCGTATCAATTGATCGTCTATTGTCGTTATTGGTAATCGGGGTTTTGGGAGTATTCCTTTCGACATCGATGTCCGTTGGGACTGAGTTATGCTAATTCTTCGTTTAGGAACCGTCGTTGTCCATTCGGATCATCCGTAGTCACTTTTCACTTCCGATCCTTCGAAGATGTCACAAAGGCAAGTACTTTACATTTGTTTACATGTTCTAGTATTTGAATTATGGCTGTATCGTGGTTGTTGTGGATGGTTATGTGTATGTTCACCTAGGGACGGTCCGACGGGGCCTCTAGGGATACGTATTGCCGTGAGTGTGCGTATCGTGAACTGTGGTTAGCCACCCAGGGATGTCCGACGGGACTCTGCGGGGTACGGTGGCCGTGAGTCTCGTGCCAACGGTTAACTTTGAATTATGATTTGTTGGAGATAATGTGTTTGTGTTTGTACATCATAAATATTCCGGAATATAAAATGTTTTCTAAAATGATTTTTGGCGCATGTATTCATCTGATTAGAATGTAGTTCAAATGGATTGTACTTGCACTAGCAGTTGTCGCTAACCCCTTAAATGGGGGAAATACTTTTTGTATTTCAGGTATTGATCGTGGGGACAAACGAGCACTCGGGCCGTATGAGGATGATGGGCAAGCATGATATTGTCCAGTATTTGATTTTTCGATGTTATGTCTGTCGGTTGCTATTGATGTCTGATTTTGGGATTTATGTATTATAAAATTGGTTTAAGTACTCGAGTACTTCCTGTTTGAAATTGTTAATGTTGTGTTCCCGTTTTGGGAAATGGATTTGATGTCAAATTTTAATTGTCGGTTTGTAGTCTTTTATTTGAATTGTCGTTTTATTAATGATAGTTAGTCGTTGTCGAATGTCTTGTTGGTATGTTAGCCTGGTGGATTCCACAGTGTGGGGTCCACGGCGCTGTAATATGCCCTGAACGTCTTGGGGGTGTTACAATCATCACGCTACATCATCAGCAACCCGGCGGACACGATCGCCATCTACAGTCCAGCATATAACATGACGGACTAAGGCATAAGATCGCCTCTGCCGCACATCATAAAGCCATGGCCCTGGCAGTCGATGGAACCGGCTGCTTCGGCCATGCAAGGTCCCTTTCGGCCGAGATCGCCCGCCCTTCGTTTAAATACGAGGCCGGCGTAGTCTGAGGGCTCTCCAACATTAATCAGTGGACCCATGCCACAACCCCGTCTCAACGTACACCGTCGAGGTCGGCCATCTCCATGGCTGGCCGAGGTGGAAGCAGAGCTAACAAGCCGCGGGCGTGGAGTTGATTCATCCGACGCTGCCCCACGCAAGGACTCCTCTAGACCGAGACCGCACGCCCTTCGTTTAAATACGAGGCGAGGCGCAGCCTAACAGAGGACCCTCATAATAAAGTGAGTCGCGAGACACTCAATGTCTTCGCGCACCAAGACACAGTCATGGAGTCGGTCCATCGATCTCCGCGACTGTGCACGATTCCTCAAACAAGCGAAACCACCGAGTTTCCATGGGGGATCGGCCAATGTTGTTTTTGCAGGTACAAGACCGAAAGATAGCTAAGCCAATCGACCATGATAGCCCAAGTCCGAGTCCTAAGTCGGCTCAGGAAGATCGCCCGTCCTCATCCTTACATGATCGCCAGCAAGAACCACCTCGCCCCATGTCTTCAACATAGGAGCAAGCTGGGGGGCAATCCAAAATATTTATCCGAAGATTAATACTGCTGGAAGACGGACAACACCTACCTTTCACGTTTTGAATGGTTTGATCAAGTGAATTTTCTCGGGAAGTATATTCGCGATTATTCTATTTTTGTGGAGTATGATATGTATGGCTTGTTTTTGTATTTATACTTGCACTAGCAAAACAGTAGAGTTTTGCTAACCCCCGAGTATTCGGGGGGTGGATGTATATTTGTAATATCCGCAATTTTCGATTTTCGGTAAATTTCTTTTTTTGGCCGGAGTCCGTTTTGACGACTCGCTC
Organism: Orobanche coerulescens; assembly: GCA_033398695.1. Taxonomy (NCBI): domain Eukaryota; kingdom Viridiplantae; phylum Streptophyta; class Magnoliopsida; order Lamiales; family Orobanchaceae; genus Orobanche; species Orobanche coerulescens. Next base: position 109,622,062 of record CM065816.1, on the reverse strand, counting down.
ATGACTGTTTCGTCATTTCGAGAATGATTAATTCTGCACTTTTTGTCATCCGAGTTCGTTTCGGTATCGTTTTGTTGAGTTCCGAGCTTTTTAGCGACTTTTCCGCACTTGAGTTCGATTCTTGCGAATCTCGTCCGAAACTGTTGTTTCGAGTTTCTCGTAAGTTCATTTAATGTTATTATTCATGTTGCAAGCTTTGGTTTGGTGTTTCGATCACGTATCGTGATTTTCGGACGTTTTGGGCCATTTTCGTAATTTCCCAAAGTTTTGGGTAATTACTTCCGTTGTTGAATTCCGAGCCTTCGGGTGGTCGGAATTGTGTGTTCTCTTAGCTCTTAGATTCGTCTTTGCGAGTACGTCGTAACCGTATCATCGATTCGTATTCAGGTTCGGGTTTCGAGGTCGTCGCCGTCCGGAGTTGGCCCCGCCAGTCATGACTGCACTGGGCCTGTGCAAGATCGCCGAGTCACGGCCGGTAGTGCTCGGCCTCCGCCGAGTCACGGCAATGATTGGCACTTCCGGCCGAAAGCTGCCGCACCGTAGGGCCGCGGCACACTCTGTGGCATTTTTCGCCAACCCGATCAGACGGTGCCGCGGCACACGCCGGCCGAGCCGCGGCACACCGCCGACCACCGGGAGCCATTTTTGGGCCTCGTGCGGCACACTCCCGCTGGGCCGCGGCACACTGTGTAGCCTATTTATGGTCCTGCACACGGGTTTTTGGCCATTTTTCTCCTTCTTCTCATTTCCTTCCGCGGCTGAGGGTGATACCACCATGGAGCCATGTTGTTTGACAACAAATCCATGAAGTTATTGAGTTCATATCATCAATCAATCATCCATTATCATCCTTTGATCCAGCGAATCAAGGTAATCTTCATTAGAACCCTAATTTCGTAAATTTGGGGGTTTTTGCGTTTTTGTCCGATTCGTTCCGTATTATTGGTTAATTCATGATGGATATGATTAATCTTAGTAGTATTCTTGTGTTTAACATCATTTAATCCATTGTTCTTCGTCGAATCGAAGTATACTTCTTGATTTCCTTCAAATTGACTTTTTGGGGGATTTGTCCTTGATCTTGTTTTTCATCCGTTTTTGATGGATCGATTATGGTTAAATGATGTTGTTAAACATATTCTATGGATTGTATATCCATATTTCAACTTGGAATTCCGTTTTCGGGTTTTGACGGAACGAATCGTGTTCTTGGCCGTTTTGGGGGAAACGCTTGAACGTTCGTCATTTGTTCTTTGAATTCAACGGCTTTGAGTCGTGTTATGGAATTCATTTCATTGTTGTTCTTGTCCTTCGTAGTTTATGACCGCGAGTTGGCGATCGGTGGAGTCGGTGGGTTCGTAGTCGGTTCGTGTCAACCTACTTCGGTCGATTCTCTGTGTTGCAATTATTCGAGGCAAGTATCTTGCCCATACATTTCATATTTCATCGGCATAATTATTGATAAATGATTTTATGCGAAATCCAATGTTTAATGAACGTTAAAAATGATCGGTATGTCCTCGATAAATATTGTCTTTCAACGATAATTCGAATACTTCGTGAATGGATATGTACTCGGAATATGTGTGTTAGTTTCATACGTTGAGAGACGTTATAATCGCATTGAGTGAATATAATAGACCATAATTGTTTGCCGAGGATTGTGTATTGAATTGTATGTTTGTTCGGTGGGTATTCGACATGATGTGATGTTAGTCGTTACTCCTTTGAAAGGAGGTTGTGATGCTTAATGTTGCTTGTCTTGATAATCGACTATTGTTGTGTGCTTGTTGTATGTGATGTGCCTCCGGGTAGGATTGTTGAATCTCCGGGATCCATACTTGCTAGTATGGGTCGGGCGAAATCGTAGGGTTATCCAATACGGGTATGTCTTGCGGGGACTCCGAGGTTCGGGGCTTGCTAGCCCGATGCCGGGATAACTTGTGGGGTTATCATCGGGTATGTCTTGCGGGGACTCCGAGGTTCGTGGCTTGTTAGCGCGATGCCGGGATAACTTATGGTTGTGGTTTGGTTGTGATATTCGTGTCGTGGAGACGTGATTTGATGTGTTTTTCCTATTGGGTTATTCACTCGGGTTTGTTCTTCGGGAGCATCTGAGGTTCGTGGCTTGTTAGCACGGGACACGAATAATCCTTAGGAACATGTGATTTGAGATTTGGGTCACGAACCCCGTGTTTTGTGAAATGGGTTGTGGACCCTGCGTATTGTTACCAGAACTTGAATTTTGGAAAATGACTTTTGGGTTGTGTCCCTAAATGTTTTCGAAAGGTTTTAGAATTCTTATATCCCAAATGTTTTCTAAACTCCCGAGATCGTCAAATGTTTTGTAATATGGACATTGGGTTATTTCCTACCTTTCACGTTTTGAATGGTTTGATCAAGTGAATTTTCTCGGGAAGTATATTCGCGATTATTCTATTTTTGTGGAGTATGATATGTATGGCTTGTTTTCGTATTTATACTTGCACTAGCAAAACAGTGGAGTTTGCTAACCCCAGTATTCGGGGTGGATGTCTATTTTGCATTCGGTTTTGGAGCATAGCACGGTCGGCACGAAGGATGATGAAAGATGAACGATACTAATCACACGAGGATCCATTGATGTCGTATTGGTCTAGTTGTATTTTCTTTTCCGCCGCAAAGATATTTTCCCGTTAGACGGAGTTTATTGTATTTTGACCCCTGCGTGGGTATATGTTGTAATTGAGCTGTATATTTTTATTGAAAGACCAAATCGGTCTACTGAGTCATTTAGCCTTGAAGGCATTGTCGAGATGTTAAATGTTGTTACCAGCCTGGTAGATCTTCGAGGAGAGGGTCTACGGCGTGTAATATCCCTGAGTGGATTGGGGGTGTTACAATATTATCCGTATCCGGTCCGTACGGATATTTCCAAATCCGGATACGGATTCGGATACCTTTACTAAATGCCGGATCCGGATACGGATATGGTCATATCCGGCTCCGTATTATACGTTTGACATCCCTAGATAAAGATCAACTAAGGGAAGACGACTTAGATGACCGATCCGCAACTTCTACTGCAGAGAGGGATGACCGAAATCCTTAGTCTTGAGAAGGGGGGGGGGGGGGGGGTAGGAGTAGGTTTCTTATGCAACTCCTTGTCATAGACTCCTTATTTATACGAAGTAACCCTAGATTCAAGAATCTAGTAATTGCTTAGTTACCCCTCATGTTATTAAGTAATACAATATATATAAAATATCCAATATTATATATTACTTATTATTTAATCTCCTCATAAATATAATATCTAATATTATATTTATTATTCCCAGTTGATATTTATTCCTACTTGTCTATAATTGTCGTACGTGCGACCCTAAAGGCTTATATTATGTTGGCAATTATTTAATACCTTATAAAATAATAAATCATAACCAGTCTCTAGCAAGACATTATGATTACCCAAATAATATAAGTTAATAGTCCATTAAACCTTTTAACGTGTCAAATCCCTTTGTCACGCGATATCATATTTGAACTAAGTCATGGAGTCTATCATACTTATTTATGTTCAAATGCTTTCTCGATCTTAAGTAGACTGATTGAATCAAATGACTCTTCATTTGAGCATGGCCATGCATTTCCTTCAGTCCTACTTATAGAGGGGCCCAACAGATATCTCTCTCACTAAAGAGAGGGATACATCCCCATCTTGATTATTCATTGCTCTCTACATGACTCCCACTAATCCCGATCGCTAACCTTTATGATCACCATATTTCAGATGACGTTGGGTTACGTCAAGGCATAACAGTTATCACGTCGGACTCTATGATAATCTCAGGTTCAAGGATTTATTGACATACTATTATATTGATATTAACTTATGATATTTCCATGCAGTGATCGCAATACGGGTCTGTCCAGTACTAGTTCTCCAACCAATACCCATAAGATTGATCCGTACCACACGCATAATCATCTGATGATTATCAACCAAACTTATACTAGTATATTAATCATTTGAGTCTCTACTCAACGCGATTGTACCAGGGACATTTGAATAATCTTATTATTCGTGAATAACTATTATTAGATTATTATAATATTAAAACATGCACATATTATAATAATTAACGAGAAATCTAGGCATATCGAATATCCTAGGGCACTATTCCTAACACTAGATCCTCTCCTGGTATCAGTTTGGTGAGCAGGGGCAATTCAGCTAAATATTCTTTTAATTTGCCGAAATCTACTTGTGCTTCGGGGGTCTATTCGAATTTATTTCCTTTTCTCAAGAGTTCAAAAAATGGGAATCCTTTCTCAGCCGAGAGATAAATCGGCTCAGCCCTGCAATCCTTCCTGTCAATATCTGGATGTCTTTGATATTTTTTGGAGGGCTCATTTGCAATACTGCTTTTAGTTTCTCCGGGTTGACTTCAATTCCTTGCTCTGTAATCACATACCCTAGAAACTTCTCCAACTTCACCCCAAAAGAACATTTCGATGTGTTGAGCTTCATCCTGTATGTGCGCAGATTTTCGAATGTTTCTAGATCTCTGATATGCTCCCCTTCTTTTACACTTTTTACTAGCATGTCATCCACATAGACCTCCATATACCTGCCAATTTGAGATTTAAAGATTCTATCGACCACCCATTGAAATGTGTCTCCCGCGTTCTTTAACCCAAAAGGCATGTGTACGTAACAGAAGGTTCATTTCGATACTACGAAGTTGACTCTCTTTTTATCCTCGGGTGCCAGGGGGTCTGATGATATCCCTGAGATGTAATACCCGTGATTTGCTCTTCCGATAATTTTTTATTTTTGGTATTTTTTGATTTCTAGAACTCGCTTGCGTGTAAAACCCTAAATTTTGACTTTCCATTTTGACAATAATTTGAAACTTTGACTTGCGTTAAACTTCTACTTCTGGAAATTTGGAGACTTATGTCCTTACTAAGATGAGACCTAAGTTATAGACCACATTTTAATCTTTGTTGAGCGTTTGAAACACCCGACTCATCTTTTGCGAAACCCCTTCCTAATACTCGACAACCATAGGCTTATATTGGACCCTTTACATAAACTTGGACCTTAACTAACTAAACTACTAAAGCCCTAAACAGCCCATAAACTCGAGCCCATTCCCTCCCCTCTTTCACCTATGTTACGGTTTACCAACTAAACACACGCTCCTCTATCTTTTTCTCATTCACAAGAAGATACCGCATCTATTTTCCCTCCTCCACCAAAACCCTAAGCAGCCGTCATCTCATTTGTTCAGCCCTCGAGACCAAGAAAGAATAAGGTGTTTCGGTGGTGATTGGTGTTTGGTCTCGTGTGTTCTTCCTCCTTTTTAATCGATTCTTGTGGTATTTCTCAAACCCTTGTTTCTTTGATCTTGAATTCGACATATATGTATACATCTATATGAAAACCAAATATATAATATGTGTAACGTAATGATATGGGTATAAGGGTTGTTTAGAATCTGTAATAACCTAATTAAAACATGTTTGAATTCAGATTAAAGGTGGAAAACAAGATCTGGTTCGATTAGGGTTTTAAAAGAGTTGGGGTTTGTTATGATTTCATGTGTACATGCTGTCCAGAATTTAAGTCATATTACAAGAGGTGAATCTTTATGATACAAACATGTTTTTGCATGATTTTTGAGTCTAAAACTAAGTTTAAAGAGGTTACTAAGTGTTCCAATTGGTTTGGATGGATTTGAGTTTGTTTTGGTCCTATTTTTAAATTTTATGAGACGATGTGCCAAAACTGTGTTTGCAGAATTTGGTTTCAGTCGTGGTTTCTGATTTTTCATGTTCAAACTATAAAGAGTTAGAAGCTCTCCTTTTTCAGGAGTAATATTTAAGTTATGTGTGACTCCCTGGAATTTTTGTGGACTTTTCTAAAGTGTTGAAATGGGTTAGTTTAATACAAACCTTCTGTGTGTATCTGCAGATCCGAATCTGAACATGTTATCATAAACGATTTTTGACAAGGAGTTCCACTTAAAACTAAAATCTGGGAAAATTCATGTAGACTCTTAAGACATTATAGCATCTGCGAGAATTTTGGTGAATTTTTTTCTTGATATCTGTTGTGGTATTAAAATTCGTAAAGTGAAGGTTAAAACATAGTAAAACCAGAATTTTGTTAGAAGTTGAGATTTTTGTGATTTTAATACCATCTAATATGTTTGAACCCTAAAATGCACTTGAAAATTAATTATGATATAATTGGTCATATATTAGCATAATTCCAATAACGAGACCCTAATCACATTAATAAATGGTGTTAAGTAATTAAGAACCCGTTATGACATTAATGAGCTAATAAGCATAAAATGAACCTAATTCGTGTAGATTTGCTGAAGAAGGAGTGACTTCCTATTATTATGTTATGACATGGTTTCGTTAGCGGTTTAAGGTACGGATATTCTTGATACCCCATTCTCTCTACTATTGTTATCAGTTGTTTCGTTTGTTTGATTATTCGTACGGATATTCTTGATACCCCCTTCTCTCTACCATTGTTATCGGTTGTTTCGTTTGTTTGATTATTCATATGGATATTCTTGATATTCCCTTCTCTTTACCATTGTTATCGGTTGTTTCGTTTGTTTGATTATTCGTACGGATATTCTTGATACCCCCTTCTTTCTACCATTATTATCAGTTGTTTCGTTTGTTTGATTATTCGTACGGATATTCTTGATACCCCATTCTCTCTATCATTGTTATCGGTTGTTTCGTTTGTTTGATTATTCGTACGGATATTTTTGATACCCCTTTCTCTCTACCATTGTTATCGATTGTTTCGTTTGTTTGATTATTCGTACGGATATTCTTGATACCCCCTCCTCTCTACCATTGTTATCGGTTGTTTCATTTGTTTGATTATTCGTACGGATATTTTTTATACCCCATTCTCTCTACCATTGTTATCAGTTGTTTCGTTTGTTTGATTATTTGTACGGATATTCTTGATACCCCCTTCTCTCTACCATTGTTATCGGTTGTTTCGTTTGTTTGATTATTCGTACGGATATTCTTGATACCCCCTTCTCTCTACCATTATTATCGGTTGTTTCATTTGTTTTGATTATTCGTACGGATATTCTTGATACCCCCTTCTCTCTACCATTGTTATCGGTTGTTTCGTTTGTTTTGATTATTCGTACGGATATTCTACCCTTTTGTCAGTAAGGGTTCTGATTCTATGTACTATTATTATTGTTTGTTTCGTATAGGTATAGATATTCTGACCTTTCTTATAAGGTTTCCCATGATCTCTTTCATATTCTGATCTGTTTAGCTCCTGATTTGATACCATTGCTATGATCCCCTTTTGTTTTGAACCTTTGCTATGATCCCTTTGTTATGAACCTCTGATATGAACCTTTGCTATGAACTTTGGCTATAAACCTTTGCTATGCACTTCTGAACCATTTGATATGAACCATCTGATATGAACTGTTTTGATATGATATCTGACTCTCAGTTTGATACCCGAGCCATTTCCCTAGCCATGAAGGTAACATGGCCATGCCATTGATGCACCAATGGCATGAATCCAGTGTGGTCGAGTGATGTGCCACACCGTCCCTTATCTGTTATATGTTATGGCCACTATGATTATGATTTGTCTGCAGGGGCGTATGGATGCATCCTAGATTTGTTTCTGTATCTGTTATGATCTGTTATGATGTATTTGTCTGGTGATTGATGCTGGGTGCAATCCACCTCCTTCACATTTCTGGGAGCTAGCTACTCCATTTGGTTGCTGAGGACTCCCCTCATATTATTGGGTAATTGAGAGGTCTCCCCTCTATATGATATGAAAATATATGGTTACATCTGTTATGATATGATCTGATCTGTTCTGGGCTCGTGGTGGATTACTGTCTTACCTTTATTATTCCTACACTCTTTTTTATACCTTATGCTATTGTCCCAATGCACTATATCCTGTTATCCTTTGATTCTCCATATTCTTGTTTCAGTTGACTCACGAGATTTGTTCAGTTGACCGTTAATCCCCTATTCATTTGACAGATGACATTCTTTTCAGCAGGAGCTTATTTATTCTTTTCTTATTCTTATATACGTATCGGTTATTCGTTTGTTTATATATCTGTTCACTGAGCCTTTTAAGCTCAGCCACATTTCTTTTCTCCGCGGCAGGTTGTTTAGCTAGGAGCTGGGGCTATCTTTGGGATTGAGAGTAGGAGCTGAACGTAGATTTACCCTAGACATCTTAGACTTTGATACCATTATTATTTCACCTTAGTTTAGATTCTGTTTATATTTTCTTTCATTTGGTTATCTTGGATCTTATGTAACGATCAAGTCGTGTTGACTTGTTTTCCTTTGATATTATTTAAGACTTCCGCTTGCGTTTATTTATGTATGTTCTAATATGCCACCACAATGTGACACTTCTACCCTTGTCGGGTTGGGGTGTTACATTGCGAGCATTTTGACATTTTGATAATGTTTTGTTCTGCGTATTTGGTTATCCAAATTTTTTGGGGCTGTTTTACCCGAATTCATGTTTTGAGCGACTTTTTCCGCTATTTGGTTCAATTCGTGTGATGGTGGTTCAAAACTACGGTTTCGTGTTTCCTATAAGTCCGTTTAACTTTGTTAGACGTGTTGAGAACTTCGGTTTGGTTGATTGATTTCGTATTGTGATTTTCGGACGTTTTGGGCCGTTTTGTAATTTCCCAAAGTTTTGGGGTGTTTGTCTTTGTATCATTTTTTCCTAACCTTCGAGTTATCGGGATCACGTGTTTGTCTAGGTTTGAGCTCGTATGGTGATTGTGGTATTACTCGTCTTGATCGATCGTATTGTTTCATAGTCGTTGTGTTTCGTTATCCGCATACGAGATTCAGTTGGTTCTCTGTAGTGCTATACTTCATGTCCCTTACGTACGCTATTGGCAAGGCATAACGTACGTTAATGGAATTTATTACATACGCTACGAGGCCTTACTTACGTACGTAAAGGACTCTAGGTAATCGAGCACTGAGCCAATGATGGCTCTTACGTATGTAAGGGCTTACACCCGTACGTTAATAGTATAACGTGAGTTAGACTGGTGCCCCTAACGTACGTAAACTTCAGTTTTCTATAATTACCTGGGGTTGACCGTGTTCGTCATTTTCCATCCCTTCTTCATTTCCTCCGTGGTGGTGGCGATTTTGGGCAATTTTGGAGTATTGTAACTCCAAGCTTTCATCTTTCTTGAGTTTTTGGTGTTGATTAACATCATCAATCCGTGTTCTTCGTCTTTGATTCGAGGTAATTTTCTTGAAACCCTATTCTATGTATTTTTAGAATCTTTAAGATTCGAGTTATCCTTCATGAATCATGTTGTTGTATATCATTAATCGGTTGTATTGATTCTATCCCTATGATATGATTCATATTTCTTATCGTATTCGGGTTCGGGTGATGTTCTTGAGGTTCTTGGGGAAATATTGAACCCCAAGTTGTAAACACCCCAACCCGGCAAGGGTAGAAGCGTCACTTTATGGTGACATATCAGATACAACAGATTCAAGTCAAACAGCGGAAGTCTTAAATAAAATTTATCAAAAGAGTATTAAAGGGGGACTAAAACAACACCAAGTGTCCCCGAAACCAAACAAAAGAAAGTACAATACAAATGTCCGAAATCAAGAAATAACGATAAGGAAATAAAGTTCATTATTTAAATAAAGCTATAAGGTAATCCATTCTCTCTCATCCCCAAGCTAATAACCCCGCTCCTAGCTTAAGTACCTGCCGCATGGAAAATAAAAGCGGCTGAGCATAAAAAGCTCAGTGAACAGATATAAAGCAAATAACAAAACAAATCAAATGAGATAAGATAATCAAAGGAATGCGAAGATAGAATACATATGGTGTCAATGGATAATCAAAAGGATGTCAAAGTTTAAGTATAAAGTGTATGAATGTGGATTGAGTATTTTACCCCAGGCCCAAACAAATATCCAAACAAATAGTAGCCCAATGGAGTGATCAACTTCCAAATGTGAAGGGACTGCATGCACGCATGCCCAATCACCAAACGAATATAATATATATCCATATCATCATAGTATCCCAAACAAATAACAAACAAATCTAGGATGCATCCATACGCCCCTGCAAACAATTCATAATCATAATAATGGCCATAACAGATATCAGATAAGGGACGGTGTGGTACATCTCTCCAACCACACTAGAGTCATAACATTGGTGCATCAATACTACGGTCATGGACCCGCCATAACTAGGAACAGATAATACCTGGGTAAATACTGAAGGGTCAAAAAGTACAAGTCCAAATCAAAGTGTAGGTCTCATTCATATAGTCAAAGTTCAATATCAAAGGTTCGAATAATCAAAGGGCGAATATCAAAGGTTCAGTTCACATGTATCAAATCAAAGATGCAATGTCAAGGTTCAAACGAAGAGTTCGAATATCAACAGTCCAAAATAAGATAGGCATATAATATAGGAGAGAGAAAGGTCATGAGAGAGAAAGTAGTTGTACTCTTGCTGAAAGAGTACGGAATATCTGTACCTTATTCAACAGCAAAAGTAAATAAAGATAGATGGATCACAAGATAAAGGATCACTCCCACTTCACGTAACCTATACGGATCAATAACCAAGTATTACTTTAAGTCCAAATGAATATGGTTACTCATTTTAGTAATATAATAGACTTTGAGTGTGTAACCACCTTTTTAAGAAAACTCAGCTTTTAATATCAAAACATGTATCACGTTTCTGGATTTTTAAAGTATAATTCTGCACCTCCTGGAGCCTTAGAAAAATTACCCCAAGTAGGTACATATGTTTTCTACTTTGTGTAATTTTTGTAGAATTTCCAGGTAGTATAGCTATAGAACAAAAATTCCTTATCAAAACTAGTCCAGATTCGGTGACAGATCTGAGACTCAAAAAGTAAACAATTAAGAGACCATGATGTGCTACTATAAAAATTCTACCAAAAATCACAGAGTCCAAACACATCTTATATTTGAGCCCTGTCCAATTTGAGTTAATGATTCCCTACTGATTTCAAAACAAAAATCATAAACCAAGGTTGAAATTCGGATTACTAATTGACAGGTTTGACACTTGAACTTGTAAAATCAGAAAAGACATTCTCTCGACTTCTAAAAATTACAAGGCCTACATATTCAGAAATTACTTTTCCAGAACTTGATTTTAGACTCAATAATCACTCAAAAACAAGTTGGTATCATTAAAATGGACCCCTTTCAATATGACCCAAAAACCTGATAGCATACCTCGAGATAAATTCAATACAACCCTAACCTTTATTAGCCTTTTAACCTTTTTATCAGCTTTTATCTATGAACAGATTACAACTTTACGAATTTTTGAACCACATCAGAACTCAAAAGTAAAATTCACAAAAGTTCACACAGGTACTTCAATGTCTTTAGAACCTACATGAATTTTTCCATAATTTATTAGTTTATTTAACCCCACACGAAAAATACTCAAACTCAGACTATTCAGAAAACTGACCTGCAGTTGTAGCCAAAACGTATCCGCCTTAACGACCTACCAAAACATCCAGGAAAAATTCTCAAAAATTCAGGGTATTACTAATCATATATACGTTACATAATGGAGAGTTTCACGGCCCAAATCATTATAGTTTTTGAATCAAAAATCGACAAAGTGGACTGATTTCAGACTCCCGAATTTCAGATTCAACACTTAATCACACAAAAATCAAAAACACGACCAAAACAACTCGAAATCACTCCAAACCAATTGGAGAACTTAACTAAGACATAAAAATAGGTTTTCATCAAAATAAACTGAATTGAATCATTATATATCATGACCTATATCGTTCACAAATTCAGGTATACAAGCTGTCTTAATTCCAGAATTTATTTAAGCCATCATATAACGTGTTTAATCATACCAACGCACCCGAGACCTTCAATGTACCACCAAGCCTTTATTTGTGCATGCCTCTATCGAACGGGAATGGTAGAGAACTAGGTAGCCGCCATTTTTAGTTTTAGGTTTTAGGGTTTTTAGTTTTGTGAAGTATGTGTGTGTGATATATATAGGCGAGTGGGGAGGAATTTCAAAAAGGAAAATGCCTAAATTATGGGGATTTGATGGAAGACTTTGCCAAATTAAAACCCATCACGAACCTTGACATGATTCACGATTCCATATGTTTGTGTACAATATATCATTCGGCTAGGGACAAAAAATAAAAAACGTGTGACAATTTTAAATGTGTACAAATTATTTCAGTATAAGTCTTATATTCATATTACATCAATTTATTCAAATGTTAATGAATTAAATACTTAGGTTATAATCGTAATGCAATATTTTAAATGACTAAACATCTTTTATAGATTCGAGATTAAATGGTATTTTAACATGTTCAAAAATCTGGGTTTTACAACTCTTCCCCTCTAAATAAAATTTCCTTCCGCGAAATTAAAAAGAAAACAGAAATAAAGACGTACCAAACTACGAAAAGAAATGAGGGTAACTTGTTCGCATCGATTCCTCGGTTTCCCAGGTAGCTTGGCGCTCTGGGTGATTCTTCCAAAGAATCTTAACAAAGCGAATGACCTTATTTCTCATGAATCTCTCCTGCCTATCAAGAATGGCTTCCGGTTCTTCCGGAAGTGACATGTCTGGTTGAATCTGGTCAAAAGGGTATGACACCACATGTAGAGGATGATAGTTGTATCCCTGCAAAAGAGATACGTGGAAAACATTATGCACATGTGCTAGTTGAGGTGGAAGAGCCAAACGCTAAGACACCTCGCCCACACGTTCCAAAATCTCAAAAGGACCAATAAAACGAGGACTCAACTTGACCTTAATGCCAAAACGTTTGACGCCGCGAAAAGGAAAAACTTTCAGAAATACTCGGTCGCCAACCTGAAACTCTAACTCACGTCGGTGCTTGTCGGAGTAACTCTTCTGTCTGGACCTGGCTTTCTTAAGCCTCTCTCTAGCAACAGTCACCTTTTCGTTGGTGATCTCAATCATTTTAGGACCTTCAATAATCCGTTCACCTACTTCATCCCACACCGTAGGTGATCTACACTTACGCCCATATAACATCTCGTATGGTGCCATCCGAATACTAGCGTGCCAACTGTTGTTATACACAAACTCGACTAAACACAAGTACTCGTCCCAACTACCATTCCAATCAAGTGCACAAGCTCGTAACATGTCCTATAACGATTCCTCTTGTTCGACACTCCACCCTCATGTAACAGCTCAATATTACGTGCCGCATCACAAACCATCGACACATCAGCATACTCCGTGTTAACAATACGGTCAAGCACCCAATGCTTCAATCCCCACTTGTAGTGACGAGCCTGTCTGTGTGCATCCCCATTCACAGTAGGTCCCACAAAGCTAGCCAACCTAAGAAAACGCTCCATGTACTCCGCCGAGTTCTCCCATTCTAACTGGTGGATCGTACCGTACTCCCTTTCATATCTCTGCTGTTCTGAGAAAGGGATGTACCTCTTATAAAAGGTTTCACGAATCACTGCCCAAGTACACGTCTCAGCATAATTATCGCCCTTCGCCTGAACATGCGCCTTCCACAATTGAGGGCGTCACCCTCAAGCTTGAAAGCGGCTAAACGTGCTTTCACCTCATCAGGACAACCCATTACCTGAAACAGCTTCTCACAATGAGTAATCCAGTCCTCCGCCTCGGTAGAAGTAGCGGCGGACTTGAAAGAGATGGGATTCAACTTGTTGAAACGCTCAATCCACACATGAATACCCTCATTGTTGTTCCTAGCCCGTCAGTATTTCGTAGAGTCTCAAGAATCTTAGGGATAGCAGCAGCTACTGCTCGAGCAACCATACCATCATAATCAGGAGGGTTATCACCACCAGCGCCTTTGCGTGTGTTCACAATCTAAAACCATACCAAACGATTAGCGAAAAGTAAGTACGAAAAAGAAAAGACGAAACGAAAGCCTAGCGTCTAACCAATCTCACAGGTCATGGCCTAAGCCCTGAAGATTCAAACCCGGTCGCTCTGATACCATAAATTGTAACGCCGCAACCCGGCAAGGGTAGAAGCGTCACTTTATGGTGACATATCAGATATAACAGATTCAAGTCAAACAGCGGAAGTCTTAAATAAAATTTATCAAAAGAGTATCAAAAGGGGACTAAAACAACACCAAGTGTCCCCGAAACCAAACAAAAGAAAGTACGATACAAATGTCTAAAATCCAGAAATAACGATAAGGAAATAAAGTTCATTATTTAAATAAAGCTATAAGGTAATCCACTCTCTCTCATCCCCAAGCTAATAACCCCGCTCCTAGCTTAAGTACCTGCCGTATGGAAAAGAAAAGCGACTGAGCATAAAAAGCTCAGTGAACAGATATAAAGCAAATAACAAAACAAATCAAATGAGATAAGATAATCAAAGGAATGCGAAGATAGAATACATATGGTGTCAATGGATAATCAAAAGGATGTCAAAGTTTAAGTATAAAGTGTATGAATGTGGATTGAGTATTTTACCCCAGGCCCAAACAAATATCCAAACAAATAGTAGCCCAATGGAGTGCTCAACTTCCAAATGTGAAGGGACTGCATGCACGTATGCCCAATCACCAAACGAATATAATATATATCCATATCATCATAGTAGCCCAAACAAATAACAAACAAATCTAGGATGCATCCATACGCCCATGCAAACAATTCATAATCATAATAATGGCCATAACAGATAGCATATAAGGGACGGTGTGGTACATCTCTCCAACCACACTAGAGTCATAACATTGACCCCCCATAACTAGGAACAGATAATAACTGGGTAAATACTGAAGGGTCAAAAAGTACAAGTCCAAATCAAAGTGTAGGTCTCATTCATATAAAGTTCAATATCAAATGTTCGAATAATCAAAGGGCTAATATCAAAGGTTCAGTTCACATGTATCAAATCAAAGATGCAATGTCAAGGTTCAAACGAAGAGTTCGAATATCAACAGTCCAAAATAAGATAGGCAAATAATATAGGAGAGAGAAAGGTCATGAGAGAGAAAGTAGTTGTACTCTTGCTGAAAGAGTACGGAATTTCTGTACCTTATTCAACAACAAAAGTAAACAAAGATAGATGGATCACAAGATACAGGATCACTCCCGCTTCACTGAACCTATACGGATCAATAACCAAGTATTACTTTAAGTCCAAATGAATATGGTTACTCATTTTAGTAATATAATCGACTTTGAGTGTGTAACCACCTTTTTTAAGAAAACTCAGCTTTTAATATCAAAACATGTATCACGTTTCTGGATTTTTAAAGTATAATTCTGCACCTCCTGGAGCCTTAGAAAAATTACCCCAAGTAGGTACATATGTTTTCTACTTTGTGTAATTTTTGTAGAATTTCCAGGTAGTATAGCTATAGAACAAAAATTCCTTATCAAAACTAGTCCAGATTCGGTGACAGATCTGAGACTCAAAAAGTAAACAATTAAGAGACCATGATGTGCTACTATAAAAATTCTACCAAAAATCACAGAGTCCAAACACATCTTATATTTGAGCCATGTCCAATTTGAGTTAATGATTCCCTACTGATTTCAAAACAAAAATCATAAACCAAGGTTGAAATTCGGATTACTAATTGACAGGTTTGACACTTGAACTTGTAAAATCAGAAAAGACATTCTCTCGACTTCTAAAAATTACAAGGCCTACATATTCAGAAAGTACTTTTCCATAACTTGATTTTAGACTCAATAATCACTCAAAAACACGTTGGTATCATTAAAATGGACCCCTTTAAATATGACCTAAAAACTTGATAGCATAACTGGAGATAAATTCAATACAACCCTAACCTTTATTAGCCTTTTAACCTTTTTATCAACTTTTATCTATGAACAGATTACAACTTGATGAATTTTTGAACCACATCAGAACTCAAAAGTAAAATTCAAAAAAATTCACACAGGTACTTCAATGTCTTTAGAACCCACACGAATTTTCCCAGAAAGTAGTTGTACTCTTGCTGAAAGAGTACGGAATATCTGTACCTTATTCAACAGCAAAAGTAAACAAAGATAGATGGATCACAAGATACAGGATCACTCCTGCTTCACGGAACCTGTACGGATCAATAACCAAGTATTACTTTAAGTCCAAATGAATTTGGTTACTCATTTTAGTAATATAATAGACTTTGAGTGTGTAACCACCTTTTTAAGAAAACTCAGCTTTTAATATCAAAACATGTATCACGTTTCCGGATTTTTAAAGTAACTTCTGCACCTCTTGCGTTGGGATAACAATACCCGGTATCGAAACAGTTAGGATAAACAATCCCTGTATCGAATAGTGGTGATAAGATGTTTTTGACAAATATGCCAATCCAGCATACAGTAAGCAAACTGTATCGAAAAGCTGATCCAAAGTGTCAACCTGTATCGAAGACCTCTCGTAGATCCAGCATACAGTGGAACCTATCATACAGCAAAGAAGTCTCATAAAGACTAAGTATGGAAGCTGTCTCGAATCGACAATACAACTATCATTGCATACAGTTTCAAACAGGACAAGAAGGAATCTTTGTTTTTCGCGAAAGTCAAACTCCTGTTGAAGAAGATATATTTAAATACTAAAGGATACAATATTTAAATATCAAAGTCGTCAGAGATCTTCAAACAAGCGCAAAATCTGGATCGTGTTTTATTCAAAACACATCATCCCGTTGGAACAGAATCTTGCTCAACGGATTTATCTCAACAGATATATTTCAGAAGACTATATATATCCCCTCAAGGCTTTGAAGATTAGTTACCAAAAACTTACGAAGTTATTATCATATACATCAGAGCAAAACATATCTCCAAAGATCACTGCTATTCTGAAAGAAGAGATATACAGTACTCAAACCGTGAACAACACATCATCAGCTAAAAGCTCAGAAAGTCAAAGTTGTTGTTCATATATTGTTCTAAACCTTGAACAAACCCATCAGCCCTGTGTGGACTGAGAATCCTTGCTCTTCCCGAACTGTGTGTGACGGACTTGCATTGAAGAGACGAAGCTTCGGAACAGTGTGTAAAGAAGCAAGTCAAGTGAAAGCTCAAACCAATCTGTGTGAACGGTTGAAGGCTAAGATCATTATATCAATATGTGTGAACGATATATTGATTAGGTTTGGTTATAATTACGTAGTTGTGTACGCAGTAATTATAATAAACTTTTTACTCCTGTGTGGAGGACCAGTGGACGTAGAGGGGTTTACCTCGAACCACTTTAAATACTATGTTATTTACCTTCTGTTTTTATTGTTTTATTTAACTGTGATTATTTAAGTAAACACTGCACATCGAGTTGCTGTATCCATAGCAACTTACTGTATTTAAGACTTCCGTTACACACTCAGATTTAAAACAGTACAGATTGTTGTTTAAAACACTTTCCAAGCTGTATCCAGTATACTTAGTGGCCAACAAGTGGTATCGGAGCAGTTGATTCTAAAAAGAATCAGTCGTATTTTTAACCGAATCAGATCTAAAATCACTTATTTTTGTAAAACGGTCTTTTTCTTTCCTATATTCTCAAATGGATACATCAATGATCAACAAAGGTCATATGTTCTCTATTAACGAATTTGATGATTGGAGAATTAGGATGGAGGCTCATCTTGAAGCAATGGACGAAGAGATGATTTTTGTCATACAGGATGGCCCCATCAAGATCATGAAGGTAAATCCGGCCCCAAGAATTGAAGGCCAAGCTCATGCCGAGATGCTAGAGAAAGAGCGCGAACAATGGACGTTTGACGATCGAAAGCGCACCAATCTCGACAATATAGCTAAGAACGCGTTATTTGTCACCCTTGATAAAGGCACGTTCTCAAAGGTAAAGAGCTGTAAATCAGCCAAGGATATCTGGGATAAACTCAAGTTGATTTTTTGAGGGAACTGAGCTCTCAAAAGAAAACAAAATTTCAAAACTGACTCAGCAATTTGAATCTTTTGAAATGAAACCAACTGAGACACTTGAGGAACTTGACCTCAGATTCACTGGTATTGTTGGTGAACTTGAAGCTTTGGGCAAAATTTATACCCAAAAGGAGAAGAATTTAAAAATTTTTAGATCTCTCCCTGCCCGATGGGACATTAAGACCACAACTATGCGTGTGTCGTGTAATCTAAATGAAATATCTACTTTTGATCTCTTCTCTGACCTCAAAGCTTTTGAGTATTATATTGACAGAAGAGAGAAAGTGAAGAATCTCCTTCAAAGGTTACTGCACTAGCCGCTGTATCGAACCGTCGACATAGCATGCCCAGCTCGTCGAAGCCTAGTCACAAGAATGCTGACAGTGATGACGACATCCTGTCTCAAGATGAAATGGCGCTTCTCATGCATAACTTCAAGAAGTTCATCAAGTAATTGGGAAAAACTCCCTACAGGCCCAAACCTGTCCACAAGGTAAGTACCGAAACTTCATCTGGTGATGCTAACCTGTGCTATAATTTCAGGAAACCAGGACATTATGCAAATAAATGTCCTCATCCTAAAGTTCAAAGGTTGCCAGAAGCCGAGCAACAAGAGAGGGATGAACGAAGACGTGATTGGAAAAACAAGCTCAAGGCACTGATAGGAGAATCAGAAGCCTCCCCCGCACCATCCAAGTCCGAAGAATGTCTACAGGTGGTCACGGACAGTGATTCATCCGATGACAAATTCGATGATAAAGAATATATGTGCTTTATGGCCAAGGACATTCCGGAAGATGAAGATAGCGACGATGAGGTAAGTTCAACCTCAATCATTCCTTCCAATGCATCTCATACTTTTGAAAACATGATGAATGAGTTTAAGAACATTCAAAAGGCCCATGAGACACTGAAAAATGAGAATATACAGCTCCAACTGTCTAACCTAGAGCTGAAAGATGAAAATGACTTGCTGAAAATAAATTATGAAAATATGTCTATTGACTGTGAAACCAGCAAAGTCGACCATGAAAAACTCATGGAGAGCAATCATCAACTTGATCATGAACTAAGTGAGGTTAAAACTCACAATGAGATCAAGACAAATTCTACTTCAAGCCAAAGTCAAAACTCTCGAAAAACGAGAAGATGAACTTGAGACCATTCTGAAATCTTTCGAGAAATCGTCCAAAAGAATGGAAGAAATTCTAAGCACTGAGCAACATGCTCATGATAAAAGTGGCTTAGGATACAGCTCATTTTCAAACAAAGGGAAAACTAGTACAGTGTTTGTCAGGGGTGTGGAACCCATTCCTGTGTCGAAAGAAACTTCGAGCCCTGTGAAGGAACCTGTTGCATAGCGAACAGCAAAGGCTGCCATTCCGCCACCTCAATCCTATTCAAGACAGTGGAATCATAAGCCGTTCCAACCTATAAGGCACATGCAACAGCATGCTCCCCGAGCATATCAACAGCGCCAACAGCCGTTCAGAAGGAAGACTGTATCCAACATCAAAGGCCCGCACGGCAGTACTATCAGTACAGCATGCCTAGGTATTGGACTAGGTATTGGATACAGGAGCCCCGTTATTCCTCGAGAAAACATGTGTTCGCACAGTATCAACAACAGCGTTGGGAATCCAACTGGAAACCTAGAAGGCAAGCTGTTAGGTCAAAGAAAATGGCTCCACCTCCAAGATGGCACTCGTACCGGATTAATAATAATAACCCTGATTTTTACATGCATAATGATTATCATAGATACAGTAACTACGTACATGCCCCACATAGATACCGCAAGTCTGTACAAAATGTTACCTACAGTAAACTAATTGCTGTCAGGAAAGTTTGCGTACCTAAAGGCACTAACATTCACGGACCCAACAATCAAAGGGGACCTAAATCTACATAATTTATGTGCTACAGGACATTTTGGAGAAGGACATATGGTACTTCGACAACGGATGCTCCCGGCACATGACAGGAGATAGAAGCAAGCTATCAGATTTCGTAGAAGGTCGCGGTCCAAAAGTACACTTCGGTGATAAATCTAAAGGAAGAACAAGAGAAAAAGGAAACCTTCTTGTCGGAAAATTCAAAGTCACCGATGTAGCTTATGGTGAAGGCTTATAGTGCAATCTACTTAGTATTAGCCAGTTCTGTGACAAACAATTCTCGGTGAAATTCTATATAGATCACTGTAGAGTCAAGAACATCCTGACCAAAGAAGTTGTGCTCACAGGAAGCAGATCAGGCAATATGTATATTGCTGACTGGAAGCCTACGAGCTCCACAATTCCTTGTTTCGTTGCCAAAGGCACTGCAGATCTAAGCTGGCTATGGCACAAGAGGATGTCACACGTCAACTTCAAGACGATCAACAAGCTCTCAAGACAGGGACTGGTTAGAGGATTGCCGAATGTATCATTCCAAAAAGATAGTATATGTGGACCATGTCAAAAAGGCAAGCAAATCAAGTCCACCCTGAAGAGCAAATCCTACTTTTCAACCCACAGAGTGTTGGAGATGCTACACATGGATCTTTATGGTCCTGTAGACCCGGTAAGTTTGGGAGGTAAGAAATACTGTCTTGTTGTTGTTGATGATTAGTCCAGGTATGCTTGGACAATTTTCCTAAGCAAGAAGAAAGAAACAACATCAAAGCTGCCCGAGCTCCTGAGAAAGCTTCAAAATGAAAAGGGATCGAGTATCGTGTCCATTCGTTCCGACAGAGGTACAGAATTTACTAATCGCTTTATAGAGCAATACTATTCGGAAAATGGGATATAGCACGAATACTCAGCTGCCCATACACCTCAACAAAATGGTGTTGCCGAGCGAAAGAATAGGACGCTGAAAGAAGCAACAAGGACAATGATTGCTGCAAGCAAGTTGCCACAACGTTTCTGGGGTGAAGTGTTGGGAAAAACAAACACCCTGTATCGAATCAGCTGGGATACCCTATCCCTGTATCGATTGTTATTTGTTATTGAGAAGGTTTTGACATATATGCCAAATACAGTAAGGAAACTGTATCGAGGCTTCAAGGCTTTATCCTATATCGAAGACTCCGCCGAATCAAGATCAGTGAAGCTCACAAGACAAAGAAGAAGACTTGTAAAAGATCAAGTATGGAAACTGTCTCGATGCTCTAAATACAGTCATCTTCCATACAGTTCACAAAAGGACAAGAAAGAACACAAGTCAAGTCCCGTTGAACAAAAAAGTATTTAAATACTCAAGGATAAAGTATTTAAATACTGTCAGTCTTCAGATCTTCAGAATCCCGCGAAATCCGGATCATGTCATATTCCCGTTGAAGGAAATCTTATTCAAACAGACATCTCAACGGATACTTTCTTCAGAGACTATATATATCCTTGAAGACATTGAAGATCAGTTACAACAACATTACCAATTGAAGTAACCTAACTCTCAAGCTATCAAAGTTATCATCTGAGCAAACATATTTCCTAAGCATACTGCAAGTTAGAACGAAAGAGATATACAATGCTCAACATCAAGAACAGCCATCATCAGCTCAAGAACTTGATATTCAAAGCTGCTGTTCTTACCTGGTTACCTACCTTTTACCTCTGTGTAAAAACCGAGCTCTGTGTGAACTCAACAAGTTATTCTGACCTGTGTGGGACGAATAAGGACGAAGCTTTGGAACTGTGTGTGAAGAAGCTAGTCAAGAAGGAAGCTTTAACCAACTGCGTGTGAACGGTTGAAAGCGGCGTTCTTTGTATCAACTGTGTGAACGATACAAGGATAGGTTTGTTTATAATTACGTAGTTGTGTACGCAGTAATTATATAATAAACTTTTACTCTGTGTGGAGGACCGGTGGACGTAGAGGGGTTTACCTCGAACCACTTAAATTATCGTGTTATTTACCTTCCGCTTACTGTTTGAAATAAGCGTGATATATTAAGTATACACCAAATACGTCGTTCTTTGTATCCACAAGAACTAATCGTATCCAAGACTTCCGCTACGCACTCGATTTAGATTCCATACGCTTTGTTGTTTAAACGATTTTCCAAATCGTATCCAGATACTTAAGTGGCCAACAAGTGGTATCAGAGCGATTGATTCTAAAAAGAATCGGTCGTATTTCTTTCTAACCGAATCGATTCAAATCACTTATTTTCAAAACAGTTTCTTTCATTCCTATATTATCGGTATGGATACTTCTATGATTAACAAAGTCCCTATGTTCTCTATTAACGAATTTGACGATCGGAGAATTAGAATGGAAGCTCATCTTGCGAAGAATGCACGAAGAGATGATTTTTGTTATACAGGATGGTCCGATCAAGATCATGAAGGTCAATCCAGCCGCAAGGATTGAGGGCCAAGCCCATGCTGAAATGCTCGAGAAAGAACGCGAGCAATGGACAACCGATGAAAGGAAGCGAGCCAATCTCGACAACGTGGCTAAGAACGCGTTATTTGTCACTCTTGACAAAGGCATGTTCTCGAAGGTAAAGAGCTGCAAAACAGCCAAAGAAATCTGGGATAAACTCAAGTTAATTTGTGAGGGAACTGAGCTCTCAAAAGAAAAGAAGATTTCAAAACTTACTCAGCAATTTTAATCTTTTGAAATGAAACCAACGGAAACACTTGAGGAACTTGACCTCAGATTTACTGGTATTGTTGGTGAACTTGAAGCGTTGGGCAAAATTTACACCCAAAAGGAGAAGAACTTAAAAATTTTCAGATCTCTCCCAGCCCGATGGGACATTAAGACCACATCTATGCGTGTATCCTGTAATCTTAATGAAATATCCACTTTTGATCTCTTCTCTGACCTTAAAGATTTTGAGTATGACATTGACAGAAGAGAGAAAGCTGAAGAATCTCCTTCAAAGGTCATAGCTCTCGCTGCTGTATCGAATCGTCGACACAGCATGCCTAGCTCGTCGAAACCCGGACACAAGAATGCCGACAGTGACGACGACATCCTATCACAAGATTAAATGGCGCTTCTAATGCATAAATTCAAAAAGTTCATTAAACAGTCTGGAAAGACTCCCTACAGGCCCAAACCTGTCAACAAGGTAAGTACCGAAACATCATCTGGTGATGCTAACCTGTGATATAACTGCAGGAAACCAGGCCATTATGCAAACAAATGTCCTCATCCCAAAGTCCAAAGATTGCCTGAGGCCGAGCAACAAGAGAGAGATGAAAGAAGACGTGCTTGGAAAGACAAGCTCAAGGCCCTGATTGGAGAATCAGAAGCCTCCCCCACACCATCCAAATCAGCAGAATGTCTTGGTGGTCATGAAAGTGATTCATCCGACGATGAGTTCGATGATAAAGCATACATGTGCTTTATGGCCAAAGATGTTCGAGAAGGTGAAGACGGCGACGATGAGGTAAGCTCAACCTCGGTTATTCCACCTAATGCATCTCATACTTTCGAAAATATGATGAATGAATTCAAAAACATTCAAAAGGCCCATGAGACTCTAAAATCGAGAATATACTGCTTCAATTAACAAATCTAGAGTGAAAGATGAGAATGACTTGTCAAGATAAACTATGAAAATATGTCCCTTGATTGTGAAACCAAAGAAGGTCGGTTTTGAAAACTCATGGAGAGCAATCATAAACTTGCTCATGAACTAAATGAGGTTAAAACCCATAATGAGAGCAAGACAAATGATTTGGTTCTACTACAAACCAAAATTACAACTCTCGAGAAGCGAGAACCGAACTTGAGACCATTCTCAAGTCTTTTGAAAAATCGTCCAAAAGAATGGAAGAAATTGAGCACTGGGCAACATGCTCATGATAAAAGTGGCTTAGGATCCAGCTCATGTTCGAATAAAGGTAAAACTAGTACTGTGTTCGTCAAGAGTGTGGAACACATTCCAGAATCGGAAGATACTCCTAGTCCCATAAAGGAACCTGCTGTACCGAGAAAACCGAAGGCTGCAATTCCGCCCCCTCAACTCTACTATTCGAGACAGTGGAACCAACAACCACTCAGAAGGCGTAATCTAAAGCATGCTCCACAAGCATATCATCAAAGCCGACAGTCATTCAGAAAGAAGACGGTATCCAACCACCAAAGGCCCGCACGGCAGTACCCTCAGTACAGTGCACCTAGGTATTGGATACAGGAGCCCCGTTATCCCTCAAGACAGCAGATGCGAGTTCAGTATCAACAATAGCATTGGGAATCCAACTGGAGACCTAGAAGACAAGCTGTTAGGCCGAGGAAAATGGCTCCACCTCCTAGACGGCACTCGTACTGGAATAATAATAATAACCCTGATTTTTACATGCATAGTAATTATCATGATTATAACAACTACGGATATGCCCCCCGTAGATATCGCAATACTGTACCAAGTACATCCTACAGTAAACCAATTGCTGTCAGGAAAATCTGGGTACCTAAAGGAACTAACATATATGGACCCAAAAATCAAAGGGGACCTAAATCTACCTAATTTCTTTGTTACAGGACATTCTCGAGGAGGATACCTGGTACTTCGATAGTGGATGCTCTCGTCACATGACTGGAGACAGGAGCAAGCTATCTGATTTTGTAGAAGGTCGCGGTCCAAAAGTTCGCTTCGGTGATAAGTCTAAAGGAAGAACAAGAGGGAAAGGAAACCTACTTGTCGGGAAATTCAAGGTCACCGATGTTGCATATGTTGAAGGATTACAGTATAATCTACTTAGCATTAGCCAGTTCTGTGATAAACAGTTCTCGGTGAAGTTCTATATAGATCGCTGTAGAGTCAAGAACATCCAAACCAAGGAAGTTGTGCTTACAGGAAGCAGATCAGGTAATATGTACATTGCTGACTGGAAGCCTATGAGCTCCTCAATTCCATGTTTTGTTGCCAAAAGCACTGCAGATCTTAGCTGGCTATGGCACAAGAGGATGTCTCACGTCAACTTCAAGACGATCAACAAGCTTTCAAGACAGGGTATGGTTAGAGGTTTGCCAGATGTGTCATTCAAGAAGGACAGCGTCTGCGGACCATGCCAGAAAGGCAAGCAAATCAAGTCAACCCTGAAAAGCAAATCCTACCTTTCAACCCAAAGAGTGTTGGAAATGCTACACATGGATCTCTACGGTCCTGTAGACCCAAAGAAGTTTGGGAGGTAAGAAATATTGCATGGTTGTTGTTGATGATTATTCCGTATGCTTGACGATCTTTCTTAGCAAGAAGAAGGAAACAACATCAAGGCCGCCCGAGCTCCCGAGAAAGTTGCGAGAATGAAAAAGCGTCAAGTATCGTGTGCATTCTGCCCGACAGAGGTACCGAATTTACTAACCGCTTTATAGAGCAATACTGTCGGAGAATGGAATACAAAGACGAGTACTCACCGCCCGTACACCTCAACAAAATGGTGTTGCCGAGCGAAAGAATAGGACGTTGAAAGAAGCAACAAGGACAATGATTGCCGCAAGCAAATTGCCACAAATAAGCTGGGGTGAAGCAACCAATACATGTGCTACACTCAAAACCGTGTATCGTCAACAAGCACCACAACAAAACGACTTACGAGGTATGGAATAACAAAACTCCATTAGTTTCGTATTTTCACATTTTTGGATGCAGGTGTTACGTATTGAACAATGGGAAGGACCAACTTAGAACCTTTGATGAAAAATCAGATGAAGGAATATTCGTAGGATACTCCTCCGTCAGCAAAGCTTTCAGAATCTTTAATAAAAGGAAGCTGACGATCGAGGAATCAATTCATGTAGTGTTCGACGAACCACACCATGACCCTACAGGAGTAGATGATATCACTCAGGACATTCACCATCTATCTATCTTGGATCCACCTACACCCATAGAACCTGTAGTTGATTTAGAAATCAACCCCGCAGCTGTAAGAATCGATGTGGATGAAGCTGATGTTGTACAAGCTGAAGCTGTACCCATAGAAACTTTTGATACAAGACGGATCTGAACTAGAACTGCATCAAGATGGTTGAGAGATCACCCGAAAGAGATGATCATTGGAAACATTAATTCCGTTGTTTCTACTCGTAGTAGAATACAGAGTACACAAGGAAATGTACTTTGTGCACAAGAAGAATCTAATGTCAAGTCTCACGTTTCTGAATGGAAATCTCAATCCGAACTTAGGAGACTCAATATGTGCACTATCGCTGCATTCTTAGCCCATCGAACTGTTTCGACCATAGACGCTCTTAACAACTCTCATTGGATAACATCTATGGAAGAAGAGCTTAACGCTTTGAAAGAAACAATGTATGGTATCTTGTACCCAGATCGACACACCAATCGGTTATAGGAACCAAATGGGTATTTCAAACAAAAAGGATGGAAATGGACTTATCATAAGGAACAAATCCAAACTAGTAGCACAAGGCTATTGTCGGGAAGAAGGAATCGACTATGATGAAACCTTCGCCCGTAGCGAGACTAGAAGCCATTAGGATATTTTTAGCCTTTGCCGCCCATAAGAGTTTTATCGTATACCAAATGGACGTCAAGAGTGCTTTCTGAATGGAGAGCTTACGAAGAAGTTTATGTTGAACAACCACTGTGGTTTGCCAACACAGACGGTATCGATCTAGTTTACGAGCTAAGGAAAGCCTGTACGGACTTAAACAAGCCCCTAGAGCACAGTACGAAACCCCGTCCCAAAGATATAACCAACAACGGATTTGAGAAAGGTGCTGTCGACAAAACCTTGTTCAAGATACAGGAAGGTGATGACCTTCTAATGGTACAAATCTATGTCGATGATATTATTTTTGGTTCAACTAACCTTGCTCTATGTCAAAGGTTCTCACATCTCATGCAAAGCAAATTTGAAATGAGTATGATGGGGGAACTTAGTTATTTCCTAGGTTTGCAGGTAAAGCAGTTGCCTACAGGAATATTCATCAACCAGGAGAAATACAGCAAGGAGCTTCTCAACAAATTTGGAATGAACAATTCCAAATCCTCACCAACCCCCATGAGCACTTCCGTGCAAATTAGTGCTGATGAAGCCGGAAAGCCGTTTGACCAATCACTCTACAGGAAGCTCATTGGTTCGCTCCTGTACCTAACGGCTAGCAGGCCCGATATCCAGTTTGCTGTTGGAGTGTGTGCGAGATACCAAGTTGCACCTAAGGAATCACACTTCAATACAGCTAAACGAATCCTGAAGTACATCAAAGGAACAGTCGATGCAGGACTGTGGTATCCTAAGGAAGGCGGATTCGATTTAGTTGGATACAGCGACTCGGATCTCGGAGGCTGCAAGCTAGATAGGAAGAGTACAAGTGGAACTTGTCACTTTCTCGGACCTAGACTCGTATCTTGGTTCAGTAAGAAGCAATTGGCTAATTCTCTTTCCACGGCTGAATCAGAGTACTATGCTGCTGGTAGCTGCTGTATGCAGATCCTTTGGATGCAGCAACAACTGTCAGATTATGGAATCGATGCTAGAGAGACTCCAATCATGTGTGATAGCACGAGTGCAATTGCCATCACACACAATCCTGTTTTGCACTCGCGCACTAAGCATATCAACATGAAGCATCATTTCATCAGGAATCATGTCGAGAACAAGGATGTTCGCCTGGAAAAGGTTCATACAGACATCCAGCTGGCCGACATTTTCACCAAGCCTCTCGACACAGCAAGATTCAACATGCTAAGAATGTAATGGGGATACTACGGCGGACTCCTATAAGTAACTTTACTGTTTTTACTCAACAATTGAGGGGAATCAGTAAGACCCGTGAATACTGATATCAACATTAATTATCTGTACACTCGAAACATCAACACAAGATCAGTAGCGAACGAAGGCATATGAATCCTACGGTGATGTGTGCAAAAATTAAGGGGGAATCTGTAGGACCCATGAATACTGACATTAATCCAAATATTCCGTATGGAATTTTAAAACCTATTAGTACCTTTTTAAGGGGGAACGTCAGACGACGCGAGAACAAAGACATGCTATGGGATTTCGATTCAGTATATAATATAATATTATTTCCTTTTTTAAAATAATTTTTGTCCACGTGCCCTGTTTTTATGTCAAACGTCATGTTCATTAAATGCCTTACACGACATCTGGACAACTGAGTCTCAAAAGCCGCGATGTTTTTAAATTGTTTATTGTTTTTAAACTGCCGTTTTAGGCATTTAGGGTATCAACCTATGTCAGAAGTGGGACCCGCTGTATTTTAAAACCTTTTAATGGATTAGCGTACCAGTTACACTGAATCCATCTTGACCGTTGATTTCAAAACCGTTTCCCATCCCTTAAAATCTGACCATTCGTACTCTGCAAAACCCTATTTCGCCGCCCAAGTATAAAAGGACTGTATCTGCCATTAGAGACTCTTTACGCTTTCTGCAATTACAAGAGATCTCAAGCAAACAGCCTACATATTTTCTGCATTTTCACTGCGTATTTCTACTGTTTTGTTTCACCTTCGTTTTTAAGAAAACATCCATGGCTAGTCAATCTTCTTCTCCCGTTCTGAAGAAAACCTCCAACATCATTGATGGCCGGATCTTCTCGAAACCTGTCATCATCGAGCGTATCATCTCGGAAATCAACGACACCGAACCAATGGAGTATATCATTACTCGTCTTGAGCAACAAGGTCTTTATCGCTTCGGGAGCAAAACCGCCGACAAATACGACGCCCATCTGGTTGAGGAATTCTACCTCAACGCCGCCGTCGCTTTCTCGTCACTAGCCTGGGGAGGACATGTTGCCGACATCACCGCAATACCCAAGGAGTGCAAATCGCATCAATAGCGACCTACTCCGAGAAAATCTACAGCCGCCCGCCGACGGCTCGACCATGGACCAGCCTTGAGACGTTTGGGTCTCAAGAGCCGATTACCAAGTTTTATGGACTTTTACAGGTCCAAAGTGGTTGACATGGTGACAACCACTTGTCACAAGAAAAATTTTCTTCTTTATTTCGTTTATCTCGCATGACTTCGCCTGGAATCATTGAAAATCGAACCGGTGCGTTCGAGATGTGCACGAATCTAAGGTTCAGAATGATGGTAGCTATTTTGACCTGTGAAAAGGTCAATTGGTTCCAAATCATTTTGAAACGTCTTCAAGAAGAGGTGTGCAAGCCTGCCACCCAAAAGAAATCATTTGGTTTAATGCTGAACTACATTCTGACGAAGTGCGGAGTGATGCAATCCGCCGACGCCAAGAAAAATAGCTCCAGGATATATTTAGGAGGCGTCAAGCCCACTGCTTATAACCAGAGCACCATGCATGCCAACCATCCGCGAACCAGGCACATGCCTATTTCTGACAACCCCAGAGATGTAACCGTGAAGGTCCCAGAAATGGAATCTTCAAAGAAGAAGCGCAAGCGGTCTCACAGCAAGAAGCACTCTGCTGGTGAGAAGTCCAAAGAGACTTCAGAGGCTCTCAAAAATCAAAACCAAGCACTCCGAGGTTGTCTCGCCCGTGGCGCAACCCACTGAAGAACCCCAGGGCCCAACCCCTGCGGAAGAGGTGTCTCCTACTGCATCGACAGTAGATCCAGAGCCTTTGGCGGCTACGACGGATATAGAGACATCTGCCAACATTCAAGACGTTAGCACGTCGGCTCTCCATTCGGAGCCAAAAGCTACTTCTCCTCTACGGGATCCCACACCCGTGCAGGATCCAATTTCCTTCGGGGCACCATCCCCTGCAAGGAGTCCATCTTCCGTGCAGGATCCCATACTGCATCGAATCCTCAAACAAGCGTCTCTGCACGTGATTCGAAGTCCCTCCCCTGACTCAATCATAAATCAAACACTTCTTTCGGTTCAAATCGAACAAGCGTACGAAAGATTTCTGCAATGGAAAGGCTATAGGCTAGCTCCGTACGACACACTGTACAATTGGAGCGAATGGAGCCACGAAGAGAGATTTGTCTCCAAAGTAACAGACTCAACTGAAATTGAGGCCCTGCTTCGATGGGACAACGCTTCTTGCAAGGACCTCATTGAAAGCCACCTGCTGCACAAATCTGACGCCAGAAGAAAAGGAAAGAAGAAGTCAGAGGACTCTCCCATAAATCTAAAAGACGACGACGATCATAACTCAGACGATGACGACGATGCTCTTCAAGCAGGTCTGAGAATGAGCCGTGAAGAGGCTGAAGCCCGAGCCGCCTCTCCACCCATAAAAGACGAAGGGCCTTCAACCCAAGCCAATCCACCTTCGCCACAGCTGGAGAACATTCCCGACCAGGAGGAATCAATCCCTCCAGTCGCGGAAGATCAAGAAATTGTGGAACAGGCACCCGAGCCTGTTGTGACCGAAGAAGCCATTCCTGCCAACCAACAGGAGGATTCAGTCCCTCCTGCATCCATATCTGCTGAAGAACCTTCGCCACAGGACGCTTCTGAACCAACTGTCGCCGTACCACAAGAAGATGCCCCCACCCCTGCAACCTTGGAATCCGAGGACGGTAACGAACCTGAGGATGTCCAACTTACTTCACGTCCATCCGTGAATGTAAGGAGGTTGAACGATCAAGACTTCGCCACTCGACTCTCCGATCTCCGCCGCACGTAAAGAGCGCTGCGAGCTCTTGGCCTTGACCGTATTTATCCAAGATGCGATTAACGCTTTATCTTACGTTGAAAAGGCATCAATTGGATGCACACCTCTGCCGTAGAAGAAATGACAACTCTTCAACACGAAGTATCTCGAGTTGTCGACGCATTCATCCTTCTGCCAGAAGTTTTCAAGCAAGCCTTGAAGATCATGGAAGATAAACAAGAGCAACTGCTGAAGGAGGAAGCTTCAAAGACAAGAATTGCTGAAGCCAAGACCGCCTGTGCAATGATTGAGAACAACTCTCAGCTGCGTTCTCACGACAAATGTATTAAAGATATGTCGCAGACTCTTTCCTCCCTTGTTGAAAGAATAACCAGCATCGAGACCAAACAGGACGCCGCTCTTGAAATCCTGCAAAGTCTTGATGAAGCCAAAAAGGGGGAAGAGGCACGAGAAGCTGCAAGGAGAATAAGACTGCAACAGGAAAGGGAATTTGAGGCTGCTCAGAGCAGTATCGCTGCCGAATTGAACAAGCTCGCACCTCAATCCCAAAGCTTTAAAATTTCAGGCTCCAGACCGGAATTCCATGACCCAAATGTCCCTTGGCAAAATCTTATCCAAAGACCTTCGGAAATACGTCTGCCGACCAACCGCAACCCAACTGCCGAAGAAGTGAAGCAATGGAGGAAGAATGAACTGATGAGATATTTTGTCAGACTCATCAGGGAATCCGCCATCTTCAAAAATTATAAAACGTTAGCGGAAGCGGCAGATAAGTTTTCAAAGATGCTAGAAGAAGGTAAGCTCCCTCTCCAAGTCGAAATGAAATCAAAACATAGAAGAGGAGATCGGGTCACCCATCCAGAGGATTGGATACTTGCCTTTGACCGTTCATATGAAGGAAGAGCGATTTACCAGGAACGAGGCAATGATTCACTTCAAAACTGGTGGCGCGGCACCGAGAATGAGCCAGGAAAGAGACCATGGAGGCATGCGGATTATAGATGAAGAGCTGAAATTTATGTACATTATTTTTGTTTTTGTAATTTCTATTCGAAACAGCAAACTTTGTACTCAATCATTTTGAACATCAATAAAATAGTTTGTTTGTCTTGAAAGATTACAACTCGTAATCTACTGTGTTTATGTATGATTACTTAAAGTTGTTTGATAGGAATCTCAAGTTAGATAAACTTGATTGAAAAATAAGCTGTACGAACTAGTCTACGAACAGTTCATAGTTTCAGTTGTAAACTTAGAATACATTGTAAGATTGTGCCTGCACGCCAATCATAGGCTTAAATTGTAAACTGTATCGAACTTGCCTGCGAGCAGTTCATTATTGTAGACTAAGTCACTAAGTCAGACCTATTGACAAAAGACCAAGAAATCTGCCAGAAAACATCGAATAAGAATGCTTCATGAAGAAGGTTTTGGCATCATCAAGAAGACTCGAAGAGTTGAAGTAAGTTAGTCTTGGCAAATTGTCAAAAAGGGGGAAATTGTTGGGAAAAACAAACACCCTGTATCGAATCAGCCGGGATACCCGATCCCTGTATCGATTGTTATTTGTTATTGAGAAGGTTTTGACATATATGCCAAATACAGTAAGGAAACTGTATCGAGGCTTCAAGGCTTTATCCTATATCGAAGACACGCCTCGAATCAGCATCGGTGAAGCTCGTCAGTACAGCAAGAAGACTTGTAAAAGATCAAGTATGGAAACTGTCTCGATGCTCTAAATACAGTCATCTTCCATACAGTTCACAAAAGGACAAGAAAGAACACAAGTCAAGTCCCGTTGAACAAAGAAGTATTTAAATACTCAAGGATAAAGTATTTAAATACATCGGTCTTGAATCTTCAGAATCCCGCGAAATCCGGATCATGTCATATTCCCGTTGAAGGAAATCTTATTCAAACGGACATCTCAACGAGTACTTTCTTCAGAGACTATATATATCCTTGAAGACATTGAAGATCAGTTACAACAACATTACCAATTGAAGTAACCTAACTCTCAAGCTATCAAAGTTATCATCTGAGCAAACATATTTCCTAAGCATACTGCAAGTTAGAACGAAAGAGATATACAGTGCTCAACATCAAGAACAGCCATCATCAGCTCAAGAACTTGATATTCAAAGCTGCTGTTCTTACCTGTTTACCTACCTTTTACCTCTGTGTAAAAACCGAGCTCTGTGTGAACTCAACAAGTTATTCTGACCTGTGTGGGACGAATAAGGACAAAGCTTTGGAACTGTGTGTGAAGAAGCTAGTCAAGAAGGAAGCTTTAACCAATCTGTGTGAACGGTTGAAAGCGACGTTCTTTGTATCAATCTGTGTGAACGATACAAGGATAGGTTTGTTTATAATTACGTAGTTGTGTACGTAGTAATTATATAATAAACTTTTTACTCCTGTGTGGAGGACCAGTGGACGTAGAGGGGTTTACCTCGAACCACTTAAATTACTGTGTTATTTACCTTCTGCTTTTACTGTTTGAAATAACTGTGATATATTAAGTATACACCAAATACGTCGTTGCTGTATCCACGGCAACTAACTGTATCCAAGACTTCCGCTACGCACTCAGATTTAGATTCCATACAGTTTGTTGTTTAAACGATTTTCCAAACTGTATCCAGTATACTTAAGTGGCCAACATGAAGCAACCAATACAGCATACTACACTCAAAACCGCTGTATCGTCAACAAGCACCACAACAAAACAGCATACGGGGTATGGAACAACAAAACTCCGTTAGTTTCATATTTTCAAATTTTTGGATACAAGTGCTATGTGTTGAATAATGGGAAGGATCAACTTAGAACCTTCGATGAGAAGTCAGATGAAGGAATATTTGTAGGATATTCCTTCGTCAGCAAAGCTTATAGGATCTTTAATAAAAGGAAGCTGACGATCGAGGAATCCGTTCATGTAGTGTTCGACGAACCTCACCATGACCCTACAGGAGTAGAAGCTGTTACTCAGAACATCAAACAACTTTCCATCTTAGATCCACCAACTCCCATAGAACTTATTGTTGATCTAGAAATCAACCCCGAAGCTGTAAGAATCGACTTAGATGAAGCCGATGTTGTACAAGCTGAAGCTGTATCTATAGCAACTCAAGATACAGTACGGGACCCTGAATTAGAACCCGACCGAAGATGGTTGAGAGATCACCCGCAAGAGTTGATCATTGGAAACATAAATGCTGGTGTTTCTACCCGTAGGAGAATACAGAGTACACAAGGAAATGTACTGTGTGCACAAGAAGAACTAGATACTGAGATATCACCATTGCCTGAATGGAAATCCCAATCCGAGCTTAGAAGACTCAATATGTTCACTATTGCTGTATTCTTAGCCCAGTCCGAACCTGTTTCTACCATAGAAGCTCTTAATAATTCTCATTGGATAACATCTTTGGAAGAAGAACTTAACGGTTTCGAGAGAAACAATGTATGGTATCTTGTACACAGACATATGCATCAATCGGTTATAGGAACCAAATGGGTATTTAGAAATAAGAAGGATCTAAATGGACTAATTATAAGGAATAAATCAAGGCTATTCGCATAAGGCTATAGACAGGAAGAAGGCATAGACTACGATGAAACTTTTTCCCCTGTAGCCAGACTAGAAACCATTAGGATATTTTTAGACTTTGGCACCCATAAGAGCTTCATTGTATACCAAATGGACGTCAAAAGTGCATTCCTAAATGGAGACCTTACCGAAGAAGTTTATGTTGAACAACCACCAGGGTTTGCCAACACAGACGGCATCGATCTGGTATACAGGCTGAGGAAAGTACTGTATGGACTTAAGCAAGCCCCTAGAGCATGGTATGAGACCATGTCCCAGTATCTAACCGATAATGAATTTGAGAAAGGTGTTGTAGACAAAACCTTATTCAAAATACTGGAAGGTGATGACCTTCTAATGGTTCAAATATATGTAGATGACATTATATTTGGTTCAACTAACCTTGCTTTATGGAAGAACTTAGTTATTTCCTAGGTTTGCAGGTAAAGCAGTTGCCTACAGGAATTTTCATCAACCAGGAAAAATACAGAAAGGAGCTTCTCAACAAATTTGGAATGAACACTTCCAAATCATCGTCAACCCCCATGAGCACTTCCGTGCAAATTAGTGCTGATGAAGCCGGAAAGCCAGTTGACCAATCACTCTACAGGAAGCTTATTGGCTCTCTCCTGTACCTAACGGCTAGCAGGCCCGATATCCAGTTTGCTGTAGGAGTGTGTGCGAGATATCAAGTCGCACCCAAGGAATCACACTTCAATACAGCTAAACGAATCCTGAAGTATATTAAAGGAACAGTCGATGTCGGACTGTGGTATACTAAATAAGGCGGATTCGATTTAGTTGGATATAACGACTCGGATCTCGGAGGCTGCAAAGCTAGATAGGAAGAGTACAAGTGGAACTTGTCACTTTCTTGGACCTAGACTTGTTTCCTGGTTCAGTAAGAAGCAATTGGCAAACTCACTTTCCACGGCTGAATCAGAATACTATGCTGCTGGTAGTTGCTGTATGCAGATCCTTTGGATGCAGCAACAGTTGTCAGATTATGGGATTGAAGCCAAGGAAACACCAATCATGTGTGATAGCACGAGTGCAATTGCAATAACGCACAACCCTGTATTGCACTCGCGCACTAAGCATATCAACATGAAGCATCATTTCATAAGGAATCATGTCGAGAACAAGGATGTTCGGCTAGAAAAGGTTCATACAGATATTCAGTTGGCCGACATCTTCACCAAGCCTCTCGACACAGCAAGATTCAACATGCTTTGACAAGAATTGGGATTGCGACAGCCTGACTCCCTGTAAGTATTTACTGTTTTTACTCAACAATTGAGGGGGAATGCTGTAAGACCCAAAAATACAGTATCCACCAATAATTATCTGTACACTCAGAACCTTTAATACAGCACTATAGGGAACAAACCAATATGAATCATCCTACAGCTGACGTGTGCAATAGGGGGAATACAGTATGACCCATGAATACATCATTAATCCAAAAGTTGCTGTATGGAATTGAAACCTATATGTACCTTTTAAGGAGGAACGCTGTATCGTCGCGGATACAGCACATACTATGGGATTTCGATTCAATATATATTATAATATTTCATTTTAAAAATAATTTTTGTCCACGTGCCCTGTTTTCATATCAAACGTCGTTTACATTAAATGCCTTACACGACATCTGGACAATCAAATCTCAAAAGCCGCGATGTTTTCAAATTGTTTAATATTTAATACCGCCGTTTCAGGTATTAAGGGTAACAACAAATATCAGAAGTGGGACCCGCTCCTATTTTAAAATTCAATGGATAAGTGTACCAGTTACACTCAGTCCATCGTGACCGTTCATTTCAAACGACGATTCCCATCCCTTAAATCTGACCATTCGTTCTCTGAAAACCCTTCTTCGCCGCCTACTATAAAAGGACTGCAAATGCCATTTGAGACTCTTTACGCCTTCTGCATATTTTAAGAGCACTCAAGCAATTCAGCCTACAAGTTTTTCTGTATTTCACTGCATATTCTTCTTGAATCTTTTCATCTTTTCTTGAGATTCATCAATGGCGTCCACTCTGAAGAAAGCCTCGAACATCATTGATGGACGGATCTTTTCCAGATCTGTCGTCATCGAGCGAATTCACGCTGAAACTGATGACGTCAAATCCATGGAGTTCGTCATCACCAGAATCCGTCAGCAAGGCCTTTATCGCCTTGGGAGCCACACCGCCGAGAAATACGACGTACATTTGGTTGAGGACTTCTACCTCAACGCTGCCGTCCGCTTTCTATCGCTGGCCCAGGGAGGCCACATTGCTGACATCACCACCGTCATTCGCGGAGTGGAGATCCGCGTCAACCAAGAACTTCTCCAGAACATCTTCAGGCTGCCCGGTGATGGCCTGACTATGGAAGACCTTGAGACTTTTGGGTCTCAAGAGCTGTTGACCGAGTACTATGGCCTGTTCACTAGCTCAGCTTCGGTTGAATCTGTTCACACTACCTGTCACAAGAAAAATTTATGTTTGCCGTTCGTGTACTTGCATGACTTTTGTTGCCGTATCATCGAGAATCGCACATGTGCCTTTGAGATGTGCACAAATCTTAGGTTTAGGATGATGGTAGCAATTAGGACCTGTGAAAAGGTCAATTGGTGTCAGATTATTCTGAAGCGTCTGCAGGAAGAGGTGTCAAAACCTGCGTCGCAAAAGAAATCATTTGGTTTGTTTCTAAACCACATTTTGACGAAGTGCGGTCTTCCACAATTCGCAGAGGCGAAGAAAATAAGTTCCCGGATCTATTTATGAGGCGTCAAGCCTTCGGCCTTTAACCAGAGCACCTTGATCGCCAATCGACCATACGTCCGAAGAATACCCTTGTCTGCCGATCCGAGAGATGTTTCTTCGAAGTCCCAGAGTGTTGACTCTTCAAAGAAACGAAAAAGATCTCACAACAAGACACCAGTTGCGGCTGAGAAGCCAAAAAGGAAGCTAAGGAGGCTTACTAAAGTTAAAGCTACAGAACCCTCCGAGGATGCTCCTATCGTGGCGCAACCAACTGATCAACTACCCCAGGGCCCAACCCCTGTGGAAGAGATGCCCGCTACTGTATCAACAGTAGATCCCGAGCCTTTGGCGGCAACGACGGATATAAGGACATCTGCCAACTCAAAAGACTCTAGCGAGTCGGCTGCCTATTTGGAGCCAACAGCTACCTCTCCTATACGGGATTCCACACCCGTTCAGGATCCACCTTCCTTCGGGGCACCATCCCCTATAAGGAATCCCTCTCCAATACAGGATCCCACACCTGTAGAGGAACCCCTTCCTACAGCAAACCCAGACGCTGTACGGAGTCCCTCCCCTGACACAATAATTTCCAAGACTCTACTTTCCATGCATATTGAGCAGTCATTCGAGCGATTTATCCAATGGAAGAATTTTAGACTTGCTCCGTACGAAATCTTGTACAACTGGAATGAGTGGAGTAACGAAGAGAAGTTCGTTTTGGAAGTGACGGACACCCAAAAAATTGCTGTCCTGATCCAATGGGACAACTTATTCGTCAAGGAGCTAATTGAGAGTTATCTGCTTGATAAGGATGAGGCCAACAGGAAAGGAAAAGCTTTGTCAATGGAAGCTCCCGACAGTCCAAAATCTGATCCTGATTCCGACTATGATAACGACGCATTCCAAGCTGGTTTGCGGATGAGTCGAGAGGAAGCTCAAGTGAAGAAGGATGAAGGGACATCCACTCATCAATCGTCCCCTTCGCCACAGCAAGACAATGTTCCTGACAATGAGGATTCGGACCTTCATGTCGAGGAAGAAGAAAATGTTTCGCAACAGGCACCCGAGCCTGCTGTCGCCGCCGAAGAACAAGAATCACGCGCCTTCCAGCAAGAGGAATTAGTCCCTCTTCCGGAACATGCGGATGCTGAGAGACACCAGGAGGAATCAGTCCCTCCTGTATCCATGTCTACAGAAATCCCTTCGACACAGGAGGATTTCGCACCCCCTGCTGCCGAACCCGAATCAGCTGCTCCTGCCCCACCAACCGTCTTAGAATCCAACGACGGTACTATACCTGAGGATGTCCAACTCACTTCATGCCCTGACGTGAATTTGAGAAGGTTAAATGGAGTCGAGGACTTCGCCCAGCCAGACTCTCTTAGCACTGCAGCAAGAAAAGAGCGCTTACGTGCTCTTGGCCTCCAAATTGTCTTTATTCAGGACGCAGTCGATGCTCTACACTCTGTAGAAAAATCTCTTGATTGGATGCACACATCTGTCATTGAAGAAATGACTGGACTGAAGCATGAAGTCTCCCGAGTGGTGGAATCCTTAACTGTCCTACCACATGTCTTCAAGCAGGCCCTGAGCCAATTACAGGAAAAACAGGAGAAGATCCTGCGAGAAGAGCAATCCAAGCTACGTGTGTCCGAGGCCAAGACAGCATCAGCTATGATCGAATTCGGTTCTCAACTGCGGGCCCATGACAAGAACAACAAAGATATGTCGCATATGCTCTCCTCCCTTGTTGAGAGAATATCAAATATTGAGACGAAACAGGATGCTGCTCTGGAGATCCTGGGACGTCTTGATGAAAAGGTATCATACCTTGATGATGCCAAAAAGGGGGAAGAAGCGAGAGAAGCCGCGAGGAGAACGAGGCTTCAGCAAGAAAGAGAGTTCAATGCTGCTCAAGACAGCATTACTGCAGAACTGAACAAATTGGTTGCACCCGCTCAAGGATACAGGATTTCAAGTTCTCGACCTGAGTTCCATGATCCCAGCGTCCCATGGCAAAACATGATCCAAAGGACTTCTGAAATTCGTCTGCCAACCAA
Source organism: Orobanche coerulescens (assembly GCA_033398695.1). Lineage (NCBI taxonomy): Eukaryota > Viridiplantae > Streptophyta > Magnoliopsida > Lamiales > Orobanchaceae > Orobanche > Orobanche coerulescens. Next base: position 109,583,070 of record CM065816.1, on the reverse strand, counting down.
CCGCCATCCCACTGCTGAAGAAGTGAAGCAATGGAGGAGAAATGAACTGATGAGATATTTTGCAAAACTCGTTAGGGAATCCGCCATCTTCAAAGGATATAAAACCTTAGCGGAGGCTGTGGATAAATTTACAAAGTTGTTAGAAGAAGGAAAGCTTCCTCTCCAATAAGAAATGAAGTCCAAACATAGACGAGGAGATCAGATCACCCATCCAGAGGACTAGATCCTCGCCTTCGAAAAATCATACGATGGTAGAGCAATCTACTTAGATTGAGGCAATGATTCCCTACAGCATTGGTGGCGTGGAACCGAGAATAATCCTGATAAAAGGCCATGGAGACACTCAGATTATAGAGTTAAATTCCTTGTATTTTTGTTTGTAATTATGTTTTCAAAACAGCAAAATATTGTAATCCTTGTTTCAGTATCAATAAAATATTTGCCTATCTTGAAAGATTACAACTCGTAATCTACTGTGTTAATGTATGATTACGTAATTTAAATTTAATTGCTGAAATTAATCACAAGTATAGAAACTTGTTTAAAAATTAAGCTGTATGAACGTGTCTGCGAACAGTTCATAGATTCAGTTGTATGCATCTAGAATACATTGTAAGATTGTGCTTGCGCGCCAATCATAAGCTTAAGCTGTAAAAACTCTTAGCTGTATCGAACTCGCATGCGAGCAGTTCATAAATTAGACTAAGTTGCTGAAAGCCAGATCATTCGACAGAAGACCGAGATATCTGCCCGAAGTCATCAAGAAGGTTATTAGCTTCATGAAGAAGGTTTTGGCATCATCAAGATGGCTTGGAAGAATTAAATCTTAGAAAATTATCAAAAAGGGGGAAATTGTTGGGATAACAATACCCGGTATCGAAAAAGTTAGGATAAACAATCCCTGTATCGAATAGTGGTGATAAGATGTTTTTACAAATATGCCAATCCAGCATACAGTAAGCAAACTGTATCAAAAAGCTGATCAAAAGTGTCAACCTGTATCGAAGACCTCTCGTAGATCCAGCATACAGTTGAACCTATCATACAGCAAAGAAGTCTCATAAAGACTAAGTATGGAAGCTATCTCGAATCGACAATACAGCTATCATTCCATACAGTTTCAAACAGGACAAGAAGGAATCTTTGTTATTCGCAAAAGTCAAACTCCTGTTGAAGAAGAAATATTTAAATACTAAAGGATACAATATTTAAATATCAAAGTCGTCAGAGATCTTCAAACAAGCGCAAAATCCAGATCGTGTTTTATTCAAAACACATCATCCCGTTGGAACGGAATCTTGCTCAACGGATTTATCTCAACGGATATATTTCAGAAGACTATATATATCCCCTCAAGGCTTTGAAGATTAGTTACCAAAAACTTACGAAGTTATTATCATATACATCAGAGCAAAACATATCTCCAAAGCTCACTGCTATTCTGAAAGAAGAGATATACAGTGCTCAGACCGTGAACAACACATCATCAGCTAAAAGCTCAGAAAATCAAAGCTGTTGTTCATATATTGTTCTAAACCTTGAACAAACCCATCAGCCCTATGTGGACTGAGAATCCTTGCTCTTTCCGAACTGTGTGTGACGGACTTGCATTGAAGAGACGAAGCTTCGGAACTGTGTGTAAAGAAGCAAGTCAAGTGAAAGCTCAAATCAATCTGTGTGAACGGTTGAAGGCTAAGATCATTATATCAATCTGTGTGAACAATATATTGATTAGGTTTGGTTATAATTACGCAGTTGTGTAATAAACTTTTTACTTCTGTGTGGAGGACTAGTGGACGTAGAGGGGTTTACCTCGAACCACTTTAAATACTGTGTTATTTACCTTCTGTTTTTATTGTTTTATTTAACTGTGATTATTTAAGTATACACTGCACATCGAGTTGTTGTATCCACAGCAACTTACTGTATTTAAGACTTCCGCTACGCACTCAGATTTAAACCAGTACAGCTTGTTGTTTAAAACACTTTCCAAGCTGTATCCAGTATACTTAGTGGCCAACATCCTAGAGCCTTAGCAAAATTACCGTAGGTAGGTACATATATTTTTTACTTTGTTTAATTTTTGTAGAATTTCCAGGTAGTATAGCTATAGAACAAAAATTCCTTATCAAAACTAGTCCAGATTCAGTGTCTGAGACTCAAAAAGTAAGCAATTAAGAGATCATGATGTGCTACTCTAAAAATTCCACCAAAAATCACAGAGGCCAAACACATCTTATATTTAAGCCCTGTCCAATTTGAGTTAATGATTCCTTACTGATTTCAAAATAAAAATCGTAAACCAAGGTTGAAATTCGGATTACTAATTGACAGGTTTGACACTTGTACTTGTAAAATCAGAAAAGACATTCTCTCGACTTCTAAAAATTACAAGGCTTACATATTCAGAAAGTACTTTTCCAGAACTTGATTTTAGGCTCAATAATCACTCAAAAACACGTTGGTATCATTAAAATGGACCCCTTTCAATATGACCCAAAAACCTGACAGCATACCTAGAGATAAATTCAATACAATCCTAACCTTTATTAGCCTTTTAACCTTTTTATCAGCTTTTATCTATGAACAGGTTACAACTTGACGAATTTTTGAACCACATCAGAACTCAAAAGTAAAATTCACAAAAATTCACACAGGTACCTAAATGTCTTTATAACCCACCAGGATTTTCCCAGAATTTATTAATTAGTTTAACCCCACACGAAAAATACTCAAACTCAGACTATTCAGAAAACCGACCTGCAGTTGTACCCAAAAAGTATCCGCCTCAACGACCTACAAAACATCCATGAAAAATTCCCAAAAATTCATGGTATTACTAATCATATAGAAGTTACATACTGGAGAGTTTCATGACCCAACTCATTATATTTTTTGAATCAAAAATCGACAAAGTGGACTGATTTTAGACTCTCGAATTTCAGATTCAACACTTAATCACACAAAAATAAAAAACACGACCAAAACAACTCGAAATCACTCCAAACCAATTGGAGAACTTAACTAAGACATAAAAATAGGTTTTTATCAAAAGTAACTGAATTGAATCATTATATTTCATGACCTATATCGTTCAAAATTTCAGGTATACAAGCTGTCTTAATTCCAGAATTCATTTAAGCCATCATATAACGTGTTTAATCATACCAACGCACCCGAGACCTTCAATATACCACCAAGCCTTCCTTTGTGCACGCCTAGATCGAACGGGAATGGTAGAGAACTAGGTAGATGACACGTTTTTAGTGTAACTATCGCAAGTGCACGATATCGTATCAAGAAGTAAAGTGGACTTTTTGAGTCCGGTTTATCGATCCCACAAGGAAGTTTGGTTATAATTTGAATTATACACTATTAGTCTATTTTTATAGATACTAAGATTAGTGAAACACACAATTAATAAGTTTGGTTTAATAATTGCAAATAAAATGCAATAATAGTTCTAATATTTTAAGGAAATAAAAAGATAGTAATAATAATAGATTGATTAACGATAAAATGAAATAGTTGGGATTACAAACTTATTTCGTCATTAGTTATAGAAGATGTATAGGAGATCATAAGATGAATTTATTTATTATGTTGTGTAGATTCGATTTTCCTTAAAAAGACGGTTTCTCTTTCGAACTATAAAACGCCCCTTACATATTGAATCAATCCACTATATTTCTATGTTGATTGGCTTCAATACATAGCATTGGGATTTATGAAAATAACTCAAAGAATCATCTAAGGACTAGAGGTATATTTCTATCCCCTAGAACAACTTAGAGTGAAGATCATTTGATCTAATCAAACATATTTTCTTTCGAAACATATGAAGATCATAAATATCGTCATTTATTGGCCAAATAAATAAAGATTGTTAAAACAATAAAAATCACACACAATAATAAGTAATTCACAATAGATCTTTTATACAAACATAAATAACATGACTAACCTTGTTTATAATCCCAACTAAAGGTTACTTAGCCCATGAAGGGTTTATTATACATATTACAAGCTTTTGTGGTCATTATTAGTTGAATCAAGAGAAAGAATTGATCCTAATTCCCTTAGTAGATAAAGGAGATAGAAGCAATAAACTCTCTGAACAACATATGCTATACCACACTTACAAAGATCACTCAAGAACACAAGTGTGTTCTTCACACAAAAAGAAAAGTTCACAAAAAATGGAAAATTATAAGATGAATGGTGAATGATGAAGGATCTAAGGGGTCTATTTATACACCTAAAGTCATCTAATGTCTCCAAAACTCCAGCATTATTACATTAGATCGGATCAATGCCAGCCATCCCCTCAATAATACACAAAAAGTATAAAAAATTAGACAAATCATAACAATCTGTCAAGAGTTACGGCCGTAACATTCAGGACTTACGGCCGTAACTAGGGTGACTTACGTCCGTAACCTTCTGTAGTTGCGGCCGTAACATGTATTCGTAAATTTGCTGAATGGATTCTTTGATAGTGAGGTTTTCAGCCCTGAATTTCTCTGAATTTGCGTTTTTGCCCCAAATCTTCTTCGGATGATAACTTTTGATATATAACTCTGATTTTGAATCCGGAAAGACTGCCGAATTCGTCTCGGAAAGCCCTACAACATGAATATATCAAAATTCAACAAAGAGAATATTTAATAAACATGTTATTTCTTGAGTTAATCAGTTATTTAATCCGATCACCATCCGATAAAAATAAAATTATTAAAACTAATTAATTAAAAGCAAAAAACGAGTAGACTAGCTCAATTATGGGTGAATTTCATTGATACAAACCATGGATAAGTGTACAAAACTGACACTTATCACACCCCCAAACTTGAATTCTTGCTAGTCCCGAGCAAGACTCTTTATTATTCATGCTCCAAAAATAAAAATAAGAAAAATTAATATACACATAAATTAAAATATAAAAAGGAGATCAAAATGCCATTAATACACAACAACCAGCTTTACACAGTAGATAGAAATGAATCAAGATTCAAAATAAATCTACTAATGTTTTTGAAGTTAAAACACGGTTTTTATTTTGTAATTCCAAATTCAAGGTTTTCCCCCCAAAAGGTTGATTATTTCTTTCCCACTCGTGATACACACGACTCCCTTTAATGGTTGCTCTCGATCACTCGTTTATTTTTCGACTCAATATGAAGAAGAATTTTATTGGCGTCATCAAATATTGTGATTTTTTTACGAAATTGAGTGTATTGAAATTCAGCCGCTAATTAATTCAAATCTGCTTATAAACTACATCCCTTAGTGATAGCTTTCACACCGTTATTTGCTAACGTGTAGCTCTTTTCACTAACACAATTTCTATCTCATTTTTTTCGTAAAAAGGTGATAGCTTTCACACCGTTATTTGCTAACGTGTATCTCTTTTCATCAATTTTTCTGAGACGGCAGCTACGCACCAACAATGGTTAGTCCTTTATTTTTCGCAAAACTTAAGACCTCCAAAATTAGGCAGCTGTTGCTGCTCAACACTTCTCCTTTTCGTCGTTTATTTTTTTAGGTGATAGCTTTCACACCGTTATTTGCTAACGTGTAGCTCTTTTCACCAATGACTCTTTTTTTTTTTTTAGGGAATAGAATTTTTGCAGAAAATTATTTCTTAGTTTAAGCATGAAAAATCAAAAACTCCACAAATTAAGTAAATTTCAGTTCTATTTTTCATCAACCGATTGATTCTTCTTTTCTCAAGGTAACGAATGACTCGATTTTATATGATAATTACAAGGCTTGGAAAGAGATTAAGGCTCAAAAAATTTTGGAATATACAATTTTTTTACCGGTTAAAACGATTTTAGAAGCTTGTATCTAGCTAATTTATTGGTGTTATGGCCAGATCTAGAAATCTCAAAAATCAAAATACTATAAATATATATATAATATATATAAAAAAAATATAAAAATTAAGGCAAATAACCGCAAAATAATCAAAACACACCAAAATAACAACACACCAAAATAATAAAACAAACCACCCCCAAACTTGAAAATAAAACTGTCCTCAGTTTTTAAAAATAAAATTAAATAAAAAGCAATGCAGAAAAGGCAGAATACTCCCTGTTAAGAAAGTTGATGTTTGAGCTAACGCCTTTTAGAATATGCAAGAGAATAAATATACGAGGCACACAACAAAATAAAATAAAATATACTCAGAAGTATAACACAATTTTTAAGATGCGCATCAAGAAAGTCCGAAGAGTCGCCTTACGCTGCCATCAATGCTATTATAAAAAAAACACACAATAAAATTACAGTAATAAAATAACAATACATAAATTGCGAATAGATGCGCGTCAAGAGATCAAGAAGAAACTCCTTAAGCTGCCACCATTTACCACGATTATTACACACGACAGAAAGTAAAAATAAAAGAGGTCCGACATGGGATATCAAAGGGAGAGGAATGAATCCACTTTTCGTTTTCTCACGGTAAAATCTTCCATCCAGACAATTTTAGCTAGAGCTGGATCTGGTTGAGGAACAAATTCATTGAGTTTTTTGATTAGTTCTTATGGTGTTGTTGCAACGACTATGATTCGTTTAGCACGCTCGGAAATAAAACCCTTTTCAGCAGAGAAGTCGATGAAAGATAGTAAACCATCAAAGAAACCATTGACATTAAGCAGACCTATTGGTTTTTGATGAACATTTAGCTGGGCTCTGGTAACCACATGAAAAAGTTCCTCAAGGGTGCCAAAACCCGAGAAGGGTGATAAAGGCGCGATTATTTATCATGTGAGTTATGCGATCTTGCATATTTACATATCTAAACTCATCTCCAATAGTTGACCGGTGATTTTACTTTCGGCCCGGAGGTTTTGGGATTATTCCCAACACTCTTACTCCTTCCATATAGGCGAAGACAACTCGTCCCATTAGTCCTAGACTTCCTCCTCCGTAAACTACATGAATGCATTTTTCTCCTAAGGTACGACCCAAGTTGTGGGCTGCTTGATAAAGCATGCCTCTTTTCCATAACTAGCTCCACCAAAAATGCGGTGCTAAATTTTTTGTTGAAGATGATGACTCCATCTTTGAAAAGAAAAATTATTTAGAGAGAAACAGAGAAAAGTGCAAGTTTGAGGGATGAATGAAAGAAACGAGCACAATGATTATTTATAGAAGAAAAAGAAGGTAAAATTTGTTTAACAAGTTTGTGATTGCGTTGATTGCGCTTCAACTACTCAATAGAATAATGAAAGCATTTATCGCGAATCACATTTTTTTATTCAGAAAATCTCACCACACGACAAAAATAAAAGATACTTACGCGTATGTACAGTATTTGTGATTGTGGCTCACATCTTCCTCTGATTTTACATTCAGAAACGGCCTAAACACCTTCTATGAGTCGGGGAGAAGCTTCCCATCCAATTTTCTTACAAATTGGCAAACAGGGTCTTTTAACGTCAGATTCCCAAGACGTTGTTCATATTCTGGTTGGAATTTATTCCACAAACATTGAATTCCGTAATGTACGAGTCCACTAGGATACGTGTCAAGGGAAATTTCGATATCATCTAAATTCTCCTTATTCAGACCATCCTTAATGAACTGAATTTTATCTTCTCTGTTTGTAGATGGAATTCCTAAAGTTCGACATTTTAAATTACAGTTCCATCTAGCACATTTATAACAAACGGCTATCATCTTTGCTCGTCGTTTCTTCGCATATGAACTTTTTCCTAGCCCTGGTAAAAATCTAGTCGGTGTTTCTATGAATTCACCTTCTATTCTTACTTTGGCTTCAATTATGAATCTTATGTCAAAAGGTATGCTTTTATTCATAAGCAACCTCATCCTTTCAAGCCTTGCCTTGTAAATTTTTAAAATTGCATTTTTGCTTAGAAAGGGAAATCTTTTTTCAATTTTATACAATGTTTCTTCCATTATAAAAAAAAAAATGAAAATAAATGGAGGAAATATTTACATATATCAGTTGTTGTGGGAAACTGAAAAATCCGACTTTAATAGTCACGGAGTACCGTTATCCGCCACTTGACCGGACAAACACAATTGAGTACTAAGTTACAATGTCGAGAAAATTGTATCTATAACAATATTTTACAATGTAAGATTTCAAAATAAAACTTTTACTTCCCCGGCAACGGCGCCAAAATCTTGACACGTTTTTAGTGTAACTATCGCAAGTGCACGATATCGTATCAAGTAGTAAAGTGGACTTTTTGAGTCCGGTTTATCGATCCCACAAGGAAGTTTGGTTATAATTTGAATTATACACTATTAGTCTATTTTTATAGATACTAAGATTAGTGAAACACACAATTAATAAGTTTGGTTTAATAATTGCAAAGAAAATGCAATAATAGTTCTAATATTTTAAGGAAATAAAAAGATAGTAATAATAATAGATTGATTAACGATAAAATGAAATAGTTGGGATTACAAACTTATTTCGTCATTAGTTATAGAAGATGTATAGGAGATCATAAGATGAATTTACTTATTATGTTGTGTAGATTCGATTTTCCTTAAAAAGACGGTTTCTCTTTCGAACTATAAAACACCCCTTACATATTGAATCAATCCACTATATTTCTATGTTGATTGGCTTCAATACATAGCATTAGGATTTATGAAAATAACTCAAAGAATCATCTAAGGACTAGAGGTATATTTCTATCCCCTAGAACAACTTAGAGTGAAGATCATTTGATCTAATCAAACATATTTTCTTTCGAAACATATGAAGACCATAAATATCGTCATTTATTGGCCAAATAAATAAAGATTGTTAAAACAATGAAAATCACACACAATAATAAGTAATTCACAATAGATCTTTTATATAAACATAAATAACATGACTAACCTTGTTTATAATCCCAACTAAAGGTTACTTAGCCCATGAAGGGTTTATTATACGTATTACAAGCTTTTGTGGTCATTATTAGTTGAATCAAGAGAAAGAATTGATCCTAACTCCCTTAGTAGATAAAGGAGATAGAAGCAATAAACTCTCTGAACAACATATGTTATACCACACTTACAAAGATCACTCAAGAACACAAGTGTGTTCTTCACACAAAAAGAAAAGTTTACAAAAAATGGAAAATTATAAGATGAATGGTGAATGATGAAGGATCTAAGAGGTCTATTTATACACCTAAAGTCATCTAATAGCTCCAAAACTCCAGCATTATTACATTAGATCGGATCAATGTCAGTCATCCCCTCAATAATACACAAAAAGTATAAAAAATTAGACAAATCATAACAATCTGTCAAGAGTTACGGCCGTAACATTCAGGAGTTACGGCCGTAACTAGTGACTCTGGCCGTAACCTTCGTAGTTCTGGCGTAACTTAACCGTAAATTTGCTCACTTTGGATGCTTTGATAGTTCGTTTTCAGCCCATAATTTCTCGGACTTTGCGTTTTGCCCCAAATCTTCTTGGATGATAACTTTTGATATATAACTCGATTTTGAATCGGAAAAGCCGAATTCATATCGGAAAGCCCTACAACATGAATATATCAAAATTCAACAAAGCTAATATTTAATAAACATGTTATTTCTTGAGTAAATCAGTTATTTAATCCGATCATCATCCGATAAAAATAAAATTATTAAAACTAATTAATTAAAAGCAAAAAACGAGTAGACTAGCTCAATTATGGGTGAATTTTATCGATACAAACCATGGATAAGTGTACAAAACTGACACTTATCAGTAGACGTCGTTTCTATTTTAGGTTTTAGGGTTTTTAGTTTTGTGAAGTATGTGTGTGTGATATATATAGGCGAGTGGGGAGGAATTTCAAAAAGGAAAATGCCTAAATTATGGGGATTTGATGGAAGAATTTGCCAAATTAAAACCCATCACGAACCTTGACATGATTCACGATTCCATATGTTTGTGTACAACATATCATTCGGCTTGGGACAAAAAATAGAAAACGTGTGACAATTTTAAATGTGTACAAATTATTTCAGTATAAGTCTTATATTCGTATTACATTAATTTGTTCAAATGTTAACGATTTAAATACTTAGGTTATAATCGTAATGCAATATTTTAAATAATTAAACGTCTTTTATAGATTTGAGATTAAAGGGTATTTTAACATGTTCAAAAATCTGGTTTTGACAACTCTTCCTCTCTAAAAAAAATTTTCGTCCGCGAAATTGAAATGAAAACAGAAATAAAGACGTACCAGACTACGAAAAGAAATGAGGGTAACTTGTTCGCATCGATTCCTCGGTTTCCCAGGTAGCTTCACGCTCTGGGTGATTCTTCCAAAGAATCTTAACAAAGCGAATGACCTTATTTCTCATGAATCTCTCCTGCCTATCAAGAATGGCTTCCGGTTCTTCCGGAAGTGACATGTCTGGTTGAATCTGGTCAAAAAGGTATGACACCACATGTAGAGGATGATAGTTGTATCCCCGCAAAAGAGATACGTAGAAAATGTTATGCACATGTGCTAGTTGAGGTGGAAGAGCCAAACGATAAGACACCTCGCCCACACGTTCCAAAATCTCAAAAGGACCAATAAAACGAGGACTCAACTTGCCCTTAATGCCAAAACGTTTGACGCCGCGAAAAGGAGAAACTTTCAGAAATACTCAGTCGCCAATCTGAAACTCTAACTCACGTCGGTGCTTGTCGGCGTAACTCTTCTGTCTGGACCTGGCTTCCTTAAGCCTCTCTCTAGCAACAGTCACCTTTTCGTTGGTGATCTCAATCATTTTAGGACCCTCAATAATCCGTTCACCTACTTCATCCCACACCGTAGGTGATCTACACTTACGCCCATATAACATCTCGTATGGTGCCATCCGAATACTAGCGTGCCAACTGTTGTTATACGCAAACTTGACTAAACACAAGTACTCGTCCCAACTACCAGTCCAATCAAGTGCACAAGCTCGTAACATGTCCTCTAACGATTCCTCTTGTTCAACACTCCACCCTCATGTAACAGCTCAATATTACGTGCCGCATAACAAACCATCGACACATCAGCATACTCCGTGTTAACAATATAGTCAAGCACCCAATGCTTCAATCCCCACTTGTAGTGACGAGCCTCTCTGTGTGCATCCCCAGTCACAGTAGGTCCCACGAAGCTAGCCAACCTAAGAAAACGCTCCATGTACTCCGCCGAGTTCTCCCGTTCTAACTGGTGGATCGTACCGTACTCCCTTTCATATCTCTGCTGTTCTGAGAAAGGGATGTACCTCTTATAAAAGGTTTCACGAAACACTGCCCAAGTACACGTCCCAGCATAATTATCGCCCTTCGCCTGAACATGTGCCTTCCACCAATTGAGGGCATCACCCTCAAGCTTGAAAGCGGCTAAACGTGCTTTCACCTCATCAGGACAACCCACTACCTGAAACAGCTTCTCACAATGAGTAATCCAGTCCTCCGCCTCGGTAGGAGTAGCGGCGGACTTGAAAGAGATGGGCTTCAACTTGTTGAAACGCTCAATCCACACATGAATACCCTCATTGTTGTTCCTAGCCCCGTCAGTATTTCGTAGAGTCTCAAGAATCTAAGGGATAGCAGCAGCTACTGCTCGAGCAACCATACCATCATAATCAGGAGGGTTATCACCACCAGTGCCGTTACATGTGTTCACCATCTAAAATGATACCAAACGATTAGCAAAAAGTAAGTATGAAAAAGAAAAGATGAAACGAAAGCCTAGCATCTACCCAATCTCACAGGTCATGGCCTAAGCCCTGAAGATTCAAACCCGGTCGCTCTGATACCATAAATTGTAACGCCCCAAGGGTAGAAGCGTCACTTTATGGTGACATATCAGATACAACAAATTCAAGTCAAACAGCGGAAGTCTTAAATAAAATTTATCAAAAGAGTATTAAAAGGGGACTAAAACAACATCAAGTGTCCCCGAAACCAAACAAAAGAAAGTACGATACAAATGTCCGAAATCCAGAAATAACGATAAGAAAATAAAGTTCATTATTTAAATAAAGCTATAAGGTAATCCACTCTCTCTCATCCCCAAGCTAATAACCCCGATCCTAGCTTAAGTACCTGCCGCATGGAAAAGAAAAGCGGCTGAGCATAAAAAGCTCAGTGAACAGATATAAATCAAATAACAAAACTGATCAAACGAGATAAGATAATCAAAGGAATGCGAAGATAGAATACATATGGTGTCAATGGATAATCAAAAGGATGTCAAAGTTTAAGTATAAATTGTATGAATGTGGATTCAGTATTTTACCCCAGGCCCAAACAAATATCCAAACAAATAGTAGCCCAATGGAGTGATCAACTTCCAAATGTGAAGGGCCTGCATGCACGCATGCCCAATCACCAAACGAATATAATATATATCCATATCATCATACTAGCCCAAACAAATAACAAACAAATCTAGGATGCATCCATACGCCCCTGCAATCAATTCATAATCATAATAATGGCCATACCAGATAGCAGATAAGGGACGGTGTGGTACATCTCTCCAACCACACTAGAGTCATAACATTGATGCATCAATGCTACGGTGATGGACCCCCCATAACTAGGAACAGATAATACCTGGGTAAATACTGAAGGGTCAAAAAGTACAAGTCCAAATCAAAGTGTAGGTCTCATTCATATAGTCAAAGTTCAATATCAAAGGTTCGAATAATCAAAGGGCTAATATCAAAGGTTCAGTTCACATGTATCAAATCAAAGATGCAATGTCAAGGTTCAAACGAAGAGTTCGAATATCAACAGTCCAAAATAAGATCGGCAAATAATATAGAAGAGAGAGAAAGGTCATGAGAGATAAAGTAGTTGTACTCTTGCTGAAAGAGTACGGAATATCTGTACCTTATTCAATAGCAAAAGTAAACAAAGATAGATAGATCACAAGATACAGGAACACTCCTGCTTCACGGAACCTATACAGATCAATAACCAAGTATTACTTTAAATCCAAATGAATTTGGTTACTCATTTTAGTAATATAATAGACTTTGAGTGTATAACCACCTTTTTAAGAAAACTCACCTTTTAATATCAAAACATGTATCACGTTTCCAGATTTTTAAAGTATACTTGTGCACCTCCTGGAGCCTTAGCGAAATTACCCCAGGTAGGTACATATATTTTCTACTTTGTATAATTTTTGTAGAATTTCCAGGTAGTATAGCTATAGAACAAAAATTCCTTATCAAAACTAGTCTAGATTTGGTGACAAATCTGAGACTCAAAAAGTAAGCAATTAAGAGATCATGATGTGCTACTTTAAAAATTCCATCAAAAACCACAGAGTCTAAACACATCTTATATTTAAGCCCTGTATAATTTGAGTTAATGATTCCTTACTGATTTCAAAACAAAAATCATAAACCAAGGTTGAAATTCGGATTACTAATTGACAGGTTTGACACTTGAACTTGTAAAATCAGAAAAGACATTCTCTCAACTTCTAAAAATTACAAGGCTTACATATTCAGAAAGTACTTTTCCAGAACTTGATTTTAGACTCAATTATCACTCAAAGACACGTTGGTATCATTAAAATGGACCCCTTTCAATATGACCCAAAAACCTGACAGCATACCTGGAGATAAATTTCAATACAACCCTAACCTTTATTAGCCTTTTAACCTTTATATCAGCTTTTATCTATGAACAGATTACAACTTGACGAATTTTTGAACCACATCAGGACTCAAAAGTAAAATTTACAAAAATTCACACAGGTACTTCAATTTCTTTAGAACCCAAACGTATTTTCCCAGAATTTATTAGTTAGTTTAACCCCACACGAAAAATACTCAAACTCAGACTATTCAGAAAATCCACCTGGAGAAAATTATTCGCCTCAACGACATACCAAAACATCCAGGAAAAATTCCCAAAAATTTATGGTATTACTAATCGTATAGAAGTTACATACTGGAGAGTTTCATGACCCAACTCATTATAGTTACTGAATCAAAAATTGACAAAGTGGACTGATTTCAGACTCTCGAATTTCAGATCCAACACTTAATCACACAAAAATAAAAAGCACGACCAAAAGAACTCGAAATCACTCTAAACCAATTGGAGAACTTAACTAAGACATAAAACTAGGTCTTCATCAAAAGAAACTGAATTTAATCATTATATATCATGACCTATCTCATTCACAAATTCAGGTATACAAGCTGTCTTAATTCCAGAATTCATTTAAGCCATCATATAACGTGTTTAATCATACCAACGCACCCGAGACCGTCAATCTACCACCAAGCCTTCCTTTGTGCACGCCTCGATCGAACGGGAATGGTAGAGAACTAGGTAGATGCCGTTTTTATTTTAGGTTTTAGGGTTTTTAGTTTTGTGAAGTATGTGTGTGTGATATATATAGGCGAGTGGGGAGGAATTTCAAAAAGGAAAATGCCTAAATTATGGGGATTTGATGGAAGACTTTGCCAAATTAAAACCCATCACGAACCTTGACATGATTCACGATTCCATATGTTTGTGTACAACATATCATTCGACTAGGGACAAAAAATAGAAAACGTGTGACAATTTTAAATGTGTACAAATTATTTCAGTATAAGTCTTATATTCGTATTACATTAATTTGTTCAAATGTTAACTATTTAAATACTAAGGTTATAATCGTAATGCAATATTTTAAATAATTAAACGTCTTTTATAGATTCGAGATTAAAGGGTATTTTAACATGTTCAAAAATCCGGGTTTTACACAAGTGTTCGATCCTTTGTTCCTACGAATTCTTATTGAGAATTTCGTATGTTTTCCATCTTCCTTGCGATCAATTTTGTAGTAATTATGTTGCTCTTGTGTTTTCAACCTAGTTGAAGGATTCGAGGGTTTCCGATCGAGATTTTCCATTGCTTCGCATGCTTTAGACTTGAGGCGAGTATCTTCTCTATATTCATTATACTTTGAGAATGTGATTTGTCGTGAATTTAACGTCGACTTGTTAGTGATTGAACATTGAACCGTAACTTACTTTCAAAGGAATATTTGACTTCTATGAAGGTAAATACGAACGTAAACTTGAGTTTTATGAAGAATGATAACAACCATTTCATGTTGTATTTTGCTTAAAATGGATGCTAGAAATGAGTAGTTATCCGAGGAATTGTGGAATAGTGGAATATTTGTATTATTCGCTTGCTAGACTTTTTTCTAAATGATGTTGTCATGTGAATATTGTGCATTTATGGAAGTGTATGATGCGTTAACTTATGTTTTACATGGTTGCGATTGTGGTGAATACTGTACCTTTGTTATTGTGTATCTTGGTGAATTGTGATGTTACCCGGGTAGGGACCCGTGAGGCCTCCGGTGGCACGTGCTTGCGAGTACGGCCAGTTGATATGGTATGACCATAAGGTTATCAAATCGAGTAGGTCTGGAGTGGGCTTCGAGAATCGTCACTTGCGAGTACGATGTCACGATAACTTATGGGCGTGTTTGAATGATGTTACCCGGGTAGGGACCCGTGAGGACTCTGGTGGCGTGTGCTTGCGAGTACAGCCAGTTGTTATGATTTGACTATAAGGTTATCTAATCGGGTAGGTCTGTAGAGGGCTCCGAGAATCATCACTTGCGAGTGCGATGTCAAAATAACTTATAGGTGTGTTTTAGCTTGTTTGCGTTAGTCAATCCGGATGGGTCCCATCTAGGCCAAGAAGGTGATTTTGAGTATTTGATGTGATAACTCTGAATTGTAAATGTTTGGACCATAGATCCCAGATGTACTTGTATTATTAATTAGTCGTTGATACTTGGTTGTGAATATAATTATTTCGACTCTTTTGGTAAACTCTTTTGAAAAGAAGAATTATAAATCTTTTGTGATTTTACACTAAGACCCCCAAAGTCTTCAATTATTATCTTAAATGTGTTTTGGAGTTGTTCTTATGATTCTTCCTAAAGGGAAATGTTTTTGAAAAGAATTTAGACTCGGCGATCATGTTGCTACCTTGTCGAAAGGTTATTTTCATAACGGTTGTATTCTTGACGTATAACTTTATAGCTTGGTTACTTGCTAGCGATTTCCATCGCTAACCCCTCGTTGGGGACTATTTTATATTCTTTTCAGGTGTCCTCATTGGAGAGAGAAACCACAGGATTGGCTTGTAGGATGATGTAAAGCAGCGATACTAGTCACAGTTGTAGTCGGTTGTCCGCCAGTGATCTGCGGTCTGAGTGTTTATTTCTAATTTCTTTGTCATCCTTAACAGGGTGGACATGTTGTGTAATTTGTGATTAAGTTGTATTTTGGTTTATCAGTTGTACTGCCATGTTGTGTTTTGAGAGTCCTAATCGGTCTACGGTTTTATGTTTTGATCGAAGTTGACCACGTGTGGGTTTTGTTTTGTAGTCTCCTGCCTGGTAGATCCTTGCGGAAAAGGGGTCTGTTGTGTGGCGATTAATACGCCTTAGCGGTGATCGGCACAAGGGCCGAGCGACCAAAGTCAGCATCGAATGAACCAAGGCATACATACCAAACGAAGATGCCAGATCAAGTTCAAGTGCCTAGCGATCGTCTCTATTTCCCGACCAAGGACGATCGTATTATGCAACATATAAAGCCAACATCCGTCAGGTCCACGAAGACTGAATCTCGAGATGAAGGCCCACGTGCAGACCCGCAAACGGTGCCGCAGGAAAATGCTTTTTGACTCCAGTCCATCACCAGCTGTAGGTGACAAGGACAGCCTCTCATCTACCGACAGACCCGCAAAAGGGCCCTAGGTGGGACCTCCCAAGACTGCGACGTGAGGCACGTGTTGTCTTCTCATTGGTTCGCACATTTGGCTGCCAGTAGCAGCTGCGGACTTTAAGGAAACCGACCCATGTGCTGAGACGATCGCCCGTTTAATTTAATGCAGGAAAGGCGATTGCCCGTTCGGGATTAAGACACCCCAACTACCTCTTCTTATATAAATAGGAGACTTCCAGTATTTGGAAAAGGACAGTTGAATCCTACACATAATTTCACAGATAGCACCTCATCTTTATAACAAGAACTCACAGAGCATTAACTCTGGTTCTTCCGGCAATCATCAGCACTCAAGAGCTAGATAACTAGGGTCATTACACTCATTGTAATCGTACTCTAACAATAATAGATGTACTCCAAAGCAATATTATTATTAATAATATCTCGCGAGAGCATTCAAGCCCGGGATTAACAACCCCGGCAAATCTTGTGTTATTTTCATTCTATCGCTCGTGCTCTTGCATTTTGTTTGTTACACACCCGTAGCCATATCCAGCAAATCATTCCGAATAATATTTTGGGTAACAACAATTGGCGCTAGAAGAAGGGGCCTTAAACCTTATTTTCTCTCCGACCATTTCGAAGAACACTCACTGTTCTATGGAACATATACTTGAAGAAACACTCACTGTTCTTCAAAGAAAAACCCTCGAGATAATGACGTCTGCCACCACCTCGAAGAGATCCACCTTAAGGTCCGCCAGACGCCTTATTCTGTCCCAAACCGAGTCCCAGCCTACGGCGGAAGGCATCCGTGGTGACGCCAGACTCTCACTCCTGCCCCCGAGGGATGGCCCCTGCCTCTCACTCGATCAATTCCAAACCGCGAAACAGATCGAGGAGGCCATGGCCATCCTAAGGGAGTGACGGAGAGCATGCGACGCGCCCACTATTACTCCCTCAGCCATCTGCCGTGCGGGCAAACGAAAACTCAAGGGGTTATATGTCGAGCAATCGTCAGAAAGCCCCGAGTCACACGAAAAGGCACTCGCGAGGCGGGACAGTTCCGTCTTCAGCCGCCTAGGAAGTGATCCTTCATGGAAACCTGGGTATTCTGGCCCCAGCCATAAGACGTCGGATTCCGAATCCATCACCAGGAGTTCGGCATACCCGACTCCCAAGAAACAGGTCAGCCATCTAGCTCCCCCTCGCCGAAAAATCGAGCTCAGCGGCAAAGACCTCATCGCCTATAACGGGGCCAGGAGATCAGTACATGATCGCCTCGGCTCCCGCTCCGAGAGCCAGACGCGAGCAGCCAGGCTACGACGATGGCCGCAATGCAGCGCCAGCTCGACGATATGAAAACGCTCATAGAACTAGGGCAGGCGCCAAGAAAAAGGTCGCCGGACCAAGTGAGCCGCTCGCGGTCCAGATCGAGCTTGCCCCCGTGCAACCAAAGATTGCTCCTCCTCAAACACCTCTGTATGAGGGGAGATCAGACCCCGAGACTCACTTAAGCAGGTTCCGGATCTACATGACCGGATGCGGGGCGTCATACGCGACGAAATGCCGAATGTTCTCGTTAACATTGGGCAATCTTGCCCATAGGTGGTACATCTCATTTCCACCGCGCTCAATCAACTGTTTTGAAAAGCTGGCGAGCGACTTCACGTCGTACTTCACCACCAAGGTCGCTCAGCCAGAAGGTCCCCACTGCATGATGAAGATCAGGCAGGGGAAAGACGAGTCCGATGAAGATTACATCGACCGGGTGGATGAAATTGTCCTCACCGGCGAGCCCATAAGCGACGAGCTCGCCCTCTACTCGGTCTTGGGGGGTTTCGATGGTCTTTAACCCATGTTCAGGCACCTCACAAAGGACATCACCCCGAACTATGCGAGCTTCCATGCCAAGGCCACCAACTTTCTAGCCAGGCAGAGGTTGCTCACCCTTTGCCTAGGCGATGGGGTAACCGGGGAGAGGAAGGCGCCATCTCCCATCCCAAAGAAGGCGATCGCCAAGCCCAGAAAGTCGGTCGCCAAGCCACCCGGTAAGTTCAAGGCCTTCGAGGATGTGGAGGTCCACCTCCTCCGAGGTGGAAATCTCGGAGGTCTTTCCCCGGTTTCCACCATGTCAAACAAAAAATGGAAGGCCGTGGTGCCCCCGGAGCCAACCATCTCCAGAGATGCGCTCATATCCTTCTCCAGCAAGGATAGGGAGGGAGTGCAGTGCCCCAAGGAGGATGCCTTGGTGATCTCTGCATGTATCCTTGGGAAAATGGTCGACCGCGTGCTGGTTGACAACGGGAGCTTTTGCAACATCATATTCAAGTCTGCTCTGGACCAGCTCGGCAACCTAACCAAATTCATCAAGCCGTTCGAAACCGTGCTTCAAGGGTTCGGCGACAACACGGTCAA
Source organism: Orobanche coerulescens (assembly GCA_033398695.1). Classification (NCBI taxonomy): domain Eukaryota; kingdom Viridiplantae; phylum Streptophyta; class Magnoliopsida; order Lamiales; family Orobanchaceae; genus Orobanche; species Orobanche coerulescens. Next base: position 109,563,915 of record CM065816.1, on the reverse strand, counting down.
AGCCTATAGAAGGATCAAGCTCTCCGTCGAGCTAGTCTGCTGTTACGATCCTAAGGTTAAGATCACTAGGAACCTGAACTTTGTAATCATAGACATGCCCAGCATCTATAATGGGTTCCTAGGTCGCCCCTTTTTAGAATCCTTTGAGGCGGTCGTCTCCTCTTTATTTTATTGTATCAAGTTCCCCATTACCGAAGGGATAGTCGGTACTGTAAAAGGAGATCAGCTAATGGCGAAGAAGTGTTTGAACTACTCTTGTGTTGTAGCTTTTCCTTTAAATGTTTCTTGCCCTGTTTGTAACACTAGGACGATCGACAACCAACCAATGGAGATCGACGAGCCAAGCACCTCATACCAGCCTAACTCTGAAGACGGCATCTCACATCGATCGTCGGACGACATCGAACCAAGGATCAGTTTCAAGCCAAGCCTCGATGTTGATCTTAGGATGGAGTCCGGCGATTGTTCCAAACGAGAAGCGACCGTCCCCACCGAAGAGTTGGAAAGTATAACAATCGATCCGGCTCACCCGGAGTGGGAAGTGCAGATCGGCTCGAGCGTCGATCCTGGGCTAAAAGATGATCTGATCAGTTTACTACGAAAGAACATCGGAATCTTTGCCTGGTCGCATCAAGATATGGTTGGAATAAATCTTGAACATGCTTGCCACTATCTGAAGATCGACCCGGCAAGGAAGCCTGTTCACCAAAAACGTAGGAAATTCAGTCCAGAAAAATATGCTGCGCTAGATGCAGAAGTCAAGAAGCTGCTCGACAATAAACTGATCGGGGTAGCTACCGACGAGCCACAGTGAGTGGCCAACGCGGTACTCTTCAAAAAGGCGAGCGACTCCTGGAGGTTATGCATCGATTTCACTGACCTCAACGCGGCTTGTCCGAAAGATCACTTTCCAATGCCTCACATTGACCACTTGCTCGATAGCACGACAGGTTGCGAAATGATGTCGTTTATGGACGCCTTCGCGGGATACCATCAGATCCCAATGGCGGAAAAAGACGTAAAACACACATCATTCCACACGAAAAAAGACGTGTTCTTTTGGGTCCGAATGCCGTTCGGTCTGAAGAATGCGGAGGCGACCTACCAACGCCTAGTCAACGGGATGTTCGCCGATCAAATCGGCAAAACCATGGATGTGTACATTGACGACATTGTGGAGGTCCTGACGACTCTCCCTCTAAGGCAAGTTCTGCACTGGCCAGACACCAACGGGCGACTTCTCAAGTGGTCACTGGAGATCGCCCAATACGGCGTCACGTGTGCTCCTCGCATGGCGATCAAGGGCCAAGTTCTGGTGGACTTTGTGGTGGAATTAACATTCTCGCCTAGCCCGACCCAAGTCGGCCGTCCCGCCTGGAAACTATAGGTAGATGGCTCGTCGACCAGCTCGCGAGCAGGGACAGGGATTGTCCTCATCAGCCCCGATGGCCAGACATTTACAAATGCTATGCATTTCGATTTCCGAGCGACCAACAATAAACCCGAGTACGAAGCCTTAGTAGGCGGGCTCCATCTAGCGCTCGCCATGGGCGTTTATCTCCTTCACATCTTCATGGACTCCCTCTTGGTCGTGAACCAAGTCAAGGGAGAATATGAGGCATGCTGCGAACAAATGATCAAATATTAAGAGTTGGTCGCCGAAATGTGCAGAAATTTTGAAGAAGTGCTGATAGAGCAAATCCCGAGAGAGCACAATTCCCAGGCCGATGCCCTATCCAAACTCGCATCGTCGGATGGGGCAGCGGATTTCTCTAACATCCAAATCACTAAATTGGCAAGATCGGCGATCGACAAAAACTTGGTCGCCACAATTGCCATCACCGAAGAGAACTGGATGACTCCGTTCATTGAATACTTGAAGGACGGAATGCTCCCCACAGACCGGGTCAAGGCTCGCCAGCTTCAGCTCCGAGCAACCAGATACACCCTCTTAGACGACCGGCTTTACAAGCGAGCTTTCAGACTTCCTCTCCTCAAGTACATTACGCCGGAGGAAGGCCGACTTGTTTTAGCCGAAATCCATGACGGGATATGTGGAAATCACGCGGGAGGGCGAGCCCTCATCCACAAGACGACCAGGCAAGGCTTTTTCTGGCCTACCCTGCAAAAGGACGCGATCGCCTACGCCCGATCTTGTCACAAGTGTCAAATAATGGGCCCGAACATCAAGCTTTCCCCCGAACAGCTCACCTCTATGTATATTCCGTGGCCGTTCACCCAATGGGGCATCGACCTCATCGGTCCTTTGCCGACGGCACCGGGGGGATGTAAATTTGCCATCGTGGGGGTCGATTATTTCACGAAATGGGCAGAGGCCGAACCACTCAACAATATCGGCCAAGAGCAAGTAATCAAGTTCATTTGGAAAAACATCATCTGCCATTTCGGTCTACCTCAGGCTATCATCTCCGAAAATGGAAAGCAGTTCGACGGTTTGGAAGTTATGCAATTCTACGAAAAATGGGGAATAAAAAAGCTGTTCTCGGCTCCTTACCACCCTCAAACAAACGGGAAGGTAGAGGCTGTAAACAAGATCCTCAAGCACACAATCAAAGCCAGACTCGAATCCAAGCAAGGGCATTGGGCGAGCAAGCTCCCATATGTTTTGTGGTCCTACCGAACAATGACAAGAAATTCAACTGGCGAAACCCCATTCGCCCTCGCTTTCGGAACAGAAGCAGTGATCCAATCGGAGATCGCCGTCCTCAGCCACCGGACTGCGCAACCACTGACGACGGACAATGATGTAGCTCGGCGAATCGACTTATATATGCTCGAAGAACGACGACTGACCTCGGAAATGAAGAACACGATCCACGAAAGGAAATCCGAAAAATTCTTCAATTCAAAGGTCAAGGAGAGACGGTTATAAGTGGGCGACCTAGTCCTCAAGAAGATCCAGACCCACACGGGAGTATTTGGTCCGAACTGGGAGGGCCCGTTCAGGATATCCAAGTGGCTAACCAAAGGAGCTTACGAGCTTCAACACCCAGACGTCACTCCGGACCAATATCCCTGGAACGCCGTTCATTTGAAGAAGTTCTATCAATAAAAACACCCTGTATTCATTTATTCAATGTACAAAGTGCTTAATGATATTTTCCAGTTCTCCCCAAATGATTCGCTTCGGCAAAGCAAACCAAAGGCTACTACCTGAGCAACGCCTTCAAAAAGAGGATGACTAGCTCGCCCTATAAAGTTCGTCATCAAACATAATGGACTTAGGGGGAGATCGCCTCCCCCAGCACAACATATACCGTCGAGGATCGCCATCTAACATGACGATCCAAGGTAGAAAAGTGCAGCCATGGTTCTGGAGGTCGATGGAACCGACAACCCGCCCATGCAAGGTTCCTTTGGGGCGAAGATCGCTCACCCTTTCATTTAAATACGAGGCGAGCGTAGCCGAAGGACCCTCCAAAATAGATCTGTGGACACGCTCGCCCGCCCTCAAAGGTCCATCATCTAATGTGGTGGACCCAGACAATGAGACGCGTCCCTCCCCCCGTCACAACGTATGCCCTCGAAGGTCGTCATCTAACATGTCGGTCCCAGGAAGAAAAGTGATAACAAGCCATGGTCGCGAAGTCGATTAATCCGACGGCGCCCTGTGCAAGGACTCCTCCAGGCTGAGATCGTCCACCCCATCGCTACAGTGCGAGGCAAAACGTAGCCTATGGAGGACCCTCAAAGTTAAATGAGTCGTGAGACTTAGACCATCAGACGGAATGTCGCTCGCGCACAAAACATGGTCGCAGAGGTCGGTTCCATCGAACTCCACGACCGTGCAAGGTTCCTCTAGGCCGAGATGGTCGGCCTTCCTCGAGGAGTCTGCAAAATTGAAGATCGCAAGAAGTAAACCAAAGATAGCTCTCTAAACGATTTATTTTCATTCCCTTACTTTCACTAAGTAAAAAAAACAAAGGGGAGAGCAGAGCTATACATACGACGATCGGCTTTGTTCAGCTATACATACGACGATCGGATTTGTTCAGATATACATACAACGATTGACTTCGTTCTGAAAGTTACCAGTATAAGTTTAAGTATATCAATTCATTTGGAGCTGCACGTACAACACCTTTGTATGAAGTCAAATGCAAAAGATTCGGAAAGACGAACATACAAACAAGAAATCAGAGAAGGAAATACTCATTTCATTTCATTTGAAATACAAGCATGATCGCCCGAGGGCAAAATAGAAAAAAGGGAAGCCTAGAAAATTACAAGTAAAAAAAAAAGAGCAAGCCAGCTCAAGGTGTCCCTCCCGAGCCATCGCCCCCGACTGCAGGATCGGCATTCGCTCCCTCGCCAGCATCAGGCACGGCACCCCCATCCTCTGGGGCATCTGGGTGAACAAGGTTGTCGGGCGACGGATACCAGCTCAATTCGACCCCGTGATCCAAGGAGAGGTCTAGGATCGGCACGAAGAAGGCGGGCTGCAAAGGGTGCTCAAGCGTGTAGGCTTTGAAATTATCAGCCAAAGGGCCGACCTCGAGCCCTCCCTTCTTAGCAGCACAGATTGCGTCAGCATAAGCCATATAATAGGCAAATTCACTGACGTACTCCACATTAAGGAAGGGATCGGCCTCGGTCGCCTCCAGCTTTCCCCTCAGTCCCGCAACCGTTTGGTTCACGCCCTGGAGCTCGACAACCTTGGTGGCCACATCTTCTTTCGATGACGCCAGCTCGCTGGTCAGCCGGTCGATGATCACCTTCAGCTCGGCGACCTCCTTCTGTGCAGCCGCGTGCGACCGGCGGGCGTCCGTCATTTGATCCCGCATCTAGTCATTCGCCGCCCGGGCCCGGTCAAGGTCCTGGCTCACCCTGTTAGCCACCTCCACGGAGCTCTTATCCATCACCACGAGCCTGTCGTCAAGCTCAGCATTTTGTTTTCGAGCAGCCTCGAGGTCCGCCTGAAGACGAGCGGTGGAGGGCCGCCCCTCATAGTCCTTCACGGCCTGAGCAGCCATCGTCGCCGTCTGAAGGGCTAGAGCAAACGTCGCCTGCATCGCGTCAGTGGATCGCCGGCACGCGATCGCATCCAGGTCGGTCGTCTAGGCTTTCGGCAGGGCGGCCACAGCCCGAGCAACGTATTGAGGGACATCGCAAGCCTCACGAGGAGCATTGCTCGATAGGAAATCCAGCACCATCGGCGAGCAATTCGGGTCGGAGCGACGGACCCTGCACCAAGAACAAAAGAGTTAGTATATTTCCAACAAGGAAATATCATAACCCAGCAAAGCAACCAAGCTCACCTTGCAACCTTCTCCAGGTCGCGGACAAAGAATGGCCTCCCACGATAGGTCTCAGCACGGGCAACCGCCGCGGCTTCCAGGAAGCTCGAGGAGGGCGCGGACCCCTCCACCATTGGAATCACAGAAAGTGGAGGCACGGCGATCGGTGGCGCCACGGTAGGCGTATTAGCAGTAGCAGAGGCCGAGGGCTCCTCCGCCCTCTGCCTCTTGCGATTGAGCTGGAGTCCTCCCTCCTCCCGAGGCTCTTGTTCACCGGCGCCCAGCTCCACGATAGGCCTTGCCTCCGGGATAGGTCGGATCGGTGCCGCAGGAACTCAGCTCGTTTTCTCCCCTTGGTGCAGGCGACTCATAATCCCAGGGTTCGACATAGCGATCTCTGTCGGGGGCTTTGGGAAGCAAGGGAAGCGGATTTCTGCAAAGAAAGCAATCGATAAAGATAAGTCACCTTCCTCAATCAAGACGATCGTCAAGCAAAGGAAGATCGTGAGAAAATTCGTACCTGGAACCCTTAAGTGGCGGGGAAAACGAAATAGCCGAGCGACCAACTAGCAGGTTTCGTTGTTGATCTGGCGAGCATCGATATGAGTATCTGGAAGGCTATGTATCCACTCCCAAACGATCGCAAAATCAAAGGGTAGCTCGTCTGCAGCCGGAACAAGGACACCTGCAAAAAGAAAGCCAAATTAGATCAGTTCAGAATATATCCAAACGAAGGGAGAGTCAAAACCCTTACTCGGATTCCTCTCCCGGAAGCCGGTGGGGATATCCAACTCGTCGGTGGGATTATCACTCGCGGCTGATTTCCACACACCGCCGACCCAAAACAACTTTATCGGATCGCCCCGGACCTTGTTCGGCACCCCAAGAATCACCCGGCCCGAATGACCTTGAATGTGGTAGCCGCCAACAGAACCCTTTTGAGCCGTCAGCTTGAAGAGAGAGTTCATCTCCAGCGGCAAAGGAAGACGGTATAGCCGGTGACCGCCGAACAAGGTAAGGGTGCAGACGATCTACAACCAGGCGTTCGGCGTCAGTTGAAGCGGCGCCACATTCCAGGCGATCAACAAGTATGACACGGCTAACGGCAGAGGGAACCGCAGTCCAGCCTCCATGATCGCCTCATTAACGGCGACCATGCCCTCAGGAGGTTGGTCGGCACGTTCATTCTCGGCGGGCACATAGAGGGAAACGTCATAGGGGACATGGAACTTCGCCCTCCAACGAACCAAATCTTTCCTGGTCGCCGAGCTTTTAATCTAGCCAAGGGACCACGGGGAGCGGCACGCGGCTCGGAACGGCGTCCGCCTTTCGGGTTCATGGGGATAGGCGACCGAGTACTCGTGGAAGTCAAACTTGGGATTCGGGCCGACCAGTTTCTCCATAAGTTTGGCAAAGTCTGAAAAGGCTTTGCGAGCATGCTTATTCGCTCGATGCGCCTTCTTTGCCATCTCCTCTTGGCCGTGACGCTTTCGCTCCGCCTCCGCCGCCCTGGCCGCATCGGCTTCATTAAAGAGTTCTTCAACCTCCACAGGTTCAATCCCAGCACGAATAGCCCCGACGGCTGTGTCCACATGGAACTCTGCGGGGGTTTCATCTGGGCGGTCGAAGTCCCGGCGGCGGAGGTGCTACCCATATCATACACCGTTGGTTTTCCTCCGAACATCGTCAGAAAAAGAAAGGAAAAAGAGAGTTTTTTCTTACCCAAAAAGTCTAGTCGAACGATGCTCGGCAAAGCTTCAAAGGAATCCGGCAACCTTTCTTCTCAGACAAAATGCAGATAAGATTGTAACCCAGAAACCCTAGTCCCTTTTATAGGCGAAAGTAGGGGCTTCTGGGCAAACAAACAAAGTCTCAGGGGCCGAAGCGCAAGGGTCGAAAAAGTCCGCATTTAATGCCGCCCTCGAATCCCGCGTACGCGTCGTTTTGAGGGCACGCCAGAGGATAAGTCTGACAAACTGTCGGACTCCCCCAACAGGAACGCGACACGTGCCGCAATGACGTTTCAAGTCAGCTTTCACTTCCCGCTCTTTTCAGCGACCGGGTAGGTCGTCCAAATTCAAAATCAAAGTCCGATCGAGAGACGATCGTCTGTTCCATAAAGTGATTAGTCGCTCGTCTAATTTAAGCGATCGCCAGTAGAACCACCTCACCCCACGTCTTTAACATCGGAGCGAGCTGGGGGCAATTGTTGTTCGGCGATTAATACGCCTCAACGACAATCAGCACAAGGGCCGAGCGACTAAAGTCAGCGTCGAATGAACCAAGGCATACTTACCAAACGAAGATGCCAGATCAAGTTCAAGTGCCTAGCGATCGTCTCTATTGCCCGACTAAGGACGATCGTCTTATGCCACATATAAAGCCAACATCCGTCAGGTCCACGAAGACCAAATCTCGGGATGAAGGCCCACGTGCAGACCCGCAATAGGCGCCACAGGAAAAGGCATTTTGACTCTAGTCCATCACCAGCTGTAGGTGACAAGGACAACCTCTCATCTACCGATAGACCCGCAATAGGGCCCTAGGTGGGACCTCCCAAGACTGAGACGTGAGGCACCTGTTGTCTTCTCATTGGTTCGCACATTTGGCTGCCAGTAGCGGTTGCGGACTTTAAGGAAACCGACCCACGTGCTGAGATGATCGCCCATTTAATTTAATGCAGGAAAGGCGATCGCCCGTTCGGGATTAAGACATCCCAACTACCTCATCTTCCATAAATATGAGACTTCCAGCATTTGGAAAAGGACAGTTGAATCCTACACAGAATTCCACAGATAACACTTCATCTTTATAACAAGAACCCGCAGAGCATTAACTCTGGTTCTTCCGGCAATCATCAACACTCAAGAGCTAGATAACTAGGGTCATTACACTCATTGTAATCGTACTCTAACATTAATAGTTGTACTCCAAAGCAGTATTATTATTAATAATATCTCGCGAGAGCATTCAAGCCCGGGATTAACAACCCCGACAAATCTTGTGTTATTTTCATTCCATCGCTCGTGATCTTGCATTTGGTTTGTTACCCACCCGTAGCCATATCCAGCAAATCATTCCGAATAATATTTTGGGTAACAACAGGGTCTACGTCGCGTAATATCCCTGAGCGGATTGGGGGTGTTACATGAGAGGCATCCATCATGCTGAGCAATTCGCACCCCGTGGTAGAGTCGACCAGGTGATCTATGCGGGGCAATGGATAGTGATATTTGGGACATGCATTATTTAAGTCTCGGAAATCCATGCATATTCTCCATTTTCCTTGACTTTTTCCTACCATGACAGCATTAGATAGCCACTCCGGAAACTGGATTTCCGTTATGTGTCCAGCTCGGAGGAGCTTGTCAACTTCTTCCCCAATGATTCTATCCATCTCCGGTCCAAAGTGGCTCCTCTTCTACTTTACCGGCCTTACAGTTAGGTTGATGTTTAATCTGTGCTCGGAAATGTTGGGCTTATCTCTACCAAGTCCTTGGCTGCAAATGTGAAGATGTCCACAAATTTTCTTAGCAAGTGAATCAGACTTTCCTTTAACCCATTATCCAACCGTCTTCCTACGCGAGTTTTTATTTCTCGCTTTCCTAGACTAACTCTATCTCCATCATCTCCTCATTAGGCTTGACACTCTCCTCTTGAGCCTCCTCTATCGCTCTTAACTTCTTATCCTTTTTTCGCTCTGGATTCAAGCTTCTCAGCTCGGGCATCCTTTTATTGCTTTGCACCCCATGTTTTACTGTTGTCTGGTAGCAAGACTGGGAAAAAATTGATCTCCAGCTACTTCCCCCACCTCGCTTCCTACAGGGAATTTCACTTTCATGTGGGAGGTAGATGCCACTGCCTTAAATTTGTTGAGCCCGGGATGCCCCAAAATGGCGTTATAGGCCGATTTAGTGTTGAATACTAAAAACCTGAGTGTCTTAACCTCCTGATGAGGTACCCGACCCAATGCTACCAGAAGTACCACCTTTCCTACTGGTTGTACCTCGGCTATACAAAACCCATAAAGTGCCGTATCCACCTTTCTCAATTCCACCTCGAGGTTCATTTGTTTGAAACAGTCATAAAATAGTATATCCATCGAGATTCCCATATCAATAAAGACCCTTTGCACGTCATAACCAGCAGTTTCTACTGTGATGACAAGTGTGTCGCTATGGGGCGCGTATACTGTTGTAGTTTGACGGACTAAATTGGATGACGGGCCCGCTACTTACAGAGGCGACCTCTTTAAACTGGCGATATTTAGCTTTTTGGGTGTGGTCTTTTTTGGCCTGATTGGAACTTTCATTGGTCGGTCCTCCTGATATCATATGAATCACTCATTTGTTAGTTGGGGGGGTAGAGGCCCCTCTAGGAGCCTCCCTTTTCATCCCTGTACCTACCTGGGGTACGAGCGGTTTCTTCCGACCTCCATTCCTTTGCTGGTACGTGAATTCCATTAGATGCCCTGCTCGGACCAGCCTCTCAATCTCATGTTTGAGATGTTTGCACTCGTCCGGGTATTGTCTTCTTAGGTTTGGACCGTTAAGGTATCGAGTATTACCGGTTTTGGTCCTTACTGGTTTCGGGACTCAACTTCAATACTTGTATCCGGACCGCTAACATTTCGGGTGAGTATCGGTCCCGGGTATTTCAGGTGGGTTCTCGGGTATCTTGGATCATTTTTTTTAAAAGAAAAAATATCCATTGTGGACGGGGGTTGAGGCGGGACCCACCAACCTGTGAGATAAAGAAATATCGAGAGTACAAGCGATCAATCCCAAATTAGGATAAAAAATGGGCCATAATCCGGATCCTAAATCTAAAGAATGAAGTGCCGACGGCCCACTAAAGAAATACAAGGTGCACCACTAAAGGCGTGGGCTAATGTGCGGACCGAATGAAAAAACATCACATCCGAATTATGACCAAAAGTGGGCCATAAACCGGATCCTAGAAACTAAAATGCCCGCAGCCCGCATGAAAATACAAGGTGCACCACTAAGAAAAGTGGGCTAATGTTCGGGCTCATAGCAATAAATCAAGCGGTCAGATATTACCTAAATCTAAAAGAAGGATAGCCAAGCTGGTCCATCCGAATAAGAGAGAGGAGAAAGGGAGGAGCAGTATCATATGTATAAGTCTGAACACTGAGGGACGACATGCCTAGGTCAGAGAGATAATCAGCCGGCCTGTTGCCCACCCGGAAAATGTGAGTGACTCTATACTGAATGTCTCGGAGAATGTGTGAGATACGCATAAGGGTGTGACGAACCTGCCAAGACCCCCGATGGCCATATGAAAGCAGGGTCACCATAGCAGCAGCATCAAGATCGATCCAAACATGTCTCGATCTCTGGGAAGCCAAAATCAGTCCAACAGCAAGTGCCTGGATCTCTACATCAAAGCTCAAAGAGGCCTGAAAAGAGGAGTGGAAAGCAAGGAGTAGCTCTTCGTGATGATCTCCAATCAGACCCCCATCATCAACAATCTGAGTATCTCTATCGAAGGAGCCATCCGTGTTCAGCTTGATCCTAGGGGTCTCGGGTTGAAGCCAAATCACCGGAACGGAGCGATGAGTCTGGGCGGGAGAGGGAGTAGCTCGCTGGAAACAGTCAGGAGGCGAGCACCCCGCCCAGAACTCTGAAGAAATAATCCCCGCAGCAGCTAGTAAAGAAACATGGCGCTCCACCTGCATAATAACATGAGAAGCAAGAAAAGTAACCTCCCTATGCTTTACACTATTCCTCTTCGTCCAGATGAACCAAAGAATCAGACAAGGAATAATGAAAGCTGCGTGCCTAAAGTGTGTGCCATGTGAGAAAAAACTCAGGAGATCAAAGATATTGTCTGTATGGGGAAAGGATAAATGAGTCCAAGCACCAAAATACTCCCACACGACACGACCCACGTCACTCTCCAAGAAAAGGTGGGCAAGGGTCTCGGATTGGTAGGAATGGGTAGGGTAAGGGTATAACATGAGCATCTGGAGGCCAAGGAAATGCCTCTCCTCCGTAAGACATCATCAATCGGGATCCGTCGCAGAAGAAGTCGCAAAATGAACACCGTTATCATAGGAGTGAGTAAGGTAGTCCAAATAGCCCCGAAAATGAGATTAGCCTGATCCCTCACCCTAATGTGGGACTAAGCTGACGACAATGAGAAGGCACCCGAAGATGTAAGTAAAACTGTCCTCAGTTAAAAAAATAAAATAAAATAAAAAGCAATGCAGAAAAGCAGAATACTCCCTGTAAAGAAAGTTGATGCTTGAGCTAACGCCTTTTAGAATCTGCACCAGAATAAATATACGAGGCACACAACAAAAGAAAATAAAATATACTCAAGAAGAAACTTAAGATGCCACCATTTAGCACGATTATTACACACGACAGAAAGTCAAAATACAAGAAGTCCGACATGGGTTATCAAAGAGAGAGGAATGAATCCACTTTTCATTTTCTCACGGTAAAATCTTCCATCCAGATAATTTTAGGTAGAGCTGGATCTGGTTGAGGTACAAATTCATTGAGTTTTTTTATTAGTTCTTCTGGTGTTGTTGCAACGACTATGATTCGTTTAGCACGCTCGGAAATAAAACCCTTTTCAGCAGAGTAGTCGATGAAAGATAGTAAACCATCAAAGAAACCATTGACATTAAGCAGACCTATTGGTTTTTGATGAACATTTAGCTGGGCTCTGGTAACCACATGAAAAAGTTCCTCAAGAGTGCCAAAACCACCGGGAAGGGTGATAAAGGCGCCATAATTATTTATCATGTGAGTTATGCGATCTTGCATATTTACAGATCTAAACTCATCTCCAATAGTTGACCCGGTGATTTTACTTTCAGCCAGAGGTTTTGGAATTATTCCCAACACTCTTACTCCTTCCATATAGGCAGAAGCAACAGCTCGTCCCATTAATCCTAGACTTCCTCCTCCATAAACTACATGAATGCATTTTTCTCCTAAGGTACGACCTAAGTTGTGGGCTGCTTCAGTAAAGCATGCCTCTTTTCCATAACTAGCTCCACCAAAAATGCAGATTGTGCTAAATTTTTTTGTTGAAGATGATGACTCCATTTTTGAAAAGAAATTTTTTAGAGAGAAAAAGAGAAAATTGCAAGTTTGAGGGATGAATAAAAGAAACAAGCTCAAAGTTTATTTATAGAAGAAAAAGAAGGTAAAAATTGTTTAACAAGTTTGTGATTGCGTTGATTGCGCTTCAACTACTCAATAGAATAATGAATGCATTTATCGCGTATCACATTTTTTTATTCAGAAAATCTCACCACACGACAAAAATAAAAGATACTTACGCGCATGTACAGTAGTTGTGATTGTGGCTCACATCTTCCTCTGATTTTACGTTCAGAAACGGCCTAAACGCCTTCTACGAGTCGGGGAGAAGCTTCCCATCCAATTTTCTTACAAATTGGCAAACAGGGTCTTTTAACGTCAGATTCCCAAGATGTTGTTCATATTCTGGTTTGAATTTATTCCACAAACATCGAATTCCGTAATGTACGAGTCCACTAGGATGCGTGTCAAGAGAAATTTCGATATCATCTAAATTCTCTTTATTCAGACCATCCTTAATGAATTGAATTTTATCTTCTCTGTTTGTAGATGGAATTCCTAAAGATCGACATTTCAAATTACAGTTCCATCTAACACATTTATAGCAAACGGCTATCATCTTTGCTCGTCGTTTCTTGGCATATGAACTTTTTCCATGCCCTGGTAAAAATCTAGTCGGTGTTTCTGTTAATTCACCTTCTTTTCTTACTTTGGCTTCAATTATGAATCTTATGTCAAAAGGTATGCTTTTATTCATAAGCAACCTCATCCTTTCAAGTCTCGTCTTATAAATCTTTAAAATGACATTTTTGCTCAGAAAGGGAAATATTTTTTCGATTTTATTCAGAGTTTCTTCCATGATAAAAAAAATAAAAAGAAAAAGGATAAAACATCTACAAATATCAGTTGTTGTGGGAAACTGAAAAATCCGACTTTAATAGTCACGGAGTACCATTATCCGCCACTTGACCAGACAAACACAATTGAGTACTAAGTTACTATGTCGAGAAATTTGTACCTATAAAAATAGTTTACGATGTAAGATTTCAAATATAACTTATAATTCCCCGGCAACAGCGCTAAAAGCTTGACACGTTCTTAGTGTAACTATCGCAAGTGCACGATATCGTATCAAGTAGTAAGTGGACTTTTTGAGTCCGGTTTATCGATCCCACGAGGAAGTTTGGTTATAATTTGAATTATACACTATTAGTCTATTTTTATAGATACTAAGATGAGTGAAACACACAAGTAAAGAGTTTGGTTTAATAATTGCTAAGAAAATACAATAATAGTTCTAATATTTTAAGGAAATAAAAAGATTGCAATAATAATAGATTGATTAATGATAAAATGAAATAGTTGGGATTACAAACTTAGTTCGTCATTAGTTATAGAAGATGTATAGGAGATCATAAGATGAATTTACTTATTATGTTGTGTAGATTCGATTTTCCTTAAAAAGACGGTTTCTCTTTCGAACTATAAAACGCCCCTTACATATTGAATCAATCCACTATATTTCTATGTTGATTGGCTTCAAGACATAGCATTAGGATTTATGAAAATAACTCAAAGAATCATCTAAGGTCTAGATGTATATTTCTATCCCCTAGAACAACTTAGAGGGAAGATCATTTGATCTAATCAAACATATTTTCTTTCGAAACATATGAAGACCATAAATATCGTCATTTATTGGCCAAATAAATTAAGATTGTTAAAACAATGAAAATCACACACAATAATAAGTAATTCACAATAGATCTTTATACAAACATAAATAACATGACTAACCTTGTTTATAATCCAACTAAAGGTAACTTAGCCCATGAAGGGTTTAATATACATAATACAAGCTTTGGTTGTCATTATTAGTTGAATCAAGAGAAAGAATTGATCCTCACTCCCTTAGTAGATAAAGGAGAAAGAAGCAATAAACTCTCTGAACAACATATGCTATACCACACTTACACAAATCACTCAAGAACACAAGTGTGTTCTTCACACAAAAAGAAAATATTACAAAAAGTGGAAAAATTATATGATCAATGATGAATGATGAAGGATCTAAGGGGTCTATTTATACACCTAAAGTCATCTAATAGCTCCAAAACTCCAGTATTATTACAATAGATCAGATCAATGCCAGCCATCCTCTCAATAATACACAAAAAGTATAAAAAATTAGACAAATTATCACAATCTGTCAAGAGTTACGGCCGTAACATTTAGGAGTTACGGCCGTAACTTGGATGACTTACGGCCGTAACATTCAGTAGTTACGGCCGTAACTTGACTTCGTCAATTTGCTCACTGGTGGCTTTGAGAGTTACGTTTTCAGCCCAGAATTTCTCAAACTTTGCGTTTTTGCCCCAAATCTTCTTCGGATGATAACTTTTGATATATAACTCTGATTTTGAATCCGAAAAGACTGCCGAATTCGTCTCGGAAAGCCCTACAACATGAATATATCAAAATTCAACAAAGAGAACATTTAATAAACATGTTATTTCTTGAGTAAATCCGTTATTCAATCCGATTAAGACTAAATTTACATCACCATCCGATAAAAATAAAATTATTAAAAACTAATTAATTAAAAACAAAAAACAAGTAGACTAGCTCAATTATGGGTGAAATTTATCGATACAAACCATGAATAAGTGTATAAAACCGACACTTATCAGGTAGCATCATGTGTTGGCCATGCATTTAATCTAGATACTGGAGAATATTAGAACTTGCATAAAATTATTTTTCATAAACAAAGTATTTATGGCATAGTGAGGGTAAGATTTTTAAAGTGGTGTTTTGAATTTTTAAATATTTTCAAAACTTACAACTTGACATTATCTTGAGAAATGGTCACGTACTCAATGGAAAAATATACTTTCGGTCAAACTTTGGTAAAGAGGAAAGACCTTAGCCTTTGTATTTGGATTCTAAGTAAAATCTCTGAAAGTTTCCAGTTAGAGACAGCGTCTTTGGAATTTAAAAAAAATTAGAAATAGTTTACATTATTCAAAATTTGGTTTTTAAAGTCGAGGTGTTAAATAAAATTTTCCTTTCTAGTAAAGAGAATAATATTTGCAAGTTTTGGGCCAAATGTAACTCGCCTTCTTTTTCAAGGGTTTTGTTTTCATAAAGTGCAGACGTAGTATCAATATTATTACGTAGGGAGGTAACACTAGAGTTCATAGATCGTGTGGTGGTGCGAATGCCCAGTCATGCTGCTTATGTGCATAATATTCTTATCCTCATTGGAAGATTTGAATTTGGGTCCTAAGTTTTGTGCTCTACGATTTCTAGTTGTACCGTAACCCATATGATGTGTTTTTCGTGTTAAATGAGAATGCTCATATTTATGTGGAGTACGCATATGATAGCGTTTCGCGAACTTTCCCTATTTATGCTGTCATTTTCTTTCATAACCCGTTCCAAGAACTGCCGGTTAAATTTACTAATTAGTAGAATGTTACGACCGTTAGATACTGAGTGCTACGGCCATAATGTAACACCCCCAAAACCATCCGGGATGTTACAGCGCCGTGGGTCCTGCGCCAGAACCCACCAGGCTAAAAACCGTTTACAAAACCAATTCAAAAACGCCAAAAGGCCGATGACGGTAATATTTTAAATACTCAAATATTTTCAAAAGAATAATTTTGAAATACCGTCATAAAATACCATTTGAAAATACAAGGCGAAGTGCCAAATCTCGATAGTTCAAAATGTACGTTAAGACGCCGCTTAAACGTACCGATAAAATAGTTTAGGAAAAGACTTAACGAAATAACCCAAGTTCGCAAAGTGCCAAAAAGCCCTTTTTAAAATACACACACGCAGCGGATAAAGATACCGAAAAGCCATTTTGAAATATACACACGCAGCGGATAAATACAGTTCAAAATACACATTTGCAGTGGAAATGAGTAACCGGAAAAGAAATACTCGATACTCCAAAACATGCCACCGCCAGTATCACATCGGGAAGCTCATCCCTTCACGACCGCTACTAGCTCGATCTCCGAGTACCTAAAAATAAAGCCCACGACGGGGTCAGCCACAATACTCGACAATGATATCGATCACATCATTATAAATAATTACATACCAATGTAGTAATACTGTAAGAATACTACCAACGAAATCTTACCGTCATAACCTTACCAATCCATGGCCATTCATAACAAATCAATCCTTACCATAATCCCTATTTCGCATTCTCAAATGACGAAATGAACTCAACAACAATTATCTGTACTGAATTCCAAAAACACCAACAATCCTCAAAACATCATCATAACTCATAAGTGCGGAAATAATCCAATCTGTGCCAAATCGTCCGTCGGATTACACAATCAAATATCAATATGTATAAACCAATAATACACAACATATACGTAGATCAACTACCACATGATAATGATAACGAATCCGAAACATCGACGTATACCAATGCTCATACGATCAATAACAATGACCAACCAATACATCACTGGGAATATCATCGACATGATAGCTCCAATATGACTAACGAAGGATCAACGATGACTGAGAGTACCCTCAACAAGTTAAACTCCAAACACGATCAACAAAGGATCAACTATAACCGAGAATACCCTCAACAAGGTAGACTCCAAATGATCAACAATAATGGATCTCAAGAAATAACTCGATCGGTATCGAACATACCCCTCGGGCGTATGAACAACGATCGCAAACCGTCGAACATATCCAATCAAACATGGTCTATGAGCGATCAAAAATTATGCGGCTCAAAGATGGACATCACAAGACGCCCGATCCGGAAATGTGTCCGTGCACATGTCCACCCGTATACGGAATCCGAAATATCGTGGGACAATGTACCTAATTAGCCTCACGAAACTACGTCCGTGTGCACGATCCAATGCGGAATAATATCCGCCAATGACTATATATGCCTGGCTAAAAATCCTACACAATAACCAATCGGAACGCAGATATGATTCCGGATATGTCACGATACAACATGACAACGAAACTCAAAGGATAACACATCCAATACAAATCATACGACTCACCAAGTGAACGATGACACACGAATAATGAAAGATCGACACGACCAACAATATTCAAAACAACCATCCTGGGATCAAAATCCCTAAGGACCGATTAACACGAGCAACTCATCCAATACTATGGACGATCAAAGTTGTATGGCTCAAAAGATGGACATCACAGTACGCCCGATCCGGAAATGTGTCCGTGCACATGTCCGCCCCGTATATGGAATCCAGAATATACGTAGGACAATGTACCTAATTAGCCTCACGAAACTACGTCCCGTGTGCACAGTTCAATGCGGAATAATATCCGCCAATGACTATATATGCCTGGCTAAAAATCCTACACAATAACCAATCGGAACGCAGATATGATTCCAGATATGTCACGATGCAACATGACAACGAAACTCAAGAATTACATATCCAATAAGGATCAAAAGACTCACCGAAGTGAAACAACAGACTGACAGTGGAAAGTCGACATGACTAATCAATATTCAAGACAATAATCCTGGGATAATCATCCCCGACAAATAATCAACACGATCAATGATCTCCATACAATCAGCCCTGGGATCATCATCCCTCAGCGAAGTAATCAATACGAATCCCATCATACGAAACATCAACGTACAACATATATACAATAATTCCTCAAAACAATTATCCTCATAACTGAACAATACTGTAATTACCTCAAGCCGAAGACAAAATCCTTTCCACGAACCAACATCCCTGAACGAATGCACAGTTATACGAATAATCTCAAATAAGGTACCATCCATTCAATACCAATAAATCTTTATCCCGATACTTATGTCATTGTGATAATTATCCTCGATATCCGATATACTATACCCTTGACCAAAGATAACTCACGTATTCCTTGAACACAATTCAATCATATACCTTATGATTTAATACAAACCAGAGCACGATATACAACTCATTAACCGACAACTTACCTTTCTAACAACATTGCTATGCGAATTATAAATGAAATGAAAACGAAACCATTCATCAAATATTATAAACTGAACAAGTATAAACTTGCCTCGATACCGATACCACGAAGTCACATTACCAATATCCATTGCCTTCGTCTCCGAGCTCCTCAGCCCTGACCAAAAGCAACATACGAATTCTTCAACCTTGACCGCAACACCACGACCATAATCAACGCTCAATTATCGCGACCTAATGCAATAATCAAATGACAACACATCCGATAATAATCAATAACCGGTATAACCAACCAATCAAACTCAGCGGCTCATTAATACCTCGATCATTAACAAAACCGAACAATACAACTCAAGCAATTACGAACTCATATCAACAATACAAGCCAAATCCGATAAATCATAATTATCAATCAATAACCGATCAATAAACCCAATGGTTCCACAATATCTCGATTAAACACGGTCTTAAACAATCCATTCAAACCATCACGAATTCATAATCACAACACGAAAATACTACACTGTCGCCTACTTAGCGCACGTTAAACGCATAACGTAGCGTGCGCTAAGTTATTCCCGTTAAGGTGCGCTAGCTTGATAAGCTTAGCGTGCGCTAATCTGCCTGATTGCATGCATTCCAAACATCAACTAACACTTTGCGACTACAAATCCGAATGAAAAGGAAATCATACTCCAAGATTAACAATAACTTTTCCAAATTCAATCTCGTTATCATACTCGAAATCATATTCGTAGTCTTACACGAATATTATACCAAAACACATGACTTAGTTCTAGATATGAATATCCCATATTCATATCCAAAACACCAACACCTCCTATATCATAATCATCATATCATATCGTATAATTCAAGAGTTCTTCAAGAACATGAAATATCCGAAATCAAGTTCAAAACGACATAATCCGATGTATATATCATCATGCGAAGAGGATATCAATAACAACAACCAAACCTAATCCGATAACAAGAACCATATCATACTCAATCCGAAATTCCACCTCATATCATGATTCATACGAAATTAATATAATCCAGAAATCCATCTAGAATCGAGTTAAACGAATCATCATCCTTAAAGTATGAAGAATCTTAATTAATATCTGAAAACTCATATCACAAATTCAATAATTCTCGTATAATATCGTTACATGATAATCCAACATGCTCCTTCACAAGTAATCATCCAAGAAAAACGAACCAACATCAAAGGGATATGAGAATTACCTTGTATGGATGAACCAAGAAGAAGAACCATTGAACTCTATTCCAAAAATCATCAATAACCTCAAGAACAAAGCTTGAATCCATGCTTTCCATCTTAATCTTGATAAAGAGGATCATCTCTCAGTGTTTCGGACCTCATGTACCTCTCAGGGCTCTCTCTATCGAGTGAAAGGAAATAAGTGGACGAAATGCTTCATAACACCCTCCTGTCCCTTTTTATAATATTCATTATTAGCGTGCGCTAACATCTCATGTTTAGCGTGCGCTACCGCATTAGCGTGCGCTAACTGACTTAGTTAGCGTGCGCTATCGAAGTCCAGTGGCTACTGCCTTGCTTCGTAAACTAGCTTACGTACGTAATGCCCATGCATTAACGTACGTAAAACATCCTGCTTAGCGTACGCAATTCATTGCATCTAGCGTGCGCTAATATCAGTTGACTTGCTACGGTCTACGTACCGCATGTGCCTCCACATGCCGATCTGACGAGGATAAGATTCCTTTTGACCGATCTACAATTAGCGTGCGCTAAGCCTCATGCTTTAGCGTGCGCTAATACTTCAGGACAACAACCGTTGACTGACCAGAACGTGCGCCGAAAACAGCTGGGTCCACACGCAGATTCCTTCCGATCTGACTGCATTTAGCGTGCGCTACATTATGCCTCTAGCGTGCGCTAACCATGAACGATAGCGTGCGCTATGCTTGAACATTAGCGCGCGCTAATCAGGTTATACTTAGCCATTTTCCAACTCTCCTCGTCCGTCTCGACATACCAAATACGAACATCGCATACCGAATACATGTACTTGAATCCAAAAATATTCTCATATGGTATACGATATCCAAAAGTACGATAACTGATACGATATCCTTAAAATAATTGTCGAACCACTACGGCAGGTTATACGAGTACAAATACAATTGTCTCGGTTCTCAATTTATTTTATCTATCTTGTATAGACACCAAGCCATCCGGTATATCTTAGATAAAATAACGCGAAAAATTCATCTTGAAAATTCGGGTATTACATACTACCCCCTTAAAATAAGTTTCGTCCTCGAAACTTGCAACTACCACCAACGGATAAATCCAAAACTTTCCAACTCATCCCAAAATAATCATGTGTCGCCACAAGCGAATAACCAAACCAATATACTTACAGGTGCGTGAAGCCGATGATCTCCCGTGATACTAGCACACGACTCCCACACGAAGTCTCAAAACAATACCAACACACGCCAATATCACAAATAGCAGTTTGAAAAGATCTCAAAAATTTTGGAAACTCCAAAAATCGATTCGACTCAAAAGTCAGAAAAACTCATTTTCAAAAATCACGCTACTACCGCACGGTAGAGCCACATAACACACACGCCTGGGTTTCACAAAACCCAAGCTCTGATACCATCTTCTGTAACACCCCCGAAACCATCCGGGATGTTACAGTGCCGTGGGTCCTGCGCCAGAACCCACCAGGCTAAAAACCGTTTACAAAACCAATTCAAAAACGCCAAAAGGCCGATGACGGTAATATTTTAAATACTCAAATATTTTCAAAAGAATAATTTTGAAATACCGTCATAAAATACCATTTGAAAATACAAGGCGAAGTGCCAAATCTCGATAGTTCAAAATGTACGTTAAGACGCCGCTTAAACGTACCGATAAAATAGTTTAGGAAAAGACTTAACGAAATAACCCAAGTTCGCAAAGTGCCAAAAGCCCTTTTTAAAATACACACACGCAATGGATAAAGATACCGAAAAGCCATTTTGAAATATACACACGCAACGGATAAATACGATTCAAAATACACATTTGCGGTGGAAATGAGTAAGGAAAAGAAATACTCGATACTCCAAAACATGCCACCGCCGATCACATCGGGAAGCTCATCCCTTCACGACCGCTACTAGCTCGATCTCCGAGTACCTAAAAATAAAGCCCACGACGGGGTCAGCCACAATACTCGACAATGATATCGATCACATCATTATAAATAATTACATACCAATGTAGTAATACTGTAAGAATACTACCAACGAAATCTTACCGTCATAACCTTACCAATCCATGGCCATTCATAACAAATCAATCCTTACCATAATCCCTATTTCGCATTCTCAAATGACGAAATGAACTCAACAACAATTATCTGTACTGAATTCCAAAAACACCAACAATCCTCAAAACATCATCATAACTCATAAGTGCGGAAATAATCCAATCTGTGCCAAATCATCGTCTCGGATTACACAATCAAATATCAATATGTATAAACCAATAATACACAACATATCGTAGATCAACTACCACATGATAATGATAACGAATCCCGAAACATCGACGATACATCAATGCTCATACGATCAATAACAATGACCAACCAATACATCATGGGAATATCATCGACATGATAGCTCGAATATGACTAACGAAGGATCAACGATGGTCGAGAGTACCCTCAACAAGTAAAACTCCAAACACGATCAACAAAGGATCAACTATAACCGAGAATACCCTCAACAAGGAAGACACCAAAAGATCAACAAAAATGGATCTCAAGAAATAACTCGATTGTCGAACATACCCTCGGGCGTATGAACAACGATCGCAAACCGTCGAACATATCCAATCAAACATGGTCTATGAGCGATCAAAAATTATACGGCTCAAAGATGGACATCACAGTACGCCCGATCCGGAAATGTGTCCGTGCACATGTCCACCCCGTATACGGAATCCAGAAATATACGTGGGACAATGTACCTAATTAGCCTCACGAAACTACGTCCCGTGTGCACAGTCCAATGCGGAATAATATCCGCCAATGACTATATATGCATGGCTAAAAATCCTACACAAGAACCAATCGGAACGCAGATATGATTCCGGAGATGTCACGATACAACATGACAACGAAACTCAAAGGATAACACATCCAATACAAATCATACGACTCACCAAGTGAGCGATGACACACGAATAATGAAAGATCGACACGACCAACAATATTCAAAACAACCATCCCGGGATCAAAATCCTAAGGACCGATTAACACGAGCAACTCATCCAATACTATGGACGATCAAAGTTGTATGGCTCAAAGATGGACATCACGACGCCCGATCCGGAAATGTGTCCGTGCACATGTCCGCCCGTATATGGAATCCAGAATATACGTAGGACAATGTACCTAATTAGCCTCACGAAACTACGTCCGTGTGCGGTTCAATGCGGAATAATATCCGCCAATGACTATATATGCACGGCTAAAAATCCTACACAATAACCAATCGGAGCGCAGATATGATTCCGGATATGTCACGATGCAACATGACAACGAAACTCAAGAATTACATATCGATAAGGATCAAAAGACTCACCGAAGTGAAACAACAGATCGGTGGAAAGTCGACATGACTAATCAATATTCAAGACAATAATCAGGATAATCATCCCGACAAATAATCAACACGATCAATGATCTCCATACAATCAGCCACGGGATCATCATCCCTCGTGAAGTAATCAATACGAATCCCATCATACGAAACATCAACGTACAACATATATACAATAATTCCTCAAAACAATTATCCTCATAACTGAACAATACCGTAATTACCTCAAGCCGAAGACAAAATCCTTTCCACGAACCAACATCCCCGAGCGAATGCACGGTTATACGAATAATCTCAAATAAGGTACCATCCATTCAATACCAATAAATCTTTATCCCGATACTTATGTCATTGTGATAATTATCCTCGATATCCGATATACTATACCCTTGACCAAAGATAACTCACGTATTCCTTGAACACAATTCAATCATATACCTTATGATTTAATACAAACCAGAACGATATACAACTCATTAACCGACAACTTACCTTTCTAACAACATTGCTATGCGAATTATAAATGAAATGAAAACGAAACCATTCATCAAATATTATAAATGAACAAGTATAAACTTGCCTCGATACCGATACCACGAAGTACATTGCAATATCCATTGCCTTCGTCTCCGAGCTCCTCGTACGACCAAAAGCAACATACGAATTCTTCAACCTTGACCGCAACACCACGACCATAATCAACGCTCAATTATCGCGACCTAATGCAATAATCAAATGACAACACATCCGATAATAATCAATAACCGGTATAACCAACCAATCAAACTCGGTGACTCATTAATACCTCGATCATTAACAAAACCGAACAATACAACTCAAGCAATTACGAACTCATATCAACAATACAAGCCGAAATCCGATAAATCATAATTATCAATCAATAACCGATCAATAAACCCAATGGTTCCACAATATCTCGATTAAACACGGTCTTAAACAATCGATTCAAACCATCACGAATTCATAATCACAACACGAAAATACTACCTGTCTGCCTACTTAGCGCACGTTAAACGCATAACGTAGCGTGCGCTAAGTTATTCCCGTTAGGTGCGCTAGCTTGATAAGCTTAGCGTGCGCTAATCTTGCCGCGATTGCATGCATTCCAAACATCAACTAACACTTTGCGACTACAAATCCGAATGAAAAGGAAATCATACTCCAAGATTAACAATAACTTTTCCAAATTCAATCTCGTTATCATACTCGAAATCATATTCGTAGTCTTACACGAATATTATACCAAAACACATGACTTAGTTCTAGATATGAATATCCCATATTCATATCCAAAACACCAACACCTCCTATATCATAATCATCATATCATATCGTATAATTCAAGAGTTCTTCAAGAACATGAAATATCCGAAATCAAGTTCAAAACGACATAATCCGATGTATATATCATCATGCGAAGAGGATATCAATAACAACAACCAAACCTAATCCGATAACAAGAACCATATCATACTCAATCCGAAATTCCACCTCATATCATGATTCATACGAAATTAATATAATCCAGAAATCCATCTAGAATCGAGTTAAACGAATCATCATCCTTAAAGTATGAAGAATCTTAATTAATATCTGAAAACTCATATCACAAATTCAATAATTCTCGTATAATATCGTTACATGATAATCCAACATGCTCCTTCACAAGTAATCATCCAAGAAAAACGAACCAACATCAAAGGGATATGAGAATTACCTTGTATGGATGAACCAAGAAGAAGAACCATTGAACTCTATTCCAAAATCATCAATAACCTCAAGAACAAAGCTTGAATCCATGCTTTCCATCTTAATCTTGATAAAGAGGATCATCTCTCAGTGTTTCTGGACCTCATGTACCTCTCAGGGCTCTCTCTATCGAGTGAAAGGAAATAAGTGGACGAAATGCTTCATAACACCCTCCTGTCCCTTTTTATAATATTCATTATTAGCGTGCGCTAACATCTCATGTTTAGCGTGCGCTACCGCATTAGCGTGCGCTAACTGACTTAGTTAGCGTGCGCTATCGAAGTCCAGTGGCTACTGCCTTGCTTCGTAAACTAGCTTACGTACGTAATGCCCATGCATTAACGTACGTAAAACATCCTGCTTAGCGTACGCAATTCATTGCATCTAGCGTGCGCTAATATCAGTTGACTTGCTACAGTCTACGTACCGCATGTGCCTCCACATGCCGATCTGACGAGGATAAGATTCCTTTTGACCGATCTACAATTAGCGTGCGCTAAGCCTCATGCTTTAGCGTGCGCTAATACTTCAGGACAACAACCGTTGGCCCGACTTAACGTCTTGCCAAAGCAGCTGGGTCCACACGCAGATTCCTTCCGATCTGACTGCATTTAGCGTGCGCTACATTATGCCTCTAGCGTGCGCTAACCATGAACGATAGCGTGCGCTATGCTTGAACATTAGCGCGCGCTAATCAGGTTATACTTAGCCATTTTCCAACTCTCCTCGTCCGTCTCGACATACTAAATACGAACATACTGCATACTGAATACATGTACTGAATCCAAAAAATATTCTCATATGGTATACCTGATATCCAAAAGTACGATAACCTGATACACGATATCCTTAAAATAATTGTCGAACCACTACGACAGTTATACGAGTACAAATACAGCTGTCTCAGTTCTCAATTTATTTTATCTATACTGTATAGACACCAAGCCATCCAGTATATCTTAGATAAAATAACGCGAAAAATTCATACTGAAAATTCGGGTATTACACATAAGTCTTCTCCCATTGTTGATGCAACTTCAGCATTTTGTTATGTGTTTTATGTGGATATTTGTGGTGTTATTATGTGATTGCGTGTTTGCGGTGCTGAATGGCATTATATATTTTAACATGTCGAACCTAGCTGATGTGGACTTGGTGATGTGGTTCGTACTACAACAATTCATGCTTCCGTGATACCATGATCGGACGATATCCTACGAGATCTCTTCGATGATTGAACATGTTGGCGAGCCGAAGAAGCTAAAGACATTGGCAAAATTTTCAGGTGGTATAGGAACTAAGATTCCCAAAGACTCGAGTAGCTCGAACGCATCACTTTCTTAGTTAGGTGTAAGTGCTAAGAGTTCCAAGCCAGTGCTGGTGACTTCTCGTAAGCTGGTTAAATGATTCAACTGCGATGTTCCATGCCATGATCGCTCAAATTGTCCATCGCCGCCAGTGACTTGTTACAAATGCGGGCTCGAGGTGTTAGATTGGTACCGCCACTAGAAGGGGAGTTGAATACTGCGGATTAGAGTTTTGAATTCTTTTTGTGTGGAAGCAGATAATCGGAGGAATAAACAAAGATCGTAAAAGAAAAGACACAAGAATTTGTTCGAGAGGTTCGGCTATCAATGAAGCCTACATCCCCTACCCAGTGTATCGACTAGGACTTTTCTTCAATACTGAATGCACTTTGTAGTTTAGTGCAAACTCTATTACAACAGCACTTTCAAGCTTAGTGCTGAACTTCAGTTGCTTGATTTCCTGGCTCAAGACTAACCTTACTATCTTGCTTTACGAGTACAAGATAAACTCTCACAAATACAATGATGCTTGCGAGTACAGTTACTCGTCTTACAGTAAAGTTTCACACAGAGATACAATAATGTGTATATAGAAATGTAGAACAATTCTTCTCGTATCAAATAAAGAATGTGTATATCTCAGAGTGATTTGCTTGGTAAGCTCAGATGAAAGTATATATATGCTTGATAGTAATTATGTGTATCTCAACACCTTGAAGTATTTCTATTTATAGCACTTGGAGGCCATTTTCCCGTTAGAATAGTAGGCCTGAATTACGTACGTTAGGTAACCTTTGTTATGTACGTAAGACCTATAACGTACGTTACATCCTACATGTAACGGCCATAATGATGCACTAGAAAATGGGCAGTAGATTCTGTCTTCACTGTTACGTACATTATGCTTCCATGCATTACGTACGTTATGCTTGGTCTTCATATCTGTTGGATGGGATGATGTCATGGATGATGTCACTATGTGGAAAATCAAGGGTTAGCACATCAATTCAAATTCAAAGCTGATAACGTATGTTATGGATGCAGATTTACGTACGTTATAATATATAACCGTTTCAAAGACTTTGACAATCTAGGAACTTTATCAACGGTTAGAAATCAATTGTTACGTACGTTATGTAACGTAGGGTACGTACGTTATGAGTGCTCAATTTTAACAAATATGTTACAATATATGATTTAAAATAACGATATTAAAATGTGTGATGAGATAATAATTATTTTGCTAAAAAGAGCATCATCAAAATATGTATCAAAAAATATTGTTTCAACAATCTCCCCCTTTTTGATGATGACAAAATAATTATGAAAATATGGTTGAACTAATAAAAATTAGGTAAATATATATAAGTAAGTTACAAAAACTCTCCGTGAGGGTAACTCCCCCTGATAATTTCATAGAATATGAATACCATTTTGTAATGGTTCAACCATAGTTCTCCCCCTTTTTGTCATTAACAAAAAGTGAGGGAATGATAATCTGCAAAACTGTTCTCAAAAGCATGGTTAGGAAAAGATATAATTCATAGCAGGTGAATTATCCAACAGTTAAGAGCATTAAATATAACCAATCATCCAAGAAAAAAACAAAATAAAGAAAAATAAAATTGCAAGTTTTAAAAACTGAATGATATGTTTGGTCGGAATAAAGGATTGTCATCAAAGTGGAGAATAGAGCTAGTCAATGTCTGTCTGAGAGGTGTGAGGCAGAAGAGCAATCCCAAAGTGAGTGCACAGATTCTCTAACATTGTCTCTAACCTTTGAACTCGTTGTTCTAATGCACCGACTCTAGCTTGGAGCAAAAAGGAGGAGGAGGAAGAACTTGGCCGATTCACACGAGATGGACCTGCCTGAGATGAAGGAATGTGAAGACGAGATCGCTCATCCTGAGTACCTCTAGAGAAAATGCGATCCTACAGACGAGGCAAGGCACTCCCATCTGCAAGAGAGTCTCCATCCCTTAAATAAGAAAAATAGACCCACCTGCGGTTCTTGGTCTGCACATACTTCATAGTACGGATGGTTCCTTCGTGAACCATGCTCCCTTTTGGAATATCCAATTTGTGCAACCCTGAAAAATCAATTGCGGCATCCTCAAATATACCTGTCAAAATAGAGCCAAAAGGCATCCCAGATTTTATTTGCCTATATTTACAGACATATCCCTTTTATGAAGGATTGAGCCTTTCTCAACGAACCATTTCATCATTACTCTAGCAAAATTTAGTTGATGGTCGTTCAGAACATGATAGATAATTTCCATATCTATGTTAATGAGCCTTTGCTGTGCATTTACTTTCGGCATTAAGGAACGGGTTATGGCATCATGAAGTAGTCGAATGTTTAGGCCAAAATCATTGTTCTCAAACTTGTCCGAGCTAACATCTATCATAGCATGAGATTGCAGATAATCACATACGACTTGCTCATTAAGGTTATCATTCAATTCTTCATCAGACGAGTCATTTTCCGAGACAAAGTTGCCATTACACACAAATCTTTCGTTTTGAAGGCCAAAAAGTTCAGACAACTTAGAGGCATCAAATATCCCAGGCTTTCCACGAACCAAAGAATTAATAACCACAAGACCATCATCATTAAAACTTGTTGAGAAATTGACATAAAATTCTCGAACTAATTTCTCCTATATTGGTCGACAAAAACTGACACATTTAGTAATTTCGAGCATGTCAAAGAAATCATCCAAAAGTATTCCAATACCATTCAGTGAATCAAAATCAAAATGATGACTGGAGGTTGCCTCTTCATCAATCAAGGTTTCATTGAAGATTTTTTTAGCCTAGGGATTAACAAAATAGTTCGATTCAGGGGGTTTTGATGTTGAATCTCCCCGTCTCTTCTTGTTATGGCGAGTGTTAGTCATGAATGCTGAAGATTTTGGAGGAAATCGCGATGAACTTTGGTGAAGATGAATGAAATCGGCGGTTTTGATGTGGAAGGTCGCTGGGGGGCGGTTTTGAGTTTTAGGGATTGTGAGAGAAGAGAAAGGGGAACAAACGGGTTTTAATATTTTGGGTATGGCATATTACGTACGTTAAAGGGTATAAATGCCATAAAGATGTGCGTGTTACGGGCGTTACTAGGGTAAATAACATACGTAAGGGAGGCTCCAGAGCTTACTGCCTGCTTCTGGAATATTATTATGTACGTAGTGTACTGCTCGTAACAAACGTTATGACCTTTAACATGCGCTTTCTGATGATATAACGGCCGTAATATAGAGTCCAGAACTCACTGTCCGAAAACCGTCTTTTCATTACATACGTAAGCCGACATCCATAACGTATGTAAGTTTGTCCAAATGAATAGTACCATTTTTCTGATGATATCCTCTGTTTCCATGACCATTTTTGATATTGATATGATGAATATGCAAAATTTAAAATTGATCAACATGTCCCATTCCTAAATTTATTCGAATAAAGTTGAAAGCATCTTCGGATAATGGTTTTGTAAAAATATCTCCAATTGTTCATTAGTACCAACAAATTGGAGATGCATATTTCCGTTTTGGACATGGTCACGGATAAAATGATGGCGAATTTCAATGTGTTTAGTCCTACTATGCAAAATGGGATTTTTACTCAAATTTATGGCACTTGTATTGTCACAAAAAATTGGAGTATTTTTAAGCTCAATGCCATAATCTAGTAATTGATTTTCAATCCATAAAAAACCTGTGCACATGCACTCCCCGCAGCTACATATTCAGCTTCAGCCGTGGAAGTAGCTACACTGGTTTGTTTCTTACTGCCCCATGAAATTAGACACGCACTCATGAAATGACAAGTACCACTGGTACTCTTTCTATCAATTTTGCACCCACCAAAATCTGCATCATTATATGTAAAAAGTTCAAAATTGATGCTCGATGGATACCACAGACCTAAACCAGCAGTACCTTAAATATCGAAAAATGCATTTGTAAGCAATAAGATGAGATTATTTCGGATTGGCTTGACATCTAGCACAAAGACAAGTAGCAAACATAATATCTGGCCTAGAAGCAGTTAAATATGTGGGGTACAAGATCGGATATTGCACCGTGTTGCAGAAGCGTAAAATAAAATGCGGAAATTAAATGACGCATGGATTTTATAGAGGTTCGGCTATAAACGAACCTACGTCCTCTCTCGATATCATTTTCTATAGGTTCAAGATAAAAACCTCTGCACCTCGTACTTGTCTTTGTGTCGGTCCAAGTTAAACCGTTTTCCTTTTCGTAGGACAAGGAATCAACCTCTCTATCTTTCTGTCGGTACTAGATAAACCTCACGAAGATATCGATTGCGATTCTAATAATGCCGGATCCTTGATACTAATAACACCGAATCCAATCGTATCTTTTATTTTACCACTCATCTATGATTTTGTGTATAACACTCAATCACTCAATGTAAGCTCAATATTACAACAACAATAATATCAATATGAATACCAGATGATTTCGTATGCTTGAAGTTGTTATACTTGAAACAATACGATAGAATGGTATTTATAGGCTCCATCATCAAACTAGCCATTACCTGCCAGATCCATCATGACGTACGCTATCTCCTCCATATTACGTACGGAAGCTTGATTACGTACGTTAACCTTGACAGGTTACGTACGTAAGCCTCTTCACAAATCAGTCCAGGGAGTTTCGTCATTTTGGTTACGTACGTGAATCATACCATCTATTACGTACGTTAAGGCTTATGTCATTGCTGACGTCATATATCCGTTGCATGCTTTTTTGACTTTGACTCCTCCAACGTTCACTTGGTTTGAACATATGTTACGTACGTTAATAACACTCTGTTACGTACGTAATATTCAATCATTTACGTACGTTATGCACTCCTGTTTACGTACGTTAGCTACGTCCAGAATGCCTTTTTGTAACTTCGTTTTCTTCGATTCTTTGCTTCGCCTCTTCGTTGTTTTATTTTGTTTATCGACTTTAATCATCAAAACACTTTTAATTTATGTATGGAACAAAATGTTCCAACAATCTCCCCCTTTTTGATGATTACAAAACAAAACTTCGTCCATGGGATTTACCTGCAAAAATACAAATATATGTATATGTGTACAGACCAAAGTTTTCGACTTTGTCCGTTTCGTTAGTTCTTCTCCCATTTATTTTTCGACTCCTTTTTCGTTTCTCCTTTTCTTTTCTCATTTTCAAATTTTTCATCGTCTTTTTCGACTCCTTTTTATTTTTCAACTCCTTCGTTTTTCCAATTCTTTTTGTATGCTTTCGATTTTCTTCGATTTTTCTCCCTCTTTCAAGGTTAATACCATTTTCGACTTATTTCTACATTCTCCTATCTCTCCCCCATTTTGTATTCATCAAAAAGTGCAATAGAATACCAATTGAATAAAAATATGCAATAAATGTAAAATATGCACGATACTAATTTATGATACATAAATGCATAAAAAAACTCCCCCTGAAAATCTTATCTCCCATTTTAAAAAATTATACTCCCCCTGAGTAAAATATCAAAAATTAATTTTTGGGGACCCAACCGATAGTTGGTTTTTGTTTGGAAACATAAACGATATTTGAAATAATTGTTCCTTTAGGAACCCAAATTTTCTTAACTTTAATCGTTTGTCGTGGGCTTTTACAGTTTGAAATATGATGCCCAAGTTTTAAACATTTTTCACATCGGGGTATATTGAAATTTAAGTTCGTTTTTAGAACGTGATTTGAATCCCAACCCTTCTTTATTTAAAGTAAATTTCTGAACACCAAGCATAGTTTCAAATTTCTTGTTCCCGAGAGAAAATTTCTTCGTTAAATCTTTAAGCTCGGTTTGAATTTTAGCAAGATCATCCTTCAAAATATTTTCATTTTCGATGCAATTCGAAAGATCGATTTCGACAAATTTTCCCTTCTCGATAATTTTGGAATTTTCATTTTCCAAAGATTTAATTTTAGACTTAAGGGATTTGATTTCGGATAAAGCGTTTTGAAAGTCCATGTGCAATAATTCAAATGCATCAAAAAGTTCATCACGGGAGGATGTACTTACTTAACTTTCGACATCGCTGTCGTCGAACGAACTTCGGGCCATGACAGCGAGATTATTTTGATCGATAAATTCGTCATCTTCGTCTTCATCGCTCCATGTTGCCACGAGGACCTCCTTTTTGGGTTTAGCACGGCAATGTTTAGCGAAGTGGCCTGGTTTTCCACATTATCGACAAAAATTTATTAATATTCTTTGCATAATATGCCGCTTCTTCGTCGCTTTCTTCCATCGGGATTTCTTCTTTCTTTCTCGATATCTTAGCCTTCATGGCTAACGACTGTTCCTTCGGTTTCGGCTTGACACTTCGTAATTTTAACACGATCTCATAATTAATTAGCGAACCAACGAGTGCGCTAAAATCAAGCGTGTTGATATTTTCAGATTCCATAATCGCAGTCACTGTGCCGTCCCATTCGCTAGGTAGTGATCGTAATATTTTCTTGACTTTTTCACTCTAGACAATGGTTTTCCGAACGAAGGAAGTCCATTAGTGATAACCGAGAATCGGTCGAGCATATTGGTGATGAACTCGTCACCTTTCATCATAAATAACTCGTATATTGATTTTCATCTCTTTGACTTGAGTTGTCCCTTCGTGTATGATTTCGAGAATTTTCCATATTTCTTTCGCACTCTCACACGATGAAACACGATTGATTTCTTCCAGATTTAAGGCATAAAATAGAAATTGAGTAGCCTTACAATTTAGGTGGTCATTCTTCCCATCCTCGTCATTTATACTCTTCGAAACTCTTAAGAGATCCGTCAGATTTGATTGGAACTTTTAGTCCAAGGCAAATAATCTTCCAAATCTCTATATCGTAGGCACGAATAAAGATCGACATCTTTTTCTTCCATGTCAAATAATTTGAGCCATCAAAGAATGGTGGTCGGTTGAGAGCAAGGCCTTCGACAGGCGCAAATTGAAACGCCATTGGATCTTTTTCTCCTCGGATGTTAAGCCGTGTATTGGAGTACTGCTCCGATACCAATTTTTGGGTACAAGATCGGATATTGCGCCGTGTTGCGGAAGTGTAAAATAAAATGCAGAAATTAAATGACGCACGGATTTATAGAGGTTCGGCTATAAACGAGCTTACGTCCTCTCTCGGTATCTTTTTCTATAGGTTCAAGATAAAACCTCTGCACCTCTGTTCTATCGGTCGAGGGATAACCGTTACAATCACGTCTTCTATTGGTCCGTGATAAACCACTCGTACTTGTCTTTGTGTCGGTCCAAGTTAAATTGTTTTCCTTTTCGTAGAACAAGGAATAAACCTCTCTAGCTTTCTATCGGTACTAGATAAACCTCACGAAGATATTGATTGCAATTCTAATAATGCCAAATCCTTGATCCTAATAACACCGAATCTAATCGTATCTTTTCTTTTACCACTCGTGTATGATTTTGTGTATAACACTCAATCACTCAATGTAAGCTCAATATTACAACAACAATAATATCAATATGAATATCAGATGATTATCTCGTATGCTTGAAGTTGTTGTACTTGAAACAATACCATAGAATGGTATTTATAGGCTCCATCATCAAACTAGCCGTTAGCTGCCATATCCATCATTACGTACGCTATCTCCTCCACATTACGTACGTAAGCTTGATTACGTATGTTAACCTTGACAGGTTACGTACGTAAGCCTCATCACAAACCAGTCCAGGGAATTTTGCCATTTTGGTTATGTACGTTAATCATACCATCTGTTACGTACGTTAAGGCTTACGTCATTGCTGACGTCATATATCTGTTGCATGCTTTTCTGACTTTGACTCCTCCAACATTTACTTGGTTTGAACATATGTTACGTACGTTAATAACACTCTGTTACGTACGTAATATTCAATCATTTACGTACGTTATGCATTCCTGTTTACGTACGTTAGCTATGTCCAGAATGCCTTTTTGCAACTTCATTTTCTTCGATTCTTTGCTTCGCCTCTTCGTTGTTTTGTTTTGTTTATCGACTTTAATCATCAAAACGCTTTTAATTTATGTATGGAACAAAATGTTCCAACAAAATAAAGTATAGATCAAATCATACCTCGATACTGTTTCTGGTCAACAGACTTACCTTTCTCGTCTTTGTCGAGTTTAAGAGTGGAGGACATAGGAGTAGAAATTTCTTTGCATCCTTCCATCTTAAATTTTTTTAGGAACTCATTGACGTACTTAGATTGGTGAATGAATATTCCGTCTTTGAGTTGCTTATTTGGAGTACGAGAAAGTATTTCAACTCTCTTATCATACTTATTTCGAATTCTCCCTTCATAAGATTTGAAACTTCTAGGGATAGAGATTCGTTAGTTGCATAAATAGGGTATTATCAACATTATCTCTTTAATACCCATTAGAAATAAGAAAAGATCTTAGACGTTCATACCATGCTCTCAGAGCTTGTTTTAATCCATAGAGAGCTTTATGGAGCTTGTATACATGATCTGGATGATCATAGTCTTCAAATCCTGGCGGTTGCTTGACGTACACTTCCTCCTGGATGACACCATTTAAAAACGCGCTTTTTATATCCATTTGATGGAGTTTGATCTTCTTGTAGGTGGCAAAGGTACACAGAAGGCGAATAGCCTCAAGACGGGCAACAGGATCAAAGGTTTCTTCATAATCCAACCCTTCCTCTTGATTGTATCCTTGAGCAAACAATCTTGATTTATTCTTCACGGGGAGACCATTATCGTCGGTTTTTACTTTATAAACCCATTTTGTACCGATGATTGTATTGTCTTCTGGTGCCGGAACTAATTTCCATACTTTGTTTCTCTCGAATTGATTGAGCTCCTGTTGCATAGCAATAGCCCAATTTTCGTCATTTATACCTTCGTCTGTGTTCTTTGGTTCTGTAAGTGAAATAAATATAATATTGTTTAGGCAATCATTCATATTTCTCCTTGTTCGTACACCATCATCGATTTTCCCAAGAATTTGCTCCATAGGATGATCTTTCACATTAGCCCATACTTTAGGAAGATTGAAAGGATTATCCTTCTACTTGTCCGATCTTAAGTCAAGCTTCTCTAATTCGTTCATTGCTTCTGACACTTCATTAGCTGGAACCATACCTGCATCATCATCAAAAACAACCTTTCTCGAGGGTAAAAATTGTATCATCAAATTTGATATGAATCGACTCTTCAATAGAGCCTCTTCTACAATTAAAAACACGATAAGCTTTACTATTAGTAGAATATCCAAGAAATATACCATTATCCGATTTAGAATCAAATTTTTCCAAATTATCTTTACCATTATTATGAATAAAGACTTTATAGCCAAACGGATAAAAGTAAGATAAATTTGGCTTTTACCTTTGAATATCTCATATGGAGTCATCATCTTGTTTCTCTGAAGATGGACTCGATGAATAACATAACATTCAGTATTAACGGTTTCGGCCTTGAAATATTTTGGTAGCCCGTATTCATTGAGCATTGTTCGGCTCATTCTTCTAAAGAGCGATTCTTCCTCTCGACAACTCCATTTTGTTGAGGTGTCCGAGGTGCTGAAAAGTTGTGCCCAATACCATTTTTATCGAACCAATCTTCAAAATCATTAGACTCGAATTCTCCACCGTGATCGGATCTGATGGCGATAATTGGTAATTCTTTTTCTTTCTGGGTAACCTTACACCACTTAACAAACTCATTAAATGCATCACTTTTATTTGTTAAGAATTTTACCCAAGTAAATCTAGAAAAATCATCAACAAGAACTAATGTGTAAAGTTTACCATTCAAGCTAGCATGCCGAGATGGTCCAATCAAATCCATATGAATTAATTCAAGAATACGGCTAGTGGAAATTTCCATTTTGGGTTTAAACGAGCCTCTAGCATGTTTTTCTTTAATACATGCCTCACAAATGTATAAAATTTAATTTTGGTAGACCATGGACAATATCATTTTTGGCCAATTTTGAAAGTAGAGGTAAAGAGGCATGACCCAATTTTTGGTGCCAAATAACAGCAGTTTCATCATAGGAAATCAAGCACTTTTAATTAAAAGAAGATTCGTCTTGAAGATCAACAATATAAATATTTCCATAACATAAACCAATAAAAACAATTTGGTCTTTTCTCATTACAGTGCAATGCGTAATTTCAAAAATTAATTTGAGACCAGTATCACATAATTGGGAAACACTAAGGAGATTATGACAAAGACCATCAACAAAAAGAACATTTTCTATAGTTGGTAAAGATTTCTTACCTATTTTACCTGTTCCTTTGATTTGGCTCTTTTTATTATCACCAAAGTTGACACAGCCTCGATCTTCCTTTTTCAGCTATGTGAAAAGATGCTCGTTCCCGCTCATGTGGTTTGAACATCCACTGTCAGCATACTATTTATTTGATAATGTTGTTGTCCTTGCTTGTACCTACAAAGTGAATTTTCTTCCGTTTTATAGGCACCCAGGCTAATTTGGGTCCTGTAGAGTTAGACATATAAACTTGATTTGGAATTATGGTCCCTTTAAGCACCCAAATTTGTTTGACTTTTATAGTTCGTCTGGAACTTATACAATAAGTTTCGGTATGTCCTGGTTTTAAACATTTTGGACATGATGAAATTCCCATTTTTAAATTATCTGAATCCTTCGTGGTAATATCTAAGGACTTTTTAATTAGAAATGCATTATACCCGAGTCTTTATTTTGAAAGAGAAATTTTTTGACCAAATAAGAGTTGATCAAATTTGTCATTACCACACGAGAATTTTCTAACATAAAGTTTGAGTTCTTTCTGAGTTTTGTGTAAATCGTCTCTCAGGATTTTCTCAGTTTCCAGACAATTAGTGTGATCAATAGGCATATCTTTACCTTAATTCAATAATTTTGAATTTTCATTTTCAAGAGACTTTATTTTCTTTTTCAAATCTTTATTAATATTGCAAACTTTTTCATACTCGTTATTTAAAGATTCAAAAGCATCGAGAAGTTCTTCATGAGAGGAATCAATTAACTCGTCTTCTCCATCGCTGTCTTCAGTTGCGCAGGCCATTAAAGCTAGATTGGTTTGAATTTGTGGTTCATCATCCTCATCATCATCGCTCCATGTAGCAACATAGACTTCTTTCTTTTTGAATTTCTCATGAGGTGGTTTTGAAAGCGATCGGCCTTTCTCTTTCTTTGGGCTTTGGTTTCGAATTTCGAGATTTAATGACAATCTCTTAATTTATAAGGGATCTAATGAGAGCACTGAATTCCATTGTGTTTAGATCTTTCGACTCCATGATAGCCGTAACAGTCGCATCCCATTCTCTTGGTAGTGATCGTAGGATTTTCTTAGCTTTATCACTACTTGAGATAGGTTTGCCAAATGAGGCTAGCCCATT
Organism: Orobanche coerulescens; assembly: GCA_033398695.1. NCBI lineage: Eukaryota > Viridiplantae > Streptophyta > Magnoliopsida > Lamiales > Orobanchaceae > Orobanche > Orobanche coerulescens. The sequence goes on along the minus strand of CM065816.1, from coordinate 109,526,391 downwards.
TGTGATAGCCGAGAAACGGTCAAGCATAGTAGTAATGCTTTCTTCTTCTTTCATATTGAAAAGTTCATAACCGTGAAGAAGCATATTAATTTTTGTTTCTTTGACTTGACTCATACCTTCGTGAGTAATCTCGAGCATCTTCCAAATTTCTTTAGCCGTCTCGCATGAAGAGATTTTGTTGTGATCTTCAGGATTAAGAGCACAGTAAAGCAGCTGAGTAGCTTTACTATTGAAATGATCATTTTTTCTGTCGTTATCTTCATACTCTTCAAAACTTTTGAGCGACCCATCAGTCTTCTTTGGAATAGTAGGTCCAAGAGCAATGACCTTCCAAATTTCGATATCATGGGCTCGGATGAAGATAGACATTTTCTTCTTCCACATCATAAAATTTGAACCATCGAAAAAAGGAGAGCGATTAAGAGCGTTACCTTCAAGCGAAGATTGGATAAAGGCCATATCTGGATCTTTTCTCTAGCGGGTGTTAGACCGGTGAAAAAAAGACTCCTCTGATACCAATTGTTAGATTGGTACTGCCACTAGAACGGGGGCTGAATAGTGCGGATTAGAGTTTTGAACTCTTTTTGTGCGGAAGCAGATAATCAGAGTAATAAACAAAGATCGGAAAAGAAAGGACACAAGAATTTGTTCGAGAGGTTCGGCTATTAACGAAGCCTACGTCCCCTTCTTCAATACATAATGCACTTTGTAGTTTAGTGCAAACTCTATTACAACACTTTCGAGCTTAGTGCTAAACTTCAGTTGCTTGATTTCCTGGCTCAAGACTAACCTTACTATCTTGCTTTACGAGTACAAGATAAACTCTCACAAATACAATGATGGTTGCAAGTATAGTTACTTGTCTTACAGTACAATTTCTCACAGAGATACAAGAATGTATATATAGAAATGTAGAACAATTCTTCTCGTATCAAATACAGAATGTGTATATCTCATAGTGATTTGCTTGGTAAGCTCAGATGAAAGTATGTATGCTTGATAGTAATTGTGTGTATGTCAACACCTTGAAGCATCTCTATTTATAGCACTTGGAGGCCATTTTCCCGTTTGAATAGTAGGCCTGAATTATGTACGTATGTAACCTTTGTTACATACGTAAGACCTATAATGTACGTTACATCTTACATGTAACGGACGTAATGATGCACTGGAAAATGGGCACTAGCTTCTGTCTTCACTGTTACGTACGTTATGCTTCCATGCATTACATAGGTTATGCTTGGTCTTCATATCCGTTGGATGGAATGATGTCCTCGATGATGTCACTATGTGGAAAATCAACGGTTAGCTCATAAATTCCAATTCAAAGCTAATAACGTACGTTATGGATGCAAATTTACGTACGTTATAACATATAACCGTTTCAAAGACTTTGACAATCTAGAAACTTTATCAACCGTTAGAAATCGTACGTTATGTAACGTAGGTTACGTATGTTATGAGTGCTCAGTTTTAACAAATATATTACAATATATGATTTAAAATAACGATAGTAAAATGTGTAACGATATATAATTATTTTGCTAAAAAGAGCATCATCAAAATATGTATCAAAAAATATTGTTTCAACACGAGGGACATCGAATTTAGTTTTACGAATTAGTGACTGAACAAATCAAGAATTCTACGCATTCGACGGTCAAAATAGGCGGTGTGAGGACGTGCTTTATTTGTAGTCATGTTGGTCATACCAGGATGAATTGTCATTCTCTATCTCTTAATCATTTGAAGTGTGGTCAAGCTAAACACCAAGCAAAATATTGTGAGGTAGTTGCTAAGATATTTAGAAATCGAATTCCTGTTTCAACTCCGGTAGAGCCAAGCGGTAGTAAATGAAGATTCCGAGAGTCATTGATCGGGATCGAGCTCGGTGTGCAGATTCAATAATTAATGTCGTGCTCAGTTCTTTTTCGATAATTGCTGCTTGATTACTTTTGTTACACTGTTTGACTTTTTAGTTTTTCTTGTCCCAGGTATCGGGGGCAGAACCTCTTTTTAAAGATGGGGAATGTAATGCTCATGTTTTTTCATATTTCGCACTTTTTCAGATTTTAGCTGCTCGTTTGTGCTCGTCTTGATTTTTATGACATATTCTATTTCTCATGTTCTGTGAAACGAACGAGTTTCGTGATTATTTTGAATTATTCCATGATTTATCTTGTCATTCTCGGTATACTTGTCATTGGAGCGCATTTTCCTGTATCCCGAGGGTATGTTCATCGGAGTTTGATTAACTCTTGAATTCGTACATTGATGCTCTTTGCAAGCATTTGTTGTTATTGATAACTTTTAAATTTCCCATCGTATGATGCGTGTTCGGGCTGATCGAACTACGCTGTTGTACTGCCGACTAGAGGACTTAGCGTATGCTACACAAATTGTTAGCGCACGTTAAGTGGCACTTTTCTTGCTCCACTTTTGTTTCTGTGCAAATTTGAAGGTTGTTCCAGAGTAGCACGGAGATACTACCATTTTGCCGTGTTAGTGCCGATTTCCGCCAATCTAGTTAGTAATAGTTAGATTGTTGTTTCCGCAAGTTCATTTAACATGTTTGGTCGTGTTGTGAACTTGCATGTTAACTTTAGGTCACAAAACATGGTTCCCAGACATTTGTGCCATTTTGTAAATTTCCTAACTTTTTGGGCATTTATTTTTGGACTCGTTTTCCTCAACTTTAGTTCATCATGTTCGCATGTATAGTTATTGCTTAGACTCCTGGATCAGATGCTTACATAATAAGTTCATCACATTTCTAGGAATGGCCCATTTACACGTCGTTCGTGACATTTCAGAGCTGGGTAAAGTGTTTGTTTTTCCCTTGTTGTCTGGCATTCTCGGTTTTAAGTTTCAGGAAGAAACTTATTTTTACTGGGGTCGAATGTAATACCCGATATTTTTCATTCCAGTGGTCATGAATTAATTATCATCTCGCGTCGGGTATTTTTCTTATCATGAGTAATTTTGGAGTAGTGTTGACGTTGCCCAATGGTTGTTGCTATCGTGTTTCGTCGTGTGATTATTCCCCTTGGATTGTTAGTACTTCATTATATGTTGCGTAGTCGTTGTTTTTATGGAGAAGTTTCGTTATTTCATCGAGTTTTTGGAGCATAAATGCTGCTAGTTCAAAGTGCATTAGCACACGCTAAGGGATGTAATTAGCATGCGCTAACTGTAGGAGGAGATAAAACATACTGGAGGCTGAGAACAGAATGTAGAGTATGGCAAGATACTCGGTAAAGAATCACCTATATAAGTGAGAAGTGAGGGTCGCTTCATGAAATACACTCATGAATCCAAAGGGGTGTCCAAGGCCCGCAAAGGACACAAAACGTGTCAACGAATGAGGTTGAGGTGTTCAAGTGTTAGCATCATTGTCTCGGTGCACGCCATGGGGGAATAGTTCAAAGTATCATGCCACTAATCCGCCTGTGTACTCGATGATGTTAATGATGAAAGGTTCAAAGTCACGAACTACCTGTCCTTATCCTTTAACGCCTCTTGAGGACTGCGCTTGTGTTTGTACATTGCATTTGGGCTATTTTTCACTCATGTGGGGGATTGTTGGAATCGTTAATAATTTTAATTTTATTTTGTAAAATTAAAAATCATAGGATCGATCTACGTTCTAAGCAGATGATTGTGGTATATTCACTTTCTCTAAATCGATTACTGATGAGTGAGAAATAGTGAATAAATGAGGGATGGCTATCCCACATTGAATAATGAGATATCACTGTTCAAGAATATAAGGAGTTACCATTATTCATGTAATAATTAATGGCACATGTGTATGGGCTTAAAACCCACACACGCGCACACGCGCACGCCGTCGCCGCTCGCCCGCCTCGCCTCAGTCTCGGCTGCGGCCGCGGCCGCGAGCCGCGTGCCGTGGATCATGGACTTTGGACCTTGGCCTTGGACTTGGACTTGGACTTGGATCTTGACAATTGGTCTTTGGGTGGTCTTTGGGCTGTTCTTTGAGCCTGGTCTTGGATTAGGCCTTGGCTTGCTTAAAGAATTTTTTGGACTAGCTCAACAATGTTGTTGGGCTCGTATGTGCACATAAGGATATCCAGGTACATCCCTCAAGCGGTTAAGGAGCTGAAAGTCCAGGTGCTGCCTGACTGTTCAAATTCAGCCAAAAACGGGCAGTAACCTTCCAGGTATAATGAGGAGGAGTTAAGACTGCATTTGAATTGTGTAACTCCAGTGTTCAATGCAGGCATGAATGCCTGCATTATGACAGCCATTAGTGCTGTGTTTAAACCCCCTGCTGGTGTGACATGGCCTATAAATAGGTGCATGCTCATTGCATTCCATACACTTGCAAAAAACGAACATACACAAAGTTTTCTGCATACATCTCATAAGTCGAAGCTCTGTCCTCGCCCTCGTTCTAGTTCGCTGGAGCTCGTAGGTTTGTGGTGCTACTACCATTGAGACGAAGCCGTTTTATCTTTGGGGACGACACGCCTAAACCGAGAGCACTACCGGGGCGTATCTCATCTTGCGGAAAGAGGCCTTCCTCGACTCGGCTATTAGTTTTATACGGGTTTTTTCCTTGTAATTTCAGTTTAGTTTCGAGTTCTATAATTTTCTTTTCGTTCAACTTCTGTAATTTTTGGTTTTCGAGTTGTACTTTTGTTTTCCGGTTGCAATTTAGTTTCTCCCAACAAATTTCTACGAAACAGTTTCCAACATATTTTTCGTAGACGTATGTGACATAGTGCTACATCAGACAAGTAAATTCTCGAAATATTATGACCAGAGACGGCGGTGGTAATTGTAAGTTTTAATATAATGCTGCATGTATGTGCTTTTGTCTATGTATTTTTAATACTTGTGGGAAGACAAGGAGACAATGCTTATGGATTGCAGAACAATACTGGTACTTTATTTATCCGTCCACGTAATTTTGATCCCATCTTATTTATCGCTGGGATCTTGTGCACTGCAACTTCATTGTTACCTGGTGGAGACTGTCTTATTCTAACTATGTTGTTTGTTCAGATCATCTTGAGTTTCGAAAGAAAAAAAAAAAAAAAACAGATTCTTATATTGAAGGGGAAAAAAAGAGGAAACAAGAAAATTGGTGTAGAAGCAAAAAATTGGATTCAAAAGGGAATCGAAGTAGACGCAAGACCATTGACCTTTTCTTTCCCCCCTTTTATAATGTTTCTCTCTGCTGCTGCATCAATCTCATGGTACACAATTTTAAAGTGCAGCAAGTATCAATATCTTTATTATCTTACACTGTTAGAGGTGCAACCAGCACGTGTCGGTTTCCTACGGTCAGACAAATTTTCTGCACAAATACACTTGGTCGGTTTCTGTACAAAAGCACTTGGTCGCTGAAAATCAGACCAATTTTCTGCACAAAAACCAGCACTTCTATATCCAAAATCATACAGTGGGTTACATTCATATAATGACATCAAAGAGTTTCCTATTAGTAGTGTTAAGTTGAAACATTAATTAAAAAAAAAAGACACTGAACAATACTAACTCAATAAATTGAAAAAACAAGACCAACGCAAACAGCAAATAGCACCAGCTCTCTCTCTCTCGCTCCCTCTCTCTCTCTCTCTCTAAATACAAAAGGGCAAGAATTATAGAGAAAGGTGGGGGTATTTATAGAAAAAACATAAAGTGATCCGATTCTTTCCAAGATTAATGATTCAAACGAACTTTTCTATCTTCTTAATGTTGGAAAAATGAAGGAAAATGGGCCATTTTGAGCAGCCCACTTGAGAGGAAATTTTGAGTGGGCTCGACTACGAGTTAAAGTCGGGACTTAGTTGGAATACGTAGTACTCCGTACGAGGTTTCCAAAACATGTAAGAACACTCAAAATTATTGAGGTATGAATGAGATATAATGTTCCAAAGTGAACCCTTTAGAAATGGGTTTGGGATGCTATCCCACATTGGAAAAAGAAGGGAAAAATTGTGAGTATATAAGGAGATGTGGACAAAGTCATGTACAAAAAGTGAGACATGTGTGGATGTGTGACTAGGCGCCCCTCGCGCACACACAAACACACACGTGCGCGCCGCCGCCGCCGCCCGGTCGGTCGATCGGCTCGGTCCGGGTCGGGTCGGTCTCGGTCGAAGGGCGGTTTGGGCGGAATGTCTCGGTATCTCGAAGTTATCTTTTTACTGCAATTTTATTCGGTAAAATTTTATTTTACTGAAAATAACTCAATTAATAAATTTCGAATTTTTCGGATCCAGATAAAATCGAATTAAACAGATCTGGATAAGTATTGAGATACCAATCCTGATCGGTTTAGAGTTCCTCCAGATACCAATCATGGTCGGTACAGAGTTCCTCCAGCACACAACCTCCTCTAGCCTCATCAATAAATACCCGGCTTGAGGGGCTCGTTTTTTACTCACTTTGTTTTACACAACCTCCTCCAGACAGATTTTCTTTCCTTCTTCGTTTTTTTTCTTTCGGACAATTTCAGTCGGTGATAGTAGACAGATTTTTTCTACTTCGTTGAGGGTGCAGCGCATCATCGATTCACTGCATCGAGCTGTTGTTATATCCTGGGAGGCAGACGTCATACACCATGGTAAGGGCGAATTTGCTTTAAGGAGACAGATACTCTGGACTCAACAGCAACCCTTCCGCTCGTTTATGCGAACGGGAATTCTTCCTTTTTATTGTTAACCGATTTTTTACAGGATTTACATAATATATATATATTCGATATATATTTATATTCTATTATTTTCAAGTAAAGCATTTTCAAAAACAATTCAAAAGTTAATTCCTCATTACATTAAAAACCTAGAGTACTACGGTTATCGCTAAAAATGTAAAAATAATTTCACACATCACAAATATACAATTAAAACGGCAAAGAAGCTATATGCTCGACAGATGGACATCTATGGAAAGAGGCTATCAAAGAAGAGATTGACTCTATATTACATAATCATACTTGGGAACTAGTGGAATTACCTCCAAGTGTAAACCATTAGGAAATAAGTGGATTTTCAAGAAGAAATTGAAAGATGGAGCAGTTGATAAATATAAGGCTAGGCTCGTAGCAAAGGGATATAACCAACCTGAAGTCCTAGACTATTTTGACACTTACTTTCCTGTGACAAGAATAACTTCCATCAGGATGATACTTGCCATCGCAGCATTACGAGGCTTAAAAGTTCATCGAATGGATGTTAAGACTGCCTTTCTTAATGGGGACTTAGAAGAGGAAATCTACATGGAACAACCCGAGGAGTTCTCTGCTCCTAGACAAGAAAGAAAAGTCTGCAAGCTGGTAAAATCTTTGTACGGATTGAAGTAGGCACCAAAACAGTGGCATGAAAAATTTGATCATGTCATGATAAGCGGTGGCTTCAAAATTAATGAATCCGACAAATGTGTATATGTGAAAGACACAGAAGATGGCTATGTCATTTTGTGTCTATATGTAGACGACTTGCTCATTACTGGCAGTAATGAAAGAATAATCAAATCGACCAAAGACATGCTGAGGTCGAGATTTGATATGAAGGATATGGGACTCGCAGATGTAATTTTAGGGATTAAAATCACATGAACGTCAGAAGGTCTCATGCTGAGTCAAGCCCACTATGTGGACAAAATACTTGAAAGATTTAAAAAGGATGACTCTGGCACAGCCAAAACCCCGGTGGACATGACGTTGAGACTATCCAAGAATAAGGGTGAAGGAGTATCTCAACTTGAGTACTCACACATAATAGGAAGTCTGATGTACTTGATGAGCTGTACAAGACCAGATATAGCCTACTCAGTTAGTAGACTAAGTAGATACACGAGCAACCCCAGAAAGGATCACTGGAAGGCGATCATAAGGGTACTAAGATACTTAAGGGGTACTCGTGAGTATGGACTGCACTATACCAAATATCCAGCAGTACTTGAAGGATATAGTGATCCAAATTGGATATCTAATATAAAAGACTCCATGTCAACAAGCGGATATGTATTCACACTAGCCGGTGCAGCAGTGGCATGGAAATCTTGGAAACATACACTTATATCTCGGTCAACGATGAAATCCTAGTTTATAGCCATAGATAAATGTGTAGAGGAGGGAGAATGGCTACACCATTTTCTAGAAGATATTCCTAGATGGGCAAAGCCTGTGACCGCAATAAGTATTCATTGCGATAGTCAATCTGCGATTCGCAAGGCACAGAGCGTAATGTACAATGGTAAGTCTCCTCACATAAGGATGAGACATAATACCATTAGTCAATTGATATCGACAGGAGTTATCACTATTGATTATGTGTCATCAAAGGATAACATTGCAGATCCGCTAACCAAAGGGTTATCAAGAGACCCTGTTGATAAATCATCAAGAGGAATGGGTCTATTGCCTTGAGCTAATGGTTTTATAGAAGATACCCAACCTAAGCTGACTGGAGATCCCAAAATCTAGGTTTAATGGGACAACCAATCCATAAAACTGGGCACGATCACTGTGGCGGTTACCCCGAACCGACCATTCCTAGGATGAAAACAGCGATACCCGTAGGGAGAGGTTAAGCTTATGCTTTTAATGATTCTTAAGTCGACAACGTATAGTCGGGTGGAGTAAAATACGGGTTTACTCAAAACACTTAAAGAGAATCACCTATGTTAGATAGAAGAGGGGCCGCTTCAAAGGAGAATTGCTAAGCCACAATTCTTTAGAAACTCTCGCAAAACCAGGACGTTGTCACTACACCAGAATCACGATTTTATGACTGTCAAAAACTATCACAAATGGCAAAAACAGTCACAAAGGACTGTCATAAAATCACCAGTCACAAGTTTTTTTGTGACTGTCAAAAACAGTCACAAAACTGTGAAAAAACCTCATTTATATGACTTTACAATACCACTTTCCATGACAGTCACAAATATCATTTATAACTGTCATTAGCAGTCACAAATTTCCACTTTTGTGATAGTTATTAGCAGTCACGAATTTCAACTTTCGTGACTTCCATGGACAGTCACAATTATCATTTTTCTTGACTATCTTATGACTGTTTTTAGAAGTCACAAATGTTGAAAAAAAATACAAAAAAAAAAGTAGAACCCCATTTTTCTCTGAATGCAATCTAATCATTTTTCACAATGAATTCATAATACAATCCAAACATATTTCTCAAAGTATTCACACAACACTCCAATTAATTTTTACAAGACATCAAAATCACAATGTAATGCTAAAAATTAACACATGTAAAGAAAACTACGAACCAACCCATTGAAAATAAAATAAGTATGGAATATTAGTTATATATTGAAAAATATCAACAACTGACAAGTTAAACTAATAGAATCATAAGCTTCATCCGTGGAACAGACAGGTGGAGCAACGCCTCGTAAGACAATGGTTTCAGGAGCACCTTTTGTCTCAACAACAAAATAAAATATATAAATCAGTCATTAACCAAAATAAATAAAGATAAATGGACATGAACATAAAGAAGGGTGGGGGGCTGGAAGTTCCCTTACATGTTGGAAATTTCTCATTCGTCCAAGGTCATAACGCCATTTTGGAGTGGTCTTCTTCTCATAAGCCTACATACAAAGACAATAAAAACATCAACTAAACATCTTCGAATAATCTGCAATTAAAATATGTATTAAGGAAAATAATGAAAATCTCTTTGTATATACAAGTTCAGTAAAGGCATTTCAACTTCCATTATCTCCATTCCAGCATAACATTACCAATTAACAAGAACTAAAAGCATGCTATTGTGAGAGAAAATCAAGGGAAATCAAAAGTAGTACTATCAAGTAACTAACATGCATCTGAGAAATGCCTTTGAACTACAACCGAGGCATCAAACACAACTTTAAACTTACACAGAAAGTTGGACTACAAGGACTATCCTTCACGATATTAAGTCCCTAATTATAAAATACCGATTCAACACTTTTACCAGGAAACAATGGCTTCCCTGACAAGACTTCCGCAAATATGCATCCTACGCTCCAAATATCAATAGAATGGGTATACTGCAGAAATACACAACATACATGAGACAGATTTAAAAGAATAAAATAATAGAACCCTCCAGGAGATGATACAAACTGACACAAATTACAGGGCAAAGAATGTACCGTCCAAAATATTGTTGTAGGGGTGTCACTGAATGCCACTCTTGCTAGTCCAAAATCACATATTTTAAGTTTGCAGTTGGCATTCGCCAATATATTCTTTGGCTTAAGATCCCTATGGTAGACATTAGCTGAAAGAAACCAACAACAAATAAAACAAAGGACCAGGTTAAGGATCACATTCAAACATAAAATTTACAAGATCAATATAAATCCATTAATTCATTTTAATGTTAATGGTACTATCATCCATCCTAGTTACTTGTATGCATATATTTCAGTGCCCGTAGCATTTGATACAAAAAGAACCGGTGATGCTCATGTGTCAAATTGTCATTAGCTTTTATGACTTGATGGAGGTCAGACTCCATAAGCTCGAAAACAACATAAATGTCTCTGTAGTCACGCCTAGAGGGTGGCATCATGATCCGCTTAATTTCAACAATATCAGGATGCCGCAAAAGGAGAAGCAATTTAATCTCACGCAAAATTCGAATAGCGTCAGAGATATGCTCAAAGATATCTGCTATTTTCTTTATTGCTACTCTTTCCCCAGTGTGTGTGTGAATAGCAGCACAAACAACTCCATAGCTACCCTTACCGATAATTTCCAAAATTTTGTATCTATTAGCCTCTCCATACTCGATGAAAAAATCTACCTCTTTTGGGACCTGCAATATTTATTATATCATTGTCTAATCATGGAGGAAGATGAGAGTACATGAACGAATGAAAAGGATAGTTTACACAAATGTTTGAGAATTTCAAGATACCAGAATCCATTGGACCTCATCTTTTAATCTCAAAACCATTCATATAAAGAAAAAGTAAGATCTTATATATACAGCACCCCATAACACCGGATTTAGTCATAAAACTGAAAAAAAATTGAGGAAAATAAGCCAGGAAATTCAAATTAAATCCTGTAAACCATGAGTACCACTAATAAAAAGAATATAAAACTAGTAGGAAAGTTCCTATTTTCCAAGATACAATCCAAAAGAAAAACAATACAACTTCACAAAGCTCTTGTTCTTGGAGAGGATACAAAAACAGAGTTTGAAAGGATAATAAACCGAACCAACTCAGACTGGTAAATCCTTGAGTTCACTGGTCTCAGTTCTACGACTCATGCAAAGTCAAAATTAATAACACTTAGTATATCGTCAGTCCAAATAATTACAAACATACAGAAAAGAAGATAAAAAGATTAGGCGAACAGACTTAACCACAAATAAACTCTCTCTTTTAGGGTTTTGCAAGAAGATAAAAAAGATTAGACGAACAGACTTAACCACAGAAAGATTACAGTTTAACGACAGAGGCGCAGACAAAAAACAAATCAACCTTCTTTCCCTTATGAATATTACTACTAAGAAAGTGGCAACCAACATTGGCTATAAATCACATTAGTAATACAAAACGCAAACAATCATTCTTACATTTGCTCATCTGGATGACAGCCGTTGATACAAATCATGTGCTAAATCCGTTCATACAGATCATCTGGACGACAGCCGCCCCATTATAACTAAACGGCGTGAGCAGAAAAGAAAGCACTGGAAAACACCAGTACCCGACTATGTAAGCTCGCACGACCTGTCCCCTAACATTAACTGCCTTATCCCAAACGATATCACCTGAAATTAACCTGTTGTACAACAAACTATCACGGAAATGAGACACGTCGTCATATCCTCCAAGGGATTTAACACAGACATCCCAGAATATCTTCCTTTGATCTGCAACAACCTGCAGCAAAACTGATGGAAACCCATATTTACAACAATACATTGAACCATTGATCACATCGGGACTGATCTTGTGAAGTTTGATTGGTGTAGTATCAATGGCGCCACACATGTTGGGAAGAGAAGTGAGTTCCTGAAACCCTTAGGTGGTTTCCATCAGTCGGCGACGGGAATCTGGGATTTTGATGAACTCTAGGTAGATTTTGGTGGCTAAAAGGCGGGTGACCATGTTGGTTATCTTGGAAATCAAGTAGGGTTCGAGTCTGTAGCGTGAAGCTAGGGTTTTCAGGGATAGGCCGTGCGAGAGGCGTGAGAGGACCATGGTTACGGCGTAATCCGACGGTAGTGAGAGCTGGGACTGGGTTATGTAGGGTTTGAGTTTTTCGACGACGGTGGTGAAAACGGGATAGGATAAGCCGTAGAGGGATCTCCACTGGGCGTCGTGGAGGGGAGCCTCCATGGCCCAGATGTGTTCGGTGGAGAGTGCGCGGAAGGCGGCGATGGAGAATTCGGCAAGGGGTTTTGCGGCGGCGGCGGAGGAGGGGGATGGGGATTTTCGGGGTTTTTTGGTCGGGGGTTTGGAGGCAAGGCATGAGAGGACGGAGGCGAGGGTGAAGAAGAGGAGTGGGGCGGCGGAGCGGCGGCCGAGGAGAAGAGGGCGGTGGAGGAGAGGAGGGGGAGGTGGTGGGGTCGAGGTAGTTGTGGAGGTGGAGAAGGTTTGAGAGTATTAGGAGGAAGGCTTGGTCCATCTCAGAAGAGGAAGCTTTTTCCGTAATGGAGAAAGAGAAACCTGGAAAAGCATATTAGTTTGATTGCGATAAAAAGAAAAAAAAAAGAAAAAAAGGTTTATGACTGTTTAAGACATTCAGAACATTTGTGACAGTCATTAACAGTCACAAATATTTGAATTTATCACTGTTTGGTCTTTGTGACTGTTATTGGCAGTCATAAATTTGTGACTGTCATTGACAGTCACAAATCCAGCGAGTTTCATTGTCATAAAATCCTGTTTTTGGTGTAGTGTGTCCACGGCCAAAATGGGCACAATAATGAGAACAGAACAAATCAGGAAGGGCACTTGTGATGGATATCTGATCACTTACATATAAGTACCGACTTTAACTCGTAGTCAAGCCCACTCAAAATTTCCTCTCAAGTGGGCTGCTCAAAACAGCCCATTTTCCTTGATTTTTCCAACAATCCCCACATGAATGAGATTGATGGTCCAGCAGCACACGTCAGACATGGAGTTGACTTGGTGATAGTTACTATGGTTAGGCATTGCATAGGATAGGTAGAGTATGCTCCTTGAACCATTAGACAATTGATATCGACAGGAGTTATCACTATTGATTATGTGTCATCAAAGGATAACATTGCAGATCCGCTAACCAAAGGGTTATCAAGAGACCCTGTTGATAAATCATCAAGAGGAATGGGTCTATTGCCTTGAGCTAATGGTTTTATGGAAGATACCCAACCTAAGCTGACTGGAGATCCCAAAATCTAGGTTCAATGGGACAACCAATCCATAAAACTGGGCACGATCACTGTGGCGGTTACCCCGAACCGACCATTCCTAGGATGAAAACAGCGATACCCGTAGGGAGAGGTTAAGCTTATGGTTTTAATGATTCTTAAGTCGACAACGTATAGTCGGGTGGAGTAAAATACGGGTTTACTCAAAACACTTAAAGAGAATCACCTATGTTAGAGAGAAGAGGGGCCAATCCTGATCGGTTTAGAGTTCCTCCAGATACCAATCCTGATCGGTTTAGAGTTCCTCCAGATACCAATCCTGGTCGGTATAGAGTTCCTCCAGCACACAACCTCCTCCAGCCTCACCTATAAATACCCGACTTGAGGGGCTCATTTTGTACACACTTCGTTTTACACAACCTCCTCCAGAAAGATTTTCTTTCCTTCTTCGTTTTTTTTCTTTCGGACAATTTCAGTTGGTGATAGTAGACAGATTTGTTCTACTTCGTTGAGGGTGCAGCGCATCATCGATTCACTGCATTGAGATGTTGTTTTATCCTGTGAGGCAGACGTCATACACCGTGGTGAGGGTGAATTTGCTTTAAGGAGACAGATACTCTGGACTCAACAGCAACCCTTCCGCTCGTTTACGCGAACGGGAATTCTTCCTTTTTATTGTTAACCGATTTTTTGCAGCATTTACATAAAATATATATTCGATATATATTTATATTCTATTATTTTCAAGTAAGCGTTTTCAAAAACAATTCAACAGTTAATCCCTCATTACGTCAAAAACCTAGAGTACTACGGTTATTGCTAAAAATGTAAAAATAATTTCACACATCACAAATATACATTTAAAACGGCAAAGAAGCTGTAAGCTCGACAGATGAACCTCTATGGAAAGAGGCTATCAAAGAAGAGATTGATTCTATATTACAGAGTGATATTTGGGAACTAGTGCAATTACCTCCTAAGTGTAAACAATTAAGAAATAAGTGGATTTTCAAGAAGAAATTAAAAGATGGAGTAGTTGATAAATATAAGGCTAGGCTCGTATCAAAGGGATATAACCAACGTGAAGGCCTAGACTATTTTGACACTTACTTTCCTGTGACAAGAATAACTTCCATCAGTATGATACTTGCCATCGCAGCATTACGAGGCTTAGAAGTAAAATCTTTGTACGGATTGAAGTAGGCACCAAAACAGTGGCATGAAAAATTTGATCATGTCATGATAAGTGGTGGCTTCAAAATTAATGAATCCGACAAATGTGTATATGTGAAAGACACAGAAGATGGCTATGTCATTTTGTGTCTATATGTAGATGACTTGCTCATTACTGGCAGTAATGAAAGAATAATCAAATCGACCAAAGACATGCTGAGGCCGAGATTTGATATGAAGGATATGGGACTCGCATATGTAATTTTAGGGATTAAAATCACATGAACGTCGGAAGGTCTCATGCTGAGTCAAGCCCACTATGTGAACAAAATACTTGAAATATTTAAAAAGGATGACTCTGGCACAGCAAAAACCCCGGTGGACATGACGTTGAGACTATCCAAGAATAAGGGTGAATGAGTATCTCAACTTGAGTACTCACACATAATAGGAAGTCTGATGTACTTGATGATCTGTACAAGACCAGATATAGCCTACTCAGTTAGTAGACTAAGTAGATACACGAGCAATCCCAGAAAGGATCACTGGAAGGCGATCATAAGGGTACTAAGATACTTAAGGGGTACTCGTGAGTATGGGCTGCACTATACCAAATATCCAGCAGTACTTGAAGGATATAGTGATCCAAATTAGATATCTGATATAAAAGACTCCATGTCAACAAGAGGATATGTATTCACACTAGCCGGTGCAGCAGTGGCATGGAAATCTTCAAAACAGACACTTATATCTCGGTCCACGATGAAATCCTAGTTTATAGCCTTAGATAAATGTGTAGAAGAGGGAGAATGGCTACACCATTTTCTAGAAGATATTCCTAGGTGGGCAAAGCCTGTGACCGCAATAAGTATTCATTGCGATAGTCAATCTGTGATTGGCAAGGCACAGAGCGTAATGTACAATGGTAAGTCTCCTCACATAAGGATGAGACATAATACCATTAGACAATTGATATCGACAGGAGTTATCACTATTGATTATGTGTCATCAAAGGATAACATTGCAGATCCGCTAACCAAAGGGTTATCAAGAGACCTTGTTGATAAATCATCAAGAGGAATGGGTCTATTTCCTTGAGCTAATAGTTTTATGGTAGATACCCAACCTAAGCTGACTGGAGATCCCAAAATCTAGGTTCAATGGGACAACCAATCCATAAAACTGGGCACGATCACTGTGGCGGTTACCCCGAACCGACCATTCCTAGGATGAAAACAGCGATACCCGTAGGGAGAGGTTAAGCTTATGCTTTTAATGATTCTTAAGTCGACAACGTATAGTCGGGTGGAGTAAAATACGGGTTTACTCAAAACACTTAAAGAGAATCACCTATGTTAGAGAGAAGAGGGGCCGCTTCAAAGGAGAATTGCTAAGGCACAATTATTTAGAAACTCTCGCAAAACCAGGACGTTGTCCACGGCCAAAATGGGCACAATAATGAGAACAGAACAAATCAGGAAGGGCACTTGTGATGGATATCTGATCACTTACACAAGCGGTCGGACAGTTCAAAGGCACTTGTGTCTATATGTAGATGACTTGCTCATTACTGGTAGTAATGAAAGAATAATCAAATCGACCAAAGACATGCTGAGGTCGAGATTTGATATGAAGGATATGGGACTCGCATATGTAATTTTAGGGATTAAAATCACATGAACGTCGAAAGGTCTCATGATGAGTCAAGCCCACTATGTGGACAAAATACTTGAAAGATTTATGAAGGATGACTCTGGCACAGCCAAAACCCCGGTGGACATGACGTTGAGACTATCCAAGAATAAGGGTGAAGGAGTATCTCAACTTGAGTACTCACACATAATAGGAAGTCTGATGTACTTGATGAGCTGTACAAGACCAGATATAGCCTACTCAGTTAGTAGACTAAGTAGATACACGAGCAACCCCAGAAAGGATCACTGGAAGGCGATCATAAGGGTACTAAGATACTTAAGGGGTACTCGTGAGTATGGGCTGCACTATACCAAATATCCAGCAGTAGTTGAAGGATATAGTGATCCAAATTAGATATCTGATATAAAAGACTCCATGTCAACAAGAGGATATGTATTCACACTAGCCGGTGCAGCAGTGGCATGGAAATCTTCAAAACAGACACTCATAAATGTGTAGAAGAGGGAGAATGGCTACACCATTTTCTAGAAGATATTCCAAGATAGGCAAAGTCTGTGACCGCAATAAGTATTCATTGCGATAGTCAATCTTCGATTGACAGGGCACAGAGCGTAATGTACAATGGTAAGTCTCGTCACATAAGGAGGAGACATAATACCATTAGACAATTGATATCAACAGGAGTTATCACTATTGATTATGTGTTATCAAAGGATAACATTGCAGGTCCGCTAACCAAAGGGTTATCAAGAGACCTTGTTGATAAATCATCAAGAGGAATGGGTCTATTCCCTTGAGCTAATGGTTTTATGGAGGATACCCAACCTAAGCTGACTGGAGATCCCAAGATCTAGGTTCAATGGTGTTGTGTCGAAAATTACACTCTCCGACCGGCGATCGCCTCGGAGATCGGGCGACCTAGCCACTGCCGAGTAGCCGAGGCAGAACTGCCAACCAGCGATCAGGCGACCAAGCCTTAGCCCAGGAGACAGGACAAATCGGCCAACCAAAGGTCTCAGGACAAATCGGCCAACCGAAGGTCCCAGGACAAATCCCGGTGCCGAGCGATCGACATCAAATACGATCGTCTCTCGGTACTCGGCGACCGACTCCTGGCGACCGACTAGCGGACGATCATCTCTCGGCACTTGCCGACCGACCCTTGGTGACCGACCAATGCCGACCCTCAGCGACTGGCCGATGGCGACCTCTGATGACCAGCTAGAGACGACCGCATCATGCCGATAGTCATCCAGTCGGCAAAGGCCGAGCCTCAGGACAGACACCACGTGCAAGGGCCGAGACAAGATCCGCATATCACGGATCGTTGACCACAGCCTGTCAGCATCCGTCCACCAGCCGACAGGCCTGCCGAAAGTTGTCAGTAGGGCCGCATGTGACAGTGACTCTGGACGCGTGTTGGCTCCTCATTGGACCGCCCAGCTGGCAGCCGGCTATAGTTTTGGACTTTAGGCAGACTGCCAGCATCTACCTTGGACTTTATCCCGACATCCCGGTAGATCGCCCCATTATAATATTGGCCGGCAGACGATCGCCCCATTATTATAATGGCCGGAAGGCGATCGCCCGCCAAAATACAAGACCCGACTGCCACTATATATACACGGCTCTCTGCACTTGTCCAAGGACCAAGATTCTGACTCTCTAAACCCCTGGCATTCTCGCATTTCACACGCAATACAGAAGCAAAATATCCAGCACTTGGCTATCTCCAACTTTTGGCAACAGCTATCATTCGGTACTTACTTCTCCCGGCCTCTCTCATCAAGCAGACGATCGGCAGGGACGAAGAACACCGAGCTTCGCTCAAGAGCCGGATTAACAGAGTCTTTTTACACTCATTGTATTTAGATTTCTCTCATTAATACTTGTATCCACGAATATTTGTATTAATAACATCTCGCGAGAGCATTCAAGCCCGGGCCTAACAAACCCGACAAATCTTGTATTATTTATCTTCTCTCGGAAGTGCTCCCGCAATTGTTGTTTGTTGTCCGTCTTCCAGCAGTATTTAATCTTCGGATAAATATTTTGGGCAACAACAATTGGCGCTAGAAGGAGGGCATCTAACCCTCAAATTTTTATTCCTACCGTCTCGAAGAACACTCACTGTTCTCGGGGCATATACTTGAAGTGACACTCACTGCGCTTCAAAGAAATCTTTCTGAAATCATGTCTTCCGCCTCCGCGTCGAAGAAAGCCGCTGGCCAGCCGGCCAGACGCCCCGTTCCGTCCCAGTCCGAGCCACAACCGATGGTGGAAGGCAGCCGCCGCAGTCAGAAATGCTCGATCCCGTCCCTGGACGGCGGCCCAAGCCTCTCGCTCGATCAGCTCCGAACCAAGGAACAGATCGACGAGGTCATGGCCGTCTTACAGGAGCGACGGAGTGCTCTCGACGCGCCTCCCGCTATCACCCCCTCGGTCGTCCGTCGGAAGTCCAAGCGGAAGCTCAAGGCGTTACTGGCCGAGCGATCGCCAGGAGGCTCCCGTCCGCAAGAAGAGGCGCTCGCCAGCCGAGGCACCTTTGTCTTCGATCGCCTGGGCAGTGACCCGACCTGGCGACCGGGGCAGTCCAGCCCCATCTACGAGACGACGGAGTTTGAGTCCGTCACCAGGAGCTCGGCCTACCCGACTCCCATAAGGCAGCCCAGCCGTCTGGCTCCCGCTCGCCAAATAGCCGAGGTCGGCAGCAGCAGAGTCCGGAGATCGGTATACGATCGCCTCGGCTCCCGCTCCCAAAGCCGATCCACAAGCAAGCGAGCCACGGCAATGGCTGCGATACAACGTCAGATCGACGACATGAAGGCGCTCCTGGAATCCAGGGCAGGCGCCATGAAGACGATCGCCGAGCCAAGCGAGCCGCTCGCGATCGACATCGAGCTCGCCCCCGTGCAGCACAAGATCGCTCCCCCGCAAACACCCTTGTACGAGGGGCGATCGGACCCCGAAATGCACCTGAGCAAGTTCAACATCTACATGACCGAGTGTGGGGCATCAGACGCGACCAGGTGCCGAATGTTCCCTATGACGCTGGACGACCTCGCCCACCGGTGGTACACCTCGTTGCCACCTCGGTCCATTGGCTCCTTTAACGAACTGGCGAACGTCTTCACAGGGTACTTCGCGGCCAAGGTCGCTCGACCGGAAGGTCCCCATCGCATGCTGCGAATCAAGCAAGGGAAATAAGAGTCCGACTCGGACTACATCGACCGGGTAGATGAGATCATCCTCAACGGCGAGCCCGTAAGCGATGAGATCGCCCGCCACGTGGTCCTGGCCGGATTCCATGGTCTTTCGCCTATGTTCAGGCATCTTACGAAGGACCAGCCCACGACCTACGCGGTCTTCCGAGCTAAAGCCGCAGATTTCCTGGCCAGGCAAAGACATCTTCTTAGCCTAGGAGTAGAGCGATCGGCGCCCGAGCGACGACCTCCAGTCTTCCAGCCCGATCGCTATTATCCAGCAGAGCCGGAGGACTCGCTCGCCGTCTACAGTCTACCATTTAACATGAGGGACTAAGGCTCGCGATCGCCTCCACCGCACATCATAAAGCCATGGTCCTGGTAGTCGATGGAACCAGCTGCTTCGGCCATGCAAGGTCCCTTTCGGCCGAGATCGCCCGCCCTTCGTTTAAATACGAGGCCGGCGTAGTCTGAGGGCTCTCCAAAATTAATCAGTGGACACGTGCCACTACCCCCGTCTCAACGTACACCGTCGAGGTTCGTCATCTCCATGGCGGGCCGAGGTGGAAGCAGAGCCAAACAAGCCGCGGAGGTGGAGTTGATTCATCCGACGCTGCCCCGCGCAAGAACTCCTCTAGACCGAGACCGCACGCCCTTTGTTTAAATACGAGGCGAGGCGCAGCCTAACAGAGGACCCTCATAATAAAGTGAGTCACGAGACACTCAATGTCTTCGCGCACCAAGACACGGTCATGGAGTCGGTCCATCGAACTTCGCGACTGTGCACGATTCCTCAAACAAGCGAAACCATCAAGTTTCCGAGGGGGATCGGCCAATGTTGTTTTTTGCAGGTACAAGACCGATAGATAGCTAGCCAATCGACCATGATAGCCCAAGTCCAAATCCAAAAGTCGGATCAGCAAGATTGCCCGTCCTCATCCTACACGATCGCCAGCAAGAACCACCTCGCCCCATGTCTTCAACATAGGAGTAAGCTGGGGGGGCAATTGTTGTGTCGAGAATTACACTCTCCGACCGGCGATCGCCTCGGAGATCGGGCGACCTAGCCCGCTGAGCCGTGAGGCGGCGACCTGCGACCAAGCGACCAAGCCTTAGCCCAGCATACAGTACAATTCGGCCAACCGAAGGTCTCAGGAAAAATCGGCCAACCGAAGGTCCCAGGACAAATCCCGGTGCCGAGCGATCGACATCAAATACGATCGTCTCTCGGTACTCGGCGACCGACTCCTGGCGACCGACTAGCGGACGATCATCTCTCGGCACTTGCCGACCGACCCTTGGTGACCGACCAATGCCGACCCTCAGCGACTGGCCGATGGCGACCTCTGATGACCAGCTAGAGACGACCGCATCATGCCGATAGTCATCCAGTCGGCAAAGGCCGAGCCTCAGGACAGACACCACGTGCAAGGGCCGAGACAAGATCCGCATATCACGGATCGTTGACCACAGCCGGTCAGCATCTGTCCACCAGCCGACAGGCCCTCCGAAAGTTGTCAGTAGGGCCGCGTGTGACAGTGACTCCGGACGCGTGCTGGCTCCTCATCGACCGCCACCGGTGTGGCCAGTATGAATTTTGGACTTTAGGCAGACTGCCAGCATCTACCTTGGACTTTAGCCCGACAGCCCGGTAGATCGCCCCATTATAATATTAGCCGGCAGACGATCGCCCCATTATTATAATGGCCGGAAGGCGATCGCCCGCCAGAAGACAAGACCCGGCCGCCACTATATATACATGGCTCCCTGCACTTGTCCAAGGACCGAGATTCTGACTCTCTAAACCCCTGGCATTCTCGCATTTCACACGCAATACAGAAGCAAAATATCCAGCACTTGGCTATCTCCAACTCTTGGCAACAGCTATCATTCGGTACTTACTTCTCCCAGCCTCTCTCATCAAGCAGACGATCGGCAGGGACGAAGAACACCGAGCTTCGCTCAAGAGCCGGATTAACAGAGTCTTTTTACACTCATTGTATTTAGATTTCTCTCATTAATACTTGTATCCACAAATATTTGTATTAATAACATCTCGCGAGAGCATTCAAGCCCGGGCCTAACAAACCCGGCAAATCTTGTATTATTTATCTTCTCTCGGAAGTGCTCCCGCAATTGTTGTTTGTTGTCCGTCTTCCAGCAGTATTTAATCTTCGGATAAATATTTTGGGCAACAACAAATGGGACAACCAATCCATAAAAATGGGCACGATCACTGTGGCAGTTACCCCGAACCGACCATTCCTAGGATGAAAACAGTGATACCCGTAGGGAGAGGTTAAGCTTATGCTTTTAATGATTCTTAAGTCGACAACGTATAGTCGGGTGGAGTAAAATACGGGTTTACTCAAAACACTTAAAGAGAATCACCTATGTTAGAGAGAAGAGGGGCCGCTTCAAAGGAGAATTGCTGAGGCACAATTCTTTAGAAACTCTCGCAAAACCAGGACGCTGTCCACGGCCAAAATGGGCACAATAATGAGAACAGAACAAACCAGGAAGGGCACTTGTGAAGGATATATGATCACTTACACAAGCGGTCGGACAGTTCAAAGGCATCTAGTCACACTGTTTAGCCAGTAAGGAGAATATATCTTTTCGAGGGAACGTTCAAGGAGCATACTCTACCTATCCTATGCAATGCCTAACCATAGTAACTATCACCAAGTCAACTCCATGTCTGATGTGTGCTGCTGGACCATCAATCTCATTCATGTGGGGATTGTTGGAAAAATCAAGGAAAATGGGCTGTTTTGAGCAGCTCACTTGAGAGGAAATTTTGAGTGGGCTTGACTACGAGTTAAAGTCGGTAATTAGATGTAATACGTAGTACTCCGTACGAGGTTTACAAAACATGTAAGAACACTCAAAATGATTGAGGTATGAATGAGATATAATGTTCCAAAGTGAACC
Source organism: Orobanche coerulescens (assembly GCA_033398695.1). Lineage (NCBI taxonomy): Eukaryota > Viridiplantae > Streptophyta > Magnoliopsida > Lamiales > Orobanchaceae > Orobanche > Orobanche coerulescens. Next base: position 109,504,055 of record CM065816.1, on the reverse strand, counting down.
CTTTAGAAATGGGTTTGGGATGCTATCCCACATTGGAAAAAGAAGGGAAAAATTGTGAGTATATAAGGAGATGTGGACAAAGTTACGTTCAAAAAGTGAGACATGTGTGGATGTGTGACTAGGCGCCCCTCGCGCACACACAAACACACACACGCGCGCGCCGCCGCCGCCGTCGTCCGGTCGGGTCGGGTCGGGTCGGTCGAAGGGCGGTTTGGGCGAAATGTCTCGGCGTCTCGAAGTTATCTTTTTACTGCAATTTGATTCGGTAAATTTTTATTTTACTGAAAATACCTCAATTAATAAATTCCAAATTTTTCGGATCCGGATAAAATCGAATTAAATAGATCTGGATAAGTATTGAGATACCAATCCTGATCGGTTTAGAGTTCCTCCAGATACCAATCCTGGTCGGTATAGAGTTCCTCCAGCACACAACCTCCTCCAGTCTCACCTATAAATACCCGGCTTGAGGGGCTCGTTTTGTACACACTTCGTTTTACACAACCTCCTCCAGAAAGATTTTCTTTCATTCTTCGTTTTTTTTTTCTTTCGGACAATTTGAGTCGGTGATAGTAGACAGATTTGTTCTACTTCGTTGAGGGTGCAGTGCATCATCGATTCACTGCATCGAGATGTTGTTTTATCCTCTGAGGCAGACGTCATACACTGTGGTGAGGGCGAATTTGCTTTAAGGAGACAGATACTCTGGACTCAACAGCAACCCTTCCGCTCGTTTATGCGAACGGGAATTCTTCCTTTTTATTGTTAACCGATTTTTTGCAGCATTTACATAAAATATATATTCGATATATATTTATATTCTATTATTTTCAAGTAAGAGTTTTCAAAAACAATTCAACAGTTAATCCCTCATTACGTCAAAAACCTAGAGTACTACGGTTATCGCTAAAAATGTAAAAATAATTTCACACATCACAAATATACAATTAAAATGGCAAAGAAGCTGTAAGCTCGACGGATGAACCTCTATGGAAAGAGGCTATCAAAGAAGAGATTGATTCTATATTACAGAATTATACTTGGGAACTAGTGGAATTACCTCCTAAGTGTAAACCATTAGGAAATAAGTGGGTTTTCAAGGAGAAATTGAAACATGGAGCAGTTGATAAATATAAGGCTAGGCTCGTAACAAAGGGATATAACCAACGTGAAGGTCTAGACTATTTTGACACTTACTCTCCTCTGACAAGAATAACTTCCATCAGGATGATACTTGCCATCGCAGCATTACGGGGCTTAGAAGTTCATCAAATGGATGTTAAGACTGCCTTTCTTAATGGGGACTTAGAAGAGGAAATCTACATGGAACAACTCGAGGGGTTTTCTGCTCCTGGACAAGAAAGGAAAGTCTACAAGCTGGTAAAATCTTTGTACAGATTGAAGCAGGCACCAAAACAGTGGCATGAAAAATTTGATCATGTCATGATAAGCGGTGGCTTCAAAATTAATGAATCTGACAAATGTGTAAATGTGAAAGATACAGAAGATGGCTATTTCATTTTGTGTCTATATGTATATGACTTGCTCATTACTGGCAGTAATGAAAGAATAATCAAATCGACCAAAGACATGCTAAGGTCGAGATTGGATATGAAGGATATGGGACTCGCAGATGTAATTTTAGGGATTAAGATCACACAAATGTCGGAAGGTCTCATGCTGAGTCAAGCCCACTATGTGAACAAAATCCTTGAAATATTTAATAAGGATGACTTTGGCATAGCCAATACCCCGGTGGACATGACGTTGAGACTATCCAAGAATAAGGGTGAAGGAGTATCTCAACTTGAGTACTCATGCATAATAGGAAGTCTGATGTACTTGATGAGCTGTACAAGACCAGATATAGCCTACTCAGTTAGTAAACTAAGTAGATACAAGAGCAACCCCGGAAAGGATCACTGTAAGGCGATCATAAGGGTACTAAGATACTTAAGGGGTACACGTGAGTATGGGCTGCACTATACCAAATATCCAGCAGTACTCGAAGGATATAGTGATGCAAATTGGATATCTGATATAAAAGATTCCAAGTCAACAAGCGGATATGTATTCACACTATCCGGTGCCGCAGTAGCATGGAAATCTTCGAAACAGACACTCATATCTCGGTCAACGATGGAATCCGAGTTTATAGCCTTAGATAAATGTGTAGAAGAGGGAGAATGGATACACCATTTTCTAGAAGATATTCCAAGATGGGCAAAGCCTGTGACTGCAATAAGTATTCATTGCGATAGTCAATCTGCGATTGGCAGGGCACAGAGCGTAATGTACAATGGTAAGTCTCGTCACATAAGGAGGAGACATAATACCATTAGACAATTGATATCAATAGGAGTTATCACTATTGATTATGTGTCATCAAAGGATAACATTGCGGATCCGCTAACCAAAGGGTTATCAAGAGACCTTGTTGATAAATCATCAAGAGGAATGGGTCTATTGCCTTGAGCTAATGGTTTTATGGAGGATACCCAACATAAGCTGACTGGAGATCCCAAGATCTAGGTTCAATGGGACAACCAATCCATAAAACTGGGCACGATCACTGTGGGGGTTACCCCGAACCGACCATTCCTAGGATGAAAACAGTGATACCCATAGGGAGAGGTTAAGCTTATAATTTTAATGATTCCTAAGTTGACAACGTATAGTCGGGTGGAGTAAAATACGGGTTTACTCAAAACACTTAAACAGAATCACCTATGTTAGGGAGAATAGGGGCCGCTTCAAAGGAGAATTGCTAAGGCACAATTCTTTAGAAACTCTCGCAGAACCAGGACGGCGTCCACGGCCAAAATGGGCACAATAATGAGAACAGAACAAATCAGGAAGGGCACTTGTGAAGGATATACGATCACTTACACCAGCGGTTGGACAGTTCAAAGGCATCTAGTCACACTGTCTAGCCAGTAAGGAGAATATATCTTTACGAGGGACGGTTCAAGGAACATACTCTACCTATCCTATGTAATGCCTAACCGTAGTAACTATCACCATGTCAACTCCATGTCTGACGTGTGCTGCTAGACCATCAATCTCATTCATGTGGGGGATTGTTGGAAAAATGAAGGAAAATGGGCTCTTTTGAGCAGCCCACTTGAGAGGAAATTCTGAGTGGGCTCAACTACGAGTTAAAGTCGGGACTTAGTTGGAATACGTAGTACTCCGTACGAGATTTCTAAAACATATAAGAACACTTAAAATGATTAAGGTATGAATGAGATATAATGCTCCAAAGTGAACCCTTTAGAAATGGGTTTGGGATGCTATCCCACATTGGAAAAAGAAGGGAAAATTATGAGTATATAAGGAGATATGGACAAAGTCATGTTCAAAAAGTGAGACGAGATGTGTAACTAGGAGCCCCTCGCGCGCGCACAAACACACGCGCGCCCGCTGCCGCCGCCGCCGTCCGGCTGGGCCCGCTTCGGGTCGGGTCGGGTCGGTCTCGGTCGAAGGGCGATTTGGGCGAAATATCTAGGCGTCTCAAAGTTATCTTTTTACTGCAATTTTATTGGGTAAAATTTTATTTTACTGAAACTACCTCAATTAATAAATTCCAAATTTTTCGGATCCGGATAAAATCGAATTAAACAGATCTGGATAAGTATTGAGATACCAATCCTGATCAGTTTAGAGTTCCTCCAGATACCAATCCTGGTAGGTATAGAGTTCCTCCAGCACACAACCTCCTCCAGCCTCACCTATAAATACCCGGCTTGAGGGGCTCATTTTTTACTCACTTCGTTTTACACAACCTCCTCCAGACAGATTTCCTTTCCTTCTTCATTTTTTTTTTCTTTTGGGCAATTTCATTCGGTGATAGTAGACAGATTTGTTCTCGTTCGTTGAGGGTGCAGAGCATCATCGATTCACTGTATCGAGCTGTTGTTTTATCCTAGGAGTCAGACGTCATACACCGTGGTAAGGGCAAATTCTCTTTAAGGAGACAAATACTCTGGACTCAACAGCAACCCTTCCGCTCGTTTACGCGAACGGGAATTCTTCATTTTTATTGTTAACCGGTTTTTTGCAGGATTTACATAAAATATATATATTCGATATATATTTATATTCTGTTATTTTCAAGTAAGCGTTTTCAAAAATAATTCAACAGTTAATTCCTCATTACATCAAAAACCTAGAGTACTACGGTTATCGCTAAAAATGTAAAAATAATTTCACACATCACAAATATACAATTAAAACGGCAAAGAAGTTGTAAGCTCGATGGATGGACCTCCATGGAAGGAGGCTATCAAAGAAGAGATTGATTCTATATTACAGAATCATACTTGGGAACTAGTGGAATTACCTCCTAAGTGTAAACCATTAGGAAATAAGTGGATTTTCAAGGAGAAATCGAAAGATGGAGCAGTTGATAAATATAAGGCTAGGCTCGTAGCAAAGGGATATAACCAACGTGAAGGCCTAGACTATTTTGACACTTACTCTCCTCTGACAAGAATAACTTCCATCAGGATGATACTTGCCATCGCAGCATTACGAGGCTTAGAAGTTCATCAAATGGATGTTAAGACTGCCTTTCTTAATGGGGACTTAGAAGAGGAAATCTACATGGAACAACCCAAGGGGTTTTCTGCTCCTGGACAATAAATGAAAGTCTACAAGCTGGTAAAATCTTTGTACGGATTGAAGCAGGCACCAAAATAGTGGCATGAAAAATTTGATCATGTCATGATAAGCGGTGGCTTCAAAATTAATGAATCCGACAAATGTGTATATGTGAAAGATACAGAAGATGGCTATGTCATTTTGTGTCTATATGTAGATGACTTGCTCATTACTGGCAGTAATGAAAGAATAATGAAATCGACCAAAGACATGCTGAAGTCGAGATTAGATATGAAGGATATGGGACTTGCAGATGTAATTTTAGGGATTAAAATCACACGAATGTCGGAAGGTCTCATGCTGAGTCAAGCCCACTATGTGAACAAAATCCTTGAAAGATTTAATAACGATGACTCTGGCATAGCCAAAACCCCGGTGGACATGACGTTGAGACTATCCAAGAATAAGGGTGAAGGAGTATCTCAACTTGAGTACTCACGCATAATAGGAAGTCTGATGTACTTGATGAGCTGTACAAGACCAGATATAGCCTACTCAGTTAGTAAACTAAGTAGATACAAGAGCAACCCCGGAAAGGATCACTGGAAGGCGATCATAAGGGTACTAAGATACTTAAGGGGTACACTTCCCCGTGCATAGCTAGACCCAAAGCTTACAAGATGAACTGTTTAAGACCGGTGCTTTGGAGATAGAATATCGTGGTTCGTTGGGCTCGTACGTGCAGAGAACAAGCTCCGACAACCATGTTAAGCTTTGGGTTCCAAATCAAAATTAATTAACAGTGTGTGTATTGATGTATATTTATAATTACGGTGATGCATATCAAATGACTAGTGAAGTATATTTATAGTTAAAAAGTTGATGTATATAGTGTGTGTAAGTGATGTATATTAACAGTCACATTAACATACATTATGTGTATTTTTTGACAAATCAAGGTCAATTCTACTAAAAAAAGAAAAAGAAAAAGAGACAAGAGATAAAGAGTCTACCCCAGCTGATCCCACAAGCGGGCACTCTGGAGCGAATAAATAAAGATATACTTCGGCTAATCCCATATGCGGGTAGTCAAAAGCAAAAAAGGCAATCGAAGTGAAGAGAAAACAGAAAAAGCAAAAGTTAAACTCAAGCTAATCCCACATGTAGGTAGTCAAGAGTGAAAGACACTAGAACTACACGACGATCCGCTCGAGAAAAGTAGATCCCGCAGACAAAATCACTATACCAAATATCCAGCAGTACTTGAAGGATATAGTGATGCAAATTGGATATCTGATATAAAAGACTCCAACTCAATAAGCGGATATGTATTCACACTATCTGGTGCTGCAGTGGCATGGAAATCTTCGAAACAGACACTCATATATCGGTCAACGATGGAATCCGAGTTTATAGCCTTAGATAAATGTGTAGAAGAGGGAGAATAGATACACCATTTTCTAGAAGATATTCCAAGATGGGCAAAGCCTGTGACTGCAATAAGTATTCATTGCGATAGTCAATCTGCGATTGGCAGGGCACAGAGCGTAATGTACAATGGTAAGTCTCGTCACATAAGGAGGAGACATAATACCATTAGACAATTGATATCAATAGGAGTTATCACTATTGATTATGTGTCATCAAAGGATAACATTGCGGATATGCTAACCAAAGGGTTATCAAGAGACCTTGTTGATAAATCATCAAGAGGAATGGGTCTATTGCCTTGAGCTAATGGTTTTATGGAGGATACCCAACATAAGCTGACTGGAGATCTCAAGATCTAGGTTCAATGGGACAACCAATCCATAAAAATGGGCACGATCAATGTGGGGGTTACCCCGAACCAACCATTCCTAGGATGAAAACAGTGATACCCATAGGGAGAGGTTAAGCTTATGATTTTAATGATTCTTAAATCGACAACGTATAGTCGGGTGGAGTAAAATACGGGTTTACTCAAAACACTTCAAGAGAATCACCTATGTTAGAGAGAAGAGGGGCCGCTTCAAAGGAGAATTGCTAAGGCACAATTCTTTAGAAACTCTCGCAGAACCAGGACGGTGTCCATGGACAAAATGGGCACAATGATGAGAACAGAACAAATCAGGAAGGGCACTTGTGAAGGATATACGATCACGTACACAAGCGGTTGGACAGTTCAAATGTATCTAGTCACACTGTCTAGCCAGTAAGGAGAATATATCTTTTCGAGGGAAGGTTCAAGGAGCATACTCTACCTATCCTATGTAATGCCTAACCGTAGTAACTATCACCATTTCAACTCCATGTCTGACGTGTGCTGCTGGACCATCAATCTCATTCATGCGGGGGATTGTTGGAAAAATGAAGGAAAATGGGCTGTTTTGAGCAGCCCACTTGAGATGAAATTTTGAGTGGGCTCGACTACGAGTTAAAGTCGCGACTTAGATGGAATACGTAGTACTCCGTACGGGATTTCCAAAACATGTAAGAACACTCAAAATGATTAAGGTATGAATAAGATATAATGTTCCAAAGTGAACCCTTTAGAAATGGGTTTGAGATGTTATCCCACATTGGAAAAAGAAGGGGAAAATTGTGAGTATATAAGGAGATGTGGACAAAGTCATGTTCAAAAAGTGAGACAGGATATGTGACTAGGCGCCCCTCGCGCACACACACACACGCGCCCGCTGCCGCCGCCGCTGTCCGTCCGGCCGGCTCGGCCCGGTTCGGGTCGGTTCGGGTCGGTCTCGGTCGAAGGACGATTTGGGCGAAATGTCTCGGCGTCTCGAAGTTATCTTTTTACTGCAATTTTATTGGGTAAAATTTTATTTTACTGGAACTACCTTAATTAATAAATTCCGAATTTTTCGGATTCGGATAAAATCGAATTAAACAGATCTGGATAAGTATTGAGATACCAATCCTGATCGGTTTAGAGTTCCTCCAGATACCAATCCTGGTCGGTATAGAGTTCCTCCAGCACACAACCTCCTCCAACCTCACCTATAAATACCCGGCTTGAGGGGCTCGTTTTTTACACACTTCGTTTTACACAACCTCCTCCAGACAGATTTCATTTCCTTCTTCATTTTTTTTCTTTCGGGCAATTTCATTCGGTGATAGTAGACAGATTTGTTCTCGCTCGTTGAGGGTGCAGAGCATCATCGATTCACTGTATCGAGCTGTTGTTTTATCCTAGGAGTCAGACGTCATACACCGTGGTAAGGGCAAATTTTCCTTAAAGAGACAAATACTCTGGACTCAACAGCAACCCTTCCGCTCGTTTACGCGAACAGGAATTCTTCCTTTTTATTGTTAACCGGTTTTTTGCAGGATTTACATAAAATATATATTCGATATATATTTATATTCTGTTATTTTCAAGTAAGCGTTTTCAAAAATAATTCAACAGTTAATTCCTCATTACATCAAAAAACTAGAGTACTACGGTTATCGCTAAAAATGTAAAAATAATTTCACACATCACAAATATACAATTAAAACGGCAAAGAAGTTGTAAGCTCGATGGATGGACCTCTATGGAAGGAGGCTATCAAAGAAGAGATTGATTCTATATTACAGAATCATACTTGGGAACTAGTGGAATTACCTCCTAAGTGTAAACCATTAGGAAATAAGTGGATTTTCAAGAAGAAATTTAAAGATGGAGCAGTTGATAAATATAAGGCTAGGCTCGTAGCAAAGGGATATAACCAACGTGAAGGCCTAGACTATTTTGACACTTACTCTCCTGTGACAAAAATAACTTCCATCAGGATGATACTTGCCATCGCAGCATTACGAGGCTTAGAAGTTCATCAAATGGATGTTAAGACTGCCTTTCTTAATGGGGACTTAGAAGAGGAAATCTGCATGGAACAACCCAAGGGGTTTTCTGCTCCTGGACAATAAAGGAAAGTCTACAAGCTGGTAAAATCTTTGTACGGATTGAAGCAGGCACCAAAACAGTGGCATGAAAACTTTGATCATGTCATGATAAGCGGTGGCTTCAAAATTAATGAATCCGACAAATGTGTATATGTGAAAGATACAGAAGATGGCTATGTCATTTTGTGTCTATATGTAGATGACTTTCTCATTACTGGCAGTAATGAAAGAATAATGAAATCGACCAAAGACATGCTGAGGTCGAGATTAGATATGAAGGATATGGGACTCGCAGATGTAATTTTAGGGATTAAAATCACACGAACGTCGGAAGGTCTCATGCTGAGTCAAGCCCACTATGTGAACAAAATCCTTGAAAGATTTAATAACGATGACTCTGGCATAGCCAAAACCCCGGTGGACATGACGTTGAGACTATCCAAGAATAAGGGTGAAGGAGTATCTCAACTTGAGTACTCACGCATAATAGGAAGTCTGATGTACTTGATGAGCTGTACAAGACCAGATATACCCTACTCAGTTAGTAAACTAAGTAGATACAAGAGCAACCCCAGAAAGGATCACTGGAAGGCGATCATAAGGGTACTAAGATACTTAAGGGGTACACTTCCCCGTGCATAGCTAGACCCAAAGCTTACAAGATGAACTGTTTAAGACCGGTGCTTTGGAGATAGAACATCGTGGTTCGTTGGGCTCGTACGTGCAGAGAACAAGCTCCGATAACCATGTTACGCTTTGGGTTCCAACTCAAAATCAATTAACAGTGTGTGTATTGATGTATATTTATAATTACGGTGATGCATATCACATGACTAGTGAAGTATATTTATAGTTAAAAAGTTGATGTATATAGTGTGTGTAAGTGATGTATATTAACAGTCACATTAACATACATTATGTGTATTTTTTGACAAATCAAGGTCAATTCTACTAAAAAAAAGAAAAAAAAAAGAGACAAGAGATAAAGAGTCTACCCCAGCTGATCCCACAAGCGGGCACTCTGGAGCGAATAAATAAAGATACACTTCAGCTAATCCCATATGCGGGTAGTCAAAAGCAAAAAAGGCAATCGAAGTGAAGAGAAAACAGAAAAAGCAAAAGTTAAACTCAAGCTAATCCCACAAGTAGGTAGTCAAGAGTGAAAGACACTAGAACTACACGACGATCCGCTCGAGAAAAGTAGATCCCGCAGACAAAATCACTATACCAAATATCCAGCAGTACTTGAAGGATATAGTGATGCAAATTGGATATCTGATATAAAAGACTCCAAGTCAGCAAGCGGATATGTATTCACACTATCCGGTGCAGCAATGGCATGGAAATCTTCGAAACAGACACTCATATCTCGGTCAACGATGGAATCCGAGTTTATAGCCTTAGATAAATGTGTAGAAGAGGGAGAATGGATACACCATTTTCTAGAAGATATTCCAAGATGGGCAAAGCCTGTGACTGCAATAAGTATTCATTGCGATAGTCAATTTGCGATTGGCAGGGCAAAGAGCGTAATGTACAATGGTAAGTCTCGTCCCATAAGGAGGAGACATAATACCATTAGACAATTGATATCAATAGGAGTTATCACTATTGATTATGTGTCATCAAAGGATAACATTACGGATCCGCTAACCAAAGGGTTATCAAGAGACCTTGTTGATAAATCATCAAGAGGAATGGGTCTATTGCCTTGAGCTAATGGTTTTATGGAGGATACCCAACATAAGCTGATTGGAGATCCCAATATCTAGGTTCAATGGGACAACCAATCCATAAAAGTGGGCACGACCACTGTGGGGGTTACCCCGAACCGACCATTCCTAGGATGAAAACAGTGATACCCGTAGGGAGAGGTTAAGCTTATGATTTTAATGATTCTTAAGTCAACAATGTATAGTCGGGTGGAGCAAAATACGGGTTTACTCAAAACACTTAAAGAGAATCACCTATGTTAGAGAGAAGAGGGGCCGCTTCAAAGGAGAATTGCTAAGGCACAATTCTTTAGAAACTCTCACAGAACCAGGACGGTGTCCACGACCAAAATGGGCACAATAATGAGAATAGAACAAATCAGGAAGGGCACTTGTGAAGGATATACGATCACTTACATAAGCGGTTGGACAGTTCAAATGCATCTAGTCACACTGTCTAGCTAGTAAGGAGAATATATCTTTTCGAGGGAAGGTTCAAGGAGCATACTCTACCTATCCTATGTAATGCCTAACCGTAGTAACTATCACCATGTCAACTCCATGTCTGACGTGTGCTGCTGGACCATCAATCTCATTCATGTGGGGGATTGTTGGAAAAATGAAGGAAAATGGGCTGTTTTGAGCAGCCCACTTGAGAGGAAATTTTGAGTGGGATCGACTACGAGTTAAAGTCGCGACTTAGTTGGAATACGTAGTACTCCGTACGAGATTTCCAAAACATGTAAGAACACTCAAAATGATTAAGGTATGAATAAGATATAATGTTCCAAAGTGAACCCTTTAGAAATGGGTTTGGGATGCTATCCCACATTGGAAAAAGAAGGGAAAAATTGTGAGTATATAAGGAGATGTGGACAAAGTCATGTTCAAAAAGTGAGGCAGGATGTGTGACTAGGCGCCCCTCGCGCGCACACACACACACGCTTGCCCGCTGCCGCCGCCGCCGTCCGGCCAGCCGGCTCGGCCCAGTTCGAGTCGGGTCGGGTCGGTCTCGGTCGAAGGATGATTTGGGCGAAATGTCTCGGCGTCTCGAAGTTATCTTTTTACTGCAATTTTTTTGGGTAAAATTTTATTTTACTGAAACTACCTCAATTAATAAATACCGAATTTTTCGGATCCGGATAAAATCGAATTAAACAAATCTGGATAAGTATTGAGATACCAATCCTGATCGGTTTAGAGTTCCTCCAGATACCAATCCTGGTCGGTATAGAGTTCCTCCAGCACACAACCTCCTCCAGCCTCACCTATAAATGCCCGGCTTGAGGGGCTCGTTTTTTACACACTTCGTTTTACACAACCTCCTCCAGATAGATTTCCTTTCCTTCTTCGTTTTTTTCTTTCGAATAATTTCATTCGGTGATAGTAGACAGATTTGTTCTCGTTCTATGAGGGTGTAGAGCATCATCGATTCACTGTATCGAGCTGTTGTTTTATCTTGGGAGGCAGACGTCATACACCGTGGTGAGGGCAAATTTGCTTTAAGGAGACAGATACTCTGGACTCAACAGCAACCCATCCGCTCGTTTACGCGAACGGGAATTCTTCCTTTTTATTGTTAACCGGTTTTTTGCAGGATTTACATAAAATATATATATTCGATATATATTTATATTCTGTTATTTTCATGTAAGCGTTTTCAAAAATAATTCAACAGTTAATTCCTCATTACATCAAAAACCTAGAGTACTACGGTTATCGCTAAAAATATAAAAATAATTTCACACATCACAAATATACAATTAAAACGGCAAAGAAGTTGTAAGCTCGATGGATGGACCTCTATGGAAGGAGGCTATCAAAGAAGAGATTGATTCTATATTACAGAATCATACTTGGGAACTAGTGGAATTACCTCCTAAGTGTAAACCATTAGGAAATAAGTGGATTTTCAAGGAGAAATTGAAAGATGGAGCAGTTGATAAATATAAGGCTAGGCTCGTAGCAAAGGGATATAACCAACGTGAAGACCTAGACTATTTTGACACTTACTTTCCTGTGACAAGAATAACTTCCATCGGGATGATACTTTCCATCGCAGCGTTACGAGGCTTAGAAGTTCATCAAATGGATGTTAAGACTGCCAAAGACATGCTCAGGTCGAGATTTGATATGAAGGATATGGGACTCGCAGATGTAATATTAGGGATTAAAATCACACGAACATCGGAAGGTCTCATGCTTAGTCAAGCCCACTATGTGGAAAAAATCCTTGAAAGATTTAATAAGGATGACTTTGGCACAGCCAAAACCCCGGTGGACATGACGTTGAGACTATCCAAGAATAAAGGTGAAGGAGTATCTCAACTTGAGTACTCACGCATAATAGGAAGTCTGGTGTACTTGATGAGCTGTACAAGACCAGATATAGCCTACTCTGTTAGTAGACTAAGTAGATACACGAGCAACCCCGGAAAGAATCACGAGAAGGCGATCATAAGGGTACTAAGATACTTAAGGGGTACTCTTGAGTATGGGATGCACTATACCAAATATCCAGTAGTACTTGAAGGATATAGTGATTCAAATTGGATATCTGATATAAAAGACACCAAGTCAACAAGAGGATATGTATTCACACTAGCCGGTGCAACAGTCGCATGGAAATCTTCGAAACAGACACTCATATCTCGGTCAACGATGGAATCCGAGTTTATAGCCTTAGATAAATATGTAGAAGAGGGAGAATGGCTACACCATTTTCTAGAAGATATTCCAAGATGGGCAAAGCCTGTGACTGCAATAAGTATTCATTGCGATAGTCAATCTGCGATTGGCAGGGCACAGAGCGTAATGTACAATGGTAAGTCTCGTCACATAAGGAGGAGACATAATACCATTAGACAATTAATATCAACAGGAGTTATCACTATTGATTATGTGTCATCAAAGGATAACATTGCGGATCCGTTAACCAAAGGGTTATCAAGAGACCTTGTTGATAAATCATCAAGAGGAATGGGTCTATTGCCTTGAACTAATGGTTTTATGGAGGATACCCAACATAAGCTGACTGGAGATCCCAAGATATAGGTTCAATGGGACAACCAATCCATAAAATTGGGCACGATCACTGTGGGGGTTACCCCGAAGCGACCATTCCTAGGATGAAAACAGTGATACCCATAGGGAGAGGTTAAGCTTATGCTTTTAATGATTCTTAAGTCGACAACGTATAGTCGGGTAAAGTAAAATATGGGTTTACTCAAAACACTTGAAGAGAATCACCTATGTTAGAGAGAAGAGGGGCCGCTTCAAAGGAGAATTGCTAAGGCACAATTTTTTAGAAACTCTCGCAGAACCAGGATGGTGTCCACGGCTAAAATGTGTATAATAATGAGAACATAAAATATCAAGAAGGGCACTTGTGAAGGATATACGATCACTTACACAAGCGGTCGGACAGTTTAAAGGCATCTAGTCACACTGTCTAGCTAGTAAGGAGAATATATCTTTTCGAGGGAAGGTTCAAGGAGCATACTCTACCTATCCTATGCAATGCCTAACGGTAGTAACTATCACCAAGTCAACTCCATGTCTGACGTGTGCTGCTGGACCATCAATCTCATTCATGTGGGGGGTTGTTGGAAAAATGAAGGAAAATGAGCTGTTTTGAGCAGCCCACTTGAGAGGAAATTTTGAGTGGGCTCGACTATGAGTTAAAGTCGGGACTTAGTTGGAATATATAGTACTCCGTACGAGGTTTCCAAAACATGTAAGAACACTCAAAATGATTGAGATATGAATGAGATATAATATTCCAAAGTGAACCCTTTAGAAATGGGTTTGGGATGTTATCCCAAATTGGAAAAAGAAGGGAAAAATTGTGAGTATATAAGGATATGTGGACAAAGTCATGTTCAAAAAGTGAGACATGTGTGGATGTGTGACTAGGCGCCCCTTGCGCACACACACACGCGCGCGCCGCCGCCGTCCGTCCATCCGTCCAGCCGGCCGGCTCAGTTTGGGCCGGGTCGGGTCGGTCTCGGTCGAAGGGCGATTTGGGCGAAATGTCTCGGCGTCTCGAAGTTATCTTTTTACTGCAATTTTATTCGGTAAAATTTTATTTTACTGAAAATACCTCAATTAATAAATTCCAAATTTTTCGGATCCGGATAAAATCGAATTAAACTGATCTGGATAAGTGTTGAGATACCAATCCTGATCGGTTTAGAGTTCCTCCAGATACCAATCCTGGTCGGTTTAGAGTTCCTCCAGCACACAACCTCCTCCAGCCTAACCTATAAATACCCAGCTTAAGGGGCTCGTTTTTTACACACTTCGTTTTACACAACCTCCTCCAGACATATTTCCTTTCCTTCTTCATTTTTTTTCTTTAGCACAATTTCAGTCGGTGATAGTAGACAGATTTGTTCTAGTTCGTTGAGGGTGCAGCGCATCATCGATTCACTGCATCGAGCTGTTGTTTTATCCTGGGAGTCAGACGTCATACACTGTGGTGAGGGCGAATTTGCTTTAAGGAGACATATACTTTCGACTCAATAGTAACCCTTCCGCTCGTTTACGCGAACGAGAATTCTTCCTTTTTATTGTTAACCGGTTTTTTGCAGGATTTACATAAAATATATATTTGATATATATTTATATTCTGTTATTTTCAAGTAAGCGTTTTCAAAAATAATTCAACAGCCTTCCGGCCGTAGCGTGCGCAGTCTTCCGGCGATAGCGTGCGTTGCCTTCCGGCAGTAGCGTGCGCTATTCCGGTTCCTGCCGCACCTGTCCGGCCAGTGCCCACACCCGTCCGGATAGTGCTCGCACCCTTCCGGCCGGTGCCCAGTCGCCATGACTGGATTACTTGATTTTTCCGAAATCGCACGGAACGAACACGACAAGACGCTCATGGACAACATCATCGATCCGAAATAAAAACAACGGATAACAAACCACCACATACGGACATAAACACTAAAATTAGTCGTCGAGAAAATAATATCGGCACTCATCAACCAGAAAGTATCCGAAGAAAAAATCCAAAATGACCAGAACGAAAATCGCGGGTATTACATTCTACCCCCCTTAAAAATAAGTTTCGGCACGAAACTTAAAACAAGAGCAAGGCGACTCTAGATAACACACGTTATCTGATACTTACAGCACATAAGAGCTTCATGCAGCACAAAGCTATTGCATTCCGATTCAATACGTAAGCACGTTTACAAAAAAAACAACGAACACAAATCGCTGCGGTTAATAAGAAAAAACTGAGTAGTAGAACAATCAAATCGCGAGTTTAACACTGAAAAAAGTATGAAATTTCAATAACTCAAGGATTTGAAAGATAAAATACGAAGATAATTTCTCAATCCTTAAGGAAATTATGAAGCGGCCCAGACACTCAACAATCAAGATTACGAGATCAAACAGTAATGCTCGGGCAACGACGAACAAATAACAATGATCGAACAACAACGATCAAGCAACAATTCTGAAGTTCACGCTTCAAATCAATACATCAATAAATTGTAGGAACCACGAGGTGTTAATTCGTACACGGTCCACAGGAAGTCGGTCTGAACTTGGAAAGATCACAACGTTATACAGATCAATTTGGGACAATATCAGAACTCACTCGATTAACAAATGCGAGAAATAACACAAGGTCAGAAGCATCAACGAACACAATCGACTCGATAGAGTCGAACAAAATGGAAGCGAAGAGATTTCATCCCCGAAATATAAACAACGAGAACGAAGAGCTGGAATAACATCCTTCCTGGCAATATCCTCTTGGTCTCACATATGATCTCCACGACCATCTGTACCGCGGTCATGACAGTGTCCTCTTCCCTTCGGCATACTAAGCGGATACTCACTCAATACGAAAGCACAACTTCGCAAAAATGATGATCATATCAGCAACCAATTCGGACCAATAATAAGGGTCTAAATGTTCCAAACTCAATTCTTAAATACGAATTTACAAGGTTCCCTTCTCGTAAATCCATCGTTAAAATTTACTTATAACCGTCATCAATTCGAATCATCCGACTGGTTCAAAATAATAGATAATCATATTAAAAAGGTTATCAAACAATCCAATCATTCGATTTGAATATTTGCTCCCTACGTATGGGCTTCCAACTTCAGAGATGAATAATAGTCTCATCAAACTCATAATCACATTCGTATTCCTATACGAACATTATTTCCAACACATAGTTTAGCTCTAGATATGAATATTCCATATTCATTTTCAAAACATCAACACTTCAAAAAAAATTTCATCACCTCGTATAATTCAAGAGTTCTTCAAGAACATGAAATATCCGAAATCACGTTGAACAACATCTCCGAGGTATATATCTCCATGTTACCATTTTCTTCATCATGTCATTCATACAATCTCAAGAATCGCAACAAAACCCTTATCACCATATGAAGAAGATCTCAATGATCATATCAACATCCGAAATTTCTTATTACAATTCCAATAAATCTCGTATAACATTATCACATGATACCATAATTGTAACACCCCAGATCCTCACGGGAATATTACACGCCGTAAACCCTTCTCACAAGGATTTACTGGCTAAGCACAATTTCCACGTCGTTCCAAAAATGCTAAAAAGACCGATGACGGTAATATTTTTCAAATACTAAAAAAAATCATTTTCCAAATACCGTCAAAACGATCAAGGTTAAAATGCCAAAAACTCAGTTTAGGGAATCGGTTTTACAAAATAAAATTTCATTGGCAAAATACCAAAATCCATTTCAAAAATACTCACGCAATGGATAAAAGTACAGTCCAATTTATGCATTTTCATTGAAATAAGACGAACATCAAAATATACGATTCCCAACATACTCCCTCCCAAGTAGTAATCCAAAAAGAAAAAAAATGAGCCACTATCAAAGGGATACGAGGATTACCTTGTATGGACGAACCACGAAGAAAGAATAATTGAACTCCATTCCAAGAATCATTAAATCATCATAGTCATCATATGGCCTCAAGAACACCAAGATCTCTATGATTCCATAATCATAATCAACATATTCAAAGCATATCATTATCTTCCTTCAACATAAACCTCATAGAATATGGATAACACAAGTAATCACTTCAAGAATCAACAATAGTTCCATAACCAAGCTCTAATTCCATGATTCCAAGCTCACAATCATGTTAAAAGTGCTTAGAACACTCTTAAAAGTGAAGAGGGACGAGTTTTGGAGAGAAATATCTCAAAGGATCGTGAGAGAAATGAAAGGCAACACTTCAATATATAAATTGCACTCTCATTAAATGCGTAGGTGTCCTTTCTTAACGTCGTAACAACTTTAACGTCGTAATCCAAAATCCATAACGCGTACGTAACCAACTCCTTGTCTCAATCCTGCGGTCCATTACGTACGTAACCTATACCATACAACGTCGTAATATACCAGTTGACTTGCTACAAGATAATGGTTGTGTTACGTACGTAACACGTCCTGTATAACGTATGTAACACGTACGTTGACTCACCTGTCAACATCCTGCGCCGAAAGTTTCCAAAACAGGGTCCCACCTGCCGACCAGGACTCGGTTCTGTCCGATGCCGGGTATTACGTACGTAATACCTTAGCCTTAACGTACGTAACCATGCCAATCTTACGTACGTAATCTCACCTTATTAACGTACGTAATAATTCCATACTTAGTCAATTTCAACAATTCCTGTCCAAAGTCATGACATACCAAATACGAGCATACGGCAAAATCAATACATATACTCAATTCAATAACATTTTCAAACGTTCACAACGTCCTCGAGCATAATTAACCATCCACGATATCCAATATATAAACGAAAAAAAATATATCCGGAAAATCGGGGTATTACACTCTACCCCCCTTAAAAATAAGTTTCGTCCTCGAAACTTACAATCATTCGTACAAACAACATTTCAACGGGAATTCAATTTCACCAAGAATTATCGAATAATTCGAACAGTATACTTACAAGTCCGCGAAGTCAAAGATCTCCCGTGATACTAGCATGCGACTCCTAAACAAAGTCTCAACATAATACCGATACACACCATTATCGAAATTAGCAACTTAACAAAATCTCAAGGAAGAGTTCACGTCCGTGACCACGGCCACGATTCTTCCTACTTTCAGCCAACATTCTGAAGGGCACATACGTGCGTAAGTATAATCCAAATCGCACATTCCCGAAGTGACCAATTCCCAAGAATACCAAGCTATAAACGAAACGATTACGAAAAATATAAGAAGAGTGAGAGGACTTACAAGTACCGGTCGCACTGTGATGATGGCAGAGTAGTGATACTGTGGGCAAATGCCGACTCAATCGACCCAAAAGACCGACAGCCTAGGTATCCATAAACCTAAGCTCTGATACCATATTCTGTAACACCCCCAAGTTATTCAGGTTATATTACAGCGCCGTGAGCCCCGCCGTGGGACCCACAAGGCTAAACATACGCGGAACTATAAACTTGACCGATAAGGTCTACATACAATAGAAAGAAAGACGATACAAATGGTATTCGAAACCATAAACAATGAAACCATATACATCACTGCACAAATCAATACTTCGGCAACACAAGCCGGAACATCAAGGAAACTGAAATACAATGCTCGAGTATTTAAAAATCCATTCCAGTACAACAACACTGAATGGAGGAAACCAAAAGAGATAACCGGAGACAAGACACAGTATCACACTTGCCCATCATCTTCATGCCGACCCGGTACCCGTCTGTCCGCTCTCCTGGAACCTGAAATACATGAAACGTATTTCCCCCATAAAGGGGTTAGCCGTCGAATAGCTAGTGCAAGTATAACAATATGAAACATAATACTTCTCGACAATAAAGTAAATGTAATCCGTCAATTCATCAATATCCGTCAATTCATCAATGTAAGACAAGTATTCCGGAATAACTAAATCTCATAGCATCTCATCAATACATATATGAATACCGTGGAACCGCACCAGAGGCTACGGAACCCTCAGAGGACCCGTCGGTCCGTCCCGGAGTGGTTAATTCATATTATCCATGGAATCGCACCAGAGGCTACGAAACCCTAAGAGGACCCGTCGGTCCGTCCCGGAGTGGATATAAATAAGCATGCCAACATTATTTCATATGAATGCCGTAGAAACGGTTCGTTCATATCAACCATGGAATCGCACTGCAGGCTACGAAACCCTCGAGAGGACCATAGGCCCGTCCGAGTGGCTAGAAATAATCATACCAACAATATTACATACTTTCAAAGTCGAACGTACAATCATAAATGTATACTTGCCTTAATAAACGTTATCAAGATCCTAGAAGAACACGGTTCGACCGGGAAGTTTGAACCACGAGGAAGACAAGCGGAAGGGTTTCAACTCGAGTTCTTCACAAGAATTCGACCCTAACAACATAAATTCAATAAATCATCGATCATACGAGGAAGAATAATCGCGAACGCCCGAAACCCCTCTATGACATTTTAGGACACCTTCAAGGCGTCGGTCAAGAACTCGACCAAAACAACGAATCGATACGATCCAACCATGGGATAACAAGGAAATGATACAATACATCTAAATAATCATCAATCCTTCACAATCCTAAGTTAAATCGGATTAAGCAGACGAAATCGAACAAAATACCCAAAATCCCCAAAATTAGATTTCTAGGAAATCGACTGGTCGGTAGATCGGAGGATGTTATAGAACGGATGATTGATGATATGAACCTCAAAACTCCATTGATATGTTGTTAAACAACATGGCTTCAAGATTAGAACACGCCAAGCTGCGGAAGAGGAGAAGAAGAAGGTGAAAAATGGCCGAAAAACGTCTGCGGGGCCTTTTATAGGGTTGATCGCTGCCGGACACGGCCCGTGCGGTCGGCACGGTCATGTTACCTGATTGGCAGCAGGACTCGACCGTGTCCCGCTTGACACGGTCGCGGCGCCGAGGCCTTCCGACAATGACCCGCCCGACGGCCCAGGCATGACTCGGCCGTGTCACGGGACACGGCCGGCGTGTCAGCGATCGTTCGAGCTTATCCGGAAGAAATGCAGCACGGGCCGTGTCGGACGACACGGCCGAGTCTGGTCGGCGAAACTCCGGCATTTCCGGACGAGTACGGCACGGGCCGTGTCGGACGACACGGCCGAAGTTCGGCCGGCAGCGTGATCGCCAATAACGAGCGGGTGAGTTAAAACGACCATAACTCTCTCGTCCGGACTCCGATTGACTCACCGTTTGAACCATTGGAAAGCTAACTCGATGCTCTATAATATTGCAAAGATTCAGAATTTTTGGAGTTACCAAAAATTAATGGTGATCTAACAAAGTCGAACTCCCACGTGAAAAAGTCGATAAAGAACACGGAATTCAACAGAACGATACCGAAACGAACTCGGATGACAAAAAGTATAGAATTAATCATTTCTCAGGAAGACGAAACGGTCCCAAGCAAGTCGTCAAAATAGACTTCCGCCAAAAATAGAAAATTTACGGGGATAAAAATTACGGGTACTACAGTTGTCATTACTAGACAACACACATAGAATACAGTCACGGGTGATTGACTGCAAAGGTTAGGCCTAACGGCTGAAAGAAGTGCGGCTCTCTAGCCTCTGTCCAGGCTAACTAACGCGTGCTACAACAAATATTTAGCGTGCGCTACCCGAGCCATGATAGCGTGCGCTAGCCTCATACTTAGCGTTCGCTAGCTGCTCCAACTCTGCAACATGATCGCGAACATATATACGACATTACTAGAATCGAAGGACATAAATAACATACGAATTTCAAAGCCATCGATTCGCATAATTACAACACCTCGTGAGCAATTATCAAAAGACAAATATCATTCAAAACCGAAATTTCACCTCTTATTAAAGAGGGATATCTCAATGTATACATACCGAACGACTCAGTATTCACATCACTATTTTAATCATAGAACTGGCCCTACTGCCCAAACAACGAAAACATCATCACGTATTTCTAGACTAACAACCATAAAACCGAAAAGCTGAAAGCGAGGGTCACGTCTTGAGTACATTTGTAGACCTCATTTGAGTTTAAAAATCGTGTTTTGGAAACTTATAATACGAGATGAAAATGAAATATCGACAGTTTGAATTCCCAAAAAAATCATTTCGACCTTGAGGTCGTCGCACGAAAATCAAACTTTTCCTTCTTTGGAGGATGTTTTAAAATAAAATTACGTGACTCCCCAAAACATTTAAAGCTTTAAAATACCATACTGATGAATTTTCCTTGCGTAACTACACCAAAGCCATTACTCTTGTAAAAACAATTTAGGCAACGGTATAAATATACATATACACAGACACCACTTTTCATTCTAGCACAATACGAGAATCAAACAAGCATGGATCACATAACCATAAATAACATTTAAACTTTACCCTGAAATACCGAATCATACAACTAGCTCGTACGGCTCGAGGCACAACATGAAGTAGGGGAGACTTACATCCACAGATCGCACGAAGATGATGGGTGCACCTTGATACTAATCACGACCGACACCTCAGACGATGCGTCGCGACATGACTCAGTCAGGCAAAATCCGACAAGACAGGACAAGACAAGACCCGGCAACACACAACTCGACCCGACAGCCACGGCGCCAAACTCTATTTTTAACTATCCGCAAGTGTATGGAGTAAATGTAGGAAGTGGCGAGCAAAGTCGTATTCCACATAGACTAATTATTCCTACTATATTAATTACTAGATTATAGTGATTCCAATTTTATTTAGACGGTCGTTAAGTGTATGAATGGTTAACTAAATAAGATAAAAATAATAAAACTAATTCAAATAATTATAATATCTGAATCAAAGAGAATTGTAAGAGTTTTAAAAGATATATTCCAAAGCTAGGTTTCTGTTGATTACTAAGTTTTGTCGGGATTGATTTTAAAAAGTTCTATGTGCATTTCTAAAATGATAATCACAACAATATCTTAAAGTCCCTTTCGAGATGCATTAAAACATAGATTAAACAACCTATAATAACGTCTCCGTCTATTATAAATTATCTAACTCCAAATATTCATAAAATTTTAGACCATCATAGTTTATCACCGATTTCTCAATCTCGTAATTAACTACGTCAAATACTCGAAAACCTATTAATGCCCTCTGCTCTCGAATTATGAGCAATTAAGTTAAACATGTAAAAATATTGATCAAGTGTTCTAACATGAATCAAAACCAAGTATTTGAAAAAGAAATCACAATAAATATATATAATCATCAATCCTTCAAAAACATATTTAATCAACGTACTCCCATGCCCGGAATCTAACAAGTTTAGCCGGACATGGTAATAAAAGAAAGCTCAATAATCATCATGTTCATCATACTCAAGCTAAATAAAACAACAAAATGAGTAAAAGATAGGAAGAAGATTGTAACACCCCAAACTAGACGGCTACTACAGTGTCGTGGACCCCCAACTGGGACCCACCAGGCGAATGAGAATTAATGAATTAAATAATATAACTGTAGTACCGAACCAAATTATATTACTAATTACTCCGATGAGGAGTTTAAGTACAACACACCCAGGAATACAGAATACTTGTATATTTCATATGAAGATAAAATATACAACACTGAATAAAATGAAAATCCAAACGGAACTGCAGAGGAAAATACACATCAAATAGAGATGAATAAATTAAGAGATTGGGGCCCTCTACTAGTATCACTGGAACTCCTCGTCGTCAACGCTCTCTTCTTGTGCCTTTTCCTTGCCATGACCTAAAAACAACATCCCCAACGGGGTCAGTTACACAGAACAATAATCCTCAAGAGTTGAACAAGCACAATAATTACATATCTTAGTTATGAAATCAAGTCGAGGAGGGGCATCATAGTACACCCATAATGGGACGTGCAAGTGCACAAGACGAGTGTCCGGACATACCCGCACTTGTACCTAATTAGTCTCACGGAGGCACGTTACCGTGGGCACAATCCAGTGTGTCGGATTACCCCGCATCACATGACTATCGTTTGCCCGACCAAAAATTCCGCACATAACCACCCGGCCACGCAATATGATCCCAGAAGGTCACAAGAACAAAAGTGACCATGATGAATATTAATGAATAAAAATCCGACAAGAGTCAAGAATGACTCATCGAGATGAAATAATAATGAAATGAATGGTAGCTCACTGAAATGATTGGAACTGTCGTTCCTCATGAATTGAATGATTAGTTTGATAATTACAAACCTCAACATGATTAATATACTATGAATGAATTATGAATATGAATAACAACAACAAAAGGAATAAGTATCCTTTTAACCGAGTAAGAATTAACTTACACAAATACTGGTGAAGAAATGTCCTTCCTTGAACAAACGTCCTAAATGGAATTATCGGCCGCTCGAACAACCTTGAATAACACAATTACCAACAACTCATTTACTATACGAATCAAGCAAGATTACAACCAACTCGAGGAGCACATACAACAATCCCAACTCATTGGGGTAATCTAACAAACATGTTGTAAACAACCTTCAATTGTTTACTACCAATCTTAATTATATCGATCCCCAGCCTCCACTGAGTGATTCAATCCATCAAAACATCATTAATACAATCAATAATCCAATAGGAATACTCCATTCGAGATTATGATAACATCTAGTCGAAACCCCAAAATTCCAAAGTCAACCCTTAAGGTGTTCTTGAATAATTTCCCAAATATTCAAGAAATCCAAAAATTACGCCAATAAATCCGTAGGAACACAAATATCCAAGGTAGATAATCCATATTGAACAAATTCCAATATAATAGCAAGCTAACTTGAAGAGATCGGAAGGAAAACACTCAAATCCCAAAATTTTAGATTCAAGAAATGTTTACCTTGATTTGGTGTGTTGGAGAGGATTAAATGATGATTAATCTGAACTAGAAGCTTGAAAATGATGCTAGATGATTACAGCTTGAAGAACACTTCAAAAAACATCCAAAGTCGCCCAAAATCACCCGGATAAGAAAGAGAGATGAAGAAATGACGAAATAGGGCTAAACTATCCAATATATACTAAACACAACTTAGCGCGCGCTAGCTCCTTATATTAACGTGCGCTAGCGGGTGTACCGGGTAGTCCAGTACCCATTGCCAGCATCGTTAGCGTGCGCTAACTCTCCTTCTTTGTGTATGTTAACCTTGTGTTAGCGTGCGCTACCTGATAGTTGGTGACCAGAATATTGAAGTCCAGAACCTACTGTCCTCTGCCCTGCTCGCCTTAGCGTGCGCTACACCTATAACTTAGCGTGCGCTACTAATACCATTAACATGTTATACTCCACTCGTAGCATACACGATGAATTTCCAATTCAGTCCAGTACCTACTGGACTGCCTGTCACAATTACACAAGTAGCGTGCGCTAACGAATGCTGATAGCGTGCACTACTGATACAACTAGTGTACGCTATTTTCCATTCATAGCATGCGCTACAAAAATTCAAATTCAGTACAGTGGCTTCTGGACTGTCTGCCTCAATTGTACTAGCGTGCGCTAATGCTGAGAGGTAGCATGTGCTACCAGTACTCAATTAGCGCGTGCTAAAAAGAGTACGTAACGTGCGCTACTCCTCACACACAGCCCACTACAAAGATGACAATGATGATAATGATGGTATTCTCGACTCAGTCTCAACAGGGTTGGATGGCGAATGATAAATGATATATGATTAAAAAGTACACCGAACGGTGAAACACAATTAATGAAGATGAATGATGAATGATTATGAAAAATTACTGAGTGGCAATTACTGAATGATAATAAATGAATTCACAACCGGGTATTAGATACTCTCCCCCTAAAAAGAGTTTCGTCCCCAAAACTAAGGGTCAAACAAATCGGGATAACTCTCCCGTATACTATCCTCGGTTTCCCAACTAGCCTCTTCGACTCCGTGTCTAGACCACTGAATTTTCACAAAAGGAATCGTCTTATTCCTCAACTGTTTGATTCGTTGCTCTAGGAATCGAACAGAACGCTCCTCATACGAATGATCATCCGTAATCTCGATTTCCTCGAACTGAAGTATGTGACTCGGGTCGGCAACATACTTCCGCAACTGAGAGATGTGAAACATATTATGAATTCAGCTCAAAGCCGGAGGTAAAGCCAATCGATAAGCCAGAATGCCTACTCGATCCAAAATCTCAAATGGTCCAATGAATCTCGGACTCAACTTTCCTCTCTTCCTGAAATAGAAAAGTACCTCGCCTCGGGGATACCTTGACCAAAACATGGTCACCTACCTCGAACTGTAATGGTCGACGACAATTATCTGCATATGATTTTGGTCGACTTTGAGCGGTCAACAAACGACTCCTGATTAAAGCTACCTTCTCGCGGGCAGCTATAAGCATATCGGGCTCGGTGCAGATTGATTCTGATAAGTCATCCCAACACAAGGGAGATCGACAACGACGACCGTATAAGGACTCGAAGGGTGCCATCTTAATCGAAGCATGTCAACTGTTATTGTACGTGAACTCAATAAACGGTAGTCGGGCTTCCCAATCATCTTTCCAATTGAGAACACATGCCTTCAACATGTCCTCTAGCATTTGAATAGTTCGCTCTGTTTGTCCATCGGACTGAGGATGAAAAGCTGTGCTGAGATTAAGCTGAGTTACCATCGCACGATGAACGGATTTCCAAAAATGTGACATGAATCGCACGTCACGATCTGAAATGATACTCTTAGGGGTACCGTGCAATCTCATGATCTCTTTAATGAATAACTGGTCAAGTCTCTCAGACCCCACGTATCCTTAATCTCAAGGAAATGAGCTGACTTAGTTAAACGGTCCATAATTACCCAAATCGTATTCATGCCACGACGACTCGTCGGCAGACTCGTGATGAAGTCCATTGAAATATCCTCCCACTTCCATTCTAGGATGGGAAGCGATTTTAGCATACCCGCCGGTCGCTAATGTTATATCTTGACTTGCTAACAGGTCAAACATCTCGAAACAAATTCTGCGACTTCTCGCTTCATATTCCTCCACCAATAATTTTGTTTCAAGTCTTTGTACATCTTCCTAGACCTCGGATGGATAGAATACGGGGTAGCATGGGCCTCTCTCAAATTGAGTTTTTCAACTCATCATCTGCCGGAACGCATAACCGTTTCTTAAATCACAAAAGTCCATCCTCGTGGACCACGAATACAGGGGCTTTCCCCTTAACCACATCCTCTCGGATGCGCAACGAAAATGGGTCTGAACCCTGATTCACTCTGGTCGCCACCTCAAGTAGCGATGAAATCTCTAACATGCAAAGTTGTCCTTGCACTCGCTGTAACCATACCTCGATCTCGGGTCTTAGGAATTCCTATTGAAGTTCTTTCTGAATAGTCAAACAAGCAAGCATTTGCTCCTGAACGGACTTACGACTCAAGGCGTCGGCGACAACGTTTGCCTTACCTGGGTGGTATTGAATCTCAATATCATATTCTTTAATTAGTTCCAACCACCGTCTCTGTCGCATGTTTAACTCCTTCTGAGTAAATATATACTTCAAACTCTTATGATCGGTGAAAATCTGACAAGTGACGCCATAAAGATAATGATGCCAAATCTTCAATGCGAATACCACGGCTGCTAGCTCCAGGTCGTGGGTCAGATAATTGACCTCATAAGGCCTCAGTTCCCTCGAAGCATAAGCAATCACTTTCCCGTTCTGCATTAATACACATCCGAGACCTTGTCCAGACGCATCACTATAAACCACGAATCCTTCCGTACCTTGTGGTATAGAAAAGACAGGTACTGAAATTAAATGGCTCTTGAGCTCCTCAAAACTCTGCTGACACGCGTCATACCACGTGTATTTCTTACCCTTCCACAAAAGGTTAGTCATAAGTTGACCGATTTTAGAAAATCCTTCCACAAATCGCTAGTAATATCTTGCTAATCCGAGGAAGCTTCGGATTTCCTTAACATTCTTCGGAGGTTGCCAATTTTGGATAGCCACCGTCTTCTAAGGGTCGACACGTACCCCATCTGATGAAATCACATGCCCGAGAAACATCACCTCGGACATCCAGAACTCACATTTGGAAAACTTTCCATAAAGTTGCTCCCATCTCAACACGTCGAGGACCTGATGAAGGTGAAGTTCTTGCTCCTCTTGGTTACGGGAATAAATCAAAATGTCGTCTATAAAAACAACCACAAACTGATCCAAATAGTCGATGAAAACTCGATTCATTAACTCCATGAATACCGTAGGTACATTAGTTAACCCAAACGGCATCACTACAAACTCAAAGTGCCCATAGCATGTTCGAAACGCCGTCCTTGTGATATCCGACTCTAGGATTCAGAGCTGATGATACCCAGATCTTAAATCGATCTTGGAAAATACTGAAGCTCCCTGAAGTTGATCTAAGAGATCATGAATACGGGGTAGGGGATATTTATTCTTGATCATCACTCTATTCAACTCTCGATAATCAATGCATAAGCGAAATGAACCATCCTTCTTCTTGACAAATAACACTGGTGCTCCCCACAGGGACGCACTCGGTCGGATATAACCTTTCTCAGTCAATTCCTCCAGTTGATTCTTCAGTTTCTGCATTTCAGTCGGGGCCATATGATATGGTGCTTTAGATATTGGAGATGTACTAGGTTCCAACTCTATTGTGAATTCCACATCTCTCTGTGGAGGCAAACCAGGTAACTCGTCTGGAAATACATCGGCATATTCTCTCACTACTGGAATATCCGCCATGGTCACTGGTGATTTCTCGGTCTTGGTCATATAGCACCAATAACCAACACACCCCTGATTGAGTAATTTCACTGCTTTCATCATATTGATAACTCTTCCAGAACAACTGGGATTACTACCCTGAAATACACACTCGACTTCATCATCTGAAATGATAGTGACCATACGCTTACGGATACTAAGGATGGCATCGTGATGATCCATCCAATCAATACCCAAAATAACATCATCTCTAGGTAAATCTACCACGATTAGGTCCACCAACCAATCACGGCCTTTAAGCTGAATCGGACAACTCTTAATCTCACGATCTCCGATAATTCTTCTACCGTCTGGTAGACCAATGACATAAGGTTCGCAATTAGCAGTACTATCCAGGTGTAGTCTATTCAAACATGACTCAGAAATGAATGAATGTGATGCGCCAGTATTAAGAAGGGTACACATATGTTGAGATAGAATTTCGAGTGTACCTGAGATCATCCGGGCCTCCGAATCGTCGGCTCTCTTCATCTCGTAAATTCGGGGCTTGCCGGACCCTGAACCGGATGCTCCTGTCTGATAATTGTGGGCTCTGCCTTTGTTTGATCCTGTCGTCTTAAACGACACGGACTGAGTGGCCTGATTCTGAACCGCTGATTGCTTCGGGGCCTGAGAGGCCGCCGAAGTATGTTTGGATTCTCTTTGGCAGAAACGAGCCTTATGCCCGGCAATTCCACAGTTGTTACACGTGATAGTCTGTCTCAGACACTTAGTACTGAAATGACCATGTTCTCCATAGTTGAAATAGGTGATGGCCGAACTGGCTACTCGGGACTGAGATACCACAGGTATAGGTACCACAGGAGGTCGCTCATAAAAAGTAGGTCCCGCACGAGGCTGCTTGAAAATTGCCTGACCGCCTTCGGACTGATTACGATTCTTTGATTTCTTGCCAGAAGAGGAAGTTTGTTGCTTAGAAATTTCCTTAGCAGTAAGATCATAAGTAAGACCTTTCTCGATGAATTCAGCCAGAGTGGCGCAATGATGATTAAGCAATTGCATCCGCATGCGAGGTTTCAACCTCTTACTGAAATACTTGATTTTATCCGCCTCAGAGTGGATAATGGATGAGGCAAAGGGAAGTAACTCCTGAAACTTCTCGGCGATGGCGAGAACATCATCTTCTGCTGAGGGTTCGGGACTGAGTAATTCTGATAACTTCCTCCGTGGGTGGGGCCGGATAATACCTTTCCATCATGAGGGTCCTGAACTAGTCCCAAGTGCAAGCTTCGTCGGTGGGCTTCAAAGATAGCCACCAAGAGTGAGCGCTCTTACCCAGATAGTCAGCCGCAACTAAAACTTTGTGCCCTTCGGGACACTCCACCATATCAAATAACTTCTCAAAATATTCAAGCCAGTGAACAATATCCGCCGGCTCAGACGAGCCCTCAAAATTAGGTGGCCTATGGCGAGAGATGTCGCCGATTATGATGCTCACACTCCTATCTTGCCTCTGAGGTGGCGGCGGAGGAGCCTATTGATTCTGAGTGGTTGAGTTCTGCATCGTCTCCATCAGACGTGCCATCTGAGTCATCTAGGCCATCATGCCGTGCATAAAAGTGAGTGGATCAACCCGAACACCTTCTGATTGAGCTGTATATCAGGTACGGATTCCTGACAATGAATGATTATCTCCATGTGAATGAGTGGCAGTGTCACTACTAGTTGAATTGACATTATTCCTCGCATTCGCGCGTGTATTCACATGAGCTCCTGGATTTCGGCCCGCACCGCGGCCTCTTTCCCTGCGTCCTCTGACAGCTCTATCCATGCTGAAGTAGGAAAGTCACATGATAAATATAGATTTCGCATGAAAGATCAACTGAGGTGAAATGATTATCTGATGAAATTATTGAAATGATCATCTTGAACAAGTTAATAAGATTAATATTATGATCCACAAGATCAACAACTGAGCAATGAAATTGAGTGAATGATTAATGAGTTAACATGATCGACATGATCAAAAATAAAAATGATGATTGAGGATTGTTGACTAATGAATGATGAATGAGTGATTCTTATTGCCAGAAATTATACCATGGCGTCACAATCTTACTGTTTCTTCGGTCTGAGGGGCTTGGCGCTTGTACAGGTCACACGTGATGCAAAAGTCCAATGATACTAGTCTGGTGAATGATGATTTCAATGAGACATGACTCGGATAGTAGTATTCAAAACCACTCTCCGATACCAACTCTGTAACACCCCAAACTAGACGGCTATTACAGTGCCGTGAACCCCCAACTGGGACCCACCAGGCGAATGAGAATTAATGAATTAAATAATATAACTGTAGTACCGAACCATATTATATTATCAATTACTCTGATGAGGAGTTTAAGTACAACACACCCAGGAATACAGAATACATGTATATTTCATATGAAGATAAAATATACAACCTAAATAAAATGAAAATCCAAACGGAACTGCAGCGGAAAATACACATCAAAGACACATGAATAAATAAAGAGGCTGGGGACCCCTACTAGTATCACTGAAACTCCTCGCCATCAACGCTCTCTTCCTGTGCCTTTGCCTTGCCATGATCTAAAAACAACATCCCCAACGGGG
Organism: Orobanche coerulescens; assembly: GCA_033398695.1. NCBI lineage: Eukaryota > Viridiplantae > Streptophyta > Magnoliopsida > Lamiales > Orobanchaceae > Orobanche > Orobanche coerulescens. Next base: position 109,473,411 of record CM065816.1, on the reverse strand, counting down.
TCAGTTACACAGAACAACAATCCTCAAGAGTTGAACAAGCACAATAATTACATATCTTAGTCATGAAATCAAGCCGAGGAGGGGCATCATAGTACGCCCGTAATGGGACGTGCAAGTGCACAAAACGACTATCCGGACAGACCCGCACTTGTACCTAATTAGTCTCACGGAGGCACGTTACCGTGTGCACAGTCCAGTGTGTCGGATTACCCGCATCACATGACTATTGTGTGCCCGACTAAAAATTCCGCACATAACCACCCGGCCACGCAACATGATTCTAGAAGGTCACAAGAACAAAAGTGACCATAATGAATATTAATGAATAACAATCCGACAAGGGTCAAGAATGACTCACCGAGATGAAATAATAATGAAATTAATGATAGCTCACTGAAATGATTGGAACCGTCGTTCCTCGTGAATTGAATGATTAGTTTGATAATTACAAGTCTCAACATGATTAATATACTATGAATGAATTATGAATATGAATGAACAACAACGAGAAGAATGAGTATCCTTTTAACCGAGTAAGAATTAACTTACACAAATACCGGTGAAGAAAAGTCCTTCCTCGAACAAACGTCCTAAGTGGAATTATCGGTCGCTCGAACAACCTTGAATAACACAATTACCAACAACTCGTTTAATATACGAATCAAGCATGATTACAACCAACTCTAGGAGTCGATACAACAATCCCAACTCATTGGGGTAATCTAACAAACACGACGTAAACAACCTTCAATTGTTTACTAATAATCTTAATTATATCGATACCACGCCTCCAATGAGTGATTCAATCCAACAAAACGTCATTAATACAATCAATAATCCAATAGGAATACTCCATTCGAGATTACGATAACATCTAGTCGAAACCCCAAAATTCCATAGTCAACTCTTAAGGTGTTCTTGAATAATTTCCCAAATACTCAACAAATCTGAAAAATACACCAATAAATCCGTAGAAACACAAGTATCCAGGGTAAATAAACCATATTCCAACATAATAGCAAGCTAACTTGAAGAGATCGGAAGGAAAACACTCAAATCCCAAAATTCTAGATTCAAGAAATGTTTACCTTGATTTGGTGTGTTGGAGAGGATTAAATGATGATTAATCTTAACTAGAAGCTTTAAAATGATGCTAGATGATTGTAGCTTGAAGAACACTTCACAAAACGTCCAAAGTCTCCCAAAATTGCCCGGATGAGAAAGAGAGATGAAGAAATGACGAAATGGGGCTAAACTGTCCAATATATACTAAACACAGCTTAGCGCGCGCTAGCTCCTTATATTAGCGTGCACTAGCGGGTGTACCGGGTAGTCCAGTACCCACTGCCTGCATCGTTAGTGTGCACTACGTACCATTGGTAGCGTGCACTAACGCTCCTTCTTAGCGTACGTTAACCTTGTGTTAGCATGCGCTACCTGATAGTTGGTGACCATAATATTGGAGTCCAGAACCTACTGTCCTCTGCCCTGCTCGCCTTAGCGTGCGCTACACCTATAACTTATCATGCGCTACTAATACCATTAGCATACGTTATACTCCACTCGTAGCGTACGCGATGAATTTCCAATTCAATCCAGTACCTACTGGACTGTCTGTCACAATTACACAAGTAGCGTGCTCTAACGAATGCCGATAGTGTGTGCTACAAATACAACCAGCGTATGCTATTTTCCATTCATAGCGTGCACTACAAAAACTCAAATTCAGTCCAGTAGCTTCTGGACTGTCTGCCTCAATTATACTAGCGTGCGCTAATGCTGAGAGGTAGCGTGCGCTACCAGTACTCAATTAGCGCGCGCTAAAAAGAGTACGTAGCGTGCGCTACTCCTCACACACAGCCCACTACAAAGATGACAATGATGATAATGATGGTATTATCGACTCGAGTCTCAACAGGGTTGGATGGCGAATGATAAATGATATATGATTCAAAAGTACGCCGAACGGTGGAACACAATGAATGAAGATGAATAATGAATGATTATGAAAAATTACTGAGTGGCAATTACCGAATGATAATAAATGAATTCACAACCGGGTATTACAAAGATAGAACTTGGATAATGTCATGACTGGTCTCGATCCAAGCCTTGAAGTATTCTTGATGTGTTCTTCCTTGAGCTTCTCCAAATTTTCCTCTTCTTGGTGAGTTTTTCTTCTCAATCTTGTGTTTTTCAATCCGCACCAACTCTCCAAATCAGAATATCCCGTAATTCTCCAATCCAAGGCCTTTTATCAAGCCAAAAAGCCATTTTTTCTTGTTCAAACTATGTCCAACGTCAATCAAGGTGATTAACTCAGAAAAGTGACACGGCTCGTGTCAAATGACACGGCCCGTGTCGAAGTATTCCAGATGTACAAAAGTTTCTGAACTTGTAACTCGATCGGGTCGTTGGCCGTGTCAGTTGACACGGCCCGTGTAGTTTGACACGGTCGGGTTGCTTTGACACGTCCCAGGTCGTGTCAGTCTGTTCTGACTCCATTTTTCAGTCTTTTTTTGCTCTATCTTTTGTTCATGCATCAATCGATATGTATCGGGGGTTGGGACTTCATTCATGCTTGACAATGGCCATAAAAACACTTTTAAAAGCAACCAAACATACCCAAGCGTGATCGAGTCCAACAAACATAATTTAAGCACAAACAACACAATTCCACACATTTTAAGATCTTAAAATCCGGAAAAAACCTTATAGAAACATGTGTGAAAATGAGTGCTAACACCTTTCTCCCTCCTCACCTTCCATATGCCTTATCGGTGTTGTTTTGATGTTGTGTGGGGTTTAGTAGATTTATTTTATACATGTGGACAGATATCATGACTTGTGTGATCTTGAAATCTCATCTTCACATGTTATAAAATAAAACTACACACCACCTTCACTAAGGAACATCACGGCCGAACCATAGAGAGAGGGAGGAGAGAAATGATTTTCTTCAAATCTTGTTCATCTTAGAGAGAAAGAAAATGAAGAAGAGAAGAGAAGAAAAATAATATATCAATTCCTAGCAGTGTTCTTCGAGAACGAATTGATATATATATTTTACGATCAATATCTGACACGTGATAATGTAGAGACACTCGGCATATTCGGTGTTTGATCATTATCAAGGTAGAACGAATCGGATTCGTGTTCGTGTTGGTGACTGGAAACGATCAAAGCTTGGCTCGGGAATTTTTCATTCAAGATGATATTATAAAAGGTCTACGAGGGTATGACTTCCTAATTTTATCTTCGTCATTTTATATTCATTTATACGATGCTTGATCGATCTGTTTTTGGGGTTTGGTTTTATCCGGTTGGACTGGTTTATTTTTCATTGCGTATCTCATTTTTAATCACCGAATCCCAATACTTTTCCCCCTTTTCCACTCCCCTCAACTTATATGGTTTCTATAGTTCGTGAACAAGTTAAGTTTAGACCATCGACGCTGATCAGTTTCACAATTGAATCTTATCCGGCAACCGAACAAGTTTCTCAGGATAAAATTTACTCCAACTGAAGGCATGCAATGCACTCTCAGAATTTATCGATCCTCCCCGAACGACTATCTCGATAACTCGGAAGCATAGCACATCCGATTTGGATTTCAATTTACTCAGAGTTCGATGGAGGGAAGGAAAAACCTTGAAACCTTTTAAACTTAATATTTTATCGTGGAAGAATTTTCGCGATTAATGTTACACTTTGCATATTAATTCATTTAAGTGCGTTTGTGGGGATTCATACCATATGAATAAACATTCACAACCTAGTTGCTACCAACATGCAGTTCATTGACCATTCCTAGAACAAAAACATTATAATATAATTACATGTCTTGAATCATGAATCTTCGTCTTCTCGAACGGATCTTCCTACGATGTTCATCATTACATATAAATTTTACATTGAAAAATTGTATCCTATTATACAAATTTTTCTAGCAAAATAAATAGGCTCAAAACGGCCTTTACAAACGAATTGAATAAAACAAACGATTAGACTAGGTCCATGAACTACATCACCATTCACGAGCATTCATTCAATAGATATTAAATAAATCGATTTTATATTAAATAAGTAATTTAATATATTGATCCAACCGATATATAAAATTAATTATTTAATAGAATTAATCCAATTAATGCACAAACACGGTAATATTAATTCGTTCGTATGATCTGGGCGATTTTAATAGTTCACATTAATTAATTTCATCAAGATAAAAATACCACGTATTTTATTTTAGTCAAACTAAATTCAATTTAAATGATCGAAAATTAATATATCGAAATATTAAATAAAACGGAGTCGAACAAAAAATGTCCGGGAGCCCGACCTTCGGCCGGCCTGCTCGAGTGCCATGGCGAGAGGAGCGACCCTCTAGGCCGCCTTTGCCCACAGCGGCTGTTGTCGGGCATTGTCCGACAATTTGACTTCCGACCATCGGGTCCTGGCGACTATTCTGGCTTGTTTTTTTATCCCGATTTCAAAAATTATATTTTTCTAATTTTAGTATTACACATATAAATCATTTTTAACAAATAAAAATTCAGATTTATATAGTAACATAAAATCATGAAAAATAAATTTCCGACTGACAATTAAACATCAACGAATTAAACAGGTGTGATTCCAAATAACAAAATATTTATTCAAGCATTCCAAATGCTAAATATCGTAATACGATCGCAAGACCTCGCTCTGATACCACTGTTGGGAGTCGATGCTTAAACCGAAGGCGCAGCACAAAATAAAACAATAATAAACCGAACCCCTAAAACGGACCGATCATGCATCATATATACGAATATAAAATGACAAATGTAAAGTAATAGAAAACATACCCGTGTAGTCCTTTGATTAAATGTTGGTGAAGAGTTTGTCACAAACCGAATTTTGCAAGCCTTCTTGAAAAATCTCCAAGCACCGAAAACAACGTGCATCCACTAGCCATGTGCCGGAAGATGACCGGAAATTTCCTATATTTTCTTGTTCTCATAGAACAAGACTATAAAAAATATATTTAGCTTACTTATAAATTTATAAACACTCCAAGTGATGCAAAATATTTTCCTTTCAATTTTTCTCTTCATTTTTTCTCTTAGAAATGATGAAGAAATAAAATGACCAAACTCTCTCATCCTAAAACTTGAGGGCTGCCGTGAGATGATTGTTGAGTGGGTGGATTGATGAAAACATTTTTCAACTTATAAACGAAAACTCCACCTGCATCTTATCACAAAATTTATCCTTAAGTGTGTGGAAATTACTTCACACATACACTTAAGAGCAACAACAGCGCACGGGGTCACTTCCCCCTGCCTCTCTGACAGTTTCTTGCCACATCACTCGAAGTGGGTTTTTTAAAAAAAGTGACCCCAACTCATCCAATGTTTAAGCCCACTTTCCACATTTTGTAGGACCCCTTATATTGTTATTATATTATATATTTAATAAAATGATTTTATAATTTAATTTTAAATTTAATTTATTAGTGTTAAAACTTTAATAATCAAATTAAAGTGATTAAAAATTTTAAAAATATTATTAAAATAAAAAACATGTCATGTAATTAAAATGCATCATATTATTAAAAACATGAAATAAAAAACATCACACAAGAAAACATTAAATTTAAACGTTACAATAAAAAAAATTAACGATTATTGTGGAACTGCGAGATATGCTCAACCAAGTCATTTTGTAGCTGACGATATGCCCGTCTATCACGCATCTGCATACTGTTTTGAATATATGTTTCATACGGGACTGAAGGTTCTTCGCCTAAATTTGGTTCCGATAAGCCATTTGTTGCATCATCATAAGATGGTAATGGACCAAATTGAGTGGCATATGTGTCCCTTTCATCTTCAACAATCATATTATGTATTATAATGCATGCTCTCATGATTCTCCCAAGATCTTCTTTATCCCAAAAGCGTGCCGGACCACGTACAATTGCAAAACGGGACTGTAACACACCAAACGCTCGTTCAACGTCTTTTCGTTGGCTTTCTTGATATTGTGAAAATAATTTTCTTTTCTCACCTTGTGGACGTGGTATCGTTTTAACAAATGTTGCCCATTCAGGATATATTCCATCTGTTAAGTAATATCCCATATTATAATTGTTTCCATTGATAGTATAATTTACCTCTGGAGCACGACCTTGTAGTACATCATCAAATACTGGTGACCGATCTAAAACATTTATGTCATTATTTGATCCAGCAACTCCAAAAAATGCATGCCATATCCATAGATCAGATGAAGCAACCGCTTCCAGTATAATTGTTGCAACTCCTTTATGACCACTCATGAACATTCCCTTCCATGCTTTTGGACAATTCTTCCATTGCCAGTGCATGCAATCAATACTGCCCATCATACCAGGAAATCCACGAGCCTCACCCATATGCAGTAGACGCTGCACATCATTCGAGTTCGGCTTTCGTAGGTATTCACCCTCAAATATCATAATTACATTTGAGACGAATTTTTTCAAGCCTTCAACCGCAGTACTCTCTCCGATACGAACGTAATCATCAACAGCGTCAGCAGATACACCGTATGCCAACATACGCATTGCCGCAGTGCATTTTTGTAAAGGTGATAAACCTTTTCTTCCCATTGCATCAATCCTTTGTTGAAAGTATGGATCCAAATTTGAAACAGCATCAACAATACGAAGAAAGACATGTCTTCCCATATGGAATCTTTGTCGAAATAAATTTTCTGGATATACAGGATTCGGTGAAAAATAATCATTCACTAGACGGTGATGACCTCCTTCACGATCTCTGTAAATATTTCTGCGAGGCGTGGATGTTGAGCTTTGTCTATATATTTTATGAAAGAGCTCGAGTCGACGATTTCTTTTAGCGTCATCGAAAAACTCTTCAACAAATTCTTCAGTGAATTCTTCAGTGAAGCTTTCTAGTGTGGATGTTTGATTCATGTTGATGTGAATTGAAAGAGATGATACATCTAGTTTATATAGAAGGTAAAAACGAATATATTCTAACAAATAGAAACAAACACTAGCTTCCAACGGCTAGTTTACAAACAAATAAAAACAAACAAGAAAAAACCAACACTAGTTTCTTGCCATAATTTTCTCAAGCAATATTGCATGAGCCTTCCGCTGAGCATCATTCATTTTTTCAGTATCTGCCAAAATGACTTGTAAATCCATCTCAGCTTGCTTCGTCTCAATTTCTTTTTTTTCAGTTCATTTACGGTTTCCATTATGCTCATTTTTCTCAAGTCATTGGCTTCGAAAGCTTCATATTCTTCAACTTCTGCAGATGTTGCCTTCCCATTGCCCTTCCCCTTCATTTTAGCTGCTTTTGTACCTGTAGGACGAATCGGTTCAAATTGCTCAGATGTTGGTGTATCATTATTTCCCTCCGATGAGTAAGCTCCAGAACTACTTAATTTAGTTCTTTTAGAACTTGCACTAGTTGGAGGAGTTCTCCACTTGGGTTGTCTACGAAGCTCACGCCAATGACTGTCAAAGTTAGACTTCTTCTTGTAATATTTTAAATGAAGTGCATGAGCTTTCTCAATTATGCCGTCCAAGTTTGAACCGCTCCCGACCATTCGTTGAGCCTCATCATAACATGAGCCAAATTTTTGAGCACCTTTATTTATTCGTTGCCACCTTTTTTTCATTGCCATAACTCCTCTCCTAATGACACCAACATTATCTTCTTCACAATATTGACGAATTCGGTCCCAAAATGCATCTGCTTTTTGATCAGTGCCGATTAGTGGATCAATTGAAACATTCAACCATGCACTTATTAAGAGTTTATCTTCAACCCACTTCCACTGACCAATAGTTTCTCGTACCTCTTCGATTTCCTCACAATCATCATTTAGATCAATAATGTTTTCATGACCAAAGGCCGGGACTTGCATTTCCGGATAATTTTGAATATTGATCGGTATTTGTCGGGTTTCAAATTGTGGATTTGAAAATGGAGGAAATGGAAACTGAAAAATTTGAGGATATGGAAATTGAGAATTTTGAGAATGTGGAAATTGATATTGAGAATTCGGATTTTGAGAATTAAAGCTTAAATTTTGTGGGTTTGGAAAATAAGAATTTGGATATCGATATGGAAATGGAAATTGAGGGTTTAGATTTTGAGGATTTGAATTTTTATTTGAAGATGGGGGATTATTTGAATTCATCTTTTGCTAAGAAAATTTTTTTAGAAGTAAGGAGTGTAAATAATAGGGGTTTGGGGATTGGTATTTATAGGAGAAAAAAATATTACCGTTTATATATACGTTACTTTTACAACGTTAATATTCATTAATGGTAATATATTAACGTTTCTATTTGTTTCTGCAGTCAACACAGTCCACGACAACAACTTTTGATTGGTAAAAAATATAAAATATTCAAACGGTCCAGGCCCAGCGTGATGACCCCAGGCCACTTTGTTTCAATTCTTCCAAGGCTCTCAGTCCCTTTTTTCACTAACCAAGTCGTTTTGCTAGTCCCAATGTAGCAACCGACCCCGCACTGCAGTTGCTCTAAGAGGACAAAAGATATCAGCGACATAATTAAATCAGGGGGGCGGCTAAAGTGATAATAGTGGAGGAGTTGGTTCGTTTCGGTCCGTGTAACAGACCGCCGTGTATCTATTCCGATAGGTACACCTTGGTACGTCTCAAATAAAATTAATACGATTAATTAATCTAATTAATTAATTATATTAAAATATTATTTCTCTAAGAAATAATTATTTATGAATTAAATTAATTACCCAATAATTTATTTAATTCACCGGACCGATCTATCCAATAAATTAAATTAGACATCCAATGTCTAAAATTCATTAAGAGATAATAAGCTCAAATTTATCCAACATCTCCCTAATGCGCGCATCAGTAGGTCCGCCTCAGTAAGCAATGGGAGGAACCAAAGAGTTATAGCACTACCTAGCCAGTCTGCCAGCCTATACTGTAACCTTACTGATAACGAATGATAAGGATCATTCAAGAACCATTATGTCGTGAATACAAGTACACGTATAAAACCCTTCTTTCATATGTCCCAATCAAATCATAGGGACACGATCAGTCAAACCCTGTCTGTATTTTGATGTTATGCCTGAGTTAATGCAAATAGAGATCACCGAGCTCTTGTGTATTCAATAAAACTAGCCCCAATGCTTTGACCAAAGACTTATGATCTCATATGCCAATAACTGCATAGGACATATACATGTTCACTTACACGAGAAAGAATCTTATCTTGGTATTTAGTAGAACCTACTACTTACCCGTCAAGATGCATGTCGAGGTTGCCCTCACCTTTTGGTTTTCTGGGTCGAACTACTGCAGTGAAAATCTTAATGTCACAAGCACACCTCTACTAATCCTTAAATCGAAGGTTCACGAATACCTATCACAACCTTTTGATTCCGTCATTGACTGTCCCCGAGTGAAATCCGTGTGACAAATCGAGGATGAGTCAATTCGAGTATACTATCCCATTAACATACCTACAACGTGTGCTCCCACTAATCATTAGTGACGACATGCACTCTCCAAGTCAAAGAACATGTCATACAAGTCTTTACATAAACTTAACGCCTAGTCAAGTTTTATCGACTTGAGACGATTAAGTATTTGAGCCATAAACTTTTCCAGTGCCGATCTCATTATCAAATAAGGAGTGGAATATTTGCTCTCAAATATATGGACTAGTTTCTCCATATATATTTATACGAGTCAGGAATGCCAGTGATTTTCGGTAAATAAAGAAACAACAAATTGCCTTTTTATAAGTATTTACATAATTACAAGTACAGTGCCCTCACTCATCAATCATCTGAGTGGCATTCGAGGGCATACCCCTAACATTAATTATAGATAACAATGTATAATAGAGAAATGTAATTTAATATTACCTAATGGTAATAAAGCAATTGATACTTGTCCTTACCACAAGCACGGCGTATAGATATATCAAATTACCAGACGGTTATAAACATAATATATTGGTATTATGAGGAAATGAGATTCCGAAATGAATCATTCAGTATATGGTAACCATGGTAGTTATGCTCTTCAGAGTGTAATCGTAATAACCATAGCTCTAATTCATAACCGTTAAGGGGATTGTTTCTGGACCTAAAATTAACAACTAGTAATAAACATAAGATAAAAGTAAGAAGCTTAACATAGAGTCTCAATGTGGCTTTACTATTTTAAGATGCTAACATATCGCATTTGTACAAGTTTTCCTGTTATGGTTACCCAATTGATGGCAACAACTGCATGTTATTAGCTTCTTTTGAATATCGCCATTCGACTTGAACCTCTGCTATCCTACTAGGGGTGACCTAACAATGGAAAGCACGACTCTTTTGAATCTAGGTTCGTAATTTGCATCGACATTGGTGAGGGGCTGAACTGGAAAATCGTAAGCCTTCCTGAACGAGATGGCTTGGAAAAGAGGATCAATGCAGTCTTATATATTAGCATTGGGATGTTGTTGTATAGCGGCCAGAGCATGAGGACACGAGAAGCAGTTTATCTGCCATTTGATGCAAGAACATGTCAAGTCATTTAGGTCCATAATCTATTTTTTGGACCTAACCTCAAACATACTGTCTCCCAGACCATGCACATCAAAAACACGACTCTTAGCCATATCTTTTGTAGCCTAATTTTGATCTTAGGTGTAAGAAACATGGCCCATGTAAGAGACATGACACGCCTTGAATTATTTAGCGTCATAAGTTTAACTCTAGTTTCTTCAAGAAATGGAAGCACCAGTAATAAACGTTCTGTGATAATCTAACTATTAAAAGACTCAATGATATTATTAGTTGTAATCCCGTAACGGCAGCCCTTAAAAAGGCACGAAAGCAGTTCTCAACTGGGATTCTGCTAGAAAATCATCAATTTTTTTCTACCTCCCTCGTTTCTCAATAATTGTAGATTATGATTATATTCCTTCTCAGTGGATGAATATACTAGCCTGAAGAGAAAATCTCGTATATTGCTCATCATATAAAACTTGCAATGACCATTATACCTCTGATTAAGGTTCATCAACAAATGCTTGTAACAGAATAAGTGAGTATCCCCAGGAAAATATGATCGAATGAACTCAATAGACCAATGTCATGGTCATTTATGAATGTAATCACCCATTTATGACGTTTTAGCAAAATCTTGAGGTTGGAGAAGAAAAAGTTTCACTTATCTGCCATTTCACTTTCGCATTCACATACAGCCAGGGGGAAGAACCCTTCATTATTAATTTAGATTACATTATTCAAATTCGGGTAAGTACGACATTGCATATGACAAGGTAAATTACCAATTAGTAATTCAGATTACATTATTCAAATCCAAAATGGTTAAAACATTAACCATCTGGTCAAGCGTATACATGTATGGTTAATTGCCATCATTTATGCATTAGTGTTTAACCTATCTCTATAACCTATCGGTTATAGATTTTACTTGTTTTATATATATTTAAGATAGAGAATTATGTCTGGTGGTGTTTATATTATCGTACAAAATATATTACCTTCATCTCCATTCCGTCCAGTTGCTGCAAGAACCTGACCCTTGTACATACTTTTACCAAAAGCACATCTATGTAGAGTACCGGCAGACAGAATTCAAAAGCATCAATTCAGCCTCCATAAGCTATAAAAATTCTCTTAAATCAACTTTTATGTGGATCGACTTCCATTTTAAATAAAGAGTTCACGTTTGCCTCCAAAACAGCATCCCTGAACCATGGTAACTTGTCGAATGATTCAACATTGTTGCAATAAAGGCTATTGATGGCCTTATTCTTTGCACTTAAATCAACTTTGTAGGTGATTTAAAATCCATAATCAGGGAGCATCTTCATCATATCCTTAGGATGAATATGAACATTGTACATAATGTCGAATTGAATGCAATTCATGAGAACATCAGCCTCGACCATTGGATGTTTGCATTTGCATACACCCCCGCCAAAACTATGCACATTATCCAACCTATAGAAAAACCACTACAGTCAACTACAGAACCTTTTATAAACCACTTGCAAAGTCTTTCATACCTACACATTCTTGGTTTTCTGATACAATATCCTCCTTAAATATCTCATAATTATTACAGTTAGATGTACGCGGGGTTCGTTCCTACAAAAGGTATATTCAATCTAGTCGCAGCAGCATGCATTTTAAGGATTCGTCGAAATTCATCTATACCACCCTGAACTTCTGACCAAGGCCAGTAATAGAAAGTAACCATGCATCAGATAAATATGACTTCTGAGCTCCACACCTAAAAGGCAAACCAAGATAATCATCTTCGTCGACACTTTTGCAGCTATTTTGCAACAATGTCTTGCATGAATTGTCATTATCTCTCGTGACTGATATATCAAAGATCTCTAAGCTATATATACGAAACCCATGTAAAAACATTGAAAAATCATTATGACCTTCTAATAGTAGTTTCTCACCAGCTACCATTGAGTGCCGCAAAACAATAGCATCAGTTGATCGAAAATGGAATCGACGATATATTTCTTGACGCAATAATTCATATTTCATGGAAGAAACAATATCAAATAAAAAGGAATCCTCATCCCATATACAACGAGCAAGGAGTGTAGAGTTTTCTTGGTTATGCAAAAAATGAAAATTCTAGCACAAATATTTTGGCCCGACAGGGAATTGCTCCGCTATGGAAATTATCATATGATTTTAATACTTACACTATGGTAAATTTGTTTACGATATTGTTAGAGGTAATTTGAGCACCATTTTGATTGCACCATTATTTGTAAATGTATTAGTGCGTGCATATCATATGAAAATGATACAACAAATGATTCTAAACATGACAAAATGAATATTAGAATACGAAGATTCTAGCATGAATATTTTGGCCCGGTGAGGATTTGCTCTGCTTTTCGGATTATCACATGGTTATAACAATAGTAGCATATTTTGGTTATCTTTTATTTTGAAGTAATCTGATCACCATTATCCATGCAAGTGAACTAGTTTACTACTTATTGGCACGCAATAACTCCTGGTAATTTGATAACCATTAACATGGTGCTGGGGTAGTGCGTTTTCTTAGCGCTGGCAAAAATAAAACACAAATAATGGTGTTGGGTGTAACACCCCAAACTAGGCGAATATTACAGTGTAGTGGACCCCCAACTGGGACCCACCAGGCGAATGAACATTAATGAATTAAATAATATAATTGTAGTACCAAACCACATTATATCATCAGTTACTCCGACGAGGAGTTTCAAGTGCAACACACCCAGGAAATACAGAATACATGTATATTTCATATGAAGATAAAATATACAACACTGAATAAAATGAAAATCCAAACGGAACTGCAGCGGACAATACACATCAATGACACAAGAATAAATGGAGAGACTGGGCCCCCCTACTAGTATCACTGGGACTCCACGCCGTCAATGTTCTCTTCCCGTGCTTTTGCCTTGCCATGACCTAAAAACAACATCCTCAACGGGGTCAGTTACACAGAACAACAATCCTCAAGAGTTGAACAAGCACAATAATTACATATCTTAGTTATGAAATCAAGCCGAAGAGGGGCATCATAGTACGCCCGTAATAGGATGTGCAAGTGCATAAGACGAGTGTCCGGACACACCCGCACTTGTACCTAATTAGTCTCACAGAGGCACATTACCGTTTGCACAGTCCAGTGTGTCGGATTACCCGCATCACATGACTATCGTGTGCCCGACTAAAAATTCCACACATAACCACCCGGCCACGCAATATGATCTCAGAAGGTCACAAGAACAAAAGTGACCATGATGAATATTAATGAATAACAATATGACAAGGGTCAAGAATAACTCACCGAGATGAAATAATAATGAAATGAATGATAGCTCACTAAAATGATTGGAACCGTCGTTCTTTGTGAATTGAATGATTAGTTTGATAATTACAAGTCTCAACATGATTTATATACTATGAATGAATTATGAATGTGAATGAACAACAACGAAAGGAATGAGTATCCTTTTAACGAGTAAGAATTTACTTACTCAAATACTGGTGAAGAAAAATCCTTCCTCGAACAAACGTCCTAAGTGGAATTATCGGTCGCTTGAACAACCTTGAATAACACAATTACCAACAATCCGCTTAATATACGAATCAAGCATGATCACAACCAAATCGAAAGTCTATACAATAATATCCAAACTCATTGGGGCAATCTAACAAATACGTTGTAAACAACCCCCAATTGTTTACGACTAATCTCAAATATATCTAACACCAACCTCCCAACGAGTGAATTAATCCAACAAAACATCTTCAATGACATTAATAATCCAATAGGAATCCACAACTCGATGTTACGACAACATTTAATCGGAAACCCCCAAAATTACCAAAGTCAACCATCAAGGGTTCTTGAATAATTCCCCAAATACTCGACAAATCCAAAAAAATACACCAATAAATCCATAGGAACACAAGTATCCAAGGTAGATAATCCATATTCAGCATATTCCAATGTAATAGCAAGCTAACTTGAAGAGATCGGAAGGAAAACACTCAAATCCTGAAATTCTAGATTTATGAAAAGTTTACGTTGATTCGGACGGTAGGAGAAGATTAGGAGGTGATAAATTGATTACAGGAACTCAAAAACCTTGTTGGATGATAAATTCTCCGACTACAAGTGCACTCCAAGCCCTAGCCGCGGAAGAAGGGGAAGAGAAAGGTGAAAATGAGAAAAAAACCGTCGGTCTCACTTATATAAACCTCAGGGACGCACGACCAAATCCGCACGACCAAGTGTCCGTGCGTCCGGTTGTGCATGAAGCCTCTGCCAACCACTGCCACAGCGCACGAGTAATAACTCGTGTGGCCTACTCGTGCGGACCTGAATCAATGCTGGGTCTCTGCCCAGTTCTGCCGCAACACACGAGCACCACGCACGAGCAGTTGCTCGTGTGGCCTGCTCGTGCGGCCCTGCTCGACAAGTAATTCAGCTTATAACCAATGTAATGCCTCGTCTACTTATCTGCTATGAACGCCAACAATTAAAGGGTGATAAAATACTCATGTAGAGTCCTAAACGTTGATCAAACACCAACTAGTATCCAACGAATGTAATGGAGGAGAGGAACATGACGAGAACAATACATATAACTGATACACCGAGTATAATAAATCACAGAATTTGGGAAGTACGGGAACAATTAGCACGAGTATTACAAAAATTATGCAGAACGGTGAACACAATTGAATAAGCGTGAATGATTGATGATTATTAATGAATGAAAATTACTGAGTGACAGTTACTGAATGATAATAAATGAATTTACAACCGGGTATTACATACTCTCCCTTAAAAAGAGTTTCGTCCTCGAAACTAAGGGTCAAACAATTCGGGATTAATCTTCCGCATACTATCCTCGGTTTCCAAAGTAGCCTCCTCGACTCCATGTCTAGACACTGAATTTTAACCAAAAGAATCGCCTTGTTCCTCAACTGTTTGATTCATCGTTCCAAGACTCGTACAGGACGCTCCCCATACGAATGATCATCCACGATCTCGATTTCATCGAACTGAAGTATGTGACTCGGGTCGGCAACATACTTTCTCAGCTAAGAGACGTGAAACACATTATGAATTCGGCTCAAAGCCGGAGGTAAAGCCAATCAATAAGCCAGACTGCCTACTCGATCCAAAATTTCAAATGGTCCAATGAATCTCGGACTCAACTTTCCTCTCTACCCGAAACGAAAAGTACCTCGCCTCGGGGATACCTTGACCAAAACGTGGTCACCTGGCTCGAACTCTAATGGTCGATGATGATTATCTGCATATGATTTTTGTCGACTCTGAGCGGTCAACAAATGACTCCTGATCAAAGCTACCTTCTCGCGGACGGCTATAAGCATATCGGGCTCAGTGCCGATTGATTCTTATAAGTCATCCCAACACAAGGGAGATCGACAACGATGACTATATAAGGCCTCGTAAGGTGCCATCTTAATCGAAGCATGCTAACTATTATTGTATGTGAACTCAATCAACGGTAGTCGAGCTTCCCAATCATCTTTCCAATCGAGAACACATGCCCTCAACATGTCCTCTAGCATCTGAATAGTTCGCTCTATTTGTCCGTCGGACTGAGGATGAAAAGCTGTGCTGAGATAAAGCTGAGTTACCATGGAACGATGAACGGATTTCCAAAAATGTGACACGAATCGCCCGTCACGATCCGAAATGATACTCTTAGGGGTACCGTGCAATCTCACGATCTCTTTAATGAATAACTGGTCAAGTCTCTCAGGACCCCACGTATCCTTAATCTCAAGGAAATGAGCTGACTTAGTTAAACGGTCCATAATTACCCAAATCGTATTCATGCCACGACGACTCGTCGGCAGACTCGTGATGAAGTCCATTGGAATATCTGTAATACCCAGTTGTAATTCAGTAATTATCACTCAGTAATTATCATTCAGTATTTGATACTCAGTAATTTCATTCATTATTGATCATTTGTCACTCAGATTCAGTCATGGTATTCATCATTCAGAGTAATTGTATCGAGTATCGATCGTCATTCATCATTAATCTGATTGGAGTTTCGTGCCGTGTTTATCATCATTGTCATTTTCGTTGCAAGCTGTGCTTGAGGAGTAGCGCACGCTACATACTCCTTTTAGCGTACGCTAATTGGGTATAGGTAGCGCACGCTACCGCTCAGCTTTAGCGCACGCTAAGTTTTGCCGCACCCGTAAGGTACTGGACTGCAGGTGAGAATAATTGTAGCGCACGCTACGAGTGGTAAGTAGCGCGCGCTAACGGGTCGTAGTAGCGCACGCTATATGTGTGGAGTAGCACGCGCTAGGGGCGGATCAGGTTGAGTCCAGTGGCTACTGGACTGCACCGGGTTTATTCTTAGCGCACGCTAAATAATGGTTGTAGCGCACGCTATCGAGGTTAGATCAGAGGGCAGATGGTTTTCTGGACTCCAGTTGTGGGCGTCAAATATTTCGCTAGCGCACGCTAACAATGGATATTAGCGCACGCTAGTAGTATGGCCGTAGCGCACGCTACAAAGAGGTACGTAGCGCGCGCTACCGTGTTCGGACAGTGGGTACTGGACTACCCAAATTACTCGTTAGCGCACGCTATACACAAGGGCTAGCGCACGCTAACCTCGGATCGAGTATAAATCGACAGCTTAGTCAGACTTCTTCATTTGTTCATCTCATTTCACTCCTTCGGTATTTTTGGGCGATTTCGAGCGATTCGGAGAGGGTTCTTCGAGGTGTAATCATCAATCATCATCTTCAAGCTCATCTTTCGGATTGATCATCATCTCATCATCTTCATCACATCGAATCAAAGGTATTAATCTCTTGGATCTAGAATTTCGTAATCTTTCCGATTTCCTTCCGATTTCTTCTTGTAAGCTTGGATTATCATTGGGATATGTTAAGTTATGGATTATCTACTTGGATAAATATATTCCTACGGATTTAATGGTTATTTTCAGAATTGTTTTCAAGAACCCTTGGGGTTGACTTCGGTTAATTGGGGATTTTCCGATTGATGTCGTTATAATCACGAATTATGGATTCCTAATGGATTATTGATATCCTTGAAGTGTTTTGTTAGTTCGAAATACTCATTTTGGTGTGGGTTTCGACATATTCGGATCGATATTTAGAAGTTGTGCGGTCGGTTATGTATTCGTTGGAATGCCTATGAGTTTGGTTATCGTTGTTTCGACCCTTGGGTTAGTCGTGTTTTGTTGTTTGATACGTGTATTGAACGATTGTTGGTAATTATTGTTATTCAAGGTTGTTCGAGCGATCGGTATCTTGGTTAGGACGTTGTTCGTGGACGGACATTCTTCATCGGTATTGTGTAAGTTAAATCTTACTCGGTTAAAAGGATACTCATTCCTTTTGTTGTTGATTGCTCATAATCATAATTCATTCATCATAATATTAATCATTTTGAGACTTGTAAGTGTCGAATAATCATTTCATTCACGAGGAACGACGGTTCCAAATCTTTTCATTGGTTTATCAATCACGTCACTATTACTTTCATATCGGTGAGTCATCTTGGCCTTGTCTAATTATTATTCATTGGCTTTCATCATGGTCATTCTCGTTCATGTGACCTTCCGGGTTCATATTGCGTGGCCGGGTGTGGCTGTGTGGAATTTTTAGTCGGGCACATGATGGTCATGTATTGGGTTCACCGATACATCGGACCGTGCACACGGTAACGCTTACCTCCGTGAGACTAATTAGGTACAAGGACGGGTGTGTCCGGACATTCGTCTTGTACACTTGCACAGGACATTACGGGCGTACTATGATGCTCCTCTTCGCCGTAATTCATAATTAAGAATATTTCATCACTTGCTTAATTCATGATTGTAATTTCAACTCTTGAGGATTGTTGTTACGTAATCGACCGTTGGGGATTTTGTTTTCGTGTCACGGCAAGGCAAAGGCACGGAAGAGCATGTTGACGGCGACGAGTCCTGTGATACTAGTAGGGGGCCCACTGCTCAGTCATTCATTCAGTCATTTATGTTTCCTTTATTCATTCCGCTGCAGACATTCCGTTTGAATGCTCATTTCATTCAGTGTTGTGTATTTTATCGTCACATAAAATACACATGTATTCTATTTTATCCTAGGTGTTGTATAAAACTCCTCATCGGAGTAATTGATGTTGTAATGTGGTTCGGTACTACATTTACCTGTGTAATTCATTCATTCTCATTCGCCTGGTGGGTCCCAGTCGGGGGTCCACGGCACTGTAATATCCGCCTAGTTTGGGGTGTTACAGAGTTGGTATCGGAGCGCTTGGTTTTGAATACTACCCTCCAAGTCATGTCTCATTTGAAATCATCGTCATCGGACTAGTATCATTGGACTTTCGCGTCACGTGTGACCTGTGCAAATGCCGAGCCAATCAGACCAAGAACTGTAAGATTTCTAATGCCATGGTATAATTTCTGGCATTAATCATTCATTCATAATTCATCAGTTAACAATCCTCAATCATCATTGTCATTTTGACCGGACGGCCAGTTAACTCATTAATCACCAATTCATTTCATTGTTCGATTGTTGATCGGAAGATCGGATCATTAATCTTGTTAACTCATCCAAGATAATCATTTCAAGAATTTACCGAGATAATCATGTCACGTCAATCAATCATTCATGTAATCGCTGTATTTGAGCGCGTAGGCTCATTTTCATTATTTCATAATATAATCATAATGTGATACTCATGCGAGATGTATAATCATCATATGACTTTCCACTTCAGTATGGAAAGGGCTGGCAGAGGACGTGGAGGACGAGGCCGTGGAGCGGGCCGAATCCCGAGAACTCGTGCGAATACCTGCAAATGCCAGAATAATGCTAATTCGGCCGAATGACGCTGCCACTCATTCACCTGGACGCGATCATTCATTATCGGGGAGTCATACCCGGGACACGGCTCAGTCAGAGGGTGTCCGGGTTGATCCACTCGCATTTATGCAGGGCATGATGGCCCAAATGACTCAGATGGCCCAGTTGATGGAGACGATGCATAACTCCGTCAATCAGAATCAGCAGGCTCCTCCGCCGCCACCTCAGAGGCAAGAGAGGAATGTGAGTAACATCATCGGCGATATCTCTCGCGCAGGCCACCTACTTTTGAGGGCCTGCCCGAGCCGGCAGATATCATTCATTGGCTCGAGCATTTCGAGAAGCTGTTTGCTATGGTTGAGTGTCCCGAGGGACACAACGTTTCTGTTGCGGCTTACTACCTTGGTAAGAGCGCACATTCTTGGTGGTTGTCCTTGAAGCCCACCGAAGGATCTTGTACTTGGGATCAGTTCAAGACTCTCATGATGGAGAGGCACTATCCGGCCCCACTCAGGGAGGCCAAGTTGTCGGAATTACTCACTCCCGACCTTTCGGCGGATGATGATGTTCTCGCCATCGCCGAAAAATTTCAGGAACTTCTTCCGTTCGCCTCATCTATCATTCACTCGAGCGGACAAGATCAAGTATTTCGGCAAGAGGTCAAACCCCGTATGAGACTTGATTTAATCATAATTGCACCACGTTGGCCGAGTTCATTGAGAAGGCTCTTACTTACGAGCTTACGGCTAAGGAAATTGCTAAGCAAAGAACCTTCGTCTCGCTAGCAAGAAGTCCAAGAACCGTAATCCCCGACGGAGTCGCCACTTTCAAGAAACCGCGGCGGGCTCTACTTTTCTGAGCGACCTCCCCTAGCGTCTAAACCCGCGGAATCTCAGTCTCGAGCGGCCAGTTCGGCCATCACCTGTTATAACTGCGGGGAACTTGGTCACCTCAGTACCAAGTGTCCGAGGCAGACTATCACATGTCATAATTGTGGAATTGCTGGGCATAAGGCCCGTTTTTGCCGTAGGGACTCCAAACCTACTCAGACGTCATCTCAGGCCCCTAAGCAGTCAGCCGTTCAGAATCAGGCCACTCAATCAGCGTCGTTTAAAACGACGGGAGCGTCTAAAGGTGGAGCTTTTAGCCAGCAGACGGGAGCGTCCGGTGCCGGGACTAGCAAGCCCCGGATTTATGAGATGAAGAAGACCGATGATCCAGAGGCCCGAATGATCTCAGGTACACTCGATATTCTATCTCAACATGTGTGTACTCTTTTCGATCTTGGTGCATCGCATTCATTCATTTAAGTCATGTTTGAGTAGACTACGCCCGGGTAGTGCTACTAGTTGTGAGCCTTATGTCATTGGCCTACCGATGGTAGACGAATTATCGGTAATCGGAGATTGAATTGTCCGATCTTTCATGGTCGTGTATGGCCAGCGGACCTAATCGTGGTAGATTTGCCGAGGGACGACGTCATCTTGGGTATTGATTGGATGGATTGTCATGATGCCATCATTAATGTCCGTAAGCGTATGGTCACTATCATTTCAGACGATGGAGTTGAATGTGTGTTTCAGGGAGGTAATCCCGGTTGTTCTGGTAAGGTCATTAATTCAATGAAAGCAGTAAGGTTACTCAATCAGGGATGTGTCGGTTATTGGTGCTACATGGCCAAAACCGAGAAGTCATCAGTAATGTTAACGGATATTCCGGTGGTGAGGGAATATGCCGATGTTTTTCCAGACGAGCTACCTGGTTTACCTCCACAAAGGGATGTGGAATTCACGATTGAGTTGGAACCTGGTACGTCCCCGATATCGAAGGCACCGTACCGGATGGCCCCGACCGAAATGCAGGAATTAAAGGACCAACTTGAAGAGTTGTTCGAGAAGGGTTATATTCGACCGAGTGCGTCCCCGTGGGGAGCACCAGTGTTATTTGTCAAGAAGAAGGATGGTTCATTCCGCTTATGTATTGATTATCGGGAGTTGAACAGGGTGACGATCAAGAATAAGTATCCCTTACCCCGTATTGATGATCTCTTAGAGCAACCTCAGGGAGCTTCAGTATTCTCCAAGATCAACTTAAGGTCTGGATATCATCAGTTGCGGATCCGAGAGTCGGATATCGCGAGGACGGCGTTTCGAACACTCTATGGTCATTATGAGTTTGTGGTTATGCCGTTCGGATTGAGTAATGCACCTGCGGTATTCATGGAGTTAATGAATCGGGTCTTCATCGACTTTTTAGATCGGTTTGTTGTTGTCTTCATCGATGACATTTTGATTTATTCTCGTGACCGGGAGGAGCACGAGTTTCACCTTCATCAAGTGCTCGACGTGTTGAGACGAGAACAACTTTATGGGAAGTTTTCTAAATGTGAGTTCTGGATGTCCGAAGTGACTTTTATCGGACATGTAATTTCATCAGACGGAGTTCGTGTCGATCCTCAGAAGACGGAGGCTATTCGAGATTGGCTACCTCCGAAGAACGTTAAGGAAATCCGAAGTTTCCTCGGATTAGCGGGTTATTATCGGCGATTTGTAGAGGGATTTTCTCGAATCGCTCAACCCTTAACGAACCTTTGCGGAAGGATAAGAAATACATGTGGTCCGACGCGTGTCAACGGAGTTTTGAGGAACTCAAGAGCCGGTTAATGTCGGCACTGTACTTTCCTTGCCGCAGGGGACGGAAGGATTTGTGGTTTATAGTGATGCGTCGGACGGGGTCTCGGATGTGTGCTCATGCGAGCGGGAAGGTCATTGCCTATGCTTCACGGCAATTGAGACCTTACGAGGTTAATTATCCGACCCACGACCTGGAGCTAGCAGCCGTGGTGTTCACTTTGAAGATTTGGCGTCATTACCTTTATGGCGTCACTGTCGATATTCACCGATCATAAGAGCTTAAAGTATATATTTACTCGAAGGAGTTAAATATGCGTCGAGACGGTGGTTGGAATTAATCAAAGATTATGATATTGAGATCCTCTACCACCCGGGCAAGGCGAACGTTGTCGCCGACGCCTTGAGTCGTAAGTCCGTTCGGGAGCAGATGCTTGCCCGTTGCTTGATTCGAAGGAGCTTCAAGATGAATTCCTTAGACCCGAGATCGAGTGCAGCCCGGCGAGTTCGAGCGGCTTTGTATGTTAAAGATTTCATCATCACTCGAGGAGGCAATCCGAGAGAATCAGGGTTCGGACCCATCATTGTTGCGCATCCGAGAGGATGTGGCTCAGGGGAAAGCCCCTGGATTTGTGGTCCACGAGGATGGACTTTTGAGGTTTAAGAATCAGTTGTGCGTACCGGCAAATGATGAGTTGAAGAACTCGATTTTGAAAGAAGCTCATGCTACCCCTTATTCCGTTCATCCGGGGTCTAGCAAGATGTACAAGGACTTGAAACAAAATTACTGGTGGAGTAATATGAAGCGAGAAGTCGCAGAATTTGTTTCGAGATGCTTAACTCACAACAAGTTAAGATTGAACATCGGCGATCGTGGTATGCTGAAACCTCTTCCTATTCCCGAATGGAAGTGGGAAGACATTTCTATGGATTTCATCATGAGTTTGCCGACGAGTCGTCGTGGCATGAACACGATCTGGGTGATCGTGGACCGCTTAACCAAATCAGCTCATTTCCTTGAGATCAAGGAAACGTGGGGTCCCGAGAGACTTGCTCAACTGTTCATCAAAGAGATAGTCAGACTGCACGGAACTCCTAAAAGACTCGTTTCCGATCGTGACGGACGGTTTGTGTCGCATTTTAGGAAATCAGTTCATCGTGCTAAGGGAACTCGGCTTAATCTCGATTGCTTTTCATCCTCGGTCAGACGGACAATCGAGAGGACCATTCAGACATTAGAGGACATGTTGAGGGCATGCGTCCTCGATTGGAAAGACGATTGGGAAGCCCAACTACCATTGATCGAGTTCACGTATAATAATAGTTGGCATGCTTCGATCAAGATGGCACCTTACGAGGCCTTGTATGGTCGTCGTTGTCGATCTCCGTTGTGTTGGGACGACTTATCGAATCAATCGGCACCGAGCCCGATATGCTTATAGCCGCCCGTGAGAAGGTAGCTTTGATCGAGTCGTTTGTTGACCGCTCAGTCGGCGAAATCATATGCGTATAACCGCTGCCGACCATTAGAGTTCGAGGCTGGTGACCATGTGTTGGTCAAGGTATCCCCGAGTCGTGGTATCTTCCGTTTTGGGAAGAGGGGAAAGATGAGTCCGAGATTCATTGGACCGTTTGAGATTTTGGATCGGGTGGGCGAGTTAGCTTATCGATTGGCTTTACCTCCGGCGTTGAGCCGAATTCATAATGTGTTTCATGTCTCTCAGTTGCGGAAGTATGTTGCCGACCCGAGTCACATACTTCAGTTCGACGAAATCGAGATCGCCGACGATCATTCATATGAGGAGCGTCCTGTGCGAGTTTTAGAGCGGCAAATCAAACAGTTGAGGAATAAGAAGATTCCTTTGGTTAAAATTCAGTGGTCTAGACACGGAGTCGAAGAGGCTACTTGGGAAACCGAGGATAGTATGCGGGAGAGTTATCCCGAGTTGTTTGACCCTTAGTTTCGGGGACGAAACTCTTTTAAAGGGGGGTGTATGTAATACCCGGTTTTAATTGATAATTATCACTCAGTAATTATCATTCGGTATTTATCATTCAGTATTTGATACTCAGTAATTTCATTCATTATTGATCATTTGTCACTCAGATTCAGTCATGGTATTCATCATTCAGAGTAATTGTATCGAGTATCGATCGTCATTCATCATTAATCTGATTGGAGTTTCGTGCCGTGTTTATCATCATTGTCATTTTCGTTGCAAGCTATGCTTGAGGAGTAGCGCACGCTACATACTCCTTTTAGCGTACGCTAATTGGGTATAGGTAGCGCACGCTACCGCTCAGCTTTAGCGCACGCTAAGGCTACCTTGGCTGCAGTCCAGAAGGTACTGGACTGCAGGTGAGAATAATTGTAGCGCACGCTACGAGTGGTAAGTAGCGCGCGCTAACGGGTCGTAGTAGCGCACGCTATATGTGTGGAGTAGCGCGCGCTAGGGGCGGATCAGGTTGAGTCCAGTGGCTACTGGACTGCACCGGGTTTATTCTTAGCGCACGCTAAATAATGGTTGTAGCGCACGCTATCGAGGTTAGATCAGAGGGCAGATGGTTTTCTGGACTCCAGTACTGGGCGTCAAATATTTCGCTAGCGCACGCTAACAATGGATATTAGCGCACGCTAGTAGTATGGCCGTAG
Organism: Orobanche coerulescens; assembly: GCA_033398695.1. Taxonomy (NCBI): domain Eukaryota; kingdom Viridiplantae; phylum Streptophyta; class Magnoliopsida; order Lamiales; family Orobanchaceae; genus Orobanche; species Orobanche coerulescens. Next base: position 109,448,652 of record CM065816.1, on the reverse strand, counting down.
CGCACGCTACAAAGAGGTACGTAGCGCGCGCTACCGTGTTCGGACAGTGGGTACTGGACTACCCAAATTACTCGTTAGCGCACGCTATACACAAGGGCTAGCGCACGCTAACCTGGACTGAGTATAAATTGGACAGTTAGTCAGACTTCTTCATTTGTTCATCTCATTTCACTCCTTCGGTATTTTTGGGCGATTTCGAGCGATTCGGAGAGGGTTCTTCGAGGTGTAATCATCAATCATCATCTTCAAGCTCATCTTTCGGATTGATCATCATCTCATCATCTTCATCACATCGAATCAAAGGTATTAATCTCTTGGATCTAGAATTTCGGATTTTTGGGTTTTCCTTCCGATTTCTTCTTGTAAGCTTGGATTATCATTGGGATATGTTAAGTTATGGATTATCTACTTGGATAAATATATTCCTACGGATTTAATGGTTATTTTCAGAATTGTTTTCAAGAACCCTTGGGGTTGACTTCGGTTAATTGGGGATTTTCCGATTGATGTCGTTATAATCACGAATTATGGATTCCTAATGGATTATTGATATCCTTGAAGTGTTTTGTTAGTTCGAAATACTCATTTTGGTGTGGGTTTCGACATATTCGGGATTGGATATTTCCGAAGTTGTGCGGTCGGTTATGTATTCGTTGGAATGCCTATGAGTTTGGTTATCGTTGTTTCGACCCTTGGGTTAGTCGTGTTTTGTTGTTTGATACGTGTATTGAACGATTGTTGGTAATTATTGTTATTCAAGGTTGTTCGAGCGATCGGTATCTTGGTTAGGACGTTGTTCGTGGACGGACATTCTTCATCGGTATTGTGTAAGTTAAATCTTACTCAGTTAAAAGGATACTCATTCCTTTTGTTGTTGATTGCTCATAATCATAATTCATTCATCATAATATTAATCATTTTGAGACTTGTAAGTGTCGAATAATCATTTCATTCACGAGGAACAGCGGTTCCAAATCTTTTCATTGGTTTATCAATCACGTCACTATTACTTTCATATCGGTGAGTCATCTTGGCCTTGTCTAATTATTATTCATTGGTTTTCATCATGGTCATTCTCGTTCATGTGACCTTCCGGGTTCATATTGCGTGGCCGGGTGTGGCTGTGTGGAATTTTTAGTCGGGCACATGATGGTCATGTATTGGGTTCACCGATACATCGGACCGTGCACACGGTAACGCTTACCTCCGTGAGACTAATTAGGTACAAGGACGGGTGTGTACGGACATTCGTCTTGTACACTTGCACAGGACATTACGGGCGTACTATGATGCTCCTCTTCAGCGTAATTCATAATTAAGAATATTTCATCACTTCAGTTAATTCATGATTGTGTAATTTCAACTCTTGAGGATTGTTGTTCTGTGTAACTGACCCCGTTGGGGGATTTTGTTTTCAGGTCACGGCAAGGCAAAGGCACGGGAAGAGCATGTTGACGGCGACGAGTCCCAGTGATACTAGTAGGGGGCCCCAGTCTGTTCAGTCATTCATTCAGTCATTTATGTTTCCTTTATTCATTCCGCTGCAGACATTCCGTTTGAATGCTCATTTCATTCAGTGTTGTGTATTTTATCGTCACATAAAATACACATGTATTCTATTTTATCCTGGGTGTTGTATAAAACTCCTCATCGGAGTAATTGATGTTGTAATGTGGTTCGGTACTACATTTACCTGTGTAATTCATTCATTCTCATTCGCCTGGTGGGTCCCAGTCGGGGGTCCACGGCACTGTAATATCCGTCTAGTTTGGGGTGTTACAATATCCTCCCACTTCCATTCTGGGATGGGAAGCGATTTCAGCATACCCGCCGGTCGCTGATGTTCTATCTTGACTTGCTAACAGGTCAAACATCTCGAAACAAATTCTGCGACTTCTCGCTTCATATTGCTCCACCAATAATTTTGTTTCAAGTCTTTGTACATCTTGCTAGACCCCCATGGGCCTCTCTCAGGATCGAGTTTTTTAACTGATCATCCGCCGGAACACATAAATGGATCTTAAATCGCAAAAGTCCATCCTCCTGGGCCACAAATCCAGGGGCTTTCCCCTTAGCCACATCATCTCGTTTGCGCAATAAAAATGGGTCTGAACCCTGACTTGTTCTGATCGCCTCCTCCAGTAGGGATGAAATCTCTAGCATGCATAGTTGCCCCTGCACTCGCTGTAACCAGACCTCGATCTCGGGTCTTAGGAATTCCTGTTGAAGTTCCTTCTGAGCAGTCAACGAGCAAGCATTTGCTCCTGAACGGACTTCTGGCTCAAGGCGTCGGCGACGACGTTCGCCTTACCCAGGTGGTATTGTATCTCAATGTCATAATCTTTAATCAGTTCCAACCACCATCTCTGTCGCATGTTTAACTCCTTCTGAGTAAATATATACTTCAAACTCTTATGATCGGTGAAAATCTGACAGGTGACGCCATAAAGATAATGACATCAAATCTTCAATGGGAATACCACGGCTGCTAGCTCCAGGCCGTGGGTCGGATAATTAACCTCGTAAGGTCTCAGTTTCTGCGATGCATAAGCAATCACTTTCCCGTTCTGCATTAATACACATCTAAGACCGTGTCTGGACGCATCGCTATAAACCACGAATCCTTCCATCCCTTGTGGCAAGGAAAGGACAGGTGCTTAAATTAAATGGCTCTTGAGTTCCTCAAAACTCTGTTGACACATGCCAAACCATGTGTATTTCTCATCCTTCCGCAAAAGGTTCGTCATAGGTTGAGCGATTTTAGAAAATCCTTCCACAAACCACCGGTAATATCCTGGTAATCCGAGAAAGCTTCGGATTTCCTTAACATTTTTGGAGGTTGCCAATCTCGGATAGCCTCCGTATTCTGAGGGTCGACACGTACCCTGTCTGATGAAATCACATGTCCTAGAAATGTCACCTCGGGAATCCATAACTCACATTTGGAAAATTTTCCATAGAGTTGCTCCCGTCTCAACACGTCGAGGACCTGATGAAGGTGAAGTTCGTGTTCCTCTCACTTACGGGAATAGATCAAAATGTCATCTATGAAAACAACCAAGAACTGATCCAAATAGTCAATGAAAACTCGATTCATTAACTCCATGAATACCGTAGGTGCATTAGTTAACCCAAACGGCATCACTACAAACTCGTAGTGCCCATAGCGCGTTCGAAATGCTGTTATTGCGATATCTGACTCTCGAATTCGCAACTGATGATACCCAGACCTCAAATTGATCATGGAAAATACTGAAGCTCCTTGAAGTTGATCTAAGAGATCATCAATACGGGGTAGGGGATATTTACTCTTGATCGTCACTCTGTTCAGCTCTCGGTAATCAATGCATAAGCGAAAATAACCATCATTCTTCTTGACAAATAACACTGGTGCTCCCCATGGGGACTCACTCGGTCAGATATAACCTTTGTTGGTCAATTCCTCCAGTTGATTCTTCAGTTCCTGTATTTCTTTTGGGGCCATACGATACGGTGCCTTCGATAAAGGGGACGTACCAGGCTCCAACTCTATCGTGAATTCAACATCTCTCTGTGGAGGCAAACTAGGTAACTCATTTAGGAATACATCGGCATATTCTCTCACTACCGGGATATCCACCAATGTCACTGATGATTTCTCGGTCTTGGTCATATAGCACCAATAACCAACACACCCCTGATTAAGTAATTTCACTGCTTTCATCATATTAATGACTCTTCAGGAATGGCTGGGGTTGCCACCCTGAAATACACACTCGACTCCATTGTCTGAAATGATAGTGACAATATGCTTACGGACACTAAGTATGGCATCATGACGATCCATCCAATCAATACCCAAAATTACATCGTCCTTAGGTAAGTCCACCATGATTAGGTCTGCCAGCCATTCACAGCCCTCAAGCTGAATCGAACAGTTCTCAACTTCATGATCTCCAATAATTCTTCTACCGTCTGGTAGGCTGATGACATAAGGTTCGCAACTAGTAGCACTACCCAGGTGTAGTCTACTCAAACATGACTCAGAAATGAATAAATGAGATGCGCCAGTATAAAAAAGGGTACACACAGGTTGAGATAAAATTTCGAGTGTACCTGAGATCATTCGTGCCTCCAGATTGTCGCTCCTCTTCATCTCATAAATTCGGGGCTTGCCAGTCCCAGAACCATATGCTCCTGTCTAATAATTGTGGGCTCCGCCTTTGTTTGCCCCCGTCGTCTTAAACGACGCGGACTGAGTGGTCTGATTCTGGACAGCCGACTGCTTTGGGGTCTGAGATGCCGTCGGAGTAGGTTTGGAGTTTCTTCAGTAGAAACGGGCCTTATGCCCAGCAATTCCATAGTTGTTACACGTGATAGTCTGCCTCGGACACTTAGTGCTGAAATGACCCTGCTCTCCACAGTTAAAATAGGTGATGACCGAACTAGCCGCTCGGGACTGAGATTCCACAGGTTTAGGTGCTATAGGAGGTCGCTTAGAAAAAGTAGAGCCCGTATGAGGCTTCTTGAAGGTTGCTTGACTGCCTTCAGACTGATTACGATTCTTTGATTTCTTGCCAGAAGATGAAGTTTGATGCTTAGCAATTTCCTTAGCAGTAAGCTCATAAGTAAGAGCTTTCTCGATGAATTTGGCCAGGGTGGTGCAATGATGATTAAGCAACTGCATCCGTATACGAGGCTTCAACCTCTTACTAAAATACTTGATATTATCCGCCTCGGAGTGGATAATGGATGAGGCGAATTGAAGTAGCTCCTGAAACTTCTCGGCGATGGCGAGAACATCATCTTCCACTGAGGGGTCGGGACTGAGTAACTCTGATAACTTGGCCTCTATGAGTGGGGCCGGATAATACCTTTCCATCATGAGGGTCTTGAACTAGTCCCAAGTACAAGATCCGTTAGTGGGCTTCAAAGATAGCCACCAAGAGTGAGCGCCCTTACCCAGATAGTAAGCCACAACTGAAACTTTATTTCCCTCAGGACACTCCACCATAGCAAATAACTTCTCGAAATGCTCAAGCCAGTGAATAATATCCGCCGGCTCAGATGAGCCCTAAAAAATAGGTGGTCTCTGGCGAGAGATGTCACAATTATACTGCTCACACTCCTCTCTTGCCTCTGAGGTGGCGACAGAGGAGCCTGTTGATTCTGAGCATTTGAGTTCTGCATCGTCTCCATTAGACGTGCCATCTGAGTCATCTAAGCCATCATGCCCTACATAAAAGTGAGTGGATCAACCTGAACACCTTCCGATTGAGCTGTATCTCGGGTACGACTTCCTGGCAGTGAATTATTATCTCCAGGTGAATGAGTGGCAGCGTCGCTACTAGTTGAATTGATATTATTCCTCGCGTTCGCGTGGGTATTCACACGAGCTCCTGGGTTTCAACCCGCACCGCGGCCTCTTCCCTGGCGTACTCTGACAGCTCTATCCATACTGAAGTAGGAAAGTCGCAAGATAGTTATAGATTTCGCATGAAAGATCAACTGAGATAACATGATTATCTGATGAAATAATTGAAATGATCATCTTGAACAAGTTAACAAGATTTATGGTATGATCCATAAGAATAACAACTGAGCAATGAAATTGACTGAATGATTAATGAGTTAACATGATCAAAAATGAAAATAATGATTGAGGATTATTGACTGATGAATGATGAATGAGTGATTCTTACTGCCAAAAATTATACCATTGCGTCAGATATCTTATTGTTCTTTCGGTCTGAGGGGCTTGGCTCTTGCACAGGTCACACGTGACGAGAAAGTCCAAAGATACTAGTCTTAGGAATGATGATTTCAATGAGGCATGAATTGGATAGTAGTATTCAAAACCACGCTCCGATACCAACTCTGTAACACCTCAAACTAGGTGGATATTAGAGTGCCGTGGACCCCCAACTGGGACCCACCACGCGAATGAATATTAATGAATTAAATAATATAATTATAGTACCGAACCACATTATATCATCAATTACTCCAATGAGGAGTTTCAAGTGCAACACACTCAGGAAATACAGAATACATGTATATTTCATATGAAGATAAAATATACAACACTGAATAAAATGAAAATCCAAACGGAACTGCAGTGGAAAATACACATCAAAGACACAAGAATAAATGGACAGTCTAGGGCCCCCTACTAGTATCACTGGGACTCCTCGCCATCAACATTCTCTTCCCGTGCTTTTGCCTTGCCATGACCTAAAAACAACATCCCCAACGGGGTCAGTTACACAGAACAACAATCCTCAAGAGTTGAACAAGCACAATAAATACATATCTTAGTTATGAAATCAAGCCGAAGAGGGGCATCATAGTACGCCCGTAATGGGACGTGCAAGTGCACAAGACGAGTGTCCGGACACACCCACACTTGTATCTAATTAGTATCACGGAGGCACGTTACCGTGTGCACAGTCCAGTGTGTCGAACAATCCAGTGCACGTTACCTAATTAGGGTTTTTAGACAGTGAACGGTCAGATCTAAGGGACGGGAACCGTCATTTAAATGAACGAACAGGATGGACTGAGCGTAACGGGTACATCTTATCCATCCGATTTTGAAATTAAATTGGGTCCCATGTCTGTCGTTTCGACTTCCCTTATTTGCCCAAAATGGCGGTTTGAATATATTTCGCGGCGTTTGAAGTAAAATAGTCCAGATGTCGTGTAGAGCTTTAAATACAAAGACGTTTGGTATAAGAACATGGCACGTGGACTAAAAATTGTTTTAAAATGAATAAAATATAAATATAATATTAATTGATTTTCCCATAGTATGTGTTGTATCCGCGAACATACAGCGTTCCCCCTTAAAAGGTACATACGGGATTCAATTTCATACAGCAATTTAAGGATTAATGTTGTATTCATAGGTCATATTGTATTCCCCCTTAATTATTGCACACGTCAGCTGTAGGATAATTATATGTCTCTTTGTTCCTATAGTGTTGTTCGGAATGTCTGAGTGTACATATAATTAACGGTGAATACTGTATTGATGGGTCTTATAGCATTCCCCCTCAATTGTTGAGTAAAAGCATTAAAAACTTACAGGGAGTCAGGCTATAACATTCCTAATTCTTGTCGAAGCATATAGAATCTGGTTGTGCTGAGAGGTTTGGTAAAGATGTCATCTAACTGGATATCTGTATGAATTTTCTCTATCCGAACATCTTTGTTCTCAACATGATTCTGAATGAAGTGATGCTTCATATGAATATGCTTAGTGCGCGAGTGCAAAACAGGATTATGCGTTATTGCAATTGCACTCGTGCTGTCGCACATGATGGGTGTTTCTTTGGCTTCAATTCCATAATCTGACAGCTGTTGTTGCATCCAAAGGATCTGCATACAGCAACTACCAGCAGCATAGTATTCTGATTCAGCTGTGGAAAGTGAGTTTGCCAATTGCTTCTTACTGAACCAAGACACAAGTCTAGGTCCAAGAAAGTGACAAGTACCACTTGTATTCTTCCTATCTAGCTTGCAACCTCCAAGATCCGAGTTGCTGTAGCCAACCAAATCGAATCCGCCTTCCTTAGGATACCATAGTCTGACATCGACTATTTCTTTTACATACTTCAGGATTCGTTTGACTGTTGTGAAGTGTGATTCTTTAGGTGCTACTTGATATCGCGCACACACTCCTACAGCAAACTAGATATCGGGCCTGCTAGCCGTTAGGTACAAGAGTGAGCCAATTAGCTTCCTGTAGATCGATTGATCAACCGGCTTTCCAGCTTCGTCAGCACTAATTTGCACGGAAGTGCTTATGGGGGTTGACGAGGATTTGTAATTATTCATTCCAAACTTGTTGAGAAGCTCCTTGCTGTATTTTTCTTGATTGATGAAGATTCCTGTAGGCAACTGCTTTACCTGTAATCCTAGAAAATAACTATGTTCTCCCATCATACTCATTTCAAATTTACTTTGCATGAGATGAGAAAACCTTTGACATAAAGCAAGGTTAGTTGAACCAAAAATAATATCATCCACGTATATTTGAACCATTAGAAGGTCATCACCTTCTTGTATCTTAAACAAGGTTTCCGCACCTTTCTTAAATCCATTATTGGTGAAGTATAGGGACAGAGTCTAATAACCACGCCCTAGGTGCTTGCTTAAGTCCATACAACGCTTTTCTTAGCCTGTATACAAGATCTCGGCCTTCTGTGTTGACAAACCTAGGTGGTTGTTCAACATAGACTTCTTCGGCAAGGTCTCCATTCAGGAATGCACTCTTGATGACCATTTGATATACAATGAAGCTCTTATGGGCGGGAGAGGCTAGAAATATCCTAATGGCTTCTAGTCTGGCAACAGCGGCAAAAGTTTCATCATAGTCTATGCCTTCTTCCTGTATGTAGCCTTGTGCAACTAGACGGGATTTGCTTCTGATAATGAGTCCATTTCCATCTTTGTTGTTTCTAAATACCCATTTTGTTCCAATTATGGATTGATGCGTTGGTCTGGGTACAAGATACCATATATTGTTTCTTTCGAAGCCATTAAGCTCTTCTTCCATAGATGTAATCCAATGAGAATTGTCCAGAGCTTCTTTGGTGGAAATAGGTTCAGATTGAGCTAAGAATACAGCGACAGTGCACATGTTAAGTGTTCTAAGTTCAGATAGAGACTTCCATACAGGAAATGGAGATATCTAAGATTCGAGTTCTTCTTGTGCACACAGTACATTTCCTTGTGTACTCTGTATTCTCCTACGAATAGAAACACTAGCATCTATGTTTCCAATGATCAGCTCTTGCGGGTGATCTCTCAACCATCTTCAGTCGGGTTCTAATTCAGGGTCCCGTACAGTATCTTAGGTTGTTGTAGTTTCAGCTTCAACTTGTACAGCATCAGCTTCAACTACCTCTATTCTTACAGCTGCGGGGTTGATTTCTAAATCAACGACAAGCTCTATAGGAGTTGGAGGGTCATTAATGGTGAGCTGTTGGATATTCTGAGTAAGATCTTCAACTCCTGTAGGATCATGGTGAGGTTCGTAAAACACTACATGTACTGATTCCTCAATTGTCAGCTTCCGTTTATTAAAGATCCTGTAAGCTTTGCTGACAGAGTAATATCCTACAAATATCCCTTCATCCGATTTCTCATCGAAGGTTCTAAGTTGATCCTTTCTGTTGTTCAAAACATAACATCTGCATCCAAAAATGTGAAAGTACGAAACTAATGGAGTTTTGTTGTTCCATACCTCGTATGCTGTTTTGTTGTGGTGTTTGTTGATGATACAGAGGTTTTGTGTATAGCATGCTGTATTAGTGGCTTCGCCCCAGAAACACTGTGGCAACTTACTCGCGGCAATCATGGTCCTTGTTGCTTCTTTTAGCGTCCTGTTCTTTTGCTCGGTGACACCATTTTGTTGAGGCGTGCGGGCAGCTGAGTATTCGTGTTGTATCGCATTTTTCGAACAGTACTATTCTATAAAATGGTTAGTGAATTCGGTACCTCTATCGGAATGAATGGACACGATACTCAACCCTTTTTCATTTTGAAGTTTCTTCAGGTGCTCGGGCAATTTTGATGTGGTTTCCTTCTTTTTGCTCAGGAAGATTGTCCAAGCATACCTGGAAAAATCATCAATAATAACGAGACAGTATTTCTTACCTCTCAAACTTACCGGGTCTACAGGACCGTATAGATCCATGTGTAGCATTTCTAGAACTCTGTGAGTTGAAAGGTAGGATTTGCTTTTTAAGGTCGTTTGCATTTGTTTGCCTTTCTAACAGAGTCCACAAATACTGTCCTTTTTTAATGACACATCGGTCAAACCTCTAACCATTCCCTTTCGAGCGAGCTTGTTGATCGTCTTGAAATTGACGTGAGATATCCTTTTATGCCATAACCATCTTAGATCTGAAGTGCCTTTTAGCAACAAAACAAGGAATTGTGGAGCTCATAGGCATCCAGTCAGCAATATACATGTTACCTGATCTGCTTCCTGTGATCACAACTTCTTTGGTCAGGATGTTCTTGACTCTACAGTGATCTATATAGAATTTCACCGAGAACTGTTTGTCACAGAACTCTCTAATACTAAGTAGATTGTACTGTAAGCCTTCAATATAAGCTACGTCAGAGATTTTGAATTTTCCAATGATTAGGGTTCCCTTCCCTCTTGTTCGACCTTTGGATTTATCACTGAAGCAGACTTTTGGACCACGACTTTCTACAAAATCTGACAGCTTGCTTTTATATCCTGTCATATGCCGAGAACATCTGCTATCGAAGTACCATATGTATTTCTCCAAGATGTCCCGTATGCAAATGAATTAAGTAGATTTAGGTCCCCTTTGATTGTTGGGTCCATGGATGTTAGTGGCTTTAGGTACCCAGATTTTCCTGACAGCAATGGGTTTAATGTAGGATGCTTTAGGTACATTCTTGTGGTATCTACATGAGGCAGGTACGTAGTCGTTGTAACCATGATAATCATTATGCATGAAAAATTCGGGGTTATTATTATTAATCCAGTACGAATGCCGTCTTGGAGGTGCAGCCATTTTCTTCGGCCTAACAGCTTGCCTTCTGGGTCTCCTGTTGAATTCCCAAAGCTGTTGTTGATACTTCGCGGTGACCTGCTTTCGCGATAGATAATGAGGCTCCTGTATCCAATACCATGCGCGTTGTACTGTTGGAAGTACTATCGTGCGGGCCTTTGATATTTGGATACTGCCTTCTTTCTGAACGGCTGTTGGCGCTGTTGATATGCTCGGGAAGCATGCTGGCGGAATGGCAGCCTTTGCTGTTCGCGGTGCAGCTGTTGCCTTTGCGGGACTTGGAATTTATTCCGGAACAGGAATGGGTTCCACGCCCCTGACGAACACTGTACTAGTCTTCCCTTTATTGGAGTATGAGTTGTATCCTAAGCCACTTTTATCGTGAGCATTTTGCCCGGTGCTTAGAAATTCTTCCATACTTTTAGATGATTTCTCGAAAGATTTCAAGATGGTCTCAAGTTCTCCTTCTTGTTTTTCGAGAGTTTTTATTTTGTCTTGGAGCAGAACAAAATCATTTATCTTGCATTCACTGTGAGATTTAGCCTCATTTAGTTCGTGAGCAAGTTGATGATTGCTCTCTATGAGTTTTTCGTGATCGACTTTGCTGCTTTCACAATCAACAGACATATTTTCGTAATTTACTTTTAGCAAGTCATTTTCTTCCCTTAGCTCTAGGTTAGAAATTTAGAGCTGTATGTTTTAATTTTTCAATATCTCATGGGCTTTTTGAATGTTTTTTAATTCATTCATCATATTTTCAAAAGTATGCGATGCATTTGCAGGAGTAATTGAGGTTGATCTTACCTCATCATCGCTATCTTCATCTTCTGGTATGACTTTGGCCATGAAGCACATATATGCTTTATCTTCAAATTCATCATCTGACGAGTCACTGTCAGTGACTGCCTGTAGACATTCTTCGGACTTTGTTGGTGCGGGGGAGGCTTCTGGTTCGCCAATCAGGGCCTTGAGCTTATTTTTCCAAGCACGTCTTCTTTCATCTTTTTCCTGTTGCTCGGCTTCCGGCAACCTTTGAACTTTAGGATGAGGACATTTATTTGCATAATGTCCTGGTTTCCTGCAATTATAACATAGGTTAGCATCACCAGAGGAAGATTCGGTACTTACCTTGTGAATAGGCTTGGGCCTGTATAGAGTCTTTCCCGACTGCTTGATGAGCTTCTTGAACTTATGCATGAGGAGCGCCATTTCATCTTGTGATAGGATGTCGTCGTCGCTGTCAGCATTTTTGTGGGTAGGCTTTGATGATCTGGGCATGCTATGCCTTCTGTTAGATACAGCGGCTAACGCTGTAGTCCTTGCAGGTGATTCTTCAGCTTTCTCTCTCCTGTCTATATCATACTCAAATACTTTGAGGTCAGAAAAGAGATCAAAAGTAGATATTTCATTAAGATTGCACAATACACGCATAGCTGTGGTCTTAATGTCCCATCGGGCAGGGAGAGATCTGAAAATTTTTAGGTTCTTCTCCTTTTGGGTATAAATCTTGCCGGATGCTTCAAGTTCACCAACAATACGTGTAAATATGATGTCAAGTTCCTCAAGTGTTTCAGTTCGTTTTATTTCAAAGGATTCGAATTACTGAGTTAGTTTTGAAATTTTGTTTTCTTTTGAGAGCTCAGTTCCCTCAAAAATCAACTTGAGTTTATCCCAAATTTCTTTGGCTGATTTACAGTTCTTTACCTTCGAGAACGTGCCTTTGTCAAGGGTGACAAATAGGGCATTCTTAGTAACATTGTCTAGGTTGCCGTGTTTTCGATCATTTGTGGCCCATTGTTCGCGCTCTTTCTCTAGCATCTCGGCATTAGGTTGTCCTTCTATCCTCGCGGCAGGATTTACCTTCATTATCTTGATGGGACCATCTTGGATGACAAAAATCATCTTTTCGTGCATGGCTGCAAGATGAGCTTCCATCCTAATTCTCCAATCATCAAATTCGTTAATAGAAAACATAGGAACCTTATTGATCATAGAGGTATCCATATGAGAATATAGGAAGGATAAAAACTGTTTTAAAAAATAAGTGATTTAAGGATCTGATTCAGTTAAAAATACGACTGATTCTTTTTAGAATAAATCGCTCTGATACCACTTGTTGGCCACTAAGTATACAGAATACAGCTTGGAAAGTGTTTAAGCAACAAGCTGTGCATTTTACAAATTAGAGTGCGTAGCGGAAGTCTTGTTAAAGATAATTTGCAGTGTATACTTAAAATAATCACAGTAATGAAAACAATAAATTGCAGAAGGTAAATAACACAAGATTTAAAGTGGTTCGAGATAAGCCCCTCTATGTCCATTGGTCCTCCAGACAGGAGCGAAAATATTTATTATAAATACTGCATACACAACTACGTATTTATAATCAAACTTATCCTTGTATCATTCAGACAGATTGATACAAAGACCGTCGCTTTCAACCGTTCACACAGATTGGTTAAAGCTTTCACTTGACTAGCTTCTTCACACACAGTTCTGAAGCTTCGTCTCTTCAATGCAGATCCGTCACACACAGTTCAGGAAAAGCAAGGCTTTCTCAGTCCACACAGGGCTGATGGTTTTCTTCAATGTAAGATCACGGGTTGAATAATAGCTTGACTTTCTTGAGCTTTGACCTGATGATGTGTTGTTCAAGGGTTTGAGCACTTTGTGTATTTCTTCTCTTAGGATAAGCAGTATGCTTTGAAGAAATATGTTTGCTCTCGATATACTGTTCTTAAGAAGATCTCATGGAGTCTCAGTATATCTCAGTTTTCAGATCTTGATCTTATGATTATTTGCATATGCTCGTGTATTTGTTCTATGCTCAGAGTTATATATTTTTTATCTTCAAACTCTGGGAATAAATAGCTTCTGAATTGATCCGTTGAGCCAATAGTCTGTTCCAACGTGTTGATAGACCGGTTTTTGCTCTTTGATTGAAGATCTCTGTCTGATGGTTTTTAAATACTTTATCCCTTCAGTATTTAAATACTTCTTTTCAAAACGGGGCTTGACTTTAGCTAGTAAAGTAGATTCCTTTCCAACGGTCTTCAGTCCTGTTGAATAAGTGTTGAAGATCTTAATACTTACAACATGTATGCTGTATCCAATATGTTGCGTTTGCAATGCTGTAGGATATCTTAGACTGCTGCTGTATGGAAATGATGCTGTATGATTTGTTTCAAGACAGCTTCCATACTTTGCTGTATGAATATCTTCGAGACACCAGTCTTGCTGTATGATGCTTGTTGTTTGGTAATTGACAAAACAACATTGTTTTTCCCAACAAATATACAATGAACCATATATATATATATATATATATATTCTCATAATTATATTATATGTATATAAATTATAATTTGTATTATATAATAAATTCAATGATGTTAATTAAAATTTTATAATGTATATTAGTAATTAAGAAATTATAGCTTTATATATTAATAATATAATATACTAAAAATTATATTACCTTATATATTAAAAGTTATAATATATACATATATTTTACGAACAATAATGTATATTTTACGAACTATATCTATTATGTAATAATTTTGATCATGCTGAAACTAAAAGTTTATAATGTATATTAAAAATAATAGTAATACAAATAATTTTAGGAATTATAATGTATTTATAGAATTATATTTTATATACTAAAAAGTAATATATTATATTCTTATATATTAATAATATTATGTAATAAAAATTATACGTTTTGTGTAATGTATTTGTATAATTATATTATTTATATTAATAATTATATAATCTATATCATATATATTATATTTAAAAATCGCAAGATAAAAGAAAGAAGAAAAAACATTAAAAAATGGTGTTATTGTACAATTTTAACATTGGTTTTTTTAGAATCGCTGTTAAATGGGAATTTTCGGTTCGTAAATGGAACTTTAACATCAGTTTTATTAGGATCGTTGTTAAATGAGAATTTTAACATCGGTTTTTTATGGAACCGCTGTTAAAATATTATGAAATTTACGATTTATGCCATCGCGTTATTTTAACATCAATTTTTTAGAATCGCTATTAAATACCGATGTTAAAGGCCTATTTTGTAGTAGTGTATATTTATATTTGTCACTTTTATATTAGTTATTAGATAAAATTTGTTTCTCGTTGATTATTGTAAGGTGTACATGTTTTACAATTATAATAATTAAAATAATATTTATTCATGATTAGTAGTTATTCAAATGTCCCGAGTGAAATCATCGAGAGGGACTCGAGTATAAGTTTGATAGATAATCATGTGATTATTATGCGTATAGTATGGATAAAAACTAATGTATATTCATCAGAGAACATAATACTGGACTGACACGCATTAAGTTCACTGTATGAAAATATCATAAGTGAATCTAAATATATTAGTATGTCAATAAATCCTTGAACCTGAGATTTTCGTAATATCCAACATGATAATCACTATGCCTTGAAGTTATCACGTCATTCATAAAAGGATGATTATAAAGGTTAGAGATCGAGATTAGTGAGAGTCATGTAAAGGGCAATAAATAATCAAGATGGAGATTTGATCATATTTTGTTGAGAACGAGACATCTGTTGGGGCTCTCAATAAGTAATACTGAAGGAAATACATGACCATGCTTAAATAAGGAGACATCTAATTCAACCAATTTACTTAAGATCGAGAAACATTTGAACCTAAATAAATACGACAATGATCATGACTTAGATCAAATATATTATGGCGCGACAAAGAGATTTGACATATTGAATAGTTTTAATGGACAATGAACTTTTATTGTTTGGGTAAATTACAATGTCTTGGTAACTTTTATTACTTAGGTAATCATAATGTCTTGCTAGAATTAAATATGATTTATTATTTAATAAAATTTGCCAATATAATATCCTCTTGAGTCTCACACATACGGTGAGCAAAGAAAAATTAAAAAATCAATTGGGAATAACAATATAATATTGAATATTATAGTTTAGAAATTAAATAATAGGTAATATATAGTAAGTATTATATCATTTAATAGTTGAGGATTAATTAAGCAATTTTTAGAGTTATTAACTTTAGGCATACTATAAATATTGAACATATGACAAAAGATTGTCATAATAAAAGAATGCACAGTCCTAATAGAGAGATCAATTCCCCCTCCCCCCTTTAGTGACGAAAATCGACCGGCCCTTATTACTACATTAGAAACTGGACATTTCTCTTCCTCGTTTCTTCGTTCATTTGATCAACAATGATATTTTTATGGCAATGAATTGATTATTGCATTGATAGCCAATGTTTTTCCTGTGAAATTCACAATTCTAGCAATCCAACTTGTACCAATTGCTCATATGTGAATCTCAAAGGATGGAGGTGATTTCATTAGCTTTATACTGTGCTAGATCTATTACTCAGATTTCCTTAATTCAAATAACACCTATTTAATATAGCAGTAAAATTAATGCTTGAAATCCTTAATTTGGTAGTCATAATTATGTCCATTGCGTTTTATCCCGGTATGTTGTAATTCATACTAGAAAGTCCAACAACTTGTTCTAGGCTTTAAATCAAATGGTAGACACAAAGATTAATGTTAAATCAAACTTGAAAAGGACTTACCTCCCCAACTACCAAGTGCCGGGAGATTGTGGAACGCGTATATCAATAAAACGCACCTTCGGTGCCGAAAAAATTTTCTCTTCAGTAAAACTACTCACGAATGTTATATCCATCTATTGCATCTTGACCTGATGTACTCAAGGAAAAAGTTGGAAAATACAATGAGTTTGCAACTCCTTTCAAAAGTATGGAAGATGCTTTCATGAGGTTCATCGTGCTATGGACATTATCGCAAAATAAAAGTTGAATTGATATAGCGGAGGAGACGGGTTCTACTCCTAAAACTCATTCTGGGAAAGAACCCTGAAAAAAGAATTACTAATGAAATGCTAATGTGCTTTGATTGTCCTATTATTATGTTGATTGTTTGAGTCATTGTACACTGATTTTCTGCGGCCTTTTTCTTTTGGATTTGCTTTACAACCATCACGGTGTCCATTGCTGACATATTTTTTTTACATTATGGCTACCTGATCAGTTTAAGTAACTAGAAATAGCTTGTTTTGCCCTTTTAGATATAGTAATATTCTTTTCTGCCCCAAGTTTAGTAACAACTCTTTTGATAGCCAAATTGTCGAATTTGACCTTTACTCGAATATATTCGAGTCATTTATTTTAATTTCGAGTAATAAAATTTCGAGTCATATTAAAAAAAATACAATAATTTATTTCGTGTAACACGAACATAATTACCCGTATGACTTCGTGTCACACGAATTCGGGTAATTATGAATACAGACTTCGTGTCACGAATTTGGGTAAGAATATTACTCGAATATTCGAGTTTAATACACGAATTTTCACGAAATACTCGAACCGGCTTCCTTCTTCACGAAACCGAATTCGGGTAAAAACATTACTCGAACATTCGAGTTTCACATTCGGGTAAGACTTGAAGTACTCGAGTTCCTCTTTATGCACTCGATCTTCCTTCTTCATACCTCCGGGAACATTACTCGAATATTCGAGTTTCACGAATACATTACTCGAAATACTCGAGTTCATCTTTAAAACAATACTCGACTGGCTTCCTTCTTCACGAATCCGAAACGAGTTTCACGAAAACAAAAACTCGAGTCATCTTCTTCCTTCTTCACGAATTTACTCGAGTCGTTCTTCCTTCTTCACGAATCTGAATTCGAGGTTCAAGCAAGACTCCAGTCGTCTTCTTCCTTCTTCACGAGTTTCACGAATCTGTCGAATTCGAGTTTCACGAATCTTAGTTTCAAGAATCCAAATTATTTCCTCCTCCTCGATGGCGAATTCGACTTCCCCGAATTCGAGGCGTTCCCCGAATAGCGCCGCTGACGGTAATGCCGATTCCGAGCCCGCCGCTGCTGCCGCCGCCGAAAACCAGGTAAGATTTTATTTTCGTGTCACTCGAGTATGCTCGTTACTCGATTTCGGTTTACATGTTTTACATTTGATTTACACGATTTGCATTCGAATTATAAGATATGCATTCGATTTACACGATGAAAAAATAAATTAAAATAGAGAAGTTTGAATTTGGGAATTAAGTAGCGCCGGTCAACCCCAAATACTTATCGTGTGTTGATATCGTAACTATTCTTTATGTATGAATTGATATCGATTGAACTGATGTCATGTTGAATTGATTATTTATGTAACCTTAGTAATTTGTATTCGAGTTTCAATTCGAATTTGGGAATATAAATATGGATATCTTGTCGAATTTAGTTAGTTTGTTTGGTTTAGTTAGTTTATTTCGTTTAGTTAGTTTATTTCGTTTTTTTATTTGTCTTACTCGAATATAGTTTATAAGTTACTCAAATTGGACCAATGTCCTTCCACAATTAGAACGACGCAAATTGATTTATGATTATTCGAATTGGCATAAAACTACTAGAATTAGGATGATTCGGATTGGATTAGAATGTCTCGAATTGCATTAGATGATTGAAATTGAATTAGGATGTCTCAAGTTGAATTAGAATAACTCGATGGAAATAAATCGAATAAATCCCACTGTTACTCGAATTGTCCACTTACTTTTTCCCGATTACATATTACCTCAATACACCCGCATGAAGCTAAAATTGAGATGAATTTGAATCGGCAGGTTGTTTGGAAGAGGCTGAATATGTGAGGTTCGAAATGCTCCATAAATGGGTATGTTAGGTTAGGGATTGTTAAGACGATTGTTGCTGAGCTGCGGAGTGTAGGTGATGACACTATTAGGGAGTTTAGAGAGTCGTGTCTTGGACACTTTGTCCGGGAGGAGTGGGGGGGTTTGTATATAATGCCGCATTGCATGCCTTGTTCTCGAACAAGGTGATTAGACCGGATGCACAGGCCGATCAGTTTTGGTTTAGGCTCGGTCATCGATTTATTCGATTTTCTAGATATGAGTATGCGTTAGTCACCGGATTGCGATTCGGAGACTCCGACTTTGATGTACACGAGGATGATGTTCCACCGTAGGGGAGCGTGTACGATCGGTATTCGTTGCTCAGTCGTGGGGGGCAGATGTTAGACTGTATTCGTGATCGATTTGCTGCTGGATATTTTAGAGAGCATCCCGGTGATGCGCTGAAGGTCGCTAAGGTGCTGTGTGTCTGCTATTTGATATTCGGTGTGGATGGTGGCAAGCGTATTGCTGACCAGTGGTTGTGGACGTTGGTTGAGGACCGGACTCAGTAGGAGAGCTTTCCATGGGGCTTATATTCATATCAGATTTTGGTTACGTATTTGAGCGATGTTCCCACTGAGGTCTCCGCTAGTTTGGATCCGAGTTACCATTGTTATGGTAACATATACGCTATTATGGTACATCCTCGCATTCATTAACTTAATTATATACTCAAACTCAGAATAAATATTGTTGGGATAACAAATACCCTGTATCGAAATTGTCGGGATAACAATGCCCGGTATCGAAACAGTAAGGAAACTGTATCGAGATATTGTGTTAAGATATTTTGACAATAAGCCAATCCAGAATACAGTAAGGAAACTGTATCGGAAAGATAAAGTGTCAACCTGTATCGAAAACCTATCATAGATCCAGCATACAGTGGAACCTTTCAGTACAGCAAAGAAGTCTTATAAAAGACTAAGTATGGAAGCTGTCTCGAACTGTCAATACAGTGATCTTCCATACAGCTCTCAACAGGACAAGAAGGAATCTTCAGTTCCCACTAGAAGTCAAGTCCCGTTGATAAAGAAGTATTTAAATACTAAAAGATAAAATATTTAAATACTATAAGTCAACAGATCTTCAAATCCCGCATAATCCGGATCGTGCTTTTCATCCTGTTGGAACGGAATCTTGCTCAACGGATTTATCTCAACGGATATATTTTTCAGAAGACTATATATATCTCATCAAGGCGTTGAAGATCAGTTACGAAGTGACAAAGTTATTATTATATACATCATAGCAAAACATATCTCCAGAATCTTACTGCAACTCAGATCGAAGAGATATATAGTGCTCAATAGTGAACAACACATCATCAGCTAGAAGCTCAGAAAGTCAAAGTTGTTGTTCTTACATTGTTCTAAATTCTTGAACAAACTAATCAGCCCTGTGTGAACTGAGTAATCTTTGCCTCTCCGGAACTGTGTGTGAAGGAATTGCATCGAAGAAGATGAAGCTTCAGAACTGTGTGTGAAGAAGCCAGTCAAAGTGTTAGCTCAAACCAATCTGTGTGAACGGTTGAAGCTAAGATCTTTATATCAATCTGTGTGAATGATATATTGATTACGTGTTGTTATAATTACGTAGTTGTGTACGCAGTAATTATAATAAACTTTTTACTCCTGTGTGGAGGACCAATGGACGTAGAGAGGTTTACCTCGAACCACTTTAAATATTGTGTTATTTACCTTCTGCCTTACTTGTTTTATTAAACTGTGATTATTTAAGTATACACTGCACATCGAGTTGTTGTATCCACAGCAACTTACTATATTTAAGACTTCCGCTACGCACTCAGATTTAAAATCAGTACAGCTTGTTGTTTAAAACACCTTCCAAGCTGTATCCAGTATACTTAGTGTCCAACAAGTGGTATCGGAGCGGTTGATTCTAAAAAGAATCAGTCATATTTTTAACCGAATCAGATCTAAAATCACTTGATTTTTAAAACAGTCTTTTTCATTCCTTTATTCTCACATAGATACATCTATGATCAACAAAGTGCCTATGTTCTCTATTAATGAATTTGATGATTGGAGAATCAGGATGGAGGCTCATCTTGCAGCAATGCACGAAGAAATGATTTTTGTTATACAGGATGGCCCCATTAAGATCATGAAGGTAAACACGGCCGCAAGGATTGAAGGCCAAGCCCATGCTGAGATGCTCGAGAAGGAGCGTGAACAATGGACCACAGATGAAAGAAAGCGCGCCAATCTCGACAATGTGGCTAAGAACGCGTTATTTGTCACTCTTGACAAAGGCACGTTCTCAAAGGTAAAGAGCTGTAAAACAGCCAAGGAAATCTGGGATAAACTCAAGTTGATTTGTGAGGGAACTGAGCTCTCAAAAGAAAACAAAATTTCAAAACTGACTCAGCAATTTGAATCTTTTGAAATGAAACCAACTGAGACACTTGAGGAACTTGACCTCAGATTCACTGGTATTGTTGGTGAACTTGAAGCTTTGGGCAAAATTTATACCCAAAAGGAGAAGAATTTAAAAATTTTCAGATCTCTCCCTGCCCGATGGGACATTAAGACCACAGCTATGCGAGTGTCATGTAATTTAAATGAAATATCTACTTTTGATCTCTTCTCTGACCTCAAAGCTTTTGAGTATGATATTGACAGGAGAGAGAAAGCTGAAGAATCTCCTTCAAAGGTTACAGCATTAGCCGCTGTATCGAACCGTCGACACAGCATGCCCAGCTCATCGAAGCCTAGTCACAAGAGTGCTGACAGTGACGACAACATTCTGTCTCAAGATGAAATGGCGCTCCTCATGCACAAATTCAAAAAGTTCATCAAGCAGTCTGGAAAGACTCCTTATAGGCCCAAACCTGTCCACAAGGTAAGTACCGAAACTTCATCCGGTGATGCTAACCTGTGCTATAATTGCAGGAAACCGGGACATTATGCAAATAAATGTCCTCATCCCAAAGTTCAAAGGTTGTCGGAGGCCGAGCAACAAGAGAGAGATGAACGAAGATGTGCTTGGAAAAACAAGCTCAAGGCCCTGATTGGAGAATCAGAAGCCTCCCCCACACCATCCAAATCCGAAGAATGTCTTCATGTGGTCACTGAAAGTGATTCATCTGACGATGAGTTCGATGATAAAGCATATATGTGCTTTATGGCCAAGGACATTCCGGAAGGTGAAGATAGCGATGATGAGGTAAGCTCAACCTCAGCTATTCCATTAAATGCATCTCATACTTTTGAAAACATGATGAATGAATTTAAAAACATTCAAAAGGCCCATGAGACATTGAAAAATGAGAATATGCAGCTCCAACTGTCTAACCTAGAGCTTAAAGATGAAAATGACTTGCTGAAAATCAATTATGAAAATATGTATATTGATTGTGAAACCAGCAAAGTCGATTTTGAAAAACTCATGGAGAGCAATCATCAACTTGCTTATGAACTAAGTGAGGTTAAAACTCACAATGAGAGCAAGACAAATGATTTGGTTCTACTTCAAGCCAAAATCAAAACTCTCGAAAAATGAGAAGATGAACTTGAGACCATTCTGAAATCGTTCGAGAAATCGTCCAAAAGAATGGAAGAAATTTTGAGCACTAGGCAACATGCTCATGATAAAAGTGGCTTAGTATACAGCTCATGTTCAAACAAAGGGAAAACTAGTACATTGTTTGTCAAGAGTGTGGAACACATTCCTGTGTCGAAAGAAACTTTGAGTCCTGTGAAGGAACCGGTTGCACAATGACAAAGAAGATCGCCATTCCGCCCCGCAATCCTATTCAGCAATGGAATCACCAACCATTCGGACTGAAAGGCGCACTCAACAAAGATGCTCCCGAGCATATCAACTGGCCAATGCTGCTCAGAAGGAAGGTCAGATATCCAAATATCAAAGGCACCGCATGAAGCATTTATCAAGACAAAGACGCCTAGGTATTGGATACAGGAGCCCCGTTATTCCTTGAGACAGCAGGTGTCCGCACAGTATCAACAACAACATTGGGAATCTAACTGGAGACCCAGAAGGCAAGCTGTTAGGCCAGAGAAAATGGCTCCACCTCCGAGACGGCACTCGTACTGGACTAATAATAATAACCCTGAATTTTACATGCATAACAATTATCATGGTTATAGCGACTACGTATATGCCCCACGTAGATACTGCAACACTGTACCGAATGTGACCTACAGTAAACCAATTGCTGTCAGGAAAATTTGGGTACCTAAAGGCACTAACATTCATGGACCCAACAATCAAAGGGGACCTAAATCTACTTAATCCTTTTGCATACAGGACATCCTAGATGAGGACACCTGGTACTTCGATATTGGATGCTCTCAGCACATGACCGGAGATAGAAGCAAGCTATCAGATTTCGTAGAAGGTCGCGGTCCAAAAGTTCGCTTCGGTGATAAATCTAAAGGAAGAACAAGAGGGAAAGGAAACCTTCTTGTAGGAAAATTCAAAGTCACTGATGTTGCATATGTTGAAGGCTTACAATACAATCTACTTAGTATTAGCTAGTTCTGTGATAAACAGTTCTCGGTGAAATTCTATATAGATTGCTGCAGAGTCAAGAACATCCAGACCAAATAAGTTGTGCTTACAGGAAGCAGATCAGGTAACATGTATATTGCTGACTGGAAGCCTATGAGCTCCTCAATTCCATGCTTTGTTGCCAAAGGCACTGCAGATCTAAGCTGGTTATGGCACAAGAGGATGTCTCATGTCAACTTCAAGACGATCAACAATCTATTAAGACAGGGAATGGTAAGAGGATTGCCAAGCATGTCATTCAAAAAGGACAGCGTCTGCGGCCCTTGTCAGAAAGGCAAGCAAATCAAATCAACCCTGAAGAGCAAATCCTACCTTTCAACCCAAATAGTGTTGGAGATGCTACATATGGATCTCTACGGTCCTGTAGACCCAGTAAGTTTGGGAGGTAAGAAATACTGTCTTGTTGTTGTTGATGACTACTCCAGGTATGCTTGGACAATTTTCTTAAGCAAGAAGAAGGAAACAACATCAAAGCTGCCCGAGCTCCTGAGAAAGCTTCAAAATGAAAAGGCATTGAGTATCGTGTCCATTCATTCCGATAGAGGTACAAAATTTACTAACCGCTTTATAGAGCAATACTGTTCGGAAAATGGGATACAACACGAATACTCAGCTGCCCGTACACCTCAACAAAATGGTGTTGTCGAGCAAAAGAATAGGACGCTGAAAGAAGCTACATGGACAATGATGGCCGCAAGCAAGTTGCCACAGTGTTTCTAGGGTGAAGCAACCAATACAGTATGCTACACTCAAAACCGCTGTATTGTCACCACAACAAAACAGCATACGAGGTATGGAACAACAAAACTCTGTTAGTTTCGTATTTTCACATTTTTGGATGCAGGTGCTATGTGTTGAATAATGGGAAGGATCAACCTAGAACCTTTGATGAGAAATCAGATGAAGGAATATTTGTAGGATACTCCTCCATCACCAAAGCTTACAGGATCTTTAATAAAAGGAAGCTTACGATCGAGGAATCAGTTCATGTAGTGTTCGACGAACCTCACCATGATCCTACAAGCGTAGAAGATGTTACTCAGAACATCCAACATCTCTCCATCTTAGATCCACCAACTCCCATAGAACCTGGTGTTGACCTAGAAATCAACCCCGCAGCTGTAAGAATCGACGTAGATGAAGCTGATGCTGTACAAGCTGAAGCTGTATCTATAGAAACTCTCGATACAGTATGGGACCCTGAATTAGAACCCGATCGAAGATGGTTGAGAGATCACCCGCAAGAGCTGATCATTGGAAACATAGATGCTGGTGTTTCTACTCGTAGGAGAATACAGAGTACACAAGGAAATGTATTGTGTGCACAAGAAGAACTAGATACTGAGATATCACCATTCCCTGAATGGAAATCTCAATCCGAGCTTAGAAGACTCAACATGTGCACTATTGCTGTATTCTTAGCCCAGTCCGAACCTATTTCGACCATAGACGCTCTTAATAATTCTCATTGGATAACATCTATAGAAGAAGAGCTTAACGGTTTCAAAAGAAACAATGTATGGTATCTTGTACCCAGACCTACGCATCAATCGGTTATAGGAACCAAATGGGTATTTCGAAACAAGAAGGATCGAAATGGACTTATTATAAGGAATAAATCCAGACTAGTCGCACAAGGCTATAGACAGGAAGAAGGCATAGACTATGATGAAACGTTTGCCCCTGTAGCCAGACTAGAAGCCATTAGGATATTCTTAGCCTTTGCTGCCCATAAGAGCTTCATTGTATATCAAATGGACGTCAAAAGTGCATTCCTAAATGGAGACCTTGCCGATGAAGTTTATGTTGAACAACCACCAGGGTTTGCCAACACAGACGGTATCGATCTAGTATACAGGCTAAGGAAGGCACTGTATGGACTTAAGCAATCCTCTAGAGCCTGGTATGAGACCCCGTCCCAGTATCTAACCAATAATGGATTCGAGAAAGGTGTTGTGGACAAGACCTTGTTCAAAATACAGGAAGGCGATGACCTTCTGATGGTGCAAATCTATGTAGACGATATAATTTTTGGTTCAACTAACCTTGCTCTGTGTCAAAGGTTCTCTCATCTCATGCAAAGTAAATTTGAAATGAGTATGATGGGAGAACTTAGTTATTTCCTAGGTTTGCAGGTAAAACAGTTTCCTACAGGGATCTTCATCAACCAGGAAAAATACAGAAAGGAACTTCTCAATAAATTTGGAATGAACACTTCCAAATCATCATCAACCCCCATGAGCACTTCCGTGCAGATTAGTGCTGATGAAGCCGGAAAGCCGGTTGACCAATCACTCTACAGGAAGCTTATTGGCTCGCTCCTGTACCTAACGGCTAGCAGGCCCGATATCCAGTTTGCTGTTGGAGTGTGTGCGAGATATCAAGTAGCACCTAAGGAATCACACTTCAATACAGCTAAACGAATCCTGAAGTATATTAAAGGAAGAGTCGATGTAGGACTGTGGTATCCTAAAGAAGGCGGATTCGATTTAGTTGGATACAGCGACTTGAATCTCGGAGGCTACAAGGTAGATAGGAAGAGTACAAGTAGAACTTGTCACTTTCTTGGACCTAGACTGGTTTCTTGGTTCAGTAAGAAGCAATTGGCAAACTCTCTTTCCACGGCTGAATCAGAATATTATGCTGCTGGTAGTTGCTGTATACAGATCCTTTGGATGCAGCAACAGTTGTCAGATTATGGGATTGAAGCTAGAGAGACGCCAATCATGTGTGATAGCACGAGTGCAATTGCAATCACGCACAATCTTGTCCTGCACTCGCGCACTAAGCATATCAACATGAAGCATCATTTCATAAGGAATCATGTCGAGAACAAGGATGTTCGGCTCGAAAAGGTTCATACAGATATTCAGTTGGCCGAAATCTTCACCAAGCCTCTCGACACAGCAAGATTCAACATGCTTAGACAAGAATTGGGAATACTACAGCCCGACTCCCTGTAAGTAATTTACTGTTTTTACTCAACAATTGAGGGGGAATGCTGTAAGACCCAAGAATACAGTACCCACCATTAATTATCTGTACACTCAGAGCCTTCCATACAGCACTGTAGGGAACAAAGACATATGAATAATCCTACAGCTGACGTGTGCAATAATTAAGGGGGAATACTGTATGACCCGTGAATACAGCATTAATCCAAAAGTTGTTGTATGGAGTTAAAACCTATATGTACCTTTTAAGGGGGAACGCTGTATCGTCGAGGATACAGCACATACTATAGGATTTGGATTCAGTATATATATTATATTATATCATTTCATTTTAAAATAATTTTTGTCCACGTGCCCTGTTTTCACGTCAAACGTCATTTACATTAAATGCCTTACACAACATCTGGACAATCAAATCTCAAAAGCCGCGATGTCTTTAAATTGTTTAATGTTTTAAATCGCCGTTTCAGGCATTAAGGGTAACAACAAATGTCAGAAGTGGGACCCGCTCATATTTTAATATTTTAATGGATAAGTGTACCAGTTACACTCAGTCCATCTTGACCGTTCATTTCAAAAACCGGTTCCCATCCCTTAAATCTGACCATTCATTCTCTGAGAAACCCTTCTTCGCCGCCCACTATAAAAGGACTGATACTGCCATTTGAGACTCTTTACACCTTCTGGATATTCTTAGAGCACTCAAGCAAATACAGCCTACAAGTTTTCTTTGCGTTTTACTGCAAATTTCTCTTAATCTTTTTCATATTTTCTTGAGAATCACCAATGGCTGCTCAGACATCCTCTCCCGCCCTCAAGAAAGCATCAAACAACATCGATGGACGGATCTTCTCTAGATCTGTCGTCATCGAGCGTATTCTCATTGAAACAAATGACATCGAACCCATGGAGTTTATTATCACCAGGATACGTCAGCAAGGCCTCTACCGCCTTGGGAGTCACACCGCTGAGAAATACGACGTTCATTTGGTTGAGGACTTCTACCTCAACGCTGCCGTTCGCTCTCTGTCGCTGGCTCAGGGAGGCCACGTCGCCGACATCACCACTGTTATTCGTGGAGTAGAGATCTGCATCGACCGAGATCTTCTCCAGAAAATCTTCAGGCTGCCCGCTGATGGCCTGACCATGGAAGACCTTGAGACTTTTGGGTCTCAAGAGCTGTTGACCAAATACTATGGCATGTTCACAGGTTCAGCTTCAGTTGAATCTGTGCACACCACCTGTCACAAGAAGAATTTCTGTTTGCCATACGTGTACCTGCATGACTTTTGTTGCAGAATCATCGAGAATCGCACTAGTGCATTTGAAATGTGCACAAACCTTAGATTTAGGATGATGGTTGCGATTTTGACCTGTGAAAAGGTCAATTGGTGCCAGATAATTTTGAAGCGCTTGCAGGAGGAAGTGTCAAAGCCTGCCACTCAAAAGAAATCGTTTGGTTTATTTTTAAACCATATTTTGACGAAATGCGGACTTCCACAATCCGCAGATGCGAAGAAAATCAGCTCCCGGATCTACTTAGGAGGCGTCAAGCCTTCAGCCTATAACCAGAGCACTCTGGTCTGCAACCAACCAAAAGTCCGCAGTATGCCCGTTTCTGAAGATCCAAAGGATGTGTCTTCGAAATCCCAGAGTGTGGAATCTTTCAAGAAACGCAAGAAATCTCACAGCAAGACACCAACTGCTGCTGAGAAGCCGAAAAGGAAGCTAAGGAGGCTTTCTAAAGCTAAATCCACAAAAATCTCTGAGGATGCTTCTATAGTGGCGCAACCCACTGAGGAACTACCCCAGGGGCCAACCCCTGCGGAAGAGATGCCCGTTGCTGTCTCGACAGTAAATCCCGAGCCTTTGGCGGCAACGACGGATGAAAGGACATCTGCCAACTTAGAAGACTCTAGCGAGTCGGCTGCCCCTTCGGAGCCAACAGCTAACTCTCCTATGCGGGATTCCACACCCGTACAGGATCCACCTTCATTCGGGGCACTATCCCCTGTAAGGAATCCCTCTTCCATACAGGATCCCATACCTGTAGAGGAACCCCTCGCTACAGCGGACTCAGACGTTGTACGAAGTCCCTCCCCGGACACTATTATCAACAAAACCCTTCTCTCTGTGCCGATTGATCATGCTTATGAAAGATTCCTTCAATGGAAAAGCTACAGGCTAGCTCCATACGACACCTTATACAACTGGAGCAACTGGAGCCATGAAGAAAGATTTGTATTGGAAGTGACGGACTCAACAGAAATTGAAGCGCTGATCCAATGGGACAATCTCTACTGCAAAGAATTGATTGAAAGCCATCTTTTGCAAAAATCAGATGCCAGAAGAAAAGGAAAAGATAAGTCCGAGGACTCTCCCCAAGATCTAAAAGAAGACCACAATTCAGACGACGACGACGATGCCTTACAAGCAGGTCTGATAATGAGTCGTGAGGAGGCTCAGGACAGAGATGTATCCCAAACCAAGGATGACAAAGGGCCATTAATTCGAAGTGAGCCCCCTTCGCCATAGCAAGAACATATTCCTGACGATGAGGAATCAGTCCCTCAAGTCGAGGAAGAAGAAATTGTTTCGGAACAGGCATCCGAGCCTGCTGTTGCAGAAGAAGAAGAAGTTTCACGTGCCGTCCAGCAAGAGGAATCAGTCCCTCTGCCGGAACAAGCGGAAACTGAGAGACAACAGGAGGAATCAGTCCCTCATGTACCCATGTCTACAGACACCTCTTCGCAACAGGAGGATACAACACCTCCTACCGCCGAACCCAGAATAGCTGCTCCAGCCCCACCAACCATGAAATCCAACGACGGTACTACACCTGAGGATGTCCAACTCAATTCACGCCCTACCGTGAATTTGAGGAGGTTGAATGGAGTCGAAGATTTTGCCAAGCCAGATTCTCCCAGCACTGCTGCTAGGAAAGAGCGACTGCGTGCTCTTGGCCTTCAAACCGTCTTTATCCAGGATGCAGTTAATGCCTTGTATTCAGTTGAAAAAGCTCTAATTGGATGCACACATCTGCTGTCGAAGAGATGACTGGATTACAGCATGAAGTCTCTCGAGTAGTCGACGCCTTCACTGTATTTCCAGAAGTCTTCAAGCAAGCTCTGAAGAATCTGCAAGAAAAACAAGAGTAACTCCTGAGAGAAGAGGCATCCAAAACTCGCATATCTGAGGCCAAGACAGCAGCAGCCATGATCGAAACAACTTCTCATCTTTGAGCCCACGACAAAAGTATTAAAGATATGTCGCAGGTGCTCTCCACCCTTGTCGAGAAAATGACAAACATTGAGACGAAACAGGATGCTGCACTAGAAATCCTAGGACGTCTTGATGACGCCAAAAAGGGGGAAGAAGCGAGAGAAGCAGCAAGGAGAACAAGGCTCCAGCATGAAAGGGAATTTAATGCTGCTCAAGACAGCATTACTGCCGAGCTAAATAAGCTAGCCCCTCCCGCACAAAGTTTCAGGATTTCAGGTTCCCGACCTGAGTTTCATGATCCCAGCGTCCCATGGCAAAGATTAATCCAAAGACCTTCTGAAATTTGTCTGCCAACCAACCGCCATCCCACTGCCGAAGAAGTGAAGAAATGGAGGAAAAATGAACTGATGAGATATTTTGTCAAACTCGTCAGGGAATCCGCCATCTTCAAAGGTTATAAAACATTAGCGGAGGCTGCAGACATATTTACGAAGATGTTAGAAGAAGGAAAGCTTCCTTTCCAACAGGAAATGAAATCCAAGCATAGAAGAGGAGATCGGATCACCCATCCAGAAGACTGGATTCTTGCCTTTGACAAATCATATGATGGTAGAGCAATCTATTTAAATCGAGGCAACGATTCCCTACAGCACTGGTGGCGTGGAACCGAGAATGATCCAGAGAAAAGTCCATGGAGACATGCTGACTATAGGAGCTGAAATCCTTAGTGTATTATTTTTGTTTGTAATTTACTTTCAAAACAGCAATCTTTGTACTCTATTTTTGAATATCAATAAAATGTTTGCTTGTCTTGAAAGATTACAACTCGTAATCTACTGTGTTAATGTATGATTACATAACTTAAATTGTTGGGATAACAATCACAAGTATAGAAACTTGTTTGAAAATTAAGTTGTACGAACTTGTCTTCGAAACAGTTCATAGATTCAGTTGTATGCATCTAGAATACATTGTAAGATTGTGCATACGCGCCAATCATAAGCTTAAGTTGTAAAAACTCTTAGCTGTATCGAACTCGCCTGCGAGCAGTTCATAAATTAGACTAAGTTGATGAAAGCCAGATCATTCGACAGAAGACCAAGATATCTGCCTGAAGTTATCAAGAAGGTTATTCGCTTCATGAAAAAGGTTTTGGCATCATCAAGAAGACTTGAAAGATTTAAGTCCTGGCAAATTGTCAAAAAGGGGGAAATTGTTGGGATAACAAATACCCTGTACCGAAATTGTTGGGATAACAATGCCCGGTATCGAAATAGTTAGGAAACTGTATCGAGATATTGTGTTAAGATGTTTTGACAATAAGCTAATCCAGAATACAGTAAGGGAACTGTATCGAAAAGCTAAAGTGTCAACCTGTATCGAAAACCTGTCATAGATCCAGCATACATTGGAATCTTTCAGTACAGCAAAGAAGTCTTATAAAAGACTAAGTATGGAAGCTGTCTCGAATTGTCAATACAGTGATCTTCCATACAGCTCTCAACAGGACAAGAAGGAATCTTCAGTTCCCACTAGAAGTCAAGTCCCGTTGATAAAGAAGTATTTGAATACTAAAGGATAAAGTATTTAAATATTGTAAGTCAATAGATCTTCAAATCCCGCATAATCCGGATCGTGCTTTTCATCCCGTTGGAACGAAATCTTGCTCAACGGATTTATCTCAACGGATATATTTTTCAGAAGACTATATATATCTCATCAAGGCGTTGAAGATCAGTTACGAAGTGACAAAGTTATTATTATATACATCAGAGCAAAACATATCTCCAGAAGCTTACTGCAACTCAGATCTAAGAGATATACAGTGCTCAAACAGTGAACAACACATCATCAGCTAGAAGCTCAGAAAGTCAAAGCTGGTGTTCTTGCATTGTTCTAAATTCTTGAACAAACCAATCAGCCCTGTGTGAACTGAGTAATCTTTGCCTCTCCAGAACTGTGTGTGAAGGAATTGCATCGAAGAAGACGAAGCTTCAGAACTGTGTGTGAAGAAGCCAGTCAAAGTGTTAGCTCAAACCAATCTGTGTGAACGGTTGAAGCTAAGATCTTTATATCAATCTTTGTGAACGATATATTGATTACGTGTTGTTATAATTACGTAGTTGTGTACGCAGTAATTATAATAAACTTTTTACTCCTGTGTGGAGGATCAGTGGACGTAGAGGGGTTTACCTCGAACCACTTTAAATATTGTGTTATTTACCTTCTGCCTTACTTGTTTTATTAAACTGTAATTATTTAAGTATACACTGCACATCGAGTTGCTGTATCCACAACAACTTACTGTATTTAAGACTTCCGCTACGCACTCAGATTTAAAATCAGTACAACTTGTTGTTTAAAACACCTTCCAAGCTATATCCAGTATACTTAGTGGCCAACAAATATTGTTATTGTTTCTTATGTTGGGATTCAATTATTGTTTTCAGATATGGACTTGCGAGGCTATACCTTCGTTAGGCTCCAAATGTGGGACCATGCTCGGAGCTTCTTTCATCCAGCGACCTCGTTGTACACGCTGGAAGTTGAAGAAGCCGGGTCATATTGATTTTACCACATTCTTCGATGATGAGGTAATCAATCATAGGTTTTCAATACGTAAAAACTTTTGTAGATATTTAAGTTAATAATTACTGAAAATCAATCATTGAATTGTATTTAGATTTATTGTTTTGAGGTGTTATCTCCGACACCTGAGGAGGAGCAGGAGCTGTATATGCAGTCCATTAGTGATGCTGCCAGCGAGCGGGTGCAGTATACGCACATGATGGCCCTATGTAAGAAGGGTGGGGGGAGGGGAAGGGGAGGGCTGGTGATGGTGATGCTTTTTGACAATGTACTTTTTGAACAATCCATGTACTTTTTGAACAATCCAGGTGTTGACCATCTGGAATACGTCTCCGGAGTCCTCGAGCGGACATTGGGTTGTTCTTCGCATTATACTCGAGGAGGGTATCATCATCACCATCAAATTCCTGAGGAATTTGCATGCTTGAACCCCAATCAGTCAAATAATCCATACGATTAGAATTGTACGGTACCGGAAAAGAGTTGGATCCAGGTAAGTCAAATTGTAGACCAAATGAAGAATGCTAGTTGCATTCTGGGGGCTAACAAAAATCACAAGCTCAACATTGGATTGGAACAAGTAATTTATATCAGAATCATTCTTTATCTTCATCTTTCTTCTTTTTTTCCCATCAAAATCAATTGAAAATAGAACATAAACATGTTTTGTTCTATCAGCTTCAACAATAGAGTGGACATTATCTACTAATGTTGCATAGCTCACACCAACGGGCACAGGCAATATTTGTTCTTCTCCACCGTGAT
Organism: Orobanche coerulescens; assembly: GCA_033398695.1. NCBI lineage: Eukaryota > Viridiplantae > Streptophyta > Magnoliopsida > Lamiales > Orobanchaceae > Orobanche > Orobanche coerulescens. Next base: position 109,416,255 of record CM065816.1, on the reverse strand, counting down.
AGTCCAAATCTTGCCACTTGCCATTAAAACGAATGATAACTTTTTTCCAAAAACTCATCTGTCAAATAATATAAAAAATTTATGTTATTAACTAAAAATTTACACAATTAAATAGTATTTGGATATTTTTGATATTTCAAGTATAAACATTATTGGAAATTGAGCGATAAATATACCTTTTATTTTTTGCAGTCGAAATAATCCTTCTTCGATGTGAGAGAGCTCGAGATAATTAATCAGAGGAAAAAGGAAAAAAATATCGGTGAGATAATATCAGAAAAGAAAGGTGAAAATATTGCTGAGAAATAGTTCAATTCAATGGATGTTGTGGCGTGCTGAGCATGGTATTTATAATTCAAAATTTTATGGATGTTTCGGGTCACACGAATTCGGGTCACACGAATTCGGGTCACACGAATTCGTGTTGAGTAATCCGAACTCGAACTCCCTCCTGCAATTCGGTCAATGATGTACTTCGTGACCCGAATAAATTACACGAATTTCTTCGTGACCCGAATAAATTACACGAATGTATTCGTGTCACTCGAACACGGTTACTCATGCCGTTCGGGTCACACGAATTCGTGTTGAGTAATCCGAACTCCGAACTCCCTCCTGCGATTCGGTCAATGATGTATTTCGTGTGACCCGATAAATTACACGAATTTATTCGTGTGAGCCGATTAATTACACGAATTTTTTCGGGTCACACGAATTCGTGTTGAGTAATCCGAACTCCGAACTCCCTCCTGCAATGATGTATTTCGTGTGACCCGAATTAATTACACAAATATTTTCGTGTCACCCGAATTTCATTAATTATTTTTTCGAGTCACCCATTTTGTTCGTGTAACCCGAATATATTCCAACTTTCCTCAATATTGTATTTTTTTAAGTTGACTCGAAAATATGTTACTCGAAATTATAACAAATGACTCGAATATATTCGAGTAAAGATCAAATTCGACAATTTTGGTATCAAAAGAGTTGTTACTAAACTTGGGGCAAAAAAAATATATATATATATATAAAAAGGCAAAACAAATTTTCTCTAATCAGTATTTATTTCTCTTTTTGCTGAATAATAAACCGAAAGCTAAATTTATATAAAAGCACAAGGACCAATTGTACTAATTGAAGTATAATGGTGTGAATAGTGTTGTACACGATGTAGGAGGTGACAAAACTTCTGATGATAAATAATTTTTTATTGAAAAAACTATAATACTTGTCGCGGTCATTTGGCGGTTCCAAGTGCGTTCATTTAATTTGATAAAAATAATTGTCCTGGAGTCTCTTATTTCTTTGATAAAGAAATTACAATTTGAGCTTAGTCAAAATAGAAAAATGATACAATCACAACTGTTGGTGGGGTAGGTGATGGAATAAATAATGAATTTAATGATAAATGTGTGGTGAGATGGTGTGTTGTAAAATTTAGTTGTGTAAATTGATTGTGCATGTAGCATTGTTGGTCAAAATAATTCTGTAAGCCATGACGTTTATTTATTTATTTATTTATTTATGGTTCTGCTATAAAATATAAACACAGCCCATTCACCATCCATCGCAGCAGGACCCAAAACGCCATTTTCATTTCTTTGTTTTTATATTATACTTTGACTGTACTCAGTTTTCCTCGAAATAGCTCCAGAAATGGCGAAATCACACGAGACAGAGCACCCAGTGAAGGCTTTTGGATATGCCGCCAGAGACACTTCTGGAGTTTTTTCTCCTTTCAAGTTCTCAAGAAGGTTTGCATCTGTAACATCAAACTTCTGATTTATATTTCATTTTTTTTACCATTTTTTTTTTGTCTTTTTGGTGTGCTGGTGGTTTAGGGCAACTGGTGAGCATGATGTGCAGTTCAAAGTTCTTTACTGTGGTGTTTGCCATTCCGACCTTCACATGGTCAAGAATGAGTGGGGAATGACACAATATCCTATTGTACCTGGGTAAAGATTAATTTTTTTTTCTTTTGTGTGTGTTTTATGTGTGGATTTGTATGTGCTTTTGTTCATTTGAAAAGTGGATTCTTGCATTCTAGTTGATTTTGTAAGGGAATAAGATTAACGATAACATAAGTTTTAATAAAACAATATTGTGAACTAATTATCTGAAACAGGCATGAGATTGTAGGCGAAGTAACTGAGGTGGGTAGCAAGGTCGAAAAATTTAAGGTTGGTGACAAAGTAGGCGTTGGTTGCTTGGTCGGATCTTGCCGCCAATGCGACCAATGTACTAACGATCTTGAAAATTATTGCTCCAAGCAAATACTCACATACAGTGTACCTTACGTTGATGGGTCCATCACTTACGGAGGTTACTCAGATCTGATGGTCGCTGATGAACACTTTGTTATCCGCTGGCCCCAGAATTTTCCCCTCGACATTGGAGCACCACTCCTATGTGCCGGTATTACTACTTACAGCCCGTTGAGGTACTTTGGGCTTGACAAGCCCGGATTGAGTGTCGGCGTTGTAGGTCTCGGTGGGCTTGGTCATGTAGCCGTGAAATTTGCCAAGGCCTTCGGGACTAAGGTGACGGTCATAAGTACATCCTTGAATAAGAAGAAGGAAGCGACCGAAAATCTTGGTGCGGACGAGTTTTTGGTTAGCAGTGACCCAAAGCAAATGCAGGTAAATTTTAGCTTGAGACTAGGGCTAGTTTTCGAAGGTCCGTATGTTATGTTGCAGCTAACTTGATTTTTGTTCGACATGAGTACAGGCTGCAGCAGGCACCTTGGATGGTATTATTGATACAGTTTCTGCAGTTCATCCTACTTTACCATTACTAAGTTTGTTAAAGCCTCACGGGAAGCTTATCTTGGTCGGTGTTCCGGATAAGCCCCTCGAGCTTCCTGTTTTCCCATTGATTATGGGTTAGTATTTCCATCAGATACTGTAGGCCAATAACCAAAACTAGGCTGAGTTTCAACCTATTTTTAAAAATTATGAATATCCCCTTGAGGTTTATGTTTTCTTTAACAGACGCCTGGATAGTTGCAATTTGTAATTTATGAAAGATATAACTGAGATATGTAGTTATCATCCCAATATTTTATAGCTTAAGAAGTGTTGGCATGATATCCATAATTGTTTAACAGGAAGAAAGGGAATATTTGGAAGCGGAATTGGAGGAATAAAAGAGACGCAAGAAATGATTGATTTTGCAGCCAAGCACAACATACTACCGGATGTGGAGATGATCCCCATTGATTACGTTAACACGGCAATGGAACGTCTCTTGAAATCCGATGTCAAGTACCGTTTCGTGATTGACGTTGTCGAGTCTTTAAAAGCTCAGTAAGCTTGCTCATCTTCCAAGTGGTTGTGCCACTGGGATTGCATTTTTTAGGTTGTTTTTCTCCTGTCTTTGTTTAGTCAGCTACTTCAGAATAATTTGCTTAATCAACATATGATTACTTTCTTTTGTTTAATTTCATCGTGAGATGCTAAACGTGGCAAATATAAGCCGATTGTTGTTTGTGTTGTACTTGGGAGGTAGTTATGCTCTCTCTTCGCACGTTGTTCTAGTTTCAATAAAATGTATGTTCGGGAAGAGGACTTGCAAACACACAAGCATTAGTCTTTTTATTTTCTAAAAATGCATTGTTTTACTGCACCACCAAACCCCCAAACCCCCAACCCCACAAAAAAAAAAAAAAAAAAAACTCCCTTCTACAGACAATTGAGAAAGAAAAAGAAAACACAGCCTTGTCAAAAGCTAGAATTCAACCGACTGGACTCATTCCGTATATACTCATATCTCTCCTAAACCCAATTAAAAGTGATCTTACCCAACTTATTTCTGTCCCAAATCCCAGTATTAGGGGCTGTTTGGCAGTTGCTGAATGATCTAGTGCAGAATGGTTAAGAGACCAGAATAGTTGAGAGGCTCTGTATGGTTGAGTGCAGAATGAAATTTGGTTGTTTGGTAATAGTAACTCTGAATGGTAACAAATTACCATTTTACCCTTCTGTATAAAAGTAGCAATTAAAAATCTCATTTTTCTCCTCCCCTTGCGTATCAAAACCTCTCCTTTTTATAAATAAAAACTCTAATTTTTATAAATAATTGTGTATAATATTTTTAAATTTAATTCATTTAAAATAATAATAATAATAATAATTATTAGTATGTATAATATTTTTAAATTTAATTCATTTAAAATAATAATAATAATAATTATAATTATTATTATTATGTATAATATTTTTAAATTTAATTTATTTGAAATAATAATAATAATAATTATGCATAATATTTTTTAATTTAATTAATTTAAAATAATAATAATTATTATGTATAGTATTTTTTAATTTAATTCATTTAGAAAATTATAATAATAATTATGTCTAATATTTTTTTATTTAAATTCATTTAAAAAATAATAATAATAATAATAATAATTATGAATAATAATTCTTAATTTAAGAGGAGGGGTAAATCTGGAAATTGTAACCATTAAGAGCCAAACAAACAGCCCCTTAGTTGCTTAATTGTTTGATACGGTATACCATAGGGTGTGTATGGTACGGTATGGTATGGTTTTAGGGTAAAATCGATACCATACCAAATATATTTGGTTTATTATGATTTAATACTATAACATACGGTTTTTTTCGGTTTGGTAGTTCGGTATTTCGGTTTGATTTACATCAGTACGATATTTTTTCGGTTTTTCTACTTGATACTTAGATAGCATTAATAAGACAAAGATACTCGAGTAAATTAATTCAACAAGTTATCATAAATAGTTGATCTAAATTAATAGCTAAACCCAAAAAAATCACTCTAACCTTAAACAGTAACTAATTTAATGCTCAAGTTTTCATCCAATTGTTTTGGAGGATAAAAAGGAAAAAATAAAATAAATAAAAAAGACGAACAAGTGTCTTGAACTTCAATAAATTTGTGAGAGGTTGATTAATTTACTTTTTGGAAATATGTGATGCTAACAACTATACTATATTCATGTGAGTGTAACTACAATATATATGATATATTATCATAAAAATATTTAATATAAATAACGATACCGTACGGGTTTTTTCGGTATTTAAGTCAAATACCGTACTGTTACAGAAATTTCGATTTTTTTAAAAAATAAAAACCATATATGTCGGTTTAAGGGGTTTATTGGTTTTTTTGGGACTGTTTTTACGGTGTGGTGGTTTTCGATTTAATCGGGTCTTTTTGCACACCCCTAGTATACTGAAAATTATCTTCCATACCGTATTTCGTAAAGAAATTGTTGGTATAACAAAAATCATATCGCTACCATACTAGATATACGTCAAAATTTTTAATATGACATTGCATACAGTTATACAGAGATCAAGTCTGTATACCGTGAATTTTTCGGTATATCGAAACTGACCGCGCTGTCGTTACGTGTCAAAAGTAGTTATTTTTATTTTCCTTGGCTTACTTCTACTAACTAGTAGTATCGGCAAGTAAGGGTCGATCCCACGGAGAACGGTAAATCAACTATACTATTTAAGGATTAAGTACTTTGTGCAATAAAATAAAGCGAAAAAGGGGGAGTTTGTTTCTGATCTTAACTAAAATAATTTGCGTAAAATAAATTAAATTAAAATAAACAAAGGAAATAAAATTCGAAAATATCAATTGATGAATAATCTAGTTCTTAGCTCCGTTATCCACCGTTTCGAATTAATTCAAGTTTCAATGCAGCGCTTATCTCTTCTCTAATCTCATGAACTCCTATTCCAAAGCCAACAACAAGTTCTGTTGACCCCAATTATTTCTTAAGTTTATTCAATTAAAATAAGCTCTTTAATCGAACCTATCTATGCGGTGGATTCAAAACAAGCTCTTCAAATCTCGCTCGCTAGATGCATTAAAAACCAAATTAATGAAATAGGCAAGATATTAAGTTCATAAGCTCGACTTAAGGGATCTCGATTTTGGGTTACTCAATTGAGAAATTTCAATATTTTGCTACTTGTGAAATTAAAAGTGCAACAATTACGGATTACAACTCAATTTCTAGCATAAGACATAAAACACCTAATCTAGTTGGCCAAACCAAATCAAGAAATTATATGTCATAGTAGTGAATTCAATAACACAAAAATAATTCAAGAGAATTCGAGTTGAGAATACGCTACGGGATTAAAACATGAATAATTCAAATATGGTTTCAAACTTTACTAAGAACTAGAATAGAAAATTAGCCGGACACATTGGCTTTAGAAAACATCAAATTAATAATGGGCCAGGATCTTCTCGCAGCGGTCTTACGGTGTCATAATCGCCACTGTTAGATTACACACACCCGCAAGGGTGTGTGTGTGCGTGTCCGATCCTACGCAGAGCAGTGCACAGCACCGTGCTGTGCACTGCAGAGGATCCTGTCCCATTAATAATAGACATACGAAGAAAGAAATTCAAACGGTGTAGTCTTCTTCCTCGCACGCCGGTGGCGGCTCGGTTTTCTCCTTTATTTCTGCTCCAGCCGAGATGATGCTCCTCGTGTTCCAGCGTGAAGATGATGCTGATGATAATGATAATGATTTAATAATCTCAGCTAGAGCTGCAGATCCGGTCGAGTATACCCGGGTTCGACTCGGGTTCGACTCGAATTTCTTGTACTCGACTCGGTTCCGTGAGTCCGACCCGATCGAGTCCGACGCGTATCGGGAGCTCGTTTTCGTACTCGGGTCGAGTCGGGTATACTCGCCTACCCGACATAGTACTCGATTAGACCCGGATTCGACTCGACCCGTCAGGTACCCGACTCGACCCGTCCGGATTCGACTCGACCGTGCAGTGCAGGTGCAGTCCAGTGACTCTTTATTCTCTCACCCCGCCACCACCCGCTTGACTTTCATTCTCTTCTCAAACACACACACACACACCCCGGCCGTTTCTTCACGGTCGTCGCGAGTTGCTGTCGGAACTCGAAAGTGGAGCAGGAAAAGCCGAGCAGAAAATGTCAGAAAAACAGGTACAACCCGACGACCCGAATCCTACCCGACCCGCCCGACTCGACGAGCTACTCGAGTCACCCGAGTGTACTCGACCGGGTCGAACTCGGCATGCTTATATGCTACTCGACTCGACTCGGGATAACTCGACCCGAATTCCAAAACTGAATAACTCGACTCGAGTTCGGGTGTACTCGACTCGAATTCGACCCGTTTGCAGCTCTAATCTCAACCCCTTCTTTTATAATACTCCCTTATCTCTTAGTTTCCTTCTTTAATTAGATCTCCTTCCTTGTTATCCTTCTTGAGTTTTTATTCTTTTGGAGTCTTTCCTTCCAAGTCAATTAAAATTCCTTCTCCAGCCTAGGGGACCGATTTTATGCCTTGTGAAATTGATTGGGGCGGATTGGAGTCGTTTTTTGGGCCCCAAGTAAGATTATTTTCGGAACAGGTCCGACACTGGGTCACCGAACTGGCACTGGGCTACCCAGTGTCGTACGGCAATTTCTTCATTAAAGCCCAAATCACCTTAGCTTGGTCCGTTTGATGGCCCAAATTATTTCTTAAGCTTAAAAACTCCACCAAACACCTAAATTAAACAAAAAATTACCAAGTGAAGTAAATTGCATCCAAAATATAAATAGGTAGAAAATAACCCACTGTGCCAACATAAAATTCATTAAACCAATAATTAACAATAATATTTACACACTATTTTCGACCTATCAAATCTCCTCAAACTTATAATAATGCTTGTCCTCAAGCAATTTAGAATGAGTTGGATCGAAGCGATAACAAGAGTAGTAATATGATTTGCAAGCCTTGAAATATTCAACCTTCATTAACTCAAACAGTGGTGTAATAAACGCCTCTTCTGCATAATTAAAAACATGCTTTGCATAGGCAATTAATGAAAGTTACATAGAACTATCACATAAAAATGAAATCCTATTAAATAGTTCCAAGAAGAGAAGTATGGTAAAAAATTTCCAACTTATGATAAAGACTTTAATCATCTCCCCAAACTTATTAATTCAATTGGTTGTTTATTGATAGGAACTTACGCGAACGCGCTATCCACAAGCTTTACCATATTTCGTAGGTGATAGCTTTCACACCGTTATTTGCTAACGTGTAGCTCTTTTCACCAACACATTTTCCCTCTTTTTTTCCCTCTTTTTTTAGGTGATAGCTTTCACACCATTATTTGCTAACGTGTAGCTCTTTTCACCAACACTTTTTTTTTTCGTGTGAGACGGCAGCTACGCACCAACAATGGGTTAGTCCTTTATTTTTCGTTGTTACTTTTTTCACAATATTTTAGGACCCCCAAAATTAGGCAGCTGTTGCTGCTCAACACCTCTCCCTTTTTTTTCAACTAACCTCATTGCATGCGGTAGCCCCAAAAAATTCAATGACCAACGAAATTTTAAGAAGAGGTATACAACCAAGTATAAATCACAAGTGAAATTTTAATAATGCTTCCTTCTTGGCTTTTCTAATAGTTTTGCTATTTTTATGCCTTTAATTCAAAGAAAAATCCCATTAACGACCAACACAAAACCACGCAATTTCCACAGAAAGGCGAAACTAACAACCACATATTGAGCTAATTCCAACTAATATTCAAAACGAGCAAATGATACTAAATACTATTATGCTTTTCACCAACTATTCACAATTAACTAAAGGACAATTATTATAATTAAAAATCAAAGTTCAGGGAAACACAATTTTGGCAACAACACAAAAAAATCTAGGAAAAAGTAACGTGCAAATCAAGTACGGAAAAGGGAAAAGAGTTCATCGGGCTAGTGCGGTGTGTTAGTCTTGGAGAGAAAGTAGGCTTTCTTGTAAATTCTCACACCGGGATAGATTATCAGCACTGGGCCATCCAGTGTTATTTTTCTGCATAATACTCGACCTCCCCAAACTTGATTCAAATTCCATTGTTGACCAACCATATCCAAGACCCTATGTTACCTACGAAAAACAAAAAAAAAATGAAAATTCGATTTGGGTCTACAACTAAAAAAATAAAATAAAATAAATAAACACTGGGTTTCCTCCCATCTAGCGCCTTTATTTTAAGTCATTGGCTCGACTAGAACTTCCCTTTTTAATGAATGCACCAAGGAGGTTTTGGTATAGGTCTTAAAGCAAGTACATACACCATTATTTTTGTTCTTTTGCACCACTTCAACCCATTAGTGCAAGGAATTCTAATTACACTCATACTCTCTATATAGGGACCATGCAACAGAGAATAGTTCAGTCTTGGTATGATCTCATAGAGCACTATGTATTATTGATTTTGTTGTGTCGAGAATTATACTCTCCGACCGGCGATCGCCTCGGAGATCGGGCGACCTAGCCACGCTAAGCAATGAGGCGTAATCGCCGAGCGACTGTGCGGCCTAGCCTTAGCCCGGCAGCCAAGATAAATCGGCCAACCGAAGGTCCCAGGACAAGTCCCGGTGCCGAGCGATCGACATCTAAGACGATCGTCTCTCGGTATTTGGCGATCGACTACTGGCGACCGACTAGCGGACGATCATCTCTCGGCGCCTGCCGACCGACCCTTGGTGACCGACCGATGCCGACCCTTCGCAACTGGCCGATGCCGACCTCTGTGACCAGCTAGAGACGACCGCCTCATGCCGCTCGAAGCTGATAGTCATCCAGTTGGCAAAGGCCGAGCCTCAGGACTGAACCCACGTGCAGAGCCGAGACAAGATCCGTATATCACGGATCGTTGACCACAGCCTGTCAGCATCTTCCCACCAGCCGAAAGGCCCGCCGAAAGGTGTCAGTAGGACCGCATGTGACAGTGACTCCGGACGCGTGTTGGCTCCTCATTGGACCGCACAGCTGGCTGCCAGCATCTACCTTGGACTTTAGGCCGACAGCCCGTGTGACTTAAGGACGATCGCCCCATTATTATATTGGCCGGCAGACGATCGCCCCATTATTATATTGGCCGGAAGGCGATCGCCCGCCAGGAATTAGGGCACCTCAGCCCCTATATATAGAAGGCTCCCTGCACTTGGACAGCTCTGGGATTCCCATCGGATTTTCTCTCTAAACAAGCAACACCCACTTGTCCAAGGGACGGAATTCCTTGAGCATTCACCGGAATTCTTGAGAACACACGGAAATACTTCAATTTCCACGAGATTTCACACAACACTTGGCTATCTCCTACTCTTGGCAACAGGTATCTTTTGGTTCTTTCTTCTCTGGGCCTCTCTCATTCAGCAGACGATCGGCAGGGACGAAGAACACCGAGCTTCGCTCAAGAGCTGGATTAACAGAGTCTTTTTACACTCATTGTACTTAGATTCTCACATTAATACTTGTATCCATGAATATTTGTATTAATAACATCTCGCGAGAGCATTCAAGCCCGGGCCTAACAAACCCGGCAAATCTTGTGTTTATTCATATTCTCTCGGAAGTGCTCCCGCAAATTTTGTTTGTTGTCCGTTCATTCCAGCAGTATTTAATCTTCGGATAAATATTTTGGGCAACAATAATTGGCGCTAGAGGAAGGGGATCTAACCCTCAATTTTATTCCTACCGTCACGAAGAACACTCACTGTTCTCGGGGCATATACTTGAAGTGACACTCACTGCGCTTCAAAGAAATCTTTCAGAAATCATGTCTTCCGCCTCCGCGTCGAAGAAAGCCGCCGGCCAACCCGCCATATGCCTCGTTCCGTCTCAGTTCGAGCCACAGCCGATGGAGGAGGGTAGCCGCCGCGGTCCGAGACGCTTGATCCCGCCCCTGACGGGCGGCCCAAGCCTCTCGCTCGATCAGTTCCGAACCAAGGAACAGATCGACGAGGCCATGGCCGTCCTACAGGAGCGACGGAGTGCTCTCGACGCGCCTCCCGCTATCACCCCCTCGGCCGTCCGCCGGAAGTCCAAGCGGAAGCTCAAGGCATTACTGGCCGAGCGATCGCTAGGAGGCTCTCATCCGCAAGGAGAGGCGCTCGCCAGCCGGGGTACCTCTGTCTTCGATCGCCTGGGCAGTGACCCGTCTTGGCGACCGGGGCAGTCCGGCCCCAGCTATGAGACGACGGAGTTTGAGTCCGTCACCAGGAGCTCGGCCTACCCGACTCCCAGAAGGCAGCCCAGCCGTCTGGCTCCCCCTCGCCAAATAGCCGAGGTCGGCAGCAGCGGAGTCCGGAGATCGGTACACGATCGCCTCGGCTCCCGCTCCCAAAGCCGATCCGCAAGCGACCGAGCCACGGCGATGGCCGCGATGCAACGTCAGCTCGATGACATGAAGGCGCTCCTGGAATCCGGGGCAGGCGCCAAGAAGACGATCGCCGAGCCAAGCGAGCCACTCGCGGTCAACATCGAGCTCGCCCCCGTGCAGTACAAGATCGCTCCTCCGCAAACACCTTTGTACGAGGGGAGATCGGACCCCGAAATACACCTGAGCAAGTTCAACATCTACATGACCGGGTGTGGGGCATCTGACGCGACCAGGTTCCGAATGTTCCCTATGACGCTGGACGACCTCGCCTACCGGTGGTACACCTCATTGCCACCTCGGTCCATTGGCTCTTTTAACCAGCTGGCGAACGTCTTCACAGCGTACTTCGCCACCAGGGTCGCTCGGCCAGAAGGTCCTCTTCGCATGATGCAAATCAGGCAGGGAGAAGAAGAGTCCGACTCGGACTACATCGACCGAGTAGACGTGATCATCCTCAACGGCGAACCCGTAAGCGATGAGGTCGCCCTCTACGCGGTCCTAGGAGGATTTCATGGTCTTTCGCCTATGTTCAGGCATCTTACGAAGGACCAACCCACGACCTACGCGATCTTCCGAGCTAAGGCCCGCAGACTTTCTGGCCAGGCAAAGGTTTCTCCTTAACCTATGAGAAACGCGATCGGCAGCCGAGCGACGATCTCCCGCCCGATCGCCGATATCAACCTATGAATAACGCGATCGGCAGCCGAGCGACGATCACAGTCTTCCAGCCCGATCGCCATCATCAAGGTACATCACCAACAAATCGGAGGACTCGATCGCCATCTACAGTTCACCATCTAACATGACGGACTAAGGCATGAGATCGCCTCCACCACACATCATAAAGCCATGGTCCTGGTAGTCGATGGAACCGGCTGCTTCGGCCATGCAAGGTCCCTTTGGGCCAAGATCGCCCGCCCTTCGTTTAAATACGAGGCCGGCGTAGTCTGAGGGCCCTCCAAAATTAATCAGTGGACACGATCGCCCGCCCTCAAAGGATCATCATCTAACATGGTGAACCCGGACAATGCGACGTGCGACAACCCCCGTCTCAACGTACACCGTTGAGGTTCGCCATCTTCATGGTGGGCCGAGGTGGAAGCAGAGCTAAACAAGCTACGGGCGTGGAGTTGAATCATCCGACGCTGCCCTGCGCAAGGACTCCTCTAGACCGAGACCGCACGCCCTTCGTTTAAATACGAGGCGAGGCACAGCCTAATAGAGGACCCTCACAATAAAATGAGTCACGAGACACTCAATGTCTTCGCGCACCAAGACACGGTCATGGAGTCGGTCCATCGAACTCCGCGACTGTGCACGATTCCTCAAACGACGAAACCATCAAGTTTCTGAGGTGAATCGGCCAATGTTGTTTTTTGCAGGTACAAGACCGAAAGATAGCTAGCCAATCGACCAAGATAGCCCAAGTCCGAATCCAAAGTTAGCTCAACAGGTTGCCCGTCCTCATCTTACAAGATCGCCAGCAAGAACCACCTCGCCCCATGTCTTCAACATCGGAGCAAGCTGGGGGGCAATTTTTGTGTCGAGAATTATACTCTCCGAACGGCGATCGCCTCGGAGATCGGGCGACCTAGCATCGCTGAGCAATGAGGCAGTAATCGCCGACCAGCCGACAGCGGCCTAGCCTTAGCCCGGCAGCCAAGATAAATCGGCCAACCGAAGGTCCCAGGACAAGTCCCGGTGCCGAGCGATTGACATCTAAGACGATCGTCTCTCGGTACTTGGCGATCGACTCCTGGCGACCGACTAGCGGACGATCATCTCTCGGCGCCTGCCGACCGACCCTTGGTGACCGACCGATGCCGACCCTTCGCAACTGGCCGATACCGACCTCTAGTGACCAGCTAGAGACGACCGCCTCATGCCGCTCGAAGCCAATAGTCATCCAGTCGGCAAAGGTCGAGCCTCAGGACTGAACCCACGTGCAGAGCCGAGACAAGATCCGCATATCACGGATCGTTGACCACAGCCTGTCAGCATCTTCCCACCAGCTGACAGGCCCGCCGAAAGGTGTCAGTAGGACCGCATGTGACAGTGACTCCGGACGCGTGCTGGCTCCTCATTGGACCGCACAGCTGGCTGCCAGCATCTACCTTGGACTTTAGGCCGACAGCCCATGTGACTTAAGGATGATCTCCCCATTATTATATTGGCCGGCAGACGATCGCCCCATTATTATATTGGCCGGAAGGCGATCGCCCGCCAGGAATCAGGGCACCTCAGCTCCTATATATAGAAGGCTCCCTGCACTTGGACAGCTCTGGGATTCCCATCGGATTTTCTCTCTAAACAAGCAACACCCACTTGTCCAAGGGACGAAATTCCTTGAGCATTCACCGGAATTCTTGAGAACACACGGAAATACTTCAATTCCCACGAGATTTCACACAGCACTTGGCTATCTCCTACTCTTGGCAACAGCTATCTTTTGGTTCTTTCTTCTCTCGGCCTCTCTCATTCAGCAGACGATCGGCAGGGACGAAGAACACCGAGCTTCGCTCAAGAGCTGGATTAACAGAGTCTTTTTGCACTCATTGTATTTAGATTCTCACATTAATACTTGTATCCACGAATATTTGTATTAATAACATCTCGCGAGAGCATTCAAGCCCGGGCCTAACAAACCCGGCAAATCTTGTGTTTATTCATATTCTCTCAGAAGTGCTCCCGCAAATTTTGTTTGTTGTCCGTTCATTCCAACAGTATTTAATCTTCGGATAAATATTTTGGGCAACAACAGATTTCGTCAATCAAGAGTACTTCTTCAACCTCGTCACTCAAAATTTGCTTAATTGCATCGCTTGATGGTATATGGATTTCCACTTTATGAGATGCATCTAAACCTTGATTATCCTTGTTGTCCATTGGAGCTTTCTTTATCCTGGAAGGAAAAGGTACGCTCGCAGCGCCAATATGAGAAGAATTATATATTATTACTTTGCTGTCCGGTAGTTCAGCACTGGGTGCCGATTTTGCACTGGGTTTCACAGTGTCGATCTGTTCAGTGGGTTTTCCCCCTGTTTTCAGCTTCCACCACTTGCTTAGGCCTCTTAGGCTCCTCAAGCTGATCCCCACTCCTTAAAGTTACAGTACTCACGTTCCTTGGGTTCAGCTCAGGTTGGGATGGAAATTTCCCACTATTTTGGCCCTCCAAATGGCTCACGGTGGTGGCCAGTTGACTCACTTGATTTTCGATAATTTTGATACTCGACTTAGTGTCATGCTGGAACTGATTCATGCCCTGTTGTAGTTGCATAGTGTTTTCCATGAGGGTCTTCATCATCTCCTCCAATTATTACGTCGAATTTTCGGTGGGTTTCTTGTGTTGGAAAAATATCTTTAAGATCATTTCGATGATGTGTTATTAAAACCAAAATTTATTTAAAACATATTTTCTCTTCAGTTAACGTACGTAACACTAACCATATTAACGTACGTAACATTCACAGTTGTCTGCAAGATTTTTAGTACAGTTAACGTACGTAACTCGTCTATTATAACGTACGTAACACTCATTATTTTCGTAAGTTTTTCATGCAGTGTAACGTACGTAACCAGAGTTATCTAACGTACGTAATGCTTGAATTATTCTGACCGTTGGAAAAGCCACTAGCCGTTGCAACAAGTCGTCTCACTCAATGGATCTCTGACCAGAATATTACGTACGTAACCATGAGGTTCATAACGTACGTAACGTATTTTATCATATCTCACTGGGCCGTTTCTTCACTTTCGTTACGGCCACTATTCGTAGCATATAACGTACGTAACGTTCATAACGTACGTAACCATCAGCATGTAACGTACGTAATCAGTTAAACTGTTCCAACGGGAATTTGAGCTCAAGAAGGCTATAAATAGCCAACTTCATGGAGATTGAAGATACACAAGCATTCTGAGCCTACTAGCATACTCAAGCAATATCAAGCAAACATTTTGAGAGATATACTTATTCTAGATTGAGATACGAGAAGATTTGTTCTATAATTTCCAATCTTTATTCTTGTATCAAAGAGGGATCTATTGTGAAAGTCGAGTTTCTACTCGCATTTGTTTTGTGTATAGGTTATCTTGTACCCAGAAAAACAAGAGTGTTTTTGTGAGGTTGTTCTTGAGCCCGGAAATCAAGAAATTGTAGGAAGTTGGCACTAAACTAGAAAGTGCAATTCTAAGTTCTAAGAAAAGTCCTAGTCGATAAAACTAGGTAGGGGACGTAGGCTTCGTTAATAGCCGAACCTCTCGAACAAATTCTTGTGTTCTTTCTTTTCCGCATTCTAATTACTCCGATATTTTGCTTCCGCACAAAAAGAGTTCAATACTCTTATCCGCACTATTCAACCCCCCCTTCTAGTGGCGGTACTAATCTAACAATTGGTATCAGAGCGGTCTCTTTATCACCGGATTAACACCCGCTAGAGAAAAGATCCAGAAATGGCCTTTATCCACTCCTCCGTTGAAGGCAACGCTCTCAATCGCCCACCCTTCTTCGATGGTTCGAACTTTATGACATGGAAGAAGAAGATGTCCATTTTCATCCGAGCTCACGATATTGAAATATGGAAGGTCATTGCCCTTGGACCTACCATTCCTAAGAAGACGGATGGCTCTCTCAAAAGTTTCGAAGAGTACGACGATGCCGACTGGAAGAACGATCACTTCAATAGTAAAGCCACTCAATTGCTTTACTGTGCTCTCAATCCAGAAGATCACAACAGAATTTCTTCCTGCGAGACGGCAAAAGAAATCTGGAAAATGTTAGAGATCACCCATGAAGGTACGAGTCAAGTTAAGGAAACAAAAATCAATATGCTTCTTCACGATTATGAACTCTTCACTATGAAAGAAGAAGAAAGCATTACCACTATGCTTGACCGTTTCTCGGCAATCACTAATGGGCTAGCTTCATTCGGGAAACCGATATCAAGTAGTGATAAAGCCAAGAAAATCCTTTGGTCTCTACCTAGAGAATGGGACGTTACTGTTACGACTATCATGGAGTCGAAAGACCTCAATACCATAGAATTCAACGCTCTCATCGGATCTCTCATCAATTATGAGATTGTCATTAAATCTCAAAGTTCGAAACCAAAACCTAAGGAGAGAGAAAGGACAATCGCTTTCAAAGCCAAAGAAGAAAGCGATCTAGAGGACGAACCTATCGAAGAAGAGGACGAAGAAACTACCTTTTATGCCAAAAATATAAAGAAATTCAAAAATCTTCTACAAAGGCGTCGGAGAGATATCAAGCAAGAATCAAGGGATGAATCCAAAAAGACTCACTTCCCTCAAAACAAAAAGTTCGACAACACTTGTCGAAGGTGCGGCGTTCCAGGCCATTTTGCAAAAGATTGTCGTGCTGCTGCTCCAATAAGTTCATCAAAACCACCTCATAAAAAGTTCAAAAAGAAGGAAGTTTATGTCGCCATATGGAGCGATGATGATGTGGATGATGAACCACAAGTCCAAACCAATCTTGCTCTAATGGCCCGCGCATCCGAAGATAGTGACGAAGAAGTCGAGGTTAGTGATTCTCATGAAGAACTACTTGATGCTTTTGAATCCCTAAATAATGAATACGAAAAGGCTTGCAATAGAAATAAAGATTTGAAAAAGAAAATAAAACTCCTTGAAATTGAAAATGCTAAATTATTGAAAAACAAGGAAGTTTCTATTGATCATACAAATTGTTTGGAAACTGAGAAAATTCTGAAAGGTGAATTGCACAAAACTCAGAAAGAATTAAAACTTTATGTTAGAAAATTTTCATGTGGTAATGACAAATTCGAGCAACTATTATTTGGTCAAAAATTTTCTCTTTCAAAACAAGGACTTGGATATAATTCATTTCCAATGAAAAAGTCCTTAGAAATTACCACAAAAGATTCGGACACTTTAAAAACAGGAATTCCATCATGTCCAAAACGTTTAAAACCTGGACATACCGAAACTTACTGTCGTAATTCTAGACGCACTATAAGGGTTAAGCAAATTTGGGTACCAAAAGGGACCATTGTTAAAAATCAAGTTTTTGTATCTAACTCCTCGGGACCCAAATTAGCCTGGGTACCCATAAAACGGAAGAAAATTATTTTTGTAGGTACAAGCAAGGAAGACAACATTATCAAATAAATGGTATGTTGATAGTGGATGTTCAAATCACATGAGTGGAAATGAACATCTCTTCACGGAGCTGAAAAAGGAAGATCGTGGCTGTGTTACCTTTGACGATAATAAAAAGGGTCAAATAAAAGGGACAGGTAAAATTGGTAAGAAACCTTTACCTACTATTGAAAATGTTCTATTTGTTGATGGACTTTGCCATAATCTTCTGAGTGTTTCCCAACTTTGTGACACCGGTCTTAAATTGATTTTTGAAATTACGCATTGCACGGCAATGAGAAAAGACCAAATCGTTTTTATTGGATTGCGTTATGGGAATATTTACATTGTCGATCTCCAAGATGAATCTTCCTTCAACGAAAAATGTCTACTTTCGTACGATGAAAATGCCGTTGTTTGGCACCGAAAATTGGGACATGCCTCTTTACCACTTCTTTCAAAATTGGCTAAAAATGATATTGTTCGTGGTCTACCAAAATTAAATTTTAGAAAAGACCACATTTGTGAGGCATGTATTAAAGGTAAACATGCAAGAGGCTCGTTTAAACCAAAAATGGAAATTTCCACTAGTCGCATTCTTGAATTAATTCATATGGATTTAATTGGCCCGTCTCGACTTGCCGCCTAATGAGTAAACTTTATACTTTAGTTATTGTCGATGATTTTTCAATAATTACTTGGTTAAAAATCTTAGCCAAAAAATATGATGCTTTTAACGAGTTTGTTAAGTGGTGTAAGGTTACCCAGAAGGAAAAAGAATTACCAGTTATCGCCATTCGAACCGATCATGGTGGAGAATTTGATTCTAATCTCTTTGAAGATTGGTGCGATAAATATGGTATTGGGCACAACTTTTCGGCACCTCGGACACCCCAACAAAATGGAGTTGTCGAGAGGAAGAATCGCTCTCTAGAAGAAATGAGCCGAACAATGCTCAATGAGTATGGTCTTCCTAAATATTTTTTGGCCGAAGCCGTTAACACCGCTTGTTATGTTATTAATCGTGTCCATCTCATGATGAACAAAATGATGACTCCTTATGAGATTTTTAAAGGTAAAAAGCCCAATTTATCTTATTTTTATCCATTTGGTTGTAAAGTGTTTATTCATAATAATGGTAAAGATAATTTGGGTAAATTCGATTCAAAATCAGATATTGGCATATTTCTTGGTTATTCTACTAATAGTAAAGCGTATCGTGTATTTAATTGTAGAAGAGGTTCGGTAGAAGAATCTATTCATGTAAAATTCGATGATACAGTTTTACCCCCGAGAAAGGTTGTTTTTGATGATGATGCAGGTATGGTTCCAGCTAACGAAGTATCCGATGTATCAAAGGAGTTGGAGAAGCTCGACGTAAGCTCGGACAAACAGGAGGAAGATACTTACAACCTTCCTAAAGATTGGGCAAATGTGAAAGACCATCCGATGGAACAAATTCTCGGAAAAATCGATGAAGGTGTACGAACTAGGAGAAATATAAATGATTGTATTAATAATATTGCATTTATTTCTCTTACAGAACCAAAGAATATCGATGAGGCCATAAATGATGAGAATTGGGCTATTGCTATGCAAGAAGAGCTAAACCAATTCGAAAGAAATAATGTTTGGGAATTAGTTAAGCAGGTAGATAAATCAATCATTGGCACCAAATGGGTTCATAAAATCAAAACCGATGATGATGGTCTCCCTATTAAAAATAAATCGAGGTTGGTCGCACAAGGCTATAATCAAGAAGAAGGTTTGGATTATGAAGAAACATTCGCTCATGTTGCTCGTCTTGAAGCTATTCGTCTTCTCTGTGCCTTTGCCGCATACAAGAAGATCAAACTCCATCAAATGGATGTAAAAAGTGCGTTCCTAAATGGAATCATCCAGGAGGAAGTGTATGTCGTGCAACCACGGTTTTGAAGACTATGATCATCCGGATCATGTGTACAAGCTCCATAAAGCTCTCTATGGATTAAAACAAGCTCCGAGAGCATGGTATGATCGTCTAAACTCTTTTCTTATCTCAAATGGTTATAAAAGAGGTAATGTTGATAATACCCTATTCATTAAGGTTTTAAGTGATGATATGTTAATTTGTCAAATTTATGTGGACGATATTGTTTTTGGTGCAAGTAACGAAACTCTGTCCAAAGAATTTTCAAATCTTATGAAGGGAGAGTTCGAATTGAGCATGATGGGAGAGTTGAAAAACTTTCTCGGACTCCAAATTAGGCAACTCAATGACGGAATATTCATTCACCAATCCAAGTACGTCAATGAGCTTCTAAAGAAATTTAAGATGGAAGACTGCAAAGAAATATCCACTCCTATGTCTTCCACTCTTAAACTCGATAAAGATGAAAAAGGTAAATCTGTTGACCAAAAACAGTATCGAGGTATGATCGGATCTTTACTTTACTTAACTGCATCTAGACCCGATATAATGTTTGCTACTTGTCTATGTGCTCGTTTTCAAGCAAACCCTAAAGAATCTCATCTCATTGCATGTAAACGGATTTTTCGATATTTAAAATATACTGCTGGTTTAGGCCTATGGTATCCTTCTAGCATTGATTTTCAACTTTTTGCATATAGTGATGCCGATTTCGGTGGATGTAAAATTGATAGAAAAAGCACCACCGGAACTTGTCATTTTATGAGTTCGTGTTTAATTTCATGGGGAAGTAAGAAACAGACTAGTGTCGCTACTTCCACAGCTGAAGCAGAATATGTGGCTGCGGGAAGTGCATGTGCACAAGTCCTTTGGATCAAAAATCAATTACTTGATTATGGCATCGAGCTTAAAAATACTCCTATTTTTTGTGACAATACGAGTGCCATTAATTTAAGTAAAACCCCCATTTTGCATAGTAGGACAAAACACATCGAAATTCATCACCATTTTATTCGTGACCATGTCCAAAACGGGAATGTTCGTCTCCAATTTGTTGGTACTAATGAACAATTGGCGGATATTTTTACAAAACCATTACCCGAAGAGGCTTTCAACTTTATTCGCATAAATTTAGGAATGGGACATGCTGATCATTTTTAATATTGCATACTCATCATAGTCACATTAAATGGTCATTTAAATCGGGACATCATCGAAAGGAAAAGACTATTCATTTGGTCCTGCTTACGTACGGTAGGAGCGGTCCATTACGTACGTAATAGGACCTTACGTACGTTACATGATATTACGTTACGTACGTAACGAATCGCAGGATTCAATCCAGAGAGTTCAGGTTTTCACGCTACGTACGTTACATAAGGGATATAACGTACGTAATCCGTCGTTAACCCTAACATATATAAACCCATTTCGACCGTCCCCTTTCATTTTTTTTCAAATCCCCAGCGTCGTCTGCAAACTCCCTGCAAAATCTACCTAAACTTCAAGCTCATCCATCAAATCTTCACTTTTCGACCGATTCAATCTTCATGGCATCCAGAACCAAAAAGAAGAGAAGAGGAGAAACCTCCCAATCATCCTCCACGGCTTCCGGTGAACCATCCTTTCGGAATGCTCAGGCTATGAAAATCTTCAACGAAATCCTTATCGACGAAGAGGTGACTCCGAGTCACCACTTTGATTTCAAATCTCTGAACTGTGCTGGTGTTGCTATCGAAGAATTCTTCGATATGCTTGGGATAAATCGTTTCGTTAGTCTTGCTCGACCAATATATGTGGACTGTGTAAAAGAGTTTTATGCAAATTTTTGTCACGTATGATGCCGATGGACTTGTTGTAGTTAACTCTCTTGTGCGTGGTAAACCAATATCCTTTGATGCCGCAAAACTTTGGGAGATTTTTGGTCTCCCAAATGAGGGTTTTCGATGTAAAGGAGAGTTTGCTCCTCCAGATGAAGTCATTGACAACTTCTCCGATGATGAAAGCTATGGTTTTCATGAGTCCAAAGTCCGTGATTTTTTGTCGGACAAAGCCGTTCTAAATGTTCATTCCGGGCGTTTTGAAAACAATGACTTTGGGATAAACATCCGCTTTCTTCACGATGCTATCACTCGTTGTCTTATGCCTAAAGTTAATGCTCAGCTTCGACTTGTGAATATCGATATGGAGATCATTTATCATGTGTGGAAGGATCACCAAGTCAACTTCGCGTCTATTGTGCTAAAATGGTTCGTGGAAAAAGGTTAAATTTTCCACAAAAAGAGTTACGCGAAAGTTGATCGACAAAGAAAATCGGGAATGCCGTTTGGATCAATCTTAACAGAAATTTTTGAGAAAGCAGGAGTTGATTTATCTGGGGTTCATGGGGTTCCGATTCATAGTGGGAGCCTCGTCAACGAGGGGATGTTACGGACGATGAGGTATCTACGCACGAGAAATTGTGGATGGATATACTTTGCGTATATCAAGGATGATGATCGGCTCATAGATGGGGGTGCTCTTCCGAGACCGGAGGAGAGGATCACATCTAGGGGGATCGAGCATACTAGACCTCGTCCTTCATCTCAGCTTGGTTCCTCCCGTCCTCGTCCGGAATCCTCTTCATCCCAGATGGCTTCTCGGATGGATGGGCTCGAGAAAGATATGAGCGAAATCAAGATCATGGTCAAGAGCATCTGCACGCATTTTGGGATACCGCTGACACCTCCGGATGCGGACCTTGACTAGTCGGGCTATCCTTCTTATGATGATGTTTCCCGTTTTATTAAAAGACAAAAACATTTCATTCTCATGCATAAACTCTAGCAGTGTGTTATTTTGGATATGTTTCGTCTGTAATGACTATCTCTTTTTTTTTTTATGCATCATTTTGGTTAATCGTTGACTTGGATTCTATTAATTATTATGCGTATCATTGATTTCTCTTGCAGGATCTCTCAACTTTTTGTTAATGACAAAAAGGGGGAGAATAATATGTATTCGTTTTTGAAATCACCTTTTGAAATAATCCGTGCTCGTTTTCAGGGGGAGCATATTAATTTTTACCGTGCTCGTGTTCAAGAGGAGCCTTATTAAATTTTTAAAATCATGTTTTCAAAAACTCACATACGTAAATTTTGTCATCATCAAAAAGGGGGAGATTGTTGGAACAATATCTTTTAGATCATTTCGATGATGTGTTATTAAAACCAAAATTTACTTAAAACATATTTTCTCTTCAGTTAACGTACGTAACACTAACCATATTAACGTACGTAACATTCACAGTTGTCTGCAAGATTTTTAGTACAGTTAACGTACGTAACTCGTCTATTATAAAGTACGTAACACTCATTGTTTTCGTAAGTTTTTCTGTACAGGTAACGTACGTAACCAGAGTTATCTAACGTACGTAATGCTTGAATTATTCTGACCGTTGGAAAAGCCACTAGCCGTTGCAACAAGTCGTCTCACTCAACGGATCTCTGACCAGAATATTACGTACGTAACCATGAGGTTCATAACGTACGTAATGTATTTTATCATATCTCACTGGGCCGTTTCTTCACTTTCGTTACGGCCGCTATTCGTAGCATATAACGTACGTAACGTTCATAACGTACGTAACCATCAGCATGTAACGTACGTAATCAGTTAAACTGTTCCAACGGGAATTTGAGCTCAAGAAGGCTATAAATAGCCAACTTCATAGAGATTGAAGATACACAAGCATTCTGAGCCTACTAGCATACTCAAGCAATATCAAGCAAACATTTTGAGAGATATACTTATTCTAGATTGAGATACGAGAAGATTTGTTCTATAATTTCCAATCTTCATTCTTGTAGCAAAGAGGGATCTATTGTGAAAGTCGAGTTTCTACTCGCATTTGTTTTATGTATAGGTTATCTTGTACCCATAAAAACAAGAGTGTTTTTGTGAGGTTGTTCTTGAGCCTGTAAATCAAGAAATTGTAAGAAGTTGGCACTAAACTAGAAAGTGCAATTCTAAGTTCTAAGAAAAGTCCTAGTCGATAAAACTAGGTAGGGGACGTAGGCTTCGTTAATAGCCGAACCTCTCGAACAAATTCTTGTGTTCTTTCTTTTCCGCATTCTAATTACTCCGATATTTTGCTTCCGCACAAAAAGAGTTCAATACTCTTATCCGCACTATTCAACCCCCCCTTCTAGTGACGGTACCAATCTAACAGCTTGTAGACTTGTCCCTTATTTTGTGGAGGCGCCTCTTGCTGGTTTTTCCATCGAAAGTTAGGGTGATCCCCCCATCCTGGGTTGTATGTGTTTGATTATGGATCGTTTTTCGTCCCATAAGAATTTTCGGTTCCAACCGCATTTGTGTGCGCCTCGATTTCATCAAGCAAAATTCGACAATTCTCTGTTGTATGCTCCGTGGTTTTGCAAAGGCGGCAGGGTACAAGTGGCGTGCTATTACCTACAGCAAGTTTTCTGACAAAGGAGGTTAATTCGGTCACCTTAGCCTCAATAGACGAGTCATGTACTTCCTTCACCATTTTCATGGGATTGTCACGGCAACAAAATTGTTGTGAATTGGCGGCCATGTTTGAGATGGTCTTCGCTTCTCTGTTTTCTTCTCGTTTGGTAATTTCTGGAAAATACTGCAAGTTTCTATCTCCACGTGACCTTGTAATCATGCAAAACTTAAACAAAGCGGATTAGTGCACAACTGGCAATTATTATGAATTTTTAGAACTGACACTGGGTGACCCAGTGTCGAAATTGCAGAAAGTTTTTAACCGAAAATAAGTAAAATTAATTTAACACCGTTCCCCGACAGCGGCGCCAAAATTTTGACCGCGCTGTCGTTACGCGTCAAAATTAGTTATTTTTATTTTCCTTGGCTTACTTCTACTAACTAATAGTATCGGCAAGTAAGGGTTGATCCCACGGAGAACGGTAAATCAATTATACTATTTAAGGATTAAGTACTTTTTGCAATAAAATAAAACGAAAAAAGAGGGATTTGTTTCGGATCTTAACTAAAATAATTTGTGTAAAATAAATTTAATTAAAATAAACAAAGGAAATAAAATTCGAAAATATCAATTGAGGAATAATCTAGTTCTTAGCTCCGTTATCCACCGTTTCAAATTAATTCAAGTTTCAATGCAGCGCTTATCTCTTCTCTAATCTCATGAACTCCTATTCCGAAGCCAACAACAAGCTCTATTGACTCCAATTATTTCTTAAGTTTATTCAATTAAAATAAGCTCTTTAATCGAACCTATCTATGCGGTGGATTCAAAACAAGCTCTTCAAATCTCGCTCGCTAGATGCATTAAAAACCAAAATAATGAAATAGGCAAGATATTAAGTTCATAAGCTCGATTTAAGGGATCTCGATTTTGTGTTACTCAATTGAGAAATTTCAATTTTTGCTACTTGTGAAATTTAAATTGCAACAATTACGGATTACAACTCAATTTTTAGCATAAGACATAAAACCCCTAATCTAGTTGGCCAAACCAAATCAAGAAATTATATGTCATAGTAGTGAGTTCAATAACACAAAAGTAATTCAAGAGAATTCGAGTTGAGAATACGCTACGAGATTAAAACATGAATAATTCAAATACGGTTTCAAACTTTACTAAGAACTATAATAGAAAATTAGCCGGATATGTTGACTTTAGAAAACATCAAATTAATAATAGACATAAGTAGAAAGAAATTCAAACGGTGTAGTCTTCTTCCTCGCACGTCGGTGGCGGCTCGGTTTTCTCCTTTTATTTCTGCTCCAACCGAGATGATGCTCCTCGTGTTCCAGCGTGAAGATGATGCTGATGATAATGATAATGATTTAATAATCTCAGCCCCTTCTTTTATAATACTCCATTATCTCTTAGTTTCCTTCTTTAATTAGATCTCCTTCCTTGTTATCCTTCTTGAATTTTTATTCTTTTGGAGTCTTTCCTTCCAAGTCAATTAAAATTCCTTCTCCAGCTTAGGGGTACCGATTTTATGCCTTGTGGAACTGACTGGGGCGGATTGGAGTCGTTTCTTGGGCCCCAAGTAAGATTATATTCAGAACAGGGCCGACACTGGGTCACCGAACTGGCACTGGGCTACCCAATGTCGCGCGGCAGTTTCTTCATTAAAGCCCAAATCACCTTGGCTTGGTCCGTTTGACGGCCCAAATTATTCCTTAAGCTTAAAAACTCCACCAAACACCTAAATTAAACAACAAATTGCCAAATGAAGTAAATTGCATCCAAAATATAAATAGGTAGAAAATAACTCACTTTGCCAACATAAAATTCATTAAAACCAATAATTAAAAATAATATTTGCACACTATTTTCGACCTATCAGAAACTTATAAGGTATACCAAAAATTTTAAGATATATCAAAAAAAATTCAATATACTTTACAAAGTTTGGTACACCAAAAGTTTCGGTATACCGATAATTTGTTGGTATATCAAAAATTTTCGTTATATAGCGGAAAAAATTCCATATATCGGAAATTTTCGATATATCTCGGTATACCGAAAATTTCAAAAACATATACTGTTACCGAACTAAAAATATCGGCAACAGTATCATGACGAAGAAATCGATATACCGAAAAATTCGATATTTTTGATATTTTTCGTTACAAATATTTTCGGTATTTTGATTTTTTTTTTTTCATATTATTTCCTGCCCTAGTTGGAGAAGGTAGGAGGTGCACACCCAAATGTCGTCCGTATAGACGGTTTGTTAAAAGAAAAAAACACGGCCTCAATGTCAAAAGTCTTGCGCATATGCTTGCTACAGTTTGTTGAAATGGATTTTTTTTTTTTTATACCGAGGTTCCAAGCTTACACCTAATTAGTTCTCGGGATAACATCCCGTTAAATCGCGAAATATGTATCTGGCTCTCAGGTTCTTAAATATCCTCAACTACCACGCACAAGGAGTCATCCCCCAAGTGATTGCTCCATGCTGGACCCCCCAAATCCAACTGCAGGTTCCCACCGAGATCTGCCCTCCCACACTGCCGCTTGAAGCCCTCAATATTTAATTGTTCCACCAGCGTACCCCGGAGGGCTAGACCCTAACCCTTAATCAAAAACTAAGGGATCATTGGGCCTTGAGAAATTCAATTCCAAAGTGTCGCCATTAGGAATTGAACCTCTGACCTCCAACTAAATTGAAGGTCAGGTGGCCAACTGCGCCAAGGCAGTTGGTTGTTGAAATGGATTCTTTAATTCATAGGAAAAAGGAATTTTTTTTCCACACACGCACATGAGGGGGATCGTCCTCTGTCCTGAGTACTCCCAAGAGGCTCGAGCTCACCCCCGATCTAGAGGTAAGTTTGGCAGCATGACTTGATCGTCTCATTGTCTCCCGCTTGAATTACAGGTCCGTGCTTACTGAACTCGGTCAGAATTAATGATTTCATTCCCGGACATTGCCTTATGGCTCCAGTAGTTCCAGGTGCGGACAAGGAAAAAGGAAGTTGTCTGCACGTTTCTTCATTTTCTTATGCGAAATTCCCTTTCACATTGAGGCGAACTTTCAACAATATAAATAGAGAGGTGCTTCCCCCCCTAGCCCCCTATGACACCCGCCGTCTCACCCTCCACTTTATTTTTTTTTCCTTTTCTGTTATTTGAGTTACTTTTTATTATTTTTTTTATCAATTTATTTTAATATATTTAACATTAATGTTAAATTTTTATTATTATTAAAATTAATAGTTTCTCATATTTTATATATTATTTTAAAATATATTGTTAGAAAATAAGAAAAACAAAAAATATAATATAAAATATTTAGTCCTTTGCACTTTGGTTTTGTTTTGTTTTTCTTTCTTATATTCCTTATTTATTTGTTTTTTTCTTTGAATTTTTATGTTACTTTATTATTATCAAAATTAAAAATTTCTATTATTTATTTATTCATTTATTTTTATTTATAATATTTATGATTAAAAATTACTACGACACAATATAATAAATAATAAATACGGAAAATACGATCAACATTGATAAATAAACTATTCAATTACATTATCTGGTTATCAGATCTTACCAAGATTGTATCTATTCTCCATATGGATCATTCCATTCTTTACAATTTTCACTCACATTATTCCACCAAAAATTAGAATTGGTGGTACAGGATAATCGAAGTTCAAAAAACTTGAACAAAATGATTATCATATTATTGGCAGCACCTCGTTCAAGATAAACACGATCGTAGAACTCCATATTTTGTTCAATTTCATAGTAAAGATCTGCCCGAACCTACTTCCAACCATCTTCTGAATTATACCCGACTTGTGCTGCTATCGCCCTATATCCACATTTACCATCCCCAAGAACATCAACTGTATGACTGACGTGACTCCGATATGCACTTAGCATTTTTTGAAAGATTTTGAAATGACAACTCAATTGATAGCTAAAAATAATATATATCAAGATAATAATATATAACCTGAATAATAATATATATACTATTTGTATAGATGACTATGTAAATATTTTTTTTAAATATATATAAATATATTGTTAGAAAAATTATAGTCATAATAATACGTTCACAACGAATTAAAAATAAATATAAAATAGTAAAATAATTATCGAAAAAATATTAGTAAAAAAATTGAAAAAATTCAAAATATTATTATTTATGTATATATATAGTGTGTGTGTTAAAGAGGTGGGGAGGAATAAAAATACATTTTGATCTTTTTTGTCAAGAGGGGGATTAGTAAAAACGGGGGATTAGCAGACCCCTATAAACAAGTACTAACGTGCAGTTGGTTGAAATTTGACGGGGAATGTTCTAACTTATAAGCAAAAAATTTAAAAATGTTGTAATTAATGTATTTATTAATGAATGACATTTATACCCCTGAAACCCTAGATGTGTACCTATAAATAAAGGTCTTTGATCCTCATAAGAATACACACATTATTCTTCTTCTCTTCCAATTTCTCACTTTTTCTCTCAAGTTTATAACACGTTATCAGCACGATACTCTACGAGTATTTTTTCTCTCTCCGATTTTCGAAATTAAAAAAAAAAAAAAAAAAAAAAAAAAAAAAAAAACGCGAGCAACTTTTCTGCACTGCGAGATCGCGCTAAAATCGCGATTTCCGCTTTTTTAACCGTCGGATCATCATGAAATTTTTACAGTATCTTCCTGACAAGCAGATCTACAAATTCAACGGTGGAGATCGGATTCTAAAACGTATTGCATGCATAAAAAAAAGTCTGAACATAAATAATCTTTTTTTTACATTGGTGAAAGGTATTAATTCTATTTATTCCTTCAAAAACTTTCTTGCATATGATGATTTTGAGGAAAAATATATTATATTTAGTTATTAAATTTTATATTTTTGTGTGCATCATATATAAATAATATATATGATGACCTCAAAATTTATTATCAAATCATATTCCTTTGTTCCTAGGAAGAAACACGATTCAACAATACTTAATAATCCGTAAGATTATTAAGATAAAAGATTTGTTGTAGTCCTTGAAGAAGGACAACGTTATCTCGTCATATTCTAGTTGAATATGATGTGTTCATGAAGAACACTATGAGATCTAATAATTTGTGCAATTCCTAATGAAAAATACAAAATAATATTCCTGAAGAATATTATAAGTGCTCTTGAAGAAGCAACTATTTTAGTTTAGTTATTTCGAGCCTTGATTAATTCTCGTACTATTTTTTTCCCTTTGTATATTCAATTATGGATCTTAAAATTATTGCTCCCGAAGTAGCACAATTAATTGTAATATTCTTGAAGAATATTACTATTCTAAATGAATAATTCTTATTTATACATGAATTATGTGATTGTTGGTCACTTAAGTATACTGGATACAGTTTGGAAAAATAGTTTAAACAACAAACTGTACGGAATCTAAATCTGAGTGCGTAGCGGAAGTCTTGGATACAGTAGGTTGCTATGGATACAGCAACTAATTGTATGGTGTATACTTAATATATCACAGTAATTTAAAACAGTAAAAGAAGAAGGTAAATAACACGGTAATTAAAGTGGTTCGAGGTAAACCCCTCTACGTCCACTGGTCCTCCACACAGGAGTAAAAAGTTTATTATAATTACTGCGTACACAACTACGTAATTATAAACAAACCTATCCTTGTATCGTTCACACAGATTGATACAAAGAATGTCACTTTCAACCGTTCACACAGATTGGTTAAAGCTTCCTTCTTGACTAGCTTCTTCACACACAGTTCCAAAGCTTCGTCCTTATTCGTCCCACACAGGTCAGAATAACTTGTTTAGTTCACACAGAGCTCGGTTTTTACACAGAGGTAAAAGGTAGGTAACCAGGTAAGAACAGCAGCTTTGAATATGAAGTTCTTGAGCTGATGATGGTTGTTCTTGCTGTTGAGCACTGTATATCTCTTTTGTTCTTAATTGCAGTATGCTTTGGAGATATGTTTGCTCAGATGATAACTTTGATAGCTTTGAGAGTTAGGTTACTTAGGTAACTGATCTTCAATGTCTTCATAGGATATATATAGTCTCTGAAGAAAGTATCCGTTGAGATGTATCCATTTTGAATAAGATTTCCTTCAACGGGAATATGACATGATCCGGATTTCGCGGGATTCTGAAGATCTGAAGACTGGCAGTATTTAAATACTTTATCCTTGAGTATTTAAATACTTCTTTGTTCAACGGGACTTGACTTGTGTTCCTTCTTGTCCTTTTGTGAACTGTATGGAAGATAACTGTATTTTGAGCATCGAGACAGTTTCCATACTTGGTCTTTTACAAGTCTTCTTCTTTGATCGTGAGCTTCACTTATGCTGATTCGAGGCTGGTCTTCAATACAGGATAAAGCCTTAAAGCCTCGATACAGTTTCCTTTACTGTATTTGGCATATATGTCAAAACCTCTAAATAACATTCGATACAGGGATTCGAGTATCCCGGCTGTTTCGATACAGGGTGTTTGTTTTTCCCAACAATTTCCCCCTTTTTGACAATTTGCCAAGACTAACTTACTTAACTCTTCGAGTCTTCTTGATGATGCCAAAACCTTCTTTATGAAGCATTCTTCTTTGATGACTTCTGGCAGATTTCTTGGTCTTTCGTCAAAAGGTCTGACTTAGTGACTTAGTCTACAATAATGAACTGCTCGCAGGCACGTTCGATACAGTTTGAGATTTATTACAACTTAAGCCTATGATTGGCGCGCAGGCACAATCTTACAATGAATTCTAAGTATACAATCAAATTTTGAACTGTTCGTAGACTAGTTCGCATGACTTATTTTTCAATCAAGTTTATCTAACTTGAGATTCCTATCAAACAATTTTAAGTAATCATACATTAACACAGTAGATTACGAGTTGTAATCTTTCAAGACAAACAAACTATTTTATTGATATTCAAAATGATTGAGTACAAAGTTTGCTGTTTCGAATAGAAATTACAAAAAAATAAAAATAATATACATAAATTTCGGCTCTTTATCTATAATCCGCATGCCTCCATGGTCTTTTTCCTTGTTCATTCTCGGTGCCACGCCACCAGTTTTGAAGAGAATCATTGCCTCGATCCTGGTAAATCGCTCTTCCTTCATATGAACGATCAAAGGCAAGTATCCAATCCTCTGGATGGGTGACCCGATCTCCTCTTCTATGTTTTGATTTCATTTCGATTTGGAGAGGGAGTTTACCTTCTTCGAGCATCTTTGAAAACTTATCTGCCGCTTCCGCCAATGTTTTTATAATTTTTGAAGATGGCGGATTCCCTCATGAGTCTGACAAAATATCTCATCAGTTCATTCTTCCTCCAGTGCTTCACTTCGTCGGCAGTTGGGTTGCGGTTGGTCGACAGACGTATTTCCGAAGGTCTTTGGATAAGATTTTGCCAAGGGACATTTGGGTCATGGAATTCTGGTCTGGAGCATGAAATTCTAAAGCTTTGGGATTGAGGTGCTAGCTTGTTCAATTCGGCAGCGATACTGCTCTGAGCAGCCTCAAATTCCCTTTCCTGTTGCAGTCTTATTCTCCTTGCAGCTTCTCGAGCCTCTTCCCCCTTTTTGGCTTCATCAAGACTTTGCAGGATTTCAAGAGCGGCGTCCTGTTTGGTCTCGATGCTGGTTATTCTTTCAACAAGGGAGGAAAGAGTCTGCGACATTTCTTGAATGCATTTGTCGTGCGCACGCAGCTGAGAGCTGTTCTCAATCATTGCACAGGCGGTCTTGGCTTCATCAATCCTTGTCTTTGTAGCTTCCTCCTTCAGCAGTTGCTCTTGTTTATCTTCCATGATCTTCAAGGCTTGCTTGAACACTTCTGGCAAAAGGATGAATGCGTCGACAACTCGAGATACTTCGTGTTGAAGAGTGGTCATTTCTTCTACGGCAGAGGTGTGTATCCAATTCAGTGCCTTTTCAACGGAAGATAGAGCGTTATCGCATCTCGATAAATACAGTCTGAAGGCCAAGAGCTCGCAGGCGCTCTTTACGTGCAGCAGAGATAGGAGAGTCAGTCTGGGCGAAGTCTGCAGCGCCGTTCAACCTTCTTACATTTACGGATGGACGTGAAGTAAGTTGGACATCCTCAGGTTCGGTACCGTCCTCGGATTCCATTGTTGAAGGGGCGGGAGCAGCTTCCTGTGGTTCGGCGACAGTTGGTGGAGAAGCTTCCTGTTGCGAAGACTCTTCAGCAATCATGGATGCAGGAGGGACTGAATCCTCCTGTTGGCTTGCAGGAATAGCTTCTTCGGTCGCAGCAGGCTCGGGTGCCTGTTCCAAAATTTCTTGAAGTTCCTCGACTAGAGGGACTGATTCCTCTTGGTCGGGAATGTTCTCGGGCTGTGGCGAAGGGGGATTGGCTTGGGTAGAAGGCCCTTCGTCATTTCTGGGTGGAGAGGCGTCTCGAGCTTCAGCCTCTTCACGACTCATTCTCAGACCTGCTTGTAAAGCGTCGTCGTCGTCGTTTGAGTCATGATCGTCGTCATCTTTTGGATTAATGGGAGAATCCTCTGACTTCTTCTTTCCTTTCCTCCTGGCGTCAGATTTGTGCAGTAGGTGGCTTTCAATTAGATCCTTGCAAGAGGCGTTGTCCCATCGGGCGGTGGCCTCAATTTCATTGAGTCTGTTACTTCGGAGACGAATCTCTTCGTGGCTCCATTCGCTCCAGCTTGTACAAAGGTATCGTACGGAGCTAGCCTATAGCCTTTCCATTGCAGAATCTTTCGACGCGTGTTCAATTTGAACCGAAAGAAGTGTTTGATTTATGATCGAGTCGGGAGGGACTTTGAATAACGCCTGAGACGCTGTTGAGGGATTCCCTGCAGATATGGGATCCTCAGACGGAAGATGGACTCTTGCAGGGATGGTGCCTCAAGGAAATTGGATCCCGTACGGGTGTGGGATCCCGCAGAGGACAAGTAGCTTTTGCTCCGAATGGGCGGCCACTCGCTAAAGTCTTGAGCGTTGCGTATGTCTCTATATCCGTCGAGCCGCCAAAGGCTCGGATCTACCGTCCGATGCAAGAGAGACACCTCTTCCACAGGGGTTGGGCCCCGGGGTTCTTCATCAGTGGGTTGCGCCACGGGCGAGACATCCTTGGAGTGCTTGGCTTTGATTTTTGAGAGCCTCCGAGTCTCTTCTTGGACTTCTCACCACAGAGTGTTTCTTGCCGTGAGATCGCTTTCGCTTCTTTGAAGATTCCATTTCTGGGACCTTCACGGTTTCATCTCTTGGGTTGGCAGAAATAGGCATGTGCATGGTTCTCGGGTGGTTGCAATGCATGGTGCTCTGGTTATACGCAGTGGGTTTGACACCTCCTAAGTATATCCTCGAGCTATTTTTCTTTGCATCGGCGGATCGTCGATCCGCACTTCGTCAGGATGTAGTTCAGCATTAAACCAAAGGATTTCTTTTGGGTGGCAGGTTTGCACACCTCTTCTTGAAGACGTTTTAGAATGATTTGGCACCAATTGACCTTTTCAAAGGTCAAAATAGCTACCATCATCCTGAACCTTAAGTTCGTGCACATCTCGAACGCACCGGTTCGGTTTTCAATGATCCTGGAGCAAAAGTCATGAAGATAGACAAAATGAAGAAGAAAATTTTTCTTGTGACAAGTAGTTGTCACCATATCAACCACTTTGACCCCGTAAATAGTCCATAAAACTTAGTAATAAGCTCTTGAGACCCGAACGCCTCAAGTTGGTCCATGGTCGTGCCATCGGCGGCACTGTAGATTCTCTCGGAGTAGATCGCGATTGATGCGATTTCCACTCCTGGATCAAGCAGTTGATGTCGCAACATGACCTCCTGGGCCAAGGATGCAAAACGGACGGCGGCGTTGAGGTAGAATTCCTCAACCAGATGGGCGTCGTATTTGTCGGCGGTCTTGCTCCCGGCGATAGAGACCTTGTTGTTCAAGACGAGTAATGATATACTCCATCGGTTACGAGTCGTTGGTTTCCGAGAGAATACGCTCGATGATGACAGGTTTGGAGAAGATCCGGCCATCAATGATGTTGGAGGATTTCTTCAGAACAGGGGAAGAATATTGACTAGCCATTGATGTTTTCTTAAAACAAAGGTGGAAGAAAACAGTCGAAATTCACAGTGAATATGCAGAAAAAATATGTAAGTTGTTTGCTTGAGAACTCTTGTACTTGCAGAAAGCGTAAAGAGTCTCTAATGGCAGATACAGTCCTTTTATACTTGGGCGGCGAAATAGGGTTTTGCAGAGTACGAATGGTCAGATTTTAAGGGATGGGAACCGGTTTTGAAATCAACGGTCAAGATGGATTGAGTGTAACTGGTATGCTAATCCATTAAAAGGTTTTAAAATACAGCGGGTCCCACTTCTGACATAGGTTGATACCCTAAATGCCTAAAACGGCGGTTTAAAAATAATAAACAATTTAAAAACATCGCGGCTTTTGAGATTCAGTTGTCCAGATGTCGTGTAAGGCATTTAATGAACATGACGTTTGACATAAAAACAGGGCACGTGGATAAAAATTATTTTAAAAGGAAATAATATTATATTATATACTGAATCGAAATCCTATAGCATGTGCTGTTCTCCGCCGATACGCTTCCCCTTAAAAAGGTACTAATAGGTTTTGAATTCCATACGGCAATATTTGGATTAATGCCGTATTCATGGGTCCTACAAGATTCCCCTTAATTATTGCACACACCACCGTAGGATTCATATGCCTTCGTCGCCACAAGATCGTATTGATGATTCCGAGTGTACAGATAATTAATGTTGATATCGTATTCACGAATCTTACAAAGATTCCCCCTCAATTGTTGAGTAAAAACAAGAAATTACTTACAGGAGTCCGGGCTGTAGTATTCCCAATTCTTGTCTGAGCATGTTGAATCTTGCTGTGTCGAGAGGCTTGGTGAAGATGTCGGCCAGCTGAACGTCTGTATGGACTTTTTCCAGGCGAACATCCTTGTACTCGACATGATTCCTGATAAAATGATGCTTCATGTTGATATGCTTAGTGCGCGAGTGCAGGACAGGATTGTGCGTGATTGCGATTGCACTCGTGCTATCACACATGATTGGAGTCTCTCTAGCATCGATTCCATAATCTGACAGTTGTTGCTGCATCCAAAGGATCTGCATACAGCAGCTACCAGCAGCATAGTACTCTGATTCAGCCGTGGAAAGAGAGTTAGCCAATTGCTTCTTACTGAACCAAGAAACGAGTCTAGGTCCGAGAAAGTGACAAGTTCCACTTGTACTCTTCCTATCTAGCTTGCAACCTCCGAGATCCGAGTCGCTGTATACAACTAAATCGAATCCGCCTTCCTTAGGATACCACACCCCGCATCGACTGCCTTTAATGTACTTCAGATTCGCTTAGTGTATTGAAGTGTGATTCCTTAGGTGCAACTTGGTATCTCGCACACACTCCAACAAAGAAATCGATATCGGGCTCGCTAGCCGTTAGGTACAGGAGCGAACCAATGAGCTTTCAGAGAGTGATTGGTCAAACGGCTTTCCGGCTTCATCAAGACTAATTTGCACGGAAGTGCTCATGGGGTTGGCGAGGATTTGGAATTGTTCATTCCAAATTTGTTGAGAAGCTCCTTGCCGTATTTCTCTGGTTGATGAATATACCGTAGGCAAATCGCTTTACTCGCAAACCTAGGAAATAACTAAGTTCCCCATCATACTCATTTCAAATTTGCTTTGCATGAGATGTGAGAACCTTTGACATAGAGCAAGGTTAGTTGAACCAAAAATAATATCATCGACATAGATTTGTACCATTAGAAGGTCATCACCTTCCTGTATCTTGAACAAGGTTTTGTCCACAACACCTTTCTCAAATCCGTTGTTGGTGAGATATTGGGACAGGGTTTCGTACTGTGCTCTAGGGGCTTGTTTAAGTCCGTAGCCGCTTTCCTTAGCCTGTAAACTAGATCGATACCGTCTGTGTTGGCAAACCCTGGTGGTTGTTCAACATAAACTTCTTCTGCAAGTTCTCCATTCAGGAAAGCACTCTTGACGTCCATTTGGTATACGATAAAACTCTTATGGGCGGCAAAGGCTAAAAATATCCTAATGGCTTCTAGTCTCGCTACAGGGGCGAATGTTTCATCATAGTCGATTCCTTCTTCCTGACAATAGCCTTGTGCTACTAGTCTGGATTTGTTCCTTATGATAAGTCCATTTCGATCTTTTTTGTTTTGAAATACCCATTTGGCTCCTATAACCGATTGGTGTGTCGGTCTGGGTACAAGATACCATACATTGTTTCTTTCGAAACCGTTAAGCTCTTCTTCCATAGA
Organism: Orobanche coerulescens; assembly: GCA_033398695.1. Classification (NCBI taxonomy): domain Eukaryota; kingdom Viridiplantae; phylum Streptophyta; class Magnoliopsida; order Lamiales; family Orobanchaceae; genus Orobanche; species Orobanche coerulescens. The sequence goes on along the minus strand of CM065816.1, from coordinate 109,380,191 downwards.
TGTTATCCAATGAGAGTTTTTAAGAGTGTCTATGGTCGAAACAGATTCGGACTGGGCTAAGAATACAGCGATAGTGCACATATTGAGTCTGCTAAGTTCGGATTGAGATTTCCATTCAGGAAATTGTGAAACTTCAGCATTAGATTCTTCTTGTGCACAAAGTACATTTCCTTGTGTACTCTGTATTCTCCTACGAGTAGAAACACCGGCATTAATGTTTCCAATGATCAGCTCTTGCGGGTGATCTCTCAACCATCTTCGGTCGGGTTCTAATTCAGATCCCGCATCAGACGAAAGTTTCAGGTACGGCCTTGACAAATACGCCTTCATCCACATCGATTTTTACACTGCGGGTTGATTTCTAAATCAACTACAGTTCTATGGGTGTAGGTGGATCCAAGATAGATAGATGGTGAATGTCCCGAGTGATATCATCTACTCCTGTAGGGTCATGGTGTGGTTCGTCGAACACTACATGAACCGATTCCTCGATCGTCGCCTTCCTTTTATTGAAGATTCCGAAAGCTTTGCCGACGGAGGAGCATCCTACGAATATTCCTTCATCCGATTTTTCATCAAAGGTTCTAAGTTGGTCCTTCCCATTGTTCAATACATAACACCCGCATCCAAAATGTGAAAATACGAAACTAATGGAGTTTTGTTATTCCATACCTCATAAGTCGTTTTGTTGTGGTGCTTGTTGACGATACAACGGTTTTGAGTGTAGCACGCCGTATTGGTTGCTTCGCCTTAAACGCTGTGGAAATTTGCTTGCGGCAATCATTGTCCTTGTTGCTTCTTTCAACGCCCTATTCTTTCGCTCGGCAACACCATTTTGTTGAGGTGTACGGGCAATGAGTATTCGTCTTGTATTCCATTCTCCAACAAGATTGCTCTATAAAGCGGTTAGTAAATTCAGTACTGTCGGAACGAATGCACACGATACTCGATGCTTTTTCATTTTGCAACTTTCTCAGAGCTCGGGCACTTTGATGTTGTTTCCTTCTTCTTGCTAAGAAAGATCGTCCCAAGTATACTGGAATAATCATCAACAACAACCATGCAATATTTCTTACCTCCCAAACTTACTGGATCTACAGACCGTATAGATCCATGTGTAGCATTTCCAACACTCTTTGGGTTGAAAGGTAGGATTTGCTTTTGTGGTTGACTTGATTTGCTTGCCTTTCTCGCATGGTCCGCAGACGCCGTCCTTCTTGAATGACACATCCGGAAAACCTCTAACCATACCCCGTCTTGAAAGCTTGTTGATAGTCTTGAAGTTGACGTGAGACATCCTCTTGTGCCATAGCCACTAAGATCCGCAGTGCCTTTGGCAACAAAACATGGAATTGAGGAGCTCATAGGCTTCCAACAAGAATGTACATATTACTCGATCCGCTCTCGTAAGCACAACTTCCTTGGTTTGGGTGTTCTTGACTCTACAGCCGATCTATATAGAACTTCACCGAGAACTGTTTATCACGTAATCGGCTAATACTAAGTAGATTATACTGTAAGCCTTCAACATATGCAACATCGGTGACCTTGAATTTCCCGACAAGTAGGTTTCCTTTCCTCTTGTTCTTCCTTTAGACTTATCACCGAAGCGAACTTTTGGACCACGACCTTCCACAAAATCGATAGCTTGCTCCTATCTCCGGTCATGTGACGAGCATCCACTATCAAAGTACTGTATCCTCCTCTAGAATGTCCTGTAACAAAGAAATTAGGTAGATTTAGGTCCCCTTTGATTTTTGGGTCCATATATGTTAGTTCCTTTAGGTACCCAAACTTTCCGACAAAGAATCGTTTATTGTAGGATGTACTGGTACAAGATTGCGATATCTACGGGGCATATCCGTAGTTGTTATAATCATGATAATTACTATGCATGTAAAATTGTGGTTATTATTATTATTCCAAGACGAGTGCCGTAGGAGGTGGAGCCATTTTCCTAGGCCTAACAGCCTTGTCTTCTCGGGTCTCGGTTGGATTCCCAATGCCGTTGTTGATACCGAATCGGCATCTCGTCTTGAGGGATAACGGGCTCCTGTATCCAATACCTAGGCGCACTGCATCGAGGGTACCGCTGCGGGCCTTTGGTGGTTGGATACCGCCTTCTTTCTCGAATGATCGGCTTTGATGATATGCTTGTGGAGCATGTCAGATTACGCCTTCGAGTGGTCCGTTGGTTCCACTGTCTCGAATAGTAGAGTTGTGGGGGCGGAATTGCAGCCTTTGGTTTTCTCGGTACAGCAGGTTCCTTTATGGGACTAGGAGTATCTTCCGATTCTGGAATGTGTTCCACACTCTTGACAAACACAGTACTAGTTTTTCCTTTGTTCGAACATGAGCTGTATCCTAAGCCACTTTTATCATGAGCATGTTGCCCAGTGCTTAGAATTTCTTCCATTCTTTTGGACGATTTTTCAAAAGACTTCGTAATGGTCTCAAGTTCAGTTTCTCGCTTCTCGAGAGTTGTGATTTTGGTTTGTAGTAGAACCAAATCATTTGTCTTGCTCTCATTGTGGGTTTTAACCTCATTTAGTTCATGAGCAAGTTGATGATTGCTCTCCATGAGTTTTTCAAAATCGACTTTGCTGGTTTCACAATCAAGAGACATATTTTCATAATTTATTTTCAGAAGTCATTTTCATCTTTCACTCTAGATTTGTTAATCAAGTCGTATATTCTCGCTTTTAGAGTCTTATGGGCCTTTTGAATGTTTTTAAACTCATTCATCATATTTTCAAAGTATGAGATGCATTAGATGGAATAGCCGAGGTTGAACTTACCTCATCGTATTGTCTTCACCTTCGGAACATCTTTGGCCATAAAGCACATGTATGCTTTATCATCGAACTCATCGTCGATGAATCACTTTCTGACCACCGAAGACATTCTCTGATTCGATGGTGTGGGGGAGGCTTCTGATTCTCCAATCATGGCCTTGAGCTTGTCTTTCCAAGCACGTCTTCTTTCATCTCTCTCTTGTTGCTCGGCCTCAGGCAATCTTTGGACTTTGGGATGAGGACATTTGTTTGCATAATGGCCTGGTTTCCTGCAGTTATAGCACGAGTTAGCATCACCGCAGATGATGTTTCGTGATTTACCTTGTTTGTGTTTGGGCTGTAGGGAGTCTTTCCAGACTTTTTGATGAAATTTTTGACTTTATGCATTAGAAGCGCCATTTCATCTTGGGAGAGGATGTCGTCACATCACAAGATTCTTGTGACTAAGCTTCGACGAGCTAGGCATGTCGTGTCGATTGCTCGATACAAAGAATGAGAGTCGTGACCTTTGAAGGAGATTCTTCACCTTTCTCTTCTCACAATGTCATACTCAAAAGCTTTAAGGTCGAGAAGAGATCAAAAGTGGATATTTCATTAAGATTACAGGATACACGCATAGTCGTGGTCTTAATGTCCCATCGGCCGGGAGAGATCTCAAAATTTTTAAGTTCTTCTCCTTTTGGGTGTAAATCTTGCCCAACGCTTCAAGTTCACCAACAATACCAGAAACTGAGGTCAAGTTCCTCAAGTGTTTCCGTTGGTTTCATTTCAAAATATTCAAATTCTTTGAGTAAGTTTTGAAATCTTGTTTTCTTTTGAGAGCTCGGCCTCACAAATTAACTTGAGTTTATCCTGCATTTCTTTGGGTCGCTTTGCAGCCTCTTTACCTTTGAGAACGTGCCTTTGTCAAGAGTGACAAATAACGCGTTCTTAGCCACGTTGTCGAGATTGGCACGCTTCCTTTCATCATTGTCCATTGCTCGCGTTCTTTCTCGAGCATTTCAAAGATGGGCTTGGCCCTCAATCCTTCTTGTGGATTGACCTTCATGATCTTGATCGGACCATCTGTATAACAAAAATCATCTCTTCGTGCATTGCCGCAAGATGAGCATCCATTATAATTCTCCAGTCGACAAATTCGTTAATAGAGAACATAGGGACTTTGTTAATCATAGAAGTATCCATACTGATAATATAGGAATGAAAGAGACTGTTTTGAAAATAAGTGATTTGAATCTGATTCGGTTAAAAAGAAATACGACTGATTCTTTTTAGAATCAACCTCTCCGATACCACTTGTTGGTCACTTAAGTATACTGGATACAGTTTGGAAAAATAGTTTAAACAACAAACTGTACGGAATCTAAATCTGAGTGCGTAGCGGAAGTCTTGGATACAGTAGGTTGCTATGGATACAGCAACTAATTGTATGGTGTATACTTAATATATCACAGTAATTTAAAATAGTAAAAGCAGAAGGTAAATAACACGGTAATTAAAGTGGTTCGAGGTAAACCCCTCTACGTCCACTGGTCCTCCACACAGGAGTAAAAAGTTTATTATAATTACTGCGTACACAACTACGTAATTATAAACAAACCTATCCTTGTATCGTTCACACAGATTGATACAAAGAATGTCACTTTCAACCGTTCACACAGATTGGTTAAAGCTTCCTTCTTGACTAGCTTCTTCACACACAGTTCCAAAGCTTCGTCCTTATTCATCCCACACAGGTCAGAATAACTTGTTGAGTTCACACAGAGCTCGGTTTTTACACAGAGGTAAAAGGTAGGTAACCAGGTAAGAACAGCAGCTTTGAATATGAAGTTCTTGAGCTGATGATGGCTGTTCTTGCTGTTGAGCACTGTATATCTCTTTTGTTCTTAATTGTAGTATGCTTTGGAGATATGTTTTCTCAGATGATAACTTTGATAGCTTTGAGAGTTAGGTTACTTAGGTAACTGATCTTCAATGTCTTCATAGGATATATATAGTCTCTGAAGAAAGTATCCGTTGAGATGTATCCGTTTTGAATAAGATTTCCTTCAACGGGAATATGACATGATCCGGATTTCGCGGGATTCTGAAGATCTGAAGACTGACAGTATTTAAATACTTTATCCTTGAGTATTTAAATACTTCTTTGTTCAACGGGACTTGACTTGTGTTCCTTCTTGTCCTTTTGTGAACTGTATGGAAGATAACTGTATTTTGAGCATCGAGACAGTTTCCATACTTGGTCTTTTACAAGTCTTCTTGCTGTACTGACGATCTTCACTTATGCTGATTCGAGGCAGGTCTTCGATACAGGATAAAGCCTTAAAGCCTCGATACAGTTTCCTTTACTGTATTTGGCATATATGTCAAAACTGTAATACCCGGTTGTAATTCATTCATTTTCATTCAGTAATTATCAGTCAGTAATTGTCACTCAGTGTATTTTCACTCAATTATAATCATTCATCAATCATGTTCATTCACCGTGTTCACCGTTCGTATAAACTTCGAGTTGAGTATCGTTATTGTTCATCGTTTCAACTTTCCTCATATGAGTTCGACTTCGTTAGATCACCATTAATTTTTGGTAACTCCAAAAATTCTAAATCTTTGCAATATTATAGAGCATCGAGTTAGCTTTCCAATGGTTCAAACGGTGAGTCAATCGGAGTCCGGACGAGAGAGTTATGGTCGCTTTGCTTTTGGCCGATCACCGCCGACCGAACTCGGCCGTGTCGTCCGACACGGCTGCGTGCCGTACTCGTCCGGAAAATGCAGAGTTTACGCCGACCAGGCTCGACCGTGTCGCCCGACACGGCCCGCTGCATTTCTTCCGGATAAGCTCGAACATCGCTGACACGCCCACCGTGTCCCGTGACACGGCCGAGTCATGCCGAGTCATTGCGGGTCGCTGCAGTAGCCTCAGCTGCGACCGTGTCAATCCGGACACGGCCGAGTCACCGGCCGGGTTATCGGCCGCCGTGCGACACGACCGTGCCGATCGGGCACGCCGTGTCGGCAGCGACCAACCCCTATAAATTCATTTTTTCATCATTTCAGCCCATTTTACGCATTTTCTTCACCTTCAACCGAGAGTTAAGGCTTGAGGGAGGGTTTTTCCTTCACAATTCATTTGGGTGTTTGATTTTCTTCATCTCCTTTCGATCGTGAAGCCGGATAATCAATCTAACGCGTATTCTTGATCAAGCACTTGGATCATCAAGAGGTAATTCCTTCAACACTTTGGACTTCGATTTTGTGTTGAAATAGGATGTTTTGGACGTTATAATCATGATATATGAAGGGATATGTATATGATTATGAGTTTGTATAAGGATTCATTGGATTATTGAGGGATTATTCAAGAACACTTTGGAAATCGAGTTGGAATTGGGGATTTTCAACTAATTGTTGTTATAATCACGTTTTCGGATAATCATAACGGATTATTGATCGTATTGGAGATGTTTTGTTGATTTGAAACACTTCTTGGGGATTTGAAGTTGATATTATTGAGGTTTAGTTGTATACAATCAAAGTTGGCCTCAAAGTGTTCGATATAATGCCCCGATGAACTTGGTTTAATCGTATCGACGTCTTGAGTTCGTTTTATTCGTGTTTAATTCGTTATTAATCGGATTGTTGGTAATTGTAATGAATTAAGGTTGTTCGAGCGACCGGTATCTTGGTTAGGGCGTTGTTCGTGGACGGACATTCTTCATTGTTGTTGTGTAAGTTAAATCTTACTCGGTTAAAAGGATACTCATTCCTTTCGTTGTTGATTGTTCATAATCATAATTCATTCATCATAATTATAATCATTTTGAGATTTGTAATTGTCGAATAATAATTTCATTCACGAGGAGCAGCGGTTCCAAATCATTTCATTGGATTATCAATCACGCTACTATTACTTTCATAACGGTGAGTCATTTTATCCTTGTCTAATTAATTATTCATTGACGCTCATTATGGTCATTCTCGCTCATGTGACCTTCGGGTTCATATTGCGTGGCGGGTGTGTCTGTGTGGAATTTTTAGTCGGGCACACGATGGTTATTGTATTGGGTTCACCGATACATTAGACCGCACACGAGTCATATTGTCTCGTGAGACTAATTAGGTACACGGACGGGTGTTGTACACTTGCACAGAACATTACGGGCGTACTATGGTACTCCTCTTCAGCGTAATTCATAAAAAATAATATATCATAAAATCAGTTAATTCATGATTGTGTAATTTCAACCCTTGAGGATTGTTGTTCTGTGTAACTGACCCCGTTGGGGGATTTTGTTTTCAGGTCACGGCAAGGCAAAGGCATGGGAAGAGCATGTTGACGGCGACGAGTCCCAGTGATACTAGTAGGGGGCCCCAATCATTTCGTTTGTTTGATCGATTTGATCATTTGATCATTTGTATTTTCATTGCAAAATTCCGTTTGAAATGTTTATTTATTCAGGGTGGTGTATTTTATCTTCACATAAAATACACTAGTATTCGGTATTGTCCTGGTGTGATGTACTTAAACTCCTCATCGGAGTATTTGGTAATATAATGTGGTTCGGTACTACATTTATCTTGTGTAATTTATTCATTTTCATTTGCCTGGTGGGTCCCAGTCGGGGATCTACGGCACTGTAATATCCGCCTAGTTTGGGGTGTTACAGAGTTGGTATCAGAGAGTGGTTTTGAATACTACCCTCCAAGTCATGTCTCGTTTGAAATCATCGTCATCGGACTAGTATCATTGGACTTTCGCGTCACGTGTGACCTGTGCAAATGCCGAGCCAATCAGACCAAGAACTGTAAGATTTCTAATGCCATGGTATAATTTCTGGCATTAATCATTCATTCATAATTCATCAGTTAACAATCCTCAATCGTCATTGTCACTTTGATCAGAACGGTCATGTTGACTCATTAATCACTCAATTCATTTCATTATTCAGTTGTTGATTTGAAAGATCAAATCATTAATCTTGTTAACTCATTCAAGATAATCATTTCAGTAACTTCATCAGATAATCATGTCACGTCAGTTAATCATTCATGTAATCGCTGTATTGGAGCGTGTATGCGCATTTTCATCATTTCATAATATAATCATAACATGATATTCATGCGGGAAATATAATCATCATGTGACTTTCCTACTTCAGTATGGAAAGAGCTGGCAGAGGACGAGGAGGACGAGGCCGTGGAGCGGGCGGAATCCCGAGAACTCGTGCGAATACACGTGCAAATGCGAGAAATAATGCTAATTCATCTAGTAGCGACGCTGCTACTCATTCACACAGGACGTGATCATTCTCTATCGTGAGTCGTACTAGGGACACCGCTCGCCGAAGGTGTTCGGATCGATCCACTCGCCTTTATGCAGGGCATGATGGCCCAGATGACTCAGATGACACAACTAATGGAGACGATGCATAACTCCACTACTCAAAATCAACAGGCTCCTCCGCCGCCACCTCCGAGGCAAGAGAGGAATGTGAGCAATATCATCGGCGACATCTCTCGCCAGAGGCCACCGACTTTCGAGGGCTCGCCCGAGCCGGCAGATATTATTCATTGGCTCGAACATTTCGAGAAGTTGTTTGCTATGGTGGAGTGTCCGGAAGGACACAAAGTTTCTGTTGCAGCTTACTACCTGGGTAAGAGCGCACATTCTTGGTGGTTATCGTTGAAGCCCACCGAAGGATCTTGTACTTGGGATCAGTTCAAGACTCTCATGATGGAGAGGTACTATCCGGCCCCACTCAGGGAGGCCAAGTTGTCGGAATTACTCACTCCCGACCTTTCGGCGGATAATGATGTTCTCGCCATTGCCGAAAAATTTCAGGAACTTCTTCCGTTCGCCTCATCTATCATTCACTCAGAAGCGGACAAGATCAAGTATTTCAAAGAAGAGGTCAAACCCCGTATGAGACTTGATTACTTAATCATAATTGCACCTCGTTGGCGAATTCATCGAGAAAGCTCTCACCTATGAGCTTCGCTAAAGAGATTGCTAAGCGGCAACCTTCGTCGCTAGCAAGAAATCGAAGAATCGAAATCACCAAGGCGGTCGACAACTTTCAAGAAACCCCGTGCGGGCTCCGCTTTTACGAACGACCTCTGTGTCGTCTAAACCCGCGGAATCACGGTCTCGAGCGGCCGTTCGGCCATCACCGTTATAACTGTGGGGAACTTGGTCACCTCGGTACCAAGTGTCCGAGACAGACGATCACGTGTCATAATTGTGGGATTGCCGGGCATAAGGCCCGTTTTTGCCGTAGGGACTCCAAACCTACTCAGGCGTCATCTCAGGCCCCCAAACAGTCCACTGCTCAGAATCAGGCCACTCAATCAGCGTCGTTTAAAGCAGCGGGAGCGACTAAAGGTGGAGCCTATAGTCGTGACGAGGCGTCGGTCTGGGACTAGCAAATCCGGATTTATGAGATGAAGAAGACCGATGATCCCGAGGCCCAAATGATCTCGGGTACACTCGATATTCTATCTCAACCTGTGTGTACCCTTTTTGATACCGGTGCATCGCATTCATTCATTTCCGAATCATGTTTGAGTAGACTACGTGCGGGTAGTGCTACTAGTTGTGAGCCTTATGTCATTGGTCTACCCGATGGTAGACGAATCATCGAAATCGTGAGATTCGTGGATTGTCCTATTCAGCCATGGTCGTGTATGGCGGCGAACCTTATCGTCGTAGATTTGCCGAGAGACGACGTCATCTTGGGTATTGATTGGATGGATCGTCATGATGCCATCATTAGTGTCCGTAAGCGTATGATTACTATCATTTCGACGATGGGGTTGAATGTGTATTTCAGGAGGTAATCCCTACTGCTCGTAAGGTCATTAATTTGATGAAAGCAAAGGCGATTACTCATCGAGGATGTGTCGGTTATTGGTGCTATATGACCAAAGCGAGGAATCATCAATAATGTTGTCGGATATTCCGGTAGTAAGGGAATATGCCGATGTATTTCCAGACGAGTTACAGTTTGCCTCCAGAGAGATGTGGAATTCACGATTGAGTTGGAGCACAGTACGTCCCGATATCGAAGGCACCGTGCCCGAATGGCCCCGACCGAAATGCGAGAGTTGAAGAGTCAACTTGAGGAATTGTTCGAGAAAGGTTATATCCGACCGAGTGCGTCCCGTGGGAGCACTAAGTCTTTGCCAAAAGAAGGATGGTTCTTTTCGCTTGTGTATCGATTATCGGGAGTTGAATAAGGTGACAATCAAGAATAAGTATCCTTTACCCGTATCGATGACCTTTTGGATCAACTTCGAGGAGCTTCAGATTTTCCAAGATCGACTTAAGATCTGGATATCATCGATGGATTCGAGAGTCGGATATCGCTAGACGGCGTTTCGAACACGTTATGGTCATTATGAGTTTGTGGTTATGCCGTTCGGATTGACTAATGCACTGCGGTATTCATGGAGTTAATGAATCGGGTCTTCATCGACTTTACGGATCGGTTTGTTGTTGTCTTCATCGATGACATTTTGATTTATTCTCGTGACCGAGAGGAACACGAGTTTCACCTTCATCAAGTGCTCGACGTGTTGAGACGAGAACAACTTTATGGGAAGTTTTCCAAATGTGAGTTCCGGATGTCCGAAGTGACGCTTCTCGGACATGTAATTTCATCGAGATGGAGTGCGTGTTGATCCTCGAAGACGGAGGCTATCCAATTGGTTACCTCCGAAGAATGTTAAGGAAATCCAAGCTTTCTCGGATTAGCCGGTTATTATCGGAGGTTTGTGGAAGGATTTTCCAAAATTGCTCAACCATTGACGAACCTTTTGCGGAAGGATAAGAAATACACGTGGTCCGACGCGTGTCGTGAGTTTTGAAGAACTCAAGAGCCGGTTAATGTCAAGACTGTACTTTCCTTGCCGCAGGGGACGGAGGGATTTGTGGTTTATAGTGATGCGTCGGACGGGGTCTCGGATGCGTACTCATGCGTAACGGGAAGGTTATTGCCTATGCTTCACGGCGATTGAGACCTTACGAGGTTAATTATCCGACACACGACCTTGAGCTAGCACCGTGGTGTTCGCTTTGAAGATTTGGCGTCATTACCTTTATGGCGTCACTTGTCGATATTCACCGATCATAAAAGTTTAAAGTATATATTTACTCGAAGGAATTAAATATGCGACGAGGCGGTGGTTAGAACTAATCAAGGATTATGATATTGAGATCCTTTACCACCGGGCAAGGCGAACGTTGTCGCCGACGCCTTGAGTCGTAAGTCCATTCAGGAGCAGATGCTTGCTCGTTTAACAATTCGAAGGAGCTCCAACAGAATTCCTTAGACCCGAGATCGAGGTCCGGCTTCAACGAGTTCAGTGACACTTTGTATGTTAGAGATTTCATCATCTCTTGAGGATGCAATCGGGAGAATCGTGGTTCGGACCCGGCATTGTTGCGCATTCGTGAGGATGTGGCTCGGGAGAGCCCTCGGATTCGTGGTCCACGAGGATGGACTTTTGAGGTTTAAGAACCGGTTGTGCGTGCGCGAATGATGAGTTGAAAAACTCGATTTTGAGAGAAGCTCATGCTACCCCTTATTCTGTTCATCCGGGGTCTAGCAAGATGTATAAGGACTTGAAACAAAATTACCGGTGGAGTAATATGAAGCGAGAAGTCGCGGAATTTGTTTCGAGATGCTTAACTTGCCAACAAGTCAAGATTGAACATCGGCCGGCGGGTATGTGAAACCTCTCCTATTCCGCAGTGGAAGTGGGAAGACATTTCTATGGATTTCATCACGAGTTTGCCGACGAGTCGTCGTGGCATGAATACGATCCGGGTGATTGTGGACCGTTTAACTAAATCAGCTCATTTCCTTGAGATCAAGGATACGTGGGGTCCCGAGAGAGGCCCGATTATTCATCAAGGAGATAGTAAGACCGCACGGTACTCCTAAGAGTATCGTTTCCGATCGTGACGGACGATTTGTATCTCATTTTTGGAAATCGATTCACCGTGCTATGGGAACTCGGCTCAATCTCGCATCGCCTTTCATCCTCGGTCACGGACAATCGGAGAGGACTATACAGACATTAGAGGACATGTTGAGGGCATGCGTCCTCGATTGGAAGGACGATTGGGAAGCCCAACTACCATTGATCGAGTTCACGTATAATAATAGTTGGCATGCTTCCATTAAGATGGCACCTTACGAGGCCTTGTACGGTCGCCGTTGTCGATCTCCCTTGTGTTGGGATGACTTGTCGAATCAATCGGCACCGAACCCGATATGCTTATAGCCGCCGGAGAAGGTAGCTTTGATCAAGAGTCGTATGTTGATTTCGAGTCGGCGTAAATCATATGCGTATAATCGCCGTCGACCACTAGAGTTCGAGACGGGTGACCACGTCTTGGTCAAGGTATCCCGAGTCGAGGTATTTTCCGTTTCGGAAAACGGGGAAGTTGAGTCCGAGATTCATCGACCGTTTGAAATTTTGGATCGAGTAGGCGAGTTAGCTTATCGATTGGCTTTACCTCCGCCCCGAGCCGAATTCATAATGTGTTTCATGTCTCTCGATTGCGAAAGTATGTTGCCGACCGAGTCACATATCGCGGTTCGACGAATCGAGATCGCCGACGATCAATCATATGAGGAGCGTCCTATACGAGTTTTAGAGCGAATCAAACGGTTGAGAAATAAGTCGATTCCTTTGGTCAAGATTCGGTGGTCCGGACATGGAGTCGAAGAGGCCACTTGGGAAACCGAGGAGATTATGCGAGAGTTATCCCGAGTTGTTTGACCCTTAGTTTCGGGACGAAACTCTTTTTAAGGGGAGTATGTAATACCGGTTGTAATTCATTCATTTTCATTCAAGAATTATCACCAAGAATTGTCACTCGGTGTATTTTCACTCAATTATAATCATTCATCAATCATGTTCATTCACCGTGTTCACCGCTCGTATAAACTTCGAGTTGAGTATCGTTATTGTTCATCGCTTCAACTTTCCTCATATGAGTTCGACTTCGTTAGATCACCATTAATTTTTGGTAACTCCAAAATTCTAAATCTTTGCAATATTATAGAGCATCGAGTTAGCTTTCCAATGGTTCAAACGGTGAGTCAATCGAGTCCGACGAGAGAGTTATGGTCGCTTTGCTGGCGATCACGCTGACCGAACTCGGCCGTGTCGTCCGACACGGCCCGTGCTGCTCGTCCGGAAAATGCAGAAGTTTTCGCCGACTGTGCTCGACCGTGTCGCCCGACACGGCCCGTGCTGCACTCTTCCGATAAGCTCGAACGATCGCCGACACGCCCGACCGTGTCCCGTGACACGGCCGAGTCATGCCGAAGCCGGCGGAGTCGCTGTAGGCCCTCAGCCGCGACCGTGTCAATCCGACACGGCCGAGTCACTGCCGGCCAATCGGCCGGCCCGTGCGACACGACCGTGCCGATCGGGCACGGCCGTGTCCGGCAGCACCAACCCCTATAAATTCATTTTTTCATCATTTCACCATTTTCTCGCATTTTCTTCACCTTCAACCGAGAGTTAAGGCTTGAGGGAGGGTTTTTCCTTCACAATTCATTTGGGTGTTTGATTTTCTTCATCTCCTTTCGATCGTGAAGCCCGATAATCAATCTAACGCGTATTCTTGATTGAAGCACTTGGATCATCAAGAGGTAATTCCTTCAACACTTCGACTTCGATTTTGTGTTGAAATAGATGTTTTGACGTTATAATCATGATATATGAAGGGATATGTATATGATTATGAGTTTGTATAAGGATTCATTGGATTATTGAGGGATTATTCAAGAACACTTTGGAAATCGAGTCGAATTGGGGATTTTCAACTAATTGTTGTTATAATCACGTTTCGGATAATCATAACGGATTATTGATCGTATTGGAGATGTTTTGTTGATTTGAAACACTTCTTGGGGATTTGAAGTTGATATTATTGAGGTTTAGTTGTATACAATCAAAGTTGGCCTCAAAGTGTTCGATATAATGCCCCGATGAACTTGGTTTAATCGTATCGACGCCTTGAGTTCGCTTTTATTCGTGTTTAATTCGTTATTAATCGGATTGTTGGTAATTGTAATGAATTAAGGTTGTTCGACCGGTATCTTGGTTAGGACGTTGTTCGTGGACGGACATTCTTCATTGTTGTTGTGTAAGTTAAATCTTACTCGGTTAAAAGGATACTCATTCCTTTCGTTGTTGATTGTTCATAATCATAATTCATTCATCATAATTATAATCATTTTGAGATTTGTAATTGTCGAATAATAATTTCATTCACGAGGAACGACGGTTCCAAATCATTTCATTGGATTATCAATCACGTCACTATTACTTTCATAACGGTGAGTCATTTTATCCTTGTCTAATTAATTATTCATTGACGATCATTATGGTCATTCTCTTTAAATTGACCTTCTGGGTTCATATTGCGTGGCCGGGTGTGTCTGTGTGGAATTTTTAGTCGGGCACACGATGGTTATTGTATTGGGTTCACCGATACATTAGACCGTGCACACGAGTCATATTGTCTCGTGAGACTAATTAGGTACACGGACGGGTGTTGTACACTTGCACAGAACATTACGGGCGTACTATGGTACTCCTCTTCAGCGTAATTCATAATTAAGAATATTTCATAACTTCAGTTAATTCATGATTGTGTAATTTCAACCCTTGAGGATTGTTGTTCACGTAATCGACCCCGTTGGGGGATTTTGTTTTCAGTGTCACGGCAAGGCAAAGGCATGGGAAGAGCATGTTGACGGCGACGAGTCCCAGTGATACTAGTAGGGGGCCCAATCATTTCGTTGTTTTGTTTCAGTTTACCATTTACCATTTGTATTTTCCGCTGCAAAATTCCGTTTGAAATGTTTATTTATTCAGGGTGGTGTATTTTATCTTCACATAAAATACACTAGTATTCGGTATTGTCCTGGTGTGATGTACTTAAACTCCTCATCGGAGTATTTGGTAATATAATGTGGTTCGGTACTACATTTATCTTGTGTAATTTATTCATTTTCATTTGCCTGGTGGGTCCCAGTCGGGGATCTACGGCACTGTAATATCCGCCTAGTTTGGGGTGTTACAAAAACCTCTAAATAACATTCGATACAGGGATTCGAGTATCCCGGCTGTTTCGATACAGGGTGTTTGTTTTTCCCAACAGTGATGATACAATATTCCTGAAGAATATTGATTTGTTATTTATAAATATAATAGCATAATTAAATCATTATGCCCTTGATGTAGCATGATATTATCCCTGAAGGAAAATATAACTTATATCACAAATACAAAATATTAATATGATTTGAGAATATCCTCTATCGAGATTGTACAAGATATGATATACTCCACAATCATAATCCGACTGTGCTCCAATGATAGCAAGATTAGTAAGTGATTGAATATTCCTATCAAGTTGTTCCCGAAAGTGAACAATATTAAATTAAAAACTTCAATATTACATGGCTCAAATTTTATCTCCCGAAGTAGATAAAATTTAGAGTTTATCCTTGTAGGGGATAATTATTTATAAATTTTATCTCGTGGAGTTGATATATCAACGGTTAATGATAAGGACACGAAAATGATGATCTTAAGATTATATGTCAATATATAATCTTACATATTGTGTAGTTTAATATTTTATTATCTCTTATGATATATTGTGAGTTTTTATCAATATAAGATATGATGTCATACCTGGAGTATGATTTGAATTGATCGTTGCTATATAATTAGTGATAAAAAGGTCAAATATACTGAAGATATTTGTATCATTCAAATTCTTGGCTTATCTTGTTTCTTCTTTTTGTGAATAGAATGCCAAGTTTTTGGGATTAAATAGTGGTCATGATTTATTGTCTCATCAAAGTGCAAATATGCATGATATCTTTAGAATGATACTTTTCGTATGAAAAAAAAAATGTAGTGCTAAATTTATTGACAGTTCATGAAGAACCACTAAATTTCTTCCTACAGGGTCAAAGATTTTGCACTATTATCTTCTAAGTATCGATAAATCTATGGATTTCTAAACTATCGCTTGAAATATGTATGATTCCGTGATAACAAGTGAGACAAATGACACATACAATTTCTGAATAAAAGAAATTGGTATTAGAAAAAATATCAATGTAAATAATATTCACCACTTATTAGACCAGAAGTCTATTAATCCCAACACTTTCAATATTTACATGTTTAAATTTACGTGTTTGGTGTTAAAGTCTATTTATATTATTTTTATATATTATTTAACTATATGTTTATTTATGATATATATCTTGAAGATATATTAATACAAATTCACACATATTGTATGATAAATATCACAAATTACTAGTAAATATCATGAATTATATTTATACACTTAAAATTGTATTATTTTGAGTTGACTAATTTTCATCAACATCTTATAGATGTTGGATTAATTGCATAATAATTATTGCACTTTCTTCTGGAAGAAGAGTAATAACGATAGTTATTACATATTATATTGATGATGATACTTGTATCATTGATATAAAATTATTTGTAATGATTCTTTTAATACATTACATTAATATATTTTCATGGTTTCCTGAAGAAACATGAATTTGTAATTTTAATAATCCAGAAGATTATTAAAAATAGCTTGTTGATGTTCTTGACAAAACACAACGATATATAGTCATATTTTTATGATAGTATTTATGATAAACACATCAATTAAAGTTAATATTCCTGAAGAATATTAAACAAAAAAAGGCATTATTTTGAATATTTTTTATATGGCCTTGTGTTATTGAATTGCTTTTATTATCACCACATTGATATAAATTGTTGCTCATGACGTAGCATAATTAATACTTTTAATTAATATTTACATACTCTTTGGAGTAATTTATATTTTGGGTGTTATATGCTTATAAATTGTTGCTCCCAAGGTAGCATAATTGATACTTTTGAAAAATATCACATACTCTTGATGAGTACTTCATATTTTCGATAACATATGATTGTTTTTTATTTAAATTATTGCTCCTGAGTTTAGCATAATTAATATTTTTGAAGAAAAATACATGCTCCTCGAGAGCAATTTACATTTGAAGTTGCATGTATTTATTTCAAATGAAAAATACATAACTTTATGTCATATTGATTTGTTCAATTTCAGGACAATCCCCGAAGGATTGATATAATTTCATATGGCAATATTCTTATTGTCGGTCTAAAAGGAGCTTTATTCAATGAGTATCGAATTAATTATAAGCGATATAATATTTTATCCAATGATCATGTTGCGATGAATTTCAAATTCAAGTATCCATATCAAAGGCACAATATTTGGGTCACGCCCTCTGTTCTCCTGAAGAGGATTGATTTTATAATCTAATTCCAACTATCTCCGACATTAGGGGGAGATATAAAATATAAATAAGAGAAAGTCAGAAAATTCTCGTTGAGTTGGATATTTAAATTTACGCACTATGAACTCGAAGTTCAACAAGTTATTGATTGCCAAAGGAGTGATGAAATCTCATATACCAGTTGTATATGTACCATAAAGAATTAAAGTCGAATGTGAACGAAATATATTTGTTGATACTCCTCGACGCCAGAAGCGTGAGAGACGTATTCTTTATTGGTATTAAAGATAAAATCCGCGGAATACAAATAGATTAAACTATAACATCACTTCAAAAACCTCCTGAAGAGGATCGTCCCGAAGATGAGAATCTCAATACCTTAATTTGCACGTGCACTAAATAATTACAGTATTGGATTATGGGACGATCAAATCAAATGTTATGGGAAATGTTGAATATTTGATTTTGTTGAACTTGTCATTGACTTTGTGAATATGGGAGAATTTTTTATAAGAATGATAGTTGTCGACAACACTTTGTGTCTCAACAATTGCTAGTGGAGTGCCTGAAGCACTAAATAAAATATAAGCAATTGAGACAAAGCTTAACTCGCAAAATAAAATAAAGTGGTGAAAGATAAGCGAGATTAGCATATCAAGGGTTTAAGCGCATACCCAAAACATATTCTCCCGTTGGCACTAAAGTTCGTCATTTAATATACATATGACAATTATTATGAATATAGATATTCAATTAGTGATGTCATCACCACATTTTTCTATGGGTCATTGGACGTGAATATCTATATGAAAGTCCCTGACGGACTTGAGGTTCCTAAAGTAATAGGAACGTGAAATTCGCAACATGTACTATTTTGAGTTATAAATATTTATACATTTTGAAATAGTCTGGTGGATCAACCGACTAAGTGAATTCCTCCTGAAGAGGATATATGTGAAATATTTGAACTCGTGTCTAAATACAAGTTCAAAATGAAAAACTTAGATAAAACTAAGTATTAGTATTGTCTCGACTTGTAGATCGAGCATATATGATGGAAAGTTTTTATCCATTTAGCTACCTAAAGGTTGTCTTACCACTTGAAGTGGATACCGACTCATATAGATCTCAAGAAAATAACAAAGATATAAGAGGACGAGAAGTTCCGTACTTGTATGCTATTGAAGCATTACATTATCAGGCCTGATATACAATTTGAAGTTAACATGCTAGCAAAATTTAATATTTCTCCAGGAAGGAGAATGTGGAATGGTGTTAACCATATTGGTTTATTACATGAAAGAGATCGAGATTCGATATTGGTGGCTATTAGGGATTATGATCTCATATTTGTTCTCATACTGCCTATTTATTAAGATGATAAATATTCTCCATTTATGTGTTGCATATAATATTTGGGCAAGTAAGATAAAATTTATTTCCACACGAGCTTCAAAAGAGCAATAATGATAATCTAGCAGATTTATTCACTAAATCTCTCTATGTCTGAAAATTATATTCATGGTATTGGAGTGCAAGATTGTTATCTTGAGGGGGAGAAGTGATAACTTTTAAATCAATTTGAAGATTATGTCGACCCTGAAGGTCAAAAGGTCCTGAAGACCAAATGGTTGTACTCCTTTTCCCTTTCTAAGTTTTTTCCCACCGGGTTTTCTTAGTTAAGGTTTTTAACGAGGCAACCAATGCAACACATGAGCAAATTTATACTATGTACTCTTTTTCTCTATCGGTTTTTTCCCACAGGGTTTTTCCGAAGGAGTTGATGAGGCATGAACATCATAATATTCAAGAGGAAATATTGTATGAAGACGATGTCACTTGTATCTCAAAAGGTAGATACATCAATATTCACTTAAGTGATTAGTCGGCGAACTTATTCACAAAGGCGTTGCCGACATCAACATTCAGAAGACTAGTATACAAGATCGGAATACGTCAACTCAAAGATCTTATGTAATCGATTTCAGGGGGAGTAGATGTACTCTTTTTCCTTCGATCGGGTTTTTTCCCACTGGGTTTTCCCGACAAGGTTTTAATGAGGCAGCATGTATTAAAGGTCATTCAAGCGAGAGTGTTGTAATTAATGTATTTATTAATGAATGACCTTTATACCCCTGAAACCCTAGATGTGTACCTATAAATAAAGGCCTTTGACCCTCATAAAAATACACACATTATTCTTCTTCTCTTCCAATTTCTCTCTTTTTCTCTCAAGTTTATAACAAAAAATAATTTTATACTTCGTCCGGGTTCATTCACTGGGTCGCAATATGGTAATCTAACAATGAGGAAGCTAGGATTCAACCAACTGGACTCATTCAATATATACTCATATACCAATTAAAAGTGATTTTACTCAACTTATTTCCATTTCAATCCGTGTACTAGTTGCTTTTGAGGATGGTTAATTACGGTATACCGAAAATTTCCATCCACACCATATCTTGTACTGAAATTGTCGCTATGACAAAAATTACATCATAACCATATTGAAGTTTTCGGTATACCGAAAATTCGGATATGACATATTTACATACAGTTATCGTGCCGAAATATCGGTATACCTAGATCAAGTCGATATACCATGATTTTTTTTATATACCAAAAATTTTAAGATATATCAAAAAAAATTAATATACTATACAAAATTTGATATACCGAAAAGTTTCGATATACCGATATATACAGAGTTTGGTATATCGAAAAGTTTCGATATACCGATAATTTCTCGGTATATGAAAACTTTTCAGTATATGTCGGTAAATTTTCATACACCGAAAATTTTAAAAACTCATACTGTTGTCATACCGAAAATATCGATAATGAAATCATACCATACCGCAAATCGGTACACCAAAATATTTGTAATTTTTAGATATAATACTTTTCGTATTCCGATACTTTCTGATATTTTTTCCAGCCTAAATTGTTTTCATATTGACCACGACTCGAATCCGACCCGTTTGCAGCTCTAATCTCAGCCCCTTCTTTTATAATACTCCCTTATCTCTTAGTTTCCTTCTTTAATTAGATCTCCTTCCTTGTTATCCTTCTTGAGTTTTTATTCTTTTGGAGTCTTTCCTTCCAAGTCAATTAAAATTCCTTCTCCAGCCTTTATGCCTTGTGAAATTGATTGGGGCGGATTGAAGTCGTTTTTTGGGCCCCAAGTAAGATTATTTTCGGAACAGGTCCGACACTGGGTCACCGAACTGGCACTGGGCTACCCAGTGTCGCGCGGCAATTTCTTCATTAAAGCCCAAATCACCTTGGCTTGGTCCGTTTGATGGCCCAAATTATTCCTTAAGCTTAAAAACTCCACCAAACACCTAAATTAAACAAAAAATTACCAAGTGAAGTAAATTGCATCCAAAATATAAATAGGTAGAAAATAACCCACTGTGCCAACATAAAATTCATTAAACCAATAATTAACAATAATATTTGCACACTATTTTCGACCTATCAAATCTCCCCAAACTTATAATAATGCTTGTCCTCAAGCAATTTAGAATGAGTTGGATCGAAGCGATAACAAGAGTAGTAATATGATTTGCAAGCCTTGAAATATTCAACCTTCATTAACTCAAACAGTGGTGTAATAAACGCCTCTTCTGCATAATTAAAAACATGCTTTGCATAGGCAATTAATGAAAGTTACATAGAACTATCACATAAAAACGAAATCCTATTAAATAGTTCCAAGAAGAGAAGTATGGTAAAAAAATTTCCAACTTATGATAAAGACTTTAATCATCTCCCCAAACTTATTAATTCAATTGGTTGTTTATTGATAGGAACTTACGCGAACGCGCTATCCACAAGCTTTACCATATTTCGTAGCTGATAGATTTCACATCGTTATTTGCTAACGTGTAGCTCTTTTCACCAACACATTTTCCCTCTTTTTTTCTCTCTTTTTTTAGGTGATAGCTTTCACACCGTTATTTGCTAACGTGTAGCTCTTTTCACCAACACTTTTTTTTTTCGTGTGAGACGGCAGCTACGCACCAACAATGGGTTAGTCCTTTATTTTTCGTTGTTACTTTTTTCACAATATTTTAGGACCCCCAAAATTAGGCAGCTGTTGCTGCTCAACACCTCTCCCTTTTTTTTCAACTAACCTCCTTGCATGCGGTAGCCCCAAAAAATTCAACGACCAACGAAATTTTAAGAAGAGGTATACAACCAAGTATAAATCACAAGTGAAATTTTAATAATGCTTCCTTCTTGGCTTTTCTAATAGTTTTGCTATTTTTATGCCTTTAATTCAAAGAAAAATCTCATTAACGACCAACACAAAACCACACAATTTCCACAGAAAGGCGAAACTAACAACCACATATTGAGCTAATTCCAATTAATATTCAAAACGAGCAAATGATACTAAATACTATTATGCTTTTCACCAACTATTTACAATTAACTAAAGTACAATTATTATAATTAAAAATCAAAGTTCAGGGAAACACAATTTTGGCAACAACACAAAATAAATCTAGGAAAAAGTAACGCGCAACTCAAGTACGGAAAAGGGAAAAGAGTTCATCGGGCTAGTGCGGTGTGTTAGTCTTGGAGAGAAAGTAGGCTTTCTTATAAATTCTCACACTGGGATAGATTATCAGCACTGGGCCATCCAGTGTTATTTTTCTGCATAATACTCGACCTCCCCAAACTTGATTCAAATTCCATTGTTGACCAACCATATCCAAGACCCTATGTTATCTACGAAAAACAAAAAAAAATGAAAATTCGATTTGGGTCTACAACTAAAAAAATAAAATAAAATAAATAAACAATGGGTTGCCTCCCAGCTAGCACCTTTATTTTAAGTCATTGGCTCGACTAGAACTTCCCTTTTTAATGAATGCACCAAGGAGGTTTTGGTATATGTCTTAAAGCAAGTACATACACCATTATTTTTGTTCTTTTGCACCACTTCAACCCATTAGTGCAAGGAATTCTAATTACACTCATACTCTCTATATAGGGACCATGCAATAGAGAATAGTTCAGTCTTGGTATGATCTCATAGAGCACATATGTATTATTGATTTCGTCAATCAAGAGTACTTCTTCAACCTCGTCACTCAAAATTTGCTTAATTGCATCGCTTGATGGTATATGGATTTCCACTTTATGAGATGCATCTAAACCTTGATTATCCTTATTGTCCATTGGAGCTTTCTTTATCCTGGAAGGAAAAGGTACGCTCGCAGCTTGTAGACTTGTCCCTTATTTTGTGGAGGCGCCTCTTGCTGGTTTTTCCATCGAAAGTTAGGGTGATCCCCCCATCCTGGGTTGTATGTGTTTGATTACGGATCGTTTTTCGTCCCATAAGAATTTTCGGTTCCAACCGCATTTGTGTGCGCCTCGATTTCATCAAGCAAAATTCGACAATTCTCTGTTGTATGCTCCGTGGTTTTGCAAAGGCGGTAGGGTACAAGTGGCGTGCTATTACCTACAGCAAGTTTTCTGACAAAGGAGGTTAATTCGGTCACCTTAGCCTCAATAGACGAGTCATGTACTTCCTTCACCATTTTCATGGGATTGTCACGGCAACAAAATTGTTGTGAATTGGCGGCCATGTTTGAGATGGTCTCCGCTTCTCTGTTTTCTTCTCGTTTGGTAATTTCTGGAAAATACTGCAAGTTTATCTCCACGTGACCTTGTAATCATGCAAAACTTAAACAAAGCGGATTAGTGCACAACTGGCAATTATTATGAATTTTTAGAACTGATACTGGGTGACCCAGTGTCGAAATTGCAGAAAGTTTTTAACCGAAAATAAGTAAAATTAATTTAACACTTCCCCGACAGCGGCGCCAAAATTTTGACCGCGCTGTCGTTACGCGTCAAAATTAGTTATTTTTATTTTCCTTGGCTTACTTCTACTAACTAATAGTATCGGCAAGTAAGAGTCGATCCCACGGAGAACGGTAAATCAATTATACTATTTAAGGATTAAGTACTTTTTGCAATAAAATAAAACGAAAAAAGGGGAGTTTGTTTCGGATCTTAACTAAAATAATTTGCGTAAAATAAATTAAATTAAAATAAACAAAGGAAATAAAATTCGAAAATATCAATTGAGGAATAATCTAGTTCTTAGCTCCGTTATCCACCGTTTCAAATTAATTCAAGTTTCAATGCAGCGTTTATCTCTTCTCTAATCTCATGAACTCCTATTCCGAAGCCAACAACAAGATCTATTGACCCCAATTATTTCTTAAGTTTATTCAATTAAAATAAGCTCTTTAATCGAACCTATCTATGCGGTGGATTCAAAACAAGCTCTTCAAATCTCGCTCGCTAGATGCATTAAAAACCAAAATAATGAAATAGGCAAGATATTAAGTTCATAAGCTCGATTTAAGGGATCTCGATTTTGTGTTACTCAATTGAGAAATTTCAATTTTTGCTACTTGTGAAATTTAAATTGCAACAATTACGGATTACAACTCAATTTTTAGCATAAGACATAAAACCCCTAATCTAGTTGGCCAAACCAAATCAAGAAATTATATGTCATAGTAGTGAGTTCAATAACACAAAAGTAATTCAAGAGAATTCGAGTTGAGAATACGCTACGAGATTAAAACATGAATAATTCAAATACGGTTTCAAACTTTACTAAGAACTAGAATAGAAAATTAGCCGGACATGTTGACTTTAGAAAACATCAAATTAATAATAGACATAAGTAGAAAGAAATTCAAACGGTGTAGTCTTCTTCCTCGCACGTCGGTGGCGGCTCGGTTTTCTCCTTTTATTTCTGCTCCAGCCGAGATGATGCTCCTCGTGTTCCAGCGTGAAGATGATGCTGATGATAATGATAATGATTTAATAATCTCAGCCCCTTCTTTTATAATACTCCCTTATCTCTTAGTTTTCTTCTTTAATTAGATCTCCTTCCTTGTTATCCTTCTTGAATTTTTATTCTTTTGGAGTCTTTCCTTCCAAGTCAATTAAAATTCCTTCTCCAGCTTAGGGGACCGATTTTATGCCTTGTGGAACTGACTGGGGCGGATTGGAGTCGTTTCTTGGGCCCCAAGTAAGATTATTTTCAGAACAGGGCCGACACTGAGTCACCGAACTGGCACTGGGCTACCCAATGTCGCGCGGCAGTTTCTTCATTAAAGCCCAAATCACCTTGGCTTGGTCCGTTTGACGGCCCAAATTATTCCTTAAGCTTAAAAACTCCACCAAACACCTAAATTAAACAACAAATTGCCAAATGAAGTAAATTGCATCCAAAATATAAATAGGTAGAAAATAACTCACTTTGCCAACATAAAATTCATTAAAACCAATAATTAAAAATAATATTTGCACACTATTTTCGACCTATCAGAAACTTATAAGGTATACCAAAAATTTTAAGATATATCAAAAAAAATTCAATATACTTTACAAAGTTTGGTACACCAAAAGTTTCGGTATACCGATAATTTGTTGGTATATCAAAAATTTTCGCGGAAAAAATTCCATATATCGGAAATTTTCGATATATCTCGGTATACCGAAAATTTCAAAAACATATACTGTTATCGAACTGAAAATATCGGCAACAGTATCATAACGAAGAAATCGATATACCGAAAAATTCGATATTTTTGGTATTTTTCGTTACAAATATTTTCGGTATTTTGATTTTTTTTTCATATTATTTCCTGCCCTAGTTGGAGAAGGTAGGAGGTGCACACCCAAATGTCGTCCGTATAGACGGTTTGTTAAAAGAAAAAAACACTGCCTCAATGTCAAAAGTCTTGCGCATATGCTTGCTGCAGTTTGTTGAAATGGATTCTTTAATTCATAGGAAAAAGGAATTTTTTTTTTCCACGCACGCACATGAGGGGATCGTCCTCTGTCCTGAGTACCCCCAAGAGGCTCGAGCTCACTTCCGATCTAGAGGTAAGTTTGGCAGCATGACTTGATCGCCTCATTGTCCCCCGCTTGGATTACAGGCCCGTACTTACTGGACCCGCTCAGGATTAATGGTTTCATTTCCGGACAATACCTTATGGCTCCAGTCGTTCCAGGTGCGGACAAGGAAAAAGGAAGAAGTCTGCACGTTTCTTCATTTTCTTATGCGAAATTCCCTTTCACATTGAGGCGAACTTTCAACAATATAAATAGAGAGGTGCTTCGCCCCCTATGACACCCGCCGTCTCACCCTCCACTTTATTTTTTTTTCCTTTTCTGTTATTTGAGTTACTTTTTATTATTTTTTTTATCAATTTATCTTAATATATTTAACATTAATGTTAATTTTTGTTATTATTAAAATTAATAGTTTCTCATATTTTATATATTATTTTAAAATATATTGTTAGAAAATAAGAAAAACAAAAAATATAATATACAATATTTAGTCCTTTGCACTTTGGTTTTGTTTTGTTTTTCTTTTCTATATTCCTTATTTATTTGTTTTTTTTCTTTGAATTTTTATGTTACTTTATTATTATCAAAATTAAAAATTTCTATTATTTATTTATTCATTTATTTTTATTTATAATATTTATGATTAAAAATTACTACGACACAATATAATAAATAATAAATACGGAAAATACGATCAACATTGATAAATAAACTATTCAATTACATTATCTGGTTATCAAATCTTACCAAGATTGTATCATTTCTCCATATGGATCAGTCCATTCTTTACAATTTTCACTCACATTATTCCACCATAAAATTGGAATTGGTGGTACAGGATAATCGAAGTTCAAAAAACTTGAACAAAATGATTATCATATTATTGGCAGCACCTCGTTCAAGATAAACACGATCGTAGAACTCCATATTTTGTTCAATTTCATAGTAAAGATCTGCCCGAACCTACTTCCAACCATATTCTGAATTATACCCGATTTGTGCTGCTATCGCCCTATATCCACATTTACCATCCCCAAGAACATCAACTGTATGACTGACGTGACTCTGATATGCACTTAGCATTTTTTGAAAGATTTTGAAATGACAACTCAATTGATAGCTAAAAATAATATATATCAAGATAATAATATATAACCTGAATAATAATATATATACTATTTGTATAGATGACTATGTAAATATTTTTTTTAAATATAAATATATTGTTAGAAAAATTATTGTCATAATAATACGTTCACAACGAAATAAAAATAAATATAAAATAGTAAAATAATTATCGAAAAAATATTAGTAAAAAAATTGAAAAAATTCAAAATATTATTATTTATGTATATATAGTGTGTGTGTTAAAAAGGTGGGGAGGAACAAAAAGACATTTTGATCTTTTTTGTCAAGAGGGGGATTAGTAAAAAGGGGGATTAGCAGACCCCAAGTACTAACGTGCAGTTGGTTGAAATTTGACGGGGAATGTTCTAACTTATAAGCAAAAAATTTAAAAATAATTTTATACTTCGTCCGGGATCATTCACTCGGTCGCAATATGGTAATCTAACAATGAGGAAGCTAGGATTCAACCAACTTGACTCATTCAATATATACTCATATACCAATTAAAAGTGATATTACTCAACTTATTTCCATTTCAATCCGTATACTAGTTGCTTTTGAGGATGGTTAATTACGGTATACCGAAAATTTCCATCCACACCATATCTTGTACTGAAATTATCGCTATGACAAAAATTATATCATAACCATACTGAAGTTTTCGGTATACCGAAAATTCGGATATGACATATTTACATACAGTTATCGTGCCGAAATATCGGTATACCTAGATCAAGTCGGTATACCATGATTTTTTTATATACCAAAAATTTTAAGATATATCAAAAAAAATTAATATACTATACAAAATTTGATATACCGAAAAGTTTCGATATACCGATATATACAGAGTTTGGTATATCAAAATGTTTCGATATACCGATAATTTCTCGGTATATCAAAACTTTTCAGTATATGTCGGTAAATTTTCATACACCGAAAATTTTAAAAACTCATACCGTTGTCATACCGAAAATATAGATAATGAAATCATACCATACCGCAAATCGGTACACCAAAATATTTGTTATTTTTAGATATAATACTTTTCGTATTCCGATACTTTCTGATATTTTTTCCAGCCTAAATTGTTTTCATATTGACCAAGACTTGGAGAAGGTTGAAAGTAGAGCTGCAGATCCGGTCGAGTATACCCGGGTTCGACCCGGGTTCGACTCGAATTTCTTGTACTCGACTCGGTTCCGTGAGTCCGACCCGATCGAGTTCGGTGCGTATCGGGAGCCTGCCAGATTCGGGTCGAGTCGGGTATACTCGCCTACCCGACATAGTACTCGATTAGATGACCCGGATTCGACTCGACCCGTCAGGTACCCGACTCGACCCGTCCGGATTCGACTCGACCGTGCAGTGCAGGTGCAGTCCAGTGATTCTTTATTCTCTCACCCTGCCACCACCCGCTTGACTTTCATTCTCTTCTCAAACACACACACACACCCCGGCCGTTTCTTCACGGTCGTCGCGAGTTGCTGTCGGAACTCGGAAGTGGAGCAGGAAAAGCCGAGCAGAAAATGTCAGAAAAACAGGTACAACTCGACTCGACCCGAATCCTACCCGACCCGCCTGACTCGACGAGCTACTCGAGTCACCCGAGTGTACTCGACCGGGTCGAACTCGGCAGGCTTATATGCTACTCGACTCGACTCGGGATAACTCGACCCGAATTCCAAAACTGAAAAACTCGACTCGAGTTCGGGTGTACTCGACTCGAATCCGACCCGTTTGCAGCTCTAGTTGAAAGTGCACATCCCAAAGAGTTGGGATCCTCTGCAGCACAACACCGTGCTGTGCTGCATCCTAACCGTTCGATCGCACACACCCGCACGGGTGTGTGTGTGTGCGTGTTCCATCCGACGCACAGCAGTGCACAACAGGTGCTGTGCACTGCAGGGGACCTTTACCCCATCCCAAATGACAACCGTCTAGATGGTTAAGAAATTAAACACACTGCCGTTAGTTGGAATCGGATCTTGATATTCATTCTAAAAAAAGTTGATGCTTGTTAAAGTAAATACACATGTGTGCCTTAGGGGTGTATTGGTTGTGGATTATGTTGGATTTTTCTGGAGTTTAAAAAATCTGTGGATTTTTGTGGATTTTCTAATTCCACAGACACCACGCAGAGTTTGACAGGCTTTTTTTGATTGATTTACATATATTTTCATCTACTTTGTAAGAATGTAAAATCCAACGCAAGTTATGAAACAAGAACAAGATAGCCCCAGCTAATAATAATAATAACAGTAATAGTAATAATAATAGTAATAATAATACTAATAGTAATAATAGTAATAATAACAATAATTACAATAATAATAGTAATAGTAATAATAATAATAGTAATAGTAATTGTAATAATAATTATAATAATAATAATAGTAATAGTAGTAATGGTAATAATAATATTAATAATAGTAATAATAATAATACTAATAGTAATAATAATAAAAATAATAATAGTAATAATAATAATAAATAATAATATAAATAATAATAATAATAATAAATAATAATTATTAATAATAATAATAGTAATAATAATAGTAATAGTAATAATAATAGTAATAATAATAGTAATAATAATAATAGTAATAGAATAATAATAATAAGAATAATTAATAATAATAATAATAATAGTAATAATAATAGGTATAGTAGTAGTAGTAATAATAATAAATAAATAAATAAATAAATAATAATAAATAATAATAATAACAATAGTATTAATAATAATAACAATAGTAATAATAATAACTGATTGGGGATCAGAGGTTTCGAACGTGGCTATCAGAGAGGGGATGGTCGCGCGCACAGAGAGAAAAAAGATGAAAAGGTCCATCAAAATCTTGTGTGATGAGTTAAGATTTCTAGAGGATTTTGCTTTTTGTAATTTTGAATAAAAATCCTACAAAATCCATGAAATTTTAAAATCATTAAAAGTTTATAAAATTTTGAATACCTCAGGATTTTTAAGGAGTTTTCCAAATCTGGATTGAATACCTCAAGATTTTTAAGGACTTTTCAAAATTCGAATTGAATATCTCCAGACATTTAAGGTCCAAAAAAATTCAATAGAATCTTAATTCAATACACCCCTTTAATCTACATGTTAATGAACTTCTCCTAGTTAGTGTAGGATTAGGTCTGTTAGAATGTTTCAGAATATGTAATCTCTCTATATTTAAAGAGATCCCATCAATGAAAATAAATACTAATATTTTCTGCCTTAATTCTTGTCTTGTTTTGCTTTTACTTCAACATATTATCAGCACGCTATGTTGCACAGGTGCGGGGGGCGGGTGCGGGCAGATACGGGTGCGTGGATATGATTTTTTAAAAATGTTAGGGTGCGATACGGCAAAGATACGTCTGTTTATTTTATATTTTATTATATATAACACTTATTAAATATAAAAAACAACAATTCGAATATCACCATAAAACCAATTCAAATAGATAAAACAAGTCATACAAAAAAACAATTCAAAATGACTTTGAGCAGCAAAGCTTTCTGATATTATCAGAAAATGCTGCTAAAGATAAAAATAATTACTTATTAAATGATTTACTTTTTGTATTTTAGTTTATTTGATTTACTTATTTGATTTTATTATTTAAATAATACACCCCACCTCTCACACCGGATAGGCGTATCCTGTGCAAGGATACGCCAGTTCGATTTTTTTCTTTTTTTTTGCACGGATTCGTCACGTGGCGAATGCCGTGGGAATCCCACACGAATCGCACCCGCACTCATGCAGTATCCGATACTGCATACTGGTGAATTTTGAAAAATCGTGCATAGTCAGCACGTGGTCCACCTAAAGAGCAAGAGAAATCCGAAATTCCAAAAAAAAAAAAAAAAAAAAAAGACGCGGGCAAAAGCCCCTAATTTCCGCCGCGCAAATCATCGTTCCGCAATTTCAATCACAAATCACCATAACCATTCAAATCCAATCCCGTTTGAAAAAGCCTTCTAGATCGAATCGATCAAAGATCCCAAACCAAACCAGAAACCCGCAACCGAGATTTATGACCAATTCTACATCCAAAATTCAGAAATCAAAATCTAACACAATAATTACTTCCGGCCAACACCCAGCCGAATTCCCAAACCCACCAGTGTCAGCAAACAATCCCGATTCTGGCTATATGTCCATTGTTAACCGAATAGACCAACCAGTCTAAAACTGCAGCCGTGAACCCAGGTTCGAGTTGGGCCTTGAAGACCGAACCGCGAAAACCCCTTCCGTCCCAAATCTGAACAGCCGCAAGCCTGAATCGCCGTCGCTGCACGCTGATGGCTGCGCTCCGCCGCGGGTGTACATGTGCGCTAGAGTTGGTAAGTTCGTGTGGCCACCGATGGGAGAAGTCATCTCGGGAATGGCTTTTGTTTATATTCCTTAATTGGGTTTAGGTCCTGATGCGCCGAGAGTTTGAAAGAGAGGACACTGAGAGAGGGAGAGGGAGACGAGGCGGTGAAGTGAAGAAAAGAGGAAAAAGCTGATTTTTCATCGTGTGAAGGAGAAGGATC
This sequence comes from Orobanche coerulescens, assembly GCA_033398695.1. NCBI lineage: Eukaryota > Viridiplantae > Streptophyta > Magnoliopsida > Lamiales > Orobanchaceae > Orobanche > Orobanche coerulescens. The sequence goes on along the minus strand of CM065816.1, from coordinate 109,349,436 downwards.
TGGTCCTTCACGGGAGGAAAAGGGATACTTTATATCCCAACTTATGATTAAATTATTATAATAAAGATTTACGGGCTAGGATTGTTGCACCGAGCATCACTTTCAAGTCAAGAACTGCATTTTATCCAGTTTCATTTTGGAGAGGAATCAATTTTTTTACTTAGGATTCAAGAGGACAATCGGAACGTGGAACACGATTTCATCCAAGAAATATTGTCTTTCCTGCAAGGTAATTCGTAAAACCCTACTATTTGCAATATGCACTATTTTACATGCTTTATTCTATTTTGTTGCATATCTATATTTCATAAATCTATTATATTTATGTCTAATTAAATCAATCAAAGCATATGCTACACTAAAAGTAATCATAATTGCGCCATAAGACTTAGATATCATGTCTAAGACTTATTTTAGTACATTTTTTTTATATAGATATACTTCTAGGTGTTATATGGTTATATACACACATAATTGCATGTATATATACAGATATTGCATGCAGTTAGGCTACATGAGTAGTTGACTTTATTTGTATAATTTTGTACTATCTACATAGTACCATGATAAATAAAACTTTATGTGTATTCCTAAATCGCATCGAAAACTATGACCGTGTCTTGGTTCCAAATAAAATAATCTCATTATTGAATAATATATCATGGACGAGCGCATGATTGTGTGAAACGTATTCGCTTCCCGCTCTTGTTTACGAATATGACTGATCCAACTCGTTCAAAATTCAACATTTTAGACTCAGAAGGACTTGAGTGCCATAGATGAGATTCTGATTTTATGACGTTAGTGCCACACTTTTTGTTCATACAAACGACCAACCGTTTAATAGTATGAAAGCCAGCACGCTGATGTTTTTAGGCGAAATGTCGACCCCAACTTATGATAGGAATATCTTTACTTGAAATTCCCAACGAACTGTAGGATGCCTTAAGGGCCACAAGGGAATACTATTTCTCGAGTTGACCGTGCAGTGGGACGAAATCCACTTGCGTTATTATGATGAGTCGAAAATTTTAATAAATATATACCCTGCCTTAAGGTTATTTTATTTTGTGAAAAGGAACTCATAGAAGACAACATGGTCCAGAAGAAACTTTACAATTCTCCTACTTAAGCACTTATACTAGCGAATCCGTATATGCTGGAGTACGATTATTCCAGGCCTGCGGGGACGAAGCAAATTCCCGAGGCTAGTAATGGCAAAGTGAAATATGGAAAGAACCCCGACGAATAGGGGACTGGACGTGCCTATTCCAGACCACATGGAACGAACAAGCATGGTGAAAAGGGATGTGACAGTCGTAGATGTGGTCATGGACTCATGGTCATGTTGGCTCTTCCAATCTTCTAATGTACCAAGAAGAGATGATGCTCCTGACTCCTAAGAAACGAGTTGGTTCCTAATGTGAGATTGCTGCCATTGGTACACGAACTATAATGCAAGCAGATATTTCACAGCTAGTTAGAAGAGATATTGAGATTCCAACAAATAAGAGTAGGGCTGTAAACGAGCCGAGCCGAGCCGAGCTTTGATCGAACCGAGCCGAGCTTCATTTTTTTCTACCGAGCCGAGCCGAGCTTCCTTACCGAACAAAAATCATGTTTGAGCTCGAGCTCGTTAATAAATCGAGCCGCACACAAGCTTTTATCGAACACAAACGAGCCGAGCTGAAACGAGCTCTTAACGAACAACTCGTTAATAATTTTTTTTTAAATCATTGTCACAAAAAAAAAGATCTCGACGATCCAACCGTACGGATGTCAAGATATATCTAATTTATTAATATTTCAAAAAATTCAAAAAATAAAAAATTAATTTGGTTGGAGATCTTAGTATATCACTATTATTCTGACTAGTACTCGTAACTAGTATTTTGTCCCAAATTATTATTTTTATTTTTTTAAAATTATTTCTCGATGATCCAACTGTACAGATGTTAAGATGTATCTAATTTATTGATATTTTCAAATTTTCAAAAAATAAAAAATTAATTTAGTTGAAGACCTTAGTAGATCACTGCTATTCTAACTAGTATTCGTAACTAGTGCTTTGTCCCGGATTATTATTTTTATTTTTTTTAAAATTATTTCTCGATGATCGAACCGTACGGATATCAAGATGTATCTAATTTATTGATATTTCCAAATTTTCAAAAAATAAAATAATTAATTTGGTTGGAGATCTTAATAAAAAATAAAAATTTTAAAACATATATTTTTTCGGGCTTTTTTGAGCCGAACCGAGCTCGAACGATTTCGAGCCGAGATCGAGCCGCGCATGGTGAAAGCTCGGCTCAAGCTCATTTTCTTATCGCACATATTTTTGTGTTCGAGCTCGGCTCGAGCTCTTAACGAACCGAGCCGAACCGAGCCCTTAACGAGCCGAGCCGAACTGAGCCCTTAACGAGCCGAGCCGAACCGAGCCCTTAACGAGCCAAACTCGAGTTTGTTCGTTAAAAGCTAGTTTCGTTTATAGCTCTAAATAGGAGACTCCTTATATAGAGAAACACGATCATGACATGACTCCCAATGTCATTTTTACATTTACCGATGGAAGTATTGCACCATATGCGCCAAAGTAATTAGACGCCCCCCTCTATGAATAATTTTATCGATAGACGTTCTAATATTTTTCAATAATGGTCTGATGTATTTTGGTTTCGAGCAAGATATTATTGTTGCTTATGTATACAAGTGATTGACTTTAATCAAAGCACCGGATGTTGTTCCCATGCTTATGGTTCAGAGTTTTTATTACTCGTGTTCTCGTTTGATGAATGAATCGAGGAACATTCGAGTGATAGGCTGATGGTAATAGCCTATAACGTATCAGTGACTACGATGATTGGATCATCTCACTTTATCCAAGGACGCGGCACCCCCCGGTTCTTGATGCCTAACATCATTGTTTTACAGTCACCGACACTCTATATGCATTGAGAGTGATTAACTCGAACCTTACAAAGCTTCAAAGATATACGTATCGACGACTTTCATGTGGAAACCTATGGTAAGAATGGAATATAGTATCTCTATATCATCTCTAATGAATGCGGCCGAAAGCACATCTTAGAGAAACTTACGAGTCAATCAAGTGGATCGTACGCCACTATAATTAGGGTTGCTGAATCCTATGCGAGTACCTATGATGAACTTTGGGACGTGACTCGTCCAGACTTTGGCATGATCAACCGGGGTATCCAAGTTATGAAATGATGATCCGCATTCTTAAGAATACACACGGACATATTTTCTTAAGCGTGCAAAGTAGAAGCGGGCAACGAACCCACATAACGAACTTTGTTGGTGTTCCTCAAGCTATGTCATCCAAAGCATCGGAGACATCCGCCCGTTCTACACATTTGACCCTGTCGATGCACATCATCTCTTGTGTAAAGCCTCCGCTTTAGCCAAGTAGTAACGGGACCTTCCTACGCTAAAGATGTAAAAATTCCATTCTTACATAGGATTCAAATATATATTTGTGGACCGATTCAAGCAGAATGCGGACCATTTAGATGTTTTATGGTTCTCGTTGACGTTTCGACATGATGGTCACATGTCGCCCTCTTGTCCACTAAAGATGCTGCTTTTGCAAAGCCTCTAGCACGGATGATGTTTATGAGGATTCACCATCCTGGCCACCATGTTCGGTCTATGAGACTTGATAATGCTGGAGGGTTTACATCTAAAGTACTTGATGAATAAAAGCATCCCAACCCCCACAAGCATAAGCAAAATGTTCTCGCGGAGGCAACCATCAAACGAATCAGATGGGAGGCTGGGCATTGGTTATGCACACCAATTTGCCTATTTTTGTCTGGGGTTATGTTGTCTTGCATGCAACTTTACTTATTCGCTCATTTTAGAACCTCTGCTAACCAAACGATTTATGCGTACCAGTTGGTAACTGAATAAGCCCTAATTTTTACATGTTGGACTCAAACGAACTTGAGTGCCGATTGTGCATATTTGGTTATGTAGTATTGTGCCTTCTGCACCCCCACAGTGCGTGGGTCTTTAGAGACGATTAAGTAGTTACATTGTATACGAATCCCCAATGATTATCCGCTATTTAGAACCTTCGACATGTGATCTTTTTACCGCTCGATTGCGGATTGTTACTTCGATGAGACAACCTTCCCGTCGTTAGGGGAGGAGAAAAGACGAACTTTCTCAGGGAACGACAGGAATTGTCATGGTGTGCCCATACTTTGTCTCGTTTTGATCCCCGTATTTCGCTTTGTAATAAGTGAAAATTATCGATCTCCGAAATGTAGCAGATTAGATGCCTGATGCACTTACTGATATCGTGAAAATTACGAGATCATATATACCAACTGCAACCTGTAAGGTTGAAAGTCCCCGGTAAGGGGCGCAACACCGACGAATCGAGTGCTGCCATCGCACATGATGGATGTGTGATTTAGGCCATAGCTCCCTAAAGGAAGAGGTGGAAGCTACATGGTTCGACTAAACTCACCTAAGGAGGAGGTAGAGTAAGGCACAAATTTATATATTAGTCATCAATGAACTCGTTTCATGAGATCATACTTGATTTTACTATGTCCATGAGTTGTGACGGTGGGGACGCCCCGAAGATTGATATGATACATAAAATCAAGAAATCTTGATGAATCATGAGTGTGTGGACTGATCATCAACCCACTTTGATGATCTATCATTGCTCAAAGCATAGAGCAAGACGATGTCAAACCTCGCTCTATTGTATGATATAAACATTGAGTTGATTGGCCTTAAAGGATAAAGCATTCCACGCAGAACTAGATTCTTTGACAAAGAGGCAGGTAATTGGCAGGTAGTGCTTACCTCACCAAGTGTAAATCCTGTAGGACATAAAAACCAAACCTTTTTCAGTAAGCGTGATGAGAAGAATGAAGTCATGAAGTATAAGGCTCGAAGGTTCTCATAAATATCGTGGAATTGACTAAGGAGATATACTCTCCATTAAGTTAATTCATTAGCTTAGTAATTTCCGAAGGACTGAAAATACAGCTTATAAATGTGGTTAGTGATATCTCTACGGGGTTCTTAATATAGAGATATATATGAAAGTGCATGATGGTATTTTATTACCCAAGTCAAATGACTCTAGACCACGAAATGCGTTCGCAGTACGGTTGAAACACCCACTTTACGCCTAAGTGACTACTTAATTGGAAGGGGATATAAGAACGACGAATTGTGTCCCTGCATGTTTATTAAGAAAATAAGTTTTGGATCTGCGATTATAGCTGTGTATGTCGATGATAATAACTTAATCGGTTCTCTTGACGAATTAAGAGAAATCGCCAGCTATCTAAAATTCGATTTTGAGATGAGTGATCTCGGAGCTAGAACATTGAGCTAGTAGAATCCTCACCCACCCATCTGTTTATGTCCACAAGAAAATTAGGCGTTTCAACATGGACAAGGCATGGACAGTTAGCACTCCCATGATCGGTCATATTTTGTACTTGAAGAAAGATCCATTTCGTCCGAAGGAATGTGACGAAGATCTTTTGGGAGACGAAATTCCCCATCTAAAGTGGAGTTTGTGCATTATTGTACTTGGCTCAGTGTACTCGACCTGATATAGTTTTTTCACTGAACTTGTTGGCTAAATATAGTTCTGAGCTCATTCAACATCATTGGAATGGTATCACGAACATCTTTTGATACCTCAAAGGAACCATTGAATCGGGACATTTCTTTCCTTATCAGGCTAACGAAACTGCCGATGAATGTGCAATCACTAAAATAAGTGTGAATGTCACGACCCCTTATCCCTAAGGACGGCACAACCAGGGCGTGACCTGGTGTGGGAATTAAGAAGCGAGGAAGAATGGGGAAACGTACATTTCATAAGGAATATGGGTGGATTTCCACGAATAACCTATCAAGGTATCATGAAGGAGAATCCATCTCGTGGGAATGACATAGAATCCAAGGTAAGAATACATAGTAATAATATTGATATTAACCTTGAAGTTTAGGAAACGATTCATAGTACATTACAAACGACGTGACTTACGGAAAAACATGGTTGGTTACATATATGAAGATATGTAACCAGGGCTTAACATCGTTTGTAGACAAAATACTTCCACTCAACACCCTCCATCACATCCCCTGCTCAACCTGCACATTTTAAAAGATATACAGGGCTGAGTATAACATTGTAACACCCGCTAAATTTAGAAAATTATTCTTAATTTATTAATTATCTTTTATAGTAAATATTAAATAATAATCCAATTTAAATTATCAGCTGGGCTTATGATTATTTAGTGAGCCCAATTCATGAATTTCTAATTTATCTATAGACCCAAGTTAATTAATTATCGAGCCCAAATATTATAAGTCCATTTTAATTAATTTTTATACATTCATTTTTGGGCCAGCCAACCATTTTAGTGTTCGGCCCAATTAAAATTAATGATCAACTACTAATACCCAAGCCCAACTCCCATAATTAATTAAGAACCCAATTATCACATCCAACCCATATTTCTCTCTCCTATACTCACGCACTCACTCACGATCAGAACATGGAAGACAGTTTTTCTGCAACCATCTTAGTGGAGTGGACATCATGGAGAGGGAGTGTGGCATCGTGGGATTAATCAGCGGTTAATAAATTCATTATAAAAGAAAACCACTATCTGCACAAGAGGTATCACGTTACACAGCAAAAAACTCAGTGCATAATACAGTCAGAAATCTCCTAACCAAACATCAGAAATCACACACACACCAGCAAATCTCATTTCACAGCAAATCCTATACACTTCCAGCATCTCAGGAAAATCATCAGTAATCCTTACGCACAGAAAACAAACAGCAGAAACGCAACCTTGCTTCTGAAAGGTAAGAAATTCTCCTTTCTCCCGTTTCAAAATATTTTCAACACCTTGTTTTCCTATTCTTCACCATCTTATCGACTCATTCTTCATCATCAATACAAATTCTGTCTGAACAATACCAGACCCATTTTGGGTCACACCAATCCAGCACCCGACACGAACCGTCTCTAGGAAAAACGGAATCAAATAGGGAAGGAAATTCACCTGAGAACTTTTCCGACCCCGACCAAACCTGGCCTGTCGCCACCGCCCACTTGCCCTCTTCCAAATCATGCCGCCGCGACACAGTTTCCCAGTGACCGTGGGCGGTTCTTCAGTTCACAACCCGCCGCCGCCTCTCATCTTTTTCGCCGCGAGTCAAATCGGAAGCGGATGTTTATATAGCCGAACCGGGTGCCTGGCTCGGGGAGGGCGACAACGAAACCAATCTACAGGAGAAATTATCATCACTCCGTTTTTAATTCACGGCCGCTGGAGGAGCTCTCCCAGTCCGAGAGAAAGTACGAACAGTGAACGAGGGATTTCTCACGCCCTGGAGTGATTATGCCGGCTTACATATCATTCAATAGGCTAAAGCCTCATCCGACCCAATTATTTTTACCCAATGCCCATTTAATATCTGAGCCCAACTTTAATTTTCAGTCATGGTCCATTAATCCCTACTTACTTAGGGCCCACTCTACTCTTACTCTATTTCAGCCTAGATAAATTTAATTTCTAATCCCAATCATTTTTACTTTTTCACATATATTAAAATACACGCCTCTTTAATTGTAGGCTACGAGAATCAAGGGCTCGAGTAAGACACGTTCATAAACATTTCAAGCATTTTTGCATTCAAGTCATCTCAATTTCAGGTGTGAATTATTACTTGTCAATTTTAATTGCTTTATTTGGACTGTATAGGTGATATGTTATATTTACGATTAACATGCAGTCACATGTTTTTCGTACCAAGTATCAGTTTATGATTAACATGCAATCACATATTTTTCATACCAAGTATCACTATATGTTTACATGCAGTCACATGTTTACATGCTCAAGTTGATATAACAAATATTCATGCTATGCCTCCGTTATGTATTGTGATTATTGTTGACTTGTGATGTTCCCACGAGCGATAGAAAGCTCACCCCATTTTCATGTAAAATTTTCAGGTTAATTCGGAATGGAGAGGACGGGTTGTCGAGCAGGACGACATATGATTAATGTTATAATTATTTCTTTTAATTCCGCTCAAGTTACTCTGAAACAATTACTTTATTTTTAGTACTTATTTTTCCGCTGTCAAATTATACTATCGTATTAGAGATTTGAAATCCTTTTGAGTTCCGCAAATATTTTAGAAAATGTATGTTTAGTAACGACTTGAAATTTCTACAAGTTTTCTCATCATTAATATTTTATTCATAAAATACCTTAGAAAAATCGGGTCGTTACAGTATGGTATCAGAGCAAAAAAAAAAATCCGGTCTACTTTCCTGGTACGTCGGAAGATTTTTAAAGTTAAAATATTTTTCATCTTCAAGGAAATATCATATGTTCGACTGCCGCTACTTCGCTACTCCATTCCAAGGTAAACATCTTAAAGTCATGTTTATAGCATACATTTAGACTAATATCGTAAAACTTAATAATTTTACGCAAATATGCGTGTATCCTGTTAGTATGGCCGGTTTCACAGTAACTCCACGTAAGAGGACCGAGGCGGGATCGAGCTCGCGCACCCTAGCACATAGAGACTCTTGGGGAAATCCAGAACTGCCCGAGAATGCCCCGTACTACGTGGTCGAGAGGATTCAAAAATGGTTCATGTCCGGGAAGACGGGAGATCCGGTCGAAGAAGTCGAGCACTTGATCATCACTCTGCCGAATGACTGGAGTTTCAACATATACCGTCTGTGGCACGAGGCGAACCGCAGGACCCCGGAGGAAAGAATAGTCGTAGATGACTTTCAGTATACTGCTGGAAGAATTCTCGACTTGTTTTCGAGGGGCGAGATCCCCAAGATATATGAGATGCATGATACCCCATCACAGCCGATGGAGGAATTTGAGGAGGATCCTGAGGAGGATCCAGAAGAAGAGGAGGACCCAGAGCTCGAACCGATGGTTGACTCGGATGACGAGGATATCATCTCCTGGACTGAGTCCCCACCCCCTGTTCCTGTTATTGAGATCCTTAGCAGTGACGAGGAAGATTAATTTTGTTATGTCGTGATTTTAATATTTTAGTAGTAACTATTAGTCTCAGCTTCCATTTTAGTATTTTATGTTGACTATCAAAGGTTATCATTAATAGAATATTTAATTTCTCGTATTAATTAATTCCAAGATGTAATGAATTATTTTATCTTATGCCACGCGTATAAATATCTTTATCTCTACCTCATTTCTCGCACTCAAGAACTTACAAGAACAACGATTCTGGGCAGGATATGGCTCCCCGCGAAACCACCCCGAATGCCGAGTCTCGAAACCAAGCCCAAGGCACACTTAATACGTCTGCAAGCGGGAGTGATGCCCCTAATCAGCAGCAACTGCTCTCAGGTCTGACCACTCTTCTCCAAGGAGCGACTATAACGCCTCCAGCTACTCAAGGACAAGTTCAGGCCAGGGTAATAAATCAGTTCAATAAGTTCAAACCTCCAACATTCCTTGGAAGGGAAGGGCCAGCTGCCATCGAGGAATGGCTATTGAACTTGGAGAGTATTTTCGATTACATGGCCTGCACGGAGGAGCAGAAGGTTTCATGCGCAGTCTTCCAACTCAAGAGGATGCCAGGACTTGGTGGAACGGATCCTGGAGACTCCGAACTGAAGAGGAACGTAGAACACTGTCTTGGGAAGGATTTAAAGAAACAGTGATGGACAAGTATTATCCACGGTCGTATAAGGCCAAAATGCAAAAGGAGTTCCTAGATATAACTCAAGGAGGCATGACGGTCACAGAATACGAAAGGAAGTTCAATCACATGTGCCGATTCGCACCATTCATGGTTACAAATGATGACATGAAGGCACAAAAGTTTCGTGATGGACTTCAAGACAGAATCCGACATCATCTGGCTAGCCATGGAAAGATGTCGTATAAGGAAGCCGTGTCCAGAGCCGAAGATATATCAGCTAGCTTGGATATGGAAAGGGCTAGGGCTCTGCTAGTTGTGAATACGAACAAAAGAAAGTGGCAAGGACCGAATAATAATACTAGCAACAAGGAGGGTAGTAAAGAAGGACCATCCGGGTCAAAGACACAGTACGACTACCCAACCTGCTCGAAATGTGGGAAGAGGCACAAAGGAGTTTGCATGCTAGGACAGAATCGATGCTACCGATGCCATGAAGAAGGACACATGGTCTCTCAGTGCCCACAGAAGAACAATAGCCCAGACAGAAGGGTCCAGAATCAAGGTTCCGGGGGAAAGGCTCCTATGTATAGCTTATCGGAAATTGACAAGGAGAAACCCGGAACGATGTAAGGTATGTTATCTGTCGCTGGAATTCCTGCTTTGGTGTTATTTGATACTGGCGCATCCCATTCATTTATCTCTAAGAAGTTGTTTAGCATGACTGAATTTAGAAGTAGAAAATCTTCTCAAAGCCTTGAAGTTAGTATACCGGCAGGAGAAATAATTTCTGTTGATGATATAGCTAACAGTATAACTATAGAGATAAATGAACGTTTATATCTAACCGATCTATACATATTAGACATGAATAACTTCGACGTAGTCTTGGGTATGGATTGGTTGGATAAGTATGATGCCGTTTTGCAATGCGCAAGGAGGAACGTGGTCTTGCATCCAAAGTAGGAGTAGAGGACGTATTTCAAGGGGTTAAGCGTAGCAAAGCCCCTCCAGTGATATCAGCCATGAAAGCAACGAAGATATTGCGTAAGGGCAATTGTCAAGGATATTTAGTGAATATCATGGGGGAGTCGAAGTCCGAAGTAACGATCGAAGACGTTCATATCGTTAAGGATTATTCAGATGTTTTTCCGGAGAACTTACCGGGTGTTCCACCGGATAGACAAGTGGAGTTTACTTTTTACTTGGTGCCTGGAGCAGCCCCTATATCAAAGGCCCCATACAGGATGGCGCCAAAAGAACTACAAGAACTGAAGGTGCAGATTCAGGAGTTACTCGATATGGGATATATCCGACCAAGCGTCTCACCTTGGGGAGCACCGGTGTTACTCGTGAAGAAGAAGGATGGAAGCATGAGAATGTGTATCGATTATCGTGAGTTGAATCGACTCACGATAAAGAACAAGTATCCACTTCCCCGAATTGAAGACTTATTTGACCAGCTTGGAGGTTCAGGAGTGTTCTCAAAGATAGATTTGAGGTCAGGGTACCATCAGCTAAAGATCAAAGACGAGGACATTCCGAAGACTGCTTTTCGAACAAGATATGGTCACTACGAGTTCGTAGTAATGCCATTTGGGCTAAGTAATGCCCCAGCAGTCTTTATGGACTTGATGAATAGAGTTTTCCAACCCTACTTGGATCAGTTTGTCATCGTGTTTATTGATGACATACTGATTTATTCGAAAGATGAAGCAGAACATGGGAAGCATCTACGGACGGTTTTGGAGATACTTCACAAAGAGAAACTGTATGCGAAGTTTAGCAAGTGCGAATTTTGGCTCAAGAGAGTGGCATTCCTTGGACATGTTGTTACTGCGCAAGGAATTGAAGTCGATCCTTCTAAGATAGAGGCTATCAACGATTGGAAAACACCAACTAACGCGAATGAAGTTCGCAGTTTCTTGGGGTTAGCAGGATATTATAGGAGGTTTATTGAAGGATTTTCTAAGACGGCTGCACCGATGACTCGACTAACGAGGAAAGGAGAACAGTTCCTGTGGAATGAGAAGTGCGAAAAAAGTTTTCAAGAACTTAAGCGGAGACTAACCTCAGCTTCAGTTTTGACGATTCCAGATCCGTCTAGAGAATTCGTGATCTATAGTGACGCATCCAAGCAAGGATTAGGATGTGTTCTAATGCAGCAAGGTAAGGTCATCGCTTATGCGTCAAGGCAATTAAACCCACATGGGTTAAATTATCCGACGCATGATTTATAACTAGCCGCGGTAGTTCACGCCTTGAAGATATGGCGACATTACCTCTACGGAGGTAAATGTGAGATCTATACCGACCACAAAAGCTTAAAGTATCTATTCACTCAGAAGGAACTTAATATGCGACAAAAAAGATGGTTGGAGTTAGTGAAGGACTACGATTGTACAATTCACTATCATCCAGGGAAGGCGAACGTGGTCGTAGATGCTTTAAGTCGCAAGGTCAGAGGAGAATTTAATTGCATTTTGACTAAGGAAGACAAATTGGTCAGTGAATTTTCAAAGATGAACCTAGAAGTGGCTACACCGTTAAAGCCGGTGGAAGCAATTTTAATGACGTTGTCAGTTCAACCGACCTTGAGAGAGAGGATCAAGGAAGGTCAGGGTCAATACAATTTCTTGACCAAAATGAAAGAGCGTGTTATAGCTGGAGAGGATAAAGGATTTAGTATATCAGAAGATGGTACGATATACTACAAGGAAAGGATTTGTGTGCCCGACAATACGGATTTGAAGAAGGCGATTTTGGAAGAAGCACACAACACACCATATATTGCTCATCCTGGTAGTACAAAGATGTACCAAGATTTGAAAAGCAAATTTTGGTGGGAAGGTTTGAAGAGAAACGTGGTTGAATTCGTCAGGAGATGTATTATTTGTCAGCAGGTGAAAGCCGAACATCAACGCCCATTTAATTTGTTAAAATCACTCCACATTCCAGAGTGGAAATGGGAACACATCACTATGGACTTTGTGGTGAGCTTACCTCGATCGGAAAGAGGAAATCAGGCGATTTGGGTTGTGGTTGATCGCCTCACTAAGTCGGCTCATTTCATCCCAGTGAAGATGAACTTCGCAATGTATCAGTATGCGCAATTGTATATTAAGGAGATCATAAGGCTGCACGGAGTACCAATGTCTATAGTTTCGGATAGAGATACTCGCTTCACGTCACGTTTTTGGGAAAGTTTGCAAGAAGCATTGGGAACTAAATTAAATTTTGGTACAGCCTATCACCCACAAACTGACGGTCAATCAGAAAGGACGATACAAATACTTGAAGACATGTTGAGAGCTTGTGTGCTGGACATGGGTAATTGTTGGGAACAGTTACTACCTTTGGTAGGATTCGCATACAATAATAGTTTTCAAGCAACGATCGGAATGGCCCCGTACGAGGCACTTTATGGGAGAAAGTGCAGATCGCCGGTTTATTGGGATGAAGTAGGTGAAAGAAAAATTTTGGGTCCCGAAATAATCGAGAAGACCGTGGGTGTAGTAGAAAAGATCCGTGAAAGGATTACGACAGCACAAGATCGCCAAAAGTCTTATGCCGACAAGCGAAGGAAGGACCTTGAGTTTAATGTTGGCAAAAAGGTCTTCCTAAAGGTAGCCCCGACTAAAGGAGTCATTCGATTTGGATCGAGGAACAAGCTGATACCAAGATACGTCGGACCATTTGAGATCCTCGATCGGATTGGAGATTTGGCATACCGTTTAGCATTACCACCGGAATTTTCAGCAGTACATAATGTTTTTCACGTCTCACAGTTGAGAAAATACGTTTATGATCCTAGTCACGTGATCAACTATTCAACGGTGGAAGTGAACAAAGATCTCACCTACGTCGAACAACCAGTTGCGATAATCGACAGAAAGATTATTCCATTAAGGAATAAAGAGAGAGTACCCGTCAAGGTTCAATGGCGAAATCACACCAAAGATGAAGCTACTTGGGACCGTGAAGAGGAAATTCGAACTCGTTATCCCAATTTCCTTATTCACGGTAAGTATACTATTTTCGAGGACGAAAATTTTTCCAACAGGGGTAGGATGTAACACCCGCTAAATTTAGAAAATTATTCTTAATTTATTAATTATATTTTATAGTAAATATTAAATAATAATCCAATTTAAATTATCAGCTGGGCTTATGATTATTCAGTGAGCCGAATTCATGAATTTCTAATTTAACTATAGACCCAAGTTAATTAATTATCGAGCCCAAATATTATAAGTCCATTTTAATTAATTTTTATACATTCATTTTTGGGCCAACCAACCATTTTATTGTTCGGCCCAATTAAAATTAATGATCAACTACTAATACCCAAGCCCAACTCCCACAATTAATTAAGAACCCAATTATCACATCCAACCCATATTTCTCTCTCCTATACTCACGCACTCACTCACGATCAGAACATGGAAGACAATTTTTCTGCAACCATCTTAGTGGAGTGGACATCATGGAGAGGGAGTGTGGCATCGTGGGATTAATCAGCGGTTAATAAATTCATTATAAAAGAAAACCACTATCTGCACAAGAGGTATCACGTTACACAACAAAAAACTCAGTGCATAATACACACAGAAATCTCCTAACCAAACATCAGAAATCACACACACCAGCAAATCTCATTTCACAGCAAATCCTATACACTTCCAGCATCTCAAGAAAATCATCAGTAATCCTTACGCACAAAAAACAAACAGCAGAAACGCAACCTTGCTTCTGAAAGGTAAGAAATTCTCCTTTCTCCCGTTTCAAAATATTTTCAACACCTTGTTTTCCTATTCTTCACCATCTTATCGACTCATTCTTCATCATCAATACAAATTCTGTCTGAACAATATCAGACCCATTTTGGGTCACACCAATCCAGCACCCGACACGAATCGTCTCTAGGAAAAACGGAATCAAATAGGGAAGGAAATTCACCTGAGAACTTTTCCGACCCCGACCAAACCTGGCCTGTCGCCACCGCCCACTTGCCCTCTTCCAAATCATGCTGCCGCGACACAGTTTCCCAGTGACCGTGGGCGGTTCTTCAGTTCACAACCCGCCGCCGCCTCTCATCTTTTTCGCCGCGAGTCAAATCGGAAGCGGATGTTTATATAGCCGAACCGGGTGCCTGGCTCGGGGAGGGCGACAACGAAACCAATCTACAGGAGAAATTATCATCACTCCGTTTTTAATTCACGGCCGCTGGAGGAGCTCTCCCAGTCTGAGAGAAAGTACGAACAGTGAACGAGGGATTTCTCACGCCCTGAAGTGATTAGTCCGGCTTACATATCATTCAATAGGCCAAAGCCTCATCCGACCCAATTATTTTTACCCAATGCCCATTTAATATCTGAGCCCAACTTTAATTTTCAGTCATGGTCCATTAATCCCTACTTACTTAGGGCCCACTCTACTCTTACTCTATTTCAGCTTAGATAAATTTAATTTCTAATCCCAATCATTTTTACTTTTTCACATATATTAAAATACACGCCTCTTTAATTGTAGGCTACGAGAATCAAGGGCTCGAGTAAGACACGTTCATAAACATTTCAAGCATTTTTGCATTCAAGTCATCTCAATTTCAGGTGTGAATTATTACTTGTCAATTTTAGTTGCTTTATTTGGACTGTATAGGTGATATGTTATATTTACGATTAACATGCAGTCACATATTTTTCGTACCAAGTATCAGTTTATGATTAACATGCAGTCACATGTTTTTCATACCAAGTATCGGTTATGTTTACATGCAGTCACATGTTTACATGCTCAAGTTGATATAACAAATATTCATGCTATGCCTCCGTTATGTATTGTGATTATTGTTGACTTGTGATGTTCCCACGAGCGATAGAAAGCTCACCCCATTTTTATGTAAAATTTTCAGGTTAATTCGGAATGGAGAGGACGGGTTGTCGAGCAGGCCGACATTTGATTAATGTTATAATTATTTCTTTTAATTCCGCTCAAGTTACTCTGAAACAATTACTTTATTTTTAGTAATTATTTTTCCGCTGTCAAATTATACTATCGTATTAGAGATTTGAAATCCTTTTGAGTTCCGCAAATATTTTAGAAAATGTATGTTTAGTAACGACTTGAAATTTCTACAAGTTTTCTCATCATTAATATTTTATTCATAAAATACCTTAGAAAAATCGGGTCGTTACAACATACTCCGTGAACATATTGCCAAAAGATAAAAACATGATTTCGTACTTGTAATCATGCATATAAGCAGTAACACACGGGGGTTTTAAGAAAAGCCCCATATTTACTAAATCATTTCATTTCATTTCATTGCATATATCATCAGATTCACCATATCCATAAGTCACGCCGGAATGTTGCTCCCCGAGATCGTCCACTCCGAAGAGAGCTCAGAATCCCGAGTACTGTGTACACTAACTCTGGCTAGCGACCTTTGTCTAGCTCAGGATCCGATCATTTCATAGGTTGACAAGCCAACAGTGATAGATTCATAAGAATCCACATAAAAGTTTTTATGCATCATAATCATTTGAAATCATAATTTGCTTGTAAAACATTTCATCCGAATAGAGCAAAGCTCAAATCATTTTCGTATAGAAATCCCACCATAATCATTTTCGTATAGAAAGCCCACCATAATCATTTTCGTATAGAAAGCCCACCTGAACAAGTAATAAACATAAGCAAATGATTCTCGGTCTTCCTTATGCTTCAATCTATTGCTCTACCTTTCACCGGAAATAACTAAGTTTAGCGGTCGATGGATCTTAACGAAGTCTAACGGACAACGGACTCGATCTACTTGTTTAGACTTTACTTAAGTTTAATAAAAAAGCTATGATTCTCTTAGAGAACCCAACTGACCACATAATATATAAGGATACTAACAACGGTAATCTACACTCGATTCCGTTACACATTCCTCGGTTCGAAAACCATCACCAAACACTTAACATAATCAAAACATAATGTGCACAAACGCTGGAAAGAATTAGAATTCTGTAATTGCACAGTAAGAACTGGAGAGTGTATCTAATACCACTGGAAATCCATTGAAGTCTAGGTTCATGTCCATTTTATGGATCTCAAAAATATTAACCATAGAGAAAGTTATGGCCGTTTTCGTGAAGTGTAGTTAAACTGCCAATTTCCGGCGAAAATGGAAAAAACGTCTTATTAATCTAGAGCTCGTTTCTAGCAACAAGAACCCTAAACATGCAAACTCTAATCACGCATATCATACTTATAACACATATAGGAGTGGACATACAAGCATGCTTCTCGACACTACGAACTAGATTTCATAATCCTTTCTGTGGAAAAATGACTACCAACACATTTTCATATTTCCACCATCAACAAATATCAAACATCATCAACATCAAGCATCTTCAACATCAAACACCATCAACATCAAGGATCATCAAATATATAGCAACACATGTAATCCATACTCATGTTGGTCCTAACATGAAAATGACCTAAACATGATTTAAAAATCCTCAATACATAACATGCTCTTTAGTTATATCAATTATTATCTAACACAATATCAACTTCATAAATCTAACTTCATGTCTTTGTTTTCAAACAAATTTCTAAAATATTTTATAAAAATCTAGTAAAAATATATCATATACTCCTTTCATACATCATCACAAATACCAAGTCACTTTGAACATACATCAACATATCAAGAACTAAGCATGATTCTTTTTTTCTTTCA
Organism: Orobanche coerulescens; assembly: GCA_033398695.1. Taxonomy (NCBI): domain Eukaryota; kingdom Viridiplantae; phylum Streptophyta; class Magnoliopsida; order Lamiales; family Orobanchaceae; genus Orobanche; species Orobanche coerulescens. The sequence continues at coordinate 109,331,960 of CM065816.1, read as the reverse complement.
AAATATCAAACATTTTATTAAAAGACCATATATTCATCATATCATCATCTCATCAAGTAGAAACATATTGTGTCAACACATGCTTGAGCTTTGAAGCCTAATATTTTCAACCCAAATGACAAAAATAGATGCATGAAAATTACTTGTTTTAAACACTCCCAAGTACCTTAGAATCAACTTAGAAACAACACACAAAAGATTAAACATCAAACCTAAGTTCCTTCACCAACTTTCAAATTTTAATGTTAGCTAAAATCTAATTTTACTTGGTTGGAAATGAAGAGGAGCAGCTAACTTACTTGAATATGAACTTTGATTCAAGTTTGGCACACAAATGGAGTTTGTTTGTGGAGCTCCAGTGGAAGAACAATGGAGAACTCTTTTTTTTGGGGGGGTGGGGGGGTGGGGGGATGGAAAATGAAGGGGGGAGAAGATGAATTCAAGAGGAAAAAGGAATTATCCCATTATATACTAGGTTAACCCTAGCCATTTAATAAAATGGTCGAAAAATATTTTACGTTTCGCTCTTCCATAGATAAAATTACTCGGGTATTGAATGTATGTCGTATACTTAAATTATCGTGTCGAACGTACAACTTAAAGTCGGAGAAAAGTTTCGCGATTTATGGAACGCGAATTATCCGAGAAAATAACTCGACATATAATATACCCGAAAACTCAAAAAGTAAACTTTCGAAAATCATACTCTCGATGTAAAAATAGTGTATATAGAAGGCGATAGAATCACGATTCTATCTATTCAAACATAAAATCAAATTCGAAAGAGAATCTCAACCAGATAACCGAACATCCATTTTTTGAATTAAAAATGTGTAATAGATAACTCATCCCATTAGTCAAAATTTTATTACTTAGGAATGCAAAACCCATAATGTCGCACTTGAGGTTATAATAAATCATGCATATAAAAGACCGTGGCATTACATCCTACCCCTCTAATAAGATATTTCGTCCCAAAATTTACATACCTCATCAAAGAGTTTTTCGCAATTGACCGTGGTCCTCTACATTGAAACCAAGTACTATTCTGAACTCTCTTCTTTGTTCTTGTGTGTTGTGTTGTGTTGTGTTGTGTGCCGTGTGTGTGTTGTGTGTGTGTGTATTGTTTGTGTGGTAGTGTCTGTGTGTACAATGTGTGTGGCAGTGTGTGTTGTGTGTGTGCTGTATATGTTGTGTGTGTGAGTGTGTGTGTGTGTGTGTATTTTTGTGTGGCAGTATGTGTGTGTGTGTATTATGTGTGTGGCAGTGTGTGTTGTGTGTTATGTGTGTGTGTGCTGTTGTGTGGCAGTATGTGTGAGTGTGTACAGTGTGTGTTTGTGTGCAGTATGTGTTGTGCGTTGTATGTGTGTGTGTGTGTGTGTGTATTGTTTGTGTAGCAGTATGTGTGTGTGCAGTATGTGTTGTGTGTTGTGTTGTGTGCTTTGTGTGTGTAATGTATGTGCGTGTACACTATGTGTATATGAGTGTGTAATGTAGTTTTGCGTGTTATTTTCTTCTTGTTTGTCGTATAATTTAATCGATTTAGTTGAGTGTGTGTGTGTTTAATTACGTGTGTTGCTTTTGACAACACTATTTTGTGAAATACGAATTATTTTGGGATAGATGTGGTTAACTTCTTAAGGATCTTTTCCCTTTGGGATAGATGTTAACTTTCGTCTTAAGGATCTTCTCCCAATAGTTCGTGCAGATAGAATTAGCAATCTTGACAAAGCCATAAGTTGACGTAGTATAAAGTTAACTCTATTTTGACAATCGTCGTTCATGTTTCTATTTTAAACAACAGTTATAGGACAACCATACCTTTGTCATTCTCCGTCAAAACAATGAAATGAAATTCTTTCCCTTATCGAAAACAATAGCAAATTGAATTTCATAGTATGTGTAACAGAAAAGAAGAAATGTATCGAAGTTGGATGAATGCAAGTCGTGCGAGTGCGGAGTATGACAATGGAATTGAGCAATTTCTTAAATTTGCTCGACAACATCGCTCATAACCCAATGAAAGATACTTTTGTTCTTGTGTGAAGTGTATGAATGGGAGACGACATAAGGCTGACACGATTCGTGAACATCTTGTTTGTGAGGGGATAAACACCATCTATACAGTGTGGATATGGCATGGCGAAATAGTAGATGTTCCAACTGGAAACACTCATGTAGATATAGGTGGTGATCAATTTGAAGAAATGATTCGTGATGTCGGACAAGAATCATTTCAAAGAGCTCATGTCCATGATGCGTTGAAAAGTGATTCAGAGACTCCATTGTATTCGGGGTGTGAAAATTTCACACGACTATCTGTCGTGTTGAAGCTGGCTAATTTGAAGGCAATAAATGGGAGGAGTGACAAAAGTTTCACCAAATTGCTCCGGTTGATGAATGAGATGCTACCAAAAGGCAATACATTGCCTAAGCGTACCTATGAGGCGAAGAAGGTTTTGTGTCCGATGGGTATGGAGTATAAAAAAATACACGCTTGTCCCAATGATTGCATACTGTACAGAAAAGAGTTTGAAAAATTGCATAAGTGTCCTAGGTGTGAGGTATCACGATACAAAGTGAAGAATGATGGAGAGAACACACAATAAGGACCTCCCGCGAAGGTGTTATGGTATCTTCCCATTGTTCCAAGGTTCAAGCGATTGTTTGATAATAGAGATGATGCAAAGAATCTCACATGGCACGCAAATGAGATAAAATGCGACGGCCTAATTCGTCATCCAGCTGATGCTGCACAATGGAAGAAAATAGATTATTTATTTCCAGATTTCGGGAGTGAGGCAAGAAACCTTAGGCTTGGACTTTCCACAGATGGAATAAATCCGTTCGGTAACTTAAGCACCAAGCATAGCTCTTGGCCTGTTTTACTTGTGATATATAATCTACCTAATTGGTTATGTATGAAACGGAAGTACGTTATGTTGTCAATGATGATTTCAGGACTAAAACAACCAGGAAATGACATATATGTTTATCTAAGTCCGTCGATTGATGACTTGAGAATGATGTGGGATGAAGGGATTTACGTGTTTGATGGTTACCGCCAGCAAAGTTTCAAGCTACGTGCAATGTTATTTTGTACGATTAATGACTTTCTAGCATATGGAAACTTGAGTGGATATTGTAATATCCGGTATTTTCGTGTTTCGTTATCTTGGATTGTTTGTGTTTTGACGCCAGACATTTTCTTGTTGATGTGAATCGAAATGATTTCTATCGTGATACTCTATTTGTTTCTATCGCATAGCCGTTTTAGTCGGGTACGACTTGTTGCCGCGTGCGTTCCTTTGATTAATGTGTGTATATGATGTGTCGTTATTTGCTCGTATTTGTTTTGAATCATAGCCGGTGCGTTTGTGCGACCGGAACGTTGTCGAATGCCTAACCGGACCGTCGGATCGACCGAGTCCCGAATGCAAGACCTGGCCGAGTTAGGCCGTAATACAGTGCCTGTTACGGCCGTAAGCCATGGCCGGTCACGACCGACAGTGACTCCTGTGGGGTGGCCGGGTACGGCCGACAGTGACTCGCAAGGACTGGCCGATTACGGCTGTAGGACTACGGCCGGATACGGCCGTAAGGACTGTTACATACGTAAGCCGTGTTCGGTAACGTACGTAACGCGGTCGGTAGTTTTGGGCTGTAGGGTAGCCATGGCCGGTTACGGCCTGTTACGTACGTAAGCCCTATCCGGTAACGTACGTAATGCGGTCGGCAGTTTTGGGCAGTAGAGTAGCCATGGCCGGTTACGACCGTAAGTCATGGCCGGTTACGGCCGTAAGCGATCGGTAGGACTCGGCTATTTAAGGCCTGGTCACCGGGTCACTCGACCATTTTCACTTTTCTCCGTTTTTTTTCGCGATCCTTCGACAAGAATTAAGGGTTTTGATCGGAAATCAGTAGTGCATCAGTTGGGAAGCTTGAATCTTGATTATTATCATCATCTAATCCTTGTTCTTCGTCCGAATCGAGGTATTTTGGCTTGAACCCATGTTTTTGAAGATTTTGGGGATTTTCCTTTTGATTTCGATTCCAATCTATTTTTGATCAATTAATTGTTGTATAAACGTTGTTTTGAACATGTTCTACGGATTGGATACTCATATCCTTGATTCGTTCGGCTCGAGGGGTGATTTCTTTGTTCTTGGAGGTTCTTGAACATTTAATGCTCGATTAAATGTTCGAATGAGTTTTTTCTTCGATAGTTTGATGAGGTTTCCGTTGTTTTCAGTTTTGATTCTCGTTGTAATCGTATCTTCGTTGTTTTTGCCGGAGGATTGTAGGTGTTCGGGGTTTTTCGGGGTTGTGCCGTGTTCGTAGGAATATTCGGGTGCCGACAATCGAGGCAAGTATCTTATTATACGACTTGTATCTTGCGACTAGAAATCACGTATTAGGTTAATGATGATTTTGCTTGCCTTCGTAAATATGTTCCGTTTGAGTTGGTTGTGTATTCCGCAATTTGAAGGCTTTGTGATGATAGTGTTATATTGGTATATGTGTTAGGTGTTGTGCCATTTGTGCAGAATTATATTGTACATCTGGGATGGTTGTACACTTGGTTGTGCAATGTATTATGTATCGATCGTGAGTTATGTTGGTTGTGTGTCGTTGATTGATTACAATTGTTGTGAGTGTTGAGATTGTGCTATGTGCGCGTGATGTACGATTTTGTGGTGATCAATGTGATTGATTAACTTTGCTCATGGTTGTATGAACTATGAATGTGAATATGTGTGTGACCGCTAAGTTCACTCGTGATGGTTCGAAGGGACCTACGAGGACTCGTGGCAGTGGACTACGGGGTCAGAACTTAGTGAGGTACTGAGGTCCAATCGTGCTGGCCTGACAGGGCCTACGACAACACATGGCAATGGACCATGAGTTTAGGCACAGTGCGTCCAATCGGGTGAGCTCGACGGGGCTTACACGTGGCAGTGGACTACGGTGTTGGGACTGTGTATGTGATTGTTGTGATTGATATAGTCCGTGCGGGTTGTTGAACCTACGGAGACACGTGACAGCGGATCACGGTGTCGGAATTGATTATGTTTGGTTATTTGTGCATGGAATAGTCCGTGTGGGTTGTTGTACCTATGGAGACACGTGACAGTGGATCACGGTGTCGTAATTGATTATGTTTGGTTATTTGTGCGTGGAATAGTCCGTGCGGGTTGTTGTACCTACGGAGACACGTGACAGTGGATCACAGTGTCATGAATATGTTTTGACAATCAAGTTTCGAAAGGAAAAGTTTTATGAAAATAAATGTTGGATCGAGTCCCGAGCGATTGGGTAAATGTTTTTCGTGTTGTGAACTATTGAGTTATGAAACAAGATTTGGGTTAAGATCCTAAAGTTTGCCGAAAGGATTTGTAACTTGGGACTTGAGTCCTTAAAGATATTTGTTCCTAAAATTCCCGAGATGATAAGTTTAGTTTCAAATGCTTCATAGCTTATTTTCCGTTGTTAAAACCTCCCGGGAATATTTTGGTACTTGGTTATTATATTTGATTCATTATTAATGTTTGCTCGTTACATTTCGTATGATTTGATACTTTCACTAGTAAAACAGTGGAGTTTACTAACCCTCGAATAATCGGGGGTGGATGTCTGTTTTGCGTCCAGGTACATGCAGGTTCAGGGGGAGTAGTCACAGGATTGACAGGAGGATGACGAGCTGCGATACTAATCAAGAGTTGAGAGTTGTTTTGATTTTCTTTGTGTTGTCAGAGTTGATTTCAGTCTTCCGCTGTATTGTATTGCGACCCCTGTGTGGGTAATGTTGTTTTAGTCAGTTCTGTTGATTGAGTTGTGTGACCTCATCGGTCTGTGTGTTCACGTGTAAGTGACCTTAACGATCTGTATTATTTTATTGTTTGACCCTGGCCGGGCAAACATTTGGTCATTTTGTAAGGTTTAGCCTGGTAGATCCTCGTGAAAAGGGGTCTACAGTGTGTAATATTTCCATATGGTTTTGGGGTGTTACATTTATGGTATCGGAGCTTAGGTTGCGGAAACCTAGGCTGTCGGGTCAAGTCGAGTCGTGATTTGTCGAGTATTCTGTGGTTTTTTCATTCGAGATGTCGGTTGACAAGTTGAGTTGTGCGTAGTCACAACGTGTCGGATATGTTGTCGGATGAGATTAGTATCGTGGGCGACCGTCATCTCCGTGCGGCCTGTGGACGTAAGTCTCCTCTTTTATGCGAGGTACCTGTGTATCATTATTTCATCTAAGTGAGTTAATTGCGGTGCATAATTTTATTTGCACGGTGTTGTGTAATATAGTTGTATTTAATACTTGTGGCACATAGTATGTGTATAAAACTGGGCGTATTGTTGTTTTACCTTTGAACCACAGTGTGGGGTGGTATGGGGTGAAAGTTGTAGACCTTGATGGGTTTTGGAAAGGTATCGACGGTAGAGTTTGTGAGAAACTCCGATGAATGATTTTGTTGTGTGTTTAAACTTGGTGCCATGAGATGCATTTGATTGAATTGGCGACCCTGGTTGGCATTTGAGCATGTGGTTTTAAATTCGACTGTTTTTAGAATGTTGTAATTTTGCCCGCTACGGGTAAGTTTGAGAACATTTTTTCTGAGGGACTTTACGGTTTGGGCATCTTTGTAGAAATTGATTTTTGAAAATATTTTGATGGTGCGGTCAAACCACAGTTTATATGGATTTTAAAACCGGTTAAATTTTGACAAATGGGTCGTGGCAATGATTAGTATGCTGGAAGATATTAATAAGGTCATTTTGCTGACATCAGTTATAGAGTGGATTTGATATTTCAACGTATTGTTGTGCAAGTGATTTCAAATCAAAGTAGTTTTGATAATGGGTCCATGGTTTTGGTTAAATGACCGAGGTATTAAACAAAGTGTTTTCAAAATTTCATCCCAGCAAAATCTTTCAAACTCGCGATTTTTAAAATATTATCATTCGAACAAATACCTCGAAAAACTTATTTTTAAGAATATTATCCATGTTGGACCACAATGGTATGCTTAATATTTTAACCGTGTATGCTGAGGTATAGGTCGTACAACTTTGTCGATGTGAACATGTGAATTACTTTTAAATTTAAGTTCTGTTATTGCAGTGTTAGTTCGTGTATACGAGTAGTGAATTGGTGTGAATATTGTATTGTGCTGCTGTTTGTGGGCTTATGTTGACTATGTGAGGTTCGTTTTATCCTGTTATTCTGAATAGTTGTCCGTTCTGTATGCTGAGGGGTTGAGGCCGAGGCTGTGGTCGTGGCGGTGGTCGTAATCAGGAGCATGAGAGGGCGACTCACTCCTTGTCGAGTACCAATCAGCTCAGTACAGATGGTCGTGATGACCAGTCGTGAGATCAGGGACAATCAGCCAGTGTTAATGTTGACGTTGGCGCTGCTGCCATCCTTCGTCAAGTGGTTGTCCAGTTAGTGCAGATGAATCAGGCCGTACATCGGAATGAGAACCCATATGGGGATAACGGGGCTAGTAAGTGGTTACGAGATGTGATGAGGATGCAGCCGACCCGTTTTGTAGGTTCTTCTGACTCATTAGGTTGGGAGAACTGGCTCTTCCAGTTGGACAAAACATTCGATGCTGTAGCTTGTCCCGAGGAAAGGAGGGTCCCCATTGCTCAGTACTTGCTCGACAAAGAAGCTGCAGACTGGTGGCAGGCTGTAGTGCCTGCAGATCGTACACTACATGGGCTGAGTTTAAGACCGCCATGTATTACCCGTTGCCTGTCCGTGAGCGCAGGATCGTTGAGTTTTTCTCGGCTATGCCCCAGGATGTGTCGATATCCCAGGCGATAGTCGATTATAATCGACAGCTGGCTTATGTTCGTGATCAAGTGAGAAGTGAAGCGGACAAGATCCGATACTTCAATATGCGCATGAAGCCCCATATCCATAAGAGTATGACTCCGCTCATGTGTACCACTCTGAAGGAATATCAGGACCGAGCTTTAGCCATTGAGATGGCCGTTTCTGTGACGGAATCTGGTTCAGAGAGTAAGAGGCAGAAGACCTCGAGTAACTCTTCAAGAGGCCAGAGAAGTGAGATTCGTGAGCCTGTTGCCTCGCATTTTCCTTCTGGGAGCACTCCTCGTTCGGTTGACCAGTCTAAGAACCTTACTCCGGAGGCGAGTAAGATGAGCGGTGTGAAGACCTGCTTCAACTGCAGTCGTGTGGGCCATGCGAGACAGAATTATCGTTCGTCACCGGTTAATTGTTTCAAGTGCGGCCAACTGGGGCACCAAGCAGTGCACTGTGAGACCGTTGCTAAGATGTTCGGAAATCGAGTTTTCGTTCCTACTCGTGGAGGGCCCAGTGGCGTCCAGTGATGTAGTTGTGTGTCGTACTTTGTACTACATCTCGTGTGGAGATTTGATACTTGTTGTGTGAATCTTTTTGGTTTTGTTGGTATTTTACCCTAATATTTTATTTTAAGTTTCGGGACGAAGCTTATTTTTAGTGGGATAGAATGTAATATCCGGTATTTTCGTTTTCTATTATCTTGGATTGTTTGTGTTTTGCCGCCGGACATTTTCTTGTTGATGTGAATCAGAATGATTTCTATCGTGATACTCTATTTGTTTCTATCGCATAGCCGTTTTAGTCGGGTACGACTTGTTGCCGCGTGCGTTCCTTTGATTAATGTGTTTATGTGATCTGTCGTTATTTGCTCGTATTTGTTTTGAATCATAGCCGGTGCGTTTGTGCGACCGGAACGTTGTCGAATGCCTAACCGGACCGTCGGATCGACCGAGTCCCGACTGCAAGACCTGGCCGAGTTAGGCCCGTAATACAATGCCTGTTACGGCCGTAAGCCATGGCCGGTCACGGCCGACAGTGACTCGTGTGGGGTGGCCGGGTACGGCCGACAGTGACTCGCAAGGACTGGCCGATTACGGCCGTAAGACTACGTCCGGATACGACCGTAAGGACTGTTACGTACGTAAGCCCTGTCCGGTAACGTACGTAACGCGGTCAGCAGTTTTGGGCAGTAGGGTAGCCATGGCCGGTTACGAATGTAAGACTACGGCCGGATACGGCCGTAAGGCCTGTTACGTACGTAAGCCCTGTCCGGTAACGTACGTAACACGATCTGCAGTTTTGGGCAGTAGGGTAGCCATGTCCGGTTACGACCGTAAGCGATCGGCAGGACTCGGCTATTTAAGGCCTGGGCACCGGGTCACTCGGCCATTTTCATTTTTCTCCGTTTTTTTCGCGATCCTTTGACAAGAATTAAGGGTTTTGATCGGAAATCAGTAGTGCATCAGTTGGGAAGCTTGAATCATGATTATTATCATCATCTAATCCTTGTTCTTCGTCTGAATCGAGGTATTTTGGCTTGAACCCATGTTTTTGAAGATTTTAGGGATTTTCCTTTTGATTTCGATTCCAATCCATTTTTGATCAATTAATTGTTGTATAAATGTTGTTTTGAACATGTTCTACGGATTGGATACTCATATCCTTGATTCGTTCGGCTCGAGGGGTGATTTCTTTATTCTTGGAGGGTCTTGAACATTTAATACTCGATTAAATGTTCGAATGAGTTTTTCCTTCGATAGTTTGATGAGGTTTCCGTTGTTTTCGGTTTTGATTCTCGTTGTAATCGTATCTTCGTTGTTTTTACCGGAGGATTGTAGGTGTTCGGTGTTTTTCCGAGTTGTGCCGTGTTCATAGGAATATTCAGGCGCCGACAATCAAGGCAAGTATCTTAGTATACGACTTGTATCTTGCGACTAGAAATCACGTATTAGGTTAATGATGATTTTGCTTGCCTTCGTAAATATGTTCCGTTTGAGTTGCTTGTGTATTCCGCAATTTGAAGACTTTGTGATGATAGTGTTATATTGGTATATGTGTTAGGTGTTGTGCCATTTGTGCAGGATTGCACTGTACATCGGGGATGGTTGTACACTTGGTTGTGCAATGTATTGTGTATCGATCATGAGTTATGTTGGTTGTGTGTCGTTGATTGATGACAGTTGTTGTGAGTGTTGAGATTGTGTTATGTGCGCGTGATGTACGATTTTGTGGTGATCAATGTGACTGATTAACTGTGCTCATGGTTGTATGAACTATGAATGTGAATATGTGTGTGACCGCTAAGTTCACTCGTGATGGTTCGACGGGACCTACGAGGACTCGTGGCAGTGGACTACGCGGTCAGAACTTAGTGAGGTACTGAGGTCTAATCGTGCTGGCCTGATGGGGCCTACGAAAACACATGGCAGTGGACCATGAGTTTAGGGCACAGTGCGTCCAACCGGGTGAGCTCGATGGGGCTTACGGTGACACGTGGCAGTGGACTACGGTGTTGGGACTGTGTGTGTGATTGTTGTGATTGATATAGTCCGTGTGGGTTATTGAACCTACGGAGACACGTGACAGCGGATCACGTTGTCAGAATTGATTATGTTTGGTTATTTGTGTGTGGAATAGTCCGTGTGGGTTGTTGTACCTACGGAGACACGTGACAGTGGATCACGGTGTCGGAATTGATTATGTTTGGTTATTTGTGCGTGGAATAGTCCGTGCGGGTTGTTATGCCTACGGAGACACGTGACAGTGGATCACGGTGTCATGAATATGTTTTGACAATCATGTTTTGAAAGGAAAAGTTTTATGAAAATAAATGTTGGATCGAGTCCCGAGCGATTGGGTAAATATTTTTCGTGTTTTGAACTATTGAGTTATGAAACAAGGTTTGGGTTAAGACCCTAAAGTTTTTCGAAAGGATTTGTAACTTGGGACTTGAGGCCTTAAAGAGTTTTGTTCCTAAAATTCCCGAGATGATAAGTTTAGTTTCAAATGTGTCATAGCTTATTTTCCTTTGTTAAAACCTCCCGGGAATATTTTAGTACTTGGTTATTATATTTGATTCATGATTAATGTTTGCTCGTTACATTTCGTATGATTTGATACTTGCACTAGTAAAACAGTGGAGTTTTACTAACCCCCGAGTAATCGGGGGGTGGATGTCTGTTTTGCGTCCAGGTACATGCAGGTTCAGGGGGAGTAGTCACATGATTGGCACAGGAGGATGACGAGCTGCGATACTAATCAAGAGTTGAGAGTTGTTTTGATTTTCATTGTGTTGTCAGAGTTGATTTCAGTCTTCCGCTGTATTGTGTTTCGACCCCTGTGTGGGTAATGTTGTTTTAGTCAGTTCTGTTGATTGAGTTGTGTGACCTCATCGGTCTGTGTGTTCACATGTAAGTGACCTTAATGGTCTGTATTATTTTATTATTTGACCCTGGCCGGGCAAACATTTGGTCATTTTGTAAGATTTAGCCTGATAGATCCTCGTGAAAAGGGATCTACGGCGTGTAATATTCCCATATGGTTTTGGAGGTGTTACAGATATAGTGTGAAGGGACATCATACATGTCCTATATGTGAAGAAAACACAAGCTACATACAGTTGAAACATGGAAATATAACAGTTTACACTCAACATCGGAGGTTTCTCAGTCGCGATCACCCGTATCGTAGATTGCGAAAAGCTTTTAATGGATTCCCAGAAAACAGACTTGCGCCGATGCCCTTAACAGGTGAGCAAGTATACGATCGTGTGAAGAACATAAATACTCTATTTGGAGAAACTAAAAAGAAGGCTGCTACGACAAACATTTGGAAGAAGAGGTCAATATTTTTTGATCTTCCTTACTGGAGACATCTAGATGTTATACATTGCATAGATGTTATTGTTGGTCCCCAGAATGATGAAGACTGTCCTCACTGTACCAATACGAGTATTTTCTAGTGCGCTTTATCCTCACTCACGCGCACCTAAGAAACTTCCTAGGGGGTCACCCATCCCATAACTACTCCAGGCCAAGCACGCTTAACTTTGGAGTTTCTATGAGATGGCTACCAGAAAAGAAGATGCATCTTGTTGGTATGAGTAGTCCAAATCAATTCATTTAACCACTCTCTAGTGGCAGTGCAGAGCCCCGTACTAAGCGACAGGTGGACATGAGGGGCTGCTCCACTAGGATGCCGCGGGTCGGGATGTTAAGCCTGGCCAGTTACGTTCTCCCGAGTCGAAGGTGAAGACGCTGGATGCAAAGCATTCCCAACATTTATGCATGTCGAAAAAAATGTATGTGATAGTGTGATCGGCACACTTCTCAATGTTAAACACAAAATAAAGGATGGTGTCCAGGCTCGTCAAGACTTAAAGGAAATGGTTATACGTCCTCAGTTGCATCCGCAAGTAGTCGGTAAACGAACTTATCTTCCCCCGGCATGTTATACTTTATCCAAAAGAGGGAAAATAAGCTTTTGTAATTGTTTACAAAGAATTAAAGTGCCACAAGGTTATTCGTCAAATATTAAGAGTCTTGTATCGATGCAAAATCTGACATTGGTCGGCTTAAAGTCTCGCGACTGTCATGTCTTGATGCAACAACTTCTAGCTGTGGCTATACGTGACGTCTTGCCTAAAAAAGTGAGAAATGCCATAACTCGCTTGTGTTTTTCCTTCAATTCTATATGTAACAAAGTGATTGATCCTTTGATTTTGGATGAGTGGAAAACTATAATACCCGGTTATGGATTCATTTATTATCATTCAGTAATTGTCACTCAGTAATAATCATTCATCATTCATGTTCATTCATTTGTATTCACCGTTGGCGTACTTTGAGCCGTGTATCAGTTATCGATCATCATTCAACTCCGTTTGAGAATCGAGACGAGAATATTATCATAATCATTGTGATTGGTAGCCTTGTGTTGGAAGTATCATCTATTGCATGTTATTGGACTTAATTATATCCATACAAGTATTGTATGTCGGATCATTCATCATTTGTAACGAGAAGACGGGTTGTCAGATTGTTGTCATTCCAGCAGTGAGTTACGGCCGTAACTTATCATGCATTACATCCATAACATGCATTCGTGGAATTTGTGTTTTCTAGACGAAGACATCGTACGGTCGTAAGTCATACAATATACGGCCGTAAGAAGGAAGGTACGACCGTATGTTTTGAAGGCTACAGCCGTAACATGCATACATTGGTTCAGGAGGTGTTGTCAACGAAGACAACTTACGACCGTAAGTTCGGCAGGATACGGCCATAAGTGATGGTGTTGGTGTTCCGGAGATTTTTCGACGAAGTGTTGTTACGGCCGTAAGGTAATTCTGGTACGACCGTAACTCGAACAGTGTGGGCATTATCGTTTTTCGATGAAGTTTTGTTACGGCCGTATGTAATAGAGATTACGACCGTAAGGCCGTTGACTTGGAAAGTTACGGCCGTAAGGTTCCAGTGTTACGACCGTAACTCTACGCAGTATTTATAGGACTGGACGGGTCTTTGTCCTCATTTTCTTCACTTCTTCATTTTGGTTCCGAGAGAGAGATATTTGGGAGAGATTTTTCATCATCAAACACTTGTGTGTTCGTGTTTTAATCATCTTTATTCGTTTGTGGAGCTTGGGAAGTCGATTAACACGAGTTTCGACGGATCGAAGAGGTTGGATCTTCAAAGGTAATTTCTTCAAAACCTTAGATTTTGATTTTGAGATGGAGTAGGATGTTATAATCATGATATATGAAGAGATATACATATAATTATGAGTTTCTACGAATTATCATTGGATTGTTGGAAGATTTTTCAAGAACACTTTGAATGTTGATTTTGGAATTGGGATTTTCGATTTGATGTTGTTGAAATCTCGATTTGTGTACTCCTATAGGATTATTGATTGTATGGAGGATGTTTTGTTGGATTGAACCACTCATTTGAGGTTTGGTATCGATAAAATTGAGATTGGTTGTAAGCAATTGAAGATTGTTTACAACATGTTTGTTAAAATGCCCCAATGAGTTGGGTTTGTTGTACCGACTCTTGAGTTGGTTGTAATCCTACTTGATACGTATATTAAGCGAATTGTTGGTACTTGTGTTATTAAAGGTTGTTCGAGCGACCGATAACTCCATTAAGGACGTTTGTTCGAGGAAGGACATTTCATCACCGGTATTGAGGCAAGTTAATTCTTGCTCGGTTAAAAGGACAATCATTCCTTTCGTTGTTCATTCATACATATAATTCAGTCATCATATATCAATCTTGTTGAGACTTGTAATTATCAAACTAATCATTCAATTCACGAGGAACAACGGTTCCAATCATTTCATTTGAAGCTATCACTCCTTGCGTCATTGTTTCACCTCAGTGAGTCATTCTTGACCCTTGTCGGATTTCTATTCATTGTTCTTCATCATGGTCGCTTTTGTTCTTGTGACCTTCCGGGATTGTATTGCGTTTCGGGTGGTATATGTGTGGAATTTTTAGTCGGGCACACTAAGGTCATTGTGTTTATGCGGGGATCCGGACACATTGGACTGTGCACACGGTATCGCGCCTCCGTGAGACTAATTAGGCCAAGTTTTGAGGGTGTTTATGCGGGACGCCGGGCACTCGGTAAGCTTGTGCACTTGCACATCCCATTCGTGGCGTACTATGATGTCCATCGTTCAACTTGATTTCATAACTAATTCATTTGATTATTGTACTTGTTCAACTCTTGAGGATTGTTGTTCTGTGTAACTGACCATGTTGGGGATGTTGTTTTTAGGTCATGGCAAGGCAAAGGCACGGGAAAATAACGTTGACGGCGAGGACTTCCAGTGATACTGGTAGGGGGTCCCAGTCCTTCCATTTATTCATGTTTCTTTGATATGTATTTTCCGCTGCAGTTCCGTTTGAATTTTCTTTTTATTCAGTGTTGTGTATTCTATCTTCATATGAAATATACACGTATTCTGTATTCCTAGGTGTGTTGTACTTGAAACTCCTCATCGGAGTAATTGGTAATATAATGTGCTTCAGTACTATAATTATATTATTTAATTCATTAATTTTCACTCGCCTGGTGGATCCCAGTTGGTGGTCCACGGCACTGTAATATCCGCCTAATTTGTGGTGTTACAGAGTTGGTATCGGAGCATGGTTTTGAATACTACTCTTCCGAGTCGTGTCTCATTGAAATCATCATTCATCAGACTAGTATCATTGGACTTTCGCGTCACGTGTGACCTGTGCTTGCGCCAAGCCCCTCAGACCAAAGAACAGTAAGATTTGTGACGCCATGGTATAATTTCTGGCAATAAGAATCACTCATTCATCATTCATTAGTAAACAATCCTCAATCATCATTTTCATTTTTGATCATGTCGATCTTATTAACTCATTAATCACTCAGTCAATTTCATTGCTCAGTTGTTGATCTTGTGGATCGTATCATGTAACCTCAGTTGATCTTTCATGTGAAATCTATAATTATCATGTGTTTCCCTACTTCATTATGGATAGAGCTGTCAGAGGACGCAAGGGAAGAGGCCGCGGTGCGGGCCGAAACCCAGGATCTCGTGTGAATACCCACGCAAACGCGAGGAATAATGTTAATTCAACAAGTAGCGATGTTGCCACTCATTCACCTAGAGATAATCACTCACTGTCAGGAAGTCGTACCCGAGATACAGCTCAATCGGAAGGTGTTTGGGTTGATCCACTCACTTTTATGCAGGGCATGATGGCCCAAATGACTCAGATGGCACGTCTGATGGAGATGATGCAGAACTCAGCCACTCAGGCTCAACAGGCCCCTCCGCCGCCACCTCAGAGGCAAGAGAGGAGTATGAGCACTATTATCGGCGACATCTCTCGCTAGAGGCTACCTACTTTTGAGGGCTCATCTGAGCCGGCTGATATTATTCACTGGCTTGAATATTTCGAGAAGTTATTTGCTATGGTGGAGTGTCCTGAGGGACACAAAGTTTCAGTTGCGGCTTACTATCTGGGTAAGAGCGCTCACTCTTGGTGGCTATCTTTGAAGCCCACTGACGGATCTTGCACTTGGGACCAGTTCAAGACCCTCATGATGGAAAGGTATTATACGGCCCCACACAGGGAGGCCAAGTTATAGGAGTTACTCAGTCCCGACCCCTCAGCGGAAGAAGATGTTCTCGCCATCGCCGAGAAGTTTCAGGAGCTACTTCCATTCGCCTCATCTATATCCACTCCGAGGCGGATATAATCAAGTATTTCAATAAGAGGTTGAAACCTCGTATGCGGATGCAATTGCTTAATCATCAGTTGCGTAATCAGTCAGAAGGCAGTCAGGCAGCCTTCAATAAACCTCTTGCGGGCCCTACTTTTTCTGAGCGACCTCCTATGGTACCTAAACCTGCGGAATCTCAGTCCCGAGCGGCCAGTTCGGCCGTCACCTATTTCAACTGTGGAGAGCAGGGTCATTTCAGCACTAAGTGTCCGAGGCAGACTATCACGTGTAATAATTGTGGGATTGCCGGGCATAAGGCCCGTTTCTGCCGAAGAGACCCCAAACCTACTCCGACGGCATCTCAGGCCCCGAAATAGTCGGCTGTTCAGAATCAGGCCCCTCCGTCTGCGTCGTTTAAGACGACGAGAGCATCTAAAGGCGGAGCCCACATATATCAGACAAGAGCATCCGGTTCTGGGTGTAACACCCCCACGTTATTCAGGGTATATTATAGCGTTGTGAGCCCCGCCGTGGGACCCACAAGGCTATACATACGCGGAATTATAAAATTTGACCGGGAAGGTCCAAATACAACGTAATGGAAGAAAATACAAATGGTATTCAAACCATAACCAATGTATCCAAATACAACACGTCACAAATCAATACCTCGGCCACACAGGCCGGAACATCAAGGAAACTGAAAACAATACTCGAGTATTCAAAAGCCATTCCAGTACAACAACACTGAATGGAGCAAACATAAAATGTAACCAGAGACAAGACACAGTATCACGCTTGCCCATCATCTTCATGCTGACCCGATACCTGCCTGTCCGCTCTCCTAGAACCTGAAATACATAAAAAGTATTTCCCCCATAAAGGGGTTAGCCGTCGAATAGCTAGTGCAAGTATATCGAATATGAAACACAATACTCCTCGACAATAAAGTAAATGTAACCGTAAATTCATCATTTCAATACTAGTATTCCGGAATAACTAAATCTCATAGAATCACATCAATACATACATGATCAATCGTGGAACCGCACCAGGGGCTACGGAACCCTCAGAGGACTCGTCGGTCCATCGCAGAGTGGTTAACTTATATTATCCATGGAATCACACCAGAAGCTACGAAACTCTCAGAGGACCCGTCGGCCCATCCCAGAGTAGATATAAATAATCATGCCATTCATATATCTTACGTTCAAAGTTGAGAACGTACAATCATCAATATATACTTGCCTTTGAGACAACGAGAATCGGAAGGAAGGAACACAAGTTCGGTAGGTCCAATAATTCACTTCTGGTACCTAAACAATTCGCAACGGATATGATAATCAATAATCCATACTCATAACTCATGAAGAAACTCCCGAAACCCGCCTACGATTCACGAAACTACAAGGGTAAACATCTAGAGGTTGGAAAATCACCCAAACCCTCTCACGTCCGAACAAGGTACAAAAAAACCCATATAATCGTAGGGGAAACATGGATACGTCGTAGATACATCATAATCTCAAGGTTCTCAAGTTCCAAAACGGATAAATCGGACGAATCTAAGAAAATCCCCGAAATTCCCAAAAACTAGGGTTCTAAGGAATTTACCTTGATTTGGAGGATATAAATGGATTAGATGTTGTGTAATCTTCGTTATCCAACTCAAAATGATGATTGATGAAGAAGGACTGCCTCGAATCACCCCGAATCACCACTCTCGAGCTCCCCCGATCGGAATCAGTGAAATGAAGAAGAAATGACAAGTACAAGGTCAATTGTCCCTTATATACTGTGCCCAGTCTAGCGCACGCTACGCCTCAATATTAGCGTGCGCTAACGGGTCACCGGGTAGTCCAGTGGCTCCTGCCAGCCTCGTTAGCTTGTGTTAAGTAAAACCGTTGCGTGCGCTAATCGCCTTCTTGTAGCGTGCGCTGTCCGAGATTTAGCATGCGCTACCTGGTGGTTGTTGCCTAGAAATGGGAGTCCAGAACCTACTATACTCTGCCCTGCTCGGCCTTAGCGTGCGCTACCATGAACGCCTAGCGTGCGCTACTACAACAGTTAGCGTGCGTTGACTTCTACACATAGCATGCGCCACGAGTTCCCCATTCCAGTCCAGTACCTTCTGGACTGGCTGCATCAAATACACTAGTAGCGTGCGCTAATACTGACCGATAGCATGCGCTACTAGTACTTAAATAGCGTGCGCTATACAGAGTACGTGGCGTGCGCTACGTCTCACACACCGGTGATAACATCGCATCCAAAATCCAAAACAGCAACGATCCGAACAAGAAAAGTAAATCTCAAATGATATAAAGTCCAAGGTCAATCTCAACTTGATAAACACCTACAACGAGTGTCAAAAATCACGGAAGTACCAAAGCGTAAAAATTACAAAAAGCACGGGTATTACATTCTCCCCCTCTAAAAAGAAGTTTCATCCCGAAACTTAAGAAATATAAAGTTCGGGGTAAACTGATCGCATATTCTCTCCCGTCTCCCAAGTCGCTTCCTCGACTCCATGCCTCGACCATTGCATCTTAACCAATGGGATGGTTTTGTGCCGAAGCTGCTTCTCACGACGTTCAAGGATTTTCACCGGCCTCTCCGGAAAGGCAATATCTTCGGTTACGTCAATCTCACTATAGTCAGTAACATGATTTGGATCCGGCACATACTTTCTCAACTGAGACACATGAAAAACGCTATGGACGTGACTCAAAGCTGGGGGTAACGCCAAGCGATAAGCTAAATCTCCAACTCTGGAGTAGAACATGGTCCCCAAAATCGAATTCCAAAGGTAGACTATGAGTATCGACATACGATTCGATATGTTGAAAGGCATTCTCAAAATACGAAATGAACTCAACTATAACCGTCTGTACTGTATTCAGACAATACCAAGAATCCCCAAAACATCATCACAACTCACAATTGTGGAATGATCTATCCGTGCCAAATCCTAACCATCAGATTGCACCGTCAAATCTCAATCTGGGTCAAACCCAATATCACATAATATATCTGTAGATCAACTATCACAATTCAACGATAACTAGTCCTAAAACATCGACATACAGTCTGAATGTTCATACGATCAATAACAATGATTCACTAATAAATCAACCGAGAATATCATCGACATGATAAATTCTAACACGATCAACAAAGAATCAACAACGATCGAGAGTACCATCAACAAGGTGAACTCCAAACAATCAACAATAATGGATCTCAAAGAAAATAATCCCGACTGTCGAACATACCCCTCGGGCGTATGATCAACCAGTCAAAACCCATCGAACATACCCAACCATAAATGGAGGATGAACAACCATTCCACATGGCTCAAAGATGGACGTCACAGTACGTCCGATCCGGAAATGTGTCCATGCACATGTCCACCCCGTATGGAAAACCCAGATATACATGAGACATGTACCTAATTAGCCTCACGGACTGACACCTCGTGTGCACAGTCCAATGCAGAAACATCCACGCACGACCATAGTGTGCCCAGCTAAAAATCCTACACCACAACAATCGGCACGCAGATATGACTCCAGATATGTCACGATGCAATATGACAACGACATTCAAAGAGTCACATATCCAATAAGGATCAAAAGGCTCACCAAAGTGGTCAATGATGAACTGACAATGAAAAGTCGACACGACCAATCAATATCCAAAACAACAATCCTGGGGTCATCATCCCCAATGAATGATCAACACGGTCAACGATCTCAAAACAAACCGTCCTGGGATCAACATCCCTCAACGAAATAATCAATATAAATCTCATCACACGAAACACCGACATACAACATATATAACAATTTACCAGAATAATTATCCTCAGAACTGATCAATACTTAAATTACCTCAATGTCGAAGACAATATTCTTTCCACGAACAAACATCCCTGAACGAATATACAGTTATTCGAATAATCTCGAAAAAGGTACAATCCATTAATATAAATAAGCCACCGTCCTGACACCCATGTCGATAGATAAACTATCTCCGATACCCGACATTCGATATCACAAGCCAAGGCTAATTCACATCTCCGTCTCCAATCACACATAATTAAATCATATACATTATGATTTAATCCAAACTAGGGCACAATATACAAACCATCATACCGACAATTTACATTTATATATCATTGCTTTATGAATTACAAATGAATAGAAACCGAAACTATTCATTAAGTGTTACAAACCGAACAAGTATAACTCGACTCGATACCAATACAACGAATCTGATACCAATTCAGTTGCTTTCGCCTACGAGTTCCTCAGCTGTGGCCAAAGCAATCTACGCACTCTTCAACCTCAACCGCAACACAACGGTCATAATCCACGATCAAACATCACAACTTATTGTAAAAAGAAGGATTAATAATCAACAAGTTCGATAACGATCGATATAAATACCACCAAACCACAAACTCAACAATTCCACAATATCTCGATTAAACACAGTCTGAACAATCCAACTCAGACACTTACAAATCCTTATCCATAATACGAGCCGAAATCTGATGATCATATCAGCAACCAATTCGAACCAATAAGGGTCTAAATGCTATTGATTCAAAACTAAATTCTTAAATACGAATTAACAGGGTTCCTTCTCGTAAATCCACAGTAAAACTTTTTCCGATGATCATCATCAATTTGAACCATGCAATTAGTTCAACATTATAGATAATCATATTCTAAGGTTATCAACCAATCTAATCATTCGACTTGAACACTTGTTCAATATGTATGGACTTCCAAACTCATAGATGAATAATAATTTCATCAAACTCGTAATCATATTCGTATTCTTATGCTAATATTATATCAAAATACGTAATTCAGCTCTAGACATGAATATTCCATATTCATATCCAAAACACCCACACTTCTTATAAATGTTTATCATCTCATATAATTCAAGAGTCTCTCAAGAATCATGAATTAATCCAAAATCACGTCCATAATCAACCAAGCGACAAAATTCGATGTTCTAACATCTAAGTCATCATCTAACTTATAGTCTAAGGCATATATCATCATAACATCAGGAATCGCAACGATACTACCAAAAACACTATGATTCCTTAACCATGTTCATGACAACATAACATAATCCAACATATAAGTCATCATGTCATCATCTTCCTTAACAAACTTCCCGTGGACTACCAAGAATCATCATAACGCCTCCATAAACTATTATCATACGAACTAATCATCAACAACAACGTCAAATTCGAAATGTCTGGAGATATTAACCAACATATCTCTTGAAGATAAACAACACCATTCAAAACCACACGAATCATATCAATATCCGCATTTCAACAATAATATCAACATAACTCGGTAATCCATCCATAATCATACTTATCAACTCATATACATGATGATTATCAACTCAAGGACAATGATATTCAATCCAAAACGAAATCCAAAGTGAGTATTAATTACCTCTTCGAAGAAATGGGTTGATTCTCAAGGTTGAATCCATTTCCAATTGATTCCAAGCTTAGTGTTGTTAAAAACGATCTACTCCACGATTACACAAGTGTTTGGAACCTCAAAATATCCTCCAAGAACTCTCTCTATCGGAAGAAAAGAAGGAACAACCCGAAAAGGATGACATTACTCAATTGCACACTACTAGCGTGCGCTAATCAGGCTACACTTAGCAAATTCCAATTGTTCCTGTCCGTTGTCTCGACATACTGGACACGTATAAATACGACATGCTGAATACATATACTTGATTCAATAACATTCTCATATGATATACCCGATATCAAAATTAAAACAACCTAATACACGGTATCCTCAATTATAACTGTCAACCAATCACGTCAATTGTACAAATACTACTGTCTCAGTCTTCCAATTGTTTTATCTATACTATATAGACACCAAGCTATGCAGTATATCTCAGATAAAATAGCGCGAAAAATTTATACTGAAAATCCAGATATTACATACTACCCCCTTAAAATAAGTTTCGTCCTCGAAACTTGCAATCCTGTCGCAAATAACAGATCAACCCAAAATTTCCAAACTCACCACAAGAGCAATCAATCGTCGCCACGAGCGAATAACCAACACAGTATACTTACAGGGGCGTGAAGTCGATGATCTCCCATGATACTAGCATCCGACTCCCATACAGAGTCTCAACATAATACAAACACACACCAATACCGTAATTAACAATTTGACGATATCTCAAGGAAGATTTCACGTCCGTGATCACGGCCACGACTCTGTCTCCTGTCAGCAAAAATTCTGAAGGGCACACACGTACTTAAGTACAATCCAAATCGCACATCATCGAGATGACCGATTCCCAAAAATACCAAATCAGAAGCAAAGCGATTAAGGAAACACCAGAAGATTAAGAGGTCTTACAAGTACCGGTCATACTATGATGATGGCAAAGTAGTGATACTGTAGACAAACGATGACTCAATCGACCCGAAAGACCGACAGCCTAGGTATCCATAAACCTAAGCTCTGATACCTTATTCTGTAATACCCCCAAGTTATTCAGGGTATATTACAGCGCCGTGAGCCCCGCCGTGGGACCCACAAGGCTATACATACGCGGAATTATAAAATTTGACCGGGAAGGTCCAAATACAACGTAATGGAAGACAATACAAATGGTATTCAAACCATAACCAATGTATCCAAATACAACACGTCACAAATCAATACCTCGGACACACAGGCCGGAACATCAAGGAAACTGAAAACAATACTCGAGTATTCAAAAGCCATTCCAGTACAACAACACTGAATGGAGGAAACACAAAATGTAACCAGAGACAAGACACAGTATCACGCTTGCCCATCATCTTCATGCCGACCCGTTACCTGCCTGTCCTCTCTCCTGGAACCTGAAATACATAAAAAGTATTTCCCCCATAAAGGGGTTAGCCGTCGAATAGCTAGTGCAAGTATATCGAATATGAAACACAATACACCTGGACAATAAAGTAAATGTGACCGTCAATTCATTATTTCAAGACTAGTATTCCGGAATAACTAAATCTCATAGCATCACATCAATACATACATGATCAACCGTGGAACCGCACCAGAGGCTACGGAACCCTCAGAGGACTCGTCGGTCCATCGCAGAGTGGTTAACTCATACTATCCGTGGAATCGCACCAGAGGCTACGAAACCCTCAGAGGACCTGTCGGCCCATCCCATAGTGGATATAAATAATCATGCCATTCATATATCTTACTTTCAAAGTCGAGAACGTATAATCATAAATATATACTTGCCTTTGAGACAACGAGAATCGAAAGGAAGGAACACAAGTTTGGTAGGTCCAAGAACGCACTTCCAGTACCTAAACGATTCGCAAGGGATATGTTAATCAATAATCCATACTCATAACTCATGAAGAAACTCCCGAAACCCGCCTACGATTCACGAAACTACAAGGGTAAACATCTAGAGGTTGGAAAATCACCCAAACCCTCTCACGTCTGAAAAAGGTACAAAACAACCCATATAATCGTAGGGGAAACATGGATACGTCGTAGATACATCATAATCTCAAGGTTCTCAAGTTCCAGAACGGATAAATTGGACGAATCTAAGAAAATCCCCGAAATTCCCAAAAACTAGGGTTCTAAGGAATTTACCTTGATTTGGAGGATATAAATAGATTAGATGTTGTGTAATCTTTGTTATCCAACTCAAAATGATGATTCATGAAGAAGGACTGCCTCGAATCACCCCGAATCGCCACTCTCGAGCTCCCCCGATTGGAATAAGTGAAAATGAAGAAGAAATGACAAGTGCAAGGTCAACTGTCCCTTATATACTGTGCCCAGTATAGCGCACGCTATGCCTCAATATTAGCGTGCGCTAACGGGTCACCGGGTAGTCCAGTGGCTTCTGCCAGCCTCATTAGCGTGCGTTAAGTAAAACTGTTGCGTGCGATAATCGCCTTCCTGTAGCGTGCGCTGTCCGAGATTTAGCGTGCGCTACCTGGTGGTTGTTGCCTAGAAATGGGAGTCCAGAACCTACTGTCCTCTGCCCTGCTCGGCCTTAGCGTGCTCTACCATGAACGCCTCGCGTGCGCTACTACAACAGTTAGCGTGCGCTGACTTCTACACATAGCGTGCGCCACGAGTTCCCCATTCGAGTCCAGTACCTTCTGGACTGGCTGCCTCAAATACACTAGTAGCGTGTGCTAATATTGACCGATAGCGTGCGCTACTAGTACTTAAATAGCATGCGCTATACAGAGTACGTGGCGTGCGCTATGCCTCACACACCAGTGATAACATCGCATCCAAAATCCAAAACAACAACGATCCGAACAAGAAAAGTAAATCCCAAATGATATAAACTCCAAGGTCAATCTCAACTTGATAAACACCTACATCGAGTGTCAAAAATCACGGAAGTACCAAAGCGTAAAAATTACAAAAAGCACGGGTATTACACTGGGACTGGGAAGCCCCGAATTTACGAGATGAAGAGGAACGACGATCCGAAGGCCTGAATGATCTCAGGTACACTCGAAATTTTATCTCAACCTGTGTGCACCTTTTTTTATACTGGTGCATATTATTCATTCATTTCCGAGTCATGTTTGAGTAGACTACATCTGGATAGTGCTACTAGTTGCGAACCTTATGTCATTGGTCTACCATACGGTAGAAGAATTATCGAAAACCATGAACAAGGTTGTCAAGTCGGTAAGTCGAGTCGAGTCGATGGAGGTCCAAATGAGCGACTAGTCAACTAGTCGTTGACTAGTTGGTAAGTCAAAATAGTAAATAATAAATATATATTTATACATGTGATGACATAAATGATAACATGTAATAAAATAACTTGAAATAACTTAGCAAGTATGTCCCAAAATATTAAGTTCAACACCACAATCCACGTATAATCCATTCATAAGTCTTAAGCAAATATTATTTACTCTAATAAATAATAAATTAGAATTTTAAAATAAAAAACTGAATATTTAATTCAAAATAAGACTAATTTAAAGCTGAAAACTAAAAAATAGATAAATATTATCAAATTCATAATAAAAAAGAAAATACAAAAAAAAGAGGAGTAATGGACTTCTCCACTGAAAAAAATAATGGACACTTGTCCATTTTGACCAGTTCAAACCGACTCACCCAATACAAAAAGCAACACAAAAATAATACTGTCATCGTCTTTAATTTTATTAATTGTCTAACCAGCATTCAACCAAGCCAAACACTAAAGCCAAACTGAAAAAAAGAACGATTAAACAGTACCTGACGGAGGCGGCGCAATCGATGTCGGGAGCAAGGGGCGGCAGCGCAATCGACGGCTCTTTCCTATTCAGTCGCAAATTAGGTTTACGTTTCTTTCAGCTTTTTTTTAGCTCTTTCCTACGGGTTTCAACTTTTTTTTAAATAACTAATTAAATGGGCCGGGTTATGACCCAGTCGGCCCGTCTAAGATTTCAGTCGAATGACTAATTCGACCTAGACGATGACCTGAGACAAAAGTCGGGCGACTAAGCCTTCTCTCCCTAGTCGAGGCTCCCAGTCGGCCGAGAGAAACTGACTTATCGACTAGTCGTCGACTAGTCAACCACTTGACAACCATGACCGTGAAGTTAAGAATTGTTCGATTCAACTTAGTGGCCGCGTTTGGTTGGCAGACCTGATCTTGGTAGATTTACCTAAAGACAACGTTATTTTGGGTATTGATTGGATGGATCGTCACGATGCCATCCTTAGTGTTCGTAAGCATA
This sequence comes from Orobanche coerulescens, assembly GCA_033398695.1. Lineage (NCBI taxonomy): Eukaryota > Viridiplantae > Streptophyta > Magnoliopsida > Lamiales > Orobanchaceae > Orobanche > Orobanche coerulescens. Next base: position 109,306,104 of record CM065816.1, on the reverse strand, counting down.
TGGTCACTATCATTTCAGACGATGGAGTCGAGTGTGTATTTCAGGGGGGTAACCCCAGCCGTTCCGGAAGAGTCATTAATATGATGAAAGCAGTGAAGCTACTCAATCATGGGTGTGCTGGTTATTGGTGCTATATGACCAAGACCGAGAAACCATCAGTGACGTTGGCAGATATCCAGGTAGTTTGAGAATACGCCTATGTATTCCCAGACGAATTATCTTGTTTGCCTCCACAGAGAGATGTTGAATTCACGATAGAGTTGGAGCCTGGTACGTCCCCTATATCAAAAGCACCGTATCGTATGGCCCCGACCGAAATGCAGGAACTGAAGAATCAACTGGAGGAATTGACCGAGAAAGGTTATATCCGACCGAGTGCGTCCCCGTGGGGAACACCAGTGTTATTTGTCAAGAAGAAGGATGGTTCTTTTCGCTTATGCATTGATTATCGAGAGATGAACAGAGTGACGATCAAGAATAAATATCCTCTACCCCGTATTGATGATCTCTTAGATCAACTTCAGGGAGCTTCAGTATTTTCCAAGATCGATTTAAGATCTGGGTATCATCAGTTGCGAATTCGAGAGTCGGATATCGTAAGGATGGTGTTTCGAACACGCTATGGGCACTACGAGTTTGTAGTGATGCCGTTTGGGTTAACTAATGCACCTGCGGTATTCATGGAGCTAATGAACCGAGTTTTCATCGACTATTTAGATCAGTTCGTGGTTGTTTTCATAGATGACATTTTGATTTATTCCCGTAACCGATAGGAGCACGAACTTCACCTTCATCAGGTCCTCGACGTGTTGAGATGGGAGCAACTCTATGGAAAATTTTCCAATTGTGAGTTCTGGATGTCCGAGGTGACGTTTCTCGGACATGTGATTTCAGCAGATGGGGTTCGTGTCGACCCTCAGAAGACAGAGGCTATCCGAGATTGGCAACCTCCGAAGAATGTTAAGGAAATCCGAAGTTTTCTCGGATTAGCAGGCTATTACCGGCGATTTGTGGAAGGATTTTCTAAAATCGCTCAACCTATGACTAACCTTTTGCGGAAGGATAAGAAATACACGTGGTCTGATGCATGTCACCAGAGTTTTGAGGAGCTCAAGAGTTGTTTAATTTCAGCGACTGTCCTTTCTTTACCACAAGGGACGGAAGGATTCGTGGTTTATAGCGACGCGTCCGGACAAGGTCTCAGATGTGTATTAATGCAGAACGGGAAAGTGATTGCCTATGCTTCGCGGCAACTGAGGCCTTACGAGGTCTATTATCCGACCCACGACCTGGAGCTAGCAGCCGTGGTATTCGCGTTGAAGATTTGGCGTCATTATATTTATGGCGCCACTTGTCAGATTTTCACCGATCATAAGAGTTTGAAGTATATATTTACTCAGAAGGAGATAAATATGCGACAGAGACGGTGGTTGGAACTGATTAAAGATTATGATATTGAAATACAATACCACCCGGGTAAGACGAACATCGTCGCCGACACCTTGAGCCGTAAGTCCATTCAGGAGCAAATGCTTGCTCGTTTGACTGCTCAGAAGGAACTTCAACAGGAATTCCTAAGGCCTGAGATCGAGGTCTGGTTACAGCGAGTACAAGGGCATCTTTATATCCTAGAGATTTCATCGCCATTGGAAGAGGCGATCAGAACGAAACAGGGTTCAGACCCATTTTTGTTGTGCATTCGAGAGGATGTGGCTTAGAGGAAAGCCCCTGGATTTGTAGTCCACGAGGATGGACTTTTACGATTTAAGAACCGGCTATGCGTTCCGGCGGATGACGAGTTGAAAAACTCGATTTTGAGAGAAGCCCATGCTACCCCTTATTCTATCCATCCGGGGTCTAGTAAGATGTACAAAGACTTGAAATAAAATTACTGGTGGAGTAATATGAAGCGAGAAGTCGCATAATTTGTTTCGAGTTGTTTAACCTGTCAGCAAGTCAAGATAGAACATCAGCGACCGGCTGGTATGCTGAAACCGCTTCCTATCCCAGAATGGAAGTGGGAGGATATTTCAATGGACTTCATCACGAGTTTGCCGATGAGTCGTCATGGCATGAATACAATTTGGGTAATTGTGGATCGTTTAACTAAGTCAGCTCATTTCCTTGAGATTAAGGATACGTGGGGTCCTGAGAGACTTGCCCAATTATTCATTAGAGAGATCATGAGATTACATGGTACCCCTAAGAGTATCATTTCGGATCGTGACGGGTGATTCGTGTTGCATTTTTTGGAAATCTGTTCATCGTGCCATGGGAACTCAGCTAAACTTCAGCACAACTTTTCACCCCTAGTCCGACGGACAATCAGAGCGAACTATTCAGACGTTAGAGGACATGCTGAGGGCATGTGTTCTCGATTGGAAAGATGATTGGGAAGCCTAACTACCGTTGATCGAGTTCACGCATAATAACAGTTGGCATGCTTCGATTAAGATGGCACCTTACGAGGCCTTATTCGGTCGTCGTTGTCGATCTCCCTTGTGTTGGGATGACTTATCAGAATCAATTGGAACTGAGCCTGATATGCTTATAGCCGCCCACGACAAGGTAGCTTTGATCAGGAGTCGTTTGTTGACCGCTCAGAGTCGACAAAAATGATATGCAAATAATCGGCGTCGACCATTAGAGTTCGAGTCAGGTGACAACGTTTTAATCGAGGTATCCCCGAGCCGAGGTATTTTCCATTTCTGGAAGAGAGGAAAGTTGAGTCTGAGATTCATTGGACCATTTGAAATTTTGGATCGAGTAGGCAGTCTGGCTTATCGATTGGCTTTACCTCCGGCTTTGAGCCGAGTTCATAATGTGTTTCACGTCTCTTAGTTGAGGAAGTATGTTGCCGACCCGAGTCATATACTTTAGTTCGATGAAATCGAAATCGCAGACGATCATATGTACGAGGATCGTCCTGTACGAGTCTTAGATCGGCGAATCAAACAGTTGAGGAACAAGGCGATTCCTTTGGTTAAAATTCAGTGGTCTCGACACGGAGTCGAAAAGGCTACTTGGGAACCTGAGGATAGTAAACGGGAGAGTTATCCCGATTTGTTTGACCCTTAGTTTCGAGGACGAAACTCTTTTTAAGGGGGGAGTATGTAATACCCGGTTATGTATTCATTTATTATCATTCAGTAATTGTCACTCAGTAATTTTTTACTCAGTACTAATCATTCCTCATTCATGTTCATTCATTTGTATTCACCGTTGGCGTACTTTGAGCCGTGTATCAGTTATCGATCGTCATTCAACTCCGTTTGAGAATCGAGATGAGAATATTATCATAATCATTGTGATTGGTAGCCTTGTGTTGGAAGTATCATCTATTGCATGTTATTGGACTTAATTATATTCATACAAGTATTCTATGTCAGATCATTCATCATTTGTAACGAGAAGACGGGTGGTCGGATTGTTGTCATTCCAGCAGTGAGTTACGGCCGTAACTTATCATGCATTTCGGCCGTAACATGCATTCGTGAAATTTGTGTTTTCTAGACGAAGACGTTGTACGGCCGTAAGTCATACAAGATACGGCCGTAAGAAGGAAGGTACGACCGTATGTTTTGAAGGCTACGGCCATAACATGCATACGTTGGTTCAGGAGGTGTTGTCAACGAAGATAACTTACGGCTGTAAGTTTGGCAGGATACGGCCATAAGTGATGGTGTTAGTGTTCCGGAGATTTTCGACTAAGTGTTGTTACGGCTGTAAGGTAATCTGGTACGGCCGTAACTCGGACAGTGCGGGCATTATCGTTTTTCGACGAAGTTTTGTTACGGCCGTATGTAATAGAGATTACGGTCGTAAGGCCGTTGACTTGGGAAGTTACGGCCGTAAGGTGGCAGTGTTACGGCCGTAACTCCGCGCAGTATTTATAGGACTAGACGGGTCTTTGTCCTCATTTTCTTCACTTCTTCATTTTTGTTCCGAGAGAGAGATATTTGGGAGAGATTTTTCATCATCAAACACTTTTGTGTTCGTGTTTTAATCATCTTTATTCGTTTGTGGAGCTTGGGAAGTCAGTTAACACGAGTTAACGGATCGAAGAGGTTGGATCTTCAAAGGTAATTTCTTCAAAACCTTAGATTTCGAATTTGAGATGGAGTAGGATGTTATAATCATGATATATGAAGAGATATACATATGATTATGAGTTTCTACGAATTATCATTGGATTGTTGGAGGATTTTTCAAGAACCCTTTGAATGTTGATTTTGGAATTGGGGTTTTCGATTTGATGTTGTTGAAATCTCGATTTGTGTTCTCCTATTGGATTATTGATTGTATGGAGGATGTTTTGTTGGATTGAACCACTCATATGAGGTTTGGTATCGATAGAATTGAGATTGGTTGTAAGCAATTGAAGATTGTTTACAACGTGTTTGTTAAAATGCCCCCAATGAGTTGGGTTTGTTGTACCGACTCTTGAGTTGGTTGTAATCCTACCTGATACGTATATTAAGCGAATTGTTGGTACTTGTGTTATTTCAAGGTTGTTCGAGCGACCGATAACTCCATTAAAGACGTTTGTTCTAGGAAGGACATTTCATCACCGGTATTGAGGCAAGTTAATTCTTGCTCGATTAAAAGGATAATCATTCCTTTCATTGTTGTTCATTCATACATATAATTCAATCATCATACATCAATCATGTTGAGACTTGTAATTATCAAACTAATCATTCAATTCACTAGGAACAACGGTTCCAATCATTTCATTTGAAACTATCACTCATTGCGTCATTGTTTCACCTCGGTGAGTCAGTCTTGACCCTTGTCGGATTTCTATTCATTGTTTTTCATCATGGTCGCTTTTGTTCTTGTGACCTTCCAGAATTTTATTGCATTCCGGGTGGTATATGTGTGGAATTTTTAGCCGGGCACACTAAGGTTATTGTGTTATGCGGGGATCCGGACACATTAGACTGTGCACACGGTACCGTGCCTCCGTGAGACTAATTAGGCCAAGTTTGGCGGGTGTTTATGCGGGACGCCGGGCACTCGGAAGGTTTGTGCACTTGTACATCCCATTCGTGGTGTACTATGATGTCCATCGTTCAACTTGATTTCATAACTAATTCATGTGATTATTGTATTTGTTCAACTCTTGAGAATTGTTGTTCTATGTAACTGACGACATTGGGGATGTTGTTTTTAGGTCATGGCAAGGCAAAGGCACGGGAAGAGGACGTTGACGGCGAGGAGTTCCAGTGATACTAGTAGGGGGTCCCAGTCCTTCCATTTATTCATGTTTCTTTGATATGTATTTTCCGCTGCAGTTCTGTTTGGATTTTCATTTTATTCAGTGTTGTATATTTTATCTTCATATGAAATATACACGTATTTTGTATTCCTGGTGTGTGTTGTACTTGAAACTCCTCATCGGAGTAATTGTTAATATAATGTGGTTCGGTACTACAATTATATTATTTAATTCATTAATTTTCACTCGTTTGGTGGGTCCCAGTTGGGGGTCCACAACACTGTAATATCCGCCTAGTTTGGGGTGTTACGAAAATGAGGCTGTTGTTATCTTATGCCAATTGGAGATGTATTTTCCTCCTTTTTTGATATTATGGTTTACTTACTTGTCGATGTAGTTAGAGAGATTGAAGAGTGTGGCCCCATTTATTTGCGATGGATGTTTCCGATTGCGCGATACATGAAGATTTTAAAGGGTATACTAAAAACCTATTTCGTCCAGAAGTATCTATTGTTGAGAGGTATATTGCAGAAGAGGCAATCGAGTTTTTCACAGATTACATGTCAGAAACACCATCTGTAGGGCTTCTGAAGTCTCGACATGATGGGAATCTTAATGGAAAGGGTACACGGGGTGTTAAAATATTAACCAAGAATTGCGATGAGGTGCTTCAAGCATATTTGTACGTTTTGAATAACACTGATGAGGTTCTTCCGTACTTCTTTTCTCACAAGAATCTCTTGAAGACAAAGAATCCCCGAATGAGCGAGAATTGGTCGTTGATTGAACATAATAAGACCTTCTTGAGGTGGTTTAAGGTACAAATCTCCGAAAGTGATAACGCATCTAAAATATTAAAATGGCTAGCTTACGGGCCGAAGTCTGATGTCATAACTTGTAATGGATATGATATCAATAAGTACTCATTCTATACAAAGTCACAAGATAACAAAAGTATGGTTCAAAATAGCGGAGTTACTCTACAAGCCGAGTCCATGAACTTTTCAAGCTCGAAAGATAAAAATCCAGTTATGGCATCGACAAGTTACTGTAGAGTTATTGAAGATATATGGGAACTTGATTATGTTAAGTTTAGAGTGCCTATTTTTAAGTGTAAGTGGGTTTATAATAACACGGGTATGGTAATCGATGAACTGGGCTTTACATTGGTAGATCTTCATAAGATAGCTTACACTGACGAGCCTTTTATCATGGCATATCAAGCTAAACAGGTGTTTTATGTCAATGATCCATGCTATGAAATATTGTTAGTGGTCATTCCGGGTAGAAGTGTGGATATTAATGAAACTGAAGAATCAAGTTTTGACATTTGTGAGTTTATTCCTTTATCAACATGGATGCCCACTATCGTTGAAGAAAATGAAGCAGACGACAAACATGCCATTCCAGATGATCATGATGAAGGCATATGGGAAAACGTTGTTATCTAGAGTCAAGTTAGATAGTTGATGATGAAGACATAGTCGATTATATTGAATTGTAGTATTAATGTTCAATTTTGTGACATTGTGAATGATAAAGTTGGTTTTGTTTAATTGTAGTATTAATGTTCAAGATTTATTTCATTATTTGTTATTAAAAAAGTGTGTGTATGTATATATGAAGTGTGTGCAGTGTGTGTAGTGTGTGTGTGTGTAGTGTGTGCAGTGTGTGTGTGCAGCATTGTTATTAAGTCGGGTGACTAGTCGCATTTCGGGAAACACTGTTTTTGTATCTCACAAATTTGGTGTGTGCAGTGTGCGTGTGTGTTTTATGTGTGCAGTTTGTGTGTTTATGCAGGCTATGGCAGTGTGTGCAGTATGTGTGTGTGTGTTTGTTTTATGTGTGCAGTGTGTGCTGTGTGTGTGTTTTATGTGTGCAGTGTGTTTTATGTGTGTGTGTGTTTTGTGTGTGCAGTGTGTGTCTGTGAGTGCAGTGTGTGTTTGTGTGTGTTTTATGTGTGAAGTGTGTATATTGTGGTTGATTGAATTTATTTGTTTATGCAGGCACATTATGGTGTCTCCTTCTCGTTCCCTTCACACTCCTCCTCCCACTCGTTCTCCTCATTCCTCCCGCTCTCCCGATTCTCATCCACGTAGTACTTCTACATCGAGAAATCCCACGCGATGTAGAAGTATGTCGAAACGCCGTGTTGACGGAAAAAAATTACCTCTTGACATTGATCCAGTACGGGGAAAGATCAATTACGAAAACAAATTGAAGTTAAGTATGTACTTGGGAAAACTTGCCAAAGATCATGTGTCAATACTGTACAAGAGTTGGAAGGAAGTACCCGACAAGCCGGATAAAGAAATGTTGCGGCATGATATATTGGTACATGACCCTCTTTTTGTATTAAAAATTGCGTGTGTCGTGTTCCGTTGTGTGGCAGTGTGTGTGTGTGTGTGTGTGTGTGTGTGTGTGTGTGTGTGTGTGCAGTGTGTGTGTGTGCAGTGTGTGCAGTGTGTGTGTGTTTTTTTTTACTGTGTGCAGTGTGCAGTGTTTTTTTTTTACTGTGTGGCAGTGTGTGTGTGTTTGTATGCAATGTGTGTTTGCGTGTGCAGTGTGTGTGTGTGTTTTACTGTGTGGCGGTGTGTGTGTGTGTGTTTGTGTGCAGTGTGTGTGTGTGTGTGTTTTACTGTGTGCAGTGTGTGGCAGTGTGTGTGTTTGTGTGTGCAGTGTGTGTGTGTGTGTGTGTGTGTGCAGTGTGTGTTTTTTTACTGTGTTTTAGTGTGTGTTTGTGTGCAGTGTATGTGTGTTTTTTTTTACTGTGTGGCAGTGTGTGTTTGTGTGCAGTGTGTGTGTGTGTGCGCAGTGTGTGGAGTGTGTGTGTTTTTTTACTGTGTGCAGTATGTGTGCGTGTGTGTGTGCAGTGTGTGCAGTATGTGTTTTTTTTACTGTGTGGCATTGTGTGTGTGTGTGTGTTTGTGTGTAATGTGTGTGGCTAACTCTAGTTTTTATTGTCAATATGAAGGCCAATTTTGATATTAGTCGGATTAGCAATCTTGATCATTTTCAAAGAAGTCTTTAGAGTCAATTGGCGTAAAATGGAGGCAATTTAAGTCTCATTTGACCAGTGAGTACATATATGGTCCAAGCAAAGGAAAATTTCCTTGTGGCAAGTATGATATCTCCGAGGAGGACTCGAGAGCCTTCAAAAAGATTTGTGAGGACTCCGCTTGGGAGGTATATTTAAAAAATGTTTTAAGTTTTTTTTTAAAGTTCAACTCTGAAAATAATAAACACACAATCAAATAAAATAATTTCTTATTAAGAACATAAAATTTGAAATAAGAAAAGATGTTTTAAATTTAAAAATATTTATAATATATATATATATATATTATATTACAATATTCATAAAAGGATTACAATAATGTTTTAAATTTGAAAATATTTATAAAATTATTTATGGGTTATTTGATACTTGTAACAGGAACAAAGAAGTAAGAAACAAGAATTAGCAAAAATGAACATTCCGAAAAAATGAACATTACGCATTATATGAACATTCCGCATTATATGAACATCTCAAAGATGGGAGAAGAAACTAACGAAACGGACAAAGTCGAAAACTTTGATCTGTAGAATATATATATATATATATATATATATATATATTTTGCAGGTTTTATCCCATTCAAGGTGTTGTTTTGTAATCATCAAAAAGGGGAAGATTGTTGGAATATTTTATTTCAAATATTCATTATCGAGTTTTGATGATTAGTTGTTAAACAAAGGCAAACAACAAAGAAGTAAAGCAAAACAAGAAGAAGACGAAGAAGCAAAAAGCTGGACAAAACACTATTAACGTACGCTATATGAACAGCTTAACGTACGTAATATGTAGAAATTAATGTATGTAATGAAAATGGTCTAACGTACGTAAAGAGGAGCTTCAGAATTCAAACAAGATGAACGTTGGAAGATTCTGAGTCAAAGTCAAAAGTGTGCAACAGATATATGAGATTAACGTACGCTACGGTGACATGTTAACGTACGCTATCAGATGCAATTAACATACGTAGTGGAAGGATGACAACATACGTAATGAAAGAAACGAAGGCTACTGGACTGATCTGTGCACTACCTAACATATGTAACTAAATGAAGTTGGCATACGTAAACAGGCTAACGTACATAACTGAATGAATATAACGTACGTAAATAAGTCAGAAGAGCTAACGGCTAGTTGAGGCTTTGGAGCCTATAAATACCACTTCCTATGGTATAGAACACACAACAACATTGAGAAAATCATTCATACTTGAGATATCATTGTAATCATTCTAGTTGTTGTACTTGAGCTTATATTGTCAAGAGTTTGAGTGTCATACACGAAAACTCATACACGAGAGGTAAAAGAAAGGATAACATTCGATTTAGTGTTATTAGGATCAAGGATCCGGCATTGTTAGAATCACAATCTATATCTGAGTGAGGTTTTTCTAGTACCCATAGAAAGCTAGATAGGTTGATTCCTTGTCCGATAGAAAAGGAAAACTATTTAACTTGGACCGACAAAATGACAAGTGAGTTACGGTTAATCTCGGACCGATAGAAGACGAGAATTGTAACGATAATCCCTCGACCGATAGAAGAGAGGTGTAAAGGTTGATCTTTAGCCTATAGAAAAAGATACGAAGAGAGGACGTAGGCACGTTTGTCCGAACCTCTATAAATCTTGTGTAGTTTATTTTTCCGCACCATTAAATACGCTTCCGCACAATAGCGCGTATACCGAATATCGCATCAACAATTGGTATCGGAGCGGTACCTCCTAGAAGCGGATTAACATCCGAGGAGAAGACGATCCAAATGGCATTTCAACTTGCCCCGGTCGAAGGTCTTGTCTTGAATCTACCTCCATTCTTTGACGGATCTAACTTCATGACATGGAAGAAGAAGATGTCAATATTCATCCGAGCTTATGACATCGAGCTATGGAAAGTGATATGTCTTGGTCAAAAAATTCCAATCAAATTCGACGGTACGCTTAAATATTTTGAAGAATATGACGATTCCGATTATAAAAACGACCACTATAATTGCAAAGCTACGCAATTATTATATTGTGCTTTAAATCCGGAAGAACATAACCGGGTATCATCGTGTGATTGTGCGAAAGAAATATGGAAGATGTTAGAAATCACACACGAAGGCACAAATCAAATCAAGGAGATGAAGATCAATATGCTTCTCCATGACTACGAGCTATTCCAAATGAAAGACGACGAATCCATTACAATCATGCTCGACCGATTTTCAGTCATTACAAATAGATTAGTGTGTTATGGAAAACCTCTTTCGAGTAGTGAAAAAGTAAAGAAAATCCTTCGATCACTACCTCGAGAATGGGATGTCACGGAGACGGCAATTATGGAATCAAAAGATCTCAATAATCTTGATTTAGTGCCCTCGTTGGTTCACTAATAAATTACGAGATAGTCCTTAAATCTCGAAACGCAAAGCCGAAGCCGAAGGAACGATCAATAGATTTAAAAGCTAAGATGTCTCGCAAAGAAGAAATCCCGGTGGATGAAAGTGACGAAGAATCGGCATATTATGCCAAAATATTAATAAGTTTCAAAACTTATTAAACCGGAGAAAGAAAGACATCAAGACGGGCGAATCTAAGAAATTCGACAACAACTGTCGAATCTGTGGTAAACCAGTCCACTTTGCTAAAAATTACCGGAGCGCAAATCCAAAGAAGGAGGTTCTAGTTGCAACATGGAGCGATGAAGATGAAGATGATGATTTCAATCAAAATAATCTCAATCTCATGGCACGAAGTACATTCGACGAAAGCGACGTCGAAAGCCAGGTTAGTACATCGTCTCAAGACGAATTATTTGAAACATTCGAATTATTGCATACCGATTTTCAAAATGCTTTAAGTCAAATAAATTCTCTCCAATCTAAAAATAAATCATTGGAAATTGAAATTCCCAAAATTCTTGAAAAAGGTAAATCTATCGAAACCGATCATTCTAAATGCCTTGAAAATGAGAATAATTTAAAGAATGATTTTTTGAAAGTTCAAGACGAACTTAAAATTTTGACAAAGAAATTTTCATGCGGTAATGATAAATTTCAACAAATGTTATCGGTTCAAAAATACACTTTGAATAAACAGGGGTTGGGATTCAAACCAAATTTTAAAACCGAATCCGTACATTCGAAAATACCCCGTTGTGATAAATGTTTAAAATTTGGGCATCATATTTCAAATTTTAAAAGCCCACGTCGGAAGATTAAAATTAAAAAGATTTGGATTCCTAAAGTAACCACTATTCCGAACATAGTCTACATAAATGAAAAACGACCGACTTTCGGTTGGATCCCCAAAAATTAATTTTTCTTAATAAATATTTTACTCAGAGGGAGTATTATTTTTTATCTGGAGAGATATTTTTATCAGGGGGAGTTTACACTTTATGCATATCTATCATAAATTTATCATTATCGATTTTATCAAATTTACACTCTTTGCTGATAACAAAAAGGAGGAGAAAATAGTCGAATGGAATAAAAAGAAAAATGATATAAGGGGAGAAAAATGAGAGCGTCATGGAAGAATGGCGAAAAATAAAAATATATACGAAAAGATGAAAGGGAAAAGAAAGAAGAAGTCGAAACGATGAAGAGAGTCGAAAAAGATGGATATGAAAAGACGAAGTTGAAAAATAATGAGAAGTAGTTGAAAAGGAGAGAAAGAAAAGATGGGAGAAGAAACTAACGAAACGGACAAAGTCAAAAACATTGATCTGTAGAATATATATATATATATATTATATATATATATTTATATTTTGCAGGTTTTATTCCATTCAAGGTGTTGTTTTGTAATCATCAAAAATGGGGAGATTGTTGGAATATTTTATTTCAAATATTCATTATCGAGTTTTGATAATTAGTTGTTAAACAAAGGAAAACAACAAAGAAGTAAAACAAAACAACGAAGAAGTCGAAGAAGCAAAAAGCTGGACAGAACACTATTAACATACGCTATATTAACAGCTTAACGTACATAATATGTAGAAATTAACGTACGTAATGGAAATGGTCTAACGTACGTAAAGAGGAGCTTCAAAATTCAAACAAGATGAACGTTGGAAGATTTTGAGTCAAAGTCAAAAGTGTGCAACGGATATGTGAGACTAACGTACGCTACGATGACATGTTAACGTGCGCTATCAGATGCAATTAACATACGTAGTGGAAGGATGACAACATACGTAATGAAAGAAACGAAGGCTACTGGACTGATCTGTGCACTACCTAACATACATAACTAAATGAAGTTAACATACGTAAACAGGCTAACGTACGTAACTGAATGAATATAACATACGTAAAGAAGTCAGAAAGAGCTAACAGCTAGTTGAGGATTTGGAGCCTATATATACCACTTCCTATAGTATTGAACAAACAACCACCTTGAGGAAATCATTCATACTTGAGATATCATTGTAATCATTCTAGTTGTTGTACTTGAACTTATATTGTCAAGAGTTTGAGTGTGATACACGAAAACTCATACACGAGAGGTAAAAGAAAGGATACGATTCGATTCGGGGTTATTAGGATCAAGGATCCGGCATTGTTAGAATCACAATCTATATCCGTGTGAGGTTTTTCTAGTACCCATAGAAAGCTAGATAGGTTGATTCCTTGTCCGATAGAAAAGGGAAACAGTTTAACTTGGACCGATAAAATGACAAGTGAGTTACGGTTAATCTCGGACCGATAGAAGACGAGAATTGTAACGGTAATCCCTCTACAGATAGAAGAGAGGTGCAGAGGTTGATCTTTAGCCTGTAGAAAAATATACGAAGAGAGGACTTAGGCACGTTTGTCCGAACCTCTATAAATCTTGTGTCGTTTATTTCTCCGCACCATTAAATACGCTTCAGCACAATAGCGCGTATACCGAATATTGCATCAACAATTGGTATCGGAGCGGTACCTCCTAGAAGCGGCTTAACATTCGAGGAGAAGACGATCCAAATGGCATTTCAACTTAACTCGGTCGAAGGTCTTGTCTTGAATCGACCTCCATTCTTTGACGGATCTAACTTCATGACATGGAAGAAGAAGATGTCAATATTCATCCGAGCTTATGACATCGAGCTATGGAAAGTGATATGTCTTGGTCCAAAAATTCCAATCAAATACGACGGTACGCTTAAATCTTTTGAAGAATATGACGATTCCAATTATAAAAATGACCACTATAATTGCAAAGCTATGAAATTATTATATTGTACTTTAAATCCGGAAGAACACAACCGGATATCATCGTGTGATAGTGTGAAAGAAATATGTAGGATGTTAGAAATCACACACGAAGTCACAAATCAAGTCAAGGAGACGAAGATCAATATGCTTCTCCATGACTACGAGCTATTCTAAATGAAAGACGACGAATCCATTACAATCATGCTCGACCGATTTTGAGTCATTACAAATAGATTAGTGTGTTATGGAAAACCACTTTCGAGTAGTGAAAAAGTAAAGAAAATCCTTCGATCACTACCTCGAGAATGGGACGGAACGGTGACGGCGATTATGGAATCGAAATATCTCAATAATCTTGATTTTAGTGCCCTCGTTGGTTCACTAATAAATTACGAGATAGTCCTTAAATCTTGAAACGCAAATCCGAAGCCGAAGGAACGATCAATAGCTTTAAAAACTAAGATGTCTCGCAAAGAAGAAATCCCGGTGGATGAAAGTGACGCAGAATCGGCATATTATGCCAAAATATTAATAAGTTTCAAAACTTATTAAACTGGAGAAAGAAAGACATCAAGACGGGCGAATCTAAGAAATTCGACAATAACTATCGAATGTGTGGTAAACCAGGCCACTTTGCTAAAAATTACCGGAGCGCAAATCCAAAGAAGGAATTTCTAGTTGCAACATGGAGTGATGAAGATGATGATTTTGAATCAAAATAATCTCTCACTCATGGCACGAAGTACATTCGACGAAAGCGACGTCGAAAGCCAGGTTAGTACATCGTCTCAAGACGAATTATTTGAAACATTCGAATTATTGCATACCGATTTTCAAAATGCTTTAAGTCAAATAAATTCCCTCCAATCTAAAAATAAATCATTGGAAATCGAAATTCCCAAAATTCTTGAAAAAGGTAAATCTGTCGAAACCGATCATTCTAAATGCCTTGAAAATGAGAATAATTTAAAGAATGATTTTTTGAAAGTTCAAGACGAACTTAAAATTTTGACAAAGAAATTTTCATGCGGTAATGATAAATTTGAATAAATGTTATCGGTTCAAAAATACACTTTGAATAAACAGGGGTTGGGATTCAAACCAAATTTTAAAACTGAATCCGTACATTTGAAAATACCCCGTTGTGACAAATATTTAAAAATTGGGCATCATGTTTCAAAATTTAAAAGCCCACGTCGGACGATTAAAATTAAAAAGATTTGGATTTCCAAAGCAACCACTATTCCGAACATCGTCTACATAAATGAAAAACGACCGACTTTCGGTTGGATCCCCAAAAATTAATTTTTATCAATAAATATTTTACTCAGGGGGGGTATTATTTTTAACTAGAGAGATATTTTTGTCAGGGGGAGTTTACCCTTTATGCATATTTATCATAAATTTATCATTATCGATTTTATCATATTTACATTCTTTGCTGATAACAAAAAATGGGAGAAAATAGTCGAATTTAATAAAAAGAAAAATGATATAAGGGGAGAAAAATGAGAGAGTCATGGAAGAATGGCGAAAAATAAAAATATATACGAAAAGATGAAATAGAAAAAAAAAGAAGTCGAAACGATGAAGAGAGTCGAAAAAGATGGATATGAAAAGACGAAGTTGAAAAATAATGAGAAGTAGTTGAAAAGGAGAGAAAGAAAAGATGGGAGAAGAAACTAACGAAACGGACAAAGTCGAACACTATGATCTGTAGAATATATATTATTTTGCAGGTTTTATCCCATTCAAGGTGTTGTTTTGTAATCACCAAAAAGGGGGAGATTGTTGGAATATTTTATTTCAAATATTCATTATTGAGTTTTGATGATTGGTTGTTAAACAAAGGAAAACAGCAAAGTAAAACAAAACAACGAAGAAGTCGAAGAAGCAAAAAGCTGGACAGAACACTATTAACGTACGCTATATGAACAGCTTAACGTACGTAATATGTAGAAATTAACGTACGTAATGGAAATGGTCTAACGTACGTAAAGAGGAGCTTCAGAATTCAAACACGATGAACGTTGGAAGATTTTGAGTCAAAGTCAAAAGTGTGCAACAAATATGTGAGATTAACGTACGCTACGGTGACATGTTAACGTACGCTATCAGATGCAATTAACATACGTAGTGGAAGGATGACAACGTACTTAATGAAAGAAACGAAGGCTACTGGACTGATCTGTGCACTACCTAACATACGTAACTAAACGAAGTTAACTTACGTAAACAGGCTAACATACGTATCTGAATGAATATAACGTACGTAAAGAAGTCAGAAAGATTTAACGGCTAGTTGAGGCTTTGGAGCCTATAAATACCACTTCCTATGGTATTGAACACACAACAACCTTGACCAAATCATTCATACTTGAGATATCATTGTAATCATTCTAGTTGTTGTACTTGAGCTTATATTGTCAAGAGTTTGAGTGTGATACACGAAAACTCATACACGAGAGGTAAAAGAAAGGATAAGATTCGATTTAGTGTTATTAGGATCAAGGATCCGGCATTGTTAGAATCGCAATCTATATCCGAGTGAGGTTTTTCTAGTACCCATAGAAAGCTAGATAGATTGATTCCTTGTCCGATAGGAAAGGAAAATAGTTTAACTTGGACCGACAAAATGACAAGTGAGTTACGGTTAATCTCGGACTGATAGAAGACGAGAATTGTAACGGTAATCCCTCGACCGATAGAAGAGAGGTGTAGAGGTTGATCTTTAGTCTATAGAAAAATATACGAAGAGAGGACGTAGGCACGTTTGTCCGAACCTCTATAAATCTTGTGTCGTTTATTTTTCCGCACCATTAAATACGCTTCAGCACAATAGCGCGTATACCGAATATCGCATCAACAATTGGTATCGGAGCGGTACCTCCTAGAAGCGGCTTAACATCCGAGGAGAAGACGATCCAAATGGCATTTCAACTTGCCCCGGTCAAAGGTCTTGTCTTGAATCTACCTCCATTCTTTGACGGATCTAACTTCATGACATGGAAGAAGAAGATGTCAATATTCATCCGAGCTTATGACATCGAGCTATGGAAAGTGATATGTCTTGGTACAAAAATTCCAATCAAATCCGACGGTACGCTTAAATCTTTTGAAGAATATGACGATTCCGATTATAAAAACGACCACTATAATTGCAAAGCTATGCAATTATTATATTGTACTTTAAATCCGGAAGAACACAACTGGATATTGTAACACCCCCAAGTTATTCAGGGTATATTACAGCGCCGTGAGCCCCGCCGTGGGACCCACAAGGCTAAACATACGCGGAACTATAAACTTGACCGATAAGGTCTACATACAATAGAAAGAAAGACGATACAAATGGTATTCGAAACCATAAACAATGAAACCATATACATCACTGCACAAATCAATACCTCGGCAACACAGTAGGAACATCAAGGAAAGCGAAATACAATACTCGAGTATTTAAAAATCCATTCCAAGACAACAACACCGAATGGAGGAAACCAAAAGAGATAACCGGAGACAAGACACGTATCACACTTGCCCATCATCTTCATGCCGACACAGTACCCTGTCCGCTCTCCTGGAACTCAAATACATGAAACGTATTTCCCCATAAAGGGTTAGCCGTCGAATAGCTAGTGCAAGTATAACAATATGAAACATAATACTTCTCGACAATAAAGTAAATGTAATCCGTCAATTCATCAATATCCGTCAATTCATCAATTCAAGACTAGTATTCCTAATAACTAAATCTCATAAGACGTATGTGAATGCCGTAGAAACGGTTCGTTCACCTCATACGCCGTTACGTATGTGAATGCCGTCAAAACGGTTCGTTCACCTCATACGCCGATACATGTAGGAATGCCGTCAAACGGTTCGTTCATTACATGCCAATCAATATATCTATGAATGCCGTAAAAGCGGTTCGCTCATGATATGCCATCAATATTTCTATGAATGCCGTAAAACGGTTCGTTCATATCATACCATCAATTCCTCTTACTTTCAAAGTCGAACGCATAATCATAAATGTATACTTGCCTTAATAAGCGTTATCAAGATCCCGAAGAACACGGTTCGACCGGGAAGTTTGAACCACGAGGAAGACAACGAACGGAAGGGTTTCAACTCGAGTTCTTCACAAGAATTCGACCCTAACAACATAAATTCAATAAATCATCGATCATACGAGGAAGAATAATCGTAGAACGCCCGAAAACCCCTCTATGACATTTTACCGGACACCTTCAAGGCGTCGGTCAAGAACTCGACCAAAACAACGAATCGATACGATCCAAACATGGGATAACAAGGGAAATGATACAATACATCTAAATAATCATCAATCCATCACAATCCTAAGTTAAATCGGATTAAACGGACGAAATCGAACAAAATACCCAAAATCCCCAAAATTAGATTTACGGAAAATCTTACGATTCGCTCGATCAAAGGATGTTATCGGACGAATGATTGATGATATAACCCAAGGAACTCCATGGATATGTTCATAAACAACATGGCTTCAAGTTTAGAACACGCCCGGTGCGGAAGAGGAGAAGAAGAAGGTGAAAATGGCAAGAAAAAGCGTCTGCGGGGCCTTTTATAGGGTTGGCGCTGCCGGACACGGCCGTGCGGTCGGCCGCGGTCGTGTTACCTGATTGGCGGCGAGGGACTCGACCGTGTCCCGCTTGACACGGCCGCGGCGCCGAGGGCCTTCCGACAGCGACCCGCCGGCAGCGGCCCGGGCATGACTCGGCCGTGTCTGCGACACGGTGGGCGTGTCGGCGATCGTTCGAGCCTATCCTAAGAGAAATGCAGCCGGGCGGTGTCGGACGACACGGCCGAGTCTGGTCGGCAGAAACTTCGGCACTTCCGGACGAGTACGGCACGGGCCGTGTCGGACGACACGGCCGGGTTCGGCCGGCAGTGATCGGCCAATAACGAGCGGGTGAGTTAAAACGACCATAACTCTCTCGTCCGGAATCCGATTGACTCACCGTTTGAACCATTGGAAAGCTAACTCGATGCTCTATAATATTGCAAAGATTCAGAATTTTTGGAGTTACCAAAAATTTATGGTGATTTAACAAAGTCGAACTCCCACGTGGAAAAGTCGTTAAAGAACACGGAATTCAACATAACGATACCGAAACGAACTCGGATGACAAAAAGTATAGAATTAATCATTCTCAGGATGACGAAACGGTCCCAAGCAAGTCGTCAAAATAGACTTCCGCCAAAAATAGAAAATTTCCGGGGATAAAAATTACGGGTATTACATTCTACCCTCCTTAAAAGAAGTTTCGTCCCGAAACTTAAAACAGGTAGGGAGAAGAAATATTTCGCCAGGAAAACTCAACGAGATGTACAAGAACCGAAACATATGCCCAAACGGCGAATCATCAATATAGAACACAACAATACATTACCCGAAGGTAGACCAAACCAATGCCGAAAAAGATACGAATTCACAATGGCCGAAGGCTCCAACGGGAATACCGATACATCACAATGGCCTGAAAGCCGAACAGCCCAAAGCTGTAAATCATCATAATACAGATCTCAAAGGAGCAAACCTGACTGTCGGACATACCCCTCGGCGTATGAACAACCAGTCGCAAATCGTCGGACATATCCAATACAACATGGATTACGAACGATCAATCAATAAAGCTCAAGAGGGATATCACAGTACGCCCGATCCGGAAATGTGTCCGTGCACATGTCCACCCCGTATACGGAATCCAGAATATACGTGTGACAATGTACCTAATTAGCCTCAAGAACTACGTCTCGTGTGCACGGTCCAATGCGGAAATATCCACGCATGACCATCGGGTGCCTGGCTAAAAATCTTACACATAACCAATCAGCACGCAGACATGATTCCAGATATGCCACGATACAACATGACAACGAAACTCAAGGGATAAAACATCCAATACGGATCATACGACTCACCAAGTGAACGATGACACACGAATAATGAAAGATCGACACGACCAACGATATTCAAAACAACCATCCCGGGATCGAATTTCCCTAAGGACCGATTAACACGAGCAACGATCACAACACAGCAGTTCGGGAAAATCCTCAACCTTCAAAGATCACAAAATTACCGAGTTCACAAGAAAATAGTGTGCTGCCTTGAATCGGTCAACACGACAATAATAATTTAACGGATGGGAACTATCATTGATAATCCCAATTCAATACTTCGATTACCGTAGGATGGCCAATCGATAACAATTATACAACGGATGGAAATTATCTTTGATAACTGATGGGAATTATCTTCGATAATCCCAATTCAATACCTCGATTACCTTAGAACGGTCAATCGATAATCAATGATACGATAGAATAGATGTCCGGTGTCTTAAACCGACCACCGAAACGGAGATGACAAAAGGATATATCAAACGTCCCCAATCGGTTAACGAAATCATCATAGCAATGATCCAATTCGATGACAAAGATTCAACGATGTCTCAGAACGACATTAATCGCGAATAATAATAATCGATACATCGATACCGCGAACCGGCTATCGATAGCAACTTTACCAACAAGTATCGTAATGCCTTGGACCGGCCATTTACAAACAACAGTAACATTTGGCATAATTTGTCGACGGGTGTCGTATCAAACAATCCCCTGTTATCAATAAAATCATAAGGAGGCCAAGTCTTGAAATGATACACACATTCGTACACATACACGATAACATTAGTCTCATGATTAGTACGAGTATAAAACTTGCCTCGATATCAATACAACGTACTGTTACCAATTCAGTTGATTTCGTCTTACGAATTCCCTCAGTCTCGACCAAGTTAATCTACGAACCCTTCAACCTTAACCGCAACACAACAGTCATAATTCACGATCAAACATCATACCTTATTGTAAAACGAAGGATTGATAATCAACCGGTTCGATGACGACCAATATCAATACCACCAAACCTCGAACTCAATCGTTTTACCATATCTCGACTAATCACAGTCTGAACAATCCAACTCAGACACTTACAAATCCTGTCCACAATACGAGTCGAAATATGATGATCATATCAGCAACCAATTCGGACCAATAATAAGGGTCTAAATGTTCCAAACTCAATTCTTAAATATGAATTGACAAGGTTCCCTTCTCGTAAATCCATCGTTAAAATTTACTTATGACCGTCATCAATTCGAACCATCCGATTGGTTCAAAACAATAGATAATCATATTAAAAGGTTATCAAACAATCCATTCATTCGATTTGAATATTTACTCCATACGTATGGGCTTCCAAATTCAGAGATGAATAATAGTCTCATCAAACTCATAATCACATTCGTATTCCTATACGAATATTATTTCCAACACATAATTTAGCTCTAGATATGAATATTCCATATTCATTTTCAAAACATCAACACTTCTAAAAAAATTTTCATCACCTCGTATAATTCAAGAGTTCTTCAAGAACATGAAATATCCGAAATCACGTTCAGAACAACATCTCCGAGGTATATATCTCCATGTTACCATTTTCTTCATCATGTCATTCATACAATCTCAAGAATCGCAACAAAACCCTTATCACCATATGAAGAAGATCTCAATGATCATATCAACATCCGAAATCTCTTATTACAATTCCAACAAATCTCGTATAACATTATCACATGATTCCATAATTGTAACACCCTGCATCCTCCTGGGAATATTACACGCCGTAAACCCTTCTCACAAGGATTTACCAGGCTAAGCACAATTTCCACGTCATTCCAAAAATGCTAAAAAGACCGATGACGGTAATATTTTTCAAATACTAAAAAAAATCATTTTCCAAATACCGTCAAAACGATCAAGGTTAAAATGCCAAAAACTCAGTTTAGGGAATCGGTTTTACAAAATAAAATTTCAGTTGGCAAAATACCAAAAATCCATTTCAAAAATACTCACGCAGCGGATAAAAGTACAGTCCAATTTATGCATTTTCATTGAAATAAGACGAACATCAAAATACACGATTCCCAATGTACTCCCTCCCAAGTAGTAGCCCAAAAAGAAAAAAAAAATGAGCCACTATCAAAGGGATACGAGGATTACCTTGCATGGACGAACCACGAAGAAAGAATAATTTGAACTCCATTCCAAGAATCATTAAATCATCATAGTCATCATATGGCCTCAAGAACATCAAGATCTCTATGATTCTATAATCATAATCAACATATTCAAAGCATATCATTATCTTCCTTCAACATAAACCTCATAGAATATGGATAACACAAGGAATCACTTCAAGAATCAACAAAAGTTCCATAACCAAGCTCTAATTCCATGATTCCAAGCTCACAATCATGTTAAAAGTGTTTAGAACACTCTTAAAAGTGAAGAGGGACGAGTTTTGGAGAGAAATATCTCAAAGGATCGTGAGAGAAATGAAAGGCAACACTTCAATATATAAATTGCACTCTCATTACGTACGTAGGTGTCCTTTCTTAACGACGTAACAACTTTAACGTCGTAATCCAATATCCATAACGCACGTAACCAACTCACCTGTCTCATTCCGTGCGATCCATTACGACGTAACCCATACCATATAACGTCGTAATATACGGTTGACTTGCTACAAGATAATGGTTGTGTTACGCACGTAACACGTCCCCGTATAACGTCGTAACACGTCGTTGACTCACCACAACATCCTCCGCCGAAAGTTGCCGAAACAGGGTCCCACCTGCCTCACAGGACTCGGTTCTGTCCGATGCCTTCGTTACGTACGTAATACCTTAGCCTTAACGTACGTAACCATGCCAATCTTACGTACGTAATCTCACCTTATTAACGTACGTAATAATTCCATACTTAGCCAATTTCAACAATTCTGTCCAAAGTCATGACATATCAAATACGAGCATACAGCAAAATCAATACATATACTCAATTCAATAACATTATCAAACGTTCACAACGTCCTCGAGCATAATTAACCATCCACGATATCCAATATATAAACGAAAAAAATATATATCCGAAAAAATCGGGGTATTACACTCTACCCCCCTTAAAAACAAGTTTCGTCCTCGAAACTCGCAATCACTCGCACAAACAACCTTTCAACGGGAATTCAAATTCACCAAGAATTATCGAATAATCCGAACAACATACTTACAAGTCTCAAGTCGAAGATTTCCCGTGATACTAGCATGCGACTCCTAAACAAAGTCTCAACATAATGTCGATACACACCATTATCACCATTAGCAACTTAACAAAATCTCAAGGAAGAGTTCACGTCCGTGATCACAGCCACGATTCTTCCTACTTTCAGCCAACATTCTGAAGGGCACATACGTGCGTAAGTATAATCCGAATCGCACATTCTCGAAGTGACCAATTCCCAAGAATACCAAGCTATAAACGAAACGATTAAGAAAAATACAAGAAGAGTGAGAGGACTTACAAGTACCGGTCGCACTGTGATGATGGCGAGTAGTGATATCTGTGGGCAAATGCCGACTCAATCGACCCAAAGACCGACTGACCTAGGTATCCATAAACCTAAGCTCGATACCATATTCGTAACACCCCAAGTTATTCAGGGTATATTACGGCGCCGTGAGCCGCCGTGGGACCCACAAGGCTAAACATACGCGGAACTATAAACTTGACCGATAAGGTCTACATACAATAGAAAGAAAGACGATACAAATGGTATTGAAACCATAAACAATGAAACCATATACATCGCACAAATCAATACCTCGGCAACACAGGCGGAACATCAAGAAAGCGAAATACAATACTCGAGTATTTAAAAATCCATTCGATTACAACAACCGAATGGAGGAAACCAAAAGAGATAACAGGAGACAAGACACGGTATCACACTTGCCCATCATCTTCATGCCGACTGTACACTTTGTCCGCTCTCCTGGAACACGAAATACATGAAACGTATTTCCCATAAAGGGTTAGCCGTCGAATAGCTAGTGCAAGTATAACAATATGAAACATAATACTTCGACAATAAAGTAAATGTAATCCGTCAATTCATCAATATCCGTCAATTCATCAATTCAAGACTAGTATTAGGAATAACTAAATCTCATAAGGCGTATGTGAATGCCGTAGAAACGGTTCGTTCACCTCATACGCCGTTACGTATGTGAATGCCGTCAAAACGGTTCGTTCACCTCATACGCCGATACATGTAGGAATGCCGTCAAAACGGTTCGTTCATTACATGCCAATCAATATATCTATGAATGCCGTAAAAACGGTTCGTTCATGATATGCCATCAATATTTCTATGAATGCCGTAAAAACGGTTCGTTCATATCATACCATCAATTCCTCTTACATTCAAAGTCGAGAACGTACAATCATAAATGTATACTTGCCTTAATAAACGTTACCGAAGATCCCGAAGAACACGGTTCGACCTGGAAGTTTGAACCACGAGGAAGACAACGAACGGAAGGGTTTCAACTCGAGTTCTTCACAAGAATTCGACCCTAAAAACATAAATTCAATAAATCATCTCTCATACGCGGAAGAATAATCGTAGAACGCACTTAAACCCCTATATGTCATTTTACCGGTCACATTCATGGTGTCTGTCATGAACTCGACAAAAACAAAGAATCGACACGATCCAAACATGGGATAACAAGGAAATGATACAATACATCTAAATAATCATCAATCCATCACAATCCTAAGTTAAATCGGATTAAACGGACGAAATCGAACAAAATACCCAAAATCCCCAAAATTAGATTTACGGAAAATCTTACCCGATTCGCTCGATCAAAGGATGTTATCGGACGAATGATTGATGATATAACCCAAGGAACTCCATGGATATGTTCATAAACAACATGGCTTCAAGTTTAGAACACGCCCGGTGCGGAAGAGGAGAAGAAGAAGGTGAAAATGGCAAGAAAAACGTCTGCGGGGCCTTTTATAGGGTTGATCGTCACGGACACGGCCGTGCGGCCGGGCACGGTCGTGTTGCGATTGGCCGACAGGACTCGACCGTGTCCCGCTTGACACGGTCGCGGCGCTGAGGGCCTTCCGACAGCGACCCGCCCGACAAATGATCGGGCATGACTCGACCGTGTCACGGGACACGGCCGGCGTGTCGGCGATGCTCCAGCCTATCCGGAAGAGTGCGGCACGGGCCGTGTCGGACGACACGGCCGAGTCTGGTCGGCAGAAACTTCGGCACTTCCGGACGAGTGCACGGGCCGTGTCGACGACACGGCGGGTTCGGCCCAGCGGATCGCCAATAACGAGCGGGTGAGTTAAAACGACCATAACTCTCTCGTCCGGAATCCGATTGACTCACCGTTTGAACCATTGGAAAGCTAACTCGATGCTCTATAATATTGCAAAGATTCAGAATTTTTGGAGTTACCAAAAATTTATGGTGATTTAACAAAGTCGAACTCCCACGTGGAAAAGTCGTTAAAGAACACGGAATTCAACATAACGATACTGAAACGAACTCGGATGACAAAAAGTGTAGAATTAATCATTCTCAGGATGACGAAACGGTCCCAAGCAAGTCGTCAAAATAGACTTCCGCCAAAAATAGAAAATTTCCGGGGATAAAAATTACGGGTATTACAGATATCATCGTGTGATAGTGCGAAAGAAATATGGAAGATGTTAGAATCACACACGAAGGCACAAATCAAGTCAAGGAGACGAAGATCAATATGCTTCTCCATGACTACGAGCTATTCCAAATGAAAGACGATGAATCCATTACAATTATGCTCGACCGATTTTCAGTCATTACAAATAGATTAGTGTGTTATGGAAAACCTCTTTCGAGTAGTGAAAAAGTAAAGAAATTCCTTCGATCACTACCTCTTTCGAGTAGTGAAAAAGTAAAGAAATTCCTTCGATCACTACCCCGATTATGGAATCAAAAGATCTCAATAATCTTGATGTTAGTGCCCTTGTTGGTTCACTAATAGATTACGATATAGTCCTTAAATCTCGAAGCGCAAAGCCGAAGCCGAAGGAACGATCAATAGCTTTAAAAGCTAAGATGTCTCGCAAAGAAGAAATCCCGGTGGATGAAAGTGACAAAGAATCGGCATATTATGCAAAAATATTAATAAGTTTCAAAACTTATTAAACCAGAGAAAGAAAGACATCAAGACGGGCAAATCTAAGAAATTCGACAACAACTGTCGCATCTGTGGTAAACCAGGTGTAACACCCTCAAATCCCATTGGGTTATTACAGTGCCGTGGACCCCACATCAGGTGATCCACCAGGCGAACACGACTAAAATACAACAAATTGACCAAAATGGGAAATCACAGACCCTACTATGACGTCCGACATACTATTTCGATATGGAATTTCAACGACAAGAATGGGCCTACATGGCCAAAATAAAAATACAACAACATCCCCGAGCCTTACTCGGATAATACAAAACGACAACGACTGAACAAAAATGGAGTACTCCAACTGTCTGACCAACATGAACACCAAAATATCTCGGACTAGTATCGCTCGAATGCCTCGTCGCCATCGTCATGCCCCTGTGTCTCAACTCTCTCCTCGCAAGTACCTAAAACATGAAAACATGTTCCGCCCCCACGGGGTCAGTCATCCAGAATAATGAATATCAAATACATGCACAACATGATATGCATCCAAAGGCAGAATAAACAGTACAACAATGGTAATACGAGATGCTCACAAACCAAAGTAAGAATCGAGCATTCGTGGAACACTATGCCCATGGCATACGATCAATACCTGCTCAATAGGTTAGAACATAAGTGCCCAATGGCGAATCATCAATATAGAACACAACAATACATACCCGAAGGTAAATCAAACCAACGCTGAAATAAATAAGGATCACAATGCCCAAAGGCTCCAACGGAAATACCGATACATCACAATGGCCTGAAAGCCCTCAGCCGAAGCTGCCAAAATATCACGATGGCCTGAAAGCCGAACAGCCTGAAGCTGCCAAAATATCACGATGGCCTGAAAGTCGAACAACACGAAGCTGTAAATCATCACAATACAGATCTCAAAGAAACAAACCTGACTGTCGAACATACCCCTCTGGCGTATGAACGCTCAATCACAAAACGTCGAACTCATCCAATACTATGGACGATCAAAGTTGTACGGCTCAAAGATGGACATCACAGTACGCCCGATCCGGAAATGTGTTCGTGCACATGTCCGCCCCGTATACGGAATCCAGAATATACGTGGGACAATGTACCTAATTAGCCTCACGAAACTACGTCTCGTGAGCACAGTCCAATGCGGAATAATATCCACGCGTGACTATATATGTGCCTGGCTAAAAGTCCTACACAATAACCAATCGGAACGCAGATATGATTCCGGATATGTCACGATACAACATGACAACGAAAGTCAAAGGATAACACATCCAATACAGATCATACGACTCACCAAGTGAACGATGACACACGAATAATGAAAGATCGACACGACCAACAATATTCAAAACAACCATCCTGGGATCAAAATCCCTAAGGACCGATTAACACGAGCAACGATCACAACACAACAGTTCGGGAAATCCTCAACCTTCAACGATCACAAATTACCGAGTTCACAAGAATAATAGTGTGCTGCCTTGAATCGGTCAACACGACAATAATAATTCAACGGATGGGAACTATCCTCGACAGTCCCAATTCAATACTTCGATTACCGTAGAACGGCCAATCGATAATAATTATACAACGGATGGGAATTATCTTTTTGACAACAGATGGGAATTACCTTGGATAATCCCAATTCAATATATCGATTACCTTTAGAGCGGACAATCGATAATAATTATACAACGGATGGGAATTATCTTTGATAATCCCAATTCAATATATCGATTACCTTCAGAACGGACAATCGATAATAATTATACAACGGATGGGAATTATCTTTGATAATCCCAATTCAATATATCGATTACCTTCAGAACGGTTAACCGATAACAATTATACAACGGATGTCTCGGCACCTTTAATCGGTTACCGATAACGAAGATGATAATCGAATACGTCAATGCCTTCAATCGGCCAAAACGACATCAATAGAAAAACACTGATATCAATAACGACGATTCACAAAAATACCTTGATGGAACATCAATCAATAACAACAATCGATACGTCGATGCCGCGAACCGGCTATCAACAACAATATCTCAAAGGAACATCAATCAACAATAACAAGCGATATGTCGATACCGCGAACCGGCTATCGACAAATATATTACCAACAAGTATCGCAATGCCTTAAATCGGCCATTTACGAACAACAATAATATTTGGCATAATTTGCTGAAGGGTATCGTATCAAACAATCCCCTGATATCAACAAAATCATAAAGAGACCAAGTCTCGAAATGATACACACATTCATACACATACATGATAACATTAATCTCATTGACCAGTACAAGTATAAAACTTGCCTCAAACCGAAGGCGAGAAAGTCCTTCCACGATCAACGTCCTACCACGAATCGATCAACGGGGTCCTCCGACAATCACAAGCACTCGAACAACCTTGAGTGAAATACAATTCATTCGATAACACGATATCGACCGAAAACAACATAATAGATAACTCCGATTCCAACACGAACACATACTACACTCGTATTTATCCGTATACACACACACACACACATATATATATATATATGTATAATATACATACGGTACACACATTACTAACACACACTCACTTTACATAATATATATATATATATATATATATATATATACTGCACATGCACACACTACACAATTTATATATATATATACATATATATATATATATATATATATATATGTGTACAACACACACCACACACACAGCACGTTATATATATATATATTTACACCACACACTTCACAATTTATATATATATATATATATATATAACTGAAAAAAAAACACAACCTTACCAGAGAAGCCGATCGGACGGGCAACCCTTGCCGGAACTAGGTCAGAAAAAAAACAACTCCCCTGCTGGAAGTCGGCCGCCGGAAAAACTGACCCGCCGGACCTCGTCCAACTCCAGCCCGTTTCCGTCCATGGCCGGTTTTTACCCAACTCCATCTCCGCCTGCAACTCCTCGTCGGAAATCTGTCAAGCCTCCGTTCTGCCGTCCGTTCCGGACAGAAACTACCTCCGGTCGCCGGAATCAATGGAGCTCTGTCCATGGCCGGAAACCATGAAGAACGCCGGACGTCTGAGCTCCGTCTCGCCCAAAAAAAAAATGCCGGAACAGCTCGACCGGATTTGCAACGCCTTCCGATCCGGAAATTCCGATCAGCCGCCATTGCTCGATCCACGAGCCACTGCGCCGCCGAGCTCGGGTCGCCGGAGATGTCATCAAACTCGGTTGTCAATTTGATCCGTCACGGAAAGAGCCATTGCCATCCTTCAGCTCCACCTCGCCGGAAAAAAAAATGAAACGAGAGAGATGGAGAGAAGAGAGAGAGGACGAGAGGGAGAGATGACGGAGAGAGAGAGAGAGATGGCAACAGGAAAAAAAATGAGAGAGGGAGGAGAGAGGAAAGGGCCGAGAGAGAGAGAGAAAGGTGAGGGGGAAAGGGTTGATATATGTATATTATATATATATAATCGTGAGACACATGAGGGAGAAAGGGAATCACATTCCAAAGTTGATAACATATATATATATATAAATGATACCCCAAAGATACCCTCGCCCCGAAATTTGACCACGAGGAAGGTTCCCACCACCTACCACGCATTACGTACGTAACTTCAGGGCGTAACATACGTAATCGTAACAAATTAGCGTACGTAAAGTTACACAGGTAGCGTACGCTATGGCTATAAACTTAGCCAAAATTCCAAACTCGCCAAGCAACAACCAAACGCCGAAACCAAACCGACGACCAGTATAAATATTTCGATCCCGAAATATTCTAATACAATATACATTGTATCGGTCCAAACAACAACATTTGTACAATTCCAAATGAATACGTACAACCCAACAGAAACACGAGAAAAAAAAAATTACCCCCGGATATTACATACTCCCCCCCTTAAAAAGAGTTTCGTCCCCGAAACTCAGGGTGCACAATTCGGGGCACAGACTATTCATCAAGATAAGAAAACAACATCTCCAGGAATACTCCTCAATACGAGCAATTCCGCCTGAGTAACTGGGCCGACCCCACGGGTTCCCACGTCTCCTCTGCCTGAACAAGGCGAAAAAAAATCAAGTGATAAAGACACTCAACCAAGTGCGAGATTAGCTGAATCATGACTCTCCTGCTAGAGGCTAGCCAGGAAGTCGCACCAGCCGCATGACTAGTAACACTGGCATACACGCCCCGCGAATACCGCCCATTGTACATGTCTACGATCATCGGTGTACACTTCCCCGTTCTCGTCAGCATCGAACGCCCATGTACACACGGACTCACACCACAAAAGAAAATAACAATGCACGAATAGTCCTCGGGACCATATCAATCGCGCACCCAAGTCCTCATGACTTGATGTCTTGAATCACAATGAACAATTACCCAGATCATCACAAAAATCTCGGGTACAGGACCAAAAGGAAAGAAAATCACATCAAATGACTCAAGTGTCAAGATTCTCAGATACAATGATTACAAGATAGATCAACCATAAATGGTTCGCAACCACAATACTAAAATACAGACCAAGTCAAACATCAATCCGAAAGACAAAGAAAATACAAATCAAGGCTACATCTCAAATGTACCCGGAATCCACATCCTCCAGATCATCGAGTTCCTCGATCCCATCGACTCGAGGAAAACACAAATCTGAACTCGCTACTCCCCCTCGGGTGTCCATACCTCTGGCTCCCGAAGCCCGATATGACCCCTTGGATAAAGTACGGACTGAAGTGACAAAATCTCTCGAGGCCCGTGAGATCTCTCGAGATCTACTGGCACTAGAACTCCTGCAGTATTCTGAAGGTGTCCCTACCTCCCACACAGAAAATAAATAATAGCTGGCACCGTACATCAAGCACTCACATGCCCCGCTGAATCACAATTAAAACAAATAATAGTCGAACTCGTCGCCTGAGAAGAAAATGCTTTCCCAGTACAAAGCCGACTAGGAAATGACCTCTTGGACGTCGGAGCTCGATGTCCCTCTGAACGAATCGGAATCCTAATCCTCTCACCAGAAGAAACTGAAGGATCCTTCTGAGTAAGCTCCTCGATCGAAAGCTGTGCTCCAAGAGCCTTCTCGATGAATTCGCCAAGTGAGTTACAATTGTGATTGAACAACTGCATCCTTAAAGGCGGGTTCAACCTCTTATTAAAATACTTGATCTTATCCGCCTCAGTACGGATAACAGATGAAGTAAACTGAAGAAGTCCTTGAAACTTTTCAGCAATAACAATAACACCCTCGTTCTCGATGGATTCAGGGTTCAAAACCTCCGACAACTTGGCTTCACGAAGTGGAGCTGGATAATACCTCTCTAACATGAGAGTCTTGAACTCGATCCAAACACAATCACGATCGGTGGGTTATCGAGCACGACTCCGAAAATGATTCGCCAGCCACCAAAGTATTGGTACGAGGTTTCGGGTTTTCGGCCCACTCTGCGGCCTCTATCCCCTCTGTCACGTCCTCTTTCCAGACTGAAAGAATAACGTTCAATCATGACCACAGCTCAAATACGCCTCAACGGCCAGAATGCTAGGTCAACGCAAAACACGAGTATACATACTCAACAGATAAACGATCACATCGATTGCGCTAATCATAGCCGATACAGAGCCCACACGCTCCAAAGCAAATAATCATAAATCAATCGCACCCGATCATCACATACAAGGGTCAACAAAACATGTATAATCAATAACATAATGAATGTATGCACATAAAAGAGAATAGAGTCCTTACACAGGTCATACGAAGCTTCGAGGTCTTGCGATACTAGTCTTCACTGATGACGACCCGATGAAAGAATGACTCACAGTCGTCTAACTATCACGACTCACAAAACCCGACTGTCCAGATTGTCATAACCTGACAGCCTCACTACTACCGCCTTGGTAGAGCCACATAACACACAAGTCAGGGTATCTCACAACCCAACTCTCCGATACCATCTTCTGTAACACCCCCAAATCCCATTGGGTTATTACAGTGCCGTGGACCCCACATCAGGTGATCCACCAGGCGAACACGACTAAAATACAACAAACTGACCAAAATGGGAAATCACAGACCCTACTATGACGTCCGACATACTATTCCAATATGGAATTTCAACGACAAGAATGGGCCTACATGGCCAAAATAAAAATACAACATCCCCGAGCCTTACTCGGATAATACAAAACGACAACGACTGAACAAAAATGGAGTACTCCAACTGTCTGACCAACATGAACACCAAAATATCTCGGACTAGTATCGCTCGAATGCCTCGTCGCCATCGTCATGCCCCTGTGTCTCAACTCTCTCCTCGCAAGTACCTAAAACATGAAAACATGTTCCGCCCCCCCACGGGGTCAGTCATCCAGAATAATGAATATCAAATACATGCACAACATGATATGCATCCAAAGGCAGAATAAACAGTACAACAATGGTAATACGAGATGCTCACAAACCAAAGTAAGAATCGAGCATTCGTGGAACACTATGCCCATGGCATACGATCAATACCTGCTCAATAGGTTAGAACATAAGTGCCCAATGGCGAATCATCAATATAGAACACAACAATACATTACCCGAAGGTAAATCAAACCAACGCTGAAATAAATAAGGATCACAATGCCCGAAGGCTCTAATGGAAATACCGATACATCACAATGGCCTGAAAGCCCTCAGCCGAAGCTGCCAAAATATCATGATGGCCTGAAAGCCGAACAGCCTGAAGCTGCCAAAATATCACGATGGCCTGAAAGTCGAACAGCCCGAAGCTGTAAATCATCACAATACAGATCTCAAAGAAACAAACCTGACTGTCGAACATACCCCTCTGGCGTATAAACGCTCAATCACAAAACGTCGAACTCATCCAATACTATGGACGATCAAAGTTGTACGGCTCAAAGATGGACATCACAGTACGCCCGATCCGGAAATGTGTCCGTGCACATGTCCGCCCCGTATACGGAATCCAAAATATACGTGGGACAATGTACCTAATTAGCCTCACGAAACTACGTCTCGTGTGCACAGTCCAATGCGGAATAATATCCACGCGTGACTATATATGTGCCTGGCTAAAAATCCTACACAATAACCAATCGGAACGCAGATATGATTCCGGATATGTCAAGATACAACATGACAACGAAACTCAAAGGATAACACATCCAATACAGATCATACGACTCACCAAGTGAACGATGACACACGAATAATGAAAGATCGACAAAACAACCATCCTGGGATCAAAATCCCTAAGGACCGATTAACACGAGCAACGATCACAACACAACAGTTCGGGAAATCCTCAACCTTCAACGATCACAAAATTACCGAGTTCACAAGAATAATAGTGTGCTGCCTTGAATCGGTCAACACGACAATAATAATTCAACGGATGGGAACTATCCTCGACAGTCCCAATTCAATACTTCGATTACCGTAGAACGGCCAATCGATAATAATTATACAATGAATGGGAATTATCTTTTTGACAACGGATGGGAATTACCTTGGATAATCCCAATTCAATATATCGATTACCTTTAGAGCGGACAATCGATAATAATTATACAACGGATGGGAATTATCTTTTATAATCCCAATTCAATATATCGATTACCTTCAGAACGGACAATCGATAATAATTATACAACGGATGGGAATTATCTTTGATAATCCCAATTCAATATATCGATTACCTTCAGAACGGTTAACCGATAACAATTATACAACAGATGTCTCGGCACCTTTAATCGGTTACCAATAACGAAGATGATAATCGAATACGTCAATGCCTTCAATCGGCCAAAACGACATCAATAGAAAAATACTGATATCAATAACGACGATTCACAAAAATACCTTGATGGAACATCAATCAATAACAACAATCGATACGTCGATGCCGCGGACCGGCTATCAACAACAATATCTCAAAGGAACATCAATCAACAATAACAATCGATATGTCGATACCGCGAACCGGATATCGACAAATATATTACCAACAAGTATCGCAATACCTTAAATCGGCCATTTACGAACAACAATAATATTTGGCATAATTTGTCGAAGGGTATCGTATCAAACAATCCCCTGATATCAACAAAATCATAAAGAGACCAAGTCTCGAAATGATACACACATTCATACACATACATGATAACATTAATCTCATTGACCAGTACAAGTATAAAACTTGCCTCAAACCGAAGGCGAGAAAGTCCTTCCACGATCAACGTCCTACCACGAATCGATCAACGGGGTCCTCCGACAATCACAAGCACTCGAACAACCTTGAATGAAATACAATTCATTCGATAACACGATATCGACCGAAAACAACATAATAGATAACTCCAATTCCAACACGAACACATACTACACTCGTATTTATCCGTATACACACATATAATATATATATATATATATATGTATAATATACATACGGTACACACATTACTAACACACACTCACTTTACATAATATATATATATGTATATATATATATATATACTACACATGCACACACTACACAATTTATATATATGTACAACACACACCACACACACAGTATATATATATATATATATATATATATATATATATATATATATATAACTGAAAAAAAAAAAACACACAACCTTACCAGAGAAGCCGATCGGACGGGCAACCCTCGCCGGAACCAGGTCAGAAAAAAAACAACTCCCCTGCTGGAAGTCGGCCGCCGGAAAAACTGACCCGCCGGACCTCGTCCAACTCCAGCCCGTTTCCATCCATGGCCGGTTTTCACCCAACTCCATCTCCGCCTGCAACACCTCATCGGAAATCTGTCAAGCCTCCGTTCCGCCGTCCGTTCCGGAGAGAAACTACCTCCGGTCGCCGGAATCAATGGAGCTCCGTCCATGGCCGGAAACCATGAAGAATGCCGGACGCCTGAGCTGTAATATCCGCAATTTTCGATTTTCGGTAAATTTCTTTTTCAGCCGGAGTCCGTTTTGACGACTCGCTCATGACCGTTTCGTCATTTCGAGAATGATTAATTCTGCACTTTTTATCATCCGAGTTCGTTTCGGTATCGTTTTGTTGAATTCTGAGCTTTTTAGCGACTTTTCCGCACTTGAGTTCGATTCTTGCGAATCTCGTCCGAAACTGTTGTTTCGAGTTTCTCGTAAGTTCATTTAATGATATTATTCATGTTGCGAGCTTTGGTTTGGTGTTTCGATCGCGTATCGTGAGTTTCGGACGTTTTGGGCCATTTTCGTAATTTCCCAAAGTTTTGGGTAATTACTTCCGTTGTCGAATTCGAGCCTTGGGTGGTCGAATCGTGTGTTCTATTAGCTCTTAGATTCGTCTTTGCGAGTACTTCGTAACCGTAACCCGATTCGTATTCGAGTTCGGGTTTGGGTCGTTCGGACGTAATTTTGAGTGTCGGGAGGGCTGCCAGCTGTGCAACACGGCCAAAACGGCCTGCGTGCGCCGTGTCTGCGCCGGGTCGGCCAGGGCGGCAGCTGCCGAGACACGGCCGAGACACACGGCGCTATCTGGGCGTTCTTTGCGCCGTGTCCGTGGGTATAAATATGGCGAGCGATCGGGTTTTTCTTCATTTTTATCACTCGTTTCATACCCTTTCGCATGTGGAGATTTCATGATCATGGAGGGATGTTGTTAGGGTTAAATCCATGAAGTTTTGGAGTTCATAACATCGATTAATCCTTCCATAACTTGCTCCGATCGACCGAATCAAGGCAAGTTTTCTTAAAATCTAGTTTTGGGGTTTTAGTTGATTTTGTCCGATTTGATCGTTTTAACTCATATTTCGATGGATAATTGTAGATTAAGTAGTATTCTATCATTTTTATCATCTTTCCACGGTTTTACCATTTCCGATTAAATCGTTTATATGAACTTTCGTTTGACGCCTTCAAGGTGTCAGGAAAATGCCGCAGAGAGAAAATTGGTCGTTTTGCGATGTTTTCCTCGTGTGATTTGTTGTTTATTTGATGATAGGATACTAGGACGAATTCCCTACAAAAATCTAGTGTTGAGCCTTTCCGATCGCCGTTTTCATTGGAGTTCGGATTTCTCCAATCAACCGCATTTTCCAAGTATTCGTGAGAGATTTCCAAGGCAAGTACCTTGATATACGAATTGTAACTGCGTGAAATCATTGTTGTCGAAGTGTATGAATTTATACGGATGTATAAATGTGTGTATATATATATATGTGCATGTATATATATATATCTAGTTTTATACATGTATATATATTTATATGTTAAATATATGTATGTATATACATATATTGATATAAGTGCCTATATTGGTGAATGACGAGTGATGAATACTAACACTAGACGACGTATCGACTTGGATTGATGGGTAAACTATATTTATTCTTATAATATAGTAAGGTTATATATATATATATATATATATATTCGGTTGAGTCACAATATAGGGATATATGTGTGGTTTTGGTTGGTTATGCTTGGGGGCTTATTGTGATTGAGTTTGATTGATAACGTGCGTGTTATTGTTTATTTGTGTGGTTATGTACTAGCGGAGAAAATTGTGTAACTTGATGTATCGAGTTGATAATTGTGGTGACGTTTGTCTGTGTGCTTGATGTTTGAAACAATGTGGATACTTGTTGTGAGAAACGTCATATCCGGAACCTACGAGGCGGGCGTGCACTCCGGCACGGTGTACGCTGCAATGTGCGGCTCCATATGGGTGGTGAACGCCGGTGTTACATAATGTGTGTGTCAAGGCGGCTCTTGCGGGAGTGATCGCAGCAGCAGTGACATGTTCAAGGAGCGGCCAACATAGTGGAGTGAACCCGGTACACAGTGAGCAAGGAGGCGCTGGCAGGCTTATTGGTTTCGGGTATTTGAGTGATAGCTAAGACCCCGTTACCGAACGATGTTCGTATCTAAAATCTTTCAAACTCTCTCTTAAACGTTTGTCTTGATATAGACCGCGATTCGCGTTTTTGAAAAGTTTGTTTCAACTTGTTTTTAAAGCGTTGGTATCAGGGTTAATTAACCAAGGAGGTTTGACGAAATCTCCGAGGGTTAATTAATCGGGGGTCTTGAGCAGGATATGTCGAATGAGAGATGGTGCCTTTGATTGTATTGTGGTGCTATTCTGTGTATTGGGTCGAGGGCCCTGTGAAACGTGGAGATGATTGATCTCGTGATGATGTTAATTGGATTGGGTTGAGAAACCCGTGAGATGTTGTGATGATTTCGTTTGTGACTGTGTTCTATAAATTGGATTGAGGATCCTGAATAATGTTGACATATTTTCGTGCAATCATTTTCCATATCTTGGGTCGAGAACCCGAGAGCTCTTGAAATTATTTTCTAAAAGCATCCCCATTCGATTTTTGTTTAAAACCCCAAGACGACCCGAGTCATTAATAATGTTTTCAAACTATCTTATCAAAATACTTTTCCCTTTATAAGAATAGATTTACAAAGTAGATCTTTTGACTCCTTAGGTTCGTTTAAAGTTTAATTGGTGTTACGTTCCATATAGAGAATATGACTATGTGATTATTTCTCACCTTGTGTATGCGAGTGCTATCTTGTGTTGACTATGGGAATGTATGGTTTGTGTTAAGGCTTGGTTTGTTGAGTTTTGTGTTGTTATTATTCGTATATCTTGAACATTATGTACTTGCACTAGCAAAATTCCGGTTGCTAACCCCGAGTTTCGGGTGGTGGGTGCACATTATGCGCTGTGTTTTGGCGGCTCGGGTGCGATCACGGGATTGGCTTGGAAGGAGATGGAGGACAACGATGCTAATCACACCAGAGTCAGAGTCTTTTCTTTTGTTTCATCTTGGTCGGTATTTTTCCCATTTGGTTAAGTATTCACCCTTGCACGGGTGTAGTTTTCATTTATTGAATGGAGTCGTCATCCCCTTTTGTGTGAAAGTTTATTTTTGTCATTGAGATGTAAAATTCATTAGTTTCTGAATTGTATAATGACCTTGTCGGTCTGCGTTGTATTTAGATTGACCCCGGTCGGTCAATCATTGTGTAGTCTAGTGGAGTTTAGCCTGGTAGATCCTTGTGAGAAGGGCCTACGGCGTGTAACATTTCCGGACGTATTCTGGGGGTGTTACATTTATGGTATCAGAGCTTTAGGTTTGCGAAAAACCTAGGCCGTTGGGTCAAGTCCATGTCCGGTGTAAGTCGCGCGCATCAGAGTTGTGATTAGTATCGTGGTTCCGACATCATCTTCCGACAATCCGTGATGGTAAGCCTCCCGATCGCAAGTCCCCTTATATACGTATTTGATTAAATTGTGCTAATATGTTTAATGTGAACTAGGAATTGGAACTTGTTGGTGATATTATTGTTTTTAGATATAACATGCGTATGCGGTCCGAGTAAAAATGGTTATGTAATATGCTTTGGAAGTCGAGCATATTTATTTGTTCTTGCACTTTATTAGAATAAATTTATGAATGTTAAATTTATCCGCTGCGTGAATATTTTGAGATGGCTTTTGGTGTCTTGCAAACCGAGTTTTGATATTTTGATTTTTGCACGTTTTGATTGTATTCTTATGATGGTATTTGATATTTTATAAATGACTTTTGTGAGTATTTGAGAATATTACCGACATCGGCCTTTTTGGCATTTTGAACATTTTTTTAAATGATTTTTAGCACAGTGGGTTCGATGCAGGGCCCACGGCGTAGTATCACGAATATTTTAAAGTGGTGCTTTGCAATTTTCTAACGTTGTGGAAAGCCATGATTTAATGTCGTCATGTCAATTCGTCACGTATCTCGGTGGAAAATTCTTTCAAAATAAACGTTTTGGTAGGAGAGGGTAGATTTTCAAAATTGTGGTATTTGGGACTCAACACTTTTGAAATACTTCAAATTAGTTACAATTCATTTCCAATTTTCTTTTATACATCACTCGAAAATAAATTTTAGAGTCGTTGTATAAACTAACTATTCAGAAATAAAGGACAGTATTTACAAGCTTTGGGCGTAACGTGACTCGCTCTCTTTTTCAAAAATTTGTTTTTATTAAGCACATATATATATATGTAATGATCATCCTAGTCGAAGGACCGGAGTTAACTTCATAAAACTTTATGCTTTACGATATTACCGTTATTCTATAGATGTTAACTAAACTTTGTGTTGATAAGTGTAGTATACTGTACGACTGATTATTTGATAATGCTGAATGGTACTATCTGTATTAGTATGTCGAGCCTTGGCGGACGTAAGTGTGATGACGGAAGTGGAAACGACAAGGTGGTTCGTACGACAACTATCCATGCTACAGTGAAGGAGTATCGAGATCAAACGATATCCTATGAAATCTCCTCAGTGATCGAGCCCACGAGCGAAGCAAAGAGACCGAGGATATCGGGAAAATTTCTGGGCGGTGAAGAGACTAAGGCTCCCAAGCCCTCACGTCGATCGAAATCGTCATCTTCGCTGTCGGGAGTGATCGCTGGAAATCCCAAACCAAAGATCGGTGACTCGCGGTAAGAAGAGAAGATGTTTCAACTGTAACTGTCAGGGACATGTTCGTGCAAATTGTCCCTCTCCACTCTTGACTTGTTACCGGTGTGGGTGTGAAGGTCATCGGGAGAAACACTGTGAGACAGTTTCCGAATTGGCAAAGAATGCCGCCCTGAGAGAGAGCAGAGCTAGTGATCGGGAAGTGTCCCGAAACCCTATGTTTCCTTCTGAAGATCCTAGCATGGGAGAATGAAGATTTTGTACTATGTCTTAAACGTTGCTGTTTCAAACAATCGTGACTTCGATCGTATTTCGTTTCATTGCTTTACGTTTC
The DNA here is from genome assembly GCA_033398695.1 of Orobanche coerulescens. NCBI lineage: Eukaryota > Viridiplantae > Streptophyta > Magnoliopsida > Lamiales > Orobanchaceae > Orobanche > Orobanche coerulescens. Next base: position 109,266,550 of record CM065816.1, on the reverse strand, counting down.
CAACCCTTGTTGTTCTAAGTTTCGAGGTCGTAATATCTTTTTAGTATGTGGGAATGTGTTACCCGTACTTTTCTTGATATTTTCGATTGTGTGACCTTTCATTGTTGGTAATTCAATTGTTACCCGTACTTGTTTCTATCGCATAGCCGTTTTAGTCGGGTGCGACTTGTTGTAGCGTACGTTTCTTCGATTAAATGTGTGCATGTGATGTGGTATGTGATGCGTCGTTAATTGCTCGTTATTGTTTGAAACATAGTCGGTGGCGTTGCGTTAGTCGTCGTGGGGCGTGTTTTCACGCCGTATATTCCTTTGCGTTACTTGTAACGTTTCGCCGATGGGCGTAAGTTACGCGCTTCCTTGCGTATCTTGTTGAGTTTTCTGGCGGGATATTGCTTCTCCTACTTGTTTTAAGTTTGGACGAAACTTCTTTTAAGGAGGGTAGAATGTAATATCCGCAATTTTCGATTTTCGGTAAATTTCTTTTTCAGCCGGAGTCCATTTTGACGACTCACTCATGACCGCTTCGTCATTTCGAGAATGATTAATTCTGCACTTTTTGTCATCCGAGTTCGTTTCGGTATCGTTTTGTTGGTCCGAGCTTTTAGCGACTTTTCCGCACTTGAGTTCGATTCTTGCGAATCTCGTCCAAGCTGTTGTTTCGAGTTTCTCGTAAGTTCATTTAATGATATTATTCTTGTTGCGAGCTTTGGTTTGGTGTTTCGATCGAGTATCGTGAGTTTCTGACGTTTTGGGCCATTTTCGTAATTTCCAAAAGTTTTGGGTAATTACTTCCGTTTTCTAATTCCGAGCCTTCGGGTGGTCGAATCGTGTGTTCTATTAGCTCTTAGATTCGTCTTTGCGAGTACTTCGTAACCGTAACTTCGATTCGTATTCGTGTTCGGGTTTGGGTCGTTCGGACGTAATTTTCGGCCGTCGGGAGGGGCCCAGGCCTGTGCAACACGGCCCTGGCAACGCCTCACAGGCGCCGTGTCTGCGCCGGGTCGGCCAGATCGGCAGCTGCCGAGACACGGCCGAGACACATGGCGCCGTCTCGGGCGTTTCTTTGCGCCGTGTCCGGCAGGGTATAAATATGGCGAGCGATCGGGTTTTTCTTCATTTTTATCACTCGTTTCATACCCTTCCGCGGCTGGAGATTTCATGATCATGGAGGGATGTTGTTAGGGGTTAAAACCATGAAGTTTTGGAGTTCATAACATCGATTAATCCTTCCATAACTTGCTCCGATCGACCGAATCAAGGCAAGTTTTCTTAAAATCGAGTTTTGGGGATTTTAGTTGATTTTGTCCGATTTGATCGTTTTAACTCATATTTCTGATGGATAATTGTAGATTAAGTAGTATTCTATCATTTTTATCATCTTTCCACGGTTTTACCATTTCCGATTCGTCGTTTATATGAACTTTCGTTTGACGCCTTCAAGGTGTCCGGGAAAATGCCGCAGAGAGAAAATTGGTCGTTTTGCGATGTTTTCCTCGTGTGATTTGTTGTTTATTTGATGATAGGATACTAGGGACGAATTCCCTACAAAAATCTAGTGTTGAGCCTTTCCGATCGCTGTTTTCATTGGAGTTCGGATTTCTCCAATCAACCGCATTTTCTGAAGTATTCGTGAGAGATTTCCAAGGCAAGTACCTTGATATACGAATTGTAACTGCGTGAAATCATTGTTGTCGAAGTGTATGAATTTATACGGATGTATAAATGTGTGTGTATATATATATATGTGCATGTATATATATATATCTAGTTTTATACATGTATATATATTTATATGTTAAATATATGTATGTATATACATATATTGATATAAGTGCCTATATTGGTGAATGACGAGTGATGAATACTAACACTAGACGACGTATCGACTTGGATTGATGGGTAAACTATATTTATTCTTATAATATAGTAAGGTTATATATATATATATATATATATATATATTCGGTTGAGTCACAATATAGGGATATATGTGTGGTTTTGGTTGGTTATGCTTGAGGGCTTATTGTGATTGAGTTTGATTGATAACGTGCGTGTTATTGTTTATTTGTGTGGTTATGGACTAGCGGAGAAAATTGTGTAACTTGATGTATCGAGTTGATAATTGTGGTGATGTTTGTCTGGGTGCTTGATGTTTGAAACAATGTGGATACTTGTTGTGAGAAACGTCATATCCGGGAACCTCTGAGGGCGGGGCGTGCACTCCGGCCTGGTGTACGCTGCAATGTGCGGCTCCATATGGGTGGTGAACGCCGGTGTTACATAATGCGTGTGTCAAGGGGCGGCTCTTGCGGGAGTGATCGCCGGCGCAGTGACATGTTCAAGGAGCGGCCAACATAGTGGAGTGAACGCCGGTACACAGGTGAGCAAGGGAGGCGCCTGGCAGGCTTATTGGTTTCGGGTATTTGAGTGATATCTAAGACCCCGTTACCGAACGATGTTCGTATCTAAAATCTTTCAAACTCTCTCTTAAACGTTTGTCTTGATATAGACCGCGATTCGCGTTTTTGAAAAGTTTGTTTCAACTTGTTTTTAAAGCGTTGGTATCAGGGTTAATTAACCAAGGAGGTTTGACGAAATCTCCGAGGGTTAATTAATCGGGGGTCTTGAGCAGGATATGTCGAATGAGAGATGGTGCCTTTGATTGTATTGTGGTGCTATTCTGTATATTGGGTCGAGGGCCCTGTGAAACGTGGAGATGATTGATCTCGTGATGATGTTAATTGGATTGGGTTGAGAAACCCGTGAGATGTTGTGATGATTTCGTTTGTGACTGTGTTCTATAAATTGGATTGAGGATCCTGAATAATGTTGACATATTTTCGTGCAATCATTTTCCATATCTTGGCTCGAGAACCCGAGAGCTCTTGAAATTATTTTCTAAAAGCATCCCCATTCGATTTTTGTTTAAAACCCCAAGACGACCCGAGTCATTAATAATGTTTTCAAACTATCTTATCAAAATACTTTTCCCTTTATAAGAATAGATTTACAAAGTAGATCTTTTGACTCCTTGGGTTCGTTTAAAGTTTAATTGGTGTTACGTTCCATATAGAGAATATGACTATGTGATTATTTCTCACCTTGTGTATGCGAGTGCTATACTGTGTTGACTATGGGAATGTATGGTTTGTGTTAAGGCTTCATTTGTTGAGTTTTGTGTTGTTATTATTCGTATATCTTGAACATTATGTACTTGCACTAGCAAAATTCCGGTTGCTAACCCCGAGTTTTCGGGGTGGGTGCTGTTATGCGCTCGAGTTTTGGCGGCTCGGGAGCGATCACAGGATTGGCTTGGAAGGAGATGGAGAACAACGATGCTAATCACACCAGAGTTAGAGTCTTTTCTTTTGTTTCATCTTGGTCGGTATTTTTCCCATTTGGTTAAGTATTCACCCTTGCACGGGTGTAGTTTTCATTTATTGAATGGAGTCGTCATCCCCTTTTGTGTGAAAGTTTATTTTTGTCATTGAGATGTAAAATTCATTAGTTTCTGAATTGTATAATGACCTTGTCGGTCTGCGTTGTATTTAGATTGACCCCGGTCGGTCAATCATTGTGTAGTCTAGTGGAGTTTAGCCTGGTAGATCCTTGTGAGAAGGGCCTACGGCGTGTAACATTTCCGGACGTATTCTGGGGGTGTTATATGAGCTCCGTCTCGCCAAAAAAAAAATGCCGGAACAGCTCCAGTCACGAGCCACCGCTGCCGCCGAGCTCTGGTCGTCGCCGGAGATGTCATCAAACTCTGGTTGTCAATTCCAGTCCGTCGCCGGAAAGAGCCGGGTGCCATCCTTCAGCTCCACCTCGCCGGAAAAAAAATGAAACGAGAGAGATGGAGAGAAGAGAGAGAGGACGAGAGGGAGAAATGACGGAGAGAGAGAGATGGCAACAGGAAAAAAAATGAGAGAGGGAGGAGAGAGGAAAGGGCCGAGAGAAAGAGAAAGGTGAGGGGGAAAGGGTTGATATATGTATATTATATATATATGAGACACATGAGGGAGAAAGGGAATCACATTCCAAAGTTGATAACATATATATATATATAAATGATACATATATATATATATATATATATATATAAATGATACCCCAAAGATACCCTCGCCCCGAAAGTTGACCACGAGGAAGGTTCCCACCACCTACCACGCATTACGTACGTAACTTCAGGGCGTAACGTACGTTATCGTAACAAATTAGCGTACGTAAAGTTACACAGGTAGCGTACGCTATGGCTATAAACTTAGCCAAAATTCCAAACTCGCCAAGCAACAACCAAACGGCGAAACCAAACCGACGACCAGTATAAATATTTCGATCCCGAAATATTCTAATACAATATACATTGTATCGGTCCAAACAACAACATTTGTACAATTCCAAATGAATACGTACAACCCAACAGAAACACGAGATAAAAAAAAAAAATTACCCCCGGATATTACACCAGGCCACTTTGCTAAAAATTACCGGAGTGCAAATCCAAAGAAGGAAGTTCTAGTTGCAACATGGAGCGATGAAGATGAAGATGATGATTTCAATCAAAATAATCTCACTCTCATGGCACGAAGTACATTCGATGAAAGTGACGTCGAAAGCCAGGTTAGTACATCATCTCAAGACGAATTATTTAAGTCAAATAAAATCCCTCCAATCTAAAAATAAATCATTGGAAATCGAAATCTCCAAAATTCTTGAAAAAGGGAAATCTATCGAAACCGATCATGCTAAATACCTTGAAAATGAGAATAATTTAAAGAATGATTTTTTGAAAATTCAAGACGAACTTAAAATTTTGACAAAGAAATTTTCATACGGTAATGATAAATTTGAAAAAATATTATCGGTTCAAAAATACACTTTGAATAAACAGGGGTTGTGATCCAAACCAAATTTTAAAATTGAATCCGTACATTCGAAAATACCCCGTTATGACAAATGTTTAAAAATTGGGCATCATATTTAAAATTTTAAAAGCCCACGTCGGATGATTAAAATTAAAAAGATTTGAATTCCTAAAGTAACCACTATTCCGAACATCATCTACATAAATAAAAAACGACCGACTTTCGATTGGATCCCCAAAAATTAATTTTTATCAATAAATATTTTACTCAGGGGGTGTATTATTTTTTAACTGGAGAGATATTTTTGTCCGGGGGAGTTTACCCTTTATGCATATTTATCATAAATTTATCATTATCGATTTTATCATATTTACACTCTTTGTTGATAACAAAAAGGGGGAGAAAATAGTCGAATTGAATAAAAAGAAAAATGATATAAGGGGAGAAAAATGAGAGCGTCATGGAAGAATGGCGAAAAATAAAAATATATACGAAAAGATGAAAGAGAAAAAAAAAGAAGTCGAAATGATGAAGAGAGTCGAAAAAGATGGATATGAAAAGACGAAGTTGAAAAATAATGAGAAGTAGTTGAAAAGGAGAGAAAGAAAAGATGGGAGAAGAAACTAACGAAACGGATGAAGTCGAAAACTTTGATCTGTAGAATATATATATATATATATATATATATATATATATAAATATATATATATATATATTTATATTTTGCAGGTTTTATCCCATTCAAGGTGTTGTTTTGTAATCATCAAAAAGGGGGAGATTGTTGGAATATTTTATTTCAAATATTCATTATCGAGTTTTGATGATTGGTTGTTAAACAAAGGAAAACAGCAAAGAAGTAAAACAAAACAACGAAGAAGTCGAAGAAGCAAAAAGCTGGACAGAACACTTTTAACGTACACTATATGAACAGCTTAACGTACATAATGTGTAGAAATTAACGTACGTAATGGAAATGGTCTAACGTACGTAAAGAGGAGCTTCAGAATTCAAACAAGATGAACATTGGAAGATTCTGAGTCAAAGTCAAAAGTGTGCAACGAATATGTGAGATTAACGTACGCTACGGTGATATGTTAACATACGCTATCAGATGCAATTAACGTATGTAGTGGAAGAATGATAACGTACGTAATGAAAGAAATGAAGGATACTGGACTGATCTGTGCACTACCTAACATACATAAGTAAATGAAGTTAACGTATGTAAACAGGCTAACGTGCGTAACTGAATGAATATAACGTACGTAAAGAAGTCAGAAAGAGCTAACGGCTAGTTGAGGCTTGGGAGCCTATAAATACCACTTCATATAATTTTGAACACACAACAACCTTGAGCAAATCATTCATACTTGAGATATCATTGTAATCATTCTAGTTGTTGTACTTGAGCTTATATTGTCAAGAGTTTGAGTGTGATACACGAAAACTCATACACGAGAGGTAAAAGAAAGGATAAGATTCGATTCGGTATTATTAGGATCAAGGATCCGGCATTGTTAGAATCACAATCTATATCCGAGTGAGGTTTTTCTAGTACCCATAGAAAGCTAGATAGGTTGATTCCTTGTCCGATAGAAAAGGGAAACAGTTTAACTTTGTAACACCCCAATTCACAAATGGGACATTACACGCCGTAGAACCCTCATGGGGTCTACCAGGCTGACACTTGACACATAAACCACAATATAATCCCAAATGATGCATTCAAAAAGTAAGTAAGGACGTGGCCTCGGCCAAAACATTTTAACGGAGTACATGAATATAAGATAAATACCAATTCATTGTCCACGCAGGGGACTTAAACCAAGTTTCAAGTAAACAGTCTAACTCCGGTACTCGACAAATGCAATGACACGACATAAGAAAAAAAAATACAGACTCGAGCCACATCATCAAGTCATCCCGTCCTTTGCGTGCGTGCCCCGTGCCTGCTCCTCAGCTCTCCCGGTACCTGAAATGCATAAGACGCATTTCCCCCATTTAAGGGGTTAACATTCGAATAGCTAGTGCAAGTACACAATTACACAACATTATATATAAAATACGGTTTTTACACAATCATCTCAAACATAAGTCATTTGCCATATATATATATATTCCAGAATACTACATTGGCAATCAAAATCAGTTTCCAATCATCACGATATCACAAAATCACAACTGGTATCCCGTGGTCGTACCCCTTAGTATCGACCCCCAGACATCCCGTCGAACGCTCCGGGTGGGATACCACTTCCGCGGCCGTACCCCTTAGTATCGACCCCCAGACATCCCGTCAGACACTCCGGGTGGAAGTTCAATCACACACGCACCCAAGTCCACTTCCACGGCCGTACCCCTTAGTATCGACCCCCAGACATCCCGTCGGACACTCCGGGTGGAAGGAACACAACTCACGCACCCGAAAATCATAGTTCATCATATATTTCGAAAATCACAACATACATAACGAAATGTAATACATGTACTTGCCTTGAATGAAACAAAACGAAGGAAACAACGAAGGAATGGGTTTCGGTCCGTACAATCCTTCCAAATCCGTTCCTAACACAATAACGGTATACACAAGTCTCAATAGCGCAGAAAGGTAAGAATAAATCCTAATTCTACCCGTTGGAACAATTTGTCGGTTATGTCTTGGGTATCGTTGACTATAAGTGACGAACATTGAAAAACTTGAAGTTTAAAACCACAAATCCACAATAAAATGAAGGATTACAAGTACACGATCGAAGTCTAGCGATAACCCAGTGATAATTCGGACTAAAAGAGTCAAATCCCAAGAAATCCCCAAATTTCCCCCAAAATCTCAAAACAAGGGTTTTGGGAATTTTTACCTTGATTCGGTTGGTGGAAAGTGATTAGGAACTTGAAGAATTCACGCAAGGAATGCACGGTGGTAGTGAATGATGATCTACAGTCGGAATCGGCCCTAACCCTCGCCTGGAATCGCTCAAAGTCGAGAAGGATAAGAAATGAAGGAAAAATGACGAAGTTGACTGCTGCTGTCCTATTTATATAAAACAGCCTTAGCGCACGCTACGCACAAGCATTAGCGTGCGCTAGCGGGGCGTGGCGAGCACGCCATCTTGTCCTCCGATTAGCGTACGCAAGTTAACATGGTTAGCGTGCGCTAGTACTAGGGATTAACATGCGTTAACGCCGATTAGCGTCACGCTACGGTCCAGCATCGAAATCGAACCTCTCATCCCTGCATTTGAAATCGTTAGCGCACGCTACGAATCCCAGTTAGCGTCGCTAACCACCGCGATGATAGCGCACGCAAGTAAGTCCAGAGTAGCGTGCGCTACTCGAGCTGACGATTGATCTTGCATAGTACACTCGCGCCAATGCAAAAGTGCCGAAATACGAAGCAAGACCAGAATCCGGAAACATAAACACGAAATAATCAAGATGACAAAGCTGAGCGCTGAAAGAGAATAAAATCTCGATAACTAAAGAGTCTGAAATGAAGCAAATAAAGCGAGATTCCCCAGACTTATGAAAATTACAAAAACTGCCCAAGTGCCCGAAAAATCGCGGTACAATGTCGGATTAACAAACCGAAAGTTCCAACATGACCAACTCAACCAGACAAACTTATACAAATCAACAAACAACGAAAACGAACAAGTTTTACGAGAATCGAACGCACATACGACAAGATATAATTCAAGATGAAATTATGCAAAAACATCCACGAAACTCGACCAGACGGAAAAACTCCAAGAACAAAATAGATTCAGAATTCCAAAAGCGATTGCTAAGCGAGTTGTGCAAAACGAACATACACCAAAAATAGAAATTACCGAAAATAGAAAACACGGATATTACATTATCTCCCCCTAAAAATAAGTTTCATCCCGAAACTTACAACGCGAACAACTCGGGGTATCTCGACCGCATACTCTCTTCCGTCTCCCATGTGGCTTCCTCGGACCCATGTCTCGACCATTGGATTTTAACCAGAGGAATGGTTTTATGACGAAGTTGCTTCACCCGACGCTCTAAAATCTGAATCGGCCTCTCCTCGATGGTAATGTCGGGTCCCAACTCGATCTCTCCAAAGTCAATAATATGGCTGGGGTCCGATACGTACCTCCTAAGCTGGGAAACATGAAATACGTTATGAACGTGACTCAAAGACGGCGGCAAGCCTAACCGATAGGCAAGCTCTCCCACTCTCTCTAAAATCTCAAACGGCCCAATATATCTCGGACTAAGTTTACCCTTCCGGCCGAATCGGTAAACTCCCCGTGTCGGCGACACCTTCAGCAAAACGTGATCTCCCACTTCGAACTCCAACGGCCAGCGATGCGTGTCGGCATAAGACTTCTGCCGACTCTGGGCCGTTAACAATCTATCACGAATCAGAGTAATCTTCTCTCTCGTCTCAACTACCATATCGGGCTCGGTACCAATAAGCTCGGACGCATCGTCCCAACACAACGGCGATCTACACCTCCTCCCATACAACGCCTCAAATGGTGCCATTTTGATCGAGGCGTGCCAACTATTGTTGTACGTGAACTCGATCAACGGCAAGTGCGACTCCCAATCATCCTTCCATTCTAGGGCACAGGCTCTCAACATATCCTCTAACGTCTGGATCGTCCGCTCTGACTGCCCATCAGTCTGAGGGTGATAAGATGTACTGAGTCTCAACTCAGTCCCCAAAGCTCGATGAACAGCCTGCCAAAAATGTGACACGAACCGTCCATCACGATCCGAAACAATACTCTTAGGAGTCCCATGCAATCTCACGATCTCTACAATAAACACTCGTGCCAGTCTCTCCGGACCCCAAGTGTCCTTAATACCCAGGAAATGAGCTGATTTGGTCAGTCGATCGACAATAACCCAAATCATGTTCATTCCAGTCCGAGTCCTAGGCATACAAGTAATGAAATCCATAGAAATATCCTCCAATTTCCACTCCGGGATAGGAAGTGGTCGCAAAAACCCCGCGGGTCGCTGATGCTCGATCTTAACCTGCTGACAGGTCAAACATCTCGACACGAACTCGCTAACGTCTGTCTTCAAATTACTCCACCAGTAGTTACTCCTCACGTCCTTGTACATTTTACTCGTACCAGGGTGTATGGAGTAAGGCGTGGTATGAGCTTCGCTCAAGATCTTCTGTCTCAGCTCAATAACATTCGGTACACATAATCTGCCGCGAAATCTCAGAACGCCATCATCCTGAAACACAAATCCAGAGGCTTTCCCCTTCCTCACATCCTCCCTCAACTGGACCAAAAACGGATCGTCATACTGCTTCGCCTTGATATCATCAGTCAAGGACGAAGTGATCTCTAACGCACATAACTGGCCCTGAACTCTCTGAACCCAAACCTCAATATTCTGACGGATGAAATCTCGCTGGATCCTACTCTGCGGTGTAAGTACCTCTAACATCTGTAAAGCCATCGGTTTTCGGCTCAACGCACCAGCCACTACGTTGGCCTTACCCAGATGGTAAAGTATCTCGAGGTCGTAATCTTTAATTAGCTCTAACCACCTACGCTGTCTCATATTCAACTCTTTCTGGCTGAAGATGTACTTCAGACTCTTGTGATCCGTAAAAATCTTACACGATGACCCATAGAGGTAATGTCTCCAAATTTTTAAGGCAAAAACGACCGCAGCTAATTCCAAATCGTGCGTGGGATAATTTACCTCATAAGGTTTCAATTGGCGGGACGCATAAGCAATCACTCTGTCTCTCTGCATCAAAACACATCCTAGACCAAGGCCCGAAGCATCACTATACACTACGAAATCCTCGTTCCCCTGAGGCAATGCTAAAATGGGTGCGGTAGTCAAACGTCTCTTTAACTCGTCAAAACTGTCCTGCCTGTCTGCGGTCCACTCAAACTTCTGAGTTTTCTGGAGCAACTGAGTGAGCGGTCTAGCGATCTTAGAAAATCCCTCAACGAATCTACGGTAATAGCCGGCAAGACCCAGAAAACTCCTCACCTACTTCACATTCTTAGGCGGCTCCCAAGCCATTACTGCCTCTATCTTCTGCGGATCTACCCGAACTCCCTCTGCTGAAATCACATGTCCGAGGAACGTCACTTCCTCGAGCCAAAATTCACACTTAGAGAACTTCGCGTACAACTGCTCGGCCCTCAAAGTGTCTAATACAACCCGGAGATGTAAGGCGTGCTCCTCCCGACTCCGTGAATAGATAAGAATATCGTCGATAAAAACGACTACGAATTTGTCTAGATACTCAATAAAAACTTTGTTCATCAACTGCATGAACACTGCTGGGGCATTGGTTAGCCTGAAAGGCATAACCACAAACTCGTAATGCCCATATCTCGTCCGAAAGGCAGCCTTCGGAATATCGACGTCCCGAATCCTCAACTGGTAGTAGCCCGATCGCAAATCAATCTTCGAAAAGACTGTCGCCCCCTGAAGCTGATCAAACAAATCGTCAATCCTGGGCAAAGGGTATTTATTTTTGATGGTTAGCTTGTTTAATTCTCGATAGTCGATGCATAAACGAAGTGATCCATCCTTCTTCTTAACAAAAAGTACAGGCGCACCCCAAGGCGATGCGCTCGGCCGAATATACCCTTTATCTAACAACTCTCCCAACTGATTCTTCAATTCTAACATCTCTGATGGTGCCATACGGTACGGCTCTCGAGAAATAGGAGCCGCATTCGGCTCTAGATCAATAGGGAACTCCACCTCTCGCTGTGGTGATAATCCCGACAAGTCGTCCGGAAATACATCCGGGTATTCGCTAACAACTGGAATTGACGATAAATTAACTCCACCATCTTCCGCCTTCAGAGCATAACACCAGTAGCCGACACAACCCTGGTTCAGAAGTTTCATCGCCTTCAAGGCGCTAATCACGCTCCCCGATCTACCCGGCTTACAGCCGACGAGAGTATGCTCGGTGCCATCCTCGGCCATGATCGAGATAGTACGAGTCCGATAGTTCATGATAGCACCGTGACGATCCAACCAATCGTCCCCGAGGATCAAATCCTCACCCTTAAGGTCTATAACGATGAGATTCGAGGGCCAATCACGGCTCCCGATCCTCACTGGGCAATCCCTAACTTCCCAGTCCCCAACCATACGATCCCCACTGGATGTACTCACTACAAATGGCTCACACTCAAACAAGCAGTCAAAACTAATACGTCTCACACAATCCGATGCAATAAAGGAATGGGTAGCACCCGAATCAAAAAGCACTGAAACTGGATGAGTAAGGATTTGAGTGGTACCTGACGCCACCGGAATGTCTGCCTCCTCTGTGCGCCTCATCTGATACAATCGGGGGTGGACTGAACCCGAACTCGAGGCTGCACGGCGATCCGGCTGACCCCGTCCCCTACCACGACCCGAATTCTGCGGAATATGAGTAGCTGGAGTGCTGTGATCCCTCTGATTGGTAGTGGTAGTCGGAACCCTAACAGCCCTGGTGGCCCTCTCACAATGAGTCGCCCGATGCCCGGTCTGCCCGCAAGTGTAGCAATTAACTGGAGGAAAAGGACAATCCTTCATCAAATGCTCATATTGGTTGCAGTTAAAACAAACCACATACGAAGCAACTGCCCAATCAGTTACCCTGAGATCCCACAGCCTGATGAAATGGCCTCTTCCCCGGTGTAGGGGCTGACTGTGCTCTCGAAAATCGGCCACTCTTGCCGTCTGAAAAGTTGCCAACCGTTTTCTGTTTCTTGGCCTCGGCACCCAACTCTAATTCCGGTGCGGCCATCTCGATCGCTAGAGCGCGATCCTGATACTCCTTCAAAGTGGCACACATGAGCGGTGCCATACTCTGCCTGATATGCGGTTTCATGCGCATATTAAAGTAACGGATTTTATCAGCCTCCGTCCTCACCTGATCTCTCACGAAACCCAACTGCTGATTGTAAGTAATGATGGCCTGAGAGATAGGCACATCCTGAGGTGTAGCGGTGAAGAACTCCATAATTCTGCGCTCCTTAACTGGCGGTGGACAATATTCTGCTTCCATAGCAGCCTTGAATTCCTCCCAAGTAGCTCGACGGTCTCTGGGCGTAACGGCCTCCCACCACTCCGCAGCTTCCTTATCCAGGAGGTACTGGGCAATAAGTACCCTCTGTCTTCGGGACAAGCTACGGCATCGAAGGTTACGGACAATGAAAGAGCCAATTTTCCCAACCGAGAGGGTCAAGATCCGGAGAAACGAGGTGGGTGCATCTTAGTCACCGTCTGAAGCCACTTACTAGCCTCCTCTTAGGTGTCGGGGCGGATTAAGCGTCCACCCCAGGCTATCCGAGTAAGTTGGGCTACCAAGCTGGCTGAAATCTGATAGCCAGGCGTAGGCATTATTACCCGACGGCACTGAGTGAGAGGCTGAGTCCGCAGAGGACTGAGAAAGTGAGCCCTCCTCATTATAAGCACCACGACCACGGCCTCGGCCGCGTCCCCTAGCCAGTCTACCACGACCTCTCAACATACTGAAGGAAAAAATAAGAAAAGAACAAGATCAGAAAGATTCATAATTCACAAGTTGGTAACACAAGTCACGATTCCGAACAGCGCAAGAAAACGAATTACAGAAATATAAGAGTTCGAGGAGACTTACAACCACGGGTCGCACGAAAAGACGGTAGCATGATGATATTAGGCTCAACGACTGACTCTAATGATGCAACTGACAGACCCAAAATTCACCGACAGCCTAGGTATTCAAAACCTAATCTTTGATACCATAAATGTAACACCCCAATTCACAAATGGGACATTACACGCCGTAGAACCCTCATGGGGTCTACCAGGCTGACACTTGACACATAAACCACAATATAATCCCAAATGATGCATTCAAAAAGTAAGTAAGGCCGTGGCCTCGGCCAAAACATTTTAACGGAGTACATGAATATAAGATAAATACCAATTCATTGCCCACGCAGGGGACTTAAACCAAGTTTCAAGTAAACAGTCTAACTCCGGTACTCGACAAATGCAATGACACGACATAAGAAAAAAAAATACAGACTCGAGCCACATCATCAAGCCATCCCGTCCTTTGCGTGCGTGCCCCGTGCCTGCTCCTCAGCTCTCCCGGTACCTGGAATGCATAAGACGCATTTCCCTCATTTAAGGGGTTAGCATTCGAATAGCTAGTGCAAGTACACAATTACATAACATTATATACAAAATACGGTTTTTACACAATCATCTCAAACATAAGTCATTTGCCATATATATATATTCCGGAATACTACATTGGCAATCAAAATCAGTTTCCAATCATCACGATATCACAAAATCACAACTGGTATCCCGTGGCCGTACCCCTTAGTATCGACCCCCAGACATCCCGTCGAATGCTCCGGGTGGGATACCACTTCCGCGGCCGTACCCCTTAGTATCGACCCCCAGACATCCCGTCGGACACTCCGGGTGGAAGTTCAATCACACACGCACCCAAGTCCACTTCCACGGCCGTACCCCTTAGTATCGACCCCCAGACATCCCGTCGGACACTCCGGGTGGAAGGAACACAACTCACGCACCCGAAAATCACAGTTCATCATTTATTTCGAAAATCACAACATACATAACGAAATGTAATACATGTACTTGCCTTGAATGAAACGAAATGAAGGAAACAACGAAGGAATGGGTTTCGGTCCGTACAATCCTTCCAAATCCGTTCCTAACACAATAACGGTATACACAAGTCTCAATAGCGCGGAAAGGTAAGAATAAATCCTAATTCTACCCATTGGAACAATTTGTCGGTTATGACTTGGGTATCGTTGACTATAAGTGACGAACATTGAAAAACTTGAAGTTTAAAACCGCAAATCCACAATAAAATGAAGGATTATAAGTACACGATCGAAGTCTAGCGATAACCCAATGATAATTCGGACTAAAAGAGTCAAATCCCAAGAAATCCCCAAATTTCCCCCAAAATCTCAAAACAAGGGTTTTGGGAATTTTTACCTTGATTCGGTTGGTGGAAAGTGATTAGGAACTTAAAGAATTCACGCAAGGAATGCACGGTGGTAGTGAATGATGATCTACAGTCGGAATCGGCCCTAACCCTCGCCTAGAATCGCTCAAAGTCGAGAAGGATAAGAAATGAAGGAAAAATGACGAAGTTGACTGCTGCTGTCCTATTTATATAAAACAGCCTTAGCGCACGCGGGGCGTGGCAGAACAGTCTGCCTACTGTCCTCCAGTTAGCGTACGCAAGTTAACATGGTTAGCGTGCGCTAGTACTAGGGATTAACGTGCGTTAACGCCGATTAGCGTACGCTACAGGTCGATCAAATCGAACCTCATCGTCCCATCTTTGAAATCGTTAGCGCACGCTACAAATCCCAGGTTAGCGAACGCTAACCACACAGTGATAGCGCACGCAAGTAAGTCCAAAGTAGCGTGCGCTACTCAGCGGCGATTGATCGCCGCGATAATCTGCGCTAACAAGGCAAAAGTGCCGAAATACGAAGCAAGACCAGAATCCGGAAACATAAACACGAAATAATCAAGATGACAAAGCTGAGCGCTGAAAGAGAATAAAATCTCGATCACTAAAGAGTCTGAAATGAAGCAAATAAAGCGAGATTTCCCAGACTTATGAAAATTACAAAAACGGCCCAAGTGCCCGAAAAATCGCGGTACAATGTCGGATTAACAAACCGAAAGTTCCAACACGACCAACTCAACCATACAAACTTATACAAATCAAGAAACAACGAAAACGAACAAGTTTTACGAGAATCGAACGCACATGCGACAAGATATAATTCAAGATGAAATTATGCAAAAACATCCACGAAACTCGACCAGACGGAAAAACTCCAAGAACAAAATAGATTCAGAATTCCAAAACAGTGCTAAGCGAGTTGTCTGAAACGAACATACACCAAAAATAGAAATTACCGAAAATAGAAAACACGGATATTACAAACTTGGACCGATAAAATGACAAGTGAGTTACGGTTAATCTCGGACCGATAGAAGACGAGAATTGTAACGGTAATCCCTCGACCGATAGAAGAGAGGTGCAGAGGTTGATCTTTAGCCTGTAAAAAAATATACGAAGAGAGGACGTAGGCACATTTGTCCGAACCTCTATAAATCTTGTGTCATTTATTTCTCTGCACCATTAAATACGCTTCAGCACAATAGCGCGTATACCGAATATCGCATCAACAATTGGTATCGGAGCGGTACCTCCTAGAAGCCGCTTAACATCCGAGGAGAAGACGATCCAAATGGCATTTCAACTTGCCCCGGTCGAAGGTCTTGTCTTGAATCGACCTCCATTCTTTGACGGATCTAACTTCATGACATGGAAGAAGAAGATGTCAATATTCATCCGAGCTTATGACATCGAGCTTTGGAAAGTGATATGTCTTGGTCCAAAAGTTCCAATCAAATCCGATGGTACGCTTAAATCTTTTGAAGAATATGATGATTCCGATTGGAAAAACGACCACAATAATTGCATAGCTACGCAATTATTATATTGTGCTTTAAATCCGGAAGAACACAATCGGATATCATCGTGTGATAGTGCGAAAGAAATATGTAAGATGTTAGAAATCACACACGAAGTCACAAATCAAGTCAAGGAGACGAAGATCAATATGCTTCTCCATGACTACGAGCTATTCCAAATGAAAGACGACGAATCCATTACAATCATGCTCGACCGATTTTCAGTCATTACAAATAGATTAGTGTGTAATGGAAAACCTCTTTCGAGTAGTGAAAAAGTAAAGAAAATCCTTCGATCACTACATCGAGAATGGGACGGCACGGTGACGGCGATTATGGAACCGAAAGATCTCAATAATCTTGATTTTAGTGCCATTGTTGGTTCACTAATAAATTACGAGATAGTCCTTAAATCTTGAAACGCAAAGCCAAAGCCAAAGGAACGATCAATAGCTTTAAAAACTAAGATGTCTCGCAAAGAAGAAATCCCGATGGATGAAAGTGACGCAGAATCAGCATATTATGCCAAAATATTAATAAGTTTCAAAACTTATTAAACCGAAGAAAGAAAGACATCAAGACGGGCGAATCTAAGAAATTCGACAACAACTGTTGAATCTGTGGTAAACCAGGCAACTTTGCTAAAAATTACCGGAGTGCAAATCCAAAGAAGGAATTTCTAGTTGCAACAAGGAGCGATGAAGATGATGATTTCAATCAAAATAATCCCGCACTCATGGCACGAAGTACATTCGACGAAAGCAACGTCGAAAGCCAGGTTAGTACATCGTCTCAAGACGAATTATTTGAAACATTCGAATTATTGCATACCGATTTTCAAAATGCTTTAAGTCAAATAAATTCCCTCCAATCTAAAAATAAATCATTGGAAATCGAAATTTCCAAAATTCTTGAAAAAGGGAAATCTATCGAAACTGATCATTCTAAATGCCTTGAAAATGAGAATAATTTAAAGAATGATTTTTTGAAAGTTCAAGACGAACTTAAAATTTTGACAAAGAAATTTTTATGCGGTAATGATAAATTTGAATAAATGTTATCGGTTCAAAAATACACTTTGAATAAACAAGGGTTGGGATTCAAACCAAATTTTAAAACTGAATCCGTGCATTTGAAAATACCCCGTTGTGACAAATGTTTAAAAATTAGGCATCATGTTTCAAATTTTAAAAGCCCACGTCGGACGATTAAAATTAAAAAGATTTGGATTTCTAAAGGAACCACTATTCTGAACATCGTCTACATAAATGAAAAACGACCGACTTTCGGTTGGATCCCCAAAAATTAATTTTTATCAAAAATATTTTACTGAGGGGGAGTATTATTTTTTAACTAGAGAGATATTTTTGTCAAGGGGAGTTTACCCTTTATGCATATTTATCATAAATTTATCATTATCGATTTTATCATATTAACACTCTTTGCTGATAACAAAAAGGGGGAGAAAATAGTCGAATTGAATAAAAAGAAAAATGATATAAGGGGAGAAAAATGAGAGCGTCATGGAAGAATGGCGAAAAATAAAAATATATACAAAAAGATGAAATAGAAAAAAAAAAAAAAAGAAGTCGAAACGATGAAGAGAGTCGAAAAAGATGGATATGAAAAGACGAAGTTGAAAAATAATGAGAAGTAGTTGAAAAGGAGAGAAAGAAAAGATGGGAGAAGAAATTAACGAAACGGACAAAGTCGAACACTTTGATCTGTAGAATATATATATATATATATATTACAGGTTTTATCCCATTCAAGGTGTTGTTTTGTAATCACCAAAAAGGGGGAGATTGTTGGAATATTTTATTTCAAATATTCATTATTGAGTTTTGATGATTGATTGTTAAACAAAGGAAAACAGCAAAGAAGTAAAACAAAACAACGGAGAAGTCAAAGAAGCAAAAAGCTGGACAAAACACTATTAATGTACGCTATATGAACAGCTTAACGTACGTAATATGTAGAAATTAACGTACGTAATGGAAATGGTCTAACGTACGTAAAGAGGAGCTTCAAAATTCAAACACAATGAACGTTGGAAGATTCTGAGTCAAAGTCAAAAGTGTGCAACGGATATGTGAGATTAATGTACGCTACGGTGACATGTTAACGTACGCTATCAGATGCAATTAACATACGTAGTGGAAGGATGACAACGTACTTAATGAAAGAAACGAAGGCTACTAGACTAATCTGTGCACTACCTAACATACGTAACTAAATGAAGTTAACGTACGTAAACAGGCTAACATACGTAACTGAATGAATATAACTTACGTAAAGAAGTCAGAAAGATCTAACGGCTAGTTGAGGCTTTGGAGCCAATAAATACCACTTCCTATGGTATTGAACACACAACAACCTTGACCAAATCATTCATACTTGAGATATCATTGTAATAATTCTAATTGTTGTACTTGAGCTTATATTGTCAAGAGTTTTAGTGTGATACACGAAAACTCATACACGAGAGGTAAAAGAAAGGATAAGATTCGATTCAGTGTTATTAGGATCAAGGATCCGGCAATGTTAGAATCGCAATCTATATCCGAGTGAGGTTTTTCTAGTACCCATAGAAAGCTAGATAGGTTGATTCCTTGTCCGATAGAAAAGAAAAACAGTTTAACTTGGACCGACAAAATGACAAGTGAGCTACGGTTAATCTCGGACTGATAGATGACGAGAATTGTAACGGTAATCCCTCGACCGATAGAAGAGAGGTGTAGAGGTTGATCTTTAGCCTATAGAAAACTATACGAAGAGAGGACGTAGGCACGTTTGTCCGAACCTTTATAAATCTTGTGTCGTTTATTTTTCCGCACCATTAAATACGCTTCATCACAATAGCGCGTATACCGAATATCGCATCAACAATTGGTATTGGAGTGGTACCTCCTAGAAGCGGCTTAACATCCGAGGATAAGACGATCCAAATGGCATTTCAACTTGCCCCGGTCAAAGGTCTTGTCTTGAATCGACCTCCATTCTTTGACGGATCTAACTTCATGACATGGAAGAAGAAGATGTCAATATTCATCGGAGCTTATGACATCGAGCTATGGAAAGTGATATGTCTTGGTCCAAAAATTCCAATCAAATCCGACGGTACGCTTAAATCTTTTGAAGAATATGACGATTCCGATTATAAAAACGACCACTATAATTGCAAAGCTATGCAATTATTATATTGTGCTTTAAATCCGGAAGAACACAACCGGATATCATCGTGTGATAGTGCGAAAGAAATATGGAAGATGTTAGAAATCACACACGAAGGCACAAATCAAGTCAAGGAGACAAAGATCAATATGCTTCTCCATGAATACGAGCTATTCCAAATGAAAGACGACGAATCCATTAGAATCATGCTCGACCGGTATTCAGTCATTACAAATAGATTAGTGTGTTATGGAAACCTCTTTCGAGTAGTAAAAAAGTAAAGAAAATCCTTCGATCACTACCTCGATAATGGGACGTCACGGTTACGCCGATTATCGAATCAAAAGATCTCAATAATCTTGATTTTAGTGCCCTTGTTGGTTCACTAATAGATTACGAGATAGTCTTTAAATCTCGAAACGCAAAGCCGAAGCCGAAGGAACGATCAATAGCTTTAAAAGCTAAGATGTCTCCCAAAGAAGAAATCCCGGTGGATGAAAGTGACGAAGAATCGGCATATTATGCCAAAATATTAATAAGTTTCAAAACTTATTAAACCGGAGAAAGAAAGACATCAAGAGGGGCAAATCTAAGAAATTTGACAACAACTGTCGAATCTGTGGTAAACCAGGCCACTTTGCTAAAAATTACCGGAGTGCAAATCCAAAGAAGGAAGTTCTAGTTGCAACATGGAGCGATGAAGATGAAGATAATGATTTCAATCAAAATAATCTCACTCTCATGGCACGAAGTACATTCGACGAAAGCGACGTCGAAAGCCAGATTAGTACATCGTCATAAGACGAATTATTTGAAACATTCGAATTATTGCATACCGATTTTCAAAATGCTTTAAGTCATATAAAATCCCTCCAATCTAAAAATAAATCATTGGAAATCAAAATCTCCAAAATTCTTAAAAAAGGGAAATCTATCGAAACCGATCATTCTAAATACCTTGAAAATGAGAATAATTTAACGAATGATTTTTTGAAAGTTCAAGACGAACTTAAAATTTTGACAAAGAAATTTTCATGCGGTAATGATAAATTTGAACAAATGTTATCGGTTCAAAAATACACTTTGAATAAACAGGGGATGTGATTCAAACCAAATTTTAAAATTGAATCCGTACATTCGAAAATACCCCGTTGTGACAAATGTTTAAAAATTGGGCATCATATTTCAAATTTTAAAAGCCCACGTCGGACGATTAAAATTAAAAAGATTTGGATTTCTAAAGTAACCACTATTCCGAACATCGTCTACATAAATGAAAAACGACCGACTTTCGATTGGATCCCCAAAAATTAATTTTTATCAATAAATATTTTACTCAGGGGGAGTATTATTTTTTAACTGGAGAGATATTTTTGTCATGGGGAGTTTACCCTTTATGCATATTTATCATAAATTTATCATTATCGATTTTATCATATTTACACTCTTTGCTGATAACAAAAAGGGGGAGAAAATAGTCGAATTGAATAAAAAGAAAAATGATATAAGGCGGGAAAAATGAGAGCATCATGGAAGAATGGCGAAAAATAAAAATATATACGAAAATATGAAAGAGAAAAAAAAAGTCGAAATGATGAAGAGAGTCGAAAAAGATGGATATGAAAAGACGAAGTTGAAAAATAATGAGAAGTAGTTGAAAAGGAGAGAAAGAAAAGATGGGAGAAGAAACTAACGAAACGGACGAAGTCGAAAACTTTGATCTGTAGAATATATATATATATATATATATATATTTTGCAGGTTTTATCCCATTCAAGGTGTTGTTTTGTAATTATCAAAAAGGGGGAGATTGTTGGAATATTTTATTTCAAATATTCATTATCGAGTTTTGATGATTGATTGTTAAACAAAGGAAAATAGCAAAGAAGTAAAACAAAACAACGAAGAAGTCGAAGAAGCAAAAAGCTGGACAGAACACTATTAACGTACACTATATGAACAGCTTAACGTACATAATATGTAGAAATTAACGTACGTAATGGAAATGGTCTAACGTACGCAAAGAGGAGCTTCAGAATTCAAACAAGATGAACGTTGGAAGATTCTGAGTCAAAGTCAAAAGTGTGCAATGGATATGTGAGATTAACGTACGCTACGGTGACATGTTAACATACGCTATCACATGCAATTAACGTATGTAGTGGAAGGATGACAACGTACGTAATGAAAGAAATGAAGGCTACTGGACTGATCGTTGCACTACCTAACATACATAAGTAAATGAAGTTAACGTATGTAAACAGGCTAACGTACGTAACTGAATGAATATAACATACGTAAAGAAGTCAGAAAGAGGTAACGTCTAGTTGAGGCTTGGGAGCCTATAAATACTACTTCATATAATTTTGAACACACAACAACCTTGAGCAAATCATTCATACTTGAGATATCATTGTAATCATTCTAGTTGTTGTACTTGAGCTTATATTGTCAAGAGTTTGAGTGTGATACACGAAAACTCATACACGAGAGGTAAAAGAAAGGATAAGATTCGATTCGGTGTTATTAGGATCAAGGACCCGGCATTGTTAAAATCGCAATCTATATCCGAGTGAGGTTTTTCTAGTACCCATAGAAAGCTAGATAGGTTGATTCCTTGTCCAATAGAAAAGGAAAACAGTTTAACTTGGACCGACAAAATGACAAGTGAGTTACGGTTAATTTCGGACCGATAGAAGACGAGAATTGTAACGGTAATCCCTCGACCGATAGAAGAGAGGTGCAGCGGTTGATCTTTAGCCTATAGAAAAATATGCGAATAGAGGACGTAGGCACGTTTGTCTGAACCTCTATAAATCTTGTGTCGTTTATTTTTCCGCACCATTAAATACGCTTCAGCACAATAGCGCGTATACCGAACATCGCATCAACAATTGATATCGGAGCGGTACCTCCTAGAAGCAGCGTAACATACGAGGAGAAGACGATCCAAATGGCATTTCAACTTACCCCGGTCGAAGGTCTTGTCTTGAATCGACCTCCATTCTTTGACGGATCTAACTTCATGACATAGAAGAAGAAGAAGATGTCAATATTCATCCGAGATTATGACATTGAGCTATGGAAAGTGATATGTCTTGGTCCAAAAATTCCATCTGACGGTACGCTTAAATCATTTGAAGAATATGATGATTCCGATTAGAAAAACGACCACTATAATTGCAAAGCTACGCAATTATTCTATTGTGCTTTAAATCCGGAAGAACACAACCGGATATCATCGTGTGATAGTGCGAAAGAAATATGGAAGATGTTAGAAATCACACACGAAGGCACAAATCAAGTCAAGGAGACGAAGATCAATATGTTTCTCCATGACTACGAGCTATTCCAAATGAAAGACA
Organism: Orobanche coerulescens; assembly: GCA_033398695.1. Lineage (NCBI taxonomy): Eukaryota > Viridiplantae > Streptophyta > Magnoliopsida > Lamiales > Orobanchaceae > Orobanche > Orobanche coerulescens. Next base: position 109,243,650 of record CM065816.1, on the reverse strand, counting down.
ACGAATCCATTACAATCATGCTCAACCGATTTTCAGTTATTACAAATAGATTAGTGTGTTATGGAAAACCTCTTTCGAGTAGTGAAAAAGTAAAGAAAATCCTTCGATCACTACCTCGAGAATGGGAAGGCACGGTGACGGCGATTATGGAATCAAAAGATCTCAATAATCTTGATTTTAGTGCCCTCGTTGGTTCACTAATAAATTACGAGATAGTCTTTATATCTCGTAACGCAAAGCCGAAGCCGAAGGAACGATCAATAACTTTTAAAAGATAAGATGTCTCGCAAAGAAGAAATCACGGTGGATGAAAGTGATGAAGAATCGGCATATTATGCCAAAATATTAATAAGTTTCAAAACTTATTAAACTGGAGAAAGAAAGACATCAAGACGGGAGAATCTAGGAAATTCGACAACAACTGTCGAATCTGTGATAAACTATCGGTAGGGTTATTCAGGGCGATTCGACCATAATTGTGCTCCTTTACCAGCTCATTTGGTTATGGTAGTGGTTGAGGAGGCCGTAGATGCCAGCGCTGAAGTCCTTGTGGGGACTGATGAGGTGAGAGTCGTGGGGGAAGCTTTAGGTGGATTAATTGCATGGCCAAGAGATTTTGTTTTCTCCAATTTTTCAAAGGTAAATATTTTCTTTTTCTTTTTAATAACTCAAGCAAAATAAATTATTTCAAATGTACTTGTATTTTACACTCTACTATATGAAATAGGATATTCAGCGAACAAGGAAGCAGGCTCGTCACAATTGTAATATCCGCAATTTCAGATTTCCGGTAATTTTCTTTTTTTGGCGGAGGCCCGTTTTGACGACTCGATTGGGAACTTTTCATCATTCTGAGAATGATTAATTCTGCACTTTTTGTCACCCGAGTTCGTTTCGGTATTGTTTTGTTGAGTCCCGTGTGTTCTTAACGACTTTTCCGCACTCGAGTTCGATTCTTGTGAATCTCATCCGAAATTACTATTTCGAGTTTCACGTAAGTCCGTTTAACTTTGTTAGACGTTTTGTGAACTTCGGTTTGGTTATTCGATCACGTATCGTGATTTTCGGACGTTTTGGGCCATTTTCGTAATTTCCCAAAGTTTGGGGTAATTACCTTCCGTTGTCGAATTTCGAGCCTTCGGGTGGTCGGAATCGTGTGTTATCTTAGCTCTTAGATTCGTCTTTGCGAGTACTTCGTGACCTTGTCTTCGATTCGTATTCAGGTTTGGGTTTCGGTGTCGTTTTCTTGAGTTCAGTGTTATTAAACGACTTTTCCAAGTATGAGTCGACTTTGTAAAATCACCATAAATTCTTGGAAACTCCAAAGATTTTGAATCTTTTCAATATTATAGAGAATCAAGTTAGCTTTCCAATGGTTCAAACGGTGAGTCAATCGGAGTCCGGACGAGAGAGTTATGGTCGAAATAGCTCAGACACTCATTTTCCGGGGCCGAGTTAGCACAGACTCGTGCCGCGGCACACTTAGGCTGGGTCGCGGCACACAGGGCAGATTAGCCTATTTCTGCGGATTTTGTGAGATGAATGCTCATTTCATCTCTTCCTTCATTCCTCCTTCTCTTGGGCGATCTCGTGGGCAATTTTTGGGCGGTTTGGCATCATCAATCCTAGAGAACTTCATATTCTTCAAGTTCTTGGTATGGATTAACAACACCAACAATTGTTCTTCATCATTAAACCAAGGTAAATTCTTGAAACCTTACTTTTGGGTGAATTGGGGGTTTTTGTTTGTTTTTTCCGATTTAACCGTAATAACTTAGATTTGTGATGTATTGATGATTATTTAGATGTATTCTATCATTTCCCTTGTTATTCCATGGTTGGATCATTTCGATTCGTTGTTTTGGTCGAGTTCTTAGTCAACGCCTTGAAGGTGTCCGACAAAAGGTCTTAGAGGGGGGATTGGGCGTTGTATGATTATTATCCATCGTGCGATTGTTGATTTATCATTGGTATGACTTAGGGATGAAATTCTTGTGAAGAACTCGAGTCGGAACCCTTCCGTTCGTTGTCTTCTTTGGGGTCCCAGCTTCCCGGTCGAACCATGTTCTTCGGAGTATTCGGTAGCGGTTATTAAGGCAAGTATTTTACTATACAAATTGTGTCTTGTGAATAGGGACGTCGTATTATGGTTGTGATGCATTGGTTTACTTTCGTGTATATGCTTCGTATGAATTGATTATTACGAACAATTGATGGTAACGATAATACCTTCACTTAGTTAACATCGTGGAATTGTGTTGGATGTGCAAATCATCTAAGTTTGTGCCGGGCGTGGTTGGTCATTGTTGAGTCATTGTGATGATCATGATATTTGTGTTGTTTTGGTTTACATACTTGATTGTACATTTCGGTGTAATGTGGAATGGCTTGACATTTGATGATTATGAGTTGTGTCGTGTCGATGTGTGTGCGTGTGTTCCAGGTAGGGTCTGACGAGGCCTCTGGAGTTCGGTACATGATGTGTACGAACAAGGTGTGTGATCCAGGTAGGGTCTGACGAGACCTCTGGAGTTCGGTACATGATGTGTAAGAACGATGTGTGTGGCCGGGTAGGGTCCGTTGAGGCCTCCGGAGTTCGGTACATGATGTGTACGAACAGTGTGTGTGGCCGGGTAGGGTCCGTTGAGACCTCCGGAGTTCGGTACATGATGTGTTCGAACAGTGTGTGTGGTCCGGGTAAGGTCCGTCGAGGCCTCCGGAGTTCGGTACATGATGTGTACGAACAATGATCGTGTAGCAGTGATTGTTTGGGTAACATTTTAAATATGGATCTCGGACTCATAATGATATATTATTTAGTGTGCTTTGAAACGAGAATCGGGCTAAGGCCCTAATGTTTACGAAAAGGTTTTGTAAATTGGGACTCGAGGTCCAAAAGAATTTCTGCTTTAAAAATCCCCGAGATGATGTGCTCCTTTTCAAATATCTCTTACTTGAGTTCGAAATTCTAAAACTTCTCGGGAACATTTTGATAATTGATTTCCGTATTAAATTCGTAGTTGCTATTTACTTGTTGCATTTCGTATCGTTTTATACTTGTACTAGTAAAACAGTGGAGTTTTACTAACCCCCGAGTAATCGGGTGGATGTCCTGCTCAAGGCCCTGTACATGCAGGTTTAGGGGAGCAATCACAGGATTGGCACAAAGGCATGACGAGCTGCGATACTAATCAAGAGTCGATAGTTGGTAGAGTTTGGTTGTATTGTTAGAGTTGATTCAGTCTTCCGTTGTATTGTGTTTCGACCCCTGTGTGGGTAATGTTGTTAGTCAGTTCTGTTGATAGAGTTGTGTGACCTCATCGGTCTGTGTGTTTATGTGTAAGTGACCTTAACGGTCTGTATTATTATATTGTTTGACCCTGGCCGGGCGAGCATTTGGTTGTTTATGGATGTTTAGCCTGGTAGATCCTTGTGGAAAGGGTCTACGACGTGTAATATTCCCATATGGTTTTGGGGGTGTTACATTTATGGTATCAGAGCTTAGGTTGCGGAAACCTAGGTTGTCGGGTCGAGTCGAGTCGTGGTTTATCGAGTAATGTGTTGTCTTGTCGTTCGAGTCGTCAGGTGACAAGTTGAGTTGTGCGTAGTCACAACGTGTCGGATGAGATTAGTATCGTGGGCGACCGTCATCTCTGTGCGGCCTGTGGACGTAAGTCTCCTCTTTTATGCGAAGTACCTGTGAAAATTGAGAACCTTGTTGGGTTTCGAATAAGGTATCGACGATTGAGTTCGTGAGAAACTCCGAGGAAAGGTTTTGTTGTATGTTTAAACTAGATGCTGTGAGATGTATTCAATTGGATTGTGCATGTTGGACTGTATTCCTTTTTCCGCTGCGTGAGTTCTTTTGTAATGGCTTTCGGTATTTTACCGGCTGAGTTTTATTTCGAAAACTGATTCCCTTAACCGAGTTTTTGGCATTATGGCCTTGATCATTTTGGCGAAATTCTTATGACGGTATTTAGTATTTTGTAAATGGATTTTGTGAGTTTTTAAAATATTACCGTCATCGACCTTTTTGGCGTTTTGTAAATGGTTTTTAGCCTGGTGGGTTCCGGCGCGGGACCCACGGCGCTATAATGTTCCGTGTAATTATATGAAATTTTTGGGCATTCTAGCCCATTGAATTATCTTTGAAAACTTTGAGTACCTTAGAAAATAAATTTCGAGATGTACTTTTAAAATGAATTGTTTTCTCGTGGTACATCCAAGGTGCCACAATATGTTTCAAAATTCTTCTACCTCGAGGACCAAAATGTTTTGAGATATTTCCAATGTTTTAGAAACACTTTTACTTAGACCCGAGGGTCGAATATTTCCGACAGTTTTTCACGAAAAGAAAGTGTCCTCATTTTTATTGAATGCGAAATAGTTTTCCAAAGTCTCGATAACGATGTTTCACAATTGTACTTTTTTTGAAGGGTGATACTCAAGATCAATCGGTGTTTCCAAAATTATTTTCAAAAGGAGGTTTTTGTTTTTAAAACCTATCCATTCCCGTTTGAGGGCTGGGTATGTATGTATGATGTTCGCGTTTTCGTTATGATGTTTGCTCCCGAGTATGATCGAATTGGTGGCATGAACGTCGAGGCGTTGCCACGCATTTGTTGTACTAGCCCTCTGTGAGAGGTGTAAACTGTGTTTACTGTTTATCGCCTCGTGGTGATTTTCGTGTTGTCGCACGAGTGTGAGATGTTGAAGCTTGGGTTTGTACGTTTGTGTATATGTGTGATTGTTTCATAATGTTTGTAATTATGTGCTGGTTATCGTTCAGGCCGTTGAGGTCGCCGAACGATACCGTCGTTGTTGTAGTGTTTGTGTGTGTATTACTTTATGATGGTAATCGTTGTATATGATATGTGTTATGATTCTTTGTTGTGCTGAGTTGGCATCTCCGCTATATTGTTTTGCGACGTTATGCCCCATTGTATCTAACATTTGTATTTTCGGCATGCCGAGCCGAGGTGTTTCAATCGTGATGTGCCGGGGCATGCACGTGTAAATTGTCCTTCTCGTCAGTAATGCGTTTCAAGTGAGGACTCGAGGGACACCGAATTCAGTTTTGCGAATTGGCTACCGAGACTTTCGGAGTTCGCGTCAAAGACAGATATATCGAGATCGGCTCTGAGAGACCCATGGGAGATTTTCCTGTCGGATGCTTTTTGTGTTGTTACCTTGTTTCCGTTGTTGTGAGTTGCGGGGACGACATTTCTTTTATAAGAGGTTGGATCTAATACCTGTACTATATTTGACTTCTGGAGTTTCTCCTTCTAAATTCTATCGACTTGCACGTGTTCGTCGATACTTTTTGAACTTGTTTGATGTCTCAGTTGTCATCGTTCGAACTGGTTGTGACCTTGTTTCAGATAGACCTGTTTATCATCGTGACCTTTCCGAGTTCGGTTCGATTCTTGTGAACCTTGTTTGGAAGTAATATCTTTCACTTTCTACGAGTTCTTTTAATGTCTGGAGTTGAAGTGGGGACTTCAGAGTCATTGTTCGACTGTTGTAATTCGATCATTGTTATTTGATCATTGTTGTTCGATCATTGTTATTTGATCGTTGTTGTTCGATCATTGTTATTTGATCATTGTTGTTCGATCATTGTTATTTGATCGTTGTTGTTCGATCGTTGTTGTTCGAACGGGGTTGTCTGACTGTTGTTGCCTGATCTCGTACTGCGAAGAATTGTCGTTCACCGTTAGTCAACTGTTTCGAGTGTGGCCAAGTGGGTCACCGAGCGGTGCATTGTGAGACCGTTGCCAAGATGTTCGGGAATTGGGTTTTCGTTCCTACTCGGGGAGTGCCCGGTGGTGTCCCGTGATGTAGTTGTGTATCGTACTTCGTGCTGTAATTCGTGTAGAAATTGATATTTGTTGCGTGAACTTTTTGGTTTTGTTTGTATTCTACCATGATGTTTTATTTTAAGTTTCGGGACGAAACTTATTTTTAATAGGATAGAATGTAATGTCCGGTATTCTCGTTTTCTGTTATCTTGAATTGTTTGTGTCTTGACGTCGGACATTTTCTTGTTGACGAGAATCGGAGTGAATTCTATCATAATACTATATTTGTTTCTACCGCATAGTCGTTGTGGTCGGGTGCGACTTGTTGTCGCGTGCGTTTCTTTGATTAAATGTGTGCATGTGATGCGTCGTTAATTGCTCGTTATTGTTTTGAATCATTGCCGGTGGCGTTGTTATGGTCGTCGTGGGGCGTGTTTTCACGTTGTATGTTCTTTCGCGTTGCTTGTAACGTTTCGCCGTTGGGCGCGATTTTTTCAGTTCTTGTGTATCTCGTTGATTTTTTCTGGTGGGATATTGCTTCTCCCTAGTTGATTTAAGTTTCGGGACGAAACTTCTTTTAAGGAGGGTAGAATGTAATATCCGCAATTTCAGATTTCCGGTAATTTTCTTTCTTCGGCGGAGGCCCGTTTTGACGACTCGCTTGGGACCGTTTCATCATTCTGAGAATGATTAATTCTGCACTTTTTGTCACCCGAGTTCGTTTCGGTATTGTTTTGTTGAGTCCCGTGTGTTCTTAACGACTTTTCCGCACTCGAGTTCGATTCTTGTGAATCTCATCCGAAATTACTGTTTCAAGTTTCACGTAAGTCCGTTTAACTTTGTTAGACGTGTTGTGAACTTCGGTTTGGTTATTCGATCACGTATCGTGATTTTCGGACGTTTTGGGCCATTTTCGTAATTTCCCAAAGTTTGGGGTAATTACCTTCCGTTGTCGAATTTCGAGCCTTCGGGTGGTCGGAATCGTGTGTTCTCTTAGCTATTAGATTCGTCTTTGCGAGTACTTCGTGACCGTATCTTCGATTCGTATTCAGGTTTGGGTTTCGGTGTCGTTTTCTTGAGTTCAGTGTTATTAAACGACTTTTCCAAGTATGAGTCGACTTTGTAAAATCACCATAAATTCTTGGAAACTCCAAAGATTTTGAATCTTTTCAATATTATAGAGAATCAAGTTAGCTTTCCAATGGTTCAAACGGTGAGTCAATCGGAGTCCGGACGAGAGAGTTATGGTCGAAATAGCTCAGACACTCATTTTCCAGTTTTGGCCGAGCAGCCTGTACCCTGTGCCGCGGCACACTTAGGCTGGGTCGCGGCACACAGGGCAGATTAGCCTATTTCTGCGGATTTTGTGAGATGAATGCTCATTTCATCTCTTCCTTCATTCCTCCTTCTCTTGGGCGATCTCGTGGGCGATTTTTGGGCGGTTTGGCATCATCAATCCCAGAGAACTTCATATTCTTCAAGTTCTTGGTATGGATTAACAACACCAACAATTGTTCTTCATCATTAAACCAAGGTAAATTCTTGAAACCTTACTTTTGGGTGAATTGGGGGTTTTTGTTTGTTTTTTCCGATTTAACCGTAATAACTTAGATTTGTGATGTATTGATGATTATTTAGATGTATTCTATCATTTCCCTTGTTATTCCATGGTCGGATCATTTCGATTCGTTGTTTTGGTCGAGTTCTTAGTCAACGCCTTGAAGGTGTCCGACAAAAGGTCTTAGAGGGGGGATTGGGCGTTGTATGATTATTATCCATCGTGCGATTGTTGATTTATCATTGGTATGACTTAGGGACGAAATTCTTGTGAAGAACTCGAGTCGGAACCCTTCCGTTCGTTGTCTTCTTTGGGGTCCCAGCTTCCCGATCGAACCATGTTCTTCGGAGTATTCGGTAGCGGTTATTAAGGCAAGTATTTTACTATACAAATTGTGTCTTGTGAATAGGGACGTCGTATTATGGTTGTGATGCATTGGTTTACTTTCGTGTATATGCTTCGTATGAATTGATTATTATGAAAAATTGATGGTAACGATAATACCTTCACTTAGTTAACATCGTGGAATTGTGTTGGATGTGCAAATCATCTAAGTTTGTGCTGGGCGTGGTTGGTCATTGTTGAGTCGTTGTGATGATCATGATATTTGTGTTGTTTTGGTTTACATACTTGATTGTACATTTCGGTGTAATGTGGAATGGCTTGACATTTGATGATTATGAGTTGTGTCGTGTCGATGTGTGTGCGTGTGTTCCAGGTAGGGTCTGACGAGGCCTCTGGAGTTCGGTACATGATGTGTACGAACAAGGTGTGTGATCCAGGTAGGGTCTGACGACACCTCTGGAGTTCGGTACATGATGTGTATGAACGATGTGTGTGGCCGGGTAGGGTCCGTTGAGGCCTCCGGAGTTCGGTACATGATGTGTACGAACAGTGTGTGTGGCCAGGTAGGGTCCGTTGAGACCTCCGGAGTTCGGTACATGATGTGTACGAACAGTGTGTGTGGTCCGGGTAAGGTCCGTCGAGGCCTCCAGAGTTCGGTACATGATGTGTACGAACAATGATCGTGTAGCAGTGATTGTTTGGGTAACATTTTAAATATGGATCTCGGACTCATAATGATATATTATTTAGTGTGCTTTGAAACGAGAATCGGGCTAAGGCCCTAATGTTTACGAAAAGGTTTTGTAAATTGGGACTCGAGGTCCAAAAGAATTTCTGCTTTAAAAATCCCCGAGATGATGTGTTCCTTTTCAAATATCTCTTACTTGAGTTCGAAATTCTAAAACTTCTCGGGAACATTTTGATAATTGATTTCCGTATTAAATTCGTAGTTGCTATTTACTTGTTGCATTTCGTATCGTTTTATACTTATACTAGTAAAACAGTGGAGTTTTACTAACCCCCGAGTAATCGGGGGTGGATGTCTGTTCTGCGTCCAGGTACATGCAGGTTTAGGGGATCAATCACAGGATTGGCACAAGGGCATGACGAGCTGCGATACTAATCAAGAGTCGAGAGTTGGTAGAGTTTGGTTGTATTGTTAGAGTTGATTCAGTCTTCCGTTGTATTGTGTTTCGACCCCTGTGTGGGTAATGTTGTTAGTCAGTTCTGTTGATAGAGTTGTGTGACCTCATCGGTCTGTGTGTTTATGTGTAAGTGACCTTAACGGTCTGTATTATTATATTGTTTGACCCTGGCCGGGCGAGCATTTGGTTGTTTATGGATGTTTAGCCTGGTAGATCCTTGTGGAAAGGGTCTATGGCGTGTAATATTCCCATATGGTTTTGGGGGTGTTACAACAATGACGGGTCGAGAACCAAATATGATATCATGAAAGACTTACTTAGTGTTGCGTCGAGTCTTTATAATAATCCATTATCAGTGCCGTGGGATGCAACTATCTTTCGCTATGGTAGTGATGATGTTCCATCGTACATCGCTCACACTGATATTTTAGAGATCGTTCAAGGAAACGAGTGGCTTAGTTTATTAGTAGTACAGCTTTGGACTATGTGAGTAATTTCCTTTATGTAAATTTTCTACATTTATAGTGTGTGTTTGTGTGTGCAGTGTGTGTGTGTGTGTGTGCAGTGTGTGTGTGTGTGTGTGTGTGTTTTACTGTGTAGCAGTGTGTGTTTGTGTGCAATGTGTGTGTTTTTACTGTGTGGCAGTGTGTGTTTGTGTGCAGTGTGTGGAGTGTTTTTTTTTTTACTGTGTGCAGTGTGTGTGCAGTGTGTGTGTGTGTGTGTGTGTGTACAGTGTGTGTGTGTGTGTGTTTGTGTGCAGTGTGTGGAGTGTTTTATTTTTTATATTAATATTTTGCTTAACAAATTAGGTATTTGTCTAATATGAATGCAGGCACGATGGACGAGGATTTGTATGGATATTTTGATCCTCAATCCATAAAATATGGGACAGATGGGAGAGGAGATCTCGAGATATATATCGACGCGTATGCTTGAGTCGAAGAAGCAAATATACATGGGAGCTTACCATCATAAGTAATTTAAAGATTGTAAACTTCAAAATATTTTCTTCTTAACAAAACTATTTCTTTATTTTTTTTTACAACATAGTTTTTTTACAACATAGTTTAGTAATATGTTTATTCTTTCAAATGCATTTATCAATGTAGGCATCATTGGCAACTTGTGGTCATTATACCCGCAAGAGGAACTATTATATGGTTTTGCTCATTACAGAATAAGCTCGACTCTCGCGTTAAGGCCATACTCCAAAAGTAAGATTTTATTTATAACATATTTACTTGAAAATTTTATATCGACGACTCAATATATTATTGCTACTTTTAAACAGTGCCGTGACCGCATTCAAGACCATGGATGGTATGCATACAAGTAAATCGAAGCAGGCGGTTAGTTGGATATATCCCAAGATAATACATTTAATTACATGAGTGTAAATATATGTGTGTTTGTGTGTGTAAATATTTGAGTGTGTACGATAACATTGTTTTTGGAAACACGAATTATTTTGGGATAGACGTGGTTAACGTCGTAAGGATGTTCTCCCTTTGGGATAGATGTTAACTTTCGTCTTAAGGATCTTCTCCCAACATATCGTGTATGAAGTGTCCGTTTGTTTGTGTTGGTGTTTTTTTTCTGTGTTGTTTGTGTGTGCAGTGTGTGTGTGTGTGTGCAGTGACAGTATGTGTGTATATTTTTCCTGTTTGTGAAGTGTGTGTATAGTGTATGTGTGTCTGTGTGTGTGCAGTGTGTGCAATATGTGTGTGTGTTTGTGTGCTCTGTGTGTGCGCTGTGTGTGTGTGTATGTTTGTTTGTGTGTTGTGTGTGTACTGTGTATGTGTGTGTGTTTGTGTGCCGTGTGTGTTTGTGTGCTGTGTGTGTGTTTATGTGCTGTCTGTGTGTGTTTGTGTGTTGTGTGTGTGTTTATGTGTGTACTGTGCGTGTGTATGTGTTTATGTGTTGTGTGTGTGTGTGTGTTTGTGTGTGTTTATGTATGTTTGTTTGTGTGATGTGTGTGTGTGTGTACTGTGTGTATACTCTCTCTCTCTGTGTGTGTGTGTGTGTGTGTGTGTGTGTGTGTGTTTGTGTGCTGTGATGTGTGTTTGTGTTTGTATGTTGTACTATGTGTGTGTGTGTGCTGTGTGTGTACTGTGTGTGTTTGTGTGCTGTGTGTGTTTATGTTTGTGTGTGCAGTGTGTGTGTTTGTGTGGTGTGTGCATTTTTTTTGTTTGTGTGTACTGTGTGTGTACTCTGTATGTGTGTGTTGTATGTGTTTGTGTACTGTGTTTGTGTGCTGTGTGTGTTTATGTTTGTGTGTAATGTGTGTATGTGTGTGTGTGTGTGTATGTTGTGTGTGTGTGTTTGTTTGTGTGTTGTGTGTGTTTGTGTGATGTGTGCATTTTTTTGTTTGTGTGTGTACTGTGTGTGTGTGTGTGTGTTTGTGTGTGTACTGTGTCTGTGAGTGTGTGTGTTTGTGTGTGTGTGTTTGTGTGATGTACTGTGTGTGCTTGTGTGTTTGTGTACTGTGTGTGTGTGTGCAGTGTGTGTCAATGTGTGTCCGTGTGTATTTTTTACTGTGTATGCAGTGTGTGTAGTGTGTGGGTGTGTGGGTGTTTACTCCGCTGTGTGTGTTGATTTTATTTACTGAAAGCGACTCATATAATTGTGTCTTATTTTGTTTTAGTGTAATAAAAAAATGGAGGTTGGGAATGTGGTTATTATGTTATGCACTGGATGTCGACTATCGCCTGAGCGCGTATTTTGGATGGTTGGATGGAGGTAGTACATTTTTAACTTGAATTGGTGATAAAACTGTTTACTCGTTTACATTTAAAGTTTGTTTATTATACGTTTATATGTGTAGATGTTTGATGATGTTGGAGCACTGTCTAATGATGTTATTCATAAAATTCGAGCTGATTGGGGACACTATTTCTTGGAGGTCCGAAATAGTCTTGCGATATGAATTTGGTGTATTTGTATGAATTATACATTTGATATTTGTATTAATTATTTGGACGAATTGGTGGGTTTTTTTGTATTATCTTTTTCAATGAATTTGTTGTTGGTTAGTTCATTTTCGGTGTGTTTGGTTTAAATGAATTGGTGGTTTATTGATTATTAGAGTTTGATTCGAGTTCAGGTATTGGATTGTGCAAAATAAAGCCAAAATTTGGGCAAAAATCTGGAGAAAATAACAGTGATTCCTAGAAAACCGCAGTTAAATATGTTGAAACTACAACAGCAGTTTCCAGATAACCGCTGTTAAAATATAAATATAACGGCGGTTCGGAAACCACCATTAAGTATCCGCTGTTAATGCGGTTCTACATAACCGCTGTTAATAGGCAAGTTTAACAACGGTTATAAAGAACCGCTGTTAAATTGTATAAAACAACGGCGGTTGCTAAAATCGCTGTTAAAATTAACAACGGGACATACAACAGCAGTTCTGGAACCACTTTTAATTGGGCCCCAGAACCGCTGTTAAAAGCCTGTTGTGTAGTAGTGCATGGATGAGTTCTTAACATGATTATAACATGTCTAAGAACATATACAATCTCTCACATCTTCTTAATACCTAATAAACATAGCAAGAATAAGGGAGAAAAAAAGGAAACTCACCTTAATTGTCAAGGAAATTGAGGTGTTGATGTTTCGATGGTTTTTTCTTGAATTTTTGGTGAATTTTCGAAGTGTGGAGCTTCTTATTCGAGTTCAGACTGTAAATGAGAGTTGCGGCTCGGTTTTTATCACTTATCCAAGTGATAGAGGCGGTTTTAGAGGTGGAATGTCCAAAATACCCCTCAATAGTTTCTAGAAATCATGTTTAAAAGAATAGATCGGTTTAAGTAGTTGTCGTCCAATTCTTGGAGTGTTTGGACCGGTTCCTAGTATATATTTACCTTGTTTAGGGTATGGCTTTAAGAACTGTAATATCCGGATTTATTATTGAGTATTTCATCTGTATGTGAGCCCTGTATTATTCGGAATTGTGATCTCGATAATTGGAGTATGATATTTCTCACATTTGTATCTTTGTACATGAGTATAGCATCATGTAAATTTTCTCATGCAAACTCGTGATAGCGCACGCTAAGGATGTAACTTAACGTGCGTTATCGGCTAAAACTAGCGCACGCTACGATCGAAGAATTGCGTGCGTTAGGCAGTCAATTATTGAGCTACGCGGCTAGCACATGCGCCAGCCGGAAATGGGTCCGGATAAGATTTCCGCGGGGGAACCTGGACAGATTTGGAGTCAATGCTTGTTAGCGTGCGCTAAGGATACTGTGATAGCGTGCGCTAAATAGCATACGAACAGAAATGTTATAAAAGAGACATCACCCCATTTTACTTGGTTTACATTCTCTTCACTTGTCCTTCGTTCTTGAGAGACCAGAGAGCCTCATATCTTCCTTAAACATACATAGACCACCTCAACTTGATCATTGGAGATTGGATGTCACTTGTGATTGATCGTTGAAGTGGAGAAGCACCTTGGATTGACATTCAAACCACCGGAGTTGGATTCTACCTTTTTGACTCGGTGTTTTCTTCATCTTAAGGTATGTTAATTCTATCCAGCCTTAGATTCGTGTTCTTGAGAATAAGATGATCATGCTACCAAGATATTGAGTTCCATTGATGAATTATTCAAACAAACATCATGTTTAGAAGTCGGAATGATTATGCTTATAATATCGTCGTTGAAAACATCGTAGTTAGAATCCTAGTACGTCAAATGATGAGAGGAATATTCTGAGATTGATTATCCGTATTGATGATGTTACCTTAATGATCGTAGACGTAAAGTTGTTATCACTTTTGTTAAATGGACTTAGGAAAGAATCATAGAAGATTTGCATCATTTCTCATAAGTTGGAATGGTTAATTTATCTTCATGGTTAAAATCAGGATGTGATGATGATATCGGAATCTAGTGCATCGATCTTAAGAACACCGAACTTCGCATAAGAATTTTCATCCAAGATGGAATATGGTGTTGTGATAATTATGGGTATTCTTGTATCTCGAAGATGTTTGAATCCGTGAGATCATTTGTAAATAGATGAACGCGATATGCATGGAGATAACATATATTAAACACTGAGGATTTCATAAGTTTCATCACCGTTAGAACAGTCGACTGCCCAGGGAAGAACTGTCATACGTGTTTAGCGCGCGCTAAGCTTTATAGTTAACGTGCGCTATCGAGCATAAGTTAACGTACGCTACGCTTGGAACGTAACGTGCGTTATATCATTACATGAGTCAATCGACTGATCAGTGAGGTACTGACCATGCATGGTTAGCGTACGCTAGGCTACGTATAATGGCGTGCGCTAATGAGTAGCCTTAATGTACGCTACATAGGATACGTAGCCTGCATTAAGCAAGCCAGACAGATCACGTTTTATGAACTTCCGACCGTAATTTGGATTGTTAGATGTTCGTACGACTTGAGATGAATTCTATATTATTTCTTTTGTTAAGGTTCGAGCGTAGCAACGTGATTGATCGAAGGGGACGACCTTCGAGTGTTTTTATATTCGTGGAAGCTTTATTCTTGTCATCAAACCGAGGCAAGTACTTTATTTAGAATTGTTTATATTATGTCAGTAATATTGTGATTGTATTATGTACATGTGTTGTGATTAAATGTCCACCATGCGTTGATCCGATGGGAATCATCATGGGCATCTATAGCTGTGTGCGCTGGATCGTTGGACAGGTAGTTCCACCATGCGTTGGTCCGACGGGATCATCATGGGAATCTATAGCTGTGTGCGCTGGATCGTTGGAATACCATCAGTATGTTGAGACTGTTATGATGTGATATGTGTTGTTGTTATTTCTCGTTGGAGAAACTTGTTATGATGATTGTTGATTACATCACTGTTGTATGATTATTGTACTTATACTAGCATCGTTGTGCTAAACCCTTCGGGTGTGAATATTTGTTTATGTTCAGGATCCAGGAGAGCGGGGAAACAACCACTGGAGCTGCATGACGACGAGGGTGCAGAGTGATGTTCCGTCCGGGTTTATTGTCTATTGTTGGTTATTTTAATAAGTACTCGAGTACGTCGTAATTTGTGATGTTTGGATTTCAGTGATGTATTAATATTCTTCATTTGGATATTTGCATTCTCGGTATTGAACCAGAACTGTCATATTTTATTTTAGTGATTTCATGATTTAGTATCTGTTATTGTCTTTTCATTTATTCAGCCTTGTAAATTCTTATGTAAAGGATTTACGGCGCTGTAATATTCCTGAATACATCGGGGGTGTTACAGAATATGGTATTAGAGCTAAGATTATGGATATCTTGGCCATTGGGTTAAAATAGGGGTCATATATGTCTTTTGAGGTAACCGGCCACGAATAACATCACTGTACTGCTTGCATCTTCATGCGAGCGGTGGTTATAAGTTCCTAAACTCTATATCCTTCTTTACATGTTGTATCTCTTTATACTCGAACATTAGAACGATATTGTTTCATGTATATTGAGTATTTACGCTTATAGTGTGTTGAGAGGTGGACGTGGACGTGGTCGCGGATGCGGATGAAGGAATGCCGAAAGAGAAGCTTCGCCTTCTAATCAGGCCAACCACAACTAAGGCGAGCCACAGAGATCTATTAATAATGAACCATAACCTGCTGTGCCCGAAATTCTTCGTCAGGTGGTGAACCAGATGACTCAGTTCGCCCAGGTTGTGGACCGAATGCAGGTGGCAGTAGGGTTACAACAAGGAGATCGACAACAAGGTATCCCACACATGGGAAATCGAGGCGACCCATGGCTGCAAGAGGTGGCAAAGATGCAACCACCTAAATTCGACGGCTTTTCTGAGACTCCCACATGGGACCATTGGGTGAAGGAATTGGAGAAAATTTTTACCGGAATTAACTGCCCAGACGACCGGAGAGCCTCTATTGCTCAGTACTTTCTGATAGGGGAAGCATCCGAGTGGTGGGAAGCCATCCGGCCTGTAGATCATGATGCTGACTCGACAGAATTTAAATTGATGATGGAAGCTCAGTACTCATCCTGTGAGGGAAGCCAAAGTTCGGGAATTTTTCTCCGCACAGCCGTTAGACGAACCCATATCCCAGACAATTAAAACGTTTAACCAGCAGCTGGCATTTGTTCGACATCTGGTCAGAACAGATGCAGAAATGATGATCCATTTTGATATGAGAATGAAACCAGAAATCTAGAGGTACATGTCCGATTTTGAATGTACCACTCTTCGTCAATATTAGGATAAAGCATTGGCGTATGAGATCAAAGAAGCAGTGATGGAAAAGTTTGCAGAATCCAAGAAGCAGAAAGTCTCTGGTAGTTTCACAGAGCACAAGAGCAGTGGGCCCCGAAAGGCCCAGTCATCCTTTCACTCTTTCAAGAAACCTCCGCACCCATCTAAGAGCGGAAAGAATTTCGGAGCAGTGTCAGCCATGACGGATACATCTAAGAAGTGCTTTAACTGTGGTCGCCCAGGCCACATGTGGCGTGATTGTTTGCACACTCCAATTACATGTCTTGATTGCGGACAGGAAGGGCACGTGCGACGTTTTGCAAAGATGCCACCAAGTTCAATGGAACCCGTACATCACAGCCAGCTCAGAGAGAAGCCAGTATCCAACAGACGCAGCAAAGTATTCAGATACCTCAGAATTTTGGCCGCGGACGAGGCAGAGGAAACTGGGATCGAAAGAGTACAGCGAGTGCCGGATCTGTTCCCCCACATCTGTACGAGATGAGGAGAACAGATGATCAGGATGCTGCTGTCGCATCAGGTACTATTCAGATCCTTTCCCAGCCAGTTAGCGTTTTATTCGATACAGGAGCTACGCATTCATTTATATCCTTGTCTTGTGTAAATCGTTTGAATATTTATGATTTTCATAATTGTGAACCTTATGTTGTGGGTTTACCGAGCGGAGAGAGGATTGTTGGAAACTTAGAAACTAGAGATTTCCCTGTATCATTTGGAGGCAGAGAGTGGCTCTCAAATCTGATTGTGATAGAAATGCGAGGAGACGACCTGGTACTCGGAGATGATTGGCTTAATCGATATGGAGATATTGTAAACTACAGAAAGAGGAATATCTCGCTGATCACTGACGATGGTTCCGAAATACTGTTTGAAGGATGGAAACCAGGAAGCTCAGGGAAGATGATCAAGGCGATGAAAGCTGTCAAATTGTTGAAACAAGGTTGTACGGGATATGTAATATCCTGAATTTCTATTACTATTGCTTAATGTTATTTTATCCGAGTTTTGTTGTACAGCATGGAATCTGTACAATATGGATAAAGTAATTGCAGAACTGAGACATCAGTATTGGTATAATTGTCGTACTTGGTCGACAAAGGATATGGTGCATCATGTATACGTATCTAGTATGTTGAGACGACGAGCAATATCAGTGTAAATGGCTAAGTGTAGCATTATTAGTGCACGTTAATAATCATGTATAGCGCACGCTATCGTACTAGTTTAGCGCACGCTAAAGGTAAAAGGCAGCGCACGCTAGTGCAGAACAGATCAAAAGGAATCTATGTGTAGACCAGGCCACTTTCGGCACATGTTCTGATTAGTCAACTGATGTTTGTCGTAAAGGATTAGCGCACGCTAATGCCTGTTGTTAGCGCACGCTAATATCAGTCGGTCAACAGGGAATCTTGGCTTTATTGGCTGCTTTCGGCATGTGGGGTCACAAGCCTATTCGGGGTAGGTGCAGACTGTAGCAAGTCAGCTACGATTAGCGCACGCTAAGATACAAGATTTTGCGTGCGCTAGACAGTGTAGTTTACGTACGTTATTGCATGGGCATTACGTACGTAAGTTGATCTGCGGAGCAAGTCAGTAGCCTATGGACCGCGATAGCGCACGCTAACGAAAGAGAGTTAGCGCACGCTAAGCATGTAACGTACGTTAAATGAGGACATTAGCGTATGTTAATAATATATAATATATATACGTGTAGTTGGGCATTATCCTTCATTCCGTTCATTCCTTCCTTGCAACCGAGAGAGAGAGTTTTTAGAGAGAAATTTGAGGTTCCAAACACTGAGAGATGATGATCTTCAAAGATTAAGCTGAGGAATATGGATTAAAGTCTTGTTCTTGAAATTATTGATGATTCTTGGAATGAAGTTGATTGTTCTCCTTCATGGTTCGTCTATACAATGTAATAGTTCTTCACTTTTGGATTTGGTTTTGGATTGGAGATTTACGTTCTTGAGTTGATGAATATCATATAAACAAGTTAATAAGTATGATTATGAGATGGATTACCAGTTTATGATGATGTTGTTATTGGAATATGGATATTGATGTGATTTATATGGATTGAATCGTGTTATCCGTATTCTTGAGATAAGTTGGTTAAATCTTCTCCTCAGTTTCGAATGTTGATGTTATTGTTGATAATTACTCCCTGTAATGATAGATAATGGAAGTATTGTTACGTTCTTAAGGTTTCATGATGTTGATATTGAGGAAGATGATATATGGATATAGGACTTGGATTATAAGTTGAATGATTGTTTATATGTTAAAGGATGTCGGATTTCGCTGTTTTGATAGCTTTGAACATGGTTTAGAATCACTTAGTGTTCTTGATAATTGCCATATGTTGATTCGGTATCTGAAAAACATGCATCTGTACAGCAGTAGCGCACGCTAAGCTTACGGGCTAGCGCACGCTAATGGGAGCTACTTAGCGCACGCTATGTTATGCGTTTAACGTGCACTAGGTAGGCAGACAGTGCAGTATTTTCGTGTTGTGGTTGTGAATTTGTACTGGTTTGAGTTGGATTGTTCAGACTTATGTTTAACCGAGATGTCGTAGAACCGTTGGGTTTGTGGATTGGTAATGTCGGTTATTGATTGTTACCGGATTGTTGTTTATTGATTATTGCCATAGGTTGTGGTAAGTGATCGGTGATTAGAACCATGTTTTGCGGTCGTATTCGAGAATGTTCGTAGATTGCATTGATCAGGGTCGAGGGACTTGTAGATGACGACAATGGATTTGGTAACGACTTCATCGGTATCGAGGCAAGTTATTACTTGCTCAGTTATAATGTTTAATCAATGGTTTCAGTTTCATTTCGTTTAATGCATATAGCAATGATTATTACTGCAAATTCTGGAGATTTGAATTATGTGTTGTATTTCCGATTCGAGGAGTTAAATCATAATGTATATGCTTTATCTCAGTTATTGGCATATTCGGGTATCAAGGTTACGTTGCTAGAAAGATGGGAATATGAGTATCTATAGTCCATGGTACGTTTGGGTCGCCGAGCATTGAGGATAATCACTGGTGATGATTTGACATCAAGATTTCTCCTGAAGGACTCGTGACAAGTATCTTAGTTTGATTCGGTTTAGCATTGATGTTGTTGATCAGGCAGGTTGTCATTTATGTTGCTGAACATGAAGTCGTCCTAGTTGTGTCATCATAGTGTCATTCATGTTTTGATTCATATGTTGTTCATGTTGATGAACATATTGAGTTGCATATGTGTAAGCATAATTGCATTGTTTATGTTGTAAATGATCCGATGGGGTCATGAGGATCTATGCTGAGGGCGCTGGATCGGATGTCCACTATGCGTTGGTCCGACGGGATCATCATGGGGATCTATGATGAGGGCTCTGGATCGTTGGACATGTTTTCCACCATGCGTTGGTCCGACGGGATCATCATGGGGATCTATGCTGAGGGCGCTAGATCGTTGGATTACCCGCTATTGTGTTGATGGAATCATGTGGATTCACATCATTGATTTTATCATGTGTTGTTTTGTGTATATGTATATTGTTGGTTATCCACCTCATGTTGATCTAGTAGGATCATCTTGGGATCTATGCTGAGGGCGCTGGATCATGGGATTTCCATTAAGTATACACTGTCGTTATTGTTTTGAGCATATTGACGTTGTCATATGAGTGCATTGTAGGTCTTGTGTTAGGACCGTGTCCGTATGTTGTTGATCTGATCTTAGATTAGACTGACGTGATTTCGTCGTGACAGTTCATATCTTGAGGTATGTTCCGTATTTTCTTTGGTATTCATCTTTTGATGGACAATCGGTTATCGTCTTGGGATTTGATGATGCTATCCGATGAATCGTATTGGTCAGAACTGGTATATTTCCGTATCGTGAGTTGGTTATGATAGTTTGAGAATATTGAGTATTGTTTGAGGTACAATACAGATATTATGTTCGGGTTTATTGGTTAATCGAGTACGATATCTGATGAGAATTATTTGAGTAAGTAAAGTTACTACGATAAGATTACATTGGTCGTGTTGGCCACTTAAGTATACTGGATACAGTTTGGAAAAATAATTTAAACAACAAACTGTACGGAATCAAAATCTGAGTGCGTAGCGGAAGTCTTGGATACAGTTAGTTGCCGTGGATACAGCAACGAAGTATTTGGTGTATACTTAATATATCACAGTAATTTAAAACAGTAAAGGCTAAAGGTAAATGACACAGTAATTTAAGTGGTTCAAGGTAAACCCCTCTACGTCCACTGGTCCTCCACACAGGAGTAAAAAGTTTATTATAATTACTGCGTACACAACTACGTAATTATAAACAAACCTATCCTTGTATCGTTCATACAGATTGATACAAAGAATGTCACTTTCAACCGTTCACACAGATTGGTTAAAGCTTCCTTCTTGACTAGCTTCTTCACACACAGTTCCAAAGCTTCGTCCTTATTCGTCCCACACAGGTCAGAATAACTTGTTGAGTTCACACAGAGCTCGGTTTTTACACAGAGGTAAAAGGGTAGGTAACCAGGTAAGAACAGCAGTTTTGAAGTTCTTGAGCTGATGATGGTTGTTCTTGATGTTGAGCACTGTATATCTCTTTCGTTCTAACTTGCAGTATGCTTTGGAGATATGTTTGCTCAGATGATCACTTTGATAGCTTTGAGAGTTAGGTTACTTGGGTAACTGATCTTCAATGTCTTCAAGGATATATATAGTCTCTGAAGAAAGTATCCGTTGAGATGTATCCGTTTGAATAAGATGTCCTTCAACGGGAATATGACATGATCCGTATTTCGCGGGATTCTGAAGATCTGAAGACTGGCAGTATTTAAATACTTTATCCTTGAGTATTTAAATACTTCTTTGTTCAACGGAACTTGACTTGTGTTCTTTCTTGTCCTTTTGTGAACTGTATGGAAGATGACTGTATTTAGGGTGTCGATACAGTTTCCATACTTGGTCTTTTACAAGTCTTCTTGATGTACTGACGATCTTTACTTATGCTGATTCGAGGCAGGTCTTCGATACAGGATAAAGCCTTAAAGCCTCGATACAGTTTCCTTTACTGTATTTGGCATATATGTCAAAACCTTCTTTATGACATTCGATACAGGGATTCGAGTATCCCGGCTGTTTCGATACAGGGTGTTTGTTTTTCCCAACAATTTCCCCCTTTTTGACAATTTGCCAAGACTAACTTACTTAACTCTTCGAGTCTTCTTGATGATGCCAAAACCTTCTTCATGAAGCATTCTTCTTTGATGACTTCTGGCAGATTTCTTGGTCTTTTGTCAATAGGTCTGACTTAGTGACTTAGTCTACAATAATGAACTGCTCGCAGGCACGTTCGATACAGTTTGAGATTTATTACAACTTAAGCCTATGATTTGGCGCGCAGGCACAATCTTACAATGTATTCTAAGTTTACAACTGAAATTTTGAACTGTTCGTAGACTAGTTCGTACAGCTTATTTTTCAATCAAGTTTATCTAACTTGAGATTCCTATCAAACAATTTAAGTAATCATACATTAACACAGTAGATTACGAGTTGTAATCTTTCAAGACAAACAAACTATTTTATTGATATTCAAAATAATTGAGTACAAAGTTTGCTGTTTCGAATAGAAATTACAAAAGCAAAAATAATATACATAAATTTCAGCTCTTTATCTATAATCCGCATGCCTCCATGGTCTTTTTCCTTGTTCGTTCTCGGTGCCACGCCACCAGTTTTGAAGAGAATAATTGCCTCGATCCTGGTATATCGCTCTTCCTTCATATGAACGATCAAAGGCAAGTATCCAATCTTCTGGATGGGTGACCCGATCTCCTCTTCTATGTTTTGATTTCATTTCGATTTGGAGAGGGAGTTTACCTTCTTCTAGCATCTTTGAAAATTTATCTGCGCTTAGCTAACGTTTTAGAATTTTTGAAGATGGCGGATTCCCTGATGAGTCTGACAAAATATCTCATCAGTTCATTCTTCCTCCAGTGCTTCACTTCGTCGACAGTTGGGTTGCGGTTGGTCGGCAGACGTATTTCCGAAGGTCTTTGAATAAGAGTTTGCCAAGGGACATTTGGGTCATGGAATTCCGGTCTGGAGCCTGAAATTTTAAAGCTTTGGGATTGAGGTGCTAGCTTGTTCAATTCGGCAGTAATCTATTGCGAGCGACCTCAAATTCCCTTTCTTGTTGCATCCTTATTCTCCTTGCAGCTTCTCGTGCCTCTTCCCCCTTTTTGGCTTCATCAAGACTTTGCAGGATTTCAAGAGCAGCGTCCTGTTTGGTCTCGATGCTGGTTATTCTTTCAACAAGGGAGGAAAGAGTCTGCGACATTTCTTGAATGCATTTGTCGTGAGCACGCAGTTGAGAGCTGTTCTCAATCATTGCACAGGCGGTCTTGGCTTCAGCAATCCTTGTCTTTGTAGCTTCCTCCTTCAGCAGTTGCTCCTGTTTATCTTCCATGATCTTCAAGGCTTGCTTGAAAACTTCTGGCAAAAGAATGAATGCGTCGACAACTCGAGATACTTCGTGTTGAAGAGTGGTCATTTCTTCGACGGCAGAGGTGTGCATCCAATTCAGTGCCTTTTCAACGGAAGATAGAGCGTTTACTGCATCTTGGATAAATACAGTCTGAAGGCCAAGAGCTCGCAGGCGCTCTTTACGTGCAGCAGAGATAGGAGAATCTGGTTCGGCGAAGTCTGCAGTGCCGTTCAACCTTCTTACATTCACGGATGGACGTGAAGTAAGTTGGACATCCTCAGGTTCGTTACCGTCCTCGGATTCCAAGGTTGCAGGGGTGGGAGCCGCTTCCTGTGGTTCGGCGACAGTTGGTTCAGAAGCGTCCTGTGGCGAAGGTTCTTCGGCAGATATGGATGCAGGAGGGACTGAATCCTCCTGTTGGCTTGCAGGAATAGCTTCTTTGGTCGCAGCAGGCTCGGGTGCCTGTTCCAAAATTTCTTGAACTTCCTCAACTGGAGGGACTGATTCCTCTTGGTCGGGAATGTTCTCCGGCTGTGGCGAAGGGGGATTGGCTTGGGTAGATGGCCCTTCGTCTTTTCTGGGTGTAGAGGCGTCTCGGGCTTCAGACTCTTCACGGCTCATTCTCAGACCTGCTTGAAGAGCATCGTCGTCGTCGTCTGAGTCATGATCGTCGTCATCTTTTGGATTAATGGGAGAGTCCTCTGACTTCTTCTTTCCTTTTCTTATGGCGTCAGATTTGTGCAGCAGGTGGCTTTCAATTAGATCCTTGCAAGAAGCGTTGTCCCATCGAAGCAGGGCCTCAATTTCAGTTGAGTCTGTTACTTCGGAGACGAATCGCTCTTCGTGGCTCCATTCGCTCCAGTTATGCAGGTGTGTAAATGCGGAGCTAGCACGTAGCCTTTCCATTGCGAGAAATCTTTCGTACGCGTGTTCAATTTGACCGAAAGAAGTGTTTGATTTATGATCGAGTCGGGGAGGACTTGAATAACGTCTGGAGGCTGTTTGAGGATTCAGTGCAGTATGGGATCTGTACGGAAGATGTACTCCTTGCGAGGATGGTGCCGAAGGAAATTGGATCTGTGCGGGTGTGGGATCCGCGAGAGGAGAAGTAGCTTTTGGCTCGAATGGGCGGCCGACTTGCTAAAGTCTTGAGCGTTGGCGAGATGTCTCTATATCCGTCGTAGCCGCCAAAGGCTCGGGATCTCTGTCGATGCGGTAGGAGACACCTCTTCCACGGGGTTAGGCCACAGGGTTCTTCATCGATGGAGTTGCGCCACGGGCGAGACATCCTCGGAGTGCTTGGCTTTGATTTTTGAGAGCCTCCTGAGTCTCTTCTTGGACTTCTCACCAGTAGAGTGTTTCTTGCTGTGAGAACGCTTTCGCTTCTTCTTTGAAGATTCCATTTCTGGGACCTTCACGGTTTCATCTCTTGGGTTGGCAGAAATAGGCATGTGCCTGGTTCTCGGGTGATTGGCATGCATGGTGCTCTGGTTATACGCAGTGGGTTTGACACCTCCTAAGTATATCCTCGAGCTATTTTTCTTGGCATCGGCGGATTGCGTCAGTCCGCACTTCGTCAGAATGTAGTTCAGCATTAAACCAAAGGATTTCTTTTGGGTGGCAGGTTTGCACACCTCTTCTTGAAGACGTTTCAGAATGATTTGGCACCAATTGACCTTTTCACAGGTCAAAATAGCTACCATCATTCTGAACCTTAAGTTCATGCACATCTCGAACGCACCGGTTCGGTTTTCAATGATCCTGGAACAAAAATCATGAAGATAAACGAAATGAAGAAGAAAATTTTTCTTGTCACAAGTGGTTGTCACCATATCAACCACTTTGCACCCTGTAAATAGTCTATAAAACTTGGTAATAAGCTCTTGAGACCCGAACGTCTCAAGTTGGTCCATGGTCAGGCCGTCGGCGGGCAGCCTGTAGATTTTCTGGAGTAAATCGCGATTGATGCAGATTTCCACTCCTTGGACTGTTGCAGTGATGTCAGCAACATGTACTCCCTGGGCTAGTGACAGAAAACGGACGGCGGCGTTGAGGTAGAATTCCTCAACCAGATGGGCGTCGTATTTGTCGGCGGTTTTGCTCCCGAAGCGATAGAGACCTTGTTGTTCAAGACGAGTAATGATATACTCCATCGGTTCTGAGTCGTTAGTTTCCGAGAGAATGCGCTCGATGATGACAGGTTTGGAGAAGATCCGGCCATCAATGATGTTGGAGGTTTTCTTCAGAACAGGGGAAGAAGATTGACTAGCCATTGATGTTTTCTTAAAACGAAGGTGGAAGAAAGCGATCGAAGTCGTGATGAATATGCGAGAAAATATGTAGTTGTTTTGCTTGAGAACTCTTGTAATTGCGAGAAAGCGTAAAGAGTCTCCATGGCGAATCTGATCCTTTTATACTTGGGCGCGAAATAGGGTTTTGCGAGTACGAATGGTCGATTTTAAGGGATGGGAACCGGTTTTGAAATCAACGGTCAAGATGGATTGAGTGTAAGCTGTACGCTAATCCATTAAAAGGTTTTAAAATACGTGGTCCCACTTCGACATAGGTTGATACCCTAAATGCCTAAAATGGCGGTTTAAAAATAATAAACAATTTAAAAACATCGCGGCTTTTGAGATTGATTGTCGGATGTCGTGTAAGGCATTTAATGAACATGACGTTTGACATAAAAACAGGGCACGTGGACAAAAATTATTTTAAAAAGGAAATAATATTATATTATATACTGAATTGAAATCCTATAACATGTGCTGTTCTCTGCGTCGATACAGCGTTCCCCCTTAAAAAGGTACTAATAGGTTTCAAATTCCATACAGCAATATTTGGATTAATGCTGTATTCATGGGTCCTGATATTCCCCCTTAATTATTGCACACATCATTTGTAGGATTTATATGCCTTCGTTCGCTCTGATCTTGTATTGATGATTACAGTGTACGAGATAATTAATGTTGAATCTTTGTATTCACGGGTCTTCTGACATTCCCCTCAATTGTTGAGTAAAAACAGTAAATTTACTTACAGGGAGTCTGGATGTAGTATTCCTAATTCTGTTCTAAGCATGTTGAATCTTGCTGTGTCGAGAGGCTTGGTGAAAATGTCGGCCGGTTTGGATGTGCGTATGAACTTTTTCGGCGAACATCCTTGTTCTCGACATGATTCTGATAAAATGATGCTTCATGTTGATATGCTTAGTGCGCGAGTGCGAGCGAGGATTGTGCGTGATTGCAATTGCACTCGTGCTATCACACATGATTGGAGTCTCTCTAGCATCGATTCCATAATCGGCGGTTGTTCTTTGCATCCAAAGGATCTGCATACGGCGACTACATGACATAGTACTACGATTCGGCCGTGGAAGAGAGTTAGCCAATTGCTTCTTCTTGAACCAAGAAACGAGTCTAGGTCAGAAAATGACAAGTTCCACTTGTACTCTTCCTATCTAGCTTGCGACCTCCGAGATCCGAGTTCTTGTATCCAACTAAATCGAATCCGCCTTCCTTAGGATACCACGATCCTGCATCATTGTTCCTTTAATGTATTTGAGGATTCGTTTAGTTTGTATTGAAGTGTGATTCCTTAGATGCAACTTGGTATCTCGCACACACTCCAATGACAAGCGGATATCGGGCACGCTAGCCGTTAGGTACGGAGTGAACCAATGATCTTCTGTAGAGTGATTGGTCAAACGGCTTTCGGCTTCATCGGCACTAATTTGCACGGAAGTGCTCATGGGGAGTTGGCGAGGATTTGGAAGTGTTCATTCCAAATTTGTTGAGAAGCTCCTTCTTTGTATTTCTCTGGTTGATGAATATACCTGTAGGCAACTGCTTTACCTGCAAACCTAGGAAATAACTAAGTTCCCCCATCATACTCATTTCAAATTTGCTTTGCATGAGATGTGAGAACCTTTGACATAGAGCAAGGTTAGTTGAACCAAAAATAATATCATCGACATAGATTTGTACCATTAGAAGGTCATCACCTTCCTGTATCTTGAACAAGGTTTTGTCGACAGCACCTTTCTCAAATCCGTTGTTGGTTAGATACTGGGATAGGGTTTCGTACCAGGCTCTAGGGGCTTGTTTAAGTCCGTACAGCGCTTTCCTTAGCCTGTAAACTAGATTGATACCGTCTGTGTTGGCAAACCCTGGTGGTTGTTCAACATAAACTTCTTCTGCAAGTTCTCCATTCAGGAAAGCACTCTTGACGTCCATTTGGTATACGATAAAACTCTTATGGGCGGCAAAGGCTAAAAATATCCTAATGGCTTCTAGTCTCGCTACAGGGGCGAAGGTTTCATCATAGTCGATTCCTTCTTCCTGACAATAGCCTTGTGCTACTAGTCTGGATTTGTTCCTTATGATAAGTCCATTTCGATCCTTTTTGTTTCGAAATACCCATTTGGTTCCTATAACCGATTGGTGTGTCTGCAGGTACAAGATACCATACATTGTTTCTTTGAAGCTGTTAAGCTCTTCTTCCATAGATGTTATCCAATGAGAGTTGTTAAGAGCGTCTATGGTGAAAGCAGTTCGGATGGGCTAAGAATACGGCGATAGTGCACATATTGAGTCTCCTAAGTTCGGATTGAGATTTCCATTCGAAATTGTGAGACTTGACATTAGATTCTTCTTGTGCACAAAGTACATTTTCTTGTGTACTCTGTATTCTCCTACAGTAGAAACACTGCATTAATGTTTCCAATGATCGGCTCTTGCGGGTGATCTCTCAACCATCTTCGGTCGGGTTCTAGTTCGGGATCCGTCTTGTATCGAAAGTTTACGTAGGTACGGCTTGACATGCAGCGTCAGCTTCATCCACATCAATTCTTACAGTTGCGAGGTTGATTTCTAAATCAACTACAGGTTCTATGGGTGTAGGTGGATCCAAGATAGATAGATGGTGAATGTCCTGAGTGATATCATCTACTCCTGTAGGGTCATGGTGTGGTTCGTCGAACACTATATGAACTGATTCCTCGATCGTCAGCCTCCTTTTATTAAAGATTCCGAAATCTTTGCTGACGGAGGAGTATCCTACGAATATTCCTTCATCTGATTTTTCATCAAAGGTTCTAAGTTGGTCCTTCCCATTGTTCAATACATAACACCTACATCCAAAAATGTGAAAATACGAAACTAATGGAGTTTTGTTATTCCATACCTCATAAGCTGTTTTGTTGTGGTGCTTGTTGACGATACAGCGGTTTTGAGTGTAGCCATTGTATTGGTTGCTTCACCCTTAAACGCTGTGGCAAATTGCTTGCGGCAATCATTGTCCTTGTTGCTTCTTTCAACGTCCTATTCTTTCGCTCGGAAACACCATTTTGTTGAGGTGTACGGGCGGTGAGTACTCGTCTTTGTATTCCATTCTCCGAACAGTATTGCTCTATAAAGCGGTTAGTAAATTCGGTACCTCTGCCGGAGCAGATGCACACGATACTCGATGCTTTTTCATTTGCAACTTTCTCGGGAGCTCGGGCAGCCTTGATGTTGTTTCCTTCTTCTTGCTAAGAAAGATCGTCAAGCATACGGAATAATCATCAACAACAACCATGCAATATTTCTTACCTCCCAAACTTCTGGGTCTACGGGACCGTAGAGATCCATGTGTAGCATTTCCAACACTCTTTGGGTTGAAAGGTAGGATTTGCTTTTCGGGGTTGACTTGATTTGCTTGCCTTTACGGCATG
The DNA here is from genome assembly GCA_033398695.1 of Orobanche coerulescens. Taxonomy (NCBI): domain Eukaryota; kingdom Viridiplantae; phylum Streptophyta; class Magnoliopsida; order Lamiales; family Orobanchaceae; genus Orobanche; species Orobanche coerulescens. The sequence goes on along the minus strand of CM065816.1, from coordinate 109,215,320 downwards.
GTCATGACATTTGTCCTTCTTGAATGACACATCTGGCAAACCTCTAACCATACCCTGTCTTGAAAGCTTGTTGATCGTCTTGAAGTTGACGTGAGACATCCTCTTGTGCCATAGCCAGCTAAGATCTGCAGTGCCTTTGGCAACAAAACATGGAATTGAGAAGCTCATAGGCTTCCAGTCAGCAATGTACATATTACCTGATCTGCTTCCTGTAAGCACAACTTATTTGGTTTGGGTGTTCTTGACTCTACAGCGATCTATATAGAACTTCACCGAGAATTGTTTATCACAGAACTGGCTAATACTAAGTAGATTATACTGTAAGTCTTCAACATATGCAACATCGGTGACCTTGAATTTCCCGACAAGTAGGTTTCCTTTCCCTCTTGTTCTTCCTTTAGACTTATCACCGAAGCGAACTTTCGGACCACGACCTTCTACAAAATCAGATAGCTTGCTCCTATCTCCGGTCATGTGACGAGAGCATCCACTATCGAAGTACCAGGTATCCTCCTCTAGAATGTCCTGTAACAAAGAAATTAGGTAGATTTAGGTCCCCTTTGATTTTTGGGTCCATATATGTTAGTTCCTTTAGGTACCCAGTTTTCTGACAATTGGTTTACTATAGGATGTACTCGGTGCAGGTATTGCGATATCTACGGGGGCATATCGTAGTTGTTATAATCATGATAATTACTATGCATGTAAAATTCGGGGTTATTATTATTATTCGATCTGAGTGCCGTCTAGGAGGTGGAGCCATTTTCCTAGGCCTAACGACTTGTCTTACGGGTCTCCGGTTGGATTCCCAATGTTGTTGTTGATCTTGAGCGCATCTGCTTTGTCTTGAGGGATAACAGGGCTCCTGTATCGATACCTAGGTGCGCTGTCTTGAGTGTCTTGATGTGCGGGCCTTTGGTGGTTGGATACCGTCTTCTTCGAATGACTGCGGCTTTGATGATATGCACGTGGAGCATCTTGGGTACGCCTTCCGAGTGGTTGTTGGTTCCACTGTCTCGAATAGTAGAGTTGAGGCGGAATTACGGCCTTCGGTTTTCTCGGTACAAAGAGTTCCTTTATGGGACTAGGAGTATCTTAGGTCTGGAATGTGTTCCACACTCTTGACGAACACAGTACTAGTTTTACCTTTATTCGAACATGAGATGTATCCTAAGCCACTTTTATCATGAGCGTGTTGCCCAGTGCTCAGAATTTCTTCCATTCTTTTGGACGATTTTTCAAAAGACTTCAGAATGGTTTCAAGTTCAGTTTCTCGCTTCTCGAGAGTTGTAATTTTGGTTTGTAGTAGAACCAAATCATTTGTCTTGCTCTCATTATGGGTTTTAACCGCATTTAGTTCATGAGCAAGTTGATGAGTGCTCTCCATGAGTTTTTCAAAATCGCCCTTGCTTGGTTCACAATCAAGAGACATATTTTCGTAGTTTATTTTCGACAAGTCATTTTCATCTTTCAGCTCTAGATTTGTTAATTGAAGTGTATATTCTCGATTTTAGAGTCTCATGGGCCTTTTGAATGTTTTTGAATTCATTCATCATATTTTGAAAGTATGAGATGCATTAGATGGAATAGGCGAGGTTGAACTTACCTCATCGTGTTGTCTTCACCTTACGGAACATCTTTGGCCATAAAGCACATGTATGCTTTATCATCGAACTCATCGTCGGATGAATCACTTTCGATGACCACTGAAGACATTCTGATTTGGATGGTGTGGGGAGGCTTCGATTCTCGATCGGGGCCTTGAGCTTGTCTTTCCAAGCACGTCTTCTTTCATCTCTCTCTTGTTGCTCGGCCTCGGGCAATCTTTGGACTTTGGGATGAGGACATTTGTTTGCATAATGGCACGGTTTCCTATGATTATAACACGAGTTAGCAACACCGAGATGATGTTTCGGTACTTACCTTGTTGTGAGTTTGGGCACAGGGAGTCTTTCCAGTTTGTTTGATGAACTTTTTGAATTTATGCATTAGAAGCGCCATTTCATCTTGTGACGAGGATGTAAATGCGTCCTTGTCGGTGTTCTTGTGGCCGGGCTTCGGAGCTAGGCATCTTTGTGTCGTCGGTTCGTCTGAGGCGAGGCTGTGACCTTTGAAGGAGATTCTTGACTTTCTCTCTTGTCAATGTCATACTCAAAAGCTTTAAGGTCGGAGAAGAGATCAAAAGTGGATATTTCATTAAGATTACGGGATACACGCATATTTGTGGTCTTAATGTCCCATCAGTGGGAGAGATCTGAAAATTTTTAAGTTCTTCTCCTTTTGGGTGTAAATCTTGCCCAACGCTTCAAGTTCACCAACAATACCGGTAAATCGAGGTCAAGTTCCTCAAGTGTTTAGTTGGTTTCATTTCAAAAGATTCAAATTCTTGAGTAAGTTTTGAAATCTTGTTTTCTTTTGAGCTCGGTTCCCTCACAAATTAACTTGAGTTTATCCCGATTTCTTTGGGCATTTTGCGGCTCTTTACCTTTGAACGTGCCTTTGTCAAGAGTGACAAATAACGCGTTCTTAGCCACGTTGTCGAGATTGGCTCGCTTCCTTTCATCGGTTGTCCATTGCTCGCGTTCCTTCTCGAGCATTTCGGCATGGGCTTGGCCCTCAATCCTTGCTTTGGATTGACCTTCATGATCTTGATCGGACCATCTGTATAACAAAAATCATCTCTTCGTGCATTCTTTGCAAGATGAGCTTCCATTCTAATTCTCGATCGTCAAATTCGTTAATAGAGAACATAGGGACTTTGTTAATCATAGAAGTATCCATCGATAATATAGGAATGAAAGAGACTGTTTTGAAAATAAGTGATTTGAATCTGATTCGGTTAAAAAGAAATACGACTGATTCTTTTTAGAATCAACCGCTCCGATACCACTTGTTGGCCACTTAAGTATACTGGATACAGTTTGGAAAAATAGTTTAAACAACAAACTGTACGGAATCAAAATCTGAGTGCATAGCGGAAGTCTTGGATACAGTTAGTTGCCGTGGATACAGCAACGAAGTATTTGGTGTATACTTAATATATCACAGTAATTTAAAACAGTAAAGGCTAAAGGTAAATGACATAGTAATTTAAGTGGTTCGAGGTAAACCCCTCTACGTCCACTGGTCCTCCACACAGGAGTAAAAAGTTTATTATAATTACTGCGTACACAACTACGTAATTATAAACAAACCTATCCTTGTATCGTTCACACAGATTGATACAAAGAATGTCACTTTCAACCGTTCACACAGATTGGTTAAAGCTTCCTTCTTGACTAGCTTCTTCACACACAATTCCAAAGCTTCGTCCTTATTCGTCCCACACAGGTCAGAATAACTTGTTGAGTTCACACAGAGCTCGGTTTTTACACAGAGGTAAAAGGGTAGGTAACCGAGTAAAACGCAGTTTTGAAGTTCTTGGTGATGATGGTTGTTCTTGATGTTGAGCCTTTGTATATCTCTTTCGTTCTAACTTGCGGTATGCTTTGGAGATATGTTTGCTCGGATGATCACTTTGATAGCTTTGAGAGTTAGGTTACTTGGGTTGATCTTCAATGTCTTCAAGGATATATATAGTCTCACGAAGAAAGTATCCGTTGAGATGTATCCGTTTGAATAAGATGTCCTTCAACGGGAATATGACATGATCCGTATTTCGCGGGATTACGAAGATCGAAGGTGGCGGTATTTAAATACTTTATCCTTGAGTATTTAAATACTTCTTTGTTCAACGGAACTTGACTTGTGTTCTTTCTTGTCCTTTTGTGAGGCTTGTATGGAAGATGGCGTATTTAGGGTGTCGAGACGGTTTCCATACTTGGTCTTTTACAAGTCTTCTTCTTTGTCTTGACGATCTTTACTTATCTTTGATTCGAGCGGGTCTTCGATACAGGATAAAGCCTTAAAGCCTCGATACAGTTTCCTTTACTGTATTTGGCATATATGTCAAAACCTTCTTTATGACATTCGATACAGGGATTCGAGTATCCCGGCTGTTTCGATACAGGGTGTTTGTTTTTCCCAACAGGTCGTATTCTTATTTTGTATTCTCATTGGTATGTAGTTATTAATGTGATGTGACAATTATCATTGTTGGATATTATGGCTGACCCCGTCGTGGGCTTTCTTTTTAGATTCTTTGGATATCGAGCTTGTAGCGGTCGTGGAGAGATGAGCTTCCTGGAGGATACTGGCTAGGGCATGTTTTTGTATTGAGTTTCCTGATCAGTTGTTGCATTCTGCTGCTAGAGTACTTTTAACTATTGTCTTTTCCGCCGCGTGAGTAATTTGAAATGACCTTTCGTTTCTGGTAACTTGAGTTTCTTTGGAAATCATTTTCTGAACTATTGAGTTTCGGCCGTTTGGCCTCGCCCTTTTTAAAACGAGATTTTACGACGGTTTTGCTAAACAGTTTTATATAGTCTTCTAATGTTTTAAAGATAGTACCGTCGTTAGCCTCTTGGGCATTTGTAAATGTTTGTGAAAATTTCTTTTAGCCTTGTGGGTTCCATCTCGTGGCCCATGACGCTGTAATATTTCCGGTTAAATCTGGGGGTGTTACAGAATATGGTATCGGAGACAGGTTGAGAAAACCTAGGCAATCGGGTCGAGTTGGGTCGTGTTTTTTTTGTCGCGTCATTCGAGTTTTCGATTGACAAATATTAGAGCCGTGAGTTTTTGTTGTTCACTCAGGCTTCTGTGTTATGGGATTTGCCAGTATAGTACTGGGCTTGTTATAAACTTTTACAAATGGTACTAACGTATTTCTTCGGATAGAAATGTGTCGTGTTCTCGAGTTGAATTGATTTTTGCAAAATGCGTGTTTTGAAAATATCTGTGTCGAGTATTTTCTTGAGTCGAGACATGTGCCAGTATCACGGGGAATCGTCGGCTTCACGATCTGTAAGTATTTGGATTTTTGAATTTCGTTGTGATTTATTGCCGTTCTAAGTTTATATGTTTTGAGATTCGGCAGATATTATGCGTTACAGTATAAAGTGACAAAGTTGGGACAAGATTGATGATCTTGAGGAGTTATGATTTTGAGAATCAGTATGTTGGTTAGATTTTGGAACGGAATTGTGTATTCGGGAGAAGGACTATGGATTGTTGAGAAGAACATGTAGTCATGTTAGTTCATTTTGTGATATATGAACTGCTTTTGAGCATTTGAAAATGATACTTTTCAAAATGAATGTTTCACGAATGTTTTACGGAAAATGATTTTTGGGCCGAGACCCAATCGATTTTGAAATGGTTTATAACTCAGGACTTGGGGTCCGAAAAGAGTTTTCTACTTTTTAAACTTCTTGTAATGTGGAATGAGATACGGGCTGAGACCCTAATGTTTCAAAAGACTTTCCTGTTTTCTAAAACTCCCGAGATTTGTAAAATACTTTACCAATCGTTTATCTATTTTATTTCCGCCTTTCGGAGTTTTGGTTTACCTATTCAAATGAAACCTCTCGGGAAGTCTTTCGCTGTGTTTGATTTGTTGATTATTCTATGTTTTGCCATAACAGATTTGAAGTAATCCAGGATGGGTTAATGATTGACGTTGCGAGTCATATGTGAAAAAGGGTTTTTTGGTCGGAATTTATATATTGATATTTTGGAACTCTATCGTGTGTTTTTCCACTGGAATATCAGTGGATATTGGTGACAAGCCGAACTGGTATACAGGAGTATGGACGTAGTCGAGCATTTGCATAGTTTTCATTTTGAAACTTCAAAATCGTGTGGATTCGAAGGAAACTGTTATCGAATACTTGGCACCAGCGTGCCGATTTAATTTTTAAAATTGATTTCGTGGTCTTACGAAAATTTATGTTTTGAGTTTTGAAATTTTTGAAAGAACTTTCGGAAATTTGTCTTTTGACGAGACTATATGATTTCAAACTGGTTTTGAAAATATGATCGATATAAATACGCATTGAGTGCATAATGCATATCATGGTGAAGTTCTGAGTGTGACTCACGAACTGGATAAGACATCAATACGGTTTGAGGAAAAGATATTCGAACTTCAGTATAGTAGTTTGGTTATCCAGGGATGATCGGTTGAATTATCGGATAAGAGAATTATATGCTGCGTATTGTAGATTCGGGTACAGAATATGATTTTGGAACTTAGGATTTTATGAAACTGAAGAATATGTGCTATGTGATTCCATGGGTATGGTAGTAGCGCGATTTTATCATAGGTGATTTTTGAATGATTTCTTTGTAAGTGTAGGTTTGGGGATGGTGACCCCATGCTGGTTGTTTTGGATAGTGAGTGGTCGTTCCCACTCCGTGTATGGTTGAATATGTTCGTCGGTTTGTGATTGGTTGTTCATATACCGAGGAGTATGTTCACCAGTCGGGTATGTTTATCGAGATCCACTGTATGTGACTGGTTTGTCGTTTTGAGAATGTTATTCTTTCGTATATCTATTTCTGTGGTTCTGTGTTGACCATGTTGGAGCTTACCATGTGAAGGTATTCTCGATAATCGTTGATCGTTCGTTGGTCATATTAGAGTTTATCATGATGATATTCTCAGTTAATTTATTGATTGACCATTGTTGGTGATCATCTGAGCATTCGGATTTTGTGCCGATGTTTTGGGATCTGTGTTGTTGTTTCACAGATGTATTGTGCATTATTGATTTGTATCAGGATTTGGACTTGATTGTGCGATCATGTAGACAGGTTTTGACACGGATATATTATTTCATCCGAAGATGATATATTTTGTTGAGACTCATGGAATTGTGATTGATAGTATCTCAGGAGATCGTCGACTTTGCGCATTTGTTAGTGTGCTGTATTGGTTATTCAGTAATAATGACGATCGATCGTTGTCGTGATGGTTTCGAAATATTTTGGTTGAATGATTTGTTTGTTTTTCTATAACGGCTTGCAAGTTTCGAGGACGAAACTTATTTTAAGTGGTGTAGTATGTAATATCCTGAATTTCTATTACTATTGCTTAATGTTATTTTATCCGAGTTTTGTTGTACAACGTGGAATCTGTACAATATGGATAAAGTAATTGCAGAACTGAGACATCTGTATTGGTATAATTGTCGTACTTGGTCGACAAAGGATATGGTGCGTCATGTATACGTATCTAGTATGTTGAGACGACGAGCAAGATCAGTGTAAATGGCTAAGTGTAGCATTATTAACGCACGCTAATAATCATGTATAGCGCACGCTATCGTACTGGTTTAGCGCACGCTAAAGGTAAAAGGCAGCGCACGCTAGTGCAGAACAGATCAGAAGGAATCTATGTGTGGACCAGGTCACTTTCGGTGCATGTTCTGATTAGTCAACTGATGTTTGTCGTAAAGGATTAGCGCACGCTAATGCCTGTTGTTAGCGCACGCTAATATCAGTCGGTCAACAGGGAATCTTGGCTTTATTGGTTGCTTTCGGCATGTGGGGTCACGAGCCTATTCGGGGTAGGTGCAGACTGTAGCAAGTCATCTACAATTAGCGCACGCTAAGATACAAGATTTTGCGTGCGCTAGACAGTGTAGTTTACGTACGTTATTGCATGGGCATTACGTACGTAAGTTGATGTGCGGAGCAAGTCAGTAGCCTATGGACCGGGATAGCGCACGCTAACGAAAGAGAGTTAGCGCACGCTAAGCATGTAACGTACGTTAAATGAGGACGTTAGCGTACGTTAATAATATACAGTATATATACGTGTAGTTGGGTATTATCCTTCATTCCGTTCATTCCTTCCTTGCAACCGAGAGAGAGTTTTTAGAGAGAAGTTTGAGGTTCCAAACATTGAGAGATGATGATCTTTAACAAAGATTAAGCTGAGGAACATGGATTAAAGTCTTGTTCTTGAAATTATTGATGATTCTTGGAATGAAGTTGATTGTTCTCCTTCATGGTTCGTCTATACAATGTAATAGTTCTTCACTTTTGGATTTCATTTTGGATTGAAGATTTACGTTCTTGAGTTGATGAATATCATATAAACAAGTTAATAAGTATGATTATGAGATGGATTACCAGTTTATGATGATGTTGTTATTGGAATATGGATATTGATGTGATTCGTATGGTTTGAATCGTGTTATCCATATTCTTGAGATAAGTTGGTTAAATCTTCTCCTCAGTTTCGAATGTTGATGTTATTGTTGATAATTACTCCCTGTAATGATAGATAATGGAAGTATTGTTACGTTCTTAAGGTTTCATGATGTTGATATTGAGGAAGATGATATATGGATATAGGACTTGGATTATAAGTTGAATGATTGTTTATATGTTAAAGGATGTCGAATTTAGCTGTTTTGATAGCTTTGAACATGGTTTAGAATCACTTAGTGTTCTTGATAATTGCCATATGCTGATTCGGTATCTGAAAAACATGCATCTGTATAGCAGTAGCGCACGGTAAGCTTACGGGCTAGCGCACGCTAACGGGAGCTACTTACCGCACGCTATGTTATGCGTTTAATGTGCGCTAAGTAGGCAGACAGTGCAGTATTTTCATGTTGTGGTTGTGAATTTGTACTGGTTTGAGTTGGATTGTTCAGACTTATGTTTAACCGAGATGTCGTAGAATCGTTGGGTTTGTGGATTGGTTATGTCGGTTATTGATTGTTACCGGATTGTTGTTTATTGATTATTGCCATAGGTTGTGGTAAGTGATCGGTGATTAGAACCATGCTTTGCGGTCGTATTCGAGAATGTTCGTAGATTGCATTGATCAAGGTCGAGGGACTTGTAGATGACGACAATGGATTTGGTAACGACTTCATCGGTATCGAGGCAAGTTATTACTTGCTCAGTTATAATGTTTAATCAATGGTTTCAGTTTCATTTCGTTTCATGCATATAGCAATGATTATTACTGCAAATTCTGGAGATTTGAATTATGTGTTGTCTTTCCGATTCAAGGAGTTAAATCATAATGTATATGCTTTATCTCGGTTATTGGCATATTCGGGTATGAAGGTTACGTTTCTAGAAAGATGGGAATATGAGTATCTATAGTCCATGTTACGTTTGGGTCGCCGAGCATTGAGGATAATCACTGGTGATGATTTGACATCGAGATTTCTCCTGAAGGACTCGTGACAAGTATCTTAGTTTGATTCGGTTTAGCATTGTTGTTGTTGATAAGGCAGGTTGTCATTCATGTTGCTGAATATGAAGTCGTCCTAATTGTGTCATCATAGTGTCGTTCATGTTTTGATTCATATGTTGTTCATGTTGATGAACATATTGAGTTGCATATGTGTAAGCATAATTGCATTGTTTATATTGTAAATGATCCGATGGGGTCATGAGGATCTATGCTGAGGGCACTGGATCGGATGTCCACTATGCGTTGGTCCGACGGGATCATCATGGGGATCTATGATGAGTGCGCTGGATCGTTGGACATGTTTTCCACCATGCGTTGGTCCGACGGGATCATCATGGGGATCTATGCTGAGGGCGCTAGATCGTTGGATTACCCGCTATTGTGTTGATGGAATCATGTGGATTCACATCATTGATTTTATCATGTGTTGTTTTGTGTATATGTATATTGTTGGTTATCCACCTCATGTTGATCTAGTAGGATCATCTTGGGATCTATGCTGAGGGCGCCGGATCATGGGATTTCCATTAAGTATACACTGTCGTTATTGTTTTGAGCATATTGACGTTGTCATATGAGTGCATTGTAGGTCTTGTGTTAGGACCGTGTCCGTATGTTTTTGATCTGATCTTAGATTAGACTGACGTGATTTCGTCGTGACAGTTCATATCTTGAGCTATGTTCTGTATTTCCTTTGGTATTCGTCTTTTGATGGACAATCGGTTATCGTCTTGGGATTTGATGATGTTATCCGATGGATCGTATTGGTCAGAACTGGTATATTTCCGTATCGTGAGTTGGTTATGATAGTTTGAGAATCTTGAGTATTGTTTGAGGTACAATACAGATATTATGTTTAGGTTTATTGGTTAATCGAGTACGAGATCTGATGAGAATTATTTGAGTAAGTAAAGTTACTACGATAAGATTACATTGGTCGTATTCTTATTTTGTATTCTCATTGGTATGTAGTTATTAATGTGATGTGACAATTATCATTGTTGGATATTATGGCTGACCCCGTCGTGGGCTTTCTTTTTAGGTTCTTTGGATATCGAGCTTGTAGCGGTCGTGGAGAGATGAGCTTCCTGGAGGATACTGGCTAGGGCATGTTTTTGTATTGAGTTTCCTGATCAGTTGTTGCATTCTGCTGCTAGAGTAATTTTAACTATTGTCTTTTCCGCCGCGTGAGTATTTTGAAATGACCTTTCGTTTCTGGTAACTTGAGTTTCTTTGGAAATCATTTTCTGAACTATTGAGTTTCGGCCGTTTGGCCTCGCCCTTTTTAAAACGAGATTTTACGACGGTTTTGCTAAACAGATTTTATATAGTCTTCTAATGTTTTAAAGATAGTACCGTCGTTAGCCTCTTGGGCATTTGTAAATGTTTGTGAAAATTTCTTTTAGCCTTGTGGGTTCCATCTCGTGGCACACGGCGCTGTAATATTTCCGGTTAAATCTGGGGGTGTTACAGAATACTGGTGTTATGCAATGAAGAAAGAAGATGAAATTGTGGAACTTTCATCCATTCCTGTTGTGAACGAATTTCCAGATGTATTTCTTGACGAGTTACCTGGACTACCTCCATGACGGGATGTAGAATTCACCATCGAGCTGGAACCCGGAGCTACACTAATTTCTAAGGTGCCGTATCGTATGGCACTTACTGAGATGTATGAGTTGAAAAAGCAATTGGAGGAGTTACTGGACAAAGGCTATATCCAGCCAAGTGTTTCGCCCTGGGGAGCACCAGTTTTTTTTGTCCGGAAGAATGGTGGATCGCTTCGACTGTGTATTGACTATCGAGAGCTGAACAAGATGACGATTAAGAAAAAGTATCTGTTGCCATGGATTGATGATTTGTTTGACCAGTTGCAAGGAGCAACAGTATTTTCTAAAATCGACCTGAGATCAGGATATCATCAGCTGAGGATTAAGGAATCTGATGTTCCGAAAACAGCGTTCAGAACTCGCTACGGACATTATGAGTTTGTAGTGATGCGTTTGGTCTCACTAATGCACCTGCTGTATTCATGAAATTGATGAACCGAGTGTTCATCGAATATTTGGATAAATTTGTGGTTGTGTTCATTGATGACATTTTGGTGTATTCTAAGAGCCCGGAAGAGCATACACAGCATTTACGGATTGTGTTAGACCTGTTGAGAAATGAACAATTGTACGCCAAACTTTTTAAGTGTGAATTCTGGCTAAGGGAAGTAATGTTCCTCGGCCATGTGGTATCAGCTGAAGGAGCCCGAGTAGATCCTCAGAAGATCGAAGCAGTTATGGATTGGAAGCCTCCAAAGAACGTGAAAGAAGTCCGGAGTTTCTTAGGACTTGCTGGATATTATCGTCGATTCGTGGAAGGGTTTTCCAAAATTTCCCGCCCACTTACTCGACTTCTGCAGAAAACTCAAAAGTTTGAATGGAATGAAATGTGTCACAAAAGCTTTGATGAATTAAAGAGGAGATTGACGACAACACCGATTTTAACACTTCCACAGGGAACTGGAGGATTCATAGTTTACAGTGATGCTTCGAACCAAGAACTCGGATGCGTATTGATGTAGAATGATAAGGTGATCGCTTATGCGTCACGACAGCTGAAACCTTATGAAGTGAATTACCCAACGCATGATTTGGAGCTAGCAGCAGTAGTTTTTGCTTTGAAAATCTGGAGACATTACCTGTACGGGACTCACTGTCGGATCTTTACGGATCACAAGAGTCTCAAATACATCTTCAGTCAGAAAGAGTTGAGCATGCGGCAAAGGAGATGGCTGGAACTTATTAAGGATTATGACTTGGAGATTCTTTATCATCCAGGCAAAGCAAATGTAGTGGCCGATGCACTTAGCCGCAAACCTGTTTCTATTCAGATGCTGGAAACTCTGACCTCTCAGCCCAGCATTCAACGAGAGATGGTTCGAGAAGGAATTGAAGTATGGTTACAAAGAGTCCAAGGACAACTGTGTGTGATGGAAATAACTTCATCGTTGACCGAGAAAATCAAATCTAAACAAGCAAATGATCATCTGATGATTCGGTTACGTGATGAAGTGATCAAGGGAAAGGCCCCCGGATTCGTAATTCATGATGGTGGAGTTTTGAGATTTCAGAACTGACTTTGCATTCCCGATGTCGATATTCTGAAACAGAAGATTATGAAGGAAGCTCACAGCACGCCCTATTCTATCCACCCGGGAACCAGTAAGATGTATAAGGACTTGAAGCAGAACTTTTGGTGGGGCAACATGAAGAAAGATGTAGCGGATTATGTTTCAAAATACTTGACTTGTCAGCAGGTTAAGATCGAGCATCAACGACCTGCCGGAATGCTGAAGCCGCTCCCGATTCCTGAATGGAAGTGGGAGGACATATCGATGGACTTTATCACTAATACGCCGAGAACCAAGTCAAGAATGAACATGATTTGGGTGATAGTTGATCGTTTAACTAAATCAGCTCATTTTCTAGGCATTAAGGACACGTGGGGACCAGAGAGGTTGGCACGAGTATTTATTTCATAGATAGTCCGATTGCATGGTACGCCGAAGACCATTATTTCTGACCGAGACGGTCATTTTGTGTCTCATTTTTGGAAAGCAATTCATAAAGCCTTGGGAACCGAATTGAACTTCAGCACAGCTTATCACCCACAGACAGATGGACAATCCGAGAGCTATTCAAACAGTGGAAGATATGCTAAGGGCTTGTGCCCTAGATTGGTCAACTGACTGGGAAATTCATCTACCGTTGATTGAATTTACCTACAACAATAGTTGGCATGCTTCTATTAAGATGGCACCGTTTGAGGCATTATACGGGAGAAGATGCAGATCGCCCCTGTGTTGGGACGATTCATCAGACTTGATCGGAATGGAACCGGAATTGATTGATCAGACACGAGAAAAGATAGCCTTGATTCGCGAAAGGCTATTGAACGCCCAGAGTCGACAGAAATCTTATGCAGACGTACGTCGTCGTCCATTAGAGTTCAGTATTGGAGATCACGTACTTTTAAAAGTTTCTCCTACTGGGGGAATCTTTCGTTTTGGGAGAAAAGTAAAGCTGAGTCCAAGATATATCGGACCATTCGAGATCCTCGATAGAGTTGGAGAGTTGGCATACAGATTGGCATTACTGCCGTCATTGAGCCATGTTCATAATGTGTTCCACGTATCCCAGTTACGGAGATATATACTGGATCCTAGTCATGTCATTGATTTCGGCGAGATCGAAGTCGCTCAAGATGGAACGTTTGAAGAAAGACCGGTCAGGATACTCGAGAGTCGAGTTAAGCAGTTGAGGAACAAACTAATCGTTTTGGTCAAAGTTCAGTGGTCGCGCCACGGAGTGGAAGAAGCCACTTGGGAAACGGAAGATAGCATGAAGTCCAGATATCCAGAGTTATTTTCGTCTTGAGTTTCGGGACGAAACTCCTTTTTAGTAGGAGAGTATGTAATATCCGGATTTATTATTGAGTAATTCATCTGTATGTTAGCCCTGTATTATTTGGAATTGTGATCTCGATAATTGGAGTATGATATTTCTCACATTTGTATCTTTGTACATGAGTATAGCATCATGTAAATTTTCTCATGCAAACTCGTGATAACGCACGCTAAGGATGTAACTTAACATGTGTTATCGGCTAAAACTAGCGCACGCTACGATCGAAGAATTACGTGCGTTAGGAAGTCAATTAATGAGCTAGGCGGCTAGCACATGCGCCAGCCGGACATGGGTTCGGATAAGATTCCCGCGGGCGAACCTGGACAGATTTGGATTCAACGCTTGTTAGCGTGCGCTAAGGATACTGTGATAGCGTGCGCTAAATAGCATACGAACAGAAATGTTATAAAAGGGACAACACCCCATTTTACTTGGTTTACATTCTCTTCACTTGTCCTTCGTTCTTGAGAGACCAGAGAGCCTCATATCTTCCTTAAACACACATAGACCACCTCTACTCGATCATTGGAGATTGGATGTCACTTGTGATTGATCGTTGAAGTGGAGAAGCACCTTGGATTGACATTCAAACCACCGGAGTTGGATTCTACCTTTTTAACTCGATGTTTTCTTCATCTTAAGGTATGTTAATTCTATCCAGTCTTAGATTCGTGTTCTTGAGAATAAGATGATCATGCTACCAAGATATTGAGTTCTATTGATGAATTATTCAAACAAACATCATGTTTAGAAGTCGGAATGATTATGCTTATAATATCGTCGTTGAAAACATTGTAGTTGGAATCCTAGTACATCAAATGATGAGAGGAATATTCTGAGATTGATTATCCGTATTGATGATGTTACCTTAATGATCGTAGACGTAAAGTTGTTATCACTTTTGTTAAATGGACTTAGGAAAGAATCATAGAAGATTTGTATCATTTCTCATAAGTTGGAATGGTTAATTCATCTCCATGGTTAAAATCAGGATGTGATGATGATATCGGAATCTAGTGCATCGATCTTAAGAACACCGAACTTCGCATAAGAATTGTCATCCAAGATGGAATATGGTGTTGTGATAATTATGCGTATTCTTGTATCTCGAAGATGTTTGAATCCGTGAGATCATTTGTAAATAGATAAACGCGATATGTATGGAGATAACATATATTAAACACTGAGGATTTCGTAAGTTTCATCACCATTAGAACAGTCGACTGCCCAGGGAAGAACTGTCATACGTGTTTAGCGCGCGCTAAGCTTTATAGTTAACGTGCGCTATCGAGCATAAGTTAACGTACGCTACGCTTGGAACGTAACGTGCGTTATATCATCAAACGAGTCAATCGACTGATCAGTGAGGTACTGACCGTACATGGTTAGCGTACGCTAGGCTACGTATAATGGCGTGCGCTAACGGGTAGCCTTAACGTACGCTACATAGGATACGTAGCGTGCGTTAGGCAAGCGAGACAGATTACGTTTTATGAACTTACCGTAATTTGGATTGTTAGATGTTCGTATGACTTGAGATGAATTATATATTATTTCTTTTGTTAAGGTTCGAGCTTAGCAACGTGATTGATTGAAGGGGATGACCTTCGAGTGTTTTGATATTCGTGGAAGCTTTATTCTTGTCATCAAACCGAGGCAAGTACTTTAATTAGAATTATTTATATTATGTCAGTAATATTGTGATTGTATTATGTACATGTGTTGTGATTAAATGTCCACCATGCGTTGATCCGACGGGAATCATCATGGGAATCTATAACTATGTGCGCTGGATCGTTGGACAGGTAGTTCCACCATGCGTTGGTCCGACGGGATCATCATGGGAATCTATAGCTGTGTGCGCTGGATCGTTGGAATACCATCAGTATGTTGAGACTGTTATGATGTGATATGTGTTGTTGTTATTTCTCGTTGGAGAAACTTGTTATGATGATTTTTGATTACATCACTGTTGTATGATTATTGTACTTGTACTAGCATCGTTGTGCTAACCCCTTCGGGAGTGAACATTTGTTTATGTTCAGGATCCAGGAGAGCGGGGAAACAACCACTGGAGCTGCATAACGACGAGGGTGCAGAGTGATGTTCCGGACGAGTTTATTGTCTATTGTTGGTTATTTTAATAAGTACTCGAGTACGTCATAATTTGTGATGTTTGGATTTCATTGATGTATTAATATTCTTCATTTGGATATTTGTATTCTCGGTATTGAACCAGAACTGTCGTATTTTATTTTAGTGATTTCATGATTTAGTATCTATTATTGTCTTTTCATTTATTCAGTCTTGTAAATTCTTATGTAAAGGATTTACGGCGCTGTAATATTCCTGAATACATCGGGGGTGTTACAAGAACAAGTATATGGAAACCCTTGACCATGAAACACAAGAATTCAATATCATATACCAATAGTTCCAAAAGGTGGCAAATTTGACTCTTTTATTGTCTTAGTGAGTTTTAAGCCTTATAGATCCATAATAAACAAAAGGATAAGGCGTGGATGAGTTCTTAACATGATTATAACATGTCTTAGAGCATATACAATCTCTCACATCTTCTTAATACCTAATAAACATAGCAAGAATAAGGGAGAAACAAAGGAAACTCACCTTGATTGTCAAAGAAATTGAGGTGTTGATGATTCGATGGTTTCTTCTTGAATTTTTGGTGAGTGTAAAGCTTCTTGTTCAGGAACAGACTGTAAATGGGAGTTCAGGGTCGGTTTTTATCACTTATCGAGGTGAAATAGTTAAAATACCTTCGAATAGTTTCTAGAAATCAGGTTTGAAAGAATAGATCAGTTTAAGTAGTTATCGTACGGTTCTTGGAGTGTTTGTACTAGTTCCTAGTAGATATTGACCTCATTTAGGGTATGAATAATCTGTCCAACGGTTTTGTAGAAATTTAGGGTGTATTTTTATTGCTTAAACTCGGTTACACATGCGAAGAATGTTGAAAATGCTAGTGAATGAGTTTATTTTCAAACTTTCTAAAACTTCACACATACGACACTATAGATAAGAATTGAAGGACTCATTTATTAATATGATATAATTAATAAAATAAACTAAAGATAAGTTCAATTCCTACCACAGTTGGAACGAATAGGGTATAGACATATGATAATATTTTACCACTGTTACCACATGCAATCATATATTGCATCCTGTAGAGTATTGACAAGAATCAAGGTACTTGACAAGCGTTATTATATTAAACGATGGTTATATAGTTGAACCATCAATCTAAGGTGACCCAGTACACGCACCAGCTAAAATCCCAGGATAAGCTAGTTAACCTCCGACAGACACGAGGGACATTGTTAGTGTAATTTCAAGTGTCTGTATATTTTGGTTGCTCCTTGATGTACTGAATATGGTGTCGAGTGCGCCTCTAATAATATTTCTTTGCAAACATCTGCAACATTAGACACACATAAACAATTTTTAAATCGAATAATACCATCTTCTGACAATTGGAAGTCTGACAATGTTCCTAATTCAATGTTCTTCTTTATTTTCTCCAAGTCTTGATCATCTTTCTGCCCTTGCTGAATTCTATCAATTAAAGTAGGTCCAAGGGTTAATGCCGACAATTTTGCCTCTAGCCATCCATGTTGGATAATCTATACATTTATATTCATCAATATCGTGTAACTATGGCTTCTGAATTAAAGTCATGGCCGCAATGGATTGTGTTGATTTTCTATTTAGGGCATCTGCTAGCACATTAGCTTACCAGGGTGGTAGTTGATAACACAATCATAGTCTTTAAAAAGTTCTAACCATCTCCGCTGTCTCATGTTTAATTCTTTTTTAGTGAAGAAATATTTCAGGCTTTTGTTATCGATATAAATTTCACAGCGTTCTCCATATAGGTAATGCCTTCCATATTTTAAGTGCAAACACAACTGCAGCAAGTTCCAAATCATGTGTCGGGTAGTTATTTTCATACTCCTTCAGTTGTCTAGATGCATACGCTATTACTTTACCATTCTATAACAATACACAACCTAGACCATTATTTGAAGCATCACTGTAGACTTTTAAACCTTCAGTTCCCACTGGAATGGTCAAGATCAATGCTGATGTCAACCGCTTATTCAATTCTTGAAAGCTCTGTGCGCATGATTCTGTCCACGTGAAGGAAACATTCTTTCTAGTCAATTGTGTTAATGAAGAGGTAATTTTGGAGAATCCCTCTACAAATCGACGGTAATATCCAGCTAGCCCAAGAAAGCTGCGCATTTATGTAGAATTTGTGGGTTGTGGCCAGTTATTGATTGCTTCAACTTTGCGTGGGTCTACTGAAATCCCTGCTCCAGATATAACATGCCCCACGAATACCACTCAGTCCAACCAGAATTCACACCTTTTAAACTTAGCATATAACCGCATCTCTTTCAAAACTTCTAAAACTTTCCTTAGATGAACTGTATGGTCTTCTTTGGTCTTCGGATATATGAGAATATCATCAATAAATACAGTAACAAACTATCGAGGAATTCTTTAAACACCCTATTCATTAAATCCATGAATGATGTTGGGGCATTTGTGTAACACACCCGCACTAACTGCCTAACTTACACTATCTTATATCATATTAATACTTATAAATTGTGGTGAAATTTCGACAGAGTTTTCCCTAAACTAGTACCTATCCCAAACCTGTGACATAAAAACCAACACAAGTACCATACAGAGACATCTAGTCTCAATCCGAATCAAACTCATGACATCAATATCCCCGTAGCTATAAATACAAGAGATTAGTAAACCACAAAACTTCGAGCTTCTCAAATTACTTATTTATTTTACATTACGATATTTAAACAACCTCACAGGTTAAACAAACATACTAAGTGAACTTAAAGTACCCATCACACCATCAACGACACTTGAACCTATGAGTACATTACTCAATACATATTTATAAAGTAAGGTTCACAAACAAGAACGAAAGTATGTTAAGCCCATGGTTAAGCCCGACAGGTCGTCATCCATGTACGTCGACCCTCAGCAACAGTGGAACTCCAACTCATCCAAATGAGGAACATACTCAAGCATCAGAATTACCTACAATGCATAAACTACGTGAGCTAAAGCCCAATAAGTAGAAATCATGCATGTTATGTATCATGTCTGATGCAACATATGACATATGATTATCAATGAGAATCTCTCAAAATCATTTTCTTATCCTTGGGCCCGTTGAACCACGTACTATGCAGGAATGAACTCAACATCATATTATATCATGAGGCATGCATCTACCATGCCAGACATATAAGGCATGCATCTACCACACCAAATATATCGTGAGAACATGCATCTACCATGTCTCACACATGATATAAGCACGCATCTACCGTGCTAAACATATCGTAAAAGCATGCATCTACCATGCCTCGGTGCTCTAGCAATGCCAACAAAACATTTTTCTTTTCTTTCTTTCCATGATCGTTCCATGCATGCGACACTAGTGAGTATCTGTTATGCATGCATGTGAAGATGCTAATGGATGTTATGATCATGTAAGGTGCAACCAAACACTTTAATCATAGTACGGATCAATCATCCAATACAATACACTCTCAAGATATCATCAAGTTTACAAACAATACTATGTTTATGCATTGTAGTTGCGGATGGATTTCTACTTACCTTGATCGGGTAATACCCTTACGTTTATACCAATAGGGGTGGTTGGGATGATATATCTTCAGAACTGTTTCAAGGAATGTGTTTCAAGGATTTACATACCACACGCAAGGTTTAACTCTCTTTATATCGAAAGGGTTTACCACTTCGCATAACCGGTGTTCTATGTACTTTATGTCGGTTTATCGATGTATACCAGCCCATTAAACAATCAATTTTGGACTTATAATTCCTTAATAAATCTATTAGTCTCTGTTTATAAGGTTCATTCAACTCTCACAACTTAAAATTTCAAGGTTTTATAACAAACACTTGATTAAGAGAGTTTATCAAAGTCTTGTCATAATCAGATTTTGTTTTGCTTATAACCACTATAATATAAGTTGAATTTGCACCAATTTTTGATATAATATCCCTAAGATACTTAAGAATAAGTATACTGAAACTCCTGACCCTGAAACATACGGATCAAGTAACATATACTATTAATTCCAAAAGGTGGCAGAATTGGTTCCTTTATTGCCTTAGTGAGTTTTAAGACTCATAAATCCATATTTAACACAAGGGTTTGCCATGGATGAATTCTTAACATCATTATAACATGTATAAGAACATATACAAGCTCTCACACCTTCGAAATATCTAAGAAACATAGCAAGAATAAGGAAGAAACAAAGGAAACTCACCTTGATTGTCAAAGGAATTGAGGTGTTGATGTTTTTGATGATTTCTTCTTGAATATTTGGTGATTTTTCGAAGTGTGAAGCTTCTTGATAATGCTCAGACTTTAAATGAGGGTTGAGGGTCGGATTTATCCATCAACCAAGTGTCTTAGGTCGGTTATGAAGGTGAAATGTCCAAAATACCCTCGAATGACTACTAGAGACTGGGTTTGAAATAATTGATCGATTCAAGTAGTTATGATCCGGTTCTTGGAGTGTGTGTTTGAACCGGTTCCTAGTAGATATTGACCTCATTTAGTGTATGGATGATCTTTAAAATGGTTTAGTAGAAGTTTAGGGTGTATTTTTATTGCTTAAACTCGATTACCCATGCGAACAATGTTGAAAATGCTAGTGAAGGACTTTATTGTCAAACGTTCTAAAACTTCAAAAATGCGACACTCTAGGTAAGAATGGAAGGAATCATTTACAAAAATATAATTAATATGATAAACTAAAAGATAAGTTCAATTCCTACCGCAGTTGGAACGAACGAGGTATAGACAGATCACAGTATTTTACAAACGTTATCAGATACAATCATAAATTGTATCCTATTAGGTATTGACAAGAGTCAAAGGCACTTGACGCGTGTTATTTTATTGAATGATGGTTATCCACTTGAATCGTCAATTTAAAGTGACCCACTACACGCGCCGACTAAAATCTCGAGGTAAGCTAGTTAACCTCTGATAGACACGTCAGTGACACCTTTATAACTTCTAGGCTTACCACGTGTACTTAGAGTTTTATAAGATCTTTACACATATTTTATTTTCGTATTATAAATACTATGAATAACATAACTTAGTCCCGTAACATATACCACGATTGTGTTTTAGACATGAGTTCAAATGTTTAGCACATTCCTATGTGTGAAATTAACTATAAGATCAACTGAACCATGAAACATCAAGTAATCCAAATAACACATAATTAACAAGTTATACATGAATCATATTGACCAAGTGAGTAATGTTAGGCTCGGGTATCACATCCTCCCCTCCTTATAAAAATTTCGTCCCCGAAATTTAACTTACCTGAAAAGATCAGGATATTTAGCCCTCATTTCATCTTCTCTCTGCCAAGTGGCTTCTTCTACGAGTTGATTTCTCCACAACACTTTGACTAGTGGCACCTCTTTATTTCTGAGTTTCTTTACTTCTCTTAGTAAGATTTGTACCGGTATCTCCTTGTAACTCAAATCTGCCTCCATCTCAACTGGTTCATTCTTGAGAATGTGGGATGGATTCGCAATGTATTTTCTTAGTAGAGAAACGTGAAATACATTGTGTATCTGAGACATTGATGATGGCAACTCTAGTCGATAAGCCACTTCACCAACCCGCTCAGTAATAGGAAATGGCCCAATGTATCTTGGACTAAGTTTTCCTTTCTTACCAAATCTCATTATTCCCTTCATTGGAGAAACCTTCAGGAATGCACGATCACCCACGGCAAATTCCAGTGCTCTCCTTCTGGTATCTGCATAACTCTTTTGTCTGCTTTGAGATGTTCTCATTCTTTCTCTGATTAGTGAAACTGCTTCTGCCATTTCTTGAATCATATCAGGACCTAAAACTCTTCTTTCACCAACCTCATCCCAATGTACTGGTGATCGACACTTCCGGCCATACAAAGCTTCATAAGGAGCTATTCCAATTGTACTCTGATAACTGTTATTGTAGGAGAATTCAATTAGGGGTAAATGTTTGATCCACTGGCCTTGAAAGTCCATAACACAGGATCTGAGCATATCTTCAAGAGTTTGTATAGTTCTTTCTGATTGCCCATCCATTGTGGATGATAAGCGATCTTGAAAGACAAGTGGGTACCCAATGCTCTATGCAGGCTCTTCCAAAAAGCTGATACAAATCGTGAATCTCTGTCCGATACAATAGATAATGGAACCCCATGTAGCCTCACTATTTCCTGTATATAGAGTTGAGCATAACGATCAATGGAGTATGCCGTACAAACTGGGAGAAAGTGAGCAGATTTTGTCAATCTATCAACTATAACCCAGATAGAATTGTGTCCTTTAACTGTTCTTGGTAAACCTATCACAAAATCCATCGTAATGTCCTCCAACTTCCATTTTGGAACAAATAAAGGTTTCAAGGTTCCTGTTGGTCTTTGATGCTCAGCTTTTACCTGTTGACATGTTAGGCATTGCTCCACATATTGTGTAATATTTTCTTTCATACCTGGCCACCAATAGTGTAGTTTCAAGTCTCTATACATTTTGGTTGCTCCTGGATGTACTGAATATGGTGTTGAGTGCGCCTCTAGTAATATTTCTTTGCGAACATCTTCAAAATTAGGCACACATAAACGATTTCTAAATCGAATAATACCATCTTCTGACAATTGGAAATCTGACGAGGTTCCTAATTTAATGTTCTTCTTTATTTTCTCTAACTCTTGATCCTCTTTACGCCTTCTCAATTCTATCTATTAAAGTAGGTCGAAGGGTTAGTCCGACAATTTTGCTTCTAGCCATCCATGTTGGATAATTTCCACATCCATATTCATCAAATCGTGTAATTAAGCTTCGGATCAAGGTCATGGCCGCAATGGATTGTCTGATTTTACGCTAGGGCATCCGCTACGATATTAGCTTTACCAGGGTGGTAGTTGATGACACAATCATAGTCTTTAACAAGTTCCAACCATCTCCATTGTCTCATATTTAATTCTTTACGAGTGAAGAAATATTTGAGCTCTTGTGATCGTATAAATTTCACAACGTTCTCCATATAGGTAATGCCTCCATATTTTAAGTGCAAACACCACTGCAGCAAGTTCTAAATCATGTGTTGGGTAGTTCTTTTCATACTCCTTGATTGTCTAGATGCATATGCTATTACTTTACCATTACGCATTAATACACAACCTGGACCATTCTTTGAAGCATCACCGTAGACTTTAAAACCTCCGGTTCCCATTGGAATGGTCAAGATCGGTGCCGATGTCACCCGCCTCTTCAATTCTTGAAAGCTTTGCTCGCATGATTCTATCCACTTGAAGGGAACATTCTTTCTAGTCGTTGTGTTAATGGAGAGGCAATCTTGGAGAATCCCTCTACGAATCGACGGTAATATCCAAATAGACCAAGAAAGCTGCGTACTCGTAGAATTTGTGGGTTGCGCCGATTATTGATTGCTTCAACTTTGCTTGGGTCTCTTGAAATCCACACTCGGATATAACATGCCCCAAGAATACCACTCGGTCTAACCAGAATTCACACTTTTTAAACTTAGCATATAATTGTTTGTGTTTTAAGACTTCTAAAACTTTCCTTAGATGCACTGTATGATCTTCTTTGGTCTTCGAATATATGAGAATATCATCAATAAACACGATAACAAACTTATCCAAGAAGTCTTTAAACACTCTATTCATTAAATCCATAAATCTTCTTTGTGGCATTTGTTAGGCCAACGGCATCACCAAAAACTCATAGTGTCCGTACCTGCATCTTGAATGCCGTTTTGGGATGTCCTCTTCCTTTATCTTTAATTGATGGTACCACGATCGCAGATCAACTTTGGAAAAGATAGATGCGCCTTGAAGTTGATCAAACAAGTCATCAATTCGAGGTAAAGGATACTTGTTCTTGATCGTAACATTGTTGAGCTCTCGATAGTCTATACACATCCTCAAGGAACCATCCTTCTTACGAACAAACAATATTGGCGCTCCCCATGGTGAATAACTAGGCCTAATGAGGCCTTTGTCTAACAACTCTTGCAACTGGGTCTTTAATTCCTTTAATTCAGTTGGTGCCATTCTGTATGGTGACTTTGATATTGGTGCCGTTCCCGGCTGTAAGTTAATCCCAAACTCTATTTCACGATCCGGTGGCGGTCCGGTAGATCATCAGGAAACACTTC
Organism: Orobanche coerulescens; assembly: GCA_033398695.1. NCBI lineage: Eukaryota > Viridiplantae > Streptophyta > Magnoliopsida > Lamiales > Orobanchaceae > Orobanche > Orobanche coerulescens. The sequence goes on along the minus strand of CM065816.1, from coordinate 109,191,460 downwards.
AGGGTATTGTTTCACCACCGGTACTTCATTGACGTTTGAGAAATCTTGTTTTTCAATGCTCATTACACTAACTACATAGCCTTCACAACCACTGTTTAATAAACGTTGTGCCTTCATTCTTGAGATTCTCGGAAATCTTAAATTCTTACTAACCCCGACAAAATAAAAAGGTTCTTCCCGGTGGTTGCGTGTCACAATCTTTCTCCGACAGTCAACAGTAGCATGATATTTTGATAACCAATCCATACCCAAGATTATGTCATAGTCATTCATGTCCAACACAATTAAATCAGCATAGAGTTCCCTATTTTCGATAGGAATACTACACGCTCGTATGATCTTATTTGTTTGTTTTGGATCTCCAGAGGGGGTAACTACATTATAACCTACCTCAATTGTTTATGGTACTCTACCCAGCCTTCTCACATACTCGGTAGATGCAAATGAATGTGTAGCACCAGGATCAAATAATATCGATGCTGAAATACCAAATATAAGAAGGTTACCTGTGATAATAGAGGGATTAGCCTCAGCATCTTCTCTGGTTATAGTGTAAACTCTAGCTGGTACCCTTTCCTGCGCTTTAGCTTTTGTCTTGTTTGGGCAAACGTTCGCCATATGTCCAGGTTGTCCACATGAAAAGCATACTTTAGAACCCAATAAGCAAACTCCACTATGTTGTTTTCCACAATTAGGGCATGCCGGTAATGGTACAAAGGGTCTACCCTCTTCAGACTTCATGCGCTTACTTGGTCCTCCTTGTTCCTGCCCCTTTTTAGATGGAAAATCAGCCTCTGGATTCTGCGATTGAGGTGGCCTCTTCTTTTCATTCTTAAACCAGCGTTGGCCTTGTCGTTGGGCAAATTGCCGCCGAACCTCTTGTGCTTGTCGAATCCTCGATTACGCACGTTCTGCGACCAATGCTCTCTCAGCAATTATTGAATAAGTCGTCCCTTGAATTCCTGCCATGCTGACATCTCTGTATAGCTCTGGTCTCAAGCCTTCAAGGAACCTCTCCACTTTCAAGCCTGCTAACCATATGCTCAGCAAACCTAGACAGCATTTCGAACTTACAGATGTAGTCTGAAACCGTCATGCTTCCTTGTTTCAACTGTATAAATTCGTTCATCTTCATTGCACGAACAGGAGCTGTAAAGTACTTATTTTTGAAGAGTTCCTTGAACTTAGCCGAAGTCATTGTTGCCACATTTTCAATAGCGCTTATCGTATCCCACCAATGACCTGCACTGCCCCGTAACATGAAGGATGCACAAAGTACCTTGTTCTCTTCAGAGACCTTACTATACTGGAACATGTTTTCTATAGTCCTTAGCCAATTTTCGCTTCGTAGGATCCACTGCGCTCTCAAATGTCGGTGGATTCAACTTCTGAACCTTCCTCCATCTAATTCAACTTGTTCTACTCGAGGTGGCGGTCGATTCTGTCATCTCCTGCTGTCCTCGCAAGTCTCTTAGTTGGATGAGTTGTTGGATTTGTTGAGATTGCCTTTCTACTAGTTCAGTCAATCGACCAATGATCAGATCACGATCAGAACTTGTGGATGTCATTTCTGGGTCTTGTGTTCTACCCCCATCACTACCTTCATTTCTTGTTCTCGGCATTATTCTCTATTTATGACTGAGCCCTATATCATATGGTCAATATAATTCATGAAATATGAGTGCACACAAATAAAATAACACTTACTGGATTTGTTGTGCTCCACATGCTCTGAGCTCGTGTACATGGACAGTCTACAGGGAACAAACCGGGCTCCGATACCAACTGTAACACACCCGCACTAACTGCCTAACTTACACTATCTTATATCATATTAATACTTATAAATTGTGGTGAAATTTCGACAGAGTTTTCCCTAAACTAGTACCTATCCCAAACCTGTGACATAAAAACCAACACAAGTACCATACAGAGACATCTAGTCTCAATCCGAATCAAACTCATGACATCAATATCCCCGTAGCTATAAATACAAGAGATTAGTAAACCACAAAACTTCGAGCTTCTCAAATTACTTATTTATTTTACATTACGATATTTAAACAACCTCACAGGTTAAACAAACATACTAAGTGAACTTAAAGTACCCATCACACCATCAACGACACTTGAACCTATGAGTACATTACTCAATACATATTTATAAAGTAAGGTTCACAAACAAGAACGAAAGTATGTTAAGCCCATGGTTAAGCCCGACAGGTCGTCATCCATGTACGTCGACCCTCAGCAACAGTGGAACTCCAACTCATCCAGCGAGGGAACATACTCAAGCATCAGAATTACCTACAATGCATAAACTACGTGAGCTAAAGCCCAATAAGTAGAAATCATGCATGTTATGTATCATGTCTGATGCAACATATGACATATGATTATCAATGAGAATCTCTCAAAATCATTTTCTTATCCTTGGGCCCGTTGAACCACGTACTATGCACCGGAATGAACTCAACATCATATTATATCATGAGGCATGCATCTACCATGCCAGACATATAAGGCATGCATCTACCACACCAAATATATCGTGAGAACATGCATCTACCATGTCTCACACATGATATAAGCACGCATCTACCGTGCTAAACATATCGTAAAAGCATGCATCTACCATGCCTCGGTGCTCTAGCAGCGGCCAACAAAACATTTTTCTTTTCTTTCTTTCCATGATCGTTCCATGCATGCAGACACTAGTGAGTATCCTGTTATGCATGCATGTGAAGATGCTAATGGATGTTATGATCATGTAAGGTGCAACCAAACACTTTAATCATAGTACAGATCAATCATCCAATACAATACACTCTCAAGATATCATCAAGTTTACAAACAATACTATGTTTATGCATTGTAGTTGCAGATGGATTTCTACTTACCTTGATCGGGTAATACCCTTACGTTTATACCAATAGGGGGTGGTTGGGATGATATATCTTCAGAACCTGTTTCAAGGAATGTGTTTCAAGGATTTACATACCACACGCAAGGTTTAACTCTCTTTATATCGAAAGGGTTTACCACTTCGCATAACCGGTGTTCTATGTACTTTATGTCGGTTTATCGATGTATACCAGCCCATTAAACAATCAATTTTGGACTTATAATTCCTTAATAAATCTATTAGTCTCTGTTTATAAGGTTCATTCAACTCTCACAACTTAAAATTTCAAGGTTTTATAACAAACACTTGATTAAGAGAGTTTATCAAAGTCTTGTCATAATCAGATTTTGTTTTGCTTATAACCACTATAATATAAGTTGAATTTGCACCAATTTTTGATATAATATCCCTAAGATACTTAAGAATAAGTATACTGAAACTCCTGACCCTGAAACATACGGATCAAGTAACATATACTATTAATTCCAAAAGGTGGCAGAATTGGTTCCTTTATTGCCTTAGTGAGTTTTAAGACTCATAAATCCATATTTAACACAAGGGTTTGCCATGGATGAATTCTTAACATCATTATAACATGTATAAGAACATATACAAGCTCTCACACCTTCGAAATAGCTAAGAAACATAGCAAGAATAAGGAAGAAACAAAGGAAACTCACCTTGATTGTCAAAGGAATTGAGGTGTTGATGTTTTTGATGATTTCTTCTTGAATATTTGGTGATTTTTCGAAGTGTGAAGCTTATTGATAATGCTCAGACTTTAAATGAGGGTTGAGGGTCGGATTTATCCATCAACCAAGTGTCTTAGGTCGGTTATGAAGGTGAAATGTCCAAAATACCCTCGAATGACTACTAGAGACTGGGTTTGAAATAATTGATCGATTCAAGTAGTTATGATCCGGTTCTTGGAGTGTGTGTTTGAACCGGTTCCTAGTAGATATTGACCTCATTTAGTGTATGGATGATCTTTAAAATGGTTTAGTAGAAGTTTAGGGTGTATTTTTATTGCTTAAACTCGATTACCCATGCGAACAATGTTGAAAATGCTAGTGAAGGACTTTATTGTCAAACGTTCTAAAACTTCAAAAATGCGACACTCTAGGTAAGAATGGAAGGAATCATTTATAAAAATATAATTAATATGATAAACTAAAAGATAAGTTCAATTCCTACCGCAGTTGGAACGAACGAGGTATAGACAGATCACAGTATTTTACAAACGTTATCAGATACAATCATAAATTGTATCCTATTAGGTATTGACAAGAGTCAAAGGCACTTGACGCGTGTTATTTTATTGAATGATGGTTATCCACTTGAATCGTCAATTTAAAGTGACCCACTACACGCACCGACTAAAATCTCGAGGTAAGCTAGTTAACCTCTGATAGACACGTCAGTGACACCTTTATAACTTCTAGGCTTACCACGTGTACTTAGAGTTTTATAAGATCTTTACACATATTTTATTTTCGTATTATAAATACTATGAATAACATAACTTAGTCCCGTAACATATACCACGATTGTGTTTTAGACATGAGTTCAAATGTTTAGCACATTCCTATGTGTGAAATTAACTATAAGATCAACTGAACCATGAAACATCAAGTAATCCAAATAACACATAATTAACAAGTTATGCATGAATCATATTGACCAAGTGAGTAATGTTAGGCTCGGGTATCACAATTTGTTAGGCCAAATGGCATCACCAAAAACTCATAGTGTCCATACCTCGTACTGAACGCCATTTTTGGGATGTCTTCTTCTTTTATATTCAGTTGATGGTACCCTGATTGCAAATAAATCTTCGAAAAGATAGATGCGCCTTGAAGCTGATCAAACAAGCCATCAATTCGAGGTAAGGGATACTTGTTCTTGATTGTGACTTTATTGAGCTCTTGATAGTCTATACACATCCTCAAGAAGCCATCCTTCTTACGAACGAATAATATTGGTGCTCCCCATGGTCAATAATTAGACCTAATGAGGCCTTTATCTAATAGCTCTTGCAACTGAGTCTTTAGTTCTTTTAATTCAGCCGGTGCCATTTTATATGGTGACTTTGATATTGGTACTGTTCCCGGCTGCAAGTTAATCACAAACTCTATTTCATGATCGGGTGGACGTCCCGGTAGATCATCGGGAAACACTTCAGGGTATTCTTTCACCACTGGTACTTCATTGATGCTTGAGTAATCTTTCTTTTCAATGCTCATTACACTGACTAGATAGCCTTTCCAACCACTATTTAACAGACGTTGTGCCTTCATTACTGAGGTTACTGGAAATCTAAAATTCTTACTAACCACGATAAAATAAAGAGGTTCTTCCCCAGGTGGTTGGAACGTCACAATCTTTTTCCGACAGTCAACAGTATCATGATATTTTGATAACCAGTCCATACCAAAGATTATGTCATAGTCATTTATGTTCAAAATAATTAAATCAGTATAGAGTTCCCTACTTTCAATAGGAACACTACAGGCTCGTATGATCTTATTTGTTTGTTTTGGATCTCCAGAGGGGGTCACTACATTATAACCTACCTCAACAGTTTCTAGTACTCTACCCAGCCTTCTCACATACTCGGTGGATGCAAATGAATATGTAGCACCAGGATCAAATAATATTGATGTTGAAATACCATAGATAGGAAGGTTACCTGTGATAACAAATAGATTATCTTCAGCATCTTCTCTGGTTATAGTGAAAACTCTAGCTGGTACCCTTTCATGTGCTTTGGCTTTTGTCTTGTTTGGGCAAATGTTCACCATATGTCCAGGTTGTCTACAAGAAAAGCATACCTTAGAACCCAATAAGCAAACTCCACTATGTTTTTTTCCACAGTTAGAGCATGCCGGTAATGGTACAAAGGGTCTGCCCTATTCAGACTTCATACGCTTACTTGGATCTCCTTGTTCTTGCCCTTTTTTAGATGAAAAACTAGTCCTTGGGTTCTGAGAGTGAGGTGGCCTCTTATTTTCATTCCTAAACCAGCGTTGGCCTCGTCGTTGAGCAATTTGCCGTTGAACCTCTTGTGCCCTTTTGTTGTGCTTATTCCCCTACCTTGATTTAGAAAGCAAGGCAAAAGATGAATTAAGAGAAAATGGGAAATTAGAAATTGAAAACGGTTTAATGCTAGAGAATTAGGAATATGTGGTTTTGTTTCTAAACATATGCTAATGGTAGGAAAATTACTTATTGGTTGGTTGTGGCTTTGCTTTGTTATCATGATAGGAATTTGCCATTTTGTTTCCGTGATTCCACTTTGGTTTGGTTTTATCATTCAAATTTTTGTACGCTTCATTATTTCTTGCAATGACTTAAGATGGGTTACTAATTTCTTTATGGTGTTTTCCCTGAGGAGGATTTTGCGCCACAAAGTTTTAACAAGACTCATTACACATTACTCCATTTTGCTTCAAAAAAATCCGGACGTTTATTAAATTAAGTATGAAGACCTATTTATCAGACTTCGCCTAGGGCCAACAAAATGTCAGGATCGATCATGAAAAAAGTATCGAATTCAAAAGACATGGAAAGTGGATGTTGATGGTGAGCTTTAACATTTGGAACGATTTGAGAGTTGGGGTTCAAAGAGAGGAGATCGATCAATGGACATGGAAAGCGTTTATCGTGCAGAGAATAACGGGAGAAAGGGGAGGCAAGAGTTTAGGACTGAGGAATTACACTTTCTTTATTAAAGATATCCTTTTATATTAATGCCACAATGGAAAAAGTAAACTGAAAAAAAGATTCTGTGGCATAGTAGATAGATTTTATTGAACAATAAAATATGACGATGTATGGACTTTCGGATTGTTGATATGCGTTAAATTGGTTTAAAAAATAATAGGGGATAATTTTATTGAAAATAAACCAAATGAGATGTTTTTTACAGAGTTATTTATCAAAGGGGTGTAGTTTTAAAACATATTTACCATATATGTGTTCAACATATTTACTAAATTGGTGTAGTTTTCTATTTAAGTGGGTTTTTATTGTTTTTTTTATTTTTTTAAAATCATTATTTTTTCTACTTTTTAACTATTTTTTTTTACTTCTTTTTTTAACTGTTTTTTAAGAAAAAAATATATGTAATATTTACTTATTTAAAATTCGTAAATAAAAAAAATGGAAAAAAAGAATTTTAAAATTTATTTGTAAACCGTTTTAATAAAAAAACTGGAGTATTATACTACATAAAGAAATAAAAAGTTGAATAATTTTTTTAATTATAGTTTTTTTAAAACACGCTAGTTGTATTTTTCATAAAAAAGCGTTATGTTCTTAAAAAAAGTCTAAAAATTTAAAAAAAAGACATATTAAGGTTTAACTAAAAATCTATTGTAGTAAAGTAAAAAATGTTATTTCTATTTTTGAATTTTGAATTTTTCTAGTAAATGGGAATCTATTTATTTATTTAAAATAAGATTGGAAATTTAAATATTTAAATATTTATAATTTTTATTTAAATAAATTTTCAGGTATTTAAATATTTATTTTCTAGGATTTTTCTTTTTATTAAAAATTTCCAATCTTATTTTAAATAAAAATAGATTTCCATTTACTTGAAAAATTCAAATTCAAAAATAGAAATAATGTTTTTACTGTTCCGGGAATTATTATTTCCGTGATGTGTCTTACCTAATACTGATTGTAGATACATAGATGGAAGGTTCTAGATCCTTCTAGAGGTAGCAGGATCCTATTAGATGTCTTACCTTATCTAGGAATTCTATGTATGGAAGGACTCTCATTGTAATGCCTATATAAAAGCCCCTCTATCAATGTTATGAATGCAATTGATTGACTCTATTTACAGTCTTTTTTTACTTTCTCCTGAAACACGTTATTAGCACGTAGTTTCCCAACTGAGCAAGAAAAAAAAACCTCCCGTTTTCTGCAATATTCCGAAAAAAAAAAAGCGAAAAAAAAAATCTGCAAAACCCTAGCCGCCGATCCACCTTCTTCCCCGATCGCCGCCCGTCTTCTGCTCCATCTTCTACAATCGGCCGCCGGACGGCCTTCTGCCTTCGGCCAAAACACCACCGACCACCCTCGCCGCCGGACTTCCGAATTCCAACCTGCAAACCAGAACGCAAGTCCGACCCTCCGATTTCCGACCGCGTTCCAGCCGCACCAGATCGCGTTCCAGTCCGACGCCACCGCTGCTCCGATCCCGACCACCGTGGTCAATCCAACACAGCCCAACCAGCCTGCCACCCAGAACCCTGCAATCGTCGTCTTCACCGCGCACAAATTGCTCCGCGTCGTCCGCCTCAGATCGGATCCCCCAGCCCGCTGCTGCCAACCCGACCCGGTTCTAGTTGCAGACCCAGTCCAGATTCGGTACGTGTTGGAGATCCAATCCATTCGAGGTCCAACACGATTTCTTTAGTGCTCGCTCAGATTGTTACCATCTCAACCATGTAGTAAGAACTACAAATTTAACGGTGAAGATCTGATCCGGGACAGTATTTCTCGATGAAACTGTACGCGAAAGGAAAAAAATGAGAGAAACGAGAATTTCCGCGCGTAAATTTTCTGCACAGCGCAGTCGTACCAAAATCATGTTTCCTGATTCGTTAACCGTCGGATCGGTGTGAAATTTTGACAGCAACTTCCCAACACAAATATCTGTATATTCAACGGTGGAGATCAGATTCCAAGTAGTATTGCATACTGAATCTGCTGCCGAACAGAAGCAGATTTTTACGAGGAAATTTGGAGATCCGACCTCATCCAATACCGAGCTTCTGCATCGCCGCGCTCGAGTCCTTTTTTGGCCGATTATCGAGCCCAGTAGCCCTTTTCGGGCGTTTCTCAACTCTCTATTTTCCTAATTAATGATTCATTTGTTCATTGATTTGTACACTTATGAATCTCACATGTTTATGTTTTACGTGTATATAGGAAAATACGTCGCTCATGATGATGTGCACGCTATGGAGAAAAAGCCATATTTATCCCTTTCAAGGATCAAAGTAAATATAGAACGGAGTACCCACGGAAATATGTTGCTCATATGGAGAGAATCTCCCGTTCAAAGATCAAAGCATATATGGAACCAAGCACCCGTAAGACTTTATTAAAGTTCTCGTTTTTCAATTCCTCTCTTTTGGGAAATTTTCTTTTTGGGGAATTGGGTATTTGGGTTCTTTATCTCCCATGCTACTTTGCGGTGGATGAGACAATGAGAGGTGGTATCACTCTCGGATGTCGAAGTAAACTGTGTGACGGTCCTGGGGGAGTCACGGATAATTGTTGAAAGTCGATATTTGTGGTTGTTGCATACACCACGTTTTAGGTGCGATTTGACGTCGCCGTTTTGTCGATTTTAAACCAACAATTGAAAAAAAAATAAATATTGTCGGTAACGGTAAAGTTATGACTCGTTCATGATTAGTCACGGATTTGTGACGTACAAATGGGACAAACATCGATTGCGACGGATATGTCGTGGTTAAAATCGATTTGTGACGGAATTGTCACGTTGAATTGAGCGACCACCACGTTGGTCTTGACCCAATCCCATACTTGGAAAACTCCATATTTCATCCTATTAAAATAAAATATTGCATATGGGTGTAGACATGTAATTCTCATGAATTTTAACATGTAAAGTAATGGCATATTGTGTTAAGTAGATAAATTCGTTGACCACGATTATAGTTCGTGTGACTATAGGTCCGAATAATTTTTCGAGTATTTGTAAAGGCATGTGCCTTATACATTTGACTATGTTTAGTCGATCTCATTGGATGGTCAAGACGAGTTGGTTATGGTATATTCATTATGTCTCATGGTTCGAAATGCTTAATTATGATGCACCGCGTTGCATCCATATAACATGGCTATTATAACGTATACTTGCAAATTGAGAATTAAAATACTTGGTTGATTTGATGCACTTTGGTGGATTTTGTCTACACTTTTGATCATGACTAGGCGCATCCTCCTTGGTATTTGTTTATGCTTTGAAAGTTCAAACGGAATCAGTGGTTTTTAAACAGCCTTAGCTGTACCGACATTCCTACTTTCTCTGCAAGTCTACCAAGTTGGAGTTACCGAAAGGATCATTAGTCGAGATAAGAAATCGAACACCCTGCTGCGTTTAAACGCACCTATGGCTGTCATTGCCATGTTTTTGCATCAACACTTATGCCATTGGATATGGTCTCAATCTTGTTTTCTCACTAAACTTGGGAAATACTAAATAGCCAATTAAAACATGCACTGTGATCTGAATTTAATGATCCGTGTTATGCACAATATATGGATAGAAAGATGCGGAAGTCTAGTTTCCAGAACATCTGACCGTTCGTCCATAGCCTTCCGAACAAGGGAGTTATCGCTGTTTTAGTGAACAAAGGTCAAGCTGCGCGGAATTTTATTTCCAGCGATTGTGCTAACTTTTGTCCCAACCAACTTGGTTCCCATATTAAATTTGCAAGTGGTCTTATGACACATATTTTTCAACCTCTTTTTGGCCGAATTTTCCATAGATGATGCAGTTTTTGGTATGCGTTATACGCTAAACTATCATCTTTCAAATGTTGAAAAACAGTTTCCTTGGGGAAGCCCAAAATACGCACCCTTATAAGAAGGTCGAGCGTGTGCATGGTAGTGTTACACCATGCTTGTGTCGTAATTTTGCCCCTTAGGCATATAACCTTGCCATGTTATGCACTCAATATGATAGATCATTTTGATCATATCTGGTATAAAATCTCTATGTTGTTAGAGTGTTCGCTATGCTCATGTTTGTAAAATTTTGCAAGCGAAATTGAGTGTGTATTAAGCTATTTTCAAAGAACACGATATTTTTGGATTTCGATTTATAAATCCATTGTGACTATGATGAGTAGGTCATCACAATCAATAAGCGGTATGATGCTCAAGTTGTTGAATGCCGAATGGCGTTTTCTAGTCACATATGTTCCGTAACAATTGAACCATGTTATGACTCGATGACATATATGCCAAAAGTGTATCACTCATAAGCATCTCATTATAATTTGTGAGAAATAAAATCTTATGCATCACTTGTATTGGACATGTGAAAGGAAAAATATTCATGAGTCAATATGGTCCGGCTTGCATCGGTCTGTGTAACTAGAAGATGTATTGGGACATTGACACATTTAGGATTTAATAGTCCAAAATTTGGACAATTTGATGATCCATATACTACGGTATTGTCATGGACATCATTTTATTTGAACAAAGAAACTAGTTGGATCAAAGACACCAAAGTACGTTGGTGGAGTCATGAGCAGGGCTCATGACCGATGATGATATTTATGTCATCCGCGTCTTGCTTTCATAAGCATGTGTGACGCCAAAGACCCCCCCGATGATCCTTCTTAGCCATGTTCATTTATTAAAGCCTATTCTTTGGCACGATTAGGAGATGACACCCTCTTATGCTAAAGAGGATAATATAGCGACTCGCATAAGCATGGTGCTGAGTCCTCCCTTTTCACCGAGTCCTTATACATACATGATCATAAGTATTAGCCTGGGTGGCATATGATGCTATGATGGTGTTCACAAATGGTCGTACTCAAGTGATAATATTTATATGTTATGTTGTTCCTTTGACAATGATTGATAAGTTGATGAAACCTGAGTTATGGTTGTCCAACTTGCGGACCAGTTATTGTAAAGGTCGGTTCACCCACTTTTAGACTAAGCCTTCAAGTGAAATTTTGACAAGTACTTCCTAACATCCAAGGCTACCTTCTCACAAATTTTGGTGCCATTTGGAGACTTGGAAGGAGGTGAACCACTTAAATGAAGTTTTCACATACCACCAGCTGTCCTATTAACCAGTTCGATGTCATTTCGACCTGTTTTTGACCACAAGGTTGATGGTTTTGGAATCCTAAACACCCGTTTATACATGCTCACGAAATTTTGAGGTGTTTGGAGATGGTGAAGGGAGTGAACTCTTCAAGAAATCACTAGAGGTTCGATAAAACCAACGGCCTATCATCGGTTCAATCGTTTCTTTATGTTCGATCCCGGTGGTGCATGGTGACGGTTTTGTTGGATTCTCAAGACCAGTAGCTACGGTTATGTAGCATAGGTCAATATGTCATATTCACCTATACCTATCATCATTCAAATGCTTAGTTACAAGTGTAACCATATGCATTTTGTTAACTGGATTGTGTTAACAATGAAAACCTTTATCGTCCACATGTTCATGTGCCAAAGTGCGTTACCACAACGCATTATGACGGGTTATAAATGATGAATATGACATGCGCTTTCACTCATAGACCGCTTAAAAATATACCTTGGCAGACGATCTCGTAAGTCACTTTGATGAGCCAGTCTTCCCGTCGTTAGAGGGAGATGCGAACGATCATGTTCGAGTAGAACGACTTGGAATTGTCGTAGTTTGTCCCTACTGTGTCTCACTAAGCTCCCTAAAGTGACGAGATTAAATACATGCTGCAAACATGTCTGCAAGGATTGTGTCCGGTCATGGACGTTCGTCACCTATAAATGGTGATATGGTAACACCATAAATTGTGGTAGATGGTGTTACAAGGCCGTTGATCTCATCGAGTATTGGGATGCCACTTGGTTCGATAAATACTCTCACTAAGAATGTATGCGAGCTTGGTACATGAAACTTGATCATATGATCAAATGAACTAATCCGTCTCATGTGATTCTGGATTATAGTCATTATTGGGGGACGCCTCAATAAATGCCAATCCATAAAGAGTACTCTATGAATAAAGCCGGTACATGAGGACGTGGAATGTGAGTTTAATCGAACCATACTTCGTTGAAAATCTACAACGTTGTAGCCTTGGCCTAAAATGGAAACATATGCGACTCCAGTATAAACAAAGTGATAGCCCTTTGTTGAAGTGGTACCGACACTCCAAAGATAAGATCTATCCGTATACTTTGTTAAAGCGAGTGAGAGAAGGAGTTAAACTCACCTCATGGCGCGAGGTTTCTCATGAACGCACTGGAATCGACTACGATGACACGAAACTTAGTTGTGATGTCGTAATGGATGTTATAGCATCCACTATCTTTTCAGTTAGATAGTTTCCCAAAAACTGATGTGCAACTTGTGGTTAAATCTTATCTTAGTGGGGAACTAAGTTAAGTGATAAAAATGATCTCGTGGTGGATCAGACTCAAATCAAGTGGCTCCTGACCACGGAGCGCGTCGACAAGTGAATGTCGGGAACACATACTAAGTATATACTTGAGTTGGAAGAGATATGAAGCTTTTGCGTGTAAAACTAAGGGTTTATAGTGATATACTCTTGTGAGACTAAGAGATTCTGCTAAATCCAAAGTTAAGAATGAAAGGATCTTGGGACACTTGATGATGCGTATTCATCAATCGATTTAAGGCAATCTAAGGGACGGTTTCCCTAAGAGACGATAAAGTAATGCCTATATGATTCCCAATGATTAGTCGAAGTCATCATAAGACTTGGCTCACTTAAGTGATGATGCAGTCTTAAGAGAAAAGTACGGTATTATGTACTCATGTTTGACTCGATGTACTCATTCGTAATAATCCGGTAAAGCGACTGTGATGATGGCCTAGGATGCGCTCACGTAATGTCTGTGATTGACAAGAAGCTTGAAGCTCGCTCTATCTCGATAAAAAGGACGCTTGAAAGCGATGCAGATACGCGAGAATGTGTTGGTCTATCTCCCATATAACCTACAGGGCAGCTCACTTGATGGAAAATGGTGAAATTGGTACCGCTGGGAAGGTTTGTGTCTACTTTCCAAGGAAACCAACCATTTGATCACATCCATCATGTTGAGTGACATATGACTATTGTTGCAAAGTAGGACAGGATATGTCCGGTAATTTGCTGAGTCAACTTCGATAGAGCTTTGTGATCTGCTCAGGTCGATCTAGGTTACGTACTGTATGTGAATGAAAAGCTATGGGTGTCTAGTTTTCATAAGTTCTTACAGTTTCGTTGATACCTATTGAATCGAAGAAGTTATGACTGATTTAGTGCATAGAGGTCAAGACTTTAGAAAACTTGATTTTCGGATAAGTCTCTAGCGACTCTGCACTTTGGATGTGTCGCGCTCTTTTTGTCCTTAGACCAAGGTTTGTTTTTTTCCCATTGGGTTTTCACTTCGTAAGGTTTTTAACGAGGCGACCTATGAGAACATCCATACAATGATGCGTTGTACTTCTGTTCAACTTAAACCAAGAGGTATTTTTCCCACTTGGTTTTTCCTTGGTATAGTTGTGAGGGCAACTTGGCATCCGACTCCTATGATTTGAGGTACTCATCAGGGGGAGTCATTATGTATACATTAGGGTGAGTATACATGACATGTTATATTGGTGCGTTGCAATCTTTTCCTCATCAAGCATTTGTTTTTCCCATGGGGTTTTGTTTTGGCTTGGAATATGTTTTTACGAAGGCAACATCTTTTGCACCATTGTTGTATTAGTACTCGACACAGGGGGAGTGTTCCGGGAATTATTATTCCCGTGATGTGTCTTACCTAATACTGATTGTAGATACATAGATGGAAGGTTCTAGATCCTTCTAGAGGTAGTAGGATCCTATTAGATGTCTTACCTTATCTATGAATCCTATGTACGGAAGGACTCTCATTGTAATGCCTATATAAAGGCCCCTCTATCAATGTTATAAATGCAATTGATTGACTCTATTTACAGTCTTTTTACTTTCTCCTGAAACATTTACTATAATATTGTAGATTTTTATTTAAACCTTAATCTATCTTTTTTTTTAGATTTTTTTAAGAACATAATAGTTTTTTTTATGAAAAATACAACTAGCAGATTTTAAAAAAAAATCTATATTTAAAAAAATTATTCACTTTTTATTTCTTTATGTAGAATAATATTTCAGTTTTTTTATTAAAACGGTTTACAAATAAATTCCAAAATCTTTTTTTTTCCAATTTTTTTTATTTACGAATTTTAAATAAGAATTTCCGACTTTTAATATTAATATTACAAATATTTTTTTCTTAAAAAAATAGTTTAAAAAAGCAGTAAAAAATAGTTAAAAAAAGCAGAAAAAATAATAATTTTAAAACAAGTAAAAAAATAATTAAAACCCACTTAAATAGAAAACTACACATATTTAGTAAATATGTTTGAAAATACACTTATATGGTAAATATGTTTTAAAACTACACGTGTAAATAACTCTTTTTTACATTACATTATAAAAAATCCCAAACACGGTCTTAGACAGTCTTACACGGTCTTAGACAGTCTATTAAGGTTCGGGGTACTTCTCTCTCTCCTATCCTCTATTTATAATTTTTCTTTTCCTCCTCCCTCCTACGTATATATCGCCCACTCTCTCTGTTTTTAGGGTTTTATTGCTCTCTATTAGGGTTCTCTTCGGCGGCCTTCACGACAATGGCTAGCAACAACAAGGATACCTTAAACGTCGCTGATCTTGGTGCTGGTGAGTTAAATCCCTATCCCCGAATCCTAACACGCACGTTATTTTAGTTTGAATTGGGTGTAACTGACTTGTTATGTCTGTGTAGCGCTGAACGCAGAGGATAGGGCCGACATCGTCAATGCTCTAAAGGTTAGTTTCCCTTTTTTTTTTTTTTTACTCTGCAGTTGTTGTTTGTAGTGATTTGTTGGTGTACTTTGCAGGTGGGTGGAGGTTTGGAGTAGTGAAATTTTCTCTCTGTTACTTTTTTTATTTTGTTGTCATTCTTTTTGACACTGTTCTTTTTTCAGGATAAACTTCACGATCTTGCTGGTAAGCACTCAGATGTTCTCGAGAATTTACCCCCCAATGTCAGGAGGCGTGTTGACACCCTGCGGGAAATACAGGTATGCTTGCACGCTTAACTGTATTGCAATTTTTTTCTTTTATTCACGAGTTAGGTATTTTATGCCCTCTTTTGCCATGTTAAATCTTGCGATTAGGCCTAAATCTTAGGGGATAACTAGGAATTTGTTAAATATACAGTGCTTAATTGAACGGCTACGAGATGCTAGTAGATGTAAATATTCTTGAATGGATTATTTTGGTAACTGGAACTCTTCGTGTTGAGATGAAGAGTCACCAATGTCATGAATCTGGAATATCTCAACTGGTTGTTATCTCTGTCTTTGCTTGGATTATGATACATTTACGAGGTGCTTATAGAGTACCGTTTTCCATGTTTAATTTTAATGTTTGCGAAATTGATGCTTTACATTAGTTTCTTAATTATCTTTGCATGCTGGTCTACTTGTTGTATTCGTTTTTTTTATCAAAATTGAGTGTTTTCATATTTTTTTGCAGTCCCAACATGATGATTTGGAGGCAAAATTTTTCGAGGAGAGAGCAGCACTTGAAGCTAAATACCAAAAGCTGTATCAGCCTCTTTATACCAAGGTGTGTATATCTTTGTGATTTTGAAATTAATATTCATACTAGATTTTAACCTTTTTATATAAAACTGTATACTTATGTGATCTTGGACTGCTAATCTGTCTTTTTTAACTGAGGTCCACCCTTGTTTTAATATTCATACCATTAATCATGGGCAGAGATATGAAATTGTAAATGGCGTTGTTGAGATTGAAGATAGTACAACTGGTGCAGAGTCCGAGGGTATGTATTTGATATTTTTTTAGAAGCTTCATATTTAATCATGGAATTATATTTTCTCGAACTTGCAAGTTTTGCAGAGAAGGGAGTTCCTGATTTCTGGCTTAATGCAATGAAAAACAATGACGTGCTTGTAGAAGAGGTCGGTTTAGAAATCTATCTTCCCCTTCCTAATGTGATATTTTTCTCCCATATAATTTTTTTCATTTAATTGGAGCCAGATTTCTGAGCGTGATGAGGATGCTCTCAAATTCCTCAAAGATATTAAGTGGGCCAGATGTGACAATCCAAAAGGCTTCAAGCTTGAATTTTATTTCAACACTAATCCATTCTTCAAGAACTCTGTTCTGACAAAAACTTATCACATGATTGATGAAGATGAACCTATTTTGGAGAAAGCAATTGGGTAACTTATTTTCTACATCTTACTGGTGTCCATTCGTTGTAGAAATTACTGCAAACTTGTAAATTTCATCATAAACTGTGATGCATGCCTTGTAGGACGGAGATTGAATGGCATCCAGGAAAATGTTTGACACAAAAGATATTGAAAAAGAAGCCAAAGAAGGGATCCAAGAATGCCAAGCCCATTACTAAAACTGAACAATGTGAAAGTTTCTTCAACTTCTTTAGTCCACCCCAAGTTCCTGATGATGAGGATGATATTGATGAAGAAGCTGTAAGAATGCTGTATTTTGTTTATGTTTTCTATTTGTATTTTACTTCTGTTATCAGTTATTAATAGTGTGTTGTTCGACAGGCTGAAGAACTCCAAAATCTGATGGAACAAGATTATGACGTTGGGTGAGTTGATGCTTCCATATTTGCACTATAATCATAAATCAATAAAGCTTTCCTGCACGCTTAGATAAATGTACAGTGAGAAAATTGACTTGTGCATGTTGCAAGTATTCTTAGTAATTGCAATCACTATCAGCATAAGTTTCCCAAGTTGTTTAAAGATTGGAACTTGTGGTTTCCTAATTTCGGACTCATCATCACAATAAAGTATTTCATACATAATTAAATGTGAACGATAGAATTTGTCAAAGTTCTATTGAATCAAAGAGTAGCTGATTAGAAGAATGAGAACACATCAAATTTTTTGTTCTTAGCTTCTCCTCCCCCCCTTGGGGGAAGTTGAAGCAATGGTTGTATTTGCTTGTTAGCGATCACCTAACAAATAGAAGTTGTTAAATTTTGTATTTGTTTTGATCATATATCAATATTTTACACGTTTGTTGGCTTTGATTAATGTAATCTGGAATGTCGTTGGTCTTATGTATAGTTTACCATTTGGTTCTATCATCAAATACTCAAATTTATTTTATGTAGGTCAACTATTCGAGACAAAATTATCCCCCATGCAGTATCATGGTTCACAGGAGAGGCTGCCCAAGACGATTATGAAGATATTGAAGAAGATGAAGATGAAGACGATGAGGATGAGGACGACGAGGATGATGATGATGATGAGGAGGACGACGACGAGGATGATGATGAAAGCAAGACTAGGAAAAAGGTGAATAATGCACACTGGATTCAATTTTTGCACTTATCTCATTAATTTATTTTTTTGTACTGCTAATCTGATTGCTTTGTTGATGTGGTAAACAGAAGAGTGGCTCGGCAGCTCCTAGTGATGGACAACAGGGTGAGAGGCCTCCGGAGTGCAAGCAACAGTAGCTGCTGTTTGTCGGAAAACGTGAAACGATAATTATCTGCTGCAGCATGTCTGTTTTGAATTGTGTCATATATTTCTTTCATTTATATGTTTTATTGGTCGGAGATTTATTTTGCAGAGTGATTGAAATAGTTTTGAGT
This sequence comes from Orobanche coerulescens, assembly GCA_033398695.1. Lineage (NCBI taxonomy): Eukaryota > Viridiplantae > Streptophyta > Magnoliopsida > Lamiales > Orobanchaceae > Orobanche > Orobanche coerulescens. The sequence goes on along the minus strand of CM065816.1, from coordinate 109,173,085 downwards.
GTCTTGCGACTTGTGCGATGCTTTTGGGAGTATGAATGCATGCTGAAGCTTAAAAGCGTATTATAAGTTCTTCTGTTTTGTGTTCAGGACAACTATATCCCTTATTGGAAATGGTAAACCAATTAAAGGAATTTATGATACAAATATTCATCCGTTATGTCTTATGTGTGAAGCAGTGTTTTAGTCATTGTTCTTGTTTCATTGGTGGATTTTTTTTCGCCTCATCACTATATATTGCTTCTTTTATACCTCATCATTGTTTATTTCTATTTGTGTTGGTAGTAATTTGTGTACACGAACAAGGATATTATCACTCGCTTTTATGTGGTGTACCAAATACAGTAAATAAAAGTTATATACGTGTTTCTATTATGTTTGTAATGTGAAATATATATATATATATATATATATATAGGGGAGATTTATTTTCAGAACTCTTAAGTGCGAGAACTGTGAGAATTCTTCTAAACTAATGAGATTTTTTTAAATATTAAAAAATATTTTTAATTCAAAGGGTTTATAGTAAAATACAATTTTTATATTATTTTTGATTTTTTTTTATTAAATATAATAAATTTCATCGATGATAACTCCTACTATATCTATAACCGCTACTATATAGGAGTTATGATCGATAGAGGTCTGTATGCATTGACATACGATCGATTGATGTATATTATGTATTATTAGAATCTGAGTGATTTTCGCAGTTTATCGCACTTAACGATTTTGAAAATAAAGTTATATATATATATATATATATATATATATATATATAGAATTCGGGAAGGAAGGTGACACTTTCTTTTTTGTGAGCCCGCCACGCACATGTTTCGATTGGAGGTGAGTGTTTTAATTATAACACTCACCCACCAAGTGTTGTGAAGTAGGGTGAGTGTTATAATTAAAACACTCACCTCCAATCGTAATACGACACGCGTGCAGACCTCACAAAAAAAAAGCATGCACACCCTATATCCCGAACTCTCTATATATATATATATATACTGGTTGCACAAGTTTTGGTCCAATTTCACTTGGTTTTTGGTTACCCATATATATACCCAGTCTGGTTCTGGTTGCACAAGTTTTGGTCCAATTTCACTTGGTTTTTGGTTACCCACCACATACAAAAAAACTGCCCAATTTTATTTAAATATTTTAGGGGAAATTTAGTTTACAAGATTCCTAATTTCAGATTTTTTTGTTTTAGAACTATGATTTTTGCCTCATACGTATTAGGATTTAGACACATTTAGGATACCATGATTTTGTATAACGTAATTACGTATTTAAATTAAAACAAATATTGCTTGATTTTTTTAAAATAGCTCAAAGCACTACTATGATACGTAAAGTTATTAAATTTTCAAATTAATAACTTAATTCATACGCTCAAATTGAAGTTAATAAAAATATGTAAAAATTTAGTATAATTGAACAACACGATTGATCCTAGTTTTCTTAAGTACTCTAGGATCTCACCATACAATCCATAAGAATCGGTCTCACCATTCACTCTTGTTATGGACATTTAAGCCCAGTTTGATATTGTTTAATTTTAAAACTAAACAGATTTTGAAGAATTTTTAAATTGGACGGTAGATGAAAAAAGGTAGTTTTTTTTTTAGAATTTGCTGTTCACTAACAGTAGATTTGAAAGTAGTATTATAGTTGCTCTTAGAGGCTGTTGTTATAAAAAATATTGAAAATTAATTTTTTACCTCTTAAAAATACTTTAAAAAATAATATTTACTAAATACAAATATGTTTAAATTTACATCTGATTATATTTTCACACTACAACAGTAATAATTTTTTTTAAGTCACAACAATACTATTTTAAGTCGCAATAATATCAAACTGTAATACCCGTACTTTTCATGAATTTTTGGTTTCGATGTTCTTTCACTTTTGTCGCTCTTTGTAAGCGCTTATTGATATGTTGTTGATTTTAGAGTTTCGTATCTTTCCGAGCATGTTCGTGTCGATCCGACTTCACAGTTGTATTATTGAGACGAGCAGTTAGCGCACACTAGGCGATGAGCTAACGCACACTATTTGTGTTGAGTAGCGCGCGCTAGCGTCGCCAGTAGCGTACGCTAATGAGTCGGTTTCGGCAGAGGCAGTAGATTGATTTCTCTTCTCTGGACGAGCAGCTAGCGCGCGCTAGACGATGAGCTAACGCACGCTATTTGTGAGTAGCGCACACTAGCATCGCCAGTAGCGCACGCTAACGAGTTGGGCAGTGAGTTAGGAGTTTCTACATTGAAGCAGTTAGCGCGCGCTAATGCTATCCATAGCGCACGCTAACGACGCAAGTCAGAAGCTACTGGACTACTCGGTTGCCCGTTAGCGCGCTATCCTTATCGTTAGCGCACGCTTAACATCATTTTGTATATATAGGACGGAGCAGACCCCTTTTCCGTCATTTTTCACTTCATTTCTTTCCTTGGGGGATTTCGGGCGATTTGTGAAGATCCCGACCAGATATCATCATCTACCAACGTCTTCAAGCTACTAGTTCGGATTATACCACGTTTGATCTTCCCCACCCTTCCAAATTAAGGTAAACTTCTTGAAAACCCTACCTTGGGCAGTTTTGGGGGTTTTTGTTCGATTCAGAACTGTAATCCGTTTTTGATCATGGAAATTTTGAGTTTGTGATTTATCTCACTTGTGTACGCATCAACCCTACAATTTCAAGCCCTACTTTGGTTCGTGTTGCGAAATCGAGAGGGTTGGGTGTTTCCCAACCCTATGTTCATGATATTGTAATCGGGGGTATCGTTAGTGGGGTTTCTTGAGTTCCTTCTTGTGAATTGCGTATTAATTCTTGATTATCGTATTTCTTGCGAATCATTTAGGACCGGAAGTGCGTTTCGGGACCACTCAAGCTCGTATACCTTTACCCTCGACTTGACGATGTCTCACAGGCATGTATATGTTTATGATTGTAATTCTTGACATTGAAAGTAAAGCGTTTGTGATGTATTTGATAATATGTTCAATCCGGGATGGGACTTCGAGTCCTCTGAGGGGTCGTTGCTTATAGTGCGATCCATGGAACAATCTTATATGTATAACCACGTGTTCACTCTGGGATGGGACCTCGAGTCCTCTGAGGGTTTGTTACTTTTAGTGCGATCCATTGAACATCGGGTTGATATAATTATATGTTCACTCCGGGATGGGACCTCGAGTCCTCTGAGGGGTCGTTGTTTATACTGAGATCCATTGAACATTTTTGGGTTAACCACTCCGGGATGGGACTTCGAGTCCTCTGAGGGATCGTAACTTATAGTGCGAATCCACGGTTAATCATGAGGTATGGTATGAGATTTAGTTATTCCGGAATACTAATCTTAAGGTTGGTAATATGAGAATGATATGGGATTGAATGTCTCGATGATTGATAATATGAGTATCTGCTAACTTTATCATGCAAGAAGTATTGTATTGCATACTTGTGTACTTGTACTAGCTATTCGATGGCTAACCTCTTTTGGGAGAAATACCTTTCATGTATTGCAGGATTCAGGAGAGCAGATAGGTATGTACCGGGTCGGCACGAAGATGATGGGCAAGAGTGATGTTGTGTCTTGTCTCTCTGTGTATTTTGTATTTCATCCATTCACTAATTGGTGTATTTGGAATGGTTATGAACACTTGAGAAGTGTTTAAGGTGTTCTTGATGTTTTGGGCCTGTGTTGCCCTGGATTTAATTCCCGATGTATTGTATTCTGTCGAATTGGTTATTACCTTGGTTGTCAACTTCTATTGTCTTCCACTAGATTATGTTTAGATCTTATCGGTCGAAATTTATGGTTCCACGTATGTATAGCCTTGTGGGTCCCACAGAGGGGTTCACGGCGCTGTAATATACCCTGAATAACTTGGGGGCTTTACAGAATATGATATCAGAGCTTAGGATTATAGATACCTAAGCTGTCGGTCTTTTGGGTTGATTGAGTCATCGTTTGTTTACAGTATCACTACTTTGCCATCATCATAGTGCGATCGGTATCTGTAAGTCCTGTTACTCTTCTCGTATTTCCTTAATCGCTTCGCTTTTAATTTGGTATTCTTGGGAATCGGTCACCTTGATGACGTGCAATTTGAATTGTACTTATGTACTGTATGTGTCCTTCAGAATGTCTGCTGACAGGGGATGAAGACGTGGACGCAGGAGAGGACGTGGCGCAACCATTTCCCTCAGTTCTGTTGCGGGGTCGGCTACCTCTACTTTATCTAATTCAGCGCATCTAGATACCGAGAGTCAGCATGCCCAGTCGGTCGGATGAGGAGATAATGCGGATGCTGGTGTTCCTAATATTCTTCAACAGGTGGAAAATCAGATGGCCCTCCTGACACAAGCTGTTCAGATGAATAATCCTAATCCGACGGTGGATGCTTTGTTCCAGAATGTGGTCTGTATGCACCCTCCGCAGTTTAGTGGTGCTACCGACCCAGTTGGTTGGGAGAATTGGCTTTTCGAATTGAAAAAAGTGTTTGAGGTGGTTGATTGTACCGAAACGAGTAAGGTACCTATTGCTCAGTACTTTCTTGCTAAAGAAGCCGCGACCTAGTGGAAAGCTGTTAAACCACAAGATCATGATGCTACATGGAATGAATTTAAAGATCTACTGGAGGCTGAGTTTTGCCCTTGGCCAGTGTAATAAAGCAGGATCTGAGCCTTTTTCGAACCTAAGCCGCAGAGCATTGCAGTCTCACAGACAATAATGGAATACAACCAACAGCTGATTCATGTGCATGATCAGGTGCGTGATGAGTGTGACAAGATCCGCCATTTCGACATTCGAATGAACATGGATTTACGACGTTACATGGACAGGTTTGCTTGTACAACCTTGAAACAGTACCAAGACAGGGCTTTAGCATATGATATGTTGTGTGCTAACACTGATATTGCTAATGAGCCGAAGAAGCAGAAGACCACCGGTAACTATTCTAGTAGTAAGGGTGGCAACTTTCAGAAACCCCAGCCGACCAACCATTCTGTCGGACAGTCATCGCATTCTGTTAGGGGTGGTAAGAGTTTTCGTTCGACTCGTACCGTGACATGCTACAATTGCAACCGTACTGGTTACTTTAACCACAAGTGTTCTTTCCTACCTCTGAGATGTAACAATTGTGGCGAGATGGGTCACAGGGCGATTTATTGTACGGCTGGGGACAAGATCATTGATACTCGAGCTTCCACCCCAGTACTTAAGGAGCCGAATGTGAAGCAGTGGCAATCATCTAACCCGCCACAGCAAAGTTATGGCAGAGGCCGTGGATGGGGTCAGACCGATAGAGTGGGGGATTCCAGTGTTGGTTTGGCACATCCACGAGTTTAAGAGATGCGCCTAGAGGATGATTCGAATGCGGAGGTGGCCTCAGGTACCGTTCATTTTCTATCTCATCCAGTTTGAGTACTATTTGATTCCGGTGCTACACATTCTTTCATATCCTTAGATTATGTACGCCGTTTGAGTATTGATTATATGACTGTTTTTGACCCATTCATTGTAAAACTACCTAGCGGGGATAAAATTATGGGTAATCGGGAGATTAGAGATTATCCTGTATGCATAGCAGGTACTGATTGGTTGTCGAATCTGATTGTGATCGATATCAATAGCAAGGATTTAATCCTCGATAATGATTGGCTTGAGAGTTATGGAGCGATTATGAATTATTGCACTAAGGTTATCACTATGATAAATGAGGATGGTGTTGAATACACTTTTATGGGCCGTAAATTGAATTAGTCTAAGTTGCTCATAAATGCCATGAAAGCTGTGAAGCTCTTGAATAATGGTTGCACGGGCTATTGGTGTTATGCTTTGAAGTCATAGGAGAATGGAGTCGACTTCTCTTCAATTCCAATTGTTAATGAATATTCGGATGTTTTTCCAGACGATCTTCTGGGATTACTGCCATATCGAGAGAGAATTTTCTATTGATTTAGAGCCTGGCGCGGCTCCGATTTTTAAGGCGCCTTATCGTATGACACCTTCAGAAATGTAAGAATTGAAGAATCAGTTGGGAGAAATGTTAGACAAGGGGTACATTAGACCAAGCGCTTCGCCTTGGGGTGCACCGGTTCTTTTTGTGAGAAAGAAGGATGGTTCACTACGTTTATGCATTGATTACCGTGATCTAAACAAAGTGACCATCAAGAAAAAGTATCCATTACCTCGTATAGAGGACTTATTTGATCAGTTGCAGGGAGCTGTAGTATTCTCGAAGATTTATTTGAGATCGGGATACTACTAGCTTCGAGTGAAAGAGTCCGACGTTCCGAAGACTGCTTTTCGGATGAGATATGGACATTATGAATTTGTAGTCATGCTTTTTAGGCTGACTAACGCACCGGCAGTGTTCATACAGTTAATGAACAAGATATTTATTGAGTACCTTGATAAATGTATAGTCGTCTTTATTGACGATATTTTAATTTATTCTCGAGATGAGGAGGAGCATGCCCAACACTTGCATTTAATATTAGACATTTTGAGAGCTGAGCAACTTTATGCTAAATTCTCAAAATATGAGTTCTGGATGAAAGAAGTTATGTTTCCCGGCCATGTGATTTCGGCTGAAGGGGTTCGTGTGGACCCGTAGAAGATTGAGGTAGTGCTAGATTGGTCACCGACTAATAATGTTAAGGAAGTTCGTCGCTTTTTGGGTCTTGCTGGGTATTACCGTCGGTTTGTTGAGGGGTTCTCGAAACAAACGCGGCCGCTTACACAATTACTTCAGAAGACGGAAAATTTTGTTTGGACTGCGGAGAGACAGTAGAGCTTTGATGAACTGAAGAGACGTTTGACTTCAGCGCCGATCCTAGCTTTACCATAGGGTGGTGAAGGATTTGTAGTTTATAGTGACGCTTCAGGACAGAGACTTGGATGTGTGCTTATGCAATAATCGGTCTCGGATAATAGAAATCTTTTCCTTAGTTTCCATCAACATATCTGGTTCCATTCTGACTAACTCCGAAGCCTCATCCCAACATAATGGCGATCTACACCACCTATCATAAAGTGCTTCAAATGGTGCCATTTTGATTGACGCATGCCAACTATTATTGTAGGCAAACTCGATCAACGGCAAATGAAGTTCCCAATCATTACTCCAGTCTAGGGCACAAGCCCGCAACATATCCTCTAATGTTTGAATCGTCCGCTCGGTCTGACCGTCTGACTGCGGATGAAAATATGTATTCAATTTCAACTCGGTGCAAGGCCTGATGGACGCTTGCCAGAAATGTCACACAAAATGGCCATCCCGATCAGAAATAATAGTTTTAGGGGCACCATGTAATCTCACAATCTCAGCTAGAAAAGTTCGAGCTAATCTTTCCGGTCCCCAAGTATCCTTAATACCAAGAAAGTGTGCAAACTTGGTTAATTGATCATCAAATCATATGCATTCCTGCTCTAGATCTCGCCATCCCCGTGATAAAATCCATAGAGATGTCTTCCCACTTCCACTCGGTAATGGGAAACGGCTTCAACAACCTCGCTGGTCGTTGATGCTCGATCTTGACTTGTTGACACGTCAAACATTGCATATGAACTCTGTGACGTCCTTCTTCATATTATTCCACCAAAAATTTCGCTTCAAGTCCTTGTACATCTTACTCGTTCCGGGGTGAATTGAGTAAGCGTAGCATGGGCTTCTCGAGGAATTCTCTGTCTCAACTCCAGATCATTCAGAACACAAAGCCTGCCCTGAAATCTCAAGATATTGTCCTCATGGACCATAAAACCAGTGGCTTTTCTGTAATACCTGGTTGTAATTCATTCATTTTCATTCGGTAATTATCAGTCTGTAATTGTCACTCAGTAATTTTCACTCATTGTTAATCACCCGTCATTCATGATTCAGTCATTTGCGCTCACTGTTGGCATGTTGTAATCGTGATCGTCATTTCATCTCCTTTTTTAGATCGAGACGGGAGTATTATCATTTTCACCGTGTTTGGTAGTTTTGTACTGGGAGTATCATCTTTGGCTTGTGTTGGACTTGTTCACTTTCACATTCGTATGATATGTCGGATCATTCATCAGCCGTAGCGAAGAATCGGAATTATCGGATTTTTCACCTTGTCCAACATTGAGTTACGGCCGTAAGGATTGTAGGTTACGGCTGTAACAAGGGTTCGTTGTTTTCAGGCCATTTTGGACGAATGGGACTTACGGCCGTAAGGTCTTGTAATACGGCCGTAAGTTGAGCAGGTACGGCCGTAAGGCTTGGCCGGTTACGGCCGTACGTGTCCAGCAGGCTGCCCAGGCATTTTTGGCCGAAGGCGAGTTACGGCCGTAAGAAGGGGAGGATACGGCCGTAAGTGGTATTCGTAAATTTCAGGTGTTGTCGGGCAAGGGGGACTTACGGCCGTAAGGGTTGCGGCATACGGCCGTAAGTCGAGGAAGGTACGGCCGTAAGGCTTGGCCGGATACGGCCGTACGCTGCAGGCAAGGTGCCTGGTCATTTTCGACGAAGGGGGCTTACGCCCGTAAGTTTGGCCGGATACGGCCGTATCATCCGAGTTACGCCCGTAAGGTGTGCAGGTACGGCCATAAGGACATCGGCAGATGTTTTTGACGAAGGCGAGTTACGCCCGTAACTCAGGAGCGGTTACGGCCGTAAGTCTGTCGGCAGGCTTTTGGACGAAGCCGAGTTACGACCGCATTTAGCCGGGCCTGCTACGGCCGTAAGGCCGTTGACTGGGATGTTACGGCCGTATGAAGGCCGAGTTACGGCCGTAACTTCCAAAGAAGATTTAAGGACCCTAGGGACTTTTCTTCACTTTCACCCTTTTCTACACTTTGTTCCGAGAGAGAGACTTGAGGGAGGGATTTTTCCATCATCAATCATTTGAGTGTGTAATTTCATCATCTTCATTCATTTGGGAAGCTTGGATACTCGATTTAACGCGTGTTCATCGGATCGAAGTGGTTGAATCTTCAAGAGGTAATTTCTTCAACATTTTGGATTTCGATTTTGTGATGAGATATGATGTTTTGGACGTAATAATCATGTTATATGAAGGGATATGCATATGATTATGAGTTTGTATATAGATTCATTGGATTATTGGGGGATTATTCAAGAACACGTTGAATATCGAGTTGGATTTGGGGATTTTCGGTTAATTGTTGTTATAATCACGTATTTGGATATTCATAACGGATTATTGATCGTATTGAAGATGTTTTGTTGGTTTGAAACACTTCTTGGGGATTGGATGTTGGTATTATTGAGGTTTGGTTGTAATCAATCGAAGTTGGCCACAAAGTGTTCGATATAATGCCCCAATAAACTTGGTTTAATCGTATCGACGTTTTGAGTTCGTTATATTCGTGTTTGATTCGTATATTGAACGGATTGTTGGTAATTGTATTGATTCAAGGTTGTTCGAGCAACCGACATTTCATTTAGGACGTTGTTCGTGGACGGACATTCTTCTTCGGTGTTGAGTAAGTTAACTCTTACTCGGTTAAAAGGATGTTCATTCCTTTTGTTGTTGATTACTCATAATCATAACTCATTCATCATGGTATTAATCACATTGAGACTTGTAATTGTCGAATAATCATTTCATTCACGAGGAAAGACGGTTCCAAATCATTTCATTGGGTTATCAATCACGTCACTATTATTTTCATCTCGGTGAGTCATCTTGGCCTTGTCGAATTATTATTCATTGATATTCATTGTGGTCATTCTCGTTCATATGACCTTCTGGGTTCATATTGCATGGCCGGGTGTGGCTGTGTGGAATTTTTAGTCCGGCACGCGATGGTCATGTACTGGGTTCACCGATATATTGGACAGCGCACACGGTAAAGCTTAACTCCGTGAGACTAATTAGGTACAAGGACGTGTGTGTACGGTCATTCGTATTGTACACTTGCACATAACATTACGGGCGTACTATGATACTCCTCTTCAGCGTAATTCATAACTAAGGATATTTCATAACTTCAGTTAAATCATGATTGTGTATTTTCAACCCTTGAGGATTGTTGTTACGTATGGCCCGGCCCGTTGGGGATTTTGGTTTCGAGTCACGACAAGGCAAAGGCACGGGAAGAGCATCTTGGCGAGAGTCGAGTGATACTAGTAGGGGCCCAGTCATTCCGTTTGGTTGATCATTTGATCATTTCCGTCATTTGTATTTTCCGCTGCAAATTCCGTTTGAGATGTTTAATTGTTCAGGGTGGTGTATTTTATCTCCATATAAAATATACTAGTATTCGGTTTTGTCCTGGTGTATTGTACTTAAACTCCTCATCGGAGTACTTGGTAATATAATGTGGTTCGGTACTACAATTATATTATTTAATTCATCATTTTCATTTGCCTGGTGGGTCCCAGTCGGGGATTCACGACACTGTAATATCCGCCTAGTTTGGGGTGTTACAGAGTTGGTATCGGAGACGTGGTTTTGAATACTACCCTCCAAGTCATGTCTCGTTTGAAATCGTCGTCATCGGACTAGTATCATTGGACTTTCGCGTCACGTGTGACCTGTGCAAATGCGGGCAAGTAAACCCGTAAGGCGCATGGAAGCTGACTGGCGCGATCCCCCTAGAGGGGTGCAACGCCGACCGACCTTGATCTTCTGAGAAGGGTTCGAGTGAGCATACCTGTCGGGACCCGAAAGATGGTGAACTATGCCTGAGCGGGGCGAAGCCAGAGGAAACTCTGGTGGAGGCCCGCAGCGATACTGACGTGCAAATTGTTCGTCTGACTTGGGTATAGGGCCAATCAGACCAAGAACTGTAAGATTTCTAATGCCATGGTATAATTCCTGGCAACAATCATTCATTCATAATTTATCGGTTAACAATCCTCAATCATCATTTTCATTTTGACCAGGACGGTCATGTTAACTCATTAATCACTCAATTCATTTCATTACTCGGTTGTTGATCGGGAAGATCATATCATTAATCTTGTTAATTTGTTCAAGATAATCATTTCAATAATTTCATCAGATAATCATGTCACCTCAGTTAGTCATTCATGTAATCACTGTGTTAGAGCGTATGCTCATTTTCATCATCTCATGTCATAATCATAACGTGATATTCATAGGGAATATAATCATCATGTGACTTTCCTACTTCAGTATGGAGAGAGCAAGAAGAGGACGAGGAGGACGAGGCCGTGGTGCGGGCCAAATTCCGAGAGCTCGTGTGAATACACATGCGAATGCGAGAAATAATGCTAATTCATTGAGCAGCGACGCTGCCACTCATTCACCTGGACGTGATCATTCACTATCGGGGAGTCGTACCTGGGACACGGCTCAGTCAGAAGGTGTTCGGGTTGACCCACTTGCTTTTATGCAGGGCATGATGGCCCAAATGACGCAGATGGCACAACTTATGGAGACGATGCACAACTCAGTCAATCAAAATCAGCAGGTTCCTCCGCCGCCACCTCAGAGGCAAGAGATGAATGTGAGCAGTATCATCGGCGACATCTCTCGCCAAAGGCCACCTACTTTTGAAGGCTCATCTGAGCCGGCGGATATTGTTCATTGGCTCGAACACTTCGAGAAGTTATTTGCGATGGTAGAGTGTCCCGAAGGACACAAAGTTTCAGTGCGCCTTACTATCTGGGTAAGAGCGCTCATTCTTGGTGGTTATCGTTGAAGCCCACCGAAGGATCGTGTACTTGGGATCAGTTTAAGACTCTCATGATGGAGAGGTATTATCCGGCCCCACTCAGAGAGGCCAAGCTGTCAGAGTTACTCACTCCTGACCCCTCATCAGACGAGGATGTTCTTGCCATTGCCGAGAAATTTCAGGAACTTCTTCCGTTCGCCTCATCTATCATTCATTCCGAGGCGGATAAAATTAAGTATTTCAAAGAAGAGGTCAAAACCACGTATGAGATTACAGTTGCTTAATCATAATTGCACCACGTTGGCCGAATTCATTGAGAAAGCTCTTACCTATGAGCTTACTGCTAAAGAGATTGCTAAGCAGCAACCTTCGTCTGCTAGCAAGAAATCGAAGAATCGTAATTAGTCCGACGGCAGTCAGGCCACTTTCAAGAAACCTCGTGCGGGCTCTGCTTTTTCTGAGCGACCTCCCGTGACATCTAAACCCGCGGAATCTCAGTCTCGAGCGGCCAGTTCGGCCATCACCTGTTTTAACTGTGGGGATCTTGGTTATCTCAGTACCAAGTGTCCGAGACAGACTATCACGTGTCATAATTGTGGGATTGATGGGCATAAGGCCCGTTTTTGCCGTAGGGACTCCAAACCTACTCAGACGTCATCTCAGGCCCCTAAGCAGTCAGCCGTTCAAAATCAGGCCACTCAATCAGCGTCATTTAAAACGACAGGAGTGACTAAAGGTGGAGCCTATAACCAGCAGACGGGAGCGTCCGGTGCCGGGACTAGCAAGCCTCGGATTTATGAGATGAAGAAGACCGATGATCCAGAGGCCCGAATGATCTCAGGTACACTCGATATTCTATCTCAACCTGTGTGTACCCTTTTTGATACTGGTGCATCGCATTCATTCATTTCCGAGTCATGTTTGAGTAGACTACGTCTGGGTAGTGCTACTAGTTGTGAGCCTTATGTCATTGGCCTACCTGATGGTAGACGAATTATCGGTAATCGTGAGATTGTAATTGTCCGATTGGGCCATGGTCGTGCATGGCCAGCGGACCTAATCGTAGTAGATTTGTCCAGGGACGACATCATCTTGGGTATTGATTGGATGGATCGTCATGATGCCATCATTAGTGTCCGTAAGCGTATGATCACTATCGTTTCAGACGATGGGGTTGAATGTGTGTTTCAGGGAGGTAATCCCGGCTATTCTGGTAAGGTCATTAATTTGATGAAAGCAGTGAAATTACTCAATCAGGGGTGTGTTGGTTATTGGTGCTATATGACCAAAACCGAGAAATCATCAGTAATGTTGATGGACATTCCGGTAGTGAGGGAATATGCCGATGTTTTTCCAGACGAGTTACCTGGTTTGCCTCCACAGAGGGATGTGGAATTCACGATTGAGTTGGAGCCTGGTACGTCCCCGATATCGAAGGCACCGTACCGGATGGCCCCGACCGAAATGCAGAAATTAAAGAACCAACTTGAGGAGTTGTTCGAGAAGGGTTATATTCGACCGAGTGCGTCCCCGTGGGGAGCACCAGTGTTATTTGTCAAGAAAAAGGATGGTTCTTTTCGCTTGTGTATTGATTATCGGGAGTTGAACAGGGTGATAATCAAGAATAAGTATCCCTTACCCCGTATTGATGATCTCTTAGATCAACTTCAGGGAGCTTCAGTATTTTACAAGATCGACTTAAGATCTGGATATCATCAGTTGCGGATCCGAGAGTCGGACATTGCAAGGACGACGTTTCAAACACGCTATGGTCATTATGAGTTTGTGGTTATGCCGTTTGGATTGACTAATGCACCTGCGGTATTCATGGAGTTAATGAATCGGGTTTTCATCGACTTTTTGGATCAGTTTGTTGTTGTCTTCATCGATGACATTTTGATTTATTCTCGTGACCGAGAGGAACACGAGTTTCACCTTCATCAAGTGCTCGACGTGTTGAGACGAGAGCAACTTTATGGGAAGTTTTCCAAATGCGAGTTCTAGATGTCCGAAGTGACTTTTCTCGGACATGTAATTTCATCAGATGGAGTGCGTGTTGATCCTAAGAAGACGGAGGCTATCCAGGATTGGTTACCTCCGAAGAATGTTAAGGAAATCCGAAGCTTTCTCGGATTAGCCGGTTATTATCGGCGGTTTGTGGAAGGATTTTCTAAAATCGCTCAACCCTTGACGAACCTTTTGCGAAAGGATAAGAAATACACGTGGTCCGACGCATGTCAACGGAGTTTTGAGGAACTCAAGAGCCGGTTAATGTCAGCACCTGTACTTTCCTTGCTGCAGGGGACGGAGGGATTTGTGGTTTATAGTGATGCGTCCGGACAGGGTCTCAGATGTGTGCTCATGCAGAATGGAAAGGTTATTGCCTATGCTTCACGGCAATTGAGACCTTACGAGGTTAATTATCCGATCCACGATCTGGAGCTAGCATCCGTAGTGTTCGCTTTGAAAATTTGGCGTCATTATCTTTATGGCGTTACCTGTTAGATATTCACCGATCATAAGAGTTTAAAGTATATATTTACTCAGAAGGAGTTAAATATGCGGCAGAGACGGTAGTTGGAATTAATCAAAGATTATGATATCGAGATCCTTTACCACCCGGGCAAGGCGAATGTGGTCGCCGACGCCTTGAGTCGTAAGTCCGTTCAGGAGCAGATGCTTGCCCGTTTAACAGTTCAGAAGGAGCTTCAGCAGGAATTCCTTATACCCGAGATCGAGGTCTGGCTTCAGCGAGTTCAGGGACAGCTTTGTATGTTGGAGATCTCATCGTCACTTGAGGAGGCAATCAGGGAGAATCAGGGTTCGGACCCATCATTGTTACGCATCTGTGAGGATGTGGTTCAGGGGAAGGCCCCTGGATTCGTGGTCCACGAGGATGGACTTTTGAGATTTAAGAATCGGTTGTGCGTACCGGCGAATGACGAGTTGAAAAACTCGATTTTGAAAGAAGCTCATGCTACCCCTTATTCTGTTCATCCGGGGTCCAGCAAGATGTACAAGGACTTGAAACAAAATTACTGGTGGAGTAATATGAAGCGAGAAGTCGCAGAATTTGTTTCGAGATGCTTAACCTGTCAACAAGTTAAGATTGAACATCAGTGACCGGCGGGTATGCTGAAACCTCTCCCTATTACAGAGTGGAAGTGGGAAGACATTTCTATGGATTTCATCACGAGTTTGCCGACGAGTCGTCGTGGCATGAATACGATCTGGGTGATTGTGGACCGCTTAACTAAATCAGCTCATTTTCTTGAGATTAAGGATACTTGGGGTCCCGAGAGACTTGCCAGTTATTCATCAAAGAGATAGTGAGACTACATGGTACTCCTAAGAGTATCGTTTCCGATCGTGACGAACGGTTTGTGTCTCATTTTTGGAAATCAGTCCATCGTGCTATGGGAACTCAACTTAATCTCAGTACCACTTTTCATCCTCAGTCCGACGGACAATCAGAGAGAACCATTCAGACATTAGAGGACATGTTGAGGGCATGCGTCCTCGATTGGAAGGACGATTGGGAAGCCTAACTACCATTGATCGAGTTCACGTATAACAATAGTTAGCATGCTTTGATCAAGAGGGCACCTTACGAGGCCTTGTACGGTCGTCGTTGTCGATCTCCTTTGTGTTGGGACGATTTATCAGAATCAATCGGCACCGAGCCCGATATGCTTATAGCCGCCCGTGAGAAAGTAGCTTTGATCAGGAGTCGTTTGTTGACCACTCAGAGTCGACAGAAATCTTATGCAGACAATCGTCGTCGACCACTAGAGTTTGAGACGGGTGACCATGTTTTGGTCAAGGTATCCCCGAGTCGAGGTATTTTCCGTTTCGGAAAACGGGGAAAGTTGAGTCCGAGATTTATTGGACCGTTTGAGATTTTGGATCGAGTAGGCGAGTTAGCTTATCGATTGGCTTTACCTCCGGCATTGAGCCGAATTCATAATGTGTTTCACGTCTCTCAGTTGCGGAAGTATGTTGCCTACCCGAGTCACATACTTCAGTTCGACTAAATCGAGATCGCGGATGATCATTCGTACGAGGAGCGTCCCGTACGAATTTTAGAGCGACGAATCAAACAGTTGAGGAACAAGACGATCCCTTTGGTCAAGATTCAGTGGTCTAGACACGGAGTCGAAGAGGCCACTTGGGAAACCGAGGAGAGTATGCGGGAGAGTTATCCCGAGTTGTTTGGCCCTTAGTTTTGAGGATGAAACTCTTTTTAAGGGGGGGAGTATGTAATACCCGGTTGTAATTCATTCATTTTCATTCGGTAATTATCAGTCTATAATTGTCACTCAGTAATTTTCAATCATTGTTAATCACTCGTCATTCATGATTCAGTCATTTGCGCTCACTGTTGGCATGTTGTAATCGTGATCGTCATTTCATCTGCGTTTTTAGATCGAGACGGGAGTATTATTATTTTCACCGTGTTTGGTAGTTTTGTACTGGGAGTATCATCTTTGGCTTGTGTTGGACTTGTTCACTTTCACATTCGTATGATATGTCGGATCATTCATCAGCCGTAGCGAAGAATCGGAATTATCGGATTTTTCACCTTGTCCAACATTGAGTTACGACCGTAAGGATTGTAGGTTATGGCCGTAACAAGGGTTCATTGTTTTCAGGCCATTTTGGACGAATGGGACTTACGACCGTAAGGTCTTGTAATACGACCGTAATTTGAGCAGGTACGACCGTAAGGCTTGGCCGGTTACGGCCGTACGTGTCCAGCAGGCTGCCCAGGCATTTTTGGCCAAAGGCGAGTTACGGCCGTAAGAAGGCGAGGATACGGCCGTAAGTGGTATTCGTAAATTTCAGGTGTTGTCGGGCAAGGGGGACTTACGGCCGTAAGGGTTGCGGCATACGGCCGTAAGTCGAGGAAGGTACGGCCGTAAGGCTTGGACGGATACAGCCGTACACTGCAGGCAAGGTGCCTGGTCATTTTCGACGAAGGGGGCTTACGCCCGTAAGTTTGGCCGGATACGGCCGTATCATCCGAGTTACGCCCGTAAGGTGTGCGGGTACGGCCGTAAGGACATCGGCAGATGTTTTTGACGAAGGCGAGTTACGCCCGTAACTCAGGAGCGGTTACGGCCGTAAGTCTGTCGGCAGGCTTTTGGACGAAGCCGAGTTACGGCCGTACGAGCTGGCCGGTTACGGCCGTAAGGCCGTTGACCTGGGATGTTACGGCCGTATGAAGGCCGAGTTACGGCCGTAACTTCCGGCAGTATTTAAGGACCCGGCCGGGACTTTTTCTTCACTTTCACCCTTTTCTTCACTTTGTTCCGAGAGAGAGACTTGAGGGAGGGATTTTTCCATCATCAATCATTTGAGTGTGTAATTTCATCATCTTCATTCATTTGGGAAGCTTGGATACTCGATTTAACGCGTGTTCATCGGATCGAAGTGGTTGAATCTTCAAGAGGTAATTTCTTCAACATCTTGGATTTCGATTTTGTGATGAGATATGATGTTTTGGACGTAATAATCATGTTATATGAAGGGATATGCATATGATTATGAGTTTGTATATAGATTCATTGGATTATTGGGGGATTATTCAAGAACACTTTGAATATCGAGTTGGATTTGGGGATTTTCGGTTAATTGTTGTTATAATCACGTATTTGGATATTCATAACGGATTATTGATCGTATTGAA
Organism: Orobanche coerulescens; assembly: GCA_033398695.1. Lineage (NCBI taxonomy): Eukaryota > Viridiplantae > Streptophyta > Magnoliopsida > Lamiales > Orobanchaceae > Orobanche > Orobanche coerulescens. Next base: position 109,155,745 of record CM065816.1, on the reverse strand, counting down.
GATGTTTTGTTGGTTTGAAACACTTCTTGGGGATTGGATGTTGGTATTATTGAGGTTTGGTTGTAATCAATCGAAGTTGGCCACAAAGTGTTCGATATAATGCCCCAATGAACTTGGTTTAATCGTATCGACGTTTTGAGTTCGTTATATTCGTGTTTGATTCGTATATTGAACGGATTGTTGGTAATTGTATTGATTCAAGGTTGTTCGAGCGACCGACATTTCATTTAGGACGTTGTTCGTGGATGGACATTCTTCTTCGGTGTTGAGTAAGTTAACTCTTACTCGGTTAAAAGGACGTTCATTCCTTTTGTTGTTGATTACTCATAATCATAACTCTTTCATCATGGTATTAATCACATTGAGACTTGTAATTGTCGAATAATCATTTCATTCACGAGGAACGACGGTTCCAAATCATTTCATTGTGTTATCAATCACGTCACTATTATTTTCATCTCGGTGAGTCATCTTGGCCTTGTCGAATTATTATTCATTGATATTCATTGTGGTCATTCTCGTTCATATGACCTTCTGGGTTCATATTGCGTGGCCGGGTGTGGCTGTGTGGAATTTTTAGTCGGGCACGCGATGGTCATGTATTGGGTTCACCGATATATTGGACAATGCACACGGTAAAGCTTAACTCCGTGAGACTAATTAGGTACAAGGACATGTGTGTCCGGTCATTCGTCTTGTACACTTGCACAGAACATTACGGGCGTACTATGATACTCCTCTTCAACGTAATTCATAACTAAGGATATTTCATAACTTCAGTTAAATCATGATTGTGTATTTTCAACCCTTGAGGATTGTTGTTCTGTGTAACTGACCCCGTTGGGGGATTTTGGTTTTCAGGTCACGGCAAGGCAAAGGCACGGGAAGAGCATGCTGACGGCGAGGAGTCCCAGTGATACTAGTAGGGGGCCCCAGTCATTCCGTTTGTTTAAGTCATTTCAGTCATTTCCGTCATTTGTATTTTCCGCTGCAAATTCCGTTTGAGATGTTTAATTGTTCAGGGTGGTGTATTTTATCTCCATATAAAATATACTAGTATTCGGTTTTGTCCTGGTGTGTTGTACTTAAACTCCTCATCGGAGTACTTGGTAATATAATATGGTTCGGTACTACAATTATATTATTTAATTCATCATTTTCATTTGCCTGGTGGGTCCCAGTCGGGGATTCACGGCACTGTAATATCCGCCTAGTTTGGGGTGTTGTATTTTCCTTTTATTACATCTTCCTTCAGTTGAGAAATTATCGGGTCACTCCACTGTTTCCGTTTGATGTCATCAACCAAGGACGAAGTAATTTCGAGGGTACACAACTGTCCCTGTACTCTCTAAATCCAAACTTCTATACCTTGCTCTATCAATTCCTGACGAATCTTCGTCTGAGGTGTTCGAACCTCGAGCATCTGAAGTGATGTCGGTTTGCGGCTCAAAGTGTCCGCAACGACATTGGCCTTTCTGGGATTGTAAAGAATTTTCAAATTATAATCCTTAATCAATTCTAACCAACGTGATTGCCTCATATTCAACTCTTTCTGACTGAAAATGTATTTCAAACTCTTGTATCAGTATAAATCCGACACGAAGAGCCATACAAATAATGCCGCCAGATTTTAAGTGCAAAAACAACTACGGCCAATTCCAGATCATGAGTAGGATAATTCATCTCATACGGCTTCAACTGACGTGATGCAAAGGCTATTGCCCAGAGCCGTCAGAAATCTTTTGCTGATACTCGTCGTCGACCCTTGGAATTCAAAGTGGAGATCATGTTCTACTCAAGGTGTCACCGACAAAGGGAGTTTTCCGCTTTAGGAGAAAGGGGAAACTTAGTCCAAGATATATCGGACCTTTTGAAATTTTGGACAGGGTTGGAGATTTAGCTTATTGCTTTAGCATTTTTCATGTTTCTCAGTTGAGAAAGTACGTTCCGGACCAAGGTCATATTATCAACTATGGTGAGATCGATGTAGCAGAAGATATTACTTTCGAGGAGAGACTAGTGAAGATTCTTGATCGTCGTGAGAAATGTTAGAATATTATATTCCATATAATCATAAATTGGTTTTGATGATGAGTTGATGATGAACTAATGATGAGTTGCTGATGTTATCGATCAAAGAAAACAATAATGGAACAAAGCAAAACAATAAAGAAGTCGAAGACGCTCGAAACAGATAGAAAAGCAAGCAAGTGATGATTAACGAAGATAATGTACGCTATATTAAATGTATAACGTACATAATAGATAGTCACCTGAAGACTCACCTGAAATATCACCTGATGATTTAACGTACGCAACTGAAACAAGATAACGTACGCAATAGGAAGAAGTCAACATATGTAACACAGTGTTGGTAACGTACGTAATGCAATTTGAATATGAATTCAAATATTGGAACTGTGGAACGGACATATGATGTCATGGAGTAGGTCAGCATGCAACGAATATTTTGACTGAAGATAACGTACGTAAAGAGTATAATAATAACGTACGTAAAGAAGACCACATAAGCTACTGGACTAATTTACACGGAGCATAATGTACGTAACGAGGAAATATTAACGTACGTAATGTACTACAGATAACGTACGTAATACAGGGTGCAGAAACTAACGGCTAGTTGAGACTTTATGCCTATAATTACCAAGGCATATTGTATTATTCAAAACAAAAACTCTGGGAAAATCATATATACGTTTGATATCATTGTATACACTATTGCTGTTGTATTTGTGCTTAATTTATAAGTGTTTGAGTGTTCATACACGAAAACATACACGAGAGGAAAGATACGGATTGTAGATTAATTCGGTGTTATTAGGATAATTGATCCGGCATTATTAGAATCATATCTAAATCCAAGAGAGGTTTGTCTAGTACCAATAGAAAGTTAGATAGGTTGCTTCCTTATCCAATAGAAAAGGAAAACGGTTTATCTTGGACCAGCATAAAGACAAGAGTGTAACAGTTTATCTCGGACCGATAGAAGACGAGATTGTAGTGGTTACCTCGGACCGATAGAAGAGAAGGCGGAAAAAGTTGATCTTGAGCCTATAGAAAAAGATACGGAGAGAAGACGTAGGCACGTTTGGCCGAACCTCTATAAATTTTGTGTCATTTACTTTCTGCATGTTAATTACACTTCCGCAACGCAAAAGAGTTTGAAAACTCTACTCTGCAATATAATCCACCATTCTAAGTGGGGTGCCAATTTTCTAACAATTGGTATCGGAGCGGTTTCTCTTGAAGGCGGCTTAACATCCGAGGAGAAGGAGATCTTATGGTGTTTCAATTTTCCCCGGTCAAAGGTCTTGCCTTAAATCGACCTCCATTCTTTGATGGATCAAACTTCATGACGTGGAAGAAGAAAATGTCTATTTTCATCCGAGCCTACGACATTGAGCTTTGGAAAGTTATTTGCCTAGGTCCGAAAATTCCTACAACACCGAACGACTCTCTAAAAAGCTTCGAAGATTATAATAATGAAGATTGGAAGAATGACCATTTTAATTGCAAAGCAACATAATTATTATATAGTGCTTTAAATCCGGAAGAACACAACCGGATATCATCATGTGATAGTGCCAAAGAGATTTGGAAGATGCTTGAGGTAACTCCTGAAGGAACATCACAAGTCAATGAGACGAAGATCAATATGCTCCTCCATGAATACGAGCTATTTATGATGAAAAGTGACGAGTCCATAACGAACATGCTCGACCGATTTTTGGTCATCACAAATGGACTAGCTTGTTTTGGGAAACCATTAACAAGTAGTGAAAAAGTGAAGAAAATCTTATGATCATTACCTGTTGAATGGACGGGACGATTACGGTAATTATGAAATCGAAAGATTTAAATAATCTTAATTTTAGCACCCTCATAGGATCGCTAATAAATTACGAGATAGTTCTTAAATCTCAGAATGCCAAGCCAAAACCGAAAGTAAGAACCATAGCTATGAAAGCTAAGATGTCGAAGAATGAAGAAATCCCGGTGGATGAAGATGATGAAGAATCTGCATATTATACCAAGAATATAAATAAGCTTCAAAACTTATTAAACCGGCGAAGAAAAGACATCAAGACGAGCGATACAAAGAAATTCGACAATAACTATCGAAACTGTGGTAAACCAACCACTTTGCTAGAAATTACCAAGCATCAACTTCTAAGAAGGAAGTACTTGTAGCAACATGGAGTGACGAAGAGGATGACGATGAATATACTCAAAATAACCTCGCACTCATGGCAAGGAGTTCATTCGACGAAAGCGACGTCGAAAGCCAGGTTAGCACCTCATCTCACGATGAATTATTTGAAGCATTCGAACTTTTACATACCGATTTTCAAAATACTTTACTCGATAATAAATCTCAGGAATCGAAAATTAAAATGTTGAAAACCGAAATTTCCAAAATAAATAAAAAAAGGGAAATTTATAGAAACCAATCATTCTAAATGTCTAGAAACTGAAAATAAATTAAAAGATGATCTTTTGATAGTTCAAAACGAACTTAAGAATTTAACGAATAAATTTTCTAGCGGAAATGACAAATTTGAACAAATGCTTTTCGTTCAAAACTTTCATTAAATAAACAGGGGTTAGAATTTTAAAACCGCATAATAAAACCGAATCCTTAAATTTTAAAATACCCCGATGTGAGTAATATTTAAACTTGGGCATCATATTTCGATTTTCAAAAGCCCAAGACGGACGATAAAAATAAAACAAATTTGGATTCCTAAAGGAACCATTATACCGAATATCATCTATGTTTCAGAAGAAAAACCAACTCTCGGTTGGATCCCCAAAAATCAAAATTAATATATTTCCATCAATTGGTATTTTGATAATTAATATTTTTAACATTTGGTATTTAACTCAGGGGGAGTTACTTTCTTAAAAATGGGGAGATCTATTTTTCAGAGAGAGTTTTACCCGTTAATTGTCATATTTAATTTTATCGATTTTTTTTAATTTACTATGCACTTTTTGGTTATGACAAAAAGGGGGAGAGAATGTCGAGAAAAATGATGGGAGAAGGAGAATACGAGTCATGGAAGAATAACGAGAAAAATAAAAACAATAAACTGATCATGAAAAAGAGAGGAGAAAAGGCGATGGAGAACAAAATCGAGAAAATGAAGAAGAAAGTTGAAAGAAAATATATAAAGAATTCGAAAACAAGAAAAGAAAAATGGGGAGATGAAAACTAACGAAACGGACAAAGCCAAAAACTTTGATCTGTAATTGTTTTAATTTTGCAGGTATAGAATTCCATTAAAAGGTTGTTGTTTTGTCGTCATCAAAAATGGGGAGATTGTTGGAATATTATATTCTATATAATCATATGGTTTTGATGATGAGTTGATGATGAACTAATGATGAGTGGCTGATGTTATCAATCAAAGAAAACAACAATGGAACAAAGCAAAACAACAAAGACGTCGAAGACGCTCGAAACGGACAGAAAAGCAAGCAAGTGATGATTAACGAAGATTACGTACGCTATATTAAATGTATAACGTACATAATAGATAGTCACCTGAAGACTCACCTGAAGACTCACCTGAAATGTCACCTGATGATTTAACATACGCAACCGAAACAAGATAACGTACGCAATCGGAAGAAGTTAATGTACGTAACACAGTGTTGGTAACGTACGTAATGCAGTTTGAATATTGTTGGGAAAACAAGAACCCTGTATCGAAACAGCCGGGATATCCAATCCCTATATCGAACGGTATTTGATAAAGAGGTTTTGACATATATGCCAATCCGCATACAGTAAAGGAAACTGTATCGAAGCATTGAGGCATTATCCTGTATCGAAGACCTGCCTCGAATCAGCATATTGTGAAGCCCTTCAAGACAAAGAAGAAGTCTTATAAAAGACCAAGTATGGAAACTGTCTCGAAACTCAAATACAGTTATCTTCCATACAGCTCACAACAGGACAAAGAAGGAATCTCCAGAAGTCAAGTCCCGTTGAATAAAGAAGTATTTAAATACTCAAGGATAAAGTATTTAAATACTGTCAGTCAACAGATCTTCAAATCCCACTAAATCCGGATCATGTTATAATCCCGTTGGAACGAAATCTCACTCAAACGGATACATCTCAACGGATATATATTTCAAAGACTATATATATCACATCAAGATGCTGAAGATCAAACAACCAAGCTATCGAAATTATTATCAGAGCAAAACGTATCTCCTAAGCTTACTGCAACTCAGATCAAAAGAGATATACAGTGCTCATCATTCTGAACAACACTTCATCAGCTGAAAGCTCTTAAAGTCAAAGTTGTTGTTCACCATATGTTCTATACTTTGAACAAACAGCCCTGTGTGGACTGAACAATCTGTGCTTCTACGGAACTGTGTGTGAAGGATTTGCATTGAAGAATACGAAGCTTCAGAACTGTGTGTGAAGAAGCAAGTCAAAGCATTAGCTCAAAACCAATCTGTGTGAACGGTTGAAGCTAAGATCTTTATATCAATCTGTGTGAACGATATATTGATTGTGTGTATTGTTATAATTATGTAGTTGTGTACGCAGTAATTATAATAAACTTTTTACTCTTATGTGGAGGACCAGTGGACGTAGAGGGGTTTACCTCAAACCACTTTAATTACTGTGTTATTTACATTCAGCTTTTACTGTTTTAATTACTGTGATTAATTAAGTATACTCTATACATTTAGTTGCTGTATCCACAGCAACCTACTGTATCCAAGACTTCCGCTACGCACTCAGATCTAAAATCCATACAGTTTGTTGTTTAAACCATTTCCCAAACTGTATCCAGTATACTTAGTGGCCAACAAGTGGTATCAGAGCGGTTGATTCTAAAAAAGAATCAGTCGTATTTTTAACCGAATCAGATCCAAATCACTTATTTTTCAAAACAGTCTCTTTCATTCCTGTATTATCACATGGATACTTCTATGATTAACAAAGTCCCTATGTTCTCTATTAACGAATTTGACGACTGGAGAATTAGAATGGAGGCTCATCTTGCAGCAATGCACGAAGAGATGATTTTTGTTATACAGGATGGTCCTATCAAGATCATGAAGGTGAACACGGCCGCAAGGATTGAAGGCCAATCCCATGCTGAGATGCTCGAGAAGGATCGCAAGCAATGGACCACAGATGAAAGAAAGCGAGCAAACCTTGACAATGTAGCTAAGAACGCGTTATTTGTCACTCTTGACAAAGGCACGTTCTCGAAGGTAAAGAGCTGCAAAACAGCCAAAGAAATTTGGGATAAACTCAAGTTGATTTGTGAGGGAACTGAGCTCTCAAAAGAAAACAAGATTTCAAAACTGACTCAGCAATTTGAATCTTTTGAAATGAAACCAACTGAGACACTTGAGGAACTTGACCTCAGATTCACTGGTATTGTTGGTGAACTTGAAGCGTTGGGCAAAATTTATACCCAAAAGGAGAAGAACTTAAAAATTTTCAGATCTCTCCCAGCCCGATGGGACATTAAGACCACAGCTATGCGTGTATCTTGTAATCTTAATGAAATATCTACTTTTGATCTCTTCTCTGACCTCAAAGCTTTTGAGTATGATATTGACAGAAGAGAGAAAGATGAAGAATCTCCTTCAAAGGTCACAACTCTAGCCGCTGTATCGAACCATCGACACAGCATGCCCAGCTCGTCGAAGCCTAGTCACAAGAATGCTGACAGTGACAACGACATCCTGTGTCAAGATGAAATGGCGCTTCTCATGCATAAATTCAAAAAGTTCATCAAACAGTCTGGAAAGACTCCCTACAGGCCCAAACCTGTCCACAAGGTAAGTACCGAAACATCATCTGGTGATGCTAACCTGTGCTATAATTGCAGGAAACCAGGGCATTATGCAAATAAATGTCCTCATCCCAAAGTCCAAAGATTGTCGGAGGCCGAGCAACAAGAGAGAGATGAAAGAAGACGTGCTTGGAAAGACAAGCTCAAGGCCCTGATTGGAGAATCAGAAGCCTCCCCCACACCATCCAAATCAGCGTAATGTCTTGGTGGTCATCGAAGTGATTCATCTGACGATGAGTTCGATGATAAAGCATATATGTGCTTTATGGCCAAAGACATTCCAGAAGGTGAAGACAGCGACGATGAGGTAAGTTCAACCTCAGCTATTCCGTCAAATGCATCTCATACTTTTGAAAACATGATGAATGAATTTAAAAACATTCAAAAGTCCCATGAGACACTAAAAACTGAGAATATACAGCTTCAATTAACTAATTTAGAGCTGAAAGATGAAAATGACTTGCTGAAAATAAATTATGAAAATATGTCTCTTGATTGTGAAACCAGCAAGGTCGATTTTGAAAAACTCATGGAGAGCAATCATGAACTTGGTCATGAACTAAGTGAGGCCAAAACTCACAACGAGAGCAAGACAAATGATTTGGTTCTACTTCAAACCAAAATCACAACTCTCGAAAAGCGAGAAACTGAACTTGAGACCACTCTGGAATCATTCGAAAAATCGTCCAAAAGAATGGAAGAAATTATGAGCACTGGGCAAAATGCTCATGATAAAAGTGGCTTAGGATACAGCTCAAGTTCAAACAAAGGGAAAACTAGTACAGTGTTCGTCAAGAGTGTGGAACACATTCCAGAATCGGAAGAAATCCCTAGTCCCGTGAAGGAACCTGCTGTATCAAGAAAACCGAAGGCTGCTATTCCGCCCCCGCAATCCTATTCCAGACAGCGGAATCATAAGACGTTCCAACCTGTGAGGCGCACTCAACAGCATGCTCCCAGAGTATATCAACAGCGCCAACACTGCTCGTAAGGAAGATCAGTATCCAACCACCAAAGGCCCGCCTGCCAGCATTTATCGATAAAGACGCCGAAGTATTGGATACAGGAGCCCCGTTATCCCTCGAAACAGCAGATGCCGGTTCAGTATCAACAACAGCATTGGGAATCCAACTGGAGACCCAGAAGGCAAGCTGTTAGGCCTAAGAAAATGGCTCCACCTCCAAGACGGCACTCGTACTGGATTAATAATAATAATCCTGAATTTCTCATGCATAATAATTATCATGGTTATAACAACTACGGATATGCCCCCCGTAGATATCACAACACTGTACCGAGTATGTCTTACAGTAAACCAATTGCTGCCAGGAAAACTTGGGTACCAAGAGGAACTAACAATCATGGACCCAAAAATCAAAGGGGACCTAAATCTACTTAATCTTTTTGTTACAGGACATTCTAGAGGAGGATACCTGGTACTTTGATAGTGGATGCTCTCGACACATGACCGGAGATAGGAGCAAGCTATCAGATTTTGTAGAAGGTCGTGGTCCAAAAGTTCGCTTCGGTGATAAATCTAAAGGAAGAACAAGAGGGAAAGGAAACCTACTTGTCGGGAAATTCAAAGTCACCGATGTTGCATATGTTGAAGGCTTACAGTATAATCTACTTAGTATTAGCCGCCTGTGATAAACATTCTCGGTGAAGTTCTATATAGATCAGAGAGTCAAGAACATCCAAACCAAGGAAGTTGTGCTTACAGAAGCAGATCGTAATATGTATATTCTCGATCGAAGCCTATAAGCTCCTCAATTCCATGCTTTGTTGCCAAAGGCACTGCAGATCTTAGCTGATTATGGCACAAGAGGATGTCTCACGTCAACTTCAAGACAATCAACAAGCTCTCAAGATAGGGAATGGTTAGAGGTTTGCCAAATGTGTCATTCAAGAAGGACAGCGTCTGCGGACCATGTCAGAAAGGCAAGCAAATCAAGTCAACCCTGAAGAGCAAATCCTACCTTTCAACCTAAAGAGTGTTGGAAATGCTACACATGGATCTCTACAGTCCTGTAGACCCAGTAAGTTTGGGAGGTAAGAAATACTGCATGGTTGCTGTTGATGATTATTCCAGGTATGCTTGGACGATCTTTCTTAGCAAGAAGAAGGAAACAACATCAAAGCTGCCCGAGCTCCTGAGAAAGTTGCAAAATGAAAAGGCATCGAGTATCGTGTGCATTCGTTCCGGCCAGAGGTACAATTTACTAACCGCTTTATAGAGCAATACTGTCGGAGAATGGAATACAAAGACGAATACTCACCGCCGTACACCTCAACAAAATAGTGTTGCCGAGCGAAAGAATAGGACGTTGAAAGAAGCAACAAGGACAATGATTGCCGCAAGCAAATTGCCACAACATTTCGGGGTGAAGCAACCAATACTGATGCTACACTCAATACCGCTGTATCGTCAACAAGCACCACAACAAAACAGCATATGAGGTATGGAACAACAAAACTCCGTTAGTTTCGTATTTCCACATTTTTGGATGCAGGTGTTATGTATTGAATAATGGGAAAGACCAACTTAGAACCTTTGATGAGAAATCAGATGAAGGAATATTCGTAGGATACTTCTCCACAAAGAAAGCTTTAATCTTTAATAAAAGGAAGCTGACGATCGAGGAATCAGTTCATGTAGTGTTTGACGAACCACACCTTGACCCTACGGGAGTAGATGATATCACTCAGAACATTCACCATCTATCTATCTTGGATCCTCCAACTCCCATAGAACCTGTAGTTGATTTAGAAATCAACTCCGCAACTGTAAGAATTGATGTGGATGAAGCCGACGCTGTACAAGCTGAAGCTGTATCCACAGAATCTTTCGATACAGTACGGGATCCTGAATTAGAACCCGACCGAAGATGGTTGAGAGATCACCTGCAAGAGTTGATCATTGGAAACATAAATGCTGGTGTTTCTACTCGTAGGAGAATACAGAGTACACAAGGAAATGTACTTTGTGCACAAGAAGAATTTGATGCTGAGATATCACAGTTTCCTGAATGGAAATCTCAATCCGAGCTTAGAAGACTCAATATGTGCACTATTGGTGTATTCTTAGCCCAGTCCGAACCTGTTTCAACCATAGACGCTCTTAATAATTCTCATTGGATAACATCTATGGAAGAAGAGCTTAACGGTTTCGAAAGAAACAAAGTATGGTATCTTGTACCCAGACCAACACATCAATCGGTTATAGGAACCAAATGGGTATTTCGAAACAAAAAGGATCGAAATGGACTTATCATAAGGAACAAATCCAGACTAGTCGCACAAGGCTATAGTCAGGAAGAAGGCATAGACTATGATGAAACCTTCGCCCCTGTAGCGAGACTAGAAGCCATCAGGATATTTCTTGCCTTTGCCGCCCATAAGAGTTTTATTGTATACCAAATGGACGTCAAAAGTGCTTTCTTGAATGGAGACCTCGCAGAAGAAGTTTATGTTGAACAACCACCAGGGTTTGCCAACACAGACGGTATCGATCTAGTTTACAGGCTAAGAAAAGCGCTATATAGACTTAAACAAGCCCCTAGAGCCTGGTACGAAACCCTGTCCCAGTATCTAACCAACAACGGATTTGAGAAAGGTGCTGTGGACAAGACCCTGTTCAAGATACAGGAAGGTGATGACCTTCTTATGGTGCAAATCTATGTGGATGATATTATTTTTGGTTCAACTAACCTTGCTCTATGTCAAAGGTTCTCTCATCTCATGCAAAGTAAATTTGAAATGAGTATGATGGGGGAACTTAGTTATTTTCTAGGTTTGCAGGTAAAGCAGATGCCTACAGGTATTTTCATCAACCAAGAAAAATACAGCAAGGAGATTCTCAACAAATTTGGAATGAACACTTCCAAATCCTCGCCAACCCCCATGAGCACATCCGTGCAAATTAGTGCTGATGAAGCCGGAAAGCCGTTTGACCAATCACTCTACAGGAAGCTCATTGGTTCGCTCATGTACCTAACAACTAGCAGGCCCGATATCCAGTTTGCTGTTGGAGTGTGTGCAAGATATCAAGTTGCACCTAAGGAATCACACTTCAATACAGCTAAACGAATCCTGAAGTACGCTAAAGGAACAGTCGATGCAGGACTTTGGTATCCTAAGGAAGGCGGATTCGATTTAGTTGGATATAGCGACTCGAATCTCGGAGGCTGCAAGCTAGATAGGAAGAGTACAAGTGGAACTTGTCACTTTCTTGGACCTAGACTCGTTTCTTGGTTCAGTAAGAAACAATTGGCTAATTCTCTTTCCACGGCTGAATCAGAGTACTATGCTGCTGGTAGTTGCTGTATGCATCCTTCGATGCAAAGAATGCTTGTCAGACTATGGAATCGATGCCAGAGAGACTCCAATCATGTGTGATAGCACGAGTGCAATTGAAATCACGCACAATCCTGTCCTGCACTCGCGCACTAAGCATATCAACATGAAGCATCACTTCATAAGGAATCACGTCGAGAACAAGGATGTTCGCCTTGAAAAGGTTCATACAGACGTTTAGCTGGCCGACATCTTCACCAAGCCGCTCGACACATCAAGATTCAACATGCTCAGACAAGAATTGGGAATGCTACAGCCAGACTCCCTGTAAGTAAATTACTGTTTTTACTCAACAAATTGAGGGGGAACGCTGTAAGACCCAAGAATACAGTATCCAACGTTAATTATTTGTACACTCAGAATCATCAATATAGCACTGTAGCGAGCGAAGACATATGAATCCTACAGTTGACGTGTGCAATAATTAAGGGGGAATACTGTAGGACCCATGAATACAGCAGTAATCCTTAAGTTGCTGTATGGAATTTAAAACCTATATGTACCTTTTTAAGGGGGAACGCTGTATCGACGCGGAAACCTATATGTGCCCTGTTTTTATGTCAAACGTCATGTACATTAAATGCCTTACACGACATCTGGACAACTGAATCTCAAAAGCCGCGATGTTTTAAATTGTTTATTGTTTTAAAACCGCCGTTTTAGGCATTTAGGGTGACACAAATGTCAGAAATGGGACCCACTCATTTTTTAAACATTTTAATGGATTAGCGTACCAGTTACACTCAGTCCATCTTAACCGTTGATTTCAAAAACCGGTTCCCATCCCTTAAAATCTGACCATTCGTACTCTGCAAAACCCTATTTCGCCGCCCAACTATAAAAGGACTGAATCTGCCATTAGAGACTCTTTACGCTTTCTGCAAATTCAAGAATTCTCAAGCAAAAACAGCCTACATACTTTTCTGCATTTTACTGTATATTTTGATTATTTTCTTGCACTTTTTCTTAAGTAATCATCAAATGGCTGGACAAACCTCTTCTCCTACTCTGAAGAAGACTGCTAACATCATTGATGGCCGGATCTTTTCAAGATCTGTTATCATTGAGCGCATTCTGTCTGAAACCAACGATGTAGAACCCATGGAGTACATCATAACTCGACTTCGTCAACAAGGTCTTTATCGCTTTGGAAGTCAGACTGCTGATAAGTACGATGCACATCTAGTTGAGGAATTCTACCTCAACGCCGCCGTACGCTTTCTGTCATTGGCCCAAGGAGGTCATGTTGCCGACATCACCGCTTCAATCCACGGAGTTGAGATCTGTATTGATAACGATCTGCTCAAGAACATCTACAGGCTACCCGCTGATGGCCTGACTATGGATCAACTTGAGACTTTCGGGTCTCAAGAGCTGATCACTAAATTTTATGGACTGTTCACAGGCTCCAAAGTTGTTGACATGGTTTAGACTACATGTCACAAGAAAAATTTTTGTCTCCTATATGTATATCTTCATGATTTTTGCTGCAGGATAATTGAGAATCGAACCGGTGCATTCGAAATGTGTACCAACCTGAGGTTCAGGATGATGGTGGCTATTCTGACCTGTGAAAAGGTAAATTGGTGCCAAATAATCCTGAAACGCCTGCAAGAGGAGGTGTGCAAACCAGCCACCCAGAAGAGATCGTTTGGTTTAATGTTAAACCATATCATGACGAAATGCGGACTGTCGCAATCCGCCGATGCTAAGAAGAATAACCCCAGGATATACCTAGGAGGCGTCAAGCCTACTGCGTATAATCAAACCACGATGGTCTGCAACCATCCAAAAACTGGAAGTATGCCAATTTCCGCAGATCCACGAGATGAATCCTTGAAGTTCCAGGAAGTGGAATCTTCAAAGAAGAGAAAGAGATCTCACAGCAAGAAACCCACTGCTGGTGAGAAGCCCAAGAAGAGACTTAGGAGGCTTTCTAAAGTCAAAACTGCCAAGCCCTCCGAAGAAGTCTCCCCCGTGGCTCAACCCACTGACGAACAACCCCAGGGCCCAACCCCTGTGGAAGAGGTGTCTCCTACTGTATCGACAGTAGATCCTGAGCCTTTGGCGGCTAGGATGGATAATGAGACATCTGCCAACGAACAAGACTTTAGCGAGTCGGCTGCCCATTTGGAGCCAACAGCTACTTCTCCTCTGCGGGATCCCACACCCGTACAGGATCCATCTTCCTTCAGGGCACCATCCCCTGTAAGGAGTCCCACTTCCATACAGATCCCATACTGCACAGAATCCTCGCGACAGCGTCTCCAGACGTTGTACGTAGTCCCTCCCCCGACTCCATCATTCATAAGACCCTTCTTTCTGTTCAAATTGAACAGGCTTACGAAAGATTTCTCACATGGAAAGGCTACAGGCTAGCTCCATACGAAACATTGTACAACTGGAGCCATTGGAGCCAAGAAGAAAAATTCGTCTCAGAAGTGACGGACTCAATGGAGATTGAAGCCCTGATCCGATGGGAAAATGCCTTCTGCAAGGAGCTTATCGAAAGCCATCTGTTGCAGAAATCTGACGCTAGAAGGAAAGGAAAGGACAAGTCAGAGGACTCTCCCGCAAATCCAAAAGACGATGACCATGACTCAGACGACGACGACGATGCTTTTCAAGCAGGTCTGAGGATGAGTCGTGAAGAGGCTGAAGCTAGAGACGCCTCTCCACCCAAAGGCGACGAAGGGCCATCAACCCAGAACAATCCCCCTTCGCCACGGATGAGAACATTCCCGACGAAGAGGAATCGGTCCCTCCAGTCGAGGAAGTTGAAGCAATTTTGGAACAGCACTGAGCTGCGCCATCAAGAAGTTGTACCTGAAAGACAACAGGAGGATTCAGTCCCTCCTGTATCCATGTCTACTGAAGAAACTTCGCAACAGGAAACCACTCAACCCCCTGTCACCGAACCAGAATCAGCTCCTCCCGCCCCTTCAACCGTGGAATCCGAGGACGGTATCGAACCTGAGGATGTCCAACTCACTTCACGCCCAACCGTGAACGTAAGGAGGTTGAACAGCGCTGAAGACTTTTCTCAACCAGATTCTCCTATTTCTGCCGCTAGGAAAGAGCGCCTGCGCGCACTTGGTCTTCAAACTGTATTCATCCAGGATGCAGTGAATGCTCTGTCCTCCGTTGAGAAAGCATTAAATTGGATGCATACTTCTGCTGTGGAGGAAATGACCACTCTACAATATGAAGTATCTCGTGTTGTCGAGGCATTCATTCTTATGCCAGAAGTTTTCAAGCAAGCTTTGAAAATCATGGAAGACAAGCAGGAGCAACTCCTAAAGGAAGAAGCAACAAAAACACGAATAGCTGAAGCCAAGACCGCATGTGCCATGATTGAAAACAACTCCCAATTGCGCGCCCACGACAAATGCATCAAGGATATGTCGCAAACGCTTTCCTCCCTTGTGGAAAGAATGTCTAACATCGAGACGAAACAGGATGCTGCACTAGAAATCCTAGAACGTCTTGATGAAGCCAAAAAGGGGGAAGAGGCAAGAGAGGCTGCTAGGAGAATTAGGATACAGCAAGAAAGGGAATTCGAGGCCGCTCAAGACAGCATCACTTCAGAGTTAAACAGGCTAGCCCCTTCATCCCAAAGTTTTAGGATTTCAGGCTCCCGACCTGAATTTCATGATCCAAATGTCCCGTGGCAAACTCTTATCTAGAGACCTTCTGAAATTCGTCTGCCGACCAACCGCAACCCTACTGCCGATGAAGTGAAGCAATGGAGGAAAAACGACCTGATGAGATACTTCGCAAAACTCGTCAGGGAATCCGCCATCTTCAAGAGCTATAAGACTTTAGCGGAGGCCGCAGAGAAATTCACGAAGATGCTAGAAGATGGAAAACTCCCTCTCCAGCTTGATATGAAGAGCAAACACAAAAGAGGAGATCGGATCACCCATCCAGAAGACTGGATTCTTGCCTTTGATCGATCCTATGAAGGAAGAGCTATATACCAGGATTGAGGCAACGATTCCCTACAGAACTGGTGGCGTGGTACCGAGAATGATCCAAGGAGAAAGCCGTGGAGACATGCCGATCACTATAGGAGCTGAAATTCTTGTATATTATTTTTGTCTTTGTAATTTTTCCTTCGAAACAGCAAACCATGTACTCAAATTTATTTTGAATATCAATAAAAGTGTTTATTTGTCTTGAAAGATTACAACTCGTAATCTACTGTGTTGATGTATGATTACCTAAATTGTTTGATGAACAAACTCAACTTAGGTAACTTGATTGAAAATAAAGCTGTACGAACTAGTCTAGGAACAGTTCATGATTTCAGTTGTAAGCTTAGAGTACATTGTAAGATTGTGCCTGCGCGCCAATCATAAGCTTAAGTTGTAAATATCCTTAACTGTATCGAACTTGCCTACGAGCAGTTCATCATTTAGACTAAGACAGACCTTTTGATAAAAGACCAAGAAATCTGCCAGAAGACATCAAAAGAAGATCGCTTCATGAAGAAGGTTTTGGCATCATCAAGAAGACTTGAAAAGTCAAGAAAGTAAGTCTTGGCAAATTGTCAAAAAGGGGGAAACTGTTGGGAAAACAAGAACCTTGTATCGAAACAGTCGGGATATCCAATCCCTGTATCGAACGGTATTTGATAAAGAGGTTTTGACATATATGCCAATCCGCATACAGTAAAGGAAACTGTATCGAAGCATTGAGTCATTATCCTATATCGAAGACCTGCCTCGAATCAGCATATTGTGAAGCCCTTCAGTACAGCAAGAAGTCTTATAAAAGACCAAGTATGGAAACTGTCTCGAAACTCAAATACAGTTATCTTCCATACATCTCACAACAGGACAAAGAAGGAATCTCCAGAAGTCAAATCCCATTGAATAAAGAAGTATTTAAATACTCAAGGATAAAGTATTTAAATACTGTCAGTCAACAGATCTTCAAATCCCGCTAAATCCGGATCATGTTATAATCCCGTTGGAACGAAATCTCACTCAAACGGATACATCTCAACGGATATATATTTCAAAGACTATATATATCACATCAAGATGCTGAAGATCAAACAACCAAGCTATCGAAATTATTATCAGAGCAAAACATATCTCCTAAGCTTACTGCAACTCAGATCAAAAGAGATATACAGTGCTCATCATTCTGAACAACACTTCATCAGCTGAAAGCTCTTAAAGTCAAAGTTGTTGTTCACCATCTGTTCTATACTTTGGACAAACAGCCCTGTGTGGACTGAACAATCTGTGCTTCTCCGGAACTGTGTGTGAAGGATTTGCATTGAAGAAGACGAAGCTTCAGAACTGTGTGTGAAGAAGCAAGTCAAAGCATTAGCTCAAAACCAATCTGTGTGAACGGTTGAAGCTAAGATCTTTATATCAATCTGTGTGAACGATATATTGATTGTGTGTATTGTTATAATTACGTAGTTGTGTACGCAGTAATTATAATAAACTTTTTACTCCTGTGTGGAGGACCAATGGACTTAGAGGGGTTTACCTCGAACCACTTTAATTACTGTGTTATTTACATTCAGCTTTTACTGTTTTAATTACTGTGGCTAATTAAGTATACTCTATACATTTAGTTGCTGTATCCACAGCAACCTACTGTATCCAAGACTTCCGCTACGCACTCAGATCTAAAATCCATACAGTTTGTTGTTTAAACCATTTCCCAAACTGTATCCAGTATACTTAGTGGCCAACAAATATGAATTCAAATATTGGAAACGTTGAATGGACAGATGGCGTCATGGAGTAGGTCAGCATGGAACAGATATTTTGACTGAAGATAACGTATGTAAAGAGTATAATAATAACGTACGTAAAGAAGACCACAGAAGCTACTGGACTAATTTACATGGAGCATAACGTACGTAGCGAGGAAACGTTAACGTACCTAATGCATCTAACGTACGAAATGTACTACAGATAACGTACGTAATACAGGGTGCAGAAGCTAACGGCTATTTGAGTCTTTATGCCTATAAATACCAAGTCATATGGTATTATTCAAAACAACAACTCTGAGAAAATTATATATACGTTTGATATCATTGTATACACTATTGTTGTTGTATTTATGCTTAATTGATAAGTGTTTGAGTGTTCATACACGAAAACATACACGAGAGAAAAGATACGGATTGTAGATTGATTCAGTGATATTAGGATCGTTGATCCGACATTATTAGAATTATATCTAAATCCAAGAGAGGTCTGTCATGTACCAATAGAAAGCTAGATATGTTGCTTCCTTGTCCAATAGAAAAGGAAAATGGTTTATCTTGGACCGACATAAATACAAGAGTGTAACGGTTTATCTTG
Organism: Orobanche coerulescens; assembly: GCA_033398695.1. Taxonomy (NCBI): domain Eukaryota; kingdom Viridiplantae; phylum Streptophyta; class Magnoliopsida; order Lamiales; family Orobanchaceae; genus Orobanche; species Orobanche coerulescens. Next base: position 109,137,192 of record CM065816.1, on the reverse strand, counting down.
GACCGATAGAATCCGAGATTGCAATGGTTTACCTCAGATCGATAGAATACAAGGCGGTAAAGGTTGATCTTGAGCCTATAGAAAAAGATACGGAGAGAGGACATAGGCACGTTTGGCCGAACCTCTATAAATCTGGTGTCATTTACTTTTTGCAAGTTAATTACGCTTCCACAACGCAAAAGAGTTTGAAAACTCTACTCCACAATATAATCCACCATTCTAAGTGGGGTGCTGATTTTTCAACAAGAAACATCTTTCGACAAAAAATCATTCCATTGGTTAAAGTGCAATGGTCGAGATATGGAGTTGAGGAAGCAACTTGGGATACGGAAGAGAAGATATGATCGAGATACCCCGAACATTTTATTTCTTAAGTTTTGGGACGAAACTTCTTTTTAGAGGGGGAGAATGTAATACCTGTACTTTTCATGAATTTTTGGTTTTGATGTTCTTTCACTTTTGTCGCTTTTTTTAAGCGCTTATTGAGATGTTGTTGATTTTAGAGTTTCATATCTTTTGGAGCATGTTCGTGTTGATCGGACTTCGCAGTTATATTATCGAGGCGAGCACTCAGTGCACGCTAGGTGATGAGCTAACACACCCTATTTGTGTTGAGTAGCGTGCGCTAGCATCGCCAGCAATGTACGCTAATTAGTCGGTTTCAGCAGAGGCAGTAGATTGGTTTCTGTTTTTTGGACGAGCAGTTAGCGCGTGCTAGACGATGAGCTAATGCACGCTATTTGTGAGTAGCGCACGCTAAAGAGTTGGGCAGTGAGTTCGGAGTTTATGCATTTAAGCAGTTAGCGCATGCTAACGTCGTAGGTCAAAAGCTAATGGACTACTCGGTGGCCCGTTAGCGCGCGCTATCCTTATGGTTAGTGCACGCTAAACATCATTTGTGTATATAGGATGGAGCAGACCCATTTTCCGTCATTTTTCACTTCATTTCCTTAATTGGGCAATTTCTGGCGATTTTGGGCGATTTGCGAAGATCCCGGCCAGATATCATCATCTACTAACATCTTCAAGCTATTAGTTCGGATTATACCACGTTTGATCTTCCTCACCCTTCCAAATCAAGGTAAACTTCTTGAAAACCCTACCTTGGGTAGTTTTGGGGGTTTTTGTTCGATTCGGTTGTGTAATCCGTTTTTGATCATGATCTTGAGTTTGTGATTTATCTCACTTGTGTATGTGTCAACCCTACAATTTCATGCCCTACTTTGGTTCGTGTTGCAAAATCGAGAGGGTTGGGTGTTTCCCAACCCTATGTTCATGATATTGTAATCGGGGGAATCGTTAGTGGGGTTTCGTGAGTTCCTTCTTGTGAGTTGCGTATTAATTCTTGATTATCATATTTCTTACGAATCATTTAGGACTGGAAGTGCGTTTCGGGACCACTCAAGCTCGTATACCTTTATCCTTGACTCGATGATGTCTCAATATATTTATGACTGTAATTCTTGACGTTGAAAGTAAAGTGTTTGTTATGTATTTGATAAGATGTTGACTCCGGGATGGGACTTTGGTACTCTGAGGGATCGTTGCTTATAGTGCGATCCATGGAAAAATTTTACGTGTATAACCATGTGTTCACTCCGGGATGGGACCTCGAGTCCTCTGAGGGGTCGTTACTTTTAGTGCGATCCATTGAACATCGGGTTGGTATAATTATATGTTCACTCCGGTATGGGACCTCGAGTCCTATGAGGGGTCATTGCTTATAGTGCGATCCATTGAACATTTTTGGGTTAACCACTCCAGGATGGGACTTTGAGTCCTTTCAGGGATCATAGCTTATAATGCGAATCCACAGTTAATCATGAGGTATGGTATGAGATTTAGTTATTATGGAATACTAATATTAAGGTTGGTAATATGAGAATGATATGGGATTGAATGTCTCAATGATTGATAATATGAGTATATGCTTACTTTATCGTGCAAGAAGTATTGTATTTCATACTTGTGTACTTGTACTAGCTATTCAATGAAAAGGGGAAAATACCTTGTATTTCAGGATCCAGGAGAGCAGATAGGCATGTACCAGGTCGTCACGAAGATGATGGGCAAGAGTGATGTTGTGTCTTGTCTCTGTCTGTATTTTGTATTTCATCCATTCAGTAATTGTTGCACTTGGAATAGTTATGAACACTCGAGAAGTGTTTTAGATGTTCTTGATGTTTTGGGCCTGTGTTGCCCTGGGTTTAATTCTCGATGTATTGTATTATGTCGAATTGGTTATTACCTTGGTTGTCAACTTTTATTATCTTCCACTGGATTATGTTTAGATCTTATCGGTCGAAATTTATGGTTCCGCGTATGTATAGACTTGTGGGTCCCACGGAGGCGCTTATGGTGCTATAATAACTTGGGGTGTTACACAAACTAGGCCTAACTGTATATATTAGATATGAGACTTTTAAAATAGTCCCACCCCACTATTTTAAGATATGCACTTGAAATGCATCATAGTTTTCATTTTGCCAATGTCGTCTTGAAATAATATTTTAATCCTAATACACAAGGTGACAAATGTGTTGGCCACTAAGTATACAATATACAGCTTGGAATAGTGAGCTGTACGATTTTCGAAGTTAGTTTGCATAGCGGAAGTTTGTTGTGTGAGTACAGCAATTAGACATTCTCCTGTTTGCTTGGTGCGTACAGGGTTTTACAATGTATACTATCAAATCAGAGTAGAATGAAAATAGTAAATACTGAAAGTAAATAACACACAGTTTAAAGTGTTTCAAGGTAAACCCCTCTACGTCCACTGGTCCTCCACACAGGAGTAAAAAGTTTATTAAAATCATTACATACACAACTACTTGACTTTAACTAAACCTGTCTCTGTATCGTTCACACAGATTGATACAGGGACTGTAGCTTTGGGCCGTTCACACAGACTGGATTGTGATCTTTCTCGATTCACTTCTTCTCACATAGATCGAAGCTTTGTCTTCAATGCTATTCTTCCCACACAGGTCGGAATACGCAAGGATCCTTAGTCCACACAGGGCTAATGATAAAATCAATGAATAGGGTAGAACACTTCTCAAACAGCAGCTTTATCTCAGATGCACAATCGATGCATGCTGTGCTGTTTGTGTTGAGGACTTGTATATTTCTTCGTCTGGATAAAGCTGTATGCTCACGAAATTTACTTCTTTGTAATCGCCAGAATGTCAGTGATCTTGTCAGAGTTTTCGCAATTATGAATCTTGGGTATGTTGTGTCATCTGGCTTGGGGGTACTTATAAGTTTGAAAATATATCCGTTATAAATAAAGCCGATGCTGGTTGGTGAGATGTTGACATCTGTCACTTGATTGACGGCTGCTGAATGTTTGAATTAAAGCAGACCGCATTTAATGCTTCAGACATCCTTTATGTCTTTGCATTAAATACTCTTCAGAGCGTTTAGACTTGGTCTCTCCAGCTGTATTAAATGATGTCCTATCAGTAATAAATGCTGCTTTAACCGTGAATACTTTATGAATAAACAATGTTTATCTCACAACAGTTTAAAGCCTTTTTATATTCAGTCCTGTTGGATGTATTTTACTTTTCCTAAGTAAAACACCTTTAGCGTGTATGTTGTATCCAACATATTACGTCTGTTTGTTGTATGGGGAAGGTTCTGTAGGATGGACTATCGAACTCTTTGCTGTATGTTGGGGCTATATGAAGAGTTCTAACAGCTTCCATAATTGACAGTTTTCTGGCTTCTTTGAGACTACTTGCTGTATGTTGGCAATTATCAAAACAGGAATGTTTATCCCAATAATTTCCCCCTTTTTGATAATGCCAAAACTCTTCTATAGATGACTTAATATGGGTCCTATAGAGTCAACCTTCGAGTCGTCTGTCTGAATGACCTGATCTTCAATACTTAGACTAGAAATATGAATTGCTTGTAGGCAAGTTAAAATGGATAAAAAATCCTACATGACTGTGTATTACAACTGAACTTATGATTGGCGCGTAGGCACAACATTACAGTGTGGTCTAGGTTGAATACAACTTAACCTATGAACTATTCGCAGACAAGTTCTTACAGCTTCAAGACTTAACAAGTTTATACTTGTTCAAATATTGCAAAAGCTTCGTAAACAAATAGTAAAACAATAAGTTTAGATTATGAGCTGTAATCTTTCGAGAGAAATAAGTTTTATTGATAATCAGAAAGGATTGCAATGCTTGAAAAATTCAAATACACAAACTGCGATGATAATCCGATTGGACAAAACAAAATACAGCGAAACAAAAATGCAGACAGGCTAACTCCTGTACTGAGAATATCTCCAAGGCCTTCTGTCAGGATCATTTTTGGTTCCTTTCCACCAATTGACTAGGGAGTCATTGCCTCGATCCTGATAAATGCTTCTTCCTTCAGGGGTTTGATCATAGGCAAGTATCCAGTCCTCAGGGTGGGTGATCTGTTCACCTTTTTGATGCCTTGATTTCATCTTCATTTGCAGGGGGAGATTTCCTTCCACTAATAGCCTTGAGAACTCATTTGCGGCATCCTGCAGCGTTTTGAATTTGTTGAACAGGGGAGATTCCAAGATGAGCGTACAGTAGTATCTCATCAGTTGGTTTTTCTTCCAGTTCTTCAGATTATCGGCTGAAGGCTGTCGATCAGTGGGTAGCAATATCTCAGATGGCTTTTGCACATTATTTTTCCAGGGGATGTTGGGATCTTGGAACTCCAGTCGAGATCCAGATACCCTGTATCTTTTTGTAGGTACGGCCAGACGGCCTATCACAGCAGCAACACTATCTTCTAATGCTGCATTGACCTCTCTCTCTAGTCTCCATCGGCGGCTTGCCTCTCTGGCTTCTTCCCCTTTTTTGGCATCATCAATATCTGATACCTTGGTATGAATCTCCTTTAGGAGCTTCATAGCATTGTCTTGTTTGGTCGTCGGAGTATCAATCTTGTCAACCAGAGTACCAAGCACCAAAGACATGTTATCTATCTTTTGATCATGGTCTGTCAGTCTGGTTCCGCTCTCCTTGAGGGCATCAACCGTCTTAGCCTTTGAAATTCAGAGATTTTCTTGTTCTTGCCGAAGGACTCTTTACTGATGCTCCTTGAGCTTATTGAGCGCTTGCCATAATGCATTAGGCATTAGGCGGAACACGTCATCGACGTTGGTGATTGCAGTCTTCAGATCGGAGAGCTCATCCTGGGCAGTTCCTCGCATCCAATCGAGTTATTTACCGACGTCATACAGTGCCTTCACGGCATCTTATAGGAACACTGTCAATCGGCCTATTGCATGGAGTTGCTCAATGCGGGATTCGGTTCGAGGGGATCCAGGACGTGTGATTTTTGAATCCTCAGGCTTGATTTGATGGATAACTACATGATGACGGGGTCGTCGTGGTCTGTCATTAGGCAAGAAACCTTCATCTGAATCTGACTCAGAGATCACAGAGATAAGAGATGCGGGGGCATCTTGAGCGGGCTCTTCGTCAGCAGGTGCTTTGTGAATGGGAGCTTCAGAAGCCAGTGCCTCGGAAGATTGTGCGGTATGATCAGTCTCAGGGACAGGAGGGACTGATTCCTCCTGTTTGGTTTGGTTTTCTGTAGTCGGGAGTATAGGAGGGACTGAATCCTCCTGCTGACTCTCATCTTCCGCCTGATTCAAGAGAGTGACTGATTCCTCTTGGTGGATGGCGCGGGCGGAATCTTCTTGTTGTTGCGGGACAGGATAGGCTTCCTGTTGAGGTGTTGCTTTTTCTTCAGCGGTAACAAGAGCGACTGATTCCTCCTGCTGTTGATCGTTGATAGCCTCGTGTTGCAGGGGAGGGGACTGATTTCTGTCAGATGTCCCTTGACCCTGTTGGATGTGGTGATTGGCCATTTCTCGTTCTCTGGACTCTTCATGGCTTATTCGAAGACCTAAGTGTAAGGCATCATCATCAGCATCCGAGTCAGGGTCGGAGTGATGGCTTGATGAGGGAGTCTTGTCGGTGGACTGCAATTTCTCTTTCAGTCTAGCCTTCTCTTTTGCATTGTAATAGTCAGAAATGAGCTCTTGGAAAAAGTGATCCTCCCAACGGATCAAGACTTCAATGTTGTGGGTGTCCGTGACCTCCAGAAAGAACAATTCTTCTTCCTTCCAGTCAGCCCAGTTGTACAGAGTGTCATATGGGGCAACTCTGTATGACTTCCATATATTGAAGCATTCAAATGCTTGCTCTATTCAGACTTGAAAGAGAGTATTGTTGATTATTTTTGATGGGGAGGGACTCCATACAATAATTGGGTTTACTGTTCGGATTGTATCCTCAACAGGCACGGGAGCCTATTTCTTAGAGGGATCACGAACAGGGGATGGTACCCTGTGGGGAGAGGGATCCTATGCAGGTGTGGGTACCCTGTCAGGAGTTGCGGTTTCGGCTCCGAGGGTCAGCTCATTCGCCATAACCCTCTAGTTTGGAAAACAATTGTTCTTCCATCATAGCCGCCATAGGCTAGGGATCTGCTGTCTGTGCAGCAACTGTTTCTTACATAGGGGTTGCGCCCTGTGGGATAGGATTAGTGACAGGAATAGGAGAGGCCTCTACAGTAACTGCTGCGGGTATTGTAGGAACAGTCTTGGGGACTTCTTTGGCTTCCTTTTCTTTTTCTCGACAACATGAGGGGCACTTCTTTTCTTTGATTTCTCCTAGCTCGCGATCCGCTCAGTGACATCTCTTGGGTCACTCGATATTACCGAGGCTTTCAGGTTTGGCCTTTCATCAATAAAAGGCGATCTCTTGAATACAGTGGAAGTATTCCCTCCAATGAACTTCCCCGGGCCAATATTATTGTCATGTTCAGATTGCTTAACCCCGCAGGTGGTAAGGATATGGTTGAGAATGAGGCTGAAAGATTTCTTAGTGGACTAAGGTTTGGTAGCCTCTTCCTGTATCCTTTTCAGCAGAATCTGGCACCAATTTACCTTTTCTCCTGACATGATAGCCACCATCATCCCGAAGCGAAGGTTTGTGCACATTTCGAATGCTCTTGTCCGGTTCTCAATAACCCAGCAGCAGAAGTCATGCAGATAGACATAAGGCAGACAAAAATTCTTTTTGTGACACGAAGGATGGACGTTCTGTGCGTCCGCATCCCAAGTGAATAGCCTCCAGTAGGCGGTCAGCAATTCCTCCTACCCGAAGGTCTCTAGTTCTTCCATCTTCAGGCCATCCGACGACAGTCTGTATATCTCTTCAAGCAGATCTTTGTTCAAAGAGACCTGAATCCCTTGAACGGTTGCAGAAATTTCAGATACTTCACCTCATTTCGTCTTAGACGCATAAATGATTAATGCGTCCAGGTAGAATTCTTCTATAATGCTCTCATCATATAGTTCGGTGTGGTAACTGGCAAGGCGGTAGAGCCCTTGCTATTTCGGCTGAGAAACAACGACTTCCATTCCATTGGAGTCTTCTCCTTCGATGATAATTCTTTCCATCACCACAAAACTTGAAAAAATGCGTCCGTCGATGATGGACTCCTTCTTCTTCATGGATAGGGAGGAAGTTTGAGAAGTAGTCATTTTAGCAGAGAAAGATTGAAGAAAATTTGAAAGTATCGTAGAGAAAATGCAGAAAATACAGAGGAGAATATAGGCTGTTTTTGCTTGAGATTCATTTAAAATTGCAGAAAGTGTAAAGAGTCTAAGGGAGCAAGATACAGTCCTTTTATAGGATGCAGGAAGACTAGGGTTACATACAGTGAACGATCAGATTTAAGGGATGGGAACCATCTTTGAAAAATGAACGTATAAGATGGATTCAGAATAACTGGTTCGTCTTATCCATCCGTTTTCGAAATCATAATAGGTCCCACTTATGACAGTTCGTCTCCCCTTATTGCACGAAACTACGGTTTTGAAATAATTAAAATCATGCTATTTGAGGCATTGAAGTCCAGATGTATTTAAAGCATTAAAAAAATAAAACGTTTGGAATGTAAACTGGGCACGTGGACTTAAAAATATTTTAGCATGAATGAACAGTACTATAATATATATTATATTAATTGACATCCTACAGTGTATGTGCTGTATCCGCAAAAATACAACGTTCTCCCTTAAAAGGTACATACAGGATTCAATTCTTACCCCAATATCTGGATTAATACTGTATTCATGGGTCGTATTATATTCTCCCTTAATTAATGCACACGTCAGCTGTAGGAAGGTTTCATGCATTCTTTGTCCTACATTACTATTTGACTGGTTCTGATTGTACAGTTAATTAATGTGGATACTGTATTCTTGGGTCTTATAGCATTCCCCCTCAATTGATGAGTAAAAGCGTAAAAACTTACAGGGAGTCTGACTGTAGCATTCCCAATTCTTGATGAAGCATGCATAATCAGGTCGTGCTGAGAGGTTTTGTAAATATTTCGGCCAACTAAATGTCTTTATGAATCTTTTTGATCCGAACATCCTTATTCTCAACATGATTCCTGATGAAGTGATACTTCATATCAATATGCTTAGTTCATGAGTGCAATACAGGATTGTGCGTTATTGCAATTTCACTCGTGCTATTGCACATGATTGGCGTCTCTCTAGCACTGATTCCATAATCTGATAATTGCTGTTGCATCCAGAGAATCTGCATACAGAAACTTCCAGTGTCATAGTATTCCGACTCAGCTGTAGAAAGCTTAATGAACCATGACACAAGTCTATGTCCAAGAAAGTGACAAGTACCGCTTGTACTCTTCCTATTCAACTTACATCCTCCGAGATCCGAGTCGTTGTAGCCAACCAAATCGAATCCTCATTCCATAGGATACCACAATCCTACATCAACTATTCCTTTCACGTACTTAAGGATTCGTTTGGCTGTTATGAAGTGTGACTCCTTAGGTGATACTTGATACCGAGCAAACACTCCTACATCAAAGTGGATATCGGGCCTGCTAGTCGCTAGGTACAGGAGTGACCCACTAAGCTTTTATCAACCGGATTTCCAGATTCATCAGCATTAATTTGCATGGAAGTGCTCATGTGGGTCGACGAGGATTTGGAGTTGTTCATCCCAAATTTGTTGAGTAGCTCCTTGCTGTACTTCTCCTGGTTGATAAAGATTCCTTTGGACAATTACTTCACATGTAATCCTAGGAAATAATTAAGTTTGAGATGAGATGAGAGAACCTTTGACATAAAGCAGGGTTAGTAGAACTAAATATAATATCATCAACATATATTTGCACCATTAACATGTCATCTCCTTCCCGTATCTTGAGTAGAGTCTTGTCCACCGCACCTTTCTCAAATCCATTATCGGTAAGGTACAGGGACAGGGTTTCGTACCATGCTCTTGGTGCTTGCTTAAGTTTATACAGATCCTTCCGTAGTCTGTATACCAGGTCTCCGCCTTCAGTGTTGACAAACCCTGATAGTTGTTCAACAAAGACTTCTTCGTCGAGGTATCCATTCAGGAATGCTCTCTTAACGTCTATTTGATATACTATAAAGCTCTTATGGGCGGCAAACACTAGGAATATCCTGATGGCTTCTAGTCTGGATACAGGGGCAAATGTCTCATCGTAGTCTATGCCTTCTTCCTGTCTGTAGCCTTGTGCGACTAGACGAGATTTGTTCCTGATAACAAGTCTATTCTCATCCTTCTTGTTTCTAAATACCCATTTAGTCAATTACATCTTAATGTTCTGGCCTGGGTACTAGATACCATATATTGTTTCTTTCGAAACCATTAAACTCTTCTTCCATAGAAGTGATCCAGTGAGAATTATTAAAAGCTTCATTGGTAGAAACATGTTCGGATTGAGCTAGGAATACAGCTAGGGTGCACATATCTAGTCTCCTAAGTTCAGCTTGATATTTCCATACCGAAAAAGGAGATTTCTCAGAATCGGATTCTTCTTGCGCACACAGTACATTTCCTTATGTACTATGTATTCTTCTTCGAGTAGATACACCAGCATCAATATCACTTATCATTAACTCTTGTGGGTGATCTTTCAACCATCTCCTGTCAGGTTCTAGTTCGGCACCCCATACTGTATCTTGAAGTGCTATAGCTTCAGCTTCAGCTTGTACAACATCGGCTTCGACTACTTCTCTTCTTACAGCTGCGGGATCGATTTCTAAGTCAACGACAGGTTTTATTGGAGCCTGAGGGTCATCAATGGAAAGTGTTCATATATTCTGGGTCAAGCCTTGTACTCCTGTAGGATTGAAATGAGGTTCATCGAACACTACATGGACAGATTCCTCGATTGTCAGCTTCATTTTATTAAAGATCTTGAAATCTTTGCTGACAGAGAAGTATCCTACAAATATTCTTTCGTCCGACTTTTCGTCAAAGGTATTGAGTTAGTCTTTCCCATTATTTAGAACATAACACCGACATCTAAAGATGTGAAAATACGAAACTAATGGAGTTTTATTATTCCATACCTCATAGGTTGTTTTGTTGTGATGCTTGTTGGTGATACATTGTTTTTGTGTGTAGCACGCTGTATTTGTTGCTTCGTCCCAAAACTGATCCGGAAACTTGCTTGCGGCGATAGGGTAAGAGATCTGAGAACCTTGAGAGCCATTTCTCTATTGCTATATGTCTTGCCCAGAGAGTTGATCTCATTGATAATTTCCATGAATCTGGTATCTGCGTTATCAATAGTTTCTCCTGTCTTCATCTTCAAGTTATCAAATTTTTAGGTAATAATGGTTAACTTATTTTCCTTGATCATCCCAGATCCTTCACACGTTACAGGTGTCCCAAATTTCCTTGGCAATTTTGTAGTACTTGATTTTCACCATAATGGCTATAACGCCTTTAGCCGAGTTGTCGAGATTTGCGAGCTTCCATTCATCTATGATCAAATCATTTCTTGTTTTAGTAATTTTTTTGGGTTTCCTGCCAATATGGCATTAGCTGTGTTGTCCTTCAGATAGGTAATATGGCCTTCTTCATTTATACTTCACATGTCATCATGAATTGAGGATTAAGTGTGACTGCATTCTTATCTTTCAAAAATCGTAGCCATCAACAGATGGAAAGTCTAGAGTGCATGTGTTCAATCTTGTAAATAGTAAATGATTAGCTAAATGTATACCTATATGTATATGTTACGGTAACTACCAAATACAGGTGATTTGTGAACCACCTACTCCAATGGCACTTGTTGGTCCCAAATAAGTTTGGTAAAAATTTGGGGGGGGGGGGGGGGGTGAATAGACTTTTATAACCTTTTAAAGTTGACTGAACTTGTTTTGAAACTTGGATGTAAAAACACGCAGCAGTTAAGCTCTAGGAACTCGACTGTGGTGGAAATGATATAGCTGCTAAGAAAAGTACTTGGCTATCGGCAGTTCATATGTCAGCTAGAAATCAGTTACTACTCGGCAATCTTGTAGCTGACTTAGTTTATTTGTAGAGCAGTTAAGATGGATGCAACAATTAAGTATGATGCACAAAGCGATACGAAATACTTATAATGGTTTCAAATATGGGGTAACCATCTACTAGTTCATTTTTCTCCAATCTACTTGGAGATGAATTCACTATAACTAAATGGTTAGAACTAATCAAGTTACTACAACTTTTAACTAGTGATAACCCTTGGCAGATGTAACTCCTTCTTCCCTAAGTTGCTTGTCACCTCTTGATCGAAGACCCTTGGATGCTTCACAACTTCTCAAGTTTGCTTATCACCTTCTAATGAACAATCCTTGGATATCGCACAACCTCAACTTTCAAGAACCTCGTTCTGGAAGGTACCTCGAACTCAAACCAGTTTGACAAGAGTTTTTGGTCTCCAACTTAAGAGCTTCTCTTGATTTGTATCTTAGATCTCAACTCTTCCGGATGCTTATAATTTTGCAGAGTGTATGTCTTGATCTGAATGTGTTATTGTATCAACTTCATCTCTTCAATTATTCAGATATTTATAGTGTGTTATTTAGCTTTTTTTCATAGACGCTGCGTCCCTTGAACAAATTCATTCATTCGAGAGAGACATCTTTGTTCTACATTGTCTTCTTTGCCATGGATTTTTTTTGTATTTTTCAAATCTGCCCGTTTGATGACTATCTTCAATATAAAAGGTTATCACTGTAATCATTGAATTGTTTAATGAAGGGAATGTCTTGGGCGTGAATCTGGAGGAATATTTTATTCCTACATTCCATCCATGTCGCATGATTTCCTCAATGTATCTCTTTAGCATTTATTTTACGTCTGCATGTGTTTGCTGTTTTTATTGACTTTTTAACATGCTGACATGGACACTGAATAATACTTAGAGTTCTCAAGTATTGGAACTAGGTTATCCATACTTGGCTGCATACCTAATCCTTCTCAGTTGGGTTGCCAATAGTTCTTCTCAGCTTCCCAAATTGGTTCCCGACTGAATTTACTTATTTGTCGACCTTTTCAAAATCCGGCTAATGTTGATCTATATTTAGCTTAAAATCTAAATATAAAATTTTAGGGCTTATAGAAGATACTCTTTTGGTTCTTCTTTACAATTCTAAGTAATTTTAAACTTAAATTTGAATCTTAACTTATCACGTGTATGACATCATCGAAATCTTAAGTGTATTCCTAACAGGCAAGTGTTTGATGAGTGGGCAGGGTTTTCAATTCCGACATTATCAAAGCATTAACAACTCAAATATAAGTTTTGGCAAACCAATTTAATGCTTTAACAAAGGGAGTCAACACGAAGGAAGCATCTCAACAAAGCATTTATCTACCGGACCCTCTGGAGGAAGCCCATTACATCGACAACTAGAATTTCAATAACTATCGGAATGATCCACCTATTGGGTTCTACCATCTGTAAAATCATTATCATGAAAATCTCTCATCTGGCAATACGAAGAATGTGTTGGAATTCCCAGTAGGGTTTGTAACACCCCAGAGCCATCCAGGAATATTACAGCGCCGTGGGCCCCTAGATGGAACCCACAAGACTAAGAGACATTTTCTTACAAACATTTCAAGTATGCCTAAGCGGCAATGACGGTAACATCTTTTTAAAATATGCAAAGGCTTTATAAAAATTCATTTATCAATACCGTCGTAAAATCTCATTTGAGATTATAAGGCTAAAACGCCAAAACTCAACAGTTTCAAAAGTACACGTTAAGCCACCACTTATACGTATTGACACAATAGTTTAGAAAACAAATTTCCAAAATAACTTAAGTTGCCAAAAACCAAAAGTCCATTTAAAAATACTCACGCAGTGGAAAAGACAAACAGTTAAAATACTCTAGCAGCGGAATAAAACAACTAGTCAAAGTACTTGATTCACAAACACATGCCATAGCCAGTATCCTCTGGGAATCTCATCTCTTCACGACCGCTACAAGCTCGATATCCCAAGAACCTAAAAAGAAAGCCCACGACGGGGTCAGCCATAATACTCAACAATGATAACAGTCACATCACATCAATAATTACATATCAATGAAATCAAAAAATAAGAATACGACCAATGAAATATTATTGTCATAACTTTACCAACTCGATGATAATCCTAATCAAAATAATCCTTACCATATTCCACATCTCGTAATCTTCATTACACAATGAATTCAGACACAACATCTATACTGTACTTCAAGCAATACTCAAGTTCCCAAGACATCGTCATGACTCACCATTATGGAAATGTACCAACTCTGGCCAATTCAATCCATCGGATAACATCAACAATATCAACACAATAATCGATTGCCCCTCCAAGGACAAGAACCAAGAAGGAGATACATAACATACCTCAAGATATGCAATGCCACGACGAATCACGTCAGTCTAATCCGAGATCAGTTCAATACAACATATGGACATGGTCCTAACACAAGATCTACAAATGCATACTCATATGACAACGTCAATATGCTCACAACAATAACAACAATGTATACTAAATAAAAATTCGATGATCCAGGGCACACATCATAGATCCCAAGATGATCCTACTAGATCAACACGAGGTGGATAACCTACAATATACATACGCACAACAACAACACATGGTAAATCTAATGATGCATATCCACATGATTCCATCAACACAACACAGGGTAATCCAATGATCCAGCGCCCTCAGCATAGATCCCAAGATGATCCCGTCGGACCAACACGAGATGGAAAACCCGTCCAATGATCCAGCGCTCTCAGCATAGATCCCAAGATGATCCCGTCGGACCAACACAAGGTGGACAACTGATCCGGTGCCCTCATCATAGATCACACGATCCCATCAGATCAATACAATATACACAATACAACTATGCATACACATATGCAAATCAATATGTTGATCAACATGAACAACATATGAATCAACAACATGAACGACATTATGACAAATCAACTTGGACGACCTCATGTTTAACAATATGATTGACAATATGCATGATCAAAATCATCAACATTAAACCAAAATCAAATTAAGATACTTTCCCCGAGTCCTTGAGCGCAATCTCGATGTCCAAACCATCACCGACGATTATCCTCAGTGTTTGATGATTCAAAGTACCACGGACCATAGATAACTCATATCCTCGTCTTTACCATAATGTACCCTCGATATCCAAGTATACCAATAACAAATGTAAATCATATACATTATGATTTAATTCCCAAAATCAGAAAACAACGTACAACCCCAACCTCCAGAGTCCACAATAATAATCATTGCTATACGAATTATAAGCGAATGAAACAGAAACCATGAATTAAATATATAAACTGAGCAAGTAATAACTTGCCTCGATACCGATACAATGATAGTGAAGCCGCTACCAATTCCTTCCCTTCGTCTACAAGCTCCTCGGTCCTGGCCAAAGCAATTCCCGAGCATACTCGAACTCGACCGCAACATATTATTCTAATCATCGATCAATTATCACAATCTATTGAAGTAATCAATTAACAAGAAGTTCGATAACAATCAACAACTGACATAACCAACCAATCAAACTCAGCGGTTCAACGATATCTCGATAATACATAAATCTGAACAACCCAAATCAATCAATCACGAATACATAACCACAATACGATTCCATAATCCGATCATCATACCAACAATCAATATAACTAATCAGCAAACCCAACGGTTCCACAATATCCCGATTAAACACACATATCATCATCTTCTTCGACATGCATTATTCATAACACCAAGAATCATAGCAATACTACCATAATCATCATCATACGAAGTAAACAACGGCCATAACATCGAGAATCCAAAATGAAGGAGGGAATTACCTCAACATATCTTTTCATCACGATCAAAAACCATTACAATCATATCAATACTCATATATCAACAACAAAACCCGATAATCCATCATACGAGCATGTTTGAACGAATTGAAACCCTTACAACATGAATAACCTTAATCAATATCTTCAATCTCTTGTCACAATATCATTTATTCATGTATAACATCATAATAACAATAAGGTAGATCAACGTGCTTCCTAACATGTAAACATCATTCCAACTCGAGCTATAATCAGAGGAATTACGAATGTTACATGATATTGAAGAACTACGATGAAGAACAATTGAAATCCTTCCAATATATATTATCAACTCTAAGAAAAACTTCAATCTATGCTCCCAAGCTCACAACCGAGTTAGAAGAGCCCAAAATCGACCTTAGAGGGTTGAAAGATGAAGAAACGAGGTGGAACTCCTCCAAATAGCAAAATGACGGAGTCTAACATATATATAAGATTTCCGACCTTACGTACATTACATGACCATCGTAACGTACGTAGAATCCTTTACGTACGTTATCAAACGTCGATAGCATACGTAACGCTACTCCAGAACCCACTGCCTCATTTCGTACTTTGTATTACGTACGTAACATCTGTGCCATAACATACGTAACATAGAGTTGACTTGATACAGTAATATACCCATTTAACATACGTAATGTACCACTCATAACGTACGTTAACTCGGAGTTGACTTCTCCTATCCATATCTGCGCCGAAAGTTGCCCACACTTCGGACCCTGTCGTATTCTCTTCATAATGCACGTTATATACTCAACGTAAAGTACGTACGGCCTGGTCTTAACGTACGTAAGCTCCTATACTTAACGTACGCTACGCTTGTATTAACAAAGCCCTCTGATCAGACGATTGCATCTCACCTGATACGTTAACGTACGTAACGAAGTCACCTTAACGTACGTAACTCTTGGATCTTAATGTACGTAAGCTCCTATGCTTAACATACGTTATGGCTTCTATACTTAGCCATTTACAACTGCTCCTGCTCATCGTCTCAATATACCAAATATGTATACACGACACACTTAATACATATACTCGTCCCTATAACATTCTCATACGATACACAATATCCTCAAATGCAATTGTCGACCAAGTACGACAATGATACCAATACAGATGTCTCAGTCCTTCAATTATTTTATCCATACTGTATATATTCCACACTGTACAATATAATTCGGATAAAATAACATTAAGCAATCATAGAAGAAATTCAGGATATTACATTCTACCCCACATAAAATAAGTTTCATCCTCGAAACTTGCAATCTGGCCATAATCAAAAGTTCAACCACAATATCCAGAATCATCACAAAACCGATCAATCATCATCATTAATGAATAACCAAAATAGTATACTTACTAATGCATGAAGTCGATGATCTCCTGTGATACCAGCAAATGACCCTACTACTGTTATATCCGGTTAAATTGTTGAGTATTTTCGTCTGTATTTGAACCATGTATTATTCGAATTTGTGATATCGATAATCAAAGTATGATCTTTTCCATATTTGTATCCATATGATGATAATACCAACTTGTAATTTTTCACATGAAACTACGCCATAACGTACGCTAGCTAGTAAGCGTAACATACACTATGTGCTACGGATAGCGTACGCTATGAATGAAGCATATCGTACATATGACAGCCAATAATTGATCAAGGCGGCTATCACATGGGCCAGTTGGTTTGTGGGCCCGGATAGGATTCCTGCGGCATGAACCTGGACAGCTTTGGGTCAACGGGGATTAATGTACACTGAGTGATGTATATAGCATACGCTAAGTAGTAGATTACGTACGTAACTGTGTTGATGTAGCGTATGTAAAAGAGAACAGGAACGAGGCAGTAAGCTATCATTAGACGATAATGTACGCTAAGGATATCAGATAGCATACGCTAATGGGATAACGTACCTAACGTGCTAAGGCTAACGTACGTAAGGCTCAGGACAGTATATATATGGGACAGCACCCATTCCACTCCACTTCGTTTTCTTTCATTTGTCCTTAATTTTCCTTCAAGTCCAGAGAACCCCCCTGCCATTTAAACACCTATATATCATCTCTACTTTATCATTGAGGATTGGAAGCACCTTGCATTGGTACTCAAGCTTCCGGTGTTGGATTTTCATCAAGTGTTCATCATTGTCTTCTACATTAAGGTATGTTGATACTTTCCAAACTCAAATCTTTGTTCTTAAGGAATGATATGAGCATGCTTCTAAGATCATTGGATTTGTGAGTAACTCTTTAAGTTGAACGCCATGTTGTTAGGAGTTATGATGAACTTATTTGAGACCTTCCTTGAGTAAGAAGATTATTAACCAAGCATTTTCGAGTTAAACCTATGATATAGTTTCTGAGATTTGTTACACATTTTGGATGTTGATTCTGAGTCACTTGTTTACCAATCTATTGTTAATACCATCATTTGGAATGGGGATATTTAAGGAAGATGAATTCTTAGGATTTTTACCAAGAATAATCCATGTGTAGTATAAAGTATTCTTCAAGCACAATTCATGACTCGTAGTGATTTCTGGAGATGATGATATTCATGTTGATGTTTTAGAAATGATCAAGACTTGTGATTATTGTCACCCTTGTTAATCGAACTTAGATGGATGAACATTGAGGGTTTTTGACATGTCTTGTAAAGGATGGGTTGATTAGCTAACCTTCGTGATGAAAGTTTGAAGGAAATGATGATGATGTCGATAACAATTTTATCAGCCATAGATTAACCGAACTACATATGAGAATTTATAATCGAGTTTAAAATATGGCGTGTGATGACATGTTTATCCTTGAATTCGAAGATGTCAAACACCGTAAGATCATTCAATTCCACATGAGAAATGTATTTGTAAGTATAACATACGTTAAGCATCATGCATTACGTATGTTATATCATCAGGTGAGACAGTCGTCTGATCAGAGAACTGTGAAATACCGGCTTAGCGTACGTTAGGCTTCGGATCTTATGTACGCTAACGTACAGACTTAACGTATGTTACGTTGGGTATGTAACTGTTGGTCACTTAAGTATACTGGATACAGTTTGGAAAAATAGTTTAAACAACAAACTGTACGGAATCTAAATCTGAGTGCGTAGCGGAAGTCTTGGATACAGTAGGTTGCTATGGATACAGCAACTAATTGTATGGTGTATACTTAATATATCACAGTAATTTAAAATAGTAAAAGCAGAAGGTAAATAAAACGGTAATTAAAGTGGTTCGAGGTAAACCCCTCTACGTCCACTGGTCCTCCACACAGGAGTAAAAAGTTTATTATAATTACTGCGTACACAACTACGTAATTATAAACAAACCTATCCTTGTATCGTTCACACAGATTGATACAAAGAATGTCACTTTCAACCGTTCACACAGATTGGTTAAAGCTTCCTTCTTGACTAGCTTCTTCACACACAGTTCCAAAGCTTCGTCCTTATTCGTCCCACATAGGTCAGAATAACTTGTTGAGTTCACACAGAGCTCGGTTTTTACACAGAGGTAAAAGGTAGGTAACCAGGTAAGAACAACAGCTTTGAATATGAAGTTCTTGAGCTGATGATGGCTGTTCTTGCTGTTGAGCATTGTATATCTCTTTTGTTCTTAATTGCAGTATGCTTTGGAGATATGTTTGCTCAGATGATAACTTTGATTGCTTTGAGAGTTAGGTTACTTAGGTAACTGATCTTCAATGTCTTCATAGGATATATATAGTCTCTGAAGAAAGTATCCGTTGTGATGTATCCATTTTGAATAAGATTTCCTTCAACGGGAATATGACATGATCCGGATTTCGCGGGATTCTGAAGATCTGAAGACTGGCAGTATTTAAATACTTTATCCTTGAGTATTTAAATACTTATTTGTTCAACGGGACTTGACTTGTGTTCCTTCTTGTCCTTTTGTGAACTGTATGGAAGATAACTGTATTTTGAGCATCGAGACAGTTTCCATACTTGGTCTTTTACAAGTCTTCTTGTCAGATCGACGAGCTTCACTTATGCCGATTCGAGGTGTCTTCGATACAGGATAAAGCCTTAAAGCCTCGATACAGTTTCCTTTACTGTATTTGGCATATATGTCAAAACCTCTAAATAACATTCGATACAGGGATTCGAGTATCCCGGCTGTTTCGATACAGGGTGTTTGTTTTTCCCAACAGTAACGTACATCATGAAGACATCAGGCAGGATACATAATGTTGACAACTTTCGGCCATAGTTTAGGATGTTAGATGTTCGTATGTTAGTTATATGACATAAGATGAACCCTATATTATTTATTTTGTTTAAGGTCCGAGCTTTGCAACGTGATTGATCAAAGGGGCGACCTTCGAGTGTACTGCTATCCGTCGAAGTATTATCCTTGTCGTCAATTTGAGGCAAGTACTTTAATTATAATTGTGCGTATTAATGTCGGTTATGTTATTGTTGTATTGTGCATACTTGTTCTGATTAATTGTCCACCATGCGTTGGTCCGACGGGATCATCATGGCAAATCTATAGTTGTGTGCGCTAGATCGTTGGATAGGTATTTCCACCATGCATTGGTCCGACGGGATCATCATGGCAATCTATAGCTGTGTGCACTGGATCATTGGGATACCATGAGTATGTTGAGATTGTCATGATTGTGTTATGTGTTGTTGTTATTATTTCTCGTTGGAGAAACTTGTCAGTATTATTGCTGAATAAATCATTGTTGTATAATTATCATACTTGTACTAGCATCATTGTGCTAACCCCTTCGGGGTGAACATTTATTTTATATTCAGGATCCAGGAGAGCGGGAAAACAACCACTGGAGCTGCATGACGACGAAGGTGTAGAGTGATGTTCCGGCCGGATTTAATTGTAAGATGTTTGTGTTGTTTTAATTAAGTACTCGAGTACGTTGTCTTTTGTGATGTTGGATTTGGTTATGTATTAATATTCACCGTTGGACGTTTGTATTTTCAGTACTGAGTCAGACTCGTTGTATTTTATTTATATTGCCATCGTTTGTTGGTGTTTATTATTGTCATTTCATTTCCTCAGCCTTGTAAATTCTTACGTAAAGGATTTATGGCGATGTAATATTCCTGAATATATCGGGGGTGTTACAGAATATGGTATCGGAGCTAAGATTATAAATATCTTGGCCATTGGGTTAAAATAGGGGTCGTATATGTATTTTGAGGTAACCGGCCGTGCATAACATCACTGTACTGCCTACATCTTCGTACGAGCGGTGGTTGTAAGTTCCTAAATTCTATCTCGTCCTTTACATGTTATACCTCTCTATACTTGAACGTTAGAACAACCCTGTATATTGAGTGTTTATGTTTATAGTATGTTGAGAGGAGGACATGGACGTGGTCGCGGTCGTGGACGCGGACATAGGAATGCTGAAAGAGAAGCTTCACCTTCAAACCAGGCTAGCCACAGCTCAGGCGAGCCACAAGAATCTACTTACAACGAACTAAAACCTGCTGTTCCCAACATCCTTCGTCACGTGGTCAACCAGACGACTCAATTTGGTCAGGTTGTGGACCGAATGCAAGTGGCAGTAGAATTGCAACCGGGAGAAAGACAGCAAGGCATCCCAGACTTGGGAAATCGAGGAGACCGATGGCTACAGGAGGTGGCAAATATGCAACCCCCAAAATTCGATGGTTTTTTCGAGACACTGACATGGGATCACTGGTTGAAGGAGCTGGAGAAAATATTCGCCGGGACTAACTACCCAGACGACCGAAGAGCCTATATTGCCCAGTACTTTCTGACAGGGGAAGCGGCCGAGTGGTGGGAAGCCATCCGACCTATAGATCATGATGCCGACTGGGGAGAATTTAAATTGATTGTGGAAGCACAGTACTGCCCTCGTCCAGTGAGGAAAGATAAAGTACGAGAATTCTTCTCCGCGCAACCTTCAGATGTGCCAGTATCTCAGGCGATTAAGATGTTTAATCAGCAATTGGCGTTTGTTCGACATCTGGTCAGAACCGATGCAGAAATGATGATCCATTTTGATATGATAATGAAACCGGAGATACAGAAGTACATGTCAGGTTTCGAATGTACCACTCTCCATTAGACAAAGCGTTGGCGTATGAAATAAAGGAAGCGGCCATGGAAAAGTTCTCAGAGTCCAAGAAACAGAAAGTCTCTGGTAATTTCACGAAGCACAAAAGTAGTGGGCCCTGCAAGGCCCAGTCATCCTTTCAGTCATTAAAGAGTCCTCCGCATCCATACAAGAGCGGAAAGAACACCAGAGCGGTATCAACACCGACAGATGTAGTCAAGAACTATTTTAATTGTGGTCGCCCAGGACACCTTTGGCGTGATTGTTTCCGTTCTCTAGTGACATGTTATGTAATATCCTAGAATTTCGATACGATTTTTTGCATTATTTTATCTGAGTTGTACTGTACAGAGTGGGGCCGATACATTATGGGTGGATAATTTTGTGAACTGTGACAGTCATGCCGGTATATCTATCGAGGTTATTTTAATTCTAGGATATTACATGATTGATGGGTTTTTCGACGTCGGATATACTGTATGAGTATTTATACAAATTGCCATACTCGGTCGATAGTTGTATTTGAGGATATCGTGCATCAGATATATCGTATGAGAATGTTATCGGAACAAGCATATGTATTCAGTATGACGTGTGTACGTATTCAGTATATTCAGACGACAGATAGGAGCAAAATGAAAGCCATTACGTACGCTAAGTGATGAAGCTCACGTATGTAACTGAACAAGCTTAACGTACGTTAAGTTGGGTACATAACGTATGTTAAGAAGGAAATCAGGCAGGATCGAGCTGTGGTCGGCAGGTGGGCCCGGTGTCGGCAGCTTTCGGCGCGAACAAGTCAACAGCGAGCCTTACGTACGTTAAGGATGTATCATTATGAACGTTAAGAAGGTTTGTTACTGTAGCAAGTCAACATACGTATTATGTATGTTATGGAGAATGTGTTATGTACGTAAGGATGTGAACAAAATGAGTCAATGGCACCTGGACCATCATTACGTATGCTACCAAGATCAGATAGCATACGTAAGAGTGAGTTATGTACGTTAACCTTTGTGTGTTACGTACGTAATGCGTTAGAGGTTTATATAAGTGGAGGCTCATCATTTCATTTCTCTTCAGAATTTCACTTCATTTTCGACCTTCAACACCCAAAGATGGATTCTTGGTCCTTCTAAGTGGATTATGAGCTTAAGGACTTGGATTTGGAGCTTTAGAAGAAGAGATATTGATGATTCTTCAAGCGTTTGATGGTATTATTCATCTTCAAGAGGTATGTTGGATAATCCCTCTCTTTTACTTCGAATTTTGATGTTGTTGTTGATCTCTTCCTCGTATGATGATGGTTACGGTGTTGTTGTTGTTGTGCTTCTTGAGGTTGTATGAATTGTATGTTAAGGAACATGATGATATATACCTTGTATTAGGAATTAAATGATGGTTTAGATGATAAAACCCATCGAATCACGTCGTTTTGTCGGCTACAAACATGATTATGGATTAATTCATGTTCTTGAAAACTCTTGAGTTACATGTCATGATTTTACGGAATTTGGAAATATTACGGTTAATTTCAGTATATGGTTATTCGTGATGAAAACCGGTAATTGAATTTCTATGAATTTACAAGGATAAGCCATGATAATCCGTAAGTAAGATTCAATTCGGGATTTAGGATGTTGAGAAACTTGTTAGGACTGATTGATTATAGAATTGCGTCTTGTATTCATATTGTTGAATTGTAAATGGGTTGGTTTCGTATGATCGAGATATCATTGAGTTGATTAGTTTATTATATCGGTTGTTGATTGTTATCGAACGTATTGTTAATTGATCATTGCGCTAGGTTGCGTTAAGTGATTGTTGATGATTAACCGTTGTGATGTTGTTGGAATTGGAGGACGCATGAATCACCTTGGTCGGGGCTGCGGAGCTTGTAGATGAAGACGACGGGATTGGTCACAACTTCATCATATCGGTATCGAGGCAAGTTATGCTTGCTCAGTTCATAATGTTTAATAAATGGTTTCGTTTTCATTTCATTTAGGATTCATATAGCAATGGTATCATGGGATATGAATTTTCGGGATGATGCTATGCACATTATGATCGGATTGAGATAAATCATAATGTATATAATTTTAAAGATGTGTAGTGGGAACGGAGACGTGAATTATATTTGGTCTATTGTATGAGAAGTAAAATACCGAGACTAGTTATCATGCCGATATTGAACTCGAGATGGTGGTTTGGTATTAGTAATGGACTGCACTTCATTTTGGATTATTAGGATAACCGTGTATTCATTCAGGGATGTTAGTCGTGGAAAGGTTAGCGTCTCCAGCTTGAGGTAAATTAATATTGCTAGATTATGATAATCATCTTGGTGCATTATTGCATGTGTGTGTTGATACTTCATGTGGTGAGTATGCATCATTGTTTGTTACGTTTTGTGATGTGATCTTTCTTTGAGCTGTGATCTGTTGGGCCGATGTGTTAGGGGATAAGACCTAAATGGCACCTATGTTACGGGGTATTCCTGTGTGGATACTTTCGTGACCCTTGGTTGCGAGCTTGGGGTATTTCGTGATTGCATGAACTGTGTTAGGGGATAAGACCTAAATGGCACCTACATTCCGGAGTATTCCTGTGAGATGCTTCCGTGACCCTTGGCTGCGGCCTTGGGGTTTATGTGTTAATATCATATGCATGGTCTAGCATGTTGTGAACCGTTTTCTAATGGAAATGCGACGTTGTGGTCGTGTCGGTCTTTCATGATCGAGTTATTGTTGCTCTTTTGGAAAGTCTTCTGATCCTTGTTGGATATGCATTTCTTCGAGATTCGTTGTCATGTTGTATCGTGACATATCTGGAGTCAGATACGTTATGATCGGTCATGTGTAGGATTTTCGGGGCGGGCACGTGTAGCATATGTTGGTTTCGACCTCATATTGAACCGTGCACATGAGACGTACTTCGTGAGGCTGATTAGGTACGAGACCAGACGTGTATCAGATCAATACCTGTGGTTGGCTTGTACATTAACACATGTCCGGATCGGGCGTATTGTGACGTCCATCTTGAGTCTTATTGATTAGTCGTTCACAGTCCATGTATAATCGGATCTGTTCGATAGTCGGGTTGTCTTCGAAATCCCGTATATATGATTTGGATATGGTTGACGATTTTACTCTCTTGTGTATCTGTCTCCGTTGATCCTTTACTGATCTCGTTTGGAGTTACCATATCTGGACAACTCGTTGGTTATCGACTCTTTATTTATCTCGTTTGGGGTTCCCCTATCATTGGTAATCTCGTTCGTTATTGGTCCTCGATTGATTCCTGTTGGAGTTTACTGTGTCGTCAGTATTCTCGGTTATTGTTCCCTCATTGATCTTATTGGAGTTTACCGTGTCATCGGTATTCTCGGCTATTGTTCCTTTATTAATCTTATTGGAGTTTACCGTGTCGTCGGTATTATCGGTTATTGTCTCTCTATTGATCTTATTGGAGTTTACCGTGTCGTTGGTATTGTCAGTTATTGTCTCTTTATTGATCTTATTGGAGTTACCGTGTCGTTGGTATTCTCGGTTGTTGACCCTTTATTGATCTTGTTGGAGTTTACCGTATCTTTGGTATTCTCGGTTGTTGATCCTTTATTGATCATATTGGAGTTTACCGTATTGTTGGTATTCCCGGTGGTTGATCCTTCATTGATCTTGTTGGAGTTACCACATCATGGTATTCTCGTTCGTGGTTGATCCTTTGTCGGTCTTGTGTGGAGTTATCATGTCATTGATATTCCCGTTTTGATGCATTGATTGTTTATCATTATTGATTGTGGGAGCATTCATGCTTTGTATTGATATTCGGGACTTGCCATTGTATTGGGACAGTTGGTTTACAGATGCGTCGTGTGATATAAGTTTTGTCAAAATTTGGATCCGATGGTGCGACCCAACGGACAGGATTGGTCATGGGCAGATTACTCCGTGTTTGAGATGTATTTATGTTTTTGGGGATCTTGGCATTGTTGAATACAGTACAGATGATTAATTCGAATTTATTCATCACTTGAGAATACGGGGTGTCAATCGAGGTAAGGGTTGGTTTAATATAAGTTACCACGAATTGGTAAGGTTATGTCAGTAAGATTACATTGGAAATATTTTACCTTGTAATTACATTGATATGTAATTGTATATGTGATGTGATCGTTATCATTGTTGAGTATTATCGGTGACCCCGTCGTGGGCTTTATCTTTTAGGTACTCGGCGTTCGAGCTAGTAGCGGTCGTGAAGGGATGAGCTTTCCGGTGATACTGGCAATGGCGTGGTTATTGGGATTCGAGAGTCTTTCTATTTTTGTAATTCCGCTGCAAATGTATTTAATTATGTCTCTATCCGCTGCGTGTGAAATTTTATAATGGCTTTCAGTATTTTTTTTTCAACTTGCGTTTACTTTCTAAATGCCCTTTTGGCATCTTTGCATTGTGTTTTCAAATGGTATTTTCTGACGGTAATTGGGAACAACATTTTGAAAAATATTTGAGTATTTAAAACATTACCGTCATTGGCCTTTTCGCATTTTTAAACGTTTGCGGAAATGATTTTAGCCTTGTGGGTTCCAATATGGGGCCCACGACGCTGTAATATTCCCGATCGATTTTGGGGGTGTTACAGAAGATGATATTAGAGATTGAGTTTCGTAAAACCCGGGCATGTGTGTTATGTGGCTCTACCGGTGCAGTAGTAGCGTGACTTTTGAATATAAATTTCCGACTTCCGAGTCAAACTGATTTTTGGAGATTCCAAAATTTTTGAAATATTTTCAAATTGCTATATTTACGATGCCGGTGTGTTGTTGTTGTGTTGAGACCTTGTATTGGAGTCGTATGTTGGTATCACGGGAGATCATCGACTTCACGGACCTGTAAGTATGTTCTTTAAGTTATTCAGTTTTGATGATGATTATTTGAGCATAGTGACATGATTTTGAGGTATTTCGGGATTGAGATACTGATTATGATAGGACTTTAAGTTTCGAGGACGAAACTTATTTAAGTGGGAAGAAATGTAATATCCTAGAATTTCGCTATGATTTTTCGCATTATTTTATCTGAGTTGTACTGTACAGAGTGGGACCGATACATTATGGGTGGATAATTTTGGGAACTGTGACAGTCGTGCCGGTATGTCTATCGAGGTTATTTTAATTCTAGGATATTACATGCTTGATGTGTTTTTCGACATTGGATATACTGTATGAGTATTTGTACAAATTGCCGTACTCGGTCGACAGTTGTATTTGAGGATATCGTGCATCAGATATATCGTATGAGAATGTTATCGGAACGAGCATATGTATTCAGTATGACGCGTGTACTTATTCAGTATATTGAGACGACAGACAGGAGCAAAATGGCTAAGTATGAAAGCCATTACGAATGCTAAGTGATGAAGCTCACGTACATAACTGAACAAGCTTAACGTACGTTAAGTTGGGTACATAACGTACGTTAAAAAGGGAATCGGATAGGATCGAGCTGTGGTCGGCAGGTGGGCCCGGTGTCGGCAGCTTTCGGCGCGAGCAAGTTAACTGCGAGCCTTACGTACGTTAAGGATGTATCATTACGTACGTTAAGAAGGTGTTTTACTGTAGCAAGTCAACGTACGTATTACGTATGTTATGGAGAATGTGTTACGTACGTAAGGATGTGAACGAAATGAGTCAGTGGAACCTGGACCATCATTACGTATGCTACCAAGGTCAGATAGCATACGTAAGAGTGAGTTATGTACGTTAACCTTGGTGTATTACGTACGTAACGCGTTAGAGGTTTATATAAGTGGACGCTCATCATTTCATTTCTCTTCAGAATTTCACTTCGTTTTCGACCTTCAACACCCAGAGATGGATTCTTGGTCCTTCTAAGTGGATTATGAGCTTAAGGACTTAGATTTGGAGCTTGAGAAGAAGAGATATTGATGATTCTTCAAGTGTTTGATGGTAATATTCATCTTCAAGAGGTATGTTGGATAATCCCTCTCTTCTACTTCGAATTTTGATGTTGTTGTTGATGTCTTCCTCGTATGATGATGGTTATGGTGTTGTTGTTGAGCTTCTTGAGGTTGTATGAATCGTATGTTAAGGAACATGATGATATGTACCTTGGATTAGGAATTAAATGATGGTTTAGATGATAGAACCCATTGAATCACGTCGTTTTTTTGGCTACAAACATGATTATGGATTAATTCATGTTCTTGAAAACTCTTTAGTTACATGTCGTGATTTTATGGAATTTGGAAAGATTACGGTTAATTTTGGTATATGGTTATTCGTGATGAACACCGATAATTGAATTTCTTAGAATTTACAAGGATAAGCCGTGATAATCCATAAGTAAGATTCAAGTCGGGATTTAGGATGTTGAGAAACTTGTTAGGATTGATTGATTATCGATGTAATATCCGCAATTTCGATTTTTCGGTATTTTTTCTTTTTTTTCGGCGGAAGTCCGTTTTGACGACTCGCTCATGACCGTTTCGTCATTTCGAGAATAATTAATTCTGCACTTTTTGTCATCCGAGTTCGTTTCGGTGTCGTTTTGTTGAGTTCCGTGCTTTTTAGCGACTTTTCCGCACTTGAGCTCGATTATTGCGAATCTCGTCCAGCTGTTGTTTGAGTTTCTATAAGTTCATTTAATGTTATTATTCATGTTGCGAGCTTTGGTTCGGTGTTTCGATCACGTATCGTGATTTTCGGACGTTTTGGGCCATTTTTGTAATTTCCCAAAGTTTGGGGTAATTATTTCCGTTGTCGAATTCCGACACTTCGGATGGTTGGAATCGTGTGTTCTCTTAGTGCTTGGATTCGTCTTTGCGAGTACTTCGTAACCGTATCTTCGATTTTTACTCAGGTTCGGGTTCGGTCGTCCGCCGTCGGAGTGGCCACGGCCGAGTCACCGGGCGAGGCACTGCTTTGGCGAGTTCTGGCCGTAAGGTGCGATTCTGGCCGTAAGGTGCCCGAGTTACGGCCGTAAGCGTGATCGGGTACGGCCGTCTGGCCCGGGCGGATTTTGACGAAGGCGATTCTGGCCGTAAGGTGTGCGAGTTACGGCCGTAAGTGTCATTTGGTCTTTGGCGATTTTTGACGAATGCGATTCTGGCCGTAAGGCTGCGAGTACGGATGTAAGGTGTCCGAGTTACGGCCGTAAGGCTGCCGATTCTGGCCAGTAACCTGCCGGCTATATATAGCAGCTCGGCGATTTCATTTCTACGCGATTTTTCTTCCTTTTCGGCGTGCGCGACGGAGGCTCGAAATCGAGTTCTTGGCCGATTCTAATCATTTCCAAGGCATTTTGGAAGACCCTTGTTGATTATATCATCATCTAATCCGTGTATTTCGTCGAATCAAGGTATATTTCTTGATTTTCTTTCAAGTTGACTTTTTGGAGAATTGTTCTTGGTTTCTTATCTGATTTTGATACATCGGTTGATGTTAATAAACATTATTAATCGTGTTCTATGGATTGTATATCCATATTTTCGATTCATTCTACCCGATTGATGATTTTTAGGCTCTTGAGGAACCTTGAACATTTAGTGTTCGATTAAATGCCTCAAAGAGTTTCTTTCGGTCGTTATGTTGATTTCGATTGATATTGTGTTATTGAATGAATTGTATTTCATTCAAGGTGGTTTGAGTACTTGTGTTTATCGGAGGACGCCGTTCGTTGTTTGTGGAAGGAATTCATCGCCTTCGGTTGAGGCAAGTTTTATACTTGTACTAGTCAATGAGATTAATGTTATCATATATGTGTATGAATGTGTTGTATCATTCCGAGACTTAGTCTCTTCATGAATTCATTGATATTAAGAGATCGTTCGATACGATACCTTTCGGCAATTATGCCAAATGTTTTTATTGTTCGTTAATGGCCGGTTCAAGGCATTGTGATACTCGTTATTAATGTTATTATCGATCACCGGTTCACGGTATCGATGTATCGATCGTTGTTGTTGATATTAATGTCGATTTAAGACGTCGTTGTAATCATTGGTATTAATGTTGGAGTTTTGTCCTTGAAGTTATTTTGGCCGATTAAAGGCGTTGACGTATTCATTTCTCTTCTTCGTTGTCGGTAACCGATTAAAGGTGCCGAGGCATCCTTCATATCATTGTTATCGATTGACCGTTCTAAGGCAATCGAGGTATTCACTCATTCATCGTGTCATTGTTATCGATTAGCCGTCCTAAGGCAATCGAGGTGCTCAATCATTCGTTGTATCATTGTTATCGATCGGCCGTTTTAAGGCAATCGAGGTATTGAATCATCCGCTGCATCATTGTTATCGGTTGGCCATTCTAAGGCCATCGAGGTATTGAATTGGGGCTATCGGGGATAGTTCTCATCCGTTGTGTCGTTGTTATCGATTGACCATTCCAAGGTAATCGAGGTATTGAATTGGGACCACCGAGGACGGTACCCATCCGTGAGTCATTGTTGTCGTGTTGGCCGACTCAAGGCAGCACACTATCATTCTCGTAAATTCGGTAATCTTGGGATCGTTGCCGTTTGTGATTAATTATGTTTGGAGGCTAGTCTCGGCCATTGTATGGCCTAATTGTGATACGGCTTCGTGCCGTGGCTTCGGCCCTAATTGTGATACGGCTTCGTGCCGTGGCTTCGGCCCTAATTGTGATACGGCTTCGTGCCGTGGCTTCAGCCCTAATTGTGATACGGCTTCGTGCCGTGGCTTCGGCCCTAATTGTGATACGGCTTCGTTCCGTGGCTTCGGCCCTCATAGTGAAACGGCTTCGTGCCGTGGCTTCGGCCCTAATGGTGATACGGCTTCATGCCGTGGCTTCGGCCCTAATCGATAACAGCTTCGGGCTGTTTTGGTTTCATGTGATTGTGATTTTTGACAGCTTCGTTTGAGTGTCTTTCAGGCCTTTGTGATTGTCTTGGTAATTTCATTGGAGCCTTCGGGCATTGTGATTCATAATTAATTCAGTTCTGGTTTGGTTCATGTCGTGTAATTCATTGTGGTACTCTGTGATTATGATTCGCCGTTGGGCACTTATGTTCTAACCTGTTGAACAGGTATTAATAGTATGCCGTGGGCATAGTATTTCACGAATGCTCGGTTCTTACATTGGTTTGTGAGCATCTCGTATTATTATTATCATTGTACCGTTTCATTCTGCCTTTGGATGCATATCATGTTATACATGTATTTGATATTCATTATCTGGATGACTGACCCCGTGGGGGCGGAACATGTTTTCATGTTTTAGGTGCTTGCGAGGAGAGAGTTGAGACACAGGGGCATGATGATGGCGACGAGGCATTCGAGCGATACTAGTCCGAGTTGTTCATGTTGGTCAGTCAGTTGGAGTGTTCTTCAGTCTGTCAGTCATTGTCATTATGTATTACCCGAGCAGATGCTCGTGGATGTTATTGTATTTTATTTTTGGCCATGTAGGCCCATCGTTGTCGTTGAAATTCCTTATCGGAATATTGTGTCGGATATCATGGTAGGGGCTATGATTTTCCCTTGTTATTTAATTTAATGTATTTTAGTCATGTTCGCCTGGTGGATCTCCTGGCGTGGGGTCCATGGCACTGTAATAACCCATTAGGATTTGGGGGTGTTACAGAAGATGGTATCAGAGCGTTTGGGTTGTCAGATACCCTGATATGTGAGTTATGTGGCTCTACCGACGCGGTAGTAGTGGGACTGTCAGGTTATGACAATCTGGACAGTCGGGTTTTGTGAGTCGTGATATTAGTACGACTACACGAGTCATTCATTCATCGAGTCGTCGTCAGTTGGGACTAGTATCGTGAGACCTCGAAGCTTCGTATGACCTGTGTAAGGACTCGATTCTCTTTATGTTCATATATTCATCATGTCATTAATTATTCATGCTTTGTTGAAACCTATATGTGATATTAGTGTTATGATTGATTCATGACTAATTGTTTTGGAGCATGTGTGACTTGTGTAAGCGTTAAGGATCAACTCATTCACCAGTTAATAATCCTCAATCATCATTTTGATCTTGTCGATCATGTTAATTCATTCATCACTCAGTTAATTCATTCATCACTAAGTCAATATCATTCATCACTCAATTAATTCATTCATCACTCAGTCAATATCATTACTCAGTTAATTCATTCATCACTTAGATAATTCATTCATCACTCAGTCAATTTCGTTACTCAGTTAATTCATTCATCACTCAATTAATCTCATCGTTCAGTAATTCATTCATCACTCAGTCAATCTCATCGTTCAGTAATTCATTCATCACTCAGTTAATCTCATCGTTCAATTAATTCATTCATCACTCAGTCAATATCATCGTTCAGTTAATTCATTCATCACCCAGTCAATATTATCGTTCAGTTAATTCATTCATCACTCAGTCAATCTCATTGTTCAGTTAATTCATTCGTCACTCAGTCAATCTCATTGCTCAGTTAATTCGTTCATCACTCAGTCAATCTCATTGTTCAGTTAATTCATTAATCATCCAGTCCATCTCACGGTTCAGTTGTTGATCTTGTGGATCGAATTTTCAACCTTGTTAACTTATTCAAGGTAATCATTTCAGGAATTTCATCAGATAATCATGTTACCTCACCTGATCTTTCATACGATCTTATCATATTCCGACGTAATGTCGACGATCATTTCATTGCATCATTAATGCATTCATTGTGATGGAGTGTGTATTTTCATTTTTTTATCATTCTGTCACGTAATCATAATGCGATATTCATGCGGGATCTATAATTATCATGTGGCTTTCCTGCTTCAGTATGGATAGAGCTGTCAGAGGACGCATGGGAAGAGGCCGCGATGCGGGCCGGAACTCGGGATCTCGTGTGCATACCCACGCGAACGCAAGGGATATCATTAATTCATCAAATAGAGAGTCTACTCATTCACTGTCAGATAATCATTCACTTTCAGGGAGCCGTACCCGAGAGGCATCTCACTCGGAAGGTGTTCGGGTTGACCCATTCATATTTATGCAGGGCATGATGGCCCAGATGACTCAGATGACGCGGATAGTGGAGACCATGCAGACCTCGATGGTTCGTGGTCCACCGCAACAGGGACTTCAGGTGCCGTTTCATGGACAGACTGGGGGAGTGAATCAGATTGTTGGCGATATCTCTCGTCAGAGGCCGCCTACTTTTGAGGGTTCGTCGGAACCAGCTGATATTGTTCATTGGCTTGAGTATTTTGATAAACTCTTCGACATGGTTCAGTGTCCGGAAGAGAGTAAAGTGGCAGTAGCGGCTTATTACTTGATTAAGGGTGCCTATTCGTGGTGGCTTTCTGTGAAACCCGCCGATCGCGATTGTGGTTGGAGTGAGTTCAAGACCCTCATGCTAGAGAGGTATTATCCGGCTCCACTTCGTGAAGCCAAATTGTCAGAGGTTTTGAACCCCGAATCCGTCGAGGATGAGGGTGTTATTGTAATTGCTGAGAAGTTTCAGGGACTACTCCAGTTTGCTTCGTCAGTTATCCGTACTGAGGCGGATAAGATCAAATATTTTAGCAAGAGGCTAAATCCGCAGTTGAGGATGCAGTTGTTAAATCACAATTGTAATTCACTTAGTGAGTTCATCGAGAAGGCTCTTGGAGAAGAGTTTTTGATCAAGGAGCTTACTCAGAAGCATCCTTCAGTTTCTTCGGGTGAGAGGACTAGGATGCCTGTTCGTTCTGAGGGACATCGGGCTACGACGTCCAAGAGGTCGTTTTCCAGTCGTCTTCGTGCTGAGAAAGCATCTTCCTCTCAGACGACGAGTTCGACTGTTGTTTTCTTTAACTGTGATTCAGCAGGGCACGTGAGTACTCGGTGTACGGTGCCAGCTATTGTCTGTTTTCTGTGTGGGAACCCTGGACACCTACGGAAATACTACAGGGGTTCTAGTTCCGGTAGATCTCGAGAGAGCTCAAGGGCCTCGGGGGACTTTGTTACTCCAGCTCGTGCTTCATCTAAGGGGTCCTACCAGGCTTCGAGAGCCATAGGTAAGGACATTCATCTCCGGTTTTGAACAAGTTAATTCTTGCTCGGTAATAGTATAACCATTCATTTCATTTGTCGTTCATTCATTCAAATAATTCATTCATCATATATCAATCACGTTGAGACTTATAATTATCAAACTAATCATTCACTTCACGGGAAACTATGTTCCAATATCACTCATTACGTTATCATTTCACCCCGGTGAGTCATTCTTGATCCTTGTTAGATTTCGATTCATTATCATTCATTGTGATCATTCTTGTTCGTGTGTATCTCGTTGATTTTTCGTGGCGGGATATTGCTTCTCCCTACTTGTTTTAAGTTTCGGGACGAAACTTCTTTTAAGGGGGGTAGTATGTAATATCCGCAATTTCGATTTTTCGGTATTTTATCTTTTTTTCAGCGGAAGTCCGTTTTGACGACTCGTTCATGACCGTTTCGTCATTTCGAGAATAATTAATTCTGAACTTTTTGTCATCCGAGTTCGTTTCGGTGTCGTTTTGTTGAGTTCCGTGCTTTTTAGCGACTTTTCCGCACTTGAGCTCGATTCTTGCGAATCTCGTCCGAAACTGTTGTTTCGAGTTTCTCGCAAGTTCATTTAATGTTATTATTCATGTTGCGAGCTTTGGTTCGGTGTTTCGATCACGTATCGTGATTTTCGGACGTTTTGGGCCATTTTTGTAATTTCCCAAAGTTTGGGGTAATTATTTCCGTTGTCGAATTCCGACACTTCGGATGGTCGGAATCGTGTGTTCTCTTAGTGATTGGATTCGTCTTTGCGAGTACTTCGTAACCGTATCTTCGATTTTTACTCAGGTTCGGGTTTCGGGGTCGTCCGGGCCGTCGGAGTGGCCACGACCGAGTCACGGCCGGAGCAGGGCTGCTTTGGCCGAGTTCTGGCCGTAAGGTGCCGAGTTCTGGCCGTAAGCGTGATCGGGTACGGCCGTCAGCGCTGGCGGATTTTGAAAGGCCGGATTCTGGCCGTAAGGTGTGCGATTACGGCCGTAAGTGTCATTTGGTCTTTGGCGATTTTTGACTAATGCCGGTTACGTCCGTAAGGCCTGCCGAGTACGGCCGTAAGGTGTCCGAGTTACGGCCGTAAGGCCTGCCGGTTACGGCCGTAACCCTGCCGGCTATATATAGCCTGGCTCGGCCAGATTTCATTTCTACGCGATTTTTCTTCCTTTTTCGGCGTCTGGCGACGGGAGGCTCGGAAAATCGAGTTCTTGGCCGATTCTAATCATTTCCAAGGCATTTTGGAAGACCCTTGTTGATTATATCATCATCTAATCCGTGTATTTCGTCGAATCAAGGTATATTTCTTGATTTTCTTTCAAGTTGACTTTTTGGAGAATTGTTCTTGATTTCGTTTCTTATCTGATTTTGATACATCGGTTGATGTTAGTAAACATTATTAATCGTGTTCTATGGATTGTATATCCATATTTTCGATTCATTCTACCCGATTGATGATTTTTAGGCTCTTGAGGAACCTTGAACATTTAGTGTTCGATTAAATGCCTCAAAGAGTTTCTTTCGGTCGTTATGTTGATTTAGATTGATATTGTGTTATTGAATGAATTGTATTTCATTCAAGGTGGTTCGAGTACTTGTGTTTATCGGAGGACGCCGTTCGTTGTTTGTGGAAGGAATTCATCGCCTTCGGTTGAGGCAAGTTTTATACTTGTACTAGTCAATGAGATTAATGTTATCATATATGTGTATGAATGTGTTGTATCATTCCGAGACTTAGTCTCTTCATGAATTCATTGATATTAAGAGATCGTTCGATACGATACCTTTCGGAAATTATGCCAAATGTTTTTATTGTTCGTTAATGGCCGGTTCAAGGCATTGTGATACTCGTTATTAATGTTATTATCGATCACCGGTTCGCGGTATCGATGTATCGATCGTTGTTGTTGATATTAATGTCGATTTAAGACGTCGTTGTAATCATTGGTATTAATGTTGGAGTTTTGTCCTTGAAGTTGTTTTGGCCGATTAAAGGCGTTGACGTATTCATTTCTCTTCTTCGTTGTCGGTAACCGATTAAAGGTGCCGAGGCATCCTTCATATCATTGTTATCGATTGACCGTTCTAAGGTAATCGAGGTATTCACTCATTCATCGTGTCATTGTTATCGATTAGCCGTCCTAAGGCAATCGAGGTGCTCAATCATTCGTTGTATCATTGTTATCGATCGGCCGTTTTAAGGCAATCGAGGTATTGAATCATCCGCTGCATCATTGTTATCGGTTGGCCATTCTAAGGCCATCGAGGTATTGAATTGGGGCTATCGGGGATAGTTCTCATCCGTTGTGTCGTTGTTATCGATTGACCATTCCAAAGTAATCGAGGTATTGAATTGGGACCACCGAGGACGGTACCCATCCATGAGTCATTGTTGTCGTGTTGGCCGACTCAAGGCAGCACACTATCATTCTCGTAAATTTGGTAATCTTGGGATCGTTGCCGTTTGTGATTAATTATGTTTGGAGGCTAGTCTCGGCCATTGTATGGCCTAATTGTGATACGGCTTCGTGCCGTGGCTTCGGCCCTAATTGTGATACGGCTTCGTGTCGTGGCTTCGGCCCTAATTGTGATACGGCTTCGTGCCGTGGCTTCGGCCCTAATTGTGATACGGCTTCATGCCGTGGCTTCGACCCTAATTGTGATACGGCTTCGTGCCGTGGCTTCGGCCCTCATAGTGAAACGGCTTCGTGCCGTGGCTTCGGCCCTAATGGTGATACGGCTTCATGCCGTGACTTCGGCCCTAATCGATAACAGCTTCGGGCTGTTTTGGTTTCATGTGATTGTGATTTTTGACAGCTTCGTTTGAGTGTCTTTCAGGCCTTTGTGATTGTCTTGGTAATTTCATTGGAGCCTTCGGGCATTGTGATTCATAATTAATTCAGTTCTGGTTTGGTTCATGTCGTGTAATTCATTGTGGTACTCTGTGATTATGATTCGCCGTTGGGCACTTATGTTCTAACCTGTTGAACAGGTATTAATAGTATGCCGTGGGCATAGTATTTCACGAATGCTCGGTTCTTACATTGGTTTGTGAGCATCTCGTATTATTATTATCATTGTACCGTTTCATTCTGCCTTTGGATGCATATCATGTTATACATGTATTTGATATTCATTATCTGGATGATCGACCCGTGGGCGGAACATGTTTTCATGTTTTAGGTGCTTGCGAGGAGAGAGTTGAGACACAGGGGCATGATGATGGCGACGAGGCATTCGAGCGATACTAGTCCGAGTTGTTCATGTTGGTCAGTCAGTTGGAGTGTTCTTCAGTCTGTCAGTCATTGTCTTTATGTATTACCCGAGCAGATGCTCGTGGATGTTATTGTATTTTATTTTTGGCCATGTAGGCCCATCGTTGTCGTTGAAATTCCTTATCGGAATATTGTGTCGGATATCATGGTAGGGGCTATGATTTTCCCTTGTTATTTAATTTAATGTATTTTAGTCATGTTCGCCTGGTGGATCTCCTGGCGTGGGGTCCATGGCACTGTAATAACCCATTAGGATTTGGGGGTGTTACAGAAGATGGTATCAGAGCGTTTGGGTTGTCAGATACCCTGATATGTGAGTTATGTGGCTCTACCGACGCGGTAGTAGTGGGACTGTCAGGTTATGACAATCTGGACAGTCGGGTTTTGTGAGTCGTTATATTAGTACGACTACACGAGTCATTCATTCATCGAGTCGTCGTCAGTTGGGACTAGTATCATGAGACCTCGAAGCTTCGTATGACCTGTGTAAGGACTCGATTCTCTTTATGTTCATATATTCATCATGTCATTAATTATTCATGCTTTGTTGAAACCTATATGTGATATTAGTGTTATGATTGATTCATGACTAATTGTTTTGGAGCATGTGTGACTTGTGTAAGCGTTAAGGATCAACTCATTCACCAGTTAATAATCCTCAATCATCATTTTGATCTTGTCGATCATGTTAATTCATTCATCACTCAGTTAATTCATTCATCACTAAGTCAATATCATTCATCACTCAATTAATTCATTCATCACTCAGTCAATATCATTACTCAGTTAATTCATTCATCACTTCGATAATTCATTCATCACTCAGTCAATTTCGTTACTCAGTTAATTCATTCATCACTCAATTAATCTCATCGTTCAGTAATTCATTCATCACTCAGTCAATCTCATCGTTCAGTAATTCATTCATCACTCAGTTAATCTCATCGTTCAATTAATTCATTCATCACTCAGTCAATATCATCGTTCAGTTAATTCATTCATCACCCAGTCAATCTTATCGTTCAGTTAATTCATTGATCACTCAGTCAATCTCATTGTTCAGTTAATTCATTTGTCACTCAGTCAATCTCATTGCTCAGTTAATTCGTTCATCACTCAGTCAATCTCATTGTTCAGTTAATTCATTAATCATCCAGTCCATCTCACGGTTCAGTTGTTGATCTTGTGGATCGAATTTTCAACCTTGTTAACTTATTCAAGGTAATCATTTCAGGAATTTCATCAGATAATCATGTTACCTCACCTGATCTTTCATACGATCTTATCATATTCCGACGTAATGTCGACGATCATTTCATTGCATCATTAATGCATTCATTGTGATGGAGTGTGTATTTTCATTTTTTTATCATTCTGTCACGTAATCATAATGCGATATTCATGCGGGATCTATAATTATCATGTGGCTTTCCTGCTTCAGTATGGATAGAGCTGTCAGAGGACGCATGGGAAGAGGCCGCGATGCGGGCCGGAACTCGGGATCTCGTGTGCATACCCACACGAACGCAAGGGATATCATTAATTCATCAAATAGCGAGTCTACTCATTCACTGTCAGATAATCATTCACTTTCAGGGAGCTGTACCCGAGAGGCATCTCACTCGGAAGGTGTTCGGGTTGACCCATTCATATTTATGCAGGGCATGATGGCCCAAATGACTCAGATGACGCGGATAGTGGAGACCATGCAGACCTCGATGGTTCGTGGTCCACCGCAACAGGGACTTCAGGTGCCGTTTCATGGACAGACTGGGGGAGTGAATCAGATTGTTGGCGATATCTCTCGTCAGAGGCCGCCTAATTTTGAGGGTTCGTCGGAACCAGCTGATATTGTTCATTGGCTTGAGCATTTTGATAAACTCTTCGACATGGTTCAGTGTCCGAAAGAGAGTAAAGTGGCAGTAGCGGCTTATTACTTGATTAAGGGTGCCTATTCGTGGTGGCTTTCTGTGAAACCCGCCGATCGCGATTGTGGTTGGAGTGAGTTCAAGACCCTCATGCTAGAGAGGTATTATCCGGCTCCACTTCGTGAAGCCAAATTGTCAGAGGTTTTGAACCCCGAATCCGTCGAGGATGAGGGTGTTATTGTCATTGCTGAGAAGTTTCAGGGACTACTTCAGTTTGCTTCGTCAGTTATCCGTACTGAGGCGGATAAGATCAAATATTTTAGCAAGAGGCTAAATCCAGATTGAGGATGCAGTTGTTAAATCACAATTGTAATTCACTTAGTGAGTTCATCGAGAAGGCTCTTGGAGCAGAGTTTTTGATCAAGGAGCTTACTCAGAAGCATCCTTCAGTTTCTTCGGGTGATAGGACTAGGATGCCTGTTCGTTCTGAGGGACATCGGGCTACGACGTCCAAGAGGTCGTTTTCCAGTCGTCTTCGTGCTGAGAAAGCATCTTCCTCTCAGACGACGAGTTCGACTGTTGTTTGCTTTAACTGTGATTCAGCAGGGCACGTGAGTACTCGGTGTACGGTGCCAGCTATTGTCTGTTTTCTGTGTGGGAACCCTGGACACCTACGGAAATACTGCAGGGGTTCTAGTTCCGGTAGATATCGAGAGAGCTCAAGGGCCTCGGGGGACTTTGTTAACACCCCCAAATCCGCTCAGGGATATTACACGCCGTAGACCCTCTCCTCGAGGATCTACCAGGCTGATAACTAAAATCAAACATCTAAACCTCGCCTTTAAGGCTAAAATGACTCAGTAGACCGATTTGGTCTTACAACAAATACATACAGCTCAAATACAACTCATGCCCACGCAGGGGTCAAAATACAACCACACCCGTACAACGGGAAACAAATACTGCAGCGGAAAAGAAAATACAACTAGACCAATACGACAGCAACGGATCCTCGTGTGATTAGTATCGTTCATCATTCATCATCCTTCGTGCCGCCCATTTGCTATGCTCCAAAACCTTACTGCAAAAATAGACATCCACCCCCCGAATACTCGGGGGTTAGCAAAACTCCACTGTTTTGCTAGTGCAAGTACAAGTGCAAAAATACGAGCCATACAATACAAGTTCCAAGAACAATAATAATCAGGAATCCTCAAAGATCCAAACGTAAAGAAAAGTACTTCCCGAGGCAAGAGTTTGAGTAAACATTTCCAAAACCGAAAGATCGCAAATAAGGGAAACAATTTACAAAACAGTTTAAAATGCCATCGAGAGTTTTAATAGAAAACAATTTAGGATTATAAAATCCTTCTCTTTCCAAAAATCAATAGGGTCACGGCCCAAATGTTTTGTTTTCGCAAATAAGAAACAACCAACAATTTACAGGGTCAAAGCCCAACATCACGTGTCCTCAACGGACGTAAAATCAACGAAACATAATCACGCACGCGCATCGCCTAGGACCGTGACGCTACCACCGACATCCCACTCGAGGCCTCGAAGGACCCTCCCGAGCTGGCTAGCGAAACAAATCACACACATCTCACGGTTGGATCAATCGCTTGTTGCATCCTGGCCACATGATCACATGCCATGTGCCACCGTAGATTATCTCAGGCTCTCACGGTTGGATCAATCACTTGTTGCATCCTGTCCACATGATCACATGCCATGTGCCACCGTAGACCTTCAACCATATCCACACATTCACACAAATAACATATCACATCAAGGATATTCAAACAATTCGCCCAGAGGCATCAAACACTTAGCAAAACACCACGTCAATCCACAACGCACCGAAATGAAATAATATACGTCCACACACAATACCAAGTGCAACATGAACACCAAGCATATACATAGAATTCACATGGTTATTCACGAACCACACCAATCACAAAACACACACGGTTTTGAAAGAGGCCTTTAACGAGGCTAACCAAAACTTTTGAAAACTCATTTCAAACAAACAAACAAACCAAGACGATCACCAATCATCATATCCGCGAAACAAGAAAAGTATGTACAAGGTACTTGCCTCGAATAAGAACAACGCGGAGAATCGACCGAAGTAGGTTGGCCCGAACCGACTACGAACCCGCCGACTCCACCGACCGCCAACTCACGTTCATAAACTACGAAGGACAAATAATAACAATGAAATGAATTCCATAACACGTCCCAAAGTCATGAATTCAAAGAACGAATGACGAAAGTTCACGGATTTCCCCAAACGGCCAAGAACACGATTCGTTCCACAAACCCAAAACGGAATTCCAAGTTGAAATATGGATATACAATCCATAGAATATGTTTAACAACATCATTTAACCATAATCGATCCATCAAAACGGATGAAAAAGCGAGATCGGGACAAATCCCCCAAAAAGTCAATTCAAGGAAATCAAGAAATATACTTCGATTCGACGAAGAACAATGGATTAAATGATGTTAAACACAAGAATACTATCAAGATTAATCATACCCATCATGAATTAATCAACAACACGGAACGAATCGGACGAAAATGCAAAAATCCCCAAATTCACGAAATTAGGGTTCTAAGGAAGATTACCTTGATTATTTGAATCAAAGGTTGATAACGGATGATCGATTGATGTTATGAACTCAAGGACTTCATGGATTTGTTGTTAAACAACATGGCTTCGTCGCCCATGAATCGCCACTCGCGGATGGAGAAGGAAGGAAATGAAAACGAAGTGAAATGTGATTGCTCGGCCATATTTATCTTGGGCCGACCCTAGCGTGCGCTAGCCTTCCCGGACTAGCGTGCGCTATCGGCCAGATCGGCCGAGTACCCTCGGCCGGGGCCCACACGACCGGCATCACCGACCAACCCCGCCGACCGAACTCGACCCGACTCCCGCTAGCGTGCGCTACGGCCGGATACTGCCGCTGGCAGCCTGCACATCGATAGCCCTTTGGTGAATCGCCGGCCAGTAACGACGCTAGCCGGCCGACAGCGTGCGCTACGCTGCCGACTAGCACGCGCTACGCTCGGCGTAGCGTGCGCTACTGCCGATCCCGACCGAGTCGAGAACCTCGAAACCCCACTGCCCAGGCCCGATAGCGTACGCTAGGCCACCCGGCGGCGGCGCTACACTGCCGGTTAGCGCGCGCAGCCTTCCGGCCGTAGCGCGCGCTACGCGGTTCTGCCGCACCGTCCGTCCGGTGCCCGCAATCGTCCGGCGATCCATAGCCGTCGGCGATCCGCAAGCCGCGAGGGCTCGGCGACCCGATTTCCAAAACGTGCGGGCGAACACGACGAAAAGTTCGCGGACAACATAAACGACTCGAAATGAAAGCGTAATACCATAATTAGTCATACGCGACCAAGAAACGGGTCGAGACAACAATTACAGATACGGATACCCGTAACTTTCAAGAAATTACAAAATGGCCCAAAACGCCCGGAAATCACGATACGTGATCGAATAACCAAACCGAAGTTCACAACACGTCTAATAAAGTTAAACGGACTTGCGGGAAACTCGAAACAACAGTTTCGGACGAGATTCGCAAGAATCGAACTCAAGTGCGGAAAAGTCGCTAAAAAGCACAGAACTCAACGAAACGACACCGAAACGAACTCGGATGTCAAAAAGTGTAGAATTAATCATTCTCAGAATGACGAAACGGACATGAGCGAGTCGTCAAAACAGACTTCCGCCGAAAAAAAAGAAATTACCGGAAATCGAAAATTGCGGATATTACATTCTACCCTCCTTAAAAGAAGTTTCGTCCCGAAACTTAAAACAAGTAGGGAGAAGAAATATTCCGCCAGGAAAAACTCAACGAGATACACAAGAATGCGTAACTAACGCCCAACGGCGAAATGTTACAAACAACGCAAAGGAGTATACGGCGTGAAAACACGCTCCACGGCGACCAACACAACGTCGCCGTTAGGGATATAATAAAAACCAACAAGTGACAAACGTCATCAAACGGATAATATAGCCAAGTCAATTATCCGACAATCACAAAACACAACGAACGAAAATCAATATGATTGACCAACCCAACGGTACATCAATCAAAACGCGAGTCAACCCACAAACACGAAATCCCACCGCCTAAGGGCTGGAAGATCAACGAAACTAATTTCCCGATCAAGGGGATTACGAAGGAGCACGAATGTTCGCCAATCACGGGCGAGGTCAATATAAACCGAACAATCAAACGATCAAACCACAACGATCGAGACAACAAAGATCGAAGAATCATGTTCGAATCACAAAGAACAATAAAGTTCAAACAACAACTCCCGTGATGATCCGGTGAGAACTACAAGACATGCATTGCCGAAGATCCACAGAAAGGGAATAGCGATTGAAAAGTCACAACGACAACGAGTTATTCCGAAATAACACCACACTCGTTCAATCAACAAAAGCAAGGAGCGGGACAAGCTCGAAATGTCAACGAACATAAACGAGTCGACGAGTCGAAAATGTAAAAGTTCAAGATCCAGTCCACTTGAATAAAAGAACTAGTAGAACTAAAGATGTTACTTCCGAACAAGGTTCACAAGAATCGAACCGAATTCGGAAAGTGACAGCGATAACAGTTGACCCCAAAACAAGATCACAGCTCGTTCGAATGATGAACCCGAAATACAAAACAAGTTCAGACAGTATCAACAAACACGAGCGAATCGATAGACTGGAGAAAGAGAAAATACAGAAGTCTAAAAACAACACGGGTACTACATTCGACCTCTTATAAAAGAAGGTCGCCCCCGCAACTCACAACAGCAAAATCAAGGTGACGACACAACAAGCAACCGACAGAAACATCCTTCAAAGGCCTCTCAAAGCCGATTCTGATATCTGTGCTGAAGCGCGAACTCCGAAAGTCTCCGTAGCCAAATCACAAAACTGAATTCGGTGTCCCTCGAGTCCACACTTGAAATGTGTTATCGACGAGAAGGACAATTTACACGTGCATGCCCCGGCACATCACGATTGAAACGCCTCGGCTCGGCATACCGAAAATATAAATGCTCGATACAATGGATTAAAACACCGCAAAACAACATACCGGAGATGCCAACTCAGCATAACATATCAACGCATACAAAAATCACAACAACAACGGCATCATTCGAAGATTACAACATCCCGAACGACAACCATCACACAATCACAAACATCATGAAACAATCACCCATGTGTATAACGCATAAAAATCCAGGCTTTAACAACCCACACTAGTGCGACAATACGCAAATCGCCACGAGGCGATAAATAGTAAACACCAGTTCACACCTCTCACAGAGGGCCAACAAAACATATGCGTGGCGAACGACTCGACACTCACGCCACCAATTCAATCACAATTCGGGGTTGACACCTTAATGAAAGTTCGAAAACCATACACGCATTTCCGGTCCGCAAACAGGAATGATAGGTTTTAAAAACGAGAACCACCTTTTGAAAACAGTTTGGAAACAACAGTTGATCTTGAGTATCATTTTACAAAAAGTAGTGCAAACACCATTATCGAGACTTTGAAAATCATCTTGCGTTTGAACAAAAATGAGGACACCTTTCCTTTAGTGAAAAACTTTCAAAAATATTCGACCCTTGGGTCTAAGCAACTGCATTTGAAAATATCTCAAAAATATTTTTGGTCCTCAACCGGAAAATTTTTGAAATGTATTGCGGCATTAGAAAACACCTTGAAAACACCGCAAGAAAATAATTCGTTTTAAAAGTACGTCTCGAATTTTAATTTTCTAAGATACTCAAGGTTTTCAAAAATAATTCAATGGGTTAGAATGCCCCAAAATTTTCGTAATTACAAGGAACAATATAGCGCCGTGGGACCCGCTACGAACCCACCAGCTAAAAACCAATTACAAGAATGCCCAAAAAGGTCGATGACGGTAGTACTTATCAAAACTCACAAAATCATTTGAAAACACCCAACTACCGTCAAAGCGGTCAAGGCCAACAACTCGGTTAAAGGAATCGATTTTGAAATAAAATTCACTTCGGTAAGATACCGAAAGCTATTACAAAGGAACTCACGCAATGGAAAAAAAAGAAATAGAGTCCAACATGCACAATCCAAAGAACTACTCCTCACATGAAAGAAATATGAGAGTCAAATAGTCACGTATCAAGAAATCAAAATCCATAAGAGGATTCCGTCACTTAGCAAATAAATCATAAAAATAGCTCG
Source organism: Orobanche coerulescens (assembly GCA_033398695.1). NCBI lineage: Eukaryota > Viridiplantae > Streptophyta > Magnoliopsida > Lamiales > Orobanchaceae > Orobanche > Orobanche coerulescens. The sequence goes on along the minus strand of CM065816.1, from coordinate 109,092,329 downwards.
TGTCACACGAGGCACAACACAAAGAAGGGAGACTTACACCACAGTCGCACGAAGATGATGATCGCCCACGATACTAATCACGACCAACAAACTCGGGCACGGCGTCGCGACACGACTCGAGATAAAATCCGACGAGACAAAAACTCGATAGACACCACTGACCCGACGGCCTAGGTTTCCACAACCTAATCTCCGATACCATTTATGTAACACCCCAAATCCGCTCAGGATATTACACGCCGTAGACCCTCTCCTCGAGGATCTACCAGCCGATAACTAAAATCAAACATCTAAACCTCGCCTTTAAGGCTAAAATGACTCAAGAGACCGATTTGGTCTTACAACAAATACATACAACACAAATACAACACATCCCCACACAGGGCTCAAAATACAACCACACCCGCATAACGGAAACAAATCTGCGGCGAAAAGAAAATACAACTAGACCAATACGACAAAGAACGGATCCTCGTGTGATTAGTATCGTTCATCATTCATCATCCTTCGTGCCGACTCGTGCTATGCTCCAAAACCCGAATGCAAAAATAGACATCCACCCCGAATACTGGGGTTAGCAAACTCCACCGCTTTGCTAGTGCAAGTACAAGTGCAAAAATACGAGCCATACAATACAAGTTCCAAGAACAATAATAATCGGGAATCCTCAAAGATCCAAACGTAAAGAAAAGTACTTCCCGAGGCAAGAGTTTGAGTAAACATTTCCAAAACCGAAAGATCGCAAATAAGGGAAACAATTTACAAAACAGATTTAAAATGCCATCGAGAGTTTTAATAGAAAACAATTTAGGATTATAAAATCCTTCTCTTTCCAAAAATCAATAGGTCACGGCCCAAATGTTTTGTTTTCGCAAATAGGAAACCACAAACAATTTAAGTGGTCAAAGCCCAACATCACGTGTCCTCAACGGACGTAAAATCAACGAAACATAATCACGCACGCGCATCGCCTAGACCGGACGCTACCACCGACATCCCACTCGAGGCCTCGAAGGACCCTCCCGAGCGGCTAGCGAAACAAATCACACACATCTCACGGTTGGATCAATCGCTTGTTGCATCCTCGGCCACATGATCACATGCCATGTGCCACCGTAGATTATCTCAGCTCTCACGGTTGGATCAATCACTTGTTGCATCCTCGCCACATGATCACATGCCATGTGCCACCGTAGACCTTCAACCATATCCACACATTCACACAAATAACATATCACATCAAGGATATTCAAACAATTCGCCTGAGGCATCAAACACTTAGCAAAACACCACGTCAATCCACAACGCACCGAAATGAAATAATATACGTCCACACACAATACCAAGTGCAACATGAACACCAAGCATATACATAGAATTCACATGGTTATTCACGAACCACACCAATCACAAACACACACGGTTTTGAAAGAGGCCTTTAACGAGGCTAACCAAAACTTTTGAAAACTCATTTCAAACAAACAAACAAACCAAGACGATCACCAATCATCATATCCGCGAAACAAGAAAAGTATGGACAAGGTACTTGCCTCGAATAAGAACAACGCGGAGAATCGACCAAGTAGGTTGGCCCGAACCGACTACGAACCCGCCGACTCCACCGAACGCCAACTCACGTTCATAAACTACGAAGGACAAATAATAACAATGAAATGAATTCCATAACACGACTCAAAGCCGTTGAATTCAAAGAACGAATGACGAAAGTTCACGATTTCCCAAAACGGCCAAGAACACGATTCGCTCCACAAACCCAAAACGGAATTCCAAGTTGAAATATGGATATACAATCCATAGAATATGTTTAACAACATCATTTAACCATAATCGATCCATCAAAACGGATGAAAACGAGATCGGGACAAATCCCAAAAAAGTCAATTCGAAGGAAATCAAGAAATATACTTCGATTCGACGAAGAACAATGGATTAAATGATGTTAAACACAAGAATACTATCAAGATTAATCATACCCATCATGAATTAATCAACAACACGGAACGAATCGGACGAAAATGCAAAAATCCCCAAATTCACGAAATTAGGGTTCTAAGGAAGATTACCTTGATTCATCAATCAAAGGTTGATAACGGACGATCGATTGATGTTATGAACTCAAGGACTTCATGGATTTGTTGTTAAACAACATGGCTTCGCCCATGAATCGCCACTCGCGGATGGAGAAGGAAGGAAATGAAAACGGTGAAATGTGACTGCCACCATATTTATATCGGGCCACTTAGCGTGCGCTAGCCTTTCCCGGACTAGCGTGCGCTTATCGGCCAGATCGCCGAGTACCCTCGGCCAGGGCCCACACGACCCGGCATCACCGACCAACCCCGCCGACCAACTCGCCGACCCAACTCCCGCTAGCGTGCGCTACGGCCGGATGCTCGCGCGCGACTGGCCCAAAGAGCCATCCGGATCAATCGCCCGGCCAGTAACGACGCTAGCCGCCGACAGCCGCGGCGCTACGCTGCCGACTAGCGCGCGCTACGCCGGCGTAGCGTGGCGCTACCCGCCGATCCCGACCGAGTCGAGAACCTCGAAACCCCATCGCTGTGCCCGAGCACAGACGCTAAAGTTACTCGGCTGCAGGCGCTACACTGCCAGTTAGCGCGCGCAGCCTTCCGGCAGTAGCGTGCGCTACGCCGGTTCCTGCCGCACCTGTCCGGCCGGTGCCCGCAATCGTCCGGCCAGTCCCGCAACCGTCCGGCCAGTCCCGCAACCGCCAGGGCTCGACGACCCGATTTCCGAAAACGCACGGAACGAACACGACGAAAAGTTCGCGGACAACATAAACGACTCGAAATGAAAGCGTAATACCATAATTAGTCATACGCGACCAAGAAACGGGTCGAGACAACAATTACAGATACGGATACGCGTAACTTTCAATAAATTACAATATGGCCAAATACGCGCGTAAATCACGATACGTGATCGAATAACCAAACCGAAGTTCACAACACGTCTAACAAAGTTAAACGGACTTGCGGGAAACTCGAAACAACAGTTTCGGACGAGATTCGCAAGAATCGAACTCAAGTGCGGAAAAGTCGCTAAAAAGCACAGAACTCAACGAAACGACACCGAAACGAACTCGGATGTCAAAAAGTGTAGAATTAATCATTCTCAGAATGACGAAACGGACATGAGCGAGTCATCAAAACAGACTTCCGCCGAAAAAAAAGAAATTACCGGAAATCGAAAATTGCGGATATTACAAGCTCGTGCATCATCCAAGGGGTCCTACCAGGCTTCGAGAGCCATAGGTAAGGACATTCATCTCCGGTTTTGAACAAGTTAATTCTTGCTCGGTAATAGTATAATCATTCATTTCATTTGTCGTTCATTCATTCAAATAATTCATTCATCATATATCAATCACGTTGAGACTTATAATTATCAAACTAATCATTCACTTCACGGGAAACTATGTTCCAATCATTTCATTTGAGCTATCACTCATTACGTTATCATTTCACCCCGGTGAGTCATTCTTGATCCTTGTTAGATTTCGATTCATTATCATTCATTGTGATCATTCTTGTTCGTGTGTATCTCGTTGATTTTTCGTGGCGGGATATTGCTTCTCCCTACTTGTTTTAAGTTTCGGGACGAAACTTCTTTTAAGGGGGGTAGTATGTAATATCCGCAATTTCGATTTTTCGGTATTTTTTCTTTTTTTTCGGCGGAAGTCCGTTTTGACGACTCACTCATGACCGTTTCGTCATTTCGAGAATAATTAATTCTGCACTTTTTGTCATCCGAGTTCGTTTCGGTGTCGTTTTGTTGAGTTTCGTGCTTTTTAGCGACTTTTCCGCACTTGAGCTCGATTCTTGCGAATCTCGTCCGAAACTGTTGTTTCGAGTTTCTCGCAAGTTCATTTAATGTTATTATTCATGTTGCGAGCTTTGGTTCGGTGTTTCGATCACGTATCGTGATTTTCGGACGTTTTGGGCCATTTTGTAATTTCCCAAAGTTTGGGGTAATTATTTCCGTTGTCGAATTCCGACACTTCGGATGGTTGGAATCGTGTGTTCTCTTAGTGCTTGGATTCGTCTTTGCGAGTACTTCGTAACCGTATCTTCGATTTTTACTCAGGTTCGGGTTTCGGGGTCGTCCGGGCCGTCGGAGTGGCCACGGCCGAGTCACGGCCGGAGCAGGGCCTGGCCTGGCCGAGTTACGGCCGTAAGGTGCCGGTTACGGCCGTAAGGTGCCCGAGTTACGGCCGTAAGCGTGATCGGGTACGGCCGTACGAGCGCTGGGCGGATTTTGACGAAGGCCGGTTACGGCCGTAAGGTGTGCGAGTTACGGCCGTAAGTGTCCGGCTGGTGCTGGGCAGATTTTTGACGAATGCCGGTTACGGCCGTAAGGCCTGCCGAGTACGGCCGTAAGGTGTCCGAGTTACGGCCGTAAGGCCTGCCGGTTACGGCCGTAACCCTGCCGGCTATATATAGCCTGGCTCGGCCAGATTTCATTTCTACGCGATTTTTCTTCCTTTTTCGGCGTCTGGCGACGGGAGGCTCGGGAAATCGAGTTCTTGGCCGATTCTAATCATTTCCAAGGCATTTTGGAAGACCCTTGTTGATTATATCATCATCTAATCCGTGTATTTCGTCGAATCAAGGTATATTTCTTGATTTTCTTTCAAGTTGACTTTTTGGAGAATTGTTCTTGATTTCGTTTCTTATCTAATTTTGATACATCGGTTGATGTTAGTAAACATTATTAATTGTGTTCTATGGATTGTATATCCATATTTTCGATTCATTCTACCCGATTGATGATTTTTAGGCTCTTGAGGAACCTTGAACATTTAGTGTTCGATTAAATGCCTCAAAGAGTTTCTTTCGGTCGTTATGTTGATTTCGATTGATATTATGTTATTGAATGAATTGTATTTCATTCAAGGTGGTTCGAGTACTTGTGTTTATCGGAGGACGCCGTTCGTTGTTTGTGGAAGGAATTCATCGCCTTCGGTTGAGGCAAGTTTTATACTTGTACTAGTCAATGAGATTAATGTTATCATATATGTGTATGAATGTGTTGTATCATTCCGAGACTTAGTCTCTTCATGAATTCATTGATATTAAGAGATCGTTCGATACGATACCTTTCGGCAATTATGCCAAATGTTTTTATTGTTCGTTAATGGCCGGTTCAAGGCATTGTGATACTCGTTATTAATGTTATTATCGATCACCGGTTCGCGGTATCGATGTATCGATCGTTGTTGTTGATATTAATGTCGATTTAAGACGTCGTTGTAATCATTGGTATTAATGTTGGAGTTTTGTCCTTGAAGTTGTTTTGGCCGATTAAAGGCGTTGACGTATTCATTTCTCTTCTTCGTTGTCGGTAACCGATTAAAGGTGCCGAGGCATCCTTCATATCATTGTTATCGATTGACCGTTCTAAGGCAATCGAGGTATTCACTCATTCATCGTGTCATTGTTATCGATTAGCCGTCCTAAGGCAATCGAGGTGCTCAATCATTCGTTGTATCATTGTTATCGATCGGCCGTTTTAAGGCAATCGAGGTATTGAATCATCCGCTGCATCATTGTTATCGGTTGGCCATTCTAAGGCCATCGAGGTATTGAATTGGGGTTATCGGGGATAGTTCTCATCCGTTGTGTCGTTGTTATCGATTGACCATTCCAAGGTAATCGAGGTATTGAATTGGGACCACCGAGGACGGTACCCATCCGTGAGTCATTGTTGTCGTGTTGGCCGACTTAAGGCAGCACACTATCATTCTCGTAAATTCGGTAATCTTGGGATCATTGCCGTTTGTGATTAATTATGTTTGGAGGCTAGTCTCGGCCATTGTATGGCCTAATTGTGATACGGCTTCGTGTCGTGGCTTCGGCCCTAATTGTGATACGGCTTCGTGCCGTGGCTTCGGCCCTAATTGTGATACGGCTTCGTGCCGTGGCTTCGGCCCTAATTGTGATACGGCTTCGTGCCGTGGCTTCGGCCCTAATTGTGATACGGCTTCGTGCCGTGGCTTCGGCCCTCATAGTGAAACGGCTTCGTGCCGTGGCTTCGGCCCTAATGGTGATACGGCTTCATGCCGTGGCTTCGGCCCTAATCGATAACAGCTTCGGGCTGTTTTGGTTTCATGTGATTGTGATTTTTGACAGCTTCGTTTGAGTGTCTTTCAGGCCTTTGTGATTGTCTTGGTAATTTCATTGGAGCCTTCGGGCATTGTGATTCATAATTAATTCAGTTCTGGTTTGGTTCATGTCGTGTAATTCATTGTGGTACTCTGTGATTATGATTCGCCGTTGGGCACTTATGTTCTAAGCAGTTGAACAATTATTAATAGTATGCCGTGGGAAGAGTATTTCACGAATGCTCGGTTCTTACATTGGTTTGTGAGCATCTCGTATTATTATTATCATTGTACTGCTTTCATTCTCGCCTTTGATGCATATCATGTTATACATGTATTTGATATTCATTATCTCGGATGATCGACCCGTGGGCGGAACATGTTTTCATGTTTTAGGTGCTTGCGAGGAGAGAGTTGAGACACAGGGGCATGATGATGGCGACGAGGCATTCGAGCGATACTAGTCCGAGTTGTTCATGTTGGTCAGTCAGTTGGAGTGTTCTTCAGTCTGTCAGTCATTGTCTTTATGTATTACCCGAGCAGATGCTCGTGGATGTTATTGTATTTTATTTTTAGCCATGTAGGCCCATCGTTGTCGTTGAAATTCCTTATCGGAATATTGTGTCGGATATCATGGTAGGGGCTATGATTTTCCCTTGTTATTTAATTTAATGTATTTTAGTCATGTTCGCCTGGTGGATCTCCTGGCGTGGGGTCCATGGCACTGTAATAACCCATTAGGATTTGGGGGTGTTACAATCGAATTGCGGCTTGTATTCATATTGTTGATTTGTAAATGGGTTGGTTTCATATGATCGAGATATCGTTGAATGTCGAGTTGATTAGTTGATTCTATCGCTTGTTGATTTTTATCGAACGTATTGTTAATTGATCATTGTACTAGGTTGCGTTAAGTGATCGTTGATGATTAACCGTTGTGATGCTGTTGGAATTGGAGGATGCATGAATCACCTTGGTCGGGGCTGCGGAGCTTGTAGATGAAGATGACGGGATTGGTCACAACTTCATCGTATCGGTATCGAGGCAAGTTATGCTTGCTCAGTTCATTATGTTTAATAAATGGTTTCGTTTTCATTTCATTTATGATTCATATAGCAATGGTATCATGGGATATGAATTGTCGGGATGATGGTATGCACATTATGCTCGGACTGAGATAAATCATAATGTATATAATTTTAACGATGTCTAGTGGTAACGGAGACGTGAATTATATTTGGTCTATTGTATGAGAAGTCAAATACCGAGACTAGTTATCATGCTGATATTGAACTCGAGATGGTGGTTTGGTATTAGTAATGGACTGCACTTCATTTTGGATTATTCGGATAACTGTGTATTCGTTCAGGGATGTTGGTCGTGGAAAGGTTAGTGTCTCCAGCTTGAGGTAAATTAATATTGCTAGATTATGATAATCATCTTGTTGCATTATTGCATGTGTGTGTTGATACTTCATGTGGTGAGTATGCATCACTGTTTGTTACGTTTTGTGATGTGATCTTTCTTTGAGCTGTGATCTGTTGGGCCGATGTGTTAGGGGATAAGACATAAATGGCACCTATGTTCCGGGGTATTCCTGTGTGGATACTTTCGTGACCCTTGGTTGCGACATTGGGGTATTTCGTGATTGCATGAATTGTGTTAGGGGATAAGACCTAAATGGCACCTACGTTCCGGAGTATTCCTGTGAGATGCTTCTGTGACCCTTGGTTGCGGCCTTGGGGTTTATGTGTTAATATCAAATGCATGGTCTAGAATGCTGTAAACCGTTGTCTGATGGAAATGCGACGTTGTGGTCGTGTCGGTCTTTCATGATTGAGTTATTGTTGCTCTTTTAGAAAGTCTTCTGATCCTTGTTGGATATGCATTTCTTCGAGATTCGTTGTCATGTTGTATCGTGACATATCTGGAGTCAGATACGTTCTAATCGGTCATGTGTAGGATTTTCAGGGCGGACACGTGTAGCATATGTTGGTTTCGACCTCATATTGAACCGTGCACACGAGACGTACTTCATGAGGCTGATTAGGTACGAGACCAGACATGTATCTGATCAATACCCATGGTTGGCTTGTACACGAACACATGTCCGGATCGGGCGTATCGTGACGTCCATCTTTAGTCTTATTGATTGGTCGTTCATAGTCCATGTATAATCGGATCTGTTAGATAGTCGGGTTGTCTTCGAAGTCCCGTATATATGATTTGCATATGGTTGACAATTTTACTCTCTCGTGTATCTGTCCCCGTTGATCCTTTACTGATCTCATTTGGAGTTACCATATCTGGACAACTCGTTGGTTATCGACTCTTTATTTATCTCGTTTGGGGTTCCCCATATCATTGGTAATCTCGTTCATTATTGGTCCTCGATTGATTCCTGTTGGAGTTTACCGTGTCGTCGGTATTCTCGATTAGTGTTCCCTCATTGATCTTATTGGAGTTTACCTTGTCGTCGGTATTCTCGGCCATTGTTTCTTTATTAATCTTATTGGAGTTTACCGTGTCGTCGGTATTGTCGGTTATTGTCTCTCTATTGATCTTATTAGAGTTTACCGTGTCGTCGGTATTGTCAGTTATTGTCTCTTTATTGATCTTGTTGGAGTTACCGAGTCGTTGGTATTCTTGGTTGTTGACCCTTTATTGATCTTGTTGGAGTTTACCGTGGTATTCTCGGTCGTTGATCCTTTATTGATCATATTGGAGTTTACCGTATTGTTGGTATTCCCGGTTGTTGATCCTTCATTGATCTTGTTGGAGTTACCACATCATGGTATTCTTGTTCGTGGTTGATCCTTTGTCGGTCTTGCGTGGAGTTATCATGTCATTGATATTCCCATTTTGATGCATTGATTGTTTATCATTATTGATTGTGTGAGCATTCATGCTTTGTATTGATATCCGGGACTTGCCATTTTCGCGGGATAGTTGGTTACATATGCGCTGTGTGATATCAGTTTTATCAAAATTTGGATCCGATTGTGCGACCCAGCGAACAGGATTGGTCATGGGCAGATTACTCCGTGTTTGAGATGTATTTATGTTTTCGGGGATCTTGGCATTATTGAATACAGTACAGATGATTAATTCGAATTCATCCATCACTTGAGAATACGGGGTGTTAATTGAGGTAAGGGTTGGTTTAATATAAGTTACCACGAATTGGTAAGGTTATGTCGGTAAGATTACATTGGAAATATTCTTACCTTGTAATTACATTGATATGTAATTGTATATGTGATGTGATCGTTATTATTGTTGAGTATTATTGCTGACCCCGTCGTGGACTTTATCTTTTAGGTACTCGGAGTTTGAGCTAGTAGCGGTCGTGAAGGGATGAGCATTCCAGTGATACTAGAAATGGCGTGGTTATTGGGATTCGAGAGTCTTTCTGTTTTTATAATTCCGCTGCAAATGTATTTAATTATGTCTCTATCCGCTGCGTGTGAAATTTTATAATGGCTTTCAGTATTTTTTTTTTCAACTTGCGTTTACTTCTAAATGCCCTTTTGGCATCTTTGCATTGTGTTTTCAAATGGTATTTTATGATGGTAATTGGGAACAACGTTTTGAAAAATATTTGAGTATTTAAAACATTACAGTCATTGGCCTTTTGGCATTTTTAAACGTTTGCGAAAATGATTTTAACCTTGTGGGTTCCAATATGGGGCCCACCGCGCTGTAATATTCCCGGTCGATTTTGGGGGTGTTACATGTTATGATTACGGACAAGAAGGACATCGTGCGATGTTTTGCAAAGATGCTACGAAGTTAATTGGAGCTCGTACTTCGGAGTCGGCTCAGAAGGAAGCAAGCGTTCCGCAGACGCGGCAGAGTGTCCAGCTAGCCCAGAGTTTTAGTCGAGGGCGAGGCAGAGGACAGTTCGATCGAAAGGGGACATCAAGTGCCAGATCCGTTCCTCCACACCTGTATGAGATGAGGAGGGCAGACAATCAGGATGTTGCTGTCGCATCAGGTACTGTTCAGATTCTTTCACAACCAGTTAGCATTTTATTCGATACAGGGGCTACACATTCGTTTATATCATTATCTTGTGTTAATCGTTTGAACATTTCTGGTTTTCATAATTGTGAGCCTTACATTGTGGGTTTACCGAGTGGGGAGAGAATTGTGGGAAACTTAGAAACTAGAGATTTTCCTGTGTCGATTGGATGTAGAGAATGGCCCTCAAATCTGATTGTGATAGAAATGTAAGGAGACGACCTAATTCTCGGATATGATTGGCTTAACCGATATGGAGCTATTGTAAACTACCGGAAGAGGAATATCTCGATGATATGTGAAGATGGTTCCGAAATATTATTCGAGGGATGGAGACCAGGAAGCCCAGGAAAGATGATCAAAGTAATGAAAGTTGTCAAACTACTAAAACAAGGTTGTATTGGATACTGGTGTTACGCAATGAAGAAGGAAGAGGGAAAAGTAGAGCTTTCATCCATTCCTATTGTGAACGAATTCCTGGATGTGTTCCCTGACAAATTACCTGGACTACCTCCACGACGATATGTAGAATTCACCATCGAGTTGGAACCAGGAGCTACATCGTTTTCTAAGGCGTCGTATCATATGGCACCTACTGAGATGTATGAATTAAAGAAGCAACTGGAAGAGTTACTCGACAAAGGCTATATACAACCAGTTCTTTTTGTCCGAAAGAAAGATGGATCACTTCAATTGTGTATTGACTATCGGGAGCTGAACAAGATGACGATCAAGAACAAGTACCCATTTCCACGGATTGATGATTTGTTTGACCAGTTACAAGAAGCAACAGTATTTTCTAAGTTTGATCTGAGATCAGGATATCATCAGTTGAGGATTAAGAAATCCGATGCTCCGAAGTCAGCGTTCAGAACTCACTACGGACACTATGAGTTTGTAGTGATGCCATTAATGCACCTGCCGTGTTCATGCAGTTGATGAATCGAGTATTCATAGAGTATTTGGACAAATTCGTAGTTGTGTTTATTGTTGATATTCTGGTTTATTCCAAGATCCCAGAAGAGCATGCACAGCACTTACGGATCATTTTGGGCCTCTTGAGAAGCGAGCAATTATATGCCAAACTTTATAAGTGTGAATTCTGGCTAAAGGAAGTGATGTTCCTCGGTCACGTGGTATCAGCGGAAGGAGTCCGAGTAGACCCCCAGAATTTTGAAGCAATTTTGGATTGGAAATCTCCTAAGAACGTGAAGGAAGTTAGAAGCTTCCTAGGACTTGCTGGGTACTATCGTCGGTTCGTGGAAGGGTTTTCGAAAATTACCCACCCACTTACTCGATTACTGCATAAGACCTAAAAGTTTGAGTGGAACGAGATGTGCCAGACCAGTTTGGATGAATTAAAGAAGAGATTGACGACGGCACCTATTTTTGCACTACCACAGGGAACTGGAGGATTCATAGTTTATAGTGACGCTTCAAACCAAGGTCTCAGGTGTAACACCCCCGATATGTTCAGGAATATTACAGCACTGTAAATCCCTTACATAAGAATTTACAAGGCTGAAGAACTAAAAAGACATTAACCAAAACCAACTAATGAAAATAACATAAATAAGGTACAAGAGTTTTGACCAATACTGAAAGTACGAATGTTCAACGTAAAAGTATTAATACATCACCAAAATCCAAACATCATAAACTGACGACGTACTTGAGTACTTATTAAAACGATACAAACAACAGACAATTAAACCCAGCCGGAACATCACTCTGCACCCTCGTCGTCATGCAGCTCCAGTGGTTGTTTCCCCACTCTCCTAGATCCTGAACATAAAAAAAATGTTCACCCCCGAAGGGGTTAGCACAACGATGCTAGTACAAGTACAATAATCATACAACAGTGATATAATCAACAATTATATCATAATCAGTTTCTCCAACGAGAAATAACAACAACATATATAACAGTCTCAACATACTGATGGTATTCCAACGATCCAGCGCACACAGCTATAGATTCCCATGATGATCCCGTCGGACCAACACATGGTGGAAATACCTGTCCAACGATCCAGCACACATACCTATAGATTCCCATGATGATTCCCGTCCGGATCAACGCATGGTGGACATATAATCAAAACACATATACACAATACAATCATAACATAACTGTCATAATATAAACAATTCTAATTAGAGTACTTGCCTCGATTCGAAGACAAGAACAATACTTCCACGAAAACGAAATACTCGAAGGTCTCCCCTTCGATCAATCACGTAGCAAGCTCGAACCTTAACAAAAGAAATAACATAGAATTCATCTCACGTCGAACGAACATCTAACAATCCAAAATACGGTCGGAAGTTCTTAAAAGAAATCTGTCTGGATTGCTTAACGCACGTTACGCATCCTATGTAGCGTACGTTAAGGCTACTCGTTAGCGCACGCAATTACACACGGCGTAGCATACGCTAACCATGCACGGTCAGTACCTCACTGATCAGCCGACTGACTCGCCTGATGACTTAACGCACGCTAAGTTTCAATCGTAGCGTACGCTAAATAAGCCCATTAGCGTACGTTAATTCACAAAGCTTAGCGCACGCTAAGCATGCATGGCAGTTCACTGTTGGGCAGCAGACTAGTTCTAACGGTGATGAAATTTACGAACTCCTCAGTGATTAACATGTGATATCCGTCTACATGTCATATTCATAAACTTATGAATGATCTCACGGGTTCAATCATCTTTGAGGTTCAAGGATAAGAATATCATTACTACTCTTATATTCAACCTCGATTATCATTCTCATGCGAAGTTCGGTGATCTCCGGTTGGCGCACTAGATTTAATGATCATTATTCACATTCAGACTTCATCTTGAAGGTAAACTAACAATTCCAACTTATACGAAAGGATACTTCCCAAGATGATTTCTTTCCTTAAGTTCTTATAACCAAAAGTGATATCACCTCCAATTTAATGATCAATATGATAACATAAATCATATAGATAATCAAGTTCAGAATGTTCCTCTCATCATTAGACGTACTAAGATTCCAACTACGAGGTTCCAACGACAATATCATAAGCATAAACATTCCAATCTTCTAAACATGATGTTTGTTGAACAATTCACTAATGAAACTCAATATCTTGCTAGCATGATCATCTTATTATTTAGAACCCGAATCTAAGCCTGGAGATAGAATTAACATACCTTAATATGACGAAATCACTGAACCCCAAAGGTAGAATCTGACTCCGGTTGGTTATATGCCACTCCAAGGTGCTACTCCTTTTCAATGATCAATCACAAGAAATATCCAATATCCAATGATCAAGTGGATGTGTTAAAAGTGTGTCTGAGGAAGATGATATGCTCTCTGGTCTCTCAAGAACGAAGGATGCCCGAAAGAAATGAGAAGAAAATGGAGTGTTATCCCTTATATAAAGTTTCTATATAATGGCTGATTAGCGCACGCTATCATACGTTCATTAGCGCACGCTAATAAGCGTTGACTCCAAATCTATCCAGGTTCGTCTGCGGGAATCTTATCCGGACCCATGTCCCGGCTGGTGCATGTGCTAGCCGCCTAGCTCAATAATTGACTGCCTAGCGCACGCAAATCCTACATTCGTAGTGTGCGGTAGTTGTAGCCGATAGCGCGCGTTAAGCTACATTCTTAGCGTGCGCTATCACGAGTTTGCATGACGATATATTTATGTACAATGATACCAATGCGAGAAATATCATACTCCAATTATCGAGATCACAAATCCGAATAATACAGGATTCGAATACAGATGAAATACACAATAATAAATCCGGATATTACATACTCTCCTACTAAAAAGGAGTTTCGTCCCGAAACTCAAGACGAAAATAACTCTGGATATCTGGATTTCAAGCCATCTTCCGTTTCCCATATGGCTTCTTCCACTCCGTGGCGTGGCCACTAAACTTTGACCAAAACGATTGGTTTGTTCATCAACTGCTTAACTCGACTCTCGAGTATTTTGACCGGTCTTTCTTCAAACGTCCCATCCTGAGCGACTTCGATCTCGCCGAAATCAATGACATGACTATGATCCGATATATATCTCCGTAACTGGGATACGTGGAACACATTATGAACATGGCTCAACGACGGCGGCAATGCCAATCTGTATGCCAACTCTCTAACTCTCTCAAGGATCTCGAATGGTCCGATATATCTCGGACTCAGCTTTCCCCTCCTTCCAAAACGGAAGATTCCCCGAGTAGGAGAAACGTTTAAAAGTACGTGGTCTCCAGTACTGAACTCCAAAGGGCGACGACGTACATCTGCATAAGATTTCTATCGACTCTGGGTGGTCAACAGTCTTTCACGAATCAAGGCTATCTTCTCTCGTGTCTGCACGATCAACTCCGGTTCTGTCCCGATCAAGTCTGATGAATCGTCCCAACATAGGGGTGATCTACATCTCCTCTCGTATAGTGCCTCAAATGGTGCCATCTTAATGGAACCATGCCAACTATTGTTGTAGGTAAATTCAATCAACGGTAGATGAACTTCCCAATCAGTTGACCAATCTAAGGCACAAGCCCTCAGCATATCTTCCACCGTTTGAATAGTCCTCTCGGATTGTCCATCAGTCTGTGAGTGATAAGCTGTGCTGAAGTTCAATTCGGTCCCCAAAGCCTTATGAACTGCTTTCCAAAAATGAGACACAAAACGGCCATCTCGATCAGAAATAATGGTTTTCAGCGTACCATGCAATCGAACTATCTCCGAAATAAATACTCGTGCCAACCTCTCTGGTCCCCACATGTCCTTAATGCCTAGAAAATTAGCTGATTTGGTTAAACGATCAACTATCACCCAAATCGTGTTCATTCCTGTCTTGGTTCTCGGCATACTAGTGATAAAGTCCATCGATATGTCCTCCCACTTCCATTCAGGAATTGGGAGCGGCTTCAACATTTCGGCAGGTCGTTGATGTTCGATCTTAACCTGCTGACAAGTCAAGCATTTCGAAACATAGTCCGCTACATCTTTCTTCATGTTGCCCCACCATAAATTCTGCTTCAAGTCCTTATACATCTTACTGGTGCCCGGGTGGATAGAATAGGGCGAACTGTGAGCTTCCTTCATAATCGTCTGTTTCAGAACATCGACATCGGGAACACAGAGTCGGTTTTGAAATCTCAAAACTCCATTATCATGAATTACGAATCCGAGGGCCTTCCCCTTGATCACTTGATCACGTAACCGAATCATCAGAGGATCATGTCTGTATAGATTTGATTTCTTCGATTAATGATGAAGTTATTTCCATTACGCACAGTTGTCCTTGGACTCTTTGTAACCATACTTCAATTCCTTCTTGAATCATCTCTCGTTGAAGGCTAAGTTGGGAGGTCAGAGTCTCCAGCATCTGAATAGAAACAGGCTTGCGGCTGAGTGCATCGGCCACTACATTCGCTTTGCCTGGATGATACAAAATCTCCAAGTCATAGTCCTTAATCAGCTCTAACCGTCTTCTTTGCCGCATGTTCAACTCTTTCTGACTGAAGATATATTTGAGACTCTTGTGATCCGTAAAGATCTGACAGTGAGTCCCGTACAGGTAATGTCTCCAGATCTTTAAAGCAAAAACTACTGCTGCTAGCTCCAAATCATGTGTTGGGCAATTCACTTCATAAGGTTTCAGCTGTCGTGACGCATAAGCGATCACCTTATCATTCTGCATCAATACGCATCCGAGTCTTTGGTTCGAAGCATCACTGTAAACTATGAATCCTCAAGTCCCCTGTGGAAGTGTTAAAATCGGTGCTGTCGTCAATCTCTTCTTCAATTCATCAAAGCTTTTCTGACACGATTCGCTCCAATCAAACTTTTGAGTTTTCTGTAGGAGTCGAGTAAGTGGGCAGGAAATTCTAGAAAACCCTTCCACTAATCGACGATAAAATCCAGCAAGTCCTAAGAAACTTCGGACTTCTTTCACATTCTTTGGAGGCTTCCAATCCATAACCATTTCGATCTTCTGAGGATCTACTCAGACTCCTTCAGCTGATACCACATGACCGAGGAACATTACTTCCTTTAGCCATAATTCACACTTAGAGAGTTTGGCGTACAGTTGCTCGCTTCTCAAAAGTTCTAATACAATCCGCAAATGCTGTGCATGCTCTTCCGGGCTCTTAGAGTACACCAGAATGTCGTCAATGAACACGACCACAAATCTATCCAAATATTTGATGAACACTCGGTTCATCAATTTCATGAATACAGCAGGTGCATTAGTGAGACCAAATGGCATCACTACAAACTCATAGTGTCCGTAGCGAGTTATGAACGCTGATTTTGGAACATCAGATTCCTTAATCCTCAGCTGATGATATCCTGATCTCAGATCGATTTTAGAAAATACTGTTGCTCCTTGCAACTGGTCAAACAGATCATCAATCCGTGGTAACGGATACTTGTTCTTAATCATCATCTTGTTCAGCTCTCGATAGTCAATACACAATCGAAGCGATCCATCCTTCTTCCGGACAAAAAGAACTGGCGCTCCCCAGGGCGAAACGCTTGGCTGGATATAGCCTTTGTCCAGTAACTCCTCTATCTGCTTCTTCAGTTCGTACATCTCAGTAGGTGCCATACGATACGGTGCCTTATAAATTGGTGTAGCTCCGGGTTCCAGCTCAATGGTGAATTCTACATCCCGTCGTGGAGGTAGTCCAGGTAACTCGTCAGGAAATACATCTGGAAATTCGTTCACAACAGTAATGGATGAAAGTTCCACAATTTCGTCTTCTTTCTTCATTGCATAACACCAGTATCCGGTACAGCCCTGTTTCAACAATTTGACAGCTTTCATCGCCTTGATCAACTTTCCTGAGCTTCCTGGTTTCCATCCTTCAAATAGTATTTCGGAGCCATCATCAGCGATCAGCGAGATATTCCTCCTTCGGTAGTTTACAATATCTCCATATCGATTAAGCCAATCTTCTCCGAGTATCAGGTCGTCTCCTTGCATTTCTATTACAATCAGATTTGAGAGCCACTCTCTGCCTCCAAATGATACAGGGAAATCTCTAGTTTCTAAGTTTCCAACAATTTTCTCTCCACTCGGTAAACCAACAACATAAGGTTCACAGTAATGAAAACCAGAAATATTCAAATGATTTACACAAGATGAGGATATAAATGAATGCGTAGCTCCTGTATCGAATAAAACGCTAACTGGCTGGGAAAGGATCTGAACAGTACCTAATGCGACAGCAGCATCCTGATCGTCTGTCCTCCTCATCTCGTACAGACGTGGGGGAACAGATCCGGCACTCGATGTCCCCTTTCGGTGCCATTGTCCCCTGCCTCGTCCACGGCCAAAATTTTGAGGCATCTGAACACTTTGCTGCGTCTGTTGGATACTAGCTTCCTTCTGAACTGGCTGCGATGTACGGGTTCAGAACTTGGTGGCATCCTTGCAAAACATCGCACGGTGCCCTTCCTGTCCGCAATCAAAACATGTAACTGGAGTGCACAAACAATCACGCCAAAGGTGGCCTGGGCGACCACAGTTAAAGCACCTCCTAGTTGTATCCGTCGTGGCTGACATTGTTCCGAAATTCTTTCCGCTCTTAGATGGGTGCGGAGGTTTCTTAAACGAATGAAAAGATGACTGGGCCTTGCGGGGCCCACTGCTCTTGTGCTCTGTAAAAGTACCAGAGACTTTCTGCTTCATGGACTCCGTAAACTTCTCCATTGCTGCTTCCTTGATTTCATACGCCAACGCCTTATCCTGGTATTGACGGAGAGTGGTACATTCAAAACCGGACATGTACCTCTGGATTTCTGGTTTCATCCTCATATCAAAATGAATCATCATTTCTACATCTGTTCTGACCAGATGTCGAACAAATGCCAGCTGCTGGTTAAATGTCTTAATTGTCTGGGATACAGGTTCATCTGACGACTGAGGAGAGAAAAACTCCCGAACTTTGGCTTCCCTCATAGGATGAGGGCAGTACTGAGTTTCCATCATCAATTTAAATTCTGTCCAATCAGCATCATGATCTGCAGGTCGGATAGCTTCCCACCACTCGGATGCTTTCCCTATAAGAAAGTACTGAGCAATAGAGGCTCTCCTGTCGTCTAGGCAATTAATTCCAGCAAAAATTTTCTCCAAATCCTTCAACCAATGGTCCCAGGTGGGAGTCTCAGAATTACCGTCGAATTTAGGTGGTTGCATCTTTGCCACCTCTTGCAGCCATCGGTCACCCCGATTTCCCATATCTGGAATCCCCTGCTGTCTATCTCCCTGCTGTAATCCCACCGCCACCTGCATTCGGTCCACGACCTGAGCGAACAGAGTCATCTGGTTGCCGGTTCTGGTTCGTTATTGATAGATCTCTGTGGCTCGCCTGAACTGTGGCTGGCCTGATTAGAAGGCGATGCTTACCTTTCAATATTCCTTCGTCCGCGTCCGCGACCGCGACCACGTCCACGTCCGCCTCTCAACATACTGTAAGCATAAATACTCAATATACAGGAAACAACATCGTTCTGATGTTCAAGTATAAAGAAATTCAACATGTAAAGAACGAGATAGAGTTTAGGAACTTACAACCACCGTTCGCATGAAGACGTAGGCAGTACAGTGATGTTATTCACGGCCGGTTACCTCAAAAGACGTATATGACCCCTATTTTAACCCATTGGGCAAGATATCCATAATCTTAACTCCGATACCATATTCTGTAACACCCCCGATATGTTCAGGAATATTACAGCGCCGTAAATCCTTTACTTAAGAATTTACAAGGCTGAAGAACTAAAAAGACATTAACCGAAACCAACGAATGAAAATAACAGAAATAAGGTACAAGAGTTTTGACCAATACTGAAAGTACGAATGTTCAACGTAAAAGTATTAATACATCACCAAAATCCAAACATCATAAACTGACGACGTACTTGAGTACTTATTAAAACGATACAAACAACAGACAATTAAACCCAGCCGGAACATCACTCTGCACCCTCGTCGTCATGCAGCTCCAGTGGTTGTTTCCCCGCTCTCCTAGATCCTGAACATAAACAAAATGTTCACCCCCGAAGGGGTTAGCACAACGATGCTAGTACAAGTACAATAATCATACAACAGTGATATAATCAACAATTATATCATAATCAATTTCTCCAATGAGAAATAACAACAACACATATAACAGTCTCAACATACTGATGGCATTCCAACGATCCAGCGCACACAACTATAGATTCCCATGATGATCCCGTCGGACCAACACATGGTGTAACTACCTGTCCAACAATCCAGCGCACACAGCTATAGATTCCCATGATGATTCCCGTCAGATCAACGCATGGTGGACATATAATCACAACACATATACACAGTACAATCACAACATAACTGTCAGAATATAAACAATTCTAATTAGAGTACTTGCCTCGATTCGAAGACAAGAACAATACTTCCACGAAAACGAAATACTCGAAGGTCTCCCCTTCGATCAATCACGTAGCAAGCTCGAACCTTAACAAAAGAAATAACATAGAATTCATCTCACGTCGAACAAACATCTAACAATCCAAAATACGGTCGGAAGTTATTAAAATAAATCTGTCTGGATTGCTTAACGCACGCTACGCATCCTATGTAGCGCACGTTAAGGCTACTCATTAGCACACGCAATTACACACTGCCTAGCGTACGACCTCACTGATCAGCCGACTGACTCGCCTGATGACTTAACGCATGCTAAGTTTCAATCGTAGCATACGCTAAATAAGCCCGTTAGCGTACGTTAATTCACAAAGCTTAGCGCACGCTAAACGTGCATGGCAGTCCACTGTTGGGCAGCAGACTAGTTCTAACGGTGATGACATTTACGAATTCCTCAGTGATTAGCGTGTGATATCTGTCTACATGTCATATTCATAAACTTATGAATGATCTCATGGGTTTAATCATCTTTGAGGTTCAAGGATAAGAATATCATTACTACTCTTATATTCAACCTCTATTATCATTCTCATGCGAAGTTCAGTGATCTCCAGTTGGTGCACTAGATTTAATGATCATTATTCACATTCAGACTTCATCTTGAAGGTAAACTAACAATTCCAACTTATACGATAGGATACTTCCCAAGATGATTTCTTTCCTTAAGTTCTTATAACCAAAAGGGATATCACCTCTAATTTAATGATCAATATGACAACATAAATCATATGGATAATCAAGTTCAGAATGTTCCTCTCATCATTAGACGTACTAAGATTTCAACTACAAGGTTCCAACGACAATATCATAAGCATAAACATTCCAATCTTATAAACATGATGTTTGTTGAACAATTCACCAATGAAACTCAATATCTTGCTATGATCTTCTTATTCTTTAGAACCCGAATCTAAGGCTGGAGATAGAATTAACATACCTTACGAAATCACTGAACCCCAAAGGTAGAATCTGACTCCGGTTGGTTATATGCCACTCCAAGGTGCTACTCCTCTTCAATGATTAATCACAAGAAATATCCAATATCCAATGATCAAGTGGATGTGTTAAAAGTGTGTCTACGGAAGATGACATGCTCTCTGGTCTCTCAAGAACGAAGGATGCCCGAAAGAAATGAGAAGAAAATGGAGTGTTGTCCCTTATATAAACTTTCTATATAATAGCTGATAAGCATACGCTATCATACGTTCATTAGAGCACGCTAATAAGCATTGACTCCAAATCTATCCAGGTTCGTCCGCGGGAATCTTATCTGGACCGATGTCCCGACTGGCGCATGTGCTAGCCGCCTAGCTCAATAATTGACTGCCTAGCGCACGCAAATCCTACATTCATAGCGTCCGCTAGTTGTAGCCGATAGCGCGCATTAAGCTACATTCTTAGCGTGAGCTATCACGAGTTTGCATGAGAAATTTTGCATGACGATATACTTATGTACAAAGATACCAATGCGAGAAATATCATACTCCAATTATCGAGATCACAAATCTGAATAATACAGGGTTCGAATACAGATGAAATACACAATAATAAATTCGGATATTATATCAGGTGTGTACTGATGCAGAATGAAAAGGTGATCGTCTACGCGTCACGACAATTGAAGCCCTATGAAGTAAATTATCTAATGCACGATTTGGAATTTGCAGCTGTGGTTTTTGCCTTGAAAATTTGGAGACATTATTTGTACGGGTCTCACTGTCATAGCTTCACGGATCATAAGAGTCTCAAATACATCTTCAATCAGAAAGAGTTAAACATGCGGCAGAGGAGATGGCTGGAATTGATTAAGGACTATGACTTGGAGATTCTCTATCATCCAGGCAAAGCAAATGTAGTGGCTGATGCACTAAGCCACAAACCTATTTCTATTCGAATGCTGGAGGCTCTCACCTCCCTGTCCAGCATTCAACGAGAAATGATTCGCGAAAGAATTGAAGTATGGTTGCAAAGAGTCCAAGGACAACTATGTGTGATGGAATTAACTTCATCGTTAACTGAAGAAATCAAATCTAAGCAATTAGATGATCCTATGATGATTCGGTTACGTGATGAAGTGAGCAAGGGAAAGGCCCCAGGATTCGTAATTCATGATGATAGAGTTTTGATATTCAAGAGCCGACTTTATGTTCCCGATGTCGATGTTATGAAGCAGACAATCATGAAGAAAGCTCACAGCACGCCCTATTCTATTCACCCGGGTACCAGTAAGATGTATAAGGATTTGAAGCAGAATTTCTGGTGGGGAAATACGAAGAAAGATGTGGCGGAATATGTCTCGAAGTGTTTAACTTGTCAGCAGGTTAATATTGAACATCAATGACCCGCCGGAATGTTGAAGCCACTTCCAATTCCTGAATGGAAGTGGGAAGACATATCGATGGACTTTATCACTAATATGTTGTGGACCAGAACATGGATGAATATGATATGGGTAATAGTTGATCGTTTAACCAAATCGGCTCATTTTCTGGGCATTAAGGATACTTTGGGACCAGAGAGGTTGGCACGAGTGTTTATTGCGGAGATAGTCCGATTGCATGGTACGCCAAAGACCATTATTTCTGACCGAGACGGTCCCTTCATGTCACACTTTTGGAAAGCAGTTCATAGAGCCTTGGGAACCGAGCTGAACTTTAGCTCAGCTTATCATCCTCAGATTGATGGACAGTCCGAGAGGACTATCCAAACAGTAGAAGAAATGCTGAGAGCTTCTGCCCTAGATTGGTCGACTGAGTGGGAACTTCATCTACCGTTGGTTGAATTCACTTACAACAATAGTTGGCATGATTCCATTAAGATGGCACCTTTTGAAGCATTATACGGGAGGAGATGTAGATCACCCCTGTGTTGGGATGATTCATCAGACTTGATCGGGATGGAATCGGAGTTGATAGTACAGACTCAAGAGAAGGTAGCCTTGACTCGTGAAAGGCTGTTGACTGCCCAGAGTCGGCAGATATCTTATGCAGACATGCGCCGTCGCCCGTTGAAATTTGGAATTGGGGACCACGTGCTTTTAAAGGTTTCTCCTACTCGGGAAAATTTTTATTTTGGGAGGAAAGGAAAGCTGAGTCCGAGATATATCGTACTGTTCGAGATTCTTGAGAGAGTTGGGGAGTTGGCGTACATGTTGGCCTTACCGCCGTCGCTGAGTAATGTTCATAATGTGTTTCATGTATCTCAGTTACGGAAATACATCACAGATCTCAGTCATGTAATTGATTTCAGCGATATCATAGTCGCTAAGGGTGGCACGTTTGAAGAGAAACCAATCAAGATACTCGAGAGTCGAGTCAAACAATTTAGGAATAAACCAATCACTTTGGTTAAAGATCAATGGTCGCGCCACAAAATTGAAGAAGCCACTTGGGAGACAGGAGATAGTATGAAGTCTAGATACCCAAAATTATTTTTGTCTTAAGTTTCGGAACGAAACTCCTTTCTAGAGGGAGAGTATGTAATATCCGGATAAATTGTTAAATATTTTCATCTGTATTTGAACCCTGTATTATTCTAATTTGTGATATCGATAATCGAAGTATGATCTTTTCCGTATTCGTATCCACATGCATGATAATACCAACTTGTAATTTTTCACATGCAACTACGCCATAACGTACGCTAGCTAGTAAGCGTAACGTACGTTATGTGCTACGGATAGCGTACGCTATGAATGAAGCATATCGTACGTAAGGCAGCCAATAATTGATCAAGGAGGCTATCACATGGGCCAGTTGGTTTGTGGGCCCGGATAGGATTCCTGCGGCATGAACCTGGACAGCTTTGGGTCAACGGGGATTAACGTACACTGAGTGATGTATATAGCGTACGCTAAGTAGTAGATTACGTACGCAACTGTGTTGATGTAGCGTACGTAAAAGAGAACAGGAACGAGGCAGTAAGCTATCATTAGACGATAATGTACGCTAAGGATATCAGATAGCGTACGCTAATGGGATAACGTACCTAACGCGCTAAGGCTAACGTACGTAAGGCTCAGGACAGTATATATATGGGACAGCACCCATTCCACTCCACTTCGTTTTCTTTCATTTGTCCTTAATTTTCCTTCAAGTCCAGAGAACCCCCTGCCATTTAAACACCTATATATCATCTCTACTTGATCATTGAGGATTGGAAGCACCTTGGATTGGTACTCAAGCTTCCGGCGTTGGATTTTCATCAAGTGTTCATCATTGTCTTCTACATTAAGGTATGTTGATACTTTCCAAACTTTAATTATTGTTCTTAAGTAATGATATGAGCATGCTTCTGAGATCATTGAATTAGTGAGTAACCCTGTAAGTTGAACACCATGTTGTTAGGAGTTATGATGAACTTATTTGAGACCTTCCTTGAGTAAGAAGAATATTAACCAAGCATTTTCGAGTTGAACCTATGATATAGTTTCTGAGATTTGTTACACATTTTGGATGTTGATTCTGAGTCACTTGTTTACCAATGTATTGTTAATACCATCATTTAGTATGGGGATATTCAAGGAAGATGAATTATTTGGATTTTCACCAAGAATAATCCATGTGTAGTATAAAGTATTCTTCAAGCACAATTCATGACTCGTAGTGATTTCTGGAGATGATGATATTCATGTTGATGTTTTAGAAATGATCAAGACTTGTGATTATTGTCACCCTTGTTAATGGAACTTAGATGGATGAACATTGAGGGTTTTTGACATGTCTTGTAAAGGATGGGTTGATTAGATAACCGCCGTGATGAAAGTTTGAAGGAAATGATGATGATGTCGATAACAATTGTATCAACTGTAGATTAACCGAACTACATATGAGAATTTATAATCGAGTTTGGAATATGCCATGTGATGACATGTTTATCCTTGAATTCGAAGACGTCAAACACCGTAGAATCATTCAATTCCGCATGAGAAATGTATTTGTGAGTATAACATACGTTAAGAATAACTCATTACGTAGGTTATATCATCAGGTGCGAACTGTTGCCCTCCCGGAAAATATAAGTGACTCTAAACTGGATGTTTCGGAGAATGTGACAAATTCTCATAAGGGTGTGACGAACCTGCCAAGAGTCCCGATGGCCAGATGTAAGCAGGGTCACGACAGCAGCAGCATCAAGCTCAATCCAAACATGTCTCGATCTCTGAGTAGCTAAAATCAAACCTATAGCCAGCTAAAGTGTGCCATGTGAGAAAAAACTCAGGAGCTAAAATATATTATCTGTATGGGGTGAGGAGAAATGAGTCCATGTGCCAAAATACTCCCACACATCACGATCCACGTCACTCTCCAAGAAAGGGTGGGCTTAGGTCTCGGTGTGAGAGGCATGGATAGGGGTATGGGTACAACATAGGCATCTGGAAGCCAAGGAAACGCCCCTCTGCCATAGAACATCATCTGTCAGGATCCATCGCAATAATAGTAGCCAAATGATCACCGTTATTGTAGGTGTACTACGCCATAAGTGCTCATATGCAACACATATCTCTAGTGTTGCAAGGAAAAGTATTGCAATAGCCCTCTGATCTTTGGTCTTTTGCAATACTACCCAACTAGTGTTGCATTAGACCTGAATGCACTGTTGCAAAAGACGTTAATTATCTTAATAATTACGCAAAATATTTTGAATATTTTTAAGAAATATCGTCAAATTTAAATTTTTTACACTAAAACAAAATAAATTATTTGAATTTGTTTAATCATTTTATAACAGACTTTTTATAAGAGCACATATAGTTTTTTACTTAAAAATTTTTGGATTAAAATTAATAAATTTAAAAATATTAAAAAAGAAAATAATCCCTTAGAATTCTAATAAATAAAATATATTTTATGAATACATATATTTTTATTTTGAAATTATAATCTAAAATTAAAATAAAAATTTAATTTATACATTCAACTCTTTAAAATATAATAAGAATAAAATAATGTTCAAATTACACAAGAATAAAATAATGTTCAAATTAAGACTAGAAATACTGAAAACGATATTAGTAAAACAATCATTCCCCGGCAACGACGCCAAAAACTTGTTACGAATTTTGGTGAACGCAAGTGCACATTGTCGTAAGCAAGTAATAAAGTGGTAAGAAAGTTATCGTTCCCTCGAGGACTGACTCAGTAATTACCGATTTATGCGTACTCTAATTTTATTTGAACTATAGAAATTGGAGGTGCAAGTAATAATTAAAGAAAATTAATAAAAGAATAAATAGTAAAATCGATTGTTCGAAGAAAGAAGATCAAATAGGGAATTAATCTAGGATTGTGAATCCACCTCGGTTTATCCGAATTACTCTTGATTTATATGAATTTAATGATTTTCCAATTTATTGAAGGCGAAGATTGCTAAAATACTCTACTACCTCTCCCGAGGTCAATAGAATTTTCTAAGGCGAATAACACACTCTATTCCTAGGTGAATTAATTCGACAATAGTCAAAATGTACGAAATCTTCAGACAGGCCACGTAATTCCTATGAGTTTATTCATATCTCACAAGATTAAACAGTTCTCACCAATTTTTCCTACCAACTCTCCTCTCCCGATTCGAGTTGCGTAATCAAAACAAATCAATCATAGGCCACATAATTGATAGTAATTAAAACAATTGGAGAAAACTCAATAAAAAAGGGAAATATATTTTAATAATGCAAAATCAAAAGTTAATTCATCAAAACCTCGGTTTCATCAAAATCCTAGAATATGGTTCTAGCCTGACATGCTAGAAAATAATACAGAAAGAGTTGAAGAAAGCATAAAAGAAATCAAACACGGTTGAAGAATTTGGATTCCTCCGTTCTCTAGCTTATGCTCTCTGGTTGATCGGTGTTTTTCTCCTTCACTTCGATGATCTCTCTTCAGACCTTTTGTAATACCCGGTGGTAATTCAGTCATTATCATTCAGTAATTTCATTCGGTAATTGTCATTATGTAATTTTTCACTTGATAATAATCATTCATCCGTGTTCACCATTCGGAATAACTTCGAGCTGTGTATCGATATTGTTCATTGTTTCAACCTTACTCGGGAATCGAGACAAGAGTATTATCTTGATTGTGGTAATTGATTCATTAGTCGATGTTGACGTTGGAGTTCATGTCATTTCTAATCTCCTCATTGTTCAAATTGTGTTTTTGTTGTGCGAACCTTTGTAATCATTGCTTGGAACCACCGTTTTGGGATTTCCGCACTTCCATTTCGTGTTATTGTTTCCCAAATATTGATTCCTATTGCTTTTATTCTCTTCCCGGGTCATTTTTCATCATTTTAGGACCCAAGGGGGGTGTGGGCCGCGGCACAAGGGAGTGTGCGCCGCGGCACACACATTCTGAAATTTTGGCCGACCCGCCTGTACCGGGGGACGCGGCTCATGCCGGAAGGGCCGCGGCACACTGCCGAGTCACTGCCGCGGCACACTCGTCCGGGCCGCGGCACACTCATGTTGCAATTTTCGGCCAACCCATCTGTACCGGGGGCCGCGACTCATGCCGACAGGGCCGCGGCACACTGCCGAGTCACTGCCGCGGCACACACGTCCAGGCTGCGGCATGCTGCCGAGCGCTGGGGGCAGATTTTGGCCCTGTGCCGCGGCACACTTCGGCCGGGCCACGGCACACAGTGCATGCTGCACTATAATTGCGTTTTTTGAGAGAATCAACCCATTTTTTCCCATTTCTTCCACCTTGTTCCGAGAGAGAGGGCTTGAGGGAGAGACTTTCCATCATCTATCACTTGAGTACTTGGTTTTCTTCATCTTCTTTCGATCGTGAAGCCCGGATAGTCGATCTAACGCGTGTTCTTCGGATCAAAGTGCTTGGATCTTCAAGAGGTAATTTTTTCAACATCTTGGATTTCGATTTTGTATTGAGATATGATGTTTTGGATGTTAAGATCATGTTGTATGAAGTGATTTACGCATGATTATGGATATGTTTGATTATTCATTGGATTATTGAAGGATTATTCAAGAACACTTTGAATATTGAGTTGGATTTGGGGGTTTTCGATTAATCGTTGTTGTAATCACGAATTTGAATATTCATATTGGATTATTGATCGTATTGAAGATGTTTTGTTGGTTTGAAACACTTCTTGGGGATTTGATGTTGGTATTATTGAGGTTTGGTTGTAAACAATCGAATTTTGGCCACAAAGTGTTCGATATAATGCCCCAATGAACTTGGTTTAGTCGTATCGACATTTTGAGTTCGTTATATTCGTGTTTGATTCGTATGTTGAACGGATTGTTGGTAATTGTGTTATTCAAGGTTGTTCGAGCGACCGATATCTCAATTAGGACGTTGTTCGTGGACGGATAATTGTCATCGGTGTTGTGTAACTTAATTCTTACTCGGTTAAAAGGATATTCATTCCTTTTGTTGTTGTTCATTCATAATCATAACTCATTCATCATTGTATTAACCGTATTGAGATTTGTAATTGTCGAATAATCACTTTATTCACGAGGAACGACAGTTCCAATCATTTCATTGAGTTATCAATCACTTCACTGTTATTTCCATCTCGGTGAGTCATTCTTGACCTTGTCGAATTATTATTCATTGATATTCATTGTGGTCATTCTCGTTCATATGACTTTCTGGGTTCATATTGCGTGGCCGGGTGCGGATGTGTGGAATTTTTAGTCGAGCACATGATGGTCATGTATTGGGTTCACCGATACATTGGACCATGCACACGGTAACGCTTACCTCCGTGAGACTAATTAGGTACAAGGACGAGTGTGTCCGATCATTCGTCTTGTACACTTGCACAGAACATTACGGGCGTACTATGATACTCCTCTTCAGCGTAATTCATAACTAAGGATATTTCATAACTAAAGATATATCATGATTGTGTATTTTCAACCCTTGAGGATTGTTGTTCTGTGTAACTGACCCCGTTGGGGAATTTTGTTTTCAGGTCACGGCAAGGCAAAGGCACGGGAAGAGCATGTTGACGGCGAGGAGTCCCAGTGATACTAGTAGGGGCCCCCAGTCATTCCAATCATTTCAGTCATTCTTATTTCTCTTCATTTGTATTTTCCGCTGCAAAATTCCGTTTGAGATGTTTATTTATTCAGGGTGGTGTATTTTATCTTCATATAAAATATACTAGTATTCCGTATTGTACTGGTGCATTGTACTTAAGCTCCTCATCGGAGTATTTGGTAATATAATGTGGTTGGGTACTACAATTATATTATTTAGTTCATCAGTTTTCATTCGCCTGGTGGGTCCCAGTCGGGGGTCCACGGCATTGTAATATCCGCCTAGTTTGGGGTGTTACAGAGTTGGTATCGGAGTGTGGTTTTGAATACTACCTTTCGAGTCATGTCTCATTTGAAATCATCGTCATCGGACTAGTATCATTGGACTTTCGCGTCACGTGTGACCTGTGCAGATGCCGAGCCAATCAGACCGAAAGAACTGTAAGACTTCTAACGTCATGGTATAATTTCTAGCAATAATCATTCATTCATAATTCATTAGTTAACAATCCTCAATCATCATTTTCATTTTGACCAGGACGGTCATGTTAACTCATTAATCACTCAATTCATTTCATTACTTAGCTGTTGATCTGGAAGATCATATCATTAATCTTGTTAACTTGTTCAAGATAATCATTTCAAGAATTTCACCAGATAATCATGTCGTCTCAGTTAATCATTCATATAATCACTGTGCTAGAGCGCGTATGCTCATTTTCATCATTTCATGACGTAATCATAATGTGATATCCATGCGAGAGATATAATCATCATGTGATTTTCCTACTTCAGTATGGAGAGAGCAGGCAGAAGATGCGGAGGATGAGGCCGCGGTGCGGGCTGAATCCCGAGAGCTCGTGTGAATACACGTGCGAACGCGAGAAATAATGCTAATTCATCAAGCAACGACGCTGCCACTCATTCACCTGGACGTGATCATTCACTGTCGGGGAGTCGTACCCGGGGCACAACTCAGTCAGAAGGTGTTCGGGTTGACCAACTCGCTTTTATGCAGGGCATGATGGCCCAAATGACTCAGATGGCACACCTGATGGAGACAATGCATAACTCAGCTAATCAAAATCAACAGGCTCCTCCACCGCCACCTCAGAGGCAAGAGAGGAATGTGAGCAGTATCATCGGCGACATCTCTCACCAAAGGCCACCTACTTTTGAAGGCTCATCTGAGCCGGCGGATATTGTTCATTGGATCGAACATTTCAAGAAGTTATTTGCGATGGTAGAGTGTCCCGAAGAACACAAAGTTTCAGTTGCGGCTTACTACCTGGGTAAGAGCGCTCATTCTTGGTGGTTATCGTTGAAGCCCACCGACGGATCATGTACTTGGGATCAATTCAAGACTCTCATGATGGAGAGGTATTATCCGGCCCCACTCAGAGAGGCCAAGCTGTCAGAATTACTCACTCCCGACCCCTCAGCAGACGAGGATGTTCTCGCCATTGCCGAGAAATTTCAGGAACTTCTTCCGTTCGCCTCATCTATCATTCACTCCGAGGCGGATAAGATTAAGTATTTCAGCAAGAGGCTGAAACCTCGTATGAGACTACAGTTGCTTAATCATCATTGCACCACTCTGGCCGAATTCATCGAGAAAGCTCTTACGTATGAGCTTACCGCTAAGGAAATTGCAAAGAATCAAACTTCATCTACTGGCAAGAGGTCTAAGAACCGTAATCAGTCCGATGGCAGTCAGGCCACTTTCAAGAAGCCTCGTGTGGGCTCTACTTTTTCTGAGCGACCTCCTATGACACCGAAACCCGTGGAGTCTCAGTCTCGAGCGGCCAGCTCAACCATCACCTGTTTCAATTGTGGAGAACCGGGTCATGTCAGCACCAAGTGCCCGAAGCAGACTATCACGTGCCATAATTGTGGAATTGCTGGGCATAAGGCCCGTTTTTGCCGAAGAGACTCCAAAAGTACTCCGACGGCATTTTAGGCCCCGAAGCAGTCAGCCGTTCAGAATCAAGCTACTCAGTCAGCGTCGTTTAAAATGATAGGAGCGACTAAAGGTGGAGCCTATAGCCAGCAGATGGAAGCGTCCGATGCCGGGACTAGCAAGCCCCGGATTTATGAGATGAAGAAGACCGACGATCCCGAGGCCCAGATGATCTCAGGTACACTCGATATTCTATCTCAAGCTGTGTGTACCCTTTTTGATACTGGTGCATCGCATTCATTCATTTCCGAGTCATGTTTGAGTAGACTACGTCTGGGTAGTGCTATTAGTTGTGAGCCTAATGTCATTGGTCTACCTGATGGTAGACGAATTATTGGAAATCGTGAGATTTAGAATTGTCCAATTCAGATTCATGGCCGTGCATGGCCAGCGGACCTAATCGTGGTAGATTTGCCGAGAGACGACGTCATCTTGGGTATTGATTGGATGGATCATCATGATGCCATCATTAGTGTCCGTAAGCGTATGGTCACTATCATTTCAGACGATGGGGTTGAATGTGTATTTCAGGGAGGTAATCCCAGCTGTTCTGGAAGAGTTATTAATTTGATGAAAGCAGTGAGATTACTCAATCAGGGGTGTATTGGTTATTGGTGCTATATGACTAAAACCAAGAAATCATCGATAATGTTGGCGGATATACCGGTAGTGAGAGAATATGCCGACGTATTCCCAGATGAGTTACCTGGTTTGCCTCCACAGAGAGATGTGGAATTCACGATTGAGTTGGAGCCTGGTACATCTCCAATATCGAAGGCACCGTACCGGATGGCCCCGACCGAAATGCAGGAGTTGAAGAATCAACTTGAGGAATTGTTCGAGAAAGGTTATATCCGACCGAGTGCGTCCCCGTGGGGAGCACCAGTGTTGTTTGTCAAGAAGAAGGATGGCTCATTTCGCTTGTGTATTGATTATCGGGAGTTGAACAGGGTGACAATCAAGAATAAGTATCCCTTACCCCGTATTGATGATCTCTTAGATCAACTTCAGGGAGCTTCAATATTTTCCAAGATCGACCTAAGATCTGGATATTATCAGTTGCGAATTCGAGAGTCGGATATCGCAAGGACAACGTTTCGTACACGCTATGGTCATTATGAGTTCGTAGTTATGCCGTTCGGGCTAACTAATGCACCTGCGGTATTCATGGAGTTAATGAATCGGATTTTCATCGAATTTTTGGATCAGTTTGTTGTTGTCTTTATCGATGACATTTTGATTTATTCTCGTGACCGAGAGGAACACGAGGTTCATCTTCATCAGGTTCTCGACGTGTTAAGACGAGAGCAACTTTATGGAAAGTTTTCCAAATGCGAGTTCTGGATGTCCGAAGTGACTTTTCTCGGGCATGTAATTTCATCAGATGGAGTGCGTGTTGATCCTCAGAAGACGGAGGCTATCCAAGATTGGTTACCTCCGAAGAATGTTAAGGAAATCCGAAGCTTTCTCGGATTAGCCGGTTATTATCGGCGGTTTGTGGAAGGATTTTCTAAAATCGTTCAACCGATAACGAACCTTTTGCGAAAGGATAAGAAATACACGTGGTCCGACGCATGTCAACGGAGTTTTGAGGAACTCAAGAGCTGGTTAATTTCAGCACCTGTACTTTCCTTGCCGCAAGGGACAGAAGGATTTGTGGTTTATAGTGATGCGTCCGGACAGGGTCTCGGATGTGTACTCATGCAGAATGGGAAGGTTATTGCCTATGCTTCGCGGCAATTGAGACCTTACGAGGTTAATTATCCGACCCACAACCTGGAGCTAGCAGCCGTGGTTTTTGCGTTGAAGATTTGGCGTCATTACCTTTATGGCGTCACCTATCAGATTTTCACCGATCACAAGAGTTTGAAGTATATATTTACTCAGAAGGAGTTAAATATGCGACAGAGACAGTGGTTGGAACTATTATGATATCGAGATACTTTACCACCCGGGCAAGGCGAACATTGTCGCCGACGCATTGAGTCGTAAGTCCGTTCAGGAGCAGATGCTTGCTTGTTTAATAGTTCAGAAGGAGCTTCAGCAGGAATTCCTTAGACCCGAGATCGAGGTCTGGCTTCAGCAAGTACAAGGGCAACTTTGCATGCTAGATATTTCATCGCCGCTTGAGGAGGCAATCAGAGAGAATCAGGGCTCAGACCCATCATTGTTGCGCATCCGTGAGGATGTGGCTCAGGGGAAAGCCCCTGGATTCATGGTCCACGACGATGGACTTTTGAGATTTAAGAATCGGTTGTGCGTACCTGTTAGGCGTATTTTTTATACGCTTATTTATCATTATTTTGTAGTATTTTGGAGGGTGAAATCATCTAAATGAGCTTTTAATGCCTTAATTTTGTATGATTGACAGGAAATTGAAGTCCGGAAGCTTAAACGAGGCAAAACGGGCGAAAACGGCAAAACTGGACTATGAGCCGCGGACAAGGAAGCCGAGCCGCGGCAAAGGAAGACACCACCGAAGGCGAGTAGGTGTACTGCGTGCCGCGCACAAAGTTGATGAGCCGCGGCACACTTAGCGGGTTGGTACGCCTGCGCGGATTTTGGGCGTTTGCCGATTTTCAACCAACTAATATGGACGCGATTTATGGAAGTCTTGAGCTATAAATAGGGCTTAAGACCTAATTTAATTATCTTGGAACCTTGGAATCGAGAAAATCATTGAAGCTAAACCTAGGAGAGCTTAAGCTTGGAGACAGAGAAGAGGAGGAAGCAGAGGAATTCAAGGGCGAAGGCGGGAGTCAAGAACGGAGGAATCCGAGCTTCATCTGCGTTTGAATTTTATGCTTTCATTTATTTCTTCGTATTTTCGCTTTTAGTATGTCAGGCTAAAGCCCTAATCTAGGGTTTTGATGAAACCTTTATTTTGACGAATTGATTAAGATTATCCAATTTATTACCTTTTTATTGAGTTTTCCCAATTATGTTTAATGCTTGCAATTATCTGGCCAATAGTTGTATTGATTTAATCATTCACTTCGAATCGGGAGATGAGATTTGGTGAGGAACTATTGGTGAGGACCGTTTTATTCTGTGAGATAGGAATATACTCATAGGAACTACGTGGCCTTTAGGAGATTTCATGCTTTTTGCCTAGCGACGAGATAATTCACCTAGGGATAGAGTGCGTTAGTCGCCGTTAGATAAATCTATTGACCTCGGGAGAGGCGGTAGAATATATTAGCAATCTCCGCCTTCAATAAATTGGGAAAATTATTTATTACGGATAATCAAGATTAAATTCGGATAAATTAAGGTGGATTCAGAACTCTAGACTTATTTATCATTTGATTCCTTTTATTCAAGCTATCGCTTTCTGTTTAGTCTTTTATTCATTCTTGTAGTTATTAATCCAAAAAAACCCAACTTCGATTGTTCAAATAAAATTGGAATACGAAAACGTCGGTAGTTAGAGACTCAATCCTCGTGGGAACGATACTCTACTTATCACTTTATTACTTGTAAACGATGACGTGCACTTGCGTGTAGGAAATATCGCAACAAGTTTTTGGCGCCGTTGCCGGGGACTGAAATTTTTCTAATATCGACTTAAGTATTTCCAGTCTTAATTTGAACGTTTTATTTGTATTTTTGTGTATTTAATTTTTTTTATTTTATTCGTTTTTCCTTTCAGGACCTTTCGTGTAGTGCATGAGAAGGCTCGGTAACGAAGGCTTACTACCTTTGGACACCGAGCTCGAGCGCACGCTAAGAAGGAATAAAAAGGAGAAAAGAGAGGCTGCAGACTGGCCAACATGGCCGAGAATATTGAAATCCAAGGAGGAGACAACCAAGTGCGGCAAGCTCAACCGAACTCGCTCTTCGAGATTATGCCATGCCGCAAGTCAACGCAAATTTTCGAATTCGGCGTCCCACCATCCAAGCTAATAACTTTGAGATCAAGCCCGCCATTATTCGGATGGTGCAGGCGAGCCCATTCGTGGACTACCGAAGGATGATCCGAATGCCCACATTGCTTCTTTCCTTGAGATATGCGACACTTTCAAAACTAATGGTGCCACCGACGATGCCATCCGATTGAGGCTTTTCCCTTTTTCTTTGAGGGATAAAGCAAAATTCTGGTTGAATTCCTTACCACGGGTCGATTACAACTTGGGAGAGGTTAGTGCAAGCCTTCCTTGCAAAATTTTTCCCACCGGCTAAGACGGCGCGGTTAAGAAACGAGATAACCACTTTTGCCCAAGACGATATGGAATCGCTCCACGAGGCGTGGGAGCGATATAAAGAATTGCTTCAAGATGCCCTCATCACGGCATTCTGATTGGCTTAATGCATACATTTTATGGTGGTTTGAGTGCTTCTACACGCACTTTAGTGGATGCGACCTCGGAGGAACATTCATGGGAAAATCTATGGCCGAGGCTCACGTCTTTGTTGGAAGATATGGCTGGCAAACGCTTACCAATGGCCAGCGAAGATTGACACCGAAGAGGGTAATGGAAGTTTCGAGCAATGATCCGATTTCCACCTTGTCACTCAAGTCGCCGCTTTGACACAACACCAGAACTTTTCGCACGCACCACGTTACCATTGAGACATGTAATTGGTGTAACGGATCACACCCGTGCGGAATGTCAATTTGGAAATCCGTTCGAGCAACATCGAGATGGAGCAAGCTCGGTTCGTGGCCAATGGAAATCGACAAAGCAATTTTTATCCCAAAGACTTATAATCAAGGGTGGAGGAATCAACAAAATTCTCCATGGAGAAATGGGCAAGCTATGAAGCCTCCACAACCTCACTTCGTGCAACCCCCACAAGCCCCTCAATCTTCAAAGGTATCTTTGGAGGATGCTCTTGCTCAATTGGCGGCTAACACAAGCCAATTCATGACCCGCACCGAGACGACTCTTCAAAATCATTCAACCTCCATCCGAAATCTAGAAACACAAATGGGGCAGATTGCTAATTTATTGTCTTCTCGGGCTCAAGGTGCAGCCCCCAACGCAGCCGAAGGGAAAACCAAGGAAAATGTGCAAGCAATCGAATTAAGAAGCGGAAAGGAGTTGAAGGGGCAGCCTATTAATGACAAAGAGCAAATTAACGTGCAGAACGAGAAGGAAAAGGATGAGACGCCTAAGCCAAAGGAGGTCTCGACTACTCAGCCCACTCCTCAAATTCCATTTCCACAACATTTTCAAAAGCAAAAACTGGACAAGCAGTTTTCAAAATTCCTCGACGTTTTCAAGAAGTTGCACATAAACATTCCGTCACGACGCATTGGAACAGATGCCGAGTTACGTCAAGTTCATGAAGGAGATCTTGTCCAATAAACGAAAGCTCGAGGAATATGAGACGGTCGCTTTAACGGAAGAGTGCAGCGCTATTTTGCAAAAGAAACTCCCACCTAAATTGAGAGATCCGGGAAGTTTCACCATTCCTTGCATCATCGGAAATTCATTTTTTGAAAGAGCCCTATGCGATCTCGGGGCCAGTATAAATCTTATGCCCCTTTCGATTTTTAAAAAGCTGGAGATTGGGGAAGCCAAGCCGACGGCAGTCTCTCTGATTGGCGATAGATCCATCAAATATCAGGGGTGTGATAGAGGACGTTTTAGTCAAAGTGGATAAGTTCATCTTTAGGCCGATTTCATCGTACTTGATATGGAAGAAGACCAAGATATCCCGATTATTTTGGGAAGACCATTTTTGGCAACAGTAGAACGATGATTGATGAGGAAAAAGTAAAGCAGACTTTGCGCGTTCAAGAGGAGCAAGTAACCTTCAATATTTTTCGATCCGTAAAATATCCAAGTGACGAAAATTGTTTCCAAGTTGACGTCATTGACTCGTGCGTGAGTAGAACTTTCCGAGAAAATTATCCACCCGATCCATTGGAATCCGTTTTGATTGAAATTGCTCAACCAAATGGAGAGCACGCCGCCTACGCACGACATATGGATGCTTCCCGCCATTTTATTCGTAAACCATTCGAGGAGCTAGGAAGTTCACTAACTCGACCGACCCCATCGATTGAAAAACCTCCAAAATTGGAACTCAAAAAGCTGCCACCTCATTTGAAGTATGCATTCACGGGGCCGACGACTCCCTTCCAGTTATTCTTTCGGCCACTTTAGCAGGAGATCAAGAGGCAAAATTATTAAGAGTTTTGAGGAGTACAAATCGCTCTTGGATGGTTTATTGCGGATATCAAGGGATCACCATCGATTTGCATGCACAAGATTTTGATGGAGGAAGACTACAAACCATCCGTGGAGCATCAACGCCGGGTGAATCCTAACATGAAGGAGGTGGTAAAAGTCGAGGTTTTAAAACTCCTCGACGCAGTATGATCTTTCCAATTTCGATAGTAAGTGGGTAAGTCCGGTTCAAGTTGTGTCGAAAAAGGGTGGGATAACAGCTTGTTCAAAACGATAATAATGAATTAATTCCCACCAGGATTGTTACGGGTGGCGTATGTGCATAGATTATAGGAAACTAAATAAGGCCACTAGAAAAGATCATTTTCCCTTGCTTTTATTGATCGGATGTTAGATAGATTAGCGGACACGATTTCTATTGCTTTCGATGGCTATTCGGGTATAATCGATTTACATAGCCCCGAAGACCAAGAGAAAACGACATTTACATGTCCTTACGGCATTTTCGCTTATAGGCGCATGCCGTTTGATTGTGTAATGCGCCACGACTTTTCAACGGTGTATGATGGCTATTTTTCCGACATGGTAGAGCAAAGGTATTGAGATTTTCATGGATGATTTTTCTGCTTTTGGAGATTCTTTTGACATTTGTTTGGAAAATTTGCGTAAGGTCTTGCGAAGATGTGAAGAGACCAATTTAGTCTTGAATTGGGAAAAGTGTCATTTTATGGTGCAGAGGGCATTGTGCTTGGCCATCGAATATCCTCACATGGAATTGAAGTCGACCGAGCAAAAATTGAGACAATTGAGAAGATGCCTCCACCCACTTCGGCCAAAGGGATTAGGAGTTTTCCGGGACACGCCGGTTTTTATCGCCGATTTATTAAGGATTTTTCAAAGATCACGAAGCATTTGTGCAACTTACTCATGAAAGATGTCCTATTTACTTTCGACGAGTCTTGTAAAGAAAGTTTTGAGTTGTCAAGAAAGCTCTAAGCACGGCACGGTGATAGTCGCTCGGATTGGGACCTTCCATTCGAACTAATGTGCGATGCTAGCGATTTTGCCATTGGGGCTGTTTTGGGGCAGAGACGAGGGAAGGTGTTTCATGTCATATACTATGCGAGCCGAACGCTCGATGACGCCCAAAGAAATTATGCCACAACGGAGAAGGAATTGTTGGCGGTGATATTTGCATTTGATAAATTTTGGGCCTATCTACTAGGAACAAAGGTGATAGTGTGGACCGATCATTCGGCGATAAAGTACCTTTTGGAGAAGAAGGATGCCAAACCAAGGTTAATTCGGTGGGTGCTACTCCTTCAAGAATTCAACTTGGAGATTCGGGACAAGAAAGGGACAGAAAATGTTATAGCCGATCACCTTTCACGGTTAGAGAGTTCCCTCGAGAAGGAAGAAAGTCACCACAAATTATAGAAACCTTCCCGACGAGCACTCTACAAGTTGGATTCAACACATGCGCCTTGGTATGCTGATCTAGTGAACTACTTAGCAAGTAAAACAATTCCGAACGATCTCTCACGTCATCAAAAGAAGAAGCTAATCTCGACGCTAAGTACTATTTGTGGGACGATCCTTTTCTTTTAAGCGATGCCCCGATCAAATTATCCGTAGATGCATTCCAGGATGAGGAAATCCACAGTGTGCTGAACCATTGCCATGCATCGCCCTACGGTGGACACTTTAGTGGAAATAGAACAGCAGCGAAGGTCTTACAGTCGGGATTTTATTGGCCGTCCTTATTCAAAGATGCTCACTCCTTTGTGTCTACCTGTGATCGGTGTCAACGGACAGGAAACATCTCAAGACGACACGAAATGCCGCTGAACACCATACTTGAAGTCGAATTATTTGATGTATGGGGGATCGACTTCATGGGTCCATTTCCCCCATTAAACAAGAATCTCTACATTTTGGTGGCCGTGGATTACGTCTCCAAATGGGTCGAAGTGGTGGCACTACCT
The DNA here is from genome assembly GCA_033398695.1 of Orobanche coerulescens. NCBI lineage: Eukaryota > Viridiplantae > Streptophyta > Magnoliopsida > Lamiales > Orobanchaceae > Orobanche > Orobanche coerulescens. Next base: position 109,053,576 of record CM065816.1, on the reverse strand, counting down.
ACGAATGGGTCCAATGTCGTAATCAAGTTTATCAAACAACATATCTTCTCACGCTTTGGGACTCCACGTGCTATTATAAGTGATGGTGGGTCACACTTCGACAACAAATTTCTTGATGCGGTTTTGAGAAAATACGGAGTCACTCATCGTGTTGCCACAGCATACCATCCGCAAACGAGTGGTCAAGTTGAGATATCAAATCGAGAGCTGAAGTGGATTCTAGAAAAGACGGTCAGCTCGTCTCGAAAAGATTGGGCATTTAAACTCGATGATGCACTTTGGGCGTACCGGACTGCGTATAAGACACCTATCGGAATGTCGCCCTACAGATTGTTCTATGGAAAAGGTTGCCATCTGCCCGTAGAGATGGAGCACCGTGCTTATTGGGCGATAAAGAAACTAAACTTTGATCTAAAATCCGCAGGGGAAAAGCGGTGTTTGCAGTTGAACGAGTTAGAAGAAATTCGCCACAACTCATACGAAAATGCAAAACTTTATAAGGAGCGGACAAAAATTTGGCATGATAAGCACATCACGCAGAGAGAATTTGTCCCGGGTCAAGAGGTGTTGCTATTCAACTCACGCTAAAGTTATTTCCGGGAAATTGCGTTCACGATGGTCGGGACCGTTCACCGTAGTTCAAGTGTTTCCACATGGTGCAGTAGAAGTTCAAAGAGATGGTCGAAAATTCAAAGTTAATGGACAACGGTTGAAGGCATACTTGGGGAATCCAATAGACACGCAGAAAACGAGCGTCACCTTATCCACCGCCGGATGAATGCGAGAGAAGTCCTATGAAGACTATAAACTTAGCGCTTCTCGGGAGGCAACCCGAGTATTAGTTGTAGATTCTTTGTTGTTTGCTTGCATTTTTAGAGTCTCTTTTGTCTTCTTTCCTCTTGGATCCATCCTTTCCTCTCATTTTAATGAATTCGTAAAATTTACGTGCGGGAATCAAAGAAAAGGGGATAAATTCAATAATGGGCCGCACAGATCCAGTGAGCCGCGGCACACACCACCGAGGAAAAATGGCCGATCAAATCAGACTGTGCCGCGGCATGATCTTACCGAGCCGCGGCACACCAGTCGCCGAGCCGCGGCACCGAAAACTGAGCCGCGGCACACTAAATGGTCAAGAAACGCCCAGGGCGCCTGTACTTTGTGCCGCGGCATACTATGTCTGAGCCGCGGCACACTATAACACTGAGCCGCGGCATACGAAATCTGAGCCGCGGCACCCGGCGGCATATCAAAACGTCCAAATCCGACTGTACTTTGGGCCGCGGCTCACGTTTATTGGGCCGCGGCACCCGTCGCAAAATAAGAGCAGCCAGGTCAAGCTCTTTCAGTCGATCGGCCTGCATAGTATACTTCTTCCCTTCATTCCTTCCTTCCTGCACACGATGAGGTTAGTCGGGTCCATTCTATCAGTCTCCTTTTCCAATTCTCCAGGTAATTTTTGATTTCTAAATCATAGGTGATTATTGATGTGAAAAGATTTGGAGTTTTATATTGCTAGTTGTTCTTCATTGTTGTTTCTGAAATGGAGTTGGAATATGGGGAATTTGTTATTGTGGTAGAATTGATGTTTATGAACGAATTGTTGATGATGGGTTTTTGTAATTCAGGGCTATAATCTGTGTTATTATTTTTGGGATTTGGAATTAACCATCAAAATTTTTGTTCTTCATTTTAACTTGTGCACACAAGGTGTTTGATAAATTGCAGCAATGGAAAATTGATCATTCAGCCACACCACCCTCCTCACCGGACGATGCGGCACAGACTCTGAGCGACCGGAGGGGAGTACTTGACCTTTACTTTTCTTGCATTTCATTTTTGTCCATTGAGGTCAATGTACGTCCTAAGTTTGGGGGCTTTACATTGATCTGCATTCATTCTTTGTACTCTATTTTCTTGTCAGACATTATATTTTGTTGCACTTTTCTTTCTTTGCGAAATTTTTTTAATAGCCTTGCTTGCCGTAGTTTTTCTTTATTCGTGAATTTTCGTGCTTCTATTATGTGTGATCGATGTTACGACACTGTCTTTCTCTACGAAGAAGCGGGCGAGTTTTAGTCGAGTTGTAGTCGATTATTTCGCTCGCTTAGTATTCAATTAGGTCCAAATTTTTCGTGATAGTAGAGGACTTGCGAGATAAGAGACGATACATACTTGTTTTTAAATCCCCATCAATACATTTGGCTACATTTTCCTGGATAGTGAGTCGATCTTGTTTCTTTAGTCGTGTTGGCACTTAAATTGAGTTTAGAGTCGGGCAGTTTTTCCCTAAAAGTCGAGATAATGTGTTCTATGAAGGGAAGTCTAGTAACCGGGGGTATTCGCGTGACCCGTTGTTTACTCTCGCGTAAAACGACGACCCTGATTAGACTATTGATTTAGATATTTCACATGTGCCAATGATAGGGAGCCTAGTAACCGGGGGCATTCGCGTGACCCGCTGTCTACTCTCGCGTAAAACGGCAACCTTGAGTCGGTCATGCGGAAATTATGTATTCGAGTTGTTTCTCCGTTGTAGACGGGAACTTAGTAACTAGAAGCATCCATGTGCCCCATGAGTGTCTTTTACGTCAAACAGTTTCCGAATACATGAGAATGGAAGTTCCACCCTAGGATTATCCCGATGAAACATCCCAAGATCCTAACCTAGTGGCCGACTTGAATCAAATTCTTGAGCATAGTTATATAAGGGGATACTGTCCGAGGTTTATTTGTTATAAGACTCGTAAAATTGGTGCCTTTAGACTGTGGAACAGGAGGAACTAGTTTGGTTGTGTTGGCCTTTCATATTGACGGACGATTTGACTCATGTTTTGTTAATCTTTGAGTGAAATTTTCTTCATGTACGAATGATTAGATCGAACTTGACTTCTTTGCGGAATCATTATTCGAAAAGTGCAGCTCGCTTTTATGACACTCGTATTATTTAGAGAGGATGGCAGGATAGTATTGATTAGGTTGAACACTATGAGTTGCACGATGATTCACGACATTCTTTTATTGACTTTAATTCTTTTTGCTTGAGGACAAGCAAAGGCTTAAGTTTGGGGGTATTTGTTAGGCGTATTTTTTATACGCTTATTTATCATTATTTTGTAGTATTTTGGAGGGTGAAATCATCTAAATGAGCTTTTAATGCCTTAATTTTGTATGATTGACAGGAAATTGAAGTCCGGAAGCTTAAACGAGGCAAAACGGGCGAAAACGGCAAAACTGGACTATGAGCCGCGGCACAAGGAAGCTGAGCCGCGGCAAAGGAAGACACCAGCCGAAGGGCAGAGTAGGCTGTACTCTGTGCCGCGGCACAGGTTCAGTGAGCCGCGGCACACTTAGCGGGTTTGGTACGTCTGCGCGGATTTTGGGCCGTTTCGAAGCCAGTTTTCAACCAACTAATATGGACGCGATTTATGGAAGTGCTAAGCTATAAATAGGGCTTAAGACCCTAATTTAATTATCTTGGAACCTTGGAATCAGAAAATCATTGAAGCTAAACCTAGGAGAGCTTAAGCTTGGAGACAGAGAAGAGTAGGAAAGCAGAGGAATTCAAGGGCAGAAGGCGGGAGCTGAAGAACGGAGGAATTCGAGCTTCATCTGCGTTTGAATTTTATGCTTTCATTTATTTCTTCTGTATTTTCAGTTTTTAGTATGTCAGGCTAAAGCCCTAATCTAGGGTTTTGATGAAACCTTTATTTTGACGAATTGATTAAGATTATCCAATTTATTACCTTTTTATTGAGTTTTCCCAATTATGTTTAATGCTTGCAATTATCTGGCCAATAGTTGTATTGATTTAATCATTCACTTCGAATCGGGAGATGAGATTTGGTGAGGAACTATTGGTGAGGACCGTTTTATTCTGTGAGATAGGAATATACTCATAGGAACTACGTGGCCTTTAGGAGATTTCATGCTTTTTGCCTAGCGACGAGATAATTCACCTAGGGATAAAGTGCGTTAGTCGCCGTTAGATAAATCTATTGACCTCGGGAGAGGCGGTAGAATATATTAGCAATCTCCGCCTTCAATAAATTGGGAAAATTATTTATTACGGATAATCAAGATTAAATTCGGATAAATTAAGGTGGATTCAGAACTCTAGACTTATTTATCATTTGATTCCTTTTATTCAAGCTATCGCTTTCTGTTTAGTCTTTTATTCATTCTTGTAGTTATTAATCCAAAAACCCAACCTCGATTGTTCAAATAAAATTGGAATACGAAAACGTCGGTAGTTAGAGACTCAATCCTCGTGGGAACGATGCTCTACTTATCACTTTATTACTTGTAAACGATGACGTGCACTTGCGTGTAGGAAATATCGCAACAGTACCGGCGAACGACGAGTTGAAAAACTCAATTTTGAGAGAAGCTCATGCTACCCCTTATTCTGTTCATCCGGGGTCTAGAAAGATGTACAAGGACTTGAAACAAAATTACTGGTGGAGTAATATGAAGCGAAAAGTCGCATAATTTGTTTCGAGATGCTTAACCTGTCAGCAAGTCAAGATAGAACATCAGCGACCGGTGGGTATGCTGAAACCTCTCCCTATTCCAGAATGGAAGTGGGAAGACATTTCTATGGATTTCATCACGAGTTTGCCGACGAGTCGTCGTGGCATGAATACAATCTGGGTGATTGTGGACCGCTTAACTAAGTCAACTCACTTTCTCGAGATTAAGGATACTTGGGGTCCCAAGAGACTTGCCCAGTTATTCATCAAAGAAATAGTGAGATTGCACGGTACTCCTAAGAGTATCGTTTCTGATCGTGACGGGCGATTCATGTCTCATTTTTGGAAATCAGTTCATCGTGCCATGGCAACTCAGCTTAATTTCAGCACATATTTTCATCCTCAGTCCGACGAACAATCAGAGAGGACTATTCAGATATTGGAGGACATGTTGAGGGCATGCGTCCTCGATTGGAAAGACGATTGGGAAACCCAACTACCATTGATCGAGTTCACGTATAATAATAGTTGGCATACTTCGATTAAGATGGCACCTTACGAAGCCTTGTACGATCGTCGTTGTCGATCTCCTTTGTGTTGGGACGACTTATCAGAATCTATCGGCACCGAGCCCGATATGCTTATAGCCGCCCGTGAGAAGGTAGCTTTGATCAGGAGTCATTTGTTGACCGCTCAGAGTCGACAGAAATCTTATGCAGACAATCGTCGCCGACCATTAGAGTTCGAGGCAGGTGACCACGTGTTGGTCAAGGTATCCCCGAGACGAGGTATCTTCCGTTTCGGGAAGCGGGGAAAGTTGAGTCCAAGATTTATTGGACCATTTGAGATTTTGGAATGAGTAGGCGAGCTAGCTTATCGATTGGCCTTACCTCCGGCGTTGAGCCAAATTCATAATGTGTTTCACGTCTCTCAACTACGGAAATATGTTGCCGACCCGAGTCACATACTTCAGTTCGACGAAATCGAGATCGCAGATGACCATTCGTATGAAGAGCGTCCCATACGAGTCTTAGAGCGGCGAATCAAACAGTTGAGGAATAAGGCGATTCCTTTGGTTAAAATTCAGTGGTCTAGACACGGAGTCAAAGAGGCTACATAGGAAACCGAGGATAGTATGCGGGAGAGTTATCCTGAGTTGTTTGACCCTTAGTTTCGGGGACGAAACTCTTTTAAGGGGGGTGTATGTAATACCCGGTTGTAATTCAGTCATTATCATTCAGTAATTTCATTCGGTAATTGTCATTATGTAATTTTTCACTTGTTAATAATCATTCATCCGTGTTCACCGTTCGGAATAACTTCGAGTTGTGTATCGATATTGTTCATTATTTCAACCTTACTCGGGAATCGAGACAAGAATATTATCTTGATCGTGGTAATTGATTCATTAGTCGATGTTGACGTTGGAGTTCATGTCATTTCTAATCTCCTCATTGTTCAAATTGTGTTTTTGTTGGGCGAACCTTTGTAATCATTGCTTGGAACCACCGTTTTGGGGTTTCCGCACTTCCATTTCGTGTTATTGTTTCCCAAATATTGATTCCTTTTGCTTTTATTCTCTTCCCGGGTCATTTTTCATCATTTTAGGACCCAAGGGGGGTGTGGGCCGCGACACACACATGCTGAAATTTTGGCCGACCCGCCTGTACCGGGGGCCGCGGATCATGCCGGCAGGGCCGCGGCACACTGCCGAGTCACTGCCGCGGCACACTCGTCCGGGCCGCGGCACACTCATGTTGCAATTTTCGGCCAACCCGTCTGTACCGGGGGCCGCGGCTCATGACGACAGGGCCGCGGCACACTGCCGAGTCACTGCCGCGGCACACTCGTCCGGGCCGCGGCACGTTGCCGAGCACTAGGGGCTGATTTTGGCCCTGTTCCGCGCCACACTTCGGCCGGGCCACGACAAACAGTGCAGGCTGCACTATAATTGCGTTTTTTGAGAGAATCGACCCATTTTTTCCCATTTCTTCCACCTTGTTCCGAGACAGAGGGCTTGAGGGAGAGACTTTCCATCATCTATCACTTGAGTAATTGGTTTTCTTCATCTCCTTTCGATCGTGAAGCCCGGATAGTCGATCTAACGCATGTTCTTCGGATCAAAGTGCTTGGATCTTCAAGAGGTAATTTTTTCAACATCTTGGATTTCGATTTTGTATTGAGATATGATGTTTTGGATGTTAAGATCATGTTGTATGAAGTGATATACGCATGATTATGGATATGTTTGATTATTCATTGGATTATTGAAGAATTATTCAAGAACACTTTGAATATTGAGTTGGATTTGGGGGTTTTCGATTAGTCGTTATTGTAATCACGAATTTGAATATTCATATTGGATTATTGATCGTATTGAAGATGTTTTGTTGGTTTGAAACACTTCTTGGGGATTTGATGTTGGTATTATTGAGGTTTGGTTGTAAACAATCGAAGTTTGGCCACAAAGTGTTCGATATAATGCCCCAATGAACTTGGTTTAGTCGTATCGACGTTTTGAGTTCGTTATATTCGTGTTTGATTCGTATGTTGAATGGATTGTTGGTAATTGTGTTATTCAAGGTTGTTCGAGCGATCGATATCTCAATTAGGACGTTGTTCGTGGAAGGATAATTGTCACCGGTGTTGTGTAAGTTAATTCTTACTCGGTTAAAAGGATATTCATTCCTTTTGTTGTTGTTCATTCATAATCATAACTCATTCATCATTGTATTAACCGTATTGAGATTTGTAATTGTCGAATAATCACTTTATTCACGAGGAACGACGGTTCTAATCATTTCATTGAGTTATCAATCACTTCACTGTTATTTCAATCTCGGTGAGTCATTCTTGACCTTGTCGAATTATTATTCATTGATATTCATTGTGGTCATTCTCGTTCATATGACCTTCTGGGTTCATATTGCGTGGCCGGGTGTGGATGTGTGGAATTTTTAGTCGAGCACACGATGGTCATATATTGGGTTCACCGATACATTGGACCGTGCACACAGTAACGCTTACCTCCGTGAGACTAATTAGGTACAAGGACGGGTGTGTCCGGTCATTCATCTTGTACACTTGCACAGAACATTACGGGCGTACTATGATACTCCTCTTCAGCGTAATTCATAACTAAGGATATTTCATAACTAAAGATATATCATGATTGTGTATTTTCAACCCTTGAGGATTGTTGTTCTGTGTAACTGGCCCCGTTGGGGAATTCTGTTTTCAGGTCATGGCAAGGCAAAGGCACGGGAAGAGCATGTTGACGGCGAGGAGTCCCAGTGATACTAGTAGGGGGGCCCAGTCATTCCAATCATTTCAGTCAGTCATTCTTATTTCTCTTCATTTGTATTTTCCGCTGCAAAATTCCGTTTGAGATGTTTATTTATTTAGGATGGTGTATTTTATCTTCATACAAAATATACTAGTATTCTGTATTGTCCTAGTGTATTGTACTTAAGCTCCTCATCGGAGTATTTGGTAATATAATGTGGTTCGGTACTACAATTATATTATTTAATTCATCAGTTTTCATTCGCCTGGTGGGTCCCAGTCGGGGGTCCACGGCACTGTAATATCCGCCTAGTTTGGGGTGTTACACCTTTAATCCCTATTTATAACCATCATTCCTCTCCAAAACGCATCTGGGAATTAGGTCGAGAACAGGCTCTAAAAACGGCCCAAAAACGCGGCAGAAACAGCATTACCGCCCCGCGGGCCACGGCTCAGTAAGTTCGTGCCGCGGCCCCTAATGTCCAGCGCCCTATGCCTGGGCGCAAGTTTTCTTCATGGGCCGCGGCTAAGCTTCTTCGTGCCGCGGCCCCCGGTACAGTGTGTACCGCCTCATGCTGACCGTGTGTGTGCCGCGGCTCAGCTTCATTGTGCCGCGGCCCCTGACCAGAAATTGTCGTTTTCGCCCGTTTTTTCGTCGTTTAGGCTTTCGGACTCCAATTTCCTTCAAACATATAAAGATAGTGCATTAAAAGCTCATTTATGCAGATTTAGACTTAAAATTGGATATAAAATAATGATAATTAAGCGCATAAAAATACATCTAACAGGCTCATGTCCCACGTGCAGACAGAGGATATAGTACAACAGAGCTCTCTCATAGATCACACGTTGCGTAAGAACATACTCATCAAATTCAATTTCGATTTCTGGAACCCGAGGGGCCAGAAGATCGATCTTGATGCAAACACGAGTAATTGAGAGTCGTGAGTGTGTGGCCGTAGGGGCATCTGCCCAAATAGGATTGCCAATAGCTTTGGAAATCGTATATAATGTATGAGGGTGGAATAAATGAATAGGTAGGCCCAGGAGCTGAATCCAAACAGAACAAATCGATGTCTCAGTCTTAACAGAAAATCTAGGAGTCCATATAAAAACACGAAGAGGGCATCCTGAAAAATTCCAACTATAGCCTAACCAAACACGCCTATAATCTTCATCATTATCAAATTTAACTGCTATATGACAATAACTAATCCAACTCCAACTATATTTACCTCTCAATTTCATATCATTCAACCCGGAGGACACATCGCAGGGGGTCAGGATAGCATGTGAAAATTTTAAAATCAAAGTACAATCCCAAGATGCAGCAAGAGTAATCATATCAGATGATGAAAAAGATACACGCGTTTTCTCATAACGGAGGAAAGAGTACCAAATGGACATACCTTTGCTCTGTCGAAATTAAATAATTTGGTTGAGGAGTCAGATTGTTGGATTCCCATTTGATGACCCGAAACATGTTGATTGTTAACCATCTGAGCATAGGAAACGGCTGTCGGGTCATATTAGGTATTGCCGGATTGTCGGAACCATGATTACTGGAAGTCGGTTTGCTGGGGTGATGAACCGCAGTCGGGTCAGATTGGATGTATCCGGGTCAGGTCCCGGGTTAGGCTTGCCAGATATTGGAATGCCGGGATTGGTGGGCTAGTCGGGTTGTAAGGCTTGTGGGTGGGTTTGCTGTTTACTGGGCTCGGGCAGGGGTTTAGGCAAAGTGGGCTCTGAAAGTGGTTTAGGGGCTAAGAAAGGATGGTCTCAGCGGCAATGCGATGGGAATGTTGGGCTAGTATAATTAGGCCAGTTTTATTATTGGCCGGTATATGTTAAGTGTGGTTTTGGGAGAAATGGGCTGGGTGGAACTAGTATATGGTAGGGGTGGGCATGGGACGGGATGGGTCGGGATTGGGCGAATCCCGTCCCGTCCCGAAAATAAATTAGCGGGACGGGACGGGACGGGATTGCGTATTTTGAAATTCATCCCGCACGTCCCGATCCCGTTCGGGTTCGGGTCGGGACCGGGACGGGACGGGATATCCCGCATATTTATTGACCTTGACAGAAACTGTGAAAAAACGAATGAGACAACTATAAATTTTAGAATTATCAAATGAATGAGGTAGAAATTAAAAAAAAAAATCCAAACTAGTCATTCCAAAAAAAATGACTCTCAATATCCATTAGAAACTTAAAAAATACACAACAAAATAGATAGTAACGTAAACACGCACAAAGGACAATAGATCAATAATCCAAATGCATAGTGCATATTACATCAAAATCAACACGTGAAGATAAAATTCAAATTGAAAGTGCAGAAAACATCAACTTAAAACTGAAAATTTAAAACTGAAACTTTGATGTTTCATACATCATACATCAATTTAGGGTTTACATGTTTAAAAAATATATAAAAAATTGATTATATTAAATATTACGGGACGGAACGGGATTGATCGGGACGATCCCGATCCCATCCCGTCCCATTTGAATAGTAACAGAGCGGGACGGGATGGGATGGGATTGCCATTTTAATAAACTATCCCGTCCCGTCCCGCTAGTTTTCGGGACGGAATCGGGATTTCGGGTTCAAGTGCCCAGCCCTAGTATATGGTGAATTGGGATGTGCGAGATGGTCGTGGAGGGCTGGTGAATGATTAATATCAAGCTTGGCAGGGTAGGTTAAGTTTGTATTAATGGGTTGTGTTTGAGCAATGGGCTGGGAATTATCGGGGTGGGCTATTTTAATACTGAGGTTGGGTTTAATAATTGGCGACCCAGAATTAGGGGAGTGAGCCATGGGGTTGGTCTTGAAATTAAGGTTGGGAACAATGGCAGGCCCATGATGATTAGGTATTGGGTTTAAAAAACTAACCATAATATCCCTTTGTTGGGCTACATCATTGGGTCCGTGCATAAGGCCCGTGCGATCAAAACCATTGGCTCAGAGAGGCCCTAGAATCGACGGCTCGCCCGTCACCATATTTGATTTTCAATTTATGATGTTGTCCGCCGTTAGGGTTTTAAATGGCATAAATGACGCTGCAACTAGGGTTTTTACAGTTGGCAATGAGGAAGACGACCGAGTAACATCTGCAACATGCTGGACCTTCGGGAAATCATTTCCTACCGCATTAGGATAGGAGATACTTTGCTAAATGGATCGTCAATGGAGCTTGTAATGGACGGAGGATGCAGAACCATGTAATGAGACGGAGACTTTTTAGTTGCAGTTGGTGATTCCGGTATACGACGTTCATTATCGGAAGATGCAAGCGGCATACTAGTTGATTTAACAGGCATGAGCGAAACCCTTTTCTTACACGGCATGACCGCGAACAGCCCTACACACCGGTAGGGAAGAATGCGACGATGGGCATATATATGTAGTGTACTTGTTGTTGGAATATTTTATTCCATACATAAATTAAAAGCGTTTTGATGATTAAAGTCGATAAACAAAACAAAACAACGAAGAGGCGAAGCAAAGAATCGAAGAAAACAAAGTTGCAAAAAGGCTTTCTGGACATAGCTAACGTACGTAAACAAGAGTGCATAACGTACGTAAATGATTGAGTATTACGTACGTAACAGAGTGTTATTAACGTACGTAACATGTTCAAACCAAGTGAACGTTGGAGGAGTCAAAGTCAGAAAAGCATGCAACGGACATATGACATCAGCAATGACATAAGCCTTCACGTACGTAATAGATGGTATGTTAACGTACGTAACCAAAATGACGAAACTCCCTGGACTGATTTATGAAGAGTCTTACGTATGTAACCTGTCAAGGTTAACGTACGTAATCAAGCTTACGTACGTAATGTGGAGGATATAGCGTACGTAATGATGGTTCTGACAGCTAACGGCTAGTTTGATGATGGAGCCTATAAATACCATTCTATGTTATTGTTTCAAGAACAACAACTTCAAGCATACGAGATAATCATCTGATATTCATATTGATATTATTATTGTTGTAATATTGAGCTTACATTGAGTGATTGAGTGTTATACACAAAATCATACACGAGTGGTAAAAGAAAAGATACGAATGGATTCGGTGTTATAAGGATCAAGGATCCGGCATTATTAGAATCGCAATCAATATCTTCGTGAGGTTTATCTAGTACCGATAGAAAGCTAGAGTGGTTGATTCCTTGTCCTACGAAAAGGAAAACGGTTTAACTTGGACCGACACAAAGACAAGTACGAGTGGTTTATCACGGACCAATAGAAGACGTGATTGTAAACGATTATCCCTCGACCGATAGAAGAGAGGCGTAGAGTTTTTTCTTCAACCTATAGAAAAAGATACCGAGAGAGGACGAAGGCTCGTTTATAGCCAAACCTCTATAAATCCTCGTGTGCCATTTTATTTCCGCACTTATTATTTATGCTTCCACAACACGGCGCAATATCTGATCCCGTTCCCAACAATTGGTATCGGAGCGGTACTCCAATACACGGCTTAACATCCGAGGAGAAAAAGATCCAATGACGTTTCAATTTGCTCCTGTCGAAGGCCTTGCTTTCAACCGACCACCATTCTTTTAGTGGCTCAAATTATTTGACATGGAAGAAAAAGATGTCAATCTTTATTCATGCCTACGATATAGAGATTTGGAAGATTATTTGCCTTGGCCCAAAAATTCCTCTCAAATCCGACGGTACACTCAAATCTTTCGAAGAATACGACGATGCCGATTGGAAAAATGACCATGTAAATTTTAAGGCTACTTAACTCTTATTTTGTGCCTTAAATCTGGAAGAGGTCAATCGAATCTCATCGTGTGAGAGTGCGAAAGAAATATGCAAAATTCTAGAAATCACACACGAAGGAACGACGCAAGTCAAGGAGACGAAAATCAATATGCTTCTTCATGACTACGAGTTATTCATGATGAAAGGTGACGAGTCCATCACCAATATGCTCGATCGATTCTCGGTTATCACTAATGGACTTGCCTCGTTCGGAAAACCATTGTCTAGTAGTGAAAAAGTCAAGAAAATATGACGATCACTACCTAGCGAATGGTACGGCACCGTGACCGCGATTATGGAATCTAAAGATCTCAACACGCTTGATTTTAGCGCCCTCGTTGGTTCGCTAATTAATTATGAGATCGTGTTAAAATCACGAAGTGTCAAGCCGAAACCGAAGGAACGATCGTTAGCCATGAAGGCTAAGATATCGAGAAAGAAAGAAGAAATCCCGGTGGAAGAAAGCGACGAAGAAGCGGCATATTATGCCAAGAATATTAATAAATTCCAAACCTTATTAAACCGGAGGAAGAAGGATATCTCGAGCGAAACGAAGAAATTCGACAACTCTTGTCGACAATGTGGAAAAGTAGGCCACTTCGCTAAACATTGCCGTGCTAAACCCAAAAAGGAGGTCCTCGTGGCAACATGGAGCGATGAAGACGAAGACGACGAATTTATCGATCAAAATAATCTCGCTCTCATGGCCCGAAGTTCGTTCGACGACAGCGACGTCGAAAGCCAAGTAAGTACATCCTCCTGTGATGAACTTTTTGATGCATTTGAATTATTGCATATGGATTTTCAAAACGCTTTATCTGAAATCAAATCCCTTAAGTCTAAAATTAAATCTTTGGAAATTAAAAATTCCAAAATTATCGAGAAGGGAAAATTTGTTGAAATCGATCATTCAAAGTGTATTGAAAATGAAAATATTTTGAAGGATGATCTCGCTAAAATTCAAACCGAGCTTAAATCTTTGACAAAGAAATTCTCGTGCGGAAACGAGAAATTTGAACAAATGCTTGGTGTTCAAAAGTTTACTTTGAATAAAGAGAGGTTAGGATTCAAAACACGTTCGAAAAACGAATCCGTTAATTTCAAAATACCCCATTGCGAAAAGTGTTTAAAAATCGGGCATCATATTTCAAATTGTAAAAGCCCTAGAGGAACGATTAAAATTAAGAAAATTTGGGTTCCTAAAGGAACAATTATTTCAAATATCGTTTACGTCTCAAAACTAAAAACAGGTATAATACTTTCAGGGGTAGTATATTTTTTTGAAAAACAGGTATAAACTCCATCCTACTCATGCTTTTATTTATCCTAAATTAGTATCATGCATATTTTATATTTATTGCATATTTTTATTGAATTGGTATTTTATTGCACTTTCTGATGAATACAAAAAGGGGGAGAAATAGGAGAATGGAGAAATAAATCGAAAATAGGATTAACCTTGAAAGGGGGAGAGAAAATCAAAGAAAAATTCAAAAAGATGAAGTTCGAAAAGAAAAAGAAAAGGAAAGAAGGAGTTGAAAAATAAAAAGGAGAAGTCGAAAATAACAGGAAAAGAAAAATGAGGAGACGTCGAAAAAGACGATGAAAAATTTGAAAATGAGAAAAGAAAAGGAGAAAAGAAAGAAGGAGTCGAAAAATAAATGGGAGAAGAACTAACGAAACGGACAAAGTAAAAAACTTTGGTCTGTACACATATACTTATATTTGTATTTTTGCAGGTAAATCTCATTGACGGAGTTTTGTTTTGTAATCATCAAAAAGGAGGAGATTGTTGGAACATTTTGTTCCATACATAAATTAAAAGTGTTTTGATGATTAAAGTCGATAAACAAAACAAAACAACGAAGAGGCGAAGCAAAGAATCGAAGAAAACGAAGTAGCAAAAAGGCTTTCTGTACATAGCTAACGTACGTAAACAAGACTGCATAACGTACGTAAATGATTGAGTATTACGTATGTAACAGAATGTTATTAACGTACGTAACATGTTCAAACCAAGTGAACGTTGGAGGAGTCTGTTGGGCTTTGGTCCAGCATCCTGCCTACATGAGCTTAAAAATTTGCGAGGCGCAGCTTGCGATTCGACCTGTGAGATCTGCACTAGAATGTGGTTAAATGAATTGATTTGGACTACTCATACCAACAAGATGCATATTATTTTCTGGTAGCCATTTCATAGAAACTCCAAAGTTAAGCGTGCTTGGCCTGGAGTAGTTAAGAGATGGGTAGCCACCTGGGAAGTTTCTCAGGTGCACTTGAGTGAGGACAAAGCGTGCTAGAAAAGACTCGTGTTGGTACAGTGAGGACAATCTTCATCATTTTCAGGGACCAACTGAGTCAAAGTCAGAAAATCATGCAACGGACATATGACATCAGCAATGACATAAGCCTTCACGTACGTAATAGATGGTATGTTAACGTACGTAACCAAAATGACGAAACTCCCTGGACTGATTTGCGAAGAGGCTTACGTACGTAACCTGTCAAGGTTAACGTACGTAATCAAGCTTACGTACGTAATGTGGAGTATATAGCATACGTAATGATGGTTCTGGTAGCTAACGGCTAGTTTGATGATGGAGCCTATAAATACCATTCTATGGTATTGTTTCAAGAACAACTTCAAGCATACGAGATAATCATCTGATATTCATATTGATATTATTGTTGTTGTAATATTGAGCTTACATTGAGTGATTGAGTGTTATACACAAAATCATACACGAGTGGTAAAATAAAAGATACGAATGGATTTGGTGTTATTAGGATCAAGGATCCGGCATTATTAGAATCGCAATCGATATCTTCATGAGGTTTATCTAGTACCGATAGAAAGCTAGAGAGGTTGATTCCTTGTCCTACGAAAAGGAAAACGGTTTAACTTGGACCGACACAAAGACAAGTACGAGTGGTTTATCACGGACCAATAGAAGACGTGATTGTAAGCGGTTATCCCTCGACCGATAAAAGAGAGGCGTAGAGGTTTTCCTTCAACCGATAGAAAAAGATACCGAGAGAGGACGTATGCTCGTTTATAGCCAAACCTCTATAAATCCTCGTGTGCCATTTTATTTCCACACTTATTATTTACGCTTCCGCAACATGGCGCAATATCCGATCCCGTTCCCAACAGTTGTGTACGGCTGACGATGCTGATAATGGATCTATTAATGGATGATAATTGCGACGTCGGGGGTGCTCGGAAAGTGCAGGCAACAAGATAGGCGATTTTCACCTTTAGTGCATGAAAACCGTTTGTGTCGCGGAGCCTGCTGCCGGCGCTGATTATGGATGAAACTTTAGGCGAAGGGTCGGGGAGATAAGACGAGTCCGATGGTGGTGGTGGTGGCCGGAGAAGATGGCTGGATGGGGGTGCGGTTGAAGAAAGAAGTGGCAGCGTATGTGTATGAAGCAAATGACCCTCGAGATCTGAGTGATTGGAGGTGCGAGTTTGATTTGGTTTACGGTTTAGGGTTCAGGGTTCAGGGTTTAGGGTTTTAGGGTTTAGGGTTTTAGGGTTTAGGGTTTAGGGTTCAGGGTTCAGGGTTTAGGGTTTTAGGGTTTAGGGTTTTAGGGTTTAGGTTTGAGGGTTTTTAGGGTTTTAAGGTTTAGGGTTTTAGGGTTTACGTTTTAGGGTTTAGGGTATAGGGTTTTAGGGTTTTACGGTTTTAGGTTTTATGGTTTAGGGTTTTAGGGTGTTTTAGGGTTTAGGGTTCAAGGTTCAGGGTTCAGGGTTTAGGGTTCAGGGTTCAGGGTTTTTAGGTTTTTTTAATAGAAATAACGTCCATTGTGGACGGGAGTTGATGCGGGATCCACCAACCCGCGAGATAAAGAAGAAATTGGGAAATACAAAAAATCCGCTCCGAATTATGACAAAAATGGCCATAATCCGGACCCTAAAAACTAAAATACCTACAGTCCGGTAGAGAAATACAAAGTGCACCACTAAAATCGTGGGTTAATATGCGGGCCTATAGGCAATAAATCAACTACTAATAATCAGAAATGCAACCTAAATCTAAAACAAGGATAACCCATCTGATCCATCCGTATAAGAGAGAGAAGAACGGAGGAGCAATATCATATGTATAAGTCTAAATATCAAGGGACGACATGCCGAGCTCTGACAGATAGTCAGACGAACTGTTGCCCTCCCGGAAAATATAAGTCACTCTAAACTGGATGTTTCGGAGAATGTGACGGATTCTCATAAGGGTGTGACGAACCTGCCAAGAGTCCCGATGGCCAGATGTAAGCAGGGTCACGACAGCAGCAGCATCAAGCTCAATCCAAACATGTCTCGATCTCTGAGTAGCTAAAATCAAACCTATAGCGAGCTAAAGTGTGCCATGTGAGAAAAAACTCAGGAGCTAAAATATATTATCTGTATGGGGCGAGAAGAAATGAGTCCATGTGCCAAAATACTCCCACACATCACGATCCACATCACTCTCCAAGAAAGGGTGGACTTAGGTCTCGGTGTGAGAGGTATGGATAGGGGTATGGGTACAACATAGGCATCTGGAAGCCAAGGAAATGCCCCTCTGCTGTAGAACATCATCTGTCAGGATCCATCGCAATAATAGTAGCCAAATGATCACTAATATCGTAGGTGTAAGTAAGGCAGTCCAAATGGCCCCAAAAATGAGATTAGCCTGATCCCTCACACTGATGTGAGACCAACATGACGTCAATGAGAAAGCACCTAAGGAGGTAAGTGTCGAACACATGCTATATGAATCCTCCTCGGCAATGGGAGTCGCGAAAATCTCCTATATGAAATGAGGGGTAAATCTTATCTCCTCACCAACAATAGACTCTAACTTACCCGTGTCCCAACTCCCATCAACACATAGCTCATGAATCCTAAGGTGGGGTCTACCAGTAATCTGATAGTAAGACGAAATCGCCCTATCCCCAATCTAAGTGTCATCCCAAAAACTAACCTCCCCGCTGCCACTACCAAGATTCCAACATCCTGAGCCTGAATACCCACGCGGAGGAGATGGCACCACGCTGGCATGAGTTTTAGGAGCAGTACGCATAGGCATAAAAAAGCCAGCAAAGTAGTATTTGCGGAGCATAAACCGCAACCACAAAGATGTGTCTGCGCGAAGGCACCACCAGAGCTTATAACTAAAAGCTCTCGCCATATCCGAAAGGCTCCGAATCTCAAGGCCTCCCAAAGAGACCGGACGACAAATCTGCCGCCAACGGACCTGATTCGTCTTTCTCTTAGGACCAACATCACCCCAAAAGTATCTCGCAATGATCTGCTCGAGCTCCTGGATAACATGCTGGGTGGGTGCATCACCTGAAGAGGGTGTAGAGGAATCGTACAGAGAGTGCTCTTAATAAGAGCTAAGTGTCCCCCAAAAGCAATGTGGCGATGGGACCAACCAGAGATCCTATCCAACATCTATTGCCTCACCCCAGCAAATAGCTCTCGTCTCATAAAGCCTTCATAAAGGGGTTCACCAAGATAGGTGATGGGGATAACACCCTGGCGAAATCCGGTAAGATCACGAACTCTCTGATGCCAGTGATGAGCGTGCTTGAAAGTGCTCTTCTAGATACTAACCATCTGCCCAGAGGCCATGGAGTAGTGATTCAGGAGGCGCATAAGGTCAACGAGATCATCATCCACATCCCGTGTGAATATAATGATGTCATCGGCATAGGAAAGGTGCGAGATGGAGAAAGGCCATCCGACAGTCCTATACCTCATCAGAGGATGATCTCGAATGAAACGATCCAAGCAACGCGATAAATAATCAGCGGCAAGCACGAAGAGGGATGGAGAAATAGGATCGCCCTGACGCAGACCCCGACTAGAGGCAAAATAGCTGACCGGACTGTCGTTCACCAAAATGGAGAACGTGCAACTCTCGACATAGTGACTGATGAAAAATATCCATCTAGCCGGGAAACCCATCCTCACCAGGACCTCATGCAAAAAATGCCACTGAACCCTATCATATGCCTTAGCCATGTCAAGCTTCAGCACAAGGTTCGAGACACCATGAATGTCCACCACATGGAGGTCATAGATCAATTATTGGGTCAAAAGGATATTATCAGTAATAACCCGCCCCTGAAAAAATCCACTCTAGTTCGGAGAGATAATAAGAGGGAGAACAGAAGCAAGCCGAGCGCTAAGGATTTTCCTGATAATCTTATTGGCACATTACACAAACTAATAGGTCGGTAATCTGACCAACCGCTTAGCAGATCAACAGGTGATATACTCTTGAAAATAATAAAATCTCATCACGAGACACTATAAATAAATTTTCGTGTAATCCTCGACAAAAAAATGGATTGTTGTTCCAAAAAAATTCTGGCCCTAGTGGTACCCCTAGGGGAAATCGCCAAAAGTTGGAAGTCTTGGATTCAGATACATAATCGACATTTGATCACATAAAGTTGTAGGTCTTCGAATAAGGATTCCAACGCCTCTAGAATCGGCCCGATTGGATAAGTAATGAAGGAGATGTTGTCAAAACAGTTTGTGGTAACCGTGAGGTCACGGCGACGCAATTAGAGGAGGCCTCCGATCAGCTTCTTTGACAGGCGCATGCCACTGTTTTAGAAATATCTCTTTCATTAATTTTCCGATCGGGTCGATTCTTGCGGTGTTGGAAGGTCAATTCAAAGGCCTACTACATGGACTAAGCACGATACGACAATCAGCAATTTTGTGGATGCTTCATGATATTTTTTTCGTTTCTCAATTGCTCCTCATCCACTATTTTGATCATATTCCTTCGTTATTTATCCGATTGGGTCGAATAAAGCGTCTTTGGAAAGCTTATTAAAAGTCTTCTAGATATAGAAAGTCAAAATCAAAAATCGGTTCCCGCCTCCATGTTGAGAGGCTCAAATGAAAGGAAGGGCACATTCTGGGACATATTCGGCAGATCTACAAGTGATAGACTCTTGAAAATAACAAAATCTCATCGCGGGACACTATAAATAAATGTTCGTGTAATCGTGGACAAAAAAAATAGATTTCCGTTCCGAAAAATTTCAGGCCCTAGTGGTACCCCTAGAGGAAATCGCCAAAAGTTGGAAGTATTGGATTTAGATACGTAATTGAGATTTGATTACATAAAGTTATAGGTCTTCGAATAAGGATTCCAACGCCTCTAGAATTGGATCAATCGGACAAGTAATGAAGGATATATGGTCAAAATAGATTCGTAAGTGTTCCATTGGATTATCCTAGGCTGAATTTCTTGTAAACCGGGCATAGGGTAGAAATATCAGTTCGGAAAGTGTTTACATGATCCATTGGAAAATCCGGATCTCCATAAAAACCCTTATACCCCAACAGACCCCACCATCTACCTATGGATCAAAGGAATCACTGCCACAGCTACCAAAACCGCACCTTTCCGGTACATGGCATGCAGCCTATGCAAACGCTCATCGAGCACCGACATTGCATGCGGCTTCTTCTTCTGCCATTCATGTGGCAACGCTGTTGCTACTACGAGTCCTAGGTATCAACATCTACTCATACACACACACACACACACACACACACACACATATATATATATATATATATATTTTGAGAGAAGGTCTTACTGAATCAGAGTATGTCATCAGTTCGTTAGCCTTGCAGCTGTAAAAATATTCAACTATTAGTCCTATAGTTGTTGCCTTAAGATCGTTGGTGGAGTCAGTAATTGTGATTTCTCCACGTGATTTGGAATTCAAATGTTTTTTTGATTTCCAGGTTAGCCAGTTGGATACACTATATAATTTTTGTTATATTTATACGTAGACAGATGTACATATACACACACACACACATATATATATATATATATATATATATATAACTATTTCAGGAGAAAGTAAAAGACTGTAAATATGAGTCAATCAATTGTATTCATAACACTGATAGAGGGGCCTTTATATAGGCATTACAATGAGAGTCCTTCCATACATATGATTCCTAGATAAGGTAAGACATGTAATAGGATCCTACTACCTCTAGAAGGATCTAAAACCTTCCTTCTTTATACCCCCTACAACTAGTATTAAGTAAGACACCAATAAGGGAAAGATATCCCGAAACACTCCCCCTGTGTCGAGCACTAATACTATTATTGTGCATAAGATGTTTGCTCGATAAAAAACCTTTCCAAGTCAAACAATACCCCGTGGGAAAAATAAAGACTTGGTGAGTAAAAAGAGCACAAGGCACCAACTATATATGTCAGAATCATATGAAGTATACTCCCCCTTAGGTATACATGACAGCTCATCCCAACGAGCTATCATTAGTTGAGCTCGGCTAATCGACACATGCCGATGCTTCTTACATGTTTCTCAAATATAGATTTTGGCAGAGACTTAGTGAACAAGTCTGTGATATTCTCATTGGAACTCACTTGTTTCACTTCGATATTCAGCATTTTTTTGCTGTTGCTGAAACTCTTAAACTCTTTTTTCACAAAGAGTAAGTTTCTTCAGCTGATAGATATACAAATGACTTAGAGTCGTTTGTTCTCAATATGTGCGGAAGTCAGCTGATGACGAATACAGAATAACTAATGAAACACTTAATAATGAATGCAGCAGTTAAAGTATGATGCTATAAAACAAGAAATACGTGACAATTATAGTGGTCTCAGAGGTGGGGTAATCCTCTACTAATCCACTTTTCTCCAAACCAGTTGGAGATGAATTCACTATAATTTTCAACCAGTGATAAATATTACAATGATTCAACCAAATTACAACAGCTTCCAACCAGTGGAAATCCTTGCCGTTGTAACACACTTGACTGTTTTGCACCTCTTGATCCACGATCCTTGGATGCCTTTACAGTATCGAACTTCAACCAGTGAAGTACCCCGAACTCAGGATTAAATACACGAGTTTTGTCTTCTCCAACTAAGAGTTTCTTCAAGTATGAACTTTTGAGAACCGCTCTTTTCATGATACTATATTTCGCTTTTAGATTGCTTTGAATGGTTTGATTGCTTGAGAGTATGTTCGCACCGGTAGTTGCTCAACTTCAAATCTTAGGATATATATAGATGTTGATCCTTGAGCATTTCTTCATAGCCGTTGCAAATCTGTAACAAATCAGTCCGTTGGAGAGAGACTTCTTTGTTTATTCTTTTTTGAACGTTGCAAGACTGGATTCCCATATTTTAATCCATCGATCGACCGTTGTGAAGACTTTGCATGTGAGGCGCCGAATCTTTTGATTCAGGGCAGAGCCCCCGCGGGGTTTGGGGCAGCGTCCCAAAAGGTCTTCGGAAATTTAGACTGGGGATTTAGTGATATTTCCGAATTTTAGAGGGAGACTATGGTAAAATTGACTAATTTCGTCAATTTTGGTAAACCATCCGTCAACCCTAATTTCGGACCACTAATGACGGCACCGCTCTAAAAAAGCCTAAAAATCGACCTAATGTAACCCTAATCCGACATGTATAAATAGGGCTCTCCTATTGAATCTTAGAGACACCCTTTTTTCTGAGCTCTCTATCTTTCTGATAAACACAGAATTTCTCTAGCAATTTGGCTTACGTTTCTATGCCTAGATTCGTAAGTGTTCCATTGGATTATGCTAGGATGAATTTCTTGTAACCCGGGCATAGGGTAGAAATATCAGTTCGAAAAGTGTTTACACGATCCATTGGAAAATCCGGATCTCCATAAAAACCCTTATACCCCAACAGACCCCACCATCTACCTATGGATCAAAGGAATCACTACCACAGCTACCAAAACCGCACCTTCCTGGTACATGGCATGCAGCCTATGCAAACGCTCATCGAGCACCGACATTGCATGCATCTTCTACTTCTGTCGTTCATGTGAGTCCTAGGCATCAACATCTACTCATACACACACACACACACACACATATATATATATATATATATATGTGTGTGTGTGTGTATGTATATATACATCTGTGTATGTATAAATATAACAAAAATTATATAGTGTATCCAACTGGCTAACCTGGAAATCAAAAAAACATTCGAATTCCAAATCACGTGGAGAAATCACAATCACTGACTCCACCAACGAGCTTAAGGCAACAACTATAGGACTAATAGTTGAATATTTTTACAGCTGCAAGGCTAACGACCTGATGACATACTCTGATTCAGTAAGACCTTCTCTCAATATATATATATATATATATATATATAACAATTTCAGGAGAATGTAAAAGACTGTAAATATGAGTCAATCAATTGTATTCATAACACTGATAGAGGGGCCTTTATATAGGCATTACAATGAGAGTCCTTCCATACAAAGGATTCGTAGATAAGGTAAGACATGTAATAGGATCCTACTACCTCTAGAAGGATCTAAAACCTTCCTTTTTTATACACCCTACAACTAGTATTAAGTAAGATACCAATAAGGGAAGGATATCCCGGAACACTCCCCCTGTGTCGAGCACTAATACTATTATTGTGGATGAGATGTTTCCTCGATAAAAAACCTTTCCAAGTCAAACAATACCCCGTGGGAAAAATAAAGACTTGGTGAGGAAAAAGAGCACAAGGCACCAACTATAGATGTCAGAATCATATGAAGTATACTCCCCCTTAGGTATACATGACAGTTCATCCCAACGAGCTATCATTAGTTGAGCTCGGATAATCGACACATGCCGATGCTTCTTACATGTTACTCAAATGTAGATTTTGGCAGAGACTTAGTGAACAAGTCTGTGATATTCTCATCGGAACTCACTTGTTTCACTTCGATATTGGCATTTTAACATTGCTGATTATAAAAGAATTTCGGCGTGATATGCTTGGTATTGTCACCCTTAATGAAACCTAACTTCATCTGCTCAATGCATGCCGCATTGACCTCAAAGATGCAAGTAGGAGTTGCTGTAGTGGGCACTAATCGACAATTTCCTCATATATGGTCTATGACTGACCGAAGCCAAATGCACTCCCTTAGGGATTCGTGCAATGCAATTATCTCTGCATGGTTCGAGGAAGTAGCAACCAGGGTCTGCTTGGTAGATCGCCAAGATATCTCCGTATTCCCATGGTGAACACATAACTAGTTTGGGAACGTCATTTATGCGGGTCAGAGAGATAACCGGCATCAGCAAATCCAACTAACATATTGTTAGGATTCTATGCATAGAGGGTAAGCTTGCTCGCATTAGCACTTCTGGTAGTCAAGCTGCCATGCTTAGCTGCAATATCAGAGGAAGATCAACGGTCGGTATCATCGTCTTAACCTCAACAATTCCTTTTGGAATATCGCTCTCTCTTGTGTAGGGAGAGAACAATCGAAGATCACTGGATCCTTTCAAGTATCGAAAGATCTATTTTACTCCATTTCAATGCCTTATCGTGGGAGCGGAGCTAAATCTCGCTAACAGATTTACAGAGAATATGATGTCTGGGGGAGTACATTGATCCAGATACAAAAATGCACCGATTGCGCTAAGGTATGGTATTTCTGCTCCAAGGACCTCCTCATCCTCCTCTTTAGGATGAAACAGATCCATGTTCATTTCCAGACTTCGACCAACCATGGGGGTAGCAAGAGGATGTGCCTTGTCCATACTAAATCGCCTGAGCATTTTCTGGACATAGGCAGATTGATGAATGAGTATATCATCATCTCGTTGTTTTATCTCTAAGCCCAAGCATAATCGAGTCCTCCCGAGGTCTTTCATCTTGAATTTGGATTTAAGGTAGCGGGTCGTTTCATTGACCTTATTGTAGGTCACAAGTCGTCCAAGAATAAGTCTAGAGGGGGGGTGAATAGATTTATTGAAACTCTTAAACTCTTTTTTCACAAAGAGTAAGTTTCTTCAGCTGATAGATATACAAATGACTTAGAGTCGTTTGTTCTCAATATGTGCGGAAGTCAGCTGATGACGAATACAGAATAACTAATGAAACACTTAATAATGAATGCAGCAGTTAAAGTATGATGCTATAAAACAGTAAAGTACGTAGGCAATTATAGTGGTCTCAGAGGTGGGGTAATCTTCTACTAATCCACTTTTCTCCAAACCAGTTGGAGATGAATTCACTATAATTTTCAACCAGTGATAAATATTACAGTGATTCAACCAAATTACAACAGCTTCCAACCAGTGGAAATCCTTGCCGTTGTAACACCACTTGACTGCCTGCCACTGCCACAGACCCCAACGAACTGATGACATACTCTGATTCAGTAAGACCTTCTCTCAATATATATATATATATATATATATATAACAATTTCAGGAGAATGTAAAAGACTGTAAATATGAGTCAATCAATTGTATTCATAACACTGATAGAGGGGCCTTTATATAGGCATTACAATGAGAGTCCTTCCATACAAAGGATTCGTAGATAAGGTAAGACATGTAATAGGATCCTACTACCTCTAGAAGGATCTAAAACCTTCCTTTTTTATACACCCTACAACTAGTATTAAGTAAGATACCAATAAGGGAAGGATATCCCGGAACACTCCCCCTGTGTCGAGCACTAATACTATTATTGTGCATGAGATGTTTCCTCGATAAAAAACCTTTCCAAGTCAAACAATACCCCGTGGGAAAAATAAAGACTTGGTGAGGAAAAAGAGCACAAGGCACCAACTATAGATGTCAGAATCATATGAAGTATACTCCCCCTTAGGTATACATGACAGTTCATCCCAACGAGCTATCATTAGTTGAGCTCGGATAATCGACACATGCCGATGCTTCTTACATGTTACTCAAATGTAGATTTTGGCAGAGACTTAGTGAACAAGTCTGTGATATTCTCCTCGGAACTCACTTGTTTCACTTCGATATTGACATTTTTAACATTCTTTGATTATAAAAGAACTTCGGCGTGATATGCTTGGTATTGTCACCCTTAATGAAACCTAACTTCATCTGCTCAATGCATGCCGCATTGACCTCAAAGATGCAAGTAGGAGTTTCTGTAGTGGGCACTAATCGACAAGTTCCTCATATATGGTCTATGACTGACCGAAGCCAAATGCACTCCCTTAGGGATTCGTGCAATGCAATTATCTCTGCATGGTTCGAGGAAGTAGCAACCAGGGTCTGCTTGGTAGATCGCCAAGATATCTCCGTATTCCCAATGGTGAACACATAACCAGTTTGGGAACGTCATTTATGCGGGTCAGAGAGATAACCGGCATCAGCAAATCCAACTAACATATTGTTAGGATTCTATGCATAGAGGGTAAGCTTGCTCGCATTAGCACTTCTGGTAGTCAAGCTGCCATGCTTAGCTGCAATATCAGAGGAAGATCAACGGTCGGTATCATCGTCTTAACCTCAACAATTCCTTTTGGAATATCGCTCTCTCTTGTGTAGGGAGAGAACAATCGAAGATCACTGGAGCCTTTCAAGTATCGAAAGATCTATTTTACTCCATTTCAATGCCTTATCGTGGGAGCGGAGCTAAATCTCGCTAACAAATTTACAGAGAATACGATGTCTGGGGGAGTACATTGATCCAGATACAAAAATGCACCGATTGCGCTAAGATATGGTATTTCTGCTCCAAGGACCTCCTCATCCTCCTCTTTAGGATGAAACAGATCCATGTTCATTTCCAGACTTCGACCAACCATGGGGGTAGCAAGAGGATGTGCCTTGTCCATACTAAATCGCCTGAGCATTTTCTGGACATAGGCAGATTGATGAATGAGTATATCATCATCTCGTTGTTTTATCTCTAAGCCCAAGCATAATCAAGTCCTCCCGAGGTCTTTCATCTTGAATTTCGATTTAAGGTAGCGGGTCGTTTCATTGACCTTATTGTAGGTCACAAGTCGTCCAGGAATAAGTCTAGAGGGGGGGTGAATAAATTTATTGAAACTCTTAAACTCTTTTTTCACAAAGAGTAAGTTTCTTCAGCTGATAGATATACAAATGACTTAGAGTCGTTTGTTCTCAATATGTGCGGAAGTCAGCTGATGACGAATACAGAATAACTAATGAAACACTTAATAATGAATGCAGCAGTTAAAGTATGATGCTATAAAACAGTAAAGTACGTAGGCAATTATAGTGGTCTCAGAGGTGGGGTAATCTTCTACTAATCCACTTTTCTCCAAACCAGTTGGAGATGAATTCACTATAATTTTCAACCAGTGATAAATATTACAGTGATTCAACCAAATTACAACAGCTTCCAACCAGTGGAAATCCTTGCCGTTGTAACAGCACTTGACTGCCTGCCACTGCCACAAACCCCAACGAACTGATGACATACTCTGATTCAGTAAGACCTTCTCTCAATATATATATATATATATATATAACAATTTCAGGAGAATGTAAAAGACTGTAAATATGAGTCAATCAATTGTATTCATAACACTGATAGAGGGGCCTTTATATAGGCATTACAATGAGAGTCCTTCCATACAAAGGATTCGTAGATAAGGTAAGACATGTAATAGGATCCTACTACCTCTAGAAGGATCTAAAACCTTCCTTTTTTATACACCCTACAACTAGTATTAAGTAAGATACCAATAAGGGAAGGATATCCCGGAACACTCCCCCTGTGTCGAGCACTAATACTATTATTGTGCATGAGATGTTTCCTCGATAAAAAACCTTTCCAAGTCAAACAATACCCCGTGGGAAAAATAAAGACTTGGTGAGGAAAAAGAGCACAAGGCACCAACTATAGATGTCAGAATCATATGAAGTATACTCCCCCTTAGGTATACATGACAGTTCATCCCAACGAGCTATCATTAGTTGAGCTCGGATAATCGACACATGCCGATGCTTCTTACATGTTACTCAAATGTAGATTTTGGCAGAGACTTAGTGAACAAGTCTGTGATATTCTCATCGGAACTCACTTGTTTCACTTCGATATTCAGCATTTTCTGCTGTTGCTGATTATAAAAGAACTTCGGCGTGATATGCTTGGTATTGTCACCCTTAATGAAACCTAACTTCATCTGCTCAATGCATGCCGCATTGACCTCAAAGATGCAAGTAGGAGTTTCTGTAGTGGGCACTAATCGACAAGTTCCTCATATATGGTCTATGACTGACCGAAGCCAAATGTACTCCCTTAGGGATTCGTGTAATGCAATTATCTCTGCATGGTTCGAGGAAGTAGCAACCAGGGTCTGCTTGGTAGATCGCCAAGATATCTCCGTATTCCCAATGGTGAACACATAACCAGTTTGGGAACGTCATTTATGCGGGTCAGAGAGATAACCGGCATCAGCAAATCCAACTAACATATTGTTAGGATTCTATGCATAGAGGGTAAGCGTGCTCGCATTAGCACTTCTGGTAGTCAAGCTGCCATGCTTAGCTGCAATATCAGAGGAAGATCAACGGTCGGTATCATCGTTTTAACCTCAACAATTCCTTTTGGAATATCGCTCTCTCTTGTGTAGGGAGAGAACAATCGAAGATCACTGGAGCCTTTCAAGTATCGAAAGATCTATTTTACTCCATTTCAATGCCTTATCGTGGGAGCGGAGCTAAATCTCGCTAACAAATTTACAGAGAATACGATGTCTGGGCCAGTACATTGATCCAGATACAACAATGCACCGATTGCGCTAAGGTATGGTATTTCTGCTCCAAGGACCTACTCATCCTCCTCTTTAGGATGAAACAGATCCATGTTCATTTCCAGACTTCGACCAACCATGGGGGTAGCAAGAGGATGTGCCTTGTCCATACTAAATCGCCTGAGCATTTTCTGGACATAGGCAGATTGATGAATGAGTATATCATCATCTCGTTGTTTTATCTATAAGCCCAAGCATAATCGAGTCCTCCCGAGGTCTTTCATCTTGAATTTGGATTTAAGGTAGCGGGTCGTTTCATTGACCTCATTGTAGGTCACAAGTCGTCCAGGAATAAGTCTAGAGGGGGGTGAATAGACTTATTGAACCTCTTAAACTCTTTTTTCACAAAGAGTAAGTTTCTTCAGCTGATAGATATACAAATGACTTAGAGTCGTTTGTTCTCAATATGTGCGGAAGTCAGCTGATGACGAATACAGAATAACTAATGAAACACTTAATAATGAATGCAGCAGTTAAAGTATGATGCTATAAAACAAGAAATCTGTGAGGCAATTATAGTGGTCTCAGAGGTGGGGTAATCTTCTACTAATCCACTTTTCTCCAAACCAGTTGGAGATGAATTCACTATAATTTTCAACCAGTGATAAATATTACAGTGATTCAACCAAATTACAACAGCTTCCAACTAGTGGAAATCCTTGCCGTTGTAACACACTTGACTGCCTTGCACCTCTTGATCTGCGATCCTTGGATGCCTTTACAGTCTCGAACTTCAACCAGTGAAGTACCCCGAACTCAGGATTAAAGACACGAGTTTTTGTCTTCTCCAACTAAGAGCTTCTTCAAGTATGAACTTTTGAGAACCGCTCTTTTCACGATGCTATATTTCGCTTTTAGATTGCTTTGAATGCTTTGATTGCTTGAGAGTATGTTCGCACCGGTAGTTGCTCAACTTCAAATCTTCAGATATATATAGGTGTTGATCCTTGAGCATTTCTTCATAGCCGTTGCAAATCTGTAACAAATCAGTCCTTGGAGAGAGACTTCTTTGTTTATTCTTTTCTGAACGTTACAAGGCTGGATTCTCATATTTTAATCCATCGATCGACCGTTGTGAAGACTTTGCATGTGAGGTGCCGAATCTTTTGATTCGGGGCAGAGCCCCCGCGGGGTTTGGGGCAGCGCCCCAAAAGGTCTTCGGAAATTTAGACTGGGGATTTAGTGATATTTCCGAATTTTAGAGGGAGACTATGGTAAAATTGACTAATTTTGTCCATTTTGGTAAACCATCCGTGAACCCTAATTTCGGACCACTAATGATGGCGCCGCTCTCAAAAACCCTAAAAATCGACCTAATGTAACCCTAATCCGACATGTATAAATAGGGCTCTCCTATTGAGTCTTAGAGACACCCTTTTTTCTGAGCTCTCTATCTTTCTGATAAACACAGAATTTCTCTAGCAATTTGGCTTATGTTTCTGTGCCTAGATTCGTAAGTATTCCATTGGATTATGCTAGGATGATTTTCTTGTAACCCGGGCATAGGTAGAAATATCAGTTCGGAAAGTGTTTACACGATCCATTGGAAAATCCGGATCTCCATAAAAAACCTTATACCCCAACAGACCCCATCATCTACCTATGGATCAAAGCAATCACTGCCACAGCTACCAAAACCGCACCTTCCGGTACATGGCATGCAGCCTATGCAAACGCTCATCGAGCACCGACATTACATGCGGCTTCTACTTCTCAAAAAAACATTTGAATTCCAAATCACGTGGAGAAATCACAATTACTGACACCACCAATGAGCTTAAGGCAACAACTATAGGACTAATAGTTGAATATTTTTACAGCTGCAAGGCTAACAAACTGATGACATACTCTGATTCAGTAAGACCATCTCTCAATATATATATATATATATAACTATTTCAGGAGAAAGTAAAAGACTGTAAATATGAGTCAATCAATTGTATTCATAACACTGATAGAGGGGCCTTTATATAGGCATTACAATAAGAGTCCTTCCATACATAGGATTCCTAGATAAGGTAAGACATGTAATAGGATCCTACTATCTCTAGAAGGATCTAAAACCTTCCTTCTTTATACCCCCTACAACTAGTATTAAGTAAGACACCAATAAGGGAAGGATATCCCGGAATACTCCCCTTGTGTCGAGCACTAATACTATTATTGTGCATAAGATGTTTCCTCGATAAAAAACCTTTCCAAGTCAAACAATACCCCGTGGGAAAAATAAAGACTTGGTGAGGAAAAAGAGCACAAGGCACCAACTATAGATGTCAGAATCATATGAAGTATACTCCCCCTTAGGTATATATGACAGCTCATCCCAACGAGCTATCATTAGTTGAGCTCGGATAATCGACACATGCTGATGCTTCTTACATGTTTCTCAAATGTAGATTTTGGCTGAGACTTAGTGAACAAGTCTGTGATATTCTCATCGGAACTCACTTGTTTCACTTCGATATTCAGCATTTTCTGCTGTTGCTGATTATAAAAGAACTTCGGCGGGATTTGCTTGGTATTATCACCCTTAATGAAACCTAACTTCATCTTCTCAATGCATGCCGCATTGTCCTCAAAGATGCAAGTAGGGGTTGCTGTAGTGGGCTCTAATCCACAAGTTCCTCGTATATGGTCTATGACTGACCGAAGCCAAATGCACTCCCTTAGGGATTCGTGCAATGCAATTATCTCTGCATGGTTCGAGGAAGTAGCAACCAGGTTCTGCTTGGTAGATCGCCAAGATATCGTCGTATTCCCAATGGTGAACACATAACCAGTTTGGGAACGTCATTTATGCGGGTCAGAGAGATAACCGGCATCAGTAAATCCAACTAACATATTGTTAGGATTCTATGCATAGAGGGTAAGCTTGCTCGCATTAGCACTTCTGGTAGTCAAGCTGCCATCCATAGCTGCAATATCAGAGGAATATCGATGGTCGGTATCATTGTCTTAACCTCAAAAATTCCTTTTGGAATATCACTCTCTCTTGTGTAGGGAGAGAACAATCGAAGATCACTGGAGCCTTTCAAGTATCGAAAGATCTATTTTACTCCATTTCAATGCCTTATCGTGGGAGCGGAGCTAAATCTCGCTAACAGATTTACAGAGAATGCGATGTCTGGGCGAGTACATTGATCCATATACAACAATGCACCGATTGCGCTAAGGTATGGTATTTCTGCTCCAAGGACCTATTCATCCTCCTCTTTAGGATGAAACAAATCCATGTTCATTTCCAAACTTCGACCATCCATGGGGGTAGCAAGAGTATGTGCCTTGTCCATACTAAATCGCCTGAGCATTTTCTGGACATAGGAAGATTGATGAATGAGTATACCATCATCTCGTTGTTTTAGCTCGAAGCCCAAGCATAATCGAGTCCTCCCGAGGTCTTTCATCTTGAATTTGGATTTAAGGTAGCGGGTCGTTTCATTGACCTCATTGTAGGTCACAAGTCGTTCAGGAATAAGTCTAGAGGGGGGTGAATAGACTTATTGAAACTCTTAAACTCTTTTTTCACAAAGAGTAAGTTTCTTCAGCTGATAGATATACAAATGACTTAGAGTCGTTTGTTCTCAATATGTGCGGAAGTCAGATGATGACGAATACAGAATAACTAATGAAACACTTAATAATGAATGCAGCAGTTAAAGTATGATGATATAAAACAGTAAAGTACGCAGGCAATTATAGTGGTCTCAGAGGTGGGGTAATCCTCTACTAATCCACTTTTCTCCAAACCAGTTGGAGATGAATTCACTATAATTTTCAACCAGTGATAAATATTACAGTGATTCAACCAAATTACAACAGCTTCCAACCAGTGGAAATCCTTGCCGTTGTAACACACTTAACTACCTTGCACCTCTTGATCCGCGATCCTTGGATGCCTTTACAGTCTCGAACATCAACCAGTAAAGTATCCCGAACTCAGGATTAAAGACACGAGTTTTTGTCTTCTCCAACTAAGAGCTTCTTCAAGTATGAACTTTTGAGAACCGCTCTTTTCACGATGCTATATTTCGCTTTTAGATTGCTTTGAATGCTTTGATTGCTTGAGAGTATGTTCGCACCGGTAGTTGCTCAACTTCAAATCTTCGGATATATATAGGTGTTGATCCTTGAGCATTTCTTCATAGCCGTTGCAAATATGTAACAAATCAGTCCGTTAGAGAGAGACTTCTTTGTTTTTTCTTTTCTGAACGTTGCAAGGCTGGATTCCCATATTTTAATCCATCGATCGACCGTTGTGAAGACTTTGCATGTGAGGCGCCTAATATTTTAATTCGGGGCAGAGCCCCCGTGGGGTTTGGGGCAGCGCCCCAAAAGGTATTCGAAAATTTAGACTGGGGATTTAGTGATATTTCCGAATTTTAGAGGGAGGCTATGGTAAAATTGACTAATTTCATCAATTTTGGTAAACCATCCGTCAACCCTAATTTCGGACCACTAATGACGGCGCCGCTCTCAAAAACCCTAAAAATCGACCTAATGTAACCCTAATCCGACATGTATAAATAGGGCTCTCCTATTGAGTCTTAGAGACACCCTTTTTTCTGAGCTCTCTATCTTTCTGATAAACACAGAATTTCTCTAGCAATTTGGCTTACGTTTCTGTGCCTAGATTCGTAAGTGTTCCATTGGATTATGCTAGGCTGAATTTCTTGTAACCCGGGCATAGGGTAGAAATATCAGTTCGGAAATTGTTTACACGATCCATTGGAAAATCCGGATCTCCACAAAAACCCTTATACCCCAACAGACCCCACCATCTACCTATGGATCAAAGGAATCACTGCCACAGCTACCAAAACCGCACCTTCCTGGTACATGGCATGCAGCCTATGCAAACGCTCATCGAGCACCGACATTGCATGCGGCTTCTACTTCTGCCGTTCATGTGGCAACGCTGTTGCTACTACGAGTCCTAGGTATCAACATCTACTCATACACACACACACACACACATATATATATATATATATATATATATGTGTGTGTGTGTGTGTGTATATACATCTGTCTTCGTATAAATATAACAAAAATTATATAGTGTATCCAACTGGCTAACCTGAAAATCAAAAAAACATTTGAATTCCAAATCACGTGGAGAAATCACAATTACTGACTCCACCAACGAGCTTAAGGCAACAACTATAGGACTAATAGTTGAATATTTTTACAGCTGCAAGGCTAACGAACTGATGACATACTCTGATTCAGTAAGACCTTCTCTCAATATATATATAACAATTTCAGGAGAATGTAAAAGACTGTAAATATGAGTCAATCAATTGTATTCATAACACTGATAGAGGGGCCTTTATATAGGCATTACAATGAGAGTCCTTCCATACAAAGGATTCGTAGATAAGGTAAGACATGTAATAGGATCCTACTACCTCTAGAAGGATCTAAAACCTTCCTTCTTTATACACCCTACAACTAGTATTAAGTAAGACACCAATAAGGGAAGGATATCCCGGAACACTCCCCCTGTGTCGGGCACTAATACTATTATTGTGCATAAGATGTTTCCTCGATAAAAAACCTTTCCAAGTCAAACAATACCCCATGGGAAAAATAAAGACTTGGTGAGGAAAAAGAGCACAAGGCACCAACTATAGATGTCAGAATCATATGAAGTATACTCCCCCTTAGGTATACATGACACTTCATCCCAACGAGCTATCATTAGTTGAGCTCGGATAATCGACACATGCCGATGCTTCTTACATGTTACTCAAATGTAGATTTTGGCAGAGACTTAGTAAACAAGTCTGTGATATTCTGATTGGAACTCACTTGTTTCACTTCGATATTCAACATTTTCTGCTGTTGCTGATTATAAAAGAACTTTGGCGTGATATGCTTGGTATTGTCACCCTTAATGAAACCTAACTTCATCTGCTCAATGCATGCCGCATTGACCTCAAAGATGCAAGTAGGGGTTGCTGTAGTGGGCTCTAATCCACAAGTTCCTCATATATGGTCTATGACTGACCGAAGCCAAATGCACTCCCTTAGGGATTCGTGCAATGCAATTATCTCTGCATGGTTCGAGGAAGTAGCAACCAGGGTCTGCTTGGTAGATCGCCAAGATATCTCCGTATTCCCAATGGTGAACACATAACCAGTTTGGGAACGTCATTTATGCGTGTCAGAGAGATAACCGGCATCAGCAAATCCAACTAACATATTGTTAGGATTCTATGCATAGAGGGTAAGCTTGCTCGCATTAGCACTTCTGGTAGTCAAGCTGCCATGCTTAGCTGTAATATCAGAGGAAGATCAACGGTCGGTATCATCGTCTTAACCTCAACAATTCCTTTTGGAATATCGCTCTCTCTTGTGTAGGGAGAGAACAATCGAAGATCATTGGAGCCTTTCAAGTATCGAAAGATCTATTTTACTCCATTTCAATGCCTTATCGTGGGAGCGGAGCTAAATCTCGCTAACAGATTCACAGAGAATACGATGTCTGGGGGAGTACATTGATCCAGATACAAAAATGCACCGATTGCGCTAAGGTATGGTATTTCTGCTCCAAGGACCTCCTCATCCTCCTCTTTAGGATGAAACAGATCCATGTTCATTTCCAGACTTCGACCAACCATGGGGGTAGCAAGAGGATGTGCCTTGTCCATACTAAATCGCCTGAGCATTTTCTGGACATAGGCAGATTGATGAATGAGTATATCATCATCTCGTTGTTTTATCTCTAAGCCCAAGCATAATCGAGTCCTCCCGAGGTCTTTCATCTTGAATTTGGATTTAAGGTAGCGGGTCGTTTCATTGACCTTATTGTAGGTCACAAGTCGTCCAGGAATAAGTCTAGAGGGGGGGTGAATAGATTTATTGAAACTCTTAAACTCTTTTTTCACAAAGAGTAAGTTTCTTCAGCTGATAGATATACAAATGACTTAGAGTCGTTTGTTCTCAATATGTGCGGAAGTCAGCTGATGACGAATACAGAATAACTAATGAAACACTTAATAATGAATGCAGCAGTTAAAGTATGATGCTATAAAACAGTAAAGTACGTAGGCAATTATAGTGGTCTCAGAGGTGGGGTAATCTTCTACTAATCCACTTTTCTCCAAACCAGTTGGAGATGAATTCACTATAATTTTCAACCAGTGATAAATATTACAGTGATTCAACCAAATTACAACAGCTTCCAACCAGTGGAAATCCTTGTCGTTGTAACACACTTGACTGCCTTGCACCTCTTGATCCGTGATCCTTGGATGCATTTACAGTCTCGAACTTCAACCAGTGAAGTACCCCGAACTCAGGATTAAAGACATGAGTTTTTGTCTTCTCCAACTAAGAGCTTCTTCAAGTATGAACTTTTGAGAACCGCTCTTTTCACGATGCTATATTTCGCTTTTAGATTGCTTTGAATGCTTTGATTGCTTGAGAGTATGTTCGCACCGGTAGTTGCTCAACTTCAAATCTTCAGATATATATAGGTGTTGGTCCTTGAGCATTTCTTCATAGCCGTTGCAAATCTGTAACAAATCAGTCCTTGGAGAGAGACTTATTTGTTTATTCTTTTCTGAACGTTACAAGGCTGGATTCCCATATTTTAATCCATCGATCGACCGTTGTGAAGACTTTCCATGTGAGGTGCCGAATCTTTTGATTCGGGGCAGAGCCCCCGCAGGGTTTGGGGCAGCGCCCCAAAAGGTATTCGGAAATTTAGACTGGGGATTTAGTGATATTTCCGAATTTTAGAAGGAGACTATAGTAAAATTGACTAATTTTGTCAATTTTGGTAAACCATCCGTCAACCCTAATTTCGGACCACTAATGATGGCGCCGCTCTTAAAAACCCTAAAAATCGACCTAATGTAACCCTAATCCAACATGTATAAATAGGGCTCTCCTATTGAGTCTTAGAGACACCCTTTTTTCTGAGCTCTCTATCTTTCTGATAAACACAGAATTTTTCTAGCAATTTGGCTTACGTTTCTGTGCCTAGATTCGTAAGTGTTCCATTGGATTATGCTAGGCTGAATTTCTTGTAACCCGGGCATAGGGTAGAAATATCAGTTCGGAAAGTGTTTACACGATCCATTGGAAAATCCGGATCTCCATAAAAAAACCTTATACCCCAACAAACCCCACCATCTACCTATGGATCAAAGCAATCACTGCCACAGCTACCAAAACCGCACCTTCCGGTACATGGCATGCAGCCTATGCAAACGCTCATCAAGCACCGACATTGCATGCGGCTTCTACTTCTGCCGTTCATATGGCAACGCTGTTGCTACTACTCAAAAAAAACATTTGAATTCCAAATCGCGTGGAGAAATCACAATTACTGACTCCACCAACGAGCTTAAGGCAACAACTATAGGACTAATAGTTGAATATTTTTACAGCTGCAAGGCTAACGAACTGATGACATACTCTGATTCAGTAAGACCATCTGTCAATATATATATATATAACTATTTCAGGAGAAAGTAAAAGACTGTAAATATGAGTCAATCAATTGTATTCATAACACTGATAAAGGGGCCTTTATATAGGCATTACAATGAGAGTCCATCCATACAAAAGATTCCTAGATAAGGTAAGACATGTAACAGGATCCTACTACCTCTAGAAGGATCTAAAACCTTCCTTCTTTATACCCCCTACAACTAGTATTAAGTAAGACACCAATAAGGGAAGGATATCCCGGAACACTCCCCCTGTGTCGAGCACTAATACTATTATTGTACATAAATATTTCCTCGATAAAAAACAATACCCCGTGGGAAAAATAAAGACTTGGTGAGGAAAAAGAGCACAAGGCACCAACTATAGATGTCAGAATCATATGAAGTATACTCCCCCTTAGGTATACATGACAGCTCATCCCAACGAGCTATCATTAGTTGAGCTCGGATAATAGACACATGCCGATGCTTCTTACATGTTTCTCAAATGTAGATTTTGGCAGAGACTTAGTGAACAAGTCTGTGATATTCTCATCGAAACTCACTTGTTTCACTTCGATATTCAGCATTTTCTGATATTGCTGATTATAAAAGAACTTCGGCGTGATATGCTTGGTATTGTCACCCTTAATGAAACCTAACTTCATCTGCTCAATGCATGCCGCATTGTCCTCAAAGATGCAAGTAGGGGTTGATGTAGTGGGCTCTAATCCACAAGTTCCTCATATATGGTCTATGACTGACCGAAGCCAAATGCACTCCCTTAGGGATTCGTGCAATGCAATTATCTCTGCATGGTTCGAGGAAGTAGCAACCAGGGTCTGCTTGGTAGATCGCCAAGATATCTCCGTATTCCCAATGGTGAACACATAACCAGTTTGGGAACGTCATTTATGCGGGTCAGAGAGATAACCGGCATCAGTAAATCCAACTAACATATTGTTAGGATTCTATGCATAGAGGGTAAGCTTACTCGCATTAGCACTTCTGGTAGTCAAGCTGCCATGCATAGCTGCAATATCAGAGGAAGATCGACGGTCGGTATCATTGTCTTAACCTCAAAAATTCCTTTTGGAATATCGCTCTCTCTTGTGTAGGGAGAGAACAATCGAAGTTCACTGGAGCATTTCAAGTATCGAAAGATCTATTTTACTCCATTTCAATGCCTTATCGTGGGAGCGGAGCTAAATCTCGCTAACAGATTTACAAAGAATGCGATGTCTGGGCGAGTACATTGATCCAGATACAACAATGCACCGATTGCGCTAAGGTATGGTATTTCTGCTCCAAGGACCTCCTCATCCTCCTCCTTAGGATGAAACAGATCCATGTTCATTTCCAGACTTCGACCAACCATGGGGGTAGCAAGAGGGTGTGCCTTGTCCATACTAAATCGCCTGAGCATTTTCTGGACATAGGAAGATTGATGAATGAGTATACCATCATCTCGTTGTTTTAGCTCTAAGCCAAGCATAATCGAGTCCTCCCGAGGTCTTTCATCTTGAATTTGGATTTAAGGTAGCGGGTCGTTTCATTGACCTCATTGTAGGTCACAAGTCGTTCAGGAATAAGTCTAGAGGGGGGGTGAATAGACTTATTGAAACTCTTAAACTCTTTTTTCACAAAGACTAAGTTTCTTCAGCTGATAGATATACAAATGACTTAGAGTCGTTTGTTCTCAATATGTGCGGAAGTCAGCTGATGACGAATACAGAATAACTAATGAAACACTTAATAATGAATGCAGCAGTTAAAGTATGATGCTATAAAACAGTAAAGTACGCAGACAATTATAGTGGTCTCAGAGGTAGGGTAATCTTCTACTAATCCACTTTTCTCCAAACCACTTGGAGATGAATTCACTATAATTTTCAACTAGTGATAAACATTACAGTGATTCAACCAAATTACAACAGCTTCCAACCAGTGGAAATCCTTGCCGTTGTAACACACTTGACTGCCTTGCACCTCTTGATCCGCGATCCTTGGATGCCTTTACAGTCTCGAACTTCAACCAGTGAAGTACCCCGAACTCAGGATTAAAGACACGAGTTTTTGTCTTCTCCAACTAAGAGCTTCTTCAAGTATAAACTTTTGAGAACCGCTCTTTTCACGATGCTATATTTCGCTTTTAGATTGCTTTGAATGCTTTGATTGCTTGAGAGTATGTTCGCACTGGTAGTTGCTCAACTTCAAATCTTCGGATATATATAGGTGTTGATCCTTGAGCATTTATTCATAGTCATTTCAAATCTGTAACAAATCAGTCCGTTGGAGAGAGACTTCTTTGTTTATTCTTTTCTGAACGTTGCAAGGCTGGATTCCCATATTTTAATCCATCGATCGACCGTTGTGAAGACTTTGCATGTGAGGCGCCGAATCTTTTGAATATAGTAAGATTAATGTCTTCAAGGTAGGCCTGGAATGAATTATTTAATTCATATCCTTTGCGGGAATCTCTCCAATTTGTCTATTCACGTTGCATGTGACTTTCCGTAATTTTTGACTTTTCAACGCATGCTGACGTGGACTTGGAGTACTTGGCTGATCCTAAGTAGGCTGATGTACCGTCATCTTCTCTGCAGTCTGGACTTCTCTAATGGTGACTGTTCGGGACTCGCCTGATCAGATGACTTGTCTGAGCTCACTTGACTGCAGTCTGGTCAAACATCTCTGATGATTTTTGTTGACCAAAACTTCTCTGACTTAACTCGGTTGTACCTCTCTGATGACTCAGTTGTACATTTGTACTTAGCCGATTTTTAGCCTAACTTATTTTGGCCTATAGAAGATACTCATTTGGTTCTTCTTTACATTTTGCCAAGTTTTAAACTTAACATAATTTGGCCTATGGAAGATACTCATTTGGTTCTTCCTTACATTTTTGCCAAGTAATAAACATTTGAATTATATTAATGACATCATCAAAATCTAACAAGTATTCCTAACACTCATCTATGGTACCGATGACATTCATGTCATCTACATAGACGGCTACAATCAGCTGTGGTGACATCAGCCTGGTTTTTCAAATTAGTTGCAGCCTGGTTTTCAAAATTAGTTTTGACTGTATTCAGTTCTAGTCTGAGTTTTTCAAAATCATTTTTCAGCTGCCTATTCTCATCTTGCAGCTGAGTCTTCTCGGGTGATACAGATAGGTGTGCAGATTTTAGTGTTTCAAAATCTTTAAATAGCTAATTTACAGATTCGTTCAGATCCATATCTTGTGACATGGCTGAACTATTATTTGAACCAGAGGGCTTTGATGTTACCTCTTCATCAGCTAGGTTGGCCATCAGGCAGTCATACTCTTCATCATCATCAGAGAAGAATCCGCTGCTTGACTCTACACGCTCCTGATCTTCTCCGATGAGAGCCTTCCTTCTGTCTTCTTTTCTGCTCACCTCCTTCTTGCTCTCGTCCTTCTTAAGATCAGGACAATCGATTTGGATGTGTCCTGTCTTGTGACAATTGTAGCACTCCACTTTCCAGCTTCCAGCTTTCTGGTTCCTTCTGGGATTCTCCTTATAATTTTTCTTGTATTTGGAGTAGTTTTTCCGGAAGTTGCTGAATCTTTGCATTATGAACGCCATCTCTTCCTCAAAATCTAATGGATTTGGAGGCTTTATATCAGATAAGCTCTTGGCAGGGGACTCGGCTGCAAAGGCTATCCCCTTCTCTGCAGGCTCGGTTGAGGATGAACTTGGGAGCTCGAACTCATAAGCCTTCAGATTGGAGAACAGCTCTTGGATCTTTATTTTACTAAGATCCTTGGATTCTCTCATGGCCACTGCCTTCATACTCCATTCAGGATTGAGAGATCATAGTACCTTCAGCTCCATTTCCCTGTTGCCATAAGATTTGCCGAGGGAATTGATCTTATTGATGATTTTAGTGAACCTTGTGTCCACTTGAGCTATAGATTTGCCATTCTTCATTTTGATGTTGTCAAACTTTTGAGTAGCGATTGACAACTTATTCTATTTGATTAGCTCCGTTCCCTCACACATTAAGGCTAATGTGTCCCAAATTTCCTTGGCATTCTTGCAATTCTTGATCTTGACCATGGTGGATTTGTCAAGAGTTTGATATAGCAAGTCTCTGGCCCGATTGTCAAGGTTGGCCAGCTTTCTTTCTTCGGGAGTCAGCTCTGTCCTCTTCTTTGGGATCTTCTCTGGCTTCCCTGCTGCGATCTCCTCTGGAGTGTTGTCCTTCTCGAAGGTGAATGGCCCGTCCTCTGTGATGCACCACATGTCATCATGGATTGAAGATAAGTGTGCCTGCATCCTTATCTTCCAAAGATCATACTCGTCAACTGAAAACACAGGTAGTCTAGAATGCATGTGTTCTATTATAAAATGAGAGTAAAGATATATCTCTGATATAGATCTAGTTCGTGAAATAAATGAACCAACCTCTCCGATACCACTTGTAGGTCATAAGTCGTCCAGGAATAAGTCTAGAGGGGGGGTGAATAGACTTATTGAAACTCTTAAATTCTTTTTTCACAAAGAGTAAGTTTCTTCAGCTGATAGATATACAAATGACTTAGAGTCGTTTGTTCTCAATTTGTGCGGAAGTCAGCTGATGACGAATACAAAATAACTAATGAAACACTTAATAATGAATGCAGCAGTTAAAGTATGATGCTATAAAACAGTAAAGTACGCAGGCAATTATAGTGGTCTCAGAGGTGGGGTAATCCTCTAC
The DNA here is from genome assembly GCA_033398695.1 of Orobanche coerulescens. Taxonomy (NCBI): domain Eukaryota; kingdom Viridiplantae; phylum Streptophyta; class Magnoliopsida; order Lamiales; family Orobanchaceae; genus Orobanche; species Orobanche coerulescens. Next base: position 109,012,241 of record CM065816.1, on the reverse strand, counting down.
TAATCCACTTTTCTCCAAACCAGTTGGAGATGAATTCACTATAATTTTCAACCAGTGATAAATATTACAGTGATTCAACCAAATTACAACAGCTTCCATCCAGTGGAAATCCTTGCCGTTGTAACACACTTGACTGCCTTGCACCTCTTGATCTGCGATCCTTGGATGCCTTTACAGTCTCGTACTTCAACCACTGAAGTACCCCGAACTCAGTATTAAAGACACGAGTTTTTGTTTTCTCCAACTAAGAGCTTCTTCAAGTATGAACTTTTGAGAACCGCTCTTTTCACGATGCTTTATTTCGCTTTTAGATTGCGTTGAATGCTTTGATTGTTTGAGAGTATGTTCGCACCGGTAGTTGCTCAACTTCAAATCTTCGGATATATATAGGTGTTGATCCTTGAGCATTTCTTCATAGCCGTTGCAAATCTATAAAAAATCAGTCCGTTGGAGAGAGACTTCTTTGTTTATTCTTTTCTGAACGTTGCAAGGCTGGATTCCCATATTTTAATCCATCGATCGACCGTTGTGAAGACTTTTCATGTGAGGCGCCGAATCTTTTAAATATAGTAAGATTAAAGTCTTCAAGGTAGGCCTGGATGAATTATTTAATTCATATCCTTTGCGGGAATCTCTCCAATTTGTCTCTTCACGTTGCATGTGACTTTCCGTAATTTTTGACTTTTCAACGCATGCTGACCTGGACTTGGAGTACTTGGATGATCCTAAGTAGGCTGATGTACCGTCATCTTCTTTGCAGTCTGGACTTCTCTGATGGTGACTGTTCGGGACTCACTTGATCAGATGATTTGTCTGAACTCACTTGACTGCAGTCTGGTCAAACATCTCTGATAATTTTTGTTGACCAGAACTTCTCTGACTTAACTCGGTTGTACCTCTCTGATGAACTCAGCTGTACATTTATACTTAGCCGATTTTTAGCCTAACTTATTTTGGCCTATAGAAGATACTCATTTGGTTCTTCTTTACATTTTGCCGAGTTTTAAAATTAACATAATTTGGCCTATAGAAGATACTCATTTGGTTCTTCCTTACATTTTTGCCAAGTAATAAACATTTGAATTATATTAATGACATCATCAAAATCTAACAAGTATTCCTAACAAATTCCCCCTATTTTGATGATGGCAAAACTTAAGCAAATATTCAAATAAACAAGTCTGCACTTGAGTGCAAGACACAAACTAAAATCAGTCTAGTTTTGAGACAACTGGGAATTGTCATTCAAAATACTGTTATAAAATTTTCTGAATTGATTACAAATACATGTCTTAAATTTACAATAAAATTTTACAAGTACAAAATAAATATCATTTGCCTCTGCCTCTGCCTCTTCGGATAGGCTGCTTGGCAGGTCTGAAAGGTTTAGCTCCAATTGGTCTTGTCTTGACAGGGGCAAGACCATACTTCCTCCTTACAACAAGAGCTGCAAAATCTTGCTCTTCTTGAGATGATAACTTATTCTCAACACACGGTTTCTTGATCTTTCTTTGGAGTGCAAGTTCATTCAAAGCATTACCTTTCTCCAAAGTGGGAGGTTCTTTGGCCCTGAAATGAGGGATCATGGGATATGCATTGCGTGCCTCTGCATGTTTTAGAAGGATGGTCCAGAGTTGTGGATGAGCTTCTTCCATGAAATTGATGAAGATCTGCTGTGGTGAGCAATTGTTATCTTGGAGTATTTCCCAGATATAGTAGTCTCTGATGAACTTTTTCTTTGCAGATCCCCACATGGGTAGAGCTTCGATAGGTACAAAATCTTCAACGTACCACAACTCTTTGCCTTCCCACTCTAGAGTAGGCTCGAATCCTCCTCTGGTCCTCCTCTTTTTGCCTGCAGGCTGATCATCAGCCTGTTCTGATTCTGTAGCTTCTCCCTTCCTTTTAGCTGAGGATGTCCCAGCAGTGATCAACTGGACATCCTGCCTCTTCTTAGTTCTCAGCTCTTCCCTTATTTCTCTTTGAATGCTGCCTTCCCCCTGAATCCTATCTTCCCCCTTTTTGCCAGCATCAACCAAAGTGGTCAACTGCAGCTCCATTCGATGCATCCAGTCAGACATGCCAAATGGCATTCTGTTGTTTGTAGGAGGAGGAGGTTGAGGGACTTCCCATTGCAGCAAGGTATCGATCTTTGCATTGATGGATTGGAGATCAGGGGTGACCTTAGATGCAAGCAACTCTCCAATAATATCCTTAACTATTTGTCTTATCAGCTTGGTTACCGCAGGTGAGATCTGCGATGGTGGAGAGTGCTCGCCTGAGCCTTCTGCGAACGATCCACTAGACTGCAGGCTCCTATCTGCAGCTGGCACTCCAGATGGGGTCTGTTCAGGTGTCCCCGATCTGGAGTCCTCATCGAACTCTGCGTCTAGGCTAGTATACCGGGCAGGCGCCCCAGCCTTGTCTGCAGCCTCTAATTTTGGCTCTTTCTCCGGCTCCTTCTCTTTCTCTTCTTCTTCTTTTTCTAACTCCTTCTCTTGTTCTTCTTTCTTTTCTTCTTCGTCAACATTTTCTTTCTCAGCCATTTGATCTTCTCCTTTATCCTTATCATCATCATCATCATCCTTATCATCTTTTTCATTATCTTTTCCATCATTCTCATCATCCTCCTTTTCTTCTTCATCATCTACTAATTCCTCTGTTTTTTCAACTTCTTCTCCATTTTCTTTTTCAAAAATATTTTCTCTTCCTTCATTTTCTTCGTGCCTCTCTTCTTCGTCATCTATGACAATGACCTCCTCTTATACTTCTTCTCCATTAACTTCTTCAATCCTTATTTTCTTTTCTTCTTCCTCCTCATCTTCTTTCCCAAAAGATCCATCAAAGATACTGTACATTATAGAGTGGATGAATTGGTCCATGTTGGTTTTGAAATTGGACATGAACCAATTCTCCTGAAGAATCAAAACTGCCTGATACTTTGCAAAAGTGTATCAGCACATCCTCTGTGGCTTGGGGATATTCCCAACCACTATTTTCAACAAAGGTTTGAAGTTTAGCAAACGACAATGATTTAAAAAATTTCCACTCTTCAAAAATATGAACAAACGAGTGTTTTAGAGCTTGTGGTTTAACTAACTGTAATTGCTCTAAGGATAGGTTGAAAAGATTGTTGTCCAGCAGGTGAAAAGTGTAGTTTGCTTCAGGGATGGAGATAATTAAACCTGCTTCTTCCTCTTCTGAAATGAATGCTGGAGTAAGGAGAGGAATGATCTGAGTCTCCAGGCTGCCCGGAGCAGGCTGGTCCTCCAGGTGGATAGGCGACCTGGCTGCAGGACTGGAAAAATGTTCTGGCTGCTCCTCCTGGCTGAACTGCAGTCGCCTGGGCCTTTTCGGTGAAGGTTACAGTGAGGAATGCATGAATGATGGCTCACCAGGGGCTGGTCCCCTTCTTTTGAACCGAACAACAATCGGCGTGTTGTCTGACTCCGAGTCAGACTTGGCTGCAGTTGGGTTGTCGTCTGCAGGTTGGTCCGACTCGTCTGGTGAGGGCCTGTGGTAAGTCCTTGTGTCAGACAACTCCTTTATCATTTGGGCTGCTCTTCTGTTGCCTCCCAATGTTGCAATATTTCGTTAACGCAAATGCACGTTATCGTAGACAAGTAATAAAGTGATGAGTGAGTATCGTTCCCACGAGGACTGAATCACTAAGTACCGATTTATATGTATTCTAATTTTATTTGATCAATCGAAATTTGGGTTGCAATTAATGATAAAGAAAATCAATAATAAACAGAAAAACGATCGCTCGAAGAAATAAAATCAAATGATGAAAAAGTCTAGGATTGTGAATCCACCTCGGTTTATCCGAATTTACTCTCGATTATCTGAAGTTAATGATTTCCCCAATTTATTGAAGGCGAAGATTGCTAAAATACTCTACCGCCTCTCCCGAGGTCAATAGATTTTTCTAAAGGCGAATAACGCACTCTATCCCTAGGTGAATTAATTCGACAATAGGCAAAAAGCACAAAATCCTCAAAAGGCCACGTAGTTCCTATGAGTATATTCCTATCTCACAAGATAAAACGGTTCTCACCAATAGTTCCTCACCAACTCTCCTCTCTCGATTCGAGTTGCGTAATTAAAATAATCCAATTATTAGCCAGACAATTGAAAGCATTAAAATCGATTGGGAAAAATCAACAGAAAAAGGAAGTATATAGATTATCAAAAGCAAATCCGTCAAAACTTTGGTTTCATCAAAATCCTAGAACAGGATTTTAGCCTGACATGGTAAAAGATAAAAACACAGAATTAATGAATGAAAGCATTGAAATCAAACGCAGATGAAGAGCTCGGATTCCTCCGTTCTTCTGGCTTCCACCCTCTGCTCTTGGTGTCTTCTACTTCTTGTGATTGATTCCTCTCCTCCACGATAAACCCCTGATTCCAAGATCCTCAACCCTTATTTATAACTCCCCGCAGCCTCCAAAACGTGTCCGTGTGATTAGGTCGAGAACTGGCTTCAAAACGGCCCAAACCTGCGCGGAGCACACCAAAACCGCCAAATGGGCCGCGGCTCACTTAATCTGTGCCGCGGCTCACGGCACTCAGCGGATATGCCTGGGCGTTATTTATTTCTTCTGGGCCGCGGATCACTATACTTGTGCCGCGGCTCAGGGTACAGTTAACTTGGGGCTCACTGGTCCTCTGCGTGTGCCGCGGCCCGCTTGCCTTGCCGTGGCCCCAGGCCAAAATTCGCCGTTTTCGCCCGTTTTTCATCGTTTCGGCTTTCGAACTCCAATTTCCTGCAAAACATGTAATAATAGTGCATTAGAAGCTCATTTATGCAGATTTAATCACAAAAAGAATATAAAATAATGATAAATAAGCGTATAAAAATACGCCTAACAAATACCCCCAAACTTGGGCCTTTGCTTGTCCTCAAGCAAAAATAATCTATTTCAACAAAAGAATATCGTGAATAATCATGCAACTCATAGTGCTCAACCTAATCAATACTACCCTGAAAATCTCAAAGACTAGTACAAGTATCGTAATAGTGAGTCACATCCAGGACACTAATTCCACAAAGTAACCAACTTCAGTCCTAATCAATCGTTCATGAAGAAAATCCAGCTCAAAGATTAACAAGTGTGAATTTAATCGACCGCCAATATAAACAAGCCAATTCGCCCAGTCCCACAGTCTAGTGGCCAAAATTTCAAGAGTTTCATCATCAAATATAACCCTCGGACAGTATTCCCTTATATATGCTCGATAAGATGATTCGAGTTGACCACTAGGTTCGGATCTCGGGATGTTTCATCGGGACAATCCTAGGGTGACATTCCATTCTCATGTATTGGGGAACCGTTTGACGTAAAAGACACTCATGGGGCACATGGATGCTTCTAGTTACTAAGTTCCCCTCCACAGCGGAGAAACAACTCGAATGGCTATTCCTGCATGTCCGATTCAAGGTTGTTGTTTTACGCGAGAGTAAACAATGGGTCACGCGAATACCCCCGGTTACTAGGCTTCCCATCATCGGTAATGAGATATTTCTAAACCATTAGTCTAATCAGAGTCGTCGTTTTACGCGAGAGTAAACAACAGGTCACGTGAATACCCCCGGTTACTAGACTTCCCATCATAGAACAAATAATATCTCGACTTTTGGGACAAACTGTCCGACTCTAAACTCGAATTAGGTGCCCACGCGCATTATATTACTGGACGACTAGCTACGCGAAAAGTGTAACCAAACGTATAGACGGCGATTTGAAAACACGTATGTCTCCTTTCTTATTTGCTAAGATTTCTACAAAAACAAAAAAAATTCGGACCTAGATGAATACTCAACAGAAACAGATATCACTGACTACAACTCAACTAAAACTCAACCGTTTCTTCAGAGAGAAATCAGTATCGTAACATTAGTTTTACACAAAAAGAGGCACGAAAAATTCACGAATGCAATTAAAAACACGGCAAGCAAGGCTAGCAACAAAAATAAAGAAAAATAATGAAAAGTGCAACCGAATAAGTACAACAACAAAAAGTAAACCCCCCCCCCAAACTTAGGACGTACATTGACCTCAATGGACAGAAAGAATAATATGCAATAAAATAAAAAGGTCAAGTACTCCCCTACAGTCAGCTCACGAACTGGTGTCGGCGTCGTCCGGCGAGCCTGCACCTTTCTCGACTACACCATGCAGAATGTGAATGAATGAGCTTGCAACAACAAAGAGGAAATTAAGGATGAGCTCTCAAGTTTAAACATAATGTAAGGGTTGGGAGACAATATAATCCGATAACACGATTCGTTGCATATAGTTTGAAAATGCTTGGCTTAACAATTTTTCATTGCTGCTTATCAAACACTTGGTATGCACAAGTTAAAATGAAGAACAAAATTTTAATGGCTAACTCCAGTTCCCAAAAAATAATAACACAAATATATAGCCATGATAAACGACGACTAACATCACCAATTCATTCATAATCATAAATACCATCCCAATCAAACACCATATTCACCATATTCCAACTCTATTTTTGAGAAAACTTTGAAGAACAACTAGCAATATATAAATTCAATTCACTTTTCAAATCATGTATCAATTATGATTAAGAGATCGAGAATTACCTGGTAGAATGCAAGAAGAAAGAGCAGAAAAAGATATCGGCCGATTGCTGTGCAAAGGAAAGGGAAGAAGTTTACCTTGGGTCCCGGCCGATCGAGTATAAGAAGAATACCTGGGCTGTTCAGATTCCGAACGGGGGCCGCGGCACAGCTTAAGTGAGCCGCGGCCCAGAGTACAGTTAGCCTGGGCGTGTATGCTATGTCGACATGTGCCGTGGCTCAGAATGCGGGTGCCGCGGCTCAGAATGTTGATGTGCCGCGGCTCACTTGGTTTGTGCCGCGGCACAGAGTACAGTGTCCTGGGCTCATCATTTGGCAATTGGTGTGCCGCGGCTCAGTAGCAACGTACCGCGGCTCAGGGATCAGGTGTACCGCGGCTCAGTAAGGTTGTGCTGCGGCACATAGTACAGGAAGTTTAGCCTTCTGGTTCGATTTGTGTGTGCCGCGGCTCACAAGCCTTGTGCCGCGACTCAGGCATAAATTTTTCCCCTGGGACTTTTTCTGCACCGAATTTTCAAAGGAACACGTCAAGAACGAGAGGGATAAGCAAATCAAAGCAAAAATGATGAAAATTAAAAATTCAAAAATGCAAGAAAATACTGAAATACAGAAATCTACTACTAAAACTCGGGTTGCCTCCCGAGAAGCGCTAAGTTTATAGTCTTCAGCCGGACCTATTGAAAAGTTAGTTCGCTTTTCGCAAACTCCATTTGAACTCCGCCCCGTCCATCGAACCGTTAATATGTGTTTTAAAATTTTGACCATTGGTCCTTAACGATCCGATTTTTGGTTCGGACACCCAATGTTGTTTGCGAAAAGGTTTTGACACAAACAACTTTCCGAAGCACCCATTTTTCACATGATTTGGCATCCGTTTTACGTCCGGCTTATTCTCTATTTTCTCGAACGAACTTATAACAGCATCGGAATTTTTCATTGGTGTATGAACGGTTGATGATGACGGCATGTCCACATGCTTGAGATATTCGACTCGTTCTACATTTTTATTAGAAGTCGGACCCTCTGAAACGGATTCTGAGTTTTTCGACCGACGATTCTTCCGGTGTGTGTCTTTTTCAACGGTATCCACACTTTCAATTTGCGAGCTCTTCTCAACACCACCTGGACATGGAAAGGATTTAAATACTTGAAAAGTGACATGCTCGTCTTGAACCCGTAGAGTGAGTTCCCCTTTTTCCACGTCTATAAGAGTTCGGCCGGTAGCTAAGAATGGTCTTCCCAAAATAATTGGAATATCTTGATCCTCCTCCATGTCAAGCACAATGAAATCGGCCGGAAAGATGAACTTATCGAATTTGACTAAGACGTCCTCTATCAGTCCCCTCGGATATTTGATAGATCGATCTGCTAATTGCAGCGAGATTGTCGTCGGTTTTGCCTCCCCAATTCCTAGCTTCTTGAAAATAGACAGAGGCATCAGATTAATGCTAGCGCTGAGATCACACAACGCCCTATCCAAAGAGAGGTTCCCTATGTTGCACGGTATATTGAAGCTTCCCGGATCCTTCAATTTTGGCGGACTTTTTCTGAAGAATAGTGCTGCACTCCTCCGTCAATGCGACTGTCTCATACTCCTCGAGTTTTCTTTTATTTGACAAGATTTCTTTCATGAATTTCACGTAACTCGGCATTTGTTCCAAGGCGTCGGAAAATGGAATGTTTATGTGCAGTTTCTTGAAGACGTCGAGGAACTTTGAGAATTGCTTATCCACCTTTTTCTGTTGTAATCGCTGCGGAAATGGGACGGGTGGTACATATGCTTTGGGATTATCCGAAAACAGTATCGAGGGTCTCAAATCTTGTGATTACTCAGTCGCTGAATTTTTCTTCTCCTCATCCTCACTTCTCTTTTCGTTCTGCCCGGGCAGCTCACCCAATTCTTTCCCACTTCTCAACCCAATGGCATTGACACTCTCTCTGGGATTTGTTTCAGTCGTACTCGGCAAGGTACCTTCCGGGCGGGCTATTAATACATTAGCAATCTGGCCCAGTTGGACTTCCAAGTTGCGTATAGAAGCGGAATGGTTTTGCAAGGTCGCTTCCGTACGAGTCATGAGCTGATTCGTGTTCGCTGCCAATTTCGCCATTGCTTCTTCTAGAGAGATTTTTTGAGCGGGAGGAGGCTGCTGTTGGTGTTGAGTAAACGGAGGCTGGTTCGAGTTTTGTCCATTTCTCCATGAGAAGTTAGGATGATTACGCCATCTCGGATTATACGTGTTGGAGTACGGATTGTTTTGTCGATTCCCGTTTCTTACGAACTGAGCTTGTTCAATTGGGGACTGCTCGAAAGGGTTTCCGACTTGGCACTCTGCGCTAGGGTGAGATCCATTACACCAATTGCACGATTCAATGGTAACGGGGGAAGGAGCATGTGAAAAGGCTTGAAGTTGTTGCGTCAAGGCGGACTTGAGCTGATAATGTAGAGATTGGATCATTATTTGAGATTTCCATTACTCATTTCGGGTTTACTCGTTCGGACGCCCATTGATAAGCATTCGTAGCCATAGCTTCCAATAGAGAGTGGGCTTCGGCCATTGTTTTTCCCATTAAGGCACCTCCAGCGGCTGCATCCACGAGAGTGCGTGTAGAAGCACTCAATCCGTTGTAAAATGTTTGAATTTGGAGCCAATCTGGTAAGCCGTGATGTGGGCATCTCCTTAGTAAGTCCTTGTATCGCTCCCAAGCTTCGTGAAGCGACTCCATATCGAACTGCCCAAAGGTAGTGATCTCGTTCCTCAGTCTCGCCGTCTTCGAAGGTGGAAAAAATTTAGCCAGAAAGGTTTGCGCTAATTCAGCCCACGTAATGATCGAGCCCGGCGGAAAAGAATTCAACCAAAATTTTGCTTTGTCCCTTAAAGAGAAAGGGAAAAGCCTTAGACGGATGGCATCATCGGTGATACCGTTGTTCTTGAAGGTGTCACATATCTCTAGAAAAGACGCAATGTGTGCATTGGGGTCATCGTTCGACAATCCACAAAACTGGCTAGCTTGCACCATCTGAATAATCGCAGGCTTAATTTCAAAGTTGTTGGCTTGGATTGTTGGACGCCGGATACCCGAAAAGTTCACATTTATTTGCGGCATAGCATAATCGCGGAGTGCTAATGCCGGTTGAGCTTGCTGAACAAGATTATCACCTCCGTGATTTTCGGTATTTTCGGCCATGGTGACTGTGGTTGGTAACTCTCGTTTCTTCTTTTTGTTTCTCCGAAGAGTGCGCTCGAGTTCGGTATCCAAAGGTAGTATGCCTTCGTTACCGAATTTTCTCATGCACTAACCGAACAATCCTGAAAGGAAAAACAAACAAATAAATAAAATAACACAAAAACAATAAAAACGTTCAAATTAAGACTAGAAATACTGAAATTGATATTAGTAGAAAAATCAGTCCCCGGCAACGGTGCCAAAAACTTGTTGCGATATTTCGTTAATGCAAGTGCACGTTATCGTAGACAAGTAATAAAGTGATGAGTGAGTATCATTCCCACGAGGACTGAATCACTAAGTATCGATTTATATGTATTCTAATTTTATTTGAACAGTCGAAATTTGGGTTGCAATTAATGACTAAAGAAAATCAATAATAAACAGAAAAACGATCGCTCGAAGAAAGAAAATCAAATGATGAAAAAGTCTAGGATTGTGAATCCACCTCGGTTTATCCGAATTTACTCTCGATTATCTGAAGTTAATGATTTCCCCAATTTATTGAAGGTGAAGATTGCTAAAATACACTACCGCCTCTCCCGAGGTCAATAGATTTTTCTAAAGGCGAATAACGCACTCTATCCCTAGGTGAATTAATTCGACAATAGGCAAAAAGCACAAAATCCTCAAAAGGCCACGTAGTTCCTATGAGTATATTCCTATCTCACACGATAAAACGGTTCTCACCAATAGTTCCTCACCAACTCTCCTCTCCCGATTCGAATTGCGTAATTAAAACAATCCAATTATTGGCCAGACAATTGAAAGCATTAAAATCGATTGGGAAAACTCAACAGAAAAAGGGAAGTATATAGATAATCAAAAGCAAATCTATCAAAACTTTGGTTTCATCAAAATCCTAGAACAGGGTTTTAGCCTGACATGCTAAAAGATAAAAATACAGAATTAATGAATGAAAGCATTGAAATCAAACGCAGATGAAGAGCTCGGATTCCTCCGTTCTTCTGCTCTTGGTGTCTTCTACTTCTTGTGATTGATTCCTCTCCTCTGCGATAAATCCCTGATTCCAAGATCCTCAACCCTTATTTATAACTCCCCGCAGCCTCCAAAATGCGTCCGTGTGATTAGGTCGAGAACTGGCTTCAAAACGGCCCAAACCCACGCGGAGCACACCAAAACTGCCCAGTGGGCCGCGGCTCACTTAATTTGTGACGCGGCTCACGGCACTCAGTGGATATGCCTGGGCGTTATTTATTTCTTCTGGGCCGCGGCTCACTATACTTGTGCCGCGGCTCAGGGTACAGTTTACTCGGGGCTCGTTGGTCCTATGCGTGTGCCGCGGCCTGCTTGCCTTGTGTCGTGGCCCCAGGCCATAATTCGCCGCTTTCGCCCGTTTTTCATCGTTTCGGATTCCGGACTCCAATTTTCTGCAAAACATGTAATAATAGTGCATTAGAAGCTCATTTATGCAGATTTAATCACAAAAAGAATACAAAACAATGATAAATAAGCGTATAAAAATACGCCTAACACCCAACTTCCTCAACATCTCTTGGTCTAGGTGACCAAGTCTCTTGTTGATGTGAAAGGGATCAGTATTACCCTTAACCACACCCATCTTCTCCAAGATCCAACTCAGCTGCGTTCCAAACGCCAGCTTGGATCTGAATTTCTTCTCATCAACAAGCCATTCGGCCTTGTTGACCTCGCGAACTAATTGTCTGAAGATGTAGTCAGACCAATCAATTGGTTCATCCTGAATAAGTGCTCCCAGCACTGTGAATTTTGCCGACGACAGTTGGTCGTAACTGCCGGCCATACCCATAATGATTTTGTTGGTAATATCCAACACATATCGATATACCCTTTTGATTTCGCTCCTTTTGGCGGTGAGCTTCAGCTTTTCCGTCTGATCGTATGCCTTAATCTTCATCCAGGTGTCGGCTTTTGTCTGCTTGAGGGCTTCGATGGCTATGCCACGATGCTTCATACCAAAAATTGTACGAATCGTCTTCGGCGATATGTCAACTTGAATTCCGCCGACAGTGCTCCTAATTCCTGCTTGAATCACACGAGCTTCGCGGTAGAATGCAATGACGTCCTCCTTGTATAGGTGTTTGGGACTGATATCCAGAAATGGGTAGATCCCATTAAGCTTCATCGAACGAATGAGGTCAAGGACGTCGTAGTTTTCCAAATTTGATTCCAAAAGACCTCCAAAATCAACGACCAGAGAAAAGATGATCTGGTCTTTGACATCCTTCATGTTAACGCCTTCAAAATAAGATTCCATTTCTGCAAATAAGAGATTTTCTTAGTGTATTTGGAGTTCAAAGGATTTTTGCTCTGTAAATTAGGGTTTGAAAGACTGGTAAGGGTAAAGGTAAAGTGAAGGGTTTTTCCGTCCTTCAAAAGAGATGAAACGACGTTGGGATTAAATTATTATTTATTTTAAAACGGTGGTCCGCCTTTTGAGATTCCCTTTTAAATTTCAAATTCTAATCGGTGGTTCAGGTTTTAAGTTTGAAATTGGACGGTTAGATTTTAATTTGTCACAGTGGAGGTCGATTTAACCTGTGATTGCCACGTGTATTATTATACCACTTGTAGACCAAAATTAATATGATATTATTATATATATAGCAGATAATAACAAAATATTCAAAAGTCGGTTAAGTTTAGAAAACTTAGCTGGTTGACTGTTGACTGCTCTGCATCAGGTGAGTTGACTCCTTGGACTTGTAGCCTGAGATTTGATCAGCTATGTTTCTTTGTCCGTCCTTCGTCTTCTTATGCATCGGCTAAGTCGATTCCTATAATCAATTGGTCTGTCCTTCCTCGATGCCTTGACTTGCTTTTTCTTCTGTACTAGATTCCCAATCTGGGCACAACAACTACCTGCAGCTAGGTATTCTAACTCTGTGGTGGAGATAGAGTTAGAAACCTGCTTCTTGCTAAACCAGGACATCAGTCTGGTTCCTAGGAATTGGCACGTTCCACTAGTGCTTTTCCTATTAATTTTGCATCCTGCAAAATCTGCATCTGAATATCCTAACAGCTCGAAATTATCGTCCTTAGGGTACCATAGTCCAACATTGACTGTAGACTTAAGGTATTTAATTATTCTCTTGGTTGCATCTTGGTGCGACTGCTTTGGCTTGGATTGAAATCGCGCGCATACTCCTACGGCATAAGATATGTCTGGTCTGCTTGCAGTGAGGTGTAGTAGTGATCCAATAAGTCCTCTGTAGTAGGTTGAATCCACTGATATGTCTGCCTCGTCTGCATCTAGATGAGTACTTTTGCTCATAGGAATTCTTGCTGGTATGGCTGATTCCATTCCAAATATCTTGATTAAATCTCTGGTATACTTGGCTTGATTGATGAAAATTCCATTTTCCATCTGCTTAACTTGTAATCCGAGAAAGAAGTTAAGCTTTCCCATCATACTCATCTCAAACTCTCCTTGCATGAGGTTTGAGAATTTCTCACAGCTCTGGGTTGGTTGAGCCAAATATAATGTTATCCACATATATCCGAACTATCAATATGTGGCCTTCGTGCTCCACTCTGAATAAGGTCTTGTCCACCTTCCTTTTGCACAAACCATTCTTCTCAAGAAACACAGATAGTGTTTCATACCATGCTCTTGGTGCTTGCTTAAGTCCATAGAGAGCCTTCAACATCTTGTAGACTTTATCTCCTTTGACAAAACCTGGGGGTTGCTCTACATAGACTTCTTATTCTAGGATGCCATTTAGAAATGCACTCTTTACATCCATCTGGTAGACTTCAAAATCTTTGAATGCAGCATATGCGAGGAATAGTCTGATGGCCTCTAATCTTGCAACAGGTGCATAGGTTTCATCAAAATCTATTCCTTCACACTGTGCATATCCTTTAGCAACAAGTCTAGCTTTATTTCTAACAACAGCTCCATCTTCGTTGCTCTTGTTTTTGTACACCCATTTGGTACCAATAACCTTCTTATGATCTGGTCTGTCTGTTTGTTCCCAAACATTGTTCCTTTCCATCTGTTCCAGTTCCTCTTGCATGGCATTGATCCATGAATAATCTTCCAAAGCTTGTTCTGTTGTCTTCGGTTCTATGTGAGACATGAAGCAAGAGAACATCGCTATTCCTGTGGGTAGAGTAGACTGTCTTGTCTTAACTCCATCAGTCAGCTTCCTGATGATTTGCTGGATTGGATGGTCTTTGAGCCACTTGGGGATATCATCTTCTTCTGGATCTGTTCCCCCTGTAGATATGCTCTAGTGAATTTCCCTTCTGTCTGCATTAGCTTGGAACTGGTCTCCTTGGTCTGCAACTGGATCAGCTACCGTTTTGTCATCTGCATGTTGGATCTGATCTGCAGATGAGTCTTTATCAGCTACAGCTGGGTCTTCATCAGCGGCAACTGGATCAGATAGGTTTGGTGTTCCTGTCTGATTTGCAGTTGGGTCTTCAGCAGCTACAGTTGCGTCTTCAGGCTAGTCTGCAGGTGAGTCTACCATCCCAGTGTCATGTACAATGACTTCTTCGAGGGTTGCTGATTTGAGCTTATTCTCAATTAGCTCAACTTGCTTTCTGTACTCAAAAGTAGATTCGTCAAATACAACATGGGATGTTTCTTCCACAACTAAGGTTCTATTGTTAAATACTCTATATGCCTTGCTTCTTTGTGAGTATCCCATAAAGAGACCATCATCAGTTTTAGCATCGAAGGCATTTAGTTGTGTTTTACCGTTGTTGTGGATGAAACACTTACAACCAAAAATATGAAAGTAAGCAACAGTAGGAGTTCTGTTATTCCAAATCTCATAAGGAGTTTTGCCATGTCTCCCTACTAACATACTCCTGTTCTGAGTGTGCCAAGATGTGTTGGACTTGACCCGAACCTCTTGGCGAGTCCGCTTCGCAATCATGGACTGTTTGCTTTCTTCAGGGTTCGTTCCTTCTTTCAACACCATTCTGTGGGGTCCTGGCCGCAGAGAGCTCATCTTTGGATTCCATTACGATCGTTTATGTCGGTGATCGCCTTGTTGAAAAATTCTCCTTCTCTGTCTGATCTGATCTTGATAATGCAGAGGGATTTCTCATTCTGAATCCTTCTCAGCAGCTCAGGTAGCTTGGTCAAGGTTTCGCTTTTCTTGTACAGGAAGATGATCCAAGTGTACCTTGAATAGTCATCCACTACTACAAGTGCATGCTTTCTGCCGCTTAGAGTCCTTTGCTTAATAGGACCAAATAGATCCATGTGGAGTAGATCTAAGATCCTTGTTGTGAGAGTTGTAGGCTGGACTGGCTTGAATGATGCTCTCGTCTGCTTTTCTTTTTGACAGGCATCACAAAGAGCTTCCTTCTTGAATGCTTCATCTGGAAGTCCTCTGACCAGCTTCTGAGAACTAATCTTGTTGATGGATTTGAAGTTCAGGTGACATAATCTTTTGTGCCACAGCCATCCGTTCTCATCTATTGTCTTAGATAGGAAACAGGTGTTGGGAGTTCATGTGTTCCAATATATCATATAGACATCTCTCCTTCTGAATCCTTGTAGCTTGACTTCTACAGAGAGGATATCTATCACCATACATTTCCAAATGGTGAAGACTACTAGATTCTTCTCATTGCAAAACTGGCTTATGCTCAGGAGATTATACTTGAGCCCTTTGACATAATGAACTTTGGATATGACAATATTTCCTCGGTGCAGCTCTCCAAAGCCCTTCGTTTGTCCTCTAGAGCTATCTCCAAAGGATACATCTGGACCTCTTTCTTTGGTGTATTTGGTCAGCATCTTCTTGTTCCCGGTCATGTGCCTCGAGCATCCAGAATCTACAAACCATTCTTCACCTCCAAAGTTTGAATTTGTAGAGATGTGGTAGTAGTCCTTCCACCTTTTCTGCAATCATACAAGCAGAGATTTAGGTACCCAAATCTGTGTGGGTCCTTTCGGGTTAGATGGTTTCCTGGAGAATTGATTTCTCCTTGGATTATTAAAATTATTATTATTACCCTTGTAAGGTGTGTAAGGTCTAGGTCTGTATCTTCTGTTGGGATTGAATACTGGATATTCCTCAAAATACTGGTAGTGTGGGCCATTTCTAAATCTTGGCTGAGACCATTTATTAAATCTTTGGGGTCTCCACACTTGTTCATTTTGGAAATTAGGATAACCTTGAGGTTTCCATCTGCCCCTCCCATTTTGAAATCTATTTTTTGGGAGTTGTTGATAATAGTGGGCATGTTGTCTGGGCTGCTGCTTCTGCCTTGGCCAATGCCTAGTCACTTATCTAGGTGGCTGCCTTGTGAACCCTGGCTGCAGCCTAGACTTGTGACTTGGTTGTTGCCTGTTTTTAAATATCGGTTTGTATATAGGCTCAGCAGTCGATACTATTGTTTCTCCCTTGATGAAAGTGGTTTTAGAACTAGAGGGAGTGTGAGGATCATATCCAAGGCCTGATCTAGAATATAATGGCCTCTTATTAGTACATAATTCGTCTAGAGTTAAAGACGCTTTCAGGGAGGTTATTTCCTGCGCCTGAGTCTTATTTACCTGAGTCAGTTTAGTAAATTCGGCCTTCACATGAGCAAGTACAGCTGATTTTTCTCTAATTAAAACAGTTAGTCGATTTATCTCAGCTGTGGTGACATCAGCCTGGTTTTTCAAATTAGTCATGACTGGTTTTCAAAATTAGTTTTAGTATTCATTTCTAAGTGAGTTTTTCAAAATCATTTTTAATTGCCTATTCTCATCTTGCAGTGAGTCTTCTCAGTAATCTGAGATAGGTGTGCAGATTTTAGTGTTTCAAAATCTTTAAATAGCTGATTTACAGATTCGTGCAGATCCATATCTTGTGACATGGCTGAACTATTATTTGAACCAGAGGGCTTTGATGTTACCTCTTCATCAGCTAGGTTGGCCATCAGGCATTTATACTCTTCATCATCATCAGAGAAGAATCCGCTGCTTGATTCTACACGCTCCTGATCTTCTCCTATGAGAGCCTTCCTTCTGTCTTCTTTTCTGCGCACCTTCTTCTTGCTCTCGTCCTTCTTAAGATCAGGACAGTCGATTTGGATGTGTCCTATCTTGTGACAATTGTAGCACTCCACCTTCCAGCTTCCAGGTTTCTGGTTCCTTCTGGGATTCTCCTTATATTTTTTCTTGTATTTGGAGTAGTTTTTCCGAAAGTTGCTGAATCCTTGCATTATGAACGCCATCTTTTCCTCAAAATCTAATGGATTTGGAGGCTTTATATCAGATAAGCTCTTGGCAGGGGACTCGGCTGTAAAGGCTATCCCCTTCTCTGCAGGCTCGGTTGAGGATGAACTTGGGAGCTCGAACTCATAAGCCTTCAGATCGGAGAACAGCTCTTGGATCTTTATTTTATTAAGATCCTTGGATTCTCTCATGGCCACTGCCTTCATACTCCATTCAGGATTGAGAGATCTTAGTACCTTCAGCACCATTTCCCTATTGCCATAAGATTTGCCGAGGGAATTGATCTCGTTGATGATTTTAGTGAACCTTGTGTCCACTTGATCTATAGATTTGCCATTCTTCATTTTGAGGTTGTCAAACTTTTGAGTAGCGATTGACAACTTATTCTCTTTGATTAGCTCTGTTCCCTAACACAATAAGGCTAATGTGTCCCAGATTTCCTTGGAATTCTTGCAATTCTTGATCTTGACCATGGTGAATTTGTCAAGAGTTTGATATAGCACGTCTCTGGCCCGGTTGTCAAGGTTGGCCAGCTTTCTTTCTTCGGGAGTCAGCTCTGTCCTCTTCTTTGGGATATTCTCTGGCTTCCCTGCTGCAATCTGCTCTGGAGTGTTGTCCTTCTCGAAGGTGAATGGCCCGTCCTCTATGATGCACCACATGTCATCGTGGATTGAAGATAAGTGTGCCTGCATCCTTATCTTCCAAAGATCATACTCATCAACTGAAAACACAGGTAGTCTAGAATGCATGTGTTCCATTATAAAATGAGAGTAAAGATATATCTCTGATATAGATCTGGTTCGTGAAATAAATGAACCAACCTCTCCGATACCACTTGTAGGTCACAAGTCGTCCAGGAATAAGTCTAGAGGGGGGTGAATAGACTTATTGAAACTCTTAAACTCTTTTTTCACAAAGAGTAAGTTTCTTCAGCTGATAGATATACAAATGACTTAGAGTCGTTTGTTCTCAATATGTGCGGAAGTCAGCTAATGACGAATACAAAATAACTAATGAAACACTTAATAATGAATGCAGCAGTTAAAGTATGATGCTATAAAACAGTAAAGTGCACAGGCAATTATAGTGGTCTCAGAGGTGGGGTAATCCTCTACTAATCCACTTTTCTCCAAACCAGTTGGAGATGAATTCACTATAATTTTCAACCAGTGATAAATATTACAGTGATTCAACCAAATTACAACAGCTTCCAACTAGTGGAAATCCTTGCCGTTGTAACACACTTGACTGCCTTGCACCTCTTGATCTGCGATCCTTGGATGCCTTCTGATCTCGAACTTCAACCAGTGAAGTACCCCGAACTCAGGATTAAAGACACGAGTTTTTGTCTTCTCCAACTAAGAGCTTCTTCAAGTATGAACTTTTGAGAACCGCTCTTTTCACGATGCTATATTTCGCTTTTAGATTGCTTTGAATGCTTTGATTGCTTGAGAGTATGTTCGCACCGGTAGTTGCTCAACTTCAAATCTTCGGATATATATAGGTGTTGATCCTTGAGCATTTCTTCATAGCCGTTGCAAATCTGTAACAAATCAGTCCGTTGGAGAGAGACTTCTTTGTTTATTCTTTTCTGAATGTTGCAAGGCTGGATTCCCATATTTTAATCCATCGATCGACCGTTGTGAAGACTTTGCATGTGAGGCGCCGAATATTTTAAATATAGTAAGATTAAAGTCTTCAAGGTAGGCCTGGATGAATTATTTAATTCATATCCTTTGCGGGAATCTCTCCAATTTGTCTCTTCACGTTGCATGTGACTTTTCGTAATTTTTGACTTTTCAACGCATGCTGACGTGGACTTGGAGTAATTGGCTGATCCTAAGTAGGCTGATGTACCGTCATCTTCTCTGCAGTCTGGACTTCTCTGATGGTGACTGTTCGGGACTCGCCTGATCAGATGACTTGTCTGAGCTCACTTGACTGCAGTCTGGTCAAATATCTCTGATGATTCTTGTTGACCAGAACTTCTCTGACTTAACTCGGCTGTACCTCTCTGGTGAACTCAGCTGTACATTTGTACTTAGCCTATTTTTATCCTAACTTATTTTGGCCTATAGAAGATACTCATTTGGTTCTTCTTTACATTTTGTCAAGTTTTAAACTTAACATAATTTGGCCTATGGAAGATACTCATTTGGTTCTTCCTTACATTTTTTCCAAGTAATAAACATTTAAATTATATTAATGACATCATCAAAATCTAACAAGTATTCCTAACACTCATCTATGGTACCGATGACATTCATGTCATCTACATAGATGGCTACAATCACGAATCCTGTATCTGTTCTTTTCACAAAAATGCATGGGCAGATATCACTGTTCTCGTATCATTTCCCTAACAAGTATTCACGTAGGCGGTTGAACCACATCCTTCCGGATTGTTTCAACCCATATAGTGAACGACGCAGTTTCACGGCGTAAGCGCTCCGTGGCGTAGAGATACTTGATTTAGGCAACGAAATCCCTTCAGGGACTTTCATATAAATATCCATATCTAGATCCCCATAAATATATGTTGTAACCACATCCATAAGCTGCATATTCAGTTTTTCGGACACTACCAAACTGACTAAGTAGTGGAAAGTGATGATGATTTTTCAATCTTTTCGACCCGTAGGAGCAAGTCAGAAAGATTGAGAAATAGGGATGGAATCATACACCGAGAGGTCTCGACAGAGCCTGTGAGGGGAGAATATGTCTTCTCGTAATCAATGCCAGGGCGCTGCGAGAAGCTTTGGGCAACTAGTCTCGCTTTGTAATGCATGACCTCATTCTTATCATTGCGTTTACGAACAAAGACCCACTTATGTCCAACTAGTTTAACGCCCACGGTTACTGGCTTGATACAGCCAAATACCTCACGTTTAGCCATTGAGTCTAGTTCAGCTTGCATTGCATCTTTCCATTTCGGCCAATCAGCTCGTCGTTGACATTCAGCAACCGAGCGCAGCTCAGCATCGTCGTCTTCAATAATTTCTTGCGCAACGGAGTAGGTAAAAGCATCATCAACTAGCATGTACATTGCTTCGAGATTTCTTTATTCTCTGACATTAACAAAGTTTCCGACGCGTCTGTCAATTGTTCCATTGTTGATTCGAGGACATATCCATAGTCAGAGATAATCTCGTGTGATGGAGTCACTGTGTCGATAATGAGAGGATTTTGTGCCTCCGTTCCTCTTCTCTTTCAAGGTTCGGTATCCTTTCTACCCACTGGACTCCCCCTCGTTCGAGAAGGGATAAGAGCAGCCGAAGCAGCCGTCCCACCACTAAGGTCGATGCTGGGGGCATCATTCCTTTGGGAGGCTGAACCTTGACCTATAATTGGGACTCCTAACCTTGCAGGAACATTCGCAGCGGAAATGGTAGATCTTGTCACTTTCGCAGTATCAGTAAAGCTGTCGGGCATCGAATCCGCAAATTTCTGAAGACTGAGAATACGTTGCACTTCCAGCTCGGATTGAGCCGCGCGGGGATCTTGATGAGGCAAGGAGGGAGCACACCAGACAATTTCCTGGCGTTCAACTGGTATCGTTCGATTCCTATCTCCCCCTAACGACGGGAAGTTTGTCTCATCAAAGTGACAGTCTGTAAATCTTACAGTAAATAGATCTCTTGTCAAAGGTACCAAATAGTGGATAATTTTAGGCGATTCATAGCCAACGTATATACCTAATCCTCTTTGCGGAACCATTTTAATACGCTGTGGAGTCGTAATTGGCACATAAACTGCACAACAAAAAATGCGTAAGTGTGAAATATCAGGCTAATATCCAGTTACCAACTGGTACGCACTAAACGGTTGATTGGCAGTGGGTCGAAAGCGAATAAGTATAGCCGCATGCAAAATTGCATAACCCCAGGCAGAAATCAGCAAATTGGTGCACAATACCAATGCTCGGGCGATAAGCTGTAACCGCTTAATCATAGCCTCAGCAAGGCCATTCTGCGAATGAATATGGGGGACAGGATATTCAACTTCAATCCCAATTGACATGCAATAGTCGTCAAAGTACTTTGACATAAACTCACCAGCATTGTCGAATCTTAATGACGAGATTGAAAAGTTGGGGTGGTTAGCCCGTAACTTGATGATTTGTGCTAGTAGTTTAGCAAATGCAGCATTTCTTGTGGATAGCAGAGCGACGTGTGACCATCACATTGATGCTTCAACCAGAGCCACAAAGTATTTGAATGGTCCACACTCTGGTTGAATAGGTCCACAAATGTCCCCTTGAATTCTTTGTAAGAAGCGAATATTTTGTGTTGAGTCTTTAGCAAAGGACGGAGAAGGTATCAACTTTGCTAGTGAATAGGCTTTATAAAACGATTTATGGGAATTGGAAATTGCCACAGAAGCCTTGGGATTTACGAAAGATGCACCGTCAACCTTATCAGGGCGTGCGATCTTTAATCTGGGTGATACGGTATCAGACTCACTCACATCAATGCCGATATCGAGTGGTGCTTCCAATCATTTTCTGGACTTGAAAAATGGATGACCGTGTGAGTTTTTCAAAATGTGAATCATCATATCGCGTCCAGGGTGACCGAGTCGGTCATGCCATAGTTGGTATGCTTCGGAATCATAAAGTTCGTGACTCACAACGTAGAATTCAATAACCCTTATTGTAGTCTGGTATAAACAACTACTTAGACTCATAAGTTTCTCGAGAACGCGGCATCTTCCGCATTCTTCCAAAGTAACACACAAAAATTCTATCCCATTCTCACAGTGTGTATCAAGGTGATAACCGTTGGCACGGATGTCCCTAAAACTTAGCAAGGTTCGGTTTGCTCTTGGGGCATAAAGAGCATTTGTGACATTAATATACATACCATTAGGTAGCAAGAAATGCGCAGGTCCCCTCCCTTGAATTACTTGGGAGGAACCAATCATTATTGTCACTGAGGATATATATATGGCACAATATCCTTAAATAATTGCCTATTCCGAAGAATAGTGTGGGTTGTTCCACTATTAGCAAGGCACTCAATTTCGCCACGAGACATCTACAATAAGATATGAAACTCGATTAGTCTTGTGATGAAATACATAGCGAAAACTCATTAACTTCGAGTTTGGGGAAATTCGACCAAGTTGGTTAGGATCAAAGTTAGCACAATCGCTGAAAATAATTTCCGCGTAGCTTGACCTTTGTTTACTAAAACAACAATAAGTTATTCATTAAGAAGTCTATGGACGAACTGTCAGTTTTTATGGAAACTAGACTTCCGTATCTCTCTGTCCATAGGTCGTGCACTTTCTGGATCATTAAACTCAGATCTCAGTGCTCGTTTCAAGTTGCTATTTTGGTATTTCCCTATTGTTGAGTGACAGAGCAAGGTTGAAACCTTTTTCAAAGGCATTATTGTTGATACAATACTATGGCAATATGGCCATAGGAGCGTTTAAACACTTCAAAATGCATCGGGGTGTTCGATTTATATCTCTACTAATGATCCTTTCGGTAACTCCAACTTGGTAGACTTGCAGAGAAAGTAGGAATGTCGGTACAGCTAAGACTATTTAAAAACCACTGATTCTGTTTGAACTTTCAAAGCATAAACAAATACCAAGGAGGATGCGCCTATTCTTGATCAAAAGTTTTGATGAAATCCACCAATGTATCAAATTAACCAAGCAATTTTTTACTGAGCAATTGTTTTGTGATAAACCAAACATGTTTTTGAAGGGAAAAATAAAATTCGTTTTTGCACAATCACAGCAATTGAAAGAATTTTATTCATCATGGCCAACTTTATTACATTTATAGAAAATCCCAAAATAGTTCTCGAAAGAAAACTAGAAACAAGACAAAACATAACCAAAGCATAAAAACTAGTCAAACTACAATGATCTAGTCAAAGTCAGCAACATCCAAATGTTGGTCTTTGTATGCAATGGTGAGAGGAGGGATCTCAATATGGTTCACCTCCGTATTCTCATTATCTTCCCCCATGTAATTTGACTCTTGAGTCAAGTAATGTTTATAGTGATTGAAGTAGGCTTGGATGTTCTTTGGTGCCTTACAATTGCGGTAAGTATGCTTCTTTGAGCCGCAAGTATAGCAATTCCGGCCATCCTTTGGAGTGGTTCCAATCCCGGCGGCAGGAGTCGGTACACGTGGTTGGGCTCCACTAGGACCCCTGGCCGAGCCGCTTTGCCTCTTCCACACATTATAACGACAAACTCGTCTTTTCCCTCGCTTGCTCGAGTCATGCACCCGTGGTGTTTGCAAGAACTGAGTAGGGTTGTCTTTTCTATTTTGTCGTGGTGCCTTCCTATGGGTAGCCTGATTCACTTCCGGAATCAGCTTTGTACCATCTGGGCGCGCATTGCTGTTGAGAATAATCTCATGGTGCCTTTCTTTTTTCGCGAGGTGGGAGATAAGGTCACTAAAATTTTTAATTTTCCCTTCCTCATAGGAAACGCGCAGCTGATGAGCAATCACACTTGATCCCACGGGAAACGTGTTAAAAGTCTTCTCGATCAAGTCTTGATCAGACTTCTTGACACCACAAAAACCAAGATCGGCGCGAAGGTCGAGGATAGCTTGGTTATAAGCCTCCATATTCACATAATCCAAAAACCAGATTTGCTCCCACTGAAGTTGCAATTCGGGGAAGCGCTGATCATGCACATTATTTAATCGTTGTTCGAGTGTATCCCATAATTCTTTGGGGGTTTGCAAATTCATGTAACACTTTTTCAACAACGGATGTATATGTCTATGCAAGTACATCAGTGCATTATCCTTGGTTTCCTCGCTCGGTTCTTGAGCGGTAGGCTCATTAGAGGGAAAGATGGTGGTGGTAAATCTCTTACCGACGAACGCCAAGCGAACGTCTGAGACCCACCTATGGTACTTCTTACCAGCATGGTCAAGGATGTCGAAATCCGGATGAACATTGGAGTTTTGTGTCATCTACAAGATATAAACAAGAAGAAGTTAGTCGTGTTGGATTTTCGGTGACAATGTAAACGGTCACAATCGATGCTTTTGAAAGCGTGTAACATAACCGTTACTCGACGTACTTCCCTTAATTGTTGTTTAGTAAAGTCGACAAAAATGGCGATACGTGGTGTATGCAACAACCACAAGTATCAAATTTCAACAATTTCTTGACTCCCCGAGGACCGTCACACAGTTTTCTTCGACACGCAGAGATACCGACTTCTCTCGCTGTCTCATCCACTGTAAAGTAGCGTGGGAGATAAAGAACCCAATAACCCATGTCCCCAAAAACAATTCCCAAAACAGAGAATCGAATAGGGATAGGTTCAGATATTTACCTCGATTATAAAATTAGGCACGTGATATGGATGAATTTGTGGTGTGCTTCGATCTACCGATTGGTACTCGATGCGATGACGTGAAATCGGGGGTGCAATTTTAGCAGTTTCAGAAAATAAATTAAGTCGATGTTCGTGTCTTTGGTCTGAGATTCTGAACTGGGTCGGACTGGCTGGGCGGATCGGGTCGTGGCTTTCGGCAGCAGACGACTGGGCTGGATCTTGTCGGATTGCGGCTGAGATGGATCGGCAGGCACCGGACGACTGGGCTGGAGCTGGTCGGATCGCGACTGAGCTGGATCGACAGGCACTGGATGATTGGGCTGGAGCTGGTCGGATCGCGGCTGGGCTGGATCGGAAGGCACCGGACGACTGGGCTGGAGCTGGTCGAATCACGGCTAGGCTGGATCGGCAGGTACCGGACGGAATCTGGTCGGCACACGCGAGTTGCAGTCATGGCTAGACTAGATCGGTAGGTACCGGATAGGATCGACAGGCACCGGCGAGTTGCGGTCGTGGCTGGACTAGATCGACAGGTACCGGACGGAATCTGGTCGGCACAGGCGAGTTGCGGTCGTCGCTGGACTAGATTGGTAGGTACCGGACGGGATCGACAGGTACCGAATGGAATCGGTGGGTACCGGACAGAATCGGAGGGTACCGGACAGGGTCTGTTCGGTACCGGACGGGATCTGGTCGTGGCTGGACTGGGTCGATTGTGTTCCAACAGGAATCGGCTGTGATCGGCGGTGATCGGATGTGGTCGATCTGGGTCGATCGGTGTTCTGACGGGGATTGGCTGTGATCGGCGGCGGTCCGGTGGTGGTCGGCTAGGCTAGGGTTTAAGAGCCGTTTTTTTTCGAGCTACGTGATGATAACGTGTTTCAGGAGAAAGTAAAAGACTGTAAATATGAGTCAATCAATTGTATTCATAACACTGATAGAGAGACCTTTATATAGGCATTACAATGAGAGTCCTTCTATACATAGGATTCCTATATAAGGTAAGACATCTAATAGAATCCTACTACCTCTAGAAGGATCTAGAACCTTCCTTCTTTGTACCCCTACAACCAGTATTAGGTAAGACACCAATAAGGGAAGGATATCCCGGAACAATAACTTAATACTATCATATTCCCTATACTAATAGAAACTCTTACATAAGGAAACGGAAACAAAAATCCGCCTACAAATAGACACCCCATACATCACAAAAATGCTTGCAAACAGAAACCAACAATAAAATAAATTCGAGGTCATCGTGTTGGAACCCTACTCAGCAACTCCCGAAGACACACCTCTTCCATTGGAAAACAAGAAGTGAAAGATGTTGAGCAATAAATAACCTGCACAACGAGACCAAAATAATATTTATTATGTAAATCAGTGTCTATTATGTAAATATAAATAAGACAAATGTCCCATGTATGTAAATTTAAACATTATTTTCCAGCACACTTCTCACCAGACATTCATTCATCATGGAGATAAACACACAATAATAACGTTCGACGTGCGGTGCACGTCGCTGCCTTCCTAGTAATAATACAAATTCATATCTCTATTTGCTTTTTTATCTTTAAATCATACAACTAATAATACAATATCAGCTCTCTCCCTCTTCTTTTTATCTATAAACAATACAACTACATACCATTTAAAAATATGATATCATCTATATTTTCGGACATGATCTGTCGGAAATAAAGAGGAAAATGGGCAATTTTGAGCAGCCCACTTGAGAGGCAATTCTGAGTGGGCCCGACTATGAGTTAAAGCGGGACTTAGTTAGAATACGGAGTACTCCATAAGAAGTTTCCAAAATATATAAGAACATCCAAAATGATTGAGGTATGAATGAGATATAATGTTCGAAAGTAAGCTCTTTGGAAATGAGTTTGGGATTCCATCCCACATTGGAAAATTATGAGAAAATTTGTGAGTATATAAGGTGATGTGAACAAACTCTTGTTCACAAGTGGTGACTAGGCGCCCCTCACGCGCACACACACACACGCGCGCCTCCGCCGCCGGCCGGCCCGGTTCGGTCCGGGTCGAAGGGCGTGGGCGAAATGTCTCGGCGTCTCGAAGTTATCTTTCTACTGCAATTTTATTTGCAAAATTTCATTTTACTAAAACCGCCTCATTCATAAAATCCGAATTTTTCGGATCTGGATAAATATCAAATTAATTGAAAATTATCGATTTAATATATTAGGATAACTATCAAATTAATTCGTAATTATCAGATTAATATATTAATAGATTATGATAAGTATCAAAGATACCAATCTTAATCGGTTTAGAGTTCCTCCAGCACATGTCTTCCTCTCATCTTCACCTATAAATACACAGCTTGAGGGGTCCGATTTTCTTACCTCTTCCAAACGATTTTCAGAGCAATTTCGGTCCAGTTTCTCTTCTTCGCTTTTCTTCTCCTCTTTGCCGGTGACAGTATACAAATTTTATTCTAGTTCTTCTGAGGGTGCAGGCATGATCGATTCAGTGCATCGAGGTGTTGTTTTATCCTGGGAGGAAGACGTTACACACCGTGGTGAGGGCGGATCTGCTTTAAGGAGACAGATCTTCTGGACTCAACATCGACTTCATTCATTTTTCGGCTCAGCAAATATTTGTTTTGCTAACACTTTTTTACAGGGTTTTAAGAAAATAAATTTCCGATTCTACTGTTTTTCAATTATTTGTTTTATTTTTGCCAACATGATCTAACATATACAGTAAAAAGTAAATATTCGGAATTCTACAAATAATATATATTCTTACTATTCACACCACTCTCATACTCAAGATTTTGAGTACCAAAATTTTAAATTATAGCAAACTCTAGGACAAACATACACCATTCGCCTATGGGATACGAACCATTTATCCCGCGGTATCCCACTTTTGGTATACTGGAAATTAAGGCCCCAAGAAATGTACGAGCTAGGATTTTTTTTTTTTTTTTGAGTCACAAGCATCCAACTCAATTTAAGCTGGCAACTGGGAACCATTCAACTCAATTTAAGCTGGCAACTGGGAACCATCCAAATCCCGAACTACCTGCCTTGCTAACTCATTCGCCACAAAATTCGTTAATGTAAGAATATGTTGAAAACAAATACTGGTAAAAGAACTACTGAGTCTCTTTATTTCCTCTACGAAATGGCCTCCAGCATAAAGGCAAAACTCTGCAGAATTGATTGCTTTGATAACTGAAAAGCAATCACTTTCAAAAATCACATCCGTCCAACCAAGAGATAAAGCCAAGCGCACACCTTCTAAAATTTCTAGAGTCTCCGCAGTTTCGGGGCAAGCCATATGATGTACTAGACGCTGTCTCCAAGCAAGAACCACACCGTACGAATTGCGTGCCACAATGCTTAATCTGTTAGAAATACCTGTTAGATTTTGATGATGTCATCTCTGTACTTATGATTGATTCAAATGTATACTCTAAATACTTGGCATTGTAAAGAAGAACCAAATGAGTATCTTCTATAAGCCATTGATGTAAGCTAAGATTGATCTGAAGTTAATCAGTTAAAAATCGGCTAAATATAGAACTTTCTAGATATCAGATGAGTTAGTTACCAGCCGAGTTTTGTCAAACAGAAATTATCAGAGAAGTTTTGACCGCAGACAGCGGAATATCGGACGAGGTCTGGTCAACACAAGTGACAGCTGAAGTTTGACCATCAGATCTGAGAACATTCATCAGATCATAGAATATTCATCTGATCAGAGAACATTCATCAGATCATAGAACATTCATCATACCAGAGAGTACCATCAAATCAGAGAGGAGTTAATCACCAGATTAGAGGACTTCACCTCATCATATCAGAGAAC
Source organism: Orobanche coerulescens (assembly GCA_033398695.1). NCBI lineage: Eukaryota > Viridiplantae > Streptophyta > Magnoliopsida > Lamiales > Orobanchaceae > Orobanche > Orobanche coerulescens. Next base: position 108,984,036 of record CM065816.1, on the reverse strand, counting down.
TTCTACAAAGTTATATCAGAGAAGTTTTACATCAGAGGGGGTTGATCGCACATCTGGCTGGTCTGACCAAGTTATATCAGAGAAGTTTTTCAGACAAGATATTAGCCAAGTTTAAGAAACTCAGTCCACATCAGCAATCGTTGAAGTCAACAATAACAGAAATCCACATGCAGACGTAAGGAGACAAACCGAAAAGATTCCTGGAAAGTTAGGAATAAAATATTCCATGAGATCCGCGTACTGAAGACTTATGAATATACAAATCAAGAAAATCGGAGCGACCAAAAGAACCCTTTCAAATGGTCGAAAATGAAAAGGGAATCAAGCCGTGCAACGGAATGATAAGAGAAACAAAGAAGTCCACTCTCCAACGGACGAATTTCTTACAGAAGATGCAATGGCTATGAAGGAAGCTCAAAGAATCGTACTATAAATATCTGAAGATCAGAATTGAGCAAAGTACGATGCGAACTATACTTACAAGCAATCTCAGCAAACAAAGCAATCAAAGCTATCAAGAGATCTATAGCATCGTGAAGAGCTATTTAAAGTTCATATACTAAGAAGCTCTTAAGTTGAAGAAGACAAACACTCTTGTCTTAAAAACTGAGTATGGGGTACTTCTGTGAATGAGGTTTCAGAAGTTTCGCGACTGATAAGGCATCCACGGGTTCTTGATTGGAAGGTGATATACAGTTCGAGAGTTGTTGAGGCATCCACGGGTTTTCGATCAAGATGTGCTAGGCAGTCAAGGGAGTTGCAACGGCCACGGGTTTCTACTGGTTGGAAGCTGTTGTAACTGGTTTAAATTATTGTGACGTTTATCACTGGTTGAAAGTTATAGTGAATTCATCTTTAACTGGTTTGGAGAAAAGTGGACTAGTAGAGGATTACCCCACCTCTGAAACTACTATAAGTGCTCATTTGTTTTACAGCATTCATCATACTTATCTGATGCATTCATATTTACTGTTCCATTTATTAGTCAACTGTCTTCCGCATTGCTTAGTCGTTACAGTTGACATAAGTCATATGCAGTCGATATAAGTCACCTGCAGTGTTACCAGCTGTGCTTCCGCACTACTCATCTGCAGCTAAGGTTTGTTAGCTGCATATTACACAGCTGAAGAAACTCACCTGATTAAGAAAAAGAGTTTAATAAGTCTATTCACCCCCCCTAGACTTATTCCTGACGACTTGTGACCTACAAGTGGTTGGTTCAATTTCACAGAACATGATCCATATACTTGAGTATATTTTAATCTATCATATTATAATGGAACACATGCAACATATGCAACACAGGCACTCTAGATTACCTATATTTTCTGTGGATGAATATAACCTTTGGAAAATAAGAATGCAGGCTCATCGATCATCCATTCATGATGACATGTGGTGTGTAATTGAGGATGGACCATTCATATTTGAGAAGGGCAACCCACCAGAAAAAGTTGCAGTTGGGAAGCCAGACAAGATCCCCAAGAAGAGAACTGAGATGTCTCCTGAAGAAATGAAGCTAGCCAATCTTGACAACCGGGCCAGAGATGTGCTATATCCGACTCTTGACAAGGAAACCATGGTTAAGATTACAAGAATGCCAAAGAAATCTAGGACATATTAGCTGTAATGTGTGAGGGAACTGAGCTGATCAAGGAAAATAAGTTGTCAATTGCCACCCAAAAGATTAACAACTTCAAAGTGAAGAATGGACAAACCATTGACCAAGTGGATAGGAGATTCATAGAGATAATAAATGAAATCAATTCTCTTGAAAAAACATATGGCAATAGGGAGATGCCCCTGAAATTTCTAAGGTCTCTGAACCCCAATTGGAGCATGAAAGTTATAGCCATGAGAGAATCAAAAGATCTTAACAAGATAAAGATCCAGGAGTTGTTCTCTGACCTGAAGGCATATGAGTTTGAGCTGCCCTGCTCATCATCAACTGAACCGATAGAGAAATGTGTAGCATTTGCAGTAGAGTCCCCTGCCAAGAACCTGTCTGAAGTTAAACCTCCAAATCCTCTAGATTTTGAGGAAGAAATGGCATTCATCATGCAAAGATTCAGCAACTTCAAGAAAAACTACTCTAAGTACAATAAAAATTACAAAGACAATCCAAGGAGGAATCAAAAAGCTAGAAACTCGAAGGTGGAATGCTACAATTGCCACAAGACAGGACCCATCCAATTTGACTGCCCTAATCTCAAGAGAAATGAAGATAAGAAAGACATGGGCAAGAAAGAAGACAAGAGAAAAGCGCTCATTGGGGAAGACCAGATTGAAGAAAGAGTAGAATCAAGTGGTGGATTCTTCTCTGATGATGACGATGACTACAACTGCCTGATGGCCAATCAAGTTGATGAAGAGGTAACTTCCAAACCTCAAACTACAGAAGGTTTCAGCTCTGACATGTCTCAAGATATGAATCTTCATGAATCTGTAAATCAGTTACTAAAAGATTTTGAAACTTTAGAATCAGCTCATCTAACTGTTACAGCTGAGAATACACAGCTGAAGAATGAGAAAGTCCAGCTGAAAAATGATTTTGACAAACTCAGCCAAGAGTCGGCAAAATTTAAAAACATTATATCCGAGTTTGAAAAATAATCTGAAAATATTTTGAAAAACTCAGCTGAAAATACTAGAACTGAAATTCATAAGCTGACTGTTTTAAATAGTGAAGAGTCAGCTGCACTTGCTCATATCAAAACTGAGCTATCTAAGTTGGAACAGCTAAATAGTACACAAGCTAAAGAGATAACATCTCTGAAAGCATCTATAACCCTTGATGGTTTGTGTATGAACCAGAGGCCACTTTATTCAAAATCAGGCCTTGGATATGACCCCAACACTCCCTCTATTTCAAAACCACTTTTATCAATGGAGAAACTTATGTCCCGACTATTGAGCCTATAAACAACCCCATATTTCAAAATATGCAGCAGCCCTATCAAAAGTTTAGGCAGCAGCCAATGTTTACAAGGCAGCCACCTAGACAAGATACTAGGCAATGGCCAAGGCAGAAGCAGCAGTCAAAACATTATGCAAATTATTACAAAAGACCCCAAAAACAGATTTCAAAATGGGAGAGGTAAATGGAAACCTCAAGGTTATTCAAACTTCCAAAATGAATAGGTGTGGAGACCCTAAAGATTTTACAAATGGTCTCAGCCAAGATTTAGAAATGGCCCACACCAGAGATTTTATGAGGCATATCCAGTATACCATCCTAACTAGGGATATAGACCTAGACAGCACACACCTTATAGGGGTAATCACCATAATTTTTATAACCCAAGGAGAAACCAATTCTCCATGACACACAAATTTGGGTGCCTAAATCTTTGCTTGTTTGATTGCAGAAAAGGTGGAATAACTACTACCATGTCACCTCAAGTTCAATAGGAGGAGGTGAATAATGGTTTGTAGACTCTGGATGCTCAAGGCACATGACAGGGAATAAGAAGGTGCTCTCAAACTACATCAAAGAAAGAGGTTCAGATGTAACCTTTGGAGATAGCTATAGAGGTCAGACAAAAGGATTTGGAGAGCTGCACAGAGGAAACATAACCATATCTCAAGTACATTATGTCAAAGGGCTCAAATACAACCTGTTGAGCATAAGTCAATTCTGCAATGAAAACAACCTAGTAGTCTTCACTATTTGGAAATGCATGGTGATTGATATCCTATGCGGAGAAGTGAAGATACAAGGATTCATAAGAAGAGATGTTTACATGATAGATTGGAATACAAGCACTCCAAACACTTCTTTCCTATCAAAAAAAATTACTTAGAATGGATGGCTCTGGCACAATAGATTGTCATCTAAACTTCAAAGCCATCAACAAAATCAGCTCTCAAAAGATGGTCAGCGGACTTCCAGAAGAAGTATTCAAGAAAGAATCCCTCTGTGACTCTTGTTAGAAGGGAAAGCAAACCAGGGCATCATTTAAACCAGTTCAGCCTACCACTCTCACCACCATAGTCTTAGATCTACTTCATATTGATCTCTTTGGCACCATCAAGCCAAGGACATTGAGTGGAAGGAAGCATGCCTTAGTAGTAGTAGTAGATGACTACTCGAGATATACATGGGTCGTTTTCCTCTATAAAAAGAGTGAAACACTAACAAAGCTTCCTCAGCTGATGAGAAAGATTCAGAATGAGAAATCCCTCTCCATCATCAAGATCAGATCAGACAGAGGTGGAGAATTTCTCAACAAGGCAATCACTGAATATAGTGATCAAAATAGAATCCAGCATAAAGTATCTGCTGCAAGAACACCACAGCAAAATGGTGTTGCTGAAAGAAGAAACGGAACCTTGAAGGAGGTCGCCAGGTCAATCGTTGCAGAAGTTGACCTGCCAAAGAGGTTCTGGGCTGAAGCTGTCAACACAGCATGCCATACCCAGAACAGGAGTATGATAGTAGGGAGACATGGCAAAACTCCCTATGATGTTTGGAATGGTAGAACACCAATTGTTCCATATTTTCATATATTTGGTTGTAAGTGTTTCATCCACAACAATGGTAAAACCCAACTGAATGCCTTTGATGCTAAAACTGATGATGGTCTCTTTATGGGATACTCACAAATAATCAAGGCATACAGAGTATTTAATAAAAGAATATTAGTTGTGGAAGAAACACCCCATGCTGTGTTTGATGAGTCCACTGTTGAGTACAGGAAATAGGTGGAATCAATTGAGAAAAAGCTCAAATCTGCCACCCTAGAAGAAGTTATCATCCATGACACAGGAATGATGGACTCGCCTGAAGACCCAACTGCAGATCAGCCAGAAGACCCAACTACAGATCAGACAGGATCTCCAACTGTACTTGTTCCAACTACAAGTGATAAAGACACACCTGCAGAGCAGACAGGATCCCCATCTGCAGATGACAAGACCGCAGCTGAACCAGATGCAGTTCAAGAAGGCCAGAACCAAGCTGATACAGAGAGAGAGAGAGAGAGACAAAGTTCATCAAAGCAACTCAACAGGGGGAACAAACCCTGAAGAAGATATCCCCAGATGGCTCATAGATCATCCTATCCAACAAATCATTAGAAACCTAACTGATGGAGTCAAAACCAGGCAATCTACAGAACCAACAGGAATGGCTATGTTCTCATGTTTCATGTCTCATAGGGAACCCAAAACAACTAAACAGGCCCTGGATAGTCATCCAAATGGAGAGGAACAATATCTGGGAACTAATAGACAGACCAGATCACAAGAAAGTCATAGGAGCCAAGTGGGTGTATAAAAACAAATGTGATGAAGATGGAGCTATTATTAGGAATAAAGCCAGACTCGTTGCAAAAGGATATGCTCAATGTGAAGGAATAGATTTTGATGAAATATATGCACCTGTAGCAAGATTAGAAGCTATCGGACTATTCCTTGCATATGCAGCATTCAAGGATTTTGAAGTCTATCAAATGGACATACAAAGTGTATTTCTCAATGGAGTACTAGAAGAAGAAGTCTATGTGGAGCAGCCCCCCGGATTTGTCAAATGAGACAAAGTATATGAGCTTTTCAAAGCTCTATATGGACTCAAGCAAGCACCCAGATCATGATATGAGACATTATCTTTGTTTCTGGAGAAGAATAGATTCAGTAAAGGAAAGGTGGACAAGACACTCTTCAGAGTGGAACATGAAGACCATATATTACCTGTTCAAATATATGTGTATGATATCATATTTGGCTCAACCAACCTAGAGCTATGTGGAAAATTCTCAACTCTCATGCAAAGAGAATTTGAGATGAGTATGATGGGAAAGCTAAATTCTTTCTTGGTTTGCAAGTCAAACAAGTTGACAATGGAATCTTAATCAACCAAGCAAAATATACAAGGGACTTAATCAAAATATTTGCATGGACTGAGCTAAATCACTAAGAGTTCCCATGAGCACATCCCTACACCTTGATGCAGATGAAGGAGGTATTCCAGTGGATCTAACACACTACAGAGGACTAATTGGATCACTTTTATACCTCATTGAAAGCAGACCAGATATTTCAAATGCAGTAAGAGTGTGTGCCAGATTTCAATCCAAGCCAAAGCAGTCTCACCAGGAAGCAGCTAAGAGGATAATCAGATATCTTAAATCCAGAATCAATGTTGGATTATGGTATCTCAAGAATGACAACTTTAAACTCTCAGGATATTCAAATGCAGACTTTGTAGGATGCAAGATTGATAGGAAAAGCACCAGTAGAACATGTCAGTTCCTTGGAACTAGACTCATATCGTGGTTCAGCAAGAAGCAAGTATCTAACTCAATATCCACAACTGAGTCAGAATACTTAGCTGCAGGTAGCTGTTGTGCTCAAATTCTCTGGATCAGACACCAGCTAAGGGACTACAACATCGTAGCAAATGAAGTTCCAATATGATGTGACAACAATAGTGCAATTGCAATAACAAACAATCCAGTTCTGCACTCAAGAACAAAGCACATAGATGTCAAACATCACTTTATCAGAGACCATTTGCTTAAAAAGAGAGTAAAAGTGGAAAGAGTCAGCACAGAATATCAAATTACTGACATATTCACTAAGCCTCTACCTGAAGAAAGATTTCTAGAACTTAGCAGGAATCTTGGATCACTAGATTGGGAAACCAGTGCTTAATTGAAAAGTAGACAAAGTTATCTGACCTGAAGAAAAGTCATCTGACCTGAAGTAGACAAGAGACGAGGAAAGCCACCTGATCAGAGCACACAAGGAAGTCACATGATCAGACCAGATAAGGATCCGAAGGACAGACGAGGAAGTTAGCTGATATAAACCATATGAGACATACCTCGCCTAATGAAGAAGGCGAAGGAAATCTAGTTGATCAGAGCACAGACATAAAAGTCCCCTGATCAGAGCAGAGAAGAAATTAAAATCACAGCTGTATCAGAAGTCAAATGGTCAACCAGCTAAGTTTCCCATTCCCTAGCCGACTTATTATTATTATATTATTTATTTACACGTGGACAAACACATGATCACACTACCTCCACAACATCCAATCAACTTCAACCGTCACTCTTTATTTATCAAAAATCGTACTGCCGCTTGATTATTTAATTATTAAAATGCAAAAGGTCTTTGCAACTGGGTATATAAGACGGCGGAAATCATTTCAGAAAAACCTTATCGTCTTCAAGATCAAGAACCCTAGATTTTTTAAAAGCAGAAAAACCTTAGAATTTTCACTACACTCAATCGAACATCTTATTTTTTGCAAAAATGGACTCAACCACCTACCTCGAAAGTGTGAACCTAAAGTTGGTGAAGAAGCAAGTCATCTTCAGTATTGTTGTCGACTTTGGAGGATTACTGGAAACCGACAACACAGATGAGATGGCATATGTAATCCGAGTGATGAAAAAGAATGCCATCTACCACTTTCTGGACCTTTTCCCCAAGAAGCTCTTCAAGGAAGCTGTCATCTGATTCTTCACGGAAGCACAGGTCACAGAGCACTGTATCACGAGCTCGATTTTCAGAGAAGAAATAAACATCACGTCACAAACCATCGTCGATGCTTTCAAAATAGAGAACCGGGGCATCGTCGTCGAAGCACTGAAGCAGAATCCGGGGAGTCAACTAAGGTCAAACTTACGGCGAGGAAAAATGACCTTAAGAAAGAATACAAGTATGTCCTGGACATCAATAACAAAATCATCATGGGCATGGCAGACAGCTATGATCAACTATCATCTGCCAAATATGTGGTGATGGGAGCATTGATACAGTAGAAGAAGATTAACTGGCCTGACTACATTTACAGGCAGTTAGTCAGGAAAATTAATAAAGTTAGCTGGGATGAGGGTGAGAAGAAATTCAGGCAGAAGCTGGCATATGGAACTCAAATAAGCTGGATCTTGGAGTTCCTTAGAAAGGCCAAGGTAAGGGTAGACCCCTTTCACCTCAGCAAGAGACTTGTTCACTTGGACCATGAAGCCCTAAAGAATATAGGGGATAAGAAACAAAAGGAAGCTGAGAAAATCAAGGAAATGACCTCTGGAACGTCTGAGTACAGAGGACCCTCAGACTCTGAAGCAGAGAAGTCAAATGCAGGTGCCCAACACCCATCTGAAGTTAATGCAGAGGAGATGACATCAGCTCCCCCTGCAGCTGAGATTTTGTCAAAGTCACTTGCACTTCAGATCCCACCTGCAGATGACTCTGAAGCATACAACACTCCTCTGTCCAAGGTGTTTAAGAGGAAATCATCTGAAGTCATCTACATCCACTCCTTACCTGATCAGCCCTCCAAGAGACAGAGAGGTCTGGTAGACTACTCTTCAGAAGAAGAAGAAGAACCACATACTGCCACATCACCTGCACCAATTGCACCTCAACCTGATCAGATGCAGATGCACATACCACCTCCACCTGAGGATCAACCTGCTCACTCCTCAGAGCTAGTGGCAGAGATAATTCCCCTCTTAACACTCCCAAGTGTTACTGAGGAAGAAGAGGCTGAAGAATCCATTGATATACCAGAAGCTGAATATCATCTCAATGTCAGGGAGAACAATCCCCTGAACCTCACCTCAGATCAATTAAAAATGGTAAAACAATAATCTCTTAAATTTTCATTTGTCGATATTTTTGAAGAGTGGAAGGAATTAAAAACACTCACGTTCACTCCATTGAGAGAGTTTGTTGAGAGGAGTACCTGGGAACACCCACAGGATACTGAGCAACTTATCATGTTTTTCTGTCAAGAGACACATGTAAAGTTGTTGCTCCATGATAACTGGTTCATGTCTCACTTCAAACAAAACATGGACAACTTCGTCATTCATGTTATGAGGGGTATATCATAAGGTGAAACCCTTGGAGAGGAAGACAAAGTAGAAAATAAAGAAGACGGAGAAGAAAAAGAAAAGTAAATCACAATTGTTGAAGTTGAAAAAGCTAAAAGTATTGAAAAAATAATAGAAAAAGAAAAGGAAGATGGAGTTGAGGAAAAGGACGAACAGAAAGAAGAAGAAAAAATTGGAAAATAAGAGGTTGAAAAGATTGAAGAGAAATAGGAGAAATAAAAAGATGAGGAGGAAAAATATGAAGAAAAGAAGGAAGAAGAGAGAAGAGATGATGATGAGGATCATGATCGACAGTCACCTGATCATGCTCCTGAAGCTGATGAAGCAGATAATCAGGGGGAATGCCTGAGAAAAGCCCCTCCAAAAACAAAGAGTCATCTGCAGAGAAAAAGTCCTCTGCAGAGAAGAAGAGAAAATCCCCTGCATATGAGGACTTATCAGATGATAAATCAGGAACTCCTGAGAAGACCCCATCTGATCAGGCGCCAGCAGACAGGCAGGTCTCATCCTAGAAATCCATTGCTCATAGTCCAACTACACAAGAGGATTCAAGAGAGAACCTTGTTCGTGCAGAGCCACCTGTGTATCAGCTACCTCCAAATATCACTGAGCTAATTAGAGGCATAGTAAAAGAGGCTATTGCTGAGCTCCTAGAAACTGATGTAAAACCAAAGCTGGTGTCCCTGAATTCGAAAATAAACACTCTGATCAACAGGAATGAACCCTCTCCAACACCTTCAAGTTCAATAATGCCTCTTGGCATGTCTGATTTCATGCACAAGGTGGAGGAGCAGCTAGCATTTATTATTGATGCTGGCAAAAAGGAGGAAGAGAGCAGACAGGGGGCAGCAATGAATAAGGGGGAAGCCATAGGAGAAATGAGGGAAAATCAACAAGACCTCCCTATGATTCAGGCAGGTAGTTCTAGCCTGAAAAGGAAAGAGCCAGCTGCACCTGAAGACCCACCTGCAGTCAAAAGAAAAAGGACAAGACAAGATCCTGGAGTGAGATTCCAATGGGAAGGCAAAGAACTTCAATATGTTGAAGAGTTCATGCTTGCTCAGGCAGAACATGTGTGGGGAAGTGCAAGAAAGTAATTCATAGAGAAGTACTACCTCTAGGATATACTTGAAGGTAAAGATTACTCCACACAGGAAACGTTCATCAACTTCATGGACATGAATTTCCTCAAGCTTTGGAAAATTTTGAAGAAATATGCTGCAAAGGATTTCAATTCATACCCCATGATTCCGAGATTCAGACATGAAGAAGCACCAACACTCATGAATGGAGAACTTGATGAAATTTCTCTTCAGGAAGAGATTAGAGAAGTATGCATTGAAAATAATTTCACATCTCCAGAGCACCAGCAATATGCTTTATTAGTTGTTAAGAGGAATATGGGTTAGCCCCAATTACAAGAAGACCCATTGGAGACAAACCTTTGAAGTCACTCCCTCCACCAAATCAGATCAGAGGAAGAGGAAGAGGCAGAGGAGGAAGATGATTTTTTTCATTTTTGTTTGTTTTGTAATTTACAGTCTATTTGTAAATTTCAGTTTTACTTGTAATTTTTCATTCAGATTGTACTGCACTGTAATGTAATAACTCTAAAAGTTTATAACAGCCACTTAAATGAAAACCACTAGTTGTCTCAAACAGACTGAGTTTGATTTTTGTCTTGCACTTGATATTTGTGCAAACTTGTTTTTACATTAGAAATGTTTAAAGTTTTGTCATCATCAAAATAGGGGGAAATTGTTAGGAATACCTGTTAGATTTTGATGATGTCATCCCTGTACTTATGATTTATCCAAAGGTATACTCTAAATACTTGGTATTGTAAGGAAGAACCAAATGAGTATCTTCTATAGCCATTGATGTAGGCAAAGATTGATCTAATGTTAATAAGGTATAAATCGGCTAAGTACAGAACTGTCTAGATATCAGATAAGTTAGTTATCAGCCGAGTTTTTTCAAACGAAAATTATCAGAGAAGTTTTGACTGCAGACAACTAAATATCAGACGAGGTCTAGTCAACACAAGTGTCAGCTGAAGTTTGACCATCAGATCAGAGAACATTCATCAGATTAGAGAACATTCCTCAGATCAGAGAATACCATCAGATTAGAGATGAGTTAATCACCAGATCAGAGGACTTCACCTCATCATATCAGAGAACTTCTACAAAGTTATATCAGAGAAGTTTTACATTAGAGAGGGTTGACCGCACATCTGGCTGGTCTGACCAAGTTATATCAGAGAAGTTTTTCAGACAAGATATCAGCCAAGTTTAAGAAACTCAGGCCACGTTAGCAAGCATTGAAGTCAACAATAATGGAAATCCACATGCAGACATAAGGAGACAAACCGAAAATATTCCCAGAAAGTTAGGAATAAAATATTCGTTGAGATCCACGTACTGAAGACTTATGAAAAGAAAAGCGGAGAGAACAAAAGAACCTTTTCAAACGGTCGGAATTGAAAAGGGAATAAAAACGTGCAACAGAATGAAAAGATAAACAAAGAAGTCCACTCTCCAACGGACGGATTTGTTATAGAAGATACAACGGCTATGAAAGAAGCTCAAAGATTCGTACTGTAAATATCTGAAGATCATAATTGAGCAAAGTACGATGCGAACTATACTTACAAGCAATCTAAGCAAACACGGCAATCAAAGCTATCAAGATATTTATAGCATCATGAAGAGCTAGTTCTAAATTTTATATACTGAGAAGCTCTTAAGTTGGAGAAGACAAACACTCTTGTCTTAAAAACTGAGTATGGGGTACTTCTGTGAACGAGGTTTCAGGAGTTTCGCGACTGATAAGGCATCCACGGGTTCTTGATTTGGAGGTGATAGACAGCTCGAGAGTTGTTGAGGTATCCACGGGTTTTCGATCAAGAGGTGCTAGTCAGTCAAGGGAGTTGCAACGGCCATGGGTTTCCACTGGTTGGAAGCTGTTGTAACTGGTTTGTATCATTGTAAAGTTTATCACTGGTTGAAAGTTATAGTGAATTTATTTCCAACTGGTTTGGAGAAAAGTGGACAAGTAGAGGATTACCCCACCTCTGAAATCACTATAAGTGCTCATGTGTTTTACTGCATTCATCATATTTATCTGCTGCATTCATATTTACTGTTCCATTTATTAGTCAAGTGTCTTCCGCATTGCTTAGTCTTTACAGTTGACATAAGTCACCTGCAGTGTTACTAGCTGTGCTTCCGCACTACTCATCTGCAGTTAAGGTTTGTTAGCTGCATATTACACAGTTGAAGAAACTCACCTGATTAAGGAAAAGAGTTTAATAAGTATATTCACACCCCCCCCCCAGACTTATTCCTGACGACTTGTGGCCTACATAATCCTGTTGTAGAGTTGTGTGCAAATAGAGATGCATCCACATTCAGTTTTATTGTTATACCGGTAGAGAGCTTCCAGCTAGTAGTGGACTCAGGTGTTCTGGGTGCGGCGAACTGTTGCTTGGCTGCGCAGAACTGCAACACTGTATCTTATCATGCACAAGTTTGTTTCTTGCATAGCACATACTCCAGCAGATCGTAGTAAACAAATCAAATTGATCGAGCTTGAGTGTTTGTTTCACACGAGTCACCTAATCCCAACTATCAGCAAAAGATCCAAAAAGAGCATGGGAGGGTAAATTAGATAATGCCCAAACAATCCGTGCAAAGTGACATTGTTGAAAAATATGGAGGACATTTCACACATATGTAAACATAAGGGACACAAATCATAAACATTAATATTACGCTTTGACAAATTATGTTGAACAGGTAAACCATTACGAAGTAGCCGCCACATAAAAACTCGAATTTTACTAGGAACATTTAATTTCCAAACAAAACTCCAGTTCCTATTTTCCTGATTTGAGCTCGAAGCCGCAGTAGCTGATCTCTGTTTTTTCAGATCCCTAGCTATATAATAGCCTGTCTCGACATAATAGTGCCCGTTCTTATTAAAAAATCAGCGCCTTATATCAGGAGACTGCTATCCACTAACTGGAATACGCAGAATATTGTCAATATCCTCCTCCCAAAACACGCAACCCAACAAATTTCTATCCCAACCCGACCCATCAGATTTCAGAAAATTAGACACTGCAATGTCTTCAATATGATAAAGATCAGGATTCAAAGGCTTATGGTTAATAGAATCCGGTATCCATCTATCCTTCCACACACTCACATCTTCTCCATTTCCAATTAGACCATACTTCACCATTTCAATCGTACTAAAAATACTTTTCCGAGTATAAGAAGCACTAGGATTTGGTTTAGCATCTAAAACGTCACACTCAGGAAAGTATTTAGCTTTTAACACACAGCTAAGAAGAGAGTTCGGCTGTTGCAAATTCCTCCAAATTTGCTTACCAAGCATCGCATTATTAAAGGAGCTTAAATCTCGAAAGCCCATGCCTCCATATCTCTTACTCTCGCACAAAGAATCCCATTTTACCCAATGTATTTTATCTTGACTCCCGTTGCCCCACCAGAATTTCGAAATAATAGACTCTAACTCACGAAGCAAATATTCTGGCAACTTAAAGCAACCCATAACATAGGTAGGGATTGACTGGAGAGCAGACTTATTCATTACTTCTTTTCCAGCCTTAGATAAATGTTTCTCTCCAAAACCCTGAGTTTTAGACCAAAGATGCTCTCTAACCCAGCTAAACACCTCCTTTTTGACCTCCCCATCTCAGTAGAAAGTCCCAAGTACTTCTTATGCTTCTCAACAACTTCTACTGGCATAATACTTTAAACCTCATTGATTTTCTCCACACCAGCATTCTTACTAAACACCACCGTCGACTTATCAATATTAATGACTTGGCCAGAAGCCAGACTATAAAGATGCAAAATATCATTAATTTCAACAGCCGACTCTCTAGAAGCATAACAAAAAATCAGGGTATCATCCGCAAATAAAAGATGAGAGACAGAGGGAGCCGTTGAGCTAACAGAAACACCCCTAATAACCCCCCTAAACTCAGCATCCACAATCAAAGAACTAAAGGCCTCCGTACAAAACAAGAATAAAAAAGGAGATAAAGGGTCCCCTTGTCTTAAACCTCTCTCCGAATGGATAGGTCCAAACAACTGACCGTTCAAATTAATGGAATAAGAATCTGAACGTACACAGAGCATAATCAATTGAATAAAAGCATGCTCAAAGCCTAGTCTATAACGCCCCCAAATCCTCTTGGGTTATTACAGTTCCGTGGACCCCACACCAGGAGATCCACCACGCGAACACGACTGAAATGCAACAAACTGACCAAAAGGGGAAATCACAGTCCCTACTATGATATCCGACATAATATTCCGATATGGAATTTCAATGACAAAAATGGGCCTACATGGCCAAAATAAAAATACAACAACATCCACGGGCCTTGCTCGAATAATACAAAATGACAACAACTTACGAAACTGGAGTACTCCAAACTGTCTGACCGACATGAACACCAAAACAACTCGTACTAGTATCGCTCGAATGCCTCGTCGCCATCGCCATGCCCCTGTGTCTCAACTTTCTCCTTGCAAGCACCTAAAACATGAAAACATGTTCCGCCCCCACGGGGTCAGTCATCCAGAAATGAATATCAAATACATGTACAACATGATATGCATCCAAAGGCAGAATAAATGGTACAACAATGGTATTACAAGATGCTCACAAACCAAGGTAAGAACCAAGCATTCGTGAAAGACTATGCCCACGGCATACGATCATTACCTGCTCACCATGTTAGAACACAAGTGCCCAATGGCGAATCATCAATATAGAACACAACAATGAATTACCCAAAGGTAAACCAAACCAGAGCTGAAATAAATACAAATCACAATGCCCGAAGGCTCCAACGGAAATACCAAAACATTAAAATGACCTGAAAGCCCTCAGACGAAGCTGCAAAATATCACAATGGCCTGCAAGCCACTCAGCCAAAGCTGTCAATCATTATAATGGCCCGAAGCCAAAACAGTCTGAAGCTGTATCACATGAGGGCCAAAGCCATGGCACGAAGCCGTATCACAATGAGATCATCTAATGACCGTGACCTGCTGAATTGCAGGTGCTGGGAAACCAACCGCAAAGGTTCAAGCCCCAGACTTACCCATAATGAGATCACCCAATGACCGTGACCTACTGAACTGTAGGTATTAGGAAACCAACCGCGAAGGTTCAAGCCCCAAACTTACCCATAATGAGATCATCAACATGACCGTGACCTACTGAATTGTAGGTGTTGGGAAACCAACCGCGAAGGTTCAAGTCCCAAACTTACCCATCGAGCACTAGCCGAGACTAGCCTCCAAACACCATTAATCACATACGGCAACGATCACAAAATTACCGAATTCACAAGAACGATAGTGTGCTGCCTTGAATCGGCCAATACGACAACAATAACTCATGGATGGACACCATCCTCGGCGGTCCCAATTCAATACCTCGATTATCTTTAGAACGGCTAATCGATAATAATGATATCACGGATGGGAAATGTCTTCGACAGTCCCAATTCAATACATCGATTACCTTAGAACGGTCAATCAATAACAATGACTCAGCGGATGGGAAATGTCCTCGACACTCCCAATTCAAGACATCGATTACCTTAGATTGGTTAATCGATAAACAACGACTCAGTGGATGGGAAATGTCCTCAATCGATACCTCAAACCGACTATCGACAACAACATAATCCAACAAGTATCTCAATGCCTTGAACCTTCCATTAACGAACAACAATAACAACGAGACGATCAATCAACAATGTTGGCATAATTATCGAAAGGTTTTGCATCAAACAATTCCCTGACATCAACAGATCATGAAGAGACTACATCTCGAAATGATACAACACATTCATACACATATATGATAACATTAATCTCATTGACCAGTACAAGTATAAAACTTGCCTCAAACCGAAGGCCAGAAAGTCCTTCCACGATCAACGAATGGCGTCCTCCGACAATCACAAGCACTCGAACAACCTTGAATGAAATACAATTTATTCAATAACACAATATCGATAGAAAACAACACCATAGGAAACCTCGATTCATACACGAATCGATCATACCACACAAGCAAATATCATAGTCCTCAACTATGAATTCTAACGTCCTCCGACACCTCAACGATCAAAATGTTCTTAAAACTTGTGAAAACAATTCAACAAGAATCATTAAGAACAACATCATGCTAATCATCCCAAAATGATAACCTCACCAATATTATCATTAACACCTCAAGAACATCATCAATACAACAAACATGATGTCCAAACGATAATCATCCACCAATTCATCAAGAATTCGGATTAACAAACAAGATTAAATCAACCATTTCAAGATTATGATAATCATCTACATAATTCGTCATAATCCTATACTAAAATGGTTAGAATCTCCCAAGAACACAAACAACAATAATAATCATCTCAAAGCTATGTTAATCATATAACAATCTTAACGCACTACACCATATATGGCCTGTTGCAAGCCCAAAAAAGTGTATTGTTAGACCCTATATATGTTACATTAGAGTTTTATGTAATATTTTAGCCAAAATTAAGCGTTGCATTTGCGGCCGTTTCCTATGGCCCATATAGCAACGTTTTATGTACTTATTGCAACATTTTTTTGAAGTATTACAATAGCGTCTTTATTGCAACAATTTTTTCTGTTTCAGCAACACTTTTAAGGTGTTGCACTAGACTAATGCAACACTTGTTGCAACATTTATTGAGTCAAAATGTTACAAAGTCAATCTATTACAACATTTTGATGCAACATTTTGATGCTTGTTGCAATGCTTTTTGGTTTTTTAGCAACATTTATCCGCAATATTTTTATCCTATTATAATATTTTTAAACTTTATTGGCAACACTTATTTGCAACACTTTTTATTAATCCAAATTGCAAGGTCCTGTTTGAAATTTCAATGTACCATGCACAAAAGCATACCAAACCAAAAATCACATTTCAACTTTCCCAAATGGAAATTCCAACAAAACATATGTCAATAAAGCCTAAACATAGTCAAATTTTATCACAATATCATCTTACATCTAGTACTTAAGTCTAAAATCGAAACGTACATGTCAACTTACACCACAATTCTACATTAAACATAGTCTTTCATGTCAAAATACCAACCTACTACCACATAGAAAATATTAGTTAAGTACTGATCATCATGCATCACTTTCGTCATCCTGGTGATCATTGTCATCCTCGTGAATCGTCATCCTCGCAATCATCGTCCTCCTGATCAATATCCTCACTTTCGTCACCAGTAGTAGTACCAGTACACAACTCTTCAACATCAAGGTATTTGAAATCTGGATTGATATCTCCTAATTTTGAATTGAAATCTGGATTGAATTCTTTCCCAATCCTGATCATTGATAAGCATCAAGAAAGAAGAAATCTCGGGGTATATAATCTCATCAATCTTCTCTGAACAATCAGTTATAGAATATTTTACACCACTTACTAATGTCGCTCTCATAAAAGCTCTCGGACTAGTTAATCTCACCTACAAAATATACATAAAAGTATTAGTTAACTTTTCTCACATGAAACATAAATATCAAGATAAGTATGAAACCTATTCACCATTCTAGATGATACCTTTAGTTCAAGAAGAAGTTTTTCTAGCATAATAACGACTATTTTTAGTCATATTAGTAACTCGAACATTTTGAATTTCATACATGACATATCCGAATTTCATGCAAAACCGACCACGGGAAGTATAATTCTAATTGCAAAAGTCAGTAGCTTTTTTGCTTATAAGTTATAACTTTATTCTAGGCATTTAAAACATAACGCGTGCTTGAAAACATAACACTACACACACTAATCTTCAAACAGAAATACCTAAAACTTGAGATGAAGACAATATGAATGCAAGGATCCTAGTGGTATCTCTTCCTTCGGCCCCTTCTTAGAAGCTTCTAACTCATGAACCTTTTCTTAGTGATTTATGTGAGGTTGTAGAATCTGCTAAGACAATCTTGCCTCTATCTATTGAAATAAAAGAAGTGTGTGAGACGAAGGCTTATTAAAACATCTCCAAGGATGGCCAATTCTGTGATCTTTGTTAGAGATTCATGCTCATCCAATAAGGATTGTTATAATATCTTTAGTTATAATATTTGCAGATGTGCCAACAACAAACAATAAAAAAATATGAATTAAGAAACCATAAAGATAATGGTAGATAGTAAATCAGATAAAGTAAATAGACTACCTCTTTGACATCAAAAGAAACTTCACATATTTAGCGATCTCAGAAAATACTGCTCCTTATCTTAGAAACCTTCTTCGAGCACTTCCTACAGCCCATAGCTTATCCTGCCAAGCACAATGACATAACAACCACAGGAAATTAATTGTATTTATATAAATTGTAGCCAAGTCATAGAAATGGGCAGGGGAGATCGAAAAATAGAAGCTGGAAATCAAGAATAGGGAGACAAATTTTACATTTAGAAGAATTCTTCAGAAATCTATGAGAAATTGCCAAAAGATCTATTATAGTTTTAATCTCACTTTGGAATCATATTTGGAACTCAAATCTCCATCTACGAAGTCATATCCAGCAGATAATATGGATTCCTCATAGAAGCATGGTGACTTAAGTTGTGTGTAGAGAGCAGATCATGACTGTGAATCAGGATATATATAGTAGTCAGATCAAGCCAAAATCACCTAAGAGAAAATCAACTAACAAAAGAAATTGAAAATTCAAAGCATACATAAAAGAAAAGATGAGACAAGCTCATCAAAACAACCCTCCTGGAATGGATTATAAGGGAATTGCAGCAACTTTTTTAAATTCAAAGTTTTGCTCCATTGGACGAAAGTATATCTCACTTTTCTAGATAAAGTATGATGGTCAAATGGTTAGTATTATCTTTGATAATGTGAACATGCAATTCTTGTGAAAACCCCATCAGTCAAATCTTATTATCCCACTTTGTCGATGTTTACAGGAACTGATTGCACTCATGGGAGGGATATCCATCCGGATTATATGAAGACAGTTGCTATCTATGTTTCGTTTAAGTTTTCACAGGTGATACTATATTATCTGCTTTAGTTTGTTCGGGTCGACTAGGTTTGATACTTTCACAATCAAACCAAACCGAAAACCATATATATAATTCTATTTGATACGAAATTGACTAGTCATGATCCGAAATTGACTAGTCCGAGTGAAAAAGGCGAAAAGCGGACAAAATTACCAATTCCCGCGCGTATGACTACTTAGTAGCAGTTTTGGTATTTTAATCATAACTCTCTCATACGAATTCCGATTTAGGTTATTCAAGCGGCCATGGAAAGATAAAAGAAAGATCTATAATTCATGTGAAACGATCCAAGGTCCAATTATGCTTCTATCAAGCCACACGAACCGTTCAAATGTGCAGTGATTTTTATGGCCGAAAATTGATGAAGATTTATGAAGATTTTGTCCAAGATTGATGAAGATTTTCCACGCCTTCATTTTTCAAGTTCACACCTTCATTTTCAAAGTCTTGCAAGAGTATCAAAGGAAGAAGACTTCAGCCCCTTTACATTTCCTACCTTACGACCGTGAATGAAGTTTAGGAGTTGTTTAGTCTTGGTTTCATTTCTTTTGTCAAAGTCTTGTTGTATTTGTTTATCTTTTGTTTGATTTTTGTTTGATCTTGTTTGATCATGTAACTCAGCTATATATATGCCACGTTCGGCATGTTTGAACACATTGAAGATTGAATGTTGTTGTGAAAGAGTACACTTTGTATTTCTATCCTTGGTAAATGCTTTTTACCGAAACTTGATTTTTATTCGACGCGTTCTCGAGTATTAATCCGATCGATTCTCAATAGGTCTTGAGAAGAAATCACCTTATCGAATTATAGGTCTAATTCGATAAACTTTTGTTCTTGTTCGGTCGAATCACTTTGATCGATATTATCACTTTTTCCGATATTACTTCCATTTTCATTTGTTCGAATTTTCGTTGTCATATTCGATATTACATCCAAAAATACATCCAAAAACATCATACTCGTAAAAAGCCTTCCGCTATCATACACCTACGTATACTCCGACCGATACATATTCACTTTTCCGGGCGAATTCGTATCATAAGTGGTATCGGAGCCCAAGGTCATCTCCTTGGGCGATTTATTGACGATTGCTTATTAAGAACTATCTCTTGACTCTTGTTATGGATTTCTCCGATCTCGATTTCTTGATGAAACTCCGTGACACACTAAACGGCTTACCGGAACCACGTATACAAGCAAGACGCAGAGGCGACGCCAATGATATTGATTTCTTGGCTAAATTCCGCAGCATACCGGAGTTTCACGGATCTAGTAATCCAGATGCGTGCATAGATTGGCTCCATGCTTGTGAGGAGCACTCGGACTTCAAGGCTGCCCCGATCAACCGCCGCGTTTCGTTGGTGGCAAGGCGCCTCCGCGGTAGCGCCGCCGTCTGGTGGCAAAAACTGAAACAGTCCCGTTCACAACAACGTAAGCCAAAAATCAGAGATTGGCAAAAATTCATAAAATATTTCAACCGAAGGTTCAAATCCACATCTTACCACCAGTCGTTGTTTCCCCACCACCAGTCCTTCGACGCCCCACCGCCAACCTTCGATCTAAGGTTTTTCGCCATCGAAGAATTTCCAGCAAAGCTGTTTTTCGATGAAGACGATGTCCCTACCACCATTTTTAATGAAGTAGACGAGACAGAGGTTTCCACGACACAATACAACGAAAAAGATGAGTTGAGCCGTGTTGACGAACTTGGATCTTGCTATTATGAGCATGGGCCAATTAGTTGTGTTGGCCAAATTGACCAAAATGGAATTGATGGGCCGAATGAATTATGGTCAGATGAGTATTTAACACAAGTCGGGCCTTTTGAAGATGTGGAAGACAAAATTGAGTTTGGTACTAAAATTGGTCGGTTAGAAGAAAACGACAATTTTGAGGCTAATTTTTATATCGACTCGGTTTCTGGCGATGGACTTATTGTCTTGGATAATTACCGGATTGGGCTTAATGGATTAATTTTCGATGGGCCGTTATTTGGGAAGCCCAATAATGTTAAAATGGAGAGTGGACCGGATTATGACGGACCACCAGTATTTGATGAGGAACCAGTTGATGAAGAGCGACCTATGATTACTGTCGCGCTTTCCATTTCAGATGTCCATTTAAAGGATGATTCATATCTTGATATCGGTATTACCTCGCAGAATAATTATTATTATTTTATTAATAATGATAGTTATTTTGTTGGAGATTCTCTGAAACCCCCTACTACCTATCGACTCAAGATTTTGGGCCATGTACGCACTGCGGATATTTTCGAGATCAAGTACTTAGAGGCTTTAGTTAATTATCTTGATGACGAAGGGATTTCAGAATTGAGGACAATTCCCTTTAAAAGGGGGAGTGAATGATACGAAATTGACTAGTCATGATCCGAAATTGACTAGTCCGAGTGAAAAAAGCCAAAAGCGGACAAAATTACCAATTCCCGTGCGTATGACTACTTCGTAGCAATTTTGGTATTTTAATCATAACTCTCTCATACGAAGTCCGATTTAGGTTATTCAAGCGGCCATGGAAAGATAAAAGAAAGATCTATAAATCATGTGAAACGGTCCAAGGTCCAATTATGCTTCTATCAAGCCACACGAACCGTTCAAATGTGCAGTGATTTTTATGGCCGAAAATTGATGAAGATTTATGAAGATTTTATCCAAGATTGATGAAGATTTTCCATGCCTTCATTTTTCAAGTTCACACCTTCATTTTCAAAGTCTTGCAAGAGTATCAAAGGAGGAAGACTTCAGCCCCTCTCCATTTCCTACCTTACGACCGTGAATGAAGTTTAGGAGTTGTTTAATCTTGGTTTCATTTCTTTTGTCAAAGTCTTGTTGTATTTGTTTATCTTTTGTTTGATTTTTGTTTGATCTTGTTTGATCATGTAACTCAGCTATATATATGCCACGTGCGGCACGTTTGAACACATTGAAGATTGAATGTTGTTGTGAAAGAATACACTTTGTATTTCTATCCTTGGTAAATACTTTTTACTGAAACTTGATTTTTATTCGACGCGTTCTCGAGTATTAATCCGATCGATTCTCAATAGGTCTTGAGAAGAAATCTCCTTATCGAATTATAGGTCTAATTCGATAAACATTTGTTCTTGTTCGGTCGAAGCACTTTGATCGATATTATCACTTTTTTCGATATTACTTCCATTTTCATTTGTTCGAATTTTCATTGTCATATTCGATTACATCCAAAAATACATCCAAAAACATCATACTCGTAAAAAGCCTTCCGCTATCATACACCTACATATACTCCGACCGATACATATTCACTTTTCCGGGCGAATTCGTATCACTATTGAAATATTGTTGTACTAAGACACATATTGGAAACGTTATATCTATCTTCTGGTTCATTACATAAACATATGAGCTTATAAATGCCAAACACATCACCATATTATAAGATTCCAAAAGAACTTGTAAACTTGATAGCATATACCTTCCTAAGATAATATAGGGATGGGATTATTCGTAATTTAGTTTGTTGTGTCATTGCTAAATTAAATTAAAATAAAATAATAATAAGCATGAAATTACTCAAATCGAGTGCAGCAGAACACTCCCTCAGGTTGATTCGTTTATATACAAGAAATTAGAGGACATACAAGAAATCACTGAAACAAACATTACAGAGGATCTTTCCTTCTAGATCTGGTGAATTAAATCACATTTTTATATATGTTTTCTATAAAATAAACTTAAAAAATATAAACACCAAAGAGTTCAACCCAGTTTACCTCTAGAGTAGATGGGAATCTCCTTCATTAAGGCGAGCGGTTGGGGCTGCAACGGTGAGGAAGCCAGCATGAGACTACTGCTCTTGTCTTGTTTAAAGACGAAGCATTGAAACAAAATAAAGGAAATATTTTAGTAATGAAAGTGATTCCCAAATATGGAGATATATATATATATATATATATATATATATATATATAGAGAGAGAGAGAGAGAGAGAGAGAGAGAGAGAGAGAGAGAATTTTAGGTTTTGTAAGTTTTACTAGTTATTAATTAAGATAAAGATATTATAAAAAAATAATTAAAATAAAATCGGATATTCAGATTTGCAATTCGGGAAATATTCGATAAAATATGGGAAAATTCGAATACCGGTGGATAGTACATAATCCTAATTTGATCCCGTATCCGAATTTTACTATCCTAATCCGACCCTGTATCCGACCGGATACTAAATTTTCTTCCCGAATTCAAATCCGACCGGATCCGGCTCCGAATCAAGCGGGAAATATCCGCCTGAATTTCACCCCTAGGGGTGAGTAATAAGTTTTGTGTAATAAAACTTATTTTTGTGTAATAACAATTTTGGCACCAAATATTTGGTACTAAAAATGTCCGCCCAATGAAAAAATTAAACTCCCGCCTACATATTTTGGTCAAATCAACCAAAAGTATATCATGTTATTGTAACACTTTTCTGAATTATTGTTATAGATATAAAACTATAAAAATGTTTCTTAGGATTGCATCCCATTGAAAGTAACATATTTCGAAAGTATTACAATAGATATGCAGGTTTCTTGTCTATAGCAACATTTTATGCAACACAACCATATGATGGGCTTGCAATAGGTCATATATGGTGTAGTGATGTAACCCTTCCTAGATATGATTATGACATCCAAGTATTCTAAAACATCAAGAACAACTCCTCTTCAAGACATAAAAACTCATCAAGAATCATGCTATCCCCCAACAATCATTAACTACACGAGGTAAATAACAACGACAACATCATCATGCTCGAAAAATCACTTGAAGAACAAGAGATTAAGAGAACTTACCCAAGAAGAACAAGATGAACTCTCCAAACACCAAAGGAGTATGAGAAACTTCCAACCTCAAGTCCCAATCCAAGGTAGGATGATCAAAATCACATTGGAAAAGTCTAAGTATCAAGAACAAGTCCAGAGGGACGATTTTAGGGAGAGAGAAAATGGTTTTGGTTCGTGAAGAAATGAAATACGAAACCAAGATATATAATCTGACAACCTCATTACGGCCATTATACTCTCAGCATAACGTATGTAAGAGCCATTATGTACGCTATCACAAGGGTGTTACGTACGTAATGCTCCTCCAGAGGCTACTGCCTCAAAACGGGACACTCGTTACATACGTTAACAAAAATATGTGCGTAACCAACCTCAACATTATGTACGTTAACCTCAAGGTATAACGTACGTAATGTGCGTTGACCTGCCTGTCCCAATCGAACTCCGCGAATCCAGCCTGATCCGGTCCCACACGCCGAAATCCAGATCCGGACAAATGCCCTGTGTTACGTATGTAACCAACATGGTTTAACGTATGTAACACTCTGCCCGTTGCGTACGTAATGCTATACATATAGCGTACGCTATGGCTAATATACTTAGCCAAAAATCTAAACTCACCAAGCAACATCAAAACAGCGAATACAATACCGATGACAAGCACGAATATTTCGATTCTAAAATATCCCAATACAATATACATTGTATCAGTCAAATACAACAACACTTGAACAATTCCAAATGAATAGGTACAACACAAAAGTAACACGAAAAAAAATCCCCCGGATATTACATAGTCTATAAAGCACTGGTTCAAGAAAAGACCACTCAACTCGATCATAAGCCTTAGGGGCTGTTTACTTTTTTTCCATTAATCTCTGAATGGATTAAGTTGTCTGAGTGGATTAATCTGTCTGAGTGGATTAATTTGTCTGATTGGAAGTAAACACTCTAATACAGATGAGCGATTAAGATGGTTCAGCCATTAAGCCTATTAAGTTAAAAGTAAACAGGCCCTTACTCATGTCTAGCTTCATAGCCATAGATGCATCTTTGCCTTTAGTTTTTCTTTTCAAAAAGTGAATGATTTCATAAGAAACCAGAACATTATCAGTGATATGTGAGGTTTGAGTCTATTAGTAATTGCTTTTGAAGCTATCTTAAAAATTACATTACTCAAACTTATAGGCCGGAATTGGGTAATTAACTCTGGTGTTTTACATTTAGGAATGAGAATAATGTGGGTATAATTAAGCTTGGGATGCAAACAGTTCTTATTCAGAATATTCAGAACACAATCAATCACATGAGAGCCAACAATATGCCATAATCTTTGATAAAACAAGGCGGGCATACCATCAGGGCCAGGAGATTTGGTCGGAAACATATCAAAAAGAGCAGTCCGTACCTCTTTATCAGTAAACTTTCTGGACAGGTCCCGGTTGGTCAGGTTGTCTACTTTCAATCTCATAGTTCCCACGACCCGCTCAATATCCTGCTCCGGCGGTTTGCAGCTTGAAAAAATTCCTCCAAAATAATACACTGCTATTTTACCCATCTCCGCCAAATCCGATTATACTGTACCAGTGGAATCCTCCAGACCAGTGATCAGATTGCGTTTAGCCCTTTTTAATGCTTGTGAGTGAAAAAAATAGTGTTTCGATCACCCTCGGCAAGCCACTGAGTTTTAGCTCGCTGTTTCCAAATCAACTCCTCTCTGTCCAACATATCCTCAAGGTTTATTTTGAGCTCTCTCTCTTCCATCTTAACAGCCTCAGTGTACGGAAGCTTATTCAGTTTGTCCAATTCACTATTCAGCTTTCGAATCTCTGCCCGAACATTTGGGTATTTCGCTCTACTCCAATTGAGCAAACCAACCGTACAACTTTCAAGATTCTGAATAAACTCATCCTCACGCTTCCACAAATCGCGAATTACATTTTCACAATCATCAGCTCGCAGCCATATCTGCTCAAATCTGAAGGTTTTCGATTTTTGAGGGGGCTGGGTAAAGGGTTCCGAGTTCAGGCGAGGTGTACGGGCGTGGTGGCTGTTGGCAGGGTAGGTGTGGTGGGTATTGGCCGGATGGTGATGGGAAGAGTGTTCGGTACGGGCGTGGTGATGGGAAGAGTGGTAGGTGTTGTGGATATGGTAAGAGTGGCTATGGTGACTAGGTGGGTTAGGTGAAAAATGAGCTAACAAGACTAGGTGAAATGGGAATTTATCACACCATTGAGCATTAGCTACTCCCCGATCGAGTCGCTCCTTCGTATTATTTGGCACCTCCCTTTTATTGTTCCATGTAAACGAATATCCCGAAGAACCCATCAACTAAGTCATTGTGAGTCAATATTCCGGCAATCTCGTAGTCACCATTCCGGTGTTGGAACTCCCCCTAGCTTTTCATCATGAGACACAATTTCATTAAAATCCCCCATCACTAGCCATTCACGATTTGAGTGGGACCCTAACTCAAGAGTTTCCAAGTTCTTTTTCGCTTCAATGCTTCTGGTTCCCCAATAAATCCAGTAAATCTCCAAATCACGGGGTTATCCACAAGATGGACATTAGCATCGATGTGATTTTTCCTGTAGCTCAAAGCAGTCACAGATGTCTCCTTATCCCAAAGTAATGCTAGACCTCTGGATCTCCCTACCGCTGCAACTCCTATTTCAAACATGTTAAGTTTGAGATATCAAAGAATCATTATA
This sequence comes from Orobanche coerulescens, assembly GCA_033398695.1. Taxonomy (NCBI): domain Eukaryota; kingdom Viridiplantae; phylum Streptophyta; class Magnoliopsida; order Lamiales; family Orobanchaceae; genus Orobanche; species Orobanche coerulescens. The sequence continues at coordinate 108,957,503 of CM065816.1, read as the reverse complement.
GTGAATTACCGATGATTTGAGAGAAAAATATTTATTCTATTATCACTCAAGAATAGAATTAAACTCACAAAATAGAAACTCTCAAACTCACTCAATCTCAACTTGGATTGTTATTCACTCTTTGAACTCACTCTTGGAGATGAGATGATTACAAATGCTACAACCATGCATTATTTATAGATAGTAAACATGGTGTGAAATCATGGTGTGAAATGATCAACCACGGTGGGTATTGTGAAGTTTCCCATCATTTTCTTGTCAAACTTGTCAACTAATTGTTCAAAGGTAGATGGCTTCTAGATGTTGATTTTATTGATGACCTTCTAGATGATGTTGATTTTGTTTGGTGGCAATGACCTTCAACACTCCCCCTCATTGTCGACACTCCTGATACGTAATACCATTCTAAGTAGGTCTCGGAATTCGAAAATTTTTGTTGCAGATAAGCTCTTCGTAAATATGTCTGCAACCTGGTCTTCGATCCTGACTGGCTTCATGTCAATGTCTCCTTTAAGTACTTTCTCACGTAAGAAATGATAGTGTACTTCCACATGTTTGGTCCGAGCATGAAATAATGGATTCTTAGTCAAACGAACTGCTGACAGATTGTCACGGTGTAATGCAACTCCATCTTCTATTGGTTGGTTCAAATCCTTCATGAGTTGAGTCAACCAAGCACACTCTTGTGCTGCCATCGCCCCTGCTCTATATTCCGCTTCAGTAGTTGAAAGAGAAACGGTAGGTTGTCTCTTACTGCACCATGATATAGCTCCTGAACCAAGATTGAATATATATCCTGTAGTCGATCTCCGGGTGTCATGGTCTCCGACATAGTCAGCATCACAATAGCCGCTGACCTTGCTTTGTACTCCCTTCTTGTAGAAAAGTCCCCAATCAATTGTGCATTTAACATATCTGAGGATTCTTTTAACTGTTTCAAGATGTGACTTCTTCGGTTTCTGCATGAACCTGCTAACAACACCTACAACGAATGCTATGTCAGGTCTGGAAAGAGTTAGATAGATAAGACTACCTACTATCTGTCGGTACATTCTTGTGTCCTCCAAGTCTCTCCCATCGTAGGCACACAACTTCAAGTTTGGCTCCATTGGGGTAGATATTGGCTTGCAGTCAGTTAGCCCAAACTTCTCAATTAAATCCCTTGCATATTTCTGCTGACCAAGAAATATACCATCATCTGTTCTTTCGACTTCCAATCCTAGGAAGTATTTCAGTTCACCAAGTTCCTTCATTTGAAATCGGACTCACAAGGTTGTCCTTGTTTGTTGAATCTCGTCTTCGTCATCGCCAGTGATGATTAGATCATCCACATATACAGGGACTACTGTGTTGTTGCCCGAAATATTATCCGAAGATAGATATTGCTGGAATGCTCGAGCAACAGCAAATTGCGATAGCACGTCCGTGGGAATGGAAATAACACAAGATTTGCCGGGTTTGTTAGGCCCGGGCTTGAATGCTCTCGCGAGATGTTATTAATAAGAATACGTTTGAGTACAAATATTAATGTAAGAATCTCATTACAATGAGTGTAAAAGATCCTATTTATCTAGCTCTTGAACGAAGCTCTCCGTGTATCGTCTCTGTAATATCCGGAATTTCTACTACTGTTGTTTAATATTATTTTATCCAAGTTATGTTGTACAACGTGGAATCTGTACAGTATGGATAAAATAAATGAAGGACCAAGACACCTGTATTAGTATTATTACCGCACTTGGCTGACAGTTGTATTGGAAGACATTGTGTACCGGGCTTATCGTATGGGAATGTTGTTGGTATATGTATATGTATTCAGTATGCCGTATGTTCGTATTCTGTATGTCGAGACGTTGGAGAAGAGTAGATGATAATGGCTAAACATAGCCTTATTAGCGCACGCTAATACTCATTCATAGCGCACGCTAACGTGCAGGTGTAGCGCACGCTAAAGGTAAAATAATAGCGCGCTAGTGCATGCATCGAGAGGAATCTACGTGTGGACCGTGCCACTTTCGGCGACGTTCGATAAGTCAACGGACGTTTGTAATGTAGTACTAGCGCACGCTAAACCCTAAAGGTTAGCGCACGCTAATGATATATCGGACAAAAGGAATCTTATCCTCACAAGACTTTCGAATGTGGACGGTCTGAGAACAAGCGAGTCAATCGCGCATAGCGCACGCTAAGGTTAAGGACTTGCGTCGCTAGACAGGATGTTTTACGACGTTAATACATGGGCATTACGTACGCAAACTAGTTTACGAAGCAAAACGATCGCCTGCGATCGCGATAGCGCACGCTAACAAAGGACATTAGCGACGCTAAGCTTGTAACGTCGTTAATTAAAGATGTTAGCGACGTTAGTAATGTACGATATATATATAAGTGCGATTGGCCATTATTCATCATTTCCGTTCATTTCTTCATGTGAACCGATAGAGAGAGGTCTTAGAGAGAAGTTGAGGTTCCAAACACTTGAGTTGATCATTCTAACAACATTTGAAGCTTGGAAGTGATTGAAAACGGATTCAACCTTGGGATTCAATCCATTCCTTCAAAGAGGTAATTACTCTCCACTTTGGGATTTTATTTTGGAGTGTATATGATGTTCTTGAGTTGATGATCGTCATGTTTATGAGTTGATGAGTATGGTTATGAGATGGATTACTGAGTTATGTTGATAATATGGTTGATATGCGGATATTGATATGATTCGTGTGGTTTTGAACGGTGTTGTTTTTCTTCAAGAGATATGTTGGTTAATATCTCCCTTCATTTCGAGTTTTTAATGTTGTTGTTATTGTTTACTTCGTATGATGATGAACATGCAAGTGATTATAATTCTTGGTGTATATGATATGATTAAGAAGACTATATGTTGAAATGTTAGTGGAAATAAGATTTGGACACTTGTTTGGAAAGTAATGTGTATAAGGTTCGACTTTGGAAAATCACCACCGATTCTTGAAAACTCCAAAAATTCTGAAACATAACAGTATAATAGAGAATCGAGTTAGCTTTCTAATGGTTCAAACGGTGAGTTAATCGGAGTCCGGATGAGTGAGTTATGCTCAAAATGGCAAAAACTATACTGTCTGTATGCAGGAGCAGTAGCGCACGCTATTGATGAATTTAGCGTACGCTAACATGCCTGGGCGTATAAAAACGTAAAGCAGTCGGGAATTTCATTTCCCAACCCATCCTACACGATCCCTTTTCATCCCAAATCACTCAAACTCGGTTTTTAACCCCTAAACCTCAGCTTTTGAGTTGGTTTATCAAGTGATAACATCTAGGAAAGCTTGGAACAAGGATTATAACATCATTATTGATTCTTTCGCCGGATTGAAGGTAATTGGATTGAATTCTAATATTTTGGGATGATTGAGATTCTTGATATATTTTGGTGGTTTAGTTCGTATCGATGGCTAGAATCATGTAATGTTGAAAGATATATATATTTGTGATTATGTTCTTCGTGTTCTTGATGTGGTTGGTGTTTGTTGATTAATGATTCGAATATACCTTTGAATTCCGCCTTCAAGGTGTTTGATTGAAGTTTTGAAGGAGAAATTGATTGGAATATTTCGGTTAAGTTTGTATACTCGCCTTATCGAATCGATATGTGGGCTTTGTGGAATCATGGGAATGAATTCGTAATTGTTTGAGTTAGATTGTTCGGACTTGTGTTTAATCGAGATATTTTGGAATCGTTGGGTTTGTGGATTAGTTATATCGATTGTTGATTGTTATCGAATGTATGTTAAATCGATTATTGTAATAGGTTGAAATTATTGATCGATGTTTAGAACCATGCTTTGCGGTCGTATTCAAGAATGTTCGTAGATTGCTTTGATCAGGGCCGAGGGACATGTAGACGACGGCAAGGAATTGGTAATGGCTTCATTGGTATCGAAGCAAGTTATTACTTGCTCAGTTTATAATATTTAATGAATGGTTTCAGTTTCATTCGTTTATAATTCGTATAGCAATGTTTATAAATCGCAATCACAGGAGAGTTGAGATTATAGGTTGTATTTGAGTTTCGGGAATTAAATCATAATGTATATGATTTACATTCTTGTTGGCATACTTGGTATCGAGGATACATCATGGTATAGACAAAGGCGTGAATTATTTACCATCCGTGACATTTCGAATCGTTGAATATTCAGAATAATGGTTCGTGATGGTTTAGACATTGAGATCGTTCTCGAAGGACTCGGGACAAGTACTCTATTCATTTTTATCATTTGTGTCGATCATGTCGTGATACATTCGTGTATCGTTGTTGTCATGCATTTGTGCATTGTTGTTGTCGTGTATTGTGTCTTCTTTGCTTTGTGCGCTTATGCATTGTTGTCATATGTCCACCTCGTGTTGGTCCGACGGATCATCGGGGGATCTATGCTAGCGTGCGCTGGATCATCGGACGGGTTTTCCACCTCGGGTTGGTCTGACGGGATCATCGGGGGATCTAGGCAGTGAACGCTGGATCATCGGATTGCCATGTATTGTTGTTGTGCATATGTATATTATGGGTTTGCCATAAGTATACATTGTCGTTATTGTTGTGATCATATTGACGTTGTCATATGAGTATGCATTTGTAGGTCTTGTGTTAGGACCATGTCCGTATGTTGTGTTGATCTGATCTCGGATTAGACTGACGTGATGGTAATGGTATTTCGTATCTCGAGGTATGTTCTATATTTCTTTTGGTATTTGTCTTTGATGGACAATCGGTTATCGTCTTGGGATTTGATGATGTTATTTGAGGGATCGTATTGGTCAGAACTGGTATATTTCCATATCGTGAGTTGGTTATGACAGTTTAAGAATCTTGAGTATTGTTTGAGGTACAATACAGATATTATGTTCGAGTTTATTGGTTAATCGAGTACAGGATGTGAAATGTGATAATGGTTATTCTGATGGGAATTAGTTGAGTAAGCAAAGTTATGGCGGTAAGATTACGTTGGTCGTATTCTTATGTTGTATTCTCATTGGTATGTAATTATTAATGTGATGTGACGGTTATCATTGTTGGATATTATGTCTGACCCGTCGTGGGATTTCTTTTTAGGTTCTTGGAGTATCGAGCTTGTAGCGGTCGTGAAGAGATGAGCTTCCTGAGGATCTTGGCTAGGACATGTTCGTGCATTGAGTTTCTTGATTGGTTCTTGTATTCATTGCTAGAGTATCTTTATGGTTGGTCTTTTCCATTGCGTGAGTATTTTGAAACGCTCTTTTGGTATCTGGTAACTGAGGTTACTTTGGAAATCATTTTCTAAACTTTTGAGTGTCGGCTGTTTGGCCTTGCGATTTCAAATAAGTTTTTACGACGGTTTTTGATAAATGGATTTTATAAGTCTTTGTGAATTTTTAAATATAATACCGTCGTTAGCCTCTTGGACGTTTGTAAATGTTTGCAAAAAAATTTCCTTCAGCCTTGTGGGTTCCATATCGGGGCCCATGGCGCTGTAATATTCCTGGATGGCTCTGGGGGTGTTACAGAATATGGTATCGGAGCTTAGGTTGTGAAAACCTAGGCAGTCGGGTCGAGTTGGGTCCTGCTTTTGTTGTGTCATTCGAGTTGTCGGTTGACAAGTGTTTGAGCTCTGGGTTTTTGTTGTTCACTCGGGCTTGTGCGTTATGTGATTTACTAGTGTGTTACTGGGATTGTTGTAACTTTTTCAAATGGTGTTAATGTGTTTCTTCAGATAGAGCTGTGTTGTTTTCTCGAGTTGAACTGAGTTTGCAAAATGTGTGTTTTGAAAATATCTGTGTCGAGTATTTTCTTGAGTCGAGACATGTGCCAGTATCACGGGGAATCGTCGGCTTCACGATCTGTAAGTATTGGATTTTTGAATTGCATTGAGATTTATTGTCGTTCTAAGTTGATATGTTCTGAGGTTCAGAAAGATATTATACGTTACAGTATAAGATGACAGAGTTGGGACAGGATTGATGATCTTGAGAAGTTATGATTTTGGAAATCAATATGTCGATTAAGTTTTGTAACAGAGCTGTGCATTTGGGAGAAATATTGTGGATTGTTCAGGAGAACATGTAGTCATGTTAGTTCATTTTGAGATATATGAACTGTTTTTGAGCATTTGAAAATGATACTTTTCAAAATGAATGTTTTACGGATGTTTTACCGTAAATGATTTTTGGGCCGAGACCCAATAGATTTTTGAAATTGTTTTATAACTCAGGACTTGGGGTCCGAAAAAAAAAAAAAAAAGTTTCCTACTTTTTAAACTTCTTGTAATGCGGAACGAGATACGGGCTGAGACCCTAATATTTCAAAAGACTTTTCTGTTTTCTTAAAAACTCCCGAGACTTGTAAAACACTTTATCAATCGTTTATCTATGTCGTTCCTGCCTTTCGGAGTTCTGGATTACTTGTTCAAAAGAAACTTTTCGGGAAGTCTTTCGCTGTGTTGATTTGTTTCAATGGATTGTCATAGCATAATTGAGGTGATCCAGGATGGAAAATGATTGACGTTGCGAGTCATATGTGGAAAAAGAGTTTTTAGTCGGAGTTTATATATTGAAAATTTTGGAACTCTATCGTATGGTCTTCCGATAGAATATCAGTGGATATTGGTGACGAGCCGAATTGGTATACAGGAGTATGGATGTGGTTAATCATCTGCATAATTTCATTTTATTTGATCATGCGTATTCGAAAAGAATTATTATCTAATACTGGGCACCAGAGAGCCGATTTAATTTTTCGGAAATTGATTTTGTGGTCTTACCAAAATTATGTTTTGAGTTTTGAAATTTTTGAAAGAACTTTCGAAAATTGTCTTCTTGACGAGACTATATGATTTCAAACAGGTTTTGAAAATTTGATTGATATACATACGCATTTAGTGCATAATGCATATCATAATGGAGTTATGAGTGTGACTCACAAACCGGATAAGGCATCAGTACGGTACGATGAATAAAGATTCGAACTTCAGTATGGTAGTTGGTTATATAGGGATGATCGGTTGATTGATCGGATAAGAAGAATATACTACAGGATGTAGAATTCATGCACAGGATGTAATTTTGGAACTGTGGGTTTTGTGAAACTGAGACATTGGTGATGGTGACCCCATGCTGGTTGCTTTGAATATTGATTGGTCGTTCCCACTCCAGGTATGATTGGGTATGTTCGTCGGTTTGTGATTGGTTTTTCGTATGCCGAAGGGTATGTTCAACATTCGGGTGCGTTTCTTTGAGATCCACTGTATATGATTTGTGTAAAGTTTTGAGAATTTTATTCGTCCGTATATCTGTCTTTGGGGTTCTGTATTGATCGTTGTCGTGATGGTGTCGGAATATTTCAATTGAATAGTTTGTTTGTTTTTCTATGACGGCTTGCAAGTTTCGAGGACGAAACTTATTTTAAGTGGTGTAGTATGTAATATCCGGAATTTCTACTACTGTTGTTTAATATTATTTTATCCAAGTTATGTTGTACAACGTGGAATCTGTACAGTATGGATAAAATAAATGAAGGACCAAGACACCTGTATTAGTATTATTACCGCACTTGGCTGACAGTTGTATTGGAAGACATTGTGTACCGGGCTTATCGTATGGGAATGTTGTTGGTATATGTATATGTATTCAGTATGCCGTATGTTCGTATTCTGTATGTCGAGACGTTGGAGAAGAGTAGATGATAATGGCTAAACATAGCCTTATTAGCGCACGCTAATACTCATTCATAGCGCACGCTAACGCGTGTGTAGCGCACGCTAAAGGTAAAATAATAGCGCTAGTGCATGCAGGTCGAGAGGAATCTACGTGTGGACCAGGCCACTTTCGGCGCACGTTCTGATAAGTCAACGGACGTTTGTAATGTAGTACTAGCGCACGCTAAACCCTAAAGGTTAGCGCACGCTAATGATATATCGGACAAAAAGGAATCTTATCCTCGTCAGCACTTTCGGAATGTGGACCAGTCTTCGGAGAACAAACGAGTCAACTGCGCATAGCGCACGCTAAGGTTAAGGACTTGCGTACGCTAGACAGGATGTTTTACGTACGTTAATACATGGGCATTACGTCGCAAACTAGTTTACGAAAAAAGCGATCGCCTGCGATCGCGATAGCGCACGCTAACAAAGGACGATTAGCGCACGCTAAGCTTGTAACGACGTTAATTAAAGATGTTAGCGACGTTAGTAATGCATGATATATATATAAGTGCGGTGGCCATTATTCATCATTTCCGTTCATTTCTTCATGTGAACCGATAGAGAGAGGTCTTAGAGAGAAGTTGAGGTTCCAAACACTTGAGTTGATCATTCCTAACAACATTTGAAGCTTGGAAGTGATTGAAAACGGATTCAACCTTGGGATTCAATCCATTCCTTCAAAGAGGTAATTACTCTCCACTTTGGGATTTTATTTTGGAGTGTATATGATGTTCTTGAGTTGATGATCGTCATGTTTATGAGTTGATGAGTATGGTTATGAGATGGATTACTGAGTTATGTTGATAATATGGTTGATATGCGGATATTGATATGATTCGTGTGGTTTTGAACGGTGTTGTTTTTCTTCAAGAGATATGTTGGTTAATATCTCCCTTCATTTCGAGTTTTTAATGTTGTTGTTATTGTTTACTTCGTATGATGATGAACATGCAAGTGATTATAATTCTTGGTGTATATGATATGATTAAGAAGACTATATGTTGAAATGTTAGTGGAAATAAGATTTGGACACTTGTTTGGAAAGTAATGTGTATAAGGTTCGACTTTGGAAAATCACCACCGATTCTTGAAAACTCCAAAAATTCTGAAACATAACAGTATAATAGAGCATCGAGTTAGCTTTCTAATGGTTCAAACGGTGAGTTAATCGGAGTCCGGATGAGTGAGTTATGCTCAAAATGGCAAAAACTATACTGTCAGTATGCAGGGAATGTAGCGCACGCTATTGATGAATTTAGCGTACGCTAACATGCACAGGCGTATAAAAACGTAAAGCAGTCGGGAATTTCATTTCCCAACCCATCCTACACGATCCCTTTTCATCCCAAATCACTCAAACTCGGTTTTTAACCCCTAAACCTCAGCTTTTGAGTTGGTTTATCAAGTGATAACATCTAGGAAAGCTTGGAACAAGGATTATAACATCATTATTGATTCTTTCGCCGGATTGAAGGTAATTGGATTGAATTCTAATATTTTGGGATGATTGAGATTCTTGATATATTTTGGTGGTTTAGTTCGTATCGATGGCTAGAATCATGTAATGTTGAAAGATATATATATTTGTGATTATGTTCTTCGTGTTCTTGATGTGGTTGGTGTTTGTTGATTAATGATTCGAATATACCTTTGAATTCCGCCTTCAAGGTGTTTGATTGAAGTTTTGAAGGAGAAATTGATTGGAATATTTCGGTTAAGTTTGTATACTCGCCTTATCGAATCGATATGTGGGCTTTGTGGAATCATGGGAATGAATTCGTAATTGTTTGAGTTAGATTGTTCGGACTTGTGTTTAATCGAGATATTTTGGAATCGTTGGGTTTGTGGATTAGTTATATCGATTGTTGATTGTTATCGAATGTATGTTAAATCGATTATTGTAATAGGTTGAAATTATTGATCGATGTTTAGAACCATGCTTTGCGGTCGTATTCAAGAATGTTCGTAGATTGCTTTGATCAGGGCCGAGGGACATGTAGACGACGGCAAGGAATTGGTAATGGCTTCATTGGTATCAAGCAAGTTATTACTTGCTCGCTTATAATATTTAATGAATGGTTTCGATTCATTCGTTTATAATTCGTATAGCAATGTTTATAAATCGCAATCACAGGAGAGTTGAGATTATAGGTTGTATTTGAGTTTCGGGAATTAAATCATAATGTATATGATTTACATTCTTGTTGGCATACTTGGTATCGAGGATACATCATGGTATAGACAAAGGCGTGAATTATTTACCATCCGTGACATTTCGAATCGTTGAATATTCAGAATAATGGTTCGTGATGGTTTAGACATTGAGATCGTTCTCGAAGGACTCGGGACAAGTACTCTATTCATTTTTATCATTTGTGTCGATCATGTCGTGATACATTCGTGTATCGTTGTTGTCATGCATTTGTGCATTGTTGTTGTCGTGTATTGTGTACTGCTGTTTTGTGCAGTTATGCATTGTTGTCATATGTCCACCTCGTGTTGGTCCGACGGGATCATCGGGGGATCTATGCTAGCGTGCGCTGGATCATCGGACGGGTTTTCCACCTCGGGTTGGTCTGACGGGATCATCGGGGGATCTAGGCAGTGAACGCTGGATCATCGGATTGCCATGTATTGTTGTTGTGCATATGTATATTATGGGTTTGCCATAAGTATACATTGTCGTTATTGTTGTGATCATATTGACGTTGTCATATGAGTATGCATTTGTAGGTCTTGTGTTAGGACCATGTCCGTATGTTGTGTTGATCTGATCTCGGATTAGACTGACGTGATGGTAATGGTATTTCGTATCTCGAGGTATGTTCTATATTTCTTTTGGTATTTGTCTTTGATGGACAATCGGTTATCGTCTTGGGATTTGATGATGTTATTTGAGGGATCGTATTGGTCAGAACTGGTATATTTCCATATCGTGAGTTGGTTATGACAGTTTAAGAATCTTGAGTATTGTTTGAGGTACAATACAGATATTATGTTCGAGTTTATTGGTTAATCGAGTACAGGATGTGAAATGTGATAATGGTTATTCTGATGGGAATTAGTTGAGTAAGCAAAGTTATGGCGGTAAGATTACGTTGGTCGTATTCTTATGTTGTATTCTCATTGGTATGTAATTATTAATGTGATGTGACGGTTATCATTGTTGGATATTATGTCTGACCCCGTCGTGGGATTTCTTTTTAGGTTCTTGGAGTATCGAGCTTGTAGCGGTCGTGAAGAGATGAGCTTCCCGGAGGATACTGGCTAGGACATGTTCTGTGCATTGAGTTTCTTGATTGGTTCTTGTATTCCGCTGCTAGAGTATCTTTATGGTTGGTCTTTTTCCGCTGCGTGAGTATTTTGAAACGCTCTTTTGGTATCTGGTAACTGAGGTTACTTTGGAAATCATTTTCTAAACTTTTGAGTGTCGGCTGTTTGGCCTTGCGATTTCAAATAAGTTTTTACGACGGTTTTTGATAAATGGATTTTATAAGTCTTTGTGAATTTTTAAATATAATACCGTCGTTAGCCTCTTGGACGTTTGTAAATGTTTGCAAAAAAATTTCCTTCAGCCTTGTGGGTTCCATATCGGGGCCCATGGCGCTGTAATATTCCTGGATGGCTCTGGGGGTGTTACAGTCTCTGCCGACCGTCTTTCGTGTAAGAGGTGCTGAGAGAGAAGAAAAGCCGAGAGATAGCTGTTGCCAAGAGTAAGAAAGCCAAGTTATGAGAAAAAACCAGAAGAAGTATCCAAATGCAGGAGGCCTTCTATTTATATGGGCTGAGATGCCCTGTTTACTGGCGGGCGATCGCCTTTCATGTAATATAATAATGGGCGATCGTCTTTATGTCACATGGGCTGTTTGCCCTAAAGTCCGCAGCTGCTGCTGGCAGCCAGCTATGCGGTTCAATGAGGAGCCGGCACGCGTCCTGAGTTGCTGTCACGGGCGGTCCCACTGTACACCTTTCGGCAGGTCTGTCGGTAGGTGAAGTCGTCCTTGTCAGAGACAGCTGTTGGTGGTCAATGATCCATGAAATGCGGATCTTGTCTCGGAACTGCACGTGGGTGCTGTTTTGAGGTTTTGCTTTCGCCGACTGGACGTGCGACAGCTTAGCGTGGCATGAGGCGGTCGTCATTCGGTCGGTCACCAGGGGTCGATCGCCAAGTACCGAGAGACGATCGCCTTAGATGTCGATCGCTCGGCCTCGGGACTTGTTCTGGGACCTTCGGTCGGCCAACCTGCCTTGGCTGCTGGGCTCTGGCTTGGTCGCCCGGTCTCTGAGGCGATCGCCTGTTGAGACGTATAAATCTCGACACAACAATTGCCCCCCAGCCTGCTCCGATGTTGAAGACACGGGGTAAAGTGGTTCTTGCTGGCAATCGTGTAGGATGAAGATGGGCGACCCGTTGAGCGGACTTTGGTTTCGAACTTGGGTGATCTGGTCGATTGGCTAGCTATCTTCGGTCTTGTACCTGCAATGAACAATTCTGTCGATCCCTCTTAGAAACTTGATAGTTTCGTCGTTGAGGAATCGTGCACAGTCGCGGAGTTCGATGGACCGACTCCATGACCATGTCTTGTGCGCGAGCGACATTGTCTGTCTCGTGACTCATTTTATTGTGAGGGTCCTCTGTTAGGTTGCGCCTCGCCTCGTATTTAAACGAAGGGTGTGCGGTCTTGGTCTAGAGGAGTCCTTGCACGGGGAGTCGTCGGATGAATCGACTCCACGTCCGCAGCTTGTTAGCTCTTTTCTACCTTGGATCGTCATGTTAGATGGCAATCCTCGACGATATACGTTGATACGGGGGTAGTGACGCGTCGCATTGTCCGGGTTCACCATGTTAGATGATGAACCTTTGAGGGCGGGCGATCGTGTCCACTGATTAGTTTTGGAGGGTCTTTCGACTACGCTTGCCTCGTATTTAAACGAAGGGCGAGCGATCTCAGCCCAAAGGAACCTTGCATGGCCTAAGCAGTCGGTTCCATCGACCACCAGGACCATGGCTGCACTCTTGCACCTCGGATCGTCATGTTAAATGCCGACCTTCGACGGTGTACGTTGTGCGGGGGAGGCGATCTCGTGCCTTAGTCCAACATGTTAGATAATAAACTGTAGATGGCAAGCGAGTCCTCCAGTTTTGGTGATGTTTCTTGATAATGGCGATCGGGTTGGAAGACTGATGATTGTCGTTCGTCTGCCGATCTCGCTGCTCATAGGCTAAGAAGAAACCTTTGCCTGGCTAGAAAGTATGCGGCTTTAGCGCGGAAGATCACGTAGGTCGGGGGATGATCCTTCATAAGATGCTTGAACATAGGCGAAAGACCATGGAATCCCCCTAGGACCAAGTAGAGGGCGATCTCATCGCTTACGGGCGCGCCGTTGAGGATGATCTTGTCTACCGGTCGATGTAGTCTGCGTCGGATTCTTCTTCCCCTTGCCTGATCTGCATCATGCGATGGGGACCTTCCGGCCGAGTGACCTTGGCGGCAAAGTAAGCTGTGAAGCTGTTCGCCAGTTGATCAAAGGAATTGATGGATCGCGGCGGTAATGAGGTGTACCACCTGTGGGCAAGGTCGTCCAGCGTCAGTGGGAACATTCGGCATATGGTTGCGTCTGATGCCCCACACCCGGTCATATAGATTCGGAACTTGCTCAGATGAGTCTCGGGGTCCGATCTCCCCTTATACAAAGGTGTTTGCGGAGGAGCGATCCTACGCTGCACGGGGGCGAGCTTGATGTGGTCCGCGAGTGGCTCGCTCGGCTTGGCAATTTTTCTCTTGGCGCCTGCCCCAGATTCCAGGAGCGCCTTCATGTCGTCGAGCTGGCGTTGCATCGCGGCCATCGCTGTAGCTTGGTCGCTCGTGGCTCGGCTTCCAGAGCGGGAGACGAGGCGATCGTGTACCGATCTCCTGACTCCGCGGTCGCCGACCTCGGTTCTCTGGCGAGGAGGGGCCAGATGGCTGGCCTGCCTTCTGGGAGTCGGATACGCCGAACTCCTGGTGACGGACTCGAGCTCTGTCGTCTCGTGGCTGGGACCAGATTACCCTGGTCGCCATGACGGGTCGCTGCCTAGGCGGCTGAAAACAGAGGTGCCCCGGCTGGCGAGCGTCTCTTCTTGCGAATGGGGGCCTCCTGGCGATCGCTCAGTCAGTAACGCCTTGAACTTCTGTTTGGTCACGCGGCGGATGGCCGAGGGGGTTAAAGCGGGCGGCGCATCGAAAGCTCTCCGTCGCTCCTGTAGGATGGCCAGGGACTTTTCGATCTGTTCCGTGGTTTGGAACTGATCGAGCGAGAGGCTTGGGCCGTCCCTCATGGGCGGGATCGAGAGTCTCGGACCGCGGCGGCTACCCTCCGCCATAGGCTGTGGCTCGGATTGAGACGGAACGAGGCGTCTGGCGGACCGGCCAGCGGATTTCTTCGAAGCAGAGGCAGAAGTCATGATTCTGAAAGCTTTCTCTGAAGAACAGTGAGTGTTTCTTCAGGTATATGCCCCGGAGAACAGTGAGTGTTCTTCGAGATGGTAGGAATAAAAAATGAGGGATAGATCCCCTTCCTCTAGCGCCAATTGTTGTTGCCCGAAATATTATTCGAAGATATATATTGCTGGAATGGTCGAGCAATAGCAAATTGCGAGAGCACGTCCATGGGAATGGAAATAAAACAAGATTTGCCGGGTTTGTTAGGCCCGAGCTTGAATGCTCTCGCGAGATGTTATTAATAAGAATACGTTTGAGTACAAATATTAATGTAAGAATCTCATTACAATGAGTGTAAAAGATCCTATTTATCTAGCTCTTGAACGAAGCTCTGTGTGTATCGTCTCTGCCGACCGTCTTTCGTGTAAGAGGTGCTGAGAGAGAAGAAAGGCCGAGAGATAGTTGTTGCCAAGAGTAAGAAAGCCAAGTTATGAGAAAAAACCAGAAGAAGTATCCAAATGCAGGAGGCCTTCTATTTATAGGGGCTGAGATGCCCTGTTTACTGGCGGGCGATCGTCTTTATGTCACATGGGCTGTCTGCCCTAAAGTCCGCGGCTGCTGCTGGCAGCCAGCTGTGCGGTCCAATGAGGAGCCGGCACGCGTCCTGAGTTGCTGTCACGGGCGGTCCCACTGTACACCTTTCGGCGGGTCTGTCGGTAGGTGAAGCCGTCCTTGTCAGAGACAGCTGTTGGTGGTCAATGATCCATGAAATGCGGATCTTGTCTCGGAACTGCACGTGGGTGCTGTTTTGAGGTTCGGCTATCGCCGACTGGACGTGCGACGGCTTAGCGTGGCATGAGGCGGTCGTCATTCGGTCGGTCACCAGGGGTCGATCACCAAGTACCGAGAGACGATCGCCTTAGATGTCGATCGCTCGGCCTCGGGACTTGTTCTGGGACCTTCGGTCGGCCAACCTGCCTTGGCTGCTGGGCTCTGGCTCGGTCGCCTAGTCTCTGAGGCGATCTCCTGTTGAGACGTATAAATCTCGACACAACATACTGCTAGCTTGCCTCCTTGAGTTTTCACGAACAAGCTTGAATCTGCTGGGGCAACATGATAACCACTTTGGACTAGAAACTCAGCAATTTTCCCATACCATGCTCGGGGTGCCTGCTTCAAGCCATACAACGCCTTCTTCAACTTGCACACGTACTCATGTTTTTCATGATTCACAAATCCTTTGGGTTGATCAATATAGATATCACGATCAAGTTCCCCATGTAAAAACGCATTCTTCACATCCATTTGCCATAATTTCCAAGACTTACTTGCTGCTAAGGCTAGTAAGACACGAACTGTAGTAATCTTTGCAACTGGACTAAACGTCTCGTCATAGTCTATGCCATACTCTTGAGAGAATCCACGAACAACTAATCGAGCCTTGTACTGCTCAATTGTACCATTTGGACAAATCTTCAACTTGTAACCCATTTGCAGGATATGGGTCTAACACCTTCAGGTTTTAGCACTAAATTCCAAGTTTGATTTTGTTTTAATGCCAAAATCTCTTCTTCCATGGCCTTTCTCCATTCTGGACTATTTGATGGTTCTTCAAATGTACTTGGCTCTTTGACTTCAACATAGGCAACATCTACATACTTTAGATTTGGCCGTCTTTCTCTGGTTGACCTTCGCACTTGAGGTTGTGAAGGTTCCTGCTCTTCCGGTTGACTAGTCTGTACTTCATCTGGTGTTTCATGTACACCTGTTCTCCAAGGGCTTCTTGATTTGGACCGTACCTCAACTTGATCCGACAGGGATCTTGGTTCTTCTATGTCATTGTTGTCTTGAGAGGAATGTAGCTGCAACTTGGTTTGTAGCTTTTCTTGCAACTCATGTGTATCTGGTAATGCCACCTTGTTTGCCCACCATGAAGATACCTCATCGAATACAACATTTCGTGAGATATAGATCTTGTTTGTATTTGGATCGCAGCATCTCCAGCCTTTCTTTTGTTCATCATATCCAACGAATATGCAGCGGACAGCTTTCTTGTCGAACTTGCTGCGATCTTCATCTGCAATGAACACATAACATACACAACCAAATACTCGAAAATAATTCACTGTTGGTTTTACATTATAAAATTTTTGAAATGGTGAAATAAATTCCAGCCTCAGTTGTGGTAGCCTGTTGGTGATGTAGACTACTGTCTTCATGCATTCTGCCCAAAATCTTGTATCAACATTCTTTGCATGTAGAAGACTTCTACATGTCTCTGCTAGGTAGCGGTTCTTCCTCTCCGCTACTCCATTTTGCTGTGGAGTTTTTGCACAAGTCAGTTGCCTTCGAATGTTGCACTCCTTGAGGTAGTTGTTGAATTCATTTGAAGTGTATTCTCCTCCATTATCAGTACGGAGGTACTTGATCTTCCTCCCAAGCTCACATTCTACCGTATCCTTGAATTTCCTGAATTTTTCAAAAGCTTCATCTTTATACTTCAAGAAATATACCCATGCATACCTTGAGAAATCATCAATAAAGGTTATCAAATATTGATAACCGCTTGTTGACTTTTGTTTGATCTTCCCAAGCACATCTGAGTGGACCAATTCCAACGGCTCTCTTGCTCTGAACTTTGACTCTTTGTAAGGCAGTTGATGTGCCTTACCATATTGACATCCAGCACACACAGTGTCATGTTGGATCTCGAGTTGAGGAAGTCCCCTCAGCATGGATTTCTGCATCATAATCTTCAGTTTGCCGTAATTGATATGTCCAAGCCGTGCATGCCATAGGTCTCCAGTGTCACTTCTCCTAGCCTTCTCAACGTAGGCTTCTTCAGCTGACATCACATAGATAGCCATCATTTTTTGTCCTTCTACGAACGGTGTACCTATGACTTTCAATTCATGATACACTTTCACATCGTTCGGGCCAAACAACGCATAATTACTTGAAGCAGTTAATTGTGGTACTGACAACAGGTTCTTCTTCATCCCTGGGACATGATAGACATTGTAGAGTTGTACTTCTTCATGTCCGTACCTTTGTGGCAGTTGTGTCTTTCCAACATGGGCTATTGGTAATTGTGTGTTATCAGGTGTCACAATAACTCGATCTCCGTTGTACTTGGTCATACTTACAAGTTTCAACTCATCTCCGGTCATATGATCGGAACAACCAGAGTCAATGATCCAATTATTCTTGTAATCGACTAACTGCTCACATACCGCAGTAAGTGCGAATTCCTCTCTTGGGCCTTTCCCTCGTGTATCAGCAATCTCTACCTCCTCGGCATAGAAGGAAGTCTCAAAATTCCAATCTTCTTCTCCTGGAGCCTCGTACTTAGATGTTGTTGCTGCATTTCCTTCAACTCTCTTGGACCAGCAATTTTTTGCATAATGTCCTTTCTTGCCGCAATTGAAACATTCGTCACTTTGACGATTTTCTTGCCACCGGTTCTGACCATTTCGATTATGTTGAGCTCCTCGAGCTCCCCGTGACTGGAAACCTCTATCTTGGTTTCCTCGAATATCTCTTTCTTGACTATTGAATCTCCCGAAACCACCTCCTCATCCTCGACCACGACCGCATCCTCGTCCGCGTCCTTGATTGTCTCTTCTATTAGTGAAAAGGGCTATCTCTTCACCATTGGTTGGTCGACTAGACATGGGTTTGTCTAGATCCTCTTCATTAATTAGCAAATTCTCCAGATCTACTAAAGTTGGCTCGGTGGCCCAGCACCGAGTTGCCGTGATAATACTCTTATACTCCGGCTACAATCCGTGGATGATAATTCTTTTCATCCTGGTTTGTGTAATGCCATTTTCAGGATCTACTTTAGAAATCTCATCACAGAGAGATTTCACCTTTGAGAAATATTGACTCACAGACATATTTCTCTGGGAGATCGACAAAAGCTCATTTTCAAGCCTTTGTAATTTTGCATCATTTTTCTTCGCGAAAATAGCCGCCAATGTATCCCAAGCTTCCTTCGGTGTTCGGACATCTTTGATCCGCTAGAGAAATTCATCTTCTACAGTTACATTTAAGGCATACATAGCTTTGCCTGCCTTAACCTTCCATTTCTTTAAAGCATCAGGGTCGGAAGCTGGCCTTTGATGTGCAGCATCTGGTCGTACCGGTGTTGAGGTTGAGATGTCGGAGGTTGTGTCTGTGTTTTTTGCCTCCCTTGGTGGTGGTGTCTCAGCTCCGTTCACGATATCCCATAAGTCCTGCCCGAGCAGGTAAAACTTCATACGGGTACTCCATGACCCATAATTGTTGTTATTGAGCTTTTCAATAGAGGTAGTAAAATCAGCCACGATTTTAACAAAGCTGCTGGGGCCGAAAGTACAATTTTTGAAACTTTTGGGGTCAAAATAAAAAATTTTAGAAGTTTAGGGACTGAATTAAAATATTCCAAAAAGTTCAGGGACCCGTATGTAATTTTTGGAAAATTTATTTGCTCCTGTTCATCCTTTTCAACCTTGAGACAATTCTTTCGACAGCCCGTACGGCTTCGTCTGACGTCGGTTTTGTATTCTGAAAATACCACCGAACTCGACTCGACGCGAGGAATCTAACGGTATCCTCAAAATTGAGTTTCGACCACCTTTGTAATACTCGGAATTTTCAGCTCCTCTACCACTTCTGGCTAGCACTCCAAAACCTTTCTCCGATACCAATTGTTGAGATATCAAAGGATCATTATAGTGAATTACCGATGATTTGAGAGAAAAATATTTATTCTATTATCACTCAAGAATATAATTACAAACTCACAAAATAAAAACTCTCAAACTCACTCAATCTCAACTTGGATTGTTATTCACTCTTTGAACTCACTCTTGGAGATAAGATGATTACAAATGCTACAACCATGCCTTATTTATAGGTAGTAAACATGGTGTAAAATCATGGTGTGAAAGGGTGGTGTGAAAGGATCAACCATGGTGGGTATTGTGAAGTTTCCCATTTTCTTGTCAAACTTGCCAACTAATTATTCAAAGGTAGATGGCTTTTAGATGTTGATTTTGTTAATGACCTTCTAGATGATGTTGATTTTGTTTGGTGGCAATGACCTTCAACAAAGTTTTCCACGTAAATTGTCAAACTCATGGTCATAAAGCTTGGTTTCCATGATAAAGACCACATTGGGTACGAGATCCTTGACAAGATCTCTTAGGAACCGAACTGCCGAAGGTTCCCAAACCTTGGCAGTTCCAACCTAGGCAACTCATTGGGATAGGCGGGGTTGCCTTGCAACCTCCGCCTCTGGTCTAAATAGATTATCATCACACAACTTCTTCGGATTAGGGCCATCTATATCATGTTCCATATTATCACTCTGTACCTCGATTGTTTCTTTGTTCTTACTGCCCAACGGTGTAACACCCCCGAGATATTCAAGGTATATTACAGTGTCGTGGACCCCTACATGGGACCCACCAGGCTAGACACGAATTACCATAGTAAAATCACACATCATCCACATGAAAATCAAATAACATGCCCGGTACAACCGGCGGAATAATCCACATCGACAACCATAAAAAACTCCAATGAATACGAATCACAATTCGAAGAGAAAACCCCAAGTACTCGCGAGTACAATCTATAAGTTTAGAAAGTAGGCAACAACCATATCGAATGGAACAACGGAAATAAAAGGACTCGAATGCACATGTCAACGACGCTGGCCAGCATCCTCGTACTGTCCCAGTGCCCGCTCGTCCGGCTGATCATAACCTAAAATCCATAACAAGAATTTTCCCAAAATGGGTCCCCAGAGGGGTTAGCAATTACGCTAGTACAAGTAATCAAGGCAAACCATTCGCTTACACATTTCATAGTACAATGCACCAAATTCATTTCAAAACCAAAAAATACACATGTCTTTTCCAGAAACAAACAGTCAATCAATTTACCTAGGACCGGGACGAAGCCACAAATCCCACTCGAGGACTCTAAGGACCCTTCCGAGCTGGACATATCGTAAAACATATCACGCACAGGCATCATCTAGGACCGGGACGAAGCCACAAATCCCACTCGAGGCCTCTAAGAACCCTCCCGAGCTGGCTAGCGAAACAAACTCGTGAAACCAGAGTGAAGGCATAGATTCCCTCGAGGCCCCGTCGGACCCTCCTGAGGTGAGCAAATCACACACAATATACATTACCATTTCCTGTTAAGCATAAAGGTTTCCGAAAATACTTGCCTTGAATAATTGACGACGCAACGAACGGAAAGGAAAGTCACCGACGAATGCTAGGAACCAACGGAACCGAACCTAACGATTTTAAGAATACAATCACAACTATTTACAAATGAATACGGAAAAAGGAATACACCCGAAAACCCGCCTACAATTCATGTATATTCGTACTAGAACAACAACGAGGGCGGACCACAACCAAACCCTCTCGATTATGAAAATACCACGAAATATACCATGAATCCGTAGGAAAACCAAGAATACCGACAAGATTAATCATATTCATTATGAATTAATCAACAACACGGGAAGAATCGAACAATAAAATCGAAAACCCCCAATTTACCCAAAAGTAGGGTTCTAAGAAGATTTACCTTGAATCGGACGGAGGAAGACGATTACGATGATGATAAACTACACTAGGAATACAAAACTTGATTCCCCAAGGATTTCCACGGGCAAAACTTGAAGAATCGTTCAAAACCTCACTTAGATCGCAGCTCTCGGTCGGAGGAGAAGAAATGAAAGAAATGCCGAAATGAAGTCAACCCCCGGTTTATAAAGCCTGGGCTGCCATTATGTATGTTACATAAGGTGGTTAACGTACGTAATGCTCATTACGTACGTTAACACTCAAGCATTAGCGTGCGTAATGGCTGGGCAGAACAGTCTACCCCAAAACGATGAGGTCGTTAGCGTACGCTACATCCGACGACTTAGCGTACGCTACAAGAGGCTTACGTACGTAACATCAGCACCTTTACGTACGTAAGGGTCTGGGCAAAACTGGGCAGACTCACTGTCCAACAACGCAGGGCTCGATAGCGTACGCTACGCCGGATAGTTTAGCGTACGCTACCAGGACTTTACATACGTAACATAAAGAGTTAACGTACGTAATGGTTCGGACAGAACAATCTGTCCAGTCTACTGAAGGCCATAACATACATTAGCGATGGGCCATAACGTACGTTATGAAGGTGCCGGTAGCGCACGTAAGAAAGCATGCATAACGCACGTTATGCATGCAGCAGTTCAACACTGCTGAACGAAGTTAGCTGCAACGGGCGATCCGAAAACGAGACGCAACACAAGGACAGATTCCAGAAGTGTAAACATGAAATAATCACGACAACGAAGCTAAGCACTGAAGGAAAATACAATTTCGACTACCTAGGAATCCGAGAAACGACAAGGAAAGTAAAATTCCCCAAACTTATAGGAAATTACAAAACGGCCCAAACGTCCGAAAATCACGATACGACGTCGGATCAATAAACTGAAACTCACAACACGAACAACTCAACCATAAGAACTCGTGCAACCAAAGAAATTACAAAATCAAACGGGTTCTATGAGAATCGAACGTCCATGCAATAATACATGACATAAGACGGAATAATATCAAAACATCTCCGAAACTCATCCAAATGGAGAAACTCCAAGAATAAAATAGATTCAAAGTGTCGAAACGGTTACAAGCGAGTTGCTAAAAACAAAAAATATACAAAAATTGAGAATACCGGGAAAAAAAATGCGGATATTATATTCTACCCCTCTAAAATAAGTTTTGTCCCGAAACTTAAGAAACAAACAACTTGGTGTACCTAGCACGCATGTTATCTTCGGTTTCCCAAGTTGCCTCCTCGACACCATGCCTCGACCACTGCACTTTGACCAAAGGAATGGTCTTATGTATCATTCGCTTCTCACGGTGCTCCAAAATCTTCAGGGGACACTCCTCGAATGTAATATCCTCGGCGACATCGATCTCACCATAGTCGATGACGTGACTAGGATCCGGAACATATTTCCTCAGCTGGGAAACATCGAAAATACTATGAACGTGACTCAAGGCCGAGGGTAGTGCCAAACGGTATGCTAACTCACCGACTCACTCGAGAATCTCAAAGGGCCTAATAAATCTCGGACTCAACTTCCCCTTCTTCCCGAAGAGGAAAACTCCCCTCGTCGGCGACACCTTTAGCAAAATGTGGTCTCCCACCTCAAACTCCAAAGGTCGGCGACGGACGTCGGCATACGACTTCTGTCGACTCTGAGTAGTCAACATCCGTTCTCGAATCAATTCCACCTTCCGCTTCGTCTCTAAAGCGATATCCAGTTCGGTCCCGACCAAATCAGATGCCTCATTCCAACAAATCGGCGATCGAAAATGCCACCCATAAAGCGCCTCATACGGTGCCATCTGAATCGACGCGTGCCAACTATTGTTATACGTGAATTCGATCAATGGCAAATACTCCTCCCAGTCACTGCTCCAGTCGAGAGCACAAGCACGCAACATATCCTCGAACGTCTGGATAGTGCACTCCGATTGTCCATCTGACTGAGGATGAAAAGAGGTACTCAAACGCAAACTAGTACCCTGCGCCTTATGCACCGCCTGCCAAAAGTGCGATACAAAACGGCCATCCCGATCCGAAACAATAGACTTCGGAGTACCGTGAAGCCTCACAATCTGCGTAATAAATACACGAGCCGACTTCTCCGGTCCCCAAGTATCTTTGATGCCCAGAAAATGTGCCGACTGGGTCAGACGATCAACAATCACCCAAACCATATTCATGCCCGATCTCGATCTCGGCAAACTCGTAATGAAGTCCATCGATATATCTTCCCATTTCCATTGCGGAACGGAAAGCGACTGCAATAACCCGGCCGGTCGCTGATGCTCAATCTTGACCTACTGACAAGTCAAACATCTCGCTACAAACCGTGCGACCTCCTCCTTCATATCGTTCCACCAGAAATTCCTCCTCAGGTCCTTGTACATCTTACTCAATCCAGGATGAACGGAGTAAGGCGTAGCTGGGCCTCACGTAAAATACTCTGTCTCAATTCCGAGTCGTTCGGTACACATAGATGACTCTCGAATCTCAATACCCCATCTTCATGAATCACAAACCCCGGAGACTTTCCCTTAAGAATATTCTCTCGGACTTGAATAATTATCGGATCCTCCAGCTGCTTCAGTTTAATTTCATCGATCAGAGACGATGAAATCTCTAAAGCACAAAGTTGCCCTATGGCTCCAGGCAACGAAATCTCAACACTAAACTCAATCAAATCCCGCTGAAGTTCAGATTGAGATGTAAGGATCTCAAGTGTCCGCAACGCAACTGGTTTCCGACTCAAGGCATCGGCCACGACGTTCGCCTTGCCCGGATGATAAAGGATTTCGAGGTCATAATCCTTAATCAACTTTAACCACCTCCTCTGCCTCATATTCAACTCCCGCTGAGTAAATTTATACTTTAGACTTTTATGATCAGTAAAAATCTGACATGCAGAGCCAAAAAGATAGTGATGCCAAATCTTGAGCGCAAAAACAACTGCCGCTAACTCCAAATCGTGAGTATGGTAGTTAATCTCATACGGCCTCAACTGTCTCGATGCAAACACCATAGTCTTGTCGTGCTGCATCAATACGCACCCAAGACCCTGAACCGAAGCATTGCTATAGACGGCAAAACCCTCGTTGCCACATGGCAATGCCAAAATCGGGATGAAGTCAAATGTCTCTTCAGCTCCTCAAAACTCGACTGTCTCTCGTCATTCCAAACGAACTTCTCAAACTTTTGGAGCAACTGTGTAATTGGCCGAGTTAGTTTCTAGAAACCCTCGACGAACCTATGGTAGCAGCCAGCCAAGCCCAAGAAACAATGGAGCTCCTTCATATTCTTGGGCGGTGCCCAATCCAACACTGCCTCAACCTTCTGCGGATCCACATGGACTCCCTCGGCTGAAATCACGTGACCCAGAAACATCACTTCCTTCAGCCAGAACTCACATTTCAAGAACTTCGCATAGAGTCGCTCGGTCCTCAAAATGTCTAACACCACACGCAGATGATGGGTATGCTCTTCCTCGTTCCTCGAATAAATAAGAATATCGTCAATGAAGACGATGATGCACTTATCTAAATACTCGATAAAGACCTTGTTTATCAACTGCATGAACACGGCTGGTGCATTAGTTAACCCGAAAGGCATAACTACAAACTCGTAGTGTCCGTATCTCATCCGAAAAGCTATTCTCGGAACGTCGGACTCCTTCACCCAAAGCTGATAGTACCCCGATCTCGAGTCGATCTTCAAGAATACCGCAGCTCCCTGCAACTGATCGAACAAGTCATCATTCCTCGGCAGAAGATACTTGTTCTTGATGGTCACCTTGTTTAGCTCGCGATAATCAATACACAAACGCAGTGAACCATCCTTCTTCTGCACAAACAGGACCGATGCGCCCCAAGGCGAAGCGCTCGGTCAAATATACCTAGACTCAAAAAGCTCACTCAACTGCTTCTTCAACTCGGCCATCTCTGAAGGTACCATGCGATACGGCGCCTTCAAAATTGGGGCCGCACCCAGCTCTAACTCTATAGCAAACTCGACCTCACGGTCCGGTGGCAACCCTGGTAACTCATCAGGAAAAACATCAGGAAACTCACTAATGACTGGAATCGATGAAAGCTCGACTCCACCACTCTCCGCCTTCAAGGCGTAGCACCAATAACCAGTACACCCCCTTTCGCAGGAGTCTCATCGCCTTCTAGGCGTTAATTATGAACTTCTGGTTTCTCTTTCGCCCCGTGAAAGAGTGCTCGGTGCCATCCTCGTCTAGCATGGTGATGATCCTCGTGCGGTAGTTCATGATTGCACCATGCCGCTTGAGCCAATCATCCCCGAGAATCAAATCCTACCCTCAATACTCACAACAATAAGATTAGAGAGCCAAGCCCTCTCACAAATAAACACAGAACAGTCTCGGACCTCTCGATCGCCAATGATTCTATCACCGATAGGAAGTTTAACTATGAAAGGCTCGCAAGGCGACAAACAGTCAAGACTCAAACGGCATACACACTCCAAAGAGATAAATGAATGTGTAGCACCCGAATCAAAAAGCATACTGACAGGATGGGAATGGATGTGAACGGTACCTGTCGCCACAGTGGCCGCTGGATCATCGGCCCTCCTCATCTCATAGATACGTGGAGGGGCGGAGACGACACTGGAAGCTCCCCCTCTAGCGGGCTGACCCCGACCTCTCCCTCAGCTGGCACTCGATGGAGACTGCAGAGCAAACGAGCCATGGTTCATACTCGTCTCCCTAGGTGATGGAAAAGAAGCCTGAGCACCAAGAAGCTGTCCTACCCACTCTAAGGGTCGATTTTTTTTTCGAGCTACATGCTGATAACGTGTTTCAGGAAAAAGTAAAAGACTGTAAATACGAGTCGATCAATTGTATTCATAACACTGATAGAGGGGCCTTCATATAGGCATTACAATGAGAGTCCTTCCATACATAGGATTCCTAGATAAGGTAAGACATCTAATAGGATCCTACTACCTCTAGAAGGATCTAGAACCTTCCTTCTTTGTACCCCCTACAACCAGTATTAGGTAAGACACCAATAAGGGAAGGATATCCCGGAACAATATATATATATATATATATATATATATATATATATATGTGTGTGTGTGTGTGTATATATATATATATATTATTTGTTGACTATCCTATTCCTTACCCCCTCCCGTTTAGTTATAGTTTTCATTTTTTTCCTTTTCTTTTCTTTTCTTTTTTCTTTACCTCTGTGCTGCTTCTTGAGACTGACTGCCGACGCCCGCCCAGCATGTAGCGCCCCGACGAAAAATCACCGCACGTCCCGATGCCCATCCATCACCCAGCGAAGAGTCGCCCTCCCCGCCCCAACCCACCAGACCCACTTTGAGGTATCTCTCTCTCTCTCTCTCTCTCTCTTTCTCTCTCTCTCTCTCCTTTCCGATCGGAGTGTGATGCTAATTTTTTTCTTTGAGTTTGAGGTATTTATATAATATTTTTGTTTGTTAATTGTCAATATTAATCAGTAGTAGAGTATGTACAAAATTAATATATTTATTTTTTATTTTAATTTTTACGTTTTGTAGAAAGAATGGAAAGATTTTTAAAAAGAAAAATATCGACACCCGGATCTTCAAGTGCATATAATATTTCTCAACCTAGTTCTACTCTTTTGATGCCTACAGAAATTAATTTGGATGATCTTCCTTGGGATCCATCCGAAAGGAAAAGAATTTTAGAGTATCGCCCTAATCAAAGAGATGAAATAAGGCGGAAATATTTGATTAAAGTACCATGTCAACCACATGGCCATGACTTTCCAAGAAAAATGATAGGAAATAAGGGGAGATGTTTTTGTCCATCTTGGTTGGATCAATTTGGTAATTGGTTAGAGTATAGTGTGAAAGCAGATAAAGCCTTTTGCTTGTGTTGTTACTTGTTTAGAGATCATTTTAGAAAACAAGGTGGGAGTGATGCTTTTGTGTCAGAAGATTTTAATAGTTGGAATAAAACGGAGAGGCTTGCTCTTCATGTGGGGGATGTTAATAGTTTCCACAATATAGCATTTAAGAATTGTGAAGATTTAATGAGACAAGATCGATCCATTGAAGTTGCCTTTCATAAACATAGCGATACCGCGAAAAATAAGTATCGAGTTCCATTAAATGCTTCAATTGATTCTTGTAGATATTTGTTGAATCGAGCATTACCTTTTCGTGGTCACGATTAGTCAGAAAAGTCTCTTAATAGAGGAAACCTTTTGGAAATAATCAAACTTATTCGGAATCAAAATGAGATTGTTCGTAAAGTTACATTGGGAAATACTCCAGGGAATAATCAAATGATGGCTCCAAGTATTCAGAAAGGCATTATCAATTGTTTTGCACAAAAATACTCAAACACATTTTTGACGAAATTGGTGATGATGTATTTTCTTTGTTAGTTGATGAGTCCAGTGACGTGTCTAAAAAGGAACAAATGGCCGTGGTTTTACGCTATGTTACATGTGGGATTGTTAAGGAAAGATTTGTTGGTCTTGTTCATGTGAAGCAGACAAATGCTTTATCTCTTAAATCTGCTATTGAATCATTATTTGCTGAACATAAAGTAAGTTTGAAAAATATTAGAGGTCGAGGTTATGATGGAGCAAGCAATATGCGTGGTGAATTCAATGGTTTGAAAGCTTTAATCATGAGAGAGAATAGTTCAGCATATTATGTCCATTGTTTTGCTCATCAACTTCAGTTAGTTGTTGTGGCGGTTGCAAAAAAACACCTTGGCATGGGAAACTTCTTCGACATGATAGCGGTTGTGATGAATGTGGTCTGTGCTTCTTGCAAGCGAAAAGATATGATTCGAGAAATTCAAAAAGAGAAATTGGAGGAAGCCATTGGTAATGGTGAACTTGAAACTGGAAGTGGGTTAAACCAAGAGCTTTCTCTTAGTAGAGATGGAGATACGCGTTAGAGTTCTCATTACAAAATACTTTTGCGTTTGGTTGATTTGTTTCCAACTGTTGTTGAGGTGTTTGAATATGTTGAAGAGGAAGGCGATAATGCTTTTAATCAACATCAAGCAAATGGTCTTCAGATATATTTCAAATCATTTGATTTTGTATTTTATTTGCCGTTGATGTTGCACATTTTGGGGTGCACAAATTTATTGTCACAAGCTCTTCAAAGAAAAGATCAAGATATCTTGAATGCTATTTCATTGGTGAAATCAACCAAGCGACGGTTGCAAAAGTTTAGAGTTGATGGGTTTTCTTCACTTTTGAAGAAGATCTCTTCTTTTTGTGAAAAACATGATATTGAAATATTGAATATGGAGGAAAATTATGTGAATCCGAAAAATCGAAGACAAAAGACCAATATCACCTATCAGCACTATTATGAGTTTGATTGCTTTAATACGGTTGTGGATATGCAAATTCAAGAGTTTGGTGACAGATTTAGTGAGGTAAATTCTGATTTGTTTATTTGTATGGCAGCTTTGATCCGCATAACTCATTTCATGACTTTGACCCATCAAAGTTACTGAAGATGGCCGAGTTCTATCCAGATGATTTTAGTTGTGTGGAAAGGATGACTCTCGAGCATGAACTTCACATCTATATTGATAATGTGCAATAAGATGATACATTTGCTAACTTGAAAGGTATATCCGGTCTTGCTAGAGTGGTGGTGGAAACAAGAAAACATCTTGCGTTCCCTTTGGTATATCGATTATTGAAGCTCGCATTGGTTCTGCCATTTGCAACTGCAACAGTTGAGAGATGCTTTTCTGCAATGAAACTTGTGAAGTCAGACTTGCGCAATTTTGAAGACTATTTGAACGGTTGTGTAATTTGTACCGTTGAAAAATAAGGACTTGCCGATGTTACGAATGAAGATGTAATGAATCGCTTTCAAAAGATGAAATTTCGTAGAGAACAACTATAAAATATAATTTCTTTCACAATTAAAATGATATTGTACTTCGTTATTGATTTTGTTTTGATGGAAAAATAGCTTAATTAATACCATAATTAATTATGGTAATTAATGACATTAAATGGTATATTTGGAATCTACATTTTGTGTAGATTAATTTAGTGTATTTACTTGTTCAATTTCGTTAAGAAATGAATGAGTAATTAATGCACAAAGTTAAGTCATTTAATAGTTGGGGATGTGGAGTGGAATCCCATCCCACATTGGAGAAGTAAGGAAAAGTTGAGCTATTTATAAAGGACTTTCCATCATAAAGGAGCAATCAAGTGTGCTCCATTAAGGTGCACCCTAGTTGGCTTTAATTAATTTTTAAAGCTAGAATCCGAATCCTACGAGGAAGGTGCAAAGCACCTTCCGAGTCCGAGTCCGAGTCTGAGTCCGTGCACGTCGCACTTGTCGCAACGGGCGCTTCGTAGGCGCACTTTGCACTTCGCTCGAACGCCTCAGAGCTATGAGGAGCCTTTTGTTTTGACAACTAAGATAGTGGCTCGGATGACTTGGAAGGTGACTTGGATGACACGTGGCATTGACATGGCGGGAGTGACACACAAGCGGCAGATGATGATTACACACACATAACAATCAAGATAATAATCCTGTCATACTAGCTTAAGTTCATACTACAAAGTCCTAAATATCCAGTAGTTCGCCCGGAATTCGATTCCTAGTACAGGGTATCGAGTTCATCGAAAAAACCGTTGTATCTTGGGGACGTTTGCCGTTCAACCGTGTGTACTGTGCGGGGCAATTTCGTCTTACGGAGAGAGAGTCCAACTCTTGCCTCGGTTTACATTCATTTGTCATTTTCTACAGCATTACACTCAACAATCGTAAGACGAAATTTTTCTGTAGAAGATGGCATCGTCAAGCAACAATGTTCATGCTCCTGCCCATGCCGAAAAAACAGAGAAGTTCTCAGGTACCGACTTCAAACGTTGGCAATCAAAAATGCTGTTCTACCTTACTACTCTCAATCTCTGCCGCTTCCTTTCCGAATCTCCTCCTGTTGTGGGGGATGATGAAACTGACACCCAGAAACGAACGGCGTTGGATGCATGGCATCACAGCGACTTCTTATGTCGGAACTATATTTTGAATGGGTTGGATGACACACTTTACAGTGTTTATTCCACAATCAAAACGCCCAAAGAGTTGTGGGACTCGTTGGAGACAAAATATAAAACAGAAGATGCCGGCTTGAAAAAGTTCATCGTGGGTCGTTTTCTTGACTTCAAAATGGTGGACACAAAAACTGTTCTCGAGCAAGTGCAGGAAATACAGTTGATCCTGCACGATATTTTGGCAGAAGGAATGAGCTTGTCTGAATCCTTTCAAGTTCTCGCCATAATCGAAGTTGCCCCGATGTGGAAGGACTTCAAAACTACCTCAAGCACAAACGCAAGGAAATGGGCCTTGAAGATCTAATTGTGCGACTGAGGATCGAAGAGGACAATCGGAAGACCGATGTCAAGATGAACAAGTTATCTATGGAGGCAAAAGCAAATCTCATCGAGTCAAGCAACAACAAAAAGCGGAAATTTAACGGGAAGAAGCAAGACTCGAAGAATCAAAAGAAGATCAAAGGAGAATGCTACAACTGCGGTAAATTCGGGCATATGGCGAAAAATTGCCGCAAACCAAAGAAGGACAAAAAGAGAGATCAAGCAAATGTTATCGAGAATAAGTATGTTCCCGTCGATTTGTCCAGTCTTGATCTGTGTGCAGTTGTAGATGAAATCAATATGGTTGGAATCCCAGTCGGATGGTGGGTGGACACCGGCGCTACTAAACATATTTGTGCCGATAAAACCATGTTCTCCTCATACGAGCCCATCACCGAAGAAAGAAAATTGTACATGGGAAACTCCGCTGCCTCAAATGTTGTCGGAACTGGAGAAGTTATACTCAAGATGACGTCGGGATTGAAATTGACGCTCAAGAATGTGCTACATGTTCCAAACATCCGTAAGAATCTTGTGTCTGGCTCAGCATTGAGCAAAGCCGGATTTAGGCTAGTGTTTGAAGCGGATAAAGTTGTAATAACTAAAAATGGTCACTTTATCGGAAAAGGCTATATAGATAACGGCCTTTTCAAACTGAATGCTATCAATGTACGTGGTGAAAATGAAATAAACGATAAAGTTGTTTATTTGGTTGAGTCTCCTAATTTATGGCATGATAGATTAGGACATGCAAATCTAAATATACTACGTCGTTTAGTACATTTAGATTTATTGCCAAAAATGACTTTCGATCAACACAAAAGGTGTGAAATATGTGTTGAAGCAAAAATGGCAAAATCTCCTTTTCATTCAGTGGAAAGATCGACAAAACCTCTTGAATTGATTCACACCGATCTGTGCGATTTAAAACTTGTGCAAACAAGAGGTGGAAAGAATTATTTTATAACTTTTATTGATGATTGCACAAGATTTTGTTATGTGTATCTTTTGAGAAGCAAAGATGAAGCATTCGAAGCTTTCAAAACATACAAAACAGAAGTTGAAAATCAACTCAACACCAAAATCAAAATGATTCGAAGTGATCGAGGTGGTGAATATGTTGCACCTTTTGAAGAATATTGTCGTGAAAATGGCATTATTCACCAAACGATTGCACCTTATGCACCCCAATCGAATGGTGTTGCCGAACGAAAGAATAGAACATTGAAGGAAATGATGAATGCTATGTTGATAAGCTCGGGCCTATCACTTAACATGTGGGGAGAAGCTATTCTTTCGGCCAATAAAATTCTGAATAAATTACCCAAAAAGAAGCAAGATAAAACTCCATATGAATTATGGAAAGGAAGGAAGCCGTCCTATAAATACTTAAAAGTGTGGGGGTGCTTAGCAAAAGTTGAAGTACCGAAACCCAAGCAAGTAAAATTAGGACCAAAAACGGTTGATTGCATTTTCATAGGATATGCAAATAATAGTAGTGCGTACCGATTTTTGGTACACAAATCGGAAGTACCCGATATTAATGAGGGAATGATTATAGAATCAAGAAATGCCATATTTTTGAAACTATATTCCCTAAGAAAGAAAAGAATGAAATAAGTCAGAAAAGAGGACTTATGATGAAATCTCGCCAAATAGTAATGGACCAACACCGGAACTAAGGCGAGGAAAAAGAATAAAAGCGCAAAAACCTTTGGTCCGGATTTTGTAGTCTATTCTTTAGAAGATGAACCAAAGACAATCAAGGAAGCATTGTCTGGTTCCGATGCCGATCTATGGCAAGAAGCTATCAATAGTGAAATCGAGTCAATCTTGAACAATCACACTTGGCACATTGTTGATCTTACTCCGGGAAATAAACCTTTAGGTTGCAAGTGGATTCTCAAGAAGAAATACAAAGGTGATAAATCTATTGACAAATACAAGGCACGTTTGGTAGCCAAAGGATACAAACAAAAGGAAGGGTATGATTACTTTGATACATACTCACCAGTTACTCGGATTACATCCATTAGAATGCTACTTGCAATAGCAGCATTGTACAATCTTGAGATACACCAAATGGATGTAAAAACGGCCTTTCTAAATGGAGATTTAGAAGATGAAATTTATATGGAACAACCCGAAGGGTTCGTGATTCCCGGCCAAGAAAACAAAGTTTACAAACTTGTTAAGTCTTTATACGGACTTAAGCAAGCACCCAAACAATGGCATGAGAAATTTGACCAAGTAATGATGTCAAATGGTTTCAAGATCAATGAATGCGATAAATGTGTGTACATCAAAGGTACATCTGACAATTTTGTCATTGTGTGTCTATACGTTGATGATATGCTAATTATGGGTAGCAACAATAAAATCATCATAGGCACTAAGGAAATGTTAAAGAAGAACTTTGACATGAAGGATATGGGATTAGCCGATGTGATTCTAGGAATCAAGATCTCCAGAACACCCGATGGAATAGTCTTATCACAATCTCACTATGTTGAGAATGTACTTAAGAAATTCAAGGCATACGATCTACCTCGGCTAAGACACTGTTGACTTAAGTTTACACTTAGCCAAAAATCGAGGAGAACCCATATCACAAACAGAATATGCTAGGATAATTGGAAGCCTAATGTACTTAGCAAATTGTACAAGGCCGGACATAGCATATTCTATTAGTAACCGAGTCGGTTTACGAGTAATCCGGAAAGGATCATTGGACCGCATTGACAAGAGTGTTGAGATACTTAAAACACACTGTCAATCATGGTATACACTATTCGAGATATCCACTGCTTTGGAAGGATATTGTGATGCCAATCGGATATCCAATACTAAAGACTCTAAATCCACAAGCGGTTATGTATTTACCATTGGTGGAGGAGCAATATCATGGAAATCTTCTAAGCAAACATGCATAGCCCGATCTACAATGGAATCGGAGTTTATTGCTTTAGACAAAGCCGTGAAGAAGCCGAATGGTTAAGAAACTTCTTAGAAGATATTCCTGTTGGGAAAACCTTTGCCTCCGTTATGATACATTGTGATAGCATGGCGGCCATAGGGAGGGCAAAGAACAAGATATATAATGGTAAGTCTCGACATATTCGTCAAGACACAATACCATTAGACATTTGATCACTACAGAATAATGTGTATTGACTATGTAAAGTCAAAAGACAATATAGCGGATCCGTTTACAAAAGGTATTAACCGTGATCAATTATATAATGCAAAGAAGGGGAATGGGATTGAAATCCACGCATTGAGAATTTTCATAATGGTAACTCAACCAGATGATTGGAGATCCCAAGAACTTGGTTCAATGAGACAACTAAGTTGTGAAAGTTCAAGTTAAAGCACTTGAAAATCCATTCTCGTAGCTGCTCAAGTGCAAGCTGCAGTTTGTGGTAAAGGGTAAGCTTTTTAAAGCTTTTAATGATTCCTATAACCTTTTATAGGTGGAGTATGGCGGGATACTCTTCAGGGAGGTCACCTATATAAGTGAAGAAGTAAGGCCGCTTCATAAAATTAGTAACACTTATGAATCCAAGAAATGGTCCAAGGCCAAAATGGACACAACGTGAGAACGAAAGATATTAGATCTATTATTGTGTGTATGTTATTGTCTTGGTTTACACAAAAGTTGACCGGTTCAAGACATCACGTTCACCGAGCAACGAGTAAATCCGATAGCATTACACTAAGGAAGGTTCAAGGCTAACTACCACCTATCCTGAAGCAATAATAGGTCGTCGGGACTTAGTACATGTTGCATTTGCATTAATCATCATTCATGTGGGGGATTGTTGGAAAAATAGCTTAATTAATACCATAATTAATTATGGTAATTAATGACATTAAATGGTATATTTGGAATCTACATTTTGTGTAGATTAATTTAGTGTATTTACTTGTTCAATTTCGTTAAGAAATGAATGAGTAATTAATACACAAAGTTAAGCCATTTAATAGTTGGGGATGTGGAGTGGAATCCCATCCCACATTGGAGAAGTAAGGAAAAGTTGAGCTATTTATAAAGGACTTTCCATCATAAAGGAGCAATCAAGTGTGCTCCATTAAGGTGCACCCTAGTTGGCTTTAATTAATTTTTAAAGCTAGAATCCGAATCCTACGAGGAAGGTGCAAAGCACCTTCCGAGTCCGAGTCCGAGTCCGTGCACGTCGCACTTGTCGCAACGGGCGCTTCGTAGGCGCATTGGTTCGGACCATTCAGTGTAAACTGGACCAGCACAATGGTTCAGCTATTTTGAACCAATACAGCCCTTCCCACATGACCACAAGGTGTCTATCCAGTCAGAAAGACACACCAATTCGGACAGGGTGCTTTACAGACTATAAATCAACCCCTGCAGATGATGATTACACACACATAACAATCAAGATAATAATCCTGTCATACTAGCTTAAGTTCATACTACAAAGTCCCAAATATCCAAAGAGTTCGCCTTAATTCGATTCCTAAGAGTATCGAGTTCATCGAAAAATCGTTGTATCTTGGGGACGTTTGCTGCTCAACCGTGCATTATCACATGCGCAATTTCGTCTTACGGAGAGAGAGTCCAACTCTTGCCTCGGTTTACATTCATTTGTCATTTTCTACAGCATTACACTCAACATGTTTTTATTACGATAATAAAAATTGTACCTCTAATCTTAGAAAATTCTGAATCCGCCACTAATTCACTTATCAAATAATTTCCTAAAAGAACACGTAAGATAATCATGTGTCCTAACTAATCTTGGATTCTTCAAATCAAATTGATCATGCTGAGTTGAAACTCTGTTACAAGAACGTTGAAATTGATGACCGTTTACTAGAACTAGAAGGCCATTATCAGCCTAGGCCCACACTAGAACCTTCGGAAGACTTTTTCGCCTCTTTTTTTTCTACCCAAGCTTTTTCGCTCTTTTAGTTCTACTTTTTTTTATTACTTATGAAAAGAATTTTTATTTTTAGCTGAAGAACCGAATTAGGGTAGGAGTTGGAGAATTGAAGGAATAAGAAATATAGTACTCCTCATGGGCGAATATACAATTTTTTTAGTATAATATCTATAGGATAAGTTTTGGTCACTATTTTTCAATTATAATCTTACTTATTATTTACGAATTAATTTTGGACCACATGTGTTGGCATGTGACGTAAGAAGTAAAAATAAGATTTTTTTATTAAAACAAAATCATATTTTTAAAGAGCCTGCTCGAATGGAACAATGGAGTAATAAACGGACATGCGAGTTAATTACATAAATCGTCCTTGTGGTTGTTTGATTTAGTCATTTATTTTTTATATTTTTTCGTATGGCCACGCGTGGTTTTGATCCGTACGCTTAGTTCTTGTGGTTTGTCGGGTTCATGCGTTTAGTCATATACTTTTTCATCTGGCCGCCCTCGCTGTTTTGATTCGTTACGGGTTTAATCCTTTGGCCAATAATTCTGTTAGTTGGTCGTTAATTTGAAGGGTATTTTCGTCTTTTCATATATTTTTTTAATTATTATTATTTGAGTACGTTGCAAAAATCGTCCCTATGGTTTGGTCGAATTGCAGATTTCGTCCTCATGGTTGAAAATTTCAGATTATTATTATTATTATTATTATAACATCACTTTATTAGAAATTTATAGGATTACAAGAAATTAGTCGAGATACTATCCTACTCCTCTAAATTATAAAGACGCTTAATCCTACTAAAGATATGAGTAGAAAGAAGACTTGACCAAGACAAAATCAACCATACCAGTTTGCGTATTTTGTAACTTTTATTTTATTATTATTATTATTATTATTATTATTATTATTATTATAACTCTTTTTTATTATTATTAGAGTATTTTGTAATTAACTTTTTATTTTATTTATTTTTGTTTTTTGTATTTTTATTACTTTTTTTATCATTTTTTTAATTATTTTTATCTTTTTTTTTATTTTTATTTTGTTTCAGTTCTTTTTCATTAAATCCGTTTGATTTTGAATTCTTTTTTGGTTATTTTGAATTGTTAGATATTATGGTACTATTAATCGCATTGGAAAAATGTTATTGGAAAAAATAATTTCTATATTTTACTACTTTTTTGTATTTATTAAAATCAAAATAACTACAAAATAAGTTAAGAGTTATGATGGTTCATAACTAACTAGTTTATTTATTGGTAAATTAAAATTGAGAAAATGCTCAAAAAGAAATTGAAATCAAACCAATATAATATAAAAACGGAAATTGAAAAAATCGAAAATTAGAAGAAAAAAAAAGATAAAAAAAGTTTACAAAATGATAAAGAAAAAGTAATAAAAAACAAAAAAATAAAAAAAATAAAATAAAGAGCTAATTACTACTCAAATAATAATTATTATTACTAATAATAATCATCATAAAATAAAGAGTTAATTACAACGTACTCAAATAATAATAATAAAAAAAATATGAAAAGATGAAAATACCCTTCAAATTAACGATCAACTAACAAAATTATTGGACAAAGGACTAAACTCGTAATGGATCAAAAACCACAAGAACATGATCCGCTGAAAAAAAAGTATAGGGACTAAACTTGTGAAACCCGACAAACCACAAGGACTAAACCCGTAACGGATCAAAAACCACAAGGACATGACCCGCTGAAAAAAAATATAAGGACTAAATCTGTAAAACCCGACAAACTACATGGACGATTTATGTAATTAATTTTTTATTGGCATGTGAATGCTTACACACTATACTCACCAGTTTCAGTTTAGTTTCGTATTAAGTTTCGTTTTATATTTTTCGTTTATGTTTAACTTTGATCGTACATTATCTGAATATAATAATGAAAATACTGAAAAATGTCTTATGATAATATTTTTAATGAGAATATAGAGAATTTATAAATTTTATTATTATATTTTATTGGATATATAATCTTTATGGTCAAATTCAACCTTACAAAATAAAATAATATTTACTATGGAATGGAGGCAATATCAAAACCGACATTTTAGCCGACGACGCTCAGGAAATGACTGACGATCGGCTAATGTTGTCGGCTAAACTGTCGGTTTTTGGCCCACGATCATGTGGTCGTCGGCTAAAATACTTTAACCATGACAATCGGACGTCGTCACAAAATATATTTGACCACGAAATTTTATTTTTCGGTGACAGAAAAATAACGTCGCAAAAAAATCACTTTTTTTGTAGTGCGTGAGTAGTAAAAATGATCCTGTAATTTTGCCCAATTCCAGATTTGGTCCTTTTTCTTTTTAGTTTATCAATTGGGTCGGTAATGTTATCAAAACGGCCATTACCAGCGAATTTCTAAAAAAATTGATGGGAATCAACATGTGCCATTACTTTTGAAAAAGATTTATTTTCATAAATAAAAAATTAATTTCTCATTCAAAATAAAATAATTTTAAAAGAAAATTTATATATCAAAATTATACTCAAATTAAAGATCTCGACAAATAAAATAACATAGAAGAGATAAAAATTAAAAATTTAACTTTTATATCTAAAAATTACCCTCCAATTATAAAAGATAAGTTCACCCTCCTTTTTAGGAGGGTGAACAAAATCACACTCGTTCAATTCTCTAAAAACTAAATTTGACAGGGTAGAGGATAGCCTCGTTGGTGAACACAAATATGTCGCCTCGGTCGATTCAGAACAATGGATTTCAAGTCGTACTAAAAAAGCATAAGAGAGAATGTGTATTCTAATTGAGACGGTCTATTATCTAGGATTAACGAAGATCATGAGCAATGTTCGAATAAAGAATTGGAGGAGAATTGGAAATACGCCATCAATGTTATAAGACTTTTGAGACTTTTCAAGTCAAAAGATCAATCAATTTTGTTTTTGGGTTTTTATAGTTAAAATTTTTTCATATTGTAATTTTTGAATTCTTAGTTATATAATCACGTTATTTTATATTAAATTTATGATTTTTACATTTTTTATTAAATTTTGTTTATCAAATGTTAAGAATGACTAGAATATAAATATACTATTGTACAACCCGTCAAAATCCAACGGGAAATCACACTATGTTGTAATTTATAAGTATAAATTAAATAAATAAACTAATATTTAGTTAGAGTTCAATCACTCGAAGTTTTTACCGCGGCGAACGGCGATGAATCAAAATAATAAGGTTAAGATTTAGCCACCAGAATTAGTTTAGAATTTATTTAGTCTCAGTTTCAATTAAAGAGTGACTCACTATACGTTTCTCTTCTAAACCTATAAAGTAATACCTAAAACGACGAGTATAAGATTCAACCAATCAAATCCATTTAAATGTTATGTACACGTATTCGTACCAAATCAGATTGAAAGGTGATTTTACTACTTGTTCACATCTAAATTTATAAAATATAAACAATCAAATATATAAGTTATTAAAATAATTGGTTATCCATCTCGATAAAAATCTGGATATTAAAATGTAAACATTAAGAATAAACAGTGTAAATAATAGAAGATTAAAAATTAAATTGGATTACTAATTTAGAAATAATACAATCTATGTAAATCCATTTAAAATTTATATACTCGTACCTGTGCCAAACCTGGTTGAAAATTGAGTTTACTATCCACTTCGTCTCAAACCCGTATAGTAATACTTGCTAATTATCTGAACTCATTCAAATTTGTTAAAACATCTAATTACCTGAAATGGTAAAAATAGATTTAGATTAACTTTATGAGTCTAAAATGTTGATTTTAAAAAAGGTGGTAGATAAGCTTTTTACCTAGAAAATTTTTATACTTGATTCAAAATGATAATTTTATCTTACCTAACCAAAAATTATACCCTTACAACGTGTTTGGTAGATAAGTCAAGATATAGCATGTTATGTTAAAAATTAACAAGGAAGAAAAGATAAATTAAACAAGTATGTAAAATTGTTGTTTGGTAGAGAAAATGTGAAACCAGGTTAACATAAATTAGATCCTGAATAATATGGTCAAATTACCATCTTATCCTTCCACAAAATCCTCTAAAACTCATCCCATCTTCTTCCGTAAAATCAAAATTCTCTCAACCCTCTACCCAAATTCGGTGAACTGAAAATCCTCAAAATAATGTCAACAGAAAAGAAAGCTTCAACAACCCAAAAATTCTACATCTCCAAAAATTCCTCAAACTTCTATCCCCTGCAAGATAGAAGAAGATTTGTTCGTCAGTTGAAGAAGGGGAGAGAAGTCGGCTTCATCGCTCGTCAGCACAATCGCCGTCAATTTCAGCTGTCCATTTCTCTCATCCCCGTAATTGAGAGCATCGGCGCATGGGGACCGGCGGCGTCGCACCTGAGTTCTAGCGGGCGATGGAGAAAAAGAGCACAACGAGAGATCCAACGAGATGAAAGGGGGGTAATTTTGGGAGATTAAGTTTAAATGGTTAAACTGTTGGAGAATGTTATTGTATCCCACCAATTTGCTGGGTTACCATTTCATTGCGAAATAGTGGAAATTTGACATATCATGGGTCGGGCCGTGTTTACAAAAATGCTACCAAAAAGACCAACAACCCAAGTTATCTTTGCTATCATCTAGAAACAAGACTACCAAACACGTCCTTACCGGAAGAGTTAGAAAGATGCTTATCATTTCGCATACCGAAATTAACTACTATTAATATTTGTCTATTTACAGATTTTTAAATGGTGATAATTTTTAAATAATTAAGATTTTTGTAATATTTATTTATTATCCACCTAATTAACCAAATTAATTAGATTTATTAACCAAATTAATATTTTAATATTCTTATTATTTATTTTACACAATCAAGTAATTATCAAATGTTATCTATTTACTAAAGTCATATATACAAATAGTTAATACAGTCAGCTAGTTAAACCAGTTATCATACAATCTGATATATATATATATATATATATATATATATATATAGAGAGAGAGAGAGAGAGAGATGGATGAGAATGCGTAAGCAATAATCCACTTATGGATGTATACTGTTTGAGGAGAAAGTAAAAGACAGCAAATCAATTCATTCATAACACTGATAGAGGGGCCTTTATATAGGCATTACAATGAGAGTCCTTCCATACATAGGATTCCTAGATAAGGTAAGACATCTAATAGGATCCTACTACCTCTAGAAGGATCTAGAACCTTCCATCTATGTATCTACAATCAGTATTAGGTAAGACACATCACGGGAATAATAATTCCCGGAACACTCCCCCTGTGTCGAGCACTAATACAACAATGGTGCAGAAGATGTTGCCTTCGTAAAAACCTATTCCAAGCCAAAACAAAACCACTTGGGAAAAACAAAGGCTTGATGAGAAAAAGATTGCAACGCACCAACATAACATGTCGTGTATACTCCCCCTGATGTATACATAACGACTCCCCCTGATGAGTACCTCAAATCATAGGAGTCGGATGCCAAGTTGCCCTCACAACTATACCAAGGAAAAATCCAGTGGGAAAAATACCTCTTGGTCTAAGTTGAACAGAAGTACAACGCATCATTGTCTGGATGTTCTCATAGGTCGCCTCGTTAAAAACCTTACCAAGTGAAAACCCAATGGGAAAAAACAAACCTTGGTTTAAGGACAAAAAGAGCGCGACACATCCAAAGTGCAGAGTCACTAAAGACTTATTAAGTTTTCCAAAGTCTTGACCTCTATGCACCAAATCAGTCATAACTTCTTCGATTCAATAGGTATTAACGAGACTGTAAGAACTTATGAAAACTAGACACCCATAGCTTTTCATTCACATACAGTACGTAACCTAGATCGACCTGAGCAGATCACAAATCTCTATCGAAGTTGACTCAGCAAATTACCGGACACATCCTGTCCTACTTTGCAACAATAGTCATATGTCACTCAACATGATGGATGTGATCAAATGGTTGGTTTCCTTGGAAAGTAGACACAAACCTTTCCAATGGCACCAATTTCACCATTTTCCATCAAGTGAGCTGCCCTGTAGGTCATATGGGAGATAGACCAACACATTCTGGGCAGATTCGGGTATCATTTTTCAAGTGTCATTTTTATCGAGATAGAGCGAGCTTCAAGCTTCTTGTCAATCACAGACATTGCGTGAGCGCATCCTAGGCCATCATCACAGTGGCTTTACCGGATTATTACGAATGAGTACATCGAGTCAAACATGAGTACATAATACCGTACTTTTCTCTTAAGACTGCATCATCACTTAAGTGAGCCAAGTCTTATGATGACTTCGACTAATCATTGGGAATCATATAGGCATTACTTTATCGTCTCTTAGGGAAACCGTCCATTAGATTGCCTTAAACCGATTGATGAATACGCATCATCAAGTGTCCAAAGATCCTTTCATTCTTAACTTTGGATTTAGCGGAATCTCTTAGTCTCACAAGAGTACATCACTATAAACCCTTAGTTTTACACGCAAAAGCTTCATATCTCTTCCAAATCAAGTATATACTTAGTATGCGTCCCCGACAATCACTTGTCGACGCGCTCCGTGGTCAGGAGCCACTTGATTTGAGTCTGATCCACCACGAGATCCTTTTTATCACTTAACTTAGTTCCCCACTAAGATAAGATTTAACCACAAGCTGCACGTCAGTTTTTGGGAAACTATCTAACTGAAAAGATAGTGGATGATATAACATCCATTGCGATAGCACAACTAAGTTTCGTGTCATCGTAGTCGATTCCAGTGCGTTCATGAGAAACCTCGCGCCATGAGGTGAGTTTAACTCTTTCTCTCACTCGCTTTAAAAAAGTATACTGATAGATCTTATCTTTGGAGTGTCGGTACCACTTCAACAAAGGGCTATCACTTTGTTTATACTGAAATCGCATATGTTTCCATTTTAGGCCAAGGCTACAACGTTGTAGATTTTCAACGAAGTATGGTTCGATTAAACTCACATTCCACGTCCTCATGAACCGGCTTTATTCATAGAGTACTCTTTATGTATTTGCATTCATTGAGGCGTCCCCCAATAATGACTATAATCCAGAATCACATGAGACGGATGAGTTCATTTGATCATATGATCAAGTTTTCATGTACCAAACTCGCATACATTCTTAGCGAGAGTATTTATCGAACCAAGTGGCATCCCAATACTCTATGAGATCCACGGCCTAGTAACACCATCTACCACAATTTGTGGTGTTACCATATCACCATTTATAGGTGACGAACGTCCATGACCGGACACAATCCTTGCAGACATGTTTGCAGCATGTATTTAATCTCGTCACTTTAGGGAACTTGGTGAGGCACAGTAGGGACAAACTACGACAATTCCAAGTCGTTCTACTCGAACATGATCGTTCGCATCTCCCCCTAACGACGGGAAGACTGGCTCATCAAAGTGACTTACGAGATCGTTTGCCAAGGTATATTTTAAGCGGACTATGAGTGAAAGCGCATGTCATATTCATCATTTATAACCCGTCATAATGCGTTGTGGTGACGCACTTTGGCACATGAACATGTGGACGATAAAGGTTTTCATTGTTAACACAATCCAGTTAACAAAATGCATATGGTTACACTTGTAACTAAGCATTTGAATGATGATAGGTATAGGTGAATATGACATGTTGACCTATGCTACATAGCCGTAGCTACTGGTCTTGAGAATTCAACAAAACCGCCACCATGCACCACCGGGATCGAACATAAAGAAACGATTGAACCGATGATAGGCCGTTGGTTTTATCGAACCTCCAGTGCTTTCTTGAAGAGTTCACTCCATTCACCAGCCCCAAACACCTCAAAATTTCGTGAGCATGTATAAACGGGTGTTTAGGATTCCAAAACCATCAACCTTGTGGTCAAAAACCGATCGAAATGACATCGAACTAGTCGTTAGGACGGCTGGTGGTATGTGAAAACTTCATTTAAGTGGTTCACCTCCTTCCAAGTCTCCAAATGGCACCAAGATTTGTGAGAAGGTAGCCTTGGATGTTAGGAAGTACTCATTAAAATTTCACTTTAAGACTTGGTCTAAAAAGTGGGTGAACCGACCTTTACAATGACTGGTCCGCAAGTTGGACAACCATAACTCAGGTTTCATCAACTTATCAATCATTGTAAAAGGAACAACATAACATATAAATGTTATTACTTGAGTACGACTATTTGTGAACACCATCATAGCATCATAAGCCACTCAGGCTAATACTTATGATCATGTATGTATAAGGACTCGGTGAAAGGGGAGGACTCAGCACCATGCTTATGCGAGTCGCTACATTATTCTCTTTAGCATAGGAGGGTGTCATCTCCTAATCGTGCCAAAGAATAGGCTTAAATCAATGAACATGGCTAAGGAGGATCATTGGGGGGTCTTTGGCGTCACACATGCTTATGAAAGCAAGACGCGGATGACATAAATATCATCATTGGTCATGAGCCCTGCTCACGACTCCACCAACGTACTTTGGTGTCTTTGATCCAACTAGTTTCTTTGTTCAAAGAAAATGATGTCCATGACAATACCGTGGTATATGGATCATCAAATTGTCCAAATTCCGGACTATTAAAGCCTAAATGTGTCAATGTCCCAATACATCTTCTGGTTACACAAATCGATGCATGCCGGACCATATTGACTCATGAATATTTTTCCTTTCACATATCCAATAC
Source organism: Orobanche coerulescens (assembly GCA_033398695.1). Classification (NCBI taxonomy): domain Eukaryota; kingdom Viridiplantae; phylum Streptophyta; class Magnoliopsida; order Lamiales; family Orobanchaceae; genus Orobanche; species Orobanche coerulescens. The sequence goes on along the minus strand of CM065816.1, from coordinate 108,913,684 downwards.
AAGTGATGCATAAGATTTTATTCTAACAAATCATAATGAGATGCTATGAGTGATACACTTTGGCATATGTATCATCGAGTCATAACATGGTTTAATTGTTACGGAACATATGTGACTAGAAAACGCCATTCAGCATTCAACAACTTGAGAATTTACCACTCATTTATTGTGATGACCTAGTCATCATAGTCACAATGGATTTATAACCGAAATCCAAAAATATCGTGTTCCTTGAAAATAGCTTAATACGCACTCAATTTCGCTTGCAAAATTTTACAAACATGAGCATAGCGAACACTCTAACAACATAGAGATTTTATACTTGATATGATCAAAATGATCTATCATATTGAGTGCATAACATGGCAAGGTTATATGCCTAAGGGGCAAAATTACGACACAAGCATGGTGTAACACTACCATGCACACGCTCGACCTTCTTACAAGGGTGCGTATTTTGGGCTTTCCCAATGAAACTGTTTTCAACATTTGAAAGATGATAGTTTAGCGTACAACGCATACCAAAAACTGCATCATCTATGGCAAATTCGGCCAGAAAGAGGTTGAAAAATATGTGTCGTAAGACCACTTGCAAATTCAAGATGGGAACCAAGTTGGTTGGGACAAAAGTTAGCACAATCGCTGGAAATAAAATTCCGCGCAGCTTGACCTTTGTTCACTAAAACAGCGATAACTCCCTTGTTAGGAAGGCTATGGACGAACGGTCAGATGTTATGGAAACCAGACTTCCGTATCTTTCTATCCATATATTGTGCACCACACGGATCATTAAACTCAGATCACAGTGCATATTTTAATTGGTTGTTTAGTTTTTCCCAAGTTTAGTGAGAAACCAAGGTTGAGACCATATCCAATGGCATAAGTGTTGATGCAAAAACATGGCAATGACAGCCATATGTGCGTTTAAACGCAGCAGGGTGTTCGATTTCTTATCTTCGACTAATGATCCTTTCGGTAACTCCAACTTGGTAGACTTGCAGAGAAAGTAGGAATGTCGGTACAGCTAAGGTGTTTAAAAACCACCGATTCCGTTTGAACTTTCAAAGCATAAACAAATACCAAGGAGGATGCGCTAGTCATGATCAAAAGTGCGTAAAAATCCACCAAAGTGCATCAATCAACCAAGTATTTTAATTCTCAATTTGCAAGTATACGTCATAATAGCCATGTTATATAGATACAACGCGGTGCATCATAATTAAGCATTTTGAACCATGAGACATAATGAATATACCATAACCAACTTGTCTTGACCATCCAATAAGATCGACTAAACATAGTCAAATATATAAGGCACATGCCTTTACAAATACTCGGAAAAGTATTCGGACCTATAGTCATACGAACTATAATCGAGGTCAACGAATTCATGTATTTACCGCAATATGCCATTGCCTTACATGTTGAAACTCATGAGAATTACTCGTACATTCTTTCATATATCATGTTGCAAGGAGACGATACATGTCTACACCCACATGCAATATTTTATTTTAATAAGATGAAAGATGGAGTTTTCCAAGTATGGGATTGGGTCAAGACCAAGTGGTGGTCGCTCAATTCAACGTGACAATTCCGTCACAAATCGATTTTAACCACGACATATCCGTCGCAATCGATGTTTGTCCCATTTGTATGTCACAAATCCGTGACTAATCATGAACGAGTCATAACTTTACCGTTACCGACAATGTTCATTTTTTTTTTCAATTGTTGGTTTAAAATCGACAAAATGGCGACATCAAATCGCACCCAAAACGTGGTGTATGCAACAACCACAAATATCGACTTTCAACAATTATCCGTGACTCCCCCAGGACCGTCACACAGTTTACTTCGACATCCGAGAGTGATACCACCTCTCATTGTCTCATCCACCGCAAAGTAGCGTGGGAGATAAAGAACCCAAATACTCAATTCCCCAAAAAAAAATTCCCAAAAGAGAGGAATTGAAAAACGAGAACTTTAATAAAGTCTTACGAGTACTTGGTTTCATATATGCTTTGATCCTTGAACGGGAGATTCTCTCCATATAAGCAACATATTTCCGTGGGTACTCCGTTCTATATTTATTTTGATCCTTGAACGGGATAAATATGGCTTTTTCTCCATAGCGTTCACATCATCATGAGCGATGTATTTTCCTATATACACGTAAAACATAAACATGTAAGATTCATAAGTGTACAAATTAATGAACAAATGAATCATTGAGTAGGAAAAAAAATGGAGAGTTGAGAAACGCCCGGATAGGGCTACTGGGCTCAATAATTCGGCCGAAAAAGGACTCGAGCGCGGCGATGCAGCAGCTCGGTATTGGATGAGGTCGGATCTCCAAATTTCTTCGTAAAAATCTGCTTCTGTTCGGCAGTAGATTCAGTAATCAATATTACACAGAATCCGATCTCCACCGTTGAATATACATATATTTGTGTTGGGAAGTTGCTGCCAAAATTTCACACCGATCCGACGGTTAACGAAATGGGAAACGTGATTTTAAATCACACTGCGTGCAGAAAATTCACGCGCAGAAATTCTCGTCTCTCGGCTTTTTTTTTTCCGATTTTGATAGGTTTTGTCTCGATTGCACTAGGTTTTCAAGCATTAAATATCACGTGCATAAAACCGTTTCGACGATCCGACGATGCTTCGATCAGATCGGTCGCACCTTAAGCAACATTGGCTTGATGAAAACGGACTGCCGAAAGATCGGGTCGACAACCCGGGTCGTCACAACCGGATCGGATCGAGCTGGTCGGGCGGCGGTCGGGCGGCGACGGCGGTCCGGGGCGGAGGCGCGCCGGGCGGGGCAGAATCGGCAGCGGGCTGGGCGGCTCAGGCGGTGGCCGGGCGAGACGGCGGCGGTGGTCCGGCGGCGGAGGCGACGGTGCTCGGCGGGCGTCTGGCAGCGGTCGGCTTGGCCGATTTTTTTTTTTTCGTTCGAGCTACGTTCTGATAACATGTTTGAGGAGAAAGTAAAAGACAGCAAATCAATTCATTCATAACACTGATAGAGGGGCCTTTATATAGGCATTACAATGAGAGTCCTTCCATACATAGGATTCCTAGATAAGGTAAGACATCTAATAGGATCCTACTACCTCTAGAAGGATCTAGAACCTTCCATCTATGTATCTACAATCAGTATTAGGTAAGACACATCACGGGAATAATAATTCCCGGAACATATACATATTTTATCCTTTTATGTATATATATATATTCAAACCTCGTTAAAAATTCTAATATTTTTAAGAGATAATTACATCTACCACCCCTATTAGATGCCCCTTCTCATGGGGCAGGATCCTCTACAGTGCACAGCATGGTGCTGTGCACTGTAGGCCGTTAGATTACACACACCCGCACGGGTGTGTGTGTGTGTGTATGTGTCCGATCTAACGGCCGGCAGTGCACAGCACCATGCTGTGCACTGCAGAGGATCCTACCCCCCCTTCTCATATCATACTTTTATTTTGTTTTAAATAATGTACTTCATAAAATATTTTTGTTAACCGAAAAAAGAATAAAATAAAATAAAAAAGATTGTTTTTAATGTTTGTTTAAATAATGTGATATATTTCTGTTAACCGAAAAAAACAGAAAAAAAATAAAAAAAATACTTTTTTCTTTTATATTTTTATTTTAGAATAATGTATTTTTTAAAATATTCTTGTTAACCAAAAAATAGGAATATTTTTTAAATTTTAATTTTCTTTTAAAATAATATGTGAGATACTTTTTCAAAATGAGAAATAAGGTCATGTTTTGGAGGAAACTGATTTCACCTTTTGGGCAACGCAAAAATAGAAAAAATAACCTATATGTAATTGTTGAATTAATGGGTACCAAAATGTAATTAGAACATCTAACAGGGATGTTAAATGAAATTATCCCTATTTTTATTTATATCTATCATGAAACATCACCGGTCGATAACCATCATTAATGCCCAGAGCTATAGTGGATAGTAAAAGAATATTTAGACAACCTTAATTTGTTGTTAGTGTGTTGATGATGCTCAATCTAATTTTTAATTTGACACAGGTCTCTACTAATTATTGAGAATTTGAATGTACGTACGGAATTGAGGATATTAGTGTATATTTTTTATAAATATATTATATATTTATTTAAATGTTGAATATGTATTATTATGGTTGTTCTTTTAAAATTCCTTAATTTTGAACATATGACATTTTAATTAATTATTAATAAATCAAGTAATTATAAAGAAATAAAAATCTTATATTTGATAAGTTACTAATTAATTAAAATTAAATTAAAAATTGAATACCAATCTTACTACAAAATATTTAAGTAGTCTTCCATTAGAATTGCTATTTTACAAAAAAAAAAAAATATTTGATCACTGAATATTTTAATTATCAAAATAAAATCCAAAATAAAATATCTAAAATATCTTAAAATTAAATATCAGTCTTATTAACTTAACAAACTTGGGCATTGACTATATAAAAGTGTATGTCTTGTTCCAAAGATATGATAATTAAAATACTGATGAACAAATTAAAAACTCGCAAGTGTACGGATCGCTTTTGTAGGAAGCGACAAGTAACTCCGAGGTCGATCTCACAAGGAGTTGGAAACGGTTTGAAATTCAACAAAAAACCAAACCAAACCAAACATACCCAGTATATCCCGCTCAGAGCAGGGTCTGGGAGGGTAAGATGTATGCAGACCATGCCCCTACTTTTTACGATAGGGAGGCTGTTTCCGTGAAGACCCCCAGCTTAGTGCACAACAAAATATTGAGTGATATTTACAAAGAAGCATATGATGCGAAAAAGCTCAAAACCATACCTGAGCTCATGACTTAATTCACATGAGATTTACCTAAGTGGACTTTGGCAACTGCACTCTCGATGAACACTACTCTAACAGAGGAGAGGTAGACTCAGCGCACAACTCCCTGTCAAAAAATACACCACACGCAAAAGGCAACAGGATAAAATATATAATAAAAGTAAAAAGAAAAATGCAATGTTCTAGGTCAGAGTTAACCGAGACAACCCAACCATGAGGCTCTCAACTACAACACTGTACCCTACAAAAGAATCCACAACTCTGATCTGACGCCTCCAAGCGCATCTATCAACAGTCATGGTCTCATAAAGGTTTAGGGCCTTCAAATCTAATCTCAGCTGCTCCTCTCACGTCCTCCTCGGTCTGCCTCTCCTCCTCTCCCCGGCAACCAATAAACTCTCGACCCTCCTCACCGGAGCATATGCCTGCCTCCTGCGGACGTGGCCAAACCATCTCAATCTCCTTTCCCTAACTTTCGCTGAAATGGGCGCCACTTCTAGCGCGTTCCTGAAAACCCCATTCGAGATTCTATCCAACATTGTGCGACCACACGACCAACACAACATTCTCATTTCAGCCACTTCCAGCTTGCTCTTAAGCTACTTCTTCATTGCCCAACATTCGGAGCCATACAACATTGCAGGTCGGATTGCCGCTCTATAGAATTTACCCTTCAACTTGAGAGGGACTTTCTTGTCGCACATGACCCCTGACGCTGCTCTCCACTTTAGCCACCCCGACTTGATACGATGAGTGACATCATCTTCACACTCACCTTCCTTCTGAATGATCGAACCCAAATATTTGAACTTATCCTTACGGGGTACGATCTGATCCGCAATCATTACCTCTACATCTTCCTCGTTGGCCTCACCACTAAAGTTACACCAGAGATACTCGGTCTTAGACCGGCTCACACGCAAGCCCTGGGATTCTAACGTAGACCTCCATAGCTCCAACTTCGAGTTCACCTCCCTTCTCGACTCCGCCACTAACACGATGTCGTCAGCAAAAAGCATGCACCACGGGACGCCATCCTGAATCCCCCGCAAAATGACGTCAAGGATTAGAGCGAAGAGAAGAGGGCTTAGCGTCGATCCCTGGTGTAGCCCTATCTCAACCGGAAAATACTGGGTGTCACCAACTGGGGTCCTAACGCAAGTCCTAGCTTGAGAGTACATGTCTTGGATCGCCCTAACGAACGGCAACGACACCCTCCTTTCTACTAGGCTCCTCCAAATAACATCGCGTGGGATGATATCATAAGCCTTTTATAGATCAATGAACACCATACGAAGGTCCTTACGCCGATCTCTAAACTTCTCCATAAGATGTCTAACGAGATGAATAGCCTCAATCGTGGACCTCCCCGGCATGAAGCCAAATTGGTTCTCTGAGATCTCAATTTCTCCTCTAACCCTGCATTCCACCACTCTTTCCCAAAGTTTCATAGTATGACTTAGGAGTTTAATACCCCTATAGTTACTACAACTCTGGGCATCGCCTTTGTTCTTGAAAAACGGCACGACAATACTACTCCTCCACTCCGTCGGCATCTTAGAACCTCTGAGGAGGATGTTGAACAGCTCTGCTAGCCACTGAACTCCGACTTCCCCCAGACAAAGCCACACCTCAATAGGGATCTGATCCGGACCTACAGCCTTAGCTCTACCCATTTTCATTAGGGCACCAATAATGTTCGGCAAATAGTCTAATTAGAAAAAGTAAAGTAAAGTAAAATACACCAATGATTTGATAGGATTACAATCACAAACGCGGAAAATTAGAAAAAAAAAATGAAACGTTAACAACACCGAATTAAAGGTTGGATAATTAAGAGATTAAAATTATGAGAATGATATAGGAGTTTAGAATCACCGACACATACGTAATCAATTATTAGTTCCGATACTCAAAGAAATAAGGTTTGGAATTATCGATTGCTCACGATTTTCTAAAAATCACGATTGTTCTTATTGAAAATAAGAGACACTCCTTTGATGGGTATGAATCCCTAACTAACAATCGATTAAACGACTACTTTTGATGAGGTAAATCGCTAAAAGATCGCGTAAAAAAGGTTTAGAACATTAACAATCGCTTCTATCGGGATAATAACAACTATGAAATAGGTTTGATGATCTAAATCAAAAGTTCTTATGCGAAGAACAAACAAAGAGGAACAATCCCAAACTCTACCTGGAAAATCAATAGAAACTAACAATCGATAACATGTGTGTGGCTCAATCTAAAAACCCATATGAAAAGATTAGCTACACATGATTATTTCAACAATAATAATAAAAATTGTAAAACAAATATGGTAGAAACTTCCCTTGTAAAAGTCAAAATCGAATTCTCGATGAAGGTTTGATGATCTTCCTTCAAGAACTCACAACAAAATGATACAAGGATTATATTCACTCACAAATGTATTCTTCTTCAAGATGAACATACAAAGAAGATGATGAAAAATCTATTTTTCCTCCCTATTTTGGTGTTTCTCTCTCTAAATTATGTGTTTTTCCACACAATATCTCACACAAGATTAGAATATGGCTCTTAAGGTCCCCCAAGACCTTTATAAAGCCAAAAGACCAAGAAAAATGCTCCAAATCGTGTAAAAATGTCAAAGAAATGGACTTGCACCGAAAAATGACACGGCCCGTGTCAAATGACACGGCCCATGTCATACTGTCCTGGAAAACGAAAAAATGCACTGTCCATCGGACCCGGCCGTGTCATATGATACTGCCCGTGTCGAACTGCTCTAGAAATGAAAATCTCAGTGGATACATGACCCAACCGTGATCTAAAAGCCATATCTCCCTCAATACACCTAGTAATTTAGCGTATAATATACCTTTGTGAAGCTGATTTCACGAGAAATCCATACATATATAGAACACATCCTAATTCGAAGTAATAAATCTGTAAATTAGAAAATACGACCGATATTGCTTCAATCTTTATCGTTTTAGGCCCCGTTCTTTGCTCTTGATCGTCATAACTCCAATATTGGCCATAAAAGTGCATATTTCACCAAAATCTTCGTCCGGATACCTACAAAACAAATAAACAACATACCACGAGCAAAAACACTTAAAAACAAACGAAAGCGCGACTCGATAGAACGGAATGAGACGATAAAAAATCGACTCATCAAATCCCCCTAAACCTAAACTTTGCTTGCCCTCAAGCAAAAAGAAATAAAACACACGTTAATCATCGGGTATACATACAATCAACCGGGAATGTAAAAGTATCGTAAAGTCTCAAAACTCGTCATGGAAGCATAAACTCACAAATGAATGGATAGCAATGGCACTTGATCTAACATGCAAGAAAATAAGTCTTAGTAGTCACTCACAGAATTTTATCGATTCACTCATCTCTCAAGTGTTTAGATAGGTCAATATGCTCAGCTCGATTCGAATGGAAAGTTCTACTATATGCTTGCACTTCTTCTCTTCATCAATCGCATCAATATTCACAAAACACGAGTCACAGGGTCTTACTTTTAGTTATAACAGGGCTGTGGCTCAAGTTGGGAAAATTTGGCTAGTAGTTACAAGTTCAGTCCAAGTAGAGCATATACGATCCTCACATATATGAAATAAACACTCAAAGCGATCATTCTACTTCAATTCCCCCGAATATATATCTTTTTTTTCTAGGCTTGTTAAGCGCAATTCATATGATATTGGCCTATTCTCACACCCCAATGACTTCCCTTTTGTTTTTCTTAGGCTTACTCTTCTCCTCCCCTATCTTCTCTATCCCATTATTATTATTAGGATCGCCCCATTTTTTTTGTGGGGCTTATTATTTTCAGAGGAACGGGAGAGAAGATTTTTGCCTCTATACACCACAAACTTTGCACACCTTCGTTTTTTCAAATATGCCCTCTCATGCTCTTACGTGGACCAATACTTGGGTAAGTTATGGCGTTTTGGATATGGAGCTTTAAGATGCGGGTTTTTCGAACAAAAATTACGGCTAAAGGCTCAACGGGGCTAGCAAAGGATATTGATAAATGGTGGGTATTTTAAGATAAGTAGGTTCAAGACAAAAATGGGCAACCCTAATCATTTCTCATGTTTGTAAATATCAACACATCATCCGACAGAATCATGCAAGTTCTAAAGAATACAATCCATAAGAAGAGAAATCACACATGAAAGAATTTTTACTGCTAAAAGTGAACAGTTCAATTAGGCACAAGAACTCACGGCTTTTGGACTACCATACTCATTCCTTACATGTAAATCAAGTAACCAAAACTATACATTCACATGCAAGGTCAAACAATCAATTAGATTTATAAAACTCTACGAGCCAAGTACAAACACGATTAGTCATCCATATACCTAACAGTTAACAAGGTTATTACAATCCAACTACGACATCACGCAAGAAAAAAAATAAAGAAAGGAAACAAACATCACACAGACTAAAAATAAATAAAAATCGAAGAAGTTGCACCCCCCAAACCTAAACCTTTGCTTATCCCCAATAAAAAGATTAAGTCAGGAAAAATACGAAAATGCAAATTAAAAAGAAAGAAAATAAAAATACCGGATTAAGAAGTGTGGTTTTTGATCGCGGGGCACCATGCTTTTGTGCTCGGGTCTCAACTTTCAATAGGCTAGGCTTCTTCCTACGATGAATACCTCCTTTTTAGATTTCCTACACACACCATAAAAAAAACAAATAAAAGCAATAATAATAATAATAATAATAATAATAATAATAATAAAAGCGATAAAAATTTAAAAACTCCCTTGGGTTGCCTCCCAAGTAGCGCTTTTTTTATAGCCTTTAGCTCGACTCATAAGCTTCTTCTATCCTGGATTAATTGGAAACATGTCAGGTCCATCCACATAGCTCGTTATTTTTCGCTCATTTTCCTTCGTCGGGATATGGATAGTGGTTCCATGGATTTCCATTGTGAGCGCTTTTGTCACCATTTCAATTTTCATTATGACTGTCACCATGAAATGTCTTCTTTGAAGAATAAGTGACATGATTTTTATTGGTGATGTTTCTTCTATATTTGGTATCACGAAATCCATCGGGGCTATCACCTCTCCCAAACCTAGTTGCAAGTATTGGTTTTTGCGTTAAATTAATACCCGCTCCTAAGTTCGTGGTGGGAACTTCTTTCTCCACGAAAAGAACCTCCATGTCAAAGCTTTCTAGGTCCTCTTTTCGATGCATTGATTCGACTGACTCGCTCTTATTCTCTTCAACTAGCTTCTCGATTGGATCTTTAGATTTCTCCCAAGGAATTCGAGTCTCGTAAGATTGAGTAGCAGTTACTCGGATTTCTTCATCGTTTGACTCATCCTCTTCAATCAAGATAGATTTCTCCGATTGACTCGACAATTCTTCTTTCTCACCGTCCCTCTCTTTCGCTTCGAAAATTCTCTCTTTATTTATCACTTTACCACTTCGGAGGGTGGTAATAGCTTGAACTTGCTCGGGTTGACTTGGTAGTTTACCTCTTTCTTGTCTGCGTGCCTCGGTAGCAAGTTGCCCAATTTGAATTTCTATTTTATTTACCGAAGCGTCTAAAGATTCGAACCTTTTATTGCTTTCCTTAATGAATGCCGCAATACTCTCTTCAAGAGAGTTCCTTTGTTGTGGAGGTGGTTCACTTTGTGTTGTTTGTTGGGCTCGGTTTCCTCTGTTGTATTGAGCTTGAGTGCTTGTGTCGTATGGCATCGGATTGTTGTTTCTCCATGAGAAGTTCGGATGGTTTCTTAGCCCAGGATGATAAATGTTCGGGAGAGGTGCATTTCTTGCATTTCCGCCATAATTATTTCTCCTCTCCTCCCATTCGGGCCTTCCCGTGCTTTGTCCCATAGCCGAATTCACTTGTTCGGTTTGTTCTTTAGGAAAAATATGTGGGCAATAATTAGCATCATGTCCGGGCCCCCAACAAATTTCGCAAACTCGTGAGCTCGAATATTTATTTTGGGTCTTGAGTTGTCTTAGTTCCTTCGTTAACTCATCGATTTTAGATTGTATCTCGTCCTTCTCGCTTACTTGGTTCAAAACTCCCCTACGAACACGCACATTTTTTTCTTGAGAATTAGCTCCCAATATTTCAAATACGTCATAAGCTTGTCTCTCTGTTAACCCCCAAAACGAACCACCGGCCGCATTATACACCGCACCTTGGCAATATTGAGTCAATCTATCATAGAAGAATTGATTAAGTAGTTGAAGCGGATAGTGATGGTGTGGGCATTGAATGAGGATCATCTTGAATCGGTCCCATGCTTCGTGAAATGCCTCTCCCTCTTGTTGTCCAAATGTTGAGATTTGAGTTCTCAATTGTGTAGTCTTTGAATGAGAGAAGTACTTGGTAATGAATTTGTCGTAAACTTCATCCCACGTTCTTAGTGAGCCCGGTGGCAAAGTCATAAACCATTGTTTCGCCCCATCATTGAGTGTATACGGGAAACACTTCATTCTTAGTTGATCCTCACTCAACCCATTTAATGGAAAGTTGTCAATCGCTACATAGAAGTCTCGGATGAACGACAACGGATCCTCACGTGCTAATCCATGAAATGAGGGCAATTGCTCGATGTGAAATCCGCTTATGTGGTAGTTCCTTACTGCCGGTGCTAATTGAATGCACGAGATGGCGGTGTTTACCACGGGCTTTGCATAGTCCCGCATTAGATGCTCAACCGGAGGTTGTTGCAGCATATTGTAGTTTGCTTCCATCCCATATTGAGGCCCAGGATAATAATTCGCCCATATTGCACTCCAACGGGTGGTTGTCTCGGATAGAAGTATCTCCCTTGTTGAGCTTCGGATATCCCTTGATTGCGCCCAACATTCTCATATCTCGGAAACCTCGGTTGACGAATGTTTTCTTCATCTAAATTTTCTGCAACATTCTCATGCCTCGGTTGACGAGGGTTTTCTTCTTGGAGCAAAAGTCGCTCTTTAAGATCTGGATTCACCTCTTCGTTTGCCATTGATGATGTGGCTATTGTTTTTGGTACTCTAATCCTTTGAACCTCGTCTATGGATGGAAGAATCGGGTTTCCCAACGATCTCCTACCAAGCATAAACAAGAGAAATTAGAGCGAATTTTTAGACTTTATCGAAGATAATGAAAACAGAAAAATGATCAAGAAAAACAATTCAACTATTATTAAAACAAGATCAAAAATTAAACGCCAACTCCCCGGCAATGGCGCCAAAAACTTGATGAACAAATTAAAACTCGCAAGTGTGCGAATCGTTTTTGTAGGAAGCGGCAAGTAACTCTAAGGTCGATCTTATAAGGAGTTGGAAATGGTTTGAAATTCAATAATGTTCGGCAAATAGTCGAATTAATAAAAGTAAAGTAAAGTAAAATACACTAATGTTTTGATAGGATTACAATCACAAACGCGGTAAATTAGAAAAAAAACGAAACGTTAACAACACAGAATTAAAAGTTGGATAATTAAGAGATTACAATTATGAGAATGATATGGGAGTTTAGAATCACTGACACACACGTAATCAATTATTAGTTCCGATACTCAAAGAAATAAGGTTTGGAATTATCGATTGCTCACGATTAAAAAAAATCCATTTGATGGCGGTAATTCTAAAAATCACGATTATTCTTATCGAAAATAAGAGACACTCCTTTGATGGGTATGAATCCCTAACTAACAATCGATTAAACGACTACTTTTGATGAGGTAAATCGCTAAAAGATCGCGTAAAAAAGGTTTAGAATATTAACAATCGCTTCGATCGGGTCGTTTGATGGCGGACACCGACAAAACCCCTCGTTTTGAATAATAAAAACAACTATGAAATAGGTTTCATGATCTAAATCAAAAGTTCTTATGCGAAGAACAAACAAAGAGGAACAATCCCAAACTCTACCCGAAAAAATAATAGAAACTAACAATCGATAACATGTGTGTGGCTCAATCTAAAAACCCATATGAAAAGATTAGCTACACATGATTATTTCAACAATAATAATAGAAATTGTAAAACAAAATATGGTAGAAACTTCCCTTGTAAAAGTCTAAATTGAATTCCCGATGAAGGTTTGATGATCTTCGTTCAAGACTCACAATAAAATGATACAGGGAATTATATTCACTCACAAATGTATTCTTCTTCAACATGAACATACAAAGAAGATGATGAAAAAACTCTTTTTCCTCTCTATTTTGGTGTTTCTCTCTCTAAATTATGTGTTTTTCCACCCAATATCTCACACAAGATCAGAATATGGCTCTTAAGGTCCCCCAAGACCTTTTTTATAAAACCGAAAGACCAAGAAAAATGCTCCAAATCGTGTAAAAATGTCAAAGAAATGGACTTGCACCGAAAAGTGACACGGCCCGTGTCATACTGTCCTCGAAAATGAAAAAATGCAATGTCCATCGGACCCGGCCGTGTCATATGACACCGCCCGTGTCGAACTGCTCTAGAAATGAAAATCTCACTGGATGCGTGACCCGGCCGTGGTCTAGAAGCCATATCTCCCTCAATACACCTCGTAATTTAACGTATAATATACCGTTGCGAGGCTGATTTCACGAGGAATCCATACATATATAGAACACATCCTAATTCGAAGTAATGAATCTGAAAATTAGAAAATACGACCGACATTGCTTCAATCTTTATCGTTTTAGGCCCGTTCTTTGCTCTTGATCGTCATAAACTACAATATTGGCCATAAGAGCGCATATTTCACCACAATCTTCGTCCGGATACCTACAAAATAAAAACACAACATACCACACGTAAAAAGAGCAAAAACACTTAAAAACAAACGAAAGCGCGACTCGATAGAATGGAATGAGACGATAAAAAATCGACTCATCAAATACATTAGTTGGTATTTTTAAATTTGGTAACTGTTATAAAATTTTCATCCATAAAATATGTTCCATTTTAATTTAATATAAATTATAAATAAATTATTATTATGTTGCAATAAGGAACTATGTGTAATAATTATGAGATATGATTGGATAATAAAATTAACTTGAAAGATGGGTATCTAATTTTGTAACATGTGTCAAATTAGTTACAAAATTAGTATCTTCACCGGAGGAGGACCATTTTTAATATTTACGAGATTGGTCGATGCTGATTCCGCTCATTTCTTTTTCAACTCTCACTGGAGGAAAGCACCTTATAGGTTGGTTGGGTTATGTAAGGTTAGGATAAAAATAGCATAGGCATGTTAGGATATGATGAGTTACGATTCTAGCAGGTTGTTTGATAGCCTATTTAAAACATCCAGCCATTTTAGAAAATTCCCTTTGGTAGCCTATTTTATTTATAACCTCGTTCCTCCCAGACGCGCCTGCTCGGCTTCACGGAGCCATGCCGCTTGCCAAGACCGCCTTGATGTGCTTCACGAGACGGCGCGAAACGGCCGCTTGAAAAACCTCCTGAGTTCCGGCCCGGAGCCGAGATTCGCAGAGACTTCTTCGAGAAGAAGTAATGAGTCAAATTTGTAGAAAACGGAAGAACGGTGATTTTTACCCGCTCGGATTTTCCTCATTTCTCTTTTCTCCTTAAAGTTCTCCGCACTATCATCGTTATTGCCATCATTCTCCGGCTCGACTGGGTTCTCCGGATTTGGGTCTGGAAGTACAAATTCCCATTTCTCTTCACTCGCACCAACGAATCAAAATACCGACACCAATTCAGAAATAAAAAAATAAAAAAAAATCCCTTCTGAATAAATCAATTTCCTCCTTCCAAGAACTGAATTTTGTTCTTTTTTTCCTAATGAACGGTGAAATGGAAACGAGGGGAAGGATGTTTTTGGAGTAGGTGTGAAAGTGGGAATGCACTGTTCAACTCAGTCTTTTCATATCGGGTGCTCCGCCGCCAAGACTGTGAAATAAGATTTTTAAGTTCTACCAACATATAAAACGGGCCATTAAGATTTGGCTTGTTAAAAAACTAAGGTACCAAACAAGTAGAAAATCCCAAATTATTTTTCCTAACCTGACAAAACCAACCTATCAAACAGGCCCTAAATATTTACGAGATTGGCCGATGCTGATAAACAAGGACGACAATTGATAACTAAAAATTTAAGGAGGACCATATCTGATTTCGTATAATGTTACATGAATATTTTTAATTTTTATACTCAAGTGATGGCATATGCTGATTTCGACGGTTTTCTAAGAATTTCCTGGAGAGGATCGGTTCTAATAATGAGGACCAGAGTTGATAAATTTAAAAGAAAAGAACCACCAAATCCGGATTAATACAAAGTTATATATATGGCCATTAGCCATTAATCTCTTCGTTAATTATATTAGACATGGAATCTTTAAAAATTTATTTACTTATTTACTTTCTTAACTTTTCATTATTTCAAGTGCAACTACTGATTTATTTTTCTTTGTGCAGTTTCTTATTGTTTCTAAATGGACAATGAATTCAATGAGTTAAATAGTTTAATTTGATCAATTATGTATCTCTGACTGCAGGTGCATTATCTAAATAGATATCCATAATCGTAAGTGCAATATGTAATCGTTGCATAATATGTGGTCAATTTAAATAAAAATTTTCTTTTGCGTAATAATCGATTGCATATGAATATGAACTATGAGTGGCGCACTTTCTTTCACTCTTCATCATATTCTTTTTTATTTAATGTGTTGAAGAATTGGTAATATGCTCCATTATAAAAGCTTGGGTATGAAAACACAAATTTCAAAAAAATCCTACAACTTTGATTGGATTTCTGAACGATGTCATTAACTTTAATTATTTAAAATGTCTCCTCATTATTTTCAAGATGCACATTTGCAATTGTCTTTATACAGACTAAGAGCCGAGGGAGTGCACCACTCACTCACATTTCCTTCACTCACTCCCAATCAATCCCATTATGCCATATTATTCCCTACTTTTTTCATCACTCACCTTTCATTCACTTTTTTTGGAGACGCCACTTCACACACCCTTCACTCACTTCTTTTTTTTTCTTTTTTCTTTTTTAAATTCTATTAAAATTTCATTAAAATTAAAAAAAAATTTACATAAAGTCTTCTTCCTGGTGCTTTCCACTATCACTATAGTTAAAAAAAAAAAAACTGCTCCATTTTTCACCCTTCCCGTGCGTGAGATGCTCACTCAACATGACCTCCCCGTGAGTGAAGGAAGGACAGGTGGCGGTGTTCCCGCGAGTGAGCCACCCCGCACCGCTCGTTCACGCACCCACTCCCTCCCCCCTAACATTTTAACTCTTAATTGCACCAATAAAATTATATTCCTAGATCCACCCATGATTCTAAGATCGTGGTTTTACTCTCTCTCTCCTCTTAAAGATTTAATTGATTTATTATTATATAATTAATATATCGAATATTAATTCATAGATATACATTTCACTCTATATATTTTTTTGTACTCATTAGTTCCAACATTAAGTGTCCAAGGCTATAAATATAGTCCCTCTTAAGAGCCAAACTAATAACACATCATAACTTGCTCTACATACAGCTCTCCATGGCAATAAGTCGTCCTTCTATCCCTCTACATGTTTCTGCATTCTTGTTCATAACAATCTGCATTACTGTAGCAAATCCTGTAGGGTCTCGGACAGCTGCGGACTCATTCCGAGGCCGGCTTCACAACGACACCCACTCCATCAAAACAGTCTCTACCGACTACGGAAACATATTTCATAATACATCTTCTTATGTTCTAGATCCTTCATCCGTTTACGACGTTATTGATCTCATTAAATCATTCAATTACACGACCATTGCCGCCAGGGGACGGGGTCATTCCATCAGGGGACAGGCCATGACGGTTGGCGGCGTGGTGGTGAACATGACTGCTCTGAATAAAACTGATGGGAGTAGGATTAAGGTTGTTAACTGCACCTCGTTAGGGTCTTATGCGGATGTCGGAGGCGAGCAGCTGTGGGTTGACGTGTTACGAGCTACGCTTAAATTTGGGCTGGCGCCGGTCTCCTGGACCGATTACTTGTACTTGAGTGTGGGCGGGACGCTGTCTAATGCTGGCATCAGCGGACAAGCATTCAAACATGGCCCCCAGATCAGCAATGTACTTCAACTTGACGTTGTTACTGGTAAATATAGTTGGCTTAGTATTATTAATTTTAATATTTTTTTTAAATATGATTTACTAGTAAGGCTGGAGGGTGTGGGTATCCATCCATCTTTCATAATCCACTATCTTTCATCTATCTTTCATCCATCTTTCATACTAGGAATCCATATTTCATCCATCTTCCAACTTATCCCTAACTTTTTTCATATTTAATTAATACTATCTTGATTTTAATTGGTTGGATGGTAGATGATGTGGGTCCACTTGCAAGATGTTGCAAGATACAATGCGGCAATATCTCCTAGAATTTGATCTTTCACACTCTTTAAAAAAAGGGGGGGATGGTGTGCATATGTGGTACCGCGCGGTACCACACCCATAATCGGACCACACCCTCCAGCCTAATAACAATTGACTTTCCCTCTTTAACACAAATTGGGATTTTTAATAAACAGCAATATAGATCGGTTAATCTTCTGATTAATTTCTGGAAGGTCTTGATCATCAGATTCAACTGACTTTATGAAAATTCCATCTAGATTTAATTTCGTATTAAAAATATTAAAATATAATAATATATCTATAGTACAAGATTAAATTATTTACATTTAATATAAAGTAATTTAATATATATATTGGAATTATATTTATTTAATTAATAAATACAAGATAAAATAAGGTAATCACATAAAAAATATTGTTCAAGTATATATTTAAATTATTATTGTTATAATAAAGTATTAAAAAATAATATTAAACAAATCCAACTAATGCTCCAATTATACTCCTTTAAATTGATATTTTTCGTATTATTTCTTCCATTTCCAGGAAGAATAAAAGTCAATTGCATACTCTCGCGTGGGTTTATAATTTTAGATTTTGTGTAAGCATGTCAAAACTCACGAGTGCATTATTATTATTATTATTATTATTATTATTATTATTTTTTTTTTTTTATTCTTAAGTATTATTATTTTTATTATAAAAAACTCATATGATTACAAAAAATTAGTGGTTCTCGAAATCAACTGCCCCACACCTCTAAGAATTAAAACCAATCCTATTAAAAATATGAAGTCAAAGACGCGCTCCAATATCTTGAGTCGTAGAGACCGCCGAATACGCTTGCAAGCGTGAATCGCATCCTTCTCAAGTTCTCCAAAAGAACAAAAAGAAAAGGGGAGAAACCCATATCCAAAATCAGCACATTTCGCATCGTACTTGACACGTTTACGGTGTGCAGCATCAATGATCGCACGTCCTGGCATAAAATCAGTCATCCCAGATTGCGTCAAGGGCGACGATCCCGTGAGATCAACACATACATCACGTCCACTATCCCACGAGTAAAGTAATATATCAGCCGGGCGCAAGGATCTGTCCCCATCTTCAGAAAGCCCAATATCCACCTCCTTACGAGCAGAAATTCCGGACCGGGAACATATATCAACAAGAACATCACGCACTAGGTTATGCCGATGTTTAATTCCGGACCGGGAACATATTATTATTATTATTATTTTTTTTTTTTTAACAAAAACAAATTTTATTAGATGAATAACATTTTACAAGAAATTAGTAGGAAGCCGATATATTATCTGGGTTCCCACTCCTTTTGCAATAACAAAACCAACTCGAGTTAAAATATGAGCAGCAGCACGCCTCTCAACATCCCGAGACACCGGAATCTTCTGACCTCGTTTTAGTAATGCCCCAGCGAAGAGAACGAGAAGGGTAAGAAACCATATCCCCACGCCTCACACAAGTCCTGGTACTTGGCACATTTACGCCGAATAGCATCAATCACTACTCGTCCACGCGCATAGTCAGCCATAGCAGACTGAGTTAAGGGGGAGGAACCAGTCAAATCGACACACACATCCCGTCCCCTGTCCTACAAATATAACAACAAATCCACTGAACGAAGGGGTTTGTCATGCCCGTCGATCAAACCAACATCCACCTTCTTAGCCGCCGAAATCCCAGACCAAAAACAGTTGTTATTATTATATCTCCTCCCATATTTGTTGGTCTCTGTGGATTGGATATGGGCTGAGTCACACTTTTCTTCTCAAGTAGGGTGGCGATGAGGCGGGTTCAGATCTCAACCCGTGGGATTGAGTTGCGTTTAGGGATAGTAAATTTGACCCGTCATACGCACTGCCCCGTTGATTCATAGCGTGTGGGTCGTCCGGTCTTGCGGTCTGTGACGGGGATGACGGGTTTGAATATTATTTTTATTCCGTGGGTAGGATTTAAATGAAATCCGCTGAACATTTTACACAGAAACGACAGGCAAGCGGCCAACAAGTTCGCGCTAAATTCTTTGAATAAAGAAACTAAGTTTTTAAAAACTACATTCAAAGCACTGTCAGAATATCATGCATGCATAACCCGTTGGACTTTTTGAAGCACAATTTCAAAAGGCAGGAAGTCAAATGTATCAAATGCAAAAGCGATAAACGCGTGTTGGTTATCAAAGACGCTTTCGTGTTTGGTTACTTTGTAAGCGGCTTTCAAAGCGGACTGCCGTAAAAGCATGATTCCCAATCCCACAAGTGGAGAAACCCCTAGATCTACACAAGACGTTTCCTCCTATCCATCCAAAGACCAAGATGTCAGCTGGTCTAAGTGTCGATCTTCCTTCTATCGGGTCAGTCAAGAAATTCACAGGTGCTTCTTTCTTAACTGAAATCCCAGCCCGCCTGAATATGTCAAAAAGAACATCCCTAACCAAATCGTGTCGGTATTTGAACCCCGGAAGCTCTCTACAATGAACTGCATGCTCTCCGAATGAATCCAAACAAGCTTTGTGACAAACTGGGCAAATTTCATCAACCGGAAAAATAGGGATCATGAGGCGATATTTAAGGATAATGTGATACTCAATCGGCGACATATGTTGATCGAGACCATCTATAGGGATGGCAAGGAGAAATTCTTGAGCATGTGGTGCACGCAGACACTCAAAAACAACTTTTTGTCTAACAGTCATCTCAAAGCGAACTCAAATGTTCGAAAAAGTTCGGGATATTCAGCTCGAAAAAGCTTGGCTTCGAGGGCGAAATACAACACCAACAACTCAATATTGACATTCGGCGAGCGGAGCCGAACCACTTGCCTTTTCTTTTTGCCTTATATATATATATATATATAAGAGCCGAATTATTTCAATTTCGTTTTGCTTTTTAGATTTTAACTTAGGTATTCAATTATTTTTTTCGTTCAATTACATATTTTTTAGATTTTGAATTTTAGCTAGGTATTCAATTGGGATGTTAATTAGGTATTTTATTAGAATTTTACTTGTTTGGATTTTGGCCTGTTACTTGAGAAATCTCGAAGCACAAGACCGAATGTCCAATTTCATATTTTGTTTCAATATCCCAAATCGATTGTCCATTTTCAATTTCATATGCAATGGTTTTTTTTTAAATATCGAGCCGAGTCAAATTGCTCGAACCTCGAACCTCGAGCCGAACCTCAACATGCAAGGCTCGATCGAGCCGAGCCGAAACCTTAGGTTCGAAAGGCTGCGAGCCGAACTGAAACCTTGCGATATTCGGCTCGTTCACACCCCTGTTCGTGGGTACTCGTCCCACCCGATTTTTTTTATTTTTAATATATTTAATATATATTTTATATCTATTTTATTTATATATATATATTTTTTTTTAATATTTAATAATATGTTATATATTACATTAATATTGACAAGTTTTATAAATAATATGTATTTTGAAAATAAACTAGCAAATAAAAACTAGTAAAAATATTTATTTTATTAATTTTAGGATAATATTTTTTCTATGTCTGTCGATCCGTTCCGCTCGGCGACCCAACTTTTTATTGTTTTTAAATATATTTAATATATATTTTATATCTATACAATTTATATTTGTATAGTTAACATTTAATAATATAACTTAAATATTAAGTTAAGATTGACAAGTTTTACCAATAATATGTATTATGAAAATAAAATATTAAATAAAAACTCATAAAAATATTTATTTTAAACTTTAAGATAATATAATTTCTATGTTTGTCGATCCGTCCCGCTTTGCTGCCCGTGGTGTTTGATGCCCCGCCTTATTCACCTTGTGGGGCGAATTTGAGTCTTCAAGTGCACTTTCCGACTTACCCATCGCCATCCCTAATTTTCAATTCATTTTTTGTTAGATTCGGCCGATCTAGTATCACCACGTTCCACCCTGAATCAATACATATATTTATCAGTTATATGATTATATAGCTCCTCTGTTACTTAAATTTCAAGAGTTTGACTTTTATATTACTATATTATCATTAACCACATACGTATTTTACTAATATATAAATGATAATTGTTATTATAGAAAATATTGGTAAATTAGTCTCAATGTATATTTATAAAATATCATCTTTTATAATTATTGATATAAATTAACATACTTATAGCAGAAACTGTGTATTGGTCTGTGAAAATCAACAGAAACAAAAAAAAAAAATATGTCTATTATATATTTCACAATATACACATACTTATGTTAATTTATTCATCTTATATTCCTAATAGCTAATGGGCATATTTGGGAAACGATATTTAGCTGTTGGTGGCTAGTTGTTTAATTTGGTAGATTTGATTAATTAATTTACTAGTTGTTTGAGTTTGTAAATTTATGTTTGGTAAATGGCAGTCAAACCGACAAAATAGCTGTTCTCGTTTTAGTGGAAAACTGTTTCTTCACCATGCAAAAAGGAAATTACCAACACTTGGCTTGTCTGACCGAATGAGAAACCAAAAACCAACTAAAAAGCTGGTTCTACACGCTCAATAGTCAATATATATAAACATATAATCCATCCGTTCAAATTTTAAAGTCCTATTTAATGTTAATTAATAAAATAAAGTGAGTGGAAGAAAAATTATTTAATGTTAATTAATAAAATAAAGTGAGTGGAAGAAAAATGTAGTGGTTTGGAGAAAAGAATATTGGTTTCGAGAAAAAGATAATGGTAAAAATAAGTGTTATGAGTGGAATATGGGTCCATTAGTGAAAAATGTAGTAATTAAATAAAGAAAAGAAGGTAATATGGTGCAAAAAACAGAATAAAACTTTAAATTATGGATAAATATTTAAAAATAAATAAGACTTTAAAAAATAGAGGGAGGAAATATAATTTATATACAAGCATATGTAAACATACACGCCTCAACATGGGCAGGGAGTGTCCGCATTCGAACATATGATTGAGATTCTGAATTCCAATACTCTTCGTTCCACGATTCAATATATATATATATATATATATATATATATATATATATAGTGATTGGCTATGGTGGAAATACTCTTAATGGTGAAATTTAAACCAATCAGATTATTAAGAATTTCATCAGATATTCATATTATATATCAGATCGTTCTGTCGCTAAGATATGCAACAAATAATGCAATAAAAAAAATACATAAATGCATATAATTCTACTCATCTACAACCATTAGATCATTAATATCAATGGCCTACAAAAGTTTTTAGATTTCACATCTATTTCCTATATATATATATATATATACTTTGTATCACATTATTTTTCTCTCTTATTTATATTTAAAAAACAGAACTACATTATTTTTTCACTACTACAAAACAGGCTTTTAACAGCGATTAAAATGGCCAATTAACGGCAGTTCCGGAACCGCCGTTATATGTACCGCTGTTAATTTTAACAGCGGTTTTGCAAACCGCCGTTGAATTTGTCAAATGACGGCGGTTCATAATAACCGCTGTTAAATGCGCTACGACGGTTTCTTGTAACCGCTGTTAAATATGCCATTTAACAGCCGCTTTTAAATTTGATACTTAATAGCGGTTATAGAACCGCCGTTAATTTTACAAATAACAGCGGTTTCGGAGGAACCGCTGTTGAAGTTTTAAAAATTTTGTCCATATTTTTCCCAAAATTTTGCATTATTTTGCACAATCCAGTACCTGACTCGGATCAAACTAATCAATAAACCACCACTGTAATTTGGTGTTAACCGCTGTTAATATTTCGTAATATTTACGAACCGTGCCATCGTACAAATTTAACAACAGTTTTAGCATAATCGCTGTTAATTATCCGCTGTTAAGTAGGTATTTCGTAGTAATGTTTGCATCCATTTTATATATCTCGGCAATTTCATACATGCATTCAAACTGTTACCATAGTATAGAATTTCGTTTATTGCTTATAAAACTAATGATTTGTTATATCGTATCGACTAGGTCAAGGGGAATTTATCATTTGCTCACCGTATGCATATCCTGAGTTGTTTTACGCAGTTCTAGGTGGTCTCGGACAGTTTGGCATCATAACCAATGCAAGAATCGTCCTACATAAAGCACCAACAAACGTAAGATGTACTCCTATCCCTTATTTACTAATTAGAGATAACCCGTGTTTTAAGCACGGGTGTCATAATTAAATGAAAATAATTAAATTATCAAATTATCGTACTAAAAAAAATATGTTGGTTTTCGAAAATATATCAGCGACCACCGAAAAGCAGGTTCATGCGGCTGAATTCCTCCACTAGTTTGCTCTTTGACGCCTCTTCTTTTCTAATTTCGTTTTCGCATTCTTTGATTTTCATATCGTTCAAGCCACATACTCTCCCAAATGCATACCACCGTCTATTTACCTCTCTTCCCTCTAAGAAATCTACTAAAAAGTAAAAGATCTGTCGAGGGATTCAAAGGTAGAACAATAGTATTTTCCAACCATTTGCTACTATCCTTCCAAAAATGTGCCCCACCCTCACTTTTCGGCCTGGTTCGGGTTCGATTGTTCTATATTTATAAGTGTTATAAATATTGTCAATAAATCTCAAGTTCGAAACATACCGCCTTAATCACAACAACCCTATGTCACGGTCCTAAAAAAGTTCTTTTAGCCAATATATATATATATATATAAACACACGTGTGTGTGGAATTGATTCAAATGGAAATCAGTAACAGGTCTAATGAACATTTAATACGAATTTGTAGGAGTGAGAGATCGGGTAGTTGTTGTGGATTCCAAATACTTGAAGATTGTTTATTACCAAGTATTTCAAGATTATTGTTGTATACCTCTAGTTTGTACTAGGGACGATTGTGTATTGTGTATTGGTGTTAGTGGATTTAAGCGGCTTCGGTCCCGTGGTTTTTTACTCTCGTTTTGAGAGGTTTTCCACGCTAAAATTGTGTCTCGTTATTTATCATTTTGGTATATCATTTGTATTGTTTGTCGAGTTGTAATTGTTTGCTCTACTCGATAACCTCGAAGTTACAATTAAAGATTGGGAAATTGTCAAACAAGGTTCCGCATATTTCGTTGTGACGTCATTATTGTTGTTTTTTCCCAACAAAATATGCATTGAACCTATATTCTCATTATAACAATTAATTTCAATTTAAAAAATAGTTATATAGATTTACAAAGAAACCCTCGAGATTTGATCACTGTCTTATAATTTTCTCCTTCATAAGCAAAATCATATTCCAGAAATCCCCTTCACATTCATAATAAAACTTCAAGCGCATGTCAATGTCTGTTGTTCGGAATGTTTTTAGTGTTCTTATACTCCCCTAAACTTGAGTTGTGGTATGATCATTTCCACTAATCAATCCAATTTTGGTTGGATTGTTTTTTACCTTATCTATATATATATATATAGGTAAAAGTGGTCGCATTGTTCTATAGTA
This sequence comes from Orobanche coerulescens, assembly GCA_033398695.1. Classification (NCBI taxonomy): domain Eukaryota; kingdom Viridiplantae; phylum Streptophyta; class Magnoliopsida; order Lamiales; family Orobanchaceae; genus Orobanche; species Orobanche coerulescens. The sequence continues at coordinate 108,889,018 of CM065816.1, read as the reverse complement.
ATTTCTCAACATTCCGGAAGGACCAAGAATATCTTATTTCGAGCAATATCCCAAGTCTAAACTATCTAGAAGGTTACATCATCGTGAATGAGAGTACAATAAATCTATGGAGCTCTTCTTCACCTCCAATCGATCAAACAAATATTGTTGCATTGTTGAAGAATCACAGTATCCTCTACGCCATAGAACTGGCCATGTATTACGACAGCCAAGATGCCGACACTATTGATCAGGTACTATATTAGAATCTCGATTAAATAATATTTCTGTTAGTCCCAATATAAAAGATTTTAGGGTTCAATTTACCTTGATTATTTAATAATCATAATTAATACATACTTTCCACCGTCCCGACAATATTAATTGAAAGAGATTTAAGTGTATTTTATTGCCATCAAACTTGCATTTCATACAAATCAACAAGATACGTACAACAATTATGCATAACTTGAAGTGCTATCTAAATTCATTTCCTTTTTTCCTGCTTCTCAGGAAATTCAGACGTTGCTCCACAAGTTGAGCTACATTCCCGACCTCAGCTTCCATATGAATTTCACTTTCTTTGATTTCCTTCACAAAGTAGGAAATTTGGATACTCCGGAGACAGGATCAACGCTATCTCACCCATGGCTGAATCTATTTATACCAAAATCCCGCATAGATGATTTCAATAGTAAAGCTTTGGCCGTCGTGCTTCCCAGACTTAACCAGACAACCGGGATCTTCATTTTCTACCCACTAAATGGAACAAAGTACCTTTGACTGTCGAATAATTTGATTATCTTTGACAAAGTTGCGAAACTAGTCCTATAATACAGTAAAATGTTTGCAAAATTATTATATCAAAATCTCAATTATGGTCCTGATGTAATCAAATTTAAATCACAAGAGCAGCATATGTGAAATTCCTATTTGCATTTAGTACCATAATTGAGATTTCTATATAGTTATATTACATGCTATTTTGCAAATTATGCATTTTATAGGGTCATAATAGTATCTCCCTAAAAGGTTAGGGACAAAATTTGCAAATTTGCCACTATCTTTTGTTGCAATAATCTTAGTTGATGGTTAAAGTGTCACGTATATAACATGAAAAATATATGCAGATGGGATAATAGAACGTCTGCAGTAACACCAGAGGAGGATGTGATGTACGCCCTTTCACTATTACATTCAACTCTGCCCGGTGAATATGGGAGTCTTGAACTTTTCAACAACCAAATCCTCAGTATTTGCAAACTTGCTGGCATCGAGGTGAAGCAGTACCTTCCTCATTACGAAACCCAACAAGAGTGGGAAAACCACTACGGCTCCAAATGGAACATCACGATTCAAAGGAAAATATTGTTCGATCCGGAGAAGAAAATGTCTCCCGGCCAGAGAATCAATTATCCTATCTCATGATATATAGGGATATCATCAGTTGGCTGTCTGATTATGTCAAGTTTTATTTACAATAAAGCAAAAATCTCGAGTTGCATTTATTATTTTAACCCTACTCTTGTTTGCAAACGTAATTGCTATTTGGTTTTATTTCTTAATATCTCTCGTTAATGATTTTAATTTTTTTTATAAAAATTAAATATTATAGGATCGATATAGTATATTCAACAGTACTTAACTCATGCACTCTCGAGTACCTAATCCTGCAGATGTTTATAGCTTTATGTTATAATTTTTTATACTTATAAACTACCTTATCAAACGCTACTGAAGAATGCTTCAATGTTTAAATTATAATTTGACTTATAAGCTATTTTTAGGTGTTCCAAACAGAACTTCTTAAATAAGCTCAACTTATAAGCTAGCTTAATTTTACCAAACATACCCCTACTCTTGTTTTTTTTTTTTTTGGTTCCAAACTATGGTATATCCAAACGTAATTGCTACTTGGTTTTATTTCTTAATATCTCTTTTGTTCCTCATGCATGTGCATCATTATAATTTATTGGAATATTGGAGGTTAGATGTGACTATTTTATGCAGTCTAGAAACCTACAGAAAGACAGAATAATTTGCATGTAATATAGTTGTAATATAGTTATATTTCAGATTTTCGTAATATCGATGCTCGTTATTTTGTGACTTAATATACATTACTCCCTCCATCCCCTTTTTAATTGTCCAGTTTGATTTAAAATTTGACTGAAATTTACGAATTTTATATAATTGATAAAATAAAAAAATTATATCATTGTAAAGTACATATAATCTATTTTGAAATGCAATTTTTACTTTCTAAAAATAATAAAAGAATTATTCATAATCTTTGGTTAAAAATTGGTCAATTTGACCATTGAAAGTCAAAACAAGACAACTAAATAAGGACGAAGATAGTACTAGTTTTATACCCGTGCGAAGCACGGGTTGCCCATAAATATTGTTTTACGTTCGTTATTTCCAGTCTTGTTTTATTTTTAAAAGAAATTCTTTTTAAAAACAACATGTTTTTTTGTACTTCTTAAAACCACTTCAAAAAGATAGAAGTTGCAAATAGACTACTTTAAAAATATTGAGTATTCAAATAAATTAAATGCGTTTAGGTACGTTAAATGCGTTCTTATATGACGTATTGCCTCTATTGAATTTCGTAATTTTTTCCTAGTTGTTTGCTCTTTTTTTATATACTATAATTTTTTTTTAGTAAATACTACTATTGTTCAAACGAGCTATATTTTATAAACTCAATATTTGAGGAAAAAAGAGAAAAATACATAGACATTTGATGTTATATTAAATGTACGCGACTATAGCTACTTGTTTTTTTGTTTGAAAAAGACCAATAAAAACACATTTCATTATTGAATATAAATTTATATAATGTGTTTATTTAGTAATTAAATAAGTTACTAAAATAATGATTTCTTATTTTATTAAATATATAAATTTCTTGCTATATATTGTATTATATTTTCTCTGTAGCGCTCGAAGCTTTACATAAAAAATTGTTTCTATAGTAAGTTTATATATATTATTATTTATAAATAAGGCAAAACAATGTTCTTTTATTTTTTAATCTATGTCGCACATTTCTTTAGTAAGTTTACATATATTATTATTTTTAATTAAAGCAAAACAATTTTTTTTGCTTTTTAATCTGTACCATACATTACAAAATACTGATCATTATTTAAAATACACCAGTTACATATTATTTATGAATCTTTAGTTTGGACTCAAAAATCATCTATTTTGTGGAAATATACAAATTTCTTCAATATTATTTATTTTCTCTTCTACATTTTATTCAACTTGTGTGAGGTTTATTTGAGACTTATTTATATTTAATAACTTAGATTCAATTACATAACGTATATTTTGGAATTTAAGTTTCTTAATTTTTCTTACGATTATAACCATGTTACATACAGTTAAAAGTGGAATAGATGAATTTCTTTCGAAGGTATACATAAATAGAGAGAAGTTTATTTTTTGTGAATCACCAAATAATGTTTTACGCAGAATGCATTTCTTATCGCAATCATTATATAAAGAAAAAATGAAACAAAATTTTAAAGTCATTATCATAGATTTTCAAAATATTTGAAATATAGTCATGTCACATAAATTTAAAAATAGAGTAGTTGATATGCGAGCAGCCTATTCAGAATATACTGGTGCTAAATTCGCAACAAAAGCAAAGTTTAAAGCAAGTTCTTTGAATTATAGATACGAAATGAAGAAAAATATATGAATACCCAATAATTTCAAAGGCGAACAATAAATACGTGTGGCGGCAATTGCTTTGTTAGAAATCAAAAAGCATATTCATGTTAACAAACAAAGAGCAAAAAATGTAATGTTACAATTGTTCCTACCACTACTGCCAAGTCACAACTAAATTACACCACCATTAATTTACTACATGAAAAAAAAAACACAATAACCCTAAATCTGTAAGGGCAGGGAGTGCATTTAAACGAGCATATAGTAGACTCGATTGTGCTCGCAGAAACATTACAAGACGTAGAAAGCAACCAAAAATCAGGGAAAATTGCATAAAACACCCTTGTGTTTTATGAAACCTGCATAAAACACCCCTATATTCTTTAAACTGCATAAAACACCCTTGTATTTTAATATACCCTGCATACTCGCCCCTCCGTTTGCTTCCGTCAAATATTCACTAACGCCGTGCTATTTTCTTATCTTCTCACTTTTCTTTACTTCTTTCATCTCTCTCTTCTCTCTTTACTTCTTTCATCATCCTTTACGATTAGGGCTTTTTACCCCAAGAGTCACGGTAAGAAAAAAAATACTAAGTGATGTAAAAGCTCCAACCAGCGCCCTCTATTTTTGTTGATTTTGCAGTTCACGGGTATGTTTTATTTCTCTCTTTATTGTTTGTTTTGTTCACCATTTGTTGGGTTTTAGCTGACCATTGTTCGATTTTAGGATAAGTAAATTTAGAGTTTGATTTCTTCCGCTGACTAGCATCATATCTCATTCATTCTCAAGTGTTTATCATGGTCCCATAAAACGAGATTAAGGGGATCTGTTGAGGATAGAAATGAGTGGTATACTAATTGATGAAATCATTGCATTAAATTATAAAAAAAAAATCTTGTCATCAATAATACATAGAATAGAATATGCTGATTTCATTTATAAATATTATTCATTGTGGTTAACAGTATATCAATTTCATTTCATAAAACTGTATGCGAAAAGTCCCAAATGAAAAAAAAAAAGTATTCGATATTTTCTTTTGCAAGCTATTATTTAATATCTTATAAGTGCATATGTGTATGTTTTGTCTTTGTAACTAAAATTGGGACTAATGTGTTGTCTGTTATGCTAATTAGTTTTGATTTTTTTTTTCTTATTATAATAGATGGATGCTTTTAAGAGCATTACTTTGCATGTTTGGGCTGGAGGAAAAATTGTGTGGACTCCCAATGTAAGATATATGGGAGGTCAGAGACACAAGTTTTGTGAGGTTGAACTTCATGAGATATGCTTGTTTGATTTTTTCTCTTGGTATACTACAACGACGGGAGTACCGGAGGTTAGTCATGATATATACTATCGAGTGCCAGAAGAGAAACCTACAAAGCTAAAGAAAGTAAATACTGATGATTGCATTAGAGAAATGCAAAAAGATGTGATGGATGAGACAAGTGTGGACATATGGATGGAAGAAAGTGTGAACATATGGAATGAAGAACTACAGGTTGATTGTGTTTTTGTCTTTGATAATCACATTAAATTGTATATTTTTAACTTAAGAATATATGTTATGACCCTAATTTGTATGTGCAGGTTAATGAAAATGAAACTGATGCAGTCCATACAGTTAATGAAACTGAAAATAATGCACAACTTGAAGGAAATGTGGAGATTCTAGAAGAAATTATTGCCCAAATCTCAGATGGTGACGTTGTAGAATCCGATGTAGATGAACAAGCTGCTGAAGACTTTGAAGGGACTCAAGATGATGATATATTTGTTGAGAGGCCAGAAAATCACTCTCAAACTGAATTAAGAAAATACAAGGCTACTTTAAACGAGGAAAGTAGAAAGAGTGAAATGAATATGATGAAAAATGGAAACATAAGGGGTGCTAGAAATAACGAAATGGTGGGGATCGAAAGGTAAGAATGCGCAGTGGCTCAAAATGAAGCATGGTATACCGATGAGAGTAGTGGGAGTGATGAAGAATTGAGTAAAAAGGTTGAATCTGATGATGAAAGGCCGGAAGATGTTTATCATGGATATGTGGAGTTCAAAGAGAAGAATTATACGGATAAGAAACAATTTGTGATGGAAGTAGGCATGTTATTTGCTTCAAGGGGGATATACAGACAGGTTCTAAGGGATTGGGTTATTAGAAATAGTTGGGATCTGAAGTTTTCAAAGATCGAGGCGAAAAGAATTACAGCAAAATGCAAAAGTGGATGTAATTGGTATATTCATGCTTCTAATGTACAAGGCTGTAGCACATTTCAAGTTAAGACCATCAAGGGTGAACACACATGTGCAGCCACTACTCATAATACTCAAGCAAATTACAAATACCTTGGCCTGAGGCTTGTGGATGATTTAAGGGACACTCCTAACATGACTGTGGAGGCATTGAAAAAGAAAGTACACAGAGATATTAATGTGGAAGTTTCTGACCATATCATCTACAGGGCCAAAAGATATGCACAAGTGTTGATTGATGGGGATATTAAGATGCAATACTCAAGATTGTGGGATTATTGCGTAACTGTATGTAAAGAAAACATTGGCAGCAAGTTGAATATGCACTTGAATCGGGAGTTGGATCCTCCAGCCCTTGATAGGATGTATTTTGGTTTAAAAGGGTTAAGAGATGGTTTTTTGGCAGGGTGTAGACCCATTATAGGCTTAGATGGGTGTTTCTTGAAAGGGTACTATAAGGGACAACTTTTATGTGCGGTTGGAAGGGATGCTAATGATAATTTGTATCCCATCGCAATGGCATTTGTTATGTCTGAGAGTTATGTCACATGGAAATGGTTCCTAGAGATATTGAGGTCTGATATTGGTATAGTTGAATAAAAGGGTTGGGCTTTCATATCTGACCGTCAAAAGGGACTCCTTGATGCAGTTTCAGAGATATTTCCAGGTGCGGAACATAGATTTTGTGTCAGACACATGTATAACAACTTTAAGGCTAAGTTTCGGGGGTTGGATATGAAGAAATTATTTTGGTGTGCTGCATCAGTGGGAAATGTATATGAATACAATAACATCATGAAAGAGATAAATGATACTTATCCCGCTGTTGATGAAAATGAAGTCACGCCATATGTTTGGCTTAGTAGAATTGATCCTCAACATTGGGCAAGGTCACATTTCTCGACTAGAACCAAGTGTGCAGTCATTGTTAACAACATGTCAGAATCTTTCAATGCTTACATTATGGGATCAAGGGATCAACCTATTATCTCCATGTGGGAATGGATCAGACATAAGTTGATGTCAAGAATTCAAGTGAAACTGACAGAATGGAAAAACACCAAGGTGAAATATGTCCCAATATCATGAAGAAGATGCTGAAGGAAAGAAAAGAGAAATGTGGCAACTGTTTTGCTACTTGGGCTGGGCAAGAAAATTATTCAGTAGAGTATTTTGGCCAAAACCATGTCGTCAAACTTGATGAACACACTTGTAGTTGTGGAATGTATCAACTACAAGGTTATCCTTGTTGTCATGCCATTTCTGCTATCGAGTTACATAAAAAGAAGTTGGAGAATCATGTGGTGGATTGGTATAGCAAGAAAAATTACATGGCAACCTATAAGCACATGGTGTACCCAGTACCTGGTATGAAGTTCTATGAATTATCGGGAAAGGGGCCAATTCAGCCTCCTGTGGTTACAGTCAAAGGTGGAAGGCCACAAAAGGAAAGGAAGAAAGATGGAAATGATATTAAAGATCCTACCAAGGCTTCAAGGAAAGGACACAGGAAAACTTGCTCTAAATGTCTTGGTGAAGGACACAACTACCTGACTTGCAACAATCCAGTTAATAAAAGTTCAAAATTTTACAAGGTACCTAATAATCATTTAATTAATTCAATGAAATTGGTTTATTATCTTACATTTTAGCTGCTGTTTTTTTTAATTTCAGAGAATTGGAGCATCACAAGCTCCAGTCTCAGATTGTGGTGGATCTCAACCAAGCCATACATCTCAATCAAGTCAAGCTTCACAAGCTCCAACTGGAAGAAAATTACCTGTTTGGCAAAGTAAACAACAGAAAAAGGTACATTCTCTATAATTTTAAAATAAATAAAATTGTGAAAGTGGGATGTTTTTTATAAATCCTGTTAAATATTTGTCAACTTCATTACAGTCTGCACGTAGTAACATTTATGTTGTGCCTCCGCCGCTGCCGCCACCACCACCACCACCATCCCAAAACCAAAATGCAAGCAAATCTGGAAAATTAGCATCGAAAAGCTCATCTCTTTCGGTTACACATTCTCATGCTCCACAAGTTTCTACATCAAGTGCCCCTCCTTCAACTGGATGTTCTACTGTTTGTGCACTTGCTCTATCTTCTACCAAGAGGCAGAAAAGACCTACGGTCGATGATGTTCTTAAAAAATGAAGGAGAGAAAGAGAGGGCATCACCCTTTTTGATGATTGTGGTTTTTATCGTGAAATGTATGAAACCATTTTCTGGAACACCACATCCTTTTGTATTCATGGATAATATTATAAAATATTTTGTGATTGGTTGGTAGGTAACGAACTCTGTTGTTATGATTTTAACTTGCCTTTTATTGGCTTTGTTTGTCTTCTGGATGTTGGTGCGCATATGCAAGGATTTAATATGCGGATTATAATGTAATGTTGTTTTGAATTTTTATTGTTTACCAAGCACAGTAAAGTTCATTTTCTAATTTATTGCTTTTGTATGTCATTTGGAATAAAAACAGACAATATATCTTGAACTATTTTCTTAACCGTATAAAGGAGCATCAAAGAGCCAAATATTATTTAATGGAATATTTGGGGGTATTTTTGACTTTTCACACCTTTGCAAATCATAAATAGCTGAACTAGGCGCAAAATTGGCGAGTGCATATCACTCTCGTTAGTTTTTAACAGAATGGGTTTTTCTTGCAAGGTTTATTAAAACACAAGGGTGTTTTATGCACTTTATAGAATATAAGGGTGTTTTGTGCAGGTTTCGTAAAATACAAGGGTCTACACGCATTTTTCCCCCAAAAATCACCTAAAACAAATAATAACACAGCTATTACAAACAGTCAAATATACGCATATACCATAAATATACAATAAACACACACAACACACATTATATATGTACACACATACCTAAATGCACACATACTAAACATTTAAAACACACACAAACACCACACATACACACAATCACAGCACTACACACGACATATGCACACACACAACATCCCCCACACACAACAATCAAAGTAAAAGACTATGAAAAAAAAACAGACCAAGGAGTTTAAAAACTGTAATAAAGGGAAAGAAATCATTAATTATTGAAGAGCTAATTCAATTCACAACAGCCGAGAATTTATATTCAAAAAAATACATTTTGTTAGCAAAATTTAAGCATTGAAGGGTAATCAATTGAAGGGTAACCAATATATATATATATATATATATATATATATAAACCCTAAATTCATAGGTAGCCTAAAAATATTGAAAATCAGAAAATTGAGTGCACTAAGGTTGCATTTTACCTCGCAGACTAATTTTTCTAAAGAGCTGTAAATGTGCGGTGATCATTGTTGGTAGGTTCTAAGTAAAACAAAAGGAAGTACCTCAAAAATCTATTCATTTTTGGTCTGACCAATGTTGGTAGATCGTAGGTAAACTGCACCACCATTAATCTATCAGATTCAAAAAGACACAGCTATATACAAACATGCATATATGTTATGCATAAAGTATATATTTATCAATATATTAAAGAAGAGTAGGAAGGACATTAACCACGAAAGAGGGGGTTCATATAGAGTAAACAATCAATAAGGTTGTAATCAGGGAGGAAGATATTGAAGAATGAGTTTGACATAGACAAACCGGATATTGATATTCAGTACGGGGATAGTCGCTGTTGGAAGTACATTTCTAACTTTTTACACGTGTTAAACAGTTTTTTCTCTGTACAAACTTGTAATAAAAGTCTCATTACGCATATAGACATCAAAGTTGATTCCGTGGATTTTTTTCGCCTTCAATGATCGCCCGCGTGATGATGTGTTGACATGTGCGTCAGGGTGAAGATGTTCTGAAATAACAAAGGTATGGTAATATATATTTAGTAAATATATATGAGTGGAATATATTAATATGAAATTACCTTTTGATGTTGATGGGAGCCTCTTGGTCTCTGATTTTATGGGTGTGGAGATTTCATTATAGGGGTTGACAGCTGCTGTATGTGTTAATGGAGAATGCAGCACTGTTAAGAGAATAAAATGAATCCTAGTTTTCATAATGAATATTTGAAGTATGATGTATTAAATATTTTTACGTACTTGCTAAAGTTGTATTAAATATTTTTACCTTTTGCCCTTTTCATGTTATTGTTCTATTGGAGACGACTTGACGTTTCAGATATTGAATCATATTAGCCGATCCTAAAGCATTTTTGGACTAAGACTCTGATGTTGTTGTTGTTGTGGCTGCTGAAGATGAAGGTAGTGTTTCGTCGGTGGAGACAGTCGGAGAATATAATTGCTGGCATTCCAGTATTTGTATGGTATGCGATAATGTATTTGTGCCATCTTGTTTGTTGAAAACTTTAGATTGAATTATCATTTTAAGTTGTATCTGATCTAGTTTGGAGTCAATGGAGTCTAATATCAAAGATCCGTCCTACAAGTTAGTACATTGTAGATTAAAATAAAAGAAGATGTTTGATGTAGTTCAGTTTTCAATCGAAAAATTATTGTAAAGAGAAGTTGGTTACGCTGCAATAGTTATTCAGGAAGTGGTTGTTCGCTATATTTTTAAACAATCCGCAAGTATACAGAGTAAATGTAGAAAGCGGCGAGCAAGGTCGTATTCCACAGAGACTAAATATTGGTATTGTGTTGAGTACTAGATTATAATGATTCCGGTTTTATCTAGACGATCAAAATGTGAATGGATGGTTAACGAAATAAAATAAAATGATGACAATTAATTTAAACAAATAAAATATCCGAATTAAAGAGAATTGAAAGAGTTTTGAAAGATAGATTCCAAGGCTAGGTTTCTGTTGATCACTAAGTTTAGTCGGGATTGGTGTTGAAGGGTTCTAAGTGCGTCTCCAAAATGATAATCACAACAATATTCTAAAGTCTCTCTCGAGATGCATTAAAATGTAGATTAAACAACCTATAATAACGTCTCCGTCTATTATAAATTATCTAACTCCAAAACGTTCATAAGATTAAATACCATCATAGCTTATCACCGATTTATCAATTTCGTAATTTAATACGTTAAATACTCGAAACCTATTAATGCCCTTTTCTCTCGAATTATGCGCAATTAAGTTAAACATATAAAAATATTGATCAAGTGTTCTAACATGAATTAAAACCAATAATTTGATAAATAAATCATAATATATATATATATATATTTATATTCATTAATCCCTCAAAAACAACATGAATCAACGTACTCCCATGCCCGGAATCTAACAAGTTTAGCCGGACATGATAATGAAAGAAATCTCAATAAATATCATGTTCATCATGTTAATGCTAAATAAAACAACAAAATAAGTAAAAGATGTTAGGAGTATACCCTCGAATGCCACTCAGAGGATGTTGAGTGAGGGCATTGTACTTGTATTTATGTAAATCATTAATATAAGGCAATAGATGTTTCTTTATTTACTGGTAGTTACTGACATTTCTAACTCATAAATATACATATAGAAACTAGTCCGTGTACTTGAGAGCAAAACGTTCCACTCCTTATTGGATAAGGGGGTCGGCACTGGAAAGGTTTATAGCTCAAATACTTAATCATTCGCAAGTCGATGAAACTTGACTGGGCGTTAAGTTTATGTGAAGACTTGTATGACGTGTTCTTTGACATGGAGAGTGCCTGTCGAATACTAATGGTTAGTGGGAGCACACGTAATAGGTATGCTAATTGGATTAGTATACTCGAACCGACCCACCCTCGATTCGTCACACGGATTTTACTCCGGGACAGTCAATGACGGAATCGAAAGGTTGTGATAGGTATTCGTGAACCTTCGACTTGAGGATTTAGTAGGGATGTGCTTGTGACATCAATATTTTCATTAGAGTAGTTCGAACCTATAAACCGGGAGGCGGGGGTCAACCTCGATGTGCATCTTGACGGGTAATGCTGAACAAATTATAAACTCGCAAGTGTACGAATCATTTTTGTAGGAAGCTGCAAGTAACTCCGAGGTCGATCTCTCGAGGAGTTGGAAATGGTTTAAAGTTCGATAATGTTCGGCAAATAGTCGAATGAATAAAAGTAAAGTAAATTAAAGTACATCATTGGTTTGATAGGATTACAATCACTAACGCATAAAATTAAAATAAACTAAACGTTAAAAACACCGAATTTAATGGTTGGATAGTAGAGAGATTACAATTATGAGAATGATATGGGAGTTTAGAATCACCGACACATACGTAATCAATTATTAGTTTCGATACTCAAATAAATAAGATTTGGAATTATCGATTGCTCACGATTACAAGAAATCCGTTTGATGACGGTAATTCTAAAAATCACGATTGTCCTTTTCGAAAATAAGAGATACTCCTTTGATGGGGATGAATCCCTAACTAACAATCAATTAACCGACTACTTTTGATGAGGTAAATCATTAAAAGATCGCACGAAAAAGTTCGAGAACATTTACAATCACTTCTACCGGACCGTTTGATGGCGAAGACCGATAAAAACCCTCGTTTTGAATATAATAACAACTATGAAATAGGTTTGATGATCTAAATCAAAAGTTCTTATGTGAAGAAAAAAACAAAGAGGAACAATCCCAAACTTTACCCGAAAAATCAATAGAAACAAACAATCGATAACATATGTGTGGCTCAATCTAAAAACTCATATGAAAATATTAGCTACACATGATTATTTCAATAATAATAATAGAAATTGTAAAATAAAATATGGTAGAAACTTCCCTTATAAAAGCCGAAATAGAACTCCCTATCAAGGTTTGATGGTCTTCCTTCAAGAACTCATAACAATTGATACAAGGAATTATAATATCTCACAAATATATTTTTTACTCACAAGAACATACAATGAAGATGATGAAATAATCTCTCTTTTTCCTCCCTTTTTGGTGTTTTCCCCATAAATCTTATGTTTTTCCCCATAATATCTCATACAAGATCAGAATATCTCTTCCAAGGGTCTCCAACACCTTTTTATAAAGCCAAAAGTGCCAAAAAAATCCATCCAGATTGTATAAAATGTCGAAGAAATGGACTTGCACTGAAAAGTGACACTGCCCATGTCCTGGGACACGGCCGTGTCGTACTATCCTGGAAAAATGGAAAGTTCACTGTCCACCGGACCCGGCCATGTCATATGACACGGCCGTGTCATACTGCGCTAGAAATGCAGATTAGACTGGATCGTGACTCGGCCGTGTCCTATGACACAACCGTGTTATACTCTTCCAAAAACTGAAATTTTCACTGGAACGAGACCCGGACGTGTCCTATGACACGGTCGAGTTGCCTGACGCGGCCCGGGTCGTTTTTTCTTGTTTTGATTTCGATTTTTGGTCTTCTTCGGCTTCATCCTTCGTTCTTGTATCAATACACCTCGGAATTTAGCATATGATATACCATTTCGAATCTAATTTCATGAGGAATTTATATCAAAGGAGAACACATCTCAATTCGGAGTGATGATTCTGGAATTCAGAAGATACGACCGATATTGCTTCAATCTTTTATCATTTTAGGCCCCGTTTTAGCTCTTGATCGTCATAAACTCCAATATTGACTATGAAAGCGCATATTTCACCACAATCTTCGCTTGGATACCTATAAATTAAAAACACAATATACCACGCATAAAAGAGAACAAAAATACTAAGAAACAAAAAAAACACGACTAAAAAGAATAGAATGAGTCGATCAAGAATCCACCCATCAAATCCCCCCAAACTTAAACTTTGATCGTCCCGAGCAATGCACTTAAAAATTATCACTCACAAGGGGAACTCCACTCTCAACATCCCTCAAAGGACCTTTTCGATTCATCAATACCCTTCAAGTAAAATAAGTTGAGTTCTTCAAAGTTTACAAATCTCTGGGGTGCTTTCTTAACATTATAGTCAATACTTGGCAAATATAAACCTCACCGGTCAAGTGTATTCACTCACTCTCAAAGTGATATAGGGATAAGTATACGCTCGGAACTTGTTCAATGAAATAAGGAACTCCATAGGCTTTCCAATCATCTACATCTCAACCACTGTTTTGTGTATGCAAAATTGTGAATCAAAAAGAACTTTACTCGGCTGTAATGTAGGCTTGGGTCGGGGCGGGATAAATATGGCTAAAGTAACTTGACTTGAGCAATTTAGAACTAAATCACCATAATCTCTTAGAAGCTCAAGATTTTTGAAGTTTGCTTCTTTCAACCCCTCAACTATGTAACACTTGCAACAAGCACTTTTTAAAGTGAGAAACACAGCTTTAAGCCCTCCTTATTGCTCCGATATTTTTTTTGGGGTTAGGTTGTTTTTAGGATCTGTTTTACGCGAATGTAAACGATGGGTCACATGAATACACCCGGTTACTAGGATCAAAACATACACAACTGCTTCCAAGCATACTCATATCTAAGGTAACTGTTTTACGTGAATATAAACATGGGTCATATGAATACACCCGGTTACTAAGTTCCCAAAAATAGCGGAGTAATTATTTTTTCCATTTCAACACTCCCAACAATATGTATATCACCCAATGTCACCACAATTTATGTATCCTCGTCAAAATAGCAATGGAAAGCTCGTTATGTGGTTTGAGAATGAAATAGACAATGAGCTCAATTGGGTTTATTTAAGGAATAGTCAAATTTCGGGTTGGCCAAAATCCAAGGGTTAAGATCAAAGGCGCCTAAAATCATTTTCACTTAATTTCACATACACAATAGTAGTTTTGAATAAGATACCAAGGCAAATTCTAGAGTCTTAAATCACGAATGAAACACTCGACAATGAAACTTGCATATTTGAAAATGCATGAAGGCTCAAAAGCTCACAAGTAGATTTATTCACATTTCCAAGATATTAAACTACTTATTCAATTTCACATCCGTTTCGATTATCAACAGTTTTCCTCTTTAAATTATCCTTGATTTGTATATCAAAACAACGAAATAAATTCCGAGGCATCCAAGGAAAGAGTTCATACTTCAAAGCTTTTATCAAAATTGCAAGATGCTCAAGACATATCAAATGTTTATAAAAACACGCCAAAAAGAAGTCTACCGAAAAAAACAAGCAAAAATAAACAAACAAGCAAAATAATATCCAAAAACAAATAAAACAAAAGTAACGGAGTATTTTTTGACCAAACCCCCCCAAACATGAATTAAAGAATATACGCACGAAGGGGGTATAGTATTTAAATAAAAAAATTTCATTAGTCAAGAAATACTTACGACCGATTCTACTGGTGGTGCGGAGGGAAGTGGCCTTGCTGGACATGCCACTTATGCATTTGTCTCAAAAGAGACAACATATCATTTTGCTCCTGTCTAGCCTCCTCTTGCTTATGTATAGCCTCCTCTCGGAAGGCTACGAACTCCTCTCGGAAGGCCACGAACTCCTACCCTAGTGTTGAACGTGATCGGGCATGTCTAGTTTCGGCCTGCCTTGACATCTCGGGCCGATCCACGGGGCTTTCTTCTTCGTCTTCATATTCTTCTTCTTCTTCTTCTTCTTCTTCTTCCGGGCCTATTTCATATTCCTCTTCTTCTTCCATCTTCTCGGCTCTGTCTTCATCCATAATGCGCTGAGGTCGAATATTTCGGTCAAGAGGGCTGTTACCCGGGGGAGCCAATCCAACTGCCATCCGCGCACATCGGTGTGCTTCCGTAGCCATCTACAGATTTCCTTTGTCCCGAATACTATTTATGGTCATCGGAGGTGTATTCGGGAGAAGGAAATGGTCATTGTCGGTCTGGATGAATACTGTGCGCGATTCGTAATCCAGGATGTTCATAACTTTCATCATAGAGATAGAGAGCAGCTTTTTTCCTGGTAGGGGATTCCTCTGAGCTAAGAAAATCTCATAGTGAAGTGCGATAGGGGTAATCAAACCCCCTATCCATATCTCCCCTTTCGGCTTCGTCGCAACATCCTCAAAATGTTCGGCTATCATTGCCCCGGTGGTTGGAATTGAGTTATCGAGCATGTGGGTCAGGATGTATAATTCTCACAGTGAAATAGGCCCGGTCTCCTTTCGGCCATAAATAGTATTCGCAATCACCTTGTGTAGGCATCGGAGTATTGGATTGCGAAGATTCGATCCTTTAGCCGATTTTGCAACGTAATACCGTGCCGCGCTCCCCGGGTATTCCACCATAGCTCTCAAATAGGTTTCACATGCGAACCGGTTTATTTGGTAATGTTGTGTCTCGCATGATAAATGTCTTCCAGTTGGACGATGGTTAGTCTCTCGTCATTATTGTTGAGCCGGAATATTATTTCGGTTGGTTCACGAGTCACCGGATCTCTTCTGACAGTAAGAGTGCTAAAAAACTCCATCATGAGACACCTATAAGTTGGCCATTGTTGCGTCATCATCCAGGCCCAATTCACTCTTTCTAAGAATTTCATGACGTCATCTCTTATGCTCATCGCGGTCATACATTCATCATCGGGTCATCGCGTAGGAAACATCTTTTTCTGGCCCAGCATCTCCCACCTAGCATTTCGTGTTTCAGGGAGATCAATTCCATAAGAATCGAGAGTTTCGACAACCTTTTGGATCGCCATTCGTGCCGGTTGCTCTTGTTCTCCGGTGTTCCTACTCCTTCCCCGTTGAGAGTTTCCTTGTCCACGTCCTCGAGCCATTTTCTGCAAAAATTTTCAATTTATCATTTATCCAAGGATTAATAGCGTATTCCTCCCCCAAACTTATAACAAACAATGGAATAACCCCCAATATAACCATTATTGATCAAAACAACTCCCAAGTAAAATTTATCATTTGAATTCTCCAGAAATCATCATCTTCATCATGGAAAACATCCTTTAACCACAAGAATTTCTAATTGAGTAATTTAATCATCAAGCATTAAGAATTATAAAAATTCCCAATTTATCACCTTCAATTTAATTCAAGAATCGTAGATAATCAAGGAATTGTGATTCTAACATCATAACATGTTCATAGTCAAGAAGAATCATCAAAAACATGAAAAACATACCTTGGATTCGTAGAAATTGAAGAGAAAAAAAATTAGAAACGAGCCCTGCGATTCATTTGATTTGACTGCTTGGAGTAAGAAATCGGTTGGATAATGATGATTTCGTCAATGATTCTTGTATCTCTCCTAGATTTTGCACAAAATTTCTTTGAAAATAAAGCGAAAAATTTGGAAGATCGGCGCTAGGTTTCGGGAGAGGAAAAAAAAATTTTGCTGGAGAAGATGAAGAATGAAACTCGACCGTGCGTCCCTTACATAGGCCCGACGGACACGACTCGTATCCTGGGACATGGCCGTGTCGTACCTGTTCCGAAATTAAAGAAGCCGTTCTGTCTTACCAACCCGGTCGTGTCACGTGACACGGCCCGTGTCCAACTACTCCAGAATTGTAAAATTCACTGTATTGAGACCCGACCGTGTCCTGTGACACGGCCGTGTCATACTGGCCCAGAAAATCAAATTCCCACTGTATTGAGACCCGGCCGTGTCCTGTGACACGGTCGTATCGTACTCCGCCATAAATTGAATTGTCCATTGTATTGTAACTCGGCCGTGTCCTTGACACGGCCCGTGTCCAACCTGCCCAGATTGTTAGTTTTTGACAACGCTCTTGTTTCTCTGCATTTTTAACACCTAAAGTCGAACCGGTCAGTTTCGAATCAAGCAAAAACAAATAAGGAAAATAAATTCGAAAAACAAAAGATGAAAATCTAACTAAACCATTGGGTTGCCTCCCAAGTAGCGCTTTTTTATAGTCATTAGCTCTACTTCTTCCCATCTTGCTCAAGCTTCGACATCCTGCACTTCTATGCACTCAAACGCATTGATTTCTTCGCTTCGTCCGAAATATGGCTTCACTCTATGCCCGTTTACCTTAAAATGCTCATTCTTCCATGGATCAAGGAGTTCTACCTCTCCGTGTGGCCATACTTGAACGACTTTGAACGGTCCGCCCCATCGCGACACCAATTTTCCCGGCATGAGCTTAAGACTAAAGTTATGTAACAAAACATCCATCCCAGGTTCGAGATATTTGCGAACGATACGCTTGTCATGATACCATTTCGTCCGTTCTTTGTAGAGATTAGCATTTTCGTACACCTCATATCGCATCTCATCTAGCTAATTTAAATGTAAAAGTTGTTCCTCCCCCACTTTTTTTTGATCTAAATTTAGCGCTTTGATTGCCCAATACGCCTTGTGTTCTAATTCAACGAGTAGGTTGCATGCTTTCCCAAATACGAGGTGATACGGGCTCATTCCAATCGGAGTTTTGTAGGCCGTGCGATATGCCCATAAAGCGTCGTTCAACTTCATTGCCCAATCCTTCCTTGTCGGTTTCACTGTCTTTTCGAGTATTGCCTTTATTTGTCTATTGCTCACTTCGGCTTGCCCGGAAGTTTGTGGATAGTAAGCCGTTGCCACCTTATGCGTCATGCTATATTTCTTGAGCAACCCTGCAAGTTATCTATTGCAAAAATGCGTGCCTCTATCGCTAATCACAGCTCTAGGCGTTGCAAATCTGCAGAAAATCACATCCCTAAAAAATTGCATGCCAGTTAACATCGTTAGTTAGGGTTGGAATTGCTTCCACCTACTTATAAACGTAATCCACATCAACTAAAATATATTCAAAGCCAAGGGAAGGTGGAAAGGGACCCATAAAATCGACTCCCCAAACATCGAAAAGTTCTACCACAAGATTGTTTGTCAACGGCATTTCATTTGTTTTGCTTATGTTCCCCATTCGTTGACAACGATCGCAACTCTTGCAATAGGAATAGGCATCCTTAAATAATGTCGGCCAATAAAATCCAGATTGAAGAACTTTATGTGCCGTTTTCTTCACGCTAAAATGTCCCCCACAATGCAAGTCATGACAAAATGACAAGATGCTCTCGTACTCTTCTTCCGGGACACAACGTCGGAGTACTTGATAGGGCCCCAACTTGAATAAGTAGGGGTCATCCTAATAGTAATGTCTGCACATAGAAATAAATCTCTTCTTCCCCTGAAAGGTCAAGTCGGGCTGCAAAACACCACTAACAATGTAATTAACAATATCAGCATACCAAGGTGTCCTTGTCACATCGAATAATTGCTCATCAGGGAAAGTTTCAACAATCGGCAAAGAGCTATCGAGCTTAAAATTATCTCACTCGATTAATCTACATAGATGGTCGGCAACTACGTTTTCCGAACCCTTCTTATCCTTAAACTCCAAATCAAATTCTTGTAGTAGAAGAACCCACCGAATTAATCTTGGCTTTGCATCGGATTTTTTTAACAAATATTTCAATGCGGCGTGATCCGTATGCACAATTACTTTTGAACCAACCAAGTAGGATCGAAATTTGTCTAAAGAAAACACAACGGCTAAAAATTCTTTTTCGGTGGTGGTATAATTGGCCTGAGCTTCATCGAGCGTTTTGCTAGCATAGTAAATAATGTGGAAAAATTTATTCATTCTTTGCCCCAAAACGGCACCAATAGCAAAGTCGGACGCGTCACACATAATTTCAAATGGTAGAGACCAATTGGGAGCAACAACAATAGGCGTGGAAGTTAACTTTTCTTTCAAAGCATTAAAACCAACCAAGCATTCCTCGGTGAAATCAAATTTGACATCTTTACACAATAGATTACTTAAAGGGGGAGCAATTTTTAAAAAATCTTTAATGAAATGCCTATAAAACCCGGCATGCCTTAAAAAGCTTCTAACATCTTTTACACAAGAAGGCGGAGGTAGTTTAACAATCAAATCAACTTTAGCCTTATCAACCTCCATTCCTTTGTTGGAAACCACATGACCCAAAACAAGACCTTGTTTCACCATAAAATGACTCATTTCCCAACTAAGTGTAAGATTACACTCAATATATCGTTCGAGCACAATAATCAAAATATGTAAACAATCATCAAAAGTGGTTCCAAACACAGAAAAATCGTCCATGAATACCTCGATGGACTTTTCCAACAAGTCAGAGAATATGGAAATCATGCACCTTTTGAAAGTGGCGGGAGCATTGCAAAGACCAAACGACATTCTTCTAAAGGCAAAAGTGACAAAAGGGCAAGTGAAAGTGGTCTTCTCTTGATCCTCCGGAGCAATGGGATTTTGATAGAAACCTGAAAGACCATCTAGAAAATAGTAATAATTATGCCCAGCTAAACGTTACAACATTTGATCAATGAAAGGAAGGGGAAAATGATCTTTTTTTGTTACGACATTTAATTTCCGATAATCAATGCACATTCTCCAATCGGTTACTGTTCTAATGGGCACCAATTCACTTTTATCATTACGAACCACCGTTATTCCAGATTTCTTAGGCACTACATGCACAGGACTCACCCACTTACTGTCGGATATCGGGTAGATGACTCCGACATCTAGCAATTTCAAAACTTCCTTTTTTACTACATCCTGTATGTTCGGATTCAAACGCCTTTGAGCCTGCCTAACAGGTTTAACATTATCCTCAAGAATTATTTTATGCATGCACCTAACAGGACTTATCCCCTTGATATCATAAATACTCCACCCAATCGCTTCCTTCAATTTAGTTAGAACTTCTACTAATTCGTTTTCTTGCAAATGAGTTAATTCGGAAGAGACAATTACAGGATAAGTGTTACTTTTACCTAAAAAATATATTTAAGATGTGCCGGAAGTTCTTTCAATTCAAGTTGGGGCGGGGTGATTTCAACGGGCTCCTCAAATGCATCTTAAGATCGTCAATTCCAGCAATGGGCTCGGCTTTATCTAGCAATGCAACATATTTTTCCATTTCCAAATTATTCAGCCCCATATCATGTTCAACGGTTAGAGCATCACGCAACGTGTCCCCTACATCGTCATGCAAATATGTATCATCAACTAAAGAATCAATGCAATCAATAAAATTGCAATCATGAGCAGCATAAATATGAGAATGGATAGGAGATGAACCGAACACGTCGATTTCCACCGTTTCGCCCAAGACGGTCATGGTGACCTTTCCTTCATCAACATCGACGATTGTTTTCATTGTACGCATGAACGGCCATCCTAGAAGTATTGTCCCTTCACTTTCCCTTGTTGCAAAATCGCTCATCTCCAAGATAACAAAATCGGCCGGAATTACCAACTTGTCTACTTGCACCAATAGGTCTTCAATGATTCCCTTGGGGTATTTCACCGACTTATCCGCCATTTGAAGAGTCATTCTTGTTGGTTTTATTCCACCGAGTCCAAGCCTTAAATAAGTCGAGTATGGCATTAGATTCAAACTTGCTCCTAAATCGAGCATGCCACAGCAACCTTCTTATCTCCCATAGTGATGTCGATCATAAAACTTCTAGGATCGACCCTTTTTTCACTCCTTGCTTCTACCTCGTAGAGCACCACTTTCTCGTTCCCATTATATCTTCTTTCGTTGGAGGTCAACTCTTTGAAAATTTTTGTATAAGCGGGAATGTTCTTCATAGCATCCAAGAGAGGTAAGTTGACATGAACCTTTGAAAGCATGTCGTAGATTTCGGAAAATTGCTCATCTTGCTTTGCTTTTCTAAGTCGGCTCGGGAAAGGGACCGGTGGCTTATATGGTTGAGCAGATTTGTGAAGCTTGGAAGTCTAAGTTGCTTCATCTATTTTCTCTTCTTGATTTCCTGACCCGTCTTCTTTTTCACCGCCCCTTTCTTTTGCTTCGAAATTAGCTTCTTTATTAATCACTTTACCACTTCGGAGAGTGGAAATAGCTTGAGCTTGCTCGTGTTGACTTGGTAGTTTACCCCTTTCTTGTCTACGTGCCTCGGTACCAAGTTGCCCAATTTGAATCTCCATTTTCTTCACCAAAGCTTCTGAAGATTCGAACCTTTTATTGTTCTCCGCTCGGTTTTCCTTGCTCTCCTTAATGAATGCCGCAATACTCTCCTCAAGAGAGTTCCTTTGTTGTGGGCATGGTTCACCTTGCATTGGTTGTTGGGCTCGGTTTCCTCCATTGTATTGAACTTGGGTGCTTGAGTCGTACGGTATCTGGTTGTTGTTTCTCCATGAGAAATTTGGATGGTTTCTTAGCCCGGGATGAAAGTGTTCGGGAGAGGTGCATTTCTCGCGTTTCTGCCATAATTATTTCTCCTCTCCTCCCATTCAGGCCTTCCCGTGCTTTGTCCCATAGCCCAATTAACTTATTCGGTTTGTTCTTCTGGATAAGTATGTGGGCAAGAATTAGCATCATGTCCAGGTGCTCCGCAAATCTCGCAAACTCGTGAGCTCGAAGGTTTGTGTTGAGTCTTGAGTTGTCTTAGCTCCTTAGTTAACTCATCGATTTTAGATTGCATCTCGTCCTCGTTGATTACTTGGTTTACGGCTCCCCTATGAACACGTACACTTTTTTGTTGTGAATTGGCTCCCAACGTTTCATATACATCATACGCTTGTCTCTCCGTTAAACCCCAAAACGAACCACCGGCTGCATTGTCTACTGCTCCTTGGCAATATTGAGTCAACCCATTATAAAAGAATTGATTAAGTAGTTGAAGCGGATAGTGATGGTGTGGGCATTGAATGAGGAGCATTTTGAATCGGTCCCATGCTTCGTGAAACGCCTCTCCGTCTTGTTGTCCGAATGTTGAGATTTGAGTCCTCAGTTGCGTAGTGTTTGAATGAGAGAAATACTTGGTAATGAATTTGTCGTAAACTTCATCCCATGTTCTTAGTGAGCCCGGCGCCAAAGTCATCAACCATTGTTTCGCCCCATCCTTGAGTGTATAAGGGAAGCACTTCATTCTTAGTTGATACTCGCTCAACCCATTTAGTGGAAAGTTGTCAATCGCCACATAGAAGTCTCGGATGAATGATAACGGATCCTCACGTGCTAATCCGTGAAATGAGGGCAATTGCTCGATGTGAAATCCGCTTATGTGGTAGTTCCTTGCTGCCGGTGCTAATTGGATGCATGAAATGGCGGTGTTCACCACGGGCTTTGCATAGTCCCGCATTAGATATTCGACCGGAGGTTGTTGCGGCATGTTGTAGTTTGCTTCCATCCCTTATTGAGGCCCGGGATAATAATTCGCTCCATATTGCACTCCAACGGGTGGTTGTCTTGGATAGAAGTTTCTCCCTTGTTGAGATTCGGGCATCCCTTCATTGCGCCCAACATTCTCATATTTTGGAAACCTCGGTTGACGAATGTTTTCTTCATCTAAATCTTGTGCAACATTCTCATGTCTCGGTTGACGAGGGCTTCCTTCCCTTAGCAAAAGTCGCTCTTCAAGGTTCGGATTCTCCTCGTCGTTTGCCATTGATGATGTGGCAATTGTTTTTGGTGCTCTAATCCGTTGGACTTCGTCTATGGGTGGAAGAATCGGGTTTCCCAACGATCTCCTACCAAGCATAAACAAAAGAAGTTATAGCAATTTTTTTAAATTTTATCGAAAATAATGAAAATGGAAAAATGTTCAAAAATAACAATTCAACTACTATTAAAACAATATCAAAAATTAAACGCCAATTCCCCGGCAACGACGCCAAAAACTTGATGAACAAATTATAAACTCGCAAGTATACGAATTGATTTTGTAGGAAGCGGCAAGTAACTCCGAGGTCGATTTCTCGAGGAATTGGAAACGGTTTAAAGTTCGATAACGTTCGGCAAATAGTCGAATGAACAAAAGTAAAGTAAATTAAAGTACATCATTGGTTTGATAGGATTAGAATCACTAACGCATAAAATTAAAATAAACTAAACATTAAAAACACCAAATTTAATGGTTGCATAGTAGAGAGATTACAATTATGAGAATGATATGGGAGTTTAGAATTACCGACACATACGTAATCAATTATTAGTTCCGATACTCAAATAAATAAGGTTTGGAATTATCGATTGCTCACAATTAAAAGAAATCCGTTTGATGGCGGTAATTCTAAAAATCACGATTGTCCTTTTCGAAAATAAGAGATACTCCTTTGATGGGGATGAATCCCTAACTAACAATCAATCAGCAAACTACTTTTGATGAGGTAAATTGTTAAAAGATCGCGCGAAAAAGTTCGAGAACATTTACAATCACTTCTACCGGACCGTTTGATGGCGAAGACCGACAAAAACCCTCGTTTTGAATATAATAGCAACCATGAAATAGGTTTGATGATCTAAATCAAAAGTTCTTATGCGAAGAACAAACAAAGAGGAATAATCACAAACTTTACCCGGAAAATCAATAGAAACAAACAATCGATAACATGTGTGTGGCTCAATCTAAAAACTCATATTAAAAGATTAGCTACACATGATTATTTCAACAATAATAATGGAAATTGTAAAATAAATTATGGTAGAAACTTCCCTTATAAAAGCCGAAATCGAACTCCCGATCAAGGTTTGATGGTCTTCCTTTAAGAACTCATAAAAATTGATACAAGGAATTATAATATCTCACAAATATATTTTTCACTCACAAGATCATACAATGAAGATGATGAAATAATCTCTCTTTTTCCTCCCTTTTTGGTGTTTTCCCCCTAAATCTTATGTTTTACCCCACAATATCTCATACAAGATCAGAATATCTCCTCTAAGGGTCTCCAACACCTTTATATAAAGCCAAAAGTGCCAAAAAAATCCATCCAAATCGTGTAAAATGTCAAAGAAACGGACTTGCACCGAAAAGTGACACGGCCCGTATCCTGAGACTCGGTCGTGTCGTACTATCCTGGAAAAATGGAAAGTGCACTATCCATTGGACCCGGCCGTGTCATATGACACGGCCGTGTCATACTGCGCTAGAAATGCAAATTAGACTGGATCGTGACTCGACCGTGTCCTATGACACGACCGTGTTATAATCTTCCGCAAACTGAAATTTTCACTGGAACGAGACCCGGCCATGTCCTATGACACGGTCGAGTTGCCTGACGTGGCCCGGGTCGTTTCTTCTTGTTTTGATTCTGGTTTTAGGTCTTCTTCGGCTTGATTCTTCGTTCTTGTATCAATATACCTCCAAATTTAGCATATGATATACTGTTTCGAAACTAATTTCACGAGGAATTTATATAAAAGGATAACACATCTCAATTCGGAGTGATGATTCTGGAATTTAGAAGATACGACCGATATTGCTTCAATCTTTTATCGTTTTAGGCCCTGTTTTAGCTCTTGATCGTCATAAACTCCAATATTAACTATGAAACTGCATATTTCACCACAATCTTCGCTTGGATACCTATAAATTAAAAACACAACATACCACGTATAAAAGAGAACAAAAATACTAAGAAGCAAACAAAAACACGATTAAAAAGAATAGAATGAGTCGATCAAGAATCGACTCATCAGGCAAGTAGCAGGTCCTACTGAATACCAAGATAGAATTCTTTCTCCCATTAGTGAGCGGGTTATATGTCCTATGCGGTTATTGGCAGATGAGATCATAAGTCTTTGGCCAAAGCATTGGAGCTAGTTGTATTGGATACACGAGAGCTCGATGATCTTGATTTGCATTAACGCATGCATAACGTCACGTACAGATAGGGTTTGACTGACCGTGACCTTATAACTTGATCGGGACATTTGAAAGAAGGATTTATACGTATACTGGTATTCACGACAGAATGGTTCTTGAATGATCCCAATCATTCGTTCTCAGTTGGGGTACGGTGTAGGCCGCCAGGCTGGCTAGGTGGTGCTACTACTCTTTGGTTCCTCCCATTGCTGACTGAGACGGACTTACCGAGTCACGCAATAGGATTGACGACAGAATGAATCAAGCTAATTCTCTAAATTTGGGACATTAGATGTCTAAATCGATTTATTGGATAAATTGATTTACGGCCTAATGAATTAAATAAATTACTAGGTGATTAATTTAATTCATAAATATAATTATTTCTTGGATAAATTATTATGTTATTATGTATTTAATGTGATTAATTTATTGGGTTAATTAATCGACACAAATATATCGGAACGGAATCAGAGTTTATCTGTTTGGACTCTCGGGAGTACGAAACAAATCGAACTCGTCTAATTTTCATCTTGGCTTCCCCCCTCTTGCCACCTACCTTCACCTCTTGTTCTTTTGTGTCCATAACGATTTGTGGGGATCACTCGTGTGGCATGAGTTGTCCATCATGTAGGTGAGATTAGAATAAGTAGGGAAGACTTGTATCTCTTATCACCCCATTCATTTCAACAGGAGGAAGAGAAATAGAGAGAGAGAGAGAGAGAGAGAGAGAGAGAGAGAGGTTTTTCTCAAAGTCGTCTTCTTCTTCATGTGTTCTTGATAATTCTTGGAGAAAAAAAATCAAGAAATCAAAGAGAGAAAATATGATAAACATGTAACACCCTAAGATATTCGGAGTATATTACAGCGCCGTGGACCCCTACATGGGACCCACCAGGCTTTCGCTGCGAACACCCCTCGTCTAACCATCTCGGTTAGAGAGGAAACACAATCAAATAATACATCACATGAAAATACACTCGGAGCAACCGACTAAATGAATAACAATCGACAGTATAGAAATTTAAAATAATACAACACGGAGTTTGAATTTGAAAAGCCTAAGTACTCGCGAGTACAGTCTATCAGTTTATAAATACAGAAAACAACCATATCGAAGTGAACAAAAGAAATAAGTAGACCCAAGTGCACATGTCAACGACCCTGGCCAACATCCTCGTACTGTCCCAGAGCTCGCTCGTCCGGATGATCACAACCTGAAATCCCTAACAAGAATTTCCCCATAACGGGTCCCCAAAGGGGTTAGCAATTACGCTAGTACAAGTAATCAAGGCAAACCAATCGCTTACACATTTCATAGTACATGCACCAATATCATTTCAAAAACCAAAACCAGACATGTCTTTTCCGGAAACAAAAAGTCAAACAATTTGCCTAGGACCGGGATGAAACCACGAATCCCACCCGAGGCCTCTAAGGACCCTCCCGAGCTGGCCATATCATAAAACAAATCACGCACAGGCATCGCCTAGGACCGGGACGAAGCCACGAATCCCACCCGAGGCCTCTAAGGACCCTCCCGAGCTGGCTAGCGAAACAAACTCATGAATCCAGAGTGAAGTCATAGATTCCCCCGAGGCCACGTCGGACCCTCCCAGGGTGAGTATCGCACACACAATATACATTACCATTTCATGTTAAGCATAAAGGTTTCCAAAAATACTTGCCTTGAATAATTGGCGACGCAACGAACGGAAAAGAAAGTCACCAACGAACGCTAGGAACCAACGTAACCGAACCTAACGATTCGAAGAATACAATCACAACCATTTCCAAATGAATACGGAATTGGAATACACCCGAAAACCCGCCTACGATTCATGTATATTCGTATATAAACAATAACGAGGGTGGACCACAACCAATCCCTCTCTATTCCGCAAAAACTACGAAATATACCATGAATCCGTAGGGAAACTAAGAATACCAACAAGATTAATCATATTCATCATGAATCCACCAACAAAACGGAACGGATCGGAAGAAAATCCCAAAACCCCCAAATCGCCCAAAAGTAGGGTTCTAAGAGATTTTACCTTGGATTAGGATGAAAGATTCGTGTTGATGTTGTTATAACACACCAAAAACTCAAGGGAGATGTTGGATGAGATGATTGGAGGAAGAAATCGCCAAGGATCGTCCGAAATCGCCACTGCCGCGGGAGGGAGGAGGAAAAGGAAATAATACCCTCATCGCGGTCAACTCCCTGGTTTATATAGCCAGGGAGTGTTAGCGCGCGCTAATCCTCAAGGTTAGCGTGCGCTAACGGGATAAAATTACAGGCTAAAACAATTAGCGTCCAGTCCAGTAGCCAGACTTCTGGTCGTTAGCATTCGCTACTCGAGACGTAGCGTGCGCTAAAATCCACTCGGTAGCGCGCGCTATCGATCAATAGCGTGCGCTAGCTGGGCATCAGTCGAGTCCAGAAGCTAACTGCCAAAACTCACCTGACCCGTTAGCGTGCGCTACCAAACAAGCGTAGCGTGCGCTTCCGGCACTGACCCGATTCGGTAGTAAGCGTCGATCGACACTCACGCTAGCGCACGCTACCGGGCATCATCAACGTGCGCTAGCCTCTCGACATTAGCGTGCGCTAGTCTACGTAGCGCACGCTAATACGCACCGATCAGAAGGTGGAAAAATAGCCTTTGCCACTCCCAGGGCTAACTCGCTAGCGCGCGCTACGAAACAAACGTAGCGTGCGCTACTAAGGGACCACTAGCGTGCGCTATGCAGAAAAAATAGCGTGCGCTAGGTACGAAATATGAACGGTCCAAAACACCGGAATGTGAACGAAACATCAAACGGAACATCTCAACAGGCATCATAACGTAGAATGGATCCACGGCAACCCCAAAACGGCGGTTCCGCATGACAATAACAGGGATAAAATCTATAGATAATAGGAAAGATACACTGAAAAATACACGAGGGTCACTACTATCGGGAAATACGCCGAAAAAGAAAAATACAAGGGAAAGAAAAATGCGGATATTACATTATACCCCTCTAAAAACAAGTTTCGTCCCGAAACTTAAGAAACAAACAACTCAGGGTACCTAGCACGCATGCTATCCTCGGTTTCCCAAGTTGCCTCCTCGACACCGTGTCTCGACCACTGCACCCTGACCAAAGGAATGGTCTTATGCCTCAGTCGTTTCTCCCGATGTTCCAAAATCTTCAAAGGATGCTCCTCAAAAGTAATATCCTCGGCGACGTCAATCTCATCACTATCGATGATGTGACTAGGGTCCGGGACATATTTCCTCAGCTGGGAAACATGAAAAACGCTATGAACATGACTCAGGGCCGGGGGCAACGCCAAACGGTATGCCAACCCACCGACTCGCTCGAGAATCTCGAAGGGTCCAATAAATCTCGGACTCAACTTCCCCTTTTTCCCGAAACGGAAAATTCCCCTCGTCGTCGACACCTTCAGCAAAACGTGGTCTCCCACCTCGAATTCTAAAGGTCGACGACGAACATCGGCATAGGACTTCTGTCGACTCTGGGCAGTCAACATCCATTCCCGAATTAATTCTATCTTCCGCCTCGTCTCTAAAACGACATCCGGCTCGGTCCCGACCAAATCGGACGCCTCATTCCAACAAATCGGCGATCGACATCGCCGCCCATAAAGTGCCTCATACGGTGCCATCCGAATCGACGCGTGCCAACTATTGTTGTACGTGAATTCGATTAATGGCAAATGCTCCTCCCAGTCACTGCTCCAATCGAGAGCACAAGCACGCAACATATCCTCAAATGTCTGGATAGTGCGCTCCGACTGTCCATCTGACTGGGGATGGAAAGAGGTACTCAAATGCAAACGGGTACCCAACGCCTTATGCACCTCCTGCCAAAAGTGCGATACGAAACGGCCATCACGATCCGAAACAATAGACTTCGGAGTACCGTGAAGTCTCACAATTTGCGTGATAAACACACGAGCCAACTTTTCTGGACCCCAAGTGTCCTTGATGCCCAGAAAATGTGCCGACTTGGTCAGGCGATCAACAATCACCCATACCATATTCATGCCCGACCTCGATCTCGGCAAACTCGTAACGAAATCCATCGATATATCTTCCCATTTCCATTCTGGAACGGGAAGTGACTGCAATAACCCGGCCGGTCGCTGATGCTCGATTTTGACCTGCTGACAAGTCAAACATCTCGCTACAAACTGTGCGACCTCCTCCTTCATATCATTCCACCAGAAATTCCTCCTCAGGTCCTTGTACATCTTACTCGAACCAGGATGAACGGAATAAGGTGTAGCATGTGCCTCACGCAAAATACTCTGTCTCAACTCTGAGTCGTTCGGCACGCAAAGCCGACTCCGAAATCTCAAAACACCATCTTCGTGAATCACAAACCCAGGAGACTTTCCCTTAAGAACATTCTCTCGGATTTGAGTAATCATCGGATCCTCTAATTGCTTCAGCTTAATTTCATCGATCAAAGACGACGAAATCTCTAAAGCACAAAGTTGCACACGGACTCAGCAACAAAACCTCAACATCTAACTCGATCAAAGCCCGCGAAGCTCGGCGAGACGTAAGGATCTCAAGCGTTCGCAACGCAATCGGTTTCCGACTCAAGGCGTCGGCCACGACGTTCGCCTTGCCCGGATGATAAAGGATTTCGAGGTCATAATCCTTAATCAGCTCTAACCACCTCCTCTGCCTCATATTCAACTCCCGCTGAGTAAATATGTATTTCAGACTTTTATGATCGGTAAAAATCTGACATGTAGAGCCGAAAAGATAGTGACGCCAAATCTTGAGCGCAAAAACAACTGCCACTAACTCCAAATCATGAGTAGGGTAGTTCAGCTCATACGGCCTCAACTGTCTCGACGCAAAGGCAATGGTCTTGCCGTGCTGCATCAATACACACCCAAGACCTTGACCCGAATCATCGCTATAAACGGCGAATCCCTCGTTGCCACATGGCAACGCCAAAACCGGAGCTGAAGTCAAACGCTTCTTCAATTCCTCAAAACTCGACTGCCTCTCGTCATTCCAGACGAACTTCTCGGATTTTTGGAACAACTGCGTAAGTGGCCGAGCTAGTTTCGAGAAACCCTCGACGAACCTACGGTAGTAGCCAGCCAAACCCAAGAAACTACGGACCTCCTTCACATTTGTGGGCGGTGCCCAATCCAACACTGCCTCAATTTTCTGCGGATCCACGCGAACTCCCTCGGCTGAAATCACGTGACCCAAAAACATCACTTCCCTCAGCCAGAACTCACATTTCGAGAACTTCGCGTAGAGTTGCTCGGTCCTCAAAATGTCTAACAATATCCACAAATGATGGGCATGCTCATCCACACTCCTCGAATAGATAAGAATATCGTCAATGAAGACGACGACACACTTATCCAAATACTCGATAAAGACTTTGTTCATCAACTGCATGAACACCGCCGGCGCATTAGTTAACCCGAAAGGCATAACTACGAATTCATAATGTCCGTATCTCGTCCGAAAAGCTGTTTTCGGCACGTCGGACTCTCTCACCCGAAGCTGATAGTACCCCGATTTCAAATCAATCTTCGAGAATACCGCAGCTCCCTGCAACTGATCGAACAAGTCATCAATTCTCGGCAAAGGATACTTGTTCTTGATGGTCACCTTGTTTAGTTCGCGATAGTCGATACACAAACGTAGTGAACCATCCTTCTTCCGCACAAACAGGACCGGTGCGCCCCAAGGCGAGGCGCTAGGTCGAACATACCCCAACTCAAGAAGCTCACTCAACTGCTTCTTCAACTCTGACATCTCTGAAGGTGTCATGCGATACGGCGCCTTCGAAATCGGACCCGGCTCTAACTCTATAGCAAACTCAACCTCACGATCCGGTGGCAATCCCGGTAACTCGTCAGGAAAAACATCAGGAAACTCACTAACGACTGGAATCGACGAAAGCTCGACTCCACCATTCTCCGCCTTCAAGGCATAGCACCAATAACCAGTACACCCCTTTCGCAGGAGACTCATCGCCTTCAAGGCATTAATAACGAACTTCTGGTTTCCCCTCTTTCGCCCATGAAAAGAGTGCTCGATCTTGATCCCTCGGCTAACATAGTGATGATTCTCGTGCGGTAGTTCATGATTGCGCCATGCCGCTCGAGCCAATCATCCCCGAGAATTAAATCCTCACCCTCAATATCAACAACGATAAGATTAGAGAGCCAGGCCCTCTCACAAATAAACACAGAACAGTCTCGGACCTCTCGATCGCCAACGATCCTATCACCGCTAGGAAGTTTAACGATGAAAGACTCGCAAGGCGAAAAACAGTTGAGACTCAAACGGCGCACACACCCCAGCGATATGAACGAATGTGTAGCACCAGAATCGAAAAGCACACTGACGGGATGAGAATGGATATGAACGGTACCTGTCGCCACAGTAGCTGCTGGGTCATCGGCCCTCCTCATCTCGTAGATACGCGGCTGGGCAGAGCCGACACTGGAAGCTCCTCCTCTAGCGGGCTGACCCCGACCCCTACCTCGACCGACACTCGGAGGTGGCGGCGGAGCAAAAGAGCCCTGATTCACACTCGGCTCCAAAGGTGCTGGAAAAGAAGCCTGAGCACCAAGAAGCTTTCTTACCCGCTCACAAAAGAAGGCCTTGTGGCCCGACTGACCACAAGTGTGACAAGTTAGAGGCGGACGAGGACACTCCCGGTTCCGATGGCCCGGCTCGCCGCAGTTAAAGCATTTGGAATCCCGAACGGAGGCACCGCGATGCCGATAGCCCCGAGAAACGAGGCCGAATTACCTCCGGGAATATTCACAGGCGAGACTTCCTGGCCTCCACCTCTGTGACCCGAAAAATTTCCGGCGGATTTCTGCTTCTTACTCTCCCGAACCGCCGCACTGGCTGTCACCGACATGTCGTAGGCAAGAGCTCGACTCTGATAATCCTTCAGGGTAGTACAGACAAGTCCAGACATATAGTCCCGAATGGACAATTTCATCCTCCTGGAAAAATGGAAAATTTTGTCGCTCTCAGCGACAACTTGGGTTTTCACATAGCCCAACTCTTTGTTGAAATCAGCAATAGCTTGGGATACGGGAATATCCCGAGGTTGATCATCGTAGAAAGCATGCACTCGAGCCTGTCTGAACGGCCACGGACAATACTCGGTCTCCATCAACTCCTGAAACTCGGCCCACAAAGCAACATGATCTTTGGGACCAACGGCCTCCCACCAATCTGTAGCATCTCCCGTGAGAAAGTATTGAGCAATAGGGACCTTACGGTCCTCGGGACAGTTGGTAGCAGTGAAGACTTTAGATATCTCCTTGATCCACCCTTCCCAGCCGATCGGGTCCGAAGCTCCCGAAAACTGAGGAGGATGCATCTTGATGACATCCTGTAGCCAGCGATCCGTTCCACCCCGATTAGCATGAGCCTGATCGGGGTTCTGGACTACCTGAGCTATACCCGCCATTTGGTTAACCATTTGCTGCATAACAGCCGCAATACCAAGATCGGCGTGCTCCTGAGAAGAAGCATGACTGTGACGGTCGCCGGTACTGCCGGCTCCCGAAGAATGCGATGTGGCCGCCCCACCGGCTGCCCCACGTCCTCGGCCGCGTCCACGACCACGACCACGTCCACGACCACGATTTCCTCTGGCATCCATACTGGTGTTAAGAGATAACAGAAGTATATTGATGATGAGTAAGGGAGGAAAAAGCAACCACGATTCGAAAAGCGGAAATACTATGCAAGAAAACAAAAGACCGAATAAGAAAACTTACGAGCGCTGGAAGTACCGAGATGCTGGCAGCAGTGTGACAATGTGCAAAACAAAACACGACTAGACCCAAATAACCAACAAGCCTAGGTATCCATAAACCTAGAGCTCCGATACCATTTCTGTAACACTCCAAGATATTCGGAGTATATTACAGTGCCGTGGACCCCTACATGGGACCCACCAGGCTTCCGCTGCAAACACCCCTCGTCTAACCATCTCGGTTAGCGAGGAAACACAATCAAATAATACATCACATGAAAATACACTCGGAGCAACCGACTAAATGAATAACAATCGACAGTATAGCAATTTAAAATAATACAACACGGAGTTTGAATTTGAAAAGCCTAAGTACTCGCGAGTACAGTCTATCAGTTTATAAATACAGAAAACAACCATATCGAAGTGAACAAAAGAAATAAGTAGACCCAAGTGCACATGTCAACGACCCTGGCCAACATCCTCGTACTGTCCCAGAGCTCGCTCGTCCGGATGATCATAACCTGAAATCCCTAACAAGAATTTCCCCATAACGGGTCCCCAAAGGGGTTAGCAATTACGCTAGTACAAGTAATCAAGGCAAACCAATCGCTTACACATTTCATAGTACATTTCCGTTTTGTTGGTGGATTTCCAAACTCAAGGGAGATGTTGGATGAGATGATTGGAGGAAGAAATCGCCAAGGATCGTCCGAAATCGCCACTGCCGTGGGAGGGAGGAGGAAAAGGAAATAATACCCTCATCGCGGTCAACTCCCTGGTTTATATAGCCAGGTAGTGTTAGCGCGCGCTAATCCTCAAGGTTAGCGTGCGCTAATGGGATAAAATTACAGGCTAAAACAATTAGCGTCCAGTCCAGTAGCCAGACTTCTGGTCGTTAGCGTGCGCTACTCGAGACGTAGCGTGCGCTTAAATCCACTCGGTAGCGCGCGCTATCGATCAATAGCGTCGCTACACAGGCATCGATCGAGTCGAAGCTAGCGCCTAAAACTCACGACCGTTAGCGTGCGCTACCAAACAAGCGTAGCGTGCGCTTCGCACTCGACCCGATTCGGTAAAAGCGTCGATCGACACTCACGCTAGCGCACGCTACCGGGCATCATCAGCGTGCGCTAGCCTCTCGACATTAGCGTGCGCTAGTCTACGTAGCACACGCTAATACGCCAGTCCAGAAGGCTGGAAAAATAGCACTGCCACTCCCAGGGTTAACTCGCTAGCGCGCGCTACGAAACAAACGTAGCGTGCGCTACTAAGGGACCCCTAGCGTGCGCTATGCAGAAAAAATAGCGTGCGCTAGGTACGAAATATGAACGGTCCAAAACACCGGAATGTGAACGAAACATCAAACGGAACATCTCAACAGGCATCATAACGTAGAATGGATCCACGGCAACCCCGAAACGGTGGTTCCGCACGACAATAACGGGGATAAAATCCATAGATAATAGGAAAGATACACTGAAAGATACACGAGGGTCACTACTATCGGGAAATACGCCGAAAAAGAAAAATACAAGGGAAAGAAAAATGCGGATATTACAAAACATACTTAGAGTATATTAATCAATTCAATAGATTCATCACTTAGCTCTAGCCGTATCCTTGGAGGATAGCAAGGTGATTGTCATCCCATTCGTTTCTCCGGTGCGTGGCAAGTAGAGGCGTTGTATTTCGACGTTGGATCTTTCAAGTGTTTGGAGTGCTTTGTTCGTAGGGATATACATCTAAAGCTTGGGGAATAGCTCAAGAGAAGGAATCCATTTAATCAACGGACTACAAGGGTGAGTTTCTATATCTCTTGTATTTTCGTTTATATATTCGTATATACGTAGCTCGATCGATCCTCGTGGGGATTCAGATCGAATTAATTTTCGTTTTACCGCTTCTGTTGGGCCTTCATTTTAGGTACTGAATCCCAACAGTGGTATCGGAGCGTAGGTCTTGCGATCGTATATACGATATTAGCATTTGGAATGCGTGATTAGATGGTGAATGATTTGGAATCATTTTAGTCATAATCGTGGTATATGTGGTTTACGTTCGTTGTAGTTATATTTTTCGTAAGTTTATGTCTAAATATAAATCTTTATTTCTTGGAAATATGATTTATATTGAAGATATGAATGTTGGAAAATATAGATATTGTATATCCGGTCGAAAAACTAGCCCCAAATTGCCGTTGGACGGTCCGGGAGTGGTCTGAAAGAAGGGGGCCGCAGCCCAAGGCTCGGGGGCCGCGGCCCAGGGCTGCTGGGCAGCCCTGCTTGCTGCCTGGTTTATTTTGGGGGCGCCCCAACCCCTTTTCGGACCCGTTTCGGGCTTGTTTTCTTCGTGTATTCCTAAAAATGATTTCCCACATTTTAAATTGGATTTAATATGATTAAAATAATTTATGTATTTCATTTTAAAAAGGAAAATTGGTTTATTAGAATACTTGTGATCGACCAAATTATTTTGAACAAATTCATATTACCGATTGTGTAAATCGATTGGATCAGATCGTATTGTTGATTGGATCAATGTATCTCTACGCTTTCCATTTATATAGTATTTATTGGATGAATTCTTTTGAATGGGGATGAGGTTCGTGGACTTAGTTTTGAATTGTTTGTTTTATTCGATTGGGTTGTTAAGGCCGTTTTGAGCCTATTTATTTTACTAGAAATATTTGTATCTAGGATGCAATTTTCAAAATAAAATTTATATGTCACTACACCATATATGGGCTTCAGCAACGTTTATTTCAATGTTACAAGCAAAAGTGTTGCCTTATATTCCTTTAAATTGGTCTATGGTAACACTTTTTTTTGGCGTTACAGTTGATAGTAACCGGTGTTACCATAGACATAATTCGGTATCTATGATAACACCAAATGGGTGTTGCCATTAATCTTTAAAAAAAGTGTTAGTAAGAATGAAAAAAAAGGAGGTCCAAAGTCAAAAACTAAAAATAAAAGGCGGGCTTGATGAGCGGGCTTAATTTTGTCCAAAAAAAAATTGAACTGCCCAAATAATTTACTCTCACTATTTTGTCAAAAAAATCACACACTCTCTCTCACTGCTCTCTCACTCAACTCAACTCTCTATTTCTCACTACTCTCTCAAGTAAGGTTGTAAACGAATCAAATAATTTTGCTCGATTCGATATTCGATTCGAAATTTTGATATTCGAATTCAAATATAAATTATTTTTTCGATTCGATTCGTTATCGAATCCAAATATGAAATCATAGTATTCAATTCGATATTCGTAAATATTCGATATTATATATATTACTATTTAAAAACATTACTAATTAGTTCTATGCTAT
Organism: Orobanche coerulescens; assembly: GCA_033398695.1. Taxonomy (NCBI): domain Eukaryota; kingdom Viridiplantae; phylum Streptophyta; class Magnoliopsida; order Lamiales; family Orobanchaceae; genus Orobanche; species Orobanche coerulescens. The sequence goes on along the minus strand of CM065816.1, from coordinate 108,852,471 downwards.
CCTTATTTTTTTATCCGTATTACTTTACATTTACCTAGCTTAATATTATTAAAAAGGAAAAGACAAATAAAACTTAAACCTAAAAATCTAAAGAGGAGTCCTCAGATCGAAACAACGGGTTGTACCAAACCTTCTCATTCTCAACTGAGGCGCCGCGCGCCACTGTCTTCTTCATCGACTCCATGGATACAAACTCTTCCAAATTTCGACCAACTACTTAGTTACTGGTAGGATTCTTCTCTTTTTTATTACAATTTGAGTGGTTTACTTATTTTCATTGGTGTTCTTCTCAATATTTGGGTTTATGTATATCTATTCCGTAATTTTATTTCAGTTTTGAGAAGAAAAGCTTGGCAACATTTGATTAAACTTCAAAGGCGTCAACAATCAGGTACATGATTTTGTTGATTCAATTTTTTAATATATCATGTTTATTATTATGTACTCCAACAAGCTATTAGGGTTTTTTATTTTTTTCGTTCCTTTTCTTTTTTATTATAACAATGATTATGTACTCCAAATCTGCATATTGAAATTCTTGTTGTATTCTTATTTATATTGAATGATTTTGTTCATTAAATTTTTTAATATATCATTTTTATTATTATTCTTGTTGAAATCTGCATTATGTACTCCAAATCTGCATATTATGTACCCCAACAAGCTTATTGTATTTTCTGCCTCATTCTTTTTTTTCTAGTTTATCTTCTCTTTTTTTTTAGAATATGGATGCTTCAAATTTAATAGATCGAACAGTTCAAGAAAATGAGGTTAGACCGGAAAATTTGATTGAGCAGAATGTTGATGGAGGTGACAAAATAAAAGATAGAGTTGTTCAAATTCACTTATAACTTCAACAAACAGATAAAGAACAGCAGGAGTATGCAAAGTTTGGTCATATGCCTCGACGAAAGTTCACTGATTTTGGTATCGATTGCATGCGAATTTTATATATATAACATGATTGGCATAATTCCATGTTGAAGATAATTCGGCTGCTGTCATTCAGCATATATACTTAATTGAGTTTTATGAAAGAAATTTTCTTGATAGAAATGATTTATGAATAATTTAAGGAGCCTCTTCAATGCTATACGTTTTAGCAGGTTTTGACATGCGCACATGGCACATATTAAGAACAGAGGACCTGATTTTGCTTATTTTTTATCTTCTTCTGCTGTTAACTAATCTATCTCCTTTAATCATCAAGGCCAAGATATCATTAGATTGTAATTGTTTTAAACTTGATCTTCCTATTTATTTAGGCATTCTCTTCCTTTGACATCTTATCATGTATAGAAGGTTGGAACTTGGAATAGACTGTAACCTCTATTGTTCACTATTATCTAAGCTACAATGTACAGGAATGAGATATTTTATCATAAAAATTTTGTGGACAGTCTTGTTGTAATCTGATCATGAAGTACAATATCATGAGATATTATATATGCAATATAATTACATATGTATATATGTTTCTATTTTGAAATTGGTTTTCTGTTTAATGATCAAAGAGAATTGGCGGCGGAATCTATTTATAGAGAGAGGTGCATTGCTGTGGAAGATGGCTCAAGTTGGGCCAAGGGCATGTCAATATCCGGTTCTCCAGATGATGAATATGATATCATCGGTTGCAATACCGAGGAGGGTCTATTAGCGTAGATGATAATCTAGAAGGTCATGCTGTTGCTTTTGGTGACGACATTGCCATTGAGTGCCTTGCAACCGAGTTCAAAAGGGAAATTTATATGGTAAGATGATATTATTTCTTTTAAAAGTATATGCGGCTATACTGTAGTGTTACCTTATAACTTACTATATCTAGGTAAACATAAATGGCTTCGTATGTTCTCTAGTTGATGAACTTATGACATGTATAATGATGCTACTAGATACAAAAAAGTTTGATTCATAAATGCTTGTGATGCACAATTTCATGCCAATCAAAATCATTTATGCACGACATTGTAAATATAAATGACGAGGATGAGAGGAAGCATTTTATTCCTTCTTAAACTATATTAATCCAACATCTATTATTTTGGAAGCCAGAAAATGAAATGAAAAGTTCTTTGTGTCTGTTTTCTCATTCAGACATATACAAAAAATCTATGTTCTATCCATCTAATTGGGTCCTTTTCTGTTTTTTAATCATCGACTGTTTAAGCTAAACATACTTAAGATTGACAGTTTGTGTTTTTTAATCATTTATAGGTGCAAGCTCATGGATCTGATGCAATGGTTGATGAAGAAAATTGTGTTTTCTTCCTCCCACATCGTCCAATAAGTGAAATTTGTGGCCCTCCATTTTTTCTCTTCATGAAAGGAACAGGCAGATAACAATTCAGTTCATATTCCTCACCATTTGTTAACCTATGACATTGTTATAGTCAATTTGTGAAGTTGCTGTACTTTGTTATCTGCAGCTAGTATATATGATTTTCTGCTACTTACAGGTTGGTGTGCTGGTGGGGCTGAACACTATGAACCTGTTCTTCCATCCTTCTACACTCATATCTCAGGAGAAAGTTGCGATGGTTCTTTGAGGCTGGTTGGCAGTTTTTGGAGTAGAGATTATAAATAGAAATAGTCATTCTTTTCTCTCTCATGATCGTGGTGCAACCTAGTACTCTTTTTTGGTGCCCCTTCCAAGGGTGCAAGGGAGAGATTTTTAATTGGATGGACATGCAATTTTTTTTATCTACAAATATCTTGATTTGGTTGAATTTGACTTATCTGAAAATAGAGAGTAGTGACATGTAGTTTTTGTACATTGTTTTGGAGGGGTTGCTTAGTTGTTTACCGGCTTTTATTGTTGTTGTTGAGTTGTTTTGAAAGGGGGAAGCTATACATCTGGAAATTTTGTGGTCATGAACTCATTGCCCACTCCCATCATCTTGGGGTTGTTCGGAAGTGTTTGATTTTTTAAGGCTTATTGATGACAGTGGAAAAGGTAGAACACTCTGCCTTAACAACATTCGGTCATCACGTGTCACCAACCATTCCACCTAATTCTACTCTGCAACTTTTTGTTGAGCTCCTCCCCTGGACTACTGTTAAGGACAGCTGCAAGGACGGTGGATTATTTTCGTAGGTTTAGTTTAAAATGTAACATAAGAGTAAATTGTTTATGTTGATGTAAAACAATGTCCTGGCCTTTGTTTGACATCTTTTTGGTGAAGTAAAAATTATTTTTAAATTACAGTTGTTAGTGTTAATCTTTATGTGTTGGCAAAACATAATAAAGTGTTGCCAAAAAAATAAAAAGTGTTTAAACGATAAGTGTTACAATAATGGAAAAGTGTGTTGCCAATAAATACAAAGTGTTTCATCAGTTGGTGTTACAGTAGTGGTGAGTGGTGTTGCCATATGGTATATGGTAACACTTTTTAGGGTGTTACAACAAAGATAATGGTGTTGGCGTACATATACAGTAACACTTTTAAAGGTGTTGCTACAGACATAAAAAGTGTTGGCATTGGGGTCTACGGCAACACTTTCTCCCTGTGTTACTATAAAGTGAAAAAGTGTTGGCATATACCCCTATAGCAGCGGCCGTTTTTGTAACACCACCAAATTTGAGAAAAGTGTTGCCGTAGCATGATTTTTGCTTTCAGCAACACTTTTTACCCCTTTCAGCACACTTTTTTGGGTGTTGCTGAAGGATATATATGGCCTAGTGTGTAATGACGAAGACCGGAGGAAGATCCATTTCGAGAAGACGAAGATTCAAGATGAAGACTTATAATTAGATTACGGAGTTTTTGTTTTCTAGGAACGGTCCATGAACCACATGTTGGTTGCAACTAGGTTGTGAATGGTTGTTTCATATTGTATGAATGCTACAAATGCGCTTAAATGAATTAATGTGCAAAGTGTAACATTAATCGCGAAAATTCTGCCACGACAAATTATTATGTTCATAAGGTTTCAAGGTTTTCCTTCCCTCCATCGAGCTTTCGGGAAATTGAAATCCAAACCGGATGTGCTATGCTTCCAAGTTATCAGGGTAGTCGTTCGGGGAGGACGGATAAATTACCGGGAGCGTATTGGATGCCTTCGGTTGGAGCAAATTTTATCCCTAGAAACCTGATAGGTTGCCGGATAAGATTCAATTATGAAACTGATTTGCGTCGATAGTATAAACTTAACTTGTTCACGAACCATAGAAACCGTATAGGTTGAGGGGAGTGAACAAGGGGAAAAAGAATATCGAATCATCCATTAGATGGGTTGGTGTTGGACACCACTTTATGAAAATTAATAGACTAGAAATCTGTTCGGTTGCCCTCTATTAAGAATTATAAAGAACTAGGTCAATACTATGAAGTAGAGCGACGATACTTCCGGATTTCACATGGGAGTGTGTTATTTCGATAAAAATAGTGGGAGCTGGGTAATAAGAATAGAAAAGACCTTAATTCTATACTCAGATCATAATATAACAAGTCACTAATTAATCTGTTCTACTTAATGCAGTCATAACTCTCAATATGACAATGAACCCACTCACAATTCCACTCGCTAAGAACACCCTGATTGGACCTAACTTTGTGGACTGGCTCCGCAATCTGATGATTGTCCTCAGTATAGAGGCACTGGATACGTCTTGGAGACGGACATTCCGGTGCCTCCTGTGCCGACCAGAGCCAATCAAGAAGAGATTGAAAACCACAAAAAGTGGGTTAAGGATGACGTAAAAGTCCGTGCTTACATGATGGCTTCTATGTCTAATGAGCTTCAGAGAGCCCATGAGAAAATGACTTCTGCTGGGCAGATTCTATCTCACTTAACCGAACTTTATGGTGAGCACAATAGAACTGCTAGATATGAGATATCCAAGCAACTATTCGGTGCAAGGATGAAGGAAGGTGAGAAGGTTGGGGAACACTGTTGGGATTCGGTAATTAAAATCGAATTACGCAGCGGAAAATAAAACGGTCCAACCGGATAAAACCAAACCCCAAAAACGGACCGATCAAGCATCATATAAACGAATATAAACAACGAGGAAGAGAATCAAAGAATACTTACCCTCGTAGTCCTTTGATGATATAATCTTCGAAGGTGAAACCCGAACAAACTTTCTCCGGTTACCGACACGAACACGAATCCAATTCGTTGTAGCTTGTTGAATGATCCAACACCGAAATTGCCGAATGTCTCTACGTTATTACGCGTCGGATATTGATCGGAAAAATAAAATATCAATTCATTCTGAAAGAACACGGCTAGGAATTGATACGGTATTTTTCTTCTCTTCTCTTCTTCCTTTTCTTTCTCTCAAAGATGAACAAGAAAAGAAATAAATTTTTCTCTCCCTTAGCTTAAGAACTCACGGCTGATTTTTGAGTGTGTTTGTTTGTTATATTTAGTCATCACATAATGTGAAGATATTTACATTATATAATGGAGATGATATCAAAATGATGAGATATGAAATCTCATCCTTTTGTCTTCAACCCATTAAATAATTAAACACACAACACACACCACATGGAAGGAAGGGAGGAAAATGAGGGGGGCAGCCCACTATATTTTAGGTGAGAAAACGAGCCGAGCCACTCGGTTCATGTACCGGACGTTCGCGTGTCTAGTCCGTTAAATACACTTCGTTTTATCCCAAATGTATTTATACTTAATTAATTAATCCAATTAATTAATTTTATCAAATACAAAATTATAATAATATATTTCCAAGAAATAATTATTTATGAATTAAATTCATTACCCAGTAATTAATTTCAATTCACTAGACCGCATGATTTATCAAATAAATCAAATTAGATATCTAATATCTAATATTAATGAAGAGATAATAAATACATATTTATCCATCAAATATCCTTGTGCGCGACTCCGTAGGTCCGTCTTAGTCGGCAATGGGAGGAACCAAGGAGTACGGGTAACACTTAGCCAGTCTAGTGCTTCGTCTGTAACTTGACTAAGAACGAATGATCGGATCATTCCAAAACCATTATGTCGTGAATACCGTATACGTATAAACCCTTTAATCATATGTCCCGGTCAAGTATAGGGTCACGGAAAAGTCAAACCCTACTGTAACTTGACACTATGCTTTCTGTTAATGCAAACTGAGATCGTCGAGCTCTCGTGTATCAAATACAACTAGCTCTAAATGCTTTGGCCAAAGACTTATAATCTCATTTGCCATTAACCGCATAGGACATTTACCTGCTCACTTACAGCAGAAAGAATTCTATCTTGGTATTCAGTAGAGACTGCTACTTGCCCACTAAGTTGTATTTCGAGGTTGACCCCACCCACCGGCGATTGGATCGAACTACTCTAATGACTAACTTAATGTCACAAGCACATCTCCTACTGAAACCTCAAGTCAAAGGTCCACATATACCTATCACAACCTTTCGATCCAGTCATTGACAATCCCTGAGTGATATCCATGTGACCGAATTGAGGTGAGTCGTGTTCGAGTATACTAATCTCACTAGCATACCTATAACGTGTGCTCCCACTAACCCTTAGTGAATACCGGTACTCTACATGTCAAAGTACACATTATACAACTCTTGTCTAAACTTATTCCCCAGTTAAGTTTTATCGACTTGCGAACGAGTTAAGCATTCGAGCTCTAAACACTTCTAGTGCTTATCTCCTTATCTCCATAAGGAGTAGAATGTTTGCTCTCAAATGCAAGGACTATTATTCTATATATCAAATCACAATGCCAGTGATATACAATAATATAGAAATAATTATTGCCTTGTTAAATTTCATAATTACAATACATATGCTCTCACTCTCTCATCCTCTGAGTGGCATTCGAGGGCATATCTCTAACAATCTCCCACTTGCACTCAATGCCACAAACTATGGTATCTAATACCCATACTCTCCAGATGTCTATCTAAGACCTTCTGAGATAGTGGCTTGGTAAGCGGATCAGCAACGTTATTTCTTTGTGTCTACTCTCGCATATAACATTTCCTTCTGAACCATTTCTCTCACAAAATGATATTTTCTCGCAATATGTTTGGTATTGTGGTGAGCCCTAGGCTCCTTAGCTCTGTGCAACTCCGTCGTTGTCACAAAAGCAGTCACGGGCTTCTCCGCATTAGGAACCACTTGAAGTTCCTCGGTGAACTTCTTAATCCAAAAGCTTCTTTAGCGACCTCCGTGGTTGCACGGTATTCGGCTTGATATGTAGAGATAGCGGTCGAACTTTGCTTAGCACTTCTCCAAGAAACCGCCCCACCATTCGAGTGAAGATATACCACGATGTGGACATCGAGCATCCATGTCCCCAGAAAATGCAGTCAGTATAGCCCATCACTCTAATTTCTCCACCGCCGTATGTAAGAACCAAGTCTTTAGTCCTCCTTAGGTACTTAAGAATGTTCTTTACATCGATCCAATGTTCACCCTGGATTTGATCAACCGACTTACTACGCTCACAGCATAGGCAATGTCCGGTCTAGTGCAAATCATAGCATACATGAGGCTACCTACTGCCGAAGCATAGGGCACCTTACTCATTTCCTTTCTGTCTTCCTCACTTTGAGGACACATCTCTAAGGAAAGTTTTGCACCATGTTGCATAGGAAGAAACCCTCTTTTAGAATCTTCCATCCTAAATCGCTTCAGGATCTTTTCTATATAGAGGGCTTGGGAAAGACCTAACATTCTTTTCGCTCTATCCCGGTAGAGACGAATACCCAGAATATAGGTAGCTTCTCCCAAGTCTTTCATTGAGAACTCTTTAGAAAGCCAAGCTTTCCATCGAGCATTCCTACGTCGTTTCCTATGAGTAAAATGTCATCTACATATAGTATTAAGAACGCAATTTTTCTCCCACTAACCTTCTTGTAAATACAGGGCTCCTCTTCGTTTTGGACAAAATCAAACTCTTTGACTCTCTCGTTAAAACGAAGATTCCAACTCCGTGAAGCTTGCTTCAGTCCATAAATGGCACGCTGAAGTTTGCATACTTTATGAATATTGGTTTGAGATATGAATCCCTTAGGCTGTTCCATATAAATCTCCTCCTCGAGGAATCCATTTAGGAATGCCGTTTTCACATCCATTTGCCATATTTCATAATCTAAGTGGGCTGCTATGGCAAGCATCATGCGAATAGACTTAATCATAGCTACAGGTGAGAAGGTCTCGAAGTAATCGATTCCTTCTCTTTGGGAATAACCCTTTGCCACAAGCCTGGCTTTATAGGTATCAACCTTGCCATCTCTATCAGTCTTTCTTTTATAGATCCATTTGTTTCCAATAGGCACTATGCCTTTAGGACGATCTACTAAAGTCCAGACCTGATTAGCATGCATTGAGTCTATCTCAGCTTCCATAGCTTCTTGCCACTTGGTGGAGTCAACATCTACCATCGCTTAGTCGTATGTAGAAGGATCATTCTCTTGACTACTTCCTGTCATCTCATGGACACCCAGTTCCTCTTGATGCAGATAGCCATACCTCTCAGGTAATTGAGAAATTCTACTAGACTTGCGAGGTTGTGTTTGTATTTCAGAAGGTTGGGTTCTAATATCTTGCATAGGTGTATCATTTGGTGTTTTTTTTATTTCTTCTAAAGAAATATTTCTACCTGCCCCTTCTTCCTGAATAAACTGATCTTCCAGGAAGTGTGCTTGTATAGCAACGATGATCCTATGATCTTCGTGCAAGTAGAATAGATATGCCATGGAATCCCCTGGATATCCTATGAAACGACCTTTCACAGACCTAGTTTCCAATTTCTCTACTTTAGTCTGCTTGACATAAGCAGGGCATCCCCAAATCCTAATGTGATTAAGACTTGGTTTCCTACCTCTCCACATCTCGTGGGGAGTCTTAGGAATGGATTTGGAAGGACATCTGTTCAAGATATGCACTGTGATGAGAGCGCGTAACCCAGATAAATCGGTAGATCGGTATAGTTAAGCATGGAGCGAACCATGTCCAACAAGGTTCGGTTCCTTCTTTCGATACACCATTTAATTGTGGAGTATGGAGGAGTGAATTGTGACACTATTCCTAGTTCCTTTAAGAACTCATCAAATTCGGTACTCATGTACTCACCACCCGGTCCGACCAAGAGTCTTAACACGGTTACCTATTTGATTTTCAACTAGGGCTTTAAATTCCTTGAATTTATCAAAAGCTTCAGACTTATGTTTCATTAAGTACGAATCCATACAGTATGGTCATCGGTGAATGTAATAAAATCAAAGCCGTCTCGTGCCACTTCAAAAGGGCCACAGACGTCGGTATGGATCAATCCAAGTTTTTCAGCAGCTCTTTCAAAACTCCCTGCGAAGGGTAACTTAGTCATTTTGCCTTGAAGGCAAGATTCACAAGTTGGATAGGGATCCGATCCCAATGGACCCATAAGCCCATCTTTCTCCATTTTATGAACCTTGGTCTGACCGATATGACCAAGTCTAAGATGCCACTTAAGTGCTTGGTTCGTTTCATCCCTACCACGCTTCCTAGTTATAGTGTTCACAGTTGTTTTATTCTTTAGATTTAAATGGTATAAACCATTTAATAATGTAGCAGTACCAACCAATTTATTTCTAAAATAAATACGACAGGACCCATCTCCAATAAAGAAGTGAAATCCCTTTCGGTCCATGACCGGAATTGATACAATATTTTTGTGCCCCTTGGGCAAAACAAGTACATCATCTAAAGTAAGAATAAAACCAGATTCTAAATCCAACATAAGGGATCCGATATCAGAAGCCTCGACACTATGCCCACTTCCGACGGTGACCATCACCTCCCCTGAATACAGCTTTTTACTTCGTTCCAGATCCTGATTCATTGTACAAATGTGAGAACTCGCATCGGAATCAAGTATCCAAGAAGTAGAATATACGATTCTGAGAACAATTTGTTTCTAAAACCAGTAGTTCCGTACCTGAAGGCGCATTACGGTCAAGCTTTGAACAGTACCTCTTCCAGTGGCCTAGCTCACCGCAGTTGAGGCATACATCCGTTTTCTTGGCCCCCTTGCTCTTTTGAACCATTGGGGCCTTGCCCTTTCCCTTGTCGATCTTGGCTATTGGACCTAACTGCTTCTTGTTCTTTTTCTTCTTATTCTTGGACTTCCAAGTCCCAGAAGAAATCACAAGTGCAGCTTCCTTTCCCTTTGTCTTCATCTGAGACTGGCGGTCGTCGGTTTGTTCATTAGCTTGACTAAGTTACATGCAATCTCATTGCAGTTGAAGTTCATGACAAATTGTGAAAATGAGTCAGGAAGTGACTGCAGGATAAGGTCAGTTTGGAGAGATGCATGCATCTGAAAATCAAGAGCTTCTAATCTCTCAATCATCGAGATCATCTTGAGGACATGGTCCCCAACCCTCTCTCCTTCCTTCATCCGGGTGCCGAATAATTGCTTCGATATCTCATATCTAGCAGTTCGGCTATGCTCTCCATAGAGCTCAGCCAGGTGCGATAAGATGGCTCTTGAAGACGTCATCTTTTCATGGGCACATTGAAGCTCATTGGTCATTGAGCCTAACATGTACCCTCGCACTCTTATGTCGTCTTTTACCCATTTCTCATGGGCATCGACATCTTCCTGATTGGCTCGGGTTATTGCAGGAGCCGCTGGGATATCCGCCTCCAAGTATCCCAGCATTTCCATAGTTAGGACAATCCTCAAGTTCCGAAGCCAGTCCACATAGTTCGGACCAGTCAGGAAGTTCTTTTCAAGTAGTATAGCGAGTGGGTTCATTGTCATATTGAGAGTTTTGCTAACTGCAGAGAATAATTTAAGATTCGTTAGTGATTATTTAATTATGATCCGAGTAAAGAATTTAAGGACTTTCTTTATTCATAACTCGGCTCCCACTATTTTATCGGTATTTACACACTCCTATGTTAAATCCGGAAGTCTTGGGTGACTTCATAGTGGTGATCGATTTCTTTACAAAGTTTAATAGAGGGCAACCCATACGGTTTCTATTCTATTATTCTTTATAAAGTGGTGTCTAATACCAACCCATCTAATGGATGATACGATCTTCTTTTACCCCTAGTTCACTTGCCCTCAACCCATTCGGTTTCTATGGCTCGCTGAACTATCTAAGTTTAAACCATCAACTCCTCTTAGTCTGACAATTGAATCTTACCCGGCAACCCATACGGTTTATAGGGGTTTGATTTGTCACAACCAAAGGCATCTAATGCACTCTAGGAATTTATCAACTTACCCCAAAAATATTACCCCGACATACTCGGAAGAATAATATTCCGGTTTAGATTTCAATTTTCCATGAGTTTGACGGAGGGTAGGAAACCTCGTAACCTTTATAACTTAGTGTTTTTAAGTGGGAGTATTAACGCGAATATATGTTACACTTTGCACATTAATCCGTTTATAAGCGCGGTTTGTCGGTTTGTTTGTTTGTCATACAATATGAAAACATACACAACCTAAAACTAACAACATGCAGTTCATGGACCGTTCCTAGAACAAAAACATCGTAATCTAATTAAATGTCTTCGGTCTTGAATCTTCGTCTTCTCGAGCGAATCTTCCTCCGGTCTTCGTCATTACATACAAATTTTATATTTGAAAAAGTGCATCCTATACAAATTTTCTAGTAAAATAAATAGGCTCAAAACGGCCTTTACAACCCAATCGAACAAAACAAACGATTCAAAACTAGGTCCATGAACTACATCCCCATTGAAAATTAATGCAACAATTACATTAAAATAAATGGCAATAATAATTAATCTAAAATTGATCTAATCAATAAAAATTAATCCAACAATTAGAATTAATCCAATTAATTCACTTAACCGTTAATTTTAATTTGCTCCGGACAAAATAAATATTTCATTAAATTAATTCCCTTAAAATAAAATTACCATAATTATATTTTAGTCAAATTAAATCCAATTTAATTTGCGGAAAATTAATTTACGAACGAAATATAAAAGCGAGTCGGAAAACACAAGGCGGGCCAAGCCAGCTTGACAGCCCAGCTTAAATTTAGCAAATTGACCAAATTTAAATTGACCAATGATCCGAGTCACGGTCCGGCCAATTTTCTGGCTCATTTTTTCGTCCCGAATCCAAAAATAATATTTTTCTAATTTTTATATTACACAAATAAATCAGTTTTTCAAAAGAAAAATAGATTTATATTGTAACATAAAATCATGAAAAATAATTTTTAGATGAACAATTAAACATCAACAATTAAAATTTTTATGATACTAAATCATAAAAAAAATCAAGCATTCCAAATGCAAATATCGAATATACGATCGCATAGACCTTGCTCCGATACCACTGTTGGGATTCGGTAATTAAAATCGAATTACGCAGCGGAGAATAAAGCGGTCCAACCGGATAAAACCAAACCCCAAAAACAGACCGATCAAGCATCATATAAACGAATATAAACAACGAGGAAGAGAATCAAAGAATACTTACCCTCGTAGTCCTTTGATGATATAATCTTCGAAGGTGAAACCCGAACAAACTTTCTCCCGTTACCGACACGAACACGAATCCAATTCGTTGTAGCTTGTTGAATGATCCAACACCGAAATTGCCGAATGTCTCTACGTTATTACGCGTCGGATATTGATCGGAAAAATAAAATATCAATTCGTTCTCAAAGAACACGGCTAGGAATTGATACGGTATTTTTCTTCTCTTCTCTTCTTCCTTTTCTTTCTCTCAAAGATGAACAAGAAAAGAAATAAATTTTTCTCTCCCTTAGATTAAGAACTCACGGCTGATTTTTGAGTGTGTTTGTTTGTTATATTTAGTCATCACATAATGTGAACATATTTACATTATATAATGGAGATGATATCAAAATGATGAGATATGAAATCTCATCCTTTTGTCTTCAACCCATTAAACAATTAAACACACAACACACACCACATGGAAGGAAGGGAGGAAAATGAGGGGGGCGGCCCACTATATTTTAGGTGAGAAAACGAGCCGAGCCACTCGGTTCATGTACCGGACGTTCGCGTGTTTAGTCCGTTAAATACACTTCGTTTTATCCCAAATGTATTTATACTTAATTAATTAATCCAATTAATTCATTTTATAAAATACAAAATTATAATAATATATTTCCAAGAAATAATTATTTATGAATTAAATTAATTACCCAGTAATTAATTTCAATTCACTAGACCGCATGATTTATCAAATAAATCAAATTAGATATCTAATATCCAATATTAATGAAGAGATAATAAATACATATTTATCCATCAAATATCCTTGTGCGCGACTCGTAGGTCCGTCTTAGTCGGCAATGGGAGGAACCAAGGAGTACGGGTAACACTTAGCCGCCTAGTGCTTTGCATCGTAACCCAACTAAGAACGAATGATCGGATCATTCCAAAACCATTATGTCGTGAATACCGTATACGTATAAACCCTTCAATCATATGTCCGGTCCAAGTATTAGGGTCACGGAAAAGTCAAACCTCATCGTAACTTGACACTATGCTTTCTGTTAATGCAACCGAGATCGTCGAGCTCTCGTATCAAATACAACTAGCTCTAAATGCTTTGGCCAAAGACTTATAATCTCATTTGCCATTAACCGCATAGGACATTTACTGCTCACTTACGGAGAAAGAATTCTATCTTGGTATTCAGTAGAGACTGCTACTTGCCCACTAAGTTGCATTTCGAGGTTGACCCCACCCACCGGCGATTGGATCGAACTACTCTAATGACTAACTTAATGTCACAAGCACATCTCCTACTGAAACCTCAAGTCAAAGGTCCACGTATACCTATCACAACCTTTCGATCCAGTCATTGACAATCCCTGAGTGATATCCATGTGACCGAATCGAGGTGAGTCGTGTTCGAGTATACTAATCTCACTAGCATACCTATAACGTGTGCTCCCACTAACCCTTAGTGAATACCGTTACTCTACATGTCAAAGTACACATTATACAAGTCTTGTCTAAACTTATTGCCCAGTTAAGTTTTATCGACTTGCGAACGAGTTAAGCATTCGAGCTCTAAACACTTCTAGTGCTTATCTCCTTATCTCCATAAGGAGTAGAATGTTTGCTCTCAAATGCAAGGACTATTATTCTATATATCAAATCACATACAATAATATAGAAATAATTATTGCCTTGTTAAATTTTCATAATTACAATACATATGCTCTCACTCTCTCATCCTCTGAGTGGCATTCGAGGGCATATCTCTAACAAACACGTCCTCAAAATAATATCCATGATCGAGAGATTGGAGGCTCTTGATTTTAAAATGGATACTTCTCTCTAAACCGACCTTATCCTTCAGTCTCTCCCTGATTCCTTCTCATAGTTTGTTATGAACTTCAACTGCAATGAGATTCCATGTAATTTAGCTGGGCTAATGAACAAACTTGTGACTGCTCAGTCTCAGATGAAGACTCCGCAGATGAAGGAGTCTGCTCTTGTGATTTCTTCTGGACCTCGGAGGTCTAAGAAAAAGAAGAAAAAGACCAAGAAGCACACTGGACCACATGTCAAGGACTTCAAGGGCAAGGGCAAGGCCCCAACGATTCCAAAGAACAAGAATAAGAAGGATGCTTGTCTCAAGTGCGGTGAGCTGGGCCACTGTGCTAGAGACTGTCCAATTCTTCATGGCACTTCAGGTACAGAACTTTTAGTTTTGGAAACAAATTGTTCTGCTACTGTATTTTCTTCTTACTGGATACTGGATTCTGGTGCTGGTTCTCATATTTGTACCGTGAATCAGGATCTGGAACAAAGTAGGAATCTTGGAGCTGGAGAAGTTATGATCACAGTCGAAAGCGGGCATAATGTTGAGGCGACCGACATAGGATCACTTCTTTTGGGTTTAGAATCCGGTTTTGTTTTAACTTCAGAAGATATACTTGTTTTGCCCAAGGGGCACAAAAACATTGTATCCATTTCGGTCATGGACGGAAAAGGCTTTTCATTTTTCATTGGTGATGGTTCCTGCAAAACTTATTTCAGAAATAAAATAGTAGGTACTGCTACATTGTTAAATGGATTGTATCATCTAAATCTCAGCAACAAAGTAGTTGTGAATACTATGACTAGAAAACGTGGTAGGGATGAAACCAATCAAGTTCTGAAATGGCATCTTGGACTTGGTCATGTTGGTCAGACCAAGATTTACAAGATGGAAAAAGATGGACTTATGGGTCTATTGGGACCGGATCCCTTTCATACTTGTGAATCTTGCCTTAAAGGCAAAATGAGTAAGTCCCCCTTCACAAGGACTTTTGAAAGAGCCGCCGATAAACTGGGATTAATCCATACCGCGTATGTGGTGCTTTGGAAGCATCACGTGACGGATATCAATATTTCATTACGTTTACAGATGATCATACTAGGTATGGTTATGTATACTTAATGAAACATAAATCCGAGGACTTTGAGAAATTCCAGGAATTCAAGGCCCTAGTCGAGAAACAAACTGGTAATCATATCAAAGCACTTCGGTCGGACCGAGGTGGCGAGTATATGAGTACAGAGTTTGACGAGTTCCTTAAGGTACATGGAATAGTTTCACAACTAACACCTCCAGGCACTCCTCAGTTAAATGGTGTGTCAGAAAGAAGGAACTGGACCTTGTTGAACATGGTCCGTTCCATGCTGGGCTATACTGACTTACCGATTTACCTATAGGGGTATGCACTCCTGACAGCCGCTTACAACTTGAACAGATGTCCTTCCAAATCTGTTCCTAAAACTCTACATGAGATGTGGGAGGGCAGGAAACCAAGTCTTAATCATATTAGGATTTGGGTATGTCCCGCCTATGTCAAGAAGACTAAGGTGGAAAAGTTGAAAGCGAGGTCCGCGAAAGGACGTTTCATTAGATTCCCATATGGAATGATGGGGTATCTATTCTACATGCCCAAAGATCGAAAGATCGTTGTTTTAACACCCCCAAACCACTTGGGAATATTACAGCGCCGCAGACCCTCTCCATGAGGATCTACCAGGCTAAATACGAAAACAATACATCACATTTAATGCCGATATGGCTAAATAATGAACCATTAGACCGATTTGGTCTTTTACCACTAACAACACAATAAACATACAAAACTCATACCCATACAGGGGTTGAATTACATCAACGTTCCCACAAAACGGGAAAATTATACAATGAAGAGCCAAACACTGAGACTCTAACAAAATACTCAACAACTGGTCTTCATGTGATTAGTATCGTCATCTTCCATCATCCTTCGTATCGATCCTATGATTTGCTCCCCAGCAACCTGCAAGTACCTGGACGCAATACAAACATCCACCCCCTGAATAATCGGGGGTTAGCAAAACTCCACCGTTTTGCTAGTGCAAGTATAAAAATTATGAATACAAGCCACACGTATCATACTCCAATATCCGATAATTGAAAACATACTCCCCGAGATAAATCATTTAATCAAAACTGCTCGAATCATGACAGGTGGGAATAAACCCAATATGCATTTTACAAGATATCAAAGATCTCGGGAGTTTTGAAAACATTTGGAATATACGAATCCTCAACTTAACAAAACCACATAGGGATACGGGCCAAGGACTTGTTTAAGTTCAAAATACCAATCCGATCACAAAACACGGGGTCCACGACCCGATCGTCCTCATCACATACTCGAGTGAAAGTCCAAAAGGTCACACCCGATAAACAACCAAATCATAATGTACGGAGACAATCACCAGGGCCCGCATCCTTATGCCAAAAACCTCACCATCAAGAAAGAAAATCATATACGCACTTGTAATGATGCCATTCTAGCCAAGTACCAAGACCTTACGTAAGACATAACTCACACCGAGAATGGAAGTGTTATGATATTCCGGACATATCATAATTATCGAAACAACAACGTGCCATAATCATCACAAAACAACCTGTCGACTATACTGGCCCTGTACCTCTCAAGCAAGATACACACCCCAGAGACACCTCGTTAGGCCCTCCCTGGTGTATAGCCCAATCGAGTGATCCGTAGGGATACGCAGCCTACCAGACCCCAAGGGACCCTCACTTGTTTTACTCGGCTCACACAATCTCAAAAACCGCATGGCACAAATCACAATCATCAAAACCTCATTCTCCTGAAGTACATCAAACGTAATTCAAGGTACTTGTTAGAAATGGCCGATATATCCGACACATACAACCAAAACTACACAACAACATATGCTCATCAATAGACCCGCACATCCACACACATATATTCTTCTTTTAAGAAGACATAACCTTAAGTCCACTTTTGATACAATCACGCACAACAGTATCACACGCAAGGAAGATATTTCCATGGACAAGACTAACACACATTTTCAAAACAACACATTCGTTCACAAATACACAAGTAGATTTAGAAGGAAACCTTTATCGAGAACATACCGATCCTTTTTAACATTCATTAAACATTCGTATTTCACATAAAATTATTTATCAACAATTGTGCTTACGAAGTACGAAACGTATGGGCAAGATACTTGCCTCAAATCCGCGAGCGAACAAATACGACAAATCACAAGGCCTCGATACCACGAACCACCGGACAACGAACGGATGAGGTTGGGCAGCCCTCGAACTTCCAAAACCGACCAAGAACTCGACAACTCCACAAGAACTACGAAAATAACACTAACACGAATCAATAACACTAAACGGAATCCGAATCGATCCTAAAAACAACAAGGATCTAAGTGTGTCTCCAAGAAATCAAGAACTATGTTCCGAGTGATATAAAATCATGAATGAGTTTAAAAATATGAAGATCATGGCCAAGACAACAAGAATTTCACCATCGATTCATCATCTTCGGATTAAATCGAAGAACTAAGGAGAAACCCCCAAAATTCAAGAACTAGGGATCTAAGAAGAGATTACCTTGATTTGGATCAAGAAGATGATTAGATGTTGTTAAACACCTACAAATCCGTTCCAAAATGAAGCTTGATGAAGAAGATCGCTCAAAATCGCCTCATGAGCTCACTCCCGACGGCTGGGAACGAAAAGGAGAGAAAAAGGTAGGAAATGGGGAAAGAAAGCCTGTTGTCCAGTATTTATACTGGACAGTTATTAGCGTGCGCTAACTAGACAGCATTAGCGCGCGCTAACAAGGTCAACGCCCAGAATTTACCGAATAACACTGTTAGCGTGCGCTAACCCCATGATCGTAGCGTGCGCTAACGAGTCACGGATCCAGTCCAATAGATCTTGGACAGATCTGCACCTACCAGGTAGCGTGCGCTAGAAAGAAGAAATAGCTTGCGCTAATCAGTCGATAGCGTGCGCTAGCTACCAACCTTAGCGCGCGCTAACAAGACTCCAGTCCCAGTCCAGTGGCTCCTGGACTGTCTCTGGACTTCCAGTTAGCGTGCGCTACACATCCGGTAGCGTGCGCTAACCACAACATAGTAGCGCGCGCTACGCCACAAGCTTTAGCCTGCGCTACACCACAAAAACACAAAAACTCGCATAGTAATCCGAAACACTTCCAAATACATGTCCCAATAAGGCACACATAAACATGGCACCAAATTCCAACGATGAGGACAATAACAATCCGATAAAACCCCAAAAACTCAACGAATCTGGAACAAGGATCTCGGGTATTACATTCTACCCCCTTAAAAGAAGTTTCGTCCCCGAAACTTAAAACACAAAATGATCGGCACAAAACAATCTCCGACAATAAAAATCAGAATGATAACAAAACGCAAAACACATGCTAAATGTTGCTGATGACCTGTAACGAATCACATGCAGCACGTGGCTGATAACATCCATATCATTATGCCGGAATGATAACGAAACGTAACGAACAAGATCAATATGGTTGGCCAGCCCGAACAGTATAACAATCAAGACGCGAGATCAATGCTACACAAATACAAAATTCCACGATTCGAGGGTCGGAAGACCAACAATGAAGCTAATTTCCCGAAGTGAAGGAAATTGAGACGTGGTTTGAATGTTCAAAAATCACGATACGGAAGTAACAAAATCAGACAACAAATGATCGAACCACAACGATCGAGATAATAACAGTCGAACAGTCAAGTTCGGATCACGACGACCAACAAGAATCAAATAACAATTCCGAGGTTCACACCTCGGCTCGAGACAATAGGTGATGTGGTAAAGTGAGAAGATATGCATCCACAAAAATCCACAGGGATGGAATCGAAATCGAACAAAAAGTCACAACGACAAGCAGATTATTTCGAAAAATTACCACAACTCGTTTGATCAACAAAACAAAGGATAGGGCAAGTTCAGAAAATATCAACGAACACAAATGAGTCGATAGAGTTGAAAACACAAAAGTTCGAAAATCCGATCCACTTCTAATAAAAGAAGTCTATCCCCGAAATTCGAAACAACGAGGCAAGGAGATAACACAACATACAACTGGTAGACTACGCTCTCAGGGACTCCTCAGAGTCAGCCCTAATATCAGTGCTCAAGTTCGGGCCTCGGAAGGCTCGGTGCCCAACTCGCAAAACTGAACTTGGTGTCCCTTGAGTCCGTACTTGTAACACGTCATTGGAGGAGAAGGACATTGCGCACGAACATGCCCTGACACATTGCAGTTGAAACACCTCCTGGCCTTACCAGGAGGCAATACCGACGATTTGGAACTCTCAGTCCCAAGCATCGAGCGATGGAGTTTCACAGCGGAAAGACTACTACGTTGCAATCCAGAAACACCAACTCCAGTACTAACCATAATATCATCCAGCTTCCTTTGCTTCCCACTCGGATCCAGATGAAATCCAGCTTCCAGAAGTTCTCGGAACTCCTCCCACATGACGACATGATCCCTAGGTTTAACGGCTTCCCACCAATGAACAACATTATCGTTAAGAAGGTACTGAGCAATAGGGACCTTCCGATCTTCAGGGCAATCAATGGCCTCAGATATCTTTTGCAACTGAAGAAGCCAACCATCCCAGCCCAGTGCATCTGTTGCACCAACGAATCGAGGGGGATTCATACGAATTTCCTCTCGGAACCATAGATTTGTCCCGACCTTCTGAACCACATCAGCATTGCGTTGAATCGCCTTGGTCAACTGAGTAATTGTGCTGCTACTTGTTGCAATACAGTAGCAACATCCATACCAATATTGTTCCCAATAATATTCTCTCGATCCCGCGCCTGATCCCAGTGGTCATCAGTACCATGGTTGCGACCAAGATCTCTGCCCCTCGGCATAGTAATCAATAAAATTTAACGCAACGAAAGTCGCATAATCACACAACAATATTAATGCACACACGGAAAACACTCAGAGGTGATCGACTGCAAGGGTTAGACGTAACGGCAAAAATACAGTCTAAAACTTTTGCCCAGCTAGAAAGCACGTTGCACAACAAAATATGGTGTGTGCCGACTGTGCAAGTTTGGCAACACAACCATACTCACCTACCAACGGTGCTAGATCGGAGGTTACAAACAAACAACAACGTACAAATCCAAATGCCAACGGTTCAAATAATTATAACATCACACAATTAACCGTCAGAAGTTAAACAACGTGCCAAACTGAGTCTTCACCTCTCGGTCAAGAGAACTATGTCGATGAATGTATACCGAATGACTCAGCGTTCACACCACCACTGTAATCACAACTCAGAGCATTACAGCTGAATAACAACAACATCTTTATCACGTACCTTTTTAACGAAATACATGAACCAAAAAGTTTAAAAGCGAGAGTCACGTTTCAAGTAAGTTTTTGGTAGACCTCAAATGAGTTTAAAATTAAATTTTTGAAAACTTGCAATATAATAATGGGAATAAAATGTAAGTAGTTTGAATTCTCAAAATGTTTGGCCTCGAGGTCATAACACGAAAATCAATCTCTTCCTTTCTTGAAGGATATTTTAAAATAAATTTTACGTGACTCCCCAAGAACATTTAGAACATTTAAAATATCACATTGATGAACTTAGCTAGTGTAACCACACCAAAACATTACTTCTTGTAAAACAATTTATACAAGGATATATATACACATACAACGGCACATTACAAAAATCAAACAAACATGGAGGACATATTCATGATTCACATTTAACTCCTCAACATAACACAAATATCACACAAGCCCGTGTAATACGAGACACAACATTATAGTGGGGAGGCTTACATCCACAGATCGCAAGAAGATGATGGTTGCACCTTGATACTAATCACGACAAACCAACTCAGACGACGCGTCGCGACACGACTTAGTCAGACAAAATCTGACAAGCAAGACAAGACAGGACCCGACAACACACAACTCAACCCGACAGCCTAGGTTTCTGCAAACCTAAGCTCTGATACCATATTCTGTAACACCCCCAAACCACTTGGGGATATTACAGCGCCGCAGACCCTCTCCATGAGGATGTACCAGGCTAAATACGAAAACAATACATCACATTTAATGCCGATATGGCTAAATAATGAACCATTAGACCGATTTGGTCTTTTACCACTAACAACACAATAAACATACAAAACTCATACCCATACAGGGGTTGAATTACATCAATGTTCCCATAAAATGGGAAAATTATACAATGGAGAGCCAAACACTGAGACTCTAACAAAATACTCAACAACTGGTCTTCATGTGATTAGTATTGTCGTCTTCCATCATCCTTCGTATCGATCCTATGATTTGCTCCCGACAACTTTGCAAGTACACAGGCCTTGTCTGAGACATCCACCCCCCGAATAATCGGGGGTTAGCAAAACTCCACTGTTTTGCTAGTGCAAGTATAAAAATTATGAATACAAGCCATACGTATCATACTCCAATATCCGATAATTGAAAACATACTCCCCGAGATAAATCATTTAATCAAAACTGCTCGAATCATGACAGGCGGGAATAAACCCAATATGCATTTTACAAGATATCAAAGATCTCAGGAGTTTTGAAAACATTTGGAATATACGAATCCTCAACTTAACAAAACCACATAGGGATACGAGCCAAGGACTTGTTTAAGTTCAAAATACCAATCCGATCACATAACACGGGGTCCACGACCCGATCATCCTCATCACATACTCGAGTGAAAGTCCAAAAGGTCACACCCGATAAACAACCAAATCACAATGTACGGAGACAATCACCAGGGCCCGCATCCTTATGCCAAAAATCTCACCATCAAGAAACAAATCATATACAACACTTATAATGATGCCATTCTAGCCAAGTACCAAGACCTTACGTAAGACATAACTCACACCGAGAATGGAAGCGTTATGATATTCAGGACATATCATAATTATCGAAACAACAACGTGCCATAATCATCACAAAACAACCTCCCGAGCTATACTGGCCATGTACCTCTCAAGCAAGATACACACCCAGAGACACCTCGTCAGGCCCTCCCTGGTGTATAGCCCAACCGAGTGATCCGTAGGGATACGCGACTCACCGGACCAGGGGGACCCTCACTGGTTTTACTCGGCTCACACAATCTCAAAAACCGCATGGCACAAATCACAATCATCAAAACCGCATTCTCCCGAAGTACATCAAACGTAATTCAAGGTACTTGTTAGAAATGACCGATATATCCGACACATACTCACAACCAAAACTACACAACACCATATGCTCATCAATAGACCCGCACATCCACACACATATATTCTTCTTTTAAGAAGACATAACCTTAAGTCCACTTTTGACACAATCACGCACAACAGTACCACACGCAAGGAAGATATTTCCATGAACAAGACTAACACACATTTTCAAAACAACACATTCGTTCACAAATACACAAGTAGATTTAGAAGGAAACCTTTATCGAGAACATACCGATCCTTTTTAACATTCATTAAACATTCGTATTTCACATAAAATCATTTATCAACAATTGTGCTTACGAAGTACGAAACGTATGGGCAAGATACTTGCCTCAAATCCGCGAGCGAACAAATACGACGAATCACAAGGCCTCGATACCACGAACCACCGGACAACGAACGGATGAGGTTGGGCAGCCCTCGAACTTCCAAAACCGACCAAGAACTCGACAACTCCACAAGAACTACGAAAATAACACTAACACGAAGCAATAACACTAAACGGAATCCGAATCGATCCTAAAACAACAAGGATCTAAGTGTGTCTCTAAGAAATCAAGAACTATGTTCCAAGTGATATAAAATCATGAATGAGTTCAAAAATCTGAAGATCATGGCCAAGACAACAAGAATTTCACCATCGATTCATCATCTTCGGATTAAATCGAAGAACTAAGGAGAAACCCCCAAAATTCAAGAACTAGGGATCTAAGAAGAGATTACCTTGATTTGGATCAAGAAGATGATTAGATGTTGTTAAACACCTACAAATCCATTCCAAAATGAAGCTTGATGAAGAAGATCGCTCAAAATCGCCTCATGAGCTCACTCCCGACGGCTGGGAATGAAAAGGAGAGAAAAAGGTAGGAAATGGGGAAAGAAAGCCTGTTGTCCAGTATTTATACTAGACAGTTATTAGCGTGCGCTAACTAGACAGCATTAGCGCCCGCTAACGAGGTCAATGCCCAGAATTTACCGAATAACACTGTTAGCGTGCGCTAGCCCCATGAGCGTAGCGTGCGCTAACGAGTCACGGATCCAGTCCAGTAGCTCCTGGACAGATCTGCACCTACCAGGTAGCGTGCGCTAGAAAGAAGAAATAGCGTGCGCTAATCAGTCGATAGTGTGCGCTAGTTACCAACTTTAGCGTATGCTAACGAGACTCCAGTCCCAGTCCAGTGGCTCCTGGACTGTCTCTGGACTTCCAGTTAGCGTGCGCTACACATCCGGTAGCGTGCGCTAACCACAACATAGTAGCGCGCGCTACGCCACAAGCGTTAGCGTGCGCTACACCACAAAAACATAAAAACTCGCATAGTAATCCGAAACGCTTCCAAATACATGTCCCAACAAGGCACACATAAACATGGCACCAAATTCCAACGATGAGGACAATAACAATCCGATAAAACCCCAAAAACTCAACGAATCTGGAACAAGGATCTCGGGTATTACATTCTACCCCCTTAAAAGAAGTTTGGACCCCGAAACTTAAAACACAAAATGATCGGCGCAAAACAATCTCCGACAATAAAAATCAGAACGATAACAAAACGCAAAACACATGCTAACTGTTGCTGATGACCTGCAACGAATCACATGCAGCATGTGGCTGATAACATCCATATCATTATGCCAGAATGATAACGAAACATAACGAACAAGATCAATATGGTTGGCCAGCCCGAACAGTATAACAATCAAGACGCGAGCTCAATGCTACACAAATACAAAATTCCACGATTCGAGGGTCGGAAGACCAACAATGAAGCTAATTTCCCGAAGTGAAGGAAATTGAGACGTGGTTTGAATGTTCAAAAATCATGATACGGAAGTAACAAAATCAAACAACAAATGATCGAACCACAATGATCGAGACAATAACAGTCGAACAGTCAAGTTCGGATCACGATGACTAACAAGAATCAAATAACAACTCCGAAGTTCACACCTCGGCTCGAGACAATAGGTGATGTGGTAAAGCGACAAGATATGCATCCACAAAAATCCACAGGGATGGAATCGAAATCGAACAAAAAGTCACAATGACAAGCAGATTATTTCGAAAAATTACCACAACTCGTTTGATCAACAAAACAAAGGATAGGGCAAGTTCAGAAAATATCAACGAACACAAATGAGTCGATAGAGTTGAAAACACAAAAGTTCGAAAATCCGATCCACTTCTAATAAAAGAAGTCTATCCCCGAAATTCGAAACAACGAGGCAAGGAGATAACACAACATACAACTGGTAGACTACGCTCTCAGGGACTCCTCAGAGTCAGCCCTAATATCAGTGCTCAAGTTCGGGCCTTGGAAGTCTCGGTGCCCAACTCGCAAAATTGAACTTGGTGTCCCTTGAGTCCGTACTTGTAACACGTCATTGGAGGAAAAGGACAATGCGCACGAACATGCCCTGACACATTGCAGTTGAAACACCTCCTGGCCTTACAAGGAGGCAATACTGACGATTTGGAACTCTCAGTCCCAAGCATCGAGCGATGGAGTTTCACAGCGGAAAGACTACTACGTTGCAATCCAGAAACACCAACTCCAGTACTAACCATAATATCATCTAGCTTCCTCCGCTTCCCACTCGGATCCAGATGAAATCCAGCTTCTAGAAGTTC
Source organism: Orobanche coerulescens (assembly GCA_033398695.1). Taxonomy (NCBI): domain Eukaryota; kingdom Viridiplantae; phylum Streptophyta; class Magnoliopsida; order Lamiales; family Orobanchaceae; genus Orobanche; species Orobanche coerulescens. The sequence continues at coordinate 108,827,212 of CM065816.1, read as the reverse complement.
TCGGAACTCTGCCCACATGACGACATGATCCCGAGGTTTAACGGCTTCCCACCAATGAACAACATTATCGCTAAGAAGGTACTGAGCAATTGGGACCTTCCGATCTTCAGGGCAATCAATGGCCTTGGATATCTTTTGCAACTGAAGAAGCCAACCATCCCAGCCCAGTACATCTGTCGCACCAACGAATCGGGGGGGATTCATACGAATTTCCTCTTGGAAACATAGATTTGTCCCGACCTTCTGAATCACATCAGCGTTGCGTTGAATTGCCTTGGTCAACTGAGTCATTTGTGCTGCTACTTGTTGCAATACAGTAGCAACATCCATACCAATATCGTTCCCAATAATATTCTCTCGATCCTGCGCCTGATCCCAATGCTCATTCGTACCATGGTTGCGACCAAGATCTCTGCCCCTCGGCATAGTAATCAAGAAAATTTAACACAACGAAAGTCGCATAATCACACAACAATATTAATGCACACACGGAAAACACTCACAGGTCATCGACTGCAAGGGTTAGACGTAACGGCAAAAATATAGTCTAAAACTTTTGCCCAGCCAGAAAGCACGTTGCACAACAAAATATGGTGTGTGCCGACAGTGCAAGTTTGGCAACACAACCAGACTCACCTACCAACGGTGCTAGATAGGAGGTTATAAACAAACAACAACGTACAAATCCAAATGCCAACGGTTCACATAATTATAACATCACACAATTAACCGTCAGAAGTTAAACAACGTGCCAACCCGAGTCTTCACCTCTCGGTCAAGAGAACTATCTCGATGAGTGCATACCGAACGACTCAGCGTTCACACCACCACTCTAATCACAACTCGGAGCATTACAGCTGAATAACAACAACATCTTTATCACGTACCTTTTTAACGAAATACATGGAACCAAAAAGTTTAAAAGCGAGAGTCACGTTTCAAGTAAGTTTTTGGTAGACCTCAAATGAGTTTAAAATTAAATTTTTGAAAACTTGCAATATAATAATGGGAATAAAATGTAAGTAGTTTGAATTCTCAAAATGTTTGACCTCGAGGTCATAACACGAAAATCAATCTTTTCCTTTCTTGAAGGATGTTTTAAAATAAATTTTACGTGACTCCCCAAGAACATTTAGAACATTTAAAATATCACATTGATGAACTTAGCTAGTGTAACCACACCAAAACATTACTTCTTGTAAAACAATTTATACAAGGATATATATACACATACACCGGCACATTACAAAAATCAAACAAACATGGAGGACATAGTCATGATTCACATTTAACTCCTCAACATAACACAAATATCACACAAGCCCATGTAATACGAGACACAACATTATAGTGGGGAGACTTACATCCATAGATCGCATGAAGATGATGGTTGCACCTTGATACTAATCACGACAAACCAACTCAGACGACGCGTCGCGACACGACTTAGTCAGACAAAATCTGACAAGACAATACAAGACAGGACCCGACAACACACAACTCGACCCGACAGCCTAGGTTTCTGCAAACCTAAGCTCTGATACCATATTCTGTAACACCCCCAAACCACTTGGGAATATTACAGCGCCGCAGACCCTCTCCATGAGGATCTACCAGGCTAAATACGAAAACAATACATCACATTTAATGCCGATATGGCTAAATAATGAACCATTAGACCGATTTGGTCTTTTACCACTAACAACACAATAAACATACAAAACTCATACTCATACAGGGGTTGAATTACATCAACGTTCCCATAAAATGGGAAAATTATACAATGGAGAGCCAAACACTGAGACTCTAACAAAATACTCAACAACTGGTCTTCATGTGATTCGTATTGTCGTCTTCCATCATCCTTCGTATCGATCCTATGATTTGCTCCCCAGCAACCTGCAAGTACCTGGACGCAATATAGACATCCACCCCCCGTATAATCGGGGGTTAGCAAAACTCCACTGTTTTGCTAGTGCAAGTATAAAAATTATGAATACAAGCCATACGTATCATACTCCAATATCCGATAATTGAAAACATACTCCCCGAGATAAATCATTTAATCAAAACTGCTCGAATCATGACAGGTGGGAATAAACCCAATATGCATTTTACAAGATATCAAAGATCTCAGGAGTTTTGAAAACATTTGGAATATACGAATCCTCAACTTAACAGAACCACACAGGGATACGGGCCAAGGACTTGTTTAAGTTCAAAATACCAATCCGATCACAAAACACGGGGTCCACGACCCGATCATCCTCATCACATACTCGAGTGAAAGTCCAAAAGGTCACACCCGATAAACAACCAAATCACAATGTACGGAGACAATCACCAGGGCCCGCATCCTTATGCCAAAAATCTCACCATCAAGAAACAAATCATATACGACACTTATAATGATGCCATTCTAGCCAAGCACCAAGACCTTACGTAAGACATAACTCACACCGAGAATGGAAGCGTTATGATATTCCGGACATATCATAATTATCGAAACAACAACGTGCCATAATCATCACAAAACAACCTCCCGAGCTATACTGGCCATGTACCTCTCAAGCAAGATACACACCCAGAGACACCTCGTCAGGCCCTCCCTGGTGTATAGCCCAATCGAGTTATCCGTAGGGATACGCAGCCTACCGGACCCCAGGGGACCCTCACTGGTTTTACTCGGCTCACACAATCTCAAAAACCGCATGGCACAAATCACAATCATCAAAACTGCATTCTCCCGAAGTACATCAAACGTAATTCAAGGTACTTGTTAGAAATGACCGATATATCCGACACATACTCACAACCAAAACTACACAACAACATATGCTCATCAATAGACCCGCACATCCACACACATATATTCTTCTTTTAAGAAGACATAACCTTAAGTCCACTTTTGACACAATCACGCACAACAGTACCACACGCAAGGAAGATATTTCCATGAACAAGACTAACACACATTTTCAAAACAACACATTCGTTCACAAATACACAAGTAGATTTAGAAGGAAACCTTTATCGAGAACATACCGATCCTTTTTAACATTCATTAAACATTCGTATTTCACATAAAATCATTTATCAACAATTGTGCTTACGAAGTACGAAACGTATGGGCAAGATACTTGCCTCAAATCCGCGAGGGAACAAATACGACGAATCACAAGGCCTCGATACCACGAACCACCGGACAATGAACGGATGAGGTTGGGCAGCCCTCGAACTTCCAAAACCGACCAAGAACTCGACAACTCCACGAGAACTACGAAAATAACACTAACACGAATCAATAACACTAAACAGAATCCGAATCGATCCTAAAAACAACAACTATCTAAGTGTGTCTCCAAGAAATCAAGAACTATGTTCCGAGTGATATAAAATTATGAACGAGTTCAAAAATCCGAAGATCATGGCCAAGACAACAAGAATTTCACCATCGATTCATCATCTTTGGATTAAATCGAAGAACTAAGGAGAAACCCCCAAAATTCAAGAACTAGGATTCTAAGAAGAGATTACCTTGATTTGGATCAAGAAGATGATTAGATGTTGTTAAACACCTACAAATCCGTTCCAACATGAAGCTTGATGAAGAAGATCGCTCAAAATCGCCTCATGAGCTCACTCCCGACGGCTGGGAACGAAAAGGAGAGAAAAAGGTAGGAAATGGGGAAAGAAAGCCTGTTGTCCAGTATTTATACTGGACAGTTATTAGCGTGCGCTAACTAGACAGCATTAGCGCGCGCTAACGAGGTCAACGCCCAGAATTTACCGAATAACACTGTTAGCGTGCGTTAGCCCCATGAGCGTAGCGTGCGCTAACGAGTCACGGATCCAGTCCAGTAGCTCCTGGACAGATCTGCACCTACCAGGTAGCGTGCGCTAGAAAGAAGAAATAGCGTGCGCTAATCAGTCGATAGCGTGCGCTAGCTACTGTAATATCCGCAAATTCGATTTCCGATAATTTTCTTTTTTTTTGGCGAGAGTCCATTTTGACAACTTGCTTGGGACCGTGTTGTCATTCTGAGAATGATTAATTCTACACTTTTTGGCATCCGAGTTCTTTTCGGTGTCGTTTTGTTGAGTTCCGTACTTTTTGGCGAGTTTTCCCAACTTGAGCTCGATTCTTGCGAATCTCGTTCGAAACTACTGTTTCGAGTTTACCACAAGTCCGTTTAACTTTGTTATACGTGTTGAGAACTTCGGTTTGGATATTCGATCACGTATCGTGATTTTCGGGCATTTTGGGCCATTTTGTAATTTCCTAAAAGTTATGGGTATCTGTACCTGTATTTGTTGTCTCGACCCTTTTCTTGGTCGCGTATGATTAATTATTGCATTATGTTTTCATTTCGGGTCGTTGATGTTGTCCGCGAGCTTTTCGTCATGTTCGTTCCGTACGTTTTCGGAAATCGAGTCGTCGGGTCATGACGGCCGAAAGTGGCCGACAAAGCGGCATCGCCGGCTTTGGGCACCGCCGAGCAGCACGGCAGAACCGGCGAGCGCACGCCACGGCCGGAGGGAGGCTGCGCGCTAGCTCGGCAGTGTAGCGACGCTGCCGAGTGGCTCAGCGTGACGCCATCGTGCAGGGCAGATGGGTTACGAGGTTACGGACTCGGGTAGATCGCAGTAGCGCACGCCATCGCTTGGTCGTGGCGCATGCTAACCGGCAGGGTAGCGCACGCCGTCGGCCGACTAGCGACGTTACTGGCGAGCCGCTTAGTCCAGAGGTTCTCGACAGCCGGGCTAGCGCAAGAAGCTTCCGACCGTAGCGCACGCTAGCGGGGGTCGGGTGGACAGGTCACGATCGGCAGGATTGGTCGGTGGTGCCGGGTCGTGCGGGCCCTGGCCGAGGGTGCTGGGCCGATACTGGCCGATAGCGCACGCAAGTCCGGGAAGGCTAGCGCACGCTAGTTCCGGCCCAGTATATATATGGCAGAGCAGCCTCATTTTCACTCGTTTTTCATTTCCTTTCTTTTCCGTCTGCGGCTGGAGGTTTGGAGGAGGCGAAGCCATGTTGTTAGACAACGAATCCACGAAGTTCTAGAGGTTATATCATTGATCAATCATCCTATAACATCCTTCGATCCAGCGAATCAAGGTAAGATCTTTAGAACCCTACTTTTGGGTAGATTTGGGGGTTTTCGCGTTTTTGTCTGATTAGTTCCATTTTGTTGATTAATTCATGATGAATATGATTAATCTTGTTGGTATTCTTAGTTTCCCTACGGATTCATGGTATATTTCGTGGTTTTTACGGAATCGAGAGGGTTTGGTTGTGGTCCGCCCTCGTTGTTGTTTATATACGAATATACATGAATCGTAGGCGGGTTTTCGGGTGTAGTCCAATTCCGTATTCGTTTAGAAATGGTTGTGATTGTATTCTTCGAATCGTTAGGTTCGGTTTCGTTGGTTCCTAGCGTTCGTCGGTGACTTTCCTTTCCGTTCGTTGCGTCATCAATTATTCAAGGGAAGTATTTTTGGAAACCTTTATGCTTAACGTGAAATGGTAATGTATATTGTGTGTGCTTAACTCACCTCGTGAGGGTCCTACGGGGCCTCGAGGGAATCTATGGATTCATCCTGGATTCATGAGTTTGTTTCGCTAGCCAGCTCGGGAGGGTCCTTAGAGGCCTCGAGTGGGATTCGTGGCTTCGTCCCGATCCTAGGTGACGTGTGGTGCTTGATTTGTTTTATGAATGTGGCCAGCTCGGGATGGTCCTTAGAGGCCTCGAGTGGGATTCGTGGCTTCTTCCTGGTTCTAGGTAAATTGATTGTGACTGTTTGTTTCCGGAAAAGACATGTCTGGTTTTGGTTTTTAAAATGATATTGGTGCATGTACTATGAAATGTGTAAGCGATTGGTTTGCCTTGAATACTTGTACTAGTGTAATTGCTAACCCCTTTGGGGACCCGTTTTGGGGAAATTCTTGTTATGGATTTCAGGTTATGTTCAGCCAGACGAGCGGGCGCTGGAATGGTACGAGGATATCAGCCATGGTTGTTGACATGTGCAATTGAGTCTTGTTATTTCCTACTGTCTCTTTTGATGTGGATGTTTTCCAAATTGTAAACTTATAGATTGTACTCGCGAGTACTTAGGCTTTTCCTTTCGGATTATGATTGGTCTTCGTTGAAGTTATTATATTTGTTGGTTGAGATTTACTATGCCGGCTGTACCGGACGTGTTGTTTTGTGTTCTTGTTGTTAACAATTGTTTCCTTGATAACCGAGACGGTTAGTCGAGTAGTGTTTTCTTGTTTTAGCCTGTGGGTCCCATGTAGGGATCCACGGCGCTGTAATACACCTCGAATATCTTGGGAGTGTTACAGAAAATGGTATCAGAGATCGAGGTTTATGGATACCTAGGCTTGTCGGTTATATGGGTCTAGTTGTGTTTTGTTTTGCACATTGTCACACCGCTGCCGGCATCTCAGTACATCCAGTGCTCATAAGTTTTCCTTACTCGATTCTCTTGTTTTCTCGTATTATAGTTCCACTTCTTGAACTGTGATTGTCTCTCTCGTCCTTATCGTCGAGTTGTTTTTTTTGATCCATCCGGTTCGTGTACTTTTGATTCTAGTATTGCGCAGTCCTTTATCTCTCTGGAGTATGTGCGCCGTTCTGGGATTGACCGTTTGTCGTCTTACGAGCCTTCCATCACTAAACTTCCTAGCGTTGGTGGGATCGTTGGTGATCGAAAGATCTGAGATTTGCTCCGTGGTATATTGTGAGAGGGCTTGACTCTCTAGTCTTTTGTTGTATGATGGAATATGTGTTTGGTAATTGCGATATACTAAATGTATGTTGAGTCGAATGTACTGATGGTTTGGACACCGAAGGGTGTAGAATGATGTAGAAGTTTTGAACATTGATATGTTTTGGGAAAGGTATTGATGGCAGAGTTTGTTGAGAAACTCACATAGATGGTTTCGACATATGTCCAAATCGGTGTTCTTTGGTTATGCTGTTAAACTTGAAGAGATAGTTTGACATATGCTTGGAATTAGTGTTTCCGAGTTGCGCTTGTTGAACTGGTGATTTTTGAATGTCGTATATGCGTGTGTTCGGGAATTGATGGTACTTGGCTAATTACTGTTATTTACAACCAATGTGTTTCTATTAATAATAATACATGCGGCGTGCATGCTTGAAAATTTCTTAGACTTGATCGTATTGTGGGTTTTTGAAAAGTGACATGAATTTGGGCGAGCCAGTCTTGTATTTTCAAATAAAACCTTGTGTCGGTATTTAAAAGTCGTGTTTAAAAGTGTTTTAGGACATTTTATAAAATGCTACCACTGTTAAACCCTGGTCGTGTTTGAAAGGGTTCTTGAAAATGATTTTTTAACTTATCGGTTTTATTTTCGAATAACTAGAGTATACGATTCTAAAAATCAGATTAGCTTGGGGAAACCTAGGCTGTCGAGTCAACTTGTGTTTGTTGAGTTTTGTCTCGTCGGATTTTGTCTGACTTAGTCGCGCCGCGATGTGTCATTTTAGATCATTGATCGTGATTAGTATTGAGGGGCGATCATCATTTACGTACGACCTATGAATGTAAAACTCCCTTCCTTGTGTCGTGCCTCATGTGACACGAGTTATTTGTATGATTAGTTGTTAAATGATGGAATCCCCCTGTGGATTTTGATTTCACGATATGTGTTTATTCGACTCTCGTATTTGGTTTATACGAGGAGTGTCGTCGTTGCTGATGTATTTTCAAACCACATTTTATCCACTGCGTGAGTTCTTTCAAAACGGCTTTCGGTATTTTGCAAACTGAGTTTTATTTCGTAAAACCGATTCCCTAAATCAAGTTTTGGCATTTTGGCCTTGAACATTTTATGACGGTTTGACAAATGATTTTGTGAGTTTTGGAAAATATTACCATCATTGGTCTTTTTAGCATTTTCGAAATGACGTGGGAAATTGAGCTTAGCCTGGTAAATCCTTGTGAGAAGGGTTTACGACATGTAATTTTTCTGATATGTTCTGTTGCTGTCTCTGTGGGTCGTTAGCGCACGCTACGCTTTGCGGCTAGCGCGCGCGAGAGTGCGTTGGTAGCACGCTAAGGGGAGGATAGTGCATGCTACCTGGTAGTTCAGAGCAGTCCAGGAGCTACCGGGTGAGTGCAAGTTCTCGTTAGCGCACGCTAACGCTTGGGGTTAGTGCACGATAACAGTGTATTGTTGGTCATGAGTTTTGTTTGGTGCCGTGATAGCGCATGCTAACCTTAATGGTTAGCGCACGCTAATTGTGTCCAGTATAAATACTGGACACCAGTCTAGAAGCTGCATTTTTCTTCATTTCTTCTTCTTCCTCCATGAGTTTGAGACGTAGCGACTAGGATTCGCATCTGGGCTGACTTTTCTTCTATCCAAAGGTGTTTTGGAGTATCTTAGATGATTTTAACATCATCTAATCTATTGTTGTTTGCCGAATCTAGGTATTTTTCTTGAATCCCTAGAGTTGACTTTTTGGAGTTTTGTTCTTGATGTCATTTTCCATCCGGTTTTGAGAAACCGATTGTCGTTTAATGATGTTGTCAAACATATCCTAGGGATTGTATATCACTGTATTGATTGTGAACGAGTTGATGAGTGTGCTATGATGTGTTTAAGTGAATGTTGACACGTGTGAATTTTGGGCATTTTGGCCTATTGTACTTCTGAAAACATTGAGTATCTTAGAAAATAAACCTCGAGACATACTTTTAAAATGAATTATTTTCTCGTAGTGTTCTCAAGATGCCTACTAGCGCCACGCTATGTTTCAAAATTATTCTACTTTGAGGATCAAAATATTTTGAGATATTTCTAATGATTTAGAAACGCATTTGCTTAGACCCGAAGGTCGACTATTGCTGAAAAGTTTTAATTTAAAGAAAGGTGTCCTCATTTTTTTTATCAAACGCAAGATGATTTTTTTTCAAAGTCTCGATGACGATGTTTGTACTATTTTTGATATATGATACTCGAGATCAACTGGTGCTTGCAAATTATTTTCAAAAGGTGGTTTTCGTTTTCAAAACCTATCGCCCCTGTTGGTGGTCCGGGAATATATGTGTGATGTTCGTACTCTCGTTAGGGTGTTGACCCCCGAGTTGTGATTGAATTGGTGGTGCGAGCGTTGAATCGTTCGCCACGCAGTTGTTGTGGTAGCCCTCTGTGAGAGGTGTGATGTTGGTATTGGATGTTGTCGCCTCGTAGCGATTTGTGCGTTATCGCATATATGCGAGCTGTTAGATCTTGGGTTGGTATGATTGTGTACATCGGTAATTGTTCCGCATTGTGTCGGTTGCTTGTTGTGTTGTTACCTTGGTTCCATTGTTGTGAGTTTCGGGGGCGATGTCGAAGGTAATACCCGTATTATTTTTGACTTCTACATTTTCTCTTTCCCAATTCTATCGACTCGCTCGTGTTTGTTGATACCCTCTGAACTTGTTCCGTATTTCGGTTTTTTATCATTCGAACAAGCCATGATCTTATTTTGGTTCGATCCGGTTATTGCTGTGACTTTCCGAGTTGGTTCGATTATTGTGAACCTTGTTCGAAAGTAACATCTTTTAGTTTCTACCAGCTCTTTCAACGTCTTGAATTGAAGTGTGAACTTCGGAGTTGTTGTTCGATCATTGTTTTTCGACCGTTGTTGTTCGATCGTTATTTTTTCGATCGTTGTGGTTCGATCGTTATTTTTTCGATCGTTGTTGTTCGATCATTGTTTTTCGATCGTTGTTGTTCAATCATTATTGTTGGATCATTGTCGTTCAATCATTGTTGATTCGATCGTAGTCACCCTTGCAGATTGCTATACGCATCACTTCAGTTTTTCGACTGTTTGTGTTTCCTTGTAATAGGTGCTTGGTGTTTTGCGACTGTTCAGATAATTGACTTGATGATATTACCTATTTGATGACGCTTGTCACTTGTTGATTTTATTATGTCTCTCCCTGTAACGTTGTGTTGGTCGTCGTGGAGCGCATTTTCACGCCGTATGTTTCCTTGCACTGTTCGTCACGTTTCGCCATTTGGGCATGAGTTTTCGGTTCTTGTGTACCTCGTCGAGTTTTTCCTTGCGGGATATTGCTTCTCCCTACTTGTTTTAAGTTTCGGGACGAAACTTCTTTTAAGGAGGGTAGTATATAATATCCGCAAATTCGATTTCCGGTAATTTTCTTTTTTTTTTGGCGAGAGTCCGTTTTGACGACCCGCTTGGGACCGTGTTGTCATTCTGAGAATTATTAATTCTACACTTTTTGGCATCCGAGTTCTTTTCGGTGTCGTTTGGTTGAGTTCCGTACTTTTTGGCGACTTTCCGCACTTGAGCTCGATTCTTGCGAATCTCATTCGAAACTACTGTTTTGAGTTTCTCGTAAGTCCGTTTAACTTTGTTATACGTGTTGAGAGCTTCGGTTTGGTTATTCGATTACGTATCGTGATTTTCGGGCATTTTGGGCCAATTTGTAATTTCCTAAAAGTTATGGGTATCCGTACCTGTATTTGTTGTCTCGACCCTTTTCTTGGTCGCGTATGATTAATTATTGCATTATGTTTTCATTTCGGGTCGTTGATGTTGTCCGCGAGCTTTTCGTCGTGTTCGTTCCGTACGTTTTCGGAAATCGAGTCGTCGGGTCATGACGGCTGAGCAGCTGGCCGGACAGGTGCGGCACTGTCGGAAGTGCTGGGCACTGGACGAGCAGGCACGGCAGGAACCGGCGTAGCGCACGCTATGGCCGGGAGGCTGCGCGCGCTATCTCGGCAGGTGTCGCGCACGCTGTCGAGCGGCCCAGCGTACGCTATCGGCTCTGGGCAGAGGGGTTCTGGGGTTCTGGACTCGGGTAGGATCGGCAGGTAGCGCACGCTACTGTCGGTCGTGGCGCACGCTAATCGGCAGGGGTAGCGCACGCTGTCGGCCGACTAGCGTACGTTACCTGGGCGAGCTGTTTAGTCCAGAGGTTACTGGACAGGTCGGCTAGCGCGCGCAGGCTTCCGGCCGTAGCGCACGCTAGCGGGGGTCGGGTGGACAGGTCACGGTCGGCAGGATTGGTCGGTGGTGCCGGGTCGTGCGGGCCCTGGCCGAGGGTGCTGGGCCGATACTGGCCGATAGCGCACGCAAGTCCGGGAAGGCTAGCGCACGCTAGTTCCGGCCCAGTATATATATGGCAGAGCAGCCTCATTTTCACTCGTTTTTCATTTCCTTTCTTTTCCGTCCGCGGCTGGAGGTTCGGAGGAGGCGAAGCCATGTTGTTAGACAACGAATCCACGAAGTTCTAGAGGTTATATCATTGATCAATCATCCTATAACATCCTTCGATCCAGCGAATCAAAGTTAGATCTTTAGAACCCTACTTTTGGGTAGATTTGGGGGTTTTCGCGTTTTTGTCCAATTTGTTCCGTTTTGTTGATTAATTCATGATGAATATGATTAATCTTGTTGGTATTATTAGTTTACCTATGGATTCATGGTATATTTCGTGGTTTTTATGGAATCGAGAGGGTTTGGTTGTGGTCCGCCCTCGTTGTTGTTTATATACGAATATACATGAATCGTAGGTGGGTTTTCGGGTGTATTCCAATTCCGTATTCGTTTAGAAATGGTTGTGATTGTATTCTTCGAATCGTTAGGTTCGGTTTCGTTGGTTCCTAGCGTTCGTCGGCGACTTTCCTTTCCGTTCGTTGCGTCGTCAATTATTCAAGGCAAGTATTTTTGGAAACCTTTATGCTTAACGTGAAATGGTAATGTATATTGTGTGTGCTTTACTCACCTCGGGAGGGTCCGACGGGGCCTCGAGGGAATCTATGGCTTCGTCCTGGATTCATTAGTTTGTTTCGCCAGCCAGCTCGGGAGGGTCCTTAGAGGCCTCGAGTGGGATTCGTGGCTTCATCCCGGTCCTAGGTGACGTGTGGTGCTTGATTTGTTTTATGAATGTGGCCAGCTCGGGAGGGTCCTTATAGGCCTCGAGTGGGATTCGTGGCTTCGTCCCGGTCCTATGCAAATTGATTGTGACTGTTTATTTCCGGAAAAGACATGTCTGGTTTTGGTTTTTGAAATGATATCGGTGCATGTACTATGAAATGTGTAAGCGATAGGTTTGCCTTGAATACTTGTACTAGCGTAATTGCTAACCCCTTTGGGGACCCGTTTTGGGGAAATTCTTGTTATGGATTTCAGGTTATGTTCAGCCAGACGAGCGGACGCTGGGATGGTACGAGAATGTCGGCCAAGGTTGTTGACATGTGCAATTGAGTCTTGTTATTTCCTACTGTCTCTTTTCATGTGGATGTTTTACAAATTGTAAACTTATAGATTGTACTCGCGAGTACTTAGGCTTTTCCTTTCGGATTGTTATTGGTCTTCATTGAAGTTATTATATTTGTCGGTTGAGATTTACTATGCCGGCTGTACCGGACGTGTTGTTTTGTGTTCTTGTTATTAACAATTGTTTCCTTGCTAACCGAGACAGTTAGTCGAGTAGTGTTTTCTTGTTTTAGCCTGGTGGGTCCCATGTAGGGATCCACGGCGCTGTAATACACCTCGAATATCTTGGGGGTGTTACAGCTAACAACCTTAGCGTGCGCTAACGAGACTCCAGTCCCAGTCCAGTGGCTCCTGGACTGTCTCTGGACTTCCAGTTAGCGTGCGCTACACATCCGGTAGCGTGCGCTAACCACAACATAGTAGCGCGCGCTACGCCACAAGCGTTAGCGTGCGCTACACCACAAAAACACAAAAACTCGCATAGTAATCCAAAACGCTTCCAAATACATGTCCCAACAAGGCACACATAAACATGGCACCAAATTCCAACGATGAGGATAATAACAATCCGATAAAACCCCAAAAACTCAACAAATCTGGAACAAGGATCTCGGGTATTACATTCTACCCCCCTTAAAAGAAGTTTCGTCCCCGAAACTTAAAACACAAAATGATCGGCGCAAAACAATCTCCGACAATAAAAATCAGAACGATAACAAAACGCAAAACACATGCTAACTGTTGTTGATGACCTGCAACGAATCACATGCAGCACGTGGCTGATAACATCCATATCATTATGCCAGAATGATAATGAAACGTAACGAACAAGATCAATATGGTTGGCCAACCCGAACAGTATAACAATCAAGAAGCGAGCTAAACGCTGCACAGATACAAAATTCCACGATTCGAGGGTCGGAAGACCAACAATGAAGCTAATTTCCCGAAGTGAAGGAAATTACGACGTGGTTTGAATGTTCAAAAATCACGATACGGAAGTAACAAAATCAGACAACAAATGATCGAACCACAACGATCGAGATAATAACAGTCGAACAGTCAAGTTCGGATCACGATGAGCAACAAGAATCAAATAACAACTCCGAAGTTCACACCTCGGCTCGAGACAATAGGTGATGTGGTAAAGCGACAAGATATGCATCCACAAAAATCCACAAGGATGGAATCGAAATCGAACAAAAAGTCACAACGACAAGCGGATTATTTCGAAAAATTACCACAACTCGTTTGATCAACAAAACAAAGTATAGGGCAAGTTCAGAAAATATCAACGAACACAAATGAGTCGATAGAGTTGAAAACACAAAAGTTCGAAAATCCGATCCACTTCTAATAAAAGAAGTCTATCCCCGAAATTCAAAACAACGAGGCAAGGAGATAACACAACATACAACTGGTAGACTACGCTCTCAGGGACTCCTCAGAGTCAGCCCTGATATCAGTGCTCAAGTTCGGGCCTCGAAAGGCTTGGTGCCCAACTCGCAAAACTGAACTTGGTGTCCCTTGAGTCCGTACTTGTAACACGTCACTGGAGGAGAAGGACAATGCGCACGAACATGCCCTGACACATTGCAGTTGAAACACCTCCGGCCTTACCAGGAGGCAATACCGAAGATTTGGAACTCTGAGTCCCAAGCATCGAGCGATGGAGTTTCACAGCGGAAAGACTACTACGTTGCAATCCAGAAACACCAACTCTAGTACTAACCACAATATCATCCAGCTTCCTCTGCTTCCCACTCGGATCCAGATGAAATCCAGCTTCCAGAAGTTCTCGAAACTCCGCCCACATGACGACATGATCCCGAGGTTTAACGGCTTCCCACCAATGAACATCATTATCGCTAAGAAGGTACTGAGCAATAGGGACCTTCCGATCTTCAGGGCAATCAATGGCCTCGGATATCTTTTGCAACTGAAGAAGCCAACCATCCCAGCCCAGTGCATCTGTCGCACCAACGAATTGAGGGGGATTCATACGAATTTCCTCTCGGAACCATAGATTTGTCCCGACCTTCTGAATCACATCAGCGTTGCGTTGAATCGCCTTGGTCAACTGAGTCATTTGTGCTGCTACTTGTTGCAATACAGTAGCAACATCCATACCAATATCGTTCCCAATAATATTCTCTCGATCCCGCGCCTGATCCCAGTGGTCATCCGTACCATGGTTGCGACCAAGATCTTTGCCCATCGGCATAGTAACGCAACGAAAGTCGCATAATCACACAACAATATTAATGCACACACGGAAAACACTCACAGGTGATCGACTGCAAGGGTTAGACGTAACGGCAAAAATACAGTCTAAAACTTTTGCCCAGCCAGAAAGCACGTTCCACAACAAAATATGGTGTGTGCCGACTGTGCAAGTTTGGCAACACAACCATACTCACCTACCAACGGTGCTAGATCGGAGGTTACAAACAAAAAACAGCGTACAAATCCAAATGCCAACGGTTCACATAATTATAACATCACACAATTAACCGTCAGAAGTTAAACAACGTGCCAAACCGAGTCTTCACCTCTCGGTCAAGAGAACTATCTCGATGAGTGCATACCGAACGACTCAGCATTCACACCACCAATCTAATCACAACTCGGAGCATTACAGCTGAATAACAACAACATCTTTATCACGTACCTTTTTAACGAAATACATGGAACCAAAAAGTTTAAAAGCGAGAGTCACGTTTCAAGTAAGTTTTTGGTAGACCTCAAATGAGTTTAAAATTAAATTTTTGAAAACTTGCAATATAATAATGGGAATAAAATGTAAGTAGTTTGAATTCTCAAAATGTTTGGCCTCGAGGTCATAACACGAAAATCAATCTTTTCCTTTCTTGAAGGATGTTTTAAAATAAATTTTACGTGACTCCCCAAGAACACTTAAAATATCACATTGATGAACTTAGCTAGTGTAACCATACCAAAACATTACTTCTTGTAAAACAATTTATACAAGGATATATATACACATACACCGGCACATTACAAAAATCAAACAAACATGGAGGACATATTCATGATTCACATTTAACTCCTCAACATAACACAAATATCACACAAGCCCGTGTAATACGAGACACAACATTATAGTAGGGAGATTTACATCCATAGATCGCACGAAGATGATGGTTGCACCTTTATACCAATCACGACAAACCAACTCAGACGACGTGTCGCGACACGACTTAGTCAGACAAAATCTGACAAGACAAGACAAGACAGGACCCGACAACACACAAGTCGACCCGACAGCCTAGGTTTCTGCAAACCTAAGCTCTAATACCATATTCTGTAACACCCCCAAACCACTTGGGAATATTACAGCGCCGCAGACCCTCTCCATGAGGATCTACTAGGCTAAATACGAAAACAATACATCACATTTAATGCCGATATGGCTAAATAATGAACCATTAGACCGATTTGGTCTTTTACCACTAACAACACAATAAACGTACAAAACTCATACCCATACAGGGGTTTAATTACATCAACGTTCCCATAAAACGGAAAAATTATACAATGGAGAGCCAAACACTGAGACTCTAACAAAATACTCAACAATTGGTCTTCATGTGATTAGTATCATCGTCTTCCATCATCCTTCGTATCGATCCTATGATTTGCTCCCGACAACTTTGCAAGTACACAGGCCTTGTCTGAGACATCCACCCCCTAATAATCGGGGGTTAGCAAAACTCCACTGTTTTGCTAGTGCAAGTATAAAAATTATGAATACAAGCCATACGTATCATACTCCAATATCCGATAATTGAAAACATACTCCCCGAGATAAATCATTTAATCAAAACTGCTCGAATCATGACAGGTGGGAATAAACCCAATATGCATTTTACAAGATATCAAAGATCTCGGGAGTTTTGAAAACATTTGGAATATACGAATCCTCAACTTAACAGAACCACATAGGGATACGGGCCAAGGACTTGTTTAAGTTCAAAATACCAACCCGATCACAAAATACGGGGTCCACGACCCGATCATCCTCATCACATACTCGAGTGAAAGTCCAAAAGGTCACACCCGATAAACAACCAAATCACAATATACGGAGACCATCACCAGGTCCCGCATCCTTATGCCAAAAACCTCACCATCAAGAAACAAATCATATACGACACTTATAATGATGTCATTCTAGCCAAGTACCAAGACCTTACAAAAGACATAACTCACACTGAGAATGGAAGCGTTATGATATTACGGACATATCATAATTATCGAAACAACAACGTGCCATAATCATCACAAAACAACCTCCCGAGCTATACTGGCCTTGTACCTCTCAAGCAAGATACACACCCAGAGACACCTCGTCAGGCCCTCCCTGGTGTATAGCCCAACCGAGTGATCTGTAGGGATACGCAGCCTACCGGACCCCAGGGGACCCTCACTGGTTTTACTCGGCTCACACAATCTCAAAAACCGCATGGCACAAATCACAATCATCAAAACCGCATTCTCCCGAAGTACATCAAACGTAATTCAAGGTACTTGTTAGAAATGGCCGATATATCCGACACATACTCACAACCAAAACTACACAACAACATATGTTCATCAATAGACCCGCACATCCACACACATATATTCTTCTTTTAAGAAGACATAACCTTAAGTCCACTTTTGACACAATCACGCACATTACATTCACGAGCAAGGAAGATATTTCCATGAACAAGACTAACACACATTTTCAAAACAACACATTCGTTCACAAATACACAAGTAGATTTAGAAGGAAACCTTTATCGAGAACATACCGATCCTTTTTAACATTCATTAAACATTCGTATTTCACATAAAATCATTTATCCACAATTGTGCTTATGAAGTACGAAATGTATGGGAAAGATACTTGCCTCAAATCCGCGAGCGAACAAATACGATGAATCACAAGGCCTCGATACCACGAACCACCGGACAACAAACGAATGAGGTTGGGCAGCCCTCGAACTTCCAAAACCGACCAAGAACTCGACAACTCCACGAGAACTACGAAAATAACACTAACATGAATCAATAACACTAAACGGAATCCGAATCGATCCTAAAAATAACAAGGATCTAAGTGTGTCTCCAAGAAATCAAGAACTATGTTCCGAGTGATATAAAATCATGAATGAGTTCAAAAATCCGAAGATCATGGCCAAGACAACAAGAATTTTACCATTGATTCATCATCTTCAGATTAAATCGAAGAACTAAGGAGAAACCCCCAAAATTCAAGAACTAGGGTTCTAAGAAGAGATTACCTTGATTTGGATCAATAAGATGATTAGATGTTGTTAAACACCTACAAATCCGCTCGAAAATGAAGCTTGATGAAGAAGATCGCTCAAAATCGCCTCATGAGCTCACTCCCAATAGCTGGGAACAAAAAGGAGAGAAAAAGGTAGGAAATGGGGAAAGAAAGCAGGTTGTCCAGTATTTATACTGGACAGTTATTAGCGTGCGCTAACTAGACAGCATTAGCGCGTGCTAACGAGGTCAACGCCCAGAATTTACCGAATAACACTGTTAGCGTGCGCTAGCCCCATGAGCGTAGCGTGCACTAACGAGTCACGGATCCAGTCCAGTAGCTCCTGGACATATCTGCACCTACCAGGTAGCGTGCGCTAGAAAGAAGAAATAACGTGCGCTAATCAGTCGATAGCGTGCGCTAGCCACCAACCTTAGCGTGCGCTAACGAGACTCCAGTCCCAGTCCAGTGGCTCCTGGATTGTCTCTGGACTTCCAGTTAGCGTGCGCTACACATCCGGTAGCGTGCGCTAACCAAAACACAGTAGCGCGCGCTACGCCACAAACGTTAGTGTGCGCTACACCACAAAAACACAAAAACTCGCATAGTAATCCAAAACGCTTCCAAATACATGTCCCAACAAGGCACACATAAACATGGCACCAAATTCCAACGATGAGGACAAAACAATCCGATAAAACCCCAAAAACTCAACGAATCTGGAACAAGGATCTCGGGTATTACAGTTGTTGCTTTACAAGCACACTTCCTTGAAGATGAGTTCATTCAGGAAGGCGGAACAGGTAGAAGTATTTCTTTAGAAGAATATAATGAAACTCCTCGGGAGAGACCTGTGCAAGAAACTAGAACCGAACCTTCTGAAACACAAGTACAACCACCTCGTAGGTCTAGTAGGGTGTATTATTTACCTGAGAGGTATGGGCTTGTGCACTTGGAGGAGCTGGGTTTCCATGAGGTTCCAAGTGATAGCCAAGAGACCGACCCAACGACCTATGACCAAGCGATGGTGGATTTAGACTCTGCGAAATGGCGTGAAGCTATGGAAGCTGAGATAGACTCGATGCATGTCAATCAGGTCTGGACTCTGGTAGACCGCCCTAAGGGCATAGTGCCTATTGGAAACAAGTGGATCTACAAGAGAAATACTGATGGAGATGGCAAGGTTGATGCCTATAAGGCCAGGCTTGTGGCAAAGGGTTATACCCAGAAAGAATGGATCGACTTCCACGATACCTTCTCGCCCGTAGCTATGATCAAGTCTATTCGCATGATGATTGCTATAGTTACCTACCACGATTATGAGATATGGCAAATGGACGTAAAGACGGCTTTCCTTAATGGATTCCTCAAAGAGGAAATCTATATGGAGAAGCCTAAAGGCTTTGTGTCTGAAGTCGATATTCAAAAAGTATGCAAGCTTCAGAATTCCATTTATGGACTGAAGTAAGCGTCGCGTAGTTGGAACCTTCGTTTTGATGAGGCGGTCAAAGAGTTTGATTTTGTGCAAAATAAAGAAGAACCTTGTGTATACAAGAGGGTTAGTGGGAGAAAGATCGCATTCTTAGTACTATATGTGGATGACATTCTACTAATAAGAAATGATATGGGAATGCTCAGTTCTATGAAAGCTTGGATTTCGAGTAATTTCTCGATGAAAGACTTGGGAGAAGCAACCTATATTCTTGGAATTCAGCTCTATCGGGATAGAGCGAAGAGAACAAGAAGTCTTTCCCAAGCCCTCTATATAGATAAAATCTTAAAGCGATTTAAGATGGATGATTCTAAAAGAGGGTTCCTACAGATGCGACATGGAATAAAGCTCTCCTTGAAGATGTGTCCTCAAAGTGAGGAACAACGAAAGGAAATGATTAATATACCATATGCTTCCGCAGTGGGTAGCCTTATGTATGCTATGTTGTGTAGAAGACCTGACATTGCGCATACTGTAAGCGTGGTGAGTAGGTTTCAGGCAAATCCAGGTAGGGAACATTGGACTGCCGTAAAGAACGTTCTCAAGTACTTAAGAAGGACTAGAGATATGGTTCTGATGTATGGCGGTGGAGAATTGGTTGTGGTGGGATTCACTGATTCAGACTTCCAAGGACTGAAGGACGATTCAATGTCTATTTATGGCTACATATTTACTCTTAATGGAGGAGCAGTATCTTGGCGTAGCGCCAAGCAAAATGCAACTGCTGATTCCACCTGTCAGGCTGAGTATCAAGCAGCCTCGGAGGCTTCCAAGGAAGGGTTCTGTATTAAGAAGTTACTGGGAGAACGTCAAGTGATACCATGTGCTGATCTGCCTGTTCCGCTTTACTGCGACAACGACGGAGCTGTAGCACAGGCCAAGAAGCCGAGATTTCATAACAGTACCAAGCACATTGAGAGGAAGTATCATCTCGTAAGAGAATTTGTTCGCAAGGGATACATTGTGCTGCATAGAGTAGACTCAGCCGACAACGTCGCTGATCCACTAACCAAGCCACTTTCTCAGACTAGCTTGGAGCGTCATCTAGATAACATGGCTATTAGATACCATAGTGTGTGGCATTGAGTGCAAGTGGGAGATTGTTAGGAGTATGCCCTCGAATGCCACTCAGAGGATGTTGAGTTAGGGCATTGTACTTGTAATTATGTAAATCATTAATATAAAGCAATGGATGTTTCTTTATTTACTGGTAGTTACTGGCATTCCTAACTCATAAATATACATATAGAAACTAGTCCGTGTATTTGAGAGAAAAATGTTCCACTCCTTATTGGATAAGGGGGTCAACACTGGAAAGGTTTATAGCTTAAATATTTAATTGTTCGCAAGTCGATGAAACTTGACTGGGCGTTAAGTTTATGTGAAGACTTGTATGACATGTTCTTTGACGTCGAGAGTGCCTAGCAAACACTAATGGCTAGTGGGAACACACGTCATAGGTATGATAATTGGATTAGTATACTCGAACCGACTCACTCTCGATTCATCACATGGATCTCACTCCGGGACAGTCAATGACGGAATCGAAAGGTTGTGATAGGTATCCGTGAACCATCGACTTGAGGATTTAGTAGGGATGTGCTTGTGATGTCAAGATTTTCATTGGAGTATCTCGACCCTATAAACCGGGAGGCGAGGGTCAAACTAGACGTGCATCTTGACGGGCAAGTAGCAGGTCCTATTGAATACCAAGATAGAATTCTTTCTCCCATTAGTGAGCGGGTTATATGTCCTATGCGGTTATTGGCAGATGAGATCATAAGTCTTTGGCCAAAGCATTGGAATTTGTTGTATTGGATACACGAGAGCTCAATGATCTCGATTTGCATTAACGTATGCATAGCGTCAAGTACAGATAGGGTTTGATTGACCGTGACCCTATAACTTGATTGGGACATTTGAAAGAAGGGTTTATACGTATACTGGTATTCACGACAGAATGGTTCTTGAATGATCCCAATCATTCGTTCTCAGTTGGGGTACGGTGTAGGCCGCCAGGCTGGCTAGGTGGTGCTACTACTCTTTGGTTCCTCCCATTGCTGACTGAGACGGACCTACCGAGTGGCGCAATAGGATTGACGACGGAATAATCAAGCTAATTCTCTCATTATGAATATTAGATATTGTATATCTAAATTTGGGACATTAGATGACTAAATCGATTTATTGGATAAATTGATTTACGGCCTAATGAATTAAATAAATTACTAGGTGATTAATTTAACTCATAAATATAATTACTTCTTGGATAAATTAATTATGTTATTATGTATTTAATGTGATTAATTTATTAGATTAATTAATCGACACAAATACATCGGAACGGAATCGGAGTTTATCTGTTTGGACTCTTGAGAGTACGAAACGAATCGAACTCGTCCAATTTTCATCTTGCCCCCCCTCTTTCCACGTACCTTCACCTCTTGTTCTTTTGTATCCATTTTATAACGGATGAAAAGATTTGTGGGGATCACTCATGTGGCATGAGTTGTCCATCATGTAGGTGAGCTTAGAATAAGTAGGGAAGACTTGTATCTCTTATCACCCCATTCATTTCAATGTGAGGAAGACAAATAAAGAGAGAGAGAGAAAAAGGTTTTTCTCAAAGTCGTCTTCTTCTTCATGTGTTCTTGATAATTCTTGGAGAAAAATCAAGAAATCAAAGAGAGAAAATTTGATAAACATACTTAGAGTATATTAATCAATTCAATAGCTTCATTACTTAGCTATAGCCGTATCCTTGGAGGATAGCAAGGTGATTGTCATCCCGTTCATTTCTCCGGCGCGTGGCAAGTAGAGGTATTGTATTTCGACGT
Organism: Orobanche coerulescens; assembly: GCA_033398695.1. NCBI lineage: Eukaryota > Viridiplantae > Streptophyta > Magnoliopsida > Lamiales > Orobanchaceae > Orobanche > Orobanche coerulescens. The sequence goes on along the minus strand of CM065816.1, from coordinate 108,805,306 downwards.
TGGATCTTTCAAGTGCTTGGAGTGCTTTGTTCGTAGGGATATACATCTAAAGCTTGTAGAATAGCTCAAGAAAAGGAATCCATTTAATCAACGGACTACAAGGGTGAGTTTCTATATCTCTTATGTTTTCGTTTATATATTCGTATATACGTAGCTAGATCGATCCTCGTAGGGATTCAGATCGAATTAATTTTTATTTTACCGCTTCCGCTGGGCCTTTATTTTAGGCAACGAATCCCAACAAAAGATAGGGAGAAGATAAAATTCGGATGGTGTCTTGAGTGAACTCGAATCAAGCTTCAAGTATTTTTGCTTTGTTCTTCCTTGGTTTCTTCCAATCTCCTTCTTTTGGGGTGAAAAGCTCTCAAATCTTGTGTTTATTCTCTCTCCAATATCCCCAATCTCAAAGTGTCTCTTAAAATCTGATCCAAGGCCCCTTTTATCAACCCAAAAGTGCCAACTTTTCTTGTCCAAATCTTGCAAAAATGTCAAAAAAGTGATTTTCCACCGAAAAGTGCCACGGCCTGTGTCAAATGACACGGCCCGTGTCATACTGCTCTATAAAGGTCAAATGGCTCTGGACAATGAACCCGACCGTGTCAGTTGACACGACCGATCCAGTGACATGTCCGAGTCTATGTTGGTCCGTTTTGACTCCGTTTTTCCTTTTTTTCAGCTCGATCTTTCGTTTCCGTATTGCTTGATATGTATTGTGGGTTGAGACTTTGTTCTTGCTTGATTAATGTCTTTAAAATACCTATAAAATCAATAAAATATACCCAAGCGTGATCGAGTCCAATAAACACAATATGAGCACAAACGACACAATTCTACACATTTTAGGATCTTAAAATCCGGAAAAGCTTTGCAAAAATATGTGTAAAAATGAGTGTTATCAAAATCCCCCAAACTTGAACGTTGATTGTCCCGAGAAATGCACTTCAAAATAACCACTCTTAAGGGAACTCATCCCTCAACACACCTCAAAGGATCATTTTGAAAATTCATCAATGCGTCTCAAGAAATAAATAAGTCGAGTTTTATAAAGTATTCAAATCTCTGGGGTGCTTCCTTAACATCATAGCCAATACTTGAAGAATTCGAACCTCACCGGTCAAGTGTATACCCTCACTCTCAAAGTGTATAATGGGATAAGTGACGCTCAAAACTCATTCAATGAAATAAGAATCCCATAGGCTTGCCAAGCGTCTACATCTCTACCACTATTTATGCATGCAAATTTGGTGAATAAAAAAGGACTTTATTAGTTGTAACGTAGGCTTTTGGTTGGGGTAGGATAAGTATGGCTAAAGTGACTTGACTTGAGCAAATTAGAACATCATCTCAATAATCACTTAGCTCAGTTAGAAGCTCAAAATTTTGTTTTCCCTGGACTTTACTTCTTTCAACGCCTTGATTTTAATATATCGCAATAAGCGCTTTTTGAAAGTGAAAATCACAACCTTATTCCTCGTTATCGCTCCATTTAACCATTTTTTGTGGTGGATAACATCGTAATTATAATCACACCATTCTTCCTTTAAATTTATTTTGATAAATCATCGCCATTGGATCAACAACCTTTCCAATCGCCCACACACACCTTTTCATTCTTTTGCCAATTTGTTCTAATACGCTCAAGTATAGGGACAAAAGTTTATAATGGAACGGAAAGCTCATAATGTGGCTAACAATAAATAGGCTTTAAGCTCAATTGGTCTAACTAGCGAATTAATAAAGGTCGGGTTGACAAAAAGGTTTGAAGGGCTAACGAAAAAAATTACCTAAAATCACTTTCACTAATTTTCATGAACGCTTGTAGTTTCGAATAAGATACCAAGGCAAGTTATAGAGTCTTAAAACATGAATGGTACACTCGATAATGAAACTTGCATATTTAATGATGCACGAGGCTCAAAAGCTAACAAGTTAGAATTGTTCATATTTCCAAGGTATTAAACTATTTATTCAATTTCACACCCTTTTGATTATTATACAATTTTTCCTCTTCAAATTATCCTCGATTTGCATATCAAAATAGCAAAGTAAATCCTGAGGCATCCAAGACAAGAGTTCATTCTTTCAAATTCAAATTCATGATACTCAAAACACACCGTGTTCAAAACAAAAACAAAACACACAAAAAATCACATCAAAAACGCAAATAAAGTTTACACCAAAATCCAAACCAAAATCCAAAAGTCAAAATAAAAACAAACAAACAATATAAATATTTCTTGACCCAATATCTCCCCCCAAACTTGAATTAAAGATTATACACATGAAGGGGGTATAATATTTAAACAATAAAAAACTTTGGGTCAAGAAATACTTACAATCGGTCCTACTGATTTGACGGAGGGAAGTGGCCTTGTTGGACATTCCATTCGTGCATTTGTCGTAATAAGGTCAGCATCTCGTCTTGTTTTTATCCAATCTCATCTTGTTTCTGTCGGATTTCGTCGTGTTTCTGTCGGGTTTCCTTTCGAAAAACCTTAAATTCCACTTTAAGTGCTGAACGAGATGTGGCATGTCTTGATTCGGCCTGTCTCGATGACTCGGGCCGATCCCTCTCTCTTTCTTCTTCCTCGTCTTCTGGGCCTCTATCATAAGCATATTACTCCTCCATTATTTCCACTCTATCTTCTTCTTGCATTCTCTCGGTTCTATCCTCATTTTCTGTACGCCGAGGTCGAACATTTCGAGCAAAGTGGCTATCACCAGGAGAGATCAATCCAGCTGCTACCCGGTCCAATTTATGCGCATTTGTAGCCATTTGTAAGTTTTCTAAATCCCAAATACTATCAATCATCGTCAGAGGTGTATTCGGGAGGAGGAAATGATCGTCGTCATTTTGGAGGAATATTACACGCGAGTCGTAATCCAGGATAATCATCAATTTCATGACTTGCAAATATAGGAGCATATTACCTGGAAGGGGAGTTCGGTTGTCTAGTGATATATTAAGATGAAGTGCGATAGGGGTAATTAAACCCCCTATACAAATCTCCCCTCTCGGTTTAGTAACAACATCCTCAAAATGATCCATTAATATAGCCCCGGTTGCTGGATCCGTCTCGTCGAGTATGTGAGATAGAACGTACAACTCTCGCTGGGTGATTGGTCCTGTTTCTTTCCGCCCAAAGATAGTGCTCGCAATCACTTTGTGTAGGTATCGTAGGATTGGATTGCGAATAGAGGATCCATTGGCCGACTTTGGAATGTAAGGATGTACCTCGCATCCCGGATACTCTACCATAGCTCGCCAATATGTTTCACACTCGAACCGATTTATTTGGTATTCTCCGTACCTTCGAGTGTCGTATATGGCATCCAATTCATCGGGAGATAGTTTTTCGTTCTTGTTGTTTAGACGGAATTCCAAAGTGATCGGTTCATGCGTGATCGGATCTCTTTTAACCATAAGGGTGCTAAGGAATTCCAGCATGAGGCATCTGTAGGTTGGCCAATGCTGTGTCATCATCCTCTCCCACCTTATTATTTCCAGCAACTTCATGACATCGTCTTTTATTCCCATGGCCGTCATGCACTCCTCGTCCAGCCATCTAGTGGAGAGTATTTTTTCTGCCCCAACATCTCCCACCGTGCTAAGCGGCTCGGCGGAAGTTCAATTCCATAAGTATCTGGCGTCTCCACAACCCCTTGGGCCGGTATTCTTGTCGGTTGCTCTATTTCCGTTGCGGGTCTTCCTCGTCCTCGTTGAGCCAAACCACGTCCCTGTTGGGCATTTCCTTCTCCTCGACCTCTGGCCATTTCTCTGCAAGAAATTCATCCATTATTGTTTGTTTCAAAACAATTTCAAGGTCAAAATTCTTCGATGATATATTCTCCCCCAAACTTATTACCAATTATACATATACCCCAAAATAATCATGTCTTCCAAAATACCCCACATGTGAATTTCAACACACCACTCGTCATTGTATATAACATCCCTTGAAGATAGGAATTTCAAACACATAATTCAATCACCGAACACATAATTTCATTATGTAACTCAAGAACATCGCGACCAAAAAATTCAATCACCGAACACATCAATATTCACGAAAATCCCTAAAAAATCGATTAAAGAACCCTAATTTGTCTAATAAATCATAATCGACACCATCTTAATGTACTTGAATATTTAAACCATCAAAATCGTAAATCATACCTCAATTTCAGAGTAAAAAGATGAAAAAATTTCAAAAAAATCGCGACCCAAAATCGGATGATTACGTCCGATTCCTACCCTTTGAAGCTCTTGGATTGTGGAATAATGATGAAAACCTTGTTATTATGCTCGATTCACCACAAATTTTGCTTGATTTTGACGGATTGTAGGGGATTCGGGGCTAGGGTTTCGGAATGGGGAAGAAGGGGAAGGAGAAAATATTTGGGGAAGAAGGTGAATAGTGAAAGGCGGTTGGGTTCAGTATTTATATCTCCCGATCGACATGGCCCGTTTCATACCTGTTCAGATTAGCCAATTATCTCCTGGACCCCTGACCCGAATGTGTCATATGACACGGCCCATGTCGAACCTGCCTAGAAAGTGAAAAACCACTATATACCAGACACGACCGTGTCATTTGACACGACCCATGTCGTACTTGTCCGGAAACTGAAAAACAACTAGGTGCCTGACCCGACTGTGTCATATGACACGGCCCGTGTCGTACCTATGCGGAAAGTGAGAGAAACGACTGCCTGCCTAACCCGACCATGTCAAATGACATGGCCCGTGTCATACAGTCCTGGAAAGTGCAGTTTTTGTTTTCTGGGTCTTTTCCTGCTAATTGAACACCAACAGTTGAACCGGTCAGTTCTACATCAAATAAAAATAAAAATAAAGTGCTAATAAGAACAAAACTAAAAAGAACTATTGGGTTGCCTCCCAATCAGCGCTAAGTTTAACATCTTCAGTCGGACGCCTTCAACGGAATGGTCTATGGCTCGATTAAAGTTATCACGGACACGGTTTTCTTTTGATTTGGATGATAGTAGTGTTTGACTCTTTATCCGTTAACTTTAAATAGCTCACCATCTCTGCTCATGAGTTCGACCACTTCGGGTGGAAGTACTTTGTTGATCACGAATGGTCCTGACCATCTTGATTTTAATTTTCCGGGAAACAATTTTAATCTTGCATTATAGAGAAGTACTTGTTGTCCCGACAAAAATTCACGTTTTACGATCATCTTGTCGTGCCATCTTTTAGATTTCCCTTTGTAGATTCGAGAGTTTTCGTAGCATTCATCCTAGAATTCTTCCAACTCGTTCAGCTCTAACAATCTTTTCTTTCCAGCGGCCTCAAAATCTAGATTTATTCTTTTTACTGCCCACATCGCTCGATGCTCCAACTCTAGAGGTAGATGACATGATTTTCCGAATATGAGTTGGTAGGGAGATGTACCCAAAGGTGTTTTATATGCCGTTCGATAGGCCCAAAGTGCATCGTCAAGCTTGGACGACCGATCTTTCTGAGATGTACTCACCGTCTTTTCCAGGATTAGTTTAATTTCTTTGTTATCCGCTTCGGCTTGTCCATTTGCTTGTGGATGATAGGACAATGATTTCTTTGATCGGACCCCATATTTCTGAAGGAGTTTATCCATGATTTTGTTGACAAAGTGCGATCCCCGATCACTGATTAATGCTCTTGGGGTTCCAAACCGGCAAAAATGTTCTTTAAAAATTTCATCACTACTTGAGCATCATTTGTTGGGGAAGAAATTGCCTCGACCCATCGAGATACATACTCGACCGCTAGCATAATGTATTTATTCCCAAATAATGAGGAAAATGGACCCATGAAGTCGATGCCCTAGACATCAAACAATTCAACCTCAATTATGTTGGTCATGGGCATCTCATGACGCCTTGAAATATTCCCCACTCGTTGGCATCTATCGCATTATTGAATGAAGAGATAGCAATCTTTGTATAACATAGGCTAATAAAATCTGCTTTGCAACACCTTTGCAGCAGTCCATGTTGCTCCTAAATGTCTTCCGGTTGGTGAAGAATGGCATTGTTGAAGAATTTCATCCCATTCCTCTTGCGGCACACATCTCCACACTATCATGTCGGCACATCTCTTAAAAAGTAGTGGATCATCCCATGTATAGAACTTGATATCATGGAGGAATTTCTTCTTTTGATAATGAGATAAGTCTGGGGGTAGCACACCTGCGACCAAAAAATTAACAATGTCAACAAACCATGGAAATTTAGCTTCTACCATAAGAAGCCGCTCGTCCGGAAACTCTTCTTTAATCACTTCAATTTCGGGCTCTTCCTCCTTCTTGTACTCCAGGCGAGATAAGTGGTCAGCCACCACATTCTCACAACCTTTCCTATCTCGAACTTCCACGTCAAACTCTTGTAAAAGAAGAATCCATCGAATTAGGCGAGGTTTAGAATCCTTCTTTTCGAACAAGTACTTGATAGCTGCGTGGTCTGTGTGTACTATCGTCTTTGTCCAAATTAAGTATGATCGAAACTTATCAAAAGAAAATAACAAGGAAATTATTTCTTTCTCCGTTGTTGTGTAATTTTGCTGGGCTCCGTCCAATCTTTTACTTGCATATAAATAGCCCGAAAGAATTTCTCACGACGTTGTCCCAACACTACTCCGACCGCATAATCACTTGCATCACACATGATCTCAAAAGGTGGAGACTAATTCAGTACTACGACGATAGGAGAACTCATTAATGCCTTATTTAGAGTTTCAAATGCCTGCAAATACTCGTTAGAAAGAATGAAAGCGGTATCCTTTTCTAACAATTTACTCAAAGGTTTAGTGATTTTTGAAATATTTTATGAATCTCCTATAAAAACCAGCGTGACCAAGAAAACTCCTAATTGCCTTTTCATTCTTTGGTGGAGGAAGTTTCTCAATGGCAACAATTTTCGCCATGTGAACCTCCAAACTAGCGGCAGACACTCTATGGCCTAGGACAATTCCTTCTTGCACCATAAAGTGGCATTTCTCCCAATTTAGCACGAGATTAGTATCTTCACACTGCTGCAAAACTAAAATGAGATTATGCAAGCAATGATCAAATGAATTTCCAAACACCGAAAAATCATCCATGAATACTTCCATTATATTTTCGATCAATCCATGAAAGATAGCCATCATGCAACGCTGAAAAGTGGTTGGGGCATTACATAAGCCAAACGACCTCCTACGATAAGCATAAATTCCATAACGACATGTAAAAGCCATTTTTTCTTGATCTTCCGATGTTATGTAGATTTGATTATATCCTGAATAGCCATGAAGAAAACAGAAAAATTTATGCCCCGCCGATCTATTGAGCATTTGATCAATGATGGGGAGGGGAAAATGGTCTTTGCGAGTAGCCGCATTCAAAGCCCTATAGTCTATACACACTCGCCATCCCGTAACTACCCTCATAGCAATTAATTCATCTTTCTCGTCTTTGGTTACGGTCATCCCTCCATTTTTTGACACAACTTGCGTAGGACTCACCCACTCACTTCCGGCATCTAATAGTTTGAGCACTTTCTTTTTCACCACTTGTTTCATTATGGGATTAAGTCTTCGTTGATTTTGCACTATATGTTTAAAATTTTCTTCAAGCAAAATCCTATGCATGCATATTGAAGGGATAATTCCCTTCAAATCTGAGATAGACCATCCTATAGCCGACTTGTGAGCTCTCAATACACGAAGCAATTTATATAGTTGAGTAGATGAAAGTGAAGAGGATACAATTACTGGATTGGTATTATTACCATCTAGAAATGCATACTTGAGGTGTTCTGTAAGGGCTTTAAGGTCCAAGCTTGGTTGAGATACATCCAACTGAGACGAAACGGACCCAAAATTTTGGACCGTATCACTTGACATGGTCGAGTCGTCCGTCAGCTTGATTTCCGCAACTACTTCATGCTCCTCTTTGTCAAAATCATCGGATTTATTGATTTGCGGTTCTTCCTATAGAGAATTCAATTCACAAACATAATCAAACAAGTCAGAATCGTCAAACTCCAAGGTTGAGTCACTAGAAAAACATGAGTTCGTGAGGGAAAACTCTAACGGATCCACAGATAATGAGTGTAAGATTTTTTTCTTTCCATACGAACTTATACGTTCAATAACATTGCAATATTCCATATCATCATGAAATTTCATAGCTTTAAATATGGAAAATAGAACATGATCATCGTTAACACGTAGTGTTAATTCTCCCCTTTACACATCAATAAGAGCCTTTCCCGTTGCTAAAAACGGACGTCCAAGGATAAGTGGTAGATCTTCATCTTCTTCCATGTCGAGAACGACAAAATCCGCTGGAAATATAAATTTGTCGACTTTTACGAGCGCATCTTCAACAATCCCCTTGGGGTGTTATGGATCAATCCGCCAATTGTAACATGACCGTTGTGGCTTTCATTTCTCCGACACCTAATTTTCTGAAAATAGATAAAGGCACAAGGTTAATCGAAGCACCTAAATCACACAAAGATTTATCGAATGAACGTTTCCAATGGTGCATGGAACGGTAAAGCTCCTGGGGTCCTTAAGATTTTGGGGCAATTTGTGTTGGATAATAGCGCTATATTCTTCGGTTAGTTTAACTACTTCATGCTCTTCCATCCTTCTTTTTCTTGTCATCACATCCTTAAAGAATTTTGCATAATTAGGCATTCGTCCAAAGCGTCTGCAAAAGGGATATTGATGTTAATTTTCTTAAAGATGTCTAAAAATTTTGTGAATTGTGCATCGAACTTTTTATTTTTAAAACGTTGAGGAAAAGGGAGGAGAACGTTAGGAGTAGAAGTAGAGTTAGAAGATATTTTAGGCTTCTCATCCCTCTTGGGTGTATCATGCTTCCTTTCTTCCTCTACAATTTCGATTCGATCCTCCTTGGCTCCCTCGATTTGTTGGACCATTGACATCTTTGGCCCTTCATAATTCGTACCGCTTCTTAAGGTGATAGCTTGACAATACTCTTTTGGATTCACTTCGGTATTGCTCGGAAATTATCCCCGGTGATGTTGACTCCCGACAACTTTAGCCAATTGTCCAATTTGAGTTTCGAGATTTTTCATTTGAGCTCCCATAGTGGTAGCTAATTGAGTGACATGGCCTTCGATTTTGTCTAATTTTTCCTCATCTCGACTAAATTGGATTTTTGTCTCCATCATAAAGGTAGCTAGAATATTCTAGAGATTTGATGTCGGCTTTGCTTCTTTAATTATCTCACCATTCGACACTTTGAATTCGGCCAGTGGTTCCAAGGCATTCTTTTGATTAGCATAGCTATAATTTTCGTGATTTTTGTTGGAGGGATGGTAGAAACCCGGCGGTGGATTATTTCGGAAATTATTGTAATCCCGATTATTAATGTAATGTGCCTCCTCTAATGGGTCGGATGGTAGTGAACTTGAACTTCCTTGAGGAGATATCTTCAAATCACCTCCTTTTGTTAGAGCTCCCAACTGAGTAGTTAACATCGTCATTTGCGTGGTTAGTGCCTTGATTGGATCCGAATCGGATATCTCAGCCACCCTTCTAACATTTGCTCTTTCCATCGGCCATTGATAGCTATTCATAGCCATTTCTTCTACCAATCCATAAGCTTCTTCCGCGCTCCTTGCTAGCAATGCCCCTCCCGCGGAAGCATTAATAAAGTTTCTTGTTTCTCCCATAAGACCATTGTGAAAGAAACACATTTGTTGGTCTTCGGGGAAACCGTGTCGAGGACATCGCCTTAGTAGATCTTTGAAATGTTCCCAAGCTTCATATAACGGTTTGGAGTCCAGTTGATGAAATTGAGTAATCTCACTTTTTAGCTTCATTGTCTTGTTGGGTGGGAAAAATTTGAACAAAAATTTCTCGCTCAATTCTTCCCATGTCTTTATACTTTTGGGAGATAAAGTCCCAAGCCAATTTCTTTCCTTCTCTCTCAAAGAGAATGGAAACAATCGTAACCGTATTGCATCATCCGAGACTACATTCATTTTGATAATATCACATATTTGCATGAAATGAGTGACATGGGCATGTGGATCCTCGACATCAAATCCTCCAAATTGATTTTGTTGAAACATTAAAACTAAGGCGGGCTTCAACTTGAAATTTACGGTGTTGATTGGAACATGAGTGATTCCTCCAAAGTTTCGGTCCAGTTTTGGTCGGAATGCATCCCAAATTTTCAATCCTTCCGCCCTCGTTGTCTTGGATTATTGCATTCTCATTCGTGTTGTCCCTTCCCATGTTGTCTCTTGCTCTCTCTCCATGTCTTCAAAAAGATCTCTTCTTAGTTTCCTTGAGGTAGCACTTGTTCTTCGGGCAAATGCTTCTACTTCCGGGATGAAGTTTCTAAAGGCACTCGAGATGAACGGGTGTTCATGCACTCCCGGAGTAGGATTTAAAAGTGCACAACATGAGTTATGTAACAAATATAAGAAAATGTCTAAAGTAAGACTAGAAACACTTATCGTAATATCAACACTAATAACAATAAATTAGTCCCCGACAACGGCCCAAAAACTTGTTCGCTATATTTTTAAACAATCCACAAGTATACGGAGTAAATATAGAAAGCAGCGAGTAAGGTCGTATTCCACAGAGACTAAATATTGGTATTGTGTTGAGTATTAGATTATAATGATTCCAGTTTTATCTAGACGATCGAAAGTTTAATGGATGGTTAACGAAATAAAATAAAATGATGACAATTAAGTTAAACAAATGAAAATATCCGAATTAAAGAGAATTGAAAGAGTTTAGAAAGATAGATTCCAAGGTTAGGTTTCCGTTGATCACTAAGTTTAGTCGCGATTGGTGTCGAAGGGTTCTAAGTGCGTCTCCAAAATGATAATCACAACAATATTCTTAAGTCTCTCTCGAGATGCATTAAAACGTCGATTAAACAACCTATAATAACGTCTCCGTCTATTATAAATTATCTAACTCCAAAACGTTCATAAGATTAAATATCATCATAGCTTATCATCGATTTCTCAATGTCGTAGTTTACTATGTCAAATACTCGAAACCTATTAATGCCCTCTTCTCTCGAATTATAAGCAATTAAGTTAAACATGTAAAAACATTGATCAAGTATTCTAACATGAATTAAAACCAAGAATTTGATAAAAAAATCACACTATATATATATATATATCCCTCAAAACCAACATGAATCACGTACTCCCATGCCCGGAATCTAACAAGTTTAGCCAGGCATGGTAATGAAAGAAATCTCAATAAATATCATGTTCATCATGTTCATGCTATATAAAACAACAAAATAAGTAAAAGAAAGGGCGAAGATAAAACTCGGATGGTGTCTTGAGTGAACTCGGATCAAGCCTTCAAGTCTTTTTGCTTTGTTCTTCCTTGGTTTCATTCAATCTCCTTCTTTTTGGGTGAAAAGCTCTCAAATCTTGTGTTTATTCTCTCTCCAATCTCAGAATGTCTCTTAAAATCTGATCCAAGGCCCCTTTTATCAACCCAAAAGTACCAACTTTTCTTGTCCAAATCTTGCAAAAATATCAAAAAAGTGATTTTCCACCGAAAAGTGACACGGCCCGTGTCATACTGCTCTAGAAACGTCAAATGGCTCTGGACAATGAACCCGACCATGTCAGTCGACATGGCCGATCAAGTGACACTGCCGAGTCTATGTTGGTCCGTTTTGGCTCTGTTTTTCCTTCTTTTTTCGGCTCGATCTTTCGTTTCCGCATTGCTTGATATGTATTGGGGGTTGAGATTTCGTTCTTACTTGATTAATGTCCTTAAAATATCTATAAAATCAATAAAATGTACCCAAGCATGATCGAGTCCAATAAACACAATATGAGCACAAACGACATAATTCTACACATTTTAAGATCTTAAAATCCGGAAAAGCTTTGCAAAAATATGTGTAAAAATGAGTGTTATCAGTGGTTTGCTGACATTTGCATGATTTTTTCACCCTCGGTCCCAAAATCAGTCACCCCTATTTCGCCAGTATCATCGTATACTAAAATGGAGAATCTGTATCTATGGTGCGTTGCAAATATAATGTAATTAGGTGAGTAAGTAATGAGAGTATAAATTAGAACAAGATTTATGATCCTGGTGTACCTTGGATTGGCTGTCTTGATTTGTTGACAAGAATGGCACTCGAAGTGAGGGCCATATGCTGCAGTTGTTAGACGATGGCATTTGTCGCAACATGGGTAGATAAAATTCTGAGTTCTACGGGCTAGTTTACCTCGAACGAGAAGGTTAGATCCGTCTAGCTGTATGAGAAATGAAACTCAATAAATTCCGTATTAGGGGAGGAAGACATATCACCTTGTTGTAGAAGTTCGTCGATCCTCTCTTTGTATATAGAATGCCTGCAAAAGGATATGTTGTTATAATAATTGTAAGCAAGAATGTAGGTTTTTGGAAATATGTACTCCCCATTTTTGGAGATCCATGACTCGGTTGAGTTCGGAATTCAGTAGGACAACAGATGCAGATGTGGAGCTGAGTGAGATATCTGCAGGCTAGTGGTTGAGGGAAAAAATTAGTAGAAAATGTAAATGCGAAGTATTTGTCTTGTTAGATATAGTGATGTTTATTGAATAAAGGCGGAGGAAAGACGAGATTACTGTCATAGTCTGTCACTGAAGTTTAATGCAGATATAACACGTCTGTCTTTTATAGAGTCGAGTATATTGTAAACATCATCTGTCGCAATGTCATTCCAAAAAGTAATAATGAAGGGTTTAAACTTGAACTTATGTAAACAATGATATGTGATATGTGATTATTTCAAATATTGATAATAGATGTTGCATATCTAAAAATGATCACGACAGTATAATGTGGTACATAAGACACGTACAATACACATACGAAAACACATACACAAACACTTAGCAGTACACACACAACTACACATACGATGTGCAAAACCTCACCGGGTAGAATATTTTGTAACATATTATGCTAATCAATACTATTACGATCAGTTTTTTTAGCCGAAATATTTTTTTAACACACCAAGCGCCCGTACACAGACAAACAGGCACACAGACACACATCAGCACACAGGCACAGACACACCATAAAAGCGCACACACACACACACACACATATACGCAAACAAACTCCGCATTATACGTGCACCAGCACATATACATCATTATCATCCTTTTCAAATAATTTTTTTGAAGTATTTATTCTAAAAAATACAATCCTAATATTGATAAAGATGACCAAAACAAATACAACTATAAGAATGTTCCTTTCAATATTTGAAAAACACATGTTTGAAAGTTCTCTGTTTGATTAGTTTCAGATTTATACTTTTATTTAAAATTAGATAAATCATCTATACAAATAGGATTTTCCATTGTTTCCAATGGAGCCAAAGACTCCTTATTCTTTGGTTCTGGATATAATGGAATAAAACAAAATGACTCACCAAACTGGCTACACTTCTTTTTCTCATGAAGTACTAGTCATTCCATGTAATACTCCATGCAATTTTTATTTTGGATCATCCGGAAATAGCCTCTCTGTGTTAAGACAGGGGTAAGGTTGCGTACATCCGATCCCCCCTTAATCCGCTTTTCGCAGGAGCCATTGTGGCATTGGGGTAATGTTGTTGTTGTTATGATCTATACAAATAGGAACATCACACGCGTAAAATCTATGAAATCAACCAATCATCATCAATGATTATAGTTGTCCGTAATCTTAATAGATTGAAAACATATTAGTGCAATGTAAAAACCTAGCAGTGAGTAGATACTGTCGAAGCAAATCCCAGATTGCAAAAACATGCTAAAGCCAAATACAAATATTTGTAGATTTTGCAATTTTATTAATTAAGCACAGATCGATGTAATGTAATTTCGAATTTCAGTAGCACCGTTTTTATAAAATTTGTAATAGAAATCGTAATGCAACAAAAACCAACTGCCACATTCTGCAGTATAAATGTATAAACTCTACACTGAGGGAGACAAACTGAAAAAATTTAGAGGGGAAAAAGATTGCATGTAACATCCATATTTTACAACTATAGAAAATAAGCATAGGCCAAAAAAGAGGCTTTCAAATATAAAACGTAGCAACAATTATATACGCATCGTCTATTGCTGCATATTCATGGAGCGTGTTCTGCTTTCCTCTTGAGGACACCATTATTGGGTCACGCCTACCAATTATAACTGTGGCAGTACGTACAGATATTATTAAATAAAATGAGTATGAGGAAAAAAATTTTGATGCAAGGCAGAACGCAATATAATTATTGTTCAATATAACTATAAACATTAGTAAGAAATTACTTATTAATATTCTGGTGCCAATAAAATCATGAAAGCAGTCATATTGTATGAAAGTGGGGGCGAGTCCAGAGGAAATAAATGAATCTTCCTCACTTTCTAAACCAGCCGTTCTTGCGCCAATAATCCATTGATATTTGTTGTTGGTCAAATAATTTTCAAAGCCTGATTTCACTAGGCGCACTACTGCATTTGATATAAGGTAAGTTTGATGCAGCTGGAAGCTATTTTTGAGCAGTTCAACGTCTCCTCGATATAATATCCCTTCGACCTTATTTCCCTATTTGGTGTAGATTGAAGATATAAAAAGAGAATCAGTAAAAAGGAGATATAAGTGTGGTTGTAGACAAAAATTTACCTTATTATCTACGAGAAGAATATTCTGAAATCTTATGGCAGTAGGCTGTGACGATGTTCGAGGTTCTGTTTTATTGAGGACAGGAGCTTTTGCAGTCCAGCTTATTGTGTCAAGAGTTATTGCATCAAGCGAAGATATTTTGGGCTCAATTTACTGAATATATTGTTTTATGAAGAATGTAAGCTATTGACTACAATTATAAATAAGAGAGTCAGCAGAAAATGTGGCAAGAGTAGATGTTACTAACAATTATTAAGAATATTATTGAAGTAGATAAATAATAAACGCATATCAAATAGCAGATTAACATGAATTTTGTTTCGACTAAGGAAATAGTAAATGTAAATTTATTATTGATGTCTACCAAATGTTCGTTTATGTGACATGAAATGGTGAGTTTATAGAACCGCGACAACAATAATTTCTGTGTACACAATATTTTTGGTTTGGTTGCCTGAGATAGCATGAAGCAAAGGCGGTCGAATTAAGACTCTAATGTCGGCTACCTTTCTAGCTCGGGAGAGAGCAACATAGAGTTGTCCCTGAGAGAAAATTGGTCCGGGGAGATAAAGTCCAACTATGTCCAATGTTTGTCCCTGTGATTTATTAAATATCATTGCAAAAAAAAGTCGAACAGGGAATTGATGCTTCTTAAATGGGACAGGGCATTTTTGCTTGTCAGAAGGTTCTAAAGGTATACTTGGTATAAATACAAATTCTCCATCATGTTGCCCTGAAACGATTTCAGCACCCAAAACATTTTTGCCCAAATGACGGCAAATAATACGGGTACCATTGTAATATCCGCCTGAACTCTCCTCTTTATTGTTGTATTTTTTGGATAATTCGAGGATTGTCGTATCATACTCGTATTTATTGTAATGAGTATATTGTTGAGATATGATAAATCGAATTGTTTATCTTTGTCGTCCATCCTATAGTTGGTTGTTAAATGTTGTTTAGAGAATTTCATTTTTTTACTATGTGTTGCCCTTAACGTACGCTACAATGTTAACTTTACGCACGCTATGCATGTAACATTATGTACGTAACACTTCTAGGTTGACGTACGTAATGTGGTGTATCAGTTAGCATCTCGTCTTTCGGCGGGTGGGACCAGGCGTGAGCAGGGGTTGGCGATCTGATCGTGACAGCCTAGTCAACGGCCATTACATACGTAATGGCTATCTGTTAGCGTAAGTAATGTACGTAACCTTACGTACGTTATATTAGCAACGTACGTAATAGTATATGTTATTTTCGGCAGTAGTCTATGGGAACTCGTTGCGTACGTAACATCCGCAGGATTACGTACGTAATGCGCTTAACGTACGCTAAGCTTTGGCAATAACGTACGTAATGCTAGATGCAGATTATAAAGCCAGGGCTTGCCTTTCATTTCTGCATGATCCTGTAATGCCCAGATAAATATGGTGTATTTTACCTGTATTCGAACTTGTAACATTTGATTATGTGGTATTATTAATCAAAGTGTGGTGTCCCATATTCGTATTCCTGCATTTTTGAGTTTCCAATGCATTCATGCATGCATGTATCTGCACGACTTAACGTACGCTAGACGTTGAGCATAACGTATGCTAAGTGTTGAATATAACGTACGTTATGGCTGTAGCGTAGCATTCAGAAGCTTCAGTCATGGGCAAATCGGATAAGGTCGGCGTGTGGGGGCCAGAGGGAGATTCTCCAAAATTGCCCCGCGTGAACCTGTACGGCTTTTCGTACATGGCTTAACATACGTTATACATGGGTGTTAGTGTGTGCTATGTACATGGTTTTACGTACGTAATAGAAGCCAGAATTTGAGGCAGTGATTTCTGCCGGATGCTAACGTACGCTAAAGTTTGAGGATAGCGTAAGTTAAGGCCATAATGTACGTAAGGCTTTGCCCTTAACGTACGTAACACGTTAAAATCTATTTATAGACCTCAACCTTCGTTTCATTTTCTCCTCACTCTTGGCCGATTTTCATAACCTGAGAACTCCCCAGCACCATATATCCCTCATATCATCATCTCAGCTCGAATTAGAGGATCGTAGACCCTTGAGGATTGGTGTTTAAGCTTTCGGTGTTGAGTTTCACCAAAGAAAGGGGATTCTAGTTCTGAATCAATTGCAGTATTCATTGTTCTTCTTTATATTGAGGTATGTTGATCCTTCACCAACTTGATTTCATGTTCTTGAGGATGTTTTGAACATGTTTATGAGATTTCCAAGTTCGTTTCTCAGAGAACCAATTTGGCTTCATGCCGGGGAGGTCCACGACTGAGGCAATTCATCTCGTCAGACGCCTTATGGAGAAGTTTAGAGAGCGGCGTAAGGACCTCTATATGGTGTTGATAGATCTAGAGAAGGCTTATGATAGCATTCCGCGCGATGTTATTTGGAGGAGCTTAGTAGATAGTAGGGTGTCATTGCCGTACATTAGGGCGATCCAAGACATGTACTCCCAAGGTAGGACATGCGTTAGGACCCCAGTTGGTGACACCCAGTATTTCCCGTGTGGGATAGGGATACATCAGGGGTTGGCGCTAAGCCCTCTTCTCTTCGCTCTAATCCTTGACATCATTTCACAGGGGATTCAAGATGGCGTCCCGTGGTGCATGCTTTTTGCTGACGACATTGTGTTAGTAGCGGAGTCGAGGAGGGAGGTGAACTCGAAGATGGAGCTTTGGAGGGCTAAGTTAGAATCACAGGGCTTGCGTGTGAGCCGGTCTAAGACCGAGTATCTCTAGTGTAACTTTAGTGGTGAGGCCAACGAGGAAGATGTAGAGGTAATGATTGCAGATCAGATTGTACCCCGTACGGATAAGTTCAAGTATTTGGGTTCGATCATTCAGAATGAAGGTGAGTGTGAAGATGATGTCACGCATCGCATCAAGGCGGGGTGGATAAGGTGGAGAGCAGCCACAGGGGTCCTGTGCGACAAGAAAGTACCTCTAAAGTTGAAGGGTAAATTCTATAGAGCGGCAATCCGACATGCAATGTTGTATAGCTCCGAATGTTGGGCAATGAAGAAGTCGCTTGAGAGCAAGTTGGAAGTGGCTGAAATTACAATGTTACATTGGTCGTGTGGTCGTACAATGTTAGATAGAATCGCGAATGGGGTTTTCAGGAACGCGCTGGAAGTGGCGCCTATTTCAGTGAAAGTTAGGAAAGGGAGATTGAGATGGTTTGGCCACATCCGTAGAAGGCAGGCATTTTCTCCTGTAAGGAGGGTCGAGCACTTATTGGTTGTCGGGGATAGGAGGAGAGGCAGACCGAGGAGGACGTGGGAGGAGCAGCTGAGATTAGATTTGAAAGCCTTAAACCTTTCCGAGACCATGACTGTTGATAGGTGCACTTGGAGGCGCCATATCAGAGTTGTGGATTATTTTGTAGGGAGAGGTGCTATAGTTGAAACCCTCAGGGTTGGGTTGTCTCGGTTAGCTTTGACCTAGAGCATTGCATTTTTTACTTTTATTGTATATTTTATCCTATTGTCTTTGCGTGTGGTGTATTTTTGATAGGGAGTTGTGCGTAGAGTCAACCTCTCTTCTGTTAGAGTAGCGTTCATTGGGAGTGAAGTAGCCAAATTCCTCTTAGGTAAGTCCCATATGGATTAAGCCATGGGCTCAGGTATGGTATCGAGCTTTTTCGAATCATATGCTATCCTTTGTATTTATCACGCAATGTTCTGCTGTGCACTAAGCTGGGGGTCTTTACGGAAATAGCCTCCCTACCGTAATAAGTAGGGGCATAGTCTGCGTACATCTTACCCTCTCCGGACCCTGCTCTGAGCGGGATATACTGGGTATATTTGGTTTGATTTGGTTTTTATTCAAACACCATGTCTTTAGAATATTGGGACCCGATTATACCTTCATTTTCCTTCGTTATTAAGAGTATTAATCGAACCTTGACGGATAAAACCCTAGGATGTAGTGTCCTGAGGTTGTTATGAATTATGAGCATGATTCCAGTGAGGTTCTGAGATTACTAAGATGTTCCACCGATGATAATTCGTGTTTTGATATAGGTGTTTGATTTGACAATATTCTTCATGTTCATGCTTGAAGTGAATCGGCTATGTCGATAGAATCACACCCGGATCACCGTAGCATCGTTCTCTTGCGAAGTACACTTGGTATGCTTGTATCTTGAGTCATACTTGTGATATGAATCATAAGAGCCGAATCATATATGAATTGGGAGTCGAAATCAATGTTGAAGTTTAGATTATGATGTCTTGTATATCCAGCAATCCGTACACATCGGCATTTCACCTCTGATATGGTCATTCGACTCATATGAAGTATATCATTATTCCGCCTTAGCTTTCATCGAGTATATTAACCGTAAACCGGCCTTACGTTAATGTTAACTCGATTATAACTTAGGACGTTCGGTGCTCATACGTTAGTTTCGAGTAGTATGTTGAATTCCTTGTTATTTCTTTTGAACAAGGTGCAAGCCTTGCAAAGTGATCGATCGAGGGGTGGCGACCTTCGGACGTGTTGACAGTCGTTGGAGTATTTAATTCTTGCCATCTTTAAGGCAAGTATCATAATTTGACTATTGATTTAATGTTGATGATTTTGATCATGCATATTATTATTGATGTTGTTGAGCTGAGATCATTCAAGTTGAATTGTCATGATGTCGATCAGGTTATTGATTCATATGATGTTTATGTTGATGGACATATCAATTTGCATATGTGTATGCATAGTTGTACTGTACATGTTATATTGATCCGAAGGGATCGTGTGATCTATGCTGAGGGCGCTGGATCAGTTGTCCACCTCGTATTGGTCTGACGGGATCATCTTGGAATCTATGTTGAGGGTGCTAGATCATTGGACAGGTTTTCCACCTCATGTTGGTCCGATGGGATCATCTTGGGATCTATACTGACGGCACTGGATTATTGGATTACTCTGTGTTGTGTTGATGGAATCATGTGGATTCGCATCGTTTGGATTCCGGTAGAGGAAGTCCATGTTTGTATTTAGCTATGCATCGTTGTTGCATATCTGATTTTGTATATTATGATACTTGTACTAGCACTGTTTTGCTAACCCCTGCGGGGTGGAAATTTGTTTTGATGTTTAGGTAGCCTAGGAGTGGGGAAGCAACCACAGTACCGACATGATGACGAGGGAGCTCAGCGATGTTATCCGTTGTTTTGTTCTCTTATTCTGGTTTGGTTTTTAGTATTCGAGTACATGTGTTTCTTTTGATGATTTGTGAGGTCTGTAATAAATGGATTGTTTCGGGTTGTTTGGACGATTAAACCGATTATTAAATTACTCCTTTTGGTGGTATTTTCATATAGTTCAGCGTTTCTTTTAATTTAGCCTTATAAATTCTTATATAAAGGGTTTACAATGCTGTAATTATTCTGAATATCTCGGGGTGTTACAGAATATGGCATCGGAGCTAAGATTCATGGATATCTTGGCAGTTGGGTTTAGTTGGGTCTATTTATGTTGTTGATTTATCGGTCACATATAATATCACTGTACAGCCAACGTTTTCGTGTGGACCGTGGTTGTAAGTTTCCTAATCTCATATACTACCATGTTAATCATTTCGTGTTTTGTGGATATTGATGAATTTTAGTAGGTTTTGCTCTCGGTATTGAGTATTTGTGTTTACATTATGTTGAGAGGAGGTTCTGGATGCGGATGTGGTAATGAGACACAAGAAGATTCGTCGTCTACCCCGGATTTATCGGCTAATCGAGCTGATTCTCGTTTTGACGGACAACAGGAATCGGTAAATAATAACCGAGCACGAACTGTGGAGGAAGACACAAATCCTAACATGCCGGGAGTGCTTCAACAAGTGGTCACTCAGATGACCTAATTTGCTTAGGTAGTTGATTGCATGCAAGCGACGATGGGTCAACAGCATAACGAAGACAATTGGGGAGACAGGTGGCTTTCAGAAGTGGCAAACTACACCCACAGAAGTTTGACGGTTCCTCAGAGATGCCTACATGGGACCATTGGTTGAAAGAACTTAAGAATATATTTGCGGGAATTAATTGTCCCGATGACCGAAAAGTCTTGATCGCTCAGTATTTTTTGATTGGGGAAGCTTTCAACTTGGTGGGAAGCCATTCGAACTGAGGGTCATAATGCTGAATGGACTAAATTCAAATTAATGATGGAAGCACAATATTGTCCTCGTCCAGTTAGAGAGGCTAGAGTCCGGGAGTTTTTCTCGCTGCAGAATCTGGAGGCATATGTGACAGATATGATTAAGACTTTTAATCACCAACTGACCTTTGTGTGACATCTAGTCTGAACCGAGATAGAGAAGATTTTTCACTTCGACATGCGAATAAAGCCGGAGATCCAACAATATATGTCGAGATTTGAATGTACTACTCTCCGATAGTATCAGGACAAGGCCCTTGCTTACGAAATGAAAGAAACAGCGGTGGAGAAATTTGCAGAAGCAAAGAAGCAGAAAGTGTCTGGCAACTTCACTGAGAACAAGAGTAGTGGGGCCCGCAAGGGCCAGTCCTCATTCCATTCATCCAAGAGATCTCAATATCCTCCTCGAGGTGGAAAGAAGTTCAGGACGGCATCAACGGTTACCAACTCAATATCCTCCTCGAGGTGGAAAGAAGTTCAGGACGGCATCAACAGTTACCAATGCAGCGAAGAAGTGTTATAATTGTGGACGCCCAGGACATGTTCGGCGTGATTGCGCCGCTCCTTCTGTGACCTGTTTTGAATGTGGGCAAGAAAGACATCGAGCGACTTTTTGTGGAAATGTGACTAGATCGTTTGGGGCTCGCACTTCAGCAAAAGTTCCGAAAGAGACGAGTGTGAACCCGAAACAGTAGAGTGGTCATCAACAGCAAAATTTTGGAAAAAGAGAAGCATCTAGTGTTGGGTTCGTTCCTCCGCACCTTTATGAGATGAGGAGGTCAGATGATCATAAAACTGCTGTTGCATCAGGTACGATTCAGATTCTTTTGCAACCAGTTAGTGTCCTATTCAATTCAGGAGCTATGCATTCTTTCATATCATTGAACTGTGTTAATCGTTTGAAAATATCGTGTTTGCATGATTGTGAACCTTATGTTGTGAGTCTCCCGAGCGGTGAAAGAATTGTGGGAAATCTAGAAGCTAGGAATTTCCCTGTGTCTATAGGAGGGAGAGATTGGCCGTCAAATCTTATTGTGATCGACATCCATTGTGATGATTTAATTCTTGGAGACGATTGGCTCAATCATTATGGGGCTATTTTGAATTACCGGAAGAGAGTTATCTCGATTATTTCTAATGACGGATCTGAACACTTACTCGAATGATGGAGACCAGAAAGCTCAGGGAAAGTGATCCAAGCCATGAAAGCGATTAAATTTCTGAAACAGGGTTGCACCGGGTCTTGGTGTTATGCCATGAAGAAGGAAGAAGGAGTAGAGCTCTCATCTATTACAGTGGTGAACGAATTCTAAGATGTATTCCCTTACGAACTACCTGGATTACCTCCACGTAGAGCTGTAGAGTTTAATATCAAATTGGAACCAAGAGTCGTACCTATTTCCAGAGCACCATACCGTATGGCGCCAACCGAGATGTACGAGTTAAAGAAACAGCTTGAGGAATTGTTGCAGAATGGTTATATTCAACCTAGTGTTTCTCCTTGGGGTGCGCCCATCCTTTTTGTTTTGAAGAAAGACGGATCCCTCCGATTGTGCATTGATTACATGGAGCTTAACAAGATGACAATCAAGAATAAGTACCCATTGCCTCGGATCGGTGATTTATTTGATCAACTGCAGGGGGCAACGGTATTCTCGAAGATCGACTTGAGATCAGGATACCATCGGTTGAGGATTAAGGAATCTGATATACCAAAATCCGCTTTCAGATCCCGATACAGGCACTATGAGTTTGTGGTGATGCCATTTGGACTTACTAATGCTCATGTGGTGTTTATGCAATTGATGAATCAGGTAGTTTTAGAATACTTGGATAAGATCGTAGTTGTTTTCATTAACGACATCTTGATCTATTCAAAGGATCCAGGAGAGCATGCAGATCATTTGCGTATTATTTTTAGTACTCTGAGGAATGAACAGCTTTATGCAAAACTTTCCCAAATATGAGTTCTGGCTGAAGGAAGTAATGTTCCTTGGGCACGTGATATCAACCGATGGAGTACAAGTAGACCCGAAGAAGTTGAGGCAATCTTGGAGTGCGAATCTCCTAAGAACGTGAATGAGGTCCGAGGTTTCTTAGGACTTGCTGGGTATTATTGCCGTTTTGTAGAAGGATTTTCTAAAATTGCTCATCCACTTACTAAGCTATTCCAGAAGGCTCAGAAATTCATGTGGGACAAGAAATGTCAGAATGTTGTGTCGAGATTTATACATCTCAACAGGCGATCGGCGCAGACAAACAGGCGGCCGAGCTAGAGCCAAATAAACCAAGGTAGATTGGCCGATCGAAGGTCCCAGGACATGTCCTAGTGTCGAGCGATCGTCATATAAGTCGATCGTCTCTTGGCACCTGGCGATCGACTCTGGTGCCCGGCCAATGACGACCGTCTCTTGCCACGCAAAGCCAGCTTGTCTAGTCGGCAAAAGACAAAGCTCGGACAGAGACCCACGTGTAGATCCAGAAAAGGCGCCGCGGAACATGAATCGTTGACCACAGCCTGTCAGCATCTACTCACCTACCGACAGACCCACCGAAAGGTGCAAAGTGGGACCGCCCGGGACAGCCACTTAGGACACGTGCAGATTTCTCATTGGTCCGCACAACTGGCAGCCAGCCCATGTCACGGACTTTAAGGCAACCAACCCACATGCTATAAGACGATCGTCCCTTTATTATATTACAAGAAAGTCGATCGCCCATCACGACAAAAGGCATCCCAGCTCCTATAAATAGAAGGCATCCTGCACTTGGGAAATCTTTGGGCTCTCTTGAGCACAAAAAAGAGGCTGCTCTCTGGCTTTTCTTACGGCTTGGCTTTTACTCTTGGCAAAGCTATACACTTCGGACATCTGTTCATCTCTCACTCTCGGAACCTCTTAATCCTAAGACGGTTGGCAGAAACGAGAACAAGAACTCACAGAGCTTCGCTCAAAGAGTTAGATAACTAGGATCTTTTACACTCATTGTAATTGCATTCTTACATTAATATTTGTACTCAAACGTATTCGTATTAATAACATCTTGCGAGAGCATTCAAGCTCGGGCCTAACAAACCCGACAAATCTTGTGTTATATCCATTCCCACGGACGTGCTCCTGCAAATTTGTTTGTTGTCAATCCATTCTAGCAATATTCATCTCCGTATAATATTTTGGGCAACAACAATGAACTTAAGAGAAGATTAACAACGGCGCCAATATTAGCACTACCAGATGGAACTGATGGGTTCATGGTTTACAGCGATGCTTCAAATCAGCGTCTGGGTTGCGTGTTGATGCAGAAGGATAAGGTGATTGCCTATGCCTCTCGACAGTTGAAACCGTATGAGGTTAAATACCCCACACATGATTTAGAGTTAGCAGTCGTTGTCTTTGCCTTGAAGATTTGGAGACATTATTTGTACGACACCCACTGTCAGATCTTCACACATCACAAGAGTCTCAAGTATATTTTCAGTCAGAAGGAATTAAACAAGAGATAGAGGAGATGGCTGGAATTGATCAAAGATTACGACCTAAAAATTCTTTATCATCCAGGCAAGGCGAACGCGGTAGCTGATGCACTGAACCGTAAACCTATTTCTATTCGAATATTGGAAGCGCTTACGTACCAGTCCAGCATTCAACGAGAATTGATTCATGAAGGAATTAAAGTATGGTAGCAAGGAGTCCAAGGGAACTGTGTATGATGGAATTAACTTTGTCGTTAATCGAAGAAATCAAGTCTAAGCACGTAGATGATTCTCTGATTTTTCGGTTACATGATGAAGTGAACAAAAGAAAGGCCCCAGGATTCGTGATACATGATGATGGATTTCTGCGATTCTAGAGTCAACTTTGCGTCCCCAATGACGATCCTTTGAAACAGATGATCATGAAGGAAGCTCACACTGCGCCCTATTCTATTCATCCGGGCACCAGTAAAATGTATAAGGACCTAAAGCTAAATTTGTGGTGGGGAAATATGAAGAGGGACGTAGCGAAATATGTCTCGAAGTGTTTAACTTGTCAACAGGTTAATATTGAATACCAGTGACCTTACGGAATGTTGAAGCCACTTATGATTCCTGAATGGAAGTGGGTGGATATATCAATGGACTTTATCACCAATATGCCAAGGACCAGAATGGGGATGAACATGATTTGGGTGATAGTTGACCGTCTAACCAAGTCGGCTCATTTTTTGGGTATTAAGGATATATGGGGACCAAAGAAGTTGGTACGGGTGTTTATTATGGAGATAGTCCGATTGCATGGTACTCCAAAAACCATTAATTCGAATCGGGATGGCCGTTTTGTGTCACACTTTTGGAAGGCAGTTCATAAAGCCTTAGGAACCGAGGTGAACTTTAGCACATTTTATTATCCTCAAATGGACGGACATTCCGGAAGGACTATTCAGACAGTGGAAGATATGCTAAGAGCTTGTGCCTTAGATTGGTCGACTGATTGGGAGGTTCATTTGCCGTTGATTGAATCCACCTACAACTATAGTTTGCATGCTTCCATTAAGATGGCACCATTTGAAGCATTGTACGGAAGAAGATGCAGGTCACCCCTGTGTTGGGACAATTCATCTGACATGATCGGGACGGAACCAGAATTGATAGTTCAGACTCAAGAGAAGGTAGCTCTGATTCGTGAAAGGCTGTTGACTGCCCAGAGTCGACAAAAGTCTTAGGCAGATGTGCGCCGTCGCTCGTTAGAGTTTGAAATTAGGGACCATGTGCTCTTAAAGGTTTCTCCTACTCGTGGAATTTTCCGTTTTGGGAAGAAAGGAAAGCCGATTCTGAGATATATCAGACCATACGAGATCCTCGAAAAAGTTGGGGAGTTGGCGTACAGGTTGGCCTTACCGCCATCGCTGAGTCATGTTCATAATGTGTTCCTGTAACACCCCCAAGATATTCGAGGTATATTACAGCACCGTGAATCCCTATATGGGACCCACCAGGCTGAACAAACATCATACTCATCGACTCGCAGAAATAACAAAATAACACATCATCATAAAGACGCAAAACAAAATAATCACCCGGTTCAACCGGTCAAACATAACACCATCATCCGACGCAAACACAATAGACAACAATACAATCTGGACGAAATAGAACTCTTAAGTACTCGAGTACTTCTATTAGTTTAAAAACCATAAAACGTAAAAAGATAGAAGACAATAAGACACCACTCGTGCACAATCATCACGCACGGCCATCATCCGCATATTGGTCCAGCGCCCGCTCGTCTCGATGAACCTGACCTGAAATTCATAAAACGAATTTCCCCAAAACGGGTCCCCAGAGGGGTTAGAAATTACGCTAGTACAAGTAACCAAATGAACAATTTACATCTTACACATAGTCAATGCATGCAATCAAGAAAACATAGTTCCAAAACACTCATTTCCGGAAATGCCAATATCAAATCACATTTGTAAAATGCACCACAATTAACCGCGGACCCACAGCTTCGTGGACCCCTACCGAGACCCCGTCGGATCTAACCCATAGTGGTTAAAAGCAAACTCGCGGTTTCATAACTTCGTAGAGCCCTACCGAGACCCTGTCGGATCTAACCCGTAGTGAGCATACACACACACACACACACAATCCTCATGCATTACTATTACGTTAAGATTGTAAGTTCATAAGTGTACTTGCCTCGATTAATAGACGGTGAAACGAACGGGAAGGGAGAGTCAAGCACAACCGCGAGGAATCGGCGGAGATGAACCTAACGATTCGAATAACACAATCACAACCACTTCTAAACGATTACGGAAATGGAATACACCCGAAAATTCGCCTACGATTCATGTATATTCGTACGAAAACAACAACGAGGGCGGACCACAACCAAACCCTCTCGATAACGAAAGATACTACGAAATACACTATGAATCCGTAGGAAAACTAAGAATACCAACAAGATTAATCATAGTCATCATGAATTAACCAACAAAACGGAACGAATCGGACAAAAATCCCAAAACCCCCAATTTATCCAAAAGTAGGGTTCTAAGAGATTTACCTTGGATTAGGATGAAAGATTCGTGTTGATGTTGTTATTATACACCAAGAACTCAAGGAAGTTGATGGTTGAGATGATTGGAGGAAGAAATCGCCAAGAAATCGCCCAAAATCGCCAAAGGAACTCTAAGCCGCGGGGAGGAGAAGAAATGGAAATAATACGTTCATCTGGGTCAACTCCCTGGTTTATATAGCCAGAGAGTATTAGCGCGCGCTAATCCTCAAAGTTAGCGTGCGCTAACGGGACAAAACTCCTGTCCATACAGTTGGCGTCCCAGTCCAGTAGCCAAATTTCTGGCCGTTAGCGTGCGCTACTCGAAACATAGCGTGTTCTAATAACCTCTCGGTAGCGCGCGCTATCGACCATAGCGTGCGCTACCTGGACATCAGCCGAGTCCAGAAGCAAACTGTCAGTACAGCCCTGATCCAGTTAGCGTGCGCTATCGACCAAACGTAGCGTGCGCTAAAAGTGTATCGGTAACGCGCACTATCGGCCAATAGCGTGCACTACCTGGGCACCTGATCGAGTCCAGTAGCAAACTTTCAGGTACTGGACAGTCACACTAGCGCACGTTACCGGGAATCTTAGCGTGCGCTAGCCCCCGACATTAGCGTGCGCTAGACTACGTAGCGTACGCTAATCCGCCAGTCCAGAGGGCTGGAATCAGCACTGCCACTCCCAGGGTTAGCTCGCTAGCGCGCGCTACGAAGCAGACATAGCGTGCGCTACTAAGGGGCCTCTAGCGTGCGCTATGCAGAAAAGATAGTGCGCGCTAGGTACGAAATAGAAACGGTCCAAAACACCAGAATATGAACGAAACATCAAATGGAACATCTTAAAACGCATCGTAACATAGAATGGATCCACGGCAACCCCGAAACGGTGGTTCCGCATAACAACTACGAGAATCAGATCAAAAGATGACGGAAGAAATACACTGAAAATATACGAGGGTCGCTACAAGCGAGAAATACACCGAAAAATGAAAATACCGGGAAAAGGAAAATGCGGATATTACATTCTACCCCTCTAAAAATAAGTTTCATCTCGAAACTTAAGAAACAAACAACTCAGGGTACCTAGCACGCATGCTATCCTCGGTTTCCCAAGTTGCCTCCTCGACACCATGTCTCGACCATTGCACCTTGACCAAAGATATGGTCTTATGCCTCAGTCGCTTCTCACGATGCTCCAAAATCTTCAAAGGACGCTCCTCAAAAGTAATATCCTCGGCGACGTCAATCTCACCATAATCGATGACATGACTAGGATCCGGGACATATTTCCTCAACTGGGAAACATGAAAAACACTATGAACATGACTCAAGTCCGGGGGTAACGCCAAACGGTATGCTAACCCACCGACTCGCTCGAGAATCTCGAAGGGCCCAATAAATATCAGACTCAACTTCCCCTTTTTCCCGAAACGGAAAACTCCTCTCGTCGGCGACACCTTCAGTAAAACGTGGTCTCCCACCTCGAATTCAAAAGGTCGACGACGGATATCGGGTTATGACTTCTGTCTACTCTGGGCAGTCAACATCCATTCCCGAATTAATTTTATCTTCCGCCTCGTCTCTAAAGCGATATCCGGCTCGTTCCCAACTAAATCGGACGCCTCATTCCAACAAATCGGTGATCGACAACGCCGCCCATAAAGTGCCTCATACGGTGCCATCCGAATCGACGCGTGCCAACTATTGTTCTACGTGAATTCGATCAATGGCAAATGCTCCTCCCAGTCACTGCTCCAATCGAGAGCACAAGCATGCAACATATCCTCGAACGTATGGATAGTGCGTTCCGACTGTCCATCTGACTGAGGATGAAAATAGGTACTCAAACACAAACGGGTACCCAACGCTTTATGCGCCACCTGCCAAAAGTGCGATACAAAACGGCCATCACGATCCGAAACAATAAACTTCGGAGTACCGTGAAGCCTCACAATCTACGCGATAAACACACGAGCCAACTTCTCCGGGCCCCAAGTGTCCTTGATGCCCAGAAAATGTGCCGACTTGATCAGACGATCAACAATCACCCAGACCATATTCATGCCCGACCTCGATCTCGGAAAATTCGTAATGAAATCCATCAATATATCTTCCTATTTCCATTCAGGAACGGGAAGTGACTGCAATAACCCGGCCGGTCGCTGATGCTCGATTTTGACCTGCTGACAAGTCAAACATCTTGCCACAAACTATGCGACCTCCTCCTTCATATCATTCCACCAGAAATTCTTTCTCAGGTCCTTGTACATCTTACTTGAACCAGGATGAACGGAGTAAGGTGTAGCATGGGCCTCACGCAAAATACTCTGTCTCAACTCTGAGTCGTTCGGTACACAAAGCCGACTCTCGAATCTCAAAACACCATCCTCGTGAATCACAAACCCATGTGACTTTCCCTTAAGAACGTTCTCTCGGATTTGAGTAATCATCGGATCCTCTAACTGCTTCACCTTAATTTCATCGATCAAAGACGGCGAAATCTCTAAAGCACAAAGTTGCCCGACAGCTCCAGGCAACAAAACCTCAACATCTTACTCGATCAAAGCCCGCCGAAGCTCAGACTGATACGTAAGGATCTCAAACGTTCGCAACGTAACCACTTCCGACTCAAGGCGTCGGCCACGACGTTCGCCTTGCCCGGATGATAAAGGATTTCGAGGTCATAATCCTTAATCAACTCTAACCACCTCCTCTGCCTCATATTCAACTCCCGCTGAGTAAATATGTACTTCAGACTTTTATGATCGGTAAAAATATGACATGCAGAGCTGAAAAGATAGCGACGCTAAATTTTGAGCGCAAAAACAACTGCCGCTAACTCCAAATCATGAGTAGGGTAGTTAAGCTCATACGGCCTCAACTGTCTCGATGCAAATGCAATAGTCTTGCCGTGCTGCATCAACACGCACCCAAGGCCCTGACCCGAAGCATCGCTATAAACGGCAAAACCCTCGTTGCCACATGGCAACGCCAAAATTGGGGCTAAAGTCAAACGTTTCTTCAGCTCCTCAAAACTCGACTGCCTCTCATCATTCCAGACAAACTTCTCGGACTTCTGGAGCAACTGTGTAATTGGCCGAGTTAGTTTCGAGAAACCCTCGACGAACCTACGATAGTAGCCAGCCAAACCCAAGAAACTACGAACTTCCTTCACGTTCTTGGGCAGTGCCCAATCCAACACTGCCTCAATCTTATGCGGATCTACACGAACCCCTTGGGCTGAAATCACGTGACCTAGAAACATCACTTCCTTCAGCCAGAACTCAGATTTCGAGAACTTCGCGTAGAGTTGCTCGGTCCTCAAGATGTCTAACACTACTCGCAAATGATGGGCATGCTCTTCCTCGTTCCTCGAATAAATAAGAATACGTCAATGAAAACGACGTCACACTTATCCAAATACTCGATAAAGACTTTGTTCATCAACTGCATGAACACCGCCGGCGCATTAGTTAACCCGAAGGTCATAACTACGAACTCATAATGTCCGTATCTCGTCCGAAAAGCTGCTTTCGGCACATCGGACTCTCACCCAGAGCGGATAGTACCCCGATCTCAAATCAATCTTCGAGAATACCGCAGCTCCCTGCAACTGATCGAACAAGTCATCAATCCTTGGCAAAGGATACTTGTTCTTGATGGTCACCTTGTTTAGTTCGCGATAGTCGATACACAAACGCAGTGAACCATCCTTCTTTCGCACAAACAGGACCGGTGCGCCCCAAGGCGAGGCGCTCGGTCGAACATACCCCGACTCCAGAAGCTCACTCAACTGCTTCTTCAACTCGGACATCTCGGAAGATGCCATGCGATACGGCGCCTTCGAAATAGGAGCCGCGCCCAGCTCTAACTCTATAGCAAAATCGACCTCACGATCCGGTGGCAATCCCGGTAACTCGTCAGGAAATACATCAGGAAACTCACTAACGATTGGAATCAACGAAAGCTCGACTCCACCACTCTCCAATCTTCAAGGCGTAGCACCAATAACTAGTACACCCCTTCCGCAAGAGTCTCATCGCCTTCAAGGCGTTAATAACGAACTTCTGGTTTCCCCTCTTTCACCCGGCGAAAGAGTGCTCGGTGCTGTCTTCGGCTAGAGTGGTGATGATCCTCGTGCGGTATTTCATGATTACACCATGCTGCTCGAGCCAATCATGCCCGAGACTCAAATCCTCACCCTCAATGCCCACAACAATAAGATTAGAGGGCCAAGCCCTGTCACAAATAATCATAGAACAGTCATGAACATCCTGATCACCAAAGATCCTATCACCGCTAGGAAGCTTAACGATGAAGGGCTCACAAGACATCAAACAGTCAAGACTCAAACGGCGCACACACTCCAGAGATATGAACGAATGCGTAGCACCAGAATTGAAAAGCACACTGACAGGATGAGAAAGAATATGAACGGTACCTGTCGCCACAATAGCCGCTGGGTCATCGGCTCTCCGCAGCTCATAGACACGCGGGTGGTCTGAGCCGACACTGGAAGCTCCCCCCTTAGCGGGCTGACCCCGACCTCTCCCTCGACTAGCACTCAGCGGAGATTGAGAAGCAAACGATCCTTGATTCACACTTAGTTCCCTAGGCGCTGGAATGGAAGCCCGGGCAACAAGGATTCTCTCCCTCTCAGCACAGAAAGCAGCCTTGTGGCCCGGCTGGCCACATTGATTACACGTCAGCAAAGGGTTCGGACAAATACGACTGATGTGGCCCTGATGGCCACAGTTAAAACACTTCACCTCCCGAGAAGGGGCACTGGCAGCCCTACGGGGAACCTCAGTAGATCGAGCTGGGCCACCACCAGCGGAAAAGTTAGCAGACTGGAATTTATGCTGGCCCCCACCTTTGTGGCCCGAAAAATTCCCCACGGACTTCTGCTTCTTGCTCTCGCGGGCTGCCTCGCTAGCTGTCACCGACATATCATAAGCAAGGGCCCTACTCTGGTAATCCTTCAAGGTATTACAGACGAGCCCCGACATATAGTCCCGAATCGACAATTTCATCCGCCTGGAAAAATGGAAAATTTTGTCGCTCTCCTCAACAACTTGGGTCTTCACATAACCCAACTCTTTGTTAAAATTGGCAATAGCTTGAGATACGGGGATATCCCGTGGTTGAGCATCATAGAAAGCATGGACTCGAGCCTGTCTAACTGGCCACGGGCAATATTCAGTCTCCATCAATTCCTGAAATTCGGCCCACGAAGCAACATGATCTTTGGGCCCAACGGCCTCCCACCAATCCGTAGCGTCCCCAGTGAGAAAGTACTGGGCAATAGGGACCTTATGGTCCTCGGGACAGTTGGTAGCAGTGAAGACTTTAGATATCTCCTTGATCCACCCTTCCCAGTCGATCGGGTCCGAGGCTCCCGAAAACTGAGGAGGATGCATCTTGATGACATCCTGAAGCCAGCGATCCGCTCCACCCCGATTAGCGTGGGCCGGATCTGGGTTCTGAACGGCCTGAGCTATCGCCGCCATTTGATTCACCATTTGCTGCATAACGGCCGCAATACCAAGGTCAGCGCACTCCTGAGAAGAAGCATGACTGTGACGGTCGCCGGTACTGCCGGCTCCCGAAGACTGCGACGTGGCCGCCCCACCAACTGCCCCACGTCCCCGGCCGCATCCACGGCCACGACCACGACCACGGCCTCTTCCAGCATCCATACTGATGTTAAAGAAGCAGCAAAATCCATACGATGGTAAGTACAAAGAAAAACAATCACAATCGAGAATCAAGGTGCGATACAAGGAAACAAGGAACAGAGTAAGGAAAAACTTACGGACACTGGTAGTACCGGAATCATGACAGCGTGACGATGATTTGCAAAACGAAACACAACAAGACCGAATAAACTGACAAGCCTAGGAATCCATAAACCTAGTGCTCCGATACCATTTTCTGTAACACCCCCAAGATATTCGAGGTATATTACAGCGCCGTGAAGCCCTATATGGGACCCACCTGGCTGAACAAACATCATACTCATCGACTCGCGGAAATAACAAAATAACACCTCATCATAAAGACGCAAAACAAAATAATCACCCAGTTCAACCGGTCAAACATAACACCATCATCCGACGCAAACACAATAGACAACAATACAATCCGGACGAAATAGAACTCTTACTTACTCGAGTACTTCTATTAGTTTAAAAACCATAAAAGTTAAAAAGATAGAAGACAATAAGACACCACTCGTGCACAATCATCACGCACGGCCATCATCCGCATACTGGTCCAGCGCCCGCTCGTCTCGATGAACCTGACCTGAAATTCATAAAACGAATTTCCCCAAAATGGGTCTCCAGAGGGGTTAGCAATTATGCTAGTATAAGTAACCAAATGAACAATTTACATCTTACACATATAGTCAATGCATGCAATCAAGAAAACATAGTTCCAAAACACTCATTTCCGGAAATGCCAATATCAAATCACATTTGTAAAATGCACCACAATTAACCGCGGACCCACAGCTTCGTGGACCCCTACCGAGACCCCATTGGATCTAACCCATAGTGGTTAAAAGCAAACTCACGGTTCCACAACTTCGTGGAGCCCTACCGAGACCCCGTCGGATCTAACCCGTAGTGAGCATATACACACACACAATCCTCATGCAATACTATTACGTTAAGATTATAAGTTCATAAGTGTACTTGCCTCGATTAATAGACGGTGACACGAACGGGAAGGGAGAGTCAAGCACAACCGCGAGGAATCGGCGGAGATGAACCTAACGATTCGAATAACACAATCACAACCACTTCTAAACGATTACGGAAATAGAATACACCCGAAAATTCGCCTACGATTCATGTATATTCGTACGAAAACAACAACGAGGGCGGACCACAACCAAACCCTCTCGATAACGAAAGATACTACGAAATACACTATGAATCCGTAGGAAAACTAAGAATACCAACAAGATTAATCATAGTCATCATGAATTAACCAACAAAACGGAACGAATCGGACAAAAATCCCAAAACCCCCAATTTATCCAAAAGTAGGGTTCTAAGAGATTTACCTTGGATTAGGATGAAAGATTCGTGTTGATATTGTTATTATACACCAAGAACTCAAGGAAGTTGATGGTTGAGATGATTGGAGGTAGAAATCGCCAAGGAATCGCCCAAAATCGCCAAAGGAACTCTAATCCGCGGGAAGGAGAAGAAATGGAAATAATACACTCATCTCGGTCAACTCGCTGGTTTATATAGCCAGGCAGTGTTAGCGCGTGCTAATCCTCAAAGTTAGCGTGCGCTAACAGGACAAAACTCCTGTCCATACAGTTAGCGTCCCAGTCTAGTAGCCAGATTTCTGGCCGTTAGCGTGCGCTACTCGAAACGTAGCATGCGCTAATAACCTCTCGGTAGCGCGCGCTATCGACCATAGCGTACTCTACCTGGACATCAGCCGATTCCAGAAGCAAATTGTCAGTACACCCCTGATCCAGTTAGCATGCGCTATCGACCAAACGTAGCATGCACTAAAAGTGTATCGGTAGCGCGCGCTATCGGCCAATAGCGTGCGCTACCTGGGCACCTGATCGAGTCCAGTAGCAAACTGTCAGGTACTGGATAGTCACACTAGTGCATGTTACCGGTAATATTAGCGTGCGCTAGCCCCCGAAATTAGCATGCGCTAGACTACGTAGCGTACGCTAATCCGCCAGTCCAGAGGGCTGGAATCAGCACTGCCACTCCCAGGGTTAGCTCGCTAGCGCGCGCTACGAAGCAGACGTAGCGTGCGCTACTAAGGGGCCTCTAGCGTGCGCTATGCAGAAAAGATAGCGCGCTCTAGGTACGAAATATAAACGGTCCAAAACACCGGAATATGAACGAAACATCAAACGGAACATCTCAAAACGCATCATAACATAGAATGGATCCACAGCAACCCCGAAACGGCGGTTCCGCATAACAACTACGAGAATCAGATCAAAAGATGACGAAAGAAATACACTGAAAAATACACGAGGGTCGCTACAAGCGAGAAATACATCGAAAAATGAAAATACCGGGAAAAGGAAAATGCGGATATCACAGTTCCACGTATCCCAATTATGGAAATATGTACCAGATCCCAGTCATATCATTGATTTTGGCGAGATTGAAGTGGCTAATGATGGCACGTTCGAAGAGAAGCCAATCAAGATACTTGAGAGTCGAGTCAAACAATTAACGAATAAATCAATCTCCTTGGTTAAAGTTCAGTGATCTCTACATGGAGTCGAAGAAGAAACTTGGGAGACTGAAGATAGTATGAAGTCGAGATACGCGGAATTATTTTCGTCTTAAGTTTCACGACAAAACTTCTTTGTAGAGGGGTAGTATGTAATGCCCAAATAATTATGGTGTATTTTACCTGTATTCGAACTTGTAACATTTGATTATGTGGTATTATTAATCGAAGTGTGGTGTCCCGTATTCATATTCCTACGTTTTTGAGTTTCCAACGCATTCATGCATTACATGCATCTGCACGACTTAACGTACGCTATGTAATACCCGCAATATCGATTTTCGGTAATTTTCTTTTTTTGGCGGGAGTCCGTTTTAGCGGCTCGTTTGTGACTGTTCCGTCATTCTGAGAATGATTAAATCGGTAGTTTTCAACATCTGAGTTTGTTCCGGTGTCGCTTTGCTGAGTTCCGTGCTTTTTGGCGACTTTTCCGCATTTGAGTTCGATTCTTATGAATCTCGTTCGAAACTGCCATTTCGTGTTTTTCGCAAGTCCGTTTAGCCTTGTTAGACGTGTTGTGAACTTAAGTTTGGTTATTCGATCACATATCGTCATTTTTCGGATGTTTGGACCATTTTGTAATATCCCAAAGTTTCGGCTATTTGTCTTCATACTTATTTTTAACCACCTCCGAGTTGTCGGAATCACAGGTTTGTTTAGCGCTTTCATTCGTTGTTGAGAACTCTTCATTGGCGCTATGTCGTATCTTTCGAGTCGTCACATTTTGAGATTGTTCGGGCCGATCGGGCGTGAAGGAATCTGCGCCCGAGAATGCGGCATGTTACGGCGATGTGCGATATATTATGGCCGTAATGGACACGATGTTACGGTCGTAACAAAGGCCTGTATTTCAGGCAGCGGGCAGTGTTATTTCAGAACAGTTTTGTTCTTTTCCTTCCTCACGCGACGGGCAGAGTCTTGAGGCGATTCCAGGGCGATTTTTCACGGGAATTCATCAATCTTTCATCCTACAACATTATCATCAAGGTCTTGGTGTGTATTAACAACATCAAATCATCCTTTTCCCCCTTGAATCGAGGTAATCATCCTAGAACCCTATTTTGGGAATAATTAGGGGTTGTCTTGATTTCGTGATTTTAATCCGAAATTGTTGGTTCCTTTGTTGTTATCTAGTCATGTTGATCATAAACTATGGTTGGAATTCTATTTTTCATGAATTAATGAGTCGATTCGTGTTCTTGGCCGTTTTGGGGGAAACCATTGAACTTTCGTCATTTGACCTTATAATTCGGCGGCTTTGAGTCATGCTGTGGAATTTATTTTCATTGTTGCTATTGTCATTCGTAGTTTATCATCGCAGGTGGTCACTTGGCGGAGTCGACGGGTTTGTGGACGGTTCGGGTCTCCTCAATTCGGTCGATTCTCCGTGCTTGTAATTATACGAGGGAAGTATCTTGCCCATACATTACGTGTTTCATAGACGTATTCGCTGGTATTAGAACCAAATTACAATTTGAATGTTTTAATGAACTTTTAAAAGGATCGGTATGTTCTCGATAATTGTCTTTCAAAAGATAACTCATATGCTTCGTAGATCAATGTGCTTTCGGAATATGTGCGTTAGTTTCGTATGTTGGAAGATGTTGATCATATTTAGTGATGTTAGTAGAACGAAATTATTTGCCGAGGATTGTGTATTGATATGTGTAATTGTTCGGTGAATATGTGATGTTGTGTGATATTAGTTGTTATTCCTTCATAAGGAGGTTGTGGCGCTTGGTGTTGTTTAGTATTGGTAATTGCTTGTGGTTGTGTGACATTATTTGTGAGTATACGTCGACTAAAGTGGCCATTCTAGCGAAGTACCTGTCATTTATATGCATATTCGAGTATTCGAATTATGGCTTCCTGTGGCGTTGTGGATGATATGTGTATGTTCACCTAGGGACGGTCTGACGGGGCCTCTAGGGATACGTATTGCCGTGAGTGTGCATATCACGAACTAGGATTAACCACCCAGGGATGTCCGACGGGGCTCTGCGGGGTACAGCAGCCGTGAGTCTCGTACCAACGGTTAACTTTGAAATGTTTTGTTGGAGAACTGTGATTTTTGGCGCATATTTCGTCTAATTAGAATGGCAGTCCAAATGGTATCGTACTTGGCTGGAATGGCACCAGTAAATGTGTTATGTGTGATTCGTCCCTTGGATGTGATAATTTGGTATGGGTACGTGAGTCCTGTGGTTCCTGTGGTGTTTCGAGTTCGACCGTATGGTTAAGTTGCAAAGTTGTGCTCTCTGATATTGTTCTGTGAGACTGTTGTCATGTTAATGTTTGACACGGCGTAGTTTTCGTCGGGTTATTCTTTCGAGTATGTGAAGTGGATGATTTGGGTCGTGGACCTCCGTGTTTGTAATTGGAATGTTATGATTGGGTCGTGAACCCCGTATTTTGTTATCGGAATCATATTTTGAAATAAATAATTTTTGGGCTGTGTCCCTATGTGTTCGAACGGCTTGAGAATTCTTAAACCCCCAATATTTTCAAAAACTCCCGAGATCGTAAAATATTTTGTAAGATGTAAAATGGTTTTATTCTTATCTTTCGTAATTCAAACTGTTTTGATCAAGTGAATTATCTCGGGAAGTATATTCACGAATTCTATGTTCTTGGAGTATGATATGTATGGCTTGTCTTTGTATTTTTACTTGCACTAGCAAAACAGTGGAGTTTTGCTAACCCCCGAGTATTCGGGGGTGGATGTCTGTTTTGCGTCCAGGTACTTGCAGGTTGCTGGGGAGCAATTCACAGGATCGTTACGAAGGATGATGGAAGACGGCGATACTAATCACATGAAGACCAGTGTTGAGTATTTGGTGATGTCTTGTTTTGTCCTTCCGTTGTGTTTATTTTCCTCCTATACGGGAATGTTGATTTATGTTAACCCCTATGTGGGTATGAGTTACAAGAAAGAGTAATGTATGGTTGATGTGTATGTTGTGGTATAAGACCAAATCAGTCTAATGGTCCATTAATTACCCATGTCGATATGTATGTTATTGTGAGGCTTCTGTATTTATCCTGGTAGACCCTTAGGGAGAGGGTCTACGGCACTGTAATATTCCCGAGTGGTTTGTGGGTGTTACAGAATATGGTATCGGATCTTAGGTTGCGGAAACCTAGGTTGTTGGGTCGAGTTTTGTGTTGTCGGGTCTTATCTTGTCTTGTCAGATTTTGTCTGATTGAGTTGTGTCACGACGCGTCGTCTGAGGTGTCGGTCGTGATTAGTATCGAGGTGCAGCCATCATCTTCGTGCGATCTGTGGATGTAAGTCTCCCTACTTTGTTGCGTCTCGTGTTATACGAGCTTGTGTGATTTTGTGTTATTATGTGGAGTTTAAAAATGAATTGTGAATACGTAATTCATGCTTGTTGATTCTCGTGTGTGCTGGAATGAAAAGTGATACCCATATATAAATGTGTATATATATTGTGTGAATCGTTTAACTGGAGTAATGGCTTGGTGTGATTCCTCAAGGAAAGTTTGTTAGTGTGATATTTCAAAGTTTAATTATTTTTGAAGAGTCACGTAAATTTTATTTTAAAACATCCTTCAAGAGAGGAAAATTTTTGATTTCGTATGATGACCTCGAGATCGGATTTTTTTTGTTAGAACTTAACTACTTATATTTTATTTTCCTCTTACATGGAAAGTTTTCAAAATTTGATTTCTAAAACTCAAATGAGGTCTATCAAAAATTTACTGAAGACGTGACTTTCGATTTCATAAAATTCCAGTAAAAAGGTATGTGGTAATGATGTTATTGTCATTTCGGCTTTAATGCCCCGAGTTGTGATTAAAGTGGTGACGTGAATGCTGAGTCATTCGGTATACATTCGTCGAGGTATTTCTCTGGACCGAGAGGTGGGAATTCGGTTTGGAACGTTAGTTAACTTTTGATGGTTATTTGTGTAATGTTATAAGTATGTGAACTGTAGGCGTCTAGATTTGTACGCTGTTATTTATTCGTAACCTCTGGTATAGTACTGCTGCAAGGTGATTATGAATGGGTTACCAAAGTTGCACAGTTAGCGCACGCCATCTCTTGTCATAGAGCGCGCTTTCTAGCTGGGCAAAAGTTTTAGAGTGCATTTTTCCGTTAGGTCTAACTTTTGCAGTCGATCACCTGTGAGTGGATTTCATATGTGCAGTAATATTGTTGTGCGTGATTATGTGACTTTCGTTGCATTAGTTGTTGCTTGATTAATATGCCGATGGTTAGAGGTCGTGGTCGCGACTGTGGTACAGATGGCCACGGGGATTAGGAGCGGGATCGAGAGGATGTTTCCGGTAACGATATTGGTATGGATGTTGCTACCATATTACAACAAGTAGCAGCACGGCTGACTCAGTTGACCCAGGCGGTTCAACGCAACACTGATGCGATTCAGAAGATCGGGGCAAACCTATGGCTCCGAGAGGTAGTTAGTATGAATCCTCCTCAATTTGTTGGTATGGTGGATGCATTGGGTTGGGATGGCTGGCTCCTTCAGCTGTAAAAGATATTCAAGGCTATTGATTGTCCCGAAGATCGGAAGGTTCCTATTGCTCAGTGCCTCTTAGTGAAGATGCTGCTCATTGGTGGGAAGCTGTCAAACCTCGAAATCGTGTCGTTATGTGGGCGGAGTTCCGAGAACTTCTGGAAGCTGGGTTTTGTCTAGAACCGAGTAGAAAGCTGGGGAAGTTGGATGACAGTATGGTACTAACCATACTGGAGTTGGTGGTTCTGGATTGCAACATCGTAGTCTTTCCGCTGTGAAGCTCTATCGCTCGATGCATAAGACTAAGAGTTCCAAGTCGTCTACTTTGACTCCTGGTGAAGATAGGAGGTGTTTTAACTGTAACGTATCGGGACATGTTCATGCACATTGTCCTTCTCTGCCAGTAACGTGTTACAAGTGCGGACTCAAGGGACACCGGGTTCAGTTTTGCGAATTGGTCACCGAGCCTTCCAAGGCACGGACTTGAGCACTGATGTCAAGATCGACTCTGAGGAGCACCTGTGGGGTATAGTCTACTAGTTGTATGTTGTGTTATTTCCTTGCTTTGTCGTTTCGAATTTCAGGGATAAACCTCTTTTATGAGGGGCGGATCAGACTATTTTGAACTTCTATATTTTCGACTCTATCGATTTGTTTGCGTTCATTGATATTTTATGAACTTGCTCTATCATTTGCTTTTTGTTGTTCGAACGAGTTGTAGTATTGTTTCGGATTAATCTGTTTGTCATTGTGACTTTTCCCGAATTTGGTTCCATACCTATGAATCTTATGTGAATGCATATCTTGCTGGTCGAGGTGTGAACTTCGGAGTTGTTGTCTGATTCTTGTGTTCATCATGATTCGAGTATGATTGTACGACCATTGTTATCTCGTTCGCTGTGGTCCGATCGTTTGTTTTCCGATTTTTTTATCTCGTAGCATGATCTTTTGAGCGTTCAGATCACTTCGTAATTTCCTTAAGTTCGGGAAATTAGCTTCGTATTCGACCTTCCAAACCTTGGGTGGGGATAATTTTGCATCCGTTCGGTGATTAACTCGAGTTCTGATTGATGTACTGTTTGGGTTGGTCAACCGTATTGATTTTTGTTCGTTGTGTTTTGTAGTGCAGCGATCGGATTTGTTGTAAAAAGTTGTCTTTATGAGTTTATCAATTCATTTGGAACTACCCTCGCAACGATCTCTCCTCACACATTTGTACAAAGTCAAACAAAGACTCAAAAATAACCATTCATTCAAGTAATCGAAGATAATCAAACATTCAGTTCATTGCTTGAGAAGATCAAAGTACATGGTCGCCCGAAGGCCTATGTTCTACAAAAGAAAGCTACAAAACTACAAGTAAGCAAGCTAAAACGTCAAAAATGAAGTGCCTCAGGCCCCAGCCAGGCCTTCGCCTTCGGCATCCGGTGTGGGCCCCTCATCTTCCGGAGCGTCGGGATGAGTAAGATTGGCCGGAGACGGATACCAGCTCAAATCCACGCCGATGTCCGCAAGATCCAAGATCGGCAAGGAGAAAGCTGAATGGATAGGATGCTCCAACGCATACGCCTTGAAGTTATCGGCAAGAGGCCCGACCTCCAAACCTCCCTTCTTAGCCGCTCGGATCGAGTCGGCGAACGCCAAATAATAGGCGAACTCGCTGACATACTCCAAGTTTTGGAAAGGATCGGCCTTGGTCGCCTCAACCTCTCCTTTCAGCTCCGCCATCGCCTGTTGCGACCCCTGGAGCTCAGCCTCCCTCGCAGCAACTTTTTCCCTCGCCTCCGTCAGCTCGCTGGTCAACCGAGCGATCGTCACCTTCTGGCGATCGGCCTCCTCTTCAGCAACCCTCCGCGCCTGGATGGCATTCTGCATCTGGTCCCGAAATCGGTCAACCGCAAGACGATATTGCTCAGTTTCCTTCTTCTCCAGCTCAAGCTCATGGCTCGCCCGCTTGGCCGCCTCCAGGGAGTCCTTCTCCATCGCCGCGATCTTGTCAGCAAACTCGGCGTTCTCTTTCCGAGCCGCCTCGAGATCCTCCTGCAGGCGAATAGTGGAGGGCCACCCCTCAAACTCTGGCGGCACAGGCGGCCATGGTCGCCGTCGAAGAGAAAGGCGAGAGCAGCGTGCATCGAACTCGCCGATCGGCTGCCGAGCGATCGCATCAGTCGATCGTCCATGCCTTCGGCAGAGCGATGGCCTTGCTAACGTATGGAGGAATGTCGCAGGAATGGCGAGGAGATCGGCTCGCTAGGAAATCTACGACCATCGGCGGGCAAGACGGATCTGCGCGACGGATCCTGCACCAAAACAACTAAGTTAATACAACTCCTACGCAGATGCAACGTTCAACACAAAAATGCTATCTACCTCTCAGCCTTCTCGGGATCCTGACCGAAAAACGGTTTCCCTCGAGGGGTCTCAGCATCCGCGATCGCCGTCTCCCGCATAAAAGCCGCAGAGGGCTGCTCACTCTCCGGAGCAACGATGGTGATCGGAGGCGCGGCGATCGGCACTTCATCGCCCGGGGCAGGAACCGAAGTTTCTTCCGGCCTCGGCCTCATGCGATTCGCTCGAAGCCCCTCCTCCGGAACTTCCTCCTCAGCCACGACCCAGCTCCACAACCGGCTCCACGCGAGGCTCCGCCTCCGGAACTATAGGCAACGCAACGGGTGGGACCCGAGACGACCTCTTATGGCGAAGACGGCCTAGAACTCCTGGGTTCGACATGGCGATCTCCGTCGGAGGCTCCAAAAAGTGAGGAAAGCGAACCTCTGCAGTTAAGACAATCGATCAACAATCAGATACTGTCCTCAAATAAGGCGATCGCCTAAGAAAGTGAAGGTCGCAGAAACTCATACCTGGCACCGAGAGATGTCTCGGGAAACGGAATAGTCGAGCCGACAACCAACGACTCTCCTTATTGATCCGAGTGGCGTCAAGGTCTTCGTCCGACAAGCTCCTTATCCGCTCCCAGACGACGATAAA
The DNA here is from genome assembly GCA_033398695.1 of Orobanche coerulescens. Taxonomy (NCBI): domain Eukaryota; kingdom Viridiplantae; phylum Streptophyta; class Magnoliopsida; order Lamiales; family Orobanchaceae; genus Orobanche; species Orobanche coerulescens. Next base: position 108,762,637 of record CM065816.1, on the reverse strand, counting down.
GTCAAAAGGCAGCTCCTCGACCGCCGGAATGTGAAAACCTGCAAAACCGAAATCAAATTAGATCAGTCCAAAACGCATCCAAACGAAGGGAGAGTCTAAACCCTTACCGGGATTCCTCTCCCGAAATTCAGTGGGGATCTCCAGCTCGCCCGTAGGATTGTCGCTCGCCGAACCTCTCCACTTGCCGGCGACCCAGAACCACTTCGTCTGATCGCCCCGCATCTTATTCGGGACTCCATGAATCACCCGACCAGATCGGCCTTGAATATGGTAACCGCCGACCAACCCTTTATGAGCCGTCAGTTTAAATAAATGGTTCATCTCCAACGGCGATGGGAGACGGTACAGGCGGTGACCGCCGAAAAGGGTTAGAGTGCAGTTAATTTGGAGCCAGGCGTTCGGCGTCAGCTGAAGTGGCGCCACATTCCAAGCGGCCAACAGATGGGAGACAGCAAAGGATAGAGAGCGCGGCCGGCCTCCATAATCGCCTCATTCACGGCGACCATACCCATCGGAGGCTGGTCGGCTCGTTCATTCTCCGCCGGCGCGAACATGTCCACATCTGAAGGAACATGGAATCTTGTCCTCCAGACGGCCAGATCTTTCCTGGTCGTCGAACCCCGTATCTGGCCAAGCGACCACAACGATCGCTGCGCAGCACGGTACTGCGACCGTTTGGGAAGCACATAGGGGTAGGCGACCGAGTACCCCCAGAAATCAAATCTCGGAGTAGGGCCGGCCAACTTCTCCATTATATCAGCAAAGGCCTTATAGGCCCGACCGAAAGCACTATGTTGCTCCCAGTAAGCCCTGATCGCCAGATCTCTCTCGATCTGCGATCGTCTCTCTTCAGCAGCCGACTCCTTAGCAACATCGGCCTCATTGAACAAAGCCTCGACTTCAGCCGGGTCGATTCCGGCCCGAATAGCTTCATCCGCCGTCTCCAGGTGGAAGACGGAAGAAGTTTCTCCCCGGACAGTCGATGTCCCGGCGGCAGAACTGGTTCCCGCTCCACATGATGATGAGGTTCCGGCCATTCTCAGAAACAGAAAAGGAGAAAAGGATTTTTCTTACCCTAAAGTGAAATCGAACGACGATCGGCACTAAGATCTTCAGAAAATTCGGCAGCAAGTCCTTCTTTCTCCAAAAAGTACGCGTGAGCATGTACCTGCAGCACCGCGCCCCTTTTATAGGAGAAGGCAGGGGCTCGTTTGCAATAAGGGAAAACCTCAGGGGTCGGATCTCAAACGACGCATTAATTGACCCCCTCGAGACCCGCGTACTCGTCTTTTCAAGGATGCGTCAGCCGAGGAGTCATTAATGACCGTTGGCATCCTCCAATAGAAGCCCGACGCGTGCGCGGAGACTTTTCCACACCCATTGTTGTTTCCCGCGCAGTTTAGCGGCCAACCAGGTCGTCCGAACCCAGAGCATATCAGCTCAAAGACGATCGCCAGTTCAATAAAACGCAAAGTCGCTCATCAAAAGTTCAGCGATCGCCAAGAGAGCCACCTCACCCCACATTTCCAACGTATGAGCGAGCTGGGGGGCAATTGTTGTGTCACGATTTATTCATCCCGACAGGCGATCGACTATAAGGCCGAGCGACCAAGTCAACTCCAGTCAAACTATGGCTAGCTCGCTAAGTCGAAGATATCAGACCACCATCAGGTACCCAGCGATCGACTCCCAAGGCGATCGCCCTTCGGCATTTGGCGATCGACTCTAGTGTCCGGCTAAGGACGGTCGACCTGCGCCCCGAGCAGAGATGATCGCCCGTCAAAGCTATCAAGGACTGGATCTCAGAAAAGCACCCACGTGCGGATCCACAAAAGGCGCCGACCAAAGATCTTCGCTGACAGATGAGATCTTTTGCTGACAGACAAGACCTTTGACCACAGCCTGTCACCTACCTCACCTACCGGCATGCGCGCCGAAAGTTGTCAGTGGGACCACCCGTGACAGCGACTCAGGACGCGTGTAAGCTCCCCATTGGACCGCACAGTTGACTGCCAGCAACTCCTGCAGACTTTAAGGAGACATGCCCACGTGCTAAAATACGATCGCCCGATTATTATAATGCAGAAAAGGCGATCGCCCGGCACATCCATGTCCTATAAATAGAGAACCTCCTCCTACTGGTAAACGGTTCCGAATTCATTTTGACTTACGTTCAGAACTCATTCTCTCATATTCCGAATTCATTCACGGAAATACTGAAGAACATACATATCATCAAGCTCCCGGCTATCTCACCGGAATCCATCTCAGGACTTCTCTCTCTAAATCTCTCGTCCAGAAGACGATCGGCAGAAGCAGCAAGTCTCCACTAGACAGATTCCAAGGGATTCAAAAGCCCAGGAGCCCAAGCATCCAGATAAATACTCGCCGTGAGAGACGGTCGATCTCTCACCGCCGCGACTATTCATCTCCTTTGTTACAAGAACTCACAGAGCATCAAATCTGGTTCTTCCGGCAATCTACACGCTCACTAGCTAAGATAACAAGAATTTTTACACTCATTGTAATTGTATTCTTACATTAGTACTTGTATCCCCGAATATTAGTATTAATAATATCTCGCGAGAGCATTCAAGCCCGGGACTAACAACCCCGGCAAATCTTGTGTTATTTATCTTTCTCACGGAAGTGCTCTTGCATTTGTTTGCTATCCCATCCATTCCAGCAATATCTATCTCCGGATAATATTTTGGGTAGCAACATGTTTGTTATCGTTCTGGTATGGCGATATGAATGATAGCAGCTGCGTGCTGCATGTGAGTCATTGCAGGTCGTCGGCAATGGATAGCGTGTATTATCTGAGTTTGTTTTGCATTGTTCATTCTATGCTTTAAGTTTCGGGGATGAAACTTCTTTTAAGGGGGGTAGTATGTAATACCCGCAATATTGATTTTTGGTAACTTTCTTTTTTTTGGCGGGAGTCTATTTTAGCGGCTCTATTATGACCGTTCCGTCATTCTGAGAATGATTAATTCTATACTTTTCGACATCCAAGTTCGTTTTGGTGTCGCTTTGCTGAGTTCCGTGATTTTTGGCGACTTTTCCGCATTTGAGTTTTATTCTTACAAATCTCGTTCGAAACTGCCGTTTCGTGTTTTTCGCAAGTCCATTTAGCCTTGTTAGACGTGTTGTGAACTTCGGTTTGGTTATTCGATCGCGTATCGTAATTTTTCGGATGTTTGGACCATTTTGTAATATCCCAAAGTTTTGGGTATTTGTCTTCATACTCATTTTTAACCACCTATGAGTTGTCAGAATCGCATGTTTGTTTAGCGCTTTCATTCGTTATTGAGAACTCTTCATTAGCGCTATGTCGTACCTTTTGAATCATCGCATTTTTATATTGTTCGGAACTGATCGGGCAGCAGAAGGAATCTGCTGCTAGAATGCAGCATGTTACGGCTGTAATGGCCAGCATGTTATGGCCGTAATGGCCAGCATATTACATCCGTAATGGACATGATGTTACGGTCGCAACAAATGCCTGTATTTCAGGCAGTGGGCAGTGTTATTTCAGAATAGTTTTGCTCTTTTCCTTCCTCACGCGACGGGCAGAGTCTTGAGGCGATTCCAGGGCGATTTTTCATGGGAATTCACCAATCTTTCATCCTACAATATTATCATCAAGGTCTTGGTGTGGATTAACAAAATCAAATTATCCTTTCCCCCTTGAATCAAGGTAATCATCCTAGAACCCTATTTTGGGAATAATTGGGGGTTGTCTTGATTTCGTGATTTTAATCCGAAATTGTTGGTTCCTTTATTGTTATCTAGTCAAGTTGATCATAACCCATGGTTGGAATTCCGTTCTTCATGAATTAACGAGTCGATTCGTATTCTTGGCCGTTTTGGAGGAAACCCTTGAACTTTCGTCATTTGACCCTCTAATTTGGCGGCTTTGAGTCATGCTGTGGAATTTATTTTCATTGTTGCTATTGTCATTCGTAGTTTATCATCACGGGTCATCGCTCGGCAGAGTCGGCGGGTTCATGGATGGTTCGGGTCTCCTCACTTCGGTCGATTCTCCGTGCTTGTAATTATCTAAGGCGAGTATCTTGACCATACATTACGTGTTTCGTAGACGTATTCGTTGGTATTGGAACCAAATTACAATTTGAATGTTTTAATGAACTTTTAAAAGGATCGGTATGTTCTCGATAATTGTTGTCTTTCAAAAGATAACTCATATGCTTCGTAGATTAATGTGCTTTCAGAATGTGTGCATTAGTTTCGTATATTGGAAGATGTTGATCATATTTAGTGATGTTAGTAGACCAAAATTATTTATCGAGGATTGTGTATTGATATGTGTAATTGTTCGGTGAATATGTGGCGTTGTGTGATATTAATTGTTATTCCTTCGTAAGGAGGTTGTGGCACTTGGTGTTTTTTGGTATTGGTAATTGCTTGTGGTTGTGTGACATTAGTTGTGAGTATACGTCGACTAAAGTGGCCATTCTAGCGAAGTACCTAGCGTTTGTATGTATATTCTAGTATTCGAATTATGGCTTCCTGTGGCGTTGTGGATGATATGTGTATGTTCACCTAGGTACGGTCTGACGGGGCCTCTAGGGATACGTATTGTCGTGAGTGCGTGTATCACGAACTAGGGTTAATCACCCAGGGATGTCCGACGGGGCTTTGCGGGGTACGGCGGTCGTGAGTCTCGTACCAACGGTTAACTTTGAAATGTTTTGCTGGAGAACTGTGATTTTTAGCGCATATTTCATCTGATTAGAATGGCAGTCCAAATGGTATCGTACTTGGCTGGAATGGCACCAGTAAATGTGTTGTGTGTGATTCGTCCCTTGGCTGTGATAATTTGGTATGGGTACGTGAGTCCTGTGGTGGTTGTTGTATTGTAGCTCTGTGGTGTGTCGAGTTCGACCGTATAGTTAAGTTGCAAAGTTGTGCTCTCTGATATCGTTCTGTGAGACTCTTGTCATGTTAATGTTTGACACGGTGTAGTTTCTATCGGGTTATTCTTTCGAGTATGTGAAGTGGATGATTTGGGTCGTGGACCTCCGTGTTTGTAATTGGAATGTTATGATTGGGTCGTGGACCCTGTATTTTGTTATCAGAATCATATTTTGAAATAAATAATTTTTGGGCTGTGTCCCTAAGTGTTCGAAAGGCTTGAGAATTCTTAAACCCCAAATATTTTCAAAGACTCCCGAGATCGTAAAATGTTTTGTAAGATGTAAAATGGTTTTATTCTTATCTTTCGTAATTCAAACTGTTTTGATCAAGTGAATTATCTCGGGAAGTATATTCACGATTTCTATGTTCTTGGAGTATGATATGTATGGCTTGTCTTTGTATTTTTACTTGCACTAGCAAAACAGTGGAGTTTTGCTAATCCCCGAGTATTCGGGGGGTGGATGTTTGTTTTGCGTCCAGGTACTTGCAGGTTGCTGGGGAGCAATTCACAGGATCGTTACGAAGGATGATGGAAGACGGTGATACTAATCACATGAAGACCGGTGTTGATTATTTGGTGATGTCATGTTTTGTCCTTCCGTTGTGTTTATTTTCCCCTTATACGGGAATGTTGATTTATGTTAACCCCTGTGTGGGTATGAGTTACGAGAAAGAGTAATGTATGGTTGATGTGTATGTTGTGGTATAAGACCAAATTGGTCTAATGGTCCGTTAATTACCGATGTCGGTATGTATGGTATTGTGGGGTTTCTATATTTAGCCTGGTAGACCCTCAGGGCGAGGTTCTACGACGCTGTAATATTCCCGAGTAGTTTGGGGGTGTTACAGGCTAGATGTTGAGCATGACGTACGCTAAGTGTTAAATATAACGTACGTTATGGTTGTAGCGTACCGTACGGAAGCTTCAGTCATGGGCAGATCGGATAAGGTCGGCGTGTAGGGGCCAGAGCGAGATTCGCCAAAATTGCCCTGCGTGAACCTGGACGGCTTTTCGTACATGGCTTAACATACGTTTAGACATGGGTGTTAGCGTACGATATGTACATGGTTTTACGTACGTAAAGGCCTTGTATAACGTACGTAATAGAAGCCAGAATTTGAAGCAGTGAGTTCTGTCAGACGCTAACGTACGCTAAAGTTTGAGGATAGCGTACGCTAAGGCCATAACATACGTAAGGCTTTGCCCTTAACGTACGTAACGCGTTAAAATCTATTTATAGACCTAAACCTCCATTTCATTTTCTCCTCACTATTTGGCTGATTTTCATAACCTGATAACTCCCCAGCACCATAAATCCCTCATATCATTATCTCCGCTCGAATTGGAGGATCGTAGACCCTTGTGGATTGGTGTTCAAGCTTCTGGTGTTGAGTTTCACCAAGTATTCGTTGTTCTTATTTATATTGAGGTATGTTGATCCTTCACCAACTTGATTTCATGTTCTTGAGGATGTTTTGAACTTGTTTCTGAGATTTCCATGTTCGTTATTATCATGAGGAGTCAAACACCATGTTTTTAGAAATTGGGACCCGGTTATACCTTGCTTCTCCTTCGTTGTTAAGAGTATTAATCGAACCTTGACGGATAAAACCCTAAGATGTAGTGTCCCGAGTTTGTTATGAATTATGAGCATGATTCTAGTGAGGTTCTGAGATTAGTAACCATCGATGATAATTCGTGTTTGGACTAATTAATTAATCCAATTAATTAATTATATCAAACACAAATATATATTTCTCTAAGAAATATAATTTATGAATTAAAGTAATCACCGAGTAACCTACTTACAATTCATAAGACCGCTATTTTATTTATCCGATAAATCAAACTTAGATATCTAATATCTAATATTATAAGAGAGATTATTAATTCACATTTATCCATCAATGATCCTATTGCGCGACTCCGTACGTTCGTCTCAGCCGGCATTGGGAGGAACCAATGAGTGCGGGCAGCACTTAGCCAGCCTAGCGGGCCGCACTGTAAACCCCGACTAAGAGCGAATGAACGAATCATTCCAGAACCATTATGTCGTGAATACTATATACGTATAGACCCTTCATCAGATGTCCCGGTCAAGTCTTCGGGTCACGGTAAAGTCAAACCCTACTGTTGACTAAACTCTATACATGTGTTAATGCAAATCAAGACCGACTGATTAATAGTGTATCTAATACGACTATATCAGAATGCTTTGGCCAAAGACTTATGATCTTATTTGCCATTAACAGTACAGGACATTCGCCTGCTCACTAACAGGAGATAGAATCCTTTCTTGGCGTTCAGCAAAGACTGCTACCTGCCCGTATAGTCTGCACTTCGAGGTCGACGCAGCAATTAAGCAAATGAGTCTAACTGCTCTAATGACAAACTAAACGTCACAGACACATCTTCTACTGAACCCTCAAGTCAAAGGTCCACGTATACTATCACAACCTTTCAATTCGTCATCGACTCTCCGAGAGTGAATACCGTGTGACTGAATCGAGTATGAGTCATGTTCGAGTATACTGGTCCCACCAATATACTTATAACTATGCTATCAAAACATGCACACATCCTAGCATCAGTTATACAAGTCTTATTAAAACTTAATGTCCTGTTAAGTTTTATCGACTTGCGAACTAGTTAAGCATTCGAGCTCTAAACACTTCTAGTGCCTATCTCCTTATCTCCATAAGGAGTAGAATGTTCACTCTCAAATGCAAGGACTATTATTCTATATACCAAATCATAATGCCAGTGATATACAATAATATAGAAATAATAATTGCCTTATTAAATATAATATTCATAATTACAATACAATTGCTCTCACTCTCTCATCCTCTGAGTGGCATTCGAGGGCATATTCCTAACAATCTCCCACTTGCACTCAATGCCACAAACTATGGTATCTAATACCCATACTCTCCAGATGTCTCTCTAAGACCTTCTGAGATAGTGGCTTGGTAAGCGGATCAGCAACGATATTTGTTGTGTCTACTCTCTGCAGTGTAACATTCCCATCCCGAACCATTTCTCTAACAAAATGATATTTTCTCGCAATATGTTTGGTGTTGTGGTGAGCCCTAGGCTCCTTAGCCTGTGCAACAGCTCCGTCGTTGTCACAAAACAGTGTCATGGGCTTCTCTGCATTAGGAACCACTTGAAGTTCCTCAGTGAACTTCTTTATCCAAAAAGCTTCTTTAGCGACCTCGTGGTTTTGATATTCGGCTTGATATGTAGAGATAGCAATCGAACTTTGCTTGGAACTTCTCCAAGAAATCGCCCCACCATTCGGAGTAAAGATATACCCCGATGTGGACATCCGAGCATCCATGTCCCCGAAAAATCGAGTCCGTATAACCCATCACTCTTAGTTCTCCACCGCCGTATGTAAGAACCAAGTCTTTAGTCCTCCTTAGGTACTTAAGAATGTTCTTTCTGACGATCAATGTTCTGCCTTGGATTTGATCAAACCGACTTACTACGCTCACAAGATAGGCAATGTCCGGTCTAGTGCAAATCATTGCATACATAAGGCTACCTCTCTTGAAGCATAAGGTACCTTGCTCATTTCCTTTCTATCTTCCTCACTTTGAGGACACATCTCTAAGGAAAGTTTTGCACCATGTTGCATAGGTAGAAACCCTCTTTTAGAATCTTCCATCCTAAATCGCTTGGGATCTTTTCTATGTAGAGAGGTTGGGAAAGACCTAACATTCTTTTCGCTCTATCCGGTATAGACGAATACCTGAATATAGGTAGCTTCTCCCAAGTCTTTCATTGAGAACTCTTTAAAAGCCAAGCTTTCATAGAATCGAGCATTCTACGTCGTTTCCTATAAGTAGAATGTCATCTACATATAGTATTAAGAACGCAATTTTGCTCCCACTAACCTTCTTGTAAATACAGGCTCTTCTTCATTTTGGACAAAATCAAACTCTTTGACTGTCTCGTTAAAATGAAGATTCCAACTCCGTGAAGCTTGCTTGATCCATAAATGGCATTGAAGTTTGCATACTTTATGAATATTGGTTTGAGATATGAATCCCTTAGGTACATTCCATATAAATCTCCTCCTCGAGGAATCCATTTAGGAATGCCGTTTTCACATCCATTTGCCATATTTCATAATCTAAGTGGGCTGCTATAGCAAGCATCATGCGAATAGACTTAATCATAGCTACAAGTAGAAGGTCTCAAGTAATCGATTCCTTCTCTTTGGGAATAACCCTTTGCCACAAGCCCGGCCTTATAGGTATCAACCTTGCCATCTCCATCAGTCTTTCTCTTATAGATCCATTTGTTTCCAATAGGCACTATGCCTTTAGGACGATCTACTAAAGTCCAGACTGATTAGCATGCATTGAGTCTATCTCGGCTTCCATAGCTTCTTGCCACTTGGTGGAGTCAACGTCTACCATCGCTTGGTCGTATGTAGAAGGATCATTCTCTTGACTACTTTCTGTCATCTCATGGACACCTGTTCCTCTTGATGCAGATAGCCATACCTCTCGTAATTGAGAAATTCTACTAGACTTGCGAGGTTGTATTTGTATTTCAGAAGGTTCGGTTCTTATATCTTGCATAGGTGTCTCATTTGGTGTTTCTTTTATTTCTTCCAAAGAAATATTTCTACCTGCCCCTCCTTCCTGAATAAACTGATCTTCCAGGAAGTGTGCTTGTATAGCAACGATGATCCTATGATCTTCGTGCATGTAGAATAGATATCCCATGGAATCCCCTGGATATCCTATGAAACGACCTTTCACAGACCTAGTTTCAATTTTCTCTACTTTAGTCTTCTTGACATAAGCAGGGCATCCCCAAATTCTAATGTGATTAAGACTTGGTTTCCTACCTCTCCACATCTCATGGGGAGTCTTAGGAACGGATTTGGAAGAACATCTGTTCAAGATATACACAGCAGTAAGGAGCGTGTAACCCCACAGATAAATCGGTAGATCAGTATAGTTAAGCATGGAGCGAACCATGTCCAACAAGGTTCGGTTCCTTCTTTCTGATACACCATTTAATTGTGGAGTAGCTGGAGGAGTGAATTGTAACACTATTCCTAGTTCTTTTAAGAACTCATCAAATTCGGTACTCATGTACTCACCACCCGATCCGATCAAGAGTCTTAACACGGTTACTTGTTTGATTTTCAACTAGGGCTTTAAATTCCTTGAATTTATCAAAAGCTTCAGACTTATGTTTCATTAAGTACACGAATCCATACCGTATGGTCATCGGTGAATGTAATGAAATCCGAAAGCCATCTCGTGCCACTTCAAAAGGGCCACAGACATCGGTATGGATCAATCCAAGTTTTTCAGACTCTTTCAAAAGTCCTGTGAAGGGTAACTTAGTCATTTTGCCTTGAAGGCAAGATTCACAAGTTGGATAGGGATCTGATCCCAATGGACCCGTAAGCCCATCTTTCTCCATTTTATGAACCTTGGTCTGACCGATATGATCAAGTCTAAGATGCCACTTAAGTGCTTGGTTCGTTTCATCCCTACCACGCTTCCTAGTTATAGTGTTCACACTTGTCTTATTCTTTAAATTTAAATGGTATAAACCATTTAATAATGTAGCAGTACCAACCAATTTATTTCTGAAATAAATACGACAGGACCCATCTCCAATAAAGAAGTGAAATCCCTTTCGGTCCATGACCGGAATTGATACAATATTCTTGTGCCCCTTGGGCAAAACAAGTACATCTTCTAAAGTGAGAATAAAACCAGATTCTAAATCCAACATAAGGGATCCGATATCAGAAGCATCGACACTATGCCCACTTCCGACGGTGACCATCACCTCCCCTGAATCCAGCTTCCTACTTCGTTCCAGATCCTGATTCATTGTACAAATGTGAGAACTCGCACCGGAATCAAGTATCCAAGAAGTAGAATATACAGTTACAGAACAATTTGTTTCTAAAACTAGTAGTTCCGTACCTGAAGGCGCATTACGGTCAAGCTTTGGACAATACCTCTTCCAGTGGCCTAGCTCACCGCAGTTGAGGCATACATCCGTTTTCTTGGTCCCTTTGCTCTTTTGAACCATTGGGGCCTTGCCCCTTTCCTTGTCGATCTTGGCTATCGGACCTAACTGCTTCTTGTTCTTTTTCTTCTTATTCTTGGACTTCCAAGTCTTAGAAGAAATCACAAGTGCAGCTTCCTTTCCCTTTGTCTTCATCTGAGACTGGGCAGTCGTCAGTTTGTTCATTAGCCCAGCTAAGTTACATGCAATCTCATTGCAGTTAAAGTTCATGACAAATTGGGAAAATGAGTCAGGAAGTGACTGCAGGATAAGGTCAGTTTGGAGAGATGCATGCATCTGAAAATCAAGAGCTTGCAATCTCTCAATCATCGAGATCATCTTGAGGACATGGTCCCCAACCTTCTCTCCTTCCTTCATCCTGGCGCCGAATAATTGCTTTGATATCTCATATCTAGCAGTTCGGTTATGCTCTCCATAGAGCTCAGCCAGGTGCGTTAAGATGGCTCGTGAAGACGTCATCTTTTCATGGGCACGTTGAAGCTCATTGGTCATTGAGCCTAACATGTACCCTCGCACTCTTATGTCGTCTTTTACCCATTTCTCATGGGCATCGACATCTTCCTGATTGGCTCGGGTTCTTGCAGGAGCCGCTGGGATGTCCGCCTCCAAGACGTATCCCAAGATTTCCATAGTTAGGACAATCCTCAAGTTCCGGCTACCCACATAGTTCGAACCGGCCAGACGTTCTTTTCAAGTAGTATAGCGAGTGGGTTCATTGTCATATTGAGAGTTACATTAGCTGAGAGAATAATATGAGATTCGTTAGTGATTGTTTAATTATGATCCGAGTAAAGAATTTAAGGACTTTCTTTATTCATAACTCGGCTCCCACTATTTTATCGGCATTTACACACTCCCATGTTAAATCCGGAAGTCTTGGGTGACTTCATAGTGGTGATTGATTTCTTTACAAAGTTTAATAGAGGGCAACCCATACGGTTTATATTCTATTATTCTTTATAAAGTGGTGTCTAATACCAACCCATCTAATGGATGATTCGATCTTCTTTTACCCCTAGTTCACTTGCCCTCAACCCATTCGGTTTCTATGGCTCGCTGAACTATCTAAGTTTAAACCGTCAACTCCTATTAGTCTGACAATTGAATCTTACCCGGCAACCCATACGGTTTATAGGGGTTTGATTTGTCACAACCAAAGACATCTAATGCACTCTAGGAATTTATCAACTTTCCCCAAAAATATTACCCCGACTTACTCGGAAGAATAATATTCCGGTTTAGATTTCAATTTTCCATGAGTTTGACGGAGGGTAGGAAACCTCGTAACCTTTATAACTTAGTGTTTGTAAGTGGGAGTATTAACGCGATTATATGTTACACTTTGCACATTAATCCGTTTATAAGCGCGGTTTGTAGTTTGTCAATCAATCAAAATGAAAAACAATAAATAGCAACCTAGTTACTACCAACATATAGCTCATGGACTTTTTCCTAAGTATTGGGCCAAGACAAATAAAGAAAGGAAAAAAAACAGTATTGATTCTTCGTCTTCTAGTCGGTCGTCTTCGGTCTTCGTCATAGCCATATGAATAATTATATCATTGAACAATACGTCCTACAATACATATTTTCTAGTAAAAATAAATAGGCTCAAAATGGCCTTTACAACCATATCGAATTGAACAAATCAACAACTAAGTCCACGAGCTATATCACCATCACATAAGGCATTCCATACAACATGTAACGGTAAATGAAATTAAATAATCAATTAATATATTAATCCAATTAATATAAAAATTAATCTATTTAATTTCTACAATATTAATCAAATTAATATTTATAATCGTCATTTTAATCCGCTCAAAGTAATCCGCCAAAACAATATTCGTCTAATAATTTTCCTTAATAAAAAGATATTCCAAATATTTTATTAAATCCAATTAAATCCAATTTAAATTTCAAAATTATTACAACGAAATATAAACACAAAAATGGAGTCGGAAAATCCAAGATGTGCCCACCCATCGGGCGAAAACCCGAGAATCGCCGGACCGAGTCACTCTCGGCCATCGCCCGGCAGGCTGGCCGAGCAGCTACGATAGCCTACCGAGTCACTCTCGGCCCGGCCCAGCCGATCTAGTAAGGCTGCTGCAGTGCATCTTCGTGCGGTATTCGTGTTTAACCCCCGTTTTACTCATTTTTTCGACTCGCTTCCAAAACGAAAAAGTTTCTTAACTTCATGAAGAACTTATAAATCAACAAAAATCAAATTTTTCAGATTTATAATTCATATAAAATAGTCGAAACTTGACTTACTACGAAAGATTAAATTTCTTCGATTATATCTATTATGATTCTAAATCATAAACATCATCAAATAACATTCCAAATGCAAAGATGATCGTATATACGATATATTTGACCTCGCTCCGATACCACTGTTGGGATTCCACAGAAAATAAATGCAGCGGAAGAATAACGGAATCCCTAAGAGGATCGATCAAGTAACGTATATACGAAAAGAAAAATACGAAGATCAAGGAATCAAAGTCCCATACCTATGATGTCTCTGAAAAACCTTCGTATGATGATGATGATGAAGAGCCCTTCGCTCCAAGCACCTAAAGCAAGATGCCTCTACTTCACACGCCGGAACTTGATGGAAAAATCGACAAGCTTCCTTTCTTCAAGAATGCGGCTAGGGAAGCTTGTAGGAATTTTCTCTCTCAATGTATTCTTCTTATATCTTGTCTCTAAGATCAAGATGAAGTTTTCAACCTTACTCTCTCTCTCTCAAATTCTTGATTTTGAGTTCATACAAGAAGAAGTTTTCCTCTCTCCTTTTTAAAGACTTTTATTTATAAAAAAAATGAAAGTCTTCTTTTAACACATGATTGAGGGTATCAAATACACCTCACATATGTCACCTAGTGACATAAAATAAGTATAAAAGAGAAAAGAGAGGGAGGGGGGCGGCCTTAAGAGAAATTTCCAAGAAGACGGGTCGAATTTACTCGGCTCGTGTACTGGATGTTCGTCAAAACGAATCCCTCGTGTACCGGATGTTCGTCAAACGAATCCGTTTTATTTCCAATGTGTTTGGACTAATTAATTAATCCAATTAATTAATTATATCAAACACAAATATATATTTCTCTAAGAAATATAATTTATGTATTAAAGTAATTACCCAGTAACCTACTTACAATTCATAAGACCGCTATTTGATTTATCCGATAAATCAAACTTAGATATCTAATATCTAATATTATAAGAGAGATTATTAATTCACATTTATCCATCAATGATCCTATTGCGCGACTCCGTAGGTTCGTCTCGGTAGGCATTGGGAGGAACTAATGAGTGCGGGCGGACTTAGCCACTGGCTAGCGGGCCGCATCAGAACCCCGATCGAGAACGAATGAATGAATCATTCCGAACCATTATATCGTGAATACTATATACGTATAGACCCTTCATCGGATGTCCCGGTCAAGTCTTGGGTCACGGTAAAGTCAAACCTACATTGACTAAACTCTATACATGTGTTAATGCAAATCAAGACCGACTGATTAATAGTGTATCTAATACGACTATATCGTAATGCTTTGGACAAAGACTTATGATCTTATTTGCCATTAACGGTATAGGACATTCGCTGCTCACTAACAGAGATAGAATCCTTTCTTGGCGTTCAAAAAAGATCGCTACTGCCGTATAGTCCGCACTTCGAGGTCGCCTCAACAATTAAGCAAATGAGTCTAATCGCTCTAATGACAAACTAAACGTCACGAGACACATCTTCTCACGAACCCTCAAGTCAAAGGTCCACGTATACTATCACAACCTTTCGATTCGTCATCGACTCTCCGAGAGTGAATACCGTGGTGAATCGAGTATGAGTCATGTTCGAGTATACTGGTCCCACCAATATACTTATAACTATGCTATCAAAACGTGCACACATCCTAGCATCAGTTATACAAGTCTTATTAAAACTTAATGTCCTGTTAAGTTTTATCGACTTGCGAACTAGTTAAGCATTCGAGCTCTAAACACTTCTAGTGCCTATCTCCTTATCTCCATAAGGAGTAGAATGTTCACTCTCAAATGCAAGGACTATTATTCTATATACCAAATCACAATACCAGTGATATACAATAATATAGAAATAATATTTGCCTTATTAAATATAATATTCATAATTACAATACAATTGCTCTCACTCTCTCATCCTCTGAGTGGCATTCGAGGGCATATTCCTAACAGACATTTGTTTTGATGTTCAAGTAGCCGAGGAGTGGGGAAGCAACCACAGTACTGACATGATGACGAGGGAGCTCAGTGATGTTATCCGTTGTTTTGTTCTATTATTCTGGTTTGGTTTTTAGTACTCGAGTACGTGTGTTTCTTTTGATGATTTGTGAAGTCTGTAATAAATGGATTCTTTCGGGTTGTTTGGACGATTAAACCGATTATTAAATTACTTCTTTTGGTGGTATTTTCGTATAGTTCAATATTTCTTTTAATTTAGCCTTGTAAATTCTTATATAAATAGTTTACGGCACTGTAATTATTCCGAATATCTCGGGGTGTTACAGATCCCAACTCGGTCTCTCTCTCTAAAAATCGATCCCCTACCTTACTTAATCACATTTTGCCCCTCCAATCTTATATGAGAGCTCCATCGCTTGGATTCGAAACTTATTGATTGGAAGTTTGGAGAGTATTCTTGTAGTTGGATTGCATTCTTGTGGTTTTGATGGTTCTTTATTTCTTGAGGTATGTTATAAATTATGCTCTATATGTTCGTAGTAATGATGGTATTGATATGGAATATTACACTTAGAGTGGAATTAATTAATGAAAACATGATTGTGATTAAGCTTTTTAAATACTTATTGAAGAATATAGTGATTAAGGTTTAAAATGAAGATGTTCCTGATGTTTCAATGATAATAATCATATTAATCAAAGTCCCACTCATCTGTCCGGATTTATTGACATCCTTAGGGCGGTGATAATCATAAGTTTCATTGTAGTTACATTAGACTCGATGAATTGATGTCATAGGATGTACTGGAGCACCATGATTAGGTATTAATCTACCTTGGGAAGAACTTGATAAATGACGAAAATTTGGATGATGTTCTTATTGTTCAGAAAACCTAAAGATATAATTTCATTTCTATTTTGGCTTAGCATAGTCGTTGGGAGATGATAAAGGATATTGATGAACACAACTATAATTTTTAGCATATTAAAAGTTAATAGGATGTGTTAATAAACTAAGGGTGTGTTGATCATCATATTACTACATTGATAGTGTTCTTAGGAAGACAATAACAATTATTGGCGATAATGTTAGAATTAATGGTCGAATTCATTTTCAACAATCCTTGTGTAGTAGAAGACGTAAATGTGGGCGAAACTAATGAACTTGGTATATTATAATGTAGGTAGAGACGTTAGAAAGAGTCGTCGACCCAGGGGTCGGCCCATATAAAGCGGAAAAAAAATAGTTAAGTCCTAATTATTTTGGTCTGTTTTTTTTTTAACAGGACCATTTAGACTGAAGCCCGTTAGAGTTAGCCCATAGATTAATACATATATAATTTTTAAAAAAATATATTTGTTTTTTATTACTCCTTACAATAAAATAAATTTAGTTTTACTCATTTTTGTTGGGTATATTGATCAACTAATTATGTTCCTAAACTTGGTGTATTAATTTTTTTACAATTTTAATGTTACTTTTAAGTTTTAAATATAATTCTATTTTTATTTTTCTTAAATATATACTGCTTAATTTTATTATTATGACTTTAGTTCTAGAACATATAATTTAGAATATTTAAAAGTTCACAATTTTATTAATGCAATATATCTAAGACTATATCCAACTATTTTTATAAAAAGTTAGTTTTAAGAGTTGAATATGTTTAAATCTAAAATTTTAGATGTAAACATATCATTTTAGAACTTTTAACTTATAGCCCGATGACCAGTTTAGTCCGAAATGCGCTAGGGTTTTGGTTAAGTCACATATTGCCAACTCATTCAAATTCGGGATTTTTGGCTCGGGCCATTTAGCTTGAAGCCCGCTATGACCTGCTCCAAACCATAAGCGCCATCGGTTTAACATCTCTAGATGTAGACCTGTTGATGACCCTTTGAAGGTTGGGGAACGTAAAAGGTTGTAAAGAGTAGAGCAAGACGAACAAATATGGATAAATGTGAAAGAAAATGATGAGTTTTCTAGGAATTGGAGAAAATATAATGATAGATAGAGCATAGAGGGATAATATACGAATGGATGATGAAATTTGGTCTTTCTTTGTTCTTCTTATAATTATTATTATCATTTTTACTTTTATTTTATTTTATTATATTTTATGGTTATTTTTCAGCATTTTCAAACTTCTTCACTTATTCGCTACTATTTTTCTTAATATTTGAATGATTTTTTTTTCTCTCGAGTCAGTTTGATTTCTCTTTACATTTTGTTATTCTTACTTATTTATTTGTTTGCTTTATTTTTTATTGATTTTTTGGTCGTTGATGGTCTCGGATGATATTCATATTAACCGATCCCAAAATATATTGGGATTAATGTTATTTAGCTCATCCTCTCCAATTAAATTCTCCTTGAACCTCACAAAAATACGTACACGCACATGGCACATCTCACACTCAAAACAGGTAGGACATGGATGGGTCTCTTTGTGGCAGCGGTTTTTAGGAGTTTCTGGAATCGGGTTCGAGAGATGAGTTTCTCAACCTGAAGTTTAAACGTTCAAATGAGATATTTTAAAAAAAAAACTAAAAAATTAAAAAATACGATTTTCCAAACTATAACTGGACTTTAGAAAATTATAAAAAAATAGTCCGGACTTATTTTCTAGATTTAGAAAATTAGAAAACACGCTAGAGTTGTGCTACAAACAAGCTGGACACTCTTCGAACAATCGAACCTCAATAAATACATATATTGTTAAAGGAATAATACCCATTGTGTGCCTAAGTCTGTTAGTTTATGGGCTTTCCTAGATAGGATTTGGCTGAGGCCTGTTTGTATGTACTTCACCCTATTTAAGGGATCTCATTGATGGAATAATACAACACTTTTGCCCTACTTTCTTGTCTCAAGTTATTTTCCCTTCAACACGTTATCAGCACGTGTTCAACCACTGAGAGAAAAAATCCCGGCCGAAATTCTGAAAAAAAAAAAAACCGAAAAAAAAAACCCTAGCGACTCTGCACATCCGCCGCCGTCGTCCAACTCTGCACAACCACCGCGACCGGTCATCTTCCCCACCGCGACCGGTCATCCCTTTCGACCAGAGATCGTCACCTTACCCGCTCCAGCCGTCGCCTAGAATCGCGACCTCCCTCCATCTCCTCCGGCTCGTCGCCTGCTCGTCCTCCGTCCAAGACCAGACCAGATCGGACGCGACCCCCCCCCCGGCTCCTGCTCGTTTTTTTCCCCGTCGTTTTTCCACTTTCTGAAAACCCGTCGCCGTCTTTTGCAATCGGCCGCCGGTTCCCAGCCCGTAACAGCTGCGACCCGCCCACTTGCATCTTCTTCCCCGACGTCCGACCTCCGCCGTCTGCAAACCTTCGACTCGTCGTCGTCGTCTTCTGCAATCGAAGCCGTCATCCCCCAAATCTCCAACCCTAATCCTCGATCGCGAACCACCGCGCAAAACCAGAGCACAGTAGCTCCTGCGCCGACTTCAGTCAACCCGACCCATCGCAGCTCGTCTCCGGCCTGCTCGTCTCCGTATTCCAGTCCGCTCGTCCGGCCGTGGCGTTTTCATCCCGGCCAGCTTGTCGGCCGGCCGTACTGCGGCCGGCCCACGTTCTGCACCGATTCTTGGCTCAACCCGATTCTGAGACCCGACCCGATTGCTGAACGAACCATATCCGGTTGCTGACCCGACCCGCACGCAGTCTTGTTTTCATCTCGTTTCTGCTCCTATTCACAAAACAAAGTACACAAATACGAACCCTACTATCTGCAATGTGCGAATTTACATTTTTTTTAATTACTATTAATTGCATATTATACTCCGAATTTATTTATGCTTAATTAAACCAAAGGCATGATGCATCCATAATTTTAATTAAATTAAAATAAATTGCTTAAGCAACTTGAATTAAAATAAATTCACGTTGAATTAATAATTATTGCGGCATAAGATACCTCTTTGACTGCATTTATACGTGTATAGATATATTCATAGGGCTATGTGATTATATCTATAATTATATATATATTTTGCATGCATTGTTAGTTGTGGCATGTATATTAAGTTCATCATTAGTAGAACCTAGAGGACTTATTTCTACTATCTATATCAACTCGAACCGTGATAAAGTAATTTCATCGGTATAAACCCCAATAGCATCGAAAGTAATTTTGACCATATCTTGGTTCTGAAAAATAATAACCCTCCACATTATTGAAAATTTTATCATGGAAAGGACTCATGATATACTGAAAATTCATTTTCCTTTTTTTCTTGTCTCAAGATGGTGATCCAACTCGTCCCGAATTTGACATCTTGGACTCGGAAGGGCTTGAGTACCATAGATGGGTTTCGGCGTAGAGACCACTTTTATCGCTAAGGACTATAGTGCTACTATCTTTGAAAAAGCGGCGAAGTACCGTCGACAAAACCAAAGCTAGTGCATTAATGTTCCTTAGGCGACATATCGACCCGACTAAGGTGGGAATATCTGTGATTGAAATCCCCGAAAGAATCGTGGGATGCCCTTAAGGGCCGTTTTGGGAACATCCACAATACTTTGCTCCCGAGTTGACCGTGCGGTGGAATGAAATCGCTTGCTTGATTATAAACGGATCAACGATTTCAACAAAGATATGCTCCGTCGAAGGCACGCCTTAATTTACGTGGAAAGGACCTCACGAGAAGATGATATGATTGAAAACTCTTTCCACTTTCCCTACTTCCGCCCTTATACTAGCGAGCCAAGATAGGTGGGAGTATGACAATAAACGCATCACTACCTTCAATAAGCTTATCAACCTCGCAAGTGGTGAGGCACAATGAAGTATTAGTGAGCAACAATACCAGGCCGGCTGGGACAAAGAAAGTTCCCGAGGCCAACTATGGCAAAGTGAAAGGTGGAAAGAAACCCAATGCACAGGGGACTGGTCATGGCAACCCCAAACCACAACGTGGAAGAGGGCACATTGGTCGAGGACGTGGTCGAGGACGTGGGGGTTCTTCCAATGTGATGAGTAGACTTGGTGCTCC
Organism: Orobanche coerulescens; assembly: GCA_033398695.1. Classification (NCBI taxonomy): domain Eukaryota; kingdom Viridiplantae; phylum Streptophyta; class Magnoliopsida; order Lamiales; family Orobanchaceae; genus Orobanche; species Orobanche coerulescens. The sequence goes on along the minus strand of CM065816.1, from coordinate 108,742,372 downwards.
CGGCTCTTCTGGCCAAGGAAACAAAGCACCTACCCCCCATGTCGCTCCCAAAGTCAGAGTTGGCAATGAACCGTGCTATCGATGTGGAGATGCTGGACATTGGTACAAGAACTGCCATGCAAGTAAACAAGTCACAACACACTACAAGAAATATAGAGAGTCCAAAGAACGGGAGGCTCACTATATGGAGGAAGATGCCCTCGACGAGTCCCCCGACGTCAATTTCACAGTCACCGATAATCGCAATGAGCCATACGTGTCACAGTCATTAGAGGTACCCCTTTATGACTAAATGTTTTCATTATGTTTACTTTCTCGTTTACATTTGGCATTGTTAACTCGGAACGATTTTATCGATGTTTTATTTTCAATAATGGTGTGATGAAACTTTATTTTTCTAGAACAAGATATTATTATTGCTTACGTTATATCCTTAGCTTTATTTCAAAGAAATGAATATTGCTTGCATGTTTATGGTTCGAATTTTTTTTCTCTCCTTTTCGTAGGAATGAATCGGGGAGAACTTGAATGTTTGGTTGACAATGGGACCACCCACACCATTCTTAGGAATAGGCTTCTATTCACGGAATTAATTGCATGTCAAACCTCGGTAACCACGATTACTGGGTCCTCCCAACTCATCCAAGGGCGAGGCAATGCCCGATTTTTATTGCCTAACGGCACTCTTATCCGAGTTACCGATGCTCTATACGCACCTAGGGCCCCTCGAACCTTACTAAGTTTTAAAGATATACGTAGCAATGGTTTCCACGTCGAAACCCACTGTGAGAATGTAATCGAGTTCCTTTATATTACATCTAATGAATGTGGACGTAAACGCATATTAGAAAAACTTAAGAGTCAAAATAGTGGACTGTACACCACAACCATTAGGGTATTCGAATCCTATGCTGTCACCATAAATGAAATTTGGGACAAAGACTCATATAGGCTTTGGCATGATAGACTAGGTCATCCTGGTCGAGATATGATGATCTGTATCCTAAAGAACTCGCACGGACATCCTTTCTTTCGAGCGAAAAAGGGGCAACAACTCAACACGAAGAACAGTATTGATGTTAATCATGCTATGTCATCTAAAGAAATAGAGACATATGCCCCTTCTAAGCAATTGACTATGTCAAAAGCACATCACTCATTCTGCAAAGCCTGCTCTTTAGCTAAAGTAGGAGCGAGACCTTCCTACACTAAAGATACTAAAGCGAACATCCCATTCTTACAACGTATACAAGGAGATATTTGTGGACCCATCCACCCAGAATGCGGACCATTTAAGTACTTTATGGTATTGGTGGATGCTTCGACACGCTGGTCACATGTCGCACTCCTTTCCACTCGAAATGCTGCATTTGCAAAACTCCTAGCTCAGATCATTCGTCTAAGGACTCACCATCCTGATCACCCTATCAAGTCTATTCGACTCGATAATGCAGGAGAATTTACATCTAAAGTATTTGATGACTACTGCATGTCAATCGGAATCGATGTAGAGCATCCCGTTCCCCATGTGCATACACAAAATGGTCTCGCAGAGGCAACCATTAAAAGAATCCAAATGGTAGCACGGGCATTGGTTTTGCGCACCAATCTGCCCATCTCTGCTTGGGGATATGCAGTCCTGCATGCAGCCGTACTTATTCGTTTCAGACCCACCGTTGGCCAACTATTTTCTGCGTACCAGTTGGTAACTGGATATGAACCGGATATTTCACACCTACGCATATTTGGTTGTGCAACATATGTGCCGATTGCGCCCCCACAACGCAATAAAATGGGTCCTCAGAGACGTTTAGGTATTTACGTTGGATACGAATCCCCAGCAATTATCCGCTACTTAGAACCCTTGACAGGTGATCTCTTTACCGCGCGTTTTGCGGATTGTCACTTCAATGAGTCAGAATTCCCGTCGTTAAGTGGAGAGGAGAAAAAGAAGTTTCTCAAGGAACGACAGGAATTGTCCTGGTACGTCCCGAGTCTGTCTCATTATGATCCCCGTACCTCATTATGTGATCGTGAAGTACAACGAATCCTCGATCTTCAGAACGTAGCAGATTCGATGCCTGATGCGTTTACTGATATCGCCAAAGTGACAAGATCACACATTCCAGCTGCAAATGTGCTTGCAAGGTTACGAATAAAGGGCATATCACCAACGTACCGAGTGATGCGATCGCACCCAGTGGAAGCGCGATCGAGGCCGTGGCTCCCAAAAGGAAAAGGGGGAGGCCACCCGGTTCGACAGACACCCGCCCAAGGAAGAAAAGGGCAGGTGAGGCACAAACCAACCCATTAATCATCAATACTGGGAATCCTTCCCACGAGATCATCTCTGACTATAGCTATGTCCACGAATCATTAATGGGGGACGCCCCGGAGATCGATTCAGCATTAGAAAACAAAGAGATCTCGATCAGTTATGAAAGTGCGTCTGATTTGATGGAACGATCGACCACTCATATTGATGATGTGTTTGCATACACAGTTGCTCAAGAAATCATAGAGCACGATGATGTCGAACCACGCTCTGTTGAAGAATGTCAACAAAAAGCCGATTGGCCTAAATGGAAAGAAGCTATCCAGGAAGAGCTTGACTCTCTCACAAAACGCAAGGTACTTGGCCCAGTAGTGCTAACTCCGCCAAGTGTAAAGCATGTTGGACACAAATGGGTTCTTGTCAGAAAGCGTAATGAGAATCACGAAGTCCTGAGGTACAAGGCTCGTCTTGTTGCACAAGGTTTCTCACAACGCCCTGGTATAGATTACGAGGAAACGTACTCCCCCGTAATGGACGTTATTACGTTCCGCTATCTAATCAGCCTAGTTATTTCCGAAGGATTGGAAATGCAGCTAATGGACGTGGTCACTGCGTATCTCTATGGGGATCTAGATACGGAGATTTACATGAAAGTGCCCGAAGGCATTTCATTGCCCAAATCAAGTAACTCCAGACCACGGAGTGCGTATTCAGTTCGTTTGAAATGCTCACTTTACGGTTTGAAACAATCCGGAAGGATGTGGTATAACCGCCTGAGTGAATACTTGATTGGAAAGGGATACAAGAACGATGAACTATGTCCTTGCGTCTTTATAAAGAAAACAAGTTCCGGATTTGCAATCATCGCAGTGTATGTCGACGATATGAATATAATCGGCACTCTTGATGAAATAAGAGAAACCACTGGATACTTGAAACCTGAGTTTGAGATGAAAGATCTTGGGAAGACTCGTTTCTGTCTTGGTATTCAGATAGAACATAGAGTCTGTGGAATTCTCATCCACCAGTCTACTTATGTCCAGAAGATGCTTAGACGTTTTAACATGGACAAAGCACACCCGGTTAGCACTCTCATGATCGGTCGTAGCTTGGATGCGAAGAAAGATCCATTTCGTCCAAAGGAAGATGACGAAGAGCTTTTGGGAGCTGAAATTCCCTACTTAAGTGCAATAGGCGCTCTATTGTACTTAGCTCAATGTACGCGACCGGACATCGCCTTCTCAGTAAACTTACTAGCTCGATTTAGTTCAGCACCGACGCAACGTCATTGGAATGGTATCAAGAATATATTCCGATACCTAAAAGGAACCATTGACTTGGGACTATTCTTTCCCTACAAGCAGGCAAAGGAAGCTGCTTCCGTAAAGGCAAATACTAAAGTAAATGCTAATGCCATAGAACCTACCCCGACGAACGTATTGGTAGGATTTGCTGATGCAGGGTATCTCTCCGACCCACACAAAGGTCGTTCCCAAACTGGCTATGTATTTGCTATTGGGAACACTGCTATATCTTGGAGATCCACAAAGCAAACCCTTGTAGCTACCTCATCTAATCACGCCGAAATTATCGCTTTGCATGAGGCGGTACGTGAGTGTATTTGGTTAAGAGCTATCATTACACATATTCGAGGTAACAGTGGACTAAGTAATGTCACTGAAGCACCCACATGCATATATGAAGATAATGCAGCTTGCATCGAACAGATGAAGCTTGGGTATATCAAGGGGGATAACACAAAACACATATCTCCAAAATTCTTCTATAATCAGCAACAACAGGCTCTCCTCAATATTCAAGTAAAGCAAGTCAGATCTGAGGAGAATGTGGCCGATTTGTTCACCAAATCTGTAACACCCCCAATCCACTCAGGGATATTACACGCCGTAGACCCTCTCCTCGAGGATCTACCAGGCTGGTAACAACATTTAACATCTCGACAATGCCTTCAAGGCTACAATGACTCAGTAGACCGATTTGGTCTTTCCACAAATACATACAACTCAAATACAACTCATGCCCACGCAGGGGACAAAATACAACTACACCGTCTAACGGAACAATACAAAGCGGAAAATAAAGTACAACTGAACCAACACACGATGTACGGTTCCTCATGTGATTAGTATCGATCATCTTTCATCATCCTTCGTGCCGACCCTGTGTTATGCTCCAAAACCTGAATGCAAAAACAGACATCCACCCCCCGAATACTCGGGGGTTAGCAAAACTCCACTGTTTTGCTAGTGCAAGAACAAAGTGCAAATACGAGCCATACAATTCACATTCCACGAATAACAATAACCGAGGATCCTCAAAGATCCAAATGAAACGAAAAGTACTTCCCGAGGCAAGGGTTTGAGAAAACATTTCAAAAACGAAATATCATAAATCAATGGAAATAATTTATAAAACGGTTTAGAATGCCATCGAGAGTTTTAATAGAAAACAATTTAGGATTATCAAATCCTACTTTTCAAAATCCAAAAGACAAAGGGGTCACCGCCCCACAAGTTTACTTTCTGAAAAATGACATTAACCAAACCGTTGGGATTTTAGCCCCAAATCCGTAAAACGACTTTTACAAAACCATTGGGATTTTAGCCCCAAAACTCATCAACTCACAGTACACAAGAACGACCACAAGGTTCGTCTCCCAACATCAAAATCCACAAATAAAGGATTTAAAACATAAACAACAAAATACTCTAGAGCCATCCTAGCCAAGTAGGCCAAACGAACAACTTACCTCTTACACACTTAGTCAATGCATGCAATCATGAAAACCGTTCAAAAGCGCTCATTTCCGGAAATGCCAATATCAAATCACATTTGTAAAAATGCACCACAATTAACCGCGGACCCACAGCTTCGTGGATCCCTGCCGAGACCCCGTCGGATCTAACCCACAGTGGTTAAAAGCAAGCTCGCGGTTCCACAGCTTCGTGAAACCCTACCGAGACCCCGTCGGATCTAACCCGCAGTGAGCATACACACACACACGTTACTCATGCAATACTAACATGCTAAGAATGTAAGTTCATTAAGAATACTCACTAGAGATGGCCATTAACTCGACACCATTATCAAACTCTTCAAAAATACAATAACAAGATTAAATACGGAATACACGATTCCATAACTTAAACAATAGGAGTATCATCATAAAATCCTTCAACGTTCAAAATAACCAAATCATAATCAATTCTCAAAACACCGTTCACAAAACACACTCGTTTTGAAAGAAAGCCTTTAACGAGGCTAAACCGAAATCCTTTGAAACTTCATTTCAAATAACCAAACAAACACATCAAGACGACCACCGATCATCATATCCATAAAACGAGAAAAGTATGGGCAAGGTACTTGCCTCGAATAAGAACGCGGAGAATCGACCGAAGTAGGTTGGCCCGAACCGACTACGAACCCGCCGACTCCACCGAACGCCAACTCACGTTCATAAACTACGAAGGACAAATAATAACAATGAAATGAATTCCACAACACGACTCAAAGCCGTTGAATTCAAAGAACGAATGACGAAAGTTCACGGATTTCCCCCAAAACGGCCAAGAACACGATTCGTTCCGTCAAAACCCGAAAACGGAATTCCAAGTTGAAATATGGATATACAATCCATAGAATATGTTTAACAACATCATTTAACCATAATCGATCCATCGAAAGCGGATGAAAAACGAGATCGGGACAAATCCCCCAAAAAGTCAACTCGAAGGAAATCAAGAATTATACTTCGATTCGACAAAGAACAATGGATTAAATGATGTTAAACACAAGAATACTATCAAGATTAATCATACCCATCATGAATTAATCAACAACACGGAACGAATCGGACGAAAATGCAAAAATCCCCAAATTCACGAAATTAGGGTTCTAAGGAAGATTACCTTGATTCGCTGGATCAAAGGTTGATAACGGACGATCGATTGATGTTATGAACTCAAGAACTTCATGGATTTGTTGTTAAACAACATGGCTTCGTCACCCATGAATCGCCATTCGCGGACGGGGAAGGAAGGAAGTGAAAAACGAAGTGAAATGTGACTGCTCAGCCATATTTATACTGGGCCAGACTAGCGTGCGCTAGCCTTCCGGACTAGCGTGCGCTATCGGCGCAGATCGGCCGAGTACCCTCGGCCGAGCCCACACGACCCGGCATCACCGACCAACCCCGCCGACCAAACTGTCGACTCGACTCCGCTAGCGTGCGCTAAGGCCGGAAGCTGCGCGCTAGCCGACTGGCCGAAGAGCCATCGGATGAATCGCCGGCCAGTAACGACGCTAGCCGGCCGGCGTGCGCTACGCTGCCGACTAGCGCGCGCTACGCTCGGCGTAGCGTGCGCTGCCCGATCTGGCCGAGTCGAACCTCGAAACCCCAGCTGCCCGGGCCGATAGCGACGCTGGCCACGGCGGCGTGCGCTACACTGCGCCGGTTAGCGCAGCCTTCCGGCCGTAGCGTGCGCTCGCGGTTCCTTCCGCACCGTCGGCCGGTGCCCGCAATCGTCCGGCGATCCATAACCGTCCGGCGATCCCAGCCGTCGGGCTCGACGACCCGATTCCAAAACGTGCGGGCGAACACGACGAAAAGTTCGCGGACAACATAAACGACTCGAAATGAAAACGTAATACCATAATTAGTCATACGCGACCAAGAAACGGGTCTAGACAACAATTACAGATACGGATACCGTAACTTTCAAGAAATTACAAAATGGCCCAAACGCCGGAAATCACGATACGTGATCGAATAACCAATCAAGTTCACAACACGTCTAACAAAGTTAAACGGACTTGCGGGAAACTCAAGCAACAGCTTGACGAGATTCGCAAGAATCGAACTCAAGTGCGGAAAAGTCGCTAAAAGCACAGAACTCAACGAAACGACACCGAAAACGAACTCGGATGTCAAAAAGTGTAGAATTAATCATTCTCGGAATGAAGAAACGGTCATGAGCGAGTCGTCAAACGGACTCGACCGAAAAATAAATTTACCGAAAATCGAAAATTGCGATATTACATTCTACCCTCCTTAAAAGAAGTTTCGTCCGAAACTTAAAACAAGTAGGAGAAGAAATATTCCGCCAGGAAAAACTCAACGAGATACACAAGAATGCGTAACTAACGCCCAACGGCGAAATGTTACAAACAACGCAAAGGAGTATACGGCGTGAAAACACGCTCCACGGCGACCAACACAACGTCGCCGTTAGGGATATAATAAAAACCAACAAGTGACAAACGTCATCAAACGGATAATATAGCCAAGTCAATTATCCGACAATCACAAAACACAACGAACGAAAATCAATATGATTGACCAACCCAACGGTACATCAATCAAAACGCGAGTCAACCGCTGAACAAACACGGAATCCCACCGCCTAAGGGATGGAAGATCGAAAACGAAACTAATTTCCCGAACTAAAGGGAATTACGAAGGAGTCTGAATGCTCAATAATCACGAAACGAGAACAAAAACGGAACAAACAAACGATCGAGACAACAAAAATCGAAGAATCATGTTCGAATCACGAAGAACAATAAAGTTCAAACAATAACTCCCAGGATGATCTGGTGAGAACTACAAAACATGCATTCCCATAAGATCCACAGGAAAGGGAATAGCGATTGAAAAGTCACAACGACAAACGAGTTATTCCGAAATGATATCACACTCGTTCGATAAACAAAAACAAGGGCAGGACAAGCTCAGAAATGTCAACGAACATAAATGGGTCGATAAAGTAGAAAATACAAAAGTTCAAAATCCGATCCCTTCGAATAAAAGGACTAGTAGAACCAAATGATGTTACTCCCGAACAAAGTTCACAAGAATCGAACCGAACTCGAAAAAGTCACACCGATAACCAGATCGGCCCACAACAAGATCACAGCTCGTTCGGACGATGAAATCGAAATACAGAACAAGTTCATAAAGTGCCAACGAACATGAGCGAATCGATAGACTGGAGAAAGAGAAAATACAGAAGTCAAAATAGTACGGGCATTACCTCCGACCTCGTCCACGAAATTCACAAAAACGGGGGCAAGATAACAAGACATTAAACAATCGACGCATAACGGAACCATCACTGATGCACACGGTCATACCAAACCAAGCTCTAACAGCTCGCACATGCGCGACAACGCAGGAATCACTACGAGGCGATAATATTCAACACCAACACCCCGCCTCTCACAGGGGCTAACACAACAAATGGGTGGAAAGCAACTCAACGCTCACACCGCCAATTCGGTCATACTCGGGAGAAAGTATCAAAATGACAACGCGAACATCACACATACATACCCAGCCCTCAAACGGGAATGGATAGGTTTTAAAAACGAAAACCTCATTTTTGAAAATAATTTGAAGAATACTGGTTGATCTTGAGTATCACCTTTCAAAAAGTACAAACGTGAAACATCATTATCGAGACTTTGGAGAACCATATCACATTTGATAAAAATGAGGACACTTTCTCTTAGTGAAAACTTTCAAAATATTCGACCCTCGGGTCTAAATAAAAGTGTTGAAAATATCTCAAAATATTTTGGTCCTCGAGGTAGAAAATTTTTGAAACATATTGTGGCACCTAGGATGTACCACAAGGAAATAAGTCATTTGAAAAGTATGTCTCGAAATTTATTTTTTTAAGATACTCAGGGTTTTCAAAAATTCAATAGGCCAGCATGCCCAAAACTCACACATATCGATGTTCACTAAAACAACTCCTAGTACACGCATCAAAACGTTTAAAATCAAGACAATACATGTCTTTAAACGGAAATAAACGATAAAATACCACATTCAGAACAAAACCACTGATAAAATACCCTCCCGCACTGGCTAGTGAACAAGTCGAACGCGTATAAGCACAAAGCTTCCACAAGAGACTTGTAAAACGTGCAAATCGATTCGAAATCATCAACAACGGAGAAAAACAACAATAAAAAGACATCACAAGCGACAACACTCCTCGTATAAATCAAATACGAAAGTCGACTAAATACATATCGTGAAATCAAAATTCACATAAGGATTCCACCACTTAACAAATAATCATAAAAATAGCTCGTGTCACACGAGGCACAACATAAAGAAGGGAGACTTACTTCCACAGGTCGCACGAAGATGATGATCGCCCCACGATACTAATCACGACCAACAAACTCAAACGACGCGTCGCGACACATTTCGATCGGATAAAATCCGACGAAACAAGACTCAAACAACACGACTTGACCCGACAGCCTAGGTTTCCTCAACCTAAGCTCTGATACCATTTATGTAACACCCCCAATCCACTCAGGGATATTACACGCCGTAGACCCTCTCCTCGAGGATCTACCAGGCTGGTAACAACATTTAACATCTCGACAATGCCTTCAAGGCTACAATGACTCGAGACCGATTTGGTCTTTCCACAAATACATACAACTCAAATACAACTCATGCCCACGCAGGGACAAAATACAACTACACCGTACATAACGGGAACAATACAAGAATGGAAAATAAAGTACAACCGAACCAACACATGATGTACGGTTCCTCATGTGATTAGTATCGATCATCTTTCATCATCCTTCGTGCCGACCACGTGTTATGCTCCAAACCCGAATGCAGCAGACATCCACCCCCCGAATACTCGGGGGTTAGCAAAACTCCACTGTTTTGCTAGTGCAAGAACAAAGTGCAAATACGAGCCATACAATTCACATTCCACGAATAACAATAACCGAGGATCCTCGAAGATCCAAATGAAATGAAAAGTACTTCCCGAGGCAAGGGTTTGAGAAAACATTTCAAAAACGAAATATCATAAATCAATGGAAATAATTTATAAAACGGTTTAGAATGCCATCGAGAGTTTTAATAGAAAACAATTTAGGATTATCAAATCCTACTTTTCAAAATCCAAAAGACAAAGGGGTCACCGCCCCACAAGTTTACTTTCTGAAAAATGACATTAACCAAACCGTTGGGATTTTAGCCCCAAATCCGTAAAACGACTTTTACAAAACCATTGGGATTTTAGCCCCAAAACTCATCAACTCACAGTACACAAGAACGACCACAAGGTTCGTCTCCCAACATCAAAATCCACAAATAAAGGATTTAAAACATAAACAACAAAATACTCTAGAGCCATCCTAGCCAAGTAGGCCAAACGAACAACTTACCTCTTACACACTTAGTCAATGCATGCAATCATGAAAACCGTTCAAAAGCGCTCATTTCCGGAAATGCCAATATCAAATCACATTTGTAAAAATGCACCACAATTAACCGCGGACCCACAGCTTCGTGGATCCTCGCGAGACCTCGTCGATCTAACCCACGATGGTTAAAAGCAAGCTCGCGGTTCCACAGCTTCGTGAAACCCTACCGAGACCCCGTCGGATCTAACCCGCAGTGAGCATACACACACACACGTTACTCATGCAATACTAACATGCTAAGAATGTAAGTTCATTAAGAATACTCACTAGAGATGGCCATTAACTCGACACCATTATCAAACTCTTCAAAAATACAATAACAAGATTAAATACGGAATACACGATTCCATAACTTAAACAATAGGAGTATCATCATAAAATCCTTCAACGTTCAAAATAACCAAATCATAATCAATTCTCAAAACACCGTTCACAAAACACACTCGTTTTGAAAGAAAGCCTTTAACGAGGCTAAGCGAAATCCTTTGAAACTTCATTTCAAATAACCAAACAAACACATCAAGACGACCACCGATCATCATATCCATAAACGAGAAAAGTATGGGCAAGGTACTTGCCTCGAATAAGAACGGAGAATCGACCGAAGTAGGTTGGCCCGAACCGACTACGAACCCGCCGACTCCACCGAACGCCAACTCACGTTCATAAACTACGAAGGACAAATAATAACAATGAAATGAATTCCACAACACGACTCAAAGCCGTTGAATTCAAAGAACGAATGACGAAAGTTCACGGATTTCCCCCAAAACGGCCAAGAACGCGATTCGTTCCGTCAAAACCCGAAAACGGAATTCCAAGTTGAAATATGGATATACAATCCATAGAATATGTTTAACAACATCATTTAACCATAATCGATCCATCGAAAGCGGATGAAAAACGAGATCGGGACAAATCCCCCAAGAAGTCAACTCGAAGGAAATCAAGAATTATACTTCGATTCGACGAAGAACAATGGATTAAATGATGTTAAACACAAGAATACTATCAAGATTAATCATACCCATCATGAATTAATCAACAACACGGAACGAATCGGACGAAAATGCAAAAATCCCCAAATTCACGAAATTAGGGTTCTAAGGAAGATTACCTTGATTATTTGGATCAAAGGTTGATAACAGACGATCGATTGATGTTATGAACTCAAGAACTTCATGGATTTGTTGTTAAACAACATGGCTCACCCATGAATCGCCATTCGCGGACGGGGAAGGAAGGAAGTGAAAAGCGAAGTGAAATGTGTGCTCGGCCATATTTATATCGGGCCGGACTAGCGTGCGCTAGCCTTCCCGGACTAGCGTGCGCTATCGGCCGTATCGGCCGAGTACCCTCGGCCAGGCCCACACGACCGGCATCACCGACCAACCTGCCGACCAAACACAGCCGACCCGACTCCCGCTAGCGTGCGCTAAGGCCGGAAGCTTTGCGCGCGCTTGACTATCGATAGCACCGGTCGAATCGCCCGGCAGTAACGTCGCTAGCCGGCCGACGGCGTGCGCTCGCTGCCGACTAGCGCGCGCTACGCTCGGCGTAGCGTGCGCTACTGCCGATCTGGCCGAGTCGAACCTCGAAACCCCATTGCCCGGGCCCGATAGCGTACGCTGAGCCACCGGCGTCGGCGCTACACTGCCGGTTAGCGCGCGACCTTCCGGCCCGTGGCGTGCGCTCGCCGGTTCTGCCGCACCGTCCGGCGGTGCCCGCAATCGTCCGGCGATCCATAGCCGTCCGGCGATCCATGGCCGTCGAGCTCGGCGGCCGATTTCGAAAGCGTGCGGGCGAACACGACGAAAAGTTCGCGGACAACATAAACGACTCGAAATGAAAACGTAATACCATAATTAGTCATACGCGACCAAGAAACGGGTCGAGACAACAATTACAGATACGGATACCCGTAACTTTCAAGAAATTACAAAATGGCCCAAAACGCCCGGAAATCACGATACGTGATCGAATAACCAATCCGAAGTTCACAACACGTCTAACAAAGTTAAACGGACTTGCGGGAAACTCGAAACAACAGTTTCGGACGAGATTCGCAAGAATCGAACTCAAGTGCGGAAAAGTCGCTAAAAAGCACAGAACTCAACGAAACGACACCGAAACGAACTCGGATGTCAAAAAGTGTAGAATTAATCATTCTCAGAATGAAGAAACGGTCATGAGCGAGTCGTCAAAACGGACTCCGACCGAAAAAAGAAATTTACCGAAAATCGAAAATTGCTGATATTACATTCTACCCTCCTTAAAAGAAGTTTCGTCCCGAAACTTAAAACAAGTAGGGAGAAGAAATATTCCGCCAGGAAAAACTCAACGAGATACACAAGAATGCGTAACTAACGCCCAACGGCGAAATGTTACAAACAACGCAAAGGAGTATACGGCGTGAAAACACGCTCCACGGCGACCAACACAACGTCGCCGTTAGGGATATAATAAAAACCAACAAGTGACAAACGTCATCAAACGGATAATATAGCCAAGTCAATTATCCGACAATCACAAAACACAACGAACGAAAATCAATATGATTGACCAACCCAACGGTACATCAATCAAAACGCGAGTCAACCGCTGAACAAACACGGAATCCCACCGCCTAAGGGATGGAAGATCGAAAACGAAACTAATTTCCCGAACTGAAGGGAATTACGAAGGAGTCTGAATGCTCAATAATCACGAAACGAGAACAAAAACGGAACAAACAAACGATCGAGACAACAAAAATCGAAGAATCATGTTCGAATCACGAAGAACAATAAAGTTCAAACAATAACTCCCAGGATGATCTGGTGAGAACTACAAAACATGCATTCCCATAAGATCCACAGGAAAGGGAATAGCGATTGAAAAGTCACAACGACAAACGAGTTATTCCGAAATGATATCACACTCGTTCGATAAACAAAAACAAGGGCAGGACAAGCTCAGAAATGTCAACGAACATAAATGGGTCGATAAAGTAGAAAATACAAAAGTTCAAAATCCGATCCCTTCGAATAAAAGGACTAGTAGAACCAAATGATGTTACTCCCGAACAAAGTTCACAAGAATCGAACCGAACTCGAAAAAGTCACACCGATAACCAGATCGGCCCACAACAAGATCACAGCTCGTTCGGACGATGAAATCGAAATACAGAACAAGTTCATAAAGTGCCAACGAACATGAGCGAATCGATAGACTGGAGAAAGAGAAAATACAGAAATCAAAATAGTACGGGCATTACCTCCGACCTCGTCCACGAAATTCACAAAAACGGGGGCAAGATAACAAGACATTAAACAATCGACGCATAACGGAACCATCACCGATGCACACGGTCATACCAAACCAAGCTCTAACAGCTCGCACATGCGCGACAACGCAGGAATCACTACGAGGCGATAATATTCAACACCAACACCCCGCCTCTCACAGGGGCTAACACAACAAATGGGTGGAAAGCAACTCAACGCTCACACCGCCAATTCGGTCATACTCGGGAGAAAGTATCAAAATGACAACGCGAACATCACACATACATACCCAGCCCTCAAACGGGAATGGATAGGTTTTAAAAACGAAAACCTCATTTTGAAAATAATTTGAAGAATACTGGTTGATCTTGAGTATCACCTTTCAAAAAGTACAAACGTGAAACATCATTATCGAGACTTTGGAGAACCATATCACATTTGATAAAAATGAGGACACTTTCTCTTAGTGAAAACTTTCAAAATATTCGACCCTCGGGTCTAAATAAAAGTGTTGAAAATATCTCAAAATATTTTGGTCCTCGAGGCAGAAAATTTTTGAAACATATTGTGGCACCTAGGATGTACCACAAGGAAATAAGTCATTTGAAAAGTATGTCTCGAAATTTATTTTTTTAAGATACTCAGGGTTTTCAAAAATTCAATAGGCCAGCATGCCCAAAACTCACACATATCGATGTTCACTAAAACAACTCCTAATACACGCATCAAAACGTTTAAAATCAAGACAATACATGTCTTTAAACGGAAATAAACGATAAAATACCACATTCAGAACAAAACCACTGATAAAATACCCTCCCGCACTGGCTAGTGAACAAGTCGAACGCGTATAAGCACAAAGCTTCCACAAGAGACTTGTAAAACGTGCAAATCGATTCGAAATCATCAACAACGGAGAAAAACAACAATAAAAAGACATCACAAGCGACAACACTCCTCGTATAAATCAAATACGAAAGTCGACTAAATACATATCGTGAAATCAAAATTCACATAAGGATTCCACCACTTAACAAATAATCATAAAAATAGCTCGTGTCACACGAGGCACAACATAAAGAAGGGAGACTTACTTCCACAGGTCGCACGAAGATGATGATCGCCCCATGATACTAATCACGACCAACAAACTCAAACGACGCGTCGCGACACGACTCAGTCAGATAAAATCCGACGAAACAAGACTCAAACAACACGACTTGACCCGACAGCCTAGGTTTCCTCAACCTAAGCTCTGATACCATTTATGTAACACCCCCAATCCACTCAGGGATATTACACGCCGTAGACCCTCTCCTCGAGGATCTACCAGGCTGGTAACAACATTTAACATCTCGACAATGCCTTCAAGGCTACAATGACTCAGTAGACCGATTTGGTCTTTCCACAAATACATACAACTCAAATACAATTCATGCCCACGCAGGGGACAAAATACAACTACACCCGTACAACGGGAACAATACAGCAGCGGAAAATAAAGTACAACTGAACCAACACACGATGTACGGTTCCTCATGTGATTAGTATCGATCATCTTTCATCATCCTTCGTGCCGACCCTGTGTTATGCTCCAAAACCTGAATGCAAAAACAGACATCCACCCCCCGAATACTCGGGGGTTAGCAAAACTCCACTGTTTTGCTAGTGCAAGAACAAAGTGCAAATACGAGCCATACAATTCACATTCCACGAATAACAATAACCGAGGATCCTCAAAGATCCAAATGAAATGAAAAGTACTTCCCGAGGCAAGGGTTTGAGAAAACATTTCAAAAACGAAATATCATAAATCAATGGAAATAATTTATAAAACGGTTTAGAATGTCATCGAGAGTTTTAATAGAAAACAATTTAGGATTATCAAATCCTACTTTTCAAAATCCAAAAGACAAAGGGGTCACCGCCCCACAAGTTTACTTTCTGAAAAATGACATTAACCAAACCGTTGGGATTTTAGCCCCAAATCCGTAAAACGACTTTTACAAAACCATTGGGATTTTAGCCCCAAAACTCATCAACTCACAGTACACAAGAACGACCACAAGGTTCGTCTCCCAACATCAAAATCCACAAATAAAGGATTTAAAACATAAACAACAAAATACTCTAGAGCCATCCTAGCCAAGTAGGCCAAACGAACAACTTACCTCTTACACACTTAGTCAATGCATGCAATCATGAAAACCGTTCAAAAGCGCTCATTTCCGGAAATGCCAATATCAAATCACATTTGTAAAAATGCACCACAATTAACCGCGGACCCACAGCTTCGTGGATCCCTACCGAGACCTCGTCGGATCTAACCCACAGTGGTTAAAAGCAAGCTCGCGGTTCCACAGCTTCGTGAAACCCTACCGAGACCCCGTCGGATCTAACCCGCAGTGAGCATACACACACACACGTTACTCATGCAATACTAACATGCTAAGAATGTAAGTTCATTAAGAATACTCACTAGAGATGGCCATTAACTCGACACCATTATCAAACTCTTCAAAAATACAATAACAAGATTAAATACGGAATACACGATTCCATAACTTAAACAATAGGAGTATCATCATAAAATCCTTCAACGTTCAAAATAACCAAATCATAATCAATTCTCAAAACACCGTTCACAAAACACACTCGTTTTGAAAGAAAGCCTTTAACGAGGCTAAACCGAAATCCTTTGAAACTTCATTTCAAATAACCAAACAAACACATCAAGACGACCACCGATCATCATATCCATAAAACGAGAAAAGTATGGGCAAGGTACTTGCCTCGAATAAGAACGCGGAGAATCGACCGAAGTAGGTTGGCCCGAACCGACTACGAACCCGCCGACTCCACCGAACGCCAACTCACGTTCATAAACTACGAAGGACAAATAATAACAATGAAATGAATTCCACAACACGACTCAAAGCCGTTGAATTCAAAGAACGAATGACGAAAGTTCACGGATTTCCCCCAAAACGGCCAAGAACGCGATTCGTTCCGTCAAAACCCGAAAACGGAATTCCAAGTTGAAATATGGATATACAATCCATAGAATATGTTTAACAACATCATTTAACCATAATCGATCCATCGAAAGCGGATGAAAAACGAGATCGGGACAAATCCCCCAAAAAGTCAACTCGAAGGAAATCAAGAATTATACTTCGATTCGACGAAGAACAATGGATTAAATGATGTTAAACACAAGAATACTATCAAGATTAATCATACCCATCATGAATTAATCAACAACACGGAACGAATCGGACGAAAATGCAAAAATCCCCAAATTCACGAAATTAAGGTTCTAAGGAAGATTACCTTGATTCGCTGGATCAAAGGTTGATAACGGACGATCGATTGATGTTATGAACTCAAGAACTTCATGGATTTGTTGTTAAACAACATGGCTTCGTCACCCATGAATCGCCATTCGCGGACGGGGAAGGAAGGAAGTGAAAAACGAAGTGAAATGTGACTGCTCAGCCATATTTATACTGGGCCAGACTAGCGTGCGCTAGCCTTCCCGGACTAGCGTGCGCTATCGGCCGGTATCGGCCGAGTACCCTCGGCCAGGGCCCACACGACCCGGCATCACCGACCAACCTGCCCACCAAACTCGCCGACCGACTCCCGCTAGCGTGCGCTAAGTAGGAAGCTGCGCGCGCTAGCCGGCTATCAAGAGCCACCGGATCGAACCGCCGGCCAGTAACGACGCTAGCCGGCCGACAGCGTGCGCTACGCTGCCGACTAGCGCGCGCTACGCCGGCGTAGCGTGCGCTACCCGCCGATCCCGACCGAGTCCAGAACCTCGAAACCCCATCGCCCAGGCCCGATGGCGTACGCTAGGCCACCCGGCGGCGTGCGCTACACTGCCGGTTAGCGCGCGCAGCCTTCCGGCCGAAGCGTGCGCTACGCGGTTCTGCCGCACCCGTCCGGCCGGTGCCTGCAATCGTCCGGCGATCCAGAACCGTCCGGCCGATCCATGGCCGTCGGGCTCGGCGACCCGATTTGAAAGCGTGCGGAGCGAACACGGCGAAAAGTTCGCGGACAACATAAACGACTCGAAATGAAAACGTAATACCATAATTAGTCATACGCGACCAAGAAACGGGTCGAGACAACAATTACAGATACGGATACGTAACTTTCAAGAAATTACAAAATGGCCCAAAGCGCCGGAAATCACGATACGTGATCGAATAACCAATCCAAGTTCACAACACGTCTAACAAAGTTAAACGGACTTGCGGGAAACTCGAAACAACGATTTGGACGAGATTCGCAAGAATCGAACTCAAGTGCGGAAAAGTCGCTAAAAAGCACAGAACTCAACGAAACGACACCGAAACGAACTCGGATGTCAAAAAGTGTAGAATTAATCATTCTCAGAATGAAGAAACGGTCATGAGCGAGTCGTCAAAACGGACTCCGACCGAAAAAAGAAATTTACCGAAAATCGAAAATTGCGGATATTACAAAATCTCTGCCCAAGGCCGTGTTTGAAAAACATGTGAGAAGTATCGGAATGCGGAGAATTTCCGAACTCCCGAAATCGATGTAAAGGTAGAGGGAGAAGGGTGAGTCATAAAGAAACTTACTCACCGACGTTGTACTCTTTTCTTTGACCAAGGTTTATTTTCTCCCACTGGGTTTTGTTACTTGGCAAAGTTTTTAATGAGGCAAACGACACATGCACAAGTTTTTCAAAGTATCCTTGATTGATGTACAAATCAGGGGGAGATGTAGACTTGAGGGGGAGTCTTACATCCACAACGTACGTTATATTCTTTTCCTTCCAAGGATCATTTTTCCCACAGGGTTTTTATCACTTGGAAAGGTTTTTAACGAGGTAACAAGATGTACGATTTTAGGGATCGATGGAATGGTCACCTTAGTAGCGCTATGATCAAATGTAACGATCATATGAGAGGATAGATTCAAAGGACGAAGTCTAAACTTGATGTGTCTAGATGCTGTACTCTTTTCCCTACGATCAAGACATTTTTCCCACTGGGTTTTTGCTTGACGAGGTTTTAACAAGGCAACATGATATGCGCTTGTAGACTAGGCACAAGGGGGAGTGTTAAAGGAATAATACCCATTGTGTGCCTAAGTCTGTTAGTTTATGGGCTTTCCTAGATAGGATTTGGCTGAGGCCTGTTTGTATCTACTTCACCTTATTTAAGGGATCTCATTGATGGAATAATACAACACTTTTGCCCTACTTTCTTGTCTCAAGTTATTTTCCCTTCAACACATATTTTAATATTTTAATAAAATCTATGAGCCATACTTGTAGTTATGAATACGTTACATAATTAGTATTTTTAAATGATAAAAAAATCTAACAAACAAAATGGAACATCAAATAGTATAAATATTATTTATTTGTTAATTATCATTTTACTGTGTTTATGTGACAGTGGTCACTATTATTTTAAATTAAATAAAATATAAAAATCTTATTCCTATATTTAGAAATATAATCTATAATAATTAATTATATGTTAATGTAGAAAGTACGTAAATAATTTTTTGAGAAGATAGTACAGAACTATTTTTGAGAGTCAAGAACAACAAAACGAAAACGCTAATCAGTGGCGAACAACTATATCTACTGAACTGTGGAGAGATATATGAATATATTGATTAGTCAGATTCATTTTTTAGATTAAAAGACCATCTTTTGAGTGTGTGTGTTTATATATATATATATATATATATAGTATTGAGTAGATTTATAGAGATGTATATTAAAATGTAATATATCATAATTAGTTATACGTTAATGCAAAAAGTATTTATATAATTTATGAAACTAAAAAGGTAGAAAAATGATAAATTCGATTTGCATATTTGAAACATATTTTTCTAGTTTTCAACAGTTTTCTTAAAAATTGAAAACTCCGAAAATTTTAAAAATTTCGAAAAAGAAAAGTGGAAAAATTTTTCACAAGTAAATAGGCCCTTGGGATCGAGAGATTTTGTGTTCGGATTCAAGGTTGAGTTTTTCCGATTATGTGTTTCTGATTTCGGAATAAAATTTGGATCTAGGATTTTTCTTAAAAGGAATTAAACTGATGAATGAGAAAAAGAAATTTCTTTCTGTTCTGCTGAGAGATCTGCCTACTAATTATTTTTCCGCGTAGAGTTTTTAATATGTTCTTGGTTTATATATTTTTGTTTGGAAATCAATGTCTTTGGAAATTAATTGGAAAATGACTTATTCTATAATGTAATATGCCTCAATTTTCAACTACACCATTAAACTTTTTTTATCAGTTCCATCATCTTACCCCGCATATAATTTCAATCAGGGTTTTTCATCCATTCCGTCAATTTGATCTAATAGAAGTTCATGTGGCGTTGACATTGGGAGCAGTGCACTTCAGCACCACTAAACTTATTGTATAATGGAAAAAATAACTTAGTGTATAATGTAATTCGCTTCAATTTTCAATTACACCATTAATTTTTTTTTCAATTGCATCATCTTACCCCGGATATGATTTCAATCAGGATTTTTCCGTCCATTCCACCAATTTAATCTAAGGGATGCTGATGTGGCGCTGACATGGAGAGCAGTGCACGTCAGCACCACATCAACTTTTGTTAGATTAAATTGACAAAATAGCCTAACCGAAAATATATATAGAAATAGGATTGTGTGATTGAAAAAAAAAATCAGCGTATAACTGAAAATTGGAGCAAAATTAGTTATTTTCTGAAATTAATATCAATATGTGTAACCTCCCCTTCCATAGTTCCTCTATGCTACAACCCTATGAGGCTCCCTAAACAAAATATTAATAATAGCTTTTTTTTTTCTTTTTTATTACTCAGGGAAGAGGTGGATTGTTCCCTGTCCTGAATATTCTCAAGAGGCTCGACCTCACCCCGATCTAGATATAAGTTTTCCAATATGATCTGTTCGCCTCAAAGTCCCTCGTTTGAGTTACAGCTCCGTGCTTACTGAGTCCGGTTATCAGATTAATGGTTTCAGCTCCGAACATGAGTTATAGTAGTTCCTCTGGTAGCTTAAATGTGTGTACATTCAGAATTCAGAATCGACGATCATAGAACCGTAGCTACAAACTTGGTCCAACTAAATTACAGTCAATGGGCTTGAGGTCTGGGCCTTTAGTGTTGAACAATTATATTAGGCCAGATTAATCTATAATCGGAATATAAAATATTATTATTGTGGCCACCAAAATTAAATGTACAATTAATAAAAGAATAATTATAGAGAAAATCGTAACATGAGACTGGCATTGAAATATTTTAGTCTTTTCGAGAGAAGGTAATAAATAAATTGACTATATTGGGTCGTCGCTTCCTATGGTCCATTATGGTCCTACCGGAATTGAATACTCTTCTGAACGATGACAGAAGTAACAAGGGATATTCTAGATTGGTTCATCAATTTTAACTTTTTTTTTTCTCGAAAATTTACGGGCCGATCAAATTAAATGACCGGATAGGCAACCTACTAGAGTCTTATTTGTGATTTTGTAATTCACTCTCTCGCTATATCATCTCTTTTAAAATTAGTCATCTTTCTCTTATTTAACATATCACACTCGTAAAAACTCGATAATTTGGGGACCAAAAAAAATGAGGATCCTAGGCCGTCGTCCTTCTTGACATGGGTTCGACCCTGTTTATCAATTAGGATAGCCACATAGGATATCGGATATACTAACATGGAACCGCCTGTTACTCTAATTTTCCAATATAAAATCCAACTTTTGACTTCGATCTTCCGAATTGTGCAAAGAAACTTATAGATTCCACAAGTAAACTATATTAATTTATTGGGACTGCTAGGTTCTGTACTACCTCCATGCACGTAGCATTAATTAATTCAAATGATATTATAATGAATAAAAAAGAGTAATCATGCCAAAACAAAATTAATAAATATGGAGTAATATTTATGGATATGCAATTTATTATTTTAAGGATATTACCGAAATTATATATTGTTGTAAATATATTATTTTATGGATATTATTTGCCGGACAAGATATTTAATGGGCTAAGATGCCAATTGGCCTTTTAGGGTTACATCCATATTTATTAATATAAATATATTTCTTTTGATTGTATTCTTATACTTAGAAACACACATATTATAGTGAATACTATTCTGGCTTGGTATGCCCCCAGATGTAGTCATTATTGATGAACTGGGTCAACAAATATGTTCTTTTTATTTTTATATTTTATAACACGTTATCAGCACGATACTCTAACAGCATGTTTTTTTTTCCTTCTGATTTCCGAAATTCGCAAAAAAAAAAAAAATCCACGAGCAAATTTCTGCACTGTGAGGCCGCGGAAAAATTTTCCGGCATCATTAACCGTCGGATCAGCTTGAAATTTTGACAGCAAATTCCTAACATAAATCTCTATATATTCAACGGTGGAGATCGGGTTTTGTGTAGTGTTTCTAACTGAATCTGTCGCCGAACAGAAGCGGATTTTTACGAGAAAATTTGAAGATCCGACCTCATCCAACACCAAGTTGCTGTACCGCCACGCCCGAGTCCTTTTTAGGCCAATTATCGAGCTCAGTGGCCCCTTTTTTGGGAGTTTCTCAACTCTCCATCTTTTTCTAATTAATGATTCATTTGTCCATTGATTTGTACACTTATGAATCTAACCATATTTATGTTTTACGTGCATATAGGAAAATATGTTGCCCATGATAATGTGCCTGTTATGCAGAGAAGTCATATTTTAGTATCCTGTTCAAGAATCAAAGATCTGAAATTATTTATGAAGTAAGTAAGCGTACCAAAACATTTAATTTTATATATATTGAAATTGATTCATAGCATATTTTAATTTGTGAATATGCTTTGATTTTGTGAATTATGAAAGATATATTTTATTGCAAGATGTATTTCATATATCATGCTGTATTGATGTAATAATCGTATTTGTTACGATTTATATATAATATTTATTATTATATATCGTTGCTCCCGAAGTAGCACGATTGATATACGATTTATGATAATCATAAATATTCCTTAGGAATATAACATACTCTTAAGAGCAAATTAAGTCTATATTGATATTTATCCATGATCTTCTGTGTAAAATGACACAAGTGATAGATAAAAGTGAAAATTGAGTTACTATGTAATAGTTCTCACGAAAACTATATTATTATCATCTTGATGTGATAAACGTAGTTTCAAGTTGAAACTTTCAAATAATCTTAAGAACTATTTCACATAGTTGCTCCCAAATGAGCAATTGATATTCTTGATGAATATTAATATTATAGATTATTGTTTATCGTTGCTCACGAGTAGACACTTAGTGTTTATGGAGCATATATTGTTGGAATATTTATTCCACATATTATTTAATTTGTGTTTTGATGATTAAAGTTGCTAAACAACAAAACAACATCGAGGCGAAGCAAAACGACGAAGCAGACGAAGTCGCAAAAAGTTGCAATCTGGACTGCATTAGCGCACGCTAAGGCATATATGTTAGCGCACGCTAACGAGGAGTAATCTGCATTCCAGCCAAGTTTCGAAGTAAGCTGCAGTGAAGTCAGCTGAAGGGATATCGCACGCTACTCGCTATTATTAACGCACGCTATCGAAGCCTTGTTACCGTTGTGAAGGAATTCAAACACAGAATAACGTATGCAATGAAGTCAGCATTAGCGCACGCTAAGATGTTTGAATCAAGTCAATCAGAACGTTGGAAAGATTCGGCGGAAAGTCAAGCATCAAACGGATAGTTTGACAAGTAAAAGCAACGGATATATTACGTTAACGCACGCTACTCAATCATGGTTAACATACGCTAAGTAAGTGAGATAACGTACGTAAGGCAGAAGGCATAACGTACGCTAAAGAAGAAACGAAGCTACTGGACTGAAACTGGGAACAGTCTAGCGCACGCTACAGGCACGCTAAGATACTAGCGCACGCTACCAGAGTAAGGCTAGCGCACGCTAGCAAGTCAAAACAGCCAGCAACGGCTAGTTCATGGGAAATGCCTATAAATACCATTCCTATGGTATTGTTTGAGCACAACAACTTCAAGCAAACGAGATATCCATCTGAGAATCATATACTTACATTGTTGTTGTAATTTTGAGCTTATATTGTTAGTTTGAGTGTTTATATATTCAACATTATACACGAGCGAGAAAAAGAAAAGATACGATTTGATTCGGTGTTATTAGGATCAAGGATCCGGCATTGTTAGAATCACAATCGCTATCTTAGTGAGGTTTATCTAGTACCGATAGAAAGCTAGAGTGGTTGATTCCTTATCCAATAGAAAAGGAAAAACGGTTTTACTCGGACCGATAGAAGACGAGCTTGTAACGGTAATCCCTCGACCGATAGAAGAGAGGCGTAGAGGTTTTGATCTTAAGCCTAAGGAAAAAGATTCATCGAGAGAGGACGTTGGCTTTGTTAATAGCCGAACCTCTATAAATCCTTGTGTGATTTATTTCCGCAATTTATTTACGCTTCCGCACAAAACGGCGCAAATATCCGATAATTTACCAACAATTGGTATCGGAGCGGTTCTCCAATACGTGGCTTAACATCCGAGGAGAAAAAGATCCAAAATGGCGTTTCAAATCTCTCCAGCCGAAGGCCTTGCTCTCAACCGACCACCATTTTTTGATGGCGCGAACTTCATGACTTGGAAGAAGAAAATGTCGATATTCATTCGAGCTTACGACATCGAACTTTGGAAGGTGATTTGTCTTGGTCCAAAAATTCCAACGAATTCCAACGTTACGCTTAAAACTTTTGAAGAATATGACGACTCCGATTGGAAAAACGACCATTTCAATTGTAAGGCAACTCAACTCATTTATTGTGTATTAAATCCGGAAGAACACAACCGGATATCATCGTGTGATAGTGCCAAAGAAATTTGGAAAATGCTTGAGGTAACACACGAAGGTACGTCTCAAGTCAAAGAGACGAAGATAAACATGCTCCTTCATGATTATGAATTATTCCAAATGAAGGACGACGAATCCATCTCGATTATGCTCGATCGATTCTCGGTCATCACTAATTGATTAGCATGTTTCGGAAAACCACTTTCGAGTAGTGAGAAAGTAAAGAAAATTCTCCGATCACTACCTCGAGAATGGGACGGTACAGTTACGGCAATAATGGAATCCAAAGATTTAAATACTCTCGATTTTAGTGCTCTCGTTGGTTCTCTTATCAACTACGAGATTGTTCTAAAATCTCGAAATGCCAAACCGAAACCAAAGGAGAGGTCGATAGCCTTCAGGCTAAAATGTCGAAGAAGAAAGAAGAAACCCCGGTGGACGAAAGCGACGAAGAAATGGCATATTATGCCAAAAACATTAATAAGTTTCAACACTTATTAAACCGGAGAAAGAAGGACATCCAAGCGGGCGAATCGAATAAACCCGACAACACTTGTCGATTATGTGGTAAACCAGGCCACTTTGCTAAAAACTATCGAGTAAAGCAAAAGGAGGTTCTAATCGCAACATGGAGCGACGAAGATCTCGATGAAGATTTTCTTGAACAAAATAATCTCGCTCTCATGGCCCGGAGTTCATTCGACGATAGCGACGTCGAAATCCAAGTAAGTAACTCCTACGACGAACTTTTTGAAGCATTCGAGTTATTACATACGGACTATCAAAATGCTTTAAATGAAATTAAATCCCTCAAGTCTAAATATAAAACTTTGGAAATTGAAAATTCCAAAATTATCGAGAAGGGAAAATTTGTCGAACTCGATCATTCGAAATGCATTGAAAATGAGAATATTTTGAAGAATTATCTTTTAAAAGTTCAAGATGAACTAAAAATTTTGACAAAGAAATTCTCGTGCGGCAACGATAAATTTGAACAAATATTATGTGTTCAAAAATATACTTTTAATAAAGAGGGGTTAGGATTCAAACCACGTTCGAAAAATGAATCCGTTAATTTCAAAATACCCCGATGCGAAAAATGTTTGAAAATCGGGCATCACATTTCAAATTGCAAAAGCCCAAGGCGGACGATAAAAATTAAAAAGATTTGGGTTCCTAAAGGAACAAACATCTCAAATATCGTCTACATTTCAAAAGAAAAACCAACTATAGGTTGGATCCCCAAAAATAAATTTTAACAAATGATATTTTACAAAGGGGGAGAAGGTATATTTTCGAGGGAGAAATAATATTTTTAGGAGGAGTTTATTCTCTTATTAATGCATAAATTGGTATCATGCATATTTATATTTCATTTGGTATCCTTTATATTCTTTTTTCTTTTTGATGAAAACAAAAAGGGGGGGATAAAAACATATGAATTGAGATAAAAAGGAGAAGGAGATGAATTGAGATAAAAATGAGAAAAATCGAAGAAGTCGAAAAGATAAGAAAAGCATACAAATAGGGGGAGTTGAAATTGAAAAATGAAAAACGACGTGTTCGAAAAATAAAGGAGATGTCGAAAAGAAAAGGATTGGAGAAACTAACGAAACGATCAAAGCCGAAAACTTTGATTCGTATAAATATACATATATTATTTTTTTCAGGTTTTATCCAATTCAACTGTTGTTTTGTAATCATCAAAAAGGGGGAGATTGTTGGAATATTTATTCCACATATTATTTAATTTGTGTTTTGATGATTAAAGTTGCTAAACAACAAAACAACATCGAGGCGAAGCAAAACGACGAAGCAGACGAAGTCGCAAAAAGTTGCAATCAGGACTGCATTAGCGCACGCTAAGGCATATATGTTAGCGCACGCTAACGAGGAGTAATCTGCATTCCAGCCAAGTTTCGAAGTAAGCTGCAGTGAAGTCAGCTGAAGGGATAGCGCACGCTACTCGCTATTATTAACGCACGCTATCGAAGTCTTGTTACCGTTGTGAAGGAATTCAAACACAGAATAACGTATGCAATGAAGTCAGCATTAGCGCACGCTACAAAGTATGATTAGCGCACGCTAAGATGTTTGAATCAAGTCAATTAGAACGTTGGAAAGATTCGGCGGAAAGTCAAGCATCAAACGGATAGTTTGACAAGTAAAAGCAACGGATATATTACGTTAACGCACGCTACTCAATCATGGTTAACGTACGCTAAGTAAGTGAGATAACGTACGTAAGGCAGAAGGCATAACGTACGCTAAAGAAGAAACGAAGCTACTGGACTGAAACTAGGAACAGTCTAGCGCACGCTACAGGCACGCTAAGATACTAGCTGATCGCTGAAATTCGCGTAGTATGGTTTTCAAATCCGATCAATTTTAAAATTTGTAAAACCTCGAAGTATTTCCAAGGTGTCGAACCCAAGGGAATTGATATGTCGAAAATAAAGGAAGTAACTCTACTCAAAATTTGACTGCTATTTAGGAATCCGAAAATTTGGTTTGTTTCTAATTATCTAACTTCAAAAATCGAAAAATAAAAATTAAATAACAATTAATCCTAAAAATAAAAAATCTAGAACAATAAGATAAGAATTCCAAGTATTATGCAAAGAGAGCAAAATAAAGTGAATTATCTAAATCAAGCAAATAAAACAAAGTAGCAAGATAAAATCACAAGTTGAAAGCTAATTGATCCTCGGGTAGTATCGTCTAATTGAGTTCACACAATCCATTCACTTGATTCCTTTTCCCCAAATTTTAATTCAATCCTAGAAATAATCACTCAGCCGATCTAGAATTCCGATCAAGGCAACCTAGAAAGATAGTTAATTTAAACCCTTTTCCCGCAAGGCTCAAAGAATGTAAATCACTTAAAAAGCGTCAACTTATTTATCTATGATTTATCTTACTCCACTCAAGTCTTAAGATCAAATCATATTGTGCATCAAGTATTTCCACTAATTAATTAATCCTTCCGGGCAAAATTAATTAGCTAACATGCATCGATTAAGGGCCCTTTAATCTAGCATGAGATTTAACACATCTTAATCACAAGCCTAGGATGAAAGGTAAAAAGGTAATCAAAGGGACATCATGTGAACATCAATTAAAATTACTAACCCTAGAATCAATCAATGGATTTAGCTAGACATAATTGAAATTAAACAAGAAATAGATGGAGAATGCATATTATTAATATGAAAAGAGAGATTACAACCCTTCCGGATGAAATCTGAGTCTTCAATCTCCGAAAAAGTAGAAAAACAATAATAATTGCTGCTTTGCAAAAAGTTCTAGTCTCCAAGGAATTAAAATTGCAAAAAAATGTAAAAGTGTGCTAAAGATGATAAAAGATGATAAAAGATGATGAAAGATGATAAACTAGGTCTAGAAGGAGGTCTATATAGCCTATGGGAGTTAAACTCCCGATTAGCACTAATCTAGGAAATAAAATCTATCCAAAAGAGTCACAATCCGTCAAAACTCGAGAACCCGCGGAGCAGCCTATCGGCCGCACCTATCGGCCGATAGGCTGGCCCGATAGTTGGTATGTCGGTCGACTTCAATCGATAGGGCTCGGAACACCTGTCGGACGCACCTATCGGCCGATAGGCTGGCCCGATAGGTGGTCTGACTTTTGCAAAAATCCGTTTCTTCCGTCCGTTTGACTCGACTCTCGGTCCTTTGTCTCGTTTTGGGTCCTTTTGGCTCTAAAAACCTGCAAACACACTAAAACCAACCCAAACGCGTAATACGGCTCGACTAATCATAATTAAGCCAAATACGAGCACATTAATCACGAAACGAGATAAAAACCTAGTATAAAATCCTAGAAAAATGTGGTAAAATTACCACTTATCAAACGCCCCAAAACTTGAGCATTGTTCGTCCCGAACAACAAAAAGAAAAGAAAAAGAATGTCGTGAATCATCGTGCAACTCATAGTGTTCAACCTAATCAATACTATCCTGTAATTCTCTCTAAATAATCCGAGTGTCGTAAAAGCGAGCTGCACTCAGAATAATGATTCCGCAAAGTAGTCAAGTTCAGTCCTAATCACTCGTTCATGAAGAAAATCCAGCTCAAAGATTAACAAAACGTGAGTCAAATCGACCGTCAATATGAAAGGCTAAAATAAACAAGCTAGTTCGTCCCGTTACACAGTCTAGTGGCACAATTTTCATGAGTTTCATAACAAATAAACCTCGGACAGTATTCCCTTATATATATGTTCAAGAATTTGATTCGAGTTGACCACTAGGTTAGGATCTCGGGATGTTTCATCGGGGTAATCCTAGGGTGGAACTTCCATTCTCATGTATTAGGAAGCCGTTTGACGTAAAAGATACTCATGGGGCACATGGATGCTTCTAGTTACTAAGTTCCCGTCTACAGCGGAGAAACAACTCGCATATATAATTTCCGCATGTCCGAATCAAGGTCGACGTTTTGCGCGAGAGTAAACAGCGGGTCACGCGAATACCCCCGGTTACTAGGCTCCCTATCATTGGCACATGTGAAATATCTAAATCACTAGTCTAATCAGGGTCGTCATTTTACGCGAGGGTAAACAACGGGTCACGCGAATGCCCCCGGTTACTAGACTTCCCTTCATAGAACAACATTATCTCGACTTTTGGGAAAAACTGACCGACTCTAAACTCAATCTAGGTGCCAACACGACTAAAGAAACAGTACGACTCACTATCCGGAAGATGTAACCAAACGTATTGACGGTGATTTTAAAACAAGTATGTATCGTCTCTTATCTGCCAAGACCTCTACAATCACGAAAAATTTTAGACCTAAATGAATACTATGCAAAACAGAAATAACTGACTACAACTCGACTAAAAATCAACCGTTTCTTCAGAGAGAAAAACAGTGTCGTAACATCGGTATCACACAAATAGAAGCACGAAAAATTCACGAATAAAGAAAAACTAAGACAAGCAAGGCTATCTAAAAATTTTTTACGCAAAGTAGACCAAAATCTAAAAAAAAACTATTTACCCAAGCAAGGCATCAAAGCAAACAACGAAAAGCAAATAAAAGTAAACACGAAAGCAAAAAAAACTACTACGACCTAAAAAATAGAAACTAGCAAACACACCAAACGAAAATGAACATAAAAATCTAAAAACTAAGCAACAAAAGCCAAAACCACGCAACACCAATATGAGAAGCACAAATAAAAATAACGGGCACCAACACAAGCAAATAGTGATACAAGGCATACAAGGTACTCACACGTGCCGAAATTAACAAAGCCGCACTTCTCCAAAAAATTGATCGCTGAAATTCGCGTAGTATGGTTTTCAAATCCGATCAATTTTAAAATTTGTAAAACCTCGAAGTATTTCCAAGGTGTCGAACCCAAGGGAATTGATATGTCGAAAATAAAGGAAGTAACTCTACTCAAAATTTGACTGCTATTTAGGAATCCGAAAATTTGGTTTGTTTCTAATTATCTAACTTCAAAAATCGAAAAATAAAAATTAAATAACAATTAATCCTAAAAATAAAAAATCTAGAACAATAAGATAAGAATTCCAAGTATTATGCAAAGAGAGCAAAATAAAGTGAATTATCTAAATCAAGCAAATAAAACAAAGTAGCAAGATAAAATCACAAGTTGAAAGCTAATTGATCCTAGGGTAGTATCGTCTGATTGAGTTCACACAATCCATTCACTTGATTCCTTTTCCCCAAATTTTAATTCAATCCTAGAAATAATCACTCAGCCGATCTAGAATTCCGATCAAGGCAACCTAGAAAGATAGTTAATTTAAACCCTTTTCCCGCAAGGCTCAAAGAATGTAAATCACTTAAAAAGCGTCAACTTATTTATCTATGATTTATCTTACTCCAATCAAGTCTTAAGATCAAATCATATTGTGCATCAAGTATTTCCACTAATTAATTAATCCTTCCGGGCAAAATTAATTAGCTAACATGCATCGATTAAGGGCCCTTTAATCTAGCATGAGATTTAACACATCTTGATCACAAGCCTAGGATGAAAGGTAAAAAGGTAATCAAAGGGACATCATGTGAACATCAATTAAAATTACTAACCCTAGAATCAATCAATGGATTTAGCTAGACATAATTGAAATTAAACAAGAAATAGATGGAGAATGCATATTATTAATATGAAAAGAGAGATTACAACCCTTCCGGATGAACTCTGAGTCTTCAATCTCCGAAAAAGTAGAAAAACAATAATAATTGCTGCTTTGCAAAAAGTTCTAGTCTCCAAGGAATTAAAATTGTAAAAAAATGTAAAAGTGTGCTAAAGATGATAAAAGATGATAAAAGATGATGAAAGATGATAAACTAGGTCTAGAAGGAGTTCTATATAGCCTATGGGAGTTAAACTCCCGATTAGCACTAATCTAGGAAACAAAATCTATCCAAAAGAGTCACAATTCGTCAAAACTCGAGAACCCACGGAGCAGCCTATCGGCCGATAGGCTGGCCCGATAGTTGGTCTGTCGGTCGACTTCACTCGATAGGGCTCGGAACACCTGTCGGACGCACCTATCGGCCGATAGGCTGGCCCGATAGGTGGTCTGACTTTTGCAAAAATCCGTTTCTTCCGTCCGTTTGACTCGACTCTCGGTCCTTTGTCTCGTTTTGGGTCCTTTTGGCTCTAAAAACCTGCAAACACACTAAAACCAACCCAAACGCGTAATACGGCTCGACTAATCATAATTAAGCCAAATACGAGCACATTAATCACGAAACGAGATAAAAACCTAGTATAAAATCCTAGAAAAATGTGGTAAAATTACCACTTATCAAACCCCCCCAAACTTGAGCATTGTTCGTCCCGAACAACAAAAAGAAAAGAAAAAAAAATGTCGTGAATCATCGTGCAACTCATAGTGTTCAACCTAATCAATACTATCCTGTAATTCTCTCTAAATAATCCGAGTGTCGTAAAAGCGAGCTGCACTCAGAATAATGATTCCGCAAAGTAGTCAAGTTCAGTCCTAATCACTCGTTCATGAAGAAAATCCAGCTCAAAGATTAACAAAACGTGAGTCAAATCGACCGTCAATATGAAAGGCTAAAATAAACAAGCTAGTTCGTCCCGTTACACAGTCTAGTGGCACAATTTTCATGAGTTTCATAACAAATAAACCTCGAACAGTATTCCCTTATATATATGTTCAAGAATTTGATTCGAGTTGACCACTAGGTTAGGATCTCGGGATGTTTCATCGGGGTAATCCTAGGGTGGAACTTCCATTCTCATGTATTAGGAAGCCGTTTGACGTAAAAGACACTCATGGGGCACATGGATGCTTCTAGTTACTAAGTTCCCATCTACAGCGGAGAAACAACTCGAATATATAATTTCCGCATGTCCGAATCAAGGTCGACGTTTTGCGCGAGAGTAAACAGCGGGTCAAGCGTATACACAAGGTTACTAGGCTCCCTATCATTGGCACATGTGAAATATCTAAATCACTAGTCTAATCAGGGTCGTCGTTTTACGCGAGGGTAAACAACGGGTCACGCGAATGCCCCCGGTTACTAGACTTCCCTTCATAGAACAACATTATCTCGACTTTTGGGAAAAACTGACCGCCTCTAAACTCAATCTAAGTGCCAACACGACTAAAGAAACAGTACGACTCACTATCCGGAAGATGTAACCAAACGTATTGACGGTGATTTTAAAACAAGTATGTATCGTCTCTTATCTGCCAAGACCTCTACAATCACGAAAAATTTTGGACCTAAATGAATACTATGCAAAACAGAAATAACTGACTACAACTCGACTAAAACTCGACCGTTTCTTCAGAGAGAAAAACAGTGTCGTAACATCGGTATCACACAAATAGAAGCACGAAAAATTCACGAATAAAGAAAAACTAAGACAAGCAAGGCTATCTAAAAATGTTTTACGCAAAGTAGACCAAAATCTAAAAAAAAACTATTTACCCAAGCAAGGCATCAAAGCAAACAACGAAAAGCAAATAAAAGTAAACACGAAAGCAAAAAAAACTACTACGACCTAAAAAATAGAAACTAGCAAACACACCAAACGAAAATGAACATAAAAATCTAAAAACTAAGCAACAAAAGCCAAAACCACGCAACACCAATATGAGAAGCACAAATAAAAATAACGGGCACCAACACAAGCAAATAGTGATACAAGGCATACAAGGTACTCACACGTGCCGAAATTAACAAAGCCGCACTTATCCCCCCCCCCCCCCCCCCCCAACCAACCTTATTTCGCATCCCAAAGGAGGAATAAGTTTGAAAAGAGAAAGGAGTGGCTTTGTTAACGGAGTACCTGATCACTGCGGCGGAAATGGCGGGTTTGTCGGCGAGCTCGGATCATAGCGGGCATGTGAATCGGGGAAAGGAGCAAGGTGGTACATCTCGTGTACCATTCGGTTGTAGTGGTCCTCCTGGGCCCACCTATCTTCATGCCTCTTCCTCTCTTGCTCCCTCCAAGCAATCTCCTCTTGTCGCCACACTCTGTCCTCTTCGGCTCGTTTCTCCACGAGCTCATACAACTGATTGACCCGAGTGGCAACATCACCCACCCGAGTCTCAACCTCGCCCAGCCGAGTTCCCAAAGAACCAAACTCGGTTGTCAAGAACGCATACTCGCCAAATGATAATTGTCTTGCGCCTGCATACTCTCTTCGTGCATCTCTCTCTCTCTCACAAAAAATCTCGACTCAAAAGCCTCAAAATCCAGAGCTCTCATCTGAAAACTACTACCTCCACCGGTGGGAATCTCGTCACGGCTACCCCCCTCGGGTATATCATCCAGATCCTCCTCGGCTCCCTCCAAGAACGGCTCATCAATGGTCACCTCCCGGCGTTGCCTCTTACGAGGTGCATCCAACGGTCGGATAAGTGCCAAATGAGCCTCGGAGCTCATACTCCACCTCGCATATACATCGGACGCGTCGCCCATCACAGAGGTCAAGGTCGGAGAGGGGAGTCGGAAGAGGCACACGGTTTTGTTCCGACCGTGCAATTTCCAGTCGAACCCCTTGGTGAAGGCAAGCATCTCTTGCCTCTGCAGTGCCGGTTTATCCAAATAGATGTCTCGGGACACCGGCTCTCCTCTAATGCGCACCCCGAGATGCTCCGCGATAGGGGTCACGAACGCCCCAATCCCAATCCTCTGCTTCCCGGTCAGCCGGGCTTGTTTCTCCATGTGCTCAATCAGAAAACATCCAGCGTGCTTCCGCCTACCGTTCAAGGCCGACCGTAAAAGGTGAAGATCAGTCGACAAGCACATCCCCGAGTCGGTACGGCTCAAAATAGTCGAGGTGAACAGACGGTGGACATAACGGAGAACTGGGTTCCTGATCGAGGAGGCCTTGGCATACGTCGGATTATAAATGAGACGTGTCTCCTCCCTGGGGTAAATCATCGTGGACCACAGCTCTATGTTTTCTTTGGCATGATCGCCCTGCTGGAATGACCCGTCCTCGGCCCCGTTGATAATGGCGTTAACTTCGTCGGCCGAGAGCTCCCTTTCTGTGTTGTCGAGGTTGAAGCGAATAGATGCCGGAGTCCCGTGCTCCCTAAAAACCTCAAGCGTGGACAGAAACTCCACGGTGAGCACGTGGTAAGCGAGATAGTTTGCCCGAAAAATGTGCTCAAACCCGCACTGTCTCGCTAGTAACATAATATCATCTTATATCCCCATACCCCGAGCCGTCTCCTCATGCAAAAATCGGCAATGCTTGTGTGGCATTCCGATAAGGTGCGACCACCTTCTTTTAGACTCAGATCCAGTCAATCTTAGCTTGAACTTCTTCGGGTCGAGCGCTGGCGGGATCTGTATAGCCTGCACTACCTTCGTCGGAGCCCTTTCCTTCTCTGTGGTTGCCTTAGACTTTCCGGCCTTACGCGGCTTCGACTTCTTGCTTTGATTTCCAGCCATTTCAAAGTTCCTACAAAACAACCATCCAATCAATATCCAATAAGCAACTCATAATGCAAACATTCAATGAGTGTCGACATAATCCAATAATCCCACAATATCAACTAAGAGCCCTATAATGTCCAATAAACATCAAAATCATAGACCCGACAGCCATATACTACGATCAACAAATCACACAACCTCCCCCAAACTTCGACTCCCCCATTTCATATTCAAAGGATTAAAATCACAACCCACAATAACAAAACTACACACTACGATCATATTAGGACAAATTCTCTCCAATCAAATCTAATTCATTCAAAATTCGAATCATCATCAACAATTCAACTCATATCAATCCCAATTAACAATTCAATTCAACAAATTTACCCAATTTCAACAAATTCGAAATTAGGGTTCTTCTAATTTGGGGTTTTTTTCAAAATTCGTTCAATTTCATCAATTAATCCCACAATTCGAAGTACCCATGAACAATCAAGCATAGATAACATGTTTCCATCAAGATTCTATCAACAATCGGGCATAAAATTCACAGAACATCAAAGTCTAACAAAAGCCCCCAAAAAGTGGATCCCCAATTCGAATTTCATCAAAACTCCAAAAAGAATCCGTCAAAGTGCTTCAAAACATGTATAGAATTGAAAAACAAGAGGATTAAGTGTCGAAATTAAGTACCTTGATCGAATTTGTA
This sequence comes from Orobanche coerulescens, assembly GCA_033398695.1. Classification (NCBI taxonomy): domain Eukaryota; kingdom Viridiplantae; phylum Streptophyta; class Magnoliopsida; order Lamiales; family Orobanchaceae; genus Orobanche; species Orobanche coerulescens. Next base: position 108,707,002 of record CM065816.1, on the reverse strand, counting down.
AGGAAGAACAGTAGAGAAAATCGCCCCTTGTGTTCTTATCGGCCGATATGTGTGTGTGTGTGAGAAAAACGGGTGGTTAAGGTGTTTAAAAGGGGTTATTAATCAACCGGGTCGAAGCGGATACTGGACCGGGTATGTCCTATCGGGCTGGCCTATCGGCCGATAGGCTGGGCCGATAGGACAGACAGAAAGTTACGTACCTGACTATCGGGCGGGACCTATCGGTCGATAGGGTCTGCCTATCGACCACTGCTTGTAACATTTAATTTTTTCAATTTTCCTCAGCCTATCGGCCGGGCCTATCGGCCGATAGGCTCGCCCGATAGGCTCTCCAGTCTCAAAATTTTTTTTCAACTTTTTCTATTTCGCATACTTGGTCCCGTTTTCGCTTGGATATGGCGATTAAAGACCTGCAAGTATCCAAAACTCGGCGTGCATGGATTAGAACTTAACAAAACTAACAAAGCTACTACGAAACTAGAAACTACAAAAAAAAAAAAATCACGCAAACGAACAATCGAAAACAAATGAATAAAACGAAATAATATACATACGTTGGGTTACCTCCCAACAAGTGCTACGTTTAACGTCTTTAGCTAGACGATACCTCATTCATTCCGGGTCTTCGAGGTAAGTAACATACTTCTCTTCGTGGTGCAACGGCTTGAAATAGTGCTTCATCCGATGTCCGTTCACAATAAACTTGTTCCCATCTTCTATCATCACGACACATGATCCGTTTTGATTTGCTTGAAAGACGGTGTATGGACCAGTCCACTTCGACATCAACTTCCCCGGAAATAGATGAAGCCGAGAATTGAAAACGAGCACTTCGTCTCCCGGGACGAAGTCCTTCTTCCGAATGCGATCATCGTGAAACTTTTTCGCTCTTTCCTTGTAAATCCTCGCATTTTCGAAAGCCTCGTTTCTCCATTCGTCGATTTCCAGCAGCTTTTCTCTTCTCGATCCACTAGCCTCAAGAAATTCGAAATTAATCCGTCTAGTGGCCCAATACGTTTTAATTTCCAGCTCCACCGGTAAATGACAGGATTTCCCAAAGACGAGCTGGTATGGAGACATTCCAATTGGAGTCTTATACGCGGTCCGATAAGCCCAAAGTGCATCATCTAGATATTTTGCCCAGTCCTTCTTGTTCGTGACCGTCTTCTCTAAAATTTGTTTGATCTCCGGATTGGCGAGCTCGGCTTGTCCATTAGCTTGCGGATGATAGGCGGACGTAATCTTATGTTTAACTCCATATTTTGCAAGAAGGGTTCCTAACCACCTATTATTAAAGTGGCTCCCCCCGTCACTCAACAAAGCTCGTGGAGTCCCGAAACGAGTCAAAATGTTCTTATTAAGAAATTTAATCACCACTTTCGAATCGTTCGTAATCGTCGGCATCGCCTCAACCCATCTCGACACGTAGTCGACCGCAAGTAAAATATACGAATAGCCTCGTGATTTTGCAAACGGACCCATAAAATCGATACCCCATACGTCAAACAACTCTACTTCCATAATAGCGTGTTGCGGCATCTCGTCTCTTTTTGCTATGTTCCCCAATCGTTGGCTTCTATCGCAATGTTTCACAAAAGCTTGGCAATCTTTATGAATAGAAGGCCAATAGAAGCCACATTGGTACACCTTCATGGCCGTTCGATTATTTGCAAAATGACCCCCACTCGGTGCACTATGGCATTCTTCAATTATCCTTTGCCATTCGCTTTGTCGAACACACATGCGAATAATCCCGTCCGCGCACCTCCGATAAAGAATAGGGTCTTCCCAATAGTAGAATTTAACGTCATGGAAGAATTTCTTTCTTTGATGAGAAGAAAGACCCGTTGGAACATGCTTGATAGCAAGGAAATTAACATAGTCCGCGTACCATGGTGTATCGTCGGCCAAGGCTAGGATATGCTCGTCTAGAAAGTTCTCCTTTATTTCGACCCTCGAATCTTCTCCCTCAACCGGCTTCTCGAGACGGGAAAGGTGATCGGCAACAACATTCTCGCACCCCTTCCTATCCCGGATCTCCATGTCGAACTCTTGTAGAAGGAGTATCCATCTCACTAATCTCGGCTTCGAATCCTTCTTGGCAAATAGATAGCGAATCGCTGCGTGATCGGTATAAACAATAGTGTGAGTGCCCACTAGGTAAGGTCGGAATTTGTCGAATGCATAGACCACAGCGAGCAACTCTTTTTCCGTCGTGGTGTAGTTCATTTGGGCCGAATCCATCGTCTTACTCGCATAATAAATTACCCGGAAAAGCTTATCCCGTTTTTGACCCAAACGCCCAACGGCTGATCGCTCGCGTCGCACATCAACTCGAATGGTGCACCCCAATCCGGAGTGATCAAGACCGGCGTCGAAATTAAGGCTCGTTTCAATGTCTCAAACGCCCTCAAGCAATCATCATCAAACTCAAATTTCACGTCTTTCTCGAGCAAGGAACATAACGACTTCGTGATTTTTGAGAAATCCTTTATGAACCGTCTATAGAACCCCGCATGGCCTAGAAAGCTTCGTACTGATTTAACATTGGTTGGAGGCGGTAATTTCTCGATAGCAACCACCTTCGCTCGATCAACCTCCAATCCTTCCGAAGATACTTTATGCCCCAGCACTACTCCCTCTTGTACCATGAAGTGACATTTCTCCCAATTTAGAACAAGGTTCGTCTCCTCACACCGGGCAAGTACCAAAGATAAATTTTTCAAGCAATGGTCGAAAGATGAACCAAAAACTGAAAAATCATCCATAAATACCTCCATTATGTTCTCGACTAATCCGTGAAAGATGGCCATCATGCACCTTTGAAAAGTTGCGGGTGCGTTGCACAAGCCAAACGGCATCCTCCGGTAAGCGAATACCCCATAAGGGCACGTGAAAGCAGTCTTGTGTTGGTCTTCCGGAGCGATAGAAATTTGATTGTACCCCGAATACCCGTCCAAAAAGCAATAATACTTGTATCCGGCCAAACGATCTAGCATTTGATCAATAAATGGAAGTGGAAAATGATCCTTCCTCGTCGCTGCATTAAGTAGTCGGTAGTCGATACAAACTCTCCATCCCGTGACTAGCCTTGTCGCGATTAATTCATCTTTCTCGTCCTTGATCACGGTCATACCCCCTTTCTTAGAGACGACTTGAGTAGGACTCACCCACTCACTATCGGAAATCGCATATATCATCCCGGCATCTAACAATTTGAGCACCTCTTTTCTCACAACCTCTTGCATTGCCGGATTTAATCTTCGTTGCGGTTGCACCCTCGGCTTATGATCGTCTTCTAGCAAAATCCGGTGCATACAAATAGAAGGGCTTATTCCCTTAATGTCCGAAATCGTCCATCCAATCGCCCCTTTGTGTTTTCGCAGCACCTGTAATAGCTTCTCCAAGTTAGTAGGTCCGAGAGAAGAAGAAACTATCACGGGATAGGACTCGTTCTCGCCCAAGAAGCAATATTGTAAGTGACCCGGCAATGGCTTAAGTTCTAACTTCAGCACCTCGATCGATCGGTCCTCAGCGACAACTCCCCCTTGAACGGGTTTGTTGACATCAAGATAGCATACGTCCCTCTCATTAGATCGAAACTCGTTCGCCTCCAACATTCGAACATACCTTGGCAAATCCTCGGAAATTTCTTCAACATCGGAATGTGAGTAAATGGATTGTGAAATGCAATGCTCCAACAAGTCGGTCGGGGGCGGCATAATAGACTCAATTGCATAACATTCCTCGGGCGCATCCTCGGGCTTCTTCATTGCGTCATAGATGGAAATTTTCAGATTTTGATCATTAACCCGGAAGGTAAGATCACCCTCTTGGACATCGATAAGTGCTCTCCCCGCCGCTAGAAACGGTCTCCCAAAGATCAATGGTTGGTTCTCGTCCTCGGGCATATCAAGAACTACGAAATCGGCCGGGAAGACTAAGTGTTGGACTCTAACGAACACATCCTCCACAACTCCCCTCGGATAAGAGATCGACCGGTCCGCCATGAGTAGAGAAATGGTAGTCGGCTTCATCTCCCCAATCTTCAACCTCTTAAAGATGGATAGAGGCATAAGATTGATGCTTGCCCCGAGATCACACAACACATTTCGGAACGTTTGGTCACCAATCATGCATGTCAAAGTAAAACGTCCCGGATCCTTCTGCTTGAGCGGGAGCTTGTTTTGAATGATAGCGCTACACTCCTCTGTCAAATTTATTGTTTCAAACTTCGCCAACTTCCTCTTGCTTGCCACAGCGTCTTTCAAGAATTTAACGTACCCCGGCATGTCTCTCAAAGCGTCTAGAAGTGGAATGTTGATATTCACCTTTTGAAACATGTCGATAAACCGTTGAAGCTTTTCATCATATCTCGACTTGGCCAATCGCTGTGGAAATGAAGCTTTTACCTCAAAATCCTTCACATTCGAACCTAAAGGAGCCTTTCGACCGATAGGGGGGTCGATAGGCTCAATTGCTGGAATTCTGTCTGGGTATCGGGTGGGCATATCGGCCGATAGTCTTGGCAGATAGGCCTGCTGCGTTTCATCTTCCTTCTCGTTCTCGGCTCCCGTTTTTAGTACATCCTCATTTCCAGATTCCTCAACTTCAGCCCCATGATTACTGTACTCCGAAGCTCGATTGCGTTGCATTGTTGCGTCTTCGGGTTGGTCTCGGTGCTGCTCGGAAAATGGCCCGGCTTATGAATTCCGGCTTGGGCGTTCGCCATTTGACCCATTTGGGTCTCCACCATCGACATCTGCTTTGTCAAGGCTATCACTGAGTTTCCAATAGATGTCACACTATGCTCGAGAGCCCCGAACCTCTTGTCTGCTTTATAAATAAAATCTTTTTGACTCGCCTCTAACCGTTCCAACATCTCTTCCATCAGTGTCTTAGCAATCGACTCTTGAATAACCCCGTTTTTCACGTTAAATCCCGGTGGTGGCTGAAGAGCATTGTTCGGGTTGGCATAGGAGAAATTAGGGTGGTTTTGATTGTTCGGATAATAGTTCCCCCTATTTCCCCCTTGCCGGAAGTTTCCTCCTTGCACGTAATTTACATCCTCCTCAATTGCAATAGGCTCGTTTAGCTCTTCAAAAACTGCATTGACTCCCAAAGTCTTCTTTCTTAGCATCTCAAGCTCTTTTTGTTGTCTTTCAAATTTCGCCTTCAAATCACCGTAGGCGTCCTCGTCACCGGATGGGACCTTTCTTCTCGTCATCTTCCTATCGGTCACCTCCTCGTAATCATTGTTGACCGCTAGCTCGATGAGATTCTTGGCCTCTTCATAATCGTTAGCAATAAATCCCCCTTTCGAGGAATAGTCCAACTCTCTTCTAGCCTTCCTCGTCAAACCCCGATAAAACCGAATGTAGATTTCCTCTTTGTCAATTCCATGCTGTGGGCATTTGCGAAGTAGCTTCTTAAATCGGATCCATGCCTCGTATAAGTATTCATCCTCATATTGCTCGAATTGCAAGATATCGTTGATTTGTTTTTGCACCTTCGAGGGAGGATAGAACTGTGCTAAGAACAACCGAGTCATCTCTCTCCAAGTACCAATTTCCTTCCGATCTAGGCTCTTGTACCAATCTAGTGCATCGTCTTCTAAGGAGAACCGGAATAGGCGGAGCTTAATGACATCCGGAGGCACTCCATTTTGCTTGATGGTGGCACATATGTCCAAAAACGACTCAAGATGAGCGTTTGGATCTTCATTAACTCCTCCTCCGTATGTTTGAGACTTCACCGTAGCGATGAGGGACGGCTTAAGCTCGAAGTTGTTGGCATCAATCTTCCCCCAACCTCCTTCTTGATAATCGTCCAGCTTCGGTCGAAAGCGGGCATTCAAAGGGATCTTCTCGGGACGAGCGAGTTCTAGTGGTGTGTCAACAATGCCGGCCATGGTATCAACGATAGGTATAGAAATAGTCTCGGTTCTCGCTTCTTGCTTCTTCCTCCTCGAAGACTTCTCGATTTCCGGATCCAAAGGAAATAAGTCCTTTCCTTGGGATCTTGTGATCATGCACCGCCTACAAGGAAGAGAAAACAAGATGTGAGGAAACGAGATCGAATATTAATAATAATAGTATACAACCTAAAGTAACAATCTTTTCTCTTTCGAATTATCCCTTTAAGTTTTCTATCAATATCCCCGGCAACGGCGCCAAAAATTGATCGCTGAAATTCGCGTAGTATGGTTTTCAAATCCGATCAATTTTAAAATTTGTAAAACCTCGAAGTATTTCCAAGGTGTCGAACCCAAGGGAATTGATATGTCGAAAATAAAGGAAGTAACTCTACTCAAAATTTGACTACTATTTAGGAATCCAAAAATTTGGTTTGTTTCTAATTATCTAACTGCAAAAATCAAAAAAAAAAATTAAATAACAATTAATCCTAAAAATAAAAAATCTAGAACAATAAGATAAGAATTCCAAGTATTATGCAAAGAGAGCAAAATAAAGTGAATTATCTAAATCAAGCAAATAAAACAAAGTAGCAAGATAAAATCACAAGTTGAAAGCTAATTGATCCTAGGGTAGTATCGTCTAATTGAGTTCACACAATCCATTCACTTGATTCCTTTTCCCCAAATTTTAATTCAATCCTAGAAATAATCACTCAGCCGATCTAGAATTCCGATCAAGGCAATCTAGAAAGATAGTTAATTTAAACCCTTTTCCCGCAAGGCTCAAAGAATGTAAATCACTTAAAAAGCGTCAACTTATTTATCTATGATTTATCTTACTCCACTCAAGTCTTAAGATCAAATCATATTGTGCATCAAGTATTTCCACTAATTAATTAATCCTTCCGGGCAAAATTAATTAGCTAACATGCATCGATTAAGGGCCCTTTAATCTAGCATGAGATTTAACACATCTTGATCACAAGCCTAGGATGAAAGGTAAAAAGGTAATCAAAGGGACATCATGTGAACATCAATTAAAATTACTAACCCTAGAATCAATCAATGGATTTAGCTAGACATAATTGAAATTAAACAAGAAATAGATGGAGAATGCATATTATTAATATGAAAAGAGAGATTACAACCATTCCGGATGAACTCTGAGTCTTCAATCTCCGAAAAAGTAGAAAAACAATAATAATTGCTGCTTTGCAAAAAGTTCTAGTCTCCAAGGAATTAAAATTGCAAAAAAATGTAAAAGTGTGCTAAAGATGATAAAAGATGATAAAAGATGATGAAAGATGATAAACTAGGTCTAGAAGGAGGTCTATATAGCCTATGTGAGTTAAACTCCCGATTAGCACTAATCTAGGAAACAAAATCTATCCAAAAGAGTCACAATCTGTCAAAACTCGAGAACCCGCGGAGCAGCCTATCGGCCGCACCTATCGGCCGATAGGCTGGCCCGATAGTTGGTCTGTCGGTCGACTTCACTCGATAGGGCTCGGAACACCTGTCGGACGCACCTATCGGCCGATAGGCTGGCCCGATAGGTGGTCTGACTTTTGCAAAAATCCGTTTCTTCCGTCCGTTTGACTCGACTCTCGGTCCTTTGTCTCGTTTTGGGTCCTTTTGGCTCTAAAAACCTGCAAACACACTAAAACCAACCCAAACGCGTAATACGGCTCGACTAATCATAATTAAGCCAAATACGAGCACATTAATCACGAAACGAGATAAAAACCTAGTATAAAATCCTAGAAAAATGTGGTAAAATTACCACTTATCACTAGCGCACGCTACCAGAGTAAGGCTAGCGCACGCTAGCAAGTCAAAACAGCCAGCAACGGCTAGTTCATGGGAAATGCCTATAAATACCATTCCTATGGTATTGTTTGAGCACAACAACTTCAAGCAAACGAGATATCCATCTGAGAATCATATACTTACATTGTTGTTGTAATTTTGAGCTTATATTGTTAGTTTGAGTGTTTATACATTCAATATTATACACGAGCGAGAAAAAAAAAAGATACGATTTGATTCGGTGTTATTAGGATCAAGGATCCGGCATTGTTAGAATCACAATCGCTATCTTAGTGAGGTTTATCTAGTACCGATAGAAAGCTAGAGTGGTTGATTCCTTATCCAATAGAAAAGGAAAAACGGTTTTACTCGGACCGATAGAAGACGATCTTGTAACGGTAATCCCTCGACCGATAGAAGAGAGGCGTAGAGGTTTTGATCTTAAGCCTAAGGAAAAAGATTCATCGAGAGAGGACGTAGGCTTCGTTAATAGCCGAACCTCTATAAATCCTTGTGTGATTTATTTCCGCAATTTATTTACGCTTCCGCACAAAACGGCGCAAATATCCGATAATTTACCAACATATATTAAATGTTTTTTATAAATTTAAAATTATTGTTGCTCCTGATGTAGCACAATTTGATATTCTTAATGGATATTACATGCTCTGGAAAGAGCGATTTATATTTTGAATAATATATGAAATAATGTCGAAAGTTATCAACTATTCACGCAGATGAACTTAAAGTTCAAGAAATATTACTGCTAAACGAGTGATTGTATTTCATATACCTGTTGTATATGCACCACAAGAGAATTAGAGTTCTTTGTGAACTAAATGAATTTAGTGATGATCCTTTACGCTGAAGCGAGGGAGACTCGTTGGTGATTAAGATCCAAATCCGCAGAATACAAATAAATGGATCACATCATGTTATCAGCACTATAGTTCTACCCCATCTTCTCTAATTCTTTTTGGTTATATGGTTCTACCTTCTCCATTCCTTTGGGGGATCGACTTCCTAAAGGTACGAAAGCTATAGATTTAAACTTGATATTGTATTAACATTATTACTGATCGAAAGTTATGAAAATTGAAAGAATTTTTCAAAAATAACTTTCGATGATATTTTGATTGAATAATTATGGATTAACATACTTTACAATTTAAAATATGAAATGAATATTTTGGTTCAGTGTTTGATCAATTATCTACGAATGGTTTAAAATATGACCGATTCACTTGATCCGTTTTCTTATGATTCTACTATTGAAGTATGTTGTGTCATAATTTTAGAAAAAAAATCCAATGGATATAGAAACTAATGTTAATAATATATACATTTCATAAACTGCAAATCATGATATTAAAATGGAAGTACTTTGTTACTTGTGCTGAATTTGTGATTTGCTCAATTGCATCTACATGTTTTGGTTATTATAAACTTTTTGTAATGCATGTATTTCTGTTGCTATATGATTTGATTATGAAATCAATTATATAACATTAATTTTGTAGTTTCTAGAAGAAACATAAATTGCAATATTCCTAATTATCTTGAAGATTATTAAGAAATAAATAGTTGATGTTCTTAATGAACACAACAATATCTTATCATACTAAAACAACGTGTTTATGATGAATGCATTAAATAAGCTAATATTCCTGAAGAATATTAAATATTGAGGTTGTACTTTTTTTAACTTTACTTTGATCATTTGTACTCCTTCCCGTTATTGAATTATTTTTATAGTTATCATTATATTGATTTTAAATTGTTGCTCCTGAAGTAGCACCATAAATATTCTTGATGAATATTACAAATTCTCGAAGAATAATTCATATTATAGGTGATATATGTTTATCCCTATAACTAGTTTCTCGAAGAAACATAAATTTGCAATCTCAATAATCTTGAAGATAATTAAAAATAAATAGTTGAAGTTCCTGAAGAACAACGCAATGATATCTCATCATAATTTTATAATATGATTATGATTATCACGTCAAATAAATTTAATATTCCTGAAGAATATTAAAAAATTGAGATTGCATTTTTCTATGCTTTATTTCGAGCATTGTTATCTTTCATTCTCATTATTTAATTATTTTAATCATTATCCTTATATTATTTTAAATTGTTGCTCACGAGGTAGCACAATTCTTGAGAATATTACATGCTCTTGAAGAGCAATTAATGTTTTAGGTGATATGTTTATCTCCAATAAAAAAATGTAATATGTCATATTAACATTGATTTGATCAATCTTATTTGTGGAATGATATTGAAATTGATTTGTAATATCTTATTAAAACAATCCATGAAGGATTGGTAGAATTTCAAATGATAATATTCTTATTATTGTCTCTCAAAGAGCTTCATTGATCTTTCGATGGGTATCAAACTAGTTATATATTGATTCTACAATGAGTATCAAACTAATTACATGATGTATTTTACATCCAATGACCATATTGCGATGAATTTATAATTCAAGGATCCAAATTATTACCAAGACATGAATATTTGGATGTAATTATTGCGTGATTAAAAAATACCTCAAGAAGAGGATTTCTCATATGATATTTCACGTATCTATATGGGCTACATGAAAAATACATATATACTTTGTAAAAATACATATTTTGAGCCCAAAATTGGGATCAATTGATCATTTGGTACGCTGATTTTATAATCTAACTCAAATTATCGCCGACATTAGGGGGGATATGAAATATAAATAAGAGAAAATTCTCGTTGGGTTGAATATTTAAATTTACGCACTATGAACTCGAAGTTGAACAAATTATTGATTGTATTGCCAAAAGAGTGATGAAATCTCATATACCAGTTGTATATGTACCATAAAGAATTAAAGTCGACTGTGAACGAAATATATTTGTTGATACTCCTCGACGCCAGAAGCATGAGAGACGTATTCTTTATTGGTATTAAAGATAAAATCCGCGGAATACAAATAGATTAAACTATAACATCACTTCAAAAACCTCCTGAAGAGGATCATCTCGAAGACGAGAATCTCAATACCTTAATTTGCACGTGCACTAAATAATTATAGTATTGGGATTATGGAACGACCAAATCAAATATTATGGAAAATATTGAATATTTGATTCTATTGAAGTTGTCATGGACTTTGTGAATATGGGAGAATTGTTCATAAGAATGATCATTGCCGACAGCACATTGTGTCTCAACAATTGCTAGTGGAGTGCCTGAAGCACAAAATAAAATATAAGCAATTGAGACAAAACTTAACTCGCAAAATAAAATAAAGTGGTGAAAGATAAGCGAAATTAGCATATCAGGGGTTTTAGCGCATATCCAAAATATATTCTCGCACTACATTTCATCATTTAATATACATATGACAGTTATTATGAATATAGATATTCAATTAGTGACATCACCACCACATTTTTCTATGGGTCATTGGACGCGAATATCTATATGAAAGTACCTGACGGACTTGAGATTCCTAAGATAGTAGGAACATTAAATTCGCAACATATATTATTTCAATTAAAATATCTCAAAATTGTCTGGTGGAATAACTGACTAAACAAATTCCTTCTGAAGAGGATATATGAATTATCTGATGGAGAAATTTTATCCATTTAGCTACCTAATGGTTGTCTTGCAACTTGATGTGGACAAAAACTCATGTAGACCTCAATAAGATAACAAAGATATACAGGACCAGAAATTCCTTACTTGTGTATCATTGAAGAACTACTCTTATCAAGCTTGATATTGAAGTTAACTTGCTAGCAAGATTTAATGTTTCTCCGAGGAGAATTTGTAATGGTGTTAACCATAGTGGTCTATTACATGTAGAGATGGCAGCCGGGTATGGCGGGCGCGGATAGTGCCTATCCACATCCGTACTCGCGAGGTAAACCTGTACCCGAGACCCAACCCGCGACCCGCGACGGGTATGATTTGCCAACCATACCCACAACCCGTGGGTATCCGCCACCCGTCGGGTATCCACAACCCGCCACCCATCGGCTATCCACAATCCGCTATCCGCGAATACCCGCGATGCAAATAAATGAATTCAATATAAATAAAAATTTCACACAAATTAATATCCATAAATCAAACTCAGAAATTCAAATTCTCTAACCCACAAAATTCAAAGTTTAAATCCACAAATCACAAAACACAAAATTAATATCCAAAATCATCAACTAAAAACAAAGTTTAAATTCTAATGAAAAGCATATTATTCGAAGTCAATAGTTGAAATAGACATGTTTTCCTTTTCTTTGTTGTGTGAATGTTTGAAATAATGAGTGTAGGTCGGGCTCTGTTCGGGTATTTTGTGGGTATTTCGTGGGTATTTTTGTAGGTATTTCGCGGGTATCTTCGCGGGTGTTTTTCGCGGGTAGACGGGTTTCGCGGGTACGGATAGTAACTATCCATATCCGTACCCGCGAACCTAATGGATAGTAATTTCATACCACTAAACTATCCATGGATACCAAATGCCCACCAAACCCGCACCTATTAAGGTCGGGTGCCCGCGGTTATCCGTTACCCGCTGGTAAATTGCCATCCCTAATTACATGAAGGAAATCGAGATTCGATATTGGTGGCTATTTGGATGTTATTATATGATCTCCATAACATTTCATGTATGACTTGATATATATTCTCTTATTTTGTGTTGCACATCATGTTTGGATAAGTAAGAGGAAAATATATTTTTTCCACATGAGCTCTAGAAGAGCGGTAGTGATAACCTACCAGATTCATTCACTAACTATCTCTATGTATGAAAAATATATTCATGATATCGGAATACAAGATTGTTATCTTGAGGGGGAGATACAAGATTGTTATCTCTATGTTCATATTATCCCCAATTTTATGAATGAATATTATTAAAATTCATATACCTGTTACAAGATTGTTATCTCTATGTTCATTCATATACCTGGAAGACTATTGTCTTCAGGGGGAGTGTCAGCATCGAAAGAATCTTGTAGATTGGATCCTGAAGATCACTGATGGTACTACTTTTTCCTTTGACTAAGTTTATCACTCTATATTTTTTTATCGAGGTTTTCGTTCAGCATGAACATTAAAGCGTAATGTCCAAGGAAGAGCGTTGTAAATATATTATTTTATGGACATTACGTGCAGGGTAAGACACTTAATGAGCTATGATGCCTAGTGGGCTTTTAGGGTTACATCCCTATTTATTAGTATAAATATATCTTTTTTTTTATTGTATTCTTTTACTCAAAAACACACAAATTATAGTGAATACTCTCCTGGTTTGGTATGCCCCAATTGTAGTCATTATTGACGAACTGAGTCAACAAATCTGTTCTTTTTATTTTTATATTTTATAACATATATTTGTTTGTATGTTTTTGATAAAAAAATAAATAAACTACAACATGATTCCTATAAAATTACAATATGAATTATATTATTAATAATTAATTGTATTTCTTTACTTGAGCAGTGAACTGTTAGAACAATTTTATTCGTAAACCTACTTTTATGGTTTCCGGTGTGCTATATCCTCATATTATATATTTTTTTTCACAAATTCCACATATTCCTCGATATCTTTTATTTTATAAATTAACAAAAAAAAATATATTTTCATTCATTTATTAATTGATATTATAACTATATATAATAACTTACACAAAAATATCATTAATTTGTAAATTTATATAAATATAGATACTGCAAATTAAATAAAATTTTATAAACTTTATTAGACATAAAAGTACTAAAGCCATAAATGACGAGACAACAAAGAATATAAATATGACGAAAAGTTAAAGGAATAATTTTTATTTTAGAAAATCATTTAAATTACACTATTTATTAACTAATTTATTTAAGGCTTCAGCAATAAAATTTGTAGAACATAAAGAAAAATAAGAATAATACGTCTTTTTTAAAGAAAAAACTTTTAGCATAATTTTCTTATAACATTAGAAAAAAATATAAAATACCAAAAACATAAAAATAATCAAAGCATAACAATAACAAAAGTTAGACAAAAAAACAGAAATAATAGTAAAAAATAAAAAATGGAGGAGCGAGGAGATATTAAACATCATCCTCAAACCTCAAACCCCAAGCCTCTTCCACTCCATATATTTAAAATTCTCAAAATTTATAAATATGTTCTTAGAATTGAAACTAACATCAATGTGCCTCTGGTGCTAGTATCATATATGTTAGTGGTGACTTCTGTTGGTATAATTTACTAAAATTATATCGATAAATTTGAAGTCATATAATTATACCATGAAGTATAATATTTGATGATTATCCATTATATTTGTAGATCCAAAAGCTTGTCTTGGACTCGTTCGTGTCCGTCAAATTACGACTTAAGGGATCACATGTTTTGAATCTCCTGTCTGTGCTGCGAATCTGAGAGGAACAAAGTAGGAGACAGATTCGTTAATGACGAAAGCATTAAATAATATATATGTATATATATAATTAATCAAATGAGGTAAATCCGAATGTGGGGGCGATGTTGAGTCCAGAAAATCTGTCTCCTTAAAGCAAATTCGCCTCCACCACAGTGTATAACATCTGCCTCCCAGGATAAAACAACATCTCGATGCGCTGAGAAATCGATCACCGCACCCTCAGCGAACTAGAATAAACCTGAACTACCACCGACGTGACCCAAAATATGAGGAGAAATTATTTCCAAAAAATAAAAATAAAAAACGAAGTCGGATTTTCGAGCGAGAAAAATGGACGAAAATTTCTATGTAAAAATAAGACCCCTCACATCTGTATTTATAGGTGAAGATGAGAGAGAGACATGTGCTGGAGGAACTCTATACCGATCGAAATTGGTATCTGGAGGAACTCTAAACCGATCGAAATTAGTATCTGGAGTAACTCTAAACCGATCAGGATTAATATCTCAATACTTATCCAGATCTGTTTAATTCGATTTTATCCAGATCCGAAAAATTCGGAATTTATTAATTGAGGTATTTTCGGTAAAATTTTACCGAATAAAATTGCAGTAAAAGGATAACTTCGAGACGCCGAGACATTTCGCCCAAATCGCCCTTCGACCGAGCCGAGCCGAGCTGAGCCAGACGGCGGCGGCGTGTGTGTGCGCGAGGGGCGCCTAATCACACATCCACACATGTCTCACTTTTTGAACATGCCTTTGTCCACATCTCATTATATACTCACAATTTCTCACTTCTTTTTCCAATGTGGGATAGCATCCCAAACCCATTTCTAAAGGAAAAGGGTTCACTTTGGAACATTATATCTCATTCATACCTCAATCATTTTGAGTGTTCTTACATGTTTTGGAAACCTCGTACGGAGTACTACGTATTCCAACTAAGTCCCGACTTTAACTCGTAGTCGATCCAACTCAAAATTTCCTTTCAAATGGCCTGCTCAAAACATCCCATTTCCTCCATTTTATCTAATATTTCCAACAACTTCCATATGTAAAAAGAGAGACAGAGAGGGGGAGAGAATATTTAGAATTTGTGAATAAAGAGTCTATAATATAGTAAGCGTATACTTGGTGGTTCGAGTAAAAAATGTGTCATCAATTGTAAATTAGATTTTTTGTTTCTTTAAGTAAAAATACTCATTTACTTTGTATCTTTGAGTCATTATCTTAGGGAAAATATGTCGACAATCCAAAAAAAAATTGTTTCCTAAAGAACAGTTTAGTGTTTAAGCCTTTGATAAAGGAGTGCTATTTTTTATTACCAAGTTCACAACCATCACAATATGACTCCACTAAAAATTCTCCGCATGAAAATGTTAGAAAATTCTTCAAAGTTAAAGACGTCGAGACTTGAATTACGCATGGAAGCGCTTTCCTTATAGTATTTATTGCACCCCGAAATGTGTCTTAAGGTCACAAACAAGAATACCGCAGGATACGACAAGCCTTAATTTCGGACTGCACTAAGACAAAGTGAAATCCGAAAATAGGCAAGAATAATTTTTCTGGATTATAAGTATTCAAGAAAAGAGAATAGGTGATTCGAAATTCTGTATTCACTTATGAAACCGAACTCGGTTTTATAAATAAATCATACCTATTCGCGAAAGGGAGCACCATTTCGTTCAAACGACACGACCGTTGGCCTCTAAGCCCGAGCCCGAGCCCGAGCCGGAGCCGGACGCCGTTGTTGCCGGTGGCAACACCGGCGAGCGGCGATGTGAGAGTGAAAATTGGCATAGATTTGCCACCTCACCTCCACCTCACATCCACATGGCACTACCACATGTTATTAATGGTTATTTAATTGCTCACACTTATAAGGTGCTCATTTCCTTTGTTTTTGTTCCATATGGGATTCTTTTCCACTCACAAAATACATTATTTTGTCTTTTAATGAACAATCAAATAAAAGCTTTACAAAATTAAATCTCTTGTTTAATTTTTCTAGCTTTTTTCAACAATCCCCCACTTGTTCAGAAAAGACAAAATAGAATCCAGAAGAAAAAACAAAGAGTGTTAGTACAGATAAGTATCTTTCGATTTGAACTAATCCTTAGTATAAGCAACACAAGACTTTATCGAAAAATTAGGTAGCTAGGCTTTAAACCTATTTTTCTTGTGATAAAGTCGGTATTACTCAACACACACTCTTTAGTGTTCTTTGCCTACATATCACGCTTAGCACCGTTAATGGCCATGTGCTCATCCTGTCTCGTGAATTTTTCATGAGAGAAACTCCAACTCTCACTTTGGGACGGCACCATCCTTAAATTCACATAGGTGAAGTTCTTACAGCATCTCTGTTACTTACAGGATACTTGTCCTCATGGTGAACTTCATTAAGAGTTAAGAAAAACTCAACCTCCAATAGTAACGACCAACATTATTGTATAATGTTGTGAACATCCAAATCAATGACTTGTTCTTACCCATTGAAGCTAATGTTAGTCAATTCCTAACGTTAGGTTGGGTTGCCATCATAGTCGGATCACTACTCAAGGAGTTTAAGACCCATCCCTCTCGAGGTCGATTTCACCAAATCTCTAGCAAGAGGTTTTGTGAATGGATCAACAATGTTAAAGCTTGATCTCACATATGTGAGCGAAATGATTCCATCTTTGATCAATTTCCTCACATAGTTATGTCTAAGACTAATATGTCTAGACTTTCCATTATACACTTCACTGTATGCTCTTGCTAAGGTTGATTGACTATCACAATGTATCGACACGGTTGATATATTGTCTTTAGCCAATGGAACTTCTAAAAGAAGATCCCTTAACCATTCAGCCTCTTGACCTGCGGAAGCTAGAGCCATGAACTCTGATTCCATGGTCGAATGAGTAATACACGTTTGTTTCTTTGATTTTCAAGAAACTGCTCCTCCGGCAAGTGTAAATACCCATCCTGTCGTAGATTTGTTATCTCCGACACTTGATATCCAACTTGCATCAGTATATCCTTCTAGTACGACAGGGAACTGACCGTATTGAAGTCCAAGATTTTTTGTTTTTAAAAGAAATCCAAAAATTCTTCTAATGGCCTTCCAATGTTCGGCACTTGGATTGCTAGTAAATCTACTCATTTTACTAACGACGAATGCTATGTCTGGTCGAGTACATTGCATCAAGTATATAAGACAACCAATAGCACTAGCATATTCCAATTGGGCCACAGCTCTTCCATCATTCTTTTCAAGTTTTACACTGGGATCAAAAGGGGTGTTCACCTCCTTGAATTTTAAATGTTTGAACTTGTCAAGCACTTTTTCAACATAGTGTGATTGACTAAGTTCATAACCCCCACTAGTTCTACGAACCTTGATACCTAAAATAGTATCAACTTGTCCAAGATCTTTCATTTTGAAAGTGGAAGATATAAACCTCTTCGTTTCTAATATTCCTTCCATCTCGTTGCTAATGATCAACATAGAGACATAGGAAGATCACAACGTTACCACACACTTTTGTATACAAACACTTGTCACAAACGTTAGGAATAAATCCATTCGAAAGTATGACGGAGTCAAACTTTTGATGCCATTGTTTGGGTGCTTGTTTTAATCCATATAAGGATTTGACAAGTTTACAAACTTTTTGTTCATTACCCGGAAGCACATAGCCTTCCGGCTGCTCCATGTAAATCTCCTCATCGAGATCTCCATTTAGAAATGCTGTCTTGACATCCATTTGATGAACATTTAGGTTATATAAAGAAACCAAGGCGAACAGTACTCTAATTGTTGTTGTTCTTGGTACCGGTGCATATGTGTCAAAATAATCGATTCCTTCCCGTTGTCGAAATTCTTTGGCTACCAATCTAGCCTTGTAGGCGTTAAGAGTGCCATCTTTGTATTTCTTTCGAAACACCCACTTACATCCAATGGGTCTCGACCCTTTGGATAGATCGACAATCTCCCAAGTGTGATTTTCCATAATAGAATCCATTTCATCTTGGATAGCATCCTTCCAAAAAGTGGAGTCCCGAGAAGCCACTGCTTCATTATAAGTCTTAGGATTATCTTCAACAAGAAGAATAATCGGAATCTTTCGGGCAAAATTCTCTCTATTTCCTTCTACTATGTAAAAAGAAATAAGTTGAGAATCTATTTCATCAGGTCCCAAATCCTTAGTCTTACGGACTCTCTTGCTAATCCGAGGTTGTGGTTGTTCTACAACAACCCTAGAAGAACTCTCCTCTCGAGGTTCTTCATTTGTGGAATTTTGAGATTCCTTTTCCTTAGAATTAGATTTTTCAAAGAATTCCACGTATCGGGATTCTACTATGACATTAGATTCTAAATTTAGAAGTCTATATGCCTTGCTATTCGTAGCATAGCCAATAAAAGCACTTCGTATCCCTCGAGGACCCAACTTGGTCCTTTTAGGATCCATGTTTTTATAGTAGGCTAAGCACCCCCACACTTTGAAATACCCAATATTCGGCTTTCGCCCTTTGCATACCTCATACGGAGAAATTTGGGTTTTCTTTAAAGGTATACGATTTAAAATATGACATGCAGAAAATAAAGCTTCACCCCACAAACTAAAAGGTAATTCAGAATGCATTAACATGGCATTTATCATCTCTTGAAGTGTTCTATTTTTACGTTCTGCTAAACCGTTTTGTTGTGGTGTACGTGGTGCGGAACACTCGTGAACAATACCATTTTCTTCACAAAAGGCATTGAAATCACTAGAAAAATATTCACCACCTATATCGCTTCTAAGAATTTTAATTTTAGTTCCTAATTGATTTTCAACTTCAGCCTTGTACATCTTAAAAGCATTAAAAGCATCATCTTTATATTTTAATAAATACACATATGTAAATCTAGAGCAATCATCAATAAAGATAATAAAATACTTATTACCCCCACGGGTTAACATCCAATTGAATTCACATAAATCAGAATATATAAGATCTAACAATTTAGAGTTTCTCTCTACACTATAAAAGGGTTTCTTTATCATTTTAGATTTCACACATATTTCACATTTATCTAATTTATGAGATTTGCACGAAATTAAACCACATTTAATTAATCTTTTCATAGTGCTAAATCCTATATGTGCTAATCTACTATGCCATAAAGAAACGGAATCAATCATATAAGCAGAAGGAGAAATCTTATTAATAACATTGTCAACAATACATAATTTGACCATCCCTTCACTGGAGTAGCCCTTTCCAACAAATACACCATTACGGGTCAAGATAAGCTTTCCCGACTCATACACAGATTTGATCCCCGGTTTACCTAAGAGATCACCACTAACAAGGTTCCTATTCATTTCCGGAACATGGAGAACATTGGTCAAAGTGACCTTCTTTCCGGATGTAAAATTGAATTCCACGTTTCCGATGCCGACGACCTTTGAGCGTTGCTCGTTTCCCATCTGAACTTCTTGTCCTCTGTCGACTTCAGAATAGGTGTTGAAAGCAGTCCTATCATAGGATACGTGGATGGTAGCACAAGTGTCGTACCACCACCCTTGAATCTTTCCCTTGACCGCCATAATTTCGCTCACCGTAGCGATTATGTTCCCATCGGTCATAGTGGCGTCGACTTCTTTTTCCGCCATCTTACGGAGTCGACAGTCTCTAGCATAGTGACCGGGTTTGCCACACACATAGCAGCCCCCGTTGGATCCATTGGACACGGACTTGTTGCCGGACTTGAATTTGCTGGAATGCTTGAATTTCTTTGAATCCTTTTTGGGACCCGAAGAACTTCCTTTTTCATTCCACTTTCTCCTGCCTTTCGCGCTCACCGCGTTGGCTTTGAAAGTACCGGTATCCGTCGTCTTCTCTCTCATCCTCGATTCCTCCTCGATTCGAAGATGTTTCTGGATTTGTTCCAAAGAGAAGTCCTCGGTATTGTGAAGAAGTTTCTTCCGGTAGCTTTTCCAGGAATTGGGCAACTTCGCAATAATTGCACCAACTTGGAAAGTCTCTGGAATATCAATCTTCACAGCCCTCAATTTGTTGACAATAACTTGCAATTAATGTACTTGAGCAAGTATGGGCTTATCATCAAACTATCTTAAAATCGAAGTAACTAGAGACAAGGAACTTTTTGGTACCTTCTTCTTCGGCCTTAAATTTGTACTCGAGTGCCTTCCAAATCTCCATAGCTGATGGATTGTCGGTGTAGAGATCGTAGAGATGGTCGGAGAGAGTGTTCAAAATATGGCCACGGCACAGCAACTCGTCCTCTTGACGTTTTTTCCGTTCTGCCTTGAGTTCTTCAGAATCTTTCTCTGTTGGCTTTGGGATAGGCTTCAACGTTGGGTCCAACACATAGAAGACCTTCATGGCAGTGAGGAAGAAACGCATCTTGTCCTGCCAGCGAGTGTAGTTGGTTCCATCAAAGCGGTCCAACTTGACGAAGTCTTGGTTCATCACATTCAAACTCGAAACAGTAGCCTCGGTTGCCATTGCAACAGATACTATAAGATTGTTAGAAAATTCTTCAAAGTTAAAGACGTCGAGGCTTGAATCACGCATGGAAGCGCTTTCCTTATAGTATTTCTTGCACCCCGAAATGTGTCTTAAGGTCACAAACAAGAATACCGCAGGATACGACAAGCCTTAATTTCGGACTGCACTAAGACAAAGTGAAATCCGAAAATAGGCAAGAATAATTTTTCTGGATTATAAGTATTCAAGAAAAGAGAATACGTGATTCGAAATTCTGTATTCACTTATGAAACCGAACTCAGTTTTATAAATAAATCATACCTATTCGCGAAAGGGAGCACCATTTCGTTCAAACGACACGACCGTTGGCCAAACAACCGTTCGTTTCGAAATGACATGACTTTTCATTTAAGCAGCAAAAATAACCACCAAATGAAGAGGCATGACTTTTCATTTAAGCAGCAAAAATAACCACCAACTGAAGAGGCACAACCGTTGGCGAGAATCGCCGCGAGAAACCCGCGGACCGCGCCGTTTCGCCGCGAGCCCACGTGACCGGCATGCTGAAGTGCCAAAGTGCGCCTACGAAGCGCCACTAAAGCCTCTAAGCCCGAGCCCGAGCCGGAGCCGGAGCCGGAGCCGGACGCCGGACGCCGTTGTCGCCGATGGCAACACCGGCGAGCGGCGATGTAAGAGTGAAAATTGGCATAGATTTGCCACCTCACATCCACATGGCACTACCACATATTATTAATGGTTATTTAATTGCTCACACTTATAAGGTGCTTATTTCCTTTGTTTTTGTTCCATGTGGATTCTTTTCCACTCACAAAATACATTATTTTGTCTTTTAATGAACAATCAAATAAAAGCTTTACAAAATTAAATCTCTTATTTAATTTTTCTAGATTTTTTCAACAATCCCCCACTTGTTCAGAAAAGACAAAATAGAATCCAGAAGAAAAAACAAAGAGTGTTAGTACAGATAAGTATCTTTCGATTTGAACTAATCCTTAGTATAAGCAACACAAGACTTTATCGAAAAATTAGGTAGCTAGGCTTTGAACCTATTTTTCTTGTGATAAAGTCGGTATTACTCAACACACACTCTTTAGTGTTCTTTGCCTACATATCACGCTTAGCACCGTTAATGGCCATGTGCTCATCCTGTCTCGTGAATTTTTCATGAGAGAAACTCCAACTCTCACTTTGGGACGGCACCATCCTTAAATTCAAATAGGTGAAGTTCTTACAGCATCTCTGTTACTTACAGATACTTGTCCTCATGACTGAACTTCATTAAGAGTTAAGAAAAAACTCAACCTCCAATAGTAACAGCCAACATTATTGTATAATGTTGTGAACATCCAAATCAATGACTTGTTCTTACCCATTGAACCTAATGTTAGTCAATTCCTAACGTTAGGTTGGGTTGCCATCATAGTCGGATCACTACTCAAGGAGTTTAAGACCCATCCCTCTCGAGGTCGATTTCACCAAATCTCTAGCAAGAGGTTTTGTGAATGGATCAGCAATGTTAAAGCTTGATCTCACATATGTGAGCGAAATGATTCCATCTTTGATCAATTTCCTCACATAGTTATGTCTAAGACTAATATGTCTAGACTTTCCATTATACACTTCACTGTATGATCTTGCTAAGGTTGATTGACTATCACAATGTATCGACACGGTTGATATATTGTCTTTAACCAATAGAACTTCTAAAAGAAGATCCCTTAACCATTCAGCCTCTTGACCTGCGGAAGCTAGAGCCACGAACTCTGATTCCATGGTCGAATGAGTAATACACGTTTGTTTCTTTGATTTCCAAGAAACTGCTCCTCCGGCAAGTGTAAATACCCATCCTGTCGTAGATTTGTTATCTCCGACACTTGATATCCAACTTGCATCAGTATATCCTTCTAGTACGACAAGAAACTGACCGTATTGAAGTCCAAGATTTTTTGTTTTTAAAAGAAATCCAAAAATTCTTCTAATGGCCTTCCAATGTTCGGCACTTGGATTGCTAGTAAATCTACTCATTTTACTAACGGCGAATGCTATGTCTGGTTGAGTACATTGCATCAAGTACATAAGACAACCAATAGCACTAGCATATTCCAATTGGGCCACAGCTCTTCCATCATTCTTTTCAAGTTTTACACTGGGATCAAAAGGGGTGTTCACCTCCTTGAATTTTAAATGTTTGAACTTGTCAAGCACTTTTTCAACATAGTGTGATTGACTAAGTTCATAACCCCCACTAGTTCTACGAACCTTGATACCTAAAATAGTATCAACTTGTCCAAAATCTTTCATTTTGAAAGTGGAAGATAGAAACCTCTTCGTTTCTAATATTCCTTCCATCTCATTGCTAATGATCCACATATCATCAACATAGAGACATAGGAAGATCACAATATTACCACGCACTTTTGTGTACAAACACTTGTCACAAACGTTAGGAATAAATCCATTCGAAAGTATGACCGAGTCAAACTTTTGATGCCATTGTTTGGGTGCTTGTTTTAATCCATATAAGGATTTGACAAGTTTACAAACTTTTTGTTCATTACCCGGAAGCACATAGCCTTCCGGCTGCTCCATGTAAATCTCCTCATCGAGATCTCCATTTAGAAATCTTTGTCTTGACATCCATTTGATGAACATTTAGGTTATATAAAGAAGCCAAGGCGAACAGTACTCTAATTGTTGTTGTTCTTGCTACCGGTGCATATGTGTCAAAATAATCGATTCCTTCCCGTTGTCGAAATCCTTTGGCTACCAATCTAGCCTTGTAAGCGTTAAGAGTGCCATCTTTGTATTTCTTTCGAAACACCCACTTACATCCAATGGGTCTCGACCCTTTGGGTAGATCGACAATCTCCCAAGTGTGATTTGCCATAATAGAATCCATTTCATCTTGGATAGCATCCTTCCAAAAAGTGGAGTCCCGAGAAGCCGCTGCTTCATTATAAGTCTTAGGATTATCTTCAACAAGAAGAATAATCGGAATCTTTCGGGCAAAATTCTCTCTATTTCCTTCTACTATGTAAAAAGAAATAAGTTGAGAATCTATTTCATCAGGTCCCAAATCCTTAGTCTTACGGACTCTCTTGCTAATCCGAGGTTCTAGTTGTTCTACAACAACCCTAGAAGAACTCTCCTCTCGAGGTTCTTCATTTGTGGAATTTTGAGATTCCTTTTCCTTAGAATTAGAGTTTTCAAAGAATTCCACGTCTCGGGATTCTACTATGACATTATATTCTAAATTTAGAAGTCTATATGCCTTGCTATTCGTAGCATAGCCAATAAAAGCACTTCGTATCCCTCGAGGACCCAACTTGGTCCTTTTAGGATCCATGTTTTTATAGTAGGCTAAGCACCCCCACACTTTGAAATACCCAATATTCAGCTTTCGCCCTTTCCATACCTCATACGGAGAAATTTGGGTTTTCTTTAAAGGTATACGATTTAAAATATGATATGCAGAAAATAAAGCTTCACCCCACAAACTAAAAGGTAATTCAGAATGCATTAACATGGCATTTATCATCTCTTGAAGTGTTCTATTTTTACGTTCGGCTAAACCGTTTTGTTGTGGTGTACGTGGTGCGGAACACTCGTGAACAATACCATTTTCTTCACAAAAGGCATTGAAATCACTAGAAAAATATTCACCACCTCTATCGCTTCTAAGAATTTTAATTTTAGTTCCTAATTGATTTTCAACTTCAGCCTTGTACATCTTAAAAGCATTAAAAGCATCATCTTTATGTTTTAATAAATACACATATGTAAATCTAGAGCAATCATCAATAAAGGTAATAAAATACTTATTACCCCCACGGGTTAACATCCCATTGAATTCACATAAATCAGAATGTATAAGATCTAACAATTTAGAGTTTCTCTCTACACTATAAAAGGGTTTCTTTATCATTTTAGATTTCACACATATTTCACATTTATCTAATTTATCAGATTTGCACGAAATTAAACCACATTTAATTAATCTTTTCATAGTGCTAAATCGTATATGTGCTAATCTACTATGCCATAAAGAAACGGAATCAATCATATAAGCAGAAGGAGAAATCTTATTAATAACATTGTCAACAATACATAATTTGACCATCCCTTCACTGGAGTAGCCCTTTCCAACAAATACACCATTACGGGTCAAGATAAGCTTTCCCGACTCATACACAGATTTGATCCCCGGTTTACCTAAGAGATCACCACTAACAAGGTTCCTATTCATTTCCGGAACATGGAGAACATTGGTCAAAGTGACCTTCTTTCCGGATGTAAAATTGAGTTCCACGTTTCCGATGTCGACGACCTTTGAGCGTTGCTCGTTTCCCATCTGAACTTCGTGTCCTCCGTAGACTTCACAATAGGTGTTGAAAGCAGTCCTATCATAGGATACGTGGACGGTAGCACAAGTGTCGTACCACCACCCTTGAATCTTTCCCTTGACCGCCATAATTTCGCTCACCGTAGCGATTATGTTCCCATCGGTCATAGTGGCGTCGACTTCTTTTTCCGCCATCTTACGGAGTCGACAGTCTCTAGCATAGTGACCGGGTTTGCCACACACATAGCAGCCCCCGTTGGATCCCTTGGACACGGACTTGTTGCCGGACTTGAATTTGCTGGAATGCTTGAATTTCTTTGAATCCTTTTTGGGACCCGAAGAACTTCCTTTTTCATTCCACTTTCTCTTGCCTTTCGCGCTCACCGTGTTGGCTTTGAAAGTACCGGTATCCGTCGTCTTCTCTCTCATCCTAGATTCCTCCTCGATTCGAAGATGTTTCTGGATTTGTTCCAAAGAGAAGTCCTCGGTATTGTGAAGAAGTTTCTTCCGGTAGCTTTTCCAGGAATTGGGCAACTTCGCAATAATTGCACCAACTTGGAAAGTCTCCGGAATATCAATCTTCACAGCCCTCAATTTGTTGACAATAACTTGCAATTCATGTACTTGAGCAAGTATGGGCTTATCATCAAACATCTTAAAATCGAAGTAACTAGAGACAAGGAACTTTTTGGTACCTTCTTCTTCGGCCTTGAATTTGTACTCGAGTGCCTTCCAAATCTCCATAGCTAATGGATTGTCGGTGTAGAGATCGTAGAGACGGTAGGAGAGAGTGTTCAAAATATAGCCACGGCACAGCAACTCGTCCTCTTGACGTTTTTTCCGTTCTGCCTTGAGTTCTTCAGAATCTTTCTCTGTTGGCTCTGGGATAGGCTTCAATATTGGGTCCAACACGTAGAAGACCTTCATGGCAGTGAGGAAGAAACGCATCTTGTCCTGCCAGCGAGTGTAGTTGGTTCCATTGAAGCGGTCCAACTTGACGAAGTCTTGGTTCATCACCTTCCAACTCGAAACAGTAGCCTCGATCGCCATTGCAACAGATACTATAAGATTGTTAGAAAATTCTTCAAAGTTAAAGACGTCGAGGCTTGAATCACGTATGGAAGAGCTTTCCTTATAGTATTTCTTGCACCCCGAAATGTGTCTTAAGGTCATAAACAAGAATACCGCAGGATACGACAAGCCTTAATTTCGGACTGCACTAAGACAAAGTGAAATCCGAGAATAGGCAAGAATAATTTTTCTGGATTATAAATATTCAAGAAAAGAGAATAGGTGATTCGAAATTCTGTATTCACTTATGAAACCGAACTCGGTTTTATAAATAAATCATACCTATTCGCGAAAGGGAGCACCATTTCGTTCAAACGACACGACCGTTGGCCAAACAACCGTTCGTTTCGAAATGACATGACTTTTCATTTAAGCAGCAAAAATAACCACCAAATGAAGAGGCATGACTTTTCATTTAAGCAGGAAAAATAACCACCAATTGAAGAGGCACAACCGTTGGCGAGAATCGCCGCGAGAAACCCGCGGACCGCGCCGTTTCGCCGCGAGAAACCCGCGGACCGCGCCGTTTCGCCGCGAGCCCGCGTGCCGAAGTGCGCCTACGAAGCGCCACTAAATCCTCTAAGCCCGAGCCCGAGCCGGAGCCGGAGCCGTCGCCGGTGGCAACACCGGCGAGCGGCGATGTGAGAGTGAAAATTGGCATAGATTTGCCACCTCACCTCCACCTCACATCCACATGGCACTACCACATGTTATTAATGGTTATTTAATTGCTCACACTTATAAGGTGCTCATTTCCTTTGTTTTTGTTCCATGTGGGATTCTTTTCCACTCACAAAATACATTATTTTGTCTTTTAATGAACAATCAAATAAAAGCTTTACAAAATTAAATCCCTTATTTAATTTTTCTAGCTTTTTTCAACAATCCCCCACTTGTTCAGAAAAGACAAAATAGAATCCAGAAGAAAAAACAAAGAGTGTTAGTACAGATAAGTATCTTTCGATTTGAACTAATCCTTAGTATAAGCAACACAAGACTTTATCGAAAAATTAGGTAGCTAGGCTTTGAACCTATTTTTCTTGTGATAAAGTCGGTATTACTCAACACACACTCTTTAGTGTTCTTTGCCTACATATCACGCTTAGCACCGTTAATGGCCATGTGCTCATCCTGTCTCGTGAATTTTTCATGAGAGAAACTCCAACTCTCACTTTGGGACGGCACCATCCTTAAATTCACATAGGTGAAGTTCTTACAAGATCTCTGTACTTACGGATACTTGTCCTCATGGTGAACTTCATTAAGAGTTAAGAAAAACTCAACCTCCAATAGTAACAAACAACATTATTGTATAATGTTGTGAACATCCAAATCAATGACTTGTTCTTACCCATTGAACCTAATGTTAGTCAATTCCTAACGTTAGGTTGGGTTGCCATCGTAGTCGGATCACTACTCAAGGAGTTTAAGACCCATCCCTCTCGAGGTCGATTTCACCAAATCTCTAGCAAGAGGTTTTGTGAATGGATCAGCAATGTTAAAGCTTGATCTCACATATGTGAGCGAAATGATTCCATCTTTGATCAATTTCCTCACATAGTTATGTCTAAGACTAATATGTCTAGACTTTCCATTATACACTTCACTGTATGCTCTTGCTAAGGTTGATTGACTATCACAATGTATCGACACGGTTGATATATTGTCTTTAGCCAATGGAACTTCTAAAAGAAGATCCCTTAACCATTCAACCTCTTGACCTGCGGAAGCTAGAGCCACGAACTCTGATTCCATGGTCGAATGAGTAATACACGTTTGTTTCTTTGATTTCCAAGAAACTGCTCCTCCGGCAAGTGTAAATACCCATCCTGTCGTAGATTTGTTATCTCCGACACTTGATATCCAACTTGCATCAGTATATCCTTCTAGTACGACAAGAAACTGACCATATTGAAGTCCAAGATTTTTGTTTTTAAAAGAAATCCAAAAATTCTTCTAATGGCCTTCCAATGTTCGGCACTTGGATTGCTAGTAAATCTACTCATTTTACTAACGGCGAATGCTTTGTCTGGTCGAGTACATTGCATCAAGTACATAAGACAACCAATAGCACTAGCATATTCCAATTGGGCCATAGCTCTTCCATCATTCTTTTCAAGTTTTACACTGGGATCAAAAGGGGTGTTTACCTCCTTGAATTTTAAATGTTTGAACTTGTCAAGCACTTTTTCAACATAGTGTGATTGACTAAGTTCATAACCCCCACTAGTTCTACGAACCTTGATACCTAAAATAGTATCAACTTGTCCAAGATCTTTCATTTTGAAAGTGGAAGATAGAAACCTCTTCGTTTCTAATATTCCTTCCATCTCGTTGCTAATGATCAACATATCATCAACATAGAGACATAGGAAGATCACAACGTTACCACGCACTTTTGTGTACAAACACTTGTCACAAACGTTAGGAATAAATCCATTCGAAAGTATGACCGAGTCAAACTTTTGATGCCATTGTTTGGGTGCTTGTTTTAATCCATATAAGGATTTGACAAGTTTACAAACTTTTCGTTCATTACCGGAAGCACATAGCCTTCCTACGCTCCATGTAAATCTCCTCATCGAGATCTCCATTTAGAAATCTTTGTCTTGA
Source organism: Orobanche coerulescens (assembly GCA_033398695.1). NCBI lineage: Eukaryota > Viridiplantae > Streptophyta > Magnoliopsida > Lamiales > Orobanchaceae > Orobanche > Orobanche coerulescens. The sequence goes on along the minus strand of CM065816.1, from coordinate 108,678,298 downwards.
CATCCATTTGATGAACATTTAGGTTATATAAAGAAGCCAAGGCGAACAGTACTCTAATTGTTGTTGTTCTTGCTACCGGTGCATATGTGTCAAAATAATCGATTCCTTCCCGTTGTCGAAATCCTTTGGCTACCAATCTAGCCTTGTAAGCGTTAAGAGTGCCATCTTTGTATTTCTATCGAAACACCCACTTACATCCAATGGGTCTCGACCCTTTGGGTAGATCGACAATCTCCCAAGTGTGATTTGCCATAATAGAATCCATTTCATCTTGGATAGCATCCTTCCAAAAAGTGGAGTCCCGAGAAGCCACTGCTTCATTATAAGTCTTAGGATTATCTTCAACAAGAAGAATAATCGGAATCTTTCGGGCAAAATTCTCTCTATTTCCTTCTACTATGTAAAAAGAAATAAGTTGAGAATCTATTTCATCAGGTCCCAAATCCTTAGTCTTACGCACTCTCTTGCTAATCCGAGGTTCTGGTTGTTCTACAACAACCCTAGAAGAACTCTCCTCTCGAGGTTCTTCATTTGTGGAATTTTGAGATTCCTTTTCCTTAGAATCAGAGTTTTCAAAGAATTTCACGTCTCGGGATTCTACTATGACATTAGATTCTAAATTTAGAAGTCTATATGCCTTGCTATTCGTAGCATAGCCAATAAAAGCACTTCGTATCACTCGAGGACCCAACTTGGTCCTTTTAGGATCCATGTTTTTATAGTAGGCTAAGCACCCCCACACTTTAAAATACCCAATATTCGGCTTTCGCCCTTTCCATACCTCATACGGAGAAATTTGGGTTTTCTTTAAAGGTATACGATTTAAAATATGACATGCAGAAAATAAAGCTTCACCCCACAAACTAAAAGGTAATTCAGAATGCATTAACATGGCATTTATCATCTCTTGAAGTGTTCTATTTTTACGTTCGGCTAAACCGTTTTGTTGTGGTGTACGTGGTGCGGAACACTCGTGAACAATACCATTTTCTTTACAAAAGGCATTGAAATCACTAGAAAAATATTCACCACCTCTATCGCTTCTAAGAATTTTAATTTTAGTTCCTGATTGATTTTCAACTTCAGCCTTGTACATCTTAAAAGCATTAAAAGCATTATCTTTACGTTTTAATAAATACACATATGTAAATCTAGAGCAATCATCAATAAAGGTAATAAAATACTTATTACCCCCACGGGTTAACATCCCATTGAATTCACATAAATCAGAATGTATAAGATCTAACAATTTAGAATTTCTCTCTACACTATAAAAGGGTTTCTTTATCATTTTAGATTTCACACATATTTCACATTTATCTAATTTATCAGATTTGCACGAAATTAAACCACATTTAATTAATCTTTTCATAGTGCTAAATCGTATATGTGCTAATCTACTATGCCATAAAGAAACGGAATCAATCATATAAGCAGAAGGAGAAATATTATTAATAACATTGTCAACAATACATAATTTGACCATCCCTTCACTGGAGTAGCCCTTTCCAACAAATACACCATTACGGGTCAAGATAAGCTTTCCCGACTCATACACAGATTTGATCCCCGGTTTACCTAAGAGATCACCACTAACAAGGTTCCTATTAATTTCCGGAACATGGAGAACATTGGTCAAAGTGACCTTCTTTCCGGATGTAAAATTGAGTTCCACGTTTCCGATGCCGACGACCTTTGAGCGTTGCTCGTTTCCCATCTGAACTTCTTGTCCTCCGTCGACTTCAGAATATGTGTTGAAATCAGTCCTATCATAGGATACGTGGACGGTAGCACAAGTGTCGTACCACCACCCTTGAATCTTTCCCTTGACCGCCATAATTTCGCTCACCGTAGCGATTATGTTCCTATCGGTCATAGTGGCGTCGACTTCTTTTTCCGCCGTCTTACGGAGTCGACAGTCTCTAGCATAGTGACCGGGTTTGCCACACACATAGCAGCCCCCGTTGGATCCCTTGGACACGGACTTGTTGCCGGACTTGAATTTGCTGGAATGCTTGAATTTCTTTGAATCCTTTTTGGGACCCGAAGAACTTCCTTTTTCATTCCACTTTCTCTTGCCTTTTGTGCTCACCGCGTTGGCTTTGAAAGTACCGGTATCCATCGTCTTCTCTCTCATCCTCGATTCCTCCTCGATTCGAAGATGTTTCTGGATTTGTTCCAAAGAGAAGTCCTCGGTATTGTGAAGAAGTTTCTTCCGGTAGCTTTTCCAGGAATTGGGCAACTTCGCAATAATTGCACCAACTTGGAAAGTCTCCGGAATATCAATCTTCACAGCCCTGAATTTGTTGACAATAACTTGCAATTCATGTACTTGAGCAAGTATGGGCTTATCATCAAACATCTTAAAATCGAAGTAACTAGAGACAAGGAACTTTTTGGTACCTTCTTCTTCGGCCTTGAATTTGTACTCGAGTGCCTTCCAAATCTCCATAGCTGATGGTTTGTCGGTGTAGAGTTCGTAGAGACGGTCGGAGAGAGTGTTCAAAATATGGCCACGGACAAAGAACTCGTCCTCTTGACGTTTTTTCCGTTTCCGCCTTGAGTTCTTCGTAATCTTTCTCTGTTGGCTGGGATAGGCTTCAACGTTGGGTCCAACACGTAGAAGACCTTCATGGCGTGAGGAAGAAACGCATCTTGTCTGCCAATGAGTGTAGTTGGTTCCATCAAGCGGTCCAACTGGATGAAGTCTTGGTTCATCACCTTCAAACTCAAACAAGAGCTCCTGGCCGCCATTGCAATGTATACTATAAGATTGTTAGAAAATTCTTCAAAGTTAAAGACGTCGAGGCTTGAATCACGCATGGAAGCGCTTTCCTTATAGTATTTCTTGCACCCCGAAATGTGTCTTAAGGTCACAAACAAGAATACCGCAGGATACGACAAGCCTTAATTTCGGACTGCACTAAGACAAAGTGAAATCCGAAAATAGGCAAGAATAATTTTTCCGGATTATAAGTATTCAAGAAAAGAGAACAGGTGATTCGAAATTCTGTATTCACTTATGAAACCGAACTCGGTTTTATAAATAAATCATACCTATTCGCGAAAGGGAGCACCATTTCGTTCAAACGACACGACCGTTGGCGAAACAACCGTTCGTTTCGAAATGACATGACTTTTCATTTAAGCAGCAAAAATAACCACCAAATGTAGAGGCATGACTTTTCATTTAAGCAGCAAAAATAACCACCAATTGAAGAGGCAAAGTGCGCCTACGAAGCGCCACTAAAGCCTCTAAGCCCGAGCCGGAGCCGAACGCTGTTGTCGCCGGTGGCAACACCGGCGAGCGGCGATGTGAGAGTGAAAATTGGCATAGATTTGCCACCTCACCTCCACCTCACATCCACATGGCACTACCACATGTTATTAATGGTTATTTAATTGCTCACACTTATAAGGTGCCCATTTCCTTTGTTTTTGTTCCATGTGGGATTCTTTTCCACTCACAAAATATATTATTTTGTCTTTTAATGAACAATCAGATAAAAGATTTACAAAATTAAATCTCTTATTTAATTTTTCTAGCTTTTTTCAACAGAAAATCGGAAATATCCCAAGATTTTTAATCCCACATGCTTATGGGTTAACCTTACATCATCAAGCAATGGCCGTCCGGCAGAGCAACCCAGACAGACGATCAAAACATATCTTTCCACTGCTATGCCAGACCGGTATTCCTTTGATTCTTATAGCCTTCATGTCAAGGGCAAGGGGCGAACCGGTCCAATTGCATCAATAGCAGCTTTTATCTCCACATTCACTAAAAAAAGAAATGCTTCACAAATGTCGTTCGATGTTGGTAATTTCTCCGTGCTCTATTATCTTCTATAAACATATATCAAGTAGTGAACTACTTCACAAAGAAAATCTCGAACGGCTCTAAACTCACCCCATAGATTAAAATGGTGAGATGTATGTAAAGGATTTACCAGAAAAAAACTAAAATCAACCAGTATCTAGGTGTTGGGAAAAACTACACAATAATGACATCACAATGAAAAATGCGGAACCTCGTTTGACAATTTTCCAATCTTTAATTGTAACTTCGAGGTTACCGACGAGTAGAGCAAGCAATTACAACTCGACAAATAATACAAATGATATCCAAAAACGATAAACAACGAGACACGATTTTTAGCGTGGAAAACCCCTCAAGACGAGAGTAAAAACCACGGGACCGAAGCCGCTTAAATCCACTATCACCAATACACAATACACAAATCGTTCCTAGTACAAACTAGAGGTATACAACAATAATCGTCAAATACTTGGTAATAAACAATCTTCAAGTATTTGGAATACACAACAACAACAAGATCGAGAAAGAAAAATACTAAAAATAGCTTACACAAAAAAGCTAACAAAATACCCGAACTTCCGGACTCAAAACCTCGATCTATTCCAGTGAAAAGATTTGCCCAATCGCTACCAAGCTCTTGTCAAAATATCACGACGATTTGATCGGTACAACTTCGGGAAATCGAACAAGTATATTTCTCACTTTTCTCTTCTCTCTTGTATCTCTCTCTATGTGTGCTCTCAAATGTGTAGGTGTGAAAATGAAAAAAAAATCAGCAAACATTTGCTAAAGAAGGTCCCAAAAAAACTGAGTTGACCTCGTGCGCTTAGGCGCAGACATTGTGTGCCTAGGCACACTCAGAAAAAGTCCCAGGAGGCCTAGGCGCAGCCCTTCTGCGCCTAGGCACGGAGTACAGCAGGGTAGGGGAGGATTTCAGGGGCCTAGGCGCAGCCCTTCTGCGCCTAGGCACGGAGTACAGCAGGTTCGGGCAAATTGTAGAAACTAGCAGGGGGCCGCGGCCCGGAAGGCTTGTGTCGCGGCAGAGTACAGGAGGTTGAGGAAAAATGTGTGTCGCGGCCCGGAGGGCTTGTGCCGCGGCCCGGAGTCCAGTCGACTCCGAGAAGGCCTATATTTCGGAAATAACTCCTACAAATCTCCCTCTTTCCGGAATATAGGATTAATTCGCCATCCCGTCGATCAAACAACATACTTTAACCTTCTCTCTACTCAATGTCTTAGTTAACATATCGGAACCATTATCATTGGTGTGAACTTTATCAACTTCAAACAAACCATCCTCTAATGCATCTCGAATCCAATGATATCTCACATCGATATGTTTTGTTCTTTTGTGAAAGGTTGTATTCTTCGCCAAATGAATCGCACTCTGACTATCACAAAGCATCACGTAACGCCGCTGTCGGAATCCCAGCTCTCGTAAAAACATTTTCAACCATAAGAGCTCTTTACTCGCTTCCACCGCCGCAATATACTCGGCCTTCGTTGTTCACAAGGCAACACACTTTTGCAATCTCGATTGCCATGACACAGCCCCCCTGCGAACGTCATCAAATAACCGGATGTGGATTTTCGGTTATCTTCGTTTCCTGCCATATCGGAATCAGAATATCCAACAAGCATAGCTTTCCTATTTTCAAATGTAATCCCCAATTTGGAAGTACCCCATAAATATCTAAATATCCACTTTACGGCTTCCCAATGCTTCTTTCCCGGATTCGATAGAAAATGGCTCACCACTCCCACGGCATGAGCAATGTCGGGCCTCGTACATACCATGGCATACATCAAACTCCCGACCGCAGAGGCATAAGGAACTTTATCCATTTCCTCAATCTCTTCCTTCGTCGTAGGGCAATCCTTGCTCGTCAATTTAAAATTATTAGTAAGAGGCGAACTAACAACTTTAGCTTTGTCCATGTTGAAGCGTCTAAGCACCTTCTCGATATATTGTTCTTGTGACATGTGTAATTTCCGGGCTGCTCTATCCCGAGTGATTCTTATCCCAAGAATTTGTTTAGGGGCTCCCAAGTCTTTCATGGCAAAAGACTTATTCAACTTTTTCTTCAAGCTGGCAATCCTTTCGACATTCTTGCCAACGATCAATATGTCATCCACACAAATCAATAAGATGATAAAATCATCATCTCCAAATTTCTTGAAAAATATGCAATGGTCTAGGGTCATCTTCCGGTAGCCTTGCTCCCCCATAACCGACTCAAACTTTTTATACCATTGCCGTGGTGCTTGCTTCAAACCGTATAGATTCTTTCGGAGTCTACAAACATAATCCTCTTTCCCTTTGACCTCAAACCCTTCCGGTTGATTCATATATATCTCCTTATCGAGGTCTCCATGAAAAAATGCCGTCTTGACATCCATTTGCTCAATCTCAAGGTCAAGACTAGCCACTATACGAAGGACCAACCGAATCGATCATATCTTCACAATCGGAGAAAAAATTTCGTCAAAATCAATGCCTTTCTTTTGACTAAATCCCTTGACTACGAGTCTAGCTTTGTAACGGGGCAACGAAGTATGCTCCTCCGACTTCACCTTATACACCCATTTGTTTCTCAAAGCTCTCTTGCCCTTCGGCAACTTTACCAACTCGTACGTATTGTTTTTGTTGGGATTCGGTGCCTAAAATGAAGGTTGAGCGGAAGCGGTAAAACAAAAATTAATTCGATCCGAATCCCTACGAGGATCGATCGAGCTACGCATATACGAATACAAAAATAAACAAAGGAAGATTTAAAATCATACCCTCGTAGTCCGTTGATTATATGGTGTTCTTCTCTTGAGCTATTCCCCAAGCTACGATCCAATATGCTCCAAGCCCTTGGATGATCCAACGCCGAAAATACTGCGTCTCTACTTGCCACGCGCCGGAGAAACGAACGGGATGACTATCACCTTGCTATACTCTAAGGATACAACTAGAGCTTGATGATGAAGCTTATTTGATTATAACACTCCAAGTGTATAATATCTCTCTCAATATTTTCTCACAATTTATCTCTAAGAAAATTATGTAGAAAATGAATGAAGAATAATAATGGTGAAGAAGACCAAGAGCAGTTGTGCTTTCTCTCTCTCTTTCACGGATGAAAAAAATCATTGTGAGTGTCAAGAGTTGTCTTCAATTTATTCTTCATCCCAACACATCAAATCCCCTTTTCATATAATAAGAGATATCATATCTCTTAAAGTCTTTTGTCTTCCATTATAAAATGGAGACAAAGACCAAGAGGGGTTAGGTGAAGGGGGACGGCCTTCTAGAAGGGGAATATGAGTTTGGTCCGTTTTGGACTCCCGTGAGTCCAATGTTCGCTAAATTTTTAAACAATTCGCAAGTGTACGGAGTAAGTGTAGAAAGTGGCGAGCAAGGTCGTATTCCACAGAGACTAAATATTCGTATTGTATTGAGTACTAGATTATAATGTTCCCAGTTTTATCTAGACGATCGAAATGTGAATGGATGATTAATGAAAGAAAACAAAACGATGCCAATAAAAGAAAATATCCGAATTAAGAAGAATTGTAGGAGTTTGAAATATAGATTCCAAGGTTAGGTTTCCGTTGATTACTAAGTTTAGTCGGGATTGGTTCCAAAAAGTTTTAAGTATGTTTCCAAAATGATAATCACAATAATATTCTAAAGTCTCTCTCGAGATGCATTAAAACGTAGATTAAACAACCTATAACAACGTCTCTGTCTATTATAAATTATCTAACTCCAAAATGTTCATAAGATTAAACATCATCATAGTTCATCACCGATTTCTCAATCTCGTAATTTACTACGTCAAATACTCGAAATCTATTAATGCTCTCTTCTCTCGAATTATGAGCAATTAAGTTTAACATGTAAAAATATTGATCAAGTGTCTAAACATGAACCAAAATCAAGTATTTGATAAAGAAATCATACTAGATATATATAATCATCAATCCCTCAAAACCATAGCAAATCAACGTACTCCCATGCCCGGAATCTAACGAGTTTAGCCGGACATGGTAATGAAAGAAAGATTACATGTTCATGCTAAATAACATAACAAAATGAATAAAAGATAGGAAGAAGATAAAACTAGGATGGTGTCTTGATTGATCCCGGTTGAAGCCTTCAAATGTTCTTGAAGTGTTATTCAAGAATTCCCTTCAAATCTCCTTCTTTTTAGTTGAAAAGCTCTCAATCTTGTATTTTTCTCTCTCTAATCTCTCCAATATTCAGAATATCCCTTCAAAAGTCTGGTCCAAGGTCTTTTATCAAGCAAAAAATGCCAAGAAATTCCATTCAAACCGTGTAAAATGTCAAAAAAATGGACTTGCACCGAAAAATGACACGGCTCGTGTCATACTGTCCCAGAAAATGCAAAAACTCTCTGGACATCAGACCCGGCCATGTCCTGTGACACGGCCCGTGTGCGGTCTGAACTGTGAAGCCGTGGTATAGAAGCCATAACTCCCTCAATACACCTTGGAATTTAGCGTATGATATACGGTTGCGAAGCTTATTTCATGAGGAATCTATACATATATAGAAAACATCCTGATATGAAGTAATGAATCTGGAAATTAGAAAATACGACTGGTATTGCTTCAATCTTCATAGTTTTAGGCCTCGTTCTCGCTCTTGATCGTCATAAACTCTAATATTGGCCATAAAAGCACATATTTCACCACAATCTTCATCCAGATACTCATCAGTGACATGGACCGTTTCAAATGACACGGCCCATGTCAAATAACACGGCCGAGTCCGTGTTGGTCCGTTTTGACTCTGTTTTCGGCTCGATTTCTCGTTTCCGCATTGATTGATATGTATTGGGGATTGAGACTTCGTTCTTGCTTAATAATGTCTTTAAAACACCTATAAAATCAAATAAAATGTACCCAAGCGTGATCGAGTCCAACAAACACAATACGAGCACAAACGACACAATTCTACACATTTTAGGATCTTAAAATCCGAAAAAAACCTTATAAAAATATGTGTAAAAATGAGTGTTATCAAAATCCCCCAAAATTAAATGTTGATCGTCCCGATCAATGCACTTCAAAATAACCACTCCTAAGGAAACTCATCCCTCAACACACCTCAAAGGATCATTATGAAAATTCATCAATACGCCTCAAGTAATAAATAAGTCGAGTTCTAAAAAGTATTCAAATCACTAGGGTGCTTCCTTAACATCATAGCCAATATTTGGATAATATGAACCTCACCGGTCAAGTGTATTTACTCACTCTCGAAGTGTATAATGGGCTAAGTGACACTCAAAACTCATTCAATGAAATATGATTCCCCATAGGCTTGCCAATCGTCTACATCTCTACCACTAGTTGTGCATGCAAATTTGGTGAATCAAAAAGGACTTTATTGGTTGTAATGTAGGCTTTTTGGTCAGGATAGGATAAGTATGGCTTAAAGTGACTTGACTTGAATAAATTAGAACATCATGTCAATAATCACTTCGCTCAATTAGAAGCTCAAAATTTTGTTTTCCTTGGAATTTGCTTCCTTCAACCCCATGATTTTAATATAATCGCACTAAGCGCTTTTGAAAGTGAAAATAACAACCTTATTCTTCCTTATTGCTCCATTTATTTTATTTCCTCCCTATCGCTCCAATAAATCTCGTCTTTCTAGGGTTTTTTTCTGCCCACTCTTTGTTTTTGCCTTTTCATGTGGTGGACAACATCATCATTATAATCACACTATTCTACCTTCAAATTTATTTTGATAAATCATTACAATAGAACAAATAATATTCCCAATCGCCTCCGCACACCTTTTCATTCTTTTGCCAATTTGTTCTAATAAGCTCAAATATAGGGACAAAAGTTTATAATGGAACGGAAAGCTCATAATATGGCTAACAAGAAATAGGCTTTAAGCTCAATCGGGCTAACTAGGGAAATAAAATTTCGGGTTGGCCAAAAGGTTTGAAGGGTTGCCAAAAAAATCACCTAAATTCACTTTCACTAATTTGCACACACGTTTGTAATTTTGAATAAGATACCAAGGCAAGTTCTAGAATCTTAAAACATGAATGATACACTCAACAATGAAACTTGCATATTTAATAATGCATGAAGGCTCAAAAGCTCACAAGTTAGATTTGTTCATATTTCCAAGATATTAAACTATTTATTCAATTTCACACCCTTTTGATTATTCTACAATTTTTTCCCTCTTCAAATTATCCTCGATTTGCATATCAAAATAACAAAATAAATCTCGAGGTATCCAAGACAAGAGTTCATTCTTTCGACTTTCATCCAAGTACATGATACTCAAAACACACCAAGTTCAAAAACAACAATTCACACCAAAATCCAAGCAAATCTTCACACCAAAATTCGAAAAAAATAGAAACAAACAAAAAATAAACAAACAAAACAAGGTGTTAAAAAAACGAACCATATAAGTATATCTTGACCCAATATCTCCCCCCAAACTTGAATTAAAGAATGTACACACGAAGGGAGTATAACATTTAAACAATAAAAACTTTGGGTCAAGAAATACTTACAACCGGTCATATCGATTGGGCGGAGGGATGTGACCTTGTTGGACATGCCTCGTGTCATACCTGTTCAGATTTGTCAAAAATCGTCTGCCCACCTGACCCGCCCGTGTCAAACGACACGGCCCGTGTCGCACCTGCACGGAAAGTGAAAATCAACTGTCAGCCTGACCCGACCATGTCAAACGACACGGCCCGTGTCATATTTGCCTAGAAACTTAAAAAACATCTGTATGCCCTACCCGACCGTGTCAAATGACACGGCCTGTGTCGTACTAGCCTGGAAAGTGCACTTCTGGTCTCCGCATCTTTTTCCTGTGAATTGGACACCTACAGTTGAACCGGCCAGTTCCCCATCAAGTAAAAATAAAAATAAAATGCAAAGAAGAACAAAATAAACTAACAAGAACCATTGGGTTGCCTCCCAATTAGCGTTACGTTTAACATCTTCAGCCGGACGCAAGTGTTGGGTTGCCTCCCAACCAGCACTAAATTTAACGTCTTCAGCCAGACACATGTTTCCTTCATCTCAAATCATTCGACGAGCTCTTACAATCCGGTTTACACCCAATTTTATCGGGAGGTTCTCCATTTGTCAATCCATAAATCGAGGGGTCATCAAAAATACAACAGTTTGACTATGCGTCCTAATCATTAATTCTCCTCGATCCACATCAATTAAAGCTCGTGCAGTAGCTAAGAACGGACGTCCAAGTATTACTAGACTATCTTGCTTCCCATCATCATCAAGCACTACAAAATCAACGGGGAAGGCGAACTTATCAATTTTTAAAATTACATCCTCCACAATTCCATTTAGGTAAGCTAAAGATCGATCTATGAATTGTAAGCTCACTGGAGATGGTCTCAACTCTCCTAATCCAAGTGTCCTGAAAATAGACAAAGGCAATATATTGACACTTGAACCATGATCAACAAATACATCATTTAATGAACAACCCGAAATAGCACAAGGAATTGAAAAACTCCCTGGATCCTTAAGCTTAGTCGGTAGGCGCTCCAATTCTTTTTTCTTTGACGCCATGTCTTGTATGAAAACCTCATATTTCTTCTTCTCCTCGATATGCTCAATATCGGAGCAATACTTCACCTCATTAATTATCAAATCAACTTTATTAGACAACACGGTTGCATCTTCATTTTCATTCTCCGATTCCGGTAGCTCTTCATTCATGGTGCACGAAAAAATAGCATTGCATTGTGCTTTTGGATTTTCCTCGGTGTTGCCTGGAAATTATCCCTTTTGATGTTGGCTCCCCGCAATCTTAGCCAATTGAACGATTTGTGTTACTAAGTTTCTCATTTGAGCTCCAAAGGTGGTTGCTAATTGAGTCACATGATTTTCAATCCAATCAAGCTTTTCTTCATCTCGGGTAAACCGACTTTTTGTTTCCATCATAAAAGTAGCCAAAGTATTCTCTAGATTAGAATTTGGCTTGGATTCTTCTATCACCTCACCATTCGACACTTTAAATCCTGTCGGTTGTTGTAACACATTTCTTAAATTCCCGTAGCTAAAATTCTCGTGATTCCTATTTGAAGGATGATAAAACCCCGAATGAGGATTATTTCGATAGTTATTGAATTTATGATTATTGATGTAATGAGCCTCCTCCAAAGGGTCGGGTGGTGGTGCACTTCCTTTAGGAGTTATTTTTTCATTTGCACTCTTTGTCAGAACTCCCAAATGGTTGGTCAAAATTGACATTTGTGCAGTTAAAGCCTTTGTGGGATCCGAATCTGAAACTTCAGCCACTCTACGCGCATTAGTTCTCTCAGTAGGCCATTGGTAGCTATTCATGGACATTTCCTCGATCAATCCATATGCTTCTTCAGCACTTTTAGCTAGCAAAGCTCCTTCGGCCGAAGCGTCAACAAGATTTCTCATATCTCCGGCCAACCCATTATAAAAGAAACACATTTGTTGGTCTTCCGGAAACCCATGACGAGGACATCGTCTTAACAAATCCTTGAAGCGTTCCCACGCCTCATATAACATTTCTGAATTCATTTGCCGGAATTGCATGATTTCACTTTTCAATCTCATTGTCTTGTTGGGAGGGAAGAATTTGAATAAAAAAATTTCACCCAACTCGTCCCATGTACGTATGCTCCCGGAAGTAAGGGTTCCAAGCCAACTACGAGCCTTTTCTCTCAAGGAGAACGGAAATAGTTTCAATCTTATTGCATCGTTTGGCACCCCATTTATTTTAATGGTATCACAAATTTGAATAAAGTGGAATAAATGGGCGCGCAGATCTTCTGTGGAAAATCCCCCAAACTGATTTTGTTGAACCATCGATATTAATGAAGGTTTCAACTCAAAATTGAGGGCGTTGATAGAAATATGAGAAATTCCCCCATAATTTTGGTCAAGCCTCGGCCGAAATCCGTCACGAATCGATTGAATTCAAACCGCGGGCTGCTCAGCCCGTACGCCTCCATTGTTTGGATTGTGGGCTATTGTATTATCATTGCCTATGTCGGCAATCATGTCTCCCGCTCTTTCCATTTCGTCAGATAGATACCTTCGTAATTTCCGTGCAGCAACACTTGTTCTTCGAGCAAATGCCTCTACTTTGGGAATAAAGTTTTCCAAAGGTTCTCTAGAGGAGCGGGTGATCATGTATGTCCTGCAACACAACCAAAAACAATACGGAACTAACAAAATAAAACAAAACAAAAAAATTGTCTAAAGTAAGATCGGAAACACTTATCGTAATATCAACACTAATAAAAATAAATTAGTCCCCGGCAACGGCGCCAAAAACTTGTTCGCTATATTTTTAAACAATCCGCAAGTGTACGGAGTAAGTGTAGAAAGTGGCGAGCAAGGTCGTATTCCACAGAGACTAAATATTCGTATTGTATTGAGTACTAGATTATAATGTTCCCAGTTTTATCTAGACGATCGATGTGAATGGATGATTAATGAAAGAAAACAAAACGATGCCAATAAAAGAAAATATCCGAATTAAGAAGAATTGTAGGAGTTTGAAATATAGATTCCAAGGTTAGGTTTCCGTTGATTACTAAGTTTAGTCGGGATTGGTTCCAAAAAGTTTTAAGTATGTTTCCAAAATGATAATCACAATAATATTCTAAAGTCTCTCTCGAGATGCATTAAAATGTAGATTAAACAACCTATAACAACGTCTCTGTCTATTATAAATTATCTAACTCCAAAATGTTCATAAGATTAAACATCATCATAGTTCATCACCGATTTCTCAATCTCATAATTTACTACGTCAAATACTCGAAATCTATTAATGCCCTCTTCTCTCGAATTATGAGCAATTAAGTTTAACATGTAAAAGTATTGATCAAGTGTCTAAACATGAACCAAAATCAAGTATTTGATAAAGAAATCATACTAGATATATATAATCATCAATCCCTCAAAACCATAGCAAATCAACGTACTCCCATGCTCGGAATCTAACGAGTTTAGCCGGACATGGTAATGAAAGAAAGATTAATAATCATCATGTTCATCATGTTCATGCTAAATAAAACAACAAAATGAATAAAAGATAGGAAAAAGATAAAACTCGGATGGTGTCTTGATTGATCCCGGTTTAAGCCTTCAAATGTTCTTGAAGTGTTCTTCAAGAATTCCCTTCAAATCTCCTTCTTTTTGGATAAAAAGCTCTCAATCTTGTGTTTTTCTCGCTCTAATCTCTCCAATATTTAGAATATCCCTTCAAAAGTCTGGTCCAAGGCCTTTTATCAAGCCAAAAATGCCAAGAAATTTCATTCAAACCGTGTAAAATGTCAAAAAAATGAACTTGCACCGAAAAATGACACGGCCCGTGTCATAATGTCCCAGAAAATACAAAAACTCTCTGGACAGCAGACCCGACCGTGTCCTGTGACACGGCCCGTGTGCGGTCTGAATTGTGAAGCCGTGGTATAGAAGCCATAAATCTCTCAATACACCTCAGAATTTAGCGTATGATATACCGTTGCGAAGCTGATTTCATGAGGAATCCATACATATATAGAACACATCCTGATTCGAAGTAATGAATGTGGAAATTAGAAAATACGACAGGTAGTGCTTCAATCTTCATCGTTTTAGGCCTCCTTCTCGCTCTTGATCGTCATAAACTCCAATATTGGCCATAAAAGCGCATATTTTACCACAATCTTCATCCGGATACTCATCAGTGACACAGCCCATGTCAAATGACATGGCCGAGTCCGTGCTGGTCCGTTTTGACTCCGTTTTGACTCTGTTTTTGGCTCGATCTCTCGTTTCCGCATTGCTTGATATGTATTGGGGATTGAGACTTCGTTCTTACTTGATAATGTCCTTAAAACATCTATAAAATCAAATAAAATGTACCCAAGCGTGATCGAGTCCAACAAACACAATATGAGCACAAACGACACAATTCTACACATTTTAAGATTTTAAAATCCGGAAAAACCTTATAAAAATATGTGTGAAAATGAGTGTTATCATCCAAACAGATAAACTCCAATTCCATTCCGATGTATTTTTATCATTTAATTAATTCAATTAATTAAACATATCAAATACAAAATAACATAATTAATTTCTCCAAAAAATAATTATATTCATGAATTAAATTAATCACCTAGTGATATATTTAATTCATTAGGCCGTAACTTAATTTAACCAATAAATCGATTTAGACATCCAATGTCCCAAATTTAGATATCCAATATCTAATATTCATTCTGAGAATTAGCTTGATTTATTCCGTCGCCAATCCTATTGTGTGACTCGGTAGGTCCATCTCAGTCAGCAATGGGAGGAACCAAAGAGTAGTAGCACCACCTAGCCAGCCTGGCGGCCTACACTGTCCCCCAACTGAGAACGAATGATGGGATCAATCAAGAACCATTCTGTCGTGAATACCAGTATACGTATAAACCCTTCTTTCAAATGTCCCGATCAAGTTATAGGGTCACGGTCAGTCAAACCCTATCTGTACTTGACACTATGCATGCGTTAATGCAAATCGAGATCATCGAGCTCTCGTGTATCCAATACAACTAGCTCCGATGCTTTGGCCAAAGACTTTTGATCTCATCTGCCAATAACCGCATAGGACATATAACCCACTCACTAACGGGAGAAAGAATTCTATCTTGGTATTCAGTAGGACCTGCTACTTGCCCGTCAAGATGCACGTCGAGGTTGATCCCCGCCTCCCGGTTTACAAGGTCGAACTACTCTAATGAAAATATTGACGTCACAAGCACGTCCCTACTAAATCCTCAAGTCGAAGGTTCACGAATACCCATCACAACTTTTCGATTCCGTCATTGACTGTCCCGGAGTGAAATCCGTGCGACGAATCGAGGGTGAGTCGGTTCGAGCATACTAATCCAATTAACATACCTATAATGTTTCTCCCACTAACCATTAGTATTTGACAAGCACTCTCTATGTCAAAGAATACGTTATACAAGTCTTCACATAAACTTAACGCCCAGTCAAGTTTCATCGACTTGCGAACGATTAAGTATTTGAGCTATAAACATTTCCAGTGCCGACCCCCTTATCCAATACGGAGTGAAACATTTTGCTCTCAAATACACGGACTAGTTTCTATATGTTTATTTGCGAGTTAGGAATGCCAGTAACTACCAGTAAATAAAGAAACATTCATTGCCTTATATAAATGATTTACATAATTACAAGTACAATGCCCTCACTCAACATCCTCTGAGTGGCATTCGAGGGCATACTCCTAACAATCTCCCACTTGCACTCAATGCCACACACTGGTATCTAATACCCATGTTTTCCAGATGACGCTCCAAGCTAGTCTGAGAAAGTGGCTTGGTCAGTGGATCAGCGATGTTTTCGGCTGAGTCTACTCTATGCAGCACAATATATCCCTTGCGAACAAATTCTCTTACGAGATTATACTTCCTCTCAATATGCTTGGTACTGTTGTGAAACCTCGGCTCCTTGGCTTGTGCTACAGCTCCGTCGTTGTCGCAGTACAATGGAACAGGAAGCTCAGCACATGGTATCTCTTGAAGTTCTCCCAGAAACTTCTTAATCCAGAACCCTTCCTTGGAAGCCTCTGAGGCTGCTTGATACTCAGCCTGATAGGTGGAATCAGCAGTCGTGCTTTGCTTGGCACTATGCCAAGATACTGCTCCTCTATTAAGAGTAAATATGTAGCCATAAGAAGACATCGAATCGTCCTCGGTCCTTGGAAGTCCGAATCAGTGAATCCCACCACATCCAATTCTCCACCGCCATACATCAGAACCATATCTCTAGTCCTTCTTAAGTACTTGAGAACGTTCTTTATGGCAGTCCAATGTTCCCTACCTGGGTTTGCCTGAAACCTACTCACCACGCTTACAGCATGCGCAATGTCAGGTCTCGTACACAACATTGCATACATAAGGCTACCCACGGCCGAAGCATATGGTATATTACTCATTTCCTTTTGTTGTTCCTCACTTTGAGGACACATCTTCAAGGAGAGTTTTATTCCATGTCGCATCGGTAGGAACCCTCTTTTAGAATCATACATCTTAAATCTCTTTAGATCTTATTTATATAGAGGGCTTGGGAAAGACCTATCGTTCTCTTCTCTCTATCTCGGTATAGCCGAATTCCAAGAATATATGTTGTTTCTCCCAAGTCTTTCATGGAGAAATTTCTCGAAAGCCAAGCTTTCACAGAACTGAGCATTCCCACATCATTTCCTATTAGCATAATGTCATCCACATATAGTACTAAGAACGCGATCTTGATCCCACTAACCCTCTTGTATACACAAGGTTCCTCTTCATTTTGCACGAAGTCAAACTCTTTGACCGCCTCGTCAAAATGAAGGTTCCAACTACGCGACGCTTGCTTCAGTCCATAAATGGAACGCTGAAGCTTGCACACTTTCTGAATATCGACCTTGGACATAAAGCCTTTAGGCTGTTCCATATAGATTTCCTCCTCGAGGAATCCATTAAGGAAAGTCGTCTTTACGTCTATTTGCCATATCTCATAATCGTGGTAGGCATCTATAGCAAGCATCATGCGAATAGACTTGATCATGGCTACAGGTGAGAAGGTATCGTGGTAATCGATCCCTTCCCTTTGGGTATAACCCTTTTCCACAAGCCTGGCCTTATAGGCTTCAACCTTGCCATCACCATTAGTCTTTCTCTTGTAGATCCACTTGTTCCCAATAGGCACAATGCCCTTGGGGCGGTCTACTAGAGTCCAGACCTGATTGACATGCATCGATTCTATCTCAGCTTCCATAGCTTCACGCTATTTCGCAGAGTCTACATCCACCATCGCTTGATCATAGGTCGTTGGGTAGGTCTCCTGGCTATCACTTGGAACCTCATGGAGACCCAGCTCCTCCAAGTGCACAAGCCCATAACTCTCAGGTAAATGAGACACCCTACTATACCTACGAGGTGGTTGTACTTGTCTTTCAGAAGGTTCGGTTCCAATTTCTTGCACAGGTGTCTCCTTAGGAGTTTCATTGTATTCTTGCAAAGAAATACTTCTACCTGCTCCGCCTTCTTGAATGAACTCATCTTCCAGGAAGTTTGCTTGTAAAGCGACAACGAACTTTCGATCTTCGGGCATGTAGAATAGATAACCCATCGTCCAGACGGGAATCTAATGAAACGTCCCTTCGTGGACCTCGCTTCCAACTTTTCCACCTTAGTCTTCTTGACATAGGCGGGACATCCCCAAATCCTAATATGATTAAGACTTGGTTTCCTGCCCTCCCACATCTCATGTGGAGTTTTAGGAACGGATTTGGAAGGACATATGTTCAATATGTAAGCGACAGTCAGGAGTGCATACCCCCACAGGTAAATCAGTAAGTCAGTATAGCCCAGCATGGAACGGACCATATTCAACAAGGTCCGGTTTCTTCTTTCTGACACACCATTTAACTGAGGAGTACCTGGAGGTGTTAGTTGTGAAACTATTCCATGTTCCTTAAGGAACTCTTCAAACTCCGTACTCATATACTCGCCACCTCGGTCCGACCGAAGTACTTTGATATGATTACCAGTTTGTTTCTCGACTAGGGCATTGAATTCCTGGAATTTCTCAAATGCCTCGGATTTATGTTTCATTAAGTATACATAACCATACTGTAACATCCCAAAAATCTCAAGGAGCTTAAAATTTTTAAAGTAACATTTCATTAATAAAACTCCTTTAATAATCCAATCGTTTCATTTGCATATCCATAATTAATATTCTCCCAAACAATAAACAGCGGAATAAATGTCTAAAATAAAATTCATATTTGCAACCCAAACATCAATATTCTCTAGAACATTAAACAGTGAAATAAATATCTAAAATTAAAAGTCGTAAAAGTAATCAGCCCTTCACGCGCACCAGTATGTACTCGTCACGCCTTGGAGCCACTCGTACCTGAAACAATAATTTATTGGGAAAGGGTAAGCACGAAGCTTAGTGAATTCAACCACTATAGATAACACAGTTATTCCACACTACCTCTATAATAGATAGTTACACATAAACAAGCACACAGGTCTACGAATAAATCATAATAAATGCATTCCTACCACTATGCCACCCGCGTATAACCTCTTAGCCCCAATGAGATTCTACGCCACCCATGTATACAATCTCCGGCCCCGCCGACTTCCTACGCCACCCGCGTATACAAACGTCGTCCCCTGAGTCCTTACGCCACCCGCGTATACATGACAACAAAGGGCTGACTAGCCACCCCGCTAACTAGCCCCACATCACAAATAATTAAGGCTACCACACACGAGCTACAATAATGTAAAACAACTGCTATTAAATATAGTGTGAGAACTCACCTCGTAAGCGCGCCCAGTTCACAAATAACAATTTCAATATCCCCAATCAAGATCACTTCCCAACACCTAAACGAACGTTAAAACGTATTAGCACGAAGCCCGGACCCTAAAACACGATGCACGCTTAAACTATCACTAAAACAACTTTCCGGTCTAAGCAAATAGGTCTGTTTGAGACCTGTTCTGACCTCCTTAAACCCAAAAATACTATAGTATTATTACATGGCCAGAAAGTAATATGAGATAGGGTTCCACAGACATATTATACGCCTCCTGGCGATTTTTCTATAATTTACTACGTATTTTACAGAAACAATCGGAAAACAGTGAGAAAGAGCACCTTCCAGTATAAAACGACGATTTGACCTATGCTACGTTCCGAACTGGAGGTTTCTTAAAACACATAAAAGTTACTACACTCAGAAAGGGAACTTTCGGCACCATTTTTACCCCAATCCGAGCTACGAGCAAAAAGTTATATCTTACGCAATACAGTGGCAGATTACTGAGTTTTCACATGAAATGATAAACGGATTTCCGATGCGCGATTTAGCGGTGTTGGTGACCGATCACCGGCGAAGAGAAAATAAAAAAGAAGACAAAGGATTAAGGCTTACCTCACTATGAAACCTTACACATGTACCTGGTCCTCTCTCTCTCAAAAACTCCGACGAACAACGGGGTGGCGGTGGTTCCCGACGACAACAGCAACGGCGATGGGGAAGAGAGTCGGTTGTGAGTTTAGAGGGGATTAGGGTTTTCAGATTTCTTGGGTGTGCGATGCAAGGAGACATGAAATAAGAAGGGAGGGGGGTCGGTTCCCTTCATGGGCCGACCCATGCACACCATTTATCAAAAATATCTATTTAGTCCCTAATTTTTCAAATACTCTCCTTACCACCTAAAATAGATAAAATTAACACTTTAATCCACCTGACACGACTTAAATCACTTTTGTCCTATCCCATCAATCCCGTTTAACAACATTTAATTAAAAAAATATTAATCAACATAAACATAATTCATACCGGGACACGGGCTTTACAACTCTCCCCCGCTTGAATTAGACTTCGTCCTCGCATCTCAACCTCGGGTTCCCAAGTCCACTCGGAACCCTTTCGGTGTTGCCACTGTACTTTCACTAAACCGATCACCTTGTTACGCGAGGTCCTCATCCTCTTGTCGAGAATGGCAACCGACTTTTTCATGTAATTAAACCGCTCGTCGATCTGAATTTCCTCAAGGGGAATCACCGCATACTCATCCACTACGCACTTCCGCAACTGCGACACGTGGAAAGTGTTGTGGATCAAACTCATCTCATCCGGTAACTCTAAGTGATAAGCTACCTTTCCCATTTGAGCGATGACCTTGTAGGGTCCAATGTAACGGGGCCCTAACTTTCCTCATTTACGGAACTTAATCACCCCTTTCCAGGGTGACACCTTCAGCAACACATAATCTCCCACTTGAAACTCCAAATCTGATCGTCTCTTGTCGGCGTAACTCTTTTGCTGACTCTGTGCAGTAACTAAACGGTCCTTCACCATCTGTATCATCCCAGTCGTCTTCAGCACAATATCGGTGCTCCCCAATACTCGTTGACCAACCTCGCCCCAACAAATGGGCGTCCTGCACTTCCTACCATACAACATTTTGTACGGCGGTATGCCGATACTAGAATGAAAGTTGTTGTTGTAGGAAAAATCCGCCAAAGGAAGGTACTGATCCCAACTACCTCCAAAGTCAAAATCACATGCCCGAAGCATATCCTCAAGGGTCTGAATAGTACGCTCACTCTGCCCATCGGTCTGTGGATGAAAAGCCATGCTAAAATGCAACCGCATACCCATCTCCTCTTGAAACCTCTCCAAAAACCGGGAGGTCAAACAGGTGTTCCTATAAGAGACAATCGAAACTGGCACCCCTTGCCTGGCTACAATCTCTCGCACGAACATCTCTGCGAGGTTCTCTGCCGAGGAGCTTTCCCTGATGGCCAAAAAGTGAGCACTCTTGGTCAGACGATCGACAATCACCCAAATAGCATCATTCCGGGGTGGAGTCCTTGGAAGTTTCGTAATGAAATCCATCGTGATCTGCTCCCTTTCCATACAGGAATCTCTGCAATTTTCCATGCGGCTGCTGATGCTCAGCCTTGACTTTTCGACAAGTCAAGCACACTTCTACACACTTGGTGACATCCTGCTTCATGTCGGGCCACTAATAACTATCTCGCAGGTCGCGGTACATCTTCGTAGCACCAGGATGAATAGAAAACTTGGACTTATGCGCCTCAACCAATAATATCTGCCTGTTCCCGCCAATGCAAGGAACCTAAACTCTACCATATCGAGTTAGTAAACCTCGACTATCACGGACAAAATTCGGAAGTTCACCCGAAACTCTCTCCCGCCTGGCATTCTCGTCCAGAACTGCCACTTCTTGAGCACTACTTATCGACTCAAGGAGAGGTGTAACTACTGTCAACCACTGACAAAACCCCTGCAATGGTTCACCAACCGGATGTCGGCTAAGGGCGTTCGCAACAACATTTGCTTTACCCGGGTGGTAAAGTATCTCACAATCGTAATCCTTGACTACGCCAAGACACCTCCTCTGACGCATGTTGAGGTTTTGCTGGTCCATCAAGTATTTGATGCTTTTATGGTCAGTGTATATCGTACACTTGACGCCATACAAGTAACGCCTCCAAATCTTGAGGGCAAACACCACTGCTCCCAACTCTAGGTCATGAGTTGGGTAGTTCGCCTCATGAGGCTTCAACTTTCTCGAAGAGTAAGCTATGACCTTACCGTGCTGCATGAGAACGGTGACCAAACCCTAGTGAGAAGCATCACAATACACTACTAGATCTTCCATACCCTCGGGCAAAGTCAACACTGGAGCCTCGCATAAACGTCTGCGTAACTCCTCAAAAACCCTCTGCTGTTCCTCACCCCAACTAAAAGCCGCAGATTTCTTCGTCAATTGGGTTAAAGGTAAAGCAATCTTGGAGAAGTCCTGAATAAATCTTCGATAGTACCTTGCTAATACTAGAAAACTCCGTATTTCAGTGGGAGTCTTCGGCACTTCCCACCATATCACTGCAGTAATCTTGGCCGGATCGATCATAATACCATTCTGGTTCACGACATGTCCTAGGAATTGGACCTCCCGTAACCAGAACTCACATTTGGAGAACTTAGCATAAAGTTTCTCTCACATCAAAACTTCCAAAACTTCTCGCAAATGCATCTAGTGCTCTTCCTTTGACTTTGAATACACAAGAATATCATCGATGAACACAATCACCGACCGATCCAGCATTGGCCTGCACACCCTGTTCATAAGGTCCATGAACGCTGCTGGTGCATTGGTGAGCCCGAAAGGCACCACCACAAACTCATAATGGCGGTAACGTGTACGAAAGGCCGTCTTCTCCGTATCCTCATTCCTCACCCACATCTGATGATACCCCGATCTCAAATTAATCTTAGAGAACCACATGGCTCCCTGTAGTTGGTCGAACAAGTCATCAATTCTTGAGAGAGAATATCTATTCTTCACCGTAAGCTTATTCAATTCGCGCTAGTCTATACACATCCGTTGGGACCCATCGTTTTTTTCACAAACAGAATCGGGGCTCCCCACGGTGAACAACTCAGCTTGATGAACTCCTTCTCGAGAAGTTCCTGCAACTGAGTGTACAACTCTTTCATTTCCGGTGGAGCCAGGCGATAAGGTGCCTTGGTCACTGGAGCAGAACCCAAAATCAAGTCAATGCGGAACTCCACCTGTCGCTCGGGAGGTATCCCCGGTAAATCGTCGGGAAATACATCGGCAAACTCCCGTACAACTGGAACATCCCCCGCAGTCTTTTTCTCTTCATCACCGCGCGTATCTATCACATGCTAAATACCCCTGTCCACTGTGATGTAAGTACCTCCGCGCTCTCGCAGCCGAACATATTGCTGAGGCCCTCCTAGGCGAGTCTCCCTGAACCAGCACTTCTCCCCAACTTGGGGTTCGAACTCGCACTTGTTTGTGACGACAAACAATCTCAGCATCAAAAGCATCCAACCAATCAATGCCCACAATCACGCACAAATTGCGCATAGCAATTGGAATCAAATCTATAGGAAACCTCACCCCAGAGATTTCCAAAGTGCATCCTCGATACATGTCCGTAACCGTCAAGGTCCTGTCATCAGCAACCTCAACCACTAGTGGATAACCTAACCTAACTGCGACTCGACCCAAACACTCGCTAAAAGTGCGGGATACGAATGAATGAGTAGCCTCGCTATCAAACATCACTACAGCATGCACCGAGTTAACTAAGAATGTACCTGATCATGCCGTTTAAACAAAACAATTACATACGATAATCAAATAGTCAAAAAAAAGGAACAAGTGATGAAATATACCTGTCACCACATCAGGCATAGTCTGTGCCTCCTCTACTTTCATCTGGTGCACCCTACCTCGGGCCGCCTCGGGTCTAGCCTGACCCACCCTGCCATCAGTAATAAGCAAGGGGACATCTAGGGGTGTTCAAAAATATCTGATATCCGATATTCGATCCGAAATATCCGAAAATCCGAAGTTCCGGATATCCAAAAATTCGGATATCCGAAGTTCGGATATCCGGAACTTCGGATTCGGATATCGGATGGTACTTTTCAGAAAAATCGGATATTCGAATATCCAAAAAATCTTAAAATTTTTATTTTTTAATATTTTAAATAATATAAGGTATTCGGATATTCGGATATTCGATATCCATATCCGAAGTTTTTTCAGATATTTAGATATCCGATATCGAAATCCGAATATTTTTTTCGAATATATGGATATCCGAACATAATTCATATTTTTTCCGGATATCAGATATCAAATCTACTATCCGAATTTTCGGATATCTGAAATTTCGGATATCCGAAAGTCCGGATATCCATTTTTGAACACCCCTAGGGACAGCTGCAAGAGCTCTTTGTGCCCCACCCCCACTAGCAACCCTCGGATTCGGGCAATTTGCCTTCACGTGGCCCGTCTGCTTGCAGTTAAAGCAGACCATCAATGGAGACTTACAATCCCGACTGATATGACCGGACTTCCCACACTTGTAACATCCACCCGTCCACTTCCCACCGGCACCCCTGGGTTTGAACCCACCATTCTTCGAACTCCCGCGCGAATCTGTGAACTTCGATTTCTTTGGCACAACAGAGATTGGCGTCACCGCCTGTGCTGCCTTTCTCTTCTTTGCTTGGGTCTTCAACTCCAGTTCCCTCATTCGGGCCGCATCCATCATCGCTGATAAAGAAGCATACTGCGCCGTGCTCACGAATTCCCTAATCTCGGTACGCAACATGTCCTTGTACCGAGACATCTTCATATCCTCCGAGGTACCATACTGAGGACAAAACAATGCAATCTCAGTGAACTTCTTGTTCATCTCCTTCACCGTCTCTGTTGTTTGCGTGAGCTACAAAAACTCCTTAGCTATCCGCTCCATCTCTACCGGAGGCATGTACTCGGCATGAAAGCGAGTGACGAACTCCTCCCAAGTGAGGGTAGTGCGCTCGGCAAGCGTCAACGTCGTGGCACACTAGTCCTTCGCCCCGTCGCAAAGTAAGTTCACTGCAAAGCGGACCTTCAGATTATCCGGGAAGCCACGGGTCAGAAAAGAACATTCCATGTCAGATATCCAACGCATACTAACAATCGGATTCGGGTCTCCCTTGAACTCAGGTGGAGAACAGGCAGAGAGATCCCGATACTGGAACTCTCGATTATGGGGCTGTCCCCCAGCAGGCAGTGGAATCGCTGCAATTCGTTCCTCCATCAGAACCACCACTTCATTCCGGATGGCAGTGATGATCTCGGGGATCGCTTCCCCGATCACGTGCGCTACCTCAGCTGCAATCATCTCTCGAATTTGATCCTCAGTGATCCCCGTCTCAGTTCACGGCTCAAACGTGTTGTTTCTTCTAGTGATGGCCATTCTACGAAAAAGAATTTACAATGAGTTATGAGCGCATAATAACTCATGCTAACTACACTCACGCTCAACTCCTTGAATTCTTCATGACTTCCCCGACTCGAGCATTGATCCTGTGCTTCCGGTAGTAGGAGCTATACTACTACCGTCCACATCTATCATTGCCAGTTCCGAGTTCCATCCCGAGGGGTCCAAGTAGTTTCTCGCCGAAACTATACATATATGCCCGCACCGGCATATGCACTCACTCTTCCTAGTTCCCTAGGAATTCCATCCAAACCACTACCCTTGCTACTACCAAATTCCTACTAATCATAACGAGTTGCCTCGCGAATACCCAATTATATGCAGTGCGAAACAAATAGACATTCGAATACTAGATTCTATCCTAGAACGGTTGGACTCAAACAAGAGTTGCGCAATAGAACTAAATCGAATATTCTAAGGCTATAAATCTCTTACTGCATACAACCTAGAGGGCATCCACTTAGTAACCTATCATAATTAGCATAAACTCCTAATAGCAAGTAGTACAACATACAACGTAGTGTCAACAACAGGCAATCTAGCATGCATACCCTATGATATAGAAAGCAATAAAACACTAAGTATTGTACCTTCCCATTTGGCTCCGGCTGACTATTACACATTGTGCCCTTGATCACCGTTCCTCAAACGGATTTTTCCTTCTTCTTATTTTCCAAAAACTTTTAAAAAAAATTTATCGCCGCAAACTTGAGATCAAACACACCGAAATGCGTTTGATTCACTCAAGCTGTGCTCCGATACTCAGTTGTAACATCCCAAAAATTTCAAGGAATTTAAAATTTTTAAAGTAACATTTCATTAATAAAACTCCTTTAATAATCCAATCGTTTCATTTGCAAATCCATAATTAATATTCTCCCGAACAATAAACAGCGGAATAAATATCTAAAATAAAAATCATATTTGCAACCCAAACATCAATATTCTCAAGAACATTAAACAGCGGAATAAATGTCTAAAATTAAAAGTCGTAAAAGTAATCAGCCCTTCACGCGCGCCCGTGTGTACTCGTCACGCCTTGGAGCCACTCGTACATGAAATAATAAGTTATTGGGAAAGGGTAAGCACGAAGCTTAGTGAATTCAACCACCATAGATAACACAGTTATTCCACACTACCCCTATAACAGATAGTTGCACATAAACAAGCATACAGGTCTACGAACAAATCATAAACATGCATTCCTACCACTACGCCACCCGCGTATAACCTCTTAGCCCCACCGAGATTCTACGCCACCCGCGTATACAATCTCCGGCCCTACCGAGTTCCTACGCCAACCGCATATACAAACGTCGGACCCCGAGTCCTTACGCCACCCGCGTATACATGACAACAAAGGGCTGACTATCCACCCCACTAACTAGCCCCGCATCACAAATAATTAAGGCTACCACACACGAACTACAGTAACGTAAAACAACTGATCTTAAATATAGTGAGAGAACTCACCTCGTAAGCGTGCCTAGTTTACAAATAACAATTTCAAGATCCCCAACCAAGATCACTTCTCAACACCTAAACGAACGTTTAAAACATATTAGCACGAAGCCCGGACCCTAAAACACAAGGCACGCTTAAACTATCACTAAAACAACTTTCCGATCTAACCAAACAGGTCTGTTCGGGACATGTTCTGACCTCCTTAAACCAGAAATACTATAGAATTATTACATGGCCAGAAAGTACTCTGAGTTGGAGTTCCACGGACATATTATATGCCTCCCGGCGATTTTTCTACAATTTACTACAAATTTTACAAAAACAGTCGCAGAACAGTGAGAAACAACACCTTCTAGTATAAAACGACGATTTGACCTATGA
Organism: Orobanche coerulescens; assembly: GCA_033398695.1. Classification (NCBI taxonomy): domain Eukaryota; kingdom Viridiplantae; phylum Streptophyta; class Magnoliopsida; order Lamiales; family Orobanchaceae; genus Orobanche; species Orobanche coerulescens. The sequence continues at coordinate 108,651,198 of CM065816.1, read as the reverse complement.
TACGTTCCGAACTGGATTTTGCATAAAACATATAAAAGTTACTAAACTCAGAAAGGGAATTTTTGGCACCATTTTCACCCCAATCCGAGCTACGAGCAAATAGTTATGGCTTACGCAATATAGTGGCAGATTACTGAGTTTTCACATGAAATGATAAACGGTTTTCCGATCGCGATTTAGCGGCGTTGGTGCCCGATCACCGGCGATGAGAAAACAGAAAATAAGAAAAGGATTAAGGCTTACCTCGCGATGAAACCTTACACCCGCACCTGCTCCTCTCTCTCTCTCGAAAACTCCGACGAACAACGGTGGTGGCGGTGGTTCCCGGCGACAACAGCAACGGCGATGGGGAAGAAAGTCGGCTGTGAGTTTAGAGGGGATTAGGGTTTTCAGATTTCTTGGGTGTGCGACGCAAGGAGACATGAAATAAGAAGGGAGGGGGGTCGGTTCCCTTCATGGGCCGACCCATGCACACCATTATCAAAAATATCCATTTAGTCCCTAATTTTTCAAATACTCTCCTTACCACCTACAATAGATAAAATTTAACACTATATCCACCTAACATGACTTAAATCACTTTTGGTCTATCCCGTCAATCCCGTTTAACAACATTTAATTAAAGAAAATATTAATTAACATAAACATAATTCATACCGGGACAAGGGCTTTACACATACCTAGTATGATCATTGGCAGAATAGCTCTACTAGGGACTCACGTTTGCCATTTTTATCACTTAAGGGACTAAAGTTTTAAGTGTTTCAAATGAGGGACTAAAGTTTAATCCGTTTCACCCGTTAGGGACTCCGTTAGTTTTGTCTCGTTAAAATTTAACGGATTGATGACATGGCCGTTAAGTGCCACGTGTCAGCATTTTATTGGTCGGTAATAATAAAATAATAATAAAATTTTCAGATTTATTAATAATAATAAAATAATAAAAATATATAAAAGTCTAAAAAATATTAAAAAAATCTATTTTTTTTAGAAAAATTGATTTTTTTTTAAAAATCTGGAATGTTAATATTAAAAATCTAATACTTTTATTTAAAGGTAAAAATAAAAATTAAAAAGATAATAAAAAATTTCAGGTTTTTGTAATAATAATAAAATAATAACAAAAATATAAAAGTCTAAAAAAATATAAAAAATAATAAAATCTGGATTTTTTTTAAAAAATGAAACTTTATTTTTTTTCTCAATTTTTTTAAAAAAAATCTGGAATATTAGAACTTAAAATCGGATGTTTATGTTTAAAATTTGAAAATAAAAATAAAAAATTAAAATAATTGGATCTAATTTATAAACCTTTTTTTTCAAAATCGAGATATTATTTCTCATAAATAAATAGAAAACTGGATCTAATTTTTCATAATTTTAATAAATAAATATTATTTTACAATAAAATCTAAAAATCTAAAAAAACAAACTAAAGGTTAATTATAAATCAGATTCAAATATTTTTAATTTTTAATTTTTATTTTTAACTTTAAATAAAAGCATTAGATTTTTAATAATAATATTCCAAATTTAAAAAAAAAGTTTCAATTTTTCTAAAAAATACAGATTTTTTTTTTTATATTTTTTTAGACTTTTATATTTTTTGTTTTTATTTTATTATTATTACAAAAATCTGAAAAATTTTATTATTATTTTATTGTCACCGACCAATAAAGTGCTGACACGTGGCACTTAACGGCCATGTCATCAATCCGTTAAAACTTAACGGGGCCAAACTAACGGAGTCCCTAACGGGTGAAACTGATTAAATTTTTTAGTCCCTTGTTTGAAACACTTAAAACTTTAGTCCCTTAAGTGATAAAAATAGCAAACTTCAGTCCATAGTAGAGCTATTTTGCCTATGATCATCTGTAAGCGTAATGAAATATTGATATCCGTCACGTGCTGCTTCAAAAGCACCACATACGTCGGTATGGATTAATCCCAGTTTATCAGCGGCTCTTTCAAAAGTCACTGTGAAGGGGGACTTAGTCATTTTGCCTTTAAGGCAAGATTCACAAGTAGGAAAGGGATTCGATCCCAATGGACCCATAAGTCCATCTTTTTCCATCTTGTAAACCTTGGTCTGACCAATATGACAAAGTCTAAGATGCCATTTCAAAACTTGATTGGTTTCATCCCTACCACGTTTTCTAGTCATAGTATTCACAACTACTTTGTTGCTGAGAATTAGATGATACAATCCATTTAACAATGTAGCAGTATCCACTAGTTTATTTCTAAAATAAATTTTGCAGGAACCATCACCAATGAAAAATGAAAAGCCTTTTCGGTCCATGACCGGAATGGATACAATATTTTTGTGCCCCTTGGGCAAAACAAGTACATCTTCTAAAGTCAAAACAAAGCCGGATTCTAAACCCAAAAGAAGTGATCCTATGTCGGTCGCCTCAATACTATGCCCGCTTCTGATTGTGATCATAACTTCTCCAGCTCCAAGCTTCCTACTTTGTTCCAGATCCTGATTCACGGTACAAATATGAGAACTAACACCAGAATCCAGTATCCAGGAAGTAGAAAATACAGTAGCAGAATAATTTGTTTCCAAAACTAAAAGTTCTGTACCTGAAGTGCCATGAAGAATCGGACAGTCTCTAGCCCAGTGGCCCAGCTCACCGCACTTGAGACAAGCATCTTTCTTCTTGTTGTTCTTCGGAACTGTTGGGGCCTTGCCCTTGCCCTTGAAGTCCTTGATATGTGGCCCAGTCTGCTTCTTGGTCTTTTTCTTCTTGTATTTAGACCTCCGAGGTCCAGAAGGAATCACAATAGCAGACTCCTTCATCCGTTGAGTCTTCAACTGAGACTGAGCAGTCACAAGTTTGTTCATTAGCCCAGCTAAATTACATGCAATCTAATTACAATTGAAGTTCATAACAAAATGTGAGAAGGAATCAGAGAGAGACTATAGGATTAGGTCGGTTTGGAGAGAAGTATCCATTTTAAAATCAAGAGCCTCCAATCTCTCGATCATGGATATCATTTTGAGGACGTGTTCCCCAACCTTCTCACATTCCTTCATCCTTGCACCGAACAGTTGCTTGGACATCTCATATCTAGTAGTTCTGTTGTGCTCACCATAAAGCTCGGTAAAGTGAGAGAGAATCTGCCTAGCAGAAGTCATTTTCTCATGAGCTCTCTAAAGCTCATTAGAGATAGAAGCCATCATGTAAGCATGGACTTTTTCGTCATCCTTAACCCACTTTTCGTGGTTTTCAATCTCTTCCTGATTGGCTCTGGTCCGCACAGGAGTTGCCGGAATCTCCTTCTCCAAGACGTATCCCAATGTCTCTTACTCAGGACAATCATCAGATTGCGGAGCCAATCCACAATGTTAGGTCCCATCAAGGTGTTCTTTTCGAGTAGAATTGCGAGTGGATTCATTGTCATATTGAGAGTTATGTCTGCATTAAGTACGACAAATTAATTAGTAACTCATTCAATTATGATCTGAGTATAGAATTAAGGTCTTTTCTATTCTTGTTACCCAGCTCCCACTATTTTTATCGGAGTAACACACTCCCATGTGAAAACCGAAAGTATCATTCGCTCTACTTTATAGTGGTGATCGAGTTCTTTATAAATCTTAATAGAGGGCAACCGAACATGTTTCTAGTCTATTAATTTTCATAAAGTGGTTTCCAATACCAACCAATATAATGGATGATTCGATCTTGTTTTTCCCCTCGTTCACTCCCCTCAACCTATACAGTTTCTATGGTTCGTGAACAAGTTAAGTTTATACCATCGACGCAAATCAGTTTCACAATTGAATCTTATCCGGCAACCTATCAGGTTTCTAGGGATAAAATTTGCTCCAACCGAAGGCATCCAATGTGCTCTCGGTAATTTATCTGTCCTCCCCGAATGACTACCCCGATAACTCGGAAGCATAGCACATCCGGTTTGGATTTCAATTTCCCGAAAACTCGATGGAGGGAAGGAAAACCTTGAAACCTTATAAACTTAATAATTTGTTCTGGGAGAATTATCGCGATTAATGTTACACTTTGCACATTAATTATTTTAAGCGCGTTTGAGGCATTCATGCAATATGAAACAACCATTCACAACCTAGTTGCTACCAACATGTGGTTCATGGACCGTTCCTAGAAAACAAAAACTCAGTAATCTAATTAAAAATCTTCGTCTTGAATCTTCATCTTCTCGAAACGGATCTTCCCCCGGTCTTCATCATTACATATAAATTTTACATTGAAAATTGCATCCTAGATACAAATATTTCTAGTAAAATAAATAGGCTCAATACGGCCTTTACAACCCAATCGAAAAAAACGAACGATTCAAAAACTAAGTCCACGAACCACATCCCCATTCAAAAGCATTCATCCAATAAATACTATATAAATGATAAGCGAGAAGATTACATTGATCTAATCAATATATAATCAACAATAAATAGAATTGATCCAATCAATTCAACAATAATCGACAATTTAATTTTCGTCCGTAGTGAACCCTTAAAATATTTTCTTTGAATTTTCCCTCATCAAAAATTACAAATTAATGATTTTTACCCTGGGAAATTCAATAATCGAAAATATACTGAAAAACGAGACTCTGTGGCCGACAGCCTGGAAACTGCCAAGCAACACCAGGCACTCTGCTAGGCAGCCTACAGGACACGCTCGACCGCCTACAGGAAACCCTCGGCTCCCTACAGGAAGCGCTCGGCTCCCTACAGAAAGAGCTCGGCTCCCTACAGGAAGCGCTTGGCTCCCTACAGGACGCGCTCGGCAGCATACAGCAAGTGCTCGACCGGATACAGCAAGCACTCAACCGGATACAGCAAGCACTCGGCCGGATACAGCAAGCACTTGGCCGCATAAAGCAAGCGCTCGGCCGGATGCAGCAAGCACTCGGCCGCTGTCAGGACACGCACGGCAGAATACAGTAAGCACCCGGCCGCTGTCAGGACACACCCGACTGAATACAGCAAGCAACCGGTCATTGTCAGGACACGCCCGACAGAATACAGCAAGCACCCGACTGCTGTCTGGACGTGCTCGGCCACTGCTCGGCAGCTGTATGATAAATCGTCCAACGATTGCATACAGCTCGTTTTCGGGCAGATTTCTAAAATCTTGTTATTCCTGATCTATATATTATTAACATAAATCATATTTCCAAGAAAAACCTGATTTGTACCATAACATAAAATCACGGAAAAATGATACTACGACGAACAATGAAATATCAACGATTATCAAACTGATTCTAAATCACAAAATAAGCATTCCAAATGCTAAATATCGTATATACGATCGCAAGACCTCGCTCCGATACCACTGTTGGGATCCGGTGCCTAAAACGAAGGCCCAGCGGAAGCGGTAAAATGAAAATTAAATCGATCCGAATCCCTACGAGGATCGATCGAGCTACGCGTATACAAATATAAAAATAAACAAAGGAAGATTCGAAATCATACCCTCGTAGTCCGTTGATTATATGGTGTTCTTCTCTTGATCTATTCCCCAAGCTACGATCCAATGTGCTCCAAGCCCTTGGATGATCCACCACCGAAAATACCGCGTATCTACTTGCTACGCGCCGGAGAAACGAACGGGATGACTGTCACCTTGCTATCCTCTAAGGATACGGCTAGAGCTTGATGATGAAGCTTATTTGATTATAACACTCCCAGTGTATAATCTATATCTCTCAATATTTTCTCACAGTTTATCTCTAAGAAAATTATGTAGAATATGAATGAAGAATAATAATGGTGAAGAAGACCAAGAGCAGTTGTGCTTTCTCTCTCTCTTTCACGGATGAAAAAAAATCACTGTGAGTGTCAAGAGTTGTCTTCAATTTATTCTTCATCCCAACACATCAAATCCCCTTTTTCATATAATAAGAGATACCATATCTCTTAAAGTCTTTTGTCTCCCATTATAAAATGGAGACAAAGACCAAGAGGGGTTAGGTGAAGGGGGCGGCCATCTAGAAGGGGAATATGAGTTTGGTCCGTTTTGGACTCCCGTGAGTCCAAACAGATAAACTCCGATTCCGTTCCGATGTATTTTTTATCATTTAATTAATCCAATTAATTAAACATATCAAATACAAAATAACATAATCAATTTCTCTAAGAAATAATTATATTCATAAATTAAATTAATCACCCAGTGATATATTTAATTCATTAGGCCGTAAATCAATTTAACCAATAAATCGATTTAGACATCCAATGTCCCAAATATAGATATCCAATATCTAATATTCATTCTCAGATAAATAGCTTGATTCATTCCATCGTCAATCCTATTGCGTGACTCGGTAGGTCCGTCTCAGTCAGCAATTGGGAGGAACCAAAGAGTAGTAGCACCACCTAGCCAGCCTGGCGACCTACACCGTACCCCAACTGAGAACGAATGATGGGATCATTCAAGAACCATTCTGTCGTGAATACCAGTATACGTATAAACCCTTCTTTCAAATGTCCCGATCAAGTTATAGGGTCACGGTCAGTCAAATCCTATCTGTACTTGACGTTATGCATGCGTTAATGCAAATCGAGATCATCGAGCTCTCGTGTATCCAATACAACTAGCTCCAATGCATTGGCCAAAGACTTACGATCTCATATGCCAATAACCGCACAGGACATATAACCCGCTCACTAACGAGAGAAAGAATTCTATCTCGGTATTCAGTAGGACCTGCTACTTGCCCGTCAAGATGCACGTCGAGGTTGACCCCCGCCTCCCGGTTTACAAGGTCGAACTAATCTAATGAAAATCTTTACGTCACAAGCACATCCCTACTAAATCCTCAAGTCGAAGGTTCATGAATACCTATCACAACCTTTCGATTCCATCATTGACTGTCCCGAAGTGAAATCCATGCGACAAAGCGAGGGTGAGTCGGTTCGAGTATACTAATCCAATTAGCATACCTATAACGTGTGCTCCCACTAACCATTAGCGTTCGACAGGCACTTTCCATGTCAAAGAACACGTTATACAAGTCTTCACATAAACTTAATGCCCAGTCAAGTTTCATCGACTTGCGAACGATTAAGTATTTGAGCTATAAACCTTTCCAGTGTCGACCCCCTTATCCAATAAGGAGTGGAACATTTTACTCTCAAATACACGGACTAGTTTCTATATATTTAATTACGAGTTAGGAATGCCAGTAACTACCAGTAAATAAAGAAATATTCATTGCCTTATATAAATGATTTACATAATTACAAGTAAAATGCCCTCACTCAATATCATCTGAGTGGCATTCGAGGGCATACTCCTAACAGTTTTCATGCAACGAGCTCATCTCGTCTTGCATGGCATCCATCCACTCCTCCTTATTCTCATCCTCCATAGCCTCCGCAAAATATTCGGGCTCTCCCTCGTCAGTGAGTAAGACATACACATCGGCCGAATAACGAGTGGAGGGATGACGGTCCCTCATCGACCGTCTATGTAGAACAAAAGATGGCATATTCGTCACGGGTAGCTCAGGATGAACTCCATCGGTGTCATCTTGTCTCAACTCATTATTGTCACCGACATCATGTTGTTCATTGTTTTGGCCATCATCTCCAACGGGTGTCTCAACATGTTGTGGAGGAATGGGGTCCAAATCAATAAGATCATAATCATGTTGTGGAGCCGACTCTCCATTCTCAACATCCTTCATCGTTTGATCTTCAACAAAAACAACATCTCTCAACTGAACAAGATTCTTAGTAACCGGGTCATACAATCTATACCCGAACTCATCAAGACCATAGCCAATAAAAATACATGGCTTCGTCTTGGAATCAAGCTTCGACCTTTCATCTTTCGGAATGTAAACAAATGCTTTACATCCGAAAACTCGTAAGTGGCGATATGAAATATCTTTACCGCTCCACACTTTGTCCGGGACATCAAATTTCAAAGGAACACACGGCCACAAATTAATCACGTGAACCGCCGTGTTCAAAGATTGTCCCCAAAATGACTTTGGTAATCCGGCATGTGAGAGCATACACCGAGCTCTCTCAACCAAAGTCCGATTCATCCTCTCCGCCAAGCCATTAAGTTGCGGAGTCTTCGGTGGCGATTTTTGATGTTGGATCCCTTGCTCTCGGCAATACTCATCAAAAGGCCCAGTGTATTCTCCACCATTATTCGTCCGAATACACTTCAACTTCTTCTCGGTCTCTCTCTCTCCACCGAGGCATGAAACTATTTAAAAACATCCAATTTGGTCTTTAAGGTGTATGCCCACACCTTCCCCGAATGATCGTCGATGAATGTGACAAAATATAGGCAACCACCAAGTGTCGTAGTCTTCATAGGACCACAAACATCGGAATGAATAAGATCAAGAACATTTTCCTTCCGTGAAGGAGTATGGCTCTTAAAATTGACTCTCCTTTGCTTCCTGGCTAGGCAGTCAGAGCATCTTTTAAGATGTACATCGTGAACCCCGGATAGCACCTCCTTCTTTGACAATAGCGCCATCCCTTTCTCGCTCATGTGGCCGAGCCTCTTATGCCTTAGATCGGTTACGTCATTATTGTCAATTGTGTTCACGGCATTAATCGTGACCTTTAGATTTGTCACGTACAGTTTCCCTGTCTTTTCTCCTCTACCGACAATCAACGAACCTCGAGTGAGTTTCCACACTCCCTTGCCAAAACCGCTATGATAGCCATCATCATCGAGTAAGCCAACGGACATCACATTTAGCCTCATATCCGTAACATGTTTGACATTGCGTAATACAACTTCCACACAAGTGTCGAACCTCAAGTGAACATATCCCACTCCAACAATCTTGGATAACCCATCGTTACCCATCTTGACTATCCCACAGTCACCCGGAGTATAAGAGGAATAAAAATCCTACGTGATGTAACATGACACGTAGCTCCACTGTCGACCACCCAACTCGAATCATCTCTGGCAAGATTCACCATGTCATAATCGCAACAAGCAAAGAATTCTTCGGTAGTGGTATTTACTTCGTCTTTTTCATTACTACCGCTTTCCTTCTTTTGAGAGTTATCTCGGCCTTAGTGATTTTCCTTCTTTAATTGTCGGCAAAATTTCTTCGTATGCCCTTTCTTACCACAATGGTAACATTCAATATTGGCATACTTCCCTCTAAGATTACTTCTTTGTGGCCCTCTATTACTCGGACCTCTACTTTGACCTATCCCCCGTCTTTCGGTTACAAGAACATCCGACTGTGACGAAGATCCCTGTGCCTTTCTTCGAACCTCCTCCTTCAGCATGTTACCCTTAGCAAGTTCTATCGAAATGACACCATCAGGGGCAGAGTTAGACAACGACGTACGAAACGTCTCCCAAGTATCCGGTAATGTGCCCAACAACAACAAAGCTTGAACCTCCTCTTCAAATTTAATGCCCATTCCGTCAAGTTGATTAATGATGCCTTGGAATGCATTCAAATGATCCGACAAAGGAGTCCCATCTCGATATTTTAAATTCATCATTTGTTTAATGAGGAATAACTTATTATTCCCCGTCTTCCGAGCATACAATTAATTGCTCGAGCTTGTGCCACAATTCTCGGGCGTCCTTTTCTCCACTAATATGGTTCAAAATATTATCATCAACCCATTGTCGAATATATCCGCAAACTTGGCGATGCAAAATAGTCCATTCCGCGTCGGACTTGCCTTCCGGTTTATCTTTGCTAAAGACCGGTAGATAATAATCCTTCACATATAGAAGGTCTTCCATCTTCCCCTTCCATACGTGGTAGTTCGTACCATTCAAATTTACCATTCTATTCGTGTTGGCTTCCATCTTACAATTGAGATAATAAACAACCATGAAACAAAAATTCCATGGCTCCGATACCACTTTGTTGGGAAAAACTACACAATAATGACGTCACAACGAAAAATGCGGAACCTCGTTTGACAATTTTCCAATCTTTAATTGTAACTTTGAGGTTACCGACGAGTAGAGCAAACAATTACAACTCGACAAATAATATAAATGATGTCTAAAAACGATAAACAACGAGACACAATTTTTAGCATGGAAAACCCCTCAAGACGAGAGTAAAAACCACGGGACCGAAGCCGCTTAAATCCACTACCACCAATACACAATACACAAATCGTCCCTAGTACAAACTAGAGGTATACAACAATAATCGTCAAATACTTGGTAATAAACAATCTTCAAGTATTTGGAATACACAACAACAAGATCGAGAAAGAAAAACACCAAAAATAGATTTCACAAAAAAGCTAACAAAATACCCGAACTTGCGGATTCAAAACCTCGATCTATTCCGATGAAAAGATTTGCCCAATCGCTATCAAGCTCTTGTCAAAATATCACGACGATCTGATCGGTACAACTTCGAGAAATCGAATAAGTATATTTCCCACTTTTCTCTTCTCTCTTGTATCTCTCTCTATGCAAACATTGCTAAAGAAGGTCCCAAAAAAATTGAGTTGACTTCGTGCGCGTAGATGCAGACATTGTGTGCCTAGGCACACTCAGAAAAAGTCCCAGGGGCCTAGGCGCAGCCCTTCTACGCCTAGGCACGGAGTACAGCTGGGTAGGGGAGGATTTTAGGGGCCTAGGCGCAGCCCTTCTGCGCCTAGGCGCGGAGTACAGCAGGTTCGGGCGAAATTGTAGAAACTAGCAGGGGGCCGCGGCCCGGAGTACAGGAGGTTGAGGGAGAGTTGAGGAAAAATGTGTGTCGCGGCCCGGAGTCCAACCGACTCCGAGAAGACTTATATTTCGGAAATAACTCCTACACTAAGAAGCACCGACACTATTCCAGTGCACGTATATCACCGGACACTATACGGACAGGCCCGATGCACGTGTTGGGGAATACCCCCGGCACGCGTGGGACACAGCCGGACACGTAGGCCGTCAGAGGCAAGCATTTTTATGTCTGTTTTCTTAAATGTCTGTTCTCAACATCTGCTCGGCTACCTCAAATCTGCAGCCTTTCATGGATCTCGATTCTCCATTGAGAAAGTAGGAGGTTGTGGAGGTATTAGTATTTGGGTTGGGCTCTCTTTTTCTTGGTGTAGTAGGGTTTAATTTTTTTAGAGTAAATTACATAAATAGTCTTTGTGGTTTATCGGGTTTCATAGATTTAGTCCCTATACTTTTTTTCAGCGGGTCATGTTCTTGTGGTTTTTGATCCGTTATGGATTTAGTTCTTGTGGTTTGTCGGGTTTCACAGTTTTAGTCCCTATACTTTTTTTTCAGCGGGTCATGTCCTTATTATTTGAGTATGTTGCAAAAATCGTCCCTATGATTTGGTCGAATTGCAGATTTCGTCCTTGTGGTTGAAATTTCAGATTATTATTATTATTATTATTATTATAACATCACTTTATTAGAAATTTATAAGATTTACAAGAAATTAGTCGAAAGCCGAGATACTATCTGGGCCCCCACTCCTCTAGCTATAGCACAGTTAATCCTACTAAAGATATGAGTAGCAGCAGTGCAGCGTGCACCGACCAAGCACAAAATCAACCATACCAATTTGCGTATTTTGTAACTCTTTTTTTTTTATTATTATTATAACTCTGTTTGAGGAGAAAGTAAAAGACAGCAAATCAATTGTATTCATAACACTAATAGAGGGGCCTTTATATAGGCATTACAATGAGAGTCCTTCCATACATAGGATTCCTAGATAAGGTAAGATATCTAATAGGATCCTACTACCTCTAGAAGGATCTAGAACCTTCCATCTATATATCTACAATCAGTATTAGGTAAGACACATCACGGGAATAATAATTCCCGGAACACTCCCCCTGTGTCGAGCACTAATACAACAATGGTGCAGAAGATGTTGCCTTCGTAAAAACCTATTCCAAGCCAAAACAAAACCCCATGGGAAAAATAAAGGCTTGATGAGGAAAAGATTGCAACGCACCAAGATAACATTTCATGTATACTCCCCCTGATGTATACATAACGACTCCCCCTGATGAGTACCTCAAATCATAGGAGTCGGATGCCAAGTTGCCCTCACAACTATACCAAGGAAAAACCCAGTGGGAAAAATACCTCTTGGTTTAAGTTGAACAGAAGTACAACGCATCATTATATGGATGTTCTCATAGGTCGCCTCGTTAAAAACCTTACCAAGTGAAAACCCAATGGGAAAAACAAACCTTGGTCTAAGGACAAAAAGAGCGCGACACATCCAAAGTGCAGAGTCACTAAAGACTTATCCGAAAATCAAGTTTTTCTAAAGTCTTGACCTCCATGCACTAAATCAGTCATAACTTCTTCGATTCAATAGGTATCAACGAAACTGTAAGAACTTATGAAAACTATACATCCATAGCTTTTCATTTACATACAATACGTAACCTAGATCGACCTGAGCAGATCACAAAGCTCTATCGAAGTTGACTCAGCAAATTACCGGACATATCCTGTCCTACTTTGCAACAATAGTCATATGTCACTCAACATGATGGATGTGATCAAATGGTTGGTTTCCTTGGAAAGTAGACACAAACCTTTCCAATGGCACCAATTTCACCATTTTCCATCAAGTGAGCTGCCCTGTAGGTCATATGGGAGATAGACCAACACATTCTGGGCAGATTCGGGTATCAATTTTTAAGTGTCCTTTTTATCGAGATAGAGCGAGCTTCAAGCTTCTTGTCAATCACAGACATTGCGTGAGCGCATCCTAGGCCATCATCACAGTGGCTTTACCGGATTATTACGAATGAGTACATCGAGTCAAACATGAGTACATAATACCGTACTTTTCAAGACTGCATCATCACTTAAGTGAGCCAAGTCTTATGATGACTTCGACAAATCATTGGGAATCATATAGGCATTACTTTATCGTCTCTTAGGGGAAACTGTCCCTTAGATTGCCTTAAACCGATTGATGAATACGCATCATCAAGTGTACCCAAGATCCTTTCATTCTTAACTTTGGATTTAGCGGAATCTCTTAGTCTCACAAGAGTACATCACTATAAACCCTTAGTTTTACACGCAAAAGCTTCATATCTCTTCCAAATCAAGTATATACTTAGCATGCGTTCCCGACAATCACTTGTCGATGCGCTCCGTGGTCAGGAGCCACTTGATTTGAGTCTGATCCACCACGAGATCCTTTTTATCACTTAACTTAGTTCCCCACTAAGATAAGATTTAACCACAAGCCGCACGTCAGTTTTTGGGAAACTATCTAACTGAAAAGATAGTGGATGATATAACATCCATTACGATAGCACAACTAAGTTTCGTGTCATCGTAGTCGATTCCAGTGTGTTCATGAGAAACCTCGCGCCATGAGGTGAGTTTAACTCCTTCTCTCACTCGCTTTAACAAAGTATACGGATAGATCTTATCTTTGGAGTGTCGGCACCACTTCAACAAAGGGCTATCACTTTGTTTATACTGGAGTCGCATATGTTTCCATTTTAGGCCAAGGCTACAACGTTGTAGATTTTCAACGAAGTATGGTTCGATTAAACTCACATTCCACGTCCTCATGAACCGGCTTTTTTCATAGAGTACTCTTTATGGATTGGCATTCATTGAGGCGTCCCCCAATGATGACTATAATCCAGAATCACATGAGACGGATGAGTTCATTTGATCATATGATCAAGTTTCATGTACCAAACTCGCATACATTCTTAGCGAGAGATTTATCGAACCAAGTGGCATCCCAATACTCTATGAGATCCACAGCCTAGTAACACCATCTACCACAATTTGTGGTGTTACCATATCACCATTTATAGGTGACGAACGTCCATGACCGGACACAATCCTTGCAGACATGTTTGCAGCATGTATTTAATCTCGTCACTTTAGGGAACTTGGTGAGGCACAGTAGGGACAAACTACGACAATTCCAAGTCATTCTACTCGAACATGATCGTTCGCATCTCCCCCTAACGACGGGAAGACTGGCTCATCAAAGTGACTTACGAGATCGTCTGCCAAGGTATATTTTAAGCGGACTATGAGTGAAAGCGCATGTCATATTCATCATTTATAACCCGTCATAATGCATTGTGGTGACGCACTTTTGGCACATGAACATGTGGACGATAAAGGTTTTCAGTGTTAACAATATCCAGTTAACAAAATGCATAATGTTATACTTGTAACTAAGCATTTGAATGATGATAGGTATAGGTGAATATGACATGTTGACCTATGCTACATAGCCGTAGCTACTGGTCTTGAGAATTCAACAAAACCGCCACCATGCACCACCGGGATCAAACATAAAGAAACGATTGAACCGATGATAGGCCGTTGGTTTTATCAAACCTCTAATGCTTTCTTGAAGAGTTCACTCCCTTCACCAGCCCTAAACACCTCAAAATTTCGTGAGCATGTATAAACGGGTGTTTAGGATTCCAAAACCATCAACCTTGTGGTCAGAAATTGGTCGAAATGACATCGAACTAGTTGATAGGACGGCTGGTGGTATGTGAAAACTTCATTTAAGTAGTTCACCTCCTTCCAAGTCTCCAAGTGGCACCAAAATTTGTGAGAAGGTAGCCTTGGATGTTAGGAAGTACTTGTTAAATTTTCACTTTAAGACTTGGTCTAAAAAGTGGGTGAACCGACCTTTACAATGACTGGTCCGTAAGTTGGACAACCATAAACTCAGGTTTCATCAACTTATCAATCATTGTCAAAGGAACAACATAACATATAAATGTTATTACTTGAGTACGACCATTTGTGAACACCATCATAGCATTATAAGCCACCCAGGCTAATACTTATGATCATGTATGTATAAGGACTCGGTGAAAAGGGAGGACTCAGCACCATGCTTATGCGAGTCGCTACATAATTCTCTTTAGCATATGAGGGTGTCATCTCCTAATCGTGCCAAAGAATAGGCTTTAATAAATGAACATGGCTAAGAAGGATCATCGGGGGGTCTTTGGCGTCATACATGCTTATGAAAGCAAGACGCGGATGACATAAATATCATCATCGGTCATGAGCCCTGCTCACGACTCCACCAATGTACTTTGGTGTCTTTGATCCAACTAGTTTCTTTGTTCAAAGAAAATGATGTCCATGACAATACCATGGTATATGGATCATCAAACTGTCCAAGTTCTGGACTATTAAAGCCTAAATGTGTCAATGTCCCAATACATCTTCTGGTTACACAAACCGATGCAAGCTGGACCATATTGACTCATGAATATTTTTCCTTTTCACATATCCAATACAAGTGATGCATAAGATTTTATTTCTCACAAATCACAATGAGATGCTATGAGTAATACACTTTGGCATATATGTCATCGAGTCATAACATGGTTCAATTGTTACGGAACATATGTGACTAGAAAACGCCATTCGGCATTCAACAACTTCAGTATTATACCACTCATTGATTGTGATGACCTAGTCATCATAGTCACCATGGATTTACAAACCGAAATCCAAAAATACCGTGTTCCTTGAAAATAGCTTAATACGCACTCAATTTCGCTTGCAAAATTTTTACAAATATGAGCATAGCGAATACTCTAACAACATAGAGATTTTATACTTGATATGATCAAAATGATCTATCATATTGAGTGCATAACATGGCAAAGTTATATGCCTAAGGGGCAAAATTACGACACAAGCATGGTGTAATACTACCATGCACACGCTCGACCTTCTTATAAGGGTGCGTATTTTGGGATTCCCCAAGGAAACTGTTTTTCAACATTTGAAAGATGATAGTTTAGCGTATAATGCATACCAAAAACTGCATCATCTATGGCAAATTCGGCCAAAAAGAGGTTGAAAAATATGTGTCATAAGACCACTTGCAAATTCAAAATGGAAACCAAGTTGGTTGCGACAAAAGTTAGCACAATCGCTGGAAATAAAATTCCGCGCAGCTCGACATTTGTTCACTAAAACAGCGATAACTCTCTTGTTAGGAAGGATATGGAGTAACGGTCAGATGTTCTGGAAACTAGACTTCCGTATCTTTCTATCCATATATTGTGCACCACACGGATCATTGTACTCAGATCACAGTGCATGTTTTAATTGGCTATTTAGTATTTCCCAAGTTTAGTGAGAAAACAAGGTTGAGACCATAACCAATGACATAAGTGTTGATGCAAAAACATGGCAATGACAGCCATATGTGCGTTTAAATGCAGCAGGGTGTTCGATTTCTTATCTCGACTAATGATCCTTTCGGTAACTCCAACTTGGTAGACTTGCAGAGAAAGTAGGAATGTCGGTCACTAAAATTTGTTTAAAAACCACTTATTCCGTTTGAACTTTCAAAGCATAAACAAATACCAAGGAGGATGCGCCTAGTCATGATCAAAAGTGTAGACAAAATCCACCAAAGTGCATCAAATCAACCAAGAATTTTAATTCTCAATTTGCAAGTATACGTCATAATAGCCATGTTATATAGATACAACGCGGTGCATCATAATTAAGCATTTTGAACCATGAGACAAAATGAATATACCATAACCAATTCGTCTTGACCATCCAATAAGATCGACTAAACATAGTCAAATGTATAAGGCACATGTCTTTACAAATACTCGGAAAAATATTCGGACCTATAGTCATACGAACTATAATCGAGGTCAACGAATTCATGTACTTAACGTAATATGCCATTGTTTTACATGTTAAAATTCATGAGAATTACTCGTACATTCTTTCATATATCTTATTGCAAGGAGACGGTGCATGACTACACCCACATGCAATATTTTATTTTAATAAGATGAAAGATGGAGTTTTCCAAGTATGGGACTGGGTCAAGACCAATGTGGTGGTCGCTCAATTCAACGTGACAAATCCGTCACAAATCGATTTTAACCACGACATATCCGTCGCAATCGATGTTTGTCCCATTTATACGTCACAAATTCGTGACTAATCATGAACAAGTCATAACTTTACCGTTACCGACAATGTTCGTTTTATTTAATTATTGGTTTAAAATCGACAAAACGGTGACGTCAAATCGCACCCAAAACGTGGTGTATGCAACAACCACAAATATCGACTTTCAACAATTATCCGTGACTCCCCCAGGACCGTCACACAGTTTACTTCGACATACGAGAGTGATACCACCTCTCATAGTCTCATCCACCGCAAAGTAGCGTAGGAGATAAAGAACCCAAATACCCAATTCCCCAAAAAAAAAAAAATTCCCAAAAGAGAGGAATTGAAAAATAGGAACTTTAATAAAGTCTTACGGGTACTTGGTTCCATATTTGCTTTGGTCCTTGAACGGGAGCTTATCTCCATATGAGCAACATATTTCCGTGGGTACTCCGTTCTATATTTACTTTGATTCTTGAACGGGATAAATATGGCTTCTCTCCATATCTTGCACATCATCATGAGCAACATATTTTCCTATATTCATGGAAAACATAAACATGGTAAGACTCATAAGTGTATAAATTAATGAACAAATGAATCATTAATTAGAAAAAGATGGAGAGTTGAGAAACGCCCGTATAGGGCTACTGGGCTCGATAATTCGGCCAAAAAAGGACTCGAGCGCGGCGATACAGCAACTCGGTATTGGATGAGGTCGGATCTCCAAATTTCATTATAAAAATCTGCTTCTGTTCGGCAGTAGATTCAGTAATCGATATTACTCAGAATCCGATCTTCACCGTTGAATATACAGATATTTGTGTTGGAAAGTTG
Organism: Orobanche coerulescens; assembly: GCA_033398695.1. NCBI lineage: Eukaryota > Viridiplantae > Streptophyta > Magnoliopsida > Lamiales > Orobanchaceae > Orobanche > Orobanche coerulescens. Next base: position 108,633,481 of record CM065816.1, on the reverse strand, counting down.
CTGTCAAAATTTCACACCGATCCGACGGTTAACGAATCGGAAAACATGATTTTCGTACAACTGCACTGTGCAGAAAATTCACGCGCGGAAATTCTCGTCTCTCGGCTTTTTTTTTCAGCGGGCGGACTTCAGAGCCGTGCGTTTGGTTCGGAGCAGGGAAAGGTCGGCTCGATTTACATATGGTTTGTGTCGCAGTCAGAGGCTGAGATTGGTGGAGTGGCCACGGGCGGTTGGCCGGCTGTTTCTTCCTCTTATGCAGCGACATCAGAGTAGCACATCTCTTTCTCCCTAACGACGACCGCCGCTGCGACACACTACACCAATGTAGATCTGCAGGGATGGGAGCAGCCGAGTAGCTGATTCAGGAGGAGGCCTCGGCGTCGGCAAAGACAGGAGCAGTGGGTGGAGGCGTCGGCACTGAGATGCTTGGGACAGCTGAACTCGGAAGAGCCACCGTCGGCCGGGGGTGGGGCTTCTTGCTCTGGCGGCGGCAGCCGGAGATTAGGGTTTCGGTCGGAGGAGTTCGAAAATCTTTTTTTTTTTTTTTGAGTTTGCATAAAATCGGACGAATTTTTTTCTTGCTCAGCTGGAAGGCTACGTGCTGATAACGTGTTTGAGGAGAAAGTAAAAGACAGCAAATCAATTGTATTCATAACACTGATAGAGGGGCCTTTATATAGGCATTACAATGAGAGTCCTTCCATACATAGGATTCCTAGATAAGGTAAGATATCTAATAGGATCCTACTACCTCTAGAAGAATCTAGAACCTTCCATCTATGTATCTACAATCAGTATTAGGTAAGACACATCACGGGAATAATAATTCCCGGAACAAACTCTTTATTTTATTATTATCAGAGTATTTTGTAATTAACTTTTTATTTTATTTTGTTTTGTTTTTTTGTATATCATTTTTTAATTATTTTTATCTTTTTTATTTTTATTTGTTTTAGTTTCGGTTCTTTTTCATTAAATCCGTTTGATTTTGAATTCTTTTTTGGTTATTTTGAATTGTTAGATATTATGGTACTATTAATTGCATTGGAAAAATGTTGTTGGAAAAGATAATTTCTATATTTTTCTACTTTTTTGTATTTATTACAATCAAAATAACTACGAAATAAGTTAAGAGTTATGATGGTTCATAACTAACTAGTTTATTTATTGACAAATTAAAATTTAAAAAACGCTGAAAAAGAAATTGAAATCAAACCAATATAATATAAAAGCCGAAATTAAAAAATTCAAAAATTAAAAAAAAAAAGATAAAAAAGTTTACAAAAAATGATAAAGAAAAAGGAATAAAAAAACAAAAAATAAAATAAATAAATAAAATAAAGAGCTAATTACGATGTACTCAAATAATAATAATAAAATAAAATAATAATAATAATAATAATAATAATAATAATAATCATAAAATAGAGAGCTAATTACAACGTACTCAAATAATAATAATAAACAAAATATATGAAAAGACGAAAATACCCTTCAAATTAACGATCAACTAACAGAATTATTGGTCAAATGACTAAACCCGTAATGGATCAAAAACCACAAGGACATGACCCGCTGAAAAAAAAGTATAGGGACTAAACCTGTGAAACCCGACAAACCACAAGGACTAAATCCGTAACGGATCAAAAACCACAAGGACATGACTCACTGAAAAAAAAAGTATAGAGACTAAACCTGTGAAACCCGACAAACCAGAAGGACGATTTATGTAATTAACTCATTTTTTTATGAACGAACTTCTAATATTTAGGGCTTAGGTTAGCTAAAACTAATTCTTTCTTAAAATATCTATAATATTTATTATGGAGATGTATATATTAAATATAATTAAAATTTGCAAATCCCACGTCCATGTCGTGTCTGTGCTTTATAGACCAGTATCCACTCAAGTCGCTCTCTTTTTTGTTTCAAGCAAGTCAGATACATCACTCAATCTTTGCATGTTCTCAACAGTCGATCAATCTCTAATCTAGCTAGAGGTTCGTACCAGGGGGATCCAGAAATTGACAACGGGGTGGACTGAGCTGAATTTTTTCTACCTAGTAAAAAATATTTTCAGCCTGGGCTGATTTAAATTTTCTCTCTCTTTTGGGCCTAATTTGTATATAGATTATTGAGTGTATTTTGGATCTCAGTGCACAGAACATATAGATCCGCCCATGGTTCGTACTCAAACTCTGGTCACAGAATTAGCAGTCGACAACTAACTGCATGATTGAAAATCCTTAGAAATATGGTTTACCTGGTTGGCATAGTTTGCAGACTATTACGTCCAGCCCGAGGGTTTATCCAGTGCGCACTCGAAGAGTAGCGGCTGCGGGTTCCCTCGTCATAAAAAAAATACTTAGAAATAAACTATTTTTAGAAGAATATAATTCTATAACCAAGAACCAACACTACTAAAAATGTCCCCTATTAGCTTCACCATAATAGCTTCACATGTAAATGTGAAGCTAAAGAAAAAAGCCGTCGAATAATTAAACAAAAAGGCGTCATAAGTGATGTCATTGTGTAAAATTTATTTTTTTCATTTCACTAATTGCCTCACATATGCGACGCCAAAGAGTAAAGCTTTAGCGTCACATATGTGACGCCAATATGTAATAGTCGATTTTTTTTAAATTTTTTTTTCTTAAATGGTGTCACATATGTGACGCCATTAAACAACTAAAAAATAAGTAATGGTGCCACATACATGACGCTGTTGTAAAATTACATGTATTTCTGCATAGTAAATCCATTTTAAATGTACAAATTTGGGTTGGTTTAAATATTAAATACTATAAATAATAAATTTTAAATTATATTTAATAATTATAGTGTAAGAAATTTCTTTAACGTTAAGAACGTAAATTACAATATATTTATTTATGCTTAAATATTTTGGAAATTGACTTAATTTTAAAGATAAATTAAATATAAGTAGGAAATATAGTATAAGGATAAATAAATATAATGTAATATATATACCGACACAAAACATAGCTCAGTGGTTAATGGCCACGCATATATGCCATTAGGCGTGGGTTCGATTCCCATGCCTCCCACTGAGCTATGTTTTAATAATATTAAGGTCCTTCTTTAGCGTCACATATGCAACGCCTTAACTTCCTATCAGCGTCACATATGTGACGCTAATGCTCTTTCCCTTTTTTTTTTACAGCAGAGGAAGAAATCCAGAAGCCCCTGAACAGCACAAACCAGCACCAGCAAACAACATTGTAACCATCAATACACCATCATAAACAACATTGTAATATACAACAAACAATATTGTAACTAAGCCATCATAAACAATACACCATCAATACAACAACAAACAACAAACAACATTGTAACCATCAATTCACTATCATAAACAATACACTATCAATACATCACAAAAAAAGCATAAGAATAATAAACACAACATACCATCAACCGAACCAATAAACCAACACAACAATAAACAACATAACAAAGCAATATATTAAACACCATGCAACAATAACATTCTATATAAATCAAAATCACAATATATGCAAAATATAACAAGTACGATCATCAAAACATATATCAAACATGCTACTAGTCAGATATTGAACGCATCAACTCATCCTTATCAAATTCGTCGGAGTCATCATCCTCACCGTTCGCCCGAGATGACGAGGTATCTACCTTCTTTCCTTTGAGTAATCTCAATATGAGTTTACTCATCTTTGAAAATTTGGACTCCATTTTCTCTCTTGACTTATTCATCTCCTCTCTATCCTTCTTCATCTCCCTGCTATCTTTTTTTAGCGCCTCGATGGTAGCCTCCAAAGACCAATTGACCTCGACTGGTCGTAATGATGCTCGTGAGTCAACAAGACGACGACTTGTGGGTTGGTCGATGACTTCATTTATGATGATCCCCTTTGAAATTCCCCTCACCCTTCCACCCTGTCTAACTTCGCCAGCCGCCTGAGCCCACAAGTTTGGGTAAAATTCGTCTTCCGGAGGGGGGGTTTGGCGAATGCAATGCCTCAACGAGCTTATAGTATCGATCCTGTTTCAAGTAATATTTACACAAAAAGTGAACATGCTACACAATTTACAAATTAGGGACGTAATCGTAATACAAGTGAACAAATATAAAGCTAAACTTACGTATTGTTCTGCAATTCGGGCATCTATCCATTTGGGAGTAAAGACCCCCGACTCAGTTTCTCCCTCCTCCGGTTGAGCCTCGCTGCTGCCCTCACCAATTTTTTTTTTCTTTTGATATTTTTCCATTTCTTTCACATTGGTGATGTGAGTCTTTGTGAAGGCCAGAGGATTAAACACTGGGTCCTCTACCAGTCTCTCCCTCTTGCATGTCGGTCTTTGGTACATCTCCGACGCAGCATCACTCGCCTATGCGTTAACACAAAACATTAACAATACTGATGATGACACATAATTGAAGACAACATATATTATATAATAAAACGTTGACAGAATTTATACGTACCATGGAATGATCATGATCGTACATGCTCATACTGCCTCCAATATATGTACCCGGTGCCATTTGTGTAATCACACCGGTACTCTCATCATAAAGAGTTCCCCTGTTTTTAGATTTCTGAAAGGCCTCATTCTTCTTCTCTTCGATCTCCCAACGCTTCCACAAGATCTTGAACTCTTTTTCCTTCAACCACTTCTCCTGCTGACCGACTGGTTTTTGATATGCTTTATTTTTAGCGTGCGTAAGCATATCAATAAACTGTCCATGGCTATATCTGTCCCAATACCACACAATTTTCTCCTCATCCGATTTCTCCCACCTATAACGCATCTGGACAAATATAATAACAACTATCAGAAAATCGAAAAATAATCAAATTTTTTTGGCACAGCAACAGAACATAACAGTTTGAGTAAAATGAATGCAGTTTTACCATCAGTTTTACCATAAATTGTAATTAAATAGCAACTGTAATAATATACCCCAAATTCCCACCACAACTCCTTCCTTGTCCGTCGAGAGACCTGTCCCCAATGCTCTTCACCGGAGTAGTACCTCTTAAGCAAGCCGACTATATCGCTCTCGGCCTTCTTCGAACTAAACCTAACTATTTTTGGCAAAGGACGAATTAGTTTTCGATCATCATACTTCTCTTTCGCCTTGGAGATGGTGGTTGTGCTAAAACCTCTTGATCCTCGTCGTACTCAAACTCCATCGGCACCTATGGAATAGAAATGTGATGCACTAATGGACCACCTGATGGGGGATCAGTAGTAGGTGGCTGCAACGGTGGCTGATCGTGTGACACGGTCCTCGACATCCCCGCATATGGTCCATGGCCAATCAGTGTGTGCTGCTGTGACGCCTCTGGACTATCAATATATCCATCAGAAGGATTGCCCAGACGACCACTAAATGAAATACATTGGCTCCCATGAGATAACAACGAACCATAACTCATGTACCGTGTAAATTCGGCATCAACGGACGCCAATGCTGGAGTCCCGAGTCGGTACGCAAATGCTGTTGTTGTAGCTGCTGCCCAAAGGGTATGTGTCGGGTCAGATCTTCTATCTCTGTTCGTCTGACAGACTCACTCCTATGTGACGACAAAGACTCGGGTATACTATGAGAAGATGAGGGGCTCGAACTAATACTCATCCGGCGAGGTGCCCTGGTATGAGAAGGAACATCAGCACGCTGGTCGGTACTACGTCTCGACATTTGAAATGCAAAGTACAATAAAACCGAACACCAAAATCAGTCAATGAACACCAAAATCAGTCCATGAATACCTTTTGTTAAACGAATTAACAAACTCAATAGGAAACATCATACATACAGTACATTAAGAATGCCAAAATCAGTACAGAAAAATACAAAAATAAGTAAAAAAACGGCATACTGTATGCAGTGTACAGAAACTGCATACGTACGTACGACATACATAAAGTACAATACGACCGACATACGACATACATACAATACAATACGACCGGCATACGGCAAACATACGGCATAAATGGTGGAGAATTATGCAGTAAAAAACGAATTATGTAAAAAAATATAGAAAATAAATACAGTAAAAAAATAATATAAATACCTTTTGATTTGGTTCAATATGTCCTTGATATGGTGGAGAATAAATTTATAATTAATAATTTGGATGAGATTGAAGAGTGTTTTGGATTTGGGAATTAGGGTTGATGAGTCGCGGACGAACAGGAAAAGCAAGAGGAAAGAGGGAAATGAAAAAGAATCTGTCGATAATTTAAGAAAATTAATACATTGGTGTCACACATGCGACGCCATTATTAATTAATAAAAAAATAAAGGCATAAATGCGTCACATATGTGATGCCAATACATATTAAAAGAAAAGTGAAGTAAAAAACATAGTTCAGTAGGCGGTGCGGGATTCGAACCCACGCCTATGTGATGCATGGAGTGGCATGTTGCCAGTGAGCTATGTTTTCATTCGTTAATTAAAGTACATAAATATAATATGTACTTACTAAGTAAAATATTTTTATTTATTTGTTATTTGGATTACTTAAATATCCTAAATAAGAAAAAGTTTGCCATTAAATTATGCAATATATTTCATTTAATTATTTATTATATTACAGTAGGTTAATAATGAATATTATTAAATATAAATTTAACAGTATTATTTATTATTTTATAGTAGGTTAATAATGAATGTTATTAAATATAAATTTAAGAGCATTATTAGTAAAAAAGAAAATAGAGAAAATATTATTATGCATTAGCGTCAAAAATGTGACGCCATTGTTAATAAAAATAAAATCATTCTAACGGCGTCACACATGTGACGCCAATACATATTAAAAGAAAAGGGAACTAAAAAACATAGCTCCGGCGCGGGATTCGAACCCACGCCTATGTGATGCATGGAGTGGCATGTTGCCACTGAGCTATGTTTTCATTCGATAATTATAGCACATAACTATAATATGTACTTACTAAGTAAAATATTTATATTTATTTGTTATTTAAATTAATTAAATATCCTAAATAAGAAAAATTTTGCCATTAAATTATGCAATATATTTCATTTAATTATTTATTATATTACACTAGGTTAATATTGAATATTATTAAATATAAATTTAATAGTATTATTTATTATATTACAGTAGGTTAATAATGAATGCTATTAAATATAAATTTAAGAGCATTATTAGTAAAAAATAAAAAAGAGAAAATATTATTATGCATTAACGTAAAAAATGTGACGCCATTGTTAATAAAAAGAAAATCAATGGCCGGCGCGGGATTCGAACCCGCGCCTATGTGATGCATGGAGTGGCATGTTGCCACTGAGCTATGTTTTCATTCGATAATTGTAGTACATAAATATTATTTGTACTTAGTCTGAAAAATATTTATATTTATTTGCTATTAAATTTAATTAGATTATTTAAACGTTTAACATTAAATTATGAAATATATTTTATTTACTTATATATTATATGTGATGTATGGAGTAGCATGTTGCCATTGAGAATTATATAAAAAAATTATATTAGTTTGTTATTTAAATTAATTAGATTTTCTAAATAGTTAAAATTTTACTATTAAATTGTGCATTATATTTTATTTAATTTTTTTATTATATTACAATAGGTTAATAGTCAACATTATTAAATACTATATAAAAAAGAGCATTGTCGATCAATATATTGAAAATAATTATAATAGAAAATATTACACATCGTTAACGTTTGACAAGTTATAGTAAAGAAAAACATATCATTCTACATCATTTTCTTCGCTTGAAGCTTCATCTTCTTCTTCTTTATCATCAAGTATTTCAATTGGATTGGCATATTTATCAACAAGTTCAATCTTGTCGTATCCGCTCAACTCAACTACGAGATTAAGTATTGGAGCTTCTGCCTCTTGGTAGTACTCGGGTTGAGGAATGGGCTCCTGCAATATTATCGATGATACTGTTGATACTGTAATACCCGGTCATGAATTCATTTATCATCATTCAGTAATTGTCACTCAGTATTTTTTCACTCAATAATAACCATTCATCATTCACGTTCATTCATTTGTATTCATCGTTGGCGTACTTTGAGCCATGTATCAGTTACCTATCGTCATTCAACTCCATTTGAGAATCGAGACGAGAATATTATCATAATCTTTGTGATTGGTAGTCTTGTATTGGAAGTATCATCTATTGCATGTTATTGGACTTAATTATATTCATACAAGTATTGTATGTCGGATCATTCATCATTTGTAACGAGAAGACGGACTTGTCGGATTGTTGTCATTCCAGCAGTGAGTTACGGCCGTAACTAATCATGCATTACGGCCGTAACATGCATTCGTGGAATTTGTGATTTCTGGACGAAGACGTCGTACGACCGTAAGTTATACAAGATACGGCCCTAAGAAGGAAGGTACGGCCGTATGATTTGAAGGCTACGGCCATAACATGCATACGTTGGTTCAGGAGGTGTTGTCAGCGAAGACAACTTACAACCGTAAGTCTGGCAGGATACAGCTATAAGTGATGGTGTTGGTGTTCTGGAGATTTTTCGACGAAGTCTTGTTATGGCCGTAAGGTAGTCCTAGTACGATCGTAACTCGGACAGTGCGGGCATTATCATTTTTCGACGAAGTTTTGTTACGGCCGTATGTAATAGAGATTACGGTCGTAAGGCCGTTGACTTAGGAAATTACGGCCGTAACTCTGCGTAGTATTTATAGGACTGGTCGGGTCTTTGTCCTCATTTTTCTTCACTTCTTCATTTTGGTTCCGAGAGAGATATATTTGGGAAAGATTCTTCATCATCAAACACTTGTGTGTTCGTGGTTTAATCATTTTTATTCATTTGTGGAGCTTGGGAAGTCGATTAACGCGAGTTTCGACGGATCGAAGAGGTTGGATCTTCAAAGGTTATTTCTTCAAAACCTTAGATTTCGATTTTGAGATGGAGTATGATGTTTTGGATGTTATAATCATGATATATGAAGAGATATACATATGATTATGAGTTTGTACGAGTTATCATTGAATTGTTGGAGAATTATTCAAGAACACTTTGAATGTTGATTTTTGGAATTGGGGGTTTCGATTAGATGTTGTTGAAATCTCGAATTTTGTATTCATATTGGATTATTGTTTGTATTGAGGATGTTTTGTTGGATTGAATCACTCGAGGTTTGGTATCGATATAATTGAGATTGGTTACAACATGTTTGTTATTATGCCCCAATGAGGTTGGGTTTGTCGTATCGATGTTTTGAGTGGGTTATGATCATACTTGATACGTATATTAAGCGTTTGTTTGTAATTATGTTATTCAAGATTGTTCGAGCAACCGATAATTCCATTAAGGACGTTTGTTCGAGGGGGACATTTCACCACCGGTGTTGAGGCAAGTTAATTATTGCTCGGTTAAGAGGATAATTATTCCTTTCGTTGTTGTTCATTCATATTCATAATTCATTCATAGTATATTAATCATGTTGAGACTTATAATTATCAAACTAATCATTCAGTTCACGAGGAACGACAGTTCCAATCATTTTAGTGAGCTATCATTCATTGCGTTATTATTTCATCTCGGTGAGTCATTCTTGACCCTTGTCGGATTGCTATTCATCAATATTCTTTATGGTCACTTTCTTTCTTGTGACCTTCTGGGGTCATATTGCGTGGCCAACCGGGCACACGATAGGCATGTGTTATGCGGGTAATCTGACACATTGGACTGTGCACACGGTAACGTGCCTCCGTGAGACTAATTAGGCACAAGTGCGGGTGTGTCCGGACACTCGTCTTGTGCACTTGCACGTCCCATTACGGGCGTACTATGATGCCCCTCTTCGACTTGATTTCATAACTAAGATATGTAATTATTGTGCTTGTTCAACTCTTGAGGATTGTTGTTCTTTGTAACTGAACCCGTTGGGGATGTTGTTTTTAGGTCATGGCAAGGCAAAGGCACGAGAAGAGAATGTTGACGGTGAGGAGTCCCAGTAATACTAGTAGGGGGGCTCAGTCTTCCCAGTTATTCATGTTTTATTCATTTGTGTTTTCCGCTGCAGTTTCCGTTTGGACTTTCATTTCATTTGGTGTTGTATATTTCATCTTCATATGAAATATATAAGTATTCTGTATTCCTGGGTTGTATTATACTTGAGACTCCTTATCGGAGTAATTGATAATATAATGTGGTGCGGTACTATGGTTATATTATTTAATTCATGTTTTTTCATTCACCTGGTGGGTCCAAGTTAGGGGTCTACGACACTGTAATAGCCGCCTAGTTTGGGGTGTTACAGAGTTGGTATCGGAGATGGTTTTGAATACTACTTATCCGAGTCATGTCTCATTGAGAATCATTATTCATCGGGCTAGTATCAGTGTAATTTCGCGTCACGTGTGACCTGTGCAAGCTCCAAGCCCCTCAGACCGAAAGAACAGTAAGATTTCTGACGCCATGGTATAATTTCTGGCTATAAGAATCACTCATTCATCATTCATCAGTCAATAATCCTCAATCATCATTTTCATTTTTGATCATGTCGATCATGTTAAATCATTAATCACTCAGTCAATTTCATTGCTCGATTGTTGATCTTGTGGATCGTATAATCAATCTTGTTAACTTGTTAAAGATGATCATTTCAATAATTTCATGAGATAATCATGTAACCTTACTTGATCTTTCATGCAAAATCTATAATTATCATGTGACTTTCCTACTTCAGTATGGATAGAGCTGTCAGAGGATGCAGGGGAATAGGCCGAGGTGCGGGCCGAAACCCGGGAGCTCGTGTGAATACCCGTGCGAATATGAGGAATAATATCAATTCAACAAGTAGCGACGCTGCCATGCATTCACTGGGGGATAATCATTCACAGTCAGGAAGTTGTACCCGAGATACAGCTCAATCGGAAGGTGTTCGGGTTGATCCACTCACTTTTATGCAGGGCATGATGGCCCAGATGACTCAGATGGCACGTCTGATGGAGACGATGCAGAATTCAACCACTCAGAATCAACAGGCCCCTCCTCCGCCACCTCAGAGGCAACAAAGGAGTGTGAGCAGTATTATCGGCGACATCTCTCGCCAGAGGCCACCTACTTTTGAGGGCTCATCTGAGTCGGCAGGTATTATTCACTGGCTTGAACATTTTGAGAAGCTATTTGCTATGGTGGAGTGTCCCGAAGGGCACAAAGTTTCAGTTGCGGCTTACTATCTGTGTAAGAGCGCTCACTCTTGGTGGCTATCTTTGAAGCCCACCGACGGATCTTGCACTTGGGACCAGTTTAAGACCCTCATGATGGAAAGGTATCATCCGGGCTCACTCAGGGAGGCCGAGTTATCGGAATTACTCAGTCTCGACCCCTCAGTAGAAAATGATGTTCTCGCCATCACCGAGAAGTTTCAGGAGCTACTTCCATTCGCCTCATCCATTATCTACTCTGAGGCAAATAAGATAAAGTATTTCAGTAAGAGGTTGAAGCCTCGTATGCGGATGCAATTGCTTAATCATCATTGTACCACCCTGGCCGAATTCATCGAGAAAGCTCTTACTTAAGAGCTTACTGCGAAGGAAATTGCTAAGCATCAAACTTAATCTACTATCAAGAATTCAAAGAATCATAATCAGTCCGAAGGTAGTCGGAAAACCTTCAAGAAGCCTCGTATGGGCTCTACTTTTTCTGAGCGACCTCCTATGGCGGCTAAACCTGCAGAATCTCAGTCCCGAGCGGCCAGTTCAGCCATCACCTATTTCAACTGTGGAGAGCAGGGTTATTTCAGCACTAAGTGTCCGAGTCAGACGTGTAACAACTGTGGGATTTCCGGGCATAAGGCCCATTTCTGCTGAAGAGACTCAAAACCTACTGCGACGGCATCTCAGGCCCCGAAGCAATCGGTTGTTCAGAATCAGGTCACTCAGTCCGCGTCGTTTAAGACGACAGGAGCAAACAAAGGTGGAGCCCATAGTTATCATACAGGAGCATCCGGTTCAGGGACTGGCAAGCCCCGAATTTATGAGATGAAGAGAGCCGACGATTCGGAGGCCCGAATGATCTCAGGTACACTCAAAATTCTATCTCAACCCGTGTGTACCCTTTTTGATACTAGCGCATCTCATTCATTCATTTCTGAGTCATGTTTGAGTAGACTACACATGTGTAGTGCTACTAGTTGCGAATCTTATGTCATTGGTCTACCAGACGGTAGAAGAATTATCGGGAATCGTGAAGTTAAGAACTGTCTGATTCATCTTGAGGGCCGTGAATGGCTGGCAGACCTAATCGTGGTGGACTTGCCTAAGGACGATGTAATTTTGGGTATTGATTGGATGGATCATCATGATGTTATACTTAGTGTCCGTAAGCATATGGTCACTATCATTTCAGACGATAGAGTCGAGTGTGTATTTCAAGGGGGTAACCCCAGCCGTTCCGGAAGAGTCATTAAGTGACGTTGGCGGATATCCCTGTAGTGAGAGACTACACCGATGTATTTCCAGAGGAGTTACCTGGTTTAACTCCACAGAGAGATGTTGAATTCACGATAGAGTTGGAGCTTGGTACGTCCCCAATATCGAAAGCACCGTATCGTATGGCCCCGACCAAAATACAGGAACTGAAGAATCAACTGGAGGAATTGACCGAGAAAGGTTATATTCGACTGAGTGTATCCCCGTGGGGATCACAAGTGTTATTTTTCAATAAGAAGGATGGTTCGTTTCGCTTGTGCATTGATTATCGAGAGCTAAACAGGGTGACGATCAAGAATAAATATCCCCTACCCCGTATTGATGATGTATTAGATCAACTTCAGGGAGCTTCAGTATTTTCCAAGATTGATTTAAGATCTGGGTATCATCAGTTGCGAATTCTAGAGGCGGATATCACAAGGACGGTGTTCCGAACACACTATGGGCATTATGAGTTTGTGGTGATGCCGTTTGGGTTAACTAATGCACCTACGGTATTCATGGAATTGATGAACCGACTTTTATCAATTATTTAGATCAATTCATGGTTGTTTTCATAGACGACATTTTGACTTATTCCCATGACCAAGAGGAACACGAACTTCATCTTCATCAGGTTCTCGACGTGTTGAGACGAGAGCAACTCTATGGGAAATTTTCTAAATGTGAGTTCTGGATGTCCGAGGTGACGTTTCTTGGACATGTGATTTCATCATACGGAGTACGTGTCGACCCTCAGAAGACGGAGGCTATCCGAGATTGGCAACCTCTGAAGATGTTAAGGAAATCCGAAGTTTTCTCAGATTAGCAGGCTATTACCGGCAATTTGTGGAAGGATTTTCTAAAATTACTCAACCTATGACGAACCTTTTGCGTAAGGACAAGAAATACACGTGGTCGGACGCGTGTCAGCAAAGTTTTGAGGAACTCAAGAGTCATTTAATTTCAGCGCCTGTCCTTTATTTACCACAAGGGACGGAAGGATTCGTGGTTTATGGTGACGCGTCCGGACACGGTCTCGGATGTGTATTAATGTAGAACGGGAAAGTGATTGCCTATGCTTCGCGGCAACTGAGGCCTTATGAGGTCAATTATCCGACCCACGACCTAGAGCTAGCGGCTGTGGTATTCGCGTTGAATATTTGGCGTCATTATCTTTAGTGCATCACTTGTCAGATTTTCACTGATCATAAGAGTTTGAAGTATATATTCACTCATAAGGAGTTAAACATGCGACAGAGACGGTGGTTGGAACTGATCAAAGATTATGATATTGAGATACTATACCACTCGGGTAAGGCGAACGTTGTCGTCGACGCTTTGAGCCGTAAGTCCATTTAGGAGAAAATGCTTGCTCGTTTGACTTCTCAGAAGGAACTTTAATATGAATTCCTAAGACCTAAGATCGAGGTCTGGTTACAGCGAGTGCAAGGGCAACTTTGCATGCTAGAGATTTCATCGCCACTGGAGGAGGCGATCAGAGTGATTCAGGGTTCAGACCCATTTTTGTTGCACATTCGAGACGATGTGGCACAGGGGGAAGCCCCTGGATTTGTGGTCCACGAGGATGGACTTTTGCGATTTAAGAACCGGTTATACGTTCCGGCGGATGACGAGTTGAAAAACTTGATTTTGAGAGAGGCCCATGCTACCCCTTATTCTATCCATCCGGGGTCTAGAAAGATGTACAGGGACTTGAAACAAAATTACTGGTGGAGGAATATGAAGCGAAAAGTCACAGAATTTGTTTCGAGATGTTTAACCTGTCAACAAGTCAAGATAGAACATCAGCGACCGGCGGGTATGCTGAAACTGCTTCCTATCCTAGAATGGAAGTGGGAGGATATTTCAATGGACTTCATCACGAGTTTGCCGGCAAGTCGTCATACCATGAATATAATTTTGGTAATCGTGGACCGTTTAACTAAGTCAGCTCATTTCCTCGAGATCAAGGATACGTGGGGACCCGAGAGACTTTCCCAGTTGTTCATTAAATAGATCGTGAGATTGCACGGTACTCCTAAGAGTATCATTTCTGATCGTGACGGACGATTCGTGTCACATTTTTGGAAATCAATTCATCGTGCCATGGGAATTTAGCTAAATTTCAGCACAACTTTTCACCCTCAGTCCGACGGACAATCAGAGCGAACTATTCAGACGTTAGAGGACATGTTGAGAGCATGTGTCCTCAACTGGAAAGATGATTGGGAAGCCCAACTACCATTGATCGAGTTCACGTACAACAACAGTTGGCATGCTTTGATTAATATGGCACCTTACGAGGCCTTATACGGTTGCCGTTGTTGATCTCCATTGTGTTGGGATGACTTATCAGATTCAATTGGCACCGAGCCCGATATGCTAATAGCCGCCCGCGAGAAGGTAGCGTTGATCAGGAGTCGTTTGTTGACCGCTCAGAGTCGACAAAAATCATATGCAGATAATCTTCGTCGACCATTAGATTTCGAGACAAGAGACCACGTTTTGGTCAAGGTATCCCCGAGTCGAGGTATCTTCCGTTTCGGGAAGAGGGGAAAGTTAAGTCTGAGATTCATTGGACCATTTGAATTTTTGGATCGAGTAGGCAGTCTGGCTTATCGATTGGCTTTACCTCCGGCTTTGAGCCGAATTCATAATATGTTTCACGTCTCTCAGTTGCGGAAGTATGTTGCCGACCCGAGTCACATACTTCAGTTTGATGAAATCGAGATCGCGGATGATCATACATACGAGGAGCGTCCTGTACGAGTCTTAGAGCGGCGAATCAAACAATTGAGGAACAAGGAGATTCCTTTGGTTAAAATTCAGTGGTCTAGACACGGAGTCAAAAAAGCTACTTGGGAAACTGAGGATAGTATACGGGAGAGTTATCCCAATTTGTTTGACCCTTAGTTTCGGGGATGAAACTCTTTTTAAGGAGGGGAGTATGTAATAACCGATCGTGAATTCATTTATTATCATTCAGTAATTGTCACTCAGTATTTTTCACTCAATAATAATCATTCATCATTCACGTTCATTCATTTGTATTCATCGTTGGCGTAATTTGAGCCGTGTATCAGTTACTGATCGTCATTCAACTCCGTTTGAGAATCAATACGAGAATATTATCATAATCTTTGTGATTGGTAGTGTTGTGTTGGAAGTATCATATATTGCATGTTATTGGACTTAATTATATTCATACAAGTATTGTATGTCGGATCATTCATCATTTGCAACGAGAAGACGGAGTTGTCGGATTATTGTCATTTCAGCAGTGAGTTACGGCCGTAACTTATCATGCATTAAGATCGTAACATGCATTCGTGGAATTTGTGATTTCTGGATGAAGACGTCATACGTGTAATATCCGCAATCTCGATTTCCGGTAATATCTTTTTTTTGGCGGAAGTCTGTTTTGATGACTCGTTCATGGCTATTTCGTCATTTTGAGAATGATTAATTCTGCATTTTTTGTCATTCGAGTTCGTTTCGGTATTGTTTTGTTGAGGTCCGTGTTCTTAAGCGGCTTTTCCACACTTGAGTTCGATTCTTGCGAATCTCGTCCGAAACTGTTGTTTCGAGTTTCTCGTAAGTTCATTTAATGTTATTATTCGTGTTGCGAGCTTTAGCTTGGTGTTTCGATCGTGTAACGTGTATTTCGGACGTTTTGGGCCATTTTCGTAATTTCCCAAAGTTTGGGGTAATTACTTTCCGTTGTCGAATTTCGAGCCTTCGGGTGGTCGGAATCGTGTGTTTTCTTAGCGCCTGGATTCGTCTTTGCGAGTACTTCGTAACCATATCTTCGGTTTATATTCAGATTCGGGTTTCGGGGTTGTCCGGGCCATCGGAGTGGCCACGGCCGAGTCACGGCCGGAGCAGGGCTGCTTTGGCGATTCTGGCCGTAAGGTGTCGGGTTACGGCCATACGTGCTCGGCAAGAATTTGGACGAGTGCGATTCTGGCCGTAAGGTGTCGATTCTGGCCGCACGGTGCGTGCAATGTTCGGACGAATGCCGGTTACGGCCGTAAGCGATCGACAGGCGCTGGGCAAATTTTTCCGAATCTCGGTTACAGCTGTAAGGCACTGCCGGTTATGGCCGTAACCCTGTCGGCATATATAGGCCAGGGGACTCGGCCAGACCTCACTTTTCCACTTTGTCTCATTTCTTGCGGCGGCTGGCGACGGGGGTTCGGGAACTTGAGTTCTTGGCCGGTTCTAATCATTTCTAAGGCATTTTGGAGGATTCTTGTCGATTATATCATCGTCCAATCTGTGTTCTTCGTCCGAATCAATGTATTTTGGCTTGAACCCTTGTTTCTAAAGATTTTGGGGATTTTCCTTTTGATTTCGATTCCAATCCTTTTGTTCAATTAATTATTGTATAAACGTTGTTTTTAACATGTTCTATGGATTGGATACTCGTATCTTGGATTCGTTCGACCCGAGGGGTGATTTCTTTGTTCTTGGAGGGTCTCGAACATTTAATGTTCTATTAAATGTTCGAATGAGTTCCCTTCGAGAGTTTGTTGGGATTTCCGTTGTTTTGGCCTTGATTCTAGTCGTAACCATGTGTTATTGTTCCATCCGGAGGTTTATAGGTGCTCGAGGATTCCGATGTTGAATCTCGTTGGTGATTGATGATTCGTGTGGTGTTATTCTCGTAGTAATTGCGGTGCTATCGCGTTCTTGATAGTGTTCGGGAGTTCGGGGCCGTTCGACCGTATTTCATCCGTCGTCTTGTTGCGATCGTGGTTTCGAGGCAAGTACCTTGTTCATACACTACTCGTTTTGTGGATATGATGATCGGTGGTCGTCTTGGTGTGTTTGTTTGGTTAGTTGAAATGAATTTCCAAGAGATTCGTTTTGGCCTCGTTAAGGGCTCTTTTTAAAAATGTGCGTGTGTTTTGTGAACGGTGTGTTTTGGGGAATTGATTATGATTTGATTGTTTTGAACGTTGAGGGCTTTGGTGATACCCCTGTTGTTTAAAGTTATGGAATCATGTATTCCGCGTTAATCGTGTTGTATTGTGATGAGTTTGATAACGGTGTCGAGTAAGTGGCCATCTCTAGTAAGTATTCTTGATGAGCTTACATTCTTAGCATATTAGTATTGCATGAGTAACGTGTGTGTGTGTATGCTCACTACGGGTTAGATCCGATGGGGTCTCGGTAGGGTCCACGGAGGGGTGGATCCACGAGCTTTCTTTTAACCACTATGGGTTAGATCCGACGGGGTCTCGGTAGGGGTACACGGAGGGGTGGACCCACGGTTACTTGTGCTGTATTTTACAAATGTGTTTTGAGATTGGCGTTTCCGGAAACGAGTGTTTTGATCGGTGATTTCATGATTTTCATGCATTGACTAAGTGTGTAAGAGGTAAGTTGTTCATTGGCCTACTTGGCTAGGATGGCACTAGAGTATTTTGTCGTATGTGTTTTAGTCGTTTAATTGTGGGGTTTTAATGTTGGAAAACGAACATTTCTATCGTTCTCGTGTACTGTGATTTGATGTAATTTAGGGCTAAAATCCCAACGGTTTTGTAAAGGTCATTTTACGGAAAACAAACCTTCGGGGCGTTGACCCCATTCCTATTTCGAGTTTTGGAAAGAGAAGGATTCGATAATCCTAAATTGTTTTCTATTAAAACTCCCAAAGGCATATCAAACCATTTTGTAAACTATTTTCCCTTGATTGGTGATTCTCTCGGTTTTTAGAAAGTTTTACTCAAACTCTTACCTCGGGAAGTACTTTCTTGTTATGTTGGAATCTTTGGGGATTCTTGATCGTTATTATTCTTGGGACTTGAATTGTATGACTCGTATTTTTGCACTTTGTACTTGCACTAGCAAAATAGTAGAATTTTGCTAACCCCCGAGAAATCGGGGGGTGGATGTCTGTATTGCATTCAGGTTTCAGGGAGCGTGGTACAGGGTCGGCACGAAGGATGATGAAAGATGATCGATACTAATCACATGAGGAACTGTACGTTGTTGTATTGGTTCAGTTGTATTTTATTTCCGCTACAGTATATTGTCCCCGTTGTACGGGAGCATGTTATATTCGACCCCTGCGTGGGCATGTATTGAGTTGTATGTATTTATTGAAAGACCAAATCGGTCTACTGAGTCATTTTTAGCCTTAAAGGCATTGTTGAGATGTTCGACGTTGTTTACCAGCCTAGTAGATCCTTGAGAAAAGGGTCTACGGCATGTAATATCCCTGAGTGGATTGGGGGTGTTACATAAATGGTATCGGAGATTTGGTTGTGAAAACCTAGGCTATCGAGTTTAGTGGTGTCCGTTGAGTTCTTGTCTCGTCAGAATTTGTCTGACTGAGTCGTGTCGCGACGCGTCGTCTGAGTTTGTTGGTCGTGATTAGTATCGTGGGGCGATCATCATCTTCGTGCGACCTGTGGATGTAAGTCTCCCTTCTTTGTGTTGTGCCTCGTCTGACAAGAGCTGCTTGTATGATTATATCGTTGAGTGATTGAATCCTTTTGTGGATTTTGATTCCGTGATATGTGGGTATTCGACTCTAATATTTTATTTATATAAGGAACGGTGTCGCTGCTAATGTATTTTCGAACTGTATTTTATCCACTGCGTGAGTCCTTTCAAAATGGCTTTCAGTATTTTGCAAACTGAGTTCTAATTCATAAAACCGACTAAATAGAGTTTTGGCACTTTGGCCTTGAATGTTTTATGATGGTTTGATAAAGGATTTTGTGAGTTTCGGACATTCTAGCCTATTGAATTTTTGAAAACCTTGAGTATCTTAGAAAATAAATTTCGAGACGTATATTTTAGAATGAATTATTTTCTCGTGGTACTTCAAGGTGCCACAATACGATTCAAAATCATTCCAGTCGAGGGCCAAAACAATTTGAGAGATTTTCAATTATTTAGAAATGCTTTGCTTAGACCCGACGATCGAATATTTCTGGAAGTTTTTCACTAAAAGAAAAGTGTCCTCATTTTTGTTCAAATGAAAAATGGTTTTCAAAGTCTCGATAATGGTATTTATACTACTTTTTGTAAGGTGATACTCAAGATCTACCGGTGTTTCCAAATTGTTTTCAAAAAGGTGGTTTTCGTTTTTAAAACCTATCATTCCTATTTACGGACCGGAAATGTATGTATGATATTGGTATTGTCGTTAGGGTGTTAGCCCTCCGAATTGTGATTGAATTGGTGGCGTCAGCGTTGAGTCGTTGCCACGCATTTGTTTCGTTAGCCCTCTGTGAGAGGTGTGTTGTTGATCTTCAATGTTTTCGTTTCGTGGTGATTTGCGTGCTATCGCACCTGTGCGAGCTGTTAGAGCTTGGATTTGTATGATTGTGTACATCTGTGATTATTTCATGATGTTTTGTATTTGTGTGCTGGTTATCATTCGGGCCGTTGTAATCATCGAACGATGCCGTGGTTGTTGTGATTTTAGTATGTGTTTATATGTTATGCCAAGTTGGCATCTCCGGTTTGTTGTTTTGCGATGTTATGTTCCATCGTAACTAGCATTTGTATATTCGGTATGCCGAGCCGAGGTGTTTCAACCATGGTGTGCTGGGGGCATGCACGTACCAATTGTCCTTATCTCCAGTAACGCATTTCAAGTGTGGACTCGAGAGACACAGGATCCAGTTTTGCGAGTTGGGTTCCGAGTCTTTCGGGGCACGAACTTCTATCAGGATCGGCTCTAAGAGGCCCATGGGAAATGTTTCCGTGAGCTGCTTTTGTGTTGTTGCCTTGTTTCCATTATTGTGAGTTGCGGGGATGACCTTCTTTTATAAGAGGTCGAATGTAATACCCGTATTATTTTTGGACTTCTGCATTTCCCCTTTCTCAAGTCTATTGACTCACTCGTGTTCGTTGATACTTTCTGAACTTGTTCTGCATTTTGGTTTCATCGCTCGAACGCGATGTGATCTTGTTTTGGGTCGATCTGGTTATCGCTGTGACTTTTCCGAGTTTGGTTCGATTCTTGAACCTTGTTAGGAAGTAACATCTTTTGGTTCTACTAGTTCTTTTGATGTATTGAGTTGAAGTGTGAATTTCGGAGTCATTGTTCGATCGTTGTTATTCGATCATTGTTGTTCGATCGTTGTTACTTGATCATTGCTTTTTGATCGTTGTTGTTCGATCATTGTTATTTGATCGTTGTTGCTCGATCATTGTTTTTTTATCGTTGTTGTTCCATCATTGTTATTTGATCGTTGTTGTTCGATCATTATTATTTGATCGTTGTTATTCGATCGTTATTGTTCGGTCGTTGTTGTTCGATCGTTGTTGTTCGATCGGGGTTGTCTGACTGTTGTTGCCCGATCTCGTAACGCGAAGAATTGTCGTTCACTGTTAGTCAGTTGTTTCGAGTGTGGCCAGGTGGGTCACTGAGCCGTGCATTGCTAGATGGTAGCTGAGATATTTGGGGATCGAGGCTGCGTCTCTGCTCCGAAAGGGCACAGATATGCCTAGTATGCTTTTGAGGATTTCGGCGTAGTCCGAATTGTTTGTGATTGTCCTTGTGGATCGTTTTGTGTTTATTTTCTGTTTTCTCGACTGTGCGTGTTCCTTGTAACAGGCGCTTTGTGTTTTATGATAGTTCGGATAATCGACTTGATTGTATTATCTGTTTGATGACGCTTATCACTTGTTGGTTTTATTATGTCTCTACCGGTGGCGTTGTGAAGGTCGTCGTGGAGCGTGTTTTCACGCCTTATATTCCTTTGCGTTGCTTGTAACGTTTCGCCGTTGGGCGTAAGTTACGCGTTTCTTGTGTATCTCGTTGAGTTTTCCTGGCGGGATATTGCTTCTCCCTACTTGTTTTAAGTTTCGGGACGAAACTTCTTTTAAGGAGGGTAGTATGTAATATCCGCAATTTCGATTTCCGGTAATATCTTTTTTTCGGCGGAAGTCCGTTTTGACGACTCGGTCATGACCGTTTCGTCATTTCGAGAATGATTAATTCTGCACTTTTTATTATTCGAGTTCGTTTCGGTATCGTTTTGTTGAGTTCCGTGTTCTTAAGCGACTTTTCCACACTTGAGTTCGATTCTTGTGAATCTCGTCCGAAACTGTTGTTTCGAGTTTCTCGTAAGTTCATTTAATGTTATTATTCGTGTTGCAAGCTTTATCTTGGTGTTTCAAACGTGTATCGTGTATTTCAGACGTTTTGGGCCGTTTTTGTAATTTCCCAAAGTTTGGGGTAATTACTTTCCGTTGTCGAATTTCGAGCCTTCTGGTTGTCGGAATCGTGTGTTCTCTTACCGCCTGGATTCGGCTTTGCGAGTACTTCGTATCCGTATCTTTGGTTTATATTCAGGTTCGGGTTTCGGGATTGTCCGGGCCGTTGGAGTGGCCACGGCCGAGTCACGGCCGGGCGAGGCTTTGGCCGAGTTACTGACGTCGTGCTCGCGATCATGGGCGAGTGCGATTCTGACGTAAGGCTTGTCGATTCTGGCCAGACGGTGCCAGCGATCTTCGGACGAATGCGGTTCTGGCCGTAAGGACTGCCGGATGCGGCCGTAAGTGCCGAGTTACGGCCGTAGTAGTAGGTCTGGCCGTAAGCGATCGGCAGTCTTTGGCGATTTTTCCGAATGCGATTACGGCGTAAACCGGCTGCCGGCCGTAACCCTGTCGGCATATATAGGCCAAGGGACTCGGCCAGACCTCATTTTTTCACTTTTTCTCATTTCTTGCGGCGGCTGGCGATGGGGGTTCGGGAACTCGAGTTCTTGTCCGGTTCTAATCATTTCTAAGGCATTTTGGAGGATTCTTGTCGATTATATCATCGTCCAATCCGCGTTCTTCGTCCGAATCAAGGTATTTTGGCTTGAACCCTTGTTTTTGGAGATTTTGGGGATTTTCCTTTTGATTTCGATTCCAATCCGTGTTTGTTCAATTAATTGTTGTATAAACGTTATTTTGAACATGTTCTACGGATTGGATACTCGTATCTTGGATTCGTTCGACCCGAGGGGTGATTTATTTGTTCTTGGAGGGTCTCGAACATTTAATGTTCGATTAAATATTCGAATGAGTTCCCTTCGAGAGTTTGTTGGTATTTCCGTTGTTTTGGCCTTGATTCTCGTCGTAACCATGTTTTATTGTTCCTTCCGGAGGTTTATAGGTGCTCGAGGATTCCGATGTTGAATCTCGTTGGTGATTGATGATTCGTGTGGTGTTATTCTCGTAGTAATTACGGTGCTATCGCGTTCTTGATAGTGTTTAGGAGTTCGGGGCCGTTCGACCGTATTTCATCCATCGTCTTGTTGCGATCGTGGTTTCGAGGCAAGTACCTTGTTCATACACTTATCGTTTTGTGGATATGATGATCAGTGATCGTCTTGGTATGTTTCTTTGGTTATTTGAAATGAATTTCCAAGAGATTCGTTTTGGCCTTGTTAAGGACTCTTTTTAAAAATGTGCGTGTGTTTTGTGAACGGTGTGTTTTGGGGAATTGATTATGATTTGATTCTTTTGAACGTTGAGGGTTTTGGTGATACCCCTGTTGTTTAAAGTTATGGAATCATGTATTCCGCGTTAATCATGTTGTGTTGTGATGAGTTTGATAACGGTGTCGAGTAAGTGGCCATCTCTAGTAAGTATTCTTGATGAGCTTACATTCTTAGCATATTAGTATTGCATGAGTAACGTGTGTGTGTGTGTATGCTCACTAGGGGTTAGATCCGACGGGGTCTCGGTAGGGGTCCACGGAGGGGTGGATCCACGAGCTTGCTTTTAACCACTATAGGTTAGATCCGACGGGGTCTCGGTAGGGGTCCACGGAGGGGTGGATCCACGGTTAATTGTGGTGTATTTCACAAATGTGTTTTGAGATTAGCATTTCCGGAAACGAGTGTTTTGATCGGTGATTTCATGATTTGCATGCATTGACTAAGTGTGTAAGAGGTAAGTTGTTCATTGGCCTACTTGGATAGGATGGCAGTAGAGTATTTTGTCGTATGTGTTTTAGTCGTTTAATTGTGGGGTTTTGATGTTGGAAAATGAACCTTGCTATCGTTCTCGTGTACTGTGATTTGATGTAATTTGGGGCTAAAATCCCAACGGTTTTGTGAAGGTCATTTTACGGAAAACAAACCTTCGGGGCGTTGACCCCATTCCTATTTTGAGTTTTGGAAAGAGAAGGATTCGATAATCCTAAATTGTTTTCTATTAAAACTCCCGAAGGCATATCAAACCATTTTGTAAACTATTTTCCCTTGATTGGTGATTCTCTCGGTTTTTAGAATGGTTTACTCAAACTCTTACCTCGGGAAGTACTTTCTTGTTATGTTGGAATCTTTGGGGATTCTTGATCATTATTATTCTTGGAAGTTGAATTGTATGACTCATATTTTTGCACTTTGTACTTGCACTAGCAAAATAGTGGAACTTTGCTAACCCCCGAGAAATCGGGGGGTGGATGTCTGTATTGCATTCAGGTTTCAGGGAGCGTGGTATAGGGTCGGCACGAAGGATGATGAAAGATGATCGATACTAATCACATGAGGAACCGTACGTTGTTGTATTGGTTCAGTTGTATTTTATTTCCGATGCACTATATTTTCCCCGTTGTACGGGAGCGTGTTGTATTCGACCCCTGCGCGGGCATGTATTGAGTTGTATGTATTTATTGAAAGACCAAATCGGTCTAATGAGTCATTTGTAGCCTTAAAGGCATTGTTGAGATGTTCGACGTTGTTTACCAGCCTGGTAGATCCTTGAGGAAAGGGTCTACGGCATGTAATATCCCTGCGTGGATTGGGGGTCTTACAGTACGGTCGTAAGTCATACAAGATACGGCCGTAAGACGGAAGGTACGGCCGTATGATTTGAAGGCTATGGTCGTAACATGCATACGTTGGTTCAGGAGGTGTTGTCAATGAAGACAACTTACTTCCATAATTCTGGCAGGATACGGCCGTAAGTGATGGTGTTGGTGTTCTGGAGATTTTTCGACGAAGTGTTGTTACGGCCATAAGGTAGTCCTAGTACGACCGTAACTCGGACAAGTGCGGGCATTATCATTTTTCGACGAAGTTTTGTTACGGCCCTATGTAATAGAGATTACGGCCGTAAGGCCGTTGACTTGGGAAGTTACGGCCGTATGTAATAGAGATTACGGCCGTAAGGCCCCTGATTGAGTAATTTCACTAATGGAATTTAACTTGCCGGTGATGAGGCAAATTAATTCTTGCTCGGTTAAAAGGATAATCATTCCTTTCGTTGTTGTTCATTCATATTCATAATTCATTCATAGTATATTAATCATGTTGAGACTTGTAATTATCAAACTAATCATTCATTTCACGAGGAACGAGGGTTCCAATCATTTTAGTGAGCTGTCATTCATTGTGTTATTATTTCATCTCGGTGAGTCATTCTTGACCCTTGTCGGATTGCTATTCATCAATATTCTTTATGGTCACTTTCGTTCTTGTGACCTTCAGGGGTAATATTGCGTGGCCGGGTGGTTATGTGTGGAACTTTTAGTCGGGCACACGATAGTCATGTGTTTTGCGGGTAATCCAACACATTGGACTGTGCACACGGTAACGTGCCTCCATTAGACTAATTAGGCACAAGTGCGGGTGTGTCCGGACACTCGTCTTGTGCACTTACACGTCCTATTACGGGCGTACTATGATGCCCCTCTTCGGCTTGATTTCATAACCAAAGATATATAATTATTTTGCTTGTTCAACTCTAGAGGATTGTTATTCTGTGTAACTGACCCCGTTGGGCTATTGTTTTTAGGTCATGGCAAGGCAAAGGCACGGGAAGAGAACGTGGACGGCGATGAGTCCCAGTGATACTAGTAGGGGGCCCCAGTCTTCCAAGTTATTCATGTTTTATTCATTTGTGTTGTCCGCTGCAGTTTCCGTTTGGACTTTTATATCATTTGGTGTTGTATATTTCATCTTCATATGAAATATATAAGTATTTTGTATTCCTGGGTTGTATTGTACTTGAGACTCCTCATCGGAGTAATTGATAATATAATATGGTGCGGTACTACGGTTAATTATTTAATTCATATTTTTTCATTCGCCTGGTGGGTCCCAGTTGGGGGTCCACGGCACTATAATAGCCGCCTAGTTTGGGGTGTTACAGATACATCAACAACATGTCTGGATCTTATCGGACAAACCACCCACGCATCTGTTGAATTACATAATCCATTAAAGTAAATAATTGTATGTATAATAAATAGACGTGGGTATAATATTATTATCATATTGTACCTCTTCTATGACGACCAAGTCTTCTATATGGGTACCGAGCATAATACACTTGACTCGCTTGACTTGGGAAGATAAATGACTCGGCAGTCGCTGTTCTTGCTAGAGGATCGAGTTCAACTAACCCGTGTAGACATTTCACTTTGCGGTTGTCGAACCAATCACATTTAAATAGATGAATAACTTGTTTAGGAAATCCAGGATTATAGAACGTAAACTCCAGTACCTCTAGTAGCATCCCGTAGTACTTAGACAAATCTCCGGAACTGTTTGCACTTGTAATACATAATCCACTACTCATAGTCTTTTTATTTTGCCCGTGAAATTCGGTATGAAATTTCAATCCATTCACCACGTAACCTTTGTACATATTCACTAATCGATCACCTCTAAACAATGCAGCAAGTTGAGTCCTTTAATTCTGTGGTCGCAACCAATCTTTCAAATCATGGAACTAAGTGATTAACTCGTGTGAACTCCAAGTCTCTGGTGGAGATATTACTCTGTAGTTGATTCTCAAATGCACTGAAATACATAATGTGTAAATACATGGTTACATGTAAAAATATAGAATATCAAAATAATAATCGTACCATATATATGGTTCTGCTTCTTCACAGTTCGTAAGAATATATATGATTGCCATATGTCACTCAACTTTAGCCATGCGTCGTCCCTTACTTTTTCCCATTACTCGACCTTTTGGTGTAAAGATCGACAGTTGTCCTTCAAATTGAGGGGCAAATAGAACCTCGTTCCTTTTTAGTTGTGTCATCGTTGTATCGATTTCTTTGTCGAAGTAGAAGGAACAAAAATTTGTGATCAGTCAGTAAATATGCCTCACATATGGATCCCCCAACCTTCACTTTATTGCTCACCATGCCTTTTAGAATAAACATCATCCTGTATTGTACGAAATACTTAATTTATAAATACATACACAACATAATACATATATTAACAGAAATATAAGAAGAGTACCTCTCGAATGGGTACATCCATTGATAGAAGACCGGTCCCCCGACAAGGGCCTCGTATGGCAGATGAACGAGCACATGTTCCATTGAGTCGAAGAATGCCGGAGGGAATATCTGTTCCAACTTGCACATAGTTACTATGAAAGTCTTGGCTAAGTTTCTCATGTCAGACCCTTTAATCTCACTCGTGCACAATGCTCTAAAACAGTTGCTCACCTCCGTTAATGCTTCCCAAATCGGCTCCGATAAAAAATCTTTCAAGGCAATAGGTAGCAATCGTTGCATAAAGACATGGCAGTCATGGCTCTTCATACCATTTATTCTATTAGTATCGAGATTCACACAGTTTGATATATTCGAAACCTTGACATTTACCTGCCACAGAGTTCCTTTCAATTTTCAAATAGAACTCTCCGGTCCACAAAATCGAAGCTCTTCGAAATAATAATTTCTCTTTGTTTTCTGCTCTTTTTTTCCTGTACTTTGTATCCAGCATTGGATCTAGGGCAAGGCGTTGGTGGTTCTATATTTGTTGATTTGTACGGAGTTTTAAGAAACTCCGCTGCCTGCTCCGTCATCGTTCGCTACTTCAGCTCCATCGGTCACGAATTTTTTTTAGAAGCCTAATTTTTAATATTTATAAGAGACGCGATTTTACAGATCTTGCCAGTGGGGAATTGTAACGCTGCATATAGAGACGTTCTTCAGTTTCACCTGCAGGCCACTAGGTCAACGCTGGTTCACACCATTTTTGCAAGAGTCGATCTGCTTTGATATCTGATTTATGTTCGTATCTTAAGAGAGGAAATTTCTGTGCTGATTTTTGTTCGTTTCATAGGGTTTTTGTTCGTATCACTGCAGCGAATCGCCTCTTTTTGTTTGTATTTTGGTCCGTCTTGCAGATTTGGTTCTGTTTGGTTTTGTCGATTTCCTGTCGATTTCTTTTTACAGATCTTGCCCATTAATTTTTTTTCGGATCTGTTTCTACAGATCCACTAGTCTTTTCTGTTTCATTTGACAGATTTTTGCTTTAAGTTGGATTAGGGTCGACGGAAAGCACGAACCTGTGAACCGCGACCTCTAATTCCTTTTGCGCCGGTATTGGCTATTTTTTTGGCCGGCGTACTGCCGGAATAATAATTACTCAATGTTGCATTCAGTCCCTCCCCTTCAATCTAACAATAGTATAGCATATAGTATATAGCTGTCTGTTTTGCAGGTTGTCTTGCCGGTTTTTCAAGCTGCTCGGAACCCTCTCTAAGACTTCCTCTTTTTTGAGTCGTCTCGAAGGCTGGTATCATTGTTCTTTTCAGTTTAGTTTCGTTTTTGTCAGCCATACATTATTTACTATGATTTCTCTGTGGTTTGCCAGCTTATAATTGTCTTTTACATTCTCATCATATTTTATTTTTTTCTTTTACCTCAGTTTATTTTTCATACTGCATTTGTGTTTTGTGTTGGTCGATGTCGCGCTATCTGCGGGTCGGTAGCTGGAATTTGGGTACCTTGACGGGTAAGCTTTTGGAGCTCGTAGATGTTTTGGGTAAGAGAAGGGTTTATGTGGCTTGTATTCAGGAGACTAGGTGGAAAGGAGCAAAGTCCAGGGAGGCGAACGGGAATAAATTGTGGTATTCAGGACTTTCTAACTCGAGTAATGGTGTGGGTATTCTTTTGTCTAAGGAGCTAAAGGATAACGTCGTGGAAGTGAAGAGGTGTAACGATAGGATTATGTCCGTTAGAGTGGTTGTTGGGGAGAAGGTGGTTAACGTGGTTTGCGCGTATGTCCCTCATATTGGTTTGGGTGTGCTTGTTAAGGAAGCTTTTTGGGTCTGTTTAGATGAGTTGGTCGGGCGTATTCCAGACGATCAATTTATTGTTTTGGGAGGCGATTTCAATGGGCACATTGGTGAGGGGGTGGATGGTTACCATAGTGTGCATGGGGGTTTCGGTTTCGAAGTTAGGAATGCTGGAGGTTCCGCACTGTTAGAGTTTGCCACTGCGCATGAGTTGGTAATTGCTAACTCTATTTTTCAGAAGAGAGTTGAGCACCTCATCACCTTTGGTAGTGGGGGGCACAACACGTAAATTGACTGCCTTCTTTTGCGCAGTCGTGACGCTAGGACGTGCGTGGACTGCAAGGTGTTCCGGAGCGAGGCCTGTGCTTCTGAACACCGGCTGCTGGCCATGGATTTATCCATGGTAGGTCATGTTGTTAGCAGGGATAGAGCAGCTAGACCTAAGATTCTCTGGAAGAATATGAAGGGTGAGAAGGCGACAGAATTCAGGGAGTCTTTGGCCCGCGAAGGAGGTTTTTTGCCGGGGGGCGATGCTAACCTTATGTGGACCAGCATGGCCAATGCTATTAGGAGTGTGGGGGAGAAGGTGGTAGGGGTTTATTCGGGCAGGTCTAGTGGACCTAGGGAGGCATGGTGGTGGAATGAGAGGGTCCAGAAGAAGGTTAAGGCTAAACAAGCGATATTTAAGGAGATTTTGTCGGTTAGTGCTGGGGATGAGAGAATCCTGAAGCTTGTAGCGTACAAGGTGGCGAAAAGAAAGGCTAAGAAGGCAGTGGCTAAGGCTAAAGGTGAGTCTTACGAGGAGATGTACAAGCGCCTAGACACCGAAGAAGAAGAGAATGCTATCTTTAAACTAGCAAAAGCTAGGGAAAGAGGGCGGCGCGACCTGGGTCCCGTTAAGTATATTAAGGATGATTTGGGCCAAGTGTTAGTGAACGATGTGGCTATTAAGGAGAGGTGGAATAAGTATTTTTTTGAGATTTTCAATGAGGCTAGGGGAAGCGACCCGGTGGTGCAAGGAGTTAGTCTTTCTTCTGCTCGTTCGTTTAGTTCCTGTGAGCGCATCAGCAAGGAGGAAGTAAAGGGTGCCCTTTTTAAAATGGGTAGAGCTAAGGCTGTAGGCCCAGATCAGATCCCTATTGAGGTGTGTCTTTGTCTGGGGGAAGTTGGTGTTCAGTGGCTAGTAGAGTTGTTCAACATCCTTCTCAGAGGTTCTAAGATGCCGACGGAGTGGAGGATTAGTATTGTTGTGCTGTTTTTCAAGAACAAAGGCGATGCTCAGAGTTGTAGTAACTATAGGGGTATTAAATTCCCCAGTCATACTATGAAACTTTGGGAGAGAGTAGTGGAATGCAGGGTTAGAAGAGAAGTTGAGATCTCTGAGAACCAATTTGGCTTCATGCCGGGGAGGTCCACGAGTGAGGCCATTCATCTCGTCAGACGCCTTATGGAGAAGTTCAGAGAGCAGCGTAAGGACCTCCATATGGTGTTCATTGATTTAGAGAAGGCTTATGATAGCATTCCGCGCGATGTTATTTGGAGGAGCCTAGAAGAGAGGAGGGTGTCATTGCCGTTCGTTAGGGCGATCCAAGACATGTACTTCCAAGCTAGGACTTGCGTTAGGACCCCAGTTGGTGACACCCAGTATTTCCCGGTAGAGATAGGACTACACCAGGGGTCGGCGCTAAGCCCTCTTCTCTTCGCTCTAATCCTTGACGTCATTTCGCGGGGGATACAGGATAGCGTCCCGTGGTGCATGCTTTTTGCTGATGACATTGTGTTAGTGGCGGAGTTGAGGAGAGAGGTGAACGCGAAGTTGGAGCTATGGAGGTCTAAGTTAGAATCCCAGGGCTTGCATGTGATCCGGTCTAAGACCGAGTATCTCTGGTGTAACTTTAGTGGTGAGGCCAACGAGGAAGAAGTAGAGGTATTGATTGCGGATCAGATCGTACCCCGTACGGATAAGTTCAAGTATTTGGGTTCGATCAATCAGAAGGAAGGTGTGTGTGAAGATGATGTCACTCATCATATCAAGGTGGGGTGGCTAAGGTGGAGAGCAGCGACTGGGGTCCTGTGCGACAAGAAAGTCCCACTTAAGTTGAAGGGTAAATTCTATAGAACGTCAATCAGACCTGCGATGTTGTATGGATCAGAATGTTGGGCGATGAAGAAGTCGCTTGAGAGCAAGTTGGAAGTGGCTGAAATGAGAATGTTACGTTGGTCGTGTGGTCGCACATTGTTGGATAGAATCTCAGACGGGGTTTTCAGGAACGCGCTTGAAGTGGCGCCTATTTCAGCGAAAGTTAGGGAAGGGAGATTGAGATGGTTTGGCCATGTACGCAGGAGGCAGGCTTCAGCTCCGGTGAGGAGGGTCGAGAGTTTATTGGTTGCCGGGGAGAGGAGGAGAGGCAGACCAAGGAGGACGTGGGAGGAGCAGCTGAGATTAGATTTGAAGGCCTTAAACCTTTATGAGACCATGACGGTTGATAGGTGCTCGTGGAGGCGCCAGATCAGAGTTGTGGATGCTTTTGTAGGGATCGGTGCTGTAGTTGAGAGCGTCAGGGTTGGGTTGTCTCGGTTAGCTTTGACCTAGAGCATTGTATTTTCTATTTTTATTGTATATTTTATCCGATTGGCTTTTGTGTATGGTGTATTTTTGATAGGGAGCTGGGCGCAAAGTAAACATCTCTTCGGTTAGAGCAGCGTTCATCGAGAGTGCAGTTGTCAAGGTCCCCTTAGGTAAGTCTTATGTGAATGAAACCACGTACTCAGGTATGGTCGTGAGCTTTTTCGTACCATATGTTTCTTTGTATACACCACTCTATACTGTGATGTACACCACCCTACCGTAAAAAGTAGGGGCATGGTCTGCGTACATCTTACCCTCCCCAGACCCTGCTCTGAGCGGGATATACTGGGTATGTTTGGTTTGGTTTGGTTTTTTTGATATATTCGAAACCTGCCCATCTGGAAATTTTAGCTCTTTAAGCCACTCGCATATAATATGTTTCTGTTCTGTGGTGAGCGTATATGTTGCTTTCGGCTTTCTATATTGTAGTTTTTTGGGGAATGTCCATGACTGTGTTAAGTATATTATCAAAGAAATTCTTTTCACAGTGCATGACGTCTAAATTATGACGAACCAGTAAGGTAGATCAGTAAGGGAGATATGCTCCTCTTTGTCCAATTATGCTTTTCTCCAAAACCTGTTGGAGCAAAATCGGTATTTGTGCCGTTGTGCGTAAGCGTAAATATAAAGTGCGGAAAATAAATCACACAAGGATTTATAGAGGTTCGGCCAAACGTCCCTACGTACTCTCTATCTGTATCTTTTTCTATAGGATGAAGATCAAAACCTCTGCACCTCTCTTCTATCGGTCGAGGGATTACCGTTACAAGCTCGTTTTCTATCGGTCCGAGTAAACCGTTCAATCTCTCTTCTATCGGTCGAGATATTACCGTGGGTACTTGTATTTTTGTTGGTCCAAGTTAAACCGTTTTCCTTTTCTATTGGACAAGGAATCAACCACTCTAGGTTTATATCAGTACTAGATAAACCTCACTAAGATAGCGATTGCGATTCTAATAATGCCGGATCCTTGATCCTAATAACACCGAATCCAATCGTATCTTTTCTTTTACCCCTCGTGTATGTATTGAATGTAAAAACACTCAAACTAACAATATAAGCTCAATATCACAACAACAATATAATGTATATGAATATCAGATCAATGTCTTGATTGCTTGAAGTTGTTGTATGGATTAATACCAAGGATGTGGCATTTATAGCCTTCTTCTTCAAACTAGTCGTTGCTGAATTTTGACTTGCTAGCGTGCGCTAGCTCTTCTTCTTAGCGTGCGCTATCGCGCATGTTGCCTGTTACGTATGTAATGTATGCATGTAGCGTACGTTAAAGTCTTCCAGTTTCAGTCCAGTGGCTACTGTCCATGACAGTTAGCGTGCGCTAACACTTCCTTACAGCGTGCGCTAATCTTGCATCATTGCATGCGTCATATATCCATTTATACTTTTTGACTTTGCATCAGAATCTTCCCCAATGGATTGATTGACTTGAATTCAAACTGATATTTAGCGTGCGCTAAATATCACTTATAGCGTGCGCTAAGTCTTACTTCACTGCATACGTCATTCTAAGTTTGAATATCTTCACAACGGTAAAATATCCTCGATAGCATGCATTAGTAAACATGTTTAGCTTGCGCTATCTTCATCAGATGACTTCACTTCAAGTAACTTCAAACTCGTCTGATCTGCAGTCGGGTATCGTTAGCGTGCGCTAACGTATAAGTCTAGCATGCACTAGCTTTGTATTTTGTCCAGCTTTTTGTGTCTTCGTCTGCTTCGTTGTTTTGCTTCGCCTCTTTGTTGTTTTTCTTTGTTTAGCAACTTAATCATCAAAACACTATTTATGAATATGTGGAATAAATATTCCAACAATCTCCCCCTTTTTGATTATTACAAAACAACCCTTGAATTGGATAAAAACCTGCAAAATAAATATATATATATATATATATATATATATATATATGTACGTTTCAAAGTTTTCGGCTTTGATCATTTCGTTAGTTTCACCCATCTTTTTCTTTTTCTGTCATTTTCGACTTCTTCATTTTTCATTTTTCAACTCCTTCGTTTCTCCCCCTTTTTGTATGCTTTCTTATCCTTTTCGACTTCTTCGGTTTTTATTATTTTCTCCTCCTTTTTACTTTTTATTTTTCTCGTCATATCTTTCATGATGCTTTTTATCCGATTCAACTTCTTCTCCCCCTTTTTGTATTCAGCAAAAAGTGTAAAAAAAATAGAGGATTCCAATTATTGAATATACATGATACTAATTGATGAATAAAAAAATATGCATGATAGGGTATAAGGCCCTGTTCTTTTGGACTTATTTTTTAGTTTTTGATTCGATTCGATTCGAGTCCATTCGATTCGATTCGATTCAGTCCATTGATTCGATTCGATTCGGATTCATTTCGATTCTTCTTATTATTATTATTATTAATCTT
Organism: Orobanche coerulescens; assembly: GCA_033398695.1. Taxonomy (NCBI): domain Eukaryota; kingdom Viridiplantae; phylum Streptophyta; class Magnoliopsida; order Lamiales; family Orobanchaceae; genus Orobanche; species Orobanche coerulescens. Next base: position 108,599,948 of record CM065816.1, on the reverse strand, counting down.
AATTATTATTATTGTTATTATTACCAATAATATTACTATTATCGTTGTTGTTGTTAATTACTATTATTATTATTTACCATTATTATTATTATTATTATTATTATTATTATTATTATTATTATTATTATTATTTACACTTAATATATATTTCAGTTCAGTTCAGTTCAGTTCAGTTCAGTTCATTCAATCCAAAAGAACAGAGCCTAAGTTGGGACGGACCAAAATGGCAAATTAGGACTAATAAGTTGGGACGGAGGGAGTATAGTTTTAACACTAAAGAACATCTAAAAACAATAAATATTGTAACAAGAATAGGAAAAATCAAAATTAAATAGTGGAATTAATTGCATGTTGCAGATACAGTTAATTATAAAAGAAATAGACACAAAAAATAAAAAACAATTCAAAATATTTTAAAATTAAGAGTAAATGGCCCAAATTATCTCAACAATATAATAACATAAATATTATTTAAAATCAAATATTATACAATTAAAAAAAAATTGGATAGATCCAAGGAATATGATTTTTAAAATCACACAAAATTTTTATAATTACATCACTCTTCCTCCATTTCGCTCGGAATCTTTATCCACATTCTTACATGATATAGTGAATATGTCACTACCAATGTTTAGACTTTAGCCGTCAGCAAAAAGTCGTCGTCTAAAGTCAAAAACTATATACTAAAGTGGCCGACAGTCGGCTAAAAGTCGGTCGGCCGAGGTCGGTTGGCTAAACTTTAGCCGAAGGCAAAGACAAAAGGGTGTCGACTAAAGTTTAACTTTAGCCGATGGCTAGACGTAAACTTTGTCCGATGGCTAGTGTAATACCCCGATATATTCAGGATTATTACAGCGCCGTAAATCCTTGATATAAGGATTTACTAGGCTAAGAATAAAAACAACATTATTAAATACCAATCGTAAAATTTATTATTACATCACAAGTCTGAAAAGTACAAATCGGCCAACACCCGAAAGCAAACCTCAAAAGATAAACAGAACGACAACATACTCGAGTACTTATTAAAATGAAAACACAATCTGACAAACCATCCCGGCCGTACCATCACTCTGCACCCTCGTCATCATGCAGCTTTAGTGGTTGTTTCCCTGTCCTCCTGGATCCTAAACATAAAACAAATGTTCACCTCGAAGGGGTTAGCACAACAATTCTAGTAAAAGTAAGATAATTATACGACAATGGTTTATTCAGCGACTCCTGAATAATTATATCAACAATGATAACAACAAGTCTCTCCAACGAGAAACAATAACAATGCACAACACAATGTGTCAATTTCAGCATACTCGTGGTATTCCAACGATCCAGCGCACACAGCATAGATTCCCATGATGATTCCGTCGGACCAACACATGGTGGAAGTACCCATCCAACGATCCAGTGCACACAGCTATAGATTCACATGATGATCCCGTCGGACCAACACATGGTGGACAAAACAATCCCAACATATATGCACGACACATAACAGCATTCATCAATACGGATAAACATAATTAAAGTACTTGCCTTCGAAAGACGACAAGGATTAAGTACTTCAACGAATGTCAATACGCCCGAAGGTCGCCCCTTCGATCAATCACTTTGCAAAGCTCGGAGCTTATTCAAAAATAAATAACAAAGAATTCAACTTACTTTACATAGCTAACATACGAACATCTAACATCCCAAGTTATGTCCGAGTTAACATTTTACGTATGGCCAGTTCACGGTTCAACTACTCGACCAACGTATGGATTAATACCAAGGATGTGGTATTTATAGCCTTCTTCTTCAAACTAGTTGTTGCTGACTTTTGACTTGCTAGCGTGTTCTAGCACTTCTTCTTAGCATTCGCTATCGCGCATGTTTCCTGTTATGTACGTTAATGTCTTTCAGTTTCAGTCCAATGGCTACTGTCCATGACAGTTAGCGTGCGCTAACACTTCCTTGTAGCGTGCGCTAATCTTGCATCATTGCGTGTGTCATATATCCGTTTATACTTTTTGACTTTGCATCAGAATCTTTCCCAAGGGATTGATTGACTTGAATTCAAACTAATATTTAGCGTGCGCTGAATATCACTTGTAGCATGCGCTAAGTCTTACTTCACTACATACGTCATTTTGAGTTTGAATATCTTCACAATGGTAAAATAGCCTCGATAGCATGCGTTAGTAAACATGTTTAGCGTGCGCTATCTTCATCAGATGATTTCACTTCAGGTAACTTCGAACTCGTCTGATCTGCAGCCGAGTATCGTTAGCGTGCGCTAACGTATAAGTCTAGCGTGCACTAGCTTTGTATTTTGTCCATCTTTTTGCGTCTTCGTCTGCTTCGTTGTTTTGCTCCGCCTCTTTGTTGTTTTGCTTTGTTTAGCAACTTAATCATCAAAACACTATTTATGAATATGTGGAATAAATATTCCCAACAAACCGTTCAATACCTTTCTAATTCACACCAAACGTCACATCAGGAATACAATCAGCAATAATTTTCATTTCTGTTGGCCCTCGACATTCCGGAAAAAATAAACTTTCTTCATGACCTTTGTAAAAATCACGTTTGTTTTTTTGTAAGGGTTCCGTATTGGCAGAAAACATCTGTGACAGTCGAACCATGATGGTTTCCCTCCGTTCTTTAAATGAAAAGTAGAAGTACTTTCCATGCAATAAGGGCATACTAACTTTCCATGTGTGCTCCATCCCGACAACATACCATAGGCTGGAAAGTCATTAATCGTCCACATGAGAGCCGCACGCATCGAGAAATTTTCCTGCCTTACATAGTCCCATGTTGTGGCACCATCTGTTCACAAACTTTTTAGCTCATCGATCAAGGGTCGGAGCATCACATCTATGTTCATCCTCGGCTCTTTAGGGCCAGATTAATAAGACTTAAGAAAATAGCTCCTGACGCATGCATAAAGTTGGTGGTAAATTATACGGACTTACGAAGACAGGCCAACAAGAGTACTGGGCACCTGTTCCTCGAAATGGATTAAAACCATCAGTACAAAGACCGCGCCTGACATTTCGAGGATCCGCAGCGAACGAAGGATGCGTACGATCAAAGTGTCGACAAGGTTCAGTGCCGGCAGGATGAATTACTCTTTCTGACTCATCATGGCACTTTATGTGCCATGTCATGTGTTCAGCAGTTTTGCACGACATATATAGCAGCTTCAACCTATCAGTGATTGGAAAATATCACAATTTCTTTTGTGCACTCGATTTCCCCTCCTCGTACCGTGACGCTCTACAACTAGGACAAAATTTCAAGTTATCACCTTCCCCATAGTACAGAAAATAATTGTTACTACAAACATCATACTTGATCACTCGGAGACCAAGTTTCAACATGATATTTTTTACTTCAGAATAATTATCGGGGATTTAGCTCTGATATTGCTCCGGTGCCATGCCCTTGTTGCTTTTGATGAAATAATCCATTGCTTTTTGTGAGGCATTATACGTCGTCTTGAAATTCATTACCTCCGTAACCCACTACAACAACGACTTATTATGCAACTCATACAAAGGCCGATCAGCATACTCTAACAGATCATAAAATAATTTTGCTTCACGATTTGGCTCTGCCAGCTCATTATCAGCGTAATTGCGAAATTGAGGAAAACTATCCATGACCATATCTTTTTGTGATGTAAAATAATTCTCTGCAGGTGTAGAAGATGATCCTCCTATATTGTAATCACTGATCCCACAATTTTGATAATCTTCACCATGGCATACCCAAACACGATAATCCGGTGCAAATCCACACTGATATAAATGTTGTAAGACTGTATTGCGATCACGTTCACTCCAATTCTTACACTTTTTGCACAGACATAATATCTTACTACCAACTACTACACGACCAAATCCAAAATCCAGAAACATATTAACACCATCAATAAATTCTCTAGTAATCATACCGTCAGGACCACGACATTTTTCGTACATCCATTCTCTAAAAGTTGACATTTTTTCACTGCATACAAAATAAATAAATACAAAATATAAAAATATTTTCATTGCATTCCAAATAATCTATTGTCAACTAAAACATAAATAATATTTTCGGATTTAATATAACATTTATAATAAACAAGAAAATGAGTATAATTAACTAACTTAAAATTGAATAGAAAATTCGTATCCGTACCTTATGAAAATATAATATTTTTTTTAATTATGAATATAAAATCAACTAACTTTCATCAAACTAAATTTTAATTTAACATAACTACAACTAAATTATCAACTAAAAAGATAATTCTATTTCGTATTAACAACAAGAAAAATAGCAGTCTGATAGTCAGTGAGAGGAAGCCTGTATGCGCCCGGAAACATCATACAAGCATCAGATAACATCCGAATGGAATACTCAACTCGGTACAATCTGCTCGACCACGCCCGAACCGTTTTATCTGGTCTGGTGATTGGGAAAAGAAGGGTCTGCACATAACCGAGCTGCCGTAATGCCCGACCAGGCATGTATGGCTCGATAATATCCCGATATCATAGCCATCCAATGAATGTGGTCCTCGGGACATCCCTCACTGGATCAGGGCCATAAGGCAACCACTGTATCTGCGTACATATAATCAACAAATTAAACAAGTTATTTTTAAATGAATTGTGAGATTGTTAGAAGGAATCGTTATACCTCTACGGCTATCAACTGATCAATGCGGCGACACAAAGACTGGAGTCGGTGCTCGTTCTTACCCTCAGGCTGGACACTCCATGTAGAAGCTCGAGGCTGTATGGAGTCAACAATCATACGCACTCGATGAGGTCGGAAGTAGGAAAAATACTCATAAATCCAAGCCTGAACGAGGGTAAGATATCCACAAATACCCATTGAGTCACCGCGACTAGTGATACCAAGCTGACAGTACATGAAAGCTAATGCGGCCGAACCCCATGAATACTGACCAGTCGTATCTATACCGTCCCACACCTCCAATAAGTAGGACGACCTAATCCGGTTACCACTCTTGTCAACAAACAAGGTGGATCCAAATAACAACCACATCCAAGCTACGGCCTGAGTGCCCTCCACTCGACCACCATCGCGGCATGACCTGAAAATTGAGTCCATAAGTACGCCGCCACCCCCCAGTGAGTACTCAGTAGCTCCGACCGCGATACTCCAAGAACCTCCATCACATCCACCTGCAACTATGTAGATGTGCTATCAGCATCAACCAATTGCCCCTCGACAGGAATGCGAAGGATCTGCCACACATCATGCAACATGATGGTCATCTCTCCGAACGGTATGTGAAAAGAGTTTGTATCGGGATGCCACCGCTCAACGGACGCAGAAATCAATGGGGAGTCAATGTGTCTGAACATTGCGTCTGTCAGGTGGGATAACCCAGTCCCACTAAACCAGCTCACTAAAGAGGGTGACATCACTGAGCGCCACTGACTCGAGCTTTGACAAGCAGCAGTCCTGGTGTGACACTTCAGCAGACCTCTCATCTCTCCAGTCCAGATATGCGCGGCGACATGCCCACCGAAACTCGGGATAACGCTGTCGTCGATAGGGCCACCAGGCATCTCCTCAGTAACCATCCATGATGTGTCATCCTCTACCCTACATCGTTTACTACTGATAGACCCAGAAGTGACAAACCCCCCCCCCTCTCCCCTTCCGAACCCGGCACAAAATGGACGAAGAACCATCACCGCCCTCGTTCATGTCCTGATCGTCGTCCTCGTCGTGCGAATAATACTCGCTCGAATCCTCAGTACCAAAGTCAGTATAAGGTACGTGATCGAATCCCCTTCGCTCTGCCTCCCGCTGTCTATGAACGAAAGCATCACCACCACGAGCTCTGGCGTGACGCGCTCCAGAACCCATCAACTCTGTGACCAGCGGCATAGATTTGCCCGCTCCTCCTCTCATCTGCATTTAGCAAACAATACAACTAATGAGTTATAATCATACAAACAATAATCATTATTAATTATTAATTGAAATTTTTTTTTTTCCGAAAAAAGGGTTGGGGCGTCCATCCAGGACACCTGCACCAAGGCAGGGGCGTCTGGTCTGGACGCCAGGACCGTGGTTAGGGCATCTGATTCAGACGCCTATTCCAGCGCATAGGCGTCCGATCTGGACGGCTGTATATGGTTCAGACGTCCGACCTGGACGTCTATACTAAGGCCAGGGCATCTGCTCTGGACACCTGCCAATTGTCAGGCGGGACCGGCGGACGCCTGTGTGTTAGGCATATTTTTATGCGCTTTTATATCATTATTTTATATCCATCTTGAGCCTAATTAAGCATAAATGAGCTTTTAATTCACTATTCTTACATGTTTTGCAGGAAATCGGAGTCCGGAAGCCGAAACGATGAAAAACGGGCGAAAACAGCAGTTTTTAGTCATGAGCCGCGGCACAAACCATGTGAGCCGCGGCACAGGAAGATGGACTGAAAGCGCCCAGGCAAACTGTACTCTGAGCCGCGGCACAGACAAGCTGAACCGCGGCACAGGAAGGAAAAACAGCGCCCAGGTTTTAATCTGTGCCCCGTGAGCCGCGACACACGGGGCGGTTTTGGTGTACTCCGCGCGGGTTTGGGCCGTTTTGGAGCCTGTTCTCGACCTAATCACACAGACGCGTTTTGGAGGCTGAGGACGACTATAAATAAGCATCATAGCGCTGAAGAAGAGGCGGATCGAGGAGATCGGACAGAGAGGAGATCGATAGATAGGGCGAAGAACACAAGGAGGAGATTTGTGGGCGACGACAAGACCACGGATGCCTACGGTTTTTCTACATCTTAGTTTCTAGATCTATTCGAGTAGGATTTTGATTGTAGCCGATTTCATGATGGTTTGATTATTTATTATTATTTCGATTTACTCGTTATTCTATTGAATTGGATTCTTCTTACTGTTCTTAATGCTTTTTAATTGTCTGGCCAACAGTTAATTTGTTTTGAATGTCTTTATGGATTCGGGAGATGAAATTTAGGCATAGTTCTTGTGAGACGAATCATAATTTTCATGAGATAGGGATATACTTATGAGAATTTTGAAGCCTTTTATTGTGGGAATTCTTGAACTGTTTTAGCTATAAATTATCTAATTCGAATAGGGATATATCGAGTTAATAATTCGTAGTATTTTCTATCGACTTTGGGAAAGGCTTTAGAATAATTTAGGAATTCCTGGCTTACAATCAATTGAATAACAGTGAATTGAATTGAATAAATATCATTCCTGATTGTTTGAGGTGAAAATCATAATCCTACTCCCATATTAGTATTATTATTATTATTAGTACTATTGTTTATTAGTTTAGGTATAAATTCCGTTTAATTGTTCTTCAAATAAAATTGTGAGTCGACTCTATTTTGGTAATTAGTGAAATCATTCCTCGAGGGAACGATACTTTACTTATCACTTGATTACTTGTTGACACCGTGCACTTGCGGCATATTGTGAGGGAATTTCCAACAACAAGTTTTTGGCGCCATTGCCGGGTACTGATTTTTCGCTAATATCAATACCAAGCGACTCTAATTTTAATTTGAAGTTTTTTTTCTTTAGTCTCTTTATTTTTATTATGTTTTCCTTTGAGTATCGTGGCCCTTGGCATTTCATAAATTTCGATGTTCTTAATAATTTGCCAAATAGGGTCAGTCAGCCCCCTCCCCCAAAACAAAAGACCATGCTTGAACAATGTGTAGACGTTCTCAAAAATCCTGATAGTACTCTTTTTGAGCTAGAATGTGCACGTCGTGGTCTTGAGATTCACTATGGTTGTATTCCAGCTCATATATTTACTAGTGAAGTTGAGGGGGAAGTTGAGAAGAAAGACATGCTAAGTTTTAGGGTCGATCCCCCAGCACCCGATAATTACATAAAGTGTGATGAGCCTATAGAAGAAGTTACCATTGATGATGTTTCCAAAGAAATTTCATTAAATTGTCATCAAACTTCAACTAATAAGGTGAACACTTTTGTGCCAAAAATTTTATTAACGGTGCCGTGCATAATCTTTCCTAAATCCATAATGGGAGAGATTGACCCCATCACTTCTGATTTTGTTGAGGCTGATTCTTCGAGTTCTAATGAGGTTGTTCATGATAAGTCTTTATTATTTACCCATTCGAACTCTGCTTATTTTTTCATGCCTTATCATTATTATATTCTTCCATCATTTTTTGGTTGTCCTCATAATTACTCTTATTCATTATTTTTGGCAACCGGGCATGAGCCAAAGCCTCCCTTATGGAATAAGAGGCTTATAGATTGCAAGAAGGGGGCATTTGGCAATCTCCCCAGAAAGAAGCCACGTTGAATTTTTGTTTGCCACGTCGTGCTCAAGACATAAAATAGAGCGCTTGATGGGAGGCAACCCATCATTTTACTTGCTTTCTAGTTAGTTGTTTTTATTTGATTTTTCGTTAATAATTTTCTTTTCTTTGTTTTGCATTTCGTTTGGATTCGTGTATTCTTGTAGCCCTTATTTCTCTAATCTTTTTTTTTAACCCCAATGAGTTATTATTCTTCATATTCTAGTCTTGCTTGATTTAATGTCTATTGTTATTTCATGACTAGAGACTAAGTTTGGGGGTCCCTCGTGATGTTGGACAGACGATTCCACTCAGACATGTGTTGGCTTTCAAGAAGACATTTGGAATAAGTTTCACTTTTCCTTATCTCTTTTATTTTCACATGAGTTTTATTGTTGATGAATGTATGTGTAGTGGAATAGATTGAAGCATGCGTTAATTTCTTAATTTTTCTTGGTTATAAATTGTGATTTCATCAGTGCGTTACTTTTCGTGAATTTTTCGTGCTTCCTTGTGTGTAAAACTGATGTTATGATACTGATGTCTCTTTGAAGAAACGGTTGACTTTTGGTCGAGTTGCAGTCAGCGATTTCTGCTTCTGTTGAATATTCAATTAGGTCCGAAATTTTATCGTTTTTGTAGAAATTTTAGCAGATAAGAAAGGAGACGTACGTGTTTTCAAATCACCGTTTATACGTTTGGTTAAACTTTTCGCGTAGCTAATCGTCCAGTAACATAAGTCTTGTGGGAACTTAAATTGAGTTTAGAGTCGGATAGTTTTTCCCAAGAAAAATTCGAGATATTAATTGTTCTATGATGGGAAGTTTAGTAACCGGGGGTATTCACGTGACCCGTTGTTTACTCTCGCGTAAAATGACGACCCTGAATAGATTAATAATTTAGAAATATCGTATTACCGATGATGGGAAGCCTAGTAACCGGGGGTATTCACGTGACCCGTTGTTTACTCTCGCGTAAAACAGCAACCTTGACATGCGGAAATAGCTATTCGAGTTGTTTCTCCGCTATGGAGGGGAACTTAGTAACTAGAAGCATCCATGCGCCCCATGAGTGTCTTTTACGTCAAACGGTTCCCCAATGCATGAGAATGGAATTCCACCCTAGGATTATCCCGATGAAACATCCTGAGAGCCGAAACCTAGTGGTTAACTCGAATCATATTATTGATCATACATAAGGGAATGATGTCCTAGGAATAATTTGGATAATAAAACTCTTTAATTTTGCCACTAGACTGTGGGACTGGGCGAATTGGCTTATTTAATCTAACCCTTCATATTGACGGTCGGTTAAATTCACGTTTGTTATTCTTTGAGCTTGATTTTCTTCATGAACGATTGATTAGGACTGAAATTGGTTACTTAGTGGAATCAGTGTTCTGGATGTGACTCGCTTACGATACTTGTACTATTCTTTGAGATTTTCAGGGTAGTATTGATTAAGTTGAGCACTATGGACTTGCATGATTATTCACGATACATTTTGTTTAAGATTGATAATTTTTTGCTTGAGGACAAGCAAAGGCTCAAGTTTGGGGGTATTTGTTAGGCATATTTTTATGCGCTTTTATATCATTATTTTATATCCATCTTGAGCCTAATTCAGCATAAATGAGCTTTTAATGCACTATTCTTACATGTTTTGCAGGAAATCGGAGTCCGGAAGCCGAAACGATGAAAAACGGGCGAAAACAGCAGTTTTTGGTCATGAGCCGCGGCACAAACCATGTGAGCCGCGGCACAGGAAGATGGCACGAAGCGCCAGCAAAGCGTACTGAGCGCGGCACAGACAAGCTGAACCGCGGCACAGGAAGGAAAAACAGCGCCCAGGTTTTAATCTGTGCCCCGTGAACCGCGGCACAGCTTAAGTGAGCCGCGGCACACGGGGCGGTTTTGGTGTACTCCGCGCGGGTTTGGGCCGTTTTGGAGCCTGTTCTCGACCTAATCACACGGACGCGTTTTGGAGGCTGAGGACGACTATAAATAAGCATCATAGGGTTGAAGAAGAGGCGGATCGAGGAGATCGGACAGAGAGGAGATCGATAGCTAGGGCGAAGAACACAAGGAGGAGATTTGTGGGCGACGACAAGACCACGTATACCTACGGTTTTTCTGCATCTTAGTTCCTAGATCTATTCGAGTAGGATTTTGATTGTAGCCGATTTCATGATGGTTTGATTATTTATTATTATTTCGATTTATTCGTTATTCTAATTGAATTGGATTCTTCTTACTGTTTTTAATGCTTTTTAATTGTCTGGCCAACAGTTAATTTGTTTTGAATGTCTTTATGGATTCGGGAGATGAAATTTAGGCATAGTTCTTGTGAGACGAATCATAATTTTCATGAGATAGGGATATACTTATGAGAATTGTGAAGCCTTTTATTCTGGGAATTCTTGAACTGTTTTAGCTATAAATTATCTAATTCGAATAGGGATATATCGAGTTAATAATTCGTAGTATTTTCTATCGACTTTGGGAAAGGCTTTAGAATAATTTAGGAATTCCTGGCTTACAATCAATTGAATAACACTGAATTGAATTAAATAAATATCATTCCTGATTGTTTGAGGTGAAAATCATAATCCTGCTCCCATATTAGTATTATTATTATTATTAGTACTATTATTTATTAGTTTAGGTATAAATTCCGTTTAATTGTTCTTCAAATAAAATTGTGAGTCGACTCTATTTTGGTAATTAGTGAAATCAGTCCTCGAGGGAACGATACTTTACTTATCACTTTATTACTTGTTGACACCGTGCACTTGCGGCATATTGTGAGGGAATTTCCAACAACACTGTGCCATGGACAGGCGTCATCGGCGGACGCCTGTGACAAAAATTCGACCGCCACCTCGGTTGTGTACTCTGACACGGCGGCCGGCAGCCAAAGTAGCAGAAACCCGAAAAAAATATTTACTGGAGCTTTTCCTTTTCCAGTCATGGCGGCGGACGGCGGCGGTACGGCGGCTGTGCAGAGGCTGTGCGGCGGCAGCTGGTGGCTTCTTTAGAGTAGGTCGAGAGATAAAAGTAGTGAGAAGGTAGGATTACAAATCTATTGAATATGATGTAAGGGGAAAAATGTAATATTATAAGGCGGTGATTAGTAATTTAGGGCGGTGTTTAGTAATCCAATAATTTAAAAGTGTTGTTACCCAAAATATTATTCGTAGATGATATTGCTAGAATGTTCGAGTAACAAACAAATGCGAGAACACTTCCGTGGGAAAGTAAATAACACAAGATTTGCCGGGATTGTTAGTCCCGGGCTTGAATGCTCTCGCGACATGTTATTAATACAAATACTTTGGAGTACAAATATTAATGTTAGAGTGCAATTACAATGTGTGTAAGAACTCTAGTTATCTTAGCTATAGAGCGTGAAGATTGCCGGAAGAACCAGATATGATGCTCTGTGAGTTCTTGCTTTTTTTGTTCTGTATACGTGAATGAGTTTCACTGTGTTCTCTCAATACTGTTTTTTCTGTCCCTTGGCCACTTCTGGAGGCCTCCTATTTATAAGAGAAGAGGTTGTTGGGTCCTCTCTGTCCATCGCGGGCGACCGCCATTTCTTGTATTAAAATAAGGTGGGCGATCGTCCCATCATGTGGGACTATTTCCTTAAAGTCCGCGGCTGCTGCTGGCAGACAGATGTGCGAGCCAATGAGAAGTCCGCACACGTCCTGAGTTGCTGTCTGGGGAGGACCCACTTTGTACCTTTCGGCGGGCCTGTCGGTAGGTGTGAAGGTGGTGACAGACTGGGGTCAAAAGGCCTTATCTTGTGGCGCATTTTGCGGATCTGTACGTGGGTCTTCGTCCGAGATTCGGTCTTCGAAGATTTTGACGGGTGTCGGGTTCATATGTGGTACAGGACGATCGTCTTCAATTGGCCATTTGGGGCGATCGCCAGATGCCAATAGGCGATCGCCTTGGATGTCTACCGCTAGGCGATTGCTCATCATCTGTCTTCTTTAGCTGTCTCCAGACCATTATGCCGATCGCCATCGAGACGTATAAATCGCCGCACAACAATTGCCCCCCAGCTCGCTCCGATGTTGAAGACGTGGGGTGAGGTGGCACTGCTGGTGATCGCCTGTTTTAGATGAGTGACTTACCTATTTATGACAAGGACCATCGTCGTCTGGACGAACTTGTTTTGACTTCAGACGATCTCTTTAGGTGCTGGAAATAGCGAGGAGTGGAGGCGGGTTTTCGAAACGTCACAGGGATACGCGTCGCGCTCCCGTTCGGGGAGTTCGGCGGTTTATGTCAGACCTATCGCCTGGCGTGCCCTCGATACGACGCGCACGCGGGTTTTGAGGGTTGTATTTAATGTGCCCCCCCCCCCCCCCCCGACGGTTGCACTTCAGCCCCCGGGATTCTGCCTATTTGCACAGAGGTCCGTGCTCTCGCCTATAAAAGGGTTAGGGCAATTACAGATCAGATTTTTATGCACCCTTATCTTTAGACGAAGACTCTGCCAAAATTCTTTGAAGCTTCTTGCGCCGACCGACTTTCTTTCTAGGTAAGGACAAAAAATTCTCTCCCCCCTTTTCTCTTCGATTCGAAACATGTCTGGAGGAGGATCTAATGTGCATGAGGCTAGTAGCTCTTCTGCCGCCGCGACTTCGCCTGACCGGGAAGAAACCCCCGTGGCTCTTCACATGGAGACGGCCGTCGAGGCCATTCGTGCGGGGATTACACCCGCATAGATTGAATAGCTTTTCAACGAAGCTGACATGGCGAGGTCGGCGGCGGCGGGGCAGAAGGGCTCGCCGGTAGATGAGGATAAAGCGGTGAGGCTGTACTGGGAGCAGAACAGCGTGTTTGGCCAGGATTTTTTGGAGTTCGCCGATCTTATGGAGGGGATTGCCGGACTGCGTCCTCAATTTGACTTCGGAGCATACTCAGTCGCCCACCCCTATGAGACCATGAAGTGAACATCATTTCGGGCCACGGACCGCTCCCCGTGGACCCTCGGTCAGATCTGGAGTTCGGCGACCAGGAAAGACTTGAGTAGTTGGAGGGCAAAATTCCATATCCCTTCTGACTTCTCGTTGTATGTGCCCTCGGAGAACGAACATGCCGACCAACCTCCCGAGGGTTTGGTCGCTGTCAACGAACTGATCCTGGAGGCCGGTTTGCGGTTCCCATTGCCATTCGCCGTGTCATTCCTGCTGACCGCCTAGAATGTGGCGCCGCTCCAATTGACGCCGAAGGCATGGCTGCAGATTATAAGTGCCTTGACGCTTTTTGGCGGTCATCGGCTATACCGTCTACCTTCTATGCTAGAAATGAACTACCTCTTCAAGCTGACTGCGCAGAAGGGATCGGTCGGAGGCTACCGCATTCAGGGTCGCATGGGTAGGGTGGTCCTTGGGGTGCCGAACAAAGTTCGGGGCGACCTGGCAAAATGGTGCTAGGTCGGCGGAGCGTGGAGGTCGGCGTCGAGCGATAAGACAGAGGATGAGTTGGATATCCCCACCAGTTTTCGGGAGAAGAATCCGAGTAAGGGTTTTAACTCTCCCTTTGTTTGGATACTCCTTGAACTGATCTAATTTTGTTTCCTTTTTGCAGGCTCCCTTGTTCCAGCAATCGGCGACTTTCCTTTTGACTTCTTGATCGTCTGGGAGCGGATCCGCGGTTTGCCGTACAACTACCTCGATGTTCGCACGGTCAACAACGAACATCATTGGTTGGGTGCTCGATTGTTTCGCTTCCCTCGCCACATGAAGGTTCCAGGTATAAATTTTTACTTCCTCTTTTCTGCTTGACGATCGTCTGATTGAGAAAGATGCCTAACTTGGTTGAATATTCTTCTTTGACAGATATCCACTTTCCCTGCTACTTCGAGCCCCCGAGAGAGATAATAATGTCGAATCTCGGCCTTATGAGTCGTCTCCGCCAAGGGAAGAAGACGGGTCGTGCCCTTGCAACGACATCCCGTCATATCCCTGAGGAGAGACCTATCATAGCGCCGGTCGTCGAGCCGGAGGCCCGGGATGAGGAGCAGCTCCAGCGCAACCGCAAGAGGCGGAGGCCGGAGGAGCCTCAGCCTACTGTTGCTGCGGAGGCAACCATAGTGGTGCCGCCGGTTGCCGCGCCTCCTATTTCTGTCATTCCAATGGAGGAGGGGTCTTCGGCCTCAGCAGCCTTCCTGAAGATGGAGGCGATCGCTGATGCCGATACTCCGTGGGGCAAGCCCTTTTTCGGCCGCGACCCCGAGTTGGCCGCGAGGTAAGACTGGTTTAATCTTTCCGAGTTAAGCTACTTGTGTGGGGTGCATACTAACTTCTTCGTTTTTTGTTTGTGTTGCAGGGTCCATCTTGCCGATCCGAACACCTTGCCGATGGTGTTGGATTTCCTGGCGAGCAAGTCCCTGCGCTAATCCATCGACGTTCCTTCCTACATCTCCCAGGCCATCATCTCTCTTCCTAAGGCTTGGACGACCGACCTTGACGCGATTGCTCGCCGGCGGTCTGGAGATGCCATGCAGGCGACACTCGCCCTGACTCTCTAGGCGACGACGATGGCCGCCCAAGCCGTTAAAGATTATGAGGGGCGACCCTCTACTGCTCGCCTCCATCAAGATCTTGAGGCTGCTCGGAACCAGAATGCCGAGTTCGCTAATAGGATAGTGGCCATGGAGAAGGAGTACATGGAGATGGCCAAGCGAGCCAAACAAGACCTTGACCGGATGAAGCAGGAGCTTGACCGGTCCCGGGGGGTGGCAGATCGGTTCCGTAACCAGATGACGGATACTTGCCGGTTACATGCGGCCTCGCAGGAGGAGGTGACTGGGCTGAAGGCGACAGTGGACCGGCTCAACGGCGAGCTGGAGAAAACGAAGGGGGAACTGGCTGCCAAAGTAGCCGAGCTCGCGGACGCAGACAAGACGGCCGCGGGGCTGAAGGAGCAGTTAAAGGCGATCGAGACCGATTCCTACCTTAATGTGGAGTACGTCGGCGAGTTCGCATACTATATGGCTTACGCCGACGCTATCTGTGCTGCCAAGAAGGTAGGGCTCGAGGTCGGTCCTATGATGGAAACCTTCAAAGCCTATGTACTTGAGCATCCTCTGCAGCCGGACTTCTCCCTGTTGATCCTAGACCTCACGGACTTAGGGATCTATCTGAGCTGGTATCCATTTCCGGATAAACTTGTTTATCCTGAAGCCGGTGAGGAAGCGCGCGCTGATCCGCCTGCTGGAGGCGAAGGCCAATCGGGGGTTGCCTGAGTGATGCTAGAGTTGTTTTGTTTTCCTTTGCTTGTAATTTCTAGTTTTTCCTTGTATTGCCTTCGGGCTTGTATGTACAATCATTTTGAATGGAATAAAATACTTCTTTTTGCATCTGATTCTTTATATGTACGATCGCCTCTTCTGAATGTTTGCATATGAATTTATACAAGTGTTCACACAATTGCACCTGATGCCTTGTTTGTGTGATCGACTGTCTGAATGTTCCGCATCACTTCGACTTTGCACAATTGTCTGAATAGATCCGAATGTATTGGTACACTTGAAAATTCTTACTTGTGAATTTCTTGAACAAAACCGATCGTCATGTGTGTGTCTGAACACAGCCGATCGTGTATGGTTCCTTCCTCCCGATCGCATGTAGGAATAGCTCCGCTTTGCCCCTTGTTTTTGTTTACTTAGTGTAAGTAAGGGAACGAAAATAGTATGTTTGGTGAGCTATCTTTAGTTTTGCCGATCCTTCGAGGGAGGATGACTATTTCGACTTTGAGGAACTGTGCACAGTCGCGGAGTTCGATGGACCGACCTCCATAACCGTGTCTTTGTGTGCGAGGGACATTCCATCTGTAGGTCTGTCTCGCGACTCACTTTATTGTTAGGTTCCTCCGTTAGGCTGCGCCCGCCTTGTATTTAAATGAAAGGCGAGCGGTCTTGGTCTGGAGGAGTCCTTGCACGGGGCGTCGTCAGTTTATTCGACTCCACGTCCGCGGCTTGTTAGCACTTTTATACCTCGGATCTCCATGTTAGATGACGACCCTCGACGGTATACGTTGTGACGGGATAGGGACGCGTCACTTTGTCCGGGTCCATCATGTTAGATGATGTACCTTTGAGGGCGAGCGAGCGTGTCCGCAGATTTATTTGGAGGGTCCTTCGGCTACGCTCGCCTCGTATTTAAACGAAGGGCGAGCGATCGCAGCCCAAAGGAACCTGGCATGGACGAAGCTGTCGGTTCCATCGACCTCCAGGACCATGGCTGCACTTTTCTACCTCGGATCGCCATGTTAGATGGCGACCCTCGACGGTATATGCTGTGCTTGGAGGGGCGATCGCTGCATAGGTCTGTCAGGTTCGATGACGACCTCTTGTAGGGCGAGCGAGTCGTCCTCTTTTTTATTTGTTTGTTTTGTCGAGGCGAATCATATGGACGGGATTGGAAAATCTCATTAAACTCTTTGTACATTGGGTAACTGAATACAGAGCTTTTATTGGTAGTATTTCTTCAAATGTACGGCGTTCCAGGAATATTGGTTCGGAGTGCCGTCAGGGTGTTGGAGTTCGTAGGCTCCCCTAGTTAGCCACTTAGATATCCTGAAGGGGCCTTCCCAATTCGGGTCAAAGACTCCTGTGTGAGTCTGGACCTTTTTGAGGACTAGGTCGCCCACTTAGAATCGCTTTTCCTTGACCTTCGAATTGAAGAATTTCTCGGATCTTCTTTTGTGGATTGTGTTCTTCATCTCCGAGGTCAGTCGCCGTTCTTCGAGCATGTCCAAGTCGATTCGTCGGGCTACATTATTGTCCGACGTCATTTCCTGTTCAGTTCGATGGCTGAGGACGGCGATCTCCGAAGGGATCACTGCTTCTGTTCCAAAGGCGAGGGCGAACGGGGTTTCGCCGGTTGAGTTTCGGGTCGTTGTACGTTAGGACCACAAAACGTCCGGGAGCTCGCTCGCTCATTGTCCTTGTTTGGATTCAAGTCTTGCTTTGATCGTATGCTTGAGGATCTTGTTTACAGCCTCTACCTGCCCGTTCGTCTGAGAGTGGTAAGGGGACGATAACAACTTTTTGATTCCCCATTTCTCGCAGAATTTCATGACTTCCACCATCGAACTGCTTCCCGTTGTCGGAGATGATAGCCTGGGGTAGACCGAACCAGCATATGATGTTCTTCTAAATGAACTTGATTACTTGTTCTTGGCCGATCTTGTTGAGTGGTTCGGCCTCAGCCCATTTCGTGAAATAATCGACCCCCACGATGGCAAATTTATATCCCCCTAGCGCCGTTGGCAAGGGACCGATGAGGTCGATGCCCCATTGGGCGAACGTCCATGGGCTGTACATAGAAGTGAGCTGTTCGGGGGAGAGCTTGATGTTTGGTCCCATCACTTGACACCTGTGACATGATCGGGCACAGGCGATCATGTCTTTTTGTAGTGTAGGCCATAAAAAACCTTGCCTGGTTGTCTTGTGGATGAGAGCTCGTCCCCCAGCGTGATTTCCACAGATCCCATCATAGATCTCGGCTAAAACGAGTTGGCCTTCCTCCGGCGTAATGCACTTGAGGAGAGGAAGGATGAAAGCTCTCTTGTAAAGCCGGTCGTCCAATAGGGTGTATCTGGTTGCACGGAGCTGAAGCTGGCGAGCTTTGATACGGTCGGCAGGGACCGTTCCGTCCTTCAAGTATTTGATGAACGGAGTCATCCAGTTCTCCTCGGCGATGGCAACTGTGGTAATCAGGCTTCTGTCGATCGCCGGCTTTGCTGATTTTGTGATTTGGATGTTAGAGAAATCTGCTGCCCCATCTGATGATGCTAGTTTGGATAGGGGATCGGCCTGGGAGTTGTGCTCTCCCGGGACTTGTTCGATCAGCACTTCTTCAAACTTTGTGCACATTTCGGCGACCAATTCTTGGTATTTGATCATTTGTTCGTCGCGCGCCTCATATTCTCCCTTGACTTGGTTCACGACCAAGAGGGAGTCCATGAAGATGTGGAGACGGCGAACGTCCAGGGCGAGCGCTAGATCGAGCCCACCTACCAAGGCTTCGTACTCGGCTTCATTGTTGGTCGCACGAAACTCGAAACGCATAGCATTTGCGAAACTTTGGCCATCGGAGCTGATGAGGACAATTCCTGCCCCTGCTCGCGAGTTGGTTGCCGAGCCATCTATGTACAACTTCCAAACAGGATGGCCGACTTGGGTCGGACTGGGTGGGAACGTTAATTCCATCACGAAGTCCGCCAGAGCTTGGCCTTTGATCGCCGTGCGAGAAGCGTATGTGATACCGTATTGGGCGAGCTCCAATGACCACTTGAGGAGTCGCTTGTTGGTGTCTGGCCGATGCATAACTTGCCTTAAGGGGAGAGTCGTCAGAACCTCCACTTGATGTTCGAAGAAGTAGGCCCTTAGCTTGCGAACACTCATGACTAGAGCGTAGGCGATCTTCTCCAGAGGTGTGTAACGAGTTTCCGCGTCATGGAGCACTCGACTAACGAAGTAGATTGGCAAGTGGGCTTGCCCCTCTGCTCGCACTAATACAGCACTCAGCGCGACCTCCGAGGCCGCCGGGTAAAGGAATAGCTTTTCGCCGGGGATCGGCTTCGCCAAGATCTGGGGGTTAGACAGATACTCCTTGATTTTGGCGAACGCTATTTGACTCTCCTTTGTCCATGCAAACTTCTTGTTCTTTATGGTCGCGAAGAATGGTTTGCTTTTATCTCCGAGCCGAGAAATGAAACGGTTAAGGGCAGCTAGACAACCTGTGAGGCGTTGCACCTGTTTGACATTCCGTGGTTCCTGCATGTCAAGGATCGCCTGAATTTTGGTGGGGTTCGCCTCAATCCCCCTCTGGCTCACGATGTGCCCCAGGAACTTTCCTGAGCTTACCCCGAAGTTTCATTTCTTGGGGTTCAGCTTCATGTTGAGCTTCTCAAGGATGGCGAACGTCTCGGTAAGGTCATTGAGGTAATCTTCCTTTTTGAGGCTCTTGACTACTATGTCGTCAATGTAAACCTCCATGGTCTTGCCGATCTGGTTGGCGAACATCCCGTTGACTAGCCGTTGGTAGGTCGCCCCCGCATTCTTCAGACCGAACGGCATTCGGACCCAAAAGTACACGTATTTTTCTGTGTGGAATGACGTGTGTTTTATGTCTTTCTCCGCCATTGGGATCTGATGGTACCCGGCGAAAGCATCCATGAACGACATCATTTCTCAACCTGCCGTGCTATCGACCAAGTGGTCAATATGTGGCATCGGAAAGTGGTCTTTTGGACATGCCGCGTTGAGGTCGGTGAAGTCGATGCATAACCTCCAGGAGTTGCTCGGCTTTTTGACGAGCACTGCGTTGGCTACCCACTGTGGCTCGTCTGTAGCTACTCTGATTAGTTTGTTGTCGTGTAGCTTTGACTTCTATGTCGAGCGCTGCGTACTTCTCAGGACCGAATTTCCTACATTTCTGGTGAACAGGTTTCCTTGCCGGGTCGATCTTTAGATAGTGGCAAGCATGTTCAGAACTTATTCCGACCATATCTTGATGCGACCAGGCAAAGACTCCGATGTTCTTACGTAGTAAACTGATCAGATCATCCTTTAACTCGAGGTCAACGCTCGTGCTGATCTGTACTTCCCGCTCTGGGCGAGCCGGATCTATCGTTATACTTTCCAACTCTTCAATGGGGACAGTCGCTTCTCGTTTGGAACGATTTCCGGACTCGATCCTTGGATCGATGTCGAGGCTTGGCTCGAAACCAATCCTTGGCTCGATGTCGTCCGCCAATCGATGTGAGACGCCATCCTCCGAGTCGGGCTAGTTCGAGGTGCTTGGCTTGTCGAGCTCCATCGGTTGATTATCGATCGGCTCAATGTTATAAATAGTATGGGAAGTGTTGAAAGAAGTTACAACACAGGAGTAATTCAAACATTTCTTAGCCATTAGTTGGTCTCCTTTTACAGTACCGACCATCCCATCGGCAGTGGGGAATTTGATACAGTAAAAGAAAGAAGAGGCGACCGCCTCGAAGGTTTCTAGAAATGGGCGACCTAGGAACCCATTATAGATGCTGAGCCTATCTATGATTACAAAGTTGAGGTTCCTAGTAATCCTAACCTTGGGATCATAATAACATATTAGATCGACAGAGAGCTTGATCTTTCCATAGGCTTGGATGTTAGGACTACTTGTTCGTTTTTGACGATGTCATTAATGTAATTCAAATACTTATTACTTGGCAAAAATGTAAGGAAGAACCAAATGAGTATCTTTCATAGGCCAAATTATGTTAAGTTTAATACTTGGCAAAATGTAAAGAAGAACCAAATGAGTATCTTCTATAGGCCAAAATAAGTTAGGCTCAAATCGGCTAAGTACAAAAGTACAGCTGAGTTCATCAGAGAAGTACAGCCGAGTCAAGTCAGAGAAGTTATGGTCAACAAAAATCATTAGAGATGTTTGACCAGACTGCAGTCAAGTGACTCTAGACAAAGTCATCTGATCAGGCGAGTCCCAAACAGCCACCATCAGAGAAGTTCAAAACTGCAGAGAAGATGACTGTACATCAGCCAACTTGAGATCAGCCAAGTACTCCAAAGTCCACATCAGCATGCGTTGAAAAGTCAAATATTACGGAAAGTCACATGCAAGCGTGAAGAGACATATTGGAGAGATTCCCGCAAAGGATATGAATTAAATAATTCATCCAAGCCTACCACTGAAGACGTTAAACTTATTATATTCAAAGGATTCGGCGCCTCACATGCAAAGTCTTCACAGGGTCGATCGATGGATTAAAATATGGGAATCCAGCCTTGCAACATTCAGAAAAGAATTAACAAAGAAGTCTTTCTCCAACGGACGGATTTGTTACAAGATTTGCAACGGCTATGAAGAATGCTCAAGGATCAACACCTATATATATCCGAAGATTTGAAGTTGGGCAACTACCGGTGCGAACATAATCTCAAGCAATCAAAGCATTCAAAGCAATCTAAAAGCGAACTATAGCATCGTCAAAAGAGCAGTTCTCAAAAGTTCATACTTGAATAAGCTCTTAGTTGGAGAAGAAAAAAACTCGTGTCTTTAATCCTGAGTTCGAGGTACTTCACTGGTTGAAGTTCAAGACTGTAAAGGCATCCAAGGATCGCGGATCAAGAGATGCAAGGCAGTCAAGGGAGTTGCAACGGCAAGGATTTCCACTGGTTGGAAGCTGTTGTAATTTGGTTGAATCACTGTAATCTTTATCACTGGTTGACAATTATAGTGAATTCATCTCCAACTGGTTTGGAGAAAAGTGGACTAGTAGAGGATTACCCCACCTCTGAGACCACTATAACTGCCTGCGTATTTTACTGTTTTATAGCATCATACTGCTGCATTCATTGTTAAGTGTTTCATTAGCTGTTTTGCATTCGTCATCAGCTGACTTCCGCACGTATTGAGCACAAACGACTCTAAGTCATTTGCATATCTATCAGCTGAAGAAACTTACTCTTTATTAAAATAGTTTAAGAGTTTCAATAAGTCTATTCACCCCCCTCTAGACTTATTCCTGGACGACTTGTGACCAACAAGTGGTATCGAAGAGGTTGGTTCATTTATTTCACGAACCAGATCTATATCAGAGATATATTTTTACTCTCATTATATAATGGAACACATGCATTCTAGACTACCTGTGTTTTCAGTTGACGAGTATGATCTTTGGAAGATAAGGATGCAGGCACACTTATCTTCAATCCACGATGACATGTGGTGCATCATAGAAGACGGTCCATTCACCTTCGAGAATGACAACACTCCCGAGGATATCGCAGCAGGGAAGACAGAGAAGATCCCAAAGAAGAGGACAAAGGTGACCCCCGAAGAAAGAAAGCTGGCCAACCTTGAAAACCGATCCAGAGATGTGCTGTATCAAACTCTTGACAAATCAATAATGGTTAAGATCAAAAACTGCAAAAAATGCCAAGGAAATCTGGGACACATTAGCCTTAATGTGTGAGGGAACGGAGCTGATCAAAGAGAACAAGTTATCAATTGCTACTCAAAAGTTTGACAACTTCAAAATGAAGAATGGCGAATCAATAGACCAAGTGGACACAAGGTTTACTGAGATCATCAATGAGATCAACCCCCTCGGTAAATCTTATGGCAACAGGGAAATGGGGTTGAAGGTACTAATATCTCTCAATCCTGAATGGAGCATGAAGGCAGTGGCCATGAGAGAATCCAAGGATCTTAATAAAATAAAGATCCAAGAGCTGTTCTCCGACCTGAAGGCTTATGAGTTCGAACTCCCAAGTTCATCCTCAACCGAGCCTACAGAGAATGGAATAGCCTTTGCAGCCGAGTCCCCCGCCAAGAGCTTATCTGATGTAAAGCCTCCAAATCCATTAGATTTTGAGGAAGAGATGGCGTTCATAATGCAGAGGTTCAGCAACTTCCGGAAGAAGTACTCCAAATACAAGAAGAATTATAAGGAGAATCCCAGAAGAAACTAGAAAGCCGGAAGCTGGAAGGTGGAGTGCTACAAATGTCATAAGACATGACACATTCAAATCGACTGTCCTGATCTTAAGAAGGACGAGAGCAAGAAGGAGGTGAGCAGAAAAGAAGATAGAATGAAGGCCCCCATCGGAGAAGATCAAGAGCGTGTAGAATCAAGCAGTGAATTCTTCTCTGATGATAATGAAGAGTATGATTGTCTAATGGCCAACCTAGCTGATGAAGAGGTAACATCAAAACCCTCTGTTTCAAATAATAGTTCAGCCATGTCACAAGATATGGACTTGCACGAATCTGTAAATCAGCTACTTAAGGATTTTGAGACATTAAAATCTGCACACCTATCTGTATCAGCCGAGAAGACTCAGCTGCAAGATGAGAATAGCCAGCTGAAAAATGATTTTGAAGAACTCGGCCTAGAATTAAATAAAGTCAAATCTGATCTTGAAAACCAGGCTGCAGTTAACTTGAAAAAACAGGCTGACGTCACTACAGCTGAGATAAAACGATTAACTATTCTAAATAGTGAAAAATCAGCTGCACTTGCTCATGTGAAGGCCGAATTTACTAAACTTCCTTAGGTAAGTAAAACTCAGGCACAGGAAATAACCTCCCTGAAAGCGTCTCTAACTCTGGACGAATTGTGTACTAATAAAAGGACACTATATTCCAGATCAGGCCTTGGATATGATCCTCACACTCCCTCTACTTCTAAAACCACTTTCATCAAGGGAGAAACAATTGTCTCGACTGCTGAGCCTACATACAAACCGATATTTAAAAATAGGCAACAGCCAAGTCACAAGTCTAGGCTGCAGTCAGGGTTCACAAGGCAGCCACCTAGACAAGCGACTAGGCAATGGGCCAGGCAGAAGCAGCAACCCAGACAACATGCCCATTATTATCAAAAACTCCTCGGAGGGGCAGATGGAAACCTCAAGGTTATCCTAATTTTCAAAATGAACAAGTGTGGAGACCTCAAAGATTTAATAAATGGTCTCAGCCAAGGTTTAGAAATGGCCCACACTACCAATATTTTGAGGAATTTCCGGTATACAATCCTAACAGCGGATACAGACCTAGACCTTACACACCTTATAGGGGTAATAATAATAACAATTTTAACAATCCAAGGAGAAATCAATTCTCCAGGAAACCATCTAACCCTAAAGGACCCACACAGATCTGGGTACCTAAATCTCTGCTTGTATGATTGCAGAAAAGGTGGAAGGACTACTACCACATCTCCACAAATTCAAACTTTGGAGGTGAAGAATAGTTTGTAGATTCTGGATGCTCAAGGCACATGACCGGGAACAAGAAGATGCTGACAAAATACACCAAAGAAAGAGGTCCAGATGTAACCTTTGGAGATATCTCTAGAGGACAAACAAAGGACTTTGGAGAGCTGCACCGAGGAAACATCATTATATCCAAAGTTCACTATGTCAAAGGGCTCAAGTATAATCTCCTGAGCATAAGCCAGTTTTGCGATGAGAAGAATCTAGTAGTTTTCACCATTTGGAAATGTATGGTGATAGATATCCTATCTGGAGAGGTGAATCTACAAGGATTCAAAAGGAGAGATGTCTACATGATAGATTGGAACATAGGAACTCCCAATACCTATTTTCTATCTAAGACAATAGCTGAGAATGGATGGCTGTGGCACAAAAGATTATGTCACCTGAACTTCAAAGCCATCAACAAGATTAGTTCTCAGAAGCTGGTCAGAGGACTACCCGAGGAAGCATTCAAGAAGGAAGCTCTTTGTGATGCATGTCAGAAAGGAAAGCAGACCAGAGCATCATTCAAGCCAGTTCAGCCTACGACCCTCAAAACAAGGATCTTAGATCTACTCCATATGGATCTATTTGGTCCTATCAAGCCAAGGACTCTAAATGGCAGAAAGTATGCACTAGTAATAGTGGATGACTATTCAAGGTACACATGGATTATCTTCTTGTACAAGAAAATTGAAACCTTGACCAAGCTACCTGAGCTGCTGAGGAGGATTCAGAATGAGAAATCCCTCTCAATCATCAAGATTAGATCAGACAGAGGAGGAGAATTTCTCAACAAGGCGATCACTGATTACAGCGATCAGAATGGAATCTAGCATGAGCTATCTGCAGCCAGGACCCCCCAGCAGAATGGTGTTGCTGAAAGAAGAAACAGAACCCTGAAGGAAGCAGCCAGGTCCATGATTGCAGAAACAAACCTGCCCAAGAGGTTACAGTGAAGGCACATCAACTGACTTGCCATACTCAGAACAGGAGTATGATAATAGGGAGACATGGCAAAACTCCCTATGAGGTTTGGAATAATAGAACTCCTATTGTTGCTTACTTTCATATTTTTGGTTGTAAGTGTTTCATCCACAACAACGGTAAAACACAATTAAATGCCTTCGATGCTAAAACCGATGATGGTCTCTTTATGGGATACTCACAAAGAAGCAAGGCATGTAGAGTCTTTAACAAAAAAACCTTAGTTGTGGAGGAAACACCCCATGTTGTATTTGATGAATCTACTGTTGAGTACAGGAAGCAAGTTGAGATAATTGAGAATAAGCTCAAATCAGCAACCCTCGAAGAAGTCATTGTACATGACACATGAATGGAAGACTCAACTGCAGATCAGCCTGAAGACCCATCTTTAGCTGCTGAAGACCCAACTGCAGATCAGACAGGAACACCAAACCTACCTGATCCAGTTGCCCCTGATGAAGACCCAGCTGTAGCTGATAAAGACTCATCTGCACTGCAATGATCCCACCTGCAGATGACAAGGCGGTAGTGATCCGATTGCGAGACCAAGGAGACCAGATCCAAGTGATGTGGCAGAGAGGAAATCCACGAGCATATCTACAGAGGCAGGACCACGAAGAAGAAGATATTCCCAAGTGGCTCAAAGATCATACCATTCAGCAAATCATTGGGAAGCTGACTGACGGAGTTAAGACAAGACAGTCCACTCTACCCGCAGGAATGGCAATGTTCTCATGCTTCATGTCTCAGATAGAACCCAAGACAACAGAACAAGCCTTGGAAGATTATTCATGGATCAATGCCATGCAAGAGGATCTGGAACAGATGGAAAGGAACAATGTTTGGACACTAACAGACAGACCAGATCACAAGAAGGTTATTGGCACCAAATGGGTGTACAAAAACAAGAGCGATGAAGATGGAGCCGTTGTTAGGAATAAAGCCAGACTTGTTGCTAAAGGTTATGCATAGTGTGAAGGAATAGATTTTGATCAAACCTATGCACCTGTTGCAAGACTAGAAGCCATCAGACTATTCCTCGCATATGCTGCGTTCAAGGATTTTCAAGTCTACCAGATGGATGTAAAGAGGGCATTTCTAAATGGCATCCTAGAAGAAGAAGTCTATGTGGAGCAACCCCCAGGATTTGTCAAAGGAGACAAAGTCTACAAGCTGTTGAAAGCTCTATATGGACTTAAGCAAGCACCAAGAGCTTGGTATGAAACCTTATCTGTATTTCTTGAGAAGAACGGTTTCTGCAAAGGGAAGGTGGACAAGACCTTATTCAGAGTGGAGCACGAAGGCCATATATTGATAGTTCAGATATATGTGGATGACATTATATTTGGCTCAACCAACCCAGAGCTGTATGAGAAATTCTCAAACCTCATGCAAGGAGAGTTTGAGATGAGTATGATGGGAAAGCTTAAATTCTTTCTTGGATTACAAGTCAAGCAGATGGAAAATGGAATTTTCATCAACCAAGCCAAATATACCCGAGATCTGATCAAGAGATTTGGAATGGAATCAGCCAAACCAGCAAGAATTCCTATGAGCACAAGTACTCACCTAGATGCAGATGAGGGAGTCATCTCAGTGGATTCAACCCACTACAAAAGACTTATTGGATCACTACTATACCTCACTGCAAGCAGACCAGACATATCTTATGCCGTAGGAGTATGTGCACGATTTCAATCCAAGCCAAAGCAGTCGCACCAAGATGCAGCCAAGAGAATAATTAAATACCTTAAGTCTACAGTCAATGTTGGACTATGGTATCCTAAAGACGATAACTTTGAGCTATCAGGATATTCAGATGCAGATTTCGCAGGATGCAAAATTAATAGGAAAAGCACTAGTGGAATGTGGCAATTCCTAGGAACCAGACTGATATCCTGGTTTAGCAAGAAGTAGGTTTCTAACTCTATCTCCACCACAGAGTCAGAATACCTAGCTGCAGGTATTTGTTATACCCAGATCTTATGGATAAGACAACAGCTGAGGGACTACAACATCATTGCCAATGAAGTCCCTATCTGGTGTGACAACAACAGTGCTATTGCAATAACCAACAACCCGGTTTTGCATTCAAGGACCAAGCACATTGATGTTAAGCATCACTTCATTAGAGATCACGTGCTTAACAAGAGAGTCAGAGTTGAAAGAGTCAGCACAGACTACCAAATTGCTGATATCTTTACCAAACCTTTGCCAGAAGAAAGATTTTTGGAGCTGAGCAGAGAACTTGGTTTACTAGATTGGGAATCTAGTACAGAAGAAAAAGCTAGCTGATGTAGACAAGAAGACGAAGGACAGCCGAAGAAATCTAGCTGATCATAGCACAGGCGAGAAGTCAAAGGAGTCAACTCACCTGATGCAGAGCAGTCAACAGTCAACTAGCTAAGTTTTCTAATCCTAACCGACTTCTGAATATTATATTATTATCTGTTATATGTATAATAATATCATATTATTTTTTGGTTTATAAGTGGCATAATACTATATGCTTTAAATACACGTGGCAATCACAGGTTAAATCGACCTCCACTGTGACCAATTAAAATCCAACCGTCTATTTTCAAACTCAAAACCTGGACCACCGATTAAAATTTGAATTTTAAAAAGGAATCTCAAAAGGTGGACCACCAATTTAAAATAAATAATTATTTAATTCCAATGTCGTTTCATTTTCGTTTTAAGGACGGAAAATTCTTCACTTTACCTTTACCGGTCTTTCAAAAACCCTAATTTACAGAGCAGAAATTCCTTTGAACTCTAAATACACTAAGAAATCTCCTATACTGCAGAAATGGAAGCTTACTTTGAAGGCGTAAACATGAAGGCTGTCAAGAACCAGATCATTTTTTATCTGGTCGTTGATTTTGAAGGACTTTTGGAATCGAATTTGGAGAACTACGATGTGCTTGACCTTATCCGCTCGATGAAGAGGAATGGGATCTACCCATTTTTGGATATCAGTCCCAAACACCTGTACAAGGAGGACGTTATCGCACTTTTCCGCAAAGCCCGTGTGATTGAAACGGGGATTAGAAGCACCGTCGGCAGAGTACAAGTGGACATATCGCCGGAGACGATCTAAAAAGTTTTTGGTATGAAGAATCGTGGCGTGGCGGTCGAGGCCCTTAAACAGACCACAGTCGATACTTGGCTGAAGATTAAGGTGGTCAACTAGCCGGAGAAGCTAAAGCTCACCGCCAAGAGGAGCGAAATTAAAAAGGTGTATCGGTATGTGTTGGACATCACCAACAAAATCGTAATGGGCATGGCCGGCAGCTACGACCAACTGTCGTCGGCCAAATTCATGGTGCTGGGAGCACTAATCCAGGACGAGCCGATTGACTGGCCATACTACCTTTTTAAGCAGTTGGTACGCGAGGTCAACAAGGCCGAATGGCTTGTTGATGAGAAGAAGTTCCGATCCAAGCTGGCGTTTGGAACGCAGCTAAGTTGGATCCTGGAGAAGTTGGGTGTGGCGAAGGGAAATACTGACCCTTTCCACATCAATAAGAGACTTGGTCATCTAGACCAAGAGACATTGAGGAGACTCGGAAGCAGTAGAAGAGTAGCTCAGATGATAAAACAACTGTCTGATAAGGGACCTTCCTACAAATACCCTTCATCAGACGAGTCAGACCAGGCTGCAGCCAGAAACCCACCTGCAGCCCAGTCTGAGACAGAATCAGACAATACGCCAATAGCTCTTCGTTTCAAAAGAAGGGGACCAGCCCCTAGTGAGTCATCAATCATTTATTCCTCACCAGAACCCTCTCCGAAGAGGCCCAGGCACTTGCAGTTCAGTAACGAGGAGGAGCCAGAGCAATTTCCCAGTCCTGCAGCCAGGTCACCTATTCACCTGGAGGACCAGCCTGCTTCGGGCAGCCTGGAGACCCAGATCGTTCCTATCCTCACTCCAAAATTCATCTCAGAAGAAGAGGAAGCAGGTTTAATAATTTCCATCCCTGAGGCAAATTATACTTTTCACCTGCTTGACAACAACATTTTTAACTTATCCCTAGAGCAACTTCAGTTGGTTAAACTGCAAGCTCTAAAACATTCTTTTGTCCATATTTTTGAAGAATGGAAAACCTTTAAATCATTTTCTTTCACTGAACTTCAAGCTTATGTTGAAGTAAGTGGTTGGGGATATCCCTAAGTAACAGAAGATGTGCTGATACATTTTTGCAAAGTGCCAAACACAATTTTGATTCTTCAGGAAAATTGGTTCATGTCCAATTTCAAAACCAACATGGACCAATTTATCCACTCTATTATGTATAGCATTTTTGACGGATCCTTTGGTAAAGAAGAAGAAGAGGAGGAAGAAGAAAAAGAGATAAGAATAGAAGAAGTGGATGAAGAAGTAGAAGAAGAAGAAATTATTGTCATTGATGATGAAGAAGAGAGACAGGAAGAAAGGGAAGAAGAAAATATCTTAGTTTAAAAAGAAACTGGAGAAGAAGAAGTTGAAAGAACGGTGGAATTAGTAGATGAAGAAGAAGAAGAAGGAGAAGAAGTTGATCAGGAGGATGGAGAAGAAAAGGAGGATGATGAAAAAGATAAGGATGATGAAAAAGATAGGGATGATGAAAAAGATAAAGATGATGAAAAAGATAAAAAGGATGATAAGGATGATAATGATGATGATGATGATGATGATGATGGTAAGGATGAAGGAGGAGAAAAAGAGGCTGAGAAAGAGAAAGAGAATGTTGAAGAGGAAGAAAAGAAGGAAGAAGGAGAGAAGGAGTTAGAAAAGAAGAAGAAGAAGAAAAAGAGGAGGAGCAAGAGAAGGAGCCAGAAAAAGAGGCTGCAGACAAGGCTGGGGCGCCTGCAAGATAAAAAAGATGATAAGGATGATAATGTTGATGATGATGATGATGGTAATGATTAAGGAGGAGAAAAAGAGGCTGAGAAAGAGAAAGAGAATGTTGAAGAGGAAGAAAAGAAGGAAGAAGGAGATAAGGAGTTAGAAAAAGAAGAAGAAGAAAAAGACGAGGAGAAAGAGAAGGAGCCAGAAAAGGAGGCTGCAGACAAGGCTCGGGCGCCTGCCCGGTATACCAGCCTAGATGCAGACTTGACTGAAGACTCCAGATCGGGGACCCCTGAACAGACCCCGTCTGGAATTCCAACTGCAGACAGGAGTCTGCAGACAGGTGGGTCGTCCGCACACCTACCTGCATGAGTAGAGGGCTCAGGCGAGCATTCTCTACCAACATCACAAATTTCACCTGTGATGACCGAGCTGATCAGACAGATAGTTAAAGACACTGTTGGAGAACTGCTTGCTTCTCAAATCTCTCCTGATCTGCAGTCTGTCAATGCAAAAATCGACACTTTGCTGCAGCGGGACATCCCTCAACCACCTCCTCCTACAAACAACAGAATGCCCCTTGGCATGTCTGACTGGATGTTAAGAATGGAGCAGCAGTTGACCACCCTGGTTGATGCTGACAAAAAGGGGGAAGAAAGGGTTCAGGGGGAAGGTAGCAAACAAGGAGAAAGAGCTCAAGAGATTAGAACTAAGAAGAGGCAAGATATCCAATTGATCACTGCTGGGACATCTTCAGCTAAGAGGAAGGGAGAAGCAGAATCAGAACAGGCTGATGATCAGTCTGCAGTCAAAAGAATGAGGATCAGAAGTGGATTCGAGCCTACACTAGAATGGGAAGGCAGAGAGTTATGGCATGTTGAAGATTTCCTACCCATCGAAGCTGCACCTATGTGGGGATCTGCAAAGAAGAAGTTTATTAGAGACTTTTATATCTGGGAGTTACTCCAGGACAATAGTTGCTCCCCACAGCAGATTTTCATTAACTTCATGGAGGAAGCACATCCAAAACCCTGGGTTGTCCTTCTAAAACATGCAAAGAAGTGCAATGCATATCCAATGATCCCTCCTTTCAGGCCGAAAGAACCTCCCACCTTGGAAAATGATGATTTGAATGAACTAGCTCTCCAAAGGAAAATAAAGAAACTGTGTGATGAGAATAAGTTCTCCTCACAAGAAGAGCAAGACTTTGTCGCTCTAGTTGTCAGAAGAAAATATGGTCTTGCCCCTGTTAAGATAAGACCAATTGGAGCTAAACCATTCAGACCTGCCAAGCAGCCTATCCGAAGAGGCAGAGACAGAGGCAGATGATTTGTTTTATATTCATTTTTGTACTTGTAAAATTTTCTGTAAATGTTTTTGATCATTGAAAGACATGTATTTGTAAATCAATACAGAAATTTTATAACATTCTTTTGAATGACAATTCCCAGTTGTCTCAAAACTAGACTGATTTTAGTTTGTGTCTTGCACTCAAGTGCAGACTTGTTTATTTGAATAGTTTGCTTAAGTTTTTCCATCATCAAAATAGGGGGAATTTGTTAGGAATACTTGTTAGATTTTGATGATGTCATTAATGTAATTCAAATACTTATTACTTGAAAAAATGTAAGGAAGAACCAAATGAGTATCTTCCATAGGCCAAATTATATTAAGTTTAATACTTGGCAAAATGTAAAGAAGAACCAAATGAGTATCTTCTATAGTCCAAAATAAGTTAGGCTCAAATCGGCTAAGTACAAAAGTACAATTGAGTTCATCAGAGAAGTACAGCCGAGTCAAGTCAGAGAAGTTCTGGTCAACAAAAATCATCAGAGATGTTTGACCAGACTGCAGTCAAGTGACTCTAGACAAAGTCATCTGATCAGGCGAGTCCCAAACAGCCACCATCAGAGAAGTCCAAAACTGCAGAGAAGATGATTGTACATCAGCCAACTTGAGATCAGCTAAGTACTCCAAAGTCCACGTCAGCATGCGTTGAAAAGTCAAATATTACGGAAAGTCACATGCAAGCGTGAAGAGACATATTGGAGAGATTCCCACAAAGGATATGAATTAAATAATTCATCCAGGCCTACCACTGAAGACGTTAATCTTATTATATTCAAAGGATTCGGCACCTCACATGCAAAGTCTTCACAACGGTCGATCGATGGATTAAAATATGGAAATCCAGCCTTGCAACGTTCAGAAAAGAATAAATAAAGAAGTCTTTCTCCAACTGATGGATTTGTTACATGATTTGCAACGGCTATGAAGAATGCTTAAGGATCAACACCTATATATATCCGAAGATTTGAAGTTGAGCAACTACTGGTGTAATATAATCTCAAGCAATCAAAGCATTCAAAGCAATCTAAAAGCGAACTATAGCATCGTGAAAAGAGCAGTTCTCAAAAGTTCATACTTGAAGAAGCTCTTAGTTGGAGAAGACAAAAACTCGTGTCTTTAATCCTGAGTTCGGGGTACTTCACTGGTTGAAGTTCAAGACTGTAAAGGCATCCAAGGATCGTGGATCAAGAGGTGCAGGGCAGTCAAGGGAGTTGCAACGGCAAGGATTTCCACTGGTTGGAAGCTGTTGTAATTTGGTTGAATTACTGTAATCTTTATCACTGGTTGACAATTATAGTGAATTCATCTCCAACTGGTTTGGAGAAAAGTGGACTAGTAGAGGATTACCCCACCTCTGAGACAACTATAACTGCCTACGTATTTTACTGTTTTATAGCATCATACTGCTGCATTCATTGTTAAGTGTTTCATTAGTTGTTTTTCATTCGTCATCAGCTGACTTCCGCACGTATTGAGCACAAACGACTCTAAGTCATTTGCATATCTATCAGCTGAAAAAACTTACTCTTTCTTAAAAGAGTTTAAGAGTTTCAATAAATCTATTCACCCCCCCCCAAAACTTATTCCTGGACGACTTGTGACCTACATTGGACTGTGCTGTTGCCAAACTCTTGAAGCATCGTATCAAATGGCTTGATGAATTTGGTCAGGTTGCCGAGATGGTCAAGAGCAGATTTGATTATGATATTGAAAAATCTCCCATTGTCAACCAGCACGCGATCGACCATTTTCCCAAGGATACAAGCAGAGATTACCAATGCATCCTCTTTGGGGCACTACACTCCCTCCCTATCCTTATTGGAGAAAGTGATGAGCGCGTCTTTAGAGATGGTCGGCTCTGGGGGTACCACGACATGGACCCCGATGAACGCTCTTAATTCGGCCTTCTTTTTTTCTGTTCGACATGGTGGAAACCGGAGAAAGGCCTCCGAGGTTTCCACCTCCCGACTGAAGCATATTGATCCGGCCGCCGGGATTGATCGGAGGGATCAATTCATCTGAGTACTCTGGCTCGTTCTGCTCGATCCTGGCGACCGGATTGGGAGGGATTCCATCGTTCTGTCGGCGCTCGCGCCCCCCTGTCCTTTCTGTCCGAGGTTCTGGCTTGGTAACCAAGTTATCCAACTTGCCTTCCTCAAACAGTCTCCAAAGATGTCTGAGGAGGTCGCGGCACTGGATGGTGTTGTGCCCGGGGCTCTTGTGGTAGGAACAGAATTTGTTGCGGTCTAGATGACCATTGTCCCTCATCGGCTTCGATTTGCTAAGCCACTCGCGTCCCTTGATGGCGTTGAAAATGTGGGCCGGAGATAGGTTGAGGTTGCGGAGGAGGTGAACCTCCACATCCTCGAAGGCTTTGAATTCATCTGGCGGCTTTGCGACCGCCTTTCTGGGCTTGGCGACCGCCTTTCTCGGGACGGAGGATGGCGCCTTACCTTCCCCGGTGGATCCCTCGCCTAAGTGAAGAGAGAGCATCATCTGCCTAGCCAGAAAATAAGCGGCCCTGACGCGGAAGATCGCATAGATCGGGGGGATGTCCTTCGTGAGGTGCCTAAACATGGGCGAATGGCCATAGAATACCCATAAGATCGAGTAGAGAGCGAGCTCGTCGCTAATGGGCTCGCCGGTGAGGACTATTTCATCCACCCGGTCGATGTATTCTTCATCGGGCTCGTCCTTCCCCTGCCTGATCTTCATCATGGGGTGGGGGCCTTCTGGCCGAGCAACTTTGGTGGCGAAATAGGATGTGAAGTCATTCACCAGTTTCTCAAAGCAGTTGATCGAGTGTGGTGGCAGCGAGATGTACCACCTATGGGCAAGATCGCCCAATGTCAATGGGAACATTCGGCACTTCATCGCGTCCGATTCCCCACATCCGGTTATGTAAATCCGGAACTTGCTCAAATGGGTCTCAGGATCCGATCTCCCCTCATATAGAGGTGTTTGAGGAGGAGCCATCTTCGGTTGGACGGGGGCGAGCTCGATCTGGGCCGCGAGCGGTTCACTCGGTCCGGCGATCGATCTCTTGGCGCCTGCCCCAGCTTCTAGGAGCGCCTTCATTTCGTCGAGATTACGCTGCATGGCGGCCATCGCCGTGGCCTGACTGCTCGCGGATTGACTCTCGGAGCGGGATACGAGGTGATCGTGTACCAATCTTCTGGCCCCGTGGTAACTGACGAGTTCTCCGCCACCGAGCTCAATTCTTGGGCGAGTGGAAGCCCGTTGGCCGGACTGTCTTCTGGGAGTCGGGTAAGCCGAACTCCTGGTGATGGATTCGGACCCCGATGTCTCCCGGCTGGGGCCCGAATGCCTGGGTCGCCATGAGGGATCACTCCCTAGGCAGCTGAAGACGGAGTCGTCCCTCCTCACGAGCACCTTTTCTTGCGGCTTGGGGCTTTCTGACGATTTCTCGACATATAGCCCCTTGAGTTTCCGCTTGCCCGCATGGCGGATGGCGGAGGGAGTAATGGTGGGCGAGTCGCATGCCCTCCGTTGCTCCCTGAGGATGGCCATAGCCTCCTCGATCTGTTCCGTGGTTTGGAACTGATCGAGTGAGAGGCTGGGGCCGTCCCTCGGGGGCGGGAGTGAGAGCCTAGTGTCGCCGCGGTCGTCTTCTGTCATGGGTTGGGATTCGGCCTGGGCCGGAATAAGATGTCCGGCAGATCGCAGGATGGCTCTTCTGGAGGTCGTCGCGGATGTCATGTTTCTGAAAGTTTTTCTTTGAAGAACAGTGAGTATTTCTTCAAGTATATGCCCCGGAGAACAGTGAGTGTTCTTCGAGACGGTCGAAATAAAAAATGAAGGTTAAGACCCCCCTTCCTCTAGCGCCAATTGTTGTTACCCAAAATATTATCCGGAGATGATATTGCTGAAATGGTCGAGTAACAAACAAATGCGAGAACACTTCCGTGGGAAAGTAAATAACACAAGATTTGTCGGGGTTGTTAGTCCCGGGCTTGAATGCTCTCACGAGATGTTATTAATACAAATACTTTGGAGTACAAATATTAATGTTAGAGTGCAATTACAATGTGTGTAAGGACTCTAGTTATCTTAGCTATAGAGCGTGAAGATTGCCGGAAGAACCAGATATGATGCTCTGTGAGTTCTTGCTTTTTATGTTCTGTATACGTGAATGAGTTTCACTGTGTTGTCTCAGTACTGTTTTTTCTGTCCCTTGGCCACTTCCGGAGGCCTCCTATTTATAAGAGAAGAGGTTGTTGGGTCCTCTTTGTCCATCGCGGGCGACCGCCGTTTCTTGTATTAAAATAAGGTGGGCGATCGTCCCATCACGTGAGACTGTTTCCTTAAAGTCTGCGGCTGCTGCTCGCAGCCAGATGTGCGAGCCAATGAGAAGTCCGCACGCATCCTGAGTTGCTGTCTGGGGAGGACCCACTTTGTACCTTTCTACGGACCTGTCGGTAGGTGTGAATGTGGTGACAGACTGGGGTCAAAAGGCCTTATCTTGTGGCGCCTTTTTCGGATCTGCACATGGGTCTTCGTTCGAGATTCGGTCTTCGAAGACTTTGATGGGTGTCGGGTTCATACATGGTACGGGATGGTCATCTTCAGTTGGACATTTGAGTTGATCGCCATATGCCAATAGGCGATCGCCTTGGACGTCGACCGCTAGGCGATTGCTCATCATCTGTCTTCTTTAGCTGTCTCCAGACCATTATGCCGATCGCCATCGAGGCGTATAAATCGCCGCACAACAAAAAGCATTAAAGACTTGACCAATCAGAGAAGGAATGCTAAAGTTATGATAGAGGATGCCAGGAATTTCAACCAACAAACAATTTACAAGCACTATTAACAGCATATCCATCCAGGAGCCTTTTGTCAAAGTTCCAAACCAAATACATGAACCAAGTGCTGAGAAACCTGGAAATAAGATTCCGACTAATGAAGTGCGGCGCTGACCGCGCTATGTGGTCAGTCGCCTTTCACTTCTTCTTTCTTAAAAAAAATACTAAAAAGAAAATTAAAACCTAAAAAAAACTAGAGAACCCTAAGGAAAGCTTAAAAAAACTAGAAAAATGAAAAAAGGAAAACCTAAAACTGGAAAAATAAAATACTATAAGACTGAAAGAATCTAATAATAGATTAGATGCTAGAAAACCCCAAAAAAATAAAAAAAAAACTAAAAACACAAAAAAAAACTGAAAACTGAAAAATAAAATAACTAAAAACCTAAATTTAGACTATACCCTATGGAACACATTCCGTAAGACGGTCTCATACAAGTTTTTGCCCACTTATTTCTGCTCCGTACAGGTTTTAGTTTCGTCATGGATTAAATATGAAGGCCCAAAGTATTTTCTCCTGCAACCCACTTAAGTGTTGACCCGAACCGGATCCATGGAAGCAGTCCAAACCCATCATCCATGGCCAGATTAATCTCAGTCGTTTGTTGGCCCCCTTTAATCATGGCCCTTTGTTTTATGTAACTCCTTATATAAAACCCACCCCCAGAACCCTAGCCCTCATTTCCCCCGCCTCCTTTCCCCTCTCTGCCCGATTCTCTCTCCCTCTCTCTCATGTTCGTTGTGATCCCTGGTCTTCTGCCATGGATTTCTAGCTCTCTATTCCTTCATCCTCTCAACGTCCTTCACTCCGATATACCGATATATATTCCTTCCGAGAGTGTTGAGAGATACAATAAACGAGCAAAGAAATAATTTGTTTACACTCTTCGATTTTTCTTCTTCTTGTGAACTGAAATCGGAGATCTTTGTGAGGGAGTTTGAGGCTTTGATCTGAGGCTGTTTTCTGGGTGGTTTCGATGGGTTGAATCTGAGTTGAGTGCTTCGGTTCCTTCCTGAGGAGCAGCTTCCGGTCCGGTTTGGGTTTCTCATTTGGGTGCTGGCCGCAGTCACTTGGGTCCTGGACGTGGGATTTCTTGAGACAGAGG
Source organism: Orobanche coerulescens (assembly GCA_033398695.1). Taxonomy (NCBI): domain Eukaryota; kingdom Viridiplantae; phylum Streptophyta; class Magnoliopsida; order Lamiales; family Orobanchaceae; genus Orobanche; species Orobanche coerulescens. Next base: position 108,562,730 of record CM065816.1, on the reverse strand, counting down.
ACTGAGCCGAGTTGTGCTACAACTAGTGACTCCACTTCCGAATCTTGTCGATTCACTGGTTTGCGATTTCTGCTCCTATTTATTTTTCGAGTCATTTTAATTCATTTATTATAAGCTGTGTAAAACCTAATCCCTATCCCGTACGTGTTTGTGTAATAGTTATATTCCTTCTAATTATTGTAATATTATATTCGGTTCGGACGATCGCTCTACATTGGCATCAGAGCCTGGTTCGGATCTGTCTGAAATGGGTCTGTATGAATCGGGTCAACTCGGGAGTTCCGAAACCCTAATAGGGGTTTCGCTTAGGTATAACGGCTTTACCCTCTCTATTTACTGTTTTCTGTTTGCAGGCTCATTTGCTGTTCTTCGTGATACTGTTGAAATTCGTCTTGGTGTTATTGCTTCTACTGCGTATGTTCTTTGATGCTTTGTTGGTAATATTCTGTGTGTCTATTACTACTATATTACTTCGTGTTTATTTTGAATCTGAAAATTTTCATAAATCGGCATTGAAACCCTCCTGTCTGGACCACTTAAGCATCCTCGGATCTTGTAGGGGCCTGGGTTGAATTTTTCGGATTCCTTCAATTTTATCTTTGTGATTTTATTAGTTCTCGTTACTTTATATTCTGCGATTTGATAAAAACATAGGTCTCCTTTTAATCTGCTTTTTCCATAATTTTTCAAAAACTTTGTTTATTTTGAAAATTAAAACGGGAAGGGCCTGGATGATGGGAAAGGTGATCTTGCCATTTGCCAATAGAAAATGAAAAGCATCCTCGTTCAACAAAAGTGTTTCAAAGCTATCGACAACTCTTTCGCATATAATGTAACTGCAGATAAAAAAGCCGAATTTCATGAGTTTGCTTACTGTGCAATTATCTTGAACCTATCTGACTCTGTGATTAGGAAAATAGGTAAACACGATTCGGCTAAAGAATTATGGGAAAAATTAGAAGAGATGTATACCGAAACTTCCCTGCCCAACAAACTATTTCTTCTTGAAAAATTTTTCCATGACAAACTCGATTTGAACAAAGACATTGATGCTAATTTAGATGTGTTTACAAAATTGGTTCAAGATATAAAGTTGACGGGAGACAAAAACATCGATGATTACACTCATATTGTGCTTCTAAATGTTATTCCTGATTCTTACAATGATGTGAAATCTGCCATTAAATATGGTAGAGATCAAGTGACTTCAGATATTGTTGTTAATAGTTTGAAAAGCAAAGAATTAGATTTAAAAAACAATAAGGGTGACGTCTTAAAATCTTGGCGAAGTTAATTTTTTCAAAGGAAGACCTCAAAACCGTTTTCAAACAATAAGTCTTCCAATAACCAAATAACCAAGCTACCAAGAAAAAGGGCAAAGGGAAAAATCGATTTAAACATAGGCCGACTAACTGTAAATATTACAATTGCGGTGAATATGGTCACTACATTCAAGACTGCAGTAAACCAGAAAAGAACCAGCCATCTGAACAGGCAAATTTAGCTGTCGTAAAAATTTAGGGGATGTGTTTATGATTTCTGAGGAAATGTATGCTTCAGTGAACTCTGTTTTAACTGATCTAGGTGAAAATGATTGGCTGGTTGATTCTGCATGCACGTTTCACATGACACCATATAAACACCTTTTTCTAGTTATCGCGATTTGAAAAACCGATACGTTTCTATGGCTGATAAAGTAAAAGGAGATGTTGCTGGAATTAGAACGGTGTGCCTTAAATTTAAATCAGGGAATTCGATAACCTTAAATGATGTTAGGCACGTTCCTCATTTAGCTCATAATTTAATATCTTGTGCTTGTCTTGAAGATGATGGATTTATAGGTAACTGGGGTAAGGGTGTAATGGAAATTATGAGAGGTCCCATAACAATATTTAATGTTATTCGTCAACAGAACTTATATATTTGCACTTTTGATAGTAATGCTTCCGTAAATGCAGTCCGAGAGGACAACACTGAAATCTGGCATAAAATGGTTGTTTTGGGAATGAGATAATATCTGACATGCCATTCTGTGATAACTGTGTGTATGGTAAACAACATCGTGCGGATTTTCCTCATACACCTTCCCCAAACCCCCCGAGAAGTTCAAATGTGTTTGACTACTTACATGCTGATGTGTGGGGGCCTGCCAGTGTTCCGACACATGGTGGGAACCGATATTTTCTATCTGTGATTGATGATTATTCTAGGAAAGTCTTTGTGTTTCTTCTTAAGAATAAATCTGATGTTTTTGACACCTTTAAAACCTGGAAAATTTTAATTAAAAACCAAACCGGTAAGAAAATTAAAATTTTAAGAACTGGTAATGGTTTGGAATTCGGCAACAATTTGTTTGAACCTTTGTGTGCGGAAAGTGGTATTCAAAGGCATAGGACAGCCCCTACACCCCCAACAAAACGGAATTGTTGAGCGCATGAACTGAACCCTCCTTGAAAGGATAAGGTCCATGCTGGCCAGTTCCGGATCGACAAAACGTTTTTGGGGTGAGGCTTTATCTACTGCTGCCTATATAATTAACAGATCTCCATCTGTCCCTTTGAATGGAAACTATCCAGAATCTGTGTGAACTAGTAAGAATATTGATTTCTCAAATCTTCGTGTAATTCGGTGTGCTGCATATGTTCATCATAAACAAGATAAACTAGAACCTAGATCGATTAGATATGTGTTCTTAGGTTATCCGGGGGAGTTAAAGGTTTTATGTTATGGCTTAATGGAGAACCAGGTTTTAAGGTGGTAATTAGTAGGGATGTTATATTTAATGAAAATGAATTTCCTTATCTTGAACATCTTGCAACCGCACCCGCGCACGTACCTAATCCAGAATCTGTTTCTAACTACCCTACTTTGAGTGAGGTGGAGCCTGAAAATGATGAAATTTTGCATGCTGAAAATGAAAATCCCGCTGAATTACCATCTGAAAATTCAAGTGATGAAATTATTGAGAATGTAGATGAAAGTGCTGATCTGTCTAATTATCAGTTAACTAGAGATAGGCCTAGGATAGCGAATGTTAGGAGGCCTCATCATTTTAATGATTTTCATATGATGTCTCATGCTTGCAATGTATTTGAATCATTGGATAATAACGAACCTAAAAGCTACAAAGAAGCTTTAAAATCTGAAAATGCTACTGACTGATTAAATGCTATGAATGATGAAATGAACTCTTTGCATGTTAACCAAACTTGGACTCTTGTCCCTAAACCTGATCATTGTTCTCTTGTGGACTGTAAGTTGTTATTCAAGGTCAAGAATGAAGTAGAAAATATCAGATGTAAAGCTAGGTTAGTTGCTAAAGGCTTTACTCAAAAGGAGGGAATTGATTACACAAAAATATTTGCTCCTATTGTGAAATTCACCACCGTGCGTGTCATGCTTGCTTTAGTTGCTCACTTTGATTGGGAATTAAAACAAATAGATGTTAAACATGCTTTTCTGCATAGTGAATTGAACGAAAAAATTTATATGAAGCAGCCGGAAGGCTTTGTTGACTCTAATAGACCTGAACATGTTTGCCTTCTTAAAAAGGCCTTTTATGGTTTGAAATAGTCTCCTAGGTAATGGAACAAGAAATTTGATTCTTATATGCTTTATTTAAAATTCAAATGTAGTTCGTATGACCCTTGTCTATATTTTAAAGAAAACTCACTTGTTCCAATCTTCTTGCTTATTTATGTGGATGACATGTTACTTGTGAGTCCGTGCATGAAGTTGATTGATCATGTTAGATCGGGTCTTAGTGAACAATTCGACATGAAATGCCTAGGATATGCTCAGAAAATATTAGGCATGAACATTATTAGAGATAGGAAAAACTGTTCCTTATTTCTAAACTAGTCTTCCTACATTGAGAAGATACTTGAAAATTTTTTTATGACTGCTGCAAAACCTGCTTATGTGCATCTTGCTTCCCATTTTATGTTAAGTAAAGATCAATCTCCTAAAACTCATGAAGAAGAAAAAACAATGGAAAATGTTCCCTATTCTAACGCTATAGGATCAGTCATGTATCTCATGGTTAGCACTAGGTCCGACATAACTTATTCTGTTAGTTGCTTGAGTAGATATATGTCTAATCCTTGTATTCCTCATCGGGAAGCTTTGAAATGGCTTCTCCATTATTTGAAATCCTCTGTGGATGTTGGTATTAATTTTATAAATCTGCTAATGGAGTTAAACTTGTTGGATATGTTGATTCTAACTTTGCGAATGATCGTGACATTCGAAAATATACCACCTCTTATGTGTTTACCCTTTGTGGCTCTTGCATTAGTTGGAAATCCCAGTTAGAGAACGTTGTTGCCTTATCTACAACTGAATCTGAATATGTTGCTGCAGATGAGGCGGTAAGAGAAGCCTTATGGTTAAAGGGTCTCTTATCTGAAATTGGTTTCCTAAAGGAAAAAGTCATGGTATTTTCTAATAGTCAATCTGGGATTCAATTGTGCAAAAAACTGTGTTTCACGGCCGTACAAACATATTGATGTTAAATTTCACTTTATACGTGATATTATTGAGAAAGGTGAAATTGAACTTAGGAAAATTTTTAGTCCCAATAATGATGAAGACTATCCTCACTGTACCAACACGAGTCTTTTCTAGCGCGCTTTGCCATCACAAACGTGCACCTGAGAAACTTCCCATGGGGTCACCCATACCATAACTACTCCAGGCCGAGAACGCTTAACTTTGGAGTTTCTATGAGATGGATACCATAAAAGAAGATGCATCTTGTTGGTATGAGTAGTCCAAATCAATTCATTTTAAGTGGCAGTGCAAAGCCCCGTACTAAGCGATAGGCGGACATGAGGGGCTGCACCACTAGGGTGCCGCGAGTCGGGGTGTTAAGCCCGGACAGTTACGTTCTCCCAAGTCGAAGGTGAGGACGTTGGATGCAAAGTATTCCCAACAACCCCCCCCCCCCCCCAGCGTACGCCAGAAGACTCGAACCCGCGACCTCGTTCTGATACCAAGTGTTAGTCCCAATAATGATAAAGACTACCCTCACTGTACTAACACGAGTCTTTTCTAGTGCGCTTTATCCTCACTGACGCGCACCTGAGAAACTTCCCAGGGGGTCACCTATCCCATAACTACTCCAGGCCAAGCACGCTTAACTTTGGAGTTTCTATGAGATAGATACCAGAAAAGAAGATGCATCTTGTTGGTATGAGTAGTCCAAATCAATTCATTTTAAGTGGCAGCGCAAAGCCCCGTACTAAGCGACATGCGGACATGAAGGGCTGCACCACTAGGGTGCCGCGGGTCGGGGTGTTAAGCTCGGCCAGTTACGTTCTCCCGAGTCGAAGGTGAGGATGCTGGATGCAAAGCATTCCCAATAATCAGCTGCACTTGCTCATGTTAAATCTGAGTTTGCTAAACTGACATAGCTAAGCAATACACAAGCTAAGGAGATAACTTCTCTCAAGGCATTTATAACCTTGGATGAGTTGTGTATGAATAAAAGGCCACTTTATTCCAGATCAGGCCTTGGATATGACCCCAACACTCCCTCTAGTTCTAAAACTACTTTCATCAAGGGAGAAACACTTGTCTCGTCTGCTGAGCCAACTTACAAACCTGTATTTCAAAATAGGCAGCACCCAAGTCAAAAGTTTAGGCAGCAGCTAAGGTATTCAAGGCAGCCACCTAGACAAGAGATTAGGCAATGGCCAAGGCAAAAGCAGCAGCCTAGACAATATGCCCACTATTATCAAAGACTCCTTAAAAATAGATTTCAAAATGGGAGGGGCAAATGGAAACCTCAAGGTTATCCAAGTTTTCACGATCAACAGGTATGGAGACCCCAAAGATTTTATAAATGGTCTCAGCCAAGATATAGAAATGGCCCACACCACCAATTTTATGAGGCATATTTTATGAGGCATATTCAGTACACAATCCTAACCGAGGATATAGGCCCAGACCATACACACCTTTTAGGGGCAATCACCATAACTTCCATAATCCAAGGAGAAATCAATTCTCTAGGAAACCAACTAATCCCCGAGGACCCACACAGATTTGGGTACCCAAATCTCTGCCTGTTTGATTGCAGAAAAGGTGGAAGGACTACTACCACATCTCCATAAATTCAAATATAGGAGGTGAAGAATGGTTTGTAGATTCTAGATACTCAAGACACATGATTGGGAACAAGAAGGTGCTGTCAAATTATAGCAAGGAAAGAGGCCCAGATGTAACCTTTGGAGATAGCTCTATAGGTCAAACAAAAGAATTTGGAGAGCTGCATAGAAAAAACATAACAATATCCAAAGTCCATTATGTCAAATGGCTCAAGGACAACCTTTTGAGCATAAGTCAGTTCTGTGATGAGAAGAATCTAGTAGTCTTCACCATTTAGAAATGCATGGTGATAGATATCCTATATGGAGAAGTGAAGCTACAAGGATTCAGAAGGAGAGATGTCTATATGATAGATTGTAACACAGGAACTCCCAACACCTGTTTTCTATCCAAGACAATAGCTGAAAATGGATGGCTGTGGCACAAAAGACTATGTCACCTGAACTTCAAAGCCATCAACAAGATTAGTTCTCAAAAACTGGTCAGAGGACTTCCAGAAGAAGTATTCAGAGAGGAAGCTCTCTGTGATGCATGTCAGAAAGGGGAGAAAACTAGGGCATCATTCAAACCAATTCAGCCTACCACTCTCACCACAAGGATTCTAGATCTACTTTATATAGATCTATTTGGCCCCATCAAGCCAAGGACATTGAGTGGAAGAAAGCATGCTCTAGTAGTAGTAGATGACTACTCAAGATATACATGGATTGTTTTTCTCTATAAAGAGAGTGAAACTTGGACAAAGCTACCTGAGCTTCTAAGGAAGATTCATAATGAGAAATCCCTCTCAATCATCAAGATCAGATCAGATAGAGGAGGAGAATTTCTCAATAAGGAAATCACTGAGTACAGTGATCAGAATGGGATCCAGCACGAGGTCTCTGCAGTCAGGACTCCACAATAGAATGGTGTTGTTGAAAGAAGAAACAGAACCCTGAAGGAAGCTGCCAGGTCCATGATTTCTAAAGCTGACCTGCCAAAGAGGTTCTAGGCTGAAGCTATCAACAAAGCATGCCACACTCAAAACATGAGTATGATTGTAGGGAGACCTGGAAAAACTCCCTATGAGGTTTGGAATGGCAGAACACCAACTGTTGTATATTTTTATATCTTTGGTTGTAAGTGTTTCATCCACAACAATGGTAAAAACCAACTGAATGTTTTTGATGCTAAAACTAATGATGGTCTCTTTATGGGATACTCACATATAAGCAAGACATACAGAGTATTTAACAAAAGAAAAATAGTTGTGGAAGAAACACCTCATGTTGTGTTTGATGAATCCACTATTGAGTACAGGAAACAGGTGGAATTAATTGAGAATAAGCTCACGTCTGCCACCCTAGAAGAAGTCATCGTTCATGACATAGGAATAATGGACTCACCTGCAGATCAGCTTGAAGACCCAACTGCAGATCAGATAGGACCTCAGAACCTATCTGATCCAGTTGTAACTGATGAAGACCCAACTGTAGTTGATAAAGACCCATCTGTAGATCAGACAGGATCCCCACCTGCAGATGACAAGACCGTAGCTGATCCAGTTGCAGACTAAGGAGATCAGAACCAAGCTGAAGCAGAGAGAGAAGAAGTCCACCAAGGCAAATCTACAGGGGGAACAAACCCTAAAGAAGAAGAAGAAATCCCCAAATGGCTTAGAGATCACCCCATTCAACAAATCATTGGAAACCTAACTGATGGAGTCAGAACTATACAATCCACAGTACCAGCAGGACTGGCAATGTTCTCGTGTTTCATGTCTCAAATGGAACCCAAGACAACAGAGCAAGCATTGGAGGATTACTCATGGATCAATGCAATGCAAGAAGAGCTCAACCAGATGGAGAGAAACAATGTCTGGGAAATAACAGACAGACCAGATCACAAGAAGATTATAGGCACCAAATGGGTGTACAAGAACAAGTGTGATAAATATAGACCTGTTGTTAGGAATAAAGCCAGATTAGTCGCCAAAGGATATGCACAATGTGAAGGAATAGATTTTGATGAAACTTATGCACATGCTTCAAGATTGGAAGCCATCAGACTATTCCTTTCATATGCAGCATTCAAGAATTTCGAAGTGTACCAAATGGATAAAAAGTGCCTTTCTAAATGGAATTCTAGAAGAAGAGGTCTATGTGGAGCAACCCCTTGGATTTGTCAAAGGAGACAAAGTCTACAAGCTTTTGAAAGCTCTCTATGGACTCAAGCAGGTACCAAGAGCATGGTATGAAACACTCTATGTGTTTCTAGATAATAATGGATTCAGCAAAGGCAAGATGGACAAGACTCTATTCAGAGTAGAGCATGAAGGCCACATATTATTAGTATAAATATATGTGGATGATATCATATTTGGCTCAACCAACCCGGAGCTATGTGAGAAATTCTCAAATCTCATACAAGGAGAATTTGAGATGAATATGATGGGAAAGCTTAATTTATTTCTAGGATTGCAAGTCAAGCAGATGAATAATGGAATTTTCATCAATCAAGCCAAATGAACAAGAGACTTAATCAAGAGATTTGGAATGGAATCAGCCAAACCAGCAAGAATTCCTATGATCACAAGCACACACCTATATGCAGATGAAGGAGGCATATCAGTGGATTCAACCCACTACAGAGGACTTATTGGATCACTCCTTTATCTGACTGCAAGCAGACCAGACATATCATATGCCATAGATATATGTGTAAGATTTCAATCCAAGCCAAAACAGTCTCACCAGGAAAGCTAAAAGGATTATCAGATACCTTAAGTCTACAGTTAATGTTGGACTATGGTATCCTAAAGATGATAACTTTGAGCTATCAGGGTACTCAGATGCAGACTTTGCAGGATGCAAAATTAATAGGAAAAGCACCAGTGGAACGTGCCAAATCCTAGGAACCAGATTGATATCCTGGTTTAGCAAGAAGCAGGTATCTAACTCAATATCAACAACAGAGTCAGAATACCTAGCTGCAGGTAGCTGTTGTGCCCAGATTCTATAGATCAGACAACAGCTAAGGGACTACAACATCATTGCAAATGAAGTCCTAATATGGTGTGATAACTGTAGGTCACAAGTCGTCCAAGACTAAGTCTAGAGGGTGGGTGAAAAGACTTATTGAAACTCTTAAACTCTTTTTCACGAAGAGTAAGTTTCTTCAGCTGATAGATATGCAAATGACTTAGAGTCGTTTGTACTTAATACGTGCGGAAGTCAGCTGATGACGAATGCAAAACAACTAATGACACACTTAACAATGAATGCAGCAGTTAAAGTATGATGCTATAAAACAGTAAAATACGCAGGCAGTTATAGTGGTCTCAGAGGTGGGGTAATCCTCTACTAATCCACTTTTCTCCAAACCAGTTGGAGATGAATTCACTATAATTATCAACCAGTGATAAAGATTACAGTGATTCAACCAAATTACAACAGCTTCCAACCAGTGGAAATCCTTGCCGTTGCAACTCCCTTGACTGCCTTGCACCTCTTGATCCACGATCCTTGGATGCCTTTACAGTCTTGAACTTCAACCAGTGAAGTACCCCTAACTCAGGATTAAAGACACGAGTTTTTGTCTTCTCCAACTAAGAGCTTCTTCAAGTATGAACTTTTGAGAAATGCTCTTTTCACGATGCTATAGTTCGCTTTTTGATTGCTTTGAATGCTTTGATTGCTTGAGATTATGTTCGCACCGGTAGTTTCTCAACTTCAAATCTTCAGATATATATATATATATATATATAGGTGTTGATCCTTGAGCTTTCTTCATAGCCATTGCAAATCTTGTAACAAATCCGTCCATTGGAGAAAGACTTATTTGTTTATTCTTTTCTGAACGTTGCAAGGCTGGATTCCCATATTTTAATCCATTGTTCGACCATTGTGAAGACTTTGCATGTGAGGCGCCGAATCTTTTGAATATAATAAGACTAAAATCTTCAGTGGTAGGCTTGGATGAATTATTCAATTCATATCCTTGTGGGAATCTCTCCAATTTGTCTCTTCACGTTTGCATGTGACTTTCCGTAATATTTGACTTTTCAACGCATGCTGACGTGGACTTTGGAGTACTTGGCTGATCAAGTTGGCTGATGTATAGTCATCTTCACTGCAGTCTGGACTTCTCTGATGGAGACTGTTTGAGACTCGCCTGATCAGAAGACTTGTCTGAGGTTACTTGACTGCAGTCTGGTCAAACATCTCTGATGAGTTTTTGTTGACCAGAACTTCTCTGACTTAACTCGGCTGTACCTCTCTGATGAACTCAGCTGTACTTTTGTACTTAGCCGATTTTAGCCTAACTTATTTTGGTCTATAGAAGATACTCATTTGGTTCTTCTTTACATTTTGCCAAATATTAAACTTAACATAATTTGGCCTATGGAAGATACTCATTTGGTTCTTCCTTACATTTTTCCAAGTAATAAACATATTACATTAATGACATCATCAAAATCTAACAAGTATTCCTAACAATAACAACAGTGCAATTTCTATAACTAACAATCCAGTATTGCACTCAAGGATGAAGCACAATGATGTCAAACATCATTTCATCAGAGATCATGTGCTTAACAAAAGAGTTAGAGTGGAAAGAGTCGGCACAGAATATCAAATCGCTGACATATTCACCAAACCTTAGCCAGAAGAAAGGTTTTTGGAGCTGAGCAGGGAACTTGGATTACTAGATTGGGAATCTAGTACAGATGAGAAAGCTAACTGATGATCAGACGAGGGAAGGAACTTACCTGATGCAGTCAAGAAAGAGATACCTAAAGCAGTCAAGAAGGATCATTCTACCTGAGCAGATCAGACGAGAAGACAAAGGACAGATGAAGCTGACCTCGGGAAATACACCCTACCTGATGCAGATAGCTAGCTGATGCAGATCAGACAAGAAAAAGTTAGCTGTCCCACAGGCAACACAGCTTACCTGATGCAGAGCAGTCAATGAGTCAAACGGTCAACCAGCTAAGTTTTCCAATCCCTGACCGACTCTTGAATATAATTATTTATTTACACATGGAAAATACACGTTCACATGACTTCCACTATGTCCAATTAAAAATTCAACCGTCAATTTTTTTAAATTCTCAAAAGTTTAACCGACGCTTGAATTAATTATTCTTAAACTCAAAACATATTTTCATATGGCTATTTAAGTCGGCAAACTCATTTCACAAGAACTTTACCTTATTCAAACTATATAAAACCCTAATTAAAAGCAGGAAAACTCTTGAATATTCAATAAACTCGGCGAAAAACTATTTTCTTGCAGAAATGGAATCTTATTTTGAAGCAGTTAATCTGAAGCTTGTCAAGGACCAAATTATTTTCAGTTTGGTAGTTGATTTTGAAGGATTGCTCGAGGCAAATCTGGAATCAGATATGCACTGCATCATCCGCTCAATGAAGAAAAATGGGATATACCCATTCCTGGACATAAAGCCCAAATCTCTCTACAAGGAAGCAGTGATTTCCTTCTTCAAGGAAGCTGAAGTTACCGAAGAAGGCATCAAAAGTTCGATCTTTGGAGAGGAAGTAACGATTTCGCCTCAGACAGTTGCGGAAGCGTTCGGAATGAAATCTAGAGGCGTTGCTGCTGAAGCCCTCAAATAGAGCGCAGTCGAAACATGGTACGGGATCAAACTACCAGAACAGCCATCCAAGCTGAAGCTCATAGCGAAGAGAGGTGATTTAAAAAAGGAGTACATATACGTATTGGAGCTCTTCTGCAGAGTGAGAGGATTGATTGGGCCGACTATATTTACAGATAGTTGGTCCGTGAAGTTAATAAGGTTCAATGGATAGAGGAAGAGAAGAATTCAAGACCAAGCTGGCTTTTGGAATGCAAATAAGCTGGATCTTGGAATTTCTTGGAAAGGCGGAAGGGACTGCAGACCCCTTTCATGTCAATAAGAGACTTGGTCACCTGGACCAAGAAACCTTGAAGAATTTGAGAGGCGAGAGGAAGGCTGCCTAAATAGTGAAGAATATGTCAAGTGGACCTCCTCCTTACAGAGGACCTTCTGATTCAGATGAAGACCGATTTGATGCTGCCGAACAACCTGCAGCGCATATGTCACCTGCAGAAACCAAGCCATCTGCAGAGAAGGAGCCATTTGCAGATCACTCGGACTCAAACTCAAACAACACTCCTATGGCTCTGAGATTTAAAAGGATAGCTCCAATTGCAGAGGAGGTGGTGCATGTCACGTCATCACCTGAGCCTTCTCCAAAAAGTCCTAGACACCTTGACTTTGAAGATGCAGAGCTGACACCTCACTCACCTGCACCTGCTCATATCCCGGATGAAGAGGACCAGCCTGATCACTCTAACCTGATGGATGATACCATCCATATGCTGACCCTCCCAAGCATGACAGATGAGGAATAATCAGACCTAATAATCAACATTCATGAAGCAGGTTACACCCTGAATCTGCTGGAGCACAACCCTTTGAAGCTATCTGTAGAACAACTACACATGGTAAAACACTATTCTCTTAAAGTTTTATTTGTCAATGTTTTTGAAGAATGGGAGACCTTAAAATCTTTTCCATTTACTCAATTACAATCTTTCGTTGAGATGAGTAGCTGGTAATTTCCCCAGGCTACGGAGCAAGTGCTCATGCATTTTTTCCATGAGACGGATGTAGTTTTAATGCTCCAGGAGAACTGGTTCCTGTCAAATTTCAAAACCAACATGGACCAGTTCGTCCTCTTAGTAATGGAGGGTGTAGCAGTTGGGAAGGTGGATGAAGATGAAGGAGATGTTGAAAAAGAAAAAGGGATAAGAATAGAAGAAATTGTGGAGGGAGAGAGAGTAGAAGAAGCAGAAGAAAAAATAATAGTCGAAAAACAATCTGAAGAAGTTGAAGTCGAAAAAATAGAAGAGTTGGAAGAAGCTGAAGAAGGAGAAAAAGTTGAAGAAGAGGAAAAAGAAGAAAAAGAAGAGGAGGGAGAAAAAGAAGATGAGAAGGAAGAAGAAAAGAAAGAAAAAAATGATAATGATAATAAAGCAGAAGAAGAAGAAGAAGAAGAAGAGAAGAATGAGGATAAAGATGATGCAGATGAGCCTGGGGCACCTGATCAAGCCCCCAGCTCCGATCAGTCCGAAGAAGAGGGTGACAGATCGGGGACACCTGATAAAACCCCATCTGATCAGCCTCATGCAGATAGGAGTCTGCAGTCAGATAGGTCGACCTATAAGCGACCTGTAGAAGGATATGGAGACCACTCCCCTCAGGCAACACCTATCTCACCTGAGATGGCTGACCTGATCAAATGTCTAGTTGAAGAGAGAGTTACCCATCTGATAGCAACAGAGATCGAACATGACCTTCAATCCCTTAATGCTAAGATGGACACTTTACTGCAGAAGACTGTCCCTCCACCTCCTCCTACCAATTCCAGAATGACTCTAGGCATGTCTGATTGGATGTCCAGAGTAGAACAGCAGTTAACCACTTTGGTTGATGCTGGAAAAAAGGGGGAAGAGAGAGGACAGGGGGAAGTAAGAGCTCAGGGGGAAGAAAAGATGCAAGACCAAATCCAACATTCAACTGAAGAAGTCAAAATGGAGTTGAGGAACAAGCATAGAAATGACCTCCCTCTCATAGAAGCTGGGACGTCTAACCTGAAGAGGAAATAGTTGGCTGTTCCTGCTCCTGATGATGATGATGATGACCAACCTGCAGCCAAGAAGAGGAGAATCAGAATAGGGGATGAACAGAGATATGAATGGGAAAGTAAAGAGCTATGGTAGATTGAGGAGTTCTTACCTGTTGATTATTTTCCAATGTGGGGAGATGCAAAGAAGCAGTTCATAGAGAAGTGTTATCTCTGGAAAATACTCCAGGATAAAGACTGCTCCCCACGGCAGACATTCATCAACTATATGGACTCAACTTGGCCAACGCTCTGGGCTATACAATTAAAATATGCAAATAAATGGGATGCCTACCCCATGATTCCCCCGTTCAGATCTGAAGAACCTCCTACATTGTTGAACAACGAATTGGATAAGCTGGCCCTGCAGACTGAGATTAAGAAACTCTGTGTAGAACACAAATTCTCGTCTACAGAAGAACAAGAGTTTGCTTCTCTAGTCATCAGAAGGAAGTATGGCCTCGCACCTGTCAATAAGAGACCCATTAGTGCAAAACTCTTTAGGCCACCCAAGCAGCCTGTCAGAAGAGGAAGAGGAAGATAAGATTTTGTATTTTATTTGTATTTTTCTGTTTTGGAATTTACTTGTAAATTTTGCATTACTTGTAAAATTTTTGTATTTCGTTCATTCAAAAGCACTGTACTTGTAAACATCTCTGAAAGTTTTATAACAGTCATTTGCATAACAACCACCAGTTGTCTCAAAACAAGACTGATGTGGATTTGTCTTGCACTTGATCATGTGCAGACTTGTTCTACATTTGAATATTTTTCTTAAGTTTTACCATCATCAAAATAGGGCGAATTTGTTAGGAATACTTATTAGATTTTAATGATGTCATCCCTGTATTTATTTGATTATTCAAATGTATGTTTTTACGTACTTGGAAAAATGTAAAGAAGAACCAAATGAGTATCTTCTATAGGCCAGATTATGTATTCTTAAATACTTGGCAATTTGTAAAGATGAACCAAATGAGTATCTTCTGTAGGCCATATAAGTTAGGCTAAAACCGGCTAAGTATAAATCAGATAAGTTCAATATCATACGAGTTTTGGTCAAACAGATACATCAGAGAGGTTTGACCAAACACTGCAGAAAGCCGAGTTGTAGACAAGTTTAATCAGAGAAGTCTTGATCAACTCAACAACGTTCAGAGAAGGTTGACCACAGACACTTATCATCAAACAACGTTCTGCAGAAAGAGATTTATCAAAGAAGTCATGATCAACTCATTGTCAGAGAAGTTTGACTAAACTGCAGTCAAGTGATCAGACGGAGTCCAAGCCAACTGAAGTTTGACCATCAGATCAGATAAGTTCATCAGGTCAGATGACTTCAGATCAGAGACGATCAGTCGGTACCGAGAACTCCATCTCATAGAAGTTACATCAGAGAAGTCCGACATCAGATAAGGATGACTGTACGAGATCAGATAAGTGATCAGCCAAGTAATCCAGTCCACGTCAGTATGCGTTGAAAATTCAATAATCACGGAAAGTCACATGCAGGCGTAGAGAGACAGACTGGAGAGATTCTCGGAAAGCAATGAATTAAATATTCATCGAGACCCACCACTGAAGACTTCAAGCATATTATAATCTAAAGATTCGACGCTACAACGTAAAAGTCTTCACAACGGTCGAAAATGGATTAAAATAAGGGAATCCAGCCTTGCAAAATTCGGAAAGAAAAATAAAGAAGTTTATTTCTCCAACGGACGGATTTGTTACAGGAATTGCAATGGTATGAAGGAAGCTCAAGGATCGACATCTATAAGTACCTGAAGATTGGAATTGAGTAAAGTACGATGCGAACAACACTTACAAGCGAACAAATCTATCAAAACAAACAAAGCGAACAAATATCATCGTAAAGAGCAAGAGTTCAAAGTTCTTATCTGAAGAAGATCTTAGTTGGAGAAGACGAAACACTCATGTCTTTAAACTTGAGTTCTGGGTACTTCACTGGTTGAAGTTTGTGAGACTAATAGGCATCCGAAGATTTTAGATCAAGAGGTGCTAGGCAGTCAAAGGAATTACAACGACGGGATTTCCACTGGCTGGAAGTAGATAAGGAAGAATCATTGTAATATTTTATCACTAGTTGAGAATTATAGTGAATTCATCTCCAACTGGTTTGGAGAAAAGTGGATAGTAGAGGATTACCTCACCTCTGAGACCACTATAATTGCCTAAGTTTTTTACTGCTTAATCATCATACTTACCTGCTGCATACATACTTACTGCTCCATTGTTTAGTTATTTGCTTTCGTCATCAGCTGACTTCCGCATACGTGTCTACAGATGACTTCAAGTCATCTGTACCTATCACCTGAGAAACTCCTAACCCTTCGTGGGAAAAGAGTTTCAATAAGTCTATTCACCCCCCTCTAGACTTATTCCTGACGATTTGTGACCTACAAAAATTCCATCTCAATTTAACCCTGCAGATATGGGCACCAAATGCCTACCGAAGAAGAAGTTCATGTCCTGCACAGACATACTGAATTTGGGAACTCAAGACTAACCCTTAGTCTTTGCTTTCTTTGTGATTGCCTTGCTTTCTTTGTGATTCCCTTGCTATCTTTGTGATGGCCTTGCTCTCTTAGTAATTGCTTTTATTGTTCATTGTGATTACTTGTACTTACTTTGTATTTTGAGTGCAGGTGGTGTCCTACGGCGATGATGACCTCTGTCTCTATATACTGTCCTGATGACTCATTTGACCCAGGTGGAGAAATGATGGGTTTTTTTGGGCCCAAATGAATTAAATATGAAGGCCCAAAATATTTTCTCCTGCAGCCCACTTAAGTGTTGACCCAAACCGGATCCATGGAAGCAGCCCAAACCCATCATCCAGGGCCAGATTAATCTCAGCCGTTTGTTGGCCCCCTTTAATCCTGGCCCTTGGTTTTATGTAACCCCTTATATAAAACCCACCCCCAGAACCCTAGCCCTCATTTCCCCCGCCTTCTTTACCCTCTCTGCCCGATTCTCTCTCCCTCTCTCTCCTGTTCGTTGCGATCCCTGGTCTTCCGCCATGGATTTCCAGCTCTCGATTCCTTCATCCTCTCAACGTCCTTCACTCCGATATACTATATATTTCCCTTCCGAGAGTGTTGAGAGATACAATAAACGAGCAAAGAAATAATCTGTTTACACTCTTCGATTTTTCTTCTTGTTGTGAACTGAAATCAGAGATCTTTGTGACGGAGTTTGAGGCTTTGACCTGACGCTGTTTTCTTGTGATTTCTGACGAATCTTGTTGATTCGTCGGTTTGCGATTTCTGCTCCTATTTATTTTACCAGTCATTTTAATTCATTTATTAAAAGTTATGTAAACTCTAATCCCTATCCCGTACGTGTTTGTGTAATAGTTATATTCGTTATAATTATTGTAATATTATATCCGATTAGAACGGTCGCTCTACAGTTCGGAACATTGTTTGGACATAACCAATACTGGCAACCATACTCTAATTATCTGTGCTCAGTTCGGGAACCTAAATCTGGATTTTGATTGACAAGAAAAAAAAGTAACAAAAATCGTAAATCCTTTCCCTGACCTAAGTATCAACATGGTCAAAATTGAATTTCAACAAGCCTTCTGAAAATAAAATCAAAAGGTAGATTAAGTGGATCGAAGAGAATGAATTGGTCATCACCAATAAACCTTCTCAACACAAAGCTTCTGTAAATATGGGGAAAATCATGTGTAATAAATGCCAAAAGGAATGTGATCTTCATCTTGAAGTACCAACCAATTACAAGATCTTGGATCACGGCCTCGGGTTGTTATATCATACACCCAAGTGTATGTTCTTGAACTCTAAAAAACTGAAAATGAACCCCCAAACAAATAATATATTAAAAATAAACCTTATACACTGAAAATTAACCTAAAAAACTGAAAATATTAAAGAAGAAACTCGAAAAACTGAAAATGAACCCTAAAAACTGAAAGTCAACCCTAAAAAACTGAAATATTAAAAATAAAACATCTGAAAATATAAAAAATAAACCCAAAACTGAAACGGACCCCTAATACTGAAATTAAATCCTAAGAATAGAAAATATATCCCAAAAACTGGAAAATTCTAGAAAACATTCAAAGAATTCATGCATCTGAGTGCATGATGTATCAACGACTCGGGTGCATGATATAAATTGTCTGCGACCTCAGACAGTGAGGGATTTAATCCAAGAAAACCAAAATCAAGCGGATTTAAGGCCGATGCATTCAAGGCATCATCATCATCATCATCATCATCATCATCAATCATAAACTGCACCTTCATCCCAACTATGTTGGGTCGGTGACATGAAGATTATAGTGCCAACTAATAGTCTAAAATTTCTTAGCACGATAATTCATGCAAAAAAATAAAGTGGCAAAGTTTTACGTCGGATGCCCTTCCTGTCGCAATCTTCATACGAAGGAGAAATTAGATGAAGTTCCAAAACCATCAACATCATAGGTTTTTCCAGTTAAATGGAAAATATCATGAGACGATGATGAGTCGAGATAATTGATATAGTCATGTCACATTACGTGATTGATTTGTAAAATCAACACGTACATCATGGAACATGACTAGCATTCAAGTCTCACTATGAACCATTTAGTCCCATTGACCACTTGCCCAGTGATGTTCTTTTATACAAAGGCAAAGGGATCCAAGAACAACTGCTCCCCAAGTTTTGGATCAAACCTGAATTAAGAATGGACAACTTAGGATCTCATTACCACGAGGAATGAGGACCATAGAAGATATCTCTACCAAGAGAGACCTACTCAAGATTCAAAAAGGTAACTATCAACCAATGTAGTTTAAATCACACAAGCTTCAATCCATCACGATTTTCTTTAAAGTTAATGATTTGAAACTAGAACTTCTCATTTCCTATCAAGATCCCGACTCCTGGAACTCTCAAAACTCTCACTTACAAAGATGGTAACTGGTACTCAGTTGATAGCAATGGGAGTTGATCAGAAAGTTAACTAGTACTTCAAAAAGAAGAATTCATACAGTATCGTGCTTACATTAAATCTTAACAGGGATCAATCAATGTCAACACTGCCTTTTCAACAACACACATCATAAACCAACTCAAAGAAAAGGCAATGGTTGAAGCTCAAGAAGAAAACTTCAAGTACAAGGAAGTCCCTTATAGAAAGAGAACGTCTTGGGGAGGGTAACCATCAAAGTTCCCCTGATTCGTTCAATAAACATGTGATCTATTTTAATTAAGAAGTAGAAAAATGGGAATCACAAGGTGAATACAGCAAACTAGAATCTCATCTGTTTATTGGCAACACAAGAAAAAACCATAATTTGCCGTACACAGTGGAGTTTCAAGACTTGATTCGTATTAGAACAAAAACAAATTAATACTTGAAAATTGGAGCAAAAAGAAAAAAGAAAAACTTGCAACAGCAAAACTAAACACCAAACTAAGCACGTCTTTTGCTTAAACGCCAAGAATTCGGTTCATGATATCTGTCATAGAGTGGTTCAATACGCTCTTGTCTCTTGCGCTTGCTCATTTTCGTAGGGTCAGACACCTTGAAGAATCTTGGAGCTAGTTCAACAAGCCACTTGGGATCTATCACAGTTACCTCACGCATATACTCCTTAGTTGTCATGACAAGTTCGTGATAAACAACCCAGTCGGGCTGTCTTTGAAACAAAGCACTGCTCGGGTGTATATAAACCGGCTGGTTCTCGACTAGTGTTCTGTAGCCTTCTTGTGGATCCTTCCTAGCAGCATGGTAAAAGAAACCTGCAGCTATAGCTTTCCGAATCTTTTGAAAATTCTTACCAGCACTCACAACGTCTAATTTGTACCTGTTAATAAGCAGGAGTGAGAGAGTTTACAAAACGGTCATACCATTATTATGAATTGGAAGAACCTTGACCTTAATATTGCTGAGGTCCATTCAGCTAGTCATATGATCATTTAGGAGTGCATCAAGAGAGAGAAAGTGAACCATTAACTAAGGCATTAAAATGTTGACAAATCCTTCTAAAATGAAAGTGATGCAAGTGTGAACTATTTAAACTACCCGAGGAATATCAAAATTGAAGGTAATCAAAAGAAAAAATATACAAATCTATTGCCTCCTGAATGTGGCAGGCCAAGAAGGCTATATAAAGAAGGCTAAGAACTTACATGTGAATCAGTGTAGGACCGTCAGTTGGTTTGCAAGAAAAAGTATATAGAAAGTGATCTACAAGAATGTCTACTAACATCAAAAAGTTCAAGGAGTCTTATTTCATAGAAGCCAAATCTTCTTAGCATGCACAGTACAAAAAGGGCTGAAGTCTTAAAAGAGCATCACATTCAAAGAACCAAGGGAAACGAACAGAAATTAAGATAACATCATCTCAGGTCAAGACTGGTGTTATACCAACCAAAGACAATCTCAAAACAGAAACGAATGAAGGTAAGTTGACATAAAGAATTAAAGAACAATAGAACGGATTACATACTTGTCCATGATCGAGAGAAGCTGTTTTCTCACATCCTGCGCCCTTCTCAATGACCGAGACTGAACAAAATTCTCAAAACACCATGGACCTGAAAAATTCTTTGCCTTCCATGCCTCATAAACAGCAAGTAGAGTCAAGTGGTCTCCTTCAGGCTGAAAAAACTTTGCCCTTTTTTGATCTGCCTGAGCTTGTTTTTCCCTTGGTCGGTAGAAAATATTTCCAGTTTGAATCATTGCAATAATGGTCAAAATCTCATCACTGCAACCAAGATCCACGCTGGCAAGAAGCATTTTGGAAAGTGGAGGATCTAACGGAAATTCAGCCATTTTCCTACCCAACTTAGTAAGAAGACCCTCTTCATCAAGAGCCCCTAAACTGTATAGCTGCTCCATAGCAGAAATGAGAGCCTGTGGTGAAGGAGGGTCCATAAAATCAAATGATAACAGATCATTAATACCCATAGCTTTCAAATTAAGAGTAGTCATCCCAAGATTAATCCTCTGTATCTCAGGAATCGAAGTAGGGGACATCTCATTGTGAAATGCACTCTCTGTATAGAGGCGATAACATTTTCCTGGACCTGTACGTCCGGCTCTCCCTGCCCTTTGCTTGGCAGAAGCTTGTGATATTGGAGTTATCACCAGCGAATCAAGCCCCTGTTTAGGATTGTACACATTCTGCTTCGCAAATCCTGGATCAATAACATAAAATATGCCATCGATAGTCAAGGAGGCTTCTGCAATATTGGTAGCAACTACTACTTTTCGCTTTCCCGGAGGTGCAGGTTCAAAAATTCTCGACTGCATTTCGCTAGGCAGTGCACTGTAGACAGGTAAAATTATCAGCTCGGGAACATTTTTACCTAAACCCTTCATCCTCTCATACAGACACTGACACGCATAATCGATCTCTTCTTGACCAGTCAAGAACAGAAGTATATCGCCTTCCGGTTCAGTTAAGTGAATCTGTGATACTGTAATTAGTGAGGCATCAAGGTAGTCACTTTCCGGTTGCTTGGTGTAGAGTGTTTCTACAGGGAAAGTACGTCCTGGAATGGTGAAGATGTTGCAATTGAAAAAATATCCGGAAAACTTTTCCGCATCCAAAGTTGCGGATGTGACTATCAGATGAAGATCAGGTCTCCTTTTTATGAGCTGTTTCAATAATCCAAAGAGGACATCTGTATGAATTGTCCTCTCATGAGCTTCATCAAGCATTATCACAGAATACTGGGACAAATCTTCATCAACCAGAATCTCCCTCAGAAGCATACCATCTGTCATATACTTAATCACAGTATCCGGACTAGTACAATCTTCAAATCGAATTGCGTATCCAACTTCTTCACCCAAACGACAACCAAACTCCTCGGCAACTCTCTTGGCCACAGACATTGCCGCCACCCGACGAGGCTGAGTACATCCTATTTTGCCCCTAGTCGTGTATCCTGCCTCAGCCAAATACTGTGTCACCTGTGTTGTCTTGCCTGACCCAGTCTCACCAATGACTACCAGTACCTGATTGTCATGACAAGCCTGAA
Organism: Orobanche coerulescens; assembly: GCA_033398695.1. NCBI lineage: Eukaryota > Viridiplantae > Streptophyta > Magnoliopsida > Lamiales > Orobanchaceae > Orobanche > Orobanche coerulescens. Next base: position 108,540,909 of record CM065816.1, on the reverse strand, counting down.
CCAATTCTTTCTTCAGCTTGTATATGGGTAGACTTTGTCTCTGTTCCTGAATTGAAAGCTTCGATCTTTGTCCGAAAGTTAGAGCTTTACCATACGCATCCTTCTTCCACTCCGGCATATCATATGCAGACAAACCAACTCCTCTCAATTCCTGAGCAAGATGCCTCTCACCCGTATCCGGCATAGGATCTTCCCAAGGACGATTCAAATCCTTTGGAATAGAATCCAACATTGTTCGTTGCTGTTGTTCCCTGACTTCCCTTCTCTCCTTTATCAAAGCAGACTGAAGTGCCGCTGCACGACTCAGAGACCCCTCGGGATTTTTGAATATCTTCACAGGGGACATATCCATAGTGTACCTACTTTGACCTTGCAAAAAAGCAGGTTCATCCTCATTTAACTCAATCTCAAGCTCCTCTTCAGCTCCTTCATCCCGATAAAGCATCCCATCCCCCTCTTCATCAAACATAGGCAACTCTTTTAGGCTCATAACGCCAGAAGCAATCAGCTGCTTAGCCTCCCATCGCTCAGGAGAACTCATTTTCTTCAATGGTCTTCGGGAAGGAACAATATCATATTCCTCAGTGATCCTAATTCCAGAGAGACCAATCCTACTTCCCGTCCCTCCTCCATCATATCTTGCTGAAGGGTTGGTTACTACACCATCATCTATCTCATTCCTCTTTAAGGGCAACAAATCTTTCCCCGTATTCTGATCGACATCCCTCATTGACAAACTCAAATTATTCCCACTGACCGATATAACTTTCACATATACCTCCTGGTCTCGCTTTATTACATCCTTTGCATTTGAAATCCTCCTGGTTGCCATCTGGGACACATGTACAAGGCCCTCTTTCCCTCTAAACTCATGAAACTGAACAAAACATCCCTTATCCATCACTCTAGAAACCCTTCCCTTATAAACTTTATACAATTCTGGCTCCTCTGTCTGATTATTCTTCTCTGGCCTTGTCCCCTTCCTTTCACCGTTCCTCTCTTCTTCATATCCATTCTTCCAATTTCTCTCGTCTCTGTTCCTATCCCTGTCACCATGTCTTTCCCTACCTTTTTCATCTCTATAACCATCCTCATCCCCGTGTCTACCCCTTTCCCCTCTATCCCCACGTCTCCCCCTTTCCTCCCTGTCCGCATATCTACCCCTTTCCTCCCTGTCCCCTCCATCACGATCCCTTCTCCTCTCTCTTCTGTCATTATCCCTGGATTTATTATATTCCTCATCCTCTAATCTCCTCCGGTTCCTCACCTCCTCTTCAATCTCCCTCTCCAACTCCTTCACCCTCTCCTTACCATCCTTGATGTTTAAAGCTGAGAATGCGGATTTTTCCCTCTCCTTCGCCCCCTTCTCGGATCTTGCTTTCTGTCTTGGCGGCAAAATCGCATGAATAATAGTAAGGAGCGTCCGCACAAAATAATCCGGCATCTCCGCTCCGTTCTTCTTCAATTTGGCGTCAAATTCATCAACGGTTTCACAAGTCCGACCCATCTCTGTGATGAACTCAGCCAAGACCTTGTCGCCAAACCCAAGATGAGCCTCTAACTCCGTACATACTTTAGAAACTAAAGAAAGATACTCTAGTTTCTTCAGTCCATCGGCTTCAATTTCCACCCCCATATCGAGAGAACTGTCATATAATCTCAGAGAAACACCAATCAGATCATGTACCTGCGTGAAATTAATGTACATACGATACGCGTACCTTAATATGATTTATCTATACGGAAATACCAACTTCTTCTTAGGGTTTCTATTGAATCGTTTGGCTAGAGAAATCAAACCAAAACCAAACCAAACATACTCAGTATATCCCGCTCAGAGCAGGGTCTCTGGAGGATAAGATGTACGTAGACCATACCCCTACTTATTATGGTAGGGAGGCTGTTTCCGTGAAGACCCCCAGTTTAGTGCACAGCAGAATCTTATGTGATAAATACAAGGAAAACATGTGATTAAAAAAAGTTCGAGACCATATCTGAGCCCATGGCTTGATCCACATGGGACTTACCTAAGCGGAATTTGGCTACCTCACTCCCGATGAACGCTGACAGCTCCCTGTCAAAAATACACCACACGCAAAGACAATAGGATAAAATATACAATAAAAGTAAAAATGCAATGCTCTAGGTGCTAACCGAGACAACCCAACCCTGAGGCTCTCAACTACAGCACCGCTCCCTACAAAAGAATCCGCAACTCTGATCTGGCGCCTCCAAGCGCACCTATCAACAGTCATGGTCTCGGAAAGGTTTAAGGCCTTCAAATCTAATCTCAGTTGCTCCTCCCACGGACTTCAAATCTGATTTGGCTGGAGAGAGTACCCTTATTTTTCTATGACGGTATCATTTTGAGTCGGGCAGTGTGACGTCGTCGTTTTGAGTGGGACACGGGCTTAAATCAAACCAAACATACCCAGTATATCCCGCTCAGAGCAGGATCTGGGGAAAGTAAGATGTACGCAGACCATGTCCCTACTTTTTACGTCAGGGGGACTGTTTTCGTGAAAACCCCCAGCTTAGTGCACAGCAAAATATTGAGTGATATATACAAAGAATCATATGATTCGAAAAAGCTCAAAACCATACATGAGCCCATGGCTTAATTCACATGAGACTTACCTAAGGGGACTATGGCTATTACACTCTCGATGAACGCTGCTCTAACAGAAGAGCGGTTGACTCTGCGCACCGCTCCCTGTCAAAAATAAACCACGTGCAAAAAAAAAAACTGCTCTAGGTCAAAGCTAACTGAGACAAACTAACTCTGAGGCTCTCCAAGAGCACCTATCAACAGTCATGGTCTCGGATAAGTTTAAGACCTTCAAATCTAAACTCAATTGCTCCTCTCACGCCCTCCTCGGTCTGACTCTCCTCCTTCCCCTACAACCAATAAACTCTCGACCCTCCTTACCGGAGCGGAGGCCTGCCTCCTGCGGACGTGGCCAAACCATCTCAATCTCCATTCCCTAGATTTCGCTGAAATAGACGCCACTTCTAGCGCGTTCCTGAAAACCCCATTCGGGATTCTATTCAACATTGTGCGACCACACGGCCAACGCAACATTCTCATTTCAGCAGCTTCCAACTTGCTCTCAAGCGACTTCTTCATCGCCCAACATTCGGAGCCATACAACATTGCAGGTCTCACTGCCGCTCTATAGAATTTACCCTTCAACTTTAGAGGGACTTTCTTGTCGCACAGGACCACTGTCGCTGCTCTCCACCTTATCCACCCTGCCTTGATACGATGAGTGACATCATCTTCACACTCACCTTCCTTCTGAATGATCGAAACCAAATACTTGAACTTATCCGTACGGGGTATGATCTGATCATCAATCATTACCTCTACTTCTTCCTCATTGGTCTCACCACTAAAGTTATACCAGAGATACTCGGTCTTGGACCGGCTCACACGCAAGCCGTGGGATTCTAACTTAGACCTCCATAAATCCAACTTCGAGTTCACCTCCCCCCTCGACTCCACCACTAACACAATGTCGTCAGCAAAAAGCATGCACCATGGGACGCCATCTTGAATCCCTCGCGAAATGACGTCAAGAATTAGAGCGAAGAAAAGAGGGCTTAGCGCCGACCCCTGGTGTAGCCCTATCTCAACAGGAAAATATTGCGTGTCACCAACTGGGGTCCTAACGCAAGTCCTAGCTTGGGAGCATGTCTTGGATCGCCCTAACGTACGGTGACGACACCCTCCTCTATTCTAGGCTCCTCCAAATAACATCACGCGGAATGCTATCATAAGCCTTATCTAGATCAATGAACACCATATGGAGGTCCTTACGCCGCTCTCTAAACTTCTCCATAAGTCGTCTGATGAGATGAATGGCCTCAGTCGTGGACCTCCCCGGCATGAAACCAAATTGATTCTCTGAGATCTCAACTTCTCTTCTAACTCTGCATTCCACCACTCATTCCCGAAGGTTCATAGTATGACTGAGGAGTTTAATACCCCGATAGTTACTACAATTCTGAGCATCGCCTTTGTTCTTGAAAAACGGCACCACAATACTATGCCTCCACTCCGCCGGCATCTTAGAATCTCTGAGGATGATGTTGAATAGCTCTGCTAGCCACAGAACTCCAACTTCCCCCAGACAAAGCCACACCTCAATAGGGATCTGATCCGGGCCTACAGCCTTAGCTCTACCCATCTTCATTAGTGTTGGGAAAATAAAAACCCTGTATCGAATCAGCCGGGATAATCAATCCCTGTATCGAATTGTGTTGATAAGAGGTTTTGACATATATGCCAATCCTCAATACAGTAAAGAAAACTGTATCGAAGAGTTGAAGTGTCAACCTGTATCAAAAGACTGTCTCGAATCCAGCATATAGTGGAAACATTCAGTACAGCAAAGAAGTCTTATAAAGACCAAGTATGGAAACTGTCTCGAATCACCAATACAGTTATCTTCCATACAGCTCTCAACAGGACAAATAAGGAATCTTCAGAAGTCAAGTCCCGTTGAATAAAGAAGTATTTAAATACTCAAGGATAAAGTATTTAAATACTGTCAGTCAACAGATCTTCAAATCCCGCTAAACCCGGATCGTGTTTTTCATCCCGTTGGAATGGAATCTTGCTCAACGGATACATCTCAACGGATATATATTTCAGAGGCTATATATATCTCATCAAGGCGTTGAATATTAGTTACCGTACCGAAATCAATTGACTGAAATTATCAAAGCTATCAAAGTTATCATCAGAGCAAAACATATCTCCAAAGCTTACTGCAACTCAGATAAAAGAGATATACAGTGCTCATCATCTTGAACAACACTTCATCAGCGAGAAGCTCATAAAGTCAAAGCTGTTGTTCATACTCTGTTCTATACTTTGAACGAACCCAGATCAGCCCTGTGTGGACTGAGGAAGACGAAGCTTCAGAACTCTGTGTGAAGAAGTCAGTCAAACTTTAGCTCAAACCAATCTGTGTGAACGGTTGAAGCTAAGATCTTTATATCAATCTGTGTGAACGATATATTGATTGTATACTGTTATAATTACGTAGTTGTGTACGTAGTAATTATAATAAACATTTTACTTCTGTGTGGAGGACCAGTGGACGTAGAGGGGTTTACCTCGAACCACTTTAAATACTGTGTTATTTACCTTCAGTTTTTTTACTGTTTTATTTACTGTGATTATTTAAGTATACACTGCACACCAAGTTGCTGTATCCACAGCAACTTACTGTATCTAAGACTTCCGCTACGCACTCAGATTTAAAATCAGTACAGCTTGTTATTTAAACTACTTCCCAAGATGTATCCAGTATACTTAGTGGCCAACAAGTGGTATCGGAGCGGTTGATTCTAAAAAGAATCAGTCGTATTTTTAACCGAATCAGATCCAAAATCACTTATTCTTTAAAACAGTCTCTTTCATTTCTTTATTTTCACATGGATACTTCTATGATCAACAAAGTGCCTATGTTCTCTATTAACGAATTTGATGATTGGAGAATTAGGATGGAGGCTCATCTTGCAGCAATGCACGAAGAGATGATTTTTGTGATACATGATGGCCCTATCAAGATCATGAAGGTAAACATGGCCGCAAGGATTGAAGGCCAAGTCCATGCTGAGATGCTCAAGAAGGATCGCGAGCAATGGACCACAGATGAAAGAAAGCGAGCCAATCTCGACAATGTGGCTAAGAACACGTTATTTGTCACCCTTGACAAAGGCACGTTCTCGAAGGTAAAAAGCTGCAAAACAGCCAAGGAAATCTGGGATAAACTCAAGTTGATTTATGAGGGAACTGAGCTCTCAAAAGAAAACAAGATTTCAAAACTGACTCAGCAATTTGAATCATTCGAAATGAAACCAACTGAGACACTTGAGGAACTTGGCCTCAGATTCACTGGTATTGTTGGTGAACTTGAAGCGTTGGACAAAATTTATACCCAAAAGGAGAAGAATTTAAAAACTTTCAGATCTCTCCCAGCCGTATGGGACATTAAGACCACAGCTATGCGTGTGTCTTGCAATCTTAATGAAATAACTACTTTTGATCTCTTCTCTGACCTCAAAGCTTTTGAGTATGATATTGACAGAAGAGAGAAAGCTGAAGAATCTCCTTCAAAGGTCACAGCACTAGCCGCTGTATCGAGTCGTCGACACAGCATGCCTAGCTCGTCGAAGCCTAGTCACAAGAATGCTGACAGTGACGACGACATCCTGTCTCAATATGAAATGGCGCTTCTCATGCACAAATTCAAAAAGTTCATCAAGTAGACTCCCTATAGGCCCAAACCTGTCCAAAAGGTAAGTACTTAAACTTCATCCGATAATTCTAACCTGTGCTATAATTGCAGAAAACCAGGGCATTATGCAAATAAATGTCCTCATCCCAAAGTTCAAAGGTTGCCGGAGGCCGAGCAACAAGAGAGAGATGAAAGAAGACGTGCTTGGAAAAACAAGCTCAAGGCCCTGATTGGAGAATCAGAAGCCTCCCCCACACCATCCAAATCTGAAGAATGTCTTCAGGTGGTCACCGAAAGTGATTCATCTGACGATGAGTTCGATGATAAAGCATATATGTGATTTATGGCCAAAGACATTCCGGAAGGAGAAGATAGCGATGATGAGGTAAGTTCAACCTCAGTTATTCCATCAAATGCATCTCATACCTTTGAAAACATGATGAATGAATTTAAAAACATTCAAAAGGCCCATGAGACATTGAAAAACGAGAATATACAGCTCCAACTGTCTAACCTAGAGCTGAAAGATGAAAATGACTTGCTGAAGATAAATTATGAAAATATGTCTCTTGACTGTGAAACCAGCAAAGTCGATTTTGAAAAACTGATGAAGAGCAATCATCAACTTGCTCATGAACTAAGTGAGATTAAAACTCACAACGAGAGCAAGACAAATGATTTGGTTCTACTTCAAGCCAAAGTCACAACTCTCGAAAAACGAGAAATTGAACTTGAGACCACTCTGAAATCGTTCGAGAAATCGTCCAAAAGAATGGAAGAAATTCTGAGCACTGGGCAACATGCTCATGATAAAAGTGGCTTAGGATACAGCTCATGTTCAAACAAAGGGAAAACTAGTACAGTGTTTGTCAAGAGTGTGGAACACATTCCAGTATCAAAAGATACCCCTAGTCCCGTGAAGGAACCTGCTGCACCGCGAAAACCGAAGGCTGCCATTCCGCCCTCGCTATCCTATTCCAGACAGCGGAATCACCAGCCATTCAGACCTGAAAGGTGCACTCAACAGTATGCTCCCCGAGCATATCAATAGCGCCATGTGATCGTTCGGAAGGAAGGTCAGATCCAACTACCAAAGGCACACGGCGATTTATCGTCTGACACGCCTAGGTATTGGATACAGGAGCCCCGTTATTCCTCGAGACAGCAGATGCCCGCTCATTATCAACAACAGCATTGGGAATCCAACTGGAGACCCAGAAGGCAAGCTGTTAGGCCACACAAAATGGCTCCACCTCCAAGACGGCACTCGTACTGGATTAATAATAATAACCCTGAATTTTTCATGCATAATAATTATCATGGTTATAGCGACTACGGATATGCCCCTCGTAGATATCGCAACACTGTACCGAGTATGACCTACAGTAAACCAATTGCTTCCAGGAAAACTTGGGTACCTAGAGGAACTAACATACATGGACCCAAAAATCAAAGGGGACCTAAATCTACTTAATTTCTTTGCTACAGGACATTCTAGAGGAGGATACCTGGTACTTTGATAGTGGATGCTCTCAGCACATGACCGGAGATAGAAGAAAGCTATCATATTTTGTAGAAGGTCGCGGTCCAAAAGTTCATTTCGGTGATAAATCTAAAGAAAGAACAAGAGGGAAAGGAAACCTACTTGTCGGAAAATTCAAAGTCACCGATGTTGCATATGTTGAAGGCTTACAGTACAATCTACTTAGCATTAGCCAGTTCTGTGATAAACAGTTCTCGATGAAATTCTATATAGATCGCTGTAGAGTCAAGAACATCCAAACCAAGGAAGTTGTGCTTACAGGAAGCAGATCAGGTAACATGTATAGTGCTGACTGGAAGCCTATGAGCTCCTCAATTCCATGCTTTGTTGCCAAAGGCACTGCAGATCTTAGCTGGTTATGGCACAAGAGGATGTCTCACGTCAACTTCAAGACGATCAACAAGCTCTCAAGACAGGGAATGGTTAGAGTATTGCCAAATGTGTCATTCAAGAAGGACAGCGTCTGCGGACCGTGTCAGAAAGGCAATCAAATCAAGTCAACCCTGAAGAGCAAATCCTAGCTTTCAACCCAAAGAGTGTTGGAGATGCTACACATGGATCTCCACGGTCCCATTGACCCAGTAAGTTTGGGAGGTAAGAAATACTTCATGGTTGTTGTTTATGATTACTCCAGGTATGCTTGGACAATTTTTCTAAGCAAGAAGAAGGAAACAACATCAAAGCTGCCCGAGGTCCTGAGAAAGTTGCAAAATGAAAAGGCATTGAGTATCGTGTCCATTCGTTCCGACATAGGTACAGAATTTACTAACCGCTTTCGGAAAATGGGATACAACAAGAATACTCAGCTGCCCGTACACCTCAACAAAATGGTGTTGCCGAGCGAAAGAATAGGACGTTGAAAGAAGCAACAAGGACAATGATCGCCGCAAGCAAGTTGCCACATCGTTTCTGGGGTGAAGCAACCAATACAGCATGCTACACTCAAAACCGCTGTATCGTCAACAAGCACCACAACAAAACAGCATATGAGGTATGGAACAACAAAACTCCGTTAGTTTCATATTTTCACATTTTTGGATGCAGGTGTTATGTGTTGAATAATGGGAAGGACCAACTTAGAACCTTTGATGAGAAATCAGATGAAGGAATATTTGTAGGATACTCCTCCGTCAGCAAAGCTTACAGGATCTTTAATAAAAGGAAGCTGACGATCGAGGAATCAGTTCATGTAGTGTTCGACGAACCTTACCATGACCCTACAGGAGTAGATGATATTACTCAGACCATCCAACAACTCTCTATCTTAGATCCACCAACTCCCATAGAATCTGTCGTTGATTTAGAAATCAACCCCGCAGCTGTAAGAATCGACGTAGATGAAGCCGACGCTGTACAAGATGAAGTTGTATCTACAGAAACTCTCGATACAGTACGGGACCCTAAATTAGAACCCAGACGAAGATGGTTGAGAGATCACCCGCAAGAGCTGATCATTGGAAACATAAATGCTGGTGTTTCTACTCGTAGGAGAATACAGAGTATACAAGGAAATGTACTTTGTGCACAAGAAGAACTAGATACTGAGATATCACAGTTTCCTGAATGGAAATCTCAATATGAGCTTAGAAGACTCAATATGTGCACTATTGTTGTATTCTTAGCCCAGTCCGAACCTGTTTCGACCATAGACGCTCTTAATAATTCACATTGGATAACATCTATGGAAGAAGAGCTTAACGGTTTCGAAAGAAACAATGTATGGTATCTTGTACACAGACCTACACATCAATCGGTTATAGGAACCAAATGGGTATTTCGAAACAAAAAGGATCGAAATGGACTTATTATAAGGAATAAATCCAGACTAGTCGCACAAGGCTATAGTCAGGAAGAGGGCATAGACTATGATGAAACCTTCTCCACTGTAGCCAGACTAGAAGCCATTAGGATATTTTTAGCCTTCGCCGCCCATAAGAGCTTTATCGTATACCAAATGGACGTCAAGAGTGCATTCCTGAATGGAGACCTTGCCGAAGAAGTCTATGTTGAACAACCACCAGGGTTTGCCAACACAGACGGTATCGACCTAGTATACACGCTAAGGAAAGCACTATATGGACTTAAACAAGCCCCTAGAGCATGGTATGAGACCTTGTCCCAGTATCTAACTAACAATGGATTTGAGAAAGGTGCTGTGGACAAGACCTTCTTCAAAATACAGGAAGGTGATGACCTTCTTATGGTGCAAATCTATGTAGACGATATAATTTTTGGTTCAACTAACCCTGCTTTATGTCAAAGGTTCTCTCATCTCATGCAAAGTAAATTTGAAGTGAGTATGATGGGGGAACTTAGTTATTTCCTAGGTTTGCAGGTAAAGCAGTTGCCTACATGTATTTTCATCAACCAGGAAAAATACAGCAAGGAGCTTCTCAACAAATTTGGAATGAACACTTCCAAATCATCGTCAACCCCCATGAGCACTTCCGCGCAAATTAGTGCTGATGAAGCCGGAAAGCCATTTGACCAATCACTCTACAGGAAGCTCACTAGTTCGCTCATGTACCTAACGTCTAGCAGACCCGATATCCAGTTTGTTGTTGGAGTGTGTGCGAGGTATCAAGTAGCACCTAAGGAATCACACTTCAATACAGCTAAACGAATCCTGAAATACATTAAAGGAACAGTCGATGTAGGACTATGGTATCCTAAAGAAGGCGGATTCGATTTAGTTGGAATCTGACTCGGATCTCGGAGGTCGCAAGCTAGATAGGAAGAGTACAAGTGGAACTTGTCACTTTCTTGGACATAGACTAGTTTCTTGGTTCAAGAAGAAGCAATTGGCTAACTCTCTTTCCACTACCGAATCAGAATACTATGTCATTGGTAGTTCCGTATGCAGATCCTTTGGATGCAGCAACAGTTGTCAGATTATGGAATTGAAGCCAGAGAGACTCCAATCATGTGTGATAGCACGAGTGCAATTGCAATAACGCACAATCCTGTTCTGCACTCGCGCACTAAGCATATCAACATGAAGCATCATTTTATAAGGAATCATGTCGAGAAAAAAGATGTTCGCCTTGAAAAAGTTCATACAGACATTCAGTTGGCCGACATCTTCACCAAGCCTCTCGACACAGCCAGATTCAACATGCTTAGACAAGAATTGGGAATGCTACAGCCCGACTCCCTGGAAGTAATTTACTGTTTTTACTCAACAATTGAGGGGGAATGATGTAAGACCCAAGAATACAGTGTCCAACGTTAATTATCTGTACACTCAGAACCGTCAATACAGCACTGTAGTGAGCAAAGTCATATGAATCCTACAGCTGACGTGTGCAATAATTAAGGGGGAATACTGTAGGACCCATGAATACAGCATTAATCTAAAAGTTGCTGTATGGAATTTAAAATCTATATGTACCTTTTTAAGGGGGAATGCTGTATCGATGCGGATACAGCACATACCATAGAATTTCGATTCAGTGAATATTATATTGTTTCATTTTTAAAATAATTTCTGTCCACGTGCCTTGTTTTTATGTCAAACGTCATTTATATTAAATGCCTTACACGACATCTTGACAACTGAATCTCAAAAGCCGCGATGTTTTAAATTGTTAATGTTTTAAAACTGCCGTTTCAGGCATTTAGGGTGACACAAATGTCAGAAGTGGGACCCGCGCATATTTTAATGGATAAGTGTACCAGTTATACTCAGTCCATCTTAACCGTTGATTTCAAAAATCGGTTCCCATCACTTAAAATCTGACCATTCGTACTCTGCAAAACCCTATTTCGCCGCCCACTATAAAAGGACTGATACTGCCATTAGAGACTCTTTACGCTTTCTGCAAAAATTAAGAGTTCTCAAGTAAAAACAGCCTACACAGCTTTCTGCATTTTACTGCAAATTTCGTGTATTCTCTTCCACATTTTTCTTGAAAAATCTTCAATGGCTGGACAAACATCTTCTCCTGCACTCAAGAAAACCGCAAACATCATCGATGGATGGATCTTCTCAAGATCTGTTGTCATTGAACGCCTTTTCGCTGAAACCAATGATGTCGAACCCATGGAGTACATCATCACTCGTCTCCGTCAACAAGGCCTCTATCGCCTTCAAAGTCAAACTGCTGACAAATATGATGTTCATCTGGTTTAGGAATTTTACCTCAACGCCGCCGTACGCTTTTTGTCGCTGGCCCAAGGAGGTCACGTTGCTGACATAACCGCTACCATTCAAGGAGTGGAGATCTGTGTTGATAGCAATCTGCTCCAGAATATTTACAGGTTACCTGCTGATGGCCTGACAATGGATCAACTTGAGACGTTTGGGTCTCAAGAGCTTATAACTAAGCTTTATGGGCTGTTCACCGGCTCAACTGTTGTTGACATGGTTCAAACCACATGTCACAAGAAGAATTTTTGCCTGTCTTATGTGTATTTACATGACTTTTGCTGCAGGATCATCGAGAATCGAACTGGTGCATTTGAAATGTGTACTAATTTGAGATTCAGGATGATGGTGGCAATTCTGACATGTGAAAAGGTCAACTGGTGCCAGATAATCCTGAAGCGCTTGCAAGAGGAAGTGTGCAAGCCTGCCACCCAGAAGAAGTCATTTGGTTTAATGTTAAACCATATTTTGACGAAATGCGGACTGTCGCAATCTGTTGATGTAAAGAAGAACAGCTCCAGGATATACCTAGGAGGCGTCAAGCCTATAGCGTATAACCAGAGCACTATGGTCTGCAACCACCCGAAAACCAAAAGTATGCCAGTTTCTGCAGACCCAAGGGATGTGTCTTTGAAGTCCCAGGACGTGGAGTCTTCAAAGAAGAGGAAAAGATCTCACAGCAAGAAACCCATTGCTGGTGGAAGCCGAAAAAGAAACTAAGGAGGCTTTCTAAAGCCAAATCTACCAAGACCTCTGAAGCAGTTTCTACCGTGGCGCAACCCACTAAAGAACAACCCCAGGGCCCAACCCCTGTGGAAGAGGTGTCCACTACTGTATCGACAGTAGATCCTGAGCCTTTGGCAGCTAGGACGGATGATCGGACATCTGCCAATGAAGAAGACTCTAGCGAGTCAGCTGCCCCTTCGGAGCCAAACGCTACTTCTCCTATGCGGGATTCCACACCCGTACATAATCAATCTTCCTTCGGGGCACCATCCTCTATAAGGAATCCCACTTCCCTACAGGATCCCACACCTGTAGAGGAACCCCTCGCTACAGCGGATCCAGACGTTGTATGCAGTCCCTCCCTTGACACCATTATCAACAGAACCCTTCTCTCTGTTCAGATCGACCATGCTTACGAAAGATTTCTAAAATGGAAAGGCTACAGGCTAGCTCCGTATGACACATTATACAACTGGAGCGAATGGAGCCAAGAAGAAAGATTTGTATCAGAAGTGACGGACTCGACGGAAATTGAGGCCCTGATCCGATGGGACAATCCCTTCTGCAAAGAACTGATTGAAAGCCATCTACTGCAGAAATCTGACGCAAGGAGTAAAGGTAAAGATAAGTCAGAGGACTCTCCCCCAAATCCAAAAGATGACAATGACTCAGACGACGATGACGATGCTTTACAAGCTGGTCTGAGAATGAGTCATGAAGAGGCTCAAGATAGATACGCCTCTCCACCAAAGGATGACGAAGGGCCGTCAACTCGAAGCGAGCCCCCTTCGCCACAGCAAGAAAACATTCCTGACGACGAGGAATCAGTCCCTCAAGTCGAGGAAGAAGAAATAGTTATGAAACAGGCACCCGAGTCTGCTGCCGCTCAAGAAGAAGGAGTTGTCGTTGAGAGACAACAGGAGGAATCAGTCCCTCCTGTATCCATGTCTACCGACGAACCTTCGCAATAGGAGGACACAGCACCCCCTGCCGCCGAACCAGAACATGCTGCTCCCGCCCCATCAATCGTGGAATCCGAGGACGGTAATGTACCTGAGGATGTCCAACTCACTTCACGCCCAACCGTGAATCTGAGGAGGTTGAACGGATCCAAAGGTTTTGCTCAACCGGATTCTCCAAGCACAGCCGCTTGCTCAACTGATTTGGTCTTCAAACTGTATTCATACAGGATGCAGTTAACGCTCTGTCTTCAGTTGAAAAAGCCTTGAATTGGATGCATACTTCTGCCGTTGAAGAAATGACCACCTTACAGCATGAATTTTCTCGAGTAGTCGAGGCCTTCGTTATATTGCCAGAAGTATTCAAACAAGCACTGAAGATCATGGAATACAAACAAGAGCAACTCCTGAAAGAAGAGGCAACCAAAACGTGCATCGCTGAAGCCAAGACCGCATGTGCTATGATCGAAAACAGTTCTCAATTGCGAGCCCACGACAAATGTATCAAGGACATGTCGCAGGTGCTTTCCACCCTTGTAGAAAGAATGACTAACATCGAGACGAAACAGGATGCCGCACTAGAAATCCTAGGTCGTCTTGATGACGCCAAAAAGGGGGAAGAAGCAAGAGAAGCTGCAAGGAGAATCAGGTTACAGCATGAAAGGGAATTTGAGGCCGCTCAAGACAAGATTACTGCTGAATTAAACAAGCTAGCCCCTCCCTCTCAGAGTTTTAAGATTTCAGGCTCCTGACTATAATTTCATGATCCAAATGTCCCGTGGCAAAACCTAATCCAAAGACCTTCTGAAATTCGTCTGTGACCAACCGCCATCCAACTGCCGATGAGGTGAAGCAATGGAGGAAGAAAGAACTGATGAGATACTTTCTTAAACTCATCAGGGAATCCGCCATCTTCAAAAGCTATAAGACTTTAGCGGAGGCCGCAGACAAATCCACGAAGATGCTAGAAGAAGGAAAACTCCCTCTCCAGCTAGATATGGAAAACAAGCACAAAAGAGGAGATCGGATCACCCATACAGAAGACTGGATTCTTGCCTTTGACAGATCCTATGAAGGAAGAGCTATACACCAAGATCGAGGCAACGATTCCCTACAGAACTGGTGGCGTGGAACCGAGAATGATCCAGGGAGAAAGTCATGGAGACATGCGGACTATAGGAGCTGAAATCCTTGTATATTAGTTTTGTTTGTAATTTTTCTTTTGAAACAGCAAACCATGTACTCTAATTGTTGGAATATCAATAAAAGTGTTTGTTTGTCTTGAAATATTACAACTCGTAATATACTGTGTTGATGTATGATTACATAACTTAAAATTGTTTGACAACAATCAAAAGTATAGAAACTTGTTTGAAAATTAAGCTGTACGAACTTGTCTACGAACAGTTCATAATTTCAGTTGTAAGCTTAGAATACATTATAAGATTGTGCCTGCGCGCCAATCATAAGCTTAAGTTGTAAAAATTCTTAGCTGTATCGAACTCGCCTGCGAGCAGTTTACTAATTAGACTAAGTTGATGAAAGACAGACCTTTTGACAAAAGACCAAGAAATCTGCCATAATTCATCAAAGAAGATTATTTCATGAAGAAGGTTTTGGCATCATCAAGAAGACTTGAAAGTTAAGTCTTGGCAAATTGTCAAAAAGGGGGAAATTGTTGGGAAAACAAAAACCCTGTATCGAATCAGCCGGGATAATCAAGCCCTGTATCGAATTGTGTTGATAAGAGGTTTTGACATATATGCCAATCCTCAATACAATAAAGGAAACTGTATTGAAGAGTTGAAGTGTCAACCTGTATCAAAAGTCTGTCTCGAATCCAGCATATAGTGGAAACCTTCGGTACAGCAAAGAAGTCTTATAAAGACCAAGTATGGAAACTGTCTTGAATCACCAATACAGTTATCTTCCATACAGCTCTCAACAGGACAAAGAAGGAATCTTCAGAGGTCAAGTCCCGTTGAATAAAGAAGCATTTAAATACTCAAGGATAAAGTATTTAAATACTGTCAGTCAACAGATCTTCAAATCCCGCTAAATCCGGATCGTACTTTTCATCCCGTTGGAACGGAATATTGCTCAACGGATACATCTTAACGGATATATATTTCATAGGCTATATATATCTCATCAAGGCGTTGAAGATCAGTTACCGTACCCAAATCAATTGACTGAAATTATCAAAGCTATCAAAGTTATCATCAGAGCAAAACATATCTCCAAAGCTTACTGCAACTCAGATAAAAGAGATATACAGTGCTCATCATCTTGAACAACACTTCATCAGCTAGAAGCTCATAAAGTCAAAGCTGTTGTTCATACTCTGTTCTATACTTTGAAGAAACCCAGATCAGCCCTGTGTGGACTGAGGAAGACGAAGCTTCAAAACTCTGTGTGAAGAAGTCAGTCAAGCTTTAGCTCAAACCAATCTGTGTGAATGATTGAAGCTAAGATCTTTATATCAATATGTGTGAACGATATATTGATTGTATACTGTTATAATTATGTAGTTGTGTACGTAGTAATTATAATAAACATTTTACTCCTGTGTGGAGGATCAGTGGACGTAGAGGGGTTTACCTCGAACCACTTTAAATACTGTGTTATTTACCTTCAGTTTTTTTACTGTTTTATTTACTGTGATTATTTAAGTATACACTGCACACCAAGTTGCTGTATCCACAGCAACTTACTGTATCTAAGACTTTCACTACACACTCAGATTTAAAATTAGTACAGCTTGTTGTTTAAACTACTTCCCAAGCTGTATCCAGTATACTTAGTGGCCAACAATTAGGGCACCCTTTACTTCCTCCATGTTGATGCTCTCACAGGAACTTAATGAACGAGCAGAAGAAAGACTAACTCCTTCCACCACCGAGTCGCCTCCCCTAGCCTCATTGAAAAGTTCAAAAAAAATACCTATTCCACCTCTCCTTAATAGCCACATCATTTACTAACACTTGGCCCAAATCATCCTTAATAAACTTAACGGGACCCAGGTCGTGCCGCCCTCTTTATGTAATACCCGTAATTTCGATTTCCAATAATTTCTTTTTTTCGGCGGAAGTCCATTTTGATGACTCGCTCATGACCATTTCGTCATTATGAGAATGATTAATTCTAAACTTTTTGTCATCCGAGTTCGTTTCGGTGTCGTTTTCTTGAGTTCAGTGTTATTAAACGACTTTTCCACGTATGAGTTCGACTTTGTTAAATCACCATTAATTTTTGGAAACTTCAAAAATTCTGAATCTTTGCAATATTATAGATCATCAAGTTATCTTTCCAATAGATCAAACGGTGAGTCAATCGGAGTCCGGACGAAGGAGTTATGGTCGAAATAGCTAAGACTGCACAATGTGCTTTTTTGGTGTTGGAGTAGGCTGTACCGTGTGCCGCGGCACACTTCGGCTGGGCCGCGGCACTAAGATAATTCTGGGCAGTTTTTTTTTTGGCCGTGGGCCGCGGCACACTTGTCCTGTTCCGCGGCACACAGGGCAGATTAGCCTATTTCTGCGGATTTTGTGAGATGAATACTCATTTCATCTCTTCCTCCATTCCTCCTTCTCTTGGGCGATCTTGTGGGTGATCTTTGGGCGGTTTTGCATCATCATCCCAGAGAACTTCATATTCTTCAAGTTCTTGGTATGGATTAACATCACCAACAATTGTTCTTCATCATTAATCCAAGGTAAATTCTTGAAACCTTATTTTTGGGTGATTTGGGGGTTTTTGCATTTTTATCCGATTCGTTCCGTGTTGTTGATTAATTCATGTTGGGTATGATTAATATTGGTAGTATTCTTGTGTTTAACATCATTTAATCCATTGTTCTTCGTCGAATCGAATTATATTTCTTGATTTCATTCGAATCGACTTTTGGGGAATTTATTCTTGATTTCGATTCTAGTTCGATTTTGATACATCGGTTGGTGTAGTATGATGTTATTAATCGTGTTCTATGGGTTGTATATCCATATTTCAAGTTTGTTCAACTCGATTAGTGATTCGAGTGTTCTCGGGAGTTATCGAACATTGAGTGTTCGATTAAATGTCCCAATGAGTTTCCCTTCGATAGTTTATTGGTATTTCCGTTGTTTTGGCCTTGATTCTCGTCGTAACCATGTGTTATTGTTCCTTCCGGAGGTTTATAGGTGTTCGAGGATTCCGATATTGAATCCCGTTTGGTGATTGATGATTCGTGTGGTGTTATTCTCGTAGTACTCGTGGTGCTATCGCGTTCTTGATATTGTTCGGGGTTCGGGGCTATTCGACCGCGTCCCATCCGTCGTCTCATTGCGATCGTGATTTCGAGGCAAGTACCTTGCCCATACAATTCTTATTTTGTGAATATGATAATTAGTGATCGTCTTTATATGTTTGTTTGATTGTTTGAAATGAGTTTTCAAAATATTTGGTTAGCCTTGTTAAAGGCCCTCTTTCAAAACCGTGTGTGTTTTGTGATTGGTGTGTTTCGTGAATGAGTATGTGAATCCTATGGATATGTTTGGTGTTGATGATGCACTTGGTATTTGTGTATGGACGTATATTGTTTCATTTCGGTGCATTGTGGTTTGACATGGTGTTTTGCTAAGTGTTTGATGCTCTGGGTGAATTGTTTGGATATCCTTGGTGTGATATGTTATTTGTGCATGATTTCTTCGCTCACCGTGGGTTGGTTCGACGGGGCCATGACGGGAATTCCAATGGGTTGCGCCCTGGATTCACGAGTGGTGAATGTATTTTACTCACCTCGGGGGGTCCGACGGGATCACGGAGGGAATTCCAATGGGTTGAGTCCGGGATTCACGAGTAAAAACTTCACAGGTTGGTGTATATTTAGTGAATGTATTTTACTCACCTCGGGGGGTCCGACGGGATCACGGAGGGAATTCCAATGGGTTGAGTCCGGGATTCACGAGTAAAAACTTCACAGGTTGGTGTATATTTAGTGAATGTATTTTACTCATCGTGGGTTGGTTCGACGGGGCCACGAAGGGATTTCCAATGGGTTGAGTCCGGGAATCACGAGTAAAAACTTCACGAGTTGGTATTGATTTTATGTCCGTCGAGGACACCTGACTTGGGTTTTGGCCCTGCAAATTGTTGTCGGTTTTCTATTTGCGAAAACAAAATCTTTGGGCTGTGACCCCTGTGGATTTTGGAAAGATAAGGATTTGATAATCCTAAATTGTTTTCTATTAAAACTCTCGATGGCATTTTAAACTGTTTCATAAATTGTTTCCCTTTAATTGTGGTCTTTCGGTTTTGGAATGTTTTACCCAAACTCTTGCCTCGGGAAGTACTTTTCGTTACTTTTGGATTTTTGAGGGTTCCTGGTTATTGTTATTCATGGAATGTGAATTGTATGGCTCGTATTTGCACTTTGTTCTTATACTAGCAAAACAGTAGAGTTTTGCTAACCCCCGAGTATTCGGGAGGTGGATGTCTGTTTTTGCATTCAGGTTTGGGAGCATAACACAGGGTCGGCACGAAGAATGATGAAAGATGAACGATACTAATCACACGAGGATCCGTATGAGGTCATTGGTTTAGTTATAGTTTATTTTCCGCTGCACTGTCCTTTCCCGTTGTACGGGAGTGTTTGTATTCAACCCCTGCGTGGGTATGTAATGAGTTTGAGTTGTATGTATTTATTGAAAGACCAAATCGGTCTACTGAGTCATTTTAGCCTTAAAGGCATTTTTGAGATGTTCTATGTTGTTATCAGCCTGGTAGATCCTTGAGGAAAGGTTCTACGGCGTGTAATATCCCTGAGCGGATTGGGGGTGTTACACTTTCCCTAGCTTTCGCTAGTTTAAAAATAGCATTCGCTCCTTCTTTGGTGTATAGACGCTTGTACATCTCCTCGTATGCCTCACATTTATCCTTAGCCACGGCCTTCTTAGCCTCTCTTTTCGCCACCTTGTAAGCTATAATCTTCAATATTCTCTCCTCCCCAACACTAACCAACAAAATCTCCTTAAATAATGGTTGTTTAGTCTTAACATTCTTTTGAACCTCCTAGGTCCACTAGACCTGCCCGAAGAAACCCCTACCACCTTATCGCCCACACTCCTAATAACATTGGCCATGTTGGTCCACATAAGGTTAGCATCGCCCCCTCGTAAAAAACCTCATTCACGGGTCAGAGACTCCCTGAATTCTGCCGCCTTCTCACCCTTCAGATCCTTCCAGAGAATCCTAGGTCTAGCTTCTCTAGCCCTGCTAGCAACACGACCGCCCATGGATAAATCCATAGCTAGTAGCCGGTGTTGAGAAGCACAAGCCTCGCTCCGAAACATCTTGCAGTCCACGCACGCCCTAGCATCACGACTGCACAAAAGAAGGTAGTCAATTTGTATGTAGTGCCCCCCACTACCGAAGGTGATGAGGTGCTCAGCTCTCTTCTGAAAAACAGAGATAGCAATTACCAACTCATGCGCAGTGGCAAACTCCAACAGCGCGGAACCACCTGCATTCCTAACTCTAACATATTGTTGAAATGTGCAACTAGATGGCCAAATTGATCCGGCAATTTACCATACGATACGAAAACTATACGAAAATTTAGTGTTTGTGTTTGCATTTTGAGTGCACGACATGAAAATACACGAACACGAAAGTACACTATCGAGATTTAGTGTCAGTTTTGCGTTTAGCCTTTGGGTACACGACACGAAACGAGTTACACGAAATAAATAAATAAATAAATAAATAATATGTTATAACATAATTTAAAATTTTATATTTAATTTTATAAAAACATATATTTTATGAATTCTGTTTGTACTAAACTTTAAAATTCGAAAATATAATGTAGACTTTCATAAATTTCGTGTAAACATTCGTGTTTTCATTGCCATTCATTTCGTTTCGTCTACTAAAACCTATAAAAAATAATATTAAAATATTAAAATTGTTATTTTTATAATATTTTAATATTTATTTTATATTGTGTGCCTGACACGAAAACACGACACGAAACGACACGAATTTGCATGGTACACGACACGACACGAATTCATTTCGTGTCGTGTATGGATTTGGACTTTTGATACATGGAATACGAAAGTACATGACACGAAAGTACATGATACGAAAGTACACGACACGAATGATTTGCCAGGTCTAGCAAAATATGTGTCCACCATAGGCCCGAGTCAACCAGTACATGTTGATATGATGATATCTATGGATCGGTTCGACCGCATGGGGTGTGGGTCGGGTCGGGTCGGGTCCGTCCAGTACGGGTCGACCCGTGTCGATTTTTTCCCTTTTCAAAATAACTGCATTTAATGAAAATTCTATTTTTAAATTTTGACTTTGATGTTTGCGTTGGGATTAGGGGTGAGCATTGTACGAGATGGTTCGGGATTAGGATAATACTGGAATCGAAAGATAAATATTCGGTTCTTAAGATGTTAAACCATAATGACTCAGTTTCAAATCGTACGGTTCCATCGATTTTCAATTTCGGGATTGACCGATTCGGTACCTGATTCGGTTCCTCAACAATTAGACTAAGCTTGAGCTAGAACATCTCACAAAAATAATATTATGAAAAAAAAAGGATGATTTTGAACAATTTCAATAAACAATCTAAACATATAATATAGGTATACAATTCTAGCGATTTCAAATTAATCTAACATCTGAAATTTCAAATATGTACATCTGTAATCCTAACAATTTCAGATTAAACATTAAACTAAAAACTCAATTTCAAATTTGAGACAATGTTTTAAATTTCCACTTTGCAGCATAATCCCACCATCAAATATGTGTTGCATGAGCCAAAATCCCTCCATGATATAGCAAAATTGTACCTAAAAAATAAAAATAAATTTAAATTTGCATCACAATCTAATAATATGACAAGGAAAATAGAAAGTTTTACACAATATAGAAATTGTAGACTCTTTTTGCACTAAGCAAGCAGTCAGGCACCACAATTGTGCAAGTAATATCATGACTAGTCCAATGCCTTACTACCCTATTCTTGAGAGCTTATGTGCACAATTTCATGAAAGTACCATGGTAGTTCATACAAGCTAAATGGTAGAACATGAGCTACAAGCCTACAATTGCATTAAAAATAAGCTTACCAAATAACAATCAATCATCAACTACACAAGGCCTGAAGAACTTTGGTCTAGCTTCCAATACATCTATGAGAAAAAAGATTTAACATTTCACTAAACGAATTTGTATTCAAAATCTCAAAAAAAAATGATGAAACCAAAATTCATACCTATTTCAATATTCTCCAATTTTTCTTGCAATTCCTCAATGGCCTTGGCATGTACATTGGGGAGCTCAAGATTTGTTGGTGTAGAACGAATCCAATCTTGCGTACAAATTAAAGCTTCGGCGGTCTTAGGAGTTAGAGAACTCCTAAATGGGTCAATCACCCTACCACGAGTACTAAATGTTGATTCTGAAGCAACGGTAGATAATGGCATTCCCAACCACCCTACCACCATCATTTTCATTTCTACTTTGATTTATAGTATTGTTTTTTTTTGCTCCAGTCCCTTGATTTTTCTCTTGATTCTCATCTTCAACATCAACAGCTGTCTTCATCAGTAAATATAGATTAAAGATCATAAGAAACAATGTTGTTGACTAATAACTAAAACTTTTAATAATACTTCTTATATTCCATAATAGATATTGCACTGTTCCAAAAAATAATGTCACGTTTCTAAATAATGATAGTGCGTAGTGTAATTTTTTAATCGTATAAATAATGCACGATCTAGTAAAACACCCACCGTAAAAATGTTGACAATTCAACTGCGACATTTAATTTGATACAGAATAAAGTACAAAAAAATTGGGAGGTTTTGATAATCTTACATTGATATTATGTATTGAGTCCAACGTAATAACTTAATAAAGTACGGTATATGAGTTTGAGTTCATGACTACTATTCAACAAAATTAGTGCATTAATAAAATTGTGTCTACAGATCTAACTATCGCCTCACAATCACTACGGCCTAGGATGAGAATATGCTGAAAAGAGGAGAAATTGCAGAACTGAAAGTACATGAAATTAAAAAATCAAAACTTATATAATAATTCAATCAAGTGAAAGAGATTCACAAAATTGAGGAGGGAGAAATCTTACCTAGAAGTCTAGAACAGCAGACCTCGGAAAGAGGATGGAGAAGACAATCTACGGAATAAAATAGGGTTTATGGATATACGGAAGTTGGAACGTAATACAAATATATATTGCGGCTGCGGCATGGGAAAAAAGATTTATATACATATGCATATATCCTCAAAACTACGTAGTTTTATTTATCGGTTTGGTTCAGGATATTGATTCGGTTCTTTAACACTGAACCAAAACCAAAAACAAAATTTCGGTTCTTTTAAAATTAAGTACCGCACACGAATGGTATTCCCAATTTCGGTTTCTATCGGTTCGCTTTTTTTGGCTTTGGTTCGTTTTTTGGTTTTTTCGGTTCTTCTTGCACACGGGATGGGGTATATGGAGAGTGGAATCAAACACCCGATATATTTGGGTTAACATGATTGCATGAAAATTCCATAAAATTAACTTCATCTTTTAATAGTAGTTATGATACCATCATATAGATATTTTTGTGTATCGTGATATTATCTTCAGACAGTTGAACTATTTGACCATAACGTGGATTTATTTATTTTTAATTTTAACTTTTGGACCTGTTGGGTCAGGGGTTCGACCTGTCGGTTCAACGGTCTGACCCATCCGGTCCGGATCAGCAATGGGTCCGATTAATCTGGGTCGTTGGATTTCAGCGGCTATTTTTTAAACAGTTGATTTCCAACGATTAAATTTTTATAAAAAAAAAGTCGGCCTATTGTGTTCGACTCGCTAGGTCATGGGTCGACAAATTGGGGGCCAATTCATCTATGCTTAGAGTTTGGGTTGAATTGAGGTTCGATCTATGCCCGTATTTTACAAGCTGAACCTGAACTTGCGGAATTCAAGTCGATTGGCCATGTTTATGTACAAATGCTTTTTTGAGTTGTCGATACTTTCTTTAAGGAATTAAGAGAAGAGAGGGTTGACCTTTTATTTTCCTGTTGCTTATTTTTATGGCTAAATTTGGGTTCCCTTTAGCTTTTAATTTCAATTTGTTAAAGGAATAATACATATTGTGTGCCTAAGTCTGTTAGTTTATGGGCTTTCCTAGATAGGATTTGGCTGAGGCCTGTTTGTATGTACTTCACTCTATTTAAGGGATCTCATTGATGGAATAATACAATACTTTTGCCCTACTTTCTTGTCTCAAGTTATTTTCCCTTCAACACGTTATCAGCACGTAGTTCCCAGCTGAGCAAGAATTTTTTTTTCCTACTACAAATTTCCGTCTGAATTTCTGAAAAAAAAAAAAAGGAAAAATCAAATTTTCCCAGAAACCCTAGCCGCCACAGGCCATCTTCTTCCCCGATCGCCGCCCGTCTGCTACCCCCACCCGCCGCCGCAGGAACCGCGGCCAAAACCCCACCCCACCCCCCCACCCCCCGCTTCAGATGCCGCGACCCGAATCACGACCATCGCCGACCAACCGATCGCGATTCGATCCAGTCCTAACCCCCGATCGCGAACCACCATTGCAGACTGCTCTATCCATCTCCTTCACGGACCGCAATCCGCCTTCTCCGTTTCTGACCAGCCGCAACCCAAAACAAAGGCCGACCCACGCGACCCATCGTTGGTAGCCCGCCTCAGTCGCCGCAACCCTAGCCGCCGCCGCCGCCTTCCCGCCCACACCCGACCTTCACACTAGATCGGATCTTCTTAACCCAGATCGGTGCGCCCTCCCTCCCGCACAGCGCCACCATAGCAACGCCACCGTCCTCCTACACCTCGCAGCCGCACGATTGACTATTTATTCACCCACTTACATACTAGATAAGATCCATCTAGTTGTAGTCACCTTGCCGTGACGGAAGGGACCAAGAATTCTTACCGGAGATTCAAGCGGACGAGACTGGAACGGGGATGGCAATCTCACCAAACGACGATATGTCCTAGGAAAGAATTGTGTCTTTCTAGTAAGTGAATTCTTTAATTTCATTTGGAGATCATACAAACAGCGATTGGAATGACTATTGCAAATTTCACCAAGCAAATTGAAGGTATGTATTAAGAAATAATCGTCTTTTTCGTGCAAGGTACACCGTCCTAATAACCTTATTATCTGCTTTATGTATTATTTCACTTAATTAAATAAATTCTTTTATTAGTTAAATCATGCTTAATTAAATCTAATGAATTACTTAAATAATTGAATTAAAAGTAATTCACGAGAATTAATATATATTGGGGCATAAGAAATCTACATGACTACATAATATGTGTATAGATATATTCCTAGGATTATGTGTCTATATCTATAATTATATATATATACTTTGCATACATCGTTAGTTATGGCATGTGTATTAGGCTTCATTTTAGTAGATTTTAGAGGACTTGTTTCTACTGCCTATATCAATTCGAACCGTGATAAAGTAATTTCATTGGTAATCCTCAATAGCATCGAAAGTAATTTTGACCATATCTTGGTTCCGAAAAATAATAACGCTCCCATTATTGAAAATTTTATCATGGAAAGTACTCATGGTAAAATGTGAAAAATCATTTCCCCTTTTTCTTGTATTAAGATAGCTTATCCAACTTGTCTCAAATTTGATATATTGGACTCAAAAGCGCTTGAGTACCATAGATGGGTCTCCTACGTCGAGACCACGTTTATCACTAAAGAATATAGTGGTACGCTTCTTAACACCACAGACCAAGTACCGTCTGATAAGATAAAAGCGAATGCACTTATATTCCTTAGGTGACACATCGAACCCAGCCTGAGATAGGAATATCTACAGTTGAAATCCGGCAAAGAACTGTGGGATGCCCGTAAGGGCCAATTTGGGAACATTCACAAACTTTGCTCCCATAGTTGACCGTGCAGTGGAATAAAATCTGCTTGCTTGATTATAAACGGATCAACGACTTCAACAAAGATATGCTCCGCCTCAAGGCACGCCTAAATTTCTGTGGGAAGGACATCACAGAAGATGACATGATCCATAAAGCTTTTTCCACCTTCCCTACTTCCGCTCATATACTAATGAACCAGTATAGGCTGGAGTATGATAATAAAAACATCACTACCTTCAGTAAGCTAATCAACCTACTACAAGTAGCTGAGAGGCATAACGAAGTGTTAGTGAGCAGTAATGTCAGGCCGATTGGGACAAAGAAAATTTCCAAGGCCAATTATGGCAAAGTGAAGGATGGAAACTACCCCAATGAATAGGGGACTGGACATGATAGGCTTCGTGGTCAAGGACGTGGGGTTTCTTCCAATGTAATGTGAAGACTTGGTGCTTCCGGCTCTGCTAGCCAAGGGAACCAAATAGCACCTACCCATCCCATCGCCTCTAAGGCTCGAGTTGGCAATGAACCGTGCTATCATTGTGGAGATGCTGGACATGGTACAAGAACTGCCATGCAAGCAAGCAAGTCGCATCTCACTACAAGAAATATAGAGAGTCCAAAGAAAGGAGAATTCACTATATGGAGGAATATGATCTAGACTAGTCCCCCTATGTCAATTTCACAGTCACCAATCGTCGAATTGAGTCATACGAGCCACAGTCTATAGACTGAATTTTAGTATTATGTTTACTTTCTCGTTTACATTTGGTATAGTTGCCTCAAGACGACTGTGTTGGTGTTTTCTTTTCAATAATGGCGTGATGCAACGTTGTTTCACGAACAAGATATTAATATTGCTTACGTTAGATTCTTAGCTTTATTTCGAAGTACTGAATATTGCTTGAATGCTCATGGTTCGAAATTTCACTCTTTTCTAAGAAATGAATCGAGGAGAGCTTGAATGTTCTTAGAATTAGGCTTCTGTTCATCGAATTAGTCGCCTGGCAAACCTCGGTAACTACGATGATTGAGTCCTCCCAACTCATCAAATGGCGAGGTAATGCCCAATTTTGATGTCTAAACGGCAGTCTTTTAAGTTACCGATGCTCTGTATGCATCTAGAGCCCTTCGAACCTTACTTAGCTTCAATAATATACGTAGCAATGGTTTCCAGATTGAAACCCACTGTGAGAATGGAATAGAGTTTCTTTTATTAATTCTAATGAATGTCGACGTAAACGAATTTTAGATTAACTCATGAGTCAATCTAGTGGACTGTACCTCACTACTATTAGGTTTTTTGTCACCAACAATGTGCTTTGGGACATAGACTCATATAGGCTTTAGCACGATAGACTAGGTCATCCTGGTCGAAGTATGATGATATGTATACTAAAGAACCTGTACGAACATCATTACTTTTCGAGTGAAAATGGGCAAAAACTCGACATAAAGAACAATGTTGATGTTAATCGTGTTATCCAAAGAACCGGATGCATATCAAATGCCCGTCACTTAGTGTTGCAAAGCCTGCTCTTTAGCCAAAGGAGGAGCGAGACCTTCCTACGCTAAAGAAACAAAAGCAAACATTCAATTCTTACGCTGAATATAAGGAGATATTTGTGGATCCATCCACCTAATATGCGAACTATTTACGTATAGATGGTTTTGATGGATTCTCCGACATATTGGTCACATGTTGCTCTCCTGTCCACTCAAACTGCTGCAGAACTTCTGAGATAATTTATAAGGACTCACCTCCCTTATCACATCTAAAGGACTCGATGATGTTGGAGAGTTCACATCAAAAAGTACTTGATGTTTATTGCATGATAGAGATTAATGAATAGTATCTCGTCCCATGTGCATATGCAAACGGTCTCACATAAACCACCGTCGAAAGAATATGTATGGTGATTATGTCATTGGTTATGGGCACCAATTTGCATACATTTGCTTCGAATTCTGCAATATTGCATGCAACTTTACTTAAATCGTTCATTTAGACCTTTTGCTAACCAATTACTTTATGCGTACCAGTTGGTAACTGGATAGCCTGATTTTTGTATTTTGGACCCAGACGGACTTGAGTGCCAATTGCGCATATTTGGTTACGCATTATATGTGCCTTCTGTGCCCCACAACGCATTGGTCTTTAGAAATGATTAAGTATTCACGTTGGATAAGAATATCCAGACGTTTATCCGCTATTTGAAACCTTCACAGTGATCTCTTTACCGCACGATTTGCGGATTGTCACTTTAATGAGACAACCTTCCCGTCGTTAGGGGGAGGAGAGAAAACGTAATTTCTCGGGAGCAGCGGGGAATTGTCATGGTGTCTCCACTTTGTCTCATTATGATCCCCGAACTTCACAATGTTACCGTGAAGCACAAAGCATAAAGAACACTCGATCTTCATGATGTAGCAGATTCGATGCCTGATGCATTTACTGATATCGTTCAAGTGACAAGATCTCACATTACAGCTGCAAATGTGCCTGTAAGGTTAGAAGTCCCCTCCAAGGGGCACATCACCAATGAACCGGGTGATGCAACCGCACTTGGTGGAGGTGTGGTTGAGGCCGTGGCTCCCTGCGAAGGAATGGGTGGAAGCCACATGGTTCGACTAAATACTCATCCAAGTAAGAGGTAGAGTATGGCAGAAATTCACATGTTAACCATCAATGAACTCGTTTCATGAGATCATGCTTGATTTTATTATGTCCATGAATCATGACGAGGGGGACGCCCCAAAGATATGATTCAGAAAATCAAGAATCTCGATGAAATTATGAGGGTGTGGCCTGATCAACCACCCACTTTGATGACATGTCATGAATCATAAAGTACGATGATGTCGAACCTCGCTCAGTTGGATGAAATCAACATTGGCCTATAAGAAAAACATTCCAGGTAGAACTAGATTCTCCGACAAAGAGACAGGTATTTGGTGTAGGTAGTGCTAACCTAACCAAGTGTAAAGCCTGAAGGACATAATCGAACCTTTGTCGTAAAGCGTAGTGAGAATATAGAGTCCTAATGTACAAGGTTCACGAAGTAATGCTTCTCACAACGCCTTGGAATTGATTACGAGGAAATGTACTCCCACGTATACGTATCCGCTATTTGATTAGCGTAGTAATTTCCGAGGGACTGGAAATGCAGCCAATAGATGTGGTTACTACGTATCTCTATGGGGATCTAGATACGGAGATATATACGAAAGTGCCCGATGGCATTTCATTACCCAAATCAAGTGACTCTAGACCACAGAGTGCGTATGCAATTTGATTGAAATGCTCAACTTTACGGTTTTGAAGCAATCCTTAAGGATGTGGTATAACCGCCTAAGTGACTACTTGATTGGGAAGGGATAAAAGAACGATGAACAGTGTCCCTGCGTCTTCACAAATAAGATCCGGATTCACATCGTAATGTATGTCGATGATATGAACATAATCGGTCTTGATGAAATAAGAGAAACCACCGGATACTGAAAATCTGAGTTTGAGATGAAAGATCTTGGGAAAACTCGGTTCTGTCGAGGCATTGACATAGACATCGAGTTTGTGGAATTCATTCCACCAGTCTTCCTATGTCCAGAAGTTTCTCATGCACTTTAACATAGACAAGGTAAACCCAACTAGCACCCCATGATAGGTCGAAAATTTGGATGCAAAGGAAAGATCTATTTCGTCTAAACGAAAGTGACGAAGAGCTTTGGGAGCTGAAATTCCCTACTTGAGTGCAATAGCGCATTATTGTACTTAGCTCAATGTACACGACCTGCCATCACTCCTCAGTTAATTCGCTGACTAGATTAAGTTCAGCATCGACGCAACATCAATGGAATGGTATCAAAGATTATCTTCTGATACTTAAAAGAAACCATTGACTTGGGACTATTCTTTCCCTATAAGCAGGCAAAGAAAGCTGCTTATGAAAAGGCAAATGCTAAAGCAAATGCTGGTGCCGAAGCAACTACCACAAAGTATGTGTTGGTATGAATTGCTTACGTCTTGGAAATCAACTAAGCAAACCCCTCTTGGCTACCTCCTTCACGACATGATTATTGCTTTGCATGAATCAGTCCGTGAGTGTACATGATTAAGAACTATCATTCTACACTTGTGAGGAACTAGCGGTTAAGTACTACCACTGATGAGCATACTTACATTTATGAACATGACGTAACTTGTAAATCTCCTTGATTGATGGAATGATCATAACGGGAAATATGTGAGATATAACGTAACATACTCACATAGGTTGCACTCTTTTCCTTAGACCAAGGTTTATTTTTCCCACTGGGTTTTGTTACTTGGCAAGGTTTTTAACGAGGCAACGATATATGAATGTAAGCATTAGGGGGAGCTAAAGATTTTTCCAACTTCCGAGATTGATGTAAAGATCACAAGGAAATGGTGATTTATAAAGAAAGTTAATCACATGTGTTGTACTCTTTTCTTTGACCAAGGTTCATTTTCTCCCATTGGGTTTTGTTACTTAGCGAAGTTTTTAATGAGGCAACGACTACTTGATTGATGTACAAATCAGGGGGAGATATAGACTTGAGGGGGAGTCTTACATCCACAACGTACGTTATACTCTTTTCCTTCCAAGGATCATTTTTCCCACAGGGTTTTTATCACTTGGAAAGGTTTTTAACGAGGTAACAAGATGTACGATTTTAGGGATCGATGGAATGGTCACCTTAATAGCGCTATGATCAAATGTAACGATCATATGAGAGGATAGATTCAAAGGACGAAGTTTAAACTTGATGTGTCTAGATGTTGTACTCTTTTCCCTACGATCAAGACATTTTTCCCACTGGGTTTTTGCTTGATGAGGTTTTAACGAGGCAACATGACATGCGCTTGTAGACTAGGCACAAGGGGGAGTGTTAAAGAAATAATACCCATTGTGTGCCTAAGTCTGTTAGTTTATGGGCTTTCCTAGATAGGATTTGGCTGAGGCCTGTTTGTATGTACTTCACCCTATTTAAGGGATCTCATTGATGGAATAATACAACACTTTTGCCCTACTTTCTTGTCTCAAGTTATTTTCCCTTCAACACAATTGTCTTTTTAACAAACATACTCAGTATATCCCGCTCAGATCAGAGTCTGGAGAGAGTAAGATGTATGCAGACTATGCCCCTACTTATTACGGTAGGGAGGCTGTTTCCGTGAAGACTCCCAGCTTAGTGCACAACAGAATCTTGTGTGATAAATACAAAGGAATCTTATGCACAGCAGAATCTTGTTTGGTTTGATTTGGTTTGGTTTGTCTTTTTAACAAATGAAATCAGACATATACATTTGGTCAGTTTACATACATTATTGTTACGGCTAAAATGCATAAGATACCTATATACATAATTAAAAGTACATTAAATTTCCTTGTTTGTAATTTATAAAATACAATAAGATTTATGTTGTTTTAACTAAATACAGGGAATTCTTATGTATTTTACCCTCATATCTGTTTATCATAAAGATATTCGTCATTCTGACCCTGTTTTACCTTAGTTGTTACTTGAACAAGTGTTTTATCTTAATTCGAATGGGGATATCATCTATCTTCTGCATGTTAATGGAGTTTTGAAAAATCCAAACATCACAGAGATTGATAGAGAGGTAGGAATTTATCGAACGAACCGCATTCCTTCGTATATGCAGGAATTTATTGATGAGAAGAGGCTAGGGAAAGCTTGAACCCAAGTCCTAGATGAATATGAGTGCAATTAAAATTCCCGGGGAATTATACATTTGTTTATAAGATCATTCACTATTTCTTGAAGCTCGATCTCTTCTCCAGATAAATTAAGATAAACTATGAACCAGAATAGAAAAACTTGTCCCAACCATAAGTAAATATTTCATAGTAGCCACATTAGATCATACGTTTTTTTTGGTATATCAAGAGAATAGATAGGAGCATTGTTATTACTGTAGACTTATCCTCTTCGCATGCATAGTCGCGCACAACGTCTAGATGGAGCGTCTCAAATGGTGTTGTCTATTGTATGCATTACAGTTTGACCCTTAGTGAATCTCATTATATTTTCAGTAGTATTTTACGTGGAAATTACAGAGCAAATTAGCAGTAACAATATGGTTGTGCATAGTTTGGCGATTGCAGAAAGGAAGAAGCGACGTGATTTTAACAACACTCGATTTTCAGTCGGTAAAGTAGTCGAGGATATTAAAGTGAGGCTTTTGTGTTGGTTGTATGTCAAGCAAATAGGGTGTTCTATATTTTCTACTAGTTCATTTCTTGCCCATGTTGATAAATAAAAACCTTCTTTACTGATATAGAAATTTTTGCTCATTCCAAGTCAACGCAGTAAACTTAACTAAGACGAAATCAAAGCCATCAAGTGACGTCCCGCAAGACAATCATGTAATTCATCAAGAGGTTTTAAGTAATGACTGAAGTAACTTTAAAATTTTATTTTATTTTTAAATTAAAAATGTTTTCTCAAAATTAGGGTTACTACCTAGATTTTCAAACCTTCGCACAAGAGTGTATATTAGGAACTCGCCAGCATAAAAAAGGATGTATTTACACTCAAAGATACATGATTATCATTCGTTTGCAAATCATTTGTTGTAAAAATAGCTTAAATTAATATCATAATTAATTATGGTAATTAATGATATTTAATGGTATATTTGGAATCTACATTTTGTATAGATTAATTTAGTGTATTTAGGCTCTGTTCTTTTAGACTTATTTTTCGATTTTGATTCGATTCGATTCGATTCGAGTAATTCGATTCGATTCGATTCGATTATTTCGATTCTTATTATTATTATTATTATTAATCTTAATTATTATTATTGTTATTATTACTAATAATATTACTATTATCGTTGTTATTATTAATTACTATTATTATTATTATTTACTATTATTATTATTATTATTATTTACCCTTAATATATATTTGATTCGATTCGATTCGATTCGAATCCATTCGATTGATTCGATTCGATTCGATTCGATTCAGATTCATTCAGTCCAAAAGAGCAGAGCCTTACTTGTTCAATTTCATTAAGGAATGAATGAGTAATTAATGCACAAAATTTAGCAATTTAATAGTTGGGATTGTGGTGTGGAATTCCATCCCACATTGGAAAAACAAGAAAGTGTTGAGCTATTTATAAAGGACTTTCCACCATAAAGGAGCAATCAAGTGTGTTCCATTATGATGCACCCTAGTTGGCTTTAATTAGTTTTTAAAGCTAAAATTCGAATCATACGAGGAAGGTGCAAAGCACATTCCAAGTCCGAGGCCGAGCACATTGCACTTGTCGCAATGGGCGCTTCGTAGGCGCACTTTGCACTTCGCTCGTATGCCTCGGAGCGAGGAGCTTTACCGTAAAGGACAGGGTCCTTTACAGGCTATATATAGCCCCCTGCAGGTGATGGTTACATATACAGAATTAATCAAGATAATACACTCATACTAGCATAAAATTCATACTATAAGTCCCGAGTATTCAGTAGTTCGCCTGGAATTCGATTCCTAGTACAAGATATCGAGTTCATAGAAAACCGTTGTATCTTGGGAACGTTTGCCGTTGAGCCGTGTGTAATGTGCGGGGAAATTTCGTCTTACGGAGAGAGAGTCCAACTCTTGCCTCGGTTTTGCATTATTCGTCATTTTCTACATCACTCCATCAACAAGATTAAATTTTCTGTAGAAGATGGCGTCGTCAAGCAATAATGTTCATGCTCTTGCCTCAACAATCGTAAGATTAAATTTTCTGTAGAAGATGGTGTCGTCAAGCAACAATGTTCATGCTCCTGCCCATGCCGAGAAACCCGAGAATTTTTTAGGTACTGATTTCAAACGTTGGCAATCAAAAATGCTCTTCTACCTTACTACTCTCAACCTGTGTCGCTTTCTTTCCGAATCTCCTCCTGTTGTGGGGGATGATGAAACTGACACCTAGAAACGCACGGCATTGGATGCATGGTATCACAACGACATCTTATGTTGAAACTATATTCTGAATGGGCTGGATGATACACTGTACAGTGTTTATTCCACAATCAAAACGTTCATAGAGTTGTGGGACTCATTGGAGATAAAATATAAAACAGAAGATGCCGGTTTGAAGAAGTTCATCGTGGGTCGTTTTCTCGACTTCAAGATAGTGGACAACAAAACTGTTCTTGAGCAAGTGCAGGAAATACAGTTGATCCTGCACGACATTTTGGCGGAAGGAATGAGTCTGTCTCAATCCTTTCAAGTTGCTGCCATAATCGAGAAGTTGCCCCCGATGTGGAAGGATTTCAAAAACTACCTCAAGCACAAGCGCACTGAAGATCTTATTGTGCGACTGAGGATCAAAGAAGACAATCGAAAGATCGATGTCAAGATGAACAAGTCATCTATGGAGGCAAAAGCAAATCTCTTCGAGTCAAGCCACAACAAAAAGTGGAAATTTAACAAGAAGAGGCAAGACTTGAAGAATCAAAAGATGATCTAAGTAAAATGCTACAACTGCGGAAAAATCGGGCATATGACAAAAAATTGTCGCAAACCAAAGAAGGACAAGAAGAGAGATCAAGCAAATATTATCGAAAATAAGTATGTGCCTGTCGATTTGTCCAGTCTTGATCTGTGTGCAGTTGTAGATGAAGTCAACATGGTCGGTATTCCAGTCGGATGGTGGGTGGACATCGGCGCTACCAAACACATTTGTGCCGATAAAACCATGTTCTCCTCCTATGAGCCCGTCACCAAGGAAAGAAAGTTGTACATGGGAAACTCCACTGCCTCAAATTTTGTCAGAACTGGAGAGGTTATACTCAAGATGACGTCGGGATTAAAAATAACGCTCAAGAATGTGCTACATGTTCCGGACATCCGTAAGAATCTTGTGTCTGGCTCAGCATTGAGCAAAGCCGGATTTAGGCTAGTGTTTGAAGCAGACAAAGTTATAATAACCAAAAATGGTCACTTTATCGGAAAAGGCTACATAGATAATGGCCTTTTGAAGCTTAATGCTATCAATGTACGTGGTGATAATGAAATAAACGATAAAGTTGTTTATTTGGTTGAGTCTCCTGATTTATGGCATGATATATTAGGACATGCAAATCTAAATATACTACGACGTTTAGTAAATTTAGATTTATTACCAAAAATGACTTTCGATCGACACAAAAGGTGTGAAATCTTTGTTGAAGCGAAAATGGCAAAATCTCCTTTTCATTCAGTGGAAAGATCGACAAAACCTCTTGAATTGATTCACACCGATCTATGCGATTTAAAACTTGTGCAAACAAGAGGTGGGAAGAATTATTTTATAACTTTTATAGACGATTGCACAAGATTTTGTTATGTGTATCTTTTGAGAAGCAAAGACGAAGCATTCGAAGCTTTCAAAACATACAAAACAGAAGTTGAAAATCAACTCAACAGCAAAATTAAAATGATTCGAAGTTATCGAGGTGGTGAATATGTTGCACCTTTTGAAGAATATTGTCATGAAAATGGCATTATTCACCAAACGACTGCACCTTATGCATCCCAATCCAATGGTGTTGAAGAATGAAAGAATAGAACATTGAAGGAAATGATGAATGCTATGTTGATAAGCTCGGGCCTATCACTTAACATGTGGGGAGAAGTTATTCTTTCGGCTAATAAAATTTTGAATAAATTACCCAAAAAGAAGCAAGATAAAACTCCATATGAATTATGGAAAGGAATGAAGTCGTCCTATAAATACTTAAAAGTGTGGGGGTGCTTAGCAAAAGTTGAAGTATCGAAACCCAAGCAAGTAAAAATAGGACCAAAAATGCTTGATTACATTTTC
Source organism: Orobanche coerulescens (assembly GCA_033398695.1). Classification (NCBI taxonomy): domain Eukaryota; kingdom Viridiplantae; phylum Streptophyta; class Magnoliopsida; order Lamiales; family Orobanchaceae; genus Orobanche; species Orobanche coerulescens. The sequence goes on along the minus strand of CM065816.1, from coordinate 108,505,468 downwards.
ATAGGATATGCAAATAATAGTAGTGCGTACCAATTTTTGGTACACAAAATGGAAGTACCCGATATAAATGAGGGAATGATCATAGAATCAAGAAATGCCATATTTTTTGAAACTATATTCCCTAAGAAAGAAAAGAATGACATAAGTTCGAAAAAGTGGACTTATGATGCTCGCCAAAAAGTAATAGACCAACACCGCAAACAAGGCGAGGAAAAAGAATAAAAACTGCAAAAACCTTTAGTCCGGATTTTGTAGTCTACTCTTTAGAAGACGAACCAAAGATAATCAAGGAAGCATTGTCTGGTTCCGATACCGATCTATGGCAAGAAGCTATTAGTAGTGAAATCGAGTCAATCTTGAACAATCACACTTGGCATATTGTTGATCTTCCTCCAGAAAATAAACTTTTAGGTTGCAAGTGGATTCTCAAGAAGAAATACAAGGGCGATAAATCTATTGACAGATACAAAGCACATTTGGTAGCCAAAGGATACAAACAAAATGAAGAGTATGATTACTTTGATACATACTCACCAGTTACTTGGATTACATCCATTAAAACGCTACTTGCAATAGCAGCATTATACAATCTTGAGATACACCAACTGGATGTAAAAACGGCCTTTCTAAATGGAGATTTAGAAGATGAAATTTATATAGAACAACCCGAAGGGTTTGTGGTTCCTAGCAAATAAAACAAAGTTTGTAAACTTGTCAAGTCTTTATATGGACTTAAGCAAACACTCAAACAATGGCATGAGAAATTTGACCAAGTAATGATGTCAAATGGTTTCAAAATCAATGAATGTGATAAATGTGTGTACATCAAAGGTACATCTGAAAATTTTGTCATTGTGTGTCTATACATTGATGATACGCTAATTATGGGTAGCAATAATAAAATCATCATAGGCACTAAGGAAACGTTAAAGAAGAACTTCGACATGAAGGATATGGGATTAGCCGATGTGATTCTAGGAATCAAGATCTCCAAAACACCTAATGGAATAGTCTTATCACAATCTCACTATGTTGAGAATGTGCATAAGAAATTCAAGGCATACGATCTACCTCCAGCTAAGACACCTGTTGACTTAAGTTTACACTTAGCCAAAAATCGAGGAGAACCCATATCACAAACAGAATATGCTATGGTAATTGGAAGCCTAATGTACTTAGCAAATTGTACAATGTCAGACATAGCATATTCTATTAGTAAATTAAGTCGGTTTACGAGTAACCCTGGAAAAGATCATTGGACCGCATTGACAAGAGTGTTGAGATACTTAAAATACACCGTCAATCATGGTATACACTATTCGAGATATCCAAATATTTTGGAAGGATATTGTGATGCCAATTGGATATCCGATACTAAAGACTCTAAATCCACAAGCGGTTTTGTATTTACCATTGGTGGAGGAGCAATATCATGGAAATCTTCTAAGCAAACGTGCGTAGCCCGATCTACAATGGAATCGGAGTTTACTGCTTTAGACAAAGCTGGCTAAGAAGCCGAATGGTTAAAAAACTTCTTAGAAGATATTCCATGTTGGGAAAAATCTTTGCCTCCCGTTATGATACATTGTGATAGCATGGCAGCCATAGGGATGGAAAAAAACAGTATATATAATGGTAAGTCTCGACAATTCATCGAAGACACAATACCATTAGACAATTGATCACTACAGAAATAATGTGTATTGACTATGTAAAGTCCAAAAACAATATAGCGGATCCATTTACGAAAGGTATTAACCGTGATCAATTATATAATGCAGCAAGGGGAATGGGATTGAAATCCGCACATTTGAGAATTTTCATAATGATAGCTCAACCAGGATGATTGGAGATCCCAAGAACTTGGTTCAATGAGACAACTAAGTTGTGAAAATTCAAGTTAAGCACTTGAAAATCCATTCTTGTAGCTGCTCAAGTGCAAGCCTGCAGCTTGTGGTAAAGGGTAAGTTTTTTAAAGCTTTTAATGATTTCTATAGCCTTTTATAGGTGGAGTATGGCAGGATACTCTTTATAGGAGATCACCTATATAAGTGAAGAAGTAAGGCCGCTTCATAAAATTATTAACACTTATGAATCCAAGAAATGTTCCAAGGCCAAAATGGACATAACGTGAGAACGAAAGATATTAGATCTATTATTGTGTGTATGTTGTTGTCTTGGTTTACATAAAAGTTGACCGGTTCAAGACATCACGTTCACCGAGCAACGAGTAAACCCGATAGCATTACACTAAGAAAGGTTCAAGGTTAACTACCACCTATCCTGATGCAATAATAGGTCGTCGGGACTTAGTGCATATTGCATTTGCATTAATGATCATTCATGTGGGGGATCGTTGGAAAAATAGCCTAAATTAATACCATAATTGATTATGGTAATTAATGACGTTAAATGGTATATTTGAAATCTACATTTTGTGTAGATTAATTTAGTGTATTTACTTGTCCAATTTCAATAAGGAATGAATGAGTAATTAATGCACAAAGTTAAGCCATTTAATAGTTGGGAATGTGGTGTGGAATTCCATCTCACATTGGAAAAACAAGGAAGTGTTGAGCTATTTATAAAGGACTTTCCACCGTAAAGGAACAATCAAGTGTGATCTATTATGGTGCACCCTAGTTGGCTTTAATTAGTTTTTAAGGCTAAAATCTGAATCATACGAGGAAGGTGCAAAGCAACTTCTGAGTCCGAGTCCGAGGCCAAGCATGTGCGCGTCGCACTTGTCGCAAAGGGCGCTTCATAGGCGCACTTTGCACTTCGCTCGTGCGATGAGGAGCCTTTCGTTTTGATAACTGAGATAGTGGCTCGGATGACGTGGAGGGTGACTAGGATGACACGTGGCAGTGACATGTCAAATGGATGATTTAGCGGGTGTGGAACACGTGCGGCGGTTCACGCCCGAACCGGTGCAATGGTTCGGACTATTCTGTGCAATCTGAATCAGCACAATGGTTTGGTTTGCCTGAACCAATGCAGCCCTTCCTACCAGACCACAAGGTGTCTATTCAGTCATAAGGTCACACTGATTCGGACAGGGTCCTTTACAAGCTATATATAAGCCCCTGCAGGTGATAGTTACATACACAGAATTAATCAAGATAATTAATACATTTAGCATAAAATTCATACTACAAGTCCCGAGTATTCAGTAGTTCGCCCGGAATTCGATTCTTAGTACAAGGTATCAAGCCGTTGTATCTTGGGGACGTTTGCCGTTGAGCCGTGTGTACTGTACGACAATTTCATCTTACGGAGAGAGAGTCCAACTCTTGCCTCGGTTTTGCATTATTCGTCATTTTCTACATCACTCCATCAACATCATTTTCTTCATTGCTAATTATATATGTAAATTTGTGAATCGAAAATGACTTTAGTAGCTAGAGAGACTGTAATGTAGGATTTTTTAGTATGGTACAACAATATAGGTAAAGTGACTAGGGCAGTCTAAAGGGTTCCCGGTTCTCCGTTAGAATCGGAACCGCGCCGTTCCGGTTAACCGAGAACCGCAAGTTCTATTATCGGTTCGGTTTTCGATTTCATTGTGTATTATTTTTTCGGTTTTTGGTCTAACCGATAACCGTTCGGTTCCGAACCGAAAACCGATTTTATAAAATATATTTATTAAATATTATTTTCTTATTTTATAATTATATTATATTATTTTAATTTTTGTAAATTAAAATTTGAAATTAGAACCCTACCTACAACAGACTGTTTTTGTGAAATTATATTTTTATATTTTGTAATTATATTATATTATTTCAATTTTTTAATGAAATTAAAAAAATCGATTTTCGTGGTTAACCGAACCGGAATCGAAAATAACCGGTCTGGTTCCGGTTAACCAAAAATTTATATGGTCTGATTTTTTGTTCTTATTTTATGACATTTATGGTTTCGGTTAACCGAAAATTTCGGTCCAATTAACCGGAACCGAATCGTTCGACAGTCCTAAATGTGACCAAACCCTTTGCAGATATAGGGTATGTTTGGATGATCACTTAATCTAGATTATAATCTTAATCTAGATTAAAGTTGGTCAAATAATCTAATTTGACCTTCAAAATTTTGTTTGGATGGTGCTAATTTAATCTAGATTATAATCTTAATCTAGATTAAATTCAAACGCTTTCGAATATAGCTTTCAACCTAAAGCTACCAGATTTTATTTTTTCATTCCGATTTTACCCTTAATGTATATTTTATATATATATATATATATAATATACAAATTTTATTTTTTCATTCCGATTTTACCCTTAATAAATATTTGTATAAAATTTGTATAATAATATAAGTGATAACATACAAAAAACCTAAAATACCATTAGAAGTTGAAAACAAAATAAATAATAATATTGCATAATATCAAAGAATAATAAGAAACATAAGAGTTAATATATAAATATTAAGGTTGTTTTTGTAATATTATAATATCACAATAAATATAAAAGATGTACCTTTATGTCATTTTATAAATTCCAAATTTAGTATGATAATAGTTTCTTAAACACTTTTAAATACAATAATCTAAATTATCATACTACAGCTAGATTATCAATTTTCAGTTAGATTATCTGATATAATCTAGATTATTGATTTTCAACTAGATTATCAACAATAAGCTAGATTATCAGTTAATGCATCCAAACATACTCATAATGACAAATACAAATATATTGAGTTCACCGGTCAAAAATCACTTTTATTCCCGTGATTATTTGCTTTTGTAATTCGGTCCCATAATTATTTACTTTATTAATTTGGTCAAATAAATATCAAAATTGTTCAATTTAAGGGCAGTTTTTGCTAGAAATACTAAATTGACCGAAAATAGTCACTTGTTAGTTGCATGACCTCTAAAGTTGGGGATTCTAGCGAGAACAGTAATGATGTGGTGCAAGAGTCGATACATTATTGTTGTGCCGAGTATCATTTAAATAATTGATAATTGAAATTGTTTTTTTACTAAACAAACCGAGGGAAGTTACTAAAGATTGACGCCACTAAATTAACCAAAAGATAAATAAAAAATAACTCAAAGATATTACTTTATTTTTTCCGAATAAACTCTAAAATCGTGGTTTGCTTCAAAGTATTTCTGTGAGTTTTTTATGTTATTTTATTTAGCAGTTAATTAATTTAATGGCACTAAATTTTAGTAATTTCTCTCTAATTTATTGTGTATGAAAATATTTCAATTTATCAATTACTTAGATGGTTCCTGGACACAAAATAATCTACATCAGCCCTTTTATGTCACAATCAATAATTCTCACCAGAATCCCGATTTCGGAGGTCACATTACCATTTTGTCCAATTTAATATTTTTTCTATGAAAATTTTGCACTTCTCGACTAATTGAGAAAATAAAAAATCATAAAATCAAAATCATTATGGGATCAAAAATGATGTTTCGCCCGAATTCACCTGTCTAATAAGCACTTGATATGTTAACTTCATCAACAATGCTACATGCATAACCAATTTACACAACCAAACTTTACAACACATCATCTCACCATACATTTATCACTAAATCCATTATTTATTCCATTATCTACCCCACCACCCACATAATCAATGATTCAAAACAATCACAATCGTTACAACGGTGTGATTGTATCATTTTTCTAACTTCATTCATGAAATGTATAAGCTTCTCATCGTACTCTCTTACTTATTAATCTCCATAATTTATTTTCTTAAATCAATCTATACCAACCAAGCAATTATTTTCATTTTTCTAGAGTCGCAATTGTTTTTTCAGCACCTTTTTTCAACAAATAAATTGTATCTAGTGTATCACCTCCATCCATTGGTTGATACTCCAGTCCATACCCTTTTATTTTGTTCAATTTAAACATTTGATCTCTTTTTTGTTATCCAATTCCAAATGCTCAAACGCAGAGAGAAAAATAAAAATAAAGTAAATGTAGTGTATAATCTGGATATCATAAAATAGGTAATAAGGCTCATGCGAATTAATTAGAGAATTAAGTAGGACTGGAAAAAATATCGAAAATATCGAAATACCGAAAATATCGTATCGAAAAATATCGAAATTTTCGGTATACCGATTTTTTCGGTATGGTATGATACCGTTATCGGTATTTTCGATACGGTAACGATATGTGCTTTTGAAATTTTCGATATACCGAGGTATACCGAAAATTTTCGGTATACGGAATTTTTTTCCGACATATACCAAAATTTTTTGATATACCGAAAAATTATCGGTATATCGAAATTTTTCAGTATACCAAACTCTGTATAGTATATTGAATTTTTTTTATATATCTTAAAATTTTCGGTATACCGCAGAAGTTTCGATATATCGAAAAATTAACGATATACCGACTTGATTTCGGTATACCGATATTTCGGTACTATAACGGTATGTAAATATGTCATACCGATTTTCGGTATACCGAAAATTTCGGTATGGTAACGGTATGATTTTTGTCATACCGAAAATTTCGGTCCGGCATACAGTATGGATGATAATTTTCGGTATACCGTACCGAACCACCCCTAGAATTAAGTATCGTAAGTATGCTATTTGGCCCAATAGGTCTACTTAACAAAATTTTGCCATTGGCCCTGTTTGCCAATTAGCTGTTAGCTGATAGCAGTTAGCTGATTGAGTTAGTTGTTTTGACTAGCGGATTGGGTTAGCTGTTTCGACTAGCGGGTTCACTCAGATGTTTTATATGAAATTGTTTGGTAATTAGCTGTTTGAGTAGTTTTTTGTATATCAACTAGACACATCACAATCCTCTAATTGAAAAAGCTCCTCTAAGTAGCTTTTTGAAAATTAGCTTTTTGGGTCCAAAAAGCTATTTTAATCCGCTAACTACCAAATACTAATATTAGAGGTTTCATCTGGTCAAACCTATAACTTGACTCAAACATCTATTTTTTTTCTCAAACTTCTAACTTCCAAACACCCGTATGCAATTTAGGCAAAGATATCAACGCAAGTTTTAGAATAAATGCACGATGAATGACATGCTCAAGAGAATTACTTATATTTGATAAATATAATAAGGTATGAAGTGTTATTTATACAAATTACGCTAAGGTTAGACTGGTAATTAAGTAAATACACATTACATAATAGATATACTACATATGCCCCTCTAGTTGAAGCGGAAGATTCACGAACACTTAGATCGTCCCGACGAAAAAGTACGTACACATTCCCTTGTACTATGCAATATGACAAAGGGATGATAAACTCGCACTTCCTCATGTGTAACATTCTCACACACGAAGTGATCTCAATGTGTTTAGTGTATTGATGTTGAAATGAATTGCCTAGTAAGTATATTGCATGCACATTGTCATAGTAAACCAATGTAGCCTTGCGAGCCGAACACCAAGTTCTAGAAGAAGGTTCACTTCCAACATGATTTAGATACTATATTAACAACCCCTTTATATCAACTTTGACACTCAACCGAGGTAATGGGGGGTTATCTTCTTGAAGACCAAAAGATCAAGTTGTCCCCTAGAAAACTATAATAGCCCGGGGGTACCGAAGCATCTTCCCCAATCAGTATCGGTGTACGAAATGAGTGAAGACATGGACGACTTATAAAGATGCAATCCAAAATGAGTTTTGCCTTGGACATAGCCCAATACATGCATGAGAGCACCCATGTGTTCCACTTTTGGATCATGCAAATATAGACAAGCCTGTTCCACAACATAGGAACTTCACGATGAGTAAGCGTCAAATATTGGAGAGCGTCTGCAAGGCTCTTATAGAGAGTGGGATTATTGAAATTTATGCCTGTATTGGCACCTAATTTGGACTTGGTATCGATGAGAGTCGGGCGTGGCTTATAGGTGGACATTCCCGCTCGATCAATAACTTCATCCGTATGTGCCTTTTGGAAAAAGAAGGGAATATCAGTATTTGGGTGATCGCAATACCCAAAAAATAACTAAGAAGACCTAAATTTCTCATCATAAACTCATTGCTAAGGAGAATCATAATAGACTTGTGTAGGGCATCTGTAAAGGCAGTGAGTATTATATCATCAACATAGAGAAGAATATAAGCAATGTCAGTGCCACGATTTTATATAAAAACCGAGTGATCAGGATTGTGGCAACAAAACCTGCAAATATCTAGTACCATGCTCGGGGGGCTTGCTTGAGACCACACAATAATTTTTTTAATAAACAAGCATAACTGGGATGTTAAGGATCCCCGACCCAAGGATTGAAGCATACAAAATATCTGCGTGAGATTGCCATGTAAAAATGCATTATTTGTGTCCAGTTGGTATATGGACCAAGATTGTGATAATATGATGCTCAATATGGTCCAAATGGCAGTCGATTTGACTACCGGGCTCAAAGTCTCATCACAATCCACGCCAACCTATTGAGACCTGCCATCACCAGCAAGACGAATTTTCACCGCTCAAAATTATCGTAGATTTCTTCTAGGGCCGGCCCTATGGGTGGGCGGGCCGGGCGACGGCCCAGGGCATCAAAGCCCAAGGGGCATCAATTTTAGGCCCAGTGATGTTTTATTACTAGCAAAAAAAGAATTAAAGTGTTGCCAACAAGACTTGAACCATGGACCTTTAGGATAGATAAACTCTTCTTTACCACTAGACTAATGATGCTCTTGGAAGTTTTTTGTTTAGTTAATTGTATTACTATTATTGTCGATTCATTTATTTTTCTATAATTTTTTTTTAAATATTTGTCTTGTTTTGATGACAACACTTATTTATCTGAAATAAAATAAAATTAGTCATATTCAACAATTAATACTTCTTATATATTTTTGCTTTGAAAAATTTTGTGATAATATTTAAACTCTACATGAAACAATTTAGATTACTAACTAATTCAACTCGAAACCACAAATATCTTTTGTTATACTTTCTAAAATCAAGTCATTATGAAATAATTTTAAATTACTACATAGTTTCAACTAATTTTTGTGATTTCCACAATCATAAAATATGATTATTGGAGGTTATTATTTTTTTATATATTTTTAGATATAGAATCTTGTGAATCAGGTTTGTTGTCACCCATAATGTAATTACATTGCTTTTAAAGTATATAAATTTATTTAAACTATATAACACTCGCTATTTAAGTATGTTTAGATTATTAAAAATATGATACAAATATAGTATTAAGTTTTTCTATGTTTTAAGATGACTTAAACATCGGATATAGTTGTATCTTTTTAGTAAAGAAAACTATCATTATATGCAAGTCTCTAAAGATCATTTAACTTGATATAAAATTATGATACTATATAATTATAAGATATGTATTACGAAGAACACATTATCATTTAATAATGTTTTTTTGTTTTGTAGTTTTTAAATATAGAGATATTTTTTGGCCTTTTCGCCTCGGGCATGAGAAACCCTAGGACCTGCCCTGATTTCTTCTTATGCCAAAAATTTCATAGAGAATAAATAATGTTCACATCATTTGGACAGGGCACCAGCTCTCACAGCGTATTTTTAATTAGAATATCATGTTCATCAATCATGATCAACTTTCAATTAGGATCCTTAAGTGCATGAACCAAATTCTTGGAATGAGCGAGATGGATGGGGTGGTTGAGGCATTTAAATTAACTTGGCGCTTAGGCCTAGACTACCAACTAGTATAACACCTGTGTACTTACACGGGAACACAAAAAAGAACTCTTATGTAAATATATAATATGTATATCGTTTATTATAAATTTCATAATACTTCTTTATAAACTACACTATTTGTCTGTTTATGATTACACCATTCTTATCGCAACAAAAAATTTCTAGTCTTTCCTGATCTTCACTCTTGATATGGCTACATAAAGCTAACCATGACCGAATATGGGTCTTGAAATATACATACCGATATGAGAGAGCGTGTGACCTTGACTCTTAAATATAATCATGGTAAAGTTCATAATAAATGGGAGCTGACGTATTTGAAATTTAAATGGTAATCTGCTATCTAACGGGCTTAATATCAATTATGGAATAAGTACTTTACTCTCGAAATTGTTCCCCGAATTCTTTGTTCAATAATATGGTTACGGATTTGGATAATTATTAATGATGTGATATTTCATAATCCTGATGACTGATCCATATTTTGAATTAGCATAATTGAGACTCTAACTTACGATTTCAAGATGTGATTTGGAATTATAGAACAGTTGATGCTATTCAAAAAAATCCATTGAATATACTTGATTTTAACTTTTAGAGGTCGCAGAGAGTTTGCATATACTATCAGAACTGAGATATATCCGTTTGTCTTTTAAAATTATAGACATCACGTAATCATTTACTATCTCCACAATGTCGTTTGTTGGCGTCACATTTGCTCTTTCTTCAGAAAATTACTTTATGGAAAGTTACTTATAAGTGAATGATAGTGCTTTCAGCAATGTCTGCAATATGATCTTCGGCATTCCAGATTAGTAAATATCAAGAATATCAATCAAGATTTCTCTATCGACTTCTTCACCCAGCTCAACATCTACAATTTTGAGGATTCATTCGGAGAAGTCCTTAATTTCTTATAGATGGTGAGATGATATTGTCCGTCCAATAATTAATCTCATATTCTTGGTCAGTCTTATGAATTTGCAATGATGCCGAAGTGAAGAAGAACTTATACTTAAATAAACGGTATATGTATTGTCTTTTAATACAAATCTATATGTAGAATTATACTAAATAATTATTTGGATATAATTTAAAATACAAAAGAAAATTTAAAACTTTCAAAAATACATAAATTGTTTGGATATAATTTAAAATACAAAAAAAAATCAAAACTTTCAAAAATATATAGTTGATTTCAAAAGTAGATAAATTAACAAATCTTTTAAAACTTAAAAAAATAAAAAATCACTTAAAAATTATTTAAAACGATCAATTTTTATTTTCTGAAATTCTGTTTATACAAAGATGAATCTACAGATTAGTATATTATTATTAAATTTAACTTCTTATATATTTAGCAATATCTCTTTGGAAATTTATAAAATCAGCTATAATTTAGTTAGTATGAGTTTATTCATTTATTTTGTTATTTTATATTAATCAAATAAGATTTAAAACTAAAATAGACTAATTGATTTATTCCATAGTTTTTTGGATTTATTTATAAATAATAATTAAAATCATTATTTCTATACATTCAATAAAACTTTTCAATAAGATAATTTTGATTTATTTAATTAATTAAGACATCGAGTACCTTTTTAATTATATATATATATAAATATATATATATATATATATATTCAACACTTCTTTTGCAATACTCCCAAACATCTTTCATTTCAGTTGATAATTCTTTATTGATATACATAATTATAGTGACTAACTAATACAAACTAATTAATTAATGGAAATATATAATATTTTCGCAAGATTTTAGGTTTAAGATTTTAATATATAGTGCACACTACTATATTAAATTCTCTTCGTTTGGAATTTATATTGTTTAATTAATGAAAATGTAAAATATTTCTGTAATATAATCAATTCCTATTATTCATAATTCATATTCCTTAATTCGTAGAAATTAATAAGGTAGGTAGGAGTTATTTGAGGTATAATTATAATGTAATTAATACAATGATGATTAGGCGAATAATTGATTATGTGTTAGCCGAAGCATGAAAGGGTGACACATAAGCACACGAAGCACCAGCAGAAGACATGTGGCAGCCGAAGCATGAGAAACTGTCATTGAGGCTCAAAGTATTCTGCATTAGTATATAGGGGAGATTTATAAACTATACCTGTTGAGAAATCTCAAGAAATATATAAATTTTGTAACATAATGTTATTTGAGCTTACTCGGAAATGAAATTAACTTGAAGGGATTAAGTAAAATTAACAAAAAAATATTAAATTATCTAAAAAGTAAATATTAAGAAATCTAAAGGCGAAAAAGACAAAATTAATTATGTGTTTTCAAAGAATAAGACTTAACAAAGAACAAAAGTTGTCCGAGTATTTTCTTTTTCTCTGTTTTCTAGCTTTTATTTTACTGCGGGAATTGATTATATTTATAGAAATATTTCATATTTTCATTAATTAACAACATAAATCCCAATCAAAGATAAATTTAATATATTAGTTTGTACTATATATTAAAAACTTAAACCTAAAATCTCGTGAAAAATATTATATATTCCACTAATTAGTTAGTTTATATTAGTTAGTCACTATAATTAGATATATCAATAAAAGAAATATCAACTGAAATGAAAGATGCTTGGAAATATTTCAAAAGAAGTATTAAATATATATAACAAAGAAGGTACTTGAAGTCCTAATCAATTAAATAAATCAAAATACTCTTATTAAAAATATTATTGAAAGTGTAGAAATGGTTTTAATCATTATTTATAAATAAATCAAAGAACTTATGGAATAAATCAATTAGTCTATTTTAGTTTTAATCTTATTTAATTAATATAAAATAAAAAAATAAATAAAAAACTTATATTATGAAATTATATAATTACTGATTTTATGAATTTTCAAAGAAATATTTCAAGAATATAAGAAATTAAATTGTCCGAATGTTTTTTTCCCTCTGTTTTTCTTGCTTTTAGTTTACATATGTAAAATTAATTGAATATCCTTTTATTATATTTTTCTACCTTTTCAATTTTTATAATTTCATAATTTCTAGCTTTCCGCTGCAGACCTATTTTTTAAGCGGCAGGAAAGGATATGCTTACTTCTTGTGCAGATTTTTTTTTAAAGCAGTATTCAATAATTTAGGTAATATTATTTACTACTTATTAATTGAGGTAATTAATTTAGGTAATTAATAAATAGGTTAGGAAATGATGATGTGTTAACCAAATCATGAGAATATGATACATGAGCAATCAAGCGTGAAGAAGATGGCGTGTAGCGTAGAAGCGTATGAAGGCAAAGATATTCTGCATTAGTATATAGGGGATAGCCATATGGAGTGGTGGACTGACTGCTTGGGTTACGATTAGGGGTGGTTCGGTACGGTATACCGAAAATTTTCATTCATACCGTATACCGTACCGAAATTTTCGGTATACCGATTTTTGGTATACCGAAAATTTCGGTATGACCTATTTACATACCGTTATTGTACCGAAATATCGGTATACCGAAATCAAGCCGGTATAATTAATTTTTGGTATATCGAAACTTCTCATGATATCTGAAAATTTTAAGATATATCAAAAAAATTCAATATACTATACAGAGTTTGGTATACTGAAAAATTCTGATATACCGATAATTTTTCGGTATATCGAAAATTTTCGGTACATGTCGAAAAAAATTTCGTATACCAAAAATTTTCGGTATACCTCGGTATATCGAAAATTTCAAAATCTCATACCGTTACCGTACCGAAAATACCGGTAACGGTATCATACCGTACCGAAAAAATCGGTATACCGAAAATTTCGATATTTTTGATATTTTTCGATACGATATTTTCGATATTTCGATATTTTCGGTATTTTTCCCCGCCCTAGTTACGATATGAGGTGGTCTTGTGGGAGTGTTGGGCAATGGGCCACAAGGTGCTGCAGGTGGGCCTGCTGGAGAGGAGAGACCTGGGTTAGGTGTGTTTGGGCTTGGTGGCATGGCCGCTGGACGAGATGTTGTAGGGAAGGGGTCAGGCCAGCGATTGTCGGCATGTTGATACAATTATTGGGCCATAAATAGTGACACAGACGCATCCAAAAAATCATCGGATGAATTTGATGGAGTACGCAAATTAGAGAATGGGAATTATTTTTCTCAAGTAAAACATGGCGTGAAATTATAATTTTTTGGTTTGACAAAACGTAACACTTCTATCCATTCAGATTTGTCGAATAGCCCAAAAATACACACGTGGTAGACCTTGCTTGCATTTTGTGAATTGAAGTGGATAGAAGAAGGGGATAGCAAAAGCAATCAAAGACCTGAAGACGGGAATGTAATGCCCGGAGATGTTTATTTCCACTTGTCTCGATTACCTGTGACTTTAGGTCAAATATTTTTGCGTAGATGATTGATTGGAATAACGATTTGTCGTCGCAAACTTGTGATTGTGTTATGGTATTCGTTGACTGCAACTCCTCGTTGCATATGTCGTACGGATGCGTATGGTACGACATGTGTTTTGTTGTTGTTTTACCTCTTAGAAAGTGTTGTTGGCTTGTGATATTCTTTCCTTTCGAGCCAGTTGTGTTCGGGGTTCTTTTGGAGCCATATCATGCTCGATTCTAGCCTTTGTGTACAGCGCACGAGTAGGCACACGAGTGAGTGCTTTGTAGGAGTTATTTCCGAAATATAGGCATTTTCGGAGTCGACTGGACTCCGGGCCGCGGCACAAACCCTCCAGGCCGCGACACTACACTTTGAAAAACATACTTCCAGTTTTTGTACTTAGGACCGCGACACACAACAGCCGGGCCGCGGCCCCCGAAATTCCTTCAACAAAGTGGCCGAGACTGTACTACGGGTCGCGACCTGTAAAACCCTAAAATTCGGTTTCCATATTTTCTAATTAATTCGAAGCCTAACCTAAGTTTTGCTATAATTTAAAACCTTTACCTAAGCTATATGTTATGTATTATAATTAAATTAAAATTTACTCACAAAAGTTTACCTAATATAAATAATTGTTACACCTTCCAAAATTTGCATGCATGAAAAACGTTCTATGTTGTAACCTCCAGCAGCTCTTGCATTCCATTAATTCGGTCACTAATCATTACTTATAACCGATCCATTATGCCCAAATTAAACACAATTATGATCATTATTATCTTCCTTATATGCAGCCTACTCCCTCCCTTATTAACGTGAATTCTTATTCCTCTTCTCCACTTCTATCCTTCGGCCAAAACACACACACACACACACAAGACTGCTGCGTTTTTTTTCTTCTCTATCAAAGATCAAGGCTGCTGCGTTTTTTTTTCTTTCTCTATCAAAGATCAAGTTGCTGCTGTTCGTGACCCTTAAAAAGTGTTGCTAAAGTCGTGTAATCGTGAATCCTTGGTGCTTGTTGTTTGGATCGTGATTAGGGTTTGATTCGTGAGAGTTTCGTTCTTGTTCTCTCCTTTATTCGATTCATCATAAGGTATTTCTAATCGATCTTGTATCTCTTTTCTATTCGACACATGATTTCACGTATAATCCGAATATATAAACTTGAAACCTAATTCGTATACATACTAAACAAAATCTGATCTGTTCTATTCGAATTATATGTTAAGACGTATTTAGAAGATCACATAAAATCATAACGGTATTGGATGTTTCGATATGTAAATCAACTCATGTTCTTGATCGATTTACGTGTTATATGTGTGTCGTGTGAATGATCATAAAAGGCTGGAAACATGTGTGTTGATATATTAATGAAACCAGGTCTTGTGATATATATCGGTCTCGTGTGCGTTTGTGTAAGTAAAACATGTTAAAAGGGTCTAAAACAGTTTTCTGCAAGAGACAGTTTCGAAAAGCTGATTATGTGTGCATTGCTGATTATGTGTGCATTGTAGCTCGAGTTTTATAAGGATTTAATTATGTACTTTTGCATAAAAACTTAGTTTAATGTCTTATTTAAGTTTTCCAATTGGTTTGAAGGGAATTGGAGATGTATTGGTCATGCTTTTGAATTTTACGGGATCATATGTCAAAATCTGAGTTTTAAGAATTTAAATGTAGTCTGGTTTCACGATTTTTCATTTGAAAACTATAAGGAGTTATGACTTGCAAATTTACAGGAGTTATATATCACATGTTTTCTAAGCTCTGGAATTTTTGTGAATTTTTCCAAAGCGTTTTGATATGTCTTTGTAATGAATAACTTCTGGGTGTTTTAGTTATGACTTGCAAATTTACAGGAGTTATATATCACATGTTTTCTAAGCTCTAGAATTTTTGTGAATTTTTTCAAAGCGTTTTGATATGTCTTTGTAATGAATAACTTCTGGGTGTTTTAGCAGTTTACTTTCTGGACAGTCGTATAAATAATGATTTTTATTGTGTATTTGTACTAATGAATAAAATCTGAGAAAATTCCAGTAGACTCCTAAGACATATATGATTCAGTGATAATTTTTATGAATTTTTACTTTGACATCTGGTGTGGTATTAAAGTTCATAAAATGAAGGCTAAAACATAGTAAAACCAGAAATTGTTAGAAGATTAAGATTATTGTGATTTTAATACCATTTAATATACTTGAAACCTAAAATGTATTTGAACATTAATTATAATACAATCGGTCATATGTTAACCTAATTCCAACAACGAAACTCTAATCACATTAATAAATGGTGTTAAGTAATTTAGAAACCGTTATGACATTATGAGCTAATAAGCATAAAATAAACCTAATTTGTGTAGATTCGCTGAAGAAGGAGTAAACTCTAATCTTTATATCTTCTGACGTGTTTTGCATTTTGCGGTTGGAGGTACGGATATTCTTGATACCCATTCTCTTTACCATTGTATCGGTGTTCGTTTGTTTCGTTATTCGTACAGATATTCTTGAACCTTTGATATGATACATTTGATATGAACCTTTGATATGAACTTTCATATGATATGCCATTTGAACCCTTCAATTTGATACCCGAGCCAAGTTCGTTTCCTAGACATGAAGGTAACATGGCCGTGTCATTGATGCACCAATGGCATGACTCTAGTGTGGTTGAGTGATGTTCCACACCGTCCCATTTTGATATGATATGTGCACTTTATATTTGTGATGGCCAATATGATTTGTTCGGGGGCGTATGGATGCATCCTAGGTTCGGTTCGTATTTGATTAGATATGACATGATTATGATATGATATGTTCGGTGATTGATGCTTGTGTGCAATACACGTCTTTCACATGTTCGGGAGTTAGCTACTCCATGGTTACTATGATATTTGATTTGTTTTATGTTCGGGCTCGTGGTAGATTACTGACTTTTCCTTACTTTTGATATCCATTCGTTTATACTTCATGCCTTTCCCAATGCACCGTACTTTATATGTTCGTTCCTTATTGTTTGGTTTTGTTTATATATATCTGTTCACTGGGCTTTTTAAGCTCAGCCGCATTTTTCCTTTTCCTGTGGCAGGTATCTAAGCTAGAAGCTGGGGTTGCTTTGGGGTTGAGAGTTGAGCTTGTGGAGACTTTATCCTAGTCATTTTAGATTTATTTTGCTATTGTTAGGACATTGTTTAGACTTGGATGATTTGTTATTCATCCATTTGGAGTATTTCTTTTCGTTGAACTTATGTTTTGGTTTAAGTCACTTCGACTTAACTCCTTTTGATTATTTATGTTTAAGACTTCCGCTTGCGTTTATTTATGTATGTTCTGATATGCCATCATAATGTGATACTTCTATCCTTGTCGGGTTGGGGTGTTACAATTATGGTATCGGAGCTTTAGGTTCGACCTGTAGAACTTAGGCTATGACCTGTGAGGATTTGGGTAGACATTAGGTTTCCTTCTGCGTATTTTCCTTTCATACTTCATCTTTATTTGACCTTACAAATCGTTTTGATGATCATTCAGATGGTGTATACGCGTAGAAATCCTAATGGGGATGATATCCCTGACTTCGAGGCCATGATAGCCGCTGCTTTGGCTAATGCTCTACCGAATCTCTCTGCTGAATTGAGGACCAGAATTGTCGATGACATCAGAAATGGTGCTGGTTCGTCGGGTGGCGGTGCTCCACCTATCGGGATACATGGTTGGATTGAAAAGTTTACTAAGCTTAAGCCTCTTTCTTTCCGATCTGCTGCCACCCCCACAGAGGCAGAAGATTGGATCACTCATATAGATAAGTTGTTCAAAGTCTTGGGTTGTGGTGATGAATTCAAGACGCGTTTGGCTACTTTCAAGTTGGAAGGCGATGCGTTGAATTGGTGGAAGGCGTATGTTCTGGCTAAGGGAGAGAACTTTGATGACACTTGTGCATGAAATACTTTCCGTGACATCTTCTATAAGCAGTACTTTCCTTTCTCCGAGCAGCAAAGGTATGAGCGCGAGTATGGGGCTATTCATCAGTTGGATCGGGAATCGTCTGGAGAGTATATGCAGAGGTTTCTGAGGTTAGCTAGTTTTGTTGGACCGATTGCGGGTGATGCTCATAGGCAGGCTAGGCACTTTAAGTGGGGGCTGAAGACGTGGATATTAGACCGGATCGTGAATACTGATTACACCGATGTTGCAGTAGTAGCCGACGCGGCCCGCAATATTGAGTTACTTCATGCTGATAGGGGTTCGAACAAGAGGGACAGGGATGGTGATCGTATTAACTACAAGGGTCGTCAGGACCAGGGTCAGGAGCATAGGGGTCATCAGTACCAGGGTGTTGAGCACAGGGGTCGCCAGGATCGGGGTTTTGATCAGAGGCGACAGGAGTACAGGGGTCAGGATCAGAGGGTTACTGGTAGGAATGGGAATGACCGTCAGGGTTATGGCAACAACAACCATCGTCAGTACAGGGATCAGTCAACTCGAGGTTCTCAGCAGGGTCGTTCTTCAGGTTCTTCGGATCAGAGGAGGCCTACTGAGGCCTTACCTCCTCCACCTCTCTGTGCTACTTGTGGGAAGCCTCACCCGCGCATTTGTCACAAAGCTACTGGAGGATGTTTCACTTGCGGGTCCACTAATCACAAGGTGAGGGATTGTCCCCAGGAGAAACGGATTACATCATTGAACTCCGCCAAGCCAGCTCCTACTATGGGTCATGTTTATGCTACGATGCGTGATCAGGCAGAAAACTTATCAGGTACTATTACCGGCATTCTTTACATTGGTGATCGTACAGTTTTTGCATTATTTGATACTGGTGCCACACACTCCATTATATCTGTTGCATTTGCCAAGAAACTTAATATGACACCAACACCACTAACAAATCGTATATCCATCTCAACACCAATGAAAAACCATGTACTCATTGAACATGAATATGTGAATTGTCCCTTACGGTTTGATGACCGCATTCACCTGGCAAATTTGCTCCCTATTGATATGATCGATTTTGATGTGATTTTGGGCATGGATTGGTTGGCTTCGCATAGAGCTACCATTGATTGCCATGCCAGAAATGTGATCTTCGGCGACTTGTATCAGCCTGATTTTATTTATCATGGTTCTCAACCTCTTAAATCTGTTAAAATTATTTCTGCCATGAAGGCACGAACCTTGATTTCCCATGGTTGCCAAGGTTTTCTGGCTTCTATTAAAGATACATCTTTGAAGAGTCCTAGTATTGAAAGTCTTCATGTCGTACGAGAGTTTCCCGACATTTTCCCCGACGAACTTCCTGGTATACCTCCTGCTAGGGAAGTTGAGTTTGGCATTGAGTTGATCCCAGGTGCTGAACCTATTTCCAAAGCTCCGTACCATATGGTGCCCTTAGAGTTGAAGGAGTTGAATGAACAGTTACAGGAACTCTTGGAGAATGGTTTCATCCGACCCAGTGTCTCTCCTTGGGGTGCACCTGTTTTGTTTGTTAAGAAGAAGGATGGAAGTATGCGACTGTGTATAGACTATCGTGAGCTTAACCGTATCACTATCCGTAATCGTTATCCTCTTCCGCGTATAGATGATTTGTTTGATCAATTGTAAGGGGCTAAGTTCTTTTCGAAAATCGATTTGAGGTCCGGTTATCACCAATTACGTGTGAAGGAGCAAGATGTTCATAAGACCGCGTTCCGTACCCGATATGGTCACTATGAGTTTTTGGTTATGCCCTTCGGTTTGACAAATGCTCCCGCTGTATTTATGGATCTTATGAATCGCGTATTCCACAAGTATCTCGACAAGTTCGTTATTGTTTTCATCGACGACATTCTTGTTTATTCCAAGACTGAAGGAGATCATGAGCAACATCTCCGGATTGTTTTGGAGACTCTTCGGTAGCAGAAGTTGTATGCCAAGTTGTCGAAGTGTGAGTTTTGGCTAAAGCAAGTTGCATTCCTTGGTCATATTGTATCCGCAGATGGCATCACCATGGATCCATATAAGGTTGAGGCTATCACCAAGTGGCCTAGACCTACTACTGTGACTGAGGTTAGGAGTTTTCTGGGACTTGCTGGCTACTATCGACATTTTGTTGAGGGTTTCTCACGGTTGGCGTTACCTTTGACGCAACTGATGAGGAAGGGTGAGAAGTTTGTTTGGACGGAGGAACGCGAGCAAAGTTTCGAAGAGTTGTAACAGAGATTGGTGTCGGCTCCTATTTTGACTCTTCCATATGGTTCTGGGGGCTATCAGATTTATAGTGACGCGTCGAAGAAGGGTTTAGGCTGTGTCCTTATGCAGCACGGTAAGGTGATTGCTTATGCTTCGAGGCAATTAAAACCTTATGAAGAGAATTATCCTACTCATGATCTAGAGTTGGCTGCGGTGGTTTTTGCTTTGAAGATTTGGAGACACTACTTGTATGGCCAATCGTGTGATATCTTTACTGACCACAAGAGTCTCAAGTATATCTTCACCCAGAAGGAACTTAACATGAGACAAAGAAGGTGGTTGGAACTCCTTAAGGATTATGATGCGAATATTCAATACCATCCGGGCAAGGCGAATGTTGTTGCCGATGCGCTTAGCCGGAAGTCTGGTATGATTGCTAGTTTAGAGATTGAACCAAGGGTTCTTCATGATTTAGAACTTTTGGATGTTGAACTTTGTGTACGAGGTTATGACGGATATTGGGCTAGTATGAAGATAGAATCCAATCTTATACTACGGATTAAGTAAGCCCAAAAGGATGATGGTGAGCTTTGGGCTGTGGTTCAGAATGTTCATGAGGGTAAGCAGTCGGAGTTCAGGGTAGATGACTCTGGTGTAGTATGGTTTGAAAATCGACTTTGTGTTCCTAACGATCCTGAGTTGCGTGAGGCTGTGTTGTCAGAGGCCCATAGTTCCCCATTCACTATCCATCCTGGTTCTACCAAGATGTACAGGGATCTTAAGCAACACTTTTGGTGGAACGGCATGAAACAGGATGTAGCCTTATATGTTGCTAGGTGTATGACTTGCCAGCAGGTCAAAATCGAACATCAGAGGGCTAGTGGTTTGCTGCAACCGTTAGATATCCCTACTTGGAAGTGGGATGAGATTTCTATGGACTTTGTTACTAGTTTACCTCTTACTCGGAGAAGACATGATGCAATTTGGGTATTCGTCGATCGTCTAACCAAATCTGCCCATTTCTTACCTATTCGTATGGATTTTCGTGTTAGTAGACTGGCGGAAATTTTTCAACAGGAGATTGTTAGACTTCATGGTACTCCGACATCTATCGTGTCAGATAGAGATCCGCGGTTTACTTCTCGTTTTTGGAAAAGCCTACATAAAGCTTGGGGTACACGTCTTAAGTTTAGCACGGATTTTCATCCACGGACAGATGGTCAGTCAGAGAGGACCATTCAGACTTTAGAAGACATGTTGAGGGCATGTGCTTTGGAGTGGACGGGAAGTTGGGACGAATACTTGTGCTTGGTGGAGTTTGCTTATAATAATAGTTGGCATGCTAGCATCAATGCAGCACCGTATGAGCTTTTATATGGGAGGAAATGTAGAGCACCCATTTGTTGGGACGAAGTAGGTGAACGTGTGATCGAGGGGCCGGAACTTATTCAAATCACTAATGAGAAAGTGGTTGTAGCCAAGGAGAAGCTGAAAGAGACTCGCACTCGACAGAAGAGTTATGCTGATAAGCGCCGACGTGACTTGGAGTTTCAGGTTGGGGATCGTGTATTTCTGAAAGTATCGCCGTTCAGAGGTGTGAAACGTTTTGGGATCAAAGGGAAGCTTAGTCCTCGATTCATTGGACCGTTCGAAATTCTTGAACGTATTGGGGAGGTTTCTTATCGCTTGGCTCTACCTCCTCAGTTATCACATGTTCATAATGTCTTCCATGTATCTCTTCTGAGGGGATACAATTATCATCCGTTGCATGTGGCGTCTTATCCTTTTGATCAGATTCAGCCTGATATGTCTCTTTCTGAGGAACCCGAAGATATTTTGGATCGACAAGATAGGGTCATGAGAAACAAAGTCATTCCATTCGTTAAGATTCTTTGCAAGAATCACCCAGAGCGTGAAGCAACCTGGGAGACCGAGGAATCGATGCGAACGAGTTATCCTCATTTCTTTTCGTAGTCCGGTACGTATCTATTTCGCTTTCAATTCAATTTTCGAGGAAAAAAATTTTCTTTTAGAGGGGAAGAGTTGTAAAACCCTAAAATTCGGTTTCCATATTTTCTAATTAATTTGAAGCCTAACCTAAGTTTTGCTATAATTTAAAACCTTTACCTAAGCTATATATTATGTATTATAATTAAATTAAAATTTACTCACAAAAGTTTACCTAATATAAATAATTGTTACACCTTCCAAAATTTGCATGCATGAAAAATGTTCTATGTTGTAACCTCCAGCAGCTTTTGCATTCCATTAATTCGGTCACTAATCATTACTTATAACCGATCCATTATGCCCAAATTAAATACAATTATGATCATTATTATCTTCCTTATATGCAACCTACTCCCCTCCCTTATTAATGTGAATTCTTATTCCTCTTCTCCACTTCAATCCTTCGGCCAAAACACACACACACACACACAAGACTGCTGCGTTTTTTTTCTTCTCTATCAAAGATCAAGGCTGCTGCGTTTTTTTTCTTTCTCTATCAAAGATCAAGTTGCTGCTGTTCGTGACCCTTAAAAAGTATTGCTGAAGTCGTGTAATCGTGAATCCTTGGTGCTTGTTGTTTGGATCGTGATTAGGGTTTGATTCGTGAGGGTTTCGTTCTTGTTCTCTCCTTTATTCGATTCATCATAAGGTATTTCTAACCGATCTTGTATCTCTTTTCTATTCGACACATGATTTCACGTATAATCCGAATATATAAACTTGAAACCTAATTCGTATACATACTAAACAAAATCTGATCTGTTCTATTCGAATTATATGTTAAGACGTATTTAGAAGATCACATAAAATCATAACGGTATTGGATGTTTCGATATGTAAATCAACTCATGTTGCTGATCTGATTTCTGTGTTATATGTGTGTCGTGTGAATGATCATAAAAGGCTGGAAACATGTGTGTTGATATATTAATGAAACCAGGTCTTGTGATATATATCGGTCTCGTGTGCGTTTGTGTAAGTAAAACATGTTAAAAGGGTCTAAAACAGTTTTCTGCATGAGACAGTTTTGAAAAGCTGATTATGTGTGCATTTTAGATCGAGTTTTATAAGGATTTAATTCTGTACATTTGCATAAAAATTTAGTTTAATGTCTTATTTAAGTTTTCCAATTGGTTTGAAGGGAATTGGAGATGTATTGGTCATGCTTTTGAATTTTACGGGATCATATGTCAAAATCTGAGTTTTAAGAATTTAAATGCAGTCTGGTTTCACGATTTTTCATTTGAAAACTCTAAGGATTTATGACTTGCAAATTTACAGGAGTTATATATCACATGTTTTCTAAGCTCTGGAATTTTTATGGATTTTTCCAAAGCGTTTTGATATGCCTTTGTAATGAATAACTTCTGGGTATTTCAGCAGTTTACTTTCTGGACAGTCGTGTAAAGAATGATTTTTATTGTGTAATTGTACTAATGAATAAAATCTGAGAAAATTCCAGTAGACTCCTAAGACATATATGATTCAGTGTTAATTTTTATGAATTTTTACTTTGACATCTGTTGTGGTATTAAAGTTCATGAAATGAAGGCTAAAACATAGTAAAACCAGAAATTGTTAGAAGACTAAGATTATTGTGATTTTAATACCATTTAATATACTTGAAACCTAAAATGCATTTGAACATTAATTATAATACAATCGGTCATATGTTAACCTAATTCCAACAACAAAACTCTAATCACATTAATAAATGGTGTTAAGTAATTAAGAAACCGTTATGACATTATGAGCTAATAAGCATAAAATAAACCTAATTTGTGTAGATTCACTGAAGAAGGAGTAACCTCTAATCTTTATAGCTTCTGATGTGTTTTGCATTTTGCGATTGGAGGTACGGATATTCTTGATACCCCTTCTCTTTACCATTGTATCGGTGTTCGTTTGTTTCGTTATTCGTACAGATATTCTTGAACCTTTGATATGATACATTTGATATGAACCTTTGATATGAACTTTCATATGATATGCCATTTGAACCCTTCAGTTTGATACCCGAGCCAAGTTCGTTTCCTAGCCATGAAGGTAACATGGCCGTGTCATTGATGCACCAATGGCATGACTCTAGTGTGGTTGAGTGATGTTCCACACCGTCCCATTTTGATATGATATGTGCACTTTATATTTGTGATGGCCAATATGATTTGTTCGGAGACGTATGGATGCATCCTAGGTTCGTTTCGTATTTGATTGGATATTACATGATTATGATATGATATGTTCGGTGATTGATGCTTGTGTGCAATACACGTCTTTCACATGTTCGGGAGTTAGCTACTCCATGGTTACTATGATATTTGATTTGTTTTATGTTCGGGCTCGTGGTAGATTACTGACTTTTCCTTACTTTTGATATCCATTCGTTTATACTTCATGCCTTTCCCAATGTACCGTAGTTTATATGTTCATTCCTTATTGTTTGGTTTTGTTTATATATATCTGTTCACTGGGCTTTTTAAGCTCAGCCGCATTTTTCCTTTTCCTGCGGCAGGTATCTAAGCTAGGAGCTGGGGTTGCTTTAGGGTTGAGAGTTGAGCTTGTGGAGACTTTACCCTAGTCATCTTAGATTTATTTTGCTATTGTTAGGACATTGTTTAGACTTGGATGATTTGTTATTCATCCCTTTGGAGTATTTCTTTTCGTTGAACTTATGTTTTGGTTTAAGTCACTTCGACTTAACTCATTTTGATTATTTATGTTTAAGACTTCCGCTTGCGTTTATTTATTATGTTCTGATATGCCACCATAATGTGATACTTCTATCCTTGTCGGGTTGGGGTGTTACACGACCCCTGCCAGCCGGGCCGCGCCCCCTTTGAAAATCCCGGACACTTTTTCTGTGTGTGCCGCGGCACACATTGCTCGGGCCGCGGCACACGGGGTCAATTCTGGTTTGGGTTCCCTTTTTACCAGCATTTCTTATGGGAGTTAACCACTTCATCTACACAATGAGAGAGAGCAATAGAGAGAGAGATACAAGAGAGAAAAGAAGGAGAGAAAAATACTTGTGTGATTTCCCGGAAGTATATCGATCGGATCGTCATGATTGTTGATAAGAGCTTGGTAGCTATTGGGCAAACTTTTTCACCGGAATAGATCGAGGGTTTGAGTCCGGAGGTTCGGGTATTTTTATTAGCTTTTTGTGTAAGCTATTTTGGTGTTTCCTTTTCTCGATCTTGTTGTTGTTGTATTCCAAATACTTGAAGAACGTTTATTGCCGAGTATTTGACGATTGTGTTGTATACCTCTAGTTTGTACTAGGGACGATTGTGTATTGGTGTTAGTGGATTTAAGCATCTTCGGTCCGTGGTTTTTACTCTCGTCTTGAGGGGTTTTCGATGCTAAAATTGTGTCTCATTATTTATCGCTTTTGGTATATCATTTGTATTATATTGTCGAGTTGTAATTGTTTGCTCTACTCGTCGGTAACCACGAAGTTACAATTGAAGATTGGGAAATTGTCAAACGAGGTTCCGCATTTTTCGTTGTGACGTTATATTGCCGGTGTTTTTCCCAACAAAGTGTTATCGGAGCCACGGGATTTGTTGTTTCGTGGTTGTTTAGTATCCCAATTGTAAGATGGAAGCCAACACGAGTAGAATGGTAAATTTGAATGGTTCGAACTACCACGTATGGAAGGGGAAGATGGAAGACCTTCTATATGTGAATGATTATTATCTATTGGTCTTTAACAAAGATAAACCGGAAGGCAAGTCCGACGCGGAGTGGACTATTTTGCATCGCCAATTTTGCGGATATATTCGACAATGGGTTGATGACAATGTTTTGAACCATATTAGTGGAGAGGACGCTTCAGATGTAACACCCCAAACTAGGCGACTATTACAGTGCCGTGGACCCCCGACTGGGACCCACTAGGCGAATGAAAATTAATGACTTAAATAATATAATTGTAGTACCGAACCACATTATATCATCAATTACTCCGATGAGGAGTTTCAAGTACAACACACCCAAGATAATACAGAATACATGTATATTTTATATGAATATAAAATATACAACACTAAATAAAAATCAGTATTCAAATGGAAGTCTGCAGCGGTAATAAAATGAAGAAACACGAATGACTGAAAGAATTGGGGCCCCCTACTAGTATCATTGGGACTCCTCGCCGTCAACGTTCTCTTCCTGTGCTTTAGCCTTGCCATGACTTGAAAACAACATCCCCCAACGAGGTCAGTTACACAGAACAACAATCCTCAAGAGTTGAATAAACACAATCATGATATATCTTAATTATGAAATTAAGCTGAAGAGATACATCATAGTACACCCGTAATGGTTTGTGCAAGTGCACAAGACGAGTGTCCGGACACACCCGCCCTTGTACCTAATTAGTCTCACGGAGGTACGTTACCATGTGCACAGTCCAACGTGTCGGTGAACCCGAACATGTGACTATCATGTGCCCGACTAAAAATTCCACACATCCCCACCCGGCCACGCAATATGAACCCAGAAGGCCACAAGAGCAAAAGTGACCAATGAACGTTAATGAATAACAATACAACAAAGGTCAAGAATGTCACACCGGGATGACATAATAATGAAATGAATGATAGCTCATTGAAATGATTGGAACCATCGTTCCTCGTGAATGAAATGATTATTTTGATAATTACAAGTCTCAACATGATTAGTAAACTATGAATGATTACGATTTATGAATGAACAACAACGAAAGGAATGAGTATCCTTTTAACCGAGTAAGCATTAACTTACTCAACACTGGTGAAGAATGTCCTTCCTCGAACAAACGTCCTATAATGAGATGTCGGTCGCTCGAACAACCTTGAATAACACAATTACCCACAATACGTTCAATATACGTATCAAGCACGATTATAACTCACTCAAAATGTCGATATGAATAATCCAAGTTTATTGGGGCATTATAACAAACACGTTGTAACCAATCTTCGATTGTTTACAATCAACCTCAATTATATCCATATCAAACCTCCAAGGATTGTTTCAATCCAACAAAACATCTTCAACACAACCAATAATCCAAAATGAATACCCAATTCGAGATTTCAACAATATCTAATCGAAAACCCCTAAATCCAAATCAATATTCAAGGTGTTCTTGAATAAACCCAAATAATCCGATGATAATCCTTAAGAATTCATAATCACAAGTATATCACTTCATATATCATGATTATCACATCCAAAACATCACATCCCGACTCAAAATCGAAATCTAAGATGTTGAAGAATTTACCTTTGAAGATTCAAACACTTCGATCCGGTGAATTCGTGTTAAATCGACTATCCAAGCTTCCCAATCCAAGATATATGTTTAGAACACTCCTACCCAAGTGATGTGATGAAGAAAATCTCTCCCAAGAACTTCTCTCTCGGAACTCAAGTGAAGAAATGAGAATAATGATCTCAAAAACCCGTCCAGGTACTTAAGTACTGTCATTGTTACGGCCGTAACTCGGCCTACTTATGGCCGTAACATCCCCAAGTCAACGGCCTTACGGCCGTAACCAGCCATCTCGTACGGGCGTAACTCGACCTCGTCGAAAAATCTGCCGAAAGACATACGACCGTAACCGCACATTCCTTACGGGCGTAACTCGACTGATACGGCCGTAC
This sequence comes from Orobanche coerulescens, assembly GCA_033398695.1. Taxonomy (NCBI): domain Eukaryota; kingdom Viridiplantae; phylum Streptophyta; class Magnoliopsida; order Lamiales; family Orobanchaceae; genus Orobanche; species Orobanche coerulescens. Next base: position 108,477,564 of record CM065816.1, on the reverse strand, counting down.
TCGGCAAAACTTACGGGCGTATGAAGCCTTCGTCGAAACTGACCAGAACACTCTGCTCGAATCGTACGGCCGTAACCGGCCAAGCCTTACGGCCGTATGCCGCAACCCTTACGGCCGTAAGTCCTCTTCGTCCAAACTGTCCTGAAAACAACGAACGTATGTTATGGCCGTAATGCAAACATGTTATGGCCGTAACTCGCTGTTGGACGCCAACGAACGACAATTCCGTCTACTCGACACACATCACTGAATGATCCGACATACCATACTTGTATGAATATAATTGAGTCCAAAATATGCGATAGATTATATTTCCAACAGAAGACTACCAATCACGATGATTATGATACTACTCTCGTCTCGATTCTCAAATGAAGATGAATGACGATCGGTAACTGGTACACGGCTAAAATATGCCAACGAAGAATACGAGTGAATGAATCATGAATGATGAATGATTATTAATGAGTGAATACTCCGACAGTGACAATTACTGAATGATGATTACTAAATGACAATGAATGAATTACAACCGGGTATTACATACTCCCCCCTTAAAAGAGTTTCGTCCCCGAAACTAAGGGTTAAATAACTCGGGAAAACTCTCCCGTATACTATCCTCAGTTTCCCAAGTAGCCTCTTCGATTTCGTGTCTAGACCACCGAATCTTGACTAAAGGAATCGCCTTGTTCCTCAACTGCTTGATTCGCCGCTCTAAAACTCGTATAGGATACTCCTCATACGAATGATCATCCGCGATCTCGATTTCATCGAACTGAAGTATGTGACTCGGGTCGGCAACATACTTCTGCAATTGAGAGACGTGAAACACATTATGAATTCGGCTCAACGCCTGAGGTAAATCCAATCGATAAGCCAGGCTGCCTACTCGATCCAAAATCTCAAACGATCCAATGAATCTCGGACTCAATTTTACCTGCTTCCCGAAACGGAAAATACCTTGACTCGGGGATACCTTGACCAAAACGTGGTCACCTGTCTCGAACTCTAATGGTCGACGACGATTATTTGCATATGATTTCTGTCGACTCTGAGCGATCAACAAATAACTCCTGATCAAAGCTACCTTCTCACGGGCGGCTATAAGCATATCATGCTCGATGCCGATTGATTCTGATAAGTCATCCCAACACAAAAGAGATCGACAACGACGACCGTATAAGGCCTCGTAAGGTGCCATCTTAATCGAAGCATGCCAACTGTTATTGTACGTGAACTCATTCAACGGTAGTTGGGCTTCCCAATCGTCTTTCCAATCGAGGACGCATGCCCTCAACATGTCCTTCAATGTCTGAATAGTCCTCTATGATTGTCCGTCGGACTGAGGATGAAAAGTTGTGCTGAAATTAAGCTGAGTTCCCATGGCAGGATGAACTGATTTCCAAAAATGTGACACGAATCGCCGTCACGATCAGAAACGATACTATTAGGAGTACCATGCAATCTCACTATCTCTTTGATGAACAACTGTGCAAGTCTCTCAGGACCCCACGTATCCTTAATCTCAAGGAAATGAGCTGACTTAGTTAAACGGTCCACAATTACCCAAATTGTATTCATGCCACGACGACTCGTCGACAAACTCGTGATGAAGTCTATTGAAACTCCCACTTCCACTCTGGAATAGGGAGCGGTTTCAGCATACCCGCCGGTCGCTGATGTTCTATCTTAACGTGCTGACAGGTTAGGTATCTCGAAACAAATTCTGCGACTTCTCGATTCATATTACTCCACCAGTAATTTTGTTTCAAGTCTTTGTACATCTTGCTAGACCCCGGATGAATGGAATAAGGGGTAGCATGAGCTTCTCTCAAAATCGAGTTTTTCAACTCGTCATCCGCTGGTACGCATAACTGATTCTTAAATCGCAAAAGTCCATCCTCATGGACCACAAATCCAGGGGCTTTCCCCTGAGCCACATCCTCTCGGATGCGTGACAAAAACGGGTCTGAACCCTGATTCACTCTGATCGCCTCCTCAAGTGGCGATGAAATCTCTAACATGCAAAGTTGCCCTTGCACTCGCTGTAACCAGACCTCGATCTCGGGTCTCAGAAATTCCTACTGAAGCTCCTTCTGAACTATTAAACGAGCTAGAATTTGCTCCTGAACGGACTTACAACTCAAGGCGTCGGAGACAACGTTCGCCTTGCCCGGGTGGTATAGTATCTCAATATCATAATCTTTAATTAGTTCCAACCACCGTCTCTTGTTAGGAATATGCCCTCGAATGCCACTCAGAGGATGAGAGAGTGAGAGCAATTGTATTGTAATTATGAATATTATATTTAATAAGGCAATTATTATTTCTATATTATTGTATATCACTGGCATTGTGATTTGGTATATAGGATAATAGTCCTTGCATTTGAGAGTGAACATTCTACTCCTTATGGAGATAAGGAGATAGGCACTAGAAGTGTTTAGAGCTCGAATGCTTAACTAGTTCGCAAGTCGATAAAACTTAACAGGACATTAAGTTTTAATAAGACTTGTATAACTGATGCTAGGATGTGTGCATGTTTTGATAGCATAGTTATAAGTATATTGGTGGGACCAGTATACTCGAACATGACTCATACTCGATTCAGTCACACGGTATTCACTCTCGGAGAGTCGATGACGAATTGAAAGGTTGTGATAGTATACGTGGACCTTTGACTTGAGGGTTCAGTAGAAGATGTGTCTGTGACGTTTAGTTTGTCATTAGAGCAGTTAGACTCATTTGCTTAATTCTTTGCGTCGACCTCGAAGTCTGACTATACGGGCAGTAGCGATCTTTCTTTGAACGCCAAGAAAGGATTCTATCTCTGTTAGTGAGCGGGCGAATGTCTGTCTTATTAATGGCAAATAAGATCATAAGTCTTTGGCCAAAGCATTACGATATAGTCGTATTAGATACACTATTAATCAGTCGGTCTTGATTTGCATTAACACATGTATAGAGTTTAGTCAACGGTAGGGTTTGACTTTACCGTGACCGAAGACTTGACCGGGACATCGATGAAGGGTCTATACGTATATAGTATTCACGACATAATGGTTACGGAATGATTCGTTCATTCGCTCTCGATCGGGGTTCTGGTGCGGCCCGCTAAGTGGCTAAGTGCCGCCCGCACTCATTGGTTCCTCCCAATGCCGGTGAGACGAACGCGGAGTCGCGCAATAGGATCATTGATGGATAAATGTGAATTAATAATCTCTCTTATAATATTAGATATTAGATATCTAATTTTGATTTATCGGATAAATCAAATAGCGGTCTTATGAATTGTAAGTAGGTTCTTTGGGTGATTACTTTAATTCATAAATTATATTTCTTAGAGAAATATATATTTGTGTTTGATATAATTAATTAATTGGATTAATTAATTAGTCCAAACACATTGGAAATAAAACGGATTCGTTTGACAAACATCCGGTACACGAGGGATTCGTTTTGACGAACATCCAGTACACGAGCCGAGTAAATTCGACCCGTCTTCTTGGAAATTTCCCTTAAGGCCGCCCCCCTCCCTCTCTTGTCTCTTTTATACTTATTTTATGTCACTAGGTGACATATGTGAGGTGTATTTGATACCCTCAATCATGTGTTAAAGGTAGACTTTCATTTTTTTATAAATAAAAGTCTTTAAAAAGGAGAGAGGACAACTTCTTCTTGCAAGAACTCAAAATCACGAATTTGAGAGAGAGTGTAAGGTTGAAAACTTAATCTTGATCTTAGAGACAAGATATAAGAAGAATACATTGAGAGAGAAAATTCCTACAAGCTTCCCTAGCTGCATTCTTGAAGAAAGGAAGCTTGTCGATTTTTCCATCAAGTTCCGGCGTGTGAAGTAGAGGCATCTTGCTTTAGGTGCTTGGAATGAAGGGCTCTTCATCATCATCATCATCATACGAAGGTTTTTGAGATACATCATAGGTATGGGACTTTGATTCCTTGATCTTCGTATTTTTCTTTTCGTATATACGTTACTTGATCGATCCTCTTAGGGATTCCGTTTATTCTTCCGCTGCGTTTATTTTCTGTGGAATTCCAACATCTTTGTCGCATATTTAACTCCTTCTGAGTAAATATATACTTCAAACTCTTATGATCGGTGGAAATCTGACAGGTGACGCCATAAAGGTAATGACGCCAAATCTTCAACGCGAAAACCACGACTGCTAGTTCGAGATTGTGGGTCTGGTAATTGACCTCGTAAGGTCTCAATTTCCGCGAAGCATAGGCAATAACTTTTCCATTCTGCATTAGTACACATCCGAAACCGTGTCCGGACGCGTCACTATAAACCACAAATCCTTCCGTCCCTTGCGGTAAGGAAAGGACAGGTGCTGAAATTAAATGATTCTTGAGTTCCTCAAAACTCTGCTGACATGCATTGGACCACGTGTATTTCTTATCCTTCCGCAAAAGGTTCGTCATGGGTTGAGCAATTTTAGAAAATCCTTCCATAAATTGTCGGTAATATCCTGCTAATCCGAGAAAGCTTCGGATTTCCTTAACATTCTTTGGAGGTTGCCAATCTCGGATCGCCTATGTCTTCTGAGGGTCGACAGGTACACCGTCTGATGAAATTACATGTCCGAGAAAAGTCACTTCGGACATCCAGAACTCACATTTGGAAAACTTTCCATAGAGTTGCTCTCGTCTTAACACGTCGAGAACCTGATGAAGGTGAACTTCGTGCTCCTCTTGGTCACGAGAATAAATCAAAATGTCGTCAATGAAGACAACCACGAACTGATCCAAATAGTTGATGAAGACTCGATTCATTAACTCCATGAACACCACAGGTGAATTAGTTAACCCAAATGGCATTACCACAAACTCATAATGACCATAGTGTGTTCGAAACGCCGTCCTTGCGATATCCGACTCTCAGATTCACAACTGATGATATCCAGATCTTAAATTGATCTTGGAAAATACTGAAGCTCCCTGAAGTTGATCCAAAAGATCATCAATACGGGGTAGAGGATATTTATTTTTGATCGTCACCCTGTTCAACTCCCGATAATCAATACACAAACGAAATGAACCATCCTTCTTCTTGACAAATAACACTGGTGATCCCAACGGGGACGCACTCGGTCGGATATAACCTTTATCGGTCAAATCCTCCAATTGATTCTTCAGTTCCTGCATTTTGGTCGGGGCCATTCGACACGGTTCCTTTGATATTGTAGACGTACCAGGCTCCAACTTAATCATGAATTCCACATCTCTCTATGGAGGCAAACCAGGTAACTCGTCTGGAAATACGTCGGAATATTCTCTCACTATCGGAATATCCGCCAACATTATTGATGATTTCTCGGTCTTGGTCATATAGCACCAATAACCAACACACCCTTAACTGAGTAATTTCACTGCTTTCATCATATTAATAACTCTTCCGGAACAGCTCGGATTACCTCCCTGAAATACACATTCGACTCCATCATCTGAAATGATAGTGACCATACGCTTATGGACACTAATGATGGCATCGTGACGATCCATCCAATCAATACCCAAGATAACGTCGTCTCTCGATAAATCTACCACGATCAGGTTCACCAACCAAACACAGCCACTAAGCTGAATTGGCAATTCTCAATCTCACAATCTCCGATAATTCTTCTACCGTCAGGTAGACCAATGATATAAGGTTCACAACTAGTAGCACTATCCAGATGAAGTCTACTCAAGCATGACTCGGAAATGAATGAATGTGATGCACCAGTATCAAAAAGGGTACACACAGGTTGAGATAGAATATCGAGTGTACTTGAGATCATTCGGGCCTCTGGGTCGTCGGTCTTCTTCATCTCATAAATTCAGGGTTTGCCGACGCCTGAACCGGACGCTCCCATCTGATAGCTTTTGGCTCCTCCCTTGTTTGCTCCTGTCGTCTTAAACGACGCAGACTGAGTGGCCTGATTATGAACAGTTGACTTCTTCGTGGCCTGAGATGACGCCGGAGTAGGTTTTGAGTCTCTTCAACAAAAACGGGCCTTATGCCCAGCAATCCCACAATTATGGCATGTGATAGTGTGCCTCGGACACTTGGTGCGGAAATGACCCTATTCTTCACAGTTGAAACAGATGACGGCCGAACTGGCCGCTCGGGACTGTGATTCCGCGGGTCTGGGCGCCACAGGAGGTCGCTCAGAGAAAGTATATCCCGCACGAGGCTTCTTGAAGGTTGCATGACCGCCTTCCAACTGATTACGATTCTTAGACTTCTTGCTGGCAAATGAAGGTTGCTGCTTAGCAATCTCCTTAGAAGTAAGCTCATAAATAAGAGCTTTCTCGATGAATTTGGCCAGAGTGGTGCAATTGTGATTAAGCAACTGCATCCGCATACGAGGTTTCAACCTCTTGCTGAAATACTTGATCTTGTCCGCCTCGGAGTGAATAATAGATGAGGCGAAAGGAAGTAGCTCCTGAAATTTCTCGGCGATGGTGAGAACATCATCGTCTGCTGAGGGGTCGGGAGTGAGTAATTCTGATAACTTGGCCTCCCTGAGTGGGTCCGGATAATACCTCTCCATCATGAGAGTCTTGAATTGATCCCAAGTACATGATCCGTCGGTGGGCTTCAACGATAACCACCATGAATGAGCGCTCTTACGCAGATAGTAAGCCGCAACTGCAACTTTGTGCCCTTTGGGATACTCTACCATAGCAAACAACTTCTAGAAATGTTCAAGCCAATGAACAATATCCGTCGGCTCAGATGAGCCCTCAAAAGTAGGTGGCCTTTGGCGAGAGATGTCGCCAATAATACTGCTTACACCACTCTCTTGCCCCTGAGGTGGCGGCGGAGGAGCCTGCTGATTCTGGGGGTTGAGTTCTGCATCGTCTCCATGAGGCGTGGCATTTGTGTCGTCTGGGCCATCATGCCCTGCATAAAAGTGAGTGGATCAACCCGAACACCTTCTGATTGAGCTGTGTCCCGGGTACGACTCCCTGACAGTGAATGATCATTTCTGGGTGAATGAGTGGTAGCGTCACTGCTCGATAAATTAGCATTATTCCTCACGTTCGCGCGTGTAGTTACACGAGCTCTCGGGTTTCGGCCCGCACCGAGGCCTCTTCCCCCGCGTCCTTTACCTGCTCTCTCCATACTGAAGTAGGAAAGTCACATAATAATTATAGATTTCGTATGAATATCACATTATGATTACATCATGAAATGATGAAAATGAGCATACGCGCTCCAGCACAGTGATTACATGAATGATCAACTGAGGTGACATGATTATCTGATGAAATTCTTGAAATGATTATCTTGAACAAGTTAACAAGATTAATGATACGATCCTTACGATCAACAACTAAGCAATGAAATGAACTGAGTGATTAATGAGTTAACATGATCGATATGATCAAAATGAAAATGATGATTGAATATTGTTGACTGTTGAATGATAAATGAGTGATTCTTATTGCCAGAAATTATACCATGGCGTCAAAAATCTTACTGTTCTTTGGTCTGAGGAGCTTGACTCTTGCACAGGTCACACGTGACGCGAAAGTCCAATGATACTAGTCTAATGAACGATGATTTCAATAAGACATGACTCGGAAGGTAGTATTCAAAAACACGCTCCGATACCAACTCTGTAACACCCCAAACTAGACGACTATTACAGTGTCGTGGACCCCCGACTGGGACCCACCAAGCGAATGAAAATTAATGACTTAAATAATATAATTGTAGTACCGAACCACATTATATCATCAATTACTCCGATGAGGAGTTTCAAGTACAACACACCCAAGATAATACAGAATACATGTATATTTTATATGAAGATAAAATATACAACACTAAATAAAAATGAGTATTCAAACGGAAGTCTGCAGTGGAAATAAAATGAAGAAACACGAATGACTGAAAGGACTGGGCCCCCATACTAGTATCACTGGGACTCCTCGCCGTCAATGTTCTCTTACCGTGCTTTAGCCTTGCCATGACCTGAAAACAACACCCTCTAACGGGGTCAGTTACACAGAACAACAATCCTCAAGAGTTGAATAAACACAATCATGATATATCGTAATTATGAAATTTAGCTGAAGAGAGGCATCATAGTACGCCCGTAATGGTATGTGCAAGTGCACAAGACGAGTGTACGGACACACCCGCCCTTGTACCTAATTAGTCTCACGGAGGTACGTTATCGTGTGCACAGTCCAACGTGTCGGTGAACCCGAACACGTGACTATCATGTTCCCGACTAAAAATTCCACACATCCCCACCCGGCCAAGCAATATGAACCCAGAAGGCCACAAGAGCAAAAGTGACCAATGAACGTTAATGAATAACAATACGACAAAGGTCAAGAATGACTCACCGGGATGACATAATAATGAAATGAATGATAGCTCATTGAAATGATTGGAACTGTCGTTCCTCGTGAATGAAATGATTATTTTGATAATTACAAGTCTCAACATGATTAGTACACTATGAATGATTACGATTTATGAATGAACAACAACAAAAGGAATGAGTATCCTTTTAACCGAGTAAGAATTAACTTACTCAACACCGGTGAAGAATGTCCTTCCTCGAACAAACGTCTTACAATGAGATGTCAGCCGCTCGAACAACCTTGAATAACACAATTACCCACAATCTGTTCAATATACGTATCAAGCACGATTATAACTCACTCAAAACGCCGATATGAATAATCCAAGTTCATTGGGGCATTATAACAAATACATTGTAACCAATCTTCGATTGTTTACAATCAACCTCAATTATATTCATATTAAACCTCCAAGGATTGTTTCAATCCAACAAAACATCTTCAACACAATCAATAATCCAAAATAATACCAAATTCGAGATTTCAACAACATCTAATCGAAAGCTGCCAAATCCAAATTAATATTCAAGGTGTTCTTGAATAAACTCAAATAATCCAACGATAATCCTTAACAATTCATAATCACAAGTATATCACTTCATATATCATGATTATCACATCCAAAACATCACATCCCAACTCAAAATCGAAATCTAAGATGTTGAAGAATTTACCTTTGAAGATTCAAACACTTTGATCAGGTGAATTCGTGTTAAATCGACTATCCAAGCTTCTCAATCCAAGATATATGTTTAGAACACTCCTACCCAAGTGATGTGATGAACAAAATCTCTCCCAAGAACTTCTCTCTCAGAACTCAAGTGAAGAAATGAGAAAAATGATCTCAAAAACCCGTCCAGGTACTTAAGTACTGTCATTGTTACGGATGTAACTCGGCCTACTTACGGCTATAACATCCCTAAGTCAACGGCCTTACGGCCGTAACCAGCCATCTCGTATGGGCGTAACTCGACCTCGTCGAAAAATCTGCCGACAGACATACAACCGTAACTGCACATGCCTTACGGGCGTAACTCGACTGATACGGCCGTACTCAGCAAAACTTACAGGCGTATGAAGCCTTCGTCGACAATTGAAGAAGGAAAATTGCCAAGGCCGAGAGAATTCTCAAAAGAAGGAGAGCAGTAGTAATGAAAAAGCCGAAGTGAATACTACTACCGAAGAATTCTTTGTTTGTTGTGATTATGATATGGTGAACCTTGCGAGAGATGATTCAAATTGGGTGGTCGATAGTGGAGCTACGTGTCATGTTACATCACGTAGAGATTTTTATTCCTCTTATACTCCGAGTGACTAAGGGATAGTCAAGATGGGTAACGATGGGTTATCCAAGATTGTTGGAGTGGGAGACGTGCACTTGAGGTTCGACACCGGTGTGGAACTTGTTTTACGTAATGTAAAATATGTTACAGATATGAGGTTAAATGTGATGTCCGTTGGTTTACTCGATGATGATGGTTATCATAGTGGTTTTGGCAAGGGAGTGTGGAAACTCACCCAAGGTTCCTTGATTGTCGGAAGCAAAGGAGAGCCACCTTTAAGAGTCGTACTCCTTCATGGAAGGAAAATGTGCTTGATCTTATTCATTCCGATGTTTGTGGTCCTATGAAGACCAGGACGCTTGGTGTTTGCCGATACTTTGTCACATTCATCGACGACCATTCGAGGAAGGTGTGGGCATACACCTTGAATATCAAAGATCAAGTGTTAGATGTTTTTAAACAATTTCATGCCTCGATGGAAAGAGAGACTGGAAAGAAGCTAAAGTGTATTCGGACGGATAATGGTGGTGAATACACCAGGCCCTTTGATGAATATTGCCGAGAGAAAGGAATCCGACATCAAAAGACACCACCGAAGACTCCGCAACTTAATGGCTTGGCGGAGAGGATGAATCGGACTTTGGTCGAGAGAGCTCGATGCTTGCTCTCACATGCCGGATTACCAAAGTCGTTTTGGGGAGAAGATTTGAACACGGCGGTTCATGTGATTAATTTGACGCCATGTATCCCTTTGGAGTTTGATGTCCCAGATAAAGTGTGGAGCGGTAAAGATATCTCATACCGCCACTTATGGGTTTTCGGATGTAAAGCCTTTGTACACATTCCGAATGATAAGAGGTTGAAGCTTGATTTGAAGACGAAGCTATGTATTTTTATTGGTTACGGGCTTGATGAGTTCGGGTATAGATTGTATGACCCAGTTACTAAGAAGCTTGTTCGGTCGAGAGACGTTGTTTTTGTTGAAGATCAAACGATGAAGGATGTTGAGAATGGATAGTCGACTCCACAACACGACTATGATCTTATTGATTTGGACCCCGTTCCTCCACAACATGTTGAGACACTCAGTGGAGAGGATGTCCAAAATGATGAACAACATGATGCCGGTGACAACGATGAGTTGAGACAAGATGACACCGATGGAGTTCATCCCGAGCTACTTGTGACGAACATGCCATCTTTTGTTCCACTTAGGCGGTTGACGAGGGACCGCCACCCCTCTGCTCGTTATCCGGACAATGAGTATGTTTTACTCACCAACGAGGGAGAGCCCGAATATCTCGCAGAGGCTATGGAGGATGAGAACAAGAAGGAGTGGTTCGATTCCATGTAAGACGAGATGAGTTCCTTGCATGAGAATAATACGTACGAGTTGGTGAAGTTGCCGAAAGGCAAGAGAGATTTGAGCAACAAATGGGTGTATAGAGTGAAGTCGGAGGAGCATACTTCGTTTCCCCGATACAAATCTAGACTCGTATTGAAGGGATTTAGCCAAAAGAAAGGCATTGCTTTTGACAAAAAAATTTCTCCGGTTGTGAAGATAGGATAGATTCGATTGGTCCTTGGTATAGCGGCTAGTCTTGACCTTGAGATAGAGCAAATAGATGTCAAGATGGCATTTCTTCATGGGGATCTCGATAAGGAGATATATGAGGCAACTGGAAGGGTTTGAGGTCAAAGGAAAAGAGGATTATGTTTGTAGACTCTGAAAGAGACTATGCGGTTTGAAGCAAGCACCACGGCAATAGTATAAGAAGTTTGAGTCGGTTATGGGGGAGCAAATCTACCTGAAGACGACCCTAGACCATTGCGTCTTTTTCAAGAAATTTGGAGATGATGATTTTATTATCTTATTGCTTTATGTCGATGACATGTTGATCGTTGGCAAGAATGCCGAAAGGATTGCCAACTTGAAGAAAGAGTTGAGCAAGTCTTTTGCCATGAAAGACTTGGGGGCCGCTAAACAAATTCTTGGGATAAAAATTACTCGGGATAGAGCAGCCCGGAAATTACACATGTCACAAGAGCAATATATCAAGAAGGTGCTTAAACGCTTCAACATGGACAAAGCTAAAGTTGTTAGTTCGCCTCTTACTAACAATTTTAAATTGACGAGCAAAGATTGCCCTAAGACGAAGGAAGAGATTGAGGAAATGGATAAAATTCCTTATGCCTTGGTGGTCGGGAGTTTGATGTATGCCATAGTATATACTAGGCCCGACATTTCCCATGTCGTGGGAGTGGTGAGCCAGTTTCTATCGAATCTGAGAAAGAAGCATTGGGAAGCCGTAAAGTGGATATTTAGATATTTACGAGGTACTCTCAAATTAGGAATTACATTTGGAAATGGGAAATCTGCTTGTTGGATATTCCGATTCGGATAGGCTGGTAACAAAGATAATCGAAAATCCACTTCCTGTTATTTGATGATGTTTGCAGGGGGAACCGTGTCATGGCAATATAGATTGCAAAAGTGCGTTGCCTTGTCTATAATGGAGGCCGAGTATATTGCGGCGGTGGATGCGTGTAAAGAGCTCTTATGGTTGAAAATGTTTTTACGAGAGCTAGGCTTCCGAAAACGACGTTACGTGGTTCTTTGTGATAGTCAAAGTGCGATTCATTTGGCTAAGAATGCGACTTTTCACAAGAGAATGAAACATATCGATGTGAGGTACCATTGGATCCGGCTTATTACTTAGTGCTTGCGCTAAGGTTTGAAGAGAAGATGCATTGGAGGATGGTTCATTTGAACTTGATAAAGTTCATACCGATGATAATGGTTCCGATATGTTAACCAAGGCGTTAAGTAGAGAGAAGGTGAAAGTGTGTTGTTCGATCGTCGGTATGGCGAACTCTTCCTATATTCCGGAAAAGGGGAGATTTGTAGGAGTTATTTCCGAAATATAGGCATTTTCGGAGTCGACTGGACTCCGGGCCGCGACACTACACTTTGAAAAACATACCTCCAGTTTTTGTACTTAGGGCCGCGACACACAATAGCCGGGCCGTGGCCCCCGGAATTCCTTCAACAAAGTGGCCGAGACTGTACTACGGGCCGCGGCCCCTGCCAGCCGAGCCGTGGCCCCCTTTGAAAATCATGGGTACTTTTTCTGTGTGTGCCTCGGCACACTTTGCTCGGGCCGCGGCACATGGGATCAACCCTCTAACACCCCGATATATTCAGAATAATTACAGCTCCGTAAATCCTTTATATAAGAATTTACAAGGCTAATTTGAGAAATACGGAAAATAATACCAAAGTACCATTAAGGTTATAATTCAAAACCAGTTCAACAATTCAAATGAGTCCTTTATTACAAGCATTCCAAACACCTACGCGTACTCGAGTATTGAAAAATAACTAGAAAACAAAACATCAATTTATATCACTGAGCCACTTCATCATCATGTCGGTACTGTGGTTGCTTCCTCGCTCCTCGGCTACCTGAACATCAAAAAAATGTACACCCCCCGAAGGGATTAGCAAAACGATGCTAGTACAAGTATCATAATACATAAATCGGATATACAACAACAATGCATCATAAATTACATAAAATGGACTTCCGCCACCGGAATCCAACGATGCGAATCCATGTGATTCCATCAACACAACACAGGGTAATCCAACGATCCATCGCCCCCAGTATAGATCTCCATGATGATCCCGTCGGACCAACGCATGGTGGAAAACCTGTCCAACGATCCAGCGCCCTCAGCATAGATCCCCATGATGATCCCGTCGGACCAACGCATGGTGGACATCCGATCCAGCGCCCTCAGCATAGATCGCTCGATCCCTTCGGATCATCACAACATACACAAACACAAACCATGCATATATATATGCCAAATCGATATGTCAATCAACATGGACATTCAAGAAATCAATAACGAATACCATGATAATTCAAATGAACTAAACTCATGTTCATCAACATGAATAAACTGTATGCATGATCAAAAATTCCAATATTAACAATTTTCAAATATGATACTTGCCTCAAAGATGGCAAGAACTAAATACTCCAACGAATGTCAACACGTCCGAAGGTCGCCGCTCCTCGATCGATCACCCTGTACAAGAAAATAACAAGGAATTCAACAACCTCACGAAACTAACAAACGAGCACCAAACACCCTAAGTTATAATCGAGTTATCAATAATGAACGATCGGCTCTCGGTCCTATCTCCCAACAAATACTAAGTTTGGAAAAGGCATGTAAATTCATGAGATCACAATGGGGCACAAAGCCGGTGTCTACAATTCCAAAGATGTTTATGATACCATTAAGCTCCATACTTTAATTCCGATTATCAACTCAAATGTTTATCAAATGTTTGGAATAGATGCGAGCTCTACTCTTTTTTCTTTCTTCATGGCATAACACCAAAATCCGTAACAACCCTGCTTTAGCAATTTAACTGCTTTCATGGCTTTGATCAATTTTCCTGAGCTTCCCGGTCTCCATCATTTGAATAAATGTTCAGATCCGTCATCAACAATGATAGAAATAACTCTCTTTCGGTAATTTAACATAGCCCCATAACGATTGAGCCAATCATCTCCGAGAATTAAATCGTCACCATGGATGTCAACCACAATAAAATTTGATGGCCAATCTCTCCCTCCTATAGACACTGGAAAATCTCTAGTTTCTAGGGTTCCCACAATTCTCTCTCCACTCGGTAATCCCACAACATAAGGCTCACAATCATATAAACACGAGATTTTCAAATGATTAACACAGTTCAGTGATATGAAAGAATGTGTAGCTCCTGAATCAAATAAGACACTAACTGGTTGCAAAAGGATATGAATCATACCTGATGCAACAACAGTGTTCTGATCGTCTGACCTCCTCATCTCGTAAAGGCACGGAGGAACGGACCCAGCACTGGACGCCTCTCTTTTCTCAATATTCTGCTGCTGGAAACCACTTTGCTGTGTCTGGTTCCCACTTGTCTCTTTCGGAACCAGTGCACGAGTGCGAGTACCAATAAATCTAGTCACATTTCCGAAAAAAGTCGCACGATGCCCTTCCTGTACACACTCGAAACAGGTCACAGAAGGTGCGTAGAAGTCACGCTGAACATGCCCTGCTTTACCACAGTTATAACATTTCTTCGTTGCGTCTGAAACCGTTGATGTTGTCCGGAACTTCTTTCCACCTCGGGAAGGATACAGAGGTCTCCTAGATGAATGAAATGAAGACTGGCCCTTGCGGGGCCCACTACTCCTGTTGTCTGTGAAGTTGCCAGACACTTTATGCTTCTTTTCTTCCATCGATTTCTCCACCGCTACCTCTTTCATGTCGTAGGCCAATGCTTTGTCCTGGTATTGTCGCAAAGTAGTACATTCGAATCCGGACATATACTGCTGAATCTCCGGCTTCATCCGCATGTCGAAATGGAAAATCTTTTCTGCCTCGGTCCTGACCAAGTGTCGCACACAGGTCAGCTGGTGATTAAAGGTCTTGATTACGTCTGTCACAGATGCCTCTGAACTCTACGGGGAGAAAACTCTCGGACTCTAGCCTCTCTAACTGGACGAGGACAATATTGTGCTTCCATCATTAATCTGAACTCCATCCAGTCAGCATTATGATCCTCAGGTCGAATAGCCTCCCACCAGTCGAAAGCCTCCCCAGTCAGAAAATACTGGGCGATCGGAACTTTTCGGTCATCGGGACAGTTAATCCCCACAAATATCTTTTCTAACTCCTTCAGCCAGTGATCCCAAGTAGGAATTTCGACAGAACCGTTGAATTTTGGTGGGTGTAACTTGGCCACTTCCATAAGCCACTGTTTCCTCGGTTATCCTCATTGCGCTGCTGCTCTATCGTCGTCTGCATGCGATCAACCACCTGAGCGAACTGGGTCATCTGAGCGACCACCTGCTGAAGCACCCCCGTCATGTTAGGATTTGCGTTATCATTCGCTGATCCCTGTTGTCCTCCAGAATGGGAATCGGTTCAACTAGCCGATAATTCTGGGGTAGACGCTGAATCCTTCTATCTCGTATTACCACGTCCGCATCCACGACCTCGCCTCAACATACTGTAAACATAAATACTCAATATCCAGGACAAAATTTTCTATAAGAAAGTCTGTCAATATTCGCAAAACATAAATTAAATAAAACGGTAGTATATGAGATTAAGAGACTTACAACCACAGTCCACATGACGATGCTGGCTGAGCAGTGATGTTACAAACGACCCATAAATCAAATAACGTAAACAGACCCAACTGAACCCGACTGCCAAGATATCCATGAATCTTAACTCCGATACCATATTCTGTAACACCCCGATATATTCGGAATAATTACAGCACCGTAAATCCTTTATATAAGAATTTACAAGGCTAATTTGAGAAATACGGAAAATAATACCAAAGTACCATTAAGGTTATAATTCAAAACCAGTTCAACAATTCAAATGAGTCCTTTATTACAAGCATTCCAAACACCTACGCGTACTCGAGTATTGAAAAATAACTAGAAAACAAAACATCAATTTATATCACTGAGCCACTTCATCATCATGTCGGTACTGTGGTTGCTTCCCCGCTCCTCGGCTACCTGAACATCAAAAAAATGTCCACACCCCGAAGGGATTAGCAAAACGATGCTAGTACAAGTACCATAATACATAAATCGGATATACAACAACAATGCATCATAAATTACATAAAATGGACTTCCGCCACCGGAATCCAACGATGCGAATCCACGTGATTCCATCAACACAACACAGGGTAATCCAACGATCCAGCGCCCCCAGTATAGATCCCTATGATGATCCCATCGGACCAACGCATGGTGGAAAACCCGTCCAATGGTCCAGCGCCCTCAGCATAGATCCCCAAGATGATCCCGTCGGACCAATGCACGGTGGACATCCAATCCAGCGCCCTCATCATAGATCGCTCAATCCATTTGGATCATCACAACATACACAAACACAAACCATGCATATACATATGCCAAATCGATATGTCCATCAACATGAACATTCAAGAAATCAATAACGAATACCATGATAATTCAAAGGAACTAAACTCATGTTCAACAACATGAATAAACTGTATGCATGATCAAAAATTCCAATATTAACAATTTTCAAATACATATCTTGCCTCAAAGATGGCAAGAACTAAATACTCCAATGAATGTCAACACATCCGAAGGTCGCCGCTCCTCGATCGATCACCTTGTACAAGGAAATAACAAGGAATTCAACAACCTCACGAAACTAATGCACGAGCAGCGAATGCCCTAAGTTATAATTGAGTTATCAATAATGAACGATCGGCTCTCGGTCTTATCTCCCGACAAATACTAAGTTTGGAAAAGGCATGTAAATTTACGAGATCACAATGTGGCACAAAGCCGGTATCTACAATTCCAAAGATGTTTAACATACCATTAAGCTCCATACTTTAATTCCGATTATCAACTCAAATGTTTGGTTCGGTTGCTACAACGATACATAACGAGATAATCATGATCAATCTAGTTCTAGGTTAATTCACCTCTACAATTCTCGTTCTTCCGCGAGTAGTTCCTCTTATCAAGTTCTACATTCAAATGATTGCCCCAAATATCTTTTCCTAATTCTAATCATCCAAGTAGATTAACAACGAGTTCATCTAAGGCAAGAGTTATAATTGAACACCCTTCACATTCACCTTCTTGAATTCATCTTATACAGGGGGTAAGCCTTAACACTTTGTTCCTTAAAAGAGTGTTATGAAAGCATCATCAAGGTGTTTTCATCTCATAAAATTCCATTCTTAATGTTGGTAAAGATTATGGCTCAACTAATAACAATGGAAACCTTAATTTACCCAAGATAATCCTCCTAACATGGAGTTGGATTCACTACGATATAACAAGCTCAATAACTTCTGTGAAAAGCTCATAAAATAACTAAGAACATAATCTCCATCTTGGTGTAGAGTTAACATACCTCAAAGAAGGGAAGAACAATGAAAATCTTCAAGAAACTCTTCACCGGAAGCTTGAACACCAATCCACAAGGTCTAAGCTTCCCAAAAATCGGCCTATATGATGATATGAGGGATAAATGGTGAGGGATAGTCTCCAGAACACGGAAATCGGCCAAGGTGGGGGTGAGAAATGAAATGGGGGGTTGAGGTCTATAAATAGAAATCTAACCATTACGTACGCTAAACACAATGCATTACGTACGTAACAACCTCACCATATGCTATGCTCGAAGATTAGTGTACGTTAACGTCTGGCCAGAGCTCACTGATCTGTTTCTGGCATTGGCTTACGTACGTTAGCATACAGGTTTACGTACGTAATCGCTAGGACCTTAGCGTACGTTAAAAATCCCCCTTAGCGTACGTTAAGTCCGTTGACTTGCTTAGCTGGAAAGTCGTCCAGGTTCACGCGGAGCATCATCACTGGCCCCCACACGCCGACACTTGTCTGATCTCGAGCTGACTGAGCTTACATACGTTAAGCTTAACAGATAACGTACGTTATATTGCAGTCGTAGCATACGCTAAGATCATCACCTAGCGTACGTTATGATGTGTAGAACCATGCATGCAAAATGTTGGAGATACGAAAGTGTAAGGGTACAAATACGGGAAACCAATCTTCGATTAATAACATCACAAAGTCGAATCTTACAATATCGAATACAGGATAAATACACAATAATTATTCGGGCATTACAAACCCTGGTTTGGGTTCCCTTTTTAGCAGCATTTCTTATGGGAGTTAACCACTTCATCTACACATTGAGAAAGAGCAATATAGAGAGAGATACAAGAGAGAAAAGAAGGAGAGAAAAATACTTGTGTGATTTCCCGGAAGCATATCAATCGGATCGTCGTGATTGTTGACAAGAGTTTGGTAGCTATTGGGTAAACTTTTTCACCGGAATAGATCGAGGGTTTGAGTCCGGATGTTTGGGTATTTTTGTTAGCTTTTTGTGTAAGCTATTTTGGTGTTTCCTTTTCTCGATCTTGTTGTTGTTGTATTCCAAATACTTGAAGAACATTTATTACCGAGTATTTTACGATTGTGTTGTATACCTCTAGTTTGTGCTAGGGGCGATTGTGTATTGTGTATTGGTGTTAGTGGATTTAAGCGGCTTCAGTCCCGTGGTTTTTACTCTCGTCTTGAGGGGTTTTCCACGCTAAAATTATGTCTCGTTATTTATCGCTTTTGGTATACTATTTGTATTATATTGTCGAGTTGTAATTGTTTGCTCTACTCGTCGGTAACCACGAAGTTACAATTATAGATTGGGAAATTGTCAAACGAGGTTCCGCATTTTTCGTTGTGACGTTATATTCCCGATGTTTTTCCCAACATGCTCGTGCTCTGCTCGTGCCGCACCAGTGCTGTTAGGAATATGCCCTCGAATTCCACTCACGGGATGAGAGAATGAGCATCGTATTGTAAGTTTAGAAAAGGCTTGTATAACATGTATTTTGACGTGTAGAGTGCATGTCTTCACTAAGGGTTAGTGGGAGCACACATTATAGGTATGCTGATGGGATCAGTATACTCAGACACGACTCATCTCGATTCAGTCACATGGGTTTCACTCTGGGATAGTCAATGATGGAATCGAAAGATCGTGATAGGTATACCTGAATCTTTGACTTGAGGATTCAGTAGGAGATGTGCTTGTGATATTAAGTTAGTCATTAGAGTAGTTCGATCCAATCACCGGTCGGTGGGGTCAACCTCGAAATGTAACTTAGTGGGCAAATAGCAGTCTCTACTGAATACCAAGATAGCATTCTTTCTCCGATAAGTGAGCAGGTAAATGTTCTATGCGGTTAATGGCAAATGAGATCATAAGTCTTTGTCCAAAGCATTAAGAACTAGTTGTATTTGATACACGAGAGCTCGGTGATCTTGGTTTGCATTAACAAATGCATAGAGTCAAATTATAAGTGTTTGATGTTTCCGTGACCCTAATATTTGATCAGGATATATGATTGAAGGGTTTATATGTATACGGTATTCATAACGTACAAGTTTTGGAATGATCCCTATCGTTCATTCTCAGTTGCGTTACAGTGTGAGCCACAAGACTGGCTAAGTGTTACTCACACTCTTTGGTTCCTCTCATTGCCGACTGAGACGAACCTATGGAGTCGCGTCATAGGATTGCTGACGGAATATAATTAAGAATATTGTCTCTTAATAAATATTAGACATTAGATGTGTAATTTAAATTATTGGATAATAGTTATTTTAATTTATTGGATAAACTAAATTGGTCTAGTGAATTAAATAAATTACTGGGTAATTAATTTAATTCATATTATTTCTTAGAGTATTTATTTTAATATAATTAATTAATTAGATTAATTAATTATATTAATATTGAAATATACCAAAGTTTATCTATCGGATTATATACACGAGGGTCCGTTTCACGGACCGAAACGAAACAAACTCTTTTTCTTCTTGTTGGCCTCTCCACCCTTTGTTTTTTTTTTGGTACACCAAGTGAAGAGAGTATTAAGACCCTGATCTATCAGCATCAATTGCTTCTAAAACTTCATCAGGCGGGGAGTCCCAGAACACCAAGCCTGTCTTAAACTTGTATCCAACTTTGGCCATTGCATCAGCACACTTGTTCTGCTTGCGATTGATTTTCAGCAATGAAGCCTCCCAAGGCATATGTAATAGTTCTCTGCATTTTGAAACCATAGCCTGTAGTGGCTCATTCCTTATCTCATTGCTCATCACCCATGAATAAATAGACTCTGAATCTGTCTCAACGCACAACTTCGTGATTCTTCGGTGCCATGCAAGTTCTAAACCATTAAGCAGTGCGCACAGTTCAGCCCCGTCAACTGTCATGTTCGGAATAAATTTTGAGTAACCCCAAATCCAATTTCCCAAGTGGTCCCGTAGCAAGCCACCAAGACTGCTATCGCTAGTATTTGGAAGTCGACTTCCATCAATGTTCAACTTAACCCATGTATCACTAGGACACTGCCATTTTAAGTATGTTTGAATTTGAGTTCCATATCTTCGAGCAAGATCTTCACTAAACTGCTTGATAAGAAAAAGTGTCTGAGATGTTGATTCGATCGTCCCCGAGAATGCGAAGTGGTTTCTTCTCTTCCAGATGCCCCAAACCGCTGCAGCAAAAATCTGCTGCCAATGGGCTTTGGTCTTAAAAGAGATTTCAAAATCCTTGTGCATCAATCTTCGAAACCAATTTTGTTCTGGTACTTCAAAAAAATTGTCTATCGACTTCTTTGTAAGAATCGATTCCCAGATCTTGCGAGCTTCCGAACAGTTCCGAAATAAATGTATGGAATTTTCAGTTTTGCCACAACACCATACACAAGACATATCCACGGTGAGTTTGCGTTTATATCGTAAGGAATTAGTAGTTAGTCTGTCCAAACACGCCAACCACAGGAAGTGTTTTATCTTGTTGTTCAGTTTGGATGACCAAAGCCATTTCCAATTTGATATTGTCTGATGATGATCAAGTTTCTTGGACAACACTTTATAGGCCGATTGGCAAGAAAAATACTGACGACGTTGCCCCCATATCACCCTATCCTCGTGGCCGTTGGGTCTATTTTAATTGATAAAATTCTCCCTGTATTGCGGCGTCAAATGCGTACGCGCAGACTCAAAATGCCATTTATTATTCCGAAAACATCTTTGACTAGAAGTCAGAAATCTTGCGGAGCGATATCCGAAACTACCTCGCAAAGACGAGTATCTCCCAACCAATAATCGAACCGGAAGGAAATATTGTATCCTCGTGCCCAACTTCCATCGAAATTGATTTTAAGAAGTGTGCACTTCTAACAATTCCTTTCCGTGCAATCTTTGTCACTTTGTCGAGCACCATAGCCCAAGATACTAGATGTCTTTAAATACTTTGCTGGACCAATTCGGTCCGGATGGATTGTTCGTTTTGCAAGACTTTCCATGCTAGTTTTGCAAGCATTGCTTCATTGTTTGTCCTAGCCGATCTTAGACCAAGTCCCCCTTCTTCTTTTGCTCGAGTAACTTGATTCCATCCAACAAGGTGGAGCTTCTTCTTATTTGGATCGGGTGACCAAAGGAATTTCCTATTCGGTTTGTCCAATTTATCGCAAACATGTTGAGGCAACCAGGTGGATTGCATATCATAGATTGGGATTGCACGGTGGTGATTGAATGAGAGTGGCGCGACCCGGCAACGAGAGAGATATTTCTTCTTCCAACCCTCAAACTTCCCCTTAATTCGGTCAAAATTTTATTATGAGCCTCCCGAGATCGGCGTCCTTGCTGAAGTTGTATTCCCAGATATTTGCCAAGATTAGGGTGCATTGGAATCCCAAAATATCCGATAAACCTCTTAAGACTTGCACCTTCAGATTTAGAGAAATAAACCTTTGACTTAGCAAAGTTAAGATTCAAACCAGATGCACCACGGAATTTATCAATGACCTCTTTGATGCATCGTGCATTAGTAGCAGTGGCCTTTCCCATCAAGATAATATCATCTGCAAAAAGAATATGGGAGAGAGCCGGGCCGTTTCTACAAGGAACAATAGGCATCCATTTCTTTGCATTAACTGAATCCGAAACCAAATAGGAAAGTCTTTCCACACACAGAACAAATAAATATGGGGAGAGAGGGTCGCCCTGTCGAAGCCCACATTTATGCGCAAATGATGGAAGCGGTTCGCCATTCCATAAAATACGTGTGGATGCATTACTCACACCGAACATAATCAGCTTGACTATATTAGCAGGAAAGTTAAAGAAATATAGTGTCTCCTCTAAGAATCCCCAACAAATTCTGTCATAAGCTTTCTCCAAATCTATTTTCATAATCATACACCCAGTCTTGTTCTTCTTCTTAGTGCGGAGTGAGTGCAAAATCTCTTGGATGACAAAAGTATTATCTTGTGTACTTCGTCCACGAATAAAACTGGATT
The DNA here is from genome assembly GCA_033398695.1 of Orobanche coerulescens. Lineage (NCBI taxonomy): Eukaryota > Viridiplantae > Streptophyta > Magnoliopsida > Lamiales > Orobanchaceae > Orobanche > Orobanche coerulescens. The sequence goes on along the minus strand of CM065816.1, from coordinate 108,454,905 downwards.
GGCAATAAGAGATGATTTTTGGCATAATATCCCTCATTCTCAAAGTGATGCACTTAGTAATCAGTTTATACAGCACATTACACAAAGCAATAGGCCGGAACTCTGAAATTTTACTAGGGTGAACAACCTTTGGAATAAGGCAAATAAAGGCTTGACAGACCAAAGGATCAAAATTACCCAAGTTGAATGCGGACAGGATAAAATCAAAAGTCGATGGTGCCACGATGTTCCAGCATTTTTGATAGAAGAGGCCTTGAAGTCCATCAGGTCCTGGGGCCTTGAGAGGATGTGTTGCCCAAACAGTAGCTTTGAGCTCATCCATGGTAGGAAGGAGTGACAATTGATCAAAATCCTCATTGTTGAGTCTTGCTTGACTTGGACTAATTGGTAAAAGACCTGCACCACAACCAACAAAAGCTCCAGTAGGTGTAAAAATTTTGTGAAAGAAATCTCTCGCATGATCTCGAAGAGTATCCAAATCATTGTGCCAAACATCATCAATCTTTAGCATATGTATTTTGTTACGTCGACATCTGACAAGGGTGGACTGATGAAAAAATTTGGTATTTGATTCTCCATCAGCAACCCATTTTATCCTCGATTTTTGCATCCAGAAGATCTCTTCTTGCTTCAAGATATTATTATATTCCTCCATCAGCTCACATTCAAGTTTTTCCAGGTCTGCATTGCTTGTTCTAGCAAGAGAATTTTGAATACCTTTGATGCGCCGTTGTACATGTCTTTTCCTCCAAAAAATATTTCCAAAACGTTCTTTATTCCATCTAGTAAGAGTATCTGGAATTTTTCTGATGGCCTCAAGAGTACTTGGGTGTTTTTGCCAAATAGATTCGATCAGCGGTAAGCATTCTTGATGTTTGAACCACATTCCTTCAAATCTGAAGGGTCGTTCCGTTCGTCTCGTAGGTTGTCCATCACAGCAAACAAGGATGGGATGATGATCAGAATACAGACGTGGCAGATTAATAACCACACTATTCGGGAACATCGAAAGCCAATTCTCATTTGCAAGAGCTCGATCTAATTTCGCCTGAATATTTGCAATGCCTTTTCGCTTGTTGGTCCACGTATATTTAGAACCAATTGCCCCAAGGTCTGTAAGGCCACATTCAGCAATAAACTGAATGAAATGTAAACAGCGACCAAAGTTAGGAGTAATCCCTCCTTTCTTTTCGTGCGCGTAGCAAACGTCATTGAAATCACCCGCAGCAATCCAAGGAAGAATGAACGATTTAGCAATATCAATCATGCTTGCATGTATTTTTGCTTTATCAGCTTTCCGCGGTTGAGCATAGATCCCCGAAATCAGCAATTTAGATTGATTTTTTCTGTTGATCGTAGCATGAATTCCCTGGTCTTCCACTCGAATAATATTCACTTCTATGTTGTCTTCATCCCATAACATCCAAATGCCACCCGTCATGCCACGAGTTGGTGCAATGTGAAAGTTAGAAAATCCCAACTTGGGTACAATAGCAATAGCCGATTCCTGACTAATGTGGGTTTCCATAATATAGACAACATCCGGGCGGTGTTCTCTAACAATGTCTCTAAGGTGGGTAAGAAAATTGGGGTCTCCCGCCCCCTGACAGTTCCATGTGAGAATCTTCATAGAATGGTGTGGAAAAAAAAAAAAAAAAACTGACTGACTGATAGGATTAAGTAACCAGCCCTCCCTCCATCATGAAATCGATTGGCGTGGATTCCAAGTCAATGTTGCTCGTCTCCTCCGGATGCCCGCTTCGACTATCAATGTCGTTTCCTATAATATTAGTCTGCCGAGCTGTATATCGACCTCCACTATCCAGAATGTTGGGGGAATTTCGGTTAAGATCAAAATTCTCTGATGTGGTTCGATTCGTGCACTCCTGCAAAATCGATCGAGCTGGTTCCTTGGTATAATATGAAGTTGTTCCAAGATTATCCTCAATTCGGACCTCCTCCATGAAATCTAAACAATTCGGTGTCTCAAGATCATGATGTTCTGCTACTAAAGGTTCAGAGATGCTGGCTTCTCTTCGAAAAATTGTGAACGGGTTAGTCTTTAAAAGAGTGTTTTCGTTTGTTACTTCTCTGTCCAACTTAGAGGTTTGACCCGACCCAAATACGAAATTGTTTATTCCAGATGTTGACAAATCAGCCTTTCCTTTCCCTTTGTTGGTATTAGTTGAATTCCCCCTATGATTATGGGTAATAGTATCAGGGAGGATTCTTTTCCCCACCTTTTTAGGGATATTAGTATCTTTCAAAGATCGAGCATGTGATTGTGGTGGCTGCTTTTGACTATTGGAGCCCTTATTAGTCAATGTGCCGCCTTGCATGTTCACACCCTTATTGGTGTTCACACTTCCACTTCTCACCGCAGTAGAGTGTTGGTTTCGGCTACCACCAAGTTGTGAATTCCGGTGCTGAACACTAGCTTGCGATTTCCGTTGCTGAGTTTGTGATCCCGACATAGTAGGTTTCTTCTTCCTAGTAACCAACATCCAGTCCCCATATTCACCCTTTCTAGCTTTATCAGACAGCCAATTTACACCACCCGTGCCATTCCCCACATTCGCGTCTGGGCTCTCATTAGCATTGTCCCTATTAAGAGATGGTTCTGGTGATGGGATTATCATACAATTTGCTTTCACATGACCAACCTTTCCGCAAATATGACATAACGATGAAATGTTTTCATAGACAACTTGATACACCGTACCATTAACGCACAACCCCAATTCTAAAGGTTGGTCAGTGCGGACTTGGACGCAAAATCTTGCGAACTTCCCTCGAGAAGCATTATAAGTGTTCCCATCGATTTTGATAGGCTCACCTATACATTTCGCCATCATGCGAATCACAGACTCACGAAACAATTCAATGGGCAATTGGAGTACTCTAACCCAGATTATGGCAGAATCGAGCTTATCCATATCTGCCCGAAAATTAGGTTTCCATGTTCTTACCGAAAGAAAGGAACCTCCAACTTGCCAAGGTCCTTCAGTTAATATTTTTTCCCTCTTATCACTTGACAGAGATTTCAGGCAGTAGCAATTTGATCCAAGATCAAGGAGCTCAAATTGACCACCAAGACTCCACTTGATATCGAGTGTTGTTCTGAGCGCAGGATAATACCATGGTTTTCCCACAATTCTGATGATAATGGCGGACTTCCAAGGGCTTTCCATCTTTTGGATGAGATCCTCATCAAGGACAAGTTGTTGAAATGGGATGCTTTCAGAAGGAGGGAGAATAGATATCTGTTTGCACTCTTCAGAAAGTTGGTTGCTGTTTATTAGAACATCTTCAGAGCATTAGGTATGGTTGAGCCGTCGGGCTCGTGCAAGGCAAAAATGCCGCCACGTCGCAAAAAAAGCGCCACGGCACTTAAACCCCACGCACCACATTTCTGCATTGGCATTTAATTTTACATTGCCAATTTTTTTTTTTTTTTTTTTTTTAAATTAAATAAACACAAAATAAACTTAAATAAACTTCATTAATTTAAAAACACACATTACAATAAAAGGAAAATGCATAAAATTAAAAACTAGTACATAAACATAAATATAAAATCCTAGTTGTTGTTGTTCTCGTCCTCGTCCTCGTTTAGATATTTTGCCCGGATTCGAGCTTGTTGTACCCTCACGATCCTTGCGTTCATCGGATCCATGGTGCTTGTATCAATTTGCAGCACCCGCATCTCTTCGGTCATCCTCTGAGATTCATACATACTAACTCGAGCTTGTGACTCTCGCTCGAGAACATCCATCTTTGCCTTGCGGTCCAACTCGTATTGTTGTTGCAACATTTCTTGAAACAATGCCGGGTTTGAACCGGAACTAGCGGTTGAGTTTGACGAACGTTGACTTTTTGAAACCCGGTACATGCCATCGGGTCGTGGCAAGTCATCGGGTCCAAAATGCTCGGGCTCCTGCTGAGGTGAAGGGCGGAGACGATTACGTCTACCCAAAGTCGAGTCTGGATTTTTCCACTTGTGCTTGTCTTTCAAAAATCCCCAAGCAGTCAAGTGTCGAAATTCATAACCCGTTGATCTTTTAAACAATATGTGACAACGATTCATAAAATCTTTGTCACCTTCCCCGCTCAAAACCGCCGTTTCATCCACCACCGAATTGAACTTCTTGATATCTCTGTTCATCGGAGTCCACTTTCCCGTCAACATATTCTTGGTACGAGTAGGAAAGCCTTGCGTCTTTGCTTCCTTGTTGTAGGCGTCAAGTACTTTGTACCAAAACATATCCTTTTATTGATCCGCACCCATTTTTGCATCCTCGGATATTTGTATGTAACACTCCGCCAAAAGATATTCTTCGTCTTGGCTCCAAAAAGTTCGTGGTGGTTTGGACAGAACCACATCTTCATCGACCTCCTTGTCTTTATTTTTTTTGGCCTTCGACTTTGGCTTCTTCGCCATCGACTTTGCCCTCGATTTTTTTGAGGTCGGTGTCGGAATAGGTTCTTCACTTGATTCGGATTTTTCTTCATCTTCATCTTCGTCTACTAGATGAAACGAAGCATGGTCCGAATTCGGTTGTGAGGGTAAGGGTTGTGTTTGGGTGAATTGATATGGATGTTGTTGTTGTTGTTGTTGTAACTTCCATTGACTAAATTGATATAGGTCTTCGGGATTCATAAACGGTGTTTGGAAGGTGGGGAAGTAACCGGGGGTCGAAGACGAACCCGGATTGTTACCGGGGTTCGAAGACGATTCCGGCATTTGGTTTGTCGGATCGTTTAGCATGTTGTTGATCCATGGTTGATTTGGATTCATTTTGGATGGGAGAATTGATATAGAAGATGAGATATAGAAGATTGGAGGTGTGTTTTAAGTTTGAAAAATAATGGGGTATTTATAAGGTTTTTTTTGGATAAAAAGTGGGATTAAATTTGATTTTTTGGGGGTAAAAAACAAAAAAAACGGCATTATAGCCGTTTGATTCACTTTCCCAACGTTCCAAATTCAAAAAAAAAGAAAAAAAAAAATCACGATGGCGCTAGCTGGTGGCCACGGCGCCAGCCTCGACGGCGCCAACGACGGTGTGGTGCGCCGTGGCTGGGTCTTGGCTGGTGGCCATGGCGCCAACCACCAGCTATCCATACCTCATGCTCTCAGTATATTTTTTGGGGAATAATCTGTCGACAAAGGATTGAGAATTGGAATTAGTTGATAGGGGAATAGTTTTTTCCGCGTCAACCTCTCCCATTTGAGGGATGACGGGATCAGGCATACGTGGGCGTTTATGACTTCGAAAATCTGGTGGCATTGAACACAGAAAAAAATCGTGAATTTAAATTGGATGTATTTTTGTGGATAGGGTTTCGTTAATCGCCATCGCCCGTCTTACTTTGAGAGAGAGAGAGAGAGTGTGCAATACCCTTTGTTTATTACATGGAAATTCTTTTTCCACCTCATGTGATATATTTTATACATGATTCTTTTCAATATAATAATGTAATGGTGAGTAATTATTATAACTTGGGGTTGAGTTGAAAACTTGAGATCAAGTTGAAGTGCTGAACTCAAAAGGAAAAAAAAGAAGCTCACAGCAGTAGGAATGAAAGGGGAGAAAAAGAGAGAAAAGAGAGAATAGAAAATGGGAGAAAGTTTCTTCTCGATTAATTTCTTTTGACATATAATTTTTTCTTCAAATTAATTCTCTAAGAGTTAAAATTAAAATAAAATTTATCCTATCATCATTTCATCTAGTCGTCGACCTTGGAGATCTTGAAGTGACGATTGTATTTTTCCGATCATCTTTCCTACGCGTGATACGTAGAGACACGGTATTTTCGGTGCTCGGGATTTTGCGAAAGCTTGGATCAAACATTTAATCAAAGGACTTCAATGGTATTATTTCTAAATTTATACTTTGTATTTATATTCGTATATGCGATGCATGAACGATCTTCTTAGGGGTTCTGTTTATTCGGTTTGATCCGTTTATTTTGTAATACCCGTACTTTTTATTGACTGTTCGACCTTGCTGTTCTTCCTATTTCGTCGCTCTGTAAACTCTTTGTGATGTTGTCGATATTGTTATAGAGTCTCGTACCTTGTTTGGATCACGATTATGTTGTTTAGACCGTGCGGAGGTGTCCTGGTCAGAGGAATAGCGCGCGCTAGGCCTAGGCTAACGCACGCTAATTCTCCTTGAGTAGCGCACGCTAAGGGACCAGTCAGGTCAGAACCAGTAACTTATTCTGCTCTCTGGACTAGCAATTAGCGCGCGCTAGGAGTTAGTTAGCGCACACTATTCATGGGTAGTAGCGTGCGCTAATGTTTCCGTAGCGCACGCTAACGTGCTGGGTCGGCAGAGGCAGTGAAGTTGTCAGGTTTTATGGACTATCAGGTAACGTACGCTAGGCTTCGGCTAGCGCACGCTATGAGGGCTGCGTATCGCACGCTAAGCTATCACGGTAGCGCACGCTAAGACTTGAGCAGGGCAGAGGACAGTAGGTTCTGGGCTCCGATTTCTGGACACCATTTTCGGCTAGCGCACGCTAAAGGAAGGCGCTTAGCGCATGCTAATGGGGCCGACAGAAGCCACTGGACTACCCGGTGACCCCGCTAGCGCACGCTAATATTAGAGGCGTAGCGTGCTAGACTGGGCGAGTATATATTGGACAGTTCACCTCCATTTCATCATTTTTCTCATCTTTCTCACTTTTCCGATCGGGAGCAGCGGGTTTGGGCGATTCGGGGAGTTTGGAAGCGATCTTTCTTCAGATATCAACATCTTTGGTTGGAGAACAAGGATTTAACAACATCTAATCCATTTTATTGTCCAAACTTGGGGTTTTTGGGAATTTTGGGGTTTTTCTTAGATTCGTTCGATTTATCCGGTTTGAAGCTTGAGAATCTTGAGATTATGATATATCTACTCCGTATACATGATTTTCCTACGATTTTAAGGATTGGTTTGTCCCGTGTTCAGACTTGTGAGGGTTTGGGTGATTTTCCAACCTCTAGTTGTTTACCCATGTATTTTCGTGAATCGTAGACGGGTTTCGGGAGTTTCTTCGTGAATTATAAGTATGGATTATTGATTATCACATCCCTTACGAATCGTTTAGGTACCGGGAGTGCGTTCTTGGACCTACCTGTAACACCCTCAATCCGCTCAGGGATATTACACGCCGTAGAACCTTTCCTCAAGGATCTACCAGGCTGGTAACGACATTTAACATCTCGACAATGCCTTCGAGGCTACAATGACTCAGTAGACCGATTTGGTCTTTCCACAAATACATACAACTCAAATACAACTCATGCCCACGCAGGGGACAAAATACAACTACACCCGTACAACGGGAACAATACAGTAGCGGAAAATAAAGTACAACTGAACCAACACACGATGTACGGTTCCTCATGTGATTAGTATCGATCATCTTTCATCATCCTTCGTGCCGACCCTGTGTTATGCTCCAAAACCTGAATGCAAAAACAGACATCCACCCCCCGAATACTCGGGGGTTAGCAAAACTCCACTGTTTTGCTAGTGCAAATACAAAGTGCAAATACGAGTCATACAATTCACATTCCACGAATAACAATAACCGAGGATCCTCAAAGATCCAAACGAAACGAAAAGTACTTCCCGAGGCAAGGGTTTGAGAAAACATTTCAAAAACGAAATATCATAAATCAATGGAAGTAATTTATAAAACAGTTTAGAATGCCATCGAGAGTTTTAATAGAAAACAATTCAGGATTATCAAATCCTACTTTTCAAACTCCAAAAGACAAAGGGGTCACCGCCCCAAAAGTTTACTTTCTGGAAAATGACATTAACCAAATCGTTGGGATTTTAGCCCCAAATCCGTAAAACGACTTTTACAAAACCCTTGGGATTTTAGCCCCAAATCTCATCAACTCACAGTACACAAGAACGACCACAAGGTTCGTCTCCCAACATCAAAATCCACAAATAAAGGATTTAAAACATAAACCACAAAATACTCTAGAGCCATCCTAGCCAAGTAGGCCAAACGAACAACTTACCTCTTACACATTTAGTCAATGCATGCAAATGAAAACCGTTCAAAAGCACTCATTTCCAGAAATGCCAATATCGAATCACATTTGTAAAATGCACCACAATTAACCGCGGACCCACGCCTTCGTGGATCCTCGCCGAGACCCCGTCGGATCTAACCCACAAGTGGTTAAAAGCAAGCTCGCGGTTCCACGGCCTTCGTGGAGCCCTACCGAGACCCCGTCGGATCTAACCCGTAGTGAGCATACACACACACACGTTACTCATGCAATACTAACATGCTAAGAATGTAAGTTCATTAAGAATACTCACTAGAGATGGCCATTAACTCGACACCATTACCAAACTCTTCAAAAATACAATAACAAGCTTAAATAAGGAATACACGATTCCATAACTGAAACAATAGGAGTATCATCATAAAATCCTTCAATGTTCAAAATAACCAAATCATAATCAATTCTCAAAACACCGTTCACAAATCACACTCGTTTTGAAAGAAAGCCTTTAACGAGGCCAAACCGAAATCCTTTGAAACTTCATTTCAAATAACCAAACAAACACATTAAGACGACCACCGATCATCATATCCATAAAACGAGAAAAGTATGGGCAAGGTACTTGCCTCGAATAAGAACAACGCGGAGAATCGACCGAAGTAGGTTGGCCCGAACCGACTACGAACCCGCCGACTCCACCGAACGCCAACTCACGTTCATAAACTACGAAGGACAAATAATAACAATGAAATGAATTCCATAACACGACTCAAGGCCGTTGAATTCAAAGAACGAATGACGAAAGTTCACGGATTTCCCCCAAAATGGCCAAGAACACGATTCGTTCCGTCAAAACCCGAAAACGGAATTCCAAGTTGAAATATGGATATACATGTAATACCCGGTTGTAATTCATTCATTTTCATTCAGTAATTATCAGTCTGTAATTGTCACTCAGTATTTCTCACTCGTTAATAATCACTCATCATTCTTGATTCATTCATTTGTGTTCACTGTTGGCTTGTTGTAATCGTATATCGATTCTGCGATCGGCATGTCATCTCCGTTTAGAGACCGACGGGAGTATTGTTGTTTTCATCGTGATTGGTAGTCGTATCACCGGGGCTTCATCGGTGGCTTGTTTTAGACTTGTTCATTTTCACATTCGTATGTTATGTCGGATCATTCATCACCGTAGCGAGGAATCTGAGTTATCGGAATTTTCAACTTGGCCAAAGATCGAGTTACTACTGTAGTAAGGACTTTGGGTTACGGCCGTAACAAGGGTTCGTGTTTTCGTGCCATTTGGACGAAAGGGACTTACGGCCGTAAGGTCTTGTGGTACGGCCGTAAGTCGAGCAGTACGGCCGTAAGGTCGGGCGATTACCGTGACGCTGGCCCAAAGCAGCTACCGAGACATTTTTGGCCGAAGGTGAGTTACGGCCGTAAGGAAGGTGAGATACGGCCGTAAGTGGTGTTCGTGAATTTTGGGTGTTGTCGACCAAGGGTGACTTACGGCCGTAAGGGTTGCGGCATACGGCCGTAAGTCGAGGAAGGTACGGCCGTAAGGCTTGGCTTGCTACGGCCAGACGCGGCAGTGTACAGTCGTTTCGACGAAGAGGGCTTACGCCGTAAGTTTGGCGGATACGGCCGTATCATCCGAGTTACGGCCGTAAGGTGTGCGGTTACGGCCGTAAGGGTGTCGACGGATGTTTTTGAAAGGCGGGTTACGCCGTAACTCAGATCGATTCTGGCCGTAAGTCCTCGGCGAGCTTTGACGAAGCCGAGTTACGCCGCATTTAGTTGGCGATTACGGCCGTAGGGCCGTTGACTTGGAAAGTTACGGCCGTAAGAGGGCCGAGTTACGGCCGTAACTTCCGGCAGATTTAATGACTTGGCCGGTCATTTCTCCTCACTTCTTCTTTTTTCTTCTTCATCCGAGAGAGAGGTTGAGAGAGAGATTTTATCATCATCAATCACTTGAGTGTGTAATCTTCATCATCTTCATTCCTTTGAGAAGCTTGGATACTCGTTTAACTCGTGTTCTTCGGATCGTAGTGGTTGGATCTTCAAGAGGTAATTTCTTCAACACCTTGGATTTCGATTTTGTGTTGAGTTATGATGTTTTGGACGTTATAATCATGTTATATGAAGGGATATGTATATGATTATGAGTTTGTATAAGGATTCATTGGATTATTGAGAGATTTATTCAAGAACACTTTGAATATCGAGTTGGATTTGGGGATTTCCGATTAATTGTTGTTATAATCACGTTTTTGGATATTCATAACGGATTATTGATCGTATTGGAGATGTTTTGTTGTTTTGAAACACTTCTTGGGGATTTGAAGTTGGTATTATTGAGGTTTAGTGGTAATCAATCAAAGTTGGCCTCAAAGTGTTCGATATAATGCCCCAATGAACTTGGTTTAATCGTATCGACGTCTTGAGTTCGTTATATTCGTGTTTAATTCGTTATTGATCGGATTGTTGGCAATTGTATTGAATTAAGGTTGTTCGAGCGACCGGTATCTTGGTTAGACGTTGTTCGTGGACGGACATTCTTCATCGTTGTTGTGTAAGTTAATTCTTACTCGGTTAAAAGGATATTCATACCTTTTGTTGTTGATTATTCATAATCATAACTCATTCATCATTGTATTAATCATATTAAAACTTGTTATTGTCAATTAATCACTTGACCATAAGGAGCAGCGGTTCCAATCTTTTCGTTGAGCTATCATTCATTTCATTATTACTCTCATCTCGGTGAGTCATTCTTGACTTTGTCGATTATTACTTATTCATTGATATTCATTACGGTCATTCTCGCTCATATGACCTTCTCGGGTTCATATTGCGTGGCCGGGTGTGGTCATGTGGAATTTTTAGTCGGGCACACGATGGTTATCAGATTGGGTTCACCGATACATTAGACCGCACACGGAAAGCGTTACACCGTGAGACTAATTAGGTACACTGACGGGTGTTGTACACTCACGTAACATTACGCGTACTATGATACTCCTCTCCAAGCGTAATTCATAGCTAAGAATATTTCATAACTTCGATTAATCATAATTGTGTATTTTCAACCCTTGAGGATTGTTGTTCTCAGATAATCGACCCGTTTGGGGATATTGTTTTTCGTGTCATGGCAAGGCAAAGGCGCAGGGAGAACACGTTGACGGCGGGGAGTCCCAGTGATACTAGAAGGGGGCCCCAGTCCTTTCATCATTTATTCAGTCATTCATGTTTTCTTTATTTATTCCGCTGCAGACATTCCGTTCGAATACTCATTTCATTCAGTGTCGTGTATTTTATCGTCACATAAGATACACATGTATTCTATTATCCTGGGTGTGTTGTGTGAAACTCCTACTCGGAGTAATTGATGTTATAATGTGGTTCGGTACTATATTTACCCTGTGTAATTCATCCTTTTCCATTCGCCTGGTGGGTCCCAGTCGGGGGTCCACGGCACTGTAATATCCGCCTAGTTTGGGGTGTTACAGAGTTGGTATCGGAGCGTGGTTTTGAATACTACCCTCCAAGTCATGTCTCGTTTGAAATCATCGTCATCGGACTAGTATCATTGGACTTTCGCGTCACGTGTGACCTGTGCAAATGCCGAGCCAATCAGACCAAGAACTGTAAGATTTCTAATGCCATGGTATAATTTCTGGCATTAATCATTCATTCATAATTCATCAGTTAACAATCCTCAATCATCATTGTCACTTTGATCAGGACGGTCAGGTTAACTCATTAATCACTCAATTCATTTCATTATTCAGTTGTTGATTAGAAAGATCAAATCATTAATCTTGTTAACTCATTCAAGATAATCATTTCAGTAACTTCATCAGATAATCATGTCACGTCAATTAATCATTCATGTAATCGCTGTATTGGAGCGTGTATGCTCATTTTCATCATTTCATAATATAATCATAAAGTGATATTCATGCGGGAAATATAATCATCATGTGACTTTCCTACTTCAGTATGGAAAGAGCTGGCAGAGGACGAGGAGGACGAGGCCGTGGAGCGGGCCGAATCCCGAGAACTCGTGCGAACACACGTGCAAATGCCAGGAATAATGCTAACTCATCGAGCAGTGACGCTGCCACTCATTCACCTGGACGCGATCATTCACTATCGGGGAGTCGTACCCGGGACACGGCTCAGTCAGAGGGTGTCCGGGTTGACCCACTCGCATTTATGCAGGGCATGATGGCCCAAATGACCCAGATGGCTCAGTTGATGGAGACGATGCATAACTCCACTACTCAGAATCAACAGGCTCCTCCGCCGCCACCTCAGAGGCAAGAGAGGAATGTGAGCAATATCATCGGCGACATCTCTCGCCAGAGGCCACCGACTTTCGAGGGCTCGTCTGAGCCGGCAGATATTATTCATTGGCTCGAACATTTCGAGAAGTTGTTTGCTATGGTGGAGTGTCCGGAAGGACACAAAGTTTCTGTTGCGGCTTACTACCTGGGTAAGAGCGCTCATTCTTGGTGGTTGTCGTTGAAGCGCACCGAAGGATCTTGTACATGGGATCAGTTCAAAACTCTCATGATGGAGAGGTATTATCCGGCCCCACTCAGAGAGGCCAAGCTGTCAGAGTTACTCACTCCCGACCCCTCATCAGACGAGGATGTTCTCGCCATTGCCGAAATTTCAGAACTTCTTCCGTTCGCCTCATCTATCATTCATTCCGAGGCGGATAAGATTAAGTATTTCACAAGAGGTCAAACCCCGTATGAGACTACATTTGCTCAATCATAATTGCACCACGTTGGTGAATTCATTGAGAAAGCTCTCACCTATGAGCTATCGCTAAAGAGATTGCTAAGCAAAGAACCTTCGTCTGCTAGCAAGAAATCGAAGAATCGTAACCGATCAAGGCGGTCGACAACCTTCAAGAAACCCCGTGCGGGCTCTGCTTCCGAGCGACCTCCCGTGTCGCCTAGACCCGCGGAATCTCGATCTCGAGCGGCCGTTCGGCCATCACTGCTTTAACTGTGGGGAGCTTGGTCACCTCGCATGCAAGTGTCCTCGATGCACTATCACGTGTCATAATTGTGGGATTGCCGGGCATAAGGCCCGTTTTTGCCGTAGGGACTCCAAACCTACTCGACGTCATCTCAAGCACCTAAGCGGTCACTGCTCGCAGTCGGGCCGCTCAATCGGCGTCGTTTAAAACGGCAGGAGCGACTAAAGGTGGAGCCTATAGCCGCAGACGGAGCGTCGGTGCAAGGACTAGCAAGCCCGGATTTATGAGATGAAGAAGACCGATGATCCCGAGGCCCGAATGATCTCGTACACTCGATATTCTATCTCAACCCGTGTGTACCCTTTTTGATACCGTGCATCGCATTCATTCATTTCCGAGTCATGTTTGAGTAGACTACGTCTGGGTAGTGCTACTAGTTGTGAGCCTTATGTCATCGGCCTACCCGATAGTAGACGAATTATCGTAATCGTGAGATTCGTAATTGTCCGATTCGGGCCATGGTCGTGTATGGCCGCAGACCTAATCGTGGTAGATTTGCCGAGGACAACGTCATCTTGGGTATTGATTGGATGGATCGTCATGATGCCATCATTAGTGTCCGTAAGCGTATGGTCACTATCATTTCGCATTTACGGGGTTGAATGTGTGTTTCAGGAGGTAATCCGGTACTGCTCGTAAGGTCATTAATTTGATGAAAGCGAAGGTTACTCAATCGTGGATGTGTCGGTTATTGGTGCTATATGGCCAAAACCAGAAGTCATCAATAATGTTAACGGATATTCCGGTGGTGAGGGAATATGCCGATGTTTTTCCGCACGAGTTACTGGTTTGCCTCCACAGAGGGATGTGGAATTCACGATTGAGTTGGAGCACGGTACGCCCCGATATCGAAGGCACCGCACGATGGCCCCGACCGAAATGCAGAATTAAAGAACCAACTTGAGGAATTGTTCGAGAAGGGTTATATCCGACCGAGTGCGTCCGTGGGAGCACCCGTGTTGTTTGTCAAGAAGAAGGATGGTTCATTTCGTTTGTGTATCGATTATCGGAGTTGAACAGAGTGACAATCAAGAATAAGTATCCCTTACCCCGTATTGATGATCTTTTAGATCAACTTCAGGAGCTTCAGATTTTCCAAGATCGACTTAAGATCTGGATATCACCAGTTGCGGATTCGAGAGTCGGATATCGCGAGGACGGCGTTCCGAACACGCTGTGGTCATTATGAGTTCGTAGTTATGCCGTTCGGGCTAACTAATGCACCTGCGGTATTCATGGAATTGATGAATCGGGTTTTCATCGACTTTTTGGATCAGTTTGTTGTTGTCTTCATCGACGATATTTTGATTTATTCTCATAGCCGAGAGGATCACGAGGTTCATCTTCATCAGGTTCTCGACGTGTTGAGACGAGAGCAACTTTTTGGAAAGTTTTCTAAGTGCGAGTTCTGGATGTCCGAAGTGACTTTTCTCGGACATGTAATTTCATCAGACGGAGTTCGTGTCGACCCTCAGAAGACGGAGGCTATTCGAGATTGGTTACCTCCGAAGAATGTTAAGGAAATCCGGAGTTTCCTGATTAGCGGGTTATTATCGGCGATTTGTGGAAGGATTTTCCAAAATTGCTCAACCATTGACGAACCTTTGCGAAAGGATAAGAAATACACGTGGTCCGACACGTGTCGCAGAGTTTTGAGGAACTCAAGAGCCGTTAATGACAAGACTGTACTTTCCTTGCCGCAGGGGACGGAGGGATTTGTGGTTTATAGTGATGCGTCCGGCGGTGGTCTCGATGTGTGCTCATGCGTAACGGAAAGGTTATTGCTTATGCTTCACGGCAATTGAGACCTTACGAGGTTAATTATCCGACCCACGACACGGAGCTAGCGTAGTGGTGTTCGCTTTGAAAATATGGCGTCATTATCTTTATGGCGTTACATGGCGATATTCACCGATCATAAGAGTTTAAAGTATATATTTACTCGAAGGAGTTAAATATGCGACAGAGACGGTGGTTAGAATTAATCAAAGATTACGATATCGAGATCCTTTACCACCCGGCAAGGCGAACGTTGTCGCCGACGCCTTGAGTCGCAAGTCCGTTCAGGAGCAGATGCTTGCTCGTCTAACATTCGAAGGAACTTTAGCAGGAATTCCTTAGACCCGAGATCGAGGTCCGGCTTCAGCGAGTTCAGGGACAGCTTTGTATGTTAGAGATTTCATCGTCACTCGAGGAGGTAATCGAGAGAATCGAGTTCGACCCTTCATTGTTGCGCATCCGTGAGGATGTGGCTCGGGAAAGCCCTGGATTCGTGGTCCACGAGGATGGACTTTTGAGATTTAAGAATCGGTTGTGCGTATCGGCGAATGACGAGTTGAAAAACTCGATTTTGAGAGAATCTCATGCTACCCCTTATTCTGTTCATCCGGTCCAGCAAGAAGTACAAGGACTTGAAACAGAAATACTCGTCGAGAACTATGAAGCGATAAGTCCCAGAATTTGTTTCGAGATGCTTAACTGTCAACAAGTTAAGATTGAACATCGGCCCGCGGGTATGTCAAACCTCTCCCTATTCGGAGTGGAAGTGGGAAGACATTTCTATGGACTTCATCACGAGTTTGCCGACGAGTCGTCGTGGGATGAATACGAGGGGGGTGATTGTGGTCCGCTTAACTATATGAGCTCACTTCCTTGAGATCAAGGATACGTGGTGTCTGAGAGACTGCTCGCTTGTTCATCAAAGAGATAGTCGACTTCATGGTACTCCTAAGAGTATCGCTTTCGATCGTGACGGACGATTTGTGTCTCATTTTTGGAAATCGATTCATCGTGCTATGGGAACTCACCAATCTCGATCCGCTTTTCATCCTCGGTCCGACGGCAATCAGAGAGGACTATTCAGACATTAGAGGACATGTTGAGGGCATGCGTCCTCGATTGGAAGGACGATTGGGAAGCCCAACTACCATTGATCGAGTTCACGTATAATAATAGCTGGCATGCTTCCATTAAGATGGCACCTTACGAGGCCTTGTACGGTCGTCGTTGTCGGTCTCCTTTGTGTTGGGATGACTTGTCAGAATCAATCGGCACCGAGCCCGATATGCTTATAGCCGCTCGAGAGAAGGTAGCTTTAATCAGGAGTCGTATGTTGACAGCTCAGAGTCGACAGAAATCCTATGCAGATAATCGTCGTCGACCACTAGAGTTCGAGACGGGTGACTACGTTTTGGTTAAGACCATCCCCGAGTCGAGGTATTTTACGTTTTGGGAAGAGGGGAAAGTTGAGTCCGAGATTCATTGGACCGTTTGAGATTTTGGATCGAGTGGGCGAGTTAGCTTATCGATTGGCTTTACCTCCGGCGTTGAGCCGAATTCATAACGTGTTTCATGTCTCTCGATTTAAGTATATTGCCGACCCGAGTCACATACTCCAGTTCGACGAAATCGAGATCGCCGACGATCATTCATATGAGGAACGTCCTATTCGAGTTTTAGAGCGGCGAATCAAACAGTTGAGGAATAAGACTATTCCTTTGGTTAAAATTCAGTGGTCTAGACACGGAGTCGAAGAAGCTACCTGGGAAACCGAGGATAGTATGCGGGGGAGTTATCCCGAGTTGTTTGACCCTTAGTTTCGGGGACGAAACTCTTTTAAGGGGGAGTATGTAATACCGGTTGTAATTCATTCATTTTCATTCAAGAATTATCACTGTAATTGTCACTCAAAGATTTCTCACTCGTTAATAATCACTCATCATTCTTGATTCATTCATTTGTGTTCACCGTTGGCTTGTTGTAATCGTATATCGATTCCGATCGGCATGTCATCTCCGTTTAGAGACCGACGGGAGTATTGTTGTTTTCATCGTGATTGGTAGTCGATATCGGGGGCTTCATCGGTGGCTTGTTTTAGACTTGTTCATTTTCACATTCGTATGTTATGTCGGATCATTCATCGATCGTAGCGAGGAATCGGAGTTATCGGAATTTTCAACTTGGCCAAGATCGAGTTACGGCCGTAAGGACTTTGGGTTACGCCGTAACAAGGGTTCGTGTTTTCGTGCCATTTGACGAAAGGGACTTACGGCCGTAAGGTCTTGTGGTATGGCCGTAAGTCGGCGTGTGCACGGCCGTAAGGTCGGCGATTACGGCCAGACGCTGGCCCAGCAGCTACCGAGACATTTTGGCGAAGGTGAGTTACGGCCGTAAGGAAGGTGAGATACGGCCGTAAGTGGTGTTCGTGAATTTTGGGTGTTGTCGACCAAGGGTGACTTACGGCCGTAAGGGTTGCGGCATACGGCCGTAAGTCGAGGAAGGTACGGCCGTAAGGCTTGGCGATTCTGCCGTCTGACGGCAGTGCACAGTCGTTTCGGCGAAGAGGGCTTACGCCCGTAAGTTTGGCCGGATACGGCGTATCATCCGAGTTACGGCCGTAAGGTGTGCGGTTACGGCCGTAAGGGTGTCGACGGATGTTTTTGACGAAAGGCGGGTTACGCCGTAACTCAGATCGATTACGGCCGTAAGTCTGTCGGCAGCTTTGGACGAAGTTACGGCCGCATTGAGTTGGCGATTACGGCCGTAGGGCCGTTGACTTGGAAAGTTACGGCCGTAAGAGGGCCGAGTTCTGGCCGTAACTTCCGGCAGATTTAATGACTTGGCCGGGTCATTTCTCCTCACTTCTTCTTTTTTCTTCTTCATCCGAGAGAGAGGGTTGAGAGAGAGATTTTATCATCATCAATCACTTGAGTGTGTAATCTTCATCATCTTCATTCCTTTGAGAAGCTTGGATACTGCTTTTAACTCGTGTTCTTCGGATCGTAGTGGTTGGATCTTCAAGAGGTAATTTCTTCAACACCTTGGATTTCGATTTTGTGTTGAGTTATGATGTTTCGACGTTATAATCATGTTATATGAAGGGATATGTATATGATTATGAGTTTGTATAAGGATTCAGTGGATTATTGAGAGATTTATTCAAGAACACTTTGAATATCGAGTTGGATTTGGGGATTTCCGATTAATTGTTGTTATAATCACGTTTTGGATATTCATAACGGATTATTGATCGTATTGGAGATGTTTTGTTGTTTTGAAACACTTCTTGGGGATTTGAAGTTGGTATTATTGAGGTTTAGTGGTAATCAATCAAAGTTGGCCTCAAAGTGTTCGATATAATGCCCCAATGAACTTGGTTTAATCGTATCGACGTCTTGAGTTCGTTATATTCGTGTTTAATTCGTTATTGATCGGATTGTTGGCAATTGTATTGAATTAAGGTTGTTCGAGCGACCGGTATCTTGGTTAGGACGTTGTTCGTGGACGGACATTCTTCATCGTTGTTGTGTAAGTTAATTCTTACTCGGTTAAAAGGATATTCATACCTTTTGTTGTTGATTATTCATAATCATAACTCATTCATCATTGTATTAATCATATTAAAACTTGTTATTGTCAATTAATCACTTGATCATAAGGAACGCACGGTTCCAATCTTTTCGTTGAGCTATCATTCATTTCATTATTACTCTCATCTCGGTGAGTCATTCTTGACTTTGTCAGATTATTACTTATTCATTGATATTCATTACGGTCATTCTCGTTCATATGACCTTATGGGTTCATATTGCGTGGCCGGGTGTGGCTGTGTGGAATTTTTAGTCGGGCACACGATGGTTATTGTATTGGGTTCACCGATACATTAGACCGTGCACATGGGAAAGCGTTACACCGTGAGACTAATTAGGTACACGGACGGGTGTTGTACACTCACACGTAACATTACGGCGTACTATGATACTCCTCTCCAGCGTAATTCATAGCTAAGAATATTTCATAACTTCAGTTAATCATAATTGTGTATTTTCAACCCTTGAGGATTGTTGTTCTGTATAACTGACCCCGTTTGGGGATATTGTTTTTCAGGTCATGGCAAGGCAAAGGCGCAGGGAGAACACGTTGACGGCGGGAGTCAGTGATACTAGAAGGGGGCCCAAATCCTTTCACCATTTATTGATCATTCATGTTTTCTTTATTTATTCCGCTGCAGACATTCCGTTCGAATACTCATTTCATTCAGTATCGTGTATTTTATCGTCACATAAGATACACATGTATTCTATTATCCTGGGTGTGTTGTGTGAAACTCCTACTCGGAGTAATTGATGTTATAATGTGGTTCGGTACTATATTTACCCTGTGTAATTCATCCTTTTCCATTCGCCTGGTGGGTCCCGATGGGGTCCACAGACCTGTAATATCCGCCTAGTTTGGGGTGTTACGAGTTGGTATCGGAGCGTGGTTTTGAATACTACCCTCCAAGTCATGTCTCGTTTGAAATCATCGTCATCGGACTAGTATCATTGGACTTTCGCGTCACGTGTGACTGTGCAAATGCCGAGCCAATCGGACCAAGAATCGTAAGATTTCTAATGCCATGGTATAATTTCTGGCATTAATCATTCATTCATAATTCATCAGTTAACAATCATCAATCATAATTGTCAATTTGATCAGGACGGTCAGGTTGACTCATTAATAACTCAATTCATTTCATTATTCAGTTGTTGTTTAGAAATTTCATATAATTAATATTGTTAACTCATTCAAGATAATCATTTCAAGAACTTCATCGATAATCATGTCACGTCAATTAATCATTCATGTAATCGTTGTATTGGAGCGTGTATGCTCATTTTAATCACTTCATAATATAATAATAAAGTGATATTCATGCGGTAAATATAATCATCATGAGACATTCCTACTTGATGGAAAGAGCCGGGCAGAGGACGAGGAGGACGAGGCCGTGGAGCGGGCCGAATCCCGAGAACTCGTGCGAACACACGTGCAAATGCCGGGAATAATGCTAACTCATCGAGCGTGACGCCGCCACTCATTCACCTCGACGCGATCATTCACTATCGGGAGTCGCACTGGGACACGGCTCGCCGAGGGTGTCCGGTTGACCCACTCGCATTTATGCAGGGCATGATGGCCCAAATGACCCAGATGGCTCAGTTGATGGAGACGATGCATAACTCCACTACTCAGAATCAACAGGCTCCTCCGCCGCCACCTCAGAGGCAAGAGAGGAATGTGAGCAATATCATCGGCGACATCTCTCGCCAGAGGCCACCGACTTTCGAGGGCTCGTCTGAGCCGGCAGATATTATTCATTGGCTCGAACATTTCGAGAAGTTGTTTGCTATGGTGGAGTGTCCGGAAGGACACAAAGTTTCTATTGCGGCTTACTACCTGGGTAAGAGCGCTCATTCTTGGTGGTTGTCGTTGAAGCGCACCGAAGGATCTTGTACATGGGATCAGTTCAAAACTCTCATGATGGAGAGGTATTATCCGGCCCCACTCAGAGAGGCCAAGCTGTCAGAGTTACTCACTCCCGACCCCTCATCAGACGAGGATGTTCTCGCCATTGCCGAGAAATTTCAGGAACTTCTTCCGTTCGCCTCATCTATCATTCATTCCGAGGCGGATAAGATTAAGTATTTCAGCAAGAGGCTGAAACCCCGTATGAGACTACAGTTGCTCAATCATAATTGCACCACGTTGGCTGAATTCATTGAGAAAGCTCTCACCTATGAGCTTACTGCTAAAGAGATTGCTAAGCAGCAACCTTCGTCTGCTAGCAAGAAATCGAAGAATCGTAACTATGCAAGGCGGTCGACAACCTTCAAGAAACCCCATGCGGGCTCTGCTTCGAGCGACCTCGTGTCGTCTAGACCCGCGGAATCTCGGTCTCGAGCGGCGATTCGGCCATCACTGCTTTAATCGTGGGGAGCTTGGTCACCTCGCACCAAGTGTCCTCGGCAGACTATCACGTGTCATAATTGTGGGATTGCTGGGCATAAGGCCCGTTTTGCCGTAGGGACTCCAAACCTACTCGACGTCATCTCAAGCACCTAAGCGATCGGCCGTTGAGTCGAGCCGCTCAATCGGCGTCGTTTAAAACGACAGGAGCGACTAAAGGTGGAGCCTATAGCCGCAGACGGAGCGTCGGTCAAAGGACTAGCAAGCCCGGATTTATGAGATGAAGAAGACGATGATCCCAAGGCCCGAATGATCTCGGTACACTCGATATTCTATCTCAACTTGTGTGTACCCTTTTTGATACCGGTGCATCGCATTCATTCATTTCCGAGTCATGTTTGAGTAGACTACGCAGGGTAGTGCTACTAGTTGTGAGCCTTATGTCATCGGCCTACCCGATGGTAGACGAATTATCGTAATCGTGAGATTGTAATTGTCCGATCTGGGCCATGGTCGTGTATGGCCGCAGACCTAATCGTGGTAGATTTGCCAAGGGACGACGTCATCTTGGGTATTGATTGGATGGATCGTCATGATGCCATCATTAGTGTCCGTAAGCGTATGGTCACTATCATTTCGCACGATGGGGTTGAATATGTGTTTCAGGAGGTAATCCCTACTGCTCGTAAGGTCATTAATTTGATGAAAGCGGTAAGGTTACTCAATCGGGATGTGTCGGTTATTGGTGCTATATGGCCAAAACCGAGAAGTCATCGAATGTTAACGGATATTCCGGTGGTGAGGGAATATGCCGATGTTTTTCCGCACGAGTTACGGTTTGCCTCCACAGAGGGATGTGGAATTCACGATTGAGTTGGAGCACAGTACGTCCCCGATATCGAAGGCACCGCATCGATGGCCCCGACCAAATGCAGGAATTAAAGAACCAACTTGAGGAATTGTTCGAGAAGGGTTATATCCGACCGAGTGCGTCTCCGTGGGGAGCACCCGTGTTGTTTGTCAAGAAGAAGGATGGTTCATTTCGTTTGTGTATCGATTATCGGGAGTTGAGCAGAGTGACAATCAAGAATAAGTATCCCTTACCCCGTATTGATGATCTTTTAGATCAACTTCAGGGAGCTTCAGTATTTTCCAAGATCGACTTAAGATCCGGATATCACCGATGGATTCGAGAGTCGGATATCGCGAGGACGGCGTTCGAACACGCCGTGGTCATTATGAGTTCGTAGTTATGCCGTTCGGGCTAACTAATGCACTGCGGTATTCATGGAATTGATGAATCGGGTTTTCATCGACTTTTTGGATCAGTTTGTTGTTGTCTTCATCGGCGATATTTTGATTTATTCTCGTAGCCGAGAGGATCACGAGGTTCATCTTCACTGGTTCTCGGCGTGTTGAGACGAGAGCAACTTTTTGGAAAGTTTTCTAAGTGCGAGTTACGATGTCCAAGTGACTTTTCTCGACATGTAATTTCATCGACGGAGTTCGTGTCGACCCTCGGAAGACGGAGGCTATTCGAGATTGGTTACCTCCGAAGAATGTTAAGGAAATCCGAGTTTCCTCGGATTAGCGGGTTATTATCGGCGATTTGTGGAAGGATTTTCCAAAATTGCTCAACCATTGACGAACCTTTGCGAAAGGATAAGAAATACACGTGGTCCGACACGTGTCGCCAGAGTTTTGAGGAACTCAAGAGCCGTTAATGACGGACTGTACTTTCCTTGCCGCAGGGACGGAGGGATTTGTGGTTTATAGTGATGCGTCCGGGCAGGTCTCGGATGTGTGCTCATGCGTAACGGAAAGGTTATTGCTTATGCTTCACGGCAATTGAGACCTTACGAGGTTAATTATCCGACCCACGACACGGAGCTAGCCGTGGTGTTCGCTTTGAAAATATGGCGTCATTATCTTTATGGCGTTACTGGCCGATATTCACCGATCATAAGAGTTTAAAGTATATATTTACTCGTAGGAGTTAAATATGCGACAGACGGTGGTTAGAATTAATCAAAGATTACGATATCGAGATCCTTTACCACCCGGGCAAGGCGAACGTTGTCGCCGACGCCTTGAGTCGCAAGTCCGTTCAGGAGCAGATGCTTGCTCGTCTAACAGTTCAGAAGGAACTTCAGCAGGAATTCCTTAGACCCGAGATCGAGGTCTAGCTTCAGCGAGTTCAGGGACAGCTTTGTATGTTAGAGATTTCATCGTCACTCGAGGAGGTAATCAGAGAGAATCAGAGTTTAGACCCTTCATTGTTGCGCATCCGTGAGGATGTGGCTCAGGGGAAAGCCCCTGGATTCGTGGTCCACGAGGATGGACTTTTGAGATTTAAGAATCGGTTGTGCGTACCGGCGAATGACGAGTTGAAAAACTCGATTTTGAGAGAAGCTCATGCTACCCTTATTCTGTTCATCCGGGGTCCAGCAAGATGTACAAGGACTTGAAACAGAATTACTGGTGGAGTAATATGAAGCGAGAAGTCGCAGAATTTATTTCGGGATGCTTAACACACAACAAGTTAAGATTGAACATCGGCCGGCGGTATGTCAAACCTCTCCCTATTCCGGAGTGGAAGTGGGAAGACATGTCTATGGACTTCATCACGAGTTTGCCGACGAGTCGTCGTGGCATGAATACGATCTGGGTGATTGTGGACCGCTTAACTAAATCAGCTCATTTCCTTGAGATCAAGGATACGTGGGGTCCTGAGAGACTGGCTCAGTTGTTCATCAAAGAGATAGTCAGACTTCATGGTACTCCTAAGAGTATCGTTTACGATCGTGACGGACGATTTGTGTCTCATTTTTGGAAATCAGTTCATCGTGCTATGGGAACTCAGCTCAATCTCAGTACCGCTTTTCATCCTCAGTCCGACGGGCAATCAGAGAGGACTATTCAGACATTAGAGGACATGTTGAGGGCATGCGTCCTCGATTGGAAGGACGATTGGGAAGCCCAACTACCATTGATCGAGTTCACGTATAATAATAGCCGGCATGCTTCCATTAAGATGGCACCTTACGAGGCCTTGTACGGTAGTCGTTGTCGGTCTCCTTTGTGTTGGGATGACTTGTCGAATCAATCGGCACCGAGCCCGATATGCTTATAGCCGCTCGAGAGAAGGTAGCTTTAATCGAGTCGTATGTTGATTTCTCGAGTCGGCGTAAATCTATGCGATAATCGTCGTCGACCACTAGAGTTCGAGACGGGTGACCACGTTTTGGTCAAGGTATCCCCGAGTCGAGGTATTTTCCGTTTTGGGAAGAGGGAAAGTTGAGTCCGAGATTCATTGGACCGTTTGAGATTTTGGATCGAGTGGGCGAGTTAGCTTATCGATTGGCTTTACCTCCGGCGTTGAGCCGAATTCATAACGTGTTTCATGTCTCTCAGTTACGGAAGTATATTGCCGACCCGAGTCACATACTCCAGTTCGACGAAATCGAGATCGCCGACGATCATTCATATGAGGAACGTCCTATTCGAGTTTTAGAGCGGCGAATCAAACAGTTGAGGAATAAGACTATTCCTTTGGTTAAAATTCAGTGGTCTAGACACGGAGTCGAAGAAGCTACCTGGGAAACCGAGGATAGTATGCGGGGGAGTTATCCCGAGTTGTTTGACCCTTAGTTTCGGGGACGAAACTCTTTTTAAGGGGGGGAGTATGTAATACCCGGTTGTAATTCATTCATTTTCATTCAGTAATTATCAGTCTGTAATTGTCACTCAGTATTTCTCATTCGTTAATAATCACTCATCATTCTTGATTCATTCATTTGTGTTCACTGTTGGCTTGTTGTAATCGTATATCAGTTACCGATCGGCATGTCATCTCCGTTTAGAGACCGACGGGAGTATTGTTGTTTTCATCGTGATTGGTAGTCGTATACTGGGGGCTTCATCGGTGGCTTGTTTTAGACTTGTTCATTTTCACATTCGTATGTTATGTCGGATCATTCATCAGTCGTAGCGAGGAATCGGAGTTATCGGAATTTTCAACTTGGCCAGCATCGAGTTACGGCCGTAAGGACTTTGGGTTACGGCCGTAACAAGGGTTCGTGTTTTCAGGCCATTTGGACGAAAGGGACTTACGGCCGTAAGGTCTTGTGGTATGGCCGTAAGTCGAGCAGGTACGGTAAGGTGGGGCTGGCGGCACGGCCGACGCGTCAAAGCAGCTACCGAGACATTTTGGCGAAGGTGAGTTACGGCCGTAAGGAAGGTGAGATACGGCCGTAAGTGGTGTTCGTGAATTTTGGGTGTTATCGACCAAGGGTGACTTACGGCCGTAAGGGTTGCGGCATACGGCCGTAAGTCGAGGAAGGTACGGCCGTAAGGCTTGGCGATTCTACGCCAGACGCGGCAGTGTACTGGTCGTTTCGACGAAGAGGGCTTACGCCGTAAGTTTGGCCGGATACGGCCGCATCATGCGAGTTCCGGCCGTACGGTGTGCGGTTACGGCCGTAAGGGTGTCGACGGATGTTTTTGACGAAGGCGGGTTACGCCGTAACTCAGATCGATTACGGCCGTAAGTCTGCGAAGCTTTCGGACGGCCGAGTTACGGCCGCATCGAGTTGGCGATTACGGCCGTAGGCCGTTGACTTGGAAAGTTACGGCCGTAAGAGGGCCGAGTTACGGCCGTAACTTCCGGCAGATTTAATGACTTGGCCGGGTCATTTCTCCTCACTTCTTCTTTTTTCTTCTTCATCCGAGAGAGAGGGTTGAGAGAGAGATTTTATCATCATCAATCACTTGAGTGTGTAATCTTCATCATCTTCATTCCTTTGAGAAGCTTGGATACTCGTTTAACTCGTGTTCTTCGGATCGTAGTGGTTGGATCTTCAAGAGGTAATTTCTTCAACACCTTGGATTTCGATTTTGTGTTGAGTTATGATGATTTTGACGATATAATCAAGATATATGAAGGGATATGTAAATGATTATGAGTTTGTATAAGGATTCATAGGATTATTGAGAGATTTATTCAAGAACACTTTTAATAACGAGTTGGATTTGGGGATTTCCGCTTAATTGTTGTTATAATCACGTTTTGGATATTCATAACGGATTATTGATCGTATTGGAGATGTTTTGTTGTTTTGAAACACTTCTTGGGGATTTGAAGTTGGTATTATTGAGGTTTAGTGGTAATCAATCAAAGTTGGCCTCAAAGTGTTCGATATAATGCCCCAATGAACTTGGTTTAATCGTATCGACGTCTTGAGTTCGTTATATTCGTGTTTAATTCGTTATTGATCGGATTGTTGGCAATTGTATTGAATTAAGGTTGTTCGAGCGACCGGTATCTTGGTTAGGGCGTTGTTCGTGGACGGACATTCTTCATCGTTGTTGTGTAAGTTAATTCTTACTCGGTTAAAAGGATATTCATACCTTTTGTTGTTGATTATTCATAATCATAACTCATTCATCATTGTATTAATCATATTAAAACTTGTTATTGTCAATTAATCACTTGATCATAAGGAGCAGCGGTTCCAATCTTTTCGTTGAGCTATCATTCATTTCATTATTACTCTCATCTCGGTGAGTCATTCTTGACTTTGTCGATTATTACTTATTCATTGATATTCATTACGGTCATTCTCGTTCATATGACCTTCAGGGTTCATATTGCGTGGCCGGGTGTGGCTGTGTGGAATTTTTAGTCGGGCACACGATGGTTATTGTATTGGGTTCACCGATACATTAGACCGTGCACACGGGAAAGCGTTACACCGTGAGACTAATTAGGTACACGGACGGGTGTTGTACACTCACACGAGAACATTACGGGCGTACTATGATACTCCTCTCCAGCGTAATTCATAGCTAAGAATATTTCATAACTTGATTAATCATAATTGTGTATTTTCAACCCTTGAGGATTGTTGTTCTCAGATAATCGACCCGTTTGGGGATATTGTTTTTCGTGTCATGGCAAGGCAAAGGCGCAGGAGAACACGTTGACGGCGGGGAGTCCTGTGATACTAGAAGGGGGCCCGATCCTTTTCATCATTTATTCAGTCATTCATGTTTTCTTTATTTATTCCGCTGCAGACATTCCGTTCGAATACTCATTTCATTCAGTGTCATGTATTTTATCGTCACATAAGATACACATGTATTCTATTATCCTGGGTGTGTTGTATGAAACTCCTACTCGGAGTAATTGATGTTATAATGTGGTTCGGTACTACATTTACCCTGTGTAATTCATCCTTTTCCATTCGCCTGGTGGGTCCCAGTCGGGGGTCCACGGCACTGTAATATCCGCCTAGTTTGGGGTGTTACAATACAATCCATAGAATATGTTTAACAACATCATTTAACCATAATCGATCCATCGAAAACGGATGAAAAACGAGATCGGGGACAAATCCCCCAAAAAGTCAATTCGAAGGAAATCAAGAAATATACTTCGATTCGACGAAGAACAATGGATTAAATGATGTTAAACACAAGAATACTATCAAGATTAATCATACCCATCATGAATTAATCAACAACACGGAACGAATCGGACGAAAATGCAAAAATCCCCAAATTCACGAAATTAGGGTTCTAAGGAAGATTACCTTGATTCGCTGAATCAACGGTTGATAACGGACGATCGATTGATGTTATGAACTCAAGGACTTCATGGATTTGTTGTTAAACAACATGGCTTCGTCGCCCATGAATCGCCACTCGCGGATGGAGAAGGAAGGAAATGAAAAACGAAGTGAAATGTGATCGCCACCATATTTATATCGGGCGGCCTTAGCGGCGCGCTAGCCTTCCGGACTAGCGTGCGCTATCGGCCGAGTACCCTCGGCCAGGCCCACACGACCCGGCATCACCGACCAACCCCGCCGACCGAACCTGCCGACCAAACTCCCGCTAACGTGCGCTACGGCCGGATACTGCGCGCTAGCCGACTGGCCCAAAGAGCCACCGGATCGAATCGCCGCTGTAACGACGCTAGCCGGCCGACGGCGTGCGCTACGCTGCCGACTAGCGCGCGCTTACGCCGGCGAAGCGTGCGCTACTCGCCGATCTGGACCGAGTCCGTAACCTCAAACCCCATCGCCTGTGCCCGAGCGACACGCTAGTTACCCGGCAGCAGGCGCTACACTGACGGTTAGCGCGCGCAGCCTTCCGGCCAGAAGGCGCGCTACGGCTTCTCGCCGCACCGTCCGGCCGGTGCCTGCAATCGTCCGGCCAGCCCCAGAACCGTCGGCGATCCCAAGAACCGCCAGTGGCTCGGCGACCCGATTTCAAAAACGACGGAACGAACACGGCGAAAAGTTCGCGACAACATAAACGACTCGAAATGAAAGCGTAATACCATAATTAGTCATACGCGACCAAGAAACGGGTCGAGACAACAATTACAGATACGGATACCCGTAACTTTCAAGAAATTACAAAATGGCCCAAAACGCGGAAATCACGATACGTGATCGAATAACCAAACCAAGTTCACAACACGTCTAACAAAGTTAAATGGACTTATGGGAAACTCAAACAACAGATTTGACGAGATTCGCAAGAATCGAACTCAAGTGCGAAAAGTCGCTAAAAGCACAGAACTCAACGAAACGACAATCAAACGAACTCGGATGTCAAAAGTGTAGAATTAATCATTCTCGGAATGACGAAGCGGTCATGAGCGAGTCGTCAAAACGGACTCGACCGAAAAAGAAATTTACCGAAAATCGAAAATGCGGATATTACATTCTACCCTTTAAAAGAAGTTTCGTCCCGAAACTTAAAACAAGTAGGGAGAAGAAATATTCCGCCAGGAAAACTCAACGAGATACACAAGAATGCGTAACTAACGCCCAACGGCGAAATGTTACAAACAACGCAAAGGAACATACGGCGTGAAAACACGCTCCACGGCGACCAACACAACGTCGCTGTTAGGGATATAATAAAACCAACAAATGACAAGCGTCATCAAACGGATAATATAGCCAAGTCAATTATCCGACAATCGCAAAACACAACGAACGAAAATCAATATGATTGACCAACCCAACGGTACATCAATCAAAACGCGAGCCAACCGCTGAACAAACACGGAATCCCACCGCCTAAGGGATGGAAGATCGAAAACGAAACTAATTTCCCGAACTAAAGGGAATTACGGAGGAGTCTGAATGCTCAATAATCACGAAACGAGAACAAAAACCGAACAAACAAACGATCGAGACAACAAAAATCGAAGAATCATGTTCGAATCACGAAGAACAATAAAGTTCAAACAATAACTCCCAGGATGATCTGGTGAGAACTACAAGACATGCATTCCCATAAGATCCACAGGAAAGGGAATAGCGATTGAAAAGTCACAACGACAAACGAGTTATTCCGAAATGATATCACACTCGTTCGATAAACAAAAACAAGGGCAGGACAAGCTCAGAAATGCCAACGAACATAAATGAGTCGACAGAGTCGAAAACATAAGAGTTCCAAATCCGATCCACTTCGAATAAAAGAACTAGTAGAACCAGATGATGTCACTCCCAAACAAGGTTCACAAGAATCGAACTGAACCCGAAAAAGTAACATCGATAACCAGATCGACCCACAACAAGATCACAGCTCGTTCGGACGATGAAATCGAAATACAGAACAAGTTCATAAAGTGCCAACGAACATGAGCGAATCGATAGACTGGAGAAAGAGAAAATACAGAAGTCAAAATAGTACGGGCATTACCTCCGACCTCGTCCACGAAATTCACAAAAACGGGAGCAAGGTAACAAGACATTAAACAATCGACGCATAACGGAACCATCACCGATGCACACGGTCATACCAAACCAAGCTCTAACAGCTCGCACATGCGCAACAACGCAGAAATTGCCATGAGGCGACAACATTCAATACCAACACTCCGCCTCTCACAGGGGCTAGCACAACCAATGTGTGGAAAGCGTCTCAACGCTCACACCGCCAATTCGATCATACTCGGGAGAAAGTATCAAAATGACAACGCGAACATCACACATACATACCCAGTCCTCAAACGGGAATGGATAGGTTTTAAAAACGAAAACCTCATTTTGAAAATAATTTAGAAGAACACCGATTGATCTTGAGTATCACCTTTCAAAAAGTACAAACGTGAAACATCATTATCGAGACTTTGGAGAACCATATCACATTTGATAAAAATGAGGACACTTTCTCTTAGTGAAAACTTTCAAAATATTCGACCCTCGGGTCTAAATAAAAGTGTTGAAAATATCTCAAAATATTTTGGTCCTCGAGGTAGAAATTTTTTGAAATATATTGTGGCACCTAGGATGTACCACAAGAAAATAAGTCATTTGAAAAGTATGTCTCGAAGTTTATTTTTCTAAGATACTCAAGGTTTTCAAAAATCCAATAGGCCAGAATGCCCAAAACTCACACATACCGACGTTCACTAAAACAACTCCTAGCACACGCATCAAAACGTTTAAAATCAAGACAATACATGTCTTTAAACGAAAATAAACGATAAAATACCACATTCAGAACAAAACCACTGATAAAATACCCTCCATTTGGCTAGTGAACAAGTCGAACGCGTATAAGCACAAAGCTTCCACAAGAGACTTGTAAAGCGTGCAAATCGATTCGAAAATCATCAACAACGGAGAAAAACAACAATAAAAAGACATCACAACGATTTACACTCGTATAAATCAAATACGAGAGTCGACTAAATACATATCGTGAAATCAAAATTCACATAAAATTCCACCACTTAACAAATAATCATAAAAATAGCTCGTGTCACACGAGGCACAACACAAAGAAGGAGACTTACTTCCACAGTCGCACGAAGATGATGATCGCCCCACGATACTAATCACGACCAACAAACTCAAACGACGCGTCGCGACACACGATCGAGATAAAATCCGACGAAACAAGACTCAAACAACACGACTTGACCCGGCGGCCTAGGTTTCCTCAACCTAAGCTCCGATACCATTTATGTAACACCCCAATCCGCTCGGGGATATTACACGCCGTAGAACCTTTCCTCAAGGATCTACCAGGTGGTAACGACATTTAACATCTCGACAATGCCTTGAGGCTACAATGACTCAAGAGACCGATTTGGTCTTTCCACAAATACATACAACTCAAATACAACTCATGCCCACGCAGGGACAAAATACAACTACACCCGCATAACGGGAACAATACGATAGCGGAAAATAAAGTACAATCGAACCAACACACGATGTACGGTTCCTCATGTGATTAGTATCGATCATCTTTCATCATCCTTCGTGCCGACCCTGTGTTATGCTCCAAAACACGAATGCAAAACAGACATCCACCCCGAATACTCGGGGGTTAGCAAAACTCCTTTGTTTTGCTAGTGCAAATACAAAGTGCAAATACGAGTCATACAATTCACATTCCACGAATAACAATAACCGAGGATCCTCAAAGATCCAAACGAAGCGAAAAGTACTTCCCGAGGCAAGGGTTTGAGAAAA
This sequence comes from Orobanche coerulescens, assembly GCA_033398695.1. Lineage (NCBI taxonomy): Eukaryota > Viridiplantae > Streptophyta > Magnoliopsida > Lamiales > Orobanchaceae > Orobanche > Orobanche coerulescens. Next base: position 108,423,575 of record CM065816.1, on the reverse strand, counting down.
CATTTCAAAACGAAATATCATAAATCAATGGAAGTAATTTATAAAGCAGTTTAGAATGCCATCGAGAGTTTTAATAGAAAACAATTCGGGATTATCAAATCCTACTTTTCAAACTCCAAAAGACAAAGGGGTCACCGCCCAAAAGTTTACTTTACGGAAAATGACATTAACCAAATCGTTGGGATTTTAGCCCCAAATCCAGAAACGACTTTTACAAAACCCTTGGGATTTTAGCCCCAAATCTCATCAACTCACAGTACACAAGAACGACCACAAGGTTCGTCTCCCAACATCAAAATCCACAAATAAAGAATTTAAAACATAAACCACAAAATACTCTAGAGCCATCCTAGCCAAGTAGGCCAAACGAACAACTTACCTCTTACACATTTAGTCAATGCATGCAAATGAAAACCGTTCAAAAGCACTCATTTCCAGAAATGCCAATATCGAATCACATTTGTAAAATGCACCACAATTAACCGCGGACCCACAGCTTCGTGGATCCCTGCCGAGACCCCGTCGGATCTAACCCATAGTGGTTAAAAGCAAGCTCGCGGTTCCACAGCTTCGTGGAGCCCTACCGAGACCCCGTCGGATCTAACCCGTAGTGAGCATACACACACACACGTTACTCATGCAATACTAACATGCTAAGAATGTAAGTTCATTAAGAATACTCACTAGAGATGGCCATTAACTCGACACCATTACCAAACTCTTCAAAAATACAATAACAAGCTTAAATAAGGAATACACGATTCCATAACTGAAACAATAGGAGTATCATCATAAAATCCTTCAATGTTCAAAATAACCAAATCATAATCAATTCTCAAAACACCGTTCACAAATCACACTCGTTTTGAAAGAAAGCCTTAAACGAGGCCAAACCGAAATCCTTTGAAACTTCATTTCAAATAACCAAACAAACACATTAAGACGACCACCGATCATCATATCCATAAAACGAGAAAAGTATGGGCAAGGTACTTGCCTCGAATAAGAACAACGCGGAGAATCGGCCAAGTAGGTTGGCCCGAACCGACTACGAACCCGCCGACTCCACCGAACGCCAACACACGTTCATAAACTACGAAGGACAAATAATAACAATGAAATGAATTCCATACCACGCCTCAAAGCCGTTGAATTCAAAGAACGAATGACGAAAGTTCACGGATTTCCCAAAATGGCCAAGAACACGATTCGTTCCACAAAACCCAAAAACGGAATTCCAAGTTGAAATATGGATATACAATCCATAGAATATGTTTAACAACATCATTTGACCATAATCGATCCATCAAAACGGATGAAAAGCGAGATCGGGACAAATCCCCAAAAAGTCAATTCGAAGGAAATCAAGAAATATACTTCGATTCGACGAAGAACAATGGATTAAATGATGTTAAACACAAGAATACTATCAAGATTAATCATACCCATCATGAATTAATCAACAACACGGAACGAATCGGACGAAAATGCAAAAATCCCCAAATTCACGAAATTAGGGTTCTAAGGAAGATTACCTTGATTCGCTGAATCAACGGTTGATAACGGACGATCGATTGATGTTATGAACTCAAGGACTTCATGGATTTGTTGTTAAACAACATGGCTTCGTCGCCCATGAATCGCCACTCGCGGATGGAGAAGGAAGGAAATGAAAAATGAAGTGAAATGTGACTTCTCAGCCATATTTATACTGGGCCAGCCTAGCGTGCGCTAGCCTTCCCGGACTAGCGTGCGCTATCGGCCGGTATCGGCCGAGTACCCTCGGCCAGGGCCCACACGACCGGCATCACCGACCAACCCTGCCGACCAACTCGTCGACCAAACTCCCGCTAGCGTGCGCTACGGCCGGATACTCGCGCTGCGACTGGCCCAAAGAGCCACCGGATCAATCGCCTGCCGTGTAACGACGCTAGCCGGCCGACGGCGTGCGCTACGCTGCCGACTAGCGCGCTACGCCGCGTAGCGTGCGCTACCCGCCGATCTGGCCGAGTCCGAACCTCGAAACCCCAGCTGTGCCCGAGCGACAGACGCTGAGCCACCCGGCCAAGGCGCTACACTGACGGTTAGCGCGGCAGCCTTCCGGCCAGAAGCGTGCGCTACGGCTTCTCGCCGCACCGTCCGGCCGGTGCTCGCAATCGTCCGGCGATCCCCGCAACCGCTGTGGCTCGGCGACCCGATTTCAAAACGCATTTTAACGAACACGACGAAAAGTTCGCGGACAACATAAACGACTCGAAATGAAAGCGTAATACCATAATTAGTCATACGCGACCAAGAAACGGGTCGAGACAACAATTACAGATACGGATACCCGTAACTTTCAAGAAATTACAAAATGGCCCAAAACGCCCAGAAATCACGATACGTGATCGAATAACCAAACCGAAGTTCGCAACACGTCTAACAAAGTTAAACGGACTTGCGGGAAACTTGAAACAACAGTTTCGGACGAGATTCACAAGAATCGAACTCAAGTGCGGAAAAGTCGCTAAAAAGCACAGAACTCAACGAAACGACACCGAAACGAACTCGGATGTCAAAAAGTGTAGAATTAATCATTCTCAGAATGACGAAACGGTCATGAGCGAGTCGTCAAAACGGACTCCGACCGAAAAAAGAAATTTACCGAAAATCGAAAATTGCGGATATTACACTACCGAACTTATACTCTTTTCCGTTCGTTTTCTCGATGTCTCAAAGGCAAGTATATATTTATGATTGCACGTTCTCGACTTTGAAAGTAAGATATATGAATGGCATGTTTATTTATATCCACTCTGGGACGGGCCGACGGGTCCTCTGAGGGTTTCGTAGCCTCTGGTGCGATTCCACGGATAATATGAGTTAACCACTCCCGGATAGACCGACGAGTCCTCTGAGGGTTCCGTAGCCTCTGGTGCGGTTCCATGGTTGATCATGTATGGATTGATGTGATGCTATGAGATTTAGTTATTCCTGAATACTAATCTTGAATTGATGAATTGACTGTTACTTTTACTTTATTATCGAGGAGTATTGTATTTCATACTTGATATACTTGCACTAGCTATTCGACGGCTAACCCCTTTATGGGGGAAATACTTTTCATGTATTTCAGGTTCCAGGAGAGCGGATAGGCAGGTCTCGGGTCGGCATGAAGATGATTGGCAAGCATGATACTGTGTCTTGTTTCCGGTTATGTTTTGTGTTCCTCCATTCAGTGTTTTTGTACTGGAATGGTTATTGAATACTCGAGTATTATTTTTCAGTTTCCTTGATGTTTCGGCCTGTGTTGCCGATGTATTGATTTTGTGTTGGGATGTATTTGAATACATTGGATATGGTTGAATACACTTTGTATTGTCCTTCATTTCGTTGTATTTGGACCTTCTCGGTCAAGTTTTATAGTTTCGCGTATGATTAGCCTTGTGGGTCCCACGGAGGGGCTCACGACGTTGTAATATACCCTGAATAACTTAGGGGTGTTACAGAATATGGTATCAGAGCTTAGGTCTATGGATACCTAGGCTGTCGGTCTTTTGGGTCGATTGAGTCGTCATTTGTCTACAGTATCACTACTTTGCCATCATCACAGTGCGGCCGGTACTTGCAAGACCTCTCACTCTTCTGGCGTTTCCTTAATCGTTTTGCTTCTATTTTTGGTATTTTTGAGAATCGGTCACTTTGACGACGTGCGATTGAATTGTTCTTACGTGTTTTGTGTGTTCTTCAGTATGTCAGCCGGTAGGGGACGAGGACGTGGTCGTGGACGAGGACATGGCGCGGCCGTTTCCCTCAGTTCCGTTGCGGGATCGACAAACCCCAGCCTATCTAATTTGGTGCATCCTGACACCGAAAGTTAGCACGACCAGTCGACTGGCCAGGGGAACAGCGCGGACATTTGAGTTGCGAATGTACTTCAACAATTGGCTAACCAGATGACCATTTTAGCCCAGACCGTTCAGCTTAATAATCCGAACCCGAACGCGGATGCCTTGCTTCAGAATGTAATCCGTATGCACCCTCCTCAGTTTGGCGGTGCCACAGACCCGTTAGGATGGGAAGATTGGCTAGAGGAGTTGGAGAAAATTTTTGAAGCGGTCGATTGTCCCGAAGCGAGGAAAGTACCGATTGCTCAGTATTTCATCGCTAAGGAGGCCGCTACGTGGTGGAAAGTCATCAAGCCACAAGATCGTGTTGCTACGTGGAATGAGTTTAAAGAACTTTTGGAGGCCGAGTTTTGTCCTTGGCCGGTGCGAGAAGGCCGAATTCGAGCCTTTTTTGAGGCTAAACCTCAGAATATTCCCGTTTCATAGGCAATCGTGGAGTACAACCAACAATTGATCCACGTGAAGGATCAAGTGCGAAACAAGCGTGATAAGATCCATTATTTTGATATGCGGATGAATATGGACTTACGGCGGTACATGGTCGGATTTGCTTGTACCCCATTGAAGGAATATCAAGACAGAGCTTTAGCCCATGACATGTTAAGCCCCGACAATAATACCACTGAAGAATCGAAGAAGCAGAAGATCGCGGGAAATTTCTCTGGCTCTAAGAGTGGAACCTTCCAGAGGTCACAGACGACTAACCGTTTCGCCGGACAGTCGTCACGTTCTGCTAAAGGAAAGAGGGGTTTTCGTTCTGCACCAGGCACCACAGCTCGCACGGTTACTTGCTATAATTGTGGTCATCCAGGCCACGTTAATTTAGAATGCAATTTTCCACCATTGAAGTGTCACACTTGTGGACAAATGGGACATAGGGCGACTTATTGTTCCTTGCCAAATCAGACTTTGGACACTCGGGCTTCTGCCCCAGGGCCACTTGATCAAGGCGTGAATCAGCGGCAATCTTTTGGTCAGTCTCAACAGAATTACGGCAGGGGACGGGTACGAGGTCAGAACGCTGGAGGGGGAAACTCTAGCATCGATTCGGTACAACCATGAGTATACGAGATGCGTCGAACAGACGACCTCAGGTACCATTCATATTTTATCTCATCCAGTTCGTGTACTTTTTGATACGGGTGCTACCCATTCTTTCATTTCCTTGGAGTGTGTACGCCGTTTGAATATAACTTGTATGACTGCTTGTGATCCCTTCATTGTGAAACTACCTAGCGGGGATAGAATTGTGGGGAACCAGGAGATTAAAGATTTTCCGGTAATTATATCCGGTATGGATTGGTTATCGAATCTGATTGTAGTTGATATGGAAGGCGAGGACGTGGTCCTCGACGAGGATTGGCTTGATAGTCACCAAGCGATTATGAATTACCGTACTAAGGTTATCACCATGATGACTAAAGACGGATCCGAGTACTCCTTTTTGGGACGTAAGTTGGGCCAATCCAAATTACTTATCAGTGCCATGAAGGCCGTAAAACTTTTGAATAGAGGTTGTACGGGCTATTGGTGTTATGCCTTGAAGGCGGAAGGAAACGGAGTCGAATTCTCTTTGATTCTGGTTGTTAATGAGTATCCCGATGTTTTTGTTAGGACTATGCCCTCGAATTCCACTCAGAGGATGTTGAGTGAGGGCATTGTACTTGTAATTATGTAAATCATTTATATAAGGCAATGGATGTTTCTTTATTTACTGGTAGTTACTGGCATTCTTAACTCATAAATATACATATAGAAACTAGTCCGTGTATTTGAGAGCAAAACGTTCCACTTCTTATTGGATAAAGGGGTTGGCACTAGAAAGGATTATAGCTTAAATACTTAATCGTTCGCAAGTCGATGAAACTTGACTGGGCGTTAAGTTTATGTGAAGACTTGTATGACATGTTCTTTGACAAGGAGAGTGCTTGTCGAACACTAATGGTTAGTGGGAGCACACATTATAGGTATGCTAATTGGATTAGTATACTCGAACTGACTGACCCTCAATTCGTCACACGGATTTCACTCCGGGACAGTCAATGACGGAATCGAAAGGTTGTGATAGGTATTCGTGAACCTTTGACTTGAGGATTTAGTAGGGATGTGCTTGTGACGTCAATATTTTCATTAGAGTAGTTCGAACCTATAAACCGGAAGGTGGGGGTAAAGCTCGACGTGCATCTTGATGGACAAGTATCAGGTCCTACTGAATACCAAGATAGAATTCTCTCTCCCGTTAGTGAGCGGGTTATATGTCCTATGCGGTTATTGGCAGATGAGATCATAAGTCTTTGGCCAAAGCATTGGAGCTAGTTGTATTGGATACACGAGAGCTCGATGATCTCGATTTGCACTAATGCATGCATAGCGTCAAGTACATATAGGGTTTGACTGACCGTGGCCCTATAACTTGATCGGGACATTTGAAAGAAGGGTTTATATGTATACTGGTATTCACAACAGAATGGTTCTTGAATGATCCCAATAATTCGTTCTCAGTTGGGGTACAGTGTAGGCCGCCAGGCTGGCTAGGTGGTGCTACTACTCTTTGCTTCCTCCCATTGCTGAATGAGACGAACCTACCGAGTCGCGCAATAGGATTGACGACGGGATGAATCGAGCTTAATCTCTCATAATGAATATTAGATATTGGATATTTAATTTACTGGGACATTGGATGTCTAAATTGATTTATTGGATAAATTAATTTATGGCCTAATGAATTAAATAAATTACTCGGTGATTAATTTAATTCATGAATATAATTATTTCTTGGAGAAATTAATTATGTTAATTTTGTATTTGATATGATTAATTAATTAGATTAATTAATTGATATAAATACATCAGAACGGAATTGGAGTTTATCTGATTGGACTCTCGGGAGTTCTAAACGGAACGAAATCGTCCCGTTTCTTCTAGATGGCCGCCCCGTTCACCAACCTTACTCTTGGTCTTTATCTCCAATTTTATAATTGGAAGACCAAAGACTTTTGGAGGGGACACAAATCTCTTGTGAATAAAGGTGATGATTTGGTCATACTTTGATCTTGATTCTTAATGAATAAAGGTAAATACAACTCTCACTTCTCAAGACAAGCTTACCAACCGTGAGTTGAGAGATAGTGAGAGAGAATTTTTTTTTTCTTAAGTCTTCCTCTTATTCTTCACTTTGTTCTTGAGTTTTCTTGGAGAAAATTCAAGATACATTGAGAGATATATATTATACACTTAGAGTGTAATAATAAAAAGCTTCATCACTTGATTCTAGCCGTAACCTTAGAGGTTAATTGGGTGTTGTCATTCCATTCGTTTCTCCGGCGCGTGGCAAGTAGAGACGCGGTTTTTCGGCATTAGATTATTCAAGTGCTTGGAGTGCTTCGGATCGTAGAGAATACAGGTAAAGCTTGGAGAATAGTTCAAGAGAAGGATACCATTTAATCAACGGACTTCAAAGGTTAGTTTCTTACAACTCTTGTTTTTCGTTTAATATTCGTATATACGTAGCTCGATCGATCCTCGTAGGGATTCAGATCGAATTAATTTTCGTTTTACCGCATCCGCTGGGCCTTCATTTTAGGCACCGGATCCTAATAGTGGTATTGGAGCGTAGGTCTTGTGATCGTATATACGATATTGGAATTTGGAATGCTTGATTAGATGGTGTATGATTTGGAATCATAATTGTATTAATCGTTGATTTTCTATTGTTCATCTAAAAATCAATTTTTCATGATTTTATATTACAATATAAATCTATTTTTCTTTTGAAAAACTGATTTAAATGAGTAATATAAAGATTAGAAAAATATTATTTTTGGAATGGGAGCGAAAAAACGAGCCGAAAATGTAAACATGCCGGCACTTGAGCTGTCTCAAGGCGCCTCGCATGATCTGCCACTGACCGCGGTCGGCCACCTGCGCAGCCTGGCAAGATGTACAGCCTCGCTCGGCTTTGGCTGGCGATGTCCCGGGCTTGGCCCGGCCGTGTTTTCCGACTCTTTTTATATTTCGTGTGATAATTAATTTCCCTCAAATTAAATTGGATTTAATTTGACTAAGATTTAATTATGGTAATTTTATTCTTAGGGGAATTAATTTAATGAAATATTTTCTCGTCCGGAACAAGTTAAAATTGACGGTTGTTTGAATTAATTGGATTAATTCATTTTGAATCGATCGGATCGGTTCGTATTGTTGATTGGATCAACGTATCTCTACGCTTTCCATTTATTTAGTATTTATTGGATGAATGCTTTTGAATGTGGATGTGGTTCGTAAAGGCCATTTTGAGCCTATTTATTTTACTAGAAATATTTGTATCTAGGATGCAATTTTCAATGTAAAATTTATATGTTATGACGAAGACCGGAGGAAGATCCGTTTCGAGAAGACGAAGATTCAAGACGAAGACTTGTAATTAAATTACGGAGTTTTTGTTTTCTAGGAACGGTCCATGAACTACATGTTGGTAGCAACTAGGTTGTGAATGGTTGTTTCATATTGTATGAATGCCACAAACGCGCTTAAATGATTAATGTGCAAAGTGTAACGTTAATCGCAAAAATTCTCCCACGAAAAATTATTAAGTTTATAAGGTTTCAAGGATTTCCTTCCCTCCATCGATTTTTCGGGAAATTGAAATCCAAACCAGATGTGCTATGCTTCCGAGTTATCGGGGTAGTCATTCGGGGAGGACGGATAAATTACCGGAGCGCATTGGATGCCTTCGGTTGGAGCAAATTTTATCCCTAGAAACCTGATAGGTTGCCAGATAAGATTCAATTGTGAAACTGATTTGCGTCGATGGTATAAACTTAACTTGTTCACGAACCATAGAAACCGTATAGGTTGAGGGGAGTGAACAAGGGGAAAAAGAAGATCGAATCATCCATTATGGGTTGGTATTGGACATCACTTTATGAAAATTAATAGACTAGAAACCTGTTCGATTGCCCTCTATTAAGATTTATAAAGAACTCGATCACCACTATGAAGTAGAGCGACGATACTTCCGGATTTCACATGGGAGTGTGTTATTCCGAAAAAAATAGTGGGAGCTGGGTAACAAGAATAGAAAAGGCCTTAATTCTATACTCAGAACATAATTAAATGAGTCACTAATTAATCTGTTATACTTAATGCAGACATAAACTCTCAATATGACAATGAATCCACTCGCAATTCTACTCGAAAAGAACACCCTGATTGGACCTAACTTTGTGGACTACCTCCGCAATCTGATGATTGTCCTCCGTATAGAGGCACTGGGATACATCTTGGAGACGGACATTCCGGCGCCTCCTGCGCGGACCAGAGCCAATCAGGAAGAGATTGAAAACCACAAAAAGTGGGTTAAGGATGACGTAAAAGTCCGTGCATGATGGATTCTATGTCTAATGAGCTTCAGAGAGCTCATAAGAAAATGACTTCTGCTAGGCAGATTATATCTCACTTAACCAAACTTTATGGTGAGCACAGCAGAACTGCTAGATATGAGATATCCAAGCAACTGTTCGGTGCAAGGATGAAGGAAGGTGAGAAGGTTGGGGAAATCGTCCTCAAAATGATATCCATGATCGAGAGATTGAAGGCTCTTGATTTTAAAATGGATACTTCTCTCCAAACTGACCTTATCCTACAGTCTCTCCCTGATTCCTTCTCACAGTTTGTTATGAACTTCAACTGCTATGAGATTGCATGTAATTTAGCTGGGCTAATGAACAAACTTGTGACCGCTCAGTCTCAGATGAAGACTCCGCGGATGAAGAAGTATGCTCTTGTGATTTCTTCTGGACCTCGAAGGTCTAAGAACAAGAAGAAAAAGACCAAGAAGCAGACTAGACCACATGTCAAGGACTTCAAGGGCAAGGGCAAGACCCCAACGGTTCCAAAGAGCAAGAAGAAAGATGCTTGTCTCAAGTGCAGTGAGTTGGGCCACTGGTCTAGAGAGTGTCCGATTCTTCAAGGCACTTCAGGTACAGAACTTTTAGTTTTGGAAACAAATTGTTCTGCTACTGTATTTTCTACTTTCTGGATACTGAATTCTGGTGCTAGTTCTCATATTTGTGCCGTGAATCAGGATATGGAACAAAGTAGGAAGCTTGGAGCTGGAGAAGTTATGATCACAGTCGGAAGCAGGCATAGTGTCGAGGCGACCGACATAGGATCACTTCTTTTGGGTTTAGAATCCGGCTTTGTTTTGACTTTAGAAGATGTACTTGTTTTGCCCAAGGGGCACAAAAACATTGTATCCATCCCGGTCATGGACCAAAAAGGCTTTTCATTTTTCATTGGTGATGGTTCCTGCAAAATTTATTTCAGAAATAAACTAGTGGGTACTGCTACATTGTTAAATGGATTGTATCATCTAAACCTCAGCAACAAAGTAGTTGTGAATACTATGACTAGTAAACGTGGTAGGGATAAAACTAATCAAGTTTTGAAATGGCATCTTAGACTTGGTCATGTTGGTCAGACTAAGGTTTACAAGATGGAAAAAGATGGACTTATGGGTCCGTTGGGATCGGATCCCTTTCCTACTTGTGAATCTTGCCTTAAAGGCAAAATGACTAAGTTCCCCTTCACAGGGACCTTTGAAAGAGCCGTTGATAAACTGAGATTAATCCATACCGACGTATGTGGTGCTTTGGAAGCAGCACGTGATGGATATCAATATTTCATTATGTTTATATATGATCATACTAGGTATGGTTATGTATACTTAATGAAACACAAATCCGAGGCTTTTGAGAAATTCCAGGAATTCAAAGCCCTAGTCGAGAAACAAACTGGTAATCATATCAAAGCACTTCGGTCGGACCGAGGTGGCGAGTATATAAGTACAGAGTTTGACGAGTTCCTTAAGGAACATGGAATAGTTTCACAACTAACACGTCCAGGTAGTCCTCAGTTAAATGGTGTGTCAAAAGAAGAAATATGACCTTGTTGAACATGGTCCGTTCCATGCTGGTCTATACTGACTTACCGATTTACCTTTGGGGGTATGCACTCCTGACTGCTGTTTACATCTTGAACAAATGTCCTTCCAAATACGTTCCTAAAACTCCACATGAGATGTGGGATGGTAGGAAACCAAGTTTTAATCAAATTAGGATTTGGGGATGTCCCGCCTATGTCAAAAAGACTAAGGTGGAAAAGTTGGAAGCGAGGTCCGCGAAGGGACGTTTCATTGGATTCCCATCTGGGACGATGGGGTATCTATTCTACATGCCCGAATATCAAAATATCGTTGTTGCTTTACAAGAACACTTCCTGGAAGATGAGTTCATTCAGGAAGGCGGGGCAGGTAGAAGTATTTCTTTGGAAGAATACAATGAAACTCCTCGGGAGACACCTATGCAAGAAACTGGAACCGAACCTTCTGAAACACAAGTACAACCACCTCGTAGGTCTAGTAGGGTGTCTCATTTACCTGAGAGGTGTGGGCTGGTGCACTTGGAGGAGCTGGGTCTCTATGAGGTTCCAAGTGATAGCCAATAGACCGACTCAACGACCTTCGACCAAGCGATGATGGATGTAGACTCCGCGAAATGGGGTGAAGCTGAGATATACTCGATGCATGTCAATCATGTCTGGACTCTAGTAGACCGCCCCAAAGGCATAGTGCCTATTGGGAACAAGTGGATCTACAAGAGAAAGACAGATGGTGATGGCAAGGTTGACGCCTATAAGGCCAGGCTTGTGGCAAAGGGTTATACCCAGAAGGAAGGGATCGATTACCACGATACCTTCTCGCCCGTAGCCATGATCAAGTCTATTCGCATGATGCTTGCTATAGCTGCCTACCACGATTATGAGATATGGCAAATGGACGTAAAGATGGCTTTTCTTAATGGATTCCTCGAGGAGAAAATCTACATGGAGCAGCCTAAAGGCTTTGTGTCCGAAGTCGATATTCAGAAAGTGTGCAAGCTTCAGCGTTCCATTTATTGACTGAAGCAAGCATCGCGTAGTTGGAACCTTCATTTTGACAAGACGGTCAAAGAGTTTGACTTCGTGCAAAATGAGGAGGAATCTTGTGTATACAAGAGGGTTAGTGGGAGCAAGATCGCATTCTTAGTACTATATGTGGATGATATTCTACTAATAAAAAATGATGTGGGAATGCTCAGTTCTGTGAAAGCTTGGCTTTCGAGTAACTTCTACATGAAAGACTTGGGAGAAGAAACCTATATTCTTGGAATTCAGCTTTATCGGGATAGAGCGAAGAGAACAATAGGTCTTTCCCAAGCCCTCTATATAGATAAAATCTTAAAGCGATTTAAGATGGATGATTCTAAAAGAGGGTTCCTACCGATGTGACATGGAATAAAACTCTCCGTGAAGATGTGTCCTCAAGTGAGGAACAACGAAAGGAATGAGTAATATACCATATGCTTCGGCCGTGGGTAGCCTTATGTATGCTATGTTGTGTATGAGACCTGACATTGCACATGCTGTTAGATTGGTGAGTAGATTTCAGGCAAACCTAGGTAGGGAACATTGGACTGCCGTAAAGAACGTTCTCAAGTACTTAAGAAGGACTAGAGATATGGTTCTGATGTATGGCGATGGAGAATTGGATGTGGTGGGATTCATTGATTCGGATTTCCAAGGACTGAAGGACGACTCGATGTCTACTCTGGCTACATATTTACTCTTAATGGAGGAGCAGTATCTTGGCGTAGCGCCAAGCAAAGCGCGACTGCTGATTCCACATGTCAGGCTGAGTATCAAGCAGCCTCGGAGGCTTGCAAGGAAGGGTTCTGGATTAAGAAGTTTCTGGGAGAACTTCAAGTGATACCATGTCTTTGAGTCTGTTCCACTGCATCGCGACAACAACGGAGTCAGAAAGTGTGCCAATGAGCCGAGGTTTCACAATAGCACCAAACATATTGAGAGGAAGTATCATCTCGTAAGAGAATTTGTTCGCAAGGGATACATTGTGCTGCATAGAGTAGATTCAGCCGACAACGTTACTGATCCACTGACCAAGCCACTTTCTCAGACTAGTTTGGAGCGTCATCTGGAGAACATGGGTATTAGATACCATAGTGTGTGGCATTGAGTGCAAGTGGGAGATTGTTAGGAGTATGCCCTCGAATGCCACTCAGAGGATGTTGAGTGAGGGCATTGTACTTGTAATTATGTAAATCATTTACATAAGGCAATGGATGTTTCTTTATTTACTGGTAGTTACTGGCATTCTTAACTCGTAAATATACATATAGAAACTAGTCCGTGTATTTGAGAGCAAAATGTTGCACTCCTTATTGGATAAAGGGGTTGGCGCTGGAAAGGTTTATAGCTACTTAATCGTTCGCAAGTCGATGAAACTTGACTGGGCGTTAAGTTGATGTGAAGACTTGTATGACGTGTTCTTTGACAAGAAGAGTGCTTGTCGAATACTAATGGTTAGTGGGAGCACACGTTATAGGTATGCTAATTGGATTAGTATACTCGAACTGACTCACCCTCGATTCGTCACACAGATTTCACGCCGGGACAGTCAATGACGGAATTGAAAGGTTGTGATAGGTATTCATGAACCTTCGACTTGAGGATTTAGTAAGGATGTGCTTTTGACGTCAAGATTTTCATTAGAGTAGTTCACCCTATAAACTGGAAGGTGGGGGTCAACCTCGACGTGCATCTTGACGGACAAGTAGCAGGTCATATTGAATACCAAGATAGAATTCTTTCTCCCGTTAGTGAGAGGGTTATATGTCATATGCGGTTATTGGCAGATGAGATCGTAAGTCTTTGGCCAAAGCATTGGAGCTAGTTGTATTGGATACATGAGAGCTCGATGATCTCAATTTGCACTAACGCATGCATAGCGTCCAGTACAGATATGGTTTGACTGACCGTGACCTTATAACTTGATCAGGACATTTGAAAGAAGGGTTTATACGTATACTGGTATTCATGACAGAATGGTTCTTGAATGATCCCAATCATTCGTTCTCAGTTGGGGTACAGTGTAGGCCTCCAGGATGGCTAGGTGGTGCTACTACTATTTGTTCCTCCCATTGTTGACTGAGACGAACCTACCGAGTCGCGCAATAGGATTGACGACGGGATGAATCGAGCTTAATCTCTCATTATGAATATTAGATATTGGATATCTAATTTACTGGACATTGGATGTCTAAATTGATTTATTGGACAAATTAATTTACGGCCTAATGAATTAAATAAATTACTGGGTGATTAATTTAATTCATGAATATAATTATTTCTTGGAGAAATTAATTATGTTAATTTTGTATTTGATATGATTAATTAATTGGATTAATTAATTGATATAAATACATCGGAACGGAATTGGAGTTTATCTGATTGGACTCTCGAGAGTTCTAAATGGACCGAACTCGTCCCGTTTCTTCTAGATGACCGCCCCGTTTCACCAACCTTACTCTTGGTCTTTATCTCCAATTTTATAATTGGAAGACCAAAGACTTTTGGAGGGGATACAAATCTCTTGTGAATAAAGGTGATGATTTGGTCATACTTTGATCTTGACTCTTGATGAATAAAGGTAAAGACAACTCTCACTTCTCAAGACAAGCTTACCAACCGTGAGTTGAGAGATAGTGAGAGAGAATTTTTTTCTCAAGTCTTCCTCTTATTCTTCGCTTTGTTCTTGAGTTTTCTTGGAGAAAATTTAAGATACATTGAGAGATATATGTTATACACTTAGAGTGTAATAATAAAAAGCTTCATCACTTGATTCTAGTCGTAACATTTAGAGGTTAATCGGGTGTTGTCATTCCGTTCGTTTCTCCGGCGCGTGGCAAGTAGAGACGCGGTTTTTCGGCGTTGTATTATTCAAGTGCTTGGAGTGCTTCAGATCGTAGAGAATACAAGTAAAGCTTGGGGAATAGCTCAAGAGAAGGATACCGTTTAATCAACGGACTTCAAGGGTGAGTTTCTTATAACTCTTGTTTTTCGTTTAATATTCGTATATACATAGCTCGATCGATCCTCGTAGGGATTAAGATAGAATTAATTTTTGTTTTACCGCTTCCGCTGGGCCTTCGATTTAGGCACCGAATCCCAACAGTTTTTCCGGACGACCTCCCGGGATTACCACCAGATCGAGAAATAGAATTTTCCGTGGATCTAGAGCCTGATGCGGCCCCGATTTCTAAGGCACCTTATCGTATGGCACCTTTCGAGATGCAAGAATTAAAGAATCAGCTGGGAGAATTATTGGAAAAAGGATACATCAAACCGAGCGCTTCGCCTTGGGGTGCGCCTGTTCTTTTTGTGAGAAAGAAAGATGGTTCATTACGTTTGTGCATTAACTACCGTGAGCTGAACAAAGTGACCATCAAAAACAAGTATCCTTTGACTCGTATAGATGATTTATTTGATCAGTTGCAGGGGGCTTCAGTTTTCTCGAAAATTGATTTGAGATCGGGGTACTATCAACTCAGGGTGAAAGAGTCAGACGTTCCGAAGACTGCATTTCGAACGAGATATGGGCATTATGAATTTATAGTTATGTCTTTTGGTCTGACTAATGCACCGACAGTATTCATGCAGTTAATGAACAAGATATTCATCGAGTACCTCGACAGTTGTGTAGTCGTCTTTATTGACGACAATTTTGATCTATTCTCGAGATAAAGATTAACATGCCCGACACTTGCGTTTAGTACTAGATATTTTGAGAACCGAGCATCTCTATGCTAAATTCTCGAAATGTGAGTTCTGGTTGGAAGAAGTTATGTTTCTCAGCCATGTGATCTCGGCCGAAGTGGTTCGTGTAGACCCGCAGAAGTTTGAGGCAGTGCTAGATTGGGCATCGCCTAAAAATGTTAAGGAAATTCGTAGATTTTTGGACCTTGCTGGGTATTACCGTCGGTTTGTCGAAGGGTTCTAGAAACTCGCTCGCCCGCTTACAAAATTACTCTAGAAGACAAAAAAGTTTGTTTGGATGGATGAGAAACAAAAGAGCTTCGATGACCTGAAGAGACGTTTGACTTCAGCGCCGATTTTAACTCTACCACATGGTAGTGAGGGCTTTGCGGTTTATAGTGACGCTTCGAGTCAAGGTCTTGGATGTGTGCTTATGCAGCATGATAAGATAATAGCTTTTTCGTCACGACAACTGAAGCCATACGATATGAATTATCTTACTCACGATTTGGAGTTGGCCGCAATTGTCTTCGCACTCAAGATTTGGCGGCATTATTTGTATGGCTCTCCATGTCAGATTTATACCGATCATAAGAGCTTGAAGTATATTTTCAGTCAGAAGGAGTTGAATATGAGACAGAGAGGTTGGTTAGAGTTGATAAAGGATTACGATTTAGAAATTCTCTACCACCCAGGTAAAGCCAATATTGTCGCGGATGTTTTGAGCCGCAAATCGGCATCTCTCCAGATGCTCGGGGTTCTTACTTCTCAGACAAAGATTCAGCAGGATTTAATCAAGCAAGGAATAGAAGTTTGCCTTCAATGAGTACAAGGACAGTTGTGTACTCTCGAAATTACTTCGTCCTTGGTTGACGACATCAAAGGGTAACAGTGGAGTGACCCGATGATCTCTCAACTGAAGAAAGATGTAATTAAAGGAAAAGCTCCTGGATTTATGGTTCACAAGGATAGTATTTTGAGATTTCAAGGTAGGCTTTGTGTTCCGAATGATCTAGAGTTGAGGCAGAGAATTCTCCGAGAAGCTCATGCTACACCTTACTCAATACACCCCGGAATGATTAAGATGTACAAAGACTTGAAGCGCAATTTTTGGTGGAATAACATGAAGAAGGATGTCATGGAATTTGTATTACGGTGTTTGACGTGTCAGCAAGTCAAGATCGAACATCAATGACCAGTGGGGTTGTTGAAGCCGCTTCCAATTTCCAAGTGGAAGTGGGAAGACATTTTTATGGACTTTATCACTGGCATGCCGAGAACTAGGGCCGGAATGAATATGATTTGGGTAATCGTCGACTGGTTGACCAAGTCTGCACACTTCTTGGGTATTAAGGATACTTGGGGACTGGAGAGGTTGGCTCGAACCTTTATAGCTGAGATCGTAAGATTGCACGGGGCCCCAAGACTATTGTTTCTGATCGAGACGGTCGTTTCATATCACATTTTTGGAAGGCCGTTCATCAGGCTTTGGGTACTGAGTTGAGATTGAGCAGATCCTTTCACCCTCAGTCAGACGGTCAGACGGAGAGGATGATTTATACATTGGAGGACATGTTGCGGGCTTGTGCCCTAGATTGGAGTAATGATTGGGAGCTTCACTTGCCGTTGATCGAGTTTGCCTACAATAATAGTTGGCATGCATCGATCAAAATGGCACCGTTTGAGGCACTTTATGGTAGGCAATGTAGGTCGCCATGATGTTGGGACGAGGCTTCGGAGCTAATCGGAATGGAACTGGATATGTTGATGGAGACCAAAGAAAAGATTTCTATTATCCAGGACCGATTGCTAACTGCCCAGAGTCGTCAGAAATCTTATGCTGATACCCGTCGTCGACCCTTGGAGTTTGAAGTGTGGGATCATGTCTTACTCAAGGTGTCGCCGACCAGAGGGGTTTTCTGCTTCGGGAAAAAGGGGAAACTTAGTCCGAGGTATATCGGGCCTTTCGAGATTTTGGACAGAGTTGGAGATTTAGCTTATCGCTTGGCGTTGCCTCCAGCTTTGAGTCACGTCCATAGTATTTTTAATGTGTCTCAGTTGAGAAAGTACGTGCCAGATCCGAGCCATGTTATCGACTATAGTGAGATTGACGTAGCCGAGGATATTACCTTTACGGAGAGACCCGTGAAGATCCTTGAGCGTCGTGAGAAACAACTTCGGCATAAGACCATTCCATTGGTTAAAGTGCAATGGTCGAGACATGGAGTCGAGGAGGCGACTTGGGAAATGGAATAGAAGATGCGGTCAGAGTACCCCGAACTTTTTATTTCTTAAGTTTCGGGATGAAACTTCTTTTTAGAGGGGGAGAATGTAATACCCGTACTTTTTATTGACTGTTCGACCTTGCTGTTCTTCCTATTTCACTGCTCTGTAAACTCTTTATGATGTTGTCGATATTGTTATAGAGTCTCATACCTTGTTTGGATCACGATTGTGTTGTTTAGACCGTGCGGAAGTGTCCTGGTCAGAGGAATAGCGCATGCTAATTCTCCTTGAGTAGCACACGCTAGCTTTGAGCCGTAGCGCACGCTAAGGGACCAGTAAGGTCAGAACTAGTAACTTATTCTGCTCTCTGGACTAGCAATTAGCGCGCGCTAGGAGTTAGTTAGCGCACTGTCACGGGATGGGGGTTTGCTATACTCCTAATCGTCGTGCTGCCTAGCAACCCTCTTGCTAGTCAGCCTTAAACTCTCCGAATTTGGCTAAGTATGAAAATGGCACAACGAAAGAGAGGCAAAGGGTTAATGGAAAGTTTTCTTCCACTAAGTTACAAAGAGTTACAAGTATGTTTCTTACAAATCTTTCCCAAGGATGGCTGCAAATGAGCCCCAAGTTCCCTATTTATACTACTCCATATCACTAGAAACTTCCTCCACCTCCTCATTTGGAGGCTTCTAGATCCTTCTACACTTTACATGCTCTAGAGAATTCTAAGTACAAAGTCTTTACAAATGTCTAGAAAACTCTACTAAGTTACAAGTCTCTTGACTCATTCAAGAGTCTCCAGCACCTTCCACAAGTTTCTAGGTCTTCCTGGCTCGTTTGGCTCGACCCGGCCAACTCAGCCCGACTCGTCCCGTCTCAATGTAACCCGACCCGATCCGGCTCGGCCTTCAGCCCAGATAAAATAATGCGAAAAATTCATAGTGAAATTCTAGGATATTACATATACACCCACTTAAATAAGTTTCGTCCTCAGACCATCCCGGTCCGTTTCTGGAATGTTCCGAGTACAACTTCCGCACAGTGGACTCCTCAGCTTTCCAATGTCCAGTGCACTCACAAGGCTTTTGTTAGGAATATGCCCTCGAATGCCACTCAGAGGATGAGAGAATGAGAGCAATTGTATTGTAATTATGAATATTATATTTAATAAGGCAATTATTATTTATTTATTATTGTATATCACTGGCATTGTGATTTGGTATATAGAATAATAGTCCTTGCATTTGAGAGAGAACATTCTACTCCTTATGGAGATAAGGAGATAGGCACTAGAAGTGTTTAGAGCTCGAATGCTTAACTAGTTCGCAAGTCGATAAAACTTAACTGGGCAGTAAGTTTAGACAAGACTTGTATAACATGTATTTTGACATGTATAGTGCCTGTCTTCACTAACAGTTAGTGGGAGCACACGTTATAGGTATGCTAATGGGATTAGTATACTCGAACACGACTCAACTCGATTCGGTCACATGGAAATCACTCAGGGATTGTCAATGATTGAATCGAAAGATTGTGATAGGTATACGTGGACCTTTGACTTGAGGTTTCAGTAGGAGATGTGCTTGTGACATTAAGTTAGTCATTAGAGTAGTTCGATCCAATCGCCGGTTGGTGGGGTCAACCTCAAAATGCAACTTAGTGGGCAAGTAGCAGTCTCTACTGAATACCAGGATAGGATTCTTTCTCCTGTTAGTGAGCAGGTAAATGTCCTATGCGGTTAATGGCAAATAAGATCATAAGTCTTTGGCCAAAGCATTCAGAGCTAGTTATATTTGATACACGAGAGCTCGATGATCTCAGTTTGCATTAACAGAAAGCAACGAGTCAAGTTACAGTAGGTTTTGACTTTACCGTGACCCTAATACTTGACCGGGACATATGATTGAAGGGTTTATACGTATACGGTATTCACGACATAATGGTTTTGGAATGATCCTATCATTCGTTCTTAGTTAGGTTACGGTGTGGGCCACGAGACTGGCTAAGTGGTGCTAACATTCATTGGATCCTCCCAATGCTAACTAAGACGAACCTACAGAGTCGCGGCACAGGAATTGACGACCGATTATATTTAGCTTATTCTCTCTTGGTTAATATTGGACATTGGATGTCTAATTCAATTTATTGGATAAATTAAATCGGTCTCGTGAATTAAATAAATTACTGGGTAATTAATTTATTCATATTATTTCTTAGAGAATTTATATTTAATATAATTAATTAATTAGATTAATTAATTATATTAATATTGAAACATACCAAGGTTTATCTATCGGATTAGATACACGAGGGTCCGTTTCACGGACCGAAACGAACCAACTTCTTTTTCTCCTCCCTTAGCCACCACCCCACTTTCATCAATTGACTTGGTGATTTTTTTATAAATGTGGGGACTTAATAATACATTTGATGTATTATTACTTCATTATTTATTTTTGAAATAATTGATGAGGTGTGTGTTTTGTTTATAAAATAAACACCATCTCCCTCATTTATAATGGTAGGGATCAGCCGTGAGTTGCTAAGGGGAGTGAGAGAAAAGTTTTCTAACTTTATACATTTTGAGTTCTAAGTGTATTTTGAGAGAAAACAATTTTTATAAAAATACTTAGAGTATTTATAAAAATATATATAAGTTAATTCTATCAATTTCTAGCCGTATACTTAGAGTATAAATTGATAGAAATATTTTCCGGTCATCTTCCGACGCGTGATACGTAGAGGCACGGTGTTTTCGGTGCTCGGGAATTTACAAAAGCTTGTTCGATTGGATTCGTGTTCGTACTCGGAATCAAGAAGATATTATCAAAGGTCTACGAGGGTATGATTTCTTTATTTATCTTCGTATATTTATATTCGTTTATACGATGCTTGATCGATCCGGTTTTGGGGTTTGGTTTTTATCCGGTTTGACCGGTTTATTTCCGCTGCGTAACTCGTTTTTAATCACCGAATTCCATCAGCTTTACCCCGCTAAGCCTATTATAGGGGGAGGGGGCTCCGTGTGTCCCTCGCGCGGTGCCCGCGCGCGCGCCCAGCGCCTCGCACGCACCCCTTGCGGGTGTCCGTCGCCCGTGTCCGAGTCTCGGCCCTCAGATGTGCCTCATCTCGTCATCTTGTCCCGCGTTGTCCCGAAGCGGCGTGCCTGTCCGCTGCACTCGTCCGTTCGGTTCCCGGCGTGCCTTGTCTCGCCGCCCAGGTAGCTCCGCAAATGGCCTGATGGCCTTGTCCCTCGGTTGGGCACTTTGTTGCCCGGATGACCTGCTTGTTCGGCCATACATTCACACATGCCGCACCACATGGCTAAGTCCCTCAGTCGGTCGTGCCGCTCCACACGGCCTTGCAGTCCCGAACGTGCCCCATGCACGTTGATTCGTTGGACCTCGCACCCCTCTGTGCGGCTCTGTCCGAGCACTCTGGCGGTCGTTTCTCTTGGGGCGTGACATCATGCTATTCATGGATAGTAGCGCGCGCTAATGTTTCCGTAGCGCATGCTAACGGGCTGGGTCGGCAGAGGCAGTGAAGTTGTCAGGTTTTCTGGACTATCAGGTAACATACGTTAGGCTTCGGCTAGGGCGCGCTATGAGGGTTGCGTAGCACACGCTAAGCTATCGCGGTAGCGCATGCTAAGACTTGAGCAGGGCAAAGGACAGTAAGTTCTGGACTCCGATTTCTGGACACCATTTTCGGCTAGCGCACGCTAAAGAAAGGCGCTTAGCGCACGCTAATGGGGCCGACAGAAGCCACTAGACTACCCGGTGACCCCGCTAGCGCACGCTAATATTAGAGGCATAGCGTGCGCTAGACTGGGCGAGTATATATTGGACAGTTGACCTCCATTTCGTCGTTTTTCTCATCTTTCTCACTTTTCCGATCGGGAGCAGCAGGTTTGGGCAATTCTGGGAGTTTAGAAGTGATCTTTCTTCAGATATCAACATCTTTGGTTGGAGAACAAGGATTTAACAACATATAATCCATTCTATCGTCCAAATCAAGGTAAAAATCCTTAGAACCCTATTTTTGGGAATTTTGGGGTTTTCTTAGATTTGTTCGATTTATCAGGTTTGAAGCTTGAGAATCTTGAGATTATGATATATCTACCCCGTATACATGCTTTTCCTATGATTTTACAGATTGGTTTGTGCCGTGTTTGGACTTGTGAGGGTTTGGGTGATTTTCCAACCTCTAGTTGTTTACCCTTGTATTTTTGTGAATCGTAGATGGGTTTTGGGAGTTTCTTCATGAATTATAAGTATGGATTATTGATTATCACATCCCTTACGAATCGTTTAGGTACCGGGAGTGCGTTCTTGGACCTACCGAACTCATACTCTTTTTCGTTCGTTTTCTCGATGTCTCAAAGGCAAGTATATATTTATGATTGTACATTCTCGACTTTGAAAGTAAGATATATGAATGGCATGTTTATTTATATCCACTCTAAGACAGGCCGACGGGTCCTCTAAGGGTTTCGTAGCCTCTGGTGCGATTCCACGGATAATATGAGTTAACCACTCTGGGATGGACCGACGAGTCCTCTGAGGGTTCCGTAGCCTCTGGTGCGGTTCCACGGTTGATCATGTATGTATTGATGTGATGCTATGAGATTTAGTTATTCCGGAATACTAATCTTGAATTGATGAATTGACTGTTACTTTTACTTTATTGTCGAGGAGTATTGTATTTCATACTTGATATACTTGCATTAGCTATTCGACGACTAACCCCTTTCTGGGGGAAATACTTTTCATGTATTACAGGTTCCAGGAGAGCAGATAGGCAGGTATCGGGTCGGCATGAAGATGATGGGAAAGCGTGATACTTTGTCTTGTTTCCGGTTATGTTTTGTGTTCCTTCATTCAGTGTTGTTGTACTGGAATTGTTATTGAATACTCGAGTATTGTTTTTCAATTTCCTTGATGTTCCGGCCTGTGTTGCCGTTGATTTTGTGTTGGGATGTATTTGAATACATTGGATATGGTTGAATACCCTTTGTATTGTCCTTCATTTCGTTGTATTTGGACCTTCTCGGTCAAGTTTTATAGTTCCGCGTATGATTAGCCTTGGGGGTCCCACGGAGGGGCGCAGGGCGCTGTAATATACCCTGAATAACTTGGGGGTGTTACATATTTGTCGTTGTGTAATTCATTTTAGTTATCGAACTCAAACAGTGGTATCAGGGTGGGTGTAGGTCTATACGATCGTATATACGATATTAGCATTTGGAATGCTTGATTAAATGTTTTTATGATTTAGAATCATAATTATTTTTATGATTTAGAATCATAATTATTTTTATCATTAATTTTAGTCGTTCATCTAAAAGGTATTTTCCATAATTTTATGTTATAATATAAATCTATTTTTCTTTTAAAAAACTGATTTAAATTTGTAATGTAAAAATTAAAAAAATATTATTTTTATATTCGGGGCGAAAAGACCTGCCAGGAAAGTGGCCGGATCCGGCAACTCAGGGTTGCCGGGCGGCTCGGCTGCCGGATCTGCCGGCAAAAGCCGCTTGCAAGGCGGTGGCCGAGCACTCTGCAAAGGCCAGCGGCGGCAGCGAGCATCGCCCAACGCCACTCGGCCAGCGCTGGCCATCCCCTGCCAGGCCGCGGGCTTGGCCCGGGCCTTGTGTTTTTCGACTCTATTTTTATATTTCGTTCGATAAATTAATTTCCCGCAAATTTGACTAAAATTTAATTATGGTAATTTTATTCTTAAGGAAATTAATTTAATGAAATATTCATTTCATCCGGAACAAGTTAAAATTAATAGTTGCGTGAATTAATTGGATGAATTCATATGAATGGATTAATTTTATATTGATTGGATCAATATTTAGACTAATTATTTATGTCATTTATTTTAATGTGATTATTGCATGATTATGTGAATGGTGATGTAGTTCATGGACTTATTGAATCTATGTTCAGTGGGTTGTAAAGGCCGATTTGAGCCAATTTAATTTTATTAGTAAATTTGTTTATGATGCAATTTTATTAATGAATAAATTAGCTATGATGAAAATCTGAGGTCGAACTGCCATGACATGTGATTAGATTACTTGTATTTTATCGAGTCGATGATGACTCGGTACTTAGGAACGGTCCATGAACTGCATGTTGGTAGATTTATATTTTCACATTGTATGACAAACGAATAGACAAACTGACAAACCGCGCTTATAAACGGATTAATGTGCAAAGTGTAACATATATTCGTGTAATACTCCCACTTACAAACACTAAGTTGAAAAAGTTACGAGGTTTCCTACCATCCGTCAAACTCATGGAAAATTGAAATCTAAACCGAAATACTATTCTTCTGAGAATGTCGGGGTAGTATTTTTGGGGAAGATTGATAAATTCCTGGAGTGCATTAGATGCCTTCGGTTGTGACAAATCGAACCCCTCGAAGCCGTATGGGTTGCCGGGTAAGATTCAATTGTTAGACTGATAGGAAATGACAGTCTAAACTTAGATAGTTCAGCGAGCCATAGAAATCATATGGGTTGAGGGCAAGTGAACTAGGGGTAAAAGAAGATCGAATCATCCATTTGATAGGTTGGTGTCAGATATCACTTTATAAAGAATGATAGAATAAAAACCGAATGTGTTGCCCTCTATTAAACTTCGTAAAGAACTTGATCACCACTATAAAGTCAACCATGACTTTTCGAATTCCAGATGGGAGTGTGTAATGTCGATAAAAATAGTGGGAGCTGTAATGCCCATATAATTATTGTGTATTTTACCTGTATTCGAACTTGTAACATTCGACTTTGTAGCGTTATTAATCGAAGATTGGTTTCCCATATTTGTACCCCTACATTTTTGTATTTCCAAACATTCTTGCATGCATGCTTCTGCACATCATATAATGCGCTAGATGATAAGCATAACGTACGCTACGTTTGGAAGATAACGTACATTATAGTTGAAGCTTAACGTACATAAGATTCAGTCAATTCGAAATCAGACAAGGGTCGGCGTGTGAGGGCCAGTGAAGATTTACGGATGTGCTCCGAGTGAACCTGGACGGCTTTCCAGCTAAGCAAGTCAACAGGGATTAACGTACGTTAGGTTGGATAGTTAACGTACGCTAAGTACATGATGTTACATACGTAAGCTACTCTGATAACGTACGTAAACGAATCCAGAATCGAGACAGTGAGCTATGGCCAGACGTTAACGTACGCTAATGCTTGAGAATAGTGTACGCTAAGGCTTTTACGTACGTAATGGATTGTAGATAACGTACGTAATGGTTAGAGTTCTATTTATAGCCCTCAACCTCCATTTCATTCCCTCCTCACTCCTTGGCCTATTTTTGCAATTTGAGAACTCTCCAACACCATATAACCCTTATATCATCATCTTAGCTCGATTTTGAAGATCATAGACACTTATGGATTGGTGTTCAAGCTTCCGGTGTTGAGTTTCATCAAGTCATTCATTGTTCTTCACCATATTGAGGTATGTGATCCTTCATCAATTTGATTACGTGTTCTTGGTGATGTTTTGAACCAGTTTTTGAAATTATCAAGTCAGTCATTATCTTTAGGGGTCGAACACCATGTTTTTAGAAGAATGATTCCGATTATGCTTCGATTCTCCTTCGTTTTTAAGATTAGTAAGCGAACCTTGTTGAGATACAACTCTAGAATGTAGTGTCCTGAGGTTATGAGCATGATTCTATGAGTTTACTGAGATTATCAAGTTTTTACATTCATATTGATCGACCAACGCGTGTATGGAGCTTAATAGATTGAACTTAGAGTTATTCCTTGATGAAGAAGACGATAATCATGTTGAACCTAATCAATGAGTTTTTAGGGTATTCGTTGAGATATATCCGAAATCTTGTTGCATTGTATTAATGATAAGATCCTTGTAAGACAAACTATCATGAGAAGTAGTTGTAGAATCCGACCGATAGATATACTTAATCTTGAATGGAATACTATGAGATTGTCGTTCGGATGAGTAGCGTAGTGTTGATTCAACCAAAATGGTTTGGGGCAGATTAGTTCGCTTGTCATGATAGGGTATAACATGCCTTTTGATGATTCGTTTGATGATTAGAACGATTATCCGGAACCGTTAGTTATACTGGTATTATTTTTCGATGAAGGTTTGGACTTTGGGGAATCGATCGAGTGAGAGTTCTTCGAGTGGGTTGAAGCATATTCGTAATAGCAATCCTTATCGCAATTTCTGAGGCAAGTATCGTATTTTGAATATTGGTCTAATATTGATGATTTTGATCATGCATATTGTTATTCATGTTGTTGAACATGAGATCATTCCAGTTGAATTGTCATGATATTCGTTATTGATTTAATTGTATGTTCGTGTGGATTGACATATTGATTTTGCATATGTGTATGCATAGTGGTGTTGTATATGTTGTGTTGATCCGAAGGGATCGTGTGATCTATGTTGTGGGTGGATCAGATGTCCACCTCGTGTTGGGCTGATGGGATCATCTTGGGATCTATGCTGAGGGAGCTGGATCATTGGACGGGTTTTTTCACCTCGTGTTGGTCCGACGGGATCATCTTGGGATCTATGCTGAGGGCACTGGATCATTGGATTACCCCATGTTATGTTGATGGAATCATATGGATTCGCATCGTTGGATTCCGGTAGCGGAAGTCCGTGTTTTGTATTTTGCTATGCATCGTTGTTACCTATCTGATTTTGTATATTATGATACTTGTACTAGCATCGTTTTGATAACCCCTTCGGGGGTGGACATTTGTTTTGATGTTCAGGTAGCCGAGGAGCGGGGAAGCAATCACAGTACCGACATGATGACGAAGGGGCTCAGTGATGTTATTTGTTGTGTTGCTTTGTTATTCCGGTTTGATTTCAGTACTCGAGTACGCGTTTCTGTTGATTTTGAGATGTTTGTAATAATGGATTCATTTGAGTTATTTGAGCCGGTTACCGAGTTCTAAATTTTGTGGTACTTTTCGCATTGTTTCGCATTTCTTTAATTTAGCCTTGTAAATTCTTATATAAAGGGTTTACGGCGCTGTAATTATTCCGAATATCTCAAGGTGTTATAGAATATGGTATCGGAGCTAAGATTCATGGATATCTTGGCAGTCGGGTTTAGTTGGGTCTGTTTATGTCGTTCGATTTATTGGTCGTTTATAACATCACTGCTCAGCCAGCGTCGTCATGTGGATCGTGGTTGTAAGTTTCCTAATCTCATATACTACCATTTTATTTATTTTGTGTTTTGTGGATATTGACGGATTTTTTCTTTTAGAAGATTTTTGCTCTAGGTATTGAGTATTTGTGTTTATAGTATGTTGAGAGGAGGTCGTGGACGCGGACGCGGACGTGGTAATGCGAGATGGGAAGATTCATCATGTACCCCGGATTTATCATCTAATCGAACTGATTCCCATTCTGGAGGACAATAGGAGTCGGTAAATGATGACCGAATGCGAACTATGGAGAAAGACGCAAATCCTAACATGCCGGGAGTGCTTCAACAGGTGGTCACTCAGATGACCCAGTTTGCTCAGGTGGTTGACAGCATGCAGATGACGATGGGCCAGCAGCGTAACAAGGACAACCATGAAGACAAGTGGCTTACAGAAGTGGTCAAGTTACACCCACCGATATTCGACGGTTCTACAGAGATGCCTACTTGGGATCACTGGCTGAAGGAATTAGAGAAGATATTTGCGGGAATTAACTGTCCCGATGACCGAAAAGTTCCGATCGCTCAGTATTTTCTGACTGGGGAGGCTTTCGACTGGTGGGAGGCCATTCGACCCGAGGATCATCATGCTAACTGGACAGAATTCAAGATAATGATAGAAGCTCAGTATTGCCCACATACAGTTAGAGAGGCTAGATTCCGAGAGTTTTTCTCACCACAGAATTTGGAGGCATCCGTGACAAATATGATCAAGACCTTTAATCACCAGCTGACCTGTGTGCGACATTTGGTCAGGACCGAGGCGGAAAAGATTTTTCATTTCGACATGCGGATGAAGCCGGAGATTCAGCAATATATGACCGGATTTGAATGTGCTACTCTACGGCAGTATCAGGACAAAGCACTGGCCTACGAGATGAAAGAGGCAGCACTGGAGAAATTTGCAGAAGCAAAGAAGCAGAAAGTGTCTGGCAACTTCACTGAGAACAAGAGTAGTGGGCCCCACAAGGGCTAGTCTTCATTTCATTCATCCAGGAAATCTCCGTATCCTTCTCGCGGTGGAAAGAAGTTTCGAACAGCATCAACAGTTTCAAACGCATCAAAGAAGTGTTATAACTGTGGTCGAGCAGGGCATATTCGGCGTGATTGCTCCGCTCCTTCTGTGACCTGTTTTGAATGTGGGCAGGAAGGGCATCATGCGACATGTTGCGGAAATGTGACTAGATCAATTGGTACTCGCACTCCAGCATAAGTTCGAAAGAGACAAGTGTGAACCTGACACAGCAAAGTGGTTTTCAGCAGCAGAATATCGAGAAAAGAGAGGCGTCAAGTGCTG
Organism: Orobanche coerulescens; assembly: GCA_033398695.1. NCBI lineage: Eukaryota > Viridiplantae > Streptophyta > Magnoliopsida > Lamiales > Orobanchaceae > Orobanche > Orobanche coerulescens. Next base: position 108,395,267 of record CM065816.1, on the reverse strand, counting down.
GGTCTGTTCCTCCGCGCCTTTACGAGATGAGGAGGTCAGATGATCAGAACACTGCTGTTGCATCATGTATGATTCAGATTCTTTTGCAACTAGTTAGTGTTTTACTCGATTCGGGAGCTACGCATTCTTTTATATCATTAAACTGTGTTAATCGTTTGAGAATCTCATGTTTGCATGATTGTGAACCTTATGTTGTGGGTTTGCCGAGTGGAGAAAGAATTATGGGAACTCTCAAAGCTAGAGACTTTCCTGTGTCTATAGGAGGGAGATATTGGCTGTCAAATCTTATTGTGGTCGACATCCAAGGTGACGATTTAATTCTTGGAGATGATTGGCTCGACCGTTATGGGGCTGTTTTGAATTACCAAAAGAGAGTTATCTCGATTATTGCTGATGACGGATCTGAACACTTATTCGAAGGATGGAGACCAGAAAGCTCAGGGAAAGTGATTAAGGCCATGAAAGCAGTTAAATTGCTAAAACAGGGTTGTCACGGGTTTTGGTGTTATGCCATGAAGAAGGAAGAAGGAGTAGAGCTCTCATTTATTCCCATGGTGAACGAATTCTCTGACGTACTCCCTGACGAACTAACCAGATTACCTCCCCGAAGAGCTGTAAAGTTTAATATCGAATTGGAACCAGGAGTCGCACCTATTTCTAGAGCACCATATCATATGGTGCCAACCAAGATGTACGAATTAAAGAAACAGCTTGAGGAATTGTTGCAGAATGGCTACATTCAACCTAGCATTTCTCTTTGGGGATCACCCGTTCTCTTTGTCCGAAAGAAAGATGGATCCCTCCGATTGTGTATTGATTATAAGGAGATAACAAGGTGACGATCAAGAATAAATACCCATTGCCTCGGATCGACGATTTATTTGTTCAACTGCAGGGGGCAACGGTATTCTTGAAGATCGACGTGAGATCGGGATACCATCAGTTGAGGATTAAGAAATCTGATATACCGAAACCTGCTTTCAGATCTCGGTACGGGCACTATGAATTTGTGGTGATGCCATTTGGACTTACTAATGCTCCTGCGGTGTTTATGCAATTGATGAATCAAGTATTATAAGAATACTTGGATATATTCGTGGTCGTTTTCATTGATAACATCTTGATTTATTCGAAGGATCCAGAAGAGCATGCAGAGCATTTGCGTATCGTTTTGAATACTTTGAGGAGTGAACAGCTTTACGCGAAACTTTCTAAATGTGAGTTCTGGCTTAAGGAAGTAACATTCCTTGGGCACGTGATATCAACTGACGGAGTTCAAGTAGACCCGAAGAAAGTCGAGGCAATCTTGGAGTGGGAATCTCCTAAGAATGTGAAAGAAGTCCGAAGTTTCTTAGGACTTGCTGGATATTATCGTCGTTTTGTAGAAGGATTTTCCAAAATTGCCCGTCCGCTTACTCAGCTGTTGTAGAAGACTCAGAAATTTGTGTGGGACGAGAAATGTCAGGCTAACTTTGATGAACTTAAGATAAGACTGACAACGGCGCCTATACTAGCACTACCAGATGGGACCGATGGATTCATGGTATACAGCGATGCTTTAAATCAGGGTCTGGGTTGCGTGTTGATGCATAAGTATAGGGTGATTTCCTATACCTCTCGACAGTTGAAACCACACGAGGTTAACTACCCGACTCATAATTTAGAGTTAGCAACTGTCGTCTTTGCCCTGAAGATTTGGCGACATTATTTGTACGACACTCATTGTCACATCTTCACAGATCATAAGAGTCTGAAGTATATTTTCAGTCAGAAGGAATTAAACATCAGACAGAGGAGGTGGATGGAATTGATCAAAGATTACATCTTGGAAATTCTACCTCTTCGAATGCTGGAAGCGCTTTTGTCCCAATCTAGAATTCAACGAGAACTAATTCGAGAAGGAATTGAAGTATGGTCTCAAGGAGTCCCTGGGTAACTATGTATGATGGAATTAACTTCGTCATTAATTGAAGAAATCAAATATAAGCAGTTAGATGATTCTCTGATTTTTCGGTTACGTGATGAAGTGAACAAAGGAAAGCCCCCCGTATTTGTGATACAGAAGGATGGAGTTCTGAGATTCCAAAGTCGACTTTGCGTCCCCGATTACGATGTTTTGAAGCAGACAATCATAGAGGAAGCCTACAACGCGCCTTATTCTATTCATTCAGGCACCAGTAAAATGTATAAGGATCTAAAGCAGAATTTCTGGTGGGGAAATATGAAGAAGGACGTAGCGGAATGCGTCTCGTAGTGTTTAACTTGTTAACAAGTTAAGATTGAACATCAATGACCTGCAGGAATGTTGAAACCACTTCCAATCCCTGAATGGAAGTGGGAGGATATATCGATGGATTTTATCACCGATATGCCAAGAACCAGAACGGGGATGAATATGATTTGGGTGATAGTGGATCGCCTAACCAAGTCCGCTTATTTTTTGGGTATTAAAGATATTTGGGTTTCGGAGAAGTTAGCACGAGTGTTTATTGCGGATATAGTCTGATTGCATGGTACGTCGAAGACCATTATTTTGGATCGAGATGGTCACTTCATGTCGCACTTTTGGAAGGCAGTTCATAAGGCCTTGGGAACCAAACTGAACTTTAGCACAACTTATCATCCTCAAACGGACGGATAGTCCGAAAGGACTATACAGACAGTAGAAGATATGCTAAGAGCTTGTGCCTTAGATTGGTCAACCGATTGGGAGGTTCATTTGACGTTGATTGAATTCACCTACAATAATAGTTGGCATGATTCCATTAAGATGGAACCGTTTAAAGCGTTGTACGGGAGGAGATGCAGATCGCCCCTGTGTTGGGATGATTCTTCTGACTTGATCGGGACTGAACTTGAGTTGATAGTTCAGACTCAAGAGAAAATAGCCCTGATTCGTGAAAGGTTGTTGACAGCCCAGAGTCGACAGAATTCTTATGCAGACATGTGCCATCGCCCGTTAGAGTTTGTAATTGGGGACCACGTGCTATTGAAGGTTTCTCCTACTAAGGGAATTTTCCGTTTTGGGGGGAGAGGGAAGCTGAGTCCGAGATATATCGGACAATTCGAGATCCTTGAAAGAGTTGGGGAGTTGGCGTACAGGTTGGCCTTACCGCCATCGCTGAGTCATGTTCATAATGTATTCCACGTATCCCAACTACGAAAATATGTACCGGACCCTAGTCATATCATTGATTTTGGCGAGATTGAAGTGATTAATGATGGATCGTTCGAAGAAAAGCCGATCAAGATACTCGAGAGTCGAGTCAAATAATTGAGGAATAAACCAATCCCTTTGGTTAAAGTTCAGTGGTCTCGACATGGAGTAGAAGAAGCAACTTGGGAGACTGAAGATAGTATGAAGTCGAGATACCCGGAATTGTTTTCGTTCAAAGTTTTGGGCCGAAACTTCCTTTTAACAGGGTAGTATGTAATGCCCAGATAAATATTGTGTATTTTACCTGTATTCGAACTTGTAACATTCGACTTTGTATTAATCGAAGATTAGTTTCCCCTATCCGTACCCCTATGTTTTTGTATTTCCAAACATTCTTGCATGCATGCTTCTGCACGTAATATCGTGCGCTAGATGATAAGCATAACGTACGCTATGTTTGGAAGATAAATTACGTTATAGTTGAAGCTTAACGTACGTAAGCTTCATGCAATTCGAGATAAGACAAGGGTCGGCATGTGGGGGCCGGTGAAGATTCGTGGATGTGCTTCGAGTGAATCTAGACGGCTTTCTAGCTAAGCAAGTCAACAGGGCTTAACGTACGTTAGGTTGGATAGTTAACATACGCTAAGTACATGGTGTTACGTACGTAAACTACTCTGACAACGTACATAAACGAAGCCAGAATCGAGACAGTGAGCTATGGCCAGACGTTAACGTACGCTAAGGCTTGAGAATAGCGTACGCTAAGGCTTTTACGTACGTAATGGATTGTAGATAACGTACGTAATGGTTAGAGTTCTATTTATAGCCCTCAACCTCCTATTTCATTTCCTCCTCACTCATTGGCCGATTTTTGCAATCTGAGAACTCCCCAGCACCATATAACTCTCATATCATCATCCTAGCTCGATTTTGAAGATCATAGACCCTTGTGGATTGGTGTGCAAGCTTTCAGTGTTGATTTTCATCAAGTCATTCATTGTTCTTCACCATATTGAGGCATGTGGTCCTTCACCAATTTGATTACGTGTTCTTGGTGATGTTTTGAACCAGTTTTTGAAGATTATCAAGTCAGTCATTATCTTGAGGGGTCGAACACCATGTTTTTAGAAGAATGATTCCAATTATGCTTCGATTCTCCTTCGTTGTTAAGATTAGTAAGCGAACCTTGTTGGGATAAGACTCTAGAATGTAGTGTCCTGAGGTTCTGAGCATGATTCTATGAGTTTACTGAGATTATCAAGTTTTTACATTCATATTGATCAAAGAACGCGTGTAGGGAGCTTAATATATTGAACTTAGAGTTATTCCTTGATGAAGAAGACGATAATCATGTTGAACCTAATCAATGAGTTTTTAGGGTATTCGTTGAGATATCTCTGAAATCTTGTTGCATTGGATTAATGATAAGATCCTTGTAAGAAAAACTATCATGAGAAATAGTTGTAGAATTCGACCAATAGATGTACTTAATCTTGAATGGAATAGTATGAGATTGTCATTCGGACGAGTAGCGTAGTGTTGATTCAACCAAAATAGTTTGGGGAAGATTAGTTCGCTTGTCATGATAGGGTATAACATGCCTTTTGATGATTCGTTTGATGATTAGAACGATTATCCAGAACCGTTAGTTATACCGGTATTATTGTTCGATGAAGGTTTGGACTTTGGGGAATCGGTCGAGTGAGAGTTCTTCGAGCGGGTTGAAGCCTATTCGTAATGGCAATCCTTATCGCAATTTCTGAGGCAAGTATCGTATTTTGAATATTGGTCTAATATTGACGATTTTGATCATGCATATTGTTATTCATGTTGTTGATCATGATACCATTCTAGTTGAATTGTCATGATATTCGTTATTGATTTAATTGTATGTTCATGTTGATGGACATATTGATTTTGCATATGTGTATGCATAGTTATGTTGATCCGAAGGGATCGTGTGATCTATGCTGAGGGCGCTAGATCAGATGTCCACCTCGTGTTGGTCCGACGGGATCATCTTGGGATCTATGTTGAGGGCACTGGATCATTGGACGGGTTTTTCCACCTCGTGTTGGTCCGACGGGATCATCTTAGAATCTATGATGAGGGCGCTGGATCATTGGATTATCCCATGTTGTGTTGATGGAATCATGTGGATTCGCATCGTTGGATTCCGGTAGCGGAAGTCCATGTTTTGTATTTTTCTATGCATCGTTGTTGCCTATCTGATTTTGTATATTATGATACTTTTTTTTGTATATTATGATTTTGTATTATGATACTTGTACTAACATCGTTTTGCGTAGCCGAGGAGCGGGTAAGCAACCACAGTACCGACCTGATGACGAAGGGGCTCAGTGATGTTATTTGTTGTGTTGTTTTGTTATTCTGGTTTGATTTTCAGTACTCGAGTTCGCGTGTCATGTTGATGATTTGAGATGCTTGTAATAATGTATTCATTTGAGTTGTTTTGAACCGGTTACCGAGTTCTAAATTTTGTGGTACTTTTGGTATTGTTCCACATTTCTTTAATTTAGCCTTTTAAATTCTTATATAAAGGGTTTACGGTGCTGTAATTATTTCGAATATCTCGGGGTGTTACAGAAGCTGAGTTAATGAATATAGAAAGTCCTTAATTCTACACTCGAATCATAATTAAACAATCACTAACAAATCTAGTATTATTCTCTACAATAAAACGAACAAACTCTCAATATGACGTTAAACCCACTATTAATATTACTCGAGAAGAACATCCTGATGGGTACGAACTTTGTGAACTGGCGGCGGAACTTGAGGATTGTCCTCGTGATGGAAATGTTAGGGTACGTCTTGGAGGCGGACACCCAACGACTCCTGCAAGAAACTGATCCAAGTCAACACCTATGAGAAATGAGTGAAAGACGACATAAGAGTGTGCGGGCACATGTTTGGCTCAATGACTAGTGAGTTTCAATGTACCCGTGAAAAGATGACATCTTCAAGACCTATGTTGACGCACTTGACTGATCTCTATAGAGAGTATAGTCGAACTAATAGATATGAGACATCAAAAAAATTGTTCGGCACCAGGATGAAGGAAGGAGAGAGAGTTGGGGACCATATCCTCAATATGATCCTGATGATTGAGAGATTGGAAGCTCTCTATTTTCAGATGCATACATCTCTTCAAGCAGACCTTATCCTGCACTCAATTCATGACTCTTTTTCCAATTTGTCATGAACTTCAACTGCTATAAGATTGCATGTAACTTAGCTGGGCTAATGAATAAATTGGCGACTGCTCAGTGTCAATAAATATAAAAGGAAAGGAGATTGCACTTGTTAATTTCTTATGGGGCTTGGAAGTCCAAGAATAAAAAGAAAAATAACAAGAAGCAATTAGGTCCAAAATCCAAGAACGATAAGGGTAAGGGCAAGGCCCCAATAGTTCGTAAGAGTAACGGGGCCAAGTAAAAGGACAAATGTCTCAACTGTGGTGAGCTGAGCCACTAGAGAAGAGAATGTCCAAAACTTGACTGTGATGCATTTCAGGTACAAAACTATTATTTTTTGAAACAAATTACTCTGTAACTGTATATTCTACTTCTTAGAAACTTGATTCTAATACAAGTTCTCGAATTTGTATAATCAATCAGGATCTAGAATGAAGTAGAAAGTTTAGACGTGGAGAAGTGATGATAACAAGTCAGAAGCGGACATAATGTCAAGGCTACTGATGTTGAATCACTTATTTGTTGGATTTAAAATTCGATTTTATTCTGATGATGTACTACCTCTGTCCCGCCCAAAGGTTTACATTTCTATCAAAAAGTAATCTCTTTAGTAAGTTTACATATATCACTTTTTACAATCAAATCAAACAATCACTTTTTACTTTTTAATCTCCACCACTCATTCATCATCAATACTTTTTACTTTTTAATCTCCACCACACATTTAATCATCATTACTTATACCAATCATTACCTAAAATACACCAAATATACACCCTCTGTCAACCTTTGGCTGGGACGGAGGGAGTACTTATTTTGCCCAAGGGGTATAATAAATTACTATATCAATTTCGGTCATGGACCGTAACAGAATTCATCTCTTTATTGAAGATGGATCTTGCCGAATTTATTTTATAAACAAATTGGTAGGTACTGCTATATTATTGAACAGTCTATACCATTTGAAACTAGAGAATAAAACTATTGTGAATAATTAATTAGGAAGCATGGTACAGATGAAACTAATCAGGCACTTAAATGGCATCTATAATACCCAGATAATTATTGTGTATGAACCTTGTGGTAATTGATTATGTCGTATTGATAATCGAAGTGTGATTTTTCCGTATTTGTATTCAGATATTCTTGATCATATCGTGTGGAGTTTTCCAATTCATACATGCTTCTGCATGACACTAATGTACGTTAAGAGTTATACATAGCGTACTCTAGGGACGGCATGTAACGTATGTAATGGGCGGTCAAGGCAGATAAGGTGTGGTCGGCGTGTGGGTCCAGATGAGGATATTGTCGGATCCCCACGTGAACCTGGACAACTTTTTGTCAAAGCAAGTCAACGAAGCATAATGTACGTTAAGAGGGGTAGAATAACGTACACTATGTTGATCGTATTACGTACATAAAGTATTGTTAACGTAAATTATGAAGGACATAAAATGAGACAGTGAGCTACTGCCCAAATATAGCGTACTAAAGATTTGTTGTTAACGTATGTAATGTCTTTTGGATAACGTATGTAAAGGTTAAAGCTCTATTTATAGACATCAACCTCTTTTCATTTCACCTCCACTCCTTGTCCGATTTCTGCAAACTTGAGAGTTTCCCTAGCCCCATAAATTCCTTGTAGTAGCCTCTAAGCTTGGTTTTGAAATCATAGACCTTTTTGAATTGGTGTTCAAGCTCCCGGTGTTGAGTTTCACCAAGTGTTTCATCATTCTCCTCTATATTAAGGTATGTCGATGTGTTTCCAACCTCAAATTCTTGTTCTTAGGAATACTATGAACATACTACTGAGATCGTTGAGTTTGTTAGTAACATATTAGGTTGATCACCATGTTTTAGATAATTGATATGATCATGTTTAGAGCTTTCCATGATTTAAGAAGATTTCAAGTTGAACCTTGATTATGCCAAACATCGGGTTGAGGTTTTTGAGATTGTGACATGCCTTTGATGATAATTTCGAGGTACTAAAATATTGAACAACTTGTTAATAGTATCATCTATGTTAGAGGTATTCTTGAAGATAATTGTAAAGGATGTCCTTCAAAACATATTCAGGTCTTGTAAGGATTTTTCAGATTCGATAGTATTCATATGGATGGTTAGAATGATGAGATTATGCCAAGTGACACTATCTTTGAATGCAACACCTTAATATGAAGAACTATTTTGGCTGGAGAACGGAAACCCTTGTGAAGAACTAACTTAGAATTCGATCGACTATGTCCATCCTTATTGTGAATCGTACAACGATCAGACCATACCTTAGAGTTGATGATCGAGATTGGAGTATGGATGATAATAACTTGCATATCCTTGAATTGTAAACGTCGACATTTTATCTCCATTATGATCATTTGATTCGCATGAAGTATGTTATTAGTTCGACTTAGCGTTCGTCGAATAGATGAACCGTGAACCGGCCATACGTAGGGTATTAACTCGGCCATAGTTTAGGACATTAGATGTTCATACGTTAGTTATATGACGTTAGTTGAACTCTTTGTTATTTCTTTGGTATAAGGTCCGAGCTTTGCGAAGTGATTGATCGAAGGGACGACCTTCGAGTGTATTGACATTTGTTGAAGTATTCAAATCCTTATTTTCAATCCAAGGCAAGTATTTTAATAGTGTTTATTCGTATTAATGCCATTCATGTTGTCATGCATACGTGTTGTAATTGTTTGTCACCACGTGTTAGTCCGACGGGATTATCGTGGGCATCTATGTTGTGTGCGCAGGATCACTGGACGGGTATTTCCACCACATGTTGGTCCGAATGTATCATCATGGGCATCTATGCTGTGTGCGCTGGATCGTTGGTTTACTATGAATATGTTGAGGGTGACATGTCATGTCATGCATCGTTGTTTTGTTGTTGTTGTGTTGTTATTGATACTGTATTATTCTTCACGTGTCGTCGAACAATCTGTTGTTGTATAATTATCTTACTTGTACTAGCATCATTGTGCTAACCCCGTCGGGAGTGGACATGTATTTTATGTTCAGGATCCAGGAGAGCCAGGAAACAACCACAGGAACTACATGACAACGGGGGTGTTGAGTGATGTTAATGGTCCGAAGAGTCCCTTTCAGTTGTGTTGTGTCTTAGTAGGTACTCGAGTACGTTATTGACTTGTATTGTTTGGATGGTGTTGTATTATTTATTGTTTGACGATGGACTTTTTGTTCTTTTGAAACTTGGTATGTGACATTAAAATCTACTATTGGTATTTGATGATGTTGTATTAAATTATTAGTCTAGTAACTTCTTACATAAAGGATTTACGGCGCTGTAATAATCTTGAATATATCGGGGTGTTACAGAATATGGTATCAGAGCTAAGATTTATGGATATATTGGCAGTCGGGTTAATTTAGGGTCCATACGTGTGTTTTGGTTGACCGACCGTGGATAACATCACTCCACTGCCTATGTCTTCATATGAGATGTGGTTGTAAGTTTTCTAAACTCTATCATAATTCTTTTATGTTATGTCCTTTTCAATATTAAATGTAGAACGATATTGTTCCATATATATTGAGTTTGTATGCTCACAGTATGTTGAGAGGAGGACGTGGACGCGGTCATGGTCATGGACGTGGGCGCAGAAATGCTAAGAGAGAAGCTTCACCTTCTGTCCCTGATTCGTTGTCAAATCAGGATAACAACAGTTCGGGGGAACAACAAGAGTCCGTCAACAATATCGAGATCCAACTGTAGAGATGCATGCTAATCCTTATGTTCCCGACATACTTCGTTAAGTGGTCAATCAGATGACCCAATTTGCTCAAGTAGTGGACGACATAATGCAGATGGCGGTAGGTCTACAGCCAGGAGAGGGACAACAAGGCATCCCATAATTGGGGAATCGAGGAGACAAATGGCTTCAGGAGGTGGCGAAAATGCATCCACCAAAGTTCGACGGTTTCTCCAAAATGCCGACATGGGATCATAGATGAGAGAGTTGTAGAAAATATTTGCAGGAATTAACTTTCCAGACGATCGAAGAGCCCCTATCACTCAATATTTTCTGACCGGAGAAGCATCTGAATGGTGGGAAGCCATCCGACCTATCGATCATGATGCCGATTGGAGAGAGTTTAAACTTATGATGGAAGATTAGTACTGCCCTCGTCCGGTCAGAAAGCCAAAGTTCTAGAATTTTTATCCGTGCAGCCTTTGGATATGCCTGTGCTCAGGCGATTAAGACGTTCAATCAGCAACTGGCATTTGTTCGACACCTTGTCAGGACCGATGCAGAGATGATGATTCACTTTGATACGAGTCCAAAACGACAACACTTGTACAATTCCAAATGAATACGTACAACTCAACAGTGAAACGAAAAAAAAATTACCCCCGGATATTACAAAGAAGACCCGTAGAAGGCGAAGTCACGGAGATATGCAGGGTAGAAGCAGAGAAAAATATGATGTTTGATTTTTGAGATGAAGTTTTGATAACGGAAATTTTGCTGTAAAATGAGATGTAGTGTGTGAAAAAGAAAATGGAAAAATGAGGTCGTGAGATATAAAGCCCGACTTGTAGCTCAAGGATTCTCCCAGAAACCTCGGATAGATTATGATGAGACATATTCACTTTTATGGATACAATTGCATTTCGTTTTTTCATTAGCATGGTTGTTCATGAGAGCCTGGACATGCGTCTAATGGATATAGTAGCGGCATATATATATGGTGTTGGAAAGTAAAACGCAGCGAAAGTGAAGTTTGGGAAAGTTGATAATCGCATTTTACGCATCCACGAGCATAAGATCTATTTAGGCATTGCTAATTAATTAATTACTAAGACTAATAAGCAATTTAAATATTATATATTATTTATTAAATAAATATGTTGGTTATTAAAATATCCTAATCTAGATCTAAAGATCATAGGATATTACCTTTAAAGAGTAGTGGTTGCTTTCGTATTGATCACCTTGTATTTCTACCTTTAGATCTTCTAGAGTATGATCCGCCTTAACCCGGAAGTTGTGTGGGCAACGAGCTACCGGATCTTATTTGGACAACTTTGGATCGGCCGAAATTCTTCTAGTTTGTGATCACTCTATTTTTCTTTGCTTTCTAGTATTTTATGAACACTCTTAGCAAATTAATTGTGTTATCTAAATTGTAGAATCAAAGACACAAGTCTAGATCTACAATTAAACACAAGAGGAAAAATTTGATCACACAACCTCACAAGACATGCATAAAATCGGCCAACACTCTTTATGTCCTATATATAGGCTCTTGGACTACTACTAGGGATCTTAAAGAGGATTGTGGAAGGACTCCCAATAAATTCATCTTACCTTATTAGGACTTTTCCTAATATAATGAATCTATTAATATCAATTTAGTCCACTAAAAAGATATTGCACTTCCTACCAAAATCCCAAATTACGAAATTAGGATATTATTTCCCGTGTTTAAGATATCGAATTTCCATTAATTAATTATAAGCTACTGACATCTTTAATTAATTAATATCTTATCCAAGAGTAGTACCACACGAACCTTATTATTATATCGGAATTAAATCCACCTCTAGGGTTTAATATAATAATTATTATCGAGCTCCTCAAAAGGACATCATAAACCCGAACGAGTCGGGACACAATTTCTAATAATAATAATAATTGTCGTATAAATAACATTATTGCCAAAGATACGAGGCTTATTGAGTCGATTATTTTGACTCTCACCTATGGTAAATCAAAGCAGTAAGTATTATAAAATATAATTAAATATTATATACTTAGAATTAAGAAATAATAATTATCCGAGATTTACATTCTTCTTACAATTAGTACAGAAGACACTATCTCACCTCGATCCAATTCAACGTATACAACTACGCTAATGCATGCTAATAGTCAAGACCAACTAATCTCAAGCATACACTACAACTTTTTATATAATTTGTCTAATAATTATATAGGTTGTGAACTATTATATTATTTTATAAGGCACCGATAATGTGATCTTCCGTGTGACACCAACACACCATATTATCTGCAATATAAAATAATTAGACATTTCATTTGCATAACGATAACGTGAATAAATATGCAAAACATGTGATTAAATGTAATTAATATTCTCATTGGTAGTCATAGGGAAATTAGGTAATACAAGCATAAAGTATGCTTTGCAGTATACAATCCTAACAATCCCCCACTTATACTCAAAGCATGTTTTTAAGTATACTACTCTATTACATAGTCTCTCATTTCTCCCACTTATACTCAAAGCAATGCTGCCATACACCGTAATCCCATTCCTTCCACATGCCTTTAAAAAACTTTCGAGGGTAGGCCTTTCGTGAAAGGGTCAGCAAGATTATCTTCCGATGCAACCCTGGCTACAACTACGTCTCCTTCCTTTACGAAGTGTCATATGATGTGGTACTTGCGGTTGATATGTTTACTTGCCTTGTGGACTCCTGGTTCCCTCGAATTTGCAACTGCACCAGTATTATCACAATAAAGTGTAATACCCTCTGGAAAATCGGGAATCACATCGAAGTCCTGCAGGAAGTACTTGAGCCACACTGCCTCCTTGGCTACCTCAGAGGCTTCCACGTACTCGGCTTCCATAGTAGAGTCCGAGATGCATTTCTGCTTCACACTCCTCCAACTAATGGCTCCACCTCTCAGGCTAAACACATAACCCAAAGTAGACTTGGACTTTTCTTTGTCCGATGAAAAGTCTGAGTCAGTGTAACCACCGGACACAGGTCGTCTGATTGATATACAAACATGTACTCCCTAATCCTTCTCAGGTACTTGAGTATGTGCTTGACAGCAATCCAGTGTCTTGGTCCTGGGTTTGACTGATATCTAGCAGTCATGCCTACGGCATGACAGATATCTGGCCTAGTGCAAAGCGTAGCATACATGAGACTTCCCACAACAGATGCATAAGGGACCATCTTCATGTCATCTATCTCCTTTTGTGTCTTGGGACACATATCCTTAGATAGTTGAATTCCATGTCTGTAAGGTAGAAAACCTTTCTTGGAATTCTCCATGCTAAACCGCTTTAGCACTGTATCGATATAGGATGCCTGGGATAAGCACATCCTTTTCTTCCTATCACGAAAGATCCTGATTCCAAGGATGTGTCCTGCTTCTCCTAGATCCTTTATATCAAACTGCTCAGATAGCCATACCCGTACGTCCGACAATTCCTTCACGTTGTTTCCAATCAGAAGTATATCATCTACATATAGTACAAGAGACACCAACACGTTTCCATCGCATTTATTATACACACAACTCTCACTCAGACATTGGACGAATCCATATGACTGGACAACTTCGTCAAAACGAGTGTTCCAAGATCTAGATGCATGCTTAAGTCCATAAATGGATTTCTTAAGTTTGCACACCAAGTGCTCTTCTCCTTCAGCAATGAATCCCTCTGCTTGGCGCATATAGATTTCCTTGTCTAGACTCCCATTCAAGAATACAGTCTTCACATCCATTTGGTAAATCTCCAGATCCAAATGCGCAGTTATAGCTAAAAGAATCCGGATCGACTTAAGCATGGCTACCGGCAAAAAGGTTTCATCATAATCGATACCCTCTTTCTGAGTGTAACCTTTTGCAACAAGCCTCGCTTTGAAGGTTTCAACCTTCCCGTCACCTCCTTTATTTTGCTTGTAGTCCCATTTACTCCCAATGGCTTGTACACCATCAGGTAGCTCTACTAGCTCCCACACTTGATTGGAATCCATAGATCCCATTTCTGATTCCATTGCTACTTGTCACGATTCAGCATATTTATCTTGAATTGTCTCCTTATAGGTCCATGGATCTGATTCATCTTCACCTGGGATTGAGTCCGAAGACTTTCCCACGCATATGAATCATTCCAGCTGACGAACAACCCTCCCACTACGATGAGGCAAATCCTGAGTTGGTGTAAAAGTATCAGAATCGATACGTGGTGCAGTGTTAGTTGGCGCTTGTACGATTTGTATAGATGGAGTCTCGCCCCTCAGCACTTCCAGAATTATCTCGCTCATGGGCTTGTGACTAATCATATAATCCTCTTCCAGAAATCGGGCATTGGTGCTAGCAATGACCTTCTGAGCCTGGGGAGTATAGAACAAGCCACCCTTCGTTCCCTTATGATATCCTACAACCACTCGCACTTCTGTACGAGATGCCAACTTATTAGCTTCCTTATTCAGTACATGTGCTGGAGTACCCCAAATCCGAACATGTCCTAAATTGGGCTTACACCCACTCCACAGTTTTGTGGGTGTTTTTAGAACTGATTTCGAAGGCACCAGCTTTAGAGTGTACGCCGCTGTTTCTAAGGCGTATCCCCAAAACGAAATAGGTAAATCTGAATAACTCATCATTGACTTAACCATTTCTAAAAGAGTTCTATTCCATCTTTCAGCCACACCATTTTGTTGTGGAGTTCCCAACGCGGTGAGCTGGGACGAAATCCCCTCATTCGCTAAGAAATCCAAAAACTCTCCACTAAGGTATTCGCCACCACGATCAGATCATAGTGACTTGATACTTTTTCCATGACGCTTCTCCGTTTCAGCCTTGAAGTATCTGAACTTGTCAAAGGCTTCAGACTTACGTCGCATCAAATAGATGTATCCGTATCTCGAATAATCATCTATAAACGTGATGAAGTATTCGAAACCACCCCTAGCCTGGATATTCATTGGACCACATACATTCGTATGAACTAATTCTAACACATTCTGAGCACGGTTTCCCTTGGTTTTAAAAACCCTTCTGGTCATCTTACCTTCCAGACAGGATTCACAAATTGGAAATTACTCAACTTGAAGATCATCCAATGGGCCATCATCTACCAATATTTGAATCCTTCCATGGTTTACATGCCCTAACCGTAAATGCCACAGATATGTTTAGTTTATGCTTGAAGGTTCTTTTCTCTTTTTAGGTTTAGACAAAGAGTTAAGTGATTTATACATAGGAGTTTGTGCAGTATTAACGACATATAGTCCATCATTAAAAATACCTTTGCAAATATATTCACCGCTTCTTTTCCTAATAATGGCATCATCATCAAACGAAACTGAATAACCACCGCTTTTTAATTTAGAAACCGAAATAAAATTCATTCTAAAATCCGGTACTAATAATACATTATTGAGGACTAATAATTTATCATTAATCTTCAACTGCACGACTCCTACTGCAACAGCCATAAGCCTGTAATAATCACCCCAGTTGATGGTAATCTCGCCCGTACTAAGCTGCTTGGTTACCTGAAAACCATGTGAGTCAAAGCAAACATGATAAGTTGAGCCTGAATCAACTATCCACGAAGTGGAAGAACAAGCTGCCAAACATATTTTGACCACTAGTGCACGAGACATACCTTTCTTAAGAGCAGGGCAGTCCGCTTTAAAATGTCCTTTCTGACCGCACTTATAGCATTTTCCCTTTGGCTTTTTGTTCGCCTCGGGGTGAGGAGCCTTGCTTTTCACCTTGAAGGTTGCCACTTGCTTCTGGGCAACCTGCTTTTCCTTCTTTCCCCATTTGGTTTGGAAGAAGTAGCACCGGTTGCCGCAAGAATCTAATGATAACCTTGTTTGAAGAGACCTTCAGCAGATTGAAGCTCTGTCAGAAGTTCCACCAAACTATATGTCCAAAAGATCATATTGTAGTAAAGGCGAAACTGCTCAAAACTTCTTGTAAACTGCCCAAGATAATATCGACCTGCGTTTCTGCATCGATAGTAGCCCCCAGTATGCTCAGTTCGTTCAAATAAGACATCATTTTTAGAACATGATCCCTTATTGGGATCCCTCCAGACATTTGGGTTGTCATCAACACCCTCATTGCATTTTGTCTAGCCGCCCGATTTTGATGACCAAACATCTCGGTGAGACTTTTCATCATTTCCGCGGCCTAGCCCATCGTTTGATGCTGATGCTGCAATACATTCGTTAGTGAAGCCAAAATGTAACAGCGAGCCATCTCATCAGACTTTTTCCATTTTCGGAATTCAACCAACTCTTCAGGAGTGGCATCCGGTTCTGGTTCTAGAGGTCTCTCCTCAATTAAGACAAATTTACGCCCTTCAGCAGTTAGGACAATGTCAAGATTTCTTTTCCAATCGACAAAGTTAGTGCCATCAAGTTTATTTTCTTTGAGAATAACAGCTAGTGGATTGAAAGATATCTGAGATAAAAATTAAAACATCCATCACATAATGCATAGAAAAATATATCAAAAACCTCAAAACACAATATATATATATATATGCTAGCAACCAACACCTAGAAAAATCTGCATCTGCAAGCCACGATCGTGTGGACGTTTACACACACATTTTTCAAGTAGAGTTTCACGTCTTTTTTAATATCTAATTACTTACGTTATGATAAGAAAAATTAATAGTTGGTTCCTCTTGGCCATGTAGTAATTAACATAGACTCTGATGGGGAGCTTATTAATTAAAACGCCTAAGTGAACACCATAATTAAACATCCTTAAAATATTATTTTTTAAATAATAGTCCTACAGATGGAGAGGTCCTATCATAAAAAGTAATATTTGCCTTATGTTATCATGTTGAAATTTAAAACTAGTGAACCTATAATTAGCACACCCGATATGGAGGAAGACTCTAATGTCAACGCACATGCTAATTACTTCACAATTTAAATTAATTATGGAGGCCAATTTTATTTTAATTTAAAAATAAATCAATTTAACCACTTAGTTATTTTAGCTTTAAGGTTTTTAATTTTCTCGTCTAACATGCAGAAAACATATCACGCATATATTCATACATGCCATACATCAAAACAATAAAAACCAAAATAAAGCATGGACAATTAAATTATCCAATTATCATGGTCTTCTTCCTTGAGTTGAACCCAAGAAAATCTCCGACTCGATCTCTCCCATTGAATCAAGCATCTCGTCGCTCCTCCTCGGTCGGGCTGTGGATTTCCAAAATTAAAATTTCACTTTTATGCAAAATTAATTACAAAAAAAAATAATTATAAATCCCGACTCTTCAGCGGACGCATAACGAGCGAATAAAGACTGCATAAAATCGACAACCGGACCAACCAAGAAATGCCCGAACAGTCGCCTGCTGCCTCGGCACTGCCGACATCAAGCCCGCAGTGCAGTGCCGCGGCAGATGCTCGTCATTGCGGCCGCGATCGCTTAGCGATCCTGGCGGTCCCGGGTCTGCTCTATTTCTTCGTGATCCCGTCTTTTCCGAATTCGATTACAATTTTATACAAAATAAAATACATCGAAATTACAGCAAAATCACAAGAAAAATAAAACACCTAGAACTACCCGCGGATTTTTTCACGGGAAAAATCATTACATGCCTCAAAACCGAGCAAAACCAACAATTGCATAAATAATAAAAATAAATAAATAAACCATTAACATAAACCATGATAAAGGGATCATATCACCTGCAAGAGCACATCTAGCAAAATATTCCAACATCAAAATATATGAATATTTAAATTGCTATCAATTAATCACCAAAATTAATTAAAATAACAAAAAGCCTAAAAATCCGGCTCCGATACCAATTTTTGGAAAGTGAAACGCAGCGAAAGCGAAGTTTGAGAAAGTTGATAATCGCGTTTTACGCATCCACGAGTATAAGATCTATTTAGACATTACTAATTAATTAATTACTAAGACTAGTAAGCAATTTAAATATTATTTATTATTTATTAAATAAATATGTTGGTTATTAAAATATCCTAATCTAGATCTAAAGATCATAGGATATTACCTTTGAAGAGTAGTGGTTGCTTTTGTATTGATCACCTTGTATTTCTACCTTTAGATCTTCTAGAGTATGATCCACCTTAACTCGAACGTTGTGTGGGCAACGAGCTACCGGATCTTGTTTGGAAAACTTTGGATCGGCCGAAATTATTCTTGTTTGTGATCACTCTATTTTTCTTTGCTTTCTAGTATTTTATGAACACTCTTAGCAAATTAATTGTGTTATCTAAATTGTAGAATCAAAGACACAAGTCTAGATCTACAATTAAACACAAGATGAAAAATTTGATCACACAACCTCACAAGACATGCATAAAATCGACTAACACCTTTTATGTCCTATATATAGGCTCTTGGACTACTACTAGGGATCTTAAGGAGGATTATGGAAGGACTCCCAATAAATTCATCTTACCTTATTAGGACTGTTCCTAATATAATGAATCTATTAATATCAATTTAGTCCACTAAAAGTTGATATTGCACTTCCTACCAAAATTTCAAATTACGAAATTGGGCTCCTTATTTAAATATATTATCTCCCGTATTTAAGATATCGAATGTCTATTAATTAATTATAAGCTAATGACAGCTTTAATTAATTAATATCTTATCCAAGAGTAGTACCACTCGAACCTTATTATTATATCGGAATTAAATCCACCTGCAGGGTTTAATATAATAATCATTATCGAGCTCCTCAAGGGGACATCATCAACCCGCACGAGTCGGGACATGATTTCTAGTAATAATAATAACTGTCGTATAAATAATATTATTGCCCAAGATTCGAGTCGATCATTTTGACTCTCACCTATGGTAAATCAAAGAAATAAGTATTATAAATACACAATTAAATATTATATACTTAGAATTAAGAAATAATAATTATCCGAGGTTTACGTTCTTATTATAGTCAGTACAGAAGACACTCGATCCAGTTCAACATATGCAAATACGCTAATACATGCTAATAGTCAAGACCAACTAATCTCAAGCATACACTACAACCTTTTATATAATTTGTCTAATAATTATATAAGTTATGAACTATTATATTATTTTATAAGGCACCGATAATGTAATCTTCCGTATGACACCAACACACCACATAATCTACAATATAAAATAATTAGACATTTCATTTGCATAACCATAACGTGAATAAATATGCAAAACATGTGATTAAATGTAATTAATATTCTCATAGGTAGTCACAGGGAAATTAAGTAATACAAGCATAAAGTATGCCTTGCAGTGTACAATCCTAACATATGGTTCACTAGATTCTGATATTTATATGAAAATCCATGAAGGATATAAAACGCCAAAACCAGACACTCCTCGTGAATTATACTCAATTAAGCTGCAAAGATCATTGTATAGATTAAAACAATCAGGTCGCATGTGGTATCACCGATTGAATGAATACCTTTCCAAGGAGGGTTATAATAATAATCCCACTTATCCATGTGTTATTATTAAAAGATCAAATACTTGATTCCCTATTATAGCAGTATATGTTGATGACATGAATTTGATTGGCACTTCTCAAGATTTGGCCAATGCTGCTGAATATCTAAAGAAAGAGTTTTGTGGTTAAAGATCTTGGGAAAACTAAACTCTGTCTTAGCCTTGAGCTAGAACATAAAGATAGTGGAATACTTGTCCATCGACCTGTTTATACTAGAAGGTTACTCAAACGGTTTAATATGGAAAATGCACATTCTTTGAGTACTCATATGGTTGTAAGAAGTTTAAATCCCAAGAAGGATCCATTCCGACCAAAAGAACCTGATGAAGAGATTTTAGGTCCTGAAGTACCTTATCTCAATACTATTGGAGCATTAATGTACTAGCTCAATGCACAGGACCAGATATTGCTTTTGCAGTAAATTTACTTGCGCGATACAATTCTGAACCAACTCGAAGATGGATTAAACACATTTTTCGTTATCTCCACTACTACAAAAACAAGCAAAGAGATCTTTAATAAAAGACCCATTGGTCAAGATAACAGGTCTGTTTAATGTAAGAAACCTAATATTAAAAATAACAGGTCTCTAAGGTGTCAAATGGACCCACCATTTTTTTGTGAGTAGAATATGAGATTCGTTGTTTGATCTAACGGGTCTCTAATGTGTATCAATAAGAGATATGTTGTCTGATTTAACGGGTCTCTATTGTGTCAAAGAGAAAAAGAGTAACGGGTCTCTTACCCTTCAAGCACAAAACATAAAAAGAAATCTCGCTCTCTCCCTCTTTCTCCCGATCTCTCTATTCTTCGCTCGCCGTCGCCCCTTGTCCCACCTCTCTTCTTCCTCTTTCATCTTGTAAATTACATATACACACTCAACACTATATTTATACACACACTACCCACTGTCGGCGGGCAACGACAATGACAAGAGGTGGTAGTCGATGAGTAAATAAGCAACGGATGGGGTTAGATTGCTGATATTTCCAGCGAGACGCAACCGTCACAGCGACCAGATGAGACGACGCCACCGTGCACCAAATGATTCTCGATCCGTCGGAGGACTAACTCACGATGGCTTCAGTTTGTGCAATCGGAATTTCTGACTGATTTCATCCGGCAACTCCACAGGTTTCCAACCGTAATAGGTCGGGCTTAGACTCGGTTGACTCGGTAATATATGGTTTCTACTGTCGGCTCAATCTGGTTTGGGCAATTAATCAGCTTCATATCTTCGGTGAACGCGATAGGCCAGTGATGGGAGCTCGCCGTTTAGTCATGGATTCTGGATAATCCGAGAGCAGACTGGACTCGCAACAAGAATCTGGTCTGAAGTGTTATTTGTATGAATATTGTGTGTTTGATCTTGAGTTGGTGTCATTTCAGATTTTCTAATTTTCTGAAATTTCCACAATAATAACCATTAATTACATATGTTATATGTACTAGAAGCACTAATGTCATTGGGCTCAAACGCGTCTAGTTCTGTGTGGATCATTTAAAATGAATGAGGGGACTTATCTTCGAATCTGGACTCGACAAGTCAAATGATGCAAAGAGGGTCTGAGTTCTGAGCATTGCTCTACGGCCACCCCTATCACTGTTCCGGCGGCGGCGGTCTTTTAAGATGCGGGATTGTAGACGTAAGAATTCAAGTCAGAACCTTATTTTTAAGATTTTTGTTGTTTCAATTACTATGCTGACTTTTTTGGTATTAACTTTCTCTAGGTGGGTTGACCAAATAGGGAATGTTCATGGTCGATATGAAGGGCTAAATCCAAGAGAAAAAGCTCTGTTAATCGGCTCTCATTTGGTAAAAGTATTTTTGATGATTGTAATAGGCATTCCAATAGTATACGGAAAATATTGAGTGGAGTAGATTGTTTTATGATCTAATGTAGGATACTGTTATTGATGCTGCAATGTTCGATAGAGCGCTGGGAATCGTTACTGCATTGTCTGCATTAAAAGTGTTGAAAATCTGAGGAATGCTTGGAAACCTAAAACGGCCGATGGAGGTAACAATATTTTTAAATATAGAGGCTGTTGTAGTTTACGTAGAAAGCTGTACTTTTGTAGCGAGAGGACCAGAGGATCGAAGTAGTCTTTATAGCTGAGTGTTGATTGTTTTATCTATTAATTTTGCAGGTTATCGCGTTTAGTGATGAGGAAGGAGTTAGGTTTCAATCGACCTTCTTAGGAAGTGCAGCCATTGCTGGTGTATGACCTGTTTCAACGCTGCAGGTGCACGATAAAAGGTTAGTTCTGCTAACTTAAGAAGTTGATTCGGTATAATTTCACTATCCTCTGACCATATACGACACTTCAGTGGTGTAACGGTGCAAGGCGCTTTGAGAATGAACTCCATTGATATCAATGAGGATAATCTTTTGCAACTCATGTATGCTCCGGAATCTTTCTACGTTTACATTGAGGTAGAAAATCTATATATCCTACTGAAGCACATTTTATGAGCCTAAGATATAAGAACGCTCTACCTAATTTATCTATCTTATCTATTCATTTTTGTGATGGAAAGTGGCTTTTTTTTTGCCTTACAAGTCTCACAATGTAGGGCAAAGTATTTATAGTATACTTGTCCACAGAACGCACACCAGAGAATATGGTATCTACAGTTCGTGTAATTGGGAAATTTTTGAGGCTGCTCGGTTTGGTAATAATATGGTAGAGCAGTGGGTAGATCTTTGAGGTTTATGGTTGTTTAGGACAGAGAAAGTGAGAATACAAGTAAGGATGATAATTGTTATGTGAACAAAACATTGTGAATTGTGATTATTTGTTTTTGGTTGTTGAGAATAGCTGTACTTGATAACATAGTATATATGGTGGAAAACAAGACCAGGTTGATAATTGGAAGAGGGTAATTTTTGTGTCCTTTTAATTTTGACATTCTGACACAAGAAGTAGCAGATGTTTACATTTTTACTAGTTGAATATATAAAGTTTTAATATGCATTTAATGCTGTGAAATTACTCATTTTGGTAGAAGTTTACTTGAGCAAAAATTCCACATTTATTTGATGCTATTTTACATTAGGAGCTGAGGATAACGTGATTGCCAGTGAATACAATAATATAATTATTACAGGTTCATATCGCACAAGGGCCTGTTCTTGAAAACACAGACCTTCCTCTTGGTTTGGTTCAAGGCATTGCAGGGCAGACACGATTAAAGGTAACTTTGCCTTTATAAAAAATGTTAGTTTATTCACGATATTCGTTCATTCAAGACAGGTAACCTTCACAGTCGACATACGTGCAATGGATGATCTCGGACGAGAAGCAGTTGTATATGAATTTTCGAATAGAATTCATAAAATTTGTGACAAGCGTTCGGTTTTGTGTCTTGTTGAACGCAAGGTGTGACATTTGCTTATATTTTTTATCCAGCTCATGCTTAGAAGTAATTTTTGTTGATCGTTTGAAGTTTGGATTACTTCAGCATGATGCTGATGCAGTGGCGTGCGATTCTGAGCTGAGTTCCAAGCTCAAGTCTGCGGCTTACGCTGCTGTTAGGCCGTTGAGTGGCGACGATCCTGACAATATCCCTGTGTTGGTGAGCGAAGCAGGGCATGATGCAATGGCCATGTCTCATCTTACGAAGGTGATGATTTATAATTTACATATGTTCTTTAATTTGATCCTTGAACTTTTATTCATGAAAATCGAGTCTTTGTACTTCCATTAATGTACAAAGAACATTCTAAGAAGAAATTGAAGAAATAAAGAACATTCTGCACTTTGTGATCGGAATTTTCGGTAAGCACTTTTTAATTTGGTAATTTATCGATAAAAAGAAAATCTATCTTGATATATATAGGATCACCTTCAAAAGGATTGTGAAGAAAAAGTCTACAAAACAGTTTTCTGGAATTTCCTATATCATGACTCTGTTCAACTGCCTGCTCTCTGCTTGGTAACTTCTTCTTCAGATTTCTTCAGATTTCTACAATTTTTACAGAATGTTAAATATGGTAGTAATACTCTATTAAATATGGGCCGGTTAAAAATTAATTTTAACCATGAAATTGATTTGTATTTGTATTTTCTTGACAAATCAACCCCTATTGAAGATGCAATTTATAATTGAGAACAAATATTAAGCAGGTGTTTATAATTTTCGAAGACAGTTGGGATTTTTTTATAATTAGACTAAACTTCAGAGGTGGTTTTCTTTTTTGGCTGAGCAGGTATGGTTTGCCCACTGTCACCTAACAATCTGCTTGTGTTGACCATAAATGGGACCGGAGTCGCCTAACTATCATATTTTTAGTTGGTTTTTTTATTTTTGGAGATTAATTGATTTAAAGTGGCAGGTATTTTGAAGTTATTTGTGAGAGCTAATGTATAATAGTACGAGTTATTATGAAATTACTACGCGGGATTAATGTTGATTTTTAATAGTACGAATTATTATGAAATTATTATGCAGGATTAATGTTGATATTTGGTAAATTTATTTGTCATTTTTGAATAGATATTCCAGGTTTAATGCAGGTGTAATGCTGATTAAAAATAAATAAAAACTGATAAGGGACCTATTAGGTGTAAAAATTATTTCTGCGAGATATTTTGTAATGTATGATTGAATTATTATGGAATTATTAATCAGGTTTAGTGCTGAATTTTTGTTACAGTGACGTGTACGTGGAGATATTTATTTATGCTGTTTTTTTAAATAAATGATAAGAGATCCGTCAGGTGTAAAAACAGCTCTCTTAGATATAATAATAAAAAAAATATTTAAATATCAAATAGACCGCCTATCTTAAATATGAGGTCTGCATTTACTTAATAAGAGACCTCATTTCTCTATGGACAGGTCTCTTTTATATAGCAAAGAGGTCCCATTTCTCTAATGACGGGTCTCTTCCTATATAATTATTATTCCGATCACTAGTATAACAGATCTCATTTCTCTAATAACGGGTCTCTTCAGTTCTAAAAAATAGACCACCTATAATGAGGCGGTCTCTTTCTCAAAGAGACTGCTGAGATAGAGACCCGTCTAAGGGCGGTCTCTTAGGTATATTTGGACGGGTCTCTTTGCATATTTTTGTAGTAGTGCTCGGCGGTACTATAAATTTGGGATTATTCTACTCCAATGAATCCACTAACTGTGGGTCAGTTGGTTTTGCTAATGCGGGCTACAATTCTGATCCGTATAAAGCCCGATCACAAACTTGTTATTTATTTGGCTATAACGGCACGACTATATCTTGGCGTTCTACCAAACAAACATTAGTGGCTACTTCTTCCAATCACTCTCAGATAATTGCTCTTTATGAAGCTGGCAAAGAATGTGTTTGGTTAAAGTCAGTTATAGCTCACATACGAAATGCTTGTCAACTAAAGCCAGTTACAGATACTCCTACAATTATTCATGAGGATAATGCGGCATATGTAGCTCAAGTAAGAGTTGGTTACATAAAGGTGATAGAACCAAGCATATTTCACCAAAGTTTTTCCATACACATGAACTTCAGAAAAGTGAAGAAGTAAATGTTAGACAGACTCGCTCCTATCACAATCTTGCTGATTTGTTTTGAAAATCTTGTTTTGAAAATCCTTGCCGACGTCTACATTCGAGAAATTAGTTTATGACATTGGAATGAGAAGAGTTAATATGAAGCAAGATTAACAGATCAATCACGCAGCTGATATTCTTCATTTCAGGGGGAGCAAATATATTGTGCGCTGTACTCTCTTTCTCTTTTGTCTGGTTTTATCCTATTGGATTTTTCCAGCTTAAGATTTTTAACGAGACAGCTTATGCACAAGCACAAGGTCTGGATCTGAGAATGTACTATTTTTCCCTTCTGTCCGATTTTGTCCCACTGGATTTTTCGGCTTAAGGTTTTTAACGAGACATACTTATCCAGCTTGCTATAATGCTACGTCCAAGGGGGAGTGTTATAATATAATGTGATAATTAAATTTTGGACTTTAGCACTAGTTGTTATCACAAGATAAATAGTAACAAATCTTGTGATATAATAGTTACAAGAATTGTGGTTGTAATATTGCCATATTTTTTGTTATAAATATGTGGTTATGAAATGAAGAAATTACATACAAAAAAATCCAGAGAAATTTGAAGGAATTATTCTCTCCATAATATATTTTGTTAGTATAATATCACAAAGTATTACACAAATATTAGTTCTTGTGTTCATAAATTATTTGTTCTATTAAGAGTCCATATATTTTCGATCATCATTAAAAAACAAAAATACATCTCCATCAATTAGGGGTGTTAAAAAATATCCGATATCCGATTCGAAATATCCGAAAATCCGAAATTCTGGATATTCGAAAATTCTGATATTAAAAAATTCGGATATCCGAAGTTCGGATATCCGGAATTTCGGATTCGGATATCGGATAGTACTTTTCAGAAAAAATTGGATATTCGGATATCCGAAATATCCGAAAAATCCTAAATTTTTTATTTTTTTATATTTTAAATAATAGAAGGTATTCGGATATTCGGATATCCGATATTCATATCCGAAGTTTTTTTCGGATATCCAAATCCGAATATTTTTTTCGAATATAAGGATACCAGAATAAAATTCATATTTTTTCCGGATACGAATATCGGATATCAAAATCTACTATCCGAACTTTTGGATATCCGAAATTTCGGATATCCGAAAGTCCGGATATCCGGTTTTGAACACCCTTACCATCAATATACAGTAAAACCTCGGTAAATGAATATGATCGGGACTGGAGAAAAATATTCATTTAGCGAAATTATTCATTTGTCGAAAGAAAATTTAAACATATTATAAAGAGTTGGGATCCAAAAAAATTATTCATTTTTTACGAGTTTATCTAAACGTAAGGAGGAACGTGAACCACATGTTAGAATTTTCTCTTGAACCACTTATCTTCTTCGTTCTTTATATATTGATTATTTCGGGGATAGCCTCCCATGGCCATGGCCTTCTCATCACTTCCTTCGAATTTTTTAACCCCTTCACCAGAAACACGTTTTCCGCCATCATCATCTCTCTTCTTTGACAAATTTCACCCGCAAACCCCTTTTATGAAAAGATTCAGACCTCAAAAATTCAAAATCGTTTGCTGTCAGCAAACCGTTGAAGTCGACATCGGAACCCAAAAGAAGACCAATTCTGTAAAGAAGAAGATTAAGCCCAGGCCAAGTTTTCTCGAACAAATCCAGAACAAATGGTCCGTCAAAACCCCTTCTTTAAGAGAAAGTTTCCCTTGGCAAGAACAGGAAACTAGCGGCGCAAATCAAGAATTTCAAGCTCAGAGCTCACTGTTTTCCTCTGATGTTTCTTCTTCCGACACTGAAAGTGGAAAACTTGGTTCTGTAAGTGAGCCGCCACTGAATTCTCATTCAAAAATAAAGTCAAGTTCAGCTCCTTGGATTCATGGAAACGAACCAAGAAAGGAAGCGCTTAATCCTAAGGGTTCGGGGGGATCTCAAGAACCTTTGGTTAGTGTTATTCAGGGCTCTAGCAATTCTTTGAAAGAAATCGTGCTAGAGAGAGAAAGTGAAGAGAAATGTGAGAAATTTGTTGAAGCCCCAAATGGGCTGCCAAAGAAAGTTGAGATCTTGGGCCCTAAGGAGAGCGAAAATGTGGCACCGGTGGTGAATGATTTATCGACTACTTATCGAGTGACTAGAAGTACGAAATGCTCTTCTGTTGATGCAAATGATTTGAAGAGATTGCCATGGGTGAGGAAAACTGATGAGAACTTTCTTGCCAATGATAATAAGTTAAGGAGTAAAAATACAGAGGTGGCAGAGAGTTTGATACCCGAGCACGAGCTGAAAAGACTTAGAAACGTATCATTGAGGATGCCCGAGAGAATGAAAGTCGGAGGAGCTGGCGTTACACAGGCATTAGTCGATGCTATCCACGACAAATGGAAACACGAGGAAGTGGTGAAATTAAAATTCGAAGGGTCTCCTTTGATGAACATGAAGCGAACACACGAATTTCTTGAGGTTAGTCTCCGTTATTTTAATTTATTTTATTTTATTTTATTTTATTTTTTATTCATGACAAGACAATGTGGTTGCACGCATATACCGATCGACCATTATTAAATTCACGAGTTCTTACTATTCGAATATCTCTTATATTGTTTCTGCTGGTATGGTTGTTGTGTGCCAGAATAGAACGGGAGGTTTAGTAATATGGAGATCGGGAGGTTTGGTAGTGTTATACAGAGGTATGGCATACAAGCTAGATTGTACAAAGTCGTATATCGAGCGTGTAGAAGCTGATTCCTGAGAATTAGGAGAAGATTTCACTGAAAGCATCAAAACTGAACGTCTTCATGGAGATGAAGAATCATATAGTCTGTGTAATTCGAGTTATATTAACAATCTATCTAAACAAGAGCAAGTGGATTTACACGAGCTCAACCATCTGCTAGATGAGCTTGGTCCAAGGTTCGTAGATTGGTCGGGTCGTGAACCACTTCCTGTTGATGCCGACTTATTGCCAGCTGTCATTCTTGGATACAGGACTCCATTTAGACTTCTACCTCATGGGGTTAAACAAGCTTTGAAAAATAAAGAAATGACTTATTTACGTAGGACGGCGAGATTAATGCCTCCCCATTTTGCCCTTGGTATGTTGACAATATATTCACATATTCTTAAGTTTCTTTTACCCAACTACGTTTTTTTTTTTTTTTTTTTCTTTTTTTCTTCTGTAATTGGCTGTTTATATTGTTTATGGATTCAGGAAGAAATAGAGAACTGCAGGGTCTTGCCGTGGCCATAGTGAAGTTGTGGGAAAAGAGTGCTATTGCGAAAATAGTCATCAAGCGTGGTGTTCAAAATACATCCAACGAAAGGATGGTCGAAGGACTTAAGGTTCGAATAAATAAATATCTAAGTGTTACTACGGCAAATTGGCCATTTGTCTTCATACACATGCTTTTTAGCCATTTTGACCAAAGAATTACGATCAAACCTTCCTTGCATATTTGGTCAACTACTTGGCCAATTTCTGAAAATTGTCCCGGTACAATTCTAGCATGAGGCTTGTTTCTTGATGCCGAGAAATTTACCCATCTAAAGAAATCCGAGATTGGTAAAAAGAGCACTTCAGATGATTGATTTGGTATATTCATGCAGATATTGACCGGAGGCACTCTACTTTCCAGGAACAAAGAGTTTATGGTATTCTACAGGGGCAATGACTTCCTGCCTCCAAGTGTTTCATATGCATTCTTAGAAAAAGAAAAAATCGCAACCTTTCAACAGGAAGAGGAAGAGCAAGCTCGGCAAAGAGCTGCAGCACTGATTGATCAGAAAAACAAATCTAAGCAGCGATTAGTTGCGGGCACTCTTGCCGAGACTTTGGCTGCAACCTCACGATGGGGAAACCAACCTAACAGTGGAGAAATCGAAGAAATGAAGAGAGATACAGCTATAGCTAGACATGCCTCTTTGGTTGACTCTCTTCAGAGGAATCTAGTTCTTGTAATGTTGTTATATATGCAGAACACTCGTAAAATTAGTTCTGCAACTTTAGGACGGTAGCAAAACTTCCCTGTAACAACGTACATTTTTCAAAAAGGTTCTGTATCTATATAAACATCTCAGCTTGGTTCCCGGTTTGCAAAATAGTTCGTCACCATATAAAAATCTCAATTTTGTCCTAATTTTATTGGATTTCAATCAGGTGAACGGCACGCGGATACCCAATTTCTGTGATATCAGGACCCCATATTGAGATTTTATATAGTTACAGGAGTATATCCAAATTGTGCATTTTATAAGGCCAAACTGGTATATGTTTGCAAATCATGCATTTTAGAGGACCATTTTGCTACCGCCCTGAAGTTACATGATCGATTTTGCAATCTTGCCATTTGGTTTGAGTTTTTCCAGTTTTTGCACTAATTACCTTGACCTCTATAGGCAAAGGGAAAAATCAAAAGGGCTGAGGAGGTCTTGCAGAAAGTTCTAGAGAATCAAGAACCAGAAGACCTACCTACCGATCTAGAAACGTTAACTAATGAGGAAAGGTTTTTGTTTCGTCGGATTGGTTTGAGCATGAAACCTTTTCTTCTTTTAGGTAAAAACTTGCACACTTTTTTGGCATATCTAAATGAAGTATGTCTCATTATTTTTAAACTCTTAGGCAGGAGAGAAATATTTGATGGTACTATTGAGAATATGCACTTACACTGGAAGTACCGGGAGCTGGTGAAAATAAATGTGGAAAGAAAAACTTTATCAGAAGTGAAGCATATTGCACTTTTTCTGGAGGCCGAAAGTGGTGGGGTTTTGGTATCTGTAGACAAAGCTCTGAAAGGCTATGTTATAGTAGTCTATCGTGGAAAGAATTACCAGCCCCCTCTTGCAGTTAGGCCAAAAAATCTTCTCACGAAAAGGCAGGCGTTCGCGCGTTCTAACGAACTACAGCGACGTGAGGTAATATCTTGTTTCTTGTTAAATAGGATCAAAAAGCCTCTATTCAAATATTTGCTGACATTTCAAAGAACTTCCTAAATATTGTGCAGGCGCTAAAGCACCACGTTTTTGAACTTGAGGAAAAAATTGAGAAGCTGAAGCAGGAACTAGTATGATTTTAGATTTGGGGATAATTACATGTAATGCCCTTGCTGTTTGACTTAATTACAAACAAACTTGGTTATCTTTCAAATCAAAAAGCACTCCCTTGACATATGTTTTATGTTTTACGAGTTTCACATATTGCGGGAAGCATTTGTAAAACAAGCACGGAACCTTGGGTTATATATATAATAACTAAAAGTGGGTATTTACAGTTGTAACTGATAATTAAGGGGCTGCTTGGATTCTGAAGAGGAATAGGAACGATAATGAGATTGGAAGTAGTGAGGATTGGTAATGGTATGCTAATTCTTGTTGGAATGCTTGATTGAGAGGAGGGGGGGGGGGGGGTGAATACTATCATTGCCATTAATGATGATTTGTTGAAATCCTTTAGGAATGGGGATTTCAACTTCATTACTGTTTATTATTATTAGGAACGGGAACATATATATATATATATATATTCCTACGTAAAATAATATATGTAAGCATAATATAAAATTATAAATATACCATATTTAATGTGTAATATAAATATATTAATTGGTAATTTTTTTACAGAATCATAATATATATAGTTTTTAGAATAGATTAATATATCTATATTAATGAATTTTTTATTTCAAATATTTCTATTAAGTACGTAATATATATATAAATTATATATATTTTACTAAATAAATAATTACTAGTACATTAATAAATTTATATCTAATATATTGTATGTCAAATGTGTGTATATATATAATATTTATATATAGATTCAAATATATATTAGTATCCTGCATTCTTTTCTCACGTCAAGTAATCATAGTGATTCCCCCAAAATATAGTGGAGTGGGGGATTTTTGTATGAACTAGTTGTTTAAGGTTTGATTCCTTCTACCAAGCATCCCTTTTTCTTCCATACCCATAACTCAACTCTAAAGCCTCCATCCAAGCGACCCCTATGTTTTTGAAGTTAGGCTGAAAATCACGAGTAGTTTCTGTAATTATCCCTTTTTTACCTTTATACAAATATAATAATGATGTCAAACTTAATAATTCTGTGTTCTCTTGTAACCAACTTCAGGAAGAAATAATCATTGCAAATAATAACGGCACACAGACCTCGGGTTCAAGGTTTGGTGTTACGCATGATTTCGGAGACAATGAAGAGGTGGAGAAGATGAGAGAAGATTGAGAAATCTCTATCCTTATAAGCGGTCGTTCTGATTCTAGTAGTTGCGAAGACATCCTGGAATTATGAAGACTTCCAACCTGTTCTCACAAGGTGCCCTGTGTTTTTTTTTTTTTTTTTTAAATTTTCTTAGGTGATTTGATATCTTGAAGTAAAAACCTTAGCAAGGCCATTTCATAATTGACCGATTCACCTTAGCGTTTATGTTGATTACTTCTCATCTTTCCTAGAAATGTATTGACTGAGTTATTCTGGTTTCATCAATCCTTAGGGCCTATTAAACAATTATTTTCAGGCATGTTTTCATCACAATTTCCATATGCGGGTTAATTACAAAACCTAACTCTGTGGTTTAGTCTAATTACCAAAAAAAGTATTACTGCCTCCGTCCACGAAATGAGTACCCGTATTTCCTTTTTTGTCCGTACACGAAATGAGTACCCATTTCCTTTTTTGGTAAGTGTACCCCACACACATCATTTCTTTTTGCACCGCAGCTCTTCTCATTTACCTGTCTCTCTATCTCCATCATTCTTCTCCTTTGCTCTTTCCTTCTTTTCTTGTTTGTTCCATTTTAATCTACTGAGAAGATGGCGACTAGGGTTTCAGATTTCTCTTTTACGAGCTATTGAGGGTTTCCGGATATTCTGTGCTGAATTTCTTTTCTGCGTTTCTGCGCCTAAAATGGCTTCTGTGAAAGGGGCTCTGAAAAGTCCGAATTTTAAGTTGTTTAATTCAATTTTTTCTTTTGCAGATTGCGCACGTGTTCTCAAATAGTGCAAAAAGGGAACGCAAATGCAGAAAAAGCGTTGCACATCATCAGTAGCGCATTGTGTTCGCTATTTGAACCACGCTTATTCGCATTTTCATCAGATCTTGCTCGATATCACGCTACATTGCACGCAAACTAGCACAAAAACACTGTATTACTCTTACCCACAATAGTAGCTGTTTATGTTGCACGAAGAAGGTGAAAGAACCTCTATTTTTCGTTCTTCTTTTTTCTCGAACTCTGCCCCCTTTGGGCATCAAGAGGACTTTCATCCAACTACACATCTCTCGGTTAAAGCGGGTCATGAGGTTTTACATGTGTTCTTTTGAGTTTTGATCAGTCTCAAAGGCGGATAAAGAAGCATGTAGATCTGTGGTTATCCTATTCATTGTTTTTCTGGTCCGATCAATAGACTCTTCTAGCAAATCTCGGATAACTGTAAGTTCCTCTCAGTATTTGCGGTGAGGTACACTTATTTTCATTCATGTGTCCCGTATGAGGTTCATCAAGATCTCCATCCTGAGATTTCTCGTTTAAGTTGTTGGTGCTTCCACCGGCTCCTTTATTGGAGTCTCTAGTAGGCCACCGTGCCTTCAGGTCTTCTAAATTCTTTCTTGTAGTATCTCTTTCAGGTACTTAACCAACTGGTTAAAAATGTCAGATGCCCTATTGACATGCCCAATTGACAATCATATCTTTCATCACATAGTTATACACTAAGCCTTACTCATTGTTAACTGGTCAAAACTTCTATTTTCGGTTCGATTTTCTTTGCCATGATATTCTTCATCTGTTGATATTCTGATTTTAGCTCGTGCTTATGACGGGATAAATCAAGAGCAGTTAATGAACTTTTTCTTAAACCAGTTTATATTCATGGGTGTATCCTTGAAATTAGTTGTACCTTATGTTGGCACAAAATCCTGCTTGGTGTTTTTCACAAGGGTGTCATGTATTTCAACAATGAGATCACCATTTTGAATTCCTATATATGGGAAGAATTGAGAATTTCAATCTTCACCTCAAACTTGATATCGAGAGTCAAGTAGGGAATCAGTCATGTGTTCTCAAAGTGCTGGATGATATCTCAGGCCTGTTCGTGATTCTCAGCGTACTGAACATATCCATTAAAATTAAAGTTGTTTCCAGTCTGGAGTTTCTCAAGGAGTTCCTTCAACCCACAAGGCTTAACAGAAGATTCTCCCATTTTGCAACTCTTGGAGGCAGGAGTTGTCTTGTTTCCGGCAATTTGTTATAAATTTTGGAGTCAATAAGTAGAAAAGTAATTTGAGTTAGGGTTGCTTTGCAGAAATTTGCTTTGAGAGAGAATGTGAGCGATTCTAAGAGATGCGAGTTGAGAGAAAGGTGTGGAGATATAGTGTGATACTTGACATATTTATAATGGGAAGTAGTTATTTTAAGTCTTGGGCAAGAATATGCAAATCCAAAAGGTGTAGCAACATTAGTTGCACCTTTCAATACCCGAATGACGTGGAGTGAGTTGGTTGCCACATTCTCTTATTTTGCAAGTTGCTTCCCCAAGTATATCTTGGACTGTTAAATGCTAAATTCATTCTTATTGCTGTCATGATGATCTCCTGGTTTAAGCATAGATCATTTGCTTAAGTTTTCTCTTTTTCTCTCCTTGTGGGCTCTCCCTCTGGTTAATTGTAATCAATTAAACCAAGTTCATTTTTGAACTCGTTGTCTCGCTTAATAATTTGGTGTGTATGCTTTTTGCCAATTGTTTCTTAGTGCAGATGTTGTACAT
Source organism: Orobanche coerulescens (assembly GCA_033398695.1). NCBI lineage: Eukaryota > Viridiplantae > Streptophyta > Magnoliopsida > Lamiales > Orobanchaceae > Orobanche > Orobanche coerulescens. The sequence goes on along the minus strand of CM065816.1, from coordinate 108,361,279 downwards.
CTTTCTTATCCACATAATCTCTTATGAAGTGATGTCTTGCTTAATGTGTTTGGTTCTTAAATATCGTATAGGATTTGTGTGATTTTTGTGTGCTGGTGATTGCATTGGTACTATCACACATGATTTTGATCCCCCTGGGATGTAACTCCATAACCCAGTAATTGTTGTTTCATCCATATGACTTGAGCACAACTTCCACCAGTAGCATATTCACATCCAGCCGTAGATGCAGCATTAAAGTTTTGCTTTTTGCTGAACCAGGATACAAGCCTTTCTGTAGTATTTGGCATGTGTTCTTAAGTTGTTTTTTCTATCTACTTTATATTCAACACAATCTAAGCTAGAATAGCCAGTGAGTCGAGATCCTCTTTCTCTTGAATACCATAGGCCCACATTCTGAGTTCCCTTTAAGTATCTCCAAAATTTTCTTGGCGTAGATCATGTGGCTCTCCTTGGATGCTGCCTGGAATCTAGCACATCTATCTATTGCATAAAAGATATCAGGTCTATAACCATACCTTAGTGGATACTTTATGGTTGCCTTGTTCGTTATCTAGAAGTGTACATTGGAATTTTTAGAAAGCTTTTTCCTTCAACACTAAATGTTTCAATAAAGTCCTTGGTTTATTTGGCTCGATTGATGCATATTCCAAACGTAGTTGCTTGACTTCAAGACTAAATAGTTTGAGTTCTCCCATCAATACTCATTTCAAACTCTCTTTTTTAGAACTTCTCACATAGATCTTTATTGGTGGAACTGAAGAAATATCATCAAATAGATTTCTACCTATAATATGTTGACCATTCTCAATTTTGGGTTGTGTGTGGTCCACATTTCATTTGCAAGATCCCTTTTTTGAGGAGAAGGTAGATTGCATCATATCAAGCTCTATGTGCTTGCTTTTATAGGGAATTTTATGTAACAATGTACACCTTGTCTTCATGCCCTTTCATTTTAAAGTGAGGGATTGTAGGACATATACTTCTTCAGAAAGCACATTATTGAAGAATGCACTTTTGTCATCCATCTGATAGACGCCGAAGTCTTTGTAGTTGCATTTGCTAGGAGTATCCTGATTGCTTTAAGTCTTGCAGCATGAGCGAATATCTCATCAAAATCAATACATTCGTCCTGATAGTATTGCTTGGAAACTAACTTTATCTTGTTCTAACAATCTTTTCATGTTTGTTCATCTTTGTTTGTTTTTTCTGTAAGCTTCAGCCTATGAACTAGTTTCTAAACTTGATTTCTCTCAAATTGGTCGAGTCACTTGCATCGCTTAAATCTTCTTCAATGCTTTTTGGTCTACTTAACATGCCGACATGGCTTGTTAGAGATGACCAACCACGGGTCTGGGTCTGGGTTTGACCCGCCGGGTCACGGATCGGTCAAACCTAGATCCGGACCCCACCCGTCCATATGAAATGTACGGGTCTGGGTCTTCACTGGTCGGCCGCGGGTTTGAGTTCGGGTTGGACCCGCTGGTCATGGGTCGACCTATGATTTACTTTTCTTGAAAAATGTATTTTAAGATTTTGTTTATTATCATTTTATACACAAAAAATGAACTAATAAACAAAAGAAAGAGGAAAAAATGCGCTTCTACGTATCCTCGTGAGGAATCAAAGACTTATGTAGTTCTCTTACTTACCTGACTTGCCTTAGTCGAAGTTGATGTTGTCGTCGTCTTGGTTGTTGGTTTGACTCTTTTGACTAGACTCCTTCAGTGGTGCCTTCTTGATAGACATCTTGGTCCACTAAGAGGTCATCCCACCTATTTTTTTAATCACGTAGCTCGGATTTTCTTGGGGTTTTAAGCATCATCTGAGCCTCAAGAGTTTTTGGCGTCATTCGGGGTCTCCGCTCGTCCAGCATATAACCTCCTTCATTGAAAACGCTCTCGACGGGGATTGTGGATGCGGGAACCTCAAGAATCTCTCGTTCCATATTGGAGATTATGGTATTCTCTCTTGCTCCCTCTTCCTTTGACAGTTTCTTGCTCGTCTTTGGACGACAACTCTTCAACATAAGGGGGTTGGCTTGCTGCAGGACGCTTCGGCTTTGATGTTTGCGTCGCTGTTGGTACGCCATGAAGATTGCGCTCAAACGTTGCATACGTTTGGGTCAACCTGACTTCATCGATTTCATGATCTATTTCTTCATCAATGTGATGCAATTGTTGACTTTGATGTTTGCGTTGGAGTTGGTACGCCATGAAGAGTACGCTCAAACGTTGCATACTTTTGGGTTAACATGGCTTCATTGATTTCATGATCTATTTCTTCATCAATGTGATGCAATTGTTGATGATTTGGGATACGTCGAAATTCCCGAGGGTCAACTTTATCTTCACTAGTAATTATGATACTACTATAATAGATACTTTCAAGTATCGTAGCATTATCTTCACAATATTGAGTATCATTTTCAAATCCCCGTGGAGGTTGATGTCGATATTCGGATTGAGGCTCTTGAATAGATATGCCAGATGGTTTCTTGGTTCTGCCTCAAAGAGCGTTTGTTCAAAACTGGACATTTTGGATTTTGGGCGGCCGTAGCAATACTTTTTTCCTTTTTAGAGCTCGACGTAATGATAAAATGATAAATTAGAGAGAATTAAATTTTACAGAAATAAGAATTGAGAGAGAGATTAGTTGAGTGGGAGAGGTGTGAGAAATAAAGGGAGGTTGGAAGGTATTTATAAGTTTAAATTTCGATTTTTTTGGAAAAATAGCCGTAGGATGGGTCGGGTCACGGGTCCGACCTCCCGGGTTCCAGCAGTCGGAATATTAAAAAAATAAATTTTGAATCGATCCGGGGGTCACGGGTCCAAAAAATAATGTCCCGGACCCCACGCATGTACCTAGGGTCCACCGTCGCACAAGTCTCACAGGTCCGGGTTGGTGGCATGTTGCATGGGTCCGGGTCGCCGGATAGCGGGTCCAGGTCCGGGTCCAGTGGGCAGCTCTACTTGTGTTCCCATCGTCTAGGGTCGCCGATCATTAATTGAGGTAGATGTCCTTTAGCCACCTCATGTGTGGTTGCAACCCCGTGAGGATTGTGGGGTCCTCTTAGTTCTTCTATTGGAATTTGTTGTTGTGTACAGAGGAGACAATGTATGATCTATGAGAGCGTGGATCTAGTGCTTAATCCTATAATACTTAAATCATGCTGAAGTATTACAGAGTACAATAATACTCATACTTGGCGAAAGGAGTACAATAATACTCATAATATAATTACTAATATGAGTACTATTGTACTCTTATAATATAATTACTATTTTATTCATTTAAAAGGAGTACTTGCATTAAAAAAATATATAATTTGATGGTTATTTTACTCTCATGCTTAGCAAAATGAGTCACTATATGAGTACTAATGTACTCCTATCGTTACCAATAGAGTACTATAATACATTTAAACATGGTTTAAGCACTGACAGAGCTTAAGCATGAGATCTTTGCCTTGTGATCAACCGATGATGATATAGTAATCTCCTTTGGGGTACATCATCTTATTCATCACTAGAGTTGTCCTTTTGTCCTCTATTTGTACAATATTGTTAAAGATATCTCGTGTCGCCCTCAGGAACACTACATGACGCCCCTTGTATTTAATCCAAGGAAGATGGCGGACTTTAAAAGGAACGTTGAATTAAAGATGTTCAAAGCTTCTCGATTAGGACCTGAATTCATTCAAGTGCCAATTGATGATTAACCAAGATGACAAAGATACTTTAATATACAAATCCTGCAAGTTCTTTTCAAAGCAATGACATGATGGTGTGTACAACTAAATTATGATATTGCCTTCACATGAGAAGAAACATTATGTTCATGATATTTTTTTTACCAAATCATGAAGATTGTTTATGTCGTAGCTTTCTTAAAAGCTCCATCGCTGTCTAAGAATACGTGAAGAGTTTATTCTCCGAAGATTTCTTGGCTTTTATATTGTCTAAACCAATGTTTTAAAAGGCGTGAGGCTTGTTTGAGGCGGTATCTAAAAATGAGCGAGGCGTAAGCCTCAATTTTTATATATATATATATATACACACATACATAATAGAAGCTTCATAATAACAAAGGAACATAGCCAAATAGCAATGTCTTGAAGTACTTAGCAATTATACCAATGTAACGAACATAAGAACGTAACAAAATAGAGTTTATCATCTCATTCAAACAAAAAAATTAAGATTAAAATATCCGCTTGCCGGATGTCATATTCCTACATGACCAATTAAACAATATATGAAGAAAAGCCAAGAAGAAAAAAAGGGTAAAAAAAAGCAAAGAATTAAAAAGCAGAAACTATTTCTGAAGAAAAGAAATTAAAGTTTCTGAAATTACAACAATTCAAAACTAAATTCACTTAAATAAAAAACCTGCTGCTTAAGAAAAAAACAGAAAAAAATAGATAAAAAGAAAGAAGACTTTGGAAGTCGCCGCTCTCTGAAAGTTGCGCTGGTCTCTGGAAATTGTGCTGGTCGATGGAAGCCACGGGTCTCTGGAAGTCGCGCCGGTCGATGGAAGTCGCCTCCACTCTTTATTTCTCTCTTGTCATCGCCTTGTTTAATGAAGTCGGAATAAAATACAAAGAAAAAGCCAAAACGCCTCAAATGCCTAAAGTGTCCGCCTTTCATACGCCTTAACAAGAGAAGGTGCCCGCTTCATTTTTGGTCTTAAAAAAGCGCCCCGGGACGTTTTCCCGTCGCCTCGCCTCGAGGCGGCACCTTGAGGCGCGCCTCGTTCCGCCTTTTAAAACACAAGTTGATAGATCACATAAAGCTGCACGTAATAAGCACTCTTTCATTAATTTGAGTGCTTTCTTTTTGGTAATATGGTGATTTCTGATATACATGTCCACATTCTTCTTTATAGATTCACTATTATGGTTGTTACCTTAGCTCGTGGTCAACGTAACGACACGAGCGAAGAGAATATATTTTTGGAATCTCATCTTGTCCATACCCAACAACATATTCAAATGCGTGGAAAATAACCCTATCTCGAGTTGCCAGGAAGAGATTTGTGTTTGTTTGGTCCAAATTTTATGACTTGTTGGATGTCTTGTATCTTACTCCCTCCGTCCCGCGCGAAGTGCAAAATTTGGTTTAAAAAAAATATCCCTTTAGAAGTGCAATATTTAATTAAATACCTCAAATCAAATAAAATAATTACACTTTACTTTTTAATTTGCACCAAACCATGATTGTCACAACGGCCTGTCAAGTCGCAGTGCCATCAGACCACCTGGACGCCTAAGCGACTAGGCGCCCTCCTAGGCGACTTCTAGGCGGCCAGTTTTTTTATATAATATATATTATTTTATAATATAATATATGAATTATTCTTAAAACATGATAAGTTAGATAATAAATAACATTCATCCCACTCAACAAAAGTTACAAAACACACCATAAACAATATAAATATATAATAAACAACAACTAGAATTTCATATCAAATCCCTCGTCTCCAATAAGTCTAGTCTCAAATATCATCAAACAAATTATCATTAAACCCTTCATTTTCACGAGCGTGATCATCAGTAGTAATCGCATCCTCTTGTCCTTCAAGCTCGTCGCCATCCTCAATATCTTCATTATCATGTGGAAAAGGATCAACTAGAGGTGTTCGGCGGTTCAAAACCGCCGGTTCCGAACCGAACTGGAACCAGCGGTTCATGTTTTTTTTTTTTTTTGAATTTTTTAAATTTTAATTTAAAAAAATATGGGGTAAAAATTGGACTTGAGCTTAATTCAAGTATTTAAAGTTTAAACTTGAATTTTGTGATTTTAAATCTTTGAATTAAGCACCTACATATCCGCTATCCGTAACTTAGAGTTAGGAATCAAAATCAAAGTCCTCGTACTTCATTTTTAAATTTTGGGGGGGAAGGGGAAAAAAAATAAAAATGGACTTGAGCTTAATCCAAATATTTAAAGTTAAAATTAAAAATTTCAACTTTGAATATTTGGATTAAGTTGCCTACGTATCCCCTTACCTTAGGAATCAAAGTCCTCGTAGTTCACTTACCTTATACTTACCTTAGGTAGCGGAGCGGAGGCGGAGAGGAGATGGTTCAATCACCCAAGTCAACCGAATCATTGTTAGATCCGGTATCATATGTATCGCTGTCTTCTTATTCATTATAATTTGGTTCTTGTTGGCGTAACTCGGCTTTCACCCAACATTCAATAATACTTGGGCTTCAAGATTTTGAGGCGTCAATCGAGATCGTCGTTCATCCAAAATGTATCCTCCCACACTGAAGGCTTGTTCAACAGAAACTGTTGAGGCGGGACAACTAGTATTTCCTTTGCGATCATGGCAACTACAGAAAAGATTGTAGACCTTTTTGCCCACCACTTAAGAAGATTGTTATTACCATCCGATCCACGTTCTAAAGCTCCCAATTCACAAGTAGTTAAATAATTTTCAAGTTCTTGATAGGCATTCCACTCACTAAGATCCGGAATAGCAAAACCAAAAGAAGATATACTACTACTACTAGAAGGAATGTGAACAGAAGAAGAACCCGTACCAAGATCAAGACTACCACTATAACTACAAGCATATTCGCGATAAAGAGCAGATAAAGAATTTTTTGCATTTTGAACACAATCACTAGGATTTGGAGGAATAAAATTAGCAATAGGATTAGGAAATAAAGCACGATAGCAAAGTATAAGTAACTTAGCAAACCTTCCTCTCTAACTTGAGGATCTAAAAGTTTAGCAACCAAAAAAATCGTAGGAATGTAGGTGAAATATTTATCCATTTGTCTCTCATTTCTTTTATACAATTAAATAAATTGGGAATTTTAATTAAAGACTTGAATACAAGTACAATTTTAACATATTGTTCAACAATAAGGGTAGAAGTGGGATAATAAATACCGGACAAAGACTCAGTTGCCTCTTTAAAATTTTTTAAAAAACCATTAAACTAGAACACTTATCCCATTGACTTGGCAATAAGCAAGCGGGTACTTGTTCTTCATTAAAAAAATTGCACAATGCAATACGATATTCATAACTATCATTTAACAAATTATAAGTAGAATTCCAATGATTTCGCACATCTTTTGAAAATTTATTTGGATGCATATTATTTTTTATGCAATATCTCCTCCATTTTTTACCTAGAGAAGAATGTCTAATTAAATGTATTATTGCTTCACGGATAGGAGCATATGCTTCTTGTAAAACAGCTAAACCATCTTGAACACATAAACTAAGAACATGCTCATGAAAAATATTACCACCAAGAGATGGCTCACATATTGCAATAAGTGATTCTAAACTAGCTGTATTGGAGTTAGCATTAGAAATTGAAATTCCTTTTGTACCAAATTATATTCAGATAAAATTGTATGAATTTTATGCGAAATATTTTGGGCGGTATGTGCGGTATTAAACTCTCTAAACTAATTAAACGTTTTTGCATAGTCCAAGAATCATCAATCTAAATACAAGTAACTCCCATATATGAATTTGCTTCCCAATGATCACTCCAAGCATCGGATCATATACAAACTTTATGATCTAGTTTTAAAAACATATTAGCTAAAATTAATTTTGCCTCGCTAGTAGTTTTTCGAACATCACGAGTTACGGTAGAGCGTGAAATTTTTTTACTAACAGGATTAAAACTTAGTTGAGTAAAATTTTCTTACATTTGGTCGTCGGCAAAGTTAAAAGGAAGAGATTTACCACAAACAAATCTAGCTAATTCTTTTCTAGCGGTAATTGGATTAAATTTAAATAAAGAACTGGTATCTTGATTAGGGGCATTAGACGCCGCCGCCGTGCCTCGGAGTTAGGTTTTATTAGATTCTATGCCAACTTTGTCGGGATGTTGTCTTTGTATATGGCTATTTAGTGTCCCGTAACCTCCTCCTTTTTTGAACTTGTAAATTTTCTCGCAATAGTTGCACTTGGCCAAGAAATGACCGGGACCGGAGGCAACATCATCCATTTTTGTATAATGCACCGCAAATAATGGAGATTTGAGCTTGGATAGTTTCCTTTGTTTTGGTTTTGTTAGTTGCTCATCATCTTCATTATCTTCGATATTATGAATCGATTTTGAGGCTTCAAACATTTCGTTGATTTATTCCTCGGTTATTTCTTCGGGAACATAATCTCTAAAATTCGGACTTGGAATAAAATTAGAACTCGGAGTATGAGTACTATCACTAGCACCACCTCTTCCTCGTCGAGGAATGCCGGTGATAGCCTTTCCCTTTCCCCGGTTGAATTGGCCACTTGACATATTTTTTCAATTAAAAGTGTAGTACTTGAGAGTTGAGAGAATAGAAATTAGAATGAATGTAGAGATAAAGTAGATAGATAATTAGAGTTGGTGTGAGAAAAATGGAGAATGATAGGGGTATTTATATGTGTAAAAATGTATTAAAAAAATTGGGCTTGTGACCGTTCGGAATCGCCGGTTCCGGTTTGAACCGACGGTTGAGCAACGGATATAAAATTCAAAATTTGATTTTTTTTTAGAAAACCCCGGCGATTGAACCGCCGGTTCGTGGTTCGTCAAAACACCGAACCGGAACTGAACCGTCTTAAAACGGTTGACGGTTCCAGTTTTGAACCGAACCACGGTCAACAGTTCAAAACCGCTGGTTTTCCGGTTCGAACCGTAACCGTGAACACCTCTAGGTTCAACCACTTCATCCTCGTCAATCAACCCAGACGTAGTTGTATTATGGCGTCGAGAATAACTCAAGATCGATGAGCCCGTAGCTTAACTAACATTAGTTCTCCTAGAAAGACTACGACCCTCAAGATTATTTGTTGCACCAATTGATTTATCAACAAGATGCCATGAAAGATCTTCCCCGATATGGATAACATCATCACTATTATAAACCCATTCATGATCCCATTGAAAATCTTCTATGATCAAAGGTTTAAAGTTAGACCCTTCTTCACGCCTCTTTTGAAACCTCGTTGCAATTTTTCGATTATATCGAATGTAAACCAAATCATTCAATCTTTTATGCTCTAAGAGGCAATTGAAGTTATGGGAACGGAAAACCAGTTTGTTATGGCAGTATACATTCTACTGCATAAGAGGCAATTGAAGTACAAGGCCTCCAAATCCCCGTCGTACCCCGCCCCACCACCGGAGTTGATTATTAGACGTTTCCGAAGGAACTTATATCTCACGTCGAAGAATTGTCCTAGGAAGATATTGTATGTTGAAAATACTATAACTAAATGGTTCGTCGTTGGATTGACCGACGATTCAAGTGTAATACCTGGTTGTAATTCAGTTATTATCATTCAGTAATTATCATTCAGTAATTGTCAGTCAGTAATTATTCACTCATTAATGATCATTCACCGTTAATGATCACTCATTAATACTAGTAGGGCCCCCCAGTCCTTTTCAGTCATTCGTGTTTACTTTATTATATTTCCACTGCAGACTTCCGTTTGAATACTCATTTTATTCAGTGTTGTATATTTTAATCTTCATATAAAATATGCATGTGTTCTGTATGATCTTGGGTGTGTTGTAATGAAACTCCTCATCGGAGTAATTAATGATATAATGTGGTTCGGTACTAAAATTATATTACTTAATTCATTAATTCTCATTCGCCTAGTGGGTCCCTGTCGGGGGTCCACGACACTATAATATTCGCCTAGTTTGGGGTGTTACAGAGTTGGTATCGGAGCGTGGTTTTGAATACACTACTACAAAAAAGACATTCAACATCGCTCGTTTAACATCGGTTTTGTAAAAACCGATATTAAAAAAGACGCGGTGGCATAATTGAAAATTTTAAAACAAATTAACATCGGTTCTGCTAAAAACTGATGTTAAATTGACAATTAAAATCGGTTTTTCTAAAAACCGATGTTAATTTAATCCATTTCACATCGGTTTAGAAAAACCGATGTTAATTTTTAATTTAACATCGGTTTTTAGAAAATCCGATGTTAATTTTTAAATAAAATTTCGATTTTTTAAAAAAAATTCCAGATTTTTTAAAAATTTTTAACACCGGTTATACTAAAACCGATGTTAAATTACAAATTAACATCGGTTTTTAAAAAAACCGATGTTAAACAATGTTAATTTTTAATTTAACATCGGTTTTAGTATAAGTGATGTTAATTTGTAATTTAACATCGGTTTTAGTATAACCGATGTTAAATTTTTTAAAAAATCTGGAATTTTTTTAAAAAATCGAAACTTTATTTTTTTAAAAAAATCCGGAATATTAATATTAAAAATTGGATGTTTATATTTATTGTTCAAAAATAAAAGGTAAAAATTGGAAGTTTTTATTTAAAGTTCGAAAATAAAAAATAATTAGTTCGAAAATAAAAAATAAAAATTGGATTTTTTTTAAAGTTCGAAAATAGAAAATAAAAATCGGATATTTTTATTTAAAGTTTTGAAAAAAAAAGTGGAATATTATTTTCCATGAATAAATAATAACTGAATTATTATATATTTTTAAAAACCTGCTAGTTTTTGTTTTTGTAATTTTTTTACTTTTCATAAAAAACTATTTTAGATTTTTACAAAAAATCTAAAAATAAAAAAACAGATTAAATATTAATTATAAATCATATTTGTATTTTTAAATTTATTATTTTTTATTTTCGAGCTTTAAATAAGAATATCCGACTTTTAATATTAATATTCTAGATTTTTTAAAAAAATAAATTTTTGATTTGTTAATATATATATATATATATTAAATTATCTTATATTTATATAAATTTATAAATGTATATAGTATATAAATATAACACATAGCAAAAAATATACAAGAAGTTCATCTCATGAGTGGTAATATCACACTTCCACAAGCAAGAGGTGGTGAGTTCGAAACCCACCAACAACGAAATTTAATGGTATTTGTTGTAGGTTGGTGGGGATTGCAAAAGGTGCGGGTGGTTGGGCGAGTGTGTGGGTTGGGGTTGGGTTGGGCTAATGGGTTAGCATGGTCTGATAAAATTTTAAAATCGCGAAATTTAACATCGGTTGTCCCAGAACCGATGTTAAATATCGCGATATTAAAATTAACATCGGTTGTTATAACAACCGATGTTAAAATCGAAGTTTAACATCGGTTATTAGAAACCGATGTTAATTTTAACATCGCGACATTTAACATCGGTTCCAAAACCGATGTTAAATGGCCAAAAAAACCGATGTTAAATGTCTGTTTTGTAGTAGTGATACTACCTTCCGAGTCATATCTCATTTGAAATCATCGTTCATCAGACTAGTATCATTGGACTTTCGCGTCACGTGTGACCTGTGCAAGAGCCGAGCCCCTCAGACCAAAGAACAGTAAGATTTCTGACGCCATGGTATAATTTCTGGCAATAAAAATCACTCATTCATCATTCAACAATCAAAAATCCTCAGTCATCATTTTCATTTTTGATCATGTCGATCATGTTAACCCATTAATCACTCTGTTCATTTCATTGTTCAGTTGTTGATCTTGAGGATCATATCATTAATCTTGTTAACTTGTTCAAGATAATCATTTCAAGAATTTCATCAGATAATCACGTCACTTCAGTTGATCATTCATGTAATCATTGTGTTTGAGCGCGTGTGCTCATTTTCATCACTTCATAACGTAATCAGAATGTGATATTCATGTGAGATATATAATCATCTTGTGACTTTCCCACTTCAGTATGGAAAGAGCTGGCAGAGGACGTCGGGGAAGAATCCGTGGTGCGGGCCAAATCCCGAGAACTCGTGTGAATACATGTGCGAACGCGAGGAATAATGTTGAATCATCGAGCAGCAACGCTGCCACTCATTCAAGTGGAAATGATCATTCACTGTCAGGGAGTCGTACCCGGGACACAGCTCACTCAGAAGGTGTTCGGGTTGATCCACTTGCCTTTATGCAGGGCATGATGGCCTAAATGACTCAGATGGCACGCCTCATGGAGACGATGCAGAACTCAACCGCCCAGAATCAGCAGGCTCCTCCTCCGCCACCTCAGGGGCAAGAGAGGAGTGTGAGCAGTATTATTGGCGACATCTCTCGCCAAGGACCACCAACTTTTGAGGGATCGTCTGAGCCAACGGATATTATTCACTGGCTTGATCATTTCGAGAAGTTATTTGCTATGGTGGATTGCCCCGAAGGGCATAAAGTTTCAGTTGCGGCTTACTATCTGGGTAAGAGCGCTCATTCATGGTGGTTATCGTTGAATCCCTCCGACGGATCATGTATTTGGGATCAATTCAAGACTCTGATGATGGAGAGGTATTATCCGGCCCCACCCAGAGAGGCCAAGTTATCGGAATTACTCACTCCCGACCCTGTAATATCCGCGTTTTCTATTTTTAGTATTTTCTATTTTGGTGTATATTTGTTTCGGGCAACTCGCTTGGCACTGTTTTAGAATTCTGAATCTATTTTATTGTTGGATTTTCTCCGTTGGGATGAGTCTCAATGATGTTTTTGCGTAATTTCACCTTGAGTTATATTCTATCGCATGTGTATTCGATTCTCGTTAAACTCGTACGATTTTATCATTTTTCCTATTTCCATGAGTTCGTATGGTGGAGTAGAGCATGTTGTGAGCTTCGGATTGTTAATCCGACGTTGTATCGTGATTTTCGGGTCGCTTGGGGTTTCCGTATTTCTATTTCGTGTTATTGTTGCCCATATATCGATTCCTATTGCTTTTACTCTCTTCCCGGTTCATTTTCCATCACTTTGGGACCCAAGGAGGAGTGTGGGCCGCGACACAAGGATTGTGCGCTGCGGCACACACATTGCCCAGTTCCTGGCCGAGCAGACTGTACCGTGTGCCGCGGCATACGCCGACAGGGCCACGGCACACTGCCGAGTCACTTCCGCGGCACACTCGTCCGGGCCGCGGCACACCCGTGTGGCACTTGCTGGCCAAAACCTACTGTACCGCGTGCCGCAGCACAAACCGGAAGGGCCGCGGCACAATGCCGAGTCAGGGCCGCGGCACACCTCGAATGGGCCGCGGCACACCGAGCGGTCTGCCGATCACTGGGCGCAATTTTTGGCTTTGTGCCGCGGCACACCTCAGCTGAGCCGCGGCACACAATGCGGTCAGCGCTATATCTGCGTTTTTATTCAGCGAGAGTCACTCATTTCCCTTCCTTTCTTCAACCGTACGAGAGAGTGGCTTGAGAGGGAGATTTCCTCCATCTATCACTTGATTGTGTAAATTTCTTCATCTCCTTTCGATCGTGTGGCTCGGATTGTGGATCTAACACGTGTTCTTCGGATTATAGTGCTTGAATCTTCAAGAGGTAAGAACTCCTTTAACCCTAGTATGATTTTGGGGAGGGTTTGGTGATGATCTTGTATTTTAATCCGATTTAACCGATGTTGTTGTTAGATTTTGATAGTATACTCGTAACCCTTGGTTTTCTTGTTATTGGATGGGATGAAATCCCGTTATTTCACCGTTGGCCGATTTCATTTCCTTATGCGCCCTTGGTGTCCGATGAATTGCCTCAACGGGTAGAATTAGGATTAATTCTTACCTTTCCGCATTATTGAGACTTGTTGTATACCGTTATTGTGTTAGGAGCGAATTTGGGAGGATTATTCGGACCAAAACCTATTCCTTCGTTGTTTCCTTCGTTTCGTCTTATTCAAGGCAAGTACATGTATTACATTTCGTTACGTATGTTGTGATTTTCGAAATGAATGATGAATTGTGACTTTTGGGTGCGTGAGTTGTGTTCCTTCCACCCGGAGTGTCCGACGGGATGTCTGGGGGTCGATACTAAGGGGTACGGCCGCGGAAGGGAACTTGGGTGCGTGTGTGATTGAACTTCCACCCGGAGTGTCCGACGGAATATCTGGGGGTTGATACTAAGGGGTACGACCGCGGAAGTGGTATCCCACCCGGAGTGTTCGACGGGATGTCTGGGGGTCGATACTAAGGGGTACGGCCACGGGATACCAGTTGTGGTTTTGTGATATCGTGATGATTGAACTGATTTTATTGCCAATGTAGTATTCCGGAATATTTATGGCAAATGATTTCTAATAGAGATGATTGTGTAAAACCGTATATGTATATAATGTAGTGTAATTGTGTACTTGCACTAGGTATTCGAATGCTAACCCCTTAAATGGGGGAAATGCGTCTTATGCATTTCAGGTACCGGGGGGGCTGAGGAGCAGGCACGGACACGCATGCAAAGGATGGGCTGGCTTGATGATGTGGCTCGAGTCTGCATTTTTATGTTTTGTCATTGCATTGTCGCGTAATGAAGTTAGATTGTTTATTTTGAAACTTGGTTTAAGTCCCCTGCGTGGGCAATGAATTGGTATTTAACCTCTGTTCATGTACTCCGTTAAAAATGTTTTGGCCGAGGCCACGGCCTTATTTACTTTTGAGTGCATCATTCGGGATTACTTTGTGGTTTATATGTAATGTGTTAGCCTGGTAGACCTCACGAGGGTTCTACGACGTGTAATGTCCCAGTTGTGAATTGGGGTGTTACATTTATGGTATCAGAGCTTAGGTTTTGAATACCTAGGCTGTCGGTTAATTTTTGGGTCTGTTAGTAGCATCATTAGAGTCAGTCGTTGAGCCTAATATCATCATGCTACCGTCTTTTCGTGCGACCCGTGGCTGTAAGTCTCCTCGAACTCTTATATTTCTGTATTCGTTTTCTTACGTTGTTTGGGATTGTGACTTGTGATACCAACTTTGTCAATTGTGAATCTTTCTGATCTTGTTCTTTTCATTCTTCCTCTAGTATGTTGAGAGGTCGTCGTGGTAGACCAGCTAGGGGACGCGGCCGAGGCCGTGGTCGGGGTGCTGATAATGAAGAGGGCTCACTTTCTCAGTCCTCTGCAGACTCAGCCTCTCACTCAGTGCCGTCGGGAAATAATGCCGATGCCGGCTACGCTGCATTTGCCAGTTAGTAGCCCAGCTTGCTCAGATAGCTCAGGGTGGACGCCAGAATCCGCCTCCAACACCTGAAGAGGAAGCTAGTAAGTGGCTTCAGATGGTGACTAAGATGTACCCTGCTCGTTTTTCCGGATCTTCTGACTCCCTCGGTTGGGAGAATTGGCTTTTTCAGTTGTCCAGGACCTTTGATGCCGTAGCTTGTCCTGAAGACAGGAGGGTACATATTGCCCAGTACCTCCTGGATAAGGAAGCTGCGGAATGGTGGGAGGCCGTTGTGCCCAGAGACCGTCGAGCTACATGGGAGGAATTCAAGGCTGCTATGGAAGCAGAATATTGTCCTCCGCCAGTCAAGGAGCGCAGAATTGTGGAGTTCTTCACCGCTACACCTTAGGATGTGCCTATTTCTCAGGCCATCATTGCTTACAATCAGCAGCTGGGTTTCGTGAGAGATCAAGTGAGAACGGAGGCTCATAAAATCCGTTACTTCAATATGCGCATGAAGCCGCATATTAGGCAGAGTATGGCGCCTCTCATGTGTGCCACTTTGAAGGAATACCAGGATCGCGCCCTAGCGATCGAGATGGCCGTCCCGGAATCAGAGTCGGTTTCGGAAGCTAAGAAGCAGAAGACTACCGGTGGATTCTTGACTGGGAAGGGTGGTCAGTTTTTGAGGTCTCGTTCTGCTCCCATACTGGGGAAGAGGCCGTTTCATCAGGCCGGTGGATCTCAGGGTAATCGCTCGATCCAAATTGCTTGGTGGCGGTGGTTTGTTTTAACTGCAACCAATATGAGCATTTGATGAAGGATTGCCCTTTTCCTCCAGTCACTTACTTTACTTGCGGGCAGACCGGGCATCGGGCAACTCATTGTGAGAGGGCCACCAGGGCTATTAGAGTTCCGACTGCCACTACCGAACAGAAGGATCACAGTATTCTTGCTACTCTTATTCCGCAGGGTTCGGGCCGTGGTAGGGGTCGGAGTCAGCCGGATCGCCGTGCAGCCTCGAGTTCGGGTTCAGTTCACCCCCGATTGTATCAGCTGAGGCGCACAGAGGAGGCAGACGTTCTGGTGGCGTCAGGTACCACTCAGATCCTAACTCATCCAGTTTCCGTGCTTTTTGATTCGGGTGTTACCCATTCCTTTATTGCATCGGATTGTGTGAATCGTATTGGCTTTAACTGCCTGTTTGAGTGTGAACCGTTTGTGGTGGGTACGCCTAGCGGGGATCGCATGGTTGGGGACCGGGAGGTTAGGGATTGCCCCGTGAGGATCGGGAGCCGAGATTGGCCCTCGAATCTCATTGTTATAGACCTTAAGGGTGAGGATCTAATCCTCGGGGACGATTGGTTAGAGCGTCACGGTGCTATCATGAACTATCGGACTCGTACCATCTCGATAGTAGCCGAGGACGGCACCGAGCATACCCTCATCGGTCGAAAGCCGGGGAGATCGGGGAGTGTGATTAGCGCCTTGAAGGCGATGAAACTTCTGAACCAGAGTTGTGTCGGCTATTGGTGTTATGCCCTGCAGGCGGAGGATGGTGGGATTGACATGTCGTCAATTCCAGTTGTTAATGAGTATCCCGACGTTTTCCCAGACGACTTGCCGGGGCTACCACCACAGCGAGAGGTGGAGTTCCCTATCGATCTTGAGCCGAATGCAGCCCCCATTTCTCGAGCGCCGTACCGTATGGCGCCGTCGGAGATGCTAGAGTTGAAGAACCAGTTGGTAGAGTTGTTAGATAAAGGGTATATTCGACCGAGCGCATCGCCTTGGGGTGCGCCTGTACTTTTTGTTAAGAAGAAGGATGGATCGCTTCGTTTATGCATCGATTATCGAGAATTAAACAAGTTGACCATGAAAAACAAATACCCTTTGCCCCGGATTGACGACTTGTTTGATCAGCTTCAGGGGGCGACAGTCTTTTCGAAGATTAACTTGCGATCGGGCTACTACCAGTTGAGGATTCGGGACAGCGATATACCGAAAGCTGCCTTTCGGACAAGATATGGCCATTACGAGTTTGTGGTTATGCCTTTCGGGCTAACCAATGCCCCAGCAGTGTTCATGCAGTTTATGAACAAAGTTTTTATTGAGTATCTGGACAAATTCGTGGTCGTCTTTATCGATGACATTCTTATCTATTCACGGAGTCGAGAGGAGCACGCCTTACATCTCCGGATTGTATTAGACATTTTGAGAGCTGAGCAGTTGTATGCAAAGTTCTCTAAGTGTGAGTTTTGGCTCGAGGAAGTGATGTTCCTCGGACATGTGATTTCAGCAGAGGGAGTTCGGGTAGATCCACAGAAGATAGAGGCGGTGATGGCTTGGGAGCCGTCTAAGAATGTGAAGGAGGTGAGGAGTTTTCTGGGTCTCGCCGGTTATTACCGTAGATTTTTTGAGGGGTTTTCTAAGATCGCTAGACCACTCACTCAGTTGCTCCAGAAGACTCAGAAATTCGAGTGGACCGCAGACAGACAAAGTAGTTTTGACGAGTTGAAGAGGTGACTAACTACCGCACCCGTGTTAGCATTGCCTCAGGGGAACGAATATTTCGTGGTTTATAGTGATGCTTTGGGCCTCGGGCTCGGATGTGTTTTGATGCAGAGAGACAGGGTGATTGCTTATGCGTCCCGCCAGTTGAAACCGTATGAGGCGAATTACCCCACGCACGATTTGGAGTTAGCCGCGGTCGTTTTCGCCTTAAAGATATGGAGACATTATCTCTATGGATCGTCGTGTAAGATTTTTACGGACCACAAGAGTCTGAAGTATATCTTCAGCCAGAAAGAGTTGAATATGAGGCAGCATAGGTGGTTGGAGCTAATTAAAGATTACGACCTCGAGATAATTTACCATCCGGGTAAGGCTAACGTAGTGGCTGATGCGTTGAGCCGGAAGCCGATGGCATTACAGATGTTAGAGGCACTTACACCACAGAGTAGGATCCAGCGAGATTTTATTTGCCAGAATATCGAGGTTTGGGTTCAGAGAGTCCAGGGCCAGTTATGTGCGTTGGAGATCACTTCGTCCTTGACCGATGATATCAAGGCGAAACAGTATGATGATCCGTTTTTAGTCCAGCTGAGGGAGGATGTGAGGAAGGGGAAAGCCCCAGGATTTGTGGTTCACGATGATGGAGTTTTGAGGTTTCGCGGCAGACTTTGTGTACCGAGTGTTGTTGAGGTGAGATAGAAGATCTTGAGTGAAGCTCATACTACACCTTACTCCATACATCCTGGTACGAGTAAAATGTACAAGGATGTGAGGAGCAACTACTGGTGGAGTAATTTGAAGACAGACGTTAGCGAGTTTGTGTAGAGGTGTTTGACCTGTCAGCAGGTTAAGATCGAGCATCAGCGACCCGCGGGGCTTTTACGACCACTTCCTATCCCGGAGTGGAAATGGGAGGATATTTCTATGGATTTCATTACCGGTATGCCTAAGACTCGGACTGGAATGAACATGATTTGGGTCGTTGTCAATCGACTAACCAAATCAGCTCATTTTCTGAGTATTAAGGACACTTGTGGGCTAGAGAGACTTGCATGAGTGTTTATTGCGGAGATCATGAGGTTACATGGGACCCCTAAGAGTATTGTTTCGGATCGTGATGGCCGGTTCATATCACATTTTTGGCAGGCCGTTCATAGAGCCTTGGGAACCGAGTTGAGGCTTAGTGTAACACCCCCAAAACTTTACGGGAATATTACAGCGCCGTGGGCCCCACATTGGAGCCCACAAGGCTAAAATCATTTTCGCAAATGTTTAAAAATGCCAAAAGGCCCTTTTGAAAGTACACACACGCACAGTGGATAAAAACACAGTTCAAAGAATATCGAAAGCCATTTAGAAACATACACACACAGCGGATGAAACATAATCAAATACATTTGCAGCGGAATTATAAAAACCAGAAAGAACACTCGAACCCCAACAACTACGCCATAGCCAGTATCACCGGAAAGCTCATCCCTTCACGACCGCTACTCGCTCGAACTCCGAATACCTAAAAGATAAAGCCCACGACGGGGTCAGCCATAATACTCAACAATGATAACGTTCACATCACAAAAACAATACATATCAATGTAATTACAAGGTAAGAATAATTCCAATATGATCTCACCGAAGTAACCTTACCAACCTGTCACAACCATAACAATCAAATCTTACCATATCCCACGCCTCGTGTCCTTAAGTAATGAACGAATTCAAATGTAAACACATCGTATCAGAAACACTACCAAGATTTCCAAACAAACATATCTCGAGTATAGAATAATGGTCAAGTTCGATTCATTTACCGGGTCGCACAATCGGAACCCAATACCGATAGAACCGATATCACACGATACATCTGCAAATCAACTGTCCCGAAACAATGGCAAGTCCCGGATATCAATACAAAGCATGAATGCTCACACAATCAATAATGATAACAATCAATGCATCACACCAGAAATATCAATGACATGATAGTTCCACACAAGATCGACAAAGGGATCAACCACGAACGAGAATACCATGATGTGGTAACTCCAACAAGATCAATGAAGAATCAATAACCGGGAATACCGGCAATACGGCAAATCCCAACAAGGTCAATAAAAGGTCGACAACCGAGAATACCGACGACACAGTAAGGATCAACGAAGAATCAATAATCGAGAATACCGACGACACGGTAAGGATCAATGAAGAGTCAATAATCGAGAATACCGACGACACTATAAACTCTAACAAGGTCAATAAGAGTCGACAACCAGAATTACCAACGGTACGATAAACTCAAATGAGAACAATAAAGGGTCAATAACTAAGAATACTGACGACACAGTAAACTCTAGCAAGATCAATAAGGACCAACAACCGGGAATACCAACGATACGGTAAAATCCAACAAGAGCAATAAGGAATCGACAACCGAGAATACTTACGACACGGTAAACTCCAATAACATCAATCAAGGACTAATAACTAAGAATACCAACGGTGAGACAACTTCCAAATGGAATCAATAAGGATCAATAACGAACGAGATTACCAATGACAGGGTGAACTCCAAACGAGATTTATAAAGGATCGATATCAATGAGTTGACCATCGATATGGTAACTCCGAACGATATTAGTAAAGGTTCAACGGCGACAGATACACAAGAGAATAAAATTGTCAACCATATACAAATCATATATACGGGGTTTCAAAGACAACCCGAATATTGAATAGACCCAATTATACATGGGCTGTGAACGACCAATCAATAAGACTCAAGATGGACGTCACGATACGCTCAATCCGGACATGTGTCCGTGTACAAGCCAACCACGGGTATTGATCAATACACGTCTGGTCTCGTACCTAATCAGCCTCACGAAGTACGTCTCGTGTGCACGGTTCAATATGAGGTCGAAACCAACATATGCTACACGTGCCCATCCCGAAAATCCTACACATGAACGATCAGAACGTATCTGACTCCAGATATGCCACGATACAACATGACAACAGATCTTGAAGAAACGCATATCCAACAAGGATCAGAAGATTTTCCAAGAGGGCAACAATAACTCGATCATGAAAGACTGACACGACCACAATGTCGTATTCCGTCAGACAATAGTCCACAGCATGCTCAACAATGCATATAATAATAACACATAAACTCCCAAGGCAGCAGCCAAGGGTCACGGAAGCATCTACTCAGGAATACTCCGGACAATGTCACATAAACTCCCAAGGCAACAGCCGAGGGTCACGGAAGCATCTACTCAGGAATACTCCGGACATAGGTGCCATTTAGGTCTTATCCCCTAACACATTTCCATTCGGGTACCATACAGGTTTTATCCCCAACACATCGGCCCCACAGATTACGGCTCAAGAAAGAGCACTTCACAAAATGTAACAAACAATGGTGCACATTCACCGCATGGAATATCAACACACACATGCAATAATGCAACATGATGATTATCATAATCTAACAATATTAATTTACCTCAAGCTGGAGACGCTAACCTTTCCACGACCAACCGCCCTACACGGTTTATCCGACAATCCAAAATGACGTACAGTCCATAACTAATACCAAACCACCATCCCGAGTTCAACATCGACACGATAACTAAACTTGATATCCAACTTCTCATGCAATAGACCAAATTATAATTCACGTTCCCATTTCCATTAGACATCCTTAAAATCATATACATTATGATTTATCTTACATACCACCATTCCGACAATTCATATATTCCATAATACCATTGCTATATGAATCATAAATGAAATGAAAACGAAATCATTTATTAACATTATGAACTGAGCAAGCATAACTTGCCTTGATACCAATTCCCGACGGCCACTATCAATCCCGCCGTCTTCGTCTACAAGCTCCGCACTTCACTCGTCCGGCAAAGACAACGGTTAACTTCAGCGATCACTAAACGCAACCTAATGCAATAATTAGTTAACGATACGTTCAATAACAATCAACCGAAATGACCAACTAATCAAACTCGATGGTTCAAAGACATATCGATCATACGAAACCAAGCCGTATCAACTATTAACAATATGAACACAAGCCGAAATTCGGTGTTCAATGGTCCTAACGACGTCTTCAACATATATACTTCTCATAACATCACGAATCGCAACAAACTACCAAGAACATCGAGAATATTACGATTCCATAATTATAACAACATAATCGAATCATTTGATCACCAATTCATTATCTTCCCTTAACAAAATTCTCGTAAATACCAAGAATCATCACGACAATATCAATTCAACCATCATTCATACGAAAACGTATAGAATTTCCCAAGTTCAACTCATTGAGGCATTTCATCGAACACTTTGAAGGCATAATCCAATTTAATCATTTTAACGAAGAAATACTCGAATTTGTTCCACAAAACTTCAAGAGTATTGAATGATTACGAGTATACAATCAAGTTCTATCAATAATCTGAATCAAAACGAAGCAAATCGGCCAAAACACCAAGAAACCTCAAGAACATCCAAAAACCAAAAGTTCATGTGTTCTTACCTTCGATCCGGGTGGAGAATGATGTTAATCCATGATTCCAACTTCCAAAACATGTTGTTATAAGTTGATTCTACTCAAAACCATCATATTTGCTGAAGAAATCGCGGAAGGAACGAAGAAAAACGAAGAAATGACCATATGACTCGGTCCAGGCCTTATATAGGCCGAGACCTGCCGGCCAGTTACGTACGTAACCGGCCGTGGCTTACGTACATAACCGGCCGTGGCCTACCTTACTATCCAGTTTGTTTGGCACCCTTACGTACGTAACCGACAGCCGGCTTACGTACGTAACTGGCCCTTACGGCCGTAACCGGCCACTGCCTTACGTACGTAATCGGCCAGTCCTAGCCCCCAGCGAGTCACTGCCGACCATGCTCGGCCATCCCCACGAGTCACGACCGGCCATGCTCGTCCATCCAGGTCATCTCGGCCACGGCTCGGCCAGCCACCCCGTAACGTACGTAACACTTATTCCGTTGCGTACGTAATACGTACGTTGACTTGCTACAATACAATGGTCGTGTTACGTACGTAACACGTCCTGTATAACGTACGTAACACGTACGTTGACTCACCTGTCAACATCCTCCGCCGAAAGTTGTCGACACAGGATCCCACGTGCCGACCGCGACTCAATCGTCTGATTCCCATGTTACATACGTAATGTCTCGGCCATAACGTACGTAACTCTACCAATTTAACGTACGTAAGCTTCAACACATAACGTACGTAATGGCTTCCATACTTAGCCATTTCCAGCAATTCCTGTCCAACATCTCGACATAACAAATGTGAACATACGACAATACTGAACACATATACGAAATCCCGAAAATATTCTCGTACGGTACGTCTGATGCACGATACCCCCAATTACAACTGTCGACCAAGTACGGCAATCATACAAATACTCATACGGTATATCCGACATCGAAAAACACATCAAGCATGTAATATCCTAGAATCAAAATAACCTCGATGACATACTGGCACGACTGTCACGGTTTCCAAAATTATTCGCTCATATCGTGTCGGTCTCACTCTGTACAGTACATCCCAGATAAAATAATGCGAAAAATTCATAGTGAAATTCTAGGATATTACACTTAGTACATCCTACCACCCTCAGATAGACGGACAGTCTGAGCGGACGATACAGACGCTAGAGGATATGTTACGAGCCTGTGCTTTAGATTGGAAGGATGATTGGGAGTCACACTTGCCATTGATCGAGTTCACATACAACAATAGTTGGCACGCCTCGATCAAAATGGCACCATTCGAGGCATTGTATGGGAGGAGGTGCAGATCGCCGTTGTGTTGGGACGATGCGTCCGAGCTAATTGGTACCGAGCCTGATATGGTAGTTGAGACGAGAGAGAAGATTGCTCTGATTCGCGATAGGCTGGTGACGGCCCAGAGCCGACAGAAGTCTTATGCCGATACACGTCGCCGGCCGTTGGAGTTTGAGGTAGGAGACCATGTGTTGCTTAAGGTGTCGCCGACACGGGGAGTTTACCGCTTCGGTCGGAAGGGTAAACTTAGTCCGAGATTTATTGGACCGTTCGAGATTCTAGAGAGAGTTGGAGAGCTTGCATATCGGTTAGGTTTGCCGCCGTCCCTGAGACACGTGCATAACGTGTTTCATATTTCCCAGCTTAGGAAGTACGTATCGGACCCTAGCCATATTATTGATTTTGGAGAAATCGAGTTGGGGCCCGACATTACCTTCGAGGAGAGGCCGATTCAGATCTTAGAGCGTCGGGTGAAGCAAATCAGGCACAAAACCATTCCTTTGGTCAAAGTGCAGTGGTCGAGGCATGGATCCGAGGAAGCCACATGGGAAACGGAGGAGAGTATGAGGTCGAGATACCCCGAGTTATTCGTGTTATAAGTTTCGGGACGAAACTTATTTTTAGGGGGAGATAATGTAATATCCGCGTTTTTTATTTTTAGTATTTTCTATTTTGGTGTATATTTGTTTCGGGCAACTCGCTTGGCACTGTTTTAGAATTCTGAATCTATTTTATTGTTGGAGTTTCTCCGTTGGGATGAGTCTCGATGATGTTTTTGCGTAATTTCACCTTGAGTTATATTCTATCGCATGTGTATTCGATTCTCGTTAAACTCGTACGATTTTATCATTTTTCCTATTTCCATGAGTTCGTCTGGTGGAGTAGAGCATGTTGTGAGCTTCGGATTGTTAATCCGACGTTGTATCGTGATTTTCGGGTCACTTGGGGTTTCCGTATTTCTATTTTGTGTTATTGTTGCCCATATATCGATTCCTATTGCTTTTACTCTCTTCCCGGTTCATTTTCCATCACTTTGGGACCCAAGGAGGGGTGTGGGCCGCGGCACAAGGATTGTGCGCCGCGGCACACACATTGCCCAGTACCTGGCCGAGCAGACTGTACCGTGTGCCGCGGCACACGCCGGCACGGCCGCGGCACAGTGCCGTGGCACACTCGTCCGGGCCGCGGCACACCCATGTGACACTTGCCGGCCAAAACCTACTGTACCGCGTGCCGCGGCACAGGCCAGAAGGGCCGCGGCACAATGCCGAGTCAGGGCCGCGGCACACTTCGAATGGGCCGCGGCACACTTCGAATGGGCCGCGGCACACCGAGCCGTCTGCCGATCACTGGGCGCAAATTTTGGCTTTGTGCCGCGGCACACCTCAGCTGAGCCGCGGCACACAATGCGGTCAGCGCTATATCTGCATTTTTATTCAGCGAGAGTCACTCATTTCCCTTCCTTTCTTCAACCGTACGAGAGAGAGTGGCTTGAGAGGGAGATTTCCTCCATCTATCACTTGATTGTGTAAATTTCTTCATCTCCTTTCGATCGTGTGGCTCGGATTGTGGATCTAACACGTGTTCTTCGGATTATAGTGCTTGAATCTTCAAGAGGTAAGAACTCCTTTAACCCTAGTATGATTTTGGGGAGGGTTTGGTGATGATCTTGTATTTTAATCCGATTTAACCGATGTTGTTGTTAGATTTTGATAGTATACTCGTAACCCTTGGTTTTCTTGTTATTGGATGGGATGAAATCCCGTTATTTCACTGTTGACCGATTTCATTTCCTTATGCGCCCTTGGTGTCCGATGAATTGCCTCAACGGGTAGAATTAGGATTAATTCTTACCTTTCCGCATTATTGAGACTTGTTGTATACCGTTATTGTGTTAGGAGCGAATTTGGGAGGATTGTTCGGACCAAAACCTATTCCTTCGTTGTTTCCTTCGTTTCGTCTTATTCAAGGCAAGTACATGTATTACATTTCGTTATGTATGTTGTGATTTTCGAAATGAATGATGAATTGTGACTTTTGGGTGCGTGAGTTGTGTTCCTTCCACCCGGAGTGTCCAACGGGATGTCTGGGGGTCGATACTAAGGGGTACGGCCACGGAAGGGAACTTGGGTGCGTGTGTGATTGAACTTCCACCCGGAGTGTCCGACGGGGTATCTGGGGGTCGATACTAAGGGGTACGGACGCGGAAGTGGTATCCCACCCGGAGTGTTCGACGGGATGTCTGGGCGTCGATTCTAAGGGGTACGGCCATGGGATACCAGTTGTGGTTTTGTGATATCGTGATGATTGAACTGATTTTATTACCAATGTAGTATTCCGGAATATTTATGGCAAATGATTTCTGATTGAGATGATTGTGTAAAACCGTATATGTATATAATGTAGTGTAATTGTGTACTTGCACTAGTTATTCGAAAGCTAACCCCTTAAATGGGGGAAATGCGTCTTATGCATTTCAGGTACCGGGAGGGCTGAGGAGCAGGCACGGGACACGCATGCAAAGGATGGGCTGGCTTGATGATGTGGCTCGAGTCTGCATTTTTATGTTTTGTCATTGCATTGTCGCGTAATGAAGTTAGATTGTTTATTTTGAAACTTGGTTTAAGTCCCCTGTGTGGGCAATGAATTGGTATTTAACCTCTGTTCATGTACTCCGTTAAAAATGTTTTGGCCGAGGCCACGGCCTTATTTACTTTTGAGTGCATCATTCGGGATTACTTTGTGGTTTATATGTCATGTGTTAGCCTGGTAGACCTCATGAGGGTTCTACGGCGTGTAATGTCCCAGTTGTGAATTGGGGTGTTACAGACCCCTCAGCAGACGATGATGTTCTCACCATCGCCGAGAAATTTCAGGAGCTTCTTCCTTTCGCCTCATCTATTATTCACTCCGAGGTAGACAAGATCAAGTATTTCAGCAAGAGGTTGAAACCTCGTATGCGGATGCAGTTGCTTAATCACAATTGCACCACTCTGGCCGAGTTCATCGAGAAAGCTCTTACTTATGATCTTACTGCTAAGGAGATTGCTAAGAATCAAACTCCATCATCTGGCAAGAAGTCAAAGAATCGAAATCAGCCTGAAGGCAGTCAGGCAACTTTCAAGAAGCCTCGACCGGGCTCTATTTTCATTGAGCGACCTCCTATGGCGCCCAGACCCGCGGAATCTCAGTCACGAGCGGCCAGTTCGGCCATTACCTGTTTCAACTGTGGAGAACAGGGTCATTACAGCACGAAGTGTTTGAGGCAAACCGTCACGTACAATAACTGTGGAATGACGGGTCATAGGCCCGTTTTTACCGAAGGGACTCCAAACCTACTCTGGCGTCATCTCAGGCCCCAAAACAGTCAGTGGTTCCGAATCAGGCTACTCAGTCCGCGTCGTTTAAGACGATGGGAGCTAACAAAGGCGGAGCCCACAGCTATCAGACGGGAGCATCCGGTTCTGGGGCTGGCAAGCCCTGAATTTATGAGATGAAGAGAGCTGATGATCCGGAAGCCCGAATGATCTCAGGTACACTCGAAATTCTATCTCAACCTGTGTGTACCCTTTTTGATACTGGTGCATCGCATTCATTCATTTCCGAGTCATGTTTGAGTAGACTACGTCTGGGTAGTGCTACTAGTTGTGAGCCTTATGTCATTGGTCTACCTGATGGTAGAAGAATTATCGGAAGTCGTGAGATTAAGGATTGTCCGATTCAGCTTCATGGCCGTGATTGGTTAGCAGACCTAATCGTGTTATATTTACCAAGAGACGAAGTCATCTTGTGTATTGATTAGATGGATCGTCACGATGCCATCATTAGTGTCCGTAAGCGTATGGTCACTATCATTTCAGACGATGGAGTCGAATGTGTTTTTTAGGGAGGTAATCCCAGTTGTTCCACTAGAGTTATTAATATGATGAAAGAGTGAAATTACTCAATCAAGGAAATGTTGGTTATTGGTGCTATATGACCAAGACTGAGAAATCATCAATAATGTTGACGGATATTCCGGTAGCGAGAGAATGTGCCGATGTATTTCCAGACGAGTTACCTGGTTTACCTCCATAGAGAGATGTGGAATTCACGATTGAGTTGGAGCCTGGTACGTCCCCAATATCGAAGGCACCGTACCGGATGGCCCCGATCGAAATGTAGGAGTTGAAGAATCAATTAGAGGATTTGACTGATAAGGGTTATATCCGTCCGAGTGCGTCCCCGTGGGGAGAACCTGTGTTATTTGTCAAGAAGAATGATGGTTCTTTTCGCTTGTGTATTGATTACCGGGAATTGAACAGGGTGACGATCAAGAATAAATATCCTCTACCCCATATTGATGATATCTTAGATCAACTTCAGGGAGCTTCAGTATTTTCCAAGATCGATTTAAGGTATGGGTATCATCAGATGTGAATTCGAGAGTCGGATATTGCTAGAACGGCGTTTCGTACGCGTCATGGTCATTATGAGTTTGTGGTAATGCCGTTTGGGTTAACTAATGCACCTGCGGTATTCATGGAGTTAATGAATCGGGTTTTCATCGACTATTTAGATCAGTTCGTGGTTGTCTTCATTGATGACATTTTAATTTATTCTCGTGACCGGGAGGAGCACGAGTTTCACCTTCATCAGGTGCTTGACGTGTTGAGACGAGAGCAACTTTATGGAAAGTTTTCCAAATGTGAGTTCTGTATGTCTGAAGTGACATTTCTCGAACATGTAATTTCATCAGACGGATTTCATGTCGACCCTCAGAAGACGGAGGCGATCTGAGATTGGCAACCTCCGAAGAATGTTAAGGAAATCCGAAGTTTCCTCGGATTAGCTCGTTATTATAGGCGATTTGTGGAAGGATTTTCTAAAATTTCTCAACCCATAATGAACCTTTTACGGAAGGATAAGAAATACAGGTGGTCCGACGCGTGTCAACAGAGTTTTGAGGAACTCAAGAACCGGTTAATTTCAGCACCTGCCCTTTCTTTACCGCAAAGGACGGAAGGATTTGTGGTTTATAGTGATGCGTCCGGACAGGGTCTCGGATGTGCACTAATGCAGAACGGGAAAGTTATTGCTTATGCTTTACAGCAATTGAGACCTTACGAGGTTAATTATCCGACTCACGACCTGGAGCTAGCAGCCGTGGTGTTCGCATTGAAGATTTGGCGTCATTATCTTTATGGTGTTACCTGTCAGATATTCACCGGTCATAAGTGTTTGAAGTATATATTTACTCAGAAGGAGTTAAATATGCGACAGAGGCGGTGGTTGGAACTAATAAAAGATTATGATATTGAGATACTTTACCACCCGGGCAAGGCAAACGTTGTCGCCGACGCCTTGAGTCGTAAGTCCGTTCAGGAGCAGATGCTTGCTTGATTAACAGTTCAAAAGGAACTTCAGCAGGAATTTCTGAGACCTGAGATCGAGGTCTGGTTACAGCGAGTACAAGGGCAACTTTGTACATTAGATATTTCATTGCCACTTGAGGAGGTGATCAGGGAGAATCAGGATTCGAACCCATTTTTGTTACGCATTCGAGATGATGTGACTCAGGGGAAAGCCCCTGGATTTGTGGTCCACGAGGATGGAGTTTTGCGATTTAATAATCGGTTATGCGTACCGGCGAACGACGAGTTGAAAAACTCGATTTTGAGAGAAGCTCATGCTACCCCTTATTTCATTCATCTGGGGTCTAGCAAGATGTACAAAGACTTGAAACAAAATTACTGGTGGAGTAATATGAAGCGAGAAGTCGCGGAATTTGTTTCGAGATGTTTAACCTGTCAGCAAGTCAAGATAGAACATCAGCGACCGACGGGTATGCTGAAACCTCTCCCTATTCCAGAGTGGAGGTGGGCAGATATTTCAATGGACTTCATCACGAGTTTGCCGACGAGTCGTCGTGGCATGAATACAATTTGGGTAATTGTGGATCGTCTAACTAAGTCAGCCCATTTCCTTGAGATTAAGGATATGTGGGGTCTCGAGAGACTTGCCCAGTTGTTCATCAAAGAGATAGTGAGATTTGGTACTCCTAAGAGTATCGTTTCTGATCGTGACGGGCGATTCGTGTCACATTTTTGGAAATCAGTTCATCGTGCTATGGGAACTCAGCTTAATCTCAGCATAACTTTTCATCCTTAGTCCGACGGACAATCAGAGAGGACTATTCGGACTTTGGAGGACATGTTGAGGGCATGTGTTCTCGATTGGAAAGATGATTGGGAAGCTCAACTACCCTTGATCGAGTTCACGTACAACAATAGTTGGCATGCTTCGATTAAGATGGCACCTTACGAGGCCTTGTACGGTCGTCGTTGTCGATCTCCTTTGTGTTGGGATGACTTATCAGAATCAATCGGCACCGAGACCGATATGCTTATAGCCGCCCGTGAGAAGGTAGCTTTGATCAAGAGTCATTTGTTGACCACTCAGACTCGACAGAATTCATACGCAGATAACCGTCGTCGTCCATTAGAGTTCGAGGTGGGTAACCATGTTTTGGTCAAGGTATCCGCGAGTCGAGGCATCTTCCATTTTGGGAAGAAGGGAAAATTGAGTCCGAGATTCATTGGACCGTTTGAGATTTTGGATCAAGTAGGCGAGCTAGCTAATCGATTGGCCTTACCACCGGCGTTGAGCCGAATTCATAATGTGTTTCACGTCTCTCAGTTGTGGAAGTATGTTGCCGACCCGAGTCACATATTTCAGTTCGACGAGATCGAGATCGCAGACGATCATTCGTATGAGGAGCGTCCTGTACGAGTCTTAGAGCGGCGAATCAAACAGTTGAGGAACAAGATGGTTCCTTTGGTTAAAATTCAGTGGTCTAGACACGGAGTCGAAGAGGCTACTTGAGAAACCGAGGATAGTATGCGGGAGAGTTATCCCGAGTTGTTTGACCCTTAGTTTCGGGGACGAAACTCTTTTAAGGGGGGGTGTATGTAATACCCGGTTGTAATTCAGTCATTATCATTCAGTAATTATTATTCAGTAATTGTCACTCAGTAATTATTCACTCATTAATGATCATTCATCATTCATATTCATTCATTATATTCACTGATCAGAGTATTTATATCGTACATCATTTATTATTCGTCTTCCTACCTGGTTGGAGGATCGAACCGTGGTTATCATCATTGTCATCTTCATAGTGGGCTATGTGTGGGGAGTAGCACACTGTTAGGCGTATTTTTATGCGTTTTTATATCATTATTTTATATCCATCTTGAGCCTAAATCAGTATAAATGAGCTTTTAATGCATTATTTTTATATGTTTTGCAGGAAATCGGAATCCGGAAGCAAAAACGATGAAAAACGGGCGAAAATAGCATTTTTTGGTCATGAGCCGCGGCACACACAAAGTGAACCGCGGCACACGAAGACAACCAGCAAATAATATGCACACTGTACTGTGTGCCGCGGCACACACAAAGTGAGCCGCGGCACAGAAAGCGCAAAGAAATAAAAACGCTGAAAACAAAGAAGGAAGGAAGCCACTGGGAAGAATTGTGATGTGCAGATTTTTTGTGGTGGGCCACGGATGTTGGGCTTTTTTTTGGGTGTGCAAATTTGTTCACATGAGCTGGGCCGCAGTTTTTTTCACTTGGAGGAGGAATTATTTTATTGGCTTGGTGAGACACCTACTGGGGGGGAATTGAAAAAGGAGGATATAAAAAGACAACAGCAGGAGAACGAGAAGGGGCAATTTTTAACGAGGGAGGTTTCGGCGGAAGTAAAAAAAGGGGCGAACACAAGTTGTAGATTTCTGGGGGACGACAGGACCACGGATCCCTACGGTTTTTCTGCATCTTAGTTTTTAGATCTATTCGAGTAGGATTTTGATTGTAGCCAATTTCATGACGGTTTGATTATTTATTATTTCGATTTACTCGTTATTCTATTGAATTGGATTCTTCTTACTGTTCTTAATGCTTTTTAATTGTCTGGCCAACAGTTAATTTGTTTTGAATGTCTTTATGGATTCGGGAGATGAAATTTAGACATAGTTCTTGTTAGACGAATCATAATTTTCGTGAGATAGGGATATACTCATGCGAATTGTGAAGCCTGTTTGAGTGGGAATTCTTGAACTGTTTTAGCTATTAATTATCTGATTCGAATAGGGATATATCGAGTTAGTAATTCGTAGTATTTTCTATCGACCTTGGGAAAGGCTTTAGAATAATTTAGGAATTCCTGGCTTACAACCAATTGAATAACAGTGAATTGAATCGAATAAATATCATTCCCGATTGTTTGAGGTGAAAATCATAATCCTACCCCTTATTAGTATTATTATTATTAGTACTATTATTTACTTTCTGCAATTAGTTTAGATATAAACTTTATTTAATTGTTCTTCAAATAAAATTGTGAGTTGACTATATTTTGGTACTTAGTGAAATCAGTCCTCGAGGGAACGATACTTTACTTATCACTTTATTACTTGTTGACACCGTGCACTTGCGGCATATTGTGAGGGATTTTCCCACAACAAGTTTTTGGCGCCGTTGCCGGGGACTGATTTTTCGCTAATATCAATACCAAGCGACTCTAATTTTAATTTGAAGTTTTTTTTTCTTTGTTTAGTCTCTTTATTTTTATTTTCTTCATTATGTTTTCCTATGAGCATCGTGACCCTTGGCATTTCATAAATTTCGATGCTCTTAATAATTTGCCAAATAGGGTCAGTCAGCCCCCTCCCCCAAAACAAAAGACCATGCTTGAAATTTATGTAGACGTTCTTAAAAATCCTGATAGTAGCATTTTTGAGCTAGCATGTGTACATCGTGGTCTTGAGGTTCACTACGGTTATTTTCCAGCTCATTTATTTAGTAGTGAAGTTGAGGGGGAGGTTGAGAAGAATGACATGTTGAGTTTTAGGGTCAGTCAACCCCCTCCCCCAAAACAAAAGACCATGCTTGAACAATATGTAGACGTTCTTAAAAATCCTGATAGTACCCTTTTTGAGCTACAATGCGCACATCGTGGTCTTGAGGTTCACTACGGTTATTTTCCAGCTCATTTATTTAGTAGTGAATTTGAGGGGGAGGTCGAGAAGAATGACATGTTGAGTTTTAGGGTCGATCCCCCAGCACCCAATGATTTCATAAAGTGTGATGAGCCTAGAGAAGAAGTTATCATTGATGATGTTTCCAAAGAAATTCCATTAAATTGTCATCAAACTTCGACTAATAAGGTGAATACTTTTGTGCCAAAAATTTTATTAACGGTGCCACGCATAATTTTTTCTAAATCCATAATGGGAGAGATTGACCCCATTACTCATGATTTTGTTGAGGCTGATTCTTCGAGTTCTAATGAGGTTGTGCATGATAATTCTTTATTATTTGCCCATTCGAACTCTGCTTATTTTTTCATGCCTTATCATTATTATATTCTTCAATAATTTTATGGTTGTCCGCATAAGTATTCTTATTCATCATTTTTGGCAACCGGGCATGAGCCAAAGCCTCCCCTATGGAATAAGAGGCTTATAGATTGCAAGAAGGGGGCATTTGGCAATCTCCCTAGAAAGAAGCTACGTTAGAATTTTTTCGCCACGTCGTGCTCAAGACGTAAAATAGAGCGCTTGATGGGAGGCAACCCATCATTTTTACTTGCTTTCTAGTTAGTTGTTTTTATTTGATTTTTCGTTATTAATTATTTTCCTTTGTTTTGTATTTCATTTGGATTCGTGTATTCTTGTTGGCCCTTATTTCTCTGATATTTCTTTATAACCCCTATGAGTTATTATTCTTTATATTCTAGTCTTTCTTGATTTAATGTCTATTGTTATCTCATGACTAGAGACTAAGTTTGGGGGTCCCTCGTGATTTTGGGCGTTATTTGAAGTATGGATTGACCGACGTTTCCACTCAGACATGTGCGGGTATTCAGGAAGACATTTGGAATAAGTTTCACTTTTCCTTATCTCTTTTATTTTCACATGAGTTTTATTATTGATAATGTTATGTGTAGTGGACTTTATTTTGCATGCTGTTGATGGTTTTTTAAAAGCTTGAATTTTTCGTGCTTCCATGTGTAAAACTGATGTTACGATACTGATTTCTCTTGGAATAAACGGTTGAGTTATAGTCGAGTTGCAATCAGCGATATCTGTTTCTGTTGAGTATTCAATTAGGTCCGAAATTTTATCATTTTTGTAGAAATATTAGCAGATAAGAAAAGAGACATACGTGTTTTCAAATCACCGTTTATACGTTTGGTTAAACTTTTCGCGTAGCTCGTCGTCCAGTACCATGAGTCTTGTTGGCATTTAAATTGAGTTTAGAGTCGGACAGTTTTTCCCAAGAAAAAGTCGAGATATTGATTGTTCTATGAGGGGAAGTCTAGTAACCGGGGGTATTCACGTGACCCGTTGTTTACTCTCGCGTAAAACGACGACCCTGAATAGATTAATAATTTAGAAATATCGCATTACCGATGATGGGAAGCCTAGTAACCGGGGGTATTCACGTGACCCGTTGTCTACTTTCGCGTAAAACGGCAACCTTGACATGCGGGACTTGCTATTCGAGTTTTTTCTCCGCTGTAGAGGGAGGCTTAGTAACTAGAAGCATCCATGTGCCCCATGAGTGTCTTTTACGTCAAACGGTTCCCCGATACATGAGAATGGAAATCCACCCTAGGATCATCCCGATGAAATATCCCGAGAGCCGAAACCTAGTGGTTAACTCGAATCATATTATTGAGCATACATAAGGGAATACTATCCAAGGATTAATTTTGATAATGAAACTCTTGAAATTTTTGCCACTAGACTGTGGGACTGGGCGAATTAGCTTGTTTATTTCAACCCTTCATATTGACGGTCGGTTAGATTCACGCTTGTTAATCTTTGAGCTTGATTTTCTCCATGAACGATTGATTAGGACTGAAATTGGTTACTTTGTGGAATCAGTGTCCGGGACGTGACTCACTATTACGATACATGTATTATTCTTTGAGATTTTCAGGGTAGTATTGATTAAGTTGAGCACTATGGATTTGCATGATTATTCACGATACATTTTGTTTAAAATTATAATTTTTTGCTTGAGGACAAGCAAAGGCTCAAGTTTGGGGGTATTTGTTAGGCGTATTTTTATGCGTTTTTATATCATTATTTTATATCCATCTTGAGCCTAAATCAGTATAAATGAGCTTTTAATGCATTATTTTTATATGTTTTGCAGGAAATCGGAATCCGGAAGCAAAAACGATGAAAAACGGGCGAAAATAACATTTTTTGGTCATGAGCCGCGGCACACACCAAGTGAACCGCGGCACACGAAGACAACCAGCAAATAATATGCACACTGTACTGTGTGCCGCGGCACACACAAAGTGAGCCACGGCACAGAAAGCGCAAAGAAATAAAAACGCTGAAAACAAAGAAGGAAGGAAGCCACTGGGAAGAATTGTGATGTGCAGATTTTTTGTGGTGGGCCACGGATGTTGGGCTTTTTTTTTGGGTGTGCAAATTTGTTCACATGAGCTGGGCCGCAGTTTTTTTCACTTGGAGGAGGAATTATTTTATTGGCTTGGTGAGACACCTACTGGGGGGGAATTGAAAAAGGAGGATATAAAAAGACAACAACAGGAGAACGAGAAGGGGCAATTTTTAACGAGGGAGGTTTCGGCGGAAGTAAAAAAAGGGGCGAACACAAGTTGTAGATTTCTGGGGGACGACAGGACCACGGATCCCTACGGTTTTTCTGCATCTTAGTTTTTAGATCTATTCGAGTAGGATTTTGATTGTAGCCAATTTCATGACGGTTTGATTATTTATTATTTCGATTTACTCGTTATTCTATTGAATTGGATTCTTCTTACTGTTCTTAATGCTTTTAATTGTCTGGCCAACAGTTAATTTGTTTTGAATGTCTTTATGGATTCGGGAGATGAAATTTAGGCATAGTTCTTGTTAGACGAATCATAATTTTCGTGAGATAGGGATATACTCATGCGAATTGTGAAGCCTGTTTGAGTGGGAATTCTTGAACTGTTTTAGCTATTAATTATCTGATTCGAATAGGGATATATCGAGTTAGTAATTCGTAGTATTTTCTATCGACCTTGGGAAAGGCTTTAGAATAATTTAGGAATTCCTGGCTTACAACCAATTGAATAACAGTGAATTGAATCGAATAAATATCATTCCCGATTGTTTGAGGTGAAAATCATAATCCTACCCCTTATTAGTATTATTATTATTATTAGTACTATTATTTACTTTCTGCAATTAGTTTAGATATAAACTTTATTTAATTGTTCTTCAAATAAAATTGTGAGTTGACTATATTTTGGTACTTAGTGAAATCAGTCCTCGAGGGAACGATACTTTACTTATCACTTTATTACTTGTTGACACCGTGCACTTGCGGCATATTGTGAGGGATTTTCCCACAACACACACGCTACGTACTCTCTTTAGCGCGCGCTAATTGAGTACGGGTAGCGCACGCTGCCTCTCCATATTAGCGCACGCTAATGTGGTTCAGGCCTGCAGTCCAGAAGGCACTGGACTGCAGTCGAGTTGGAGTTGCGCACACTATGAATGGTAAGTAGTGGACGCTAGTAAGTTTGGATAGCTCCCGCTATGCTGTCAGTGTAGCGCGCGCTAAGGCCGATCCAGGCAGAGTCCAGTGGGTACTGGACTAATCTGAAATAGTTCATAGCGCACGCTATGAGTATATTTTAGCGTACGCTAATGGTGTAGTAGCGCACGCTGAAACTGAGGTGTAGCGCACGCTATCACGAGCATACCTAAGGACAGATGGTTCTGGACTTCAGTTACTGGGCATTAGATATTCAGTTAACGCACGCTAAATATCAGGGCTTAGCGTGCGCTAAGCTGGAACAGTATAAATATGACAGTCAGCCCAGGTTTCGTCATTTCTCACTTCTCACTTTGTTTTTTGGGCGATTCCGGGCATTTTCGGG
This sequence comes from Orobanche coerulescens, assembly GCA_033398695.1. Classification (NCBI taxonomy): domain Eukaryota; kingdom Viridiplantae; phylum Streptophyta; class Magnoliopsida; order Lamiales; family Orobanchaceae; genus Orobanche; species Orobanche coerulescens. Next base: position 108,325,018 of record CM065816.1, on the reverse strand, counting down.
CGTTTCAGAGAGATCTTTTCGAGCTGCACTCATCCATCATCATCTTCAAGCTTATCATTTGGATTTATCATCATTTCATCCTCTCCAACATATCAAATCAAGGTAATAATCTCTTGGATCTAGAATTTCGGATTTTGAGTATTTTCCTCCCGATCTCTTCGTGTAAGCTTGGATTTATGTTGGAACATGTTAGATATGGATTATCTACCTTGGATAAATGTATTCCTACGGATTTATTGATATGTTTTTCGGATTTGATGAACATTTGGAGAATTAATCAAGAACCCTTGATGTTGACTTTGATTATTTTTGGGGGTTTCCGATTATAGTTGTCGTAACTTCGAGTTGTGGTTTTCTATTGGAATATTGATATCATTGAAGGTGTTTTGTTGGATTGAACTACTCATTTTGGAGTTGGTTTCGATATTTTTGGGTTTGGTTTATAATCAAGGGTTGATGTTCGCTAAGTGGTTGTTTGAATGCCTCAATGAGTTTGGATATGGTTGTATCGACCTTTGAGTAGTCGTAATTCATGCTTGATACGTATATTGAGTGGATGATTGGTAATTGTGTTATTCAAGGTTGTTCGTGTAATGCCCGGATAATAATGGTGTATTTATCGTGTATTCGATCTTGTAAAGATTCGATTTTGTGACGCATTAATCGATGATTGGTTTCCCGTATTCGTATCCCTACATCTTTGTATTTTTGCCTTGCTTGCAAGCATGATTCTGTACGTGATAACGTACGCTAGACAATGATCTTAGCGTACGCTAAGAATGCAATATTACGTACATTATCGGTTGAGCTTAACATACGTAAGCTCAGTCAACTCAAGATCCGACAAGGGTCGGCGTGTGGGGACCGAATGAAGATTCGTGGAGATCGCCAGCATGAACTTGGGCGGTTTTCCAGCCATACAAGTCAACGGCTTAACGTACGCTAGGAGATATTTTTAACGTACGCTAATGTCATATATGTAACATAAGTAAAGCCTGTAGTCTAACGTACGTAATCCTAAGCCAGAAACAGTCCAGTGAGCTCTGGCCGAGCGTTAACGCACGTTAATGTTCAAGTATAGCGTACGCTAACAGTGTAACGTACGTAATGAATTTTGGTTAACGTACGTAATGGATCATAAGCCTATTTATACACCTCAACCCCTATCGATCGAGGGGCGGCGACCTTCGGACGTGTGACATTCGTGGGAGTATTTAAATTCTTGCCATCTTTAAGGCAAGTATCGTATTTTAAACTTGTTAATATTGTGTTGTTGATAATGTGTACGATTTATTCATGTTGTTGTACATGAGATTAATCTCTTTGAGTTGGCATGGTATTTGTTATTGATTCTTTGATTGTTCACATCGATGAACATGTTGATTTGCGTATGTGTATGCATAATTGTACTGTTTCTATTGTAAATGATCCGAGGGGATCATGAGGATCTATGCTGAGGGCGCTGGATCGGATGTCCACCAAGCGTTGGTCCGACGGGATCATCATGGGGATCTATGCTGAGGGCGCTGGATCGTTGGACGGGGTTTTCCACTATGCGTTGGTCCGACGGGATCATCATGGGGATCTATACTGAGGGCGCTGGATCGTTGGATTACCCTGTATTGTATTGATGGAATCGTGAGGATTCACATCGTTGGATTCCGGTGTCGGAAGTCCGTTTTGTATGCTTTATGATGCATTATTGATTCATGTATTACGATACTTGTACTAGCCTCGTTTTGCTAACCCCTTCGGGGGTGGACATTTGTTTTGATGTTCAGGTAGCCGAGGAGCGGGGAAACAGCCACAACACCGACATGACGACGAAAGGGCTCAGTGATGTTAATTGTCGTTACCTTGTCTTTATGGTTCACTTTCAGTACTCGAGTACGCATGTCTTATTGATGTTTTGAGATGATTGTAATAATGGACTCATTTGAACTATTCGAACTGGTTTTGTATTTTGAATTTTTGTGGTATTGTTAATTATTTCTACATTTTTCTAAATTAGCCTTGTAAATTCTTATAAAAAGGGTTTACGGCACTATAATTATTCCGAATATCTCGGGGTGTTACAGAATATGGTATCGGAGCTAAGATTGATGGATATCTTGGCAGTCGGGTTAGTTGGGTCTGTTTACGTTATTTGATTTATGGGTCATTTGTAACATCACTGCCGAGCCAGCGTCGTCGTGTGGACCGTGGTTGTAAGTCTCCTAATCTCAAATACTACCGCTTTATTTAATTTCGGTTATGTGATTATTGACAGACTTTCCTTTAGAAATTTTGCCCTGGATATTGAGTATTTGTGTTTACAGTATGTTGAGGGGAGGTCGTGGACGCGGACGCGGTCGTGGACGCGGACGCGGTCGTGGACGCGGACATGGTAATGCGAGACAGGAGGATTTGGCATCTACCCCAGAATTATCGGCTAGTCGAACCGATTCCCATTCTGGAGGACAGCAGGGATCAGCGAATGATAATGTAAATCCTACCATGCCGGGAGTGCTTCAACAGGTGGTTGCTCAGATAAACCAGTTTGCTGAGCTAGTTGACCGCATGCAGACGGCGATGGACAGCTGCATAACGAAGATAATCGGGGAGATAAATGGCTTATTGAGGTGGTCAAACTACACCCTCCAAAATTTGACAGTTCTGCTGAGACACTTACTTGGGATCATTGGTTGAAGGAGTTAGAGAAGATCTTTGCAGGAGTCCCGACGACCGAAAGGTTCCGATCGCCCAGTATCTCCTGACTGGGGAGGCTTTCGACTGTGGGAGGCCATTCGACCTGATGATCATAATGCTGATTAGACGGAGTTCAAATTAATGATGGAAGCGCAATATTGTCCTCGCCCAGTTAGAGAGGCCCGAGTCTGGGAGTTTTTCTCGCCCCAAAATCTAGAGGCATCTGTGACAGACGTGATTAAGACTTTTAATCACCTGCTGACTTATGTGCGCCACTTGGTCATGACCGAGGCAGAAAGGATTTTCCATTTTGACATGCGGATGAAGCCGGAAATTCAGCAATATATGTTCGGATTTGAATGTACCACCTTGAGACAGTATCAGGACAAAGCATTGGCCTACGACATGAAGGAGGCAGTGGTGGAGAAATCGACGGAGGCAAAGAAGCAGAAAGTGTCTGGCAACTTCTCGGAGAACAAGAGTGGTGGACCCCGCAAGGGCCAGTCTTCATTTCATTCATCTAGGAGACCTCCGCATCCTTCCCGAGGCGGAAAGAAGTTCCTGGAAGCATCAACAGCTTCAGACGCAGCAAAGAAATGTTATAACTGTGGCAAAACAGGTCATGTTCGACGTGATTGTTACGCATCTGCTGTGACTTGCTTCGAGTGTGGACAGGAAGGACACCGCGCAACGTTTTGTGGAAATGCGACTAGATATTTTGTTACTCGCACTCCTGCACCGGTTCTGAAGGATACAAGTGTGAACCAGACGCAACAAAGTGGTTTCCAGCAGCAGAGTGTTGGGAAAAGAGAGGCTTCCAGCGCTGGTCCATTCCTCCGCACATTAACGAGATGAGGAAGTCAGACAATCAGAACACTGCTGTTGCATCAGGTACGATTTAGATCCTTTTGCAACCAGTTAGTGTCTTATTCAATTCAGGAGCTATGCATTCTTCCATATCTTTGAACTGTGTTAATCGTTTGAAAATCTCGTGCTTATATGATTGTGAACCTTATGTTGTGGGTTTATCGAGCAGAGAGAAAATTGTGGGAACCCTAGAAATAAGAGATTTTCCATGTCTATAGGAGGGAGAGATTGGCCATCAAATCTTATTGTAGTCGACATCCATGGTGACGATTTAATTCTCGAAGACGATTGGCTCAACCGTTATGGAGCTATTTTGAATTACCGAAGGAGAGTCATTTCTATCATTGCTGATGACGGATCTGAACATTTATTCACCGGGAAGCTCAGGAAAATTGATCAAGGCCATGAAAGTAGTTAAATTGCTAAAGCAGGGTTGTTACGGATTTTGGTTTTATGCCATGAAGAAAGAAGAAGGAGTCGAGCTCTCATCTATTCCAGTCGTGAATGAATTCTCAGATGTATTCCCTGACGAACTACCTGGGTTACCTCCACGAAGAGAAGTAGAGTTCAATGTCGAATTAGAGCCTAGAGCCGCACCTATTTCCAGGGCACCATACTGTATGGCGCCAACTGAGATGTATGAATTAAAGAAGCAGCTGGAGGAATTATTGCAGAAGGGTTACATTCAACCTAGCGTTTCTCCTTGGGGAGCACCCGTTCTCTTTGTCCGGAAGAAAGATGGATCCCTCCGATTATGTATCGATTACAGGGAGTTAAACAAGGTGACGATCAAGAACAAGTATCTTATACCTCGAATCGACAACTTGTTTGATCAACTGCAAGGGTCAAGGGTATTCTCGAAGATTGACTTGCGATCAGGATACCATCAGTTGAGAATTAAGGAATCGGATATACCGAAATCTGCTTTCAAATCTCGGTACGGGCACTATGAGTTCGTGGTGATGCCATTCGGACTTACGAATGCTCCTGCGGTATTTATGCAATTGATGAATCGAGTATTCTTAGAATACTTGGATAAATTTGTGGTCGTTTTCATCAATGACGTCTTGATCTATTCTAAAGACACAGAGGAACATGCAGAGCATTTGCGTATAGTTTTGAGCACTTTGAGGAATGAACAACTTCATACGAAACTTTCTAAATGCGAGTTCTGGCTTAAGGAAGTAACCTTGCTTGGGCATGTGATATCAGCTGACGGAGTTCAGGTAGACTCGAAGAAAGTCGAGGCAATCTTGGAGTGGGAATCCCCTAATAATGTGAAAGAAGTCTGGAGTTTCTTGGGACTTGCTGGATATTATCGCCGTTTTGTAGAAGGATTTTCCAAAATTGCTCGTCCACTCACTCAGCTGTTACAGAAGACTCAAATATTCATGTCGGATGATAAATGCCAGGCGGGTTTTGATGAACTTAAGAGAAGACTGACGACAGTGCCTACACTAGCGTTACCAGATGGAACTGATGGATTCATGGTATACAGCGATGCTTCAAATCAGGGTCTGGGATGTGTATTGATGCAAAAGGATAGGGTGATTGCCTATACCTCTCGACAATTGAAACTATACGAAGTTAATTACCCGACTCATGATCTGGAGTTAGCAGCTGTAATTTTTGCTCTAAAAATTTGGCGACATTACTTGTACGGCACTCATTGTCAGACCTTCACAGATCATAAGAGCCTCAAGTATATTTTCAGTCAGAAGGAATTAAATATGAGGCTGAGAAGGTGGCTGGAATTAATCAAGGATTACGACCTGGAGATTCTTTATCACCCAGGCAAAGCGAACGTGGTAGCTGACGCACTGAGCCGCAATCCTGTTTCTCTTTGAATGTTGGAAGCGCTCACGTCCCAAACCAGCATTCAACGAGAACTGATCCGTGAAGGGATTGAAGTATGGTCAGAAGGAGTCCAAGGGAAACTATACGTGATGGAACTAACTTCGTCATTAGTCAAAGAAATCAAATCTAAGCAGTTGAATGATTCTCTGATTCTTCGGTTATGTGACGAAGCAAAGAAAGGAAAGGCCCCAGGATTCGTGATACAAGACGATGGAGTTCAAGATTTCAGAATCGACTTTGCGTTCCCGATGATGATGCTTTGAGACAGACAATCTTAAAGGAAGCTCACAGCGCGCCCTATTCTATTCACCCGGGCACCAGTAAGATGTATAAGAATCTAAAACAAAATTTCTGGTGGGGAAATATAAAGAAGGACATGGCGGAATATGTTTCAAAATATTTAACCTGTCAGCAGGTTAAGATTGAACACCAGCGGCCTGCCGGAATGTTAAAGCCACTTCAGATCCCTGAGTGGAAGTTGGAGGATATATCGATGGACTTCATCACCAATATGCCACGGACCAGGGCGGGAATGAACATGATTTGGGTGTTAGTTGATCGACTAACCAAGTCGGATCATTTCCTGGGTATTAAAGACACTTGGGGACCCGAGAAATTAGCACGAGTGTTTATTACAGAGATAGTCCGATTACATGGAATGCCGAAGACCATTATTTCGGATCGAGATGGTCGCTTCGTGTCGCACTTTTGGAAGGCAGTTCAGAAGGCCTTAGGAAATGAGCTGAACTTTAGCACGGCCTATCATCCTCAGACGGACGGTCAGTCCGAGAGGACTATACAGACTGTAGAGGATATGATTAGAGCTTGTGCCTTAGATTGGTCAACCGATTGGGTGGTTCATTTGCCATTGATTGAATTCACTTATAACAATAGTTGACATGCTTCCATTAAGATGGCACCGTTTGAAGCATTGTACGGAAGGAGATGCAGATCCTCCCTATGTTGGGATGACTCTTCTGACTTGATCGGGACGGAACCGGAATTGATAGTTCAGACTCGAGAGAAGATAGCTTTGATTCGTGAAAGGCTGTTGACTGCCCAGAGTCAACAAAAGTCTTATGCTAATGTGCGCCGTCGCCCGCTGGAATTTGAGACTAGGGACCATGTACTATTGAAGGTTTCTCCTACCCGGGGAATCTTCCATTTCGGAAGGAAGGGAAAGCTGAGTCCGAGATATATCGGACCATTTGAGATCCTGGAAAGAGTTGGGGAGTTGGCATATAGGTTGGCCTTACTGCCATTGCTGAGTCACGTTCATAGTGTGTTCCACTTTTCCCAATTGCAGAAATATGTACCGGATCCCAGTCATATCATTGATTTTGGCGAGATTGAAGTGGCTAATGATGGCTCATTTGAAGAAAAGCCAATCAAGATACTTGAGAGTCGAGTCAAGCAATTGAGGAATAAATCAATCTCCTTGGTTAAAGTTCAATGGTCTCGACATGGAGTCGAAGAAGCAACTTGGGAGACGGAAGATAGTATGAGGTCGAGGTACCCAGAATTGTTTTCGCTTTAAGTTTCAGGCCGGAACTTCTTTTTAGAGGGGTAGTATGTAATGCCTGGATAATAATGGTGTATTTATCGTGTATTCTATCTTGTATAGATTCGACTTTGTGATGCATTAATCGATGATTGGTTTCCCGTATTCGTATCCCTACATCTTTGTATTTTTACCTTGCTTGCATGCATGATTCTGCACGTGATAACGTACGCTAGACAATGATCTTAGCATACGCTAAGAATGCAATATTATGTACGTTATCGGTTGAGCTTAACGTACGTAAGCTCAGTAAACTCGGGATCCGACAAGGGTCGGCGTGTGGGGACTGGATGAAGATTCGTGGAGATCGCCAGCATGAACCTGGGCGGTTTTCCAGCCATACAATTCAACGGATTAACGTACGCTAGGAGATATTTTTAACGTACGCTAAGGTCCTATATGTTACGTACGTAATGCCTGTAGTCTAACATACATAAGCCTAAGCCAGAAACAGTCCAGTGAGCTCTGGCCGAGCATTAACGCACGTTAATGTTCAAGTATAGCGTACGCTAACAGTGTAACGTACGTAATGGATTTTGGTTAACGTACGTAATGGTTCATAAGTCTATTTATACACCTCAACCCCTATCATTTTTTCACCTTCAACCTTGGCCAAATTCCGAGTTTCTGAGATTTCCCCTCACCTTATATCACTCATACCATCTTATTAATCCAATTTTTGGAGAGCTTAGACATTGGGGAGTCGTGAGCAACTTTCGGGGAAGAGTTTCTTCAAGACTTTCATTGTTCTTCCATTTTTAAGGTATGTAAACTCTACACCAAGATGAGGATTTTGTTCTTTGTTAGATTATGAGCTTTTCGCAGAGGTTATGGAGCTTGTTTCGTCATGATGAATCCAACCCCATGATTAGGAAGGATTGTATTTGGTTTAATTAAGATTTCCTTTGATTATAGTTGAGCCATAATCTTTACCGAACTTAAAAGTGGAACCTTCTGAGATGAACACACCTTGTTATTGCTTCCGTAACACTCTTTTGATGAACATAATGTTGAGGATTACCCCAGGATAAGATGAATCTATGAAGTTGAATGTAAAGTGTGTTCCATTATAATTCTTGCCTTAGATGAACTCGTTGTTAACCTTCTTAGATGATTAGAGCCATGAAAGGATTATTGGGACAATCTTTTGAAATGAGGAATTTGATAAGAAGAATTACTGTGGGAGAACAAGAGTCGTAGAGACGTATTAACCTTGAATTAGATTGAATGTGATTATCTCATAATATTTCGATATAGCAACCGAACCGAGCATTCGAGTTAAGATTCGGAATTAGAGTTTGGATCATGGAATATAATGATATTATGAATGTTATTGGAATTGTAGATACCAACCTTGTGTTCCACTACAATCTCTTGAATTCGCAAGTCTTTTTCCAAGCGTAGTGCTCGTCGTAAAATAGGACCGAGAACCGATTGTCCGTTTTTGATAATTCGTTTATAACTTTAGACGTTCGGGACTTGTTCATTAGTTTTAGGAGGTTTATTGAATTCCTTGTTATTCCTTTGTACAAGGTGATCGATCGAGGGGCGGGGACCTTTGGACGTGTGACATTCGTGGGAGTATTTAAATTCTTGCCATCTTTAAGGAAAGTATCGTATTTTAAACTTGTTAATATTGGGTTGTTGATCATGAGTACGATTTATTCATGTTGTTGTACATGAGATTAATCTCTTTGATTTGGAATGGTATTTGTTATTGATTCTTTGATTGTTCACGTCGATGAACATGTTGATTTGCATATGTGTATGCATAATTGTACTGTTTCTATTGTAAATGATCCGAGGGGATCATGAGGATCTATGCTGAGGGCGCTGGATCGGATGTCCACCATGCGTTCGTCCGACGGGATCATCATGGGGATCTATGCTGAGGGCGCTGGATCGTTGGACGGGTTTTCCACCATGCGTTGGTCCGACGGGATCATCATGGGGATCTATACTAAGGGCGCTGGATCGTTGGATTACCCTGTATTGTATTGATGTAATCGTGAGAATTCGCATCGTTGGATTCCGGTGATGGAAGTCCGTTTTGTATGCTTTATGATGCATTATTGATTCATGTATTACGATACTTGTACTAGCATCGTTTTGCTAACCCCTTCGGGGGTGGACATTTGTTTTGATGTTCATGTAGCCGAGGAGCAGGGAAACAGCCACATCACCGACATGACGACAAAAGGGCTCAGTGATGTTAATTGTCGTTACCTTGTCTTTATGGTTCACTTTCAGTACTCGAGTACGCGTGTCTTATTGATGTTTTGAGATGATTGTAATATTGGACTCATTTGAACTATTCGAACTGGTTTTGTATTTTGAATTTTTGTGGTATTGTTAATTATTTCTACATTTTTCTAAATTAGCCTTGTAAATTCTTATAAAAAGAGTTTACGGCACTGTAACTATTCCGAATATCTCGGGGTGTTACAATTCGAGCGACCGACATCTCATTTTAGGACGTTGTTCGAGGAAGGACATTCTTCACCGGTGTTTTGTAAGTAAATTCTTACTCGGTTAAAAGGATATTCATTCCTTACGTTGTTGTTCATTCATACATGTAATTCACTCATAATATATCATTCATGTCGAGACTTGTATTTATCAACTCATCATGTAACTCACAAGTAACGACGGTTCCAAATCATTTCATTAAAGCTATCACACGTTGTGTCATTATTTCATCTCGGTGAGTCGTACTTGATTCTTATCGGATTCTATTCATTACTCCTCATCTTGGTCGTTTTTGTTCTTGTGATCTTTCGGAATTGTATTGCATGGCCGGTTGGCGCATGTGTGGAAATTTTAGTCGGGCACACTATGGTCATGTGTATATGCGGGACTTCGGACACATTGGACTGTGCGCATGGTAATGTGTATACGCGGAACTCCAGACACATTGGACCGTGAGACTAATTAGGCAAATAGCGGGTGTATATGCGGGACTCCGTACACTCGGCTACTTGTGCTCTTACGCATTTCATTCGGGCGTACATTGATTCTCATCATTCAACTCAATTCATTAATTCATTTATGTGATTGTTATATATTGTTCAACTCTTGGGGATTGTTGTTCTGTGTAACTAATCCCGTTGGGGGATGTTGTTTTCAGGTCATGGCAAGGCTAAGGCACGGGAAGAGAACGTTGACGGCGAGGAGTCCCAGTGATACTAGTAGGGGGGCCCAGTCCTTTTCAGTCATTCGTGTTTACTTTATTATATTTCAGCTGCAGACTTCCGTTTGAATACTTATTTTATTCAGTGTTGTATATTTTATCTTCATATAAAATATGCATGTGTTATGTATGATCTTGGGTGTGTTGTAATGAAACTCCTCATCGGAGTAATTAATGATATAATGTGGTTCGGTACTACAATTATATTACTTAATTCATTAATTCTCATTCGCCTAGTGGGTCCCCGTCGGGGGTCCACGACACTGTAATATTCGCCTAGTTTGGGGTGTTACATCAAGACTATTCGATTTGGCACGTCTCGAGCCAGTGGCTATGGAGTCATTTGAGAGCGAAGCGGTGGGATTTGGTTTATAAAATCGGCCCTCAATATTCGGAGCTATTTCTCGTCAAATAATTAATTACATAGATTAATAAGCAATTTAAATGAACAATATTTACTCATCTAAACATGGTAATTTGTAGTATTCTACCTAGATCTAGAAGATCTTATAATACTTTACTTTGAAGCGCAGTGTTTGAATTCCTCCTTGATCTTCTTGTATTTCTACCTTTAGATCTTTTAGAGTATATCCCACCTAAATTCAGATGTCCTGTGAGCAATAATCTATTGGACCTCCTTGAACAACTAGTGGATCGGCCGAACCCCCTGCAAGAATACGTTTACGATTTTCTCTCTATTTTTCTTGAATATTTTGGAATTTTAGAAAAAAATATTGTGTTATCCAATTGTGGAATCGAAGACACAAGTCAAGATTCACAATTAAACACAAAGAATAAAAAATTGAAATTTCTTGGACTGTTACAACTGAATTTCGGCCGTCCCCTATGTCCCTTTTATAGGTGTTATGGGCTACTCTAGGGACCTTAAGGAGGATTAGGGAAAGACTCCTAATAGACTTCAAATTTCCATATCAGGCCCTTCCTAATATATCGAGTCTATTAAATATCAACTCCACTAAAGAGCCAATATTGCACTTCCTACCCCAATATCAAATTACGAAATTGGGCTTTTTTTAATGATTATTTTCCGTGTTTAAGATATCACATGTCTTTTAATTAATTTAAGCTACTGACAGCTTTAATTAATTAATTTCTTTTACAAGAGTATAACCACTCAGACTTTTATTATTATATCAAAAATTAATTCCACCTGCAGGGTTTAATATAATAATCCTTTCAAGTGCCTCAAGGGACATGATCAGCCTGACTGATCGGGACACAACTTCTAGTTATAATATTATTTGTCATATAAATAATATTATTGCCCAAGATACGAAGCTTATTGAGTCAATCATTGTGACTCTCACCATGATAAATTAAAGTAATAAATATTATAAATACACAATTAAATAATATATACTTAGAATTAAGAAACAATATCCGAGATTTACGTTCTTCTTACAGTTAGTACAAAAGACACTATGTCACTACGATCCAGTTCAATGTATGCAAATACGCTAATACATGCTAATAGTGAAGACCAACTAATCTCAACGATACATTACAACCTTTCACATAATTTGTCTAGAATTATATAGGTTGTGAACTATTATATTATTTTATAAGGCACCGATAATGTGAGCTTCCGTGTGACACCAACACACCACATTATCTACAATATAAAATAATTAGACATTATTTGTATAACCATAACGTGAATAAATATGCAAACCATGTGATTAAATGTAATTAATATTCTCATAGGTGTAAGGGTGTCGAGTGGTTCGGTTCCGGTTAACCGCACCATTTTTTCGGTTAACCGGAACCACAAATGGTCCAAATTAGAAACCATGGACCGCACCATATTAAAGTGTGGTTAACCGGAACCACACCGTTCTTGAACGGTTCCGGTTCGGTTAACCATTAGAGAACCTTTTTTTTTCTTTAAAATGCGAAAAAACCTGTTCTAATATACAGATATAGCTACTGCCTGCTGTCCTGACCTGCTCAATTCATATTCAAAAAAATGTGCAAAAATTCAACAATACTTTAAACATCAAAACTTCATAAACATTGAAACATCAAAATAACATCATCAATCACCAACATTCACGATCATCGGTTCACAGGTCAAAAGACTCAAAACAATATAACATCATCAATCACCACCATTCACAATCGACCATTACCAACAAGACAAAATAAATAACCATCAATCCTAATACATGAAACATCAAAATAAATCCACAAATCCATGATCCATCAACTATAATCACAATTTCATTGGAATAACAAATCAAAAACCAATATAAAAGCAGGCCTCAGATCCCGTCGATGCCTCAGTGGTAGTAGTATGCGCACTCGTCATCCCAAGTGAAGTCAAAAGACTCAAAAACTGTAAAATAAATACATAGATGTTGATTTCAATCCCAACTAAACTGTATAACTTAATGAAATGAAATATTAACTAATTTAAATGTAAATGCACTTGTTTTTGCTTACCCGATCCAAAAATGCTTTCTTATTCTTCAGCCTCCTCCTCTTCATCCGGAACAAAAATAGTGCTCGATCTCAACCAATTTGATGAGCAAATCAAAGCCTCAACCATCTTTGGAGTTAAAGAACTTTTAAATTGGTCAAGAACCTGCCTCCCTGTGCTAAATGCCGACTCACAAGCTATGGTGGATATTGGAGTAGCCAATATATCCCTAGCTATCTCTGATAGAATAGGAAAGCGCGCACCGTGCTTCATCCACCATTGAAGAACATCAAATGAATCAACCGAGTCATCATCTCCTTGACTACCCGCAACATTATCGTCCACATATTGGTTCTCACCTAAGTAGATAGCCAACTCTGAAAGATCCTCAGGTTCTTGTGCAACATTGTTTCTTGAGATCTTATAAAGAGAACTTTGAGCACGTCCGGATTATGGGCGTTGGCACTGAGTGGCTGTAGACGAGGTTTGACTTTGTGATTGAGATGTATCCGAGGTAGATTGTGGTGTACTCTTATACTCATCGAACAGCTCACTCGTCGATCCTTTGACATATGAGACCAACCCGCTACCTCGAACAGGTCCATACACTTGATCCAAGCACATCTCAACATGTTTCAACTTTTGTCGAGGATCCAACACTGTAGCCATGTAGAGAAGTTTGTTCATCTTCGGATTTAGCTCCGTCTCCTCTAGCTAATATTTCCCAACCTTGTCCTTCATCCTCATCGCCATTGTAGGAACTTCTTCATCAACACTCATCTCGAGATCAGAAATCATCTCAAATATAGCACATATTTCTTTGAAAAATAAATGCGCAGTGACATAATTCGTACTGGAGACGAGAAGGGTGAAGTCAAAAAAGATCTTCAAATAATCCATCATCTTCCTCACATTGATCCAATCATTGTCGAAAGGTGGGCCAAGGGGATGATCCTTGTACTTGATCTTATTAAAGTTAGACACAAATTGACCACTTTGCATAGTCGAATAGCACCGGAATGCCGGTTCAAATGGCTCAACTGCCTCTAGCATCAAATAGGTGGAATTCCACCTTGTTGGCACATCCAAACACAAGGACTTCCCGCAATCTTGGGTGACAAATGCTTTCACCGCCCTGTTGAAATCATCCATCCTCTTTGGTGAAGCTTTAACCCACTTCACAGCTTCCCTCACACATCTGATTGACAAGCCTATCTCTTCTAAACCATCCATCACTATCAAATTGGCGATGTGAGCCACGCAACGTAGATGAAGATACTTGACACCCAATACATTAGTCTTCCTACTGTCAAGAAAGTTACTAATGTATCTAACTGCACCATCATTGGCACTGGCATTGTCTACAGTACAAAAAAGTATCTTCTCCAGACCGCACTCCTTTAGAACTTGAACAACAGCTTCACCTATGTCGACACCTTTATGACTGACAATCTTGCGGAAAGCTATGATCTTCTTGTGCAAGACCCAATCATTTTTTATGAAATGCGCAGTAACACAAATAAAGTTTGTGTTATTAATTGCAGTCCAGCAATCAGGTGATCGACACCCTACTCATCCCCTTCATCTTGAAAAATGACTTCAAAGATATAGACTTTTCAAGATACAGCTTCACACAATCTTCTCGTATGGTTTGCCTGCTTGGAATCATTAAGTCTGGAAAAACACGAGCAACAAACTTCTTGAACCCCTCCTTTTCCATAAATCTGAACGGAAGCTCATCTAGAATTATCATCTCGCACAAAGTCAACCTACTAGCCTTTTGGTCAAATCTCCAACTGGTCAACATCCCACTTCCTTCTCCTACACCAGGTTAAAATCTCAGTTTATTTTGCCCAGATTTTTCCGCTTGTCTCTTCTTGCAAACTGCAGTATGTTTGATCAACGCACTCGTGCCATTTGTGCCTGAACTAGCTTGGACATCAGTATGGCAAACCTTGCATACTCTTTTCCTGTGTTTAACAGGTGGATCCCCTTCTTCCCATTCAACCACATCATAATATGCCCAAGCTTTAGATCTCAACTTAGAGCCCTTTCGCTTCTTTCCGTTCTGATGCTACGAGGCGTGTCTCGGACCTCTCGGTGGGTGTTTCTAGTTCATGTTCCTCGCTTATATCTTGAATCACATCATTCTCAAGCAATGGTGGAAGTTGGGATTGGGGCATATTTGAGTCTTGAGTAGTAGGTTGCTCCATTTCACCTAAATATTTCAAAAGAATCAAAACCAATTACAAGAAATGTGAAGAAATGTATAATTGAAAGAAATAATTACAGTGGGAAAGTCAGCCAAGGTATTCGAAATTAATGAAAACAATAAAGTTAATTGTAAAGATGAGCTGCAATGATGGAAATGAGACAACAAAGTCAGCCAAGGTATTCACCTCATGTACTGAATGTTCTTTTTTTTTCCCTTTCTGGAAGTATATAATGTTTTTCTCTTTTGTCTTTCAATATGGTTAAATTTGTTGTTTCTTTTCAAATATTTTGATTTTCAAACTGCTTTGTGATTGAAGACTTACTGACCCTGTGACCCATATGTGGTGCTCACTTTGAAGAAAACTGAATCTAAAAACAAAACCAGGGTATGTTTTGAGGGTTTTGAATAAACACAAATTGTTAGAGCAACAACTAGCATTCTAGCAAGCAATGGAATAAAAATTATACTAATTATCATCAAATTCAAAAGAAGACTAGAAGAGGAAGAAAAACGAACTGACCTGAACAGGATGGTGGTGCTCTGTCGCTCGGCGGCGGCGTGGCGTGGCGTTGAGCGGGGGCGAGTGAGCAACGGACCAGCGGTGGAGGTGAGGTGTGGCGTGGCGTGGCGTTGGCGCGAGTGACAGCGAGCAATGGGCGGTGAGAGTTGAGAGAAGTTACAGAGAGTTCCAGTGGCGGCGGCGAGTAGTGAGGTGAGACTGAGAGACAGAGAGTCGAGAGAGATTTCAGATTTGAGAAGGAAATTAGGTCTGTACTGTAGTCTTTACGTATTTTAATTTTTAACAGACTTTTAGTTTTAGCCTTTTAGGGATTGAAAATAATAAAATTTAAATATATATAACTACAATTTATAAAATTTAAAAATATATATTTTTTAAATTTTCGGTTTTCGCTTCAAAACCGAACAGTTCCGGTTAGACCAAAAACCGAAATAGCTCCCAAAATGCTACCAAGAACCGGACCATAACCATATAATATGGTTCCAGTTCCCCGAAACCGGTACGGTTCCGGTGTGGTTCCGGTTCTAACCGAGAACCGGAAACCTTTTAGACAGCCCTACATAGGTGGTTACAGGGAAAAAAAGTAATACAAGCATAAAGTATATTTTGCAGTATACAACCCTAATAATATCTTGTTCGGAATGTAATCTTTGAAATTATCCTCGTCTTTGATCCCTAAATGATGGTATCCTTGTAACACCCCCAGAATCTAACCGGGAATAGTACACGCCGCAGACCCTCTCCGTGAGGATCTACCAGGCTAGACACTGAAACAACACAATACATTACATGCCGACGTAATAAAATAACGAACCAATAGACCGATTTGGTCTTACATCATTATCATACAACTATAATATACATAACTCTGTCTGGACTCATACCCCTGCAAGGGTAAAATACACTCGCAAAACAAAAGTACGACATCGGATAAGACCATACAACGAACTCAGACTGACTGCACCCAAAACTGGCCTTCATGTGATTAGTATCACTCGTCTTCCATCATCCTTCGCACCGATCCTGTGTATTGCTCCGAAAACCTGCATGTACCTGGACGCAAAACAGACATCCACCCCCCGAATACTCGGGGGTTAGCAAAACTCCACTGTTTTGCTAGTACAAGTATAAAATGAAAATACGAGCCATACACAACACATTCCGAGAAGACAATAATTAGAATCATCTGCAGCTCCATGACAACAAAACCTTTCCCGAGATTTCCTACTCGAATAAATAGTTCAAATCAAAAAGGTCTAAATAAAACAAGTGGTCATTTTGGGAATCAATTTAAATCTCGGGAGTTTTGAAAATATTTGGGATTGAATAATCCTCAATTGATCGAAAAACACTTAGGGTCACAGCCCAAAGTTTTATTTTCCGGAAATACAAATCCGTTCAGGAAACACGAGGTCCACGACCCAACCACCCGTTCCAATTCACTTCTAAGGAGACATTACACATAACACATCACTCTTATGCATTCTAGCCAAACACTAAGACTCGATATATAATGTCTCTAGACCCCGAGCGCAAAGCATTGTGATACTCCGGATATATCACAACCAATCATCAACACTCAGGCAATTCTCGCGACCCGGTCCAGCTGTCAAGCCACCAAGTCCCTGTGTGACCCGTCGAGCAATCCCCAGGTGAGAATACCACACTCGAAAGTAACCCTCGCGATCCGGTCCAGCCGCTAAGCCACCAAGTCCCCATGTGACCCCGTAGAGTAAATCCCCAGGTGAGAGTACCCCGAGAACAACCTCACAATCCACAACCATGAGTTTACATTTCCAAACCACAATCCCCGAGGGTCAATCACAATATATATAGTCGAGGTATTTTGCTAGAATGACTAAATTATCCAACACATGCTCACGACCCATAACTAATACTATCAATAAGGAAGCACATTATCTCAACAGCACCGAATGGTACAAGCAATATCACGTAAATTCACATATTCATCGATAACCACATGTCTTCACGTACAACTTAAATAAAGGATTAAGCTTCAAAACTTACCGACGACGTAATCACACATAATGGCATCACATGAAAGTAATGTGATCCTATACTCAACACTAATACACGTATTCAATTAAGCACATTAATTCACGGAACACACGAGTCGTATTTTAGGAAAACCCATGATGGTAAATATAGTGATTCTTTTGAAAAATGGCTATAAACATTCATTTAGCACATATCGACGATTAGCAACCATTATATCCACAAAACACGTAATTTATGGGCAAGATACTTGCCTCGATAATCGATACTGGACACTCCGACGAACACGGCTCAATCGGGAAACCTCGAACACCTAAAATTCTCCAGACGGAATAATAATAACACGATCGATCGGGAAGCTTGAACAAAACGACGAACGGAAGAGTTCCGACTCGAGTTCTTCGCAAGGAACCTGACCCTAAGATCATACCATCAATAAATTAACGATCGAACGAGGAAGAATAATCGTGGAACACCTGAATCCCCTTTGTGACATTTTATAGAACACCTTCAAGACGTCGATTAGAAAATTAATAAAACGACGAATTCTCGGCAATCCAACCGTGGAAAAACAATGAATTCGATATAATACAGCTTAACAATCATCAATCCATCACTATTCTAAGTTATTTCAGATTCAACGAACGAAATCAAGCAAAATCCCCAATTTTCCCAAAACTAGGACTTTAGGAAAACTTACCCTGATTCAATCGATCGGAGCAAGTTATGGAAGGATTAATCAATGACATGGACTCAGGAATTACGTGGAATAATAGTTTAACAACATAATTTGATTTTCCCAAGACTTGGCTGCGGAAGGATCAAAGACAAAATGAGAAAAATGAGTGAAACCCGACTGCTCGGCCATATTTATACCCGTGCGGAACACGACACAACAAACGGCCCAACTAGCGCCATGTTTACCGCCTGGTTGCGGGTCAGTGCGCGACCTGACCGACACGGCACATCACCCGGCACAAAACTTGCACGGGTGTATCGGTCGTATCTCAGCAGATTGTTCGCCTCGCCGACCCAATCGCAGGACACGGCGCTCGGCAGCGCCGTTGTCACCGCTGTTTCGTACAGGTCCGGCCAGCAAAACCTCTGGTTGCAAAAACGATTCCGGCACAATCCGAAAATTATGATAGAACCACAACAACGATCCGGAAGAAGACGAATAATCATAAAATAGGACATACAATTAGCTCGACTTACGCAACGATAAGTCGTATCCAACGAACACCACAACACGGTACATCATGTCGTACCCAACATAGGGAAAATCTCAAGAAATCGCCAACAGAACAAAATGACCGACACAACCGGAAAAAATTCAAAAATAACCGGAACCGAAAATCTCGGGTATTACATTATACCCTACTAAAAATATGTTTCATCCCGAAACTTAAAACAAGTGCAAGGTGACTCTAGATAACACAGGTTATCTGATATTTACAGCGCACAAGTGCTCCATGCAGTACAGAGCCACTGCGGTCCGATTCAATACGCAAGAATGTTTACGAAAAGCAACGAACATGAACCACTACGGTTGATAAATCCGAGCAGTACAACAATCAAAACACAAGTCCAACATTGAACAAGAGTGTAATTCCAATAACCTCAAAGGTTTGGAAGATAAAATATGAAGACAATTCCCCAACACTTATGGAAATTACAAAGTGGCCCAGATGTCAAAAATCACGACACCAGATCACACTATAACACTCGGACAACGACGATCGAACAACAACTCTGAAGTCCACACCTCAAATCAAGACATCATAAGATCGTAGGAACCACAAAGTGACAAATTCGCACAAGGTTCAAAGTAAATCAAATCAAACTTTGAAAAGGTCACAACGATAAACAGTTCAACCCGAAACAATATCGAGACTCGCTCAAATGATAAAAACAAAAATACGGAAGCGAAAAAATATGGGTATCACACGATATCATTCTTTAAAATAGGTTTCGTCCCCAAAACCAAAATAAGAAAACTAGAATAGCAACCCTCCCAGCACCATTCTCTTGCTCCCGCATCTGATATCCATGACCATCCGTACCAAGGTCACGACCTCGACCTCTGCCCCTCGGCATACTGAGTAAGTAACCACTCAGCACGATGAAACTCAACATCTCAAAACGATACATTAAAATGCCAACATCACAACATATCGACATAAGGTATCTAATAGCAACACGATAAGAAGATCCACGAGGTATCCTTTTACATGATATCATTTGAAAACCTTTAAACTTTGAAAGTAATTTTGGTACCTCGGGCCATAACACCCATTTTAAAATCATTTGCAAAAAAATCTTTTGGAATATCAAATTTCTTTGCAAATGGCATTTTCAAAATCACCACGCTACTATGCATCATTATCACGTTAATAACAAAAGGTGACCACGCAATACCATCAACCCTTCGTACAAGTACTAAACATTTCCACCAATCAACAATCATTTCGGAGTGATTCAAACTTTTCTAAATCCGAGTTTGAAGTTTAAATCGAGTAATATTTTTCGTCTTTCACTATATATTTTGAAAAATAAAATCGTATTGGATTTTGAAATAAAAATAAAATTTATGGTGTGGAAGATTTTGAAAATCAAGTACTCGAATTGTATGAAAATACAACAGTACGTTTAAAAATTGCTTTCGAAAATCCTCTCAACACTGCACAAAAATCAACGACGGTAATATTTTGCAAAATGTCCTAAGGCACTTTAAAACAACTCTTTCAAATACCATTGAGGTTTTATTTGAGAATTCTAGGCCGTCTCACCAATTCCAAAAAATTTTCAAAGTCCACACAAAGCCGCCGATTAATTGAACCGTCAAAACTTTTTCGAAGTTACTTTTTTCCGCAACTTGCCCAAGTTTATGAAATTTTCAGGAAGCTTTTCAAACACACACGTAGTAAACATAATTTATCAATTCATTAAACACAATCAATTATCACCTAGTACTACGAAAAGTCGTAACACATTCATACACAACAGTTGTCATCACTAGACAACACACATAAATACAGTCACATATGATCGACTGTAAAAGATAGGCCTGGCAGTTAAAATTACGGTTCCATAGCCTCTACCCAGGCGGATTAGCGCGCGTTACAACGAAGATTTAGCGTGCATTACTCCTGCCACATTAGCGCGCGCTACCTCATACTTAGCGTGCACTAACTAATTCGGCAACATGATTGCGAACACATATACGTCATTACTAGAATCGAAGGTTAAAAATAGATAACAACAACATACGAATCTAAATCAGCATACGAATCTAAATGCCACCAAATCACATAATTACAACACCTCACGAGGAACCATCAAAAGACAAGTGTCATTCAAAACCAAAGTTTCACTTCTCGATAAAGAGGCCTATCTCAACGTATATCTACTGATCGACTCAGCATTCATATCACTATTTTAATCATAAAACTGGGCACTACTACCCAAACAACGAGAACATCATCACGAATTTCTTGACTAACAACCATGAAACCGAAAAGTTGAAAGTGAGAGTCACGTCTTGAGTGCATCTTGTAGACCTCATTTGAGTTTAAAGATCATGTTTTGAAAACTTATAATATAAGATGGAAATGAAATATCGATAGTTTGAATCCCCCAAAAAAAATTTTCGACCTTGAGGTCATCACACGAAAATCAAACTTTTTCTCCTTTGGAGGATGTATTAAAATTAAAATTGACTCCCAAAAATGTTTAAAGCTGTAAGATATCGAATTGTTAAATTTTTCTTGCGTAACCTCACCTAGGCCATTACTCCTGTAAAATCGATGTATGCAATGGTATATATATATATACCGACACCACTTTCATTCTAGTACAATACGAGAATCGAAAACAAGCATAGACCACATAATCATAAATCACATTTAAACTGTACCCCGAAATACTGAATCACACAACTAGCTCGTGCAGCTCGAGGCACAACATGTAGTAGGGAGACTTACATCCAGAGATCGCATGAAGATGATGGATGCACCATGATACTAATCTCGACCGACATCATAGATGACGCATCGCTACACGACTCAGTCAGACACGATCCGACAAGACAAGACTCATCAATACACGACTGGACCCGACGGCCTAGGTTTCCGCAACCTAATCTCTGATACCATAAATGTAACACCCCAAGAATCTAACTGGGAATATTACACGCTGCAGACCCTCTCCGTGAGGATCTACCAGGCTAGACACCGAAACAACACAATACATTACATGCCTATGTAATAAAATAACGAACCTGTAACACCCCCAATCCGCTCAGGGATATTACACGCCGTAGACCCTCTCCTCGAGGATCTACCAGGCTGATAACTAAAATCAAACATCTAAACATCGCCTTTGAGGCTAAAATGACCCAGTAGACCGACTTGGTCTTTCAATAATAAAATTCAACTCAATTCCAAATACATACCCACGCAGGGGTCAAAATACAATAAACTCCCGTACCACGGGGAAAAGATACTACAGCGGAAAAGAAAATACAACTATACCAATACGACATCAACGGATCCTCGTGTGATTAGTATCGTTCATCTTTCATCATCCTTCGTGCCGACCCTGTGCTATGCTCCAAAACCTGAATGCAAAAATGGACATCCACCCCCCGAATACTCGGGGGTTAGCAAAACTCCACTGTTTTGCTAGTGCAAGAACAAAGTGCAAATACGAGCCATACAATTCACATTCCATGATTAATAATAAACAAGAAATCCTCAAAGATTCAACGTAACGAAAAGTACTTCCCGAGGCATGAATTTTGGTAAAACACTTCAAAACCGAAAGATCACAAATCAAGGGAAAATAATTTATAAAACCGTTTAAAGTGCCGTCGAGAGTTTTAATAGAAAACAATTTAGGGTTATCAAATCCTACTCATTCCAAAATCAACAGGGTCCTCGACCAATAGGCGGAAAGCAATTTGAAAGAAAACCATTCAATCAACACAAGCGAGTCTTCACAAATATTTCCCACGGGGTTCTCGACCCAATCCAAATAATATCAACACGAGATCAAACATCTCAACATCACACGGGGTCCTCGACCCAAAACACAAAATGTCAACACAGTATAATCAAGGACACAGCCTTTCGTTCGCCCAAAAACTGCTCAAGACCCCTGATTAATTAACCCTTGGAGATCTCGTCAAATGTCCTTGGTTAATTAACCCTGATACCAACATTTTTAAACAAGTTGAAACACACTTTCAGAAAACATAACTCACGGTCTATATCGAGACCAGCATTTGAAAAGAGTTGAAAGAATTTTGAAATACGATAATCATTCGGTAACGGGGTCTTAGCTATCACTCAAATATCCGTAACCAATAAGCCTGCCAGGCGCCTCCACTGCGCACCTGTGCACCGGCGTTCACTCCACTATGTTGGCCGCTCCTTGAACATGTTACTGCGCCGGCGATCACTCCCGCAAGAGCCGCCCCTTGACACACGCATTATGTAACACCGGCGTTCACCACCCATATGGAGCCGCACATTGCAGCGTACAGGAGGAGGGAGTACACGCCCCGCCCTCAGAGGCTCCCGGATATGACGTCTCTCAATAACAAGTATTCACATTGTCACAAACATCAAGCACACAGTCAATCGTGTAACAATTATCAAATCAATACACCAGTTCACATAATTCATCCGTCAGTCCACGACCACACGAATAAATAACAAGACGCTCGTCAACCATAACGCGGCGGAAATAAGCAATATACGTACGCACGCATTATCAAGCGAAACATCAACACCAAATATATCTAAAGGATTCACGTAGTCACTTACAACCTACGAAATTTACAAAACACACGCGTTTTGAAAGTAAGCCTTTAACGAGGCTAGCCGAATCTTTTGAAAACTCATTTAAAACAAATAAACAGACACACCAAGATGATCACTAATTATCATATCCACAAAACAAGAATAGTATGGACAAGGTACTTGCCTCGAATAACCACAACGCAGAGAATCGGCCAAAGTAGTTTGGCACGAACCGACTACGAACTCGCCAACTCCACCGAACGACAATCCACAACAATGAACTACGAACGAAAAAAATAACAACGAAAATGAATTCCAAAGTATGACCCAAGGCCGCTGAATTCAAAGAACAAATGACGAAGGTTCAAGGATTTCCCCCAAAACGGCCAATAACACGATTCGTTCCATCAAATCACGAAAACGGAATTCCAAGTTGAAATATGGATATACAATCCATAGAATATGTTTAACAACATCATTTAACCATAATCGATCCATCGAAAACGGATGAAAAACGAGATCGAGGACAAATCCCCCAAAAAGTCAATAAGAAGGAAATCAAGAAATATACTTCGATTCGACGAAGAACAATGGATTAAATGATGTTAAACACAAGAATACTACCAAGATTAATCATACCCATCATGAATTAATCAACAACACGGAACGAATCGGACGAAAATGCAAAAACCCCCAAATTCACGAAATTAGGGTTCTAAGGAAGATTACCTTGATTCGCTGGATCAAAGGATGATAACGGATGATTGATTGATGTTGTGAACTCAAGAACTTCATGGATTTGTTGTTAAACAACACGGCTTCGTCACCCATGAATCGCCAGCCGCGGACGGAGAAGGAAGTGAAAAATGAAATGAAATGTGACTCCTCAGCCACATTTATACTAGGCCGGACTAGCGCGCGCTAGGCCGCCGAGCTAGCGTGCGCTATCGGCCCAGGCCGCGATCCAGTGGCCTTCTGGACTAGACTGCTCGGCCAGGTAGCGTGCGCAGCCTTCCGGCCGTAGCGTGCGCTACCTACCGGCCGTAGCGTACGCAGCGTCCGACAGTAGCGTGCGCTACCTGTCGAGCCTGACCGATTCTAGAACCCCCAGGACTCCACTGTCCAGACCCGCTAGCGTGCGTTAGGCCAGCCTGTAGCGTGCACTACACCTGCCGGTTAGCGCGCGCAGCCTTACGGCCGTAGCGTGCGCTACGCCGGTTCCTGCCGCACCCGTCCGGCCGGTGCCCGCAATCGTCCGGCCAGTCCCGCAACCGCCAGGGCTCGACGACCCAATTTCCGAAAACGCACGGAACGAACACGACGAAAAGTTCGCGGACGACATCAATGACCCGAAATGAAAACATAATACAATAATTAATCATACGCGACCAAGAAGCGGGTCAAGACAACAATTACAGATGCGGATACCCGTAAATTTCAAAAAATTACAAAATGGCCCAAAACGCCCGGAAATCACGATACGTGATCGAATAATGAAACCGAAGTTCACAACACGTCTAACAAAGTTAAACGGACTTACGGGAAACTCGAAACAGCAGTTTCGAACGAGATTCGCAAGAATCGAACTCAAGTGCGGAAAAGTCGCTAAAAAGCACGGAACTCAACAAAACAACACCGAAACGAACTCGGATGTCAAAAAGTGTAGAATTAATCATTCTCAGAATGACGAAACGGTCATGAGAGAGGCGTCAAAACGGACTCCAGCCGAAAAAAGAAATTTACCGAAAATCGAAAATTGCGGATATTACATTCTACCCTCCTTAAAAGAAGTTTCGTCCCGAAACTTAAAACAAGTAGGGAGAAGAAATATTCTGCCAGGAAAAACTCAACGAGATACACAAGAATGCGTAACTAACTCCCAACGGCGAAATGTTACAAACAACGCAAAGGAATATACGGCGAGAAAACACGCTCCACGGCGACCAACATAACGTCGCCGTTAGGGATATAATAAAACCAAAAAATGACAAGCGTCATCAAATGGATAATACAATCAAGTCAATTATCCGAACAATCGCAAAACACAACGAACAAAATCAATACGATTGACCAACCTAACGGTACATTGATCAAGACGCGAGCCAATTGCTGAACAAATACGGAATTCCACCGCCCAAAGGTTGGAAGATCGAAAACGAGACTAATTTCCCGAACTTAAGGGAATTACGAAGGAGCCTGAACGCTCAACAATCACGAAACGAGAACAAAAACCGAACAAACAAACGATCGAGACAACAAAAATCGAACAATTATGTCCGAAACACGAAGGATAATAAAATTCAAACAAAAACTCCCAGGATGATCTGGTGAGAACTACAAGACATGAATTCCCATAAGATCCACAGGATAGGGAATAGCGATTGAAAAGTCACAATGACAAACGAGTTATTCCGAAACGATACCACACTTGTTCGATAAACAAAAACAAGGGGCAGGACAAGCTCAGAAATGTCAACGAACATAAATGAGTCGACAAAGTAGAATATACAGAAGTTCAAAATCTGATCCACTTCGAATAAAAGAATTAGTAGAACCAAATGATGTCACTCCCGAATAAGGTTCACAAGAATCGAACTGAACTCGAAAAAGTCACATCGATAACCAGATCGACCACAACAAGATCACAGCTCATTCGGACGATGAAACCGAAATACAGAACAAGTTCATAAAGTACCAACGAACATGAGCGAATCGATGGACTGGAGAAAGAGAAAATACAGAAGTCAAAATATTATGGGTATTACCTCCGACCTCGTCCACGAAATTCACAAAAACAGGGGCAAGGTAGCAAGACATTAAACAACTGACACATAACGGAACGATGACCGATGCACACGGCCATACTAAACCAAGCTCTAACATCTCGCACATGCGCGACAACGCAGAAATTACCACGAGGCGACAATATTCAATACCAACATCTCACCTCTCACAGAGGGCCAACACAACAAACGTGTGGAAAACGACTCAACGCTCACACCGCCAATTCAATCGTACTCGGGAGCAAACATCAAAATGACAACGCGAACATCATACATACACACCCAGTCCTCAAACGGGAATGGATAGGTTTTAAAAACGAAAACCTCATTTTGAAAATAATTTAGAAGAACACCGGTTGATCTTGAATATCACCTTCCAAAAAGTACAAACGTGAAACATCGTTATCGAGACTTTGGAGAACCATTTCGCATTTGATAAAAATGAAGACACTTTCTCTTAGTGAAAACTTTCAGAATACTCGACCCTCGGGTCTAAATAAAAGTATTTCTGAAACATTGAAAATATCTCAAAGCATTTTGGTCCTCGAAGTAGAAAATTTTTGAAATATATTGTGGCACCTAGGATGTACCACAAGAAAATAACTCATTTGAAAAGTATGTCTCGAAATTTATTTTTCCAAGATACTCAAGGTTTTCAAAAATCCAATAGGCCAGAACGCCCAAAACTCACACGTATCGACATTCACTAAAACAACTCCTAGTACACGCATCAAAATATTTAAAATAAAGACAATACATGTCTTTAAACGGAAATAAACGATAAAATACCGGAGTCGAAGACCGCCTAGGATTCAGAACAAAACCACTGACCCCATTCGAAGTCTCTAAGGACCCTCCCGCACCGACTAGTGAACAAGTCGTACGTGTATAAGCACAAAGCTTCCACAAGAGAACTTGTAAAATGTGCAAATCGATTCGAAAATCATCAGCCACGGACAAAAACAACAATAAAAAGACATCACAAGCGATTTACACTCCTCGTATAAATCAAATACGAGAGTCGACTAAATACATATCGTGAAATCAAAATCCACATAAGGATTCCACCACTTAACAAATAATCATAAAAATAGCTCGTGTCACACGAGGCACAACACAAAGAAGGGAGACTTACTTCCACAGGTCGCACGAAGATGATGATCGCCCCACGATACTAATCACGACCAACAAACTCAAACGACGCATCGCGACATGACTCAGTCAGATAAAATCCGACGAAACAAGACTCAAACAACACGACTTGACCCGACAGCCTAGGTTTCCTCAACCTAAGCTCCGATACCATAAATGTAACACCCCCAATCCGCTCAGGGATATTACACGCCGTAGACCCTCTCCTCGAGGATCTACCAGGCTGATAACTAAAATCAAACATCTAAACATCGCCTTTGAGGCTAAAATGACCCAGTAGACCGACTTGGTCTTTCAATAATAACATTCAACTCAATTCCAAACACATACCCACGCAGGGTCAAAATACAATAAACTCCCGTACCACGGGGAAAAGATACTGCAGCGGAAAAGAAAATACAACTAGACCAATACGACATCAACGGATCCTCGTGTGATTAGTATCGTTCATCTTTCATCATCCTTCGTGCCGACCCTGTGCTATGCTCCAAAACCTGAATGCAAAAATGGACATCCACCCCCCGAATACTCGGGGGTTAGCAAAACTCCACTGTTTTGCTAGTGCAAGAACATAGTGCAAATACGAGCCATACAATTCACATTCCATGATTAACAATAACCAAGAAATCCTCAAAGATTCAACGTAACGAAAAGTACTTCCCGAGGCATGAATTTGGGTAAAACACTTCAAAACCGAAAGATCACAAATCAAGGGAAAACAATTTATAAAACCGTTTAAAGTGCCATCGAGAGTTTTAATAGAAAACAATTTAGGGTTATCCAATCCTACTCATTCCAAAATCAACATGGTCCTCGACCAATAGGCGGAAAGCAATTTGCAAGAAAACCATTCAATCAACACAAGCGAGTCTTCACAAATATTTCCCACGGGGTTCTCGACCCAATCCAAATAATATCAACACGAGATCAAACATCTCAACATCACATGGGGTCCTCGACCCAAAACACAAAATGTCAACACAGTATAATCAAGGACACAGCCTTTCGTTCGCCCAAAAACTGCTCAAGACCCCTGATTAATTAACCCTCGGAGATCTCGTCAAATGTCCTTGGTTAATTAACCCTGATACCAACATTTTTAAACAAGTTGAAACACACTTTCAGAAAACATAAGTCACGGTCTATATCGAGACCAGCATTTGAAAAGAGTTGAAAGAATTTTGAAATACGATAATCATTCGGTAACGGGGTCTTAGCTATCACTCAAATATCCGTAACCAATAAGCCTGCCAGGCGCCTCCACTGCGCACCTGTGCACCGGCGTTCACTCCACTATGTTGGCCGCTCCTTGAACATGTTACTGCGCCGGCGATCACTCCCGCAAGAGCCGCCCCTTGACACACGCATTATGTAACACCGGCGTTCACCACCCATATGGAGCCGCACATTGCAGCGTACACCAGGCCGGAGTACACGCCCCGCCCTCAGAGGCTCCCGGATATGACGTCTCTCAATAACAAGTATTCACATTGTCACAAACATCAAGCACACAGTCAATCGTGTAACAATTATCAAATCAATACACCAGTTCACATAATTCATCCGTCAGTCCACGACCACACGAATAAATAACAACACGCTCGTCAACCATAACGCGGCGGAAATAAGTAATATACGTACGCACGCATTATCAAGCGAA
Source organism: Orobanche coerulescens (assembly GCA_033398695.1). Lineage (NCBI taxonomy): Eukaryota > Viridiplantae > Streptophyta > Magnoliopsida > Lamiales > Orobanchaceae > Orobanche > Orobanche coerulescens. Next base: position 108,296,265 of record CM065816.1, on the reverse strand, counting down.
ACATCAACACCAAATATATCTAAAGGATTCACGTAGTCACTTACAACCTACGAAATTTACAAAACACACGCGTTTTGAAAGTGAGCCTTTAACGAGGCTAGCCGAATCTTTTGAAAACTCATTTAAAACAAATAAACAGACACACCAATATGATCACTAATTATCATATCTACAAAACAAGAATAGTATGGACAAGGTACTTGGCTCGAATAACCACAACGCGGAGAATCGGCCGAAGTAGGTTGGCACGAACCGACTACGAACTCGCCGACTCCACCGAACGAAAATCCACAACAATGAACTACGAACGAAAACAATAACAACAAAAATGAATTCCAAAGTATGACCCAAAGCCGCTGAATTCAAAGAACAAATGACGAAGGTTCAAGGATTTCCCCCAAAACGGCCAATAACACGATTCGTTCCGTCAAATCACGAAAACGGAATTCCAAGTTGAAATATGGATATACAATCCATAGAATATGTTTAACAACATCATTTACCATAATCGATCCATCAAAAACAGATGAAAAACGAGATCGAGGACAAATCCCCCAAAAAGTCAATTCGAAGGAAATCAAGAAATATACTTCGATTCGACGAAGAACAATGGATTCAATGATGTTAAACACAAGAATACTACCAAGATTAATCATACCCATCATAAATTAATCAACAACACGGAACGAATCGGACGAAAATGCAAAAACCCCCAAATTCACGAAATTAGGGTTCTAAGGAAGATTACCTTGATTCGCTGGATCAAAGGATGATAACGGATGATTGATTGATGTTATGAACTCAAGAACTTCATGGATTTGTTGTTAAACAACACGGCTTCGTCACCCATGAATCGCCAGCCGCGGACGGAGAAGGAAGGAAGTGAAAAATGAAATGAAATGTGACTGCTCAACCACATTTATACTGGGCCGGACTAGCGCGCGCTAGGCCGCCGAGCTAGCGTCTTCTCGGCCCGAGCCGCGATCCATGGCCTTATGGACTAGTCGCTTTCGGCAGTAGCGTGCGCTACTGCCCGGCCGTAAGCGTCTGCGGCGTCCGATAGTAGCGTGCGCTACCCGCCGAGCCCGACCGATTCCGTAACCCCAGTGACTCCACTGTCCGAGACCGCTAAGCGTCGTTAGGCGGCCGGTAGCGTGCGCTACACTGCCGTTTAGCGCAGCCTTCCGGACGTAAGCGTGCGCGACGCCGGTTCTGCGCACCCGTCCGGCGGTGCCCGCAATCGTCCGGCGATCCGCAATCGTCCGGCGATCCATAACCGCGTGGCTCGGCGACCCGATTTAGAAAACACACAGGCGAACACGGCGAAAAGTTCGCGGACGACATCAACGACCGAAATGAAAACATAATACAATAATTAATCATACGCGACCAAGAAACGGGTCGAGACAACAATTACGAATACGGATACCCGTAACTTTCAAGAAATTAAAAATGGCCCAAAACGCTGAAAATCACGATCGTGATCGAATAACGAAACCGAAGTTCACAACACGTCTAACAAAGTTAAGCGGACTTGGGAAACTTCAACAATGATTTGAACGAGATTCGCAAGAATCGAACTCAAGTGCGGAAAAGTCGCTAAAAAGCACGGAACTCAACAAAACAACACCGAAACGAACTCGGATGTCAAAAAGTGTAGAATTAATCATTCTCAGAATGACGAAACGGTCATGAGAGAGTCGTCAAAACGGACTCCGGCCGAAAAAAGAAATTTACCGAAAATCGAAAATTGCGGATATTACATTCTACCCTCCTTAAAAGAAGTTTCGTCCCGAAACTTAAAACAAGTAGGGAGAAGAAATATTCTGCCAGGAAAAACTCAACGAGATACACAAGAATGCGTAACTAACGCCCAACGGCGAAATGTTACAAACAACACAAAGGAATATACGGCGAGAAAACACGCTCCACAGCGACCAACATAACGTCGCCGTTAGGGATATAATAAAACCAACAAATGACAAGCGTCATCAAATGGATAATACAATCAAGTCAATTATCCGAACAATCGCAAAACACAACGAACAAAATCAATACGATTGACCAACCTAACGGTACATTGATCAAGGCGAGCCATTCTTGAACAAATACGGAATTCCACCGCCCAAAGGTTGGAAGATCAGCGAGACTAATTTCCCGAACTTAAGGGAATTACGAAGGAGCCTGAACGCTCAACAATCACGAAACGAGAACAAAAACCGAACAAACAAACGATCGAGACAACAAAAATCGAACAATTATGTCCGAAACACGAAGGATAATAAAATTCAAACAAAAACTCCCAGGATGATCTGGTGAGAACTACAAGACATGCATTCCCATAAGATCCACAGGAAAGGGAATAGCAATTTAAAAGTCACAACGACAAACGATTTATTCCGAAACGATACCACACTCGTTCGATAAACAAAAACAAGGGGCAGGACAAGCTCAGAAATGTCAACGAACATAAATGAGTCGACAAAGTAGAATATACAGAAGTTCAAAATCTGATCCACTTCGAATAAAAGAATTAGTAGAACCAAATGATGTCACTCCCGAACAAGGTTCACAAGAATCGAACTGAACCCGAAAAAGTCACATCGATAACCAGATCGACCCACAACAAGATCACAGCTCGTTCGGACGATGAAACCGAAATACAGAACAAGTTCATAAAGTACCAACGAACATGAGCGAATCGATGGACTGGAGAAAGAGAAAATACAGAAGTCAAAATATTATGGGTATTACCTCCGACCTCGTCCACGAAATTCACAAAAACAGGGGCAAGGTAGCAAGACATTAAACAACTGACACATAACGGAACGATGACCGATGCACACGGCCATACTAAACCAAGCTCTAACAGCTCGCACATGCGCGACAACGCAGAAATTACCACGAGGCGACAATATTCAATACCAACATCTCACCTCTCACAGAGGGCCAACACAACAAACGTGTGGAAAACGACTCAACGCTCACACCGACAATTCAATCATACTCGGGAGCAAACATCAAAATGACAACGCGAACATCATACATACATACCCAGTCCTCAAACGGGAATGGATATGTTTTAAAAATGAAAACCTCATTTTGAAAATAATTTAGAAGAACACCGGTTGATCTTGAGTATCACCTTCCAAAAAGTACAAACGTGAAACATCGTTATCGAGACTTTGGAGAACCATTTCGCATTTGATAAAAATGAGGACACTTTCTCTTAGTGAAAACTTTCAGAATACTCGCCCCTCGGGTCTAAATAAAAGTGTTTCTAAAATATTGAAAATATCTCAAAGCATTTTGGTCCTCGAAGTAGAAAATTTTTGAAATATATTGTGGCACCTAGGATGTACCACAAGAAAATAACTCATTTGAAAAGTATGTCTCGAAATTTATTTTTCCAAGATACTCAAGGTTTTCAAAAATCGATAGGCGTAACGCCCAAAACTCACACGTATCGACATTCACTAAAACAACTCCTAGTACACGCATCAAAATATTTAAAATAAAGACAATACATGTCTTTAAACGGAAATAAACGATAAAATACCGGAGTCGAAGACCGCTTAGGATTCAGAACAAAACCACTGACCCCATTCGAAGTCTCTAAGGACCCTCCCGCACCGACTAGTGAACAAGTCGTACGTGTATAAGCACAAAGCTTCCACAAGAGAACTTGTAAAACGTGCAAATCGATTCGAAAATCATCAGCCACGGACAAAAACAACAATAAAAAGACATCACAAGCGACGACACTCCTCGTATACATCAAATACGAGAGTCGACTAAATACATATCGTGAAATCAAAATCCACATAAGGATTCCACCACTTAACAAATAATCATAAAAATAGCTCGTGTCACACGAGGCACAACACAAAGAAGGGAGACTTACTTCCACAGGTCGCACGAAGATGATGATCGCCCCACGATACTAATCACGACCAAAAAACTCAAACGACGCGTCGCGACACTCGATCGGATAAAATCCGACGAAACAAGACTCAAACAACACGAATTGACCCGACAGCCTAGGTTTCCTCAACCTAAGCTCCGATACCATAAATGTAACACCCCCAATCCGCTCAGGGATATTACACGCCGTAGACCCTCTCCTCGAGGATCTACCAGGCTGATAACTAAAATCAAACACCTAAACATCGCCTTTAAGGCTAAAATGACCCAGTAGACCGACTTGGTCTTTCAATAATAACATTCAACTCAATTCCAAACACATACCCACGCAGGGGTCAAAATACAATAAACTCCCGTACCACGGGGAAAAGATACTGCAGCGGAAAAGAAAATACAACTAGACCAATACGACATCAACGGATCCTCGTGTGATTAGTATCGTTCATCTTTCATCATCCTTCGTGCCGACCCTGTGCTATGCTCCAAAACCTGAATGCAAAAATGGACATCCACCCCCCGAATACTCGGGGGTTAGCAAAACTCCACTGTTTTGCTAGTGCAAGAACAAAGTGCAAATACGAGCCATACAATTCACATTCCATGATTAACAATAACCAAGAAATCCTCAAAGATTCAACGTAACGAAAAGTACTTCCCGAGGCATGAATTTGGGTAAAACACTTCAAAACCGAAAGATCACAAATCAAGGGAAAACAATTTATAAAACTGTTTAAAGTGCCATCGAGAGTTTTAATAGAAAACAATTTAGGGTTATCAAATCCTACTCATTCCAAAATCAACAGGGTCCTCGACCAATAGGCGGAAAGCAATTTGCAAGAAAACCATTCAATCAACACAAGCGAGTCTTCATAAATATTTCCCACGGGATTCTCGACCCAATCCAAATAATATCAACACGAGATCAAACATCTCAACATCACACGGGGTCCTCGACCCAAAACACAAAATGTCAACACAGTATAATCAAGGGCACAGCCTTTCGTTCGCCCAAAAACTGCTCAAGACCCCTGATTAATTAACCCTTGGAGATCTCGTCAAATGTCCTTGGTTAATTAACCCTGATACCAACAATTTTAAACAAGTTGAAACACACTTTTAGAAAACATAACTCACGGTCTATATCGAGACCAGCATTTGAAAAGAGTTGAAAGAATTTTGAAATACGATAATCATTCGGTAACGGGGTCTTAGCTATCACTCAAATATCCGTAACCAATAAGCTTGCCAGGCGCCTCCACTGCGCACCTGTGCACCGGCGTTCACTCCACTATGTTGGCCGCTCCTTGAACATGTTACTGCGCCGACGATCACTTCCGCAAGAGCCGCCCCTTGACACACGCATTATGTAACACCGGCGTTCACCACCCATATGGAGCCGCACATTGCAGCGTACACCAGGCCGGAGTACACGCCCCGCCCTCAGAGGCTCCCGGATATGACGTCTCTCAATAACAAGTATTCACATTGTCACAAACATCAAGCACACAGTCAATCGTGTAACAATTATCAAATCAATACACCAGTTCACATAATTCATCCGTCAGTCCACGACCACACGAATAAATAACAACACGCTCGTCAACCATAACGCGGCGGAAATAAGCAATATACGTACGCACGCATTATCAAGCGAAACATCAACACCAAATATATCTAAAGGATTCACGTAGTCACTTACAACCTACGAAATTTACAAAACACACGCGTTTTGAAAGTGAGCCTTTAACGAGGCTAGCCGAATCTTTTGAAAACTCATTTCAAACAAATAAACAGACACACCAAGATGATCACTAATTATCATATCCACAAAATAAGAATAGTACGGACAAGGTACTTGCCTCGAATAACCACAACGCGGAGAATCGGCCGAAGTAGGTTGGCACGAACTGACTACGAACTCGCCGACTCCACCGAACGACAATCCACAACAATGAACTACGAACGAAAACAATAACAACGAAAATGAATTCCAAAGTATGACCCAAAGCCGCTGAATTCAAAGAACAAATGACGAAGGTTCAAGGATTTCCCCCAAAACGGCCAATAACACGATTCGTTCCGTCAAATCACGAAAACGGAATTCCAAGTTGAAATATGGATATACAATCCATAGAATATGTTTAACAACATCATTTAACCATAATCGATTCATCGAAAACGGATGAAAAACGAGATCGAGGACAAATCCCCCAAAAAGTCAATTCAAAGGAAATCAAGAAATATACTTCGATTCGACGAAGAACAATGGATTAAATGATGTTAAACACAAGAATACTACCAAGATTAATCATACCCATCATGAATTAATCAACAACACGGAACGAATCGGACGAAAATGCAAAAACCCCCCAAATTCACGAAATTAGGGTTCTAAGGAAGATTACCTTGATTCGCTGGATCAAAGGATGATAACGGATGATTGATTGATGTTATGAACTCAAGAACTTCATGGATTTGTTGTTAAACAACACGGCTTCGTCACCCATGAATCGCCAGCCGCGGACGAAGAAGGAAGGAAGTGAAAAATGAAAGGAAATGTGACTGCTCAGCCACATTTATACTGGGCCGGACTAGCGCGCGCTAGGCCGCCGAGCTAGCGTGCGCTATCGGCCCAGGCCGCGATCCAGTGGCCTTCTGGACTAGACTGCTCGGCCAGGTAGCGTGCGCAGCCTTCCGGCCATAGCGTGCGCTACCTGCCGGCCGTAGCGTACGCAGCGTCCGACAGTAGCGTGCGCTACCTGCCGAGCCTGACCGATTCCAGAACCCCCAGGACTCCACTGTCCAGACCCGCTAGCGTGCGTTAGGCCAGCCGATAGCGTGCGCTACACCTGCCGGTTAGCGCGCGCAGCCTTCCGGCCGTAGCGTGCGCTACGCCGGTTCCTGCCGCACCCGTCCGGCCGGTGCCCGCAATCGTCCGGCCAGTCCCGCAACCGTCCGGCCAGTCCCGCAACCGCCAGGGCTCGACGACCCAATTTCCGAAAATGCACGGAACGAACACGACGAAAAGTTCGCAGACGACATCAACGACCCGAAATGAAAACATAATACAATAATTAATCATACGCGACCAAGAAACGGGTCGAGACAACAATTACAGATACGGATACCCGTAACTTTCAAGAAATTACAAAATGGCCTAAAACGCCTGGAAATCACGATACGTGATCGAATAACGAAACCGAATTTCACAACACGTCTAACAAAGTTAAACGGACTTACGGGAAACACGAAACAGCAGTTTCGAACGAGATTCGCAAGAATCGAACTCAAGTGCTGAAAAGTCGCTAAAAAGCACGGAACTCAACAAAACAACACCGAAACGAACTCGGATGTCAAAAAGTGTAGAATTAATCATTCTCAGAATGACAAAACGGTCATGAGCGAGCCGTCAAAACGGACTCCGGCCGAAAAAATAAATTTACTGAAAATCGAAAATTGCGGATATTACAGAACCAATAGACCTATTTGGTCTTACATCATTATCATACAACTCTAATATACATAACTCTGTCTGGACTCATACCTTTCAAGGGTAAAATACACTCGCAAAACAAAAGTACGACAGCGGAGAAGACCATACAACGAACTCAGACTGACTGCACCCAAAACTGGCCTTCATGTGATTAGTATCATTCGTCTTTCATCATCCTTCGCACCGATCCTGTGTATTGCTCCCAAAACCTGCAAGTACCTCGACGCAGAACAAACATCCACCCCGTGAATACTCGGGGGTTAGCAAAACTCCACTATTTTACTAGCACAAGTATAAAATGTAAATACGAGCCATACACAACACATTCTGAGAAGATAATAATTAGAATCGTCTACAACTCCGTCACAACAAAAGCTTTCACGAGATTTCCTACTCGAATAAATAGTTGAAATCAAAAAGGTCTAAATGAAACAAGTGATCATTTTGGGAATCAATTTAAATCTTGGGAGTTTTGAAAATATTTGGGATTAAATAATCCTTAGTTGATCGAAAACCACTTAGGGTCACAGCCCAAAATTTTATTTTCCGAAAATACGAATCCGTTCAGGAAACACGAGGTCCACGACCCAACCATCCGTTCCAATTCACTTCTAAGGACACATTACACATAACACATCACTCTTATGCCATTATAGCCCAACACCAAGACTCGATATATAATGTATCTCGACCCTGGGCGCAAAGCATTGTGATACTCCAGACATATCACAACCAATCATCAGTAAAAACAATCAGGCAATTCTCACGACCCGGTCCAGCTGTCAAGCCACCAAGTCCCTGTGTGCCCCGTCGAGCAATCCCCAGGTGAGAATACCACACTTGAAAGTAACCTTCGTGACCCGATCTAGCCGCTAAACCACCAAGTCCCCGTGCGACCCAGTCGAGTCAATCCCCCTGTGAGAGTACCCCGAGAACAACCTCACAACCCACAACCATCAGTTCACATTTCCAACCCACAATCCCCGAGGGTCAATCACACTATATATAGTCGAAGTATTTTGCTAGCATGCTCACGACCCATAACTAATACTATCAACAAGGAAGCACATTATCTCAACAGCACCGAACGGCACAATCAATATCACGTAAATTCACATATTCATCGATAACCACATGTCTCCACGTACAGCTTAAATAAAGGATTAAACTTCAAAACTTACCGACGACGTAATCACACATAATGGCATCACATAAAAGTAATGCGATCCTATACTCAACACTAATACACGTATTCAATTAAGCACATTAATTCACGGAACACACAAGTCGTCTTTTAAGAAAACCCATGATGGTAAATATACCAATTCTTTTTAAAAATGGTTATAAACATTCATTTAGCACATGTCGACGATTAGCAACCATTTTATCTACAAAACACATAATGTATGGGAAAGATACTTGTCTCGATAATCGATACCGGACACTCCGACGAACACGGCTTAATCGGGAAACCTCGAACACCTGCAATTCTCCGGGTGGAATAATAATAACACGATCGATCGGGAAGCTTGAAGAAAACGACGAACGGAAGAGTTCTGACTCGAGTTCTTTGCAAGGAATCCTGACCCTAACATCATACCATCAATAAATTAACGATCGAATGAGGAAGAATAATCGTAGAACGCCCGAATCCCCTTTGTGACATTTTATAGAACACCTTCAAGGCGTCGATTAGAAAATCAATAAAACGACGAATCCTCGGCAATCCAACCGTGGAACAACAATGAATTCAATATAATACAGCTTAACAATCATCAATCCATCAGTATTCTAAGTTATTTCGGATTAAATGAACGAAATCAAGCAAAATCCCTAATTTTCTCAAAACTAGGATTTTAGGAAAACTTACCCTGATTCGTTCGATCGGAGCAAGTTATGAAAGGATTAATCGATGGTATGGACTCAGAAATTCCGTGGAATAATAGTTTAACAACATGACTTTGATTTCCCCAAGACTTGGCTGCAGATGGATCAAAGACGAAATGATAAAAATGAGTGAAACCCGACTGCTCAGCCATATTTATACCTGCCCGGAACACGGCACAACAAACGGCCCAACTAGCACCGTGTTTACCGCCGGGTTGCAAGTCAGTGTGCGACCTGACCGACACGGCACAACACACGGTGCAAGACACCTTCGCGTGTGTCTCGGCTGTGTCCGAGATGGCGCATCACCCGGTGCAAAACTTGCGCGGGTGTCTCGGTCGTGTCTCGGCAGATTGTTAGCCCAGCCGACCCGTCGCAGGACACGGCGCTCAGCAGCGCCGTTTTCACCGCCGTTTCGTACAGGTCCGGCCAGCAAAACCTCCGGTTGCAAAAACAATTCCGGCACAATCCAAAAATTACAATAGAACCACAATGACAATCAGGAAGAAGACGAATAATAATAAAACAGGACATACGATTAGCTCGACTTACACAACGATAAGTCGTATCCAACGAACACCACAACACGGTACATCATGCCGTACTCAACATAGAGGAGAATCTCAAGAAATCGCCAACAAAACAAAATGACTGGCACAACCGGCAAAAATTCAAAAATAACCGGAACCAAAAATCTTGGGTATTACATTCTACCCTACTAAAAATAAGTTTCGTCCCAAAATTTAAACCAAGAGCAAGGCGACTCTAGATAACACACATCAAAACACAAGTCCAACATTGAACAAGAGTGTAATTCCAATAACCTCAAAGGTTTGGAAGATAAAATATGAAGACAATTCCCCAACACTTATGGAAATTACAAAGTGGCCCAGATGCTCAAAAATCACGACACCAGATCAAACTATAACACTTGGACAACGACGATCGAACAACAACTCTGAAGTTCACACCTCAAATCAAGACATCATAAGCTCGTAGGAACCACGAATTGACAACTTCGCACAACGTTCAAAGGAAATCGAACCGAACTTTGAAAAGGTCACAACGATAAACAGTTCAACCCGAAACAATATCGAGACTCGCTCGAATGTGAAAGAAGAAAATATGGAAGCGAAAAAATATGGATATCACACCATATCATTGTTTAAAAGAGGTTTTGTTGTTGGTTGATTCTTTAGTCTAATACTCGCAAGTGCACGATTTGTTCGATGTAGATATGCGGTGCAAGGTCGATTCCACATGGAGGACTATAATAGTGAAGTCAAATTATTCCTATCGTTTTGAACCAAATTATATTAAATTCTAACCTAGTCCCAAATAATTTGATTTTTGATTGGTTATAATAATTGCAACAAATAACATTAATTTTTAAGTAGATTTTAGATAAATTGATATTAAATAATTTACTAGGGTTTAGAGTCCACCAATGTCTATTTATTATTTATTTTATATTTTAATTCCAAGAAATTCAGTGAATAGATTCTGAAATCAATCTCACTATTTCCCTATATATTTGACAATAAGTACAAAATTATAATTGAAATATAGATTTTCCTTCGCTTGAAAAATATAATTTCTAAGCATTATATGTATCCAATTTAATAGAAAACAAATAATTAAATAAATTAACTAATATCAATAATCACAAAGCAATGGGGAATTTATAACTATTAAAAATATGTGATATAATTGATGAAATAATATTCCCCTATTGAAGCGAAAATCATAATCGTTAAAAACATTTATTTGGAATTATTATATAAATATTAATAATAATATAGACATGGTTTCATCATAACCCCAGTAAAAGAAAATTACTCACTCATAATTACAACGCAAATAAATAAATATTCCATAATAATATTACTCAAATATAATTTTATTACACAATATTTTTATTTCTCTCCCTTACAATAATATCTCTCTATTTTTTCTCCTTTTTTTTCTCTCTCCAAAACACTACACATTCATCCCCTATTTATACTACTACAAAATTAATAAAATAATAATTTTGATATATTAAAATCCCACCCCCAATAATACACGGCTGCCAATTAATGCTGATGTCATGGATGACATCAACAGAGAGTTGAATTTCTGGTCCAATCGGGTGTTGACACGTGGCACAATATGGTCCGTCTATTTAATTGTCCTTCGAACAGTCATAACTTCTTCATACGAACTCGGATTCGGATGATTTTTTTTTAAAACGATCGTCTCGACGAGACGAATAAAATGAGACCAGTAGTGACTATATTTGAATTTTGTAAAAATATCGTCCTTGAACCAATTGACCTGTCTTGTACCGGTTGGTTAACCTGCAGATATAATTTAATTCCAATTAATTATCCAAAAATGACACAAAATTATAAAAAATTCTAAAAAAAATGAAATAATATAAATATATGGTAAAACGAATAAATTATCACACAATACACAATTATTTATAAAAACATACTAATAAAAATATTACTCAAAATATACTAAACAAATTCCTCCACACTTATCTTTTGCACGTCCTCGGGCAAATCTTATACCCGAGTTATAATACTCATATGTTGAAAAAATCATAACAAAACCAATATCAAGAGAGAACAAGTGATCATGACCCAAGTGAGATCAGAGAAAAATAGGATGTTGCACCAAATTCTAACAACTTCATTGAGAATCGAATGCAAAAAGATTCAATACCCTCACGGTGGATATCACTCTTCACTCAAGTGTATATACGAGATATTCGAGAAGAGTTCACTCATATCAAAGCATAATGTGCCATTACCATATGCTTGGTCAAAAATCAAATCTCCACTACTTAAAAATAAACTCATGCATAAATCAAAAGGTCTTTCTTTTGGTTGTAACGTGGCTTTGGGTATGGGTAGGATAAAGGGAAAATTATGAGGTTTGCTAGTCAAGATCAATTGTGAATTTAGATGCATAACAAATCCTATAAATAACAATCAACGTCCCCCTTCTGTAATGAAAACTCTCAAACCATCATCCCCAAGTTATTCTGTACATGGTAATTGAATATTCATCTGGTAAGGTCATACTCTTGTGTAAGAAAAAGTATGCAATGGATCTTCTGGAAGGAATTATGTATCACTCAAGGGATAGTTCAAGTGCTATTTTATGTATATATAGTGATGATTTTCGCACTTGACCTCCCGCTTTTTTTTCTATCCGGCCATTTTTTTTTGGACCTTTATTTATATTTTTTTTATTCGGTTCAATACTCCAATGTACTTCACACCCTTTCACTTTCAACAAAAGCTCTTAATCTCCACAATACTCTTATGAACATCGGTCCCTATTTGTCACACATCTAGTTCACAATTAAATCCCTGACTAGAGGGTGCAAATGGATGAGTCATCAACAAGAATGGATAATGGCTAAAGTAATGTGCTTGATCAAAGAAATAGGCTCAGGCTCAATGGGGCTTCTAAGGATAAAATGTAATGGGTGGGAAAATATAAGCCAACAAGGGGTTAATCCTAATTTTCTTTATCATCTTAATGCAAGAGTTTATGAATGTAGTCTCGAAATGTATAAATGAGCAAGTTCTAGAATGAACACAATATGTTTGACCACACAACAAAAAATATAGAGCGTATATATATGTAATACCCGTAATTTCGATTTCTGGTAATTTCTTTTTTCGGCGAAAGTCCATTTTGACGACTCGTTCATGACCATTTCGTCATTCCGAGAATGATTAATTCTGCACTTTTTGTCATCCGAGTTCGTTTCGGTGTCGTTTTGTTGAGTTCCGTGCTTTTTGGCGACTTTTCCGCACTTGAGTTCGATTCTTGCGAATCTCGTTGGAAACTGCTGTTTCGAGTTTCCCGTAAGTCCGTTTAACTTTGTTAGACGTGTTGTGAACTTCGGTTTGGTTATTCGATCACGTATCGTGATTTTCGGACGTTTTGGGCCATTTTCGTAATTTCCCAAAGTTTGGGGTAATTACTTTCCGTTGTCGAATTTCGAGCCTTCGGGTGGTCGGAATCGTGTGTTCTCTTAGCGCTTAGGTTCGTCTTTGTGAGTACTTCGTAACCGTATTATCGATTCATATTCAGGTTCGGGTTTCGGGGTCGTTCGGACCGTCGGAGTGGCCACGACCGAGACGGCCGCAGCAGGTACTGGCCTGGCCGAGTTACGGCCGTAAGGTGCCGGTTACGGCCGTAAGTGATCGGCAGGCATGGCTCGAATGCCGATTCTGGCCGTAAAGTCGAGAGTTACGGCCGTACGGGTGCCAGGCAACTTCCGGACGAATGCCGGTTATGGCCGTAAGGACCTGCCGGGTACGGCCGTAAGTGCCGAGTTATGGCCGTAAGGCCGGCCGGTTACGGCCGTAAGTGATCGGCCATGGTCGGCTATTTAAGGGCCTGGACGTGGATATCTCGGCCATTTTCCATTTTTTCCTTCGTTTTCGCGACCCTTCGACGGAATTTGAGGGTTTTTGATCGGGAACATCATAGAACATCATTTTTGGAAGGTTTGTGTTGATTATATCATCATCTAATCCGTGTTCTTCATCCAAATCGAGGTATTTTGGCTTGAACCCTTGTTTTTGAAGATTTTAGGGATTTTCCTTTTGATTTCGATTCCAATCCGTTTGTGATCAATTAATCGTTGTATAAACGTTATTTTGGACGTGTTCTACGGATTGTATATCCGTATTTCGAGTTCATTTGAACCCAATCGGGATTTTTGGTTTTCTAAGGAACCTTGAACATTTAGTATCCGATTAAATGTCTCAAAGGGTCCCTTTCGATTCTTGATCGTGTTTTCCTTTGTTTTCAATTGTTATTCTCGTAGTAACCGTGTTTCTGTTGGATTTCACGGAGGATTGTAGGTGTTTGGGGTTTTCCGGGGTGTGCCGTATTCGTAGGAATATTCGGGTGCCGACTCTCGAGGCAAGTATTTTATTATACGAATTGTGTCTTGTGAATAGGGACGTTGTGTTATGGTTATGATGAATTGATTTATCTTAGCGAATATGCTTCGTATGAATTGATTATTGTGAACGATTGACGGTAACGATAATACCTTCACTTAATTAACATCGTGGAATTGTGTTCGATGTGCAAATCATCTAAGTTTGTGCCGGGCGTGGTTGGTCATTGTCGAGTTGTTGTGATGATCATGATATTTGTGTTGTTTTGGTTTACATACTTGATTGTACATTTCGGTATAATGTGGAATGGCTTGACATTTGATGATTATGAGTTGTGTCGTGTCGATGTGTGTGTGTGTGTTCCAGGTAGGGTCTGACGAGGCCTCTGGAGTTCGGTACATGATGTGTACGAACAAGGTGTGTGATCCAGGTAGGGTCTGACGAGACCTCTGGAGTTCACTACATGATGTGTACGAACAATGTTTGTGATCCAGGTAGGGTCTGACGAGACCTCTGGAGTTCGGTACATGATGTGTACGAACAATGTTTGTGATCCAGGTAGGGTCTGACGAGACCTCTGGAGTTCGGTACATGATGTGTACGAACAATGTTTGTGGCCGGGTAAGGTCCGTTGAGGCCTCCGGAGTTCGGTACATGATGTGTACGAACAGCGTGTGTGGTCCGGGTAAGGTCCGTCGAGGCCTCCGGAGTTCGGTACATGATGTGTACGAACAATGACCGTGTAGCAGTGATTGTTTGGGTAACATTTTAAATATAGGTCTCGGACTCATAATGATATATTATCTAGTGTGCTTTGAAATGAGAATCGGGCTAAGGCCCTAATGTTTACGAAAAGGTTTTGTAAATTGGGACTCGAGGTCCAAAAGAATTTCTGCTTTAAAAATCCCCGAGATGATGTGTTCCTTTTCAAATATCTCTTGCTTGAGGTCGAAATTCTAAAACTTCTCGGTAACATTTTGATAATTGATTTCCGTATTAAATTCGTAGTTGCTAATTACTTGTTGCATTTCGTATCGTTTTATACTTGCACTAGTAAAACAGTGGAGTTTTACTAACCCCGAGTAATCGGGGGGTGGATGTCTGTTCTGCGTCCAGGTACATGCAGGTTCAGGGGAGCTGTCACAGGATTGGCACAAGGGGATGACGAGCTGCGATACTAATCAAGAGTCGAGAGTTGGTAGAGTTTGGTTGTATTGTTAGAGTTGATTCAGTCTTCCGCTGTATTGTGTTTCGACCCCTGTGTGGGTAATGTCGTTAGTCAGTTCTGTTGATCGAGTTGTGTGACCTCATCGGTCTGTGTGTTTATGTGTAAGTGACCTTAACGGTCTGCATTATTATATTGTTTGACCCTGGCCGGGCAAGCATTTGGTTGTTTATGGATGTTTAGCCTGGTAGGTCCTTGTGGAAAGGGTCTACGGCGTGTAATATTCCCATACGGTTTTGGGGGTGTTACATTTATGGTATCGGAGCTTAGGTTGCGGAAACCTAGGATGTCGGGTCGAGTCGAGTCGTGATTTGTCGAGTAATGTGTTGTCTTGTCGTTCGAGTCGTCAGGTGACAAGTTGAGTTGTGCGTAGTCACAACGTGTCGGTTATGTTGTCGGACGAGATTAGTATCGTGGGCGACCGTCACCTCCGTGTGACCTGTGGATGTAAGTCTCCTCCTTTATGCGCAATACCTGTGTATATCGATTTTATCTTAGTGAGTTAATTGCGGTGCATAATTTTATTTACACAGTATTGTGTAATATAGTTGTGTTTAATACTCGTGGCACATAGTATGTGTATAGAACTGGACACGTTATTGTTTTATCTTTGAATCACCGGGTGGAGTGGTATGTTGTGAAAGTTGTAAACCTTGACGGGTTTCGAAAAGGTACCGACGGTAGAGTTTGTGAGAAACTCCGATGAATGATTTTGCTGTGTGTTTAAATTTGATACCACGAGATGCATTTGATTGAATTGGCGACTCTGGTAGCCATTTGAGTATGTGGTTTTAAATTCGACTGTTTTTGGAATGTTGTAATTTTTGTCCGCTATGGGTAAGTTTGAGAATGTTTTTGGAAGGACTTTACAGTTTGAGAATTTTTGTAAAAATCGATTTTTGGAAAATATTTTGGTGGTGCGGTCAAACCACGGTTTATATGGATTTTTCAAATTTGTTAAATTTTGACAAATGGGCCGTGTATTTTCAAATGACACAATCAGACGGTATTTGAAAAATGTGTTTTGAAGTACTTCGGACATTGTAAAATATTACCGTCGTTTTTGTTATGAACTAAAAGATTTTGGAAAATTTTTATTTTGCAGAACGATTTTTGGTTTTCGGAATTTTGAACTTTATATGTCCACGTATTGGGGCTAAGTGGTTGTGATAAGTTTGTGGTGTTGTTGTGCTCGCCGGAGAATGTTTTAGTGTTCTCTAAATGTTGAGATACATGGTTTTGATTGGACGACCGAGGTATTAAAAGTGTTTTCAAAAATTTCATTTCACCAAATTTTTCAAACTTGAGAATTTTAAAATTTTATCATTTGAATAATACCCCGGAAACATTTTATTTTTTGTTGTTAGTGTTTGATCCCTGCGATACGTGTGTGGTTTTGATCGTGTTTGATTTGGTAAAATCCGAACATCTTTGTTGATGTGACTGTGTGGATTACTTTTGAATGAAGTTCTAAAATTACAGTGTTAGTTCGTGCACTTGTGTGATGACTTGGAGTTGATGTTTTAACATGCTGCTATTTATTGTCTTATCTTGACGTTGTGATGTTTGTTTGGATGTGTTATTCTTATTGGTCGTCCGTCCAGTATGCCGAGAGGCCGTGGCCGAGGACGTGGTCGTAGTCGTGGTCGTGATCAGCAACAATCATCCAGAGGTAATGTTGATATTGGCGCCGCCACCATTCTTCGTTAGGTGACTGACCAGTTGGCGCATATGAATCAGACCGTACACCGAGACGGGATTCCGGATGAAGATAACGGAGCTAGTAAGTGGTTACGAGATGTGATGAGAATGCACCCGCCCCGTTTTGTAGGTTCTTCGGACTCGTTAGACTGGGAGAATTGGCTCTTCCAGTTGGACAGAACATATGATGCTGTAGCTTGCCCCAATGAGAGAAGAGTGCTTATTGCTCAATACCTACTCGACAGGGAAGCTGCAGACTGGTGGGAGGCCGTAGCGCCTAGTGATCGTACCGCTACTTGGACTGAATTCAAAACTGCCATGGAGGCCGAGTATTGTCCGCCGCCTGTTAAAGAGCGTAGGATTGTCGAGTTTTTCTCGGCTACGCCCCGAGACATGTCGATATCCCAGGCGATAGTCGATTATAATCGACAGTTGTGTTATGTTCGGGATCAGGTGAAAAGTGAGGCAGATAAGGTTCGTTATTTTGATATGCGTATGAAACCTCAGATTCGGCAGTGTATGGCTCCTTTTATGTGTACAACCTTTAAGGACTATCAGGATCGAGCCTTGGCGTTTGAGATGGCTATAATGTCTACCGAGTCCGTATCGGTAGCGAAAAAGTAGAAGATTTCCGATGATGCATCGGGAAGTAAGGGAATTGGGATTCCCACACCTCAAACCTCGTATCAGCCGAGTATGGGACCTTCTCGGTCAGTTAGAGAACCCAAAAGACCCAAGTCGGTGTCTTTGAGTTCTGGTAATGCTCCTAGGTGTTTCAACTGTAACGTTATAGGCCATGAACGCGCGCATTGTAAGAAACCGCCAGTGACTTGTTATAATTGTGGACACGAGGGGCATCGAGTTCAGTACTGCGAGATTGTTGCCGAGATGATAAGGGACCGGAATTCCATTCCTACTTCCGGAGGGGCCAGTGATGTCTAGTTATGGTGTTTTTGGTACTCGTTGCACGGATTGTTTCACGTGTAGAGATGTATTTTGTGACGCTTTTACATTTGGAACTTTTTGAATGATATTTTGTTTTGTGTAAGTTCCCGTTTAGTTGTTGGACCTACGGAGGCGTGTTAGTGGACCGCGGGGTCATGAGCATGGTATTTTATTATGTGTCGTTATATTTGGTTTCGTATCACTGTGATAACCTTAGTTTAAGTTTCGGGACGAAACTTATTTTTTGTATGATAGAATGTAATATACGGTATTCTCATTTTCTGTTATCTTGAATTGTTTGTGTTTTGACGTCGGATATTTTCTTGTTGATGAGTATCGAAGTGATTTCTATCGTGATATTCTATTTGTTTCTTTCGCATAGTCGTTTTAGTCGGGTGCGGATTGTTGTCGCGTGTGTTTCTTTGATTAAATGTTTGCATGTGACGTGACGTTAATTGCTCGTTATTGTTTTGAATCATAGTCGGTGGCGTTGTGTTGGTCGTCGTGGAGCGTGTTTTCACGCCGTATGTCTTTTGGCGTTTCATGCAGCGTTTCGCCGTTGGGCGCGAGTTTTCGGTTTTTGTGTATCTCGTCGAGTTTTCCTGGTGGGGATATTGCTTCTCCCTACTTGTTTTTAAGTTTCGGGACGAAACTTCTTTTAAGGAGGGTAGAATGTAATACCCGTAATTTCGATTTCCGGTAATTTCTTTTTTTCGGCGAAAGTTCATTTTGACGACTCGCTCATGACCGTTTCGTCATTCCGAGAATGATTAATTCTGCACTTTTTGTCATCCGAGTTCGTTTCGGTGTCGTTTTGTTGAGTTCCGTGCTTTTTGGCGACTTTTCCGCACTTGAGTTCGATTCTTGCGAATCTCGTTGGAAGCTATTTGTTTGAGTTTCCCGTAAGTAAGTCCGTTTAACTTTGTTAGATGTGTTGTGAACTTCGGTTTGGTTATTCGATCACGTATCGTGATTTTCGGACGTTTTGGGCCATTTTCGTAATTTCCCAAAGTTTGGGGTAATTACTTTCCGTTGTCGAATTTCAAGCCTTCGGGTGGTCGGAATCGTGTGTTCTCTAGCGCTTGGGTTCGTATTTGTGAGTACTTCGTAACCGTATTTTCGATTCATATTCAGGTTCGGGTTTCGGGGTCGTTCGGACCATCGGAGTGGCCACGACCGAGACGGCCGCAGCAGTCTTGCTTTGGCGAGTTACGGCCGTAAGGTCTGGTTCTGGCCGTAAGTGATCGGCGAGCATGGCACACGAATGCGATTACGGCCGTAAGGGTCGAGTTACGGCCGACGGGTGCGTGCAACTTCCGGACGAATGCGATTCTGGCCGTAAGGACTGCCGAATGCGGCCGTAAGTGCCGAGTTACGGCCGTAAGGCCAGCCGGTTACGGCCGTAAGTGATCGGCCATGGTCGGCTATTTAAGGGCCTGGCCTGGACGTGGATATCTCGGCCATTTTCCATTTTTTCCTTCGTTTTCGCGACCCTTCGACGGAATTTGAGGGTTTTTGATCGGGAACATCATAGAACATCATTTTTGGAAGGCTTGTGTTGATTATATCATCATCTAATCCGTGTTCTTCGTCCAAATCGAGGTATTTTGGCTTGAACCCTTGTTTTTGAAGATTTTAGGGATTTTCCTTTTGATTTCGATTCTAATGCGTTTTTGATCAATTAATTGTTGTATAAACGTTGTTTTGGACGTGTTCTACGGATTGTATATCCGTATTTCGAGTTCGTTGGAACCCAATCGGGATTTTTGGTTTTCTAAGGAACCTTGAACATTTAGTATCCGATTAAATGTCTCAAAGGGTCCCTTTCGATTCTTGATCGTGTTTTCCTTTGTTTTCAATTGTTATTCTCGTAGTAACCGTGTTTCTGTTGGATTTCACGGAGGATTGTAGGTGTTCGAGGTTTTCCGGGGTGTGCCGTATCCGTAGGAATATTCGGGTGCCGACTATCGAGGCAAGTATTTTATTATACGAATTGTGTCTTGTGAATAGGGACGTTGTGTTATGGTTATGATGAATTGATTTATCTTAGCGAATATGCTTCGTATGAATTGATTATTATAAACGATTGACGGTAACGATAATACCTTCACTTAATTAACATCGTGGAATTGTGTTGGATGTGCAAATCATCTAAGTTTGTGCCAGGCGTGGTTGGTCATTGTCGAGTTGTTGTGATGATCATGATATTTGTGTTGTTTTGGTTTACATACTTGATTGTACATTTCGGTGTAATGTGGAATGGCTTGACATTTGATGATTATGAGTTGTGTCGTGTCGATGTGTGTGTGTGTGTTCCAGGTAGGGTCTGACGAGGCCTCTGGAGTTCGGTACATGATGTGTACGAACAAGGTGTGTGATCCAGGTAGGGTCTGACGAGACCTCTGGAGTTCAGTACATGATGTGTACGAACAATGTTTGTGATCCAGGTAGGGTCTGACGAGACCTCTGGAGTTCGGTACATGATGTGTATGAACAATGTTTGTGATCCAGGTAGGGTCTGACGAGACCTCTGGAGTTCGGTACATGATGTGTACGAATAATGTTTGTGGCCGGGTAAGGTCCGTTGAGGCCTCCGGAGTTCGGTACATGATGTGTACGAACAGCGTGTGTGGTCCGGGTAAGGTCCGTCGAGGCCTCCGGAGTTTGGTACATGATGTGTACGAACAATGACCGTGTAGCAGTGATTGTTTGGGTAACATTTTAAATATGGGTCTCGGACTCATAATGATATATTATCTAGTGTGCTTTGAAACGAGAATCGGGCTAAGGCCCTAATGTTTACGAAAAGGTTTTGTAAATTGGGACTCGAGGTCCAAAAGAATTTCTGCTTTAAAAATCCCCGAGATGATGTGTTCCTTTTCAAATATCTCTTGCTTGAGTTCGAAATTCTAAAACTTCTCGGGAACATTTTGATAATTGATTTCCGTATTAAATTCGTAGTTGCTAATTACTTGTTGCATTTCGTATCGTTTTATACTTGCACTAGTAAAACAGTGGAGTTTTACTAACCCCCGAGTAATCGGGGGGTGGATGTCTGTTCTGCGTCCAGGTACATGCAGGTTCAGGGGAGCTGTCACAGGATTGGCACAAGGGGATGACGAGCTGCGATACTAATCAAGAGTCGAGAGTTGGTAGAGTTTGGTTGTATTGTTAGAGTTGATTCAGTCTTCCGCTGTATTGTGTTTCGACCCCTGTGTGGGTAATGTCGTTAGTCAGTTCTGTTGATAGAGTTGTGTGACCTCATCGGTCTGTGTGTTTATGTGTAAGTTACCTTAACGGTCTGCATTATTATATTGTTTGACCCTGGCCGGGCAAGCATTTGGTTGTTTATGGATGTTTAGCCTGGTAGGTCCTTGTGGAAAGGGTCTACGGCGTGTAATATTCCCATACGGTTTTGGGGGTGTTACAATATAAGGATTGCTCTAAGGCTCAAAACTCACAAAAAGGGTGTTGTGTACTGAATTCCATACACCTTCATCCAAATCCATTATCAAAACCAATGAAACATCCCAAAAATAATTTTTTCACTAACGTTTTCTCAAGAAAATGGTGCCGTGATTTTCAACATCTTTTTTTTATATTATTATATATATATATAGATATAGATATAGATATACACCTTCCCCCACACTTAATGATAAACAATATCCTTATTGTGTAAAAAGAACAATGGAGTAAGGGTTTAAATAAGGCTTCCCTGTTTATGAAAGACGACGCTTTGCTCAAGCCTTTTTTTGGACCTGCAAGAAATAAGTGTGGCAAAACAACAAAAGAAAATATATACCCGGAAGTATAAGACAAACAACCTAGATGCACTTCAAGAGAGTCCGAAGAGTCGCCTTACGCTGCCATCAATGCTTTTATTAAAAACAAACAAAAAAAAGTACAGTAATAGAAATGACAGTATATAAATCGTGGATAGATGCGCGTCAAGAGGTCGAAAAGAAAATCCTTAAGCTGCCATCATTTTCACGATTTTTACACCCGCTAAAAAGTAAAAACAACAAGAGGAATGAAGTGGGATATCAGAGGGAAAGGAATGTATCAATTTTTCATTTCCGTACAGTGAAATCTTCCATCCAAACAATATTAGCTAGAGCTGGGTCTGGTTCAGGAACAAATGCAATAAGTTTTTTGATTAGCTCTTCTGGTGTTATTGCAACAACTATGATTCGTTTAGCATGCTCAAAAATAAAACCTTTTTCAGAAGAGTAGTTGATGAAAGATAGTAAACCATCGAAGAAACCATTGACATTTAGCAGACCTATTAGTTTCGTATGAACATTTAGCTGGGCTCTGGTAACCACATGAAAAAGTTCCTCAAGAGTGACAAAACCACCGGGAAGGGTGATAAAGGCATCAACATTATTTGTCATGTGAGTTATTCGGTCTTGCATATTCACAGCTCTGAACTCATCTCCAATGGTTGCTCCGGTGATTTTACTTTCAGCCAGAGGTTTTGAAATGATTCCCAACACTTTTACTCCTTCCATATAGGCATAAGCAGCAGCACGTCCCATTAATCATAGACTTCCTCCTCCGTAAACTACATGAATGCATTTTTCTCCTAAGGTACGACCTAAGTTGTGGGCTGCTTCAATAAAGCAAGCCTCTTTTCCATGACTAGCTCCACAAAAAATGCAGATGGAATTAAATCTTTTTGTGGAAGATGATGATTCCATTTTTTGAAAAGAAAATTACTTAGAGAGAAAATGAAAAGAATACAAGTTTGAGGGATGCAGAAAAGAAACAACTGCAATGTTTATTTATAGATGCAAAATAAAGTAAAAAGATTTATCAAATCTGTGACCGCATTAATTGCGCTTCACTACTCAATAAAATAATGAATGCATTTATTGCGTATCACATTTTTTATTCAGAAAATCTAAAAAAACGACAAAAAGTAAAGATACTCACGTGTATGTACAGTAGTTGTGATTGTGGCTCACATCTTCCTCTGATTTTACGTTCAGAAACAGCTTAAATGCCTTCTATGAGTCGGGGAGAAGCTTCCCATCCAATTTTCTTACAAATTGGCAAACAGGGTCTTTTAACGTCAGATTCCCAAGACGTTGTTCATATTCTGGTTTGAATTTATTCCACAAACATCGAATCCCGTAATGTACGAGTCCACTAAGATGCGTGTCAAGAGAAATTTCGATATCATCTAAATTCTCCTTATTCAGACCATCCTTGATGAACTGAATTTTATCTTCTCTATTTGTGGAAGGAATTCCTAAAGATCGGCATCTTGAATCACAGTTCCACCTAGCACATTTGTAGCAAACGGCGATTTTCTTTGCTCGTCGTTTCTTGGCATATGAACTTTTTCCAAGCCCTGGTAAAAATCTAGTTGGTGTTTTCGTGAATTCACCTGCTATTCTCACTTTGGCTTCAATAATGAATGGAATATCAAAAGGTATGCCGTTATTCATAAGCAACCTCATCCTTTCAAGTCTGGCTTGGTAAAGTTTCAAAATGACTTTTTTACTAAGAAAGGAAAATCTTGTTTCAATTGTTTTCAAAGTTTGTTCCATAATTAAAAATAAAAAAAATATCTACAAAATCAGTTGTTGTGGGAAACTGAAAAATCCGAATTTACTAACCACGGAGTGTCGTTATCCGCCACTTGACTGGGCAAACACAATGGAGTATTAATCCACAATATCGGGGTCCTTAAGAAGAACCTCTTCTACCTCAAAAGATTTTAGTTCCAAATATGGTTTTAATCGTTGACCATTCACTTTAAAAATATTACCATTTTTTGGATTTTCAATTTCTACAGCTTTGTGAGGATAGACCATATGAATAATAAATGGACCAGACCATTGTGAATGCAACTTGCCTGGAAATAATAACAAACGAGATGGTAGTGAACACCAGTGTTACCTAATGCGCGCGCAAGGGGAGGCTCTTGCGGGAGTGACGCCGGCGCGGTGACATGTTCAATGAGCGGCCAACATGATGGTAGTGAACGCCGGTACACAGGTGCGCAAGGGAGGCGCCTGGCAGGCTTATTGGTTACGGGTATTTGAGTGATAGCTAAGACCCCGTTACCGAACGATGTTCGTATCCCAATTCTTTCAACTCACTTTTAAATGTTTGTCTTGATATAGACCGCGATTCGTGTTTTTGAAAGCTTGTTTCAACTTGTTTTTAAAATGTTGGTATCAGGGTTAATTAACCAAGGAGGTTTGACGAAATCTCCGAGGGTTAGTGTCGGGGTCTTGAGCAGGATATGTCGAATGAGAGATTGTACCTTTGATTGTATTGTGGTGCTATTCTGTGTATTGGGTCAAGGACCCTGTGGAATATTGAGATGATTGATCTCGTGTTGATATTATTTGGATTTGGGTCGAGAACCCCGTGTGATGTTGAGATGTTTGATCTCGTGTTGATATTATTTAGATTTGGGTCGAGAACCCCGTGTGATGTTGAGATGTTTGATCTCGTGTTGATATTATTTGGATTTGGGTCGAGAATCCCGTGGAAATATTTGTGAAGACTCGCTTGGGTTGATTGGATGGTTTTCTTGCAAATTGCTTTCCGCCTACTGGTCGAGGACCATGTTAATTTTGGAAAAAGAAGGATTTGATGATCCTAAATTGTTTTCTAATAAAACTCTCGAAGGCATCTTTAAAACTGTTTTATAAATTGTTTCCCTTTACTTTTGATCTTTCGGGTTTGGAAATGTTTACCAACTCTTGCCTCGGGAAGTACTTTTCGTTACTTTTGGATTTTTGAGGATTCCTGGTTATTGTTATTCGTGGAATGTGAATTGTATGGCTCGTATTTGCACTTTTTTCTTGCACTAGCAAAACAGTGGAGTTTTGCTAACCCCCGAGTATTCGGGGGTGGATGTCTGTTTTTGCATTCAGGTTTGGGAGCATAACACAGGGTCGGCACGAAGGATGATGAAAGATGAACGATACTAATCACACGAGGATCTGTATGAGGTCATTGGTTTAGTTATAGTTTATTTTCCGCTGCAGTATTTCTTTCCCGTTGTACGGGAGTGTGTTGTATTTGACCCCTGCGTGGGCATGTAATGAGTTTGAGTTGTATGTAATCATTGAAAGACCAAATCGGTCTACTGAGTCATTTTGGCCTTAAAGGCATTTTTGAGTTGTTCTATGTTGTTACCAGCCTGGTAGATCCTTGAGGAAAGGGTCTACGGCGTGTAATATCCCTGAGCGGATTAGGGGTGTTACAAATATGGTATCGGAGCTTAGGTTGAGGAAAGCTATGCTGTCGGGTCAAGTCGTGTTGTTTGAGTCTTGTTTCGTCGGATTTTATCTGACTGAGTCGTGTCGCGACGCGTCGTTTGAGTTTGTTGGTCGTGATTAGTATCGTGGGGCGATCATCATCTTCGTGCGACCTATGGAAGTAAGTCTCCCTTCTTTGTGTTGTGCCTCGTGTGACACGAGCTATTTTTATGATTATTTGTTAAGTGATGGAATCCTTATGTGGATTTTGATTTCACGATATGTATTTAGTCGACTCTCGTATTTGATTTATACGAGGAGTGTCGTCGCTTGTGATGTCTTTTTTTTATTGTTGTTTTTGTCCGTTGGTGATGATTTTCGAATCGATTTGCACATTTTACAAGTTCTCTTGTGGAGGCTTTGTGCTTATACGCGTTCGACTTGTTCACTAGCCAGTGCGGGAGAGTCCTTAGAGGCCTCGAATGGGGTCAGTAGTTTTGTTTTGAATGTGGTATTTTTTTCGTTTATTTCCATTTAAAGACATGTACTGTTTTGATTTTAAACGTTTTGATGCGTGTACTAGGAGTTGTTTTAGTGAACGTCGATATGTGTGAGTTTTGGGCATTACGCCTATCGATTTTTGAAAACCTTGAGTATCTTGGAAAAATAAATTTCGAGACATACTTTTCAAATGAGTTATTTTCTTGTGGTACATCCTAGGTGCCACAATATATTTCAAAAAAAAATTCTACTTCGAGGACCAAAATGCTTTGAGATATTTTCAATGTTTTAGAAACACTTTTATTTAGACCCGAGGGTCGAATATTCTGAAAGTTTTCACTAAGAGAAGTGTCCTCATTTTTATCAAATGCGAAATGGCTCTCCAAAGTCTCGATAACGATGTTTCACGTTTGTACTTTTTGAAAGGTGATACTCAAGATCAACCGGTGTTCTTCTAAATTATTTTCAAAATGAGGTTTTCGTTTTTAAAACCTATCCATTCCCGTTTGAGGGCTGGGTATGTATGATGTTCGCGTTGTCGTTATGATGTTTGCTCCCGAGTATGATCAGATTGGTGGCATGAACGTCGAGGCGTTGCCACGCATTTGTTGTGAGAGGTGGGATGTTGGTGTCGAATGTTGCCGCCTCGTAGTGATTTCTGCGTTGTCGCGCATGTGCGAGCTGTTAGAGCTTGGTTTGGTATGACCGTGTTCATCGGTGATGGTTCCGTTATGTGTCGGTTGTTTAATGTCTCGTTACTTTGCTCCCGTTTTTGTGAATTTCGTGGACGAGGTCGGAGGTAAAACCCGTACTATTTTGACTTCTGTATTTTCTCTCTCCAGTCTATCGATTCGCTCATGTTCGTTGATACTATATGAACTTGTTCTGTATTTCGGTTTCATCGTTCGAACGAACTGTGATCTTGTTGTGGGTCGATCTGGTTATCGCTGTGACTTTTTCGAGTTCGGTTCGATTCTTGTGAACCTTGTTCGGGAGTGACATCATCTGGTTCTATTAGTTCGTTTATTCGAAGTGGATCGGATTTGAAACTCTTGTGTTTTCGACTCTGTCGACTCGTTTATGTTCGTTAACATTTCTGAGCTTGTCCTGCCCCTTGCTTTTGTTGATCGAACGAGTGTGGTATTGTTTCGGAATAACTCGTTTGTCGTTGTGACTTTTCAATCGCTATTCCCTTTCCTGTGGATCTTATGGGAATGCATGTCTTGTAGTTCTCACCAGATCATCCTGGGAGTTGTTGTTTGAATTTTGTTATCCTTCGTGTTTCGGACATGATTGTTCGATTTTTGTTGTCTCGATCGTTTGTTTGTTCGGTTTTTGTTATCGTTTCATGATTGTTGAACGTTCAGACTCCTTCGTAATTCCCTCAAGTTCGCAAAATTAGTCTCGTTTTCGATCTTCCAACCCTTGGGCGGTGGAATTCCGTATTTGTTCAGCGGTTAGCTCACGTTTTGATTGATGTACCGTTAGGTTGGTCAATCATATTGTTTTTCGTTCGTTGTGTTCTGTGATTGTCGGATAATTGACTTGATTGTATTATCCATTTGATGACGCTTGTCACTTTTTGGTTTTATTATATTCCTAACGGCAACGTTGTGTTGGTCGTCGTGGAACGTGTTTTCACGCCGTATGTCTCTTTGCGTTTCTTGCAGTGTTTCGCCGTTGGGTGCGAGTTTTCTGTTTTTGTGGATCTTGTCGAGTTTTCCTGGCGGGTATATTGCTTCCCCCTACTTGTTTTAAGTTTCGGGACGAAACTTCTTTTAAGGAGGGTAGAATGTAATATCCGCAATTTCGAATTTTGGTAATTTTCTTTTTTCGGCGGAAGTCTGTTTTGACGACTCTCTCATGACCATTTCGTCATTCCGAGAATGATTAATTCTGCACTTTTTGTCATCCGAGTTCGTTTCGGTATTGTTTTGTTGAGTTCCGAGCTTTTTAGCGACTTTTCCGCACTTAAGTTCGATTCTTGCGAATCTCGTCCGAAACTACTGTTTCAAGTTTCTCGTAAGTTCATTTAATGTTATTATTCATGTTGCGAGCTTTGGTTTGGTGTTTTGATCGTGTATCGTGTATTTCGGACGTTTTGGGCCGTTTTCGTAATTTCCCAAAGTTTGGGGTAATTACTTCCATTGTCCAATTTCGAGCCTTTGGGTGGTCGGAATCATGTGTTCTATTAGCTCTTAGATTCGTCTTTGCGAGTACTTCGTAACCGTACCTTCGGTTCATATTCAGGTTCGGGTTTCGGTGTCGTTTCGTTGAGTTCAGTGTTGCTATACGACTTTTTCCAAGTATGAGTTCGGCTTTGTAAAAATCACCATAAATTCTTGGAAGCTCCAAAAATTCAGAATATTTGCAATATTATAGATCATCAAGTTAGCTTTCCAATGGCTCAAACGGTGAGTCAATCGGAGTCCGAAGGAAGGAGTTATGGTCGAAATAGCTAAGACTGCACGATGTGCCTTTTTGGTGTTGGAGTATGCTGTACCGTGTGCCGCGGCACACTTCGGCTGGGCCGCGGCACTAAGATAGTACTGGGCAGTTTTTTTGGCCGTGGGCCGCGGCACACTTGTCCTGTGCCGCGGCACACAGTGCAGATCATCCTATTTTTAGGCCTGGCAACCCGTTTTTTTTCATTCTTCCTCACTTTCTTGCGGCTATCGGACGGGTGCGACGGGGAATCGAGTTCTTGGCCGATTCTACTCTTTTCCAAAGCATTTTGGAAGATCCTTGTTGATTATATCAACATCTAATCCGTGTGTTTCGTCGAATCAAGGTATATTTCTTGATTTTTCTTCAAATTAACTTTTTGATGAATTTGCTCTTGATTTCGATTCTAGTCCGATTTTGATGCATCGGTTGGTGTAGTATAATGTTCTTAATTGTGTTCTACGGATTGTATATCCATATATTGAGTTTGTTTAACTCGATTGGCGATTCGAGTGTTCTTGGGGATTATTGAACATTTAGTGTTCGATTAAATGCCCCAATGAGTTCCTTTCGATAGTTTGTTGGGATTTCCGTCGTTTTTACCTTGATTCCCATCATAATCATCTTTTATTGTTCCTTCCGGAGGATTTTAGGTGCTCGAGGATTTCCGATGTTGAATCCCGTTTGGTGATTGATGATTCGTGTGGTGTTATTCTCGAAGTACTCAGGGTGCTATTGCGTTCTTGATATTGTTCGGGGGTTTGGGGCTATTCGACCGTATTTCATCCGTCGTCTTGTTGCGATCGTGGCTTCGAGGCAAGTACCTTGCCCATACCTTTCTTGTTTTGTGGATATGATAATTAGTGATCGTCTTGGTGTGTTTGTTGTTTGTTTGAAATGAGTTTTCAAAAGATTCGGCTAGCCTCGTTAAAGGATCACTTTCAAAACGCGTGTGTTTTGTAAATTGTGTGGGTTGTAAGTGACTACGTGAATCCTTTGGATATGTTTAGTGTTGATGTTGCGCTTGATAATGTGTGGGTACGTATATTGTTTCTTTCTGTCGTGCTATGGTTGACGTGCGTGTTGTTATTTATTCGTGTGGTCGTGGACTGACGGATAAACTGTGTGAATTGGTGTATTGATTTGATAATTGTTACAAAGATTGAATGTGTGCTTGAGGTTTGTGATAATGTGGATACTTGTTGTGAGAAACGTCGTATCCGAGAACCTCTGAGGGCGGGGCGTGCACTCCGGCCTGGTGTATGCTGCAATGTGCGGCTCCATATGGGTGGTGAACGCCGGTGTTACCTAATGCGCGCGCAAGGGGCGGCTCTTGCGGGAGTGACGCCGGCGCGGTGACATGTTCAATGAGCGGCCAACATGATGGTAGTGAACGCCGGTACACAGGTGTGCAAGGGAGGCGCCTGACAGGCTTATTGGTTACGGGTATTTGAGTGATAGCTAAGACCCCGTTACCGAACGATGTTCGTATCCCAATTCTTTCAACTCACTTTTAAATGTTTGTCTTGATATAGACCGCGATTCGTGTTTTTGAAAGCTTGTTTCAACTTGTTTTTAAAACGTTGGTATCAGGGTTAATTAACCAAGGAGGTTTGACGAAATCTCTGAGGGTTAATTAATCGGGGGTCTTGAGCAGGATATGTCGAATGAGAGATTGTACCTTTGATTGTATTGTGGTGCTATTCTGTGTATTGGGTCAAGGACCCTGTGGAATATTGAGATGATTGATCTCGTGTTGATATTATTTGGATTTGGGTCGAGAACCCCGTGTGATGTTGAGATGTTTGATCTCGTGTTGATATTATTTGGATTTGGGTCGAGAACCCCGTGTGATGTTGAGATGTTTGATCTCGTGTTGATATTATTTGGATTTGGGTCGAGAATCCCGTGGAAATATTTGTGAAGACTCGCTTGGGTTGATTGGATGGTTTTCTTGCAAATTGCTTTCCGCCTACTGGTCGAGGACCATGTTGATTTTGGAAAAAGAAGGATTTGATGATCCTAAATTGTTTTCTAATAAAACTCTCGAAGGCATCTTTAAAACTATTTTATAAATTGTTTCCCTTTACTTTTGATCTTTCGGTTTTGGAAATGTTTACCAACTCTTGCCTCGGGAAGTACTTTTCGTTACTTTTGGATTTTTGAGGATTCCTGGTTATTGTTATTCGTGGAATGTGAATTGTATGGCTCGTATTTGCACTTTGTTCTTGCACTAGCAAAACGGGAGTTTGCTAACCCCGAGTATTCGGGGTGGATGTCTGTTTTTGCATTCAGGTTTGGGAGCATAACACAGGGTCGGCACGAAGGATGATGAAAGATGAACGATACTAATCACACGAGGATCCGTATGAGGTCATTGGTTTAGTTATAGTTTATTTTCTGCTGCAGTATTTCTTTCCCGTTGTACGGGAGTGTGTTGTATTTGACCCCTGCGTGGTCATGTAATGAGTTTGAGTTGTATGTAATCATTGAAAGACCAAATCGGTCTACTGAGTCATTTTGGCCTTAAAGGCATTTTTGAGTTGTTCTATGTTGTTACCAGCCTGGTAGATCCTTGAGGAAAGGGTCTACGGCGTGTAATATCCCTGAGCGGATTGGGGGTGTTACAAATATGGTATCGGAGCTTAGGTTGAGGAAACCTAGGCTGTCGGGTCAAGTCGTGTTGTTGGAGTCTTGTTTCGTCGGATTTTATCTGACTGAGTCGTGTCGCGACGCATCGTTTGAGTTTGTTGGTCGTGATTAGTATCGTGGGGCGATCATCATCTTCGTGCGACCTGTGGAAGTAAGTCTCACTTCTTTGTGTTGTGCCTCGTGTGACACGAGCTATTTTTATGATTATTTGTTAAGTGATGGAATCCTTATGTGGATTTTGATTTCACGATATGTATTTAGTCGACTCTCGTATTTGATTTATACGAGGAGTGTCGTCGCTTGTGATGTCTTTTTTTTATTGTTGTTTTTGTCCGTTGCTGATGATTTTCGAATCGATTTGCACGTTTTACAAGTTCTCTTGTGGAGGCTTTGTGCTTATACGCATTCGACTTGTTCACTAGCCAGTGCGGGAGAGTCCTTAGAGGCCTCGAATGGGGTCAGTAGTTTTGTTTTGAATGTGGTATTTTTTTCGTTTATTTCCGTTTAAAGACATGTACTGTTTTGATTTTAAACGTTTTGATGTGTGTACTAGGAGTTGTTTTAGTGAACGTCGATATGTGTGAGTTTTGGGCATTCTGGCCTATTAGATTTTTGAAAACCTTGAGTATCTTGGAAAAATAAATTTCGAGACATACTTTTCAAATGAGTTATTTTCTTGTGGTACATCCTAGGTGCCACAATATATTTCAAAAAAAAAATTCTACTTCGAGGACCAAAATGCTTTGAGATATTTTCAATGTTTTAGAAACACTTTTATTTAGACCCGAGGGTCGAATATTCTGAAAGTTTTCACGAAGAGAAAGTGTCCTCATTTTTATCAAATGCGAAATGGCTCTCCAAAGTCTCGATAATGATGTTTCACGTTTGTACTTTTTGAAAGGTGATACTCAAGATCAACCGGTGTTCTTCTAAATTATTTTCAAAATGAGGTTTTCGTTTTTAAAACCTATCCATTCCCGTTTGAGGGCTGGGTATGTATGATGTTCGCGTTGTCATTATGATGTTTGCTCCCGAGTATGATCAGATTGGTGGCATGAACGTCGAGGCGTTGCCACGCATTTGTTGTGAGAGGTGGGATGTTGGTGTCGAATGTTGCCGCCTCGTAGTGATTTCTGCGTTGTCGCGCATGTACGAGCTGTTAGAGCTTGGTTTGGTATGACCGTGTACATCGGTGATGGTTCCGTTATGTGTCGGTTGTTTAATGTCTCGTTACTTTGCTCCCATTTTTGTGAATTTCGTGGACGAGGTCGGAGGTAAAACCCGTACTATTTTGACTTCTGTATTTTCTCTCTCCAGTCTATCGATTCGCTCATGTTCGTTGATACTATATGAACTTGTTCTGTATTTCGGTTTCATCGTCCGAACGAACTGTGATCTTGTTGTGGGTCGATCTGGTTATCGCTGTGACTTTTTCGAGTTCGGTTCGATTCTTGTGAACCTTGTTCGGGAGTGACATCATCTGGTTCTATTAGTTCGTTTATTCGAAGTGGATCGGATTTGAAACTCTTGTGTTTTCGACTGGCCGACTCGTTTATGTTCGTTAACATTTCGAGCTTGTCCCGCCCTTGCTTTTGTTGATCGAACGAGTGTGGTATTGTTTCGGAATAACTCGTTTGTCGTTGTGACTTTTCAATCGCTATTCCCTTTCCTGTGGATCTTATGGGAATGCATGTCTTGTAGTTCTCACCAGATCATCCTGGGAATTGTTGTTTGAATTTTGTTATCCTTCGTGTTTCGGACATGATTGTTCGATTTTTGTTGTCTCGATCGTTTGTTTGTTCGGTTTTTGTTATCGTTTCATGATTGTTGAACGTTCAGACTCCTTCGTAATTCCCTCAAGTTCGCAAAATTAGTCTCGTTTTCGATCTTCCAACCCTTGGGCGGTGGAATTCCGTATTTGTTCAGCGGTTGGCTCGCGTTTTAATTGATGTATCGTTGGGTTGGTCAATCATATTGTTTTTCGTTCGTTGTGTTCTGTGATTTTTGGATAATTGACTTGATTGTATTATCCATTTGATGACGCTTGTCACTTGTTGGTTTTATTATATCCCTAACGGCAACGTTGTGTTGGTCGTCGTGGAACGTGTTTTCACACCGTATGTCTCTTTGCGTTTCTTGCAGTGTTTCGCCGTTGGGCGCGAGTTTTCTGTTTTTGTGTATCTCGTCGAGTTTTCCTGGCGGGTATATTGCTTCCCCCTACTTGTTTTAAGTTTCGGGACGAAACTTCTTTTAAGGAGGGTAGAATGTAATATCCGCAATTTCGAATTTCGGTAATTTTCTTTTTTCGGCAGAAGTCTATTTTGACGACTCTCTCATGACCGTTTCGTCATTCCGAGAATGATTAATTCTGCACTTTTTGTCATCCGAGTTCGTTTCGGTATCGTTTTGTTGAGTTCCGAGCTTTTTAGCGACTTTTCCGCACTTAAGTTCGATTTTTGCGAATCTCGTCCGAAACTGTTGTTTCGAGTTTATCGTAAGTTCATTTAATGTTATTATTCATGTTGCGAGCTTTGGTTTGGTGTTTTGATCGTGTATCGTGTATTTCGGACGTTTTGGGCCGTTTTCGTAATTTCCCAAAGTTTGGGGTAATTACTTCCGTGTCCAATTTCGAGCCTTTGGGTGGTCGGAATCGTGTGTTCTATTAGCTCTTAGATTCGTATTTGCGAGTACTTCGTAACTGTACCTTCGGTTCATATTCAGGTTCGGGTTTCGGTGTCGTTTCGTTGAGTTCAGTGTTGCTATACGACTTTTTCCAAGTATGAGTTCGGCTTTGTAAAAATCACCATAAATTCTTGGAAGCTCCAAAAATTCTGAATCTTTGCAATATTATAGATCATCAAGTTAGCTTTCCAATGGATCAAACGGTGAGTCAATCGGAGTCCGAGCGAAGGAGTTATGGTCGAAATAGCTAAGATTGCACGATGTGCCTTTTTGGTGTTGGAGTAGGCTGTACTGTGTGCCGCGGCACACTTCGGCTGGGCCGCGGCACTAAGCTAGTACTGGGCAGTTTTTTTGGCCGTGGGCCGCGGCACACTTGTCCTGTGTCGCGGCACACAGTGCAGATTAGCCTATTTTTAGGCCTGGCAACCCGTTTTTTTTCATTCTTCCTCACTTTCTTGCGGCTATCGGACGGGTGCGACGGGGAATCGAGTTCTTGGCCGATTCTACTCTTTTCCAAAGCATTTTGGAAGATCCTTGTTGATTATATCAACATCTAATCCGTGTGTTTCGTCGAATCAAGGTATATTTCTTGATTTTTCTTCAAATTGACTTTTTGATGAATTTGCTCTTGATTTCGATTCTAGTCCGATTTTGATGCATCGGTTGGTGTAGTATGATGTTATTAATTGTGTTCTACGGATTGTATATCCATATATCGAGTTTGTTTAACTCGATTGGCGATTCGAGTGTTCTTGGGGATTATTGAACATTTAGTGTTCGATTAAATGCCCCAATGAGTTCCTTTCGATAGTTTGTTGGGATTTCCGTCGTTTTTACCTTAATTCCCGTCGTAATAATCTTTTATTGTTCCTTCCAGAGGATTTTAGGTGCTCGAGGATTTCCGATGTTGAATCCCGTTTGGTGATTGATGATTCGTGTGGTGTTATTCTCGAAGTACTCGGGGTGCTATTGCGTTCTTGATATTATTCGGGGGTTCGGGGCTATTCGACCGTATTTCATCCGTCGTCTTGTTGCGATCGTGGCTTCGAGGCAAGTACATTGCCCATACCTTTCTTGTTTTGTGGATATGATAATTAGTGATCGTCTTAGTGTGTTTGTTGTTTGTTTGAAATGAGTTTTCAAAAGATTCGGCTAGCCTCATTAAAGGCTCACTTTCAAAATGCGTGTGTTTTGTAAATTGTGTGGGTTGTAAGTGACTACGTGAATCCTTTGGATATGTTTAGTGTTGATGTTGCGCTTGATAATGTGTGGGTACGTATATTGTTTCTTTCTGTCGTGCTATGGTTGACGTGCGTGTTGTTATTTATTCGTGTGGTCGTGGACTGACGGATAAACTGTGTGAATTGGTGTATTGATTTGATAATTGTTACAACGATTGAATGTGTGCTTGAGGTTTGTGATAATGTGGATACTTGTTGTGAGAAACGTCGTATCCGGGAACCTCTGAGGGCGGGGCGTGCACTCTGGCCTGGTGTATGCTGCAATGTGCGGCTCCATATGGGTGGTGAACGCCGGTGTTACCTAATGCGCGCGCAAGGGGCGGCTCTTGCGGGAGTGACGCCGGCGCGGTGACATGTTCAATGAGCGGCCAACATGATGGTAGTGAACGCCGGTACACAGGTGCGCAAGGGAGGCGCCCGACAGGCTTATTGGTTACGGGTATTTGAGTGATAGCTAAGACCCCGTTACCGAACGATGTTCGTATCCCAATTCTTTCAACTCACTTTTAAATGTTTGTCTTGATATAGACCGCGATTCGTGTTTTTGAAAGCTTGTTTCAACTTGTTTTTAAAACGTTGGTATCAGGGTTAATTAACCAAGGAGGTTTGACGAAATCTCCGAGGGTTAATTAATCGGGGGTCTTGAGCAGGATATGTTAAATGAGAGATTGTACCTTTGATTGTATTGTGGTGCTATTCTGTGTATTGGGTCAAGTACCCTGTGGAATATTGAGATGATTGATCTCGTGTTGATATTATTTGGATTTGGGTCGAGAACCCCGTGTGATGTTGAGATGTTTGATCTCGTGTTGATATTATTTGGATTTGGATCGAGAACCCCGTGTGATGTTGGGATGTTTGATCTCGTGTTGATATTATTTGGATTTGGGTCGAGAACCCCGTGTGATGTTGAGATGTTTGATCTCGTGTTGATATTATTTGGATTTGGGTCGAGAATCCCGTGGAAATATTTGTGAAGACTCGCTTGGGTTGATTGGATGGTTTTCTTGCAAATTGCTTTCCGCCTACTGGTCGAGGACCATGTTGATTTTGGAAAAAGAAGGATTTGATGATCCTAAATTGTTTTCTAATAAAACTCTCGAAGGCATCTTTAAAACTATTTTATAAATTGTTTCCCTTTACTTTTGATCTTTCGGTTTTGGAAATGTTTACCAACTCTTGCCTCGGGAAGTACTTTTCGTTACTTTTGGATTTTTGAGGATTCCTGGTTATTGTTATTCGTGGAATGTGAATTGTATGGCTCGTATTTGCACTTTGTTCTTGCACTAGCAAAACAGTGGAGTTTTGTTTGTAATATCCGCGTTTTCTATTTTTAGTAATTTCTATATTTGGTGTATGTTCGTTTCGGACAACTCGCTTGTCACTGTTTTGGAATTCTGAATCTATTTTGTTCTTGGAGTTTCTCCATTTGGACGAGTCTCGATGATGTTTTTACGTAATTTCATCTTGAGTTATATTTTGTCGCATGTGTATCCGATTGTCGCTAAACTCGTTCGATTTCGTCATTTTCCTATTTTCATAAGTTCGTATGGTTGAGTAGAGCATGTTGTGAGTTTCGGATTGTTAATCCGACGTTGTATCGTGATTTTACGGATGTTTGGGCCGTTTTTGTAATTTCCTATAAGTTTAGGGAATTTGTTCCTTGTTCGGTTTTGATCGTGTACCTCGGACCGTTTTGGGTTACTGGTTTTTTTTGTTTCTCGTTATGTGTATTTTCCTCGGACTGTTGGGTCGGCATATCGTGTTTTGGTGATCGTCTTTTTCGTTTTTGGTAGCGTTGTTTCATCCCGAGAATGCATGCAGCCGGGACACAGGCAAAGCGGCGCAAGAACCACGGCATTTTGCGTCGTGTTCGTGCGCCGTGTCGCCAGGGGTCGAGCATCGTCAGAAACGGCGCAAGACCCGCGGCATTTTGCGCCGTGTGCAGGCGCCGTGTCGCATGTGGTCGCCATTGACGAGCAACACGGCCCGAACTGGCGCTATTTGGACCGTTTGTTGCGCCGTGTTACATCCCGATATATAGGGCAGACACGGGTTTTGACCCCATTTTTCACCATTCCTCTCGTCTCTCCGCTCCCTCACTGCGATTTTGGGCGATTCCAACCAGATATTGCATTCTAGCACCTTATAACTCGGAATTGGACTTTCCAACACGAATCAATCATCTTTCTTTCGCCTTTCCATCGTTGAATTGAGGTAATTGGTCATTATACCTAATTTTAGGGTTCTTGGCTAAAATTTATTTTTCCTTTCGTTTTTGCTACAATTGATGATGAATATTTGTTGGGTAATCGTGGTGTTATGTTTTCCTAGAACTTTAGCGGATAAATTCCAAGTTTTTCCCCTTCGTTGATCGAACTTGAACTTTATGCCTCAATAGTGTTCGGCGGATTGTCCCTTAGGATAGAACATCGATTAATTCGTGATTTCTCAGTGGAATTGTAGTTGATTGAGTCTCTATTGTTGTTAGGACCAGATTTGTGAAGATTGTTCGGACCGAAACCTTTCCTTTCGCCGTTTTCCTTCACGTCGTGTTATCCAAGGCAAGTACATGTATTACATTCCGTTATGTATGTTACGTTTTCAAAGTGAATGATGGAATTGTGATTTTCGGGTGCGTGAGTTGTGTTCCTTCCACCCGGAGTGTCCGACGGGATGTCTGGGGGTCGATACTAAGGGGTACGGCCGCGGAAGTGGACTTGGGTGCGTGTGTGGTTGAACTTCCACCCAGAGTGTCCGACGGGATGTCTGGGGGTCAATACTAAGGGGTACGGCCGCGGAAGTGGTATCCCACCCGGAGTGTTCGACGGGATGTCTGGGGGTCGATACTAAGGGGTACGACCGCGGGATACCAGTTGTGATTTTGGGATATTGTGACGATTGAAAACTGATTTGATTGCCAATGTAGTATTCCGGAATATATATGTATGGCAAATGACTTATGTTTGGGATGATTGTGTAAAACCGTATTTTGTATGTAATGTTGTGTAATTGTGTACTTGCACTAGCTATTCGAATGCTAACCCCTTAAATGGGGGAAATGCGTCTTATGCATTTAGTGCAGGAGAGCCGAGGAGCAGGCACGGCACGCACGCAAAGGATGGGATGGCTTGATGATAGTGGCTCGAGTCTGTATTGTTTTTTTTATGTTTTGTCATTGCATTTGTCGAGTATTGGAGTTAAACTGCTTATTTCTGAACTTGGTTTAAGTCCCCTGCGTGGGCAATGAATTGATATTTACATTATGTTTCATGTACTCCGTTGAAATGTTTTGGCCGAGGCCACGGCCCTATTTACTTTTGAGTGCATCTTTTGGGTTTTTCATTGTGGTTATGTGCCATGTGTTAGCCTGGTAGACCTCACGAGGGTTCTACGGCGTGTAATGTCCCATTTGTGGATTGGGGTGTTACATTTATGGTATCAGAGCCTAGGTTTTGAATACCTAGGCTGTCGGTTAATTTTTGGGTCTGTTAGCTGCGTCATTAGAGTCAGTCATTGAGCCTAATATCATCATGCTACCGTCTTTTCGTGCGACCCGTGGCTGTAAGTCTTCTCAAACTCTTATATTATGTATTCGTTTTCTTGCGTTGTTCGGAATTGAGAATTATGATTACCAACCTTGTAAATTGTGAATCTTTCTGATCTTGTTCTTTTCGTATTTTCTTCAGTATGTTGAGAGGTCGTGGTAGACCAGCTAGGGGACGCGGCCGAGGCCGTGGTCGGGGTGCTGATAATGAAGAGGGCTCACTTTCTCAGTCCTCTGCAGACTCAGCCTCTCACTCAGTGTCGTCGGGTAATAATGCCGACGCCGGGGCTACTGCCGTACTTCAGCAGTTAGTAGACCAGCTTGCTCAGATAGCTCAGGGTGGACGCCAGAATCCGCCCCCGACACCTGAAGAGGAAGCTAGTAAGTGGCTTCAGACGGTGTCTAAGATGCACCCTCCTCGTTTCTCCGGATCTTCTGACTCCCTCGGTTGGGAGAATTGGCTCTTTCAGTTGTCCAGGACCTTTGATGCCGTAGCTTGTCCCGAAGACAGGAGGGTACATATTGCCCAGTACCTCCTGGATAAGGAAGCTGCGGAGTGGTGGGAGGCCGTTGCGCCCAGAGATCGTCGGGCCACTTGGGAGGAGTTCAGGGCTGCTATGGAAGCAGAATATTGTCCACCGCCAGTTAAGGAGCGCAGAATTGTGGAGTTTTTCACCGCTACACCTCAGGATGTGCCGATTTCTCAGGCCATTATTTCCTACAATCAGCAGTTGGGTTTTGTGAGAGATCAGGTGAGGACGGAGGCTGATAAAATCTGTTACTTCAATATGCGCATGAAGTCGCATATCAGGCAGAGTATGGCACCGCTCATGTGTGCCACCTTGAAGGAATACCAGGATCGCGCTCTGGCGATCGAGATGGCTGTCCCGGAATCTGAGTCGGTTTCGGAAGCTAAGAAGCAGAAGACCACTGGCGGGTTCTCGGCCGGTAAAGGTGGTCAGTTTTCGAGGTCTCGTTCTGTTCCTACACCCGGGAAGAGACCGTTTCAGCCGGCTGGGGGATCTCAGGGTAATCGTTCAGTCCAGTCCGTTGCTTCTGGTGGCAGGGTTTGTTTTAACTGCAACCAATATGAGCATTTGATGAAGGATTGCCCTTTTCCTCCAGTTATTTGTTTTACTTGCGGGCAGACCGGGCATCGGGCAGCCCATTGTGAGAGGGCCACCAGGGCCGCTAGAGTCCCGACTACCACCTCTGATCAGAGGGAGCACAGCATTCCAGTTACTCATGTTCCGCAGGGTTTGGGCCGTGGTAGGGGTCGGGGTCAGCCGGATCGCCGTACAGCGTCGAGTTCGGGTTCAGTTCACCCCCGATTGTATCAGATGAGGCGTACAGAGGAGACAGACGTTCCAGTGGCGTCAGGTACCACTCAGATCCTTACTCATCCCGTTTCAGTGCTTTTTGATTCGTGTGCTACCCATTCCTTTATTGCTTCGGATTGTGTGAGTCGTATTGGTTTTGACTGCTTGTTTGAGTGTGAGCCGTTTGTAGTGGGTACACCCAGCGGGGATCGTATGGTTGGGGACCGGGAAGTTAGGGATTGCCCAGTGAGGATCGGGAGCCGGGATTGGCCCTCGAATCTCATTGTTATAGACCTTAAGGGTGAGGATTTGATCCTCGGGGACGATTGGTTGGATCGTCACGGTGCTATCATGAACTATCGGACTCGTACCATCTCGATAGTTGCCGAGGACGGCACCGAGCATACTCTCGTCGGTTGTAAGCCGGGTAAATCGGGGAGTGTGATTAGCGCCTTGAAGGCGATGAAACTTCTGAACCAGGGTTGTGTCGGCTACTGGTGTTTCGCTCTGCAGGCGGAAGATGGTGGGGTTGACATATCGTCGATTCCAGTTGTTAGCGAGTATCCCGACGTATTTCCGGATGACTTGCCGGGATTACCACCGCTTCGAGAGGTGGAGTTTCCTATTGATCTTGAGCCGAATGTGGCCCCTATTTCTCAAGCACCGTACCGTATGGCGCCGTCGGAGATGCTAGAGTTGAAGAATCAGTTGGGAGAGTTGTTAGATAAAGGGTATATTCGACTGAGCGCATCGCCTTGGGGTGCGCTTGTACTTTTTGTTAAAAAGGATGGGTCGCTTCGTTTTTGCATCGATTATCGAGAATTAAACAAGTTGACCATCAAAAATAAATACCCTTTGCCCCGGATTGACGACTTGTTTGATCAGCTTCAGGGGGCGACAGTCTTTTCGAAGATTGACTTGCGATCGGGCTACTACCAGTTGAGGATTCGGGACAGTGATATACCGAAAGCTGCCTTTCGGACGAGATATGGACATTACGAGTTTGTGGTTATGCCTTTCGGGCTAACCAATGCCCCAACAGTGTTCATGCAGTTGATGAACAAAGTTTTTATTGAGTATCTGGACAAATTCGTAGTCGTCTTTATCGATGACATCCTTATCTATTCACGGAGTCGGGAGGAGCACGCCTTACATCTCCGGATTGTATTAGACATTTTGAGAGCCGAGCAGTTGTATGCGAAGTTCTCTAAGTGTGAGTTTTGGCTCGAGGAAGTGATGTTCCTCGGGCATGTGATTTCAGCAGAGGGAGTTCGGGTAGATCCGCAGAAGATAGAGGCAGTGATGGCTTGGGAGCCGCCTAAGAATGTGAAGGAGGTGAGGAGTTTTCTGGGTCTTGCCGGCTATTACCGTCGATTTGTTGAGGGATTTTCTAAGATTGCTAAACCGCTCACTCAGTTGCTTCAGAAGACTCAGAAATTCGAGTGGACCGCAGACAGACAGAGTAGTTTTGACGAGTTGAAGAGACGATTAACTACCGCACCCGTGTTAGCATTGCCTCAGGGGAACGAAGATTTTGTGGTATATAGTGATGCTTCGGGCCTCGGGCTCGGATGTGTTTTGATGCAGAGAGATAGAGTCATTGCTTATGCGTCCTTGATTGAAACCTTACGAGGTGAATTATCCCACGCACGATTTGGAGTTAGCTGCGGTCGTTTCGCCTTAAAGATCCGGAGGCATTATCTTTATGGGTCGTCTTGTAAGATTTTTACGGATCACAAGAGCTTGAAGTATATCTTGATGAAAGAATTGAATATGAGACAGCGTAGGTGGTTGGAACTAATTAAAGATTACGACCTCGAGATACTTTACCATCCGGGTAAGGCTAACGTAGGGGCCGATGCGTTGAGCCGAAAGCCGATGGCGTTGCGGATGTTAGAGGTACTTACACCTGAGTAGGATCCAAATGGGATTTTATTTGTCGGGATATCGAGGTTTGGGTTCGGAGAGTTGAGTCGATTATGTGCGTTGGAGATCGCCGTCCTTGATGATATCAAGGCGAAGCAGTATGACGATCCGTTTTTGGTCGATTGAGGGAGGATGTGAAGAAGGGGAAAGCCCCCGGATTTGTGGTTCACGATGATGGAGTTTTGAGATTTCGCGGCAGACTATGCGTACCGAGTGTTGTTGAGTTGAGACAGAAGATCTTGAGTGAAGCTCATACCACGCCTTACTCCATACATCCTGGTACGAGTAAAATGTACAAGGATGTGAGGAGTAACTACTGGTGGAGTAATTTGAAGACAGACGTTAGAGAGTTTGTGTCGAGGTGTTTGACCTGTCAGCAGGTTAAGATCGAGCATCAGCGACCCGCGGCTTTTACGACCACTTCCTATCCCGGAGTGGAAATGGGAGGATATTTCTATGGATTTCATTACCGGTATGCCTAAGACTCGGACTGGGATGAACATGATTTGGGTCATTGTCGATCGACTAACCAAATCGGCTCATTTTCTGGGTATTAAGGACACTTGGGGGCCAGAGAGACTTGCACGAGTGTTTGTTGCGGAGATCGTGAGGTTACATGGGACCCCTAAGAGTATTGTTTCGGATCGTGATGGCCGGTTCATATCACATTTTTGGCAGTCCGTTCATAGAGCTTTGGGAACCGAGCTGAGACTTAGCACATCCTACCACCCTCAGACAGACGGACAGTCTGAGCGGACGATACAGACGCTAGAGGATATGTTGCGAGCCTGTGCTTTAGATTGGAAGGATGATTGGGAGTCGCACTTGCCATTGATCGAGTTCACGTACAACAATAGTTGGCACGCCTCGATCAAGATGGCACCATTCGAGGCATTGTATGGGAGGAGGTGCAGATCGCCGTTGTGTTGGGACGATGCGTTCGAGCTGATGGGTACCGAGCCCGATATGGTAGTTGAGACGAGGGAGAAGATTGCTCTCATTCGCGGTAGGTTGGTGACGGCCCAGAGCCGGCAGAAGTCTTATGCCGATACACGTCGCCGACCGTTAGAGTTTGAGGTGGGAGACCATGTGTTGCTTAAGGTGTCGCCGACACGGGGAGTTTACCGCTTCGGTCGGAAGGGTAAACTTAGTCCGAGATTTATTGGGCCGTTCGAGATCTTAGAGAGAGTCGGAGAGCTTGCATATCGGTTAGGTTTGCCGCTGTCCCTGAGCCACGTGCATAACGTATTTCATGTTTCCCAGCTTAGGAAGTACGTACCGGACCCTAGCCATATTATTGATTTTGGAGAGATCGAGTTGGGGCCCGACATTACCTTCGAGGAGAGGCCGATTCAGATCTTAGAACGTCGGGTGAAGCAACTCAGGCACAAAACCATTCCTTTGGTTAAAGTGCAGTGGTCGAGGCATGGATCCGAGGAAGCCACGTGGGAAACGGAGGAGAGTATGAGGTCGAGATACCCCGAGTTATTCGTGTTGTAAGTTTCGGGCCGAAACTTATTTTTAGGGGGAGATAATGTAATATCCGCATTTTCTATTTTAGTAATTTCTATATTTGGTGTATGTTCGTTTCGGACAACTCGTTTGTCACTGTTTTGGAATTCTGAATCTATTTTGTTCTTGGAGTTTCTCCATTTGGACGAGTCTCGATGATGTTTTTACGTAATTTCATCTTGAGTTATATTTTGTCGCATGTGTATCCGATTGTCGCTAAACTCGTTTGATTTCGTCATTTTCCTATTTTCATAAGTTCGTATGGTTGAGTAGAGCATGTTGTGAGTTTCGGATTGTTAATCCGATGTTGTATCGTGATTTTACGGATGTTTGGGCCGTTTTTGTAATTTCCTATAAGTTTAGGGAATTTGTTCCTTGTTCGGTTTTGATCGTGTACCTCGGACCGTTTTGGGTTACTGGTTTTTTTTGTTTCTCGTTGTGTGTATTTTCCTCGGACTGTTGGGTCGGCATATCGTGTTTTGGTGATCGTCTTTTTCGTTTTTGGTAGCGTTGTTTCTGTCCAGAATGCTGTCTGTCAGGACCTGGGCAAAACGGCGCAAGAACCACGGCATTTTGCACCGTGTCTGTGCGCCGTGTCGCCCAGGGGGTCGAGCACTGTCCGAGAAACGGCGCAAGACCCGCGGCATTTTGCGCCGTGTCTGTGCGCCGTGTCGCACAGGGGTCGCCCGCTAACCAGCAACATGGCGCTGAACACGGCGCTATTTGGACCGTTTGTTGCGCCGTGTTCTGTCCAGTATATATAGGACAGACACGGGTTTTGACCCCATTTTTCACCATTCCTCTCGTCTCTCCGCTCCCTCACTGCGATTTTGGGCGATTCCAACCAGATATTGCATTCTAGCACCTTATAACTCGGAATTGGACTTTCCAACACGAATCAATCATCTTTCTTCCGCCTTTCCATCGTTGAATTGAGGTAATTGGTCATTATACCTAATTTTAGGGTTCTTGGCTAAAATTTATTTTTCCTTTCGTTTTTGCTACAATTGATGATGAATATTTGTTGGGTAATCGTGGTGTTATGTTTTCCTAGAACTTTAGCGGATAAATTCCAAGTTTTTCCCCTTCGTTGATCGAACTTGAACTTTATGCCTCAATAGTGTTCGGCGGATTGTCCCTTAGGATAGAACATCGATTAATTCGTGATTTCTCAGTGGAATTGTAGTTGATTGAGTCTCTATTGTTGTTAGGACCAGATTTGTGAAGATTGTTCGGACCGAAACCTTTCCTTTCGCCGTTTTCCTTCACGTCGTGTTATCCAAGGCAAGTACATGTATTACATTCCGTTATGTATGTTACGTTTTCAAAGTGAATGATGGAATTGTGATTTTCGGTGCGTGAGTTGTGTTCCTTCCACCGAGTGTCCGACGGGATGTCCGGGGTCGATACTAAGGGGTACGGCCGCGGAAGTGGACTTGGGTGCGTGTGTGGTTGAACTTCCACCCGGAGTGTCCGACGGGATGTCTAGGGGTCGATACTAAGGGGTACGGCCGCGGAAGTGGTATCCCACCCGGAGTGTTCGACGGGATGTCTGGGGGTCGATACTAAGGGGTACGGCCGCGGGATACCAGTTGTGATTTTGGGATATCGTGACGATTGAAAACTGATTTGATTGCCAATGTAGTATTCCGGAATATATATGTATGGCAAATGACTTATGTTTGGGATGATTGTGTAAAACCGTATTTTGTATGTAATGTTGTGTAATTGTGTACTTGCACTA
The DNA here is from genome assembly GCA_033398695.1 of Orobanche coerulescens. Classification (NCBI taxonomy): domain Eukaryota; kingdom Viridiplantae; phylum Streptophyta; class Magnoliopsida; order Lamiales; family Orobanchaceae; genus Orobanche; species Orobanche coerulescens. The sequence goes on along the minus strand of CM065816.1, from coordinate 108,251,376 downwards.
GCTATTCGAATGCTAACCCCTTAAATGGGGGAAATGCGTCTTATGCATTTCAGGTACCGGGAGAGCTGAGGAGCAGGCACGGGGCACGCACGCGAAGGATGGGATGGCTTGATGATAGTGGCTCGAGTCTGTATTGTTTTTTTTATGTTTTGTCATTGCATTTGTCGAGTATTGGAGTTAAACTGCTTATTTCTGAACTTGGTTTAAGTCCCCTGCGTGGGCAATGAATTGATATTTACATTATGTTTCATGTACTCCGTTGAAATGTTTTGGCCGAGGCCACGGCCCTATTTACTTTTGAGTGCATCTTTTGGGTTTTTCATTGTGGTTATGTGCCATGTGTTAGCCTGGTAGACCTCACGAGGGTTCTACGGCGTGTAATGTCCCATTTGTGGATTGGGGTGTTACATTGCTAACCCCCGAGTATTCGGGGGGTGGATGTCTATTTTTGCATTCAGGTTTGGGAGCATAACACAGGGTCGGCACGAAGGATGATGAAAGATGAACGATACTAATCACACGAGGATCCGTATGAGGTCATTGGTTTAGTTATAATTTATTTTCCGCTGCAGTATTTCTTTCCCGTTGTACGGGAGTGTGTTGTATTTGACCCCTGCGTGGGCATGTAATGAGTTTGAGTTGTATGTAATCATTGAAAGACCAAATCGGTCTACTGAGTCATTTTGGCCTTAAAGGCATTTTTGAGTTGTTCTATGTTGTTACCAGCCTGGTAGATCCTTGAGGAAAGGGTCTACGGCGTGTAATATCCCTGAGCGGATTGGGGGTGTTACAAATATGGTATCGGAGCTTAGGTTGAGGAAAGCTATGCTGTCGGGTCAAGTCGTGTTGTTTGAGTCTTGTTTCGTCGGATTTTATCTGACTGAGTCGTGTCGCGACGCGTCGTTTGAGTTTGTTGGTCGTGATTAGTATCGTGGGGCGATCATCATCTTCGTGCGACCTGTGGAAGTAAGTCTCCCTTCTTTGTGTTGTGCCTCGTGTGACACGAGCTATTTTTATGATTATTTGTTAAGTGATGGAATCCTTATGTGGATTTTGATTTCACGATATGTATTTAGTCGACTCTCGTATTTGATTTATACGAGGAGTGTCGTCGCTTGTGATGTCTTTTTTTTATTGTTGTTTTTGTCCGTTGTTGATGATTTTCGAATCGATTTGCACGTTTTACAAGTTCTCTTGTGGAGGCTTTGTGCTTATACGCGTTCGACTTGTTCACTAGCCAGTGCGGGAGAGTCCTTAGAGGCCTCGAATGGGGTCAGTAGTTTTGTTTTGAATGTGGTATTTTTTTTCGTTTATTTCCATTTAAAGACATGTACTGTCTTGATTTTAAATGTTTTGATGCGTGTACTAGGAGTTGTTTTAGTGAACGTCGATATGTGTGAGTTTTGGGCATTCTGGCCTATTGGATTTTTGAAAACCTTGAGTATCTTGGAAAAATAAATTTCGAGACATACTTTTCAAATGAGTTATATTCTTGTGGTACATCCTAGGTGCCACAATATATTTCAAAAAAAAATTCTACTTCGAGGACCAAAATGCTTTGAGATATTTTCAATGTTTTAGAAACACTTTTATTTAGACCCGAGGGTCGAATATTCTGAAAGTTTTCACAAAGAGAAAGTGTCCTCATTTTTATCAAATGCGAAATGGCTCTCCAAAGTCTCGATAACGATGTTTCACGTTTGTACTTTTTGAAAGGTGATACTCAAGATCAACCGGTGTTCTTCTAAATTATTTTCAAAATGAGGTTTTCGTTTTTAAAACCTATCCATTCCCGTTTGAGGGCTGGGTATGTATGATGTTCGCGTTGTCGTTATGATGTTTGCTCCCGAGTATGATCAGATTGGTGGCATGAACGTCGAGGCGTTGCCACGCATTTGTTGTGAGAGGTGGGATGTTGGTGTCGAATGTTGCCGCCTCGTAGTGATTTCTGCGTTGTCGCGCATGTGCGAGCTGTTAGAGCTTGGTTTGGTATGACCGTGTACATCGGTGATGGTTCCGTTATGTGTCGGTTGTTTAATGTCTCGTTACATTGCTCCCGTTTTTGTGAATTTCGTGGACGAGGTCGGAGGTAAAACCCGTACTATTTTGACTTCTGTATTTTCTCTCTCCAGTCTATCGATTCGCTCATGTTCGTTGATACTATATGAACTTGTTCTGTATTTCAGTTTCATCGTCCGAACGAACTGTGATCTTGTTGTGGGTCGATCTGGTTATCGCTGTGACTTTTTCGAGTTCGGTTCGATTCTTGTGAACCTTGTTCGGGAGTGACATCATCTGGTTCTATTAGTTCTTTTATTCGAAGTGGATCGGATTTGAAACTCTTGTGTTTTTGACTCTGTCGACTCGTTTATGTTCGTTAACATTTCTGAGCTTGTCCTGCCCCTTGCTTTTGTTGATCGAACGAGTGTGGTATTGTTTCGGAATAACTCGTTTGTCGTTGTGACTTTTCAATCGCTATTCCCTTTCCTGTAGATCTTATGGGAATGCATGTCTTGTAGTTCTCACCAGATCATCCTGGGAGTTGTTGTTTGAATTTTGTTATCCTTCGTGTTTCGAACATGATTGTTCGATTTTTGTTGTCTCGATCATTTGTTTGTTCGGTTTTTGTTATCGTTTCATGATTGTTGAACGTTCAGACTCCTTCGTAATTCCCTCAAGTTCGCAAAATTAGTCTCGTTTTCGATCTTCCAACCCTTGGGCGGTGGAATTCCGTATTTGTTCAGCGGTTGGCTCGCGTTTTGATTGATGTATCGTTGGGTTGGTCAATCATATTGTTTTTCGTTCGTTGTGTTCTGTGATTGTCGGATAATTGACTTGATTGTATTATCCATTTGATGACGCTTGTCACTTGTTGGTTTTATTATATCCCTAACGGCAACGTTGTGTTGGTCGTCGTGGAACGTGTTTTCACGCCATATGTCTCTTTGCGTTTCTTGCAGTGTTTCGCCGTTGGGCGCGAGTTTTCTGTTTTTGTGTATCTCGTTGAGTTTTCCTGGCGGGTATATTGCTTCCCCCTACTTGTTTTAAGTTTCGGGACGAAACTTCTTTTAAGGAGGGTAGAATGTAATATCCGCAATTTCGAATTTCGGTAATTTTATTTTTTCGGCAGAAGTCTGTTTTGACGACTCTCTCATGACCGTTTCGTCATTCCGAGAATGATTAATTCTGCACTTTTTGTCATCCGAGTTCGTTTCGGTATCGTTTTGTTGAGTTCCGAGCTTTTTAGCGACTTTTCCGCACTTAAGTTTGATTCTTGCGAATCTTGTCCGAAACTGTTGTTTCGAGTTTATCGTAAGTTCATTTAATGTTATTATTCATGTTGCGAGCTTTGGTTTGGTGTTTTGATCGTGTATCGTGTATTTCGGACGTTTTGGGCCGTTTTCGTAATTTCCCAAAGTTTGGGGTAATTACTTCCGTTGTCCAATTTCGAGCCTTTGGGTGGTCCGAATCGTGTGTTCTATTAGCTCTTAGATTCGTCTTTGCGAGTACTTCGTAACCGTACCTTCGGTTCATATTCAGGTTCGAGTTTCGGTGTCGTTTCGTTGAGTTCAGTGTTGCTATACGACTTTTTCCAAGTATGAGTTCGGCTTTGCAAAATTCACCATAAATTCTTGGAAGCTCCAAAAATTTTGAATCTCTGCAATATTATATATCATCAAGTTAGCTTTCCAATGGCTCAAACGGTGAGTCAATCGGAGTCCGAACGAAGGAGTTATGGTCATAATAGCTAATACTGCACGATGTGCCTTTTTGGTGTTGGAGTAGGCTGTACCGTGTGCCGCGGCACACTTCGGCTGGGCCGCGGCACTAAGCTAGTATTGGGCAGTTTTTTTGGCCATGGGCCGCGGCACACTTGTCCTGTGCCGCGGCACACAGTACAGATCAGCCTATTTTTAGGCCTCGCAACCCGTTTTTTTTTCATTCTTCCTCACTTTCTTGCGGCTATCGGACGGGTGCGACGGGGAATCGAGTTCTTGGACGATTCTACTCTTTTCCAAAGCATTTTGGAAGATCCTTGTTGATTATATCAACGTCTAATCCGTGTGTTTCGTCGAATCAAGGTATATTTATTGATTTTTCTTCAAATTGACTTTTTGATGAATTTGCTCTTGATTTCGATTCTAGTCCGATTTTGATGCATCGGTTGGTGTAGTATGATGTTATTAATTGTGTTCTACGGATTGTATATCCATATATCGAGTTTGTTTAACTCGATTGGCGATTCGAGTGTTCTTGGGGATTATTGAACATTTAGTGTTCGATTAAATGCCCCAATGAGTTCCTTTCGATAGTTTGTTGGGATTTCCGTCGTTTTTACCTTGATTCCCGTCGTAATCATCTTTTATTGTTCCTTCCGGAGGATTTTAGGTGCTCGAGGATTTCCGATGTTGAATCCCGTTTGGTGATTGATGATTCGTGTGGTGTTATTCTCGAAGTACTCGGGGTGCTATTGCGTTCTTGATATTGTTCGGGCGTTCGGGGCTATTCGACCGTATTTCATTCGTCGTCTTGTTGCGATCGTGGCTTCGAGGCAAATACCTTGCCCATACCTTTCTTGTTTTGTGGATATGATAATTAGTGATCGTCTTGGTGTGTTTGTTGTTTGTTTGAAATGAGTTTTCAAAAGATTCGGCTAGTCTCGTTAAAGGCTCACTTTCAAAACGCGTGTGTTTTGTAAATTGTGTGGGTTGTAAGTGACTACGTGAATCCTTTGGATATGTTTAGTGTTGATGTTGCGCTTGATAATGCGTGGGTACGTATATTGTTTCTTTCTATCGTGCTATGGTTGACGTGCGTGTTGTTATTTATTCGTGTGGTCGTGGACTGACGGATAAAATGTGTGAATTGGTGTATTGATTTGATAATTGTTACAACGATTGAATGTGTGCTTGAGGTTTGTGATAATGTGGATACTTGTTGTGAGAAACGTCGTATCCGGGAACCTCTGAGGGCGGGGCGTGCACTCCGGCCTGGTGTATGCTGCAATGTGCGGCTCTATATGGGTGGTGAATGCCGGTGTTACCTAATGCGCGCGCAAGGGGCGGCTCTTGCGGGAGTGACGCCGGCGCGGTGACATGTTCAATGAGCGGCCAACATGATGGTAGTGAACGCCGGTACACAGGTGCGCAAGGGAGGCGTCTGGCAGGCTTATTAGTTACGGGTATTTGAGTGATAGCTAAGACCCCGTTACCGAACGATGTTCGTATCCCAATTCTTTCAACTCACTTTTAAATGTTTGTCTTGATATAGACCGCGATTCGTGTTTTTGAAAGCTTGTTTCAACTTGTTTTTAAAATGTTGGTATCAGGGTTAATTAACCAAGGAGGTTTGACGAAATCTCCGAGGGTTAATTAATCGGGGGTCTTGAGCAGGATATGTCGAATGAGAGATTGTATCTTTGATTGTATTGTGGTGCTATTCTGTGTATTGGGTCAAGGACCCTGTGGAATATTGAGATGATTGATCTCGTGTTGATATTATTTGGATTTGGGTCGAGAACCCCGTGTGATGTTGAGATGTTTGATCTCGTGTTGATATTATTTGGATTTGGGTCGAGAACCCCGTGTGATGTTGAGATGTTTGATCTCGTGTTGATATTATTTGGATTTGGGTCGAGAATCCCGTGGAAATATTTGTGAAGACTCGCTTGGGTTGATTGGATGGTTTTCTTGCAAATTGCTTTCTGCCTACTGGTCGAGGACCATGTTGATTTTGGAAAAAGAAGGATTGATGATCCTAAATTGTTTTCTAATAAAACTCTCGAAGGCATCTTTAAAACTATTTTATAAATTGTTTCCCTTTACTTTTGATCTTTCGGTTTTGGAAATGTTTACCAACTCTTGCCTCGGGAAGTACTTTTCGTTACTTTTGGATTTTTGAGGATTCCTGGTTATTGTTATTCGTGGAATGTGAATTGTATGGCTCGTATTTGCACTTTGTTCTTGCACTAGCGAAACAGTGGAGTTTTGCTAACCCCCGAGTATTCGGGGGGTGGATGTCTGTTTTTGCATTCAGGTTTGGGAGCATAACACAGGGTCGGCACGAAGGATGATGAAAGATGAACGATACTAATCACACGAGGATCCGTATGAGGTCATTGGTTTAGTTATAGTTTATTTTCCGCTGCAGTATTTCTTTCCCGTTGTAAGGGAGTGTGTTGTATTTGACCCCTGCGTGGGCATGTAATGAGTTTGAGTTGTATGTAATCATTGAAAGACCAAATCGGTCTACTGAGTCATTTTGGCCTTAAAGGCATTTTTGAGTTGTTCTATATTGTTACCAGCCTGATAGATCCTTGAGGAAAGGGTCTACGGCATGTAATATCCCTGAGCGGATTGGGGGTGTTACAAATATGGTATCGGAGCTTAGGTTGAGGAAACCTAGGCTATCGGGTCAAGTCGTGTTGTTTGAGTCTTGTTTCGTCGGATTTTATCTGACTGAGTCGTGTCGCGACGCGTCGTTTGAGTTTGTTGGTCGTGATTAGTATCGTGGGGCGATCATCATCTTCGTGCGACCTGTGGAAGTAAGTCTCCCTTCTTTGTGTTGTGCCTCGTGTGACACGAGCTATTTTTATGATTATTTGTTAAGTGATGGAATCCTTATGTGGATTTTGATTTCACGATATGTATTTAGTCGACTCTCGTATTTGATTTATACGAGGAGTGTCGTCGCTTGTGATGTCTTTTTTTTATTGTTGTTTTTGTCCGTTGCTGATGATTTTCGAATCGATTTGCACGTTTTACAAGTTCTCTTGTGGAGGCTTTGTGCTTATACGCGTTCGACTTGTTCACTAGCCAGTGCGGGAGAGTCCTTAGAGGCCTCGAATGGGGTCAGTAGTTTTGTTTTGAATGTGGTATTTTTTTCGTTTATTTCCGTTTAAAGACATGTACTGTTTTGATTTTAAACATTTTGATGCGTGTACTAGGAGTTGTTTTAGTGAACGTCGATATGTGTGAGTTTTGGGCATTCTGGCCTATTGGATTTTTGAAAACCTTGAGTATCTTGGAAAAATAAATTTTGAGACATACTTTTCAAATGAGTTATTTTCTTGTGGTACATCCTAGGTGCCACAATATATTTCAAAAAAAAATTCTACTTCGAGGACCAAAATGCTTTGAGATATTTTCAATGTTTTAGAAACACTTTTATTTAGACCCGAGGGTCGAATATTCTGAAAGTTTTCACTAAGAGAAAGTGTCCTCATTTTTATCAAATGCGAAATGGCTCTCCAAAGTCTCGATAACGATGTTTCACGTTTGTACTTTTTGAAAGGTGATACTCAAGATCAACCGGTGTTCTTCTAAATTATTTTCAAAATGAGGTTTTCGTTTTTAAAACCTATCCATTCCCGTTTTAGGGCTGGGTATGTATGATGTTCGCGTTGTCGTTATGATGTTTGCTCCCGAGTATGATCAGATTGGTGGCATGAACGTCGAGGCGTTGCCACGCATTTGTTGTGAGAGGTGAGATGTTGGTGTCGAATGTTGCCGCCTCATAGTGATTTCTGCATTGTCGCGCATGTGCGAGCTGTTAGAGCTTGGTTTGGTATGACCGTGTACATCGGTGATGGTTCCGTTATGTATCGGTTGTTTAATGTCTCGTTACTTTGCTCCCGTTTTTGTGAATTTCGTGGACTAGTCGGAGGTAAAACCCGTACTATTTTGACTTATGTATTTTCTCTCTCCAGTCTATCGATTCGCTCATGTTCGTTGATACTATATGAACTTGTTCTGTATTTCGGTTTCATCGTCCGAACGAACTGTGATCTTATTGTGGGTCGATCTGGTTATCGCTGTGACTTTTTCGAGTTCGGTTCAATTCTTGTGAATAAATATTAAAATGGGGTCGATCTTATTGTTCGTTAAAAACATTTATTTGGAATCATTATATAAATATTAATAATAATATAGACATGGTTTCATCATAACCCCAGTAAAAGAAAATTACTCACTCATAATTACAACACAAATAAATAAATATTCCATAATATTATTACTCAAATATAATTTTATTACATAATATTTTTATTTCTCTCCCTTACAATAATATCTCTCTATTTTTTCTCCTTTTTTTTCTCTCTCCAAAACACTACACATTCATCCCCTATTTATACTACTACAAAATTAATAAAATAATAATTTTTAACATATTAAAATCCCACCCCCAATAATACACGGCTGCCAATTAATGCTGATGTCATTGATGACATCAGCAGAGAGTTAAATTTCCGGTCCAATCGGGTGTTGACATGTGGCACAATATGGTCCGTCTATTTAATTGTCCTTCGAACAGTTATAACTTCTTCATACGAACTCGGATTCGGATGAATTTTTTTAAAACGATCGTCTCGACAAGACGAATAAAATGAGACCAGTCGTGACTATATTTGAATTTTGTAAAGATATCATCCTTAAACCAATTGATCTGTCTTGTATCGGTTGGTTAAACTGCAGATATAATTTAATTCCAATTAATTATCCAAAAATGACACAATATTATAGAAAATTCTAAAAAAAATGAAATAATATAAATATATGGTAAAACGAATAAATTATCACACAACACACAATTATATATAAAAAATACTAATAAAAATATTACTCAAACTAAACAGGTTTCGTCCCCAAAACCAAAACATGAAAACTAGAATAGCAACCCTCCCGGCAATATTCTCTTGGTCCTGCATCTGATATCCATGACCATCCGTACCAAGGTCACTACCTCGACCTCTGCCCCTCGGCATACCGAGTAAGTAACCACTCAGCACGATGAAACTCGACATCTCAAAACGATACATTAAAATGCCAACATAGCACAACATATCGACATAAGGTATCTAATAGCAACACGATAAGAAGATCCACGAGGTATCCTTTTACATGTTGTCATTTGAAAACCTTTAAACTTTGAAAGTACTTTTGATACCTCGGGTCATAACACCCATTTTAAAATCATTTGCAAAAAATATTTCGGAATATCAAATTTCCTTGCAAAGGGCATTTTCAAAATCACCACGCTATTATGCATCATTATCACGTTAATAACAAAAGGTGACCACGCAATACCATCAACCCTTCGTACAAGTACTAAACATTTCCATCAATCAACAATCACTTCGGAGTGATTCAAACTTTTCCAAATCCGAGTTTGAAGTTTAAATCGAGTAATATTTTTCTTCTTTCACTATATATTTTGAAAAATAAAATCGTATTGGATTTTGAAATAAAAAGAAAATTTATGGTGTGAAAGATTTTGAAAATCAAGTACTCGAATTATATGAAAATACAACAGTACGTTTAGAAATTGCTTTCGAAAATCCTCTCAACACTGTACAAAAATCAACGACGGTAACATTTTACAAAATATCCAAAGGCACTTTAAAACAACTCTTTCAAATACCGTCGAGGTTTTATTTGAGAATTCTAGGCCGGCTCACCAATTCCAAAAAAATTTCAAAGTCCACACGAAGCCGCCGATTAATTGAACCGTCAAAACTTTTTCGAAGTTACTTTTTTCCGCAACTTGCTCAAGTTTATGAAATTTTCAGGAAGCTTTTCGAATACACACGCAATAAACATAATTTATCAATTCATTAAACACAATCAATTATCACCTAGTACTACAAAAAGTCCTAACACATTCATACACAACAATTGTCATCACTAGACAACACACATAGAATACAGTCACATATGATCGACTGTAAAAGACAGACCTGGCGGTTAAAAATATGGTTCCATAGCCTCTACCTGTAACACCCCAGAGCCATCCAGGAATATTACAACTTTTATTTGAGAATTCTAGGCCGGGTCACCAATTCCAAAAAATTTTCAAAGTCCACACGAAGCCGCCGATTAATTGAACCGTCATAACTTTTTCGAAGTTACTTTTTTCCACAACTTGCCCAAGTTTATGAAATTTTCAGGAAGCTTTTCGAACACACACGCAGTAAACATAATTTATCAATTCATTAAACACAATCAATTATCACCTAGTACTACGAAAAGTCCTAACACATTCATACACAACAGTTGTCATCACTAGACAACATACATAGTGTAACACCCCAAGATATTCAGAGTATATTACGGCGCCGTGGACCCCTACATGGGACCCACCAGGCTACAACAAGAAAACCCCACTCGACTAACCATCTCGGTTAGCGAGGATACACATTATAATAATACAACAAATAAAAATATGCTCGAAGCAACCGACGAATTAAGCATCAATCGACAATGTAGCAATATAGGTAATACAAACGGAGTTCGAAATGAAAAGCCTAAGTACTCGCGAGTACAATCTATAAGTTTATAAATGTGGGAACAACCATATCGAAATGGGCAAAAGAAATAAGATGACTCAAATGCACATGTCAACGACCCTGGCCAACATCTTCGTACTGTCCAAGTGCTCGCTCGTCCGGATGATCTTAACCTGAAATCCATAATAAGAATTTCCCCACAACGGGTCCCCCAAAGGGGTTAGCATTTACGCTAGTACAAGTAATCAAGGCAAACCAATCGCTTACACATTTCATAGTACATGCACCAATATCATTTCAAAAACCAAACCAGACATGTCTTTTCCGTAAACAAACAATCACAATCAATTTGCCTAGGACCGGGACGAAGCCACGAATCCCACTCGAGGCCTCTAAGGACCCTCCCGAGCTGGCCACATTCATAAAACAAATCAACCACCACACGTCACCTAGGATCGGTACGAAGCCACGAATCCCACTCGAGGCCTCTAAGGACCCTCCCGAGCTGGCTAGCGAAACAAACTCATGAATCCAGGACGAAGCCATAGATTCCCTCGAGGTCCCGTCGGACCCTCCCGAGGTGACTAAAGCACACACAATATACATTACCATTTCACGTTAAGCATAAAGGTTCCCAAGAATACTTGCCTTGAATAATAGACGACGCAACGAACGGAAGGAAAACACCGACGGACGCTAGGAGCCGATAATCACTAACCTAACGATACGAAGAACACAATCACAACCAATTCTAAACGAATACGGAATTGGAAAACACCCAAAAACCCGCCTACGACTTATGTGTATTCGCATCAAAACAACAACGAGGGCGGATCGCAACCAAACCCTCTCGATTATGCAAATATCACGAAATACACCATGAGTTCATAGGAGAACAAGAACACTAACGGGATTAATCATACCCATTAGCCTGACGTTAGGTCGGGTTTAAATACCATACATACCCCTATTTATCATCTAATATAATTTATTCAATTAACTAAAGTTAAAAAAATAAAAAGAAAGAAAAAAACGTAAAAGGAAAAATTCTTCCCAAATCTTTCTCCTACCCTACTGTCGTCTGTCCCCTTTTCGTATCATTCTTTCTCCGTCGCCGCCGACTTATCGATAAGGCTCTCCGGAGGTCGTCCCGAGAAACTCCCGCCCCAAACAAATAGTTTCTATTTTTCCGTCATCTCGGAAGCCATTTTTCGGTGTAAGATAGGAAACTGGAAGACACATCCCAAAGAAGACACGATCTTTATAAAGAACGGAGAAGAAGATAGATTGGCGGCGAAAAGGTCAAAGTATTTGTCGGCCGGCTGTTTGAATCACCAGTAAGTATTATCAGGATTATTATATGTTTTTTCTCCGAATCCTTCTTTATACACTGTAATAAATTTATACATTGACTTTACATGTGTGTGGCACTGAATATGTCTCATGTATTTTGTTTCATGAATCACATTTGGAGTCGGACTGGACTATATATTTCTCCTTAAACCTACTTTTCTCCTTGTGAATTGGCTGTGATCTATTGCAGACTGCTAGTTTTTAGTGTGTGAAAAGTGTTTTTATCCTGGAATTGCTTGCTACTAGATTTTGAGAATTTTACAATGCTTAGAGTTTTGGAGATCCATAAGTTGTGTCCTTGTCTATGCAAAGATGAAAAATGAAGTATTATATATTTACTGTGACCTGTTTCTGGTGCTGTTTAGCCTACTTGAAATTCTATGTTGTGCATCATATGGGTATTTTATCCTGTTATAGTGTCCTTGGTTGAAAGTGTAATGCTAGCAACCAGTATCATTATAGTTCAGTTATTTTCTGGACAAAAAGCTCCTTTCTTAATTTGGTGGAAAGCAATCTTCACGTCTCAGTAATTTGCACATGTACTTATCATGGCTCTCAACTATATACTTGATTTATTTATAATTATTTTGTTTCGTAAAGTGAAAGTGAAAGTTCTTTATCAAAATAGACCATAACCTTTCCCGGGTCTCATTATCTGCTTGGATGAATGGCAGTTAGATGTTGTATTTATTAAGAATTTAACAAATTAGCCATTTTATGTAACAACCAACTTTTGCTAGGGTATTCCCTTAACTAGTCGATTAAATATTTATATAGTTATACGTTTTTATATAAACTAAATGGGTTTTGGTACTGTGTGGATTGTACGAGTGTTATTAATATATGTATTTTGACAGGGCACCCGTAATATTGTGTAATTTATTTTTCAAATGCGTCTAGGATTAGATATTTTTTCCGCTTTGGTTTAATCTTAGCAATGGTTCCTTTTCCCCATCATCGTAGTCTTTCACCTTGCATGACTCTCTATTTCTTAGCTTTATCTGTTTCTTTTCATTTCACATACAATCTGTGGTGACTAGTGATGAAGCTACAAATCAAAATGATACTGTCATTCTTCTTTGTGTATTGTGGGCCTGAATTGATTAATTGGGAATTATAGCTGAACTAGTTCGAAAAAATTGGATATTTTGTTGTATTTTATGATTCTATTGCTGAAGAAGTTGTGGGTAAAATCATTACTCGTTTTTGAGATCTAAATACCATATATACCTTGTCAATCTCATTTGCGTTGATTGATTGACCATTATTGTAGATGCTAGTTTTAAATGTGATTTAGAAGTAGGATCGGTAGACCTCATTCGTCTTCTCCCGGCTATCTCTATTCATTGATCTGCTAGCCGGAAGGTCTTTGTCAAGTAAATTATCATTCTCAAACAAACATGTCTTCTCTCCGTGATGATCCAAATTCAGACTCAGAATCTGGTACGTTTAGTTGCATATTTTTTAGTTACCGATTTAGAATAATATGTAGAAAAGTATTGTTGATTTGGAACCTGCAATGTGTGATTTGACATTCCTGATATTGGATTTCCTTCATGAGCTAGGGATTTTTTTCGGACGTAAAAGAACGGCCTGGAATGTTTATGAATCTTAGTTTACAATGACATGTTAGGGGAGATGTGTGCATATGCATTTTAGTTTTCCACCTAAATGCAATAAAACATAATGAAAAAATAACAAACTTTCATACCATCTCCACAAAAAAATACAATAATGAAAAAAAAGGTTATATTCATTGATATCCAAACATAGATTCAAAACAGTACCTGGTTTTTTGTAGATATCTTCATTTATTTATATGCTTTAACATTTGTGATTGATTTGGGATATGTGAATAAGAAAACGTGTTCATGCTTTTATGTGAAATGACTATCATTTAAATTTTTTTGATACACATAGTACACAAGTTTTGAGAAAATATAAAAAATAAGTTAGTAAATTATTATATTAAAGTAAGAATATAATTTCAAACCATTATCTTAATTTTTAACACATGAGAATGCATTAGAAGTTGTATGTTTGCTATAAAGATATGTTGTATCAGTTGTTCTAATCCATGCTCATGAAATCTTTGATTTCAGTCATACACGATGACATTTTTTTTTCTTCAGATTATCATGTACCTTTAGATGATGGACCATTGTACGATGAGCGGGAACATTGTGAAGTCTCTGGAGGAGGAGGAAGATACACCAGGAAATATAGATGATCAACAAGAAAGTGAACCGATATTGAATGGGGATAACTATAAAGAAAGTGAAGATAATACTGGAGATTTTGATCCTGATATCGTTCGTTCATGGACTTTTGACAACATTGAAGAAGCCAAGAAATTTTATTATGCTTATGCAAAAATAGTGGGTTTCAATGTCAGGAAACAGAGCATGAAGCGCCGAACGACCCAGATTGTGAGATATAGGGAGTGGGTATGCTCTTGTGAAGGTTTCGAGAGGTCAAGTGAAAAGGGCATGCAACGGCAACCTAGACCAGAAACAAGATTTGGGTGTAAAGCATGCTTTAGGGTTGCTCATGATCCGGAAATACAATATTATAAAGTTACCAAATTCATAACCGAGCATACACATGAGACTGGCCGCAACCTAAAAGAAAATAGGTATGTTTTGTGCAAATAATGATTTACACTTCTAATGTAATTCTGGTGCATTTCCCGTTTAACTGATTTATAGTTTTTATACTCTAATATTGACCAACGGCGGCTAACTTCATTATGCTATCACTTGAATAGGTATTTGGCGCCACCTGACAAGTTAAATTTGGTTGAAATGACTGATGCGGGTATTAGACCCTGTAAAGCACTCGACTACCTGGAGCATATTTCTGGAGGTGCCGGGAAACTTTCTTTCAATAGGAAAGATGCGTACAACTATCTTGACAAAAGACATAGGGACATGATCAGAGGTGGTGACGTGAATACTGCAATTAGTTTGCTAGAGGGCATACAAATATCTGATAAAGGTTTTGTATATAAATTCAACACCGATGTTGATGGAGCACTTACAAGTTTATTCCGGTGCGATTTAATGTCAAAAGCGGAGTTTGAATCCTTCGGTGATGTCTTATGTATGGATAGTACGTACAAAACCAACACGTACCGTTTCCCACTGATACTTTTCATAGGGGTGGACAATCACTATAACACTTGTCTGTTTGGTGCTGCTGTGTTGTATAATGAAACAATATCCTCATACCGATGGTTATTGCGATCTTTTAAAAAGGCCATGGGTGATAAAATACCAGACATTGTTTTAACGGATCAAGACGCAGCGATGGCTGAAGCTATTTCAAAAGAGTGGCATGGTGCCCGCCATAGGTTGTGTAGTTGGCATCTTTTTCGTAATGCAAAACAACATGTGAAGAGTGCTAACTTTGTCAGTGATTTTGGTAGGATTCTTAAGAAGAGATGCTCTGCGGAAGAATTTGAATTAGAATGGTCTGGAATTATCGAGAAGCACGACCTGGCCGATAATGAGTGGGCGTCGAATGTATATGAGAAAAGAAAATATTGGGCAGATGCTTATTTCAAAGGAGAATTTCTCGCTGGAATGAGGAGCACACAGCGATCAGAATCAATTAATTCTTGCGTGAAAATTAATATGAAGCCAAACTTGAAATTGACACAACTTTTGAAGAAGTACAACCGCACCGTGCAACGTATGCGGGCTGCTTTTATTAAAAAACAAGGAGATGATGAGAGTACTAAGCCATCCGTTACCAAAGGCGCACTGGAGCAGTTAGAAATGCACGCTGCAAGCATTTGCACAAAGAAAATGTTTCAGCTCGTGAGGAACCAGATCAAGGCGGAGCAAGGTATGGTAGTTGATACTTATACCAAGTATTCTGACCATCATCATGAATTTATTTTTTATCGATACGGCAAGCCTGAAGGGAAGCATTTCATTGTGCAAATTAAGTTTGATGATTCCAGTTTCAAATGTGATTGCGGTATGTTGGATTTTCTCGGTGTGCCGTGTTGTCATATTATATCTGCCTTCAAGTGCATTGGTGTTGCTTCGTTTCCCCCTAGCAGCATACACCCGCGGTGGACACTTGAAGCTGGTAGAGATTTGAAAATAAGATTCGATCGCCCACTCCCTGAGTCCGACCCTTTTCGTATCCGCTTCGGTCAGATACAAAAAGAATGGGTCAATCTATGCCATATATCATCAAAAGATGGTTTACGATTTAATGTGAACCTGAACAAGGTAAGGAATCTTGCCGCGGAAATTGAAGAGGAAATGCAATACTCGACTGAAAGATGTTTCGGAGAAGATGATATGAATACCCTCATTACAGCGAAGCGGAAGGTTGATCACGGGGTTCGCGATCCTGTCAAAATAAGTTCTAAAGGTGCCGGACGCGGAAGTCAACGATGCACTTTATGCAGGTATGTTGGTAATTGTGTATCCGTTGAAGTCAATTATATAAAATCAAGTAAGACATGCGTTTGCTATTTCTTTGCAATTATTTATTTTTAATGGTTAGTCAATTCTTATTTCTATGAAGGGAGACAGGTCACAAGATAGGTACATGCCCATTGAATGTAAACAAGGAGATTTATCCTAGTAAACGTGGTCGATTAAAGTGAAAGTCATTTATCAAAATAGACCATAACCTTTCCCGGGTCTCATTATCTGCTTGGATGAATGGCAGTTAGGTGTTGTATTTATTAAGAATTTAACAAATTAGCCATTTTATGTAACAACCAACTTTTGCTAGGGTATTCCCTTAACTAGTCGATTAAATATTTATATAGTTATACGCTTCTTCCCTCCATGCACATTTTTTCCTTGGAGGGACACTTTTTTTCAATCAAATATTCGGCACAATCAATAAAATTCGTGAATGTGTCCTTTTTCTTGAGCAGCTTTCCATTTTCATACCATGGTCTCCCCATCTCACCACCTCCACGAACATGGCCAACCGCAAAAACGAACCCCCTGTCTAACAAAGACAACCTTGACGCCTTGGAAAATGGATCTATGCATACCTATTTGGAAGAAAAGCCATGTCAGCGACTGCAATCATTTCACAGAAACCTCATACACTTAATCTATCAAATTGATCAAATCATTGGTGTATTACCTCATAGGAACCATAACCATAGAGAAGTAATGGATCTGTGCCATCAAACTTCACCAGATCCTTTCTATATACAATTGAAATTGGTATTTGGGTGCCATCAGCAGCAGTAGCCCACTGTCTTTCAGTTACGTAATTAGCAGAGTCAAAGCCTCCCAAGACCTGAAATTTTAAACAAAATGTTAACCGTGACGGATTAGATTTTACTTTATTTTTGGTTTCAAAAGTACTCGTAAGTTTAAAAAAAATCATGCAGGAGTAAGATGAGGACTAAAGGATCTGGCTTACCTGCAATCCCAATGTACGCCGCTTTTAACTACTCATGGAATATGTTTTTTAAGAATCCAAAATAAAGATCAAAAGAATCCAACATATATGTGAGTAGTTTGGCAATAAATTTCTCAGAAATATACCCCCTAACAGTACTTAAACTGTATAGAGAAGGTCGTCACCCTTTAAATCCCCGACAACCATAACGAATTGAAACATGTCGATTATGTTGTCCTTTCACATCGAAAATTGACACCTCGAACGATACAAGCCACAAGTTCAACATGAAAGAAAATAATTTCAACAATAAATGACTAAGTGACGTCTTAATGATCCGATTCACATCGAAAATTGACACCTCGAACTCCTCGGAATTCATTCCTTCCCCACCAAAGTCCGTATCTGCAAGCACATTTTTTGTTTGCTCGGAAGTAAAAAAAATGACGGGATAACACTATTTTTTGTTTGCTCGGAAGTTTTTGGAGAAGTGAAAAAAAAGTTTTTGGGGAGGAAGTACAAAAAAAAGTTTGCTGGAGAAGTTCTTATAAAACCGGCGGGATACAATAGTGTTCCTTTTTTTTCTTTTCTTTTTTTTTTTTAATTTCTTTCGACTACTGCTGAATAGCGGCGCGATAAGAAACTAGGGTTACTTTTTTTTTTTTCTTTTTACCCTGAAACGTCGTCGTTTCAGGCCATTTTAAAAAAAAAAAAAACAGAAGGCGGACGCTTTGGACAGAAAGCGCTGAAGGCGCACGCTATGCCTCAAAAGCGTGCGCCCCGACCAAAAGGCGAACGCCTTTCATGCTTCCTGCAGGTCGCCGGACGCCTCGATGCGTTTCCGGCGAAAGGCGCGCAGAGCGCCGCCTTTTCAAACATTGATCTGCACATCTGAAGGTATATATATAGACACATACATATTTATCACACCTGGCTCCTATCAATACATACACTATGGAACGAACAAAATGATGAAGCGGAGTACAGCCAAATTCAATTTTTTTGGGATTACTGGACTATGTCAATTACATGTTACGGTAGCTTACCAGTCATATATGCCCCATTATTAGATAAATATGGTAGCTTAGCAAGCAGGTCTACTCACCGAGATGGATCTGCACCTCATATAACATTATAATGATATATATATGCTGCGTCAAAGTATAAAACCTTTCTAACTAATTCTTTGGTGGCATAGACTTTCACACCCTCCACAATGACAAGAGTCACATCATTTGCACACTATAATGTATGGCATCCCAAACCTATGATCAACAAAGCAAGAGCAAGACACGTTAAAAGAACAACAAAAGAAACAAAAATAGCACTTCAAGCTAGCAGTGGTATCCAGAGGAATAGGTGTTCCAAAACCAATAATTTGCGAATTTAATATTGTAACAATAGGGAACATTTAAAACCAAAAATCTGAGCCCAGATCAAATCCCTTCAAGGTCTCCAATCCTGTATATTATTACATTACGTAAATTTTTTGCACCATAGTGGGGAAAACTCGTCAATCAACACCGGAGCTTCAATATACAAAACTAGTGAGGCAGCCTTCCTCCCTTTGTTTGTTTTACTGTTACAATACATAATAGCTCTCTTCATGATCCATATTAAAACAGAAAATAAATACTATCGCGTATACCGCCATAAATTCAAATATGAGTCTGCCATATTTATATAAATATTACTTTGATTCATCAAATGGCACAACAAAGACCTACAAATTATAAGCCTGCATATCTTGAAGAATTTTAATCAGATTTGCAATTTTTCGTGCTAGTTGAATGAAAAACAAACCTTGTATATGAAGCAAAGTTAAATATGACCCCGGCCACTGCATTCCGAACACAGAATATACCCGGCAATTGTGTCGTATCATTTTACAAACACACTTCCCTGGTGTCCATGGGCACCGAATACTTACATGATCTCTCATAAAAACAAAATAAAAAAAAGACATAAAATCTAAATCGGAACTTAAGAAAGGGCACCCAGAATGGACTAAATTGCAGATTTTAATAAGACCTAACAATGAAATTACTAAAGCTTACCAGATCGCAAATCAGAACAAGAGGATTGTTGTCGGCATTTTGGAACTAATCAAACCTCAAATTCTGCTGTAAATATCTTTGATTCCAGTGTGCAACCTCCGAGATTTGATTGGAGAGAATACGATGGGATTTCGCAGGAATGACAAGCTTCACTAGGTCATCGTCGTCCTTAAGGTCCATGGGTTTCGGCTTCAAAACAACAGATGTTGCAAGCGACGGGGATTAGGACTATCAGTTCGATAACCCAGAGGTGCCGGAGCTCTGCAGATGCATTACCGGATAACTATCAATCAATAAGTCTAGTAGCCGGTAGCCGCAGGATTTACTACGCCCTCTTCTCGTCTCCTCCGTAGCATCCTTGGGTTGCTTCCGCCTGCAAGAAGCAACTGCGTGACGCACCATAGTATACAATTATGGCAATAATCCGGTAACCTCTCATAAACGATCAAAGAGAACGTGCAGTCTCCGCTTCAAATCAACGGCGATTGGCAGAAGAATTCTTGATGGTGTGGAGCGGACGGTTTGGGATTGGGGAAGACGAAGAACCCTAGTGAGATGGTTTTAATGTTTTGATTTTGTGGAATTGATCCGATGGAATTTACAATATTTTAAAATGATACTCCCTCCGTCCACGAATTTTCTTGACAGTTTGACTCGGTACGGGTTTTAATAAGATGTATTGACTTTGAGTAGAGATGTGTGGTGAGTGGATTTTGGGTCCCACTTGGGTGTGTTTGTTAGTGATTTAATATAGGTAAAGTAATGGCTTATAATAAGTTGATTAATTAATAAGTTCATTAATTAAATGAATTAATTAAAATGATTAATTAAAATATTTGATTAATTAAAATTTGACATTTGACATTATAAAAACAAAAAGGAAGTAAGCATATTGATAAAATGGAGGGAAATATATTGATGAATGAAATTTCATTGATTCAAGTAAAGTTCAACAATTGATGTGATCTAAAAAAAAAGGAGGGAAATTACACTTCCAATTGTCCTACCAAAACACCTGCTCAAATTCAAAATACATTTACAAGTCTATAAATACAATTAAATACCCCACCAACCATTCCATTCCCAATCTAACATTAATTAAAAATCAGCCATAAATACTGCATTGAAGCTTGAAAATGACTGCCACAAGAGATGCCAAAAAGCTGACAGATGAAGAGAGGAATTTATTGGGGCAATGGCTGATGCGTAACATGGTGAACGGTAAGTTGAGGCATGGAGCAATCACTGAAGCTACAACAATATTCCAAGTAAGTAGGCAGACAGTCACAACATGGTGGAATCTTACAAAAAAACAGATTGCATTGGGACAGCCTGTTCAGCTGCAAGGAAAACAAAAAGGAAGTAAGCATATTGATAAAATGAAAGTGGATGTGGAAGCAGTCAAGGCACTTACAATGCTTGAGAGGACTTCAATTAGGAGAATGGCATGTAAGCTAAATATGAGTAAGAGCTTATTAGGAGTGTGGATAAAACAAAAGATGTTGAGAGTACACACTAGTGCGATAAAGCCTGCTCTAACTCCTCAAAACAAAATTGCAAGATTGAGGTGGAGCCTTAGTTACCTTGACTCAAGCATGGGTTGTACAGCTGTCAAGTATCAAAGGATGCACAATATAGTCCATATAGACGAAAAATGGTTCTACATGACGAAGACAAGTCACAGATACTACCTGCTGCCCGAGGAGACAGATCCATATAGGAGTTGCAAGTCAAAACGATTTATTACCAAGGTAATGTTTATGTGCGCAGTAAGTAGGCCACTAATTGGTGATGATGGAAGCACACTTTTTGATGGAAAATTTGGGATATTCCCATTCACCTTTGAAGAACCAGCAAAAAGGAACTCAAAGAATAGAAAAAAAGGCACATTGGAGAACAAGCCGATTCAATCCATCACAAAAGATGTCATCAAGGACTGCATCTTAAATAAGGTTCTGAATTTTGCATTATTTTTCCACTATCAGACATTAAAGAGTCATCATTTAGTTATTTGATTCTCTTTCCTTACAGGTTATACCAGCCATCAAGGCTAAATGGCCTTCTAATGCAAGCAAACAAATCATCATTCAACAAGATAATGCTAAACCTCACATAGCACACACTGATCCAGAGTTCATCATGGAAGCAAACTCAGATGGGTTCAATATAAAGTTAGTGTGTCAGCCACCAAATTCACCGGATTGTAATGTTAATGATTTAGGCTTTTTTAGAGCAATTGAGAGCCTACAAGATGCGAAGCATGCAAGCGGTGTGAGTGATTTAATGAAGAATGTAGAGGCTGCATTTCAAGAACTCACAGTGATGAAGTTGAACAATGTATTTCTGACTCTACAAGGATGCTACACACAGATCATGAAGGCTAAGGGATGCAACAACTACAAGATCCCACACATTGGAAAAGAAAGACAGATTAGAGCAGGAACACTTCCAGAATGCTTAGAGGTGGATGAGTCATTGATAAGGGAATGCTTAGATTTTCTAGCATTGGATGAAAACAATGGAGGTGCAGCATACAATATTGGCCAACTACAAGATACTTTTGGTATAGGATGAACCATAATTAATGATTTTTTGGTGTGTTTACAGTATAAGCATCTCTTTATAACTATAGATGTTGTTTAGCATGTAAACACTTTTTTGCCCCATAGTTTGGGTTAATAGGTCTCAGATTTAATGATTTATGCATCATAGACCATACTTTTATTCATCTATTAATGCAGAAAAACCTCCAATATTATGCTTGCAAATTCACAGTGTTCAGGTATTAAGTGCATAATTACATAAGTAAAAAACCTCCAAAAACGCCCACAAATCATATAATCACAGGGTACACATCATAAGATTTTTCAATACGAAATGAAGACCTTCGTCATCGTGAAGAAACAAGAAGGGCACCACCGACGGAAACCATATTCCAGCCAGATCTCGGAACCAAGCTTTTATTTCGTCAGACCACTTGAGATTTGCATGTACGATTGGTGTATTGACATAGTCAAATGCTTCTCCTACGTCGACCCCATCCAAAAATGGCGTTTCTGCAACCACCGACTGGAATTCTATCGAATCAAACAAATGCTTCATAGGTGAATCGTTTGAAGAATCTGAGTATGAATCTTCGACTATTCTTGAGTGTGGCGACAACGATTCCCCCATTAGGTGAAGAGGAGATTAGAGAGAAGTGGGTGTTCTGGTGTTTTCACGATTTTGGGGAAGGTAGGTGTGAGGTGGTGAGTGTAGGGATAGAGAGTGATTTTTAATTTTAGGGTGCAGTAATGGTTAGAGGCTGGGCTTGGACTGGGCTTGGTTAGAGGCTGTTAATGGTTTAATTTGCTGGGTTAATTAAGTTTAGATTAAGTTAAGCAATGGCAATTTTAAAAATAAGAGATAAATGTAAGGGTAAAGGTGTTAAAAAAACTTTCCTTTTTTGGCAAATTTAAAATGTAAAGGAAATTCGTGGACAGACCAAAATGAAAAATGTAAAGGAAATTCGTGGACGGAGGGAGTAATTAATGAGATTTGATAAGAAATTAATGTATTTTAAAATTATAGTTAATGTTAAAGTAATTAAAGGGTATATTTGTAAACTTTTATTTTAATATATAAATAAATCTTAATTATTATAAATATGTTGATGGTGTAGATTAACTTATTAAAAATCAATGGTATTTAAACTCCGACCTAACGTTAGGCCAATTTTCCCCGACCTAACGGTAGAAAAGCCCATGTTTTTTCCCCTGAAAGTCATAATCTTTTTCTTTGGGTAAACATTTTTTTTTTTAAATTATAAATTGTTACTTTTGATATACTAATTGTATAATTTTTTTTAACTGTACTGCTCCCCACCCTATATGTGTTCTTTTTTAATAATTTTTTCTTTATTTGATAACTTTAATTGAGTAATGTTTTATGATGTACGTGATGATTTTATAATATCAATCACGTAATGTGACATGACTATAGCAATTATTTTCATGTAATTAGAAAAACTTATGATTTTGATGCTTTTGGAATTTCATCTAATTTCTCCTTCATATGAAGGTTGCAACAGGAAGGACATTCGGCGTAAAACTTTGCCACTTTGTTTTTTTGCATGAATTGTAGTGTTAACTAATTTTCGATTATTAATTGGTATTATAATTTTCATACCACCGACCACAACATAATTGAGATTAAAGTGGAGTTGATGTTGATGATTTAATAACTTTCATTGGGATCAAAATACCATGCTGCACGGTTTTTTAACTAGTTCTTGTTAGTTGTTATATGGTGAAAGGATCAGCCGGATTAGGAGGCATGAGTAACCGAAAAGACCCATTTTGGAGAAATTGCAAAGAAGTTGGTAATACCAAAGGCAAGGGAGACAAATATATGAAATGTAGTTTTTCATTGAAAGATATTAGTGGAGTATCAATAAAGTTGAGGCGTAGGCCTCATTCCACCTCGAGGCGCCTCATTTGAACAAAACGCCGTGAATACGAGTCTCGGATTTTAAAATATTGCATGGGAACAGCCTTTTTCTTGTGAGCTACGTAATTGCTATTAGTATGGGCTGATTGATTTTGCAGGAACAAAAATCTGTAGGGATCAATATTTTTTTGTTGATTTGATACTTAAGATAGTACTCAAATTAACACCTAAATTATCGGGTAAATACTAATTTAATGATCCAAATATACAGCCCAATATTTGTGCTGATAATATTACAAACATTATTACAATTAACGAATATTTATTTATGGATAGATTGAAAGGCTGTGAGTTGCTTTAGTGGGTAAGTGCTAATATATGGTCTGGTTTAGTGCTGCAGGAATAAAATCTGTAGGGATCGAATTTTTTGCTGATTTTGATACTTAAAATAGTACTCAAATTAAACCTACATATAGGTTAATTATTAATTTAACGAAAACAAAGTACAGCCCAATATTTGGGCTAATAATATTATGCTAATATTATTTCAATGAATGAAAATTAAATTTATGGATAAATTGAAAGGTTCTGAGTTGCTTTGTTTAAATCCTTATTTTTTTTTTCAATCTCAATTATTTTTTTAATAATATATTTTTTTTATAATGGGAAATCACGATATATTATGTTGATACCTACTTTGCAGACGAGTCAATAAATGGGGATTCCTAGTCCCCAGGAGCATAGACTAATGGTAAGTTGCAAGGTGATTGGGTGGAAACACTCCGACATCGCGGGTTCGAATCCGTGTGATGACAATACTTTGCTGAAATATTGCAAGGTTTGTTGCTGGGTTCGTGTCTCGTTGGTCCTCTCCCTTGCAGCGCTGCCATTAGTGCATATCCCTCGATTTAACACCCGCCTGAACAATGGACCTCTGGGAGTTTCTTGTCTCTAAACCAAACCAAACCAAACATACCAAGTAAAATAAATAAATAAATAAATAGGGATTCCTAAAGCGTTGAAATGCAATCGTATGCTAGATGGCAGATTGACTTACCTGGGCTATATTTTGTATGTAAGCAACATCTTGAGTTCAACTGCCTGGGTCGGAGGTATGTAATTTGTATAATTCCATCATCCTTATCTGGAGCCTGGTTTAATTTAAATTAATTAAAATTTAGTGGGTAATTGCTATTAATGTGGACTGATTCGGTATTGTAGGAACATAAACATATAGGAGGGATCGACGAGAATGTGGACTGATTTGGTTTTGTAGGAATAAAAACATATAGGGATCGCGACAGCCATACAAATTATGTGTTGCCTTGCAGTTCGGTGTGTTCAACATTCATACCCAGTTCTTGTTGTAGTTCTTATATAAAATGTACTGTAGTTGTTATTGGGAAGACCTATTTTTTTTAATAGTAATAATAAACATCAAAGTAATCCATAACAAAATCCCAATTAAGTCAACAAAATAATAGTAATAATAAACATCAAAATGTTTCATGACATATGCCAATGAAGCCAATAAAATTAATCCCAACCGTCTGAAATCTCAGAAAATATTCATATTAAAAAAAATTGAGACCGTTGAAAAGGTAGCAAAGTTATTTTTGCTTTTTTATGACGTTTGAGCAAGACGATTGCATATAGGGCCCGAGGTTGAAAAGCATTTCATTGGCGTAATTTGAGAGTTGGTGCTACCACACGAATCACAATCCCGAAGTTGAAAAGCATTTCATTAGCGTAATTTGAGAGTTGGTGCCAACACACGAATCTTGTTCATCAACATGTTGCAAGCCGAGGAAGTTTGAAAATTACAAAACACCAAACATGTTAACTAAAATAATTATTAATCATTTTATATAAATTGCAGAAGAATTAAAGCACGATAAAGCACGAATGTAAAGTCCCTACATAAATGAAAGTCATATAAGCAATATTTTGACATGTAGTATACTAAGCTTTTGCTTTGCACGTGTGTCCTAGACCGGTAAGTTTCATGTCCAAAAACAATCTGAGATACGACTTCTCAGACTTCCTATGATTAGATATTGCAACGTATTAATATTTTAATATTAAATATATAAAAGCATGAGTCAGTTCAACTTGGTTTCCTTACGAAATTTGTACTCTGAGCAAACTTATCGATTATATCCTCATCAGCCGTGATCGTATTAAAAGAATATTCATTTTTCACCTGTTTTATGTTGAATTCTTGATGCACCTTAACCTTGCATAGATACTCACGTTTGATGATGACATCAAACTCATCCGGAAAGCATTCCTCATAGTCCTCATTCGTATACAGGAAATAGCATTTAAAAAAATATTTCAAAGTAACATATAGATATAATCAAATGTGGGAATCAATTTTTTAATACCAAAGCATAAAATTGATAAGTTCTATATCCTCATTTATAAAACTATAAGTTTTTGGTACCATTTTGATTGAAAAGACTAAAATGTCCTCTCTTTTTGTGTTAAAAGTTGACTTCTCTCTTTTTTTTTTATTTAATTTAAACTACTTTTCTTCTCTTTTTTTCTTTTTTACTTTCCTCCTCCGATCGATATTAATGTCCAGGAACCAAAATTTAACTACAAACATATACATCAAAACAACACGGCCATTTTATTTTTGACAAAGAGTCTCTCAAAAAATCTTATAGAAATCACAAGATCGTTCGAAAATAAAAGTTGACGTTGAAATAGGACTTCATTTGTCGTGCTTCTGAGTTCATAAAGAAGGTATGTATCATTTTTTGAACGATGAAAAAAAAATTCCAGATCTGTTCTTACGGACACGATCGGCGCACCGCGATGGGAAGCCACGTGTGCAACGATCGTGTGCGGCGATAAATCTTGCGACCTTAACATCGTGCGCAACACTAACGTGTACACGATCGTTTAACACGATCGTATAAAATCGTGTGCGGCGATCGTGTTCATGGACGAAACTTGCACACGATCACCGCACTGCGGTAGTATACGGCCGTGTGCATCGGCCGTGTCCAAGGCACGTAATATTGTTCGCTCATTTTTCCGAATAGTTATTCATCTTTTTGTAATCGAGATGTCGTGGCGGCGTATTTTGATACATCACGGTGGTCATTGGGAGCGATCGACATATGTAGACGGGGACTCCTTTTTGTCTATATCGACACGAGCAAAGTTAGTCGTGCAAACCTCGTGGGGTTATCGGAGAGGGCTTGGGTGGTCCAAATGAGTCCGATTACAAATTATGGTACTTGACACACATGGCCAAAGGAAACAAAGTAAAAGTCCTATTAAGGGCGTCTGAGATACTTCGATTACTAGTAGAATACAAGGAGGATCCCGAGGTCTATGTTGAGAACAGCAGACTCCTCCACTCCCGAGGTTAATATGGGATGTAGCGGCTCGAGTAGAGCCGGCAACATAAATTATGACATGCCTTCCAAAGAGTATCAATACGAGGAAGATGAGGAAGACGAGGAAGATGAGGAAGATGAAGAGGTGCATACATCCGAAGATGAAGATTGTTGTAAAGACTTGCTTGAGTCACTATCTACGGAATTTACGGCTTGGGTTCGCCAACCGCCCAAATGGATAGGATTATGAGTCGTTGGAACTTCTCATCCGACCATCAATCTGCGGCGAGCATGAGCATCTACAATCAATGCGTAACTAGATCATTCCATTTCGGACCCGGTAGTGCGGGACTTTGGGTTGGGTCGAGCGGCCTCCACCGGTTCAGTCGGCTAGAGTGGGGTCCACCTTTCGCTCGAAGACGAGTTGAGGATAACCGTAGGAATGTATCATTTGGAAAACATGCTACAAATGTATCACCGATCGTTCGCCGATAAACGTATAGTGTTTGTCCTGTAAGAGTGGGCGAAGAAATTGTCGGTTTAGGTTGTGTGCTATTGAGGTGCAACTATTTGGAGAATTACTAAGTTGACATTGGAGCACAAATTACCACTGATTTGAACCGTCTTTGCCGCACGATCGGTCACTTCGAGGTTGCGCCCATTATTTTGCTAAAAGATTGGCCGGTGAGGGTCACTTTGAGGCCAAAGGAGATGATTGCAGAGATGTGTAGGGAGTATGGCATTGACATGCTATACGCTTTGCTCTCCTGACGAGGAATATAGCGATAGAGAATACATATGGCGGCTTCGATGAGTCGTATCGAGGCTCCCATCTTATCCGTATTTGTTAAAACAGCGTAATCCAGGGACAATTTATGATTTGCGGACGACTCGTGAGGGAGTGTTTCGCCACATGTTCGTTGCACTCGGACAGTATTAGGGCATTTGATACGTGCCTTCGGCCAGGTGATTATAGTTGATGGGACCCACCTAAAGGGAAGGAATAAAGGAACTCTATTTGCGGCCGTCACATTTGATGGGAACGAGCAAGTTTTTCCTCTTCTTTGTTGGTCTCGGTCCGATAGAGAACGACGAGTCATGGACTTATTTTACGTATAACTGCGCAGATGCTACAATCCGACGGAAGATTTGCGATTGTGAGTGACCAACATAAGAGCATTCGAATCTTTGTTGAGCCGTCTATCCGAATGCATTCCACGGGTTTTGCTATCACCATCTTGCAAAAATCGACCTCCTATGGTGCGCATGCTATAGGACTCTTTAGAATCTACGCCTACACACATCGAGAAGAAGTTTTTGAAAACTACTTTTGAAACTACATATCGAAAGCCCTAATGGGCGCACAGCGCCTTTACGAAATTGGGCCAGAGAGGTGGGCTAGGTCGAAGTGTCCAGACGACGCTATAACTTCTTGACATCCAATGCTGTTGAATGCTTTAATAATCGTATGTTGTGGGCTAGACGTTTACCTGTTTGCTCGTTACTTGAGATATTTCGCTTAATTTTAGAGAATTGGTTTGATGAGAAGCGGGGAGAAGCTACGTCAAGAGACCATGAGTTGACAATGCACACTTTTGAAAAGCTTTCTAACTCTGTGCAAGCCAGTCTGACTCTTACCGTTCGAGCTACCACCCCACTTGTTTATAAAGTCGAAGAAAACAAAGTTTCTTATGAGGTCGACCTTCGAACATGGACATGTTGTTGTCGTGAGTTTGATTTGGATCAGATTCCATGTCGTCATGCCGCTGCCGCTATAAGGTACATGTATTTGCTGTTGTGTGCACGATCATTTCCCACGATGGGCACGATCGTTACCCACGATTGGCACGATCGTAACCCACGATGGGCACGATCGTTACCCACGATGGGCACGATCGTACCCACGATGGGCACGATCGTAACCACGATCGCCCTTATCGTAACCACGATCGCCCTTATCGTAACCACGATCGCCCTTATCGTAACCCACGATGGGACACACGATGTGCACGATCGTAACACAATGGGCACGATCGTAACACACGATCCCCGTGATCGTAACACACGATCCCCGTGATCGTAACACACGATCGTAACCCCACGATCCCCGTGATCGTAACACACGATCGTGACCCCACGATCCCCGTGATCGTAACACACGATCGACGCGATCGTGTTTTCCCATCGTTTGCAAAACAGGGATGGTCTGGATTTATCACCTCATCAATATAAAAAATACATTATCCTATACAACATCCTTGACATAATTGCTTATTGTAATAAAGTGCTGGCAATGGTTTGTCCGTGTATGATTTTGTTAGTCGTTTTTTCAAGCATGAAGGCCTTTGTGATTCTTATAAGGAGGATATTAGTCACTTCCCACATACTGATGAGTGTAATGTCCAAGCGGAGATCTCTTCCATCGTTTGCGTACCTCCTGTGGTGGTACGACAAGCCGGCCGACCAAGGATGAGTCGCGCACGGTCATTGTTGAAAATTTGCACGCAGTGGACGGCCTCAGTGTGCGGTAGGTGTAAAGGAACCGCCACAATAGAAAATCTTGCAAAGCATTCATTCCCATAGGGGTGTGGATTTGAATATCCTCAAGAAACTCAAGAAATCGATGCACAACCGAGGCAAAGGCGCCGTAAGAAGAGGTGTAGCATTTGCCGTAATGATGACCATGACATAAGGGGATGTCCATACCGTGAAACTTAAATTCCTTATGTATTTTTATATTTTGTGACTTACTAGCAAAAATAATGTGTTGATATTTTGATCGAACATGTATTGATTCAAGATTCGATTATTAGTTGAAATGCATAATTTTGTGTATATTTTCTTTACCTTTGAATTGAAATTTAAGTGTTCAGTAATGTAAAGCAAATAAAGGTGACTATGGAGCCAAACATTAACCATAACAAAGTAGCTCACTTCAAAGAGCAATAGTTTACAGTTCCAAAGCATATAACTTTACAAAACAAAATTTAATCACCATCACACAAAATATCTAATAATAACATAACAAAAACAATCAATTGGATCCCTTTTCCCCAATCTGCTGCTGTATCTTTAGTCTTGTATCACCGTCTTCATGAACTTCCTCTTCCAAAATAAATTTTTTGCTTTTATTCTCAGAAATCTCCAAATCATTATCATCATCACCATCTAGTATGACTGGAGTGCTCGCAGTGTTTTTAAATAGACCATGTTTCATGGAACACATTAATTTGCAATGATAGTCACTATACATACAACAAAATCAAAAAACTTACTCTGAGCATTGAGTATCTTCCTCTCGGCCTAGTTCTGTATGGTGGGTTGGGAGTAGGTATCCTCCTTCTTCTTTTTGGTGGTGGTGCTTCGCTTCCTCCTAAATCGGTTTCTCGTAATCGGCCGCTCATTTCGCGTATTTGATTTTAATGAATTTTAACTGATGTTAATTGATTAGGGTTTGAAGTGAAAAAGGGGTGGAGACCAACCGACGATGGGATTTTAAAGTAAAGGGGGACACGGGATTTTATAATAAAGGGGGACCGACTTATAATAAAGGGGGGGGACCGACGGGATTTTATAATAAAATAATGACCTTTGAAGTAAACACGATCGTGTACACGATCGCCGCGATCGCGTGTTCCAATCGTGTGACACGTTGGCAACCAGGTGTCAAATTGGCGCTGTATCCACGTATGCACACGATCGTGTACACGATCGCCGCGATCGTGTGTTCCAATCGTGTGACACGTTGGCAACCAGGTGTCAAATTGGCGCTGTATCTACGTATGCACACGATCGTGTACACGATCGCCGCGATCGTGTGTTCCAATCGTGTGACACGTTGGCAACCAGGTGTCAAATTGGCGCTGTATCCACGTATGCACACGATCGTGTACACGGTCGTGGCCACGATTGAACACGCGATCGTGTGCACAAGAACGTCAAGAATTTTCACCAATTTCTCAAATTACTCGCCAATTTAGGTGTTGTTACTTATATATTAACAATTATTTGTTAATGATACACTTATACAACAAGTTATTGATTGAATTACCATAATATATTGCATATCATGTGTCGTCCAATTATTCTATTAGTACGTACAGATAAGTTCAATCATCTGGATGAATGACCTCATATACTAATGAATTACAACGAAATAACAAATAGGAGTTCGTATAAGAAGCCATATTGTAATTAATGTTTGAACAAGCGATGTTTGAATCACAAAACATCATTCTAGATAATACAATACTTCAAATTTGCAAAAATATCTAAAGTTCATATGCACACGATCGTGTACACGGTCGTGGCCACGATTGAACACGCGATCGTGTGCACAAGAACGTCAAGAATTTTCACCAATTTCTCAAATTACTCGTCAATTTAGGTGTTGTTACTTATATATTAACAATATTTGTTAATGATACACTTATATAACAAGTTATTGATTGAATTACCATAATATATTGCATATCATGTGTCGTCCAATTGTTCTATTAGTACGTACGGATAAGTTCAATCATCTGGATGAATGACCTCATATACTAATGAATTACAACGAAATGACAAATAGGAGTTCGTATAAGAAGCCATATTGTAATTAATGTTTGAACAAGCGATGTTTGAATCACAAAACATCATTCTAGATAATACAATACTTCAAATTTGCAAAAATTTCAAAAGTTCATATGCACACGATCGTGTACACGGTCGTGTACGATTGAACACGCGATCGTGTGCACAAGAACGTCAAGAATTTTCACCAATTTCTCAAATTACTCATCAATTTAGGTGTTGTTACTTATATATTAACAATTATTTGTTAATGATACACTTATATAACAAGTTATTGATTGAATTACCATAATATATTGCATATCATGTGTCGTCCAATTGTTCTATTAGTACGTACGGATAAGTTCAATCATCTGGATGAATGACCTCATATACTAATGAATTACAACGAAATGACAAATAGGAGTTCGTATAAGAAGCCATATTGTAATTAATGTTTGAACAAGCGATGTTTGAATCACAAAACATCATTCTAGATAATACAATACTTCAAATTTGCAAAAATTTCAAAAGTTCATATGCACACGATCGTGTACACGGTCGTGGCCACGATTGAACACGCGATCGTGTGCACAAGAACGTGGCCGCGATCGTGTGTTCAATCGTGGTCACGTGTTCAATCGTGGCCACGATTGAACACACGATCGTGTGCACGGCCGTTCCCACGGTCGTGTGCACACGGTCATGCCAGCCATCGTGCGCACGACAAAGATCGACGCATGACCGTGGGTAGGTTGCACACGATCGCAACACACGATGGCCACGATCGTGTGCATCCATCGTGTGTAACACAGAGCCAACACATTCAGATTTAACAACACTCACACATTCATCCAAAACTGTCTAAATACAACATAAATATTGTACAACACAACATAAACCATTCTACATGTCTAAAGACAACATAAAGATTTTAGCAGCTAGGCCATATCGATATTTCTTAATATATTTTTCATTAAGTTCCTTGATTTGGTGCCTTGCTCACGGGTTTGCGAGAGGCAGTCGATCCAAGTACATGCACGCGAAGGGGCCACAATCGTGATTGTCGCTCGTATGAACTGTAGCTCTCGTGGCATAATTTTGAAACTCATCTCCGTGTCATACATCGTTTTCGATTGGTTGTTCATCCAATACCCGGATTGAGCTAGCACACGAGGCATCAGACGCATAATCGGTCGCAGTTGGTTGAAGTGGTAACGACCATCTTCGTGGTGGTGTGACAAGGAATCGTACAACTCCACGGTCCATGCTATGATGTCAATCTTGATAGTCACCCAGTGGCTTTGGTCGAGGCAACACATGGCAATGATCTGTTCAAACACAATATGTAATCATATAAGATCATCACATCAAACATAGCGAATCATTTATAAATATAAATTTCAAATCGCAACAAATCGTCAATTATTTATAAATATAAATTTCAAACTTACTTTGTTGCAATTTAACCATGGAACCACATGTGGTGTATCAAGACCTGTCATGTAGTCCTCGATGCATTTAGGAATTTTCCACTCCTTGTAAACCGGCTTCCCCGTCACCTTGATGCCAAGTGGATCATCCGGATGGAGTCTTGCAAACTCGTTGGCCAAAACTAACTACAAAAAGCCAAACCACAAAATTAAAAAATATTGATATCAAACCAATGATATACAAGTGAGTAGGTTATAGAACTTACGTAAAATAGGGAGCCGGCAAGTACAGTGCCAACTCTACCGACACCAACACTACGAACTCCCCTCCGAAGCCTCGCTCGAGTCGCAAGCACATAACAGTCTATCACCTCGGTATCAAAGTCTTCACGGCTAGACTCTATCCGGTCAAATAACGCCTGGGTGAGAGCATGCCCAGTATCCAAACACCGGACAATAGCATCACGTGGCTGCTCCCTCCTAAACTGTAGGTACAACTTCTTCAGAGCCTCGCTATCTCTGGGAGGCGCAACCACAAAAGGCTCTCGAAGAGCAGCAGATGGTCGACTCACTCTCGGTGGAAGACTACGCTCACCCAAATTCTGCGTTCCGGCACTCTCACCATCTTCGTCACCCTCAGCATCCCTCTCACAACTATAACGATCAGAGAGTCAGACATTGCCGCTCGATCTCAAAAGCATTGCTCGATCGAAATGGAGGTTGCCGCCAGACCACCACCCTCATCGAAACATCGCCGTAATGATGCTCGTCCCGAAACCCGGTCGAACATCGTCCCATATCAAACGGCGCCTCAAATGGCTCATACCGATGCTCGTAATCAAGGGGCCGCCGAGTCCGCTCAATGTAATGATGAATCGAGAATGGTGACTTTGCCGACCTCGTAATGGTGGGTAGGCGGATGCCGAGAATGGTGACTCTACCGACGCCGAGAATGGTGACTCGAATGATGACTAGCCGACGATGAGAATGGTGACTGTGTCCGCGCCCGAGACCGAGTGACATGGAGGGTCGGGAATCCTCCGCCGGGCGCCGCTATCAGAGGCGTAATGACGAGGCCTATCATGGCTCCCACCGAGTAGTGTACGGGCTCCTAGAACGCCTATGCAGAGGTCCGAAGAAATCCACGATCCCAGAAAGCACCCGGCGAGAAACTCGAGCAATAAATCCGGACTCGGAATCATCGTACAAGATCGCCTTCAAACGGCGATCGAAGTACTCATCCTGCTCGTGTCTGGGTGTGGTCCGGACAAGGAAGTCCGTGGACACAACACACCCTCTCTGGCCGCCTCTCCCGATCCGATGTCTCTGCACCATGTACCGGTGGGGTACTCTGCCGGCCGCTTCGACACTTTATGTGCCGACTCATATGTAATCAATTTTCCTGACCTTCTTCAACCTATCCATAACTTTCTTCCTGGATCGGCGCAGCTCATCCTCCTTATTCCTCACAGCTATTCTTACAGCTTAATGAACTTAACGTCATAAGGCGAGCCATTCTCAAAGCTCGGTAGTAATACTCCGCCTCATCCTCCTCCGAGATGCGGTAAAGAGGGAAGTACTTTGTCTGCCGCAACAATAGTCATTAAAGCATACCATTAGATGGGCAATCACATAATGTTGAAGAGATGAGTGAAGTTAGGAGAAAATACGTTTACAAATTTATGTACCTTATCGTCGAAGAAATGAGTGAAATCACAAAACATCTTCCTCGTAGTCCACATCAAACACCGGGGACTTGGACAGCTTTATCTCGACTACCACACAATTCTCCCAATGCAGAATCATCTCATACGACCATATTTGTAAAGCCCAAACAGACCATAGAAGTGATAGTCCTTGTGCTCTTGTCCCTCCTTCATGGCAACGTTGCCTATGTAGTAAGATAAAACCCCAAAGGCATAAGAACCCCAAGGAAACATATCCCACTCGAAATCCTCCACTAATGCCCATGCCCATGTCTCGACCATCATGTCGTCACGGCATAGGATAAAGTAGTAGTAGATAAGCAAATTGGCAACCTTGAGATAATCTCTTATGTCTCTACCAAAATCTCGAGCATTGAACCTCTTCCGTAACACTAACCTTAATGTTTTTGCCATGGAGTATTATGTGGAAAATACCGTCGGACGGAAGGAGATGGTCGTCACGGGGATGGAAGGTAGAGTTTCCAAATGGAGTCCCGTGATCAAGGCGAAATCACGGGCGGTAAACGAATGGTCCTCCCGCAAACCTCGAACCACGACTCATCCGCGGGGATTTGATCACCCTCCATTGACGAGCAATCAAGTGATGTAGGGCGATTTGAACTCCCATTCCTCCTAACTTTAATCAAGCGCCCAGACCCCTCGGTCAAGCTCTCGATAGCTCGATCAGCAACAGCGGAATTGCGGCCCATACTCCTTAATGTCTCAATGATCTCTTTAAATACCGCCTCCCGTATGTAAAGATTCACTTGACGTGTAACAAAACGCAATGCCGGTCTCTTCCATACGCAACCAGTCTGCAATATGGACATACAACTCATAAGAATATGATAAAATGCTTAAGAGAACGAAAAAAAAAAAATCTGCCTTGCACACGATCGCATGCACACGATCGATGCCCATCGTGTGCCACACGACGGTTCACACGAAGGGAAACGATCGTGTGCCAGCGATCGTGTGCAAGGCAGGAGCTTTTGCACTTCTAGCACACGACGGCACACACGATCGCCGACCGTCGTGTGTAGCCATCGTGCCCACGAAAGACCATCGTGTACACGATGGTCTCATCTTCTTCAGCACGATCGTGGGAAGATGAACAACCATCGTGGCACGATCGTGTGTGAATGAAATACACTAACCGGCGGCTCATTGACGAATTGCTCTTCAGATGGAGTGCCACTAGCGGAACTTCTGGCGTCTTCAGATTCATTGTGGTAGTCGGAGGTCGACATTTTCTGGCCGGCGAAGGGTTTCACGACGGGAGACTTTTTTTGCAGAGAGGAGGAGAGTTTTTTGCAATATTGAGTTGTGGGACCTTTTTTTTATTGTTGTTTAGTTTTAATAATCTTCCTTTTTCTTTTTTAGTTTTTTTTTTCTCTTATTGGTAGACTTTAAGGGTAATAAAGTCTTTTAACACATTTTGGTATCAAAAACTTATAGTTTTATGAATGGGGATATATAACTTGTTACTTTTATGGTTTGGTACTAAAAAAGAGAGATCCCTAATCAAATTATCGCAATTCTTAAATGAGGAAGTCATATGCTCTTTTGAGGGAATCCAACAAATCCTCAACAGTCTTATTGAGTAATTGCACGACTACATCTTGAATTAGCAAGAATGTCGAGGTAGAGGTGACGTCTGAAACAACAATTTTCAATTAGAAATTTGTACAATAAAAGTATAACAAATTCATAAAAAAGCTAATAAAAAATTCAATATCAAAATCAACAATTGCCTATACTGTGGTACTATCTTCGTAATGGCCATATTGCACTTAAGAGTTTGAATAAATATCACCAATATTTGCGTCTAAAGCAATCTTTCTGTTGCAACTGCCGCATGCACTGTAGTACCATATTGACCTGGCATCGATGATCCTAGCATACACCTTTACGGTGTAAAAACCAGGCTAAAAATATAAAAAATCTCCTGATCAATAGGATAGTTAGGCAGTGAAAAGATTCATTCATGCACACTTATTTAGCGCAGATTTTCATGACTGTGTTTTCGTACATGCATGATATCATGTGTATGTGTGTTACCATATTGAAAACAATGCCTATAATTGTTTCTATTTAAATTAGTATTGAACATAAAATTTTAAATAATTAATTGCTAACAGCCTA
The DNA here is from genome assembly GCA_033398695.1 of Orobanche coerulescens. Lineage (NCBI taxonomy): Eukaryota > Viridiplantae > Streptophyta > Magnoliopsida > Lamiales > Orobanchaceae > Orobanche > Orobanche coerulescens. The sequence continues at coordinate 108,214,674 of CM065816.1, read as the reverse complement.
CTTTAAACATTATTCTGATAATTATTTATAATTATATCTCAAAAACAGTATTGAACATTAATATCACACACAATTAACTTATAACAACATACTTTAAACAATATTATGAAAATTATGGTTTCTCAAGATTGTGCTTTGATATAAAAAAACATTCTCAGCATCTATTCATTAAGATGAAATACACAATAACATTTTAGTTTATTGGACATAATTTTTTAAACAATTAACTGCTATTCGAAATTTAGTACTGAATGCACACAATTAACTGATAAGAGCATACTTTAAACAATATTTTGAAAATAGTGGTTTCTCGTGATTTTGCTTATATAAAAAGACAATGTCAACCCCTATCAATTAAAACGAAGTACACAGAAACATAAACGCATATATATGTATGGAAATCAGTTATCATAGAAGAGTTACCTCTTCCATGCTGCGTAGTTCAGCAGAGCGCTGGTGCCGATCAACATTGAACCAATCTCTATGAGTTGTACTCTTGGTAATTGGTAGTGTTAGAAAGATATGTGATCGAACATCTCAAATGTTGAGTATTGGTCCGAATCGGGTGGAAATATGATTACAATAATTATAACAAATATAACTATTACACGAATCTACTCGGGATAGGGATTAGGGATTACACAACTTCTAATTTTACGAATCAAACAAGCACTGAAAATTAAACTAAAACAGTGAGAAAATAGGAAGATCAAACCACACGGCCGAAGCCGAAGAAAACACTGTCGGAGAGAAAAAATTCCGGCCGGCTCAGTCCTCCGTCCCCGTAGCCACGTCCTGGACTCACAAGACCCGCGGCCAGCACCTCGAACCGAACCCACCACCGGAAACCGGAAGCAACCTCCGGCGAATCCAAGCACAAAGCAAGATCCGACTGGTCCAAAACCCCAAACCCCAAAAACCGAAGCACAAAGCTTAGAAAACCCCAGAAATATCAAATCCCCTTTCTCACAAAGCTCACCAAGAAAACCCCTCAAATATTTCACTCAGAAAACCGAAGGATTCAAAGGGAAAATATGTCTTGCTCTCTTTATTTCGTTGTTCTTTCATCTCCACCGAAAACGGGATTTATAGGAGAATCGGAACAACCAAACAAGGAGAAGAAATCGGGCGGATTTACTTTCCATCGGGAGGAGCAGGTCACAGCCGAGAGAAAGGAAAGAAATCGGGGGGTGAGAGAAGCAGAGTGAGAGCTGACGGCGGGGAGGGTGAGAAGGGAAATGAGGGGTAGGGTTAGGGTTTGGGGGGTTTATATATGTAGGGATATAATAAACCAATGGCCTGGATTAAAAGTGCCAGATAAACGGCCAAGATTAATCCAGCCTTAATGGGTCGCTTAAAAGGATTAGGCCGTCCGATTTTAAGTGGGTCAGGAGATAGATTATTTTGGGCCCTCATTATTTTATTCATTTGGGCCACATAATCCAACAAATCTCCACCGGGCCAAATGAGTCATCGGGGTACATAATGGAGACGGAGGTCATCATCGCAGGACATCACTGCACACAAAACACAAAGTAAGTACAGGTAATCACAAAGAAAGCAATCACAAAGAAAGTAGGACTATCACAAAGATGCAATAAATCACTAAGAATGTAAAGCCTTCACAAAGAAGGCAATGACTAAGAGTTAGTCTTGAGTTCCCAAGTTCAAAGAGATCGGCAGGACACAAACTTCTCCAAAGGTAAGCATTTGGTGCCCATATCTCAGGATTGAATTCTCAAGGAATTTTTCCAAGATCAAGTTCACCTTTTTCAACAATGTCACGAATGAAATGAAATTTGACATCAATATGTTTAGTGCGATCATGAAAGACGGGATTTTTACAAAGTCAATTCCAGTTGACTATCCGAAAATACCACGACTTTTTCTTTCGAAAACCAATTTCCTATAGAAGACCCATTAGCAATAAGGCTTCATTAAATGACACAGTTGTAGCAACATATTCCGATTCAGTTGTAGATAAAGCAACAACATTTTGTAACTGAGATTTCCAACTAATGCAAGAGCCACAAAGGGTAAACACATAAGAGGTCGTGGATTTTCGATTGTCACGATCATTAGCAAAGTTAGAATCCACATATCCAACAAGTTTAACACCATCACCAGATTTAGAAAACTTAATGCCAACATCCACAGAGGATTTCAAATAACGGAGAAGCCACTTCAAGGCTTCCCAATGAGGCATACCAGGATTAGACATGTATCTACTCAAGCAACTGACAGCATAGGCTATATCAGGTCTCGTACTAACCATGAGATACATGACTGATCCTATAGCATTAGCGTAGGGAATTTTTTCCATTGTTTTTCCTTCTTCACTAGATTTTGGAGATTGATCTTTGCTTAATGTAAAATGGGCAAAGAAGAGGCATGTAAGGTGTTTTGCAGCGGTCATAGAAAATTTTTCAAGTATTTTCTCTATGTAGGAAGACTGATTTAGAAATAAAGAAAAGTTTTTTCTATCTCTAACAATATTCATGCCTAAAATTTTAAGGGCGTCTCAAGGTATTTCATGTCAAATTGATCACTAAGACAAGACCTAACATGATCAATTAATTTTATGCACGGACTCACAAGTAACATGTCATCCACATAGATAAGTAAGAAGATAGGGATAGTGGAGTCTACTTTAAAATAGAGACAAGGGTCGTATGAACTACGTTTGAATTTTAAAGAAAGCATGTAAGAGTCGAACTTCTTGTTCCATTGCCTTGGAGACTGCTTTTAGGCCATAAAGGGCCTTTTTAAGAAGGCAAACGTGATCGGGCTTCTTAGGGTCTACAAAACCTTCCGTCGCCTCATATAAATTTTCTCATTTAATTCACCATGAAGAAATCTTTTTAACATCCATTTGTTTTAATTCCCAATTGAAGTGAGCAACTAAAGCAAGCATGATACGCAAAGGGTGAATTTCACAACAGAGCAAATATCTCGGTAATCAATTCCTTCTTTCGAGTGAAACCTTTGCAACCAACCAACCATTAAATAAGATATAAACTACTTCATTATTAACATTATAAAACAACTTACATTCCACAAGAGAACAATGTTCGTGTTTGGAACAAGAGTCCAGTTTGGTTAACATGCAGGAATTCATTTCATCATTCATAGCATTTAACCAATCAAGCATTTTGATTTTAAAGCATCTTTGTAGCTTTTAGGTTCGTTATTATCTAAGGATTCAAACACATTGCAAGCATGGGACATCATATGAAAATCATCAAAGTGATGAGGCCTCCTAACATTCTCTCTTCTAGGCCTATCTCTCGTTAATTGGTAGTTGGTTAGTTCAGTACTTTCATCAACATTCTCAATAACTTCATCAATCGAATTTCCAGAATGATTTTCATTTTCAAAGATGCAAAGTTTCATCATTTTCGTGCTCCACCTCACTTAAGGTAGGGTAGTTAGAAACAAATTGAATTAGGCATGTGCAGGTGCGGGTGCGGGTGCGGGATGATCAAGACAGGAAATTCATCTTCATTGAATATTACATCCCTACTAATCAAGACCTTAAACCCGGCTCGCCCTTAAGCCATAGCCTAAAACCCTTAACTCCTCCGGTAGCCTAAGAACACACATCTTATCGATCTAGGTTCTAATTTATCTTGCTTTTGATGAACATATGCAAAGACACCCAAATACACGAAGATTAGAGAAATCAATGTTACTACCAAATCCACAGATTCGGATAGTTTCCATTCAAAGGACAGATGGAGATCTGTTTATAATATAGGCAACTGTAGATAAAGCCTCACCCCAAAAACGCTTTTGACAATCCGGAGTCGACGAGCATGGACCTTACCCTATCAAGGAGGGTTCGGTTCATGTGCTCAAGAATTCCGCTTTTGTTGAGGGGTGTAGGTGTCATCCTATGCCTTTGAATACCACTTTCCGCACACAAAGTATCAAACAAATTATTGCAAAATTCCGTGCCGTTGTCAGTTCTCAAAATTTTAATTTTCTTACGGTTTGATTTTCAATTAAAATTTTCCACGTTTTGAACGTGTCAAACACATCGATTTGTTCTTAAGGAGAAACACAAAGACTTTCTGGAATAATCATCAATCACGGATAAAAATATCGGTTTCCGCCGTGTGCCTAACACCGGCAGCCCCCACACATCAAAGATGCAGACATTCAAACACATTTGAACTCTTAGGGGGATTCGGGGAAGGTGAATGAGGAAAGTTAGCACGATGTTGCTTACCATACACACAGTTATCACAGAATGGTAAGTCAGATATTTTATCATTCCCAAAACAACCATTTTTGTGCAATATTTCAAGACCTTTACCACTAATGTGACCCAACCGTTTATGCCATATTTCAGTTTTATCTCCAAGTACTGCATTAACGGAAAAGTTACTTACAGTGGAACAAATGTATAAATTCAGTTTACGAATGGCGACAAAAAAGGTTTTGGGACCTTTCGTGACTTTCATAGCACCCTTACCCCATGTACCTTCAAAACCATCATCTTCAAGGCATGCACATGACATTAAATTATGAGCTAAGTGAGGAACATGCCTAACATTTTCCAAAGTTATCGAATTTCCAGATTCGAATTTAAGGCACACAGTTCCTATTCCAGCAACATTTCGTTTTACATGATCCGGCATAGACACATATCGATTTTTCAAATCACGATAGCTGGAAAAAGTTGTTTATGCGGAGTCATGTGAAATGTGCATCCAGAATCAACCAGCCAATCATTTTCACCAAGGTCAGCTAACACAGAATTCACAGAAGAATGCATAGCATCAGAAATCATAAACACATCACCAAGATTTTCACCGACAGCTAAGTTAGCCTGATCAGATTGCTGGTTTTTTTTAGGTTTAGTGCAGTCTTGAATATAGTGACCATACTCACCACAATTGTAACACTTACGATTATTAGGTCTAGGTTTAAACCGAAATTTTTCATTGCCCCTTTTCTTGTTGGCTTGGTTATTTTGAGTGTTGGAAGACTTTTTATTTTGAAAGCGTTTTTGTGGTCTTCCTTTGACAAAATTGACCTCGCCAAGATTTCTAAGGGCAGCACCTTTATTGTTTTTCAAATCTAGCTCTTTGCTTTTTAAGCCGTTCACAACAATATCTAAGGTTACCTGATCTCTACCATATTTAATGGCAGATTTCACATCACTATAAGAATCAGGAATAGCATTCAAAAGAACAATCGGAGTGTAATCATCGATGTTTTTATCTCCCGTTAACTTTATATCTTGAACCAATTTTGTAAACACGTCTAAATTGGCATCAATGTCTTTATTAAGATCAAGCTTATAGCGGAAAAATTTTTCAAGAAGGAATAATTTATTTGGCAATGAAGTTTCAGTATACATTTCTTCCAATTTTTCCCATAACTCTTTAGCCGAACCGTGTTTACCTAATTTTCTTATCACAGAGTCAGAAAGGTTCAAGATAATAGCAGAATAAGCAAACTCATCAAGTTCAGCCTTTTTATCCGCCGTCACATTAGAGGCAAACGAATTATCAATGGCTTTGAAACATTTTTGTTGAATAAGTATGCTTTTCATTTTCTTGCCAAATGGCAAAATCACCTTTTCCATCAAATGGTGCCACAGAGAAGGCAGAGATTGAACCCATTTTAATTTTCAAAAAAGGAACAAGTTTTGAAAAATTTGAGGAAAAACACAACAGAGAAGACGGTTTATTTAATCAAACCTCACAAACACAAAGTAATCAATCACACGATGATTAAATTTAAACGAACTGAAAGATCCAATACCGTGCCCCTACAAGATCCGAGGACACTTAAGCGGTCCAGCAGGAGGGTTTAAATGCCCGATTATGAAAAAATTCTAGATTCAACACGAAGTATTAATAAACACGTAATATTACTATCTATGCAAATGAAGCAAAAAAGTGACAGGCCGAGACGGACGGCTAGAAACACGAAGCACAAAGAGTTTAAACTGACAAATTGTGGACAAAACGAAGAGCAGCGAGCAAGCAGATAAAATCACAAAGGAAAAACAAATCACCAAGAAACGAACGGAAATAAGAGCAAGCAGTATCCGAACAGATAAAATCACAAAGAAAAACAAATCACCAAGAAACGAACGGAAATAAGAGCAAGCAGTATCCGAACAGATAAAATCACAAAGAAAAACAAATCACCAAGAAACGAACGGGAATACGAGCAAGAAAAAAAATAGGAAGTGAGGAGAAGGGTTAGCCGATATACCTGAGTGATCCGGGTTGACCCGATTCGGACAGATCCAAACCAAAGCTCCGGTACCAATGTTGAGTATTGGTCCGAATCGGGTGGAAATATGATTACAATAATTATAACAAATATAACTATTACACGAATGTACTCGGGATAGGGATTAGGGATTACACAACTTCTAATTTTACGAATCAAACAAGCACTGAAAATTAAACTAAAACAGTGAGAAAATAGGAAGATCAAACCACACGGCCGAAGCCGAAGAAAACACTGTCGGAGAGAAAAAATTCCGGCCGGCTCAGTCCTCCGTCCCCGTAGCCACGTCCTGGACTCACAAGACCCGCGGCCAGCACCTCGAACCGAACCCACCACCGGAAACCGGAAGCAACCTCCGGCGAATCCAAGCACAAAGCAAGATCCGACTGGTCCAAAACCCCAAACCCCAAAAAACCGAAGCACAAAGCTTAGAAAACCCCAGAAATATCAAATCCCCTTTCTCACAAAGCTCACCAAGAAAACCCCTCAAATATTTCACTCAGAAAACCGAAGGATTCAAAGGGAAAATATGTCTTGCTCTCTTTATTTCGTTGTTCTTTCATCTCCACCGAAAACGGGATTTATAGGAGAATCGGAACAACCAAACAAGGAGAAGAAATCGGGCGGATTTACTTTCCATCGGGAGGAGCAGTCACAATGAGAGAAAGGAAAGAAATCGGGGGGTGAGAGAAGCAGAGTGAGAGCTGACGGCGGGGAGGGTGAGAAGGGAAATGAGGGGTAGGGTTAGGGTTTGGGGGGTTTATATATGTAGGGATATAATAAACCAATGGCCTGGATTAAAAGTGCCAGATAAACGGCCAAGATTAATCCAGCCTTAATGGGCTGCTTCCAAAAGGATTCCGGGTCGGGTCCGATTTTAAGTGGGCTGCAGGAGATAGATTATTTTGGGCCCTCATTATTTTATTCATTTGGGCCACATAATCCAACATCAAAGAAATAATACATTTATCACGTTTCCTGCGGTAACATACCCCTAACTTAACTATTTTTTATAAAAAATAGATCTTTTAAAGGTCTGGAGCTGTGCACATATTCTTGTTAGAAAACTTAGACTTCTGAGAGAATCAGCTTCATGGATATTTTGCTAGCATACTTTACCGTTGCTACACGTGATGTAGCTGCAAACAGTTATGGAATACACTTTAAGTATCACATACGACACACAATAATACACTATATAATATTTACAGCAATTACCGAAGTATGTAGTTTTCTTGCCAAATTGTATAATAAGGGTCACATGATCCATAGAATCTCCAAGATTTTCCATAAATTGAACAATTTCATCACCACATGCTTCCCGTGATATGTACTCAATCGGACAATCACTGTACATAAAACATATAAATTCCAGTCAATATATTTTCTTATGGGGCTAATCTATCTTTAGTACATTAATTTAAGTATAGAACACCACCTTACTCAACATCATGCAAGGTCACATTCATTTTGCGACCCAAAAAGTTAGGCGATGTGGAGGGACTTACCTAACTCTAATTTAGCTGCTGTAAGTCACAAGTCGTCCAGGAATAAGTCTAAAGGGGGTGTGTGAATAGACTTATTGAAACTCTTTTCCACAAAGGATGAGTTTCTCAGTTGATATGTAAGCGGAAGTCAACTTATGACGAAAGCAAATAGCTAATGGAACAGTTAAGTATGATGCTAAAACAGTACAGTATGCAGGCAATTTATAGTGGTCTCAGAGGTGGGGTAATCCTTTACTAATCCACTTTCTCCAAATCAGTTGGAGATGAATCCACTATAATTTTCAACCAGTGATAAATATTACAGTGATTCTACAATTTATCTACAACAACTTCCAACCAGTGGAAATCCTGTCGTTGCAACTCCTTTCTGACTGCCTAGCACCACTTGATCTTTAGATTCTTGGATGCCTATCAGTCGCGAAACTTCAACCACTGAAGTACCCCTTACTCAGGTTTTAAGACAAGAGTGTTTTATCTTCTCCAACTAAGAGCTTTCTTCGTATATGAATGAGAGTACTGCTCTTCACGATGCTATAGATTTCTGTTTGCTTAGATTGCTTTGATCGCTTGAAAGTATAGTTCGCACTGTACTGCTCAACTTCAAATCTTCGGATATATATAGGTGTCGATCCTTTGAGCTTTTCTTCGTAGCCGTTGCAAATCTGTAACAAATCCGTCCGTTGGAGAAATAGACTTCTTTATTTTTCTTTCTGAACGTTGCAAGGCTGGATTCCCTTATTTTAATCCATTTTTCGACCGTTGTGAAGACTTCCATGTGATGGCGCTGAATCTTTTGATTTTAATATGAATAAAGTATTCAGAGGTGGGTCTGGATGATTTATTTAAATCATATCCTTCCGGGAATCTCTCTAATTTGTTCCTTATCACCCGCATGTGACTTTCCGTGAATATTGACTATTCAATGCATGCTGGCGTGGATTGGTTTACTTGGATGATCACTTAACTGACCTCTCTGTGGTCAAACCGTCTGATGTGTAGTCAACCTTCTCTGATGTCTACTTCTCTGATGTGCCGACTTGTTTGAAGTCTTCTGACCTGATTGAACTTGACTGATCTGATGGTCAAACTTCAGATGACTTGACTTTTCTTCTTGACTGCAGTTTGGTCCAACTTCGTTGATTAAATTGTTGACCAGAACTTCTCTGATAAGGGTTGCCTGATATAGCTCGTCTGTGGTCAACCTTATCCGAATAGTTGAGTTGACCAAGACTCGGCTGATAGATACTTATCTGTGATTTGTACTTAGCCGATTTTTAAAGCCTAACTTATATGGCCTATAGAAGATACTCATTTGGTTCTTCTTTACATTTTGCCAAGTATCTAACACAATTTGGCCTATGGAAGATACTCATTTGGTTCTTCCTTACATTTTGCCAAGTAATAAACATACATTTGAATAAACAAATACAATGATGACATCATCAAAATCTAACAAATATTGCTAACAAATTCTCCTTTCACAAATCCACGGGGTGTGATAGGTGTCAGTTTTATACACTTATCAATGGTTTGTATAGATATATTTCACCCATAATTGAGCTAGTCTACTTGTTTTTGCTTTGAATTAATTATCTTTTAATAATTTTATTATTTATCAGATGAAGATCTAAATTTAGTCTAAATCGGATTGAATTACTGATTTACTCAAGAAATAACATGTGTATAAAATATTCTCTTTGTTGAATTTTTATTTATTCATGTTTTAGGGATTTCCAAGATGAGTTCGACAGTCTTTCCGGATTCAAAATCAGAGTTATATATCAAAAGTTATCATCCGAAGAAGATTTGGAGCAAAAACGCAAAGTCTAAGAAATTCTGGGCTGAAAATAAAGTCTGAAACTCCATACGGGCGTGTACGGGCGTAACTCACTAAATGCAAATTTACGAAGCCATGTTACCTCCGTAAGTCATCATAGTTACGGCCGTAACTCCTTAATGTTACGGCCGTAACTCTTGTCAGATTGTGATCATTGTCTAATTTTTTATACTTTTGGTCTATTATTGAGGGGATGACTGGCATTGATCCGATCTAATGTAATAATGCTGGAGTTTTGGAGCTATTAGATGACTTTAGGTGTATAAATAGACCACATTAGATCCATCATTATTCATCATTCATCTTATTATTTTCTCACTTTGTAATACTTTTTCTTTTTGTGTGAAGAACACACTTGTGTTCTTGAGTGATTTTAGTAAGTGTGGTTTATATTATGTTGTTGAGGAAGTTTATTGTTTCTATCTCCTTTATCTACTAAGGGAGTTATGATCAATTCTTTCCCTTTTTCAACTATTAATGACCACTCAAGCTTGTAATATGTTGAAAAAACCCTTAATGGGTTAAGTTACTTAAGTTGGGATTATAAACAAGGTTAGTCATGTTATTTAAGTTTGTATAAAGATCTATTATGAATTACTTATTATAGTGTGTGATTTTCATTGTTTTACCAATCTTTATTTATTTGGCCAATAAATGACGATATTTATGGTCTTCATATGTTTCGAAAGAAAATATGTTTGATTAGATCAAATGATCTTCACTCTAAGTTGTTCTAGGGGATAGAAATATACCTCTAGACCTTAGATGATTCTTTGAGTTATTTTCATAAAACCTAATGCTATGTATTGAAGCCAATCAATATAGAAATATAGTGGATTGATTCTATATATAAGGGGCGTTTTGACATTCGAAAGAGGAACCGTCTTTTTAAGGAAAATCGAATCTACACAACATAATAAGTAAATTCATCTTATGATCTCCTATACATCTTCTATAACTAATGATGAACTAAGTTTGTAATCCCAACTATTTCATTTTATCTTTTATTAATCTATTATTAGTGCAATCTTTTATTTCCTTGAATATTAGAACTATTATTGTAATTTCTTTGTAATTGTCAAACCTTACTCTTAAATTGTGTGTTTCAATCATATAAATCTCTATAACAAATAGTTAAATAGTGCATAATTCAATATATAACCTAACTTCCTCGTGGGATCGATAAACCAGACTCAAAAAGTCCACTTACTACTTGATACGATATCGTGCACTTGCGATAGTTACACTAAAGACGTGTCAAGTTTTTTGGCGCCGTTGCCGGGGAAGTATAAGTGTTATATTTGAAATCTTACATTGTAAACTATTGTTTTAGGATACAATTTCTCGACGTTGTAACTTAGTACTCAATTGTGTTTGTCCGGTCAAGTGGCGGATAACGGTACTCCGTGACTATTAAAGTCGGAATTTTCAGTTTCCCACAACAATTGATATTTGTAGATATTTTATCCAATTATTTTCATTTTATTTTTTTTATCATGGAAGAAACTTTGAATAAAATTGAAAAAAATTTTCCCTTTCTGAGCAAAAATGTCATTTTAAAAATTTATAAGACAAGACTTGAAAGGATGAGGTTGCTTATGAATAAAAGCATACCTTTCGACATTAGATTCATAATTGAAGCCAAAGTGAGAATAGCAGGTGAATTCACGGAAATACCTACTAGATTTTTACCAGGGCTTGGAAAAAGTTCATATGCTAAGAAACAACGAGCAAAGATAATAGCCGTTTGCTATAAATGTGCTAGATGGAACTGTAATTTAAAATGGCGATCTTTAGGAATTCCATCTACAAACAGAGAATATAAAATTCAGTTCATTAAGGATGGTCTGAATAAAGAGAATTTAGATAATATCGAAATTTCTCTTGACACGCATCCTAGTGGACTCGTACATTACAGAATTCGATGTTTGTGGAATAAATTCAAACCAGAATATGAACAACGTCTTGGGAATCTGACGTTAAAAGACACTGTTTGCCAATTTGTAAGAAAATTGGATGGGAAGCTTCTCCCCGACTCATAGAAGACGTTTAGGCCGTTTCTGAACGTAAAATCAGAGGAAGATGTGAGCCACAATCACAACTACTGTACATACACGTGAGTATATTTTATTTTTGTCGTATGGTTAGATTTTCTGAATAAAAAAGGGGTGATTCGCAATAAATGCATTCATTATTCTATTGAGTAGTTGAAGCACAATCAACGCAATCACAAACTTGTTAAACAATTTTACCTCATTTTTTCTTTTATAAATAAACATTGTGCTTGTTTCTTTTATTCATCCCTCAAACTTGTACTTTTCTCTTTTTCTCTCAAATAAATTTCTTTTCAAAAATGGAGTCATCATCTTCCACAAAAAAATTTAGCACAGTCTGCATTTTTGGTGGAGCTAGTTATGGAAAAGAGGCATGCTTTACTGAAGTAGCCCACAACTTGGGTCGTACCTTAGGAGAAAAATGCATTCATGTAGTTTACGGAGGAGGAAGTCTAGGATTAATGGGACGAGCTGCTGCTTCTGCCTATATGGAAGGAGTAAGAGTGTTGGGAATAATTCCAAAACCTCTGGCTGAAAGTAAAATCACCGGAGCAACTATTGGAGATGAGTTTAGAGCTGTAAATATGCAAGATTGCATAACTCATATGATAAATAATTCTAGTGCCTTTATAACTTTTCCCGGTGGTTTTGGCACTCTTGAGGAACTTTTTCATGTGGTTACCAGAGCCCAGCTAAATGTTCATAAAAACCAATAGGTCTGCTTAATGTCAATGGTTTCTTTGATGGTTTACTATCTTTCATCAACTACTCTGCTGAAAAGGGTTTTATTTCCGAGCGTGCTAAACGAATCATAGTCGTTGCAACAACACAGAAGAACTAATCAAAAAACTCATTGAATTTGTTCCTCAACCAGATCCAACTCTAGCTAAAATTGTCTGGATGGAAGATTTTACCGTGAGAAAACGAAAAGTGGATTCATTCCTCTCCCTTTGATAACACATGTTGGACCTCTTGTATTTTTACTTTCTGTCGTGTGTAAAAAATCGTGCTAAATGATGGCAGCTTAAGGAGTTTCTTCTTGATCTCTTGACGAGCATGTATTCGCGATTTATGTATTATTATTTTATTGCTGTAATTTTTATTGTTTGTTTTTTATAAAAGCATTGATGACAGCGTAAGGCGACTCTTTGGACTTTCCTGAAGAGCATCTTAAAAATTATGTTATACTTCCGGGTATATTTTATTTTCTTTTGTTGTTTGCCTCGTATATTTATTCTCTTGCATATTCTAAAAGGCGTTAGCTCAAGCATCAACTTTCATAACAGGGAGTATTCTGCTTTTCTCCATTACTTATTTTTTATTTTTTATTTTTTTTATTAAACTGAGGACAATTTTTTTTTTCAAGTTTGGGGTGGTATGTTTTGATTATTTTGGTGTGTTTGTTATTTTGGTGTGTTTAGCTTTGATTATTGTGGTGTGTTTTGATTATTTTTATTATTTGGCATTGATTTTTTTTAATGTAAATTTATATATATATGAGATTTCTAGATTTGGCCATAACACCAATAAGTTAGCTATATACAAGCTTCTAAAATCGTTTTAACCGGTAAAAAATTGTATATTCCAAATTTTTTAAGCCTTAATCTCTCTTTCCAAGCCTTGTAGTTATCATATAAAATCGAGTCATATAAAATCGAGTCATTCATTACCTTGAGAAAAGAAGAATTAGTCGGTTGATGAAAAATAGAACTGAAATTTACTTAATTTCTGGAGTTTTTGATTTTTCATGCTTAACTAATAAATGATTTTCTGCAAAAATTCTATTCCCTAAAAAAAGGAGTCATTGGTGAAAAGAGCTACACGTTAGCAAATAACGGTGTGAAAGCTATCACCTAAAAAAAAGATAGAAAATGTGTTGGTGAAAAGAGTTACACGTTAGCAAATAACGGTGTGAAAGCTATCACCTAAAAAAAAAAGAGATGATGTGTTGGTGAAAAGAGCTACACGTTAGCAAATAACAGTGTGAAAGCTATCACCTAAAAAAATAGAAATTGTGTTGGTGAAAAGAGCTACACGTTAGCAAATAACGGTGTGAAAGCTATCACTAAAAGGGATGTAGTTTATGAGCAGATTTGAATTAATTAGCGGCTGAATTTCAATACACTCAATTTTGTGAACAATCACAATATTTGATGACGCCAATGAAATTCTTCTTCATATTGAGTCGAAAAATAAACGAGTGATCGAGAGCAACCACTAAAGGGAGTCGTGTATATCACGAGTGGGAAAGAAATAATCAACCTTTTGGGGGAAAACCTTGCATTTGGAATTACAAAATAAAACCGTGTTTTAACTTCAAAATCATTAGTAGATTTATTTTGAATCTTGATTCATTTCTATCTACTGTATAAAGCTGGTTGTTGTATATTAATGGTATTTTGATCTCCTTTTCTCTTTTTATATGATTTTTTTTTTCTTAATTTATGTGTGTATTATTTTTTGTCTTATTTTTATTTTTATTTTTGGAGTGTGATTAATAAAGAGTCTTGCTCGGGACTAGCAAGAATTCAAGTTTGAGGGTGTGATAAGTGTCAGTTTTATACACTTATCCATGATTTGTATCGATATATTTCACCCATAATTGAGCTAGTCTACTCGTTTTTGCATTGAATTAATTAGCTTTTAATAATTTTATTATTTATCAGATGAAGATGTAAATTTAGTCTTAATCGGATTGAATTACTGATTTACTCAAGAAATAACATGTGTATAAAATATTCTCTTTGTTGAATTTTTATGTATTCATGTTGTAGGGCTTTTCGAGACGAGTTCGGCAGTCTTTCCGAATTCAAAATCAGAGTTATATATCAAAAGTTATCATCCGAAGAAGATTTGGGGCAAAAACGCAAAGTCTAAGAAATTCTGGGCTGAAAATAAAGTCTGAAACTCCATGTTACGGATGTAACTCCTCAATGTTACGGCCGTAGCTCTTGTCAGATTGTGATCATTGTCTAATTTTTTATACTTTTGGTCTATTATTGAGGGGATGACTGGCATTGATCCGATCTAATGTAATAATGCTCGAGTTTTGGAGCTATTAGATAACTTTAGGTGTATAAATAGACCCCTTAGATCCATCATTATTCATCATTCATCTTATTATTTTCTCACTTTGTAATACTTTTTCTTTTTGTGTGAAGAACACACTTGTGTTCTTGAGTGATTTTAGTAAGTGTGATTTAGCTTATGTTGTTGAGGGAGTTTATTGTTTCTATCTCCTTTATCTACTAAGGGAGTTAGGATCAATTCTTTTCATTTTTCAACTATTAATGACCACTCAAGCTTGTAATATGTTGAATAAACCCTTAATGAGCTAAGTTACTTAAGTTGGGATTATAAACAAGGTTAGTCTTGTTATTTAAGTTTGTATAAAGAACTATTATGAATTACTTATTATAGTGTGTGATTTTCATTGTTTTACCAATCTTTATTTATTTGGCCAATAAATGACGATATTTATGGTCTTCATATGTTTCGAAAGAAAATATGTTTGATTAGATCAAATGAACTTCACTCTAAGTTGTTCTAGGGGATAGAAATATACCTCTAGACCTTAGATGATTCTTTGAGTTATTTTCATAAAACCTAATGCTATGTATTGAAGCCAATCAACATAGAAATATAGTGGATTGATTCTATATATAAGGGGCATTTTGACATTCGAAAGAGGAACCGTCTTTTTAAGGAAAATTGAATCTACACAACATAATAAGTAAATTCATCTTATGATCTCCTATACATCTTCTATAACTAATGATGAACTAAGTTTGTAATCCCAACTATTTCATTTTATCTTTTATTAATCTATTATTAGTGCAATCTTTCATTTCCTTGAATATTAAAACTATTATTGCAATTTCTTTGTAATTGTCAAACTTTACTCTTAATTTGTGTGTTTCAATCATATAAATCTCTATAACAAATAGTTAAATAGTGTATAATTCAATATATAACCTAACTTCCTCGTGGGATCGATAAACCGGACTCAAAAAGTCCACTTACTACTTGATACGATATCGTGCACTTGCGATAGTTACACTAAAGGCGTGTCAGGGGTTGCTCCACATAGACTTCTTCTAGAATTCCATTAAGAAAGGCACTCTTCACATCCATTTAGTAGACTATGAAATCCTTGAATGCTGCATATGTAAGGAATAGTCTGATGACTTCTAATCTTGCAACAGGTGCATAGGTTTCATCAAAATCTATTCCTTCACATTGTGCATAGCCTTTAGCAACAAGTCTGGCTTTATTCCTAACAACAGCTCCATCTGCATCGCATTTGTTCTTGTACACCCATTTGGTGCCAATAACCTTCTTGTGATCTGGTCTGTCTGTTAGTTCCCAAACATTGTTCATTTCCATTTGATTAAGCTCTTCTTGCATTGCATTGATCCATGAGTAGTCTTCCAAAGCCTGTTCTGTAGTCTTGGGTTCAATTTGAGACATAAAGCATGAAAACATTGCCATTCCTGCTGGTAGAGTGGACTGTCTGGTCTTGATTCCATCAGTTAGCTTCCCAATGATTTGTTGGATGGGATGATCTTTAAGCCATTTAGGAACATCTTCTTCTTCAGGGTCTGTTCCCCCTGTAGATTTGCTTTGGTGAACTTCTTCTCTCTCAGCACCAGCTTGATTCTGGCTTCCTTGATCTGCAACTGGATCAGCTATGGTCTTGTCATTTGCAGGTGGAAGTCCTGTCTGGTCTGCAGATGGGCCTTTATTAGCTACATATGGGTCTTCATCAGCAGCAACGGGATCAGGTGGGTTCTGAGGTCCTATCTGATCTGCAGTTGGGTCTTTATCAGCTCCGGATGGGTCTTCATGCTGGTCTGCAGGTGAGTCCACCATTCCTGTATCATGGTGATAACTTCTTCTAGGGTGGCATATTTGAGTTTGTTCTCAATTAATTTCACCTTTTTCCTGTACTCAACAGAAGATTCATCAAATACAATATGAGGTGTTTCCTGCACAACTAAGGTTCTTTTGTTAAAAACTCTATATGCCTTGCTTCTTTGTGGATATCCCATAAAGAGACCATCATCAGTTTTAGCATCAAAGGCATTTAGTTGGGTTTTACCATTGTTGTGGATGAAACACTTACAACAAAAAATATGAAAATAAGCAACTGTAGGTGTTCTGCCATTCTAAACCTCATAGGGAGTTTTGCCATATCTCCCCACTATCATACTCCTGTTTTAAGTGTGGCATGCTATGTTGACAGCTTCAGCCCAGAACCTCTTGGGCAGATCTGCTTCTGCAATCATGGACCTGGATGCTTCCTTCAAGGTTCTGTTTCTTCTTTTGGCAACACCATTCTGATGTGGAGTCCTGGCTGCAGAGACTTCATGCTGGATCCCATTCTGATCACTATAATCAGTGATTGCTTTGTTGAGAAATTCTCCTCCTCTATCTGATCTGATCTTGATAATTGAGAGAGATTTCTCATTATGGATCCTTCTCAGCAGCTCAGGCAACTTGGTTAGTGTTTCACTCTTGTTATAGAGAAAAACAACCCATGTGTACCTTGAGTAGTCATCCACTACTACTAGAGCATGCTTTCTACCACTTATGGTCCTTGGATTGATGAGACCAAATAGATCCATGTGAAGTAGATCTAAGATTCTTGTTGTGAGAGTGGTAGGCTGGACTGGCTTGAATGATGCTCTTGTTTGCTTCCCTTTCTAACACGCATCACAGAGAGCTTCCTTCTTGAATACTTCTTCTGGAAGTCCTCTGACCAGTTTCTGAGAACTAATCTTGTTGATGGCTTTGAAATTTAGGTGACATAGTCTCTTGTGCCACAACCATCCATTCTCAGCTATTGTCTTGGATAGAAAACAGGTATTAGGAGTTCCTGTATTTCAATCTATCATATAGACATCTCTCCTTCTGAATCCTTGTAGGTTCACTTCTCCAGATAGAATATCTATCACCATGCATTTCCAAATGGTGAAGACTACTAGATTCTTCTCATCACATTGGCTTATGCTCAAAAGGTTGTATTTGAGCCCTTTGACATAATGAACTTTGATATAGTGATGTTTCCTCTGTGCATCTCTCCAAAGCCTTTAGTCTGACCTCTAGCGCTATCTCCAAAGGTTACGTCTGGACCTCTTTCTTTGATATAATTTGTCAGCACCTTCTTGTTCCCGGTCATGTGCCTTGAGCATCCAGAATCTACAAACCATTCTTCACCTCCAATGTTTGAATTTGTGGAGATGTGGTAGTAGTCCTTCCACCTTTTCTGCAATCAGACAAGCTGAGATTTAGGTACCCAAATCTGTGTGGGTCCTCAGGGGTTAGTTGGTTTCCTGGAGAACTGATTTCTCCTGGGATTATGAAAGTTGCTGTTATTACCCCTACAAGGTGTGTGTTGTCTGGGCCTGTATCCTCTGTTAGGATTGTGTACTGGATATGCCTCATAAAATTGATGTGTGCCATTTCTAAATCTAGGCTGAGACCATTTATCAAAACTTTGTGGTCTCCACAACTCTTCATTTTAAAAATTTGGATAACCTTGAGGTTTTCATTTGCCCCTCCCATTTTGAAATCTATTTTTGGGGAGTCTTTGATAATAATGGGCATGTTGTCTGGGCTGCTGCTTCTTCCTTGGCCATTGCCTAGCCTCATGTCTAGGTGGCTGCCTTGTATACCTTGGCTGCAGCCTAGACCTGTGACTTGGCTGCTGCCTATTTTGAAAAACAGGTTTGTAATTAGGCTCAGCAGACGGGACAAGTGTTTTTCCCTTGATGAAAGTAGTTTTAGAGCTAGAGGAAGTGTTCGGGTCATATCCAAGGCCTGATCTGGAATATAGAGGCCTTTTATTCATACACAATTCATCCAGAGTTAGAGACGCTTTTAGGGAGGTTATTTCCTTCGCCTGAGTTTTACTTAGCTGAGTCAGTTAGGTAAACTCAACTTTGACATGAGCAAGTGTAGCTGATTTTTCACTATTCAAAATAGTTAATCGTTTTATCTCAGCTGTAGTGATATCAACCTGTTTTTAAAGTTGTCTGCAGCCTGGTTTTCAATATCTGATTTGGTTTTATTCAACTCTAGGCTGAGTTTTTCAAAATCTTTTTTCAGCTGCCTATTCTCATCTTGCAGCTGGGTTTTCTCGGCTGATACAGATAGGTGTGCAGATTTTAATTTCTCAAAGTCTTTGAGGAGCTTATTTACAGACTCGTGCAAGTCCATGTCTTGTGACATGTCTGAACTATTATTTGAATTAGAGGGTTTAGATGTTACCTCTTCATTAGCTAGGTTGGCCATCAGATAGTCATATTCCTCATCGTCATCAGAGAAGAATCCACTGCTTGATTCCACCTTCTCTTGGTCTTCTCCAATGAGGGCTTTCCTTCGGTCTTCTTTTCTGCTCACCTCCTTCTTGCTCTCGTCCTTCTTAAGATCAGGATAGTCGATTTGAATGTGTCATGTCTTATGACAATTATAGCATTCCACCTTCCAGCTTCCGACTTTTTAATTTCTCCTTGGATTCTCCTTATAATTTTTCTTAGATTTGGAGTAATTCTTTCGGAAATTGCTAAATCTAAGCATTATAAATGCCATCTCTTCCTCGAAATCGAGTGGATTTGGAGGTTTGACATCAGATAAGCTCTTGGAGGGGGACTCGGCTGCAAATGCTATTCCCTTCTCTGCCGGCTCGTTTGATGATGAACTTGGAAGTTCGAATTCATAAGCCTCCAGGTCAGAGAATAGTTCTTGAATCTTTATTTTATTGAGGTCTTTGGATTCCCTCATGGCCATCGCCTTCATACTCCATTCGGGACTAAGAGATCTTAATACTTTCAAGGCCATCTCCCTGTTGCCATAAGTTTTTCCAAGGGAGTTTATTTCGTTGATGATCTCTGTGAACCTTGTGTCCACCTGGTCTATTGATTCTCTGGTCTTCATCTTGAAGTTGTCAAACTTCTGGGTAGCGATTGACAACTTGTTTTCTTTTATCAGCTCTGTACCTTCACACATCACGGCAAAGGTATCCCAAATCTCCTTGGCATTCTGGCAGTTCTTGATCTTGACCATAGTTGATTTGTTAAGAGTTTGATATAGAACATATCTGGCCCAGTTGTCAAGATTATCCAGCTTTCTTTCTTCAATGGTCAGCTCCGTCCTCTTCTTGGGGATCTTTTCTGGCTTCCTGGCTGCAATCTCCTCAGGTGTGTTGTCCTTCTCAAATATAAAGGGACCATCTTCGATGATGCACCACATGTCATCATGGATAGAGGGTAAGTGTGCTTGCATCCTTATCTTCTAAAGATCATACTCGCCAACTGAAAAAACGGGTAATCTAGAGTGCATGTGTTCAATCCTAAATGAGAGATATAAATATATGCAAGATATATGGATCTGGTTCTGGAAAATTGAACTAACCGCTCCGATACCACTTGTAGTGTAACACCCTCAAGATATTCGAGGTATATTACAGCGCCGTGAATCCCTATATGGGACCTACCAGGCTGAACAGCATCATACTCATCGACTCACATAAACGACAGAACAATACCATGTCATAAAGACGCAAAACAGAATAACCCACCCGGTTCAACCGGTCAATATAACATCATCATCCAACACAACATAATAAGCAACAATACAATCCGAACGAACAAGAACCCTTAAGTACTCGAGTATAACTATTAGTTCAAAAACCACAAAAGATGAAAAGGTAAAAGACACTAAAACGTCACTCGTGCACAATCATCACGCACGGCCATCATCCGTGTACTGGTCCAGCGCCAGCTCGTCTCGATGAACCTGACCTGAAATTCATAAAACGAATTTCCCCAAAACGGGTCCCCAGAGGGGTTAGCAATTACGCTAGTACAAGTAACCAGATGAACAACTTACATCTTACACATATAGTAAATGCATGCAATAATGAAAACCGTTCGAAAACACTCATTTCCGGAAATGCCAATATCAAATCACATTTGTAAAATTCACCACAATTAACCGTCGATCCACACCTCCGTGGACCCCTACCGAGACCCCGTCGGATCTAACCCGTAGTGGTTAAAAGCAAAGCTCGTCGATCCACACCTCCGTGGACCCCTACCGAGACCCCGTCGGATCTAACCCGTAGTGAGCATACACACACACACACACCATTTCTCATACAATACTACTATGTCAAGATTGTAAGTTCATAAGGATACTTGCCTCGATTAAATAGACGATGACACAAACGGAACGAAAGAATCAAGCACAACCGCGAGGAACCGACAAAAATGAACCTAACGATTTGAATAGCACAATCACAACCACTTCTAAACGATTATGGAAATGGAATACACCCGGAAACCCGCCTACGATTCATGTATATTCATATAAAAATAACAACGAGGGCGGACCACAACCAAACCCTCTCGATTTCGCAAAACCGTGAAAATATACCATGAATCCGTAGGAAAACTAATTATATCAACAAGATTAATCATATTCATCATGAATCCACCAACAAAACGGAACGAATCGGAAGGAAATCCCAAAACCCCCAAATTATCCAAAAGTAGAGTTCTAAGAGATTTACCGTGGATTAGGACGAAAGATTCGTGTTGTTGTTGATATAATACTCCAAGAACTCAAGAAGGATGTTGGATGAGATGATTGGAGGAAGAAATCGCCAAGAGAATCGCTTCGGGATCGCCTTCGCCGCGGAGAGAGGAAGAAATGAGATTTTGTGATTATCTCGGTCAACTCCCTGGTTTATATAGCCAGGGAGTGTTAGCCCACGCTAAAACCTCAAGGTTAGCGTGCACTAACGGGATAAGATTACAAACCCTACCGTTAGCATCCCAGTCCAGTAGCCAGGTTTTTGGCCGTTAGCGTGCGCTACCATACAAGCGTAGCGTGCGCTAATAACCTCTCGGTAGCGTGCGCTATCGACCAATAGCGTGCGCTACCTGAACATCAGCCGAGTCCAGTAGCCAAATGCCCAAAACTCACCTGACCCGTTAGCGTGCGCTACCATACAAGCGTAGCGTGCGCTAACTAGCATCTGATTGAGTTCAGTAGTAAACTGCCCAGTACTGGACAGTCACACTAGCGTGCGCTACTGAACAACTTAACGTGCGCTAGTCTCCCGACATTAGCATGCGCTAGACAAGATAGCGTGCGCTAATCCGATAGTCCAGAGGCCTGGGAGTTGAACTGCCACCCCCAGGGATCACTCGCTAGCGCCATTTAAGTAAACGTAGCGTGCGCTACAAAGGAACTTCTAGCGCGCTATGCGTAAAAATTAGCGTGCGCTAGGTACGTAACATAAACGGTCCACTACACCGAATACGAACGAAACATCAAACTAACACCTCAAAATGCATCATAGCATAGAATGAATCCACGGCAACCCAAACGGCGGTTCCGCACAACAATTACGAATCGATCAAAAGATGATGGAAAAGTTACCTCGAAGGATACACGAGGGTCACTACAATCGAGAATTACACCGGAAATACAATTACAAGGGAAAGAAAATGCGGATATTACATTCTACCCCTCTAAAAATAAGTTTCGTCCCGAAACTTAAGAAATAAACAACTCGGGGTACCTAGCACGCATGCTATCCTCGGTTCCCAAGTTGCCTCCTCGACACCGTGTCTTGACCATCGCACCTTGACCAAAGGTATGGTCTTATGCCTCAATCGCTTTCTCATGATGCTCCAAAATCTTCAAAGGGCGCTCTTCAAAAGTAACATCCTCGCGACATCAATCTCACCATAATCGATGATGTGACTAGGATCCGGACATATTTCCTCAATTGGGAAACATGGAAAACGCTATGAACATGACTCAAGGCCGGAGGTAACGCCAAACGGTATGCCAACCCACCTACTCGCTCGAGGATCTCAAAGGGGCCGATAAATCTCGGACTCAACTTCCCTTTCTTCCCGAAACGAAAAACTCCCTTCGTCGGCGACACCTTTAGCAAAACGTGGTCTCCCACCTCGAATTCCAAAGGTCGACGACGGACGTCGGCATACGACTTCTGTCGACTCTGGGCAGTCAACATCCGTTCCCGAATTACTTCTATCTTCCGCCTCGTCTCTAAAACGACATCCGGCTCGGTCCCGACCAAATCGGACGCCTCATTCCAACAAATAGGTGATCGACATCGCCGCCTATAAAGTGCCTCATACGGTGCCATCCGAATCGACGCGTGCCAACTGTTGTTGTACGTGAATTCGATCAGCGACAAATGTTCCTCCCAGTCACTACTCCAATCGAGAGCACAGGCACGCAACAAGTCCTCGAACGTCTGGATAGTGCGTTCCGATTGTCCATCTGACTGGGGATGAAAAGAGGTACTCAAATGTAAACGGGTACCCAACGCCTTATGCACCGCCTGCCAGAAGTGCGATACAAAATGGCCGTCACGATCCGAAACAATAGACTTCGGAGTACCGTGAAGTCTCACAATCTGCGCGATAAACACACGAGCTAACTTCTCCGGGCCCCAAGTGTCCTTGATGCCCATAAAATGTGCCGACTTGGTCAGGCGATCAACAATCACCCATACCATATTCATGCCTGACCTCGATCTCGGCAAACTCATAACGAAATCCATCGATATATCTTCCCATTTCCATTCCGGAACGGGAAGTGACTGCAATAACTTGGCCGATGCTCGATTTTGACCTGCTGACAAGTCAAACATCTCGCTACAAATTGTGCGACCTCATCCTTCATATCATTCCACCAGAAATTTCTCCTCAGGTCCTTGTACATCTTACTTGAACCAGGATGAACGGAATAAGGTGTAGCATGGGCCTCCCGTAAAATACTCTGTCTCAACTCTGAGTCGTTCGGCACACAAAGCCGACTCTGGAATCTCAAAACACCATCCTCGTGAATCACAAATCCAGGAGACTTTCCTTTAAGAACGTTCTCTCGGATTTGAGTAATCATTGGATCTTCTAACTGCTTCAGCTTAATTTCATCGATCAAAGACGACGAGATCTCTAAAGCACGAAGTTGCCCGACGGCTCCAGGCAACAAAACTTCAACATCTAACTCGATCAAAGCCCGCCGAAGCTCAGACTGAGACGTAAGGATCTCAAGCATTCGTAACACAACCGGTTTCCGACTCAAGGCGTCGGCCACGACGTTCACCTTGCCCGGATGATAAAGGATTTCGAGGTCATAATCCTTAATCAACTCTAACCACCTCCTCTGCCTCATATTCAACTCCCGCTGAGTAAATATGTATTTCAGACTTTTATGATCGGTAAAAATCTGACATGCAGAGCCGAAAAGATAGTGACGCCAAATCTTGAGCGCAAAAACGACTGCCGCTAACTCCAAATCATGAGTAGGGTAGTTCAACTCATACGGCCTCAATTGTCTCGACGCATAGGCAATGGTCTTGCCGTGCTGCATCAATACGCACCAAAGACCCTGACCCGAAGCATCGCTATAAACGGCAAAACCCTCGTTGCCACATGGCAACGCCAAAACCGGGGCTGAAGTCAAACGCTTCTTCAGTTCCTCAAAACTTGACTGCCTCTCGTCATTCCAGACGAACTTCTCGGATTTCTGGAGCAACTGCGTAAGTGGCCGAGCCAGTTTCGAGAAACCCTCGACGAACCTACGGTAGTAGCCAGCCAAACCCAAGAAACTACGGAGCTCCTTCACATTCTTGGGCGGTGCCCAATCCAACACGGCCTCAATCTTCTGCGGATCCACACGAACCCCCTACCGAAATCACGTGACCTAAAAACATCACTTCCTTCATCCAGAACTCACATTTCGAGAACTTTGCATAGAGTTGCTCGGTCCTCAAAATGTCTAATACTACCCGCAAATGATGGGCATGCTCTTCCTCATTCCTCGAATAAATAAGAATATCGTCAATAAAGACGACGACGCACTTATCCAAATACTCGATAAAAACTTTGTTCATCAATCGCATGAACACCGCCGCGCATTAGTTAACCCGAAGGCATGACTACGAACTCATAGTGTCCGTACCTCGTCCAAAGCGTCAAGCTGCACATCGGACTCTCTCACCCGAGCCGATAGTACCCCGATTTCAAATCAATTTTTGAGAATACCGCAGCTCCCTGCAACTGATCGAACAAGTCATCAATTCTCGGCAAAGGATACTTGTTCTTGATGGTCACCTTGTTTAGTTCGCGATAGTCGATACACAAACGTAGTGAACCATCCTTCTTCCGTACAAACAGGACCGGTGCGCCCCAAGGCGAGGCGCTCGGTCGAACATACCCCGACTCAAGAAGCTCACTCAACTGCTTCTTCAACTCTGCCATCTCTGAAGGTGCCATGCGATAGGGCGCCTTCGAAATAGGAGCCGCGCCCGGCTCTAACTCTATAGCAAACTCAACCTCACGATCCGGTGGCAATCCCGGTAACTCGTCAGGAAATACATCAGGAAACTCATTAACGACTGGAATCGACGAAAGCTCGACTCCACCATCCTCCGCCTTCAAGGCATAGCACCAATAACCAGTACACCCCTTTCGCAGGAGACTCATCGCCTTCAAGGCATTAATGATGAATTTCTGATTTCCCCTCCTTCGCCCCGCGAAGGAGTGCTCGGTGCCATCCTCGGCTAACATGGTGATGATCCTCGTGCGGTAGTTCATGATTGCGCCATGCCGCTCGAGCCAATCATCCCCGAGAATCAAATCCTCACCCTCAATATCCACAACAATAAGATTAGAGGGCCAAGCCCTCTCACAAATAAGTACAGAACAGTCTCGAACCTCCTGATCACCAACGATCCTATCACCGCTAGGAAGCTTAACGATGAAGGGTTCACAAGGCATCAAACAGTCGAGACTCAAACGGCGTACACAATCCAAAGATATGAACGAATGCGTAGCACCGGAATCGAAAAGCACACTGACAGGATGAGAAAGAATATAAACGGTACCTGTCGCCACGGTAGCCGCTGGATCATCGGCTTTCCGCATCTCATAGACACGTGGGTGGGCTGAGCCGACACTGGAAGCTCCCCCCTTAGAGGGCTGACCCCGACCTCTCCCCCGACTAGCACTCGGCGGGGATTGAGGAGCAAACGATCCCTGATTCACACTTGGTTCCCTAGGCGCTGGGATGGAAGCCCGGGCACCAAGAATTTTCTCCCTCTCAAAGACAGAAGACCTTGTGGCCCTACTGCCACACTGATTACACGCCAAAGGGCTCAAACAAGTACGATCGATGTGGCCTGCGACCACAATTGAAACACTTCACATCACGAAAAGGAGCACCGGTAGTTCCACGAGGACCCAGTGAACGAAATGGACCACCGCCGGAGGAAGTTAGTAGATTGGGATCACTCCTGACCCCCACTCATGTGGCCCGAAAAGTTCCAAAGATACTTCGCTTACTCTCGCGGCCGCCTCACTCGCCGTCACGGACATATCATAAGCAAGGGCCCCGCTCTGGTAATCTTTCAATGTAGTGCATACGAGCCCCGACATATAGTCCCGACCGGCAACTTCATCCGTCTGAGAAATGGAAAATTTTGTCACTCTCCTCGACAACTTGGGTCTTCACATAACCCAACTCCTTGTTATAATCAGCAATAGATTGATCTTCTGGGATATCCCGCGGTTGAGCATCATAAAAGCATGTACCCGAGCTCGTCTAATCGCCACGGCAATATTCATCTCCATCAACTCTTGAAACTCACCACGAAACAAAGATGGTCTTTGGGCCCAACGGCCTCCCACCACCCGTAGCGTCCCTGTGAGAAAGTATTGAGCAATAGGGACTTTACGGTCCTCGGGACGATTAGTGGCAACGAAGACCTTAGATATCTCCTTGATCCACCCTTCCCACCAATCGGGTCTGAAGCTCCCGAAACCGAGGAGGATGCATCTTGATGACATCTTGGAGCCAACGGTCCGCTCCGCCCGATTAGCATGGGCTCGATCCGGGTTACGAACCGCTGAGCTATTGCCGCCATTTGGTTCACCATTTGTTGCATAACGGCCGCAATACCAAGATCGGCACGCTCCCGAGAAGAAGCATGGCTATGACGGTCGCCAGACGCTGCTCCCGAAGGCCGTGACGTGGCCGCCCCACCGGCCGCCCCACGTCCCTGGGCCGTCCACGACCACGACCGCGACCATGACCTCTTCCAAAGATCCATACCGGAGTTAAATAAGTAGCAAAAGCCATACGAGGATCAAGCAATAAAAGAACAATCACAAGTCGAGAATCAAGGGTACGATACAAGGAATTAATGAACAGAGGAAGGAAAACTTACGGACACCGGTAGTACCGAATCATGGCAACGTGACGATGATGTGCAAAACAAAACACCACAAGACCCAATAAACCGACAAGCCTAGGTATCCATAAACCTAGAGCTCGATACCATTTTCTCGTAACACCCTCAAGATATTCGAGGTATATTACACGCCGTGAATCCCTATATGGGACCCACCAGCCGAACAACATCATACTCATCGACTCACATAAACGATGAACAATACCATGTCATAAAGACGCAAAACAGAATAACCCACCCGGTTCAACCGGTCAATATAACATCATCATCCAACACAACATAATAAGCAACAATACAATCCGAACGAACAAGAACCCTTAAGTACTCGAGTACAACTATTAGTTCAAAAACCACAAAAGATGAAAAGGTAAAAGACACTAAAACGTCACTCGTGCACAATCATCACGCACGGCCATCATCCGTGTAATCGTCCAGTACCATTGCTCGTCTCAATGAACCTGACCTGAAATTCATAAAACAAATTTCCCCAAAACGGGTCCCCAGAGGGGTTAGCAATTACGCTAGTACAAGTAACCAGATGAACAACTTACATCTTACACATATAGTAAATGCATGCAATAATGAAAACCATTCGAAAACACTCATTTCCGGAAATGCCAATATCAAATCACATTTGTAAAATTCACCACAATTAACCGTCGATCCACACCTCCGTGGACCCCTACCGAGACCCCGTCGGATCTAACCCGTAGTGTTTAAAAGCAAAGCTCGTCGATCTACACCTCCGTGGACCCCTACCGAGACCCCGTCGGATCTAACCCGTAGTGAGCATACACACACACACACCATTTCTCATACAATACTACTATGTCAAGATTGTAAGTTCATAAGGATACTTGCCTCGATTAAATAGACGATGACACGAACGGAACGGAAGAATCAAGCACAACCGCGAGGAACCGACAAAAATGAACCTAACGATTTGAATAGCACAATCACAACCACTTCTAAACGATTATGGAAATGGAATACACCCGGAAACCCGCCTACGATTCATGTATATTCATAGAAAAATAACAACGAGGGCGGACCACAACCAAACCCTCTCGATTTCGCAAAACCGTGAAAATATACCATGAATCCGTAGGAAAACTAATTATATCAACAAGATTAATTATATTCATCATGAATCCACCAACAAAACGGAACGAATCGGAAGGAAATCCCAAAACCCCCAAAGTATCCAAAAGTAGGGTTCTAAGAGATTTACCGTGGATTAGGACGAAAGATTCATGTTGTTGTTGATATAATACTCCAAGAACTCAAGAAGGATGTTGGATGAGATGATTGGAGGAATAAATCGCCAAGAGAATCGCTTCGATCGCTCGCCGCCATGAGAGAGGAAGAAATGAGATTTTGTGATTATCTCGGTCAACTCCCTGGTTTATATAGCCAAGGAGTGTTAGCGCACGCTAAAACCTCAAGGTTAGCGTGCGCTAACGGGATAAGATTACAAACCCTACCGTTAGCGTCCCAGTCCAGTAGCCAGGTTTTTGTCCATTAGCGTGCGCTACCATACAAGCGTAGCGTGCGCTAATAACCTCTCGGTAGCGTGCGCTATCGACCAATAGCGTGCGCTACCTGAACATCAGCCGAGTCCAGTAGCCAAATGCCCAAAACTCACCTGACCCGTTAGCGTGCGCTACCATACAAGCGTAGCGTGCGCTAACTAGCATCTGATTGAGTTCAGTAGTAAACTGCCCAGTACTGGACAGTCACACTAGCGTGCGCTACTGAACAACTTAACGTGCGCTAGTCTCCCGACATTAGCGTGCGCTAGACAAGATAGCGTGCGCTAATCCGATAGTCCAGAGGTTTGGGAGTTGAACTGCCACCCCCAGGGTTCACTCGCTAGCGCGCGCTACGAAGTAAACGTAGCGTGCGCTACAAAGGAACTTCTAGCGCGCGCTATGCAGAAAAATTAGCGTGCGCTAGGTACAGAACATAAACGGTCCACTACACCAGAATACGAACGAATCATCAAACGGAACACCTCAAAATGCATCATAGCATAGAATGAATCCACGGAATCAAACGGGCGGTTCCGCACAACAATTACGAGAATCAGATCAAAAGATGATGGAAAAGTTACACTGAAGGATACACGAGGGTCACTACAATCGAGAATTACACCGGAAATACAATTACAAGGGAAAGAAAAATGCGGATATTACATGTAGGTCACAAGTCGTCCAGGAATAAGTCTAGAGGGGGGCTGAATAGACTTATTGAAACTCTTTTCCACAAAGGATGAGTTTCTCAGCTGATATGTAAGCGGAAGTCAGCTGATGACGAAAGTAAACAGCTAATGGAACAGTTAAGTATGAATGCAGCAGTTAAGTATGATGCTAAAACAGTAAAGTGCGCAGGCAATTTATAGTGGTCTCAGAGGTGGGGTAATCTTCTACTAATCCAATTTCTCCAAACCAGTTGGAGATGAATCCACTATAATTTTCAACCAGTGATAAATATTACAGTGATTCTACAACATAGCTACAACAACTTCTAACCAGTGGAAATCCTGTCGTTGCAACTCCTTTCTGACTGCCTAACACCACTTGATCTTCAAATTCTTGGATGCCTATCAGTCGCGAAACTTCAACCAGTGAAGTACCCCTTACTCAGGTTTTAAGACAAGAGTGTTTTGTCTTCTCCAACTAAGAGCTTTCTTCGTATATGAATGAGAGTACATCTCTTCACGATGCTATAGATTTCTGTTTCCTTAGATTGCTTTGATCGCTTGAAAGTATAGTTCGCACCGTACTGCTCAACTTCAAATCTTCGGATATATATAAGTGTCGATCCTTTGAGATTTTCTTTATAGTCGTTGCAAATCTGTAACAAATCCGTCCGTTGTAGAAATAGACTTCTTTGTTTTTCTTTCTGAACGTTACAAGGCTGGATTCCCTTATTTTAATCCATTTTTCGACCATTGTAAAGACTTCCATGTGATGGCGCCGAATCTTTTGATTTTAATATGAATAAAGTCTTCATAGGTGAGCCTGGATGATTTATTTAAATCATATCCTTTCGAGAATCTCTCCAATTTGTTCCTTATCGCCTGCATGTGACTTTCCGTGAATATTGACTATTCAACGCATGCTGACGTGGACTGGTTTACTTGGCTGATCACTTAACTGACCTCTCTGTGGTCAAACTGTCTGATGTGCAGTCAACCTTCTCTGATGTCGACTTCTATGATGTGCTGACTTGTCTGAAGTCTTCTGACCTGATTGAACTTGACTGATCTAATGGTCAAACTTCAGATGACTTGACTTTTCTTCTTGACTGCAGTCGGTCCAACTTCGCTGATTAAATTGTTGACCAGAACTTCTCTGATAAGGGTTGCCTGATATAGCTCATTTGTGGTCAACCTTATCCGAACAATTGAGTTGACCAAGACTCGGCTGATAGATACTTATCTGTGATTTGTACTTAGCCGATTTTTAAAGCCTAACTTATATGGCCTATAGAAGATACTCATTTGGTTCTTCTTTACATTTTGCCAAGTATCTAACATAATTTGGCCTATGAAAGATACTCATCTGGTTCTTCCTTACATTTTGCCAAGTAATAAACATACAATTGAATAAGCAAATACAATGATGACATCATCAAAATCTAACAAGTATTCCTAACAAATTCTCCCTACGTGCAACGAGCAGTAAGTCACCATCTTCGTGCATGG
The DNA here is from genome assembly GCA_033398695.1 of Orobanche coerulescens. Lineage (NCBI taxonomy): Eukaryota > Viridiplantae > Streptophyta > Magnoliopsida > Lamiales > Orobanchaceae > Orobanche > Orobanche coerulescens. The sequence goes on along the minus strand of CM065816.1, from coordinate 108,184,010 downwards.
CATGTACAACACAGTTACTGAAAGCCTCGACACACTACGAAATGGAGCCCATTCGGGCTGCTATTGATGCTGCTGGAACGTCGTTCGAATATTTGAATACACCAAAGGCAAAAAGCTGCTCGTGACATTTGGATATCGAGTTTTTTATTCGATGGAGTTCTAGCTTGAGTAGAGTATAGAGCAGCGAAAACGATGGAGGTAGATAGTGTTGAAGAGAAAATTCTTTTTCAGAATGCAGTTTTATGATTCTTTCGCTTCGAATTTTCTTTTGAAATGAGGGCGATTTGGTTCTCTGTGACTGAAGTATTAAAAATAGGCAGGGCCGGTCTTAAGGGTTTTGATGCCCCGTGCGAGAAGACGAAATATGCCCCGACAATTGTATCATCGACTTTATTTTCATCAAAACAAGGATTATCATTATCTTCATCGACTCCAATTGTATCGTCGGTTTTATTTTCATCAACACATGGATTTTCTTTAACTCCAACTGTATCATCGACTTTATTTTAATCAACACAATAATTTTCATCATCTCTAATTGTATCATTATTTTTATCGATATTTTGAGGTCTAGCGGAAAATCTATTTAAATATCCGTGTAAAGATTGAGCAAACTATTGTTATTTTCTATTTATTTTTCTATTCTGAGCACCCGATGATTGAGATCGAGGCAACATATCTTAAAATCAAATCAAACAAGGTCTATAAGACTATAACAATAATTAAAGCAAACAAGTGAAGCATAGAAAGATAAAACCTGATTTTTTACTTTTAATTGATGCAATACTTAAGCGATTGCTATTTCTTCTCTTTTCACTTCAATATCTAAAGAATAAAATATTATACAAAGAAAAGGTTAGGTTGCTTGGAATTTGTATCGGAATATAACACATAGAAAAGACTAAAAACAACAACCAAATCAGTCAGGCAATAATCCTTCAACATTGACCTAAAATAGAGAACAAAAATTAAACAAATTTTAGTAAAATTATAATTTTCTTACTATTTTATGCACGTCAAGATTTTATGTCCTCATAAAGTTCAAATTACCTCAAATTACAAAAGCCAATTGTGTGCCCCTGCTCCAAATCCTCTTTCTAAATGATATGCTGGTAAGCTTCCGTCCAAGCAATCTTATACCAAAAAAAAAGAATTAAAAATATATTACTATAATTTTGTAGAAAAAAAAGAAATAGAAGAAGATAAAAGACTAAAGGGCCGCAGATCGTGTGAACCGTTCTTGATTGAGTCATCTGAGATTGAATGCTACGAAATTGGTGCACATTCAATGTTCCAAGATTGAAGGCTTGCCAGTTGAAGAATTAAAGGCGGCGATAACAAAAGTGTTGAGATGCGGTCCTGCGGATGCCTAGATGTTAGGTGTAAGCATGGTACGGGATGGTTCGGGATTAGGGTAATATCGGAATCGAACCATAAATATTCGGTTCTTAAGATCTTAAACCATAACGACTCGGTTTCAAATGGTTCGGTTCCATCGGTTTTCGGTTTCGGGATTGACCGGTTCGGTACCTGATTTGGTTCCTTAACAATTCGGCTACAACTTGAGCTAGAACATCTCACAAAAATAATATTATGAAAAGAAAAAAGTGATGATTTTGAACAATTTCAATAACAATCTAAACATATAATACAGGTCTACAATTCTAGCGATTTCAAATTAATCTAACATCTAAAATTTCAAATACGTACGTTTGTACTCCTAACAATTTCAGATTAAACATTAAACTAAAAACTCAATTCAAATTTCAGACAAAGTTTTAAATTTCAACTTTGCAGCATAATCCCACCATCAAATCCATGTTGCATGAGCCAAAATCTCTCCATGATATAACAAAATAAAAATGAATTTAAATTTGCATCACAATCTAATAATATGACAAGAAAAATAGAGATTTTTACATAATATAGGAATAGTAGACTCTTTTGCACTAAGTAGGCAGTCAGGCACGACAATTGTGCAAGTAATATCATTATTAGTCCAATGCCTTACTACTCTATTCTTGAGAGCTTGTGTGCAGAATTTCATGAAAGTACCCATGGTAGTTCATACAACCTAAATGGCAGAACATGAGCTACAAGCCTACAATTGCATTACAAATAAGCTTACCAAATAACAATCAATCATCAACTACATAAGGCGCGAAGAACTTTGGTCCACACGAGAAAAAAGATTAATATTTCATTAAACAAATTTGTATTCAAAATCGCAAAAAAATGATGAAACCAAAATTCATACATATTTCAATATTCTCCAATTTTTCTTGCAATTCCTCAGTGGCCTTGGCATGTACATGTAATATCCGTACTTCCTAATTATCGTCATTTCTATTTTTGGGCGCACATCTATTTTAACGACTCGCTTATAACTGTTCCTACGTTTTGAATCTATTTTGTTCTTGGAATTTTTTCATTTGGACAAGTTTCGGAGGTGTTTTTACGTAATACGCTTTATGTTATGATCTTGTCGCATGTACGTTCGATTCTCGTAAAACTCATTTGATTTCATTATTTCTTTGTTCCCATGAGTCTGTATGATTGAGTTATTCGTGTTGTGGTTTCGGTTTCATAATCCAACATCGTATCATGATTTTCGGACGTTTTGGGCCGTTTTGTAATTTCCTAAAGTTTAGGGAACTTACTTCCATTTCTGTATCCCAAGCCGTCGAGTGGTTGGAATCGTGCCTTCTTTTAGCGCTTAGAATCGTTATTGCTAATACTTCGTAAATGTGCCTTTGAATTCCAACTTTTAGTCATCTTCGGTCTCGTGCCTTCCTCAGCAGTGAACTGCACTCAGCAGTACTGGACTGCTGCATAAATAGCGTACGCTATTTATGATTGCCTACGTATGCTATCCGTGTACAGTTAACATATGCTAACTCTTAGTCATAGCGTGCGTTAACGTCTTCAGCATTTTGGACAATAGGTTCTGGACTCAGAATTTTGGGTTCTGACTAACAGGTAGCGCGCGCTAAACTTTCGTAGCGCACACTAATGACTAGCAGGTAGCGTGCGCTAAGCGGTAGTACCGCACGCTAAGGACACTGGATAGAAGCTACTGGACTATTGGCGATCCCTAGAAAAGCTCTTGCTAAAATGTGCATAAAAGACAATAGGCCTTTCAGAGTAGTGGATGATTAGGGTTTTCAGGAGTATTCATTAGAAATGAATCTTTTGTTTAATTTGCCTTCACGATGGACAGTAGCAAGAGATTGTTTAGCCATTTATAAAGAAGAGGCTAGTATTGTCAAAATCTTTTGAAAAACCAAACAATTTCTCTTACTACCGATACATGTTCATATTGTCAAAATATAAATTACATGTGTCTCACGGCACATTGGGTTGATGATGAGTGGGTGTTAAGAAAAAAGATTTTAAATTTTTATCCCATATCTAATCATAAGGGAGATACAATTGGAATTGGTTTATGGGTGTTTGCCAAAATAGAGCATCGAGAAAGTTTTTACAGTCACAATGGATAGTGCTTCTTCAAATTATGGTGCAATAAGATTTTTGAAAACTATGCTTAATGGCCCAAATGCTATCTTGGATTGTAAGCACATGCACTTAAGATTTTGTGCACACATAGTTAATCTTGTCGTGAGAGATGGCTTAGAGGAGCAAGATGAATCCATTGCAGAAATTAGAAATGCGGTGAGATATGTTAGGTCATCTCCTGCTAGAGCTGCGAGCTTTAGAGAATGTGTTAAAAAGGCTAAAGTTGATTGTAATAAAAAGACATGTTTTGATGTTGAAACGAGGTGGAATTCCACATTTTTAATGTTGGAAATTGCAGTTCAGTATATTGATGCTTTTGAGAGGATGAAATTAGTAGATTACCAATTTAAATCAAACTTTGGTGGTGGTGATGAAGATGAGTGTGAGAGTAATACAAGGAAGAGAAAAAGGAAAGAAAGTGTTGTGGGTCCTACAGAGGCAAGTGACTGGGATAATGCTAAACAATTTGTTGAATATTTAAGGGTCTTTTACAATGTCATAAATCTGATTTCGGGGTCAAAGTATATCACATCCACCATGATTTTGGAGAACTTGTGACTATGCATGCAGAAATTTCACAAATGTGTGTTAATGTTGACGAGCAAAAGCAAAGAATAGCTCAATCAATGAAAGCTAAATATGATAAGTATTAGGATGATTTGGATAATATGAATATTTTATTATATGTTGCAGTGTTTTTAGATCCCCGAAATAAAATGTGTTTTCTTGAGTGGTGTTTAGGACAAATATATGGAATTTATTCTCCAAGAATCAAGGAAATTTGTGTAATATCCGCAATTTTCGATTTTCGGTAAATTTCTTTTTTTTTCGGCGGAAATCCGTTTTGACGACTCGCTCATGACCGTTTCGTCATTCCGAGAATGATTAATTCTGCACTTTTTGTCATACGAGTTCGTTTCGGTGTCATTTTGTTGAGTTCCGTGCTTTTTAGCGGTTTTTCCGCACTTGAGTTCGATTCTTGCGAATCTCGTCCGAAACTGTTGTTTCGACTTTCTCGTAAGTTCATTTAATGTTAATATTCATGTTGCGAGCTTTGGATTGGTGTTTCGATCACGTATCGTGATTTTCGGGCATTTTGGGCCATTTTCGTAATTTCCCAAAGTTTGGGGTAATTACTTTCCGTTGTCGAATTTCGAGCCTTCGGGTGGTCGGAATCTTGTGTTCTCTTAGTGCTCGGATTCGTCTTTGCGAGTACTTCGTAGCCGTATCTTCGATTCGTACTCAGGTTCGGGTTTCGGGGTCGTTCGGGCCGTCGAAGTTGGTCCCGGCCGAGTCATGGCCGGGCATGCTCGGGCTAGGCCAGCCCTGGCCGAGTAACGTGCGGTAGTGATCGGAAGTTACGTACGTAAGGCCGGTTACGTACGTAAGGCCCTGGACGGTAACGTACGTAATGCTTCCGGCATTTCCAGGCAGTGGGTTCGGCCATGGCCGGTTACGTACGTAAGCCATGGCCGGTTACGTACGTAACCCGACCGGCAGTCAGCCTATTTAAGGCCTGACAGCGTATTTTTTCACCCAGTTCCTCCTTCTTCTTCTTCCCGTACGCGGCTGTGGGTGTGTATATCATGGAGAGATGTTGTTGGACAATCAATCCATGAAGTTTTGAGGTTCATATCATCAATCATCCATCCTATAACATCCTCCGATCTACCGAATCAGGTCAGATTTCCTAGAAATCTAGTTTTGGGGAATTTGGGTATTTTGGTTGTTTTCGTCCGATTAATCCGATTTAACTTAGGATTATGATGGATTGATGATTATTTATATATATTATATCTTTTCCCTTGTTATTCCATGGTTGGATCGTATCGATTCGTTGTTTTGGTCGAGTTCTTGATCGACGCCTTGAAGGTGTCCGGTAAAATGTCTTAGAGGGGTTTTCGGGCGTTCTACGATTATTCCTCATCGTATGATCATTGATTTATTAATTATATGTTATTAGGGTCGGGTTTCTTGCGAAGAAACTGAGTTGAACCCTTCCGTTCGTTGTCGTCTTCCTTTTCGATAGCATCGGGCGTTTCGAAGTTTTCCGGTTGAGCCGTGTTCGTCGGAATACTTGCGTGCCGATTTCGAGGCAAGTACCTTGTCCATGCTATTCTTGTTTTATGGATATGATAATTGGTGATCATCTAAATGTGTTTGTGTGGTCGTTTGAATTGAACTTTCAAAAGATTCGGTTTAGCCTTGTTAAAGGCTTGCTTTCAAAACGCGTGTGTCTTGTGAATGGTGTGGTTTGAGAATGACTATGTGAACTCTATGGATATGATTGGTGTTTATGTTGCACTTGGTATTGCATGTGGACGTATATTATATCATTTCGGTGCGTTTTGGTTTGACGTGGTGTTTTGCTAAGTGTTGATGCCTCTGGATGAATTATTTGGATATCTTTGTTGCATTGTGCTATGTGTGTGATTGTATGAATGTGGGCGGGGCCTACGGTGGCACATGGCATGTGATCATGTGGCCAGGATGCAACAAGCGATTGATCCAACCGTGAGAGCCTAAGAAAAACTATGGTGGCACATGGCATGTGATCATGTGGCCAGGATGCAACAAGTGATTGATCCAACCGTGAGCGCCAAAGTTAATCTACGGCGGCACATGGCATGCGATCATGTGGCCAGGATGCAACAAGTGATTGATCCAACCGTGAGATGTTGTGATTTGTTTCGCTAGCCAGCTCGGGAGGGTCCTTCGAGGCCTCGAGTGGGATTTGTGGCTTCGTCCCGGTCCTAGGCGATGTGCGTGCGCGATTATGTTTTGTTGATTTTTACGTCCGTCGAGGGCACGTGATGTTGGGCTCTGGCCCTGTGAATTGTTGTCGGTTTTCTATTTGCGAAAACAAAACCTTTGGGCTGTGACCCCTGTTGATTTTGGAAAGAGAAGGATTCAAAATCCTAAATTGTTTTCTATTAAAACTCCCGATGGCATTTTAAACTGTTTTATAAATCGTTTCCCATGATTGGTGATTTTTTTCGGTTTTGGAATGTTTTACCCAAACTCTTGCCTCGGGAAGTATTTGTTTCGTTGTATTTGAATCTTTAAGGATTCCTGGTTATTGTTATTCGTGGAATGTGAATTGTATGGCTCGTATTTTTGCACTTGTACTTGCACTAGCAAAACAGTGGAGTTTTGCTAACCCCCGAGTATTCGGGGGGTGGATGTCTATTTTTGCATTCAGGTTTTGGAGCATGGCACAGGGTCGGCACGAAGGATGATGAAAGATGAACGATACTAATCACACGAGGATCCGTTGATGTCGTATTGGTCTAGTTGTATTTTCTTTTCCGCTGCAGTATCTTTTCCCCATTGTACGGGAGTTTATTGTATTTTGACCCCTGCGTGGGTATGTGTTTGGAATTGAGTTGTATGTATTTATTGAAAGACCAAATCGGTCTACTGAGTCATTTTAGCCTTAAAGGCATTGTCGAGTTGTTCGTTTGTTGTTACCAGCCTGGTAGATCCTTGAGGAAAGGTTCTACGGCGTGTAATATCCCTGAGCGGATTGGGGGTGTTACAGAATGGTATCGGAGCTTAGGTTGTGGAAACCTAGGCTGTCGGGTCAGTGGTGTCTGTTGAGTTTTGTCTCGTCGGATTTTATCTGACTGAGTCGTGTCGCGACGCGTCGTCTGAGTTTGTTTGTCGTGATTAGTATCGTGGGGCGATCATCATCTTCGTGCGACCTGTGGATGTAAGTCTCCCTTCTTTGTGTTGTGCCTCGTGTGACACGAGCTATTTTTATGATTATTTGTTAAGTGACGGAATCCTCTTATGGATTTTGATTTCGTGATATGTGGTTATTTGACTCTCATATTTCGTTCATATGAGGAGTAATGTTGCTGGATTGTGCATGTTGGACTGTATTTATTTTATCCGTTGCGTGAGTTCTTTTGTAATGGCTTTCGGTATTTTACCGACTGAGTTTTATTTCAAAAACCGATTACCTTAACCGAGTTTTTGGCATTATGGCCTTGATCGTTTTGGCGAAATTCTTATGACGGTATTTATTATTTTCTAAATGGCTTTTGTAAGTTTTTGAAATATTACCGTCATCAGCTTTTTGACGTTTTTGTAAATGGTTTTTAGCCTGGTGGGTTCTGGCGTGGGGCCCACGGCGTTATAATGTTCCGTGTAATTACCTGCAATTTTTGGGCATTCTAGCCCATTGAATTATCCTTGAAAAACTTGAGTATCTTAGAAAATAAATTTCGAGACGTACTTTTAAAATGAATTATTTTCTCGTGGTACATCCAAGGTGCCACAATATATTTCAAAATTCTTCTAACTCGAGGACCAAAATGTTTTGAGATATTTTCAATGTTTTATAAACACTTTTACTTAGACCCGAGGGTCGAATATTATGAAATCTTTTCACTAAGAGGAGGTGTCCTCATTTTTGTTCAAACGCAAGATAATTTTCAAAGTCTCGAAAATGATGTTTGTTCAACTTTTTGTAAAATGATACTCAAAGATCAACTGGTGTTTTCAAACTGTTTTCAAAAAGGTGGTTTTCGTTTTTAAAAAACCTATCAATTCCCGTTTGCGGTCCGGGAATGTATGTATGATGTTCGCATTGTCGTTATGATGTTAGCTCCTGAGTATGATCGAATTGGTTGCATGAACGTCGAGGCGTTGCCACGCATTTGTTGTACTAGCTCTCTGTGAGAGGTGTGGACTGGTAATTACTAATTGTCGCCTCGTGGTGATTTGCGTGTTGTCGCACGAGTGTGAGCTGTCGAAGCTTGGGTTTGTACGTTTGTGTACATGTGTGATTGTTTCATGATGTTTATGATTGTGTGCTGGCTATCGTTCGGGCCATTGTAATCGTCGAACGATGCCGTTGTTGTGATTTTTGTATACGTTGATATGTTATGCTGAGTTGGCATCTCTGGTATGTTGTTTTGCGGTGTTATGTTCCATTGTATCTAACATCTGTATTTTCGATATGCCGAGCCGAGGCATTTCGAACGTATTGTGCCGGGGGCATGCACATGTAAATTGTCCTTCTCGTCGGTAACACATTTCAAGTGTGGACTCGAGGGACACGAGTCGATTTTGCGGGTGGTTACCGAGACTTCCGGAGTTCGCGCTTAGCACAGTCATCAGAATCGGCTTTGAGAGGCCTTTGAAGGATGTTTCTGTCGGTTGCTTGTTGTGTTGTCACCTTGATTTCGTGTTGTGAGTTTGGGAATGACACTTCTTTTAGAAGAGGTCGAATATAATACCCGTATTATTTTTGGCTCCTTTATTTTCTCTTTCTCAATTCTATCGGCTCGCTCGTGTTCGTTGATACTTTCTGAACTTGTTCTGTATTCCGGTTTCATCGTTCGAGCGAACTGTGATCTTGTTGTGGGTCGATCTGGTTATCGCTGTGACTTTTTCGAGTTCGGTTCGATTCTTGTGAACCTTGTTCGAAAGTGACATCATCTGGTTTTATTAGTTCTTTTATTCGAAGTGGATCGGATTTGGAACTCTTGTGTTTTCGACTCTGTCGACTCGTTTATGTTCGTTGACATTTCTGAGCTTGTCCTGCCCCTTGCTTTTGTTGATCGGACGAGTGTGGTATTATTTCGGAATAACTCATTTGTCGTTGTGACTTTTCATTTGCTATTCCCTTTCCTATGGATCTTATATGAATGCACATCCTGTTGTTTTCACCGGATCATATATTGTCTCGAGTCGAGATGTGAACCTTGGAGTTGTTGTTTGAATTTTATTATCCTTCGTATTTCGGACATGATTGTTCGATTTTTGTTGTCTCGATCGTTTGTTTGTTCAGGATCCTTCCTAATTCCCTTAAGGTCAGGAAATTAGTCTCGTTTTCGATCTTCCAACCCTTGAGCGGTGGAATTCCGTATTTGTTCAGCGATTGGCTCGCGTTTTGATTGATGTACCGTTGGGTTGGTCAATCGTATTGATTTTCATTCGTTGTGTTTTGTGATTGTTCGGATAATTGACTTGATTGTATTATCCATTTGATGACGCTTGTCACTTGTTGGTTCTATTATATCCCTAACGGCGACGTTGTGTTGGTCGTCGTGGAGCGTGTTTTCACGCCGTATATTCCTTTGCGTTGTTTGTAACGTTTCGCCGTTGGGCGTTAGTTACGCACTTCTTGTGTATCTCGTTGAGTTTTTCCTGACGGGATATTTCTTCTCCCTACTTGTTTTAAGTTTCGGGACGAAACTTCTTTTAAGGAGGGTAGAATGTAATATCCGCAATTTTCGATTTTCGGTAAATTTCTTTTTTTTCGGCGGAAGTCCGTTTTGGCGACTCGCTCATGACCGTTTCGTCATTCCGAGAATGATTAATTCTGCACTTTTTGTCATCCGAGTTTGTTTCGGTGTCGTTTTGTTGAGTTCCGTGCTTTTTAGCGGTTTTTCCGCACTTGAGTTCGATTCTTGCGAATCTCGTCCGAAACTGTTGTTTCGACTTTCTCGTAAGTTCATTTAATGTTAATATTCATGTTGCGAGCTTTGGCTTGGTGTTTCGATCACGTATCGTGATTTTCGGGCGTTTTGGGCCATTTTCGTAATTTCCCAAAGTTTGGGGTAATTACTTTCCGTTGTCGAATTTAGAGCCTTATGGTGGTCGGAATCGTGTGTTCTATTAGTGATCGGATTCGTCTTTGCGAGTACTTCGTAACCGTATCTTTGATTCGTACTCAGTTCGGGTTTGGGTCGTTCGTGCCGTCGGAGTTGGTCCCGCGAGTCATGGCGGGCATGCTCGGGCCGATACGGCCGAGTAACGTGCGGTAGTGATCGGCAGTTACGTACGTAAGGCCGGTTACGTACGTAAGGCCCTGGCCGGTAACGTACGTAACGCTTCCGGCATTTCCAGGCAGTGGGTTCGGCCATGGCCGGTTACGTACGTAAGCCATGGCCGGTTACGTACGTAACCCGGCCGGCAGTCAGCCTATTTAAGGCCTGGCAGCGTATTTTTTCACCCAGTTCCTCATTCTTCTTCTTCCCGTACGCGGCTGTGGGTGTGTATATTATGGATAGATGTTGTTGGACAATCAATCCATGAAGTTTTGAGGTTCATATCATCAATCATCCATCCTATAACATCCTCCGATCTACCGAATCAGGTCAGATTTCCTAGAAATCTAGTATTGGGGAATTTGGGTATTTTGGTTGTTTTCGTCCGATTAATCCGATTTAACTTAGGATTATGATGGATTGATGATTATTTATATATATTATATCTTTTCCCTTGTTATTCCATGGTTGGATCGTATCGATTCGTTGTTTTGGTCGAGTTCTTGATCGACGCCTTGAAGGTGTCCGGTAAAATGTCTTAGGCGGGTTTTCGGGCGTTCTACGATTATTCCTCATCGTATGATCATTGATTTATTAATTATATGTTATTAGGGTCGGGTTTCTTGCTAAGAAACTTAGTTGAACCCTTCCGTTCGTTGTCGTCTTCCTTTTCGATAGCATCGGGCGTTTCGAAGTTTTCCGGTTGAGCCGTGTTCGTCGGAATACTTGCGTGCCGATTTCGAGGCAAGTACCTTGTCCATACTATTCTTGTTTTATGGATATGATAATTGGTGATCGTCTAAATGTGTTTATGTGGTCGTTTGAATTGAACTTTCAAAAGATTCGGTTTAGCCTTGTTAAAGGCTTGCTTTCAAAACGCGTGTGTCTTGTGAATGGTGTGGTTTGAGAATGACTATGTGAACTCTATGGATATGTTTGGTGTTTATGTTGCACTTGGTATTGCATGTGGACGTATATTATTTCATTTCGGTGCGTTTTGGTTTGACGTGGTGTTTTGCTAAGTGTTGATGCCTCTGGATGAATTATTTGGATATCTTTGTTGCATTGTGCTATGTGTGTGATTGTATGAATGTGGGCGGGGCCTACGGTGGCACATGGCATGTGATCATGTGGCCAGGATGCAACAAGCGATTGATCCAACCGTGAGAGCCTAAGAAAAACTACGGTGGCACATGGCATGTGATCATGTGGCCAGGATGCAACAAGTGATTGATCCAACCGTGAGCGCCAAAGTTAATCTACGGTGGCACATGGCATACGATCATGTGGCCAGGATGCAACAAGTGATTGATCCAACCATGAGATATTGTGATTTGTTTCGCTAGCCAGCTCAGGAGGGTCCTTCGAGGCCTCGAGTGGGATTTGTGGCTTCGTCCCGGTCCTAGGCGATGTGCGTGCGCGATTATGTTTTGTTGATTTTTATGTCCGTCGAGGGCACGTGATGTTGGGCTCTGGCCTTGTGAATTGTTGTCGGTTTTCTATTTGCGAAAACAAAACCTTTGGGCTGTGACCCCTGTTGATTTTGGAAAGAGAAGGATTCAAAATCCTAAATTGTTTTCTATTAAAACTCCCGATGGCATTTTAAACTGTTTTATAAATCGTTTCCCGTGATTGGTGATTTTTTTTCGGTTTTGGAATGTTTTACCCAAACTCTTGCCTCGGGAAGTATTCGTTTCGTTGTATTTGAATCTTTAAGGATTCCTGGTTATTGTTATTCGTGGAATGTGAATTGTATGGCTCGTATTTTTGCACTTGTACTTGCACTAGCAAAACAGTGGAGTTTTGCTAACCCCCGAGTATTCGGGGGGTGGATGTCTATTTTTGCATTCAGGTTTTGGAGCATGGCACAGGGTCGGCACGAAGGATGATGAAATATGAACGATACTAATCACATGAGGATCCGTTGATGTCGTATTGGTCTAGTTGTATTTTCTTTTCCGCTGCAGTATCTTTTCCCCGTTGTACGGGAGTTTATTGTATTTTGACCCCTGCGTGGGTATGTGTTTGGAATTGAGTTGTATGTATTTATTGAAAGACCAAATCGGTCTACTGAGTCATTTTAGCCTTAAAGGCATTGTCGAGTTGTTCGTTTGTTGTTACCAGCCTGGTAGATCCTTGAGGAAAGGTTCTACGGCGTGTAATATCCCTGAGCGGATTGGGGGTGTTACAATTTGTGATAGAGTGATAGAAACAGTGAAAGAATTATTGGATCACTATAAATTAAAAGCAAAGAAATCAAATGGTATGAGCAATGGAAATTCGCCAGTTTCAATATCTACAGGGGCCTCTACTTCTATTAACATAGATGCTAAAGTGAATTTGGAATCAAAGTTTTTAAGGTACTTGGAGGAGCGCGGAGGAGGTGTCACAAACAAACCTGATCTAGATATCTACTTATCTGATGGAATGGAAGAAAGAGATGAGAGGTTTGATATTTTAAATTGGTGGAAGGTAAACTATTCAAAATTTTGGGTTCTTTCTCAAATTGCTAGACATGTATTGGGAATGCCAATATCCATCGTTGCTTCAGAATCAACATTTAGTATTGGTGGTAGGGTGATTGACCCATTTAGGAGTTCTCTAACTCCTAAGACCACCGAAGCTTTAATTTAAACGCAAGATTGGATTCGTTCTACACCAAAAAATCTTGAGTTCAGGGCATATTATGGCGCTGTTGACCCAACATTTGGAATCCACTAGGCTAACGCACAACTCGACATCACGACTAATGACAACATCACCAACATACAAATGATTTCACAATTTTAAGACATTCAAAACAAATAGATCGAACCCAATAGTAATAAATAAGATCTTTCCCAGACCGGGTTCACAACAATTACAGGTCCAAAAGAAGAAAGTAATCGAGTACTGAAACAAATGACATAATTAGTAAAATTAGAAGACAAGACGCCAAACAAACGACCATTGAACAGAATCACCCTTGCCCATCATCCTCGTACTGTACGCATGCTCGTTCGCCTCCAAGACCCTTACCTGAAATACAAAAGTATTTCCCCCATTTAAGGGGTTAGTGACAATAGCTAGTGCAAGTACAATCCATTTGAACTACCATTCTAATCAGATTAAATATGCGCCAAAATCATTTTAGAAAACATTTATATTCCAGAATATTACGGTGCACGAGCATAAAACACAGTTCTCCAACAAAATATTTCAAAGGTTAACCATTGGTATGAGACTCACGGCCACCGCACCCCGCAGAGGCCCCGTCGGACCATCCCTGGGTGGTTAACCCCAGTTCACGATACGCATACACACGGCACTACGTGTAATATTTGGAATTTCTACTACTGTTGTTTAACATTATTTTATCTGAGCTATGTTGTACAGTGTGGAATCTGTACAGTATGGATAAAATAAATAAAGGACTGAGACATCTGTATTGGTATAATTATCATACTTGGTCGACAATTGCATTTGAGGATATCGTGTATTAGATGTATCGTATGAGAATATTTTTGGGACGTGTATATGTATCCAGTATGCCGTGTATACGTATCCCGCGTGTTGAGATGATGGATTAGAACAGTGGAAATGGAGAACAGCCACGTTAGCGCACGCTACGATGTATACTTAGCGCACACTAATGCACAAGGATTACGTACGTTAAGAAGAATAGTTAACGTACGTGAGGTGCATAGCTATTACGTACGTTAAGTGGATAGGTTAACGTACGTAAAGTTCATATCAGGCAGGACCCGAGCTATGACCGACAAGTGGGTCCCATGGTCGGCAGCTTTCGGCGCAGAACGTGCATGGGCGAGTCAACTCCTCGATAACATACGCTATGAGTAGTGTATTATGTATGTTAAATGGACATTTACTGTATCAAGTCAACGTATGTATTACGTACTTTATGGCCTATGCATTACTTACGTAAGCGAGTGAACGAAACAAGACAATGAGTTCTGTAATGATGTTACGTACGCTATGAAGGACCTGTAGTGTACGTAAGGGGTATTACGTACGTTAATGTGTATTTGTTGTTGAGATTCTTGAAGTCATGTGAATTGTATGTTGAATAATACGATAATATATGACTTAATTTATGAGTGGATGATTATCTACACGCTAAAGGATATCGAATTATGTTTTTTTGATGGTTATGAACATGGTTTCGAATCACTTAGTGTTCTTGAGGAACTCTTGATAAATAGATCATAGCAAGACGATCGTACGTTGAATTATCGGTATTTTTAGATATGAAGATCAAATATTCGTTAGGACGTGTTGATGGTAGTGGTAGAATTCGTATATTCTTGATGAAATACGAATCATGATAACAATTTGGAATTCGGAAAGATTGTGGTTGATCATCGTATATGAATTCCTTTACATTTGTATCCATAATTGTATTGTGGTTGTGAATTCATAATTGTTTGAGTTGGATTATTCGGACTTGTGGTTAATCGAGATATTGTGAAATCGTTGGGTTTGTTGAACGGTTATATTGATTGTTAATAACGATTATCGAATTTCGGTTCGTATTATGGATATGAGTTCGTGAGGGTTTGATTTATACTATTTGGTTTTGTATATGATCGAGGTGTCATTTAACCGTTGAGATTGATTGCTCGATAATATCGGCTGTTGATTATTATCGAATATGTGTTAATCGATTATTGTAATAGGTTGAGATTATTGATCGGTGATTAGAACCATGCTTTACGGTCGTGTTCGAGAATGTTCGTAGATTGCTTTGTGGTCGGGGCTGAGGAGCTCGTAGATGAAGGCAATGGAATTGGTAACGACTTTATCGATACTAAGGCAAGTTATTACTTGCTCAGTTATAATGTTTAATGAATGGTTTCAGTTTCATTTCGTTTATAATGCATAAAGCTATGATTATTATTGTGAACTCTGGGGATTTGGATTGTATATCGTTTTTCGGATTTTGGAGTTAAATTATAATGTATATGAATTACTTCGGTTATTAGCATAATTGAGTATCAAGGATACGTTACGGTAAATATGAGGATATGAGTTATCTATTGTCTGTGGTACGTTTGGATCGCCGAGCTTTGAGGGTAATCGTCAGTGATGATTTGACATCGAGATTTGCACCCGAAGGACTCGGGGCAAGTATTTTTTATTGATTGTGGTTTAGTGTTAATGATTTTGGTCATGCATATTGTCTTTCATGTTGTTGAACATGAGGTCGTCCTAGTGATTTGTCATCATGTCGTTCATGTTATGTTGTTCATGTTGATGAACATGTTGATTTGCATACGTGTATGCATAATTATATTGTATATGTTGTGTTGATCCGATGGGATCGTGTGATCTATGCTGAGGGCGCTGGATCAGATGTCCACCTCGTGTTGGTCCGACGGGATCATCTTGGGATCTATGCTGAGGGCGCTGGATCATTGGATGGGTTTTCCACCTCGTGTTGGTCCGATGGGATCATCTTGGGATCTATGCTGAGGGCGCTATATCGTTGGATTACCCTGTGTTGTGTCGATGGAATCATGTGGATTCGCATCGTTGGTTTTACCATGTGTTGTTGTTGTGCATATGTAAATTGTTGGTTATCCACCTCGTGTTGATCTAGTAGGATCATCTTGGGATCTATGCTGCTGGGCGCTGGATCATGGGAATTCCATTGAGTATACATTGTTGTTCTTGTTTTGAGCATATTGACGTTGTCATATGAGTATGCATTTGTAGGTCTTGTGTTAGGACTGTGTCCATATGTTGCATTGATCTGATCTCGGATTAGACTGACATGATTGTCATGGTATTGGGCATCTTGAGGTATGTTCTGTATTCCCTTTGGTAATTGTCTTTTGATGGACAATCGATTATCATGGTGAGATGTGATGAGGTTACCAAATGGATTGGGTTGGACAGAGTTGGTAGATTTTGTAATCGTGAGTTATGATGATGTTTTGAGAACCTTGGGTATTATTTGAGGTACAATACAGATGATCAGGTATGAGCTTATCGTGTTGCTGAGAATAGGAGATGTGAATTTGGGTAAAGTTATGGTGGTAAGATTACATTGATAGTATTCTTACTTAGTATTTTATTGGTATGTAATTATTGATGTGATGTGACCGTTATCATTGTTGAGTATTATGGTTGACCCCATCGTGGGCTTTCTTTTTAGGTTCTAGGGGTATCGAGCTTATAGCGGTCGTGAAGAGATGAGCTTCCCGGAGGATACTGGCTATGGCATGTGTTTGTGAATCGAGTATTCTGATTATATGTTGTATTCCGCTACTAGAGTATTTTTAATTGTTTGTCCTTTCCGCTGCGTGAGTATTATTAAATGCCCTTTTGGTTTTTGGCAACTTGAGTTACTTTGTAAATGGTTTTCTAAACTATTATGTCGGTGTGTGTAAGCGACAGCTTAACGTATGTTTTTAAACTGCAGAGTTTTGGCATCTCAGGTCTTGTAGTTTCAAATGAGATTTTACGATGGTCTTGAAAAACGGATTTTATAAAGTCTACGGATGTTTTTAAAAGATAGTACCGTCATTAGCCTCTTGGGCATTTGTTAATGTTTGCGAAAATGTCCTTTAGGCTTGTGGGTTCCGTATCGGGGCCCACGA
Source organism: Orobanche coerulescens (assembly GCA_033398695.1). Classification (NCBI taxonomy): domain Eukaryota; kingdom Viridiplantae; phylum Streptophyta; class Magnoliopsida; order Lamiales; family Orobanchaceae; genus Orobanche; species Orobanche coerulescens. The sequence continues at coordinate 108,167,110 of CM065816.1, read as the reverse complement.
CACTGTGATATTCCTGGATGTCTCTGGGGGTGTTACAGAATATGGTATCAGAGCTTAGGTTGAGAAAACCTAGGCAGTCAGGTCGAGTCGAGTCGTGCTTTTGTCGCATCATTCGAGTTGTCGATTGACGAATTCTAGAGTCCTGGGTTTTGTTGTTCACTCGGGCTTGTGCGTTATGTCATTTACCCATGTAGTACTGGGGATGTTGTAATATCTGTACCTTTCCATTTTAGTAGTTTCCATTTTTGGTGTATGTCTATTTTTATCGACTCGCTTGTAATCGTTTCGACATTTTGAATCTACTTTATTATTGGAGTTTTTCCATTTGGACGAGTCTTGGTGATGTTTTCACGTAATTCCATTTTATGACATGTTTTGCCGTATGGACGTTCGATTCTCATAAAACTCGTTCGTTTTCGTTGTTTCTTGTTTTGTGCAAGTTCGTGTGGTTGAGTTGGTCGTGTTGAGACTTTTGGTTCGTAAATCCGACGTCGTATCGTGATTTTTGGGCACCTGGGCCAATTTTGTAATTTCCTATAAGTTTAGGGAATTTCATCTTCTTTGTCGTATTTCGGATTCCCCGGTAGTCGGAATTATATTTTCTTTCAACGCTTAGCTCTGTCGACTTGTATATTTCGTGTTTATGTTTCTGGATTCTGGCCTTGTCGTGCGTTCTGAGTTTCGTACCTTCGGCAGCAGCATACTGATCTGAGCAGTACTGAATTGCTGCGTGGATAGCGCACGCTACTCCTTATTCCCTTGCGTGCGCTATCGCTGTGCAGTTAGCGTGCGCCAACTCGTTATTGTTAGCGTGCGCTATCGAGTGGTATTTAGCGCGCGTTAAGCATGTCTAGCGCACGCTAGCGACGCCGGGCTGCTTCTGGACTGCTTGCGACCCCCGTTAGCGCGCGTTATGCTTTGATGGTTAGCGTGCGCTAACTATGTTTTATATTAATAAGATAGCAGCCTCCTTTTTCCGTCATTTTTCTTTCTTTCTCTTCCTACGGGCGATTTCGGCAATTTCAGAGCAGATTGTGGAGAGTAATCAGTGGAGTCTCCTTCCAGAGCGATTCTTGTGTTTCAAGCATAACACATCATCATTATCTAAATCCATCTTCTTCACTCAGATTCAAGGTATTTTCGTCTAGAACCCTAAATTATCAATTTTGGGGTTTTTTTTGGGTTTAGCTTATTAGACTCGAATTATTCTAGTATGTTGTGATATTCCTCATCGATTGTTGTTATCGGATGAATCCCGATCCATTTCACCTAGTTAAATTCATGAATTATCGATTCGGGGAGATTTTGCGTAAACCCTCGCCCGTATCGATTGATCGTTCATTATCGTAGTTGGTAATCGGGGTTATGTGTGTATTCCAATTGATTATTGTTGTTCGTTGGGACTGAACTATGTTGATCCTTCGTTTAGGAACCGTCGTTTTCCACCCAGACCGTCCGTAGTCGTATTTCATTTCCGATTCTTCAATTATGTCTCAAAGGCAAGTACTTTACATTTGTTTACGCGTTCTAGTATTTGAATTATGGCTATTCGTGGTTGTGTGGATGTATATGTGTATGTTCACCTAGGGATGGTCCGATGGGGCCTCTAGGGATACGTTGCCGTGAGTTTCGTATCGCGAATTATGGTTAACCACCCAGGGATGCCCGACGGGGCTCTGCGGGGTACGGTAGCCGTGAGTCTCGTACCAAGGTTAACTTTGAATTGTTTTTTTTGGAGAAAATGTGTTTTGTGCTTGTGCATTGTATAATATTCTGGAATATAAATGGTTTCTAAAATGATTTTTGGCGCATATTTTCATCTGATTAGAATGGTAGTTCAAATGGATTGTACTTGCACTAGCAGTTGTCGCTAACCCCTTAGATGGGGGAAATACTTTTTGTATTTCAGGTACCGGTCTTGGAGACAAGCGAGCACGCGAGCCGTATGAGAATGATGGGCAAGCATGATACTGTTCAGTAGTCAGTTGTTGGTGTTCAGTTCTGTCATTTATTATTGATGTCTTGTTTTGGGATTTCTGTATTATGAAATTGGTTTAAGTACTCGAGTACTTCCTTTTTTTGAATTTGTTAATGTTGTGTCCCCGTTTTGGGATATGGATTTGATGTCAGATTGTATGTGTCGGATTTTAGTCTTTTATTTGAATGTCGTGGTTTGAGAAATTGTCGTTTTGTTGAGAATTGTATGTCGTTGTCGAATGTCTTGTTGGTACGTTAGCCTGGTGGATTCCACAGTGTGGGGTCCACAGCGCTGTAATATGACCTGATCGTCTTGGGGGTGTTACAGAATATGGTATCAGAGCCAGGCTTATGGTTACCTAGGCTGTCGGTTATTTGGGTCTAGTCGAGTGTCGTTTTTGAACAGTATCGTTGCCATGCCATCATCTTAATACGTCGGTGCTCATAAGTTTTTCCTGATTTGACTCGTTACGTTGTCCTGTTCTGTTTCCTTTCCTGATATCTTGTTGCGTTTTGCGTTTGAATTGTACTCACCCGCTACTTATTCAGAATTCCTGCTGGTAGAGGACGCGGACGCAGTCGCGGACGCGGCAGGGGACGTGGCGCAGCTGGTGGGGCGGCCATGTCCGATAACTCGGGAACTGATTCGGCAATGCCTTCCTTGTCGAACAGTGTTCCACCTAGTTCCGGAGGTCAGCAGGATCAGTCTGCTAGCTCTGGCAATACGCATGAGAATGTTGGAGTGGCGAATATTTTACAGCAAGTAGCGAACCAAATGACGCTACTTACACAGGCCGTTTTGGTTGGCCAGGATAATGCTAACCGAGTTCCGCCTACTGGATCCGGTAATGATAAGTTACTTCAGGACGTGATTCGTATGCGTCCTCCGCAGTTTGATGGTGCTTCCAACCCTTCCGGTTGGGAGAGTTGGCTATTTGAGATGGAGAAGGTATTTGAGGCTGCTAACTGCTCTGAGGAGAGGAAGGTACCCATCGCTCAGTACTTCCTCGCCAAAGAGGCGGCAACGTGGTGGCAAGCGGTGAAACCGCGTGACCGGGTAGCCACATGGGCAGAATTCCGAGAGCTGATGGAAGACGAGTTTTGTCCGTGGGCAGTTAAAGAGGGGAGGATCCGAGCCTTCTTTGAGGCTAAGCCCCAGGATGTTCCGATTTCGCAGGCAATCAAAGACTACAACCAACAGCTTCATTATGTGAGAAACCAAGTCCGAGATGAGCTTGATAAGATCCGCCACTTCGATATGCGGATGAAACCGAGGGTGCGTCACTACATGTCTGCACGACTTTGAAGGAGTATCAGAATGAAGCGATGACTTATGAGATGTCGTTTTCTGCGACAGAGACGGCAGCCGAGGGAAAGAAGTAGAAGACCTTCAGCCAGTTTTCGGGAGGCAAGTTTGGAGGGTATCAGAAGACTCAGTCTGGTTCGCGAGTCTTCGGGAGTCAGTCCCCGTCATTTGGACGAGGAAACGGTTCCAAGTCTGCTCCTACTGGTTCAGTGCGTGGTCCTAATTGCTTTTACTGTGGTCGCCCTGGACACATTATGAGTGAGTGTGACAGACCTTCGATTCAGTGTCATTCCTGCAGTCGGATGGGGAATCGTGCTAAGTTTTGTATAGATGCAGTTCGGGCGCCAGTTACTCAGGTATCAGCCCCAGCTGCGGGAGAGCCGAGTATGAATCAGGCATCGGCAGTTCCTCAGCCACAGCAGAGTTTTGGTAGAGGTCGAGGACGTGGACAACCTTCTAGAGGGGGAGCTTCTAGTGCAAGGTCGTTTCCGCCCCGTGTGTATGAGATGAGACGAGCAGGAGACCCAGACGCAACGGTGGCTACAGGTACCATCCACATTCTTGATCATCCTGTTTCTGTGTTATTCGATTCTAGTGCTACGCATTCTTTCATATATCTGGATTGTGTGCATCGTCTGCATGTTGATTACCTAGTTGCGTGTGCACCTTTTGTTGTTAAACTGCCTAGTGGGGATAACATTGTGGGGGATCGTGAGATTAGAGATTTTATAGTGAGTATCGCGGGGAGGGTTTGGCCTTCTAATCTGATTGCGGTAGATATTAGAGATGAGGATTTGATTCTGGGCGAGGATTGGCTGGACCGTCATGGGGCAATGATGAATTATAGAACGAGAACCGTTTCGATGTTAGCCTCTGACGGTACCGAGCATTCTTTTGTGGGGCGTAAGGGGAGTAGTTAGAGGTTCTTGATCAGCGCTTTGAAAGCGGTGAGACTTATTCGAGGAGGTTGCACGGGGTATTGGTGTTACGCTTTGAGATCGGAAGAAGGGGGAGTCGATCTCTCGTCTATTACGTTAGTGTGTGAGTATCCTGACGTCTTTCCAGATGAGTTGCCAGGTTTGCCGCCGGATCAAGAGGTCGAGTTTACTGTTGATTTGGAGATGGGTGCGGAACCGATTTATAAGACGCCATATCGTATGGCGCCTGCTGAGATGCTGGAGTTGAAGAAACAGTTGGGAGAGTTGCTAGACATGGGGTATATTCGACCAAGCGCTTCGCCTTGGGGCGCACCGGTCCTCTTTGTGAAGAAGAAAGATTGGTCACTTTGTTTGTGTATCGACTATCGTGAGTTGAACAAAGTGACTATTAAAAACAAGTATCCACTCCCGATGATTGATGATTTGTTTGACCAATTGCAAGGGGCGACCGTATTTTCGAAGATTGATTTGAGATCGGGGTATTATCAGCTCTGAGTAAAGGATTCCGATATTCCAAAGACGGCCTTTTGGACGAGATACGGTCACTACGAGTTTGTGGTTATGCCTTTTGGGCTAACCAACGCACCAACCGTGTTCATGCAGCTTATGAACAAAGTCTTTATCGAGTACCTCGATAAATGTGTGGTTGTTTTTATCGACGACATCCTGATTTACTCGAGGAGCGAGGAGGAGCACGCCCGTCATTTGCATATCGTGTTAGATATTTTGAGAACTCAACATCTTTTTGCGAAGTTCTCAAAGTGTGAGTTTTGGTTACGGGAGGTTATGTTTCTCGGGCATCTGATCTCGGCTGAGGGTGTTCGTGTGGACCGACATAAGGTAGAGGCAGTGTTGGATTGGGCGCCGCCCAAGAACGTGAAGGAGGTACGTAGTTTTCTCGGTTTGGCTGGATATTATCGTAGATTTGTCGAGGAGTTCTCTAAGCTCGCTCGACCGCTGACTCAGTTGTTATAGAAGTCAGAGAAGTTTGTGTGGACTGATGAGAGGCAGAATAGTTTTGAGGAGTTGAAGAAGCGGTTGACGACCGCTCTTGTTTTGGCTTTACCGAGTGGTAATGAGGGTTTCTCAGTTTTTAGTGATGCTTCGGGCCAAGGGCTCGGATGTGTACTCATGCAGAACGGGAGGACGATTGCCTATGCTTCCAGTCAGTTGAAACCGTACGAGTTGAATTACCCTACGCACGATCTTGAGTTGGCCGCGGTTGTATTTGCATTAAAGATCTGGCGTCACTACTTGTATGGCTCGACGTGTCAGATTTTCACCGATCACAAGATCCTGAAGTACATTTTCACGCAGAAAGATCTTAACATGAGACAGCGGAGATGGTTGGAGTTGATTAAGGATTACGACCTGGAGATCCTTTACCATCCGGGAAAGGCAAATGTGGTGGCAGATGCCTTGAGCCGGAAATCGGTATCGCTTCGGATGCTTGAGTTTCTTATGGCCCAGTCGGGACTTCAGCGAGAGTTAATGAGGTTGAGCGTTGAGATTGTGCTACCAGAGAGTTCCGGGCAATTGCGTACTCTTGAGATTTCTTCGTCTCTAGTCGACGACATTAAATCGGGATAGTTGGAGGACCCGATGTTTATTCAGCTTCGAGAGAATGTGGGGAAGGGGAAAGCCCCTGGATTTGTGATACATGAGGATGGTGTGTTGAGATTCCAAGGTCGGATTTGTGTTCCGAACGACTTGGAATTGAGGCAGAGTATTATGCGAGAGGCTCACGCGTCACCTTACTCAGTGTAACATCCCCAAAACCGTATGGGAATATTACATGCCGTAGACCCTTTCCACAAGGATCTACCAGGCTAAACATCCATAAACAACCAAATGCTTGCCCGACCAGGGTCAAACAATAAAATGATACAGACCGATATGGTCACTTACACGTGAATACACAGACCGATGAGGTCACACAACCCAATCGATAAAACTGACTTAAATAACATTACCCACACAGGGGTCGAAATACAATACAGCGGAAGACTGAAATCAACTCTGACAACACAATAAAAATCAAAATAACTCTCGACTCATGATTAGTATCGCAGCTCGTCATCCTCTTGTGCCAATCCTGTGACTGCTCCCCTGAATCTGCATGTACCTGGACGCAAAACAGACATCCACCCCCCGATTACTCGGGGGTTAGTGAAACTCCACTGTTTTACTAGTGCAAGTATCAAATCATACGAAATGTAACAAGCAATTAATAATCGTGATCAAATATAATAATCAAGTATCAAATATTCCCGGGAGGTTTTCACAAGAGAAGATAAGCTATGAAGCATTCGAAAATAAGATTATCATCTCGGGAATTTTAAATTTCAAAACCTTAAGACCTCAAGTCCTAATTCACAAAACCTTTCGAAAAACTTAAGGGCCTTAACCCAAAACTTGTTTCATAATTCAACAGTTTACAATACGGAAACATTTCCATAAATCTCGTGGGGCTCGGCCCAACATTCTTTCTTAAAACTTTTCTGTAAAAACTTTGATTTGAAAAGTATCATGCTCATGACACCGTGATCCACATCACGTGTCTCCGTAGGTTCAACAACCCGCACGGACTACATCACGCATAATTAAACAAACATAATCAATTCCGACCGTGATCCATCATCACGTGTCTCCGTAGGTTCAACAACCCACGGACTATTAACCAAACATAACCAATTCCGACACCGTGATCCACATCACGTGTCTCCGTAGGTTCAACAACCCACGGACTATATCAATCACAACAATCACACACACGATCCACGACACCGTAGTCCACCGCCACGTGTCACCGTAAGCCCCGTCGAGCTCACCGGTTGGGCGCCTTTGTGTCCGAAACTCATGGTCCACTGCCACGCATTATCGTAGGCCTCGTCAGACCAGCACGATTGGACCTCAGTACCTCACTAAGTTCGGATCCCGTAGTCCACTGCCACGAATCCTCGTAGGTCCCATCGAACCAACACGAGTGAACTTAGCGGTCACACACATATTCACATTCACATTACATACAACAATGAGCACAATTAATCAATCACCTTGATCACCACAAAATCGTACATTGCACGCAAATAACACAACCTCGACACTCGCAACAACTATCATCAATCAACGACATTTAACCAACATAACACACATTCGGTACACAATACATTGTACAACCAAGTGTACAACCATCCCATATGTACGTCGCATTCCTGCACAAATGGCACAACGCCTAACACGTATACTGATATAACACCATTATCACAAAGCCTTCAAATTGCGGAAAATACAACCAACTCAAACGGAACATATTTACGAAGGCAAGCAAAGTCATCATACATCTCATACGTAATTACTAGTCGCAAGATACAAGTCGTATAGTAAGATACTTGCCTCGATAGTCGGCACCCGAATATTCCGACGAATACGGCACAACCGGAAAACCCCGAACACCTACAATCCTCCGTGAAATCCAGCGGAAACACGGTTACTATGAGATTAACAATTGAAGACAAGGAAAACACGGTCAAGAATTGAAGGGAACCCTTTGAGACATTTAATCGGATACTAAATGTTCAAGGTTCCCAAGAAAACCAAAAATCCCGATTGGGTTCCAACGAACTCGAAATACGGATATACAATCCATAGAACATGTCCAAAACAACGTTTATACAACAATTAATTGATCAAAAACGGATTGGAATCGAAATCAAAAGGAAAACCCCTAAAATCTTCAAAAACAAGGGTTCAAGCCAAAATACCTCGATTTGGACGAAGAACACGGATTAGATGATGATATAATCAACACAAGCCTTCCACAAATGATGTTCCATGATGTTCCCGATCAAAAACCCTCAAATTCCGTCGAAGGGTCGTGAAAAACGAAGGGAAAATGGAAAATGGCCGAAGGATCCACGTCCAGGCCATTAAATAGGCTGATCAGCACTGGTTTAGTGCCGCGGCACATCCAAAGTGTGCCGCGGCACACGGTACAGTCCACTCCAACACCAAAAACGCACATCGTGCAGTCTTAGATATTTCGACCATAACTCCTTCGTCCGGACTCCGATTGACTCACCGTTTGAACCATTGGAAAGCTAACTTGATGCTTTATAATATTGCAAAGATTCAGAATTTTTGGAGTTTCCAAGAATTTATGGTGATTTTTACAAAGCCGAACTCATACTTAGAAAAGTCGTTTAGTAACCCTGAACTCAACAAAACGACACCGAAACCCAAACCTGAATACGAACCGAAGATACGGTTACGAAGTACTCGCAAACACGAATCTAAGAGATAGTAGAACACACAATTCCGACCACCCGAAGGCTCGAAATTCGACAACGGAAGGTATTTACCCCAAACTTTGGGAAATTACGAAAATGGCCCAAATGCCCGAAAATCACCATACGACAACGAATAATCAAACCGAAGCTCACAACACGTATAACAACGTTAAATGAACTTACGGGAAACTCGAAATAGCAGTTTCCAACGAGATTCGCAAGAATCGAACTCAAGTGCGGAAAAGCGTCTAAAAAGCTCGGAACTCAGCAAAACGATACCGAAACGAACTCGGATGACAAAAAGTGCAGAATTAATCATTCTCGAAATGACGAAACGGTCATGAGAGAGTCATCAAAACGAACTCCGGCCGAAAAAGAAATTTACCGGAAATCCGAAATTGCGGATATTACATTCTACCCTCCTTAAAAGAAGTTTCATCCCGAAACTTAAAATAAGTAGGGAGAAGCAATATCCCAACAGGAAACCTCAACGAGATACACAAGAACGCATAACTTTCGCCCATTGGCGAAACGTTACAAGCAATGCGAAAGAATATACAGCGTGAAAACACGCCCCACGACGACCATAACAAAGCCACTGGCAATGATTCAAAACAATAACAATCAATTAACGACGCATCACATACCACATCATATGCACACATTTAATCAAAGAAACGTACGCGACAACAAGTCGCACCCGACTAAAACGGCTATGCGACAGAAATAAATAGAGTATTACGATAGAAATCATTCCGATTCTCATCAACAAGAAAATGTCGCGTCAAAACACAAACAATTCAAGATAACGGAAAACGAGATTACCGGATATTACATTCTATCCTATTAAAATTAAGTTTCGTCCGAAACTTAAAATAAAACATCATGAGAATAGAAACAAAACCAAAAGTTCACGCAACAATTATCAATCTCTACGAATTACGGACAAAGTACGATACACAACTACATCACTTGGACACCATCGGGCCCTCCCGAGTAAGGCGAAAACCCGATTCGAACATCACGGCAGCGGTCACACAATGCACCGCTTGGTGCCCGATTGGCAGCGCTTAAAACAATTAACGGTGGCGAGCGACAATTACATCTCGCATGGCCTACATTGCGATTAAAGCGAGTCTTCACACCGATCGTCTTACTCGCCTATGGGGTAAGGTTCTTAGGTAGTCGGCCAACGAGGAGTGCTCCCGAAGGAAGCTGAAGCAACGGGCTCACGGATCTCACTCCTCGGCCTCTTGAAAATTTTCTCGAGGTCTTGTCTCTTACTCTACGAACCAGTTCCGTCACGAACGGACATCTCAATGGCTAAAGCTCGGTCTGATATTCCTTCGGGGTGGTACACATGAGCGGAGCCATACTCTCACGGATATGGGGTTTCATGCGCATATTGAAGTATCGGACCTTGTCCGCTTCACTTCTCACTTGATCACGAACATAAGCTAATCAGATTATAATCGACTATCGCACAGGATATTGACACATCCCGGGCGTAGCCGAGAAAAATTCAACGATTCTGCGTTCACGAGCGAGCAACGGCAATACTCTGCGCCTCCATGGCGGTCTTAAACTCGGCCCATGTAGGTGTACGATCTGCGAGCACTACGGCGTGCCACCGATCTGTGACTTCTTTGTCGAGTAGGTCTTGAGCAATGGGTACCCTCCTATCATCAGGACAAGCTACGGCATCAAATATTCTCATCCCATTTGGAAGAGCTAGTTTTCCCAACCTAACAAGTCGACGAACCCACAAAGCGGGCGAGTGCATCTTCATCACATCTCGTAACCACTTACTAGTTCCGTTATCTCTATTTGGGTTCTCATCCCGACGTGCGGCTGATTCATCCGCACTAAGCGATCAACCACGGCGAAGGATGGTGGCGGCGCCAACGTCAACATTAACGCTAGTCGAATATCACGATGCATCTTGGTGATTGGTACTCGGCAAGGAGGAGTCGCCCTCTCTTGCTCCCGATTACGACCACGACCACGACCATGACCACGGCCTCGACCTCGACCCCTTAGCATACCGAGCGGACATCCAATCGAATAACAAGATAAAACAAACCTCACATAATCGACATAAGCCCAAAATCGGTGACACAATGCAATATTCACACGTTCACATTGACAAAGATGAACGACCTATACCTCAGCATACACGGTTAAAACATTAAGCATACCATTGTGGTCCAACACCGGTAATATTTTAAAAAAAACAAGTTTATCGAGGTATTTGTTTGAATGATAATATAAAAAAAATTCGTGAGTTCGAAAGATTTTGCTGGGGTGAAATTTTGAAAGTACTTTGTTTAATACCTCGGTCATTGAAGTGGGGAACGATACCTAACAACGTGTCCCGCCACTTGGGCATACAACCCAGATTTTCTGACGAGAATAATAATATATCAACTCACTGCACGACTTAACCTCAATACATAAACACATAACGTTCTAATTTACGGAAGCCAAAGTTGTTTTGCAAAACAGAAATTTTCCAAAATCCTTTAGCTCATAAGCAAAATGACGGTAATATTTTACAATGTCCGAAGTATTTTAAAACACATTTTTCAAATACCGTCTGATTGTGTCATTTGAAAATACACGGCCCATTTGTCAAAATTTATCAAATTTTAAAAATCCATATAAACCATGGTTTGACCGCACCACCAAAATATTTTCAAAAATCGATTTCTACAAAATTCTCAAACTGTAAAGTCCTTCAGGAAACATTCACAAACTTACCCATAGCGGACAAAAATTACAACATTCCAAAAACAGTCGAATTTAAAACCACATACTCAAATGGCAACCAGGGTCGCCAATTCAATCAAATGCATCTCGTGGTATCAAGTTTAAACACACAGTAAAATCATTCATCGGAGTTTCTCACAAACTCTACCGTTGGTACCTTTTCGAAACCCATCGAGGTTTACAACCTTCACAACATACCACCCCACCCGGTGGTTCAAAGATAAAATAATATCGTGCCCAGTTCTATACACATACTATGTGCCACAAGTATGAAACTCAACTATATTACACAATATTGTGTAAATAAAATTATACACCGCAATTAACTCACTAAAATAAAATCGAGATACACAGGTATTACGCATAAAGGAGGAGACTTACATCCACAGGTCGCACGGAGGTGATCGCCACGATACTAATCTCGTCCGACAACATAACCGACACGTTGTGACCACGCACAACTCAACTTGTCACCCGACGACTCGAGCGACAAGACAACACATTACTCGACAAAACACGACTTGAACGACCCGACGGCCTAGGTTTCCGCAAACCTAAGCTCCGATACCATAATTGTAACATCCCCAAAACCGTATGGGAATATTACATGCCGTAGACCCTTTCCACAAGGATCTACCAGGCTAAACATCCATAAACAACCAAATGCTTGCCCGACTGTGGTCAAACAATAAAATGATACAGACCGATATGGTCACTTACACGTGAATACACGACCGATGAGGTCACACAACCCAATCGATAAAGCGGCTTAAATAACATTACCCACACGGGGGTGAAATACAATACGGAAAGAAATCAACTCGACAACACAATAAAAATCAAAATAACTCTCGACTCATGATTAGTATCGCACTCGTCATCCTATTGTGCCAATCCTGTGTTGCTCCCCGAATCTGCATGTGCACAGACGCAGCAGACATCTACCCCCGATTACTCGGGGTTAGTAAACTCCTTTGTTTTACTAGTGCAAGTATCAAATCATACGAAATGTAACAAGCAATTAATAATCGTGATCAAATATAATAATCAAGTATCAAATATTCCCGGGAGGTTTTCACAAGAGAAGATAAGCTATGAAGCATTCGAAAATAAGATTATCATCTCGGGAATTTTTAGAATTTCAAAACCTTAAGACCTCAAGTCCTAATTCACAAAACCTTTCGAAAAACTTAAGGGCCTTAACCCAAAACTTGTTTCATAATTCAACAGTTTACAATACCGGAAACATTTCCATAAATCTCGTGGGGCTCGGCCCAACATTCTTTCTTAAAACTTTTCCTGTAAAAACTTTGATTTGAAAAGTATCATGCTCATGACACCGTGATCCACTGTCACGTGTCTCCGTAGGTTCAACAACCCGCACGGACTACATCACGCATAATTAAACAAACATAATCAATTCCGACACCGTGATCCACTGTCACGTGTCTCCGTAGGTTCAACAACCCACACGGACTATTAACCAAACATAACCAATTCCGACACCGTGATCCACTGTCACGTGTCTCCGTAGGTTCAACAACCCACACGGACTATATCAATCACAACAATCACACACACAGTCCTGACACCGTAGTCCACTGCCACGTGTCACCGTAAGCCCCGTCGAGCTCACCCGGTTGGACGCACTGTGTCCGAAACTCATGGTCCACTGCCACGCGTTATCGTAGGCCTCGTCAGACCAGCACGATTGGACCTCAGTACCTCACTAAGTTCTGATCCCGTAGTCCACTGCCACGAATCCTCGTAGGTCCCGTCGAACCAACACGAGTGAACTTAGCGGTCACACACATATTCACATTCACATTACATACAACAATGAGCACAATTAATCAATCACCTTGATCACCACAAAATCGTACATTGCACGCAAATAACACAACCTCGACACTCGCAACAACTATCATCAATCAACGACATTTAACCAACATAACACACATTCGGTACACAATACATTGTACAACCAAGTGTACAACCATCCCATATGTACGTCGCATTCCTGCACAAATGGCACAACGCCTAACACGTATACTGATATAACACCATTATCACAAAGCCTTCAAATTGCGGAAAATACAACCAACTCAAACGGAACATATTTATGAAGGCAAGCAAAGTCATCATACATCTCATACGTAATTACTAGTCGCAAGATACAAGTCGTATAGTAAGATACTTGCCTCGATAGTCGGCACCCGAATATTCCGACGAATACGGCACAACCCGGAAAACCCCGAACACCTACAATCCTCCGTGAAATCCAACGGAAACACGGTTACTATGAGATTAACAATTGAAGACAAGGGAAAACACGGTCAAGAATTGAAGGGAACCCTTTGAGACATTTAATCGGATACTAAATGTTCAAGGTTCCCAAGAAAACCAAAAATCCCGATTGGGTTCCAACGAACTCGAAATACGGATATACAATCCATAGAACATGTCCAAAACAACATTTATACAACAATTAATTGATCAAAAACGGATTGGAATCGAAATCAAAATGAAAACCCCTAAAATCTTCAAAAACAAGGGTTCAAGCCAAAATACCTCGATTTGGACGAAGAACACAGATTAGATGATGATATAATCAACACAAGCCTTCCACAAATGATGTTCCATGATGTTCCCGATCAAAAACCCTCAAATTCCGTCGAAGGGTCGTGAAAAACGAAGGGAAATGGAAAATGGCGAAGGATCCACGTCCGTGCCATTAAATAGCCGATTCGCACTGTGTGCCGCGGCCTGGACAAGTGTGCCGCGGCCCACAGACAAAAAAAACTGCCCAGCACTGGTTTAGTGCCGCGGCACAGACAAAGTGTGCCGCGGCACACGGTACAGTCCACTCCAACACCAAAAATGCACATCGTGCAGTCTTAGCTATTTCGACCATAACTCCTTCGTCCGGACTCCGATTGACTCACCGTTTGAACCATTGGAAAGCTAACTTGATGCTTTATAATATTGCAAAGATTCAGAATTTTTGGAGTTTCCAAGAATTTATGGTGTTTTTTACAAAGCCGAACTCATACTTAGAAAAGTCGTTTAGTAACCCTGAACTCAACAAAACGACACCGAAACCCAAACCTGAATACGAACCGAAGATACGTTTACGAAGTACTCGCAAAGACGAATCTAAGAGATAGTAGAACACACAATTCCGACCACCCGAAGGCTCGAAATTCGACAACGGAAGGTATTTACCCCAAACTTTGGGAAATTACGAAAATGGCCCAAATGCCCGAAAATCACCATACGACAACGAATAATCAAACCGAAGCTCACAACACGTATAACAACGTTAAATAAACTTACGGGAAACTCGAAATAGCAGTTTTCAACGAGATTCGCAAGAATCGAACTCAAGTGCGGAAAAGCGTCTAAAAAGCTCGGAACTCAGCAAAACGATACCGAAACGAACTCGGATGACAAAAAGTGCAGAATTAATCATTCTCGAAATGACGAAACGGTCATGAGAGAGTCATCAAAACGAACTCCGGCCGAAAAAGAAATTTACCGGAAATCCGAAATTGCGGATATTACACTCAGTCCATCCGGGCTCGAGTAAAATGTATAAAGATTTGAGAAAGAATTTCTGGTGGAATGACATGAAAAATGAATTAGTTCAGTTTGTGGCTAAGTGTTTGACTTGTCAACAAGTCAAAATCGAGCATCAGCGGGCAGCCGGATTGTTGAAACCACTTCCCGTCCCGGAATAGAAGTGGGAGGATATCTCAATGGATTTTGTTATGAGTTTGCCGAGGATGAAGACCGGAATGAATATGGTGTGGGTGATCGTAGACCGACTGACTAAGTAGGCACACTGTCTGGGCATCAAGGATACTTGGGGTCCAGAAAAATTAGCTCGTGTTTTTATCGCGCAGATAGTGAGACTTCATGGTAAGCCGAGGACTATTATTTCGGATAGAGATGGCCGGTTTGTATCGCATTTTTGGCAGGCGGTACATAAGGCATTGGGGACACGGTTGCGTTTGAGTACATCTTTCCACCCTCAGACCGACGGGCAGTCTGAACGTACCATTCAGACGTTTGAGGATTTGTTGTGCGCGTGTGCGTTAGACTGGATTATTGACTGGGAGGAGCATCTGGCCTTGATTGAGTTCACGTATAATAATAGTTGGCACGCGTCGATTAAGATGGCACCGCATGAAGCACTTTATGGCTGACGTTGCCGATCACCGATATGTTGGGATGAACCGTCCGATCTAGTTGGCACTGAGCCGGACCTTGTGTTGGAGATGAGGGAGAAAGTCGAATTGATTAGAAAGAGAATGTTGGCAGCTCAGAGTCGGCAAAAGTCTTATGCGGATGTTAGGCATCGACCTTTGGAGTTTGAGGTGGGAGATCACGTTCTGTTGAGAGTGTCTCCATCGAAGGGAGTTTTCCGTTTTGGGAAAAAGGGGAAGCTAAGCCCGAGGTATATTGGGCCTTTCGAGATATTGGAGAGAGTTGGCGAGCTAGCGTACCGTTTGGCATTACCTCCATCGTTGAGTCATGTACATAGTGTGTTTCACGTCTCCCAGTTGAGGAAGTACATTCCGGACCCGTCCCACATTATTGATTTCGGAGACGTGGAGATCGAGAAGGATGTTACGTTTGAGGAGAGGCCCGTCAGGATTTTGGAGCGTCGAGACAAACAATTAAGGCACAAAACCATTCCTTTGGTTAAGGTGCAATGGTCGAGGCACGAAGTAGAAGAAGCGACGTGGGAGTTAGAGGAGGATATGCGTGCGAGGCACCCCGAGCTTTTTGATTCTTAAGTTTCGGGACGAAAATTTATTTTAGAGGGGCAGAATGTAATATCCGTACCTTTCCATTTTTAGCAGTTTCCATTTTTGGTGTATGTCTATTTTTATCGACTCGCTTGTAACCGTTTCGACATTTTGAATCTACTTTATTCTTGGAGTTTTTCCATTTGGATGAGTTTTGGTGATGTTTTCACGTAATTCCATTTTATGACATGTTTTGCCGTATGAACGTTCGATTCTCGTAAAACTCGTTCGTTTTTATTGTTTCTTGTTTTGTGCAAGTTCGTATGGTTGAGTTGGTCGTGTTGAGACTTTTGGTTCGTAAATCCGACGTCGTATCGTGATTTTCGGGCACCTGGGCCATTTTTGTAATTTCCTATAAGTTTAGGGAATTTCATATTCTTTGTCGTATTTCAGATTCCCCAGTAGTCGGAATTATATTTTCTTTCAGCGCTTAGCTCTGTCGTCTTGTATATTTCGTGTTTATGTTTCTGGATTCTGGCCTTGTCGTGCGTTTCGAGTTTCGTACCTTCGGCAGCAACGTACTGATCTGAGCAGTACTGAACTGCTGCGTGGATAACGCACGCTACTCCTTATTCCCTTGCGTGTGCTATCGCTGTGCAGTTAGCGTGCGCTAACTCGTTATTGTTAACGTGCGCTATCGAGTGGTATTTAGCGCGCGTTAAGCATGTCTAGCGCACGCTAGCGATGCCGGGCTGCTTCTGGACTGCTTGCGACCCCCGTTAGCGCGCGCTATGCTTTGATGGTTAGCGTGCGCTAACTATGTTTTATATTAATAAGACAACAACCTCCTTTTTCCGTTATTTTTCTTTCTTTCTCTTCCTACGGGCGATTTCGGCGATTTCAGAGCAGATTGTGGAGAGTAATCAGTGGAGTCTCCTTCCAGACCGATTCTTGTGTTTCAAGCATAACACATCATCATCTAAATCCATCTTCTTCACTCAGATTCAAGGTATTTTCGTCTAGAACCCTAAATGATCAATTTTGGGGTTTTTTCTGGGTTTAGCTTATTAGACTCGAATTATTCTAGTATGTTGTGACATTCCTCATCGATTGTTGTTATCGGATGAATCCCGATCCATTTCACCTAGTTAAATTCGTGAATTATCGATTCGGGGAGATTTTGCATAAACCCTCGCCCGTATCGATTGATCGTTCATTATCGTAGTTGGTAATCGGGGTTATGGGTGTATTCCAATCGATTATTGTTGTCCGTTGGGACTGAACTATGTTTATCCTTCGTTTAGGAACCGTCGTTTTCCACCCGGACCGTTCGTAGTCGTATTTCATTTCCGATTCTTCAAGGATGTCTCAAAGGCAAGTACTTTACATTTGTTTACGCGTTCTAGTATTTGAATTATGACTATTCGTGGCTGTGTGGATGTATATGTGTATGTTCACCTAGGGATGGTCCGACGGGGCCTCTAGGGATACGTTGCCGTGAGTTTCGTATCGCGAATTATGGTTAACCACCCAGGGATGTCCGACGGGGCTCTGCGGGGTACGGTGGCCGTGAGTCTCGTACCAAGGTTAACTTTGAATTATTTTGTTGGAGAAAATGTGTTTTGTGCTTGTGCACCGTATAATATTCCGGAATATAAATGGTTTCTAAAATGATTTTTGGCGCATATTTTCATCTGATTAGAATGGTAGTTCAAATGGATTGTACTTGCACTAGCAGTTGTCGCTAACCCCTTAAATAGGGGAAATACTTTTTGTATTTCAGGTACCGGTCTTAGAGACAAGCGAGCACGCGAGCCGTATGAGAATGATGGGCAAGCATGATACTGTTCAGTAGTCAGTTGTTGGTGTTCAGTTCTGTCATTTATTATTGATGTCTTGTTTTGGGATTTCTGTATTATGAAATTGGTTTAAGTACTCGAGTACTTCCTTTTTTTGAATTTGTTAATGTTGTGTCCCCATTTTGGGATATGGATTTGATGTCAGATTGTATGTGTCGGATTTTAGTCTTTTATTTGAATGTCGTGGTTTGAGAAATTGTCGTTTTGTTGAGGATTGTATGTCGTTGTCGAATGTCTTGTTGGTACGTTAGCCTGGTGGATTCCACAGTGTGGGGTCCACGGCGCTGTAATATGCCCTGATCGTCTTGGGGGTGTTACAGTTGTAAACTTTTCCAAATTGTGTTAACGTGATTCTCTGGAAAGAGATGTGTTGTGTTCTCGAGTTGAATTGATTTTGCAAAATGTGTGTTTTGAAATTATCGGTATCTAGTATTTTCTTGAGTAGAGACATGTGCGAGTATCACGGGGAATCGTCGGCTTAACGATCTGTAAGTATTTGGATTTTTGAATTTCATTGGGATTTATTGCCGTTCTAAGTTGATATGTTTTGAGATTCAGAATGATATTATGCGTCACAGTATGAGGTGACAGAGTGGAGACGGGATTGATGATCTTAAGAAACTATGATTTTAGAAATCAATATGTCGGTTAAATTTTGGAACGGAGTTGTGCATTTAGGAGAAATATTGTGGACGGATGAGAAGAAAATGGTATTCATGTTAATTCATTTTGAGATATATGAACTGTTTTTGAGCATTTGAAAATGATACTTTTCAAAAGGAATGTTTCATGGATGTTTTACGGAAATTGATTTTGGGCCGAGACTCAATCGATTTTGAAATAGTTTTATAACTCAGGACTTGGGGTCCAAAAGAGTATTCTACTTTATAGACTTCTTGTAATGTGGAACGGGATTGGGCTGAAACCCTAATGTTTCTAAAAGGCTTATTAATTTTTAAAATAACTCCCGATATTTGTAAAACACTTTACCAATCGATTATCTATTTAATTACTACCTTTTGGGGTTTTGGTTTATTTGTCCAAATGAAACTTCTCGGGTAGTCTTTCATTATGTTTGATTTGTCGATTATTCAATGTTTTGTCATAGCATAGTTGAGGTGATCCAGGATGGGTTAATGGTCGACATTGCGGTCACATGTGGAAAAAGGAGTTTTTTTCGGAGTCTATACATTGAGATTCTGGAACTCTATCATGTGGTTTTCCAATAGAATGTCAGTGGATTTGGTGACAAGCCGAACTAGTATACAAGAGTATGGATGTGGTCAAGCATTTGAATAATTCCATTTTATTTAATCGTATGTATTCGAAAAGGATTGTCATCGAGTACTTGATGTAAGTGAGCCGATTTAATTTTTCGAAAATTGGTTTCGTGGTCTTACGAAAATTTTTGTTTTGAGTTTTGAAATTCTTGAAAGAACTTTCGAAAACTTGTCTTCTTGACAAGATTATATGATTTCAAACTGGTTTTGAAAATGTGATTGATATACATACGAATTTAATGCATAGTGCATATCATGGTGAAGTTATGAATGTGACTCACAAACTGGATAATACATAAGTATGGTACGATGAAAAGAGATTCGAACTTTAGTATGGTAGTCTGGTTATCCATGGATGATCGGTTGATTGATCAGATAAGAGAAATATAATGCATGTTGTAGATTCATGTACAGGATGTGATTTTAGAACGACGAGTTTTGTGAAACCGGGACATATGTGCGATGTGATTCCATTGGTATGGTAGTAATACGATTTTAACATAGTGATTTTTGAATGATTCCTTTGTAAGTGTGGATTTGGGGATGGTGGCACCAGGATGGTTGTTTTGGGAATAGATTGGTCGTTCCCACTCCGTGTAGGATGGAGTATGTTCGTCAGTTTGAGGCTTGTTGTTCATACGCCGAGGAGTATGTTCACCAGTCGGGTGTGCTTCTTTGAGATCCGCTGCATGTGATTGGTGTAACGTTTTGAGAATTTTGTTCGTCCGTATATCTGTCTCTGTGGTTCTATATTGATCATGTTGGAACTTACCATGCGAGGGTATTTTCGATTATCGTTGATCGTTCGTTGATGATATTAGAATTTATCATATTGACGATATACTCGGTTGTGTTTTGACCTTTGAATGGTCATATTAGAGTTTATCATGTTGATGATATACTCGGTTATGTTTTGACCTTCTGATTGGTCGTATTGGAGTTTATCATGTCAATGGTATTCTCGGTTAATTGGATGGTTTATCATTGTTAATGATCTTATGAACGTTCGAATTCTGTGTCAATGTTTCGGGATTGGTTGCCATTGTTTTGAGCGATTTCCCCTCAAGTGTATCGTATATTATTGATTGTATCAGAATTGGGACTTGATTGTGCGATTAGGCAGACAGGATTTGACATGGATAAATTATTTCATCCGAAGATGATATATTTTGTTGAGACTCATGGAATTATGATTGTAAACGTATTGAGTCTTTACAGTGAAGTCTAGTATCTCAGGAGATCGTCGACTTCGTGCATTTGTAAGTATGCTATTTTGGTTATTCGATAATGATGATGAGTGATCATTGTCGTAATGGTTTCAGGATATTTTGGTTGAACGGTTTGTTTCTTTATGACGGATTGCAAGTTTTGAGGACTAAACTTATTTTAAGTGGTGTAGTATGTAATATATGGAATTTCTACTACTATTGTTTAACATTATTTTATCCGAGCTATGTTGTACAGTGTGGAATCTGTATAGTATGGATAAAATAAATGAAGGACTGAGACATCTGTATTGGTATAATTGTCATACTTGGTCGACAATTGCATGTGAGTATATCGTGTATTAGATGTAATATCCGCATTTTTCTTCCCCTTGTATTTTTCTTTTTCGGCGTATCTCCTGATAGTAGTGACCCTTGTGTATATTTCAGTGTATCTTTTCTATTATCTATGGGTTTTATCCCCGTTATTGTTGAGCGGAACCGCCGTTTCGGGGTTGACGTGGGTCCATTCTATGTTATGTTAAACGTTGAGATGTTCCGTTGGATGTTTCGTTCACCTTCCGGTGTTTTTGGAACCGTTCATATTTCATACCTAGCGCACGCTATTTTTCTGCACAGCGCGCGCTAGGGGTTCCTTAGTAGCGCACGCTACGTTTGTTCCGTAGCGCGCGCTATCGAGTAGCCCTGGGAGTGGCAGTGTTGATTTTCCAGCCTTCTGGACTAGCGTATTAGCGTATGCTACATATGCTAGCGCACGCTAACATCGAGGGGCTAGCGCACGCTGATGATGCCCGGTAGCGTGCGCTAGCGTGAGTGTCGATCTTGGGCTTCACTACCGAACCCGTTCAGTGCGGTTAAGCGCACGCTACGCTTGTATGGTAGCGCACGCTAACGGATCAGATAGCGCACGCTACTCATGTATGGTAGCGCACGCTAACGGCCAAAAACCTGGTTACTGGACTGGGACGCTAACGTTAAGATTTGTAATCTTATCCCGTTAGCGCACGCTAATCTTGAGGCTTTAGCGTGCGCTAACACTCCCTGGCTATATAAACCAGGGAGTTGACCGAGATGAACACCATTTCTCATTTCTTTCCTTCTTCCGCGGCCGAGCGACCCCAGAGGCGATTTGAGGCGATTTTCTCCTTCCAATCACTTCAGAGATTCTTTTGCTTGAGTTCTTGGTGTAGACTAACATCATCCACTTGTGTTTCTCATCCTAAATCCAAGGTAATCTCTTAGAACCCTACTTTTGGATAATTTGGGGGGTTTTGGGATTTTTCTTCCGATCCGTTCCGTTTTGTTGATGGATTCATGATGAATATGATTAATCTTGTTGGTATTCTTAGTTTCCCTACGGATTCATGGTATATTTCGTGATTTTTACGGAATCGAGAGGGTTTGGTTGTGGTCCGCCCTCGTTGTTGTTTTTATACGAATATACATGAATCGTAGGCGGGTTTTCGGGTGTATTCCAATTCCGTATTCATTTAGAAACGGTTGTGATTGTGTTCTTCGAATCGTTAGGTTCGGTTTCGTTGGTTCCTAGCGGTTGTCGGTGACTTTCCTTTCCGTTCTTCACGTCGTCAATAATTCGAGGCAAGTATTTTTGGAAACCTTTAAGCTTAACATGAAATGGTGATGTATATTACTTGTGTGTAACTCACCTCGTGTTGGCCCGACGGGGTCAAGGAGGGAAATCTATGCTGCCGCCCTGGATTTCACGAGTTTGTTTAGCTAGCCAGTGCGGGAGGGTCCTTAGAGGCCTCGTGCGGGAATCTATGATATTACTCTGTTCCCAAGGCGATGCATGTGCGTGTTTTGTTTTGTAACGTAGCCAGCGCGGGAGGGTCCTTAGAGGCCTCGTGCGGGAATCTATGATATTACTCTGTTCCCAAGGCAAATTATTTGACTGTTTGTTTCCGGAAAAGACATGTCTTATTTTGGTTTTCGAAATGATATTGGTGCATGTACTATGAAATGTGTAAGCGATTGGTTTGCCTTGAATACTTGTACTAGCGTAATTGCTAACCCCTTTGGGGACCCGTTGTCGGGGAAATTCTTGTTATGGATTTCAGGTTATGATTATCCGGACGAGCGAGCACCAGGACAGTACGAGGATGTTGGCCAGGGTCGTTGACATGTGCATTTGGGTCTACTTATTTCCTTTGTCCATTTCGATATGGTTGTTCCCACAGTTTTAAACTTATAGATTGTACTCGCGAGTACTTAGGCTCTTTGTTTCAAACTCCGTATTGTATTGTTTTTAAACTGTCTCGTTGTTGGTTGATGCTTATTTTGCCGGTTGCTCCGGGCGTATCTTTATATGTCATATTATTTAATTGTGTATCCTCGCTAACCAAGATGGTTAGTCGAGTAGAGTTTTTCTATTGTAGCACGGTAGGTCCCATGTAGGGGGTCTACGGCACAGTAACATACTCCGAATATCTCGGGTGTTACGTAAAATGGTATCGGAGATCTAGGTTTATGGATACCTAGGCTTGTCGGTTACTTGGGTCTAGTCGTGTTTTGTTTTGCACATTGTCACACCGCCGGCATCTCGATTTCCGGTGCTCGTGAGTTTCCTTACCCGATTGTTTGCTTTCACATACCGTATTTCGTTTCTTGAACCGTGGTTATTCTCCCTCTTTTGCTTATCATCGTAGTTTTCCTTACTCATCCTCGATATGCTCTGTTATCTTTTAACACCGGTATGGATGCGGAGAAACCGTGGTCGTGGTCGTGGTCGTGGCCGTGGACGCGGCCGAGGACGTGGGGCCGGTGGCGGCCCACGTCGCACTCTTGAGAGCCGGCAGCACCGGCGACCGTCACGATCATGCTTCTTCTCGAGCGCGCCGATCTTGGTATTGCCGTCATGCAAAGAAATGGTTAACCAGATGGCGGCTATAGCACAGTGGTTCGTAACCCCGATCAGGCCCATGCTAATCGGGCGGAGCGGATCGGCCGGCTTCAGGATGTCATCAAGATGCATCCTCCTCGGTTCGGGAGCTTCGGACCCGATCGGGCCGGGAAGGGTGGATCAAGGAGATATCCAAAGTCTTCTTGCTACTAATTGCCCCGAGGACCGTAGGGTCCCTATTGCTCAATACTTTCTCACGGGAGATGCTACGATTGGTGGGAGGCCGTTGGTCCCAAAGATCACGTTGCTTCATGGGCCGAATTCCAAGAATTGATGGAGACCGAATATTGTCCGTGGCCGGTCGATGTGCTCGAGTGCATGCTTTCTACGATTCTCAACCTCGGGATATTCCCGTATCCCAAGCTATTGCTGATTTCAACAAAGAGTTGGGTTATGTGAAGACCCAAGTTGTCGCAGAGCGACAAAATTTTCCATTTTTCCGGAGGATGAAGCCGCCCATTCGGGACTATATGCAGGCTCGTCTGTACTACCTTGAAGGATTATCGAGTCGAGCCCTTGCTTATGATATGTCGGTGACCGCTAGCGATTTGGCTCGTGAGAGCAAGAAGCGAAGTCGGTCGGAAATTTTTAGTCCTAAGAGTGGAGGCCAGAAATCTCAAGCCGCAAATATTTCAACGGCGGTTCGGCTCGTTTCTGCAGGAGTTTTCGGGTGCCGCCGGAACCTCCGCTCGTGAACCCACATGTTTTAACTGTGGTGTGCGGGAGCCATAGAACCGGCAGTTGTTCTCGTCGTCAAGTTTACTTGTCACACTTGTGGACAGTGGGCCACAAGGCCTCTTTTTGTGAGCAGATCAAGCCTTCGTGGCACCGTTCTTCCCAATCGACCGTAGAGCCGAGTGTGAACCGGGGCTCATTTGCTCGCCGCCTCCACCGAGTGCCGGCCGAGGTAAGGGTCGGGTCGACCGCTAGGGGTGGAGCTTCAGTGTCGGCTCGCTCACCACGTATCTATGAGATGAGGAGGGCCGATGATCCAGCAGCTCTTGTGGCGGCAGTACCGTTCACATTCATTTCCATCCTGTCAGTGTGCTTTTCGATTCGGGTGCTACGCATTCATTCATTTCTCTAGAGTGTGTACGCCGTTTAAGTCTCGACTGTTTGTCACCTTGCGAGCCTTTCATCGTTAAACTTCCTAGCGGTGATAGAATTGTCGGTGATCGAGAGGTCCGAGGCTGCTCTGTGTTTATTTGTGAGAGAGCTTGGCTCTCTAATCTTATTGTCGTTAATATCGAGGGTGAGGATTTGATTCTCGGGGATGATTGGCTCGAGCGGCATGGCGCAATCATGAACTACCGCACGAGAATCATCACTATGTTAGCCGAGGACGGCACCGAGCACTCTTTCACGGGGCGAAAGAGGGGAAACCAGAAATTCGTCATTAATGCCTTGAAGGCGATGAGTCTCCTGCGAAAGGGGTGTACTGGATATTGGTGCTACGCCTTGAAGGCGGAGGATGGTGGAGTCGAGCTCTTGTCGATTCCAGTCGTTAATGAGTTTCCTGATGTATTTCCTGACGAATTACCGGGATTGCCACCGGATCGTGAGGTTGAGTTTGCTATAGAGTTAGAGCCGGGCGCGGCTCCTATTTCGAAGGCGCCCTATCGCATGGCACCTTCAGAGATGTCCGAGTTGAAGAAGCAGTTGAGTGAGCTCCTTGAGTCGGGGTATGTTCGACCAAGTGCCTCGCCTTGGGGCGCACCGGTCCTGTTTGTGCGGAAGAAGGATGGTTCACTACGTTTGTGTATCGACTATCGCGAACTAAACAAGGTGACCATCAAGAACAAGTATCCTTTGCCGAGATTCGATGACTTGTTTGACGATTGCGGGGAGCTGCGGTATTCTCGAAGATTGATTTGAAATCGGGGTACTATCGGCTTCGGGTGAGAGAGTCCGACGTGCAGCGACTTTTCGGACGAGATACGGACATTATGAATTCGTAGTTATGCCTTTCGGGTTAACTAATGCGCCGGCGGTGTTCATGCAGTTGATGAACAAAGTCTTTATCGAGTATTTGGATAAGTGTGTCGTCGTCTTCATTGACGATATTCTTATCTATTCGAGGAATGAGGAAGAGCATGCCCATCATTTGCGGATAGTGTTAGACATTTTGAGGACCGAGCAACTCTATGCGAAGTTCTCGAAATGTGAGTTCTTTATGAAGGAAGTGATGTTTTTGGGTCACGTGATTTCAGCCGAAGGGGTTCGTGTGGATCCGCAGAAAATTGAGGCAGTATTGGATTGGGCATCGCCCACAAATGTGAAGGAGGTCCGTAGTTTCTTGGGTTTGGCTGGCTACTACCGTAGGTTCGTCGAGGGTTTTTCAAAACTAGCTCGGCCACTTACTCAGTTGCTCCATAAATCCGAGAAGTTCGTCTGGACCGATGAGAGGCAGTCGAGTTTCGAGGAGCTGAAGAAGCGTTTGACTTCAGCCCCGGTCTTGGCGTTGCCATGTGGCAACGAGGGATTCGCCGTTTATAGCGATGCTTCGGGTCAGGGTCTTGGGTGCGTATTGATGCAGCACGGCAAGACCATTGCCTATGCTTGTCGAGACGATTAAGGCCGTATGAACTTAACTACCCTACTCACGATTTGGAATTAGCGGCGGTAGTCTTTGCACTCAAGATTTGGCGTCACTATCTTTTCGGCTCTACATGTCGATTTTTACCGATCATAAAAGTCAAATACATATTTACTCGGGAGTTGAATATGAGGCGAGGAGGTGGTTAGAGCCGATTAAGGATTATGACCTTGAAATCCTTTATCATCCAGGGCAAAGCGAACGTCGTGGCCGACGCCTTGAGTCGGAAACCGATTGCGTTGCGAACGCTTGAGGTCCTTACGCCTCGATCCCGAGCTCCGGCGCTCGATCGAGTTAGATGTTGAAGTTTTGTTGCTGGAGTGTCGGGCAACTTTGTGCTCTAGAGATTTCATCGTCTTTGATCGATGAAATTAAGTCGTAACAATTAGAGGATCCGATGATTGCTCAAATCCGAGAGAACGTTCTTAAGGGAAAGTCTCACGGGTTTGTGATTCACGAAGATGGCGTTTTGAGATTCCAGAGTCGGCTTTGTGTGCCGAGCGATCCAGAGTTGCGGCAGAGTATTTTGCATGAGGCCCATTCCACACCCTATTCCGTTCATCCCGGTTCGAGTAAGATGTACAAGGACACGAGGAGGAACTTGGTGGAATGATATGAAGGAGGAGGTCGCACGATTTGTGGCGAGATGCTTGACTTGCCAGTAGTCAAAATCGAACATCGCCGACATTTGGATTATTGATCACTTCCCATTCCGAATGGAAATGGGAAGATATATCGATGGATTTTGTTACGAGTTTGCCGAGATCGAGGTCGGGCATGAATATGGTATGGGTGGTTGTTGACCGTCGACCAAGTCGGCACATTTTACGGGCATCAAGGACACTTGGGGCCGGAGAAATTGGCTCGTGTGTTTATCGCGCAGATTGTGAGACTTCACGGTACTCCGAAGTCTATTGTTTCGGATCGTGATGGCCGTTTTGTATCGCACTTTTGGCGGGCGGTGCATAAGGCGTTAGGTACCCGTTTGCATTTGAGTACCTCTTTTCATCCCGATCGGATGGACGATCGGAGCGCACTATCCAAACATTCGAGGACATGTTGCGTGCTTGTGCCCTCGATTGGAGTAGCGGCCGGGAGGAGCACTTGCCATTGATCGAATTCACGTACAACAATAGTTGGCACGCGTCGATTCGGATGGCACCGTATGAGGCACTCTATGGGCGGCGATGTCGATCGCCGATTTGTTGGACTGAGGCGACTGATTTGGGCGGGACCGAACCAGATGTTGTTTTAGAGACGAGACGGAAGATAGAATTAATTCGAGCACGGATGTTGACCGCCCAGAGTCGACAGAAGTCATATGCCGATGTTCGTCGTCGACCTTTAGAATTCGAGGTGGGAGACCACGTTTTGCTGAAGGTTTCACCGACGAGAGGAGTTTTCCGTTTCGGGAAGAAGGGGAAGTTGAGTCCGAGATTTATTGGACCCTTCGAGATCCTTGAGCGAGTCGGTGGGTTAGCATACCGGTTGGCGTTACCCCCGGCCCAGGGTCATGTTCATAACGTTTTCATGTTTCCCAGCTGAGGAAATATGTCCCGGATCCTAGTCACATCATCGACTATGGGGAGATTGACGTTGCCGAGGACATTACTTTTGAGGAACGTCCTTTGAAGATTTTAGAACATCGGGAGAAACGGCTGAGGCATAAGACCATCCCTTTGGTCAAGGTGCAGTGGTCGAGACACGGTGTCGAGGAGGCAACGTGGGAGACCGAGGATAGTATGCGTTCTAGGTACCCTGAGTTGTTTGTTTCTTAAGTTTCGGGACGAAACTTGTTTTTAGAGGGGTAGAATGTAATATCCGCATTTTTCTTCCCCTTGTATTTTTCTTTTTCGGCGTATCTCCTGATAGTAGTGACCCTTGTGTATATTTCAGTGTATCTTTTCTATTATCTATGGGTTTTATCCCCGTTATTGTTGAGCGGAACCGCCGTTTCGGGGTTGACGTGGGTCCATTCTATGTTATGTTAAACGTTGAGATGTTCCGTTGGATGTTTCGTTCACCTTCCGGTGTTTTTGGAACCGTTCATATTTCATACCTAGCGCACGCTATTTTTCTGCACAGCGCGCGCTAGGGGTTCCTTAGTAGCGCACGCTACGTTTGTTCCGTAGCGCGCGCTATCGAGTAGCCACAGGAGTGGCGGTGTTGATTTTCCGGCCTACGGACTAGCGTATTAGCGTACGCTACATATGCTAGCGCACGCTAACATCGAGGAGCTAGCGCCGCCGATGATGCCGTAGCGTGCGCTAGCGTGAGTGTCCAAGATCTTTGGGCCGATTCACTACCGAACCCGTTCGTGTGCCGAAGCGCACGCTACGCTTGTATGGTAGCGCACGCTAACGGATCAGATAGCGCACGCTACTCATGTATGGTAGCGCACGCTAACGGCCAAAAACCTGGTTACTGGACTGGGACGCTAACGTTAAGATTTGTAATCTTATCCCGTTAGCGCACGCTAATCTTGAGGCTTTAGCGTGCGCTAACACTCCCTGGCTATATAAACCAGGGAGTTGACCGAGATGAACACCATTTCTCATTTCTTTCCTTCTTCCGCGGCCGAGCGACCCAGAGGCGATTTGAGGCGATTTTCTCCTTCCAATCACTTCAGAGATTCTTTTGCTTGAGTTCTTGGTGTAGACTAACATCATCCACTTGTGTTTCTCATCCTAAATCCAAGGTAATCTCTTAGAACCCTACTTTTGGATAATTTGGGGGGTTTTGGGATTTTTCTTCCGATCCGTTCCGTTTTGTTGATGGATTCATGATGAATATGATTAATCTTGTTGGTATTCTTAGTTTCCCTACGGATTCATGGTATATTTCGTGATTTTTACGGAATCGAGAGGGTTTGGTTGTGGTCCGCCTCGTTGTTGTTTTTATACGAATATACATGAATCGTAGGCGGGTTTTCGGTGTATTCCAATTCCGTATTCATTTAGAAACGGTTGTGATTGTGTTCTTGAATCGTTAGGTTCGGTTTCGTTGGTTCCTAGCGGTTGTCGGTGACTTTCCTTTCCGTTCTTCACGTCGTCAATAATTCGAGGCAAGTATTTTGGAAACCTTTAAGCTTAACATGAAATGGTGATGTATATTACTTGTGTGTAACTCACCTCGTGTTGGCCCGACGGGGTCAAGGAGGGAAATCTATCTGCCGCCTGGATTTCACGAGTTTGTTTAGCTAGCTTGTGCGGGAGGGTCCTTAGAGGCCTCGTGCGGGAATCTATGATATTACTCTGTTCCCAAGGCGATGCATGTGCGTGTTTTGTTTTGTAACGTAGCTTAGCAGGAGGGTCCTTAGAGGCCTCGTGCGGGAATCTATGATATTACTCGTTCCCAAGGCAAATTATTTGACTGTTTGTTTCGGAAAAGACATGTCTTATTTTGGTTTTCGAAATGATATTGGTGCATGTACTATGAAATGTGTAAGCGATTGGTTTGCCTTGAATACTTGTACTAGCGTAATTGCTAACCCTTTGGGGACCCGTTGTCGGGAAATTCTTGTTATGGATTTCGTGTTATGATTATCCGGACGCGAGCACCGTGACGACGAGGATGTTGGCCAGGGTCGTTGACATGTGCATTTGGGTCTACTTATTTCCTTTGTCCATTTCGATATGGTTGTTCCCACAGTTTTAAACTTATAGATTGTACTCGCGAGTACTTAGGCTCTTTGTTTCAAACTCCGTATTGTATTGTTTTTAAACTGTCTCGTTGTTGGTTGATGCTTATTTTGCCAGTTGCTCCGGGAGTATCTTTATATGTCATATTATTTAATTGTGTATCCTCGCTAACCAAGATGGTTAGTCGAGTAGAGTTTTTTTCTATTGTAGCCTGGTAGGTCCCATGTAGGGGTCTACGGCGCTGTAACATACTCCGAATATCTCGGGGTGTTACATTAGATGTATCGTATGAGAATATTTTTGGGACGTGTATATGTATCCAGTATGCCGTGTATACGTATTCCGCGTGTTGAGATGATGGATTAGAACAGTGGAAATGGCTAAGAACAGCCACGTTAGTGTAACACCCCCAATCCGCTCAGGGATATTACATGTCGTAGAACCTTTCCTCAAGGATCTACCAGACTGGTAACAACATCGAACGTCTCAAGAATGCCTTTAAGGCTAAAATGACTCAGTAGGCCGATTTGGTCTTTCAATAAAAATATACAACTCAATCTCAATACATGCCCACGCAGGGGTCAAGTAGAAAATACTCCCGTACAACGGGGAAAATACTGCAGCAGAATAAAGTACAACTGAACCAATACAACAACGTACGGGACCTCATGTGATTAGTATCGATCATCTTTCATCATCCTTCATGCCGACCCTGTGTTACGCTCCCAAAACCTGAATGCAAATACAGACATCCACCCCCGATTACTCGGGGGTTAGCAAAATTCCACTATTTTGCTAGTGCAAGTACCAAGTGCAAAATACGAGTCATACAATTCAAGTTCCAAGAATAATAATAACCGGGAATCCTCACGGATTCAAACATAACGGAAATACTTCCCGAGGCAAGAGTTGAAGTAAAACATTCCAAAATCGAAAGATCACAATCCAAGAGAAACAATTTATAAATGATTTAATAAGACATCGGGAGTTTTAATAGAAAACAATTTAGGATTATCGAATCCGTCTCTTTCCAAAAATCAACGGGGGTCACAGCCCAAAGGTTCTGCTTTCACAAATAAAACCAACAACAATTCGCAGGGTTAAAACCCATGTCACGTGTCCTTGACGGACATAAAATCAACACAACATAATCACCCAAGATACGTGAATCTTTGTCACACAAATACAACACCAGCTCGTGAATCCAGGGCTATACCATTGGATTCCCTCGAGGCCTCGCCGGACCCTCCCGATGTGAGCAAAACACATTCACAATCATACACATAACACCGTGAACACATGCCACATCATCTCACGGTTGGATCAATCACTTGTTGTCTCCTGACCATATGATCGCATGTCATATGTCACCGCAGGTCTTATCATCTCACAGTTGGATCAATCACTTGTTGCATCCTAACCACATGATCACAAGCCATGTGTCACCGTAGATTGTCTTAGGCTCTCACGGTTGGATCAATCACTTGTTTCATCCTAACCATATGATCACATGCCATGTGTCACCGTAGACCTTCGACCATATCCACACATTCACACAAATAATATATCACACCAAGGATATCCAAACCATTCACCCAAAGGCAACAAACACAAATCACGACACCATTGTCAAATCACAACGTACCAAAATGAGATAATATATGCGTATATATTATCAAAGCGCAACAACAACACCAAGTATATTCATAGGGTTCACATAATCGTTTACGAAACATATCAATCACAAAATACACACGGTTTTGAAAGAGAGCCTTTAACGAGGCTAACTGAATATTTTGAAAGTTCATTTCAAACAACCAAACAAACACATTTAGACAATCACCGATCATTATGTCTACAAAAAAAGAAATGTATGGACAAGGTACTTGCCTCGAATAACCACAACGCGAAGAATCGACCGAAATAGGTTGGCACGAACCGACTACGAACCCGCCGACTCCACCGAATGCTAACTCGCGACAATAAACTTGATTCGCTAGATCAAAGTAGGTTATGGAGGGATTAATCGATGATATGAACTCCCAAACTTCGTGGATTAATTGCTTGACAACATGACTCGTTGATCACCAAGCCTCCAGCCGCGGAAAGGAGAAGATAGAAATGAAGAACGGGTGAAAATATGACTTCTCAGTCATATTTATATTGGCGCGGCCTAGCGTGCGCTAGCCTTGCGGACTAGCGTGTGCTATCGGCCAAGAACCCTCAGTCGGGCCCCGCACTACCCGGCACTGTTGATCCAACTTGCCGACCGGGACCTGCCTGCCCGACCCCGATAACGTGCGCTGCGCGGACGCTAGCGCGCGCTAGCCGACCTATCCAAAACCCTCTGGACTAAACTGCTCGGCCAGGTAATGTGCGCTAGTCGGCCGACAGCGTGCGCTACACATGCCGACTAGCGCGCGCCATGACCAACAACAGCGTGCGCTACCTGTCGATCCTCCCCGAGTCCAGAACTCCAAAAACCTCTCTTCCAGCCCGGTAGCGTGCGCTGGCCGGCCGAATAACGTGCGCTATTCCTGCCGAGCTAGCGTACGCAACCTTCCGGCAGTAGCGCGCGCTACGCCGGTTCCTGCCGCGTCTGCCCGACCAGTGCCCAGTACTTCCCACAGTGCCTGCCGCACCTGTCCGGCCAGTGCCCAGCCGACATGACCCGACGATTCGGTTTCCGAAAACGCACAAAACAAACACGATGAAATGCTCGCGGACAACATCATCGATCCAATATGAAATACCATGCAACAATTAATCACACACGTCCATGAAAAGGGTCAAGACAACAATTACGAATGCAGATACCCACGACTTTGGGTAAATTACAAAATGGCCCAAAATACCCGAAAATCATGATACGTGATCGAATAACCAAACCGAAGTTCACAACACGTCTAACAAAGTTAAACGGACTTACGGGAAACTCGAAACAACAGTTTCGAATGAGATTCTCGAGAATCGAACTTAAGTGCGGAAAAGCCACTAAGAAGCACGGAACTCAATAAAACGACACCGAAACGAACTCAGATGTCAAAAAGTGTAGAATTAATCATTCTCGAAATGACGAAACGGTCACAATCGAGTCGTCAAAACAGACTCTCGCCAAAAAAAGAAAATTACCGGAAATCGAAATTGCAGATATTACATACCACCCTCCTTAAAAGAAGTTTCGTCCCGAAACTTAAAACAAGTAGGATGAAGCAATATCCCGCCACGAAACACTCGAAGAGATACACAAGAACTGCAAACCCACGCCCAACGATGAAACGTTACAAGCAACGCAAAAAAACATACGGCGTGAAAACACGTTCCACGACGACCAACACAACGCCACATGTATAGACATAATAAAACCAACAAGTGACAAGCGTCATCAAACAGATAATACAATCACGTAAATTATACAAACAATCAAAAAACACAAAGCACCTATTACAAGGAAACACGCACAATCGAGAAAACAGAAAATAAACACAAAACGATCCACAAGGACAATCACAAACAATTCGGACTACGCCGAAGTCCTAAAAAACCACACTAGGCATCTCCGTGTCCTTTCGGAGCATAGACGCAACTTCAATCCCCAAATCTCTCAGCTACCGTCTCGCAATGCATGGCTCGGTGACCCACCTGGCCACACTCGAAACAGCTGACTAACGGTGAACGACAATTCTTCGCGGTATGGCCCGCTCGACTATAGTTATAACATGTCTTCATGCTGCTCACATTACTCACTGCAGGGGTACTACTCCTTTGATCATGCGATCGAGGAACCATCTTAGGACGACGAAATGAAGTCCCAACCTCAGGGGGCCCACTCCCCTGATTTCCTGAAAAGTTCCCAATGGTTTTCTGTTTCTTCGAGTCAGACATAATCTCGGTCGATAATCTGGATAGCTCATAGGCTAATGCCCTATTCTGATAATCTCTCAAGGAAGTACAAGTGAGACCTGCCATGCACTGACGAATATCCAGCTTCATCCGCCTACTAAAATGACAGATCTTATCCTCTTCCGTCCTTACTTGATCCTGCACATAACTGAGCTGTTTGCTAAAATCAATAATAGCTTGAGACAGCGGTACATCTTGCGGTTTCGCCGAAAAGAATTCATTAATCCTTTGATTTCTGATCGGCTCCGGACAAAACTCATCTCTCATGAATCTATGGAACTCTGCCCACGTGACAACACGATCTCGAGGCTTAACAGCCTCCCACCAACTGGCGGCATCCTTGTCAAGAAGATACTGAGCGACTGGCAACTTACTCTCTTCTGAACAATCAATTCCCTCGAATATATTTTCCAACTGGAAAAGCCAATCATCCCAGCCTAATGCATCTACAGCACCAGCGAAGCAATGGGGGTTCATACGAACCACTTCTCGAAGACACTGATTTGCACCAGTGTTCTAGGTCATATCTGTAATACGCTGAACAACCCGAGTCAACTGAGTCATCTGTGTAGCTACCTGCTGTAAAATAGTAGCAACACCCATACCGATATCATCACCGACAGCATGATCTCGACCACACATCTGGTTGCCATGACCACGACCTCGTCCCCTCGAAATACTGAATAAGCAACCACTCAGCACAACAGATAATCATAACACGCAACACTTACAACAATTACCATCGTAAAGCAACACACATACAAACACCACAGCAACGACGGTATCGTTCGGCGACCTCAACGGCCCGAACGATAACCGGCATACGATTACTAAACATTATGAAACCACCACGTATCTACACAATCATGCAAACTCAAGTTCCAACAGCTCGCACGGGTGCGATAACACACAAATCATCACAAAGCGACAACATTCAATACCAACATCTCACCTCTCACAGAGGGCTAATCACAACAAATGCGTGACAAACGACTCAACGTTCACACCACCAATTCCATCATACTCGGGAGCTAACATTCTAACGACAATGCGAATATCATACATACATTCCCGGACCACAAACAGGAATGATAGGTTTAAAAAACGAAAATCACCTTTGAAAAAGAAATGATTTTGGAACCACTAGTTGATCTTGAGTATCACCTTTCAAAAAGTTGTACAAACACCATTATCAAGACTTTGAAAACCATCTTGCATTTGAACAAAAATGAGGACACTTTTCTTTTAGTGAAAAACTATCAAAAATATTCGTCCCTCGGGTCTAAGCAAAGCATTTCTAAATAATTGAAAATATCTCAAAATATTTTGGTCCTCAATTGGAATAATTTTGAAGCATATTGCGGCACTAGAAGGCACCTTGAAAGTACTGCGAGAAAATAATTCATTTTAAAAGTACGTCTCAAAATTTATTTTCTAAGATACTCAAGGTTTTCGAAAATCTAATAGGCTAGAATGCCTAAAAGCCCACATGTAACAACATTCACTTACATACATCACAACATACGCATCAACTCACTCAAAATCAAGACAGCAAAACAAACAGTCAAATATCACAGTCAAAATGACGTAAATAGCGACAACACTCCTCATATAAATGAAATATGAGAGTCACACAAATGCATCCCGAAACCAAGAATATGCATAAAGATTCCATCACTTAACACATAATCATACCAGTAACTCGTGTCACATGAGGCACAACACAAAAGAGGGAGACTTACATCCAGAGGCCACACGAAGATGATGATCGCACCACAATGCTAATCACGACCAACAAACTCAGACGATGCGTCGCGACACGAATCAGTCAGACAAAATCCGACGAGACAAAACTCAACAGACACTACCAAAAAAAGTACTTTAGCCGACGACCCGAATAAAACGGCCGACGACTATAAAGTGTCGTCGGCTAAACTTCGCACTTTAGCCGACGACTCATTTTACCGTCGGCTAAAGGGTTTTAGCCGACGACTTGGCGGAGGTCGTCGGCTAAAGTTCGAAATAGTCGTCGGCTATATTAAAGAGGTTTAGCCGACGACCGAGATAATGTTTAGCCGACCGAAAAAAAAAATTTAGCCGACGACTTGATCTCGGTCGTCGGCTAAATCCCTTTCGAAAAAAAATAATATTGCAATGGTTTAGCCGACGACCTAGATCAAGGTCGTCGGCTCGACACGTTTAAAAAATAACAATATACTTTAGCCGACGACCTCGATCTAGGTCGTCGGCTAAACTCCTTCCGGCAAAAAAAATATTGTAAAGGTTTAGCCGAAGAGCTAGATAGGGGTCGGCGGCTAAACACTTTTCGAAAAAAATAATATACTTTAGCCGACGACCTCGATCTAGGTCGTCGGCTAAACTCCTTCCGAAAAAAAATAATATTGTAATGGTTTAGCCGACGACCTAGATTGAGGTCGGCGGCTAAATACTTTTTCGAAAAAATAAATAATATACTTTAGCCGACGACCTCGATCTAGGTCGTCGGCTAAACTCCTTAGAAAAAAATAATATTGTAATGGTTTAGCCGACGACCTAGATCGAGGTCGGTGGCTAAACACTTTCGAAAAAAAATTAATATACTTTAGCCGACGACCTCGAGCTAGGTCGTCGGCTAAACTCCTTCCGAAAAAAAATAATATTGTAATGGTTTAGCCGACGACCTAGATCGAGGTCGGCGGCTAAACACTTTTTCAAAAAGAAAAATAATATACTTTAGCCTACGACCTCGTTCTAGGTCGTCGGCTATACCTTCAAGTGAAAATTATTTATAGTTGAGGGAACACCAACCCAATCTTGCCCCTCTCCCCGCTAAAGAGCACATTTATATTCCCGATCCTGTCAGTTATTCCCGAAAAAAGCTTGGGAGTTTCTACTTTGAGTTGTGCTAGCTGGAGTGACGAAGGTTTCTACCGGTTGTTATAATCACCATTTCGATTAAGGTACGTATTTATTGTAACTTTTATTGTGATTTCGAAACTTTGTATTATTCATGTTACATTCGATAGCTTTTTTGTAAAACGATTAAGTTTTATGATGATAATCATTATGATTAATTGTTTGTTGTGATTTCATTTATAATTTGAATAATATTAGTTAGTTGGATTAATATTGGAAAATGTATACATTTTCAGGATGGACAAGAGTTGGATTGGGTTACGAAAATGGGATCCATGTGTAATGGATGGGATGAAGCAGTTTATGAGATTTGTAAAAGAGCACGACGGTGGTAATACGTTGCACTACTGTCCATGTAATAAATGTAGATGTCGCAGTGATATGTTTCGTTTTCCATTTGATGAGGTCTGAGAACACTTAAAGAAGAATGGTTTTTGGAGTAAATATACATGTTGGATATACCACGGTGAAGCACCGAATTCTGTTATTCCGTATGATCACGGACAATTTAGTGGTAACGACGGGTTCACCGATCCGAAGAGGAGGTTGATTGATGATGTGTTTGGTTTTTCCAAGACGTTTGTACTAACTGAGCAAATCCCACGACCCCGTAGACCGTTGCCTTGCAATACTTCTGGGCTTGACAGGTACAACAAGCTAATTCAACTCCAACAGACCCCTCTATACCCAGGGTGTAACATGACTGTTCTTGATTGTGTCATGGAAACGATGAGATTAAAGGTGGAAAACAAATCATCCATCAAGTCTGCAGATGATTACTTGGAGCTTACGAGTAATATGCTTCCACAGGGTCATCATCTTCCTAATACATATTAAAAAATGAGACGAATTTTGAAAGATTTTGGTCTTTCCTGCATTAAGATCCACGTCTGCATGTATGATTGTGTTCTATTCTGGGGGCATCCTAATGAAGACCTCACGAGATGTCCTGTATGTGATACAGAGAGATATAGGATCACTCCTCCTGGAAAAGAGAAACCGGTGAAGGTACTTTGGTATTTTCCACTGAAGGACAGGTTGGAACGACTTTTTATGTCTCCTCACACGGCAAAAGCAATGAGATGGCATGCCGAGCCGCGCACTAATGACAGGGATACTATGATACACCCTTCAGATGGAGAAGCGTGGAAGCATATAGATAGGGAGTATCCGAATTTTTCTTCAGATATCCGAAATGTGAGGCTCGGGATTGCATCTGATGGTTTCAACCCTTTTGGTAACATGAGTCTTTCATATACCATATGGCCTGTTGTAGTGATTCCTTACAATCTTCCTCCGTGGATGTGTTTGCGGAAGGAGTATAATATGTTGACCTTGTTAGTCCGAGGGCCGGGATATCCGGGAAAGTGTATCGATGTGTATATGAGACCTTTGATAGAGGAGCTGAAATTGTTGTGGGAGCAAGGTCATCCCACGTACGACAGTTATTCGTCCGAGACGTTCTACTTGCACGCCATGTGTATCGGCACTATTAGTGATTTTCCTGCATATAGAATGCTGTCTGGATCTGTTATTAGCGGATATAGAGGTTGTCCAGTGTGTTTGAATGAATATTGTGCTAGGTACCACTGTAGGAAAGTTATCCGAATGCGTCATCGGATATGGCTTGAGAGGGAACACGAATGGCGTATGGATGCTGCAGCATTTGATGGCACTGTAGAAATGGGCGAGCCACTACAACAGTGGACAGGTGATGAAATACTATCAATTCTTAATGAGTACGATTTTGGCCAGCTTAGCAACCATCCTGATGTAATTGCAGCAACCCCTGAAAGGCCCGACAGGTATAAGTATTGGTCGCACAAAAGTATATTCTGGGAATTGCCTTACTGGTCCAAGTTACTGATAAGGAACTTTTTGGATGTCATGCACATTGAAAAGAATGTTTGCGAAAGTGTGGTTGGGACAACCTTAGGTTGGGATGGAAAGACCAAAGACGGGCCAAAAGCACGCAAAGGTTTGGAAGAAATGAGCATAAGAAAACATTTGTGGTTGAAAATCACAAGGGAAAACAAAAATGCCTAAGGCGGCTTACACCATCACCCGATCGAGAACCGAGATATTTTCTTGGATAAAGATCGCTAGGTATCCTACCGGGTATCTTTGGAAATATAGGAAGATGTGTTAATTTCAGGGAGAACAAGTTAACTGGTTTGAAGAGTCATGGTTGTCATATCCTACTCCAACGCCTATTTCCGGTATTTATTCGACCGTACTTACCAAAACAGGTGGTCGAGCCGTGTGTTGCATTATCAAGATTTTTCCAGAAATTATGTACGAGAGAAGTCAAGAGATCTGA
The DNA here is from genome assembly GCA_033398695.1 of Orobanche coerulescens. Lineage (NCBI taxonomy): Eukaryota > Viridiplantae > Streptophyta > Magnoliopsida > Lamiales > Orobanchaceae > Orobanche > Orobanche coerulescens. The sequence continues at coordinate 108,128,416 of CM065816.1, read as the reverse complement.
TTTGCGTAAAATGCAAGATGAGATCATCTATATCTTGTGCAAGTTTGAGCGAATATTTCCTCCAAACTTTTTTGACCTCATGCCTCACCTCATGATCCACCTTCCCAGGCAGTTATTGGTCACTGGTCCAGTGCACTACACGTGGATGTACCCGGTTGAAAGGTAACATAATTTTGTATGATATATATATATATTGTCAAATTAAGTATGATTTTTAACACAATGACAATATTACAGGCAACTCGGTGATTACAAAGACTTCGTGGCCAATAAGTCTGCACCAGAAGGATGCATTGCAGAATCTTACCTTGCGTCAGAGTGTATTACGCATATCAAGTTGTATTTGGGCACCTTCGAGCCCCCTTCCCGCTCTATTCGAGCAGATAAAATACAATTCAATCTTTCTATCATATCCAATGAGGTTGACGTCTATGGGAGGTGCCAGGAAGACAATTAGACCCGTACGAGTCACGAATTGCACATTGGTGGATATTGCTCAATTGTCCGAAGTTGATCGGAAAGACATCCACTTGTCATGCGATATGGTGCGAGGTGACACTAGATTCCACAATGACACTTTTGCCGACTATTTTGGAGAATGGGTACGTATATATTCAGTTGCTATTGCATTTTGGACTTAAGATATTTTTTTACATAAAAAGTTTATTTACGACAAATGACACACATACAAGATGACGGACACCCTAACTGGTCGCGTGAACTTATGCTTCTTTCTATGAAGCCGGTTATGTCAAGAATTCATTCGATGGCCAAAGTCAACGGTGTCACATTCGTATGCTTTGAGAGAGACCAAAAAAGAAGATGTCAAAATTCTGGGGTTATGATAGATGGTGGATATTACGGTGTTCTTTTGGAAGTGGTAGAACTAATTTACGGGGAAGGCATGACAATTTACTTGTTTAAGTGTCGATGGTACGACACCAGTCTTGGAACCGATATGCAAGACGACTACGGGCTGTTATCTGTTGACACTTCCACTTCATGGTATGAAAGTGATCCTTTTGTATTTTCTACATCAGCAAAGTCGGTGTATTATTTGGACGACTTGGTGAAGAAAGGCACATGGAAGGTAGTGAACGTTGTGATAACGAGGAATATTTTTAGTCTTTGCTACACTGGGAGAAACAACAGTGCGATGACGATGATGCTTATCAAGAGCCAAATACAGCAAATATTCCACCATCAACGACAATTACAATGAATAATGTTCCTGAAGGACGAGTCGTCCGACTCCGTGGTGATGCTCGCGGTTACGTTGACGTTGATACAAACAAATTACTTGAAAATTCTGATGACGATAATGTGGACGACTTAAGGCATATGTTGCCGGATATCAACTCAGATAATGAGACAGACTGTAGTGATGACTCAAACTATGAGCCATAAATTTAGTAGATGTATATTTTCATTTGTTAAATATAATTAAAAAAAATAGTAATAATAATAATCATAATCATAACATTAATATAATATCAATAATATTATTAAAAAAAAACCGGGGGGTTTAGCCGACGATAAGATCTATGTCGTCCGCTAAAGTTTTTTTTAAAAAAAATTATACTTTAGCCGACGACATATGAGGCGGTCGTCGGCTAAACCCCAGCAATGACCCGACCGTGTTAGACAACACGGTCGGGTCGATCATCTGATGTGTTTTCCCATGCAGGGCAGTGCGACACGGCCCGTGTCCTGACACGGTCGACTAATGTTTTTTTAAAAAAAAAATTAAACTTTAGCCGACGACTTATAAGAAGGTCGTCGGCTAAACACCCGACCGTGTCCATCGACACGGCCCGTGTCGCACCCGCCCAGAAATTGAAAACACACTGTTTGCCTGCCCGACCGTGTTGTCTAACACGGTCGGGTCATTGCTGCGGTTTAGTCGTCCGTCGCCCGTCGCCCGCCAATCGTCACCGAGCCCCAACCTTCCGTCACCTAGCCCCCGTCCCGCCGATCGTCACCTAGCCGATCGTCCCGTCGCCCCGTCTTCTGGTTTAGCCGATCGTCCGCCCGCCAGCTCGCCAGCCCTTCGCCCGCCAGCCCGCCAGCCCTGGTCCCATCGCCCGCCCACCCGCCCGACGCCCTCCGCCCGTCGCCCGCCAGCCCGGCCGCGGTAACCCTTGTCCTTATTTTTTTATTTTGTTTGTTGAATTTATTGTATTTGTTTGATGAATTTGTTTAGATTATGTGATGAATTAGATAAATTGTTTAATGAGTTGTGATGCAATATTTGATGAATTTAGTATTTTCAATATTTTGTGTTTAATGAGTTGTGAATTTAATGAATTTGTTTGAGGAGGAAGGGATTGTATAGCCGGCATTAATCGAAAGATTAATGTGGTATGGCATTGATAATTACTGTTGTGTTGAATTGTGAATTTGATGAATATGTTTAGATTATTTGATGAATTTGTTTAGAAATATTTGATGAATTTGTTTGAGGAGGAATGAATTTTATAGCCGGCGTTAATCGAAAGATTAACGTGGTATGGCATTGATAATTACTGTTGTGTTGAGTTGTGAATTTGATTTATTTGTTTAGATTATGGATAAAATAAAGAAAGCGTTGGGGAAGAAGTCGACAAAGTCGACCACTCCCGATTCGGGGGGGGGGGGGGGGGGGATTTCCGCCGCCTCTATTAAGGCGGATCCCGGTACACTATACATATCTCATCGCAGCGTTCGTGCCCGCCAGAGACTAGAAGCTACCGGCATGAACGCTGACGATTTTTATAGGGCGATAGATGAGCCCGCTACACTAGCGCGACGTTTATCCTTTCAGACACCACGGCCGACCCCCTCGCAGCCGGAGACTCGTATGCCTCCCATCCACCGACCCACGTCTAGCCCTCACACATCAGGAGATGTACGGAGTTCCTCATCCGCGGTGCCCCACGGTCCGCCGCCGACTCTATTCATGCCTCCGATGGTTCCGACTATTCCAGAGGTCGATGAGACGGGAGCCCAAGTTCCCGTTCGATTGATTAGCCCTGACGAGGCGTACGTCTACGAGTCTTGGCCAGACAACATGTTTTGGCGGATTTGTCGGGTTTCGAAGACGAAACTGTACGAGGAGATAGAGAGGGAGAAGGAGAAGCGGAAAAATGTAGTCGAGGAGGAGAAGAAAAAGAAGAAGACTCGTGGCCCAGCAAAGGGTCTGGCGCTCGACTCGTACGTAAGTAAGCATGGCTGTTATGAGATTCCTCTAGACAGACACGGCCGGCCGGTGATGTCTTCTGACATTGCGGCGTCATATAGCCGTAATGTTGGCTTTGTCATTCGGGACAGAGTCCCCGTTTTGTGGCCCGATTGGGGGGACGTGCCGCAGTGCGTGAAGGATGCTTTGAATAATGCTATGTCGGTAAGTTAATAAATATTTAATAAGTGTTTTTCAATCAACACGTAGTTCTTGAAAATGCAATATGTGATGTTTTAAATTATTGCGTATTTATGCTGTTCATAGGTGTGGTTTGTCATTCCCGACTCTCTACTACGTACTTGGTGTGACGAGGTGCAGTCTACCAAGTAAGTCATTTTAATTTATTTTGTATCTACATTGTTTGCGTAATTTTTTTTCTTACGAATGATATATGTTGTGCAACGTGTGTTGTAGGTACAAATCTTGGAAAAATGAGATGCACATGTTCTGGAAAGCCTGGGGTGATACCCGAGAGACTACCCCGGAAGAATTTAAGTTCCGGGAGTACGAGTGGAAGTGGCTACGGGCCCATTTTCGCGACCCAGAGTTCATGGTATGACTAAAATACCCTCATTTCATTCTTCCTCTTTCAGTTTTTATTTTTTGAATTCTAAATATAAACTCCATTTTTTTAAATTAATGTTTCAGAATATAAAAAATACTTGAAGTTCTGGTTTTTTTAAATTAGCAAAAATCGGAACTTCATGTATTTTTTTAAAATTCTGGAATATTATTTATATTAAAAAATCGGAATTATTTTAATCGAAAGTGGAAATAAATTGTTTTAATAAAAATAAAAACTAGAATATTATTTTCCATAAAAAAAATAAAAATCTGAATATTGTATTTTATTTATTAAAAAATACTAGTATTTAATAAAAATAATAATATTTCGCTTTTATTTTTTTGAATTCTAAATATAAACTCGATTCTAAATAATATTTTTTGAAGGCGACTAGCTTGACCAACACGACCAATCGTCTTGGTCCGACCACCATCACACGGGTTCCCTGGTCGTTAGCGAGTTGCGCACGAGGCCATTTCTTGATTCGTTGGACGCATTTGCCTACGTGACTCAGAAAGTATTTCCGAACCGTCCCGAGGAGCATGTAAGTCTTTTTTTTATTTTATTTTAGTAATAAAATAAATGCCTTTGTATCATACTTTTATTGATATTTAAATATATATTTTCATATTAACTTAGGAGCGTGTGCGGGAGGAGTCTCAGAGGATGCTTGCTGAGATTGCTCGGGAGCAGTATCCGGACTTAGCGGAGACTGACCTCGATTCGCCATTGGGATGATCGATCGGGTCGATCCTTATGTTCGCGCTAGGTGTGGGGTACCGTCTACCCTCCTAGAGGTAGTCGGTACCGCACTAAGATGATGGGAGCCGAGGGTCACCATGTATTGAAAGATACCCCGGCTTCCGCCTCGCGGACGGATGCACGGATTGCCTATCTCGAGGAGCGGTTGAGGGCGGAGAGGGAGCTTCGAGTGAGAATGAAAGGAGGACTCAGACGCGGTTACATGAGAGCGAGCAGAGGGTCGAGTCGCGGTTAGAGAGTTTCCAGAGACAGAAGCGAGCCATGATGGACTATATGATGACGCGGACTCGACCATTACTCAGCCGATCAGCACTGCTCCACCGCCTTCTCTCTTCGGACACCCATCTTCACAGCCTCGTGACGAGGATCTAGGGGATGGTGGTAATCCTTCTACTACTACATTTCGACATTTAGATGATTTTGGCAGTGGATTGTAGTTGTGTTGTTGTAGTACTCTTGTATATTTATATTTGTGTTACAATTGTGTAAGTAATTTTATTGACGCTACTAGTATGTTGATGAAATTAATGTTCTTGAATGTGTTGTGCGTTGTGATGCATATAATGTTGGGCATATTATTAATGGTATTAGTTGAATGTGTTGCGCGTTGATTGTTGTTGATAATGAGAGCTGGTGTATAAAAATTGCAGGTGCAAAAAATACAGGTTTTGGGATCCCAAAATCTGAATTAATTTTTTTTTTTAAAAAAGGGTTTTAGCCGACGACATATAAGACGGTCGTCGGCTAAAGTAATTTATTTTTTTTAAAAAAAAGGGTTTTAGCCGACGACATATAAGACGGTCGTCGGCTAAAGTAATTTATTTATTTTTTTTAAAAAAGGGTTTTAGCCGACGACCTATAAGACGGTCGTCGGCTAAAATAATTTAATTTTTTTTAAAAAATGGTTTTAGCCGACGACATATAAGACAATCGTCGGCTAAACTCTATTTTTTTTAAAAATTGGTTTTAGCCGACCGGCTCGTTAAGGTCGTTGGCTAAATTTTTTTTTCCCAACAGGTTTAGCCGACGACCGTGTAGTAGTGGTCGGCTAAACTCTGAACTTTAGCCGACGACTACACAAAAGTCGTCGGCTAAACCTTGGCCGACGAATATCGGCCGACAATTTTTTAGCCGACAGCTGGCATTATTAGCCGACGACTTTGGGGTTTAGCCGACCACTTTAAGTCATCGGCTAAAGTCTGATTTTTTGTAGTGAGACACCACCAAACCCGACAGCCTAGATTTCTACAACCTAAGCTCTGATACCATTTATGTAACACCCCCAATCCGCTCAGGGATATTACACGCCGTAGAACTTTTCCTCAAGGATCTACCAGGCTGGTAACAACATCGAACGTCTCAAGAATGCCTTTAAGGCTAAAATTACTCAGTCGATCGATTTGGTCTTTCAATAAAAACATACAACTCAATCTCAATACATGCCCACGCAGGGGTCAAATACAAAATACTCCCGTACAACGGGGAAAATACTGCAGCGTAAATAAAGTACAACTGGACCAATACAACAATGTACGGGACCTCATGTGATTAGTGTCGATCATCTTTCATCATCCTTCATGCCGACCCTGTGTTACACTCCCAAAACCTGAATGCAAATACAGACATCCACCCCCCGATTACTCGGGGGTTAGCAAAATTCCACTATTTTGCTAGTGCAAGTACCAAGTGCAAAATACGAGTCATACAATTCAAGTTCCAAGAATAATAATAACCGGGAATCCTTAAGGATTCAAACATAACAGAAATACTTCCCGAGGCAAGAGTTTAAGTAAAACATTCCAAAATCGAAAGATCACAATTCAAGAGAAACAATTTATAAATGGTTTAATAAGCCATCGGGAGTTTTAATAGAAAATAATTTAGGATTATCGAATCCTTCTCTTTCCAAAAATCAACGGGGGTCATTGCCCAAAGGTTTTGCTTTCACAAATAAAACCAACAACAATTCACAGGGTTAAAACCCACGTCACGTGTCCTCGACGGACATAAAATCAACACAACATAATCACCCAAGATACGCGAATCTTTGTCACACAAATACAACACCAACTCGTGAATCCAGGGCTATACCATTGGATTCCCTCGAGGCCTCACCGGACCCTCCCGAGGTGAGCAAAACACATTCACAATCATACACATAACACCGTGAACACGTGCCACATCATCTCACGGTTGGATCAATCACTTGTTGTCTCCTGACCATATGATCGCATGCCATATGTCACCGTAGGTCTTATCATCTCACGGTTGGATCAATCACTTGTTGCATCCTGACCACATGATCACAAGCCATGTGTCACCGTAGATTGTCTTAGGCTCTCACGGTTGGATCAATCACTTGTTGCATCCCGACCACATGATCACATGCCATGTGTCACTGTATACCTTCGACCATATCCACACATTCACACAAATAATATATCACACCAATGATATCCAAACAATTCACCCAAAGGCAACAAACACAAATCACGACACCATTGTCAAATCACAACGTACCAAAATGAGATAATATATGCGTATATATTATCAAAGGCAACAACAACACCAAGCATATTCATAGGGTTCACATAATCGTTTACGAAACATATCAATCACAAAATACACACGGTTTTGAAAGAGAGCCTTTAACGAGGCTAACTGAATATTTTGAAAGTTCATTTCAAACAACCAAACAAACACATTTAGACGATCACCGATCATCATGTCCATAAAACAAGAAATGTATGGACAAGGTACTTGCCTCGAATAACCACAACGCAAAGAATCGACCGAAGTAGGTTGGCACGAACCGACTACGAACCCGCCGACTCCACCGAACGCTAACCCGCGACAATAAACTTGATTCGCTGGATCAAAGGAGGTTATGGAGGGATTAATCGATGATATGAACTCCCAAACTTCGTGGATTAATTGCTTGACAACATGACTCCTTCATCACCAAGCCTCCAGCCGCGGAAAGGAGAAGATAGAAATGAAGAATGGGTGAAAACATGACTGCTCAGTCATATTTATACTGGCGCGGCCTAGCATGTGCTAGCCTTCCGGACTAGCGTCCGCTATCGGCCAGTATCGGCCCAGAACCCTCGGCCGGGGCCCACACGACCCGAAACTGTTGATCCAACCTGCCCGACCAGGACCTGCCTGCCCGACCCAGATAGTGTGCGCTGTGCGGACGCTAGCACGCACTAGCCGACTTGTCCAGAACCCTCTGGACTAAACTGCTCGGACAGGTAACATGCGTTAGTCGGCCGACAACGTGCGCTACACATGCCGATTAGCGCGCGCCATGACCGAAAGCAGCGTGCTCTACCTGCCGATCCTCCCTGATTCCAGAGCTCCAGAAACCTCTCTGCCCAGCCCGATAGCGTGCGCTGGCCGGCCGAATAACATGCGCTATTCCTGCCGAGCTAGCGTGCGCAGCCTTCCGGCAGTAGCGCGCGCTATGCCGGTTCCTGCCGCGTCTGCCCGGCCAGTGCCCAACACTTCTGACATTGCCTGCCGCATCTATCAGGCCAGTGCCCAGCCACCATGACCCGACGATTCGGTTTCCGAAAACGCACGGAACGAACACGACGAAATGCTCGCGGACAACATCATCGATCCGAGATGAAATACCATGCAACAATTAATCACACATGACCATAAAAAGGGTCAAGACAACAATTACGAATGTGGATACCCATTACTTTGGGTAAATTACAAAATGGACCAAAACGCACGAAAATCACGATACGTGACCGAATAACTAAACCGAAGTTCACAACACGTCTAACAAAGTTAAACGGACTTACGGGAAACTCGAAACAGCAGTTTCGAACGAGATTCTCAAGAATCAAACTCAAGTGCGGAAAAGCCGCTAAGAAGCATGGAACTCAACAAAACGACACCGAAATGAACTCGGATGTCAAAAAGTGTAGAATTAATCATTCTCGAAATAACGAAACAGTCAAAAGCGAGTTGTCAAAATGGACTCTCGCCAAAAAAAGAAAATTATCGGAAATCGAAATTGCGGATATTACAGTTAGCGCACGCTACGATGTGTACTTAGCATATGCTAATGCACAAGGATTATGTACGTTAAGAAGGATAGTTAATGTACGTGAGGTGGATAGCTAACACGTACATTATGCAGATAGGTTAACATACATAAAGTTCATATCAGGCAGGACTTGAGCTATGACCGACAAGTGGGTCCCGTGGTCGACAGCTTTCAGCGCAGAACGTGCATGGGCAAGTCTCCTCGATAACTATGCTATGAGTAGTGTATTATGTAAATTAAATGGACATCTACTATAGCAAGTCAACATATGTATTACGTACGCTATCGCCTATGCATTACGTACGTAACCGTGTGAACGAAATAGGACAGTGAGTTCTGGAATGATGTTATGTACGTTATGAAGGACTTGTAGCGTACGTAAGGGGCATTATTTACGTTAATGTGTATTGGTAACGTACGTAATAAGCACTGCAGATTATAAAATGAGGATCAGTCTTTCATTTCTTCACGAGGATAAATCGATATTTTCCTCCCAACTTCGTCCCTCTGCACATGAAAGTGAGATTTAGCCTCTTCTTACTTGTTTATAAGCTTGGAAATATAGATTTGAGGCTTGGATATGAAGATATCAATGATCCTTGATGTGTTTGATGGTGTTGTTCATGTTCCTGAGGTATGTTGATGAACTCTACACCTTGAATTCGAATTTTGATGTTATTGTTGATGAATGATTCGTATGAAGATGATTATGGTGTTGTTGTTGTGATTCTTGAAGTCGTGTGAATTGTATGTTGAAGAATATGATAATATATGACTTGATTTATGAGTGGATGATTATCTACACGCTAAATGATATCGGATTATGTTGTTTTGATGGCTATGAACATGGATTCGAATCACTTAGTGTTCTTGAGGAACTCTTGATAAATAGATCATAGCAAGACGATCATACGTTGAATTATCGGTATTTTTAGATATGAAGATCAAATATTCGTTAGGACGTGTTGATGGTAGTGGTAGAATTCGTATGTTCTTGATGAAATACGAATCATGATAATAATTTGGAATTCGGAAAGATTGTGGTTGATCATCGAATATGAATTCCTTTACATTTGTATCCGTAATTGTATTGTGGTTGTGAATTCGTAAATGTTTGAGTTGGATTGTTCGAACTTGTGGTTAAACGAGATATTGTGAAATCGTTGGGTTTGTTGAATGGATATATCGATTGTTAATAACGGTTATCGAATTTCGGTTCGTATTATGGATATGAGTTCGTGATGGTTTGAGTTATACTATTTGGTTTTGTATATGATCGAGGTGTTGTTGAACCGTTGAGATTGATTGGTCGATTATATCGGCTTTTGATTATTATCGAATGTGTGTTAATCAATTATTTTAATAGGTTGAGATTATTGATCGGTGATTAGAACCATGCTATGCGGTTGTGTTCGAGAATGCTCGTAGAATGCTTTGGTCGGGGCTGAGGAGATCGTAGACGAAGGCAATGGAATTGGTAACGGCTTTATCGGTATCAAGGCAAGTTATTACTTGCTCAGTTATAATGTTTAATAAATAGTTTCAGTTTCATTTCGTTTATAATGCATAAAGCTATGATTATTATTGTGAACTCTGGGGATTCGGATTGTATATCGTTTTTCCGATTTTGGAGTTAAATCACAATGTATATGATTTACTTCGATTAGTGGCATAATTGAGTATCGAGGATACTTTACGGTAAATACAAGGATGTGAGTTATCTATAGTCCGTGGTACGATTGGATCTCCGAGCTTTGAGGATAATCATCGGTGATGATTTGACATCGAGATTTGCTCCCGAAGGACTCGGGGCAAGTATTTTATATTGTTTGTGGTTTAGTGTTAATGATTTTGGTCATGCATATTGTCTTTCATGTTGTTTAACATGAGGTCGTCGTAGTGATTTGTCATCATGTCGTTCATGTTATGTTGTTCATGTTGATGAACATGTTGATTTGCATACGTGTATGCATAATTGTATTGTATATGTTGTGTTCATCCGATGGGATCGTGTGATCTATGCTGAGGGCGCTGGACCAGATGTCCACCTTGTGTTGGTCCGACGGGATCATCTTGGGATCTATGCTGAGGGCGCTGGATCATTGGACAGGTTTTCCACCTCATGTTGGTCCGACGGGATCATCTTGGGATCTATATTGAGGGCGCTGGATCATTGGATTACCCTGTGTTGTGTCGATGGAATCATGTGGATTCGCATCGTTGGTTTTACCATGTGTTGTTGTTGTGCATATTATATTGTTGGTTATCCACCTCGTGTTGATCTAGTAGGATCATCTTGAGATCTATGTTGATGGGCACTGGATCATGGGATTTCCATTGAGTATATATTGTTGTTCTTGTTTTGAGCATATTGACGTTGTCATATGAGTATGCATTTGCAGGTCTTGTGTTAGGACCTTGTCCATATGTTGCATTGATCTGATCTCGGATTAGACTGACATGATTGTCGTGGTATTGGGCATCTTGAGGTATGTTATTCCCTTTGGTAATTATCTTTTGATGGACAATCGATTATTGTGTTGAGATGTGATGAGGTCACCCGATGGATTGGGTTGGACAGAGTTGGTAGATTTCGTAACCGTGAGTTGTGATGATGTTTTGAGAACCTTGGGTATTGTTTGAGGTACAGTACAGATGTTTAGGTATGAGCTTATCGTGTTGCTGAGAATACGAGATGTAAATTTTGGTAAAGTTATGGTGGTAAGATTACATTGCACTAGTACAAAAATGGGATTTGGTCACACATGGGCAAAATGGAACGGCCACACATTCACATATTTATGTGGATAAAGGTAAAAAATAGACAACATTTACTAATCAGCCACACATGAAAATTTTGAGCGTGTGACCATTAGAACTGTATTGCCACACAATCGAACATTATGTGGCTAAAGGTAACTAGTAATTTTGTTTCTGATTATTTAGCCACATATGAATTTAGAATGCGTGACAAATACAAGTACGCTTAAAGTATTAGTCACATGAAGTAATTTTTTATGTGTCTAAATCATACAGTCAAGTTTTGTCACACATTATTTAAGGGTGACTGTTATCTTTTGCTAATTATTTAGCCACATATTAATTTAGGATGCGTGACAAATGAAAAGTAAGGTTGAAGCATTAGTCACGATATACATATAAACAGTGACAAATATATGTCACACACTTGAACACTGTGACCAAATGCCATATATGGTCACACTAAACGTTTTGTCACACATTATTTAAGTGTAGCCAACATCCAGTATATATGGTCACGTAACTTAATATGTGTGTTTAAAGTTTAGTTTGTGTTAGCTTACCAAAAGCTAATGTGTATAGTCACATATATTTCTAACACTGTGACCAAATGCCATATATGGTCACACTAAACATTTTGTCACACATTATTTAAGTGTAGCCAAAATATAGTACATATGGTCACATAACTTAATATGTGTGTTTAAAGTTTAGTTTGTGTTAGCTTGCCAAAAGATAATTTGTATAGTCACATTTACTTCAAGCATGATCATGTGACTATATGCCTTTACAATAGCCACAACACATCACAAATGTGTGACTAATTTATGTTTATGGCCACATTTAAGGTGATTATATGTGACCAATATGTTCATAACAGTCACATCATGAAGTATACATGTGGCTATTATTTAGAGCAAAATGTGAAATCGGTCATCATTAAATTTCATGCTTTGTGTGACTAAATATTACAAAAGGCCACACAAACATAACATTCATGTGACCATTGGATGAACAATAGTCACACAAAATACTCATTTCTTCATTTTAAACAGCATATGGTCACACACCTATTAACACTTTTGGTCACTTTATGCTTAATTGTATGTGACTAAATACCCAAAACAAACATGCTTTGTGTGACTAAATATTACAAAAGGCCACACAAACATAAAATTCATGTGGCTATTGGATGAACAATAGTCACACAAAATACACATTTCTTCACTTTAAACAGCATGTGGTCACACTTGTTAATACTTTTGGTCACTTTATGCTTAATTGTATGTGACTAAATACAAAAAAAAACATGCTTTGTATGACTAAATATTACAAAAGGCCAGACAAACAAAAAATTCATGTGGTCATTGGATGAACAATAGTCACACAAAATACACATTTCTTCACTTTAAACAGCATATGGTCACACTTATTAACACTCTTGGTCACTTTATGCTTAATTGTATGTGACTAAATACCCAAAACAAACATGCTTTGTGTGACTAAATATTACAAAAGGCCACACAAACATAAAATTCATATGGCCATTGGATGATCAATAGTCACACAAAATAAACAAATCTTCACTTTAAACAGTATATGGTCACACTTATTAACACTTTTGGACACTTTATGCTTAATTATATGTGACTAAATACCCCAAACAAACATGCTTTGTGTGACTAAATATTACAAAAGGCCACACAAACATAAAATTCATTTGACCATTGGATGATCAATAGTCACACAAAATACACATTTCTTCACTTTAAACAGCATATGGTCACACTTATTAACACTTTTGGTCACTCTATCCAGTAAATATGGTCACGTAACTTAATATGTGTGTTTAAAGTTTAGTTTTTGTTAGATTGCCAAAAGCTAATATGTATAGTCACATTTTCTTCTAGAACGATCATGTGACTATATGCCTTTACAATAACCACAGCATATCACAAATGTGTGACTAAATTATATTAATAAAAAATAACCAGAAAATAAAAAAGGATGTTACACCCCAGCGAGAATCGAACCCGCGACCTCCCTTACGGAAGTCAAGCGGGTTACCATCTTGCCAGAGTAACCTATTCATTAATGTGATGCATTTCCTTTTTAATATAGAAGTTTAAGCTTCATTGTTTTTGGCTAGTAGCTTAAAGAGTGCTTATAGAAGCTGCTTATTAAACCGTGGCTTTTTCTCCTTCTGTTTATTTTCAACTTGTTTCACTTTTAAAATTTCGAATTTAGCAAAACTAAATAAGTTGTAGCTTATTTGGTTTAAAGCTTTTTCGATGCAGCTTATTTTTAAACAGCAAAATGTGCAAACCCAAAGCCAAACACGCAGAGACAGCATACTGCCATAAAAATGCAGACCAAAACCATTTGACACTTAATCGCGCTCCAAGGAATGACAAGCAAGGACACAAGGCCGGTCCTTCTAACAAACGCATAAATAACAGCTCAAACATATAAACCAAATAGGAAGTAAAAAAATTAATAGATAAAATGAATCCTTCACAAGAGTATTTGCAGCAAAATAAAAGCTTAAAAAGGTTCTGCACAGTACAAATGGATAAAGGTTGATCGTAAACATATTGTGATCGATTTCAAAACCAATCCAAGTTGTGAACTAATGGCCCATTTGTCACCGCATCACAATTAGTTCAGTGTATTATTTGATGTCTTCAGTAATGACAAATGATTTGAATAATTGGTGGGTTATCGTCAAGACAAAGCTAATGGCGATATATAAAGTAGCGGAAAGTGTCAGCGGTGTTGTGGATGAAGAGAATGTGGATGATGAGCGTTTTTTTTAAAGAAAATGATAGAGTGATATCTACAATAAACTAAATTTCAGTGATAAGGAAGAATAGTTTGAAAACTTAGGTCACCACTCAGAACATGTAGTTTTTGAGCTAAGTTTGTCTGATCATACTTATGATTATAATTATAGTACGTTATCGTTTACCAATTACTTGTAATAAGGTTTTCCTGACGTCCGTTAGTAAATACCTATTTTGTGAGTGAGTGTTTATGTTTGCTTGTTTAAATTTATTTATTTAAAAAATTGATTTATTATAATTATTTTTTCGGCATAAGTTAATAAGCTAACAAAAGAAGATAATACAAACACGTCCGCATGGGCAGCTCAACTGGTTCCTGGGTGGCAGATTGCTACAAGGACGCAGGTTCGAGTCCTGGCAGCGGCAATGTGGGAGTTTTATCCCTCCAATGTGGGGGATAACTTCTTGTGGGCACCAGACACTGTTCCTCCCACCTAGTGGGCCGTTGAGTCACCATGATTTAATTCCTCCACCAATCCCTGTCGGGCCGGGGGGTGGGGGCCCTGGGGGCGAGGGATTTCACCTTTTGCTACAAGATAATACAAACACATATATGTTTATACTACACTAGATAGCTTTCAAAAGTAAGGATTGCAATAATTTTATCATTCTCTAATTTTTTTTATGTTTTAATAGTCATTCTTATATATAATATCATCATTTTGTAAAATTTGATAATTCCGTCTAAATATTTTTGTTTGTCCCGCTAAGTGTTTCACCAAAAAATTTCATTCTCCCTCCATTTGGGTATTCCCCCAATCTCATTATTCACTTTATTCATCCACCCATATACTTTTCATCTCACTTTATTTCTGCCCCATCTACTCTCCATCGCCAACAACAATGGCTCCCCATCCTCCCCAGTCACGGACCACAATTCCAAGGCAGTCACTGTAACACCCCAAACTAGGCGGATATTACAGTGCCGTGGACCCCCGACTGGGACCCACCAGGCAAATGAAAGCTGATGAATTAAATAATATAATTGTAGTACCCGACCACATTATATTACCAAATGGTCCGATGAGGAGCTTAAGTACAATACACCAGGACAATACAGAATACTAGTATATTTTATATGAAGATAAAATACACCACCCTGAATAAATAAACATCTCAAACGGAATTTGCAGCGGAAATACAAATGACGGAAATGACTGAAATGACTGAAATGACTAAAATAACCGGAATGACTGGGGGCCCCCTACTAGTATCACTAGGACTCCTCGCCGTCAACATGCTCTTTTCGTGCCTTTGCCTTAACGTGACCTGAAAACAAAATCCCCCAACGGGGTCAGTTACACAGAACAACAATCCTCAAGGGTTGAAAATACACAATCATGATATATTTGAAGTTATGAAATATCCTTAGTTATGAATTACGCTGAAGAGGAGTATCATAGTATGCCCGTAATGTTTTGTGCAAGTGTACAAGACTAATGACCGGACACACCCGTCCTTGTACCTAATTAGTCTCACGGAGTTAAGCTTTACCGTGTGTACGGTCCAATGTATCGGTGAACCCAATACATGACCATCGTGTGCCCGACTAAAAATTCCACACAACCACACCCGGCCACGCAATATGAACCCAGAAGGTCATATGAACTAGAATGACCACAATGAATATCAATGAATAATAATTCAACAAGGCCAAGAATGACTCACCGAGATGAAAATAATAGTGACGTGATTGATAACTCAATGAAATGATTGGAACCGTCGTTCCTCGTGAATAAAGTGATTATTCGACAATTACAAGTCTCAATACAGTTAATACAATGATGAATGAGTATGATTATGAATGAACAACAACAAAAGGAATGAATATCCTTTTAACCGAGTAAGAATCAACTTACGCAACATCGGTGACAATTATCCTTCCACGAACAACGTCCTAATTGAGATATCGGTCGCTCGAACAACCTTGAATAACACAATCACCAACAATTCGTTCAACATACGAATCAAACACGAATATAACGAACTCAAAACGTCGATACGACTAAACCAAGTTCATTGGGGCATTAAATCGAACACTTTGTGGCCAAACTTCGATTGTTTACAACCTAACTTCAATAATACCAACATCAAATCCCCAAGAAGTGTTTCAAACCAAAAAACATCTTCAATACGATCAATAATCCAATATGAATAACCAAATTTGTGATTACAACAACGATTAATCGAAAACCCCCAAATCCAACTCAATATTCAAAGTGTTCTTGAATAATCCTTCAATAATCCAATGAATAATCAAACATATCCATAATCATGCGTATATCACTTCATAAAACATGATCTTAACATCCAAAACATCATATCTCAATACAAAATCGAAATCCAAGATGTTGAAGAAATTACCTCTTGAAGATCCAAGCACTTTGATCTGAAGAACACGCGTTAGATCGACTATCCGGGCTTCACGATCGAAAGAAAATGAAGAAAATCAAACCCTCAAGTGATGGATGATGAAAAGTTTCTCCCCTCAAGCTCTCTCTCTCGTATGAAGGTGAAGAAGTGATGAAAAAAATGAGTTGAATCGCACAAAAATCACAATTATAGTGCTGACTGCACTGTGTGCCGTGGCACAGAGCTAGATCTGCCCCCAGTGATCGGCAGCGTGCCGCGGCACGGATGAGTGTGCCGCGGCAGTGACTCGGCAGTGTGCTGCGGCCCCGTCGACATGTGCCGCGGCCCACGGTACAGACGGGTTGGCCGAAATTGCAACACGAGTGTGCCGTGGCCCGGACGAGTGTGCCGCGGCAGTGACTCGGCAGTGTGCCGCGGCCCTGCCGGCATGTGCCGCGGCCCACGGTACAGACTGCTCGGCCAAAAACTGGAAAATGTGTGTGCCGCGGCGCACACTCCTTGTGCCGCGGCCCACACCCCCTTGGGTCCTAAAATGATGAAAAATGACCCGGGAAGGGAATAAAAGCAATAGGAATCAATATTTGGGAAACAATAACACGAAATGGAAGTGCAGAAACCCCAAAACGGTGGTTCCAAGCAATGATTACAAGGGTTCGCCCAACAAAAACACGATTTGAACAATGAAGAGATTTGAAATGACATGAACTCCAACGACAACATCGACTAATGAATCAATTACAACAATCAAGATAATACTCTTGTTTCGTTTCCCGAATAAGGTTGAAACAATGAACAATATCGATACACAACTCGAAGTTATTCCGAACGGTGAACACGGATGAATGATTATTAACAAGTGAAAAATTACATAGTGACAATTACCGAATGAAATTACTGAATGATAGTGACTGAATTACAACCGGGTATTACAGTGACCACCGATTTCAAGTCCAATAATCTACAAATCAGGTATTGTAATGTCTTATATCTTCAATTTCATAACTAATTTGCAGTGTACATGGGTCAATTTCTTATTTTGGTGATTTTCGAATTTAGGGTTTATGTGAACCCGAATCTGTATAACCTTATAACATTAGATCTATTACAATTGATGCTTATTACATGTTTATTTCATGTATTAATTTCTAATTCCATGCTTAATTTGAAATATTATATGTATTTGTTATAGGACTTATGATAACTTGTTTGGGCATGGTAAAAAAGTAACTAGTTTGCATAGTTCTGAAAAATGGCATTGTAACCTAAAGGCAAAATGGCAAAACTGAATTTGAGGCTGTTTGAGTCACTTCAGGGCTCTTATGGCACTTATAATTGTGAGTTTGGGGCTATTTGACTAACTAGGCGCTGTTTTAGTATGGATTTTTATATGTTCATGGTTGTGCTTGGTCAAAGGCTCAATAGTTATATTAGTATATGAATTCGTGGTTGTCAATTATTTTAGGGATTGTTATAGTCAATTAGGAGCTATTTTATATGTTTGTTTATGCTTTTTATAATCCACTTAAGAGTTGTGTTATATGTATCTCATGGTTGATTTAGTCTATTCAGGGTTCAAGTTAGTAGTTTTTGTTTTAAGTGCATCTTTTGAATATATTCATCAAGTTTAAATGGTGTATCTGTAATTTCTAACTTTATTATTATCTTATAGCTAACAAGCGTACTTTGGAGAAGAGAAGTACTACTGGATCTAAAAAAGGTCCCTCTGTATGCGGAAATAACAATTGTTCAGCAGGTGGATGCAGCATTAGTTCACTAGTTCGGGATGCTGATGTACAAGATGATATGCTCCTAGATTCAAACATTGGTTCCTTTCCTAGACCAAATGAATTATGAGTACGTGTACACACTTGTGCATTGTAATACCAAATGAATTATGAAATTTATACTAAATTATTTCCATTGTGTAGGTTTGTTGACAATCCAGGTGTTGTTCGTTCCATATCCTCTATGTTGAAGGGCTCATTTCTGTAACACCCCCAAATCCGCTCAGGGATATTAAACGCCGTAGAACCTTTCCTCAAGGATCTACCAGGCTGGTAACAACATTGAACATCTCGACAATGCCTTCAAGGCTAAAATGACTCAGTATACCGATTTGGTCTTTCAATAAATACATACAACTCAATTACGATAC
Organism: Orobanche coerulescens; assembly: GCA_033398695.1. Classification (NCBI taxonomy): domain Eukaryota; kingdom Viridiplantae; phylum Streptophyta; class Magnoliopsida; order Lamiales; family Orobanchaceae; genus Orobanche; species Orobanche coerulescens. Next base: position 108,109,675 of record CM065816.1, on the reverse strand, counting down.
ATGCCCACGCAGGGGTCGAATACAATACACTCCCCTACAACGGGGAAAGAATACTGCAGCAGAAATAAAATACAACTAAACCAATATGACATCAAACGGGTCCTCGTGTGATTAGTATCGTTCATCTTTCATCTTTCATCATCCTTCATGTCGACTCTGTGCTATGCTCCAAAACCTGAATGCAATACAGACATCCACCCCCGATTACTCGGGGGTTAGCAAAATTCTACTATTTTGCTAGTGCAAGTACAAAGTGCAAATACGAGCCATACAATTCAAGTTCCAAGAATAATAACAATCAAGAATCCTCAAAGATTCCAACATAACAAGAAAATACTTCCCGAGGCAAGAGTTTGGTAAAACATTCCAAAACCGAAAGATCACAAATCAGGGGAAATAATTTATAAAACGGTTTAAAATGCCATCGAGAGTTTTAATAGAAAACAATTTAGGATTTCCGAATCCTTCTCTTTCCAAAAATCAACAGGGGTCACAGCCCAAAGGTTTTGTTTTCGCAAATAGAAAACTGACAATAATTCACAGGGCCACAGCCCAACATCACGTGTCCTCGACGGACATAAAATCAACAAAACATAATCGCGAACGCGCATCGCCTAGGACCGGGACGAAGCCACAAATCCCACTCGCGGCCTCGAAGGACCCTCCCGAGCTGGCTAGCGAAACAAATCACACACATCTCACGGTTGGATCAATCGCTTGTTGCATCCTGGCCATATGATCGCATGCCATGTGCCACCGTAGATTATCTCAGGCTCTCACGGTTGGATCAATCACTTGTTGCATCCTGACCACATGATCACGTGCCATGTGTCACCGTAGACCTTCAACCATATCCACACATTCACACAAATAATATATCACATCAATAATATCCAAGTAATTCACTCAATGGCAACAAACATAATATACGACGCAATGGTCAAATTACAACGCACCAATAAGAGATAATATATACACACACACACACACACACACACATATATATATATATATATATATATATTTATATATATATATATATTATCAAAGCACAACGACAACACCAAGTGTATTCATAGTAATTCACGTAACCATCCACGAACACAATGTCCACAAAACACGCGCGTTTTGAAAGAGGGCATTTAACAAGGCTAACCGAATCTATGAAAGTGAGATTCAAACGATCAAATAAACACAAAGAGACGATCACTAATTATCATATTCATAAAATAAGAATTGTATGGACAAGGTACTTGCCTCGAGTAATCACAAACGCGAAGAATCGACCGAAGTAGGTTGGCACGAACCCGCCGACTCCACCGAACGCTAACCCGCGACAATAAACTACGAACAACAATAACAACAATGAAAATGAATTCCAAAGTACGACCCAAAGTCGCTGAATTCAAAGAACAAACGACGAAAGTTCAAGGTTTTCCCCCAAACGGCCAAGAACGCAAATCGACCAGACCAAAACATGAAAATGGAATTCCAAACCGAAATATGGATATACAATCCATAGGAGATGTTTAACAACATCATTTGACAACAATTAGTTCGTCAAAAATGGATAGAAAACAAAATCAAGAACAAAACTATCAAAAAGTCAACTCTAGGGATTCAAGAAAAATAGCTTGATTCGGTGAAGAATAATGGATTAGATGATGTTATAATCACCTAGGATACTCCAAAACACCTTCGATGGAGTAGAAATTGGCCAGGAGCCCAAGCCCTAGTCGCCCTCGTCTCAACCCGCGGAGGAAGAAGAAATAAATGAAGAAAATGAAGAGTAATCACTGCTGTCCAGTTTACATACTGGACAGCTTAGCGTGCGCTAATACTACCTGATTAGCGTGCGCTATCGAAGCATCAGAACAAAACGTTCTGCCAAAATATACAGTTAGCGCTAGCTAGCTACAAATCTTAGCGTGCGCTAACGAGACCCCCAGACCCAGTCCAGTAGTCCCTGGACTGCCCTGAAGTACCGGATAACGCGCGCTATCCTTCCCCCCAGCGTGCGCTACCAATGCACCCTAGCGCGTGCTATGTTACCAAATAGTGTGCGCTAACCAACGTTCTAACCCAGTCCAGTAGCCTCTGGACTGTTTCTGCACCACCCGTTAGCGCGCGCTAACGGCAACACTTAGCGTGCGCTAACTTCGGCAACCTATCGCATGCTAGCCACAAAGCGTAGCGTGCGCTAACAAATCAGAGAGACAGCAACAGAACATCTCAGAAATGGGTATGACGACATACCCACAACTTTGGAAAATTACAAAACAGCCCCAAATGTCCGAAAAATCACGATACGATGACGAATAACCAAACCGAAGCTCACAACATGTATAACAACGTTAAATGAACTTATGAGAAACCCGAAACGACAGTTTCGAATGAGATTCGCAAGAATCGAACTCAAGCGCGGGAAAGTCGCTTAAGAACATGGAACTCAACAAAACGACACCGAAACGAACTCGGATGACAAAAAGTGCAGAACTAAATACTCTCAGAATGACAAAACAGTCACGAGCGAGTCGTCAAAACGGACTCCGACCGAAAAAAGAAATTTACCGAAAATCAAAAATTGCGGATATTACATTCTACCCTCCTTAAAAGAAGTTTCGTCCCGAAACTTAAAATAAGTAGGGAGGAGAAACATCCCGCCGAAAAAACTCAACGAGATACGCAAGAATTGCGTAACTTTCATCCATCGGCGAAATGTTACAAGCAACGCAAAGGAATATACCACGTGAAAACGCGCTCCACGACGACCAACACAACGCCACCGGTAAAAACATAATAAAACCAACAAGTGACAAGAATCATCAAACAGATAATATTATCAAGTCAATTATCCGAACATTCACAAAATACAAAGTACCTATTACAAGGAAACACGCACAGTCGAGAAAACAGAAAGTAAACACAAACGATCCACAAGGGCAATCATAAACAATTCAGACTACGCCGAAATCCTCAAAACCACACTAGGCATCTCCGTGTCCTTTCGGAGCAGAGACGCAACCTCGATCCCCAAATCTTTCAGCTACCGTCTCGCAATATACGGCTCGGTGACCCACCTGGCCACACTCGAAGCAGCTGACTAACGGTGAACGACAATTCTTCGCAGGATGGCCTGCTCAACTGCAGTTATAACATATCTTCGAGCTGCTCACATTACTCACTGCAGGGGTACCACTTCTCTGATCACGCGATCTAGGAACCATATTGGGATGACGAAACAAAGTCCCAACCTCAAGGGGCCCACTCATCTGATTTCCTGAAAAGTTCCAAGCAGTTTTCTGTTTCTTCGAGTCAGACATACTCTCGGTCGATAATCTGGATAGCTCATAGGCTAACGCTCTATTTTGATAATCTCTCAAGGAAGTACAAGCGAGACCTGCCATGTACTGACGAATCTCCGGCTTCATCCGCCTACTAAAATGACAAATCTTGTCCTCCTCTGTCCTTACTTGATTCTGCACATAGCCGAGCTGTTTTCTAAAATCAATAATAGCTTGAGATAGCGGTACATCCTGCGGTTTCACCGGAAAGAATTCATTAATCTTCTGATTTCTGATCGGTTCCAGACAAAACTCATCTCTCATGAATCTCTGGAACTCTGCCCATCTGACAACACGATCTTGAGGCTTAACAGCCTCCTACCAGCTAGCGGCATCTTTGTCGAAAAGACCTAAGCTACCGGGACCTTACGTTCTTCTGGACAATCAACTATCTCGAATATCTTTTCCAACTGGAAAAGCCAACCATCCTAGCCTAAAGCATCTGCAGCACCAGCGAAACGAGGAGGATTCATACGAACCACTTCTCGAAGCCACTGATTTGCACCAGTGTGTTGGGTCACATCTGTAACACGCTGAACTGCTTGAGTCAACTGAGTCATCTGTGTGGCTACCTGATGTAAAATAGTAGCGACACCGATACCGATATCGTCACCAGCAGCATGATCTCGACCACGCGTCCAATCGCCACGACCACGACCTTGGCCCCTCGGCAGACTGAATAAGTAACCACTCAGCACAACAGAAAATCACAACACATAACACATACAACGATTACCATCGTAAGGCAACACACACATGAATATCACAACAACGACGGTATCGTTCGGCGACATCAACGACTTGAACGATGACCAGTGCACAATTACAAAACATCACGAAACAACCACCTATGTACACAATCATACAAACTCCAGTTCCAATAGCTCGCACAAGTGCGATAACACACAAATCATCACAAAGCGACAACATTCAATACCAGCATCTCACCTCTCATAGAGGGCTAATCACAACAAATGCGTGGCAAACGACTCAACATTCACGCCACCAATTCCATCATACTCGGGAGCTAACATTCTAATGACCATGTGAATATCATACATACATTCCTGGACTGCAAACAGGAATGATAGGTTTTAAAAACGAAAACCACCTTCCAAAAAAGAAAGATTCTGGAAACACTAGTTGATCTTGAGTATCACATTTCAAAAAGTAGTACAAACACCATTATCGAGACTTTGAAAATCATCTTGCGTTTGAACAAAAATGAGGACACTTTCCTTTTAGTGAAAAACTTTCAGAATATTCGACCCTCGGGTCTAAGTAAAAGTATTTCTAAAATATTGAAAATATCTCAAAATATTTTGGTCCTCGAGGTAGAAGAATTTTGAAACATATTGTGGCACCTTGGATGTACCACGAGAAAATAATTCATTTTAAAATCACGTCTCGAAATTTATTTTCTACGATACTCAAGGTTTTCAAAGATAATTCAATGGGCTAGAATGCCCAAAAAAAATTCAGGTAATTACACGGAACATTATAGCACCGTGGGTCCCGTGCCGGAATCCACCAGGATAAAACCATTTACAAAAACGCCAAAAAAGGCCGATGACGGTAATATTTCAAAAACTCACGAAAGCCATTTACCAAAATACTAAGTACCGTCATAAGAATTTCGCCAAAATGATCAAGGCCATAATGCCAAAAACTCGGTTAAGGGAATCGGTTTTCGAAATAAAACTCATTCGGTAAAATACCGAAAACCATTATAAAAGAACTCACGCAGCGGATAAAAGAAACACAGTCCAACATGCACAATCCAGCAACACTACTCCTCATATGAACGAAATATGAGAGTCAATTAACCACATATCACAAAATCAAAATCCATAAGAGGATTCCGTCAATTAACTCATGATACCTGTAACTCGCATCAGACGAGGCACAAACACAAAGAAGGGAGACTTACATCCACAGGTCGCACGAAGATGATGATCGCCCCACGATACTAATCACGACAAACCAACTCAGATGACGCGTCGCGACACGACTCAGTCAGACAAAATCCGACGAGACAAAACTCAACAGACACCACTAAACCCGACAGCCTAGGTTTCTACAACCTAAGCTCTGATACCATTTATGTAACACCCCCAAATCCGCTCAGGGATATTACACGCCGTAGAACCTTTCCTCAAGGATCTACCGGGCTGGTAACAACATTGAACATCTCGACAATGCCTTCAAGGCTAAAATTACTCAGTAGACCGATTTGGTCTTTCAATAAATACATACAACTCAATTACGATACATGCCCACGCAGGGGTCGAATACAACACACTCCCCTACAACGGGGAAAGAATACTGCAGCAGAAATAAAATACAACTAAACCAATATGACATCAAACAGGTCCTCGTGTGATTAGTATCGTTCACCTTTCATCATCCTTCATGTCGACCCTGTGCTATGCTCCAAAACCTGAATGCAATACAGACATCCACCCCCCGATTACTCGGGGGTTAGCAAAATTCCACTATTTTGCTAGTGCAAGTACAAAGTGCAAATACGAGCCATACAATTCAAGTTCCAAGAATAATGACAATCAAGAATCCTCAAAGATTCCAACATAACAAGAAAATACTTCCCGAGGCAAGAGTTTGGTAAAATATTCCAAAGCCGAAAGATCACAAATCAGGGGAAACAATTTATAAAATGGTTTAAAATGCCATCGAGAGTTTTAATAGAAAACAATTTAGGATTTGCGAATCCTTCTCTTTCCAAAAATCAACAGGGGTCACAGCCCAAAGGTTTTGTTTTCGCAAATAGAAAATTGACAATAATTCAGAGGGCCAGATCCCAACATCACGTGTCCTCGACGGACATAAAATCAACAAAACATAATCGCGCACGCGCATTGCCTAGGACCGGTACGAAGCCACAAATCCCACTCGAGGCCTCGAAGGACCCTCCCGAGCTGGCTAGCGAAACAAATCACACACATCTCACGGTTGGATCAATCGCTTGTTGCATCCTGGCCACATGATCGCATGTCATGTGCCACCGTAGATTATCTCAGGCTCTCACGGTTGGATCAATCACTTGTTGCATCCTGACCACATGATCACGTGCCATGTGTCACCGTAGACCTTCAACCATATCCACACATTCACACAAATAACATATCACATCAATAATATCCAAGTAATTCACTTAATGGCAACAAACATAATACACGACGCAATGGTCAAATTACAACGTACCAATAAGAGATAATATATATACATATATATTATCAAAGCACAACGACAACACCAAGTGTATTCATAGTAATTCACGTAACCATCCATGAACACAATGTCCACAAAACACGCGCGTTTTGAAAGAGGGCCTTTAACAAGGCTAACCGAATCTATGAAAGTGAGATTCAAACGATCAAATAAACACAAGGAGACGATCACTAATTATCATATTCATAAAACAAGATTTGTATGGATAAGGTACTTGCCTCGAGTAATCACAAACGCGAAGAATCGACCGAAGTAGGTTGGCACGAACTCGCCGACTCCACTGAACGCTAACCCGCGACAATAAACTACGAACAACAATAACAACAATGAAAATGAATTCCAAAGTACGACCCAAAGTCGCTGAATTCAAAGAACAAACGACGAAAGTTCAAGGTTTTCCCCCAAACGGCCAAGAACACAAATCGACCAGACCAAAACATGAAAATGAAATTCCAAACCGAAATATGGATATACAATCCATAGGAGATGTTTAACAACATCATTTGACAACAATTGGTTCGTCAAAAATGGATAGAAAACAAAATCAAGAACAAAACTACCAAAAAGTCAACTCTAGGGATTCAAGAAAAATAGCTTGATTCGGTGAAGAATAATGGATTAGATGATGTTATAATCACCTAGGATACTCCAAAACACCTTGGATGGAGTAGAAATTGGCCAGGAGCCCAAGCCCTAGTCGCCCTCGTCTCAACCCGCGGAGGAAGAAATAAATGAAGAAAATGAAGAGTAATGACTGCTGTCCAGTTTATATACTGGACAGCTTAGCGTCCGCTAATACTACCTAATTAGCATGCGCTATCGAAGCATCAAAACAAAACGTTCTGCCAAAATATACAGTTAGCGCGCGATAGCTACAAATGTTAGCGTGCGCTAACGAGACTTCTACACCTACCCGAGTCCCCGGATCGCCTGGCACGGATAACGCGCGCTATCCTTCCCCCCAGCGTGCGCTACCAATGCACCCTAGCACGCGCTATGTTACCAAATAGCGGGCACTAACCAATGTTTTAACCCAGTCCAGTAGCCTCTGGACTGTTTCTGCACCACCCGTTAGCGCGCGCTAACGGCAACACTTAGCGTGCGCTAACTTCGGCAACCTAGCGCGCGCTAGCCACAAAGCGTAGCGTGCGCTAAAAACTCAGAGAGACAGCAACAGAACATCTCAGAAATGGGTATGACGACATACCCACAACTTTGGGAAATTACAAAACAGCCCCAAATGTCCGAAAAATCACGATACGACGACGAATAACCAAACCGAAGCTCACAACATGTATAACAACGTTAAATGAACTTACGAGAAACCCAAAACGATAGTTTCGAATGAGATTCGCAAGAATCGAACTCAAGCGCGGGAAAGTCGCTAAAAAACACGGAACTCAACAAAACGACACCGAAACGAACTCGGATGACAAAAAATGCAGAACTAAATACTCTCAGAATGACGAAACGGTCACGAGCGAGTCGTCAAAACGGACTCCGGCCGAAAAAAGAAATTTTCCGAAATCGAAAATTGCGGATATTACAATTTCATGGTCCTTGGAATGCCTGGACAGATGTTGATCAAGATTCTCGTGATGTATTGTAGACGCGTTTCAAGGTATTGAATTACTACATTGTATAACTTAAAATAATAAACAAATTAGAAGTGCTTCTAAGTGTAAGGGGCTGTTTGATAAAAAAATAATAAATTAGCATTGAATGACTTACAAACTAAATGATTCATAGACTATATGAATATGGTTTTGGTTGTTTGATGAACTTTCTGAATGAAAAAGAAGTCACTGTATTAATTTTTGTGATAAAATGAAAAACACCATCTTTTTGGCACTACATGAATTTTCATGCAATGATAAGTTAATCTGTTTATTTTCTCTCATACAATAAAAGGACCAAGTCATTCAATTAAAATTGAAGTTTTGATAGTTGTGAACAAACATGTATTTGTCATATCATTACCAATTTTGCAATATAATACACAGCTCTTGAACATGTAAAAGTTAATAGTATTTAAAGCATGCATGAGCATTTTTTTTACATGAAACTTCATAATCAAACATTTGGTTTCAATATTTAAACATTTGGTTCAACATTTAGTGATGGATCAACCCATTAAGCACCAATATAACAGCCCCTAAATGATATTAACTTGAAAAGTGTTACATGTGCAGAATGTTTATCGATGGGATCCTTGCATCAATGAAGAGGTTCATGGTGCGTGGGAGGCATGGCTAAGAAAGAATTTTCGCGACTTCATGAGTGATGTTCGTAAGTATGCCAAGAGAGACTATATGAAGGTCAAATGGGAAGCTTTTGATGGAGAAAATTACTCTGTCCTCGCGCCTTATTGCCCAGTCTGGATAAGAGACGATCATTGGCAGGGTTTGACTAAAATATGGAATGGACCTCAATGGCGAGAGAAGTCAAGAAAGGCATCACAAAACAGGAACATGCAGATGGATCAGTAGGGAAGCATATGTGCGGGTCAATTACAATGACTCAACACAGATTAAACAAGGTAAACATTTAAAATAAAGTTTCATATATCGTTTATGGTATTTCTTATCAACTCTTAATTATGATACTTGCTGCAGGAAAAGGAAACAGGTGGCCCGTTAGTTTTCAAGTTCTTTTTGAAGATACACACTCACAAAAAGGTGTTTACATTAACCAGAAGGCACAAAAGCTAGGGGTATGTTTCGTTATATCATTGGAACTAAATGCAACGTTTTGATGTGCTTTTATTGCTAGGCTGTTGTTTAGTTGTTCATTGAGATATTGGTTATTTTTGCTGTTGTTTGGCTATTTGATTTGCTTGATAACGATGTTTGGTTGTTTACACGACTGTTGTTTGGTTGTCATAGCTGTAGTTATGGTGTTCTCATATCATTCTAAATAATTCATATATATCTGTAACAGAATGCATACAAGGAGAAATTTTTGGCAAAGCATGGCCCGGATAAGACTAAACATCCAGCAGGCGATATGGATCTTTGGAATGAGTGTACCGGAGGGAAAATAAAGGGGAGAACATTTGGTACTAGTTCATTATCATCGGATCCCCATTATGTGGTGACGGGTATGCCTTCCACTCGATCTTCTTGCAATGGGGGTTCAACATCCATGAGTGAGGTTAGTAACTTTTATTAGATGTTAAGTAAATGAGTTGGTTTAGGCAGAAAACAAGTCATATTGAGTAAATGGGTTGGTTTAGGTCGTTGTATGTTTATGATGTATTTAAATTGTATGTAATACGGTTGGAAGAAAAGATAGAGCTACAAAAACAAGAGCATGTTACTCATGAAAACGCTCTGAGGAAGGAATTCGAGGATCGTGAAGCAGCAATAAACAAATGAGAGGAAGATCGCCGTGAATAGCAAGATAGCCTTAGGGAGTTCCAAAAGATTATGCTTGGAAGATTATCACATTCCCCTTCTACCCAGTAACTCTAAAATATTAGTAGTAGGATATTGGATATTAGGTAGACATTTTGTTATCTTGAAGTTGTAATTCGAATGTTTGATCAATATTTTGCGGATTTTAGTATGAATTTGAATGAATGTATTATGCACATTTTGGATCACAGTGTAAATTATTCTTCTTATCTACAGCAACCTGTAACTAGTTATTGTGGTAATTGTATTAGTAGCTAGTATTGGTGGGTAATACCCGTTGGAAATATGTCGACAATATCCTTCATCAAGTTGTCGGTAAATCCGTCAATAATTTTTGTCGGTAGATTGTTGGTAATACTGACGGTAAATATTACCGGCGACGATATTACCGATGGAAAGTTTCTGACAGTAACCCGTCGGTAATGGCCATTACCGATGGGTTGCTGACAGAATTGGCCGTCGGTGTAGCCCAGTTTTCTAGTAGTGTATGTGACTAAATACCAAAAAAAAAAACATGATTTGTGTGACTAAATATTACAAAAGTCCACACAAACATAAAATTTATATGACCATTGGATGATCAATAGTCACACAGAATACACATTTCTTCACTTTAAACAGCATATGGTCACACTTATTAACACTTGTGGTCACTTTATGCTTAATTGTATGTGACTAAATACACCCAAAAAATATGCTTTGTGTGACTATATATTACAAAAGGCCACACAAAAAAAAATTCATGTGGCAATTGGATGATCAATAGTCACGCAAAATATACATTTCTTCACTTTAAACAGCATATAGTCACACTTATTAACACTTTTGGCCACTTTATGCTTAATTGTATGTGACTAAATACCTAAAACAAACATGCTTTGTGTAACTAAATATTACAAAAGGCCACACAAACATAAAATTCATGTGGCCATTGGATGATCAATAGTCACACAAAATACGCATTTCTTCACTTTAAACAGCATATGGTCACATTTATTAACACTTTTGGCCACTTTTTGCTTAATTGTATGTGACTAAATATACAAAAAAATATGCTTTGTGTGACTAAATATTACAAAATGCCACACAAACATAAAATTCATGTGGCCATTGGATGAACAATAGTCACACAAAATATACTTTTACTTAACTTTAAACACCATATGGTCACACTTATTAACACTTTTGGCCACTTTATGCTTAATTTTATGTGACTAAATTTACAAAAAAACATGCTTTGTATGACTATACAGTGTTTACGGTCACTAATACTGATTAATCCAACTAAATTTGTACCTAAGTAGTCACAGATGTTAAGGTTTTGGTCACTGTTTTTTAATAGAGACGAACACTAACTCAAACATGTGACCGTAGGTACCCTATGGTCACGCGACCTTTAGTCACACACACTAGAAAAATCATGTGTGACTATATGTATATCGTCACACTTATTGGGTGTAGCCAAATCCACTTTGTGTTCTAGTGTTGGTAGTATTCTTACTTAGTATTTCATTGGTATGTAATTATTGATGTGATGTGACCGTTATCATGTTGAGTATTATGGATGACCCCGTCGTGGGATTTCTTTTTAGGTTCTTGGGGTATCGAGATTGTAGCGGTCGTGAAGAGATGAGCTTCCCGGAGGATACTGGCTATGGCATGTGTTTGTGAATCGAGTATTCTGATTATATGTTGTATTCCGCTGCTAGAGTATTTTTAATTGTTTGCCCTTTCCGCTGCGTGAGTATTCTTAAATGCCCTTTTGGTTTTTGGCAACTTGAGTTACTTTGGAAATGGTTTCCTAAACTATTTTTTCGGTGTGTGTAAGCGACAGCTTAACCTAAGTTTTAAGATAGACGTGCGCACAGAAATAGAAACGGCTACAATTAGGAAGTGTGGATATTACATTCCCCCCCTCTAAAAAGAAGTTTCGTCCCGAAACTTAAGGATCAAAAAGCTCGGGGTATCTCGCATTCATATCTCCCTCCAATTCCCATGTTGCTTCCTCCACTCCATGTCTCGACCATTGCACCATAACCAAAGGAATGGTTTTGTGCCTTAACTGTTTATCCCGAAGCTCCAAAATCCTCATTGGCCTCTCCTCAATCGTAACATCCTTCTCGATTTCTATGTCCCCAAAATATATAACGTGAGTCGGGTCTGGGACATACTTTCTCAACTGAGAAACGTGAAATACACTATTCACAAATCGAAAAACTCCCTCGACGGAGAAACTCTTAACAAGACGTGATCCCCTACCTCAAACTCCAAGGGTCGACGCCTAACATCTGCATAGGACTTTTGTCGACTCTGAGCCGCCAACATTCTCTCTCGAATTAACTCGACTTTCCTCCTAGTCTCCAACACAAGATCCGGCTCGGTGCCAACTAAACCGGACAGCTCATTCCATCATATCGGTGATCGGCATCATCAGCCATAAAGCGCCTCATACAGTGCCATCTTAGTCGACGCATGCTAACTATTATAAGTGAACTTGATCAGGCCAGATGTTCCTCCCAATCACTACTCCAGTCTAGCGCACACGCGCGTAACATATCCTCGAACGTCTGAATGGTACGCTCGGACTGTCCATCGGTCTGAGGATGGAAAGATGTGCTCAAACGCAAATGTGTCCCCAAAGCCTTATGTACCGCCTACCAGAAATGCGATACAAACCGACCATCCCTGTCCAAAATAATAGTTTTCGGCGTGCCATGAAGCCTCACGATCTGTGCAATAAATATATGATCTAATTTCTTTGGTCCCCAAGTGTCCTTGATGCATAGAAAATATGCCGACTTAGTTAGTCGATCCATGATCACCCACACTATGTTCATTCCCGTCTTCGTCCTCGCCAAATTCGTGACAAAATCCATCGAGACATCCTCCCATTTCCATTCCGAAACGAGAAGAGGTTTCAACAACCCAGCTGGCCGCGGATGTTCGATTTTGACTTGCTGACAAGTCAAACACTTAGCCACAAACTGCACTACCTCATTCTTCATATCATTCCATCAAAAATTCTTCCTCAAATCCTTATATATTTTACTCGAGCCCGGACGGACTGAGTAAGGTGACGCATAAGCCTCCCGCATAATGCTCTGCCTCAATTCCAAGTCGTTCGTAATACACAGCCGACCTTGGAATCTCAACACACCATCTTCATGAATCACAAATCCCAGGGCTTTCTTCTTAACCACATTCTCAGGGAGTCGGATCTTCTAACTGTATCATTTTAATGTCGTCGACCAGCGATGAAGAAATCTCAAGGGCGCACAACCACCCAGCATTCCCTGGTAACAAAACCTCAATACTGAACCCCATCAACTCTCGTTGGAGCCCTGGCTGAGCTGTGAGTAACTCAAATGCCCAAAGCGATACCTATTTCCTACTCAAGGCATCTGCCACAACATTTGCCTCGCCCAGATGATAAAGGATTTTGAGATCGTAATCCTTGATTACCTTCAGCCACCTTCTTTGTATCATATTCAGTTCTTTCTGTGTGAATATATATTTCAAGGTCTTGTGATCGGTGAAAATCTCATACGATGAGTCGTATAAGTAATGACGCCAAATCTTCAACGCAAACACAACTGCAGCCAACTCAAGATCATGTGTAGGATAATTCAACTCACACGGTTTCAATTGACGGGAAGCATATGCAATCTTTTTTCCGTGCTGCATGAGTACACATCCAAGTCCTTGGCCTGAGGCGTCGCTATAAACTGAAAAGCCCTCATTACCGCACGGTAAGGCTAAGACGGGAGTGGTAGTCAACCGTATTTTCAACTCTTCGAAACTCTTCTGCCTCACATCTGTCCACACAATATTCTCTAACTTCTGCAACAACTGAGTAAGCGGTCGAGCGAGTTTAGAGAACCCCTCGACAAACCTTCGATAATACCTCGCCAAACCCAGAAAACTACGAACTTCCTTCACGTTCTTAGGTGGTGCCCAATCCAACATTGCCTCTATCTTGTGTGGGTCCACACAAACACCCTGGGCCGAGATCACGTGACCGAGAAACATAACCTCCCGCAACCAAAACTCACACTTTGAGAATTCCGCATAAAGGTGCCGAGTTCTCAAGATTTCCAACATGATATGCAGATGACGTGCATGCTCCTCCTCGCTCCTCGAGTAAATCAGAATATCATCGATAAAGACGACTACATACTTATCGAGATATTGGAAGAAGACCTTGTTCATTAACTGCATGAACACAGTTGGGGCGTTGGTTAGCCCGAACAGCATAACCACAAACTCGTAATGGCAGTATCTCGTCTGAAAGGCCGTCTTCAGAATATCGGAATCCTTCACTCGGAGTTGGTAATATCCCGATCTCAAATTGATCTTCGAGAACACAGTCGCTCCCTGCAATTGGTCAAACAAGTCGTCAATCCTAGAAAGTGGATACTTGTTTTTGATGGTCACCTTGTTCAACTCTCGATAGTCAATGCATAAACGCAGTGACCCATCCTTCTTCCTTATGAACAAAATTGGTGCACCCCAAGGTGAAGCGCTCGGTCGAATGTAACTCGTGTCTAGCAACTCTCCCAACTATTTCTTCAACTCAAGAATCTCGGCAGACGCCATACGGTATGGCACTTTCGAAATCGGGGATGCACCCGGCTCTAAATTAATGGTGAACTCAACCTCACGGTCTGGTGGCAAACCCAGCAACTCATCTGGAAAAACGTCAGGATACTCGTTTACTACCGGAATAGACGAGACCTTGATTACCCCTTTTTCCGATCTCAAAGCATAACACCAGTAACCAGTGCAACCTCCTCGAAGGAGTTTCACCGCTTTCATAGTGCTGATCAAGAATCTCTGACTACTCTGTTTACGTCCCACGAAGAAGTGTTTAGTACCGTCGGAGGCAAACATCGAAATGGTCCTCGCTCTATAATTCATGATCGCCCCATGTTGATATAACCAATACTCACCAAGGATCAAATCCTCATCCTTAATGTCTAGCACAATCAGATTATAAGACCAAGCCCTCCCCGCGACACTCACCGGAAAGTCTCTAATCTCACGATCCCCCACAATACTATCTCCACTAGGTAGTTTAACAACAAACGGTTCACATGCAACTAGACAATCAACATGCAGACGATGCACACAATCTAAAGAGATGAAATAATATGTAGCACCAGAATCGAATAGAACAGAAACATGATGATCAAGGATGTGAACGGTACATGTAGCCACCGTCGGGTCAGGATCTCCAGCTCCTCTCATCTCATACACATGGGGCGGAACAGACCCCGCACTAGACGCTCCCCCTCTAGAAGACTGTCCACGTCCTCGACCACTGTCGAAACTCTACTGAGGCTGATTAGCTGTCGGAGCCTGATTCACGCTCGGTTCCCTTGTTGTCGGGGCTGACATCTGAGTAACTGGCGCCCGACTCGCATCTCCACAATATGCAGCACGATGCCCCATACGACAGCAATTATGACACTGTAGCGGCGGTTTGTCACATTCACTCATCATATGTCCCCGACGACCACAGTTAAAACAAGTATGACCACGAATAGGAACAACTGGAGCAGACATAGAACCATGGCCTCGCCCAAATGATGGGGAATGACTCCTAAAGGCTCGCGGACCAGACTGAGTCTTCTGGTGTCCGCCAAACTTACTTCCTGAAAATTGACCGTACGTCTTCTGCTTCTTACTCTCTGCTGCCACCTCCGTCGTAGAAAAAGACATCTCATAGGCCATTGCCTTGATCTGATAGTCTTTCAAAGTCGTACACCCAAGGCCTGATATATAGTGGCCCCTCGGTTTCATCCAAATGTCGAAGTGACGGATCTTGTCCTGTTCGTCCCGGACCTAATTTCTCACGTAATGTAGCTGCTGATTATAATCTTTGATTGCTTGAGAGATAGGAACATATTGGAGTTTCGCCTCGAAGAAGGCTCGAATCCTTCCCTCTTTCACTGGACACGGACAATACTCAGCCTCCATCAATTCCCGGAACTCATCCCAGGTAGCTGCCCAGTCACGCGGTTTCACTGCCTGCCACCACGTTGCCGCCTCCTTGGCGAGAAAATACTGAGCAATTGGTACTTTCCTCTCCTCAGAGTAGTTTGCTGCCCCGAATACTTTTTCCATCTCAAATATCCATCTATCCCAACTGTAAGGGTTGGAAGTACCATCGAACTGTGGAGGACGCATATGAATCATGTCCTGAAGCAATTTGTCGGTACCAGAACCAGTAGGCAGAACCAGAGTAGCATTAGCTTGATTAACCAGGACCGCTTGAGTTAGTAGCGCCATCTGATTCGCTACTTGCTGCAGAATGTTAGCTACCCCGATGTTATCGTTAGCAGTACCGAAGCTAGCAGACTGGTCCTGCTGAGCTTCAGCACTAGGCTGAACACTGTTCGACAAAGATGGCGTTGCCGATCCAGCCTCAGAGCTATTGGACATGGCCGCCCCACCAGCTGCACCACGTCCCCTACCGCGTCCGCATTTGCGTCCTCTACCCGCAGGCATTCTGAGGAAGTAACTAGTGAGTACAGTTCAAACGCAACACACATCACCATATTAAGAAAAGAACAACACATGATAACACAACAAGTCAAGTTAGAAAAATTTGCGAGAGCATCAGGGTACTGAGATGATGGCATAGTAGTGATACAATTCAGAAACGACACTCACTAGACCCAAATAACCGACAGCATATGTATCCATAAACCTAAGCTCCGATACCACATTCTGTAACACCCCCAAGACATTCAGGGCATATTACAGCGCCGTGGACCCAACCTTTTGGAATCCACCAGGCTAACGCACAACTCAACATCACGACTGATGACAACATCATCAACATACAAACGATTTCACAATTTGAATACATTCAAAATAAATAGACCGAACCCAATAGTAATAAATAAGATCTTTCCCAGACCGGGTACACAACAATTACAAGTCCAAAATAAGAAAGTACTCGAGTACTGAAATAAATAATATAATTAATAAAATTCAAAGACAAGACGCCAAACAAATGACCATTGAATGAATCACCCTTGCCCATCATCCTCGTAATGTCCGCATGCTCGTTCGTCTCCAAGACCTGTACCTGAAATACAAAAGTATTTCCCCCATTTAAGGGGTTAGCGACAACAGCTAGTGCAAGTACAATCCATTTGAACTACCATTCTAATTAGATGAAATATGCGCCAAAATCATTTTAGAAAACATTTATATTCCGGAATATTATGGTGCACGAGTAAAAAACACAGTTTTCCAGCAAAACATTTCAAAGGTTAGCCGTTGGTATGAGACTCATGGCCACCGCACCCCGCAGAGGCCCCGTCGGACCATCCTTGGGTGGTTAACCCCAGTTCACGATATGTATATACACGGCACTACGTATCCCTAGAGGCCCCGTCAACCATCCCTGGGTGAACATACGCATTCACATCTACAACATACACGGGAAGCCATAAATCAAATACTAGAATATACATACAAATGTAAAGTACTTGCCTTTGAGACATCTTCGACGAGAAGGAAAATAAACGACGACTAAGAATGACCCGGAGTGAACACGTTCGCTTCTAAACGAGAGATTAACACGGATCAGTCCTAAACGACATTAATAACTGAACGGAATACACCCACAACCCCGATTACTAACCATAACAATACACGTACGATCAATACGGGCGAGGGTTTTCACAAAACCTGCCCGAATCGACAACTCACGGATCAACACTGATGAAAATAGATTGGGAATCACTTAATGACAATAATCTATAATAAATATCACAACATAGCCGAACAACCCGAGTTTAAATAGACAGATCCCGAAAACCCCCAAAATTGACAAAGTTAGGGTTCTAAGCCAAAATACCTTGAATTCGGATTGAAGAAGATGGATTAGGATGATGGTTACTTATTCAGTACGGGGATAGTCGCTGTTGGAAGTACATTTCTAACTTTTTACATGTGTTAAACAGTTTTTTCTCTGTACAAACATGTAATAAAAGTCCGATTAGGCATATAGACATCAAAGTTGATTCAATCGATTTTTTTCGCCTCCAATGATCGCCCGCGTGATGATGTGTTGACGTGTGCATCAGGGTGAGGATGTTCTGAAATAATAAAGGTATGGTAATATATATTTAGTGAATGTATATGAGTGGAATATATTAATATGAAATTACCTTTTGCTATTGATGGGAGCCTCTTGGTCTCTAATTTTGTGGATGTAGAGATTTCATTATGGGGGTTGACAGCTGCTGTATGTGTTAATGGAGAATGCAGCACTGTTAATAGAATAGAATGAATCCTAGTTTTCATAATGAATATTTGAAGTATGATGTATTAAATATTTTTACGTACTTGCTAAAGCTGTATTAAATATTTTTCCCTTTTGCCCTTTTCATATGACTGTTCTATTAGAGACGACTTGACGTTTTTAGATATTGATTCATGTTATCCGACCCCAAAGTATTTCGAGACTAAGGCTCTGATATTGTTGTTGTTGTTGTTGAAGATGAGGGTAATATTTTATCGGTGGAGACAGTCGGAGAATATAATTGCTGGCATTCCAGTATTTGTATGGTATGCGACAATGTATTTGTGCCATCTTGTTTGTTGAAAACTTTATATTGAATTCTCATTTTAAGCTGTGGCTGATCTAGTTTGGAGTCAATGGATTCTAATATCAAAGATCCGTCCTACAAGTTAGTACAATGTAGATTAAAAGAAAAGAAGATGTTTGATGTAGTTCAGTTTTCAATCGAAAAATTATTGTAAAGAGAAGTTGGTTACGCTGCAATAGTTATTCAGGAAGTGGTTTGCCGACATTTGCATGATTTTTTCACCCTCTGTCCCAAAATCAGTCACCCCTATTTCGCCAGTATCATAGTATACTAAAAGGGAGAATCTGTATCTATGGTGCGTTGAAAATGTAATATAATTAGGTGTGTAAGTAATGAGAGTATAAAGTAGAACAAGATTTATGATCCTGGTGTACCTTGGATTGGCTGTCTTGATTTGTTGACAAGAATGGTGTTGGAGTAATATTGGTATTTGCGCCGTTTGTGCGGAAGTGTAAAATAAAGTGCGGAAAATAAATGACACGCGGATTTATAGAGGTTCGGCCAAACGTGCCTACGTCCTCTCTCGATGTATCTTTTTCTATAGGTTCAAGATCAAAATCTCTGCACCTCTCTTCTATCGGTCGAGGGATTACCGTTACAGGCTCGTCTTTTGTCGGTCCGAGTAAAACCATTTTCCTTTTCTATTGGATAAGGAATCAACCACTCTAGCTTTCTATTGGTACTAGATAAACCTTACTAAGATAGCGATTGTGATTTTAACAATGCCGGATCCTTGATCCTAATAACACCGAATCCAATCGTATCTTTCTTTTTCTCACTCGTGTATGATTTTGTGTATAACACTCAATCACTCTAATTTTAGCTCAAGAACAAAAACTATAATGTTTACAATGATATCTCAAGTGTATATGAATTGCTCAATGTTGTTGTGTGGAATGATACCAACTCATTTGGTATTTATAGCCTTCTTCCACAAACTAGCCGTTACTGTCAGTTGTTATTTAGCATGCGCTAGGCTGACTTCTTTAGAGTACGCTATCGCATGTATTTAGCCTTTAGCGTACGTTATGTACTGTTATGTACGTTAACATCTTCCAGTTTTAGTCCAGTGGCTTCTGCCCTTCACGGTTAGCGTGCGCTAACACTTTCTTGTAGCGTGCGCTAATCATGCTTCATTCAATGCGTCATATATCCGTTAACACTTTTTGACTTGTAGCAGATTCTCCCCAACGGATTGATTGACTTGATTCAAATTTATATTTAGCGTGCGCTAAATATCATCTCTTGCGTGCGCTAATCTTACTTCAGTGCATACGTCATTCTGTGTTTGAATCTCTTCACAACGGTAATAATGGCTCGATAACGTGCGTTAGTAGACATGGTGTACCGTGCGCTATCCTTATCAGGTAACTTCACTTCAGGTAACTTCGAACTCGTCTGATCTACAGCCGGGACCCATTATTGTAACATCCCGAGATATTCGGAATAATTACAGTGCCGTAAACTCTTTAAGTAAGAATTTACAAGGCTAATTTGAAGAAACGTAAAAATAATACAACAGTACCATGTAAGTTTCAAATACAAAACCGGTTTCAAACAGATCAAATGAGTTCATTATTACAACCATCTCGAAATATTAATAAGACACGCGTACTCGAGTATTGAAAATGAACCAAAAAGACAAGTCACAATAACAATAAACATCACCGAGCCCATTCGTCGTCATATCAGTACTGTGGCTGTTTTCCCGCTCCTCGGCTACCTGAACATCAAAACAAATGTCCACCCCCGAAGGGGTTATCAAAACGATGCTAGTACAAGTATCATATTAAACAAATCGAATATGCAACAACAATGCATAACAGAATACACAACACGGACTTCCGCTACCGGAATCCAACAATGCGAATCCACAAGATTCCATTAACACAACTTGGGTATTCAAATGATCCAGCGCCCTCAGCATAGATCCCAAGATGATCCCGTCGGACCAACATGAGGTGGAAAAACCCGCCTAATGATTCATCGCCCTCAGCATAGATCCCAAGATGATCCCGTCGGACCAACACGAGGTTGACATCCGGTCCAACGCCCTCAGCATAGATCGTACAACATTCACAAACACAACTCATGCATACATATATGCATAATCGCTATGTCCATTAACATGAACATACAAGTAATCGATAACGAATACCATACAATTCAACGAAACAAATCCAACGTTCAACAACATGAATAAACCACATGAATGCTCAAAATACCAAAATTAACAGATTGCTCCAATGATCTCAACACACTCGAAGGCCGTCTCCTTCGATCAAACGTTCGCAATGCTCAGCCCTTGAACAAACGGGAAAAATAATGGCAACTCAAAACAAGTTTAAACGTACGGACATATAACGTCTCCTATGATTGGGTTAACACTCTAAGCTAGCCGGCTCACGGTTCAACTCACCCGACGAACGATCGGTTGAGCTAGCGATATTCAAATCATCATAAATTCATACTTCGATTCCGGATTATTGATTCCATCACCAAGTTCGGTTATAAATCACGTTTCAATCCGAGTTTAAGGTTTAATCATCAATATACTTCGTTCTTCCACAATTTATCTTTTTTGCCAAAATTTACGTTCATAGCAATAGTTACCCATCAACACCCTTTGTTTGAATAATCAACAAGAAGATAAACAAACCCAGAAATCACTACGAGTTGTGAATTACGTTGGAGGTCATCTCATTCTATCCGAAGATTATATCTAATTGACCATTCTAAGAATTTCTTTCTTTGCTAAAGATCTCGTTCTAGGTAATGATAATAACAATACACCGACACACATTAGATTCGGAAAAGACAACCCAACTATACAACAACCTCGGAAATCAGATTCTTAGTTTCAACTCAAAAAGGTTCTGTTGATGATCTTTTTACTCAAAGGGGTTCTAATATGATTACTTCAAGCTTGCATGGTATGGTGATTAACCTAACGATTAATCCTTAACCTTGATAAACTCCAGGAGGAAGTTATAACCCGAATAAGAACATGAATTCAAAGTTCGGGCAGAAACACATACCTTGAATGGAAAGAAAAGGCGAAAACTCTTGATGAACTCAACGTTGGACGCTTGAACACCAATCCTCAAAGCTTCTCGCCTTCAACGATGTGATAGGAAGCTGATATGAAGGTTGAAGATGGATAGGGTAACTCTCAAAGTCACGGAATTAAAGTGTGGGTTGAAGTGGAAGTCTGAAAATGAAGGAGGGTGCTGTCCTATATATAGAAAATGGTTATTACCGCGCGCTACGGCCATATCCATAGCATGCACTAACGGGCTTGCAACCTACTGTTTCTGCCTGGACTCGACTTAGTGTACGCTAACATCCCTTTACGCGCGCTAAGTACATAAATTAGCATACGCAACCTCTCATATAGCGTGCGCTAACGGCCATACGAAGCTTCACTGACCTCACTGTACTCAACTTTAGCGTGCGCTAGCCTCATAACATTAGCGTGCGCTAATCACCGTTGACTCGACTTTTCCAAAAGCCGTCTAGATTCATCCCGATATGTCCCGACCAAGATCCACGGCTGATCTCACCTACCATCTTGTCTTAATCAAGTTGACTATGTATACCACGCGCTAAGGTTCATACACAGCGTGTGCTACGAAACCCAAATTAGCGTATGCTACGCCTAGTCGTTAGCGTGCGCTACAAGTGCAAAAATTACAATTTTGAACACATTCATGAAATCATACGCTCAACAACACTGGATCATGAAATACGCTGGATAATACTCAGATCAAATACAACATATACAATGTCACAATGTTCAAAATACACATTAGAATCTCGGGTATTACATCATCTCTCCCTAAAAAGAAGTTTCGTCCCGAAACTTAAGATGAAAATAACTCCGGGTACCTAGTCTTCATACCATCCTCCGTTTCCCATGTGGCCTCTTCGACTCCGTGTCGTGACCATTGCACTTTAACCAAGGATATTGTTTTATTCCTCAATTGCTTGATCCGACTTTCGAGTATTTTGATTGGTCTCTCTTCGAAGGTGCCGTCATTAGCTATCTCGATCTCGCCAAAATCAATGATATGACTGGGATTTGATACATACTTCCGTAACTGGGATACGTGAAACACATTGTGAATGTGAGTCAGCGATGGCGGTAAGGCCAACCTATATGCTAGATCCCCAACTCTCTCGAGGATCTCAAATGGTCCGTTATATCTCGGACTTAGCTTACCTTTCCTCCCAAAACGAAAAACTCCCCGAGTAGAAGACACCTTCAATAGTACGTGGTCCCCAATCTCAAACTGCAGTGGGCGACGACGCACATCAGCATAAGACTTCTGTCGACTCTGGGCAGTCAATAGCCTTTCCCGAATTAAAGCTACCTTCTCTTGAGTCTGAACTATCAACTCTGGTTCCGTCCCAATCAAGTCATAAGAATCATCCCAACACAGGGGCGATCTACATCTTCTCCTGTACAGCACTTCGAACGGTGCCATCTTAATGGAAGCATGCCAACTATTGTTGTAGGTGAATTCAATCAAGGGCAAATGAACCTCCCAATCGGATGACCAATCTAAGGCATAAGCTCTACATGTCTTCTACTGTCTGAATAGTCCTTTCGGACTGACCATCCGTCTGAGGATGATAATCCATGCTAAAGTTCAGCTCGGTTCCCAAAGCCCTGTGAACTGCCATCCAAAAGTGCGATACGAAGCGACCATCTCGATCCGAAATAATGGTCTTCGGTGTACCATGCAATCGGACTATCTCTGAAATAAATACTCGTGCCAATTTCTCGGGTCCTCACGTGTATTTAATTCCTAGGAAATGAGCCGACTTGGTTAGTCGATCAACTACAACCCATATCATGTTCATTCCCATCTCGGTCCTTGGCATATTGGTGATGAAATACATCGATATATCCTCCCACTTCCACTCAGGGATCAGAAGTGGCTTCAACATTCCGGCAGGTCGCTGATGTTAAATCTTAACCTGCTGACAAGTCAAACATTTCAAAACGTATTCTGCTACGTCCTTCTTCATATTTCCCCACCAGAAGTTTTGTTTTCGATCCTTATACATCTTACTGCTGCCCGGGTGAATAGAATAGGGCGCACTGTGAGCTTCCTTCAGAATTGTCTGTCTCAAAACATCATCATCAGGAACGCAAAGTCGACTCTGAAATCTCATAACCCCATCATCCTGTATTACGAATCCTGGGGCCTTCCCTTTCTTTACTTCGTCATATAATCGAAGAATCAGAGAATCGTTCAACTGCTTAGATTTGATTTCCTTGACTAGTGACGAAGTTAGTTCCATCATGTATAGTTGCCCTTGGATTCCTGGTGACTATACTTCAATCCCTTCATGGATCAATTCTCGCTGAATGCTGGTTTGGGACGTAACTGCTTCCAACACTCGAAGAGAAACAGGTTTACGGCTCAGTGCATCAGCTACCATGTTTGCTTTGCCTGGATGATAGAGGATTTCCAAATCGTAATCCTTGATCAATTCCAGCCACCTTCTCTGCCTCATGTTTAATTCCTTCTGACTAAAAATATACTTGAGGCTCTTATGATCTGTAAAGATCTGACAATGAGTGCCGTATAAATAATGTCGCCAAATTTTCAAAGCAAAGACCACAATTGCTAACTCCAGATCATGAGTTGGGTAATTAACTTCGTACGGTTTCAACTGTCGAGAGGCATAGGAAATCACCCTATCCTTTTTCATCAACACACATCCCAGACCCTAATTTTAAGCGTCTCTATACACCATGAATCCCTCGATTCCATCCGGTAAAGCTAGTATAGGTGCTGTCGTCAGTCTCCTCTTAAGTTCATCAAAACTATCCTGGCATTTCTCATTCCACATGAATCTCTGAGTCTTCTGCAACAGCTGAGTGAGCGGACGAGCAATTTTGGAAAATCCCTCTACAAAATGGCGATAATATCCAGCAAGTCCTAAGAACCTTCGGACTTCTTTCACGTTATTAGGAGATTCCCAATCCAAGATTGCTTCGACTTTCTTTGGGTCCACCTGAACTCCGTCAGCTGATATCACATGCCCAAGGAAGGTTACTTTCCTAAGCCAAAACTCACATTTACAAAGTCTCGCATTAAGCTGTTCATTCCTCAAGGTGCTCAAAACAACACGCAAATGCTCAGCATGCTCCTCGGGGTCTTTCGAATAGATCAAGATGTCATCAATGAAAACGACCACAAACTTATATAGGTATTCTAAGAATACCCGATTCATCAATTGCATAAATACCGCAGGAGCATTGGTAAGTCCGAATGGCATTACCACAAATTCATAGTGTCCGTACCGGGATCTGAAAGTAGATTTCGGTATGTCCAATTCCTTAATTCTCAATTGATGGTACCCTGATCGCAAATCAATCTTAGAGAATACTCTAGCCCCCTGCAGTTGGTCAAACAAGTCGTCATCTGAGGTATACGATACTTGTTCTTGATCGTCACCTTGTTTAGCTCCCTATAATCAATACATAATCGGAGGGATCCATCTTTCTTCCGGACAAAGAGAACGGGCGCTCCCCAAGGAGAAACGCTAGGTTGAATGTAACCCTTCTGCAATAATTCCTCCAGTTGCTTCTTTAGTTCATACATCTCGGTTGGCCCCATACGGTATGGTGCTCTGGAAATAGGAGCGGCTCCAGCCTCTAATTCAATATTGAACTCTACTTCTCTCCGTGGAGGTAACCCAGGGAATTCGTCAGGGAATGCATTTGAGAATTCTTTCACAACTGGAATAGATGAGAGCTCTACTCCTTCTTTCTTCATGGCATAGCACCAAAATCCATGACAACCCTGCTTCAGTAATTTCACTGCTTTCATAGCTTTGATCAATTTTCCCGAGCTTCCCGGTCTCCATATTTTGAATAGATGTTTAGATCCGTCATCAGCAATGATAGAAATGACTCTCTTTCAGTAATTTAAAATAGCCCCATAACGGTTGAGCCAATCATCTCCGAGAATTAGATCGTCGCCATGGATGTCGACTACAATAAGATTTGATGGCCAATCTCTCCCTCCTATAGATACTGGAAAATCTCTAGTTTCTAGGGTTCCCACAATTCTCTCTCCGCTTGGCAAACCCACAACATAAGGCTCACAATCAAATAAACACGAGATTTTCAAACGATTAACACAGTTCAATGGTATGAAAGAATGTGTAGCTCCTGAATCGAATAAGAGACTAACTGGTTGCAAAAGGATCTGAATCGTACCTGATGCAACAACAGTGTTTTGATTG
Organism: Orobanche coerulescens; assembly: GCA_033398695.1. Lineage (NCBI taxonomy): Eukaryota > Viridiplantae > Streptophyta > Magnoliopsida > Lamiales > Orobanchaceae > Orobanche > Orobanche coerulescens. The sequence goes on along the minus strand of CM065816.1, from coordinate 108,083,773 downwards.
TCAGATTTCCTCATCTCGTACAGGCGCGGAGGAACGGACCCAGCACTAGATGCCTCTCTTTTCCCAACATTCTGCTGCTGAAACCCACTTTGTTGCATCTGGTTTACACTAGTCTCTTTCGGAACTAGCGCTGGAGTGCGAGTACCAAACGATCTAGTCACATTTCTGCAAAAATTCGCACGGTGCCCTTCTTGCCCACATTCAAAACATGTCAGAGAAGGAACGGGACAATCACGTCGAATATGCCCTGCTCGACCACAATTATAACACTTCTTTGATGCGTCCGAAACTGTTGATGTTGTTCGGAACTTCTTTCCACCTCGAGAAGGATGCGGAGGTTTCCTAGACAAATAAAATGAAGACTGGCCCTTGTGGGCCCCACTAATCTTGTTCTCCGAGAAGTTTCTGGACACTTTCTGCTTCTTTGCCTCCATCGATTTCTCCACCGCCGCCTCTTTAATGTCGTAGGCCAGCGCCTTGTCCTAATATTGTCTCAAGGTAGTACACTCAAATCCGGACATATACTGCTGAATCTCCGGCTTCATCCGCATATCAAAATGAAAAAATTTCTCCACCTCCGTCCTGACCAAGTGTCGCACACAAGTCAGCTGATGATTAAAAGTCTTGATTATGTCTGTCACAGATGCTTCCAAACTCTGCGGGGAGAAGAACTCTCGGACTCTAGCCTCTCTGACTGGCCGAGGACAATATTGTGCTTCCATCATTAGTTTGAATTCCATCCAGTTAGCATTATGATCCTCAGGTCGAATAGCTTCCCACCAGTCAAAAGCCTCCCCAGTCAGAAAATACTGGGCAATAGGAACTTTCCGGTCCTCGGGACAGTTAATCCCTGCAAATATCTTCTCTAACTCCTTCAGCCAGTGATCCCAAGTAAGTGCCTCAGCAGAACCGTCAAATTTTGGAGGGTTCAATTTGACCACCTTGGTAAGTCATTTGTCTCCCCGATTATCCTCGTCATGCTACTGTCCCATCGCCGTCTGCATGCGGTTGACCACCTGAGCAAACTCGGTTATCTGGGCAACCACCTGTTGAAGCACTCCCGGCATGTTAGGATTTGCGTTGTAATTCGCTGATCTCTATTGTCCTCCAGAATGGGAATCGGTTCGACTACCCGATAATTCTGGGGTAGTCGTTGAATCCTCCTGTCTCACATTACCACGTCCGCGTCCACGACCGCATCCGCATCCACGACCGCGTCCGCATCCACGACCTCCCCTCAACATACTGTAAACACAATTGCTCAATATCCAGGGCAAAATTTTCAAAAATAAAGTCCGTCAATATTCACAAAACAGAAATTAAGTAAAACGGTAGTATAAGAGATTAGGAGACTTACAACCACGGTCCACATGACGACGCTGGCTGAACAGTGATGTTACGAATGACCCGTAAATCAAATAACGTAAACAGACCCAACTAAACCCGTCTGCCAAGATATCCATGAATCTTAGCTCCGATACCATAATCTGTAACACCCCGAGATATTCGGAATAATTACCGCGCCGTAAACTATTTAAGTAAGAATTTACAAGGCTAATTTGAAGAAACATAAAAATAATACAACAGTACCATGAAAGTTTCAAATACAAAACCGGTTTCAAACAGATCAAATGAGTTTATTATTACAACCATCTCGAAATATTAATAAGACACGCATACTCGAGTACTGAAAATGAACCAAAAAGACAAGTCACAATAACAATAAACATCACTGAGTCCCTTCGTCGTCATATCGGTACTGTGGCTGTTTTCCCGCTCCTCGGCTACCTGAACATCAAAACAAATGTCCATCCCCGAAGGGGTTATCAAAATGATGCTAGTATAAGTATCATATTAAACAAATCGAATATCCAATAACAATGAATAACAGAATACACAACACGGACTTCCGCTACCGGAATCCAACAATGCGAATCCACAAGATTCCATTAACACAACATGGGTATTACAATGATCCAGCGCCCTCAGCATAGATCCCAAGATGATCCCGTCGGACCAACATGAGGTGGAAAAACCCGTCCAATGATCCAGTGCCCTCAGCATAGATCCCAAGATGATCCCGTTGGACCAACACGAGGTGGACATCCGATCCAGCGCCCTTAGCATAGATCGTACAACATTCACAAACACAACTCATGCATACATATATGCAAAATCGCTATGTCCATCAACATGAACATACAAGTAATCGATAACGAATACCATACAATTCAACAAAATAAATACAACGTTCAACAACATGAATAAACCACATGCATGCTCAAAATACCAACATTAACAAATTACGATACTTGCCTCAAAGATGGCAAGAACTAATTACTCCAATGATCTCAACACACTCGAAGGCCGCCTGCTTCGATCAAACGTTCGCAATGCTCGGCCCTTGAACAAACAGGAAAAATAACGGCAACTCAAAACAAGTTAAAATGTACAAACATATAACGTCTCCTACGATCGGGTTAACACTCTAAGCCAGACGGCTCACGGTTCAACTCACCCGACGAACGATCGGTTGAGTTAGCGATATTCAAATCATCATAAATTCGTACTTCGATTCTGGATTATCGATTCCATCACCAAGTTCGGTTATAAATCACGTTTCAATCTGAGTTTAAGGTTTAATCATCAATATACTTCGTTCTTCCACAATTTATCTTTCTTGCCAAAATTTACGTTCATAGCAATAGTTACCCATCAACACCCTTTGTTCGAATCATCAACAAGAAGATAAACAAACCCAGAAATCACTACAAGTTGTGAATTACGTTGGAGGTCATCTCATTCTATCCAAAGATTATATCTAAGTGACTATTCTAAGAATTTCTTTGTTTGCTAAAGATCTCGTTCTAGGTAATGATAATAACAATACACCGACACACATTAGATTCGGAAAAGACAACCCAACTATACAACAACCTCGGAAATCAGATTCTTAGTTTCAACTCAAAAAGGTTCGGTTGATGATCTTTTTACTCAAAGGGGTTCTAATATGATTACTTCAAGATTGCATGGTATGGTGATTAACCTAACGATTAATCCTTAACCTTGATAAACTCCAGGGGGAAGTTATAACCCGAATAAGAACATGAATTCAAAGTTCGGGCAGCAACACATACCTTGAATGGAAAGAAAAGACAAAAACTCTTGATGAACTCAACGTTCGACGCTTGAACACCAATCCTAAAAGCTTCTCGCCTTCAATGATGTGATAGGAAGCTGATATGAAGGTTGAAGATAGAGAGGGTAACTCTCAAAGTCGCGGAATTGGAGTGTGGGTTGAAGTGGAACTCTGAAAATGAAGGAGGGTACTATCCTATATATAGAAAATGGTTATTAGCGCGCGCTACGACCATATCCATAGCGTGCGCTAACGGGCTTGCAGCCTACTGTTTCTGCCTGGCCTCGACTTAGCGTACGCTAACATCCCTTTACGCGCGCTAAGTATATAAATTAGCGTACGCTACCTCTCATATAGCGTGCGCTAATGGCCATACGAAGCTTCACTGACCTCATTGTACTCAACTTTAGCGTGCGCTAGCCTCATAACATTAGCGTGCGCTAATCACCGTTGACTCGACTTTTCCAAAAGCTGTCCAGATTCATCCCGACATGTCCCGACCAAGATCCTCGGCTGATCTCACCTACCACCCTATCTTAATCAAGTTGACTATGTATAGCGCGCGCTAAGGTTCATACACAGCGTGCGCTACGAAACCCAAATTAGCGTACGCTACACCTAGTCGTTAGCGTGCGCTACAAGTGCAAAAATTACAATTTTGAACACATTCATGAAATCATACGCTCAACAACACCGGATCATGAAATACGCTGGATAATACTCAGATCAACATATACAATGTCATAATGTTCAAAATACACATTAGAATCCCGGGTATTACAGTTAGCGTGTGCTAACCTGTATATCTTGCGTGCGCTCGCTTTGTATTTTGTCCAGCTTTTTGCGTCTTCGATTCCTTCGCTGTTTTGCTTCGCCTCTTTGTTGTTTTGTTTTGTTTAGAAACTTAATCATCAAAACACTATTTATTAATATGTGGAATAAATATTCCAACAATCTCCCCCTTTTTGATGATTACAAAACAACTCTTTGAATTGGATAAAACCTGCAAAATAAAAATATATGTATATGTACCTTTCAAAGTTTTTCAACTTTGATCGTTTCGTTAGTTTTTCCAATCCTTTTTCTTTTTCTGTCATTTTTGACTTCTTTGTTTTTCATTTTTCAACTCCTTCGTTTATCCCCCTTTTTGTATGCTTTCTTCTCCTCCTTTTTACTTTTTATTTTTCTCGTGCTTTTATCCGATTCAACTTCTTCTTCCCCTTTTTGTATTCAGCAAAAAGTATAAAATATAGGGGATACCAATAAACGAATGTAAAAAGGAATATGCATGAAAAAAATATGCAATAGTATAAAAATTTGTAATCCTAGGAAATATCTCCCCCTGAAAGTATTATCTCCCCCTTTGTAAAATATCAAAAATTAATTTTTGGGGATCCAACCGAAAGTCGGTATTTGTTTCGAGATGTAGACGATAGTTGAAATAATTGTTCCTTTAGGAACCCAAATTTTCTTAACTTTAATCGTCCGTCTTGGGCTTTTACAGTTTGAAATATGATGCCCAATTTTCAAACATTTTTTATACCGGGGTATTTTGAAATTTACGGATTCATTTTTAAAACGTGGTTTGAATCCTAACCCCTCTTTATTTAACGTGTATTTTTGAACCGAGAGCATGTTTTCAAATTTCTCGTTTCTGAGAGAAAATTTCTTCGTTAAATTTTTGAGCTCCGTTTGAACTTTAACAAGATCATTCTTTAAAATATTCTCATTTTCAACGCATTTTGAATGATCGATTTCAACAAATTTTCCCTTCTCAAGAATTTTGGAATTTTCATTTTCCAAAGATTTATATTTAGATTTGAGGGATTTAATCTCATTTAGAGCATTTTGATAATCAGTATGTAATAACTCGAATGCTTTAAAAAGTTCATCGTAAGAATTACTTACTTGGCTTTCGACATCGCTATCGTCGAATGAACTCCGGGCCATGAGCGCGAGATTATTTTGATTCATGAAATCTTCATCAGGATCTTCGTCACTCCATGTTGCAACTAAAACCTCCTTGGGTTTAACCCGACAATTCTTAGCAAAGTGGCCTGGTTCACCACATAATCGACAAGTGTTGTCGAATTTCTTAGATTCGCCCTTTTGAATGTCCTGCTTCCTCCAGTTTATTAAGTGTTGGAACTTATTAATATTCTTGGCATAATATGCCGATTCTTCATCGCTTTCATCCACCGGGATTTTTTCCTTTCTAGATCTCGACGTCTTAGCCTTCATGGCTATTGATCTTTCCTTCGATTTTGGTTTGGCATTCCTAGATTTTAGAAAAATCTCGTAGTTGATAAGAGAACCAACGAGAGAACTAAAATCAAGATTATTTAAATCTTTAGATTCCATTATTGCCGTCACCGTACCATTCCATTCTCGAGGTAGTGATCGGAGAATTTTCTTTGCTTTCTCACTACTCGAAAGTGGTTTCCCGAAACATGCTAATCCATTAGTGATGACCGAAAAGCGGTCAAGCATTATGGTGATGGATTCATCGTTCTTCATTTGAAATAATTCGTATTCGTGAAGGAGCATGTTTATTTTCGTCTCCTTGGCTTGAGACGTACCTTCGTGTGTTACCTCAAGCATTTTCCAAGTTTCTTTGGCACTATTACACGATGATATCCGGTTGTGTTCTTCCGGATTTAAGGCACAATAAAGAAGTTGAGTTGCCTTACAATTGTAGTGGTCATTTTTCCAATCGAAATCGTCATATTCTTCGAAAGTTTTAAGCGTACCGTTGGAATTCGTCGGAATTTTCAGACCAAGACAAATCACCTTCCAAAGCTCGATGTCATATGGTCGGATGAATACTGACATCTTCTTCTTGCAAGTCATGAAGTTCGATCCATCAAAGAATGGAGGTCGGTTTAGCGCAAGACCTTCGACTGGAGCAAATTGGAGAGCCATTGGATCTTTTCTCCTTGGATGTAAAGCCGCTTATAGGAGTACCGCTCCGATACTGAAATAAAGTGTAAAATAAATGACACGTAGATTTATAGAGGTTCGGCCAAACGTGCCTATGTCCTCTCTCGATGTATCTTTTTCTATAGGTTTAAGATCAAAAACTCTGCACCTATCTTTTATCGGTCGAGGGATTACCGTTACAGGCTCGTCTTCTATCGGTCCGAGTAAAACTGTTTTCCTTTTCTATTGGATAAGGAATCAACCACTCTAGCTTTCTATTGGTACTAGATAAACCTCACTAAGATAGCGATTGTGATTCTAACAATGCCGGATCCTTGATCCTAATAACACCGAATCCAATCATATCTTTTCTTTTTCTCACTCATGTATGATTTTGTGTATAACACTCAATCACTCTAATTTTAGCTCAAGAACAACAACTATAATGTTTACAATGATATCTCAAGTGTATATGAATTGCTCAATGTTGTTGTGTGGAATAATACCAACTCATTTGGTATTTATAACCTTCTTCCACAAACTAGCCGTTACTGCCAGTTGTTATTTAGCATGCACTAGGCTGACTTCCTTAGCTTGCGCTATCGCGTGTATTTAGCCTTTAGCGTACATTATGTACTATTACATATGTTAACATCTTCCAGTTTTAGTCCAGTGGCTTCTGCCCTTCACAGTTAGCGTGCGCTAACACTTTCTTGTAGCGTCCGCTAATCATGCATCATTGCATGCGTCATATACCCGTTAATACTTTTTGACTTGTAGTAGATTCTCCCCAACGGATTTATTGACTTGATTCAAACTGATATTTAGCATGCGCTAAATATCATCTCTTGCGTGCGCTAAGCTTACTTCAGTGCATACGTCATTCTGTGTTTGAATCTCTTCACAATGGTAATAATGGCTCGATAGCGTGCATTAGAGTGTGCGCTATCCTAATCAGGTAAATTTACTTCAGGTAACTTCGAACTCGTCTGATCTGCAGCCGGGACCCGTTAGTGTGCGCTAACCTGTATATCTATCGTGCGCTAGCTTTGTATTTTGTCCAGCTTTTTGCGTCTTCGATTCCTTCGTCGTTTTGCTTCGCCTATTTGTTGTTTTGTTTTGTTTAGCAACTTAATCATCAAAACACTATTTATTAATATGTGGAATAAATATTCCAACAAATGGCACTCGAATAGAGAGCCATATGCTGCAGTTGTTAGACGATGGCATTTGTCGCAGCATGGGTAGATAAAATTCTGAGTTCTGCGGGCTAGTTTACCTCGAACGAGTAGGTTAGATCCGTCTGGCTGTATGAGAAATGAAACTCAATAAATTCAGTATTAGGGGAGGAAGAAATCAGAAACAAAGGGGAGACGACAAAAGTTGCAGCTTTGTTATATATGACTACAATTAAGAATATTTTGTATGCGCTGACCTGTTCTATTTCAATGAGTGTTTGAATAGATATGAATGTTTGATCATCAATACTGAAATTGGTCTGTGCCTTTTGAAGATATCACCTTGCTGCATAAGTTCGTCGATCCTCTCTTTGTATATAGAATGCCTGCAAAATGATATGTTATAATAATTGTAAGCAGGAATGTAGGTTTTTGGAAATATGTACTCCCCATTTTTGGAGATCCACGACTCGGCTGAGTTCGGAATTCAGCAGGATAACAGATGCAGATGTGGATCTGAGTGAGGTATCTGCAGGTAAGTGGTTGAGGGGAAAAATTAGAAGAAAATGTAAATGCGAAGTATTTGTCTTGTTAGATATAGTGATGTTTATGAAACAAATGCGGAGGAAAGGCGAGATTACTGTCATAGTCTGTCACACTGAAGTTTAATGCAGATATAACACGTCTGTCTTTTATAGAGTCGAGTATATTGTAAACATCATCCGTCGCGGCGTCATTCCAAAAAGTAATAATGAAGGGTTTAAACCTGAACTTATGTAAACAATGATATGTGATATGTATTTATTTCAAATATTGGTAATAGATGTTGCATATCTAAAAATGATCACGACAGTATAATGTGGTACATAAAAGACACGCACAATACACATACGAAAATACATACACAGACACTTAGCAATACACACACAACTACATATACGATGCGCAAAACCTCACCGGGTAGAATATTTTGTAACATAATGCCAATCAATTCTATTACGATCAGTTTTTTTAGCCGAAATATTTTTGTAACATACCATGCGCGTGTACACACACAAATAGGCACAAAGACACACATCAGCACGCTGGCACAGACACACCAGAAAAGCACACATACACACATGCGCAAACAAACTCCGCATTACACGTGCACCAGCACATAGACATCATTATCATCCTTTTCAAATAGTTTTTTTTGATGTATTTATTCTAAAAAAATACAATCCTAATATTGATAGAGATGACCAAAACAAATACAACTATTGGAATGTTCCTTTCAATATTTGAAAAACACATGTTTGAATGTTCTCTGTTTGATTAGTTTCATATTTATACTTTTATTTCAAATTAGATAGATTATCTATATAAATAGTGTAATATCCGGATGTAAATTCATTATTATCATTCAGTAATTGTCACTCAGAAATTTTTCACCCTTTAATAATCATTCATCATTCATGTTCATTCATTTGTGTCCATCATTCGGCGTACATTGGAATCGTGTATCAGTTATCGTTCATCGTTCAACCCTACTGAGACTCGAGTCGAGAACACTATCATTATCAACGTTGTTGGCAGCCTGTGTGTGATGAGTAGCGCATGACACATACTCTTTTTAGCGCACGCTAATTGAGTACTGGTAGCGCACGCTATCGTTCAGTATTAGCCACGCTAGTGCAATTGAGGCAGACAGTCCAGAAGGCACTCGACTGAATCGGAGTATTCGTAGCGCACGCTATGTGTGAGGGTAGTGCACGCTAAATGTTTTAGTAGCGCACGCTAAGTTATCGGTGTAACGTGCGCTAAGGCAAGCAGGGCAGAGGACAGTAGGTTCTGGACTCCAGTTACTGGGCACCAACTATCAGGTAGCGCACACTAACATCCGATTAACGCACACTAAGAGGAAGGCATTATCGCACGCTACCAAGTACGTAGCGCACGCTAACGCGGCAGCGGAGTTCACTGGACTACCCGGTGAACCCACTAAGGCACGTTAATCGTAGGAGATAGCGCACGCTAAGCTGGGTTTGGTATAAATAGGACACTTCACTCTTCATTTCGTCATTTCTTCATTCCTCAAATATTCCGGGCGATTTTGAGCGTTTCGCGAAGAGTTCTTCGAGCGGCAATCATCTAGCATCATCTTCAAGCTCCTAGTTCAGATTGATCAACATTAATCCTCTCCTCCACACCAAATCAAGATAACTTTTCTTGGATCTAGAATTTCGGGATTTGAGTTTCCTTCCGATCTCTTCTAGTTAGCTTGTTATTATGTTGGAATTTGCTGGATATGAATTATCTACCTTGGATACATGTGCTCCTACGTATTTATTGGTGTATTTTTTTCGGATTTGTTGAGTATTTGGGGAATTGTTCAATAACACCTTGAGCGTTGACTTTGGAATTTTGGGGTTTCGACTAGATGTTGTCGTAATCTCGAATGGAGTATTCCTATTGGATTATTGATTGTATTGATGATGTTTGTTGGATTGAATCACTCATTTGGAGGTTGGTTTTCGATATAATTGGGATTGGTTGTAAATAATGGAAGATTGTTTACAACGTGTTTGTTAAATTACCCCAATGAGTTGGGTAATGTTGTATCGACCTTTTGATTTGTTCATGACTATACGTGGATATGTATATTAAGCCAATCTTTGGTAATTGTGTTATTCAAGGTTGTTCGAGCGACCGATAATTCCATAAAGGACGTTGATTGTGGAAGGACTTCTCGCTATCGGTTTGAGGCAATTTTTATACTTGTACTAGTCAATGAGAGTAATGTTATCATTTATATGTATGATGTGTTGTATCATTCCGAGACATAGTCTCTTCATGAATTTCGTTGATATTGAGGGGTCTTTTGATACGATACTCTTCGGCAATTATGCCAAATGATTATTGTTGTTCGTTAATGGCCGGTTCAAGGCATTGGGATACTTGTTGTTAATGTCATTGTCGATAGCCGGTTTTGCGGTATCGATGTATCGATTTTTGTTGTTGATATTGATGTCGACTTAAGACATTGTTATATTCGTTGTTATTGATGTTAGCATTTTGCTATTGATGTTGTATTGGCCGATTGAAGGCATTGACGTATTCGTTTCTCATATCCGTCGTCGGTAACCGATTAAAGGTGCCGAGGCATTTGTTGTATCATTTTTATCGATTGACCATTCTAAGGTAATCGAGGTATTGAATTGGGATTATCGCAGATAGTTCCCATCTGTTGTATCATTTTTATCGATTGGCCATTCTAAGGCAATTGAGTTATTAAATTGGAATTATCGCGGATAGTTCCCATCCTTCGTGTCATTGTTATCGATTGACCATTCTAAAGTAATCGAGGTATTGAATTGGGACCGCCGAGGGCGGTGCCCATCTGTGAGTCATTGTTGTCATGTTGGTCGACTCAAGGTAGCACACTATTCATTCTCGTGAATTTGGTAATCTTGGGATCATTGCCGTTTGTGATTAATTGTGCTTTGGAGGCTTGTCTCGGCTAGTGCTCGATGGGTAAGTCTAGGGCTTGAACCTTTGCGGTTGGTTTCCCTGCACTTGCAATCCAGCAGGTCATGGTCGTTGGATGATCTCATTGTGATACGGCTTCATGCTTTGGCTTCGACCCTCATTGTGATACGGCTTCGTGCCGTGTCTTCGGCCATCATTGTGATATGGCTTCGTGCCGTGGTGTAACACCCCCAAAACTAACCGGGAATATTACAGCGTTGTGGGCCCCACATTGGAGCCCACAAGGCTAAAATTATTTTTGCAAAAGTTTCAAACACGCCAACGAGGCAAGACGGTAATGTTTTAAATACTCAAATATTTTTTAAAACATAGTTCCCAAATACCGTCAGAAAATACCATTGAAAGCACAAGGCAAAGACGCCAAAAGAGCATTTAGAAAGTATACACGAGTTGAAAAAATACTGAAAGCCATTATAAAATTACACCCGCAGCGGATAGAGACATGATTAGATACATTTGCAGCGGAATCATAACAACCAGAAAAGAATACTAAAATCCCAATAACCATGCCATAGCCAGTATCACCAGAAAGCTCATCCCTTCACGGCCGCTACTAGCTCGAACTCCGAGTACCTAAAAGATAAAGCCCACGACGGAGTCAGCCATAATACTCAACAATGATACGATCACATCATCATATACATGTAATACCCTGATTTTTCGGATATATTTTTTTTCATTTATTTGTTGGATGTCGTTGATGGATAATTGTGCTTGAGGAGTATTGTGTTTCATACTGTTATACTTGCACTAGCTATTCAACGGCTAACCCCTTTATGGGGGAAATACGTTTCATGTATTTCAGGTCCCAGGAGAACGGACAGGTGGGTACCGGGTCAGCATGAAGATGATGGGCAAGTGTGATACTGTGTCTTGTCTCCAGTTATCTTTTTGGATTCCTCCATTCAGTGTTGTTGTACTGGAATGGATTTTAAATACTCGAGTATTGTATTTTCATTTTCCTTGATGTTCCGGCCTGTGTTGCCGAGGTATTGATTTGTGTGGTGATGTATATGGTTTCATTGGTTATGGTTTTTAATACCATTTGTATTGTCCTTCATTCTATTGTATGTAGACCTTCTCGGTCAAGTTTCATAGTTCCGCGTATGTTTAGCCTTGTGGGTCCCACGGCGGGGTTCACGGCGCTGTAATATACCCTGAATAACTTGGGGGTGTTACAGAATATGGTATCAGAGCTTAGGTTTATGGATACCTAGGCTGTCGGTCTTTTGGGTCGATTGAGTCGTCATTTGCCCACAGTATCACTACTCTGCCATCATCACAGTGCGACCGGTACTTGTAAGTCCTCTCACTCTTCTTGTATTTTTTTTCTTAATCGTTTCGTTTATAGCTTGGTATTCTTGGGAATTGGTCACTTCGAGAATGTGCGATTTGGATTATACTTACGCACGTGTGTGCCTTTCAGAATGTTGACTGAAAGTAGGAAGAATCGTGGCCGTGGTCACGGACGTTAACTCTTCCTTGAGATTTTGTTAAGTTGCTAATTGCGATATTGGTGTGTATCGGTATTATGTTGAGACTTTGTTTAGGAGTCGCATGCTAGTATCACGGGATATCTTCGACTTCACAGACTTGTAAGTATGTTGTTCGGATTATTCGATAATTATTGGTGAATTTGAATTCCCGTTGAAATGTTGGTTGTGCGAGTGATTGCAAGTTTCGAGGACGAAACTTATTTTTAAGGGGGGTAGAGTGTAATACCCTGATTTTTCGGATATATTTTTTTTCGTTTATTTGTTGGATGTCGTTGATGGATAATTGTGCTTGAGGAGTATTGTGTTTCATACTGTTATACTTGCACTAGCTATTCGACGGCTAACCCCTTTATGGGGGAAATACGTTTCATGTATTTCAGGTCCCAGGAGAACGGACAGGTGGGTACCGGGTCGGCATGAAGATGATGGGCAAGTGTGATACTGTGTCTTGTCTGCAGTTATCTTTTTGGATTCCTCCATTCAGTGTTGTTGTACTGGAATGGATTTTAAATACTCGAGTATTGTATTTTCAGTTTCCTTGATGTTCCGGCCTGTGTTGCCGAGGTATTGATTTGTGTGGTGATGTATATGGTTTCATTGGTTATGGTTTTTAATACCATTTGTATTGTCCTTCATTCCATTGTATGTAGACCTTCTAGGTCAAGTTTCATAGTTCCGCGTATGTTTAGCCTTGTGGGTCCCACGGCGGGGTTCACGGCGCTGTAATATACCCTGAATAACTTGGGGGTGTTACAATACAATTACATATCAATGTAATTACAAGGTAATAATAATTCCAGTGTAACTTTACCGTAGTAACCTTACTAATCCGTGGAATCTCAAATCAATTCAACCCTTACCTTAATTCGCACATCGCATTCTCAAGTAACGAATGAATTCGAAAATAACCATCTGTATTGTATCCGAAACGATACCAAGATTCTCAAACATAAACATATCTCCAATATGGAATAATCTGGCCATGCTCGATTCTGTCCGCTGGATCGCACAATCGGATCCCAATTTTGATAAAACTGATATCACACAATACATATGGAGATCAACTGTCCTAAGATAATGGCAAGTCCCGGATATCAATGCAATGCATGAATGCTCACACAATCGATAATGATAACCAACCAATGCATTAGAACGAGAATATCAATGACATGATAACTCCACACAAGATTGACAAAGGATCAACCACGAACGAGAATACCAGAATGTGGTAATTCCAACAAGATCAATAAAAGATCAACAACCGAGAATACCAACGACACGGTAAACTCTAACAAGATCAATACAGGATCAACAACCGAGAATACCAACGACACGGTAAACTCCAACAAGATCAATAAAGGATCAACAACCGAGAATACCAACGACACGGTAAATCCCAACAAGATCAATATAGGATCTACAACAACTGAGAATACCAATGGTACGGTAAACTCTAACAAGATCAATAAAGGATCAACAACGTCCGAGAATACCAACGGTAAGACGAACTCCAAATGGAATCAATAAGGATCAATAACGAACGAGATTACCAACGATAGGGTGAACTCCAAACGAGATTAATAAAAGGTCAATAACAAACGAGTTGACCATCGATAGTAACTCCAAACGAGATCAAAAAAGGGTCAACGGGGACATATACACGAGAGAATAAAATCGTCAACCATATACAAATCACATATATGGGATCTCGAAGACAACCCGACTATAGAACAGATCCGATTATACATGGACTGTGAACGACCAATCAATCTGACTCAAGATGGACCTCACGATACGCCCGATCTGGAAATGTGTCCGTGTACAATCCAACCACAGGTATTGATAAGATACACATCTGGTCTCGTACCTAATCAGCCTCACGAAGTACGTCTCGTGTGCGCAGTTCAATATGAGGTCGAAACCAACACATGCTACACGTGCCCACCCTGAAAATCCTGCACATGACCGATCAGAACGTATCTGACTCCAGATATATCACGATACAACATGACAACGAAACGCATATCCAACAAGGATCAGAAGACTTTCCAAGTGAGCAACGATAACTCGATCATGAAGGACCGACACAACCACAACGTCGTATTTCCGTCAGACAACAGTTCACAGCATGCTCAACAATGCATATGATATTAGCACATAAACCCCAAGGCCACAACCAAGGATCACAGAAGCATGTCACAGGAATATCCCGGAACGTAGGTGCCATTTAGGTCTTATCCCCTAACACAGTTCATGCAATTACAAAATACCCCAAGGTCGCAACCAAGGGTCACGGAAGCATCTCACAGGAATACCCCGGAACGTAGGTTCCATTTAGGTCTTATCCACTAACACAGTTTATGCAATCACAATATGTAACAAACAATGATGCACACTCACCACATGAAGCATCAACACACACATGCAATAATGCGACAGGATGATTATCATAATCTAGCAATATTAATTTACCTTAAATCAAAGTAGAAATGAAAATGGTAACAACGAGAAGTCATATGATGAAGGAGTGTCTGGATGAAAGAAAAGGTCGATAGTATGGGAGCATTTTAAATATGTCAAGGGTGTGACGCGTACCGAATGCCCATATTGCAAAGGTAAGTTGCAATGTGAATCTACAGGTGGAACTCGTGGTCTTAAGAATCATTTAGAAAATGTTTGTAAGACATCTCCTTTATATAAAAAAATAATGGTGATACGAAGAAACAATCTTTGTTGGGCTTTAAGCTCACAATAAAAGGGGAAAGTTCTCTTATAGCTCATTCTTATAGCTACGAAAAGTCACTTAAACATCTTCCGTCATTTGCGTTGCATGTGAAGCATTATCTCATTAACCTTTTGTCTTAACCAACGCTCCAGCCGTATTATGCAATTAATGAATAAAACTTTCATCGAGTACCTTGATAAGTTCATGGTGGTGTTCATTGATGACATCTTGATATCTCCAAAGAATGTAGCAGTGTAATATCCGAGATTTTTTTATCTCCCGTCGTCCTGAAATAATTGTCATCTGCGTCGAGTATTTTTCCTAATGATGAATAATTGAGAAGTCGCGACATTGGACAATTGTTACCCCTATCGTGTTTAGTTGTTGTATTGGGTTCTTGGAGTCGTCCTGCTGCAGGTGCAACGGAAATAGCACAGGCTATGAAGTAGTACAGCACATTAAATTGCAGTAGTTAGCGCACGATATTTTGAGAGGTAGAACATGCTAACTGTTAGACGAGACAGTCTAGAAGATACTGGACTAGAATTGAGATTTTACTAGCACACGCTAGGCAGTATTATAGCACGTGCTAATGTGCCGTGTTAACGCACGCCATTGAGACAGTTAGCGCACGCTAACTGGTGGTCAGGGACAGTACAGAAACTACTGGACTAGATTGGGGGATTCATTAGCGTACACTAATGCTTTTTGTTAGTGCACACTAACATCATATCTGGGCAGAACCTGTTTGGTTTCTGTCCCATAAGTTCACGCTAAGCTGCCCAGTATATAAACTGGATAGCAGGCCTTCTTACGCATTTTTCCTCACTTCCTTCTTTCTTCCACGATGTCTGGGACAAGAGAGACTAGGTTTCGAGCTCCTGACTAATTTTACTCCATCTAAAGGCATTTTGGAGGGTCTTAGGTGATTAAAAATCGTCTAATCCTTCATTCTTCATCAAATCAAAGGTAACTATCCTTATATCCCAACAGTCTCATGATCCATCACTAGAGCAGATCCGGAAGGATGTTGTAGAAGGAAAAGCACCGGGATTTTTAATCAATGATGATGGGGTATTACCATTCCAAGGCAGACTACGTGTCCCGAACATTGTTGAACTCAAGAGAACGATTTTGAATGAGGCTCATGCCGTACCATACTCTATCCACCCGGGAACAAGTAAAACATATAGATGTGAAGAAGAATTTCTGGTGCCCCAATTTGAAGAGAGACGTGGTGGAGTTTGTTTCACGGTGCTTGACTTATCAACAAGTCAAGATTGAACACCAAAGACCAGCGGAAATGCTAAAACCACTTCCTATTCCAGAATGGGAGTGGAAAAGTATAACGATGGATCTTATTATGGGGATGCCAAGAACCCATACCAGAATGAACACAATATGGGTGAATTTCGATCAATTGACCAAACCAGACCATTTCCTGAGCATTAAGGACACTTCGGGATCTGAACATATGGCTCGTCTATTCATTGCTGAAATTGTGAGATTTCACGGTACACCCAAAAGCATTGTTTTCAACCGAGATGGTCGATCCATGTCACATTTTTTGCAAGCCGTTCATACCGCACTGGGTACTGAATTGAGATTCACTCCATCATACCATACTCAGACGGACGAGCAATCTGAGCATATAATTCAAAATTTGGAAGATACGTTGAGAGCATGCATTCTACACTGGAAGGTGGACTGGGAAACTCACTTACCATTAATCGAGTTTACATATAATAACAGCTAGCATAGCTCGATTAACATGGCACCTTTGAAGCACTGTATGGTAGACAATGTAGATTTCCATTGTGTTGGGAAAACATCTAAGTTAATCGACATGGAACTGGACCTATTGGTTCAAACGAGAGAAAAGGTCACCTTAATCCGAGAAAGACTTTTAACCGTGCAAATTCAGCAAAAATCCTACAATGATGTTCGTCGAAGACCATTAGAATTGCAGGTCGGGGATCATATATTATTTAAAGTATCACCAACTCGTGGAATATTCCGATTTGGTAAAAGGGGAAGTTGAGCCCAAGATATATTGGACCTTTCGAAAACTTAGACATAGTCAGTGAGGTAGCATATGGCTTAGCATTACCTCCATCACTTAGCTATGTTCACAGTGTGTTCTATGTCTCTCAACTCAGAAAGTATGTCTCCAACCCCATCCATGTGATTGATTATGGAGAGGTTGAAGTCACTGACATTTTGACTTTTGAAGAACGACCGGTGTCGATTCTGGAGCATCGAGTAAAGAAATTGAGGAGCAAGCAATTACACTGGTTAAGGTCCAATGGTCATGCCATGGAAATAAAGAAGCAACATGGGAAATAGGGAATAGCATGCGTTCGAGATACCCTGAGATTTTCACGTCTTAAGTTTCGGGACGAAACTACTTTTTAGGGGAGATGGTGTGAGAACATGGAATTTTACCCCTAAATAACTTCAAATATTTGACCTATTTTGGTGGATTATTTTGTACTTTTGTTGAATTTACACAATCTTTCATATTTTTCTATTAGACTTGTCATTACGTTTTATCACAACTTTTATTACCAATACATAATAAAATTGCAACATCGTTATATGTTATTATTGTTATCGTATTTTGATAACGTTTCTATATCATACTGTGACTATGACTGGATCGTTTGATCGATCTCAAGATTTTCAACTCTTGTTCAGAGTATTATACCATTGGAACATTCAAAATATGAGTGGAGTACCAAAAGTGTGTTAATAGAAACATGGGTGGACATTTCTGGATAGTGTTGTGCGCTAGGACTGACTTTGATCCGTCACCATAAATTCTAAAAAAATCAAAAAATTCTACAATTTTACAAAATTATATATTATTGAGTTAGCTTTCCATTGGAACAAATGAATAGTCATTCCAATCCCTAACGAATAAGTTACGATCGAAATAACACAAGGGTATCAATCTGCCGCGAGGCAAATTACCGAAATGCCCTTAAAACCGACTTAAGGGTTAAGACTTGTATAATATCGGCCATATACACTTACCTCACCATTTTTACAGTCTTGAAGAGCCCTAGGATCGGCCATAACTTAAAATTTGGCTTTTTCATCTTGTTTGAGATATCTAAACACGCATTCGACCCCCGGGCATAGTATTGAGTTATCTATGATCGATTTCAAGAGTTTTCGGCGAATCGGAGGTAAAATCAACCCTGAACCCTAAACATAATATTCAAGATCTTTAAGTATTTGTTGTTTGGATTCTAAATATGATTATATCAGAAGTATCTAGGGATTGTTCTTATCGATTCCAGCGGAACGAAATCAAAACTTTCATTCAAATTGTCGTAATCTAATACTGTCCGCAAAGTGTTCGATAAAAGTCCCCTTAGAGTATGGTTTCGAATTTCAATGCTTATCTTGATTGAATCAGTATCTCTTATATGAATCTTACTAATTGATCATCTTAAGTTCGAAAATTGGGTTTGATGGCCTCCTGTCCAGGTTTTATCGAACTAGTTAAACCATCGAATTCTAGGCGAGTATTTGATTATATTTATGTGTTATCTTGCCAATTTAAAGTGTATAAATGTGTTTTTGGAACTGAATTATTTGTATTCTGAATTTGATTAATGTTTATTGATATTTTGAAATATTTTTGGGAATATTTTCCAAACAAATTAATGAGTTCTGATGTTTGAAAAATAATAATTATGAACGACGTTTAAAACGGATTTTCAAAAGATCTTTCAGAAAGAAACTGGAAGTGGTTCTTCAAAAATGCCAAGGGATGATCTTCCTAAATTCATATCGAGGTGATGACATTTCATAAATATTTTGTTGAAAATGATTTGGAGATATTGCTTTCGATGGTAATTGAAAAGCATAGTTGTAACGTTTGATGCTTTGAGACTAGCATTGTCAAAGTATGTGGCAACAGATTGTGAAATGTGAAATGACATGATATTGATGACTGTGTGTGAGCCAAGTAAAACTAGGGAAGGTCCTCTGGGGTCTATTAGACTGTGTTCTTTGCGGATCACTTGGTTGAGCTATATAACTAGAGAGAGTCTGATGAGGTCTCTTGGGGTACGTATCTTGCGGGATGCGGTAGCCAGTATAGTTCAGGAGGTTATTTTACTGATAATACGCATATTATTCTGGAATAATGATGTGGATTATGGTACTACTGTTACGATACTGTTGAGACGTTAGTAAATGACGGTTATTCTTTTCTTTGTTATTTTTACTATGATCAGCCCTATATTTATTGTTATTGCACGTGATACATACTCATGTATTAAATACTCATACCGAATGTTTGCTGACCCCTCCGGGGTGAATACTCTTTTTGGTGTATTCAGGTACAGGCCTTAATGGTGAGAAGGTGCAAGAGGGGCACGTGGACGATGAGCAACAGTGATATTCTATCGGGTTGCTGATGTTGTTTTATTGTTTTGTATGAGTACTCGTGAAAACTGTTATTATTGATATTACGCCCGTGTGTGGGCTTGGGAACTGTCTTAGAGTTGGTTATTTGTATGTTAAATAGGATATATGGGAGGTTTTGGCCGTGGCATCATCTTCATAACACAAGGGTTTCAATTTTTTCTTCTAGGTGTTTAATTGTGGATCTTAACCCGTGTCTTTGATTCCACAATTGAGATAACACTTTAATTCTTGCTATCAGTCGGAATTACTTGAGGAAAAAAAGTTCGAGAGTCCTGAGAAGTAAATGTTTCGGCCGATCCGCTTCAAGGTGTCAAGCAAGATTCGGTATCTCGTTGCCCACATAACATCCAGATTAAGACGGGATCATACTCTAGAAGATTTTGAGGAAGAAATCAAAGTAGCAACCACTACGCTTCAAGAGGTAAATATGATATGATCTTTTGATCTAGATCAGTATATTGAATTTATCCACAATATTATTTAATAAATAAGAAATAGTATTTAAATTGCTTACAAATCTTAGTAATTAATTAATTAGCATGCCTAAATAGATTTTGTTCTCGTGGATGCATTAAACACTTTATTCAAATATTTACAACTCCACTACCGCTACGTTTTATTTCCAATAATTGGTATGATAGCGAGAATTTTAAACTTTTGCTATCTTAACTAATTTTGGTGATAAATCTATAGTAGTTTAAATATTCATATAATTTGATGCTGGAATATTTTACTAGATATTTTCTTGGAGGGAATATGATCCATTTATCATGGTTATGTGAATGGTTATTTTTTTATTTATGCAATTGTTGGTCTGGCCCGAGTTTGAGGCATGTCCCGTGAGAAAATCCACGGTAGATCTAGGATCTTAATTTTCGAGTAATTTTTCCAGAAGCCGATGTATTTTAGTTTTTATGAAATTGTAATCGAATTCGGAGAAGACAAAATCACGAAAAAATTGAGCAGAACAGGATACCCGGACTGTTGGACAGCCGCGGTCGGGTAGCAGCAGCAGCAGGCGGGCATCTGCCTAGCAGCACCGAGCTTCCTGCCGAGGCCGCGGGGGGGTTATTACAGGCCGGTTCGCCAGTTTGGGTCGGGTCGCCTAGTTTCTGGTCCGGTCCATTTCGCCGTCGTTCGTTGCGTTCGTTGGAGAGTCGGGATTTTAAAAATTGAATTTTTTTACGTAATTAATTTTGCATAAAAGTGAAAATTTTAATTTTGGAAATCCACGGCCTGGCCGGAGAGGAGTGACGAGATGATTGATCTAGTGAGAGATAACGAGTCGAAGATTTTCTCGGATTCAATTCGAGGATGAAGATCATGATAATTCGATAATCCTTTATTATCCTTACATTTATTTTGGTTTTTACTATTTTGGATGTATGGCATATATGAATTATGCATGATATATTTTCTTGCATGCTAGGACGAGAAAATTATAAACCTTAAGGCTAAATTAACCAAGTGATTAAATTGATTTATTTTAAAATAAAATTAAATATGCCTCCATAATTAATTTAAATTGTGAAGTAATTAGCATGCATGTTGACATTATGGTCTTCCTCCATATTGGATGTGCTAATTATAGGTTCACTGGTTTGAAATTTTAAATGATAACAAAAAGTAAATATTATTTTTTATGATAGGACCTCTATTTTAAGGTTGTTAAATTATGTTGTTCACTTAGGTGTATTAATTAATAAGCTCCTCATCGGAGTCTGTGTTAATAATACATGGACAAGAGGAAGCAACTACTAATTTTACTTGTCATAACGTAAATTAACTAGATAATAAAATTAAAGACGTAAAACTCTACTTGAAAGATGTGTTTGTAAACGTCCACACGATCGTGGCTTGCATGTGCGGATTTTTCGGTTTGGTTGCTAGCATAGTTATTGTGTTTTGAGGTTTTTCAATATATCTTGCTACACATTATGTGATGGGTGTTTTAATTTTATCTCAGATGTCTTTCAATCCAATTGCTGTAATTCTCAAACAAAACAAACTTGATGGCACTAATTTTGCTGATTGGAAACGTAATCTTAATATTGTCCTGACTGCTAAAGAACACAAGTTTTTTCTAACTGATGAATGAATGCACATTAAATCCAGATGCGGATTCGACACCTGATGAGGTGAAAGAATACCGCAAATAGAAAGAAATCTGATGAGATGGCTCGCGGTTACATCTTGGCTTCTTTAGTAAATGTATTGCAGCATCAGCATTAGAGTATGAGTACGGAAGCGAAAATGATGAAAAATCTCGGCGAGATGTTTGGTCATCAGAACCGGGCGGCTAGGCAAAATGCTATGAGGGTCTTGATGACGACCCAAATGCCTGAAGGAACCCCGGTAGGGGATCACGTTCTAAAGATGATTTCTCATCTAAACGAACTCGATATCTTAGGGGCTACTATCGATGCGGAAACACAGGTCGATATAATCCTAGGCAGCGCCTAAACTACAACATTGATCGTAGGGAATATACTTTGGCGAAATTGCTGAAAGAACTTCAAGCTGCGGAAGGACTCTTCAGATAGGGGTATCAAGTTCTTGCGGCAACTGTTCAACTTCTAAACCCAAGTGTGCCAGAAGCAAGTGGAAACTCTTAAGGAAAAAAGCAAGTCTCCTCAGCCTGAGGCGAACAAAAACTAAAGGAAAAGTGCTACAAGTGCAATAAAAAAGGAATTACAAAGCGGACTGCCCTGCTCTTAAGAAAGGTATTTCTCGTGCATTAGTAGTCAACATATTTGGCAGCTTGTTCTACCACTTTGTGGATGGTAGATTCGGGCTCCACTAATCATATTCGCTTTGACTCGCATGTTTTTCAGGTAGCCAAGCAATTTAATACGGGCGAGATCACCATCAAATGGGGTGATTATCCCAGACTTATGGCTATAGCAGTTAGAGTCATGCAGTTGAAGATTAGTGATGAAACATTTATCCTTAATAATGTATTATTGGTACTTGGTTTTAGAATGAATTAAATTTCAGTTTCTAAATTGAGTTGTGATGGTTATTCAGGTTCTTTTGATGGTGATGCTATTATTATATAAAACGGGGAATATGTTTGCAAAGGTATCCACACTGATGGACTACATGCCATTAATACTTCACAAACTCCCGTGTATAAACATAAATCGCTTAACTATTTGTCCAAATCTAAAAAGTTAAAAGAACCTTCAAGCATAAACCAAACATATATGTGGCATTTATGGTTCAGTCATGTAAACCTTAGAAGAATTCAAAGATTGGTAGATGATGGTCCATTAGATGACCTCCAAGTTGAGTCATTTACTTTGTGAATTTTGTTTGGAAGGTAAAATGACCAAAAGGATTTTTAAAACCAACGGAAACTGTGATCAGAATGTGTTAGAGATAGTTCATACGGATGTATTTGGTCCAATGAACATCCAGGCTAGGGGTGGTTTCGAATACTTCATCACGTTTATAGATGATTATTCTAGATATGGATACATTTATTTGATGCAGAGAAGCATCATGGAAAGAGTATCAAGTCACTACGATCTGATCGTGGTGGCAGGTATCTTAGTGGAGAGTTTTTGGACTTCTTGGCAAATAAGGGGATTACGTCCCAGCTCACTCCACCAGGAACTACACAACAAAATGGCGCTGCTGAGAGAAGGGACAAAACTCTTTTAGAGATGGTTTGGTCAATGATGAGTTAATCATAATTACCTATTTCTTTCTTGGAGTACGCCTTGGAAACAGCAACGTACATTCTAAACATAGTGCCTCCAAAATCGGTTCCAAAAACACCCACAGAACTATGGAAGTGAGAGGAACCCCAGTCTAGGACATGTTCAGATTTGGGATACTCCAACACATGTGCTGAATAAGGATGCTGATAAGTGGGCATCTCGTATAGAGGTACGAGTGTTTGTAGGACACCCTAAGCGAATGAAGGGTGGCTTTTTCTATAGTCCCCAGTATCAGAAGGTCATTTGTTAGCACAAATATCCGATTCTTGGAAGATGAGTCAGAAGCCCATGAATGAAATAATCCGGACGTACGGGTGTGGTTGATGGGCGAGACTCTGTTTATACCAATCATACAAACACCAACTAACACTGCACCACGTATTCATTTTGAGACTTTTACACTGACTCAGGATTTGCCTCGTTGTAGTGGGAGGGTTGTTCGTCAACCGGAATGATTCATAGGCATAGGACACTCTTGGGGCTCAATCCCAGGCGAACATGAATCAGATCCTGGACTTACATGAAGGCAATCAAAGATAAAGATGCGGACTCCTGGAAAGTAGCAATAGAATCAGAAATGGGATCTATGGATTCCAATAAAGTATGGGAGGTAGTAGAACTACCTGATGCGGTACAAGCTATTGGGAGTAAGTGGGTCTACAAACAAAAGAAATTTGGTGATGGAAAGGTTGAAACCTTCAAAGTGAGGCTTGTAGCGAAAGGTTGCACTCAGAAGGAGGGCATCGATTACGATGAAACCTTTTTACCGGTAGCCATGCTTAAGTTAAGCTAAATTCTTTTAGTTGTAGCTGCGCATTTGGGTTGGGAGATTTGGCAAATGGATGTCAAGACTGCATTCTTGAATGGAAGTCTAGACAAGGAATTCTATATGCGCCAACTAGAGGGATTCATTGCTGAAAGAGAAGAGCACTTAGTGTGCAAGCTTAAGAGATCCATCTATGGGCTTAAGCAAGTATCTAGATCTTGGAAAACTCGATTTAACCAGGTTGTCCAATCATATGGATTCGTCCAATGCCCAAGATAGAGTTGTGTGTATAAGAAATGCGACGGAAACATGTTGGTGTTTCTTATACTATGCGTAGATGATATCCTTCTGATTGGAAACAAAGTGAAGTAATTATCGGACGTACGGGCATGGCTGTCTGAGCAGTTCGATATGTAGGATTTGGGAGAAGCAGAGCACATCCTTGGGATTAGGATCTTTTGTGATCGGAAGAAAAGAATGTTATGCTTATTCCAGGCATCTTATATCGATACATGCTAAAGCGATTTAGCATGAAGAATTTAAAGAAATATTTTCTACCTTACAGACATGGAATTCAACTATCTAAGGATATGTGTCCTAAAACACAAAAGGAGATAGATGACATGAAGTTGATCCCTTATGCGTCAGCTGTGAGAAGCCTCATGTATGCTATGTTTTGCACTAGACTAGATATCTGTCATGTCGTAGGCATGGTTGCAAGATATCTGTCGAAACCTGGACCAGGGCTCTGGATTGGTGTCAAGCACATACTCAAGTACCTGAGAAGGACTAGGGAGTACATGTTAGTATATCAATCAGATCACCTATGTCCAGAGGGTTATACTGACTCAGATTTTTCATAAGACAGAGAAAAGTTCAAGTCTACTTCAGGTTATATGTTTACTGGGAGGTGGAGCCATTAGTTGGAGGAGTGTGAAGCAAAAATGTATCTCGGACTCCACCATGGAAGCCGAGTATGTGGCAGCTTCTGAGGCGGCCAAAGAGGAGGTATGGCTCAAGCACTTCCTGCAGGACTTAGATGTAATTTCCAATTTTCCAAACGGTATTGCACTTTACTGTGATAATACCGGCGCAGTCGCGAATTTCAGGGAACCACGAGCCCATAAGGCAAGTAAACGTATCACCACAAGTACCATATCATATGACACTTCGTAAAAGAAGTACACATAGTTGTAGCCAAGGTTGCATCGGAAGATAATCTTGCTGATCCTTTCACGAAAGGCTTACCCTCAGAAGTTTTTGAAAGGCATGTGAAGAAATGAGATTACTGTAACACCCCCAAAACCAACCCGGGATATTACATCACCGTAGGCCCCGCGCCGGAACCCACTAGGCTAAAATTATTTTCACAACTATTTCAAACACGCCTACAGGCAAAGACGGTAATAACTTTCAAATACTTAAATACTTTTTAAAATATATTTTTCCATATAACGTCATAAATTTTCATTTGAAAGTACAAGGCAAAAATACCAAATTTCAACAGCTTCAAAACATACGATAAGTCATTACTTACACGCACCGATAAGATAGTTTAGGGAAAAAGATTTTACGAAATAAACCCAAGTTTGCAAAATACCAAAATGCCATTTTAAAGTACACATGCAGTCGGTATAAACATAGTTAAAAATATACATTTGCAGTGGAATATAATAAAAAATAAAATACTCAGTACCCAAAATATATGCCATAACCGATATCACCCGGGAGGCTCATCTCTTCACGACCGCTGCTAGATTGATCTCCGAGTACCTAAAAATAAAGCCCACGACGGGGTCAGCCACAATACTCAACAATGATATCGCTCAGAGCATCATAAACAACTACATACCAATGAAATTACAAAGTAAGAATACTATCAATATAATCTTACCGTCATAACCTTACCAACTCATGGTAATCCATATCAAATCAACCATTGCCATAATCCACATCTCGCATCCTCAAATGACGAAATAAACTCAAATACAACCATCTGTGTTGTATTCAAACAATACCAAGATCCTCAAAATATCATTATAACTCAAGTATGGAATAATCCATCCGTGCCAAATCCTGTCTGCCGTATCGAACAATAAATCCCAATCCTGATAAAAACCAATAATACACAATGCATCCGTAGATCAACTACCCCAGAACAATGACAACAAGTCCCGAAACAACGCCACAAAGTCCGAACGCTCATACGATCAATAACAAAAC
Source organism: Orobanche coerulescens (assembly GCA_033398695.1). NCBI lineage: Eukaryota > Viridiplantae > Streptophyta > Magnoliopsida > Lamiales > Orobanchaceae > Orobanche > Orobanche coerulescens. The sequence continues at coordinate 108,057,628 of CM065816.1, read as the reverse complement.
TAACCAATACATCAAACGAGAATATCATCGACATGATAAACTCTAATACGACCAATCAAAGGTCAAAACACTACCGAGAATATCATCAATATGAAAAACTCCAATATTACCAACGAGAGATCAATAACCGAGAATATCATCACATTGTAACCTCCAAAACGATCAATAAAGGACCAATAACGACCGAGAATACCATCAACATGGTAAACTCCAAAAAAGATCAACAAAGAACCACAATGACAGGTATACGAGAGAATAAAATTCTCAAAATGTTATACAAATCCCATACAGTGGATCTCAAAGAAATAAACGCAACTGTCGAACATACCCCTCGAGCATATGAACAACCAGTCGCAAACCGTTGAACATACCCAATCATACATACAGTATGAACGACCAATCAATATGGCTCAAGATGGACGTCATAGTGCGCCCGATCCAGAAATGTGTCCGTGCACAAGCCACCAATGGGTATCGATTGAATACACGTGTGGTCTTGTACCTAATCACTCTCATGAAGTACGTCTCGTGTGCACAGCTTAATATGAGGTCAAAAACCAACACATGACTATATGTGCCCGCACTGAAAATCCTACACATAAACAATCGGCACACAGATATGACTCCAGATATGTCACGATACAACATGACAACAAAACTCAATGAATCATATATCTAGTAAGGATCAAAAGACTCACCAAAATGAACGACATGTAACACCCCCAAATCCTATTGGGTTATTACAGTGCCGTGGACCCCACACCAGGAGATCCACCAGGCTAACACGACCAAAAATACAACTAACTGACCAAAAGGGGAATTACAATCCCTACACTGATATCCAACATAATATTCCGATATGGAATTTCAATGACAACAGTGGGCCTACATGGCCCAAATAAAATACAACGACATCCACGAGCCTTGCTCGGATAATACAAAATGACAATAACTGACAAAACTGGAGTACTCCAAACTGTCTGACAGACATGAACACCAAAACATCTCGGACTAGTATCGCTCGAATGCCTCGTCGCCATCGTCATGCCCCTGTGTCTCAAATCTCTCCTCGCAAGTACCTAAAACATGAAAACATGTTCCGCCACGGTCGGGTCATCCGTATAATGAATATCAAATACATGTACAACATGATATGCATCCGAAGGTAGAAGGAACAGTACAACAATGGTAAACGAGATGCTCACAAAACAAAGTAAGAATCGAGCATTCGTGAAACACTATCCCCACGACATATGATCAATACCTGCTCAACAGGTTAGAACACAAGTGCCCAACGGCGAATCATCAATACAGAACACAACAATATATCACACGAAGGTAAACCAAGCCAACACTGAAATAGATACGAACCACAATCCCCGAAGGCTCCAGCAGAAATACCAATACATCACAATGGCCTGAATGCCCCTCACCAAGTCATTAATCACCACAGGCCGAAGCCAAAACAGCCCAAGTCAGATCAATGAGGGCCGAAGCCACGGAACGAAGCCGTATCACAATGAGATCATCCAATGATTGTGACCTGCTGAATTGCAGGTGCTGGGAAACCAACCGCGAAGGTTCAAGCCCCAGACTTACCCATAATGAGATCACCCAGTGACCGTGACTCATCGAATCAGAGGTGTTGGGAAACCAACCGCGAAGGTTCAAGCCCCAAGCTTACCCATAATGAGATCACCCGGTGACCGTGACTCCATCGAATCAGTAGGTGTTGGGAAACCAACCGCGAAGGTTCAAGCCCCAAGCTTACCCATAATGAGATCATTAACATGACCGTGACTCATCGAATCGTAGGTGTTGGGAAACCAACCGCGAAGGTTCAAGCCCCAAGCTTACCCATAATGAGATCATTAACATGACCGTGACCTACTGAACTGTAGGTGTTGGGAAACCAACCGCGAAGGTTCAAGCCCCAAGCTTACCCATCGAGCACTAGCCGAGACTAGCCTCCAAAACACAATTAATCACAATAGTAACGATCCCAAGACTACCAAATTCACAAGAATAATAGCGTGCTGCCTTGAGTCGGCCAACACGACAACAACAACTCATGGATGGGCACCGTCCACGGCGGTCCCAATTCAAATACCTCGACTGCCTTGGAATGGCCAATCGATCACAATGATACAACGGATGGGAACTATCTTCGATAATCCCAATTCAATACCTCGATTAACTTAGAACGGTCAATCGATACATAATGATACAACGGATGGGAACTATCTTCGATAATCCCAATTAAATACATCGATTACCTTAGAACGGTTAATCGTTAACCAATGATACAACGGATGGGAATTATCTTCGATAATCCCAATTAAATACATCGATTACCTTAGAACGGTTAATCGATAACTAATGATACAACGGATGGGAATTATCTCCGATAATCCCAATTAAATACATCGATTACCTTAGAACGGTTAATCGATAACCAATGATACAACAGATGGGAATTATCTCCGATAATCCTAATTAAATACATCGATTACCTTAGAACGGTCAATCGATAACGAATGATACAACGGATGGGAATTATCTTCGATAATCCCAATTAAATAATCGATTACCTTAGAACGGTCAATCGATACACAATGATACGGTAGAATGGATGTCCCGGCATCTTAAACTGACCACCGAAACAGATATGATAAACGAATATATCAAACGCCTTCCATCGGCCAATGCAACATCATAGCAACAGTTCCAAATCGATAATAACGATTCAACGATGCCTCAGAACGACATTAACATCAACAATAATAATCGATACATCGATGCCGCGAACCGGCTATCGTCAACAAGAATCTCAATGCCTTAAACCGACCGATAACGAATAACAATAACATCTAGCATAATTGCCGAAGGGTATTGCATCAAACAATTCCCGAATATCAACAAATCACGGAGAGACTAAGTCTCGAAATGATACAATACATTCATACACATATATGATAACATTAATCTCATTGACCAGTACAAGTATAAAACTTGCCTCAAACCGAAGACGAGAAAGTCCTTCCACGATCAACGTCCTGGCACGAAACGACGAACAGCGTCTCCCGATGATCACAAACACTCGAACAACCTTGAATGAAAACGATTCATTCAAAAACACAAAATCAATAGAAAATAACGACAAGGACAAAGTCCGATTCAAACACGAATCAATCACACCGCACGAACGAATATCATAGTTTTCAACTATGAATTCTAACGTCCTCCAACACCTCGATGATCAATTAACATGATCATTACGTTCTTAACACTTGTGAAATCCATTCAACAAGATTCACTTAAGAACAATAATCAAAACAATCACCTCAAGATGATAATATCACCAATATCATCAAATTGATCCTCCTACAATGATAATATTATCACTATTATCATTATCACCCCAAGAACATCATCAACTCAATAATCATGATGTCTGAAACAAAAATCCTTCATCAATGCATCATGAATTCGGATTAAACAACAAGATTCACTCAACCATTTTCAAATTATGATAATCACCTCCTAAATCATCATAAATCCTTACTAAAATGGTTAAAATCTTACAAGAACACCACTAACAACAATAATCATCTCAAGACTATGTTAATCATATAACAATCTTAACATAATCTTTCCTAGACATGATTAAAACCTCCAAACAATCTAAAACATCAAGAACATAATCCAACTCAAGCAATACCATCATGTTCTTCATCAAAGGTTTATCAAAACCATGAAGAATCATGATATACTCCATTAATCAAACAATACCCGAAGAAAACAACAATAAAAACTCGAAAATCACTTGAAGAACAAGAGATTGAGGGAACTTACCAAGGAAGAACGAGAAGAAACCTCCAAAAACCAAAGGAGCACCAACAAGCTTCCAACTTCATGCTTCAATCCAAGCTAGGATGATCAAGATCGAGTTGGAAGAGGCTAAACATCAATAACAAGTCCAAACAGACGATTCTAGGGAGAGAAATTATGTTTTGGTTCGTGAGGGAATGAAATACGAAACCAACATAAATAGACTGACAAACTCATTACGTACGTTATACACTATGGTTAACGTACGTAAGAGACATTACGTGCGCTATGCCATGACATTAACGTACGTAATGAAAAATCCAGAACTAACTGGACTAAAATACGAAGGCCTTAACGTACGTAAATAAGAACTTATTACGTACGTTAACAAGACCTACATTACGTACGTAGAGCTCACCTCTTAACGTACGTAAGGGTCCGTTGACTGCAACAGTGAGATCCGATCGGAAGATGCTCGGGACCCACCGGCCGAAAGTGACTACGAGGAAGGTTCCTGCCACCTACCAAGCATTACGTACGTAACCTTACGGGCATAACGCACGTAATACTCAGCCCATAACGTACGTAAGTCTACCCATGTAGCGACGTTAAGGCTAGTGTACTTAGCCAAAAATCCAAACTCTCCAACCAACATTCAAACGATTTAAACTAACCCGACGACAAGTATAATATTTCAATCCCGAAATATTCCAATACAATATACATTGTATTAGTCCAAAACAACAACACTTGTACAATTCCAAGTGAATATGTACAACTCCACAGTAACACGAAAAAAAAATTATCCCCGGATATTACATACTCCCCCCCTTAAAAAGAGTTTCGTCCCCGAAACTCAGGGTGCAAAAACACGGGGTACGAACTATCCATCAGGATAAGAAAACAACATCTCCAGGAATACTCCTCACTGCGAACCACTTCTCCTGAGTAATCGGGCCAACCCCACGGGTTCCCGCGTCTCCTGTCCGATCACAGCGAAAAATAGGGGATAAAACACTCAACCAACTGCGAGAGCAGTCGAATCATAACTCTCCTGCTAGAGACCAGCCAGGAAGTCGTACCAACCGCCTGACTAGTAGCACTGGCGTACACATCCCTTATTCTCATTAGCATCGAACGTCTATGCTATCACTGACTTACGTCACAACAGAGAATAACAACGCACAAATATAGTCCTCAGGACCATATCAAATGCACACTCAAGTCCTCGCAACTTGACGTCTCGAATCACAATGAACGTTTACCCAGATCACCACAAAAATCTCGGGTACAATACCGAAAGGGAAAGAATAACGTATTAGACGACGTCAAATCTCAAGATTCTCAAAAGCTATCATAACAAGATAGATCAATAATAAATGGTTCACAACCACAATATCACAATACAGACTGAGTCAAATATCAATTCGAAAACAAGGAAACTACAAATCAAGACTACATCTCAAATGTACCCGAAATCAACATCCTCCAGATCATCAAACTCCTCGATCTCATCGACTCGAGGAAGACCTAAATCTGAACTCGCTGCTCCTTTTCGAGTGTCCATACCTCTGGCTCCCGAAGCCCGATATGACCCCTTGGATGGAGTACGGACTGAAGAAACAGAATCTCTCGAGGCCCGTGATTTCCCTTGAGATCTACTGGAACTAGAACCCTTGCAGTATTTCTGAAGGTGTCCCTGCCTCCCGCACAGAAAACAAGCAATAGACTGCATCGAGCACCGAGTACTGCGATGTCCTATTGTATCACAGTTAAAGCAAACAACGGTCGAACCCGTCGCCTGAGAAGAAGATGCTTTCCCAGCACAAAGACGACTAGAAGACGACCTCTTGGACGTTGGAGCCCGATGTCCCTCTGAACGAACTGGCATCCTAGTCCTCTCACCGGAAGAAACTGAAGGGTTCTTCCGAGCAAGTTCCTTGATCAAAAGCTCTACTCCAAGAGCCTTCTCGATGAATTCACCAAGTGAATTGCAATTATGGTTGAACAACTGCATCCTCAACTGTGGGTTCAGCCTCTTGCTAAAATACTTGATCTTATCCGCCTCAGTACGGATAACAGATGAAGCAAACTGAAGAAGTCACTGAAACTTCTCCGCAATAACAATAACACCCTGGTCCTTGACGGATCCGGGGTTTAAAACCTCTGACAACTTGGCTTCACGAAGTGGAGCCGTATAATACCTCTCTAACATGAGAGTCTTAAACTCACTCCAAGCACAATCACGATCGGTGGGTTTCACGGAAAGCCACCAAGAATAAGCGCCTTTACTCAAATGGTAAGCCGCTACTGTCACCTTACTCTCTTCCGGACACTGGACCATGTCGAAGAGTTTATCAAAATGTTCAAGCCAATGAACAATATCAGCTGGTTCAGACGAACCCTCAAAAGTAGGCGGCCTCTGACGAGTGATATCGCCGATAATCTGACCCACTTTCCCAGCCTGTCCATGAAACGGCACCTGGGATCCCTGCTGCGGTGGACCACGAACCACTGAGGTCTGCATGGTCTCTATTATCTGCGTCATTTGAGTCATCTGGGCCATCATGCCCCTCATAAGCAAGTAAGGGTCGATGTGATCACTCTCAGTCTGGTTGACTCCTCGAGTATGACGTTCCGAAGGGGAACCGGTCGCATAAGTCACATCTACGGCTGAATTCTGATCCCTCTCGGCATCCGCACGGGCATAATCACGAGGTTCTGGGTTTCGGCCTGCTCTGCAGACTTTACCCCGTCTGCCACATTCTCAGTTTCTTCTTTCCATACTGAAAGAATAACGCTCGATCATGAACAAAGCTCAAATATGCCTCAACGGCCAATCCACAATGCTAAGTCAATAGCCAAACACGGGTATATATACTCAACAAATAAACAATCACTTCAAACATGTTAATTATAGCTAATACTGATCCGACACGCTCTAAAGCAATTAATCATGAATGGGTCGTAAAACAATGTTACATAAAGATTTCAACAAAACATGTATAGTCAATGGCACAATGAATGTATGAACATACAAGAGAATCGAGTCCTTACACAGGTCATACGAAGCTTCGAGGTCTTGCGATACTAGTCTTCACTGACGATGACTCGATGAAAGAATGACTCATACAGTCGTCCAACTACCACGACTCACAAAACCCGACTGTCCAGATTGTCATAACCTGACAGTTCACTACTACCGCGTCGGTAGAACCGCATAACTCACATATCAGGGTATCTCACAACCCAATGCTCTGATACCATCTTCTGTAACACCCCCAAATCCTATTGGGTTATTACAGTGCCGTGGACCCCACACTAGGAGATCCACCAGGCTAACACGACCAAAAATACAACTAACTGACCAAAAGGGGAATTACAATCCCTACACTGACATCCAACATAATATTCCGATATGGAATTTCAATGACAACAGTGGGCCTACATGGCCCAAATAAAATACAACGACATCCACGAGCCTTGCTCGGATAATACAAAATGACAATAACTGACAAAACTGGAGTACTCCAAACTGTCTGACAGACATGAACACCAAAACATCTCGGACTAGTATCGCTCGAATGCCTCGTCGCCATCGTCATGCCCCTGTGTCTCAAATCTCTCCTCGCAAGTACCTAAAACATGAAAATGTTCCGCCCCCACGGGGTCAGTCATCCAGATAATGAATATCAAATACATGTACAACATGATATGCATCCGAAGGCAGAAGGAACAATACAACAATGGTAAACGAGATGCTCACAAAACAAAGTAAGAATCGAGCATTCGTGAAACACTATGCCCACGGCATATGATCAATACCTGCTCAACAGGTCAGAACACAAGTGCCCAACGGCGAATCATCAATACAGAACACAACAATATATCACACGAAGGTAAACCAAGCCAACACTGAAATAGATACGAACCACAATGCCCGAAGGCTCCAGCAGAAATACCAATACATCACAATGGCCTGAATGCCCCTCAGCCGAAGCTGTCAATCACCAGAGTGGCCCGAAGCCAAAACATCCCGAAGCTGTATCAATGAGGGCCGAAGCCACGGCACGAAGCCGTATAACAATGAGATCATCCAATGACCGTGACCTGCTGAATTGCAGGTGCTAGGAAACCAACCGCGAAGGTTCAAGCCCCAGACTTACCCATAATGAGATCACCCAGTGACCGTGACCTACTGAACTGTAGGTGTTGGGAAACCAACCACGAAGGTTCAAGCCCCAAGCTTACCCATAATGAGATCACCCAGTGATCGTGACCTACTGAACTGTAGGTGTTGGGAAACCAACCGCGAAGGTTCAAGCCCCAAGCTTACCCATAATGAGATCATTAACATGACCGTGACCTACTGAACTGTAGGTGTTGGGAAACCGACCGCGAAGGTTCAATCCCCAAGCTTACCCATAATGAGATCATTATCATGACCGTGACCTACTGAACTGTAGGTGTTGGGAAACCAACCGCGAAGGTTCAAGCCCCAAGCTTACCCATCGAGCACTAGCCGAGACTAGCCTCCAAAACACAACTAATCACAATAGTAACGATCCCAAGACTACCAAATTCACAAGAATAATAGCATGCTGCCTTGAGTCGGCCAACACGACAACAACAACTCATGGATGGGCACCGTCCACGGCGGTCCCAATTCAAATACCTCGACTGCCTTGGAATGGCCAATCGATCACAATGATACAACGGATGGGAACTATCTTCGATAATCCCAATTCAATACCTCGATTAACTTAGAACGGTCAATCGATACATAATGATACAACGGATGGGAACTATCTTCGATAATCCCAATTAAATACATCGATTACCTTAGAACGGTTAATCGATAACCAATGATACAACGGATGGGAATTATCTTCGATAATCCCAATTAAATACATTGATTACCTTAGAACGGTTAATCGATAACCAATGATACAACGGATGGAAATTATCTCCGATAATCCCAATTAAATACATCGATTACCTTAGAACGGTTAATTGATAACCAATGATACAACGGATGGGAATTATCTCCGATAATCCCAATTAAATACATCGATTACCTTAGAACGGTAAATCGATAACGAATGATACAACGGATGGGAATTATCTTCGATAATCCCAATTAAATACATCGATTACCTTAGAACGGTCAATCGATACACAATGATACGGTAGAATGGATGTCCCGGCATCTTAAACCGACCACCAAAACAGATATGATAAACGAATATATCAAACGCCTTCCATCGGCCAATGCAACATCATAGAAACAGTTCCAATTCGATAATAACGATTCAACGATGCCTCAGAACGACATTAACGTCAACAATAATAATCGATACATCGATGCCGCGAACCGGCTATCGTCAACAAGAATCTCAATGCCTTAAACCGGCCGATAACGAATAACAATAACATCTAGCATAATTGTCGAAGGGTATTGCATCAAACAATTCCCGAATATCAACAAATCACGGAGAGACTAAGTCTCGAAATGATACAATACATTCATACACATATATGATAACATTAATCTCATTGACCAGTACAAGTATAAAACTTGCCTCAAACCGAAGACGAGAAAGTCCTTCCACGATCAACGTCCTGGCACGAAACGACGAACGGCGCCTCCCGACGATCACAAACACTCGAACAACCTTGAATGAAAACCATTCATTCAAAAACACAAAATCAATAGAAAATAACGACAAGGACAAAGTCCGATTCAAAAAAGAATCGATCACACCGCACGAACGAATATCATAGTTCTCAACTATGAATTCTAACGTCCTCCAAAACCTCGATGATCAATTAACATGATCATTACGTTCTTAACACTTGTGAAATCCATTCAACAAGATTCACTTAAGAACAATCATCAAAACAATCATCTCAAGATGATAATATCACCAATATCATCAAATTGATCCTCCTACAATGATAATATTATCACTATTATCATTATCACCCCAAGAACATCATCAACTCAATAATCGTGATGTCTGAAACAAAAATCCTTCATCAATGCATCATGAATTCTGATTAAACAACAAGATTCACTCAACCATTTTCAAATTATGATAATCACCTCCTAAATCATCATAAATCCTTACTAAAATGGTTAAAATCTTACAAGAACACCACCACCAACAATAATCATCTCAAGGCTATGTTAATCATATAACAATCTTAACATAATCTTTCCTAGACATGATTAAAACCTCCAAACAATCTAAAACATCAAGAACATAATCCAACTCAAGCAATACCATCATGTTCTTCATCAAAGGTTTATCAAAACCATGAAGAATCATGATATACTCCATTAATCAAACAATACCCGAAGAAAACAACAACAAAAACTCGAAAATCACTTGAAGAACAAGAGATTGAGGGAACTTACCAAGGAAGAACAAGAAGAAACCTCCAAAAACCAAAGGAGCACCAACAAGCTTCCAACTTGAAGCTTCAATCCAAGCTAGGATGATCAAGATCGAGTTGGAAGAGGCTAAACATCAATAACAAGTCCAAACGGACGATTCTAGGGAGAGAAATTATGTTTTGGTTCGTGAGGGAATGAAATACGAAACCAACATAAATAGACCGACAAACTCATTACGTACGTTATACACTATGGTTAACGTACGTAAGAGACATTACGTGCGCTACGCCATGACATTAACGTACGTAATGAAAAATCCAGAACTAACTGGACTAAAATACGAAGGCCTTAACGTACGTAAATAAGAACTTATTACGTACATTAACAAGACCTACATTACGTACGTAGAGCTCACCTCTTAACGTACGTAAGGGTCTGTTGACTGCAATAGTGAGATCCGATCGGAAGATGCTCGGGACCCACCGGCCGAAAGTGACTACGAGGAAGGTTCCTGCCACCTACCAAGCATTACGTACGTAACCTTACAGGCATAACGTACGTAATACTCAGCCCATAACGTACGTAAGTCTACCCATGTAGCGTACGTCAAGGCTAGTGTACTTAGCCAAAAATCCAAACTCTCCAACCAACATTCAAACGACGAAACTAACCCGATGACAAGTATAATATTTCAATCCCGAAATATTCCAATACAATATACATTGTATTAGTCCAAAACAACAACACTTGTACAATTCCAAATGAATATGTACAACTCTACAGTAACACGAAAAAAAAAAATTATCCCCGGATATTACACGACACACTAACAATAAAAGATCGACACGACCAATAATATCCAAAACAGTCATCCTAGGATCACCATCCCCAAAGAATGATCAACACGATCAACAATTTCAAGACAACAGTCCTGGAATCATCATCCCTCAATGATCGATCAACACAACCATCAATACCAAACAATGGTCATCGGATCAACATCCCTCAAAGAACAGTCAATATGAATCTCATTATATGAAACATCAACATACAACATATACAATAATTCATCAGAATAATTATCCTCATAACTGAACAATACTTAAATTACTTCAAAGCCAGAGACAATATCCTTTCCACGAACAAACATCCCTGAAAGAATACACAATTATTCGAATAATCTCGAATGAGGTTCAGTCCATTAATATCAATAAACCACCATACCGACATTAATGTCGACACGATAAACTACCCTCGATATCCGACATTCCATATCACAGACCAAAGATAACTCACATCTCCGTATTCACCAAACACATTTAAATCATATACATTATGATTTAACCCAAACCAAAGCATAATATACAAACCATCATCTTGACAATTTATATTTATAATATCATTGCTATATGAATTATAACTGAAATGAAATCAAAACCATTTATTAAACATTATGAACTGAGCAAGTAGAAACTTGCTTCAATATCGATACGATGAATCCAAATCTGCCCAGTAACGTGCAGCAGCAATAACTCACGATCTAGAACTCCAAATTACGATCCAACCAGTCAAAATGAAGGACTGTGAGTCATAAACTCGCTATCCAAAATTCAGAAAAATCGGACCACATTTTCCCCTTCATCAAATTGTTCAATCACGGCTGCTCCACCAAAAATGAATACATCAAATACGGAGGAAAACCACGATCCACTCAAAAGAGACTTCACTATATGATAAATTTATACAATCATATGGAATTTGTCTTTATTAACTCACACCCTTATATTATTACAAGTCTATATGATTTTCATCCTTCTCACCACTCTCTTTAAAGAGAGTACAAGAAAGGAATTTAACTTGAATCAAATATACGACTAAAGTGTATTACTTAGGTGTACTTGTAACAAATACACCAACACTCCTTATATAGAATAAGGAAGAGTTTTCCCCTTAGTTCTCAACTGATGTGGGACAAACATCCTTATAGCATAAGAAAGACTTCTCACCTTTATTCTAAACCGATATGGGACAAACACACATAATAAGGCTTATCCCTTCCATTATCAACCAATATGGGACAAACACATATCCTTATAACATAAGCAAGGCATTTATATTTCATTCTCAACTGATGTGGGACAAACACCTATCCTTATAGCGTAAGCAAAGTTTGTCCCCTTCATTTTCAACCGATGTGGGACAAAAACACATCCTTCAAGATACAATTACTTCCGAGAGCCATAAATCTTACTAAAAAATCCAAATATTATCTCCACCATTAATATTGTACTGAACTATTTAGTGAATTGCATAACCAAAATTCAGCACCATCTTTAGAAATCTACAAAATATCGAGACTTCTAAATATGAATTCGAATAACAGGAACTTCTTGTTCTTTTGATTATAATGCTCACATTGTAAATACAATCTAATCTCCACCGTTCAAAATACACTTTACGGTGTTTAGAACTGACTTTCAAAATTTCACATTAATACGACGGTTGGATTTTTATGAATTACATGTGTAACATTACTGCACGGGTGAATGTCCGTTGACAGAACTAAATTTCTGCAGATAGTTTCCACTAATTCGACCATAACTTTCTCGTTCGAACATGGATTGACTCACTGTTTGTACCATTAGAAAACTAATTTGCTGATCTTTCAATATCTTAAGTTTCGAAAAAATTTGAATTTCCAAGAATAAGTGGTGATTTTTCAACATTGGACCTTGTGCACAATACTTTCTAGAAATGTGTTCAATCTGATTTTCACAAACAATTTCGGTACTCTTTTTGTATATTAAACGGTCCGAGAACATAATTGCATCTTCAATATATCTATGACAACTTAGGAATCCCTTACTTACTCCAGATAATTTCTCTAATCATCGTCGAATAATTGGGAGGACAGAAGAATTCCCTATTACGATTGGGGTGCATCAAGGATCTGCTCTTAGTCCTTTTCTCTTTGCCATAGTCATGGACGAATTGACAAGAGAAATTCAAAATGACGTGCCGTGGTGTATGATGTTCGCAGATGATATTGTGTTGATTGATGAAACGAAGGTTGGAGTGCAACAGAAATTGGAACTTTGGAGGGATACTTTGGAAGCTCGAGGCTTTAGGCTGAGCAGAAGTAAGACTGAATATATGGAGTGTAGGTTTAGCGAAAACAGTGATAGAGAGGCGGGGATGATCACATTTGATGGGAAAGTTGTTCATGGATCCACTTTCTTTCGGTATCTTGGATCTATTATCCAAAAGGATGGAGAGCTAGATGGCGATGTGGCTCACAGAATAAAGGCAGGGTGGTTGAAGTGGAAGAGTGCCACAGGGGTTTTATGTGATACCGGCATGCCTCATAGATTAAAGGGTAAATTTTACCGCACGGCAATTAGGCCTGCGCTGTTATATGGCACCGAGTGTTGGGCTGTAAAACAGTGTCACGTTCAAAAGATGAATGTGGCAGAGATGCGTATGCTACGATGGATGTGTGGTCATACAAAAAGGATCGGCTCAGAAATGAGGTGATCAGAGAGAAGGTAAGAGTTGCGTCTATAGAAGACAAGATGATGGAGAATCGATTACGATGGTTTGGTCATGTGAGAAGAAGACCTATTGATGCCCAAGTGAGGAGGCTAGAAAGTTGGGGAGCAAGTAATGTTGTGAAAGGTAGAGGAAGACCCAAGAAAACTTGGATAAAGATGATTGAAAATGATATGCGGTTTCTTGGAATTGGAGAAAGTATGGCGATGGAGAGGCAAATGTGGCGGGAAAGAATACGGATGGTGGATGGAGTCTGATTCTTTTTTTTTTTTTAATTCCTATTTTCTTTTATTTCATGTTATCTTTTTTTCTTTTTTTTTTCATTCATTCTCTTTTTTTATTTGCTTTTTTCTCTACTTTTTCCCTCTTTTTTCCCTTTATGTTATTTATGTAACGATTATTGACGGTTTCAAAGTTTGATTCATGTTAGCCGACCCCAAATCATTTTGGGACTAAGGCTTAGATGTTGTTGTTGTTGTTGTATCGTCGAATAATTTATCGGAGAATATAACGTTGTACACCTCTGCATTATACCAATGATTATTCGACGGGATTAGAAAATACCATCCATCATCTTTAAATTCCATTCACATAAAATCATGAAAATAAATTCACCATATCAATATTTCAATAAAATCATCAGAAAAAATTAATGCTTGAAAATTGAGAATATTACAATTACGGTGTATGGCAGCATTGCTTGAGTATAAGTGAGAAATATGATAGATTATGTAATAAAGTATTATACTTAAAAGCATGCTTTGAGTATAAGTGAGAGATTGTTAGGGTTGTACACTGCAAATCATACTTTATGCTTGTATTATCTTATTTCCCGGTAACTACCTATGAGAATATCAATTATATTTAATCACATATTTTTCATATTTATAGACGTTATGGTTATGCAAATGTATTATCTATTTATTTTATATTGTAGATAATGTGGTTTGTTGGTGTCACATGGAAATTCACATTATCGGTGCCTTATGAAATAATATAATAGTTCATAACCTATATAATTACTAGACAAATTATATCAAATGTTGTAATGTATGCTTGAGATAGTTGGTCTTGACTATTGGCATGCATTAGATCATTTTCATACTTTGAACTGGATCGCAGTGAAATAGTGTCTTCTGTACTGACTGTAAGAAGAACAAAAATCACGAATAATTATTATTTCTTAATTCTAAGTATATAATATTTAATTGTGTATTTATAATATTAGTTGATTTGATTTATCATGGGTGAGAATCACAGTGGTTGACTCAATATGCTTCCTATCTTGGGCAATAATATTATTTATATGACAATTATTATTATAACTAAAAATCGTGTTCCAACTCGTGCGGGTTGATGATGTCCCCTTGACGATCTCGATAATGATTATTATTTTAAACCCTGGAGGTGGATAAAATTCTGATATAAGAATAAGGTTCGAGTGGTGTTACTCTTGGATAAGAAATTAATTAATTAAAGTTGTCAGTAGCTTAAATTATTTAATGGACATTTGATATCTTAAACACGGGAAATTACATATTTAAATAAGCAGCCCGAGTTCGTAAATTCTGATTTGGGTTGGAAGTGTAACATTAATTATTTAGTGGATTGAATTCATATTAGTGAACTCAACCACATTAGAAAGGGCTTAATATGTAAGGTTGAGTTAAATTAGGAGTCTTAACCCTAATCCTCCTTAGGATCCCTAAAGTAGTCCAAAGCCTATAAATAGGACATATGGGAAGGCTTGGCCGCGGCATCATCTTCAAAACACAAGGGTTCTGATTTTTTTTTCTAAGTGTTTAATTGATCTTGTCTTGTGTCTTTGATTCCACAATTGAGATAGCACTTTAATTCTTGCTATCAATCGAAATAAATTAAAGAAAAAAATTGAGAGTTGTGAGAAGCAAAAGTTTCGGCCGATCCACCTTAAGGTGTCAAGCAAGATTCGGTAGCTCGTTGCCCCCACAACATCTGGATTAAGGTGGGATCATACTCTAGAAGATTTTGAGGAAAAAATCAAAGTAGCAACCACTACACTCCAAGAGGTAAATATCCTATGATCTTTTCATATAGATTAGGATACTGAATTTACCAACAATATTATTTAATAAATAATAAATAGTATTTAAATTGCTTATTAATCTTAGTAATTAATTAATTAGCATGCCTAAATAGATTTTGTGCTCGTGGATGCGTAAAAAGCTTTATTCAAATATTTCCAACTTCGCTTCTGCTACGTTTATTTCCAATAAGGACATCATCAACCGCATGAGTCGGGACACAATTTCTAGTTATAATAATAATTGTTATACAAATAATATTATTGCCCAAGATATGAAGCATATTGAGTCAATCATGTGACTCTCACCCATGGTAAATCAAAATAATAAATATTGTAAATACACAATTAGATATTATGTACTTAGAACTAAGAAATAATAATTATCTGAGATTTACGTTCTTCTTACAGTCAGTACAGAAGACACTGTCTCACTGCAATCCAGTTCAACGTATGCAAATACACTAATGCATGCTAATAGTCATGACCAACTAATCTCAAGCTTACATTATAACCTTTCATTTATTTTTTCTAGTAATTATAGAGGTTGTGAACTATTATATTATTTTATAAGGCACCGATAATGTGATCTTCCGTGTGATACCAACACACAACATTATTTACAATATAAAATAAATATACAATACATTTTCATAACCATAACGTGAATAAATATACAAAATATGTGATTAAAAGTAATTAATACTCTCATAGGTAGTTACAGGGAAATAAGGCAATACAAGCATACAGTATACTTTGTAGTAACAACCCTAACAATATCCCACTTATGTTTACATCATGCTTTTAAGTATACTACTCTATTACATAGTCTGTAATATCTCCCACTTATATTCAAGGCAATGCTGCCATACACCGTAATCCCATTCCTTCCACATGCCTTTAAAAACTTTTGAGGATAAGCCTTTTATGAAAGGATTAGCAAGATTGTATTCTGATGCAACACTGGCTACAACTACGTCTCCTTCCTTTACAAAGTGACGTATGATATGGTATTTGTGGTTGATACGTTTACTTACCTTATGGGCTCGTGGTTCCCTCGAATTTGCGACTGCACCGGTATGATCACAGTAAAATGTGATACGCTTTGGCAAATCGGGGATCACATCTAAGTCCTGCATGAAGTACTTGAGCCATACCGCCTCTTTGGCTTCCTCAGAGGCTGCTACTTACTCGACTTTTATGGTAGAGTCTGAGATGCATTTATGCTTCACACTCCTCCAACTAATGACTCCACCTCTTAGAGTAAACACATAACTTGAAGTAGACTTGCACTTTTCTGTCTGATTGATATACTAGCATATACTCTCTAGTCCTTCTTAGGTACTTTAGTATGTGCTTGACAGCAATCCAGTGTCCTAGTCCAGGGTTCGACTGATATCTAGCAGCCATGCCTACGACATGACAAATATATGGTTTAGTGCAAAGCATATCATACATGAGGCTTCCCAATGCTGACACATAAGGGACCATCTTCATGTCTTCTATCTCCTTTTGTATCTTAGGACACATATCCTTAGATAGTTGAATTCCACACGTGTAAGGTAGAAAACCTTTCCTGGAATTCTCCATGGTAAACCACTTTAACACTGTATCGATATAGGATGTCAGGGATAAGCACAACATTTTTTCTTCCGATTGCGAAAGATCCTGATCCTGATCCGAAGGATGTGTCCTGCTTCTCCCAAATCCTTCATATCTAACTGCTTAGACGGCCTTACCCATATATTCGATAACGCCTTCACATTGTTTCCAATCAGAAAGATATCATCTACGTACAGTACAAGAAACACCAACACTTTTCCATCGCATTTCTTATACACAACTCTCTTTTGGACATTGGACGAATCTATATGACTGGAAAACCTTATCAATTCAAGTGTTCCAAGATCTAAATGCTTGCTTAAGTCCATAAATGGATCTCTTAAACTTGCACACTAATTGTTCTTCTCATTTAACAATGAATCCCCCTAGTTGGCGCATCTAAATCTCCTTGTCTAGACTTCCATTCAAGAATGCAGTCTTGATATCCATTTGCCAAATCTCCAGATCCAAATGCGCAGCTATAGCTAAAAGAACCCGTATTGACTCAAGCATGGCTACCGGTAAAAAGGTTCATCGTAATCGATGCCATATTTTTGAGTATAACCTTTCCCTACAAGCCTCGCTTTGAAGGTCTTAACCTTCCCGTCACCTCCTCTCTTTCACTTGTAGAATTCACGCACAAATTCCTCGTAGTAATGATCTGGAAGGTTCAAGGTACTTTCCTAATGCAAGTGACTGAAAAACTAGGACAGGCTGAACTTATCTTCAACCTACGGTGCGATATCTCTCTCGACTAGAAGTTTGGAATGAACATGTTGATCAAACCATTCTGCATTTGCGGCTGTCGTGAAACGTATAGCGTCAAAAGCGCCTGTGGTGTGCTCTGTTTGAGAATTGTCTCTCTTGGTGGCGGAGGAAGATGGTAATGGGCTGGCAGCACGTCGCTTGCCTGTCCTAGTCATCCTGCACAAATATCATAAGAGAATTTCATATAAGCATTTTATCGGGCACCTTGTAGGCGTGGTTTATAAGCTTCTAATTTCACCAATATTTTGAAAAATTCTAATCCCCATGACACATGAATGATTCTAAAACATACAAATAGTATTCGAACAATATTTATCTAAGCACAACACCATGAAATTACAAACTTTCATCATGTAAAATATCATACTCCAAAACTATCAAATTCTTGACATAATTCAATTTCAACATATCAAACGTATCAAATCCTTATACATAATCCAGCAAATGCGTTGAAATGGTGTGAAATAAATGTAGATACATGCAACATAAATCGAATCCACATCAAGTATTTGAAGAAATACTTGATATACTTACATTGTTGCTTTGATGATGATTTTCTGCTAAAAAATCCTAATCGCTGCAACGAAAGGAGGTTGATTGTGGTGTTTTTTACTGAAACAAACTAATCTAAAAAAAAATTGAAAAAGTTTGGGATTTGTAGGGGAAGGGGTCGGAGGTAGGGTGAAGAGAGAGTGAAAATAAAGAGGGCCGACTTTGTTTTAAAAGGCTCTCTGCCACAACACGCTGCTGGAAAATGGTCCAGTTTGCACCGTGTCTTGCAGTAGTGTCGTACAATGATATTTACAAATTAACTCGGTTATAAACACGGGTTAGTTTTCGGTCGTTTCATCGCCTTTTTCGTATTTTATTGTTTTTTTTTGAAAATAAATAATTAGAAAAAGCAATAAAGAAATTGGGTTCCCATCCAACAAGGGCCGTTTAATGTCATTAGTTTGACAACTTCCTGTGTTAATCTTGCGATGGCTCTCCAAGAGTTATGCTCTCTGCATGAGGAATTTGCTGATTTTCAAAGTAAGGCTTCACCCTGTGTCCATTCACCTGAAATGACTCTTTGGTGCGTGTATTTATCAGTCTAATTACTCCATATGGATATACTTCCTCAACCTCAAAGGGTCCCTTCCAGCGTGATTTTAGCTTACCTGGAAACAATCGCAAGCAAGAATTAAATAAAAGTACTTTCATACTGTAATATCCGCAATTTTCGATTTCCGGTAATTTCTTTTTTTCGGCGGAAGTCTGTTTTGACGACTCGCTCATGTCCGTTTCGTCATTCTGAGAATGATTAATTCTACACTTTTTGACATCCGAGTTCGTTTCGGTGTCGTTTTCTTGAGTTCCGTGCTTTTTCGCGACTTTTCCGCACTTGAGTTCGATTCTTGCGAATCTCGTCCGAAACTGTTGTTTCGAGTTTCCCGCAAGTCCGTTTAACTTTGTTAGACGTGTTGTGAACTTCGGATTGGTTATTCGATCACGTATCGTGATTTCCGGGCGTTTTGGGCCATTTTGTAGTTTCTTGAAAGTTACGGGTATCCGTATCTGTAATGGTCGTCTCAACCCGTTTCTTGGTCGCGTATGACTAATTATGGTATTATGTTTTCATTTCGGGTCGTTGATGTCGCCGCGAACTTTTCGCCGTGTTCGCCTGCGGCGTTTGGTAATCGGGTCGCCGAGCCACGACGGTGGGATCGGGCCGGACGATTGCGGGCACCGGCCGGACGGGTGCGGCAGGAACCGGCGTAGCGCACGCTACGGCCGGAAGGCTGCGCGCGCTAACCGGCAGGTGTAGCGCACGCTGCCGGGTGGCCTAGCGTACGCTATCGGGCCTGGGCAGTGGGGTTTCTGAGGTTCTGGACTCGGTCAGGATCGGCAGGTAGCGCACGCTACGCCGAGCGTAGCGCGCGCTAGTCGGCAGGCGTAGCGCACGCTGTCGGCCGGCTAGCGTACGTTACCTGGCCGGGCAGTTCAGTCCAGTGGCTACTGGACAGGTCGGCTAGCGCGCGCAGGCTTCCGGCCGTAGCGCACGCTAGCGGGAGTCGGGTCGACAGGTTTGGTCGGCAGGGTTGGTCGGTGATGCCGGGTCGTGTGGGCCCTGGCCGAGGGTACTCGGCCGATACCGGCCGATAGCGCACGCTAGTCCGGGAAGGCTAGCGCACGCTAGTCTGGCCCAGTATAAATATGGCTGAGCAGTCACATTTCACTTCGTTTTTCACTTCCTTCCTTCCCCGTCCGCGAATGGCGATCCATGGGTGACGAAGACATGTTGTTTGACAACAAATCCATGAAGTCTTTGAGTTCATAACATCAATCGATCGTCCGTTATCAACCTTTGATCCAGCGAATCAAGGTAATCTTCCTTAGAACCCTAATTTCGTGAATTTGGGGATTTTTGCATTTTTGTCCGATTCGTTCCGTGTTGTTGATTAATTCATGATGGGTATGATTAATCTTGATAGTATTCTTGTGTTTAACATCATTTAATCCATTGTTCTTCGTCGAATCGAAGTATAATTCTTGATTTCCTTCGAATTGACTTTTTGGGGGATTTGTCCCCGATCTCGTTTTTCATCCATTTTCGATGGATCGATTATGGTTAAATGATGTTGTTAAACATATTCTATGGATTGTATATCCATATTTCAACTTGGAATTCCGTTTTCGGGTTTTGACGGAACGAATCGTGTTCTTGGCCGTTTTGGGGGAAATCCGTGAACTTTCGTCATTCGTTCTTTGAATTCAACGGCTTTGAGTCGTGTTATGGAATTCATTTCATTGTTATTATTTGTCCTTCGTAGTTTATGAACGTGAGTTGGCGTTCGGTGGAGTCGGCGGGTTCGTAGTCGGTTCGGGCCAACCTACTTCGGTCGATTCTCCGCGTTGTTCTTATTCGAGGCAAGTACCTTGCCCATATTTTTCTCGTTTTATGGATATGATGATCGGTGGTCGTCTTGATGTGTTTGTTTGGTTATTTGAAATGAAGTTTCAAAGGATTTCGGTTTGGCCTCGTTAAAGGCTTTCTTTCAAAACGAGTGTGATTTGTGAACGATGTTTTGAGAATTGATTATGATTTGGTTATTTTGAACGTTGAAGGATTTTATGATGATACTCCTATTGTTTAAGTTATGGAATCGTGTATTCCGTATTTAATCTTGTTATTGTATTTTTGAAGAGTTTGGTAATGGTGTCGAGTTAATGGCCATCTCTAGTGAGTATTCTTAATGAACTTACATTCTTAGCATATTAGTATTGCATGAGTAACGTGTGTGTGTGTATGCTCACTACGGGTTAGATCCGACGGGGTCTCGGTAGGGCTCCACGAAGCTGTGGAACCGCGAGCTTGCTTTTAACCACTGTGGGTTAGATCCGACGGGGTCTCGGCAGGGATCCACGAAGCTGTGGGTCCGCGGTTAATTGTGGTGTATTTTACAAATGTGATTCGATATTTGCATTTCCGGAAATGAGTGCTTTTGAACGGTTTTTCATTTGCATGCATTGACTAAGTGTGTAAGAGGTAAGTTGTTCGTTTGGCTTACTTGGCTAGGATGGCACTAGAGTATTTTGTTGTTTGTTTTAAATCCTTTATTTGTGGATTTTGATGTTGGGAGACGAACCTTGTTGTCGTTCTCGTGTACTGTGAGTTGATGAGATTTGGGGCTAAAATCCCAATGGTTTTATAAAAGTCGTTTTACGGATTTGGGGCTAAAATCCCAACGTTTTGGTAAACGTCATTTTTTGGAAAGTAAACCTTTGGGGCGGTGACCCGTTTTGTCTTTTGGATTTTGAAAAGTAGGATTTGATAATCCTAAATTGTCTTCTATTAAAACTCCCGATGGCATTCTAAACCGTTTTATAAATTACTTCCATTGATTTATGATATTTCGATTTTGAAATGTTTTCTCAAACCCTTGCCTCGGGAAGTACTTTTAATTTCGTTTGGATCTTTGAGGATCCTCGGTTATTGTTATTCGTGGAATGTGAATTGTATGGCTCGTATTTGCACTTTGTTCTTGCACTAGCAAAACAGTGGAGTTTTGCTAACCCCCGAGTATTCGGGGGGTGGATGTCTGTTTTTGCATTCAGGTTTTGGAGCATAACACAGGGTCGGCACGAAGGATGATGAAAGATGATCGATACTAATCACATGAGGAACCGTACATCGTATGTTGGTTCAGTAGTACTATATTTACAGATGCTATATTGTTCCCGTTGTACGGGTGTGGTTGTATTTTGTCCCCTGCGTGGGCATGAGTTGTATTTGAGTTGTATGTATTTGTGGAAAGGCCAAATCGGTCTACTGAGTCATTTTAGCCTCGAAGGCATTGTCGAGATGTTAAATGTTGTTACCAGCCTGGTAGATCCTCGAGGAGAGGGTCTTCGGCGTGTAATATCCCTGAGTGGATTGGGGGTGTTACATAAATGGTATCAGAGCTTAGGTTGAGGAAACCTAGGCTGTCGGGTCAAGTCGTGTTGTTTGAGTCTTGTTTCGTCGGATTTTATCTGACTGAGTCGTGTCGCGACGCGTCGTTTGAGTTTGTTGGTCGTGATTAGTATCGTGGGGCGATCATCATCTTCATGCGACCTGTGGAAGTAAGTCTCCCTTCTTTATGTTGTGCCTCGTGTGACACGAGCTATTTTTATGATTATTTGTTAAGTGGTGGAATCCTTATGTGAATTTTGATTTCACGATATGTATTTAGTCGACTCTCGTATTTGATTTATACGAGGAGTGTCGTCGCTTGTGATGTCTTTTTATTGTTGTTTTTGTTCGTTGTTGATGATTTTCGAATCGATTTGCACGTTTTACAAGTTCTATTGTGGAAGCTTTGTGCTTACACGCGTTCGACTTGTTCACTAGCCAGTGCGGGAGGGTATTTTATCAGTGGTTTTGTTCTGAACGTGGTATTTTATCGTTTATTTCCGTTTAAAGACATGTATTGTCTTGATTTTAAACGTTTTGATTCGTGTACTAGGAGTTGTTTTAGTCAACGTCGGTATGTGTGAGTTCTGGGCATTTTGGCCTATTAGATTTTTGAAAACCTTGAGTATCTTAGAAAAACAAATTTCGAGACATACTTTTCAAATGAGTTATTTTCTTGTGGTACATCCTAGATGCCACAATATATTTCAAAATTTTTCTACCTCGAGGACCAAAATGTTTTGAGATATTTTCAACACTTTTATTTAGACCCGAGGGTCGAATATTTTGAAAGTTTTCACTAAGAGAAAGTGTCCTCATTTTTTATCAAATGCGAAATGGTTCTCCAATGTCTCGATAACGATGTTTCAAGTTTGTACTTTTTGAAAGGTGATACTCAAGATCAACCGGTGTTCTTCTAAATTATTTTCAAAATGAGGTTTTCGTTTTTAAAACCTATCCATTCCCGTTTGAGGGCTGGGTATGAATGTATGATGTTCGCGTTGTCATTTTGATACTTTCTCCCGAGTATGATCGAATTGGCGGTGTGAGCATTGAGTCGCTTTCCACACATGGGTTGTGCTAGCCCCCTGTGAGAGGCGGGATGTTGGTGTTGAATGTTGTCGCCTCGTGATGATTTCTGCGTTGTCGCGCATGTGCGAGCTGTTAGAGCTTGGTTTGGTATGACCGTGAGCATCGGTGATGGTTCCGTTATGTGTCGGTTGTTTAATGTCTTGTTACCTTGCTCCCGTTTTTGTGAATTTCGTGGACGAGGTCGGAGGTAATACCCGTACTATTTTGACTTCTGTATTTTCTCTTTCTGCAGTCTATCGATTCGCTCATGTTCGTTGATACTTTATGAACTTGATCTGTAATTCGGTTTCATCGTCCGAACGAGCTACGACCTTGTTGTGGGTCGATCTGGTTATCGCTGTGACTTTTTCGGGTTCGGTTCGATTCTTGTGAACCTTGTTCGGGAGTGACATCATCTGGTTCTATTAGTTCTTTTATTCGAAGTGGATCGGATTTGGAACTCTTATGTTTTCGACTCTGTCGACTCATTTATGTTCGTTGGCATTTCTGAGCTTGTCCTGCCCCTTGTTTTTGCTTATCGAACGAGTGTGGTATCATTTCGGAATAACTCGTTTGTCGTTGTGACTTTTTAATTGCTATTCCCTTTCCTGTGGATCTTTTGTGAATGCACATCCTGTTGTTTTCACCGGATCATATATTGTCTCGAGTCGAGATGTGAACCTTGGAGTTGTTGTTTGAATTTTATTATCCTTCGTGTTTCGGACATGATTGTTCGATTTTTGTTGTCTCGATCGTTTGTTTGTTCGGTTTTTGTTCTCGTTTCGTGATTATTGAGCATTCAGACTCCTTCGTAATTCCCTTCAGTTCGGGAAATTAATTTCGTTTTCGATCTTCCATCCCTTAGGCGGTGGGATTCCGTGTTTGTTCTGCGGTTGGCTCGCGTTTTGATTGATGTACCGTTGGGTTGGTCAATCATATTGATTTTCGTTCGTTGTGTTTTGTGATTGTCGGATAATTGACTTGGCTATATTATCCGTTTGATGACGTTTGTCATTTGTTGGTTTTATTATATCCCTAACGGCGACGTTGTGTTGGTCGTCGTGGAGCGTGTTTTCACGCCGTATATTCCTTTGTGTTGTTTGTGACATTTCGCCGTTGGGCGTTAGTTACGCATTCTTGTGTGTCTCGTTGAGTTTTCCTGGCGGAATATTTCTTATCCCTACTTGTTTTAAGTTTCGGGACGAAACTTCTTTTAAGGAGGGTAGAATGTAATATCTGCAATTTTCGATTTCCGGTAATTTCTTTTTTTCGGCGGAAGTCTGTTTTGACGACTCGCTCATGTCCGTTTCGTCATTCTGAGAATGATTAATTCTACACTTTTTGACATCCGAGTTCGTTTCGGTGTCGTTTTCTTGAGTTCCGTGCTTTTTCGCGACTTTTCCGCACTTGAGTTCGATTCTTGCGAATCTCGTCCGAAACTGTTGTTTCGAGTTTCCCGCAAGTCCGTTTAACTTTGTTAGACGTGTTGTGAACTTCGGATTGGTTATTCGATCACGTATCGTGATTTCCGGGCGTTTTGGGCCATTTTGTAGTTTCTTGAAAGTTACGGGTATCCGTATCTGTAATGGTCGTCTCGACCCGTTTCTTGGTCGCGTATGACTAATTATGGTATTATGTTTTCATTTCGGGTCGTTGATGTCGTCCGCGAACTTTTCGTCGTGTTCGTTCCGTGCGTTTTCGGTAATCGGGTCGTCGAGCCCTGACGGTGGCGGGACTGGCCGGACGATTGCGGGCACCGGCCGGACGGGTGCGGCAGGAACCGGCGTAGCGCACGCTACGGCCGGAAGGCTGCGCGCGCTAACCGGCAGGTGTAGCGCACGCTGCCGGGTGGCCTAGCGTACGCTATCGGGCCTGGGCAGTGGGGTTTCTGAGGTTCTGGACTCGGTCAGGATCGGCAGGTAGCGCACGCTACGCCGAGCGTAGCGCGCATTAGTCGGCAGGCGTAGCGCACGCTGTCGGCCGGCAAGCGTACGTGACCTGGCCGGGCAGTTCAGTCCAGTGGCTACTGGACAGGTCGGCTAGCGCGCAGGCTTCCGGCCGTAGCGCACGCTAGCGGGAGTCGGGTCGACAGGTTTGATCGGCAGGGTTGGTCGGTGATGCCGGGTCGTGTGGGCCCTGGCCGAGGGTACTCGGCCGATACCGGCCGATAGCGCACGCTAGTCCGGGATGGCTAGCGCACGCTAGTCTGGCCCAGTATAAATATGGCTGAGCAGTCACATTTCACTTCGTTTTTCACTTCCTTCCTTCCCCGTCCGCGAATGGCGATCCATGGGTGACGAAGCCATGTTGTTTAACAACAAATCCATGAAGTCCTTGAGTTCATAACATCAATCGATCGTCCGTTATCAACCTTTGATCCAGCGAATCAAGGTAATCTTCCTTAGAACCCTAATTTCGTGAATTTGGGGATTTTTGCATTTTTGTCCGATTCGTTCCGTGTTGTTGATTAATTCATGATGGGTATGATTAATCTTGATAGTATTCTTGTGTTTAACATCATTTAATCCATTGTTCTTCGTCGAATCGAAGTATAATTCTTGATTTCCTTCGAATTGACTTTTTGGGGGATTTGTCCCCGATCTCGTTTTTCATCCATTTTCGATGGATCGATTATGGTTAAATGATGTTGTTAAACATATTCTATTGATTGTATATCCATATTTCAACTTGGAATTCTGTTTTTGGGTTTTGACGGAACGAATCGTGTTCTTGGCCGTTTTGGGGGAAATCCGTGAACTTTCGTCATTCGTTCTTTGAATTCAACGGCTTTGAGTCGTGTTATGAAATTCATTTCATTGTTATTATTTGTCCTTCGTAGTTTATGAACGTGAGTTGGCGTTCGGTGGAGTCGGCGGGTTCGTAGTCGGTTCGGGCCAACCTACTTCGGTCGATTCTCCGCGTTGTTCTTATTCGAGGCAAGTACCTTGCCCATATTTTTCTCGTTTTATGGATATGATGATCGGTGGTCGTCTTGATGTGTTTGTTTGGTTATTTGAAATGAAGTTTCAAAGGATTTCGGTTTGGCCTCGTTAAAGGCTTTCTTTCAAAACGAGTGTGATTTGTGAACGGTGTTTTGAGAATTGATTATGATTTGGTTATTTTGAACGTTGAAGGATTTTATGATGATACTCCTATTGTTTAAGTTATGGAATCGTGTATTCCGTATTTAATCTTGTTATTGTATTTTTGAAGAGTTTGGTAATGGTGTCGAGTTAATGGCCATCTCTAGTGAGTATTCTTAATGAACTTACATTCTTAGCATATTAGTATTGCATGAGTAACGTGTGTGTGTGTATGCTCACTACGGGTTAGATCCGACGGGGTCTCGGTAGGGCTCCACGAAGCTGTGGAACCGCGAGCTTGCTTTTAACCACTGTGGGTTAGATCCGACGGGGTCTCGGCAGGGATCCACGAAGCTGTGGGTCCGCGGTTAATTGTGGTGCATTTTACAAATGTGATTCGATATTGGCATTTCCGGAAATGAGTGCTTTTGAACGGTTTTTCATTTGCATGCATTGACTAAGTGTGTAAGAGGTAAGTTGTTCGTTTGGCTTACTTGGCTAGGATGGCACTAGAGTATTTTGTTGTTTGTTTTAAATCCTTTATTTGTGGATTTTGATGTTGGGAGACGAACCTTGTTGTCGTTCTCGTGTACTGTGAGTTGATGAGATTTGGGGCTAAAATCCCAATGGTTTTATAAAAGTCGTTTTACGTATTTGGGGCTAAAATTCCAACGTTTTGGTAAACGTCATTTTTTTGGAAAGTAAACCTTTGGGGCGGTGACCCGTTTTGTCTTTTGGATTTTGAAAAGTAGGATTTGATAATCCTAAATTGTCTTCTATTAAAACTCCCGATGGCATTCTAAACCGTTTTATAAATTACTTCCATTGATTTATGATATTTCGATTTTGAAATGTTTTCTCAAACCCTTGCCTCGGGAAGTACTTTTAATTTCGTTTGGATCTTTGAGGATCCTCGGTTATTGTTATTCGTGGAATGTGAATTGTATGGCTCGTATTTGCACTTTGTTCTTGCACTAGCATAACAGTGGAGTTTTGCTAACCCCCGAGTATTCGGGGGGTGGATGTCTGTTTTTGCATTCAGGTTTTGGAGCATAACACAGGGTCGGCAGGAAGGATGATGAAAGATGATCGATACTAATCACATGAGGAACCGTACATCGTATGTTGGTTCAGTTGTACTTTATTTTCCGCTGCTATATTGTTCCCGTTGTACGGGTGTGGTTGTATTTTGTCCCCTGCGTGGGCATGAGTTGTATTTGAGTTGTATGTATTTGTGGAAAGACCAAATCGGTCTACTGAGTCATTTTAGCCTCGAAGGCATTGTCGAGATGTTAAATGTTGTTACCAGCCTGGTAGATCCTCGAGGAGAGGGTCTTCGGCGTGTAATATCCCTGAGTGGATTGGGGGTGTTACACATACCTAGTTCAAGGTGCTTGAGGTTGAGTTTTCGGTCATGAAGTCTCTTGACTTTGCCTTTGTAGATCCGAGAGTTCTCGTACGCTTTGTTTCTTAACTCGTCTAATTTAGACATTTGGAGTAGTCTTTCCTGTCCAGCTTCTTTCAATTCCATTGAAACAGCCTTAATGGCCCAATAAGCTTTATGTTCGATTTCAACTGGAAGATGACAAGTTTTTTCATAGACTAGACGGTAGGGACTCATTCCCAATAGACTCTTGTATGCTGTTCGGTATGCCCAAAGTGCATCGACCAGTTTATTAGCCCAATCTTTTCGAGTTGGGCGCACAGTTTTTTCAAAGATCCCTTTTATCTGTCGGTTGCTTGTTTCAGCCTGACCCGACGTTTGTGAATGGTAGGGAGTTGCAACTTTATGATTTATGCCATTTTTGGCCATAATCTTGTCAAATATCTTGTTGCAAAAGTGGGATCCCCCATCATTGATTATTGCCTTGAGGAATCCGAAATTGCTGATTATATATTCCTGTACAAACTTAACAACAATATTAGCACCATTAGGCCTTGTGGGGATTGTCTCAACCCACTTGGACACGTAATCGACTGCTTAAAGAATGTACTCGAAATTTCCAGATTTAGTGAATGGTTCCATAAATCAATTCCCCATACATCAAAAATTTCTACGACCAAATTGATCGTGAGAGGCGTCTCATTTCTTTTTCCGATATTACCAGTTCCTTGACACCTATCGAACTAAACATAAAAATGATGTGCGTCATCAAATAAAGATGGCCAATATTAACTAGATTGCAGAAATTTATTAGCAGTCTTTCGTCCGCCAATGTCCTCCGCAATGAAGTTCATGGCAAAAGATTAGTACACTTTGTTGCTCATCTTCTGGGACACATCGCCTTATGATATCATATTTGCATAATCGAAAAAGGCATAGTCCATCCTAGAAGTAGTTCTTACATGATGATAAAAAACTTTTCTTTTCTTGGAAAGAAATGTTAGGTGAGAGCATTTCACAAACCAAATAATTCACAATATCAGCAAACCAAGGTACCGAAGAAATTTTAAATAAATTTTCATGTGGAAAAGAGTCCACATTTTGTTCATGTTTGTTAATTGTTTCTTCAATTATTTTAAACAAGACAAATGGTCTGCGACCATATTTTCACTCCCCTTTCGGTCTTTTATTTCAACATTAAATTCTTGAAGCATTAAAATCCACTGAATCAACCAAGGTTTCGCTTGTTGCTTTGTCAACAGATGTCGTAAAGCTGCATGGTCTGAACATACAATTACTTTAGATCCTACAATATAAGATCTAAATTTATTCAGTGATAAAACCACAGATAATAATTCTTTCTCGGTTGTTGTATAATTAACCTGCGCATCATTCAATGTTAGACTAGCGTAATCAATCACATGGAGTATTTTATCAATTCGTTGTCCTAAAACTGTACCAACAGCTCGGTCAGATGCATCGCACATAATTTCAAAAGGTAAGGACCAATCCGGGGCAATTACGATTGGTGCCGTGGTTAGTTTATCTTTCGAAGTTTGAAAAGCGTCGAGACAAGCATCATCGAAAATGAAGGAAACATCTTTGGTGAGCAAAGTGCAGAGAGGTTTACTTATTTTTGAAAAATCTTTAATAAACCTTCTATAAAAACCTGCATGTCCTAAAAAACTCGTGATTGCGTTTACATTGCTTGGTGGTGGTAATTTTTGAATAACATCAATTTATGTTTTGTCGACTTCAATTCCACGATTTGATACCATGTGAGCTAGCACAATTCCACTTTCCATCATAAAATGACTTTTTCCAAAACTGAGAGTTAGATGGCATTCAATACAACGTTCAAGTACTTTGGTTAATTTATTTAAGCAATCATCAAAATATGATCCAAATACTGAAAAGTTATCCATAAATACCTCAATAAAATCGCCGATCATATCCGAGAAAATTGACAACATGTACCTTTGAAAAGTTCCTGGTGCATTGCATAATCCAAACGACATTCTTCGACAAGCAAAAGTTCCAAAAGGGCATGTGAAAATGATCTTCAATTGGTCTTCGGGTGCAATCGCCACATAATACCCTAAAAGTCCATCAAGAAAATAATAGAATTTGTGTCGTGTAAGTTTATCAAGCATTTGGTCAATAAAAGGAAGAGGAAAATAATCCTTTCGGTGGCGGCATTTAATTTTCGATAATCAATGCACATCGACCACCCAGTTGTTACCCTCATTGGTACTAGCTCTCCTTTATCATTTTCAATCACTATTATGCCACTTTTCTTTGGCACCACATATATCGGGCTTACCCATTCACTATCCACAATTGGATAAATAATTCCCTAAGCTAGCAATTTTAAATTTTCCTTTTTTACTACCTCTAGCATATTGGGATTTAATATCCGTTGTGCTTCTCTTCTTGGTTTTTCTACCTCTTCTAAAATTATTTTATGCATACATGTTGAAGGGCTAAGTACCTCAATATCACTCAAACCCCATCCTATTGCCTCTTTGCATTTCTTCAAAACTTCTACTAAAAAAAATTCTTCATCTTTCCTCTATTTTGCATTAATAATTACGGATTTTTTATTTTCCTCTTCAAGAAAATATATTTTAAATGCTTAGGAAATTTTTTAAGCTCTGATATTCCTTTTTCCTTGGTTTCAATTAACAACTCCAGACTATCTATCTTACCCCCTATAAGAGATTTTCGCACATTTCTCCTTCAACTTCTGGGTTAAGCTCTGAACATTCCATTACTTGTTCCTGTATAATGAGAGTTTCTACTGAATTGTCAATAATATCACCAAAAGCGCATTCCTCATATAAATCTTAACTAGGAAGAGAGGCTGAATCAATCATAGAAAATGTCACGGTTTCATCTAATACACTCATAGTTAATTTTCCTCTTTTAACATCAATTAGTGTTTCAGCGGTAGCCATAAAACGTCTTCCCAATAAAATAGAATGATCTTTTCCATTATCTAGTCATGGTCTCATTTCTAAGACAACAAAATCTGCTGGAATAACAAGCCCATCTATGTCTATCAAAATATCTTCAATAATTCATACAGGATAAAGTGTTCTATCGGCCAATTGTAAACATATTTTAGTTGGGCTAAGTTCACCAATATCAAGTTGCTCAAAAATATATAATGGCATCAAATTTATACCTGCTCCGAGATCAAGCATACCAGTGATTTTATTACCGTTTCCCACAGCAATATTTATTATGAAACTACCATGATCGCTTTGCTTGGGGGTAATGTAACACCCCAAAAGGCGGCTATTACAGTGTCATGGACCCCACACTGGGACCCACCAGGCGATACCAAAATATAGATTATATATATATATATATATATATATATATCCTTGTGATACCGAACCACAATAAATAGTCATTACTCAGATTAGGAGTTTATAAATAGTTTGGCCAATGGCCTTAACATACACAAGATCCAAATACAAGTATAAACTATATGGAGATGGAATATACTTCAAATAACAATAAAATTAATCAGTAGTTTAAATGAGGTGGAAAATAACATTGCACGGTTTTCAAGCATAACCGGACAACAAAAGATTTGGGGCCCCCGAACTAGTATCCTTTGAGTCCTTCACCGTCACCATGCTCTTCCCGTGCCTCGCCTTTGCCTCGACCTAAAATACAACACAAGTATTTCGCCCAATCCAAAGGGTCAGATATACATGATAAATGATTCTGAATACATTATACAGTTCACATATACTAGATCTCAAGGAAACATCCTGACTATTGAACATACCCTTCGGGTGCATGAACAATCGTTCGCAAACCGTCGAACATATCCAATCATACATGGACTGTGAACGACCAAACAACATGGCTCAAGATGGGCATCATAGTACGCCTGATCCAGAAATGTGTCCGTGCACATGACCACCCCATATACGGAATCCAGAATATACGTGTGAAAATGAACCTAATTAGCCTCACGAACTACGTCTCGTACGCACAGTCTAATATGGAAACATCCATGTATGACTATATATGTGCCTGGCTAAATATACTACACAATAACTAATCAGCAAGCAGATATGATTCCGGATATGTCACGATACAACATGACAATGAATTCAATAAATCACATATCCAATTAAGGATCAAGAAACTCACCGAAGTGACAATAAGGATCAATGATATGAACGATTCAAAGGTGATGAACATGGAAATACAATCCCATGATGAAAAATGGAAACATCATCTAGAACAATATCAAATTACGAATCACATATTCATAAGTGTTTCATATACATGAAAACGTATAACCGTCACAAGAATTCAATCATCATTATAACCAAGCAAGATAACTTGCCTCAATTCCATAGGTGAAAGATAGTCCTTATCCAAATTATCTCACGGACGGTATCCTCGATTAAATACTCAATCGAAAAAGCAACCTTGAATGAAACGTAATTCATTTAATAATATATTCACACAATATTGATAAATTTCAATATATGGTTTGTCTTCACAATCGGATTACTATACTAAAATGCCCTTTTAATACTCTTGTTATCACTATAAACAAGTTTATACATTAAACACCTTCAATTCACCATTAAAAATCGGATTAAGCAAGTTCTTACGGTTCTTCAACATCTACTTCTATACAAAGACCATCATAAACAAATTCAATACATTATCAACCACCATTAGCAATACCTTCTTAAGAACACTATTTGCTTTATTATGATGATCTATACTTCCTTAAGTTATCAACACATTTGATTAATTAAAAGTTATAGTCGCATTCATCCGTATTCTTATCATTTCTCAAGACTTTGCTAAGCCGAATCAACAAAGGTGTTATATCTTTTATGATTTCTGGACCAAGAGAAACATCATTCCTAATCTCTAACATTCATCAAGTTCTTCCCAAGGTAGGAAATATACCTAACATGGTGTTTTAACACTTCTATGATATCAATACAATTGATTAAATTTAACTACGATGAAGCTAAATGATTATCATAGTTCCACTGATGTTAATACATCAAACAAGATGAGTATGATTTTTATAAACGTGATCATTATCATTAAAACGTCAAGAACAACTTCATTCCAAACCTTTAATTACCATATTCATCAATGAGTGTTAAAAAGCTTAACCACAAACATGTTTTACTTGATTAATTCAGCACTAGGTGTAGTATACCATATCAATATCATCATAACTACGAGAATATAGAGTAGAATCGCACAACTTACCTCCCGAAAAGAACAACCACCAAAACTACAAGAACACACTCCAAGCTTCAAGAACATATTCCAAAGTTCCAATCGACAAGCTCCAATCCAAGATGCAAGGCTTAAATACAAGTTGGAAGAGGGCATAATCAGTCTAGGGAGGTAGGGGGACGATAGTTGGAGAGAAAAATCAAAGTTGGAATGTGCAAATGAAAGACACAAGCTGTCTTTTTACAAACTGCACAATCTGTTACGTACGTTATAGCATGAAGCTAACGTGCGTTAATCACTTTACATATGGTACACATAAGTTGTTACGTACGTAATCTGCCTCCAGAGTCTACTGCCTCAAAACACCAACCTCATTACGTATGTTATAGCCTCAGCATTACGTATGTAATGTACGTCAACTTGGTTGCCTCGAAAAGGCCAATTATCCGGATCATGTCTGGCCCCTCACGCCAAAAGTTGAGATCGGATAAGATTCTCAGCATTACGTACGTAACTAGCACCCCAGTATGTACGTAAAGCCAACACATTAGCATACGTTAAGTTCAATATTAGCGTACGTTAAACACAAAAAACCTAGCCCAAATATGTAACAATCTACACAACGTCAAGAAATCAACCACAATGCGAATGACAGTTATAATCAAGTCTATTCTGATATATCCCGACATCAATAAATATTAACTAAATGTAACATGATTACAACGATACTCAAATTATACGAATAATACAACAGTAGATAAGAAATTACTATCGGATATTACATACTCCCCCCTTTAAAAGGAGTTTCGCCCTTGAAACTAAGGGGTAAACAACTCAGGATACCTCTCTCGCATGCTGCTCTCCTTCTCCCACGTAGCCTCCTTGACTCCGTGTCGTGACCACTGAACCTTCAGCAGGGGAATCATATTTCTCCTCAATTGTTTAATCCTCCTCTCAAGTATCTGTACGTGACGTTCCTCATAAGAATGATCATCGGCTAACTCGATATTTTCGAACTGAAGTATGTGGCTTGGATCAGCAACATACTTCCTCAACTGGGAGACATGAAACATGTTATGAATCCGACTCAGAGCTGGTGGCAACGCCAGACGATAGACCATATTGCCTACTCATTCCAAAACCTCAAACGGCCTGATATACCTCGGACTTAGCTTGCCTCTCTTTCCAAAACGAAAGACACCTCGAGTAGGGGACACCTTCTTTAGCACATGGTCGCCAACCTCGAACTCAAGCGATCGTCAATGGTTGTCTGCATAAGATTTCTGCCGGCTTTGAGCCGTTAACAAATGACTCCTAATCAGGGGGATATTCCCACGGGCTGCTAACAACATATCACGTTCCATACCCAGAGATTTAGACAGGTCGTTGCAACACAAAGGGAACCTACAACGACGGCCATACAATGCTGTTGGGATTCGGTGCCTAAAACGAAGGCCCAGCGGAAGCGGTAAAACGAAAATTAATTCGATCCGAATCCCTACGAGGATCGATCGAGCTACGTATATACGAATATATAAACGAAAAGCAAGAGTCGTAAGAAACTAACCCTCGAAGTCCGTTGATTAAATGGAAACCTTCTCTTGAGCTATTCCCCAAGCTTTAGTTGATCTCTACGTATCCGATCCGCTCCAAGCCCTTGAACGATCCAACGCCGAAAACACCGCGTCTCTACTTGCCACGCGCTGGAAAAACGACCGGAATAACAACACTTGATTAACCTCTAAGGTTACGGCTAGAATCAAATGATGAAGCTTTTATTATTACACTCTAAGTGTATAATATATCTCTCAGTAATTTTCTCTCAATTTTTCTCCAAGAAAAATGAAGAGGAAGTGAATGAAGAAGATGAAGATGAGTGTTAAACTCAAAGTCTATCTATCTCTCTCTATTCTCACGTTCAAAACTTGTACAATACAAGTGAGGAGAGTCTTCATTTTATTCCCCATAAAATCCTCCCAAATCAAGACCAAATAATTAAAATGAATTAATTAAAAGATCTTGTTCCCTTGATACTTCAAGTCTTCCACCAATTAAGGTGGAGACTATGATCAAAGGAAAGAGGAGGGAAAATGGGATGGCCATCTAGAAGGAGCCGGGACGAGTTTGGTTCGTTTCGGACTCCCGTGAGTCCAAACAGATAAACTCCTATTCCGTTCCGATGTATTTGTGTCATTTAATTAATCCAATTAATTAAACATATCAAATACAAAATAACATAATTAATTTCTCCAAGAAATAATTATATTTATGAATTAAATTAATCACCCGGTGATATATTTAATTCATTAGGCCGTATATCAATTTATCCAATAAATCGATTTAGACATCTAATGTCTCAAATTTAGATATCCAATATCTAATATTCATAATGAGAGAATTAGCTTTATTTATTCCGTCGTCAATCCTATTGCGCGACTCGATAGGTCCGTCTCAGTCAGCAATGGGAGGAACCAAAGAGTAGTAGCACCACCTAGCCAGCTGGCGGCTACTGCTGTACCCATCGAGAACGAATGATTGTGATCATTCAAGAACCATTCTGTCGTGAATACCAGTAAACGTATAAACCCTTCTTTCAAATGTCCCGATCAAGTTATAGGGTCACGGTCAGTCAAACCCTATCTGTACTTGACGCTATGCATGTGTTATTGCAAATCAAGATCATCGAGCTCTCGTGTATCTAATACAGCTAGCTCCAATGCTTTGGCCAAAGACTTATGATCTCATCTGCCAATAACCGCATAGGACATATAACCCGTTCACTAACAGGAGAAAGAATTCTATCTTGGTATTCAGTAGGACCTGCTACTTGCCCATCAAGATGCACGTCGAGGTTGACCCCCGCCTTCCGGTTTACAGGATCGAACTACTCTAATGAAAATCTTGATGTCACAAGCACATCCCTACTAAATCCTCAAGTCGAAGGTTCACGAATACCTATCACAACCTTTCGATTCCGTCATTGGTATCCGTGAGTGAAATCCGTGTGACGAATTGAGGGTGAGTCGGTTCGAGTATACTAATCCAATTAGCATACCTATAACGTGTGCTCCCACTAACCATTAGTGTTCGACAGGCACTCTCCTTGTCAAAGAACACGTCATACAAGTCTTCACATAAACTTAACGCCCAGTCAAGTTTCATCGACTTGCGAACGATTAAGTATTTGAGCTATAAACCTTTCCAGTGCCGACCCCCTTATCCAATAAGGAGTGGAACGTTTTGCTCACAAATACACGGACTAGTTTCTACATGTATATTTACGAGTTAGGAATGCCAGTAACTACTAGTAAATAAAGAAACATCCATTGCCTTATATTGATGATTTACATAATAACAAGTACAATGCCCTCACTCAACATCCTCTGAGTGGCATTCGAGGGCATACTCCTAACAATCTCCCACTTGCACTCAATGCCACACACTATGGTATCTAATACCCATATTCTCCAGATGACGCTCCAAGCTAGTCTGAGAAAGTGGCTTGGTCAGTGGATCGGCGACGTTGTCAGCCGAGTCTACTCTGTGCAGCACAATGTATCCCTTGCGAACAAATTCTCTTACGAGATGATACTTCCTCTCAATATGTTTGGTGCTGTTGTGAAACCTCGGCTCCTTGGCCTGCGCTACTGACTCCGTCGTTGTCGCAGACAGTAGAACAGCGGCTCAAGACATGGTATCACTTGAAGTTCTCCCAGAAACTTCTTAATCCAGAACCCTTCCTTGGAAGCCTCCGAGGCTGCTTGATACTCAGCCTGACAGGTGGAATCAGCAGTCGCGCTTTGCTTGGCACTACGCCAAGATACTGCTCCTCCATTAAGAGTAAATATGTAGCCAGAAGTGGACATCGAGTCGTCCTTCAGTCCTTGGAAGTCCGAATCAGTGAATCCTACCACATCCAATTCTCCACCACCATACATCAGAATCATATCTCTAGTCCTTCTCAAGTACTTGAGAACGTTCTTTACGGCAGTCCAATGTTCCCTACCTGGGTTTGCCTGAAACCTACTCACCACGCTTACAGCATGCGCGATGTCAGGTCTTGTACACAACATAGCATACATAAGGCTACCTACGGCCGAAGCATATGGTATATTACTCATCTCCTTTCGTTGTTCCTCACTTTGAGGACACATCTTCAAGGTGAGTTTTATTCCATGTCGCATCGGTAGGAACCCTCTTTTAGAATCATCCATCTTAAATCGCTTTAAGATTTTGTCTATATAGAGGGCTTGGGAAAGACCTATTGTTCTCTTCGCTCTATCCCAGTAGAGTCGAATACCAAGAATATAGGTAGCTTCTCCCAAGTCTTTCATGGAGAAATTACTCGAAAGCCAAGCTTTCACGTAATCGAGCATTCCCACATCATTTCCTATTAGTAGAATGTCATCTACATATAGTACTAAGAATGCGATCTTGCTCCCACTAACCCTCTTGTATACACAAGGTTCCTCTTCATTTTGCACGAAGTCAAACTCTTTGACTGCCTCGTCAAAACGAAGATTCCAACTACGCGACGCTTGCTTCAGTCCATAAATGGAACGCTGAAGCTTGCACACTTTCTGAATATCGACTTCCGATGCAAAGCCTTTAGGCTGCTCCATATAGATTTCCTCCTAGAGGAATCCATTAAGGAAAGCCGTCTTTACGTCCATTTGCCATATCTCATAATCGTGGTAGGCAGCTATAGCAAGCATCATGCGAATAGACTTGATCATGGCTACGGGCGAGAAGGTATCGTGGTAATCCATCCCTTCCTTCTGGGTATAACCCTTTGCCACTAGCCTGGCCTTATAGGCGTCAACCTTGCCATCACCATCAGTCTTTCTCTTGTAGATCCACTTGTTCCCAATAGGCACTATGCCCTTGGGGCGGTCTACTAGAGTCCAGACCTGATTGACATGCATCGAGTCTATCTCAGCTTCCATAGCTTCACGCCATTTCGCGGAGTCTACATCCACCATTGCTTGGTCATAGGTCGTCGGGTCGGTCTCTTGGCTATCACTTGGAACCTCATGGAGACCCAGCTCCTCCAAGTGCACAAGCCCATACCTCTCGAGTAAATGAGACACCCTACTAGACCTACGAGGTGGTTGTACTTGTGTTTGAAAGTTCGGTTCAGTTTCTTGCACAGGTGTCTCTCGAGGAGTTTCATTGTATTCTTCTAAAGAAATACTTCTACATGCTCCGCCTTCCTGAATGAACTCATCTTCCAGGAAGTGTGCTTGTAAAGCAACAATGATCCTTCGATCTTCGGGCATGTAGAATAGATATCCCATCGTCCCAGACGGGAATCCAATGAAACGTCCCTTCGCAGACCTAGCTTCCAACTTTTCCACCTTAGTCTTCTTGACATAGGCGGGACATCCCCAAATCCTAATATGATTAAGACTTGGTTTCCTTCCCTCCCACATCTCATGTGGAGTTTTAGGAACGGATTTGGAAGGACATCTGTTCAAGATATACGCGGCAGTCAGGAGTGCATACCCCCACAGGTAAATCGGCAAGTCAGTATAGCCCAGCATGGAACGGACCATGTTCAACAGGGTCCGGTTCCTTCTTTCTGACACACCATTTAACTGAGGGGTACCTGGAGGTGTTAGTTGTGAAACTATTCCATGTTCCTTAAGGAACTCGTCAAACTCCGTACTCATATACTCGCCACCTCGGTCCGACCGAAGTGCTTTGATATGATTACCAGTTTGTTTCTCGACTAGGGCCTTGAATTCCTGGAATTTCTCAAAAGCCTCGGATTTATGTTTCATTAGGTAAACATAACCATACCTAGTATGATCATCTATAAACATAATGAAATATTGATATCCGTCACGTGTTGCTTCCAAAGCACCACAAACGTCAGTATGGATTAATCCTAGTTTATCAGCGGCTCTTTCAAAAGTCCCTGTGAAGGGGGACTTAGTCATTTTGCCTTTAAGGCAAGATTCACAAGTAGGAAAGGGATCCGATCCCAATGGACCCATAAGTCCATCTTTTTCCATCTTGTAAACCTTGGTCTGACCAACATGACCAAGTCTAAGATGCCATTTTAAAACTTGATTGGTTTCATCCCTACCACGTTTTCTAGTCATAGTATTCACAACTACTTTGTTGCTGAGATTTAGATGATACAATCCATTCAACAATGTAGCAGTACCCACTAGTTTATTTCTAAAATAAATTTTGCAGGAACCATGACCAATGAAAAATGAAAAGCCTTTTCGGTCCATGACCGGAATGGATACAATGTTTTTGTGCCCCTTGGGCAAAACAAGTACATCTTCTAAAGTCAAAACAAAGCCGAATTCTAAACCCAAAAGAAGTGATCCTATGTCGGTCGCCTCGACACTATGCCCGCTTCCGACTGTGATCATAACTTCTCCAGCTCCAAGCTTCCTACTTTGTTCCAGATCCTGATTCACGGTACAAATATGAGAACTAGCACGAGAATCCGGTATCCAGAAGTAGAAAATACAAGAGTGAACAATTTGTTTCCAAAACTAAAAGTTCATGCACGAAGTGCCATGAAGAATCGGACAGTCTCTAGCCCGGTGGCCCACTCACCGCACTTGAGACAAGTATCCTTTTTCTTCTTGTTCTTCGAACCATTGGGGCCTTGCCCTTACCCTTAAGGTCCTTAGCTTGCGGTCCAGTCCGCTTCTTGGTCTTTTTCTTCTTATTCTTAGACTTCCGAGGTCCAGAAGAAATCACAAGAGCAGACTTCTTCATCCGCGGAGTCTTCATCTGAGACTGAGCGGTCACAAGTTTGTTCATTAGCCCAGCTAAATTACATGCAATCTCATTGCAGTTGAAGTTCATAACAAGCGTGAGAAGGAATCGGGGAGAGGCGTAGGATAAGGTCGGTTTGGAGAGAAGTATCCATTTTAAAATCAAGAGCCTCCAATCTCTCGATCATGGATATCATTTTGAGGACGTGTTCCCCAACCTTCTCACCTTCTTTCATCCTTGCACCGACGATTTGCTTGGATATCTCATATCTAGCGATTGTTGTGCTCACCATAAAGCTCGGTTAAGTGAGATAGAATCGCCTAGCGAAGTCATTTTCTCATGAGCTCTCTGAAGCTCATTAGACATGGAAGCCATCATATAAGCACGGACTTTCACGTCATCCTTAACCCACTTTTCGTGGTTTTCAATCTCTCCTGATTGGCTCGAGTCCGCATAGGAGGCGCCGAATGTCCGTCTCCAAGACGTATCCCGGTGCCTCTATCCGAGGACAATCATCGATGCGGAGCCAATCCACAAAGTTAGGTCCCATTAAGGTGTTCTTTTCGAGTAGAATTGCGAGTGGATTCATTGTCATATTGAGTTATGTCCGCATTAAGTATAACATTAATTAGTGACTTGTTATATTATGATCCGAGTATAGAATTAAGGTCCTTTCTATTCTTGTTACCCGGCTCCCACTATTTTTATCGGAATAACACACTCCCATGTGAAATCCGGAAGTATCGTCGCTCTACTTCATAGTGGTGATCGAGTTCTTTATAAATCTTAATAGAGGGCAACCGAACGAGTTTCTAGTCTATTAATTTTCATAAAGTGGTGTCCAACACCAACCCATCTAATGGATGATTCGATCTTCTTTTTCCCCTTGTTCACTCCCCTCAACCTATACGGTTTCTATGGTTCGTGAACAAGTTAAGTTTATACCATCGACGCAAATCGGTTTCACAATTGAATCTTATCCGGCAACCTATCGTGTTTCTAGGGATAAAATTAGATCCAACCGAAGGCATCCAATGCTCTCACGGTAATTTATCCGTCCTCCCCGAACGACTACCCCGATAACTCGAAAGAATAGCACATCCGGTTTGGATTTCAATTTCGAAAACTCGATGGAGGGAAGGAAAACCTTGAAACCTTATAAACTTAATTATTTGTTGTGGGAGAATTATCGCGATTAACGTTACACTTTGCACATTAATCGTTTAAGCGCGTTTGTGGCATTCATACAATATGAAACAACCAATCACAACCTAGTTGCTACCAACATGTGGTTCATGGACCGTTCCTAGAAAACAAAAACTCCGTAATCTAATTACAAGTCTTCGTCTTGAATCTTCGTCTTCTCGAAATGGATCTTCCTCCGGTATTCGTCATTACATATAAATTTTACATTGAAAATTGCATCCTAGATACAAATTTTTCGAGTAAAATAAATAGGCTCAAAACGGCCTTTACAACCCAATCGAATAAAACGAACGATTCAAAAACTAAGTCCACGAACCACATCCCCATTCAAAAGCATTCATTCAATAAATACTAAATAAATGGAAAGCGTAGAGATACATTATTCCAATCAACAATACGAACCGATCCAATCGATTCACACAATCGGTAATATGATAACGTTCAAAATAATTCGGTCGACCATAAATATTCCAATTAATCAAATTTCCCTTATAAAATGAAATACCATAAATCATTTTAATCATATTAAATCCAATTTAACATGCGGGAGATTAATTTTCAAGAATACACGAAAAAATCGAGCCGGGCGAAATTGCCTGCCATGGCCGAGTCGCTGCCGGCATGCCGGCAGACATGCTGGCATGGCCGATCACGATCGGCAGCTGGCCGGGCACGGCCCGTGTCTCGACACGGTCGGGTCTGGCTGGCGGGCTGGGATCGCTCGACACGGCCCGTGTCACGGACACGGCCGAGTCACCCGGCAGCCTTCACGCCTTTGTGCGAAAAGTCGTCCGACGACGATTCGAGCTCGATTTTCGACCGGATATCAATCAATATTTTTCAACATTCATATCTTCAATATAAATCATATTTCCAAGAAATTAAGATTTATATTTAGACATAAACTTACGAAAAATATAACTACAACGAACGTAAAAATATATACCACGATTATGACTAAAATGATTCCAAATCATTCACCATCTAATCAAGCATTCCAAATGCCAATATCGTATATACGATCGCAAAACCTGTCTCCGATACCACTGTTGGGATTCGGTGCCTAAAACGAAGGCCCAGCGGAAGCGGTAAAACGAAAATTAATTCGATCCGAATCCCTACGAGGATCGATCGAGCTACGTATATACGAATATATAAACGAAAAGCAAGAGTCGTAAGAAACTAACCCTCGAAGTCCGTTGATTAAATGGAAACCTTCTCTTGAGCTATTCCCCAAGCTTTAGTTGATCTCTACGTATCCGATCCGCTCCAAGCCCTTGAACGATCCAATGCCGAAAACACCGCGTCTCTACTTGCCACGCGCTGGAAAAACGACCGGAATAACAACACTTGATTAACCTCTAAGGTTACGGCTAGAATCAAATGATGAAGCTTTTATTATTACACTCTAAGTGTATAATATATCTCTCAATAATTTTCTCTCAATTTTTCTCCAAGAAAAATGAAGAGGAAGTGAATGAAGAAGATGAAGATGAGTGTTAAACTCAAAGTCTATCTATCTCTCTCTATTCTCACGTTCAAAACTTGTACAATACAAGTGAGGAGAGTCTTCATTTTATTCCCCATAAAATCCTCCCAAATCAAGACCAAATAATTAAAATGAATTAATTAAAAGATCTTGTTCCCTTGATACTTCAAGTCTTCCACCAATTAAGGTGGAGACTATGACCAAAGGAAAGAGGAGGGAAAATGGGATGGCCATCTAGAAGGAGCCGGGACGAGTTTGGTTCGTTTCGGACTCCCGTGAGTCCAAACAGATAAACTCCTATTCCGTTCCGATGTATTTGTGTCATTTAATTAATCCAATTAATTAAACATATCAAATACAAAATAACATAATTAATTTCTCCAAGAAATAATTATATTTATGAATTAAATTAATCACCCGGTGATATATTTAATTCATTAGGCCGTATATCAATTTATCCAATAAATCGATTTAGACATCTAATGTCTCAAATTTAGATATCCAATATCTAATATTCATAATGAGAGAATTAGCTTTATTTATTCCGTCGTCAATCCTATTGCGCGACTCGGTAGGTCCGTCTCAGTCAGCAATGGGAGGAACCAAAGAGTAGTAGCACCACCTAGCCACTGGCGGCTACACTGCACTTAACCGAGAACGAATGATTGGGATCATTCAAGAACCATTCTATCGTGAATACCAAGAACGTATAAACCCTTCTTTCAAATGTCCCGATCAAGTTATAGGGTCACGGTCGGTCAAACCCTATCCGTACTTGACGCTATGCATGCATGTGTTAATGCAAATCGAGATCATCGAGCTCTCGTGTATCTAATACACTAGCTCCAATGCTTTGGCCAAAGACTTATGATCTCATCGCGATAACCGCATAGGACATATAACCCGTTCACTAACAGAAAAGAATTCTATCTTGGTATTCGGTAGGACTGCTACTTGCCCATCAAGATTCACGTCGAGGTTGACCCCGCCTTAGGTTTA
This sequence comes from Orobanche coerulescens, assembly GCA_033398695.1. Lineage (NCBI taxonomy): Eukaryota > Viridiplantae > Streptophyta > Magnoliopsida > Lamiales > Orobanchaceae > Orobanche > Orobanche coerulescens. The sequence continues at coordinate 108,013,767 of CM065816.1, read as the reverse complement.
CAGGGTCGAACTACTCTAATGAAAATCTTGATGTCACAAGCACATCCCTACTAAATCCTCAAGTCGAAGGTTCACGAATACCTATCACAACCTTTCGATTCCGTCATTGACTGTCCCGGAGTGAAATCCGTGTGACGAATTGAGGGTGAGTCGGTTCGAGTATACTAATCCAATTAGCATACCTATAACGTGTGCTCCCACTAACCATTAGTGTTCGACAGGCACTCTCCTTGTCAAAGAACACGTCATACAAGTCTTCACATAAACTTAACGCCCAGTCAAGTTTCATCGACTTGCGAACGATTAAGTATTTGAGCTATAAACCTTTCCAGTGCCGACCCCCTTATCCAATAAGGAGTGGAACGTTTTGCTCACAAATACACGGACTAGTTTCTACATGTATATTTACGAGTTAGGAATGCCAGTAACTACCAGTAAATAAAGAAACATCCATTGCCTTATATTGATGATTTACATAATAACAAGTACAATGCCCTCACTCAACATCCTCTGAGTGGCATTCGAGGGCATACTCCTAACAAATGCTTCATAAGGTGCCCTCTGAATCGAAGCGTGCCAACTATTATTGTAAGTGAATTCCACCAAAGGCAGTTGGGCTTCCCAATCATCCTTCCAATCAAGAGCGCACGCCCTCAACATATTCTCTAGAGTTTGGATAGTCCTCTCAGAATGACCATCAGTCTGCGGATGGAATGCCGTACTGAAGTTCAACTGCGTACCCATTGCACAATGAACTGCTTTCCAAAAATGTGACATGAATCGCCCATCACATTTTGATACAATACTCTTGGGGGTACCATGTAACCTTACAATCACTTTAATAAACAGCTGGGCCAATCTCTCAGGTCCCCATGTGTCTTTAATGTCCAAAAAGTGGGCTGATTTGGTCAGACGATCTACAATCACCCAAATCGTATTCATCCCTCGACGACTCGTTGGCAAGCTAGTGATAAAATCCATCGAAATGTCTGATGAGTCGATTTTTGATCGTCTCATTCTGTTCTATCGAGTCGCACTTTCATTTGTTTTCGAGTGTTTTTGCCCTTTTTACGCGTGGTATGTTGTGTTTTTGTTTTGTAGGTATCCGGACGAAGATTGTGGTGAAATATGCGCTTTCATAGCTAATATTGGAGTCCATGACGATCAAAAGCTAAAACGGGGCCTAAAACGACGAAAGATTTAAGCAGTATCGGTCAAATCTCCTAAATCCCAGAATCTCCACTCCGAATCAAGATGTATTCTCCCTTGATATAAATTCCTCGTGAAATTAGCTTCGAAACGGTATATCATATGCTAAAATCCGAGGTGAACTGATACAAGAACGAAGGATCTAGCCGAAGAAGACCAAAAACCGGACTTGGCTGCACCAGGCGACTCAACTAGGCTGCACCAGGCGACTCAACTAGGCTGCACAGGCGACTCGAGCCACATCAGGTAACTCGGCCGTGCCACAGGACACGGCCGGGTCTCATTCCAGCAAGAACGGTACTTTCCGGATGAGAAGGACTCGACCGTGCCTTTTGGGACACGGCCGAGTCGCTTTCGGCCATTTCGCCTATCCCGCACAGTACAACACGGCCGTGCCATGGGACACGGCCGAGCCTCTCGACAGACTACTTTTTGATAATTCAGCGCAGCGCGACACGGCCGTGTCCCAGGACACGGGCCGTGCCACTTTTTGGTTCATGTCACTTTCCTTGACATCTTTGCATATTTTAAGCCTTTGTCTTGATTTTTTTGGCTATAAAACAAAGTGGAGTGACCCCTTGAGAGATGTACTTGTCTTGTGAAGAAGATATTTTGTGGAAAAACACAAGATTAGGGGAGGAAAACACCAAAAGAGTGGGAAAGAAAGAGATTTTCATCATCTTCCTTGTGTGTTCTTGGAGTGAGAAAAATACTTGAGTGAGATATAATAATTCCTTGTATAAATTTGTTGTGAGTTCTTGTAAGAAGATCATCAAACCTTCATCGGGAATTCGATTTCGGCATTTACAAGGGAAGTTTTTACCATGTTTTGTTCTTCAATTTCCATTATTATTGTTGAATTAATCATGTGTGGCTAAACACTTCATATGGGTTTTTAGATATAGCCACACACATGTTTTTGATTGTTAGTTCCTTTTGATTTTCCGGATAAAGTTTGGGATTATTCCTCTTGTTCGTTCTTCGTTTAAGAACTTTTGAATTAGATCATCAAACCTTTTTCATTGTTGTTATTATTATTCGAATTGAGGGTTTTTATCGGTGTTCGCCATCAAACGACCCGAAAGAAACGATTGTGAATGTTCTCGGGCTTTTTCGCGATCTTTTAACGATTTACCTCATCAAAAGTAGTCGGTTAATTGATTGTTAGCTAGGGTTTCGTCCACATCAAAAGAGTATCCCTTAATTTTCGTTGAGAACAATCGTGATTTTTAGAATTTCCGCCATCAAACGGATTTCTTTTAATCGTGAGCAATCGATAATTCCTAACCTTATTTATTTGAGTATCGGAACTAATAATTGATTACATGTGTGTCGGTGACTCTAAATTCCCATATTAATCTCATTATTGTTATCTCTCATTTATCCGACTATCAAATTGGTGTTGTTATCACTTAGTTCAATTTAAATTTGGTGCATTAGTAATTGTAATCATAATCAACCAATGATGTATTTTAATTTAATTTACTTTTGTTCATTCGACTATTTGCCGAACATCATCGAATTTTAAACCGTTTCCAATTCCTCGTGAGATCGACCTCGGAGTTACTTGCCGCTCACTGCAAGAGCGATTCGTACACTTGCGAGAATTTAATTTGAATCCATCAAGTTTTTGGCGCCGTTGCCGGGGAATTGGCGTTTGATTTTTGATCTTGTTTTAATAATAGTTGAATTGTTTTTCTTGATTATTTTTCCGTTTTCATTATTTTCGATAAAGTCTAAAAATTCGCTCTAATTTCTCTTGTTTATGCTTGGTAGGAGATCGTTGGGAAACCCGATTCTTCCACCCATAGATGAGGTTCAAAGAATTAGAGCACCAAAAATAATAGCGCAATCATCAATGGCAAACGACGAGAATAACCCAGATCTTGAAGAGCACCAATTGCTTGAGAGGGAAAACATTCGTCAACCAAGATTTCCGAGATATGATAATGTTGGGCGCAATCAAGGGATGCCCGAAGCTCAACAAGGGAGATACTTCTATCCGAGACGACCACCCGTTGGAGTGCAATATGGAGCGAATTATTATCCCGGACCTCGATATGGGATGGAGGCGAACTATAACATGCCGCAACAACCTCCGGTCGAACATCTTATGAGGGACTATGCAAAGCCCGTAGTGAACACCGCCATTTCATGCATCCAATTAGCACCGGCCGCAAGGAACTACCACATAAGCGGATTTCACATCGAGCAATTGCCCTCATTTCACGGATTAGCACGAGAGGATCCGTTATCATTCATCCGAGATTTCTATGTGGCGATTGATAACTTCCCATTGAATGGGTTGAGCGAGGATCAACTACGAATGAAGTGTTTCCCTAATACACTCAAGGACGGAGCGAAACAATGGTTGATGACTTTGGCGCCCGGATCACTAAGAACATGGGATGAAATTTACGATAAATTCATTACCAAGTACTTCTCCCATTCAAAGACTACACAATTGAGAGCCCAAATCTCAACATTCGGACAACAAGACGGAGAGGCATTTCATGAAGCATGGGACCGATTCAAGATGCTCCTCATTCAATGCCCACACCATCACTATCCGCTTCAACTACTCAATCAATTCTTCTATGATGGATTGACTCAATATTGCCAAGGAGCAGTAGATAACGCCGCCGGTGGTTCGTTTTGGGGGTTAACGGAGAGACAAGCTTATGACGTATTTGAATTATTGGGGGCTAATTCTCAACAAAAAATTGTGCGTGTTCATAGAGGAGTTGTGAACCAAGTAAGCGAGAAGGACGAGATGTAATCTAAAATCGATGAGTTAATGAAGGAACTAAGACAACTCAAGATTCAAAATAAATCTTCGAGCTCACGAGTTTGCGAAATTTGTTGGGGACCCGGACATCATGCTAATTCTTGCCCTTATATTTTTCCGGGAGAACAAACCGAACAAGTTAATTGGGCTATGGGACAAAGCACGGGAAGGCCCGAGTGGGAGGAGAGGAGGAATAATTATGGCGGAAACGCAAGAAATGCACCTCTCCCAAATACTTATCACCCGATGGCATACGACGCAAATGTCCAAACTCAATACAACGGAGGAAACCGAGCCCAACAACCAACGCGAAGTGAACCACCTCCACAACAAAGGGACTCTCTTGAGGAGAGTATTGCGGCATTCATTAAGGAGGGCAAGGAAAACCGAGAGGAGAACAATAAAAGGTTTGAATCTTTAGAAGTTTCGATGAAGAAAATGGAGATTCAAATTGGGCAACTTGCTACCGAGGCATGCAAACAAGAAACGGGTAAACTACCAAGTGAACCCGAGCAAGTTCAAGCTATTACCACCATCCGAAGTGGTAAAGTGATAAATAAAGAGATAATTTCCGGCGAAAGAGAAGGGCGGTGAGAAAGAAGAATTGCCGAGTCAATCGGAGAAATCTATGGTGATTGAAGAGGATGAGTCGAACGATGAAGAAATCCGAGTAATCGCTACCCAATCTTGCGAGACTCAAATTCCTTGGGACAAATCTAAAGATCCAATCGAGAAGCCAATTGAAGAGAATAAGAGCAAACCAGTCAACTCAATGCATCAAAAGGAGGACCTAGAAAGCTTTGATATGGAAGTCCTTTTCGTGGAGAAAGAAGTTCCCGTTGTGAACTTAGGAGCGAGTATTAATTTAACACAAAAATCAATATACTCGCCACTAGATTTGGGGGAGGTGATAGCCCCGATGGATTTTGTGATACCAAACATAGAAGAAACATCACCAACAAAAATCACGTCACTTACGATGATACTGAAAATTGAAATGGTGACAAAAGCGCTCACAATGGAAATCCACGGAACCACTCTCCACATCCTTACAAAGGAAAACGAGCGAAAAATGACGAGCTATATGGTTGGACCTATCACATTTCCATTTAATCCCGGATAGAAGGACCCGAAGAAGTCGAGCTAAAGACTATAAAAAAGCGCTGCTTGGGAGGCAACCCAAGGGAGTTTTAATTTTTATCGCTTTTATTATTATTATTATTGCATTAATTTTGTTTTTGTCTATGGCATGTGTAGGTAATCTAATAAAGGAGGTATTTATGGGAGGAAGAAGCCTAGCTTATTGAAAGTTGAGACCCGAGCACAAAGGATGGTGCCCCGCGATCAAAAACCACACTTCTTAATCCGGTAGTTTTATTTTCTTTCTTTTTAATTTGTATTTTCGCATTTTTCCTGACTTAATCTTTCTGCTTGGGGGTAAGCAAAGGTTTAGGTTTGGGGGGGGTGCAACTTCTTTGATTTTTATTTGTTTTTAGTTTGCGTGATGTTTGTTTCCTTTCTTTATTTTTTTTTTTCTTGCGTGATGTCGTAGTTGGATTGCAATAACCTTGTTAACTGTTGGGTATATAGATGATTAATCGTGTTTGTGTTTGGCTCGTAGAGTTTAATAAATCTAATTGTTTGCTTGACCTTGCGTGTGAATGTATAGTTTTTGGTTACTTGATTTGACGTGTAAGGAATGAGTATGGTAGTCCAAAAGCCGTGAGTCCTTGTGCCTAATTAAACCGTTCACTTTTAGCGGTGAAATTCTTTCATGAGTGATTTCTCTTCTTATGGATTGTATTCTTTAGAACTTGCATGATTCTGTCGGATGACGTGTTGATATTTACATACACGAGGAATGATTAGGGCTGCCCATTTTTTGTCTTGAACCTACTTATCTAAAAATATCCACCAATTCATATCAATATCCTTTGCTAGCCTCGTTGAGCCTTTAGCCGTAATTTTGTTCGAAAAACCCGCATCTTATTGCTCCATATCCAAAAGCCATAACTTACCCAAGTATTGGTCCACGTAAGAGCATGAGAGGGTATATTTGAAAAACAAAGGTGTGCAAAGTTTGTGGTGTATAGAGGCAAAAATCTTCTCTCCCGTTCCCCTGAAAATAATAAGCCCCACAAAAAAAAAAAAAAAAAAAAAAGAGGGGTGATCCTAATAATAATAGTGGGATAGAAAAAAATAGGGGAGGAGAGGAGTGAGCCTAAGAAAAACAAAAGGGAAGTCGTTGGGTTGTGAGAGATAGGCCAATATCATAAGAATTACACTTAACAAGGCCTAGAAAAAAAAAAGAGGGAGATATATATACGGGAGAATTCAAGTAGAATGATCGATCTTGCTTTGAGTCTTTATTTCATATATATGAGGATCGTATATGCTCTACTTGGACTGAACTTGTAACTACTAGCCAAATTTTCCCAACCTAGCCACAGCCCTGTTACAACCAAAAGTAAGACCCTATGACTCATGTTTTGTGAATATTGGTGCGTTTGATGAAGAGAAGAAGTGCAAGCATATAGTAGAACTTTCCATTTGAATCGAGTTGAGCGTATTGACCTATCTAAACACTTGAGAGATGAGTGAATCGATATAATTCAGTGAGGGACTATTAAGACTTGTTTTCTTGCATGTTCGATCTAGTGCCATTGCTTTCCACTCATTTGTGAGTTTAGGCTTCCATGATGAATTACGAGACTTTACGATACTTTTACATCCCCGGTTGATTGTATGTATACCCGATGATTAACTTGATTATTCAATCCTTCTCGTTTTCTTTGTCGTGTATTTTATTTATTTTTGCTTGGGGACAAGCAAAGTTTAGGTTTGGGGGGATTTGATGAGTCGATTTTTGATCGTCTCATTATGTTCTATCGAGTCGCACTTTCATTTGTTTTCGAGTGTTTTTGCCCTTTTTACGCGTGGTATGTTGTGTTTTTGTTTTGTAGGTATCCGGACGAAGATTGTGGTGAAATATGCGCTTTCATAGCTAATATTGGAGTCCATGACGATCAAAAGCTAAAACGGGGCCTAAAACGACGAAAGATTTAAGCAGTATCGGTCAAATCTCCTAAATCCCATAATCTCCACTCCGAATCAAGATGTATTCTCCCTTGATATAAATTCCTCGTGAAATTAGCTTCGAAACGGTATATCATATGCTAAAATCCGAGGTGAACTGATACAAGAACGAAGGATCTAGCCGAAGAAGACCAAAAACCGGACTTGGCTGCACCAGGCGACTCAACTAGCCGCACTGTGCGACTCAACTAGGCCGCATGTGCGACTCGAGCCACATCAGGTAACTCGGCCGTGCCACAGGACACGGCCGGGTCTCATTCCAGCAAGAACGGTACTTTCCGGATGAGAAGGACTCGACCGTGCCTTTTGGGACACGGCCGAGTCGCTTTCGGCCATTTCGCCTATCCCGACAAGATAACACGGCCGTGCATGGGACACGGCCGAGCCTCTCGGCGACTACTTTTTGATAATTCAGCAATACGACACGGCCGTGTCCCAGACACGGCCGTGCCACTTTTGGTTCATGTCACTTTCCTTGACATCTTTGCATATTTTAAGCCTTTGTCTTGATTTTTTGGCTATAAAACAAAGTGGAGTGACCCCTTGAGAGATGTACTTGTCTTGTGAAGAAGATATTTTGTGGAAAAACACAAGATTAGGGGAGGAAAACACCAAAAGAGTGGGAAAGAAAGAGATTTTCATCATCTTCCTTGTGTGTTCTTGGAGTGAGAAAAATACTTGAGTGAGATATAATAATTCCTTGTATAAATTTGTTGTGAGTTCTTGTAAGAAGATCATCAAACCTTCATCGGGAATTCGATTTCGGCATTTACAAGGGAAGTTTTTACCATGTTTTGTTCTTCAATTTCCATTATTATTGTTGTTGAATTAATCATGTGTGGCTAAACACTTCATATGGGTTTTTAGATATAGCCACACACATGTTTTTGATTGTTAGTTCCTTTTGATTTTCCGGATAAAGTTTGGGATTATTCCTCTTGTTCGTTCTTCGTTTAAGAACTTTTGAATTAGATCATCAAACCTTTTTCATTGTTGTTATTATTATTCGAATTGAGGGTTTTTATCGGTGTTCGCCATCAAACGACCAAAGAAACGATTGTGAATGTTCTCGGCTTTTTCGCGCGATCTTTTAACGATTTACCTCATCAAAAGTAGTCGGTTAATTGATTGTTAGCTAGGGTTTCGTCCACATCAAAAGAGTATCCCTTAATTTTCGTTGAGAACAATCGTGATTTTTAGAATTTCCGCCATCAAACGGATTTCTTTTAATCGTGAGCAATCGATAATTCCTAACCTTATTTATTTGAGTATCGGAACTAATAATTGATTACATGTGTGTCGGTGACTCTAAATTCCCATATTAATCTCATTATTGTTATCTCTCATTTATCCGACTATCAAATTGGTGTTGTTATCACTTAGTTCAATTTAAATTTGGTGCATTAGTAATTGTAATCATAATCAACCAATGATGTATTTTAATTTAATTTACTTTTGTTCATTCGACTATTTGCCGAACATCATCGAATTTTAAACCGTTTCCAATTCCTCGTGAGATCGACCTCGGAGTTACTTGCCGCTCACTGCAAGAGCGATTCGTACACTTGCGAGAATTTAATTTGAATCCATCAATGTCCTCCCATTTTCACTCGAGAATCGGGAGCAGTTTCAGCATTCCTGCTGGTCGCTGATGCTCAATCTTAACCTGTTGACAGGTTAAATATCTCGAAACGAAAACTGCAACTTTATGTTTCATATTCCCCACCAATAACATTGCTACAAATCCTTATACATATTGATAGACCCCGGGTGAATGGAGTATAATGTAGCATGATCCTCTCTCAGTATAGAGTTCCTCAATTCTTCGTCCGCGGGTACATAAACTCGATTCCTAAAGCATATCAATTCATCCTCATGGATCACAAATCCAGGGTCTTTCCCTTGAGTTACTTTATCCCGAACTCGAGATAAGAATGGGTCCGCAACCTGCTTCGATCTGATTATATCATCAAGGGATGATAAAATCTCAAGTGTGCAAAGTTGTCCCTGAATACGTTGTAACCAGACTTCAATTTTCGGCCTCAAAAGATCTAACTGCAATTCTCTCTGAACTGTCAAGCGGCTAAGCATCTGCTCCTGTACTGTCTTACGACTCAAGGTGTCGGCAACCACATTTGCTATGACCGGATGATAAAGGATCTCGATATCATAGTCCTTGATTAGTTCTATCCACCTTCTCTGCCTCATGTTCAACTCCTTCTCAGTAAAAATGTACTTCAGACTCTTATGATTAGTAAAAATCTAACAGGTATCCATACAAGTAGTGGCGCCAAATCTTCAAAGCAAATACCATGGCTGCTAGTTCGAAATCATGGGTTGGATAGTTAACTTCATAGGGTCGCAACTGTCTAAATGCATAGGCAATCACTTTCCTATCCTACATCAACACGTATCTAAGGCCTTGTCTCAGCGCGTCACTATACACTACGAATCCTTCCATTCCTTTTGGCAAAACCAAAACTGGTGCTGAAATCAATCGACTCTTGAGTTCATAAAAACTCTGTTGACATGCCTCTGACCACAAATACTTCTTGTCCTTCCTCAACAGATTAGTCAGTGGTTGAGAAATCTTGGAAAAACCTTCCACGAACAGTCGGTAATATCCTGCTAGGCCAAGGAAACTGCGAACTTCCTTCACGTTCTTCGGAGGTAGCCAATCTCGTATAGGTTCTGTCTTTTGTGGGTCTACTCTCACCCCATCGGATGATATCACATGTCCGAGAAAAATAACCTCAGGCATCCAGAACTCACATTTGGAGAATTTTCCATAGAGTTGTTCCCGTCTCAACGCCTCGAGAACCTGATGAAGCTGACGCTCATGCTCTTCATGGTCACGAGAGTAAATCAGAATGTCATCAATAAAAACGACTACAAAACTATCCATATAATTAATAAAAACTCGATTCATTAACTCCATGAATATCGTCGGTGCATTAGTCAATCCAAATGGCATCACTACGAACTCATAATGCCCACAGCGAGTACGAAAAGCTGTCTTCGAAATGTCGGACTCTCGAATCCTTAACTGGTGATAACCGGACCTCAAGTCAATCTTGGAAAATACAGCGGCGCCTTGGAGTTGATCCAGCAAATCATCAATACGAGGTAACGGAGATTTGTTCTTGATTGTTACCCTGTTCAGCTCACGGTAATCAATACACAAACGCAGAGATCCATCTTTCTTCCGTACAAATAACACCAGTGCTCCCCAAGGGGACGCACTAGGTCGAATATAGCCCTTTTCAGTCAACTGCTCAAGCTGGCTCTTCAACTCCTGCATCTCAGTCGATGCCGTACGATATGGTGCTTTTGAAAGCGGGGACGTTCCTGGCTCCAACTCAATGGTGAACTCTACCTCACGATGTGGGGGTAAGCGTGGCAACTCGTCTGGAAATACATCTGGGTAGTCTCGAACTACCGGAATATCGGCCAATTCAACTGGTCGATCTGCTGTCTTGGTCATGTAACACCAATAACCAACGCATCCTTGATTAAGCAGTTTCACTACTTTTATTGCGCTGATGACTCTTCTGGAATGACTAGGATTACCACCCTGAAAAATACACTCAACACCATCATCATATGTGACGGTCACTATCCGCTTGCGGATGCTAAGTATGGCATCATGACAATACATCCAATCGATACCCAAGATCACATCATCTTTATGCAAATCAACCACAATCAAGTTTGACAACCACTCACAGTCGTTCATGCAAATCGAATAGTTCTGCACTTCACGATTCCCAACAATTCTTCTACCATTGGGTAGACCAATTACATAAGGTTCACAATTGGTAATATGTTCTAATTGCAAACGAATCAAACAAGAAGCAGATAAAAAACAGTGTGAAGCACCAGTATCAAAAAGAATATAGACGGGCTGAGATCGGATCTCGAGAGTACCTGCAATCATGCTGGCTTCAGGATCGTCAGCCTTCTTCATCTTGTAGACTACGGGTTTTGCAGCTCCGGCACGAGATGTACCAGCTTGATTACCACAACCCATCCCTTTGTTTGCCCCGGTAGTCTGATAAGAAGTGGACAGAGTTACACGGTCCTGAACAGAAGACTGAACTGGAGCATGAGATGCTACTGGAGCACGTCCAAGTACACTTCTGCAATAACGAGCACGATGCCCATTCTTCTCACAAGTATGGCATGCGACGGACAGCTTCGGGCATTTGGAGCTGATGTGCCCCTGGTCCCCACTGTTATAGCACACAACAGATGAGCTGACCGCTCGAGAGTGCGATCCGGCTAGCTTCGACGCCATGGGTGGCCGTTTAGAAGGATTAGGTACTGACTGGGGCTTCCTGAACATCCCCCCGGTTACTGTCATTCTGGGTCTGGTTCCTGGATCTCTTGTTGGAGGACTGTGGTTGCTTCTTGGAAATATCCTTCGCAGTAAGTTAGTATTCCAGAGCTTTCTCGATGAACTCCGGTAGGGTAGTACAATGGTGATTCAACAACTGCATTCTCATTTGGGGTTTAATCCTCTTGATAAAATATTTGATCTTATCGGCCTCCGTTCGGACAATCGACGAGGCTAAAGGAAGAAGTGCCTGAAATTTCTCGGCAACAGATAGTACATCATCGTCTTCAGACGGGTCTGGGTTCCGCAATTCTGACAGCTTGGCCTAATGGAGTGGACCTAGGTAGTAACGGTCTACCATGAGGCTTTTAAATTCCCCCCAAGTATATACACCATCAGATGGCCTCACTGAAAGCCACCATGTGTGGGCGCCCTTGATAAGATAGTAAGCTGCTATGGAGATGCAATTCTCTTCTGGGCAGTCCACCATCTCGAATAATTTCTCAAAATCTTCAATCCAATGTATAATATCAACAGGCTCAGAGGAGCCTTCAAAAGTCAGGGGGTCGCTGGCGAGAGATGTCGCTGATGATTCGACTCACGGGTCCGCCATGCACAGGAGGTGGTGGATGAGGTCCCTATTGCTGGCCAGTAGTAGCTCTCTGCATAGCTTCCACCAGTTGACCCATCTGGGTCATCTGGGCCATCATGCCCTGCATAACAATGTAAGGATCCATACGCATATTCTCGTGTTCAGTGTGGTACGATTGGTCCCTAGGAGGCGAATCACTACCTGCGGAACTCTGCTCCATATTCGAACGCGTGTTGGCTCATGGTCTCAGAATTCGACCCCTTCCGTGGCCTCGTCCCCCTCTGCCACGGCCTGTCAGATTTCTTTCCATACTGAAAGAATGAAACAATAATAATAACCATAAGCACAGTTCATGACCGTCTTTATGACCAATCAAAATTCATGCAAGTTACTAGCAACAAAGGAACTACATATTCAAGAAAACATTTCATAATGAATTATAGGCACTATGAGTGCCACACAGAATATCATATCGACATCGAGTCGAACAATTTCAATCAGATAATCATTCCAGAATTTTCCTCAAAATATCAATTAGATAAATCCTGCCACAGGTCCTCGAAATATCAAGATCAACAAAGAGATCCATTCCGATATCAATATTACGTCAGTAATTAAATCATGGCTCATAAAGTACATACCGTATTTGGCTCGTAGGGTCAGTCTCTTGCACAGGTCACACGTGACACGAAGGTCTCTTGATACTAGTTCATTTCACAACGACTCGTAAAGAGAAATGACTCTCTGATACCATCTTCTGTAACACCCCAAAAGGCGGCTATTACAGTGCCGTGGACCCCACACTGGGACCCACCAGGCGATACCAAAATATAGATTAAATATATATTTTGTTGTGATACTGAACCACAATAAATAGTCATTACTCCGATTAGGAGTTTATAGATAGTTTAGTCAATGGCCTTAACATACACAGGATCCAAATACAAGTATAAACCATATGGAGATGGAATATACTTCAAATAACAATACAATCAGTCAATAGTTTAAATGAAGTGGAAAATAACATTAACACGGTTTTCAAGCATAACCAGACAACAAATGATTTGGGGTCCCCGAACTAGTATCGTTCGAACCCTTCGCCGTCACCATGCTCTTCATGTGCCTTGCCTTTGCCTCGACCTAAAATACAACACAAGTATTTCGCCCAAACTACAGGGTCAGATATACATGATAAATGATTCTCAAGACATTATACAATTCACATATACTAGATCTCAAGGAAACATCCCGAGTATTGAACATACCCCTCGGGCGTATGAACAATCAGTCACAAACCGTCGAACATATCCAATCATACATGGACTATCAACGACCAAACAACATGGCTCAAGGTGGACATCACAGTACGCCCGATCCGGAAATGTATCCGTGCATATGTCCACCCCAATATACGTGTGACTATGTACCTAATTAACCTCACGAACTACGTCTCGTGTGCACAGTCCAATATGGAAACATCCACGTATTACTATATATGTGCCTGGCTAAAATTCCTACACAATAACCAATCGGAACGCATATATGATTCCAGATATGTCATGATACAACATGACAATGAATTCAATAAATCACATATCCAATTAAGGATCAAGAAACTCACCGAAGTGACAATAAGGATCAATGAGATCAACGATTCAAAGGTGATGAACTTGGGAACATCATCAAGAATAATATAAAATTACGAATCATAGATTCATAAGTGTTTCATCTACACGAAAACGTATAGCCGTCACAAGAATTCAATCATCATTATAACCAAGCAAGATAACTTGCCTCAATTCCGTAGGTGAAAGATAGCCCTTCTCCAAATGATCAAACAGACGGTATCCTCGATTAAATACTCAATCGAACAAGCAACCTTGAATGAAACGTAATTCATTTAATAACATATTCAAACAATATTGATAAATTTCAATACTTATGGTTTGTCTTCCACAATCGGATTACTATACTAAAATGTCCTTTTAATACTCTTTTTATCACTATAAACAAGTTTATGCATTAAACACCTTCAATTCACCATTAACAATCGGATTAACCAAGTTCTTACGGTTCTTCAACATCTACTTCTATACAAAGACCATCATAAACGAATTCAATACATGATCAACCACCATCAGCATTACCTTCTTAAGAAAACTATTCACTTTATTATGATGATATATACTTTCTTAAGTTATCAACACATTCGATTAATTAAAATTTATAGTCGTATTCATCCGTATTCTTATCATTTCTCAAGACTTTGCTAAGCCGAATCAACAAAGGTGTTATATCTTTTAAGATTTCTGGACCAAGAGAAACATCATTCCTAATCTCTAACATTCATCAAGTTTTTCCCAAGGTAGGAAATATACCTAACATGGTGTTTTAACACTTCTATGATATCAATTCCATTGATTAAATTTAACTACGAAGAAGCTAAATGATTATCATTGTTCCAGTGATGTTAATACATCCAGCAAGATGAGTGTGATTTGTATAAACATGATCATTATCATTAAAACATCAAGAACATCTTCATTCCAAACCTTTAAATACCATATTCATCAATAAGTGTTAAAAAGCTCAACCACCAACATGCTTTACTTGATTAATTCGACAATATGTGTAGTATACCATATCAACATCATCATAACTACGAAAATATAGAGTAGAATCGCACAAATTACCTCCATAAACGAAGAACAAATACCAAAACTACAAGAACACACTACAAGCTTCAAGAACACCTTCCAAACTTCCAATCAACAAGCTCTAATCCAAGATGCAAGGCTCAAATACAAGTTGGAAGAGGGTATAATCGGTCTAGGGAGGTAGGGGGAAGATATTTGGAGAGAAAAATCAAAGTTGGAACGTGCAAATAAAATACACAAGCTGTCTTTTTATAAACTGCACAATCTGTTACGTACATTATAGCATGAAGCTAACGTACGTTGATCACTTTACGTATGCTACACATAAGTTGCTACGTACATAATCTGTCTCCAGAGGCTACTGCCTCAAAACACAAACCTCATTAGGTTCATTATAGCCTCAGCATTACATACGTAATGTATGTCAACTTGGCTGCCTCGAAAGGGCCCATCTGGATCATGTCTGGCCCCTCATGCCGAAAGTTGAGATTGGATAAGATTCTCAGCATTACGTACGTAACCAGTACCCCATTACGTACATAAAGCCAATGCATTAGTGTACGTTAAGTTAAATCTTAGCGTATGTTAAACACAAAAACCTGGCCCAAAAATGTAACAATATACACAACGTCAAGAAATCAACCACAATGCGAATGACAGTTATAATCAGGTCTATTCTGATATATCCCGACATCATTAAACATTAACTAAATATAACATGATTACAACGATACTCAAATTATCCGAATAATACAATAGTAGATAAGTAATTACTATCGGATATTACAGGTAGTCATTGCTAGAGCAATACAGACATAACCTCTGAGACAATGATTTTTTTGCTATATCCAAGCTTCTTTTTATTTGTGAGTAATTCTTTGAAAAATTTTCCGTATGCTGGGACACTTCTTATTACTTCAAATAAAGGAAGGTTTACATTTAATTTGCACAGCATATCTAAAAAATGATAAACTGCTTATCAAGTTTCTCATTTTTTTGTCGGCTTGGAAAAGGTATTGGAGGTTTGTATGGATTTTTAGTTTTGTGGAGTGTTGGAGCGGGAACTTCTTCTTTAGAATTTTCATTTGATTCCTTGTCTTCGTCCTCATTTCCTGCAATATTTGAAACATCATCATTAGAAGGGAAATCAACTAGATTGCTATAAATCTTGCCTGTTCTAAATGTAGTGATAGCTTTAGCTTGTTCAGGTTGACATGGTAATCCCCCTTTCTGGTTGTTTTGTAGTTGATTTGCTATATCCCCGACTTGAGTTTCGACTCATTTTAGTGATGCTTCCATTGCTTCAAATCTTCGATCCGAGTTTTGGATGAATGATTGAGGTGTTTCTTATAATGAAGGTTTTAGGGGTTGGTTTGAAGATGACCCTTGGAATTGGTTCGGTCTTTGATATGGTTGTTGTTAATTTTCATGTTGAGAAGGTGGTGGTTATTGGTGATAGTTTCCACCCCAAGAGAAGTTATGGTGGTTTCGCCAACAGGGATTATAGGTTTCAAAAAAGGACTGTTTCTGGGGCGTTGGTAAAAAATTATTTAAAGCATTTACCTCTTCAGGGTTCGTCGGGGTGTTTATGTTGGGTGCATGACTATACTCACCACCAGCGAAAAATACTTCTTGAGTCGGCATGACTGTAGGTGGTGGAGAAATTCCTTGAGTTGTAAGTTGTTGGACTTACTTGGTTTGTAAGTTGTTGGACTTACTTGGTTAGCTCGGCAATTTGTGCAGTTAGATCGCTGGTGGAATTTACTTCATTAACTCCGACTCTCCTGCCTCGTGCACACTTTTGCTGGGAATATATAGAAAGTTTTTCAAATAAATCAAAAGCAGCTTGCGCCGTTAGTGTTCCTATATCTCCCCCAGCTGCATTATCAACAGAGAGTTGGCAATTATGAGTTAGCCCATCATAAAAAGTTTGACTCAGACAATGTAAAGGATAATGATGATTGGGACATGCTAGTAAAAGAGTTTTGAAACGATCCCATGCTTCAAAAAGTTGTTCACCCTCAGATTGCATAAAGGCCGCAATTTTGGTATTTAGATCCGCTGTTTTATGATGCGGATAAAATTTATACATGAATTTATTGCACACATCATCCCAAGTAGCAAATGGATTTGGTGGCAACATAATAACCCATATTTTCGCTAGATCCTTTAAAGTGTAAGGAAAACACCTCATTTTTAATTGATCCCCGGTCAGCCCTTGTAATGGAAAGGTATTGACAATCGAGTAAAAAACACGAATAAAACTTAAAGGATCATCGTTTGGCATCCCATAAAAAGATGGGAGTTGGTTGAAATGAATGGATTTAAATTCATAATTTCATGCTGTTTGGCCAAGTTGTATGCATGACGATGTTGTACCGATCACCGATCTAGTAAAATCTTTCAAAGTTTTTTGGTCTGTCATAGGTTATTCGTTTCTAGAGGTTGACCCTTCTTCTTGATTGGAAGATTCAGTACTTTCTTCTGTCAAAAATTCTCCTTCACTGCTAATATCTTCTAGGCAATCTCCAACTCGATATTCGGGATGAACGTTTTCGTTGTATGGTACCACAGTTCTTACAAGGGACCTACGGCCCTGCTAGACTAGAAAATCGTTAAACGCACCTTATGTGAAAAAAAAAATTAAGAACAAGAAGAATAAAAGATGTAAATAAAGAAAGATAAAATCATAAGGTATAAACAAAAGTATACAAAAATATTTGACCTAAAGCAATCCCCATCAACGGCGCCAAAATTTGACCGGTCAAAACTTATCCTCAAAATAGGAGTTTTTGAGTCGCTCCCAAATATATACAAGGTAGAAATAGTTATGGTAAGTTCTACCAAGGTCTTCTCTCCCGAGGATTGTTTAACAGGGCTTCATATAATTTTGTGTTTAGGTTGCGAGAAATAAATACTAAAATATTCTATAACAGATTTTTGGGTTTTATGTTAAGTAAATTAAATGAACTATTTTTAAACTAGACTACTTTTTATTAAGACTATTTTTAATAAGACTATTTTAAACTAGACTATTTTTAACTAGACTAATTTTTAATAAGACTATTTTTAATAACACTATTTTTATTAAGACAATTCTTATACTAGTGAAAATGAATAGAACTATAATGAGTTGGAACTTGATTTAATAAAATCTAGAAGATTATGGGTTCATTAAATTAGGTTTTTAATAAAGTAGATAAATTGATTTACACAGATATAAAAGAAGAATGAGTGTTTATCGAGTAATCAATTTTTCACCTCATAACATTCGCATTCAAAGGCTTCTTAATCACTTTCGTAACTTTAAGATATTGTTAACAAGATAAACAGTTAATGATTGAAAAGATGTGTTTCCCATTCACTTAACAATCAATCAAGAAGGTTTTATTAGTAGAGATGGGATATGATCAATCACTATTTAAACCAATTAATCCCTTTAATCGAGATAGTGTAAATCAATCAAATACTTTATACATAACCTAATAGAGATTCTCTTCCCCTATGAAGAAAGATTAGTTACTCATCGGTTAAAACATACTATAATTAAAATGGAATTGATTAATACATAATGTATAAAAGTTTTAATAACTAGGACTTAATGACAATAGATGAAACCTTACTTGAATATGATTTATCAAAGTGCAAGAAACAATCTCTGAAATACAACTTCGAACTTGGTTCCAAAAGTTACAAACTATGAAATATGGAAGTAAGATACTAAGTACTTATTGATCAAGAACTTTTCAATTACAAATCAAATTGAAAAACAACTTCAAACTATCAAAAATAAAATGAAATACAAAACTATAGTAGAAAATTCTTTTCTAGGGAGAAATGTCTTGCTAAAGAAAGGATATTTCTCGGCAAGAAGAGGAGTGATTTTTTTTTCATGGATGAAGGTGTCCTTTTATAGGTGATTTACAAGAATATTATGGATTATTTAATTCAAAAGATGTGTTGTAGTATCTTGATTTTTCTTTGGTATTTGATTCACACTTGATCTTCCATGCATATCTTGATTTTCAGATCATTGACCTTTAAATAAAATACATGATTGTTGAGCTCACAAGATGGTCAAAAGTGGAATATTCAGCAAGGGATCTGCTTAAAAACAGCGCTGGAAAATGGCCCAGTTTGCGCCATGTTGTATCGTTGTTTGTAGGGTGACTCGGTCAATCCAGGACACGCGCAAGGACACGGCGCAGAATGCCCTCCGTGTAAGAAAATGTGCAAGACACAGCCTTGTTTGCTCCGCGTGAGAAACGGCCCAGAGAAACGACCCAATTTTGCGCCGTGTTGTATCACCTTTTTTAGACATTGTCCTTAAAAAAATTCTGATTTTGATTTTGATTTCTTTTCGGCCTTTTTGACGTTTCATGTCAATATTCTGTAAAATAAATATTATTAGCTCATGTTTTGTCATATCTTTAAAACAATTACTTTTTATTACAAATCAGTATGATTATGCTAGAAAAAGGGATATTTTGTATATGAATTTTAAGATCAGTTATGCACTAATCGGAGATACGAGAATATCCTGGGGTTTATCCTCGAAGAAGGCTAGGATTCTAGCCTCCTAAACAGGCCACGAGAAATACTCGGCCTCCATCAATTCTTTAAACGCGTCCCAGGTATCCGCATCATCTTGGGGTTTGACTGCCACCAGTTAGCAGCCTCTCTTGTCAGAAAGTATTGAGAAATTGGCACCTTACATTCCTCTGGATAATTCATTGCCAACAAAATCTTGTTCATCTCATTAACCCAGCTTTCCCAGTCAGCTGGGTCCATAGAACCAATGAACTGGGGAGGGCGCATTCGGATCACATCTTGTAACCATTTTTACGCCCTGGTATCAGTCGCAGAAGGTGGGCTGTTATGTTGAACCGCCTGGATTAAGAGAGCCATTTGGTTCGCCACTTGTTTCAATATCGTGCAACACCTACATCCGCATTATTTCCTGTGGAATTCCCCTGACTGGCCGACTGGTCCTGATGATCATCGGTATTGGGATGAACTGAAGTCGACAAAGTAGGAGTAGTCGAACCAGCATCACTACTGAAGTACATGGCCGCCCTGCCGGCTACACCACACCCTTGAATGCATCCGCGACCACGTCCGCATCCTATGCCAGCCGACATTCTAAATGAGGGAAATGAAAAAATACATGAGTACAGTACATAATATAACAGTCATGATGATCGGTTTCCCTCATTAAGAATTCGAAAGACAAATCAATAAAGACAATAAGGAAGACAAGAGAACTTACAAGTACCCATTGTACTAAGATGATGGCAGCGCAAAGATACTGTGCTCACAAAACGACGCGACTATACCCAAAAGACCAGCATCCTAGGTATCAATAAACCTAACATCTGATACCACAATATGCAATTCCCCCAAGATATTCAGGATATGTCACAGCACCTTAATTTCCTACCTAGGACCCACAAGGCTAAATTCAGACACAACACATTCCAACATTCAAGATTATAATAACAATATCCAAACAATAATTAACCATTCAGATGAACCGATAAAAACTCCAATGACAACACACAATACTTCAAGAAACAACAAATTCAGCATAAACAACTAGAAAGAACAACTCCTATAGTACTCGAGTACCAACTAATGATTTATGATAAAATAATCCCAATAGACAAGGCTCGAAGAATAACATAATTCATCACAGTATCATGCCTGGCCGTCATCGTTGTACTGCCCCGATGCTCGCTCAGATTCATCAATCCTTAAATGCATAAAACATAATTTCCCCAATGGGGTTAGCAGTGGAATAGCTAGTACAAATAATATAAATAAACCATCACATCTTACACAAAATAGAGATTTGCATGATAATACATAACTCAAAATTTTTCGAAAGGTAAGATAATGATTTTCGGGAATATAATGTCGAAAGTACGCCACAATAGTATAAACACTCATGATTAGCCATGTGCGGATCCTTCCAGGCCCCATTGGACCCTCTCAGAGTGGTTAACCCTAATGTTCATGGACCCAACCAAACATGGATCCCTCCGAGGACCAGTCGGACCCTCCCGGAGTGAACGTATACACTCTCACACATATGCATCACTTTTCACATTTAAGAATGTAAGTTCGTAGGAATTACTTGCCTTTGAGACATGATGGAATGTTCCGAGACGTTATACGATCACAGTTGAAGGAAATCGGTGACTCCAAACCTAAACAATTTGTAACCCAACTATCAACAACCATACGACTAGAACAAAAACTGAAATATGCCCAGAAATCCCGCCTTCGAATCGTGTAATCCATCAATATAACACATAGATGGTGGATCACAATCAAAGCCTCTAGTTTTCACAAAACTCGAAAATTATACTCGTAATTTCGTAGGAGGAACATTTGTTGGGGGTAGATAATTGTTAATCAACATATTCAGTGAGTAACATAAGTTAAATAAGACGAAATCATGAAGAAACTCCCAAATCTCGAAATTTAGAGCTCTAAGAAAGATTACCTCGATTCGAAGGAGAAGAAGGGATAAATGATAATTATGTCACATTAGGAACTCATAGATGAAGTCGGATGATAATATCGTGATAAACCCCCGTCTGTGGAATCGCCCAAATCGCCGCCCAGAGAAGAGAAGTGAGAAAAAATAGAAAAAAAACACGACTATCAGGTTTTTATCCTGATCAGAGTTATGACTGTAACAAGTACATCATACAGCCGTAACTATGCTACTGGAATACCAGGTCATTCACATATTCAAAATACGACCGTAAAGGTTTTGGCCATACGACCGTAACAAGCAACAAGACGGCCATAAAATGGAAGAAACGCGACTGTAACCATGCTACTGTACCAACAGGCTGTATACATACCCAGTATAAGGCCATACAAATACTGGCTTATGGCCGTAAAATAGTTATACGGCCGTGACGTGTATATCATACGGCCGTAAGTGCTCCAGCACAACAACCTGAGTCCAGCAGCCCAAAACGGCCCGAATGATGCAAAACTCGAAGGTTAACACTAATCCACGAAGCGCTTCTCAAAAGCAACAAAGTATGGAATCAAGCGGTAAATAAACACGTGATTCCGACCACTCGAAGGTATGGAAATACAGTTATAATGACAAACGCCCAAAACCTTGGGAAATTACATAATAGCCCAAACGTCCGAAAATCGCGGTTCATGATCGAATAAAACTACCAAGGTTCAAAACAAGTCTAATTGTGTTCAATGAACTTATAGGAACAATGAAAAGACGGTTCCGAACAAGATTTACAAGAATCGAACCAAAGTACGATAATCACCATATTACTCGGATTCGTTAAAGATAATTTTGAAACTCGTTCAAATGACAAAAAATACAGAACATAATAATTCCAAAATATCGAAACGATTGTAACACCCCAGATCAAACTGGGAATATTACACGCCGCAGACCCTCTCCGTGTGGATCCACCAGGCTAGACATCAAAACAACAAATTACATTACATACCGATGAATCAAAATAACGAACGACTAGACCGTTTTGGTCTTTCGTCACTGACTAACAAATCAAAATACATAAACTCATCCAGACTCATACCCACGCAAGGGTAAAATACTTGCAACAACAAACAATAAGACAGCGGAAAAGACAATACAATGGACTCCGACTAACTGAACCCAAAACTGGCCTTCGTGTTATTAGTATCATTCGTGTTTCATCATTCCTTGTACCGATCCTGCCTTGCTCCCGAAAACCTGCGTGTACCTGGACACAATAGAGATATCCACCCCCCGATTACTCGGGGGTTAGCAAAACTCCACTGTTTTGCTAGTGCAAGTATAAAGTGCAAATACGATCCATACACAATACATTTCGAGAATACCACGAAAGACTTCCCGAGATATTTTTAGTTAAAAATAGTTCAAGTCTTGAAAGCAGAAACGAAGCAAGTAAACATTTTGAAAACATTTTCAAATCTCAGGAGTTTTGAAAACATCAGAAATTGAAAAGTTCTTAATTCCTCGAAAGCCATTTAGGGTCACAGCCCCAAAGTCTATTTTCCAAAATACAAATCCGTTTAACAAAACACGGGGTCCACGACCCAACCATTTCGGTCACAAAACACAGGGTCCACGACCCGATCATCCACTTCAATTCACTTACAAGGACACATTACACATAACACATTATTCTTATGCCATTCTAGCCAAACACCAAGACTCGATATATAATGTATCTTGACCCCGAGCGCAAAGCATTGTGATACTCCGGACAATATCACAATTAACGAAAACATCAACATCATCCTCAAGATTAAAACTACACCTGGTAACCCGCGACCGTACCCCTTAGTATCGGCCCCCAGACGCCCCGTCGAACGCTCCGGGTGGGAAACCACTTCCGTGGCCGTACCCCTTAGTATCGACCCCCAGACATCCCGTCGGACACTCCGGGTGGAAGTTCAACCACACACGCACCCAAGTCCACTTCCGTGTCCGTACCCCTTAGTATCGACCCCTAGACGTCCCGTCGAACGCTCCGGGTGGAAGGAACAACACACACACGTTCCAAAATCATAGTTGGAAACCACAAGCCTCGAAGGCCAATCACAGTATATATAGTCGAGGTACCTTACTAGAATGGCCATATTATCCAACACGTACTCACGACCCAGAACTATAACAATTCACAAGGAAGCACAAGATCTCAACAGCACCGAACGACACAACCAATATCACATAAACTCCCATATTCATCCATAACCACGTGACTCCAAGCACATAATTTGACAAAAGAATTACACTTTACATTTATCAACGACATAATCATACGCAATGACATCACAAGAAATTAAGGTGATCCTATACTCGACACTAGCACACATATTCAACTAAGCATATTAATTCCCGACATACACGGGTCACCTTTACGAAAACCATGATAGTAAATATACCGATTCTTTTGAAAAATGGTTATAAATATTTATTTAACACATATCGACGATTAACAACCATAATATCCACAAAACACGAAATGTATGGGCAAGATACTTGCCTCGATAATCGATACCGGACACTCCTACAATCACGGCTCAGTCGGGACACTTCGAACACCTACGATTCTCCGGCGAAGGAAATGAATACACCCACGATCGAGAAGCTTGAAGAAAACGACGAACGGAAGGGTTCCGACTCTGAGTTCTTCACAAGAATTCGACCCTAACAACATATAATCAATAAATCATCGATCATACGAGGAAGAATAATCGTAGAACGCCCGAAAACCCCTCTGTGACATTTTACCGGACACCTTCAAGGCGTCTATCAAGAACTTCGACCAAAACAATGAATCGATACGATCCAACCATGGAATAACAAGGGAAAAGATGTAATACATCTAAATAATCATCAATCCATCATAATACCAAGTTAAATCGGATTAAACGGACGAAAACAACCAAAACACCCAAATTCCCCAAAACTAGATTTCTAGAAAATCTGACCTGATTCGGTAGATCGTAGGATGTTATAGGATGGATGATTGATGATATGAACTCCAAGACTTCATGGATTTATTGTCCAACAACATCTCTCCATGATTAACCAAGCTCCAGCCGCGGAAGGGAAGAAAACGAGTGAGAAATGGCCGAGAAAACGCTGCCGGCCTTAAATAGGCCGATCGCACAGGTGTCGTGGCTCACCCGAAGTGTGCCGCGGCACAGGCCGACCGCCCCGGTGATCGGCGGTGTCGCGGCCCGACGAGTGTGCCGCGGTGACTCAGCAAGGTGCCGCGCCCTGCCGGCATGTGCCGCGGCTCACGATGCAGGAGTTGTCCGATAATGAAACATGAGTGTGTCGTGGCCCGGACGGGTGTGCCGCGGCGATGACTCGCAAGGTGTGCAGCTGCCGGCTTTGTGCCGCGCTCACGCATGTGCCGCCGCCAAAACTAGAAAATGAGTGTCTGGGCTATTTCGACCATAACTCTCTCGTACGGACTCCTATTGACTCGCCGTTTGAACCATTGGAAAGCTAATTTGATGCTTTATCACATTGTAAAGTTTCAGAATTTTTAGACTTTATAAGCGCCGGTGGTGATCTTACAAAGTCGACCAAATGCACAAAAACGATACTCCTCGACAAAACAATAATTATTCAACATGCAACGAAACACTAACGGACAACACCAACGATCCAAATCGAAAACGAACACATAACAAAGCAAGACATACTATTAGATCGACTTACGCAATGATAAGTCGTACCCGACGAACACCACAACACGGTACATCGTGCCGTACCCAATATAGGGGAAAATCTCAAGAAATCGCCAACAGAACAAAATGAACGAAAATTCAAAAATAACCGGAACCGAGAATCTCAGGTATTACAATGATGACAAGCGAGTCGTCAGAAATAAAAAAATTCAAAAAAATAAAAATTACTAAAAATAAAAAAATCTCGAATATTACAATGACCTTTTCTAACTTAGCCTTTTTTGTGGGAGCGTTCTGGCGTTAATGTTACAGTTTCCACATTAATCCAATTTACAAACTTGTA
Source organism: Orobanche coerulescens (assembly GCA_033398695.1). Classification (NCBI taxonomy): domain Eukaryota; kingdom Viridiplantae; phylum Streptophyta; class Magnoliopsida; order Lamiales; family Orobanchaceae; genus Orobanche; species Orobanche coerulescens. Next base: position 107,988,540 of record CM065816.1, on the reverse strand, counting down.
TGGGATTTATACAATGTGAATGGAAATAGATAACAACACAATTGTTACCAACATGCATTTCATGGATATTTTTCCAAGTATTGGGCCAAGTGAATGACCCAATAAAAATAAAATAAATCAAAATAAAATCACACGTCTTGAATCGTCATTTTCTTGAAATCCAAATAAGATCACACGTCTTAGATCGTCATTTTCTTGATGGATCGTCCGAGACTTTCATCATAGCTAACTGTTTAGTATATTTTTCCAAATAATTGCATCTTATATAAATTTTCCTGAAAAAATAAATAGGCTCAAAATAGTCGTCACAACTTATTCATTCAATACATTGGTTCAAAACTAAGTCCATGAACTGCATCATCATTAGAGAAGCATGGAAAAAACATATAACTAGTAATGATTCGGTTTAATACAATTAAATTATATAATCAGCAATTTAAGTTGTTTAAGGTAATTAGTCAAAAAATTATTCTCCTTCAAATTGAAATTTTCCATTTAAAGAAAAAATCCAAATATAGTAATTTAATCAAATTAAATTCACTTTAAAATGTAGGGAGATAATTTCTGAGATACCGGAAAAACAGAACACTATGCTTAGCTGCCCGGGTCTGCACCGCTCCCCGACAATCGATGTGGGGCAGGCTGCCAGTCCAACGGTGGCGCGCGGCTCATTGTGACCACATTTTTAAAATCATATTTTTCTATTTTTATATTATAAATATACAATTTCAAAAAAAAAAGTATTTATATTGTAATATGTAATCACGAAAATATTCTACGATGAAAAATGAAATATCTTCAACAATTTTATTTCATCAATATGATTTCAAATCATAAAATCATTTCAACCATGCATAGGGATGTCATTTTTACTCGCCTGATCGGGTATCCGCGAGTAAACGGGTAGATGGGTAGGGTAATATCCGAAAATTCGGGTAGTAGGTAAGCCATAGTCCGTGCCCGCTAAATTATGCTAGGGTAAGGTTGGGGTATGTGTTTAGCATTTTACCCGTCTATCCGACCCGATTATCTTACCGAATTACCCGTTAAATATATTTATTTATTTATATTACAACTTAGTAGAAATATATATTATTTATTTTATATGCAAAATTAAAATTTTCAATTAATTAGTAATTACATCTTATATTATGGATATTATTTTAATTTGTTGCAGCTTCTCTTTCGTTCCTATTAGATAATATTATTTTTTGTAAATATTTTATGTTGATGTAGTGTATTTCTTTCAAAAAATGAAAAAAATATATTTTATGAGGAGTTTTCGAGTGGAGAAGGGTCCAGCAGGGTCGGGTAGGATCGAGTAGGGTAGAATTATTCTGTGAAAACTAAACTTGAACGGGTAACCCATTTACTCGGGTACCCAATGGGCGTTACTCGTATTCTATCCACGAAAAAAAATAGGATAATAGTGTAGGGCATGGGAAGGGTAATTTAGTGGGTTATGGCAGAGGCATCTCCGCACTCTACCATGCCCGTTTACATCCCTATAGGATCACATTGAACTCGTTCTGATTGACCTGTTGGATTTCGGACCAAAAGTCGTATACGCTATTTAAAATAAAATGATTGTAACACTCCCAAAATATTCAGGGTATATTACAGCGCCGTGAGCCCTCTGTGGGATCCACAAGGCTATACGTACACGTAACCATGAACTTTAACCGATAAGGTTCAAACATAATTAACAGAATACAAGCCAATGGGAATTAGCCCCGGGACATTAAAAGCGAAACATAACATAGACCATCCTGTAGTACTCAAGTACTGAAAATCATTTAAAGTACAATAACCCGATTGGAAAACATAAATAATACAGATGAAGAGCATGCATAGCATCATTCTTGCCCATCATCATCATACCGATCCAGTACTCCCTCGTCCGCTCGTCTGGAACTTGAAATACATGAAAATTATTTCTCCCGAATATATATAGCCGTGGAATATGTAGTGCAAGTATATCAATTATGAAACACAATACTTCTTGAATGATAAAGTAAACATAACCTTATTTAATCAACTTAAGATTAGTATTCCGAAATAACTAAATCTTATATCATTCAAACATATACGTGATTAACTGTGGATCGCACCAGAAGCAACGATCGCTCAGAGGCTCCGTCAGACTGTCCCGGAGTGGTTAACCCAAAGATGTTCAAGGATCCCACCAGAAGCAACGACCCGTCAGAGGACCCGTCGGCCCGTCCTGGAGTGAACATGTAGTCATACACATCACAAACATTTTACTTTCAACGTCAAGAAAATATAATCATAAATATATACTTGCCTTTGAGACATATTGAATCGAAGGAAAAAGTTATCCAAGCTCGGTCGGTCTAAGAATGCACTTCCGGCTTAAACGATTTGTAAGGAATACGATAATCAATAATAAATACTCAATTCACAAGAATAAACTCCCGAATCACCATCTACGATTCACAATTATTCAAGGATATTCACATAGAGGTTCGAAATCACCCAAACTCTCTTAAATCCGAGTAATACACTTCGTATAATCATAAGGGAATGTGGGTACGGAGTAGATACTTCATAATCTCAAGGATTTCAGGCTTCGAAACGAATTAAACGGACAAATCTACAAAAACCCCCAAAATTCCCAAAATCGGGTTCTAGGAAGATTTACCTTGATTCGAAGGAGAATGCATGGATAGATGATGATTAAATCACGTTAGAATTCCAAGAATATTGATGGATGATGAACTCTTGACAAGATTTCGCCTCAGAATTGCCCAAATAGCCGGACAGAAGAGAGAAGGTGAAAAATGAGCTGAAAACCCGTTTGTCAAGTTTTTATACCCACAGAGGCGCACGACCAGACATGCATGACCAATTTCTCGTGTGACTCGTGCGTAGGTTTAGTATGCTAAATATAATCGCACGAACAGTTCTGCCCGTGCGTTAGCTCGTGCGTTGGGTCGTACGAACCCACTGCCCAACTTTTGTTGTGGCACACGAGCACCAGGTCGTGTGTCAGCTTGTGTGTTGGGTCGTGCGAAACCCACTACCCAACTTCTATAGTGTCGCACGAGCACCATCTCGTCTGCCAGCTCGTGTGTCAGCTCGTGCGTCCCTGCCAGGTTAAATTAGTGCAGCAGTTAGCTGCTAATCTATGTCATGTCTAGCCGCCTCGATTGTTTGCACTCGCACTGAAGCTAACCTGCGATAGGGATCTTACGTAGAGTCTCCAAATACGAATTCGAGCATAAAACAAACACACAATTCCGACCACCCCAAGGTATGGAAGAATTGCCACGAAATCCGACGTCCATAACTATCGGAAATTACAAAACGACCCAAAACCTTTGAAAAACACGATTCGAGATCGAACAACAATACCAAAGCTCACAACACATCTGAAAACATTAAACGAGTTAGTAAAAATATCGAAACGACAGTTTCAGTCGAGATTCACAAAAGTCTAACTTAAATACGGAAAAGTCAAAATGTCATTGATTCAATTAAAACGTCCTCGAAACTCGTTCAAATAGCAAAAAGTGCAGAATGAGATAGTTCCAAAATATTAAAATGACCACAAGCGAGTCACCAAAAATGGAAAAGCACTAAAAGTGAAAATTACCAAAAGTAGAAAAGTACGAATATTACTTTCCCCTCTCTAAAAGAAAGTTTCATCCCGAAACTCAAGAAACAAAAATTTCGGGGTATCCGGCACGCATCTTCTCTTCTGTCTCCCAAGTCACTTCCTCGACTCCAGGCCTCGACCATTTTACCTTGACTAGCGGAATGATTTTGTGCCTGAGTTGTTTCTCGCGACGCTCAAATATCTTCACCGGTCTTTCTTCAAAGGTAACATCTTCGGCTACATCGATCTCACCATAATTGATAATATAACTCGGATCCGTTATATACTTTCTCAATAGGAAATATGAAAAGTGTTATGGACGTGACTCAAAGCTGGAGGAAACGTCAAGCGATAAGCAAATTCTCCAACCTTATCTAAAATATCGAAGGGCCCGATATACCCCGAACTAAGTTTCCCTTTCTTCCCAAAATGGAAGACTCTTTATGTGGTGACACCTTGAGCAGAACATGATCCCCCCTTCGAATGCCAAGAGTCAACGGTGAATATCCGTATATGATTTTTGTCAACTCTGGGCAGTCAGCAATCGGTCTCAAATGATAGAAATCTTCTCCTTAGTTTCTACTAACATATCCAGTTCGGTCCCCACCAACTCCGAGGCCTCATCCCAACATAATGGCGACCTACACCGCCTACTATAAAGTGCTTCGAAAGGTGCCATTTTAATCGATGCATTCCAACTATTATTTTAAGTAAACTCGATCAAAATTCCCGGTTACTGCTCCAGTCTAGGGCACAAGCCCGCAACATATCCTCTAACATCTGAAAATTATCCATTCGGTCTGACCATCTGACTGTGGATCAAAGGACGTACTCAACCTCAACTCGGTACCTAAGGCCTAATGGGCCACCTGCCAGAAATGTGACACAAGATGGCCATCTCGATTAGATACAATAATTTTATGTGTACCGTGCAATTTCACAATATTTGCTATAAATATCCAAGCTAGCCTCCCCGGTCCCCAAGTGTCCTTGATACCAAGAAAATGTTCCGACTTGGTTAACCGATAGACGATTACCCAAATCATATTCATTCCAGCCTTAGTCCTTGGGATTCCGGTGATAAAGTCCATGGAGATGTCTTTCCACTTCCACTAGGGAATAGGAAGTAGTTTCAACAACCCCACTGGTCATTAATGCTCAATTTTGACTTGTTGACAAGTCAAACACCTTAAAACAAACTATGTGACATCGTGCTTCATATTATTCCACCAAAAAATTCGCTTCAGATCTTTATACATCTTACTCGTTCCCGGATTGATTGAGTAAGGCGTAGCATAGGCTTCTCGAAGTATCATCTGTCTTAACTCCAAATCATTCGGAACAGAAACTCTGCACTGAAATCTCAAAATACTCTCCTCATGGACCATAAAACCACGAGCTTTCCCTTTAATTACATCTTTCTTCAATTGAGTAAACATCGGGTCTCTCCACTATTTCCCTTTGATGTCATCAGCTAAGGACGAAGTAATTTCGAGGGTACACAATTGTCCTTGCACCCGCTGAAGCGAGATGTCTATTCTCTGTTTGATCAATTCTTTCGGAATCTTTTCTTGAGGTATAAGCACCTCGAGCATCTGGAGTGATGCTGGATTTCGGCTCAACGCATCTGTGACGATGTTGGCCTTTACCGGATGGTAAAGCTTTCCAAGTCGTAATCTTTTATCAATTCTAACCAATTTCGCTGCCACATATTTAATTCTTTATGACTGAAAATATATTTTAAACTCTTGTGATCCGTATAGATCCGACACGGAGATCCATTCAAATAATGTAGTCAAATCTTTAGTGCGAACACGACTACTGCCAATTCTAAGTCGTGAGTAGGGTAATTCATCTCATACGACTTCAACTGCTGCAATGTGAATGCTATTGTCTTATCGTGCTGCATAAGCAAACATCCGAGTCCCTAACCATAAGCATCACTGTATAGTGCAAACCCTTTATTACCTTACGGTAAAACCAAAATCGGCAATGACGTCAAACCCTTCATCAGTTCATGAAAACTTTGGTATCTCTCAACAGTTCAAACAAACTTTTTCATTTTCTGGAGTAATTGTGTAAGTGGTCGAGCAAGTTTAGAGAACCCCTCGACAAACCGACGACAGTACCTCGTAAAACCCAAAAATCTATGAACTTCCTTTATATTTTTAGGTGGTTTTAAATCTAATACTGCTTTAATCTTTTGAGGATCCACACGAACTCCTTCGACCGAGATACATAGCCGAGAAACATAACCTCCTTCAGCAAGAATTCACATTTTGAGAACTTCGCATAATGGTGCTGAGCTCTCAAAATGACTAATATTAAACGCATATGCCCGCATGCTCCTCTTCATCTTGAGAATAAATTAGAATATTGTCAGTAAAGATGACTACCCATTTATCAAGGTACTCGATAAATGTCTTCTTTATCAACTGCATGAACACTGCTGGCACATTGATCAATCTTCGATAATACTGTAGCTCCCTACAACTGCTCGAACAAGTCATCTATATGAGAAAATGAATACTTGTTCTTGATGGTCACTTTGTTTAGCTCACGGTAATCGATGAATAAACACAATGAACCATCCTTCTTCCTCACAAATACGACCGGTACGCCCCAAAGAGAAGCGCTCGGTCTAATGTACCGCTTCTCCAACAACTCTCCCAACTAATTCTTCAACTCATGTATTTATGAAGGTGCCATATGATAAGGCACCTTAGAAATCGGTGCCGCATCAGGCTCTAATTCTACAGAAAATTCAATCTCTCGATTTAGCGATAATCTAGGAATATCATCTGGAAAAACTTTAGGATACTCATTAACAACTGGAATCGATGACAAGATGATTATGCCCTCCTCCGCCTTCAAAGCACAACACCAATAGCCCGTGCAACCCTTATTCAGGAGTTTCACGGCCTTCATGGCACTAATAAGCAGTTTATGCTTATCTAGCTTATGGCCCACAAAAAAGTACTCAGAACGCTCCTCAGTCATCATAGTGATAACCTTAGTGCGATAATTCATAATTGCTCCATGACTCTCGAGCCAATCATCACCAAAGAATCAAGTCCTGTCCCTCGATATCAGCCACAATCAAATTCGATGACCAGTCTATATCTACTATGCTCACTGGAAATTTCTAATCTCACGATTACCCACAATTCTATCCCTACTAGGTAGTCTCACAATAAAAGGCCCATAAGCATTTATGCAATTAATACTCAAACGGCTTACACAATCTAGGGAGATGAAAGAATGCATAGCACCAATAAAATAGCACTTGAACTGGATGATATAGAATATGAATGGTACCTGAGGCCATCGACACATTGGGATTATCCACTCGACTCATCTCATAAATTCGTGGATGTATCAAATCAGCACTAGAATCTCCCCCTCTAACGGACTGAACCCGTCCCCGGCCTCTACCGAAATTCTATTGTGGCTGGCTAGCTGACTTCCGCTGATTCACACTCGGATCCCTGAGTACTGGGGCAGAAGCTTGAGTGTCAAATGTCTTATTCCCTCCAGTACAGTAGATCGCCCTATGACCCATTTGGCCGCAAGTGTTACATCTCAGAGGTGGAAAATGGCACTCGAGTTTGATGTGTCTAGTACGATTGCAATTAAAGCATGTCACCTCGAGAGCCGAGGCGCCCGTATCAGAGTGAAAACTCTTCCCGCCCCTAAAAGAACTTGACGGCTTCCCGACAGGATGGTTAACTGAATGAGATCTCTGAAAGTTACCACCCTTGTTACCAGAAAAGTTCCCGGTGGTTTTCTATTTCTCTGATCGATAGCTGTCTCAGTCGCCGAGCTCAACAAGTTGTAGGCCAGTACCTTATCTTAATATTCTCTCAGTGTGGTGCAGGCGAGTCCGTAAATATAGAAGCAGATCTCCGTCATCCGCATATCGAAATGGCGGATCTTATCACGTTCATCGTGCATATTATTCTTCTCATGGACTAACTGCTGGTTGTACTCAACTATTGCTTGTGAAATTAGGATATCTTGTGGATTAGCCTCGAAAAAGGCCCGGATTCTACTCTCTTGAATTTGCCAAGGACAAACATGGCCTCCATCAGGTTCTTGAACTCGTCTCAAGAAGCAACATGATCTTGGGGTTTAACTGCCTCCCACCAAGTTGCATCTTCCTTGGCAAAAAAATATTGAGCCAGGGGCACTCTCCTCGCCTCGGGACAACCGACTGCTTCAAAAACTTTATCTATTTGGTAAAGCCAACTTTCCCAACTGGCCGGATCAGTAGCACCAATAAACTATGGATGATGCATACGGACTACATCTTGAAACCATCTTTCGCACATGCATTAGCCATCAGTTTGGATGATTCTATTAGATTGAATGTGTCAAGAAAGCCATTTGATTTCCCACTTGCTGAAGAATGTTCGCAACACTGGCATACGCATTATTCCCTTAGCCTTCCGACTGGTCCTGATAACCATCTGTACTTGGATGCACTATGTTCGAAAATGCAAGACTGATTGAACCAGCATGAGCACTGAAAGACATGTACGCCCCGCTGGCTGCGCCACGCCCACGACCACGTTCGCGTCCGCGCCCTCTACCCGTGGACATTCTGAGGAACAATGAGATTATTTGTTAGCTCAGTTCAGATTACACACTATCTAGGTGACCGATTCCCAAAGGTATAAATTCAAAGATGATACATAGAAGAAGAGAGAAGAGAGATAAGGATAACTTACGAGAACCGATCGTACTAAGATGATGTCAATATAGTGATACTATATACAAACGATGACTCAATTCAACACAAAGAGACCGACAGCCTAGGTATCGATAAACCTAAGTTCTGATACCATGTGTCACGAGATGGGCATTCCAAAGCCCGTGCGGTATCCCGAGGACCCTCACACCCCGAGACCAGCCTATCTCACATACGCATGCCAACTGGTTTCGCCCTGCCATGGGCTCATCAGGGAGACGGCAATAGCCCCTGAACAATTGTGCCCTACCTGCAACGATCCCCTTCATAGTCAAGTTCTCCACCAGCGACAAGCTCCTCGGACTAAACTGGGTCGGCATGCCTAACTCGGCCAGACCGATGCATCTGGGAAAGCAATGCCTTAACGCTAATGTCTCCCTCTTTACCCCTCTTGTGGCAAGCTAAACAGAAGTCATGCCTTATTTGGTCGGTCAACACGGTCACGACATTTCGGTTCGTGACATCCTCCCCACCTAAATCACAGCACGCCCTCGTGCTGGGGGAAAATGTTTTCTTTCCGCACTCTATATTACCGCACACACACAGAATTATCGTGGCCATTCACCGATCGACATCAACCTTCACCCTACGTGCTTCCTGGCGTTAGTACCTTGGTTAAACAGCATCCCCTCAGCCGCTACATTTTCCCACATGTCGAGTTTCCCACAATGGCCCACGACTATACACACTCTTACACCCCGGTCATTTATCGACCTCGCACAGGTGGACCTACCGTCAATAGCGCGCAATCCAAGTGTGTCCACGTTCCAGACCATCTGATCTCGCAAGCCTAGGACCACCTCTCATTCCGGTATGAAATCGATTTATGTTCTCCGCCTAGAAGCCTTGTCAGGAGCCGCTCTTTGTTCGTGCCCTCGTTGCACTGGCCTTCACTCATCGTGCCCTCGTCAGACTCGGCAGAACATAACCACACCCGAACCCTACTGTACTGATAGAGGTTCTGGCTCTGATACCACGTTCTGTAACACCCCAAAGATATTCGTGATATATTGCAGCGCCGTGAGCCCCTCTGTGGAACCCACAATGCTATACGTACACGTAACCATAAATTTTGACCGACAAGCTCCACACATAATCAAAAGGAAGACGATAAGAATTAATGTCCAAAGTAATAATTAACTTTAACATAATACAAGTCAATGGTAATTGGACCCCGGACAATAAAAGTGAAACACCAAAAAGAACATCCCATAGTACTCGAGTACTGAAAGCACTTAAAGTACAATAACTCGAATGGAAGACATAAATAATATAAAGAAGAACATGACACATCATCACTCTTGACCATCATCATCATATCGATCTGGTACCCTCTCATCATGAAACGTAGTTCCGCGAATGGGGTTAGCCATGGAATAGCTCGTACAAGTATATCGATTATGAAACAAAATACTTCTTGAATGATAAAGTAAACATAACCTCATTTTATCAACTCAAGATTAGTATTCCGGAATAACTAAATCTCATATCATTCAAAACTATACGTGATTAACCGTGGATCGCACCAGAAGCAATAGTCCCTCAGAGGCCCCGCCGGACTGTCCCAGAGTGTTAACCCAGAGATATTCAATGGATCGCACCAGAAGCTTAAACCCCTCAGGGGACCCGTCGGACCGTCCTGGATTGCACATCACAAATATTTCACTTTCAAAGTCAAGAAAATATAATCATGAATATATATTTTCCTTTGAGACGTATTGAATCAAAGAAAAAAGGTATTCAAGCTCAGTAGGTCCAAGAATGCACTTACGGCCCTAAACGATTTAGTTATTACTCAATTCACAAGAAGAAAACCCCAAAACCCTGTCTACGATTCATAATTCTTCAAGGATATTCACATAGAGGTTGAAAATCATACAAACCTCTTAAATCCGAGTAAAACACAAAAACAATCGTATAATCATAAGGGAACATGGGTACGGAGTAGATACTTCATAATCTCAAGGATTTCAAGCTTCAAAATGACTTAAACGGACAAATCTACGAAACCCCCCAAAATTCCCAAAGTAGAGTTCTAGGAAGATTTACCTTGATCCAAAGGAGAAGAGATGGATGGGTGATCATTAAATCATGTTAGAAACCAGAATATTGATGGATGATGAACTCTTGACAAGATTTCACCTCAGAACGGCCTAAATCGCCGGAGAGGAAGAGAGAAGGTGAAAAATGAGGTGAAAACCCGTATGTCAAGTTTTTATACTCGCAGAGGCGCACGACCAGACACGCACGACCAATTGCTCGTGTGTGACTCATGCGTAGGTTTAGTATGGTAAACATAACAAATACGCATGACCAATTCTGCTCGTGCGTCAGCTCGTGCGTTGGGTCGGGCGAAACTCACTGCCCAACTTCTGTTGTGGCGCACGAGCACCAACTTGTGTGTCAGCTCGTGCGTCCCTGCCAGGTGAAATAAGTGCAGCAGTTAGCTGCTAATCTATGTCGTGTCTCGCCGCCTCGATTGTCTGCACTCGCACTGAAGCTAACCTGCGATAGTGCTCTTATGTAGAGTCTCCATATACGAAGTCGAGCATAAACTAAACACACGATTCCGACCACCTTAAGGTACGGAAGAATGAACACGAAATCTCATGCCCAGAACTTTGGGAAATTATAAAACGACCCAAAAATCCAAAAAAAAAATGATTCGAGATCGAACAACAATACCAAACCTCACAACACATCTGAACACATTAAACGATCTTGTAGAAATATCAAAACGACAGTTTCAGTCGAGATTCACCAAAATCGAACTTAAATACGGAAAAGTCGAAATGTCACATTGATTCAATTAAACCGGCCTCGAAACTCGTTCAAATAGCAAAAAGTGCAGAATGAGATAGTTTCAAAATATCGAAATGATCACAAGCGAGTCGCCAAAAATGGAAATTCACTAAAAATAAAAATTACCAAGAATAAAAAAGTAGGAGTATTACATTAATGACTATCGAAATTATATTCTTGAAGGCCTCAGTTGATATATTGAGTTGATGAAGATGTGATAATTTCAATTGAAGAAGCTCCTGGAAAGTTCAACACCGAAAGCGTAAAGCCTCTCCGTATAACGTGTCGAATAGCCAAAACCAAATCAAACCAAATATATCCAGTATATCCCGCTCAGAGCAGGGTCTGGGGAGGGTAAGATGTACACAGACCATGCCCCTACTTATTACGGTAGGGAGGCTGTTTCCGTGAAGACCCCCAGCTTAGTGCACAATAGAATCTTGTGTGATAAATACAAAGGAAAACATATGATTCGAAAAAGCTCGAGACCATACCTGAGCCCATGGCTTGATCCAAATGGGACTTACCTAAGCGGAATTTGGCTACTTCACTCCCGATGAACGCTGCTCTAACAAAAGAGAGGTTGGCTCTGCGCACAGCTCCCTGTCAAAAATACATCACACGCAAAGACAATAGAATAAAATATACAATAACAGTAAAATGCAATGCTCTAGATCAAAGCTAACCGAGACAACCCAACCCTAAGGCTATCAACTACAGCACCGCTCCCTACAAAAGAATCCACAACTCTGATCTGACGCCTCCAAGCGCACCTATCAACAGTCATGGTCTCGGAAAGGTTTACGGCCTTCAAATCTAATCTCAATTGCTCCTCCCACGTCCTCTTCGGTCTGCCTCTCCTCCTCTCCCCGACAACTATTAAACTCTCGACCCTCCTCACCGGAGCAGATGCCTGCCTCCTGCGGACGTGGTCAAACCATCTCAATCTCCCTTCCCTAACTTTCGCTGAAATAGGCACCACTTCCAGCGCGTTCCTGAAAACCCCGTTCGTAATTCTATCTAACGTGTCGAATAGCCGGACGATGAAAATGTTTTCTCTTCTCTTTCTTTAATCTCTCTAAGAATGTAAGACTTGACTTCTATTTTCCTTATATTCTATTTTCATATGCTGAAAGGAATCATCATCGTTTAAAGTAAGATAAATCTTCATCATATAGGAAGATGAGAGAATAAAAGTCCCACTCTATTATTATGAATTTTCTATTAAAAATTAATTCTCATCACATGAAAACAAGACTTAACAATTATTATAATGAGAGGGGGCGGTCAGGGGTGTGGATTAGGTGGTCAAACACTTACTCCAAGAACCCAGACCTTCGTATACATTAGATACACTTTGGTCTCATTATATTTATATAATTAGTTAATCTAATTAATTAATTATATTAAATAAAATTTCTCTATAAAATAAATATTTACAACTAAATCAAGTACTCGGTAACTTGTTTAATTTACAAGATCAAATTAATTTATCAATAAATTAAATTAGACATCTAATGTCCGATATTCACGAAGAGAAAACATGAACAATCTTGTAACATCTTAGATTAGGCGACTAATACAGTATCATGGACCGCCTATTGGGACCCACCAGATGAATCACAATACAATAATCAACCTAACATAGTTGTGGTAACAAACCAATTTTGTTAGAACATCCTCGTCGTGAGTTTATACAATACTTTAACTAACAAACGTCAATCAATCCAAGAATCAAAATACAAGTATAATTCAAATGAAGATGGATACCAAAACAGTACAAAATACACAAGAGTACAATAAATATACGAGTGAAATAACAGTACAGCTGAAATCAAGAAGACTCGGGCCCCTACCTAGCATCCTTGAGATCATTCGTTGTCATCATGCTTTTCATGTGCCTTTGCCTTCACTAGACCTGAAATATAATAAAAACACATTTCGCTCAAATCACAGAGTCAGTTACACAAGATAATAAATCTCGAGGTCTTAAATATACACAATCACATATATTGTATAAACCAACAAAATTAAATATCTAACCATTGAACATATGCAATCACGCATGTTATGTGAACCAATAAACAATGTCAAACCGTCAAACATACACAATTACATATGATATGGACCGATAAATTATAAGGCCCATGAGATGGATGTCACACTATGCCCGACATGAAAATGTGTTCGTGTCATTTTATCAACGTGTACGAAATCCTGATAACATATGTGTGATCATACCTAACCAGCCTCACGGAAGTTCCTCTCTCATATGCAAAGTCCAATGTTAAACACTATACATGACTATATACGCCCGCCATAAAATCATACTCATCGTTAATCGGCACGCTAGTATAATTTCAAAAATATCACAATAACAAAATGACAACAGCCAAAAGGACAACAAACACAATAATAACCAACCAATCCAACAAGGATCAAAATTACTCACCGAAATGAAACACGGAATCGACAAGGATCATGTAACACCCCGAGATATTTGGAATAATTACAGCGCCGTAAACCCTTTTAAGTAAGGATTTACAAGGCTAAATAAAAGAAATGCAAATATAATTCAACCTTACAACTGAAGTTCAAAATACGAATCGGGTTCAATCGTCCAAAGAGTTAACTTATACAACCATATCGAAAATGACATTATTAAAACACACGTACTCGAGTACTAAAGTGAACCAAGAAGACAAATCATAATAACAATAAACATCAACCACATCACTGAGCCATTTCATCGTCCTGTCGGTACTGTGGTTGCTTCCCCGCTCCTCGGTTACCTGAACATTAAAACAATATCCACCCCCGAAGGGGTTAGCAAAACAATGCTAGTACAAGTATCATAATACATAAATCATCAGTGCATCATAAAACATGCAAAACGGACTTCCGTCATCGGAATCCAACGATGTGAATCCTCATGATTCCATCAACACAATACAGGGTAATCCAGCAATCCAGCGCCCTTGGTATAGATCCCTATGATGATCCCGTCGGACCAACGCATGGTGGAAAACCCGTCCAGCGATCCAGCGCCCTCAGTATAGATCCCCATGATGATCCCGTCGGACCAACGCATGGTGGACATTCGATCCAGCGCCCTCAGCATAGATCTTCATGACCCCCTCGGATCATTTATATCATAAACCAATCAATTATGCATACATATATGCATTTCAATATGTTCATTAATACGAACAATTAACAACGAATACCACGAGAAATTAAAGAAATAAATCTCATATTCGACAACATGAACAAAACCATATGTATGATCAAAGTTCCAATATAAATCAAACTCAACATATGATACTTGCCTCGAAAATAGCAAGAATGAAATACTCCAACAAATGACACGTGTCTGTATGCCACCGCCCCTCGATCGCCCCCTATGCAAGGCTCGGACCTAAGAAATAATAAAGAATTCCTCTCAAGTCGTACGAACGTCTAACAATCCAGTTTACGGCCGCAATCTCTAAAAATGAATTCTGCCTGAACTACTTAGCGCGCGCTACGTACTCTACGTAACGTGCGCTAAGCCTGCCCGTTAACGTACGCAAATAATAAAGTCTAGCGTATGCTAGTCAGGTATGCATACCTCTCTCGATCACCGATCGCCCCGCTCGATGTCATAACGTACGTTACGTACCAAACGTAGCGCACGTTATTCATTCCCGATAGCGCATGTTAATATGCCTATCTTAGCGTGCGCTAACTGTGCATGGCAGTTTACTGCTGGACAGAAAACTTGAGCTAAATGTGATGAAACTCATGAAATCTTCAGTGTTAATACATGCCATCTCCATGCATATCATGCTCATACGGTTTGTGAATGATCTTTACGTATTAAATGACTATGAGATACAAGGATACGTATAATCATCACAACACCATAATTCATCTTTGATCTTTAAGAAATATCCTAAGTCCAATCCATTTCATGTCCCAAAACGTATGATTCCTTTATGTAAGGGCATAAGAACTTGGTAATCTCCATATACTGGTCATAATCGGTTTTGAAGATACATGAATATGCTTAGGAGTCCATAGACTAAAAAGGTTCAATGGATCATACGATGAATAAGTGCCGAAACGTCAAAAATATCCTTCTAACACATGATGTTCGACTACTAACGAATTTAACTGACTATATAATCATGATCAAAACGTCCTCCATAATAGTACTTAATATTGGTGAAGAATCACCTACCTCAAAGTAGTGAAGAACAAGGAGGAATTCGAAGCAATCCAACGCCGAAGGCTTGAACACCAATCCCCAATGATCTACAATCTTCAACTCGAGCTAGGATGCTGATATGAAGTGTTTAGGATGAAGAGAGTGACTCTAAGTTCAAGAATTCGGATGTGGGAAGTGAAAAGTCTGAAAATAAGAAAAAGGATGCTGTCCTATATATAGAAAATGGTTATTAGTGCGCACTAGTCCATATTCATAGCGTGCGCTAACGGCTATTTGAAACTTACTGATTTCACTATACTCAGCCTTTAGCGTGCGCTATCCACATATGAGTAGCGTGCGCTAACGCGTTGACTTGGCTTTTTACGGAAAGCCGTCCAGGTTCATCCCAACATAATCCGACCAAGATCCCCGGCCTGATCTCACCTACCAACACGTCTCAATCATAATGACCACGTATAGCGTGCGCTAAGGTTCCTTCACAGCGTGCGCTATGGATCCAAGTTAGCGTACGCTACACTTAGTCGATAGCGTGCGCTACATGCGCAGAATCACAATTTTAAATCACATTCATGAAATCATACGCTCAACAACACCGGATTATGAAATACGGAGAATAATACTCAAATCAAAATGCAACAATTACAGTATCACAAGTTCCAAATACATAGCAGAAATCTCGGGTATTACATCCTTCCTCCCTAAAAAGAAGTTTCGTCCCGAAACTTAAGATGAAAACAACTCTGGATATCTAGTCTTCATACTGTCCTCCGTTTCCCAAGTGGCCTCTTCAACTCCGTGTCGTGACCATTGTACTTTAACCAAGTGTATTGGTTTATTCCTCAATTGTTTGATCCGACTCTCAAGTATCTTGATTGGTCTCTCTTCGAAGGTGCCGTCACTCGCTATCTCGATCTCATCGAACTCAATGATATGACTGGGATCCGGTACATACCTCCGCAGTTGGGATACGTGAAACACATCGTGAATGTGACTCAGCGATGGCGGTAAGGCCAACCTGTATGCTAAATCTCCAACTCTCTCGAGGATCTCGAATGGTCCGATATATCTCGGACTTAGCTTGCCTTTCCTCCCAAAATGGAAAATTCCTCGTGTAGGAGACACCTTCAATAGTACGTGGTCCCCAATGTCGAACTCTAGAGGGTGACGACGTACGTCTGCATAAGACTTCTGTCGACTCTGGGCAGTCAACAGTCTTTCTCAAATCAAAGCTATCTTCTCTTGAGTCTGAACTATCAATTCCGGTTCTGTCCCGATCAAGTCCGAAGAATCATCCCAGCACAGGGGTGATCGGCATCTTCTCCCGTACAAAGCTTCAAATGGTGCCATCTTAATAGAAGCATGCCAACTATTATTGTAGGTGAATTCAATCAATGGCAAATGAACTTCCCAATCAGTCGACCAATCTAAGGCACAAGCTCTAAGCATGTCTTCTACTGTTTGTATAGTCCTTTCGGACTGACCGTCCGTTTGGGGATGATAAGCTGTGCTAAAGTTGAGCTCAGTCCCCAAAGCCCTGTGAACTGCCTTCCAGAAGTGCGACACGAAGCGACCATCTCGATCTGAAATAATGGTCTTCGGCATCCCATGCAATCTGACTACCTCTGCAATGAATACTCGCGCCAATCTCTCGGATCCCCAAGTATCTTTAATTCCTAGGAAATGAGCCGACTTGGTTAGTCGATCAACTATAACCCAAATCATGTTCATTCCTGTTTTGGTCCTTGGCATATTGGTGATGAAATCCATCAAGATATCCTCCCACTTCCACTCAGGGATCGGAAGCGGCTTTAACATTCCGGCAGGTCGCTGATGTTCAATCTTAACCTGCTGACAAGTCAAACACTTCGAAACGTACTCTGCTACGTCCTTTTTCATATTCCCCCACCAGAAGTTTTGTTTTAGATCCTTATACATCTTACTGCTACCCGGGTGAATATAATAAGGCGCGCTGTGAGCTTCCTTCAGAATTGTCCGTCTCAAATCATCATCATCGGGAACGCAAAGTCGACTCTGAAATCTCAGAACTCCATCATCTTGTATCACGAATCCTGGGGCTTTTCCTTTCTTTACTTCGTCACATAACCGAAGGATCAGAGAATCGTTCAACTTCTTAGATTTGATCTCCTCGACTAGTGATGAAGTCAGTTCCATCACATATAGTTGCCCTTGGATTCCTGGTGCCCATACTTCAATCCCTTCGGGGATCAGTTCCCGTTGAATGCCGGTTTGGGATGTAAGTGCTTCCAACACTCGAAGAGAAACAGTTTTACGGCTCAATGCATCGGCTACTACGTTTGCTTTACCCGGATGATAGATAATTTCCAAGTCGTAATCCTTGATCAATTCCAGCCACCTTCTCTGCCTCATGTTTAATTCTTTTTGACTGAAAATGTACTTGAGGCTCTTATGATCTGTAAAGATCTGGCAATGAGTGCCGTACAAATAATGTCGCCAAATTTTCAAGGCAAAGACCACAACTGCTAGCTCCAGATCATGAGTCGGGTAATTAACCTCGTACGGTTTCAACTGCCGAGAATCATAGGCAATCACCTTATCCTTTTGCATCAACACACATCCCAGACCCTGATTAGATGCGTCGTTGTATACCATGAATCCATCAATTCCATCTGGTAACGCTAATATAGGTGCTGTCGTCAGTCTCTTCTTAAGTTCATCAAAACCAGCCTCGCATTTCTCATCCCACGTGAACTTTTGAGTTTTCTGTAACAGCTGAGTGAGCGGACGAGCAATTTTGGAAAATCCCTCTACAAAACGGCGATAATATCCAGCAAGTCCTAAGAAACTCCGGACTTCTTTCACGTTATTAGGAGCTTCCCATTCCAATATTGCTTCGACTTTCTTCGGGTCCACCTGAACTCCGTCAGCTGATATCACATGCCCAAGGAAAGTTACTTCCCTAAGCCAGAACTCGCATTTGGAAAGCTTTGCATACAGCTGTTCCTTCCTCAAGGTGCTCAAAACCAGACACAAATGTTCGGCATGCTCCTCTGTGTCCTTCGAATATATCAAGATGTCATCAATGAAGACGACCACAAATTTATCCAAGTATTCTAAGAATACCCGATTCATCAATTGCATGAATATCGCAGGAGCATTGGTAAGTCCAAATGGCATCACTACAAATTCATAATGCCCGTACCGGGATCTGAATGCAGAGTTTGGTATATCCGATTCCTTAATTCTCAACTGATGGTATCCTGATCGCAAGTCAATCTTCGAGAATACCCTTGCCCCTTGCAGTTGATCAAACAAGTCGTCGATCCGAGGTATAGGATATTTATTCTTGATTGTCACTTTGTTGAGCTCCCTGTAATCAATACACAATCGGAGGGATCCGTCTTTCTTCCGGACAAAGAGAACGGGCGCTCCCTAAGGAGAAACGCTAGGTTGAATATAACCCTTCTGTAATAATTCCTCCAGTTGCTTCTTTAGTTCATACATCTCGGTTGGCGCCATGCGGTATGGTGCTCTGGAAATAGGAGCGGCTCCAGGCTCTAATTCGATAGTGAACTCCACTTCTCTCTGCGGAGGTAACCCAGGTAGTTCGTCAGGAAATACATCTGAGAACTCATTCACAACTGAAATAGATGAGAGCTCTACTCCTTCCTCTTTTCTCATGGCATAGCACCAAAGTCCATGACATCCCTGCTTCAGTAATTTCACGGCTTTCATTGCTTTGATCAATTTTCCCGAGCTTCCCGGTCTCCATCCTCGGAATAAGTGTTCAGATCCGTCATCAGCAATGATAGAAATGACTCTCTTTCGGTAATTCAGAATAGCTCCATAACAGTTGAGCCAATCGTCTCCGAGAATTAAATCGTCACCGTAGATGTCAACTACAATAAGATTCGATGGCCAATCTCTCCCTCCTATAGACACTGGAAAATCTCCAACTTCTAGGGTTCCCACAATTTTCTCTCCGCTCGGTAATCCCACAACATAAGGTTCACAATAATACAAGCACGAGATTTTCAAACGATTAACACAGTTCAAAGATATAAATGAATGCGTAGCTCCTGAATCGAATAAGACACTAACTGGTTGCAAAACGATCTGAATCGTACCTGATGCAACAGCCATGTTCTGATTGTCTGACTTCTTCATCTCGTAAATACGTGGAGGAACGGACCCAGCGCTGGATGCCTCTCTTTTCCCAACATTCTGCTGCTGGAACCCGCTTTGCTGCGTCTGGTTTACAGTAGTGTCCTTCGGAACCGGTACAGGAGTGCGAGTACCAAAAGATCGAGTCGCATTTCCACAAAATGTTGCGCGATGCCCTTCCTGTCCGCACTCGAAACAGGTCACAGCAGGCGCGAAACAGTCACGTCGAACATGCCCTGCTTTGCCATAGTTATAACATTTCTTCCCTGCGTCTGAAACGGTTGGTGCTGCCCGGAACTTCTTTCCACCTCGAGAAGGATGCGGAGGCCTCCTGGATGAATGAAAAGAGGACTGGCCCCTGCGAGGCCCACTACTCTTATTCTCCGTGAAGTTGCCAGCCACTTTCGGCTTCTTTGCTTCCGTTGATTTCTCTACTGCCGCCTCTTTCATATCGTAGGCCAGTGCCTTGTCCTGATGCTGTCTCAAGGTGGTACATTCAAATCCGGACATATATTGCTGAATTTCCGGCTTCATTCGCATGTCAAAATGGAAAATCCTCTCCGCCTCGGTCCTGACCAAGTGGCGGACATAAGTCAGCTGGTGATTAAAGGTCTTAATCACGTCTGTCACAGATGCCTCTGAATTTTGTGGTGAGAAAAACTCCCGGACTCGGGCCTCTCTAACTGGGCGAGGACAATACTGCGCTTCCATCATTAATTTGACCTCCGTCCAGTCGACAAAATGCTCCTCAGGTCGAATGGCCTCCCACCAGTCAAAAGCCTCCCCCGTCAGAAGATACTGGGCGACCGGAACCTTTCTGTCGTTCGGACAGTTAATCCCCACAAAAATCTTCTCTAACTCCTTCAGCCAGTGATCCCAAAAAAGCGTCTCAGCAGAACCGTCAAATTTCGGAGGATGCAATTTGATCACCTCAGTAAGCCATTTATCTCCCTGATTATCCACGTTATGCTGCTGTCCCATCGCCGTCTGCATGCGATCAACAACTTGAGCAAACTGGTTTATCTGAGCAACCACCTGCTGAAGCACTCCCGGTACATTAGGATCTGCATTATTATTTGCTGATCCCTGTTGTCCTCCGGAATGGGAATCCGTTCGACTAGCGGTTATTTCTGGTGTAGACATCGAATCTTCTTGTCTCGCATTTCCACGTCCGCGTCCACGACCGCGTCCGCGTCCACGACCTCCCCTCAACATACTGTAAACACAGATACTCAATATCCAGGGCAATCTTTCTAAAAGGAAGTCCATCAATGTTTATAAAACATGAATTAAATAAAACGGTAGTATTTGAGATTAGGAAACTTACAACCACGGTCCACACGACGATGCCGGCTCAGCAATGATGTTACAAACGACCAATAATCAAATAACGCAAATAGACCTAACTAACCCGACTGCCAAGATATCCATGAATCTTAGGTCTGATACCATATTCTGTAACACCCCGAGATATTCGGAATAATTACAGCGACGTAAACCCTTTAAGTAAGGATATACAAGGATAAATAAAAGAAATGCAAATATAATTCAACCTTACAACTAAAGTTCAAAATACAGAACTAGTTCAACTGGTCCAAAGAGTTAACTTATACAACCATATCGAAAATGACATTATTAAAACACACGTACTCGAGTATTAAGTGAACCAAGAAGACAAATCATAATAACAATAAACATCAACCATATCACTGAGCCATTTCATCGTCCTGTTGGTACTGTGGTTGCTTCCCCGCTCCTCGGTTACCTGAACATCAAAACAATGTCCACCCCCGAAGGGGTTAGCAAAACAATGCTAGTACAAGTATCATAATACATAAATCATCAGTGCATCATAAAACATGCAAAACGAACTTCCGTCATCGGAATCCAACGATGTGAATCCTCATGATTCCATCAACACAATACAGGGTAATCCAGCGATCCAGCGCCCTTTGTATAGATCCCGATGATGTTCCCGTCGGACCAACGCATGGTGGAAAACCCGTCCAGCGATCCAGCGCCCTCAGCATAGATCCCCATGATGATCCCGTCGGACCAACGCATGGTGGACATTCGATCCAGCGCCCTCATCATAGATCCTCATAACCCCCACGGATCATTTATATCATAAACCAATCAATTATGCATACATATATGCATTTCAATATGTTCATCAATACGAACAATTAACAACGAATACCACGAGAAATTAAAGAAATAAATCTCATATTCGACAACATGAACAAAACCATGTACATGATCAAAGTTCCAATATAAATCAAACTCAACATATGATACTTGCCTCGAAAATGGCAAGAATGAAATACTCCAACAAATGACACGCGTCCGTATGCCACCACCCCTCGATCGTCCCCTATGCAAGGCTCGAACCTAAGAAATAATAAAGAATTCCTCTCAAGTCGTACGAACGTCTAACAATCCGGTTTACGGCCGCAAGCTCTAAAAATGAATTCTGCCTGAACTACTTAGCGCGCGCTACATACTCTACGTAACGTGCGCTAAGCCTGCCCATTAACGTACGCAAATAATAAAGTCTAGCGTACGCTAGCTGTGCATGACCCTCTCTCGATCACCGATCGCCCGCCGATGTCATAACGTACGTTACGTACCAAACGTAGCGCACGTTATTCATTCCCGATAGCGCACGTTAATATGCCTATCTTAGCGTGCGCTAACTGTGCATGGCAGTTTACTGCTGGGCAGAAAACTTGAGCTAAATGTGATAAAACTCATGAAATCTTCACTGTTAATACATGCCATCTCCGTGCATATCATGCTCATACGGTTTGTGAAAGATCTTTACGTATTAAATGACTATGAGATACAAGGATACGTATAATCATCACAACACCATAATTCATCTTTGATCTTTATGAAATATCCTAAGTCCAATCCATTTCATGTCCCAAAACGTATGATTCCTTTATGTAAGGGCATAAGAACTTGGTAATCTCCATATACTGGTCATAATCGGTTTTGAAGATACATGAATATGCTTAGGAGTCCATATACTAAAAAGGTTCAATGGATCATACGATGAATAAGTGCCGAAATGTCAAAAATATCCTTCTAACACATGATGTTCGACTACTAACGAATTTAACTGACTATATAATCATGATCAAAACGTCCTCCATACTAGTACTTAATATTGGTGAAGAATCACCTACCTCAAAGTAGTGAAGAACAAGGAGGAATTCGAAGCAATCCAACGTCGAAGGCTTGAACACCAATCCCCAATGATCTACAATCTTCAACTCGAGCTAGGATGCTGATATGAAGTGTTTAGGATGAAGAGAGTGACTCTCTAAGTTCAAGAATTCGGATGTGGGAAGTGAAAAGTCTGAAAATATGAAAAAGGATGATGTCCTATATATAGAAAATGGTTATTAGCGCGCGCTAGTCCATATTCATAGAGTGCGCTAACGGCTATTTGAAACTTACTGAGTTCACTGTACTCATCCTTTAGCGTGCGCTATCCACATATGAGTAGCGTGCGCTAACGCGTTGACTTAGCTTTTTCCCGAAAGCCGTCCAGGTTCATCCCGACATAATCCGACCAAGATCCCCGGCCTGATCTCACCTACCAACACGTCTCAATCATATTGACCACGTATAGCGTGCGCTAAGGTTCCTTCACAGCGTGCGCTATGGATCCAAGTTAGCATACGCTACACTTAGTCGATAGCGTGCGCTACATGCGCAGAATCACAATTTTAAATCACATTCATGAAATCATACGCTCAACAACACCGGATTATGAAATACGGAGAATAATACTCAGATCAAAATGCAAAAATTACAATATCACAAGTTCCAAATACATAGCAGAAATCTCGGGTATTACAGATCAGACTACCTCACCGAAGTGAAACACGAGCCCAACAAAGATAAAGCAACTCACCCAAGTGAAGTGAAGGTAACACAAAGGATCCAAACCGCTCACAATCGACAAATCAACAATTTCATCTCCATATGAATCAACATTCATAAGGCATAACAACGTACGTCATACAAATAACATACAAAAGATATATTATCCTCATAACCAGGCAAGAACTAACTTGCCTCAATCCGAAGACGAGAAATGTCCAACCACAAACAAGATATCCTCCGACGTACAAATGAACATAATGATTACACGATCAACCTTGAATGAAACACAATTCATTCAACATCAATAATACCAATATCAACACGTCATACATCCTGGATTCAACAAGTATCGATCAAAACACCAATTCAAATATCATAACCATAAGCTATGAATTTCAACATCATTTAATAACAACCTTATGTCCTAATATTTATATCAACATGGTAATAACATCGTTATTACCTACACAACCCAATCCCTTCAAGAATAACAACCATTTTTATCATCAAGACCATGATCTATCATTCTATATAATCATAATAATCTCAACAACAACATAATTGTGATGTTCGATCCAATAATCGAAGTGTTTTTCCACAATAATTTTCAAACTCAAGGAATAATGATACATATAAACATATCATGATTACAACTCCAAGAACATCATAATTCATTCCAAAATGAAATCCAAATTGAATAACAATTACCTCTTTGGAGATTTGGATGGTTTCCAATTGTTTATACGCTTTCAGTCGTTTCCCAAGCATAGAAAATAAAGTCCACGGACACTCAAGTATTAACATGATAACTAAAGAGCAAGAGAGACCAAGATCATGATACTACACATAATACATAAAGCAAATGAAAGATAGAGCTATATGTATGTTAAAGATAATATTGAAGAATTCCTAAACATTCACATATCAAGCACTTAATAATTCCTAAAGATTCAGAATTCAAGATGCACTATCTAACAGTGAGTAATTCCTAAAGATTCACAAACAACTCAGAGCGTCACTACCTCATTAGTTGAGGTAGGAGCCTTGTTAACACGAGTTGAGTATGATGCCTTAATAAATGTGTTGATGGCTCTCTTCTTCTGGTTAGTCTGCACATCATCATGAAATAACATGCTGCTACAGCAAATAACCATATTTGTAGTGTCATACAAGAAAAAGACTATCACGCTTCTAACGAAATGTAATCGCACCATAATCGTCTTTTTTTTGCGAGCGTCAGACTTTTTCTTGTGCATGCTATGTATGGTTAGTTGCTGGAGCAGCAGGTCATTTCATGATGTGCGAACTAACCAGAAAAAAAGAGCCATCACCACAATTGATAAGCACCACACCCAACTCGTGTTAGGACTCCCATCTCAACTAATGAGGTGGGTGAGACCTCAAGTCATGGGTCGATTCATGAGGATGAGGCCCGAACTGATGGTGAGAATGCTTGAGAATTGACTCAAGATGACTCTTGAAGAATGAAATTGTGAATATCTAAGAATTATCTTTTTGTGGCTAACACCAGCTTGAATCTGAATTATTTGAGAATCTTTAGGAATTATTAAGTTCCTAAATTTGTGAATCTTTAGAAATTCTTCAGCATTATCTTTAACATGCATGTATCTCTGTATTTTCATTGCTTATATATATCATCTTTACTATTGTTGATAGCCCATTCGACTTGGCATCCACATAAGCGCTCCCCCCAGCTCAGCCGTCCCAATTGAGAAGACCAGAAGGAAAATGAACCGAATATCAGATAGACCGGTTGAGCAGAGCAACGATGGGGACCGACCGAGTAAGTATCATTTACTCCTAGGTCCATTAAAGACCGGACCGGACAGAAATGTCGGGGCCGACCCGATGATCAGACCGGAAGGGCCGACCAGATATAAGATAGATGTTCTCCAAATTACCATCATGGCACGACCGATCAGAGCAGCGGGATACCCGAGGGCCGACCCCAGAGTCGCCCACAATGGATAAGTATCGCCAAAAGCATGCGGAACAGGTACACAGGACGGTTAATGCTTGCTGTCCTCCCTCTTACCAAAGCAGTCCCCAAAGAATGCCACATGTCTAGGGGACACTCTCCTATGACAAGTGTCTAGAACCGTTTCCCGACATCCTCCAGCCGTCCGATGATTGGCCCACATTCACTATATATATAGAAAAAATATACAAAAAGAAGGACTTTTTCGCCAGATAGAAAGAGAGAGTAAGAGAGAGAGAGAGAGAGAGAAAGAATAAGACTTGTAATAAACAAGCAAAAAATGTAGGTCAGTTTACAATCTTCACCCCGGCCCTATCCAAAATTACGATCATTAATAAAATTTAGTGATACAACTTATTCCATATTTTTAATTGTTTTCTACGTGGCTTCGATTCATTTGTCTAGATCAGCACACGTGACGTTAACCAAATCAGCCATCAACAGATTGGCGTTAGAGAAAGGACAGCCCATGTTGCCCACAGCTACATACGTTCTAACCGGAGTCCTGAACGAATTGCTCTATTATAACTATGTCTCAAGGAAGTCCTAAACACCATCAACCCACCACGGAAGATGAAAACCTGCTCAAGGTGGTCGAATGCTTTAAATACCCCACATTCATTAAGGAGATGACTGCCCTCATGGCGCGGGTTACCCAGAGTGGAAATCCCCTAAAGCCCAAGGAACAAAACGAGGCCCAATCTCGATCAACTCGTCCGACCGCCCCGGGGCGTAACTAGAAGAGAACCGTCTCCCACCTTGGCGAAGAAGAGGCGGAAAACCTAAGCGAATCGACCTTGTGGTTTCTGTTATACAATGGAGGACACCGTCGTGAGGTGCACACGCTAAGGAGTTCTCTATCATGCATGAATGGGCTTGATGGTAATTCGTCACTTGTGGTTAGAGATGGAGTATCATATACTTGCAAGAAATATTTTAAAAAGAAGCATGGGACTGACTTGCAATATGAGCGAGAAGCTCTTTTTAAAGCAAAACGAGTTTTTACTGCGCATAACTACCTATAGAGATGTAGAAATGCACGTAAAAAAGAACCAAGCAATAGCTCACGTGAGTTACCACGGGAGCTGTTCTCAATTGTGATGTCACCTATTTCCATTTGTACAATTTATTCTTTTTCTTATCTTCCATCCGCTATACATTGGGTTGAGTCACTGCTCATAGCTGCCAACTTGAAGAGTATAACTTTGGATCACTGTATGCGAAATGTCATTCCAACCCTCACGGTTTTAGAGGCAATCACAACAAAGAAATGCCGAGAAAAAATTCATCGGCAATCTTTAGAGACTCTCGGGGAGTCATCTCTCAAGTATGCCGTTAGTCAACAACTATTCAAATCATATCAAAACCGGCACGAGGGACTTCTCAGTATTAGAAGAGAGAAAGTAATATGCATGCTACACTGTGCCAATTTAGGTGCAACCGCAAAATCACGAGCTTTATCCATAACGAACCACTAGATATTAAAAAATAGATAATACCTGGCACCGATCGCGCTAGTCACGTATTAAATAAAGAGCTATTTTCATCTAAAAAAGTCTGTGGGGGCCTGAGTAGAAAAATAAAAAGTAAAACAGTGGCCGACATGACTGAAGCATTGATCAGCGCTTTTCTAAGTACCGGAGGTGATACAGCCGCACCGTGTTTTATGGCATGGCTTGGCATCAAAGTTGAGTTGGTCGGTTGGCTGTATACGATAAGTATGTGTATGAATCCCGAGTTGCACGCAAACACAAAATATCTGCAGTCTCTTTTGAACTACATGTTCCAAGATGTTTCTCTACTGGTAGAGGCTCTAACTCAAGGTTCTTATATGCGTCCCGAAATTCTAAGAGGATACCAGCGTCTTGAATATCTTGGGAATGCGGTGCCAGATTACCTAGTTACAGTGCACCTCTACCTCAAATATCCCGGCCTATCACCAGGACTTCTAACCGATAAAAGGTCAGGTCCTGGCAGATTTCCTCGCGGAGTTCATACTAGCAATCACAAGAGAATGACCGATCAGAGAAGTTGTCACTCTACGTAGATGGGTCGTCAACTGCCGACCGAGCAGGCGCAGGAATAGTCCCCGTTAGTCCCAATCAATGTTCTTCTCGGTATCCGGCCCCTAACGATGAAGCAGAATATGAAGCCCTACTGGCCGAACTCGAAATGGCGACCTCCCTCGGTCTCGCTCGCCTCGTTGTCTTTAGTGATTCTCAATTAGTAGTGAACCAAATTAGGGGCGAATACAAGGCCAAGGAGCTCAGACTGGTCAAGTACCTCAGCCTGGCATGAACCCGGCCGTAAGATTTTCGGGGAACTATACAACACATCCCCCGAACCGAAAACATCCAAGCCGACTCCTTGGCAAAACTCACATCCAGCTCTGGAGCCGAATATATGGACGAGGTCAGAATCAGCCCTAGAAATGGCCGAAGTCCAAGCAGCTGAACAATCGGAACCGCAAGGATGAATGCAGCCTATAATCCCATATCTTCAGAGCGGCGTTTTACCCAAGGACCGAGCTAGGCACGATCGCTTCGAACTCAGTCCGCCCGGTTCACCATCGTGGATGGGACTTCATACAAGAGAGGGTATTCGGTCCCATTCCTGAAATGCCTGTCTGAGTTGAAAGCAGAGTACACCCTCAGAGAGATGCACGAGGGAATATGCAGCAACCACTCCGGTGGCCAGGCACTGGCCTATGAATTGATGCGGCAAGGATATTACTCGCTGAATCTTAAAAAATATGCCATCGCACTCGTGCGGAAGTGCGTCCAATGCCAAACCTTCGCTCCACAGATCCGATCCCCACCAGAAACACTTACTTTTGTTTATTGCCCGTGGTCATTCGCCGAGTGGGGAATTAATCTGATCATCCCTTTACCTAAAGGGCGGGGAGGAGTACAATATGCTATCGTCGCAATCGATTATTTCACAAAATGGGCAGAGGCCGAACCTATGGCACGGACAAACTAGCAGAAAATAGTCGATTTTACTCGGAAATCTCTCATCTGCCGGTTCGGGATCCCTCAGTCCATTGTCTCCAATAATACCAAGCAATTTGACCATAAGAAATTTTGGGCCTTCTGCGACGGCCTCCACATATGGAACTACTCTTCCACGCCGTACTATCCGCAATCCAATGGACAAGTCGAGGCGGTCAACAAAATTATAAAGCAACACCTCAAGACCCGCCTCGAAGAACTCAAAGGTTCCTGGCCCAAAGAACTCCCTGGAGCATTATGGGCTTATAAAACGCATCGGTCCGCCACTGGAGAAACTCCTTTCTCCATAGCTTTCGGCACCGAGGCAGTCTTCCCGGTTGAAATCGGGTCACCTACCTATCAGGTAAACCATTTTGAAGAACAAGATAATGACTTGGCCCTCCAAGTGAGCCTGGACCTCATCGCCGAAAAATGGACCCAAGCAGAAATGTGGAACGCCATCTATAAAAGTAGATGCGAAATATATACAACTCAAGGTTCACCATAAAAGTTTCCAGGTCGGAGACCTCGTTATTAAACGGGTATTGGGGCTGGATACTGGACCTCTTAAGCCCAAGTGGGAAGGACCATACAAGATTAGCGAAGTCCTTCAGAATGGAGCCTACCGGCTAGAATATATGAACGGCCAGGGATTCACTCATCCGTGGAGTGCTATGTATTCAAAAAGGTATTATCAATAAAATTTGACTTCATTCCATTCTTAGCTTCAGCACTATAAGACCGAGCCCGACTCGACACTATGAATGACCGGCTCCTCTGGCACTATAAGACCGAGCTCGCCTAGGCACTGTGAATGACCGGCTCCTCTAGCACTATAAGACCGAGCTCGCCTCGGCACTGTTAATGACCGGCTCCTCCGGCACTATAAGACCGAGCTCGCCTCGGCACTAGGAATGACCGGCTCCCCCGGCACTATGAGACCGAGCTCGCCTCGGCACTATGAATGACCAGCTCCCCCGGCACTATAAGACCGAGCTCGCCTCGGCACTATGAATGACCGGGTCCCCCAGCACTATAAGACCGAGCTCGCCTCGACACTATGAATGACCGGCTCCCCCGGTACTACAAGACCGAGCTCGCCTCGGCACTATGAATGACCGGCTCCTCCAGCACTATAAGACCGATCCTAACTCGGCACTATGAAGGTCCGAGCTCGCCTCAGCACAACCAACATGAGATGAACAAAAAAAAGGAACAAAAGACAAAAGCCGAACCAACCCATACCGAACGTCCAGAAGAAAGCAGCTAAACAGGTGCTATAAAGAAGATTTTGTTCAAGGAAACATTTTTACAAAGTACATGCGAAAAAACAAAGGAAAAGAAAGACTGGCACGCAGGCCATATATGAAACAAAATAAAAAAACTACTCGGCTCCACCATCCCGGCCAGCCGCCTGGAAGACTGTCCTTCACCTTCACCAGGGGGAGCCGATCCTGGACCTCCAGCAGCCTCGACGGCCCCCGGCTCATCAGCTTCAAGAGACTCAACCTGCAGGTAGGCCGCCTGAGACTCTATATAGGCCCGGACCTCCTCAATTGTCTTCCATTCCTTCACGAGATCGAATATCTCGTAGCATGTGGAGACATAATTCAGGTTGATTAGATCCTCGAACTTGGGCATCTTCTTAAAGGCAGCCGCCCCATCAGCCAGACCCTTGGCATAGCCCTCGGCTTCGCAGACACCAACCCGCTCGGTCATACGTTCAATTTGGGCAGTGGTTTCCTTCAGATAAGCCTTGCACTCTGCCCTGGTCTCCAGACACCTCTTATGCGCCAGCTCAGCCGCCGCGGTCATCTCCCCGGCTCGCACCTTCCACATATTGGCCTCGATGGCCCGACTCTCCAAAATCTCCATGTCACCCTTCAAGGAGGCTATCTACTCCTCCAAGGACTTGATCATGGAAGGACAGAGATGGTGCTCCTCCCGGAGGGTTTGAAGCTAGGCTGCCACCTTCGTGTGCTTCTCAATCAGGGCCTTGAACTCCCCGGTGGCCTTCACATAAGTGTCTAATGCACGGTCGAGCAGAGCATTTCCAAATTGGATCTGCTCAGCCGGATCCATGTCATTAGTCACCAGCTCCAGCTTGGGTGTCCAGACCCGAATAGGGATATGGCTAGAGTCTGCCACCGCCGGAGGGACCCGGTCGAGCATCTCAGTGGTTGGGGTAGCCGCCCGGATATAATCAAGGAACCAGCGCGGTCGCCGCCCCTTAATCTGACCAGAAGGAAATGCCCCTCCAAATCAACTAAGGCCTCCTTGCCAGACGCACGGCCCATCCGGACAGGACTCGGCACGGATATAGGGACTTCAGGAGTGGGCTGAGCCTCCCTCTTGTTCACACTGCCCTCCGGCTTGGTCTCACCCCTTTTTCGCTTGCCCGCGCGCGCCCTTCACTCGACGGCCTCAGCGGCTAATCTCGCCACGCGCTGCGCAGGCGTTTCCTTCCTCCCAAATGTAACTTTTACCCTGGGGACTAGAAAAGGAAGAAAGGTTAAAAAAAGAAAAAGAAAAAGGATGTTTCCTGCGCTAGGATACAAAATTAACCTGAGGAAGACATGATGCTCGGATCGGTGGATCGAAGGCCGGCACCCCAGAGATTTTCTTCAGTAACTAAAAGATGCGACTTCCTCTGCTCGTCAGGAAGATCCAGAAGCTTTTCAATCCAGTCATCAAACTCGGAGGATGTTTCTTGCGCCGGGATACGTTCTGCACAAAAAGCAAATGATGAGCATTAGACAAAAAAAGGAACAGAACAGAAAACACAACACTTACGCATTTTTGCGATAACGTGCAGAGGGGTCCGAAGCTCCGCATCCAAGATGTCGGGCTCGAACTCATCCACCGATCTCCTCCAAGATCCCCCGACAAAAAACCAGTGCTCTTTCCAACTGTGGATGGTCTCCGACACATCCTTGTGCATGGCATGCCGAGCTATCAGATAAAACCAACCGGACCTACCGACCGATCTCCACAAGAAGAGACTATTGAACTCCTCAAAGCTGGGCTCGGGCCAGCCGTGCAGGTGGAAGAGGATGAATAGGCCCACCACCCGAGCCCAAGAATTGGGATGAATTTGGGCTAGAGGAAGGCCCCACCGCCTCAGCCAACGGGAGAAGGTCAACGGAAGCGGAAACCTCAGCCCCGTCAGAAGAGAATGGTAATACACCGCCGTGCAGCCGAGAGACGGAAGATGAGGCCTCTACTCGGGATCCGGGACAAACATCCGTACCGCCGCCGGGATCTTGAACCGCTGCCACCAGGCCACCAACTGCTCCTCCATGATAGTGCTGTGGATTGAGGCCGAGTCCCACTCTGTCTCCACGTGAGGGGACGGCCGAGGCCGAATCCAGGCCGCCTCAGGCTCAACTTCCTCTTCCTATGAAGCCTCTCCGACCACCGGCAATGGCACCACCACTTCCACGACTCCATATCCCAACGACCTTGGGACCTTGCCTCCTTCCTCCTCGTCACTCCAGTTGATGGGAACCCCGCCTATATACAGATCCGCCACCCCCGTGCGATTCGGCGACACGGTCATCTCCTTCTCCACCGTCTCATCCCTCAGATCTGACATCTTAAATAGAAAAGGAGGAAAGACTCACCGGAAATTTCTCTCTGAAATCGGACAAGATACCGAAGCTCTCTCGTTTTTTCTCTGCAAAAATCAGTCATGAAAATGGTGGACGAAGGAAGAGGAAATGAGGATAAAGAAGAAACCCTTTATTTATAGGGGGAAGGAGCGTTAAATGGCATTAAATGCGCAGCGCGTGGCACATCAATACGCGTTGAACCGTCGCGAAGACCAGGGGCACGTGTCCCTTATTCTGACACGGATATACAGAAATCGAATAGGCACGTCTCTCGAAGAGACACCCCTTCGAGAATATTATTCTTCTTAACAATCCAGATCAGCCTAACTACAAAACGACTCCATCCCCGGCCAACCCGGCACGGCCCTGGACTCGGAGGCCCTTGTTGATAGCACATCCGACTTGCCATCCACGTAAGCGCTCCCCCTAGCTCAACCGTCCCAATTGAGAAGACCAAAAGGCAAAAGAACCGAATTTCGGATAGACTGTCCGAACAGAGCAACGATGGGGACCGACCGAGTAAGTATCATTTACTCTCAGGTCCATTAAAGACCGGACCAGACAGAAATGTCGGGGCCGACCCGATGATCAGACCAGAAGGGCCGACCAGATATAAGATCGATGTTCTCCGAATTACCATCATGGCACGACCGATCAGAGCAGTGGGAGACCCGAGGGCCGACCCCAGAGTCGGCCACAACGGGTAAGTATCGCCAAAAGCATGCGGAACAGGCACACAGGACGGTTAATGCTTGTTGTCTTCCCTCTTCCCAACGCAGTACCCAAATACTGCCACGTGTCTAGGGGACACTCTCCATATGACAAGTGTCTAGACCCATTTCCCGATATCCTCCAGCCATCGCCCGATGATTGGCCCAGATTCTGTATATATATAGAAAAAATGTACAGAAAGAAGGACTTTTTCGCCAGATAGAAAGAGAGAGGAAAAAGAGAGGAAAAAAGAGAGAGAGAGGGAGATAAAAAGAATAAGACTTGTAATAAACAAGCAAAAAATGTAGGCCTGTTTACAATCTTCAGCCCAGCCCTATCCAAAATTACGATCATTAATAAAATTTAGTGATCCAACTTATTCCATCTTTTTTATTGTTTTTTACGTGGCTTCGATACATTTGTCCAAATCAGCACACGTGACGTTGATCAAATCAGCCGTCAACAACTATCATAATTCTGGACTCTATTTCTACTCTCGAGTTATCTTCTTTCACATGCAGAAGTGAGACGCCTGTCTTCAAGCAAGAAATTATGCCATGTGCAGTTTCACATTTTATTTTTTCTTGTTGCACTAAAAAATATTGTAAATTACATGTTTCTAAAATAAATGTGGTCCTAGATTGAAATTTGTGGATCATAAATCCAATATCATTTCTTGACTAAAAATTAGATTAGCTTGAGATTAATTTGTTACTTGAATGATTGAATTGCCGACATCATCATGTATATAAAATGTGTGTGTGTATATATATATATATATATATATATATATATATATATATATATATATATATATATATATATAGGGGTGGGTTCTGGTGAGAATGATACTTAAGTTAAGAAATAAGAATGAATTTGATCCATAGATCTTGAATAAATGGATGGCCTAGATTTATTCTCACAAAAACATATGCATAGAATGCAATATTCTAGAGCATCGGTATTTTGATGCATATAATGCAGAGTTTTTATGCATTGCAAGTTTGATTATATTGCAAAGTCAATCTGGACCGTACATCACACACAGATCAATGATTTAGATTTATTCTCAATTCACAACATAAAAATCATTCTCATATGATCCTAAATCTCCATATATATATATAGGGGTGGGTTAGGGTGAGAAACCCCTCAGTGTAGGACTATAGGAAAATATACGTCCGTGTTGGGATAAAATAATCCCGTATCGAAGTTTTGATAAAGTGCCAACCCAGCATACAACAAGTAGCTGTATCGAAAGACGATCGAAGTTGTCAATCCTGTATCGAAGACTTCTCATAATGCACTAGTACAAAAATGAGCAATGGTCACACAAAAAAAATGTGACCATATGCCTTTAGTCACATATATTTTTTTCACTGAAAGTGTGACCAAAGGTCGTGTCATTTTAGGCAACATACGGCTATATTAAAATTAAGTGGTTGTATCAACTGAAAAACTGTAGCCGTAGCATAAAATCGTGGCTATTGGGTAAGAAATTTTATTGTTGTAATTGTACATTTTATCTTATTTTGTGGCCGTAAACCCTTTCCAGACACACAATTTTATTTTTTTAGTGAGCATTGTTCACCCAATAGCCACATGAATTTATTTTCAAAGTGGCGCTTGCTATTATTTAGTCACAATAATATGTATTTATTATGACTATTACCTATCTTTTAAAGACATATAATTAATCAAACAATGGCCAAAAGTATTTTAAAGACACATAATTTTTTTTACCTATGGTTATCATATAACTTACAGCCACATACATGTTATTTACCATGACCGTTGCCATCTTTTAGACATACAAATACTTGTAAGTGTGACTATTTTATATTTTTTTCGAAATAGAAAATCTAATAAACAATGACTATATTTGATTTATAGACACAAAAGTGTTTGTAACTGTGGCTAATATTAACTTTAAGACTACAATAATTTGTTTTCAGTATGACCTATTTTATCATTTAGACACTTAAAAATTGTTGTGTGTGACTATTATTTGTATTATAGACACTGAGAATTACTTAAACCATAGTTGTAAATGTGTTATGGTCACATAATGTATTTATACATGTGACTGTTGTAGAACTTATTGTCACATGCATGTTTGAATCCGTGACGATTGTTATCAATTTGACACACTATTATCCATTATCAATACTATTATTTAGTTTTTAGTCATGTATATTAAAAAAAACATGACTATAAATTCATTGTAAACACACAAATAATTTTTAACATGGCTATTGTTCACAATTTAGCCACATGAACTTATGTTAACCATCACATTTTTTATCCTTCAGACACATCAATATTTGTCAACGTGGCTATTGATTATAATTTCTACGTCAGAAAGCAAATAAATTGTAGCTGTAATGGTTCTTTCGACACATAATTTTATTCACCATGACTATCATTTACCATATTGCCACATTAATTTATATTATCATGTCCTTTTTTTAGATTATGACATACAATTCTTTTTAAACTGTGACAATAGGGTACATTTTAGTCACATGATTATGTAATAAAGTGACATGTGCTATCATTTTGACACACTAACAATTTAATAAAATATGACCATATATATGTTTTAGATTTTGACACAATTATATCAGGTCCTCTGTTTAGATTTTGACACAATTGTTTTATTAGGTGTAACTATTTAGTACACTTTAGTCACATGAAATTGTAATAAAGTGACATATGCCATCATTTTGACACACTAAATACGAAATAAATTGTGACCATACGTATTTTGTGGACACACAATTTAATTTACTGTAAATAATGTATATACAATAGCCACATGAAAATATTATTAAGATGACGTTATTTTTCATTTTAAGACAAAAAAATTTTGTAAAGTGACCACTGTGTACGTTTTAGTGACAAATAACAAATTTAAACGTGGCATCAGTTGTTTATTGTAGATACACAGATTATTTTTTAGCGTGGCTTTTGTCTACCCTTTAGACACATTAATTAATTTTTACTATTACATTTGCTATGTTTTAGGCACGTTAAAAATCAATGTGAAGTGATTGTAAACAAAGCCGACAATGTGAAATAATAAATGAATACCAATATTAACAATAAAAGAGAATCCATACATAAGTTCTGAAGATAAATAGCAAAGCAAAAACTTCTAATCCAAACAAATCTACGAAATATCCAAAGGGAATTGCAAAAAAAAAAAACATAAACAAAGAACTAGATGTTTTTACTCTTGATCTTGTTCATATTGCTCCTTGTCTTGACAATGCCTTGTAATGTTGTAAACTGTTTCCGCTTCTTGGGATTTTGAACTTCGTTCTTTTGATTTGATTTTGTATGTGGTTCCTGTAGTAACATTGAATCAAATATGAAAAACACGTTGGTAAGAAACATTGAACCAAATATGAAAAACTAGGTAATTTATAGAATAGTTTATGAAAAAAAAAATGTAATGCATTATGAAATTAATTCAAGGAACAAACCTTTAAGTCACATTTGACAAGGAATTTTGGCCAACCAACAAAACTTTTATGTGCATCCCCAACTGTCTTGTGCACACTAGTTTCTATTGGTAAAAATGATGCTGCCTTTATCACTTCATCAACGGACACTTTATAGCAGTCATCTTGAAGTGGAACTCCATGAATGCTCTGTTTTTCTGATGACAAGTAAATGGTACCACGAGCTACGATATTTCTGATATCCAGATACGACAAAGTACACTTCATTGACTGTAATGACTTATGGCATATTAGCATCATAAAAGCTAAATGAAAATATACATATATATGAGCATGGCGAAATAAATACATGTGCGACATTTGTTGATTGTGTGTTGTGTATCTTTGGTTGTGAATCATTATTCAATGGCATCACAGGATTTGTAGTCAAATTCTTAAGTCCAATGGCTTTTTTGCTGGTTTTCACAAATTCCTATAAATAAAAATAAAAGCCATATGCTTTCTGTTATGCACCCGTAAGACTATGATTAATGCAAAACTAAACTGAAAAGAACACCTGAAACTCCGACTCCCAGGCGATAAGCAATGAAACATGTAGAGTAACATCTCGATTTCTCATAATTCAAGAATTTAATCATCAATTTGTAGGAGAATAACATCTACACATAATAGAATAATCATATGCAACATGATTGTACAGACAAAACGGATTGAAACATACGATTTATCAAAAAAACCCAATCCAAAATCAGGTTCTGTAGAATTTACCAAAATTAGGGTTTGCTAACAGCAGTACTGCTGTTCAGCCCAAAACGACGAGAAAAATGTAACTAGAAAGGAGATGAAGCACTTACGATGACAATCCATAAACGAGTCTAAGCGCTAATCAGAAACGCGAGTAAGACAAGCTGAAGGTGCGGAAAAATGAATACTAAACTAAAAGTCCAGAATATCAAAATTACGAAATAGTCCCAAAATATTCGAAAATCATAATCGCGACATTTTTTGACTATGTGTTATGTACCTTTGGTTGTCAATCATTATTCAATGGCATCGCAGGATTTGCAGTAGAATTCTCAAGTCCAACGGCTTTTTTGCTGGTTTTCACAAATTCCTAAAAATAAAAATAAAAGCCATATGCTTTCTGTTATGCGCCCGTAAGACTATGATTAATGCAAAACTAAACTGAAAAGAACACCTGAAGCTCCGGCTACCAGACGATATGCAATGAAACATGTAGAGTGTGGATTTCAACCTAAATCCTCTCGATTTCTCATAATTCAAGAATTTAGTCATCAATTTGTAGGGGAATAACATCTACACAGAATAGAATAATCATATGCAACATGATTGTACAGACAAAACGGATTGAAACAGACGATTTATCAAAAAAAAAAACTACCAAAATCAGGTTCTGTTGAATTTACCAAAATCAGGGTTTGCTAACAGCAGTACTGCTATTCAACACAAAAACGACGAGAAAAATGCAACTAGAAAGGAGATGAAGCACTTACGATGACAATCCATAAACGAGTCTAAGCGCTAATCAGAAACGCGAGTATGACAAGCTGAAGGTGCGGAAAAACGAATACTAAACTAAAAGTCCAGAATATCAAAATTACGAAATAGTCCCAAATATTCGAAAATCATAATCGCGACATTTGTTGGCTGTGTGTTGTGTACCTTTGGTTGTGAATCATTATTCAATGGCATCGCAGGATTTGCAGTCGAATTCTTAAGTCCAACGGCTTTTTTGCTAGTTTTCACAAATTCCTAAAAATAAAAATAAAAGCCATATGCTTTCTGTTATGTGCCCGTAAGACTATGATTAATGCAAAACTAAACTGAAAAGAACACCTGAAGCTCCGGCTACCAGTGTAACACCCCCAAGATATTCGAGGTGTATTACAGCGCCGTGGACCCCTACATGGGATCCACCAGGCTAACACAAGAAAACACCTCTCGACTAACCGTCTCGGTTAGCAAGGAAACAATTATTAACAACAAGAACATAAAACAACACGTCCGGTACAACCGGCATAATAAACATCAACCGACAAATACAGTAACTCCAACGAAGTCCAAACACAATCCGAAAGGAAAAGCCTAAGTACTCGCGAGTACAATCTATAAGTTTACAATTTGGAAAACATCCACATCAAAAGAGACAGTAGGATATAACAAGACTCAATTGCACATGTCAACCACCTTGGCCGGCGTCCTCGTACCATCCCAGCGCCCGCTCGTCTGGCTGAACATAACCTGAAATCCATAATAAGAATTTCCCCGACAACGGGTCCCCCAAAGGGGTTAGCAATTACGCTAGTACAAGTATTCAAGGCAAACCAATCGCTTACACATTTCATAGTACAATGCACCAAAACAAACAATTTCAAGGGCCAAAACGAGACATGTCTTTTCCGGAAACAAACAGTCAAATGATCAAATTGCCTAGGACCAGGACGCCACCATGAATCCCACCTGAGGCCTCTAAGGACCCCTTCCGGGCTGGCTACTTTATAACAACAAATCACGCACAGGCATCGCCTAGGACCAGGATGCCACCATGAATCCCACCCGAGGCCTCTAAGGACCCTCCCGAGCTGGCTAGCGAAACAAACTCGTGAATCTAGAGTGAAGTCATAGATTCCCCCGAGGCCCCGCGGACCTCCTGTGGTGAGCAAAGCACACACAATATACATTACCATTTCACGTTAAGCATAAAGGTTTCCAAAAGAATACTTGCCTTGAATTATTGACGACGCAACGAACGGAAAGGAAAGTCACCGACGAACACTAGGAACCAATGAAACCGAATCTAACGATTCGAAGAATACAATCACAACCATTTCTAAATGAATACGGAATTGGAATACACCCGAAAACCCGCCTACGATTCATGTATATTCGTATATAAACAACAACGAGGGCGGACCACAACCAAACCCTCTCGATTCCGTAAAAATCACGAAATATACCATGAATCCGCAGGGAAACTAAGAATACCAACAAGATTAATCATATTCATCATGAATTAATCGACAAAACGGAACGAATCGGACAAAAACGCGAAAACCCCCAAATCTACCCAAAAGTAGGGTTCTAAAGATCTAACCTTGATTCGCTGGATCGAAGGATGTTATAGGACGATTGATCGGTGATATAAACTCAGAAACTTCATGAATTTGTTGTTCAACAACATGGTTTCGTCTCCTCCGAAACCCCAGCCGCGGACCGAAGAGAAATGAATGAAAAAGGACGGAGAAAGTCGCTGGTTTGTCATTTATATACTGGGCCGGAACTAGCGTGCGCGAGCCTTCCCGGCCTAGCGTGCGCTATCGGCCAGTATCGGCCGAGCACTCTCGGCCATGGCCCGCATGACCCGGCACCACCGACCAATTCTACCGACCATGACTCGACCGCCCGACTCCCGCTAGCGTGCGCTACGGCCGGAAGCTTTGCGCTAGCCGACTGGGCCCAAAGAGCCACCGGACTAACAAACTCACCTGTAACGCACGCTAGTCGGCCGGCGCGCGCTACCCCCGCCGGGCGCTACACGACCGGCGCAGCGCGTGCGCTACCCGCCGATCCCGACCGAGTCGAGAACCTCGTAATCCCTCTCGCCCAGCCCGATAGCGCACGCTGGCCGACTCGACCGCAGACGCTACACAACCGAGCTAGCGCGCGCAGCCGTCCCGGCCAGAGTGTGCGCTACGCCGGTTCTGCGGCTGCTCGGCCGGCTCAAGACTTCCGACAGTGCCGCACCGGTCCGGCCAGCTGCTCAGCCGCCACGACCCGATGCCTCGATTTCCGAAAATGCACGGAACGAACACGACGAAAAGTTCGCGGACGACATCAACGACTCGAGATGAAAACATAATGCAATAATTAATCATACGCGACCAAGAAAAGGGTCAAGACGACAAATACAGATATGGATACCCGTAACTTTCAAGGAATTACAAAATGGCCCAAAACGCCCGGAAATCACGATACGTGATCGAATAACCAAACCGAAGTTCACAACACGTCTAACAAAGTTAAATGGACTTGCGGGAAACTCAAAACAGCAGTTTCGGACGAGATTCGCAAGAATCGAACTCAAGTGCGGAAAAGTCGCTAAAAAGCACAGAACTCAACAAAACAACACCGAAACGAACTCGGATGATAAAAAGTGTAGAATTAATCATTCCCAGAATGACGAAATGGTCTTGAGAGAGCCGTCAAAACGG
This sequence comes from Orobanche coerulescens, assembly GCA_033398695.1. NCBI lineage: Eukaryota > Viridiplantae > Streptophyta > Magnoliopsida > Lamiales > Orobanchaceae > Orobanche > Orobanche coerulescens. Next base: position 107,948,109 of record CM065816.1, on the reverse strand, counting down.
ACTCCGGCCGAAAAAAGAAATTTACCAAAAATCGAAAATTGCGGATATTACAACCAGACGATATGCAATGAAACATGTAGAGTGTGGATTTCAACCTAAATCCTCTCGATTTCTCATAATTTAAGAATTTAATCATCAATTTGTAGGGGAATAAGATCTACACAGAATAGAATAATCATATGCAACATGATTGTACAGACAAAACGGATTGAAACAGATGATTTATCAAAAAAACCCAAAGTACCAAAATCAGGTTCTCTAGAATTTACCAAAATCAGGGTTTGCTAACAGCAGTACTACTGTTCAGCCCAAAACGACGAGAAAAATGCAACTAGAAATGAGATAAAGCACTTACGATGACAATCCATAAACGAGTCTAAGCGCTAATCAGAAATGCGAGTATGACAAGCTGAAGGTGCGGAAAAATGAATACTAAACTAAAAGTCCAGAATATCAAAATTACGAAATAGTCCCAAATATTCGAAAATCATAATCGCGACATTTGTTGACTGTGTGTTGTGTACCTTTGGTTGTGAATCATTATTCAATGGAATTGCAGGATTTGCAGTCGAATTCTTAAGTCCAACGGCTTTTTTGCTGGTTTTCACAAATTCCTAAGAATAAAAATAAAAGCCATATGCTTTCTGTTATGCGCCCGTAAGACTATGATTAATGCAAAACTAAACTGAAAAGAACACCTGAAGCTCCGGCTACCAGACGATATGCAATGAAACATGTAGAGTGTGGATTTCAATCTAAATCCTCTCGATTTCTCATAATTCAAGAATTTAATCATCAATTTGTAGGGGAATAAGATCTACACAGAATAGAATAATCATATGCAACATGATTGTACAGACAAAACGGATTGAAACAGACGATTTATCAAAAAAACCCAAAGTACCAAAATCAGGTTCTGTAGAATTTACCAAAATCAGGGTTTGCTAACAGCAGTACTGCTGTTCAGCCCAAAACGACGAGAAAAATGCAACTAGAAATGAGATGAATCACTTACGATGACAATCCATAAACGAGTCTAAGCGCTAATCAGAAACGCGAGTATTACAAGGTGAAGGTGCGAAAAAACGAATACTAAACTAAAAGTCCAGAATATCAAATTACGAAATAGTCCCAAATATTCGAAAATCACAATCGCGGCCAAGCGCCAACATACAAGTCCACAATATGACTGGAAACATCAAGCGATTTTGCAGAAACTATGATCCAATTAATATAGACATTATTAACGAGAATCAAGCACAAAAGAGAAAAATCGTATTAATCCATGTACCACTCCAAACAGTCTTAAAACTAGCTTGAATGACAAAAAAGTGAAAAATAAAATAAGTTCAAAACATGATAATAGATACAAGTGAGTCGTCAAAAATGTACGAAAAAAGTACAAATATTACACAAGGCACAACCACGTGTTGGAAAATTTAGTTCCACACATAAATTAAAAGTGTTTTGATGATTAAAGTTGCTAAACAAAATAAAACAATGAAGAGTCGAAGCGAGCATCGAAGGAAAACGAAGTGCAAAATGCTGAAGAAAACAAAGCTAACGTACGTAACAGGAACATGTTAACGCACGTAATATGATGAAGCTAACGTACGTAATACAAGAAAGATAACGTACGTAACACAGTTCAAACAAGTGAACGTTGGAGGAGTCAAAGTCAGAAAAGCATGCAACGGATATATGACGTCATCAGTGATGTAATGTTAACGTACGTAACGGAGTCTATGCTAACGTACGTAACTCAAAATGACGAAACTCCCTGGACTGAAACTGAAAGAGGCTTACATACATAACCTGTAGAGGTTAACGTACGTAATAATGCTTTCGTACGTAATGGAATGGATATAACGTACGTAAAGAAGGTTTAGCAGCTAACGGCTAGTTTGAAGATGGAGCCTATAAATACCATGTCTATGGTATTGATTCAACACAACAACACAAAGCAAACAACTCATTGATCAGAGATTCATATTGATATACTTGTTGTTGTAATATTGAGCTTAATTGTTAGTTTGAGTGTTTATACATTCAACATATACACGAGTGGTAAAAGAAAAGATACGATTGGATTCGGTGTTATTAGGATCAAGGATCCGGCATTGTTAGAATCGCAATCGCTATCTTAGTGAGGCTTATCTAGTGCCAATAGAAAGCTAGAGAGGTTGATTCCTTGTCCTACGAAAAGGAAAACGGTTTAACTTGGACCGACACAAAGACAAGTACGAGTGGTTTATCACGGACCAATAGAAGACGTGATTGTAAATGGTTATACCTCGATCGATAGAAGAGAGGCCTAGAGGTTTTTATCTTGACCCTATAGAAAAAGATACCGAGAGAGGACGTAGGCTCGTTTATAGCCGAACCTCTATAAATCCTCGTGTCCTTTATTTTCCGCACTTATATTTACGCTTCCGCAAACGGCACAAATATCCGACCCCGTACCCAACAATTGGTATCGGAGCGGTACTCCAAAACGCAGCTTAACATCCGAGGAGAAAAGATCCAAAAATGGCATTTCAATTCTCTCCAGTCGAAGGCCTTGCTCTCAACCGACCACCATTCTTCGATGGCTCAAATTATTTGACATGGAAGAAAAAGATGTCAATCTTTATTCGTGCCTACGATATAGAGATTTGGAAGATTATTTGTCTCGGCCAAAAAGTTCCTATCAAATCCGACGGTACGCTCAAATCCTTTGAAGAATACGACGATGCCAATTGGAAAAATGACCACTAAATTGTAAGGCCACCCAACTTTTATTTTGTGCCTTAAATCCTGAGGAGGTCAATCGAATCTCGTCGTGTGAAAGTGTGAAAGAAATATGGAAAATTCTTGAAATCACACACGAAGGGACAACTCAAGTCAAGGAGACGAAGATCAATATGCTTCTCCATGACTACGAGTTATTCATGATGAAAGGTGACGAGCCCATCACCAATATGCTCGATCGATTCTCAGTCATCACAAATGGACTTGCTTCGTTTGGCAAACCATTATCTAGTAGTAAAAAAGTAAAGAAAATTTTAAGATCACTACCTAGCGAATGGGACGGCACCATGACCGCGATTATGGAATCTAAAGATCTCAACACGCTCGATTTTAGTGCCCTTGTTGGTTCACTAATCAATTATGAGATCGTGTTAAAATCACGAAGTGTCAAGCCAAAGCCGAAGGAACGATGGTTAGCCATGAAGGCTAAGATATCGAGGAAGAAAGAAGATATTCCGGTGGAGGAAAGCGACGAAGAAGCGGCATATTATGCCAAGAATATTAATAAATTCCAAACTTTATTAAACCGGAGGAAGAAGGATATCTCGAGAGAAACGAAGAAATTCGGCAACTCTTGTCGACAATGTGGAAAACCAGGCCACTTCGCTAAGTATTGCCGAGCTAAACCCAAGAAAGAGGTTCTCGTGGCAACTTGGAGCGATGAAGACGAAGATGACGAATTTATCGATCAAAATAATCTCGCTCTCATGGCCCGAAGTTCGTTCGACGACAGCGATGTCGAAAGCCAAGTAAGTACATCCTCCTGTGATGAACTTTTTGATGCATTTGAATTACTTCATACGGATTTTCAAAATGCATTATTGGAAATCAAATCCCTTAAGTCTAAAATTAAATCTTTGGAAATTGAAAATTCCAAAATTATCGAGAAGGGAAAATTTGTTGAAATCGATCATTAAAAGTGTATTGAAAATGAAAATATTTTGAAGAATGATCTCGCTAAAATCCAAACCGAGCTTAAATCTTTAACAAAGAAATTCTCGTGCGGAAACGAGAAGTTTGAACAAATGCTTGGTGTTCAAAAATTTACTTTAAATAAAGAGGGGTTAGGATTCAAAACTCGTTCAAAAAATGAATCCGTTAATTTCAAAATACCCCACTGCGATAAATGTTTAAAAATCGGGCATCATATTTCAAGTTGCAAAAGCCCGAGACGGATGATAAAAATTAAGAAAATTTGGGTTCCTAAAGGAACAATCGTTTCAAATATCGTCTATGTTTCTAAACAAAAACCAACTATAGGTTGGATCCCCGAACATTAATTTTTGGTATTTTACTCAGGGGGAGTAATTTTTTTTAAAAAACGGATAATATTTTCAGTGGGAGTTAATACCCTTGTATTTATTTTTGCATATTTCATTATTTATTGAATATTTTATTGGTATTTTATTATATTTTTTGATGAATACAAAAAGGGGGAGACATAGGAGAACGGAGAAATAAGTCAAAAATGTGAATAACCGGAAAAAAAAGGGGGAGAAAAATCGAAGAAAATCGATAGCATACAAAAAGAATTGGAAAAACGAAGGAGTTGAACAAAAATCGAGGGGAAGTCGAAAATGAAAAAAAAAAGAAAAATGAGGAGACGTCGAAAAAGACGATGAAAAATTTGAAAATGAGAAAAGAAAAGAAGGAGTCGAAAAAGAAATGGGAGAAAATTCTAACGAAACGGACAAAATCAAAAACTTTGGTCTGTAAAGATATACATATATTTGTATTTTTTCAGGAAAATCCCATTGGCGTATTGTTGTTTTGTAATCATCAAAAAGGGGGAGATTGTTGGAACATTTAGTTCCATACATAAATTAAAAGTATTTTGATGATTAAAGTTGCTAAACAAAACAAAACAACGAAGAGTCGAAGCGAGCATCGAAGGAAAACGAAGTGCAAAATGCTGAAGAAAACAAAGCTAACGTACATAACAGGAACATGTTAACATACGTAATATGATGAAGCTAACGTACGTAATACAAGAAAGATAACGTACGTAACAAAGTTCAAATAAGTGAACGTTGGAGGAGTCAAAGTCAGAAAAGCATGCAACGGATATATTGTAACACCCCCGAGATATTCAGAGTATATTACAGCGCCGTGGACCCCTACATGGGACCCACCAGGCTACAACAAGAAAACCCCACTCGACTAACCATCTCGATTAGCGAGGACACACATTTTAATAATATAACAAATAAAAAAATACGCCCAGAACAACCGGTGAATTAAGCATCAACCGACAATGTAGCAATATAAGAAAATACAAATAGAGTTCGAAATGAAATGCCTAAGTACTCGCGAGTACAATCTATAAGTTTATAAATGTCGAAACAACCATATCGAAGTATGCAAAAGAAATAAGATGACCCAAATGCATATGTCAACGACCCTGGCCAACATCCTCGTACTGTCCCAGTGCTCGCTCGTCCGGATGATCATAACCTGAAATCCATAACAAGAATTTCCCCACAACGGGTCCCCAAAGGGGTTAGCAATTACTCTAGTACAAGTAATCAAGGCAAACCAATCGCTTACACATTTCATAGTACATCTACCAATATCATTTCAAAAACCAAAACCAGACATGTCTTTTCCGGAAACAAACATTCACAATCAATTTGCCTAGGACCGGGACGAAGCCACGAATCCCACTCGAGGCCTCTAAGGACCCTCCCGAGCTGTCCACATTCATAAAACAAATCAAGCACCACACGTCACCTAGGACCGGGACGAAGCCACGAATCCCACTCGAGGCCTCCAAGGACCCTCCCGAGCTGGCTAGCGAAACAAACTCATGAATCCAGGACGAAGCCATAGATTCCCTCGAGGCCCCGTTGGACCCTCCCGAGGTGAGTAAAACACACACAATATATATTACCATTTCATGTTAAGCATAAATGTTTCCAAGAATTACTTGCCTTGAATAATTGACGACGCAAAGAACGGAAGAAAAAACACCGATGAACGCTAGGAACCAACGGAACCGAACCTAACGATTCGAAGAACACACTCACAACCAACTCTAGACGAATATAGAAATGGAATACACCCTAAAACCCGCCTACGATTCATGTATATTCGTATAAAAATAACAACGAGGGCGGACCACAACCAAACCCTCCCGATTTCGCAAAACCATGAAAATATACCATGAATCCGTAGGAAAACTAATGATATCAACAAGATTAATCATATTCATCATGGATTAACCAACAAAACGGAATGAATCGGACGAAAATCCCAAATCCCCCAATTTATCCAAAAGTAGGGTTCTAAGAGATTTTACCTTGGATTAGGATGAAAGATTCGTGTTGATGTTGATAATATACACCAAGAACTCAAGGAAATTGATGATTGAGATGATCGGAGGAAGAAATCGCCGAGAAATCGCCCGAAATCGCCTTAGCCGTGGAGAGGAGGAAGAAATGAAAATAATACGTTCATATCGGTCAACTCCCTGGTTTATATAGTCAAGGAGTGTTAGCGCGCGCTAATCCTCAAAGTTAGCGTGCGCTAACAAAACAAACTCCAGTCCAGTATCCAGATTTCTGGCCGTTAGCGTGCGCTACTCCAAACGTAGCGTGTGCTAATAACCTCTCGGTAGCGCGCGCTATCGACCAATAGCGTGCACTACCTGGACATTAGCCGAGTTCAGAAGCAACTGTCAGTACACACCTGATCCGGTTAGCGTGCGCTATCGACCAAACGTAGCGTGCGCTAAAGTGTATCGGTAGCACGCACTATCGACCAATAGCGTGCGCTACCTGGGCATCAGTCGAGTCCAGTGGCAGACTGTCCAGTACTGGACATTCACACTAGTGCACGCTACCGGGCGTCTCAGCGTGCACTAACCCCCGACATTAGCGTGCGCTAGACTACGTAGCGTACGCTAATCCACCAGTCCAGAGGGCTGGAATCAGCACTGCCACTCCGAGAGCTTGCTCTCTAACGCGCGCTACGAAGTAGTCGTAGCGTGCACTACTAAGGGACATCTAGAGTGCGCTATGCAGAAAAGATAGCGTGCGCTAGGTACGAAATATAAACAGTCCAAAACACCGGAATATGAACGAAACATCAAACGGAACATCTCAAAACGTATCATAACGTAGAATGGATCCACGGCAACCCCGAAACGGTGGTTCCGCACAACAATAACGAGAATCAGATTAACAGGTGACTGAAAAGATACATTGAAAGATACACGAGGGTCACTACGACCGAGAAATACACCGAGAATGAAAATACAAGGGAAAGAAAAAAATGCGGATATTACATTCTACCCCTCTAAAAATAAGTTTCGTCCCGAAACTTAAGAAACAAACAACTCAGGGTACCAAGCACGCATGCTATCCTCGGTGTCCCAAGTTGCCTCCTCGACACCATGTCTCGACCACTGCACTTTGACCAAAGGGATGGTCTTATGCCTCAGTCGTTTATCGCGATGCTCCAAAATCTTCAAGGGACGTTCTTCAAAAGTAATATCCTCGGCGACATCAATCTCCCCATAGTCGATGACGTGACTAGGATCCGGGACATATTTCCTCAGCTGGGAAACATGAAAAACGCTATGAACATGACTCAAGGCCGGGGGCAACGCCAAACAGTATGCCAACCCACCGACTCGCTCGAGAATCTCGAAGGATCCAATAAATCTCGGACTCAACTTCCCCTTTTTACCGAAACGTAAAACTCCTCTCGTCGGCGACACCTTTAGTAAAACGTGGTCTCCCACCTCGAATTCCAAAGGTCGACGACGGACATCGGCATATGACTTCTGTCGACTCTGGGCAGTCAACATCCATTCCCGAATTAATTCTATCTTCCGCCTCGTCTCTAAAACGACATCCGGCTCGGTCCCGACCAAATTGAACGCCTCATTCCAACAAATCGGTGATCGACATCGCCGACCATAAAGTGCCTCATACGGTGCCATCCGAATCGACGCGTGCCAACTATTGTTGTACGTGAATTTGATCAATGGCAAATGCTCCTCCCAGTCAGTGCTCCAATCGAGAGCACAAGCACGCAACATATCCTCAAACATCTGGATAGTGCGTTCCGATTGTCCATCTGACTGGGGTGGAAAGAGGTACTTAAACGCAAATGAGTACCCAACGCCTTATGCACCGCCTGCCAATAGACTTCGGCGTACCGTGAAGCCTCACAATCTGCGCGATAAACACATGGGCTAACTGTTGTGTCAAGAATTAACACCTTCCGACCGGCGATCGCCTAGAAGGACCGGCGACCGACTTACTGCCGAGTGACCAAGGCTGAACTGCCGACCAGCGACCAGGCGACCGAGCCTTAACCCAGTGGACGAGCTACATCGACCGACCGAAGGTCTCAGGACAAGTCCCGGTATCGAGCGATCAACCTCAGATACGATCGCCTCTCGATACTCGGCGACCGACCCCTGGCGATCTACAAGCGGGCGATCCTCTATCGGCATCTTACCGACCTACCCTTGGCGACCGACTATTGCCGACCTCGAGCGACTGGCCGGTGGCGACCTCTGATGACCAGCTAGAGACGATCGCCTCATGTCGATCAGCACCGATGGCCATCCAGTCGGCAAAGGCCGAACCTTAAGACTGGCACCACGTGCAAGATCCGAGACAAGATCCGCGAATCTCGGGCCATTGACCATAGCCTGACAGAATCTCTCCACCAGCCGACAAGCCGCCGAAAGCTTGTCAGTAGGGCCGCATGTTGACTGACTCCGGACGCGTGTTGGCTCCTTATTGACCGCCACTGCATGACCTCTTCCTTGGACTTTAGCCCGACAGCCAGCATCTTCCTTGGACTTTAGCCCGACAGCCCAGGAGATCGCCCCATTATAATATTGGCGGGCAGGCGATCGGCACATTATTATAATGGCCGGCAGGCGATCGGCCACTACATGACAGGACCCGGCTGTCCCTATATAAGCAAGGCTCCCAGCACTTGTCCCAGTACGGAAACACTTCTTCATCTACTTCTGCAACCTCACGATTTGAGCATACAACACAGAAACAATATACAGCACTTGGCTAATCTCCAACTCTTGGCAACAGCTATCATTCGGTCTTACTTCTCCCGGCCTATCTCATCCAGCAGATTATCGGCGGGGACGAAGAACACCAAGCTTCGCTCAAGAGCCGGATTAACAGAGTCTTTTTACACTCATTGTATTTAGATTTCTCTCATTAATACTTGTATCCACGAATATTTGTATTAATAACATCTCGCGAGAGCATTCAAGCCCGGGCCTAACAAACCCGGCAAATCTTGTATTATTTATTTTCTCTCAGAAGTGCTCCCGCAATTGTTGTTTTTTGTCCGTCTTCCAGCAGTATTAATCTTCGGATAAATATTTTGGGCAACAACAAATTGGCGCTAGAAGGAGGGCATCCAACCCTCGATTTTTTATACCTACCGTCCCGAAGAACACTCACTGTTCTCGGGGCAGATACTTGAAGTGATACTTACTGCACTTCAAAGAAATCCTTCAGAAATCATGTCTTCCGCCTCCGCGTCGAAGAAAGCCGCTGACCAGCCGGCCAAACCCCCTGTTCCGTCCCAGTCCGAGCCGCAGCCGATGGTGGAAGGTAGCCGCCGCGGCCAGAGGCGCTCGACCCCGTCCCGGGATGGCGGCCCGAGCCTCTCGCTCGATCAGTTCCGAACCAATGAACAGATCGAAGAGGCCATAGCCGTCCTTCAGGAGCGACAGGGTGCTCTCGACGCGCCTCCTGCCGTCGCCCCCTCGGCCTCCCGCCGGAAGTCCAAGCGGAAGCTCAAGGCGCTACTGGCCGAGCGATCGCCAGGAGGTTCTCGCCCGCAAGAAGAGGCGCTCGGCAGCCGGGGCACGTCTGTGTTCGATAGCCTGGGCAGCGACCCGACCTGGCGACCGGGGCAGTCCGGTCCCAGCCATGAGACGACGGAGTTTGAATCCGTCACCAGGAGCTCGGCCTACCCGGCTCCCACGAGGCGATCCAGCCGCCTTGCTCCAGCTCGCCAAATTCCCGAGGTCGGCAGCAGCACGATCGCCTCGGCCCCCGCTCCCAAAGCCGATCCGCAAGCAGCCGAGCCGCGGCGATTGCCGCAATGCAACGTTAGATCGACGACGTGAAGGCGCTCCTGCAATCTGGGTCAGGCGCCCTGAAGACGATCGCCGCGCCGAGCGAGCCGCTCGCGATCGACATCGAGCTCGCCCCGGTGCAGCACAAGATCGCTCCTCCTCAGGCACCCGTGTACCAGGGGCGATCGGACCCCCAAACACACCTGCACAAGTTCAACATCTACATGACCGGGTGTGGGGCATCGGACGCGACCAGGTGCCGAATGTTCCCTCTGACACTGGACGACCTCGCCCACCAGTGGTACACCTCATTGCCACCTCGGTCCATTGGCTCCTTTAACGAGCTGGCGCACGTCTTCACGGAACACTTCGCCACCAGGGTCGCCCGGCCGGAAGGTCGTCATCGCATGATGCAAATCAGGCAGGGAGAAGAAGAGTCCGACTCGGACTACATTGACCGGGTAGACGTGATCATCCTCAACGGCGAGCCCGTAAACGATGAGACCGCCCTCTACGCGGTTCTAGGAGGTTTTCAGGGCTTCTCGCCTATGTTCAGGCATCTCACGAAGACCCTACCGACGACCTACGCAGCCTTCCGGGCTAGAGCCGCAGATTTCCTGTCCAGGCAAAGGCTTCTTCTCAGCCTAGGAGTAGAGCGATCGGCGCCCGTACGACGACCTCCAGTCTCCCAGCCCGATCGCTACTACCCAGCAGAGCCGGAGGACTCGATCCCCGCCTACAGTCCATTTTAAATGAGGGACTAGCCGCCGCCCGATCGCCAATATCGACCTACGAATAAAGCGATCAACCGCCGAGCGACGATCGCCAGTCTTCCGGCCAGATCGCAACATCATCAGCAACCCGGTGGACACGATCGCCATCTACAGTCCAGCATATAACATGACGGACTAAGGCATAAGATTGCCTCCACCGCGCATCATAAAGCCATGGTCCTGGCAGTCGATGGAACCGGCTGCTTCGGCCATGCAAGGTCCCTTTTGGCCGAGATCGCCCGCCCTTCGTTTAAATACGAGGACGGCGTAGTCTGAGGGCTCTCCAACATTAATCAGTGGACACATGCCACAACCCCCGTCTCAACGTACACCGTCGAGGTCGGCCATCTCCATGGCTGGCCGAGGTGGAAGCAGAGCTAACAAGCCGCGGGCGTGGAGTTGATTCATCCGACGCTGCCCCGCGCAAGGACTCCTCTAGACCGAGACCGCACGCCCTTCGTTTAAATACGAGGCGAGGCGCAGCCTAACAGAGGACCCTTATAATAAAGTGAGTCACGAGACACTCAATGTCTTCGCGCACCAAGACACGGTCATGGAGTCGGTCCATCGATCTCCGCGACTGTGCACGATTCCTCAAACAAAGCGAAACCACCTAGTTTCCATGGGGGATCGGCTAATGTTGTTTTTGCAGGTACAAGACTGAAAGATAGCTAAGCCAATCGACCATGATAGCCCAAGTCCGAATCCTAAGTCAGCTCAGATCGCCCGTCCTCATCCATACACGATCACCAGCAAGAACCACCTCGCCCCATGTCTTCAACATAGGAGCAAGCTGGGGGGCAATTGTTGTGTCAAGAATTAACACCTTCCGACCGGCGATCGCCTAGAAGGACCGGCGACCGACTTACTGCCGAGTGGCCAAGGCTGAACTGCCGACCAGCGACCAGGCGACCGAGCCTTAACCCAGTGGACGAGCTACATCGACCGACCGAAGGTCTCAGGACAAGTCCCGGTATCGAGCGATCAACCTCAGATACGATCGCCTCTCGATACTCGGCGACCGACCCCTGGCGATCTACAAGCGGGCGATCCTCTCTCGGCATCTTACCGACCTACCCTTGGCGACCGACTATTGCCGACCTCGAGCGACTGGCCGGTGGCGACCTCTGATGACCAGCTAGAGACGATCGCCTCATGTCGATCAGCACCGATGGCCATCCAGTCGGCAAAGGCCGAACCTTAAGACTGGCACCACGTGCAAGATCCGAGACAAGATCCGCGAATCTCGGGCCATTGACCACAGCCTGACAGAATCTCTCCACCAGCCGACAAGTCGCCGAAAGCTTGTCAGTAGGGCCGCATGTTGACTGACTCCGGACGCGTGTTGGCTCCTTATTGGACCGCCCAGCTGTGCCAGCCTCTTCCTTGGACTTTAGCCCGACAGCCAGCATCTTCCTTGGACTTTAGCCCGACAGCCCAGGACATCGCCCCATTATAATATTGGCCGGCAGGCGATCGGCACATTATTATAATGGCCGGCAGGCGATCGGACACTACATGACAGGACCCGGCTGTCCCTATATAAGCAAGGCTCCCAGCACTTGTCCCAGTACGGAAACACTTCTTCATCTACTTCTGCATCCTCACGATTTGAGCATACAACACAGAAACAATATACAGCACTTGGCTAATCTCCAACTCTTGGCAACAGCTATCATTCGGTCTAACTTCTCCCGGCCTATCTCATCCAGCAGATTATCGGCGGGGACGAAGAACACCAAGCTTCGCTCAAGAGCCGGATTAACAGAGTCTTTTTACACTCATTGTATTTAGATTTCTCTCATTAATACTTGTATCCACGAATATTTGTATTAATAACATCTCGCGAGAGCATTCAAGCCCGGGCCTAACAAACCCGGCAAATCTTGTATTATTTATTTTCTCTCGGAAGTGCTCCCGCAATTGTTGTTTGTTGTCCGTCTTCCAGCAGTATTAATCTTCGGATAAATATTTTGGGCAACAACACTAACTTCTCCGGGCCCCAAGTATCCTTGATGCCTAGAAAATGTGCCGACTTGGTCAGACGATCAACAATCACCCATACCATATTCATGCCCGACCTCGATCTCGGCAAACTCATAATGAAATCCATCGATATATCTTCCCATTTCCATTCCGGAACGGGAAGTGACTGCAATAACCCAGCCGGTCGCTGATGCTCGATTTTGACCTGCTGACAAGTCAAACGTCTCGCTACAAACTGCGCGACCTCTTCCTTCATATCATTCCACCAGAAATTCCTCCTCAGGTCCTTGTACATCTTACTCGAACCAGGATGAACGGAGTAAGGTGTAGCATGGGCCTCACGCAAAATACTCTGTTTCAGCTCTGAGTTGTTCGGTACACAAATCCGACTCTGGAATCGCAAAACACCATCCTCATGAATCACAAACCCAGGATACTTTCCCTTAAGAACGTTCTCTCGGATTTGAGTAATCATCGGATCCTCTAACTACTTCAGCTTAATTTCATCGATCAAAGACGACGAAATCTCTAAAGCACAAAGTTGCCCAATAGCTCCAGGCGATAAAACCTCAACATCTAACTCGATCAAAGCCCGCCGAAGCTCAGACTGAGATGTAAGGACCTCAAGCGTTCGCAACGCAACCGGTTTCCGACTTAAGGCGTCGGCCACGACGTTCGCCTTGCCCGGATGATAAAGGATTTCGAGGTCATAATTCTTAATCAGCTCTAACCACCTCCTCTACCTCATATTCAACTCCCGCTGAGTAAATATGTATTTCAGACTTTTATGATCGGTAAAAATCTGACATGCAGAGCCGAAAAGATAGTGACGCCAAATCTTGAGCGCAAAAACGACTGCCGCCAACTCCAAATCATGAGTAGGGTAGTTAAGCTCATACGGCCTCAACTGTCTCGATGCATATGCGATGGTCTTGCCGTGCTGTATCAATACGCACCCAAGACCCTGACCCGAAGAATCACTGTAAAAGGCAAAACCCTCGTTGCCACACGGCAACGCTAAAATCGGGGCTGAAGTCAAACGCCTCTTCAGCTCCTCAAAACTCGACTGCCTCTCGTCATTCCAGACGAACTTCTCGGATTTCTGGCGCAACTGTGTAAGTGGCCGAGCTAGTTTCGAGAAACCCTCGACGAACCTATGGTAGTAGCCATCCAAACCCAAGAAACTACGGACCTCCTTCACATTCGTGGGCGGTGCCCAATCCAACACTGCCTCAATTTTCTGCGGATCCACACGAACCCCCTCGGCTGAAATCACGTGACCTAAAACATCACTTCCTTCAGCCAGAACTCACATTTCGAGAACTTCGCATAGAGTTGCTCGGTCCTAAAGATGTCTAACACTACTCGCAAATGAAGGGTATGCTCTTCCTCATTCCTCGAATAAATAAGAATATCGTCAATGAAGACGACGACACACTTATCCAAATACTCGATAAAGACTTTGTTCATCAACTGCATGAAAACCGCCGGCGCATTAGTTAACCCGAAAGGCATGACTACAAACTCATAATGTCCGTATCTCGTCCGAAAAGCTGTTTTCGGCACGTCGGACTCCCTCACCCGGAGCTGATAGTACCCTGATTTCAAATCAATCTTTGAGAATACCGCAGCTCCCTGCAACTGATCAAACAAGTCATCAATCCTCGACAAAGGATACTTGTTCTTGATGGTCACCTTGTTTAGTTCGCGATAGTCGATACACAAACGCAGTGAACCATCCTTATTTCGCACAAACAGGACTGGTGCGTCACAAGGCGAGGCGCTCGGCCGAACATACCCTGACTCAAGAAGCTCACTCAACTGCTTCTTCAACTCGGCCATCTCTGAAGGTGCCATGCGATACGGTGCCTTCGAAATCGGAGCCGCGCCCGGCTCTAACTCTATAGCAAAGTCAACCTCACGATCCGGTGGCAATCCCGGCAACTCGTCAGGAAACACATCAGGAAACTCACTAACGACTGGAATCGACGAAAGATCGGCTCCACCATCCTCCGCCTTCAAGGCATAGCACCAATAACCAGTACACCCTTTTCGCAGGAGTCTCATCGCCTTCAAGGCGTTAATAACAAACTTCTGGTTTCTCTTTCGCCCCGCAAAAGAGTGTTCAGTGCCATCCTCGGCTAGCATGGTAATGATCCTCGTGCGGTAGTTCATGATTGCACCATGCCGCTCGAGCCAATAATCCCCGAGAATCAAATCCTCACTTTCGATACCCACGACAATAAGATTAGAGAGCCAAGCCCTCTCACAAATAAACACAGAACAGTCCCGGACTTCTCGATCACCGACAATTCTATCACCGCTAGGAAGTTTAACTATGAAAGGCTCGCAAGGTGACAAGCAGTCGAGACTCAAACGGCGTACACACTCTAGAGAAATGAATGAATGCGTAGCACCCGAATCAAAAAGCACACTGGCAGGATGGGAATGGATATGAACAGTACCTGTCGCTACAGTAGCTGCTGGATCATCGGCCCTCCTCATCTCATAGATACGCGGCTGGGCAGAGCCGACACTGGAAGCTCCTCCCCTAGCGGCCTGACCCCAACCCCTACCTCGGCCGACACTCGGCAGCGGCGGCGGAGCAAATGAGCCCTGGTTCACACTCGGCTCCATTGGTGCTGGGTGAGAAGAACGGGTGCCGCGAAAAACGGGTGCCGCGAAACTGTCTGAGTTGTTCACAAAAGGAAGCCTTGTGGCCCGACTGACCACAAGTATGACAAGTCAAAGGCGGACGAGGACACTCCCGGTTCACATGGCCTGGATTGCCACAGTTAAAGCATCTGGGGTCCCAGACGAAGGTTCCGGCGGCACCTCGAAAACTCCCAGAGAAACGAGCCGAACCACCCGTAGAAATATTTGCAGGTTGAGATTTCTGCTGACTTCCACCCTTGTAACCCGAGAAATCCCCAGCAGATTTCTGCTTCTTACTCTCTCGGACCGCCGCACTAGCCGTCACCGACATATCATAAGCAAGAGCTCGACTCTGATAATCCTTCAAAGTAGTACAGACGAGCCCAAACATATAGTCCCGAATGGACAGTTTCATCCTCCTGGAAAAATGGAAAATTTTGTCGCTTTCCTCGACAACTTGGGTCTTTACATAGCCCAACTCTTTGTTAAAATCAGCAATAGCTTGAGATACGGGGATATCCCGTGGTTGAGCATCATAGAAAGCATGCACTCGAGCCTGTCTGACCGGCCACGGGATATATTCGGTCTCCATCAATTCCTGAAATTCGGCCCACGAAGCAGCATGGTCTTTGGGCCCAACGGCCTCCCACCAATCCGTAGCATCCCCAGTGAGAAAGTACGGGGCAATAGGGACCTTACGGTCCTCGGGACAGTTGGTGGCAACGAAGACTTTAGATATCTCCTTGATCCACCCCTCCCAGCCGATCGGGTCCGAAGCTCCCGAAAACTGAGGAGGATGCATCTTGATGACATCCTGAAGCCAGCGATCCGCTCCGCCCCGATTAGCATGGGTCGGATCCGGATTCTGAACCACCTGAGCTATCGCCGCCATCTGGTTAACCATTTGCTGCATAACAGCCGCAATACCAAGATCGGCGCACTCTTGAGAAGAAGCATGACTGTGACGGTCATCGGTACTGCCGGCTCCCAAAGAATGTGACGTGGCCGCCCCACCGGCTGCCCCACGTCCTCGGCCGCGTCCACGACCACGACCACGGTTTCCTCCGGCATCCATACTGGTGTTAAGAGGTAACAGAGGTATATCGATGATGAGTAAGGGAGGAAAAAGCAACTACGATTCATGAAGTGAAAATACAATACAAGAAACAGAAAAGCCGAATAAGAAAACTTACGAGCACTGGAATTACCGAGATGCTGGCAACGGTGTGACAATATGCAAAACAAAACACGACTAGACCCAAATAACCAACAAGCCTAGGTATCCATAAACCTTGCTCCGATACCATTTTCTGTAACACCCCCGAGATATTCAGAGTATATTACAGCGCCGTGGACCCCTACATGGGACCCACCAGGCTACAACAAGAAAACCCCACTCGACTAACCATCTCGATTAGCGAGGACACACATTTTAATAATACAACAAATAAAAAATACGCCCGTAACAACCGGTGAATTAAGCATCAACCGACAATGTAGCAATATAAGAAAATACAAACGGAGTTCGAAATGAAAAGTCTAAGTACTCGCGAGTACAATCTATAAGTTTATAAATGTGGAAACAACCATATCGAAGTGGGCAAAAGAAACAAGATGACCCAAATGCATATGTCAACGACCCTGGCCAACATCCTCGTACTGTCCCAGTGCTCGCTCGTCCGGATGATCATAACCTGAAATCCATAACAAGAATTTCCCCACAACGGGTCCCCAAAGGGGTTAGCAATTACGCTAGTACAAGTAATCAAGGCAAACCAATCGCTTACACATTTCATAGTACATGTACCAATATCATTTCAAACACCAAAACCAGACATGTCTTTTCCGGAAACAAACAGTCACAATCAATTTGCCTAGGACCGGGACGAAGCCACGAATCCCACTCGAGGCCTCTAAGGACCCTCCCGAGCTGGCCACATTCATAAAACAAATCAAGCACCACACGTCACCTAGGACCGGGACGAAGCCACGAATCCCACTCGAGGCCTCTAAGGACCCTCCCGAGCTGGCTAGCGAAACAAACTCATGAATCCAGGACGAAGCCATAGATTCCCTCGAGGCCCCGTCGGACCCTCCCGAGGTGAGTAAAGCACACACAATATACATTACCATTTCACGTTAAGCATAAAGGTTTCCAAGAATTACTTGCCTGGAATAATTGACGACGCAACGAACGGAAGGAAAAACACCGACGAACGCTAGGAAACCACGGAACCGAATCTAACGATTCGAAGAACACAATCACAACCAACTCTAGACGAATACAGAAATGGAATACACCCGAAAACCCGCCTACGATTCATGTATATTCGTATAAAAATAACAACGAGGGCGGACCACAACCAAACCCTCCCGATTTCTCAAGAACATGAAAATATACCATGAATCCGTAGGAAAACTAATGATATCAACAAGATTAATCATATTCATCATGGATTAACCAACAAAAAGAAACGAATCAGATGAAAATCCCCAAACCCCCAATTTATCCAAAAGTAGGGTTCTAAGAGATTTTACCTTAGATTAGGATGAAAGATTCGTGTTGATGTTGATAATATACACCAAGAACTCAAGGAAGTTGTTGGTTGAGATGATCGGAGGAAAAAATCGCCGAGAAATCGCCCGGAATCGCCTTAGCCGCGGAGAGGAGGAAGAAATGAAAATAATACGTTCATCTCGGTCAACTCCCTGGTTTATATAGTCAGGGAGTGTTAGCGCGCGCTAATCCTCAAATTTAGCGTGCGCTAACGAAACAAACTCCAGTCCAGTAGCCAGATTTTTGGCCGTTAGCGTGCGCTACTCCAAACGTAGCATGCACTAATAACCTCTCGGTAGCGCATGCTATCGACCAATAAAGATGCGCTACGGACATCACCGAGTCCAAGCAATCACAAGACACACTGACCGTTAGCGCGCTTATCGACCAAACGTAGCGTGCGCTAAAGTGTATCGCTAGCGCGCGCTATCAACCAATAGCATGCGCTACTCCGGCATCGATCCGAGTCTGGCAAACCGCCCAAGATCGACATTCACACTAGCGCACGCTACCGGGCGTCTCAGCGTACGCTAACCCCCGACATTAGCGTGCGCTAGACTACGTAGCATACGCTAATCCACCAGTCCAGAGGGCTGGAATCAGCACTGCCACTCCTAGGGCTTGCTCTCTAGCGCGCGCGCTACGAAGCAGTCGTAGCGTGCGCTACTAAGGGACATCTAGCGTGCGCTATGCATAAAAGATAGCGTGCGCTAGGTACGAAATATAAACGGTCCAAAACACCGGAATATGAACGAAACATCAAACGGAACATCTCAAAACGTATCATAACGTAGAATGGATCCACGGCAACCCCGAAACGGTGGTTCCGCACAACAATAACGAGAATTAGATTAACAGGTGACTGAAAAGATACACTAAAAGATACACGAGGGTCACTACGACCGAGAAATACACCGAAAATAAAAATACAAGGGAAAGAAAAAAATGCGGATATTACATATATGACGTCATCAGTGATGTAATGTTAACGTACGTAACGGAGTCTATGCTAACGTACGTAACTCAAAATGACGAAACTCCCTGGACTGAAACTGAAAGAGGCTTACGTACGCAACCTGTAGAGGTTAACGTACGTAACAATGCTTTCGTACGTAATGGAATGGATATAACGTACGTAAAGAAGGTTTAGCAGCTAACGGCTAGTTTGAAGATGGAGCCTATAAATACCATGTCTATGGTATTGATTCAACACAACAACACAAAGCAAACAACTCATTGATCAGAGATTCATATTGATATACTTGTTGTTGTAATATTGAACTTAATTGTTAGTTTGAGTGTTTATACATTCAACATATACACGAGTGGTAAAAGAAAAGATACGATTGGATTCAGTGTTATTAGGATCAAGGATTCGGCATTGTTAGAATCGCAATCGCTATCTTAGTGAGGCTTATCTAGTGCCAATAGAAAGCTAGAGAGGTTGATTCCTTGTCCTACGAAAAGGAAAATGGTTTAACTTGGACCGACATAAAGACAAGTACGAGTGGTTTGTCACGGACCAATAAAAGACGTGATTGTAAACGGTTATACCTAGACCGATAGAAGAAAGGCGTAGAGGTTTTTATCTTGACCCTATAGAAAAATATACCGAGAGAGGACGTAGGCTCGTTTATAGCCGAACCTCTATAAATCCTCGTGTCCTTTATTTGCCGCACTTATATTTACGCTTCCGCAAACGGCGCAAATATCCGACCCCGTACCCAACACCACGGATACTTCAGCGTAAATTTTATATATAAATTGATACTAAATTAAAAGTATGGATGCAAATTGTAGGTAATTAAAAATTAGTAAATGTATTTTTGTATGTTCCCCCTTTGTCAGAGGAGCAACTCTAACCGCTCTGTACTGCTACCGGTTAACAAACAAGCCTGAAAATTTCCATAGTTTAAAATGCACGCTGGCTGAATTTGTTTCAGCAGGATATATAATGCTACACATTTTCAAGCCAGCTATATGTGTCATGGGGACCCCTTACAACATTGTATTTTGTGGTATTGCTCCCATTTTGGAGAGGTCGGGCCCCTCCAAACCCATAAAATATTAAAAGCAAATATATTGTCAACTATATGACTTACCGGCGTTATGTCTTCCTTTTGCAGTACTTTAGATGTGTTAACATTAGGTGTGTCCTTAGATCCAACATTACTGTCCACTAAAATCACCTGCAAAATGTAAGGAAAAAAGGGTAATTGATGTAATAATTGCATTTTGCTGAAATTGGGACAATTTCTGTAATTTTCCAAATATTTTGTTGTGTTGTTCACACTCATCAATCTATGGCACATAATATCGAGTGTACATCAGTTTATGTTGTGCTGTGAGGAGTTGTTTCTTTATTAACATATTATCTTACTTGTTTATCATTTTAAATAACATATTATCTTTTATTTTCCTATTATAAATAAATATTAAAATAAAACAACTACAAAATAACTTACTTGTTTTGGAGACATTTCATTTGTAGGGGATGTGAGCTCTGGTAACGCCATTCCTTGAGAAGCAAGATGAGCTAATACCATATTTAGTGTGTTATTTTGTTTCACACTGGTGGACAACTCCTTAAGTTGTTCATCTTTCTTCGCATGCTCATGTCTCTCATTCTGTAGTTGAAAGTTAAGGTCTGCAATTACTTCTTTTGATGATCCTTTTGTTCGAGGAAGATGCCAATATCTTGTGGAAGTGACTCCCGTGCCAACCCCTTTTAAAAATCCGCCATGTTCCTTTCCAAAGACTAGTGTGAGGGCATCCGTGCCCGGATCAAGCTTCAGGCCTCTATCATTGATTTGTTTTTCATGATCGATCTGTATACATAAGATGTCAAATAGATGTACTCAATGGTTATTTAACAAGTTTCACAATTATTATAGTAAAACAACATAGAAGAAAGTTTCTTTAAACTTACTATTTTATCTGCAATGACCTTAACGGCATCATCTACCAATTCGGCATTTTTGTTTTCACGTCCTTTCCTCCACATGAATGACCGGTCGGGAAGTTTACCTTTCTCAATCACTTTATCTTTAATCTTGTAATCATTAAATATACATATTAGTTCACAATTAAAAATGGAGAAAACCATGGATGTTGTACTGTACATACATACATACGCCATACTTAGCACGGGACAGAAAAAGTAGCATACAATAATTTAATTTGCACAAACGTAAGGGATTGATGTAACCTTGGGAACTATTAAATTATTATTTGACTCTTGAATAGTGAACATGAATCAAAGACGAATAATGTGTAAATTAAAAAGAATGGTACATTATATGAGCTTGTTTACTACTCTCCTTTACATTGTCACTAACCTTTGAAAAATTCATATAGTGTATCTAGATGTCTTGAAAAAGTTACAGTTTTGGTCGTTGTTCTACATGAAAAAGATTGTTATACCCTTTATAATATATCTTTTCTTTTTCTATAAAGGGCAACAACGTGCTAATTTTTGGTGTAAAATATACATAAAAATTTCAGATTTTACATTAAAGTATATCAATGTTGATATTTATCAGTAGAGAATAAAAAGCTCAGAATTGTAACATATTTTTTGCTTATATTGAAATAAATGTAAGAAAAAGTAAATGTCAGACATAAGTTAAATAACACATAATCAAGATTAAGCAACCTTTGATTTAGTTTTTTGTATTGTGTGGCAACATAATCAAGAACAGGATATAATGTCAATAATTGTAAAATAAGATTTGATTATACTACAGAATCAAGAAGCATATTACAGGTTTCAAGAAGAGGATACTCCTTACCAATTTCTCTATTAGCCCTGCATATCCACCTCGTCCCATCCGATGCTGATAATGGGAATTCGAACGCGCTATTTTCGTATTATTTGACATATCCTTCCAAAAGAAAATATAAGGATGTGATAAGTATTTTTTAACGTAAAACCATGAAAACAAAATGATGATGAAGATAACAAAAATGAATAAAACCTTGAATTTGTTCGATTGTGTATGTTGTACAAACTTGTCCCAGTGTTCTTGATTAAGTATAATTGTACGATACTGTCTGGGAATTTTTGCAAGCTTGGTGGGTTTGCCTATGTCCGGAACTATGTGATTTGCATACAGTTTTCTTCTAAAGTTTCGTAGAAGATTACCTAGCCGGTTCATTACAAGCTTTCTTCTACATTCCTCAATATCATAATAACGCTGCAATAATAATTACTAATATGTTATGAATGGAATGAAATTGTAATATAGCATCAATGCAAGTACTTAAAAAAAAGATGTTTACCGTTATCTCTTCCCAAAGTTTTTCCTAAACTTCATTTGTCACCTTCTTCCAGGAAAGTTCACTGACTCCTACTTTCTCCCATACTAGATCTCCCAAAAAACTAGGAAACTCTGACCTATACTTACCCGAAAGCCGACCCAATTCATCAAAGGTTACTTTGCGTTTTTCCCACCAGAAGAAGTATATGCAGTCCGCAACTTTGGCAACCGAGTCAAGCCCCTCTTAGTCTTTTTCTTTCTAGTACCCGTATTTTCCATTTATTGTTCTGCATCTGTCATACTATCATACTCGTTTGAACTATTATCGGATTCATCTTCGTGGTCTAAATGTCCTTCGTTGGGTTCAACATCATCTTCCATTTCATATTCGGGCAAATCCTCAATGAGTGTCATTTCTCAAATGATGCTTCATTTCACATGAAACATTAACATACAAGTTTGATATGTGTTACAATAAAGAATAAGGAACCAGAAAATAATATTTGATGAAAAATGATATTAGATCAGTACACATTGTTGTCTAAAGTATAATGTGCACCCGCGATTGGAAATTTAATGAAAAATGTAGTTGCATTTACTTATTAGAGCATGCTGTTATGACTACATAAATTAGACTGACTTATGCAATTTTTATTACAGTTGTTCCATATTTAACTTGGGAAGATCTAACATAAGGTATTATGAACATTGCTCTTAGTGAGGATGCTCCTCCTAATCCACAAGGTAACAGTTCTGATCTGTACTTGGCAGCAGGAGTACAAGTTAATCTGCAATTTTTAGTACTTGTACAATATATATGTTATTCTTCAATTTATGTCTAATCTGCAATTTACTTTTCTATCTACAATTCTACAGGTCCAGTGATTAATAAAACTACAAGGACTGGGTGATTATGTACAGCTTATTTCAGTCTTAAGAGGGTATTCTCAATTTCTAATATTCTCAAAATTTTCACAAAAATGACACAGCAGGGTGTTATTTGTAAATCTTTGTGGCCTGAATCTCCTTCGTTGGGTTCAACGTCATCATCCATTTCATATTCAGGTAAATCCTCAGTGAATGTCATTTCTCCATCCATAATGAACATTAACATACAAGTTTGATATGTAGTACAATAAAGAATAAATAACCAGCAAATAATATTTGACATAAACTTTTTCATGTAAGCATCTCATCGAACAGTTGGTGTGAAACAAGCACACCCCCAACTGTTAACAAAAATATCAGTTTTCTAAGGCATAATTCACCTCGTTATACAATCAGTAGCATGATCAATCATAATGAAAGATCATACTAATGTTAACATTCATTGATATACTTACATATTAATGTCATATTGTTGTGGAGCACCTATAGCAGCCGACTTGGTGTGACAATGGAGATAACGATACAGCTGGTGGGATATTTTCCTCTGGTTTATAGGGATGATAAGAATCCGTTCCTAATTTCATGGCACTTACCTAATATCTTGTATTACCTTTGTGTAAGGGATTTGGTAAAATTTTTGGCGGTGGTGAAGGATGATGTATTCCCGCCTTATTTTGCAGCCGAAAAAACTTCTGGAAATAGATGAAATTACTATCCATTTTTTTTGAGATCGCATCCAGTTGTGGTGTGATTCGGTGAGGATGAGAAAAGGAATGTCTCCATGGACGAGTCCAGAAACCTAGCAAGTTAAAAAACCCAAACACCCGAATTATATAGATATATTATTATAGTATATTATACATAAAGATTATATTATATTATATATTATGTATATTATTATATAAAATATATTATTTTAAATATTTATTATACTAAATTGAATTTATTAATTTTATTAAATGTATATATGATATATATTAAAAAATATTTATATTTTTAAATATAGGTTATACGGGTACCCGAATACCCATTGGGTACCCAATTACCCGATGAGCAATATCCAAACCGATCTGAATCAAATAGG
Organism: Orobanche coerulescens; assembly: GCA_033398695.1. NCBI lineage: Eukaryota > Viridiplantae > Streptophyta > Magnoliopsida > Lamiales > Orobanchaceae > Orobanche > Orobanche coerulescens. The sequence continues at coordinate 107,924,045 of CM065816.1, read as the reverse complement.
GTAGGGTATGGAGGAGGCCTACCCATACCATATCCGACCCATTGACATCCTTATTTATAATTTTTAAAATTAAAAAGAAATGATCAGTCACATCTATCTTTAGATTCTATATGAAATATCGGTTAGTAAATAAAACTAATCTTGGAGTCTAATTAGAAATCAAAGTACTCTTCAATAAAAGAGATAAATGAATATTTTTGTAATACAACAACAAATCGTAGTTTGAGGTATAAGGAAAAATCTCTAAGTTAAATATCAAACATAATTATTTGGTGTATAATTTGCCTCACATTCACAAATATGTAAAATCCATCGAACACCTTTTATAATATAAAGTCATAGAAATTACTCTAGAAAGTACGAAATAGAGTTCTCCGAAAAATAAATACCTAACCGATAATTTCTAAAGCTTAATATATTTACTTACACTCGTCCTCGGTATAGCGCTTCCTCAATAACCTTAAAAATATTGACCAAAGATCAATAACATGTATATTTAATGTAGATTTTACAAGATTAATATCGTTTCAGTATAATTTTTACTTATAAAGAGATACATATCGTGTCCTTGTATGGAGCGCGAGTTGTTTTTGTTATGGATTAAAATGGATGATTTGGTTGTTCCGTACCATCCATCATGACTCCTACATGCATATACGAGAAAAATTACCATACAAGGTGATTCAAACTGTCGTGAACCGCCGGTTCCCGGCCCGAACCGGTGGTTCCTGTTCACCAGAAAAGGTGAACCGTAACCGGCCATGGTATTCTGCAGAAGGGCCGGTTTCTAGGCCCGAAACCGGCAGTTCAGGGCCGGGCCGAAAATCGATGGTTCCCGGGCCGAACCGGCAGTTCATCATTTTTTTATTATTTTTTATGTTTGAATGAAATTATATGAATTGTGTAGTTGTGTTGAAATTTCGAATGTTGAAACTGTAACACCCCAATTCTCAAATGGGACATTACATGCCGTAGAACCCTCGTAGGGTCTACCAGGCAAACACATGATAAATATACAGTACAAGAAAAATTCCAAAGACACAAACATTAATGTAAAAATGGGGCCGTGGCCTCGGCCAAAACGTTTTAATAGACGTACGTGAAATATAAGTCCATACCAAGTCATTGCCCACGCAGGGGACTTTAACCAAATACAATAAAACCATTCAAATTCTGATACTCAAACAACATAAGTGACCCAACATAACTAAGGACTCGAGCCTCATAATCATGTCAACCCATCCTTTGCGTGCATATCCCGTGCCTGCTCCTCAGCTCTCCCGGTACCTGAAATGCATAAGACGCATTTCCCCCATTTAAGGGGTTAGCATTCGAATAGCTAGTGCAAGTACACAATTACACAACATTATATACAAATACGGTTTTTACATAATCATCTCTATCAGAAATCATTTGCCATAAATATTCCGGAATACTACATTGACAATCAAATTAGTTTCAATCATCACGATATCACAAAATCACAACTGGTATCCCGTGGTCGTACCCCTTAGTATCGACCCCCAGACATCCCTTCGAACGCTCCGGGTGGGATACCACTTCCGCGGCCGTACCCCTTAGTATTGACCCCCAGACATCCCGTCGGACACTCTGGGTGGAAGTTCAACCACACACACACCCAAGTCCACTTCTACGGTCGTACCCCTTAGTATCGACCCCTAGACATCCCGTCGGACACTCCGGGTGGAAGGAACACAACTCACGCACCCGAAAACCACAATTCGTCATTCATTTCGAAAACACAACATACATAACGAAATGTAATACATGTACTTGCCTAATTAATACGACGTGAAGGAAAACGGTGAACGGAAAGGTTTTGGCCCGAATAATCTTCACAAATCCAATCCTAACACAATAACGATGAACAACCAATCTTAAAACTACGAAATCGTTGGAATACATCATAGTTCTACCCGCTGCAACCATTTGTCGAACATAACTTGGGTATCGTCGATTATAAGTGACGAACAATGGAAACTTGGAGTTTAAAACCACAAATCCTCAATAAAAATGAAGGATTACAAGTACATGATCGAAGTCTAGCAACAATCCAATGATAATTTGGACTAAAAGAGTCAAATCACAAGAAATCCCCAAAATTTCCCCAAAATCTTAAAACAAGGGTTTCAGGAATTCTTACCTTGATTCGGATGGTGCAAAGTGTTAGGAACTTGAAGAATTCATGCAAGGAATGCACGGATGGTAGTGGATGATGATATTCCGTCGGAATCGGCCTTAACCCTCGTCTGGAATCGCTCAAAGCCGAGAAGGATAAGTAATGATGAAAAAAATGACGAAGTCGGCTGCTGTTGTCCTATTTATATTAAACAGGCTTAGCACACGCTACGCACAAGCATTAGCGTGCGCTAACGGGGTGTGGAAAAACAGTCAGCCTACTGTCCTCTCGTTAGCGTACACAAGCTAACATGATTAGCGTGCGCTAATGTTAGGAATTAGCGTGCGTTAACGCTGAATTAGCGTACGCTACCTGGTCCAGTGCCGAAATACTGACCTTACTGCCCAGCCCGCTGAAATCGTTAGCGCACGCTACTAACTCCAAGTTAGCGTACGCTAACCACATAGCGCTAGCGCGCGCAAGGAAAACAGGAGTAGCGTGTGCTACTCGTGCAAAGATCCAAGATCTTGCCAAGACACCGCCGACAAAGACAAAACGAAGTCGAAAAGCAAAGCAAGGCCAGAATCCAGAAATACGAACACGGAATATTCAAGACGACAGAGTTGAGCGCTGAAATAAAATACAAGTCCGATCACCGGAGAGTCCGTAATACGATAAGGAAAAATGAAATTCCCCTAAACTTTGGGAAATTTCAAAAATGGCCCAAGTGTCCGAAAATCACGACACGACGTCGGATTAACAAACCGAAAGCTTCAACACGACCAACTCATCCATACAAACTTATGCAAACCAAGAAACAACGAAAACGAATGAGTTTTACAAGAATCGAACATACATGCGACAAGATATAATTCAAGATGAAATTATGCAAAAACATCCTCGAAACTCGTCCAAACGGAAAATCTCCAAGAACAAAATAGGTTCAGAATTTCAAAACAGTAACAAGCGAGTCGTCCGAAACGAACATACACCAAAAATAAAATTACTAAAAATAAAAAGTACGGATATTACATTCTCTCCCCCTAAAAATAAGTTTCGTCCCGAAACTTACAACGCGAATATCTCGGGATATCTCGACCGCATACTCTCTTCCGTCTCCCATGTGGCTTCCTCGGATCCATGCCTCGACCATTTAACTTTAACCAAAGGAATGGTTTTATGACGAAGCTGCTTCACCCAACGCTCTAAAATCTGAATCGGCCTCTCCTCGATGGTAATGTCGGGTCCCAACTCGATCTCTCCAAAATCAATAATATGGCTAGGGTCCGGTACGTACTTCCTGAGCTCGGAAACATGAAATACGTTATGCACGTGACTCAAGGACGGCGGCAAGCCTAACCGATAGGCAAGCTCTCCAACTCTCTCTAAAATCTCAAATGGTCCAATATATCTCGGACTAAGTTTACCCTTCCGGCCGAAGCGGTAAACTCCCCGTGTCGGCGACACCTTAAGCAAAACATGATCTCCCACCTCAAACTCCAATGGCCGGCGATGCGTATCGGCATAAGACTTCTGCCGACTCTGGGCCATCAACAATCTATCGCGAATCAGAGCAATCTTCTCTCTCGTCTCAACTACCATATCGGGCTCGGTTCCAATCAGCTCGGACGTATCGTCCCAACACAACAGCGATATGCACCTCCTCCCATACAATGCCTCAAATGGTGCTATTTTGATCGAGGCGTGCCAACTATTGTTGTACGTGAACTCGATCAACGGCAAGTGCGACTCCCAATCATCCTTCCAGTCTAAGGCGCAGGCTCTCAACATATCCTCCAGCGTCTGGATCGTCCGCTCTGACTGTCCGTCAGTCTGAGGGTGGTAAGACGTACTGAGTCTCAACTCAGTTCCCAAAGCTCGATGAACAGCCTGCCAAAAATGTGATACAAACCGGCCATCTCGATCTGAAACAATACTCCTAGAAGTCCCATGCAATCTCACGATCTCTGCAACAAATACTCGTGCCAGCCTCTCCGGCCCTCAAGTGTCCTTAATACCCAGGAAATTAGCTGATTTGGTTAGTCGATCGACAATAACCCAAATCATGTTCATTCCAGTCCTAGTCTTAGGCATCCCGGTAATGAAATCCATAGAGATGTCTTCCCACTTCCATTCCAGAATGGGAAGTGGTCGTAGTAACCCCGCGGGCCGCTGGTGTTCAATCTTAACCTGCTGACAGGTCAAACACTTCGCCACAAACTCACTAACGTCCATCTTCAAATTGCTCCACCAATAATTACTCCTCACATCCTTGTACATTTTGCTCGTACCAGGATGTATGGAATAAGGCGTAGTATGAGCCTCACTCAAGATCTTCTGCCTCAACTCAATGCCATCCGGTACACATAATCTGCCGCGAAACCTCAAAACTCCGTCATCCTGAATCACAAACCCAGGGGCTTTCCCCTTCCTCACGTCCTCCCTCAACTGGACCAAAAACGGATCATCATACTGTTTCGCCTTGATATCATCAATCAAAGACGAAGTGATCTCCAACGCACACAACTGACTCTGAACTCTCTGAACCCAAACCTCGATATTCTGACAAATAAAATCTCGCTGGATCCTGCTCTATGGTGTAAGTACCTCTAACATCTGTAACGCCATTGGTTTCTGGCTCAACGCATCAGCCACTACGTTAGCCTTACCCGGATGATAAAGTATCTCGAGGTCGTAATCTTTAATTAGCTCTAACCACCTACGCTGTCTCATATTCAACTCTTTCTGACTGAAGATGTACTTCAGACTCTTGTGATCCGTAAAAATCTTACACGATGACCCATAGAGATAATGCTTCCATATCTTTAAGGCGAAAACGACCGCAGCTAACTCCAAATCGTGCGTGGGATAATTTACCTCATAAGGTTTTAACTGGCGGGATGCATAAGCAATCACCCTGTCTATCTGCATCAAAACACATCCGAGCCTGAGGCCTGAAGCATCACTATACGCCACGAAATCCTCGTTCCCCTGAGACAATGCTAAAACGGGTGCGGTAGTCAATCGTCTCTTCAACTCATCAAAACTATCCTGTCTGTCTGCGGTCCACTCGAACTTCTGAGTTTTTTGGAGTAACTGAGTGAGCGGTCTAGCGATCTTAGAAAATCCCTCAACGAATCTACGATAATATCCTGCAAGTCCCAGAAAACTCCTCACTTCCTTCACATTCTTGGGCGGTTCCCAAGCCATCACCGCCTCTATCTTCTGTGGATCTACCCGAACTCCCTCCGCTGAAATCACGTGCCCGAGGAACATCAGTTCCTTGAGCCAAAACTCACACTTAGAGAACTTCGCATACAATTGCTCAGTTCTCAATGTGTCCAACACAATCCGGAGATGTAAGGCATGCTCCTCTCGGCTCCGGGAATAGATAAGAATGTCGTCAATAAAGACGACTACGAATTTGTCCAGATACTCGATAAAAACTTTTTTCATTAACCGCATGAACAGTGCTGGGGCATTGGTTAGCCCGAAAGGCATAACCACAAACTCGTAATGGCCATATCTCATCCGAAAGGCAGCTTTCGGTATATCGCTGTCCCGAATCCTCAACTGGTAGTAGCCCGATCGTAAATTAATCTTCGAAAAGACTGTCGCTCCCTAAAGCTGATCAAACAAATCATCGATCCTGGGCAAAGGGTACTTGTTTTTGATGGTCAACTTGTTTAATTCTCGGTAGTCGATGTATAAACGAAGCGATCCATCCTTCTTCTTAACAAAAAGTATGGGCGCACCCCATGGTGATGCGCTCGGTTGAATATACCCTTTATCTAAAAATTCCCCCAACTGTTTCTTCAATTCTAACATTTCCGACGGCGCCATACGGTATGGCGCTCGAGAAACGGGAGCCGCATTCGGCTCAAGATCAATAGGAAACTCAACCTCTCGCTATGGTGGTAATACTGGTAAGTCATCTGGAAATACGTCGGGGTACTCGCTGACAACTGGAATCGACGATATGTCGACTCCGCCATCCTCCGCCTGTAGAGCGTAACACCAATAGCCGACACAACCCTGATTCAGAAGTTTCATCGCCTTCAAGGCGCTAATCACACATCCCAATCTACCCAGTTTACAACCGACGAAAGCATGCTCGGTGCCGTCCTCAGCCACTATCGAGATGGTGTGAGTCCGATAATTCGTGATAGCACCGTGAAGATCCAACCAATCATCCCCGAGGATCAAATCCTCACCCTTAAGATCTATAAAAATAAGGTTCGAGGGCCAATCTCGGCTCCCGACCCTCACTGGACAATCCCTAACTTCCCAGTCCCCAACCATACGATCCCCACTAGGCGTACCCACTACGAATGGTTCGTACTCATACAAGCAATCAATACCAATACGACACACACAATCCGAAGCAATAAAAGAATGAGTAGCACCCAAATCGAAAAGCACCGAAACTAGATGAGAAAGGATCTGGGTGGTACCTGATGCCACCGGAATGTCTGTCTCCTCCGTGCGCCTCATCGAGGGTGGACTGAGCCTGAACTAGATGCAGCCCGGTGGTCCGGCTGACCCCGGCCCCTACCGCGGCCCGAACTCTGAGGAACATAAGTAACTGGAGTCTTCTGATCAATACTGAGCTCTCTCTGAATGGCGGTGGTATTCGGAGCTCTGGCAGCCCTGGTGGCTCTCTCTCACAATGGGCTGCTCGGTGCCCGGTCTGCCCACAAGTAAAGTAAGTAACTGGAGGAGAAGGGCAATCCTTCATCAAGTGCTCATATTGGTTGCAGTTAAAACAAACCCTGCCACCAGAAGCAACGGACTGGACTGAACGATTACCCTGAGATCCCCCGGCCTGATGAAACGACCTCTTCCCAGGTGTAGGGGCAGACTGTGCTCTCGAAAATCAGCCATTCTTACTGGATGAAAAACTACCAACCATTTTCTGTTTCTTGGCCTCGGTACCCAACTCTGATTCCGGTGCGGCCATCTCGATCGCTAGAGCGCGATCCTGATACTCCTTCAAAGTGACACACATGAGCGGTGCCATACTCTGCCTAATATGCGGTTTTATGCGCATATTAAAATAACGGATCTTGTCGGCCTCGGTCCTCACCTGATCTTTCACAAATCCTAATTGCTGATTATAAGTAATGATGGCCTGAGAAATAGGCACATCCTGAGGTGTAGCGGTGAAGAACTCCACAATTCTGCGCTCCTTAACTGGCGGTGGACAATATTCTGCTTCCATGGCAGCCTTAAATTCTTCCCAAGTGGCCTGGCGGTCTCTGGGCGTCACTGCCTCCCACCATTCCGCAGCTTCCTTATCCAGGAGGTACTGAGCAATATGTACCCTCCTGTCATCAGGGCAAGCAACGGCATCAAGAGTCCTGCCCAACTGAAAGAGCCAATTCTCCCAACCGAGGGAGTCAGAAGTACTAGTGAAACGAGGGGGGTGCATCTTAGTTACTATCTGAAGCCATTTACTGGCTTCGTACTCTGGAATCGGGGGTGGATTTTGGCGTCCACCTTGGGCTATCTGAGTGAGCTGGGCTACCAACTTCTGAAGTACGGCAGTAGCCCCGGCATCGGCGTTATTACCCGACGGCACTGAATGAGAAGCCGAATCCACAGAGGACTGAGAAAGTGAGCCTTCCTCGTTATTAGCACCATGAACACGGCCTCGGCCGCGCCCTCTAGCTAGTCTACCGCGACCTCTCAACATACTGAAGAAAATATGAAAGGGACAAGATCAGAAAGATTCACAATTACAAAGTTGGTATCACAATTCACAATTCCGAACAACGCAAGAAAACAAATTACATAAGTATAAGAGTTCAAGGAGACTTACAACCACGGCTTGCACAAAAAGACGGTAGCATGATGATATTAGGCACAACGACCGACTCAAACGACTTAACTGACAGACCCAAAATTAACCGACAGCCTAGGTATTCAAAACCTAAGCTCTGATACCATAATTGTAACACCCCAATTCAGATATGGGACATTACACGCCGTAGAACCCTCGTAGGGTCTACCAGGCTAACACATGACACATATACAGTACAAGAAAAATTCCAAACACACAAACATTAATGTAAAAATGGGGCCGTGGCCTCGGCTAAAATGTTTTAATAGACGTACGTGAAATATAAGTGTATACCAAGTCATTGCCCACGCAGGGGACTTTAACCAAATACAATAAAACCATTCAAATTCCGATACTCAAACAACATAAATGACCCAACATAACTAAGGACTCGAGCCTCATAATCATGCCAACCCATCCCTTGTGTGCATATCCCGTGCCTGCTCCTCAGCTCTCCCAGTACATGAAATGCATAAGACGCATTTCCCCCATTTAAGGAGTTAGCATTCGAATAGCTAGTGCAAGTACACAATTACACAACATTATATACAAATACGGTTTTTACATAATCATCTCAATTAGAAATCATTTGCCATAAATATTCCGGAATACTACATTGGCAATCAAATCAGTTTCAATCATCACGATATCACAAAATCACAACTGGTATCCCGTGGCCGTACCCCTTAGTATCGACCCCCAGACATCCCGTCGAACGCTCCGGGTGGGATACCAATTCCGCGGTCGTACCCCTTAGTATCGACCCCCAGACATCCCGTCGGACACTTCGGGTGGAAGTTCAACCACACACACACCCAAGTCCACTTCCGCGGCCGTACCCCTTAGTATTGACCCCCAGACATCCCGTTGGACACTCCAGGTGGAAGGAAGACAACTCACGCACCCAAAAACCACAATTCGTCATTCATTTCGAAAACACAGCATACATAACGAAATGTAATACATGTACTTGCCTGATTAATACGACGTGAAGGAAAACAGTGAACGGAAAGGTTTTGGCCCGAATAATCTTCACAAATCTAATCCTAACACAACAACGATGAACAACCAATCTTAAAACTACGAAAATGTTGGATACATCCTAGTTCTATCCGCTGCAACCATTTGTCGAACATAACTTGGGTATCGTCGATTATAAGTGACGAATAATGGAAACTTGGAGTTTAAAACCACAAATCCTCAATAAAAACGAAGGATTACAAGTACACGATCGAAGTCTAGCAACAATCCAATGATAATTCGGACTAAAAGAGTCAAATCACAAGAAATCCCCAAAATTTCCCCAAAATCTTAAAACAAGGGTTTCAGGGATTCTTACCTTGATTCGGATGGTGAAAAGTGTTAGGAACTTGAAGAATTCACACAAGGAATGCACGGATGGTAGTGGATGATGATATTCCATCGGAATAGGCCCTAACCCTCGTCTGGGATCGCTCAAAGCCGAGAAGGATAAGTAATGATGGAAAAAATGACGAAGTTGGCTGCTGCTGTCCTATTTATAGTAAACACGCTTAGCGCACGCTACGCACAAGCATTAGCTTGCGCTAACGGGGTGTGGAAAAACAGTCAGCCTACTGTCCTCTCGTTAGCGTACGCAAGCTAACATGATTAGCGTGCGCTAATGTTTGGAATTAGCGTGTGTTAACGCTGAATTAGCGTGTGCTACCTGGTCCAGTGCCGAAATACTGACCTTACTGCCCAGCCCGCTGAAATCGTTAGTGCACGCTACTAACTCCAAGTTAGCGTACGCTAAACACATAGTGCTAGCGCGCGCAAGGAAAACAGGAGTAGCGTGCGCTACTGAGGCACCAGTCCAGTACTGCTCAGTACACTGCTGCCGACAGCACAAAAAGAAGTCAAAAAGCGAAGCAAGGCCAGAATCCAGAAATACGAACACGGAATATTCAAGACGACAGAGTTGAGCGCTGAAAGAAAATACAACTCCGATCACCGAAGAGTCCATAATACGATAAGGAAAAATGAAATTCCCCTAAACTTTGGGAAATTACAAAAATGGCCCAAGTATCCGAAAATCACGACACGACGTCGGATTAACAAACCGAAAGCTTCAACATGACCAACTCATCCATACAAACTTATGCAAACCAAGAAACAACGAAAACAAACGAGTTTTACAAGAATCGAACGTACATGCGACAAGATATAATTTAAGATGAAATTATGCAAAAACATCCTCGAAACTCGTCCAAACGGAAAATCTCCAAGAACAAAATAGGTTCAGAATTTCAAAACAGTAACAAGCGAGTCGTCCGAAACGAACATACACCGAAAATAGAAATTACTAAAAATAGAAAGTACGGATATTACAGAAACTATTTATGTTGTGTTTTTATGTAATTTATAATTAATTGTAATATTTTTTATATCTTCTTTTTTTTTGAAATTAAATGATTAGTGATTTTAGTGTTAAAATTTCTAAATTTTATAATTTACAAGTGTTGAAATTTTAAATTTACTTAAGTTAATTTAATAACATGCCTTTGACGATGAATTTGAAACACTCTTTTGAGGAATCATTTGTTAAGGTTATCACATGTGTTGGATGAATTCAAGAAGATAAATGTAGAGGGTGTTCTTCGAGTATAGTTCATGATTTGTAGAGGTTTTCGTGATGTGATAATTTTCATATTGATGGTTAGAACGAAGTGATTAGTTTGGTGATAATCGTAGAGATGAACTAATCTAGAACTCGGTTGGAATGTGTTAAAATAACCGAAACAAGTACTGGAATTGATAATCAGAATTGTAGTATGGATTTGTGAGGATTTGAATGAAATTACGAGTGTTTTTTATTTATTTTTATGTAATAAGCTGAAGGGCGGTTCGGGCGAACCACGGTTCGGACCGCTTGGTCTGAGCCCGAAAGTTCGGCCCGTAACCGGACCGTGCTTAATACCAATTCTGGTTACGGATCCGGCCCGCAATCAACGGTCCGGATCGGAATCGTTGACCAGGGGTCGGTCCGTGCCGGAACCGTCGGTTCCGTTACAATGTGGCAACACTAATTCAAACGTATTTTAAAATGGTGGTCAAATGGATGGACATGATTGATGATCAACTATTCAATGTAGAAGTTATGTAAATTGAAATTGAGAACTTAATAATTGATTGATCATCATTTTGAAATTATTTTGAATCACCTTGTATGATATTTTTCACTCGTGTACACATGTAAGACTCATAACGGATGGCACAGAACAACAAAATCATCAATATTTACGATAAACAACTCGTGCTACATATGAAGACACGATATGTATCTTGTTATAACTAAAAATTATATCGTTATGTGTACATCGTAACGACTTTAAAAGTTCATATCCTAAGATAATTCAAAATTATTTGTAATATTTTTTTGCCTATAATGGATTTAAGATCCTTATTTGTATATAGTAACAATTTCAATCTCGTTGAGGATAAAAATATCATTTGAAATATTAATATATTTTTTATTTTTATTTTATATTGCTATTTTGGTCAAAGACTATTTAAACAAATGTTTTGTATGTGAAGACTATTCGAGTGGTGGAAAAAATACTGAAATACCGAAAAATCGTCTTTACCGTACCGAAAATATCGAAATTTTTGGTATATCGTAATTTTCGGTACGGTACGGTATGATATCGTACATGATCGGTACAATATCAGTATGAAATTCAAAAGAAAACAGTATTTCGGTGTATACCAAAATAACGAACTACCGATAATATTTTATATTTTGTATTTTTCATGGGCTCTATTTTTGGATATCCGAAACTTCGAATTTTTGGATTTTCGAATCGAATATAGAATATTGAATATTTTTGAACACCCCTACTATTTATTACATCCTTTGAGCCCAATATCCATAACCCCTAACTAAATGATGGATCGCCCACAACCCATAACTAAATTATGGATCGATCTGACATTTTTATCCACCACCATATCATCCGGCCATTATTCTTTTGTCTCTGGCCACCATCTCCCCCGACCACCGAACCGCTTATGCCAATTTCTTCTTCGATTTTGGTCGGCGCTCCTCTTCGATCTTGCTCGCCGGCGACACCAAATCTCCTCTTATTTTTTGTACTCGAGCTGCCTTACCTTCTAGACAGGCCAGTCTATTTTTGGATGCCAAGACTACAGGTTTGAGGAATAGATGTCTTTGCTTGCTTAAATCTTATGTTGCTTACAAAATTGTTCCTTGAAGTTTTGGCTAATAATAGAAAAACCCGTAGCTTTTTGAAAATTGCAAAATTGTTCCTTGAATTTTCAAACAATGGAGGCCATCGTTTTCACTCATCCTTCTTAATTTTCTGTGATCCGTTTTCTTAGTTACTTAGGTTTTATTGTTTTGGGATCATATTTTATAGATATATAACCACTGTGGTTTCACAAGGAGGTAGGATAGTGTCTTAATACATCATGTTGTGTTTTCTGGTACAACCCATTTAGACATTATTTTGCTAATTAATTCAAAAGTAAACAATCATGTATAGCTATCCGGATTAAGTAATTAACCCATTAAGTAAAAAAGAACACGAAAATTTTACAAAAATCCTCATTCAGGTTTGGAATTTGAAAACTAATTTTGAAAGTTCTAATATGATAAACTGAAGAATTATTATAGATATAATTTTAAGAAATATCTATTTTTCATATATGATTTTTGTGGGTGATTTTTTCTTAAGAAAATCATTTTTTTATACAAAAACATGAAAACCTGAAAATTAATTATGATATTTTGAAAAAAAAATCTCCCTTAAAATTCATATATATAAAAAGTATATTTTTTGTTTAGAATAATTTCTACAAGAATTTTTCATTATTCAAATGAATTCAGAATTAATTGTTAGTTTCTGTAACACCCCCAAATCCGCTCAGGGATATTACACGCCGTAGACCCTCTCCTCGAGGATCTACCAGGCTGATAACTAAAATCAAACATCTAAACCTCGCCTTTAAGGCTAAAATGACTCAGTAGACCGATTTGGTCTTTCAACAAATACATACAACTCAATTCCAAACACATACCCACGCAGGGGTCAAAATACAATAAACTCCCGTACAACGGGGAAAAGATACTGCAGCGGAAAAGAAAATACAACTAGACCAAAACGACGTCAACAGATCCTCGTGTGATTAGTATCGTTCATCTTTCATCATCCTTCGTGCCGACCCTGTGCTATGCTCCAAAACCTGAATGCAAAAATAGACATCCACCCCCCGAATACTCGGGGGTTAGCAAAACTCCACTGTTTTGCTAGTGCAAGTACAAGTGCAAAAATACGAGCCATACAATACAAGTTCCAAGAACAATAATAATCAGGAATCCTCAAAGGTTCAAACGTAAGGAAAAGTACTTCCCGAGGCAAGAGTTTGGGTAAACATTTCCAAAACTGAAAGATCGCAAATAAGGGAAACAATTTACAAAACAGTTTAAAATGCCATCGAGAGTTTTAATAGAAAACACTTTAGGATTATAAAATCCTTCTTTTTCCAAAAATCAATAGGGTCACAGCCCAAATGTTTTGTTTTCGCAAATAGGAAATCACCAACAATTTACAGGGTCAAAGCCCAACATCACGTGTCCTCAACGGACGTAAAATCAACGAAACATAATCACGCACGCGCATCGCCTAGGACCGGACGATACCACCGACATCCCACTCGAGGCCTCGAAGGACCCTCCCAGGTGGCTAGCGAAACAAATCACACACATCTCACGGTTGGATCAATCGCTTGTTGCATCCCGCCACATGATCACATGCCATGTGCTACCGTAGATTATCTCGAGCTCTCACGGTTGGATCAATCACTTGTTGCATCCGGCCACATGATCACATGCCATGTGCCACCGTAGACCTTCAACCATATCCACACATTCACACAAATAACATATCACATCAAGGATATTCAAACAATTCGCCAGAGGCATCAAGCACTTAGCAAAACACCACGTCAATCCACAACGCACCGAAATGAAATAATATACGTCCACACACAATACCTAGTGCAACATGAACACCAAGCATATACATAGAATTCACATAGTTATTCACGAACCACACCAATCACAAAACACACACGGTTTTGAAAGAGGCCTTTAACGAGGCTAACCAAATCTTTTGAAAACTCATTTCAAACAAACAAACAAACCAAGACGATCACCAATCATCATATCCACGGAACAAGAAAAGTATGGACAAGGTACTTGCCTCGAATAACCACAACGCGGAGAATCGGCCGAAGTAGGTTGGCACGAACCGACTACGAACTCGCCGACTCCACCGAACGACAATCCACAACAATGAACTACGAACGAAAACAATAACAACGAAAATAAATTCCAAAGTACGACCCAAAACCGCTGAATTCAAAGAACAAATGACGAAGGTTCAAGGATTTCCCCCAAAACGGTCAAGAACACGATTCGTCCCGTCAAAACCCAGCGGAATTCCAAGTTGAAATATGGATATACAATCCATAGAATATGTTTAACAACATCATTTAACCATAATCGATCCATCGAAAACGGATGAAAACGAGATCGGGGACAAATCCCCCGAAAAGTCAACTCGAAGGAAATCAAGAATTATACTTCGATTCGACGAAGAACAATGGATTAAATGATGTTAAACACAAGAATACTATCAAGATTAATCATACCCATCATGAATTAATCAACAACACGGAACGAATCGGACGAAATTGCAAAAATCCCCAAATTCACGAAATTAGGGTTCTAAGGAAGATTACCTTGATTCGCTGGATCAAAGGATGATAACGGACGATTGATTGATGTTATGGACTCCAGAACTTCATGGTTTTGTTGTTAAACAACATGGCTTCGTCGCCCATGAATCGCCACTCGCGGATGGAGAAGGAAGGAAATGAAAAACGAAGTGAAATGTGATCGCCACCATATTTATACTGGCCAGACTAGCGTGCGCTAGCCTTCCCGGACTAGCGTGCGCTATCGGCCGGTATCGGCCGAGCACCATCGGCCAGGGCCCACACGACCCGGCATCACCGACCAACCCTGCCGACCAAACCTGCCGACCCGACTCTCGCTAGCGTGCGCTACGGCCGGAAGCTGCGCTGCGCCGACTGTCCAGAGCCATGGATGAACCGCCGGCAGTAACGACGCTAGCCGGCCGACGGCGTGCGCTACGCTGCCGACTAGCGCGCTACGCTCGGCGTAGCGTGCGCTACTGCCCGATCTGGCCGAGTCGAGAACCTCGAAACCCCATTGCCCGGGCCGATAAGCGACGCTAGGCCACCGGCGGCGTCGCTACACTGCCCGGTTAGCGCGCAGCCCCTTCCGGCCGTGGCGTGCGCTCGCCGGTTCTGCCGCACCGTCCGGCGGTGCCGCAATCGTCCGGCCGATCCATGCCGTCCGGCGATCCCGCCACCGCTGTGGCTCGGCGACCGATTTCCGAAAACGCACGGAACGAACACGACGAAAAGTTCGCGGACAACATAAACGACTCGAAATGAAAGCATAATACCATATTCAATCATACGCGACCAAGAAACGGGTCGAGACGACAATTACAGATACGGATACCCGTAACTTTCAAGAAATTACAAAATGGCCCAAAACGCCCGGAAATCACGATACGTGATCGAATAATCAAACGGAAGTTCACAACACGTCTAACAAAGTTAAACGGACTTACGGGAAACTCGAAACAGCAGTTTCGAACGAGATTCGCAAGAACCGAACTCGAGTGCGGAAAAGTCGTTAAAAAGCACGGAACTCAACAAAACGACTCCGAAACGAACTCGGATGTCAAAAAGTGTAGAATTAATCATTCTCAGAATGACGAAACGGTCATGAGCGAGTCGTCAAAACAGACTTCGGCCGAAAAAAGAAATTACCGGAAATCGAAAATTGCGGATATTACATTCTACCCTCCTTAAAAGAAGTTTCGTCCCGAAACTTAAAACAAGTAGGGAGAAGAAATATTCCGCCAGGAAAAACTCAACGAGATACACAAGAATGCGTAACTAACGCCCAACTGTGAAATGTTACAAACAACGCAAGGGGTATACGCCGTGAAAACACGCTCCACGGCGACCAACACAACGTCGCCGTTAGGGATATAATAAAAACCAACAAGTGACAAGCGTCATCAAACGGATAATATAGCCAAGTCAATTATCCGACAATCACAAAACACAACGAACGAAAATCAATATGATTGACCAACCCAACGGTACATCAATCAAAACGCGAGTCAACCGCTGAACAAACACGGAATCCCACCGCCTAAGGGATGGAAGATCGAAAACGAAACTAATTTCCCGAACTGAAGGGAATTACGAAGGAGTCTGAATGCTTAATAATCACGAAACGAGAACAAAAACCGAACAAACAAACGACCGAACCACAACGGTCGAGACAACTAAAGCGAACAATCATGTTCGAATCACGAAGAACATTAAAATTCAAACAACAACTCCAAGGTTCACATCTCGACTCGAGACAATATATGATCCAGTGAAAACAACAACGTATGCATTCACATAAGATCCACATGAAAGGGAATAGCAATAGAAAAGTCACAACGACAAACGAGTTATTCCGAAATAATACCACACTCGTTCGATCAACAAAAGCAAGGAGCAGGACAAGCTCAGAAATGTCAACGAACATAAACGAGTCGACAGAGTCGAAAATGTAAAAGTTCAAGATCCAGTCCACTTCGAATAAAAGAACTAGTAGAACCAAAAGATGTTACTTCCGAACAAGGTTCACAAGAATCGAACCGAATTCGGAAAGTGACAGCGATAACAGATTGACCCAAAACAAGATCACGGCTCGCTGAATTATGAACCCGAAATACAAAACAAGTTCGAGACGGTATCAACGAACACGAGCGAATCGATAGATGGAGAAAGAGAAAATACGAAGTCTAAAAACAACACGGGTACTACATTCGACCTCTTATAAAAGAAGGTCGCCCCGCAACTCACAACAAAGCAAAATCAAGGTGACGACACAACAAGCAACCGGCGAAACATCCTTGAAGGCCTCTCAAAGCCGATTCGATACTTGTCTTTGAAGCGCGAACTCCGAAAGTCTCGGTAGCCAATTCACAAAAGCCGAATTCGGTGTCCCTCGAGTCCACACTTGAAATGTGTTATCGACGAGAAGGACAATTTACACGTGCATGCCCCGGCACATCACGATTGCAACGCCTCGGCTCGGCATACCGAAAATATAAATGCTCGATACAATGGATCAAAACACCGCAAAACAACATACCGGAGATGCCAACTCAGCATGACATATCAACGCATACAAAAATCACAACAACAACGGCATCATTCGAAGATTACAACATCCCGAACGACAGCCATCACACAATCACAAACATCATGAAACAATCACCCATGTGTATAACGCATAAAAATCCAGGCTTTAACAACCCACACTAGTGCGACAATACGCAAATCACCACGAGGCGATAAACAGTAAACACCAGTTCACACCTCTCACAGAGGGCCAACAAAACATATGCGTGGCGAA
Organism: Orobanche coerulescens; assembly: GCA_033398695.1. Taxonomy (NCBI): domain Eukaryota; kingdom Viridiplantae; phylum Streptophyta; class Magnoliopsida; order Lamiales; family Orobanchaceae; genus Orobanche; species Orobanche coerulescens. The sequence continues at coordinate 107,906,501 of CM065816.1, read as the reverse complement.
CGACTCGACGCTCACGCCACCAATTCAATCACAATTCGGGGTTGACACCGTAACGAAAGTTCGAAAACCATACACGCATTTCCGGTCCGCAAACAGGAATGATAGGTTTTAAAAACGAGAACCACCTTTTGAAAACAGTTTGGAAACAACAGTTGATCTTGAGTATCATTTTACAAAAAGTAGTACAAACACCATTATCGAGACTTTGAAAATCATCTTGCGTTTGAACAAAAATGAGGACACCTTTCCTTTAGTGAAAAACTTTCAAAAATATTCGACCCTTGGGTCTAAGCAACAGCATTTGAAAATATCTCAAAAATATTTTTGGTCCTCAACCGGAAAATTTTTGAAATGTATTGCGGCATTAGAAAACACCTTGAAAACACCGCAAGAAAATAATTCGCTTTAAAAGTACGTCTCGAATTTCAATTTTCTAAGATACTCAAGGTTTTCAAAAATAATTCAATGGGTTAGAATGCCCAAAAGGTCGATGACGGTAGTACTTATCAAAACTCACAAAATCATTTGAAAACACCCAACTACCGTCAAAGCGGTCAAGGCCAACAACTCGGTTAAAGGAATCGATTTTGAAATAAAATTCATCGGTAAGATACGAAAGCTATTACAAAGGAACTCACGCGGCGGAAAAAAAAGAAATACAAGTCAACATGCACAATCCAAAGAACTACTCCTCACATGAAAGAAATATGAGAGTCAAATAGTCACGTATCAAGAAATCAAAATCCATAAGAGGATTCCGTCACTTAGCAAATAAATCATAAAAATAGCTCGTGTCACACGAGGCACAACACAAAGAAGGGAGACTTACGACCACAGTCGCACGAAGATGATGATCGCCCACGATACTAATCACGACCAACAAACTCGGACGACGCGTCGCGACACGACTCGATCAGATAAAATCCGACGAGACAAAACTTCGATAGACACCATCGACCCGACAGCCTAGGTTTCCACAACCTAAGCTCCGATACCATTTATGTAACACCCCCAAATCCGCTCAGGGATATTACACGCGTAGACCCTCTCCTCGAGGATCTACCAGGCTGATAACTAAAATCAAACATCTAAACCTCGCCTTTAAGGCTAAAATGACTCAGTAGACCGATTTGGTCTTTCAACAAATACATACAACTCAATTCCAAACACATACCCACGCAGGGGTCAAAATACAATAAACTCCCGCATAACGGGAAAAGATCTTGCAGCGGAAAAGAAAATACAACTAGACCAAAACGACGTCAAGAGATCCTCGTGTGATTAGTATCGTTCATCTTTCATCATCCTTCGTGCCGACCGTGCTATGCTCCAAAACACGAATGCAAAATAGACATCCACCCCGAATACTCGGGGTTAGCAAACTCCTTTGTTTTGCTAGTGCAAGTACAAGTGCAAAAATACGAGCCATACAATACAAGTTCCAAGAACAATAATGATCAGGAATCCTCAAAGGTTCAAACGTAAGGAAAAGTACTTCCCGAGGCAAGAGTTTGGGTAAACATTTCCAAAACTGAAAGATCGCAAATAAGGGAAACAATTTACAAAACAGTTTAAAATGCCATCGAGAGTTTTAATAGAAAACACTTTAGGATTATAAAATCCTTCTTTTTCCAAAAATCAATAGGGTCACAGCCCAAATGTTTTGTTTTCGCAAATAGGAAATCACCAACAATTTACAGGGTCAAAGCCCAACATCACGTGTCCTCAACGGACGTAAAATCAACGAAACATAATCACGCACGCGCATCGCCTAGGACCGGGACGATACCACCGACATCCCACTCGAGGCCTCGAAGGACCCTCCCGAGCTGGCTAGCGAAACAAATCACACACATCTCACGGTTGGATCAATCGCTTGTTGCATCCTGGCCACATGATCACATGCCATGTGCCACCGTAGATTATCTCAGGCTCTCACGGTTGGATCAATCACTTGTTGCATCCTGGCCACATGATCACATGCCATGTGCCACCGTAGACCTTCAACCATATCCACACATTCACACAAATAACATATCACATCAAGGATATTCAAACAATTCGCCCAGAGGCATCAAGCACTTAGCAAAACACCACGTCAATCCACAACGCACCGAAATGAAATAATATATGTCCACACACAATACCTAGTGCAACATGAACACCAAGCATATACATAGAATTCACATAGTTATTCACGAACCACACCAATCACAAAACACACACGGTTTTGAAAGAGGCCTTTAACGAGGCTAACCAAATCTTTTGAAAACTCATTTCAAACAAACAAACAAACCAAGACGATCACCAATCATCATATCCACGGAACAAGAAAAGTATGGACAAGGTACTTGCCTCGAATAACCACAACGCGGAGAATCGGCCGAAGTAGGTTGGCACGAACCGACTACGAACTCGCCGACTCCACCGAATGACAATCCACAACAATGAACTACGAACGAAAACAATAACAACGAAAATGAATTCCAAAGTACGACCCAAAACCGCTGAATTCAAAGAACAAATGACGAAGGTTCAAGGATTTCCCCCAAAACGGTCAAGAACACGATTCGTCCCGTCAAAACCCGAAAACGGAATTCCAAGTTGAAATATGGATATACAATCCATAGAATATGTTTAACAACATCATTTAACCATAATCGATCCATCGAAAACGGATGAAAACGAGATCGGGGACAAATCCCCGAAAAGTCAACTCGAAGGAAATCAAGAATTATACTTCGATTCGACGAAGAACAATGGATTAAATGATGTTAAACACAAGAATACTATCAAGATTAATCATACCCATCATGAATTAATCAACAACACGGAACGAATCGGACGAAATTGCAAAAATCCCCAAATTCACGAAATTAGGGTTCTAAGGAAGATTACCTTGATTATTTGGATCAAAGGATGATAACGGACGATTGATTGATGTTATGGACTCGAACTTCATGGTTTTGTTGTTAAACAACATGGCTTCGTCGCCCATGAATCGCCACTCGCGGATGGAGAAGGAAGGAAATGAAAAGCGAAGTGAAATGTATTGCTCGGCCATATTTATATCGCCGGACTAGCGTGCGCTAGCCTTCCCGGACTAGCGTGCGCTTATCGGCGGTATCGGCCGAGCACCATCGGCCGTGGCCCACACGACCCGGCATCACCGACCAACCTGCCGACCAAACTCGCGACCCGACTCTCGCTAGCGTGCGCTACGGCCGGAAGCTGCCGCGCTTAGCTGGCTATCGAGAGCCACTGGATCGACCGCCGGCCAGTAACGACGCTAGCCGGGCCGGCGTGCGCTACGCTGCCCGACTAGCGCGCGCTACGCTCGGCGTAGCGTGCGCTACTGCCCGATCTGGCCGAGTCGAGAACCTCGAAACCCAGCTGCCCGGGCCGATGGCGTCGCTGAGCCACGGCGGCGTGCGCTACACTGCCGGTTAGCGCGCAGCCTTCCGGCCGTAAGCGTGCGCTCGCCGGTTCTGCCGCACCGTCCGGCCGGTGCCTGCAATCGTCCGGCCGATCCATGCCGTCCGGCCCGATCCATACCGCGAACTCGGCGACCCGATTTCCAAAACGCACGGGCGAACACGACGAAAAGTTCGCGGACAACATAAACGACTCGAAAGGAAAGCATAATACCATATTCAATCATACGCGACCAAGAAACGGGTCGAGACGACAATTACAGATACGGATACCCGTAACTTTCAAGAAATTACAAAATGGCCCAAAACGCCCGGAAATCACGATACGTGATCGAATAATCAAACAGAAGTTCACAGCACGCCTAACAAAGTTAAATGGACTTACGAGAAACTCGAAATAGCAGTTTCGAACGAGATTCGCAAGAATCGAACTCAAGCGCGGAAAAGTCGCTAAAAAGCACGGAACTCAACAAAACGACTCCGAAACGAACTCGGATATCAAAAAGTGTAGAATTAATCATTCTCAGAATGACGAAACGGTCATGAGCGAGTCGTCAAAACAGACTTCGGCCGAAAAAAAGAAATTACCGAAAATCGAAAATTGCGGATATTACAGTTTCTTAGCTGATAAAATAGATTTTTTAATGATAAAATTATTATTCTAAAAAAAAAAATCACCCCTAAAAATATTTTAAAATCATATCTACAATAATTTTTTAGTTTTTCAATTTAATATTAATTTTCAGATTTTTTAGAATATCAAAACCCCCTAAAAAATCTAATTTAAACAATAGTAAAGTGCTTATTTTTTTATAGTTCAGGGGGTATTTTGTGAAATTTATTAAATCTAGGGGCAAAGTGATCTCCCCAAAATTTATGGGCTTAGCATTGTTTCAGTTTACGAAAGAAACTGAATTACTCTCTGTTGGAGAACCTGTTCTCGACTTGTGCCAATCCCTAATCCAGCAAAAAGTTCAGGAAGCGGCGCCGCAACGATCTCCGACTCTCTGGTCTTCGACGAGTCAACATCTCAGGTGGGTTCTTTTCTTTGGCAATCTTCTCTTATATCTTTCCTTGTGTCTATGATTTAATCGTTTATATTGTGTTTTATCTGTATAGTGTTTTTGAGCTGAGTGAGTGAATAAATTATCTTCAACTTCTGCAAATTTGTATTCGTGTTTAGTTTATCAGTTTGCTACCAACCAATTGTCAGTGCAATATGCTTATTTTTGTTAAAGATTTTCCTGGCCCTGTTTTTCAGATTGAAGTTCATTTTTTTTGGTTGAAACTACTTGATTGTGAAGCTTTAGGCTTGAGTGCTTAAGTATAGATAATCTTATACATGTATATGTTATATATACATACATAACATAAGAGTGGATAGACAATCTTGTGCCGTTCTTTTTTACTGTGTAATATGCGGCTTGGTTTTGCAGACTATGGTGTGGCATTGCCATTTCAAATGCTGATCAGTTTAGGTTTTATTGTTTTGGGATCATATTTTGTACATATATAGGCAATGTGTCTTCACGAGGAGGTAGGAGACACATTTATTCTGTTCATAAATAACATGAATAGTAATTGATAAACACTATGGAAATAACACATTTGAAGCTTCAATAAACTATTATATAAAGCATTCTGATAACCAAACAATAGCATAGTATTATCTATAAACATTAGTTATACATATGTATATGTGTCCCACTTGTATTGAACGATGTGACAAGTTATTTTTATCTTTAAAAGTACTTATAGATAGATGTCTGAATTTTAACTATTGTGACAAATAGATGGACAAGTCTTGGATGGTAACTGATAGACACAAAAAGCCTTATGTAGATGGAGTTGCAGCATTTATAGATTATGCGGTCCTTAATTTGAAAATCTTAAGGAATATGGACCCTCTAAAAACTAGAGAAAAAATAAAAATTCCATGTCCGTGTACCAGATGTCTAAACTGTAACACCCCCAATCCACTCAGGGATATTACACGCCGTAGACCCTCTCCTCGAAGATCTACCAGGCTGGTAACAACATTTAACATCTCGACAATGCCTTCAAGGCTAAATGACTCAGTAGACCGATTTGGTCTTTCAATAAAATATACAACTCAATTACAACATATACCCACGCAGGGGTCAAAGTACAATAAACTCCCGTACAACGGGGAAAAGATACTGCAGCGGAAAAGAAAATACAACTAGACCAATACGACGTCAACGGATCCTCGTGTGATTAGTATCATTCATCTTTCATCATCCTTCGTGCCGACCCTGTGTTATGCTCCAAAACCTGAATGCAAAAATAGACATCCACCCCCCGAATACTCGGGGGTTAGCAAAACTCCACTGTTTTGCTAGTGCAAATACAAAGTCCAAATACGAGCCATACAATTCACATTCCACGAATAACAATAACCAGGAATCCTCAAAGATCCAAACAAAACGAAAAGTACTTCTCGAGGCAAGGGTTTGAGAAAACATTTCAAAATCGAAATACCATAAACCAATGGAAATAATTTATAAGACGGTTTAGAATGCCATCGAGAGTTTTAATAGAAAACCATTTAGGATTATCAAATCCTACTTTTCAAAATCCACAAGACAAAAGGGGTCACCGCCCCAAAAGTTTACTTTCCGTAAAATCACCTTTACTAAACCGTTGGGATTTTAGCCCCAAATCCGTAAAATGACTTTTACAAAACCATTGGGATTTTAGCCCCAAATCTCATCAACTCACAGTACACAAGAACGACCACAAGGTTCGTCTCCCAACATCAAAATCCACAAATAAAGGATTTAAAACAAACAACAAAATACTCTAGAGCCATCCTAGCCAAGTAGGCCAAACGAACAACTTACCTCTTACACACTTAGTCAATGCATGCAATCATGAAAACCGTTCAAAAGCACTCATTTCCGGAAATGCCATAATCAAATCACATTTGCAAAATGCACCACAATTAACCGCGGACCCACAGCTTCGTGGATCCCTACCGAGACCCCGTCGGATCTAACCCGCAGTGGTTAAAAGCAAGCTCGCGGTTCCACAGCTTCGTGGAGCCCTACCGAGACCCTGTCGGATCTAACCCGCAGTGAGCATACACACACACACACGTTACTCATGCAATACTAACATGCTAAGAATGTAAGTTCATTAAGAATACTCACTAGAGATGGCCATTAACTCGACACCATTATCAAACTCTTCAAAAATACAATAACAAGATTAAATACGGAATACACGATTCCATAACTTAAACAATAGGAGTATCATCATAAAAGCCTTCAACGTTCAAAATAACCAAATCATAATCAATTCTAAAAACACCGTTCACAAACACACGCGTTTGAAAGAAAGCCTTTAACGAGGCCAAACCGAAATCTTTTGAAACTTCATTTCAAACAACCAAACAAACACACCAAGACGATCACCGATCATCATATCCACAAAATAAGAAAAGTATGGGCAAGGTACTTGCCTCGAATAACCACAACGCGGAGAATCGGCCGAAGTAGGTTGGCACGAACCGACTACGAACTCGCCGACTCCACCGAACGACAACCCGCAACAATGAACTATGAATGAAAACAATAACAACGAAAATGAATTCCATAATACGACTCAAAGCCGTTGAATTCAAAGAACGAATGACGAAAGTTCAAGCGTTTCCCCCAAAACGGCCAAGAACACGATTCGTTCTGTCAAAACCCAAAAACGGAATTCCAAGTTGAAATATGGATATACAATCCATAGAATATGTTTAACAACATCATTTAACCATAATCGATCCATCAAAAATGGATGAAAAACAAGATCAAGGACAAATTCCCCAAAAAGTCAATTTGAAGGAAATCAAGAGATATACTTCGATTCGACGAAGAACAATGGATTAAATGATGTTAAACACAAGGATACTACCAATATTAATCATATCCATCATGAATTAATCAGTAATACGGAACGAATCGGACAAAAACGCAAAAACCCCCAAATTCACGAAATTAGGGTTCTAAGGAAGGTTACCTTGATTCGCTGGATCAAAGGACGATATAGGATGATTGATTGATGATATAACCTCAATAACTTCATGGATTGGTTGTCAAACAACATGGCTCCATGTTGATATCACCCTCACCATGCGGACGGAAATGAGAAGAAGGAGAAAAATGGCCAAAAACCCGTGTGCGGGGCCATAAATAGCCGCACAAAGGTGCCGCGGCCCAGCGGGAGTGTGCCGCGGCACGAGCCCAAAAATGGCTCCAGTGGTCGGCGGTGCGGCGGCTCGGCCGAGTGTGCCGCGGCACCGTCAGATCGGTTGGCCGAGAAAATGCCACAGTTGTGGCAGCCGCTGCCCGCGTGTGCCGCGGCCAGATCGCTGCCAGAATCGCTGGATCACGCCGGCGGTGACTCGGCGAGCCGCCGAGCACTACCGGCCGTGACTCGGCGATGCGGCCTGGCCCTGGTTGCCCGGCCATGACTCGGCCGGGGCCAACTCCGACGGCCCGAACGACCCCGAAATCCGAACCTAAATACGAATCGATGATACGGTTATGACGTACTCGCAAAGACGAATCTAAGAGCTAAGAGAACACACAATTCCGACCACCCGAAGGCTCGGAATTCAACAACGGAAGTAATTACCCAAAACTTTGGGAAATTACGAAAATGGCCCAAAACGTCCGAAAATCACGATACGCGATCGAAACACCAAACCAAAGCTCGCAACATGAATAATAACATTAAATGAACTTACGAGAAACTTGAAACAACAGTTTCGGACGAGATTCGCAAGAATCGAACTCAAGTGCGGAAAAGTCGCTAAAAAGCTCGGAACTCAACAAAACGATACCGAAACGAACTCGGATGACAAAAAGTGCAGAATTAATCATTCTCGAAATGACGAAACGGTCATGAGCGAGTCGTCAAAACGGACTTCCTCCGAAAAAAAGAAAATTACCGAAATTCGAAATTGCGGATATTACATTCTACCCTTCTTAAAAGAAGTTTCGTCCCGAAACTTAAAACAAGTAGGGGAAAGCAATATACCCGCCAGGAAAACTCGACGAGATACACAAAAACAGAAAACTCGCGCCCAACGGCGAAATGCTGCAAGAAACACAAAGAGACATACGGCGTGAAAACACGCTCCACGACGACCAACACAACGTCCCCGTTAGGGATATAATAAAACCAACAAGTGACAAGCGTCATCAAATGGTTAATACAATCAAGTCAATTATCCGACAATCACAAAACACAACGAAAGAAAATTAATATGATTGACCAACCCAACGGTACATCAATCAAAAAGCGAGCCAACCGCTGAACAAATACGGAATCCCACCGCCCAAGGGTTGGGAGATCGAAAACGAGACTAATTTCCCGAACTGAAGGGAATTACGAAGGAGCCTGAACGTTCACCAATCACGGAACGAGATCAACAAAAACCGAATGTTCAAACGATCGAACTACAACGATCGAGACAACAAAAATCGAACAATCATGTTCGAATCACGAAGAACAATAAAATTCAAACAACAACTCCAAGGTTCACATCTCGACTCGAGACAGTATATGATCCGGTGAAAACAACAACGTATGCATTCACATAAGATCCACATGAAAGGGAATAGCGATTTGAAAAGTTACAACGACAAACGAGTTATTCCGGAACAATACCACCCTCGTTCGATCAACAAAAGCAAGGGAGAGGGAAAGTTCAGAAAATGTTAACGAGCATAAACGAGTCGACAGAGTCGAAAACACAGGAGTTCCAAATCCGATCCACTTCGAATAAAAGAACTAATAGAACCAAATGATGTCACTTCCGAACAAGGTTCACAAGAATCGAACCGAACTCGAAAAAGTCACAACGATAACCAGATCGGCCCACAACAAGATCACAGCTCGTTCGAACGATGAAACCGGAATACAGAACAAGTTCAGAAAGTATCAACGAACACGAGCGAGTCTATAGAATTGAGAGAGAGAAATTACAGAAGCCAAAAACAATACGGGTATTACCCCCTGTAACACCCTCAATATATTCGAGGTATATTACAGCGCCGTGAATCCCTATATGGGACCCACCAGGCTGAACAGCATCATACTCATCGACTCACATAAACGACAGAACAATACCATGTCATAAAGACGTAAAACAGAACAATCCACCCGGTTCAACCGGTCAATATAACATCATCGTCCAACACAACATAATAAGCAACAATACAATCCAATCGAACAAGAACCCCTTAAGTACTCGAGTACAACTATTAGTTCAAAACCACAAAAGGCGAAAAGGTAAAAGACACTAAAACGTCACTCGTGCACAATCATCGTGCACGGCCATCATCCGTATCGGTCAGTACCGCTCGTCTCGATGAACCTGACCTGAAATTCATAAAACGAATTTCCCCAAAACGGGTCCCCAGAGGGGTTAGCAATTACGCTAGTACAAGTAATCAAATGAACAATTTACATCTTACACATATAGTAATGCATGCCATCAAGAAATCTTAGTTTCCAAAACACTCATTTCCGGAAATGCCAATGATCAAATCACATTTGTAAAAATGCACCACAATTAACCGTGGATCCACCCCTCCGTGGACCCCTACCGAGACCCCGTCGGATCTAACCCGTAGTGGTTAAAAGCAAGCTCACGGATCCACCCCTTCGTGAACCCCTACCGAGACCCCGTCGAGTCTAACCCGTAGTGAGCATACACACACACACAATTTCTCATACAAAACTACTATGTCAAGATTGTAAGTTCATAAGGATACTTGCCTCGATTAAATAGACGATGACACGAACGAAACGGAGAATCAAGCGCGACCGCGAGGAACCGACGAAAATGAACCTAACGATTTGAATAGCACAATCACAACCACTTCTAAACGATTATGGAAATGGAATACACCCGAAAACCCGCCTACGATTCATGTATATTCGTATATAAACAACAACGAGGGTGGACCACAACCAAACCCTCTCGATTCCGTAAAAATCACGAAATATACCATGAATCCGTAGGGAAACTAAGAATACCAACAAGATTAATCATATTCATCTTGAATCCATCAACAAAACGAAACGGATCGGAAGAAAATCCCAAAACCCCCAAATTACCCAAAAGTAGGGTTCTAAGAGATTTACCGTGGATTAGGACGAATGATTCGTGTTGATGTTGATATAATACTCCAAGAACTCAAGAAGGATGATGGATGAGATGATTGGAGGAAGAAATCGCCAAGAAAACGCCTCGGAATCGCCTTCGCCGCGGAGAGAGGAAGAAAAGAGGAATTATGATTATCTCGGTCAACTCCCTGGTTTATATAGCCAGGGAGTGTTAGCGCACGCTAAAACCTCAAGGTTAGCGTGCGCTAACGGGATAGGATAACAAACCCTCCTGTTAGCGTCCCAGTCCAGAAGTCAGGTTTTTGGCCGTTAGCGTGCGCTACCATACATGCGTAGCGTGCGCTAATAACCTCTCGGTAGCGCGCGCTATCGACCAATAGCGTGCGCTACCTGAACATCAGCCGAGTCCAGTAGCCAGATGCCCAAAACTCACCTGACCCGTTAGCGTGCGCTACCTATACCAGCGTAGCGTGCGCTAACTAGCATCAGATGGAGTTCAGTAGTAACCGCCCAAGATCGACAGTCACACTAGCGCGCGCTACTGAACAACTTAACGTGCGCTAGTCTCCCGACATTAGCGTGCGCTAGACGAAATAGCGTGCGCTATTCCGATAGTCCAGAGGCCTGGGAGCTGAACTGCCACTCCCGGGGCTAAATCGTTAGCGTGCGCTACGAATTAAACGTAGCGTGCGCTACTAATGGATTTCTAGCGTGCGCTATACAGGAAATTTAGCGTGCGCTAGATATAGAATATAAACGACCCCAAAATACCGGAATATGAACGAAACATCAAACGAAACACCTTAAAACGCATCATAGCATAGAATGAATCCACGGCAACCCCGAAACGGCGGTTCCGCACAACAATTACGAGAATCGGATCAAAAGATAACGGAAAAGTTACACTGAAGGATACACGAGGGTCACTAAAATCGAGAATTACACCGGAAATACAATTACAAGGGAAAGAAAAATGCGGATATTACATTCTACCCCTCTAAAAATAAGTTTCGTCCCGAAACTTAAGAAACAAACAACTCGGGGTACCTAGCACGCATGCTATCCTCAGTTTCCCAAGTCGCCTCCTCGACACCGTGTCTCGACCACTGCACCTTGACCAAAGGTATGGTCTTATGCCTCAATCGTTTCTCACGATGCTCCAAAATCTTCAAAGGGCGCTCTTCGAAAGTAACATCTTCGGCGACATCAATCTCACCATAATCGATGATGTGGCTAGGATCCGGGACATATTTCCTCAACTGGGAAACATGTAAAACACTATGAACATGACTCAAGGCCGGAGGTAACGCCAAACGGTATGCCAGCCCACCTACTCGCTCGAGGATCTCAAAGGGGCCGATAAATTGCGGACTCAACTTCCCTTTCTTCCCGAACCGAAAAACTCCCTTCGTCGGCGACACCTTTAGCAAAACGTGATCTCCCACCTTGAATTCCAAAGGTCGACGACGGACGTCGGCATACGACTTCTGTCAACTCTGGGCAGTCAACATCCGTTCCCGAATTAATTCTATCTTCCGCCTCGTCTCTAAAACGACATCCGGCTCGGTCCCGACCAAATCGGACGCCTCATTCCAACAAATAGGTGATCGACATCGTCGCCCATAAAGTGCGTCGTACGGTGCCATCCGAATCGACGCGTGCCAACTATTGTTATACGTGAATTCGATCAGCGGCAAATGTTCCTCCCAGTCACTACTCTAATCGAGAGCACAGGCACGCAACAAGTCCTCGAACGTCTAGATAGTGCGTTCCGACTGTCCATCTGACTGGGGATGAAAAGAGGTACTCAAATGCAACCGGGTACCCAACGCCTTATGCACCGCCTGCCAGAAGTGCGATACAAAACGGCCGTCACGATCCGAAACAATAGACTTCGGAGTACCGTGAAGTCTCACGATCTGCGCAATAAACACACGAGCTAACTTCTCCGGGCCCCAAGTGTCCTTGATGCCCAGAAAATGTGCCGACTTGGTCAGGCGATCAACAATCACCCATACCATATTCATGCCCGACCTCGATCTCGGCAAACTCGTAACGAAATCCATCGATATATCTTCCCATTTCCATTCGGAACGGAAGTGACTGCAATAACTCAGCGGTCTCGATGCTCGATTTTGAACTGCTGACAAGTCAAACATCTCGGTACAAACTGTTCGACCTCATCCTTCATATCATTCCAGCATAAATTTCTTCTCTGGTCCTTGTTCATCTTACTCGAACCAGATGAACGGAATAAGGCGTAGCATGGGCCTCCCGTAAAATACTCGCCTCAACTCGAGTCGTTCGGCACACAAAGCCGACTGAATCTCAAAATACCATCCTCGTGAATCACAAACCCGTGAGACTTTCCCTTAAGAACGTTCTCTCGGATTTGAGTAATCATCGGATCCTCTGAAAGCTACAGCATAAAATCGTAGATCAAGGATGACGAAAGCACTAACGCACAAAGTTGCCCGACACCTCCCGGCACCGAGACCACAACAACGAACTCCAGCAAGGCCCTCCGAAGCTCGACCGAGATGTAAGGATCTCAAGCGTTCGCAACGCAACCGGTTTCCGACTCAAGGCGTCGGCCACGACGTTCGCCTTGCCCGGATGATAAAGGATTTCGAGGTCATAATCCTTAATCAACTCTAACCACCTCCTCTGCCTCATATTCAACTCCCGCTGAGTAAATATGTATTTCAGACTTTTATGATCGGTAAAAATATGACATGTGGAGCCGAAAAGGTAGTGACGCCAAATCTTGAGCGCAAAAGCATCGCCGCTAACTCCAAATCATGAGTAGGGTAGTTCGGCTCATACGGCCTCAACTGTCTCGACGCATAGGCAATGGTCTTGCCGTGCCGCATTAATACACACCCAAGACCACGACCAAGCATCGCTATAAACGGCAAAACCCTCGTTGCCACATGGCATCGCCAAAGCCGGGCTGAAGTCAAACGCTTCTTGAGTTCCTCAAAACTCGACCGCCTCTCGTCATTCCGCATTTAACTTCTCGTTTACGGAGCAATCTGCGTAAGTGGCCGAGCTAGTTTCGAGAAACCCTCGACGAACCTACGATAGTAGCCAGCTAAACCCAAGAAACTACGGAGCTCCTTCACATTCTTGGGCGGTGTCCAATCCAACACGGCCCCAATCTTCTGCGGATCCACACGAACCCCTCGATGAAATCACGTGACCTAAAAACATCACTTCCTTCAGCCAGAACTCACATTTCGAGAACTTTGCATAGAGTTGCTCGGCCCTCAAAATGTCTAACACTATCCGCAAATGATGGGCATGCTCTTCCTCGTTCCTCGAATAAATAAGAATATCGTCAATGAAGACGACGACACACTTATCCAAATACTCGATAAAGACTTTGTTCATCAACTGCATGAACACCGCCGGCGCATTAGTTAACCCGAAGGGCATAACTACAAACTCATAATGTCCGTATCTCGTCCGAAAAGCTATCTTCGGCACATCGGACTCTCTCACCCAGAGCTGATAGTACCCCGATTTCAAATCAATTTTTGAGAATACCGCAGCTCCCTGCAACTGATCGAACAAGTCATCAATTCTCGGCAAAGGATACTTGCTCTTGATGGTCACCTTGTTTAGTTCGCGATAGTCGATACACAAACGTAGTGAACCATCCTTCTTCCGCACAAACAGGACCGGTGCGCCCCAAGGCGAGGCGCTCGGTCGAACATACCCCGACTCAAGAAGCTCACTCAACTGCTTCTTCAACTCTGCCATCTCTGAAGGTGCCATGCGGTAGGGCGCCTTCGAAATAGGAGCCGCACCCGGCTCTAACTCTATAGTGAACTCGACCTCACGATCTGGTGGCAATCCCGGTAACTCGTTAGGAAAGACATCAGGAAACTCATTAACGATTGGAATCGACGAAAGCTCGACTCCACCACTCTCCGCCTTCAAGGCGTAGCACCAATAGCCGGTACACCCCTTTCGCAGGAGTCTCATCGCCTTCAAGGCGTTAATAACGAATTTCTGGTTTCCCCTCTTTCGCCCCGCGAAAGAGTGCTCGGTGCCGTCCTCGGCTAACATAGTGATGATTCTCGTGCGGTAGTTCATGATCGCACCATGCCGCTCGAGCCAATCATCACCAAGAATCAAATCCTCACCCTCGATATTCACAACAATAAGATTAGAGGGCCAAGTCCTCTCACAAATAACTACAGAACAGTCTCGAACCTCCTGATCGCCAACGATCCTATCACCGCTAGGAAGCTTAACGATGAAGGGTTCACAAGGCATCAAACAGTCGAGACTCAAACGGCGTACACAATCCAAGGATATGAACGAATGCGTAGCACCGGAATCGAAAAGCACACTGACAGGATGAGAAAGAATATAAACGGTACCTGTCGCCACGGTAGCCGCTGGATCATCGGCTTTCCGCATCTCATAGACACGCGGGTGGGCCGAGCCGACACTGGAAGCTCCCCCCTTAGAGGGCTGACCCCGACCTCTCCCCCGACTAGCACTCGGCGGAGACTGAGGAGCAAACGATCCCTGATTCACACTTGGTTCCCTAGGCGCTGGAATGGAAGCCCGGGCACCCACAACTCTCTCCCTCTCGGCACAGAAAGCCGCCTTGTGGCCCGGTTGGCCACACTGATTACATATCAACAAAGGACTCGGGCAATTACGGCTGATGTGGCACGGGCCGCCACGTTAAAACACTTCACCTCTCGAGAAGGGGCACCGACCTGTGGGAAACCCAATAGATCGAGCTGGGCCACCACCAGCGGAAAAGTTAGCAGACTGAAATTTCTGCTGACCCCCACCTTTGTGGCCCGAAAAATTCCCGGCGGACTTCTACTTCTTACTCTCGCGGGCCGCCTCACTCGCCGTCACAGACATATCGTAAGCAAGGGCCCTACTCTGATAATCCTTAAATGTAGTGCATACGAGCCCCGACATATAGTCCCGAATCGACGACTTCATCCGTCTGGAGAAATGGAAAATTTTGTCGCTCTCCTCGACAACTTGGGTCTTCACATAACCCAACTCTTTATTAAAATCAGCAATAGCTTGAGCTACGGGGATATCCCGCGGTTGAGCATCATAAAAAGCATGTACCCGAGCCTGTCTGACCGGCCACAGGCAATATTCAGTCTCCATCAATTCTTGAAACTCAGCCCACGAAGCAAAGATGGTCTTTGGGCCCAACGGCCTCCCACCACCCGTAGGCCCCTTGAGAAAGTACCGAGCAATAGGAACTCTACGGTCTTCCTGGACGCTTAGTGGCAACGAAGACCTTAGACATCTCCTTGATCCACCCTTCCACCAATCGGGTCCGAAGCTCCCGAAACCGAGGAGGATGCATCTTGATGACATCTTGAGCCAACGGTCCGCTCCGCCCGATTAGCATGGGCTTGATCCGGTTCAACCGCCCGAGCTATTGCCGCCATTTGGTTCACCATTTGTTGCATAACGGCCGCAATACCAAGATAGGCACGCCTCGCGAAGAAGCATGGCTATGACGGTCGCTGCACGCGGCACCAAGATCCGTGGACGTGGCCGCCCGCCGGCCGCCCCACGCCCCCGGCCGCGTCCACGACCACGACCGCGACCACGACCTCTTCCAAAGATCCATACCGGAGTTAAATAAGTAGCAAAAGCCATACGAGGATCAAGACAAGAAAAGAACAATTACAAGTCGAGAATCAAGGGTACGATACAAGGAATTAATGAACAGAGGAAGGAAAACTTACGGACACCGGTAGTACTAATCATGGCAACGTGACGATGATGTGCATAACAAAACACCACAAGACCCAATAAACCGACAAGCCTAGGTATCCATAAACCTAGTGCTCGATACCATTTTCTCGTAACACCCTCAATATATTCGAGGTATATTACGCGCCGTGAATCCCTATATGGGACCCACCAGCCGAACAAAGATCATACTCATCGACTCACATAAACGATGTAATCAGCATCATGTCATAAAGACGTAAAACAGAACAATCCACCCGGTTCAACCGGTCAATATAACATCATCGTCCAACACAACATAATAAGCAACAATACAATCCAATCGAACAAGAACCCCTTAAGTACTCGAGTACAACTATTAGTTCAAAACCACAAAAGGCGAAAAGGTAAAAGACACTAAAACGTCACTCGTGCACAATCATCAGGCACGGCCATCATCCGTATCGGTCCAGCCCATTGCCTCGATGAACCTGACCTGAAATTCATAAAACGAATTTCCCCAAAACGGGTCCCTAGAGGGGTTAGCAATTACGCTAGTACAAGTAACCAAATGAACAATTTGCATCTTACACATATAGTAATGCATGACATCAAGAAATCTTAGTTTCCAAAACACTCATTTCCGGAAATGCCAATGATCAAATCATATTTGTAAAAATGCACCACAATTAACCGTGGATCCACCCCTCCGTGGACCCCTACCGAGACCCCGTCGGATCTAACCCGTAGTGGTTAAAAGCAAGCTCGCGGATCCACCCCTTCGTGAACCCCTACCGAGACCCCGTCGAGTCTAACCCGTAGTGAGCATACACACACACAATTTCTCATACAAAACTACTATGTCAAGATTGTAAGTTCATAAGGATACTTGCCTCGATTAAATAGACGATGACACGAACGAAACGGAGAATCAAGCGCGACCGCGAGGAACCGACGAAAATGAACCTAACGATTTGAATAGCACAATCACAACCACTTCTAAACGATTATGGAAATGGAATACACCCGAAAACCCGCCTACGATTCATGTATATTCATATATAAACAACAACGAGGGCGGACCACAACCAAACCCTCTCGATTCCGTAAAAATCACGAAATATACCATGAATACGTAGGGAAACTAAGAATACCAACAAGATTAATCATATTCATCTTGAATCCATCAACAAAACGAAACGGATCGGAAGAAAATCCCAAAACCCCCAAATTACCCAAAAGTAGGGTTCTAAGAGATTTACCGTGGATTAGGACGAATGATTCGTGTTGATGTTGATATAATACTCCAAGAACTCAAGAAGGATGATGGATGAGATGATTGGAGGAATAAATCGCCAAGAAAACGCCTCGGAATCGCCTTCGCCGCGGAGAGAGGAAGAAAAGAGGAATTATGATTATCTCGGTCAACTCCCTGGTTTATATAGCCAGGGAGTGTTAGCGCACGCTAAAACCTCAAGGTTAGCGTGCGCTAACGGATAGATAACAAACCCTCTGTTAGCGTCCCGCCTAGAAGTCGGGTTTTGCCGTTAGCGTGCGCTACCATACATGCGTAGCGTGCGCTAATAACCTCTCAGAGCGCGCTATCGACCAATAGCGTGCGCTACCCGAACATTAGTCGAGTCCAGAGCGATGCCTAAAACTCACTCGACCCGTTAGCGTGCGCTACCTATACCGGCCAGAGCGTGCGCTAACTAGCATCCGATGGAGTTCGAGTAAACCGCCCAAGATCGACACCACACTAGCGCGCCATCGAACAACTTAACGGGCGCTAGTCTCCCGACATTAGCGTGCGCTAGACGAAATAGCGTGCGCTATTCCGATAGTCCGCAGGCACAGGGAGCCGAATCGCCACTCCGGGCTAAATCGTTAGCGTGCGCTATTTAATTAAACGTAGCGTGCGCTACTAATGGATTTCTAGCGTGCTATACAGGAAATTTAGCGTGCGCTAGATATAGAATATAAACGACCCCAAAATACCGGAATATGAACGAAACATCAAACGGAACACCTTAAAACGCATCATAGCATAGAATGAATCCACGGCAACCCCGAAACGGCGGTTCCGCACAACAATTACGAGAATCGGATCAAAAGATAACGGAAAAGTTACACTGAAGGATACACGAGGGTCACTAAAATCGAGAATTACACCGGAAATACAATTACAAGGGAAAGAAAAATGCGGATATTACACCCCCGACCTCATCCACGAAATTCACAAAAACAGGAGCAAGGTAACAAGACATTAAACAACCGACACATAACGGAACGATCACCGATGCACACGGCCATACCAACCCAAGCTCTAACAGCTCGCACATGCGCGACAACACAGAAATCACCACGAGACGACAACATTCAACACCAACATCCCACCTCTCACAGGGGGCTAGCACAACAAATGTGTGGAAAGCGACTCAACGCTCACACCGCCAATTCGATCATACTCGGGAGTAAACATCATAATGACAACGCGAACATCATACATACATACCCAGCCCTCAAACGGGAATGGGTAGGTTTTTAAAAAAAAACGAAAACCTCATTTTGAAAATAATTTAGAAGAACACCGGTTGATCTTGAGTATCACCCTTCAAAAAGTACAAACGTGAAACATTGTTATTGAGACCTTGGAGAACCATTTCACATTTGGTAAAAATGAGGACACTTTCTTTTAGTGAAAAGCTTTGTAATATTCGACCCTCGGGTCTAAGTAAAAGTGTTTATAAAACATTGAAAATATCTCAAAACATTTTGGGTCCTCGCGGTAGAAGAATTTTGAAACATATTGTGGCATCTTGGATGTACCACGAGAAAATGATTCATTTTGAAAGTACGTCTCGAAATTTATTTCTAAGATACTCAAGTTTTCGAAAATAATTCAATGCCAAAAAGGACTATGCAAAAAAGTATAGAATGCCCAAAATTTGTGTAATCACACGGAACATCATAGCGCCGTGGTCCCGCCGTAACCCTGTGCTAAAAACCATTTACAAAAATGCCAAAAAGGCTGATGACGGTAATATTTCAAAAACTCACGAAAGCCATTTACAAAATACTAAATACCGTCAAAAGAATTTCGCCAACGCGATCAAGGCCATAATGCCAAAAACTCGGTTAAGGGAAGCGATTATCGAAATGAAACTCGGTCGGTAAAATACCGAAAGTCATTACAAAAGAACTCACGCAGCGGATAAAAGAAATACAGTTCAACATGCACAATCCAGCAACACTACTCCTCATAAGAATAAAATATTAGAGTCAAATAACCACATTCAGAACAAAACCACTGGCCCCATTCGAGGCCTCTAAAGACCCTACCGCACTGGCTAGTGAACAAGTCGAACGTGTATAAGCACAAAGCTTCCACAAGAGAACTTGTAAAACGTGCAAATCGATTCGAAAATCATCAGCAACGGACAAAAACAACAATAAAAAAAACATCACAAGCGACGACACTCCTCGTATAAATCAAATACGAGAGTCGATTAAATACATATCGTGAAATCAAAATCCACATAAGGATTCCATCACTTAACAAATAATCATAAAAATAGCTCGTGTCACACGAGGCACAACACAAAGAAGGGAGACTTACTTCCACAGGTCGCACGAAGATGATGATCGCCCCACGATACTAATCACGACCAACAAACTCAAACGACGTGTCGCGACACGACTCAGTCAGACTAAATCCGATGAGACAAAACTCAATAGACACCACTGACCCGACAGCCTAGGTTTTCACAACCTAAGCTCCGATACCATTTATGTAACACCCCCAATCCACTCAGGGATATTACACGCCGTAGACCCTCTCCTCGATGATCTACCAGGCTGGTAACAACATTTAACATCTCGACAATGCCTTCAAGGCTAAATGACTCAGTAGACCGATTTGG
This sequence comes from Orobanche coerulescens, assembly GCA_033398695.1. Taxonomy (NCBI): domain Eukaryota; kingdom Viridiplantae; phylum Streptophyta; class Magnoliopsida; order Lamiales; family Orobanchaceae; genus Orobanche; species Orobanche coerulescens. The sequence continues at coordinate 107,886,262 of CM065816.1, read as the reverse complement.
TCTTTCAATAAAATATACAACTCAATTACAACATATACCCACGCAGGGGTCAAAGTACAATAAACTCCCGTACAACGGGGAAAAGATACTGCAGCGGAAAAGAAAATACAACTAGACCAATACGACGTCAACGGATCCTCGTGTGATTAGTATCGTTCATCTTTCATCATCCTTCGTGCCGACCCTGTGTTATGCTCCAAAACCTGAATGCAAAAATAGACATCCACCCCCCGAATACTCGGGGGTTAGCAAAACTCCACTGTTTTGCTAGTGCAAATACAAAGTGCAAATACGAGCCATACAATTCACATTCCACGAATAACAATAACCAGGAATCCTCAAAGATCCAAACAAAACGAAAAGTACTTCTCGAGGCAAGGGTTTGAGAAAACATTTCAAAATCGAAATACCATAAACCAATGGAAATAATTTATAAGACGGTTTAGAATGCCATCGAGAGTTTTAATAGAAAACCATTTAGGATTATCAAATCCTACTTTTCAAAATCCACAAGACAAAAGGGGTCACCGCCCCAAAAGTTTACTTTCCGTAAAATCACCTTTACCAAACCGTTGGGATTTTAGCCCCAAATCCGTAAAATGACTTTTACAAAACCATTGGGATTTTAGCCCCAAATCTCATCAACTCACAGTACACAAGAACGACCACAAGGTTCGTCTCCCAACATCAAAATCCACAAATAAAGGATTTAAAACAAACAACAAAATACTCTAGAGCCATCCTAGCCAAGTAGGCCAAACGAACAACTTACCTCTTACACACTTAGTCAATGCATGCAATCATGAAAACCGTTCAAAAGCACTCATTTCCGGAAATGCCATAATCAAATCACATTTGCAAAATGCACCACAATTAACCGCGGACCCACAGCTTCGTGGATCCCTACCGAGACCCCGTCGGATCTAACCCGCAGTGGTTAAAAGCAAGCTCGCGGTTCCACAGCTTCGTGGAGCCCTACCGAGACACCGTCGGATCTAACCCGCAGTGAGCATACACACACACACGTTACTCATGCAATACTAACATGCTAAGAATGTAAGTTCATTAAGAATACTCACTAGAGATGGCCATTAACTCGACACCATTATCAAACTCTTCAAAAATACAATAACAAGATTAAATACGGAATACACGATTCCATAACTTAAACAATAGGAGTATCATCATAAAAGCCTTCAACGTTCAAAATAACCAAATCATAATCAATTCTCAAAACACCGTTCACAAACACACGCGTTTGAAAGAAAGCCTTTAACGAGGCCAAACCGAAATATTTTGAAACTTCATTTCAAACAACCAAACAAACACACCAAGACGATCACCGATCATCATATCCACAAAATAAGAAAAGTATGGGCAAGGTACTTGCCTCGAATAACCACAACGCGGAGAATCGGCCGAAGTAGGTTGGCACGAACCGACTACGAACTCGCCGACTCCACCAAACGACAACCCGCAACAATGAACTATGAATGAAAACAATAACAACGAAAATGAATTCCATAATACGACTCAAAGCCGTTGAATTCAAAGAACGAATGACGAAAGTTCAAGCGCTTTCCAAAACGCCAAGAACACGATTCATTCCACAAAACCCAAAACGGAATTCCAAGTTGAAATATGGATATACAATCCATAGAATATGTTTAACAACATCATTTAACCATAATCGATCCATCAAAAACGGATGAAAAACAAGATCAAGGACAAATTCCCCAAAAAGTCAATTTGAAGGAAATCAAGAGATATACTTCGATTCGACGAAGAACAATGGATTAAATGATGTTAAACACAAGGATACTACCAATATTAATCATATCCATCATGAATTAATCGAATGTCGGAACGAATCGGACAAAAACGCAAAACCCCCAAATTCACGAAATTAGGGTTCTAAGGAACGTTACCTTGATTCATGGATCAAAGGACGATATAGGATGATTGATTGATGATATAACCTCAATAACTTCATGGATTGGTTGTCAAACAACATGGCTCCATGTTGATATCACCTCACCGCGGACGGAAATGAGAAGAAGGAGAAAATGGCCAAAACCCGTGTGCGGGGCCATAAATAGCCGCACAGTGCCGCGCCGCGGCCCAATGAGTGTGCCGCGGCACAGCCCAAAATGGCTCCAGTGGTCGGCAAGCAGTGCCGCGGCTCGCCGAGTGCCGCGGCACCGCATCTGATCGCCGAGAAAATGCCACAGACAGGCTGCCGCGGCCTCGCGGTGTGCCATGGCCAGATCGCTGCCGTAAATCGCTGGACACCGCGGCCGTGACTCGGCGGAGCCGCCGAGCACTACCGCCGTGACTCGCCAAAGGCTGGGCCTCGTTGCCGGCCATGACTCGGCCGGGGCCAACTCCGACGGCCCGAACGACCCCGAAATCCGAACCTGAATACGAATCGATGATACGGTTATGAAGTACTCGCAAAGACGAATCTAAGAGCTAAGAGAACACACAATTCCGACCACCCGAAGGCTCGGAATTCAACAACGGAAGTAATTACCCAAAACTTTGGGAAATTACGAAAATGGCCCAAAACGTCCGAAAATCACGATACGCGATCGAAACACCAAACCAAGGCTCGCAACATGAATAATAACATTAAATGAACTTACGAGAAACTCGAAACAACAGTTTCGGACGAGATTCGCAAGAATCGAACTCAAGTGCGGAAAAGTCGCTAAAAAGCTCGGAACTCAACAAAACGATACCGAAACGAACTCGGATGACAAAAAGTGCAGAATTAATCATTCTCGAAATGACGAAACGGTCATGAGCGAGTCGTCAAAACGGACTTCCTACGAAAAAAAGAAAATTACCGAAATTTGAAATTGCGGATATTACATTCTACCCTTCTTAAAAGAAGTTTCGTCCCGAAACTTAAAACAAGTAGGGGAAAGAAATATACCCGCCAGGAAAACTCGACGAGATACACAAAAACAGAAAACTGGCGCCCAACGGCGAAATGCTGCAAGAAACACAAAGAGACATACGGCGTGAAAACACGCTCCACGACGACCAACACAACGTCCCCGTTAGGGATATAATAAAACCAACAAGTGACAAGCGTCATCAAATGGTTAATACAATCAAGTCAATTATCCGACAATCACAAAACACAACGAACGAAAATCAATATGATTGACCAACCCAACGGTACATCGATCAAAAAGCGAGCCAACCGCTGAACAAATACGGAATCCCACCGCCCAAGGGTTGGGAGATCGAAAACGAGACTAATTTCCCGAACTGAAGGGAATTACGAAGGAGCCTGAATGTTCACCAATCACGGAACGAGATCAACAAAAACCGAATATTCAAACGATCGAACTACAACGATCGAGACAACAAAAATCGAACAATCATGTTCGAATCACGAAGAACAATAAAATTCAAACAACTCCAAGGTTCACATCTCGACTCGAGACAGTATATGATCCGGTGAAAACAACAACGTATGCATTCACATAAGATCCACATGAAAGGGAATAGCGATTTGAAAAGTTACAACGACAAACGAGTTATTCCGGAACAATACCACCCTCGTTCGATCAACAAAAGCAAGGGACAGGGAAAGTTCAGAAAATGTTAACGAGCATAAACGAGTCGACAGAGTCGAAAACACAGGAGTTCCAAATCCGATCCACTTCGAATAAAAGAACTAATAGAACCAAATGATGTCACTTCCGAACAAGGTTCACAAGAATCGAACCGAACTCGAAAAAGTCACAACGATAACCAGATCGGCCCACAACAAGATCACACTGCTCGAACGATGAAACCGGAATACGTAATGTCTGTAAAGTATCAACGAACACGAGCAAGTCTATAGAATTGAGAGAGAGAGAAATTACAGAAGCCAAAAACAATACGGGTATTACCCCCGACCTCATCCACGAAATTCACAAAAACAGGAGCAAGGTAACAAGACATTAAACAACCGACACATAACGGAACGATCACCGATGCACACGGCCATACCAACCCAAGCTCTAACAGCTCGCACATGCGCGACAACACAGAAATCACCACGAGACGACAACATTCAACACCAACATCCCACCTCTCACAGGGGGCTAGCACAACAAATGTGTGGAAAGCGACTCAATGCTCACACCGCCAATTCGATCATACTCGGGAGTAAACATCATAATGACAACGCGAACATCATACATACATACCCAGCCCTCAAACGGGAATGGGTAGGTTTTTAAAAAAAAACGAAAACCTCATTTTGAAAATAATTTAGAAGAACACCGGTTGATCTTTAGTATCACCCTTCAAAAAGTACAAACGTGAAACATTGTTATTGAGACCTTGGAGAACCATTTCACATTTGGTAAAAATGAGGACACTTTCTTTTAGTGAAAAGCTTTCAGAATATTCGACCCTCGGGTCTAAGTAAAAGTGTTTATAAAACATTGAAAATATCTCAAAACATTTTGGGTCCTCGCGGTAGAAGAATTTTGAAACATATTGTGGCATCTTGCCACGAGAAAATGATTCATTTTGAAAGTACGTCTCGAAATTTATTTCTAAGATACTCAAGTTTTCGAAAATAATTCAATGCCAAAAAGGACGATGCCAAAAAGGCTAGAATGCCCAAAAATTTCAGGTAATCACACGGAACATCATAGCTACTGTGGTCCTGCCGAACCCCGTGCTAAAAACCATTTACAAAAATGCCAAAAGGTGATGACGGTAATATTTCAAAACTCACGAAAGCCATTTACAAAATACTAAATACCGTCAAAAGAATTTCGCTAACGCGATCAAGGCCATAATGCCAAAAACTCGGTTAAGGGAAGCGATTATCGAAATAAAACTCGGTAAAATACCGAAAGTCATTACAAAAGAACTCACGCAATGGATAAAAGAAATACGATTCAACATGCACAATCCAAAGACCACTACTCCTCATAAGAATAAAATATTAGAGTCAAATAACCACATTCAGAACAAAACCACTGGCCCCATTCGAGGCCTCTAAAGACCCTACCGCACTGGCTAGTGAACAAGTCGAACGTGTATAAGCACAAAGCTTCCACAAGAGAACTTGTAAAACGTGCAAATCGATTCGAAAATCATCAGCAACGGACAAAAACAACAATAAAAAAAACATCACAAGCGATTTACACTCCTCGTATAAATCAAATACGAGAGTCGATTAAATACATATCGTGAAATCAAAATCCACATAAGGATTCCATCACTTAACAAATAATCATAAAAATAGCTCGTGTCACACGAGGCACAACACAAAGAAGAGAGACTTACTTCCACAGGTCGCACGAAGATGATGATCGCCCCACGATACTAATCACGACCAACAAACTCAAACGACGCGTCGCGACACGACTCAGTCAGACTAAATCCGACGAGACAAAACTCAATAGACACCACTGACCCGACAGCCTAGGTTTTCACAACCTAAGCTCCGATACCATTTATGTAACACCCCCAATCCACTCAGGGATATTACACGCCGTAGACCCTCTCCTCGAAGATCTACCAGGTGTAACACCCCCAAAACCGTATGGGAATATTACACGCCGTAAACCCTTTCCGCAAGGATCTACCAGGCTAAACGTCCATAAACAATCAAATGCTTGCCCGTCCAGGGTCAAACAATATAATAATACACTGGCCAAGGTCACTTACACATAAACACACGGCCAGATGAGGTCACACAACTCTATCAAAAGGATCGACCAACAACATTACCCACACAGGGGTCGAAATACAATACAAATGGAAGACCGAATCAACTCTAACAATACAACTAAACTCTACCAACTCTCAACTCTTGATTAGTATCGCACTCGTCATCCCCTTGTGCCAATCCCGTGATCGCTCCCGAACCTCGCATGTACCTAGACGCATCAGACATCCACCCCCGAATACTGGGGTTAGTAAAACTCCACCGTTTTACTAGTGCAAGTATCAAACCATACGAAATGTAACAAGCAAATAGCAACTACGAATTTAATACGGAAATCCATTATCAAAATGTTCAGAAGTTTTAGAATTTCGAACTCAAGTAAGAGATATTTGAAAAGGAACACATCATCTCGGGATTTTTAAAGCGTAAAATCTTTTGACCTCGAGTCCCAATTTACAAAACCTTTTCGTAAACAATAGGGCCTTAGCCCGATTCTCGTTTCAAAGCATACTAAATAATATATCATTATGCGTCCGAGATCCATATTTAAAATGTTACCCGAACAATCACTGCTACACGATCACTGTTCGTACACATCATGTACCGAACTCCGGAGGCCTCGACGGACCTTACCCTGACTGCACACATTGTTCGTACACATCATGTACCGAACTCCGGAGGCCTCGACGGACCCTACCCGGCTACATCATCGTTCGTACACATCATGTACCGAACTCCAGAGGTCTCGTCAGACCTTACCTGGATCACGCACCTTGTCCGTACACGTCATGTACCGGACTCCAGAGGCCTCGTCAGACCCTACCTGGTTCACACACTTTGTTCGTACACATCATGTACCGAACTCCAGAGGCCTCGTCAGACCCTACCTGGATCACACACACATCGACTCGACACAAAATTCATAATCATTAAATTTCAAGTCATTCCACATTACGCCGAATGTACAATCAAGCAAGTAAACCAAAACAACACAAACATCATGATCATCACAACGACTCTTAACCAACACAACACACATTCGGTACACAATACATTGAAGAAACACGTGTACAACCATCTCATATGTACATCGCAATCCTGCACAAATGGCACAACGCCTAACACGTATACCAATATATCACTATTATCACAAAGCCTTCAAATTTCGGAAAACACAACCAACTCAAACGGAACATATTTACGGAGGCAAGCAAAATCGTTATACATATCATACGTAATTACTATTCACAAGATACAAGTCGTATAATAAGATACTTGCCTTAATAACCGCTACCAAACGCTCCGAAGAACACGGTTCGACCGGGAAGCTCGGACCCCGAAGAAGACAACGAACGAAAGGGTTCCGACTCGAGTTCTTCACAGGAATTCGACCCTAACAACATATAATCAATAAGTCATCGATCATACGAGGAAGAATAATCGTAGAACGCCCGAAAACCCCTCTATGACATTTTACCGGACACCTTCAAGGCGTCGATCAAGAACTCGACCAAAATAACGAATCGATACGATCCAACCATGGAATAACAAGGAAAATGATATAATACATCTAAATAATCATCAATCCATCACAATCCTAAGTTAAAACGGATTAAACGGACAAATCGAACAAAATCCCCAAAACTATATTTTAGGAAAACTTGCCTTGATTCGATCGATCGGAGCAAGTTATGGAAGGATTAATCGATGTTATGAACTTCAAAACTTCATGGATTTAACCCCTAACAACATCCCTCCATGATCATCAAAGCTCCACCATGGAAGAGGAAGAAACGAGTGAGAAAAATGAAGAAAAACCCATTCTTGGGCCTTAAATAGGGTGACAGACTCGACCGTGTCCGCGACACGGTCGTGGCGCGCAATGGCGGCGAGGACTCGACCGTGTCCCGCTAGACACGGTCGCGCCGCCGAGGGGCCTACCGATAGGACTGTCCGCGGCGCTCGGCATTGACTCGACCGTGTCCCGGAACACGGTCGGGCCTCTGGCGATCGCTTGGCTTATCCGGAAGAGTTCGGCTCGGCCGTGCGACGACACGGTCGGGTCTGAGGCGAGACTTCCGGCTTATCCAGACGAGTACGGCACGGGCCGTGTCGGACGACACGGCCGAGTTCGCCGGCCGGTGATTGGCCAATAACGAGCGGGTGAGCTAAAACGACCATAACTCTCTCGTCCGGACTCGATTGACTCACCGCTCGAACCATTGGAAAGCTAACTCGATGCTCTATAATATTGCAAGATTCAGAATTTTTGGAGTTACCAAAAATTAATGGTGATCTAACAAAGTCGAACTCATACTTAGAAAAGTCGCTTAGTAATCCTGAATTCAACAAAACGACACCGAAACCCGAACCTGAATACGAACCGAAGATACGGTTACGAAGTACTCACAAAGACGAATCTAAGAGCTAGTAGAACACACGATTCCGACCACCCGAAGGCTCGAAATTCGACAACGGAAGGTAATTACCCCAAACTTTGGGAAATTACGAAAATGGCCCAAATGCCCGAAAATCACCATACGACAACGAATAATCAAACCGAAGCTCACAACACGTATAACAACGTTAAATGAACTTACGAAAAACCCCAAACGACAATTTCGAACGAGATTCGCAAGAACCGAACTCAAGCGCGGAAAAGTCGCTAAAAAGCACGGAACTCAACAAAGCAGCACCGAAACGAACTCGGATGACAAAAGTGCAGAATTAAATATTCTCCAAATGACGAAACGGTCATGAGAGAGTCGTCAAAACAGACTCCGACCAAAAAAAAGAAATTTACCGAAAGTCGAAAATTGCGGATATTACATTCTACCCTCCTTAAAAGAAGTTTCGTCCCGAAACTTAAAACAAGTAGGGAGGAGAAATATTCCGCCAGGCAAAACTCAACAAGATACACAAGAATGCGCAACTAACGCCCAACAGCGAAATGTTACAAACAACGCAAAGGAATATACGGCGTGAAAACACGCTCCACGGCGACCAACACAACGTCGCCGTTAGGGATATAATAAAACCAAAAAATGACAAGCGTTATCAAACGGATAATATAGCCAAGTGAATTATCCGACAATCACAAAACCCAAAGAACGAAAATCAATATGATTGACCATCCCAACGGTACATCAATCAAAACGCGAGCCAACCGCTGAACAAATACGGAATCCCACCGCCCAAGGGTTGGAAGATCGAAAACGAGACTAATTTCCCGAACTTAAGGGAATTAGGAAGGAGCCTGAATGCTCAACAATCACGAAACAAGAACAAAAACCGAACAAGCAAACGATCGAGACAACAAGGATCGAACAATCATGTCCGAAACACGAAGGATAATAAAATTCAAACAACAACTCCCAGGATGATCTGGTGAGAACTACAAGACATGCATTCCCATAAGATCCACAGGAAAGGGAATAGCGATTGCAAAGTCACAGCGACAAACGAGTTATTCCAAAACAATACCACACTCGTTCGATCAACAAAAGGAAGGGGCTGGTCAAGCTCAGTTATGTCAACGAACTTAATGAGTCGACAGAGTCGAAAACACAAGAGTTCCAAGTCCGTTCAACTTCGAATTTAAGAACTATTAGAACCAGATGATGTAAGTCCCGAACAAGGTTCACAATAATCGAAATGAACACAAAAAGACACATCGATAACCAGATCTACCCACATCAAGATCACAGTTCGATCAAACGAAGAAACCGAAATACAGAACACGATCATAAAGTATCAACGAACACGACGAGTCGATAGACCTGAGAAAGAGGAAATGCAAGTCAAAACGATACAGGCATTACTTTCGACCTCTTATAAAAGAAATGTCGTTCCCGCAACTCACAACAACCGGAGTAAGGTGACAACACAAAAAGCAAACGATGAAATATCTCCCATGGGCCTCTCAGATCCGATCCTCATATCTTTATCGAAGTTCGCGCCCGAAAGACTCGGAACCCAACTCGCAAAACCGGATCCTGTGTCTCTCGGGTCCACACTTGAAAAGCGTTGCGGCGAGAAGGATAATTGGCACGTACATGCTCCCGCACAATACGCTCAAATGCCTCGGCTCGGCATATCGAAAATACAGATGCTAGATACAATGGAACATAACACCGCAAAACAACATACCGGAGATGCCAACTCAGCATAATAAAGAATCATAACACATATCATATACAACGATTACCATCGTAAAGTAATACACACACAAACACTACAACAACGACAGTATCGTTCGGCGACATCAACGGCCCGAACGATAATCAGCACATAATTACAAACATTATGAAACAATCACACATGTACACAAACGTACAAACCCAAGCTTCAACATCTCACACTCGTGCGGCAACACGCAAATCGCCACGAGGCGATAAACAGTAAACACTAGTTCACACCTCTCACAGAGGGCTAGTACAGCAAATGCGTGGCAACGCCTCGACGTTCATGCCACTAATTCGATCATACTCGGGAGGAACATCAAAACGACAAAGCAAAAATCATACATACATTCCCAAACGCAAACGGGAATTGATAGGTTTTAAAAAAAACAAGAAATAAAAACCACCTTTTGAAAATAATTTAGAAAAACACCGGTTGATCTTGAGTATCACCTTTCAAAAAAAAGTACAAACGTGAAACATCGTTATCGAGACTTTGGAAAACCATTTCGCATTTGAGAAAAATGAGGACACTTTCTCTTAGTGGAAAACTTTCAGAATATTCGACCCTCGGGTCTAAGTAAAAGTGTTTATAAAACATTGAAAAATATCTCAAAACATTTTGGTCCTCGAGGTAGAAGAATTCGGAAACATATCGTGGCACCTTGGAAGTACCAGGAGAAAACAATTCATTTTAAACGTACGTCTCGAAATTTATTTCTAGGATACTCAAGATTTTCAAAGATAATTCAATGGGCTAGAATGCCCAAAAATCTCAGGTAATTACACGGAACATTATAGCGTTGTGGGTCCCGCGCCGGAACCCACCAGGATAAAAACTATTTACAAAAACGCCAAAAGGGCCGATGACGGTAATATTTCAAAAACTCACAAAAGCCATTTACAAAATACTAAATACCGTCATAAGAATTTCGCCAAAACGATCAAGGCCATAATGTCAAAACTCGGTTAAGGGAATCGATTTTCAAAATAAAACTCAGTCGCCGATACCTTTTCGAAATCCATCAAGGTTTACAACTTCCACACCATACCACACCACCCGGTGGTTCAAAGATAAAACAATAATGTGCCCAGTTCTATACACATACTATATGCCACAAGTACTAAACACAATTATATTACACAATACCTGTGTAAAGAAAATCATGCACCGCAATTAACTCACTAAGATAAAATCGAGATACACAGGTACTTCGCATAAAAGAGGAGACTTACATCCACAGGTCGCACGGAGGTGACGGCCGCCCACGATACCAATCTCGTCCGACAACATAACCGACACGTTGTGACTACGCATAACTCAACTTGTCACCTGATGACTCAAACGACATGACAACACATTACTCGACAAATCACGACTTGACTCGACCCGACACCTCAGGTTTCCGCAACCTAAGCTCCGATACCATAAATGTAACACCCCCAAACCGTATGGGAATATTACACGCCGTAAACCCTTTCCGCAAGGATCTACCAGCAACGTCCATAAACAATCAAATGCTTGCCCGTCCGTGGTCAAACAATATAATAATACTGACTGGCCAAGGTCACTTACACATAAACACACGCACGATGAGGTCACACAACTCTATCAAAAGGATCGACTAACAACATTACCCACACAGGGGTCGAAATACAATACAATGGAAGACCGAATCAACTCTAACAATATAACTAAACTCTACCAACTCTCAACTCTTGATTAGTATCGCACTCGTCATCCCCTTGTGCCAATCCTGTGATCGCTCCCCGAACTCGCATGTACCGGACGCAGTATCAGACATCCACCCCGAATACTCGGGGTTAGTAAAACTCCACCGTTTTACTAGTGCAAGTATCAAACCATACGAAATGTAACAAGCAAATAGCAACTACGAATTTAATACGGAAATCCATTATCAAAATGTTCAGAAGTTTTAGAATTTCGAACTCAAGTAAGAGATATTTGAAAAGGAACACATCATCTCGGGATTTTTAAAGCGTAAAATCTTTTGGACCTCGAGTCCCAATTTACAAAACCTTTTCGTAAACAATAGGGCCTTAGCCCGATTCTCGTTCAAAGCATACTAAATAATATATCATTATGCATCCGAGATCCATATTTAAAATGTTACCCGAACAATCATGCTACACGATCACCGTTTCGTACACATCATGTACCGAACTCCGAGGCCTCGACGGACCTTACCCGATCGCACACATTGTTCGTACACATCATGTACCGAACTCCGAGGCCTCGACGGACCCTACCCGCTACAAAGATCGCTCGTACACATCATGTACCGAACTCCGCAGGTCTCGCCGACCTTACCGATCACGCACCTTGTCCGTACACGTCATGTACCGACTCCGAGGCCTCGCCGACCCTACCCGGTTCACACTTTGTTCGTACACATCATGTACCGAACTCCGCAGGCCTCGTCGACCCTACCTGGATCACACACACATCGACTCGACACAAAATTCATAATCATTAAATGTCAAGTCATTCCACATTACGCCGAATGTACAATCAAGCAAGTAAACCAAAACAACACAAACATCATGATCATCACAACGACTCTTAACCAACACAACACACATTCGGTACACAATACATTGAAGAAACACGTGTACAACCATCTCATATGTACATCGCAATCCTGCACAAATGGCACAACGCCTAACACGTATACCAATATATCACTATTATCACAAAGCCTTCAAATTTCGGAAAACACAACCAACTCAAACGGAACATATTTACGGAGGCAAGCAAAATCGTTATACATATCATACGTAATTACTATTCACAAGATACAAGTCGTATAATAAGATACTTGCCTTAATAACCGCTACCAAACGCTCCGAAGAACACGGTTCGACCGGGAAGCTCGGACCCCGAAGAAGACAATGAACGAAAGGGTTCCGACTCGAGTTCTTCACAAGAATTCGACCCTAACAACATATAATCAATAAATCATCGATCATACGAGGAAGAATAATCGTAGAACGCCCGAAAACCCCTCTATGACATTTTACCGGACACCTTCAAGGCGTCGATCAAGAACTCGACCAAAATAACGAATCGATACGATCCAACCATGGAATAACAAGGAAAATGATATAATACATCTAAATAATCATCAATCCATCACAATCCTAAGTTAAAACGGATTAAACGGACAAATCGAACAAAATCCCCAAAACTATATTTTAGGAAAACTTGCCTTGATACGGTCGATCGGAGCAAGTTATGGAAGGATTAATCGATGTTATGAACTTCAAAACTTCATGGATTTAACCCCTAACAACATCCCTCCATGATCATCAAAGCTCCAGTAGCGGAAGAGGAAGAAACGAGTGAGAAAAATGAAGAAAAACCCGATCATTGGGCCTTAAATAGCCGACAGACTCGACCGTGTCCGCCGACACGGTCGTGGCGTGCAAAGGTCGGCAGTGGACTCGACCGTGTCCTCGCTAGACACGGTCGCGCCGCCGAGGGGCCTACCGATAGTGACTCGTCCGCGGCGGCAAGATTGACTCGACCGTGTCCCGAACACGGCCGAGCCTCGCGCCGCCTCGCTTATCCGAAGAGTTCGCTCGCCGCGCTGCACGACACGGTCGGGTCCCGAGGCGTAGACTTCCGCTTATCCGACGACGAGTACGGCACGGGCCGTGTCGACGACACGGCCGAAGTTCGGCCGGCGTTGATCGCCAATAACGAGCGGGTGAGCTAAAACGACCATAACTCTCTCGTCCGACTCGATTGACTCACCGCTCGAACCATTGGAAAGCTAACTCGATGCTCTATAATATTGCAAGATTCAGAATTTTTGGAGTTACCAAAAATTAATGGTGATCTAACAAAGTCGAACTCATACATAGAAAAGTCGTTTAGTAATCCCGAATTCAACAAAACGACACCGAAACCCGAACACGAATACGAACCGAAGATACGGTTACGAAGTACTCACAAAGACGAATCTAAGAGCTAGTAGAACACACGATTCCGACCACCCGAAGGCTCGAAATTCGACAACGGAAGGTAATTACCCCAAACTTTGGGAAATTACGAAAATGGCCCAAATGCCCGAAAATCACCATACGACAACGAATAATCAAACCGAAGCTCACAACACGTATAACAACGTTAAATGAACTTACGAAAAACCCCAAACGACAATTTCGAACGAGATTCGCAAGAACCGAACTCAAGCGCGGAAAAGTCGCTAAAAAGCACGGAACTCAACAAAGCAGCACCGAAACGAACTCGGATGACAAAAGTGCAGAATTAAATATTCTCCGAATGACGAAACGGTCATGAGAGAGTCGTCAAAACAGACTCCGACCAAAAAAAAAAGAAATTTACCGAAAATCGAAAATTGCGGATATTACATTCTACCCTCCTTAAAAGAAGTTTCGTCCCGAAACTTAAAACAAGTAGGGAGGAGAAATATTCCGCCAGGCAAAACTCAACAAGATACACAAGAATGCGCAACTAACGCCCAACAGCGAAATGTTACAAACAACGCAAAGGAATATACGGCGTGAAAACACGCTCCACGGCGACCAACACAACGTCGCCGTTAGGGATATAATAAAACCAAAAAATGACAAGCGTTATCAAACGGATAATATAGCCAAGTCAATTATCCGACAATCACAAAACACAACGAACGAAAATCAATATGATTGACCATCCCAACGGTACATCAATCAAAACGCGAGCCAACCGCTGAACAAATACGGAATCCCACCGCCCAAGGGTTGGAAGATCGAAAACGAGACTAATTTCCCGAACTTAAGGGAATTAGGAAGGAGCCCGAATGCTCAACAATCACGAAACAAGAACAAAAACCGAACAAGCAAACGATCGAGACAACAAGGATCGAACAATCATGTCCGAAACACGAAGGATAATAAAATTCAAACAACAACTCCTGTGATGATCCGGTGAGAACTACAAGACATGCATTCCCATAAGATCCACAGAAAGGGAATAGCGATTGCAAAGTCACAAATGACAAACGAGTTATTCCAAAACAATACCACACTGCTCGATCAACAAAAGCAAGGGGCAGACAAGCTTAAATGTCAACGAACATAATGAGTCGACAGAGTCGAAACACAAGAGTTCCAAGTCCGATCCACTTCGAATAAAAGAACTATTAGAACCCGATGATGTCACCCAACAAGGTTCACAAGAATCGAATCGAACCCAAAAAGTCACATCGATAACCAGATCGACCCACAACAAGATCACAGATTCGCTCAAACGATGAAACCGAAATACGTAACAAGTTCATAAAGTATCAACGAACACGACGAGTCGATAGACTCGAGAAAGAGGAAATGCGTAAGTCAAAACGATACAGCATTACATTCGACCTCTTATAAAAGAAATGTCGTTCCCGCAACTCACAACAACCGGAGTAAGGTGACAACACAAAAAGCAAACGTAAATATCTCCCATGGGCCTCTCGATCCGATCCTCATATCTTTACTAAAGTTCGCGCCCGAAAGACTCGGAACCCAACTCGCAAAACGGATCCTCGTGTCTCTCGGGTCCACACTTGAAAAGCGCATCGACGAGAAGGATAATTGGCACGTACATGCTCCCAAGACAATACGCTCAAATGCCTCGGCTCGGCATATCGAAAATACGATGCTAGATACAATGGAACATAACACCGCAAAACAACATACCGAGATGCCAACTCAAAGATAATAAAGAATCATAACACATATCATATACAACGATTACCATCGTAAAGTAATACACACACAAACACTACAACAACGACAAGATCGTTCGCGACATCAACGGCCCGAACGATAATCGACACATAATTACAAACATTATGAAACAATCACACATGTACACAAACGTACAAACCCAAGCTTCAACATCTCACACTCGTGCGGCAACACGCAAATCGCCACGAGGCGATAAAAAGAACACTAGTTCACACCTCTCACAGAGGGCTAGTACAAAGAAATGCGTGGCAACGCCTCGACGTTCATGCCACTAATTCGATCATACTGGAGGAACATCAAAACGACAAAGCAAAAATCATACATACATTCCCAAATGCAAACGGGAATTGATAGGTTTTAAAAAAAAAGAAATAAAAACCACCTTTTGAAAATAACTTAGAAAAACACCGGTTGATCTTGAGTATCACCTTTCAAAAAAAGTACAAACGTGAAACATCGTTATCGAGACTTTGGAAAACCATTTCGCATTTGAGAAAAATGAGGACACTTTCTCTTAGTGGAAAACTTTGAATATTCGACCCTGGTCTAAGTAAAAGTGTTTATAAAACATTGAAAAATATCTCAAAACATTTTGGTCCTCGAGGTAGAAGAATTCGGAAACATATCGTGGCACCTTGGAAGTACCAGGAGAAAACAATTCATTTTAAACGTACGTCTCGAAATTTATTTCTAGGATACTCAAGATTTTCAAAGATAATTCAATGGGCTAGAATGCCCAAAAATCTCAGATAATTACACGGAACATTATAGCGTTGTGGGTCCCGCGCCGGAACCCACCAGGATAAAAACTATTTACAAAAACGCCAAAAGGGCCGATGACGGTAATATTTCAAAAACTCACAAAAGCCATTTACAAAATACTAAATAACGTCATAAGAATTTCGCCAAAACGATCAAGGCCATAATGTCAAAACTTGGTTAAGGGAATCGATTTTCAAAATAAAACTCAGTCGCCGATACCTTTTCGAAATCCATCAAGGTTTACAACTTCCACACCATACCACACCACCCGGTGGTTCAAAGATAAAACAATAATGTGCCCAGTTCTATACACATACTATATGCCACAAGTACTAAACACAATTATATTACACAATACTGTGTAAAGAAAATCATGCACCGCAATTAACTCACTAAGATAAAATCGAGATACACAGGTACTTCGCATAAAAGAGGAGACTTACATCCACAGGTCGCACGGAGGTGACGGTCGCCCACGATACCAATCTCGTCCGACAACATAACCGACACGTTGTGACTACGCACAACTCAACTTATCAACTGATGACTCAAACGACATGACAACACATTACTCGACAAATCACGACTTGACTCGACCCGACAGCCTAGGTTTCCGCAACCTAAGCTCCGATACCATAAATGTAACACCCCCAAAACCGTATGGGAATATTACACGCCGTAAACCCTTTCCGCAAGGATCTACCAAAGCAACGTCCATAAACAATCAAATGCTTGCCCGTCTGTGGTCAAACAATATAATAATACTGCACTGGCCAAGGTCACTTACACATAAACACATGCACCGATGAGGTCACACAACTCTATCAAAAGGATCGACTAACAACATTACCCACACAGGGTCGAAATACAATACAAATGAAGACCGAATCAACTCTAACAATACAACTAAACTCTACCAACTCTCAACTCTTGATTAGTATCGCACTCGTCATCCCCTTGTGCCAATCCCGTGATCGCTCCCGAACTCGCATGTACCGGACGCAGTATCAGACATCCACCCCCGAATACTGGGGTTAGTAAAACTCCACTGTTTTACTAGTGCAAGTATCAAACCATACGAAATGTAACAAGCAAATAGCAACTACGAATTTAATACGGAAATCCATTATCAAAATGTTCCCGAGAAGTTTTAGAATTTCGAACTCAAGTAAGAGATATTTGAAAAGGAACACATCATCTCGGGATTTTTAAAGCGTAAAATCTTTTGACCTCGAGTCCCAATTTACAAAACCTTTTCGTAAACAATAGGGCCTTAGCCCGATTCTCGTTTCAAAGCATACTAAATAATATATCATTATGCGTCCGAGATCCATATTTAAAATGTTACCCGAACAATCACTGCTACACGATCACTGTTCGTACACATCATGTACCGAACTCCGGAGGCCTCGACGGACCTTACCCGGACTGCACACATTGTTCGTACACATCATGTACCGAACTCCGGAGGCCTCGACGGACCCTACCCGGCTACAGCATCGTTCGTACACATCATGTACCGAACTCCAGAGGTCTCGTCAGACCTTACCTGGATCACGCACCTTGTCCGTACACATCATGTACCAGACTCTAGAGGCCTCGTCAGACCCTACCTGGTTCACACACTTTGTTCGTACACATCATGTACCGAACTCCAGAGGCCTCGTCAGACCCTACCTGGATCACACGCACATCGACTCGACACAAAATTCATAATCATTAAATGTCAAGTCATTCCACATTACGCCGAATGTACAATCAAGCAAGTAAACCAAAACAACACAAACATCATGATCATCACAACGACTCTTAACCAACACAACACACATTCGGTACACAATACATTGAAGAAACACGTGTACAACCATCTCATATGTACATCGCAATCCTGCACAAATGGCACAACGCCTAACACGTATACCAATATATCACTATTATCACAAAGCCTTCAAATTTCGGAAAACACAACCAACTCAAACGGAACATATTTACGGAGGCAAGCAAAATCGTTATACATATCATACGTAATTACTATTCACAAGATACAAGTCGTATAATAAGATACTTGCCTTAATAACCGCTACCAAACGCTCCGAAGAACACGGTTCGACCGGGAAGCTCGGACCCCGAAGAAGACAACGAACGAAAGGGTTCCGACTCGACTTCTTCACAGGAATTCGACCCTAACAACATATAATCAATAAGTCATCGATCATACGAGGAAGAATAACCGTAGAACGCCCGAAAACCCCTCTATGACATTTTACCGGACACCTTCAAGGCGTCGATCAAGAACTCGACCAAAATAACGAATCGATACGATCCAACCATGGAATAACAAGGAAAATGATATAATACATCTAAATAATCATCAATCCATCACAATCCTAAGTTAAAACGGATTAAACGGACAAATCGAACAAAATCCCCAAAACTATATTTTAGGAAAACTTGCCTTGATTCGGTCGATCGGAGCAAGTTATGGAAGGATTAATCGATGTTATGAACTTCAAAACTTCATGGATTTAACCCCTAACAACATCCCTCCATGATCATCAAAGCTCCACGCGGAAGAGGAAGAAACGAGTGAGAAAATGAAGAAAAACCCGATCATTGGCCTTAAATAGCCGACAGACTCGACCGTGTCCGCTCGACACGGTCGTGGCGCGCAGATGCCGGCAGGACTCGACCGTGTCCCGCTAGACACGGTCGCGCCGCCGAGGGGCCTACCGAGCAGTGACCTATCCGCGGCGCTCGGCATTGACTCGACCGTGTCCCGAACACGGCCGGCCTTCGCGCTGCCCGCTTATCCGGAAGAGTTCGGCTCGCCGCGCTGCATTTACACGGTCGGGTCCCGAGGCGTAGACTTCCGCTTATCCGGACGAGTACGGCACGGGCCGTGTCGGACGACACGGCCGAAGTTCGGCCGGCAGTGATCGCCAATAACGAGCGGGTGAGCTAAAACGACCATAACTCTCTCGTCCGACCGATTGACTCACCGCTCGAACCATTGGAAAGCTAACTCGATGCTCTATAATATTGCAAAGATTCAGAATTTTTGGAGTTACCAAAAATTAATGGTGATCTAACAAAGTCGAACTCATACTTAGAAAAGTCGTTTAGTAATCCTGAATTCAACAAAACGACACCGAAACCCGAACCTGAATACGAACCGAAGATACGGTTACGAAGTACTCACAAAGACGAATCTAATAGCTAGTAGAACACACGATTCCGACCACCCGAAGGCTCGAAATTCGACAACGGAAGGTAATTACCCCAAACTTTGGGAAATTACGAAAATGGCCCAAATGCCCGAAAATCACCATACGACAACGAATAATCAAACCGAAGCTCACAACACGTATAACAACGTTAAATGAACTTACGAAAAACCCCAAACGACAATTTCGAACGAGATTCGCAAGAACCGAACTCAAGCGCGAAAAAGTCGCTAAAAAGCACGGAACTCAACAAAGCAGCACCGAAACGAACTCGGATGACAAAAGTGCAGAATTAAATATTCTCCGAATGACGAAACGGTCATGAGAGAGTCGTCAAAACAGACTCCGACCAAAAAAAAAAGAAATTTACCGAAAATCGAAAATTGCGGATATTACACCAGGCTGGTAACAACATTTAACATCTCGACAATGCCTTCAAGGCTAAATGACTCAGTAGACCGATTTGGTCTTTTAATAAAATATACAACTCAATTACAACATATACCCACGCAGGGGTCAAAGTACAATAAACTCCCGTACAACGGGGAAAAGATACTGCAGCGGAAAAGAAAATACAACTAGACCAATACGACGTCAACGGATCCTCGTGTGATTAGTATCGTTCATCTTTCATCATCCTTCGTGCCGACCCTGTGTTATGCTCCAAAACCTGAATGCAAAAATAGACATCCACCCCCCGAATACTCGGGGGTTAGCAAAACTCCACTATTTTTCTAGTGCAAATACAAAGTGCAAATACGAGCCATACAATTCACATTCCACGAATAACAATAACCAGGAATCCTCAAAGATCCAAACAAAACGAAAAGTACTTCTCGAGGCAAGGGTTTGAGAAAACATTTCAAAATCGAAATACCATAAACCAATGGAAATAATTTATAAGACGGTTTAGAATGCCATCGAGAGTTTTAATAGAAAACCATTTAGGATTATCAAATCCTAGTTTTCAAAATCCACAAGACAAAAGGGGTCACCGCCCCAAAAGTTTACCTTCCGTAAAATCACCTTTACCAAACCGTTGGGATTTTAGCCCCAAATCCGTAAAATGACTTTTACAAAACCATTGGGATTTTAGTCCCAAATCTCATCAACTCACAGTACACAAGAACGACCACAAGGTTCGTCTCCCAACATCAAAATCCACAAATAAAGGATTTAAAACAAACAACAAAATACTCTAGAGCCATCCTAGCCAAGTAGGCCAAACGAACAACTTACCTCTTACACACTTAGTCAATGCATGCAATCATGAAAACCGTTCAAAAGCACTCATTTCCGGAAATGCCATAATCAAATCACATTTGCAAAATGCACCACAATTAACCATGACCCACGCCTTCGGATCCCTACCGAGACCCCGTCGGATCTAACCCGCAGTGGTTAAAAGCAAGCTCGCGGTTCCACAGCTTCGTGGAGCCCTACCGAGACCCCGTCGGATCTAACCCGCAGTGAGCATACACACACACACGTTACTCATGCAATACTAACATGCTAAGAATGTAAGTTCATTAAGAATACTCACTAGAGATGGCCATTAACTCGACACCATTATCAAACTCTTCAAAAATACAATAACAAGATTAAATACGGAATACACGATTCCATAACTTAAACAATAGGAGTATCATCATAAAAGCCTTCAACGTTCAAAATAACCAAATCATAATCAATTCTCAAAACACCGTTCACAAACACACGCGTTTGAAAGAAAGCCTTTAACGAGGCCAAACCGAAATCTTTTGAAACTTCATTTCAAACAACCAAACAAACACACCAAGACGATCACCGATCATCATATCCACAAAATAAGAAAAGTATGGGCAAGGTACTTGCCTCGAATAACCACAACGCGGAGAATCTGCCGAAGTAGGTTGGCACGAACCGACTACGAACTCGCCGACTCTACCGAACGACAACCCGCAACAATGAACTATGAATGAAAACAATAACAACGAAAATGAATTCCATAATACGACTCAAAGCCGTTGAATTCAAAGAACGAATGACGAAAGTTCAAGCGTTTCCAAAACGCCAAGAACACGATTCGCTCACAAAACCCAAAACGGAATTCCAAGTTGAAATATGGATATACAATCCATAGAATATGTTTAACAACATCATTTAACCATAATCGATCCATCAAAAATGGATGAAAAACAAGATCAAGGACAAATTCCCCAAAAAGTCAATTTGAAGGAAATCAAGAGATATACTTCGATTCGACGAAGAACAATGGATTAAATGATTTTAAACACAAGGATACTACCAATATTAATCATATCCATCATGAATTAATCAGTAATACGGAACGAATTGGACAAAAACGCAAAAACCCCCAAATTCACGAAATTAGGGTTCTAAGGAAGGTTACCTTGATTCGATGGATCAAAGGACGATATAGGATGATTGATTGATGATATAACCTCAATAACTTCATGGATTGGTTGTCAAACAACATGGCTCCATGTTGATATCACCCTCAGCCGCGGACGGAAATGAGAAGAAGGAGAAAAATGGCCAAAAACCCGTGTGCAGGGCCATAAATAAGCCGCATGTGCCGCGGCCCATGAGTGTGCCGCGGCACAAGCCCAAAAATGGCTCCCGCTGGTCGGCAAGGTGCCGCGGCTCGCCGGGAGTGCCGCGGCACCCGGCATGGGCCAGCCGAGAAAATGCCACAGATTGTGCCGCGGCCCGCTGCGTGTCTGCGGCTCAGATCGGCCAGAATCGCTGATCACGCTGCCATGACTCGGCGAAGCTGCCGAGCACTACCGGCCGTGACTCGGCCAAGGCCGGCTCGGCCCCGGTTGCCGGCCATGACTCGGCCGGGCTAACTCCGACGGCCCGAACGACCCAAATCCGAACTCGAATACGAATCGATGATACGGTTATGACGTACTCGCAAAGACGAATCTAAGAGCTAAGAGAACACACACCACCACCCGAAGGCTCGAATTCAACAACGGAAGTAATTACCCAAAACTTTGGGAAATTACGAAAATGGCCCAAAACGTCCGAAAATCACGATACGCGATCGAAACACCAAACCAAAGCTCGCAACATGAATAATAACATTAAATGAACTTACGAGAAACTCGAAACAACAGTTTCGGACGAGATTCGCAAGAATCGAACTCAAGTGCGGAAAAGTCGCTAAAAAGCTCGGAACTCAACAAAACGATACCGAAACGAACTCGGATGACAAAAAGTGCAGAATTAATCATTCTCGAAATGACGAAACGGTCATGATCGAGTCGTCAAAACGGACTTCCTCCGAAAAAAAGAAAATTACCGAAATTCGAAATTGCGGATATTACATAAACCACATTTCTCTTCATGTGGAGGAGGTAGATCATCACTTATTCCGATATGGAATAGATCAAAACTATACCAGCTGGATTAAGCATGGAGAAAAAGAATACCCACCGAAACGTGTGTTTTTTGAAGACAACTATGCAATGCACACAACAGACTTTGTTGCATCTACGAATTTCACAATAGGAATTCCAATGATGTCTTGAAAACGGTAGAGATGGTTGAAGCTACAGAAGAAAATTTCACTGAGGACCTTGACAAATTTCAAAAACTAATTGAGGATGCTGAGAAGCCACTTTATGAAGGGTGTCCTGACTTCACAAAGTTGTCTGCAATTGTACAACTCCTCAATTTGAAGAGTAAGTTTGGAGTTTCAGATAAGTGTTTTACTGAAACACTAGTTTTGTTAAAGAAGATGTTGCCTAAAGGTAACGAAATGTTCAGTATTACATATGAGGCCAAAAAAGCAATGAAAGCAATGGGTTCAGGGTATACAAAGATAGATGCATGTATCAACAACTGCATTCTTTACAGAAATGAGTATAAAGACACGAAACAATGTCCCACTTGCGGAAAATCAAGATGGAAGATGGATGAGGCAAAAAAGAAAATTTACGAAAATATTCCTACAAAAGTACTGTGGTATTTTCCCATTATTCCGCGTATGAAACGACTGTTTCAATCAAAGACCATAGCACAAGATTTAACATGGCATACGACCGGTAGAATAAATGACGGTGTTTTACGTCACCCAGTAGATTCACCCGCATGGGCTGCCATAGATGACAGATATCCAGAAATTGCTAACGATCCAAGAAATCTACGGCTATGCATTTGGGTTGATGGAGTCGACGTGAATAGTGGAAATAGGCATCACAGTGTATGGCCACTTTTAACTGTCATTTACAACCTACCACCATGGTTGTGTATGAAAAGAAAGTTTATCATGCTTTCATTATTGATATCGGGAATGCCAGGAAATGATATTGATGTTTTTTTAGCACCTTTGATTGATGACCTGCAGCTCTTATTCGAAGTTGGAGTCGAAACATACGATGCATTTGCACAAGAGAAGTTTACTCTACGTGCAGTTGTGTTATGGATGATAAATGATTACCCGGCACTGGGTATACTATATGGATGTCCTTACAGCGGATACAAAGGTTGTGTAGTGTGTGGTAAACAGACACACTGTATTAGACTTCCTAAATCAAAGAAACAGAGTTATGCTGGCCACAGACGATATCTACCCTATAACCATCCATTTAGAAGTCAAAATAAGGGTTTCAATGGAGAACAAGAGTTCGGACATGCTCCTGAACCTATGAATGGGAAAGAAATATATAATGAGGTCAAGTATATTATAAATAAATGGGGAAAGGGAGATGAGAATAAGAAAGCAGACATCCAACAAACTTCGACTGGAAGTGGTGGGAAGATGAAAAGAAAGAGGAGAACATCAAAAGAAGTGGGTTGTTCAGACGTTGGAAACAAATAAACCACATATTGGAAGAAATATAATGTATCGTATTGACGTCTTAGGTATTGGCGATATAATTGTGTCCAACATTGTATAGATTTTATGCATATCGAGTGTTGCGATAATTCCTACACGCAAGTGCACGTCATCGTTTACAAGTAATAAAGTGATAAGTAGAGTATCGTTCCCACGAGGATTGACTCTCTAACTACCGACGTTTTCGTATCCCAATTTTATTTGAACAATCGAAGTTGGGTTTTTTTGGATTAATAACTAAAAGAATTACTGAAAGACTAAACAGAAAACGATAGCTTGAATAAAAGGAATCAAATTATAAATAAGTCTAGAGTTCTGAATCCACCTTAATTTATCCGAATTTAATCTTGATTATCCGTAATAAATAATTTTCCCAATTTATTGAAGGCGGATATTGCTAATATATTCTACCGCCTCTCCCGAGGTCAATAGATTTATCTAACGGCGACTAACGCACTCTATCCCTAGGTGAATTATCTCGTCGCTAGGCAAAAAGCATGAAATCTCCTAAAGGCCACGTAGTTCCTATGAGTATATTCCTATCTCACGTAATTTAACGGTCCTCACCAATAGTTCCTCACCACATCTCCTCTCCCGATTCAAGTGAATGATTAAATCAATACAACTATTGGCCGATAATTGCAAGCATAAAACATAATTGGGAAAACTCAATAAAAAGGTAAGAAATCGATAACCTCAATCAATTCGTCAAAATAAAGGTTTCATCAAAACCCTAGATTAGACTTTAGCCCGACATACTAAAAACTGAAAATACAAAGTAAATAAACGAAAGCATAAAATTCAAACGCAGATGAAGCTCGATTCCTCCGTTCTTGCCTTCCGCCTTCCGCCCTTGAATTCCTCCGCTTCCTCCTCTTCTCTCGTGTCCAAGCTTAAGCTCTCTTAGGTCTAGATTCAATCAAATCCAAGATAATTAAATTAGGGTCTTAAGCCCTATTTATAGCTCAGCATCTCCATAAATCGCGTCCGTATTCGTTGGTTGAAAATCGGCCAAACGGCCCAAAATCCGCGCAGACGTACTAAACCCGCTAAGTGTGCCGCGGCTCATCAACTCGTGCCGCGGCACATCGCCAAAATCAATACCCGGGCGTAATTAAATCCTTCGTGCCGCGGCTCACATGGGTCAGGCTGCGGCACGCAGTACAAATCTACTCGCTTCTTGGTGGTGTCTTCCTTTGCCGCGGCTCGCCTTCCTTGTGCCGCGGCTCATAGTCCAGCTTTTGCTGCTACCGCTTTGCCTCGTTTAAGCTTCCGGACTTCAATTTCTGTCAATCATACAAAATTAAGGCATTAAAAGCTCATTTAGATGATTTCACACTCCAAAATACTACAAAATAATGATGAATAAACGTATAAAAATACGCCTAACAAATACCCCCAACTTAAGCCTTTGCTTGTCCTCAAGCAAAAAGAATTAAAGTTAATAAAAGAATGTCGTGAATCATCGTGCAACTCACGTGTTCAACCTAATCAATACTATCCCGCCATTCTCTCTAAATAATACGAGTGTCATAAAAGCGAGCCGCACTGTAATAATGATTCCGCAAAGAGATCAAGCTCACCCTAGTCATTTGTTCATGAAGAAAACTCACTCAAAGATCAACAAAACATGAGTCAAATCAACCGTCAATAGGAAAGGCTAACATAAACAAGCTAGTTCGCCGCGTTCCACGCCTAGAGGCACAATTTTTCACGAGTCTCATAACAAATAAACCTCTGACAAGATCCCCTTATATAAATATGCTCAAGAATTTGATTCGAGTCGACCACTAGGTTAGGATCTCGGATGTTTCATCGGGATAATCCTAGGTGGAACTTCCATTCTCATGTATTAGGAAACCGTTTGACGTAAAAGACACTCATGGGGCACATGGATGCTTCTAGTTACTAAGTTCTGCATAAATGAGAAACAACTCGAATACAAAATTTCCGCATGTCCGAATCAAGGTTGCCGCTTTACGCGAGAGTAAACAATGGGTCACGCGAATACCCCGGTTACTAGGCTTCCTATCATTGGCACATGTGAACTCACTAAATCACTAGTCTAATCGGGTCGCTGCTTTACGCGAGAGTAAACAACGGTCACGCGAATACCCCTGCATTACTAGACTTCCCTTCATAGAACACATTATCTCGACTTTTGGGGAAAAGCGACCGACGCTAAACTCCATTTAAGTGCCAACACGACTAAAGAAACAAGACGACTCACTATCCGGAAAATGTAGCCAAACGTATTGATAGGGATTAAAAACAAGTATGTATCGTCTCTTGTCCGCCAAGACCTCTACAATCACGAAAAATTTGGACCTAATTGAATACTAAGCAGAAAGGTAAATAATCGACTACAACTCGATCAAACTTGCCCGCTTCTTCAAAAAGAAAGACAAAGGTCGTAACATCGATCACACATAATAGAAGCACGAAAATTCACGAATAAAGAAAAACTACGGCAAGCAAGGCTATTAAAAAAAAATTTCGCAAAGAAAGAAAAGTGCAACAAAATATAATGTACAAAGACAAAATAGAGTACAAGCAGTGAATGTAGATCGAAAGTAAACCTCCCCAAACTTAGGACGTACATTGACCTCAATGGACAAAAATTGAAATGCAAGAAAAGTAAAAGGTCAAGTACTCCTCCTCCCGCTCAGAGCCGGTGCCAGCATCGTCGGTGAGGAAGGTGGTGTGGCTGGCCGGCGGGCGCAGAAATGGCCCGTCGGGATGCATGATGTGGGCCGCCCATGCGGCGAGGTGCTCGCCGATAAGCCTCCCTCGCAGCAAGACGCCTCTCCGCTCGTCGGCTAGCCCGGCGGGCCTGCTCTCTCATCTCGGCTCTGGCGGCAGCAACAACACTCTCCCGCGAAAATTAAGACACTAGTGCATACGAGAGAGAAAGATGAATTTGGACTTAAACATCTCAACTGGATGTACGGGTTGGGCATGCTGTAGATTGAAAACGTACGTTGCAAGAAACTTCAAAACAATTGCTTTTTCAAAGAAAATTTTCATTCGGCAATTTATCGACACCTTGAGGGTGCATGTTTACTTGAAGAATAAACATAGTTCTAGCTCGATTCAACCCCAAAACCGAAATGCAATTCAATTAGCAACAACTTAACACATTCAACTCATTTATGTTCCAATTTAATCAAGAAAATCGATGAAACTCCCGTTATTCTCGAACAATCGCAAAACTATATGAAGAAAAATAAACATGTTCCAATCATTTAAAGCATAGACACTTCCATATATCAACCATAAGCACATAAGAATTCAAGATTCAAGCGTACCTTTTGAAGATTACAAGAAAAATCGCAGGAAAAAAATTGAAGAATCGCTTGGCCGGTTCGCTACTGGGAGGGAAGGCAATGAAATAGGAAAACTTACTCGAAATGCCGCCGAGTGCTCGTTATATGCTACCCGGCCTTTCAAATTCGCATAGTGTGCCGCGGCTCACAATAATCGTGCTGCGCACAAAGTACACTCCTTTACTCGTGTCTCGCTTTTATCGTGTGCCGAGGCTTAAATTCCGTGTGCCCCGGCTCATTGCTCAAGTGTGCCGCGGCTCATTTATGCCGTGCCGCGCACAAAGTACAGCTTGGTTTTGCCTTCCTCGCGAATGATGTGTGCCGCGGCTCACAATAGCCGTGCCGCGGCTCATACTCGATTTCTCCCCGGGACTTTCCTGCACAGAATTTTGAAAAGAAGACGTTAAAAACGAGAGGACGAAGCATATAGAAGCACAAAAATGATGAAAACTAAGAATCACGAAAAACAAGAAAAATAAAGAAATGCAAGATTCTACAACTACGAGCTCGGGTTGCCTCCCGAGAAGCGCTAAGTTTATAGTCGTCAATAGGACCTATTGAACAACGTTAGTTTGCTTTTCGCAAACTCCATTTGCTTCCGCCCGCTTATCGAACCGTTTATATTTTGGTTAAAATTATGACCATCGGTCATCTGCAGCTCGATTCTCGGTTCGGTAATCAAATGGTGTTTGCGAAGAGGTTTCGACTTGAAAACTTCCCGAAACACCCGGTTTCTCCATGACTAATTTTTCTCTTGGCTTTCGGCTCACTCTCCTCCTTTGCCAACGAACTCACGATCGCAGCAGATTTTTCCTCATGCTCGAGGAATGCCACTCGCTCAACATCCTTCTTAAAACTTGGGCCATTCAACACAAAATCTGAATTTTTCCACCGACGATGTTTTCGGTGCTTTCCTCTTTCAACAACATCCATGCTTTCAATTTGAGACTCTTTATCAGACTTCCGGACATGGGAGCGATTTGAACACTTGAAAAGTGACTTGCCTGCCTTGGACCCTCGAGTTAACTCCCCATTTTCCACGCCTATAAGGGTGCGGCCCGTAGCTAGAAATGGTCGTCCCCAAGATGATCGGAATATTTTCATCTTCCTCCATGTCTAGTACGATGAAATCAGCCGGAAAGATGAACTTATCGACTTTAACTAAAACATCCTCGATCACTCCCTGATACTTAATCGATCGATCCGCCAATTGTAAGGAGATCGTGGTTGGCTTGGCTTCCCCAATATTCACTTTTGGAAAATCGATAGAGGCATGAGGTTGATACTTGCACCAAGATCGCATAATGCCTTATCAAACGAAAGATTCCCCATGGTGCATGGTATGTTGAAGCTTCCGGATCTTTCAATTTAGGTGGAAGCTTCTTTTGAAGAATTGCACCGCACTCCTCTGTCAAGGCAACCGCTTCAAACTCTTCAAGTTTTCTCTTCTTAGATAATATCTCTTTCATGAACTTGACATAACTCGCATCTGCTCCAATGCTTCGCGAACGGAATATTTATGTGAAGCTTTTTGAACACCTCAAGGAACTTAGAAAATTGTTTGTCCGCCCTCCTTTGCCGTAGTCTCGCGGAAACGGAACGGGGGACACATGTCTTCGAGATCTCCGCCTTCAAGTTTTTCGACTCCTCCGGCTTAAATTCCTTCGACTCCTCAATCACCTTCTCCTCTTTACCCTCGCCGGCTGATCCAAAGAACTTTCTCCCGCTTCTCAAGCTAACCTGCTAGACTCTCTCTAGGGTTAGTTTCGTTGTACTGCAATGCTCCCTCCGACGAGTCACAATACATTAGCGATTTGGCCCAAATGAACCTCCAAATTCGAATGGAAGCGTAATGATTTTGTAGTGTAGCTTCGTCCGAGTCATAAATTGACTCGTATTTGCCGCCAATTTTGCAAGTGCTTCCTCGAGAGACACTTTAGGAGCGGAAGTGGGCTGCCGTTGATTCCGAGTGAAAGGGGGCTGGTGTTCGCTCATCCGTTTCTCCATGAAAAGTTGGGGTGATTGCGCCACCGGATTGTAAGTATTGAGTACGGGTTATTCGATCGATTCCCATTTCCTACGAATTGAGCCTCGCTCCATATGATTTTGCTCGAACGGATTTCCAAATTGACATTCCGCACTCGGGTGTGATCCGTTACACCAATTACACGCCTCAATGGTAACGGGGCTGGTGCATGCGAAAAGTTCGAGTCATGTGTCAAAGCGGCGACTTGAGCCGACAAGGCGAGATCGGATCATTGCTCGAAACTTCCATTACCCTCTTCGTGCCAATCTTTCACGCCATTGGTAAGCTGCCGCCATATCCTCCAAAAGCACGTGAGCCTCGCCATAGATTTTCCCATGAATGTCCCTCCGAGGTCAGATCGACAAGAGTGCGTGTAGAAGCACTCAAACCACCATAAAACGATGCACTGGCCAATCAGAATGCCGTGATGAGGGCATCTTGAAGTAATTCTTTATATCGCTCCCACGCCTCGTGGAGCGATTCCATATCGAATCGGCAAAGGTAGTTATCTCGCTTTCTCAACCGCGCCGTCTTAGCCGGTGGGAAAATTTTGCAAGGAAGGCTTGCACTAACCTCTCCCAAGTTGTAATCGACCCACAGTAAGGAATTCAACCAAAACTTTGCTTTATCCCTCAAAGAAAAAGGGAAAAGCCTCAATCGGATGGCATCGCTTGACACCATTTGTTTTAAATGTGTCGCATATCTCAAGGAACGAAGCAATGTGGGCATTCGGGTCATCCTTCGGCAATCCACAGAAAGGGCTCGCCTGTACCATCTGAATAATGGCGGGCTTGATTTCAAAATTATTAGCTTGGACGGTGGGACGCCGAATTCCCGAAAAATTTGTGTTGACTTGCGGCATGGCATAATCTCGAAGAGCGAGTTCCGGTTGAACTCCCCGGCAACGGCGCCAAAAACTTGTTGCGATAATTCCTACACGCAAGTGCACGTCATCGTTTACAAGTAATAAAGTGATAAGTAGAGTATCGTTCCCACGAGGATTGACTCTCTAACTACCGACGTTTTCGTATCCCAATTTTATTTGAACAATCGAAGTTGGGTTTTTTTGGATTAATAACTAAAAGAATTACTGAAAGACTAAACAGAAAACGATAGCTTGAATAAAAGGAATCAAATTATAAATAAGTCTAGAGTTCTGAATCCACCTTAATTTATCCGAATTTAATCTTGATTATCCGTAATAAATAATTTTCCCAATTTATTGAAGGCGGAGATTGCTAATATATTCTACCGCCTCTCCCGAGGTCAATAGATTTATCTAACGGCGACTAACGCACTCTATCCCTAGGTGAATTATCTCGCTAGGCAAAAGCATGAAATCTCCTAAAGGCCACGTAGTTCCTATGAGTATTTTCCTATCTCACAGAATAAAACGGTCCTCACCAATAGTTCCTCACCACATCTCCTCTCCCGATTCAAGTGAATGATTAAATCAATACAACTATTGAGATAATTGCAAGCATAAAACATAATTGGGAAAACTCAATAAAAAGGTAATAAATTGGATAACCTCAATCAATTCACAAAATAAAGGTTTCATCAAAACCCTAGATTAGGACTTTAGCTGACATACTAAAAACGAAAATACAAAGTAAATAAACGAAAGCATAAAATTCAAACGCAGATGAAGCTCGGATTCCTCCGTTCTTCAGCCTTCCGCCTTCCGCCCTTGAATTCCTCTCGCTTCCTCCTCTTCTCTGTCTCCAAGCTTAAGCTCTCTTAGGTCTAGATTCAATCAAATCCAAGATAATTAAATTAGGGTCTTAAGCCCTATTTATAGCTCAAAGATCTCCATAAATCGCGTCCGTATTCGTTGGTTGAAAATCGCTTCAAACGGCCCAAAATCCGCGCAGACGTACCAAACCCGCTAAGTGTGCCGCTCATCAACTCGTGCCGCGGCACATCGCCAAAATCAATACAGGCGTAATTAAATCCTTCTCGTGCCGCGGCTCACATGGGCGGCTGCACGCAGTAGTACACTCTACTCGCTCTTGGCCGGTGTCTTCCTTTGCCGCGGCTCGCCTTCCTTGTGCCGCGGCTCATAGTCCGCTTTGCTGCTGCCTGCTTTGCCTCGTTTAAGCTTCCGGACTTCAATTTCCTGTCAATCATACAAAATTAAGGCATTAAAAGCTCATTTAGATGATTTCACACTCCAAAATACTACAAAATAATGATGAATAAACGTATAAAAATACGCCTAACATCGAGAAGAATGTGGCTGAGAGTATAGTCGGAACATTGCTAAACGTCACTGGAAAGACGAAAGATGGATTAGAGGCTCGATCGGATTTGGCACATTTTGGGTTGAGACCAGAGTTACAAGCTAAGATAGAAGGGAACATAACCACACTTCCGGCAGCAAGTTACACATTAACAACAGAGGAAAAAGACAAGTTTTGTGAATCATTATACAATTTAAGGGTTCCACAAGGGTATTGTTCTAATTTTTCTAATTTGGTGAGTCTAAAGGATAGGAAGCTTATCGGACTAAAATCACATGACTATCACATGCTCATGCAACAGTTTTTGCCCATTGCCATACGATCTATTATGCCGAAACCCACTAGAAATGCAATTATTAGGTTTTGTTTCTTTTTGAAATCAATATGTAGCAAAGAAATCAAAGTGGAGGAGATCGATAAGTTACAAGAAGAACTCGTGTGACATTGTGCTGCCGAGAAATACTTTCCTCCATCCTTTTTTGATGTTATGGTGCATTTAACTGTTCACCTTACTAGGGAAGTAAAATTATGTGGTCCAGTATGCTTTCGGTGGATGTATCCATTCGAAAGGTGTATGAAGATTATTAAGGGGCACGTGAGAAACAAAAATAAACCAGAAGGATGTATTGCTGAAGAGAATGTTGCATAAGAGACGATTGAGTTCTTCAGCGAATTCCTAAAAAGCTTGAAGACTGTTGGTATTCCACCTGACAAACAAAATAGATTTGGAAGAGAGAATGCTGAAGATAATATTTCTCTTAGGGATGGAACTCCACTATCAGCGGGTAAATCGGTTCACGTTTCTCCAGAGCTCTTCATTAAAGCACATTTCCATGTCTTGCAAAATACACCTGAAGTTGTACCCTATATCGAGTAAGTATTATTTACATGCATGTTGTTGTTTAATATTTTACAATATGGTGTATCAAGTATAATACTAGTCGCACATGAATATTTAAAAGGCAGGTAATCAATATCAACTGGACATGAATATATTGAAATAAGGACTAGGAACCAATTATATGCTTAGCTTTATTGAGCTGCAGCTTCACTATTGGTAAATATGGCAGAAATGTTATAGTACTCTTGCTCCCTCCGATTTTGTTTGACTGGAGTTATCATTTTCATGGACCTTTTCTTTCAATTGGGAGCTGCATTTTTTTTCTTTGTACTACATTAACAGATTCAGCAGCTGTGCTGCCACTCCTTTTCGAGTGATGACTCAAAGCACCCATTTTTCCTAGTGAGAACATTAACAGATTCAGCAGCTGTTTATTCTAGTGTGTTGCCTTCAAGACCGTCTAGCATCTTGCTACTTTAAGCTGCACCATTGGTTACTGTACTTCATATGCTCGGTGTGGTGCGGAATAATTGATCATGCATGTTTCCCTTGAATGTATACTTACCATCGTGCATTAGTTTCTAGTGTAAACTACTCTCTATAATGTATTGCATCAGCTACACATTTAATAGCACCCCACAATTTGAAACGAGAAATTAAATTTTTAGGTTATACAAATCTTCATTAATGTGCTGGTAGTTATCTCGTGTCTGTTTTGCCTAAGAATGACAGCATATGTTGTAGCAAAGGATATACAGAAAGGTCCTTATATGATAAAGTCACTAATTCATGTCCAGTTGACATTATATTAAGTATTATATAATCCATATATTCATGTCCATGTTGGTTCCTAGTCCTTATTTCAATATATTCATGTCCAGTTGACATTGTATCAAGTATTATATTTACATGTATGTTGTTGTTTTTACAGTCGTCACATGGTGTTTTTGAAAAACCAACATCCTTTTAAAGGAATAGCATGGCTAGAGAAAGAGCACAGTAAAACATTTGGTCAGTGGTTACGAGAGGAGGTACATGTTGTTGGTTGATTCTTTAGTCTAATATTCGCAAGCGCACGATTTGTTCGATGTAGATATGCGGTGCAAGGTCGATTCCACAGGGAGGACTATACTAGTGAAGTCAAATTATTCCTATCGTTTTGAACCAAATTATATTAAATTCTAACCTAGTCCCAAATAATTTGATTTTTGATTGGTTAAAATAATTGCATTAAATAACAATAATTTTTAAGTAGATTTTAGATGAATTGATTTTAAATAATTTACTAGGGTTTAGAATCCACCAATGTCTATTTATTATTTATTTTATATTTTAATTCCAAGAAATTCAGGGAATAGATTCTGAAATCAATCTCACTATTTCCCTATAGATTTGACAATAAGTACAAAATTATAATTCAAATATAGATTTTCCTTCGCTTAAAAAAATGTAATTTCTAAGCATTATATGTATCCAATTTAATGGAAAACAAATAATCAAATAAATTAACTAATATCAATAATCACAAAGCAATGGGGAATTTATAACTATCAAAAATACGTGATATAATTAATGAAATAATATTCCCCTATTGAAGCGAAAATCATAATCGTTAAAAATATTTATTTGGAATTATTATATAAATATTAATAATAATATAAACATGGTTTCATCATAACCCCAGTAAAAGAAAATTACTCACTCATAGTAACAACACAAATAAATAAATATTCCATAATATTATTACACAAATATAATTTTATTACACAATATTTTTATTTCTCTCCCTTACAATAATATCTCTCTCTTTTTTCTCCTTTTTTCTCCTTCCCAAACACTACACATTCATCCCCTATTTATACTACTTCAAAATCAATAAAATAATAATTTTTACAATTTTAAAATCCCACCACCTAATAATTCACGGCTGCCCATGAGGTGCTGATGTCATGGATGACATCAGCACAGAGTTAAAATTCCGGTCCAATCCGGTGTTGACACGTGGCACAATATGGTCCGTCTATTTAATTGTCCTTCGAACGGTCATAACTTCTTCATACGAACTCGGATTCGGATGAATTTTTTTTAAAACGATCGTCTCGACGAGACAAATAAAGTGAGACCAGTCGTGACTATATTTGAATTTTGTAAAAATATCGCCCTTAAACCAATTGATCTGTCTTTGTACCGGTTGGCTAACCTGCAGATATAATTTAATTCCAATTAATTATCCAAAAATGACATAAAATTATAGAAAATTCTAACAAAATGAAATAATATAAATATATGGTAAAACGAATAAATTATCACACAAAACACACCATTATATACATAAAATACTAATAAAAATATTACTCAAAATATACTAAACAAATTCCCCCACACTTATCTTTTGCACGTCCTCGGGCAAATCTTATACCCGAGTTATAATACTCATATGCTGAAAAAAATCATGACAAAACCAATATCAAGAGAGAACAAGTGATCATGACCCAAGTGAGATCAGAGAAAAATAGGATGCCGCACCAAATTCTAACAACTTCATTGAGAATCAAATGCCAAAAGATTCAATACCTTCACGGTGGATATCACTCTTCACTCAAGTGTATATACGGGATATTCGAGAAGAGTTCACTCATATCAAAGCATAATGTGTCATTACCATATGCTTGGTCAAAAATCAAATCTCCACTACTTAAAAATAAACTCATGCATAAATCAAAATGTCTTTCTTTTGGTTGTAATGTGGCTTTGGGTATGGGTAGGATAAAGGGAAAATTATGAGGTTTGATAGCCATGATCAATTGTGAATTTAGATGCATAACAAATCCTACAAATAACAATCAACACTCCCCCTTCTGTAATGAAAACTCTCAAACCATCATCCCCAAGTTATTCTGTACATGGTAATTGAATATTCATCTGGTAAGGTCATACTCTTGTGTAAGAAAAGTATGAAATGGATCTTCTGGAAGGAATTATGTATCACTCAAATGATAGTTTAAGTGCTATTTTATGTATATATAGTGATGATTTTCGCACTTGACCTCCCGCTTTTTTTTTTGAGGCCTTTTTTTGGCCTTTATTTATATTTTTTTATTCGGTTCAATACTCCAATGTACTTCACACCCTTTCACTTTCAACAAAAGCTCTTAATCTCCACAATACTCTTATGAACATCGGCCCCTATTTGTCACACATCTAGTTCACAATTAAATCTTTGACTAGAGGGTGCAAATG
This sequence comes from Orobanche coerulescens, assembly GCA_033398695.1. NCBI lineage: Eukaryota > Viridiplantae > Streptophyta > Magnoliopsida > Lamiales > Orobanchaceae > Orobanche > Orobanche coerulescens. Next base: position 107,850,118 of record CM065816.1, on the reverse strand, counting down.
GATGAGTCATCAACAAGAATGGATAATGGCTAAAGTAATGTGCTTGATCAAAGAAATAGGCTCAGGCTCAATGGGGCTTCTAAGGATAAAATGTAATGGGTGGGAAAAATATAAGCCAACAAGGGTTAATCCTAATTGCCTTTATCATCTTAATGCAAGAGTTTATGAATTTAGTCTCGAAATGTATAAATGAGCAAGTTCTAGAATGAACACAATATGTTTGACCACACAACAAAAAATATAGAGCGTATATATAAGGATTGCTCTAAGGCTCAAAACTCACAAAAAGGGTGTTGTGTACTGAATCTCATACACCTTCATCCAAATCCATTATCAAAACCAGTGACACATCCCAAAAATGATTTTTTCACTAACGTTTTCTCAAGAAAATGGTGCCGTAATTTTCAACATTTTTTATTGCATATATATAGATATAGATATAGATATAGATATACACCTTCCCCAACACTTAATGATAAACAATATCCTTATTGTGTAAAAAGAACAATGGAGTAAGGGTTTAAATAAGGCTTCCCTGTTTATGAAAGACGACGCTTTGCTCAAGCCTTTTTTTGGACCTGCAAGAAATAAGTGTGGCAAAACAACAAAAGAAAATATATACCCGGAAGTATAACACAAACAACCTAGATGCGCTTCAAGAGAGTCCGAAGAGTCGCCTTACGCTGCCATCAATGCTTTTATTAAAAACAAACAGAAAAAGTACAGTAATAGAAATAACAATACATAAATCGTGGATAGATGCGCGTCAAGAGATCGAAAAGAAAACTCCTTAAGCTGTCATCATTTTCACGATTTTTACACTCGCTAAAAAATAAAAACAACAAGAGGGATGAAGTTGGATGTCAGAGGGAAAGGAATGTATCAATTTTGCGTTTCCGCACAGTGAAATCTTCCATCCAAACAATATTAGCTAGAGCTGGGTCTGGTTCAGGAACAAATGCAATAAGTTTTTTGATCAGCTCTTCTGGTGTTGTTGCAACAACTATGATTCGTTTAGCACGCTTAGAAATAAAACCTTTTTCAGAAGAGTAGTTGATGAAAGATAGTAAACCATCGAAGAAACCATTGACATTTAGCAGACCTATTGGTTTCGTATGAACATTTAGTCAGCCTGTAACCACATGAAAAAGTTCCTCAAGAGTGCCAAAACCACCGGGAAGGGTGATAAAGGCATCAGCATTATTTATCATGTGAGTTATGCGGTCTTGCATATTCACAGCTCTGAACTCATCTCCAATGGTTGCTCCAGTGATTTTACTTTCAGCCAGAGGTTTTGGAATGATTCCCAACACTTTTACTCCTTCCATATAGGCAGAAGCAGCAGCACGTCCCATTAATCCTAGACTTCCTCCTCCGTAAACTACATGAATGCATTTTTTTCCTAAGGTACGACCCAAGTTGTGGGTCGTCAAGAAAGCAAGCCTCTTTCCCATGACTAGCTCCACCAAAAATGCAGATGGTGTTAAATCTTTTTGTGGAAGATGATGATTCCATTTTTTGAAAAGAAAATTACTTAGAGAGATAATGAAAAGAATACAAGTTTCAGGGATGCAGAAAAGAAACAACTGCAATTTTTATTTATAGATGCAAAATAAAGTAGAAAGATTTATCAAATCTGTGACCGCGTTAATTGCGCTTCAATTACTCAATAGAATAATGAATGCATTTATTGCGTATCACATTTTTTATTCAGAAAATCTAAAAAAACGACAAAAAGTAAAGATACTCACGTGTATGTACAGTAGTTGTGATTGTGGCTCACATCTTCCTCTGATTTTACGTTCAGAAACGGCTTAAACGCCTTCTATGAGTCGGGGAGAAGCTTCCCATCCAATTTTCTTATAAATTGGCAAACAGGGTCCTTTAACGTCAGATTCCCAAGACGTTGTTCATATTATGGTTTGAATTTATTCCACAAACATCGAATCCCATAATGTACGAGTCCACTAGGATGCGTGTCAAGAGAAATTTCGATATCATCTAAATTCTCCTTATTCAGACCATCCTTGATGAACTGAATTTTATCTTCTTTGTGTAACACCCCCAAGATATTCGAGGTGTATTACAGCGCCGTGGACCCCTACCTGGGATCCACCAGGCTAACACAAGAAAACACCTCTCGACTAACCGTCTCGGTTGGCAAGGAAACAATTGTTAACAACAAGAACATAAAACAACACGTCCGGTACAACCGGCATAATAAACATCAACCGACAAATACAGTAACTCCAACAAGACCAATCACAATCTGAGAGGAAAAGCCTAAGTACTCGCGAGTACAATCTATAAGTTTACAATTTGGAAAACACCCACAACAAAAGAGACAGTAGGAAATAACAAGACTCAATTGCACATGTCAACAACCTTGGCCGACATCCTCGTACCATCCCAACGCCCGCTCGTCTGGCTGAACATGACCTGAAATCCATAACAAGAATTTCCCCGACAACGGGTCCCCAAAGGGGTTAGCAATTACGCTAGTACAAGTATTCAAGGCAAACCAATCGCTTACACATTTCATAGTACATGCACCAATATCAATTCAAAAACCAAAACCAGACATGTCTTTTTCCGGAAATAAACAGTCAAATAATTAGCCTTGAGAACAGGGCGGCAGCATACATTCTCACTCGAGGCCTCAAAGGGACCCTAACGAGTTGGCTACAATTACAGAAAAACAAAACCACGCACACGCTAAGCCGTGAGAACAGGGCGGCAGCATACATTCTCACTCGAGGCCTTGCAAGGACCCTAACGAGTTGGCTAGCGGTTCGAAACTCGTGAAATCCAGGGCGGCAGCATAGATTTCCCTCCTTGACCCCATCGGGCCAACACAAGGTGAGCAAATTACACACAATATACATTACCATTTCACGTTAAGCATAAAGGTTTCCAAAAATACTTGCCTTGAATTATTGACGACGCAACGAACGGAAAGGAAAGTCACCGACGAACGCTAGGAACCAATGAAACCGAACCTAACGATTCGAAGAATACAATCACAATCATTTCTAAATGAATACGGAATTGGAATACACCCGAAAACCCGCCTACGATTCATGTATATTCGTATATAAACAACAACGAGGGCGGACCACAACCAAACCCTCTCGATTCCGTAAAAATCACGAAATATACCATGAATGTAACACCCCGAGATATTCGGAATATGTTACAGCGCCGTAGACCCCTACATGGGACCTACCAGGCTACAATAGAAAAACTCTACTCGACTAACCATCTTGGTTAGCGAGGATACACAATTAAATAATATGACATATAAAGATACGCCCGGAGCAACCGGCAAAATAAGCATCAACCAACAACGAGACAGTTTAAAAACAATACAATACGGAGTTTGAAACAAAGAGCCTAAGTACTCGCGAGTACAATCTATAAGTTTAAAACTGTGGGAACAACCATATCGAAATGGACAAAGGAAATAAGTAGACCCAAATGCACATGTCAACGACTCGCCAACATCCTCGCATCGTCCCGGTGCTCGCCGTCCGGATAATCATAACTGAAATCCATAACAAGAATTTCCCGACAACGGGTCCCCAAAGGGGTTAGCAATTAAGCTAGTTCAAGTATTCAATGCATAACAATCGCTTACTCATTTCATTGTACATGCACCAAAATCATTTCAAAACCAAAACAAGACATGTCTTTTCCTAAAGCAAATCACATAATTTGCCTTGGGAACAGAGTAATATCATAGATTCCCGCACGAGGCCTCTAAGGACCCTCCCCGGCTACATTATAAAACAAAACACGCACATGCATCGCCTTGGGAACAGAGTAATATCATAGATTCCCGCACGAGGCCTCTAAGGACCCTCCCGCATCAAGCTAGCTAAACAAACTCGTGAAATCCAGGCGGCAAAGATAGATTTCCTCCTTGACCCCGGGCCAACACGAGGTGAGTTACACACAAGTAATATACATCACCATTTCATGTTAAGCTTAAAGGTTTCCAAATATACTTGCCTCGAATTATTGACGACGTGAAGAACGGAAAGGAAAGTCACCGACAACCGCTAGGAACCAACGAAACCGAACCTAACGATTCGAATAACACAATCACAACCGTTTCTAAATGAATACGGAATTGGAATACACCCGAAAACCCGCCTACGATTCATGTATATTCGTATAAAAACAACAACGAGGGCGGACCACAACCAAACCCTCTCGATTCCGTAAAAATCACGAAATATACCATGAATCCGTAGGGAAACTAAGAATACCAACAAGATTAATCATATTCATCATGAATCCATCAACAAAACGGAACGGATCGGAAGAAAATCCCAAAACCCCCAAATTATCCAAAAGTAGGGTTCTAAGAGATTACCTTGGATTTAGGATGAGAAACACAAGTGGATGATGTTAGTCTACACCAAGAACTCAAGCAAAAGAATCTCAAGTGATTGGAAGGAGAAAATCGCCTCAAATCGCCTGGGGTCGCTCGCCGCGGAAGAAGGATAGAAATGTGAAATGGGTTTCATCTCGGTCAACTCCATGGATTATATAGCCAGGGAGTGTTATCGCAAGCTAAAGCCTCAAGATTAGCGTGCGCTAACGGGATAAGATTACAAATCTTATCGTTAGCGTCCCGATCCAAGAACTGTGTTTTGGCGGTTAGCGTGCGCTACCATACATGAGTAGCGTGCGCTAATAACCTCTAGCGCGCGCTATCGACCAATAGCTTGCGCTACTCGAACATCGCCGAGTCCATGGCAAACCGCCTGTAACCCACTCGATACGTTAGCGTGCGCTACCATACAAGCGTAGCGTGCGCTATTCGATCCGTTAGCGTGCGCTACCATACAAGCGTAGCGTGCGCTTAACCGCACTGAACGGGTTCGAGTGAATCGGCCCAAGATCGACACTCACGCTAGCGCACGCCACGGGCATCATCGGGCGCTAGCTCCTCGACGTTAGCGTGCGCTAGCATATGTAGCGACGCTAATACGCTAGTCCGTAAGGCCGAAAACAACACCGCCACTCCCGTGGCTACTCGATAGCGCGCCACGGAGCAAACGTAGCGTGCGCTACTAAGGAACCCTAGCGCGCTATGCGTAAAAATAGCGTGCGCTAGGTATGAAATATGAACGGTTCCCAAAACACCTAAGGTGAACAAAACATCCAACGGAACATCTCAACGTTAACATAACATAGAATGGACCCACGGCAACCTAAACGGGCGGTTCCGCCAAAGAATAACGGGGATAAAACCCATAGATAATAGAAAAGATACACTGAAAGATACACAAGGGTCACTACTATCGGGAAATACGCCGATAAAGAAAAATACAAGGGGAAGAAAAATGCGGATATTACATTCTACCCCTCTAAAAACAAGTTTCGTCCCGAAACTTAAGAAACAAACAACTCAGGGTACCTAGCACGCATACTATCCTCGGTCTCCCACGTTGCCTCCTCGATACCGTGTCTCGACCACTGCACCTTGACCAAAGGGATGGTCTTATGCCTCAGCCGTTTCTCCCGATGCTCTAAAATCTTCAAGGGGCGTTCCTCAAAAGTAATGTCCTCGGCAACGTCAATCTCCCCATAGTCGATGATGTGACTAGGATCCGGGACATATTTCCTCAGCTGGGAAACATGAAAAACGTTATGAACATGACTCAGGGCCGGGGGTAACGCCAACCGGTATGCTAACCCACCGACTCGCTCAAGGATCTCGAAGGGTCCAATAAATCTCGGACTCAACTTCCCCTTCTTCCCGAAACGGAAAACTCCTCTCGTCGGTGAAACCTTCAGCAAAACGTGGTCTCCCACCTCGAATTCTAAAGGTCGACGACGGACATCGGCATATGACTTCTGTCGACTCTGGGCGGTCAACATCCGTTCTCGAATTAATTCTATCTTCCGTCTCGTCTCTAAAACGACATCCGGTTCGGTCCCGACCAAATCGGACGCCTCATTCCAACAAATCGGCGATCGACATCGCCGCCCATATAGTGCCTCATACGATGCCATCCGAATCGACGCGTGCCAACTATTGTTGTACGTGAATTCGATCAATGGCAAGTGCTCCTCCCAGTCGCTACTCCAATCGAGGGCACAAGCACGCAACATGTCCTCGAATGTTTGGATAGTGCGCTCCGTCTGTCCATCTGACTGGGGATGAAAAGAGGTACTCAAATGCAAACGGGTACCTAACGCCTTATGCACCGCCTGCCAAAAGTGCGATACAAAACGGCCATCACGATCCGAAACAATAGACTTCGGAGTACCGTGAAGTCTCACAATCTGCGCGATAAACACACGAGCCAATTTCTCCGGTCCCCAAGTGTCCTTGATGCCCAGAAAATATGCCGACTTGGTCAGACGGTCAACAACCACCCATACCATATTCATGCCCGACCTCGATCTCGGCAAACTCGTAACAAAATCCATCGATATATCTTCCCATTTCCATTCTGGAATGGGAAGTGACTGCAATAATCCAAAGGTCGCCGATGTTCGATTTTGACTCGGGCAAGTCAAGCATCTCGCCACAAACCGTGCGACCTCCTCCTTCATATCATTCCACTGAAGTTCCTCCTCGTGTCCTTGTACATCTTACTCGAACCAGATGAACGGAATAGGTGTCGAATGGGCCTCATGCAAAATACTGTCCGCAACTCTGGATCGTTCGGCACACAAAGCCGACTCTGGAATCTCAAAACGCCATCCTCGTGAATCACAAACCCAGGAGACTTTCCCTTAAGAACGTTCTCTCGGATTTGAGCAATCATCGGATCCTCTAATTGCTTCAGCTTAATTTCATCGATCAAAGACGATGAAATCTCTAGAGCACAAAGTTGCCCGACAGCTCCAGGCAACAAAACTTCAACATCTAACTCGATCAGAGCCCGCCGGAGCTCAGACTGAGGCGTAAGGACCTCGAGCGTTCGCAACGCAATCGGTTTTCCGACTCAAGGCGTCGGCCACGACGTTCGCTTTGCCTGGATGATAAAGGATTTCAAGGTCATAATCCTTAATCAGCTCTAACCACCTCCTCTGCCTCATATTCAACTCCCGCTGAGTAAATATGTATTTCAGACTTTTATGATCGGTAAAAATCTGACATGTAGAGCCGAAAAGATAGTGACGCCAAATCTTGAGTGCAAAGACTACCGCCGCTAATTCCAAATCGTGAGTAGGGTAGTTAAGTTCGTACGGCCTTAACTGTCTCGACGCATAGGCAATGGTCGTGCCGTGCTGCATCAATACGCACCCAAGACCCTGACCCAAAGCATCGCTATAAACGGCGAATCCCTCGTTGCCACATGGCAACGCCAAGACCGGGGCTGAAGTCAAACGCTTCTTCAGCTCCTCGAAACTCGACTGCCTCTCATCGGTCCAGCATTTAACTTCTCGTATTTATGGAGCAATCGAGTAAGTGGCCGAGCTAGTTTTGAGAAACCTCGACGAACCTACGGTAGTATCCACCAAACCCAAGAAACTACGGACCTCCTTCACATTTGTGGGCGATGCCCAATCCAATCCGCCTCAATTTTCTGCGGATCCACACGAACCCCTTCTGAAATCACGTGACCCAAAACATCACTTCCTTCAAATAACTCACATTTCGAGAACTTCGCATAGAGTTGCTCGGTCCTCAAAATGTCTAACACTATCCGCAAAATGATGGGCATGCTCTTCCTCATTCCTCGAATAGATAAGAATATCGTCAATGAAGACGACGACACACTTATCCAAATACTCGATAAAGACTTTGTTCATCAATCGCATGAACACCGCCGCGCATTAGTTAACCCGAAAGGCATAACTACGAATTCATAATGTCCGTATCTCGTCCGAAAAGTCGTTTTCGCACGTCGGACTCTCTCACCCGAAGCCGATAGTACCCGATTTCAAATCAATTTTCGAGAATACCGCAGCCTCCCGCAACCGGTCAAACAAGTCATCGATTCTCAAAGGATACTTGTTCTTGATGGTCACCTTGTTGAGTTCGCGATAGTCGATACACAAGCGTAGTGAACCATCCTTCTTCCGCACAAACAGACCGGTGCGCCCCAAGGCGAGGCACTTGGTCGAACATACCCCACTCAAGAAGCTCACTCAACCGCTTCTTCAACTCGGACATCTCTCGAAGGTGCCATGCGATAGGGCGCCTTGAAATAGGAGCCGCGCCCGGCTCTAACTCTATAGCAAACTCAACCTCACGATCCGGTGGCAATCCTTGAATTCGTCAGAAATACATCAGAAACTCATTAACGACTGGAATCGACGAAAGCTCGACTCCACCATCCTCCGCCTTCAAGGCGTAACACCAATATCCAGTACACCCCTTTCGCAGAGACTCATCGCCTTCAAGGCATTAATGACGACTGGTTTCCCTCTTTCGCCCCGCGAAAGAGTGCTCTGCCGTCCTCGGCTAACATAGTGATGATTCTCGTGCGGTAGTTCATGATTGCGCCATGCCGCTCGAGCCAATCATCCCCGAGAATCAAATCCTCACCCTCGATATTAACGACAATAAGATTAGAGAGCCAAGCTCTCTCACAAATAAACACAGAGCGCCTCGGACCTCTCGATCACCGACAATTCTATCACCGCTAGGAAGTTTAACGATGAAAGGCTCGCAAGGTGACAAACAATGAGACTTAAACGGCGTACACACTCTAGAGAAATGAATGAATGCGTAGCACCAATCGAAAAGCACACCGACAGATGGAAATGAATGTGAACGGTACTGCCGCCACAGAGGCCGCCGGATCATCGGCCCTCCTCATCTCATAGATACGTGGCTGAGCAGAGCCGACATCGGAAGCTCCACCCCTAGCGGGCTGACCCCGACCCTTACCTCGGCCGGCACTCGGTGGAGGCGGCGGAGCAAATGAGCCCGGTTCACACTCGGCTCTAACAGCATCGATTGGGAAGAACGGCGCCACGAAGCCGCTTGATCTGCCGCAAAGGGGCCTTGTGGCCCACTGCCCACAAGTGTGACAAGTAAACTTGACGAGAACACTGCCGGTTCCTATGGCTCCCGCACACCACAGTTAAAACATGTGGGTTCACGAGCGAGGTTCCGCGGCACCCGAAAACTCCTGCAGAAACGAGCCGAACCGCCCGTTGAAATATTTGCGGCTTGAGATTTCGCTGGCCTCCACTCTTAGGACGGAAAAATTTCCGACCGACTTCGCTTCTTGCTCTCACGAGCCAAATCGCTAGCCGTCACCGACATATCATAAGCAAGGGCTCGACTCGATAATCCTTCAAGGTAGTACAGACGAGCCTGCATATAGTCCCGAATGGGCGCCTTCATCCTCTGGAAAATGGAAAATTTTGTCGCTCTCTGCGACAACTTGGGTCTTCACATAACCCAACTCTTTGTTGAAATCAGCAATAGCTTGGGATACGGGAATATCCCGAGGTTGAGCATCGTAGAAAGCATGCACTCGAGCCTGTCCGACCGGCCACGGACAATACTCGGTCTCCATCAATTCTTGGAATTCGGCCCATGAAGCAACGTGATCTTTGGGACCAACGGCCTCCCACCAACTGTAGCATCTCCCGTGAGAAAGTATTGAGCAATAGGGACCCTACGGTCCCTGGGCAATTAGTAGCAATGAAGACTTTGGATATCTCCTTGATCCACCCTTCCCACCCGATCGGGTCCGAAGCTCCCGAACCGAGGAGGATGCATCATGATGACATCCTGAAGCCAGCGATCCGCTCCGCCCCGATTAGCATGGGCCTGATCGGGGTTCTGAACCACCTGTGCTATAGCCGCCATCTGGTTAACCATTTGCTGCATGACAGCAGCAATACCGAGATCGGCGCGCTCCTGAGAAGAAGCATGACTGTGACGGTCGCCGGTACTGCCGGCTCCTGAAGAGTGCGACGTGGCTGCCCCACCGGCTGCCCCACGTCCTCGGCCGCGTCCACGGCCACGGCCACGACCACGACCACGGTTTCCTCCGGCATCCATACTGGTGTTAAAAGATAACAGGAGCATATCGAGGATGAGTAAGGAAAACTACGATGATAAGCAAAAGAGGGAGAATAACCACGGTTCAAGAAACGAAATACAGTATGTGAAAGCAAACAATCGGGTAAGGAAACTTACGAGCACTGGAAGTACTGAGATGCCGGCAGCGGTGTGACAATGTGCAAAACAAAACACGACTAGACCCAAGTAACCTACAAGCCTAGGTATCCATAAACCTAGAGCTCCGATACCATTTTCTCAGAACACCCCGAGATATTCGGAATATGTTACGGCCGTAGACCCCTACATGGGACCTACCAGTGCTACAATAGAAAAACTCTACTCGACTAACCATCTTGGTTAGCGAGGATACACAATTAAATAATATGACATATAAAGATACGCCTGAGCAACTGCAAAATAAGCATCAACCAACAACGAGACAGCTTTAAAAACAATACAATACGGAGTTTGAAACAAAGAGCCTAAGTACTCATGAGTACAATCTATAAGTTTAAAATCGTGGGAACAACCATATCGAAATGGACAAAGGAAATAAGTAGACCCAAATGCACATGTCAACGACTGGCCAACATCCTCGTCTCGTCCCGGTGCTCGCTCGTCCGGATAATCATAACACGAAATCCATAACAAGAATTTCCCGACAACGGTCCCCAAAGGGGTTAGCAATTACGCTAGTACAAGTATTCAAGGCAAACCAATCGCTTACACATTTCATAGTACATGCACCAAAATCATTTCAAAACCAAAACAAGACATGTCTTTTCCTAAGCAAGCAGTCACATAATTTGCCTTGGGAACAGAGTAATATCATAGATTCCCGCACGAGGCCTCTAAGGACCCTCCCAGACCGGCTACATTATAAAACAAAACACGCACATGCATCGCCTTGGGAACAGAGTAATATCATAGATTCCCGCACGAGGCCTCTAAGGACCCTCCCGCATCGGCTAGCTAAACAAACTCGTGAAATCCAGGCGGCAAAGATAGATTTCCTCCTTGACCCCGTCCGGGCCAACACGAGGTGAGTTACACACAAGTAATATACATCACCATTTCATGTTAAGCTTAAAGGTTTCCAAATATACTTTCATAGAATTATTGACGACGTGAAGAACGGAAAGGAAAGTCACCGACAACCGCTAGAACCAACGAAACCGAACCTAACGATTCGAAGAACACAATCACAACCGCTTTCTAAATGAATACGGAATTGGAATACACCAAAACCCGCCTACGATTCATGTATATTCGTATAAAAACAACAACGAGGGCGGACCACAACCAAACCCTCTCGATTCCGTAAAAATCACGAAATATACCATGAATCCGTAGGGAAACTAAGAATACCAACAAGATTAATCATATTCATCATGAATCCATCAACAAAACGGAACGGATCGGAAGAAAATCCCAAAACCCCAAATTATCCAAAAGTAGGGTTCTAAGAGATTACCTTGGATTTAGGATGAGAAACACAAGTGGATGATGTTAGTCTACACCAAGAACTCAAGCAAAAGAATCTCTCAAGTGATTGGAAGGAGAAAATCGCCTCAAATCGCCTCTGGGTCGCTCGGCCGCGGAAGAAGGAAAGAAATGAGAAATGGTGTTCATCTCGGTCAACTCCTGGTTTATATAGCCAGGAGTGTTAGCGCACGCTAAAGCCTCAAGATTAGCGTGCGCTAACGGATAAGATTACAAATCTTATCGTTAGGCCCCGATCAAGAACTGTGTTTTTGGCCGTTAGCGTGCGCTACCATACATGAGTAGCGTGCGCTAATAACCTCTCGGTAGCGCGCGCTATCGACCAATAGCGTGCGCTACGAACATCGGCCGAGTCCGGTGGCAAACCGCCCGAACCCACGTGACACGTTAGCGTGCGCTACCATACAAGCGTAGCGTGCGCTTAACGGCACTGAACGGGTTCGTGAGTGAATCGCCCAAGATCGACACTCACGCTTAGCGCACGCCACGGCATCATCGGCGGCGCTAGCCCTCGACGTTAGCGTGCGCTAGCATATGTAGCGACGCTTAATACGCTAGTCCGTAAGGCTGGAAAAACAACACCGCCACTCCCGGGGCTACTCGATAGCGCGCGCTACGGAGCAAGCGAGCGTGCGCTACTAAGGAACCCTAGCGCGCTATGCAGAAAAATAGCGTGCGCTAGGTATGAAATATGAACGGTTCCCAAAACACCGGAAGGTGAACGAAACATCCAACGGAACATCTCAACGGTTAACATAACATAGAATGGACCCACGGCAACCCCGAAACGGCGGTTCCGCTCAGCAATAACGGGGATAAAACCCATAGATAATAGAAAAGATACACTGAAAGATACACAAGGGTCACTACTATCGGGAAATACGCCGATAAAGAAAAATACAAGGGGAAGAAAAATGCGGATATTACAATGAATCCGTAGGGAAACTAAGAATACCAACAAGATTAATCATATTCATCATGAATTAATCCACAAAACGGAACGAATCGGACAAAAACGCGAAAATCCCCAAATCTACCCAAAAGTAGGGCTCTAAAGATCTAACCTTGATTCGCTGGATCGAAGGATGTTATACGATGATTGATCAACGATATAACCTCAAGAACTTCATGGATTTGTTGTTAAACAACATGGTTTCGTCTCCTCCGAAACCCCAGCCGCGGACCGAAGAGAAATGAAATGAAAAATGACGGAGAAAGTTGCTGATATTTTTATATCGGGCGGAACTAGCGTGGCGCTAGCCTTTTCCCGCCTAGCGTGCGCTATCGGCCAAGATCGGCCGAGCACACTCAGCCATGGCCCGCACGACCCGGCACCACCGACCACCCCGCCGACCGTGACTCGACCGCCGACTCCGCTAGCGTGCGCTACGGCCGGAAGCTCGCGCGCTAGCCGACTGGCCCAAAGAGCCACCGGATCGACAACTCATCCCGCAACGCACGCTAGTCGGCCGGCGGCGCTACCCTCGCCGCTTAGCGCGCTACGACCGACAAGAGCGCGGCGCTACCCGCCGATCCCGACCGAGTCGAACCTTAGAATACCGCCTGTGCCCGATAGCAGACGTCGTTGACTCGGCACAGTGCTACATCGCTGAAGCTAGCGCAAGAAGGCCCCCGTAGCGTGCGCTCGCGGTTCTCGCGTGCTGCTCGGCGATGTCCAAAGACTCGTCCGGCGATCCCGCACCCGTCCGGCCACTTGCCACCGCCACGACCCGACGCCTCGATTTCCGAAAACGCACGGAACGGACACGACGAAAAGTTCGCGGACGACGTCAACGACTCGAGATGGAAACGTAATGCAATAATTAATCATATGCGACCAAGAAAAGGGTCAAGACGACAAATACAGATATGGATACCCGTAACTTTCAAGAAATTACAAAATGGCCCAAAACGCCCGGAAATCACGATACGTGATCGAATAACCAAACCGAAGTTCACAACACGTCTAACAAAGTTAAACGGACTTGCGGGAAACTTCAAATGTTAGCGGACGAGATTCGCAAGAATCGAACTCAAGTGCGGAAAAGTCGCTAAAAAGCACAGAACTCAACAAAACAACACCGAAACGAACTCGGATGACAAAAAGTGTAGAATTAATCATTCTCAGAATGACGAAACGGTCATGAGCGAGTCGTCAAAACGGACTCCGGCCGAAAAAAGAAATTTACCAAAAATCGAAAATTGCGGATATTACACTTTGTTTGTGGAATGAATTCCTAAAGATCGACATCTTGAATCACAGTTCCACCTAGCATATTTGTAGCAAACGGCGATTTTCTCTGCTCGTCGTTTCTTGGCATATGAACTTTTTCCAAGCCCTGGTAAAAATCTAGTTGGTGTTTCCGTGAATTCACCCGCTATTCTCACTTTGGCTTCAATAATGAATCGAATATCAAAAGGTATGCCGTTATTCATAAGCAACCTCATTCTTTCAACTCTGGCTTGGTAAAGTTTCAAATTGACTTTTTTACTAAGAAAAGGAAATCTTTTTTCAATTGTTTTCAAAGTTTGTTCCATAACTAAAAATAAAATAAAAATATCTACAAAATCAGTTGTTGTGGGAAACTGAAAAATCCGACTTCACTAGCCACGGAGTGCCGTTATCCGCCACTTGACCGGGCAAACACAATGGTGAATTAATCCACAATATCGGGGTCCTTAAGAAGAATCTCTTCTACCTCAAAAGATTTTAATTCCAAATATGGTTTTAACCGTTGACCATTTACTTTGAAAATAATACCATTTTTTGGATTTTCAATTTCTACAGCTCCGTGAGGATAGACCGTATGAATAATAAATGGACCAGACCATCGTGAACGCAACTTGCCTGGAAATAATAACAAATGAGAGTTAAAAAGAAGGACTTTTTGACCAGGAGAAAAAGTTTTTCTCAAAATGTGTTTATCATGAAAAATTTTCATTTTGTCCTTATATTTCCTTGCACAATCGTAAGCATCATTTCTGATTTCTTCCAATTCATTTAGTTGAAGTTTCCTATGAATTCCAGCCATGTCTAATTAAAAATTTAATCGTTTTATGGCCCAGTATGCTCTATGTTCCAATTCAACAGGCAAATGACATGGTTTTCCAAAGACAAGCCTAAATGGAGACATTCCGATGGGAGTTTTAAAAGCGACGGGTAAGCCCACAATGCATCATTCAATCGCAAAGACCAATCTTTCCTTGTAGGATTAACAGTTTTTTCAAGAATATGTTTGATTTCTCTGTTTGAAATTTCAACTTGTCCACTTGTTTGAGGGTGATAAGGAGTAGCAACTTTATGTGTAACACCATATTTTTTAAATAAATGATTCAAAAAATTATTACAAAAATATTTTCCTCCATCACTTATAATTGCTCGTGGTGTTCCAAATCTGGAAAAAATATTTTCTTTCATAAATTTTACCACGACTTTGTGGTCATTTGTTTTGCAAGCAATTGCTTCTACCCATTTTGAAACATGATCGACGGCCACAAGGATGTAAAGATTGCCAAAAGAAATTGGAAAAGGTCCCATAAAATCTATGCCCCAAACATCAAATATTTCAATAATTAAAATTGGGTTTAAAGGCATCATATTTCGTTTAGAAATTCGGCCTAACCCTTTGACATCTATCACATGTGCTGCAATATGAATGTGTATCTTTGAAAAGTGTTGGCCAATAAAAACCACATTGCAGAATTTTAGCAGTTGTTTTCGTTGAGCTAAAATGACCTCCACATGCATGATCATGACAAAAGGAAATGATATTTTGTTGTTCATGTTCTGGCACACATCTCCTAATGATTTGATCAGGACAATATTTGAACAAATATGGATCATCCCAAAAGAATTTTTTTACTTCGTTTAAAATTTTTGTTTTATCTTGGTTATTCCAATGAGATGGCATGTTACCAGTGACAAGATAATTGACAATGTCTGCATACCAAGGTATTTGATAAACAGACATGAGTTGTTCATCAAGGAATGTCTCATTAATAGGAGGTTCTTTATCAGTAAAATTCACGATTAGCCTAGACAAATGATCAGCAACAACATTTTCAGCACCTTTTTTATCTCGAATTTCTAAGTCAAACTCTTGTAACAATAGAATCCAACAGATCAAGCGAGGTTTAACATCTTTCTTAGAAAGAAGATATTTTAATGCAGCATGATCGGAGTAAATTATGACTTTCGAAGCAATCAAGTAAGGTCGAAATTTGTCTAAGGCAAAAACGACTGCCAGCAATTCTTTTTCAGTTGTAGAATAATTTAATTGGGCATCATTTAGAGTTCTACTTGCATAATATATTATAGTTGGCAATTTATTTTCTCTTTGACCCAATACTACACCGACGGCATAGTCGGATGCATCACACATTATTTCAAAAAGAAGATTCCAGTTTGGAGATTTGATGATAGGTGCAGAGCTCAACATAGATTTGAGTGTCTTAAAAGCTTTTAGACAATGATCATCAAATACGAAAGGTGTGTCTTTTGAAAGTAAGTTACATAATGTAACACCCCGAGATGTTCGGAGTATATTACAGTGCCGTAGACCCCTACATGGGACCCACCAGGCTACAACAAGCGAACACCCCTCGACTAACCATCTCGGTTAGCGAGGATACACAATCAAATAATACATCACAAGAAAATACACCCGAAGAAACCGACGAAATGAGCAACAATTGACAATGTAGCAATTTAAAATAATACAACACGGGGTTTGAATTGAAAAGCCTAAGTACTCGCGAGTACAGTCTATCAGTTTATAAATATAGGAAACAACCATATCGAAGTGGACAAAAGAAATAAGTAGACACGAGTGCACATGTCAACGACCCTGGCCAACATCCTCGTACTGTCCCAGTGCTCGCTCGTCCGGATGATCATAACCTGAAATCCATAACAAGAATTTCCCCAAAACGGGTCCCCCAAAGGGGTTAGCAATTACGCTAGTACAAGTAATCAAGGCAAACCAATCGCTTACACATTTCATAGTACATGCACCAATATCATTTCAAAAACCAAAACCAGACATGTCTTTTCCGGAAACAAACAGTCAAACAATTTGCCTAGGACCGGGATGAAGCCACGAATCCCACTCGAGGCCTCTAAGGACCCTCCCGAGCTGGCCATTTCATAAAACAAATCACGCACAGGCATCGCCTAGGACCGGGACGAAGCCACGAATCCCACCCGAGGCCTCTAAGGACCCTCCCGAGCTGGCTAGCGAAACAAACTCATGAATCCATAGTGAAGTCATAGATTCCTTCGAGGCCCCGTCGGACCCTCCCAGGGTGAGCAAAGCACACATAATATACATTACCATTTCACGTTAAGCATAAAGGTTTCCAAAATAATACTTGCCTTGAATAATTGACGACGCAACGAACGGAAAGGATAATCACCGACGAACGCTAGGAATCAACGGAACCGAACCTAACGATTCGAAGAACATAATTACAACCAACTCTAAGACGAATATGGAAATGGAATACACCCGAAAACCCGCCTACGATTCATGTATATCCGTATATAAACAACAATGAGGGTGGACCACAACCAATCCCTCTCGATTCCGCAAAAACTACGAAATATACCATGAATCTGTAGGGAAACTAAGAATACCGACAAGATTAATCATAATCATCATGAATCCACCAACAAAACGGAACGGATCGGAAGAAAATCCCAAAACCCCCAAATCGCCCAAAAGTAGGGTTCTAAGAGATTTACCTTGGATTGAGGATGAAGAACATACGTAGGTGTTGTTAATCTACTTCAAAAACTCAAGGTAGAGGATGCCTGAAATAATCGAAGGAAGGGATCGCTCGGAAATCGCCTGGAGAAGCTCTGCGTCGCGGAGAGGAGAAGAAATGAAAATAATCTGCTCATCCGGGTCAACTCCCTGGTTTATATAGCCAGGGAGTGTTAGCGCGCGCTAATCATCAAGGTTAGCGTGCGCTAACGGGATAAAATTACAGGCCAAAACAGTTAGCGTCCAGTCCAGTAGCCTGACTTCTGGCCGTTAGCGTGAGCTACTCGAGACGTAGCGTGCGCTAAAAACCTCCCGGTAGCGCGCGCTATCGACCAATAGCGTGCGCTACCTGGACATCAGCCGAGTCCATAAGCTAACTGTCCACTACTCACCTGACCCGTTAGCGTGCGCTACCATACAAGCGTAGCGTGCGCTAACTGGCACCTGACCGAGTTCAGTAGTAAACTGTCCAGTACTGGACACTCACGCTAACGCACGCTACCGGGCATCGTCAGCGTGCGCTAGCCTCCCGACATTAGCGTGCGCTAGTCTACGTAGCGTAAGCTAATACGCCAGTCCAGAAGGCTGGAAAATAGCACTGCCACTCCCAGGGCTAACTCGCTAGCGCGCGCTACGAAATAAACGTAGCGTGCGCTACTAATGGACCCTAGCGTGCGCTATGCAGAAAAGATAGCGTGCGCTAGGTTGCGAAATATAAACGGTTCACAACACCGGAATATGAACGAAACATCAAACGGAACACCTCAAAGCGTATCAAAACATAGAATGGACCCACGGCAACCCCGAAACAGCGGTTCCGCACAACAATAACGAGTCTCAGATCAATAGATGATGGGAAAGATATACTGTAAGGTACATGAGGGTCACCACGACCGAGAAATACACCGAAAAAGAAAATACAAAGGGGAAAAAAAATGCAGATATTACATTATACCCCTCTAAAAACAAGTTTCGTCCCGAAACTTAAGAAACAAACAACTCAGGGTACCTAGCACGCATGCTATCCTAGGTTTCCCAAGTTGCCTCCTCGACACCGTGTCTCGACCACTGCACCTTGACCAAAGGGATGGTCTTATGCCTTAGTCGTTTCTCCCGATGCTCTAAAATCTTCAAAGGACGCTCTTCAAAAGTAATATCCTCGGCGACGTCAATCTCATCATAATCTATGATGTGACTAGGGTTCGAGACATATTTCCTCAGCTGGGAAATATGAAAAACGCTATGAACATGACTCAAGGCCGGGGGTAACACCAAACGGTATGCTAACCCACCGACTCGCTCCAGAATCTCGAAGGGTCCAATAAATCTAGGACTCAACTTCCCCTTCTTCCCGAAACGGAAAACTCCTCTCGTCGGCGACACCTTCAGCAAAACGTGGTCTCCCACCTCGGATTCTAAAGGTCGACGACGGACATCGGCATATGACTTCTGTCGACTCTGGGCAGTCAACATCCGTTCCCGAATTAATTCTATCTTCCGTCTCGTCTCTAAAACGACATCCGGTTCGGTCCCGACCAAATTGGACGCCTCATTCCAACAAATCGGTGATCAACAACGTCGCCCGTAGAGCGCCTCATACGGTGCCATCCGAATAGTCGCGTGCCAACTATTGTTGTACGTGAATTCGATTAATGGCAAGTGCTCCTCCCAGTCACTACTCCAGTCGAGAGCACAAGCACGCAACATGTCCTCGAATGTCTGGATAGTGCGTTCCGACTGTCCATCTGACTGGGGATGAAAAGAGGTACTCAAATGCAAACGGGTACCCAACGCCTCATGCACCGCCTGCCAAAAGTGCGATACGAAACGGCCATCACGATCCGAAACAATAGACTTCGGAGTACCGTGAAGCCTCACAATCTACGTGATAAACACACGAGCCAACTTTTCTGGACCCCAAGTGTCCTTGATGCCCAGAAAATGTGCCGACTTGGTCAGACGATCAACAATCACCCATACCATATTCATGCCCGACCTCGATCTCGGCAAGCTCGTAACAAAATCCATCGATATATCTTCCCATTTCCATTCTGGAACGGGAAGTGATCAGAATAACCCGGAGCCGATGCTCGATTTTGACCTGCCGACAAGTCAAACATCTCGCTACAAACTGTGCGACCTCCTCCTTCATATCATTCCACCAGAAATTCCTCCTCAGGTCCTTGTACATCTTACTCGAACCAGGATGAACGGAATTGTAACACCCCCAATCCGCTCAGGGATATTACACGCCGTAGAACCTTTCCTCAAGGATCTACCAGGCTGGTAACGACATATAACAACTCAACCATGCCTTTAAGGCTAAAATGACTCAGTAGACCGATTTGGTCTTTCAATAAATACATACAACTCAAATACAACTCATGCCCACGCAGGGGTCAAATACAACCACACCCGTACAACGGGAAAATATAGCAGCGGAAAAATAGAGTACAACTGAACCAATAAACAAAGTACGGTTCCTCATGTGATTAGTATCGATCATCTTTCATCATCCTTCGTGCCGACCCTGTGTTATGTTCCAAAACCTGAATGCAAAAACAGACATCCACCCCCCGAATACTCGGGGGTTAGCAAAACTCCACTGTTTTGCTAGTGCAAAAACAAAGTGCAAATACGAGCCATACAATTCACATTCCACGAACGATAATAATTCGGAATCCTTAAAGATTCAAATACAACAGGATGAACACTTCCCGAGGCAAGAGTTTGAGTAAATACTTCCCAAAATTTCAAGATCAAAATATCAAGGGAAACAATTTATAAAATGATTTGAAATACCATCGGGAGTTTTAATAGAAAACAATTTAGGATTATCAAATCCTACTTTTCGAAAACCAAAAGACAAAAGGGGTCACCACCCCAAAGGTTTTACTTTCCATAAAATAACCTTTACCAAACCATTGGGATTTTAGCCCCAAATCCGTCAAATGACCTTTACAAAACCGTTGGGATTTTATCCCCAAATATCATCAACTCACAGTACACAAGAACGACAACAAGGTTCGTCTCCCAACATCAAAATCCACAAATAAAGGATTTAAAACAAACAACAAAATACTCTAGTGCCATCCTAGCCAAGTAAGCCAAACGAACACTTACCTCTTACACACTTAGTCGATGCATGCAATCATGAAAAACCATTCGAAAGCACTCATTTCCGGAAATGCCATAGTCAAATCACATTTGTAAAATGCACCACAATTAACCGTGGATCCACCCCTCCATGGACCCCTACCGAGACCCCGTCGGATCTAACCCATAGTGGTTAAAAGCAAGCTCGCGGATCCACCTCTCCGTGGACCCCTACCGAGACCCCGTCGGATCTAACCCATAGTGAGCATACACACACACACGTTACTCATGCAATACTAATATGCTAAGAATGTAAGTTCATCAAGAATACTTACTAGAGATGGCCACTAATCCGACACCATTATCAAACTCTTCAAAACACAATAACAAGATTAAACACGGAATACACGATTCCATAACTTTTAAACAACAAGGATATCATCAAAGCCTCCAACGTTCAAAATAATCAAATCATAATCAATTCCCAACACACAACGTTCACAAAACACACACGCGTTTTGAAAGAGAGCCTTTAACGAGGCCAAACCGAAATCTTTTGAAAATTCATTTCAAATAACCAAACAAACACATCAAGATGACCACCGATCATCATATCCATAAAACGAGAAAAGTATGGGCAAGGTACTTGCCTCGAATAACCACAACGCGGAGAATCGGCCGAAGTAGGTTGGCACGAACCGACTACGAACTCGCCGACTCCACCGAACGACAATCCACAACAATGAACTACGAACGAAAACAATAACAACGAAAATGAATTCCAAAGTACGACCCAAAGCCGCTGAATTCAAAGAACAAATGACGAAAGTTCAAGGATTTCCCCCAAAACGGCCAAGAACACGATTAGTTCCGTCAAAACCCGAAAATGGAATTCCAAGATGATATATGGATATACAATCTATAGAATGTGTTTAAAAACATCACTTAACCACAATTGATCCATCAAAAATGGATGAAAAACGAGATCGAGAACAAATCCCCCAAAAAGTCAATTTGAAGGAAATCGAGAAATATACTTCGATTCGACGAAGAACAATGGATTAAATGATGTTAAACACAAGAATACTATCAAGATTAATCATACCCATCATGAATTAATCAACAACACGGAACGAATCGGACGAAAATGCAAAAACCCCCAAATTCACGAAATTAGGATTCTAAGGAAGATTACCTTGATTCCCTGGATCAAAGGATGATAACGGGTGATTGATTGATGTTATGAACTCAATAACTTCATGGATTTGTTGTTAAACAACATGGCTTCATCACACATGAATCGCCACCCGCGGATGGAGAAGGAAGGAAGTGAAAACGAGATGAAATGTGACTGCTCAGCCACATTTATACTGGGCCGGACTAGCGCGCCAGTCGCCGAGCTAGCGTGGCGCTTATCGCCCGAGCCGCGATCCATGCCTTCTCGACTAGTCTGCTCGGCCAGTAGCCGGGCGCAGCCTTTTCCGGCCAGAAGGCGGCGCTACTCCGGCAGAGCGCACGCAGGCCCGGCGCAGCGTGCGCTACTCGCCGAGCCCGACCGATTCCGTAACCCTGTGACTCCACTGCCTGCAGCGTCGTTAGGCGGCAGTGCCTGAAGCATGCGCTACACTGCCGGTTAGCGCGCGCAGCCTTCCGGACGTAGCGTGCTCTACGCGTTCTCGCGCACCCGTCCGGCCGGTGCCTGCAATCGTCCGGCTGGGCCCCGCAACCGTCCGGCCGGCCCCAGAACTGCCGTGGCTCGACGACCCGATTACCAAAACGCACTTTAACGAACACGGCTTAAAAGTTCATGACGACATCAACGACCCGAAATGAAAACATAATACCATATTTAATCATACACGACCAAGAAACGGGTTGAGACAACAATTACAGATACGGATACCCGTAACTTTCAGTAAATTACAAAATGGCCCAAAACGCCCGAAAATCACGATACGTGATCGAATAACCAAACCGAAGTTCACAACACGTCTAACAAAGTTAAACGGACTTACGGGAAACTCGAAACAGCAGTTTCGAACAAGATTCGCAAGAACCGAACTCAAGTGCGGAAAAGTCGTTAAAAAGCACGGAACTCAATAAAACGACACCGAAACGAACTCGGATGTCAAAAAGTGTAGAATTAATCATTCTCAGAATAATGATATGGTCATGAGCGAGTCATCAAAACGGACTCCGGCCGAAAAAAGAAATTTACCGAAAATCGAAAATTGCGGATATTACATTCTACCCTCCTTAAAAGAAGTTTTGTCCCGAAACTTAAAACAAGTAGGGAGAAGCAATATCCCGCCAGGAAAACTCAATGAGATACGCAAGAAACGCGTAACTAACTCCCAACGGCGAAACATTACAAACAACACACGGAATATACGGTGTGGAAACACGCTTCAGGACGACCAACACAACGTCGCCGTTAGGGATATAATAAAACCAACAAGTGACAAGCGTCATCAAATGGATAATACAATCAAGTCGATTATCCGAACTATCACAAAACACAACGAACGAAAATCAATACGATTGACCAACCCAACGGTTCATCAATCAAAACGCGAGCCAAACGCTGAACAAATACGGAATTCCACCGCCTAAGGGCTGGAAGATCGAAAACGAAGCTATTTCCCGAACTAAGGGAATTACGAATGGGCCTGAACGCTCAACGATCACGAAACGAGAACAAGAACCGAACAAACAAACGATCGAGATAACAAAAATCGAACAATCATGTCCGAAACACGAAGGATATAAAAATTCAAACAACAATTCCCAGGATGATCTGGTGAGAACAAAAAGACATGCATTCCCATAAGATCCACAGGAAAGGGGAATAGCGATTGAAAAGTCACAACGAAAAACGAATTATTCCGAAACAATACCACACTCGTTCGATCAACAAAAGCAAGGGGCAGGGCAAGCTCAGAAATGTCAACGAACATAAATGAGTCGACAGAGTCGAAAACACAAGAGTTCCAAATCCGATCTACTTCGAATAAAAGAACTAATAGAGCCAGATGATGTCACTCCCAAACAAGGTTCACAAGAATCGAACTGAACCCGAAAAAGTCACATCGATAACCAGATCGACCCACAACAAGATCACAGCTCGTTCGGACGATGAAACCAAAATACAGAACAAGTTCATAAAGTATCAACGAACATGAGCGAATCGATAGACTGGAGAAAGAGAAAATACAGAAGTCAAATTAGTACGGGCATTACCTCTGACCTCGTCCACGAAATTCACAAAAACGGGAGCAAAGTAACAAGACATTAAACAACCGACACGTAACGGAACCATCACCAACGCACACGGTCATACCAAACCAAGATCTAACAGCTCGCACATGCGCGACAACGCAGAAATCACTACGCGACGACAATATTCAATACCAACATCCCACCTCTCACAGAGGCTAACACAACAAATGTGTGGAAAACGACTCAATGCTCACACCGCCAATTCGGTCATACTCGGGAGCAAACTTTAAAATGAAAATGCGAACATCATACATACATACCCAGCCCTCAAACGGGAATGGATAGATTTTTTTTTTAAAAAAAATGAAAACCACCTTTTGAAAATAATTTAGGAAAAACACCGGTTGATCTTGAGTATCACCTTTCAAAAAAAGTAAAAACGTGAAACATCGTTATCGAGACTTTGGAAAACCATTTGGCATTTGATAAAAATGAGGACACTTTCTCTTAGTAAAAACTTTCAGATTATTCGACCCTCGGGTCTAAATAAAAGTATTTCTAAAATATTGAAAATATCTCAAAGCATTTTGGTCCTCGAAGTAGAAATTTTTTGAAATATATTGTGGCACCTAGGATGTACCACAAGAAAATAACTCATTTGAAAAGTATGTCTCGAAATTTATTTTTCTAAGATACTCAAGGTTTTCAAAAATCCAATAGGCCAGAATGCCCAAAACTCACACATATCGACGTTCACTAAAACAACTCCTAGTACACGCATCAAAACGTTTAAAATCAAGACAATATATGTCTTTAAACGGAAATAAAAGATAAAATACCACATTCAGAACAAAACCACTGACCTCATTTGAGGTCTCTAAAGACCCTCCCGCACTGGCTAGTGAACAAGTCGAACGTGTATAAGCACAAAGCTTCCACAAGAGAACTTGTAAAACGTGCAAATCGATTCGAAAATCATCAACAACGGACAAAAACAACAATAAAAAGACATCACAAGCGATTTACACTCCTCGTATAAATCAAATACGAGAGTCGACTAAATACATATCGTGAAATCAAAATCCACATAAGGATTCCACCACTTAACAAATAATCATAAAAAAAATAGCTCGTGTCACACGAGGCACAACACAAAGAAGGGAGACTTACTTCCACAGGTCGCACGAAGATGATGATCGCCCCACGATACTAATCACGACCAACAAACTCAAACGACGCGTCGCGACACGACTCAGTCAGATAAAATCCGACGAAGCAAGACTCAAACAACATGACTTGACCCGACAGCCTAGGTTTCCTCAACCTAAGCTCTGATACCATTTATGTAACAACCCCAATCCGCTCAGGGATATTACACGCCGTAGAACCTTTCCTCAAGGATCTACCAGGCTGGTAACGACATATAACAACTCAACCATGCCTTTAAGGCTAAAACGACTCAGTAGACCGATTTAGTCTTTCAATAAATACATACAACTCAAATACAACTCATGCCCACGCAGGGGTCAAATACAACCACACCCGTACAACGGGAAAATATAGCAGCGGAAAAATAGAGTACAACTGAACCAATAAACAAAGTACGGTTCCTCATGTGATTAGTATCGATCATCTTTCATCATCCTTCGTGCCGACCCTGTGTTATGCTCCAAAACCTGAATGCAAAAACAGACATCCACCCCCCGAATACTCGGGGGTTAGCAAAACTCCAATGTTTTGCTAGTGCAAGAACAAAGTGCAAATACGAGCCATACAATTCACATTCCACGAACGATAATAATTCCGAATCCTCAAAGATTCAAATACAACAGGATGAACACTTCCCGAGGCAAGAGTTTGAGTAAATACTTCCCAAAATTTCAAGATCAAAATATCAAGGGAAACAATTTATAAAATGATTTGAAATACCATCGGGAGTTTTAATAGAAAACAATTTAGGATTATCAAATACTACTTTTCGAAAACCAAAAGACAAAAGGGGTCACCACCCCAAAGGTTTTACTTTCCATAAAATAACCTTTACCAAACCATTGGGATTTTAGCTCCAAATCCGTCAAATGACCTTTACAAAACCGTTGGGATTTTAGCCCCAAATATCATCAACTCACAGTACACAAGAACGACAACAAGGTTCATCTCCCAACATCAAAATCCACAAATAAAGGATTTAAAACAAACAACAAAATACTCTAGTGCCATCCTAGCCAAGAAAGCCAAACGAACACTTACCTCTTACACACTTAGTCGATGCATGCAATCATGAAAAACCATTCGAAAGCACTCATTTCTGGAAATGCCATAGTCAAATCACATTTGTAAAATGCACCACAATTAACCGTGGATCCACCCCTCCGTGGACCCCTACCGAGACCCCGTCGGATCTAACCCATAGTGGTTAAAAGCAAGCTCGCAGATCCACCCCTCCGTGGACCCCTACCGAGACCCCGTCGGATCTAACCCATAGTGAGCATACACACACACACGTTACTCATGCAATACTAATATGCTAAGAATGTAAGTTCATCAAGAATACTTACTAGAGATGGCCACTAATCCGACACCATTATCAAACTCTTCAAAACACAATAACAAGATTAAACACGGAATACACGATTCCATAACTTTTAAACAACAAGGATATCATCAAAGCCTCCAACGTTCAAAATAATCAAATCATAATCAATTCCCAACACACAACGTTCACAAAACACACACGCGTTTTGAAAGAGAGCCTTTAACGAGGCCAAACCGAAATCTTTTGAAAAATCATTTCAAATAACCAAACAAACACATCAAGATGACCACCGATCATCATATCCATAAAACGAGAAAAGTATGGGCAAGGTACTTGCCTCGAATAACCACAACGCGGAGAATCGGCCGAAGTAGGTTGGCACGAACCGACTACGAACTCGCCGACTCCACCGAACGACAATCCACAACAATGAACTACGAACGAAAACAATAACAACGAAAATGAATTCCAAAGTATGACCCAAAGCCGCTGAATTCAAAGAACAAATGACGAAAGTTCAAGGATTTCCCCCAAAACGGCCAAGAACACGATTCGTTCCGTCAAAACCCGAAAATGGAATTCCAAGATGATATATGGATATACAATCCATAGAATGTGTGTAACAACATCATTTAACCACAATCGATCCATCAAAAACGGATGAAAAACGAGATCGAGAACAAATCCCCCAAAAGGTCAATTTGAAGGAAATCGAGAAATATACTTCGATTCGACGAAGAACAATGGATTAAATGATGTCAAACACAAGAATACTATCAATATTAATCATACCCATCATGAATTAATCAACAACACGGAACGAATCGGACGAAAATGCAAAAACCCCCAAATTCACGAAATTAGGGTTCTAAGGAAGATTACCTTGATTCGCTGGATCAAAGGATGATAACGGATGATTGATTGATGTTATGAACTCAATAACTTCATGGATTTGTTGTTAAACAACATGGCTTCGTCACCCATAAATCGCCACTCGCGGACGGAGAAGGAAGGAAGTGAAAAACGAGATGAAATGTGACTGCTCAGCCACATTTATACTGGGCCGGACTAGCGCGCTGAAGTCGCCGAGCTAAGGCGCTTATCGCCTGTGCCGCGATCCATGGCCTTACGGACTAGTCTTTCGGCCGGTAGCGTCGCAGCCTTCCGGCCAGAAGGCGTCGCTCGCTGCCGTAGGCACGCAGCTGGCCCGGCGCACGATGGCGTGCGCTACTCGCCGAGCCTCGACCGATTCGTAACCCCTGTGACTCCACTGTCCTGCACTCCGCTAGCGTCGTTAGGCCGGCAGAAGCGTGCGCTACACTGCCGGGTTAGCGCGAGCCTTCCGGCCAGAAGCGTGCGCTACGGCCTCGCCTCACCTGTCCGCCGGTGCCTGCATCGTCCGGCCGATCCCGCAACCGCTGTGGCTCGACGACCCGATTACCGAAAACGCACGGAACGAACACGACGAAAAGTTCGCGGACGACATCAACGACCCGAAATGAAAACATAATACCATATTTAATCATACGCGACCAAGAAACGAGTCGAGACAACAATTACAGATACGGATACCCGTAACTTTCAGTAAAATACAAAATGGCCCAAAACGCCCGAAAATCACGATACGTGATCGAATAACCAAACCGAAGTTCACAACACGTCTAACAAAGTTAAACGGACTTACGGAAAACTCGAAACAGCAGTTTCGAACAAGATTCGCAAGAACCGAACTCAAGTGCGGAAAAGTCGTTAAAAAGCACAGAACTCAACAAAACGACACTGAAACGAACTCGGATGTCAAAAAGTGTAGAATTAATCATTCTCAGAATAATGAAATGGTCATGAGCGAGTCATCAAAACGGACTCCGGTCGAAAAAAGAAATTTACCGAAAATCGAAAATTGCGGATATTACAGGAATAAGGTGTAGCATGTGCCACACGCAAAATACTCTGTCTCAACTCTGAGTCGTTCGGCACACAAAGCCGACTCCGAAATCTCAAAACACCATCTTCGTGAATCACAAACCCAGGAGACTTTCCCTTAAGAATGTTCTCTCGGATTTGAGTAATCATCGGATCCTCTAATTGCTTCAGCTTAATTTCATCGATCAAAGACGACGAAATCTCTAAAGCACAAAGTTGCCCGACATCTCCAGGCAACAAAACCTCAACATCTAACTCGATCAAAGCCCGCCGAAGCTCAGACTGAGATGTAAGGATCTCAAGCGTTCGCAACGCAATCAGTTTCCGACTCAAGGCATCGGCCACGACGTTCGCCTTGCCCGGATGATAAAGGATTTCGAGGTCATAATCCTTAATCAGCTCTAACCACCTCCTCTGCCTCATATTCAACTCCTGCTGAGTAAATATGTATTTCAGGCTCTTATGATCGGTAAAAATCTGACATGTAGAGCCGAAAATATAGTGACGCCAGATCTTGAGCGCAAAAACAACTGCCGCTAACTCCAAATCATGAGTAGGGTAGTTCAGCTCATACGGCCTCAACTGTCTCGACGCGAAGGCAATGGTCTTGCCGTGCTGCATCAATGCACACCCAAGACCCTGACCCGAAGCATCGCTATAAACGGCGAACCCCTCTTTGCCACATGGCAACGCCAAAACCGGGGCTGAAGTCAAACGCTTCTTCAGTTCCTCAAAACTCGACTGTCTCTCGTCATTCCAGACGAACTTCTCGGATTTCTGGAGTAACTGTGTAAGTGGCCGAGCTAGTTTTGATAAACCCTCGACGAACCTACGGTAGTAGCCAGCCAAACCCAAGAAACTACGGACCTGCTTCACATTTGTGGGCGATGCCCAATCCAACACTACCTCAATTTTATGCGGATCCACACGAACTCCCTCGGCTGAAATCACGTGACCCAAAAACATCACTTCCCTCAGCCAGAACTCACATTTCGAGAACTTCGCATAGAGTTGCTCGGTCCTCAAAATGTCTAACACTATCCGCAAGTGATGGGCATGCTCTTCCTCGTTCCTCGAATAAATAAGAATATCGTCAATGAAAACGACGACACACTTATCCAAATACTCGATAAAGATTTTGTTCATCAACTGCATGAACACCGCTGGCGCATTAGTTAACCCGAAAGGCATAACTACAAACTCATAATGTCCGTATCTCGTCCGGAAAGCTGTTTTCGGCACATCGGACTCTCTCACCCGAAGCTGATAGTACCCCAATTTCAAATCAATCTTCGAGAATACCGCAGCTCCCTGCAACTGATCGAACAAGTCATCAATTCTCTGCAAAGGATACTTGTTCTTGATGGTCACCTTGTTTAGTTCGCAATAGTCGATACACAAACGTAGTGAACCATCCTTCTTCCGCACAAACAGGACCGGTGCGCCCCAAGGCGAGGCGCTCGGTCGAATATACCCCAACTCAAGAAGCTCGCTCAACTGCTTCTTTAATTCTGTCATATCTGAAGGTGCCATACGATACGGCACCTTAGAAATCGGAGCCGCGCCCGGCTCTAACTCTATAGCAAACTCAACCTCACGATCCGGTGGCAATCCCGGTAACTCATCAGGAAATACATCAGGAAAATCACTAACGACTGGAATCGACGAAAGCTCGACTCCACCATCCTCCGCCCTCAAGGCGTAGCACCAATAACCAGTACACCCCTTTCGTAGGAGTCTCATCGCCTTCAAGGCGTTAATAACAAACTTCTGATTTCCCCTCTTTCGCCCCACGAAGGAGTGCTCGGTGCCATCCTCGGCTAACATGGTGATGATCCTCGTGCGGTAGTTCATGATTGCACCATGCCGCTCGAGCCAATCATCCCCGAGAATCAAATCCTCACTCTCGATGCTCACGACAATGAGATTAGAGAGCCAAGCCCTCTCACAAATAAACACAGAACAATCCCGGACCTCTCGATCACCGACAATTCTATCACCGCTAGGAAGTTTAACGATGAAAGGCTCGCAAGGTGACAAACAGTCGAGACTCAAACGGCGTACACACTCTAGAGAAATGAATGGATGCGTAGCACCCGAATCGAAAAGCACACTGACAGGATGGGAATGGATATGAACGGTACCTGTCGCCACAGTAGCTGCTGGATCATCGGCCCTCCTCATCTCATAGATACGCGGCTGGGCAGAGCCAACACTGGAAGCTCCTCCCCTAGCGGGCTGACCCTGAATCCTACCTCGACCGGCACTCGGAGGTGGCGGCGGAGCAAATGAGCCCTGGTTCACACTCGGCTCCAAAGGTGCTGGAAAAGAAGCCTGAGCACCAAGAAGCTTTCTTACCCGCTCACAAAAGAAGGCCTTGTGGCCCGACTGACCACAAGTGTGAAAAGTTAGGGGCGGACGAGGACACTCCCGGTTCCGATGGCCCGGCTCGCCGCAGTTAAAGCATTTGGCATCCCGAATGGAGGCACCGGCAGTACCCCGATAGCCCCCAGAGAAACGAGCCGAATTACCTCCAGGAATATTCACAGACTGTGACTTCTGCTGACCTCCACCTCTGTGACCCGAAAAATTTCCGGCGGATTTCTGCTTCTTACTCTCCCGAACCGCCGCACTGGCTGTCACCGACATGTCATAGGCAAGAGCTCGACTCTGATAATCCTTCAGGGTAGTACAGACGAGTCCAGACATATAGTCCCTAATGGACAGTTTCATCCTCTTGGAAAAATGGAAAATTTTGTCGCTCTCAGCGACAACTTGGGTTTTCACATAGCCCAGCTCTTTGTTGAAATCAGCAATAGCTTGGGATATGGGAATATCCCGAAGTTGAGCATCGTAGAAAGCATGGACTCGAGCCTGTCTAACTGGCCACGGGAAATATTCAGTCTCCATCAACTCCTGAAATTCGGCCCACGAAGCAACATGATCTTTGGGCCCAACGGCCTCCCACCAATCCGTAGCGTCCCCCGTGAGAAAGTATTGAGCAATAGGGACCTTACGGTCCTCGGGACAGTTGGTAGCAGTGAAGACTTTCGATATCTCCTTGATCCACACTTCCCAACCGATCGGGTCCGAAGTTCCCGAAAACTGAGGAGGATGCATCTTGATGACATACTGTAGCCAGCGATCCGCTCCGCCCCGATTAGCATGAGCCTGATCGGGGTTCTGGACTACCTGAGCTATAGCCGCCATTTGGTTAACCATTTGCTGCATGACGGCTGCAATACCAAGGTCGGCGCGCTCCTGAGAAGAAGCATGACTGTGACGGTCACCGGTACTGCCGGCTCTCGAAGAATGCGACGTGGCCGCCCCACCGGCTGCCCCACGTCCTCGGTTGTGTCCACAACCACGACCACGACCACGGTTTCCTCCGGCATCCATACTGGTGTTAAGAGATAACAGAAGTATATTGATGATGAGTAAGGGAGGAAAAAGCAACCACGATTCGAAAAGCGGAAATACTATGCAAGAAAACAAAAGACCGAATAAGAAAACTTACGAGCACTGGAAGTACCGAGATGCTGGCAGCGGTGTGACAATGTGCAAAACAAAACACGACTAGACCCAAATAACCAACAAGCCTAGGTATCCATAAACCTAGAGCTCTGATACCATTTCTGTATCACCCCGAGATGAACGGAGTATATTACAGCGCCGTGGACCCCTACATGGGACCCACCAGGCTACAACAAGCGAACACCCCTCGACTAACCATCTCGGTTAGCGAGGATACACAATCAAATAATACATCACAAGAAAATACACCCGAAGCAACCGACGAAATGAGCAACAATCAACAATGTAGCAATTTAAAATAATACAACATGGGGTTTGATTGAAAAGCCTAAGTACTCGCGAGTACAGTCTATCAGTTTATAAATATAGGAAACAACCATATCGAAGTGGACAAAAGAAATAAGTAGACCCGAGTGCACATGTCAATGACCCTGGCCAATATCCTCGTACTGTCCCAGCGCTCGCTCGTCTGGATGATCATAACCTGAAATCCATAACAAGAATTTCCCCAAAACGGGTCCCCCAAAGGGGTTAGCAATTACTCTAGTACAAGTAATCAAGGCAAACCAATCGCTTACACATTTCATAGTACATGCACCAATATCATTTCAAAAACCAAAACCAGACATGTCTTTTCCGGAAACAAACAGTCAAACAATTTGCCTAGGACTGGGATGAAGCCACGAATCCCACCCGAGGCCTCTAAGGACCCTCCCGAGCTGGCCATTTCATAAAACAAATCACGCACAGGCATCACCTAGGACCGGGATGAAGCCACGAATCCCACCCGAGGCCTCTAAGGACCCTCCCGAGCTGGCTAGCGAAAGAAACTCATTAATCCAGAGTGAAGTCATAGATTCCCCCGAGGCCCCGTCGGACCCTCCCAGGGTGAGCAAAGCACACACAATATACATTACCATTTCACGTTAAGCATAATGGTTTCCAAAATAATACTTGCCTTGAATAATTTACGACGCAACGAACGGAAAGGATAATCACCGATGAACGCTAGGAATCAACGGAACCGAACCTAACGATTCGAAGAACATAATTACAACCAACTCTAAGACGAATACGGAAATGGAATACACCCGAAAACCCGCCTATGATTCATGTATATCCGTATATAAACAACAACGAGGGTGGACCACAACCAATCCCTCTCGATTCCGCAAAAACAACGAAATATACCATGAATCCATAGGGAAACTAAGAATACCGACAAGATTAATCATAATCATCATGAATCCACCAACAAAACGGAACGGATCGGAAGAAAATCCCAAAACCCCCAAATCCCCCAAAAGTAGGGTTCTAAGAGATTTACCTTGGATTGAGGATGAAGAACACAAGTAGGTGTTGTTAATCTACTTCAAAAACTCAAGGTAGAGGATGCCTGAAATAATCGGAGGAAGGGATCGCTCGAAAATCGCCTGGAGAAGCTCTGCGTCGCGGAGAGGAGAAGAAATGAAAATAATCTGCTCATCTGGGTCAACTCCCTGGTTTATATAGCCAGTGAGTGTTAGCGTGCGCTAATCATCAAGGTTAGCGTGCGCTAACGGGATAAAATTACAGGCCAAAACAGTTAGCGTCCAGTCCAGTAGCCAGACTTCTGGCCGTTAGCGTGCGCTACTCGAGATGTAGCGTGCGCTAAAAACCTCCCGGTGGCGCGCGCTATCGACCAATAGCGTGCGCTACCTGGACATCAGCCGAGTCCAGAAGCTAACTGTCCACTACTCACCTGACCCGTTAGGGTGCGCTACCATACAAGCGTAGCGTGCGCTAACTGGCACCTGACCGAGTTCAGTAGTAAACTGTCCAGTACTGGACACTCACGCTAACGCACGCTACCGGGCATCGTCAGCGTGCGCTAGCCTCCCGACATTAGCGTGCGCTAGTCTACGTAGCGTACGCTAATACGCCAGTCCAGAAGGTTGGAAAATAGCACTGCCACTCCCAGGGCTAACTCGCTAGCGCGCGCTACGAAACAAACGTAGCGTGCGC
Organism: Orobanche coerulescens; assembly: GCA_033398695.1. NCBI lineage: Eukaryota > Viridiplantae > Streptophyta > Magnoliopsida > Lamiales > Orobanchaceae > Orobanche > Orobanche coerulescens. Next base: position 107,816,544 of record CM065816.1, on the reverse strand, counting down.
TACTAAGGGACCCTAGCGTGCGCTATGCAGAAAAGATAGCGTGCGCTAGGTTGCGAAATATAAACGGTTCACAACACTGGAATATGAACGAACATCAAACGGAACACCTCAAAGCGTATCAAAACATAGAATGGACCCACGGCAACCCCATAACAGCGGTTCCGCACAACAATAACGAGTCTCAGATCAATAGATGATGGGAAAGATATACTGTAAGGTACATGAGGGTCACCACGACCGAGAAATACACCGAAAAAGAAAATACAAGGGAAAAAATGCGGATATTACACATAATGGCCTTGAAATTTTGCTAAAATCTTTGATGAATCGACGGTAAAAACCAGCATGGCCTAAGAATGACCGAATTTCTTTAATCGTTCGTGGGGGTGGAAGACTGGATATTAAATCAACTTTAGATTTGTCCACCTCAATTCCTTTTTCATAAATCACATGTCCTAAGACAATTCCTTTTTTAACCATAAAATGACATTTTTCCCAGTTTAGGACAAGATTTTTCTCCTTACACCTAACCAACACTTAGGTTAAGTGGTGTAAATATTCATCAAAGCTAGACCCGAATACAGAAAAATCATCCATAAAAATTTCCAAAAACCGCTCAACCATGTCAGAGAAAATGCTCATCATACACCACTGAAAAGTAGCAGGTGCATTACACAATCCAAATGGTAATCGTCGGTAAGCAAAAGTTCCGAAAGGACAGGTAAAAGTGGTTTTTTCTTGATCTTCAGGAGCAATGGGAATTTGGTTATAACCGGAATATCCATCAAGAAAACAATAATAAGCATGACCGGCTAACCTTTCTAGCATTGGATCAATAAAAGGAAGTGGAAAGTGATCTTTTCTTGTAACAGAGTTCAATTTTCTGTAATCAATACAGACTCTCCATCCAGTTTGAATTCTGGTTGGAACAAGTTCATTTTCTTCATTCGTGATTACAGTTATGCCAGATTTCTTTGGAACTATATGAACAGGACTAACCCAAGAGCTGTCAGAAATAGGGTAGATGATCCCTACATTTAAGAGTTTAATTATTTCAGCTCTTACAACTTCTTTCAAATTAGGATTTAGTCTTCTTTGAAATTCTCGGGAAGTTTTCGCATTTTCTTCAAGGTGAATTCGATGCATGCATATAGAAGGACTAATACCTTTAATATCGGAGATGGTCCAGCCTATTGCTTCTTTATGTTCTTTAAGGACATTGATTAACTTATCTTCTCGTTCTTCATCTAAATCAGATGCTATGATGACAGGCAGGGTTTCTGATGGTCCTAAAAATGCATATTTTAGAGATTCAGGTAATGGGTTGAGCTCTATTTTTGAATCCTCAATAGGTACTTCTTTATTCATTTAACTCTCAAGTGGTTCAGTTTTAGCTTTCCATTTATCATTATCCAATAATGGTGTAGACTCTAGTAAAGAATTTACTTCATTAATTGAACTGTCGATGTCAAAATCTAATCCAAAATGAGCAAGACAACTTTCAAAAAGATCATCATTATCTATTTTTGGAAAGAAGTAAGGACCCATACTCTCTATCATATTTACCTCACAGACATCATCAAGATCATCATGTTGTTGAGAAATGTTAAACATATTTAGTTCAACAGTCATATTTCCAAAAGAAAATTTTATGATGCCATTTCTACAGTTAATTAATGCATTTGAAGTAGCTAGAAATGGCCTTCCTAAAATGACAGGGATTTGATCTTTGGTATTCTCAATAGGTTCAGTGTCTATGACTATAAAATCAACAGGAAAGTAGAATTTATCTACTTGAATCAGAACATCCTCTACGATTCCTCGAGGTATTTTTATAGATCTATCAGCTAGTTGAAGTATCACAGATGTTGATTTTAGCTCCCCTAATCCAAGTTGTGTATAAACAAAATATGGTAATAAATTCACACTGGCTCCTAAATCAAGCAAGGCTCGTTTAATGATGTGATCTCTAATGACACAAGATATTGTAGGACTACCAGGATCTTTATACTTAACGGGAGTTTTATTTTGGATTATTGAGCTAACATGCTCAACTAAAAATGCCTTTCTTGGAACATTTGTTCTTCTTTTTACAGTGCAAAGATCTTTCAAGAACTTAGAATAAGCAGGCACTTGTTTAATAGCATCAAGGAATGGAATATTTATTCGAACTTGTTTAAATATTTCCATTATATCTTTGTATTGCGCACTTTTATCTTTTGGAATAAGTCTTTCAGGAAATGGAGCTTTTGGAACGTAAGGCTTTTCTTTTTCCTTAGAATCTTTTGGTTTTGAAACTTGTGGTTCATTTGGTTTTTCTTCCGGATCATAGTCAGGCTTTTATATTTCTTTTCCACTTCTAAGGGTAGTTATGGACTGAACTTCTGCATTAGAAGAGTTTACTTCATATTGTCCTTTAGGATTAGGGATGGACTGACTCGGAAATTTTCCCTTTTCTCTTTCAGCTAAAGTTGTTGCAAGTTGACCAATTTGTGTTTCAAGCTTAGAAATAGCCTGTGAGTTTGATTGTACAGCTTGCTGAGTTGATTGGAACATTTGTTGAGTAGATTGCATGAATTGTTGCAACGTATCTTCCAAAGATGGTTTCTTTGGCACTATAGAAGGATACTGATAAGTATTTGGAGGATATTGATTAGGACGGACATTTTGTTGATTTGACATGTTCATTTGATGTCCTCCTTGATTCATTGGAGGCATATTTTGCTTCCAGGAAAAATTTGGATGATTCCTCCAATTTGGATTATAAGTTGGAGCAAATGGACTGTCCGAAGATTTTCCATATGAATGTAACACATTGACTTCTTCATTAAAAATTTCTTGATTTTGTGGACCAGGGGGACAAGATTGAGATGAATGAAATGATTCCGCAAATGAAATGCAAAATTCATTTTTTGAGTTTGACGAGGGGATGGATTGCTTCAAGACTAACGCATCCACTTTTCGTACTAAATCATCTATAGTAGATTTTATTTCAACATCTTGTTTAACCTCGTAAATTCCACCTTTTTTTGGGGTCGTATGCATCGATTTGGCTCTAGAGTCGAGTGAATTCCATTGTTGTGAATTAATTGACATATTTTCTAGTGCATTCCAAGCTTCGTCTCCAATAAGGTGAAGAAATTTTCCACCATGCATTGATTGGATTAATTGGCGATTGTTTGGAGTTAAACCGTCATAAAAATATTTTACCAAACGCCATATTTCAAAACCATGATGGGGACACTTAAGGATTAAATCATTAAATCTTTCCCATCACTCATAAAATTCTTCATTTTCTTTTTGGAAAAATTCTGATATTTCTCTTCTAAGACTATCAGTTTTGGACATTGAAAAAAATTTTGCGAGAAATTTATTCACTAGTTGGTCCCAACTAGTAATTGTTCTTGCTTGAAGAGAATTTAGCCATAATTTTGCTTTATCTTTGAGAGAAAATGGAAACAGTCTAAGTTTGACAGATTCATCAGAGAAATTTTGGAATCGGAAAGTAGAACAAATATCGAGAAATTCCTTGACATGCATATACGGATCTTCTCTTTCCAAACCGTGAAAAGATGGAAGAAGTTGAATTATTGATGGTTTAAGTTCGAAATGAGTTGCATTAGTCGTAGGCAACACTATGCAAGAGGGAGAATTAGCACTCACTGGAGAAAAATATTCTATTAAAGTTTTCTCTTTTGCAACTTGATTATTTTGATTTTCGATTTCGTCCATTTTTGGTATCGGTTTTGTTTGTTGAACTTCAATTTTAGTTAAGGACAATCTTCTTCTCGTTAATCGACCTTTATTATTTCGTTGCCAAACTTACATTCACCGATATTTTAATTTTTTTAACTTTGCATACAAACCAAATTATGATAGTCGATCGAATTTCCAGATCGTTGGAGGCGTCACAACGGTCGCACTTAAAATCCAACTTTCTTCGGCATGTACAACAGAGGCCTTTTTGCCAAAATTCAATCGATTTTCAAAATCAGTTTGTACAAGATTGATATTCAGCTTTTCTCTATTCAAATCGAACAAAGTAGTGAGTGAAAAATATCAATCCCTTGTTGAATCTTTTAAAGGATTTTATTGTTTTAATTATTATTTTTTGAGTTTTTATATTATTATTATTATTATTATTATTATTAATGATAATTATTATAATTATTACTAAAATTATAGGATGTAATAGATTGCAAAGGAATAAATTTACTAATTGATCTACGGAAGCAATATCTATTGATAAACTAAATTGTATGACGAGAAATATTACAACTAAACTAAATGTCTAAGAATAATGTAAATAGAAAATAACACCTAAAAACCCAATCTAAATTACCACTACAAGATTCTATTAAAACTAAAGACAAGATATAAAAATTAAAAAAAAAATCTGATTTTTTTTTATATTTTATATTTTTTTTAGTTTTTAAATTTTTATATTTATTATAATTTTATTATATTTTTAGACTAATAATATTGAGCTAATATATATATATATCAATATATATTATTTATTTTTTTCACAAAAAAAAATTCGGATTTTTTTTTAGGAAAAAAAATAATAATTAAAAACTTTATTTTATTTATGCAAACAATAAAAATAGTTTTTTCGTTTTTACAAATTTTCGTTTCTGTTTTTTTTTTTTTAAATTTTCAGGTTTTTAATTTTTTTTTAGTATTTTCCCTTTTTTTATTAAAATATTGTAATTTATTTTTAAAAAATTATGTTTTTATTAAAAAAAATTCAAAGTTCAGAAAGTTTATTTTATTATATATTCCAGATTATTTAAATTATTAATTCTTAATCTGATTTTTTTATTAGATTTTTAGATTTTTTATGAAAATTAAATTTTTTTAATAAAACTAGCAGGTTTTACTTTTAAAAATAAAATAATTCAGATTTTTATTTATTATGGAAAATAATATTCCAGATTATTTTTTAATTTATTTTTATTATTTTTTATTTTTCCGAATTTAAATTAAAATTTTTGATTTTTTTAATATTAATATTCCAAAATTACAAAAACATTACCTTAAAATCTGAAACTTTTTTTGTATTTTCCAGATCTTTTTTATAAAATAAAAATAAATAAGTTCTGAATTTTTTAAACTTTTTCAGATTTTTTTTATATTTTTATATATTTTTGGACTTTTTTATTATTATTAATTATATTTTATATTTATTATTATAAGTTTTTATTATTTTTCAGATTTTTTTTTATAAATATAAAAAGAAAATAAACTCTACTACTAACTATTATTTATACTAACACTCTAAAACGAATATGAAAAAGACAGATAATAATAATAATAAAGAAAAGCAGTAAAATAAATAACTAGTAGAAGAATTCAACTAACTTGGTGACGACGGTCTTCTTGTACGTCGTTTGCGCCTCTCCGGCAACGGCGCCAAAAACTTGTTGTTGGTTGATTCTTTAGTCTAATACTCGCAAGCGCACAATTTGTTCGATGTAGATATGCGGTGCAAGGTCGATTCCACAGGGAGGATTATACTAGTGAAGTCAAATTATTCATATCGTTTTGAACCAAATTATATTAAATTCTAACCTAGTCCCAAATAATTTGATTTTTGATTGGTTAAAATAATTACATTAAATAACAGTAATTTTTAAGTAGATTTTAGATAAATTGATTTTAAATAATTTACTAGGGTTTAGAATCCACCAATGTCTATTTATTATTTATTTTATATTTTAATTTCAAGAAATTCAGGGAATAGATTCTGAAATCAATCTCACTATTTCCCACAATAAGTACAAAATTATAATTCAAATATAGATTTTCCTTCGCTTAAAAAAATGTAATTTCTAAGCATTATATGTATCCAATTTAATGGAAAACAAATAATCAAAGAAATTAACTAATATCAATAATCACAAAGCAATGGGGAATTTATAACTATCAAAAATACGTGATATAATTGATGAAATAATATTCCCCTATTGAAGCGAAAATCATAATCGTTAAAAATATTTATTTGGAATTATTATATAAATATTAATAATAATATAGACATGGTTTCATCATAACCTCAGTAAAAGAAAATTACTCACTCATAATAACAACACAAATAAATAAATATTCCATAATATTATTACACAAATATAATTTTATTACACAATATTTTTATTTCTCTCCCTTACAATAATATCTCTCTCTTTTTTCTCATTTTTTCTCCTCCTCAAACACTACACATTCATCCCCTATTTATACTACTTCAAAATCAATAAAATAATAATTTTTACAATTTTAAAATCCCACCACCTAATAATTCACGGCTGCCCATGAGGTGCTGATGTCATGGATGACATCAGCACAGAGTTGAAATTCCGGTCCAATCAGGTGTTGACACGTGGCACAATATGGTCCGTCTATTTAATTGTCCTTCGAACGGTCATAACTTCTTCATACGAACTCGGATTCAGATGAATTTTTTTTAAAACGATCGTCTCGACGAGACAAATAAAGTGAGACCAGTCGTGACTATATTTGAATTTTGTAAAAATATCGCCCTTGAACCAATTGATCTGTCTTTGTACCGGTTGGCTAACCTGCAGATATAATTTAATTCCAATTAATTATCCAAAAATGACATAAAATTATAGAAAATTCTAACAAAATGAAATAATATAAATATATGGTAAAACGAATAAATTATCACACAAAACACACCATTATATACATAAAATACTAATAAAAATATTACTCAAAATATACTAAACAGTACACTATTTTCATATTGGCGTTAAGTACTCTTTGTTGTATTTATCTTGAGTTGAAGCTCATCCTTGTAATAAATGCCAGGTTGAGAGAGAGTTAGCATTCTCCAGAGAAAGTATTTGTAGATCGTATGTGGATTTCACATGGACCAAACAGCAACGTACTGAAATACGATGTGTATGACATCAATGGATATACATTTCGTACAAAATGCCGTGAAGGTAAAGTTCCCCAGAACAGTGGGGTTAGTGTAGTGGCAACTGACATGCACATTTCTAAGGAAGTTGTAACGTATGGCCAAAAAGCTTATTATGGGGTTTTGCAAGAGATATGGGTATTAGATTATTATTTTAGAAATATTCCTCTTTTCATGTGTGACTGGGTAGACAATAAATATGGGGTCAAGAAGGATAGTCTTGGTTACACATTGGTTGAACTTAATAGATTAGGCCATAAAGATGATCCCTTCATATTGGCCTCACAAGCACGACAAGTCTTTTACATGACACACCAACTGGATAAAAAAACATCTATTGTCTTCATGACACCTCCCAAAAATTACAGAGATGCATATGACGATGTCGATGAGGAATTTAGTACTGTAGTTCTTCCTAACAATGATAATAAGTTGCCACGTGTGGATCCACTTGACTTGGGTAGAGAATCCCGAAATGATTATATTCGGACCGACTGTCGGGCTATAGTTATACATAAGGTATGACTTTATTATTCATACATTTGTTTATTTTATTTCAACAGTGAACATGCCATGATTTAAATTTGGAAAAATAATCTTTTTGCTTTATTTACAATAGTCTAATGATTACATTTGTTTGTATCAGACACATGGGAACCCTTTGTAATACCCGAGATTTCTGATGTGTATTTGAACCTTGTGATATTGTATTTGTTGCATTTTGATCTGAGTATTTGAGCGCATGATTGCATGAATGTGTTTTAAGTGGTGATTTTTGTACATGTAGCGCACGCTATAGACTTAGCATAGCGTACGCTAAAGTGGGTTCGTAGCGCAAGCTATGTATGAACCTTAGCACACGCTATACGTAGTCAACATGATTAAGACAGGGTGGTAGGTGAGATCAGCCGCGGATCTTGGTCGGATCATGTCGGGATGAACCTGGACGGCTTTTGGGAAAAGCCAAGTCAATGCTGTAGCGCATGCTATTGGTATGAGGATAGCGCACGCTAAATATTGAGTACAGTGAGGTCAGTAAGCTTCGTATGGCCGTTAGCGCACGCTACGGATATGGACTAGCGCGCGCTAATAACCATTTTCTATATATAAGACAACACCCTTTTTTATTTTTCAGACTTTTTCACTTCACAAATCCGAATTCTTAGACTTAGAGAGTTACTTCCTCCATCCTCAAACTCTCATAGCATCATCCTAGCATGAGTTTGAAGATTGTAGATCATTGGAGATTGGTGTTCAAGCCCTCGGTGATTGGATTTCTTCAAGTTCCTCCTTGTTCTTCACTACTTTGAGGTAGGTGATTCTTCACCAATTTAAGTAGTATTCTAAAGGATGTTTTGATCATGATTTGGGATTATCTAGTCAGTTAAATTCGTACGTAGTCGAACATCATGTGTTAGAAGGATATTTTCGATGTTTCGGTACTTCTTCATCGTATAAAACCATTGAACCTTTTAGTGTTTGAACTCCTAGCATATTCATGAAGCTTCAAACCGATTATGACCAGTTATGGAGATTATCAAGTTCTTATGTTTTTACATAATGGAATTATGCGTTTTGGGACATAGAATGGATTGAACCTAGGATATTTTCTTGAAGATCAAGATGAATTATGGTATTGAGAAGATTATACGTATCCTTGTATCTCGAAATCGTTTAATCCGTAAAGATCATTCATTAACCATATGAGCATGATATGCATGAAGATGACTTGTATTAACACTGAAGATTTCATGAGTTTCGTCACCATTAGATCTAGTCCGCTACCAGTAGTAAACTGCCATGCACGGTTAGCGCACGCTAAGATATGTATATTAATGTGCGCTATCGAGAATGAGTTAACGTACGCTACGTTTGGTACGTAACGTACGTTATGTCATCAGTCGAGTCAGTCGGCTGATCAGATAGGACTGTCAGTACATAGCTAGCGTACGCTAGACTTCGTCGTTTACGTACGCTAACTAGCAGGCTTAGCGCACGTTACGTAGAATACGTAGCGTACGCTAAGTAGTTCAGGCAGAATACATTTTAAGAGCTTTCAGCCATAGACCGGATTGTTATACATTCGTACGACTTGAGATGAATTCTATACTATTTCTTTTGTTAAGGTTCGAGCTTGCTACGTTGATCGAAGGAGGCGGCCTTCGAGTGTGTTGAGATCATTGGAGTGATTAGTTCTTGCCATCTTTGAGGCAAGTATCGTAAATTGTTAATATTGGTATTTTGAGCATACATGTGGTTTACTCATGTTGTTGAACATGGGATTTATTTCGTTGAATTGTCATGATATTCGTTATCTAGTGTTTGTATGTTCATGTTGATGGACATAGCGATTTTGCATATATGTATGCATGAGTTGTGTTTGTGTATGTTGTACGATCTATGCTGAGGGCGCTGGATCGGATGTCTACCTCGTGTTGGTCCGACGGGATCATCTTGGGATCTATGCTGAGGGCGCTGGATCATTGGACAGGTTTTTCCACCTCGTGTTGATCCGACGGGATCATCTTGGGATCTATGCTGAGGGCGCTGGATCATTAGAATACCCATACTGTGTTAATGGAATCTTGTGGATTCGCATTGTCGGATTCCGGTAGTGGAAGTCCGGGTTGTGTATTTTGTTATGCATTGTTGTTACATATCCGATTTGTTTAATATGATACTTGTACTAGCATCGTTTTTCTAACCCCTTTGGGGGTGGACATTTTTTTTGATGTTCAGGTAGCCGAGGAGCGGGGAAACAACCACAGTACCGACGTGACGACGAAGGGGCTCAGTGATGTTTGTTGTTATTGTGATTTGTCTTCTTGATTCATTTTCAGTACTCGAGCACGCGTGTCTCATTAATATCATTTCGATATGGTTGTATTAATTAACTCAATGGATCTGTTGGAACCGGTTTTGTATCTTGAATTTCTGTGGTAATGTTGTATTATCTTTACATTTCTTTTAATTAGCCTTGTAAATCCTTACTTAAAGGGTTTACGGCACTGTAATTATTCCGAATATCTCGGGGTGTTACAGAATATGGTATCGGAGCTAAGATTCATGGATATCTTGGCAGTCGGGTCTTAGTTGGGTCTGTTTACGTTATTTGATTTACCGGTCGTTTTTAACATCACTGCTGAGCCAGCATCGTCGTGTGGACCGTGGTTGTAAGTTTCCTAATCTCAAATACTACCATTTTATTTAATTCATGTTTTGTGAACATTGATGGACGTACTTTTAGAAAGTTTGCCCGGGATATTGAGTAATTGTGTTTACAGTATGTTGAGGGTAGGGCGTGGATGCGGACGCGGTCGTGGATGCGGGCGTGGTAATGTAAGACAAGAGGATTCAGCAACTACCCCAGAATTATCGGTTAGTCGAACCGATTCTCATTCTGGAGGACAACAGGGATCAGCGAATGACAACGTAAACCCTAACATGCCGGGCGTGCTTCAACAGGTGGTGGCTCAGATAAACCAGTTCGCTCAGGTGGTTGACCGTATGCAGATGGCGATGGGACAGCAACATAACGAGGATAATCGGGGAGACAGATGGCTTACTGAGGTGGTCAAATTGCACCCACCAAAATTTGACGGATCTGCTGAAGCACTTACTTGGGATCATTGGCTAAAGGAGTTAGAGAAGATATTTGCGGGTATTAACTGTCCCGAGGATCGGAAAGTTCCTATTGCCCAATATTTTCTGACTGGGAAGGCTTTTGACTGGTGGGAAGCTATTCGACCTGAGAATCATAATGTTGACTGGACGGCATTCAAACTAATGATGGAAGCAAAATATTGTCCTCGTCCAGTTAGAGAGGCAAAAATTCGAGAGTTTTTCTCACCACAGAGTTCGGAAGCATCTGTGACAGACATAATCAAGACTTTTAATCATCAGCTGACTTGTGTGCGACACTTAGTCAGGACAGAGGCGGAGAAGATTTTTCATTTCGATATGCGGATAAAGCCGGAGATTCAGCAGTACATGTCCGGATTTGAGTGTACTACGTTGCGACAATATCAGGACAAGGCGCTGGCCTACGACATGAAAGAGGTAGTGGTGGAAAAATCGATGGAGGCAAAGAAGCAGAAAGTGTCCGGCAACTTCTCGGAAAACAAGAGTGGTGGCCCCCGCAAGGGCCAGTCTTCATTTCATTCATCTAGGAAACCTCCACACCCTTCTCGAGGTGGAAAGAAGTTCCAGACGACATCAGCAGTTTCGGACGCATCAAAGAAGTGCTATAATTGTGGTCGAGCAGGACATATCCGTCGTGATTATCCCATTTCTTCTGTGATTTGTTTTGAATGTGGGCAAGAAGGACACCGTGTAAATTTTTGCGGAAATGTGACTCGATCTTTTGGTACTCGCACTCCAGCACCAGTTCCGAAAGAGATAAGTGTGAACCAGACACAACAGAGTGGATTTCAGCAGCAGAATGTTGGAAAGAGAGAGACATCCAGTGCTGGGTCCGTTCCTCCGCGCCTGTACGAGATGAGGAAATCTGACGATCAGAACACTGCTGTTGCATCAGGTACGATTCAGTTACTTTTGCAACCAATTAGTGTCTTATTCGATTCAGGAGCTACACATTCTTTCATATCATTGAACTGTGTTAATCGTTTGAAAATCTCGTGTTTATTTGATTGTGAACCTTATGTTGTGGGTTTGCCGAGCGGAGAGAGAATTGTGGGAACCCTAGAAACTAGAGATTTTCCAGTGTCTATAGGAGGGAGAGATTGGCCATCGAATCTTGTTGTAGTTGACATCCACGGTGACGATTTAATTCTCGGAGACGATTGGCTCAACCGTTATGGAGCTATTTTGAATTACCGAAAGAGAGTCATTTCTATCATTGCTGATGACGGATCTGAACACTTATTCAGAGGATGGAGACCGGGAAGCTCAGGAAAATTGATCAAAGCGATGAAAGCAGTTAAATTACTGAAGAAGGGTTGTCACGGATTTTGGTGCTACGCCATGATGAAAGAAGAAGGAGTATAGCTATCGTCTATCCCTGTTGTGAATGAATTCTCAGACGTATTCCCTGACGAACTACCTGGGTTACCTCCGTAGAGAGAAGTGTAGTTCACTATCGAATTAGAGCCTGGAGCCGCTCCTATTTCCAGAGCACCATACCGTATAGCGCCAACCGAGATGTATGAACTAAAGAAGCAACTGGAGGAATTATTGCAGAAAGGTTACATTAAACCTAGCGTTTCTCCTTGGGGAGAACCCGTTCTCTTTGTCCGGAAGAAAGATGGATCCCTCCGATTATGTATTAATTACAGGGAGCTAAACAAGGTGACGATCAAGAACAAGTATCCTATACCTCGGATCGACGACTTGTTTGATCAACTGCAAGGGGCAAGGGTATTCTCGAAGATTGACTTGCGATCAGGATATCATCAGTTGAGAATTAAGGAATTGGATATACCGAAATCTGCTTTCAGATCCCGGTACGGGCACTATGAATTTGTAGTGATGCCATTCGGACTTACCAATGCTCCTGCGGTATTTATGCAATTGATAAATCGGGTATTCTTAGAATACCTAGATAAGTTTGTGGTCGTTTTCATTGATGACATCTTGATCTATTCGAAAGACACAGAGGAGCATGCCGAGCATTTGTATGTGTCTTTGAGCACCTTGAGGAATGAACAGCTTTATGCGAAGCTTTCCAAATGCGAGTTTTGGCTTAGGAAAGTAACCTTCCTTGGGCATGTGATATCAGCTAACGGAGTTCAGGTGGACCCGAAGAAAGTCAAAGCAATCTTGGAATGGGAAGCTCCTAATAACGTGAAAGAAGTCCGAAGCTTCTTAGGACTTGCTGGATATTATCGCTATTTTGTAAAGGGATTTTCCAAAATTGCTCGTCCGCTCACTCAGCTATTACAGAAAACTCAAAAGTTTGCGTGGAATGAGAAATGCCAGGCTAGTTTTGATGATCTTAAGAGGAGACTGACGACAGCGCCTATACTAGCGTTACCAGATGGAACTGATGGATTCATGGTATATAGCGATGCTTCAAATCAGGGTTTGGGATGTATGTTGATGCAAAAGGATAGGGTGATTGCCTATGCCTCTCGACAGTTGAAACCATACGAAGTTAATTACCCGACTCATGATCTAGAGTTAGCAGCTGTGGTCTTTGCTTTGAAAATTTGGCGACACTATTTATACGGCACTCATTGTCAGATCTTTACAGATCATAAGAGCCTCAAGTATATTTTCAGTCAGAAGGAATTAAACATGAGGCAGAGAAGGTGGCTGGAACTGATCAAGGATTATGACTTGGAAATCCTCTATCATTCGGGTAAAGTAAACGTAGTAGCTGATGCACTGAGCCGTAAACCTATTTCTCTTCGAGTGTTGGAAGCACTTATGTCCCAAACCAGCATTCAACGAGAACTGATACGCGAAGGGATTGAAGTATGGTCACCAGGAATCCAAGGGCAACTATATGTGATGGAACTAACTTCGTCACTAGATGAGGAAATCAAATCTAAGCAGTTGAACGATTCTCTGATCCTTCGGTTATGTGACGAAGTAAAGAAAGGAAAGGCCCCATGATTCGTGATACAAGATGATGGAGTTCTGAAATTTCAGAGTCGACTTTGCGTTCCCGATGATGATGATTTGAGACGGACAATTCTGAAGGAAGCTCACAGCGCTCCCTATTCTATTCACCCGGGCAGCAGTAAGATGTATAAGGATCTAAAACAAAACTTCTGGTGGGGAAATATGAAAAAGGACGTAGCAGAGTACGTTTCGAAGTGTTTGACTTGTCAGCAAGTTAAGATTGAACATCAGCGACTTGCCGGAATGTTAAAGCCGCTTCCGATCCCTGAGTGGAAGTGGGAGGATATCTCGATAGATTTCATCACCAATATGCCAAGGACCTGTAACACCCCAAACTAGGCGGATATTACAGTGCCGTGGACCCCCGACTGGGACCCACCAGGCGAATGAAAAAGGATGAATTACACAGGGTAAATGTAGTACCGAACCACATTACAACATCAATTACTCCGATTAGGAGTTTCATACAACACACCTAGGATAAAATAGAATACATGTGTATCTTATGTGACGATAAAATACACAACACTGAATGAAACGAGTATTCAAACGGAATGTTTGCAGCGGAATAAATAAAGGAAACATAAATGACTGAATAAGTGACTGAACAGACTGGGCCCCTTTCTAGTATCACTGGGACTCCTCGACGTCAGCATGTTCTCCCCGTGCCTTTGCCTTGCCAAGACCTGAAAAACAAAATCCCCAAACGGGGTCAGTTATACAGAACAACAATCCTCAAGGGTTGAAAATACACAATCATGATTAATCAAGTTATGAAATATTCTTAGTTATGAATTACGTGAAGAGGAGTATCATAGTACGCCCGTAATGTTCTCGTGCGAGTGTACAACACCCGTCCGTGTACCTAATTAGTCTCACGGTGTAACGCTTTCCGTGTGCGGTCTAATGTATCGGTGAACCCAATACATAACCATCGTGTGCCCGACTAAAAATTCCACACACCACACCCGCCACGCAATATGAACCCAGAAGGTCATATGAACGAGAATGACCGTAATGAATATCAATGAATAAATAATAATCGACAAAGTCAAGAATGACTCACCGAGATGAGGGTAATAATGAAATGAATGATAGCTCAACGAAAGGATTGGAACTGCTCCTTATGATCAAGTGATTAATTGACAATAACAAGTTTTAATATGATTAATACAATGATGAATGAGTTATGATTATGAATGATCAACAACAAAAGGTATGAATATCCTTTTAACCGAGTAAGAATTAACTTACACAATACCGGTGACAACAATCCTTCCACGAACGATGTCCTAATTGAGATATCGATCGCTCGAACAACAACCAGATTATACAATATTCAACAACCCGTTCAAAATACGAATCAAACACGAATATAACTAACTCAAAACGTCGATACGAATAAACCAAGTTCATTGAGGTATTAAATCAAACATGTTGCGTCCAAACTCCGATTGTTTACAATCAAACCTCAAAAACCAATATCAATTCCCCGAAGAAGTGTTTCAAACCAACAAAACATCTTCCAAATGATCAATAATCCGAAATGAATATCCGAAAACGTGATTCTAACGACAATTAAACGAAAACCCCCAATTTCAACTCGATATACAAAGTGTTCTTGAATAATCCCTCAATAATCCAATGAATCCTTATACAAACTCATAATCATATACATATCCCTTCATATAGCATGATTATAACGTCCAAAACATCATATCTCAACACAAAATCGAAGTCCAAGGTGTCGAAGAAATTACCTCTTGAAAATCCAATCACTTCGATCCGAAGAACACGAGTTTAATAGAGTATCCAAGCTTCCCAAATGATTGAAGGTGATGAAAAATACACACTCAAATGATAATTGATGAAGAAAACTCTCCCTCAAGCTTCTCTCTCTCGTAAAAGGTGGAAAAAACTGGAAGGAATGAGTTGAAATGCTCAAAAAATGAATTTATAGGGGTTGACTACCCTGCCGGACACGACCCGTGCCGATCGGCACGGCCGTGTCGCACCGATTGGCCGACAGTGGCAGCGGGGACTCGACCGTGTCTGCCCTGACACGGTCGCGGCGCGAGGGCCTACCGGCGATGACCCGTCCGGCTGACTTCGGCATGACTTCGGCCGTGCTGGCGACACGGTCGGGCGTCTGGCGACGATTACAGCTTATCCGGAAGGGTTCGACTCGGCCGTGCCAAACGACATGGTCGAGTCCGTGGCGCATACTTCGGCATTTTCCGGACGAGTGCAGCGCAGCCCGTGTCGGACGACACGACCGAGTCCGGTCGGCAATGATCGCCAAAAGTCGAAAAATGAGCGGGTGAGCTAAAGCGACCATAACTCTCTCGTCCGGACTCGATTGACTCACCGCTTGAACCATTGGAAAGCTAACTCGATGCTCTATAATATTGCAAGATTTAGAATTTTTGGAGTTACCAAAAATTAATGGTGATCTAACAAAGTCGAACTCATATGAGGAAAGTTGAAACAATGAACAATAACGATACACAACTCAAGTTTTTCCGAGCGGTGAACACGGTGAAAGAACATGATTGATGAATGATTATAATTGAGTGAAAATACACCGAGTGACAATTACAGATCGATAATTACCGAATGAAAGTGAATGAATTACAACCGGTATTACATACACCCCCCCTTAAAAGAGTTTCGTCCCCGAAACTAAGGGTCAAACAACTCGGGATAACTCTCCCGCATATTCTTCTCGGTTTCCCAAGTGGCCTCTTCGACTCCGTGTCTAGACCACTGAATCTTAACCAAAGGAATCGTCTTATTTCTCAACTGTTTGATTC
The DNA here is from genome assembly GCA_033398695.1 of Orobanche coerulescens. Classification (NCBI taxonomy): domain Eukaryota; kingdom Viridiplantae; phylum Streptophyta; class Magnoliopsida; order Lamiales; family Orobanchaceae; genus Orobanche; species Orobanche coerulescens. The sequence continues at coordinate 107,800,203 of CM065816.1, read as the reverse complement.
GCCGCTCTAAGACTCATATAGGACGCTCCTCATATGAGTGGTCGTCGGCGATTTCGTTGGTCGAACCGCAAGATGTGACTCGGGTCGGCAACATACTTTCGCAACTGAGAGACATGAAACAAATTATGAATTCGGCTCAACGCCGGAGGTAAAGCCAATCGATAAGCTAACTCGCCTACTCGATCCAAAATCTCAAACGGTCCAATGAATCTCGGACTCAACTTTCCCTCTTCCCAAAACGGAAGATACCACGACTGGGATACTTTGACCAACACATGGTCACCAGCCTCGAACTCTAATGGTCGGCATTTATTATCGCATATGATTTCGCCGACTCGAGCGGTCAACAAACGACTCTTGATGAAAGCTACCTTTTCCCGGCGGCTATAAGCATATCGGGCCGGTGCCGATTGATTCGACAAGTCATCCCAACACAAAGGAGAGCGACAACGACGACCGTACAAGGCCTCGTAAGGTGCCATCTTAATGGAAGCATGCCAACTATTATTATACGTGAACTCGATCAATGGTAGTTGGGCTTCCCAATCGTCCTTCCAATCGAGGACGCAAGCTCTCAACATGTCCTCTAATGTCCGAATAGTCCTCTCTGATTGTCCGTCTGACCGAGGATGAAAGGCGATCGAGATTAAGCCGAGTTCCCATAGCACGATGAATCGATTTCCAAAAATATGACACAAACCGTCGTCACGATCGGAAACGATACTTTTAGAGTACCGTGCGTCTCACTATCTCTTTGATGAATAGTGGGCAAGTCTCTCGGGACCCCAAGTATCCTTTATCCGAAGAAAATGAGCTGATTTAGTTAAGCGGTCCACAATCACCTGATCGTATTCATGCCACGACGACTCGGCCGGCAAACTCGTGATGAAATCCATAGAAATGTCTTCCCATTTCCACTGAATAGGGAGAGGTTTCAGCATACCCGCCGGTCGCTGATGTTCAATCTTGACTTGTTGGCAAGTTAAGCATCTCGAAACAAATTCCGCGACTTCTCGCTTCATATTACTCCACCAGTAATTTTGTTTCAAGTCTTTATACATCTTGCTAGATCCCGGGTGAACAGAATAAGGGGTAACATGAGCTTCTCTCAAAATCGAGTTTTTCAACTCGTCATTCGCCGGTACGCACAACCGGTTCTTAAACCTCAAAAGTCCGTCCTCGTGGACCACGAATCCAGGGGCTTTCCCCTGAGTCACATCCTCACGGATGCGCAACAATGAAGGGTCTGAACTCTGTTTCTCTCTGATTACCTCCTCAAGTGACGATGAAATCTCTAACATACAAAGTTGTCCCTGAATTGGCCGCGGACCTCGATCTCGGGTCTAAGGAATTCTCTTGAAGCTCCTTCTGAATTGTTAAACGAGCAAGCATCTGCTCCTGAACGGACTTACGACTCAAGGCGTCGGCGACAACGTTCGCCTTGCCCGGGTGGTAAAGGATCTCAATATCATAATCCTTGATTAGTTCTAACCACCGCCTCTGTCGCATATTTAACTCCATCTGAGTAAATATATACTTTAAACTTTTATGATCGGTGAATATCTGACAAGTAACGCCATAAAGATAATGACGCCAAATTTTCAAAGCGAACACCACGGCTGCTAGCTCAAGGTCGTGGGTCGGATAATTAATCTCGTAAGGTCTCAATTGCCGTGAAGCATAAGCAATAACCTTCCCATTCTGCATGAGTACACATCCGAGACCCTATCTGGACGCATCACTATAAACCACAAATCCCTCCGTCCCCTGTGGCAAGGAAAGTACAGGTGCTGACATTAATCGGCTCTTGAGTTCCTCAAAACTCCGTTGACACGCGTCGGACCACGTGTATTTCTTATCCTTCCGCAAAAGGTTCGTCAAGGGTTGAGCGATTTTAGAAAATCCCTCCACAAATCGCCGATAGTAGCCCGCTAATCCGAGAAAACTTCTGATTTCCTTAACATTCTTCGGAGGTAGCCAGTCTCGGATAGCCTCCGTCTTCTGAGGGTCGACACGAACTCCGTCTGATGAAATTACATGTCCGAGAAAAGTCACCTCGGACATCCAGAACTCGCATTTGGAAAACTTTCCATAGAGTTTCTCTCGTCTCAACACGTCGAGAACCTGATGAAGATGAATCTCGTGTTCCTCTCGGTTACGAGAATAAATCAAAATGTCATCGATGAAGACAACAACAAATCGATCCAAAAAGTCGATGAAGACCCGATTCATTAGTTCCATGAATACCGCAGGTGCATTAGTTAGCCCGAACGGCATAACTACGAACTCAAAATGACCATAGCGTGTTCGAAACGCCGTCCTCGCGATATCCGACTCTCGAATCCGCAGCTGATGATATCCAGATCATAAGTCGATCTTGGAAAATACCAAGCTCCTCGAAGTTGATCCAAAAGGTCATCGATACGGGGTAAAGGATACTTATTCTTGATTGTCACCCTATTCAACTCCGATAATCGATACACAAGCGAAAAGAACCATCCTTCTTTTTAACAAACAAGACCGGTGCTCCCCACGAGACGCACTCGGTCGGATATAGCCTTTCTCGAACAATTCTTCAAGTTGATTCTTCAACTCCCGCATTTCGGTCGGGGCCATCCGCACGGTGCCTTCGATATCGGAGACGTACTGTGCTCCAACTCGATCGTGAATTCCACATCTCTCTGTGGAGGTAAACTGTGTAACTCGTCTGGAAATACATCGGCATATTCTCTCACAACCGGAATATCCGACAACAATATCGATGATTTTTCGGTTTTGGTCATATAGCACCAATAACCAACACATCCTCGATCGAGTAACCGTCTCGCTTTCATCAAATTAATGACTTTACTGCAATCGGGATTACCTCCTGAAAAACACATTCAACCCCATCGTTCGAAATGATAGTGACCATACGCTACGGACACTAATGATGGCATCATGACGATCCATCCAGTCAATACCCAAGATGACGCGTCGTCTCTCGGCAAATCTACCACGATAAGGTCCGCCGCCATACACGACCATGAAACCGATCGGACAATCTCGAATCTCCCGACACGATAATTCGCCTACCATCGGGTAGACCAATGACATAAGGCTCACAACTAGTAGCACTACCCAAGTAGTCTACTCAAACATGACTCGGAAATGAATGAATGCGATGCACCGATCAAAAAGGGTACACACAGGTTGAGATAGAATATCGAGTGTACCCGAGATCATTCGGGCCTCGGGATCATCGGTCTTCTTCATCTCATAAATCCGGGTTTGCTAGTCCCGGCACCGGACGCTCCCGTCTGCTGACTATAGGCTCCACCTTTAGTCGCTCCTGTCGTTTTAAACGATGCTGATTGAGTGGCCTGATTCTGAACGGCTGACTGCTTCGGGGCCTGAGATGACGCTGGAGTAGGTTTGGAGTCCCTACGGCAAAAACGGGCCTTATGCCCAGCAATCCCACAATTATGACACGTGATAGTCTGTCGAGGACACTTGGTACTGAGGTGACCAAGCTCCCCACAGTTAAAACAGGTGATGGCCGAACTGGCCGCTCGAGACTGAGATTCCGCGGGTTTAGACGACACAGGAGGTTGCTCAGAAAAAGCAGATCCCGCACGGGGTTTCTTGAAGGTTGTCTGACCGCCTTCAGACTGATTACGGTTCTTCGATTTCTTGCTAGCAGACGAAGGTTGCTGCTTAGCAATTTCCTTAGCAGTAAGTTCATAAGTGAGAGCTTTCTCGATGAATTTGGCCAACGTGGTGCAATTATGATTAAGCAATCGTAATCTCATACGTGGTTTCACCTCTTGCCGAAATACTTAATCTTATCCGCCTCGGAATGAATGATGGATGAGGCGACGGAAGAAGTTCTGAAATTTCGGCAATGGCGAGAACATCCGCGTCGATGAGGGGTCGGGAGTGAGTAACTCGACAGCTTGGCCTCTCGAGTGGGGCCGGATAATACCTCTCCATCATGAGAGTCTTGAATCGATCCCAAGTACACGATCCTTCGGTGGGCTTCAACGATAACCACCAAGAATGAGCGCTCTTACCTGAGATAGTAAGTCGCAATCGAAACTTTGTGTCCTTGGGACACTCTACCATCGCAAATAGCTTCTCAAGTGTTCGAGCCAATGAACAATATCCGCCGGCTCGGATGAGCCTTCAAAAGTAGGTGGCCTTTGGCGAGAGATGTCGCCGATGATATCGCTCACATTCCTCTCTTGCCTCGAGGCGGCGGCGGAGGAGCCTGTTGATTTTGATTAGTGAATTTTGCATCGTCTCCATTAGTTGTGTCATCTCGAGTCATCCGGGCCATCATGCCCTGCATAAAGGCGAGTGGATCGATCCGAACACCTTCGACCGAGCGGTGTCCCGAGTACGACTCACGATAGAGAATGATCACGTCTGTGTGAATGAGTAGCAGCGTCGCTACTAGATGAATTAGCATTATTCCTCGCATTCGCACGGGTATTCACACGAGCTCTCGGGATTCGGCCCGCTCCACGGCCTCGCCCTCCACGTCCTCTTCTTGCCCTTTCCATATCAAGGAGGAAAGTCGCATAATGATTACATTTCCGCATGATTATCACGTTATGAGTATGTCATGAGATGATGAAAATGAGTATACATGTTCGACTTAGTGATTATATGAATGATTTCTTGAAGTGACATGATTATACGATAAAATTCTTGAAGTGATTATCTTGAATAACTTAATAAGATTGATAATATGACCATTCGGATCGACAACCGAGTAATGAAATGAATTAAGTGATTAATGAGTTAATATGATCGTCCCGATCACAATGAATGATGATGTTTGAGGATTGTTAATTGATGAATGATGAATGAATGATTATTGCGTAAAAATTATACCATGGCGTTAGAAATCTTACGCTTCTTTGATCGATTGGCTCGGCATTTGCACAGTCACACGTGACACGAAAGTCCAGTGATACTAGTCTGATGAAGATAACTTCAAATGAGACATGACTCGGAAGGTAGTATTCAAAACCACGCTCCGATACCAACTCTGAACACCCCAAACTAGGCGGATATTACAGTGCCGTGGACCCCCGACTGGGACCCACCAGGCGAATGAAAAAGGATGAATTACACAGGGTAAATGTAGTACCGAACCACATTACAACATCAATTACTCCGATTAGGAGTTTCATACAACACACCTGTGATAAAATAGAATACATGTGTATCTTATGTGACGATAAAATACACAACACCGAATGAAACGAGTATTCAAACGGAATGTCTACAATGGAATAAATAAAGGAAACATAAATGATGAATAAGTGATGAGCAATTCGGGCCCCTTTCTAGTATCACTGACTCCTCGACGTCGGCATGTTCTCCCCGTGCCTTTGCCTTGCCAAGACTGAAAAACAAAATCCCCAAATGGGGTCGATTATACTGAACAACAATCCTCAAGGGTTGAAAATACACAATCATGATTAATCAAGTTATGAAATATTCTTAGTTATGAATTACGCTGAAGAGGAGTATCATAGTACGCCCGTAATGTTCTCGTGCGAGTGTACAACACCCGTCCGTGTACCTAATTAGTCTCACGGTGTAACGCTTTCCCGTGTGCGGTCTAATGTATCGGTGAACCCAATACATAACCATCGTGTGCCCGACAAAAATTCCACCACCACACCCGCCACGCAATATGAACCCAGAAGGTCATATGAACGAGAATGACCGTAATGAATATCAATGAATAAATAATAATCGACAAAGTCAAGAATGACTCACCGAGATGAGGGTAATAATGAAATGAATGATAGCTCAACGAAAGGATTGGAACCGCTGCTCCTTATGATCAAGTGATTAATTGACAATAACAAGTTTTAATATGATTAATACAATGATGAATGAGTTATGATTATGAATGATCAACAACAAAAGGTATGAATATCCTTTTAACCGAGTAAGAATTAACTTACACAATACCGGTGACAACAATCCTTCCACGAACGACGTCCTAATTGAGATATCGATCGCTCGAACAACCTTGAATTATACAATATTCAACAACCCGTTCAAAATACGAATCAAACACGAATATAACTAACTCAAAACGTCGATACGAATAAACCAAGTTCATTGAGGTATTAAATCAAACATGTTGCGTCCAAACTCCGATTGTTTACAATCAAACCTCAAAAACCAATATCAATTCCCCGAAGAAGTGTTTCAAACCAACAAAACATCTTCCAAATGATCAATAATCCGAAATGAATATCCGAAAACGTGATTCTAACGACAATTAAACGAAAACCCCCAATTTCAACTCGATATACAAAGTGTTCTTGAATAATCCCTCAATAATCCAATGAATCCTTATACAAACTCATAATCATATACATATCCCTTCATATAGCATGATTATAACGTCCAAAACATCAAATCTCAACACAAAATCGAAGTCCAAGGTGTCGAAGAAATTACCTCTTGAATATCCAATCACTTCGATCCGAAGAACACGAGTTTAATCGAGTATCCAAGCTTCCCAAATGATTGAAGGTGATGAAAAATACACACTCAAATGATAATTGATGAATAAAACTCTCCCTCAAGCTTCTCTCTCTCGTAAAAGGTGGAAAAAACTGGAAGGAATGAGCTGAAATGCTCAAAAAATGAATTTATAGGGGTTGACTACCCTGCCGGACACGACCCGTGCCGATCGGCACGGTCGTGTCGCACAGTTGGCCGACAGCTGGCCGACAGGGACTCGACCGTGTCCCGCTGACACGGTCGCGGCGCGGAGGGCCTACCGACGCTGACCGTCCGACAATGACTTCGGCATGACTTCGGCCGTGCTGGGCGACACGGCCGGGCGTCTGGCGAGCGATTCGGCTTATCCGGAAGGGTTCGACTCGGCGTGCCAAACGACACGGCCGAGTCACGTGGCAGATACTCGGCATTTTCGGACGAGTACGGCACGGGCGTGTCGGACGACACGACCGAGTCCGGTCGGCAGTGATCGCCAAAAGTCAAAAATGAGCGGGTGAGCTAAAACGACCATAACTCTCTCGTCCGGACTCCGATTGACTCACCGTTTGAACCATTGGAAAGCTAACTCGATGCTCTATAATATTGCAAAGATTTAGAATTTTTGGAGTTACCAAAAATTAATGGTGATCTAACAAAGTCGAACTCATGTGAGGAAAGTTGAAACAATGAACAATAACGATACACAACTCGAAGTTTTTCCGAACGGTGAACACGGTGAAAGAACATGATTGATGAATGATTATAATTGAGTGAAAATACACTGAGTGACAATTACAGACTGATAATTACTGAATGAAAGTGAATGAATTACAACCGGGTATTACAGGACCAAGACGGGAATGAACATGATTTGGGTTGTAGTTGATCGACTAACCAAGTCGGCTCATTTATTGGGAATTAAAGACACTTGGGGACCCCAGAAATTGGTGCGAGTATTTATTGTGGAGATAGTTCGATTACATGGTACGCCGAAGACCATTATTTCGGATCGAGATGGTCGCTTCGTATCATATTTTTGGAAAGTAGTTCACTGGGATTTGGGAACCGAGCTGAACTTTAGCACGGCTTATCATCCTCAGGCGGACGGTCAATCCGAAAGGACTATTCAGACAGTAGAAGACATGCTTAGAGCTTGTGCCTTGGATTGGTCAGCTGATTGGGAAGTTCACTTGCCGTTGATTGAATTCACCTACAACAATAGTTGGCATGCTTCTATTAAGATGGCACCATTTGAAGCTTTGTACGGGAGAAGATGCCAATCACCACTGTGCTGGGATGATTCTTCGGACTTGATCGGGACGGAAACGGAATTGATAGTTCAGACTCAAGAGAAGATAGCTTTGATTCGGGAAATACTGTTGACTGCCCAGAGTCGACAGAAGTCTTATGCAGATGTGCGTCGTCGCCCGCTGGAGTTCAACATTGGGGACCACGTACTATTGAAGGTGTCTCCTACACGAGGAATTTTTCGTTTTGGGAGGAAAGGTAAGCTAAGTCCGAGATATATCGGACCATTTGAGATCCTCGAGAGAGTTGGGGATTTAGCATACAGGGTGGCCTTACCGCCATCGCTGAGTCACGTTCACAATTTGTTTCACGTATCCCAATTGCGGAAGTATGTACCAGATCCCAGTCATATTATTGATTTCGATGAGATCAAGATAGCTAATGACAGCACCTTCGAAGAGAGGCCAATCAAGATACTTCATAGTCGGATCAAACAATTGAGCAATAAACCAATACACTTGGTTAAAGTACAATGGTCACGACACGTAGTTGAAGAGGCCACATGGGAAACGGAGGACAATATGAAGACTAGGTATCCGGAGTTGTTTTCATCTTAAGTTTCGGGACGAAACTTCTTTTTAGGGAGAGAGGATGTAATACCCGAGATTTCTGATGTGTATTTGAACCTTATGATATTGTATTTGTTGCATTTTGATCTGAGTATTATTCTCCGTATTTCATGATCCGGTGTTGTTGAGCGCATGATTGCATGAATGTGTTTTAAGTGGTGATTTTTGCACATGTAGCGCACGCTATAGACTTAGCGTAGCGTACGGTAAATTGGGTTCGTAGCGCACGCTATGTATGAACCTTATCGCACGCTATACGTAGTCAACATGATTAAGACAGGGTGGTAGGTGAGATCAGCCGCGGATCTTGGTCGGATCATGTCGGGATGAACTTGGACGACTTTTGGGAAAAGCCGAGTCAACGCTGTAGCGCACGCTACTGGTATGAGGATAGTGCACGCTAAATATTGAGTACAGTGAGGTCAGTAAGCTTCGTATGGCCGTTAGCGCATGCTACGGATATGGACTAGCGCGCGCTAATAACCATTTTCTATATATAGGACAACACCCTTTTTCATTTTTCAGACTTTTTCACTTCACAAATCAGAATTCTTAGACTTAGAGAGTTACTTCCTCCATCCTAAACCTCTCATAGCATCATCCTAGCACGAGTTTGAAGATTGTAGATCATTGGAGATTGGTGTTCAAGCCCTCGGTGATTGGATTTCTTCAAGTTCCTCCTTGTTCTTCACTACTTTGAGGTAGGTGATTCTTCACCAATTTAAGTAGTATTCTGAAGGATGTTTTGATCATGATTTGGGATCATCTAGTCAGTTAAATTCGTACGTAGTCGAACATCATGTGTTAGAAGGATATTTTCGATGTTTCGGTACTTCTTCATCGTATAAAGCCATTGAACCTTTTAGTGTTTGAACTCCTAGCATATTCATGAAGATTCAAACCGATTATGACCAGTTACGGAGATTATCAAGTTCTTATCTTTTTACATAATGGAATTATGCGTTTTGGGACATAGAATGGATTGCACCTAGGATATTTTCTTGAAGATCAAGATGAATTATGGTGTTGAGAAGATTATATGTATCCTTGTATCTCGAAGTCGTTTAATCCGTAAAGATCATTCATTAACCGTATGAGCATGATATGCATGGAGATGACTTGTATTAACACTGAAGATTTCATGAGTTTCGTCACCATTAGATCTAGTCTGCTACCAGTAGTAAACTGCCATGCACGGTTAGCGCACGCTAAGATATGTATATTAACGTGCACTATCGAGAATGAGTTAACATACGCTACGTTTGGTACGTAACGTACGTTATGTCATCAGTCGAGTCAGTCGGCTGATCAGATAGGACTGTGAGTACATAGCTAGTGTACGCTAGACTTCGTCGTTTACGTACGCTAACTAGCAGGCTTAGCGCACGTTATGTAGAATACGTAGAGTACGCTAAGTAGTTCAGGCAGAATACATTTTAAGAGCTTTCGGCCGTAGACCGGATTGTTAGACATTCGTACAACTTGAGATGAATTCTATACTATTTCTTTTGTTAAGGTTCGAGCTTGCTACGTTGATCGAAGGAGGCGGCCTTTGAGTGTGTTGAGATCATTGGAGTGATTAGTTCTTGCCATCTTTGAGGCAAGTATCGTAAATTGTTAATATTGGTATTTTGAGCATGCATGTGGTTTACTCATGTTGTTGAACATGGGATTTATTTCATTGAATTGCCATGATATTCGTTATCTAGTGTTTGTATGTCATGTTGATGGACATAGCGATTTTGCATATATGTATGCATGAGTTGTGTTTGTGTATATTGTACGATCTATGCTGAGGGCGCTGGATCGGATGTCCACCTCGTGTTGGAACGACGGGATCATCTTGGGATCTATGCTGAGGGCGCTGGATTATTGGACGTGTTTTTCCACCACGTGTTGGTCCGACGGGATCATCTTGGGATCTATGCTGAGGGCGCTGGATCATTGGAATACCCATACTGTGTTAATGGAATCTTGTGGGTTCGCATTGTTGGATTCCGGTAGCAGAATTCTGGGTTGTGTATTTTGTTATGCATTGTTGTTGCATATCCATTTTGTTTAATATGATACTTGTAATAGCATCATTTTGATAACCCCTTTGGGGGTGGACATTTGTTTTGATGTTCAGGTAGCCGAGGAGCGGGGAAATAGCCACAATACCGACGTGACGACGAAGGGGCTCAGTGATGTTTGTTGTTATTGTGATTTGTCTTCTTGATTCATTTTCAGTACTCGAGCACGCGTGTCTCATTAATATCATTTTGATATGGTTGTATTAATTAACTCAATGGATCTGTTGGAACCGGTTTGTATCTTGAATTTCTGTGGTAATGTTGGATTATCTTTACATTTATTTTAATTAGCCTTGCAAATCCTTACTTAAAGGGTTTCGGTGCTGTAATTATTCCGAATATCTCGGGGTTTTACACCCTTGATCCCGGCATTATTTCAAGAGGGGGATTATCAGTAGTATTTAATTTTAAGACACCCCCTAGACCCTTCTGGTCATTTGGACAGTTTATTCTATTTAAACAGGTACAAAGGAACGCATTAGGACCGTTTGGGTACTTTTGATCATTTAAACCTTATCTTGTCTTTTTTGGAAATATGAAGAAAGCAGCTACAACAGAAGGGGATAGAAGACAATGGCCGAACAGCAGTAGATGTTGAATAAAGCAGCAGCAGCAGCAAATGATGAAGTGTAGTAGTGTTTGCTTTTATTTAACCTTTTGAACTTAATCTTGAACTCCATACATAAACACATCTTGTAATGATCCATATATCTGCTTGTTTTGGTTAGTTTATTATCTGTTGTTGTTGACAAATTACCAAAACAGAACTTTTAGTTTTGATTATCTACGGCTCCAGGCATCATGTGAAAAAGTAAATCATAGCAGATTTGCATATGAGAATTTTTTTGGTTCCAGCTTAAAATAACAGCAGGTGAGTGAGTTAAACCACATATATAACTTATTGTAACATTGTTGGACATAACAGGTATTAGCTATTGGAACTAATCGTTATTGAGGTAACATTTAGTTAAAATTCGCATGGTCATATCATATGTGATGGGTATATGGTGTAAGGCCTGCAGTGTATTCAAGGATTTCAGTTGTCACTTCGGTCTATTCGGTATCAAAGCATGATGTATTTAATCAGGTTTTGAGCTGGTTGATGAGGTAGAGGTGTATGTAGGTTGTTAATGTAGAGGGGATTGTTTTTGATGACTTTTCTTCTTTTGACTGATATGCTTGTTTCCTTTTAATAGAACACCTTACCACCGATTTTCAACTTTTTTTTACCATTGAGCTTGACTGGGTGTGTATGTAAGTTGTTCATGACTTCATGTAGACGGGATTGCATTTCTAGCTCCTTTAGACTTGTATGCTTGATCGATTTGGATTTTGGTACAAGCAGTTGTAATTTTTTGATCTCTTTTGAAAGTGTACATTTTTTTTTGAAAGCATTAATCTTCATTAAAACGATGGAAATGTTCCACTAAAAGTAGACCTGGAAATTCGTTCGTGTCGTGTACTTTCGTGTCGTGTACTTTCGTGTTTCGTGTACCAAAAGTCCAAACCCATACACGACATTAAATGAATTCGTGTCATGTCGTGTCGTGTACCGCGCAAATTCGTGTCGTTTCGTGTCGTGTTTTCGTGTCAGACACATAATATAAAATAAATATTAAAATATTATAAAAAATAATAATTTCAATATTATAATATTTTATAGGTTTAAGTAGACGAAATGCAACGAAAACACGAATGTTTACACGAAATTTATGAAAATTCACATTATATTTTTAAATTTTAAAGTTTAGTATAAACAGAATTCATAAAATATATATTTTTATTAAATTAAATATAAAATATTATATTTATTTATTTATTTATTTTTTCGTGTACCTCGTGTCGTGTCGTGTACCCAAAGTGTAAACACAAAACCGACACTAAATCTCGGTCGTGTACTTTCGTGTTCGTGTATTTTCGTGTCGTGTACTCAAAATACAAACCCAAACACTAAATTTTCGTGTCGTGTTTTCGTGTCGTGTGGTAAATTGCCGGGTCTAACTAAAAGTGGGAGTTACATTGTAAAACATGAATACTTATATACACAAGTTTTAATTTATTTTATCATGAAAATTCTTCAAGTTAGATACACATAAGAATCAAACTGCAGATAATTAAATACTAATAGTAATACTTTTGTTATTTTATCATGCCCATTGTGTACTTTTAGTCACATAATAGTAAAGCTGTTATCATAAACCACTTGTAGTCCAACGTTTTTTTTATTAAACTGTGACCATAGAAAGCTTATAGACCTATATTTTTTTAAGCCGAGAAACGAGAAATAATAACATGTTTTTTCTTTTATCATAACGATTATTTACATGTAGACACACAATAAACTACAACAGGACTATAAATATTTATGTACAAATATTTTAATATATTTTATCATGATAATTCTTCACTTTTAGACACACATAAGAATTTAACTGTGACCATCGAATACCAATAAGCATATGTTTATTCTTTTATCATGACCATTGTGCACGTTTAGTCACACATAATAGTTAAATTGTTACCATAACATAGAATTCTTATAGTCCTAGTTATTTTTCTTGAACCGTGACTATAGAAGACTTAAATTCACACATTTTTTCTTTTATCATTAATATTTTTTAATTTTAGAACCGTGACTATAGAAGACTTAAATTCACATATTTTTTCTTTTATCATTAATATTTTTTAATTTTAGAACCGTGACCATAAAACAATAAAAGTCATGTTGTTTATTTTATCATGACTATTGTTTACTATTATACACACATAAAAAATTACATCGTGACCACAAAACACTTTTATTCACATGTTTTCTCAAATATGACAATATAATACATATAGTCACATTTATATTTATTTAATCATAAATATTTTTAGATTTTACACACACATAATTAATTAATAAGTCACCACTAAATACTTACAGTTACATATTTTTCTTCTTATTATGACTATTGTTTAAATTTAAACATACATCAGTAAAGAGAGACCATAATATAATATAGTCACACGTTTTTCCATTTATCAGGAACATAATTTGCCTTTAGACACACATTAGACATCAAACCGTGACCATAATATTCTTACACACACTACCCTTTTTTTTATCATGACAAGTATTCATTTCTAGACACACATAATAAAATATAACATGACCATAAAATAGATATAGAAACTTGTTTTGTTGCTTTAACTAAGTGGCTAATAACGCTACCATATAGACACATAAATAATTATTGTGGCCATATATTAGCTTTTATCTACATTAGATTAACGTGTCTAAATCATCTATGTGATACAGACACATAAATAATTGCTTCATGTGACCATATATTTATTTATCGTTTCTTATAAAAACCATCACAAATTTTTTCCATTTATCAAACAAAACACGTGGCAAATGTGGCTACAATAATGACAGAATTTTATCAATAACCTTTAGCCACAGTTTTAATCAAAAATATGGCTGGGATGATTTGGCAAAAGTGTGACCATAGGTCATTTTTGTACTAGTGATGCCAGCATACAGCGAAAGTATAAAGTGTCTTCATACAAGTCTTCGTGTTGCCATCATACAGCAACATAGTCTAAAAGTGCCAAGTATGGAAGTTGTCTCTTCATATAACAACATTCCATACAGCGACTACTCCAATATAGCCTACAGCATAAATGGATACAGCATTCAAGCTGTAAAGTATTGAGATCTTCAATACCTATCGAAACAGGACTGAAGACTGTTTGAAAAGGAATCTTTGTTATTCGCTAAAGTCAAGTCCCGTTTGAAAAGAAGTATTTAAATATTGAAAGGATAAAGTATTCAAATACTAAAACCGACAGAGATCTTCAAACAACGCAAAATCCGGATCTTAGTCTATACAAGTCAACCATCCAGTTGCAATGGACTTTTGCTCAACGGATCTTTCTCTCAATAGATCTATTCAGAGGCTATATATACCCCAGAGTTTGAAGATCAGACATACTTGAAAAACATAAGAATAGAACTCTTTGAACATAAAACATAGACACGAATATATACATCCTAACCAAAGAAGTTGTGCTCACAGGAAGCAGATTAGGTAATATGTATATTGCTGATTGGATGCCTACGAGCTCCACAATTCCTTGTTTTGTTGCCAAAGGCACTGCAGATATAAGCTGGTTATGGCACAAAAGGATGTCTCACATCAACTTCAAGACAATCAACAAGCTTTCCAGACAAGGAATGGTAAGAAGATTGCCCAATGTGTCATTCCAAAAGGACAGCGTTTGTGGACCCTGTCAGAAAGGCAAGAAAATCAAGACCACCCTGAAGAGCAAATCCTACCTTTCCACTCACAGAATTCTAGAAATGCTACACATGGATCTCTACGGTCCTGTAGACCCGGTAAGTTTGGGAGGTAAGAAATACTATCTCGTTATTGTTGATGATTATTCTAGGTATGCTTGGAAAATCTTCCTAAGCCAGAAGAAGGAAACAACATCAAAGCTGCCCGAGCACTTGAGAAAGCTTCAGAATGAGAAAGGGTTGAGTATCGTGTCCATTCGTTCCGACAGAGGTACAGAATTCACTAACTGCTTTATAGAGCATTACTGTTCGGAAAATGGGATACAGCACGAATACTTAGCTGCCCGCACACCTCAACAAAACGGTGTTGCTGAGCGAAAGAACAGGACACTGAAGGAAGCAACAAGGATAATGATTTCTGCAAGCAAGTTGCCACAACATTTCTGGGGCGAAGCCACCAATACAGCGTGCTACACACAAAACCGCTGTATCATCAACAAACACCACAACAAAACAGCATACGTGGTATGGAACAACAAAACTCCGTTAGTTTTGTACTTTCACATATTTGGATGCAGGTGTTACGTTTTGAACAACAGGAAGGATCAACTTAGAACCTTTGATGAGAAATCGGATGAAGGGATATTTGTAGGATATTCCTCTGTCAGCAAAGCTTACAGGATATTCAATAAAAGGAAGCTGACAATTGAGGAATCAGTACATGTAGTGTTCGACGAACCTCATCATGATCCTACAGGAGTAGAAGGTCTTACTCAGAATATCCAACAACTCACCATTGATAACCCTACAACTCCTATAGAGCCTGTCGTTGACCTAGAAATCAACCCCGCAACTATAAGAACTGAAGTACATAAAGCCGATGCTGTACAAGCTGAAGCCGAAACTACAGAAACTCAAGATACAGTACGGGACCCCGAATTAGAACCCGATAGAAGATGGTTGAGAGATCACCCACAAGAGTTGATCATAGGAAATATTGATGCTGGTGTTTCTACCCGTAGGAGAATACAGAGTACACAAGGAAATGTACTATGTGCGCAAGAAGAACTCGAGTCTGAAATATCTCCATTTCCTATATGGAAATCTCAATCTGAACTTAGACGACTTAATATGTGCACTGTTGCTGTATTCTTAGCCCAATCCTGTAATACCCGAGATTTCTGATATGTATTTGGAACTTGTGATATTGTAATTGTTGCACTTTGATCTGAGTATTATTCTCCGTATTTCATTATCCGGTGTAGTTGAGCGTATGATTTCATGAATGTGATTTATGAATTGTGTTTCTGCGCTTGTAGCGCACGCTATCATCTAAGTGTAGCGTACGCTAACTTGGATTCATAGCGCACGCTACGAAGGAACCTTAGCGCACGCTATATGTGGTCAATATGATTGAGACGTGTGGTAGGTGAGATCAGGCCGGGGATCTTGGTCGGATTGTGTCGGGATGAACCTGGACGGCTTTCGGGAAAAAGCCAAGCCAACGCGTTAGCGCACGCTACTCGCATGAGGGTAGCGCACGCTAAAGGCTGAGTACAGTGAAATCAGTAACGTTTCAAATAGTCGTTAGTGCATGATATGAATATGGACTAGCGCGCGCTAATAACCATTTTCTATATATAGGACAACATCCTTTTTTCATATTTTCAGATTTTTCACTCCCCCATTCGAATTCTTGAACTTAGAAAGACACTCTCTTCATCCTAAACACTTCTTGCCGGCATCCTAGCTCGTGTTGAAGATTGTAGATCATTGGAGGATTGGTGTTCAAACCTTCGGCGTTGGATTGCTTCGAATTTCCTCCTTGTTCTTCACTACTTTGAGGTAGGTGATTCTTCACCAATATTAGTAGTATTCTGAAGGACGTTTGATCATGTTTATCTAGTCAGTTAAATTCGTTAATAGTCGATCATCATGTGTTAGAAGGATATTTTGACGTTTCGGCACTTATTCATCGTATGATCCATTGAACCTTTTTAGTATGTGGACTCCTAAGCATATTTTGTATCTTCAAAACCGATCATGTCCAGTGTATGGAGATTACCTAGTTCTTATGTTTTGCGTAAGGGATCATATGTTTTGGGACATGGAATGAATTGAACTTAGGATATTTTCTTGAAGATCAAGATGAATTATGGTGTAATAATGATGATATGTATCCTTGTGTCTCGTAGTCATTTAATCCATAAAGATCTTTCATAAACCGTATGAGCATGATATGCACGGAGTTGGCATGTATTAACACTGAGGATTTCATGAGTTTTCATCACCTTTAGCTCAAGTTCTATCCAGTAGTGACTGCCATGCACGATTAGCGCACGCTAAGATGTATATATTAACGTGCGCTATCGGGAATGAGTAACGTGCGCTACGTTGGATACGTAACGTACGTTATATCATCGGCGAGGCGATCGGTCGCTCGAGAAGATCACGGCTAGCGCACGCTAAACCTGGTCATTTGCGTACGTTAACGGGCAGGCTTAGCGCACGTTACGTAGAGTACGTAGCGCGCGCTAAGTAGTTCAGGCAGAATTCATTTTTAGAGCTTGCGGCCGTAAACTGGATTGTTAGACGTTCGTACGACTTGATAGGAATTCTTTATTATTTCTTAGGTCTGAGCCTTGCATAGGGGTCGATCTAGGGGCGGTGGCATACGGACGCGTGTCATTTGTTGGAGTATTTCATTCTTGCCATTTTCGAGGCAAGTATCATATGTTGAGTTTGATTTATATTGGAACTTTGATCATGCATATGGTTTTGTTCATGTCGTCGAATATGATTTATTTCTTTAATTTCTCGTGGTATTCGTTGTTAATTGTTCGTATTGATGAACATATTGAAATGCATATATGTATGCATAATTGATTGGTTTATGATATAATGATCCGAGGGGGTCATGAGGCTCTATGCTAAGGGCGCTGGATCGAATGTCCACCATGCGTTGGTCCGACGGGATCATCATGGGGATCTATACTGAGGGCGCTGGATCGCTGGATGGGTTTTCCACCATGCGTTGGTCCGATGGGATCATCATGGGGATCTATACCAAGGGCGCTGGATCGCTGGATTACCCTGTATTGTGTTGATGGAATCGTGAGGATTCGCATCGTTGGATTCCGATGACGGAAGTCCGTTTTGCATGTTTTATGATGCACTGATGATTTATGTATTATGATACTTATACTAGCATTGTTTTGCTAACCCCTTCGGGGTGGACATTGTTTTGATGTTCAGGTAGCCGAGGAGCGGGGAAGCAACCACAGTACCGACAGGACGATGAAATGGCTCAGTGATGTGGTTGATGTTTATTGTTATTGTGATATGTCTTCTTGGTTCATTTAGTACTCGAGTACGTCTGTTTTAATAATGTCATTTCGGTATGGTTGTATAAGTTAACTCATTGGATCAGTTGAACCAAATCTGTATTTTGAACTTCAGTTGTACGATTGGATTATATTTACATTTCTTTTAAATTAGCCTTGTAAATCCTTACTTAAAGGGTTTACGGCACTGTAATTATTCCGAATATCTCGGGGTGTTACAGAATATGGTATCGGAGCTAAGATTCATGGATATCTTGGCAGTCGGGTTAGTTGGGTCTGTTTACGTTAGTTGATTATTGGTCGTTTTTAACATCACTGCTGAGCCAGCATCGTCGTGTGGACCGTGGTTGTAAGTTTCCTAATCTCAAATACTACCATTTTATTTAATTCATGTTTTGTGAACATTGATGGACGTACTTTTAGAAAGTTTGCCCGGGATATTGAGTATTTGTGTTTACAGTATGTTGAGAGGAGGTCGTGGACGCGGACGCGGTCGTGGACGCGGACGTGGAAATGCGAGACAAGAAGATTCGGTGTCTACCCCAGAAATAACCGCTAGCCGAACGGATTCCCATTCCGGGGGACAACAGGGATCAGCAAATAATAATGCAGATCCTAACGTGCCGGGAGTACTTCAGCAGGTGGTTGCTCAGATAAACCAGTTTGCTCAAGTTGTGGATCGCATGCAGATGGCAATGGGACAGCAGCATAACGTGGATAATCGGGGAGATAAATGGCTTACCGAGGTGATCAAATTGCATCCTCCGAAATTTGACGGTTCGGCTGAGACGCTTTCTTGGGATCACTGGCTGAAGGAATTAGAGAAGATTTTTGCGGGGATTAACTGTCCCAACGATAGAAAGGTTCCGGTCGCCCAGTATCTTATGACAGGGGAGGCTTTCGACTGGTGCGAGGACATTCGACCGGAGGAGCATAATGTTGACTAGACGGAATTCAAATTAATGATGGAAGCGCAGTATTGTCCTCGCCCAGTTAGAGAGGCCCGATTCCGAGAGTTTTTCTCACCACAAAATTCAGAAGCATCTGTGACGGACGTGATTAAGACTTTTAATCACCAGCTGACTTATGTGTGTCACTTGGTCAGAACCGAGGCGGAGAGGATTTTTCATTTCGACATGCGAATGAATCCGGAAATTCAGCAATATATGTCCGGATTTGATTGTACCACTTTGCGACAGTATCAGGACAAGGCGCTGGCCTATGATATGAAAGAGGCGGTAGTAGAGAAATCAACGGAAGCAAAGAAGCAGAAAGTGGCTGGCAACTTCACGGAGAATAAGAGTAGTGGGCCTCGCAGGGGCCAGTCCTCTTTTCATTCATCCAGGAGGCCTCCGCATCCTTCTCGAGGAGGAAAGAAGTTCCGGGCAGCACAAACCGTTTCAGATGCAGGGAAGAAATGTTATAACTGTGGCAAAGCGGGGCATGTTCGACGTGACTCTTTCGCGCCTGCTGTGACCTGTTTCGAGTGTGGACAGGAAGGGCATCGCGCAACATTTTGTGGGAATGCGACTAGATCTTTTGATACTCACACTCCTGTACCGGTTCCGAAGGACACTAGTGTAAACCAGACGCAGCAGAGCGGTTTCCCGCAGTAGAATGTTGGGAAAAGAGAGGCATCCAGCGCTGGGTCCGTTCCTCCGCGTATTTACGAGATGAAGAAGGATGATCAGAACACAGTTGTTGCATCAGGTACGATTCAGATCCTTTTGCAACCAGTTAGTGTCTTGTTCGATTCGGGAGCTACGCATTCTTTTATATCTTTGGATTATGTTAATCGGTTGAAAATCTCGTGCTTGTATAATTGTGAACCTTATGTTGTGGGATTACCGAGCGGAGAGAAAATTATGGGAACCCTAGAAGCTAGAGATTTTCCCGTGTCTATAGGAGGGAGAGATTTGCTATCGAATCTTATTGTAGTTGACATCTACGGTGACGATTTAATTCTCGGAGACGATTGGCTCAACCGTTATGGAGCTATTCTGAATTACCGAAAGAGAGCCATTTCTATCATTGCTGATGACGGATCTGAACACTTATTCCGAGGATGGAGACCGGGAAGCTCGGGAAAATTGATAAAAGCAATGAAAGCCGTGAAATTACTGAAGCAGGGATGTCATGGACTTTGGTGCTATGCCATGAGGAAAGAGGAAGGAGTAGAGCTCTCATCTATTCCAGTTGTGAATGAATTCTCCGATGTATTTCCTGACGAACTACCTGGGTTACCTCCGCAGAGAGAGGTGGAATTCACTATCGAATTAGAGCTTGGAGCCGCTCCTATTTCCAGAGCACCATACTGCATGGCGCCAACCGAGATGTATGAGTTAAAGAAGCAATTAGAGGAATTATTACAGAAGGGTTATATTCAACCTAGCTTTTCTCCTTGGGGAGCGCCCGTTCTCTTTGTCCGAAAGAAAGACGGATCCCTCTGACTGTGTATTGATTACAGGGAGCTCAACAAGATGACGATCAAGAATAAGTATCCTATACCTCGGATCGATGACTTGTTTGATCAACTGCAAGGGGCGAGGGTATTCTCGAAGATTGACTTGCGATCAGGATACCATCAGTTGAGAATTAAGGAATCGGATATACCTAAGTCTGCTTTCAGGTCCCGGTACGGGCATTATGAATTTGTAGTGATGCCCTTTGGACTTACAAATGCTCATGCGGTATTCATGCAATTGATGAATCGGGTATTCTTAGAATACTTGGATAAATTTGTGGTCGTCTTCATTGATGACATCTTGATATATTCGAAGGACGCAGAGGAGCATGCTGAACATTTGCGTGTGGTTTTGAACACCTTGAGGAAGGAACAGCTGTATGCAAAGCTTTCAAAATGCGAGTTCTGCCTTAGGGAAGTAACTTTCCTTGGGCATGTGATATCAGCTGACGGAGTTCAGGTGGACCCGAAGAAAGTCGAAGCAATCTTGGAATGGGAAGTTCCTAATAACGTGAAAGAAGTCCGGAGTTTCCTAGGACTTGCTGGATATTATCGCCGCTTTGTAGAGGGATTTTCTAAAATTGCTCGTCCGCTCACTCAGCTATTACAGAAAACTCAAAAGTTTACGTGGGATGAGAAATGCCAGACTGGTTTTGATGAACTTAATAAGAGACTGACGACAGCACCTATATTAGCGTTACCAGATGGGACTGATGGATTCATGGTATACAGCGACGCTTCAAATCAGGGTCTAGGATATGTGTTGATGCAAAAGGATAAGGTGATTGCCTATGCTTCTCGGCAATTGAAACCGTACGAGGTTAATTACCCGACTCATGATCTGGAGCTAGCAGCTGTAGTCTTTGCATTGAAAATTTGGAGACATTATTTGTACGGCACTCATTGTCAGATCTTTACAGATCATAAGAGCCTCAAGTATATTTTCAGCCAGAAAGAATTAAATATGAGGCAGAGAAGGTGGCTGGAATTGATCAAGGATTACGACTTGGAGATTCTCTACCATCCGGGTAAAGCAAACGTAGTAGCCGATGCTTTGAGCCGTAAACCTGTTTCTCTTCGAGTGTTGGAAGCACTTACATCCCAAACCAGCATTCAGCGGGAACTGATCCGCGAAGGGATTGAAGTATGGGCACGAAGAATCCAAGGGCAACTATATGTGATGGAACTGACTTCATCACTAGTCGAGGAGATCAAATCTAAGTAGTTGAACGATTCTCTGATCCTTCGGTTATGTGACGAAGTAAAGAAAGGAAAAGCCCCAGGATTCGTGATACAAGATGATGGAGTTCTGATATTTCAGAGTCGACTTTGCGTTCCTAATGATGATGATTTGAGACGGGCAATTCTGAAAGAAGCTCATAGTGCACCTTATTCTATCCACCCGGGCAGAAGTAAGATGTATAGGGATCTAAAACAAAACTTCTGGTGGGGGAATATGAAGAAGGACGTAGCAGAGTACGTTTCGAAGTGTTTGACTTGTCAGCAGGTTAAGATTGAACATCAGCGACCTGCCAGAATGTTAAAGCTGCTTCCGATCCCTGAGTGGAAGTGGGAGGATATCTCGATGGATTTCATCATTAGTATGCCAAGGACTAGAACGGGAATGAACATGATTTGGGTTATAGTTGATCGACTAACCAATTCGGCTCATTTCCTAGGAATTAAACATACATGGGGACCCGAGAGATTGGCGCGAGTATTTATTGCGGAGATAGTCAGATTGCATGGGACGCCGAAGACCATTATTTCGGATCGAGATGGTCGCTTCGTGTCGCACTTCTGGAAGGCAGTTCACAGGGCTTTGGGGACTGAGCTCAACTTTAGCACGGCTTATCATCCCCAAACGGACGGTCAGTCCGAAAGGACTATACAAACAGTAGAAGACATGCTTAGAGCTTGTGCTTTGGATTGGTCAACTGATTGGGAAGTTCATTTGCCATTGATTGAATTCACCTACAATAATAGTTGGCATGCTTCTGTTAAGATGGCACCATTCGAAGCTCTGTACGGGAGAAGATGCCGATCACCCCTGTGCTGGGATGATTCTTCGGATTTGATCGAGATGGAACCGGAATTGATAGTTTAGACTCAAGAGAAGATAGCTTTGATTCGAGAGAGACTGTTGACTGCCCAAAGTCGACAGAAGTCTTATGCAGATGTACGTCGTCGCCCTCTACAGTTGGACGCTAGGGACCATGTACTATTGAAGGTGTCTCCTATGCGAGGGATTTTCCATTTTGGGAGGAGAGGTAAGCTAAGTCCAAGATATATCGGTCTATTTGAGGTCCTAGAGAGAGTTGGGGATTTAGCATACAGGTTGGCCTTACCGCCATCGTTGAGTCACGTTCACAATGTGTTTCACGTATCCCAATTGCGGAAGTATGTACCGGATCCCAGTCACGTCATTGATTTCGACGAGATCGAGATAGCTAATGACGGCACCTTCGAAGAGAAACCAATCAAGATACTTGAGAGTCGGATCAAATAATTGAGGAATAAACCAATACACTTGGTTAAAGTACAATGGTCACGACACGGAGTTGAAGAGGCCACTTGGGAAACGAAGGACAGTATGAAGACTAGATATACGGATTTGTTTTCATTTTAAGTTTCGGGTCGAAACTTCTTTTTAGGGAGGAATGATGTAATACCCGAGATTTCTGATATGTATTTAGAACTTGTGATATTGTAATTGTTGCACTTTGATCTGAGTATTATTCTCCGTATTTCATTATCCGGTGTAGTTGAGCGTATGCTTTCATGAATGTGATTTATGAATTGTGTTTCTGCGCTTGTAGCGCACGCTATCATCTAAGTGTAGCGTACGCTAACTTGGATTCATAGCACGCTACGAAGGAACCTTAGCGCACGCTATACGTGGTCAATATGATTGAGACGTGTGGTAGGTGAGATCAGGCCGGGGATCTTGGTCGGATTGTGTCGGGATGAACCTGGACGGCTTTCGGGAAAAAGCCAAGTCAACGCGTTAGCGCACGCTACTCGCATTAGGGTAGCGCACGCTAAAGGCTGAGTACAGTGAAATCAGTAACGTTTCAAATAGCCGTTAGCGCACGCTATGAATATGGACTAGCGCGCGCTAATAACCATTTTCTATATATAGGACAACATCCTTTTTTCATATTTTCAGATTTTTCACTCCCCCATTCGAATTCTTGAACTTAGAAAGACACTCTCTTCATCCTAAACACTTCTTGACGGCATCCTAGCTCGTGTTGAAGATTGTAGATCATTGGAGGATTGGTGTTCAAACCTTCGGCGTTGGATTGCTTCGAATTTCCTCCTTGTTCTTCACTACTTTGAGGTAGGTGATTCTTCACCAATATTAGTAGTATTCTGAAGGATGTTTGATCATGTTTATCTAGTCAGTTAAATTCGTTAATAGTCGATCATCATGTGTTAGAAGGATATTTTGATGTTTCGGCACTTATTCATCGTATGATCCATTGAACCTTTTTAGTATGTGGACTCCTAAGCATATTTTGTATCTTCAAAACCGATCATGTCCAGTGTATGGAGATTACCTAGTTCTTATGTTTTGCGTAAGGGATCATATGTTTTGGGACTTGGAATGAATTGAACTTAGGATATTTTCTTGAAGATCAAGATGAATTATGGTGTAATAATGATGATACGTATCATTGTGTCTCGTAGTCATTTAATCCATAAAGATCTTTCATAAACCGTATGAGCATGATATGCACGGAGTTGGCATGTATTAACACTGAGGGTTTCATGAGTTTTCATCACCTTTAGCTCAAGTTCTATCCAGTAGTGACTGCCATGCACGATTAGCGCACGCCAAGATGTATATATTAACGTGCGCTATCGGTAATGAGTAACGTGCGCTACGTTGGATACGTAACGTACGTTATATCATTAGGCAGGGCAGTCGGCTGTTCAGAGAAGACTGTCAGTACACAGCTAGCGCACGCTAAACCTGGTCATTTGCGTACGTTAACGGGTAGGCTTAGCGCACATTACGTAGAGTACATAGCGCGCGCTAAGTAGTTCAGGCAGAATTCATTTTTAGAGCTTGCGGCCATAAACCGGATTGTGAGACGTTCGTACGAATTGAGAGGAATTATTTATTATTTCTTAGGTCCGAGCCTTTCATAGGGGACAATCGAGGGGCGGTGACATACGGACGCGTGTCATTTGTTGGAGTATTTCCATTCTTGCCATTTTCGAGGCAAGTATCATATGTTGAGTTTGATTTATATTGGAACCTTGATCATGCTTATGGTTTTGTTCATGTTGTCAAATATGAGATGTATTTCTGTAATTTCTCGTGGTATTCATTGTTAATTGTTCGTATTGATGAACATATTGAAATGCATATATGTATGCATAATTGATTGGTTTATGGTATAAATGATCCGAGGGGATCATGAGGATCTATGATGAGGGCGCTGGATCGAATGTGCACCATGCGTTGGTCCGACGGGATCATCATGGGGATCTATCTTTGAGAACCTTTGGATCGCTGGACGGGTTTTCCACCATGCGTTGGTCCGACGGGATCATCATGGGGATCTATACCAAGGGTGCTGGATCGCTGGATTACCCTGTATTGTGTTGATGGAATCGTGAGGATTCGCATCGTTGGATTCCGATGACGGAAGTCCGTTTTGCATGTTTTATGATGCACTGATGATTTATGTATTATGATACTTGTACTAGCATTGTTTTGCTAACCCCTTCGGGGGTGGACATTGTTTTGATGTTCAGGTAGCCGAGGAGCGGGGAAGCAACCACAGTAACGACAGGACGATGAAATGGCTCAGTGATGTGTTTGATGTTTATTGTTATTGTGATTTGTCTTCTTGGTTCATTTAGTACTCGAGTACGTCTGTTTTAATAATGTCATTTCGATATGGTTGTATAAGTTAACTCATTGGATCAGTTGAACCAAATCTGTATTTTGAACTTCAGTTGTACGATTGGATTATATTTACATTTCTTTTAAATTAGCCTTGTAAATCCTTACTTAAAGGGTTTACGGCGCTGTAATTATTCCGAATATCTCGGGGTGTTACAAATCCGAACCTTTCTACCAAAGAAGCTCTAGACAACTCTCATTGGATTACATCTATGGAAGAAAAGCTTAACGGTTTCAAAAAGAATAATGTATGGTATCTTGTACCCAGACCTACGCATCAATCCGTAATTGGAACCAAATGGGTATTTAGAAACAAGAAGGATAGAAATGGACTCATTATCAGAAACAAATCCCGAATAGTCGCCCAAGGCTACAGACAGCAAGAAGGCATAGACTACGATGAAACATTTGCCCCTGTAGCCAGACTAGAAGCCATTAGGATATTTTTAGCCTTTGCCGCCCATAAGAGCTTCATTGTATATCAAATGGACGTCAAGGGTGCATTCCTGAATGGAGACCTTGCCGAAGAAGTATATGTTGAACAACCACCATGGTTTGTCAATCCTGAAGGTGGAGACCTCGTATACAAGCTAAGGAAAGCGTTGCATGGACTTAAGCAAGCCCCTAGAGCATGGCATGAGACTCTGTCCCAGTATCTAACCGATAATGGATTCGAGAAAGGTGCTGTGGACAAGACCTTCCTGATGGTTCAAATATATGTATATGATATAATATTTGGTACAACTAACCTTGCTTTATGTCAAAGGTTCTCTCATCTCATGCAAAGTAAATTTGAAATGAGTATGATGGGAGATTAGTTATTTCCTAAGACTGCAGGCTATGATGCACAGATTCTTCAAAATTAAGTAGTATGCAGTATCGGATACTGCATGGGTGTGGGTTCGGGTGCGATTCGCACGGGATTCGCCACATGGCGAATCCGTGCAAAAAAAAAAAATTCAGACTCGCGTATCCTGGAACAGGATACGCGTATCCGGTGCGTTTTTTTTTTTTTACTCTTTTTTTGTAATTTTAAAAAGTAAATCAAACAAACTAAAATACAAAAAATAAATCATTTAATAAGTAATTACTTTTATCTTTAGCAGCATTCACGAACAGCATCAGAAAGCTCCGCTCCTCAAAGCCATTTTGAATTATTTTTTGTATGACTTGTTTTATATATTTGAATTGGTTTTATGGTGATATTTAAATTGTTTTTTTTTATATTTAACAAGTGTTATGGATAATAAAATATAAAATAAACAGACGTATCCTTGTCGTATCGCACCCTAACATTTTCAAAAAACCGTATCCCCGCACCCGTATCTGCCCGCACCCGCACCCGCCCTCCCGCACCTGTGCAACATAGACTGTAGGTAAACAGTTGCCTACAGGGATATTCATCAACCAAGAAAAATACAGCAAGGAGCTTCTCAACAAGTTTGTAATGAATACTTCCAAAACATCATCAACCCCCATGAGCACTTCCGTGCAAATTAGTGCTGATAAAGCCGGAAAGCCAGTTGATCAATCACTCTACAAGAACCTTATTGGCTCACTCCTGTACCTAACGACTAGTAGGCCCGATATCCAGTTTGCTGTAGGGGTGTGTGCGCGATATCAAGTAGCACCTAAAGAATCACACTTCACAATAGCCAAACGAATCCTGAAATACGTCAAAGGAACAGTCGATGTAGGACTGTGGTATCATAAAGAAGGCAGATTCGATTTAGTTGGCTATAGCGACTCGGATATCGGAGGTTGCAAGCTAGATAGGAAGAGTACAAGCGGAACTTGTCACTTTCTTGGACCTAGACTTGTGTCTTTGTTTAGCAAGAAACAATTGGCAAACTTGCTTTCCACGGCAGAATCAGAATACTATGTTGCTGGTAGTTGCTGTATGCAGATCCTTTGGATGCAACAACAGCTGTCAGACTATGGAATTGAAGCCAAAGAAACGCCGATAATGTGCGATAGCACGAGTGCAATTGCAATAACGCACAACCCTGTACTGCACTCGCGTACTAAGCATATTCACATGAAGCATCACTTCATCAGGAATCATGTTGAGAACAAGGATGTTCGGATATACAAATATCCAGTTAGCCGACATCTTTACCAACCTCTCGACACATCAAGATTCTACATGCTTCGACAAGAATTGGGATTGCTACAGTTTGACTCCCTATAAGTTATTAATGCTTTTACTCAACAATTGAGGGGGAATGCTGTAAGACCCAAGAATACAGTATCCACCGTTAATTATCTGTACACTCACACTATCAGAATAGCACTATAGGAACAAAGAGACATGAATTACCCTACAGCTGATGTGTGCAATAATTAAGCGGGAATACAGTATGACCCATGAATACAGCAGTAGTCCGAAAGTTGTTGTATGGAATTGAAACCCGTATGTACCTTTTAAGGGGGAACGCTGTATTTTCGCGGATACAGCACATACTATGGGAAATCAATTAATATGTTATTTCTTTTAAAATGATTTTTAGTCCACATGCCCTATTTTAATTAAAATGTCTTTTGCATTAAATGCTTTACACGACATTTGGACATTGGTATCTCAAAAGCCGCGATGTTTCAAAATATCTTATAATTTCACATCGCCAATTAGGGCAATAAGGGAAATTGATACATCAGATGCGGGACCCGCTCTCATTTCAAAATTGGATGAATAAGTTGTACCCGTTACACTCAGTTCATCTTGTTCATCTATTTTAAACCCCGGTTCACATCCCCTAAATCTGACCATTCACTATCTGGAAACCCTTCACCGCCGTCCACTATAAAAGGACTGTTAATGCCTCTTTTGACTCTTTACGTTTTCTACATATTTAACGAGTCTTTGAGCATACAGCCTACAAGTTTTATTGCTTTTACTGCAATTTTCTTTGAATCTTCCTCACTAACTTTTTTTCAAGAAACAACAATGGCATCTTCACAGACTTCCTCTCTCTCTCTCTCTCTCTCTCTAGAAGACCTCAAACATCATTGACGGACGGATCTTTGCTAGATTTGTAGTTGTTGAACGTGTTCGTTCTGAAGGAGATGACGTCGAATCTATAGAGTTTTATGTCTTGAGATTCGTCAACAAGGCCTCTATCGCCTTGGGAGTCACACCACTGAGCGTTACGATGCTCAAATGGTTGAGTAATTTCACCTCAATGCTGTTGTCCGTTTCTTCTCTCTTGCTCAGGGAGGAAATTTCGCCGACATCACTGCTGTCATTCGTGGAGTGGAGATCCGCGTTGACCAAGAGATACTGAAGAATCTTTACAGGCTACCTGCTGATGGCCTTTCCATGGAGGAACTTGAGACCTTTGGGTCCCAAGAAATCCTAACCAGATACTATGGCTTATTCACCGGTTCAGCATCAGTTGAAACGGTTCATACTTCATGCCACAAGAAATATTTTTGTCTTCCTTTTGTTTACTTACACGATTTTTACTGTCGTGTAATTGACAATAGAACAGGTGTGTTCGAGATGTGCACTAATTTGAGGTTCAGGATGATGGTCGCCATCATGACCTGCGAAAATGTCAACTGGTGCCAGATTATTCTCAAGAGACTGCAGGAAGAAGTATCCAAACCTGTCTCTCAAAAGAAGTCCTTTTGTTTATTTCTTAATTATATTCTGACAAAATGCGGTGTTCCACAATCCAAAGAAGCGAAGAAGATACACTCTCGGATATACATTGGAAGCATCAGGCCCTCCGTTTTCAACAAAGGACCCGTGATTGCGTACAGACCTTTTGTCCGAACTTTGCCCCTTTCTGCAGATCCAAGGGACGTGTCTTCGAAGTCAAGGAGCGAGGAGGCCTCAAAGAAAAGGAAGAGATCTCACAGCAAAACTCCCATTGCTGGTGAGAAGCCGAAAAGGAAGCTAAAGAGGCTCATAAAAGTTAAAGCTATAGAAATATCCGAGGATGCTCCTTCAATGGCCCAACCCTCTGTATCGAGCCCCCAGGGCGCAACCCCCACGGAAGAGATGCCTGCTACTATCGAGACAATAGATCCCTAGCCTTTGGCGGCTACGACGGATATACAGACATCTGCCAACTTAAAAGACTCTGGTGAGTCGGCCGCCTCTTTGGAGCCAATAGCCACATCTCCTATACGGGATTCCACACCCATTCAGGATCCATCTCCCCTCAGGGTGCCAACCCCTATACGGGATCCTGCTCCAATACAGGAACCCACACCTATAGAGGAACCTTTGCATACAGTAGACCCATGCGCTGTACGCAGCCCCTCCCCGGACACCATAATTAACAAAACATTGCTTTCTATGCAAATCGAGTAGGCATATGATCATTTTGTCCAGTGGAAAGCTTACAGGCTTGCTCCATACAACACTTTGTACAATTGGAGCGAATGGTGCAAAGAAGAAAGGTTTGTGTTGGAAGTGACGGACTCTCAAGATGTTGAAGCCCTGATCCAATGGGACAGCCTTTGCTGTAAGGAGTTGATATCCAGCCACCTCATGGACAAAGCCGAATCCCACAAGAAGGGAAAATCCAAATCCACTGACTCAGATCCCCAAAGTCCTAAATCTGATCATGACTCGGACGACGACGATGACGATGCCTTCCAGGCAAGTATGAGAATGAGTCGTGAGGAAACTCAACACCAAACGGATCAAGGGACCTCAAATCAACAGCAATCTCCTCCCCATTCACGAGATAATGTTCAAGACAGCAAGGATTCAGTCCCTCCTGTCGCGGAGGAACAACCAGCCACTCAATAGGCACCCGAGCCTATCGCCACTAATGAACAGACCCACGCCATCCCATACGAGAAATCAGTCCCTCTGCCGGAGCAGGCGGACGCTGAGGGACAGCAGGAGGATTCAATCCCTCCTGTATTTATGTCTACAGAACCCATTCTAGAATAGGAGGATACAACCACCCCTGTTGCCGAGCCCATATAGGATGCTCCGCACCTTCAACTGTATTGGAATCCGACGACGGTATTACACCTGACGATATCCAACTCGAGTCACTCACCCATGTGAACTTGAGACAGCTGAACGGAGTTGAAGATTTTGCCCAACCCGACTCTCCCCAAACCGTAGACAAGAAAGAGCAACTGCATGATCTTGGCTATCAAACCGTTTTCTTGCAAGACGACGTTAATGCCCTGCATGCTGTTGAAAAGGATATTGATTGGTTACATCAGTCTGCCATTGAAAAAATGACTCGTATGAGGCATGAAGTCTCAAAAGTGAAAGAAGCCTTCTGCATCCTGCCTACCGTCTTCAAACAGGCCCTTAACCAATTGCAACAGCATCAGGAGCAGATCCTAAAGGAAGAACAAGCAAAGCTTCGTGTTTCTGACGCCAAGACAGCATCCGCTCTTATTAAATCTGGTTCTCAGCTTCAAGCACACGACAAAAAGATCCAAGATATGTCGCAGGTGCTTAAATCCCTAGTCAATAAAATAACAAGTTTTGAGACCAAACAGGACGCTGCTATGCAAATCCTGAAATGCTTGTATGAGTAGGTCTCTTATCTTGATGACACCAAAAAGGGGGAAGAGGCCATAGAAGCTCTGAGGAGAACAAGGCTCGAGCAAGAGAAGGAGATGGAATCTGCATTTGGAGACAGCATCACTGCTAAACCTTCTCATTTATCATCTCCTACTCACAATGTTAGAATACAGGAAGATCGTCTGGAATTTCACGACCCTAATTTTCCGTGGAAAAACCTCATACAAAAGCCGCAAGCAATAAACCTCCCGGCCAACCGACAGCCAACTGCCGACGAGATAAAGAATTAGAGGAAGAATGAACCGTTAAGATACTTCGTAGTTCTTATCAGGGATTCCTCCATATTCAATAGTTGTAAGACAGTGCAGGAAGCCGCCGCGGAATTCAAAAAGAGGTTGGATGAATCAACGCTCCCCCTACAGCAAAATATGAAATCCAAGCATAGGCAAGGTGATTTGGTTACCCACCCAGAAGATTGGATCCTGGTGTTCGATAAATCCTATGAAGGTCAAGCCATCTATCTAAATCGAAACAGGGACGCACTACAAAATTGGTGGAAGGGAACCAAGAACGACCCTAGAAGGCCTTGGAGGCATTCTTATCATAGGAGCTAGATTCCTTCTTGTATTCTTATTTTTTTTAGACAGCAAAATCTTGTATGCGTGCTATACATTGTAAACTTTGCCATACATCAATAAAATATTTTTTTGTCTTGAAATATTACAACTCGTAATCTACTATGTTCCTGTATGATTACGATATTCAATCCATTTGCTGAAATCAAACAAGTATGAAAACTTGTTAAGCTGTAAGAACTTGTCTGCGAACAGTTCATATATTAAGTTGTATGTATCTAGATTACACTGTAAGATTGTGCCTGCGCGCCAATCATAAGTTTAAAGATATAATACTCTTTTTTTTAAATTGAACTCACCTGCGAGTAGTTCTTAGTGTTAGACTAATTGCTCGACAAAAGACTAAGAAGTCTTCCCTCCTGTAAGATGTTTCATTAGGTGTCAAGGTTTTGGCATCATCAAGAATTTTTAGAAAACATAACAAAGATTTAAGGAGACTTGGCCAAAATAATATTGAGTCAATCATTCTGCCTCTCACCCATGATAAATCAAAGCAATAAATATTAAATATATAATTAAATATTAATCATTAGAATTAAGAAATAATAATTGTTCGAGATGTACGTTCTTCTTATAGTCAGTACAGAAGAATTTATCTCACCTCGATCCTGTTCAATGTATACCGAATACGCTAATATATGCTAATGGTCAAGACCAACCAATCTCAAGCATATACTACAACCTCTCACATAACGGTCTAATGTTATATAGGTTGTGAACTAAATATTACCAGATAAGGAACCGATAATGTGATCTTCTGTGTGACTCGACATACCATATTATCTACAATATAAAGTAATTTAGACAACATTTGCATAAAAATAGCATGAATAAATATGCAAAACATGTGATGAATAAATTAAATATTCTCATAGATAAAGACCGGGAAATTAGGTAATACAAGCATAAAGTATGCTTTGATGTATACAACCCTAACAATCTCCCACTTATACTCAAAGCATGCTTTTGAAGTATACTATCTAGACTATGTCTATCTATCTCTCACTTATACTCAAAGCAATGCTGCCATACATCTCAACTCCATTCCTTCCACATGCCCTTCAAATGACTTTGAGGGAAACCCTTTCGTGAAAGGATCAGCTAGGTTGTCTTCAGATGCTATCTTGGAGACAATAATCTTCCTTCTCTTCACAAAATATCGAATGATATGATATTTGCGCTTGATATGTTTGCTTGCTTTGTGGGCCCGTTGTTCCTTCGAATTTTCAACAGCACCGGTATTATCACAATAAAGTGTAATACTCCTAGGCAAATTAGGAATCACACCCAAATCCTTTAGGAAGTACTTGAGCCATACTGCCTTTTTAGCTGCCTCTGAGGCTGCTACATACTCGGCTTCCATGGTAGAGTCCTCTATGCATTTCTTCTTCACACTCCTCCAACTGATGGCTCCACCTCCCAAAGTGAAATATATCCGGAAGTTAATTTTGACTTTTCTTTGTCCGCACTGAAATCTGAGCCAGTGTAACCCAAAGGACAAAGTGTATCCGATTGATATACAAGCATATGCTCCCTAGTCCTTCTCAGGTACTTGAGTATATGCTTGATAGCAATCCAATGTCCCGGTCCTGGGTTCGACTGATATCTCGCCACCATGCCTACAGCATGACAGATATGAGGCCTAGTGCAAAGCATAGCATACATGAGGTTTCCCACTGCCGAAGCATAAGGGACCAGCTTCATGTCATCTATCTCCTTCTATGTCTTAGGACACATAGCCTTAGATAGCTGAATTCCATGTCTTTAAGCTAAGAAACCTTTCTTGGAATTCTCCATACTAAACCGCTTTAGCACAGTATCGATATAGGATGCCTGAGATAAGCACAACGTCCTTTTCTTTCGATCTAGAAAGATCCTAATACCAAGGATGTGCCGAGCTTCTCCCAAATCCTTCATATCGAATTGCTCAGATATCCATACCCTTACATCTGATAATACCTTCACATTGTTTGCAATCAGAAGTATATCATCTACGTATAGTACAAGAAATACTAGCACATTTCCATCACAC
The DNA here is from genome assembly GCA_033398695.1 of Orobanche coerulescens. Taxonomy (NCBI): domain Eukaryota; kingdom Viridiplantae; phylum Streptophyta; class Magnoliopsida; order Lamiales; family Orobanchaceae; genus Orobanche; species Orobanche coerulescens. The sequence goes on along the minus strand of CM065816.1, from coordinate 107,766,551 downwards.
TTTTTGTATATACAAACCTCACTAAGACACTGTTCAAAACCATACGATTGAATGACCTCATCAAATCACATGTTCCAAGACCTTGATGCTTGCTTGAGACCATAAATGGCTCTTTTGAGCTTGCACACTAAGTGCTCCTCTCCTTCAGCAATGAATCCATCAGGTTGGCGCATATAGATGTCCTTATCAAGACTCCCGTTCAAGAACATAGTCTTGACATCCATCTACCAAATCTCCATATCCAAATGCGCAGCTATAGCTAAGAGAATCCGGATCGATTTAAGCATGGCTACGGGCTAAAAGGTCTCATCGTAGTCGATGCCCTTTTTATGAGTGTAACCTTTCGCAACAAGCCTTGCTTTGAAGGTTTCAACCTTCCCTTTCGATCCTCTCTTACGCTTGTAAACCCACTTACTTCCAATGGGTTTTACCCCATTGGGTAGCTCTACTAGCTCTCACACTTGATTAGAATCCATAGATCCCATTTCGGATTCCATTGCTGTTTGCCAGGATTTAGCATCATTGTCTTGAACTGCATGCTTATATGTACATGGATCCGTTTCATCCTGGTCCGGGGAGTGGTCCGAAGATGCTCCCATGCCGATGAAATGTTCAGGTTGACGAACAACCCTCCCACTACGACGAGGCGTGTCCTTGGTTTGCGTATCCACAATGGTGTCGATATATGGTACAGTAGGTGTTTGTACAACTGGTATTGTAGAAATCTCGCCCCTAAGTTCTTCTAGAATGACCTCACTCCTAGGCTTGTGGCTTATTACATAGTCCTCCTCTAAGAACCGGGCATTGGTGCTAACAATGACCTTCTGATCTTTAGGACCGGAATAAGCCACCCTCCGTTCCCCTTGGATATCCTACAAACACTCGTACTTCTGTACGAGATGCCAACTAATCAACTTCCTTATTTAGCACATGTGCTGGTGAAACCCAAATCCGAACATGTCCTAGACTGGGCTTGGGCCCATTCCACAGTTCTGTGAGTGTTTTTGGGACTGATTTCGAAGGCACCAAGTTTAGAATGTATGCCGCTGTTTCCCAGGCGTATCCTCAAAACGAAATAGGCAAATCAGAATAACTCATCATTGACCTAATCATATCTAATAAAGTACGATTCCTTCGTTCAGCAACACCATTTTATTGTGGTGTACCAGGAGCAGTGAGCTGGGAAGTAATCCCCTCATGTGCCAAGAAATCCAGAAACTCTCCACTAAGATAATCACCACCATGATCAGATCGCAGTGACTTGATACTCTGTCCATGGCGCTTCTCCGTTTCAGCCTTGAATTCTTTGAACTTATCAAAAGATTCAGACTTACGTCGCATCAAATAGATGTATCCATATCTCGAATAATCATCTATAAACGTGATGAAGTATTCGAAACCATCCTTAGCCTGGATGTTCATTGGACCACATACATCGGAGTGTACTAATTCCAATACATTTTGTGCACGATTTCCTTTGCTTTGGAAAGCCCTTTTAGTAATTTTCCCTTCTAGACAGGATTTGCAAATTGGAAATGACTCAACTTGGAGCGAATCCAATGGGCCATCGCTCACTAATCTTTGAATCCTTCTAAGGTTAATATGACCCAATCGTAAATGCCACAAATATGTTTGATTTATGCTCGAAGGTTCTTTTCTTTTATTAGGATTAGTTAAAGAATTAAGTGATTTATAATTATGCAAGGGAGCTGGTGCAGCATTAATGATATAAAGTCCTTCATTATAAGTACTCGTGCAAACATATTCACCATTTTTTTTAATAACTGCATTATCTTCAAAAGAAACTAAATATCTATCACAACGCAATTTAGAAACTGAAATTAAATTCATTCTAAAATCAGGCACTAATAACAAATTATTTAGGACTAGAATCATATCATTAACTTTTAACTGCACCACTCCCACTGCAACAGCCTTCAGCCTGGAATAGTCGCCCCAGCTAATAGTAATATCATCTGCACTAAGTACCTTGGTTACTTGGAACCCCTGCGAGTCATAATATACATGATCATTGGAGCCCGAATCTACTATCCACGAAGTGATAGAACAGGCAGCCAAACACGTTTTGACTACTAGTGCATGAGACGTACCTTTCTTAGGACAGTCACTCTTGAAATGCCCTTTCAGACCGCAATTGAAGCACTTGCGCTTCGGCTTTTTGTTCGCCTCGGACTGAGGAGCCTTTGACTGAGGAGCCTTGCCCTTAGCTTTGAAGGTTGCCACTTGCTTCTGGACAACCTGCTTTTTCTTCATTCCCCATTTGGGTTTTGAAGAAGCAGCACCGGTTGCCGCAAGAATTTGATGATAACCTTGTTTGAAGAGACCTTCGGTAGACTGAAGCTCTGTCAGAAGTTCCGCCAATGTGTAAGTCCTACAGTTCATATTGTAGTTGAGGCGGAACTGCTCAAAGCTTCATGGTAAACTGCCCAAGATAATATCGACATGCGACTCCGCATCGATAGTGGCCCCCAGTATGCTCAGTTCGTTCAAATGAGACATCATTTTAAGAATGTGATCCCTTACTGGGGTCCCTTCAGACATTTGGGTTGTCATCAAAACCCTCATTGCATTTTGCCTAGCCGCCCGATTATGATGACCAAACATCTCAATGATATTTTTCATCATTTCCGCGGCCGAGTCCATCGCCTGATGCTAAAGTTTCAATACATTTGTCAATGAAGCCAAAATGTAACAGCGAGCCATCTCATCAGACTTTTTCCATTTCCGGAATTCATCCAACTCTTCAGGAGTGGCATCCGTTTCTGGTTCCAAAGGGCTCTCCTCAGTTAAACCAAATTTATGCCCCTCGACAGTCAAGACAATAACAAGATTTCTTTTCCAGTCGGCAAAGTTAGTGCCATCAAGTTTGTTTTCTTTGAGAATAACAGCTAGTGGATTGAAAGACATCTGAGAATAAAATTAAAAACACAATTCATCACATAATTCGACGCAAAATATATTGAAAAACCTTCAAACATAATATATATGCAATCAACCAACACCTTGAAAAACCGCACGTGCAAGCCACGATAGTGTGGACGTTTACACATACATTTTCAAGTAGATTTTAACGTCTTTAATTTTACTATCTAGCCAAGATGTGTTTTGACAAGTAAAATTAATAGTTGGTTCCTCTTGGCCATGTATTTAATTAACATAGACTCCGATGGGGAGCTTATTAATCATTACACCTAAGTGTACACCTAAGTGAACACCATAATTTAACAAATCATAGAATATCATTTAATGATAATAGTCTTACAGATGGAGAGGTCCTATCATAAAAAATAATATTCACCTTTTTATTATCAAATTTGAAGTTTAAAACTAGTGAGCCAATAATTAGCACATTCGATGTGGGAGAAGACTCTAATGTCAACGTGCATGCTAATTATTTCACAATTTAAACCAATTATGGAGGCCAATTTGATTTTGAAAAATCAATTTAAAATCACTTAATTATTTTGAAAAATTAAGGTTTTTAATTTTCTCGTCCTAACATGTAAGAAACATATCATGCATACATTCATACAGTCATTCATTAAAAACAATAAAAATCAACAAATAAAAAAATTGGATAATTAAATCCAATTATCATGGCTTTTATTCCTTGTTTTGAATAACGAGAAAATCCTCGGCTCGTTTGCTCCCACTGCTTCAAGCATCTCGCGGAAAAACGACTAGGACCATACATCGAACGACCCGAACCGAACAACTTGATCCGCTATTCTTTGCCGAGCCCTGCGCCCCTTGCCGAATCGCCGACGGCCCAGGCCATTGCCCAGGCCGACCCGCGGTCCGACCCGACCCGCGGTCCGACCCGACCTGCGGCCCGATAGGACTACGGCCCGACAGTCAGCACTCGACCGAGTCTCGACCGGTAGCTGCTGGTCTCGGTCGGTTCGTCCGATCTGGACTCCTCTTCGCTGGACTTCTTTCTCTTTCGTACTTTGTGTGTTCCAATTCGATTATAATTTTATTCGAAATAAAATACATCGAATTTACAAAAAATTATAAGAAAAATAAATCCTATTCTACCCATGGATTTTCTCATGGGAAAAACTTATACATGCCTTAAACCGGGCCAAATTACCAAAAACCCGTAAATAAATAAAAAACATCACATAACCATGATAATTGGATCATATTCTCCTGCAAGACAAATTCTAGCAAAATATTCCAAAAATTATACTATATGAATATATTTAATTGCTAGCATATTAATCACCAAATTAATTAAATTGAACAGAACCTAAAGACCGGCTCCGATACCAATTGTTGGAATATAAAACGCAGCAGAAGCTAGTTGGTGAAAATATTTTATAAACGGTTTTATAAACTAACCAACATAAAAACCGGATCTATTTAGGCTTGTCAATTAATTAACTAAACAGATTAATAAACAATCAAATAAATATATTTACGCATGGGAGTCGGTAATTAATACCTTTGACGCGAAGTGGTAGAAATTCCCTCATTGGATCGATCGAACTACTCCCTCCATTCTTCTTAGATCTACTTGTATTTCTAACTCAAAGTCTTCTAGAGTATATCCCGTCTATTATCCGAATGTCGTGTGGGCAACAATCTACCGGACTACTTAGACAGCAACAGGGATCTGCCGAATTGTTCTTCCAAAATTTCTTTCGATTTTCTCTCTATTTTTCTTGAATATTTGTGGTATTTTAGAAAAATATTGTGTTAACTAAATTATGGAATCCAAGATACAAGTCAAGATCCACAATTAAACACACAAAAAAATCAAAAATTTTGGCTCAAATTATGATGATAAAATCGGCCACCCCATGCATCCTATTTATAGGTATTTTGGGCTACTCTAAGGACCTTAAGGAGGATATGATAAGGACTCTTAATAGATGTCATCTTCCTATATTAGAACTCTTCCTAATATAATGACTCTATTAAATATCAACTTAGTTCACTAAAAAGTTGATATTGCACTTCCAACCAAAATCCCAAATTATGAAATTGGACTCCTTTTTGAATTAATTATTTCCCGTATTTAAGATATTACATGTCCATTAATTAATTTAAGCTACTGACAGCTTTTAAGTAATTAATATATTATACATGAGTATACCACTCGACTTTTATTATTATATCGAAAAATTAATTCCACCTGCAGGGTTTAATATAATAATCCTTTCGAGTGCCTCAAGGGACATGATCAACCCGACTGGTCGGAACACGATTCTAGCTATAATATTAACTATCATATAAATAATAATATTGCCCAAAATATCGAGCATATTGAGTCAATCATTCTGCCTCTCATTCATAATAAATCAAAGCAATAAATATTAAATATATATAATTAAATATTAATCACTAGAATTAAGAAATAATAATTGCCCTAGATGTACGTTCTTCTTATAGTCAGTACAAAAGAATCTATCTCACCTCGATCCTGTTCAACGTATACCGAATACGCTAATATATGCTAATGGTCAAGACCAACCAATCTCAAGCATATACTACAACCTCTCACATAACGGTCTAATATTATATAGGTTGTGAACTAAATATTACTATATAAGGAACCGATAATGTGATCTTCTGTGTGACTCGACACACCACATTATCTACAATATAAAGTAATTTAGACAACATTTGCATAACAATAGCATGAATAAATATGCAAAACATGTGATGAATGAATTAAATATTCTCATAGATAAACACCGGAAAATTAGGTAATACAAGCATAAAGTATACTTTGATGAATACAACCCTAACAAGCATAACGTACGTTATAGTAGGGTAGATAACGTACGCTATGATGATATGATTACGTACGTAAAGGTGTGTTAACGTACGTTATGTAGGATGGAAAATGAGACAGTGAACTTCGACAGACGATAGCGTATGTAAAGGTTTTGTTGTTAGCATATGTTAGGACGCTAACGTACGTAATGCCTCATGCATAACATACGTAATATCGATGGACTCTATTTATAGACATCAACCTCCTTTCATTTCACCTCCACCCTTGTCCGATTTTCTGCAAATTTGGGAGTTCCCCAGCTCTATAAATCCCTTATATCAGCCTCTCGGCTTGGTTTAGAAGATCTTAGACCTTTGTGGATTAGTTTTCAAGCTTCCGGTGTTGAGTTTCATCAAGTGTTTCATCGTTCTCCTCTATATTAAGGTATGTTAATCATTCACCAACTGGATTTCGTATCCTTAGTGTCGATTATAAACATGCTACAGAGATTATGGAGTTTGTTATGAACATTATGAATCGAGCACCATGTTTAGGAGGGTAGGAATGATTAGACATAGGTTTTTCTATTGTTAAGAGGATCTTGAGTTGAGCCTTGATTGTGTTAAACTTTGGAATGAAGTTTTCTGAGATTATATCATACATTTGATGATGAATTCGAAATGTTCTAATGACAAAGGACTTGTTATGATATCACTTATGATTAATGAATTCAAGTGGAAGAATGGTAAGGGTGTTCATCAAGATTAAATGCACATCTTGTAAGGAGTTGGATAATATTCATAGTAGTGTTTGAGACGTAATGATTATGTCGGTGATAACCATATTGAATGTAGAACCTTTGTATGAAGAACTATTTCATCGTAGAACGGAAATCCTTGCGATAGATTAACCTAGAACTCGATTGATTATGTCCATCCTTGTTATGAATCGTAGATTAATCGAACCATACCTTAGGGTTGATAAATAAGATTGGAGTACAGATTTTGATGTCTAGCCTATCATTGAATTCGTAGACATCGACATTTCATCTCTGTTATGGTCATTTGATCGCATGGAGTATGTCATTAGTTGGAATTAGCGTTCATCGAGTAGTTGAACCGTGAATCGGCCATACGTAAAATGTTAACTCGGACATAATTTAGGACGTTAGATGTTCGTACATTAGCTATGTAATGTAATTTGAATTCTTTGTTATTATTTTTTTGAATAAGGTCCGATATTTTCAAAGTGATTGATCGAAGGAGCGACCTTCGGGCGTATTGACATTCGTTGAAGTATTTAATCCTTATCGTCTTTCAAAGGCAAGTACTTTAATTATTTTTATCCGTATTGATGTCGGTAATGTTGTTATGTGTCGTGCATATATGTTGGGATTATTTTGTACACCATGTGTTGGTCCGACGGGATCATCATGGGAATCTATAACTGTGTGTGCTGGATCATTGGACGGGTACTTACATCATGTGTTGGTCCGACAGGATCATCATGGGAATCTATGTTGTGTGCGCTGTATCATTAGAATACCACGAGTATGTTGAAATTGACATGTTGTGTTGTGCATTGTTATTGTTTCTCGTTGGAGAGACTTGTTGTTATCATTGTTGATATTATTGATATTATTATTCAGGAGTCGCTGAATAAACCATTGTCGTATAATTATCGTAATTGTACTAGCATCATTGTGCTAACCCCTTCGAGGGTGAACATTTGTTTTATGTTCAGGATCAAGGAGGACGGGGAAATAACCACTAGAGCTGCATGATAATGAGGGTGCAGAGTGATGTTATGGCTGGGATGGTTTGTCAGATTGTGTTTTCGCTTTAATAAGTAATCGAGTACGCTGTCGTTCTATTTATCTTTTGAGGTTTGCTTTTGGGTGTTGGCCGATTTGTACTTTTCGGACTTGTGATGTAATAATAAATTTTATCGTTGGTATTTAATAATGTTTTTTTTTAAATTCTTAGCCTAGTAAATCCTCATATCACCGATCTGTAATAATCCTGAATATATTGGGGTGTTACAGAATATGGTATCGGAGCTAAGATTATGGATATCTTGGATGTTGGGTTAAATTAGGGTTCAGATGTGTCTCTTTGAGTTAACCGGCTGTGAATAACATCACAGTACTGCCTATGTCATCATGTGAGCAGTGGTTATAAGTTTCCTAAACTCTATCTTGTCCTTTACATGTTATGTCCCTTTTGATAATTGAACGTTAGAACGATATTGGTTCCTATATATTGAGTATGTATGCTTACAGTATGTTGAGAGGAGGTCGTGGACGTGCTCGCAGTCGTGGACGTGGACGTAGAATCAGGCTAACTACAGTTCTAGCGAACAACAAGAGTCCGTCAACAATGAACGAGAGCAAACCGTGGAAACAAATGCCGAACCTGCTGTTTCGAACATCCTTCGTCAAGTGGTTAATCAAATGACTCAATTTGCTCAAGTTGTGGACAGAACGCAAGTGGCGGTAGGATTGCAGACGAGAGCGAGACAGCAAGGCATCCAAGACTTGGGAAATCGAGGAGACAGATGGCTACATGAGGTGGCAAAGTTGCACCCACCGAATTTCGATGGTTTTTCTGAGACGCCGACATGGGATCACTGGCTGAGAGATCTGGAGAAAGTATTTACAGGGATTAACTATCCAGACGACCGAAGAACTCCCATTGCCCAATATTTCCTGATGAGAGAAGCGTTCGAGTGGTGGGAAGCCATCCGGCCTATTGATCATGATGCCAATTGGGGAGAGTTCAAACTGATGATGAAAGCCCAATAGTGCCCTCGTCCGGTGAAGGAAGCTAAAGTTCGAGAGTTCTTTTCCGCATAATCGATGGATGAATCTGTAGCCCAAATGATTAAGACATTTAATCTGCAGCTGGCGTTTGTTCGACACCTAATCAGAACCGATGCAGATGATTCACTTTGATATGAGAATAAAGCCGGAGATACAGAGATGCATGTCAGGATTCAAATGCACGACTCTCCGCCAGTATCAGGACAAAGCTTTAGCTTACGAAATGAAAGTAGCAGCGATGGAACAGTTTTCTGAATCCAAGAAGCAAAAGGTTACTGGTGGTTTTTCAGAACATAAGAATAGTGGCCCCCGCAAAGCTCAATCATCTTTACACTCATTAAAGAAGCCTACACAACCATCCAAAAGCGGAAGGAACCCCAGATCTGGACCAACCTTTACTGATGCGGCAAAATAATGCTTTAATTGTGGCCGCCCAGGTCACCTGTGGCGTGACTGTTTTCATCCTCTGGTGACATATTACGGATGCAGATAGGAAGGGCATCGAGCAATTTTTTGCAAGGATGCCACTAAATTATTTGGAGCTCGTACTTCGTTGTCGTCCCAGGAAGAGGCGAGTGTCCCGCAGACACAACAGAGTATCCAGCCACCCCAGAGTTTTGAACGAGGAAGAGGCAGGGGATAGTTCGACCGAAGGGAAGCATCGAGTGATGGATCCGCTCCTCCACGCCTTTATGAGATGAGGATGGCAGATGCTCAGAATACGGCTGTCGCATCAGGTACCGTCCAGATCCTTTCGTAACTAGTTAGTGTTTTGTTCGATACAGGGGCTACACCCTCATTTATATCATTGCCTTGTGTTAGGCGTTTGAACATTTCTTGTTTTAATGAATGTGAATCTTATATTTTGGGTTTACCGAGTGGGGAAAAAATTGTGGGGAATTTAGAAACTAGAAATTTTCCTGTGTCAATTGAAGGCAAAGATTGGCCCTCAAACCTGACTGTGGTGGAGATTCAAGGAGATGACCTGATTCTTGGAGACGATTGGCTTAGCCGTTATGGAGCTATTATGAACTACCGGAAGAGGAATATCTCGATGATAGCCGAAGATGGTTCCGAATTATTATTCGAAGGATGGAGACCAGGGAACTCAGGGAAAGTGATTAAAGGTATGAAAGCCGTCAAACTACTAAAACAGGGTTGTACCGGATATTGGTGTTACGCGATGAAGAATGAAGAAGGAAAAGTATAGATTTCATCCATTCCTGTTGTGAACGAATTTCTGGATGTGTTCCCTGACGAATTACCTAGACTACCTCCACGACGAGATGTAGAGTTTACCATCGAGCTAGAACTGGGAGCTACGTCGATTTCTAAGGTGTCGTATCGTATGGCACCTACCGAGATGTATGAATTGAAGAAGCAACTGGATGAATTACTGGACAAAGGTTATATTTCGCCAAGTGTTTCGCCCTGGGGTGCACCAGTTCTTTTTGTTCGAAAGAAAGATGGATCGCTTCGATTGTGCATTGACTATATGGAGGTAAACAAGATGACGATCAAGAATAAGTACCCATTGCCAAGGATTGGTGATTTTTTTGACCAGTTTCAAGGAGCAACAGTATTTTCCAAGATCGATTTGAGATAGGGATACCATCAGCTGAGGATTAAAGAATCCGATGTTCCGAAGTCAGCAATCAGAACTCGTGACGGGCACTATGAGTTTGTAGTGATGCCATTTGGTTTCACTAATGTGCCTGTTGTGTTTATGCAGTTAATGAATCGAGTGTTCATATAGTATTTCGACAAATTCGTAGTTGTGTTTATCGATGATATTTTGGTCTATTCCAAGAGTCCGAAAGAGCATGAACGGCATTTGCGGATCGTTTTGAACCTCTTGAGAAGCAAACATTTATATGCTAAACCATCTAAATGTGAATTGTGGATAAAGGAAGTAATGTTTCTTGGTCATGTAGTCTCAGCAGAAGGGGTCCGAGCACATCCCCAAAAAGTCGAGGCAATTTTGGAATGGAAATCTCCTAAGAACGTGAAGGAAGTCAAAAGTTTCTTAGGACTTGTTAGGTATTATCGTCGGTTCATGGAAGGGTTTTTCAAAATTACCCGTCCACTTACTCGATTGCTGCAGAAAGTTTGAATGGAACGAGAGATGTCAAGCCAGATTTGATGAACTAAAGGAGATTGACGACGGCTCCAATTCTAACACTACCACAAGGAACTGGAGGATTCATAGTTTACAGTGACGCTTCAAATCAAGGTCTCGGTTGTGTACTAATGCAGAATGAGAAGGTGATCGCGTTCGCTTCACGGCAGTTGAAGCCATATGAAGTTAATTATCCAACTCATGATTTGGAACTGGCAGCTGTTGTTTTCGCCCTAAAGATATGGAGACACTATTTGTACGGAACTCACTATCACATCTTCACAGATCATAAGAGTCTCAAATACATCTTCAGTCAGAAAGAGTTGAACATGCGACAGATGAGATGGCTGGAATTGATTAAAGACTATGACTTGGAAATTCTTTATCATCCAGGAAAAGCGAACATAGTGGATGATACACTGAGCCGTGAACCCGTTTCTATTCGAATGCTGGAGACGCTTACATCCCAGTCCAGCATTCAACAAGAGTTGATTCGTGAAGAAATTGAAGTATGGCTACAAGGAGTCCAAGGACAACTGTGTGATGGAATTAACTTCATCGTTGACCGATGAAATCAAATCTAAGCAATGGGATGACCCCCTGATGATTCGATTACGTGAGGAAATGGGAAAGGGAAAGGCCCCAGGATTTGTAATTCATGAAGATGGAGTTTTAAGATTCCAAAGTCGACTTTGTGTTCCCGATACTGATGTTTTGAAGCAGACAATCATGAAGGAAGCTCACAGTATGCCCTATTCTATTCACCTAGGCACAAGTAAGATGTATAAGGATCTGAAGCAGAAGTTTTGGTGGGGCAACATGAATAAAGATATGGCGGAATATGTCTCGAAGTGTTTAACTTGTCAGCAGGTTAAGATCGAACATCAACGACCCGCCGGAATGTTGAAGCCACTTCCGATTCCTAAATGGAAGTGGGAAGATAAATCGATGGACTTTATCACCAATACGCTGAAGACCAGAACATGGATGAATATGATTTGGGTGATAGTTGATCGTCTAACCAAGCCGGCTCATTTTCTGGGCATTAAGAATACTTGGGGACCAGAAAAGTTGGAACGAGTGTTTATTGCGGAGATAGTCTGATTGCATGGTATGCCGAAGACCATTATTTCTGATCGAGATGGTTGCTTCGTGTCACATTTTTGGAAAGCGGTTCATCGAGCCTTGGGAACCGAGCTGAAATTTAGCACAACTTATTATCCTCAAACCGGTGGATAGTCCAAAAGAACTATCCAAACAGTAGAAGACATGTTGAGAGCTTGTGCCTTAGATTGGTTGACTGATTGGGAAATTCAACTGCCATTGATTGAATTTACCTGCAACAATAGTTGGCATGCTTCCATTAAGATGGCACATTTTGAAGCATTATACGGAAGAAGATGCAGATCACCCCTAAGTTGGGAAGATTCGTCTGACTTAATTGGGACGGAACAAGAGTTGATAGGACAGACTCAAGAGAAGGTAGCTTTTATTCGTGAAAGGCTGTTAACTGCCCAGAGTCAGTAGAAGTCTTATGCAGACGTGCGCCGTCGCCCGTTAGAGTTTGGAATTGGGGATCATGTACTTCTGAAAGTTTCTCCTACCTGAGGAACTTTTCGTTTTGGGAGGAAAGCTGAGGTCAAGATATATCAGACCATTTGAGATTATTGAAAGAGTTGAGGAGTTGGCGTACAGGTTGGCCTTGCCGCCATCGCTGAGTCATGTTCATAATGTGTTTCATGTATCTCAGTTACGGAAGTATTCGGATCCCAGTCGTGTCATTTATTTTGATGAGATTGAAGTAGCTTGTGATGGCATGTTCGAGGAGAAGCCAATCAAGATACTCGAGAGTCGAGTCAAGCAATTGAGGAATAAACCAATCTCCTTGGTTAAAGTTCAATGGTGGTGACACGGAGTCGAAGAAGCCACTTGGGAGATGGAGGGTAGTATGATGTCGAGATACCCAAAATTATTTTCATCTTATGTTTCGGGACGAAACTTCTTTTTTGAGTGGGAATATGTAATACCCGGATAATTGTTGCGTATTTTCATCTGTATTTGAATCTTGTGGTATTCTATCCTGTCGTATTAATTATCGAAGTGTGATTTTTCTGTATTTCTATTCTGATGTTCATGATCACATTGTGTGGAGTTTGTCAATTCATGCATGATTCTGCATGACATTAACGTACATTAGAAGTTGTATATAACATACGATACGAGCTATGGATAACCTACATTATTTTGCAAGCCTAGCGTATGTAAAATGTGGTCAAGAAAAGACAAAGTGAGGCGGCGTGCGGGGCCAGATAAGGATATTGTCGGATCCCCCATGTGTATCTGGACAACTTTTGATAGAGCAGGTCAACGAGCATAACGTACGTTATAATGGGGTAGATAACATATGCTATGATGATAGGATTACGTACATAAAGATGTGTTAATGTACGTTATGTAGGATGGAAAATGAGACAGTGAACTTCGACAGACGATAGCGTACATAAAGGTTTTGTTGTTATCGTACGTTAGGACGCTAACGTACGTAATGCCTTGTGCATAACGTACGTAATATCGATGGACTCTATTTATAGACATCAACCTCTTTTCATTTCACCTCCACCCTTGTCCGATTTTCTGCAAATATGAGAGTTCCCCACCTCTATAAATCCCTTATATTAACCTCTCAGCTTTGTTAGAAGATCTTAGACCTTTGTGGATTGGCGTTCAGGCTTCCAGTGTTGAATTTCATCAAGTGTTTTGTCGTTCTCCTCTATATTAAGGTATGTTGATCCTTCACCAACTGGAATTCAAATCCTTGGTGTCGATTATAAACATGTTACTGAGATTATAGAGTTTGTTATGCATATTATGAATCGAACACCATGTTTAGGCGGGTAGGAATGATTAGACTTAGGTTTTTCTATTGTTAAGAGGATTTTGAGTTGAGACTTGATTGTGAATGAAGTTTTCTGAGATTATACCATACATTTGATGATGAATTCGAAAGGTTCTAATGACAAAGGACTTGTTATGGTATCACTTATGATTAATGAATTCAAGTGGAAGAATGGTAAGGGTGTTGATCAAGATTAAATGCACATCTTATAAGGAGTTGGATAATCTTCATAGTAGTGGTTGAGACGTAATGATTATATTGGTCACAACCGTATTGAATGTAGAACCTTTGTATGAAGAACTATTTTATCGTAGAATGAAAATCCTTGCGATAGATTAACCTAGAACTCGGTTGATTATGTCCATCCTTATTATGAACCGTAGATTAATTGAACCATACCTTAGGGTTGATAAACGAGATTGAAGTACAGATTTTGATGTCTAGCCTATCATTCAATTCGTAGACGTCGACATTTCATCTCCGTTATGGTCATTTGATTCGCATGAAGTCTGTCATTAGTTCGACGTAGCGTTCGTCGAGTAGTTGAACCTTGAACTGGCCATACGTAAAATGTTAACTCGGACATAACATGGGATGTTAGATGTTCGTATGTTAGCTATGTAAAGTAAGTTGAATTCTTTGTTATTTATTTTTTAATAAGCTCCGACCTTTGCAAAGTGATTGATCGAAGGGGCGACCTTCGGGCGTATTGACATTTGTTGAAGTACTTAATCCTTGTCGTCTTTCGAAGGCAAGTACTTTAATTATGTTTATCCATATTGATGTCGGTTATGCTGTGATGTGTCGTGCATATATGCTGGGATTGTTTTTTCCACCATGTGTTGGTCCGATGGGATCATCATGGGAATCTATAGCTGTGTGCGCTGGATCGTTGGACGGGTACTTCCACCATGTGTTGGTCTGACGAGATCATCATGGGAATCTATGTTGTGTGCGCTGGATCGTTGGAATACCACGAGTATGTTGAAATTGACACGTTGTGTTGTGCATTGTTATTGTTTCTCGTTGGAGAGACTTGTTGTTATCATTGTTGATATAATTATTCAGGAGTCGCTGAATAAACCATTGTCGTATAATTATCGTACTTGTACTAGCATTGTTATGCTAACCCCTTCAGGGTGAACATTTATTTTATATTCAGGATCCAGGAGAACGGGGAAACAACCACTAAAGCTGCATGATGACGAGGGTGTAGAGTGATGGTACGGCCAGGATGGTTTGTCAGATTGTGTTTTCATTTTAATAAGTACTCGAGTACGTTGTCGTTCTGTTTATCTTTTGAGGTTTGCTTTCGGGTGTTGGCCGATTTGTACTTTTCAGACTTGTGATGTAATAATAAATTTTACGGTTGGTATTTAATAATGTTGTTTTTAAATTCTTGGCCTAGTAAATCCTTATATCAAGGATTTACGGCGCTGTAATAATCCTGAATATATCGGGGTGTTACACTAGCCATCGGACAAAGTTTACGTCTAGCCGTCGGCTAAAGTTAAACTTTAGTCGACGCCCTTTTGTCTTTGTCGTCGGCTAAAGTTTAGCCAACCGACCTCGGCCGACCGACTTTTAGCCGACTGTCGGCCACTTTAGCATATAGTTTTTGACTTTAGACGATGACTTTTTGCAGACGGCTAAAGTCTGAACATTGGTAGTGACATATTCACTATATCATGTAAGAATGTGGATAAAGATTTCGAGCGAAATGGAGGAAGAGTGATGTAATTATAAAAATTTTGTGTGATTTTAAAAATCATATTCCTTGGATCTTTCCAATTTTTTTTTGAATTGTATAATATTTGATTTTAAATAATAGTTATGTTATTATATTGTTGATAGTTTGGGCCATTTACTCTTAATTTTAAAATATTTTGAATTGTTTTTTATTTTTTGTGTCTCTTTCTTTTATAATTAACTGTATCTGCAACATGCAATTAATTCCACTATTTAATTTTGATTTTTCCTATTCTTGTTACAATATTTATTGTTTTTAGATGTTCTTTAGTGTTAAAACTATACTCCCCCCGTCCCAACTTATTAGTCCTAATTTGCCATTTTGGTCCGTCCCAACTTAGGCTCTGTTCTTTTGGATTGAATGGAATCAATGAATCGAATCGAAATCCCATGAATGGATACGAACCGAATCGAATCGAATCGAATCGAATCGAATGGACTCGAATGAAATATATATTAAGGGTAAATAATTATAATAATGGTAAATAATAATAATAATAATAATAATAACAACGATAATAGTAATATTATTAGTAATAATAACAATAATAATAATTAAGATTAATAATAATAATAGGAAGAAGAATCGAATCGAATCGAATGGCCCAGGCCGAATCGAATGGACTGAATCGAGGCGAAAAGCGAAAAATAAGTCCAAAAGATCAGGGTCTTATTAGTCCTATCTATTTTTGGACACTACCCCACTACAAACTTTTTATCTCTTACTCTTATTTTATCAATTAATAAAGTGAGACACTTTCTCCACTAACTATTCTTTCTCCACCCATCACCCACCCACCTACCAATTTTTTAAAATCCGTACCGCCCCAACCTAGGACTAATAAGTTGGGAAGAAAAGAGTATAGAAAAAAGAATAATTTGGACGCTTGAGTCTGCAAAAATGCCCAATCATCTGAGTCGTCGGTCCGCCACCTATAATGCACGGATTCTTCAAAATTGGGCAGTATGCAGTATCGGATACTGCATGGGTGCGGGTGCGGGTGCGATTCGCGTGGGATTCGCACGGGATTCGCCACGTGGCGAATCCGTGTAAAAAAAAAAAAAAATCGGACTCGTGTATCCTGGCACAGGATACGCGTCGAGATCTGGCGTATCCTGTGCCGAGATCTGTAGTCGAATTTTTTTTTTTTTATTTTTTTATAATTTTTTAAAATTAAAACAAATAAATTAAAATACAAAAAAGTAAATCATTTAATAAGTAATTACTTTTACCTTTAGCAGGTATTCATGGACAACATTAGAAAACCATTGCTTCAAAGCCATTTTGAATTGTTTTTTGTATGACTTGTTTTATGTATTTGAATTGATTTTATGGTGATATTTGAATTATTGTTTTTTATATTTAACAAGTGTTATATATAATAAAATATAAAATAAACAGACGTATCCTTACCGTATCGCCGCACCCGTATCTGCCCGTACTCGCACCCGCCCCCCAGACCTGTGCAACATAGTCCGCCACTAATCCAGTTCCCATTTGGCTTTTGCGTACTAGAATCCCACGGGTTGGACGGCCCAAATTTGCTATGCGTGGGGTTTTGACCCTGATACCTGGAAGTTGTCTCACGGGAGGTATTCGTGACTAATGAGGATCGAAAGGTGCGTTGAAAATAATGCTGAGTGCAATCTTGACTTTTGTTTTCATTCGGGAAAATGAAGCATGGAGAGCTAGAATAGACTTTCGAAGATGAATCTTTGACATTGAATAACAAATAAGGTGATGAAATGTTAGGTGGGACGGAGTCGACGTCGGGTAGGGGGGCGGGTAGCCGAACCCGAGCGGCAACACCATTCCGCCTAGTTCGGGTTGGTTGGGCGGACTGATTTTGCGGGTTCAGAAGCCGCAGGAATATTGCAAAAAAAATGAACGTTGGGTTGGGTGGTGATTCTAGCCGTTGTGCAACGGCTATTAACAAAAAAAAAAAAAAAAAATTCCCACTCCTATTTAAACTAATCTTTCACCTCTATTTTCAAAATAAAAACCCACAACACACAATAATCTTTCAAAAACACACACTAATCTCTCCAAAAAAAAAATAATTACCCTCACCTTTTAAAAAAAAAACACACTAATCTCTCCAAAAAAAAATGTCTTCCGATTCTTCCGATTACGTTATTCCTTCTTCGTCCGACGAGCTATCCACGGGTAGCTCGTTGCAAAATATGCTTCAACTAGCGGCTCAGTATTATGAAGACACGGCAAGCTCTAGCCGAACTAGCGTAGATCGTCATCGGGAAATAGGTCTTGCAACTTTAGAGGATGATTGGTTCGTTGAAACACCAAAGTACAACGACAATTACTTTAAAAAAAAATTTCGAATGGAGAAAAGCATGTTTTTGCAAATAGTGGGTGACATTGAAGCGAGATACCCATATTTTCAAGAAGGCTATGACGCGAGATTGAAAAAAAGTTTCACGGCGAAATAAAAAATCTCATCGGCCGTTAGGCAACTCGCAACCGGCAATCCGCCCGATGAGTATGATGAATATTTATGCATGTCTCAAAGAACGTCACGTGAAAGTCTTGATTATTTTTGTGAGGCCATCATTGAGTTGTACGGTCTAGAGTACCTACGTAGGCCGACAGCACACGACCTTGCTCGCATTTTCCAGGCCCATGAAGCGAAGCATCACCTCCCTGGGATGCTTGGTAGCCTCGACTGTACACACGTCAGATGGAAAAATTATCCTAGACATTTGAGAGGGCAATATACGAGATGTGACTATGGTGTTCCCACTATTATGCTTGAAGTCACCGCGTCACAAGATATGTGGATTTGGCATGCTTTTTTTGGTCCACCGGGGTCAAACAACGATATCAACGTATTGAATCAGTCTGACTTGTATCTTACAGCTCGAAATGGAACGGCGATGAGTAGTTCATTCCACGTGAATGGACGTTTTTACAAACGCGGCTACTATTTGGCAGATGGAAGAGGGAGCGAGAAAGGATGTCGAGAGAGCTTTTGGTGCTCTGAAAGGAAAATGGAAAATTCTTGATCGACCACTCAGAGCTATGACCAAAGCGAAGATTGCCAATCAGGTTCATGCGTGTGTTATTTTGCACAATATGGTTATAAAACGCGAGGGGAGGGCAATCTCACCGGTTCATATAATGGATCCGCCGGTCCAGCCATTGTTCGACGACAGTGTGGTAGCGGAGTTACTAGATGAATTTCTCCATGACCGTCTTCGATATGATCTCACGGACCACGTAGCACGTGAAGACTTGCCGCATCTCGATGATTAATGGATTTTTTTATTTTAATCTAGTTATTTTTAAGTATTATGTTATGTTTTTTTTAAGTATTATGTAATGTTTTTTTTTAATGAAATGGTATGTTTTTATTTTAAATATTGTATGTGATTTTATGTATTTAAAAAAAAAATGAATTCGGGTACTAGAGTACTACTCTCACTTGTTAGGGTAGTGTTAGGGTAGTATTGGGGTAATTTTGAGTTGGAAGGTTTTTATTGGATAGATGTGACGTGGCACCCTTAGAGTATTAGGGTAAGAAAGTACCACTCCCTCCCCCTTAGCATCTAATGGAAAGGTGTGTTGGAAATAATGGAAGTGCAATCTTGACTTTTTCAGGAAAATGAAGTATTGAGAATTGGAGTCCAACGTTGAATTGCATAGAAAAAAAATTAAGACAATAAAGTGGTCAGAATATAGCATCGGCTGGTTAGAAAGCATATTGTTTTTGTCTTTTGCGTGGAAAAAAAAAGAGGTGGTAAGTTTTGTTGATAAAGTAAGATTCTTGTTATTTCTCTCTAAAACTTGATAAATTAAATTGAATTGAACTGTACATTGAATTAAACTCAATTAAATTGAACTAAATTGAAATTAAGTTACTAAACTAAAATAATAATATTAGATAATAATATTAGATAATCATATATATATATATATATATATATATATATAACAATAATAATAATGATATATTACATCAACAATAATACTACCCATGTCCCAACTATATAAGTACAATTGACTTTTCATACAAATTGATAAGAGTAATTGAAATTTGTATATATGCAAAAAGAATTTGATTGATCCTTAGTTATAAAGTCTGTTAATCATAAAGAATATATAAAACAGGGTTAAAGTAATAAAATATCCATAAAGTATTACTCCCATCTTAAATTAATGTAGGTATAATCTTTTTCGTCTCAAATTATAAGCCGCTTACTAAATATATAGTGCATTTAATTTTTTATTTTATTTTTATAGTTTTGATTAGTAAGGAATATTTGGAGTGAAAGTTACATTGATTTTTGCAAAGTGATACCAGGTGAGAGTGCTGCAATGCAACATAAAGTTGTGGTGCTTGATTTTCGAGGTAAGAGTCACTTAAGAAAGAGAAGACCACAAGTTGACCATCCAATCAAATGGTGGAAGCTCCAACTGGACAACCGACATACTTTTGTTGCTAAGACTGTCAGTATCGGTATTTGATCCGATTGCATGAAGATGGATATATATATATATATATATATATTCTACTTGGAATATGTTGGATCATAACATAAAGAAAGTTGTAAAAGAAGTTCTAAAGGAAATAGACCATGGGGTACGGATACATTTTGGTGGAGTGATGAAGTTAAGTAAAAGATAAGACCAAATGTGAATGTCATAAAGTATTTGGGAAATGCGGGAGCTATGAGAACTATGGAAAATACAATTAGGTTGGAAGATAAGCTAAAAAGGTAGTGGGAGATGTCAGAGCAAAGGCCAATCAAGAATTATATGTAAGATCGGATATGAACGAAGGAGAAAAAGATATCTATGACTTTCATTTGAGAGACAAGAAGATGTGGGATATTGAGAGAGTTAGCTCATTGTTCTTTAATTTGAATGAATCTGACCCAGGAATCAATCGAATGAATGGCGCTGAATCAGCCGAATGAATGGACTGACTCGAATCAACCGAATCAATGAAATATATATTAAGGATAAATAATAATAATAGTAATAAAAAAATTAAAAATAATAAATATAAGAAAATAATATAGAAAATAATAATATAATAAAATATAAATGATAAGTTGAGATCTATTTGATAAGGGTAAATTATAATAATATTAATGATATTAATAACAATAACGATAATAACTATAATAATAATAATAATAATAATAATAATAATAATAATAACACTGATAATAATGGTATAATATAATAGTAATCAACAACGGTAATAATAAATATTATTAATAATAATAGTAAATATTATTAGTAATAATAATTAATAATAATAATAACACTGATAATAATGGTAAATAATAATAATAGTAATCAACAAGAACAACGATAATAGTAAATATTAATAGTAATAATAACAATAATAATTAAGATTATTATTATTATTATTATTAATAATAAAATAATAATAATAATAACTAAACTGAATCGAATCGAATCGAATGGACTCGAATCAATCGAATCAATCAAGTGAATTAATCGAATGGACTGAATCGAATCGAATGGACTCGAAGTAATCGAATCGAATGATGAATCAAAATCGAAAAATAAGTCCAAAAGAATAGGGCCTTAAATGTGTGAAGGCTATTGACTAAAAGATTTTGGTTTAAGAATGAAAGATAAGAATAGATAGAGGTCACACTTTGATACCCTATTCAATGGCCGTCGAGAACAAGATATTAGGGATTCAAACATCCTTTCAAATATGGTTAACCGAGAACTTATGCCAGGAATTTAAAAGGATGTAATAAGAATAGCATTGAGGAAAATAGGATCGAAGAAAGCAAGAGGACCAAATGGCGTGCCTATTGAAGTTTGGAGGTGTTTGGGGGAGAGAAAGGCCGAATTGATAACTATGATTTTCAACATGATTAGGAAAAGCAACAAGATGTCATTGATATGGTGTTCTGTCGTTATTTTTTATAAGAACAAAGATGATGTTCAAGATTATTCCAATTATCATAGAATTAAACTAATGAGTCATACCATGAAATTATGGGAATAAGTGTATGAACAAAGACTCAAAAAGTATGTGAAGATCTCAAAAAATCAATTTGGATTTGTTCCTAGGAGATCGACCAGGGAATCCATCTAACTTATGAGACAGATAATAGAAAACTATCGAGATAAAAAAAGATCTACGTATGGTTCTGATTGATTTAGAGAAAGCATAAGATAAAGTACCAAAGAACGTGCTTTAGTGGGCCTTAGCAAAGAATGGCGTATCTTAAAAATATATTGACATCATAATGGATATGTATGAGGAGCTAATACAAGTGTACAAACTAATGTTAGAAAGACAGAAGAGTTCCCTGGTATGATCGGGGTGCATCAATGAGCTGCTTTTAGTGTTAGAACTGGGAAACTTGAGCCGGATTTTTTTGTTAGGGTTGTATACTGCAAAGCATACTTTATGCTTGTATTACCTTATTTCTGTGTAACTACCTATGAGAATATTAATTATATTTAATCACATATTTTGCATATTTATTCACGTTATGGTTATGCATGTAACAACCCCAATCCACTCAGGGATATTACACGCCGTAGACCCTCTCCTCGAGGATCTACCAGGCTGGTAACTAAAATCAAATATCTAAACATCGCCTTTAAGGCTAAAATGACTCAGTAGACCGATTTGGTCCTTCAATAATAACATACAACTCAATTCCAAAGACATACCCACGCAGGGGTCAAAATACAATAAACTCCCGTACAACGGGGAAAAGATACTGCAGCGGAAAAGAAAATACAACTAGACCAATACGACATCAACAGATCCTTGTGTGATTAGTATCGTTCATCTTTCATCATCCTAACGGGTCGAGACAACAATTACAGATACGGATACCCGTAACTTTCAGTAAATTACAAAATGGCCCAAAACGCCCGAAAATCACGATACGTGATCGAATATCCAAACCGAAGTTCACAACACGTCTAACAAAGTTAAACGGACTTACGGGAAATTGGAAACAGCAGTTTCGAACGAGATTCGCAAGAATCGAACTCAAGTGCGGAAAACTCGCTAAAAAGCACGGAACTCAACAAAACAACACCGAAACGAACTCGAATGACAAAAAGTGTAGAATTAATCATTCTCAGAATGACGAAACGGTCATGAGCGAGCCATCAAAATGGACTTCCGCCGAAAAAAAAACTACTGGAAATCGAAATTACGGGTTTTACATTCTACCCTCCTTAAAAGAAGTTTCGTCCCGAAACTTAAAATAAGTAGGGAGAAGCAATATCCCCTGCCAGGGAAACTCGACGAGATACACAAAAACCGAAAATTCACGCCCGACGGCGAAACGCTGTAAGAAACGCAAAGAGACATACGGCGTGCAAACATGCTCCACGGCGACCAACACAACGTTGCCGTTAGGGATATAATAAAACCAGCAAATGACAAGCGTCATCAAATGGATAATATAGTCAGGTCAATTATTCGAACAATCACAAACACAACGAACGAAAACCAATATGATTGACCAACCCAACGGTACATCAATCAAAACGCGAGCCAATCGCTGAACAAATACGGAATCCCACCGCCCAAGGGTTGGAAGATCGAAAACGAGACTAATTTCCCGAACTTAAGGGAATTACAAAGGAGTCTGAACGCTCAACAATCACGAAACGAGAACAAAAACCGAACAAACAAACGATCGAGACAACAAAAATCGAACAGTCATGTCCGAAACACGAAGGATAATAAAATTCAAACAACAACTCTCAGGATGATCTAGTGAGAACAACAAGACATGCATTCCCATAAGATACACAGGAAAGGGAATAGCGATTGAAAAGTCACAACGACAAACGAGTTATTCCGAAACAATACCACCCTCGTTCGATCAATAAAAGCAAGGGATAGGGAAAGTTCAGAAAATGTCAAGGAACATAAACGAGTCGACAGAGTCGAAAATACGGAAATTCAAAATCCGATCCACGTCGAATAGAAGAGTTAATAGAACCAAATGATGTCACTTCCGAACAAGGTTCACAAGAATCGAACCGAACTCGAAAAAGTCACAGCGATAACTAGATCGACCCACAACAAGATCACAACTCGTTCAGTCGATGAAACCGAAATACAGAACAAGTTCAGAGAGTATCAACGAACACGAACGAGTCGATAGAATTGAGAAAGAGAAAATGCAGAAGCCAAAAATAATACTGGTATTATATTCGACCTCTTCTAAAAGAAGTGTCATCCCCGAAACTCACAACAACGAAATCAAGGAAACGACACAACAAGCAACCGACAGAAACATCCTTCGAAGGCCTCTCAAAGCCGATTCTGATAACTGTGCTGAAACGCGAACTCCGAAAGTCTTGGTAGCCAATTTGCAAAACTGAATTCGGTGTCCCTCGAGTCCACACTTGAAATATGTTACCGACGAGAAGGACAATTTACACGTGCATGCCCCGACACATCACGGTTGAAAGGTCTCGGCCCGGCATACCGAAAATACAAATGCTAGATAAAATGGGGCATAACGTCGCAAAACAACATAGCGGAGATGCCAACTCAGCACCACAAAGAATCAGAACACATATCATATACAATGATTACCATCGTAAAGTAATACACGCACAAACAATACAGCAACGACGGTATCGTTCGGCGACCTTAACGGCCCGAACAATAACCAGCACATAATTACAAACATCATGGAACAATCACACATGTACACAAACGTACAAACCCAAGCTTTAACAGCTCACACAGGTGCGATAACATGCAAGTCACCACGAAATGACAACATTAAAAATCGTCATCACACCTCCCACAAAGGGCTAACAAAACATATGCGTGGCGAACGACTCGACGCGCACGCCACCAATTCAATCACAATTTGGGGTTAACACCGTAACGAAAGTTCGAAAACCATACATGCATTTCCGGTCCGCAAACAGGAATAATAGGTTTTAAAAACGAAAACGACCTTTTGAAAACAGTTTGGAAACGCCAGTTGATCTTGAGTATCATTTTACAAAAAGTTGAACAAAAATCATTTTCGAGACTTTGAAAATCATCTTGCGTTTAAACAAAAATGAGGACACTTTCTCTTAGTGAAAAACTTTCAGAATATTCGACCCTCGGGTCTAAGTAAATAAATGTTTCTAAACACCGAAAATATCTCAAAACATCTTGGTCCTCGAGGTAGAAGAATTTTGAAACATGTTGTGGCACCTTGGATGTACCACGAGAAAATAATTCATTTTAAAAGTACGTCTCGAAATTTATTTTCTAAGATACTCAAGGTTTTCAAAGATAATTCAATGGGCTAGAATGCCCAAAAACTTCAGGTAATTACACAAAACATTATAGCGCCGTGGGTCCCGCGCCGGAACTCACCAGGCTAAAAACCATTTACAACGTTAAAAAGGCCGATGACGGTAATATTTCAAAAACTTACAAAAGCCATTTACAAAATAATAAATATCGTCATAAGAATTTCGCCAAAACGATCAAGGCCATAATGCCACAAACTCGGTTGAGGGAATCGGTTTTTGAAATAGAACTCAGTCGGTAAAATACCGAAAGCCATTACAAAAGAACTCACACAGCGGATAAAAGAAATAAAGTCAAACATGCACAATCTAGCAACACTACTCCTCATATGAACGAAATATGAGGGTCAAATAACCGCATATCAAGAAATCAAAATCCAAAAGAGGATTTCGTCACTTAACAATTAATCATAAAAATAGCTCGTGTCACACGAGGCACAACACAAAGAAGGGAGACTTACATTCACAGGTCGCACGAAGATGATGATCGCCCCACGATACTAATCACGACCAACAAACTCAGACTACGCGTCGCGACACGACTTAGTCAGACAAAATCCGACAAGAAAAAACTCAACAGACACCACTGACCCGACAGCCTAGGTTTCCACAACCTAAGCTCCGATACCATTTATGTAACACCCCCAAACCACTCAGGGATATTACACGCCGTAGACCCTCTCCTAGAGGATCTACCAGGCTGGTAACTAAAATCAAACATCTAAACATCGCCTTTAAGGCTAAAATGACTCAGTAGACCGATTTGGTCCTTCAATAATAACATACAACTCAATTCCAAACACATACCCACGCAGGGGTCAAAATACAATAAACTCTCGTACAACGGGGAAAAGATACTGCAGCAGAAAAGAAAATACAACTAGACCAATATGACATCAACGGATCCTCGTGTGATTAGTATCGTTCATCTTTCATCATCCTTCGTGCCAACCCTATGCTATGCTCCAAAACCTGAATGAAAAAATAGACATCCACCCCCCGAATACTCGGGGGTTAGCAAAACTCCACTGTTTTGCTAGTGCAAGTACAAGTGCAAAAATACGAGCCATACAATTCACATTCCACGAATAACAACAATCAGGAATACTCAAAGATTCAAATACAGCGAAGCGAATACTTCCCGAGGCAAGAGTTTAGGTAAAACTTTCCAAATCCAAAAGATCACAAATAACGAGAACGGTTTGTAAAATGGTTTAAAATGCCCTCTGGAGTTTTAATAGAAAACAATCTAGGATTATCAAATCCTTCTCTTTCCAAAATCAACAGGGGTCACAACCCAAAGGTTTTGTTTTCATAAATAGAAAACCGACAACAATTCACAGGGCCAGAGCCCAACATCACGTGTCCTCGATGGACATAAAAATCAACACAATGTAATCACGCACGCGCATCGCCTAGGACCGGGACGAAGCCACAAATCCCACTCGAGGCCTCGGAGGACCCTCCCGAGCTGGCTAGCGAAACAAATCACACACATCTCACGGTTGGATCAATCGCTTGTTGCATCCTGGCCACATGATCGCATGCCATGTGCCACCGTAGATTATCTCAGGCTCTCATAGTTGGATCAATCACTTGTTGCATCCTGACCACATGATCACGTGCCATGTGTCACCGTAGACCTTCAACCATATCCACACATTCACACAAATAACATATCACATCAATAATATCCAAGTAATTCACTCAATGGCAACAAACACAATACACGACGAAATGGTCAAATTACAACGCACCAATAAGAGATAATATACGCATATATATTATCAAATCACAACAACAACACCAAGCATATTCATAAGGTTCACATAGTCATTTACGAAACACACCAATCACAAAATACATACGGTTTTGAAAGAGAGCCTTTAGCGAGGCCAAACCAAATCTTTGAAAGTTCAACTCAAACGACCAAACAAACACATTTAGATGATCACTAATTATCATATTCATAAAACAAGAATTGTTTGGACAAGGTACTTGCCTCGAGTAATCACAAACGCGAAGAATCGACCGAAGTAGTTTGGCATGAACCGACCACGAACCCGCCGACTCCACCGAATGCTAACCCGCGAAAATAAACTACGGACAACAATAACAACAATGAAAATGAATTCCAAAGTACGACCCAAAGTCGCTGAATTCAAAGAACAAACGATGAAAGTTCAAGGGTTTCCCCCAAAACGGCCAAGAACACGATTCATCCCGACAAAACACGAAAACGGAATTCCAAGTCGAAATATGGATATACAATCCATAGAATATGTTTAAAAATATCATTTAACCATAATCTATCCAACAAAAACGGATGGAAAACGAGATCGAGAACAAATTCCCCAAAAAGTCGATTCGAAGGAAATCAAGAAATATACTTCGATTTGACGAAGAACAATGGATTAAATGATGTTAAACACAAGAATACTACCAAGATTAATCATACCCATCATGAATTAAGCAACAACACGGAACGAATCGGACAAAAATGCAAAACCCCCCAAATTCACGAAATTAGGGTTCTAAGGAAGACTACCTTGATTCGCTGGATCAAAGGATGATAAAGGATGATTGATTGATGTTATAACCTCAAGAACTTCATGGATTTGTTGTTAAACAACATGGCTCCAAGATCTCTAAGTCTCAGCCGCGGAAGAGAAAGGTAGGAAATGAAAAACGAGAGGAAATATGACTGCTCTGTCACATTTATACTGGGCCGGATTAGCGTGCGCTAGGCTGCCGAGCTAGCGTGCGCTATCGGCCCAGGCCGCAGTCCAGTGCCCACAGTGCCCTATTGACTCGGCCAGGTAGCGTCGCGGACCTTGGGCGTAGCGCGCTACACTGCCCGTAAGCGTCGCAATGCCCGGCGATGGCGTGCGCTACTGCCGATCGTCGGCGAGTCTAGTACTCGGTAACCCCTCTGCGCCCGATAGCGTCTGGCTGGGCGATCGATAGCGCTACACTGCCGGTTAAGCGCGCGACCTTTCAGCGTAGCGTGCGCTACGCCGGTTCCTTCCGCACCCGTCCGGTCGGTGCCCTCAATCGTCCGGCGAACCCATAGCCGTCCGGCCGATCCATATCGTCGGCTAGTGCTCGACCACGAGGACTCGGCGACTCGATTTGAAAGCGTCACGGAGCGAACACGGCGAAAAGCTCGCAGACAACATTAACGACCGAAATGAAAACATAATACCATAATTAATCATACGCGACCAAGAAGCAGTCGAGACAACAATTACGAATCTGAGATACGTAACTTTGAGAAATTACAAAATGGCCCAAAGCGCCCGAAAATCACGATCGTGATCGAATATCCAAACCGAAGTTCACAACACGTCTAACAAAGTTAAGCGGACTTACGGAAGCTGAAAGCGGCGATTTGAGCGAGATTCGCAAGAATCAAACTCAAGTGC
The DNA here is from genome assembly GCA_033398695.1 of Orobanche coerulescens. Classification (NCBI taxonomy): domain Eukaryota; kingdom Viridiplantae; phylum Streptophyta; class Magnoliopsida; order Lamiales; family Orobanchaceae; genus Orobanche; species Orobanche coerulescens. Next base: position 107,738,485 of record CM065816.1, on the reverse strand, counting down.
GGAAAAGTCGCTAAAAAGCACGAAACTCAACAAAACAACACCGAAACGAACTCGTATGACAAAAAGTGTAGAATTAATCATTCTCAGAATGATGAAACGATCATGAGCGATCCGTCAAAACGGACTTTTGCCGAAAAAAAGAAATTACCGGAAATCGAAATTACGGGTTTTACAATGCAAATGTATTGTCTAATTATTTTATGTTATAGATAATGTGGTATGTTGGTGTCACATTAAAGATCATATAATTGGTGCCTTATAAAATAATATAATAATTCACAATCTATATAATTACTAGACAAATTCATGAAAGGTTGTAATGTATGCTTGAGATTAGTTGGTCTTGACTATTAGCATGCATTAGCGTATTTGTATATGTTGAACTGGATCGCAGTGAGATAGTGTCTTATTTATTGATTGTAAGAAGAACGTAAATATGGAATAATTATTATTTCTTAATTCTAAACATATATTATATAATCGTGGATTTATAATACTTATTGCCTTGATTTACCATGGGTGAGAGTCACAGTGATTGACTCAATAAGCTTCGTATCTTGGGCAATAATATTATTTATATGATAATTAATATTATAACTAGAAATTGTATCCCGATACGTCGGGCTGATCATGTCCCTCGAGTCACTCGAAGGATTATTATATTAAACCCTACATGTGAAATTAATTTTCTAATATAATAATAAAAGTCGAGTGGTTATACTATTGTAAAAGAAATTAATTAATTAAAGTTGTCGGTAGCTTAAATTAATTAATGGACATGTGATATCTTAAACAGGGAAAATAATTAGTTTGAAAAGGAGCCAAATATCGTAATTTGGGATTTGGATAGGAAGTGTAGAATTAGCTCTTTAGTGGACTAAGTTGATATTTATTAGACTCAATATATTAGGAAGGTCCTAATATGGAAATTTGAGGTCTATTAGGAGTCATTTCCCTAATCCTCCTTAAGGTCTCTAGAGTAGACCATAACACCTATATAAAGGACATAGGGCAGCGGCCGAATTGTGTGTGTAACAATCCAAGAAATTTCAATTTTTCTGCTTCGTGTTTAATTGTGGATCTTGACATGTGTCTTCGATTCCATAAATGGATAACACAATATTTTTCTAAAAAACCAAAATATTCAAGAAAAATAGATCATAAGGTGTTCTTGGAGAGGGTTCAACAGATTCCACTAATTGTTCAAGGGTCTCCGGTAGATTGTTGCCCACACGACATCTGGATCTAGGCGAGATGTACTCTAGAAGATCTAAAGGTAGAAACACAAGAAGATCAAAGAGGAATTCAAACACTTCGCTTCAAAGGTAAAGTATTCTAAGATCTTTTAGATCTAGGTAGAAAAAAATTATCATGTCTAGATGCGTAAGTATATTGTTTGTTTAAATTGCTTATTGATATGTGCAATTAGTTATTTGACAAGCCTAGATAGATCTGAATCTTGAGGACCGATTTTATAAAATCAGATCCAGTCGCTTCCGGGTATCGGAGCCAGTCTTCAGGTTCCGTTTAATTTAATTAATTTTGTGATTAATTGCTAGCGATTTAAATATTCATATATTCTGATCTTTGGAATATTTTTCCAGAAATTGTCTTGCAGGTGAATATGGTTCAAATTATCATGGCTATATGATTTTTATTTTACTTTTATGCGTTTTCGCAATTTGGCCCGTTTTGAGGCATGTAAATGTTTTTCTTGTGAGAAAATCCACAGGTAGAATAGGATTTTTACAATATAAATCGTAGGGAGTATCCGTTGGCGGAATTGCTGACAGAGCTTTAAGCTACGGAAGGACTCTTCAGACAAGGGTATCAAGTTCTTGCGGCAACTGGTGTTTCAACTTCTAAACCCAAATGGGAAAAGAAGAAGAAACAAGTGGGCCATAAGGGAAAGCAAGTGGCAACTTTCAAGGTAAAAAGCAAGGCTCCTCATCCTGAGGCGAACAAAAAGCCAAAGGGAAAGTGCTACAAGTGTGGTCAGAAAGGACATTTCAAAGCGTACTGCCTACTCTTAAGAAAGGTATGTCCTCGTGCACTAGTAGTCAAAACATGTTTGGCAACTTGTTCTACCACTTCGTGTATAGTAGATTCAGGCTCCACTGATCATGTTTGCTTTGACTCGCATGGTTTTCAGGTAACCAAGCAGCTTAGTGCCGGCGAGATCCTCATCACTAAGGTGATTATTCCAGGCTTATGGTTGTAGCAGTGAGAGTCGTGTAGTTGAAGATTAGTGATAAATTATTAGTTCTTAACAATGTATTATTGGTACCTGATTTTATAATAAATTTAATTTCAGTTTCTAAATTTAGTTGTGATGGTTATTCAGTTTCTTTTGATGGTGATGCTATTATTAGAAGAAATGGTGAATTTATTTGCAAAGGTATCTATATTGATGGACTGTATGTCATGAATACTGCACAAACTCCCATGTATAAACATAAATCGTTCAAATCTTTGTCTAAACCTAAAAAAAAAAACCTTCAAGCATAAACCAAATATATCTATGGCATCTACAGTTAAGTCATGTAAAACTTAGAAAAATCCAAAGATTGGTAGATGATGGCCCATTGGATGACCTCCAAGTTGAGCCATTTCTAATTTGTGATCGTGTCTTGAAGGTAATATGACCAAAAGGGTTTTTTAAAACCAAGGGAAACTATGCTCAGAATGTGTTAGAATTAGTTCATACGGATGTATGTGGTCCACTGAACATCCACGCTATGGGTGGTTTCGAATACTTCATCACGTTCATAGATGATTATTTGAGATATGGATACATCTATTTGATGCAATGTAAGTCTGAAGACTTTGACAAGTTCAGAGATTTCAAGGCTGAAATGGAGAAGCATCATGGGAAGAGTATCAAGTCACTACGATCTGATCGTGGTGGCGGATACCTTAGTGGAGAGTATTTGATTTTCTTGGCATATGAGGGGATTTCGTCCCAGCTCTCTGCACCGAAAACTAAACAACAAAATAATGTTGCTGAAAGAAGGAACATGACTCTTTTAGAAATGGTTAGGTCAATTGTGAGTTACTCAGATTTATCTGTTTTGTTCCTGGGGTACGCCTTGAAAATAGCGACATGCGTTCTAAACCTAGTGCCATCGAAGTTAGTTCCACAAACACCCACAGAACTGTGGAGTGGGCGGAAGCCCAGTTTAGGACATGTTCGGATTTGGGATACTCCAACACATGTACGAAAGAGAATGCTGATAAGTTGGCATCTCGTATAGAGGTATGAATGTCTGTAAAATACCCTAAGCGAACGAAGGGTGGCTTGTTATATAGTCCCGAGGATCAGAAGGTCATTATTAGCATCAATGCCCGATTATTGGAAGAGGATTATGTGATTAGTCACATGCTCGTGAGCGAAATAAGGCTGAAAGAGTTGAGGGCCGAGACTCCGTCTATACCAATCACACAAGCACCAACTAACATTGCACCATGTATCAATTTTGAGACTTTTACACCAACTCAGGATTTGCCTCGTTGTAGTGGGAGGGTTGCTCATCAACTGGAACAATATATTTCGGTCAATCCCAGGCGAATATGAATCAGATTCCTGGACATACAAGGAGGCAATCCAAGATAAGATGCTGACTCCTAACAAGTAGCAATGGAATCAGAAATGGGATCTATGGATTCCAATCAAGTGTGGGAGCTAGTAAAGCTACCTGATGGGGTACACGGCATTGAGAGTAAGTGGATCTACAAGCGAAAGAAAATAGGTGACGGGAATGTTGAAACTTTCAAAACGACGCTTGTACCGAAAGGTTACACTCAGAAGGAGGGTATCAATTATGATGAAACTTTTTTGTCGGTAGCCATGCTTAATTCAATCCGGATTCTTTTAGCTATAGCTATGCATTTGGATCTAGAGATTTGGAAAATATATGTCAAGATTGCATTCTTGAATGGAAGTCTAGACAAGGAAATCTACATGCGCCAACCAGAAGAATTCATTGTTGAAGGAGAAGAGCACTTCGTGTGCAAGCTTAACAGATCCATTTATGGATTAAGCAAGCATCTACGTCTTAGAACACTCGATTTGATGAGGTTGTCTAGTTATATGGATTCGTCCAATGTCTGAGTGAGAGTTGTATGTATAAGAAATGCGATGGAAATGTGTTGCTGTTTCTCGTACAGTACGTAGATGATATCTTTCTGATTGGAAACTACGTGAAGGAGTTATCGAACATACGACTATGGCTACCTAAGTAGTTCTATATGAAGGATTTGCGAGAAGTAGGCACATCCTTGGAATTAGTATTTTTCGTGATCGGAAGAATCAATATTGGACCTCGAACCTCATTGTTGTAGACTTAAAGGGTGAGGATTTGATCCTCGGGGACGATTGGCTGGTGTAACATCCCTAGATATTCGGAATAATTACAGCGCCGTAAACCCTTTATATAAGAATTTACAAGGATAAAATAAAAGAAATACTGAACCATACGAATAATACCACCAATAGTAGTGTAATTTAGTAACCGGTTAAAACATCCAAAATAACCCATTTATTACAAAATTCTCAAATTACCATAAAGAACACACATACACGAGTACTTAACACAAAACCAGAATACCAAAACAACTCAGACGGATAACATCACTGTGCCCCTTCGTCATCAAGCCTACACTGTGGTTGCTTCCCCACTCCTCGGCTACCTGAACATCAAACAAATGTCCACCCCCGCAGGGGTTAGCAAAACGATGTTAGTACAAGTACCATAATTATACAAAATCTGATATGCAACAACAATGCATAGCAAAAACACAAAACACGAACTTCCTCTACTGGAATCCAACAATGCGAATCCACATGATTCGAATAACATAGCACAAGGTAATCCAATAATCCAGCGCCCTCAGCATAGATCCCAAGATGATCCCATCAGACTAACATGAGGTGGAAAACCCGTCTAATGATCTAGCGCCCTAAGCATAGATCCCAAGATGATCCCGTCGGACCACCATGAGATGGACAACTGATCTAGCGCCCTCAGCATAGATCACATGATCCCATCGGATCAATACAATATATACAATACAACTATGCATACTTCTATGCAAATCAATATCTTCATCAACATGAACAACATATGAATCAATAACATGAACGACATTATGACAAATCAACTTGGATGATCTCATGTTCAACAACATGAATGACAATATGCATGATCAAAAACATCAACATTAAACCAAAATCAAATTAAGATGCTTTCCTCCGAAATGACAACAAGGATCGATACTTCCAATAACCTTCAACCCGCTCGAAGAACTCTCACTCGATCAATTCCCAATATCCAAACCTTAATTATACAATAACACCAATATAACTAACGGTTCCGGATAATCACTTCTAAACATTATACGAACACGGAAATACATAATCTATCTGATTATGATAAACACACTAATCTGCCCTAAGCCATACGGGTCGAATCATCATTACAATTCTTATCCGAACAATAATCTCATAATGTTTCAATCAAGTCTAAACACATCTTTCGATTGAATTCTTCATTTATACCTCATGATAGTTCTTCCTACAAGGATCCTAACCATGCCCATCAACAATCCAACACATCATGATTTCGGAATTATCTTGAAAAACACCATAATCATCTAATAAAAACTCGATACTAGGTTCAACATGATCATCATCTTATTCTACAAGAAATAAATCTTAAGTTCAATCCATCTAGCTCCCTTATACGTGTTGTTCGATCATATTGTTCATAATAAACTTGATAATCTCCGTAACAAACTCAACAACTTCAGTAGCATGTTCATATTCGACAACTACAACATGAAATCTAGATTGGTGAACCGTGACATACCTTATACGGAATAAAATGATGAAAACACTTGATGAACTCAACATCGAACGCTTGAACACAAATCCCCAAAGCTTCTTGCCTTCAATGATTATGTTTAGAGGCTGATATGAAGGGTTTAGGTCTAGAGGGTAACTCTCTAAGTCTCGGAAATCATGTATAGGATGAAGTGAAAACTGAGAAATAAAATGAGGTGGTGTCCTATTTATAAAGTTCTGAACATTACATACGTTATCCTCAAAGCCTTAGGTACGTTACAGTCTTAATGTACGCTATTTGACATCCTTTACATACGTTAACGTCCGACGGTAGCTCACTGTCTCGTTTCTGGTCTTCTTACGTACACTATCCAAAACCTTTACGTACGTAATCGTATGAACATAGCCCACGTTATCACCAATATATAATGTACGTTAAGCCTTGTTGACCTGCTTTATTAAAAAATTGTCCAGGTTCACGTAGGGAAAATCCGAAATATCTCCTCCTGGCTCCACACGCCAACCTTACCTGATCTGCCTTTGAGTGCTGCTTACGTACGCTACGCTTCGACTATAACGTACGTTATCTGCGGCTCTTGACGTACGTTATGCTCAACATATTGCGTACGTTATGACGTGCAGATGCATGCATGTATGAATTGGAAACTGAAAATGTAGGAATATGAATACGGGAAATCACACTTCGATTATTAATACACATAATCAAATGCTACAAGTTTCGAATACAGGTAAAATACATAATAATTATCCGGGTATTACATACTCTCCCTCTAAAAAGAAGTGTCGTCCCACAACTTAAGACGAAAATAATTCCGGGTATCTCGACTTCATACTATCCTTAGTCTCCCAAGATGCTTCTTCGACTCCATGTCGAGACCACTGAACGTTAACCAAGGAGATTGGTTTGTTTCTCAATTGCTTGACTCGACTCTCGAGTATCCTGATTGGCTTTTCTTCGAATGTGCCATCATAGCCACCTCGATCTCATCAAAATCGATGATATGACTGGGATCCGGTACATATTTCCATAATTGGGATACGTGGAACACACTATGAACATAACTCAGCGATGGCGGTAAGTCCAACATGTACGCCAACTCTCCAACTCTTTCAAGAATCTCGAATGGTCCGATATATCTTGGGCTCAGCTTTCCTTTCCTCCCAAAATGAAAAATTCCTTGGGTAGGAGAAACATTCAGGAGTATGTGATCGCCAATTCCAAATTCTAATGGGTGACGGAGCACGTCTGCATAAGATTTCTGCCGACTCTAGGCAGTCAACAACCTTTCACGAATTAGAGCTACCTTATCTCGAGTCTGTACTATCAACTCTGGTTCGGTCCCAATTAAATCAGATGGATCGTCCCAACATAGGGGGGATCTACATCTTCTTCCGAACAATGCTTCAAAAGGTGCCATCCTAATGGAAGCATGCCAGCTATTATTGTAGGTGAATTCAATCAATGGTAGATGAACTTCCCAATATGTCGACCAATCTAAGGCACAAGCTCTCAACATGTCTTCTACTGTCTGAATAGTCCTCTCGAACTGTCCGTCAGTTTGAGGATGATAAGATGTGCTAAATTTTAGCTCGTTTCCCAAGGCTCTATGAACCGCTTTTCAAAAATGTGACACGAAGCGACCATCTCGATCTAAAATAATGGTCTTCGGTGTATCATGCAATCGGACTATCTCCGCAACAAACACTCGTGCCAACCTCTCTTGTCCCCAAGTATCCTTAATACCTAGGAAATGATCCGACTTGGTTAGATGATCAACTATCACCTAAATCATATTCATCCCTGTTTTGGTCTTTGGCATATTGCTGATAAAGTCCATCGATATATCTTCCCACATCCATTCAGGAATCGGAAGTAGCTTCAACATTCCGGCAGGTCACTGATGTTCAATCTTAACCTGTTGGCAAGTTAAACACTTTGAGATGTATTCCGCCACGTATTTCTTCATGTTGCCCCACCAAAAATTCTACTTCAGATCTTTATACATCTTACTGGTGCCCAAGTGAATAGAATAAGGCGCACTGTGAGCTTCCTTCATGATTGTCTATTTCAACACATCATCATCGGGGACGCAAAGTTGACTCTGGAATCTCAAGACTCCATCATCATATATTACGAATCCTGGGCCTTTCCCTTGTCTACTTCATCATGTAACTGAATCATCAGAGGATCATCCAATTGCTTAGATTTGATTTCTCCGATTAACGACGAAGTTAATTCCATCACACACAGTTGCCCTTTGACTCCTTGCAAGGATACTTCAATTCATTCACGAATCAACTCTCGTTGAATGCTGGACTGGGACGTAAAACATTCGAATAGAAACAGGTTTGCGGCTTAGTGCATCAGCTACCACGTTAGCTTTGCCTGGTTGATAAAGAATTTCCAAGTCATAATCTTTAATCAATTCCAGCCATCTCCTATGTCTCATGTTTAATTCCTTATGACTGAAAATATATTTGAGACTCTTATGATCTGTGAAGATCTGACAGTGAGTCCCATACAAATAATGTCGCCAGATTTTCAGAGCAAAGACAACGACTTCTAACTCTAAATCATGTGTCGGGTAGTTAACCTCATACGGTTTCAACTGTCGAGAAGCATAGGCAATCACCCTATCCTTTTGCATCAACACGCGACCCAGACCCTGACTTGAAGCATCGCTGTAAACTACGAACCCTTCAATTCCATCTGGTAGTGCTAATATTGGCGTCATTGTAAGTCTCCTCTTGAGTTCATCAAAACTAATATGACATTTCTTGTTCCATATGAATTTATGAGTCTTCTGTAGCAACTGAGTAAGCGGACGAGTGATTTTAGAAAATCCTTCCACAAAACGACGATAATACCCAGCAAGTCCTAAGAAACTTCGGACTTCCTTCACGTTCTTAGGAGATTCCCACTCCAAGATTGCCTCAACTTTCTTCCGGTCTACTTGAACTCCGTCGGCTGATATCACGTACCCAAGGAACGTTACTTCCTTAAGCCAGAATTCACATTTGGAAAGTTTTGCATAAAGCTGTTCATTTCTCAAAATCTTCAAAACAATACGCAAATGTTCTGCATGCTCTTCTGTATTCATTGAATAAATCAAGATGTCATCAATGAAAATGACCACAAATTTATCCAAGTATTCTAAGAATACTCTATTCATCAATTGCATAAACACAACAGGAGCATTAGTAAGACTAAATGGCATAACTATAAATTCATAGTGCCCATACCGAGATCTGAATGCAGAATTCGGTATATCAGATTACTTAATCCTCAACTGATGGTATCCTGATCTAAAATCGATCTTCGAGAATACCGTCGCTCCCTGTAATTGATCAAACAAATCATCAATCCGAGGCAATGGGTATTTATTCTTGATCGTCACCTTGTTTAGCTCCCTGTAATCTATACACAATCGGAGCGATCTGTCTTTCTTTCGAACAAAAAAATGGGTACACCCCAAGGAGAAACGCTAGGTTGAATGTAACGCTTCTGCAACAATTCTTCAAGCTGTTTCTTTAACTCATACATCTATGTTGGCGCCATACGGTATGGTGTTCTGGAAATAGGTGCGGCTCCCGGTTCCAAATCAATATTAAACTCTACAGCTCTACGCGGAGGTAATCCAGGTAGTTCGTCGGGGAATACATCTGAGAATTCGTTGAATACATGAGAGCTTTACTTCTTCTTCCTTCTTCATGGCATAACACCAAAACTCGGCACAACCCTGTTTCAGCAATTTAATCGCTTTCATGGCTTTGATCACTTTTCCTGAGCTTCCTGGTCCCCATCCCTTGAACAAATGTTCGGATCCGTCATCAGCAATAATTGAGATAACCCTATTCCGATAATTCAATATATCCCCATAGCGATTCAACCAATCATCTCCAAGAATTAAATCGTCACCATGGATATCGACCACATTAAGATATGATGGCCAATTCCTCCCTCCTATCGACATAGAAAAATTTCCAGCTTCTAGATTTCCCACAATTCTCTCTCCACTCGGCAGACTCACAACATAAGGTTCACAATTATGCAAACACAAGATTTTCAAACGATTAACACAGTTTAGTGATATGAAAGAATGTGTAGCTCATGAATCGAATAAGACACTAACTGGTTGCAAAAGAATCTGAATCGTCCCTGATGCAACAGCAGTGTTTTGATCATCTGACTTCCTCATCTCATAAAGGCGCGGAGGAACGGACCCAGCACTGGATGCTTCTCTTTTTCCAAGATTCTGCTGTTGTAGACCACTCTACTGTGTCAGGTTCACACTCGTCTCTTTCGAAACTTGCACTAAAGTATGAGCTTCAAACAATCTAGTCACATTCCTGCAAAATGCCGCATGATGCCCTTCTTGCCCACATTCAAAACATGTCACAGAAGGAGCAGAATAATCACGCTAAACATGCCCTGGTCATCCACAGTTATAACACTTCTTCGCTGCATCTATAACCGTCGATGTCGTTCTGAACTTCTTCCCACCTCGGGAAGGATACGGAGGCCTCTTGGATGAATGGAATGAGGACTGGCCCTTGCGGGGCCCACTACTCTTGCTCTAAGTAAAGTTGCCAGACACTTTCTGCTTCTCCAATTCCGCAAATTTTTCCACTTCTGTCTCTTTTATCTCATAAGCTAGGTCTTTATCCTGATACTGTCGGAGAGTAGTACATTCGAATCCCCACTTATATTGTTGGATCTCCGGCTTCATCCTCATGTCAAAGTGAAAAATCTTTTCTGCCTCGGTTCTGAGCAAATATCGCACAAACGTCAGCTGGTGATTAAAAGTCTTAATCATATCTATGACAGATGCCTCCAGATTTTGTGGTGAGAAAAATCTCGGACTCTAGCCTCTCTAACTGAACGAGGACAATATTGTGCTTGCATCATTAATTTGAATTCTTTACAGTCAGCATTATGATCCTCCGGTCGAATGGCTTCCCACCAGTCGGAAGCTTCCCCAGTCAGAAAATACTCAGCGATCGGAACTTTTAGGTCATTGGGACAATTAATTCCCACAAAAACCTTCTCTAGTTCTTTCATCCAGCGGTCCCATGTAGGCATCTCTGAAGAACCGTTAAATTTTGGTGGGTGTAATTTGACCACTTCTGAAAGCCACTTGTCCCCTCGATTTAATTCGTCACGGTGTTGGCCCAATGTCATTTGCATGCGGTCAACCACCTGAGCAAATTGGGTCATCTGAGGGACCACTTGCTGGAGCACTTCAGGCATGTTAGGATTTGCATCTCCCTCCTCACTTCATGATCGGTCATTATTAACTGATTCCTGTTGTTCACCAGAACTGAAATCAGCTTGATTAGACAATGAATCCGGGATAGGCGATGAATCTTCCTGTCTAGCATTGCCACGTCCGCGTCCGCATCCACGTCTTCCTCTCAACATACTGTAAACACAAATACTCAATACCCAGAGCAAAATCTCCTAAAATTTTGTCAATATCCACAAAATGCAAAAAAAAATTAAAATGGTAGTATCTGAGATCAGGAAACTTACAACCACGGTTCACATGATGACGTTGGCTGTACAGTGATGTCATGACCGGACGACAAACCAAACGACATAAACAGACCCAACTAAACCCAACTACCAAGATATCCATAAATCTTAGCTCTGATACCATATTCTGTGACACCCCGAGATATCGAAATAATTACAGCGCCGTAAACCCTTTATATAAGAATTTACAAGGCTAAATTAAAAGAAATACTGAACAATACGAATAATACCACCAATAGTTGTGTAATTTAGTAACCGGTTAAAATATCCAAAATAACCCATTTATTACAAAATTCTCAAATCACCATAAAGAACACACGTACTTGAGTACTTAACACAAAACCAGAATACCAAAACAACTCAGACGGATAACATCACTGTTCCCCTTCGTCATCATGCCGACACTGTGGTTGCTTCGCTGCTCCTCGGCTACCTGAACATCAAACAAATGTCCACCTCCGCATGGTTTAGCAAAACGATGCTAGTACAAGTACCATAATTATACAAAATCTGATATGCAACAACAATGCAAAACAAAAAATACAAAACACGTACTTCCTCTACCGGAATCTAACAATACAAATCCACATGATTCCAATAACACAACACAAGGTAATCCAATGATCAAGCGCTCTCAGCATAGATCCCAAGATGATCCCGTCGGACCAACACGAGGTGGAAAACCCATCCAATGATCTAGCGCCCTCAGCATAGATTCCAAGATGATCCCATCGGACCAACACGAGGTGGACAACTGATCCAGCGCTCTCAGCATAGATCACACGATCCCACCGGATCAATACAACATATACAATACAACTATGCATACCCTTATGCAAATCAATATGTTCATCAACATGAACAACATATGAATCAATAACATGAACGACATTATGACAAATCAACGTGGATGATCTGAAGAGATAAAATTACCACTATAAGGGGCGTTGAATAGTGGTATTGCGGATAATTGAACTTTCCCGCGAAGGAAAAATAAATTGTGCAGAAAGTAAAAGACACAACAATTTATAGAGGTTCGTAAACTTGCCTACGTTCTCTCTCCGTCTTCTTTTTCTATTGGCTCAAGAAAAACCACACACACTTGTCTCGTCTTCAATCGGTCCAAGCACAACCGTTACAACACTTATCTTCGATTGGTCCAAGCACAATCACACACTCAATATAGATTTTCGTATCTAGTATTCTATAGGAACTAGATAATCCTCACTTACGAATGTCAGAGTATAATCCTAACAATTCCGAATCAAAGATCCTAATAACACCAGATTAGTAACTCTTGATTTATTTCTCTCAAGCTCGTGTAGGAGTGATGCAACACTCACAACAATCAAAGAAGATACTAAGTATATAGGATATTACAATGTGTATAACACTCGTATTTTTTCGTCACAACTTAGAATGCAATGAATAACAATAATCCGAGCTCAAATAATTCGTTTTAAAGCTTAAAGTTGTGTGTCTTGAGATACCCAATGCCATGGGTATTTATAGTGTTCAATCCATCTTGATATGCTGAAATATGTATTATTAGCGTGCGTTAATAATCCTTCGTAGCGTGCGCAAACGATGTTGACTTTTCTGAACTGAACGGTCTTTAGAACTATTCCAACGGTAAATTTACATGTCTAGCGTGCGCTAGACATAACTCGTAGCGTGCGTTGGCGATTTAGTCAACTTTCTTTATTTGGACATTGAATCATAACGACTTTGTCTCCAACGTTCTTCTCCAACAGATAGAATTTGAACTTAGCGTGCGCTAATAAACATCCTTAGCGTGCGTTAGGTAGTCAAGATTTGCTTTCCAGATTTTCCCTGATTTTCTTTATTGACTTTGACGTTCCAATGGTAGAATGACTTAACGGTAGGATTTTGAATTGTTTGTGTGCGCTAACATGAAATATATAGCGTGCGCTAAGTGTCTCCAGGTAACATGCGTTAGATTCCAATAGCGTGCGCTTCCTACTTCCTTGCTAGAGTCCAGAGCCTACTGTCTTCAAATATGCTTCTAGGTAGCGTGTGCACTTTGCGTCCTCTAGCGTGCGTTAATTTTCTGCATAACGTGCGCAAATTTCCTTCTTTAGCGTGCACAAATGCTGTTCCTTTTTCCAGTCCAGACCTCACTGACCTTACTGTCTTTGGCCGATAGCGTGCGCTAGATAGTTTGTTGCGTGCGCTAATTTTATCAATTAGCGTGCGTTAATAAATGAAGCTTGTGTGCGCTAACCATCAGATAGGTTTCCAACTTCTCTGCAGGTGACTTTTCTGACTGCAGATGATATCGCGATAACGTGCGCTACTATGTGTGTGTAGCGTGCGCTAGTCGCTCATTTTGCCTTCAATGAAACAGCCCGTGTAGATGAATTTTCTTAAATGTTTTGAAAGCAATCTTCATCAAAATACTTTGTTTCAACAATCTCCCCCTTTTTGATGATGTCAAAACATTTAATATATACCTGCAAAACCGACTTTAGAGAAAAAAATTCGAATCAAAGTAATTTGTTCGATTAAGTATGTTCGGTTGGGGATATTTTTCTCCCCCTTTTTGACATAAGCAAAAAGTATTCCCCCTCAAGCGTTGCGTATATGAAAAATACGACAAAATGCAAATCGAAGCACATTTAAAACAGTAAGTGCAGTAAAGCAACAAGGAACGAAGGGAATGTAAATGTCATTAACTTAACTTCAAAATCATTACAATCACAAAACCAAGGCAGTCAAGTAAAACGACATCAAAACACATGAAATCAGTTTTTCTACATCGAGAATCAAAATCCGAGAAACTAAGATGCTTGGTCGGACGAAGGAGACAGAAACGGAAAGGAAGGATATGTATATCGAATGAATTCCTCCAACAGTCCACGAACCGAATGGACTTCTTAAACAGCACCTTGGACTTTAGAACGAAGAGCTCGCTCATCTTCAAGAATCTCCAGCTGCGTAGTCTCGAGGCTACGCATCCGGGCACAAGATCGCTTTCCTCTTCCTCATCAACGACCACTTTCCTCTTTCCCTTCACTTTCGGGTGGCGAACAAAAGAGCCGGTTTGAATTTCTCGAAGGGTTTCCGGCCGTCTTCGAGAAACATGCTCGGCTGTAGTCGGGACTCTCGTTCCTTTCGGGACTCGATCAACTTCCCGGAGATATGAAAACAGTACCCATCCTCGATTGTACGTCTCGACGTAGTGCATCGCCTTTAGGGAGAGGTCGCTAATCTCATGTCCCCGAGACACCGGAACCGATGCCTCACCCGAGAGATCAACATTGAAGCGTCGAAAGATCATCATAAGAACCGATCCATATGGTAGCCCAGCTTTCTGCGATCTCAATAGATAGTGCTTGGAGCAAAAAGATCCTCCTTTCATCTTCATCCAGCTTGTAACAATAGTAGCAAAGTCAACCTTATCGTCGTTCAAAACTCGATACACCACATTCTTGTCATTGCCAACGAGTTTGTGCTGCGAATTAACTTTCGGCATTATGCACTTCGTTAGAGCAACTAGGAGTAACCGGATGTTGATTCCGAAATCGTTGTTTTCGAAAATGTCATCGGTGATATCGATGACAACTTTCAAACTAAGAAACTCAGATAATTCCAACTCGGTCAAATCGGGTTCCTCGATAATTTCTTTCCCCGAACATGAAAAACCATCCATAGACAATCCAAAAAGTTCAAACAATATTTCAGAAGAAACAGTCACTGTTGTACCGTTCACAAGACTCTGAAGAACCAAACATGGTGAATCTACACTATCTACTATGTGCAAATTCGCATAGAACTCTCAGACCAAACTAGGGTATAGTAATTCCTTACATTCGGTGAGACGATCGATACCCAAAGAAGAGAAGAAATCAAGAATAGGTACCTTTGCCCTTTCCAGGCTCCCGAAGTTAAAATAGTAGCAATCGGTTAAGGATTCTTGAGGGAGAATCTCAGAGAAAACCCTGAAGGCCGCGGATGAAACGAAGCGAGTGGAGTCAAAATCGGGTTCACGGGTTCGCTTGACACCCTTGTATTGTTTTTGCATCGGAACTTTTCCTTTGCTCGACATGATGGAGTAGAGATTTGAGGAAATTTCTGGTGAGGATGGAGAATTTTGGGTTTCGGAAGGCAGAGTAGCTGGGGTTCTTCAAAAGGGGATCTGTTTTTGAGAGCGTTTGCATTCGTTATGAATAAGTGGGTGACTTACTGGACTGTCTAGTAGTATATCAGAATATGAAGGGTTTTTAATTACCGTACGCAAGAAGAATAAGGCAGCGTATGCTATCGGGAAAACTTTTGTTCAGAAATATAAGGGTAGCACACCTTAAGGAGTTAAGGCTAGCGGGCGCTAGCGAATGAAATGTTTCTCATGAATTGATTTCTCGAATAGATAAAAAGATTTCAAAAATTGTCAAGATGTCCATACCAAGTTTTAATCGAATAGAATTAAAAGATTCCTCAGGTAGAGGTTTTGTAAAGATATCGGCTAATTGGTCTTTTGTGCCGACAAAAATTAAACATATATCTTTCTTTTGCACATGATCACGTAAAAAATGATGTCTAATATCTATATGTTTAGTTCTACAATGCATCACAGGATTTTTGCTTAGGTTTATAGCACTTGTATTATCACATAGAATTGGGGTACTTTCAAAATAAATGCCATAGCCGCGGAGTTGATTTTTTATCCATAGAACCTGCGCACAGGCGCTTCCTGCTGCGACATATTCGGCTTCAGCGATAGACATTGCTACGCTTGTTTGTTTTTTACTTCCCCATGAAATTAAGCATGAACCAGTAAAATGGCATGTACCGCTAGTGCTTTTCTTATCGATTTTACATCCGTCAAAATCGGCGTCGCTATATGCAATCAAATTAAAATCAAGATAGGAAGGATACCAAAGTCCTAGTCCAACAGTTCCTTTCAAATATCGAAAAATTCGTTTACACGCAGTCAAATGAGATTCTTTAGGATTAGATTGAAAACGAGCACATAAATATGTAGCAAATATTATATCTGGACGAGAGGCAGTTAAATATAGTAGGGATCCGATCATACCTCGATATAGTCATTGATCCACGGATTTCCCATTTTCATCTTTATCCAATTTTAGCGAGGAAGACATTGGCGTTGAAATTTCTTTGCTATTTTCCATTTTGAATTTCTCGAGGAGATCGAGTGTGTATTTTGTTTGATGGATGAAAATTCCATCTTCACATTGTTTGATTTGCAGCCCGAGGAAGAATATTAATTCTACCATCATACTCATTTCGAATTCTCCCTTCATGAGATTAGAAAATTCTTGGCAAAGAGATTCATTAGTAGCGCCGAAAACAATGTCGCCCACATATATTTGACAAACAAGTATATCATTGTCTAAAGTTTTCACAAATAATGTACTATCAACTTTACCTCTAGTATAATTATTTGCAATTAAGAATTGACTTAAACGATCATACCATGCTCGCGGTGCTTGCTTCAAACCGTAGAGGGCTTTGTTGAGCTTGTAGACGTAATCCGGAAACTGATAATCTTCAAAACCAGGAGGTTTCTTGACGAACACTTCTTCTTGGATAAAACCATTTAAAAATGCACTTTTCACAACCATTTGATATAACTTGATTTTCCTATGGGATGCAAAAGCACATAACAGACGAATGGCTTCAAGACGGGCCGCCTGTGCAAAACTTTCTTCAAAGTCAAGACCCTCTTCTTGACTATATCCTTGAGTGACCAAACGAGATTTATTAATTACGGGATAGCCAACTTCGTCACACTTGATTTTCTGCATCCATTTAGTTCCGATAATAGTTTTATCTTTAGGCATGGGAAATAAATTCCATACTTTATTTCGTTCGAATTGAACGAGCTCCTCTTGCATAGCCATTACCCAACTTTCATCATCAAGAGCTTCAGATACATTCTTGGGAACAATCTCAGAGACAAAGGCAAAGTGAGCAATATACTCGGTGGTTCTCCTATGAGTTTGAACACCATCTTCAATATTCCCAATGACAAGGTCTCTTGGATGATCTTTGTTGTGCTTCCAAGCTTTTGGCAAGTCTTCGATTATATTCTTCTGAAGATCCAAAACATTCTCCATTTCTCTTGGGGGTTTTGAAACCGGAAGGATACCTGCATCATCAAGAAAATCTACCTTTCCCGGGGGTGAGATCATATCATTGAATTTTACATGAATAGTTTCTTCAACTTTATTAGTTCTAATGTTATACACACGAAAAGCTTTACTATTTGTTGAATAACCAAGAAATATCCCGGAATCGGATTTGGCATCAAATTTGCCCAAATTTTTCTTACCATTATTTAAGATAAAAACATTGCAACCAAATGGATGGAAATAAGAAATGTTCGGCTTTTTGCCCTTCCAAATTTCATGCGGGGTTCTCATTAAAGTTCTACGAAGATGAACCCGGTTGATCACATAGCATGCCGTGAAAATGGCTTCGGCCCAAAAATATTGTGGGAGAGAATATTCATTTAGCATTGTTCTCAATATCTCCTCCAATGAACGATTTTTCCTTTCAACAACACCATTTTGTTGAGGTGTTCTAGGAGCCAAAAAATTATGATTAATGCCATATTTGTCACACAAAAGTTCAAACGGAGTGCAATCAAATTCACCTCCGTGATCGGTACGAATCGAAATTATAGAAATATTTTTCTCATTTTGTACCAACCGACACCATTTAGAAAACTCGGAAAATGCATCATCTTTATGAACAAGAAATCTAAACCAAGTAAATCGAGATTAATCATCAACAATCACCAAAGTGTAAACTTTACCATTTAGACTAACATATCTAGATGGTCCAATCAAATCCATATGCACAAGTTTAAGAATGCGACTAGTGGAAACCTCGAATTTTGGTTTGAAAGATTCTCGAGTATGTTTCCCTTTTATGCAAGATTCACACAGATGCTTACGATCAAATTTGAGTTTGGATAAACCACGAACTAAATCAAATCTCGATAATTTTGAAATAATAGGTAGAGATGTATGCCCCAATTTTCTATGCCATAAAAATACATTTTCATCTAAAGTAATGAGGCATTTTTCATTAAAAGAATTTTTATCATTAAGATCAACAATGTAAATGTTTCCACATCTCAAACCAATAAATGCAACCTTGTTATTTTTAAAAGCAGTGCAATGCGTTTCTTCAAATAAAATTTTAAAACCTTCATCACATAATTGAGAAACGCTAAGTAGATTATGATTCAAACCTTCAACAAATAATACCTTGTTAATAGAAGGAGAAGGTTCCTTACCGACCTTACCGATGCCCTTAATTTTTCCCTTTTTGTTGTCACCAAAGGTCACATATCCTTACTCTTGATATTCAAGATCTTCAAACAATTCCTCGGTGCCGCACATGTGCCTCGAACAATCGCTATCAATGTACCACTTGCTTTTCCTTGATGTTGGTACCTACAAAAATAGTGTGTCTCGGTTGTTTTAGTACCCAAGCCCTTTTGTGTCCTCCAAAGTTAACAACACTTATACCATTTGGAACGATTGTCCCTTTTGGAACCCATATTTGCTTAACTTTGATGGTTCTCAATTTTGAACGAGCATTAACATTATGGTCTCGTTGTTTGGAAGGAGTTTTTGATTTCTCGGTTTCGGAATTCTTTATCTTGTCAAGATTTATAAGGGATTGTTCCCTTTTAAACGTGTCAAAACCAAGACCATGTTTTAGAAATGGTGATTTTTGAATCGACAAAAGTTTTTCGAGCTTTTCGTTTCTGAGAGTAAATTTATTCACTATGTATTTCAATTCCTTTTGAGTTTTTGTCAACTCGATTTTCAAAATATTTTCTTTCTCAAGGCATACGGTATGATCAATTTCAATATTTTTGCCTTTAATTTGAAGAGTAGAATTTTTGAGTTCTAAAGATTTTATTTTTCTCTTTAAAGACATTTAATTTGATCATCTCGTCATATTCCATATTTAACGATTCAAACGCATTAATAGCTCATCGTCATGATTAACCTCTTGTGAATTGCAAAAATCAAATGAATCATATTCATCATCATTAAGTTTAGAGCTTACCTCGATAGCATTTTCTGATTCGAGAGCCATAAATGTGAGATTTGCGTCTAGGGATCTCTCAATTTCCTCCTCGCCATCACTCCAAGAGGCAATTAGAACTTCCTTCTTTTTGAATCTTTCGATTTGGGGCTTGGAAGTAGATCATCGGCATTCTTTAGCATAATGACCGGCTTGACCGCATTTCCGAAAATTGTTGTCGAACTTCTTTGTGGGAACATAGGTATTTTTCTTTTGTTCCCCCTTACCATCCCGACCAAGGAAATTCCGCCTTCTTTGAATTAGATTTTTGTACTGTCTAAAGTTCATGGCATAAAGAGCGAGTTCCTCGTCGTCTTTATCTTCCGGAAGCTCTTCTTCAATATCGCTATCGACGTTGAGAGCGACCACCTTTTTGCAAGGCTTTGGTTTGGAACCTCTTGACTTGAGAACGATCTCATAGTTGATGAGTGACCCGATAAGGGCACTAAATTCTAGCTTGTTGAGATCTTTGGATTCTATGATTGCAATAACTGTGGCATCTCATTCACGTGGCAATTAACGAAGAATTTTATTCGCCTTATCGCTGCTTGATATAGGTCTTCCAAAAGAAGCAAGACCATTGGTTATAGCCGAAAAACGATCCAGCATATTAGTGATTGTTTCATCATCCTTCATATAGAATAATTCATAATCATGAAGAAGCATGTTGATCTTGGTCTCCTTCACCTGAGTGGTTCCTTCATGAGTTACCTCAAGAAATTCCCAAATTTCTTTTGCGCTTTCATAGGAAGATATCCTGTTAAGTTCTTCAGGATTGAGAGCACAGTACAAGAGTTGAGTAGAACGAGAATTAATGTGCGTGTTCTTCCAATCTTCGTCGTTAAATTCATCAAATTTTTCCTTCTTGGCAATTTTCGGACCAAGAGCGATGACTTTCCAGATTTCGATATCGTATGCTTGAACGAATATAGCCATTTTCTTTTTCCATGTCATGAAGTTGGAGCCGTCAAAGAAGGGATGACGGTTGAGAGCATTTCCTTCGATCTAACCCAATAAAGCTATTTTGCGGATCTTTTTCCCTTAGGTGTTTAAACCTTTAAAAAGAGACCCGCTCCGATACCAACTGAAGAGATAAATTTACCACTAGAAGGGGGGTTGAATAGTGGTATTGCGGATAATTGAACTTTCTCGCGAAGGAAAAATAAATTGTGCGAAAAGTAAAAGACACAACGATGTATAGAGGTTCAGCAACTTGCCTACGTCCTATCTCCGTCTTCTATTTTATTAGCTCAAGAAAAACCACACACACTTGTCTCATCTTCTATCGGCCCGAGCACAACCGTTACAACACTTGTCTTCGATTGGTCCAAGCACAACCACACACTCAATATAGATTTTCTTATCTAGTATTCTATAGGAACTAGATAATCCTCACTTACGAATGTCAGAGTATAATCTAACAATGCCAGATCAGAGATACTAATAACACTAGATTAGTAACTCTTGATTCGTTTCTCTCAAGCTCGTGTGGGAGTGATGCAACACTCACAACAATCAAAGAAGATACTAAGTATATAGGATATTACAATGTGTATAACACTCGTATCTTTTTCGTCACAACTTAGAATGCAATGAATAACAATAATCTGAGCTCAAATAATGCGTTTGAAAGCTGGAAGTTGTGTGTCTTGAGATACCCAATGCCATGGGTATTTACAGTTTTCAGTCCCTCTTGATATGATGAAATATGTATTTTTAGCATGCGCTAATAATCCTTCGTAGCGTGCGCTAACGATGTTGACTTTGCTGAACCTAACGGTCTTTAGAACTGTACCAACAGTAAATTTACATGTCTAGTGTTACATGTTATTTTTATGCGCTTTATTGTCATTATTCTATCTTTATTTTGGTTTAATTTTGTGAAAATGAGCCCCTAATGCATGGCATTTGCACATTTTGAAGGAAATTAGAGTCGGGAAGCTCGAACGTGGAAAAATGGGCCAAAAATAATATTTTTCAGTCGAGGTACACGTCGCACCAAAGCTGGGCCGCGTTACAGGCATAACACAGAGCAAACTGGTACAAACTGTACCGGGGGCCGCGGCATACTTATTATGGGCTGCGGACCGTAATGAAATTCCGCCCAGGCCTGGTGTAACACCCCAAGTTATTCAGGGATATTACAGCGCCGTAAGCCCCGCCGTGGGACCCACAAGGCTAAACATACGCGGAACCATAATTTTTTTGACCGATAAGGTCTACACACATTGGAATGAAAAACAATACAAAGGTATTCGAAATATAACCAATGTGTTTACAAAACATCACAACTCAAATCAATACTTCGGCAAACACAGGCCGGAACATCAAGGAAAAAGAAAAACAATACTCGAGTATTCAATAGCCAATCCAGTACAACAACACTGAACGGGAATCTCCAAAGAAATAAAAGAGGAAGAAAGACACAGTATCACACTTGCCCACCATCTTTATGCCGACCCGATACCTGCCCGTCCGCTCTCCTGGAACCTGAAATACATGAAACGTATTTCCCCCATAAAGGGGTTAGCCGTCGAATAGCTAGTGCAAGTATAACAGTATGAAACATAATACTCCTCGACAATAAAGTAAATGTAATCCGTCAATTCATCAATATAAGACTAGTATTCCGGAATGACTAAAATCTCAAGACGTATGTGAATGCCGTAGAAACGGTTCGTTCATATCATACGCCGTTACATGTAGGAATGCCGTCAAAACGGTTCGTTCGTTACATGCCAACATTATTTCATATGAATGCCGTAGAAACGGTTCGTTCATATCAACCATGGAATCGCACCAGAGGCTACGAAACCCTCAGAGGACCATAGGCCCGTCCCGGAGTGGCTAGAAATAATCATACCATCAATATTTCATACTTTCAAAGTCGAGAATGTACAATCATAAATGTATACTTGCCTTTGAGACATTGGGAAATCGAACGGAGGAAAGGTATGAGTTCGGTAGGTCCGAGAACGCGCTTCCGGCACCTAAACGATTCGCAAGGAATATGACAATTAATTATCCATACTCAAATTACACGAATAGACTCCCGAAACTCGTCTACGATTCCAGAAAATATACGAGTGGATAACTAAAGGTTGGGAAATCGCCCAAACTCTCACAAGTCCGAAAACGGCACAATCTAACCCGTAAAATCGGAAGAAAACACTCATACGGTATAGATATATATCAAAATCTCAAGGTTCTCAAGCTTCAATCGGACAAAACGGAAGAATCTACGAAAACCCCCAAAATCCAACACAAAATTCAAAGTGTTCTTGAATAATCTTTCAATAATCCGGTGAATACTCAAACATGTCCATAATCACGCATATATCACACCATACACCATGATTTAATCGTCCAAAACGTCAATACCCACACAAAATCGAGAAGTCAAGATGTCGAAGGAATTACCTCTTGAATATCCAAGCTTTATGATCCAAGAAACACGCGTTAGATCGATTATCCGGGCTTCACAATCGAAAGGAGATGAAGAAAATCAAACACCCAAATGATTTGTGAAGGAAAAACCCTCCCTCAAGCTTACTCTCTCGGTTGAAGGTGAAGAAAAGGGGGAGAAATGGCTGAAATGCTGAAAAAAAATGAATTTAAGGGAGTTGGTGCTGCCGGACACGGCCCGTGCCGATCGGCAGTCGTGTCGCATACCGCCGACAGGACTCGGCCGTGTCCCCGCTTGACACGGTCGCGCGCGGAGGGCTGCCGATAGTGACCCGTCCGGCGGCGACTCGGCATGACTCGGCCGTGTCACGGGACACGGTCGGGCGTATCAGCGATCGGTTCGCTTATCCGGAAGAGTGCAGCACGGGCCGTGTCGGACGACACGGCCGAGTTCGGTCGGCAGAAACTTCGGCATTTCCGGACGAGTACGACACGGGCCGTGTCGGACGACACGACCGAGTCCGGTCGGCAGTGATCGGCCAAAAACTGAAAAAATGAGCGGGTGAGCTAAAACGACCATAACTCTCTCGTCCGGACTCCGATTGACTCACCGTTTGAACCATTGGAAAGCTAACTCGATGCTCTACAATATTAAGATTTAGAATTTTTGGAGTTACCAAAAATTAATGGTGATCTAACAAAGTCGAACTCATAAGAGGAAAGTTGAAACGATGAACAATAACGATACACAACTCGAAGTTTTTTACGAACGGTGAACACGGGTGAACGAACATGATTGATGAATGATTATAAACGAGTGAAAATCCACTGAGTGACAATCACCGAATGAAATTACTGAATAATAATGACTGAATTACAACCGGATATTACATTCTCCCCTTCTAAAAAGAAGTTTCGTCCCGAAACTTAAGAAATAAATAGTTCGGGGTATTCAACTCGCATCTTCTCTTCCGTCTCCCAAGTCGCCTCTTCGACTCCATGCCTCGACCATTGTACTTTAACCAGTGGAATGGTCTTATGCCGAAGTTGTTTCTCACGGCGCTCAAGAATCTTCACGGGTTTCTCCGGAAAGGTAATATCCTCGGCTACGTCAATCTCACTGTAGTCGATAATGTGGCTCGGATCTGGTACGTACTTCCTCAACTGGGACACATGGAAAACACTATGGACGTGACTCAAAGCTGGAGGCAACGCCAAGCGATAAGCTAAATCTCCAACTCTGTCCAAAATCTCGAAAGGTCCGATATACCTTGGGTGAGTTTTCCCTTTTTCCCGAAGCGGAAAACTCCTCTGGTCGGTGATACTTTGAGCAAGACGTGATCCCCCACTTCAAACTCCAAGGGTCGACGACGAGTATCAGCGTAAGATTTCTGACGACTCTGGGCAGTCAGTAGTCGATCTCGGATAATAGAAATCTTTTCCTTGGTCTCCAATAACATATCCGGTTCCGTCCCAACTAGCTCAGAAGCCTCGTCCCAACATAATGGCGACCTACATCGCCTACCATAGAGTGCCTCGAAGGGTGCCATTTTGATCGACGCATGCCAACTATTATTGTAAGCAAACTCGATCAACGACAAGTGAATCTCCCAATCATTACTCCAATCCAAGGCACAAGCCCGTAACATATCTTCCAATGTCTGAATCGTCCTCTCTGTCTGACCGTCCGACTGAGGATGAAATGAAGTGCTCAATCTCAACTCCGTACCCAGAGCCTGATGAACGGCCTGCCAAAAATGCGATACGAAACGGCCGTCTCGATCAGAAACAATGGTCTTGGGGGTACCGTGTAACCTCACGATCTCAGCAATAAAGGTTCGAGCCAGTCTATCCGGTCCCCAAGTATCCTTAATACCCAAGAAATGTGCAGACTTGGTCAACCGATCGACAATTACCCAAATCATATTCATTCCAGTCCGAGTTCTCGGCATGCCAGTGATGAAATCCATCGAGATGTCTTCCCACTTCCACTCGGGAATGGGGAGTGGTTTCAACAATCCCGCTGGTCGTTGATGTTCGATCTTGACTTGTTGACACATCAAGCACCGTAGTACAAACTCCGTAACATCCTTCTTCATGTTATTCCTCCAAAAATTGTGCTTCAAATCTTTGTACATCTTACTCGTTCCGGGGTGGATTGAGTAAGGCGTAGCATGAGCTTCTCGGAGAATCCTCTGTCTCAATTCCAAATCATTCGGAACGCAAAGCACGCTTTGAAATCTCAAAATACTATCCTCGTGTACCATAAAGCCTGGAGCTTTTCCTTTAATTACATCTTCCTTCAGTTGAGAAATCATCGGGTCACTCCACTGTTTCCCTTTGATATCATCAACCAAGGACGAAGTAATTTCGAGAGTACACAACTGTCCTGTACTCATGAAGCCACACTTCGATCCCTTGTTCAATTAAATCCTGACGAATCTTCGTGCGAGACGTAAGAACCTCAAGCATTTGAAGAGATGCTGATTTGCGGCTCAAAGCATCCATAGCGACATTGGCTTTTCCGGGGTGGTAAAGAATCTCCAAATCATAATCCTTTATCAATTCTAACCAACGTCTCGCCTCATATTTAGCTCCTTCTCGATTGAAAATATATTTCGAGGCTCTTGTGATCGGTATAAATCCGACACGGTGAACCGCATAAAATAATGTCGCCAAATCTTGAGTGCGAAGACAATTGCGGCCAACTCTAAATCGTGAGTAGGATAATTCATCCCATAAGGTTTTAATTGTCGTGACGCAAAGCTATTGTCTTATCATGCCGCATAAGAACACGGCCAGTGCCTTGACCGAAGCGTCACTATAAATCAGTAAAGCCTTCGCTACCATGTGGTAAAGTTAGAATCGGTGCTGAAGTTAATCGTCTCTTGATTCATCGAAGCTCGTTGTCTCTCATCCGTCGAAATAAACTTTTCGGTCTTACGGAGTAATTTCGTAAGCGGTCGAGCGAGTTTCGAGAACCCCTCGACAAACCGACGGTAATACCCAGCAAGGCCCAAAAAGCTACGAACCTCCTTACCATTTTTAGGCGGTGCCCAGCCTAACACTGCCTCGATCTTCTGCGGGTCTACACGAACCCCTTCGGCCGAAATCACATGGCCAAGAAACATAACTTTTTCCAACCAAAACTCACATTTCGAGAATTTTGCATAGAGGTGTTCGGTTCTCAAAATGTCTAAAACCAAACGCAAGTGTCGGGCATGTTCCTCCTTATTTCGAGAATAGATTAAGATGTCGTCAATAAAGACGACTACACACCTGTCGAGGTACTCGATGAATATTTTATTCATTAATTGCATGAATACTGCCGGCTCATTCGTCAACCCAAAAGGCATAACTAAAAATTCATAATGCCCATATCTCGTCCGAAACGCCGTCTTCGGAACGTCGGACTCCCTCACCCTGAGTTGATAATACCCGGATCTTAAATCAATCTTCGAGAAAACCGCAGCTCCTTGCAATTGATCAAATAGATCCTCTATACGAGGCAAAGGATATTTATTCTTGATGGTTACTTTATTCAGCTCACGGTAGTCAATGCACAAACGTAGTGAACCATCCTTCTTCCTGACGAAAAGAACGGGCGCGCCCCAAGGCGAAGCGCTCGGTCTGATGTACCCTTTTTCCAAAAGTTCTCCCAACTGAGTCTTCAATTCCTGCATCTCGGAAGGTGCCATCCGATAAGGTGATTTAGAAATCGGGGCAGCATCCGGCTCTAAATCCACGGAAAAATCTATCTCTCGATCTGGCGGTAATCCCGGGAGATCATCCGGAAAAACATCGGGATACTCATTAACGACCGGAATCGAAGAGAAATCGACTTCAATTCCTTCCGTTTTCAACGCATAACACCAATAGCCCGTACAACCTTTATTCAAAAGTTTTACGGCCTTCATGGAACTGATAAGTAATTTGGATTGGCCCAACTTACGCCCCAAAAACGAGTACTCAGATCCGTCTTTAGTCATCATGGTGATAACCTTGGTACGGTAGTTCATAATCGCTTGATGCCTATCAAGCCAATCCTCGCCGAGGATCACGTCCTCGCCTTCCATATCAACTACAATTAAATTCGATAACCAATCCATACCGGATATAATCACCGGAAAATCTCTAATCTCCCGATTTCCCACGATTCTATCCCCGCTCGGCAGTCTCACGATGAAGGGATCGCAAGCAATCGGACAAGTTATATTCAAACGGCGTACACACTCCAAAGAAATAAAAGAATGTGTAGCACCGAATCTAAAAGCACACGGACTGGATAAGATAAAATATGGATGGTACCTGAAGCCACCGCCGCGTCGGGCTCGTCTGTTCGATGCATCTCATAAACTCGTGGTTGTATCGAACCGACGCTAGAGTTCCCCCCTCCAGCGTTCTGACCCCGTCCCCGGCCCCTGCCAAAATTCTGCCGAGGTTGACCACCGGGCGTGGCCCGAGTGTCCAAAGTCCGATTCGGCTCGAACAATAAGTCGCTCTATGTCCCATCTGTCCGCACGTGTGACACTTCAACGGTGGAAAGTGGCATTCCAAATTAATATGGCACGAACGGCCACAATTATAGCAAGTCACCGCGCGATTTGAGGTACCGAAGTGGGACGGTAACCCCTCTTCCCTTTATTAGAACGTGACGCATCGTCCGCAAAGCGGTTAGTCGTCTGTGACTTCTGAAAGTTGCCACCCTTAGAGCCAGAAAAATTTCCCCCGACTTTCTGCTTCTTCGGTTCTTCAACAGTATCATTGTCGGGGCTCAACATATCATGGGCTAAAGCTCTGTCCTGATACTCTTTCAGTGTGGTGCAAGCAAATCCGGCCATGTACCGCCGTAAGTCCAAATTCATCCGCATATCAAAATAAAGGATCTTATCGCGCTCGTTACGTACTTGATCCTTCACATGGATTAATTGTTGGTTATATTCCACGATCGCCTGCGAAACGGGAATATCTTGTGGTTTAGCCTCGAAGAAGGCTCGGATTCGGCTCTCTCGTACCGGCCAAGGACAAAATTCGGCCTCCAAGAGCTCCTTAAATTCATCCCATGAGGCAATACGATCCTGTGGCTTGATGACCTTCCACCAGGTAGCGGCCTCCTTAGTGAGGAAATACTGAGCAATCGGTACTTTCCTCACCTCGGGGCAATCAACTGCCTCGAAAATCTTCTCCAATTCTGCTAGCCAATCCTCCCAGCTTAACGGGTCTGTGGCACCGCCAAACTGTGGAGGGTTCATACGGATTACATTTTGAAGCAGGGCATCCGTGTTTGGGTTCGGGTTATTCAGCTGAACAGTTTGGGCCAAAATAGTCATCTGAGTAGCCAATTGTTGAAGTGCATTCGCCACTCCAACGTCTGCGTTGTTCCCCTGACCATCCGAGTCGTGGCCGACTTTCGGTGTCGGGATGCACCGAGTTCGACAAATCGGGGTTGGTCGACCCCGAATCGACCGATGGAAACGGCCGCGCCACCTCTCTTCCTCGCCCACGGCCACGACCACGGCCACGGCCCCTACCAGCTGACATACTGAAGAACACACAAGTCACGTAAGCACAATTCAATCACGCATCAACAAAGTGTCCGATTCTCAAGAATACCGATAAAAGGAAGCAAAACGAACAAGGAAACAACAGAAGAGTGAGAGGTCTTACAAGTACCGGTCGCACTGTGATGATGGCAGAGTAGTGATACTGTGGACAATTAACGACTCGATCGACCCAAAAGACCGACAGCCTAGGTATCCATAGACCTAAGCTCTGATACCATATTCTGTAACACCCCAAGTTATTCAGGGATATTACAGCGCCGTAAGCCCCGCCGTGGGACCCACAAGGCTAAACATACGCGGAACCATAATTTTTTTGACCGATAAGGTCTACACACATTGGAATGAAAAACAATACAAAGGTATTCGAAATATAACCAATGTGTTTACAAAACATCACAACTCAAATCAATACTTCGGCAAACACAGGCCGGAACATCAAGGAAAAAGAAAAACAATACTCGAGTATTCAATAGCCAATCCAGTACAACAACACTGAACGGGAATCTCCAAAGAAATAAAAGGGGAAGAAAGACACAGTATCACACTTGCCCACCATCTTTATGCCGACCCGATACCTGCCCGTCCGCTCTCCTGGAACCTAAAATACATGAAACGTATTTCCCCCATAAAGGGGTTAGCCGTCGAATAGCTAGTGCAAGTATAACAGTATGAAACATAATACTCCTCGACAATAAAGTAAATGTAATCCATCAATTCATCAATATAAGACTAGTATTCCGGAATGACTAAAATCTCAAGACGTATGTGAATGCCGTAGAAACGGTTCGTTCATATCATACGCCGTTACATGTAGGAATGCCGTCAAAACGGTTCGTTCGTTACATGCCAACATTATTTCATATGAATGCCGTAGAAACGGTTCGTTCATATCAACCATGGAATCGCACCAGAGGCTACGAAACCCTCAGAGGACCATAGGCCCGTCCCGGAGTGGCTAGAAATAATCATACCATCAATATTTCATACTTTCAAAGTCGAGAACGTACAATCATAAATGTATACTTGCCTTTGAGACATCGGGAAATCGAACGGAGGAAAGGTATGAGTTCGGTAGGTCCGAGAACGCGCTTCCGGCACCTAAACGATTCGCAAGGAATATGACAATTAATTATCCATACTCAAATTACACGAATAGACTCCCGAAACTCGTCTACGATTCCAGAAAATATACGAGTGGATAACTAAAGGTTGGGAAATCGCCAAAACTCTCACAAGTCCGAAAACGGCACAATCTAACCCATAAAATCGGAAGAAAACACTCATACGGTATAGATATATATCAAAATCTCAAGGTTCTCAAGCTTCAATCGGATAAAACGGAAGAATCTACGAAAACCCCCAAAATCCAACACAAAATTCAAAGTGTTCTTGAATAATCTTTCAATAATCCGGTGAATACTCAAACATGTCCATAATCATGCATATATCACACCATACACCATGATTTAATCGTCCAAAACGTCAATACCCACACAAAATCGAGAAGTCAAGATGTCGAAGGAATTACCTCTTGAATATCCAAGCTTTATGATCCAAGAAACACGCGTTAGATCGATTATCCGGGCTTCACGATCGAAAGGAGATGAATAAAATCAAACACCCAAATGATTTGTGAAGGAAAAACCCTCCCTCAAGCTTACTCTCTCGGTTGAAGGTGAAGAAAAGGGGGAGAAATGGCTGAAATCTTTGAAAAAAGCGAATTTAAGGGAGTTGGCGCTGCCGGGACACGGCCGTGCCGATCGGCACGGTCGTGTCGCATGACTAGCCGACAGGACTCGGCCGTGTCTGCCGGACACGGTCGCGGCGCGGAGGGCCTGCCGATAGTGACCCGTCCGACAGCGACTCGGCATGACTCGACCGTGTCCTGGGACACGGTCGGGCGTATCGGCAGTCGGTTCTGGCTTATCCGGAAGAGTACGGCACGGGCCGTGTCGGACGACACGGCCGAGTTCGGTCGGCAGAAACTTCGGCATTTCCGGACGAGTACGACACGGGCCGTGTCGGACGACACGACCGAGTCCGGTCGGCAGTGATCGGCCAAAAACTGAAAAAATGAGCGGGTGAGCTAAAACGACCATAACTCTCTCGTCCGGACTCCGATTGACTCACCGTTTGAACCATTGGAAAGCTAACTCGATGCTCTACAATATTGCAATGATTTAGAATTTTTGGAGTTACCAAAAATTAATGGTGATCTAACAAAGTCGAACTCATAAGAGGAAAGTTGAAACGATGAACAATAACGATACACAACTCGAAGTTTTTTCCGAACGGTGAACACGGGTGAACGAACATGATTGATGAATGATTATAAATGAGTGAAAATCCACTGAGTGACAATCACCGAATGAAATTACTGAATAATAATGACTGAATTACAACCGGATATTACACCTGGGCAGCACAAGGACTAGGTCCGCGGCACACTTACTTCGGGCCGCGGCCCGCGGCGTGGGAATCCTGATTTCAGCGCGCGATTTTGGCTGTTTTGGAGGCGGACTAGACCTAATCCTTAGACGCATTTTGGAGACGAGAGAAGGTTATAAAAGCGCAGTAAAGGTCAGAAAAGAAATCATCAAACGAGAGGAGAAGAATACCTAGCACCATAGAGCAAGGCCAGAGAACGGAAGAAGACAAGTTCATCAATTGTGTTTGAATTTCTTCCTTATGTTTAATTCAAATATTTGTATATTGTTTTCTAGCATGTCGGGCTAGACCCTTTTATTCTAGGATTGAGATGAAACCGAGATTATGATGGATTAATTCTTGATTTTACGTTATTGATACCTTTCCCTTTTCTATTGAGTTTCCCCAATTGTTCTTAATGCTTTCAATTGTGTGGCGTATGATTGAATTGTTATAACTACGTAACTTGAATCGGTAGAGGAGAGTAAGTAGTGAAAATTGGGAGAAAACCGTTTTGTCTTGTTAGATAGGAATATACTCATAAAAATTACGAAGCTCGTTTTGAAGATTTTAGAACTTTTTGGCTAATGTCGAATTAACTCACCTAGGAATAGAGTGAATTATTCGCTTTGGAAAATTCTACTGACCTCGGGAGAGGCTTTAGATTAACTTAGAATCTTCGCTTTCAATAAATTGGGAAATTACATAAATATTATTAATCAAGATTAATTTGGATTAATCGAGGCGAATTCTCGATCCTAGATTCTTCTCCTATTTGATCTCCGTTTATCGGACTGTCGATTTTATTGTTTGTTTTTAGTTTATCGCAACATTTATTTATTAATTATTCAACCCCAAAATTTTAGTCGTTCAAATAAAATTAAAAATACTAATAAATTGGTACTTAGTACATCAGTCCTCGAGGGAACGATACTTTTCTCATCACTTTATTACCAGATTATGACAACGTGCACTTGCGTTCACAGAAATACGTAACAAGTTTTTAGCACCGTTGCCGGTGGCTGATTGTTTTTACTAATATTAATTTCAGTATTTTTTGTCTTAATTTGAACATTATTTTATTTTTGTGTGAATTTGTTTTATTTGTTTTCCTTTCAGGAGTTCGTTTAGTGCATGAGAAAATTTGGTAACGATGGTTTATTCCCTTTGGATACCGAACTCGAACGCACTTTGCGGAAAAACAGAAAGGAAAGATGTGAGCTATTAATTACGGATATCATGGGAGACAACACTGGAAATCAAGGGATTGACAACCCTATTCAGCAAGTTCAACTAGCATTGGCTCTCTGTGATTATGCACTTCCACAAATCAATGCAAATTTTTTGGGGATTCGGCGCCCGACCATTCAAGCAAATAATTTTGAAATCAAGCCAGCTATCATTCAAATGGTGCAAGCGAGCCAATTTTGCGGACTGGCGAATGATGACCCCAATGCGCAAATTGCTTCATTTCTCGAGATTTGTGACACATTCAAGAACAACGGTGTTACCGATGATGCCATTCGTCTACGGCTTTTCCCATTCTCTCTAAGGGACAAGGCCAAGTTCTGGTTGAATTCACTCCTGCCTTGCTCTATCACAACTTGGGCGGAGTTAGCACAAGCTTTTCTAGCTAAGTTCTTTCCGCCGGCGAAGAAAGCAAGACTCGGGAATGAAATAACTACTTTCGGGCAATTTGAGATGGTATCGCTGTACGAGGCATGGGAGCGATATAAGGATTTGCTAAGGAGATGCCATCATCATGGCCTGCCGGATTGGCTGCAGATTCAAACATTTTCTAACGGGTTGAGTGCTTCTACACGCACTCTAGTGGATGCAGCAGCTGGGGGCGCGTTAATGAGAAAAACTATGGCCGAAGCTTATTCATTATTAGAAGCTATGGCTGCAAATGCTTATAAGTGGCCTTCTGAGCGGGTGAATCCGATAATGATCCAATATCTACGCTATCGGTCCAAGTTGCGGCCTTAACTCAACAACCTCAAATTTTATCGCACGCTCCTCCCACCGTTACCATGGAACCATGTAATTGGTGCAACGGATCTCATCCTAGTGCTGAATGTCAAGTCGGAAATCCATTTGAGCAATCTCAGATGGAACAAGCTCAATTTGTGGGGAATGGAAATCGTCAAAACAATCCGTATTCCAACACTTACAACCAAGGGTGGCGGAATCATCCCAATCTTTCATGGAGGAACGGGCAAGCGTTGAACAATCCTCCACAAGCTCAAGTCACTAAGCCACCATAGCAGCCCCATCAACCACCGAAGGTTTCTTTAGAAGATGCAATTGCTCAATTGGCGGCTAACATGAGTTAATTCATGACTCGCACGGAAACTACTCTACAGAATCATTCCGCTTCTATTCGGAACTTGGTGGTTCAAATAGGGCAGATTGCAAATCTATTGACATCTAGATCCCAAGGTGTCTTACCAAGTGCTACCGAAATGAATCCCAAGGAATATGTGCAAGCTATTGAGTTACGAAGTGGAAAGGAGCTACATGAGCAACCCAATAGTAGAAAAGAAAAGAGAATCCCCGTTGAGAAAGTGAATGACGAAGAGCCCAAGTCAAAAGTAGTCTCGACCACTCATCCTACACCATCAGTCCCGTTCCCTCAACGTATGCAAAAGCAAAAGTTAGACAAGCAATTTTCCAAGTTTCGGGATGTTTTCAAGAAATTGCACATTAATATCCCATTTTCTGACGCTTTGGAACAAATGCCGAGCTATGTGAAATTTATGAAGGAGATTTTATCTAATAAAAGGAAGCTCGAAGAATATGAAATGGTGGCACTAACTGAAGAATGCAGCGCTATTTTGTAGGAAAAGCTCCCAACTAAATTGAAGGATCCAGGAAGCTTCACTATACCGTGTACTATTGGAAACTCGTCGTTTGATAGAGCTTTGTGTGACCTTGGAGCCAGTGTTAATATTATGCCTCTCTCTATTTTCAAGAAACTAGGTATTGGAGAGGCCAAACCTACTACGGTCTCTTTACAACTAGCAGATCGATCCATCAAGTACCCTAGAGGGGTGATAGAAGATGTTCTGGTCAAAGTTCATAAATTCATTTTCCCCGCTGATTTTATTGTGCTTGATATGGAAGAAGATCATGAGATTCCGATCATTTTGGGTAGACCGTTTTTGGCCACTGGTAGGACCCTTATCGATGTTCAGGAGGGTGAATTGATGCTTCAGTTTCAAGATGAACAAGTCACATTCAGAGTGTTTCGATCTCTCCCTTATCCAAGCAATTTCGAGAAGTGTTCTCAAATTGAAAGCTTAGATATTTTTATGAAAGACACACACCGAAAGAGCTGTCAGTGTAAATGTTTAGAATCTATTTTAGTTGCCCCAACATCTAAGAAAAATGTAGAACAAGTCACGTATCTTAGGCATTTGGACATGTCGTCTTCATCATCCATTCACCCACCATTAAAAAATTTTCATGCCGTCATAAGTTCGTTCGTGGAAAAGAAAACTAAGCCGGAAGTGAAACGGGTGCCAAGTCAGTTGCAATATGGGTGTTTTGGCAAGTTACTATTGTTCAAGTCTTTTCGCAAAGAACGTTGGATGTCCAAACCAAAAGTCGAACGGTTAGAAACTAATGGTCAAAAATTTTAAATACATATTAACGGTTCGATGGACTGGGAGGAGTCCAAATGGTGTTTGCGAAAAGCAAATTGATTTTCAAAAGGTCCGGTTGAGGACTATAAACTTAGCGCTTCTTGGGAGGCAACCCGAGTATTAGTAGTAGATTCTAATTTTCGTTGTTTTCCCATTTTAGGAGTCTATTTTTTTGATATTTTTGTTTTTATGTGCCTCTCTCTCATGTTTTATGTGTTTTCACTTGAAAAACCTCAACAAGAATCTCCCCAGGGCCAATTTTCAGTTAGGGCCGCGGCACACTAGGAGTGGGATGCGGCACGCAAAAGAGTCACATTTTGGCGCAACCTCCTGTACTGAGGGGCGCGGCGTGCTAGTTCTGGGCTGCGGCACACATCACCCAGGATCCACGGCACGCAATGAACAGGCCGCGGCACACCAATGCCCCAGAATTTTGCCCAGCAAACTGTACTATGTGCCGCAGCACGCAAGTGCTAAGCTGCGGCACACTTACCCTGGAAGCTGCGGCACCCGTACAACGAGCCGTGCATGCTTCGAAATGCCCAGACCATCAAAACAACCTGTACTGCGGGCCACGGCCCACTTGCTACGTGTCGCGGCCCCTGCTGAAGAATTTAAAGGGGCTGGGCTGGAATAGATTCAGTCGGCCGAAACAGGATTTACTCTCTATCCCTTCTTCTTCCACGTGGCGCAGGTTAATCCCTTCATATCAAACTCTTCTATTATCATCATCTTTGAAGCCCAGGTAATCATTAATCTTTTAGTTTATTTTTTGAAATTAATTCAAGAATTGCGGAGTGGGTAGTCTTGTTTCCATTTTCTGATGAATATATATCTCTTCCGTTTTCTAGCAAGTATTCGATCGAATTATATTGAGAATTATCGATTGATGTTATCGTGTTTCGCATCTTGTCATGGATTCATGCTAAAATTTTTTGTTGTTGGTGAATAAATTCACAAATAATCCATTTGCTCTTGACTTGAGTTCATGTGTATCAAGTGTTCGATGAAATGCCCCAGTGAAACTCTTGAACAAAAAAATCATCGATCTTTGGAAATGAACATGATATTCTGAATAGTGTATCTCCCCCCTGCCTTAATGCTTATTTTAAGTTAAATTTTCGCATCATGTCCCTCAAACGGAGGTGAGAAGTTTTTAACGCTACATTCGTTTCTCACACTTCATAAGTTGTGGGTGGTTCTTTCATATACCATTTTCTCATCTGATACCCTGCGTTTATTTTCCAGGAAT
Source organism: Orobanche coerulescens (assembly GCA_033398695.1). NCBI lineage: Eukaryota > Viridiplantae > Streptophyta > Magnoliopsida > Lamiales > Orobanchaceae > Orobanche > Orobanche coerulescens. The sequence goes on along the minus strand of CM065816.1, from coordinate 107,702,697 downwards.
TCGCAATGGCCCGAAAGAGAAAGCTGAGCTCTACTAGTACTATGACTCGATCATCCCCCCCAAGAGGGGAAACCTCGCAAAATCGGACGGACGAGCAATCCCAGCAATTCTCCGACCCTGAGATCCGTCGAATCTTTAATGAACGAATTCGTCCTCGACCCATAATTCCTGAGCGGGGATTCACCCCCCCAAGACGGAGAACTATTAACCATGATCACCGAAATGGGGTGGACAAGATTTGTCGCACAGCCCGAACCGGCCATAATCTCTATAGTACATGAATTCTACGCCAGCACTTTATTACTCCATATCCGGGGAGGACAGATGTTGGGTAGACCGGATATACGTACTGAGGTCGTTGTCCGTGGCCAGACAGTGGACTTCTCGGCAGCAGCAATTCGGAGTTTATACGAGCTACCCGAGGTAGATGAATCGGCATTCACGCGGACAATGGGTAGCCTCATGAGGGAGGCATTGTTGGAGACACTTACTCAGCCGAAGTCCATTTGGGAAATGCATGTCCCGGGGTCCGCACTTTCTTCTTCAAGAGCTCCCGTCTTAGTCGGCTCGGGCGAGATTGGCTATATTTCCTCTGCTCGCTGGTCGACCCCACTTCACAGATCCACTCTGTCTTGCTTCCTCGCGCCCGACTGCTATATGCCATCATGGCCGGACTTCGATTTGATGTGTCCCCACGTCTGGCCTGGTCTATTCTCCAGTGTATCCAGGGAGGGGCCAAGACGGGACTAAAATATCCCTCTCTGATTTGCACCTTATACCGCCAGTCGGGTGTGACTTGGTTGGATGACGAGCCTACTATAGCACCTCAGGGTCCGATCGACCATCGTATTATTTCCCATTTCGACCAGTGGGGTGGAATATAGGCACACCCGCGAGGACGAGGATTTCTTCTAGATGAGCCACATGAGCACTCCTCGGAGCCACTTCTTCTGACTCATGACCCGGCAGCAGATACTGAGGATCAAACCGAGTCCACTCCATCGCCAGCGAGAGATCACCTGCTTCAGGCGATGTTTGATGGCTTGAGGGAGGAGATGCGAGCAGAGCGAGACAGCGTGCTCGCCGTTCGACATGAGATGTACGAGTAGGTCCGCCGGGCCAATCGGCGTGCTGAGAAGTGCTTAGATATGAGAGACGCTTACCATCGGGATTACTTAACTATGTGGACAGACCATATCCTCCATCCAGACGGGCCATTCGTCTCTCCGGCCAGGCCACCTACACCACCGACTTCACCTGACGAGGCTGATGCCAGTGCCTGAGCTTACTTTCATTCAGGGGAGTACTTGACCTATCCTTTACTTATACTTATTTGTCGTCCATTGGGGTCAATGTACTTCTCAAGTATGGGGGGGATTACTTTTTAGTTGTTATTTATTCTTAGTTGCCATTTATTTATTTGCCTTGCTTGTCTTTTATGGTATGCTGGATTTTGTTTACATTCGTGAGTATGTCGTGCAACCTTGTGTAAGACAGAATTTATGATACTGATTTCTATTTGAAGAAACGGATGAGTATTAGTCGAGTTCACAGTATGCAATATTTGTTTCCCTCAAGTATTCATTTCGGTCTGATTTTTTGCGTCATTGTGGTAGTCTTGGCATATAAGAAATGAGACATATGTGTTTGTAGTGTCCGCATTACACGAGCCATCATCTATATGTTTGGTGGCGCTATTCACTTAGCTAGTCCTCCAGTAACTTTAGTCTTGTAGGCATTCAATTAAGTACCTACGGTTAGGCATTGAGTCGGACAGTATCAATTCCCAAAAATTTGAGCAACCTTGCATGTTCTATGATGGGAAGTCTAGTAACCGGGTGTATTTACGTGACCCGTTGTTTACTCTCGCGTAAAACGACAACCCTGAATAGACATGTTCATGAGTAGATTAATTGCTCAGAAAATCGCATCTCCGATAATAGGAAGCCAAGTAACCGGATGTATTCACGTGACACGTCGTTTACATTCGCGTAGAAAAGCAACCTTGAATCGGACGTGCGGGAGTAGATATTCGAGTTTTTTCTCCGCTATAGAGGGAGACTTAGTAACCAGAAGCATTCTTGAGCCCCACGAGTGTCTTTTACGTCAAACGGTTCCCAAAAACATGAAAATAGAAATCCACCCTAGGGTTCTTCCAATGAAACATCCCGGGATTCGAAACCTAGTGGTTAACTCGAATCCTTATAATTATTAAATAAAAGGGAGTGCTGGCCGGGGAATATCATTTATGCTGAAATTCTTATGTTTTTGCCATGAGGCTGTGGGACTGGGCGAGTTGGCTTGTTATACTCTCAACATTCATGTTGGCGGTCGGCTCAATTCACGTTTGTTAATCTTTGACCCTTGACTTTCTTCATGAGCTAAGATTAGCACTAAAAATGGTTACCATGAGAAATCATTGTCCGTAATGTGACTTAGTAGTACGATATTCGTATTATTCTTTGAGATTTCAGGGTAGTATTAATTAGTTGAGCACTATGGATTTGCACGATTGTCCACGATACTTGTATTCTTGTTTGAAAGTCATTTTTGCTTGAGGACAAGCAAAGGCTTATGTTTGGGGGTATTTGTTACATGTTATTTTTGTGCGCCTTATTGTCATTATTCTATCTTTATTTTAGTTTAATTCTGTGAAAATGAGCCCCTAATGCATGACATTTGCACATTTTGAAGGAAATTAGAGTCCGGAAGCTTGAACGTGGAAAAACGAGCCAAAAATAACATTTTTCGGTCGAGGGTCGCGTCGCACCAAAGCTGGGCCGCGTCACAGGCATAACACAGAGCAAACCGGTACAAACTGTACCGGGGGCCGCGACACACTTATTATGGGCCGCGGCCCGTAATGAATTCGGCCCAGGCCTGGGCAGCACAAAGGACTAGGGCCGTGGCACACTTATTCCGGCCCGTGGCCCGCAGCGCGGGAACCCTGATTTCAGCGCGCGATTTTGGCTGTTTTGGAGGCGGACTAGACCTAATCCTCGGACGCATTTTGGAGACGAGAGAAGGTTATAAAAGCGCAGTAAAGGTCAGAAAAGAAATCATCGAAGGAGAGGAGAAGAATACCTAGCAGCAGAGACCAAGGCCAGAGAACGGAAGAAGACAAGTTCATCAATTGTGTTTGAATTTCTTCCTTATGTTTAAATCAAATATTTATATATTGTTTTCTAGCATGTCGGGCTAGACCCTTTTATTCTAGGATTGAAATGAAGCCGAGATTATGATGGATTAATTCTTGATTTTACGTTATTGATACCTTTCCCTTTTCTATTGAGTTTTCCCCAATTGTTCTTAATGCTTTCAATTGTGTGGCCTATGATTGAATTGTTATAACTACGTAACTTGAATCGGGAGAGGAGAGTAAGTAGTTAAAATTGGGAAAAAAACCGTTTTGTCTTGTGAGATAGGAATATACTCATAAGAATTACGAAGCTCGTTTTGAAGATTTTAGAACTTTTTGGCTAATGTCGAATTGACTCACCTAGGAATAGAGTGAATTATTCGCATTGGAAAATTCTACTGACCTCGGGAGAGGCTTTAGATTAACTTAGAATTTTCGCTTTCAATAAATTGGGAAATTACATAAATATTATTAATCAAGAGTAATTTGGATTAATCGAGGCGAATTCTCGATCCTAGATTCTTCTTCTATTTGATCTCCTTTTATCGGATTGTCGATTTTATTGTTTGTTTTTAGTTTACCGCAATATTTAGTTATTAATTATTCAACCCCAAAATTTCGGTCGTTCAAATAAAATTAGAAATACTATTAAATTGGTACTTAGTACATCAGTCCTCGAGGGAACGATACTTTTCTCATCACTTTACTACTTGATTACGACAACGTGCACTTGCGTTCACAGAAATACGTAACATCTAGCGTGCGCTAGACATACCTCTTAGCATGCATAGGCGATTTAGTCAACTTTCTTTATTTGGGCATTGAATCATAACGGCTTTGTCTCCAACATTCTTCTCCAACGGATAGAATTTGAACTTAGCGCGTGCTAATAAACATCCTTAGCGTGTGTTAGGTAGTCAAGATTTGCTTTCCAGATTTTCGTGATTTCCTTTATTGATTTTGACGTTCCAATAGTTGAATGACTTAACGGTAGGGTTTTGAACAGTTAGCGTGCGCTACCATGAAATATATAGCATGCGCTAAGTGTCTCCAGGTAACGTGCGTTAGATTCCAATAGCGTTCGCTTCCTACTTCCTTGCTAGAGTCCAGAGCATACTGTCTTCAAATATGCTTCCAGGTAGCGTCGGCAATTTGCATCCTTTAGCGTGCGTTAATCTTCTGCATAACGTGCGCAAATTTCCTTCTTTAGCGTGCACAAATGTTGTTCCTTTTTCCAGTCCATACCTCACTGACCTTAATGTCTTTGGCCGATAGAGTGCGCTAGATAGTTTGTTGCGTGCGCCAATTTTATCAATTAGCGTGCGTTAATAAATGAAGCTTGCGTCCGCTAACCATCAGATAGGTTTCCAACTTCTCTGCAGGTGACTTTTCTGACTGCAGATGATATCGCGATAGCGTGCGCTACTATGTGTGTGTAGCGTGCGCTAGTCACTTATTTTACTTTCAATGAAACAGCCCGTGTAGATGAATTTTGTTAAATGTTTTGAAAGCAATCATCATCAAACTACTTTGTTTCAACAGATCTCATGTTCAACAACATGAATGAGAATATGCATGATCAAAATCATCAACATTAAACCAAAATCAAATTAAGATACTTGCCTCCGAAATTACGACAAGGATCAATACTTCCAATAACCTTCAACCCGCTCGAAGAACTCTCACTCGATCAATTCCCAATATCCGAACCTTAATTATACAATAACACCAATATAACTAACGGTTCCGGATAATCACTTCTAAACATTATACGAACACAAAAATACATAATCTATCCGATTATGATAAACACACTAATATGCCCTAAGCCATACGGGTCGAATCATCATTACAATTCTTATCCGAACAATAATCTCATAATGTTTCAATCAAGTCTAAACACATCTTTCGATTGAATTCTTCATTTATACCTCATGATAGTTCTTCCTACAAGGATCCTAACCATACCCATCAACAATCCAACACAACATGATTTTGGAATTATCTTTAAAAACACCATAATCATCACATAAAACTCGATTCTAGGTTCAACATGATCATCATCTTCTTGTACAAGGAATAAATCCTAAGTTCAATCCATATAGCTCCCTTATATGCGTTGTTCAATCATATTGTTCATAATAAACTTGATAATCTCCATAACAAACTCAACAACTTCAGTAGCATGTTCATATTCGACAACTAGAACACGAAATCTAGATTGGTGAACCGTCACATACCTTATACGGAAGAAAATGATGAAAACACTTGATGAACTCAACGTCGAACGCTTGAACACAAATCCCCAAAGCTCCTTGCCTTCAATGATTATGTTTAGAGGCTGATATGAAGGGTTTAGGTCGAGAGAGTAACTCTCTAAGTCTCGGAAATCAGGTATAGGATGAAGTGAAAACTGAGAAATAAAATGAGGTGGTGTCCTATTTATACAGTTCTGAACTTTACGTACGTTATCCTCAAAGCCTTACGTACGTTACAGTCTTAACGTACGCTATTTGACATCCTTTGCGTACATTAACATCCTACAGTAGGTCACTGTCTCGTTTCTGGTCTTCTCTTACGTACGTTATCCAAAATCTTTACGTATGTAATCGTATGAACATAGCGCATGTTAGCACCCATATCTAACATACATTAAGCCTCATTGACCTGCTTTATTAAAAAGCCGTCCACGTTCACGCGGGTAAAATCCGACATATCTCTTCATAGCTCCACACGCCGACCTTATCTGATCTTCCTTTGACTGCTGCTTACGTACGCTACGCTTCGACTATAACGTACGTTATCTGTGGCTCTTAACGTACGTTATGCTCAACATATAGTGTATGTTATGACGTGCAGATGCATGCATGCATGAATTGGGAACTCAAAAATGTAGGATTACGAATACGGGAAATCACACTTTGATTATTAATAATCATAATCAAATGCTACAAGTTTCGAATACAGGTAAAATACACAATAATTATCCAGGTAATACAGCTGGATCGTCATGGTGCTATCATGGACTATCGACTCGCACTATCTCGATAGTGGCTAAAGATGGCATGGAACACACTCTTGTGGGTTGTAAACCGGGTAGATCAGGGAATGTGAACAGCGCCTTGAAGGCGGTGAAACTTCTGAACTAGGGCTGCGTAGGCTATTGGTGTTACGCTTTGAAGGCGGAAGATGGTGGAGTTGACATGTCATCGATTCCTGTCGTGAACGAGTATCATGACGTATTTCCAGATGACTTGCCGGGATTACCACCGCAGCGAGAAATGAGTTTCCTGTTGATCTAGAGCCGAATACGGCTCCTGTTTCTCGGGCACCATACCGTATGGCACTGTTGGAGATGTTGGAGTTGAAAAAACAGTTGGGGGAATTGCTAGATAAACCGTATATTCGACCAAGTGCATCGCCTTGGGGTGCGCATGTGCTATTCGTTTAAGAAAAAGGATAGATCGCTTCGTTTATGCATCGACTACCGAGAATTAAACAAGTTGACCATCAAAAATAAATACCCTTTGCCCAGGATTGACGACTTGTTTGATCAACTTCAGGGAGCGACAGTCTTCTCGAAGATTGATTTAAGGTCGGGTTATTATCAGTTAAGAATTTGGGATAACGACATACCGAAAGCTGCCTTCCGGACAAGATATGGCCATTACGAGTTTGTGGTTATGCCTTTCTGGCTAACCAATGCTCTAGCAGTGTTCATGCAGTTGATGAACAAAGTTTTTATCGAGTATTTGGACAAATTCGTAATCGTTTTATTGATGACATTCTTATCTATTCCCGGAGTCAGGAGGAGCACGTTGTACATCTTCTTATTGTGTTAGACATTTTGAGAGCTGAGAAGTTGTATGTGAAGTTTTCCAAATGTGAGTTTTGGCTCAAGGAAGTAACGTTCCTTGGGCACGTGATATCAGCAGAAGGAGTTCGGGTTGACCCATAGAAGATAGAGGCAGTATTAGCGTGGAAACCACCTAAGAATGTGAAACAGGTGAGGAGTTTCCTAGGACTTGTGGGTTATTACCGCAGGTTCGTCGAAGGGTTTCCAAGATCGCTCAACCACTCACGCAGTTAATTCAGAAAAGTCAGAAGTTCGAGTGAAACGCATATAGAAAATAGCTTTTGATGATTTGAAGAGACGGTTAACTACCGCACCAGTTTTAGCTTTGCCTCAGGGGAACGAGGATTTTGTGGTTTATAGTGATGCTTTGGGCCTCGGACTTGGATGTGTTTTGATGCAGAGAGATAGGGTTATTGCGTATGCGTCTTGACAGTTGAAAGCATATAAATCATATTACCCTTCACATGATTTAGAGTTAACCGCAATCGTTTTCACTTTGAAAATTTGGAGGCATTATCTCTATGGGTCGTCGTGTAAAATTTACACGGATCATAAAAGTCAGAACTATATCTTCAGCCAGAAGGAATTGAACATGAGGCAGCGTAGATGGCTAGAATTAATTAAAGATTACGATCTTGATATTCTTTACCATCTGGGCAAGGCCAATGTAGTAGCGGATGCGTTGAGCCGTAAGCAGATGGCTCTTTAGATGTTAGAAGTACTTACGCCTCAAAGGAAGATCCAGCGGGATTTAATTTGTCAGAATATCAAGGTTTGGCTGTAGGGAGTTCAGGGTCAGTTGTGTGCGTAGAAATCACTTCGTCTTTGATTGATGATATCAAGGCGAGATAGTACGATGACCCATTTTTTATTCAGTTGAGGGGATCTGTAAAGAAGGGGAAAGCCCCTGGGTTTGTGGTTCAGGATGACGGGATTTTGAGATTTCGAGGCAGATTGTGTGTACCATGTGATATTGACTTGAGATAGAAAATTTTGAAAGAAGCTCACACTACACCTTATTCCATACATCCTGGTACAAGCAAAATGTACAAGGATGTAAGGAGTAACTTCCGGTGGAGCAACTTGAAGACATATGTTAGCGAGTTTGTGTCGAAATGTTTGACCTGTCAGCAGGTTAAGATCGAGCATCAGTGACCCACGGGGTTATTGCAACCACTTCCTATTCCGGAGTGGAAGTGGGATGATATTTCTATGGATTTCATTACCAGTATACCTAGGACTCAGACCGGAATGAACATGACTTGGGTCAGTGTCGATCGACTAACCAGATCTGCTCATTTTCTGGATATTAAGAATACTTGGGGATCAGAGAGACTAGTACGGATGTTCATTTCAAAAATCATGAGGTTGCATGGGACTCCTAAGAATATTATTTCTGATCAAAATGGACGGTTTGTATCACATTTTTGGCAGGCTGTTCATCGAGCCTTGGGAACCAAGTTGAGACTCAGTACATCGTACCATCCCCAGACATATGGACAGTCAGAATGGACGATACAGATGTTAGAGGATATGTTGAGAGCCTATGTTATTGTAACACTCCCGATATATTCAGGAATATTACAGCGCCGTAAATCCTTTACATAACAATTTACAAGGCTGAATAAAAGAAATGACACTAACAGAAACCAATCTATGAAATTACTGAAATAAAATACAACCGTCTGGTTCAATACCGTGAATACAAATATCCAATGAAGAGTTATTATTACATCACTAAAATCCAAACATTATAAACTGACGACGTACTCAAGTACTTATTGAAATAACCAACAAACAACAGACAGTAAACCCGGCCGGAACATCACTTTGCACCCTCGTCGTCATGCATCTACAGTGATTGTTTCCCCCTCTCTCCTGGATCCTGAACATACACAAATGTTCACCCCCGAAGAGGTTAGCACAACGATACTACTACAAGTATAATAATCATACAACGGTGATATAATCAACAATTATATCATAACAAGTTTCTCCAACGAGAAATATCCACAACACATATCATATCATAACAGTTTCAACATACTAATGGTATTCCAACGATCCAGCGCACACAGCTATAGATTCCCATGATGATCCCGTCGGACCAACATATGGTGGAACTACCTGTCCAACAATCCAGCGCACACAGCTATAGATTCCAATGATGATTCCCGTAGGATCAACGCATGGTGGACATATAATCACAACATATTTACATGATACAATCACATCACAATTGTCATAATATAAACAATTCTAATTAGAGTACTTGCCTCGGTTCGTTGACAAGAATAAAACTTCCACGAATATCAAAATACTCGAAGGTCGTCCCCTTCGATCAACCACGTGTTAAGCTTGAACCTTAACAAAAGAAATAGTATAGAATTCATCTCATGCCGTACGAACGTCTAACAATTCAAATATTCGGTATGAAGTCCTTAATATGCAATATGTCTAGGTCGCTTAACGTACGCTACGAATCCTATGTAGCGTACGTTAATTCTACTCGTTAGCACACGCAGTACTCACAGCCTAGCGTACGCTAACCAGGCGTGGTCAGTGCCTCACTGATCATCCGACTGACTCGACTGATGGCCTAACGAACATTACGTACCAAACGTAGCGTACGTTAACTCATGCTCAATAGCGCACGTTAATCTACATAGCTTAGCGTGCGCTAACTGTGCATGGCAGTTTACTACCGTGCAATAGACGGATCTCAACATGATCAAACCAAATGAAATCATCAGTGTTAATTCATGTTACCTCCATGAATATCATGTTCATACGGTTATAAATGATTTTACGGATAACAACAACTTCGGATTCAAGAATATGTATACTATTATGAAACCATATTCCATTTCAAATACAATTCTTCATGCGATGATTCGGAAGGCTTTAACGGTTGATATCAACACCTTTATATCAATGAAAACTATCACTCTGAAGTTTGAATAATGTTCCATCTTTACACAATAAATCCTTCCATGATCAACCCTATAGATTCGTCTAACAATAATGATGTAAAAGTCAAGTCCATGATTGTTATGAAAACACCTACTAGATTCGGATTACCAATGATAAAAGCTTCCTCTACTTGTTCAATGTAATAAGATTCGAATCATGATGTTCATAATCAAGGTACTTAAGGCCTATTCATCTAAATATTCCAAACATGATGTACTTTGGATAATTCCTCCAAGAAGATCAATATTTGCTAACATGATCATCTTATTCTCCATAACATGAATCTAGAGTTGAAGATAGAATCAACATACCTTAATATGATGAAATCACTGAACCACAAGGTAGAATCCGACTCCGGTTGGTTATGTGCCACTCCAAGGTGTTACTTCTCTTCAATGATCACTCACAAGTGATAACCAATATTCAAGGATCACTAAGATGTGTTCTCAGTGTGTTAGGAGGATGATTATAGCTCTCTGGCCTCTCAAGAATGAAGAATGGACGAAGGAAATGTAAGAAAAAATGGGTTGTTGTCTCATTTATAATATTCTGCACTTTAGCTAATTAGTGCACGCTACAATACATACTTAGCGCGCGCTAATAAGCGTTGACTCCAAATCTATCCAGGTTCGTCCGCGGGAATCTTATCCGGACCCATGTCCCGGCTGGCGCATGTGCTAGCCACCTACCTCAATAATTCAGTGTCTAGCGCACGCAACTCCTACATACGTAGCGTGCGCTAGTAATAGCCGATAGCGCGCGTTAAGCTACATTCTTACTGTGCGCTATCACGAGTTTGCATGAGAAAATTTGCATGTTGTTATACTTAAGTACAAGGATGCCAATGCAAGAAATATCATACTCCAATAATCAAAACCACAAATCCGAATAATACAGGGATTGAATACAGATGAAATACACAATAATAAATCCAGATATTACATACTCTCCTACTAAAAAGGAGTTTCGTCCCGAAACTCAAGACGAAAATAATTCGGGATATCTGGACTTCATACCATCTTCCGTTTCCCATGTGGCTTCTTCCACTCCATGGCGTGACCATTGAACTTTGACCAAAACGATTGGATTGTTCCTCAACTGCTTAACTCAACTCTCGAGTATCTTGACCGGTCTTTCTTCAAACGTCCCATCTTGAGCAACTTCGATCTCGCCGAAATCAATGATATGACTAGGATCTGGTATATACCTCCGTAACTGGGATACGTGGAACACGTTATGAACATGGCTCAACGACGGCGGTAATGCTAATCTGTATGCCAACTCTCCAACTCTCTCAAGGATCTCAAATGGTCCAATATATCTCGGACTCAGCTTTCCTTTCCTTCCGAAACGAAATATTCCCCGAGTAGGAGAAATCTTTAAAAGTACGTGGTCTCCCGTACTGAACTCCAAAGGGCGACGGCGTACGCCTGCATAAGATTTCTGGCGACTTTGGGCGATCAACAGCCTTTCACGAATCAAGGATATCTTCTCTCGAGTCTGTACGATTAAATCTGGTTCCATCCCGATTAAGTCTGATGAATCATCCCAACATAGGGGCGATATACATCTCCTCCCATATAATGCCTCAAACGGTGCCATCTTAATGGAAGCATGCCAACTATTGTTGTAGGTAAATTCAATCAACGGTAAATGAACTTCCCAATCAGTTGACCAATCTAAAGCACAAGCCCTCAGCATATCTTCCACCGTTTGAATAGTCCTCTCGGATTGTCCATCAGTCTGTGGGTGATAAGCTGTGCTGAAGTTCAATACGGTTCCCAAGGCCTTATGAACTGCTTTCCAAAAGTGAGACACAAAACGGCCGTCTCGATCAGAAACAATGGTCTTCGGCATACCATGCAATCGAACTATCTCCGGAATAAATACTCGTGCCAACCTCTCTGGTCCCCACGTGTCCTTAATGCCTAGAAAATGAGCTGATTTGGTTAAACGATCAACTATCACCCAAATCATGTTCATTCCGGTCTTGGTTCTCGGCATACTAGTGATAAAGTCCATCGATATGTCCTCCCACTTCCACTCAGGAATCGGGAGCGGCTTCAACATCCCGGTAGGCCGTTGATGCTCGATTTTAACCAGCTGACAAGTCAAGCATCTCTAAACATAGTCCGCTACATCTTTATTCATGTTGCTGCACCAGAAATTCTGCTTCAAGTCTTTATACATCTTACTACTGCCCGGGTGGATAGAATAGGGCGAACTGTGAGCTTCCTTCATAATTGTCTGTTTTAGAACATCGATATCAGGAATGCAGAGTCGGTTCTGGAATCTCAAAACTCAATCATCATGAATTAGGAATCCGGGGGCCTTTCCTTGGATCACTTCATCACGTAACCGAATCATCAGAGGATCATCCACCTGTCTAGATTTGATTTCTTCGGTTAATGACGAAGTTAATTCCATCACGCACAGTTGTCCTTGGACTCTTTGTAACCACACTTCAATTCCTTCTCGAATCATCTCTCGTTGAAGGCTAAGTTGGGAGGTCAGAGTCTCCAACATCTGAATAGAAACAGGCTTGCGGCTGAGTGCATCAGCCACTACATTCGCTTTGCCTGGATGATACAAAATCTCCAAGTCATAGTCCTTAATCAGTTCTAACCATCTTCTTTGCCGCATGTTCAATTCTTTCTGGCTGAAGATGTATTTGAGACTCTTGTGATCCGTAAAGATCTGACAGTGAGTCCCTTACAGATAATGCCTCCAGATTTTCAAAGCAAAAACTACTGCTGCTAGCTCCAATCATGTGTTGGGTAATTCACTTCATAAGGTTTCAGCTGTCGCGATGCATAAGCAATCACCTTGGCATTTTGCATCAATACGCACCCGAGTCCTTGGTTCGAAGCATCACTGTACACTATAAATCCCCCAGTTCCCTATTGAAGTGATAGAATCGGTGCCGTTGTCAATCTCTTCTTCAATTCACCAAAACTAGTCTGACACGACTCGTTCCACTCAAACTTTTGAGTTTTCTACAGGAGTCGAGTAAGTGGGCGGGAAATTTTGGAAAATCCTTCCACGAACCGACGATAATACCCAGCAAGTCCTAAGAAACTTCGGACTTCTTTCACATTCTTTGGAGGCTTCCAATCCAAAACCGCTTCGATCTTCTGCGGATCTACTCATACTCCTTCAGCTGATACCACATGACCGAGGAACATTACTTCCTTTAGCCAGAATTCACACTTAGAGAGTTTGGCGTACAGTTGCTCGCTTTTTAAAAGTTCTAATACAATCCGTAAATGCTGTGCATGCTCTTCCGGGTTCTTAGAATACACCAGAATGTCATCAATGAACACGACTACAAATTTATCCAAATATTCGATGAACACTCGGTTCATCAACTGCATGAATACAGCAGGTGCATTAGTGAGACCAAACGGCATCACTACAAACTCATAGTGTCCGTAGCGAGTTCTGAATGCTGATTTCGGAACATCAGATTCTTTAATCCTCAGCTGATGATACCCTGATCTCAGATCGATTTTAGAAAATATTGTTGCCCCTTGCAACTGGTCAGACAGATCATCAATCCGTGGCAATGGATACTTGTTCTTAATCGTTATCTTGTTCAGCTCTCGATAGTCAATACACAGTCGAAGCGATCCATCCTTTTTTCGGACAAAAAGGAATGGCGCTCCCCAGGGTGAAATGCTTGGCTGAATATAGCCTTTATCTAGTAACTCCTCCAGCTGCTTCTTCAGTTTATACATTTCAGTAGGTGCCATACGATACGGCGCCTTAGAAATTGGTGTAGCTCCGGGTTCCAGCTCAATGGTAAATTCTACATCCCTTCGTGGAGGTAGTCCAGGTAACTCGTCAGGAAATACATCTGGAAATTTGTTAACAACAGGAATGGATGAAAGTTCCATAGTTTCGTCTTCTTTCTTCATTGCATAGCACCAGTACCCGGCACAGCCCTGTTTCAACAATTTGACAGCTTTCATCGCCTTAATAAAATTTCCTGAGCTTCCTGGTTTCCATCCCTCAAACAGTACTTCGAAACCATCGTCAGCGATCAGCGAGATATTTCTCCTTCAGTAGTTTACAATTGCTCCATATCGATTAAGCCAATCGTCTCCGAGTATCAGGTCGTCTCCTTGCATTTCTATTACAATCAAATTTAAGAGCCACTCTCTGCCTCCAAATGATACAGGGAAATTTCTGGTTTCTAAGTTCCCGACAATCCTCTCTCCACTCGGTAAACCAACAACATAAGGTTCACAAGCATGAAAACCGAAAATATTTAAACGATTTACACAAGACAAGGATATAAAAGAATGCGTAGCTCTTGTATCGAATAAAACGCTAACTGGCTGGGAAAGGATCTGGACAGTACCTGATGCGACAGTAGCATCCTGATCATCTGTTTTCCTCATCTCGTACAGACGTGGGGGAATAGATCCGGCACTCGATGTACCCTTTTGGTCCCATTGTCCTCTGCCTCGTCCGCGGCCAAAATTTTGAGGCATCTGAACACTTTGCTGTGTCTGTTGGATACTAGCTTCCTTATGAACTGGTTGCGATGAACGGGTTCCATTGTACTTGGTGACGTCTTTGCAAAACGTCGCACAGTGCCCTTCCTGTCCGCAGTCAAAACATGTAACTGGAGTGCGCAAACAATCACGCCAAAGGTGGCCTGGGCGACCACAGTTAAAGCACTTGACGAAGGATTTCTGGTACAGCAGGTTCCGGTTCATTATTGATGGATTGTTGCAGCTCGCCTGAGCTATGACTAGCCTCATTAGAAGGCAACGCCTCCCTTTCAGCATTCCTTCGTCCGCGTCCACGACCGCGACCACGTCCACGTCCGCCTCTCAACATACTGTAAGCACAAATACTTAATATACAGGAAACAACATCGTTCTAATGTTCAAGTATAAAAAGGTACAAAATGTAAAGAACGAGATAGAGTTTAGGAACTTACAACCACCGTTCGCATGAAGACGTAGGCAGTACAGTGATGTCATTCACGGCCGGTTACCTTAAAAACGTAAATGACCCCTATTTTAACCCAATGGCCAAGATATCCATAATATTAAGCTCCGATACCATATTCTGTAACACTCCCGATATATTCAGGAATATTACAGTGCCATAAATTCTTTACATAAGAATTCACAAGGCTGAATAAAAGAAATGACATTAACAGAAACCAATCTATGAAATTACTAAAATAAAATACAACCGTCTGGTTCAATACCGTGAATACAAATATCCAATGAAGAGTTATTATTACATCACTAAAATCCAAACATTATAAACTGACGACGTACTCGAGTACTTATTGAAATAACCAACAAACAACAATGATAAGAAACCCGTAGGAACATCACTCTGCACCCTCGTCGTCATGCATCTCCAGTGGTTGTTTCCCCCGCTCTCCTGGATCCTGAACATACACAAATATTCACCCCCGAAGGGGTTAGCACAACGATGCTAGTACAAGTACAATAATCATACAACAGTGATATAATCAACAATTATATCATAACAAGTTTCTCCAACGAGAAATATCCACAACACATATCATATCATAACAGTTTCAACATACTAATGGTATTCCAACGATCCAGCGCACACAGCTATAGATTCCCATGATGATCCCGTCGGACCAACACATGGTGGAACTACCTGTCCAACGATCCAGTGCACACAGCTATAGATTCCCATGATGATTCCGTCGGATCAACGCATGGTGGACATATAATCACAACATATTTACATGATACAATCACATCACAATTGTCATAATATAAACAATTCTAATTAGAGTACTTGCCTCGGTTCGTTGACAAGAATAAAACTTCCACGAATATCAAAATACTCGAAGGTCGTCCCCTTTGATCAACCACGTGTTAAGCCCGAACCTTAACAAAAGAAATAGTATAGAATTCATCTCATGCCGTACGAACGTCTAACAATTCAAATATTATGGTAGGAAGTCCTTAATATGCAATCTGTCTGGGTCGCTTAACGCACGCTACGAATCCTATGTAGCGTACGTTAATGCTACTCGTTAGCGCACGCAGTACTCACAGCCTAGCATACGCTAACCAGGCGTGGTCAGTGCCTCACTGATCAGCCGACTGACTCGACTGATGGCCTAACGTACGTTACGTATCAAACGTAGCGTACGTTAACTCATGCTCGATAGCGCACGTTAATCTACATAGCTTAGCGTGCGCTACTGTGCATGGCAGTTTACTACCGTGCAGTAGACGGATCTCAACATGATCAAACCAAATGAAATCCTTAGTGTTAATTCATGTTACCTCCATGAATATCATGTTCATACGGTTATGAATGATTTTACGGATAACAACAACTTCGGATTCAAGAATATGTATACTATTATGAAACCATATTCCATTTCAAATACAATTCTTCATGTGATGATTCGGAAGGCTTTAACGGTTGATATCAACACCTTTATATCAATGAAAACTATCACTCTGAAGTTTGAATAATGTTCCATCTTTACACAATAAATCCTTCCATGATCAACCCTATAGATTCGTCTAACAATAATGATGTAAAAGTCAAGTCCATGATTGTTATGAAAACACCTACTAGATTCGGATTACCAATGATAAAAGCTTCCTCTACTTGTTCAATGTAATAAGATTCGAATCATGATGTTCATAATCAAGGTACTTAAGGCCTATTCATCTAAATATTCCAAACATGATGTACTTTGGATAATTCCTCCAAGAAGATCAATATTTGCTAACATGATCATCTTATTCTCCATAACATGAATCTAGAGTTGAAGATAGAATCAACATATCTTAATATGACGAAATCACTGAACCAAAAGGTAGAATCCGACTCCGGTTGGTTATGTGCCACTCCAAGGTGTTACTTCTCTTCAATGATCACTCACAAGTGATAACCAATATTCAAGGATCACTAAGATGTGTTCTAAGTGTGTTAGGAGGAGGATTATAGCTCGCTGGCCTCTCAAGAATGAAGAATGGACGAAGGAAATGTAAGCCAAAACGGTTCGTTGTCTCATTTATAATATTCTGCACTTTAGCTAATTAGAGCACACTACAATACATACTTAGCGCGCGCTAATAAGCGTTGATTCAAATCTGTCCAGGTTCGTCCGCGGGAATCATATCCGAACCCATGTCCCGGTAGGCGCATGTGCTAGCCACCTACCTCAATAATTCAGTGTCTAGCGCACACAACTCCTACATACATAGCGTGCGCTAGTAATATCCGATAGCACGCGTTAAGCTACATTCTTAGCGTGCGCTATCACGAGTTTGCATGAGAAAATTTGCATGTTGTTATACTTAAGTACAAGGATGCCAATGCAAGAAATATCATAATCCAAACCACAAATCCGAATAATACAGGGTTTGAATACAGATGAAATACACAGTAATAAATCTGGATATTATAGTTATAAACTAGAAAGATGACTGGGAGTCGTACCTGCCGTTGATCGAGTTTACGTACAAAAATAGTTGGCATGCCTCGATCAAAATGGCACCATTTGAGGTTTTGTACGGAAGGAAGTGCAGATCGTCATTGTATTGGGATGATGCATCTGAATTGATTGGTACCGAACCAGATTTAGTAGTTGAGATGAGAGAGAAGATCTCCTTGATTCGTGATAGGTTGTTAACCACCCAGAGTCGACAGAAGTCCTATGCCGACACGCGTCGCCGGCCGTTAGAGTTCGAAGTTGAGACCATGTATTACTGAAGGTGTCGCCAACTCGAGGAGTTTACCGCTTCGGTCGGAAGGGTAAACTTAGTCTGAGGTATATTGGACCCTTCGAGATTTTAGAACGAGTTGGAAATCTTGCATATCGGTTGGGTTTGTCGTCGTCCTTGAGTCACGTGTATAATGTACTTCATGTCTCCCAGCTCAGGAAGTATGTGCCGGATCCTAGCCATGTTATTGATTTTTGAGAGATTGAACTAGGACCCGACATCACATTTGAGAAGGAACTGATTCAGATTTTGGAGCATCGGATAAAGCAATTTAGGCACAAAACCATTCCTTTGGTTAAAGTGCAATGGCCGAGGCATGGAAAGGAGGAGGCTACTTGGGAAATGGAGGATAGTATGAAGGCGAGATACCCTGAATTATTCATCCTGTAAGTTTCGGGAAGAAACTTCTTTTTAGAGGGAGGGAATTTAATATCCATATTTTTTCGTTTTCGTTTATTCCAACTGTTGTAATTTATTGGTACCCGATTCGATTTTTGTGTGTTTCATGTCATGTATTGTACTCGTTTTATTATCATGATGCTTGAGCTAATTATTGATGTCCGTTTCTGAATGTATCATGTTGGATGGATATTGGTATGTCTCGTCGTGTCACTTTTTAGTTAGAATAGTACTGTTGATCCACGATCATAACGTACGCTATGCTTGATATGTAGCGTACGTTATCTGTTCTGTGTAGTTGAGTCAGTGGCCTCTGGGCAACCTTTACGTACGCTATCTTCCGGACGTAACATGCGTAAGTGCTCAATACGTACGTTGTCTGTACTTTATTATGTACGTAAATATGCCTGGTGTTGTGCGGCGATTAATTCGCCAGGATAGGCGATCAGCGACCTCCCAGAAAAGTCAACCATGGAAGACAAACTCCGGACAAACGCCTAGAGCTCGGCACAATGCGGCGATCGTCTTTTTGGTACCCAGCGATCGTATTTTGTTATCCGACGATCGTATTTCGTGTACGGACCAGAAGCGATCGTCTCATGCCACGTGGGGATCCAGCATCCGTCAAAGTCGTCGAAGACCGAATCTTGGACGATGGCCCACCCACGGATCTTCAAAGGATACCGACAAATAGGATCATTGACCCCAGCCTGTCACCTACCACACCTACCGACAAGGCCGCCGAAAGGTACGAAGTGGGCCCTCCTCAGACAGCGATTCGCAACACGTGCTGGCTTCCCATTGGTTCACCCAGCTGGCCTCCAACTGCAACATCGGACCTCAAGGGAACAGGCCCACGTGACGGGACGATCGGCCGTTTATTTTAATATAGAAAACGGCGATCGCCCGCGATCGCCTGAGGGATCCCAACTACCTTGTCCCCTATAAATAGAGGACTCACTGTTGCGGCCAAAAGAGAGGCAAATCCACTACGAATTAAGTGCAAAATACACACCAAAGAGAGAATAAAAGGCTCCTTTGGCAAACACTAACACATTCATAGTGATACTCATACACATTCATCATATCCCAAGCAAGAACTCACAGATTCATCTATTTGGTTCTTCCGGCAAACTACGCGCTCTAAAGCCTAGATAACTAGAAGTCTTTACACTCCTTGTATTAGATTCTAACATTAACATTTGTACTCGACAGTATATTTATTAATAACATCTCGCGAGAGCATTCAAGCTCGGGATTAACAACCCCGGCAAATCTTGTGTTATCTATTTTCTCACGGAAGTGTTCTCGCATTTGTTTGTTACTCGATCATTCCAGCAATACTATCTCCGGAAAATATTTTGGGTAACAACAATTGGCGCTAGAGGAAGGGGGGCTGAACCTTCATTTTTATTCCTACCGTCTCGAAGAACACTCACTGTTCTCCTGACATATACTTGAAGAAACACTCACTGTTCTTCAATAGAAAAACCTTCAGAAAATGACATCAGCAACAACCTCCAAGAGGGCCACCCTGAGATCTGCCGGAAATCTTATTCCGGCGAGGACCGAATCCCAGCCCACGGCGGAAGGCGACCGTGGCGACGCTAGGCTCTCACTCCCGCCCCCGAGGGACGGTTCTAGCCTCTCACTCGATCAGTTCCAGACATCGGAACAGATTTAGGAGGCTATAGCCATCCTCAGGGAACGACAGAGGGCCCACGATACGCCCACCATCACCCCGTCAGCTAACCGCCGGGCAAGCAAACGGAAGCTCAAGGGGATCTATGTTGAGAAATCGACAGAAAGCCCCGAGCCGCAGGGGAAGGCTCTCGTAAGGCGGGACGATTCCGTCTTCAGCCGCCTAGGGAGCGATCCCTCATGGCGACTGGCACTGAGCCCCAAATGGGAGACATCGGTATCTGAATCCTTTACCAGGAGTTCGGCATATCCGACTCCCAAGAGACAGACCGGTCAACGAGCCCCTGCTCGCCCAAGAAGGGAACCCTCTGGCAGGGAGATCGTCATTCACCATGGAGCTAGGGGATCAGTATACGCTCGCCTTGGTTAGCATTCTGAGAGCTAATCGGCGAGCAGTCAGGCAACGACGATCGCCGCTATGCAACGCCAGCTCGACGAGATGAAGACGCTCCTAGAAATTGGGGCAAATGCCAGGAGACCGATCGCTGGGCTAAATGAGCCACTCGCGGTCCAGATCGAGATCGCCCCAGTCCAATCAACGATCAATCCCCCACAAACACCTCTATATGAGGGGAGAACGGATCCGGGAACCCACTTAAGCAAATTCCGGATCTACATGACTGGATGCGGAGCTTCAGATGCGACAAAATGTCCTATGTTCCCGTTAACTCTGGGCGATATCGCCCACAGGTGGTACACCTTACTACCATCTCGCTCAATCAATTGCTTTGAGAAGCTGGCGAACGACTTCACGTCGTACTTCGCCGCCAAAGTCGCTCGCCCGGAAGGTCCCCACCGCATGATGAAAATCAGGCAGGGAAAGGACGAATCGGATGAGGATTACATCGACCGGGTGGACGAGATAGTCCTCACCGGTGAGCCCGTCAGCGACGAGATCGCTCACCACGCAGTCCTGAACGGATTCCACGGACGTTCAGGCACCTCACAAAGGATTTTCCTCCGACCTATACAGCGTTCAGCGTCAGAGCCGCCGATTATCTGGCCAGCAAGATGCTCACTCCGCTTGACGAGGGACACCCAAGAAGGAAAAGCACCTTCCCATGTCCAAGAAGGCGGTCGCCAAGCCTGAAAGGCGGTCGCCAAGCCGCCTGGCGAGTTCAAAGCCTTCGAGGATGTAGAGGTCCACCTTCTTCACAACCTCAACTTATCTCCGGCCCACATCTTCAACGCGATCAAGGGTCGCGAGTGGCTTTCCAAGCCAAAGCCGATAAGGGACCACAGTCACCTAGACCATAGCAAATTCTGTGCCTATCATAAGAGTCCCGGCCACAACACTAGCCAATGCCGCGACCTCCTCGCATACTCCGCGATCGCTTGAGGAAGGCAACCGACAATTTGATCACCAAGCCGTAACCTGGACGGAAAGAGCCGGAGGGCGCGAACGCCGACCGAGCGAGAGAATTCCTCCCAATCCGATCGCCAGGATCGAGCATGAGCCGGAGTACTCTGATGAGTCGATCCCTCCAATCAACCCTGGAGGTCGGATCAACATGCTCCAAGCAGGAGGTGGGAGCCTCGGGGGCCTTTCCCCGGTTTCCACCCTGTCAAAATGTAGCGAAAAGCCGAGCCGAGGGCTTTCGCCAAGTCCATGTTGTAGTACCTCCCGAGCCGACCATCTCTAGAGACGCGCTCATCACCTTTTCCAACAAGGACAGGAGGGAGTGCAATGTCCCAAAGAGGATGCACTAGTGATCTGCGCTTGCATGCTTGGGAAGACGGCCGATCGCGTCTTTGGGTCGACAATGGGAGTTTCGCAACATCATATTCAAATCCGCCCTAGACCAACTCGGCAACCTAATCAAATTCATCAAGCCTTTCAACACCGTGCTCCAAGGGTTCGGCGACAACACAGTCCAAGCCTACGGGAGGATCAAGCTCTCCGTTGAGCTAGTATGCTTTTATGATCCCAAGGTTAGGATTACTAGGAACCTAAGCTTTGTAATCATAGATAGGCCCAAAGATCTATAATGGGTTCCTAGGTCGCCCCTTTTTGGAAACCTTTGAGGCGGTCGCCTCATCTTTCTTTTACTGTATCAAATTCCCCACTGCCGATGGGACGGTCGGTACTGTAAAAGGAGATCAGCTAATGGCAAAGAGATGTTTGAGTTACTCCTGTGTTGTTACTTATTTCAATACTTCCCATACTATATGTAACATTGAAGCGACCGACGATCAACCCATGGAGATCGACGAGCCTAACACTTCGTACCAACCCGACTCAGGGGACGCCATCTCTCATCAATCGACGGACGACATCGAGCCAAGGATCGGTTTCGAGCCAAGTCTCGACATTGATCCAAGGACCGAGTCCGTAGATCGTACCAAACGAGAGGCGACCGTTCCTGTCGAAGAGTTGGAAAGCATTACGATGGATCCGGATCATCCAGAACGGGAAGTACAGATCGGCGCAAGCATCGACCACGAATTAAAGGGAGATCTGATCAACTTGCTACGTAAGAACATCGGTGTCTTTGCCTGGTCGCATAAAGATATGGTTGGCATAAGTCCCGAACACGCCTTCCATTATCTGAAGATCGACCGGGCGATGAAGCCTGTTCACCAGAAGCGTAGGAAGTTCGGTCCCGAGAAATACGCGGCGCTCGACATAGAAGTCCAGAAGTTACTCAACAACAAATTGATCGGAGTAGCAACAGATTTAAACCACAAGGTCGCCAACGCGGTGCTCGCCAAAAGCCAACTGCCTCGGAGATTATGCATAGACTTCACCGACCTCAACGCGGCATGTCCAAAAGATCACTTCCGATGCCTCATATCGATCACACGGTCGATAGACGACAAAGTTGCGAAATGATGTCGTTTATGGATGCCTTCGCCGGATATCATCAAATCCCAATGGCAGAGGAAGACATAAAACACACATCTTTCCACACAGAAAAAGACATATACTTTTGGGTCAGAATGCCGTTCGGCTTGAAAAACGCAGGGGCGACCTACCAGCGATTAGTCAACAGGATGTTCGCCGATCAGATCGGCAAGACCATGGAGGTCTACATTGACGATATCGTAGTCAAAAGCCTCAAGAAGGAAGATCACCTCAGCGATCTCGCCGAGACGTTCGCCATCCTTGAGAAGTTTAACATGAAGCTGAACCCCAAGAAATGCAACTTCGGGGTGGGCTCCGGGAAGTTACTGGGGCACATAGTGAGCTAAAGGGGGATCGAGGCGAACTCCACCAAGATACAGGCGATCCTTGACATGCAGGAACCGCGAAACATCAAGCAGGTGCAACGCCTCACAGGTTGTCTAGCCGCCCTCAACCGTTTCATATCACGGCTCGGCGATAAAAGCAAGCCTTTCTTCGCGACCATCAAGAACAAGAAGTTCGCGTGGACGAAAGAAAGCCAGGTAGCATTCGCCAAAATAAAGGAATATCTATCTAACCCCGGATCCTCGGCAAAGCCGATCCGGTGAAAAATTATTCCTTTACTTGGCGGCCTCGAGGTCGCCGAGTGTCGCTACAGTGCGAGCAGAGGCAAGCTCACTTGCCAATCTACTATGTTAGCCAGCGCCCACGACGCCGAGACACGTTATACACCATTGGAGAAGATCGCCATGCCCTTGTCATGAGTGTACGTAAGCCGAGGGCTTACTTCTTCGATCACCAAGTGGAGGTCCTAACCACTCTACCTCTAAGACAAGTCCCGCACCGAGGACACCAACGGGCGACTCCTCAAGTGGCCGGAGATCGCCCAATACGGTATCACTTACGCTCGCACGGCGATCAAAGGCCAAGCTCGCGGACTTCGTGGTGGAATTAACGTTCCTCACACCCAGTCGGCCGACTCGCCTGAAATTATACGTGGATGGCTCGGCGACCAATGCGAGAGCAAAGGTGGATTGTCCTCATTAGCCCCGACGGTCGAGTTTTACAAATGTCATGCGTTTGGTTTTCGGCGACCAACAATGAAGTCGAATACGAAGCTCTGGTAGGCGGGCTTGATCTAGCCCTCGCCCTGGATGTTCGTCGCCTCCATATCTTCATGGACTCCCTTTTGGTCGTAAACCAAGTCAAGGGAGAATATGAGGCACGCGGCGAACAGATGGTCAAATACCAAGAGCTGGTCGCCGAAATGTGCACAAAATTTGAAAAAGTACTAATCGAACAAGTCCTGAGAGAGAACAACTCCCAGGCCGATGCTCTTTCCAAGCTAGCATCATCGGATGGGCCAGCCGACTTCTCCAATATCCAAATCACAAAGTCAGCAAGGCCGGCGATCGACAGGAATTTGGTTACCACGGTCGCCATCGCCGAAGAGAATTGGATGACTCCGTTCGTCAAATACTTAAAGGGCCAGGCGGTCCTCGGCGGCCGTGTTAAAGCTCGCCAACTCCAGCTTCGTGCGACCAGGTATACCCTATTGGACGATCGGCTTTACAAGCGAGCCTTCAGCCTTCCCCTCCTCAAGTGTATTACACCGGAGGAAGGTCGGCTCGTTTTAGCTGAGATCCATGATGGGATTTGTGGAAACCACGCTGGCGGGCGAGCCCTCATCCATAAGACAACCAGACAAGGATTTTTCTGGCCATCACTTCGGAAAGATGCGATCGCTTATGCCAGATCGTGTCATAGATTTCAGATAATGGGCCCCAACATTAAACTATCACCCGAGCAGCTCACCTCAATTTATAGCCCTTGGCCATTTGCGCAATGGGGCATCGACCTTATAGGTCCCTTGCCGACGGCTCCAGGGGGTTGTAAGTTCGCCATCGTAGGGGTCGATTATTTCACCAAATGGGCTGAGGCCGAACCGCTCAACAAGATCGGCCAAGAGCAAGTAATCAAGTTTATATGGAAAAACATCGTATGTCGATTCGGTCTGCCCCAGGCCATCATCTCCGACAACGGGAAACAGTTCGACGGCTTAGAAGTCATGCAATTCTGTGAAAAGTGGGGAATCAAAAGGTTATTCTCATCGCCCTATCACCCTTAGACGAATGGGCAGGTAGAGGCAGTGAATAAGATCCTCAAACACACGATCAAAGCACGACTCGAATCCAGGCAAGGACGATGGGCGAGCAAGCTCCCAGACGTTTTGTGGTCCTACCGAACGACGACCCGCAATTCAACCGGCGAAACCCCTTTCGCCCTTGCCTTCGGGACGGAAGCGGTGATTCCTTCAGAGATCGCCGTCCTCAGCCATCGAACCGAACAGGAGATGACGACCGACAACGACATAGCCCGACGAATCGACCTAGACATGCTTGAAGAAAGACGGATGACCTCAGAAATGAAGAACACAATCCACAAAAGGAGAGGCGAGAAGTTCTTCAATTCAATGGTCAGAGAAAGAAGATTTCAAGTGGGCGATCTCGTCCTTAAGAAGATCCAAACCCACACGGGCGTTTTTGGTCCGAACTGGGAGGGACCTTTCAGAGTATCCAGATGGCTAACCAAAGGAGCCTACGAACTGGAACATCCTGACGGTACTCCGGACCAATATCACTGGAACGCCGTGCATCTGAAAAAATACTATCAGTGATAAATTTGTATTCGATTTCAATGATGTACAAGGAATATAATGAGATTTTTTCCTATCCCATATATTATGGCGATCGCCCCACCAGGCATCGCATATCGCCGACGATCGCTGATCACGACGATCCTAGGTAAAATTAATGCAGCCATGGTCCTGGAGGTCGATGGAACCGACAGCTTTGCTCATGCAAGGTTCCTTTGGGCTGAGATCGTCCGCCCTTCATTTAAATACGAGGCCGGCGTAGCCGAAGGACCCTCCAAAATAATCAGTAGGCACGATCGCACGTCCTCAAGGTACATCATCTAACATGGTGAACCCAAACAATGCGACGTGCCGTTACCCCCGTCTCAACGTACACCGTCGAGGATCGCCATCTTCATGGCGGGCCGAGGTGGAAGCAGAGCTGACACGCCACGGACGTGGTGTCGAATAAGCCGACAACACTCCGCGCAAGGACTCCTCCAGACCGAGATCGCCCGCCTTTCGTTTTAACACAAGGCAGGCGTAGCCTAACGGAGGACCCTCACGAAAAGTGAGTCGCGGGATACACAATATCCCTCGCACACGAAGACACGATTGGGGAGATCGGTCCATCGAACACCCCAACCACACATAACTCTTCAGAATCGGCAAAATGAAGATAGCTCGCCAGACAGACTAGTCTTTGTTTCCTTACTTACAATAAGTGAACAAAAACAAGGGGGCAGGGATAGGTCGAGCTAATCTCAAATACGATCGAACGAAGAGGAAACATGCAGGGCGATCGGAGTCGTCCGACAAAAATTACAAGTAAGAATTCCGATTCAAAACATGTCAACACTTTCAACACTCAGACGATCGGCCTGTTGCGATATTTCCTACACGCAAGTGCACGTCATCGTTTACAAGTAATAAAGTGATAAGTAGAGTATCGTTCCCACGAGGATTGACTCTCTAACTACCGACGTTTTCGTATCCCAATTTTATTTGAACAATCGAAGTTGGGTTTTTTGGATTAATAACTAAAAGAATTACTGAAAGACTAAACAGAAAACGATAGCTTGAATAAAAGGAATCAAATTATAAATAAGTCTAGAGTTCTGAATCCACCTTAATTTATCCGAATTTAATCTTGATTATCCGTAATAAATAATTTTCCCAATTTATTGAAGGCGGAGATTGCTAATATATTCTACCGCCTCTCCCGAGGTCAATAGATTTATCTAACGGCGACTAACGCACTCTATCCCTAGGTGAATTATCTCGTCGCTAGGCAAAAAGCATGAAATCTCCTAAAGGCCACGTAGTTCCTATGAGTATATTCCTATCTCACAGAATAAAACGGTCCTCACCAATAGTTCCTCACCACATCTCCTCTCCCGATTCGAAGTGAATGATTAAATCAATACAACTATTGGCCAGATAATTGCAAGCATAAAACATAATTGGGAAAACTCAATAAAAAGGTAATAAATTGGATAACCTCAATCAATTCGTCAAAATAAAGGTTTCATCAAAACCCTAGATTAGGACTTTAGCCTGACATACTAAAAACTGAAAATACAAAGTAAATAAACAAAAGCATAAAATTCAAACGCAGATGAAGCTCGGATTCCTCCGTTCTTCAGCTTCCGCCTTCTGCCCTTGAATTCCTCTGCTTTCCTCCTCTTCTCTGTCTCCAAGCTTAAGCTCTCTTAGGTCTAGATTCAATCAAATCCAAGATAATTAAATTAGGGTCTTAAGCCCTATTTATAGCTCAGCATCTCCATAAATCGCGTCCGTATTCGTTGGTTGAAAACTGGCTTCGAAACGGCCCAAAATCCGCGCAGACGTACCAAACCCGCTAAGTGTGCCGCGGCTCACTGAACCTGTGCCGCGGCACATCGCCAAAATCTGAATACCTGGGCGTAATTAAATCCTTCTGTGCCGCGGCTCACATGGGCTGTGCCGCGGCACAGAGTACAGCCTACTCTGCCCTTCGGCTGGTGTCTTCCTTTGCCGCGGCTCAGCTTCCTTGTGCCGCGGCTCATAGTCCAGTTTTGCCGTTTTCGCCCGTTTTGCCTCGTTTAAGCTTCCGGACTTCAATTTCCTGTCAATCATACAAAATTAAGGCATTAAAAGCTCATTTAGATGATTTCACACTCCAAAATACTACAAAATAATGATGAATAAACGTATAAAAATACGCCTAACAAATACCCCCAAACTTAAGCCTTTGCTTGTCCTCAAGCAAAAAGAATTAAAGTTAATAAAAGAATGTCGTGAATCATCGTGCAACTCACAGTGTTCAACCTAATCAATACTATCCTGCCATTCTCTCTAAATAATACGAGTGTCATAAAAGCGAGCTGCACTCAGAATAATGATTCCGCAAAGAGATCAAGCTCAGTCCTAGTCATTTGTTCATGAAGAAAACTCAGCTCAAAGATCAACAAAACATGAGTCAAATCAACCGTCAATAGGAAAGGCTAACATAAACAAGCTAGTTCGTCGCGTTCCACGATCTAGAGGCACAATTTTTCACGAGTCTCATAACAAATAAACCTCGGACAGTATCCCCTTATATAAATATGCTCAAGAATTTGATTCGAGTCGACCACTAGGTTAGGATCTCGGGATGTTTCATCGGGATAATCCTAGGGTGGAACTTCCATTCTCATGTATTAGGAAACCGTTTGACGTAAAAGACACTCATGGGGCACATGGATGCTTCTAGTTACTAAGTTCCGTTTACGGCGGAGAAACAACTCGAATACAAAATTTCCGCATGTCCGAATCAAGGTTGCCGTTTTACGCGAGAGTAAACAATGGTCACGCGAATACCCCGGTTACTAGGCTTCCTATCATTGGCCCATGTGAACTCACTAAATCACTAGTCTAATCGGGTCGTCGTTTTACGCGAGAGTAAACAACGGGTCACGCGAATACCCCGGTTACTAGACTTCCCTTCATAGAACACATTATCTCGACTTTTGGGGAAAAAGCGACCGACTCTAAACTCCATTTAAGTGCCAACACGACTAAAGAAAGCAGACGACTCACTATCCGGAAAATGTAGCCAAACGTATTGATAGGGATTAAAAACAAGTATGTATCGTCTCTTATGCCAAGACCTCTACAATCACGAAAAATTTGGACCTAATTGAATACTAAGCAGAGCGAAATAATCGACTACAACTCGACTAAAACTTGCCCGCTTCTTCAAAGAGAAAGACAGTGTCGTAACATCGATATCACACATAATAGAAGCACGAAAATTCACGAATAAAGAAAAACTACGGCAAGCAAGGCTATTAAAAAGAAAATTTCGCAAAGAAAGAAAAGTGCAACAAAATATAATGTCTGACACAAAATAGAGTACAAAGAGTTGAATGTAGACCGAAAGTAAACCCCTCCCCAAACTTAGGACGTACATTGACCTCAATGGACAAAAATGAAATGCAAGAAAAGTAAAAGGTCAAGTACTCCCCTCCATGCGCTCAGAGCCGGTGCAGCATCGTCCGGTGAGGAAGGTGGTGTTTCGAATGATCAATTTTCCATTGCAATTTATCAAACACCTTGTGTGCACAAGTTAAAATGAAGAACAAAAATTTTGATGGTTAATTCCAAATCCCAAAAATAATAACACAGATTGTAGCCCTGAATTACAAAAACCATCATCAACAATTCGTTTACAAACATCAATTCCATCACAATAACAAATTCCCCATATTCCAACTCCATTTCAGAAACAACAATGAAGAACAACTAGCAATATAAAACTTCAAATCTTTTCACATCAAAATTCACCTATGATTTAGAAATCAAAAATTACCTGGAGAATTTGAGAAGGAGACTGATAGAATGGACCCGACTAACCTTATCGTGTGCAGGAGGGAAGGAATGAAGGGAAGAAGTCTATATGCAGGCCGATCGACTGAAAGAGCTTGACCTGGCTGCTCTTATTTTGCGACGGGTGCCGCGGCACAATAAAAGTGAGCCGCCGCCCAAGGTACAGTCGGATTTGGACGTTTTGATATGCCGTAGGGTGCCGCGGCTCCGATTTCGTATGCCGCGGCTCAGTGTTATAGTGTGCCGCGGCTCAGTAAGATCATGCCGCGGCACTGGGTACAGTTTGATCGGCCATTTTTCCTCAGCTGATGTGTGCCGCGGCTCACCTGGACTGTGCCGCGGCCCATTATTGAATTTATCCCCTTTTTGCTGATTCCTGCACAGAAATTTTACACGAATTCATTAAAATGAGAGGAAAGGATGGATCCAAGAGGAAAGAAGACACAAAGAGACTCTAAAAAAAATGCAAGCAACCAACAAAGAATCTACAACTAATACTCGGGTTGCCTCCCGAGAAGCGCTAAGTTTATAGTCGTCAGCCGGACCTATTGAACAACGTTAGTTTGCTTTTCGCAAACTCCATTTGGCTTCCGCCCCGTTTATCGAACCGTTTATATTTTGGTTAAAATTATGACCATCGGTCATCTGCAGTTCGATTCTCGGTTCGGTAATCAAATGGTGTTTGCGAAGAGGTTTCGACTTGAAAAACTTCCCGAAACACCCGGTTTCTCCATGACTAATTTTTCTCTTGGCTTTCGGCTCACTCTCCTCCTTTGCCAACGAACTCACGACTGCAGCAGATTTTTCCTCATGCTCGAGGAATGCCACTCGTTCAACATCCTTCTTAAAACTTGGGCCATTCAACACAAAATCTGAATTTTTCCACCGACGATGTTTTCGGTGCTTTCCTCTTTCAACAACATCCATGCTTTCAATTTGAGACTCTTTATCAGCACTTCCGGGACATGGGAGCGATTTGAACACTTGAAAAGTGACTTGCCTGCCTTGGACCCTCGAGTTAACTCCCCTTTTCCACGTCTATAAGGGTGCGGCCCGTAGCTAGAAATGGTCGTCCCAAGATGATCGGAATATTTTCATCTTCCTCCATGTCTAGTACGATGAAATCAGCGGAAAGATGAACTTATCGACTTTAACTAAAACATCCTCGATCACTCCTCGGATACTTAATCGATCGATCGCCAATTGTAAGGAGACTGTGGTTGGCTTGGCTTCCCCAATATTCAGCTTTTGGAAAATCGATAGAGGCATGAGGTTGATACTTGCACCAAGATCGCAGAATGCCTTATCAAACGAAAGATTCCCCATGGTGCATGGTATGTTGAAGCTTCCGGATCTTTCAATTTAGGTGGAAGCTTCTTTTGAAGAATTGCACCTTGCACTCCTCTGTCAAGGCAACCGTTTCAAACTCTTCAAGTTTTCTCTTCTTAGATAATATCTCTTTCATGAACTTGACATAACTCGGCATCTGCTCCAATGCTTGGCGAACGGAATATTTATGTGAAGCTTTTGAACACCTCAAGGAACTTAGAAAATTGTTTGTCCGCCTCCTTTCTTTGTAGTCTGCGGAAGCGGAGCAGGGGACACATGTCTTCGAGATCTCCGCCTTCAAGTTTTTCGACTCCTCGGCTTAAATTCCTTCGACTCCTCAATCACCTTCTCCTCTTTACCACCTTTCGGGCTGATCCAAAGAACTTTCTCCTGCTTCTCAAGCTAAGCTGCGTTTAGACTCTCTCTAGGGTTAGTTTCGTTGTACTCGGCAATGCTCCCTCCGGACAGTGTCAATACATTAGCGATTTGGCCAAATGAACCTCCAAATTCGAATGGAAGCAGAATGATTTTGTAGTGTAGCTTGTCCGAGTCATAAATTGACTCGTATTTGCCGCCAATTTTGCAAGTGCTTCCTCGAGAGACACTTTAGGAGCGGAAGTGGGGCTGCCGTTGATTCCGAGTGAAAGGGGCTGGTGTGCGTTCTGTCCGTTTCTCCATGAAAAGTTGGGGTGATTGCGCCACCCCGGATTGTAAGTATTGAGTACGGGTTATTGATCGATTCCCATTTCCTACGAATTGAGCTGCTCCATATGATTTTGCTCGAACGGATTTCCAAATTGACATTCCGCACTCGGGTGTGATCCGTTACACCAATTACACGTCTCAATGGTAAGGGCTGGTGCATGCGAAAAGTTACGTTGTGTCAAAGCGGCGACTTGGTGACAAGGCGGAGATCGGATCATTGCTCGAAACTTCCATTACCCTCTTGGTGCCAATCTTCTGCTGGCCATTGGTAAGCGTTGCGGCCATATCCTCCAAAAGCACGTGAGCCTCGGCCATAGATTTTCCCATGAATGTCCCTCCGGAGGCTGCATCGACAAGAGTGCGTGTAGAAGCACTCAAACCACCATAAAACGTATGCAGCTGAAGCCAATTAGGAATGCCGTGATGAGGGCATCTTCGAAGTAATTCTTTATATCGCTCCCACGCCTCGTGGAGCGATTCCATATCGAACTGGGCAAAGGTAGTTATCTCGTTTCTCAACCGCGCCGTCTTAGCTGGTGGGAAAAATTTTGCAAGGAAGGCTTGCACTAACCTCTCCCAAGTTGTAATCGACCCGTGGTAAGGAATTCAACCAAAACTTTGCTTTATCCCTCAAAGAAAAAGGGAAAAGCCTCAATCGGATGGCATCGTCGGTGACACCATTTGTTTTAAATGTGTCGCATATCTCAAGGAACGAAGCAATGTGGGCATTCGGGTCATCCTTCGGCAATCCACGAAAGGGCTCGCTGTACCATCCGAATAATGGCGGGCTTGATTTCAAAATTATTAGCTTGGACGGTGGGACGCCGAATTCCCGAAAAATTTGCGTTGACTTGCGGCATGGCATAATCTCGAAGAGCGAGTTCGGTTGAACTTGCCGCACTTGGTTGTCTCCTCCTTGGATTTCAATATTTTCGCCATCTTGACCAGTCTCGCAACTCTCTTTTTTCTTTTTATTCCTTCTTAGAGTGCGCTCGAGCTCGGTGTCCAAAGGTAGTAAGCCTCAGTTCCGAGTCTTCTCATGCACTACACGAAAGGTCCTGAAAAGGAAAACAAATAAACGAAATTAAATACGCAAAAAAAAAAAAAAAACAAACGTTCAAATTAAGACTGGAAATACTTAAGTCGATATTAGAAAAATTTAAATACCCGGCAACGGCGCCAAAAACTTGTTGCGATATTTCCTACACGCAAGTGCACGTCATCGTTTACAAGTAATAAAGTGATAAGTAGAGTATCGTTCCCACGAGGATTGACTCTCTAACTACCGACGTTTTCGTATCCCAATTTTATTTGAACAATCGAAGTTGGGTTTTTGGATTAATAACTAAAAGAATTACTGAAAGACTAAACAGAAAACGATAGCTTGAATAAAAGGAATCAAATTATAAATAAGTCTAGAGTTCTGAATCCACCTTAATTTATCCGAATTTAATCTTGATTATCCGTAATAAATAATTTTCCCAATTTATTGAAGGCGGAGATTGCTAATATATTCTACCGCCTCTCCCGAGGTCAATAGATTTATCTAACGGCGACTAACGCACTCTATCCCTAGGTGAATTATCTCGTCGCTAGGCAAAAAGCATGAAATCTCCTAAAGGCCACGTAGTTCCTATGAGTATATTCCTATCTCACATAATAAACGGTCCTCACCAATAGTTCCTCACCACATCTCCTCTCCCGATTCGAAGTGAATGATTAAATCAATACAACTATTGGCCAGATAATTGCAAGCATAAAACATAATTGGGAAAACTCAATAAAAAGGTAATAAATTGGATAACCTCAATCAATTCGTCAAAATAAAGGTTTCATCAAAACCCTAGATTAGGACTTTAGCCTGACATACTAAAAGCGAAAATACAAAGTAAATAAACGAAAGCATAAAATTCAAACGCAGATGAAGCTCGGATTCCTCCGTTCTTGACTTCCTTCTGCCCTTGAATTCCTCTGCTTTCCTCCTCTTCTCTGTGTCCAAGCTTAAGCTCTCTTAGGTCTAGATTCAATCAAATCCAAGATAATTAAATTAGGGTCTTAAGCCCTATTTATAGCTCAGCATCTCCATAAATCGCGTCCGTATTCGTTGGTTGAAATCGGCTTCAAACGGCCCAAAATCCGCGCAGACGTACCAAACCCGCTAAGTGTGCCGCGGCTCATCAACTGTGCCGCGGCACATCGCCAAAATCAATACAGGCGTAATTAAATCCTTCGTACGCGGCTCACATGGGTCATGCGGCACGAAATCTGACTACTCTGCTCTTCGGTGGTGTCTTCCTTTGCCGCTCGGCTTCCTTGTGCCGCGGCTCATAGTCGATTTTGCCGTTTTCGCCGTTTTGCCTCGTTTAAGCTTCCGGACTTCAATTTCCTGTCAATCATACAAAATTAAGGCATTAAAAGCTCATTTAGATAATTTCACACTCCAAAATACTACAAAATAATGATGAATAAACGTATAAAAATACGCCTAACACGGCCAAACGAACAAAAAGTCGAAAGCAAATATACACGTACTCGCAAAAATTGCACGCAAACAGTCAAAGGCGATCGCATGTAATACATTACGCAGCATGAAAAAAGGAGTATTTTATTCATAACACAAGCCTCATACATTACGGAGCCCGAAGGCATTACAAAAGGAAAACAAAAAGTACAAGTTACGGATGAAAAACAAAAATACCTCTCAAGGCCCCGCCTGCTGGTCTTCGCCCTCGGGTTGCGGATCGGCTTGGGCACCCCCATCGGCCTCGGGATGAATGAGTTTGCCGGTATACCAACTCAAGTCGATCCCGAAGTCGACAAAGTCAAGGATCGGCAGAGAGAATTCTGGATGCAGAGGATGCTTGAGGACATAGGATTTGAAGCTTTCCATCAGGGGACCGATCTCGACCCCTGCCTTTTTGGCGGCTCGAACAACGTTAGCATAGGCCAAGTAGTAAGCGAACTCGCCGATGTGCTCGACGTTAAGGTAGGGATCGACCTCGATCGCCTTCAGCTGCCCCTTCAGATCCGCCGCCGTCTTCTCGACCTCCGCCAGTTCGGCCGCCTTGGCAACATTCTCGCCCCTGGCCTTCTCCAGCTCTCTCTTCGCCTCCGGCTCACCACCGAGCCGATCCACCGCAGCCTTGGCCGGCCGCCTCCTGTGAAGCCTCGAGCTTCTGGCGAGTTTCCTTCTCCTTATTACAGGACCGATCGGCAGCCTCCTTGGAGCGGCTCAGCTCCTGCTTCAATCGATCCACGTCCTGCTTAGCCCGTTTGGCCGTCTCCTCATACTCCTTCTACATAGACCGGATCCGGTTGGCATCCTCGATATTTCTGTTCCGGGCGGTCTCGAGTTCGCGATGGAGATGAGCAGTGGAGGGTCGCCCCTCAAAATCCCGAGCAGCTTGGATGGCCATCGTCGCCGTTTGAAGATCCAGGGCAACGGTCGCCTGCATGGCGTCTCCAGATCGCCGACGAGCGATCGCATCAAGGTCGGTCGTCCAAGCCTAGGGCAGAGAATTGATAGCCTGGCGAACGTAAGTAGGGACTTCGAGAGAATTTTGCGGAGCCTTGCTCGACAGAAAGTCCAGCACCATGGGGGCGACGTCCGAGTCGGAGAGACGAACCCTGCAGCGCAAACCAAGGAAATCAAGGAGTTAGCCCACACCATGCTCAGAATGCCTAACTCAGAAAAATTTTTGACCCACTCTTACCTATTGACCAGCTCGGGATCGCGTCCGAAGAAAGGCTTGCCCCGGGATGTTTCCGCATCGGCGATCGCCATCTTCTTCGCCTAGCTGCCAGATGACCGGGGGCCGGAGACCGTGGGCTTGGGGCCAGATCGCTCCATCATCGGGATGGCGGAGATAGGAGCCGCAGCGACCGGAGGCTCAAGAATCGATACGTCCACCTCAGAGATCGACGGGGACTCCTCCGACCTCCGCCTCTTGCGGCGTTTGAGCTGTTCCTCTCCCTCGACCACCGGCTTGGCGACTGGCGCCTCAGCGGGTCTCGTCACCGGGGCAGGGTGAGACGTCGTTGCAGGAACGCGACCAGTCTGCTTGTCCAACTTAAGGCGATCAAGAACTCCCGAGTT
The DNA here is from genome assembly GCA_033398695.1 of Orobanche coerulescens. Taxonomy (NCBI): domain Eukaryota; kingdom Viridiplantae; phylum Streptophyta; class Magnoliopsida; order Lamiales; family Orobanchaceae; genus Orobanche; species Orobanche coerulescens. The sequence continues at coordinate 107,667,416 of CM065816.1, read as the reverse complement.
CGACATGGCTATCTCTGGCGGAGGTTCGGCAATTCGGGGAAAATAAGCCTCTGTCAAAGAAAAGATACAAACAAGTTAGACAAAACAAAACGACCTCTTGGAGACGATCGTGAAATAAAGGAAGTACCACTTAAACTCATACCTTGAACTTTAAAGTGACGGGGGTAGCAAAACAAACCAGCCCCAAACCGATGAGCTTCGGTACCAAGCGATCGAATGTCAATAAAGGAGTTCGGCAAAGCATGGATCCGCTCCCAAACGATCAAGAAATCGAATGGAAGATCGCCGATCGCTGGAACGAGAGGTCCTGCAAAAAGAAAACAAAATTAGATCAGTCCAAGACAAGCTCAATCAAGGGGAGAGTTTAAATCCTTACTCGGATTCCTCTCCCGGAAAATGGTGGGAATCTCCAACTCCTCATTCGGCATGTCACTCGACGCCGATCGCCATGCCCCGCCGACCCAACACCATTTATCCAGGTCGCCCTTGGTCTTATTCGGCACGCCGAGAACCACTCTCCCGAGTCGGCCCTGGATATGATGGCCGCCGATTGACCCTTTCTGCGCAGCCAATTTAAACAAATAATTCATCTCCAGCGCAGTAAGGTGGCGGAATAACCGGTGACCGCCAAACAAGGTCAACGTGCAGATGATCTGCAGCCAAGCATTCGGCGTCAGTTGAAGAGGCGCCAAATTCCAGGCGATCAGCAAGTAGGAGACGGCGAATGGCAACGGGAATCGCAGACCCGCCTCCATAATCATCTCGTTGACGGCGACCATACCCTTGGGCGGTTGGTCGGCGCGCTCATTCTCCAAAGGCACGTGAAGGGAAACGTCAGAGGGGATGTGATATTTGGCCCTCCAGCGGCTCAGGTCTTTCTTGGTCGCCGTACTCCGGATCTGTCCGAGAGTCCACGGAGACGGGACGGCGGCCTGAAAGACCGTCCGATTCACATGTTCGTAAGGGTGAGCGGCGGTGTAGGCCTCAAAATCGAATTCCGGACAGGGTCCAGCGATCGTTTCCATCATCTGAGCAAAAGCCACATAGGCGGGGCCGAATCTGCTCTCTCTTTCCCAGGCCTCCCGCACCAAATCGTCTTCATCCACCGGCGAGCCCCCCTGCTCCGCCGTCGCCGCCGTCCTCGCCACCTCGGCCTCGTTGAAAAGTTTTTCGAGTTCTTCGGGTGCAATCCCCGCTCGAATAGCTTCAGCGGCCGTCTCCATATCCACTCTAACGGGAACCTCCTCCCGTTCAGGCAACGCGGCGGCAGCGGAAGAACTTCCGGTCTCGAAGGTTTTTGATCCTCCCGACATATTAGAAAATAAAGAGAGGAAGAAGGTTAATTTTTCTTACCTAGAAAAAAGAAGAAGATCGGCACACAAAAGCTCCAGAAATTTCTGCAGAAATTCGGCTATGGATACTAAGGGCGCGTAAAAAGTGAAGGAGAAGAAGCCCTCCCCTTTTTATAGATGGAGACGAGGGCCTAAGTGCAAATAGGAGAAACCTCGGGGGCTGAATCGCAACCGTCACGTGGGGACGCATTAAATGCGGCCCTCGAATCCCGCATACGCGTCTTTTCGAGGGCATGCCAGCCGACAGGTCTGACAAACCGTCGGATTCCCCCAACAGCGGCACGACGCGTGTCCCAGCCACTTTTGGAAGGCCCGCCTTCTTTTCCCGCTGCTCCCGACGCGAAAGAAGGTCGTCCATATTTGAATTCAGATCGTCTGGTCATTTAAACATCGGCGATCGCCAACAGTGCCACCTCACCCTGTGTTTTCAACATCGAGGCGAGCTGGGGGGCAATTGTTGTGCGGCGATTAATTCGCCACGATAGGCGATCGGCGACCTCCCAGAAAAGTCAACCATGGAAGACAAAATCCGGACAAACGCCTAGAGCTCGGCACAATGCGGCGATCGTCTTTTTGGTACCCAGCGATCGTCTTTTGTTATCTGACGATCGTCTTTCGTGTACGGACCAGAAGCGATCGTCTCATGCCACGTGGGGATCCAGCATCCGTCAAAGTCGTCGAAGACCGAATCTTGGACGATGGCCCACCCACGGATCTTCAAAGGATACCGACAAATAGGATCATTGACCCCAGCCTTTCACCTACCACACCTACCGACAAGGCCGCCGAAAGGTACGAAGTGGGCCCTCTTCAGACAGCGATTCGCAACACGTGCTGGCTTCCCATTGGTTCACCCAGCTGGCCTCCAACTGCAACCTCGGACCTCAAGGGAACAGGCCCACGTGACGGGACGATCGGCCGTTTATTTTAATATAGAAAACGGCGATCGCCCGCGATCACCTGAGGGATCCCAACCACCTTGTCCCCTATAAATAGAGGACTCACTGTTGCGGCCAAAAGAGAGGCAAATCCACTACGAATTAAGTGCAAAATACACACCAAAGAGAGAATAAAAGGCTCCTTTGGCAAACACTGACACATTCATAGTGATACTCATACACATTCATCATATATCCCAAGCAAGAACTCACAGATTCATCTATTTGGTTCTTCCGGCAATCTACGCGCTCTAAAGCCTAGATAACTAGAAGTCTTTACAGTCCTTGTATTAGATTCTAACATTAACATTTGTACTCGACAGTATATTTATTAATAACATCTCGCGAGAGCATTCAAGCCCGGGATTAACAACCCCGGCAAATCTTGTGTTATCTATTTTCTCACGGAAGTGTTCTCGCATTTGTTTGTTACTCGATCATTCCAGCAATACTATCTCCGGATAATATTTTGGGTAACAACACCTGGGAATCCGGTCAGTGAGCACTGTAAATTTCATTACATACGCTATAGTTAAGACCGTAACGTACGTTAGCACATGTTACGTACGTTAAGCTTTCCATGTAACGTACGTAAAGTTACATGTTCATCGGGGCAGTGGGTTCTGTGGAGTTCATTACGTATGTTAAGCAAATGCTCTAGCGTATATTAAATCGTTAACGTATGTAACACATGTGTCGTTACGTACGCAATGACATTCAGTTATATAAACAAATTTTAGTCCTGATTTCGACATTTTTCATCTTTTTCTCCCCTTCCTTGGCGATTTGCGACGGTTTGACTAGGAGAGTGCGGATTTTGATCGATTGTCACCAAGTTTCAATATTTTCGAGTTCCCAGCAAGGATTTAACATTATTATATCATCTTCTATCGTTCTAATCAAGGTATTTTCGTCAGAACCCTAATTTTTGGGGATTTTGGGAGCTTTGTGATGATTTCATCTTTTTATTCCGATTCGGCCGAGATTGTTCTTATTAAGGTTGTACTCATGAAATCCTTTGTTATTCTTGTAGTTTTGTGGAATAAAATCCGTAAATTCCTCCATTATTCGATTATGTTGAATTGTGCCCTCGTAATGTCCGACGAATTGTTCGTGAGGGTAGAACTTAGGATGTTTTCCTATGTTTCCATATGTTGTAATCGATTTCATGTCGTTGTGATTTAGAAACGAACCTTTGAAGAGAGTTGGACCGAAACCCTTTCATTTCACAGTTTCTTCACGTCTTATAATGTCCCATTTGATAATTGGGGTGTTACAAATAAAGTTTTAGGAAACTTACAATCCCAACTCGCAGGAAGACATAGGCGGACAATGATGTTATTTGCGGCCGGTCAACCAAAAGACACATCTGGACCTTAAATTAACCTGACTGCCAAGATATCTATAAATCTTAACTCTGATACAATATTCTGTAACTCACTGAGATATTTAGGATATTACTAGGCTAAGAATTTCAGACAACATTTAATAAAATATTAAATGTGGAGTTTATTACAAACCGGGTTCTTCAACAATAAAAGATAATACCAAAAGGAGTTCGAACTTTAGCCGATGACTTCCGCCGGACGTCGGCCGTTCTCCGGCTAGTCGTCGGCTAAATTTTTTTGCATTATAATACAAGACCAACCAAAAACAATAAAAGTAAACAACATACTCGAGTACATCCAACTGAACGGGCTTTCTCCGGACCGTCAACATCACAATGCACCCTCGTCATCATGCTGTTCCTGGGATTGTTTTCCAGCTCTCCTGGATCCTAAACATAAAACATGTGTTCACACCCAAAGGGATTAGCACAACGGTTCTATTACAAATACTATAATTCATACAACAATAGATTACTCAACGTCTCATGAAGAATAACAACAATAATGACAACAACAACAAGCCTCTCCTACGAGGAGACTAACAATGCATTACACAATATGACAATCACAACATACACATGGTAATCTGATGATCGCATTCACTGCACAGATCCCAAGATGATCCTGTCGGACCAACACATGGTGGAAAATCCGTCCAATGATCCAGCGCACGCTAGCATAGATCCCAAGATGATCCCATCGGACCAACACGAGGTGGACAAACGACAACGACATATATGTACGACAATATGAATATCAAGACAAATATATAATTAAAGTACTTGCCTTAGAAAGACGACAAGGACTAAATACTTCGACGAACATCAATACACTCGAAGGTCGTACCTTCATCCAACCACTTGCAAGATTCGAACCTTATACAAAAATAAATAACAAAGAGTTTAACTTGCATATACATAACCAACACACGAGCATCTAATGTTCCTAAACTATGACCGAGTTAATCATCCTATGTACAACCGGTTCATGGTTCAACTACCCGACGAACATTTAGTCAGACTATTAACATACCTCATGCGAATCAAATGATCATAATGAGGATAAATTGCCGACGTCTACGAATTCAAGGATATTCACATCATCATAATTCCATACTCCAGTCTTGATTATCAATCCTAATATATGGTTCGGCTATCCTATGATTCATATTAAGGGTATGATTGAAGATGCACGAATTCTAAAACATTTTTTCAAAGGAAAACGTATTCAACTGTGTTCTAGGTTTAATTCACCACTAAGAATACCATTCTCCCGCGAAGTAGTTCTTCCTACCAAATCTCTACGTTAGATATGTTTGTCACCAACATAATCGCTTCACTCTAACCATTAATATGAAGAAGGTTATCCAATCAAAATCAACCCTTACAATACATGAACCTATTCATGATGAAAACCCTCAACATTCATTCTCTTGAATTCCTCTATCACAGGTGATAACATTAACAAGTTATTTGATATAAGAACATTTCAAAATCATCATAAAAGGTGTGTTACAATCTCAGAAAACTCCATCTTAATATTCAACATAATCATGGCTAAACTGATAATCTTCTTAACAATGGAAAAACCTAAGTATAATCATCCCAAACTTCCTAAAACATGGTGTTCAGTTTATTAAGTCATGAATGGAATCTAATAATACCAGTAGCATGATCATAAGATTCCTAAGAACATGCATTCAAGATTGGGATTGCATCAACATACCTTATATGACGAAACAATCGGTAGAACTCAACACCGGAAGCTTGAACACTAATCCATGAGGTCTTCCATCTTCAAAGTTGAGTTCAGAGGCTGATTCATGAAGTTTATAAGGTTGGGGAAACTTTCAAAATCAAAGAGATTGGACAAAAAGAGTGGTGAAAAATGTAAGAAATGAAATGGGTGATGTCCTATTTGTAGGAAATCACATTTAACGTACGCTATCCTTCTCTTTAGCGTACCCTAATGGGCTTCGTAGCTCACTGCCTCGCTCTGTCCTCAGTCTAGCATACACTACCTATACATTTACATACGCTACGTGATGTTTTAGTGTATGTTAACACACAACATTGCGTACGCTAACGACCTCACTTAGCTTACTGCATCGTTATGTCCTCTGATTTAGCGCACATTACCTACGTTACTTAGCGTGCGCTAAACATAGTTGACTTAACTTTTACAAAAGTTGTCCAGGTTCATGCAGGGAAATCCGACAACATCTTCCTCAGGCTCCACATGGGGTCCACACTTTATCTAATCTTTGACGGCCTCTTGCATACGCTAAGTATCCAACATAACGTATGCTACCTCTGATTATTAGCATACGCTAGGTATATTAGTTAGCGCATGCTAATATCGTGCAATCACGTGCATGAATTAACCAACTCTATACGACACGATCATGAATACTAGATTTCGGATAAGGGAAAACATATTATATGACATAATCATATACCACATGTTTCAAATACAGATAAAATACACAACAAGTATCCAGGTATTACAGATACTTCCTCGAACCATGCAGAGATAATTGCACTACACGAATCCATAAGGGAGTGCATTTGGCTTCGGTCAGTCATAGACCATAAACAAGGAACTTGTGGATTAAAGTCCACTACAACAACACCTACTTGCATCTTTCAGGACAATGCATCATGGATTGAGAAGATGAAGCTAGGTTTTATTAAGGATCATTGTTGGGATAAATAATATTGTTTTGATAATTGCCAAACAACAAAAGCTTGATACAGCAAGCCCTGTATCGAAAGCCGGTTGAAGTTGTAATCCTGTATCGAAGACCTTATCATAGCGCCAGCATACAGCAAAGCTTTCACGCTACCAAGATACAGCAACAAAGTCTAAATAAAGCGCCAAGTATGGAAGCTGTCTCGAAACCTCAATACAGCACCCTTCCATACAGCGCCAGACCACTCCAAAATGCCTACAGTGCTAGTGGATACAGCATTCACATCGGAACAGGACTGAAGACCGCTTTAAAAGGAATCTTTAGTATTCACTAAAGTCAAGTACTGTTTGATAAAGAAGTATTTAAATACTAAAAGGATAAAGTATTTAAATACTGAAGCTGTCAGAGATCTTCAAATCCCGCAATATCCGGATCCTGGTCTATTCAAGTTATCACGGAATCTTGCCCAACGGATCTATCTCAACGGATATATTATTCAGAAGACTATATATATCTCATAAAAGCGTTGAAGATCATACAATCGAAGTTACCAAAGAAAGAAGCTATCATTATATACATCGAGCAAAACATATCTCCGTAAGCTTTACGCAAGTTAAGATCCAAAGAGATATACAAAGGCTCAACAAAGAAGATCATCATCGGCTCAAAACTTCATATTCAAAGCTATTGTTCTTACCGGTTACCTACCTTTTACCTTGTGTAAAACCCGAGCTCTGTGTGAACTCAACAAGTTATTCGACACGTGGGACGAATAAGAGGACGAAGCTTTGAACCGTGTGAAGAAGCTAGTCAAGAAGGAAGCTTTAACCAAATCTGTGTGAACGGTTGAAAGCGACATTCTTTGTATCAATCTGTGTGAACGATACAAGGACAGGTTTGATTATAAATACATAGTTGTGTACGCAGTATTTATAATAAATGTTTTACTCCTGTGTGGAGGACCAGTGGACGTAGAGGGGTTTACCTCGAACCAGTTAAATACTGTGTTATTTACCTTTCGCCGTTACTGTTTTCATAACTGTAATTTATACAAGTATACACTGCAAAACCCTGTACGCACCAAGCTAACAGGAGATTAGATCGAGTTGCTGTATCGACAGCATATCTACTATTTTAAGACTTCCGCTACACACTATGACTTAGAAAATTATACAGCCTGTTGCTTAAATATTTTCCAAGCTGTACCGAGTATATCAAAAAGGGGACCAACAATTGGTATCGGAGCGGTTGATTCTAAAAAGAATCAGTCGTATTTTTAACTGAATTAGATCCTTAAAAACACTTATTTTCGAAAACAGTCTTTGTAATTCCCATCTTCTAATATAGATACCTTTATGTCTAATAAGATATCTATGTTTCACATTAACGAGTTTGATAACTGGAGAAACAGGATGAAGAACAAATTCAAAGCTTTCATTGGAGAATCAAAAGTTCCGCCCGCATAAACAAAGACCGAAGAATGTCTTCAGGTAGTCACTGATAGTGAATCGTCTGATGATGAGCTAGAGGATAGAGCCTATGTGTGCTCTATGGCCGAAGTTAAAGAAGAAAATGAAGACGGCGATGATGATGAGGTAAGCTCCACCTCAACTATTCCTATAAATGCATCTCATACCTTTGAAAATATGCTGAATGATTTAATAACATTCAAACGGCCCATGAGATATTGAAAGGAGAAAACATACAGCTTGAAATTTCTAACTTAGAGCTGAAAGAATAAAATGACTTGCTGAAGAATAATTACGAAAATATGTCAGTTGATTGCGAAAACAGCAAAGTCAATTTAGAAAAACTCATGGAGAGCAATCATCAACTTGCTCATAATATAAATGAGACTAAATCTCATCTTGAAAGCAAGACAAATGATTTGGCTCTACTTGAAGCCAAAGTAAAATCTCTCGAGAAACGTGAAGGAGAATTAGAGACAATCTTGAAATCTTTCGAGAAATCCTCTAAAAGAATGGAAGAGATCCTAAGCACTGGGCAACATGCTCATGATAAACGTGGCTTAGGGTACAACTCGTTCTCCAACAAAGAAAAATCTAGTATAGTATTCGTCAGGAGTGAGGAACTCATTCCTGTATCAAAAGAAGTTCCGAGTCCTGAGAAGGAAACCGCTGCACCGCGACCAGCAAAAGCTGCCATTCCGCCCCCGCAACTCTACTATTCGAGATAGTGGAACCAACAGCCACTCAGAAGGCGTACTCAACAGCATGCTCCACAAGCATATCATAAACGCCAAAGAATATTCAGAAGAAGGTCAGATCCAACCACCAAAGGCCCAGATAAAGACTCTGTGCAGGCGTGCCTAGACATTGGATACAAGAGCCCCGCTATTCCTCGAGACAGCAGGTGTCCGCACAATATCAACAACAGAATTGGGAATCCAACTGGAGACCCAGGAGGCAATATGCAAGATCTATGAAAATGGCTCCACCTCCGAGACGACAATCGTACTGGAATAACAACTATAATTCTCGATTTTTCATGCATTATAATGATTACAACGACTACGTGCCTGCCTCACGTAGATATCGATATAATGGACCAAAAGTAGCCAACAACAAACAAATTGTTGCCCGGCAAATTTGGGTACCAAAAGGCACTATCACACCAGGACCCAAATTTACTTAATGTTTCAACATGAATCGGGAAACGCTACAGCCAGAAATTCCTGTAAGTTTTTATGCTTTTACTCATTAATTAAGGGGGAATACAGTACGACCCATGAATACAGTGTTAATCCGAACATGCATGTAAGAACTAAATCCTGTATGTATCTTTTAAGGGGGAACGCTATATTATACGCGGATACAGTATGGCATCAATTATGATTTATCTACGAACAATTCATAGGTTCAGTTGTACTCAACTAGATCACAAATGTAAGATTGTGCCTACGCGCCAATCATAAGTTTAAGATCTAACACACTTCCCTATTAGATGCTATCATTTTAGAACTTGCCTGCGAGCAGTTCACATTTCTTTTAGATTATGTGCTGAAGACCAGATCATTTGACAGAAGATCAAGAAGTCTGCTTTTGATATTTTCCAAAAAGAGAAAACAGTGGGATTCAACATCTCCTGTATCGAAGTCTTCTCACGTTACCAACAAGTGGTTATCGAAGGGAAAAATGTTTTTAGCCTGAAGAGGTTTTGATATCAAGAACTTGGCATGATCAAGGAGTTTTTGAATCATCAAAGAAGTTTTGGAAATTATCAAAAAGGGGGAAATTGTTGGGGGCTTCTCTCGAAGCTAGATCTAAAAGGAAGTTATGAGCATTATGTTCATGTAAATAATATTTTTTTGATAATTGCCAAACAACAAAAGCTTGATACAGCAAGCCCTGTATCGAAAGCCGGTTGAAGTTGCAATCCTGTATCGAAGACCTTATCATAGCGCCAGCATACAGCAAAGCTTTCACGCTACCAAGATACAGCAACAAAGTCTAAATAAAGCGCCAAGTATGGAAGCTGTCTCGAAACCTCAATACAGCACCCTTCCATACAGCGCCAGACCACTCCAAAATGCCTACAGTGCTAGTGGATACAGCATTCACATCGGAACAGGACTGAAGACCGCTTTAAAAGGAATCTTTAGTATTCACTAAAGTCAAGTACCGTTTGATAAAGAAGTATTTAAATACTGAAAGGATAAAGTATTTAATACTGAAGCTGTCAGAGATCTTCAAATCCCGCAATATCCGGATCCTGGTCTATTCAAGTTATCACGGAATCTTGCCCAACGGATCTATCTCAACGGATATATTATTCAGAAGACTATATATATCTCATAAAAGCGTTGAAGATCATACACCGAAGTTACCAAAGAAAGAAGCTATCATTATATACATCAGAGCAAAACATATCTCCAGAAGCTTTCTGCAAGTTAAGATCCAAAGAGATATATAGTGCTCAACAGCAAGAACAGTCATCATCAGCTCAAGAACCTCATATTCAAAACTGCTGTTCTTATCTGGTTACCTACCTTTTACCTTGTGTAAAAACTGAGCTCTGTGTGAACTCAACAAGTTATTCTGACCTGTGTGGGACGAATAAGAGGACGAAGCTTTGGAACTGTGTGTGAAGAAGCTAGTCAAGAAGGAAGCTTTAACCAAATCTGTGTGAACGGTTGAAAGTGACATTCTTTGTATCAATCTGTGTGAACGATACAAGGACAGGTTTGATTATAAATACATAGTTGTGTACGCAGTATTTATAATAAACGTTTTACTCCTGTGTGGAGGACCAGTGGACGTAGAGGGGTTTACCTCGAACCACTTAAATACTGTGTTATTTACCTTTCGCCGTTACTGTTTTCATAACTGTAATTTATACAAGTATACACTGCAAAACCCTGTACGCACCAAGCTAACAGGAGATTAGATCGAGTTGCTGTATCGACAACATATCTACTATTTTAAGACTTCCGCTACACACTATGACTTAGAAAATTATACAGCCTGTTGCTTAAATATTTTCCAAGTTGTACCGAGTATATCAAAAAGGGGACCAACAATGATAATACCAAGCATATCTCGTAGAAGTTCTTCTACAATCAACATCAGCAAAACTTGCTGAATATCAGACTGAATCAAGTGAGTTTCAATGAGCATATCACATACTTGTTCACTAAGTCTCTGCCAAAATCTACATTAGAGAAACATGCGAGAAGCGTCGGCATGCGTTGATTTTCCGAGCTCAACAAGTGATAGCCCATCAGATTGAGCTACTGTGTATACTTCAGGAGGAGTATACTCCACATGATTTCGGAACTTGTAGTTGGTGTGTTGTGCTCTTTTTCCTCACCAAGTCTTTGTTTTTTTCACGGGATTTTTTTACTTGGAAAGGTTTTTTACCGAGGCAACGTCTTATGCACCATGATTGTATTAGTGCTCGATACAGGGGGAGTGTTCTGGGATATCCTTCCCTTGTATGTGTCTTGCCTAATACTAGTTGTAGTAGGATAGATAGATGGAAGGTTCTAGATCCTTCTAGAGGTAGTAGGATCCCATTATGTATCTTACCTTAACTAGGAATCCTATGTATGGAAGGACTTTTATTGTAAAGTCTGTTTAAAAGCCACTTTATCAGTGTTATGAATACAATTGAATCATCCTTACTGCTTTCTTACATTCTCCTGAAACACTAGTTTGATTATGAATTAAAAACAACGTGTAAATATAATTTATAATATGCTTGATAACAACAGTTGCATTTGATGCCGCACATAAAAAAAGTACTAGGAGAACACCGACTATTAGAGGTGCTAATTTATTACTGACAGGGCAGTGAATATGCAAGTGAAATGAGATCGACTGCACTGGATTCTTTTTTTATTCATTTTGTTTATGAAACCAGCATCACTCATATCTCGTCTCTTCTATTTTCAATACATATATGATCCATACTAGTACTAGAATTAATTGAAATTTTTTTGGCCTGGAGACAGTATCAATTTTAGATCAAACATTTTTTTTGTTTGACTAAAAGTTCCCCATTTGGAGCCAAAATGGGTTATCCACTCTCCCATGTTCGTGTAATTAGAAAGATATTGCTTCACATTGATGCCAGCATTTTTACAAACTTGCAGAACTTCTTCGTTAAAATCCTCCATACTCTTGTATACACCTGGCTGAGTTGAATATAATAGTCCAAGAGTGTGGAAGACATCTTGATCACCATCTTTTGGTATTACCGCATACATTGTATCGTCCCATCTGCACAATTTTCATGTTGGAATATTCTATTATTAATCAACTTATACATGGAACTACAGTAATAAATTTTTTCTCGTAAAATTAATGAGTACTTTTAATGGATAGAAAATGAAGAGCCCGGTTATTTGGTTAAGTCTGGGAAGCATGGTTGGCAAAACTTTGCGATTGAAATCAACTATGCGGGACTTTGGTATAAAGAGATTAAGCCATGGATGAGATATTGTTGATCACATCTTGGGAGTGTCTAAATTTCCAACTCTGTGAAGGAAACTAAAGAAAGTGACATCTGTATTAAAGTTGAGGTCGGGAATGAAGTTCAATTTGTCAAGCAACGTTTGAGATTCCTGCAATCAATAAAAATTACTAAATAAACAAAAGGTAAATTTGACATTATGTATTTTGTGTTGAAAATGAGAAAAAATATTTTTTAATCGAGACTCTACTCTGTGGTACCTGGTCTATAGTGTTAGCAGTTTGATTATCATAATACATGGTCAATTCTATGGTGTAGAGGATACTGTGATTCTTCAACAATGCAACAATGTTTGATTGATTGATTGGGGGTGAGGAGTAGCTCCACAAAGTAGTTATTATACTCTCACTTACGATAAGGAAACCTTCGACATAGCTTGGGGATGTGTCATTGCTTGAAATAAGAAATTTTTGATCTGTTGTGAATGTTGAGAAATTACTATAAAGCAATCTCACCAATTTCACCTATGTATAAAGTCAAAGTAAAAAATAATTCAATCAAATTTCGATAGGTCAATTGGAATGATCAAAATTTCAGATTTGAAAATGAGTCTGGGGTTATATATTGCTTATAAATTAAAGCGAAGATCTTTGAATTTGTAGGGGTACAAATACCTTTTATACGCAAGTTTTAATGTTGCAAAAGATTAGTTAGTTGAACTTTATTATATGTTTAGATGCAAATAAATATATTGGGGTTTTTACATTTTAATATACTATGATTATGTTCCTTTGTTCTTCTTCTTTAAAGGAATGTTTTACGAAAAAATATAACTAAAATTTAGGGTGAGTACAAAAAACCCCCAAAATAACTTCAAAACTACAAAATTTAAAGGAATCTTGAAGTTTTATTAGGAATGTAAATTGGATTCTAAAATATGATTTTGCTTATGAAGGAGAAAATTTGAAGACAATGATCAATTTCAGGAGTTCCTTTGTAAATCTAAAATTCTCGTGGATTCTTTTTGTATATATCCCAAACTATGGGATTGTATTTGTAACTATATCAATCTATTAATCTATATCCAGTGCTCTAGAAATCGATCTAGGCAACTGCCTAGACACTAGAAGGTATAAAAACATCTTGATTTGGGGAAACTCGGACCTAGACAGTAAAATCTAACCTAGACGGAAAAGTCTGAATTAATCGGAATTCGAAAATCGGAAGAAGTCAGTCAAAAAATCTGAAAAAATTAATCTAGGCAAAATATTAACAAAATATTCTTTATTATAAGTATATTAGGGTATATTCAGTTAGCGATTAATCTTTTCGATTAATATTTAATTAATCATTAGAAAGTAACCCAACCGTCTAAATCCATCTAGTTATTTTTAAAACACATAAATATAATGATTTATTTATTGCCCACCCCCACTTCCAAAATACATTGTACTTGTCTTACTCCTGTTGGTGCTTTGTCTAAGACTATTTTTGCTCCGTTTATAATGCCAAACTGTCCCAGACCACATAAAACTCACTACAACAAAAAAGGTCTTTAACAATATTTTTTAAATGTTGTAATTAGTGTTTGACAACGTTTCTTAAAACGTTGTATTATCCGACGTTGTCTTAGGTCCATTTTTATGACAACGTTCTTTAAACGTTGCGGATACGTTGTTGTAATAGCGATCCCGTTTTTTGTTAAAAAGCTTTAACAACGGTTAGCAAACGTTGTTACTAACTTCAACAATGTGTACTTAAACGTTGTCCTTGTTTATTGACAACGTTCTAAAAAGGTTGTTAATAAGTTCCACAACGTTTGAAAAAACGTTGTCTTTGAGTATTAACAACGTTTATTTAAAACGTTGTATAAAGTTATTTTTCTAAAAAAAAAATTATCCACTTCCACAACGTTTGGAAAAACGTTGTCTTTGAGTATTCACAATGTTTATGTAAAACGTTGTATAAAGTTATTTTTCTAAAAAAAATATCCACCCCCAAATACAGCACTCAACATAAAGTGTCAATGGACTTCTTACTCACTTCAAGTCCTCATGAACATAAATCAATACAGGGCACACGCAAAATAAACAAAGAAGAGTTCGACTGAAACCTAGAAGGCTAAAACACCTTGTTTGAACATAGATCAACACTAAATGAAACGATATACAAAGAATTTGGCCGTCAAAATAGTTGCCATTTCTCATGTGCAGTCGTCATCCTAGAAATGCTTAATAGAGTAATTCCTAACAATTGTCATCACCTAACGGTTTCACTTGCCATAAATATAAGAAGAAACTCAAACACTTAATGTTAAATGCTTTACATGCAATTTATGAAACAAGAACCATGAACTAACTACACAAAATAACCCCAAGTAAAAGCTTTAACAAACCTTCACAGCTGTAAGACGAGTTATCTCATTTCCCATTCGATCAACAAGCACAGGAAGGCACGCCGTGATTCTCCCCAATATGATCACCAAATGTAGAAACCACAAGCCCCATGCAAGAAATGGCACATTCTTTCATTTCCTGGGAGAGGAGAGGAGAGCAGTAAGATATGAAACTAAGAGGACAAGATTTCAACACAAGGAATGTCTCTGATATGATCTTGATCTTGGTTTGTCAAACGTGACATAATAGCATTGTATATAGGATGGACATATGGTTTAAAATCAAAACCATAACCCTGCACAACAAAATCAAATCAAAATTTTAGGAAGCATCCTCCCACTAACTAGAAGCCACATAAAATCTAGAGATGAAGCAGCAGACCTCAATATTTGGTCGCACAACACGAACAAGTTCTCCACATACTCTTAAAGCCTCCGCTGAAACTTTGTAATAACGTTCCCCAACAGCAGATATAACTGGAGCAGAAATCAGTTATAGTTAACTTGACACATACCTCTCTCTTCGTTGGGTGTATATTCACATCAATGTGTTCAGGTGGCAATTTTATTGACATGTAGATGAAAGGCTTGGATGCCTTTGGTAATGTTGCAGAATAAACAATTTCGATTGACCTCTTTAGAGCACCACATTCCACCGGTCTATCTGAATGATTGCAAAGAAAGAGGCAACAAATTAGACCAAATGAACCATTTGAGATAGACAACTCCATGGCAAATATTTCCAAAGACCGAAAAGAGGGAGGTGACAATGTAACATACAAGAATCCAGTCTGTAAAAATAACAAAAATAAAGAAAGAAAAAATAGAGAATCCAGTCTCTATAGTGTTGTCCGAACACGGAAGTAAAATTGACCAAGAGTTATAATTCTGATCTACATGTTGTATATTATTAGCTCCCATTAAAAGTTAGGGAGCAACTACCTACCATTAATGAAAAGCACCATCGTTATCTTCTTTGCAATGTAATTGTAGTTTGAAATAAAACCATCCATTTCAAAAACTGAACTTGAGGGATCATCATCCGAAGCTTCTATCTTCATAAGATTTTGTGCAACTGATACTCCAGAACATTGACTACGAAGGCCAAGCCTTGAGGATGTCGCAATTGAATGAACATCTGCTCTAGCAGCTCCATGCCAAAGAGATACCATCATTAAAAGGCATAACATGATCGATGGGTGACTCTATGGACAACTAACCTGAAGAGACATAACATCTCAGATAATTTAACCGAAAGGATAAATCATGTCATTGTGCACTTTATGGAATGTTGATGCATAAGTGGGGTCATGATCAATTGTTCATGGAACGCTTTCTTTTTTTGATACTTACCGTTAAGTTTTTTTTTGGTAAGGGGATACTTACCGTTAAGTTCAGCATCAACTTCTTCCAATTTTTTACTTGGTTTATTTTTTCTTTTTGGTCCTTTATATCTATTTCATTTTCCAAAAAATATATTTGAGTTTATTCTTCTTGAGCAGATGATGTTTTGTCCGTTACCTAACAAAATGAAGGGGAAAAATCATTAAAAATATAAACAATAAATACTAGAACGATCAATTGCATGAAATTACCAAGATAAAATGCATAAAAAATCAGTTTATGCATGTATGTCTAACCTAACAGTTAAAAGACTCTGCATCTCCAACCATATTACTCGCAATTTAATTAAAATAACTAGTGTATAGTTCGTCAAAACTCGACACGTAATCACTTTACAT
Organism: Orobanche coerulescens; assembly: GCA_033398695.1. Classification (NCBI taxonomy): domain Eukaryota; kingdom Viridiplantae; phylum Streptophyta; class Magnoliopsida; order Lamiales; family Orobanchaceae; genus Orobanche; species Orobanche coerulescens. Next base: position 107,650,975 of record CM065816.1, on the reverse strand, counting down.
TGTAATTTATAAGTAAAAGTTTAAAAATAATTTAGTATTTTATTAGGGTTCAGTCACTTGGAATCGTACCGCAGCGGAACACACCAATAGATAGAATTGATGAGGATAAGATTCAGCCACTCGAACTCATTTAGAATTTATGTACTTGTACTCGTCCTAAACCCGATTGAAGATAATTTTACTACTTATTCGAGTTAAAAATTTGTTTAGTAACATATGAAACAATGGGAGCATTGTTCAGCCACTCAGACTCGTTTAAAATCTATATACCCATATTCATCACAAACTCGATTAAAATATAAATTTATTACCCTTTAACAACCCAGACCATATATAATATGCACTAAGTAGTAAACATATTTAAATTTATATAATTTAAATAACTAAACATAAGTTGCTATAGTAATTGGTTAACGCATCTCAACAAAACCTCAACCATATAAGTAAAAGTTAAGAATAAATACCATAAATAATAAAAGATTATAACTTAAATTCTTAGTATAAGTTTGGAATTATACAATTTTCAAAAACTCGTTATAATTTATGTAGCTATATTTTGATGTGGGATTCAAGATTTTAGATAAATAAAAATAAAAAAATAAAAAAAATATGCAAGAGAGAGAGAGAGAGTTAACGTGCTACTCCGAATCCGTAATTGCTTTTAGATACTTCAAGTATTTATTTATAAGTGAAGAGTATCGAATTTCTTAAAAAATAAAAATAATTATATAAAAATAATACCGATGTATATATAAATTAGATATTAAAAAATACTTACATATTTTGGCCATTGAGGTTTTAAAAATTTTCCAAATTAAATTTTCTAATAAGAATAAAGCCATTCATTTGGCCAACTCAATTGATGACAAATTAAAGTAACAATGTAAATAGTTAAGGATGGTAAAATACACATTTATTTTAAATATATGTTTAGTTATTCATTCATTGGAGTGTCATTGAAAATCAAGGTGGGATAGAAAATTTAAATAAATAAAAATCTAAAAAATAAAAAATACCATGTATGAGAGAGTTACATGGTGCTCCGGATGTGTAACAGTATTATATATATATATATTTATATATAATAAAACTATATTTGTTAATTAAATTTATTAATGCAAAAAGCTCGATAGTTATACATATTAGTTAGGTTCAGTCAGTCGGAGTTCCTCACCAAGGCAGAACAAAATAAAACCAAAAAGATGAGGCAAAGATTCACCCACTCGAACCTGTTTTTAATTTATATAACTGTATACGTCCTAAATTTGATTTAAAAAATGTATTTACTACGCATTTTCATCCCAAACCCATATAGTGATACCCAAAACAATACAGCTAGGGTTCAGTCATCGAAAACCTATTTAGATCTTATATACTTATACTCATCTCAAACTCGAGTAAAGACAATTTTAGTACATATTCCTACACTACCAAAAAAAGCGAATATAAATAATCAAATATAAGTTGGCATAATAATTATAAATATATTAAAACATTTAAAATATAAATATATTACAACATTTCAAATATAAATAATCAAATATAAGTTGGCATAATAATTGATTGTTATGTCTGATTTCAAAAAAAAATTGCTAAAATTGTTATACTTGATAAATTAGACAAATTAAATTAACGTCAATAATTTAGCAAATTAATTTTTTTACTAAATTTATTTGGCCGACTAAATGATTGGTCAAATTATATTTTCAATTAAAATAAAACAATTTGTTAGGCCAATTCGATAATTAGTCAAGTTAATTTGCTTAGAAATATTATGGTAAAATACAGATTGCACTACCAAAAATCAGACTTTAGCCGACGACTTAAAGTGGTCGGCTAAACCCCAAAGTCGTCGGCTAATCATGCCAGTCGTCGGCTAAAAAGCCGTCAGCCGATATTCGTCGATCAAGGTTTAGCCGACGACTTTTTTGCAGTCGTCGGCTAAAGTTCAAGGATTAGCCGACCACTACTACACGGTCGTCGGCTAAACCTGTTTGGAAAAAAAAAATTTAGCCGACGACCTTAACAAGCCGGTCGGCTAAAACCGGTTTTTAAAAAAAAAATATTCCTCGTTGTCACAACGTTCACTACCTTTCATGTGCCTTTCTTCACCAAGTCGTCCAAATAATACACCGACTTTGCTGATGTAGCAAATACAAAAGGATCACTTTCATACCATGAAGTGGAAGTGTTAACAGATAACAGCCCGTAGTCGTCTTGCATATCGGTTCCAAGACTGGTGTCGTACCATCGACACTTAAACAAGTAAATTGTCATGCCTTCTCCGTAAATTAGTTCTACCACTTCCAAAAGAACACCGTAATATCCACCATCTATCATAACCCCAGAATTTTGACTTCTTCTTTTTTGGTCTCTCTCAAGGCATACGAATGTGACACTGTTGACTTTGGCCATCGAATAAATTCTTGACATAACCGGCTTCATAGAAAGAAGCATAAGTTCACGTTACCAGTTAGGGTGTCCGTCATCTTGTATGTGTGTCATCTGTCGTAAATAAACTTTTTATGTAAAAAAATATCTTAAGTCCAAAATGCAATAGCAACTGAATGTATACGTACCCATTCTCCAAAATAGTCGGCAAAAGTGTCATTGTGGAATCTAGTGTCACCTCGCACCATATCGCATGACAAGTGGATGTCTTTCCAAGATCGAACTGGACAATTGAGCAATATCCACCAATGTGCAATTCGTGACTAAATGACGGGTCTAATTGTCTTCTGGCAACCTCCCATAGACGTTAACCTCGGTGGATATGATAGAAAGATTGAATTGTATTTTATCTCATGGAATAGAGTGGGAAGGGGGCTCAAGGTGCCCAAATACAACTTGATATGCGTAATACACTCCGACGCAAGGTAAGATTCTGCAATGCATCCTTCAGTGCACTTATTGGCCACGGAGTCTTTGTAATCACCGAGTTGCCTGTAATATTGTCATTGTGTTAAAAATCATACTTAATTTGACAATATATATATATATATATCATACAAAATTATGTTACCTTTCAACCGGGTACATCCACATGTAGTGCACTGGACCAGTGACCAATAACTGCGTGGGAAGGTGGATCATGAGGTGAGGCATGAGGTCAAAAAAGTTTGGAGGAAATATTCGCTCAAACTTGCACAAGATATAGATGATCTCATCTTGCATTTTACGCAAATCAGATCTCTTGACTTCTCTCGTACATAATTTCTGGAAAAATCTTGACAATACAACACACGGCTCGACCACCTGTTTTGGTAAGTACGGTCGAATAAATACCGGAAATAGGCGTTGGAGTTTAGCCGACGACCACGATCTAGGTCGTCGGCTAAAGTATATTATTATTTTTTTTTCGAAAAAGTGTTTATCCACCGACCTCGATCTAGGTCGTCGGCTAAACTGTTACAATATTATTTTTTTTCGGAAGGAGTTTAGCCGACGACCTAGATCGAGGTCGTCGGCTAAAGTATTTTTTTTTCTTTCGAAAAAGTATTTAGCCGCCGACCTCGATCTAGGTCGTCGGCTAAACTATTACAATATTATATTTTTTCTGAAGGAGTTTAGCCGACGACCTAGATCTAGGTCGTCGGCTAAAGTATATTATTTTTTTAAAAAGTGTTTGTGACGACCTAGATCTAGGTCGGCTAAACCGTTGCAATATTATTTTTTTGAAAGGGATTTAGCCGACGATCGAGATCAAGTCGTCGGCTAATTTTTTTCGGTTGGCTAAACGTCATCTCGGCCGGCTAAACCTCTTTAATATAGCCGACGACTATTTCGAACTTTAGCCGACGACATCGGCCAAGTCGTCGGCTAAAACCCTTTAGCCGACGGTAGAATAAGTCGTCGGCTAAAGTGCGAAGTTTAGCCGACGACACTATATAGTCGTCGGCCATTTTTTTCCGGGTCGTCGGCTAAAGTAGTTTTTTTGGTAGTGTTGATTATATGAACTAATTACCAAAATCTTAAAACTTATAAAATCTACATAATAAAATATAAGATTGATGTGGTATTCAAAATTTTTGATAAATACGATTAATAGAAGTTCGATAATTGATCAAATTAGGTTCTCCAATAAGAAATAAAATAATTAATTTGCCTAATTTAGTAATTGATATGATTAATATTGGCCAAACTAAAATTTTTAATTAAATAAAACTACTAAATAAAATAGATATGAGATTCAAATTTTATAAACATAATTAATATATATTTATTAACCAAATTATATTTTTACTAAAAAAATTAAATTATTTATTTGTCCAACTTAATAATTGGCCAAATAAAACACAATAAAATAAAATTCTTGAGCTTGTGTGTGAAATAACTATAGGGTTGAAAAATACACATCGAATTCTAAGCATTTATTTATGTTATCCATTAGTGGAGTTCTATTTTTAATCGATGTGGGATTCAAGACACTGAATTCTATTTATTTAGGTTATCCATCGTTTAAGTACCATTTTAAATCAATGTGGGATCCAAGACTTTACATAAATAAGAATCCAAAAATAAGAGAATGTCACATAGGAGAGAGAGAGTCAATGTGGTGTTTAAATCTGTAACGCTATTATATATAAATATATATATATATATATAGATGAATATTTAAAAGTATCAAATTTTTTAAAAAAATTAATCATATCATTTATACTCTCTTAGTATTTAATTAGATATTTGTTTGATTTTTTTAATATTAAAATCTAGCCATTATTAGATTTAATACTGGTAAATACTCTATCCATCCCAAATTTATGTCCCGGAATCTTCAGCACGGACTTAACAAAAAAAAGTTGCTGAGTGTATTATGGAGTGCAATGTGAGTGGAGACTGAGTCTCACATTAGTGTAATGTTAAGTTAATTGTGTTCATAAATGGTATACGAACAAATTAGAGTGACGTTGTAATGCCCGAGATTTCTGTTATGTAATTGGAACTTGTGATATTGTAATGATTGTACTTTTGTCTGAGTATTATTCTCCGTATTTCATAATCCGATGTTGCCGAGCGTTTAATTTCATGGTTGTGATTTGTAAGGTTGAAATTCTGTGCATGTAGCGCACGCTACAGGCTAAGGGTAGCGTACGCTAACATGGTTTCATAGCGCACGCTACAGAATATAATTAGCGCACGCTATGCGTGGTCAAATTGATTGGGACGTGCGGTAGGTGAGATCTGGCCGGGGGACCCCTGTCGGATTGTGTCGGATGTACTGACGGCTTCGGGAAAAGCCGAGTCAACGCCTTAGCGCACGCTACTGGTCGATGCGTAGCGCACGCTAAGTGGCGAGTACTGATTTAGGCGTGAGCCGTTAGCGCACGCTACGAATAGGGTCTAGCGCGCGCTAATAGCCATTTATTATAAATAGGACATCATCCTATTCGAGATTTGCTTTTCTCCTCCCATAACCCGAACTCTTACACTTCGAACATAACTCACTTCGTCCCAAACACTTCATATCAACCTCCTAGTTCGAGATTGAAGATCGTATATCATTGGAGATTGGTGTTCAAGCCTTCGGTGTTGGATCGCTTCATTTTCCTCCGTATTCTTCACTACTTTGAGGTAGGTGATTCTTCACTGATGTTAGTAATGTTCCTAAGGAAGTTTGAATCATGTTTTGATAGCAAGTATTTCGCTTTTTAATCGGTCATCACATGTTAGAAGGATATTTTTGACGTATCGGCATTATATATCGTATGAACCTTTGAACCATCTTATTATAAGGACTCCTAAGCATGTTCAAATCAAGTTATGATCAATGATCGGATATTACCCATTGATACGTTTTACACGATGGAATCATGTGTTTTGGAACGTAGAACAAATGGAACTTAGATTATTTCTTGGAGATCGTAGATGAATTATGATGTTGAGTTGGCTATCCGTATTTTTGTATTTCACGATCATAAATCTTCCACAAACCTTATTAGCATGATTTGCCCGAGGATAACTTGTATTATCACGGTAGGATTCATGAGTTCTTCACCATTCAACCCGGCTTGCGATTCTCGCCATGCAATATTAGCGCACGCTAACACGTGTGAGTTAACGTGCGCTATCGGTCGCGATTAACGCCCGAAACGTACGTAGCGTACGTTATGAGACCATCCGAGTCAGACTGCCAGACCGTGGCTAGCGCACGCTAGTCTTATACGATAGCGTACGCTAACAGTCCGTCTTAGCGCACGTTACGTAGAGTACATAGCGCGCGCTAAGCAATCCAGACAGCTTGTTTATTTTGAGCTTTTCGGCCATAGACCGAATTGTTAGGCCATCGTTCGACTTGAGATGATTTGTATATCGTTCCTTTTGTTAAGGTTCGAGCTTGTTACGTTGATCGAAGGAGGCGGCCTTCGAGTGTGTCAAGATCCTTGAAGTATTTCGTCTTGCCATTTTCGAGGCAAGTATCATATGTCGAGTTTGATTTATTATGCTTATGGTATTGTTCATATTTTGTATATGAGATGTATTTCTGGAAATTCGCGTGATATTCGTTGTTGTTTGTTCGTATTGATGAACATATTGAAATGCATATGTGTATGCATAATTGATTGATTATGGTATAAATGATCCGAGGGGTCATGAGGATCTATCTTGAGGGTCTTTGGATCGAATGTCCACCATGCGTTGGTCCGACGGATCATCATGGGGATCTATGCCGAGGGCGCCGATCGCCGGACGGGTTTTCCACCATGCGTTGGTCCGACGGGATCATCATGGGATCTATACCAAGGGCGCCGGATCATTGGATTACCTGTATTGTATTGATGGGATCGTGAGGATTCGCATCGTTGATTCCGTAGCGGAAGTCCGTTTTGCATGTTTTATGATGCATTGATGATTTATTGTATTATGATACTTGTACTAGCATCGTTTTGCTAACCCCTCGGGGTGGACATTGTTTTGATGTTCGTAGCCGAGGAGCGGGAGGCACCACATGCACCGGCAGTGACGATGAGATGGCTCTGATGTGATTGATGTTATTGTTGTCGAGTTGTTTTCTTGTTTCGTTCAAGACTCGAGCACGTCTGCTTTTAATAATGTCCTTTCGATATGGTTGTATAAATTAACTATTTGATCGGTTGAATCAAATATGTCTTTAAACTTCATTGTACGATTGGTTTATATTTACACTCTTTTAAAATTAGCCTTGTAAATCCTTACCTAAAGGGTTTACGGTATTGTAATTATTCGAATATCTCGGGGTGTTACGAATATGGTATCGGAGCTAAGATTTATGGATATCTTGGCAATCGGGTTAGTTGGGTCTGTTTACGTTATTGATTATTGGTCGTCAGAACATCACCGCCGAGCCAAAGATCGTCAATTAATTTGTGGTTGTAAGTTTCCTAATCTCGAATACTACTGTTTTATTTAATTCTTGTCTTGTAAACATTGATGGATGTACTTTTAGAACGTTTGCCCTGGATATTGAGTATTTATGTTTACAGTATGTTGAGGGGAGGTCGTGGACGCGGACGCGGTCGTGGACGCGGACGTGGAAATGCGAGACAAGAAGAATCGGTATCTACTCCTGAGATAGCCGCTAGCCAAACGGATTCACATTCCGGGGGACAGCAGGGATCGGCAAATAATAATGCATATCCTAACGTGCCGGGAGTGCTTCAGCAGGTGGTTGCCCAGATAAACCAGTTTGCCCAAATTGTGGATCGCATGCAGACGGCGATGGGACAGCAGAATAACGTGGATAATCGGGGAGATAAATGGCTTACCGAGGTGGTCAAATTGCATCCTCCGAAATTTGACGGTTCCACTGAGACGCTTTCGTGGGATCATTGGCTGAAGGAATTGGAGAAGATTTTTGCGGGGATTAACTGTCCCAACGATAGGAAGGTTCCGGTCGCCCAGTATCTTTTGACCGGGGAGGCTTTCGACTGGTGGGAGGCCATTCGACCAGAGGAGCATAATGCTGACTGGACAGAATTCAAGTTGATGATGGAGGCACAGTATTGTCCTCGCCCAGTTAGAGAGGCCCGAGTTCGGGAGTTTTTCTCACCACAAAATTCGGAAGCATCTGTGACGGAAGTGATTAAGACTTTTAATCACCAGCTGACTTATGTGCGCCACCTGGTCAGGACCGAGGCGGAAAGGATTTTCCATTTTGACATGCGAATGAAGCTGGAAATTGAATATATGTCCTGGATTTGATTGTACCACCTTGAGGCAAGATCGGGACAAGGCGTTGGCCTACGATATGAAGGAAGCAAAGAGAGAAATCGACGGAAGCAAAGAAACGAAGGTGTCGGGCAACTTCACGGAGAATAAGAATAACGGGCCCCGCCGGTCGGTCCCTCTTTTCACTCATCCAGAGACCTCCGCATCCTAGTCGAGGAGGAAAGAAGTTCCGGCAAGACCGATCAAGCTTTCGACACAGTGGAAGAAGTGTTACAACCGTGGCAAGGCGGGACATGTTCGACGTGATTGTTTCGTGCTCGCGTGACTGTTTCGAGAGTGTACATGAAGGACATCGCGCAACATTTTGTAGGAATGCGACCCGATCTTTTTGTACTCGTGCTCGGCTCCAGCCCAAGGAGATAAGTGTGAACCAGACGCAAAGAAAGTGGATTTCAGCAGCGTAACGCCGGGAAGAGAGAGGCATCCAAAGGCCGGGTCCGTTCCTCCACGCCTGTACGAGATGAGGAAATCTGATGATCAGAACACAGCTGTTGCATCAGGTACGATTCAGATCCTTTTGCAACCAGTCAGTGTCTTGTTCGATTCAGGAGCCACGCATTCTTTTATATCTTTGAACTGTGTTAATCGTTTGAACATCTCGTGCTTGTATAATTGTGAACCTTATGTTGTGGGATTACCGAGCGGAGAGAAAATTGTGGGAACCTTAGAAGCTAAGGATTTCCCAGTATCTATAGAAGGAAGAGATTGGCCATCGAATCTTATTGTGGTTGACATCTGCGGTGACGATTTAATTCTCGGAGATGATTGGCTCAACCGTTATGGAGCTGTGCTGAATTACCGAGAGAGAGTCATTTCCATCATTGCTGATGACGGATCTGAACACTTATTCCGAGGATGGAGACTGGTAAGCTCGGGGAAATTGATCAAGGCAATGAAAGTTGTGAAATTACTGAAGCAAGGATGTCACGGACTTTGGTGCTATGCCATGAGGAAAGAGGAAGGAGTAGAGCTATCATCTATTTCAGTTGTGAATGAGTTCTCAGATGTTTTTCCTGACGAACTACCTGGATTACCTCCGCAGAGAGAAGTGGAATTCACTATCGAACTAGAGTCTGGAGCAGCTCCTATTTCCAGAGCACCATACCGCATGGCGCCAACCGAGATGTATGAACTCAAGAAACAACTGGAGGAATTGTTGCAGAAGGGTTATATTCAACCAAGAGTTTCTCCTTGGGGAGCACCCGTTCTCTTTGTCCGGAAGAAAGACGGATCCCTCCGACTGTGTATTGATTACAGGGAGCTTAACAAGATGACGATCAAGAATAAGTATCCTATACCTCGGATCGACGACTTTTTTGATCAACTGCAAGGGGCAAGGGTATTCTCGAAGATTGACTTGCGATCAGGATACCACCAGTTGAGAATTAAGGAATCGGATATACCGAAATCTGCTTTCGATCCCAGACGCATTATGAATTCGTAGTGATGCCTTTTTGACTTAACAATGCTACTGCGTTATTCATGCAATTGATGATTCGGTTATTCTTGGTGTACTTGTATAAATTTTTGGTCGTTTTCATTGACTACTTCTTGTTATATTCGAGGGACGCAGAGGAACATGCTGAACATTTACGTGTGGTTTTGAGCATCTTGAGAAAGGAACAGCTGTATGCTAAGCTTTCTAAATGTGAGTTCTGGCTTAAGGAAGTAACTTTCCTTGGGCATGTGATATCATCCGACGGAGTTCGTGGACCCGAAGAAAGTCAAGCAATCTTGGAGTGGGAAGCTCCTAAAAACGTGAAAGAAGTCCGAAGCTTCTTAGGACTAGCTGGATATTATCGCCGCTTTGTAGAGGGATTTTCCAAAATTGCTCGTCCGCTCACTCAGCTGTTACAGAAAACTCAAAAGTTCGCGTGGAATGAGAAGTGACAGGCTGGTTTTGACGAACTTAAGAAGAGACTGACGACAGCACCTATATTAGCGCTGCCAGAAGGAACTGACGGATTTATGGTATACAGCGATGCTTCAAATCAGGGTTTGGGTTGTGTGTTGATGCAGAAGGATAAAGTAATTGCTTATGCTTCTCGGCAATTGAAACCATACGAAGTTAATTATCCGACTCATGATCTGGAGCTAGCAGCTGTGGTCTTTGCCTTGAAAATCTGGCGACATTATTTGTACGGCACTCATTGTCAGATCTTTACAGACCATAAGAGCCTCAAGTACATTTTCAGTCAGAAAGAGTTAAACATGAGGCAGAGAAGGTGGCTGGAATTGATCAAGGATTACGACTTGGAGATTTTCTATCATCCGGGGAAAGCAAATGTAGTAGCCGATGCTTTGAGCCGTAAACCTGTTTCCCTTCGAGCGTTGGAAGCACTTACATCCCAAACCAGTATTCAACGGGAACTGATCCGCGAGGATTGAAGTATGGGTACCGGGTATCCAAGGACAACTGTATGTGATGGAACTGCCTTCATCACTAGTCGAGGAGATCAAGTCTAAACAATTGAACGATTCTCTGATCCTTCGATTATGTGACGAAGTAAAGAAAGGAAAAGCCCAGGATTCGTGATACAAGATGATGGAGTTCGAGATTTGAGTCGACTTTGCGTTCCCGATGATGATGATTTGAGAAGGACTATTCTCAAGGAAGCTCACAGCGCCCTATTCTATTCACCCGGCAAGAAGAAGATGTATAAAGATTTAAAGCAAAACTTCGGTGGGGAATATGAAGAAGGACGTAGCGGAGTACGTTTGAAGTGTTTGACTTGTCGTGAGTTAAGATTGAACATCAACGACCACGGAATGTTAAGACCGCTCCGATCCCCGAGTGGAAGTGGGAGGATATCTCGATGGACTTCATTACTAGTATGCCAAGGACTAGAACGGGAATGAACATGATTTGGGTTGTAGTTGATCGACTAACCAAGTCGGCTCATTTCCTAGGAATCAAAGATACATGGGGACCCGAGAGATTGGCACGAATATTTAGTGCGGAGATAGTCCGATTGCACGGGACGCCGAAGACCATTATTTCGGATCGAGATGGTCGCTTCGTGTCACACTTCGAAAGCGATTCCACGGGGCTTTGGGACCGAGCTAAACTTTAGTACTGACTTATCATCCCCAAATGGACGGCCATCCAAAGGACTATTCAGACGAGAGAGGACATGCTTAGAGCTTGTGCATTAGATTGGTCGATCGATTGGGAAGTTCACTTGCCCTTGATCGAGTTCACTTATAATAACAGTTGGCATGCTTCTATTAAGATGGCACCATTTGAAGCTTTATGCGGAGAAGATGCCGATCACCCCGTGGCCGGGATGATTCTTCTGATTTGATCGGGACGGAACCGAATTGATTATTCGGACTCAAGAGAAGATAGCCTTGATTCGAGAGAGACTGCTGACCGCCTGCAGTCGGCGAAGTCTTATGCCGATGTACGTCGTCGCCCTCTAGAGTTCGAATTTGGAGACCACGTACTATTGAAGGTGTCTCCTACACGAGGGATTTTCCGTTTTGGGAGAAGAGGCAAACTTAGTCCGAGATATATCGGACCCTTTGAGATCCTCGAGAGAGTGGGAGATTTAGCATACAGGTTGGCCTTACCGCCATCGCCGGGTCACGTTCACAATGTGTTTCACGTATCCCAATCGGAAGTATGTACCGACCCGACCACGTCATTGATTTCGACGAGATCGAGATAGCTAATGATGGCACCTTCAAGAGAGACCAATCAAGATACTTGAGAGCCGGATCAAACAATTGAGGAATAAACCAATACACTTGGTTAAAGTATAATGGTCACGACTGAGTCGAAGAGGCCACTTGGGAAACGGAGGACGGTATGAAGGCTAAATATCCGAGTTGTTTTCATCATAAGTTTCGGGACGAAACTTCTTTTTAGGAGGAAGGATGTAATGCGAGATTTCGTTATGTAATTGGAACTTGTGATATTGTAATGATTGTACTTTTGTCTCGAGTATTATTCTCCGTATTTCATAATCCGATGTTGCCGAGCGTTTAATTTCATGGTTGTGATTTGTAAGGTTGAAATTTCATGCATGTAGCGCACGCTACAAAGGCTAAGGGTAGCGACGCTAACATGGTTTCATAGCGCACGCTACGTAATGTAATTAGCGCACGCTATGCGTGGTCAAATTGATTGGGACGTGCGGTAGGTGAGATCCGGCGGTGGACTCGCCGGATTGTGTCGGATGTACTGGACGGCCGGGAAAGCCGAGTCAACGCCTTAGCGCACGCTACAGTCGATGCGTAGCGCACGCTAAGTGCCGAGTACGCTTAGATCGTGAGCCGTTAGCGCACGCTACGAATAGGGTCTAGCGCGCGCTAATAGCCATTTATTATAAATAGGACATCATCCTATTCGAGATTTCGCTTTTCTCCTCCCATAACCCGAACTCTTACACTTAGAACATAACTCACTTCGTCCCAAACACTTCATATCAACCTCCTAGTTCGAGACTGAAGATCGTATATCATTGGAGATTGGTGTTCAAGCCTTCGGTGTTGGATCGCTTCATTTTCCTCCGTATTCTTCACTACTTTGAGGTAGGTGATTCTTCACTGATGTTAGTAATGTTCCTAAGGAAGTTTGAATCATGTTTTGATAGCAAGTATTTCGCTTTTAATCGGTCATCACATGTTAGAAGGATATTTTTGACGTATCGGCATTATATATCGTATGAACCTTTGAACCATCTTATTATAAGGACTCTAAGCATGTTCAAATCAAGTTATGATCAATGATCGGATATTACCCGATTGATACGTTTTACACGATGGAATCATGTGTTTTGGAACGTAGAACAAATGGAACTTAGATTATTTCTTGGAGATCGTAGATGAATTATGATGTTGAGTTGGCTATCCGTATTTTTGTATTTCACGATCATAAATCTTCCACAAACCTTATTAGCATGATTTGCCCGAGGATAACTTGTATTATCACAGATTTATTCATGAGTTCTTCACCATTCAACCTGGGCTTGCGATTCTCGCCATGCAATATTAGCGCACGCTAACACGTGTGAGTTAACGTGCGCTATCGGCCGGATTAACGCCCAAACGCACGTAGCGTACGTTATGAGACCAGACAGCCGATCGCCAGACCGTGGCTAGCGCACGCTAGTCTTATACGATAGCGACGCTATCAGCTCGTCTTAGCGCACGTTACGTAGAGTACGAGCGCGCTAAGCAATCCGCATACCTTGTTTATTTTGAGCTTTTCGCCATAGATCAATTGTTAGGCCATCGTCGACTTGAGATGATTTGTATATCGTTCCTTTTGTTAAGGTTCGAGCTTGTTACGTTGATCGAAGGAGGCGGCCTTCGAGTGTGTCGAGATCCTTGAAGTATTTCGTCTTGCCATTTTCGAGGCAAGTATCATATGTCGAGTTTGATTTATTATGCTGATGGTATTGTTCATATTTTGTATATGAGATGTATTTCGGAAATTCGCGTGATATTTGTTGTTGTTTGTTCGTATTGATGAACATATTGAAATGCATATGTGTATGCATAATTGATTGATTATGGTATAAATGATCCGAGGGGTCATGAGGATCTATGCCGAGGGTCTTGGATCGAATGTCCACCATGCGTTGGTCCGACGGGATCATCATGGGATCTATCCGAGGGCGCCGGATCGCTGGACGGGTTTTCCACCATGCGTTGGTCCGACGGATCATCATGGGGATCTATACCAAGGGCGCTGGATCATTTGGATTACCCCGTATTGTATTGATGGGATCGTGAGGATTCGCATCGTTGGATTCCGGTGGCGGTAGTCGGGTTTGCGTGTTTTAGGATGCAGTGATGTTTTATTGTATTATGATACTTGTACTAGCATCGTTTTGCTAACCCCCTCGGGGGTGGACAGTGTTTTGCTCTTCAGGTAGCCGAGGAGCGGGGAGGCGACCACAAGACCGACAGTGACGATGAGATGGCTCGGTGATGTGATTGATGTTATTGTTGTCGAGAGTTGTTTTCTTGTTTCGATTCGGCACTAAGTAAATGCATTTTAATAATGTCCTTTCGATATGGTTGTATAAATTAACTATTTGATCGGTTGAATCAAATATGTCTTTAAACTTCAGTTGTACGATTGGTTTATATTTACACTCTTTTTAAAATTAGCCTTGTAAATCCTTACCTAAAGGGTTTACGGCGCTGTAATTATTCCGAATATCTCGGGGTGTTACAGACGTACCAAAAAGAAAAAGTAGGAACGAATTGAAAACGGAGGGAATGTAAGATTTATATTCTTAGATTTGTTGTAATTAATGTATTTATTAATGAATGACCTTTATACCCCCCGAAACCCTAGATGTGTACCTATAAATAAAGGCATTTGGACCTCATAAGAATACACACTCTATTCTTCTTCTCTTTTATTTTCCTCTTTTTTTCTCTCAAGTTCATAACACGTTATCAGCACGATCTCTCTCAAAAAGAATTTTTTTTTTCTTACTCATTAGCGCACGTACTCTATTTTCACAGAAAGGTAGAATTGCGTTCTGAATTTCTTTTATCTTCTTTGTCTTTTATTCTCGATCTGTATTCTTATGACTATGGCTACAGATCTGTATTCTTCTTCTTCTTCCAAAAAAAAAAAGTTCTGATTATATGTAGATTTAGACTTAATTATATAATTGTTATTTTAATGTAGATTATATGCATATTTCATATATTCTCTACTAATTATTCTGATTTCACTATCATCATACATAAATAATATATATGATGATCTAAAAAATCTATTATCAAATCGATAAATTGTTGTTTCCTGAAGAAACAAGATCTAATAATTCTTAATAGTCCAGAAGATTATTAAGTTAAAATATTCTTGTTATTATCTCTCGAAGAGCTTCATTAATCCTTCGGCGAGAATCAAACTAGTTATATATTGATTCTACAATGAGTATCAAATAATTACATGATGTATTTTGCATCCAATGATCATGTTGCGATGAATTTCAAATTCAAGTATCCATATCAAAGGCACAATATTTGAGTCACGCCCTCTGTTATTAGTGCACCTCCTGAAGAGGATTGATTTGATAATCCAATCCCAACTATCTCCGACATTAGAGGGAGATATGAAATATAAATAAGAGAAAGTCGGAAAATTCTCGTTGGGTTGGATATTTAAATTTACGCACTATGAACTCGAAGTTCAACAAGTTATTGATTGCCAAATGAGTGATGAAATCTCATATACCAGTTGTATATGTACCATAAAGAATTAAAGTCGAATGTGAACGAAATAGATTTGTTGATACTCCTCGACGCCAGAAGCGTGAGAGACGTATTCTTTATTGGTATTAAAGATAAAATCCGCGGAATACAAATAGATTAAACTACAACATCACTTCAAAACCTCCTGAAGAGGATCGTCCCGAAGATGAGAATCTCAATACCTTAATTTGCACGTGCACTAAATAATTACAGTATTGGATTATGGGACGACCAAATCAAATGTTATGGAAAATATTGAATATTTGATTTTGTTGAAGTTGTCATTGACTTTGTGAATATGGGAGAATTGTTTATAAGAATGATAGTTGTCGACAACACTTTGTGTCTCAACAATTGCTAGTGGAGTGCGTGAAGCACTAAATAAAATATAAGCAATTGAGACAAAGCTTAACTCGCAAAATAAAATAAAGTGGTGAAAGATAAGCGAGATTAGTATATCAAGGATTTAAGCGCATACCCAAAACATATTCTCCCGTTGGCACTAAATTTCGTCATTTAATATACATATGACAATTATTATGAATATAGATATTCAATTAGTGATGTCATCACCACATTTTTCTATGGGTCATTGAACGCGAATATCTATATGAAAGTCCCTGACGGACTTGAGGTTCCTAAAGTAATAGGAACGTGAAATTCGCAACATGTACTATTTTGAGTTATAAATATTTATACATTTTGAAATAGTCTGGTGGATCAACCGACTAAGTGAATTTCTCCTGAAGAGGATATATGTGAATTATTTGAACTCGTGTCTAAATACAAGTTCAAAATGAAAAACATAGATAAAATTAAGTATTAGTATTGTCTCGACTTGTAGATCGAGCATATATGATGGAAAGTTTTTATCCATTTAGCTACCTAAAGGTTGTCTTACCACTTGAAGTGGATACCGACTCATATAGATCTCAAGAATATAACAAAGATATAAGAGGACCAGAAGTTCCGTACTTGTATGCTATTGAAGCATTACATCATCGGGCCCGATATACAAATTGAAGTTAACATGCTAGCAAAATTTAATATTTCTCCAAGAAGGAGAATGTGGAATGGTGTTAACCATATTGGTTTATTACATGAAAGAGATCGAGATTCGATATTGGTGGCTATTAGGGATTATGATTTCATATTTGTTCTCATACTTTATTTATTATGATGATAAATATTTTCCATTTATGTGTTGCATATAATGTTTGGGCAAGTAAGATGAAACTTATTTCTACACGAGCTTCGTAAGAGCAATAATGATAATCTAGCAGATTTATTCACTAAATCTCTCCATGTCTGAAAATTATATTCATGGTATTGGAGTGCAAGATTGTTATCTTGAGGGGGAGAAGTGATAACTTTTAAATTAGCTTGAAGATTATGTCGACCCTGAAGGTCAAAAGGTCCTGAAGACCAAATGGTTGTACTCTTTTTCCCTTTCTAAGTTTTTTCCCACCGGGTTTTCTTAGTTAAGGTTTTTAACGAGGCAACCAATGCAACACATGAGCAAATTTATACTGTGTACTCTTTTTCTCTATCGGTTTTTTCCCACAGGGTTTTTCCGAAGGAGTTTTGATGAGGCATGAACATCATAATATTCAAGAGGAAGTATTGTATAAAGACGATATCACTTGTATCTCAAAGGTAGATACATCAAATATTCACTTAAGTGATTAAATGGCGAACTTATTCACAAAGACGTTGCCGACATCAACATTCAGAAGACTAGTACACAAGATCGGAATGCGTCAACTCAAGGATCTTATGAAATCGATTTCAGGGGGAGTAGCTGTACTCTTTTTCCTTCGATCGGGTTTTTTCCCACTGGGTTTTCCCGACAAGGTTTTAATGAGGCAGCATGTATTAAATGTCATTCAAGGGGGAGTGTTGTAATTAATGTATTTATTAATGAATGACCTTTATACCCCCCGAAACCCTAGATGTGTACCTATAAATAAAGGCATTTGGACCTCATAAGAATACACACTCTATTCTTCTTCTCTTTTATTTTCCTCTTTTTTTCTCAAGTTCATAACAAGATTCATTTTTTTAAAATATTTTCATAATACTATTTATTTGATAATTTCTATGAAATAATTAGCAAGCTATTTATGATTAAAAATTTGCTCTAAAAAGCGAAACTACCTCTATTTATACATGAGTATCACTTTAACACAATGTGATAATCAGAAATTTCTTTTGTTCCGCTCAAACAGTCACACTTTATTAAAAAAATATATTTTTAGAAGTGAGAATCAATTTTTTAATACCAAACCATAAAATTGATAAGTTATATATCCTCATTCATAAGAGTGTAAGTTATTGATACCATTTTGCTTAAAAAGACTAAAATGCCCTCCAAAAAGGTGTTGATGTTGACTTTTCTTTTTTACCTTTTAGTGATAGATTTAAGGGTATTAATGTCTGTTGGTATCAAAAACTTATACTTTTATGAATGAGGATATATAACTTGTTACTTTTATGGTTTGGTATTATAAAAAATAGAACCCTTTTTAGAAAGTCTATGTGTATTACTTCTATACAAGCAAATCAAACAATCAATATCATATAACTTAATCTTCACCACACAATTATCATCAATATTTTTTTATTTTTTAATTTCAATTACACACTAGCCATCAATATTTACACAGTCCGTCAATCTATCATATTTTCTATGTTTAAAATTATTTGCAGGTCTTTAGCTGAAACAGAAGGAGCAAGTTTTTAGGAGAGAAAAAAAGTAGATGAAGGGAAGTCGAGGAATGAGAGAAAAAAATAATGAATATAATTTAATTGATGAGAAAATGAAAAAACATAGAAGATGAGAAAATAAAGTTTTTTTCGTTTTTAGCCTGCGTTGGTTAGAAAAAGTTGACCAACTGGAAGCTAAATTAAGGCAAGAAAAGGGTTGGATGGGGAAGCTTAAAGATTAGGGATGTAAATTTTATTCATATCCTACTCGTCGGATAAACTTGAAATTGGGTTGGGTATATCGGTCGAATCCAAAATTTTATGATCGGGTACGGGAGAGTATGTATATAGTATATTACACGATTACCCGACTCCCATACTCGTTTGAATTATATAAATATATTATTATTAAATATTATACATAAATATTCTATTATATTATACATTATATATTATAATATCAAATATTATATTTCAAATATTCATTATACTAAATTGAATTTATTAATTATATTATATGTATATATATGATATATATTAAAAAATATTTATAGTCTTAAATATAAGGTATACGGATACCTGAATACTCATTGGGTACCCGATTACTCGATGGGCAATATCCGACCATACTTCCCCCGGAACCCAAAGACTTTGATTTCTCATAAGGTGCCGGCGACCCGATCCAAATCAAATAGAGTAGGGTATGGAGAAAACATACTCATACCCTACCCGACCCATTGACATCCCTATTAAAGATCACTTATTTGTTAGAAAGCCAAATTAAAACTACGAATTAGATTCAGGTGAGTGACAAATTATCCAATGTTTAAATTAAATAAGTTTATTGCTTCTGTGTGTTTGTAAAAACTGATTATTAATATCCATGTATTTTGAATTCCTTTCCTTCTTTAATCAAATCAGCACGATGATAGCTAGAATGGTTGGGAGACGTGTGTTGGTTCAGAACGGTATGAAACCTCTTGCTTAGGGCTTTGGAAGCTAGCAACCAGCCCGGCATAAGTAGATCATTTTGCTGATTAACCTTGTGTATTTATTCGGATAATGCAAATTGTCCTTGTAGATCATCTTGCTTAGGAGTAAAATGTACTTTTTTAAAAAACACAGTGGGTTATATGACTATTTAAATTTATTTGGAAATCCATGAGATAATGAGCCTATTTAAATTACACAGAAGTAAACAACTTAATTTAAAGAATACACAAGACTAACTTGCTAGAACCAATTAGATTCTAAAGCACCTCTTCTAAATGAAATAGAATTGGAAGCAGATCTAAGCGGATATTTACGAAGGAATTATTAAGTTTTTGGGCGAATGGCTCTGTGTTTTACAAATGAGTCGTTTTCCCTCCTCAATAAATTACATAGTCATATTACCAATGGAATTTTAAAAATAGGCCGATTGTCCACCGGTCTAAATTACTTAGGCACATTATTCAACATGTTTCTAAAAAGTTACAGAACCTTCTATATATTTTTCTGTTCAGACAGTGCAAATCATTCCATTGGGATTGCGTACAAGACGATAGAGATGGCGGGATTCAACTTTTTTTAAAAACACAAGAGGTGATATATCTTTTTAATTTATACAAAGGGGTAATCAACCAATTTTTAAAAAAGACATGCGGATTTAAACAAGGGGGTAAATATCCCATTTTGTAAAACACATGAGATAATACGTTAAAAACCTTTAAGTTTTACTTGGTGATTGCACATAATCTCCCTTAGAATATCAAAACCTTGGATAAATCCATGCTCATGGAATTTGAGATTGTCTATTCAACCGAATATCAAAATAGTTAAGTTCTTCTAATGGCATTGCAAATGAAACATGGAATAGGAACCCAAAGATGATGATTTCAAGTTTGTCAGATGTATATATGAATGAATTACGTACACACAGCAAGCTTGCCAAAGACCAAAGGTTGTAATCCTTCTAACAGAAAAAATAAAATAAATTATGGCTGCTATATATTTACCAGTAACAACGTCCAGTTGAAGAACATTGCTGATGTTGGAATCGTTAATGATTTTAATTTTATTTTGTAAAATTAAATATCATAGGATCGATCTACGTTCCGAGTAGATGATCGTGGTATATTGAGTTTCTCTAAACCGATTCCCGGTGAGTGAGAAATAGTAAATTAAAGTTTGTCACTTAATTGTGAATTAATAAGGGATGAAATCCCATATTGAATAATGAACCATCATTATTCTAGTATATAAGGAGTTACCTTTATGCATGTAATAATTAATGGCACATGTGTATGGGCTTAAAGCCCACATGCGCGCACACGCGCGCGCCTCGGCCGCGGCCGCGTGCCTTGGTCTTGGATCTTGGCAATTGGTCTTTGGGCCTGTTCGTGGGCTTGACCTTGGGCTAGCTTAAAGAATTTTTTGGACAAGCTCAACAACGTTGTTGGGCTCATATGTGCACATAAGGATGTCCAATACAGTCCAGGTGCGCCCTGACTGTTCAAATTTAGTCCAACCCGAAAATAACCTCCCAAGTGTTATGAGGAGGAGTAATTGGCAGGTCTGAATTCTATAACTCCTGCCAACTTTTGAAATTCGAAACTCCTGTGTTCAATGCAGGCATGAATGCCTGCATTATGACAGCCATAAGGGCTATGTTTCAACCCCCTGGAGGTGTGAATGGCCTATAAATAGGCATGCATACATTTGCTTCTGGACATGCAATTTTTTCGAAACTCCAGCATAAAACATACAGTTCATAGTTCATACTATCAGCTTCGTCCTCGCCTCGTTCAAGTTCGTCGGAGCTCGTAGGTCTTGTGGTGCTACTACCTTCGAGACGTTGCCGTTTTATCTTTGGGGGCGATACGTCAGAACCGAGAGCACTACCGGGGCGTATTTCGACTTGCCCAAATTTAGGTGTAGCTTGTAACACGTCAACCCACAGCTGCTCGCCTCCGACATCCGCATAAGACCCTAACGAGGTGTCGTAAACAACAACCTTAATCCTACTCCCATCGGTTTTATTCAGAGCAGTCATGTTCACCACCACGCCGCCATCACTCATGGCCTGTCCCCAGACGGAATGACCGTTTCCCCTGGCGGCAATGGTCTTGTTATTGGATGATCTGATGAGATTGATAATGTCGTAGACCCATGCAGGATTCAGAACATAAGAAGATTTATTATGAACTATGTTCCCATAGTCCGTAGAGGTTACTCCGATGGCATGGCCGCATGGGTGTCAGTATGGAGCCGGTTTTTGAACGAGTCACCAGCTGCACGTGACCCTGCTGGATTTGTTAGAATAATGCAGATTATGATTAGGAAGACGGAGATCTTTGGAGAGTTTGTAATGATTAAGATTGATTATTGGTGATTAATCAGTAAACTAAAGGCATGTTATTAGTTTGGGTTCAGAGGGATTATTTATAGATGCTAGCTGCTGGAGGACTTGGTGGGTATTAGAAATAGAATAATGCTACATACACATACAAATGCACATACAAATACACACTCCTGCTTTGTAGGGGTTGTACCCTGCATAGTAGGGATTGTACCCCTACTACCTATAAAGCAGGGTACAACCCTTACTACGTAGGGTACAACCCCTACAAAGCAGGGGTGTGCATTTGTGTGTGCATTTGTATGTGTAGCAGCTTTGTTAGAAATATATATATATATATATATATATATATATAAAAA
The DNA here is from genome assembly GCA_033398695.1 of Orobanche coerulescens. Lineage (NCBI taxonomy): Eukaryota > Viridiplantae > Streptophyta > Magnoliopsida > Lamiales > Orobanchaceae > Orobanche > Orobanche coerulescens. The sequence goes on along the minus strand of CM065816.1, from coordinate 107,629,141 downwards.
AACTAGTTTGACCTGTGCTCTATTGCAATAACAATATTTAGGGGGTGACAGTCATGATTCGATACCCCCATGCCTTACCACCCATTAGTAATATTCTGCCACGTCATTCTATGCCTCTCTCATGCCTCACCATACTTTTTTAGTGGCAACCATGATTCCATGCCTCAACTAATTTTATTTTTTATTTTTTATATTCATAATTATATTAAACAATTTAATAAAAACATAATATTTCATTAATAATTAAAAGAAAATTACATAATACATAGAAAAAAAACATAATTATATCTAAAAATCGCAAGTCCATCCATATTTCTCCGCGAGCTCACGTTTTTTGGCAAGAGTGAACTCTCGCATATTCGGATCGGTTATGTGATTGTGCGGTTCATTGTAGAACTTCATCGCCCGAAACAAAGCCTTTTCTTGCCGCCATCAACTTTTCGGCCAAGTCATCCTTTGCAAGTTTTTTCTCCACCACCCACTACCAAAAAAAGTACTTTAGCCGACGACCCGAAAAAAAACGGCCAACGACTATAAAGTGTCGTCGGCTAAACTTCGCACTTTAGCCGACGACTCGTTTTACCGTCGGCTAAAGGGTTTTAGCCGACGACTTGGCGGAGGTCGTCGGCTAAAGTTCGAAATAGTCGTCGGCTATATTAAAGAGGTTTAGCCGACGACTGAGATAACGTTTAGCCGACCGAAAAAAAAAATATTTTAGCCGACGACTTGATCTCATTGGCTAAATCCCTTTCGAAAAAAATAATATTGCAACGGTTTAGCCGACGACCTAGATCTAGGTGGTCGGCTAAACACTTTTAAAAAAATAATATACTTTTAGCCGACCTCGATCTAGGTCGTCGGCTAAACTCCTTCCGAAAAAAAAAATAATATTGTAATGGTTTAGCCGACGACCTAGATCAAGGTCGGCTCAACACTTTTAAAAAAAAACTCCTTTAGCCGACGACCTCAATCTAGGTCGCCTAAACTCCTTCCAAAAAAATAATATTGTAATGGTTTAGCCGACGACCTAGATCGAGGTCGGCGGCTAAACACTTTTAAAAAAAAATATACTTTAGCCGACGACCGCGATCTAGGTCGTCGGCAAAACGCCTTTCGAAAAAAAAATAATATTGGAATGGTTAAGCCGACGACCTAGATCGAGGTCGGCGGCTAAACACTTTTTCAAAAAAAAAATAATATACTTTAGCCGACCTCGATCTAGGTCGTCGGCTAAACCTCCAAGTGAAAATTATTTATAGTTCAGGGAACACCAACCCAATCTTGCCCCTCTCCCCGCTAAAGAGCACATTTCTATTCCCGATCCTGTCAGTTATTCCCGAAAAAAGCTTGTGAGTTGCTACTTTGAGTTGTGCTAGCTGGAGTGACGAAGGTTTCTACCGGTTGTTATAATCACCATTTCGATTAAGGTATGTATTTTATTGTATTTTTTATTGTGATTTCGAAACTTTGTATTATTCATGTTACATTCGATAGCTTTTATGTAAAACGATTAAGTTTTATGATGATAATCATTATGATTAATTGTTTGTTGTGATTTCATTTATAATTTGAACAATATTAGTTAGTTGGATTAATATTGAAAAATGTATATATTTTCAGGACGGACAAGAGTTGGATTGGGTTACGAAAATGGGATCCAAGTGTAATGGATGGGATGAAGCAGTTTATGAGATTTGTAAAAGAGCACGACAGTGGTAATACGTTGCACTACTGTCCATGTAATAAATGTAGATGTCGAAGTGATATGTTTCGTTTTCCATTTGATGAAGTCACGGAACACCTAAAGAAGAATGGTTTTTGGAGTAAATATACATGTTGGATATACCACGGTGAAGCACCGAATTCTGTTATTCCGTATGATCACGGACAATTTAGTGGTAACGACGGGTTCACCGATCCGAAGAGGAGGTTGATTGATGATGTGTTTGGTTTTTCCGAGACGTTTGTACCAACTGAGCAAATCCCACGACCTCGTAGACCGTTGCCTTGCAATATTGCTGGGCTTGACAGGTACAATAAGCTAATTCAACTCCAACAGACCTCTCTATACCCAGGGTGTAACATGACTGTTCTTGATTGTGTCATGGAAACGATGAGATTAAAGGTGGAAAACAAATCATCCATCAAGTCTGTAGATGATTACTCGGAGCTTACGAGTAATATGCTTCCACAGGGTCATCATCTTCCTAATACATATTCAAAAATGAGACGAATTTTGAAAGATCTTGGTCTTTCCTACATTAAGATCCACGTCTGCATGTATGATTGTGTTCTATTCTGGGGGCATCCTAATAAAGACCTCACGAGATGTCTGTATGTGATACAGAGAGATATAGGATCACTCCTTCTGGAAAAGAGAAACCGGCACTACGCCACAAATGGCCTTCAGCAACGTTTATTTCGATGTTACAAGCAAAAGTGTTAGCATATATGCCTTAAATTTATCTACGCTAACACTTTTTTTTAGCGTTACAATTGATAGTAACCGGTGTTGTCATAGTATCTATGGTAACACCAAATTCGGTGTTACCGTTGATAATAGACCCTTGATAATAAACCCGTTGGTTAAGACAACGGGTCTCTTTAGTATAAGAGACCCAATATTAGAAATAACAGGTCTCTAATGTGTTAAAAGGTCTACTATTTTTTTGAGATAAATTAAAAACTAGTTATTTAAGGTAACAGGTCTCTAATGTGTAAGAAATAAGAGACCCGTTGTTTGATCCAACGGGTCTCTAATGTGTAAGAAATAAATACCCGTTGTTTATTTTATTTATTGGTATTAACGGCCCGTTGTATAATATATGCGGTCTCTTTACCAGTCATTCACATGCTTTTAGCTCTTTTCACTACTACTACTACAAAAAAAAAGAAACCCTTATTAATAGACCTGTTGGTTAAGACAACGGGTCTCTTTAATATAAGAGACCCATTATTAGAAATAACAGGTCTCTAATGTATTAAAGTGGTCCGCTTTTTTTTGTGAGATAAATTACAGACTAGTTATTTAAGATAACGGGTCTCAAATGTATAAAAAATAAGAAACCCGTTGTTTGATTCAATGGGTCTCAAATGTAGAAGAAATAAGAGACCCTTTACTATACGTGGTCTCTTTGCTTCTTTACCGAATCAGCTGGGCAAGCTACATTTCCTCCCAGACCCTAGCCAAAACTACCTTATTTCCCATTTAGCCCGTCACACCCTTAGCCGCCCAAAACAATCATCTGAAATGGATCGTGTACGAACAAAGCCTCCCGCTAGGTAATCGAGCGCTACTACTCAAAGATGGATGACTTCGGATTTCTGCCGCTAGATAATCGAGCGCTACGAACAAAGACCCCTATTTTTTCTTTGATTTCTGCCTTTGCTTCGGGGTTTTGGTATTGTTGTATCATTCCTAAAATCTTCATATAATTTGATTCGTATTTACATATAGATAACTGAGATTGAACTTTATTATTGTTTTGGTTCGGTTTTGTGCTCTTAGGTTGATTCCATAGTGTTAGTGGAGTCGCCAAGCTCTACGTTTATTGATTGTTTTTTTTTTGAGTTATTTTCTTCTGGTGTTCATGTGATGATGCGATTCTGGTATTTTAGATTAGTTGTATGTGTTTTCTATTCATTTCTTCGTATGTTCCATTAGTGATTGACGAATTGTCCTAATGAAAATTGAGTTCACTCACAGAAAAATCTTGAACTCTTCTGCTTTTTGGAACTTTACTTTCTGGGCATCCTTTCTGTCGCATAATAATTTATGGTCCACACTTCTTTAATAGTTTTTTTTTCAAAAAAGGATGGTATAACTTCTCATTTTCTAATTTTATTTAGGGTTTTTTTCTTCGAAATGGAGTCTGAAAATGGGGTTCCACTTGAAGATGAAGGAAAGGTCATCACTCAGAATCCTAATGGAGAAGGATCCACTATAGATGTAAACAAAAACAATATAGGTAATGTTCACGAGACAATTTCCGGTGAAAATGAAGTGTGTAAAGATGATAAAACAGACAAAGAGGGCCCTAATTCATCAGGGGCCAAAGTCATCTCATCCCCATTTCTATCAAAGGGTAAAACGTCCGATCCGGATAAAAATTCCAATGTCAATAATAATGGCCCTAAGAACAATAAATCAGCCAAGAATCAGTCTACTTCAAAAGCATCGGTTGTGTTTGGTCGTGGTACAAAACCTAGTTTGACACAGAGTCTTTCTTTCCCATGCAAAGGCCGTCATTTCGATATTTTGAAAAAAAAACATTGAAGTTTATCCATCTAAATCAGACATAAAACAGTCTCAGAAAAATAGTTCAAAAATTGTGTCTCAAGTTACAAATGTGAGTTCTAGTCCGAGGATCAATTCGGTGGTCAAGGGCCCATTTTCTGCTGTCAATTCTAAGTCCGTCACAAGCGCTGGAAAGGCAACCAGTCGATGTATAAAGGATTAAATGATGTCTGTGACGATACGAAAATTTTTATGACCGTATAGGTTGCTTCATATGGGAGCTTCTCATATATAGTCACATTCAGCTTACCTCTGTAGTTATCGCAACACCTCAAGGAAGTGATGTGCCAAAGTTGTGCTAAGTTGCATAGTAGTGCCAATCGTGCTTTGTGTCTCCAATTCTGTCTTGGACAATTTTTAGATTTCAATTTTTCTAGGCACCTATTTATTGTCATGTAGGCCTTCTCTTTCTTTTTAAGAATTCTTGTTGGGTATATGGAATAATTTTTTCGTAAACGTGCTGTCTGATTCCAGTTGAGGAACCTGTAACACCCCAAACTAGGCAGATATTACAGTGCCGTGAATCCCCGACTGGGACCCACCAGGCAAATGAAATGATGAATTAAATAATATAATTGTAGTACCGAACCACATTATATTACCAAGTACTCCGATGAGGAGTTTAAATACATTACACCAGGACAAAACAGAATACTAGTATATTTTATATGGAGATAAAATACACCACCCTGAACAAATAAGCATCTCAAACGGAATTTGCAGCGGAAAATACAAATGACGGAAATAACCGAAATGACTGAAATGACTGAACAAACGGAATGACTGGGCCCCCCTACTAGTATCACTGGGACTCGTCGCCGTCAACATGCTCTTCCCGTACCTTTGCCTTGCCGTGACCTGAAAACAAAATCCCCCAACGGGGTCAGTTACACAGAACAACAATCCTCAAGGGTTGAAAATACACAAACATGAATTAACTGAAGTTATGAATTATCCTTAGTTATGAATTACGCTGAAGATGAGTATCATAGTACGCCCGTAGTGTTCTGTGCAAGTGTACAAGACGGATGACCGGACCCACCCGTCCTTGTACCTAATTAGTCTCACGGAGGTAATCGTTACCGTGTGCACAGTCCAATGTATCACTCCCAATACATGGCCATCATGTGCCCGACTAAAAATTCCACACATCCGCACCCAGCCACGCAATATGAACCCAGAAGGTCATATGGACAAGAATGACCATAATGAATATCAATGAATATTAATAATTCGACAAAGTCAAGAATGACTCACCGATATGAAGGGATAATGAAGTGATCGATAGTTTTCAATGAAATGATTGGAACCGCCGTTCCTAGCTAATGAAATGATTATCCGACAATTACAAGTCTCAAAATGATTAATACAATGATGAATGAGTTATGATTATGAATGATCAACAACAAAAGGAATGAATATCCTTTTAACCGAGTAAGAATCAACTTACACAATACCGATGAAGAATGTCCGTCCACGAACAACGTCCTAAGTGAAAAACCGGTCGCTCGAACAACCTTGAATAACAATAATTACCAACAACCGTTCAATACACGTATCAAGCAACAAAACACGACTAACCCAAAGGTCGAAACAACGATAATCAAACTCATAGGGGCATTCTAACGAATACGTAACCAATCACATGACTTCGAAAATATCCAATCCCGAATATATCGAAACCAACACCAAAATGAGTATTTCAAACCAACAAAAACACTTCAATGATATCAATAATCCATTAGGAATCCACAATTCGAGACTACAACTACATCAATCGGAAAATCCCCAATTAACCGAAGTCAACCCCAAGGGTTCTTGAAATAATTCCGAAAATAACCATTAAATCCGTAAGAATATACTTATCCAAGGTAGATAATCCATATCTAACATATTCCAATGATAATCCAAGCTTATACGAAGAAATCGGAAGGAAAAACCCAAAAATCCGAAATTCTAGATCCAAGAGATTAATACCTTTGATTCGATGTTAATGAGATGATGAAGTGATGATAATCCAACTCAAAGCCTTGAAGATGATGATGGATGATAGAAGCTCGAGGAGAACTCTCCAAAATCGCCCAAATCGCCTAGAACCGACGAGAGAATGAGAATAGATGACAAATGACGAAATATGTGCTATCTGTCCAATATATAGCCAACCCAGGTTAGCGTGCGCTAGCCCTTATGCGTAGCGTGCGCTAACGGGTAATTTGGGTAGTCCAGTACCCACTATCCGAACACGGTAGCGCGCGCTACGTACCTTTTTGTAGCGTGCGCTACGTCCATGCCATTAGCGTGCGTTAACACCCATTGTTAGCGTGCGCTAACGAATTATGTGATGCCCAGTACTGGAATCCAGAAACTGTCTGTCCTCTGATCTGACTTCGGTAGCGTGCGCTACAACCAACAAGTAGCGTACACTACTACGCCGCTTGCGTACGCTAAATATCAATCATAGCGTGCGCTATGAATTAATCCAGTGCAGTCCAGTAGCCACTGGACTCAACCTGATCCGTCCTTAGCGCGCGCTACTCCACATATCTAGCGTGCGCTACTACAACTCACTAGCGTGCGCTACTTACCAATTGTAGCGTACGCTACTAATAATTCACCTGCAGTCCAGTACCTTCTGGACTGCAGCCAGGGTAACATTAGCGTGCGCTAATGCTGAGTGGTAGCGTGCGCTACCTGTACTCAATTAGCGTACGCTAAAAAGAGTACGTAGCGTACGCTACTCCTCACGCACAGCCCACAACGAAAAAGACAACGATGGTAAACACGGCACGAAACTCCAATTCGATTAGTGATGAACGACGATTGATACACGATACAATTACTCTGAATGATGAATACCATGATTGAATATGAGTGACAAGTGATCAATAATGAGTGAAATCACTGAGTATCAATTACTGAATGATAAATACTGAATGGTAATTACTGAATTACAACCGGGTATTACATACACCCCCCCTTAAAAGAGTTTTGTCCCCGAAACTAAGGGTCAAACAGCTCGGGATAACTCTCCCGCATACTATCCTCGGTTTCCCACGTAGCCTCTTCGACTCCATGTCTAGACCACTGAATTTTAACCAAAGGAATCGCCTTATTCCTCAACTGCTTGATTCGCCGCTCTAAAACTCGTATAGGACGCTCCTCATATGAATGATCGTCGGCGATCTCGATTTCATCGAACTGAAGTATGTGACTCGGGTAAGCAACATACTTCCGCAACTGAGAGACGTGAAACACATTATGAATTCGGCTTAACGCCGGAGGTAAAGCCAATCGATAAGCTAACTCGCCTACTCGATCCAAAATCTCGAACGGTCCAATGAATCTCGGACTCAACTTTCCCCTCTTCCCAAAATGGAAGATACCACGACTCGGGGATACCTTGACCAACACATGGTCACCAGCCTCAAACTCTAATTGTCGACGACGGTTATCTGCATATGATTTCTGTCGACTCTGGGCGGTCAACAAACGACTCCTGATCAAAGTTACCTTCTCACGGGCGGCTATAAGCATATCGGGCTCGGTGCCGATTGATTCTGATAAGTCATCCCAACACAACGGAGATCGACAACGACCACCATACAAGGCCTCGTAAGGTGCCATCTTGATCGAAGCATGCCAACTATTATTATACGTGAATTCGATCAATGGTAGTTGGGCTTCCCAATCGTCTTTCCAATCGAGGACGCATGCCCTCAACATGTCCTCTAACGTCTGAATAGTCCTCTTTGATTGCCCGTCGGACTGAGGATGAAAAGCGGTACTGAGATTAAGCTGAGTTCCCATAGCACGATGAACTGATTTCCAAAAATGAGACACAAACCGTCCGTCACGATCGGAAACGATACTTTTAGGAGTACCGTGAAGTCTCACTATCTCTTTGAAAAGATGGGCAAGTATCTCGGGACCCCACGTATCCTTGATCTCAAGGAAATGAGCTGAGTTGGTTAAGCAGTCCACGATCACCCAGATCATATTCATTCCACGACGACTCGTCGGCAAACTCGTGATGAAATCCATAGAAATGTCTTCCCACTTCCACTCGGGAATAGGAAGAGGTTTCAGCATACCCGTCGGCCGCTGATGTTCAATCTTAACTTGTTGACAGGTTAAGCATCTCGAGACAAATTCTGCGACTTCTCGCTTCATATTACTCCACCAGTAATTTTGTCTCAAGTCCTTGTACATCTTGCTGGACCCCGGATGAACAGAATAAGGGGTAGCATGAGCTTCTCTCAAAATAGAGTTTTTTAACTCGGCATTCGCCGGTACGCACAACCGATTCTTAAACCTCAAAAGTCCATCCTCATGGACCACAAATCCAGGGGCTTTCCCCTGAGTCACATCCTCACGGATGCGCAACAATGAAGGGTCTGAACTCTGATTCTCTCGGATTGCCTCCTCGAGTGACGATGAAATCTCTAACATACAAAGTTGTCCCTGAACTCGCTGAAGCCAGACCTCGATCTCGGGTCTAAGGAATTCCTGCTGAAGCTCCTTCTGGATTGTTAAACGAGCAAGCATCTGCTCCTGAACGGACTTACGACTCAAGGCGTCGGCGACAATGTTCGCCTTGCCCGGGTGGTAAAGGATCTCAATATCATAATCTTTGATTAATTCCAACCACCGTCTCTGTCGCATATTTAACTCCTTCTGAGTAAATATATACTTTAAACTCTTATGATCGGTGAATATCTGACAGGTAACGCCATAAAGATAATGACGCCATATCTTCAAAGCGAACACCACGGCTGCTAGCTCCAGGTCGTGGGTCGGATAATTAACCTCGTAAGGTCTCAGTTGCCGTGAAGCATAGGCAATAACCTTACCATTCTGCATGAGTACACATCCGAGACCCTGTCCGGACGCATCACTATAGACCACAAATCCTTCCATCCCCTGCGGCAAGGAAAGTACAGGTGCTGACATTAACCGGCTCTTGAGTTCCTCAAAACTCCGTTGACACGCGTCAGACCACGTGTATTTCTTATCCTTCCGTAAAAGGTTCGTCAAAGGTTGAGCGATTTTAGAAAATCCTTCCACAAATCCCCGATAATAACCCGCTAATCCGAGGAAGCTTCGGATTTCCTTAACATTCTTCGGAGGTAGCCAATCTCGGATAGCCTCCGTCTTCTGAGGGTCGACACGAACTCCGTCTGATGAAATTACGTGTCCGAGAAACGTCACTTCGGACATCCAGAACTCACATTTATAAAACTTCCCATAAAGTTGTTCTCGTCTCAACACGTCGAGCACTTGATGAAGGTGAAACTTGTGTTCCTCTCGGTCACGAGAATAAATCAAAATGTCATCGATGAAGACAACAACAAACTGATCCAAAAAGTCGATGAAAACCCGATTCATTAACTCCATGAATACCGCAGGCGCGTTAGTCAATCCGAACGGCATAACCACAAACTCATAATGACCATAGCGTGTTCGAAACGCCGTCCTCGCGATATCCGACTCTCGAATCCGCAACTGATGATATCCAGATCTTAGGTCGATCTTCGAAAATACTGAAACTCCATGAAGTTGATCCAAAAGATCATCGATACGGGGTAAGGGATACTTATTCTTGATCGTCACCCTGTTCAACTCCCGATAATCAATACATAAGCGAAGTGAACCATCCTTCTTCTTGACAAACAACACTGGCGCTCCCCACGGGGACGCACTCGGTCGAATATAACCCTTCTCGAACAACTCCTCAAGTTGGTTCTTTAACTCTTGCATTTCGGTCGGGGCCATCCGGTACGATGCCTTCGATATCGGGGACGTACCAGGCTCCAACTCAATCGTGAATTCCACATCCCTCTGTGGAGGCAAACCAGGTAACTCATCTGGAAAAACATCGGCATATTCCCTCACTACCGGAATATCCGTCAACGTCTTGATGATTTCTCGGTTTTGGTCATATAGCACCAATAACCAACACACCCCGATTGAGTAATCTCACCGCTTTCATCAAATTAATGACCTTACGAGCAGTAGGGATTACCTCCCTGAAACACACATTCAACTCCATCGTCTGAAATGATAGTGATCATACGCTTACGGACACTAATGATGGCATCATGACGATCCATCCAATCAATACCCAAGATGACATCGTCCCTTGGCAAATCTACTACGATTAGGTCCGCTGGCCATACACGACCATGAAACTGAATCGGACAATTCTGAATCTCCCGATTACCGACAATTCGTCTACCATCAGGTAGACCAATGACATAAGGCTCACAACTAGTAGCACTACCCAGAAGTAGTCTACTCACACATGACTCGGAAATGAATGAATGCGATGCACCAGTATCAAAAAGGGTACACACAGGTTGAGATAGAATATCGAGTGTACCTGAGATCATCCGGGCCTCGGGATCATCGGTCTTCTTCATCTCATAAATCCGGGGCTTGCTAGTCCCGGCACCGGACGCTCCCGTCTGCTGGCTATAGGCTCCACCTTTAGTCGCTCCTGTCGTTTTAAACGACGCTGATTGAGTGGCCTTATTCTGAACGGCTGACTGTTTCGGGGCCTGAGATAACGTCGGAGAAGGTTTGGAGTCCCTACGGCAAAAACGGGCCTTATGCCCCACAATTCCACAGTTATGACACGTGACAGACTGTCTCGGACACTTGGTGCTAACATGACCAAGATCCCCACAGTTATAACAGGTGATGGCCGAACTGGCCGCTCGAGACTGAGATTCCGCGTGTTTAGACGACACAGGAGGTCGCTCAGAAAAAGCAGAGCCCGCACGGGGTTTCTTGAAGGTTGTCTGACCGCCCTCAGACTGGTTACGATTCTTCGATTTCTTGCTAGCAGACGAAGGTTGCTGCTTAGCAATCTCCTTAGCAGTAAGCTCATAGGTAAGAGCTTTCTCAATGAATTCAGCCAACGTGGTGCAATTATGATTAAGCAACTGAAGTCTCATACGGGGTTTCAGCCTCTTGCTGAAATACTTGATTTTATCCGCTTCCGAATGAATGATGGATGAGGCGAAAGGAAGAAGTTCCTGAAATTTCTCGGCAATGGCGAGAACATCCTCATCTGTTGAGGGGTCGGGGTGAGTAACTCTGACAGCTTGGCCTCTCTGAGCGGGGACGGATAATATCTCTCCATCATGAGAGTTTTGAACTGATCCCAAGTACATGATCCTTCGGTGGGCTTCAACGACAACCACCAAGAATGTGCGCTCTTACCCAGGTAGTAGGCCGCAACAGAAACTTTGTGTCCTTCGGGACACTCTACCATAGCAAACAACTTCTCGAAATGCTCGAGCCAATGAATGATATCCGCCGGCTCAGACGAGCCCTCGAAAGTAGGTGGCCTCTGGCGAGAGATGTCGCCGATGATATTGCTCACATTCCTCTCTTGCCTCTGAGGTGGCGGCGGAGGAGCCTGTTGATTTTGATTGACAGAGTTATGCATCGTCTCCATCAGCTGTGCCATCTGGGTCATTTGGGCCATCATGCCCTGCATGAAAGCGAGTGGGTCAACCCGGACACCTTCTGACTGAGCCGTGTCCCGGGTACGACTCCCCGATAGTGAATGATCACGTCCAGGTGAATGAGTGGCAGCGTCGCTGCTCGATGAATTAGCATTATTTCTCGCGTTTGCACGGGTATTCACACGAGCTCTCGGGATTCGGCCCGCTCCACGGCCTCGTCCTCCACGTCCTCCTCTTGCCCTCTCCATACTGAAGTAGGAAAGTCACATGATGATTATATTTCCCGCATGAATAACACGTTATGATTATGACATGAGATGATGAAAATGAGCTTACGCGCTCTAACACAGTGGTTACATGAATGATTAATTGACGTGACATGATTATCTGATGAAATTACTGAAAGGATTATCTTGAACGAGTTAACAAGATTAATGATTTGATCTTCCTGATCAACAACTGAATAATGAAATGAATTGAGTGATTAATGAGTTAATCTGACCGTCTTGGTCAAAATGACAATGATGATTGAGGATTGTTAACTGATGAATTATGAATGAATGATTATTGCCAGAAATTATACCATGGCATTAGAAATCTTACAGTTCTTGGTCTGATTGGCTCGGCATTTGCACAGGTCACACGTGACGCGAAAGTCCAATGATACTAGTCCGATGACGATGATTTCAAATAAGACATGACTTGGAGGGTAGTATTCAAAACCTGTCTCCGATACCAACTCTGTAACACCCCAAACTAGGCAGATATTACAGTGCCGTGAATCCCCGACTGGGACCCACCAGGCAAATGAAATGATGAATTAAATAATATAATTGTAGTACCGAACCACATTATATTACCAAGTACTCCGATGAGGAGTTTAAATACATTACACCAGGACAAAACAGAATACTAGTATATTTTATATGGAGATAAAATACACCACCCTGAACAAATAAGCATCTCAAACGGAATTTTCAGCGGAAAATACAAATGACGGAAATAACCGAAATGACTGAAATGACTGAACAAACGGAATGACTGGGGCCCCCTATACTAGTATCACTGGGACTCGTCGCCGTCAACATGCTCTTCCCGTACCTTTGCCTTGCCGTGACCTGAAAACAAAATCCCCCAACGGGGTCAGTTACACAGAACAACAATCCTCAAGGGTTGAAAATACACAAACATGAATTAACTGAAGTTATGAATTATCCTTAGTTATGAATTACGCTGAAGATGAGTGTCATAGTACGCCCGTAGTGTTTTGTGCAAGTGTACAAGACGGATGACCGGACCCACCCGTCCCTGTACCTAATTAGTCTCACGGAGGTAATCGTTACCGTGTGCACAGTCCAATGTATCACTCCCAATACATGGCCATCATGTGCCCGACTAAAAATTCCACACATCCGCACCCAGCCACGCAATATGAACCCAGAAGGTTATATGGACAAGAATGACCATAATGAATATCAATGAATAATAATAATCCGACAAAGTCAAGAATGACTCACCGATATGAAGGGATAATGAAGTGATCGATAGTTTTCAATGAAATGATTGGAACCGCCGTTCCTAGCTAATGAAATGATTATCCGACAATTACAAGTCTCAAAATAATTAATACAATGATGAATGAGTTATGATTATGAATGATCAACAACAAAAGGAATGAATATCCTTTTAACCGAGTAAGAATCAACTTACACAATACCGATGAAGAATGTCCGTCCACGAACAACGTCCTAAGTGAAAAACCGGTCGCTCGAACAACCTTGAATAATAATAATTACCAACAACCGTTCAATACACGTATCAAGCAACAAAACACGACTAACCCAAAGGTCGAAACAACGATAATCAAACTCATAGGGGCATTCTAACGAATACGTAACCAACCACACGACTTCGAAAATATCCAATACCGAATATATCGAAACCAACACCAAAATGAGTATTTCAAACCAACAAAAACACTTCAATGATATCAATAATCCATTAGGAATCCACAATTCGAGACTACAACTACATCAATCGGAAAATCCCCAATTAACTGAAGTCAACCCCAAGGGTTCCTGAAATAATTCCGAAAATAACCATTAAATCCGTAAGAATATACTTATCCAAGGTAGATAATCCATATCTAACATATTCCAATGATAATCCAAGCTTATACGAAGAAATCGGAAGGAAAAACCCAAAAATCCGAAATTCTAGATCCAAGAGATTAATACCTTTGATTCGATGTTAATGAGATGATGAAGTGATGATAATCCAACTCAAAGCCTTGAAGATGATGATGGATGATAGAAGCTCGAGGAGAACTCTCCAAAATCGCCCAAATCGCCTAGAACCGACGAGAGAATGAGAATAGATGACAAATGACGAAATCTGGGCTATCTGTCCAATATATAGCCAACCCAGGTTAGCGTGCGCTAGCCCTTATGCGTAGCGTGCGCTAACGGGTAATTTGGGTAGTCCAGTACCCACTGTCCGAACATGGTAGCGCGCGCTACGTACCTTTTTGTAGCGTGCGCTACGGCCATGCCATTAGCGTGCGTTAACACCCATTGTTAGCGTGCGCTAACGAATTATGTGATGCCCAATACTGGAATCCAGAAACTGTCTGTCCTCTGATCTGACTTCGGTAGCGTGCGCTACAACCAACAAGTAGCGTACGCTACTACGCCGCTTGCGTATGCTAAATATCAATCATAGCGTGCGCTATGAATTAATCCAGTGCAGTCCAGTAGCCACTGGACTCAACCTGATCCGTCCTTAGCGCGCGCTACTCCACATATCTAGCGTGCGCTACTACAACTCACTAGCGTGCGCTACTTACCAATCATAGCGTACGCTACTAATAATTCACCTGCAGTCCAGTACCTTCTGGACTGCAGCCAGGGTAACATTAGCGTGCGCTAATGCTGAGTGGTAGTGTGCGCTACCTATACTCAATTAGCGTATGCTAAAAAGAGTACGTAGCGTACGCTACTCCTCACGCACAGCCCACAACGAAAAAGACAATGATGGTAAACACGACACGAAACTCCAATTAGATTAGTGATGAACGACGATTGATACACGATACAATTACTCTGAATGATGAATACCATGATTGAATATGAGTGACAAGTGATCAATAATGAGTGAAATCACTGAGTATCAATTACTGAATGATAAATACTGAATGGTAATTACTGAATTACAACCGGGTATTACAGAACCTGGTTTGGTCGACCTCGAAGCATGATGTTTACTTAGTGTCGCATTTTTTCATTTTGCACTGGTCTTCACTAAGATCCAAAAAGACTGAAGTTCTTAATGTCTTTGGTCATGTGGCTCCCTCAGAGGTGCGTCTCCCTTAACTGATCATATGGTGAGCCATTTAAGTTAAATGCAGTTATGTTTTTTCGGATACTAGAGTTTTCTATACTATCTTATTATAGAAACACCCTGGAAGTTTTTTGGAAGGATTTACTCAAACTCAAGTAAGTACATTGGCTGTCCGTAACAATTTGTTGATTGCTGGGGGATTCCAGGGGGAGCTTATTTGTAAGGTAATTCTCTCTCTTGGCAAAAGCTTTAATTGGATGTTTGTTCTGTTTCAATAAGTGACTATCCTCTTTCCTTTCCTATCAATGTATTTTTAAACTTTTGCGATTGATCTTGGTTTATTGGAATATGTTTTTGTGGTCAACTGATTAGACAATGGTTTCAAAATATGAAATTCTATTTTCAACTGACCTACTTCTTTCTCATTTTTTTCATCATATAGAAGAAAAATATCAAGTGACCTATTCATCATATATTCATATTGATGCTGAGAGCTAGAATATTTACATGAGAAAACTACATCTTACTTGAGATTTTATATTTTCATTTCTTAATCCAACATCTTCTTTTGATGCAGTACCTAGATCGACCTGGTGTTAGCTTTTGCGCGAGGACAACTTATGATGATAATGCTATTACAAATGCAATCGAGATTTATGACAGTCCAAGGTGAACCTACTTTTTGCCTTCCTAGTTCCATTCCTAACTAATATCTCTGAAGCAGAAATCACATATGCTGAAATGCATCTCTTATTTCTGGAACTAATTGAGTTAAACCACCATCAGTGGTGCTGTTCATTTCACAGCTTCAAATAATGATTGTGGAGTACGGGATTTTGACATGGAGAGATTTCAGCTTGTTAAGCATTTCTCTTACCCATGGCCTGTGAATGTGAGCCATCTATGTCGAGCCTTAAGAAATTCATGGTGATAATTTTAAATCCTTACACTCTTTTTTCATCTGTTATTTTTAAAAATCTGTCCATGACATTTTATGCTTATGTTATATGTTGAACTTCGTCCGGGAAAAATAGATCTCCTAATGGAACTGGGACCAATCCGGCACCTGATATGTAACTACCATTAATATTTTGAGTTGCTTAGGATTACATGTAAATAGTTCTGACTATCTTAGTTACAAATGCAGATCTATGGCAAAAACTTATCCCAGCTAATTAGGAATAGCTCATTATCTGTGAAGGAGGAGGATGCCCATTCTACTACTTCGTCGTACTAATTAGTTACCTCCGACTCCAACTTTTAGTCATTCTTAGATTCAATCTCTACCATTTTCCATCTTCGGTTTTCGGTCGGACAGAAATGTTAATGAATCTGTATTTTGACCAGAAATCTTACTCCCCGAGCACAGCAGCATAGGGTTAATGTTTCAGCGTTCTCCTTCAGGTTGGAACAACATGCTGAGAAGTGAAAAGAGGTATTTGCTTAAACTATTTTCTGGAATTCTCTCATGTAGAAGATAAAACTATTTAGTATCATGTTTAATATCCTAAATTCAACATTTTCCAACGCTCTGTTTCTTGTTACATTGTCGTTTTTATGTGATCACATGAATCTTCGCTCTTGGGGGAGATGGAGAATGAACCAGTACATAGTGATAGTCAGCTGTTTTCTGTAGGACCTCGTGTAGTATACAAGAATACACATATGTTCCAGACTTTTATTTGACTAATAGTTGCATTTAGGACTTGCCTCCCATTGGTGCAAGTCATTAGGTCTATTTAGGTTTACCTGTTCCGTTTTGAGAAATTATCATGCAGTATTTATGTGCATTATTCATGTGTTTTTTGAGGTTTATGTCCTCATGTTATCTCTCCTGATTTCATAATCAAACTTATTTTCTTAACATAAAAATTAATCAATTTGTTTGCTCACTCTTACTGCTTTTATTAAACCAAGATGCCTTATTTTTCTTGTTGCTTTAATAACATGCGAAAGCAGAGCTCTCTTAACTTTTATCTTTTAAATTATCGCTACAATCATGTTGAACTCTTGGCTTACATATTCATTTAATTGTTACAAAGTAGTGGTAGGTATGCATTAGATGTAATTATATTGTATTCTACACTATCTACAGTGGTCAACAGAGATCTGTGTCCCTAAATTGATTTTCTTATTCTATCTGGCTTCTGTTTAATTTCTAAGGAGAGGTCAGTGGCCTTAGATCCCCAGTTGATGATCAGCAACAACATTCAAGAGGAAAAGATGGTAAAAGTTCCGAGATGGAAACTGATAGAAGCAGCAGTTGCTAATAAAATTATTCTCCAGTTGGTGAGCAGGTACTTTTATCATTTTTATTTTGATTATTCTCTTTGCTGAGTAGTGTCATTCTTTTGGGTTATAAGTCTAGTGGATTATGGAGTTTTGTCGTACGTCGACCAAACAAATCATCTGGACTGAGCTCTTCAACTGAAAACCTTATTTTATTGTTGATAAATTTTTTATGTATTAATCATGCATGTAGAAACTTTTAAATAAATCAGGGGACGGTTTTTCTAGTATTTACCAAGTATGAATCTGACTTTCCTTTCTTTTTATAGGCCGATGTTAAGAAAGCTCTGGAAAAGGAAGTTGTTGAGGTGGCTAATAAATTGGTTCATGGTGGCAAGGGACACAACCCATCTTGGCTAATTGGGAGGCTTATTCAGAACAAGGAATCGAAGTCAAAGTCTTCTTCAACATCATGTGCAACGTCCGTTCCAGATCAGTGCATGTCAGAGAGAAACTTGACCAAAAATTTCGAGAGATGATGAAAAAATTGGCTAGCCAGAATCCGGATTTAAGTTTTTTTTAGTATTTACGTTATCTTTCGGATTTTTTTCGAATTGTCATGGTATTAATGCGGTGGTACTGAAGTTAGCTTTTGGATGGTACTAAGTTATTCTATGGTACTTAAGTTAGCTTTTGACTGGTTTATTTATGTCGAATGATGATAATGTCGTGGTTTATTTGGATGGCTTGAAAAGCCTTGTTTATGTAAAACTTTGACAGGTTATTTGATTACGGTTTATTTGAATGGTTTTATTATAGTTTAAACTATTATCAAAACAAAAAAGTGTTCACTAAATAAATGTTACAATAATGGAAAAGGGTGTTGTCAAAACAAAAATGTGTTTCAGCAGTTGGTGTTACAGTAGGGATTATTGGTGTTGCCATTGGTCTACAGTAACACGTTTATGGATGTTGCTACAGAGATATTGTTGTTGCCATTGGTCAACAGTAACACTTTTATTGGTATTGCTATAGAGGTAAAAAGTGTTGGTATTGGGGTCTGTAGCAACACATTTTCCATGTGTTGCCATAAAGTTAAAAAGTGTTGGCATAGACCCCTATGGTAGCGGCCGTTTTTGTAACACCACCAAATTTCGGAAAAGTGTTACCGTAGCATATTTTTTTGCTTTTAGCAACACTTTTTACCCCTTTGAGCACACTTTTTTGGGTGTTGCTGAAGGCCATTTATGGCGTAGTGCGGTGAAGGTACTTTGGTATTTTCCACTAAAGGACAGGTTGGAACGGCTTTTTATGTCTCCTCACACGGCAAAAGCAATGAGATGGCATGCCGAGCCGCACACTAATGATAGGGATACTATGATACACCCTTCAGATGGAGAAGCATGGAATCATATAGATAGGGAGTATCCGAATTTTTCTTCAGATATCCGAAATGTGAGGCTCGGGATTTCATCTGATGGTTTCAACCCTTTTGGTAACATGAGTCTTTCATATACCATATGGACTGTTGTAGTGATTCCTTACAATCTTCCTCCATGGATGTGTATGCGGAAGGAGTATAATATGTTGACCTTGTTAGTCCCGGGGTCGGGGTATCCGGGAAAGTGTATCGATGTGTATATGAGACCTTTGATAGATGAGCTGAAATTGTTGTGGGAGCAAGGTCATCCCACGTACGACAGTTATTCGTCCGAGACGTTCTACTTGCATGCCATGTGTATCGGCACTATTAGTGATTTTCTTGCATATGGAATGCTGTCTGGATCTGTTATTAGCGGATATAGAGGTTGTCTAGTGTGTTTGAATGCAGATTGTGCTAGGTACCACTGTAGGAAAGTTATCCGAATGCGTCATCGGATATGGCTTGAGAGGGAACATGAGTGACGTATGGATGCTGCAGCATTTGATGGCACTGTAGAAATGGGCGAGCCACCACGGCGGGAGGGTGATGAAATACTATCAATTCTTAATGAGTACGATTTTGGTCAGCTTAGCAACCATCCTGATGTGATTGCAGCAACCCCTGAAAGGCCCGACAGGTATAAGTATTGGTCGCACAAAAGTATATTTTGGGAATTGCCTTACTGGTCCAAGTTACTGATAAGGAACTTCTTGGATGTCATGCACATTGAAAAGAATGTTTGCGAAAGTGTGGTTGGGACAACCTTAGGTTGGGATGGAAAGACCAAAGACGGTCCAAAAGCACGCAAAGGTTTGGAAAAAATGAGCATAAGAAAACATTTGTGGTTGAAAACTGTCAAGGGAAAACAAAAAATGCCTAAGGCAGCTTACACCATCACTGCCGAGCAGAGAACTGAGATATTTTGCTGGATAAAGACTGCTAGGTATCCTACCGGGTATGCTGGAAATATAAGAAGATGTGTTAATTTCAGGGAGAACAAGTTAACTGGTTTGAAGAGTCATGGTTGTCATATCCTACTCCAACGCCTATTTCCGGTATTTATTCGACTGTATGTACCAAAACAGGTGGTCGAGCCGTGTGTTGCATTGTCAAGATTTTTTTAGAAATTATGTACGAGAGAAGTCAAGAGATCTGATTTGCGTAAAATGCAAGATGAGATCATCTATATCTTGTGCAAGTTTGAGCGAATATTTCCTCCAAACTTTTTTGACCTCATGCCTCACCTCATGATCCACCTTCCCAGGCAGTTATTGGTCACTGGTCCAGTGCACTACATGTGGATGTACCCGGTTGAAAGGTAATATAATTTTGTATGATATATATATATATATATATTGTCAAATTAAGTATGACTTTTAACACAATGACAATATTACATGCAACTCGGTGATTACAAAGACTCCGTGGCCAATAAGTCTGCACCAGAAGGATGCATTGCAGAATCTTACCTTGCGTCGGAGTGTATTACGTATATCAAGTTGTATTTGGGCACCTTCGAGCCCCCTTCCCGCTCTATTCCAGCAGATAAAATACAATTCAATCTTTCTATCATATCCACTGAGGTTGACGTCTATGGGAGGTTGCCAGGAAGACAATCAGACCCATACGAGTCACGAATTGCACATTGGTGGATATTGCTCAATTGTCCAGAAGTTCAGTACTGGAAAGACATCCACTTGTCATGCGATATGGTGCGAGGTGGCACTAGATTCCACAATGACACTTTTGCCGACTTTTTTGGAGAATGGGTACGTATACATTCAGTTGCTATTGCATTTTGGACTTAAGATATTTTTTTACATAAAAAGTTTATTTACGACAGATGACACACACACAAGATGACGGACACTCTAACTGATCGCGTGAACTTATGCTTCTTTCTATGAAGCCGGTTATGTCCAGAATTTATTCGATGGCCAAAGTCAACGGTGTCACATTCGTATGCCTTGAGAGAGACCAAAAAAGAAGATGTCAAAATTCTGGGGTTATGATAGATGGTGGATATTACGGTGTTCTTTTGGAAGTGGTAGAACTAATTTAGGGGGAAGGCATGACAATTTACTTGTTTAAGTGTCGATGGTACGACACCAGTCTTGGAACCGATATGCAAGACGACTACGGGATGTTATCTGTTGACACTTCCACTTCATGGTATGAAAGTGATCCTTTTGTATTTGCTACATCAACAAGGTCGGTGTATTATTTGGACGACTTGGTGAAGAAAGGCACATGGAAGGTAGTGAACGTTGTGACAATGAGGAATATTTTTAGTGCTGCTACACTGGGAGAAACAACAGGTACTGATGACGATGTTGCTTATCAAGAGCCAAATGCAGCAACTATTCCACCATCAACGACAATTACAATGAATAATGTTCCTAAAGGACGAGTCGTCCGACTCCGTGGTGATGCTCGCGGGTACGTTGACGTTGATACAAACGAATTACTTGAAAATTCTGATGACGATAATGTGGACGACTTGAGGCATATGTTGCCGGATATCAACTCAGATAATGAGACAGACTGTAGTGATGACTCAAACTATGAGCCATAAATTTAGTAGATGTATATTTTCATTTGTTCAATATAATTAAAAAAAATAGTAATAATAATAATCATAATCATAACATTAATATAATATCAATAATATTATTAAAAAAAACGGGGGGGTTTAGCCGAAGACAAGATCTACGTCGTCGGCTAAAGTTTTTTTTTAAAAAAAAATTATACTTTAGCCGACGACATATAAGACGGTCGTCGTCTAAACCCCAGCAATGACCCGACCGTGTTAGACAACACGGTCGGGTCAGTCATACAGCGTGTTTTCCCATTCTGGGCAGGTGCGACATGGCCCGTGTCCCCTGACACGATCGACTAATGTTTTTTTTTTAAAAAAAAAATTAAACTTTAGCCGACGACTTATAAGAAGGTCGTCGGCTAAACATCCGACCGTGTCCATCGACACGGCCCGTGTCGCACCCGCCCAGAAATTGAAAACACATTGTTTGCCTGCCCGATCGTGTTGTCTAACACGGTCGGGTCATTTCTGCGGTTTAGCCGACGACCATCTTATATGTCGTCGGCTAAAGTATAATTTTTTTTTTTAAAAAAAAAACTTTAGCCGACGAAGTAGATCTTGTCGTCGGCTAAACCCCCACCTTTTATACGTTTCTCGTACCTCCCTTTTGTTATTTTCTTCTTCTGGTTTAGTCGTCGCCCGTCGCCCGTCGATCGTCACCCAGCCCCAACCGCCCGTCACCTAGCTGTTAGGAATATGCCCTCGAATGCCACTCAGGGGATGAGAGAGTAGGGGCATTGTACTTGTAATTATGGAATAATTATTAAAAAGGTAATACGATTCAATCACTGTTTATTGTATTTCAATTGCATTCTTGACTTGGTAAACATTGAAGTGAAGTCCATGTAAATAAATCGAACATTCCATTCTCGTTATGGGATAAGAGAAAATGCACTGAAAGTGTTTAAAGTTTATTTACGTAAATCATTCGCAAGTCAATAAACTTAAATGGGCATTAAGTTTTAATAAGACTTGTATAACTGATGCTAGGACATGTGCATGTCTTGATAGCATAGTTATAAGTATATTGGTGGGACCAGTATACTCGAACACGACTCAAACTCGATTCAGTCACACGGTATTCACTCTCGGAGAGTCGATGACGAATCGAAAGGTTGTCATAGTATACATGGACCTTTGACTTGAGGGTTCAGTAGAAGATGTGCTTGTGACGTTTAGTTTGTCATTAGAGTAGTTAGACTCATTTGCTTAATTTGTGAGTCGACCTCGAAGTGCGGACTATACGGGCAGGTAGCAGTATTTACTGTACGCCAAGAAAGGATTCTATCTCCTGTTAGTGAGCAGGCGAATGTCCTATACGGTTAATGGAAAATAAGATCATAAGTCTTTGGCCAAAGCATTTTGATATAGTAGTATTAGATACACTATTGATCAGTTGGTCTTGATTTGCATTGACACATGTATAGAGTCTAGTCAACAGTAGGGTTTGACTTTACCGTGACCCGAAGACTTGACTGGGACATCTGATGAAGGGTCTATACGTATATGGTATTCACGATATAATGGTTCTGGAATGATCCCTTCATTCGTTCTCGATCGGGAGTTCTGATGCGGCCCGCTAGGCTGGCTAAGTGCTGCCCGCACTCATTGGTTCCTCCCAATGCCGGCTGAGACGGACCTACGGAGTCGCGCATCAGGAACTTTGACGGATAAATGTGAATTTATTATCTCTCTAATTAATTAGATATTGGATATCTAATTATGATTTATTGGATAAATCAAAAAGCGGTCTCATGAATTAAAATTAAGTTACCGGGTAATTAATTTAATTCATAAATTATATTTCTTAGAGAAATACATTTGTATTTGATATAATTAATTAATTATATTAATTAATTAATATAAATACATTGATGATTAAAAGGAGTGTATTTAACGGAGTCGTTTGACGAACGTCCGGTACACGAGCCGAGTGACTCAGCTCGTTTCTAGGAAGCTTCCTTATGGGCCGCCCCTCACCTCACATGGCCATTACATTTTGCATGTTGTGTTTGTTGTAATGTCATCTTAATAATGTTTGAAGATTCCTCTCACATTATTTTTATTCATTATGATGAGTTGTTATATTATATATATAACCAACTCTTGATGAAGTAGACTACTAAACAAACACACATTTTAGTTTGCAAATCAGATTCTGGCCGAGAGAGTTTGAGTGAGGAAGAGAATTTTTTTTTTCTAAATTATTTTCATCTTAGAGGTGAATGAAATTCAAAGAAAAATTAGAGATATAAATTCCTACGATAACTTCCTAGCCGTGTTCTTGAAGAACGGAGTTACGTCGAATTTTTCCGAGCAACTTCCGACGCGTGTGAAGTAGAGGCATCGTATTTTCGGTGTTTGGGACGAAGGATTTTTCGTTCTCGAGCTCAGGTTCGTGATCATCCATTTTTATGAAGATTTATTTCAAAGGCTTCAAGGGTATGATTTTTATCTTCGTATTTTTATTTTCGTATATACGTTACTTGATCGATCCTGTTTGGGATTCATTTTTATTTTCCGCTGCGTATTTCGTTTTATTTTCGGAATCCCAACAGTGGTATCGGAGCAAGGTCAATGTTTCCGTATATACGATTATTTGTGAATTTTGAATGCTTATGGATGATGATTATTATGATTTAGAATCATGTTTGGAATAATCGTAGATTTTAAATTGTTCGTTGTAGCATCACGTTTTTGGAAAGGAGCCGAAAAATGAAGAAACGGAGAACGGCAGTGGTGCCGTGAAGATCGCTGGCCGCCGCTTGTGCCGCCGAGCATGCTCGGCCATGATCGATCATGTCTCGGCCGGCTGCCGAGAGGCGCCGATGCTTGCCGATCGAGGACTCGGCAGGCGACCCTCGGGTTTTGGCCCGATTTTGAATCGGGCCGGTGGGCCTAAAACCGGATTGTCCGGGACTCCGTTTTAAGTTTGTATTTCGTTGTAATTATTTCCCAAAATTTAAATTGGATTTTAATTTCACTAAATTAATATTTGGAATATTTTTTTTAGTTAAGGGAAATAAATTAAACGAAAATATTATTTTAGCCGGATTACTTCGAATGAATTTAAATGACGATTATTAGTATTAATTGGATTAATACCATTAAAATTGAATAGATTAATTTTATATTGATTGGATTAATATATTAATTGATTATTTAATTTTAATGCCACTTTATATTAATTGGATTAATATAGTAGAAATTGAATAGATTAATTTATAGATTAATTTATATTAAAATTAATTGTTTAATTTCGTTGCCATTACATGCTGTATGGAATCCTTATGTGATGGTGATATAGCTCGTGGATTTAGTTTTTGATTTGTTCGATTCGATTGGGTTGTAAAGGCCTTTTTAAGCCTATTTATATTTACTAGAAAAATTTGTATAGGATGCAATTTTTCAATGATGTAATTATTATTTTGGGTATGACGAAGACCGAAGACAACCGACCGAGAAGACGAAGATTCGAAGACTGTGTTTTTATTTATTGGGTCATTCGCTTGGCCCAGTACTTAGGAATTAGGTCCATGAGCTATATGTTGGTAATAACTAGGTTACTGTTTTCTGTTTTTCATTTTGAATGATTGACAAACCAACAAACGCGCGTATAAATGGATTAATGCGCAAAGAATTGCGAAATTCTCCAGACTACAAACACACTAAGTTATAAAGGTTACGAGGTTTCCTACCCTTCGTCAAACTCATGGAAAATTGAAATCTAAACCGGAATATTATTCTTCCGAGTATCTCGGGGTAATATTTTTGGGGAAAGTTGATATATTCCTAGAGTGCATTAGATGCCTTTGGTTGTGACAAATCAAACCCCTATAAACCGTATGGGTTGCCGGGAAAGATTCAATTGTCAGACTAATAGGAGTTGACGGTTTAAACTTAGATAGTTCAGCGAGCCATAGAAATCGAATGGGTTGAGGGCAAGTGAACTAGGGGTAAAAGAAGATTGAATCACCCATTAGATGGGTTGGTATTAGACACCACTTTATAAAGAATAATAAAATAGAAACCGTATGGGTTGCCCTCTATTAAACTTTGTAAAGAAATCGATCACCACTATGAAGTCACCCAAGACTTCCGGATTTAACATGGGAGTATGTAAATGCCGATAAAATAGTGGGAGCCGAGTTATGAATAAAGAAAGCCCTTAAATTCTTTACTCGGATCATAATTAAATAATCACTAACGAATCTTAAATTATTCTCTGCAGTTAACAAAACTCTCAATATGACAATGAACCCACTCGCTATACTACTTGAAAAGAACGTCCTGACTGGTCTGAACTATGTGGACTGGATTCGGAACTTGAGGATTGTCCTAACTATGGAAATGCTGGGATACGTCTTGGAGGCGGACATCCCAGTGGCTCCTGCAAGAACCCGAGCCAATCAGGAAGATGTTGATGCCCATGAGAAATGGGTAAAAGACGACATAAGAGTGCGAGGGTACATGTTAGGCTCAATGACCAATGAGCTTCAACGTGCCCATGAAAAGATGACGTCTTCGAGAGCCATCTTATCGCACCTGGATGAGCTCTATGGAGAGCATAGCCGAACTGCTAGATATGAGATATCGAAGCAATTATTCGGCGCCAGGATGAAGGAAAGAGAGAGGGTTGGGGACCATATCCTCAAGCTGATCTCGATGATTGAGAGATTGAAAGCTCTTGATTTTCAGATGCATGCATCTCTCCAAACTGACCTTATCCTGCAGTCACTTCCTGACTCCTTTTCACAATTTGTCATGAACTTCAGTTGCAATGAGATTGCATGTAACTTAGTTGGGCTAATGAACAAACTGATGACTGCCCAGCTATGATGCACGGATTCTTCAAAATTGGACAGTATGCAGTATCGGATACTGCATGGGTGTGGGTGCGAGTGCGATTCGCGTGGGATTCGCACGGAATTCGCCACGTGGCGAACCCGTGCAAAAAAAAATCGGACTCGCGTATCCTGGCACAGGATACGCGTATCCGGTGCCAGGATACGCGAGACCATTTTTTTTTTAGTTTTTTTTGTAATTTTTAAAAAGTAAATCAAATAAATTAAAATACAAAAAGTAAATCAATTAATAAGTAATTACTTTTACCTTTAGCGTATTCACGACTGACATTAGAAAGCTCCATTGCTCAAAGTCATTTTGAATTATTTTTGTATGACTTGTTTTATGTATTTGAATTGATTTTATGGTGATATTTGAATTGTTGTTTTTTATATTTAACAAGTGTTATATATAATAAAATATAAAATAAACAGACGTATTCTTGCCGTATCGCACCCTAACATTTTCAAAAAACCGTATCCCTGCACCCGTATCTGCCCGCCCCCGAACCCGCCCCCCCGCACCTGTGCAACATAGCTGCCCAGTCTCAGATGAAGACAAAGGGAAAGGAAGCTGCACTTGTGATTTCTTCTGGGAGTTGGAAGTCCAAGAATAAGAAGAAAAAGAACAAGAAGCAGTTAGGTCCAATAGCCAAGATCGACAAGGGAAAGGGCAAGGCCCCAATGGTTCAAAAGAGCAAGGGGGCCAAGAAAACGGATGTATGCCTCAACTGCGGTGAGCTAGGCCACTGGAAGAGGTACTGTCCAAAGCTTGATCGTAATGCGCCTTCAGGTACGGAACTACTGGTTTTAGAAATAAATTATTCTGTAACTATATATTCTACTTCTTGGATACTTGATTCCGGTGCAAGTTCTCACATTTGTATAATGAATCAGGACCTGGAACGAAGTAGGAAGCTGGATTTAGGGGAGGTTATGGTCACCGTCGGAAGTGGGCATAGTGTCGAGGCTTCTGATATCGGATCCCTTATGTTGGATTTAGAATCTGGTTTTATTCTTACTTTAGATGATGTACTTGTTTTGCCCAAGGGGCACAAAAATATTGTATCAATTCCGGTCATGGACCGAAAGGGATTTCACTTCTTTATTGGAGATAGGTCCTGTCGTATTTATTTTTGAAATAAATTGGTTGGTACTGCTACATTATTAAATTGTTTATACCATTTAAATCTAAAGAATAAAACAACTGTGAACACTATAACTAGGAAGCGTGGTAGGGATGAAACGAACCAAGCACTTAAGTGGCATCTTAGACTTGGTCATATCGGTCAGACCAAGGTTCATAAAATGGAGAAAGATGGGCTTACGGGTCCACTGGGATCAGATCCCTATCCAACTTGTGAATCTTGCCTTCAAGGCAAAATGACTAAGTTACCCTTCGCAGGGACTTTTGAAAGAGCTGCTGAAAAACTTAGATTGATCCATACCGACGTCTGTGGCCCTTTTGAAGTGGCACGAGACGGCTTTCAGTATTTCATTACATTCATTGATGACCATACCAGGTATGGATTCGTGTACTTAATGAAACATAAGTCTGAATCTTTTGATAAATTCAAGGAATTTAAAGCCCTAGCTGAAAATCAAACAGGTAACCGTGTTAAGACTCTTCGGTCAGACCGGGGTGGTGAGTACATGAGTACCGAATTTGATGAGTTCTTAAAAGAACTAAGAATAGTCACTCCTCCAGCTACTCCACAATTAAATGGTGTATCAGAAAGAAGGAACCGAACCTTGTTGGACATGGTTCGCTCCGTGCTTAACTATACTAATCTACCGATTTATCTGTGGGGTTACGCGCTCCTTACTGCTGTGCATATCTTGAACAGATGTCCTTTCAAATCCGTTCCTAAGACTCCCCATGAGATGTGGAGAGGTAGGAAACCAAGTCTTAATCACATTAGGATTTGGGGATGCCCTGCTTATGTCAAGAAGACTAAAGTAGAGAAATTGGAAACTAGGTCTGTGAAAGGTCGTTTCATAGGATATCCAGGGGATTCCATGGGATATCTATTCTACATGCACGAAGATCATAGGATCATCATTGCTATACAAGCACACTTCCTGGAAGATCAGTTTATTCAGGAAGGAGGGGCAGGTAGAAATATTTCTTTGGAAGAAATAAAAAAAACACCAAATGAGACACCTATGCAAGATATTAGAACCCAACCTTCTAAAATACAAACACAACCTCGCAAGTCTAGTAGAATTTCTCAAATACCTGAGAGGTATGGCTATCTGCATCAAGAGGAACTGGGTATCCATGAGATGACAGAAAGTAGTCAAGAGAATGGTCCTTCTACATACGACCAAGCGATGGTAGACGTTGACTCCACCAAGTGGCAAGAAGCTATGGAGGCTGAGATAGACTCAATGCATGTTAATCAGGTCTGGACATTAGTAGATCATCCTAAAGGCATAGTGCCTATTGGAAACAAATGGATCTATAAGAGAAAGACTGATGGAGATGGCAAGGTTGATACCTATAAGGCCAGGCTTGTGGCAAAGGGTTATTCCTAAAGAGAAGGAATCGATTACTTCGAGACCTTCTCGCCTGTAGCTATGATTAAGTCTATTCGCATGATGCTTGCCATAGCAGCCCACTTAGATTATGAAATATGGCAAATGGATGTGAAAACGGCATTCCTAAATGGACTCCCCGAGGAGGAGATTTACATGGAACAGCCTAAGGGATTCATATCTCAAACCAATATTCATAAAGTATGCAAACTTCAGCGTGCCATTTATGGACTGAAGCAAGCTTCACGGAGTTGGAATCTTCATTTTAACGAGACAGTCAAAGAGTTTGATTTTGTCCAAAACGAAGAGGATCCCTGTATTTACAAGAAGGTTAGTGGGAGCAAAATTGCATTCTTAATACTATATGTAGATGACATTCTACTTATAGGAAACGACGTAGGAATGCTCAGTTCTGTGAAAGCTTGGCTTTCTAAAGAGTTCTCAATGAAAGACTTAGGAGAAGCTACCTATATTCTGGGTATTCGTCTCTACCGGGATAGAGCGAAAAGAATGTTAGGTCTTTCCCAAGCCCTCTATATAGAAAAGATCCTGAAGCGATTTAGGATGGAAGATTCTAAAAGAGGGTTCCTTCCTATGCAACATGGTGCAAAACTTTCCCTAGAGATGTGTCCTCAAAGTGAGGAAGACAGAAAGGAAATGAGTAAGGTGCCCTATGCTTCGGCAGTAGGTAGCCTCATGTATGCTATGATTTGCACTAGGCCGGACATTGCCTATGTTGTGAGCGTAGTAAGTCGGTTTCAGTCAAATCCAGGATAGGAACATTAGACTGCTGTAAAGAACATTCTTAAGTACCTAAGGAGGACTAAAGACTTGGTTCTTACATATGGCGGTGGAGAAGTAAGAGTGATGGGTTATACAGACTCAGATTTTTCGGGGGACATAGATGTTCAGATGTCCACATCAGAGTATATCTTTACTCTGAATGGTGGGGCAGTTTCTTGGAGAAGTGCCAAGCAAAGTTCGACTGCTATCTCTGCATGTCAAGCCGAATATCAGGCAACCACGGAGGCTGCTAAAGAAGCTTTTTGGATAAAGAAGTTCACTGAGGAACTTCAAGTGGTTCCTAACGCAGAGAAGCCCGTGACACTGTTTTGTGACAACGACGGAGTTGTTGTACAGGCTCAGGAGCTAGGGCTCATCAGAACACCAAACATATTGTGAGAAAATATCATTTTGTTAGAGAAATGGTTCGGGATGGGAATGTTTTACTGCAGAGAGTAGACACAGCAAATAACGTTGCTGATCAGCTTACCAAGCCACTATCTCAGAAGGTCTTAGAGAGACATCTGGAGAGTATGGGTATTAGATATCATAGTTTGTGGCATTGAGTGCAAGTGGGAGATTGTTAGGAATATGCCCTCGAATGCCACTCAGGGGATGAGAGAGTAGGGGCATTGTACTTGTAATTATGGAATAATTATTAAAAAGGCAATACGATTCAATCACTGTTTATTGTATTTCAATTACATTCTTGACTTGGTAAACATTAAAGTGAAGTCCATGTAAATAAATCGAACATTCCATTCTCGTTATGGGATAAGAGAAAATGCACTGGAAGTGTTTAAAGTTTATTTACATAAATCGTTCGCAAGTCAATAAACTTAAATGGGCATTAAGTTTTAATAAGACTTGTATAACTGATGCTAGGACATGTGCATGTCTTGATAGCATAGTTATAAGTATATTGGTGGGACCAATATACTCGAACACGACTCATACTCGATTCAGTCACACGGTATTCACTCTCGGAGAGTCGATGACGAATTGAAAGGTTGTGATAGTATACGTGGACCTTTGACTTGAGGGTTCAGTAGAAGATATGCTTGTGACATTTAGTTTGTCATTAGAGTAGTTAGACTCATTTGCTTAATTGCTGAGTCGACCTCGAAGTGCGGACTATACGGGCAGGTAGCAGTCTTTACTGTACGCCAAGAAAGGATTCTATCTCCTGTTAGTGAGCAGGCGAATGTCCTATACGGTTAATGGCAAATAAGATCATAAGTATTTGGCCAAAGCATTCTGATATAGTAGTATTAGATACACTATTGATCAGTTGGTCTTGATTTGCATTAACACATGTATAGAGTCTAGTCAACAGTAGGGTTTGACTTTACCGTGACCCGAAGACTTGACTGGGACATCTGATGAAGGGTCTATACGTATATGGTATTCACGACATAATGGTTCTGGAATGATCCCTTCATTCGTTCTCAGTCGGGGTTTACAGTGCGGCCCGCTAGGCTGGCTAAGTGCTGCCCGCACTCATTGGTTCCTCCCAATGCCGGCTGAGACGGACCTACGGAGTCGCGCATCAGGAACGTTGACGGATAAATGTGAATTTATTATCTCTCTAATTAATTAGATATTGGATATCTAATTATGATTTATTGGATAAATCAAAAAGCGGTCTCATGAATTAAAATTAAGTTACCGGGTAATTAATTTAATTCATAAATTATATTTCTTAGAGAAATATATTTGTATTTGATATAATTAATTAATTATATTAATTAATTAATATAAATACATTGATGATTACAAGGAGTGTATTTAACAGAGTCGTTTGACGAACGTCCGGTACACGAGCCGAGTGACTCGGCTCGTTTCTAGGAAGCTTCCTTATGGGCCGCCCCTCACCTCACATGGCCATTACATTTTGCATGCTGTGTTTGTTGTAAAGTCATCTTAATAATGTTTGAAGATTCCTCTCACATTATTTTTATTCATTACGAGACATCATGGCCCGTGCGATGCACGGGTTTTATTCACTCTAAAGCACGGGTATTTTATCTACGTTAATATCGAACATCATATTTATATTACATATTATTTCAAAGCCCGAGCATTCATAGTTTTTATTATTCGAGTGAAATTATTCTAAGTTAAAATATCGTATTTTTATCTAACGTATTTAATATCAAGTATGGCCTAAGCTGGGTAATTGACAGGTTAAAATGACTTGTACTCAAAATGTGCAATATAATTATACATGATACTAACACCAAAAAAAAAACTACATGTGCATTTCTTAAGATAAATTATTTATCACTAAAGCAAAACATTTGTTCGTGTTTACAGAAATCAATATGAACTACTTTTTAATTAGTACGTAGCATCAAACTATCATATATAGCTTATTCGGTGGTGCATCCTAGCGTCAATATGTGGAGTACTATATGAGGTTGATTTCAAACAATGAGTTCATATATAACATATTAAGATATCGAATTGACATCTATATAGTCAAGTTACCAAACATGTACGATCATCTAAAATGAATGATTTGTTGCCATTTAATCAAACACTTATTACGCCTACGATGCTACGGATTTGAATTAATTTTTCCCATACATTTTTATACTTTAAAATACTTGTGGCAAATATTATGATTTTTATTACATATTTCACTCTTACTCCTTAGTTGTTTATATTTTTTAGATGTAAAAAAGTACACTCTTAGTTGTTCATAGAGTATTTTTTTATGTAAATAATGTTATTTTGCGTCACGTACATGTAATTCGTGGTATGTGTGTTCTTAAGACTGCATAACCTCAAATTTTTAAATTTGTAAATTTTAAAAATTAGTTAAAACCATCTTTATTTTCCTGTAATATTATCAAAAAAATTTTAATGTCTATCATCTTTGCATTGCCTTCCATTTTGAATTGACAGACTTGAATTTATTATCCTTTAAAATTAGAGTTAACTACATTTTTAGTCCTTGTGGTTTGCGGGGTATTTCATTTTCAGTCAAATTTTGAAAAGTTTTAGGTTTGGTCCAAAAGTGAAAGGATAATTCTATATTTACCCAATCTGAAAATCAAAATACCATATTTCCCCCAAACACAAATTTTTAGTGAATAAGTACAATGCCTTTAAAGAATTTGTTAAGAAAATATGAAATTATTATGTTTAAGTTGAGTATATATAGAATTGCCCCAAAAAAGTGAAACATCCGTTTCGGATTTGATCCGAATTTCCTAACTCCATTAGTTTGACTGTTAAATAAGAGGGTATTTTTGTCCTTTCATAATATTTTCTTTAATTTTATTATATCTATCAAAATTAACTACTTGTAAGTTGTATCCTCCACTCAAAAACACACTTTTTTTTCTCATCACAAAACATATACGACCCTTTCATTTCTCTCGCTAAACCATCATCCATCAACAACCAAACACCGGCCAAAACTACCACGTAACCACACCCTTGTCGCCAAACCACCACCAACAAACCTCCATCGCTGGAATCTCGGGTCTCCTCTAGAATGTGTTTCGAGCTTATAAGTAAGTTACAAACTCGGGTTTTGGTTTTGTGTTCAGATCTGGATATTTCAGTGGCCTACGGCGGTTATGGCGATGGTGGTGGGGTTTCGGTGGTCGAGAAGGTAGAACCAACGATGTGGACACCCTTAGCTCAATTCCTTTGATACTCATAAATATTGAAAACCCATCTTTGCAATCAATCCATTATTTTGGCTATAAAGAACTTGATATCATCTTTATTTTTTAAAGATTTGGTGGGAATTGACAATTTGATTTTATAATGTTTTGGATATCTCATGGTTTGTAGGTATCTGTAGGCTATTTTGAATAGAAACGTTTTAGTTGTTTAATTGTTTATAAGAAAATTGTTTGAGATTTCAAGTTTGGTATGTCGGCAGCGGAACCAGTAAAACAACAATGAAACCACTCAAGCTCGAAACACCACCTATTGAATTAATATTCATTGGTGTCGTCGGCGGAAGCAGTTGATGTTGGCAACGGTTCCGGTGGCTGTGGCGGCAGAAGAATCTGCTTTACTGGAGGTGATGGTTGTGACCTATTTTGTGGGTGAGTTGTGTGACTTTTTTTGTTTGTTTATAAGGGAGTATAATACCTCAAAGAAGAAGTTGAAAGAGTTAAACAATAAACATGTTTTGTGTGGTATGACTATAGAAATTCTTAAAATTTAATAATGAGACTTTGACATGTTTTAATTGGTTGAATTAATTTAGCTTATGACAATGAACATGTATGCATACGTTTTTTATTCGTGCATTTTTTTTATTGTGGTTTGTAAAAGCTCTTTAAAGCTTTAAAAAAAGCTTTAGAGAGTAGCAATATTTCAATTGATATGAATGACCCTACCTTATGACATAAATGTTCACATTAATACATGGAACTCAATTTTTATATATATATAGATGATGAGTTGTTATATTATATATATAACCAACTCTTGATGAAGTAGACTACTAAACAAACACACATTTTAGCTTGCAAATCAGATTCTGGCCGAGAGAGTTTGAGTGAGGAAGAGAATTTTTTTTTTAAATTATTTTCATCTTAGAGGTGAATAAAATTCAAAGAAAAATTAGAGATATAAATTCCTACGATAACTTCCTAGCCGTGTTCTTGAACAACGGAGTTACGTCGAATTTTTCCGGGCAACTTCCGACGTGTGTGAAGTAGAGGCATCATATTTTCGGTGTTTGGGACGAAGGATTTTTCGTGCTCGAGCTCGGGTTCGTGATCATCCATTTTTACGAAGATTTATTTCAAAGGCTTCAAGGGTATGATTTTTATCTTCGTATTTTTATTTTCGTATATACGTTACTTGATCGATCCTGTTTGGGATTCATTTTTATTTTCCGCTGCGTATTTTGTTTTATTTTCGGAATCCCAACACTAGCCGCCCGTCACCTAGCCCCCGTCCCGCCGATCGTCACCCAGCCGATCGTCCCATCGCCCCGTCTTCTAGTTTAGCCGATCGTCCGCCCGCCAGCCCGCCAGCCCTCCGCCCGCCAGCCCGCCAGCCCCGGTCCCATCGCCTGCCCGCCCGCCCGACGCCCTCCGCCCGTCGCCCGCCAGCCCGGCCGCGGTAACCCTTGTCCTCATTTTTTTTATTTTGTTTGTTGAATTTATTGTATTTGTTTGATGAATTTGTTTAGATTATGTGATGAATTAGATAAATTGTTTAATGAGTTGTGATGCAATATTTGATTAATTTAGTATTTTCAATATTTTATGTTTAATGAGTTGTGAATTTGATGAATTTGTTTGAGGAGGAAGGGATTGTATAGCCGGCATTAATCGAAAGATTAACGTGGTATGGCATTGATAATTACTGTTGTGTTGAATTGTGAATTTGATGAATTTGTTTAGATTATTTGATGAATTTGTTTAGAAATATTTGATGAATTTGTTTGAGGAGGAAGGAATTTTATAGCCTGCGTTAATCGAAAGATTAACGTGGTATGGCATTGATAATTACTGTTGTGTTGAGTTGTGAATTTGATTAATTTGTTTAGATTATGGATAGAATAAAGAAAGCGTTGGGGAAGAAGTCGACAAAGTCGACCACTCCCGATTTGGGGGCGGAGTTCCGCAGCCTCTAGTAAGGCGGCTCCCGGTATACTATACATATCTCAGAGCAGCGTTCGTGCCCGCCAGATACTAGAAGCTACCGGCATGAACGCTGACGATTTTTATAGGGCGACAGATGAGCCCGCTGCACTAGCGCGGCGTTTATCCATTCAGACACCACGGCCGACCCCCTCGCAGCCGGAGACTCATATGCCTCCCATCCACCGACCCACGTCTAGCCCTCACGCATCAGGAGATGTACGGAGTTCCTCATCCGCGGTGCCCCACGGTCCGCCGCCGACTCTATTCATGCCTCCGATGGTTCCGACTATTCCAGAGGTCGATGAGACGGGAGCCCGAGTTCCCGTTCGATTGATTAGCCCTGACGAGGCGTACGTCTACGAGTCTTGGCTAGACAACATGTTTTGGCGGAGTTGTCGGGTTTCGAAGACGAAACTGTACGAGGAGATACAGAGGGAGAAGGAGAAGGGGAAAAATGTAGTCGAGGAGGAGAAGAAAAAGAAGAAGACTTGTGGCCCGGAAAGTGCAGGCGCTCGACTCGTACGTAAGTAATCATGTCCCTTATGAGATTCCAATAGACAGACACGGCCGGCCGGTGATGTCTTCTGACTCTGCGGCGTCATATAGCCGTAATGTTGGCTTTGTCATTCGGGACAGAGTCCCCGTTTTGTGGCCCGATTGGGGGGACGTGCCGCAGTGCGTGAAGGATGCTTTGAATAATGCTATGTCGGTAATTAATAAATATTTAATGAGTGTTTTTCAATCAACACGTAGTTCTTGAAAATGCAATATGTGATGTTTTTAAATTATTGCGTATTTATGCTGTTCATAGGTGTGGTTTGTCATTCCCGACTCTCTACTACGTACTTGGTGTGACGAGGTGCAGTCTACGAAGTAAGTCATTTTAATTTATTTTGTATCTACATTGTTTGCGTAATTTTTTTTCTTACGAATGATATATATGTTGTGCAACGTGTGTTCTAGGTACAAATCTAGGAAAAATGAGATGCACATGTTCTGGACAGCCTGGGGTGATACCCGAGAGGCTACCCCGGAAGAATTCAAGTTCCGGGAGTACGAGTGGAAGTGGCTACGCGCCCATTTTCGCGACCCAGAGTTCATGGTATGACTAAAATACCCTCATTTCATTCTTCCTCTTTCAGATTTTATTTTTTTGAATTCTAAATATAAACTCCATTTTTTTAAATTAATGTTTCAGAATATAAAAAATACTTGAAGTTCCGGTTTTTTTAAATTAGAAAAAATCGGAACTTCATGTATTTTTTTAAAATTCTGGAATATTATTAATATTAAAAAATCGGAATTTTTTATTCAAAAGTGGAAATAAATTGTTTTAATAAAAATAAAAACTAGAATATTATGTTCCATAAAAAAAAAAAAATCCGAATATTGTATTTTATTTATTAAAAAAAATACTAGTATTTAATAAAAAATAATAATATTTTATTTTTTATTTTTTTTTGAATTCTAAATATAAACTCGATTCTAAATAATTTTTTTTTGAAGGCGACTAGCTTGACCAACACGACCAATCGTCTTTGGTGCAGTGACCATCACGATGCGGGTTCCTGGCCGTTAGCCGAGTTGCGCACGAGGCCATTTCTTGATTCGTTGGACGCATTTGCCTACGTGACTCGTAAAGCATTTCCGAACCGTCAGGAGCATGTAAGTCTTTTTTATTTTATTTTAGTAATAAAATAAATGCCTTTGTATCATACTTTTATTCATATTCAAATATTTATTTTCATATTAACTTAGGAGCGTTTGCGGGAGGAGTGCGAGAGGATGCTTGCCGAGATTGCTCGGGAGCGATGTAGGACTTAGCGGAGACCGACCTCGATTCTGCCATTGGACGGATCGATCGGGCCGATCCTTATGTTCACGCTAGGGTGTGGGGTACCGTCTACCCTCCTAGAGGTAGTCGGTACCGCACTAAGATGATGGGAGCCGAGGGTCACCATGTATTGAAAGATACCCCGGCTTCGGCGCCTCGCGGATGGGATGCACGTTGCCTATCTCGGAGGCTGTTGAGGCGGAGAGGAGCTCGCGGCGAGAATGAAAGAAGGACTCGAGGCGGTTACATGAGAGCGAGCAGAGGAGGTGAGTCGCGGTTAGAGAGTTTCGAGAGGCAGCGCAGGGCATGATGGACTATATGATGACCGGCTCGAGACCATTACTCGGGATGGGCTGCAGCACTGCTCCACCGCCTTCTCTCTTCGGACAGACCCCATCTTCACAGCCTCGTGACGAGGATCTAGGGGATGGTGGTAATCCTTCTACTACTACATTTCGACATTTAGATGATTTTGGCCGTGGATTGTAGTTGTGTTGTTGTAGTACTCTTGTATATTTATATTTGTGTTACAATTGTGTAAGTGATTTTATTGACGCTACTAGTATGTTGATGAAATTAATGTTCTTGAATGTGTTGTGCGTTGTGATGCATATAATGTTGGGCATATTATTAATGGTATTAGTTGAATGTGTTGCGCGTTGATTGTTGTTGATAATGAGAGCTTGTGTATAAAAATTGCAGGTGCAAAAAATACAGGTTTTGGGATCCCAAAATCTGAATTAATTTTTTTTTAAAAAGGGTTTTAGCCGACGACATATAAGACGGTCGTCGGCTAAAGTAATTTTTTTTTTAAAAAGGGTTTTAGCCGACGACATATAACACGGTCGTCGGCTAAAGTAATTTATTTTTTTTAAAAAAAGGGTTTCAGCCGACGACCTATAAGACGGTCGTCGGCTAAAATAATTTAATTTTTTTTTAAAAAATGATTTTGGCCGACGACATATAAGACGGTCGTCGGCTAAACTCTATTTTTTTTTAAAAACCGGTTTTAGCCGACCGGCTCGTTAATGTCATCGACTAATTTTTTTTTCCCAATAGGTTTAGCCGACGACCGTGTAGTAGTGGTCGGCTAATCGTTGAACTTTAGCCGACGACTACACAAAAGTCGTCGGCTAAACCTTGGCCGACGAATATCGGCCGACGGTTTTTTAGCCGACGGCTGGCATGATTAGCCGATGACTTTGGGGTTTAGCCGACCACTTTAAGTCGTCGGCTAAATTCTGATTTTTGGTAGTGACCGTCTCCAATAGTTGTGTTTTATTTGCCGTGTAGGTGTCGAAGATCGCAACAACACTATTCTTTGTCGACGACTCGCTATCGGTCTTTTTGCCTTTTCTTTTCCGTGTAGGAGTTGTGTCGTCATTCAGATCCGGAATAACAGTCTCAGCAGTGTCATTGCTTCCCGACTCGTAGTAGCCCGATTCCGACGACTTTCTTCGTTTGTCGGAGTTAGACGAAGATGATTGACCCACACATGGTTGTTCCAACCATTTGTCTGCTTGCCTAACAATCTCCCATGCTTCAATATGACTAAAAAACCTGCCTTTTGCTTTCTTATCGTAATCGACCAAGGCATTTTTCATGATGTCAATATCGCTACATCCACTCTCGCGAACATGCTTCTACAATTATAAAAGTAAGAAGTATAAATTAATACATGTATACAAATATAAAGTATAATTAATACAAGTATACAAATACAAAATATAAAAAGTATTGAGTTTAAAAATTACTTGTTGGATGAATAGCCCGTTAAAGACATTCATGGCGGCATTCATATTTTGCCACTTTGTGTTCAAGCTATGATAAGTTCGAGTAGTATCTTTCACGTTTTCCTTGAAATGCTCTAGAATTCTTTTCCAAAAACTATATCTACTTTGTTCATTCCCGACTTTTAGACATGTCGAGATATGAACCCACGCTTTTGCCAAAGCCACTTCTTCGGCCGACGTCCAATTTTTTTTTTCCGCTTTAGTCGATTGTTTTCTTTTTTGGACATTGTAGTTTTCTTGAACTTCTTGAACATCTTCATCATTTTGTGCTTGGCCTAATACATAGTATAACAAATAAATTATAACAAATAAAATTATAACAAATAAAATTATAACAAGTAAAGCAAATAATAGTATAACAAATAAATTATAACCAATAAAATTATAACAAGTATAGCAGATAATAATATAACAAATAAATTATAACAAATACATTAAAAAAAACAAGTATACCGATTGGATTTTGTGGTTGCGTTTCGGGAACAAAATCAATTTATCATCCTCGTAATCATATAGCGGTAGTTCTCGTTCGACACTTGGTTCACGCCGCGAAGGACCGTCACGGAAGTCATTAAACGGGTCGAATTCACTTGTCATTGACATCATGTATTGGCTTGGATTCATCGGTGGAGGTTGGGGATAATATTGGCGTTGATGTAATGGAGCTTGGAGATAATATTGAGCGGGTTGAGGACTCATTTGGGGATAGTAGGGAGGGGGTTGTGATTGAACTTGCGGACGAATGGGTTGTGATTGAACTTGCGGACGAACGGGTTGTGATCGAGAGACCCATCCACGACCTTTGGATGAGGTTGAAACACCTTTTGCTTTCTTTGGATCCATTTTTTTTTAAAAGAATGAGAGTTGGAAGTGGAAGTAGTGAATAAAATGTGAATTGAAAGTATTGTATTTATAGGAATTTTTTTTTTTAAATGCCCCAATGTCTTTTTTTTTTGTTTAAATGCCCCAATGGCTATATTGTTGCTTCCAATGTCCATGATTCTTAGGTATACAATGTCGAGCTTGTCCATGATTCATCCATGCCACGCTAATGGAAACGGTATTGCCGAGCGATATGGTCCATGCCGAAGGTTCACACCGAGCCACTGCCACCCCCTAATGCTTAGCGACTTGAATGGGATTTGGTGATCTACTTAACCAATGGACATAAAATTCAACTTTGGTTCTTGTAATAAAAATCTCAACTGGCAACTAAGGCCCTGTTCTTTTGGACTTATTTTTCAGTTTTGATTTTCGATTGATTCGATTCGATTCAATTGATTTCAAGTCCATTCGATTCGATTCGATTCGATTCGAGTCCATTCGATTCGATTGATTCGATTATTTCAGTTCTTCTTTTTATTATTATTATTATTAATCTTAATTATTATTATTGTTATTATTACTAATAGTATTACTATTATCGTTGTTGTCGTTAATTACTATTATTATTATTATTTACCATTATTATTATTATTATTATTTACCATTAATATATATTTGATTCGATTCGATAGTTCGATTCGATTCAAGTCCGTTCGATTCGATTCAGATCCATTCGATTGGGTTGATTGGCCGATTCATTCGGTCAAAAGAACAGAGCCTAAGTATGTGGGATTTGTTTGGAAGAATCCCACGGTTAGCGGTAAAGGGAATCTTTGACATGTAGTAGTGCACTAGTGCCACATTACCCATTCCTTCGCACCACGAAGTTCTCTTCGATCAATGGCCATCATATATATAATGCATATATTTGATGCATAATTAATACAAAATTCATACATATTCGCAATTCACAGGATAAGAACCATTCTAATTTGATCCTAAATCTCCCTCTCTCTCTCTCTCTCTCTCTCTATATATATATATATATATATATATATATATATATATATATATATATACTACCTCCGTTCTCTTATAATTGCAACATCTAGACTTTCACGCTTGCCAATGCACAATTTTGATTATTAATATCTTTAATTTTTTATTTTTAAAAAGTATAAGAAGTTGATATTTTGAAAATATATTTCGAGATAATCTAACAAAATCTCACATGATTATATTTTTTCATATGTATATGACACAAAAGATGGTCAAAAGAGAGTATGTGAACAATGTAATAGTCAACACCTTGCAATAATAGGAGAACAGAGGAAGTAAATAGTATAGGAAAATATAGTATAGGTATTGTAAATAAGTCATGTATTTAGTGAATGATTAATATGCCTTTAAAACCCTAAAGTTGTACTTATAAATAGAGGTTTATGGCTTTCGTAATGAATACATAATTCATTAGTGTTTCTCCTCTCCTCTCATATTTCTCTCATTCGCTCAAGTTTATAGC
Organism: Orobanche coerulescens; assembly: GCA_033398695.1. Classification (NCBI taxonomy): domain Eukaryota; kingdom Viridiplantae; phylum Streptophyta; class Magnoliopsida; order Lamiales; family Orobanchaceae; genus Orobanche; species Orobanche coerulescens. The sequence continues at coordinate 107,588,016 of CM065816.1, read as the reverse complement.
ACATTTTCAGCACGAACTCTCTAGGAAAAACAAGCAAAAATACCAAAAAAAATGTGCATTAAAATTCTGCACTGCCAGCCTACCAGAAAATCGCATTTTCCGATTCGTTAACCGTTGGATCTGGTTTAAATTTTTACAGCAACTTCCAAAGATACAGACCTGTGTATTTGACGATGAAGATTAGATTCTGAAAAATATTGCTCGAAGAAAAAAGGTCCGAACAGAAATTATATTTTTACACCATTATGCTTTGGAAGACTTTCTTGCATCTGATGATTTTGAGTGACGAAGAAATATTCATTAGTTATTAAATTTTATGTTTCTATGTGCATCATATATAAAGACTATATATGACGATCTAGAACTTTATTATCAAATCATATGCATCCTTATTTTTCGAAGAAACACGAATTAGCACCATTTTTAGCTTCGTGTTCGGACAGTAGGCAAAAACCTGAGAGAAACGGCTCAACAAAACGGCGCAAATTAGCACCGTTTTTAGCACCGTGTTATAAACGACACAAATTAGCACCGTGTTTATCGCCGTGTTCCAACAAACGCTAATTATGCACTATATGCTGACCGTGTAGACTTTGCTATTTCGACCATAACTCATTCGTCCGGAATCCGATTGACTCACCGTTTGAACAATTGTAAAGCTAACTTGATGCTATATAAAACTGTAAAGTTTCAGAATTTTTAGACTTTATAAGTGCCTGTGGGGAACTTACAAAGTCGATCCAAATGCAGAACAACGATACTCCTCGACAAAACATCGATCATTCAACATGCAACGAAACACTAAAGGGCAACACCAACGATCCATATCAAAAACAAACAAATGATAAAGCACAAAATATGATAATATAAACACAGGCACCACATATCCACTTGAATCGGTAAATAAAAAATCAAGATGTCCGGAAGCTAAAATCCTCGTTATTACACTCTACCCCACTAAAAATAAATTTCATCCCGAAACTTAAAAGATGAAACAATCGAGGCAGGGCAACCCTATATAACACACATTTTCTGCTGCTGATAGCATACAAAAGCTGCTGCGGTCTGATTCGCTATGCAAAAGTGTTTGTGAAAATCAACAAACACGAATCAATACGGTTGATTAATCGAAGCAGTACAACAACCAAAGCACAAGTCTAACACTAAACAAGTATGTAATTCCGACAACCCAAAGGTTTAGAAGATCACATACAAATACAATCAGTTGGAACTCTGGAAAATTACAAAGTGGCCCAGACGCTCAATAATCACGATAGGAGATTGAACAACAACAATCGGACAATAACAGTTGTACAACAATGATTGAACAACAACGATCAAACAACAACTCAGAAGTTCACAACTCAACTCAAGACATTAAATGAACTTGTAGAAACTAAAAGACGTTAATTTCGCATAAGATTCACGAGAATCGAACCGAACTGGGAAAAGTCGTAACGATAAATGGGTTAATCCGAAACAATATCACAACTCATTCGAACAACAAAAACGAAGAACAAAACAAGTTCAGAAAGTATCAACGAACACAAACGAGTCGATAGAATTGAAAATACAGAAAGTTCAAACATCCAGGTATTACGATCCACTTCCAATAAAAAAAGTCTGTCCCCGAAACTTAAAACAACAAAAATAAGGTAATAACATAGCAAGCAACTGGCAGACAAAACCATTCAGGGACTTCTCAGAGTCAATCCTGATATCAGTGCTGAAGTTCGTGCCTCGGAAGACTCGGTGACCAACTCGCAAAACTGAATTCGGTGTCCCTCGAGTCTGCACTTGTAACACGTTACTAGCAGGGAAGGACAATATGCACGTACATGCCCCGGCAAATTAAAATTGAAACACCTCCTGGCTTTACCAGGAGTCAAAGCTGACGACTTGGAACTCTCAGTTCCACTCATAGAACGATGAAGCTTCACGGCAGAAAGACCATGGTGTTGCAGTTTAGAAACTCAAATTCCTATACTGACCATAAGATCATCAGACTTCCTCTATTTCTTCGACTCGGGCACACGTTCCGAGGATAATAGAGCTAGATCGTATGCTAAGGCTCGATTTTGATAATCTCTCAGCGTAGTGCAAGTGAATCCTGCCATATACTGGTGAATCTCCAACTTCATCCGCATGTCAAAATGACGAATCTTCTCTTCTTCAGTCCTCACCTGATCTCGCACATAGCCGAGTTGTTTGCTATAGTCGATGATAGCTTGTGACACCGATATATCCCGCGGTTCTGCCAAATAAAAATCATGAATCATATGATCTCTAATCGGTTTTGGACAAAACTCAGCTTCCATAAATTCCTAGAACTCTTGTAGTATCCGTGCTTTCTATTTTTAGTAGTTTCTATTTTTGGGCGCATGTCTATTTTAGTGACTCGCTTGTAACCGTTTCGACATTTTGAATCTATTTTATTCTTGGTATTTTTCTATTTGGACGAGTTTTGGAGGTGTTTTTACGTAATATGCTTTATGTTATGATCTTGTCGCATTTACGTTTGATTCTCGTAAAAATTGTTTGATTTTCTTATTTCTTTGTTCCCATGAGTTCGTATGATTGAGTTATTCATGGTGTGAGTTTCGGTTTCATAATCCAACGTCGTATCATGATTTTCGAATGTTTGGGCCGTTTTGTAATTTCTTAAAGTTTGAGGGAAATTTACTTCCGTCGTTGAATTCCTAACCTTCGAGTAGTCAGAATTGTGTTTCCTTTTAGCGCTTATATTCGTCATCGGGTATACCTTGTAACCATATATTCAGATTGTTAGCAGGTTCGAATTTCGGTGTTGTTCGAGGCGGTTCGGGCAGCAGCCTTCCCAAACTGCTGTCCAGCAGGGTGTTACGGCCGAACACCCCAATGGTTATGACCATAAAGATGTCCTTGTTATGGCCGTAATAAGCTAACTGTTATGGCCATAACATCCCGCTGTTTTAAGACAGCGGGCAGAGGACATAAGTCCTCATTCGTTTCCTTTTCTTATTTTTCGTCGGGCGACGCAAGAATTCTGCACTGGGGCGATTTGTACCACATCCAATCCATGTGTTCATCATCTTCCATCATCGTGGTATCGTGTTAGCATATTATCATCAACGAAATCACCCTACTCCGTTCGAATTCAAGGTATTTTGTCTTAAAAACCTAACTTTGTCATTTTTGGGAGTTTTCAGGATTTGTCTATTTAAACTCGAATTGTTCGTTTTTGTTGTGATATTTCTTATCGATTATTATTATTGAGTGATTCCCAATCCATTTCCATCTAGTTAAGTCCGTGAATTGTTGATTCTGGGAGGTTTTGTGAAAACCCTCGCCTGTATTGATCGTACGTGTATTGTTATGGTTGGTAATCAGGGTTGTGGGTGTATTCCGTTCGGTTATTGATGTCGTTTAGGACTGATTCGTGTTAATCTCTCATTTAGAAGCGGACGTGTTCACTCTGGGTCATTCCTAGTCATTGTTTATTTTCCGTATCGTCAAAGATGTCTCAAAGGCAAGTACTTTACATTTGTATGCATATTCTAGTATTTGATTATAGCTTCCCGTGTATGTTGTGGATGTGAATGCGTATGTTCACCCAAGGATGGTCTGACGGGGCCTATGGGGATACGTAGTGTCGAGTGTATCCGTATCGTGAAATGGGGTTAACCACCTAGGGATGGTCCTACGGGGCCTCTGCGGGGTCGGTGGCCGTGAGTCTCGTACCAACGGTTAACCTTTGAAATGTTTTGTTAGAGAACTATGTTTTGTGCATGTGCACCTTCATATTCCGGAATATAAATATTTTCTAAAATGATTTTTGGCGCATAACTCATCTGATTAGAATGGTAGTTCAAATGGATTGTACTTGCACTAACTGTTGTCGCTAACCCCTTAAATGGGAAAAATACTTTTGTATTTCAGGTACAGGTCATGGAGCCAAACGAGCATGCGGACAGTACGAGGATGATGGGCAAGGGTGATTCTGTTCAATGGCCATTTGCTTGGCGTCTTGTCTTTTAGTTTTATTAATTATGTCATTTGTTTCAGTACTCGAGTACTTTCTTCTTTTGGACTTGTGTTATTGTCGGGTTCGGTCTATTTGTTTTGAATGTCTTAAAATTGTGGAATCATTTGTATTTTGATGATGTTTGTCATCAGTCGTGATGTCGAGTTTGTGCGTTAGCCTGGTGGATTCCAAAGGGTTGGGTCCACGGCTCTGTAATATGCCCTGATCGTCTTGGGGGTGTTACAGAATATGGTATCGGAGCTTAGGTTTATGGATACCTAGGCTGTCGGTTATTTGGGTCTAGTCGAGTGTCGTTTCTGAACAGTATTACTACCATGCCATCATCTTAGTACTCCGGTGCTCGTAAGCTTTCCTAACTTGACTCGTTGCGTTATCCTGTGTTTTTCCTTTCTTAATATTGTGATGTGTTTTGCGTTTGAACTGTACTCACTAGTTACTTCTTCAGAGTGCCTGCTGGTAGAGGACGCGGACGCGGTCGTAGCCGCGGTAGGGGACGAGGCGCAGCCATGTCCAATAGCTCTGAGGCTGGTTCGACAACGCTGTCTTTGTCGAACAGTGTTCAGCCTAGTGCCGAAGGTCAGCAGGATCAGTCTGCTAGCTTCGGTAATGCTAATGATAACGTTGGGGTAGATAACATTCTGCAGCAAGTAGCGAATCAGATGGCTCTACTAACTCATGCGGTCCTGGTTAATCAAGCTAATGCTACTCTGATTCCGCCTACTGGTTTTGGTACCGACAAGTTGCTTCAGGATGTGATTCGTATGCATCCTCCACAGTTCGATGGTACTTCCGACACTTCTGGTTGGGAGAGTTGGATATTTGAGATGGAAAAAGTATTCGAGGCAGAAAACTGCTCCGAGGAGAGGAAAGTACCAATTGCTCAGTACTTTCTCGCCAAGAAGGCGGCAATGTGGTGGCAGGCAGTGAAACTGCGTGACCGGGCAGCTACGTGGGATGAGTTCCGAGAATTGATGGAGGCTGAGTATGTCTGTGGCCAGTGAAAGAGGGAAGGATTCAAGCCTTCTTCGAGGCAAAACCCCAGGATATTCCCATCTCTCAAGCAATCAAAGATTATAATCAGCAGCTACATTACATGAGGAATCAGGTCCGGGATGAACAAGACAAGATCCGCCACTTCGACATGTGGTTGAAATCGAGGGTTCGCGACTATATGTCAGGCCTTGGGTGTACGACTTTGAAAGACTATCTGAACAAGGCGATGGCCTGATGTGTTATCCAATTTGTGAGTCTTATTCAGAACTCCACCAGGATATGCATTATGCAATACGTTTGTACGTATACTAATCACAGTTTCAAAATAGCTTGAAATTATATAATCTTGTCAATAAAAAAAATTTCTGAAAGTTCTTTCAAGTATTTCAAAAACTCAAAATATATTTTTTCATAAGACCACGAAATCAATTTTTGAAAAGTTAAACCAGATCGCTTGTGTCAAGTTCTCGATGACAATTCTTTTCAAATAAACTCGATTAAATAAAATGAATTATGCAAATGATTGACCACATCCATACTCCTGTATACCAATTCGGCTCCTCACCAATTCCACTGACATTCGGTCGGAAAACCACATGATAGAATCCAAAATCTTATTATAGAGACTTTCTTAAAATCACATTTTCCAAATATGACTTGCTCTATCAACCAATATTCCATTCTGCAACACCTCAACTATGCCATGACGAAACATGTTTTTAACGACATCAATACTGTCTCTCAAAATAAATTTAAGAAAATACATTTTCATGACAACGAGCAAAATAATTTATTTAAAATATATCATCTTGAAAAGTATCATTTTCAAGTGTTCAAAAATAGTTTCATGTATCTCAAAATGAACTAGCATGACAACATGTTCCCCTCAACAATCCACAATATCTCTCCCGAGTACGTAATTCCATTTTCCATGTTTATCAAACATATTGGTTTCCTATAATCATAGTTCCTCAAGATCACTGGTTCTGTCCCCACTATTATATTCTGCTACTTCATAATGTAACACATGATATCCTTCTGAATCTCAAAACACATCAACTTATAACTACAAATAATTTCAATACAATACAAAAATCCAAATACTTAACCGTGAAGCCGACGATTCTCCGTGATACTGGCATATGTCTCAACTCTAGAAAGTACTTGATACAGATATTTTCAAAACATACATTTTGCAAAATCAGTTCAACTCGAGAACACAACACACTTTTTCCAAAGAATCACGTTAACACCATTTGGAAAAGTTTACAACTACAGTACCACACCGGTAAATCACATAACACACAAGCATGGGTGATCAACAAAAACCCAAAACTCTAACACTTGTCAACCGAAAACTCAAATGACATGACAAAAGCATGACTCGACTCGACCCGACAGCCTAGGTTTTCACAACCTAAGCTCCGATACCATATTCTGTAACACCCCCAGAGCCATCCGGGAATATTACAGTGTTGTGGATCCCGAAACGGAACCCACAAGGCTAAAAGACATTTTTACAAACATTTCAAGTATGCCTAAGCGACGATGACGGTAACATGTTTTCAAAATATGCAAAGGCTTTAAGAAAAGTCCATTTATCAATATCGTCGAAAAATCTCATTTGAAAGTACAAGGCCAAAACGCCAAAGTTCAACAGTTTCAAAAGTGTACTTTAAGCCATCACTTGCAAGTACCGACAAAATAGTTTAGAAAATGATTTTCCAAATCAACTTAAGTTGCTAGATACCAAAAGGCCATTTAAAAATACTCACGCAGTGGAAAGATAAACAGTTAAAAATACTCTAGCAACAGAATATAACAACTAATCAAAGTACTCGATTCCCAAACACATGCCATAGCCAGTATCCTCCGGGAAGCTCATCTCTTCACAACCGCTACAAGCTCGATATTCCAAGAACCTAAAAACGAAGCCCACGACGGGGTCAGCCATAATACTCAACAATGATAACGATCACATCACGTCAATAATTGCATACAATGAAAATACTAAGTAAGAATACTACCAATGTAATCTTATCGTCATAACTTTACAATTCGTGATAATCCTCATCAAAACAACCTCACCATATTCCACATCTTCTATCTCTAAAAAACATACTGGATTGTACACAAACATTTGTATTGTATCACAGACCATATCCAAGATTCTCAAAACATCATCATAACTTACTGATACGAAATATACCCACTTTGACCAATCCAGTCCATCAGATAACATCCTCAAGTATCAACACGAAAATCAATTGTCCATCAAAAGACAAGTACCAAGAAGGAAATACGGAACATACATCAAGATACGCACTGCCACGACAAATCATGTCAGTCTAATCCGAGATCCGATCAATACACATACGGACATGGTCCAAACACAAGACCTACAAATGCATAATCATATGACAACGTCAATATGCTCACAACAATAACAACAATGTATACTCAGTGGGAATCCGATGATCCAGCGCACACAACATAGATCCCAAGATGATCCTGTTAGATCAACACGAGGTGGATAACCAACAATATACATATGCATAACAACAACACATGGGTAATCCAATGATCCAGCGCCCTCAACATAGATCCCAAGATGATCCTGTCGGACCAACACGAGGTGGAAAACCCGTCCAATGATCCAGCGCCCTCAGCATAGATCCCAAGATGATCCCGTCAGACCAACACGAGGTGGACAACTGATCCAGCGCCCTCAGCATAGATCACACGATCCTATCGGATCAATACAACATATACAATACAACTATGCATACACATATGCAAATTAATATGTTCATCAACATGGACAACATATGAATCCATAACATGAACGACATTATGACAAATCAAATTGGACGACTTCATGTTCAATAACATGAATGACAATATGCATGATCAAAATCATCAACATTAAATCAAAATCAAATTAAGATACTTGCCCCGAGTCCTTCGAGAGCAATCTCGATGTCAAAACCATCACCGACGATTATCCTCAATGTTCGATGATTCAAAATACCACGGACCATAGATAACTCATATCCTCATAATATACCCTCGATACCCAAGTATACCAATAATGAATGTAAATCATATACCTTATGATTTAATTCCCAAAATCAGAAAACATCGCACAACCCCAATCTCCAGAGTCCACGATAATAATCATTGCTATATGCATTATAAACAAAATAAAACTGAAACCATTCACTAAATATATAAACTGAGCAAGTAATAACTTTCCTCGATACCGACACAACGATGATGAAGCCGTTACCAATTTCTTGCCTTCGTATACAAGCTCCTTGGCCCCGGCCAAAGCAAATCCTCGAACATACTCGAACTCGACCGCAGCATATTATTCTAGTCAACGATCAATTATCACAACCTATTGAGGTAATCAATTAACAACAAGTTCGATAACAATCAACAACCGACATAACCAACCAATCAAACTCAATGGTTCAATGATATCTCGATAATACGGAAATCCGAACAACCCAAATTAATCAATCATGAATCCATAACCACAATACGATTCCATAATCCGATATTCATACCAACAATCAATATAACCGATCAACAAACCCAACAGTTTCACAATATCCCGATTAAACACACATATCATCATCTTCTTCGACATGCATTATTCATAACACCAAGAATCACAGCAATAATACCATAATCGTCATCATACGAAGTAAACAACGACAACAACATCAAGAATCCAAAATGAAGAAGGTAATTACATCAACATATATTTTCATCACGATCCAAAACCACTGCAATCGTATCAATACCCATATATCAACAACAAGACCCGATAATCCATCTTACGAGATTGAACGAATCACAACGCTTACAACATGAATAACCTTAATTGATATCTTCAGTCTCTTGTCATAATTCTATTTATTCATGTTATAACATCATAATAACAATAAGGTAGATCAACATGCTTCCTAACATGTAAACATCATTCCCAACTCGAACGATAATAAGAGGAATACGAATGTTACCTGATATTGAAAACTACGATGAAGAACAATCGAACTCCTTCCAATAATCATTATCAACTCTAAGAACAACTACAATCTATGCTCCCCAAGCTCATAACCGAGTTAGAAGAGCCCAAAATCGGCCTCGGAGGGTTGAAGGATGAAGAAACAAGGTGGAACTTCTCAAAATGGCAAAATGACGGAGTCTCACATATATATAAGCTTTCAGGAATTACGTACGTTACATGAAACTCTTAACGTACATAACAACCTTTACGTACATTATCCGACCTCGATAGCGTACGTAACGACAACCCAGAAGTTACTGCCTCATTTCGTACCTTGTACTACATACGTAACACCTATGCCGTAGCGTACGTAACACAAAGTTGACTTGCTACAGTAATATACCCATTTAACATACGTAATGTACCACTCATAACGTACATTAACTCGGAGTTGACTTCTCCTGTCCACATCTGCGCCGAAAGTTGCCGACACTTCGGACCCTGTCTGATTCTCTTCATAACGTATGTTATACACTCAACATAATGTACGTTACTGCTATGTCTTAACGTACGTAAGCACCTATGCTTAATGTACGTTATGCTTATATTTAGATAAAGTCCTCAGATAAGACGACTGCATCTCACCTGATGCTTTAATATACGTAATACATGAGACATAATGTACGTTACTCTTACCAACTTAACGTACGTAAGCTCCTAAACTTAACGTACGTAATGGCTTCTGAACTTAGCTAAAAATAGCTGCTCCTGCCTGTCATCTCAACATACCGAATACGTATACCCGACATACTGAATACATATACTCGTCCTAATGATATACCCGATATCAGAATTAAAGCAACCTGATACACGATGTCTTCAAATGCAATTGTCGGCCAAGTACGACGATTATACCAATACATATGTCTTAGTCCTTCAATTATTTTATCCATACTGTACATATTCCACACTGTACAACATAACTCGGATAAAATAACATTAAACAACCATAGTAAAAATTTAGGATATTACAATATTATAGTCTATGTATTCAGCACAGACCACATAACACATATGTGTAACACGACATAGCCTGCACATGCACACATATGCACATAGTACATATAACATTAATATATATATATATATATATATGCCAATCCAATAACCGGGAGTGTTACTCCAATTCAACACTCATATATACATACGACAATAAAATTGCCTACGACTTACCATTTCATATACGAATCACACGATATGCACATAGTATATAAATTCATCTAACGTAAAATATAGAGAGTGTGATCATAAAACTTGCCTATCGCAACGCTTGCTAACTAATATAGACCTTAGATCAACCAACTGTGACTTCGATTCCCATAACTACATTGTGAATTATCAAAGAATGGAACCTACAATAAGAACAAGATTTACTTGCCAGTCACGATCCCGCTACTCAAGGATGCTACTTAGAGTTTGAATATGAATAGCTCTAAGTAATAAAAGACCAAAATATTGATTACAACTCATTGAAACCTTTTATCGAACACTCTGTGACCGTTGTTCGATTCAAGTGGATCGAATGGAAAATTAAGTTACTAATCTACCAAGAACAACAAGAATAACACAAGGACAATCCTCAATCAGCTAAATTTGAGGTTTAGATAAGAATTCATCAATATCGAATGAAATAAAGGTTTGGAGTTCATAGTGACTATACCTCCAATCGGACGCAGTTGGCCTGATTTGATTGTTATAGAATTGATATCTCACTTCCTAGATGATTATTGAATGTTTAACCACTCCAAAACAACTCCTAAACACTTGTTTTATGGTGGGGGCGAGGTGCTGTGGGAGAAAATCACTGGAAAACGCTGGAACTGGCCTATTTATAGGCCTACCAACACGGTGTTGTACCCGACAGTACCTGCACTGTGTGACCCACCCTGTCTCAAAAAGCGGTCGAGACACGACGCAATACGCCCTCACGATACGGCCCAACCATGTTCGGGTGATGCTGTCTGGGTAGCATATTCCATCTCATTGTTCGGATACTCGAAAAATTATTTCCTTATAGTATAAAATTGCGAAGAAAGACAAAATACATGACAACAATCGAGCAATTTCAAAATGCTGAAATAATATTGATAAGTTGTATTAAGTCGGCCACAAATACACCAACTCATTCATTATTCAATAATTGAAAAATGAGGATGAGAGGGAAGCAAAAATTGGAGTCTTTTCGGGCCAAACAACATGACAATGAATAATATGGGACCATGAGACTCATAAATCCGAAAAACGACTAAAATCCCATAACATGCAATCTAAACACCAATCAGGCACTTGGGAAATAATAAATCAACCTTAGCACGCCTGTAGGTGTTTTACTTAGGAAAAGTAAAACACAATCCAACAGGACTGAATGGAAAAAGCTTTAAACCGTTGTGAGATAAAAATAGTTTATTCATAAATTATTCACGGTTAAAGTAGCATTTATTATTGATAGGACATCATTTAATGCGGCCGGGAAGAGACAAGTCTGAATGTGTTGAAGAGCATTTAATGCAAAGTGAAAAGGAACATCTGAAGCATTAAATATGATCTGATTTAATTCAAACATTCAGCAACCGCCAATCAAATACGTCAACATGTCACCAACCATTAACAGCTACATTTATAACGGATATATTTCCAAGGTTATAAATAGCGCCAAGCAAGAGGACATTGCCCACTAATAACACTGAAATTATTCATTCTCGCGCATACATATGACGGATTACTCTAACAATCTAGCTATAAAAGAGCAGTATATTTCGTGAGCATACAGCAGTATTCAAGCAAAGAAATATACTAAGTCCTCAACGCAAACAGCACAGCATACAGCGAACGCTCATAAAAGAAATAGCTGCTGTTTGGAATTGTTCTACCTTTTACCGTTAAAATAATCATTAGCCCTGTGTGGACTAAGGTTCTGTAACACCCCAAACTAGGCGGAGTACCGCACCACAATATATTATCAATTACTCCGATGAGGAGTCTCAAGTACAATACAACCCAGGAATACATACTTATATATTTCATATGAAGATGAAATATACAACACCAAATGAAATGAAAGTCCAAACAGAAACTACAGCGGAAAACACAATAAATAAAACATGAATGATGGGAAGACTGGGGCCCCCTACTAGTATCACTAGGACTCCTCGCCTTCAACATTCTCTTCCCGTGCCTTTACCTTGCCATGACCTAAAAACAACATCCCCAACGGGGTCAGTTACACAGAACAACAATCCTCAAGAGTTGAACAAGCACAATAATTACATATCTTAGTTGTGAAATCAAGCCGAAGAGGGGCATCATAGTACGCCCGTAATGGGACGTGCAAGTGTACAAGACGAGTGTCCGGACACACCCGCACTTGTGCCTAATTATTCTCATAGAGGCACGTTACCGTGTGCACAGTCCAATGTGTCGGATTACCCGCATAACACATGACTATCGTGTGCCCGACTAAAAATTCCACACATAACCACCCGACCACGCAATATGATCCTAGAAGATCACAAGAACAAAAGTGACCATAAAGAATATTAATGAATAGCAATCCGACAAGGGTCAAGAATGACTCACCGAGATGAAATAATAACACAATGAATGATAGCTCACTAAAATGATTGGAACCGTCGTTCCTCGTGAATTGAATGATTAGTTTGATAATTACAAGTCTCAACATGATTAATATAATATGAATGAATTATGAATATGAATGAACAAAAACAAAAGGAATGATTATCCTTTTAACCGAGCAAGAATTAACTTGCCTCAATACCAGTGATGAAATGTCCTCCCTCTAACAAACGTCCTTAATGGAATTATCGGTCGCTCGAACAACCTTGAGTCACATAATTACCATCAAATGCTTAATACAGGTATCAAGTATGATCACAACCAACTCAAAACGTCGATACTACAAACCCAAACTCATTGGGGCATTATAACAAACACATTGTAACCAATCTTCAATTGCTTACAACCAATCTCAATTATATCGATACCAAACCTCCAAGGAGTGATTCCATCCAATGATAGTTCGTAGAAACTCATAATCATATGTGTGTCTCTTCATATAACATGATTATAACATCCAAAGCATTATACTCCATCTTAAAATCGAAATCTAAGGTTTTGAAGAAATTACCTTTGAAGATCCAACCTCTTCGATCCATCGAAACTCGTGTTAATCGACTTCCCAAGCTCCACAAACGAATAAATATGATTAAACCACGAACACATAAGTGTTTGATGATGAAAAAACTCTCCCAAAATATCTCTCTCTCGGAACCAAAATGAAGAAGTGAAGAAAATGAGGACAAAGACCCGTCCAGTCCTATAAATACTGTGTAGAGTTACGGCCGTAACTCTGCCACCTTACGGCCGTAACTTCCCAAGTCAATATCCTTACGGCCGTAATCTCTATTACATACGGCCGTAAAAAAAACTTCATCAAAAAATCTCCAGAACACCAGCACCATCACTTACGGCCGTATCCTGCCGAACTTACGGCCGTAAGTTGTCTTCGTTGACAACACCTCCTGAACCAACGTATGCATATTACGGCCGTAGCCTTCAAATCATACGGCCGTACCTTCCTTCTTATGGCCGTATCTAGTATGACTTACGGCCGTATGACGTCTTCGTCCAGAAATCACAAATTCCACGAATGCATGTTACGGCCATAATGTATGATAAGTTACGGCCGTCACTCACTGCTGGAATGACAACAATCCGACAACTCCGTATTCTCGTTACAAATGATGAATGATCTGACATACAATACTTGCATGAGTATGATAAGTCCAATAACTCGTAATAAATGATACTTCCAACACAAGGCTACCAATCACGATGATAATGATAATATTCTCATCTCGAACCTCGGATAGAGTTGAATAACGAATGATGACTGATACACAATTCAAAATAAATACGTCGAACTGTGAATACAAATGAATGGACGTGAATAATGAATGATTATTATTGAGTGAAAAATACTGGGTGACAATTACTGAATGATAATAAATGAATTCACGACCGGGTATTACATACTCCCCCCTTAAAAAGAGTTTCGTCCTCGAAAATAAGGGTCGAACAATTCGGGATAACTCTCCCGCGTACTATCCTCGGTTTCCCAAGTAGCCTCTTTGACTCCGTGTCTAGACCACTGAATTTTCACCAAAGGAATCGCCTTGTTCCTCAACTATTTGATTCGTCGCTCTAGGACTCGTACAGGACGCTCCTCATATGAATGATCACCCGCGATCTCGGTTTCATCGAACTGAAGTATGTGACTCGGGTCGGCAACATACTTCCGCAGCTGAGTGACGTGAAACACATTATGAATTCCAAAGCCGAAGGTAAAGCCAATAGATAAGCTAGACTGCCTACTCGATCCAAAATTTCAAATGGTCCAATGAATCTCGGACTCAACTTTCCTCTCTTACCGAAACGTAAAATACCTCGGATCGGGGATACCTTGACGAAAACGTGGTCACCTGTCTTGAACTTTAATGGTCGACGACGATTATCTGCATATGATTTTTGTCGACTCTGAGCGGTCAACAAATGACTCCTGATCAAAGCTACCTTCTAGCGGGCGGCTATAAGCATATCGGGCTCAGTGCCGATTGGTTCTGATAAGTCATCCCAACACAAGGGAGATCGACAATGACGACCGTATAAGGCCTCGTAAGGTGCCATCTTAATCGAAGCATGCCAATTGTTGTTGTACGTGAACTCGATCAACGGTAGTTGGGCTTCCCAATCATCTTTCCAGTCGAGGACACATGCTCTCAACATGTCCTCTAACGTATGAATAGTTCGCTCTGGTTGTCCGTCGGACTGAGGGTGAAAAGATGTGCTGAAATTTAACTGAGTTCCCATGGCACGATGAACTGATTTCCAAAAATGTAACACAAATCGCTCGTCATGATCAGAAACGATACTCTTAGGAGTACCGTGCAATCTCACGATCTCTTTAATGAACAACTGGGCAAGTCTCTTGGGTCCCCACGTATCCTTGATCTCGAGGAAATGAGCTGACTTATTTAAACGGTCCACGATTACCCAAATTGTATTCATGCCACGACGACTCATCGGAAAACTCATGATGAAGTCCATTGAAATATCCTCCCACTTCCATTCTGGGATAGGAAGCGCTTTCAGCATACCCACCGGTTGCTGATGTTCTATCTTGAATTGCTGATAGGTTAAACATCTCGAAACAAATTCTGCAACTTCTCGCTTCATATTACTCCACCAGTAATTTTGTTTCAAGTCTTTGTACATCTTACTAGACCCCGGATGGATAGAATAAGGGGTAGCATTGGACTATCTCAAAATTGAGTTTTTCAACTCGTCATACGCCGGAACACATAACCGGTTCTTAAATCACAAAAGTCCATCCTCGTGGACCACAAATACAGGGGCTTTCCTGTAATACCCGGTTGTAATTCAGTCATTATCATTCAGTAATTCCATTCGGTAATTTTAATTTTTGGGCGGAAGTCCATCTTAGCGACTCTATTGTTACTTTTTTGTCATTCAGAGAATGATTAATTCTACACTTTTTGTTATCCGAGTTCGTCTCGGTGTCGTTCTGTTGAATTCCGTGTTCTTTAGTGACTTTTCCACGTATGAGTTCGACTTTGTTAAATCACCATTAATTTTTGGAAACTCCAAAAATTCTGAATCTTTAAAATATTATTAAAGCATCGAGTTAGCTTTCCAATGGTTCAAACGGTGAGTCAATCGGAGTCTGGACGAGGGAGTTATGGTCGAAATAGCTAAGTCACTCTCATTTTCCAGTCTTGGCCGAGCAGCCTGTACCGTGCGCCGCGGCACATGCCGGCAGGGCCGCGGCACACTGCCGAGTCACTGCCGCGGCACACCCGTCCGGGCCCGGCACACTCGTGCTGCATTTTCGGCCGACCCCTTCTCCGCAGCACACTGTGCAGTCAGCGCTATATTTGCATTTTTTGAGCGAGAATCATTCATTTTTTCCATTTCTCTTCAACTCATCCGAGAGAGAAGACTTGAGGGGGAAGATATTCTTCATCAACCACTTGAGTATTCATTTTTCATCATTTGCATTCGGTTGTGAAGCTCGGATTGTCGATCTAACGCGATTTCATCGGATTAAAGTACTTGGATCTTCAAAGGTAATATTCATCAAACCTCTTGGATTTCGATTTTGTATTGAGATATGATGTTTTGGATGTTAAGATCATGTTGTATGAAGTGATATACACATGATTATGGACATGTTTGATTATTCATTGGATTATTGAAGGATTATTCAAGAACACTTTGAATATTGTGTTGGATTTGGGGGTTTTCGATTAATTGTTGTTGAAACCACAATTTTGGATATTCATAATGGATTATTGATCGTATTGAAGATGTTTTGTTGGTTTGAAACACTTCTTGGGGATTTAATGTTGGTATTATTGAAGTTTGGTTATAAACAATCGAAGTTGGCCATAAAGTGTTCGATATAATGCCCCAATGAACTTGGTTTAACCGTATCGACGTTTTGAGTTCGTTATATTCATGTTTGGTTCGTATATTGATCGGATTGTTGGTAATTGTATTATTCAAGGTTGTTCGAACGGCCAATAATTTCATTAAGGACGTTGACCGTGGAAGTACTTTCTCGCCTTCGGTTTGAGGCAAGTTTTATACTTGTACTAGTCAATGAGATTAATGTCATCATATATGTGTATGAATGTGTTGTATCATTCCGAGACATAGTCTCTTCATGAATTCATTGATATTAAGAGATCGTTTGATATGATACCTTTCGACAACTATGCCAAATGTTTATTATTGTCCGTTAATGGCCGATTCAAGGCATTGTGATACTCGTTATTAATGTCATTGTCGATAGCCGGCTCGCGGTATCGATGTATCGATTGTTGTTAATATTTATGTCAATCTAAGACATCGTTCAGATCATCGTTATTCATGTTGGGGTTGTCATTAAAACCGTATTGGCCGATTTAAGGCATTGGCTTATTCATTTCTCATCTTCGTCGTTGGTCACCGATTAAAGGTGCCGAGGCATCCTTCGTATCATTGTCATCGATTGGCCGTTCTCAGGCAAATCGAAATGTTCAATCATTCACCATATCATTGTTATCGATTGACCGTTCTAAGGCAATCTAGGTATTTAATCATTCATCGTATCATTCGTAGCGATTGGCCATTCTAAGCCAATCGAAGCGCTTAATCATTCATGGAATCATCCGCTGCATCATTGTTATCGGTTGGCCATCCTAAGGCAATCGAGGTGTTAATTTGGGACTGTCAAAGACGATGTCTATCCGTGTGTTACTGTCATCATGTTGGCCGAATCAAGGCAGCACACTATCATTCATTGTGATACGGCTTCGTGCCGTGGCTTCGGCCCTAATTGGGATACGGCTTCATGCCGTGGCTTCGACCCTCATTGTAATATGGCTTCGTGCCGTGGCTTCGGCCCTAATTGTGATACGGCTTCGTGCCGTGGCTTCGGCCCTCATTGTGATACGGCTTCATGCCGTGGCTTCGGCCCTAATTATGATACGGCTTCGTGCCGTGGCTTCGGCCCTCATTGTGATACGGCTTTGTGCCGTGGCTTCGGCCCTAATTGTGATATGGTTCGTGCCGTGGCTTCGGCCCTCATTTTGATACGGCTTCGTGCCGTGGCTTCGGCCCTAATTGTGACACGGCTTCGTGTCGTGGCTTCGGCCCTCATTGTGATACGGCTTCGTGCCGTGGCTTCGGCCCTAATGGTGATACGGCTTCGTGTCGTGGTTTTGACCCTAATCAATAACAGCTACGGGCTGTTTTGGCTTCATGTGGTTGTGATAATTTGACAGCTTCGGCTGAGTGGCTTTCAAGCCTTTATTATTGTCCTGGTAATTTCATTGGAGCCTTCGGGCATTGTGATTCATAATTAATTCAGTCCTGGTTTGGTTCATGTCGTGTAATTCATTGTGGTGATTATGATTCGCCGTTGGGCACTTATGTTCTAACCTGTCGAACAGGTATTAATAGTATGCCGTGGGCATAGTATTTCGCGAATGCTTGGTTCTTACCATGGTTTGTGAGCATCTCGTATTATTATTATCATTGTACCGTTTCATTCTGCCTTTTGATACATATCATGTTATACATGTATTTGATATTCATTATCTGGATGACTGACCCTGTAATACCTCCGGTATTCCATGCTTGATTACTTTGTACTGTGTGAATGTTTGGTAATGTGACGTCATTTCTATTTATGTATTCCATTGAGTGCTATATAATTGTACGATGTGAATGAAATGGGGGTGACACACCTTGACGCCGTGGGACGATCGTCGGTGCGAATATGACGGTGGCCAACGTCTTGTTCCCCGATAGTTGTTGACGAGTGGAAGGGATGGTCACCCCAAGATGGTTAGAATGTGGTTTGAGGCTAAAAGGTTCTATCTAACGCGCGCTATAACCCATGCCTAACGTACGCTATATTTCGATCGTTACGTACGTTAAGGCAGCTACATTACGTACGTAACGGGTGGGTCGGTCTTCCGACCAGAACATTTCTTTTGACACGGACAGGGCTACTTTCGGCGGGCTAGAGGACAAACGAGTCAATTTTTCATTACGTACGTTATGTCCCAAATTTAACGTACGTAAAACTTGGGCACATTTCGGGCAGCGAGTTCTTTACGTACGTTGTCAGCACACTGCTACGTACGTAATACACATTACGTACGTAACACCCTTATCGTTAACGTACGTTATCAAAACCAAGTTTTATAAAATGATAGTTCCCTTCTTCATTTGCACGACCCAACATCACAAACTACCACCCTTGGAGAAATTCCTAGCCCTATACCCGGTTCTTAAGCCTCTTAAACACTTGAATTAACATTGAGGAGATGGATTCTTGAGCTTCGGTGAAGATTATCCAAGTCGTTCAAGTCACCTCGTAGTTCTTGTGAATCCGTCAACTATCTTCATTATTCTTCTTCCAATAAGGTAAGCCACCAATCCCTGGAGTTATATCTTCGATGTTTTCTTATTTATACTTATTATATTGCGGGTATTGGGTAGATTTTGCTAAACTTCGTATACAATCTTGTCGGATGAAATTGTACTAACCGGAAATTTCGTTTATCATATGTTTCGTTTCGTGCAAATGAAATTTCACTTCAAATCATCACTAGGAATGTAAAATTTGACGAATCAATTGTGGGGAAATTCGTAGTAATCCGTCACCATATGTTCCATTGTCCGTAGCCACCCTTACCTTGTGATTTTTGACACTTAGCAAACTAAGGAGATAATTCGATAGTATAATCAATATTGGTTGCCAAACCACCGAAGTTGTTGTGCAATAAAATCCGTCCATTGTAGTATTCGGGATATAGAATTGTATTAGAAAGCATAAGATTCGATTTCGCCATAACAATTCGTTGACACTGAAGAATGATGGGATTATCTTCTTGAGTATATCGATATACCTAATGTTAATTATAAGATTGAACGAGATAATGGTACACAACACTTGAAAACTTAGAAACGATACTCATACCGACAATTAAAACTACACTAGGGATCCGGTTAGGAAAGGGAGACTAGTTTTATTCATTATAATCCGTATGAGGTGTTAATCGGATGTTTCGTGGCTAGGTTTAGTTCGAGCGGGCGTGGGGACTTCGTTATCATAAAGCACCTACTACCGGATCACAGGCAAGTGAAATCTTGCTCGTGAATTTTCTAATATCAATGTTATACCGTATGTGTGTACGTGCCATTTTGATAAAAGCCGACGTTTGTCTTTCTCTAAAGATGTTATAAATGAGCCGATGTGTTGGGGATAAAACCTGTATGGTACCCGTGTGGAAATGTGTTAGGGGGTAAGACCCGAATTGGGCACCTATGTTCCGGGGTATTCCCGTGTGGATACTTCCGTGACCCTTGGTTGCGACCTTGGGGGCTTATGTGTTAAAGAGAAAGACTCGCTTAAGTGATGAAATATTCCCGTGATTACAGTCTTGTGATTGTAAAGATGTCGTATATCATTGTTAGTAGTTGTTATTTGGTATGCATTCTCTGACCCTGGTTACCTGGTATGACTCGTCGTACCAGGTAAAATTGTTCATCATGTGCAGGACATTCCTGAGGGGTCCGGTCAGACTTAAGCGGTGTTGGAATTATCTCTAGCCGCTGCTTTAATTGGAATAAATTGTTTTCTGTGAGAAAACCTTTGTTGTGTAATAATTGGACTTCAAATTACATTTCCCTTAAATCTTTCGATTCACGTTATGTAATCCTTGAATTTAAGGTTTTATCGCGATTTTCTTAAAATGCCTATTTTTCTAACTAGACTTGTGGGTCCTACGTGGGATTCATGGCACTGTAATACCTCGGGATATTTTGGGGGTGTTACAGAAAATGGTATCAGAGAGAAACTCCTGGTTTGAATAAAACTTTCTCCTATATTTTTTTTCTCTTTCTCTCAAAATCCAACACCCCAAGTGATCGAAGCTCCTCGTGGGAATGCAAGTAAGTGATATGTGTGTGTTTCTATTTTTGTACAACATTTAATTGTAAACCATGCGTGGAACTGGCTTTAGATTGATACCGTTAGTGATGGCACGCCGAGGAGCTAGAAGGGTGGTGAATGACGCTCAGGGTTCCGCCGCGAACCACAATGAGGACGGGAACACCGCCGAGACCCATCCTGCTGGGGGCCAGCCGCCACCAGTTAACCAAAACGATCAGGAGGCGGAACGCCAAAATAACAACCCTGGAGGCATGGATCCAGCTTTTGTTCAGGCCCTTGCCCAGGCTATCGCCATGGGAATTGCTCAGGTCAATCGGGCAGAACGGATACCAGTCATCAATGTGGAAGAAAACACAGGAAGAGATCGATGGTTGGGAGAGATGCTGAAGGCTAGGCCTCCATTATTTGACGGGACAGGAGAGAAACACGTGGACGACTGGATTTCGGAAATGGAGACTGCCTTCGAAGTAATCGGATGCCCAGAAAACAGAAAGGTGCCGCTCGGAATTAATCAACTCCGTGACACTGCTGCACGTTGGTGGAGGACTTACAGGCCAGAGGACCGAGTGGTCGCGTGGACCGAATTTGCCCGTCTGCTACGGAGCGAGTACTGTCCCAGATCAGCCCGAACCGCTCGCGCACGAGACTTTTTCAGTGCCGGCCCTCAGAACATGCCAGTACCATAGATCATTCGGGCCTACCGAACCGAGCTAAGTTACATCTCCCAGATGGTTCCATCAGAAGATCAACGAATATGCCATCTTGCGCAGAGGTTACCGGAGGATGTACAACGCTATGCCGCCGAATTTCACTGCACGACCCTGAGAGCATATGAAGACGTAGTCACAGCATATGCCGGTACAGTTGTTAATACCGACATCGGGCATAACTTGAAGAAGCAGAACACATCAGTTCAGTCTGGGAGCAGCAACAAAACGAATTCGGGGCCCGCATCTTCTTTTAAGCCGGCGGTTTCGTACCAACAGAAGGGTGTATCTGATCGACCTTACCGTAGGGACTGTTTCAATTGTGGCATGACCGGGCATACTAAGGATCGGTGTCAGAAGACGGCTACCAAATGTTTCACTTGCGGAAAGGGTGGACACATGTCTCGCTACTGCTGGCGGGCCAATTCCACTCGTGAGCCCGGCCTTCGCAACCAAGTCAACAAGGCTCGTGCAATCCCCTAGACGCTGCTGCTTTCCAACTACCGAGCTCCATCCCACCAGAGCGAACCGCCACCGCATGGTGCCGGACGAGGCCGTGGCGGCGGAGGTACCTCGTCCTTTCGAGTCGCACTGCCTCGTGTATTTGAGCCGAGGGCTACGGATGGTCACCGCGCCCGCCTATCTCGTACTCTTCTTGTTAACTCTCACCAAAGGCATGTACTATTTGATACCGAGCCACCCATTCGTTTATATCATGGAATGTGTTGAACGCTTAAATCTTGTTTGTGTACCTTGTGAGCCCTTTATCGTTAAACTACCCGAGGGTAGTAGATTAAGCGCCATCAAAAGGTTCGAGACTCGGATCAGCATCAACGATCATAGTTGGACCGCTAATCTTATGGTCTTCCCACTCCGAATGAAGATATCATATTAGGAATGGATGGATGCCATTGCACGTAACAATCTTGGATACCTACCACCGACTATTTCTATTTCGGCTCATGACGGTACCACATATGTCATCGTGGACGTGAACACTTTAGTACAAAAGGATCTCTCAAAGATTATCGCATCTAAGCCTCCTGCAGCTCTCGAAGTGAATACTACTGGTGTTATGTTCTTCGAGAGGAAACTTCACAACTTGCAATCACAAACATTCCGGTAGTGAATGAGTTTCCAAACGTTTTTCCTGATGAACTACCAGGGCTGCCACCGCACCGAGAAGTTGACCTTTCCATTGAACTCGAACCGGGGACGAGACCTATTTCCAAAGCTCCTTACAGAATGGCACCGGCCGAGATGAAGGAATTAAACATACATTTCAAAATCATTGGAGAAAGGGTTGATCCGCCCAAGCACCTCACCGTGGGGCGCGCCGGTACTTTTCGTTAAGAAGAAAGATAACTCTCTACGCTTGTGCATCGACTACAGGGAGCTGAATAAGGTTACTATCAAAAATCGTTATCCACTACCAAGGATTGATGACCTCTTGGATCAGTTACAAGGGGCAGTCGTGTTTTCAAAGATCGATTTACGGTCCGGATATCACCAATTGAGGATTTGGGAGGAAGATATACCCAAGACTGCATTTCGGTCGAGGTATGGGCATTACGAATATATCGTGGTATCATTCGGGTTGACTAATGCCCCAGCCGTTTTCATGGAACTGATGAATAGAGTTTTGATTGATTTCCTCGATAAATGCATGGTGGTTTTTATCGACGACATCCTGATATATTCTCGAAGCCGACAGGAACACGAGGAACATTTGAGGCAAGTACTGGGCGTGTTAAGACAACACCAACTTTATGCGAAACTGTCCAAGTGCGAATTCTGGATGCCGGAGGTAATTTTTCTCGGACATGTTGTCTCGGCAGAAGGTGTCAAGGTCGACCCACAAAAGATCGAGACAATAACGAGTTGGGAACCTCCAAAGAATGTCAAAGAGGTTAGGAGCTTCCTAGGACTGGCGGGTTACTATCGAAGATTCGTCGAGGCTTTTTCCTGTATCGCCCGACCGTTAACGAACCTACTGAGAAAGAGCACCAAATTTGTATGGACTGCAGACTGCCAGAAGAGCTTTGACGAGCTCAAGAGTAGGCTAACTACTGCCCCAGTACTAGTGTTACCACAGGGTACAGAAGGATTCATTATATACACGGATGCATCCAAGCATGGACTAGGGTGTGTCTTCATGCAGAATGGCAGAGTCGTTGCGTACGCATCCCGACAACTGAAGCCGTACGAAGTAAATTACCCGACACATGACTTGGAGCTAGCCGCGGTGGTGCATGCCCTCAAGATTTGGAGGCACTATCTTTACGGAGTTACTTGCAAAGTTTTCACGGATCACAAGAGTTTGAAATATATCTTCACGCAAAGAGAATTAAACATGAGACAGAGGCGTTGGTTGGAGCTAATCAAGGACTACGATGTGGAAATTTCTTATCATCCCGGAAAAGCCAACGTGGTAGCTGATGCTCTTAGTCGGAAGACTACACAAGAGGTGATGGTATCCAGCATAACAGTTCAGCCCAAACTGCAGCAAGAGATCAGGAGAAGCAACACCGAAGTATGAATACAACGTAGGCAAGGACGATTATGCTCAATCAATATACTTTCGTCCTTACTAGACGAGATACGTCTAGCACAGATGGAAGATCCTAAAATACGTGCGATTGGTCAAATAATCGAGAAAGGAGATGTTTCCGACTATAAGATTCAGGGTGATTTGGTGAGGTTCAAGAACAGGATATGTATACCACCGAATGACGGACTGAAGCAGACTATACTGAAGGAGGCGCACTCCACTCCCTATTCTATTCACCCCGGAGCAAGCAAGATGTACAAGGATTTGCGACAGAGTTTTTGGTGGAAGAACATGAAGTGGGAAGTTGCTAGGTTCGTCGCCCGATGTATGACATGCCAACAAGTGAAAATCGAACACCGCAGACCAGCCGGAATTATGCAACCCCTACCCATCCCGGAGTGGAAATCGGAGAGCATATCAATGGACTTTGTCACTAAGATACCTACGGCAGTGGGAGGAAAGGATACGATTTGGGTCATTGTTGATCGATTGACAAAATCAGCACATTTCATTCCTATTCAAGAGACAACCGGGACAGAGCAGCTGGCCGTCATTTTCATCAGAGAGATCGTCAGGCTACATGGTGTTCCCTCATCCATCATTTCGGATAGGGACACCAGATATGTGTCTCGTTTTTGGAAAGCCGTCCATAAAGCTATGGGGACACAAATACACTTTAGCACGTCTTATCATCCTCAGACAGATGGACAGACCGAGCGTACGATTCATACCTTGGAAGATATGTTGAGGGCGTGCGTGCTCGATTGGGGAAAGGATTGGGCTAGACATTTGGGATTAGTGGAGTTCTCGTACAACAACAGCTGGCATGCAAGCATAGGCATGGCACCGTTTGAGGCCCTGTATGGGCGGAAATGCAAGTCACCGTTATGCTGGGATGGTGCCTCCGACACCGCGGTTACCGAGTTGGATCTTATCCAGGAGTCCATTAAGAAGATCTATATAGTTCGGAAACACATGCTGGCCGCACAGAGCCGGCAGAAATCTTATGCCGAAAACCGACAGCGACCGTTAGAATTTACGGTGGGGGATCATGTTTGGGTCAAAGTATCACCTATGCGGGGTATTCGGCGTTTCGGCCAGAAGGGCAAGTTAAGCCCGAGATTTATAGGTCCGTTTGAGATATTGGACCGGGTAGGGAAACTCGCGTATCGATTAGCTCTACCTCCGCATCTGGATGGAGTGCATAATGTTTTTCACGTCTCCCAGTTAAGGAAGTATGTCTATGACCCGAGTCACAAGCTCAATTTCGAAGAAGTGGAAATTTCCGATGACGCTACCTTTAGGGAGGTACCGACCGCCATTCTGGACCGGCGTGTGAAGATGTTAAGAAATAAAGCCATACCCCTCGTGAAGATTCAGTGGTCGCACCACGGCACGGAATAGGCGACTTGGGAAACCGAGTCGAGCATGAAGAAGAGTCCTCCCGAGTTATTTTCTTAAGTTTCGTGACGAAACTATTTTAAGAGGGGTAATATGTAATACCTCCGGTATTCCATGCTTGATTACTTTGTACTGTGTGAATGTTTGGTAGTGTGACATCATTTCTATTTATGTATTCCATTGAGTGCTATATGATTGTACGATGTGAATGAAACGGGGGTGACACACCTTGACGCCGTGGGACGATCGTCGATGCGAATATGACAGTGGCCAACGTCTTGTTCCCCGATAATTGTTGACGAGTGGAAGGGATGGTCACCCCAAGATGGTTAGAATGTGGTTTGAGGCTAAAAGGTTCTGTCTAACGCGCGCTATAACCCATGCCTAACGTACGCTATATTTCGATCATTACATACGTTAAGGCAGCTACATTACGTACGTAACGGGTGGGTCGGTCTTCCGACCAGAATCTTTCTTTTGACACGGACATGGCTACTTTCGGCGGGCTAGAGGACAAACGAGTCAACTGTTCGTTACGTACGTTATGTCCCAAATTTAACGTACGTAACACTTGGGCACATTTCGGGCAGCGAGTTCTTTACGTACATTGTCAGCACACTGCTACGTACGTAATACACATTACGTACGTAACACCCTTATCGTTAACGTACGTTATCAAAACCAAGTTTTATAAAATGATAGTTCCCTTCTTCATTTGCACGACCCAACATCACAAACTACCACCCTTGGAGAAATTCCTATCCCTATACCCGGTTCTTAAGCCTCTTAAACACTTGAATTAACATTGAGGAGATGGATTCTTGAGCTTCGGTGAAGATTATCCAAGTCGTTCAAGTCACTTCTCGTTTTACTCGTAGTTCTTGTGAATCCGTCAACTATCTTCATTATTCTTCTTCCTATAAGGTAAGCCACCAATCCCTGGAGTTATATCTTCGATGTTTTCTTATTTATACTTATTATATTGCGGGTATTGGGTAGATTTTGCTAAACTTCGTATACAATCTTGTCGGATGAAATTGTAGTAACCGGAAATTTCGTTTCTCATATGTTTCGTTTCGTGCAAATGAAATTTCACTTCAAATCATCACTAGGAATGTAAAATTTGACGAATCAATTGTGGGGAAATTCGTAGTAATCCGTCACCGTATGTTCCATTGTCCGTAGCCACCCTTACTTTGTGATTTTTGACACTTAGCAAACTAAGGAGATAATTCGATAGTATAATCAATATTGGTTGCCTAACCACCGAAGTTGTTGTGCAATAAAATCCGTCGATTGTAGTATTCGGGATATAGAATTGTATTAGAAAGCATAAGATTCGATTTCGCCATAACAATTCGTTGACACCGAAGAATGATAGGATTATCTTCTTGAGTATATCGATATACCTAATGTTAATTATAAGATTGAACGAGATAATGGTACACAACACTTGAAAACTTAGAAACGATACTCATACCGACAATTAAAACTACACTAGGGATCCGGTTAGGAAAGGGAGACTAGTTTTATTCATTATAATCCGTATGAGGTGTTAATCGGATGTTTCGTGGTTAGGTTAAGTTCGAGCGGGCGTGGGGACTTCGTTATCATAAAGCACCTACTACCGGATCACAGGCAATTGAAATCTTGCTCGTGAATTTTCTAATATCAATGTTATACCGTATGTGTGTACGTGCCATTTTGATAAAAGCCGACGTTTGTCTTTCTCTAAAGATGTTATAAATGAGCCGATGTGTTGGGGGTAAAACCTGTATGGTACCCGTGTGGAAATGTGTTAGGGGGTAAGACCCGAATTGGGCACCTATGTTCCGGGGTATTCCCGTGTGGATACTTCCGTGACCCTTGGTTGCGACCTTGGGGGCTTATGTGTTAAAGAGAAAGACTCGCTTGCTTAAGTGATGAAATATTCCCGTGATTACAGTGCCGTGATTGTAAAGATGTCGTATATCATTGTTAGTAGTTGTTATTTGGTATGCATTCTCTGACCCTGGTTACCTGGTATGACTCGTCGTACCAGGTAAAATTGTTCATCATGTGCAGGACATTCCCGAGGGGTCCGGTCAGACTTGAGCGGTGTTGGAATTATCTCTAGGCGCTGCTTTAATTGGAATAAATTGTTTTCTGTGAGAAAACCTTTGTTGTGTAATAATTGGACTTCAAATTACATTTCCCTTAAATCTTTCGATTCACGTTATGTAATCCTTGAATTTAAGGTTTTATCGCGATTTTCTTAAAATGCCTATTTTTCTAACTAGCCTTGTGGGTCCCACGTGGGATTCATGGCACTGTAATACCTCGGGATATTTTGGGGGTGTTACAGACCCCGTGGGGGCGGAACATGTTTTCATGTTTTAGGTGCTTGCAAGGAGAGAGTTGAGACACAGGGGCATGACGATGGCGACGAGGCATTCGAGCGATACTAGTCCGAGTTGTTCATTGTCGGTCAGTCAGTTGGAGTGTACTCCAGTCTTTTCAGTTGTGCTGTATTACCCGAACAGATGTTCGTGGATGTTGTTGTATTTCATTTTTGGCCATGTAGGCTACTTTTGTCGTTGAAATTCCTTATCGGAATATTGTGTCGGATGTCATGGTAGGGACTATGATTTTCCCTTATTATGTAATTTAATGTATTTTAGTCATGTTCGCCTGGTGGATCTCCTGGCGTGGGGTCCACGGCACTGTAATAACCCAATAGGATTTTGGGGTGTTACAGAAGATGGTATCAGAGCGTTTGGGTTGTGAGATACCCTGATATGTGAGTTATGTGGCTCTACCGATGCGGTAGTAGTGGGACTGTCAGGTTATGACAATCTGGACAGTCGGGTTTTGTGAGTCGTAATATTAATACGACTGCACGAGTCATTCATTCATCGAGTCGTTGTCAGTTGGGACTAGTATCATGAGACCTCGAAGCTTCGTATGACCTGTGTAAGGACTCGATTCTCTTTATGTTCATACATTCATCATGTTATTAATTGTTCATGTTTGTTGAAACATATATGTGATATTAGTGTTATGATTGATTCATGACTAATTGTTTTGGAGCACGTGTGACTTGTGTAAGCATTAAGGATCAACTCATTCGTCAGTTAATAATCCTCAATCATCATTTTGACCTCATCACTCAGTCAACATCATTCATCACTCAGTTAATTCATTCATCACTCAGTCAATATCATTACTCAGATAATTCATTCATCACCCAGTTAATTCATTCATCACTCAGTCAATGTCATTACTCAGATAATTCATTCATCACCCAGTTAATATCATTCATCACTCAGTTAATTCATTCCTCACTCAGTCAATATCATTCATCACTCAGTTAATTCATTCATCACTCAGTCAATATCAGTACTCAGATAATTCATTCATCACTCAGTTAATTCATTCATCACTCAGTTAATATCATTACTCAGATAATTCATTCATCACTCTGTTATTTCATTAATCACTCAGTCAATCTCATTGTTCAGTCAATTTATTCATCACTCAGTCAATCTCATTGATTCAGTCAATTCATTCATCACTCAGTTAATCTCATCGCTCAGTTGGTTCATTCATCACTCAGTCAATATCATCGTTTAGTTAATTCAATATCACTCAGTCAATCTCATTGTTCAACTAATTCATTAACCATCCAGTCCATGTCACGGTTCAGTTGTTGATCTTGTGAATCAAATTTTCAACCTTGTTAACTTGTTCAAGGTAATCATTTCAGGAATTTCATCAGATAGTCTTGTCGCTTCACTTGATCTTTCATGCGATCTTATCGTATTCCGGCGTCATGTCGATGATCATTTTATTGCATTATTAATGCATTCATTGTGTTAGAGCGTATATGCTCATTGTTATCTTTCCGTCTCGTAATCATAATGCGATATTCATGCGGGATCTATAATTATCATGTGGCTTTCCTGCTCCAGTATGGATAGAGCTGTCCGAGGACGCAAGGGAAGAGGTCGCGGTACGGACCAGGACCCGGGATCTCGTATGAACGCCCACGCAGATGCGAGGCTTAGCATGTGTTCATCGGATAGATATGCTACTCATTCACTGTCAGATAATCATTCACCATCAGGGAGTCGTACCCGAGAAGCAGCTCACTTGGAAGGTGTCCGGGTTGACCTATTCATATTTATGCAGGTCATGATGACCCAGATGACTCATATGACATGGATAGTGGAGACCATGAAGACCTCTATGGTTCGTGGTCCACCGCAACAGGGATTCCAGGTTCCGTTCCATGGACAGACTGGAGTAGTGAATCAGATTGTGGGCGATATCTCTCGTCAGAGGCCGCCTACTTTTGAGGGTTCGTTGGAACCAGCTGATATTGTTCATTGGCTTGAGCATTTTGATAAACTCTTCGACATGGTTCAGTGTCCGGAAGAGAGTAAAGTGGCAGTAG
The DNA here is from genome assembly GCA_033398695.1 of Orobanche coerulescens. Lineage (NCBI taxonomy): Eukaryota > Viridiplantae > Streptophyta > Magnoliopsida > Lamiales > Orobanchaceae > Orobanche > Orobanche coerulescens. The sequence continues at coordinate 107,558,282 of CM065816.1, read as the reverse complement.
CGGCTTATTAGTTGATTAAGGGTGACTATTCGTGGTGGCTTTCTGTGAAACCCACCGATCGCGATTGTGGTTGGAGTGAGTTCAAGACCCTCATGTTAGAGAGGTATTATCCGGCTCCACTTCGTGAAGCCAAGTTGTCAGAGGTTTTAAACCCCGAATCCGTCGAGGATGAGGGTGTTATTGTCATTGCTGAGAAGTTTCAGGGACTACTTCAGTTTGCTTCGTCAGTTATCCGTACTGAGGCGGATAAGATCAAATATTTTAGCAAGAGGCTAAATCCGCAGTTGAGGATGCAGTTGTTCAATCACAATTGTAGTTCACTTAGCGAATTCATCGGGAAGGCTCTTGGAACAGAGCTTTTGATCAAGGAGCTTACTCAGAAGCATCCTTCAGTTTCTTCGGGTGAGAGGACTAGAATTCCGGCTCGTTCAGAGGCACATTGGGCTCCGATGTCCAAGGGGTCATTTTCTAGTCGTATTCGTGCTGGGATAGCATCTTCCTCTCAGGCGACGAGTTCGACTGTTGTTTGCTTTAACTGTGATTCAGCAGGTCACGTTAGTACCCGGTGTATGGTGCCAGCTATTGTTTGTTTTCTGTGTGGGAGGCAGGGACACCGGCATAAATACTGCAGGAGTTCTAGTGCCAGTAAATCTCAAAAGAACTCAAGGGCCTCGAGAGACTTCGTTACTCCATCCCATGCATCATCCAAGGGACCCTATCAGGCCTCGAGGGCCAGAGGTAAGGACATTCATCACCGGTTTGAACAAGTTAATTCTTGTTCGTTAATAGGATAATCATTCATTTCATTTTCGTTCATTCATTCATATAATTCATTCATTATATATATCAGTCATGTTGGGACTCATAATTATCAATTAATCATTCAATTCACGAGGAACGATGGTTCCAATCACTTCATGGAGCTATCACTCATTAATTTATTAATTAACCTCGGTGAGTCATTCTTAATCCTTGTGGGATTTCGATTCATTATCATTCATTATGATCATTTTGTTCTTGTGACCTTCCGGGATCATTTTGTGTGGTCAGTTCAGATTTGGGTCTACCTTAAATCGTTGAGATAGAGGAGATCGATGATATGGAAGGATATCGATGTTGGGTACATTTGAGATGTAACCTTATTTTTGGATGACTGTGTAAATCTATCTGTATTAATGTATCGTGACGGTGGATCATTTATTGTTGATCTATTTTATTATGATCATATTCGGGAATCTTGAGATTTGGATAATTTGTTGAGAATTCGTCCCTTTGGCTTTGTACACAAGACTTCATGATAATTTGGGAAATCGTTCACTGTGATCCGAGACGTCAAGTCTTGGGGACTTGGGCGTGCGTTTGATTTGGTCCCGAGAACTATTTGGGCATTATTGTTTTCAGATTATGATGGATAGTTCATATCCCGAGTTGTCTACCCTTAGTTTCGAGGACGAAACTCTTTTTAAGGGGGGGAGTATGTAATACCCGGTTGTAATTCAGTCATTATCATTCAGTAATTCCATTCGGTAATTTTAATTTTTGGGCGGAAGTCCATATTAGAGACTATATTGTTACTTTTTCGTCATTCCGATAATGATTAATTCTACACTTTTTGTCATCCGAGTTCGTCTCGGTGTCGTTCTGTTGAATTCCGTGTTCTTTAGCGACTTTTCCACGTATGAGTTCGACTTTGTTAAATCACCATTAATTTTTGGAAACTCCAAAAATTCTGAATATTTGCAATATTATTAAAGCATCGAGTTAGCTTTCCAATAGTTCAAACGGTGAGTCAATCGGAGTCCGAACGAGGGAGTTATGGTCGAAATAGCTAAGTCACTCTCATTTTCCAGTCTTGGCCGGCGGCTGCAGGTGCCGCGGCATGTGCGGTAGGGCCGCGGCACACTACGAGTCACTGCCGCGGCACACCCGTCCGGGACCGGCACACTCGTGCTGCATTTTCGGCCGACCCCTTCTGTACCTTGTGCCGCGGCACATGCCGGCAGGGCCGCGGCACACTGCCGAGTCACTGCCAGCAGATTTGGCCCTATGCCGCGGCACACTTCGGCTGGGCCACGGCACACTGTGCAGTTAGCGCTATATTTGCGTTTTCTGAGCGAGAAGCATTCATTTTTTCCATTTATCTTCAACTCATCCGAGAGAGAAAACTTGAGGGGGAAGATATTCTTCATCAATCACTTGAGTATTCATTTTTCATCATTTTCATTCGGTTGTGAAGCTCGGATTGTCGATCTAACGCGATTTCATCGGATTAAAGTACTTGGATCTTCAAAGGTAATATTCATCAAACCTCTTGGATTTCGATTTTGTATTGAGATATGATGTTTTGGATGTTAAGTTGTATGAAGTGATATACACATGATTATGGACATGTTTGATTATTCATTGAATTATTGAAGGATTATTCAAGAACACTTTGAATATTGTGTTGGATTTGGGGGTTTTCGATTAATTGTTGTTGAAACCACGATTTTGGATATTCATAATGGATTATTGATTGTATTGAAGGTGTTTTGTTGGTTTGAAACACTTCTTGGGGATTTAATGTTGGTATTATTGAAGTTTGGTTATAAACAATCGAAATTGGCCATAAAGTGTTCGATATAATGCCCTAATGAACTTGGTTTAACCGTATCGACGTTTTGAGTTCGTTATATTCATGTTTGGTTCGTATATTGATCGGATTGTTGGTAATTGTATTATTCAAGGTTGTTCGAACGACCGATAATTTCATTAAGGACGTTGATTGTGGAAGTACTTTCTCGCCTTCGGTTTGAGGCAAGTTTTATACTTGTACTAGTCAATGAGATTAATGTCATCATATATGTGTATGAAAGTGTTGTATCATTCCGAGACTTAGTCTCTTCATGAATTCATTGATATTAAGAAATCGTTTGATACGATACCTTTCGGCAACTATGTCAAATGTTTATTATTGTCCGTTAATGGCCGATTCAAGGCATTGTGATACTCGTTATTAATGTCATTGTCGATAGCCGGCTCGCGGTATCGATGTATCGATTGTTGTTAATATTGATGTCAATCTAAGACATCGTTCAGATCATCGTTATTCATGTTGGGGTTGTCATTAAAACTGTATTGGCCGATTTAAGGCATTGGCTTATTCATTTCTCATCTTCGTCGTTGGTCACCGATTAAAGGTGCCGAGGCATCCTTCGTATCATTGTCATCGATTGGCCGTTCTCAGGTAAATCGAAATGTTCAATCATTCACCATATCATTGTTATCGATTGACCGTTCTAAGGCAATCGAGTTATTTAATCATTCATCGTATCATTCGTAGCGATTGACCATTCTAAGCCAATCGAAGCGCTTAATCATTCATGGAATCATCCGCTGCATCATTGTTATCGGTTGGCCATCCTAAGGCAATCGAGGTGTTAATTTGGGACTGTCAAGGACGGTGTCTATCCGTGTGTTACTGTCATCGTGTTGGCCGACTCAAGGCAGCACACTATCATTCATTGTGATACGGCTTCGTGCCGTGGCTTCGGCCCTAATTGTGATACGGCTTCGTGCCGGGGCTTCGGCCCTCATTGTGATACGGCTTCGTGCCGTGGCTTCGGCCCTCATTGTGATACGGCTTCGTGCCGTGGCTTCGGCCCTCATTGTGATACGGCTTCGTGCCGTGGCTTCGGCCCTAATGGTGATACGGCTTCGTGTCGTGGTTTCGACCCTAATCAATAACAGCTGCGGGCTATTTTGGCTTCATGTGATTGTGATAATTTGACAGCTTCGGCTGAGTGGCTTTCAAGCCTTTATTATTGTCCCGGTAATTTCATTGGAGCCTTCTGGCATTGTGATTCATAATTAATTCAGTCCTGGTTTGGTTCATGTCGTGTAATTCATTGTGGTATTCTGTGATTATGATTCGCCGTTGGGCACTTATGTTCTAACCTGTCGAACAGGTATTAATAGTATGCCGTGGGCATAGTATTTCGCGAATACTCGGTTCTTACCTTGGTTTGTGAGCATCTCGTATTATTATTATCATTGTACCGTTTCATTCTGCCTTTGGATACATATCATGTTATACATGTATTTGATGTTCATTATCTGGATGACTGACCCCGTGGGGGCGGAACATGTTTTCATGTTTTAGGTGCTTGCAAGGAGAGAGTTGAGACACAGGGGCATGACGATGGCGACGAGGCATTCGAGCGATACTAGTCCGAGTTGTTCATTGTCGGTCAGTCAGTTGGAGTGTACTCCAGTCTTTTCAGTTGTGTTGTATTACCCGATCAGATGTTCGTGGATGTTGTTGTATTTCATTTTTGGCCATGTAGGCTACTTTTGTCGTTGAAATTCCTTATCGGAATATTGTGTCGGATGTCATGGTAGGGACTATGATTTTCCCTTATTATGTAATTTAATGTATTTTAGTCATGTTCGCCTGGTGGATCTCCGGACATGGGGTCCACGGCACTGTAATAACCCAATAGGATTTTGGGGTGTTACAGAAGATGGTATCAGAGCGTTTGGGTTGTGAGATACCCTGATATGTGAGTTATGTGGCTCTACCGATGCGGTAGTAGTGGGACTGTCAGGTTATGACAATCTGGACAATCGGGTTTTGTGAGTCGTAATATTAATACGATTGCACGAGTCATTCATTCATCGAGTCGTCGTCAGTTGGGACTAGTATCGTGAGACCTCGAAGCTTCGTATGACCTGTGTAAGGACTCGATTCTCTTTATGTTCATACATTCATCATGTTATTAATTGTTCATGTTTGTTGAAACATATATGTGATATTAGTGTTATGATTGATTCATGACTAATTGTTTTGGAGCACGTGTGAGTGGTGTAAGCATTAAGGATCAACTCATTCGTCAGTTAATAATCCTCAATCATCATTTTGACCTCATCACTCAGTCAACATCATTCATCACTCAGTTAATTCATTCATCACTCAGTCAATATCATTACTCAGATAATTCATTCATCACTCAGTTAATTCATTCATCACTCAGTCAATGTCATTACTCAGATAATTCATTCATCACCCAGTTAATTCATTCATCACTCAGTCAATATCATTACTCAGATAATTCATTCATCACTCAGTCAATGTCATTACTCAGATAATTCATTCATCACTCAGTTAATTCATTCATCACCCCGTCAATATCATTCATCACTCAGTTAATTCATTCCTCACTCAGTCAATATCATTCATCACTCAGTTAATTCATTCATCACTCAGTCAATATCAGTACTCAGATAATTCATTCATCACTCAGTTAATTCATTCATTACTCAGTCAATATCATTACTCAGATAATTCATTCATCACTCTGTTATTTCATTAATCACTCAGTCAATCTCATTGTTCAGTCAATTTATTCATCACTCAGTCAATCTCATTGATTCAGTCAATTCATTCATCACTCAGTTAATCTCATCGCTCAGTTGGTTCATTCATCACTCAGTCAATATCATCGTTCAGTTAATTCAATATCACTCAGTCAATCTCATTGTTCAACTAATTCATTAACCATCCAGTCCATCTCACGGTTCAGTTGTTGATCTTGTGAATCAAATTTTCAACCTTGTTAACTTGTTCAAGGTAATCATTTCAGGAATTTCATCAGATAGTCTTGTCGCTTCACTTGATCTTTCATGCGATCTTATCGTATTCCGGCGTCATGTCGACGATCGTTTTATTGCATTATTAATGCATTCATTGTGTTAGAGCGTATATGCTCATTGTTATCTTTCCGTCTCGTAATCATAATGCGATATTCATGCGGGATCTATAATTATCATGTGGCTTTCCTGCTCCAGTATGGATAGGGCTGTCCGAGGACGCAAGGGAAGAGGTCGCGGTACGAACCAGGACCCGGGATCTCGTATGAACGCCCACGCAGATGCGAGGGTTAGCATGTGTTCATCGGATAGATATGCTACTCATTCACTGTCAGATAATCATTCACCATCAGGGAGTCGTACCCGAGAAGCAGCTCACTCGGAAGGTGTCCGGGTTGACCCATTCACATTTATGCAGGTCATGATGACCCAGATGACTCATATGACACGGATAGTGGAGACCATGAAGACCTCTATGGTTCGTGGTCCACCGCAACAGGGATTCCAGGTTCCGTTCCATGGACAGACTGGAGTAGTGAATCAGATTGTGGGCAATATCTCTCGTCAGAGGCCGCCTACTTTTGAGGGTTCGTCGGAACCAGCTGATATTGTTCATTGGCTTCAGCATTTTGATAAACTCTTCGACATGGTTCAGTGTCCGGAAGAGAGTAAAGTGGCAGTAGCGGCTTATTACTTGATTAAGGGTGACTATTCATGGTGGCTTTCTGTGAAACCCACCGATCGCGATTGTGGTTGGAGTGAGTTCAAGACCCTCATGTTAGAGAGGTATTATCCGGCTCCACTTCGTGAAGCCAAGTTGTCAGAGGTTTTGAACCCCGAATCCGTCGAGGATGAGGGTGTTATTGTCATTGCTTAGAAGTTTCAGGGACTACTTCAGTTTGCTTTGTCAGTTATCCGTACTGAGGCGGATAAGATCAAATATTTTAGCAAGAGGCTAAATCCGCAGTTGAGGATGCAGTTGTTCAATCACAATTGTAGTTCACTTAGCGAATTCATCGGGAAGGCTCTTGGAACAGAGCTTTTTATCAAGGAGCTTACTCAGAAGCATCCTTCAGTTTCTTCAGGTGAGAGGACTAGAATGCCGGCTCGTTCAGAGGGACATCGGGCTCCGACGTCCAAGGGGTCATTTTCTAGTCGTCTTCGTGCTGGGATAGCATCTTCCTCTCAGGAGACGAGTTCGACTGTTGTTTGCTTTAACTGTGATTCAGCAGGTCACGTTTGTACCCGGTGTACGGTGCCAGCTATTGTTTGTTTTCTGTGTGGGAGGCAGGGACACCGGCATAAATACTGCAGGAGTTCTAGTACCAGTAAATCTCAAAAGAACTCAAGGGCCTCGAGAGACTTCGTTACTCCATCCCGTGCATCATCCAAGGGACCCTATCAGGCCTCGAGGGCCAGAGGTAAGGACATTCATCACCGGTTTGAACAAGTTAATTCTTGTTCGTTAATAGGATAATCATTCATTTCATTGTCGTTCATTCATTCATATAATTCATTCATTATATATATCAGTCATGTTGGGACTCATAATTATCGATTAATCATTCAATTCACGAGGAACGATGGTTCCAATCACTTCATGGAGCTATCACTCATTAATTTATTAACTCACCTCGGTGAGTCATTCTTAATCCTTGTGGGATTTCGATTCATTATCATTCATTATGATCATTTTGTTCTTGTGACCTTCCGGGATCATTTTGTGCGGTGAGTTCAGATTGGGGTCTACCTTAAATCGTTGAGATAGAGGAGATCGCTGATATGGAAGGATATCGATGTTGGGTACATTTGAGATGTAACCTTATTTTTGGATGACTGTGTAAATCTATCTGTATTAATGTATCGTGACGGTGGATCATTTATTGTTGATCTATTTTATTATGATCATATTCGGGAATCTTGAGATTTGGATAATTTGTTGAGAATTCGTCCCTTTGGCTTTGTACATAAGACTTCAGGATAATTTGGGAAATCGTTCACTGTGATCCGAGACGTCAAGTCTTGGGGACTTGGGCGTGCGTTTGATTTGGTCCCGAGAACTATTTGGGCATTATTGTTTTCAGATTATGATGGATAGTTCATATCCCGAGTTGTCTACCCTTAGTTTCGAGGACGAAACTCTTTTTAAGGGGGGGAGTATGTAATACCCGGTTGTAATTCAGTCATTATCATTCAGTAATTCCATTCGGTAATTTTAATTTTTGGGCGGAAGTCCATCTTAGCGACTCTATTGTTACCTTTTCGTCATTCCGAGAATGATTAATTCTACACTTTTTGTCATCCGAGTTCGTCTCGGTGTCGTTCTGTTGAATTCCGTGTTCTTTAGCGACTTTTCCACGTATGAGTTCGACTTTGTTAAATCACCATTAATTTTTGGAAACTCCAAAAATTCTGAATCTTTGCAATATTATTAAAGCATCGAGTTAGTTTTCCAATGGTTCAAACGGTGAGTCAATCGGAGTCCGGACGAGGGAGTTATGGTCGAAATAGCTAAGTCACTCTCATTTTCCAGTCTTGGCCGAGCGGCCTGTACCGTGCGCCGCGGCACATGCTGGTAGGGCCGCGACACACTACGAGTCACTGCCGCGGCACACCCGTCCGGGCCCGGCAAACTCGTGCAGCATTTTCGGCCGACCCCTTCTGTACCTTGTGCCGCGGCACATGCCGGCAGGGCCGCGGCACACTGCCGAGTCACTGCCGGCAGATTTGGCCCTGTGCCGCGGCACACTTCGGCTGGGCCGCGGCACACTGTGCAGTCAGCGCTATATTTGCGTTTTCTGAGCGAGAATCATTCATTTTTTCCATTTCTCTTCAACTCATCCGAGAGAGAAGACTTGAGGGGGAAGATATTCTTCATCAATCACTTGAGTATTCATTTTTCATCATTTTCATTCGGTTGTGAAGCTCGGATTGTCGATCTAACGCGATTTCATCGGATTAAAGTACTTGGATCTTCAAAGGTAATATTCATCAAACCTCTTGAATTTCGATTTTGTATTGAGATATGATGTTTTGGATGTTAAGATCATGTTGTATGAAGTGATATACACATGATTATGGACATGTTTGATTATCCATTGGATTATTGAAGGATTATTCAAGAACACTTTGAATATTGTGTTGGATTTGGGGGTTTTCGATTAATTGTTGTTGAAACCACGATTTTGGATATTCATAATGGATTATTGATCGTATTGAAGATGTTTTGTTGGTTTGAAACACTTCTTGGGGATTTAATGTTGGTATTATTGAAGTTTGGTTATAAACAATCGAAATTGGCCATAAAGTGTTCGATATAATGCCCTAATGAACTTGGTTTAACCGTATCGACGTTTTGAGTTCGTTATATTCATGTTTGGTTCGTATATTGATCGGATTGTTGGCAATTGTATTATTCAAGGTTGTTCGAACGGCCGATAATTTCATTAAGGACGTTGATCGTGGAAGTACTTTCTCGCCTTCGGTTTGAGGCAAGTTTTATACTTGTACTAGTCAATGAGATTAATGTCATCATATATGTGTATGAAAGTGTTGTATCATTCCGAGACTTAGTCTCTTCATGAATTCATTGATATTAAGAGATCGTTTGATACGATACCTTTCGGAAACTATGCCAAATGTTTATTATTGTCCGTTAATGGCCGATTCAAGGCATTGTGATACTCGTTATTAATGTCATTGTCGATAGCCGGCTCGCCGTATCGATGTATCGATTGTTGTTAATATTGATGTCAATCTAAGACATCGTTCAGATCATCGTTATTCATGTTGGGGTTGTCATTAAAACCGTATTGGCCGATTTAAGGCATTGGCTTATTCATTTCTCATCTTCGTCGTTGGTCACCGATTAAAGGTGCCGAGGCATCCTTCGTATCATTGTCATCGATTGGCCGTTCTCAGGTAAATCGAAATGTTCAATCATTCACCATATCATTGTTATCGATTGACCGTTCTAAGGCAATCGAGTTATTTAATCATTCATCGTATCATTCGTAGCGATTGGCCATTCTAAGCCAATCGAAGCGCTTAATCATTCATGGAATCATCCGCTGCATCATTGTTATCGGTTGGCCATCCTAAGGCAATCGAGGTGTTAATTTGGGACTGTCAAGGACAGTGTCTATCCGTGTGTTACTGTCATCGTGTTGGCCGACTCAAGGCAGCACACTATCATTCATTGTGATACGGCTCCGTGCCGTGGCTTCGGCCCTAATTGTGATACGGCTTCGTGCCGTGGCTTCGACCCTCATTGTGATACGGCTTCGTTCCGTGGCTTCGGCCCTCATTGTGATACGGCTTCGTGCCGTGGCTTCGGCCCTAATTGTGATACGGCTTCGTGCCGTGGCTTCGGCCCTCATTGTGATACGGCTTCGTGCCGTGGCTTCGGCCCTAATTGTGATACGGCTTCATGCCGTGGGTTCGGCCCTCATTGTGATATGGCTTCGTGCCGTGGCTTCTACCCTAATTGCGATACGGCTTCGTGCCGTGGCTTCGGCCCTCATTGTGATACGGCTTCGTGTCGTGGCTTCGGCCCTAATTGTGATACGGCTTCGTGCCGTGGCTTCGGCCCTCATTGTGATACGGGTTCGTGCCGTCGCTTCGGCCCTAATGGTGATACGGCTTCGTGTTGTAGTTTCGGCCCTAATCAATAACAGCTGCGGGCTGTTTTGGCTTCATGTGATTGTGATAATTTGACAGCTTCGGCTGAGTGGCTTTCAAGCCTTTATTATTGTCCTGGTAATTTCATTGGAGCCTTCGGGAATTGTGATTCATAATTAATTCAGTCCTGGTTTGGTTCATGTCGTGTAATTCATTGTGGTATTCTGTGATTATGATTCGCCGTTGGGCACTTATGTTCTAACTTGTCGAACAGGTATTAATAGTATGTCGTGGGCATAGTATTTCGCGAATGCTCGGTTCTTACCTTGGCTTGTGAGCATCTCGTATTATTATTATCATTGTACCGTTTCATTCTGCCTTTGGATACATATCATGTTATACATGTATTTGATGTTCATTATCTGGATGACTGGCCCCGTGGGGGCGGAACATGTTTTCATGTTTTAGGTGCTTGCGAGGAGAGAGTTGAGACACAGGGGCATGACGATGGCGACGAGGCATTCGAGCGATACTAGTCCGAGTTGTTCATTGTCGTTCAGTCAGTTGGAGTGTACTCCAGTCTTTTCAGTTGTGCTGTATTACCCGAACAGATGTTCGTGGATGTTGTTGTATTTCATTTTTGGCCATGTAGGCTACTTTTGTCGTTGAAATTCCTTATCGGAATAATGTGTCGGATGTCATGGTAGGGACTATGATTTTCCCTTATTGTGTAATTTAATATATTTTAGTTATGTTCGCCTGGTGGATCTCCTGGCGTGGGGTCCACGGCACTATAATAATCCAATAGGATTTTGGGGTGTTACATTTCCCCTGTGCCATATCATCTCGAATGCGCAACAACAATGGGTTGGACCCTGATTCACTCTGATCACCTCCTCCAGTGGAGATGAAATCTCTAGCATGCAAAGTTGCCCTTGCACTCGCTGTAACGAGGCCTCGATCTCGGGTCTTAGGAATTCCTGTTGAAGTTCCTTTTGAGCAGTCAAACGAGCAAGCATTTGTTCCTGAATGGACTTACGGCTCAAGGCGTCGGCGACAACGTTCGCCTTACCCGGGTGGTATAGTATCTCAATATCATAATCTTTGATCAGTTCTAACCACCACCTCTGTCGCATGTTTAACTCCTTCTGAGTGAATATATACTTCAAACTCTTATGATCGGTGAAAATCTGACAAATGACGCCATAAAGATAATGACGCCAAATCTTCAATGCGAATACCATGGCCTCTAGCTCTAGGCCGTGGGTCGGATAATTGACCTCATAAGGCCTCAGTTGCCGCGAAGCATAGGCAATCACTTTCCTGTTCTGCATTAATACACATCCGCGACCGTGTCCAGACGCGTCACTATAAACCACGAATCCTTCCGTCCCTTGTGGTAAAGAAAGGACATGCGCTGAAATTAAACGGCTCTTGAGTTCCTAAAAACTTTGCTGACACGCGTCAGACCACGTGTATTTCTTATCCTTTCACAAAAGGTTCGTCATAGGTTGACCGATTTTAGAAAATCCTTCCACAAATCGCCGGTAATAGCCTGCTAATCCAAGAAAACTTCGGATTTCCTTAACAATCTTCGGAGGTTGCCAATCTCGTATAGCCTCCGTATTCTGAGGGTCGACATGTCGGAGGAAATCACATGTCCAAGAAACATCAGCTCGGACATCCAGAACTCACATTTGGAAAATTTCCCATAGAGTTGCTCTCGTCTCAACACGTCGAGAACCTGATGAAGGTGAAGTTCGTGTTCCTCTTGGTCACGAGAATAAATCAAAATGTCATCTATGAAAACAACCATGAACTGATCCAAATAGTCAATGAAAACTCGGTTCATTAACTCCATGAATACCGCAGGTGCATTAGTTAACCCAAACAGCATCACTACAAACTCGTAATGCCCATAGCGTGTTCGTAACACCGTCCTTGTGATATCCGACTCTCGAATTCACAACTGATGATACCCAGATCTTAAATCAATCTTGGAAATACAAAAGTTTATCTAAGAGATCATCAATACGGGGTAGGGGATATTTATTCTTGATCGTCACCCTGTTCAGCTCTCGATAATCAATGCACAAGCGAAACGAACCATCTTTCTTCTTGACAGATAAAACTGGTGCTCCCCACGGGGACGCACTCGGTCGGATATAAACTTTCTCGGTCAATTCCTCCAGTTGATTCTTAAGTTCTTGCATTTTGGTCGGGGCCATACGATACGGTGCTTTCGATATTGGGGACGTACCAAGCTCCAACTCTATCGTGAATTCCACATCTCTCTGTGGAGGCAAACCAGGTAACTCGCCTGGGAATACATCGGCGTATTCTCTCACTACTGGGATATCCGCCAACATCACTGATGGTTTCTCGGTCTTGGTCATATATCACCAATAACCAACACACCCCTGATTGAGTAATTTCACTGCTTTCATCATATTAATGACTCTTCCGAAACGGTTGGGGTTACCCCCTGAAATACACACTCGACTCCATCGTCCGAAATGATAGTGACCATATGCTTACGGACACTAAGTATGGCATCATGAAGATCCATCCGATCAATACCCAAAATTACATCGTCCTTAGGTAAGTCCACCACAATTAGGTCTGCCGGCCATTCACGGCCATTAAGCTGAATCGGACACTTCTTAACTTCATGATTCCCGATAATTCTTCTACATGCCCGACGAAAAATTCCACACATAACCACCCGGCCACGCAATATGATCCCAGAAGGTCACAAGAACAAAAGTGACCATGAAGAATATTAATGAATAGCAATCCGACAAGGGTCAAGAATGACTCACCGAAATGAAATAATAACGCAATGAATGATAGCTCACTAAAATGATTGGAACCGTCGTTCCTCGTGAATTGAATGATTAGTTTGATAATTACAAGTCTCAACATGATTAATATACTATGAATGAATTATGAATATGAATGAACAACAACAAAAGGAATGATTATCCTTTTAACCGAGCAAGAATTAACTTGCCTCAATACCGATGATGAATTGTCCTCCCTCGAACAAACGTCCTTAATGGAATTATCGATCGCTCGAACAACCTTGAATAACATAATTACCAACAAACGCTTAATACACGTATCAAGTATGATCACAACCAACTCAAAACTTCGATACGACAAACCCAAACTCATTGGGGCATTATAACAAACACGTTGTAACCAATCTTCAATTGTTTACAACCAATCTCAATTATATCAATACCAAACTTCCAAGGAGTGATTCAATCCAATGATAATTCGTAGAAACTCATAATCATATGTATATCTCTTCATACAACATGATTATAACATCCAAAACATCATACTCCATCTTAAAATCTAAATCTAAGGTTTTAAAGAAATTACCTTTGAAGATTCAACCTCTTCAATCCGTCGAAACTCATGTTAATCGACTTCCCAAGCTCCACAAATGAATAAAGATGATTAAAAAACGAACACACAAGTGTTTGATGATGAAAAATCTCTCCCAAAATATCTCTCTCTCGGAACCAAAATGAAGAAGTGAAGAAAATGAGGACAAAGACCCGTCCAGTCCTATAAATATTGTGCAGAGTTACGGCCGTAACTCTGCCACCTTACGGCCATAACTTCCCAAGTCAACGGCCGTAACAAAACTTCATCGAAAAATCTCCGGAACACCAGCACCATCACTTACGGCCATATCCTGCCGAACTTACGGCAGTAAGTTGTCTTCATTAACAACACCTCCTGAACCAACGTATGCATGTTACGGCCGTAGCCTTCAAATCATACAGCCGTACCTTCCTTCTTACGGCCGTATCTAGTATGACTTATGGTCGTACGACGTCTTTGTCCAGAAATCACAAATTCAACGAATACATGTTACGGCTATAACGCATGATAAGTTACGGCCGTAACTCACTGCTAGAATGACAACAATCCGACAACTCCATCTTCTCGTTACAAATGATGAATGATCCGACATACAATACTTGCATGAGTATGATAAGTCCAATAACTCGTAATAAACGATACTTCCAACACAAGGTTACCAATCACGATGATAATGATAATATTCTCGTCTCGAACCTCAGACAGAGTTGAATAACGAATGATGACTGATACATAATTCAAAATAAATACGTCAAACGGTGAATACAAATGATGAACGTGAATGATGATTGATTATTATTGAGTGAAAAATACTGGGTGACAATTACTGAATGATAATAAATGAATTCACGACCGGGTATTACAGGTTCCTTGCATATTCTGACCTGTGTGGGAATAATAGGATTGAATACGAAGCTTCAATCTGTGTGAGAAGAAGCGAGTCAAAAGCGCTCAAGCCAATCTGTGTGAACAGCCCATGCTACAGTCCCTGTATCAATCTGTGTAAACGATGACAATTTTAGTAAAAGTCACGTAGTTGTGTACATAGTTTGAATTGAATAGCTTAGATGGAGAAATTAATTTGTGTAATTTAATCTACACTTTTTTTTTTACCATCTTATAGTGAAGATAAGTAAAAATTCAATCAAAATTCATTCCATTAAACCTAGAAATTAACTGTAACCATTGTCTTGGAATCTCTTCATAAACTTGGCTTATTACCTTATAATTTTTCTTTGTCATTTTATTTTATTTTTTTTAATTTTAGAATTATGCTAGTTAAAATTCAACCACCAATTTGGGTCGTCTGGACGAAGTCGATAATACTACAATCTAGTATAAATGTAATAATTAACTTATTCCAATGAAATACGATCTTAATCGCCTTTACCTGTGTACTTGCGGGTAGTAAAATAAATAGCGACCAATTACTGGTGTATGTTAAGTTCGTAACAGGCCTTTCTTATGGTTATAACACCTAAAACTTATGGCCATAACCCAAAATCTTGCATCCGTGTATTGCTCATTGCATTCTCATTTAAACTGGTCATAGCTCATACGACTGTAACCATCGCTACTTATGGTTAAGGTCATAACAAGCCTTTCTTATGGTTATAAAACCTAGAACTTATGGCCATAACCCAAAATCTTGCATCCGTGTATTGCTCATTGCATTCTCATTTAAACTGGTCATATCTCATACGATCGTAACCATCACTACTTACGGTCGCAATTCTAGCAGTTTACGACCATAAGCCTCATGTTAAACGATAGTCGTTTTCCTCCATTATCTTGGCCCGGCTCGACGGCCCTTAACGTCTCGAATTATGGGTTTGATTCCTCAATGATTGATCAATTATAATACTTCTAAAATCCTTGTTGTCTGAATACTTAGTTCTATGATCCCACGGTATTCCCGGCTACTCGTCGTAATCCTCAAACTCAAATCCAGTCTATCCAAACTATTATTATATATGTTCACATATATCATTAATTTGTTCAATAGTATCATTGTTCGCTTTGTACTCTGTAAACATTTACCGACGAGGTAGTCTACAAAATGCAGAAAATGTTGGAAATAAAAAACAGTGGAAGCGACGAGATTTGGTTTTATAAAATCGGCACTCAAGATTCGGATCTATTAAGCCTTGTCAAATAATTAATTTTACAGATTAACAAGCAATTTAAACGATCAATGTATTTACGCATCTACATATGATAAATTGTAGTATCTACCTAGATCTAAAAGATCTTAGAATACTTTACCTTTGAAGCGAAGTGTTTGAATTCCTCTTCAATCTTCTTGTGTTTCTACCTTTAGATCTTCTAGAGCATATCCCGCCTAGATCCGGATGTCGTGTGGGCAAAAATCTACCGGACGTCCTTGAACAATTAGTGGAACCGACCGAACCCTCTCCAAGAACACCTTATGATTTTCTATCTATTGTTCTTAAAGTTTTTGGTATTCTAGAAAAATATTGTTTATCCAATTATAGAATCGAAGACACAAGTCAAATCAAAATTTCTTGGACTACTACACACACAATTCGACACTTCTCTATGTCCTTTATATAGGTGTTATGGGCTACTCTAGGGACCTTAAGGAGGATTAGGAAAAGGATTTCTAATAGACCTCAAATTTCGATATTAGGACCTTCCTAATATATTGAGTCTATTAAATTTCAACTCAGTCCAATAAAGAGTTAATATTGCACTTCCTATCTAAATCCAAAATTACAAAATTTGGCTCTTTATTAAATTAATTATTCCTCTTGTTTAAGATATCACATGTCCATTAATTAATTTAAGATACTGACAACTTTAATTAATTTATTTCTTTTACAAGAGTATAACCACTGGACTTTTATTATTATATCGAAAAATTAATTCCACCTGTAGGGTTTAATAATAATCCTTCGAGTTCCTCAATGGACATGATCAGCCCGATAGATCAGGACACGATTTCTAGTTATAATATTAATTGTCATATAAATAATATTATTGCCTAATATAATAAGCTTATTGAGTCAATCAATGCGACTCTCACCCATAGTAAATCAAAGCAATAAATATTATAAATGCACAACATGCTATGTATGCCTGAGATAAGCACATCATCTCTACACCTTGAATTCGGATTTTGATGTTATTGTTGATGAATGATTCGTATGATGATGGTTAAGGTGGTATTATTGGGATTCTGAGGCTATGTGAATTGTATGTTGGAGAATAGATGATTTATGTCTTCAATTATGTTATTTGTTATACACATGATTATGGAATCATGGTGTTCTTGATGTTCTTGGTATATATATCACATCAAAGAGGGAAATTTGATAAGATATATGATGGTTTTTAAGTATAATCATGGAGTTGATGATTTAGACCAATGCTACGTTGATTGTAGTGGTATAATTCATATGTTCTTGACGAAATACGAATAACGATAACAATTTGAAATCTGGAAAGATTGTGATTGATCGTCGAATATGATTTCCTTTAAATTCGTATCCGTAATCGTATTTGGGTTGTAAATTCGTAATTGTTTGAGTTGGATTGTTCGGACTTGTGTTTAATCGAGATATTGTGAAATCGTTGGGTTTGTTGATCGGTTATATTGTTTGTTAAATATCGATTATCATATTTCAGTTCGTATTGTGGATATGAGTTCGTAATGGTTTGAGTTATACTATTTGGTTTTGTATATGTTCATGAATTTCTTTGTTCAGGGCCGAGGAGCTCGTAGACGAAGGCAAGGAATTAGTAGCGGCTTCATAATCATCGTGTCGATATCGAGGCAAGTTATTACTTGCTCAGTTTATAATATTTAATGAATGGTTTCTGTTTCATTCGTTTATAATTCATATAGCAATGATTATAATTGTGAACACATGAGATTTGGGATTATAAGTTGTTTTCGGAATTTGGGAATTTAAATCATAATGTATATGATTTACTTTTTTTATTCGTATACTTGGGTATCGAAGATACATTGTGGTATAGACAAAGATATGAATTATCTACCATCCGTGACCTTTTGGACCGTCGAATATTGAGGATAATGGTTGGTGATGGTTTAGACATCGAGATTGTTCTCGAAGGACTCGAGGCAAGTACTCTAATCATTTTTGTCATTTGTGTCGATCATGTTGTTATACATTCGTGTATTGTTGTTGTCATACATTCATGTATTGTTGTTGTCATGCATTCGTGTATTTTTGTTGTCGTGCATTGTGTATTGTTGTTTTGTGCAGTTGTACATTGTTGTCGTATGTCCACCATGCGTTGGTCTTACGGGATCATCATGGGAATCTATAGCTGTGTGCGCTGGATCGTTGGACATGTTTTTCCACCATGCGTTGGTCCGACGGGATCATCATGGGAATCTATAGCTATGTGCGCTGGATCATTATATTACCATGTGTTGTTGTTTTGCATATGTATATTATTGGTTATCCATTGAGTATACATTGTTGTTATTATTGTGGGCATATTGATGTCGTCATGCGAGTATGCATTTGTAGGTCTTGTGTTATGACCATGTCCGTATGTGGTATTGATCTGATCTCGGATTAGACTGACATGATTGTCATGGCATTACATATCTTGAGGTATATTCCGTATTTCCTTTTTGTGGTATTTGTCTTTGATGGACAATCGATTTTCGTGTTGGGATTTGATGATGTTATCCGATGGATTGAACTAGTCAGAGATGGTATGTTACCGTGTCATTCGTTAGTGATGATATTTTGAGAATCTTGAGTATTGTTTGAGGAACAATACAGATGTTATGTTTGAGTTTATTGGTTATTCGAGATTACGAGATGTGCAATGTGATAATGGTTATTTTGATGAGGATTATTCGAGTAAGTAAAGTTACGATGGTAAGATTACATTGGTCGTATTTTTACTTAGTATTTTCATTAGTATGTAATTATTGGCGTGATGTGATTGTTATCATTGTTGGATATTATTGCGGACCCCGTCGTGGGATTTCTTTTTAGGTTCTTGAGTTATCGAGCTTGTAGTGGTCGTGAAGAGATGAGCTTCCCGGAAGATACTGGCTATGGCATGTGATTGTGTATCGAGTATTTTGATTATATGTTGTATTCCGCTGCTAGAGTATTTTTAGTTGTTTGTCCTTTACACTGCGTGAGTATTTTTTTTTAAATGGCCTTTTGGTTTCTGGTAACTTGAGTTACTTTGGAAAATCATTTTCTAAACTATTGAGTTTCAGCTGTTTGGCCTTGTGGTTTCAAATGAGATTTTACGATGGTTTTGATAAACGGATTTTATGAAGTCTTCGAATGTTTTTAAAAGATAGTACTGTCGTTAGCCTCTTAGGCATTTGTAAATGTTTGCGAAAATTTTCTTTAGCCTTGTGGGTTCCATCTCGGGGCCCACGACGCTGTAATATTCCTGGATGGCTCTGGGGGTGTTACAGAATATGGTATCGGAGCTTAGGTTGATAAAACCTAGGCAGTTGGGTCGAGTCGGGTCGTGTTTTTATCACATCATTTGAGTTGTCGATTGACGAATTCTAGAGCCCTGGGTTTTGTGTTCACTCGGGCTTGTGCGTTATGTGATTTACCAGTGTGGTACTGGGGTTGTTGTAAACTTTTCCGAATAGTATTAACGTGTTTCTTAGGATAGAGATGTAATGTGTTCTCGAGTTGAACTGAGTTTGCAAATTGTGTGTTTTGAAAACATCTGTGTCGATTATTTTCTAGAGTTGAGACATGTGCCAGTATCACGGGGAATCGTCGGCTTCACGATCTGTAAGTATTTGGATTATTGAATTGCATTGAGATTTATTTTCGTTCTAAGTTGATATGTTTTGAGATTCAGCAAAATATTAATCGTTACAGTATAAGATGACAGAGTTGTGACAGGATTGATGATCTTGAGAAGTTATGGTTTGGAAATCAATATGTCAGTGAAACTGGGAAAACGGAGTTATGTATTTGGGGTATTGTTGTGGATGGTTGAGAAGAATATGTAGTCATGTTAATTCATTTTGAGATATATGAACTGTTTTTGAGCATTTGAAAATGATACTTTTCAAAATGAATGTTTCACGAATGTTTTACGGAAAATGATTTTTGGACCGAGACCCAATCGATTTTGAAATAGTTCTATAATTCAGGACTTGGGGTCCAAAAGGGTTTTCTACTTTTAAACATCTTATGTGGAACGGGATATGGGCTGAGACCCTAATGTTCCAAAAAGGCTTTCCTATTTTCTAAAACTCCCGAGATTTGTAAAATACTTTACCAATCGTTTATCTATTACTACCATTCGGAGTTTTGGTTTACTTGTTAAAATGAAACTTCTCGGGAAGTCTTTCGCTGTGTTGATTTGTTTCAATATTTTGTCATTGCATAGTTGAAGTGATTCAGAATGGGTTAATGGTCGACATTGCGAGTCATATGTGGAAAAGGAGTTTTTTTCGGAGTCTATATATTGAGATTTTGGAACTCTATCATGTGGTTTTTCGATGGGATATCAGTGGATTGGTGACGAGCCTAAATGGTATATAGGGGTATGGATGTGGGCAATCATTTGCATAATTTCATTTTCGTGTGTATTCGAAAAGAATTGTCATAGAGAACTTGATACAAGCTAGCCGATTTCATTTTTCGAAAATTGATTTCGTGGTCTTACGAAAATTTATGTTTTGAGTTTTGAAATTTTTGAAAGAACTTTCGAAAATTTGTCTTCTTGACAAGATTATATGATTTCAAACCGGTTTTGAAAATGTGATTGATATACATACGCATTTAATGCATAGTGCATATCATGGTGAAGTTATGAATGTGACTCACAAACTGGATAATACTGTTGGGTACGGGATCGGATATTTATGCCGTTTGCAGAAGCGTAAATAAAATTACGGAAAATAAATGACGCAAGGATTTATAGAGGTTCGGCTATAAACGAGCCTATGTCCTCTCTCGGTATCTTTTTCTATAGGATCAAGGTAAAAACCTCTACGCCTCTCTTCTATCGGTCGAGGTATAACCGTTACAATCACGTCTTCTATTGGTCCGTGATAAACCACTCGTACTTGTCTTTGCGTCGGTCCAAGTTAAACTGTTTTCCTTTTCTATCGGACAAGGAATCAACCGCTCTAGCTTTCTATGGGTACTAGATAAAGCTCACTTAGATATCGTTTGCGATTCTAATAATGCCGGATCCTTGATCCTAATAACACCGAATCCAATCGTATCTTTTCTTTTACCACTCATGTATGTTTTCGTGAATTCTCACTCAAACACTTACAATTAAGCTCAATATCAGCAACAAGAATTTGTATAATAATATCACAAGTATAGACAATTTGCTCAACGTTGTTGTACTCAAACAATACCATAGGGATGGTATTTATAGGCTCCATCATCAAACTAGCTGTTAGCTGCCAGACTGCTCATTACGTACGCTATCATCTCCTTATTACGTACGCAAGCCTCGTTACGTACGTTAGCCACCACGGGTTACGTACGTAAGCCTCTTCCAGTTTCAGTCCAAGGAGCTTCGTCATTTGAGTTACGTACGTTAGCCATCTACCCATTACGTACGTTAACATTACATCATTGATGACGTCATATATCCGTTGCATGCTTTTCTGACTTTGACTCCTCCAACGTTCACTTGTTTGAACTGTGTTACGTACGTTATCTTTCTTTTATTACGTACGTTAGCTTCATCATATTACGTACGTTAACATGTTCCTGTTACGTACGTTAGCTTTGTTTTCTTCAGCATTTTGCACTTCTTTTTCCTTCGATGCTTGCTTCGCCTCTTCGTTGTTTTGTTTTGTTTAGCAACTTTAATCATCAAAACATTATTAATTTATATATGGAACAAAATGTTCCAACAATCTCCCCCTTTTTGATGATTACAAAACAACAATACGCCAATGGGATTTACCTGCAAAAATACAAATATATATATATATATCTTTACAGACCAAAGTTTTCGACTTTGTCCGTTTCGTTAGAATTTTCTCCCATTTCTTTTTCGACTCCTTCTTTCTTTTCTCCTTTTCTTTTCTCATTTTCAATTTTTCATCGTCTTTTCGACGTCTCCTCATTTTTCTTTTTCTGTCATTTTCGACTTCTCCTTTTCATTTTTTTGATTTTCTCCTCTTTTTAGGGTTAATCCCATTTTCGACTTGTTTTTCTCCTTCTCCATTCTCTCCTCCTTTTTGTTTTCATCAAAAAGTGGATAAAATATCAATTGAAATAAATAATATCAAAATATAAAATATGCATGATACAATTTATGAATAATTGCATAAAGGGTAAAAACTCCCCCTGAGAATAATATCTCTCCTAAAAAAATGCTCCCCCTCAGTAAAATACAAAAATCAATTTTTGGGGATCCAACCTATAGTTGGTTTTTGTTTCGAGACATAAACAATATTTGAAATATTTGTTCCTTTAGGAACCCAAATTTTCTTAATTTTTATCGTCCGGCGAGGACTTTTGCAATTTGAAACGTGATGCCCGATTTTCAAACACTTTTCGCAATAGGGTATTTTAAAATTAACAGATTCGTTTTTCGAACGTGGTTTGAATCCTAACCCCTCTTTATTTAAAGTATATTTTTGAACACATAACATTTGTTCAAATTTATCGTTGCCGCACGAGAATTTTCTTGCCAAAGATTTTAGTTCATCTTGAACTTTTAAAAGATCATTCTTCAAAATATTTTCACTTTCAATACACTTTGAATGATCGATTTCAAAAAATTTTCCCTTCTCGATAATTTTGGAATTTTCAATTTCCAAAGATTTAATTTTAGACTTAAGGGATTTTATTTCCGATAAAGCATTTTGGAAATCCGTATGTAATAACTCAAATGCATCAAAAATTTCGTCACCGGAGGATGTACTTACTTGGCTTTCGACGTCACTGTCGTCGAACGAACTCCGGGCCATGAGAGCGAGATTATTTTGATTGATGAAATCATGGTCTTCGTCTTCATCGCTCCATGCTGCCACGAGAACCTCCTTTTTTGGTTTGGCTCGGCAATTCTTAGCGAAGTGGCCTGGTTTTCCACATAGTCGACAAGAATTGTTGAACTTCTTAGATTCGCTCGAGATATCCTTCTTCCTCCGGTTTAATAAGATTTGGAATTTATTAATATTTTTGGCATAGTATGCCATTTCTTCATCGCTTTCTTCCACCGGGATTTCTTCCTTCTTTTTTGATATCTTAGCCTTCATGGCTAGCGATTTTTCTTTCGGTTTCGGCTTGACACTTCGTGATTTTAATACGATCTCATAATTAATTAGCGAACCAACGAGGGTGTTAAAATCGAGCGTATTTAGATCTTTGGATTCCATAATTGCGGTCACGGTACCGTCCCATTCGTTAGGTAGTGATCTTAAGATTTTCTTGACTTTTTCACTACTAGATAATGGTTTGCCAAACGAAGCTAGTCCATTGGTGATGACTGAAAATCGGTCGAGCATATTGGTGATGGACTCGTCACCCTTCATCATGAATAACTCGTAGTCATGAAGAAGCATATTTATCTTCGTCTCCTTGACTTGAGTCGTCCCTTCTTGTGTGATTTCTAGAATTTTCCATATTTCTTTCGCACTCTCACACGATGAGATTCAATTGACCTCTTCCGGATTTAAGGCACAAAATAAGAGTTGAGTAGCCTTACAATTTAGATGGTCATTTTTCCAATCGGCATCGTCGTATTCTTCGAAAGATTTGAGCGTACCGTTGGATTTGAGAGGAACTTTCTGGCCAAGGCAAATGATCTTCCAAATCTCTATATCGTAGGCATGAATAAAGATCGACATCTTTTTCTTCTATGTCAAATAATTTGAGCCATCAAAGAAAGGTGGTCAGTTAAGAGCAAGGCCTTCGACAGGAGCAAATTGAAACACCATTGGATCTTTTTCTCCTCGGATGTTAAGCCGTGTATTGGAGTACCGCTCCGATACCAATTGTTGGGTACGGGATCGGATATTTGCGCTGTTTGCGGAAGCGTAAATAAAATTGCGGAAAATAAATGACGCAAGGATTTATAGAGGTTCGGCTATAAACGAGCCTACGTCCTCTCTCGGTATCTTTTTCTATAGGATCAAGATAAAAACCTCTATGCCTCTCTTCTATCGGTCTAGGTATAACCGTTACAATCACGTCTTCTATTGGTCAGTGATAAACCACTCGTACTTGTCTTTGCGTCGGTCCAAGTTAAACCGTTTTCCTTTTCTATCGGACAAGGAATCAACCGCTCTAGCTTTCTATGGGTACTAGAGAAACCTCACTTAGATATCGATTGCGATTCTAATAATGCCAGATCCTTGAGCCTAATAACACCGAATCCAATCGTATCTTTTGTTTTACCACTCGTGTATGTTTTCGTGAATTCTCACTCAAACACTTACAATTAAGCTCAATATCAACAACAAGAATGTGTATAATAATATCACAAGTATAGACAATTTGCTCAAGGTTGTTGTACTCAAACAATACCATAGGGATGGTATTTATAGGCTCCATCATCAAACTAGCCGTTAGCTGCCAGACTGCTCATTACGTACGCTATTATCTCCTTATTACGTACGCAAGCCTCGTTACGTACGTTAGCCACCATGGGTTACGTACGTAAGCCTCTTCCAGTTTCATTCCAGGGAGCTTTGTCATTTGAGTTACGTACGTTAGCCATCTACCCATTACGTACGTTAACATTACATCACTAATGATGTCATATATCCGTTGCATGCTTTTCTGACTTTGACTTCTCCAACGTTCACTTGTTTGAACTGTGTTACGTACGTTATCTTTCTTGTATTATGTACGTTAGCTTCATCATATTACGTACGTTAACATGTTCCTGTTACGTACGTTAGCTTTGTTTTCTTCAGCATTTTGCACTTCGTTTTCCTTCGATGCTTGCTTCGTCTCTTCGTTGTTTTGTTTTGTTTAGAAACTTTAATCATCAAAACATTATTAATTTATATATGGAACAAAATGTTCCAACAAATACATCAGTATGGTACGATGAAAAGAGATTCGAACTTTAGTATGGTAGTTTGGTTATCCAGGGATGATCGGTTAGATGGTCAGATAAGAGAAATATGCTGCGTGTTGTAGATTCGGGTACAGAATGTAAGTTTGGAACTTTAGATTTTGTGAAACCGGGACATATGTGCTATGTGATTCTATTGGTATGGTAGTAGCACGATTTTACCATAGCGATTTTTGAATGATTCCTTTGGAAGTGTGGATTTGGGGATGGTGACCCCAGGATGGTTGTTTTGGGTAATGATTGGTCGTTCCTACTCCATGTATGTTTGGGTATGTTCGTCAGTTTATGACTGGTTGTTCGTATGCTAAGGGGTATGTTCAACAGTCGGGTGTTTTTCTTTGAGACCCACTTTATGTGATTGGTATAACGTTTTGAGAATTTTATTCATCCGTGTATCTGTCTCCGTGGTCCCATGTTGACCGTGTTAGAACTTACTGTGAGAGGGTATTCTCGATTACCATTGATCGTTCGTTGGTGACATTGGAATTTATCATATTGATGATATACTCGGTTGTGTTTTGACCTTTGGTTGGTCATATATAAGTTTATCATGTTCATGATATTCTCGGTTAAGTTGCTGATTGATCGTTGTTAATGATCGTATGAGCGTTCGAATTTTGTGTCGATGTTTCGGGATTTGTGTCATTGTTTTGGGCAGTTGTTCCTCAAATGTATCGTGTATTATTCATTTTATCAGAATTGGGACTTGATTGTGCGATTAGGCAGACAGGATTTGACACGGATAGATTATTTCATCCGAAGATGATATATTTTGTTGAGACTCATGGAATTGTGATTGTAAGCGTATTGAGGCTTTACGTTGGAGTCACTTGCTAGTATCTCAGGAGATCATCGACTTTGCGCATTTGTAAGTATGCTATTTTGGTTATTCGTTAATGATGATGATTGATCGTTGTCGTGATGGTTTTGGGATATTTTGGTTGAGCGGTGTGTTTCTTTATGACGGATTGCAAGTTTCGAGGACGAAACTTATTTTAAGTGGTGTAGTATTTAATATACGGAAATTCTACTACTATTGTTTAATGTTATTTTATCCGAGTTATGTTGTACAGCGTGGAATCTGTACAGTATGGATAAAATAAATAAAGGACTGAGATGTCTGTATTGGTATAGTTGTCGTACTTGGTCAACAATTGCATTTGAGGATATAGTGTGTCATGTATACGTATTCAGTATATTGAGACGATGAGCAAGACCAGTGTAAATGGCTTAGTATAGAGGCCATAACATACGTTAAGCACATGTGTTTACGTACGTTAATCTCCAAAGGTTATGTACGTTAACATTAGGTCGTTGCGTACGTTAAAGCATTAGGTGAGATATAGTTGGCTGATCAGAGAGGACTTTTGTCAAGCGTAGCGTATGCTAAGCATAGGAGCTTACGTATGCTAAGACATAGACGTAACATATGTTACGTAGAGTGCATAAAGTACGTTATGAAGAGAATCGGATAGATGAATCAATACCTGCCATGTGGAGCCCAGGTATCGGATGGCGTGCTAAAAGATAAGTCAACTAGGTATTATGTATGCTATGAGTAGTGTATTACGTACGTTAGAAGGACATTTACTGTAGCAAGTCAATGTATGTATTACGTACGCTATGGCCTATGCATTACGTACGTAAGCGGCTGAACGAAGCGAGGCAGTGAGTTCTGGAATGATGTTGCGTACGCTACGAAGCACATTTAGCATACGTTAGGTAGCATTACGTACGTTAATGTTGATTGATAACGTACGTAATGAGCGGTGCAGATTATAAAATGAGGATCGGTCTTTCATTTCTTCACGAGAAGAAACAATGTATTCCTTCCCTTCTTCGTCCCTCTACGTATGTTAGTGAGGTTTAACCTCTTACAACTTGATTATGATTTTGGATACATGGATTTGAGGCTTGGATATGAAGATATCAATGATTCTTGAAGAGTTTGATTGTGTTATTCATGTTCTTGAGGTATGTTGATGAACTCTACACCTTGAATTTGGATTTTGATGTTATTGCTGATGAATGATTCGTATGATGATGGTTAAGGTGGTATTATTGTGATTATTGAGGCTATGTGAATTGTATGATGAAGAATAGATGATTTATGTCTTCGATTACATTATTTGTTATAATCATGATTATGGAATCATGGTGTTCTTGATGTTCTTGGTATATATATCACATCAAAGAGGGAAATTTGATAAGATATATGATGGTTTTTAAGTATAATCTTGGAGTTGATGATTTAGACCAATGCTACGTTGATTGTAGTGGTAGAATTCATATGTTCTTGACGAAATACGAATCACGATAACAATTTGAAATCTGGAAAGATTGTGATTGATCGTCGAATATGATTTCCTTTACATTCGTATCCGTAATCGTATTTGGGTTGTAAATTCGTAATTGTTTGAGTTGGATTGTTCGGACTTGTGTTTAATCGAGATATTGTGAAATCGTTGGGTTTGTTGATCGGTTATATTGATTGTTAAATATCGATTATCATATTTCGGTTCGTATTGTGGATATGAGTTGATAATGGTTTGAGTTATACTATTTGGTTTTGTATATGTTCATGAATTTCTTTGTTCAGGGCCGAGGAGCTCGTAGACGAAGGCAAGGAATTAGTAGCGGCTTCATAATCATCGTGTCGGTATCGAGGCAAGTTATTACTTGCTCAATTTATAATATTTAATAGATGGTTTCTGTTTCATTCGTTTATAATTCATATAGCAATGATTATAATTGTGAACACAGGAGATTTGGGATTATAAGTTGTTTTCGGAATTTGGGAATTTAAATCATAATGTATATGATTTACTTTTTTTATTCGTATACTTGGGTATCGAAGATACATTGTGGTGTAGACGAAGATATGAATTATCTACCATCCGTGACCTTTTGGACCATCGAATATTGAGGATAATGGTTGGTGATGGTTTAGACATCGAGATTGTTCTCAAAGGACTCGAGGCAAGTACTCTAATCATTTTTGTCACTTGTGTCGATCATGTTGATATACATTCGTGTATTGTTGTTGTCATACATTCGTGTATTGTTGTTGTCATGCATTCGTGTATTGTTGTTATCGTGCATTGTGTATTGTTGTTTTGTGCAGTTGTGCATTGTTGTCGTATGTCCACCATGCGTTGGTCTTACGGGATCATCATGGGAATCTATAGCTGTGTGCGCTAGATCGTTGGACATGTTTTTCCACCATGCATTGGTCTGATGGGATCATCATGGGAATCTATAGCTATGTGCGCTGGATCATTAGATTACCATGTGTTGTTGTTTTGCATATGTATATTATTGGTTATCCATTGAGTATACATTGTTGTTATTATTGTGGGCATATTGATGTCGTCATGCGAGTATGCATTTGTAGGTCTTGTGTTAGGACCATGTCCGTATGTGGTATTGATCTGATCTCGGATTAGACTGACATGATTGTCATGGCATTACATATCTTGAGGTATATTCCGTATTTCCTTTTTGTGGTATTTGTCTTTGATGGACAATCGATTTTCGTGTTGGGATTTGATGATGTTATCCGATGGATTGAACTAGTCAGAGATGGTATGTTACCGTGTCATTCGTTAGTGATGATATTTGGAGAATCTTGAGTATTGTTTGAGGAACAATACAGATGTTATGTTTGAGTTTATTGGTAATTCGAGATTACGAGATGTGCAATATGATAATGGTTATTTTGATGAGGATTATTCGAGTAAGTAAAGTTACGACGGTAAGATTACATTGGTCGTATTTTTACTTAGTATTTTCATTAGTATGTAATTATTGGCGTGATGTGATTGTTATCATTGTTGGATATTATGGCTTACCCCGTCGTGGGATTTCTTTTTAGGTTCTTGAGTTATCGAGCTTGTAGTGGTCATTAAGAGATGAGCTTCCCGGAAGATACTGGCTATGGCATGTGATTGTGTATCGATTATTTTGATTATATGTTGTATTCTGCTGCTAGAGTATTTTTAGTTGTTTGTCCTTTCCACTGCGTGAGTATTTTTTTTTTAAATGGCCTTTTGGTTTCTGGTAACTTTACTTTGGAAAATCATTTTCTAAACTATTGAGTTTAGGTTGTTTGGCCTTGTGGTTTCAAATGAGATTTTACGATGGTTTTGATAAACGGATTTTATGAAGTCTTCGAATGTTTTTAAAAGCTAGTACCGTCGTTAGCCTCTTAGGCATTTGTAAATGTTTGCGAAAATTTTCTTTAGCCTTGTGGGTTCCATCTCGGGGCCCACGACGCTGTAATATTCCTGGATGTCTCTGGGGGTGTTACGGAATATGGTATCGGAGCTTAGGTTGATAAAACCTAGGCAGTTAGGTCGAGTCGGGTCGTGTTTTTATCACATCATTTGAGTTGTCGATTGACAAATTCTAGAGCCCTGGGTTTTGTGTTCACTCGGGCTTGTGCGTTATGTGATTTACCAGTGTGGTACTGGGGTTGTTGTAAACTTTTCCGAATAGTATTACCGTGTTTCTTCGGATAGAGATGTAATGTGTTCTCGAGTTGAACTGAGTTTGCAAATTGTGTGTTTTGAAAACATCCGTGTTGGTTATTTTCTAGAGTTGAGACATGTGCCAGTATCACGGGGAATCATCGGCTTCACGATCTATAAGTATTTGGATTATTCAATTGCATTGAGATTTATTTCCATTCTAAGTTGATATGCTTTGAGATTCAGCAGAATATTAATCGTTACAGTATAAGATGACAGAGTTTGGACAGGATTGATGATCTTGAGAGTTATGGTTTGGAAATCAATATATCAGTGAAACTGGGAAAACGGAGTTATGTATTTGGGGGATTGTTGTGGATGGTTGAGAAGAACATGTAGTCATGTTAATTCATTTTGAGATATATGAACTGTTTTTGAGCATTTGAAAATTATACTTTTCAAAATGAATGTTTCACGAATGTTTTATGGAAAATGATTTTTGGGCCAAGACCCAATCGATTTTGAAATAGTTTTATAATTCAGGACTTGGGGTCCAAAAGGGTTTTCTACTTTTAAACTTCTTATGTGGAACGGGATATGGGCTGAGACCCTAATGTCCCAAAAAGGCTTTCCTATTTTCTAAAACTCCCGAGATTTGTAAAACACTTTACCAATCGTTTATCTATTACTGCCATTCGGAGTTTTAGTTCACTTGTTCAAATGAAACTTCTCGGGAAGTCTTTCGCTGTGTTGATTTGTTTCAATGTTTTGTCATTGCATAGTTGAAGTGATTAAGAATGGGTTAATGGTCGACGTTGCGAGTCATATGTGGAAAAGGAGTTTTTATCGGAGTCTATATATTGAGATTTTGGAGCTCTATCATGTGGTTTTTCGATGGGATATCAGTGGATTGGTGATGAGCCTAAATGGTATACAGGGGTATGGATGTGGGCAATCATTTGCATAATTTCATTTTTCGTGTGTATTCGAAAAGAATTGTCATCGAGAACTTGATACAAGCTAGCCGATTTCATTTTTTGAAAATTGATTTCGTGGTCTTACGAAAATTTATGTTTTGAGTTTTGAAATTTTTGAAAGAACTTTCGAAAATTTGTCTTCTTGACAAGATTATATGATTTCAAACGGGTTTTGAAAATGTGATTGATATACATACGCATTTAATGCATAGTGCATATCATGGTGAAGTTATGAATGTGACTCACAAACTGGATAATACATCAGTATGGTACGATGAAAAGAGATTCGAACTTTATTATGGTAGTTTGGTTATTCAGGGATGATTGGTTAGATGGTCAGATAAGAGAAATATGCTGCGTGTTGTAGATTCGGGTACAAAATGTAATTTTGGAACTTTGGATTTTGTGAAACCGGGACATATGTGCTATGTGATTCTATTGGTATGGTAGTAGCATGATTTTACCATAGCGATTTTTGAATGATTCCTTTGTAAGTGTGGATTTGGGGATAGTGACCCCAGGATGGTTGTTTTGGGTAATGATTGGTCGTTCCTACTCCATGTATGTTTGGGTATGTTCGTCAGTTTATGACTGGTTGTTCGTATGCTGAGGGGTATGTTCAACAGTCGGGTGTTTTTTCTTTGAGACCCACTTTATGTGATTGGTATAACGTCTTGAGAATTTTATTCATCCGTATATTTGCCTCCGTGGTCCCATGTTGACCGTGTTAGAACTTACTGTGAGAGGGTATTCTCGATTACCGTTGATCGTTCGTTGGTGATATTGGAATTTATCATATTGATGATATACTCGGTTGTGTTTTGACCTTTGGTTGGTCATATAGAAGTTTATCATGTTCATGATATTCTCGGTTAAGTTGCTGATTGATCGTTGTTAATGATCGTATGAGCGTTCGAATTTTGTGTCGATGTTTCGGGATTTGTGTCATTATTTTGGGCAGTTGTTCCTCAAATGTATCGTGTATTATTCGTTTTATCGGAATTGGGACTTGATTGTGCGATCAGGCAGATAGGATTTGACACGGATAGATTATTTCATCCGAAGATGATATATTTTGTTGAGACTCATGGAATTGTGATTGTAAGCGTATTGAGGCTTTACGTTGGAGTCACTTGCTAGTATCTCAGGAGATCATCGACTTTGCGCATTTGTAAGTATGCTATTTTGGTTATTCGTTAATGATGATGATTGATCGTTGTCGTGATGGTTTTGGGATATTTTGGTTGAACGGTTTGTTTCTTTATGACGGATTGCAAGTTTCGAGGACGAAACTTATTTTAAGTGGTGTAGTATTTAATATCCGGAAATTCTACTACTATTGTTTAATGTTATTTTATCCGAGTTATGTTGTACAGCATGGAATCTGTACAGTATGGATAAAATAAATGAAGGACTGAGATGTCTGTATTGGTATAATTGTTGTACTTGGTCGACAATTGCATTTGAGGATATAGTGTGTCGTGTATACGTATTCGGTATATTGAGACGATGAGCAAGACCAGTGTAAATGGCTTAGTATAGAGGCCATAACATACATTAATCACATGTGCTTACGTACGTTAATCTCCAAAGGTTACGTACGTTAACATTAGGTCGTTGCGTACGTTAAAGCATCAGGTGAGATATAGTTGGCTGATCAGAGAGGACTTTTGTCAAGCGTAGCATATGTTAAGCATAGGAGCTTACGTACGCTAAGACATAGACGTAACGTATGTTACGTAGAGTGCATAATGTACGTTATGAAGAGAATCGTACAGATGAATCAATACCTGCCATGTGGAGCCCAGGTATCGGCTGGCGTGCTAAAAGATAAGTCAACTAGGTATTGCGTATGCTATGAGTAGTGTATTACGTACGTTAGATGGACATTTACTGTAGCAAGTCAACATATGTATTACGTACGCTATGGCCCATGCATTACGTACGTAAGCGGCTGAACGAAGCGAGGCAGTGAGTTCTGGAATGATGTTGCGTACGCTACGAAGCACATTTAGCGTATGTTGATATGTTAATGTTGATTGATAATGTACGTAATGAGCGGTGCAGATTATAAAATGAGGATCGGTCTTTCATTTCTTCACGAGAAGAAACAATGTATTCCTTCCCTTCTTCGTCCCTCTGCGTATGTTAGTGAGATTTAACCTCTTACAACTTGATTATGATTTTGGATACATGGATTTGAGGCTTGTATATGAAGATATCAATGATTCTTGAAGAGTTTATTTGTGTTATTCATGTTCTTGCGGTATGTTTGAATTCGGATTTTGATGTTATTGCTGATGAATGATTTGTATGATGATGGTTAAGGTGGTATTATTGTGATTATTGAGGCTATGTGAACTGTATGATGGAGAATAGATGATTTATGTCTTCGCTTACGTTATTTGTTATAATCATGATTATGGAATCATGGTGTTCTTGATGTTCTTGGTATATATATCACATCAAAGAGGGAAATTTGATAAGATATATGATGGGTTTTAAGTATAATCATGGAGTTGATGATTTAGACCAATGCTATGTTGATTGTAGTGGTAGAATTCATATGTTCTTGATGAAATACGAATCACGATAACAATTTGAAATCCGGAAAGATTGTGATTGATCGTCGAATATGATTTCCTTTACATTCGTATCCATAATCGTATTTCGGTTGTGAATTCGTAATTGTTTGAGTTGGATTGTTCGGAATTGTGTTTAGTCGAGATATTGTGAAATCGTTGGGTTTGTTGATCGGTTATATTGATTGTTAAATATCGATTATCGGATTTCGGTTCGTATTGTGGATACGAGTTCATAATGGTTTGAGTTATACTATTTGCTTTTGTATATGATGGAGGTGTCGTTGAACCGTTGAGATTGGTTGGTTGGTTATGTCGGTTATTGATTGTTATTGGATTGTTGTTTATTGATTATTGCAATAGGTTGTGATAATTGATCATTGGTTAGAAAATTTTGTTGCGGTCGTGTTCGGAATGTTCGTGAATTTATTTGGTCAGGGCCGAGGAACTCATAGATGAAGGCAAGGAATTAGTAGCGGCTTCATCATCATCGTGTCGGTATCGAGGCAAGTTATTACTTGCTCAGTTTATAATACTTAATGAATGGTTTCCGTTTCATTCGTTTATAATTCGTATAACAATGATTATAATTGTGAACACAGGAGATTTGGGATTATAAGTTGTTTTGGGAATTTGGGAATTTAAATCATAATGTATATGATTTACTTTTGTTATTGGTATACTTGGGTATCGAAGATACATTGTGGTATAGACGAAGATATGAATTATCTACCTTCCGTGACATTTTTGACCGTCGAATATTGAGCATAATGGTTGGTGATGGTTTAGACATCGAGATTGCTCTCGAAGGACTCGGGGCAAGTACTCTAATCGATTTTGGCATTTGTGTCGATCATGTTGTGATACATTCGTGTATTGTTGTTGTCATACATTCGTGTATTGTTGTTGTCATGCATTCGTGTATTGTTGTTGTCGTGCATTGTGTATTGTTGTTTTGTGCAGTTGTGCATTGTTGTCGTATGTCCACCATGCGTTGGTCTGACGGGATCATCATGGGAATCAATAGCTGTGTGCTCTGGATCGTTGGACAGGTTTTCCACCATGCGTTGGTCCGACGGGATCACCATGGGAATCTATAGTTGTGTGCGCTGGATCGTTGGATTACCATGTGTTGTTGTTGTGCATATGTATATTATCAGTTATCCATTGAGTATACATTGTTGTTATTGTTGTGGGCATATTGATGTCGTCATGCGAGTATGCATTTGTAGGTCTTGTGTTAGGACCATGTCCGTATGTGGTATTGGTCTGATCTCGGATTAGACTGACATGATTGTCATGGCATTACATATCTTGAGGTATGTTCCGTATTTCCTTTTTGTGGTATTTATCTTTGATGGACATTCGATTTTCGTGTTGAGATATGATGATATTATCCGATGGATTGAACTGGTCAGATATGGTATGTTATCGTATCATGAGTTAGTGATGATATTTTGAGAATCTTGATTATTGTTTGAGGAACAATACAGATGTTATGTTTGAGTTTATTGGTTATTCGAGATTATGAGATGTGCAATATGATAATGGTTATTTTGATGAGGATTATTTGAGTAAGTAAAGTTACGACGGTAAGATTACATTGGTCGTATTCTTACTTAGTATTTTTATTAGTATGTAATTATTAGCGTGATGTGATTGTTATCATTGTTGGATATTATGGCTAACCCCGTCGTGGGATTTCTTTTTAGGTTCTTGGGTTATCGAGCTTGTAGCGGTCGTGAGGAGATGAGCTTCCCGGAAGATAATGGCTATGGCATGTGATTGTGTATCGAGTATTTTGATTATATGTTGTATTCCGCTGCTAGAGTATTTTTAGTTGTTTGTCCTTTCCTCTGCGTGAGTATTTTTTTTAAATGGCCTTTTGGTTTCTGGTAACTTGAGTTACTTTGGCAAATCGTTTTATAAACTATTGAGTTTCGGCTGTTTGGCCTTGTGGTTTCAAATGAGATTTTAAGATGGTTTTGATAAACGAATTTTATAAAGTCTTGGAATGTTTTTAAAATATAGTACCGTCGTTAGCCTCTTGGGCATTTGTAAATGTTTGCGAAAATTTCTTTTAGCCTTGTCGGTTCCATTTCGGGGCCCACGGCGCTGTAATATTCCTGGATGGCTATGGGGGTGTTACAATTTCAACTTTTTCGATCTCAA
This sequence comes from Orobanche coerulescens, assembly GCA_033398695.1. Classification (NCBI taxonomy): domain Eukaryota; kingdom Viridiplantae; phylum Streptophyta; class Magnoliopsida; order Lamiales; family Orobanchaceae; genus Orobanche; species Orobanche coerulescens. Next base: position 107,523,380 of record CM065816.1, on the reverse strand, counting down.
ATTATCTTCTCAATACTCAAGTGTCAATAGACCTCTTGTGGAGTTCCAATAATTCTAAGATCATTCATATTTATATATGACGTTGAGTCATTAATATACATTTCTTTAGTCGAATAATATTGACTAAGATGGTTCTTTCTAATTTGACTGTAGTATTTGAATCTATATAAAGACTCTTGAAAATTAAAGGAATATATATATATATATATTTAGATTTTGATTTATATACTTCATGGAGATTAAATCCTTCTAGGATTTCATGTATCCATAAGACAGATTTTTCATGTACTACCAATCTCACTAAATATTTATATATGATTCAATTCATGAGTGGTCTTATAAAAATACATAATCATTATAAGCAATTTTAACTACAAGTCGCGCATCATATCTCATGTTTGCATGAGTAACGCTTAAAATTATATGTAACTCTTCAAGAGTTCCAATCATCATAATCATATATAGTATGAATATTAATCAATATTTAATGAACTTTATTCAATATGCTATTTTGGATTGCATGTCAAATAACAATATTAACATTAGTCTAAATCATATTAGAGTGTTTTGTATATTTTGACCAAATATTTCATTTCTGTTATTAATCAATATTTTCCGCCATTAATCAACCTAGATCATATTTATATCAAGTGCGACTGTTAAATCTGTTAATATAGGCTTCAAATTTTATTGTAACAAAATTCTTAAAGCGTTCTATAATTCTTCAAGAGTAGACGTTGAATTTCATCACTAATGTTTAGTTTTGATCTTTGGAGATATAGAATATATTTCTCACCAATTAGGTGGGCGAGTCTTAAACTCAATTGTAGCATTTGCACGTGTCTTCCAAGATATTAATTTGCAGGTGGATTTATTTAAACTCTTTTAGAGTATATACATATAATTGATTGCAGTTTCTGCAAAATCAATAATCATCTGAACTTCATGTTCATAATTTTCAAAGAATTCTCTTGATCGGTATTGATACAACACTCCCCCTAATATCGAGAATGATATTTTACTACAAGATCAATTATATATCATCCAGCAATACTTCAGGTATTGTCATAGAAGGGGACCCTACACGACATAAATTTTAATATTCAATAGGAGTCATACAAAAGAGGGTATGTATTGACTTACTTATCGAAATATTGCACTCTCGTTGATATCAATCACAAATTCATTTAAATTGTGATGATGATTCTGATTCAGAATAAGAATAATACAACTATATCAAACTCGAACCCATTCTTGAATGAGTTTGTGACATAATCAACCTATATTTTATTAGAATTAAAATTTGATAATCTACCTCAAGAGATATCAACAATATTCTTTCTTTAAATAATAAAAGATAGTATTATTTCCTCCTTCAGGGAGAAACATTGTATCTTTTCAAGAGCATTTATTTTTCTCAACTGCATATTTATGTTTATCAATGATACAACTATCATCATCAATAATCATTATTCTTCTTCTTCTTCTTCAGGAAGAAAGTGAAATGATTGCCATGCAATTTATCCAACATCTATATGATGTTTAAAGAAAATTGGTCCACGCAAAATATTATAACTGTAAGTGTAAAAATATACTTCAGGATATTTGAATTTTTTACCACCAATTTATGATATTTATTGTAATACCCGTGATTTTCTCTTCCGGTAATTTTTCATTTTGGCATTTTTCTGATTTTCAGAACTTTCTTGCGAGCGTTTTGACATTTTGATAATGTTTTGTTTTGTGTATTTGTTATCCGAGTTTCTTTCGGGGCTGTTTTGCCCGAATCCGTGTTTTGAGCGATGTTTTCCACTATTTGGTTCAATTTGCGTAATGGTGGTTCGAAACTACGATTTTGTGTTTTCTATAAGTCCGTTTAACTTTGTTAGACGCGTTGTGAACTTCAGTTTAGTTGTTTGATGCCATATCGTGATTTTCGGATGTTTTGGGTCGTTTTGTAATTTTCCAAATTTTGGGGGTAATTACTTCTGTTGTCCTATTCGGAACCTTCGGGTAGTCGGGATCGTGTTTTCTTTTAGCGCTTGAGTTCGTCGTTGTGCACTTTTCGTGTGCATGTCTTCGTCTTGTGTTGTTGTTGTCGTTTCGCGGTTTCGTCGCGCTCGTAATCGACGAGCTTAGCTTAGCAGTTTGGAACTGCTAAGTGCATTATGTACGCTATGCGATGAGCATAACGTACGTTAACTTCATGTGCCTTACGTACGTTAAGCCCTACTCATAACATACGTAAGGGTCTTCACAGTTTCGGACAGAAGGTTCTGGCCATCGATTACGTACGTAATCTTGCATGCCTTACGTACGTAACGTTGCTAACATATGTTAAGCTTCTTCCCTAACGTACGTTAAGCAGGCGCATGTATTTATATTCAGGGGTTGACCGTGTGCGTCATTTTTCACCCTTCCTTCTTCCCCCGTGGCAGTGGCGATTTGTGGGCATTTTGTGGGCGATTTTGGAGTCTTGTAACTCCAAGCTTTCATCCTCCTTGAGTTCTTTCTGTTGATTAACATCATCAATCCGTGTTCTTCGTCTTTGATTCGAGGTAACTCTCTTGAAACCCTTCTTGATGTACTTTGAGAATCGTTAAGATTCGAGTTGTTCTTCATGAATCGTGTTGTTGTACATCATCAATCGGTTGTATTGATTCTATCCCTATGATTTGATTCGTATTTCTTATCGTATTCGGGTTCGGGTGATGTTCTTGATGTTCTTGGGGAAGTATTGAACCACAAGTGTTCGATCTTATGTTTCTACGAATTCTTGTTGAGAATTTCTTGTGTTTTGCATCTTCCTTGCAATCGACCTTGTAGTGATTATGTTGTTCTTGTGTTTTCAAACTAGTTGGATGATTCAAAGGTTTCCGTTCGATATTTCCTGTTTCTCCGCATGCTTTGGACTTGAGGCGATGTCGCGTCTATATTCTTTATACTTCGAAAATGTGATTTGTCGTGAATTTAACGTGGACTTGTTAGTGATTGAACATTGAACCGTAACTTACTTTTAAATGAATATGTGATTTCTATGAAAGTGAATACGAATGTAAACTTGAGTTTCGTGAAGAATGATAACAACTATTTCATGTTATATTGTGCTTAAAACAGATACTAGAAATAAGTAGTTATCCGAGGAATTGTGGAATCGCGTAATATTTGTATTATTCGCTCGTTAGCCTTTTTCCTGAATGATGGTGTGCTTTGAATGTTGTGCCCTTGTGGAAGTTATGATGCGTTAATTTATGTTTTACGTGTTTGCGGTTGTGGTGAATATTGTATCTTTGTTGTTATGTATCTTAGTGAATTGAGATGTTATTCGGGTAGGGACCCGTGTGGCCTCCGGCAGCGCGTGCTTGCGAGTACGGACAGACGATACGATTTGACCATAAGGTTATCAATTCGGGTAGGTCTGGAGGGGGCTCTGAGAACCGTCACTTGCGAGTGCTATGTCACGATAACTTATAACTTATGGGTGTGTTTAAATTATGTTATCCGGGTAGGGACCCGTGTGGCCTCCGGCGGCGTGTGCTTGCGAGTACGGCCAAACGATACGATTTGACCATAAGGTTATCTAATTGGGTAGGTCTGGAGGGGGCTCCGAGAATCGTCACTTGCGAGTGCGATGTCACGATAACTTATGGGTTTGTTTGAGTTTGCTTACGATAGCTAATCCGGGTGGGTCCCGTCGAGGCCATGGAGGCGATTTGAGTGTTTGATTTGATATCTCTGAATTGTGAATGCTTGAATATTGGATCCCAGTTATATTGGTGAATATGGTTTGTCTTTGAGGCTTGGTTGAGAATAGAATCATTTATATAATTTTGAAAGAAAACCCCTTTTGAAAAAGAAGAATTAGAAATCTTTTCATGATTTTACACTGAGACCCCCAACGTCTTCAATTATTCTTTTAAACGTGTTTTGAAGTTATTCTTATAATCCTTCCTAATGGAAACTGTTTTCGAAAAGAATTTAGACTTGGGGATCGCGTTGCTACCTTGTCGAAAGGTTATTTTCATAACAGTTGTATTCTTGATGTATAACTTTATAGCTTGGTTACTTGCTAGGGATTTCCATCGCTAACCCCTCGTTGGGGACTACTTATATTCCTTTCAGGTGTCTTGATTGGAGAGAGCAACCACAATATCAGCTTGGAGGATGATGTAAAACAGCGATACTAGTCACAGTTGTAGTCGGTTGTCCGTTAGTAATCTGTCGGTCTGAGTATGTATTTCTAGTTTCTTGGGCATCCTTAAGAGTGTAATATCCGGATTCTTATGGAAGTATTTTATCTGTACATTGAACCCTGTATTGTTTTGAGAATGATGATATTAATAATGGAGTATGGTAATTATCATATTTGTATCTTTTTACATGGGTGTAGCAACATGTAAATTTTCCTCCATGCACATACGTGGTAACGTACGTTAAGAATGTAACTTAACGTACGTAACCTGTTAATGTTAACGTACGCTACGGATGAAGCGTAGCGTACGTAACGCGGGCAATTATTGGGTGGGACGGCTAGCACATGGAGTACACGGTGGTGGGCTCGACCAAGATGCCCCCCAGATTCGCACGGCATGAACCTGGACACCTTTTTAAGTCAACGGAGTTTAACGTACGTTATGGACATTGTGTAGCGTACGCAAATTATATGGGTTACGTACGTAACACGTTTAGTGTAGTGTACGTAATGAAGTACAGAAATCAGACAGTGAACTATTTTGGACGATAACGTACGTTATGAAGTAACCCTAGCGTACGTAACACTCAGAAAGTTATAAAAGGAGCAGCACCCCATCTCATTTCAGCTCGTCCTTTTGCTCCTAAACTTCACCATATTCGTCCCTTAAGATTTCCAGCCTCTTTTAACACCTTTAGATCAATTGTTACTGAATCATTGAGCTTGTATGACACTACTTGATCATTGAAGACAACTTATATTGGACTTTGGAGTAGAAATCATCACGAGTCGGCGTTGAAGCAACCGGAGTTGGATTTGTACTTATAGTCTCAGTATTATCTTCCTCTTAAGGTATGTTATACTACTTCCAATTTTGAAGTTATGTTGATTAGACGATATGATCGCATTACCAAGAACAGTAGATCACTTTGACGACGTATGCGACCTAGTATCATATTTAAACTATAATGATCGAACTATTATGGTTTAGAACACCGTAGTTGAACCTGGTTATGACATAGATGAGAATAGTGAATTATTAAACCGTATCAAATGTTATCGTCATGTTGATTGTAAACTTAGTGTCGATTTCCACTTTTACCAATGGATTTTGGAGAGAATCATCATAGTTGTAATCTTGCTTGCTTAGATGGAATAAGTAGTTCGCCATCAGTATAAGCCTGGATTTAATGACGATATTAGATTGATTACATCAACCTTAGACCAACCGAATTTTACATGAGTATTTCGATCAAGATTGAAAATAGTATTACGATGATACCCGTATCCTTGAAATTGAAGATATTAGTTCGTAGATCATTCATGAGTATGATATATATATTTGAATGTATGTTAGATTACTCACTAAGGATTTCGTAATACTTTGTCACTAATCGAGCCAGTCATCTGCCCAGTGAGAACTGACATGCATATTTAACGTACGTTAAGTTTGGTTACTAACGTACGTTATATGACGTTGTTAACATACGCTACGTTTGGTACGTAACGTACGTTATACTATCAGACGAGTCAAGTCGACTGATCAGAGAGGAATCAAGTATATGTTTAGCGACGCTATACTTCATAGTTTACGACGCTAACGATTAAGTTTAACGACGTTACAGAGGACATGTAACGACGTTATTTAGGTCGATGATTTCGTTTTATAGACTCTCAACCGTAATTCGGATTGTTAGATGTTGTTCGACCTAAGATGAATTCCATGTTATTTCTCTTATTTATGGTTCGAACTTTGCTACGTGATTGATCGAGAGGGGCGACCTTCGAGTGTTCATTTTCGTGGAAGTATTGTTATTGTCTTCAAATCGAGGCAAGTACTTTATTTGTTTTATGTATTGTTGTTATACATATTGTCGTGCATGTATGTCGTTGTTGTATGTCCACCTCGTGTTGGTCCGACGGGATCATCGGGGGATCTATGCTAGCGCATACCGGATCATCGGACGGGTTTTTCCACCACGGGTTGGTCTGACGGGATCATCGTGGGTTCTAGGCAGTGAACGCTGGATCGATGGAATTACCATGTGTATGTTATGATATCATGTTGTGATTATCAATTGTGTATGTTATGTTTGAGTTTCTCGTAGGAGAAGACTCGTTGGTATTTTGTCGTTTACGTTATTATTATTCTTCGTGAGATATGAATAATATGTTGTGGTACTTGTACTAGCACCGTTGTGCTAACCCCTTCGGGGGTGAACATTTTGTTTGTGTTCAGGATCCAGGAGAGCGGGGAAACAACCACTGGAACTGTATGACGACGAGGGTGCAGAGTGATGTCCCGACCGGGTTTATTTATCTGTTGTTTATTCGTTATTTCAATAAGTACTCGAGTACGAAGTCATTTGTGATGGATTTGAATTTGGTGATGTATTATTGAGTTCTGTTGAACAATTGTACTATTTCTATATTTGGTCAAAACTGATGTACTGTAATTCCGTTATTTCCATTCGTTAGTACCCTCACTACACCATATATGGGTTTCAGCAACACCTGAAAAACCGTGTTCAAAAGTCCAAAAAGTGTTGCTGAAGGTAGAAAAACAAGCTATGGCTACACTTTGACCAAATTCGAAAGTGTTACAAAAACGGCCGCAACCATAGGGGTCTAAGGTAACACTTTTATTTTTTTGGTAACATGTTAAATGTAATATCCGGTATTTTTCTTTCCCTTGTATTTTCATTTTCGGTATATTTCTCGGTCATAGTGACCCCCGTGTATCTTTCAGTATGTCCTTCCTGTCAACCGTTGAACTATAATCTCGTTATTGTTTATTGTTTCAACTTTCCACAGATGAGTTCGATTTTATTAGATCACCATTAATTTTTGGTAACTCCAAAAATTCTAAATCCTTGCAATATTATAGAGCATCGAGTTAGCTTTCCAATGGTTCAAACGGTGAGTCAATCGGAGTCCGGACGAGAGAGTTATGGTCGTTTCAGTTTTTGGCCGATCACCTCCAGGAGCCTTTCGGCCGATAGGGGCGGCCGATAGGATCTTCTGCCGGCAGCCTGCATGTATATCGGTTGGGCCTATCGGCCGATAGGCTGGCCGATAGGTCCTGCTGCGTTACACTATAAATGTGTTATTTTCAGCGTAAAACATTCATTTCCTCCCCTTCTTCAACCGTGCGCGAGAGAGAGAGACTTGAGAGGGAGAGTTCCTCCATCTATCACTTACTTGTGTAGATTTCTTCATCCCTTTTCGATCGAGTGGCTCGGATTTCGGATCTAACCCGTGGTTTTGGATTTGAATGCTTGATTCTTCAAGAGGTAAGGATTCCTTTAACCCTACCTTTTTGGATAATTGGGGATTTTGGGGTTTTGTCCGATTCTTTCCGTTTTGTTGATGGATTCTTGTTGAATATGATTAATTTTGATAGTATAATCGTAACCCTTGGTTTTCTTGTTATTGATTGGGATGAAATCCCGTCAATCCACCGTTGACCGATTTCTTTTCCTTATGCACGCGTGGTGTCCGATGAATTGTCCCAACGGGTAGAACTAGGATGATTTTCTTCGTATTCACGGTGTTGAAATTGGTTTTATATCACTATTGTGTTAGGGTCGGATTTGAGGGGATTGTTCGGACCGTAACTGCTTCCTTCGCTGCTTCCTTCGCGTCGTATTGATCAAGGCAAGTACATGTATTACATTTCGTTATGTATATTGTGATTCTCGAAATGAATGATGAATGGTGATTTTTGGGTGCGTGAGTTGTGTTCCTTCCACCCGGAGTGTTCGACGGGATGTCTGGGGGTCGATACTAAGGGGTACGGCCGCGGAAGTGGACTTGGGTGCGTGCGTGATTGAACTTCCACCGGAGTGTCCGACGGGATGTCCGGGGTCGATACTAAGGGGTACGGCCGCGAAGTGGTATCCCACCCGAGTGTTCGACGGGATGTCCGGGGTCGATACTAAGGGGTACGGCCACGGATACTGTTGTGATTTTGTGATATCGTGATGATTGGAAACCGGTTTGATTGTCAACGTAGTATTCGGAATATATATGTGGCAAATGACTTACGTTTTGGGCGATTGTGTATAAACCGTATTTTGTATATAATGTTGTGTAATTGTGTACTTGCACTAGCTATTCGAATGCTAACCCCTTAAATGGGGAAATGCGTCTTATGCATTTCAGTACCTAAGAGCCGAGGAGCAGTACGGGCACGCACGCGAAGGATGGGATGGCTTGATGATAGTGGCTCGAGTCCGTATTGTTCTTTTTATTTTCGTCATTGCATTTGTCGAGTATTGGAGTTAAACCGCCTACTTCAATTTGGTTTAAGTCCTCGTGGGCAATGAATTGATATTTACATTATGTTTCATGTATTCCGTTGAAATGTTTTGGCCGAGGCCACGGCCTGTTACTTTCGAGTGCACCTTTTAGGGTTTGTCATTGTGGTTATGTGTCTTGTGTTAGCTGGTAGACCTCACGAGGTTTCTACGGCGTGTAATGTCCCCTTTGTGAATTGGGGTGTTACATTTATGGTATCGAGCTTAGGTTTTGCATACCTAGGCTGTCGGTGAATTTTGGGTGTCGGTTATGTCGTTAGAGTCGATCGTTGAGCCTAATATCATCACGCTACCGTCTTTTCGTGCGATTGGGTCGTAAGTCTCCTCGAACTCTTATATTTCGTAATTCGCTTTCTTGCGTAGTTCGGAATTGTGACTTGTGTTACCAACTTTGTGAATTGTGAATCCTTCCGATCTTGTCCTTTTCTTTTTCCCTTCGATGTTGAGAGGTCGTGGTAGACCGGCTAGGGACGCGGCCGAGGCCGTGGTCGGGTGCCGATAATGAGGAGGGCTCACTTTCTCGGTCCTCTGCGGACTCACCTCTCTCACTCAAGGCCGTCGGGTAATAATGCCGACGCCGGCTACCGCCGTACTTCACAGCTAGTAGCCCGGCTTACTCAGATAGCTCGTGGTGGACGCTTAATCCACCCCGACACCCGAGGAGGAAGCTAGTAAATGGCTTCGCACGGTGACTAGGATGCACCCTCCTCGTTTCTCTGGATCTTCCGACTCCCGGTTGGGAGAATCGGCTCTTTCGGTTGTCCAGACCTTTGATGCCGTAGCTTGCCCCGAAGACGAAGGGTACATATTGCCCAAGACCTCCCGGATAAAGAAGTGCGGAGTGGTGGGAAGCCGTTGCGCCAGAGATCGTCGGGCCACTTGGGAGGAGTTCGGTGGCTGCTATGGAAGCGAATATTGTCCACCGCCGATTAAGGAGCGCAATTGTGGAGTTTTTCACCGCTACGCCTCGGGATGTGCCGATTTCTCGTGCCATTATTTCCTACAATCAACGGTTGGGTTTTGTGAGAGATCGTGAGGACGGAGGCGATAAAATCCGTTACTTCAATATGCGCATGAAGCCGCATATCGTGCAGAGTATGGCACCGCTCATGTGTGCTACCTTGAAGGAATATCAGATCGCGCTCGCGATCGAGATGGTATCCGGAATCGAGTCGGTTTCGTGAAGTTAAGAAGCGAAGACCACCGGCGGGTTCTCGGCAGAAGGTGGTCGATTTTCGAGGTCTCGCTCGTTCCTACACACGGAAGAGACCGCTTTCAGCCACTGGGGATCTCGTGGTAACTGCTCACCCAAATCCGTTGCTTTTGGTGGCGTGGTTTGTTTTAACCGCAACCAACATGAGCATTTGATGAGGGATTGCCCTTTTCCTCCGCTTATTTGTTTTACTTGCGGGCGATCAGCATCGGGCAGCCCCATTGTGAGAGGGCCACTGTGGTCGCTAGAGTCCAGACTACCACAGCAGATCGGAGGGAGCACAGCATTCCAGATACTCATGTTCCGCAAGGTTCGGGCCGTGGTAGGGCTCGGGGTCAGCCGGACCACCGTACAGCGTCGAGTTCGGGTTCAGTTCACCCCCGGTTGTATCAGATGAGGCGTACAGAGGAGACAGACGTTCCAGTGGCGTCAGGTACCACTCAGATCCTTACTCATCCAATTTCAGTACTTTTTGATTCGGGTGCTACCCATTCCTTTATTGCTTCGAATTGTGTGAGTCGTATTGGTTTTGACTGCTTGTTTGAGTGTGAGCCGTTTGTAGTGGGTACACCCAGTGGAGACCGTATGGTTGGGGACCGGGAAGTTAGGGATTGCCCAGTGAGGATCGGGAGCCGGGATTGGCCCTCGAATCTTATTGTTATAGACCTTAAAGGTGAGGATTTGATCCTCGGGGACGATTGGTTAGATCGTCATGGTGCTATCATGAATTATCGGACTCGTACTATCTCGATCGTGGCCGAGGATGGCACCGAGCATACTCTAGTCGGTTGTAAGCCGGGTAGATCGGGGAGTGTGATTAGCGCCTTGAAGGCGATGAAACTTCTGAACTGTGGTTGCGTCGGCTATCGTGTTTCGCCTGCAGCGGAAGATGGTGGGGTTGACATATCGTCGATTCCGGTTGTTAGCGAGTATCTGATGTATTTCGGACGACTTGTCGGGATTACCACCACATCGAGAGGTGGAGTTTCCTATTGATCTTGAGCCGAATGCGGCCCCTATTTCTCGAGCACCATACCGTATGGCACCGTCGGAGATGCTAGAGTTGAAGAATCGATTGGGAGAGTTGTTAGATAAAGGGTATATTCGACCGAGCGCATCGCCTTGGGGTGCGCCTGTACTTTTTGTCAAGAAGAAGGATGGATCGCTTCGTTTATGCATCGACTATCGAGAATTAAACAAGCTAACCATCAAAAATAAATACCCTTTGCCCAGATTGACGATTTATTTGATCGGCCTGGGGGCGAAGTCTTTTCAAGATTGATTTGCGATCGGGCTACTACCAATTGAGGATTCGGACGTCGATATTCAAAGTCGCCTTTCGGACGAGATATGGCCATTACGAGTTTGTGGTTATGCCTTTCGGGTAACCAATGCCCAAAGCAGTTGTTCATGCGCTTGATGAACAAAGTTTTTATTGAGTATCCGGACAAATTCGTAGTCGCTTTTATCGACGATATTCTCATCTATTCACGGAGTCGGGAGGAACACGCCTTACATCTTCGGATTGTATTAGACACTTTGAGGGCTGAGCAGTTGTACGCGAAGTTCTCTAAGTGTGAGTTTTGGCTCGAGGAAGTTACGTTCCTCGGGCATGTGATCTCAGCAGAGGGAGTTCGGGTAGACTCGCAGAAGATAGAGGCAGTGATGGCTTGGGAGCCGCCTAAGAATGTGAAGGAGGTGAGGAGTTTTCTGGGTCTCGCCGGCTATTACCGCAGATTCGTTGAGGGATTTTCTAAAATCGCTAGACCACTCACTCGATTGCTCCAGAAAACTCGGAAGTTCGAGTGGACTGCAGCATGTGCAGATGCTTTGATGAGTTAAAGAGACGTTTGACTACCGCACCCGTGTTAGCGTTGCCTCAGGGGAACGAGGACTTCGTAGTGTATAGTGATGCTTCGGGCCTTGGTCTAGGATGTGTTTTGATGCAGAGAGACAGAGTGATTGCGTATGCGTCCCGCCAGTTGAAACCTTATGAGGTGAATTACCCCACGCATGATTTGGAGTTAGCTGCGGTCGTTTTTGCCTTAAAAATCTGGAGGCACTACCTCTATGGGTCATCATGTAAGATTTTTACGGACCATAAGAGCTTGAAGTATATCTTCAGTCAAAAAGAATTGAATATGAGACAGCGTAGGTGGTTGGAACTAATTAAAGATTACGACCTCGAGATACTTTACCATCCGGGTAAGGCTAACGTAGTGGCCGATGCGTTGAGCCGAAAGCCGATGGCGTTGCGGATGTTGGAGGTACTTACACCACGAGTAGGATCCAAAGGGATTTTATTCGTCAGATATCGAGGTTTGGGTTCGAGAGTTCGTGGTCGATTATGTGCGTTGGAGATCGCTTCGTCCTTGACCGATGATATCAAGGCGGCTGATTTGACGATCCGTTTTTGGTCCAGTTGAGAGAGGATGTGAAGAAGGGGAAAGCCCCCGGATTTGTAGTTCACGATGATGGAGTTTTGAGATTTCGCGGCAGACTATGCGTACCGAGTATTGTTGAGTTGAGACAGAAGATTTTGAGTGAAGCTCATACCACGCCTTACTCCATACATCCTGGTACGAGTAAAATGTACAAGGATGTGAGGAGTAACTACTGGTGGAGTAATTTGAAGATGGACGTTAGCGAGTTTGTGTCGAGGTGTCTGACCTGTCAGCAGGTTAAGATCGAGCATCAGCGACCCGCGGGGCTTTTACGACCACTTCCTATTCCGGAGTGGAAATGGGAGGACATTTCTATGGATTTCATTACCGGTATGCCTAAGACTCGGACGGGAATGAACATGATTTGGGTCATTGTCGATCGGCTAACCAAATCGGCTCATTTCCTGAGTATTAAGGACACTTGGGGGCCGGAGAGGCTTGCACGAGTGTTTGTTGCGGAAATAGTGAGATTACATGGAACCCTAAGAGTATTGTTTCGGATCGTGATGGCGGTTCATATCACATTTTTGGCAGCCGTTCATAGAGCTTTGGGAACCGAGTTGAGACTTAGTACATCCTACCACCCTCGCATGCAGACACTGAGCGGACGATCTGACGCTAGAGGATATGTTACGAGCCTCGTGCTTTAGATTGGAAGGATGATTGGGAGACACACTTGCCGTTGATCGAGTTCACGACAACAATAGTTGGCATGCCTCGATCAAAATGGCACCATTCAAGCGTTGTATGGGAGGAGGTGCAGATCGCCGTTGTGTTGGGATGATACGCCCGAGCTAATCGGTACCGAGCCCGACATGATAGCCGAGACGAGGGAGAAGGTTACTTTGATTCGTGGTAGATTGCCGACGGCCCAGAGTCGGCGAAGTCTTATGCCGATACACGTCGCCACTGCTAGAGTTTGAAGTGGGAGATCACGTCTTGCTTAAGGTGTCGCCGACACGGGGAGTTTACCGCTTCGGTCGGAAGGGTAAACTTAGTCCGAGATATATCGGACCGTTTGAGATTTTAGATAGAGTTGGAGAGCTTGCGTATCGGTTAGGCTTGCCGCCGTCCCTGAGCCACGTGCATAACGTATTTCATGTTTCCCAGCTTAGGAAGTACGTATCGGACCCTAGCCATATTATTGATTTTGGAGAAATCGAGTTGGGGCCCGACATTACCTTCGAGGAGAGGCCGATTCAGATCTTAGAGCGTCGAGTGAAGCAACTCAGGCACAAAACAATTCCCTTGGTCAAAGTGCAGTGGTCGAGGCATGGATCCGAGGAAGCCACGTGGGAAACGGAGGAGAGTATGAGGTCGAGATACCCCGAGTTATTCGTGTTGTAAGTTTCGGGACGAAACTTATTTTTAGGGGGAGATAATGTAATATCCGGTATTTTTCTTTCCCTTGTATTTTCATTTTCGGTATATTTCTCGGTCATAGTGACCCCCGTGTATCTTTCAGTATGTCCTTCCTGTCAACCGTTGAACTATAATCTCGTTATTGTTTATTGTTTCAACTTTCCACAGATGAGTTCGATTTTATTAGATCACCATTAATTTTTGGTAACTCCAAAAATTCTAAATCCTTGCAATATTATAGAGCATCGAGTTAGCTTTCCAATGGTTCAAACGGTGAGTCAATCGGAGTCCGGACGAGAGAGTTATGGTCGTTTCAGTTTTTGGCCGATCACCTCCAGGAGCCTTTCGGCCGATAGGGGCGGCCGATAGGATCTTCTGCCGGCAGCCTGCATGTATATCGGTTGGGCCTATCGGCCGATAGGCTGGCCGATAGGTCCTGCTGCGTTACACTATAAATGTGTTATTTTCAGCGTAAAACATTCATTTCCTCCCCCTTCTTCAACCGTGCGCGAGAGAGAGAGACTTGAGAGGGAGAGTTCCTCCATCTATCACTTACTTGTGTAGATTTCTTCATCCCTTTTCGATCGAGTGGCTCGGATTTCGGATCTAACCCGTGGTTTTTGGATTTGAATGCTTGATTCTTCAAGAGGTAAGGATTCCTTTAACCCTACCTTTTTGGATAATTGGGGATTTTGGGGTTTTGTCCGATTCTTTCCGTTTTGTTGATGGATTCTTGTTGAATATGATTAATTTTGATAGTATAATCGTAACCCTTGGTTTTCTTGTTATTGATTGGGATGAAATCCCCAATCCACCGTGACCGATTTCTTTTCCTTATGCACGCGTGGTGTCCGATGAATTGTCCCAACGGGTAGAACTAGGATGATTTTCTTCGTATTCACGGTGTTGAAATTGGTTTTATATCACTATTGTGTTAGGGTCGGATTTGAGGGGATTGTTCGGACCGTAACCGTTCCTTCGTCGTTTCCTTCGCGTCGTATTGATCAAGGCAAGTACATGTATTACATTTCGTTATGTATATTGTGATTCTCGAAATGAATGATGAATGGTGATTTTTGGGTGCGTGAGTTGTGTTCCTTCCACCCGGAGTGTTCGACGGGATGTCTGGGGGTCGATACTAAGGGGTACGGCCGCGGAAGTGGACTTGGGTGCGTGCGTGATTGAACTTCCACCCGGAGTGTCCGACGGGATGTCTGGGGGTCGATACTAAGGGGTACGGCCGCGGAAGTGGTATCCCACCCGGAGTGTTCGACGGGATGTCTGGGGGTCGATACTAAGGGGTACGGCCACGGGATACCTGTTGTGATTTTGTGATATCGTGATGATTGGAAACCGGTTTGATTGTCAACGTAGTATTCCGGAATATATATGTGGCAAATGACTTACGTTTTGGGCGATTGTGTATAAACTGTATTTTGTATATAATGTTGTGTAATTGTGTACTTGCACTAGCTATTCGAATGCTAACCCCTTAAATGGGGGAAATGCGTCTTATGCATTTCAGGTACCGGAAGAGCTGAGGAGCAGGCACGGGGCACGCACGCGAAGGATGGGATGGCTTGATGATAGTGGCTCGAGTCTGTATTGTTCTTTTTATTTTCGTCATTGCATTTGTCGAGTATTGGAGTTAAACTGCCTACTTCTGAATTTGGTTTAAGTCCCCTGCGTGGGCAATGAATTGATATTTACATTATGTTTCATGTATTCCGTTGAAATGTTTTGGCCGAGGCCACGGCCCTGTTTACTTTCGAGTGCACCTTTTGGGGTTTGTCATTGTGGTTATGTGTCTTGTGTTAGCCTGGTAGACCTCACGAGGTTTCTACGGCGTGTAATGTCCCCTTTGTGAATTGGGGTGTTACATTAAAAAAGTGTAGCAATAGACCCCTTTGCCAACACTTTTATTGTCTGTGGCTACACTAGATTTTGTGTTGCTGTAGACTTAAGGCCACACTTTTATATATTTAGTGACACAAATATTTGTGTAGCCGTAGACCTATGCCAACACTCATGAGGTCTAATGTAACATTAAATTGTGAAACACTTTGACATCTTTACCAACAACTTTAATACTATGGCTACACTTATATATGACCAGTTCTAACTTTTGCCAACACACTTTTAATCTTTGCCAACACAATTTTTATATTTTGCCAACAGAAAGAATTATAAATTATAGTCTATGGCTACATTTTTGCAGGTTTTTACCAACATTTTTCATGCTAAAAAGCAAAATTTTATATTGGAAAATAAATATTACAGTAAAACAGTAAATATAATTAAAACAATGTCAACCATAACAACATCCAAAATACATGACTGCTAATATTCAATCCATAATAGCTAAGAACAAATTACAATCGCAATCCACAAATATAACAAAACTACTTGAGTCACTTAGCTAGCATAATATAAAATGATGAGATCTCACAAGGAGTGACATTGTCACCGCCATAGGACTCCTCGACTGATTTCGAGAGTCATCAATCTTTAAGTTCAAATCGATTCTTCTCGCCAACATTTTCATCATTTATCGAACTTTTGGTCAAGTTTTTATCCATCTCTTGTTGAAGTTGAGCCCGATCTTAGCGCTAGGTCCGCCACATACCGATCAGAACTTGAACGGATGGTGATGTCAAGACTTCGATTTTGGTTGCTCAGTAATATACTCTTCTTGACTATATATATACACTCACTGGTAAGAAGAATGAGGATATGTCACATTATGTTAAGAAGGAGATAGTTGAATTTCACAAGGAAGAGATGATAGAGTATAGGGTAAGATAAACTGCAAAATCAATGTTAAACCTTTTCTGCATAAGGTAGCATAGACTCCCTGAGCATTTACATAAGGTGGAATAAACTGCTTAGTATACCGAAGAATACATAGTACTCAAAACTTACAGGCAATATGAATGGGTAAAAAGAAAACTGAAATCCTGAAACCTGATAACCAAGTTGAGCAGCTAGAACAAGTGTTGGTCCCCAAAATATTCACATATGTTCTTACTTGAACATTTATCAAGTGTTGGTCACCAAAATTTCCTTCTCCAACCACTGTTTTATGAACCTTATAAGGTAAACATTACATAGATTTTAATAGATAAGATCAACACATAAACTATTGACTTGGGTAATGTAAGTAGTGTCACAACATGCCAAGTTCAGAATATTCCTGATTTCATGGTATTTTGCATGTCAAGTTTAGAGTTGCATGGTCAGTTTCAAGTAAAAAAGAACTAAAATTTTTGATATCTGACTTTATAAGGGTCTGGAGTTTTATTTTGTAGAGCCTTTGTAAAATGTTTGGATATCTTATGCCATTTAGCTTTTTTGTCTTCACCAATGAAATTGTGTTTCATATCAAACGAAAAAATGATGTGACGTGTCCGGATGAAACTGGCAGCTTCCCTTAGGTGGATGGCCGGTTGGCGACGTCTGGGACAGATGGTGGCGGTGCGCCAACAACCGCACAGCGGTGACATAGTGGGTCAGCGCAAAACACTAAGAATAAACTTTAGACGAGAGAGTGTGGTACCGATTTGAAACTGACTTTCATTTTACGGATTTGCTGAAAAGATACAGGGAGATATATACATAATTAGAAAATCAATCAATCAATCTCTATAGCATAAGGATCGAAATCTGAAAAATAAATAAATGCCTTATCTATCTTATGAAACTAATAATTACAATACTACTAATAGTAAAATAGAATTAGCAGAGATAACTGTACAGTAGGGAAAACAGAACAAAATACCATGAAATCAGGAATATGCCCTGCTAAACCTGGAAAATAGAAACTTAAATATAATCATCCCCTGAATACTGCTTTCCAATAATCCTTGGAGAATTTCCAACAAATTCACTTGATACATGTGAAATGACCAGCACAAGCAATGTTCTGATGGTGATGCTTACATGAGATATAGAAAGTCAATGAATTGCATATCATCACTATTGCAGCATGTTAACATATCCAATGATAATGTAATAGCGAATCAGACACGTTTATCAAGGTTCAGAAATCAATGTAATTTTGCATATCACTGGTTCTAATATCAGAGTGGTAATCCTCATTAAACAGTTCCGGAAATCTTTCTCTGGTTCTAATATCCAACTATGGTGCATGATCTGCACAAGTAACAATCACACACAAGTGCTTGGGGATTTTCTTATACTTTAAGCATCTAACTGTCACGGAATGTATAATATCTCTACTAAGCAGGACAAAATCCTTTAGAAAAACACATATTTTCCAGAAACATACTTGAAATTAACAATTCCCCGTACTCTCCTTCTCTGGATACGAGTCGGGTACTAATTTATTAGATATTATAGAAGCCCCTGAATCCATGGATGAACAAAAAGGTTTAAAGCAACTGAACTATAACACATTAATCTATTACTGAATGAGAAGGCGGTTGAGGAATGACGAAGACTCGATCCGATTTCTTCAGGACGAAGGAGTCAATTTGATTGAGAATGCGATTTGAGGAGGAAGGAAGAAGGCTCGATAAATCTGTAGTTGCTCCCTTCATAGAAACTGGGAATAGGGAAGTAGCTAGGGCTCGACGCGGCAAAATGAATCTGGAGCGGAAGACAAGTAAGAGAAAATTAGTGCGCTTAAAATATCAAGCGTCATTAAATATAATTGAGAAGTGGATGCGTCATTAGATGCATTTGTTATGACATTTTATTAAAAGTGTCGCCAGATAAGTGTCACTATATGAGGTACTTTTTAGTAGTGCCCTGACATTTGTTATTCTTCCGTACTGTTCGAAATGCCTTTCAATGTTTCCAGTCCTTGTATCGATAGGGTCGAAGTTAATAAAAAACAAAGTTTTGGAAGGTTTTGAGTTGGCTGGCGACCTTCTGGAAGTATCAGGCCTTCTGCCACCACCACATTCCTGCTGTGGATCGAATTTAATCAAGTTATTTCGTGGAAAAAAAACCATTATCGAATGAAAAAAAATTACAACACAGGAAATGTGTTCTACATTCCGCAAAGCAAAAATGCTAAATACCTTGGTCCACTCAACGCGTAGTCGACGTCCTTTTCTACCAAATTCAATCCTGTCGAGTTTCCCTATTACATCCTCTGCATCACGATCATTTTCCATATAGATGAAAGCAAATCCTACAAAGCCACAGAGCCTTAAAAACAAGCCAGAAGACTTTAGTTGGCATTAAAATGCATATTGCTTGTGTTAATATATCTCCAATGAAGAAATTAAATTGCCACACTTTTGACTAAATGATTGCTACAACCCCTGCAAATCAGAGGGACAAAATCTGTATGAAGAAAACACAACACCTGCCATCGGGATCTTAATGAACATGATATTTATGTTGAAACATGTCCGAAATTGAAGACTGGGCAAATCCATTTCTTCTCTCTTTTCCCCATGCCACAAACATAAATGAATCGCAAATCTTAAGTACATGAGAGCAAAACAATTAAATACAAGAAGGAAAAAACGATATAAAAAGAAAAGTGAATTAAGACAAAAATAAATAGCTAGGGTTTAGGAACTAACATCGTTCTCCTTCAGATTCGGTGGAGTCAAAGCGGGAAGACATGCGAGCACTGCGTTCGGTTTCAGCAGAAGCCTCGTCTGTGATGCATAAACAAGACCGATAATCCCACGGAATTGCAAGAAAGTTAATCTTGATAATCTGTAAAGTCCACCAACTTCTACTCATTCATACAGCAAAACAAAGCCAAATAGATAAGATCGAATCGGGCGGTTCAGCTGGACAAGGTAACCGGTTTAGAGCTTTCTTCGAACATACTACAGAAGTCAAGCTACCAATCATGTTGCCCTTAGACACGAAACCCGAGCGTGGGGGATAACCAACGCTCCTCACATCGGTGTGAGTCCAAATATCCCTGGGAGGATTTCAATGCATCGACTCAAAGCTATCAAATCTGTGAGTACAACCCAAAGACAAATTCCATACCGTGTACATTTCTTGAAAAATTACAATCTCAAGTCCAGACAAAACCAGCTAGAACGATTGCATCATTCTTGTTTTGTGGAAGTACGATAAAAGCAAACACAGGCCTTGATAGAATCACATAATAGCAAATGATCAAAGTTACAAACCAAGACAAGCTATTCAAAGTTAGGATATACCTCCATCGAATTGACCGAATTGCAACCAAAGGTAGATAAATACCCAAGAATAATGAAAAATGTAAAAACCAGCTAGTGCAAGTTGGAGAGTTGAAATGTAACAAAACCGTTAATTGTGTAGCAAATCACACCTCAGACTGAAATTGAAACAGGCATCCCTGGAGAAGCAGGCGGATTTGCTGTGCTGATAAGAAGATAGAACGGATAAGCACTTGTGATAGTTGCCGGTTCGGTCAGGATGGTTCATGAATCCCTTGAACCGGTTCAGATAGGGAGAGGGGAGACCTAAATCAGCACCGCCATAGTCGAGGGCGGGCTCGTGGAGAACCATCAGGAGGTCACCGTGAGGTGGAACAGCATCTTCCGAGAGTGAGCATCGTTCCAGAAAAGAAGTAGATCCAAATCGGATCTGGGTTTCACCACCCACTCGCTCGTGTAATCTCCGCAATTTCGAATTTCGGTAATTTTATTTTTTCGGCGAAAGTTCATTTTGACGACTCGCTCATGACCTTTCGTCATTTCGAGAATGATTAATTCTGCACTTTTTGTCATCCGAGTTCGTTTCGGTGTCGTTTTATTGAGTTCCGTGTCCTTAATCGACTTTTCTAAGTATGAGTTCGACTTTGTAAAGTCACCATTAATTTTTGGTAACCCCAAAAATTCTGAATCTTTGCAATATTATAGAGCATCGAGTTAGCTTTCCAATGGTTCAAACGGTGAGTCAATCGGAGTCCGGACGAGAGAGTTATGGTCGTTTTAGCTCACCCGCTCGTTATTGGCCGATCACTGCCGGCCGAACTCGGCCGTGTCGTCCGACACGGCCCGTGCCGTGCTCGTCCGGATAAGCCGGAAGTTTCTGTCTCAGGGCCCGACCGTGTCGTCCGACACGGCCCGTGCCGAACTCTTCCGGATAAGCCTGAGATGACTGCCGACACGCCCGACCGTGTTCCAGGACACGGTCGAGTCGTGCCGAGTCGCTTTCGGACGGTCACTGTCGGAAGGCCCCTCCGCGCCGCGACCGTGTCTGGCAGGACACGGTCGAGTCCCTGCCGGTCAACTGCGCGCCACGACCGTGTCAGGCGGACACGGTCGAGTCTCGAGCTATTTAAAGCCCAAGAATGCTTTTTTCGCCATTTTTCTCCTTCTTCCACTTCTCTTCACAGATGGGCGTGTTCCAAGATTGTAGCCATGTTGTTTAAAAACATATACATGAAGTTTGGAGGTTCATATCATCAATCATCCGTCTATAACATCCTTTGATCGAAGGACCAGTGCCGATTTCCTAGAAATCTAGTTTTGGGGAATTTGGGGTTTTTGTTGTTTTCGTCCGATTAATCCGATTTAACTTAGGATTTTGATGGATTGATGATTATTTAGATGTATTATATCATTTCCTTTATTATTCCATGGTTGGATCGTATCGATTCGTTGTTTGAGTCGAGTTCTTGACCGACGCCTTGAAGGTGTCCAGAAATGTCTTAGAGGGTTTTCGGGCGTTCTACGATTATTCTTCCTCGTATGGTCGATGATTTATTGATTGTATGATGTTAGGGTCGTGTTTCTTGCGAAGAAACCATGTTGAACCCTTTCGCTCGCCGCCGTCTTCCGCTTCGATAGCATTGGGCGTTTGAAGCTTCCGCTGAGCCGTGTTCGTCGGAATACTTGCGTATCGATTTTGAGGCAAGTACCTTGCCCATACTTTTCTCGTTTTATGTATATGATGATCGGTGGTCGTCTTGATGTGTTTGTTTGGTTATTTGAAATGAAGTTTCAAAAGGATTTCGATTTGGCCTCGTTAAAGGCCTTCTTTCAAAACACGTGTGTTTTGTGAACGGTGTTTTGAGAATTGATTATGATTTGATTATTTTGAATGTTGAAGGATTTTATGAGGATACTCCTCTTGTTTAAAGTTATGGAATCGTGTATTCCGTATTTAAGCTTGTTATTGTATTTTTGAAGAGTTTGGTAATGGTGTCGAGTTAATGGCCATCTCTAGTGAGTATTCTTAATGAACTTACATTCTTAGCATGTTAGTATTGCATGAGTAACGTGTGTGTGTGTATGCTCACTACGGGTTAGATCCGACGGGTCTCGGTAGGGCTCCACGAAGCCGTGGACCGCGAGCTTGCTTTTAACCATCGTGGGTTAGATCCGACGGGTCTCGGCAGGGATCCACGGCCGTGGTCCGCGGTTAATTGTGGTGCATTTTGCAAATGTGATTCGATATTGGCATTTCGGAAATGAGTGCTTTTGAACGGTTTTCATGATTGCATGCATTGACTAAGTGTGTAAGAGGTAAGTTGTTCGTTTGGCCTACTTGGCTAGGATGGCTCTAGAGTATTTTGTGGTTTATGTTTTAAATCCTTTATTTGTGGATTTTGATGTTGGGAGACGAACCTTGTGGTCGTTCTTGTGTATTGTGAGTTGATGAGATTTGGGGCTAAAATCCCAAGGGTTTTGTAAAAGTCGTTTTACGGATTTGGGGCTAAAATCCCAACGATTTGGTTAATGTCATTTTCCAGAAAGTAAACTTTTGGGGCGGTGACCCCTTTGTCTTTTGGATTTTTGAAAAGTAGGATTTGATAATCCTAAATTGTTTTCTATTAAAACTCTCGATGGCATTCTAAACCGCTTTTATAAATCATTCCCATTGATTTATGATATTTCGTTTTGAAATGTTTCCTCAAACCCTTGCCTCGGGAAGTACTTTTCGCTTCGTTTGGATCTTTGAGGATCCTCGGTTATTGTTATTCGTGGAATGTGAATTGTATGGCTCGTATTTGCACTTTCAGATTTGCACTAGCAAAACAAAGGAGTTTTGCTAACCCCGAATATTCGGGGTGGATGTCTGTTTTGCATTCAGTTTTGGAGCATAACACGTGGTCGGCACGAAGGATGATGAAAGATGATCGATACTAATCACATGAGGAACCGTATATCGTGTGTTGGTTCGATTGTACTTTATTTTCCATTGTATTGTTCCCACAGACGGGTGTAGTTGTATTTTGGTCCCTGCGTGGGCATGAGTTGTATGTATTTGTTGAAAGACCAAATCGGTCTCATCGAGTCATTTTAGCCTTTGAAAGGCATGGTTAAGTTGTTATATGTCGTTACACTGGTAGATCCTTGAGGAAAGGTTCTACGGCGTGTAATATCCCCGAGCGGATCGGGGTGTTACATAAATGGTATCGGAGCTTAGGTTGAGGAAAACCTAGGCCGCCGGGTCAAGTCGTGTTGTTTGAGTCTTGTTTCCGGATTTTATCCGATCGAGTCGTGTCGCGACGCGTCGCTTGAGTTTGTTGGTCGTGATTAGTATCGTGGGGCGATCATCATCTTCGTGCGACTGTGGAAGTAAGTCTCCCTTTTTGTGTTGTGCCTCGTGTGACACGAGCTATTTTTATGATTATTTGTTAAGTGGTGGAATTCTTATGTGAATTTTGATTTCACGATATGTATTTAGTCGACTCTCGTATTTGATTTATACGAGGAGTGTCGTCACTTTTGATGTCTTTTTATTGTTGTTTTTGTCCGTGGTGATGAATTTCGAATCGATCCGCACGCTTTACAAGTTCTATTGTGGAAGCTTTGTGCTTATACGCGTTCGACTTGTTCACTAGCTGCCATGGGAGAGTATTTTATCGGTGGTTTTGTTCGAATGTGGTATTTTATCGTTTTTTCCGTTTAAAGACATGTGTTGTCTTGATTTTAAACGCTTTTGATGCGTGTGCTAGGAGTTGTTTTAGTGAACGTCGGTATGTGTGAGTTTTGGGCATTCGACCTATTGGATTTTGAAAACCTTGAGTATCTTAGAAAAATAAACTTCGAGACATACTTTTCAAATGACTTATTTTCTTGTGGTACATCCTAGGTGACACAATATATTTAAAAAATTTTCTACCCCGAGTACCAAAATATTTTTGAGATTTTTTCAACACTTTTCTTAAGACCCGAGTTAAGAATATTTTGAAAGTTTTCACTAAGAGAAAATGTCCTCATTTTTATCAAATTTGATATGGTTCTCCAAAGTCTCGATAATGATGTTTCACGTTTGTACTTTTTGAAAGGTGATACTCAAGATCAATCGGTGTTCTTCTAAATTATTTTCAAAATGAGGTTTTCGTTTTAAAACCTATCCATTCCCGTTTGAGGACCGGGTATGTATGTGTGATGTTCGCGTTGTCATTTTGATACTTTCTCCCGAGTATGATCGAATTGGCGGTGTGAGCGTTGAGACGCTTTCCACACATTGGTTGTGCTAGCCCCGTGAGAGGCGGAATGTTGGTATTGAATGTTGTCGCCTCGTGGCGATTTCTGCGTTGTCGAGGGTGTGCGAGCTGTTAGAGGTTGGTATGGTATGACCGTGTGCATCGGTGATGGTTCCGTTATGCGTCGATTGTTTAATGTCTTGTTACCTTGCTCCGTTTCTTGAGAATTTCGTGGACGAGGTCGGAGGTAATGCCCGTACTATTTTGACTTCTGTATTTTCTATTTCTCCAGTCTATCGATTCGCTCATGTTCGATGCCACTTAGTGAACTTGTTATGTATTTCGGTTTCATCGTTCGAGCAAGCTGTGATCTTGTTGTGGGCCGATCTGGTTATCGATGTGACTTTTTCGAGTTCGGTTCGATTCTTGTGAACCTTGTTCGGGAGTGGCGTCATCTCGGTTCTATTAGTTCTTTTATTCAAGTGGATCGGATTTAGAACTCTTGTGTTTTCGACTTTGTCGACTCATCTTGTTCATTGACCTTTTGTGAGTTCGTCCTGCCCCTTGCCTTTGTTGATCGAACGAGGGTGGTATTTTTTGAGAATTTCTCGTTCGTCGTTGTGTCCTTTCAATCGTTACTCCCTTTTCTCGTGGATGCAGTGCGAGTGTGCATCTTGTTGTTTTCATCGGGTCATGTTTTGTCTCGAGTCGAGGTGTGAACCTCGGAGTTGCGGTTGAACCTTATTGTTCTTCGTGATCCGAACATGATCGTTCGATTTTTGTTGTCTCGATCTTTGTGGTTTGATCGCTTTGATTGTTCGGTTTTGTCAATCTCGTTCGTGATTGTTGAACATTCAGACTCCTTCAAATTTCCTTAAGTTCGGGAAATTAGTCTCGTTTCGATCTTCCAACCTTTGGGCGGTGGAATTTCGTATTTGTTCGCGTGTGGCTCATGTTTTGATCAATGTACCGTTAGGTTAGTCAATCGTATTGATTTTCGTCGTTGTGTTTTGTGATTGTCGGATAATTGACTTGGCTATATTATCCGGTTGTTGACGCTTGTCGTTTGTTGGTTTTATTATATCCCTAACGGCGAAGTCGTGTTGGTCGCCGTGGAGCGTGTTTACACGCCGTATATTCTTTCGCGTTGTTTGTAACATTTCGCCGTTGGGCGTTGGTTGCGCATTCTTGTGTATCTCGTTGAGTTTTTCCTGGCGGAATATTTCTTCCCCCCTACTTGTTTTAAGTTTCGGGACGAAACTTCTTTTAAGGAGGGTAGAATGTAATATCCGCAATTTCGAATTTCGGTAATTTTATTTTTTCGGCGAAAGTTCGTTTTGACGACTCGCTCATGACCTTTCGTCATTTCGAGAATGATTAATTCTGCACTTTTTGTCATCCGAGTTCGCTTTGGTGTTTTTGTGTTGAGTTCCGTGTCCTTAATCGACTTTTCTAAGTATGAGTTCGACTTTGTAAAGTCACCATTAATTTTTGGTAACCCCAAAAAATTCTGAATCTTTGCAATATTATAGAGCATCGAGTTAGCTTTCTAATGGTTCAAACGGTGAGTCAATCGAGTCCTGGACGAGAGAGTTATGGTCGCTTTAGCTCACCCGCTCGTTATTGCCGATCACTGCCGGCCGAACTCGGCCGTGTCGTCCGACACGGCCCGTGCCGAGCTCGTCCGGATAAGCCGGAAGTTTCGTCTCGTGGCCCGACCGTGTCGTCCGACACGGCCCGTGCCGAACTCTTCCGGATAAGCTCGAGATGATCGCCGACACGCCCGACCGTGTTCCAGGACACGGCCGAGTCGTGCCGAGTCGCCGGACGGTCATCGTCGGAAGGCCCTCCGCGCCGCGACCGTGTCCGCAGGACACGGCCGAGTCCCCGCCGTCAATCTGCGCGCCACGACCGTGTCGGGCGGACACGGTCGAGTCTGCTGAGCTATTTAAAGCCCAGCAATGCTTTTTCGCCATTTTTTCTCCTTCTTCCACTTCTCTTCAAAGATGGGCGTGTTCCAAGATTGTAGCCAAGTTGTTTAAAAAAAAATACATGAAGTTTGGGTTCATATCATCAATCATCCGCCCTATAACATCCTTTGATCGAGCGAATCAGGTCAGATTTCCTAGAAATCTAGTTTTGGGGAATTTGGGGGTTTTTGTTGTTTTCGTCCGATTAATCCGATTTAACTTAGGATTTTGATGGATTGATGATTATTTAGATGTATTATATCATTTCCTTTATTATTCCATGGTTGGATCGTATCGATTCGTTGTTTGAGTCGAGTTCTTGACCGACGCCTTGAAGGTGTCCTAGAAATGTCATAGAGGGGATTTCGGGCGTTCTACGATTATTCTTCCTCGTATGGTCGATGATTTATTGATTGTATGATGTTAGGGTCGTGTTTCTTGCGAAGAAACCGTGTTGAACCCTTTCGTTCGTCGTCGTCTTCCGTTTCGATAGCATTGGGCGTTTCGAAGCTTTCCGGTTGAGCCGTGTTCGTCGGAATACTTGCGTACCGATTTTGAGGCAAGTACCTTGCCCATACTTTTCTCGTTTTATGTATATGATGATCGGTGGTCGTCTTGATGTGTTTGTTTGGTTATTTGAAATGAAGTTTCAAAAGGATTTCGATTTGGCCTCGTTAAAGGCCTTCTTTCAAAACACGTGTGTTTTGTGAACGGTGTTTTGAGAATTGATTATGATTTGATTATTTTGAATGTTGAAGGATTTTATGAGGATACTCCTCTTGTTTAAAGTTATGGAATCGTGTATTCCGTATTTAAGCTTGTTATTGTATTTTTGAAGAGTTTGGTAATGGTGTCGAGTTAATGGCCATCTCTAGTGAGTATTCTTAATGAACTTACATTCTTAGCATGTTAGTATTGCATGAGTAACGTGTGTGTGTGTATGCTCACTACGGGTTAGATCCGACGGGGTCTCGGTAGGGCTCCACGAAGCTGTGGACCGCGAGCTTGCTTTTAACCACTGTGGGTTAGATCCGACGGGGTCTCGGCAGGGATCCACGAAGCCGTGGTCCGCGGTTAATTGTGGTGCATTTTGCAAATGTGATTCGATATTGGCATTTCCGGAAATGAGTGCTTTTGAACGGTTTTCATGATTGCATGCATTGACTAAGTGTGTAAGAGGTAAGTTGTTCGTTTGGCCTACTTGGCTAGGATGGCTCTAGAGTATTTTGTGGTTTATGTTTTAAATCCTTTATTTGTGGATTTTGATGTTGGGAGACGAACCTTGTGGTCGTTCTTGTGTACCGTGAGTTGATGATATTTGGGGCTAAAATCCCAAGGGTTTTGTAAAAGTCCTTATACTGAATTTGGGCAAAAATCCCAAAGTTTTGGTTAATGTCATTTTCCGAAAGTAAACTTTTGGGGCGGTGACCCCTTTGTCTTTTGGATTTTTGAAAAGTAGGATTTGATAATCCTAAATTGTTTTCTATTAAAACTCTCGATGGCATTCTAAACCGTTTTATAAATCATTCCCATTGATTTATGATATTTCGTTTTTGAAATGTTTCCTCAAACCCTTGCCTCGGGAAGTACTTTTCGCTTCGTTTGGATCTTTGAGGATCCTCGGTTATTGTTATTCGTGGAATGTGAATTGTATGGCTCGTATTTGCACTTTGTATTTGCACTAGCAAAACAAAGGAGTTTGCTAACCCCGAATATTCGGGGGTGGATGTCTGCTTTTGCATTCAGTTTTGGAGCATAACATGGTCGGCACGAAGGATGATGAAAGATGATCGATACTAATCACATGAGGAACCGTATATCGTGTGTTGGTTCGGTTGTACTTTATTTTCCATTTCTGTATTGTTCCCGTTGTACGGGTGTAGTTGTATTTTGGTCCCCTGCGTGGGCATGAGTTGTATGTATTTGTTGAAAGACCAAATCGGTCTACTGAGTCATTTTAGCCTGAAAGGCATGGTTAAGTTGTTATATGTCGTTACCAGCCTGGTAGATCCTTGAGGAAAGGTTCTACGGCGTGTAATATCCCTGAGCGGATTGGGGGTGTTACAGCTCGGGGGTCCTTCCATGGTGGCGCCACGATGAGGATGAGCGGCTATCACTAGGGATAACAATGCGTCGATTCTAGCCACTCAAATACACAATGAAATCGCGATAAACAGGACCCAAAAAACATATAATCGGGATGAACGAAGTCAGAAAATAAAGAATAAAAATGCCCAGAAATTTAATATATCGCAGATGTAATTGAAAAACTAAAAGGTAAAGAAAAAGGAAGAAGCAACTATAAACCAAAGTGTGGTTGGCGGCTGCCAGCGGCAACAGCCGCCGGCCGAGGAGAAACCTAGATTAGGTTGTGTGTGTAAATTGCCCCCGAGTAGAACAAAGGGTTTGCTATAATGGAGAGCGAGTGTTATGAGATTTGTTTTTAGAATCACACAGGAACTTTACTTTTTCTTATAATGATTAAAATCTGTTTAAAATTTAATACATAACATAAATTATTAATGCTATCTTTTCGTAAATTATAAATTCTTGATAACAGAAACTTTACTTGTAGTGATATTAAAAAATATAATACACAATATAAATTAATAATCGTAATATTTTACTTGTGTTTTTAAGAGTTAAATGAAAAAATCTGAAGTTGAAAATATTAATTCCCGGTCAAAACACATACAATTTGCTTTTGTAAATATATTCTGATAAAAAATAAAATTTCACACTGTTAACTTCATTAATTATCAAATTAGTGAAGGCTTTGTATCTTAAAATTCCCAACTAGTTTCTGCTTTTTAGTATGATACCATTTACTGAAGTCTACGTGGGTGTTTTACTTCAGTAAATTGAAAGCGAAATTTTTTTTTGGTTTTTTACTTCACTAATATACATAACTGAAGTAAATTGTACCGAAGTCTGTGATGTTTATTCTACTAGTGCTGTCAGGCAATTTAGTAGTTGGGGATTGGGCTTTCCAATCATGAACCGGTTCCTTACTTGTGTAGAAATCATGAGCCGCCATCTCCCTAATCAAAGAAATGATATATTTCTAATGATAACATAATAATTAGCTAGATATGTACATATAGAAAAGGAGCTAAAATAAATAATTACTCCATCTGGTCTAAAATAACTGTCGCTTTTTGACTACTCACATGTTTTAAGAAAGATAATTATTTCTCCAATTTAATGATCAAAGTACCAATATTTCCTCTTATTTAATGCTCATCTCTCTTACATTACTCCCTCCGATTGGGACGATTCATAAAATACCTTAAAAAAATTAGGTCGTTATAGTTGAAAATAATTTCTTTGGACCGCCTAAAATATTTTAGCAAGTCCGCCTATTTCTTTTAGTGTTTAGTTACACTTTTTCTAAATAGCAACGACTACACCAAATTTTGTGTTAGCGTAGATATTCAATTTGGTCTACGGTAACACTAATTTATATCAATAATAACGTTAGAAAAATGTGTAGCCTTAAATCAAATTTGACCAATTTTAAGGCATCTAAGGCTACACTTTTGCTTGTAACATCAAAAAAAATGTTGTTGAAAGCCATATATGGTGTAGTGCCTTTTTATGCTTGTTCAATTCTTCAGCCTTGTAAATCCTTATGTAAAGGATTTACGGCGCTGTAATATTCCCGAATATATCGGGGGTGTTACAAAGAGGATGGACACGGTGTGTAATATGTGATGGAGTTGTATTTTCGTTTACCAGTTGTACAACCATGTTGTATTTTGAGAGACCTAATTGGTCTATGGTTTATGTTCTGGTCGAGTTGACCACGTGTTGATTTTGTTTTGCAGTCTCCTGCTTGGTAGATTCTTATGGAAAGGGGTCTACGGTGTGTAATTGTAACACCCCAAAAGGGCGGCTATTACAGTGATGTGGACCCCACACTGGGACCCACCAGGCGATACCAAAATACAGATTAAATATGTATTACCTTGTGTTGTGAGGAAATCCCTCACACTATGCCGCAAGTGCACGGTGTCAACAAGTAATAAAGTGATAAGTAAGATATCGTTCCCTCGAGGACTGATTTCACTAAGTACCAAAATATAGTCGACTCGTAATTTTATTTGAAGAAAAATTATATAGAATTTATTTCTAAACTAATTGCAGAAAAATAAATAATAATAGTAATAATAAGAATAATAAAGTGACCATGTGTTAATTGGTCTACGGTTTATGTTCTGGTCGAGTTGACCACGTGTTGATTTCGTTTTACAGTCTCCTGCCTGGTAGATTCTTGTGGAAAGGGGTCTACGGTGTGTAATTGTAACACCCCAAAAGGGCGGCTATTACAGTGACATGGACCCCACACTGGGACCCACCAGGCGATACCAAAATACAGAATAAATATGTATTACCTTGTGTTGTGAGGAAATCCCTCACACTATGCCGCAAGTGCACGGTGTCAACAAGTAATAAAGTGATAAATAAGATATCTTTCTCTCGAGGACTAATTTCACTAAGTACCAAAATATAGTCAACTCACAATTTTATTTGAAGAACAATTATATGGAATTTATATCTAAACTAGTTGCAGAAAAATAAATAGAAAATAATAATAGTAATAATAAAAATACTAATAATAAGGGCGTAGGATTATGATTTTCTCCTCAAACAATCAGGAATGATTTTTATTTAATTCAATTCACTTTTATTCAATCGATTGCAAGCCAGGAATTCCTAAATTATTCTAAAGCCTTTCCCAAGGTCGATAGAAAATACTAAGAATT
Organism: Orobanche coerulescens; assembly: GCA_033398695.1. Lineage (NCBI taxonomy): Eukaryota > Viridiplantae > Streptophyta > Magnoliopsida > Lamiales > Orobanchaceae > Orobanche > Orobanche coerulescens. Next base: position 107,492,751 of record CM065816.1, on the reverse strand, counting down.
ATTAACTCGATATATCCCTATTCGAATTAGATAATTAATAGCTAAAACAGTTCATGAATTCCCACAATAAACATGCTTCACAATTCCCATGAGTATATCCCTATCTCACGAAAATCATGATTTTTCTCGCAAGAACTATGCCTAAATTTCATCTCCCGAATCCATAAAGACATTCAAAACAATTCAACTGTTGGCCAGACAATTAAAAAGCATTAAGAACAATGAGAAAAATCCAACTCAATACGAATAACGAGTAAATTGAAATAAAAATAAATAAATCAAACCGTCATGTAATCGGATACAATCACAATCCTACTCGAACAGATCTAGAAACTAAGATGCGGAAAAATTAAGAAAAACCGTAAGGGATCCGTGGTCTTGTCGTCGCCCACAAATCTCTTCGTTTCTGCTCCTCTGGTGTCTCCGCTCTATCTATCGATCGATCCCCCCCTTCTTATGACCTTCAATCCCTATTTATAACTTTCCTCAGCCTCCAAAACGCGTCCGTGTGATTAGGTCGAGAACAGGCTCCAAAACGGCCCAGAAAGGCAGCAATTTCTATCAAAACCGCCACGTGGGCCGCGGCGCACTTAATCTGTGCCGCGGCTCACGCTGTTTAGCGCCTATACCTGGGCGTCTTTTTTCCTTCCTGGGCCGCGGCTCAGCACCCTTGTGCTTCGGCTCACAGTACAGTTGGTTCGACACTTGCTGGTTGCCTTCGTGTGCCGCGGCTCACTTGGTTCGTGCCGTGGCTCATGACCAAAAATTGCTGTTTTCGCCCGTTTTTCGTCGTTTAGGCTTCCGGACTCCAATTTCCTGCAAAACATATAAGAATAGTGCATTAAAAGCTCATTTATGCATTTTTAGGCTCAAAATAGATATAAACTAATGATAAATAAGCGCATAAAAATACGCCTAACAAATACCCCCAAACTTGAGCCTTTGCTTGTCCTCAAGCAAAAATCAATTTCAATCAAAAAGTATCGTGAATAATCGTACAAGTCCATAGTGCTCAACTTAATCAATACTACCCTGAAAATCTCAAAGAATAATACGAGTATCGTAATAGTGAGTCACATCTATGGACGCTGATTCCAAGAAGTAATCATTTTCAGTCCTAACCAATCGTTCATGAAGAAAATCAAGCTCAAAGATTAACAAGCATGAATTTAACCGACCGTCAATATAAAGGGTTAGATTAAACAAGCCAATTCGCCCAGTCCCATAGTCAAGTGGCAAAAATTTAAGAGTTTCATCATCAAAATTACTCCTAGGACAGCATTCCCTTATGTATGATCATAATAAAGATTCGAGTTAACCACTAGGTTCGGATCTCGGGATGTTTCATCGTGATAATCCTAGGGTGGATTTCCATTCTCATGCATTGGGGAACCGTTTGACGTAAAAGACACTCATGGGGCACATGGATGCTTCTAGTTGCTAAGTCCCCCTTTACAGCGTAGAAAAAACTCGAATAGCAATTCCCGCATGTCAAGGTTGCCGTTTTACGCGAGAGTAAACTACGGGTCACGTGAATACCCCCGGTTACTAGGCTTCCCATCATCGGTAATGCGATATTTCTAAATCATTAGTCTATTCAGGGTTGTCGTTTTACGCGAGAGTAAACAACGGGTCACGTGAATACCCCCGGTTACTAGACTTCCCATCATAGAACAAATATAATTTCTCGACTTTTTGGGAAAAACTGTCCGACTCTAAACTCAATCTAAGTGCCAACAAAACTCATGTTACTGGACGACTAGCTACGCGAAAAGTTTAACCAAACGTATAGATGGTGATTTGAAAACACGTATGTCTCCTTTCTTATCTGCTAAGATTTCTACAAAAACGAAAAAATTTCGGACCTAAATGAATACTCAACAGAAACAGATATCGCTGACTCCAACTCGACCAAAAGTCAACAGTTTCTTCAAAGAGAAATCAGTATCGTAACATTAGTTTTACACAAAGAAGCACGAAAAATTCACGAAAAATTCACATTTTTGGTAAAAACCATCAACAGCATGCAAGGACAATAAAGCAATGATGAAATCGCAATTTATAACCAAGAAAAATTAAGAGAATATCGCATGCTTCAATTTATTCCACTACACATAAAATCATCAACAATAAAACTCATGTGAAAATAAAAGAGATAAGGAAAAGTGAATCTTATTCCAAATGTCTTCTTGAACGCCAGCACATGTCTGAGTAGAATCGTCTGTCAATCCATACTTCAAGTATTTCCCAACATCACCAGGGACCCCCAAACTTAGTCTCTAGTCATGAAATAACTATAGACATTAAGTCAAGAAAGACTAGAATATAAAGAATAATAACTCATTGGGGTTATATAAAAAAATATTAGAGAAATAAGGGCCACAAGAATACACGAATCCAAACGAAAAAACAAAACAAAGGAAAAATTTATTAACGAAAAATAAAATAAAAACAACTAACTAGAAAGCAAGTAAAAATGCTGGGTTGCCTCCCATCAAGCGCTCTATTTTACGTCTTGAGCACGACGTGGCAAAAAAATTTAACGTGGCTTCTTTCTAGGGAGATTGCCAAATACCCCCTTCTTGCAATCTATAAACCTCTTATTCCACAAGGGAGGCTTTGGTTCATGCCTGGTTGCCAAAAATAATGAGTAAGAATAATTATGCGGACAACCAAAAAATAATGGAAGAATATAATAATTATGAGGTATGAAAAAATAAACAGAGTTCGAATGGGTAGATAATAAAGACATATCATGAACAACCTCATTAGAACTCAAAGAAACAGCCTCAACAAAATCAAAAGTAATGGGGTCAATCTCTCCCATTATGGATTTAGGAAAAATTATGCGTGGCACCATTAATAAAATTTTAGGCACAAAAGTGTTCACCTTATTAGTCGAAGTTTGATGACAATTTAATGAAATTTCATTGGAAACATCATCAATGGTAACTTCTTCTACAAACTCATCACACTTTATGTAATTATCAGGTGCTGGGGGATCGACCCTAAAACTCAGCATGTCTTTCTTCTCAACCTCCCCCTCAACTTCACTACTAAAGCGATGAGCTGGAAAATAACCATAGTGAATCTCAAGACCACGACTTGCACATTCTCGCTCAAGATGGGTACTATCAGGATTTTCGAGAGCGTCTACACAATGTTCAAACATGGTCTTTTCTTTCGGGGGAGGGGGCTGACTGACCCTATTAGGCAAATTATTAAGATCATCGAAATTTATGAAATGCCAAGGGCCACGATAATCATAGGAAAACATAATGAAAAAATAAAAATATAAATACTAAAGAAAAAAAACTTCAAATTAAAATTAGAGTCGCTTGGTAATGATATTAGCGAAAAATCAGTCCCCGACAACGGCGCCAAAAACTTGTTGTGAGGAAATCCCTCACACTATGCCGCAAGTGCACGGTGTCAACAAGTAATAAAGTGATAAGTAAGATATCGTTCCCTCGAGGACTGATTTCACTAAGTACCAAAATATAGTCGACTCGTAATTTTATTTGAAGAACAATTATATAGAATTTATTTCTAAACTAATTGCAGAAAAATAAATAATAATAGTAATAAAAAAAATAATAATAATAAGGGCGTACAATTATGATTTTCACCTCAAACAATCAGGAGTGATGTTTATTAAATTCAATTCACCTTTATTCAATTGATTGTAAGCCAGGAATTCCTAAATTATTCTAAAGCCTTTCCCAAGGTCGATAGAAAATACTAAGAATTATTAACTCGATATATCCCTATTCGAATTAGATAATTAATAGCTAAAACAGTTCAAGAATCCCCACTATAAATAGGCTTCATAATTCCCATGTGTATATCCCTATCTCACGAAAATCATGATTTTTCTCACAAGAACTATGCCTAAATTTCATCTCCCGAATCCATAAAGACATTCAAAACAATTCAACTGTTGGCCAGACAATTAAAAAGCATTAAGAACAATGAGAAAAACCCAACTCAATACGAATAACGAGTAAATTGAAATAAAAATAAATAAATCAAACCATCATGTAATCGGCTACAATCACAATCCTACTCAAACGGATCTAGAAACTAAGATGCGGAAAAATTAAGAAAAAACGTAAGGGATCCGTGGTCTTGTCGTCGCCCACAAATCTCTTCGTTTCTGCTCCTATGGTGTCTCCGCTCTATCTATGGATCGATCCCCCCTTCTTATGACCTTAAATCCCTATTTATAACTTTCCTCAGCCTCCAAAATGCGTCTGTCTGATTAGGTCGAGAACAGGCTCCAAAACGGCACAGAAACGCGGCAATTTCTATCAAAACCGCCACGTGGGCCGCGACTCACTTAATCTGTGCCGCGGCTCACGCTGTTTAGCGCCTATACCTGGGCGTCTTTTTTTCCTTCCTGGGCTGCGGCTCAGCACCCTTGTGCCGCGGCTCACAGTACAGTTGGTTCGGCACTTGCTGGTTGCCTTCGTGTGCTGCGGCTCACTTGGTTCGTGCCGCGGCTCATGACCAAAAATTGCTGTTTTCGCCCGTTTTTCGTCGTTTAGGCTTCCGGACTCCAATTTCCTGCAAAACATATAAGAATAGTGCATTAAAAGCTCAATTATGCATTTTTAGGCTCAAAATGGATATAAACTAATGATAAATAAGCGCATAAAAATACGCCTAACACCTTGTGATACCGAACCACAATAAATAGTCATTACTCCGATTAGGAGTTTATAAATAGTATGGCCAATGGCCTTAACAAACACATGATCCAAATACCAGTATAAACCATATGGAGATTGTAATACCCGAGATTTCTGTTATGTAATTGGAACTTGTGATATTGTAATGATTGTACTTGATTTGAGTATTATTTTTCGTATTTCATAATCCGATGTTGTCGAGCGTTTAATTCCATGATTGTGAATTAAAGATTGTAAATCTGCGCATGTAGCGCACGCTATCAGCTATGTTTAGCGTGCGCTAACGTGGGTTCGTAGCGCAGGCTACTGAGTGTCCTTAGCGCACGCTATGCGCGGTCAAATTGATTGAGACGTGCGATAGGTGAGAGCTGGCCGGGGGACCCCTGTCGGATGGTGTCGGGATGTACCTGGATGGCTTTCGGGGAAAAGCCGAGTCAATGCCTTAGCGCACGCTACAGGTATATGCGTAGCGCACGCTAAGTGCCGAGTACAGTTTAGTCCAGTGAGCCGTTAGCGCACGCTACGAGTAGGGTCTAGCGCGCGCTAATAGCCATTTATTATAAATAGGACAGCATCCTATTCGTGATTTCAGTTCTCTCTTCTCCCATTACCCGAGTTCCTACACTTAGAACATGTCTTTTTTCATCCTAAACATCTCATATCAACATCCTGATTCGTGATTGAAGATCGTTTATCATTGGAGATTGTTGTTCAAGCTTTCGGTGTCGGATTGCTTCATTTTCCTCCGTGTTATTCACTACTTGAGGTAGGTGATTCTTCACCAATGTTAGTAATGTTCTTAAGGACGTCTGATCATGCTTAGATAGCCAGTTATTTCGTTTATGATCGGTCATCACATGTTAGAAGGATACTTTGACGTATCGGCACTATTTATCTTATGAACCTTTGAACCATCTTAGTAGACTGGACTCCTAAGCGTTTTCAAATCAATTTATGATCAGTAATCGGATATTACCCAGTTGCTACGTTGTACACGTTGGAATCATGTGTTTTGGGACTTGGAATAATCGGAACTTAGAATACTTCCTGAAGATCTTAGAAAAGATATGATATTGAGGTGACTATCCGTATATTTGTATTTTACGATCATAAATCTTCCACAAAGCTTATTGGCATGATTTGCCCGAAGATAACTTGTATTATCACGGTAGAATTCATGAGTTCTTCACCATTCAACCCAGTTTTTGGTTTGTAGTATTCTGCCATGCAATATTAGCGCACGCTAACACATGTGAGTTAATGTGCGCTATCGGGGTCAATCGCCCAAACGCACGTAGCGACGTTATGAGACCACCGAGTCGACCGCAGACCGTGGCTAGCGCACGCTAGTCTTACACGATAGCGTACGCTAACAAGCCTGCTTAGCGCACGTTACGTAGAGTACGTAGCGCACGCTAAGCAGTTCAGGCAGATTGTATTTTATGAACTTTTGGCCGTGAATCGAATTGTTAAACATTCATGCGACGTGAGATAAATCCTATATCATTTCTTTTGTTAAGGTTTGGCCTCATTACGTGATTGATTGAGGAGGACGACCGTCGAGTGTTCATTTCCGTGGAAGTATTGTTATTATCTTCAAATCGAGGCAAGTACCTTGATATACGAATTATAATTACGTGAAATCATTGTTGCTGAAGTATATGAATTATGTCATGAATATCTGTATTTATATTATATATATATATATAGATATGTGTGGATATTTATGTAGTATTAATTGATAGAGCTGAAGGCCTAATGTGCAAAGTCTTGATGAATAACGTGTGAGTTATTGTTTATTTTGCGTAGTTGCGTACTGGCGAATAAATTATGTGGATTGATGAACTGATTTGATAATTGTGGCAACGGTTGACTGTGTGCTTGGTATTTGTAATAATGTGAATACTTGTTATGAGAGACGTCATATCCGGGTACCTCTGAGGGCGGGGCGTGCACTCCGGCCTGTTGTACGCTGCAATGAGCGGCTCCATATGATTGGTGAACACCGGTGTTACTTAATGCGCGAGCAAGGCGGCTCTGTGGGAGTGAACGCCGGCGCGGTGACATGTGCAATGGGCGGCCAATATAGTGGAGTGAACGCCGTACACAGTGTGTAAGGGAGGCGCCCGCAGTGCTTATTGGTAACGAATATTTGAGTGATATCTAAGACCCAGTTACCAAATGATTTTCGAAATTTAAATCTTTGCAACTTGCTTTTAATGTTGGTCTTGATGTAGACCGCGAATTGTGTTTCTGGAGTTCGTTCCAACTCGTTTTAAATGTTGGTATCAGAGTTAATTAACCAAGGATATTTGACGAGATCTCCGAGGGTTAATTAACCAGAGGTCTTGAGCAGGATTTGTCGAATGAGAAGTTGTGCCTTGATTGACCGTGTGTTGATTGACCGTGTTGATTGACCGTGTTGATTGTTCTCGTATTGGGTCGAGGACCCCGTGAGATGTTGAGATTTGATCTCGTGATGATATTTTCTTTGATTGGGCCGAGAACCCCGTGAGATGTTGTAAGGATTCACTTGTGATAGTGTTTTATCATTTGGGTCGAGGACCCTGAATAACATTGTGATGGTTTTCTTGCAAATTGTTTTCCACATGTTGGTTCAAGGACCCGAGGGCTTTTGAAGTATTTTCTAAAGTATCTACATTTGATTTTCAAAACCCAGAATGGCCCGCGTCAATATTAATATTTTCGAACTTTCTTATCAAATACTTTTCCTTTTATAAAAAGGGAATTTTCTGACTCCTTGGGTTCATTTAAAGTTTCATTGGTGTTATGTTCTGTACGGAGAATATGACAATGTGGTTATCTTTCATCTTGTGTACATAATACTATTCTGTGCTGACCATTTGAATGTGTGGTTTGTGTTAAGGTTTCACGACTATTGAGTTTTGTGTTATTATTATTCGTATATCTTGTGTGTTGTGTACTTGTACTAGCAAAATTCCAGTTTGCTAACCCCCGAGTTTCGGGGGGTGGGTGCCTGTTATGCGCTCAGGTTTTGGCAGCTCAGGAGCAGTCACGGGATTGGCTGGGAAAGAGATGGAGGACAATGATACTAATCACACCAGAGTTAGAGTCTTTTCTTTTGTTTCATTTTGGTCGGTACCACTCTGTCGTTCGAGTATCCACCCTTGCATGGGTGTAGTTTTCATTTATTAAATTGAAGTTGTCGTTCTTTTCTATGTTCAAGTTTATTTTTGTCATTGAGATGTAAAGTTCATTTGTTTCTGAATTGTTTAATGACCTTGTCGGTCTGCGTTGTATTTAGATTGACCCCGGTCGGTCAATCATTTTGTAGTCTAGTAGAGTTTAGCCTTGTAGATCCTTGTTAGAAGGGCCTACGGCGTGTAACATTTCCGGATGTATTCTGGGGGTGTTACAAATATGGTATCGGAGCTTAGGTTTGCGAAAAACCTAGGCCGTTGGGTCAAGTCCATGTCTTGTGTAAGTCGCGCGCATCAGAGTTGTGATTAGTATCGTGGTTCCAACATCATCTTCAAGCAATTCGTGATGATAAGCCTCCCGAATCGTAAGTCCCCTTATATACGTATTTGATTATATTGTGCTTAACGTGAACCTAGGGTTTGAACTTGTTAAGAGATTATATTGTTTTACGATATCACCTGCGTATACGGGTCGAGTGAGAATGGTTATGTAATATACTTCGGTAGTCAAACATACTTATCGTATTCTGCATTTCAGTAGGATAAATCTTTGAGTGTTAATTTTATCCGCTGCGTGAGTATTTTGAAATGACTCTTGACATTTTGGCATTTTTAGTCTTGCACATTTTAACGATATTTAATATTTTACAAATGATTTTGTAAGTTTTGGAAAATGCTACCGTCATCGGCTGTTTGGCATATTTTGAAATGATTTTAATGGTATTTAGCCTGGTAGGTTCCGGCACAGAATTCCCGGCATGTAATATTTCCGGGCCAAATTACGAACATTTCAAAGTAGTGTTTTAAAATTTTCCTAACATTGTAAACCTCATGATTTAATATAGTCGTGTCAAATGATCACGTATTTTGGTGAAAAGTTCTTTCGAATAAACATTTTGGTAGATGAGGTAGGATTTTCAAAATTGTGGTATTTGGGACTCAACACTTTTGAAATATTTTAAATTAATTACAATTCGATTTTCAATTTCCTTGTAGGCATTACTCGAAAATAAATTTTTAGAGTCATTGTATAAACTTCCTCTTCCAAAACAAGAACAGTATTTACAAGTTCTGAGCACAACGTGACTCGACTTTTGTTTTAAAATTTTTTTTTAAAGCATACACATAATGATCGTCCTAGACGAAGGACTGGAAGTTGATTTCCGAAAATTTTGTGCTTTACGATATTACCGTTATTCTAAGGAGGCTAATTAAACCTATGTTGATAATTGTGGTATACCGTACAACCTACTATGTGATAACAATAAACGGTACTATCTGCATTAGCATGACGAGCCTTGGCGGACGTAGACGTGATATAGGAAGCGGAAGCGGTGAGGTGGTTCGTACGACAACGATTCATGTTACGGTGAAGGAATATCAAGATCAGACGATAACCTATGAAACCTCCTCAGTGACCGAGCCAACGAGCGGAGAAAAGAGACCAAGGACATCTGGAAAATTTTTGGGCGGTGACGAGACTAAGGTTCTCAAACCCCCACGTCGTTCGAATGCGTCGTCTTCGCGGTCGAGAATGAGCATTGGGAATCCCCAACCAACATCAGTGACTCCCGGTAAGAAGAGAGTGTGCTTCAACTGCAACCGTACGGGACACATCCGTGTAAACTGTCCCTCACCACTCTTGACTTGTCATCGGTGCGGGTGTGAAGGCCATCGGGAGAAACATTGTGAGATAATTTCTGAATTGGCAAAGAATGCTACTCTGTCGGTGAGCAGAGCAAGTGGTCGGAGAATGTCCCGAAACCTTATGTCTTCTGCTGAAGAGCCTATCATAGGCGAATGAAGACTTTGTGCCGTGTTCTAGTCGTTGCTGTTTCCAACAATCGTGACTTTGATTGTTTTTCATTTTAATTGCTTTTCGTTTCCAACTCCTGCTGTTTTAAGTTTCGGGGCTGACATGTCTTTTTAGTACGGGGACACATAGTACCCGTGCTCTTCTTAGTATTTCCGATGTTAGGAGACTTTCATTGTTGATGATTCATCTGTGATTCTCTTGACAATTTCAAACTACCATGTTCTACGAACCTACCATCATTCGAACGAATTTCAGAACCGGTTTGTTAGACTCCGTGAATTATTGTGGTCTATCACATCTGAACTTAATCTCTGCAGAATTTTGTTCGAAACTAATTGTTCCCATTCGTATGATTAATATTCCCAATGTGTTATGAACTTGAATACGGTGAGTCGAGCTCGGCACGTGATTTTGGTACATCTGAGCCGTTTGTGAATTTCCTTAATTCCGTGAGCTTCTACTTCTCCACTCTAACTTCTCGTGTACACGTGTAACTTATTGCCTCAATTGACGTGCCTGATACTTCCTAAGTCCGATAATCGTATTTCTTTTTGAACCTTGCATTCGCGCATCGCTCGTGATGTTTTGGGGTTGAGCAAGTAGATACTTTTCCTTGGTTGTTCCACCACTCTACTTTAAGTTTCGGGACGAAACTTCTTTTTAGGGAGGAAGGATGTAATACCCGAGATTTCTGTTATGTAATTGGAACTTGTGATATTGTAATGATTGTACTTGATTTGAGTATTATTTTCCGTATTTCATAATCCGATGTTGTCGAGCGTTTAATTCCGTGATTGTGAATTAAAGATTGTAAATCTGCACATGTAGCGCACGCTATCAGCTATGTTTAGCGTGCGCTAACGTGGGTTCGTAGCGCAGGCTACTGAGTGTCCTTAGCGCACGCTATGCGCGGTCAAATTGATTGAGACGTGCGGTAGGTGAGAGCTGGCCTGGGGACCCCTGTCGGATGGTGTCGGGATGTACCTGGACGGCTTTCGGGGAAAAGCCGAGTCAACGCCTTAGCGCACGCTACAGTTATATGCGTAGCGCACGCTAAGTGCCGAGTACAGTTTAGTCCAGTGAGCCGTTAGCGCACGCTACGAGCAGGGTCTAGCGCGCGCTAATAGCCATTTATTATAAATAAGACAGCATCCTATTCGTGATTTCAGTTCTCTCTTCTCCCATTACCCGAGTTCCTACACTTAGAACATGTCTTCCTTCATCCTAAACATCTCATATCAACATCCTGATTCGTGATTGAAGATCGTTTATCATTGGAGATTGTTGTTCAAGCTTTCGGTGTCGGATTGCTTCATTTTCCTCCGTGTTCTTCACTACTTGAGGTAGGTGATTCTTCACCAATGTTAGTAATGTTCTTAAGGACGTCTGATCATGCTTAGATAGCCAGTTATTTCGTTTATGATCGGTCATCACATGTTAGAAGGATACTTTGACGTATCGGCACTATTTATCTTATGAACCTTTGAACCATCTTAGTAGATTGGACTCCTAAGCGTTTTCAAATCAATTTATGATCAGTAATCGGATATTACCCAGTTGCTACGTTGTACACGTTGGAATCATGTGTTTTGGGACTTGGAATAATCGGAACTTAGAATACTTCCTGAAGATCTTAGAAAAGATATGATATTGAGGTGACTATCCGTATATTTGTATTTTACGATCATAAATCTTCCACAAACCTTATTGGCATGATTTGCCCGAAGATAACTTGTATTATCACGGTAGAATTCATGAGTTCTTCACCATTCAACCCAGTTTTCGGTTTGTAGTATTCTGCCATGCAATATTAGCGCACGCTAACACATGTGAGTTAATGTGCGCTATCGGGGTCAGTTAACGCCCGAAACGTACGTAGCGTACGTTATGAGACCAGCCGAGTCAGACTGCCAGACCGTGGCTAGCGCACGCTAGTCTTACACGATAGCGTACGCTAACAAGCCTGCTTAGCGCACGTTACGTAGAGTACGTAGCGCACGCTAAGCAGTTCAGGCAGATTGTATTTTATGAACTTTTGGCCGTGAATCGAATTGTTAAACATTCATGCGACGTGAGATAAATCCTATATCATTTCTTTTGTTAAGGTTTGGCCTCGTTACGTGATTGATTGAGGAGGACGACCGTCGAGTGTTCATTTCCGTGGAAGTATTGTTATTATCTTCAAATCGAGGCAAGTACCTTGATATACGAATTATAATTACGTGAAATCATTGTTGATGAAGTATATGAATACTGTCAAGAATATGTGAATTTATATTAAATATAAATATATAGATATGTGTGTATAGTTTTTTAGTATAAATTGATAGAGTGAAGGCCTAATGTGCAAAGTCTTGATGAATAACGTGAGTTATTGTTTATTTTGCGTAGTTGCGCATCGCGAATAAATTATGTGGATTGATGAACTGATTTGATAATTGTGGCAACGGTTGACTGTGTGCTTGGTATTTGTAATAATGTGAATACTTGTTATGAGAGACGTCATATCCGGGTACCTCGAGGGCGGGCGTGCACTCCGGCCTGTTGTACGCTGCAATGAGCGGCTCCATATGATTGGTGAACACCGGTGTTACTTAATGCGCGAGCAAGGGGCGCTCCTGTGGGAGTGAACGCCGGTGCGGTGACATGTGCAATGGGCGGCCAATATAGTGGAGTGAACGCCGCATACAGGTGTGCAAGGGAGGCGCCTGGAAGGCTTATTGGTAACGAATATTTGAGTGATAGCTAAGACCCCGTTACCAAATGATTTTCGAAATTTAAATCTTTGCAACCTGCTTTTAATGTTGGTCTTGATGTAGACCGCGAATTGTGTTTCTGGAGTTCGTTCCAACTCGTTTTAAATGTTGGTATCAGAGTTAATTAACCAAGGATATTTGACGAGATCTCCGAGGGTTAATTAACCAGGGTCTTGAGCAGGATTTGTCGAATGAGAAGTTGTGCCTTGATCAGACCGTGTGTTGATTGCAGACCGTGTTGATTGTCTTGTGTTGATTGTTCTGTGTATTGGGTCGAGGACCCCGTGAGATGTTGAGATTTGATCTCGTGATGATATTTTCTTTGATTGGGCCGAGAACCCCGTGAGATGTTGTAAGGATTCACTTGTGATAGTGTTTTATCATTTGGGTCGAGGACCCTGAATAACATTGTGATGGTTTTCTTGCAAATTGTTTTCCACATGTTGGTTCAAGGACCCGAGGGCTTTTGAAGTATTTTCTAAAGTATCTACATTTGATTTTCAAAACCCAGGATGGCCCGCGTCAATATTAATATTTTCGAACTTTCTTATCAAATACTTTTCCTTTTATAAAAAGGGAATTTTCTGACTCCTTGGGTTCATTTAAAGTTTCATTGGTGTTATGTTCTGTACGGAGAATATGACAATGTGGTTATCTTTCATCTTGTGTACATAATACTATTCTGTGCTGACCATTTGAATGTGTTTTTTGTGTTAAGGTTTCACGACTATTGAGTTTTGTGTTATTATTATTCGTATATCTTGTGTGTTGTGTACTTGTACTAGCAAAATTCCAGTTTGCTAACCCCCGAGTTTCGGGGGGTGGGTGCCTGTTATGCGCTCAGGTTTTGGCAGCTCAGGAGCAGTCACGGGATTAGCTGGGAAAGAGATGGAGGACAATGATACTAATCACACCAGAGTTAGAGTCTTTTCTTTTGTTTCATTTTGGTCGGTACCACTCTGTCGTTCGAGTATCCACCCTTGCATGGGTGTAGTTTTCATTTATTAAATTGAAGTTGTCGTTCTTTTCTATGTTCAAGTTTATTTTTGTCATTGAGATGTAAAGTTCATTTGTTTCTGAATTGTTTAATGACCTTGTCGGTCTGCGTTGTATTTAGATTGACCCCGGTCGGTCAATCATTTTGTAGTCTAGTAGAGTTTAGCCTTGTAGATCCTTGTTAGAAGGGCCTACGGCGTGTAACATTTCCGGATGTATTCTGGGGGTGTTACAGAGATGGAATATACTTCAAATAACAATACAATCGGACAATAGTTTAAATGAAGCGGAAAATAACATTACACGGTTTGAACATAACCGGACAACAAAAGATTTGGCCCCCCCGAACTAGTATCCTTCAAACCCGTCGCTGTCACCACGCTCTTTCCGTGCCTTGCCTTTGCCTCGACCAAAAATACAACCCAAGTATTTCGCCCAAACCACTGGGTCAGATATACATGATAAATGATTCTCCAGACATTATACAATTCACATATATTAGATCTCAAAGAAAACATCCCGACTATTAAACATACCCCTCGGGCGTATGAACAATCAGTCCCAAACCGTCGAATATATCCAATCATACATGGACTATGAATGATCAAACAATATGGCTCAAGATGGACATCACAGTACGCCCGATCCAGAAATGTGTCCGTGTACATGTCCACCCCGTATACAGAATCCAGAATATACATGTGACAATCTACCTAATTAGCCTCACGAACTATGTCTCGTGTGCACAGTCAATACAGAAACATCCACGTATGACTATATATGTGCCTAGCTAAAATCCTACACAATATCCAATCGGTACGCATATATGATTCCAGATATGTCACGATACAACATGACTACGAATTCAATAAATTACATATCCGATTAAGGATCAAGAAACTCACCGAAGTGACAATAAGGATCAATGAGATCAATGATTCAAAGGTGATGAACATGGGAATGCAATCCCATGATGAAAAACAGAACATCATCAAGAACAATATCGAACTACAAATCACAGATTCATAAGTGCTTCATATACACGAAACGTATAACCATCACAAGAATTCAATAATCATTATAAACAAGAAAGATAACTTGCCTCAATATGGAGACAAGAATAATCCTCCCTTGTCGAACGAACAGACGGTGCTCGACTAATATTGGTTACTCGAACAATCGACCTTGAATGAAATACATTTCACTCAATAACACGTCCATATAATCATCGATATCAGAATTCAATGAGACGACACCTTAAATTCAATTTAAATAGTTCAACTATCTCAAGATATCAAAATTCTATTCCAAGAACTCTATTTACCTCAATTCATTCTTATGATCGGTTTACAAGATATCCTCAAATACTCGCATGGTTCTTATGAATAAGAATTTATCAAGAAAATGTTAAACAATCATTAATACTCGTTAATATCATCTTATATCGTTTAAACTTTCCAAGAACATCACCAATGTTTGAAAGTGATAATCTAAACAACCTTGTTTCATCATTACATCAAATTTAGATTGAATATAGTAAGCTAAAATAAGGTTATACTAAATTCATTTAGTTACAAGACTGTATCATAATCATGAAGATTATCTCATATTAACACCATCCTTACAACCCCTTACTAACTTGGAAAATCAACTATCATCATCTATGAATTCACCTAGCTTAAGTTATGATGTAATCAAATGATTCATCACAAGAATATCACGAAATCATCATCAAGGTACGTTAAAAATCTCGGAAACTATAGCCTTATGATGAATATATTAAGGTTCAACCAAAATCGATGAAGAATCTAAATCATGTTCCATACTTAGTTTCTTCATAAATCTAATAATTATCATGTTGTACTTGATTAATTCAACACTAGGTGTAGTATACTATATCACTAACATCATAACTACGAAAATATAGAGTAGAATCATACAACATACCCTTAGAAATGAAGAACCACCACCAAAACCACAAGAACACACTCCAAGCTTCAAGAACAACTCTAAACTTCCAATCAACAAGCTCCAATCCAAGATGCAAGGCTCAACACAAGTTGTAAGGGAGTAAAGTCAGTCTAGGGAGGCAGGGGGATGATTGTTGGAGAGAAAAATCGGAGTTTGGACGTGCAAATAAAAGACACAAGCTGTATTTTTATAAACTGCACAGCTCGTTACGTACGTTATCGCATGAAGATAATGTACGTTAACCCCTTTACGTACGCTACACCTAAAATGTTACGTACGTAATCTGCCTCCAGAGGCTACTGCCTCAAAATGCCAGCCTCATTATGTACGTTATAGCCTCAGCATTACATACGTAATGTACGTCAACTTAGCTGCCTCGAAAAGGCCACTTATCCGGATTATGTCCGCCCCCCATGTCGAAAGTTGAGATCGGATAAGATTCCAATCATTACATACGTAACCAATATGCCATTACGTACGTAAATCCAACGAAATAGCGTACGTTAAGTTAAATCCTTAGCGTACGTTAACCACGTAACACTTAGCCCAAAAATGAAACAATCTACACAACGTCAAGAAATCAACCACAATACGAATGATTGTTAAAATTTATTCTGATATATCCTGACATTAATAACATTAACTAAATGCAACATGATTACAATGATACTCAAATTATCCGAATAATACAACAGTAGAAAAGAAATTACTATCGGATATTACATACTCCCCCCTTTAAAAGGAGTTTCGTCCTCGAAACTAAGGGGTAAAAAAACTCGGGATACTTCTCTCGCATGCTGCTCTCCATCTCCCACGTAGCCTCCTAGACTCTGTGTCGTGACCACTGAACCTTAAGTAGGGGAATCGTCTTGTTCCGCGACTGTTTGATCCTCCTCTCAAGTATCTGTACGGGACGCTCCTCGTACGAATTGTAACACCCCCAAAACCGTATGGGAATATTACACGCCGTAAACCCTTTCCGCAAGGATCTACCAGGCTAAACGTCCATAAACAACCAAATGCTTGCCCGGCCAGGGTCAAACAATATAATAATACAGACCGTTAAGGTCACTTACACATAAACACACAGACCGATGAGGTCACACAACTCTATCAACAGGACTGACTAACAACAGTACCCACACAGGGGTCGAAGTACAATACAGCGGAAGACTGAATCAACTCTAACAATACAACTAAACTCTACCAACTCTCAACTCTTGATTAGTATCGCAGCTCGTCATCCCCTTGTGCTAATCCTGTGACTGCTCCCCTGAACCTGCATGTACCTGGACGCAGAACAGACATCCACCCCCCGAATACTCGGGGGTTAGTAAAACTCCACTGTTTTACTAGTGCAAGTATCAAACCATACGAAATGTAACAAGCAAATAGCAACTACGAATTTAATACGTAAATCAATTATCAAAATGTTCCCGGGCCACACACACTGTTCGTACACATCATGTACCGAACTCCGGAGGCCTCAACGGACCCTACCCGGCCACACACACTGTTCGTACACATCATGTACCGAACTCTGGAGGCCTCAACGGACCCTACCCGGCCACAACATCGTTCGTACACATCATGTACCGAACTCCAGAGGCCTCGTCAGACCCTACCTGGATCACACACCTTGTCCGTACACGTCATGTACCGGACTCCAGAGGCCTCGTCAGACCCTACCTGGATCACACACCTTGTTCGTACACATCATGTACCGAACTCCAGAGGCCTCGTCAGACCCTACCTGGAACACACACACATCGACACGACACAATTCATAATCATTAAATGTCAAGCCATTCCACATTACACCGAAATGTACAATCAAGTATGTAAACCAAAACAACACAAACATCATGATCATCACAACGACTCTTAACCAACATAACACACATTCGGTACACAATACATTGAACAAACACGTGTACAACCATCTCATATGTACATCGCAATCCTGCACAAATGGCACAACGCCTAACACGTATACCGATATATCACTATTATCACAAAGCCTTCAAATTTCGAAAAACACAACCAACTCAAACGGAACATATTTACGGAGGCAAGCAAAATCGTCATACATATCATACGTAATTAATATTCACAAGATACAAGTCGTATAATAAGATACTTGCCTTAATAACCGCTACCAAACGCTCCGAAGAACACGGTTCGACCGGGAAGCTCGGCCCCGAAGAAGACAACGAACGGAAGGGTTCCGACTCGAGTTCTTCACAAGAATTTGACCCTAACAACATATAATCAATAAATCATCGATCATACGAGGAAGAATAATCGTAGAACGCCCGAAAACCCCTCTATGACATTTTATCGGACACCTTCAAGGCGTCGATCAAGAACTCGACCAAAACAACGAATCAATACGATCCAACCATGGAATAATAAGGGAAATGATATAATACATCTAAATAATCATCAATCCATCATAATCCTAAGTTAAATCGGATTAAACGGATGAAAACAACCAAAACACCAAAATTCCCCAAAACTAGATTTCTAGGAAATCTGACCTGATTCGGTAGATCGGAGGATGTTATAAGATTGATGATTGATGATATGAACTCCAAGACTTCAAGGATTTATTGTCCGACAACATCTCTCTATGATCAATACACCCCCAGCCGCGGAAGAGAAGAAAACCGAGTGAAAATGGCTGAAGAAAACGTGTGCAGGGCCATAAATAGGCTGCGCAGTGTGCCGCGGCCCAGCGGGAGTGTGCCGTGGCACAGGCCCAAAAATGGCTCCCAGTGGTCGGCAGTGTGCCGCGGCTCGGCCGGAGTGTGCCGCGGCACCCGGTACAGTCGGTTTGGCCGAAAAAATGCCACAGAGTGTGCCGCGGCCCGCCAAAGATGTGCCGCGGCCCACGAATGCTCGGCCAGAATCGCCGAGCACCGCCGGCCGTGACTCGGCGAAGCCGCCGAGCACTACCGGCCGTGACTCGGCAGCCGGCCGTGGCCTGTGTTGCCGGCCATGACTCGGCCGAGGCCAACTCCGACGGCCCGAACGACCCCGAAACCCGAACCCGAATATGAATCGATGATACGGTTACGACGTACTCGCAAAGACGAATCTAAGAGCTAAGAGAACACACAATTCCGACCACCCGAAGGCTCGGAATTCAACAACGGAAGTAATTACTCAAAACTTTGGGAAACTACGAAAATGGCCCAAAACGTCCGAAAATCACGATACGCGATCGAAACACCAAACCAAAGCTCGCAACATGAATAATAACATTAAATGAACTTACGAGAAACTCGAAACAACAGTTTCGGACGAGACTCGCAAGAATCGAACTCAAGTGCGGAAAAGTCGCTAAAAAGCTCGGAACTCAGCAAAACGATACCGAAACGAACTCGGATGACAAAAAGTGCAGAATTAATCATTCTCGAATTGGCGAAACGGTCATGAGTGAGTTATCAAAACGGACTCCGGACGAAAAAAGAAATTTACCGAATATCAAAAATTGCGGATATTACATTCTACCCTCCTTAAAAGAAGTTTCGTCCCGAAACTTAAAACAAGTAGGGAGAAGCAATATCCCGCCAGAAAAACTCAACGAGATATGCAAGGAAACGTTACAAGCAACGCAAAGGAATATACGGCGTGAAAACACGCTCCACGACGACCAACACAACGTCGCCGTTAGGGATATAATAAAACCAACAAGTGACAAGCGTCATCAAATGGATAATACAATCAAGTCAATTATCCGAACAATCACGAAACACAATGAACGAAAATCAATACGATTGACCAACCCAACGGTTCATCAATCCAAACGCGAGCCAAACGCTGAAGAAATACGAAATTCCACCGCCCAAGGGTTGGAAGATCGAAACGAGACTAATTTCTCGAACTTAAGGGAATTACGAAGGAGTCTGAACGTTCAACAATCACGAAACGAGATCAAAAAAAATAACGACGAATCAATGATCAACCACAACGATCGAGTCAACAAAAATCGAATAATCACGTTCGGATCACGAAGAACAATAAGGTTCAACCGACAAACTCTGAAGTTCACATCTCGACTCGAGACAAAATATGACCCGGTGAAAACAACAATATTCGCACACACATAAGATCCACAGAAAGGGAATAGCAATTGAAAAATCACAACGACAAACGAGTTATTAGAAACAATACCACACTCGTTCGATCAACAAAAGCAAGAGGCAGGACAAGCTCAGAAAATGTCAACGAACATAAACGAGTCGACAGAGTCGAAAATACAGAGGTTCAAAATCCGATCCACTTCGAATAAAAGAACTAATAAAACCAGATGATGTCACTTCCGAACAAGGTTCACAAGAATCGAACCGAACTCGAAAAAGTCACAGCGATAACCAGATCGACCCACAACAAGATCACAGCTCGTTCGAACGATGAAACCGGAATACAGAACAAGTCTGTAAAGTATCAACGAACACGAGCGAGCCGATAGAATTGAGAAAGAGAAAATGCAGGAGCCAAAAATAATACGGGTATTATATTCGACCTCTTCTAAAAGAAGTGTCGTTCCCGAAACTCACAACACGAAATCAAGGTGACAACACAACAAGCAACCGACAGGAACATCTTTCAAAGGCCTCTCAAAGCCGATCCTGATAACTTGTGCTGAAGCGCGAACTCCGAAAGTCTCGGTAGCCAATTCGCAAAACCGAATTCGGTGTCCCTCGAGTACGCACTTGAAATGTGTTACCGTCGAGAAGGACAATTTACACGTGCATGCCCCTGGCACACCACGGTTGAAACGCCTCGGCTTGGCATACCGAAAATACAATGGGGTATAACGTCGCAAAACAACATAGCGGAGATGCCAACTCGGCACAACAAAGAATCATAACACATATCATATACAACGATTACCATCGTAAAGTAGTACACACACAAACACTACAGCAATGAAGGTATCGTTCGGCGACCTTAACGGCCCGAACAATAACTAGCACACAATTACAAACATCATGAAACAATCACACATGTACACAAACGTACAAACCCAAGCTTTAATACCACACAAAGCGATAACACGCAAGCCGCCACGAAATGACAACATTAAAAATCGTCATCACACCTCCCACAAAGGGCTAACAAAACATATGTGTGGCGAACGACTCAACGTTCACCACCAATTCAATCACAATTCGGAGGGCTAACACCCTAACAACAATACCAACATCATACACACCTTCTCTGACCACAAGCAGGAAATGATGGATTTTTAAAAAAAAAAAAAAAAACGAAAACCACCTTTTGAAAATAATTTAGGAAAAACGCCGGTTGATCTTGAGTATCACGTTTCAAAAAAAATATAAACGGGAAACATCGTTATCGAGACTTTGGAGAACCATTTCGCATTTGATAAAAATGAGGACACTTTCTTTTCATGAAAAACTTTCGGAAATATTCGACCCTCGGGTCTAAGTAAAAGTGTTTCTAAAACATTGGAAATATCTCAAAACATTTTGGTCCTCGAGGTAGAAGAATTTTGAAACATATTGTGGCACCTTGGATGTACCACGAGAAAATAATTCATTTTAAACGTACGTCTCGAAATTTATTTCTAGGATACTCAAGGTTTTCAAAGATAATTCAATGGGCTAGAATGCCCAAAAATCTCAGGTAATTACACAGAACATTATAGCGCTGGTCCCGCTACGAACCCACCAGATAAAAACCATTTACAAAAATGCCAAAAGGACCGATGACGGTAGTATTTCAAAACTCACAAAAGCCATTTACAAAATAATAAATACCGTCATAAGAATTTCGCTAAAACGATCAAGGCCATAACGCCAAAAACTTCGGTTAAGGGAATCGATTTTCAAAATAAAACTCTTGGTAAAATACCGAAAGCCATTACAAAATAACTCACGCAATGGATAAAAAAATACACCCAACATGCACAATCCAATTGAATACGTCTCACAAAGATCTAGTTTAAACATATAACAAAACCGTTCCTCGGAGTTTCTCGCGAACTCAATCGTCGATACCTTATTCGAAACCCAACAAGGTTCTCAATTTTCACACTATACCACCCCTCACAGTGGTTCAAAGGTAAAGCAACAATAGGCCCAGTTTTATACATATATTATATGTCACACGTATTAAATACAACTATATTCACAACACCGTGCAAATAAAATTATGCACCGTAATTAACTCATTTAGATACAATCATGATACACAGGTACTTCGCATAAAAGAGGAGACTTACGTCCACAGGCCGCACGGAGACGACGGTCGCCCACGATACTAATCTCATCCGTCAACATATCCAACGCGTTGTGACTACGCACAACTCAACTTGTCACCTGACGACTCGAACGACAAGACAACACATTACTCGACAAATCACGACTCGACTCGACCCGACAACCTAGGTTTCCGCAACCTAAGCTCTGATACCATAAATGTAACACCCCCAAAACCGTATGGGAATATTACACGCCGTAAACCCTTTCCGCAAGGATCTACCAGGCTAAACGTCCATAAACAACTAAATGCTTGCCCGGCCAGGGTCAAACAATATAATAATACAGACCGTTAAGGTCACTTACACATAAACACACAGACCGATGAGGTCACACAACTCTATCAACAGGACTGACTAACAACAGTACCCACACAGGGGTCGAAATACAATACAGCGGAAGACTGAATCAACTCTAACAATACAACTAAACTCTACCAACTCTCAACTCTTGATTAGTATCGCAGCTCGTCATCCCCTTGTGCTAATCTCGTGATCGCTCCCCGAACTCCGCATGTACCGGACGTGACAGACATCCACCCCGAATACTGGGGTTAGTAAAACTCCACTGTTTTACTAGTGCAAGTATCAAACCATACGAAATGTAACAAGCAAATAGCAACTACGAATTTAATACGTAAATCAATTATCAAAATGTTCAGAAGTTTTAGAATTTCGAACTCAAGTAAGAGATATTTGAAAAGGAACACATCATCTCGGGATTTTTAAAGGTAAATTCTTTTGGACCTCGAGTCCCAATTTACAAAACCTTTTCGTAAACATTAGGGCCTTAGCCCGATTCTCGTTTCAAAGCATACTAAATAATATATCATTATGAGTCCGAGATCCATATTTAAAATATTACCCGAACAATCACTGCTACACGATCATTGTTCGTACACATCATGTACCGAACTCCAGAGGCCTCAACGGACCTTACCCGGGCCACACACACTGTTCGTACACATCATGTACCGAACTCCGGAGGCCTCAACGGACCCTACCCGGCCACACACACTGTTCGTACACATCATGTACCGAACTCCGGAGGCCTCAACGGACCCTACCCGGCCACAACATCGTTCGTACACATCATGTACCGAACTCCAGAGGCCTCGTCAGATCCTACCTGGATCACACACCTTGTCCGTACACGTCATGTACCGGACTCCAGAGGCCTCGTCAGACCCTACCTGGATCACACACCTTGTTCGTACACATCATGTACCGAACTCCAGAGGCCTCGTCAGACCCTACCTGGAACACACACACATCGACACGACACAATTCATAATCATTAAATGTCAAGCCATTCCACATTACACCGAAATGTACAATCAAGTATGTAAACCAAAACAACACAAACATCATGATCATCACAACAACTCTTAACCAACATAACACACATTCGGTACACAATACATTGAACAAACACGTGTACAACCATCTCATATGTACATCGCAATCCTGCACAAATGGCACAACGCCTAACACGTATACCAATATATCACTATTATCATAAAGCCTTCAAATTTCGGAAAACACAACCAACTCAAACGGAACATATTTACGGAGGCAAGCAAAATCGTCATACATATCATACGTAATTAATATTCACAAGATACAAGTCGTATAATAAGATACTTGCCTTAATAACCGCTACCAAACGCTCCGAAGAACACGGTTCGACCGGGAAGCTCGGCCCAAGAAGACAACGAGCGGAAGGGTTCCGACTCGAGTTCTTCACAAGAATTCGACCCTAACAACATATAATCAATAAATCATCGATCATACGAGGAAGAATAATCGTAGAACGCCCGAAAACCCCTCTATGACATTTTATCGGACACCTTCAAGGCGTCGATCAAGAACTCGACCAAAACAACGAATCGATACGATCCAACCATGGAATAACAAGGGAAATGATATAATACATCTAAATAATCATCAATCCATCATAATCCTAAGTTAAATCGGATTAAACGGATGAAAACAACCAAAACACCAAAATTCCCAAAACTAGATTTCTAGGAAATCGACTCGATTCAGTAGATCGGAGGATGTTATAGGATTGATGATTGATGATATGAACTCCAAGACTTCAAGGATTTATTGTCCAACAACATCTCTCTATGATCAATACACCCCACCGGAAGAGAAGAAAACCGAGTGAAAATGGTCAAGAAAACGTGTGCGGGGCCATAAATAGGCTGCGCAGGTGTGCCGCGGCCAATGGGAGTGTGCCGCGCACGTGCCCAAAAATGGCTCCCGGTGGTCGGCGGCAGCGCTGCTCGGCCGGAGTGTGCCGCGGCACCGTGCAGATCGGTTTGGCGAAAAAATGCCACAGAGTGTGCCGCGGCCTCGCCAAAGATGTGCCGCGCCACGGAATGCTCGGCCAGAACCGCTGAGCACCGCCGGCCGTGACTCGCCAGAAGCCGCCGAGCACTACCGCCGTGACTCGCTGCGGCCAGTGGCCTGTGTTGCCGGCCATGACTCGGCCGGGGCCAACTCCGACGGACCGAACGACCCCGAAACCCGAACCCGAATACGAATCGATGATACGGTTACGACGTACTCGCAAAGACGAATCTAAGAGCTAAGAGAACACACAATTCCGACCACCCGAAGGCTCGGAATTCAACAACGGAAGTAATTACTCAAAACTTTGGGAAACTACGAAAATGGCCCAAAACGTCCGAAAATCACGATACGCGATCGAAACACCAAACCAAAGCTCGCAACATTAATAATAACATTAAATGAACTTACGAGAAACTCGAAACAACAGTTTCGGACGAGATTCGGAAGAATCGAACTCAAGTGCGGAAAAGTCGCTAAAAAGCTGGGAACTCAGCAAAACGATACCGAAACGAACTCGGATGACAAAAAGTGCAGAATTAATCATTCTCGAAATGACGAAACGGTCATGAGTGAGTTATCAAAATGGACTCCGGACGAAAAAAGAAATTTACCGAATATCGAAAATTGCGGATATTACACGAATGATCCTCCGCTATCTCAATCTCATCAAACTGAAGTACATGACCCGGGTCAGCAACATATTTCCTCAAATGGGAGACATGAAACACGTTATGAATCCGACTCAGATCTGGTGGCAATGCCAGATGATAGGACAGATCGCCAACTCATTCCAAAACCTCAAACGGCCCGATATACCTCAGACTCAGCTTGCCTCTCTTCCCAAAACGAAAAACACCTCGAGTAGGGGACACCTTAAATAGCACATGGTCGCTAACCTCGAACTCAAGCGGTCATCGATGGTTGTCTGCATAAGACTTCTGTCGGCTTTGAGCCGTTAACAAACGACTCCTAATCAGGGATATATTCTCACGGGCTGCTAACAACATATCAGGTTCCGCACCCAGAGATTCAGACATGTCGTCCCAACACAAAGGAGACCTATAACGATGGCCATACAATGCTTCATAAGGTGCCATCTCAATCGAAGCGTGCCAACTACTATTGTAAGTGAATTCCACCAAAGGCAGTTGAGCTTCCCAATCGTCCTTCCAATCAAGAGCGCATGCCCTCAACATATCCTCTAGAGTTTGGATAGTCCTTTCAGACTGACCATCAGTCTGTGGTTGAAATGCCATACTGAAGTTCAACTGCGTACCCATCGCACGATGAACTGCTTTCCAGAAGTGTGACACGAATTGCCCATCACGATTCGATACAATACTCTTGAGGGTACAATGTAACCTTACAATCTCTTTAATAAACAGGTGGGCCAATATCTCGGGTCCCCATGTGTCTTAATCTCCAAAAAGTGGGCTGATTTGGTTAGACGGTCCACAATCACCCAAATCGTATTCATCCCTCGATGACTCATCGACAAGCTAGAGATAAAATTCATCGATATATCCTCCCATTTCCACTCAGGAATCGGGAGCAGTTTCAACATTCCTGCGGGTCGCTGATGCTTAATCTTAACCTGCTGACAGGTTAAACATCTCGAAACGAACTCTGCAACTTCACGTTTCATATTCCCCCACCAATAACATTGCTTAAAATCCTTATACATCTTGCTAGACCACGGGTGAATGGAGTACGGGGTAGCATGGGCCTCTCTCAGGATAGAGTTCCTCAACTTTTCGTCTGTGGATACACAAACTCGATTCCTTAAGCGTAACAATCCATCCTCGTGGATCAAAAATCCAGGGGCTTTCCCTTGAGTTACTTCATCCCAAACTCGAGATAAGAATGGGTCCGTAACCTACTTCGATCTGATTCTATCATCAAGGGATGATGAAATATTAAGTGTGCAGAGTTGTCCCTGAATATGCTGTAATTAGACTTCAGTTTTTGGCCTCACGAACTCCAACTGCAATTCTCGCTGAACAGTCAAGCGGGCAAGCATCTGCTCCTGTACTGTCTTACGACTCAAGGCGTCGGCAACCACATTTGCTTTGCCCGGATGATAAAGGATCTCGGTATCATAGTCTTTAATAAGTTCTATCGACCTTCTCTGCCTCATGTTCAACTCCTTCAAAGTAAAAATGTACTTCAGGCTCTTTTGATCAGCAAAGATCTGACAGGTAACTCCATACAGATAGTGATACCAGATTTTCAAAGCAAACACCACGGCTGCTAGCTCCAAATCATGGGTCAGATAGTTAACTTCATAGGGTCGCAATTGTCTCGATGCATAGGCAACCACTTTCCCTTCCTGCATCAACACACATCCAAGACCCTGTCTCGATGCGTCACTATACACCACGAATCCTCCCGCTCCTTTCAGTAGAACCAAAACAGGTGCTGAAATCAATCGACTCTTGAGTTCATCAAAACTTTGCTGACATGCCTCTGACCACAAATACTTCTTATCCTACCTCAATAGGTTAGTCATCGGTTGCGCAATCTTCAAAAAACCTTCCACAAACCGTCGGTAATAACTTGCTAGACCTAAGAAACTGCGAACTTCCTTCACGTTCTTCGGAGGTAGCTAGTCTCGGATAGATTCTATCTTCTGTGGGTCTACTCTCACCCCTTCGGTTGATATCACATTCCCAAGAAAAATAACCTCAGGAATCCAGAACTCACATTTGGAAAACTTTCCATAAAGTTGTTCCCGCCTCAGCGCATCGAGAACTTGATGGAGATGACGTTCATGCTCTTCATGGTCACGAGAGTAAATCAGAATGTCGTCAATAAAAATGACTACAAAGCGATCCAGATAATTAATAAAAACCCGATTCATCAACTCTATGAATACCGCTGGTGCATTAGTCAGTCCAAAAGGCATCACTACGAACTCATAATGCCCATAGCGAGTACAAAAAGCGGTCTTCGAAATGTCAGACTCTCGAATCCTCAACTGATGATACTCGGATCTCAAGTCGATCTTAGAAAACACAGAAGCTCCCTGAAGTTGATCCAATAAATCATCAATACGAGGCAATGGATATTTGTTCTTGATGGTTTCAGCTCACGGTAGTCAATAAACAATCGCAGAGATCCGTCTTTCTTCCGTACATATAGCACTGGTGCTCCCCAAGGGGACGCACTAGGTCAAATATATCCCTTCTCAGTTAACTTCTCAATCTGGTTCTTCAAATCCTGCATCTCGGTCGGAGCCGTATGATACGGTGCTTTCGAAAGCGGGGACGTACCTGGCTCTAATTTAATAGTAAACTCTACCTCTCGATGTGGAGGTAAGCCTGGCAACTCATCTGGAAATACATCTGTGTAGTATCGGACTACCGGAATATTGGCCAATTCAACTGGTCGATCCACTGTTTTGGTCATGTAACCCCAATAACCAATACACCCTTGATTAAGCAGTTTCACTGCTTTCATAGTGCTAATGACTCTCCCGGAATGGCTGGGATTATCACCCTGAAAAATATATTCAACACCATTGTCAGATGTGACGGTCACTATCCGCTTGCGGATGCTAAGTATGGCATCATGACGATCCATCCAATCGATACCCAAGATTACATAATCTTTAGGTAAATCGACCACAATTAAGTTTGAAAACCACTCACGGTCGTTCATGCGAATCGGACAGTTCTGCACTTCACGATTCCCAACAATTATTCTACCATCGGGTAGACCAATTACATAAAGTTCACAATTGGTAACATGATCTAATTGCAAACGACTCAAACAAGAAGCAGACAAAAAGAAGTGTGAAGCACCAGTATCAAACAAAACACAGAGATCGGATCTCGAGAGTACCTGCAATCATGCTGGATTCAGGATCGTCGGCCTTCTTCATCTTGTAAATCCTAGGTTTTGCAGCTCCGGCACCAGATGTACCAGTTTGGTTTCCACGGCCCATCCCTCTCTTTCCCCCGGTAGGCTGATAAAAAGCGGACGGAGGTACACGGTCCTGGACAGAAGACTGAACTGGAGCATGAGATGCTACTGGATCACGTCCTGGTCCAATCCTACAATAACGAGCACGATGCCCATTCTTCCCACAAGTATGGCATGCGACGGCCAGCTTCGGGCATTTGGAGCTAATATGCCCCTGGTCCCCACATTTATAGCACACAACAGATGAGCTGACCGCTCGAGAGTGCAATCCGGCTGGCTTCCACGTCATGGGTGGTCATTCAGAAGGATTTGGTACCGACTGGGGCTTCTTGAACGTCCCCCGGTTATTGTCAGTATGGTTCTGGTTCCTGGATCTCTTGTTGGAGGATTGTGGTTGCTTCTTGGAAATCTCCTTTGCAGTAAGTTCGTATTCTAGAGCTTTCTCGATGAACTCCAATAGGGTCGTGCAGTGGTGATTCAACAGCTGCATTCTCATTCGGGGTTTAAGCCTCTTGAGAAAATATTTGATCTTATAGGCCTCCGTTCGGACAATCGACGAGGCGAAAGGAAGAAGTGCCTGAAATTTCTCGGCAATAGATAATACATCATCATCTTCAGATGGGTCTGGGTTCAGCAATTCTGACAGCTTGGCCTCACGGAGTGGCCCTGGATAGTAACGGTCTAACATGTGGTTTTTAAATTCCTCTCAAGTATATACACCATCAGCTGGCCTCACTGAAAGACACCAGGTGTGGGCGCCCTTGCTAAGATAGTAAGCTGCTACGGAGACGCGATTCTCTTCTGGGCGGTCCACCATCTCGAATAATTTCTCAAAGTGTTCAATCCAATGAACAATACCAGCAGGCTCAGAGGAGCCTTTAAAAGTCAGGCGTCGCTGGCGAGAGATGTCGCTGATGATCTGACTCACGGGTCCGTCATGCACAGGAGGTGGTGGATGAGGCCCATGCTGCTGGCCAGTAGTAGCTCTCTGCATAGCTTCCATCAATTGACCCATCTGGGTCATCTGAGCCATCATGCCCTGCATAACAATGTAAGTATCGGCACGCGCATTCTCCTGTTCACTATGGTGTGATTGGTTCCTAGGATGCGAATCACTGCCTGCAGAAATCTACTCCACATTCGAGCGCGTGTTGGCTCATGGTATCGGGATTCGGCCCTTTCCGTGACCTCATCCCCCTCTGCCACGGCCTCTCAGATTTCTTTCCATACTGAAAGAATCAAACAATAATAATAACCATAAGCACAGTTCATGACCGTCTTTATGGCCAATTAAAATTCATGCTAAGTTAATAGCAACAAAGGAACTACACATTCAAGAGAACAGTTCATAATGAATTATCGACACTACGAGTGCCACATAGAATATCATATCGATATCGAGTCGAACAATTTCAATTACATAATCAATTAGATAAACCCTGCCATAGATCCTCGAAATGTCAAGATCAATAAAGAGATCCATTCTGATATCAATATCACGCCAGTAATTAAATCATGGCTCATAAAGTACATACCATATTTGGCTCGTAGGGTCAGGCGCTTTCACAGGTCACACGTGACACAAAGGTCTCTTGATACTAGTTCATTTCACAACGACTCTTAAAGAGGAACGACTCTCCGATACCATCTTCTGTAACACCCCAAAAGGGCGGCTATTATAGTGCCGTGGACCCCACACTGGGACCCACCATGCGATACCAAGATACAGATTAAATATGTATTACCTTGTGATACCGAACCACAATAAATAGTCATTACTCCGATTAGGAGTTTATAAATAGTATGGCCAATGGCCTTAACATACACAGGATC
Organism: Orobanche coerulescens; assembly: GCA_033398695.1. Lineage (NCBI taxonomy): Eukaryota > Viridiplantae > Streptophyta > Magnoliopsida > Lamiales > Orobanchaceae > Orobanche > Orobanche coerulescens. The sequence continues at coordinate 107,462,929 of CM065816.1, read as the reverse complement.
TAAATACAAGTATAAACCATATGGAGATGGAATATACTTCAAATAACAATACAATTGGATAATAGTTTAAATGAAGTGGAAAATAATATTACACGGTTTGAACATAACCGGACAACAAGAGACTTGGGCCCCCCGAACTAGTACCCTTCGAACCCTTCTCCATCACCATGCTCTTCCTGTGCCTTGCCTTTGCCTCGACCTAAAATACAACACAAGTATTTCACCCAAACCACAAGGTCAAATATACATGATAAATGATTCTCCAGACATCATACAATTAACATATATTAGATCTCAAAGAAAACATCCCGACTATTGAACATACCCCTCAGGCGTATGAACAATCAATCACAAACCGTCGAACATATCCAATCATACATGGACTATGAACGGTCAAAATGTAACACCCCCAAGACGTTCAGGGCATATTACAGCGCCGTGGACCCCACTCCTTGGAATCCACCAGGCTAACACGCGAGTTCGACATTGACAACAGTGATAGACATCAGCAACATACAAACAATTTCTCAACTCAAGACATACAAAAAGTAAACTGGACTCAACAGTGCAATATGACATCATCCAAAACCCAATTCGGGTACACAACGTTCACAATGTTCCAAAAGAAAGAAGTACTCGAGTACTGAAGCAAACGACATGATTAATAAAACTTAAAAGACACAACATTAACGAACGACCATTGAACAGATTCACTCTTGCCCATCATCCTGTACCTGAAATACAAAAGTATTTCAGGACCTGTACCTGCGGGGTGTGTGCTCGTTCGCCTCCAAGACCTGTACCTGAAATACAAAAGTATTTCCCCCATTTAAGGGGTTAGCGACAACTGCTAGTGCAAGTACAATCTATTTGAACTACCATTCTAATCAGATGAAATATGCACCAAAGTTATTTTAGAAAACATTTATATTCCGGAATATTACGGTGCACGAGCACAAAACACATTTCTCCAACAAAACATTTCAAAGGTTAACCGTTGGTACGAGACTCACGGCCACCGCACCCCGCAGAGGCCCCGTCGGACCATCCCTGGGTGGTTAACCCTAGTTCGTGATATGCACACACACGGCACTAAGTATCCCCAGAGGCCCCGCCGGACCATACCTGGGTGAACATACACATAAACATCCACAACATACACGGAAGCCATAATCCAAATACTATAATATGCAAACAAACGTAAAGTACTTGCCTTTGAGACATCTTCGACGAAACGGGAACGAACAACGACTAGGAATGACCCGGAGGGAACACAACTGTCGTTAAACGAAGGATTGACATAACTCAGTCCTAAACGATAACAATAATCGAGAGGAATATGCACACAACCCCGACTAATAATCATAAACATACACAGACGATGAATACGGCCGAGGGTTTTCACAAAACCTCCCCAAATCAACAATCCATGGATTAAACACGACGGAAACGGACTGGGAATCACCTTACAACAATAATTGACAAGAAATATCATATCATAAACGAATGATTCGAGTTAATCTAGGTAAACCACGAAAACCCTCCAAAATGGATAAAGGTAGGGTTCTAAGCCAAATACCTTGGATTAAAGTGAAGAAGACGGATTAAGATGATGTAGTATGTTTAGAGCACAATAATCAGCCCATCACGGAACTCCATGGATTACTCTCCACAAATCGCCCCAAAATCGCCAGAATCACCCAAAGGATGAGAAGGGGAAGAAAAATGACGAAAAAGAGGGCTGTTGTCCTATTTATAACAGGCATAATTAGCGTGCGCTAATCTTTAAAGATAGCGCACGCTAACGAGGGTCGCCAGCAGTCCAGAAGCTATTGCCCAGTGTCGCTAGCGTACGTTATACAAGTTTAGCGTGCGCTACCTGCTACTCGATAGCGTGTGCTACGAAGGCTTAGCGCGCGCTACCTGATTGTCACGGCCCCTTATCCCTAAGGACGACTCATCCAGGGCATGACCCGGGGTAGGAATTAAGAAGCGGGGAAGAAAGGGGGAGACATACGTTTCATAAGAAATAGGGGTGAATTTCCATAAATAACCTATCAAGGCATCATGAAGGGGAGTCAATCCCGGGGGAATGACTTAGAATCCAAAGTAGGATACATAGTTATAATATTAGCCTTGAAGTTTAGAAAAAGGCTTCATAGCATATTACAATCAACATAACTTAGAAAGTAAAATCATAAAGAGTGTTTGCAGCGGAAAAACATGGTTAGTTACATATATGAAGATATGTAACTGGGGCTTAACATTGATCGTAAACAAAATACTTCCACTCAACACCCTCCGTCACATCCCTCCCTCAACCTGCACATTTTTAAAACATATACAGGGCTGAGTACAATGTACTCCATGAACATATTGCCAAAACATAAAACATGCTTTCGTATTTGTCATCATGCATATAAGCAGTAACACACGGGGTTTTAAAAAAAAGCTCATGTTTACTAAATCATTTCATTTCATAGCATATATCATCAGATTCACCATATCCATAATTTACACCGGGGAAGGTGGCCACCTCCCGCGAACGTTACTCCCCGAGATCGGCCACTCCGAAGAGAGCTCACAATCCCGAGTACTGTGTACACTAACCCTGGACAGCAACCTTTGTCTAGCTCAGGATCCGATCATTTCATAGATTGGCAAGCCAACAGTGATAGGTTCATAAGAATCCACATAAAAGTTTTTATGCATCATAATCATTAGAAATCATAATTTGCTTGTAAAACATTTCATCAAGATAGAGCAAAGCTCAAATCATTTTCGTATAGAAAGCCCACCTGGACAAGTAATAAATGCAAGCAAAATGATTCTCAGCTCTTCCTTACGCTTCAGCCTACTGCTTCACCTTTCATCGGAAACAACTAAGTTTAGCGGTCGATCGAACTTAACGAAGTTTAACGGACAACGGACTCGATCTACATGTTTGGACTTTAGAGTTTTGCATTCGACTTAAGTTTAATAATAAAAGCTATGATTCTCTTAGAGAACCTAACTGACCATATAACATATAAATATACTAACAACGGTAACCAATACTCAATTCCGTTACACATTCCTTGGTTCGAAAACCATCATCAAACACTTAACATAATCATAGCATAATGTGCATCAAGTCTGGAAAGAATTAGCATTATGTTAATGAACATACGAACTAGATAGTGTATCTTATACCTCTGGAAAGCCACTGAAGTCTAGTTTCATGTACATTTTACATATCTCAAAAATATTAAATGTGGAGAAAGTTATGGCCGTTTCCGTGAAGTGTAATGAAACTGCCAACTTCCCCTTAAAATGGGAAAAACATCATATAAACCTAGAGCTCGTTTCTAGCATCGAAAACCCTAAACATGTACACTCTAATCATGCATATCATACCTATAACACATATATGAGTCGACATACAATCATGCTTCTCGATATTACGAACTCCATTTCATAATATTTTCTTTTGAAAACATGACTACTTACTCATTCTTATTTTTCCAACATTAAACCTTCAAACATCATTAATATCAAGTATCATCAAGCATCAATTGTTTCCAACATCAAACAACACACTTAACATACACTCATGTTGATAATCAAAGTCTTGGTCCTAACATACAAATGACTTAAACATGACTTTAAAATCCTCAACACATAACATGCTCCTTAACTACATCAAATATTACCAACACATCTTCCAACTTCACAAATATAACTTCATGCTCTTGTTTTCAAATAAATTTTGAAAAACATTATATAAAAATCTAACAAAAAGATGTCATGTACTCATTTCATACCTCATCACAATTATCAAGTCACTTTTGAACATACAACAACATATCAAGAACTAAACATGTTTCTTCCTTACTTTCAAAATACCAAACATTTTATAAAAATCCCATAAATTCATCATAGCATCATATAGCAACATATTGTATAAGAAAATCATAAGAAAAAAAACACATGATTGGGTTATAAAACCCTAAAATTTTCGGCCAAGACATGAAAATGAAAGCATGATTAAAACTTGTTCTAAACACTTTCAAGAACCTTAAAATCAACTTAGAGAGAACATACAAAACATTATAACATTAAACCTAAACTCTTCATATATTCCCAAATTTTAAAGTTACCTAAAACCTATTTTTATTTGGATAGAAATGAAGAGGAGATTGTTACTTACTTGAATATGAACTTTGTTTCAAGTTTGGAACACAAAGTGAGCTTGTAACTTGAGTTCTTAATGAAGAACAATGGTGAACATCAATGGTCAAGGGGGAGGGGGCAGCTAAAGTGAGAAGAAGAGAGGAAGAAGATGAAGTGAGGAGGAAAAATGAAACGGAGGTGATGTCCCTTTATATACTAGGTTAACCCTAAACGTCATCATAAAGCAGTCGAATAATATTCTACGTTTCGCTCCTACACATATAAAATTACTCGGGTATTAAATGTATGACATATACTTAAATTATAGTATCACACTTACAGCTTAAAGTCGGAGAAAAGTTTCGCGATTTACGGAACACGAATTATCCGAGAAAACGACTCGACATAAAATATACCCAAAAATTCAAAAAGTAAACTTTCGAAAATCGTACCCGTAACGTAAAAGTGGTGTATATAGAAGGCAACGGAATCACGATTCTGTCTATCGAAACATAAAAATCAAATTCGGAAAATGAATCCAACCGGATAACCGAACATCCGATTTCTGAATTAAAAATGTGTAAATAGTTCTAAACTTATTCCATTAGTCAGAATTTTATTATTTGTGAATGCAAAACCCTAATGTCGCACTTGAGGTCATAATGATTCATGCATATAAAAGACCGGGGCATTACATCCTAACCCTCTAACAAGAAATTTCGTCCCGAAATTTACATACCTTATCAAAAAGTTCTGGGTATTTCTCCCTCATCTTGCTTTCGAGTTCCCACGTAGCTTCTTCCTGGCCGTGGTGACTCCATAATACTTTCACCAAAGGAATTAACTTATTCCTCAGTTCTTGAACTTTATGGTCTAGAATAGCTTCAGGCCTCTCTACATAACTCGTATCGTAACTAAGAACTATGTCACTCTGATGAATCACATGCTTGGGATCAAATACATACTTCCTCAGTTGAGAAACATAGAAAACATTGTGAACATTCCCAAGACTAGGTGGCAGAGTCAACCTATAAGCAACTGGGCCGATCCTCTCAAGAATCTCATATGGCCCTATAAAATGTGGCCTAAGCTTGCCTTTAACGCCAAACCTGATTATTCCCTTAGAAAGGGAAACCTTGAGGAAAACCTTATCCCCACTTTCGAAATGTAATTTGGTTCGGCGTGTATCAGCATATGACTTATGTCGAGTCTGGGCCTCTTGTATTCTCTGTCGTATCTTACGGATAATCTCGATCATCTCGCTTACTGTGTCTGGCCCTAAAATATTTCTCTCACCCACTTCATCCTAATAAAGTGGTGACCTGCATTTTCTACCGTATAAGGCCTCATAAGGCGCCATACCTATCGTTGCCTGATGACTGTTGTTGTAAGCAAATTCGATTAATGGCAAAACATGCTCCCAATTTGTACCTTGATCCAACACTACAGTTCTCAACATGTCTTCTAGTGTTTGAATCGTCCTTTCCGATTGTCCATCGGTCTGTGGGTGGAAAGCGGTACTAAAGTTCAGATGTGTACCCAATTCCTTCTGTAGACTCGTCCAAAATCTAGAGGTAAATTTTGGATCTCGATCTGAAGTAATTGATATCGGCAGTCCGTGCAAACGTACAATTTCACGGACATATAACTATGCCAACTTCTCAGATCCATAAGTGATTGGGATAGGCGAAAAGTGAGCTGATTTTGCGAGTCTGTCAACTATAACCCATATAGCAGTGTTTCCTCGTTTGGTCCTCGACAAACTAGTCACAAAATCCATAGCTATTCCTTTCCACTTCCATTCTGGAATGGTCAATGGCTATAACTTTCCATACAGTCGTTGGTGTAGTGCTTTCACTTGCTGACAAGCCAAACACCGTCGACAAATGAACTACATCCCGTTTCATACCATCCCACCAGAAATTTCTCTTCAGGTCATGGTACATCTTTGTACTTCCGGGGTGAGCGGTGTAGGGAGTATTATGAGCCTCACTCATAATCTCATTCCTTAATTCCTCATCCTGTGGAACACATATTCTCTCTTCGAACATAATTGCGTTATCAGCCGCTTCGCGGTAACTTCCTGGGTTATCGGATCTGATTCTCATATGTAGTTTGTCGAATGCTTCATCTCTCCTCTGCGCATTCACTATCCGTCCTCTCAGGTCTGGTGTCATCACTAACGTCACGACACGACCCATTATCATTTCCGGTGGATGAACCACCTCTAAACTCATTCCTTCAAAATCTTGGATTAGATCCCCTTCCATGGTAAGTAGGTATCCTAATTGCGATTGAGTCTTACCACTCAAGGCATATACTACCACATTAGGCTTGTCGGGGTTGTTGTGCGGCGATTTATATGCCTCGCTGGCGATCGGCATAATGGTCAGGAGCCAGCTAAAGAAGACAGATGATGGGTAAGCGCCTAGCAGTCGATGTCCAAGGCGGTCGTCTTTTGGAATCTGGCGATCGCCTCTAATGGCCGATGGGAGATGATCGTCCCGCGCCACGTATGAATCCGATACCCGTCAAAGTCTCCGAAGACCGAATCTAGGGTGAAAACCCACGTGCAGATCCACAAAAGGCGCCACAGGATAAGGCCTTTTGACCCCAGCCTGTCACCACCTTGACACCTACTGACAGACCCGCTGAAAGGTGCAAAGTGGGTCTCCCGAGACAGCGACTCAGGACGCGTGTGGACTTCTCATTGGCTCGCACATCTGGCTGCCAGCAGCAGCCGCAGACTTTAAGGAAACAGTCCCACGTGCTGGGACGATCGCCCACCTTATTCTAATATAGGAAACGGCGGTCGCCCGCGATGGACAGAGAGGACCTAGCAACCTCTTCTCCTATAAATAGAAGGCCTTCAGCAGTGGCCACAAAACGGTGAAATTCATTCACGAAAACACAGACAGTGTGAAATACATCAATATAAGCACAGTTTACAATGTGAACATAGAACACCAAAAGCAAACAATATAGAGAACTCTCCATCTTTGTAACAAGAACTCACAGAGCTTCAAATCTGGTTCTTCCGGCAATCTTCAGCACTCGTTTGCTAAGATAACTAGAGTGTTTACACTCATTGTAATTGTACTCTAACATTAATATCTGTACTCACTAGTATTTATATTAATAACATCTCGCGAGAGCATTCAAGCCCGGGACTAACAACCCCGGCAAATCTTGTGTTATTTATTTTCTCAGGGACGTGCTCTCGCACTTTGTTTGTTACTTGACCATTCCAGCAATATCATCTCCGGATAATATTTTGGGTAACAACAATTGGCGCTAGAGGAAGGGGATATTAACCTTCATTTTTTATTCCGACCGTCTCGAAGAACACTCACTGTTATCTGGGGCATATACTTAAAGAAACACTCACTGTTCTTCAAAGAAAAACCTTCAGAAACATGATGTCTGCCACGACCTCAAAAAGAGCCACCCTGCGATCTGCCGGACATCTTATTCCGGCCCGGGCCGAATCCCAACCTACGGCGGAAGGCGACCGCGATGATGCTAGGCTCTCACTCCCGCCCCCAAGGGACGGTCCCATCCTCTCACTCGATCAGTTCCAGACCGCAGAACAGATCGAGGAGGCAATGGCCATCCTCAGGGAGCGACGGAGGGCGTGTGACTCGCCGACCATTGCTCCATCAGCCATCCGCCGAGCAGGCAAGCGGAAGCTCAAGGGGCTATATGTCGAGAAATCATTAGAAATCCCCGAGCCGCAGGAAAAGGCTCTTGTAAGGCGGCATGATTCCGTCTTCAGCAGTCTAGGGAGTGATCCCTCATGGCGACCCGGGCATTCGGGCCCCAGCCGGGAGACATCGTAGTCCGAATCCGTCACTAGGACTTTGGCATACCTCACTCCCAGAAGACAAGTCGGCCAATGGGCTCCCACTCGCCCAAGAATTGAGGTCGGTGGTAGAGAACTCGTCACCTACCACGGGGCCAGAAGATCGGTACACGATCGCCTCGGCTCCCGCTCCGAGAGCCAATCCGCGAGCAGTCAGGCTACGGCAATGGCCGCCATGCAGCGCCAGCTCGACGAAATAAAGGCGCTCCTAGAAACTGGGGCAGGCGCCAAGAGATCGATCGCCGGACCGCGTGAGCCGCTCGCGGCCCAGATCGAGCTCGCCCCCGTTCAACCGAAGATCGCTCCTCCTCAAACACCTATATATGAGGGGAGATCGGATCTTGAGACCCATTTGAGCAAGTTCCGGATTTACATGACCGGATGTGGGGCATCGGACGCGATGAAGTGCCGAATGTTCCCATTGACATTGGGCGATCTTGCCCATAGGTGGTACATCTCACTACCACCACACTCGATCAACTGTTTTGAGAAACTGGCGAACGACTTCACGTCGTATTTCGCCGCCAAAGTTGCTTGGCCAGAAGGCCCCCACCGCATGATGAAGATCAGGCGGGGGAAGGACGAGCCCGATGAAGACTACATCGATCGGGTGGATGAAATAGTCCTCACCGACGAGCCCATTAGCGACGAGCTCGCTCTCTACTCGGTCCTAGGGGGATTCTATGGCCATTCGCCCATGTTCAGGCACCTCACGAAGGACATCCCCCCGACCTACGCGATCTTCCGCGTCAGGGCCGCCGAATTTCTGGCTAGGCAGAGGATGCTCACCCTTCACTTAGGCGAGGGATCTGTCGGGGAAGGGAAGACGCTAACTTTCATCCCGAGAAAGGCGGTCTCCAAGCCCAGAAAGGCAGTCGCGAAGCCGCCCGGCGAATTCAAAGCCTTCGAGGATGTAGAAGTTCACCTCCTACGCAACCTCAATTTGTCTCTGGCCCACATTTTCAATGCCATCAAGGGGCTTGAGTGGCAAAGCCGATGAGGGACAACAGTCATCTAGACCGCATCAAATTTTGTGCCTACCACAAGAGTCCCGGCCACAACACCAGCCAGTGCCGCGACCTCCTCAGACAACTCTGGAGACTGTTTGAGGAAGGCAAGTTGGATAAGTTGGTTACCAAGCCAGAACCCCGGGCATAAATGACCGGGGGGCGCGAGCGCCGACAGAACTATGGAATCCCTCCCAATCCGGTTGCCAGGATCGAGCAGAACGAACCGGAGTACTCTGACGAATCAATCCCTCCGATCAACCCTGGCGGCCGGATCAATATGCTTCAGGTGGGAGGTGGAAACCTCGGAGGCCTTTCCCTGGTTTCCACCATGTCGAACAGAAAGTGGAAGGCCGAATTGAGGGCGTTCGTCGGGGTCCATGTCGTGGTACCCCTAGAGCCGACCATCTCCAAAGATGCGCTCATCACTTTCTCCAACAAGGATAGGGAGGGAGTGCAGTGCCCCATAGAGGATGCATTGGTAATCTCTGCATGTATCCTTGGGAAAATGGTCGACCGCATGCTGGTTGACAATGGGATCTTTTGCAATATCATATTCAAATCCACTCTTGACCAGATCGGCAACCTGACCAAGCTCATCAAGCCATTTGATACCGTGCTTCAAGGGTTTGGCGACAGCACGATCCATTTGATACCAAGTTCATCAAGCTCTATGTCGAGCTAATATGTTATCACGATCCCAAGGTTAGGATTACTAGGAACCTCAATTTTGTAATCATAGATAGGCCCAGCATCTATAATGGGTTCCTAGGTCTCCCATTTCTAGAAACCTTCGAGGCGGTCGCCTCTTATTTCTTTTACTGTATCATATTCCCCACTGCCGATGGGACGGTCGGTACTGTAAAAGGAGACCAACTAATGGCTAAGAAATGTTTGAATTACTCCTCTGTCGTAACTTCTTTCAACACTTCCCATACTATTTATAACATTGAGACGACCGTCAATCAATCATTGAAGATCGACGAGCCAAGCACCTCGAACCAGCTCGACTCAGAGGACAGCATCTCACGTCGATTGACGGATGACATCGATCCAAGGATCGGTTTCAAGCCAAGCCTCGACATCGATCCGATGATCGAGTCCGGAAATCATTCCAAACGAGAAGCGACCGTCCCCATTGAAGAGTTAGTATAACGATAGATCTGGCTCTCCCGGAGTGGGAAGTACAGATCGGCACAAGCGTCGGCCTCGAGTTAAAGGATGATTTGATCAGTTTACTACGTAAGAACATCAGAGTCTTTACCTGGTCGCATCAGGATATGGTCGGCATAAGTCCTGAACACGCTTGCCACTATAGATCGACCCGGCAAGGAAGCCTGTTCACTAGAAACGTAGGAAATTCGGTCCTGAGAAGTACGCAGCACTCGACATAGAAGTCAAAAAGCTACTCGACAACAAACTAATCGGAGTAGCTACAGATGAGCCACAATGGATAGCCAATGCGGTGCTCGTCAAAAAGCCGAGCAACTCCTGGAGGTTATGTATCGACTTCACCGACCTCAACGCGGCATGTCCACAAGACCACTTTCCGATGCCTCATATTGACCACTTGTTCGATAGCACGGCAGGTTGCGAAATGATGTCATTCATGGATGCCTTCGCCGGGTACCATCAGATCCCAATGGCGGAGAAATACATAAAACACACGCCGTTCCACACGAAAAAAGACGTTTACTTTTGGGTGCGAATGCCGTTCGGTCTGAAGAATGTGGGGGTGACCTACCAATGGCTAGTCAACGGGATGTTCGCCAACCAGATCGGCATGACCATGGAGGTCTACATTTACGACATCGTAGTCAAGAGCCTAAAAAAGGAAGATCACCTCAATGACCTTGTCGAGACGTTCGCCATCCGCGAGAAGTTCAACATGAAGCTGAACCCCAAGAAATGCAACTTCGGGGTAAGCTCCGGAAAGTTCCTAGGGCACATCGTGAGCCAAAGAGGGATCGAGGCAAACCCCACCAAGATCCAGGCGATCCTCAACATGCAGGAGCCACGAAATTTCAAACAAGTGCAACGCCTCACAGGTTGTCTAGCTGCCCTTAACCATTTCATTTCTCGGCTCGGAGATAAAAGCAAGACATTCTTCGCGACCATAAAGAACAAGAAGTTTGCATGGAGAAAGGAGAGTCAAATAGCGTTCGCCAAAATCAAGGAGTATCTGTCTAACCCCCAAATATTGGCGAAGCCCCATCCCCAGCGAATAGCTATTCCTTTACCTGGCGGCCTCGGAGGTCGCGCTGAGTGCTGTTTTAGTGCGAGTGGAGGGGCAAGCCCACTTGACGATCTATTTCGTTAGTCAAGTGCTCCATGACGCGGAAATGCATTACACGCCTCTGGATAAGATCGCCTACGCATTAGTCATGAGTGTTCGCAAGCTAAGGGCCTACTTCTTCGAACACCAAGTGGAGGTTCTGACGACTCTCCGCTTAAGGCAAGTTCTGCACCGGCCAGACACCAACGGGCGACTCCTCAAGTGGTCACTGAAGATCGTGTTAGGCGTATTTTTATGCCCTTATTTATCATTATTGTGCATCGTGTTAGGCATATTTTTATGCGCTTATTTATCATTATTGTGCATTCTTTTTGTGAGTAAATCTGCATGAATGAGCCTTTAATGCCCTATTATTTTATGTTTTGCAGGAAATCGGAGTCCGAAAGCCGAAACGATGAAAAACGGACGAAAACGGCGAATTTTGGCCTGGGGCCGCGGCACAAGGCAAGCGGGCCGCGGCACACGCAGAGGACCAGCAGGCACCAGAGTAAACTGTACTCTGAGCCGCGGCACAGTTATGGTGAGCCGCGGCCCAGAGGAAAATTATAGCGCCCAGGTTTTTATCGGAGTGTCGTGAGCCGCGGCACACGGGGCGGTTTTGGTGTACTCCGTGCAGGTTTGGGCTGTTTTGAAGCCAGTTCTCGACCTAATCACATGGATGCAATTTGGAGGCTGCTGGGAGCTATAAATAAGGGTTTAAGGCCATAATTAATCATCTTGGACAGAGGATCGATCATCTGGGAGAATAGAGGATTATCGCAGAAGGCAAGAAGCAGAAGACACCAAGAGCAGAGGGTGGAAGCCAGAAGAAGGGAGGAATCCGAGCTCTTCATCTGCGTTTGATCTTCATGCTTTCATTTATTAATTCTGTATTTTTATGTTTTAGCATGCCAGGCTAAAAGCCGGTTCTAGGATTTTGATGAAACCAAAGTTTTGACGGATTTGCTTTTGAATATCTATATAATTCCCTTTTCTGTTGAGTTTTCCCAATTGATTTTAATGCTTTCAATTGTCTGGCCAATAATTGGATTGTTTTAATTACTCAACTCAAATCGGGAGAGGAGAGTTGGTGAGGAACTATTGGTGAGGACCGTTTTATCTTGTGAGATAGGAATATACTCATAGGAACTACGTGGCTTTTTGAGGATTTTGTGCTTTTTGCCTATTGTCGAATTAATTCACCTAGGGATAGAGTGTGTTATTCGCCTTTAGAAAAATCTATTGACCTCGGGAGAGGCGGTAGAGTATTTTAGAAATCTTCGCCTTCAATAAATTGGGGAAATCATTAACTTCAGATAATCGAGAGTAAATTCGGATAAACCAAGGTGGATTCAGAATCCTAGACTTCTTCATCATTTGATTTTCTCTCTTCAAGCGATCATTTTTACTGTTAGTCTTTTATTGGTTTTATTTAGTTATTAATTACAATCCAAATTTCGACTGTTCAAATAAAATTAGAATACATAAAAATCGGTACTTAGTGATTTAGTCCTCGTGGGAACGATACTCACTCATCACTTTATTACTTGTCTATGATAACGTGCACTTGCGTTTAACGAAATATCGCAACAAGTTTTTGGCGCCGTTGCCAGTGACTGATTTTTACTAATATCGATTTCAGTATTTCTAGTCTTAGTTTGAACATTTTTTATTGTTTTTGTTTAATTTTATTTGTTTGTTTTTCCTTTCATAATTGTTCGGTTAGTGCATGAGAAAATTCGGTAACGAAGGCCTACTACCTTTGGATACCGAACTCGAGCGCACTCTTCGGAGAAACAAAAAGGAGAAACGAGAGTTACCAGCGAAAGTCACTATGGCAGATAACACGGGAAATCACGAAGCAGAAAATCCCATGGTGCAAGCTCAACCGGCATTAGCACTCCCCGATTATGCTATGCCGCAAATCAACGCGAACTTTTCGGGGATTCGGCGTCCCACCATCCAGGCGAACAACTTCGAAATCAAGCCTGCAGTTATTCAGATGGTGCAATCAAACCAGTTCTGTGGATTGCCGAACGATGACCCCAATGCACACATTGCATCGTTTCTCGAGATTTGTGACACGTTCAAGAACAACGGTGTCACCGATGATGCCATCCGTCTAAGGCTTTTCCCTTTCTCTTTGAGGGACAAAGCAAAATTTTGGTTGAACTCTTTACCGCCGGGCTCAATCACGACATGGGCAGAATTAGCGCAATACTTCCTTGCTAAATTCTTCCCACCTTTGAAGACAGCGAGGTTACGAAACGAAATTACTACTTTTGGTCAATTTGACATGGAGTCGCTTCACGAGGTGTGGGAGCGATACAAAGATTTGCTAAGGAGATGCCCACATCATGGCCTACCGGACTGGATGCAAATTCAGACGTTTTATAATGGATTAAGTGCCTCTACACGCACTCTCATGGATGCAGCCACTGGAGGAGCTTTAATGGGAAAAACGATGGCCGAGGCACACTCTTTGTTGGAAGCTATGGCCGCAAATGCGTATCAATGGCCGTCCGAATGAGTAAATCCGAAGCGAGTCATGGAAATTTCGAATAATGATCCGATCTCTACATTGTCGGCCCAAGTCGCAGCGCTAACTCAGCAACTTCAAGCCTTTTCACATGCTCCTTCTCCCGTTACCATTGAATCATGCAATTGGTGTAATGGATCTCACCCTAGCGTAGAGTGCCAAGTCGTAAACCCTTTCGAGCAGCCCCCAATTGAACAAGCTCAGTTCGTAGGAAACGGAAACAGGCAAAATAATCGGTACTCCAACACTTATAATCCGGGATGGCGTAATCATCCTAACTTCTCATGGAGAAACGGACAGAACTCGAACCAGCCTCCGTTCGCTCAACACCAACAGCAACCTCCTCCCGCTCCAAAAGTTTCTCTAGAGGAAGCAATCGCGAAATTGGCAGCGAATACGAGTCAGTTCATGACCCGTACGGAAGAAACATTGCAAAACCATTCCGCTTCTATCCGCAACTTGGAAGTCCAACTGGGCTAGATCGCTAATGTATTAACAGCCCGCCCGGAAGGTACCTTGCCAAGTACTACTGAAACGAATCCTAGAGAGAGTGTCAATGCCATTGAGTTGAGAAGTGGGAAAGAATTGGGTGAGCTGCCCGGGCCGAACAAAAAGAGAAGTGAGGAAGGGGAGAAGAAAAATTCAGCGACGGAGGAATCACAAGATTGGAGACCCTCGATACTATTTCCGGACAATCCAAAGGCATATGTACCACCCGTCCCGTTTCCGCAGCGATTACAACAGAAAATGGTGGACAAGCAATTCTCTAAATTCCTCGACGTCTTCAAGAAACTGCACATTAACATCCCATTTGCCGACGCCTTGGAGCAAATGCCGAGTTACGTGAAATTCATGAAAGAAATTTTGTCAAAGAAAAGAAAACTCGAGGAGTTTGAGACAGTCGCATTGACGGAGGAGTGCAGCGCTATTCTTCAGAAAAAGCTTCCGCCAAAATTGAAGGATTCGGGAAGTTTTAATATACCATGCACTATAGGAAATCTGACTTTTGAAAGGGCATTGTGCGATCTCGGCAATAATGTTAATCTCATGCCTCTGTCTATTTTCAAGAAGCTTGGAACTGGGGAAGCGATACCGACGACTGTCTCCTTACAATTAGCTGATAGATCCATTAAGTATTCGAGGGGACTAATCAAGGACGTCTTAGTAAAAGTTGATAAATTCATCTTTCCGGACGATTTCATTGTGCTTGACATGGAGGAGGACCACGACATCCCAATTATCTTGGGAAGACCATTTTTGGCAACCGGCCGAACTTTAATCAACGTGGAAAAAGGGGAACTAACTCTAAGGGTTCAAGATGAGCATGTCACGTTCCAAGTGTTTAAATCTCTTCCATGTCCAGGTGGTGTTGAGAAGAGCTCGCAAATTGAAAGTGTGGATACCGTTGTGAAAGACACACACCGGAAGAATCGTCGGTCGAAAAACTCAGAATCCGTTTCAGAGGGTTTGATGCCTAAGAAAAATTTAGAACGAGTTGCATATCTCAAGCATGTGGACATGCCGTCATCATCAACCGTTCATCCATCAATGAGAAATCCCGATGCTGTCATAAGTTCGTTCGAGAAAAAAGAGAATAAGCTAGACGTAAAACGGAGGCCAAATCATGAGAAAAATGGGTGCTTCGGAAAGTTCTTTGTGTCAAAACCTTTTTGCAAACAACATTTGGTGTCCGAACCGAAAATTGAATCGTTAAAGACCAATGGTCAAAATTTTAAAACACATATTAACGGTTCGATGAACGGGGCAGAGTCCAAATGGAGTTTGCGAAAAGCGAACTGATTTCCAATAAGTCCGGCTGAAGACTATAAACTTAGCGCTTCTCGGGAGGCAACCCGAGTATTAGTTGTAGATTTTTTATTTTTTTAGTGTTTTCTTGCATTTTAGAGTCTTTATTTTTCGTCATTTTGGCTTTGATTTGCTTATCCCTCTCGTTCTTGACGTGTTTCTTTTAAAATTCTGTGCAGAAAAAGTCCCAGGGGAAAAATTTATGCCTGAGCCGCGGCACAAGGCTGGTGAGCCGCGGCACACACAAATCGAATCAGAAGGCTAAACATTCTGTACTATGTGCCGCGGCACAACTTTAATGAGCCGCGGCACACTTGATTCCTGATCTGCGGCACGTTGATGCTGAGCCGCAGCACACTAATTGCCAAATGATGAGCCCAGGACGCTGTGCCGCAGCACAAACCAAGTTATCCGCGGCACATCAACACTTTGAGCCGCGGCACCCGTATGCTGAGCCGCGGCACCCGGCGACATCACAAAAAGTCCCAGGCCGACTGTACTATGGGCCACGGCTCACTTAGGCTGTGCCGCGGCCCCCATCGCAAATAGGAAAACCAGGTATTCCTCTTATACTCGATCGGACGGGATTCAGGTAAACTTCTTCCCTTCCTTCCTTCACACAAGCACTCGGCCGATATCTTTTTCTGCTCCTTCCTCTTGCATTCTTCATTCCAAGTCAGGTAAATCTCGATCTCTTAATCATAATTGATACATGATTTGAAAAGTGAATTGAAGTTATATGTTGCTAGTTGTTCTTCAATGTTTTCTCAAAAATGAAGTTAGAATATGGTGAATATGGTATTGGATTGTGATGGGATTGGTGATTATGAACGAATTGGTGATGTTAGTTGTCATTTTTCATGGCTATTATCTATGTTATTATTTTTGGGATTTGGAGTTAGCCATTAAACTTCTTGTTCTTCATTTTGACTTGTGCATATCAAGTGTTTGATAAATTGCAGCAATGAAAAATTGTTAAGGCAAACATTTTCAAACTATATGCAACGAATCGTTTTATCGGATTATATTATCTCCCAACCCTTACATCATGTTTAAACTTAAGAGCTCATCCTTAATTTCCTCTTTGTTGTTGCAAGCTCACTCATTCACGTTCCGCATGGTGTAGTCGAGATACATGCAGACTCGCCGGACGACGCCGGCACCAGTTCGTGAGCATACTGGAGGGGAGTACTTGACCTTTCACTTTTATTGCATATTATATTTTTTCCATTGAGGTCAATGTACATCCTAAGTTTGGGGGGGTTTACTTTCTGTTGATATACTTATTGCTGTACTTATTTCGTTTGCACTTTTGTTATTTTTAGTTATCTTTTTATTGCTAGCCTTGCTTTTCATGATTTTACTCTTATTCGTGAATTTTTCGTGCTCCTTTTTGTGTGAAACTGATGTTACAATACTGATTTCTCTCTGAAGAAACGGTTGAGTTTTAGTTGAGTTGTAGTCAGCGATATCTGTTTCTGTTAAGTCTTCATTTAGGTCCGAATTTTTTTCGTTTTTGTAGAAATCTTAGCGGATAAGAGAGGAGACATACGCGTTTTTCAAATCGCCGTCTATACGTTTGGTTACATTTTTTTCGGTTAGCTAGTCGGCCAGTAACATAAGTCGTGTTGGCACTTAATTTGAGTTTAGAGTCGGATAGTTTTTCCCAAAAGTCAAGATATTATTTGTTCTATGACGGGAAGTCTAGTAACTGGGGGTATTTACGTGACCCGTTGTTTACTCTCGCGTAAAACGATGACCCTGATTACACTAGTGGTTTAGAGATTTCGCATGTGCCGATGAGGGGAAGCTTAGTAACCGGGGGTATTCACGTGACCCGTTGTTTACTCTCGCGTAAAACAGCAACCTTGAATCGGACATGCGGGAATAGCTATTCGAGTTGTTCCTCCACTGTTGAAGGGAACTTAGTAACTAGAAGCATCCATGTGCCCCATGAGTGTCTTTTACGTCAAACGGTTCCCCAATACATGAGAATGGAATTCCACCCTAGGATTATCCGGATGAAACATCCCGAGATCCGAACCTAGTGGTCAACTCGAATCATCTTATTGAGCATATATAAGGGACTACTGTCCGAGGGTTAATTTTTATGAAACTCTTGAAATTTTTGCCACTAGACTGTGGGATTTGGGCGAGTTATCTTGTTTATTTTAACATTTCATATTGGCGGTCGATTAAATTCACACTTGTTAATCTTTGAGCTGGATTTTCTTCATGAACGATTGATTAGGACTGAAGTTGGTTACTTTGTGGAATCAGTGTCCTGGATGTAGCTCGCTATTACGATACTTGTATTATTCTTTGAGATTTTCAGTGTAGTATTGATTAGGTTGAGCACTATGAATTGCACGATTATTCACGATATTCTTTTGTTGAAATTGATTATTTTTTGCTTGAGGACAAGTAAAGGCTCAAGTTTGGGGGGTATTTGTTAGGCGTATTTTTATACACTTATTTATAATTATTGTGCATTCTTTTTGTGAGTAAATCTGCATAAATGAGCCTTTAATGCCCTATTATTTTATGTTTTGCAGGAAATCGGAGTTCGAAAGCCGAAACGATGAAAAACGGACGAAAACGGCGAATTTTGGCCTAGGGTCGCGGCACAAGGCAAGCGGGCCGCGGCACACACAGAGGACCAGCAGGCACCAACTCTGAGCCGCGGCACAGTTATGGTGAGCCGCGGCCCAGAGGAAAATTATAGCGCCCAAGTTTTTATCGAAGTGCCGTGAGCCGCGGCACAGATTAAGTGAGCCGCGGCACACGGGGCGGTTTTGGTGTACTCCGCGCGGGTTTGGGCCGTTTTGAAGCCAGTTCTCGACCTAATCACACGGACGCAATTTGAAGGCTGCTGGGAGCTATAAATAAGGGTTTAAGGCCATAATTAATCATCTTGGACAGAGGATCGATCATCTGGGAGAATAGAGGATTATTGCAGAAGGAAAGAAGCAGAAGACACCAAGAGCAGAGGGCGGAAGCCAGAAGAACGGAGGAATCCGAGCTCTTCATCTGCGTTTGATCTTCATGCTTTCATTTATTAATTCTGTATTATTATCTTTTATCATGTCAGGCTAAAACCCTGTTCAAGGATTTTGATGAAACCAAAGTTTTGACGGATTTGCTTTTGATTATCTATATAATTCCCTTTTCTGTTGAGTTTTCCCAATCGATTTTAATGCTTTCAATTGTCTGG
This sequence comes from Orobanche coerulescens, assembly GCA_033398695.1. Classification (NCBI taxonomy): domain Eukaryota; kingdom Viridiplantae; phylum Streptophyta; class Magnoliopsida; order Lamiales; family Orobanchaceae; genus Orobanche; species Orobanche coerulescens. The sequence continues at coordinate 107,444,074 of CM065816.1, read as the reverse complement.
CTAATAATTGGATTGTTTTAATTACTCAACTCAAATAGGGAGAGGAGAGTTGGTGAGGAACTATTGGTGAGGACCGTTTTATCTTGTGAGATAGGAATATACTCATAGGAACTACGTGGCTTTTTGAGGATTTTGTGCTTTTTGCCTATTGTCGAATTAATTCACCTAGGGATAGAGTGTGTTATTCGCCTTTAGAAAAATCTATTGACCTCGGGAGAGGCAGTAGAGTATATTAGCAATCTTCGCCTTTAATAAATTGGAGAAATCATTAACTTCAGATAATCGAGAGTAAATTCGGATAAACCAAGGTGGATTCAGAATCTTAGACTTATTCATCATTTGATTTTCTTTCTTCCAGCGATCGTTTTTACTGTTAGTCTTTTATTGGTTTTATTTAGTTATTAATTGCAATCCAAATTTCCACTGTTCAAATAAAATTAGAATACATAAAAATCGGTACTTAGTGATTCAGTCCTCGTGGGAACGATACTCACTCATCACTTTATTACTTGTCTACGATAACGTGCACTTGCGTTTAACGAAATATCGCAACAGATCGCACAATATGGTATCACGTATGCTCCTCGCACGGCGATCAAAGGCCAAGCTCTGACGGACTTCATGGTGGAGTTAACGTTCCCACCCAGTCCGACCCAGGTCGACCGCCCTGCTTGGAAATTGTACGTGGATAGCTCGGCGACCAACTCGCGAGCAGGGGCAGGGATTGTCCTCATCATCCCCGACGGCCAAAGTTTCACAAATGCTATGCGTTTCGGGTTCCGTGCGACCAACAATGAAGCCGAGTACGAAGCTTTGGTAGGCGGGCTCGATCTAGCGCTCGCCCTGGACGTTCGTCGCCTCCACATCTTCATGGACTCCCTCTTGGTCGTGAACCAAGTCAAGGGGGAATATGAGGCGCACGGCGAACAAATGATCATATACCAAGAACTGGTCGCCGAAATGTGCACAAAGTTTGAAGAAGCGTTGATCGAAAAAGTCCCGAGAGAGCACAACTCCCAGGCCAATGCCCTATCCAAAGTAGCATCGTCACAGGGGGCGGCAGATTTCTCTAACATCCAAATCACAAAATCAACAAAACTGGCGATCGACAGAAGCCTGATTACCACAGTTGCCATCGCCGAAGAGAACTGGATGACTCCGTTCATTAAATACTTGAAGGACGGACGGTCCCCGCCGATCGTATCAAAGCTCGCCAGATTCAGCTCCAGGCAACCAGATACACACTATTGGACGACCGGCTTTACAAGCGAGCTTTTAGCCTTCCTCTCCTCAAGTGCATTACGCCGGAGGAAGGCCGACTCGTTTTAGCCGAGATCCATGACGGGATCTGTGGAAATCACGCTAGGGGGCGAGCTCTCATCCACAAAACGACCAGGCAAGGTTTTTTCTGGCCTACACTACAAAAAGATGCGATCGCCTACGCCTGATCGTGTCACATGTGTCAAGTGATGGGCCCGAACATCAAGCTCTCCCCCGAGCAGCTCACTTCTATGTACAGTCCATGTCCGTTCGCCCAATGGGGCATCGACCTCATCGGTCCTTTGCCGACGGCGCTAGGGGGATGTAAATTTGTCATCGTGGGGGTCGATTATTTCACGAAATGGGTTGAGGCCAAGACACTCAACAAGATTGGCCAAGAACAAGTAATCAAGTTCATTTGGAAGAACATCATATGCCGGTTCGGTCTACCCCAGGCTACCATCTCCGACAACGGAAAGCAGTTCGACGGCTTGGAAGTCATGCAATTCTGCGAGAAATAGGGAATCAAATTTTTTTTCTCGGCCCCCTACCACCCTCAGACGAACGGGCAGGTAGAGGTTGTAAACAAGATCCTCAAACACACGATCAAAGCACGACTCGAATCCAAACAAGGACAATGGACGAGCGAGCTCCCAGATGTTTTGTGGTCCTACCGAACAATGACCCGAAACTCAACCGGCGAAACCCCGTTCACCCTCGCCTTCGGAACAGAAGCAGTGATCCCTTCAGAGATCGCCGTCCTCAGTCACCGAACTGAGCACGAAATGACGACGGACAATGATGTAGCCCGACGGATCGACTTGTATATGCTCGAAGAACGGTGACTGACCTCGAAAATGAAAAACAAGATCCACAAAAGGAGATCTGAAAAATTCTTCAATTCGAAAGTCAAGGAAAGGCGATTCCAAGTGGGCGACCTAGTCCTCAAAGAGATCCAGACTCACACGGGAGTATTTGGCCCGAACTGGGATGGCCCCTTCAGGACATCTAAATGGCTGACCAGAGGAGCCTACGAACTCGAACACCCAGACGGCACTCCGAACCAATATCCCTGGAACGCCGTGCATTTGAAGAAATACTACCAATAAAAACTCTGTATTCGGTTACCCTATGTACAAAGAGTTTAATGAGATTTTCCAATCCCATCTATATGATTCGCCTCGACAAAACAAACAAATAAAAAAGAGGACGACTCGCTCGCCCTACAAGCGATCGCCCCTCAAAGCACAACGTATACCGTCGAGGATCGTCATTCAACATGGCGATCAGAGGTAGAAAAGTGCAGCCATGGTCCTGAAGGTCGATGGAACCGACAGCTTCGTCCATGCAAGGTTCCTTTGGGCTGCGATCGCTCACCCTTCGTTTAAATATGAGGCGGGCGTAGCCGAAGGACCCTCCAAACAAATCTGTGGACACGCTCGCCCGCCCTCAAAGGTTCATCATCTAACATGATGGACCCGGACAAGGCGACGCGTCCCTACCCCCATCACAATGTATACCGTCGAGGATCTCCATCTAACATGACGATCCGAGGTAGAAAAGTGCTAACAAGCTGTGGACGTGGAGTCGATTAATCCGACGACGCCCCATGCAAGGACTCCTCCAGGCCAAGATCGCTCGCCTTTAGATACGAGGCGGGCGCAGCCTAACGGAGGACCCTCACAATAAAGTGAGTCGCGAGACATATCAACCGGTGGAATGTCCCTTGCGCACAAAACACGGCCATGGAGGTCGGTCCATCAAACTCCGCGACCGTACACGGTTCATCAAGGTCGAAACAATCGACCTCTCTCGAGGAATCAGCAAAACTGAAGATCGCAAGAAACAAACCAAAGATAGCTCACCAAACGTACTATTTTCGTTCCCTTACTTACGCTAAGTAAACAAAAACAAGGGGCAAAGTGGATCTATTCATACATGCGATCGGGAGGAAGGAACCATACACGATCGGCTTTGTTCAAACACACACATGACGTTCGGTCTTGTTCAAGAAATTTACAAGTAAGAATTTCAAATGGACCAATGCATTCGGATCTATTCATACAACGGCCGCTCTCCAAATAATTGTGCAAAGTCAAAATGATACGGAACATTCAGATAGACGATCATACAAACAAGGCATCAGGTGAAAATTGACTGCGGTCTCACTCAGGCCACCCCCGACTGGCCATCGCCTCCAGCAGACGGATCGACGCGCGCTTCCTCATCGGCTTCAGGATAAACAAGCTTATCCAGCGACGGATACCAGCTCAGATCGATCCCAAGGTCGGTGAGGTCGAGGATCGGCAGAGAGAAGTCCGGCTGCAAAGGATGCTCAAGCACGTAGGCTTTGAAGTTTTCAATCAGAGGGCCGACCTCGAGCCCTCCCTTCTTGGCAGCACGGATGGCGTCGGCGTAAGCCATGTAATATGCGAACTCGCCGAAGTACTCCACGCTGAGGCAGGGATCGGTCTCGATCGCCTCTAACTTCTCCTTCAGCCCCGCGGCTGTCTTGTCCGCATCCTTGAGCTCGGCTACCTTGGCAGCCAGTTCCCCCTTCGATGACTCCAGTTCACCGTTTAGCCGATCCACCACCGCCTTCAGCCCGGTCACCTCCTCCTGCGAGGCCGCATGCAACCGACAAACATTCGTCATCTGGTCGCGCATCCGATCGACCACCGCCTGGGACCGGTTGAGCTCCTGCCTCATCCGGTCAAGATCTTGTTTAGCTCACTTGTCCGTCTCAGCATACTCCTTCTCCATGGCCACGATCCTATCGGCAAACTCAGCATTCTGGTTCCGAGCAGCCTCAAGATCCGAATGGAGGCGAGCAGTAGAGGGCCGCCCCTCATAATCTTTAACAGCTTGAGCGGCCATCGTTGCCGCTTGGAGGGTCAGGGCAAGTGTCGCCTGCATGGCATCTCTAGACCGCCGGCGCGCAATCGCGTCCAGGTCGGTCGTCCAAGCCTACGGAAGATAGGATATGGCCCGGGAGACGTAGGAAGGGACGTCGATAAGCTCGCACGGGGACTTGCTCGCCAGGAAATCCAGCACCATCGGAGAGGTGTTCGGATCGACAAGGCGGACCCTGCAACAAAAAACGAAGGAGTTAGTATGCACCCTACACAAGTAGCTTAACTCAGAAAGATCAAACCAATCTTACCTTGCGATCAACTCGGGGTTACGGCCGAAATAGGGCTTGCCCCGTGGAGTCTCGGCTTCAGCAATCGCCACAGTCTTCAGGAAGGCCGCTGAGGGCGTAGACCCCTCTGCCATTGGAACGGCGGAAATAAGAGGCGCATCAACCAGCGGCACCACAATGGATGCCTCCGCAGCAGCAGTCAGCAGGGGCTCCTCCGGCCTCCGCCTCTTGCGGTTGCGCTGGAGCTGCTCCTCCTCCCGAGCCTCTGGCTGAACGACCGGCGCTATGAGAGGTCTCGCCTCAGGGATAGGGCGGGACGTCGTTTCAGGGGCACAACCTGCCTTCTTCCCTTGCTAGAGACGACTCATGAGGCCGGGGTTCGACATTGCAATCTCTCTCGGTGGCTCGGAGTAGCGAGGGAAGTGGATCTCTGTCAAAGAAGAAATTCAGCCAAGTTAGACATCTCTTTCAATCAGACGATCGTCAAGCAGAAAAGAGGAAGTAAAAATTCATACCTGGAACCTTCAGGTGGCGAGGGAAGCAAAACAATCGAGCGCCCAACCAATGATCTTCGTTGTTGACCGTGCGAACATCGAGGTAGTTGTCCGGCAGACCGCGGATTCGCTCCCAGACGATCAAGAAGTCAAAAGGAAGGTCGCCGATTGCTGGAACAAGGGAGCCTGCAAAAAGTAAACCAAATTAGATCAGTTCAAGGTGTATCCGAACAAAGGGAGAGTTAAAACCCTTACTCGGATTCCTCTCCCAAAAACTGGTGGGGATATCCAACTCATACTCTGGGTTATCGCTCGACGCCGACCACTACACTCCGCCGACCCAACACCATTTTTCCAGGTCACCCCGAACTTTGTTCGGCACCCCGAGGACCACCCTACCCATGCGACCCTGAATGTGATAGCCGCCAATTGAACCCTTCTGCGCAGTCAGCTTGAAGAGGTAGTTCATTTCCAGCGCAGAAGGTAGACAGAACAACCGATGACTGCCAAAAAGTGTCAAGGTACTAATAATCTGCAGCCAGGCGTTCGGCGTCAATTGAAGCGGCACCATATTCCAGGCGGTTAGCAAGTATGACACGGCGAACGGCAATAGGAACCGCAAACCGGCCTCCAGGATCAATTCGTTGACAGCGACCATACCATCGGGAGGTTGGTCGGCGTGTTCATTATCTGAGGGCACATATAATGAAACATCAGAAGGGATATGGAATTTTGCCCTCCAGCGACTCAAGTCCTTCCTGGTCGCCGAACTCCGGATCTGACCGAGGGTCCACGGGGAGCGGTCCGTGGCCCGGAATGACGTCCGTTTCACGGGCTCATAGGGTGGGCGACCGAGTATGCACCGAAGTCAAACTGAGGACGTGGTCCGGCCATCCTCTCCATAAGTCCGGAGAATTCCAAAAAGGCCCGGCCAAACACGCTGTTCTGCTCCCAATATATCCTCATCGCCTCATCCTCGTCTACCGGTGAGTCCTTTTGCCCCGCTGCCACCGACCTCGCTGCGTCAGCCTCGTTGAAGAGCTCTTCAACCTCCGTGGGTGCAATCCCCGCACGAATGGCCTCGACGGCCATCTCTATGTAGAGAGCCGTGGAGGTTTCTTCCCGGGCAGGCGAAGTCGCAGCGGCAGAAGAGCTACCAGCCTCATACGCATTGGATCCTCCTCCAGACATGTTCGAAAAGAAAAGGGGGGAGAGAATTTTTGTTCTTACCTAGGAAGAAAGTCGATCGGCGCAAGAAGCTTCAAGGAATTTCGGCAGAGTCTTCGTCTAAAGGCAAGGGCGCATAAAGATCTAAACTTCAGTTACCCTAGCCCTTTTATAGGCGAGAGTAGGGACCTCTGTGCAAATAGGCGGAATCCCGGGGGCTGAAGTGCAACTATCGGGGGGGGACACATTAAATGCAGCCCTCGAAACCCGCGTACACGTAGTTTCGAGGGCACGCCAGGCGACAAGTCTGAAAAAAACCGTCGGACTCCCCCAACGGGAGCGCGACGCGTGTCCCTATGACGTTTCGAAAGCCCGCCTCCACTTCCCGCTATTTCCAGCCCCTAAAGAGATCGTCCGAATTCAAAATCAGCTCGTCCAAGCAACAATCGTCCGGTTCATAAGCAGATGAGTCGCTTGTCTAAAAGGCGATCGCCAGCAATACCACCTCACCCCACGTCTTCAACATCGGAGCGAGCTGGGTGGCAATTGTTGTGCGGCGATTTATACGCCTCGATGGCAATCGGCATAATGGTCAGGAGCCAGCTAAAGAAGACAAATGATGGGTAAGCGCCTAGCGATCGACGTCCAAGGCGATTATCTTTTGGCATCTGGCGATGGCCTTTAATGGCCGACAGGAGACGATCGTCCCGCGCCACGTATGAATCCGACACCCGTCAAAGTCTTCGAAGACCGAATCTTGGGTAAAGACCCACGTGCAGATCCACAAAAGGCGCCACAGGATAAGGCCATTTGACCCCATCCTGTCACCACCTTCACACCTACCGACAGACCCGCCGAAAGGTGCAAAGTGGGTCTCCCGAGACAGCGACTCAGGACGCGTGTGGACTTCTCATTGGCTCGCACATCTGACTGCCAGTTGCAGCCGCGGACTTTAAGGAAACAATCCCACGTGCTGGGACGATCTCCCACCTTATTCTAATATAGGAAACGGCGGTCGTGTAACACCCCAAACTAGGCGGATATTACAGTGCCGTGGATCCCCGACTGGGACCCACCAGGCAAATGAAAATGAATGAATTACACAGGATAAATGTAGTACCGAACCACATTACAACAGTAATTACTCCGATGAGGAGATTAATTACAATACACCAGGACAATACCGAATACTAGTGTATTTTATATGAAGATAAAATACACAACACTGAATGAAACGGAGTATCCAAATGAAAATCTGCAGCGGAAGATAAATGACAACAATATGAATAACTGAAAGATCGGGGGCCCCTACTGGTATCACTGGGACTCCTCGACATCAGCGTATTCTCCCCATGCTTTTTCCTTGCCATGACCTGAAAAACAAAATCCCCAAACGGGGTCAGTTACACAGAACAACAATCCTCAAGGGTTGAAAATACACAATCATGATTATATCTGAAGTTATGAAATATCCTGTCGAAACATACGCAATCAAACATGCTATATGAATCAACTAACAGTACGGCTCAAAGGGTGGCGCCACACTACGCCCGGGATGGAAATGTGTCCGTGCACAAGCCACCAACGAGTATCGATCGAATACACGTGTGGTCTTGTACCTAATCAGTCTCACGAGGCATATGACTCATGTGCACAGTCCAATGTGAGGCCAACAACCAACACACGACTTAAACGTGCCCGACATGAAAATCCAACACATACCAACCGGCACGCCAGTATGACCCGGAATGCCACGATATAACAAAAGTGACATCGAAAATGAATAATGACTCACCGAGATGGAATGATAGTGAAATAAATGACAGCTCAATGAAATGATTGGAACCGTCGTTCCTTATGACTGAAGTGATTAATTGACAATAACAAGTTTTGATACGGTTAATACAATGATGAATGAGTTATGATTATGAATGAACAACAACAAAAGGGATGAATATCCTTTTAACCGAGTAAGAATTAACTTACACAACACCGGTGGCAGTTATCCTTCCACGAACAACGTCCTAATTGAGATATCGGTCGCTCGAACAACCTTGAATAATACATTTACCAACAATCCTTTCAATACACGAATCAAACACGAATATAACGAACTCAAAACGTCGATACGACTAAACCAAGTCCATTGAGGCATTAAATCAAACACGTTGCGGCCAAACTCCGATTGTTTACAACCAAACCTCAATATACCAATATCAAATCCCCCAAGAAGTGTTTCAAACCAACAAAACATCTTCCAAATGATCAATAATCCAAAATGAATATCCAAATTCGTGATTACAACAACAATTAATCGAAAACTCTCAATTCCAACTCAATATTCAAAGTGTTCTTGAATAATCCTTCAATAATCCAATGAATCTATATACAAACTCATAATCACATACATATCCCTTCATATAACATGATTATAACGTCCAAAACATCATATCTCAACACAAAATCGAAATCCAAGATGTTGAAGAAATTACCTCTTGAAGATCCAACCACTTCGATCCGATGAATACGAGTTAAATCGAGTATTCGGGCTATACGATCGAATGGAAATGAAGAAAATCAAGTACTCAAGTGTTTGATGAAGGAAAATCCCTTCCCCCCAAGCTCTCTCTCGGACAAGATGGAAGAAGAAAGTGAAAAATGAAGAAAAAGTCCCGGCCAGCCCTATATAAACTGCCGGAAGTTACGGCCGTAACTCGGCCTTCATACGGCCGTAACATCCTGTGTCAACGCGGCCTTACCAGAATCGGCCAACTCAGACGGCCGTAATCGCTTCGCCCAAAACTCCGCTGACACTTTTACGGCCAGTATTCGCACGACTTACGGCGTAACTCGCCTTCGTCTAAAACATCCGCGGCATCCTTACGGCCGTACCGCAGACCTTACGGGCGTAACTCGGATGATACGGCCGTATCCGCCAAACTTACGGCGTAAGCCCTTCGCCGAAAATGACCAGTACTCGCAGAACGCACGGCCGTATCCGGCCAAGCCTTACGGCCGTATCTCCCTCGCCTTACGGCCGTATGCCGCAACCCTTACGGCCAGTAACTTCGCCGCCAAAACGCTGGGCACCTCGCTGACACGTACGGCCGTGTCGGCCAAGCCTTACGGCCGTACTGCCAACTTACGGCCGTATTCGAAACCTTACGGCCGTAAGTCCTGCTTCGTCCAAAAGGCCTGACAATCAACGAACCCATGTTACGGCCGTAACCTACAATCCTTACGGCCGTAACTCAATGCTGGACATGGTGAAAATCCGATAACTCCGATTCCTCACTACGACTGATGAATGATCCGACAAACCATACATATGTGAAAGTGAACAAGTCTAAAGATGAAACTTCCAGCACAAGACTACCAATCACAATGATAATGTTAATACTCCCGTATCGATCCATAAACAGAGATGAAATGACGATTGGTAACTGATACATGGTTATAACACGCCCACGATGAACGCAAATGAATGAATCATGAATGATGAATGATTATCAATGAGTGAAAAATTACTGAGTGACAATTACTGACTGATAATTACTGAATGATAATGAATGGATTACGACCGGGTATTACATACCCCCCCTTAAAAAGAGTTTCGTCCCCGAAACTAAGGGCCAAACAACTCGGGTTAACTCTCCCGCATACTCTCCTTGGTTTCCCAAGTAGTCTCTTCGACTCCGTGTCTAGCCACTGAATCCTGACCAAAGGAATCATCTTGTTCCTCAACTGTTTGATTCGCCGCTCTAACACTCGTATAGGACGCTCCTCATACAAATGATCATCCGCGATCTCGATTTCGTCGAACTGAAGTATGTGACTCGGGTCGGCAACATGCTTCCACAACTGAGAGACGTGAAACACATTATGAATTCGGCTCAACACAGGAGGTAAAGCCAATCGATAAGCTAACTCGCCTACTCGATCCAAAATCTCAAACGGTCCAATGAATCTCGGACTCAACTTCCCCTTTTTTCCGAAACGGAAAATACCTCGACTCGGGGATACCTTGACCAAAACGTGGTCACCCATCTCGAACTCTAGTGGTCGATGACGATTATCTGCATATGATTTATGCCGACTCTGAGCTGTCAACATACGACTCCTGATCAAAGCTACCTTCTCACGGCGGCTATAAGCATATCGGGCTCGGTGCCGATTGATTCTGATACATCATACAAACACAAAGGAGATCGACAACGACGACCGTACAAGGCCTCGTAAGGTGCCATCTTAAGCGAAGAGTGCCAACTATTATTATACGTGAATTCGATCAACCGTAGTTGGGCTTCCCAGTCGTCTTTCCAATTGAGGACACATGCCCTCGGCATGTCCTTCTAAGTCTGAATAGTCCTCTCTCATTGTCCGTCGGACTGAGGATGAAAAAAAATGTACTGAGATTAAGCTGAGTTCCCATAGCACGATGAACTGATTTCCAAAAATGAGACACGAATCGCCCGTCACGATTAGAAACGATACTCTTAGGAGTACCGTGCAGTCTCACTATCTCTTTGATGAATAGCTGGGCAAGTCTCTCGGGACCCCACATATCCTTGATCTCAAGGAAATGAGCTGATTTAGATAAGCGGTCCACGATCATCCAGATCGTATTCATGCCACGACGACTCGTCGGCAAACTCTGGATGAAATCCATAGAAATGTCTTCCCACTTCCATTCTGGAATAGGGAGCGGTATCAGCATACTCGCCAGTCGATGATGTTCAATCTTGACTTGCTGATAGGCTAAACATCTCGAAACAAATTCCGCGACTTCTCGCTTCATATTACTCCACCAGGAATTTTGTTTCAAGTCCTTGTACATCTTGCTAGACCCCGGATGAACCGGATAAGGGGTAGCATGAGCTTCTCTCAAGATCGAGTTTTTCAACTCATCATTCGCCGGTACGCACAACCGATTCTTAAATCTCAAGAGTCCATCCCCGTGGACCACAAATCCAGGGGCTTTCCCTTGTGCCACATCCTCGCGGATGAGCAACAAAATGAATCTGAACCCTGATTCTCCCTGATTTCTTCCTCAAGTGATGATGAAATCTCTAACATACAAAGCTGTCCCTGAACTCGCTGAAGCCGGACCTCGATCTCGGGTCTAAGGAATTCCTGCTGAAGCTCCTTCTGAACTGTTAAACGAGCAAGCATCTGCCCCTGAACGGACTTACGACTCAAGGCGTTGGCGACAACATTCGCCTTGCCCGGGTGGTAAAGGATCTCGATATCATATTCTTTGATTAGTTCCAACCACCACCTCTGTCACATATTTAACTCCTTGTGAGTAAATATATACTTCAACTCTTGTGATTGGTGAATAACTGACAGGTGACGCCATAAAGGTAATGACGCCAAAATTCGAACGTGAAAACCACGCTTGCTAGCTCCGGCCGTGGGTTGGATAATTAACCAGCTAATCCGAGGAAACTTCGGATTTACTTAACATCTTTCGGAGGTCGCCAATCTCGGATAGCCTCTGTCTTCTGAGGGTCGACACGAACTCTGTCAGATGAAATTACATGCCCGAGAAAAGTGACTTTGGACATCCAGAACTCACAATTGGAAAACTTTCCATGAAGTTGCTCGCATCTCAACACGTCGAGAACCTGATGAAGATGTACCTTGTTTTCCTCTCGATCACGAGAATAAGCTAAAATGTCATCGATGAAGACAATAACAAACTGATCCAAAAAGTCGATGAAAACCCGATTCATTAATTCCATGAATACCGCAGGTGCATTAGTTAGCCCGAACGGCATAACTACGAACTCATAATGACCATGGAGTGTACGAAATGCCGTCCTTGCGATACCTGACTCTTGAATTCGCAGCTGATGATATCCAGATCTTAAGTCGATCTAGGAAAAAAATATTGAAGTTCCCTGAAGTTGATCTAAGAGATCATCAATTCGGGGTAGAGGATACTAATCTCGATCATCAACCTTTTCAACTCCTAATAATTAATACACACACGAGACGAGTCAACCTTCTCCTTGAGAGATCACACTGGTGCTCCTCACGGGGACGCACTCGGTCGGAGATAACCTTTCTCGAACTACTCCTCAAGTTGAATCTTCAACTCCTGCATTCTGTTCGGGGGCATCCGATACGGTGCCTTCGATAACGGGGACGTACCGGGCTCCAAATCACTTCTGAATTCCACTACTCTATGCGAAGGCAACCAGATAACTCGTCTGGAAATACATCGTCAATCAATGACAATGATACCACGAATGATTGAACATTTTGATTGTCCTAGAATGGTTAATCGGTAAAAAGTGATACAATAAATGATTGAATAACTCGATTGCCTTAGAAAGGCCAATCGATGGAAATGATATAATGAATGATTGAATAATTCGATTGAGGAATTGCTCTGCTTCCGTCAAAATAATAATTCTTCTGGAACAACGGGGATTACTTCCCTGAAGCACACATCCGACAACCAACGATGGAATGATAGTGACCAAACGCTTACAGACACTAATGATGGCATCGTGACGATCCATCCAATCAATATCCAAGATGACGTCGTCTCTCGGCAAATCTACTACGATTAGGTCCGCTGGCTATACACGGCCATGAAGTTGAATCAGATAATTCTGAATCTCACGATTCCGATAATTCGTCTACCACCAGGTAGACCAATGATATAAGGCTCACAACTAGTAGCACTACCCAGGCGTAGTCTACTCAAACATGACTCGGAAATGAATGAATGCGATGCACCAGTATCAACAAGGTACACACAGGTTGGGATAGAATATCGTGTGTACCTGAGGTCAATTGGGCCACCGGGTCGTCGGTCCTCTTCATCGCGTGAAATCGGGATTTGCCGGCCCCCGAACCGGACTCTCTCGTCTGATACAGATGAGCTCCGCCTTTGATAGCTCCTGTCGTTTTAAACGACGCGGACTGAGTGGCCTGATTCGGAACTGCTGATTTGCTTGGGGTCTGAGATGTCGCCAGAGTAGGTTTGGAGTCCCTTTGGCAAAAACGGGCCCTATGCCCCGCAATTCCACAGTTATGGCATGTGACAGTCTGCCTCGGACACTTAGTCACTGAAATGACCCTGTTCTTCACAGTTGAAACAGGTGATGGCCGAACTGGCCGCTCGGGATTGAGATCCCGCACGATTATGCGCCGTAGGAGGTCGCTCACAAACGATAGGACCCGCACGAGGCTTCTTGAAGGTTGACTGACCGCCTTCGGATTGATTTTGCTTCGTTGATTTCATGCTGACAGATGAAGGTTGTTGTTTAGCAATTTCTTTAGCAGCAGGCTCATACGGGAGAGTTCTCTCGACTAATCCAGTCAGAGTGGTGCAATGATGGTTAAGCAATTGCATATGGGTCATCATGGCCTGCATAAAAGTGAGTGGATCAACCCGAACATCTTCTGATCGAGCCGAGTCCCGGGTACGATTTCCCAACAGCGAGTGATTATTTCCTGGGTTTTGGCCCGCACTGCGGCCTCTCCCCGTGCATCCCCTGACAGCTCTCCCCATACTGAAGTAGGAAGGTCGCATAACGATTATATTTCCCGCATGATTATCACGTTATGATTATGTCATGAGATGATGAAAATGAGTATACATGCTCTAACTTAGCGATTATATGAATGATTTACTGAAGTGACATGATTACCTGATGAAATTCTTGAAATGATTATCTTGAACAACTTAACAAGATTAATAATATTATCATCAGTTGACGATAAATGAGTAATGAAATGAATTGAGTAATTAATGAGTTAACATGATCGTCCTGATCATTAACTGAGTAATGAAATGAATTAAGTGATTAATGAATTAACATGATCGTCCTAATCACAATGAATGATGATGTTTGAGGATTGTTAATTGATGAATGACGAATGAATGACTATTGCCAGAAATTATACCATGGCGTTAGAAATCTTACGATTCTTTGATGCGATTGGCTCGGCATTTGCACAGGTCACACGTGACGCGAAAGTCCAATGATACTAGTCTGATGACGATGATTTCAAATGAGACATGACTCGGAAGGTAGTATTCAAAACCACGCTCCGATACCAACTCTGTAACACCCCAAACTAGGCGAATATTACAGTGCCGTGGATCCCCGACTGGGACCCACCAGGCAAATGAAAATGAATGAATTACACAGGATAAATGTAGTACTGAACCACATTACAACAGTAATTACTCCAATGAGGAGATTAATTACAACACACCAGGACAATACCGAATACTAGTGTATTTTCTATGAAGATAAAATACACAACACTGAATGAAATGGAGTATCCAAATGAAAATCTGCAGCGGAAGATAAATGATAACAATATGAATAACTGAAAGATCGGGGGCCCCTACTGGTATCACTGGGACTCCTCGACGTCAGCGTGTTCTCCCCATGCTTTTGCCTTGCCTTGACCTGAAAAACAAAATCCCCAAACGGGGTCAGTTACAAAGAACAACAATCCTCAAGGGTTGAAAATACACAATCATGATTATATCTGAAGTTATGAAATATCCTGTCGAAACATACGCAATCAAACATGCTATATGAATCAACTAACAGTACGGCTCAAAGGGTGGTGCCACACTACGCCCGGGATGGAAATGTGTCCGTGCACAAGCCACCAACGAGTATCGATCGAATACACGTGTGTTCTTGTACCTAATCAGTCTCACGAGGCATATGACTCGTGTGCACAGTCCAATGTGAGGCCAACAACCAACACACGACTTAAACGTGGCCGACATGAAAATCCAACACATACCAACCGGCACGCCAGTATGACCCGGAATGCCACGATATAACAAAAGTGACATCGAAAATGAATAATGACTCACCGAGATGGAATGATAGTGAAATAAATGACAGCTCAATGAAATGATTGGAACCGTCGTTCCTTATGACTGAAGTGATTAATTGACAATAACAAGTTTTGATACGGTTAATACAATGATGAATGAGTTATGATTATGAATGAACAACAACAAAAGGGATGAATATCCTTTTAACTGAGTAAGAATTAACTTACACAACACCGGTGGCAGTTATCCTTCCACGAACAACGTCCTAATTGAGATATCGGTCGCTCGAACAACCTTGAATAATACATTTACCAACAATTCATTCAATATACGAATCAAACACGAATATAACGAACTCAAAACGTCAATACGACTAAACCAAGTCCATTGAGGCATTAAATCAAACACGTTGCGGCCAAACTCCGATTGTTTACAACCAAACCTGAATATACCAATATCAAATCCCCCAAGAAGTGTTTCAAACCAACAAAACATCTTCCAAATGATCAATAATCCAAAATGAATATCCAAATTCGTGATTACAACAACAATTAATCGAAAACTCTCAATTCCAACTCAATATTCAAAGTGTTCTTGAATAATCCTTCAATAATCCAATGAATCTATATACAAACTCATAATCACATACATATCCCTTCATATAACATGATTATAACATCCAAAACATCATATCTCAACACAAAATCGAAATCCAAGATGTTGAAGAAATTACCTCTTGAAGATCCAACCACTTCGATCCGATGAATACGAGTTAAATCGAGTATCCGGGCTATACGATCGAATGGAAATGAAGAAAATCAAGTACTCAAGTGTTTGATGAAGGAAAATCCCTTCCCCCCAAGCTCTCTCTCGGACAAGATGGAAGAAGAAAGTGAAAAATGAAGAAAAAGTCCCGGCCAGCCCTATATAAACTGCCGGAGGTTACGGCCGTAACTCGGCCTTCATACGGCCGTAACATCCCAGGTCAACGGCCTTACAGCCGTAACCGGCCAACTCGTACGGCCGTAACTCGGCTTCATCCAAAAACCTGCCGACAGCCTTACGGCCGTATCCGCCCTGACTTTCGGGCGTAACTCGCCTTCGTCTAAAATATCTGCCGGCATCCTTACGGCCGTACCCGCAGACCTTACGGGCGTAACTCGGATGATATGGCCGTATCCGGCCAAACTTACGGGCGTAAGCCCCCTTCGTCGAAAATGACCAGGTACCCTGCCTGTAACGTACGAACGTATCCGGCCAAGCCTTACGGCCGGATCTCCCTCGCCTTACGGCCGTATGCCGCAACCCTTACGGTCGTAACTCGCCTTCGGCTAAAAACGCCTGGGCACCCTGCTCGACACGTACGGCCGTAATCGGACAAGCCTTACGGCCGTACCTGCTCAACTTACGGCCGTATTCCGAAACCTTACGGCCGTAAGTCCCGTTCGTCCAAAAGGCCTGACAATCAACGAACCCATGCTACGGTCGTAACCTACAATCCTTACGGCCGTAACTCAATGCTGGACATGGTGAAAATCCGATAACTCCGATTCCTCGCTACGACTGATGAATGATCCGAAAAACCATACGTATGTGAAAGTGAACAAGTCGAAAGATGAAACTTCCAGCACAAGACTACCAATCACAATGATAATGTTAATACTCCCGTCTCGATCCATAAACGGAGATGAAATGACGATCGGTAACTGATACATGGTTATAACACGCCCACGATGAACGCAAATGAATGAATCATGAATGATGAATGATTATCAATGAGTGAAAAATTACTGAGTGACAATTACTGACTGATAATTACTGAATGATAATGAATGGATTACGACCGGGTATTACAGGTCGCCCGCGATGGACAGGGAGGACCTAGCAACCTCTTCTCCTATAAATAGAAGGCCTCCAGCAGTGGCCACAAAACGGTGAAATTCATTCACGAAAACACAAACAGTGTGAAATACATCAATATAACCACAGTTTACAACGTGAACATAGAACACCAAAAGCAAACAATACAGAGAAACTCTCCATCTTTGTAACAAGAACTCACAGAGCTTCAACTCTGGTTCTTCCGGCAATCTTCAGCACTCATTAGCTAAGATAACTAGAGTCTTTACACTCATTGTAATTGTACTCTAACATTAATATCTGTACTCACTAGTATTTATATTAATAACATCTCATGAGAGCATTCAAGCCCGGGACTACCAATCCCGGCAAATCTTGTGTTATTTATTTTCTCACGGACGTGCTCTCGCACTTTGTTTGTTACTCGACCATTCCAGCAATATCATCTCCGGATAATATTTTGGGTAACAACAGGGGTGATAGTTAATACCACAATCGTAATCCTTTACCAATTCAAGCCATCTTCTCTGTCTCATGTTCAAGTCCTTCTGCTCGAAAAAGTACTTTAAACTCTTATGATCAGTGAAAATTTCACATCTTATGCCATAAAGGTGATGCCTCCATATCTTCAATGAGTGCACAACTGCAGCTAGTTCCAAATCATGCATGGGATAATTCACCTTATGTGGCCTAAGTTGTCTTGATGCGTAAGCTATCACTTTCCCATCTTGCATCAATACACAACCTAGCCCATTCTTAGAAGCATCCGTGTAAACCACATACTCTTTGTTCGCTTCTGGTACTGCTAAAACTGGCGCAGTAGTCAATCTTTTCTTGAGTTCCTGAAAACTCTCGTCACATTCATCCGTCCATAAATACTTAATTCCTTTCCGCAATAGCTGTGTCATGGGTCTAGCAATCCTGGAAAATCCTTCGATGAATCTTCAGTAGTACCCACCTAGTCCCAAGAAACTCCTAATCACGTACTGCTTCCACTTTAGCTCGGTCCACCTTAATACCATCTGCTGACACAATGTGCCCAAGAAACATTGCTTCTTTCAACCAAAATTCGCACTTACTGAATTTGGCAAAAAGTTTCTCCGTTCTCAGTGTTTCCAACATTATCCTGAGATGTTCTTCATGCTCCTTCTCATTTCTAGAGTAGATGAGAATATCATCTATGAACACTAAGACAAACTTATCCAAGTACGGGTGGAAAACTCTGTTCATAAGATCCATGAATACTGCGGGGGCATTAGTTAATCCAAAAGGCATGACTATAAACTCATAGTGTCCATATCTTGTTCGAAAAGCTGTCTTGGGTATATCCTCTGGTCGAATCTTCAACTGATGATACCCAGACCTAAGGTCTATCTTAGAAAACACAGTTGTTCCCCTGAGTTGTCCAAACAAGTCATCTATCCTTGGCAGAGGATACTTGTTCTTGAGTGCGAGCTTGTTCAGCTCCCTGTAATCTATACACATTCTCAGTGTACCATCCTTCTTTTTCACAAAAAGGACAGGTGTTCCCCATGGAGAAACACTCGGTCTAATGAAACCTAGATCCAATAGCTCTTGCAGTTGGATCTTACGTTCTTGCAGTTCCTTCGGTCGCATCCTATAAGGTGCTTTCGACACCGGGGCTGACCCTGACTCCAGGTCAAGGTTGAAATCTACTTGTCGATCTGGTGGTAAACCCGGTAATACTTCTGGGAATACATCCTCGAATTCTCACACAATTGGCACATCACCTATCGTCTGCTCTTCTCCAGCTTTTCCATTAAGGTAAACAAGGAAAGCCTGACAATCCTTCTTTCTCATCATCTTCTTGGCTTGGAGAGCAGAGATAACGGGTGATCCTCTACCCATTCTTATGCCGTGAAAGTCTGTGGGCTCCTTTCCCGGTGGTATGAAGGAAATTTTCCTCTCATAACAAAGAACTGTGGCATAATTCTCAGTTAACCAATCCATTCCTAGGATTACATCAACATCCCACATCATCATAACATTCAGATTATTAGTTACCACTTTAAGATTCCCGAGTTCTAATTCCAGATTAGAACAAACATGCGTGGTATTTGAAATTCCTCCTGGTGGTGAAGATACTCTCATGACAAGACTAGCACATCCCGGTATAATATTAAGATTATCCACACATGCTCTAGCAATAAATGAATGCGATGCTCCAGTATCAAACAAAACAATTACAGGTAGGTTAAGAAGTTTGCCCATACCTGCCAAGTTACCCTTATCCTTCTCGGGTTGCTTCTGATTGATGGCATACGACCTAGCATTCTGATTCTGCTGTTTCGGTGGTGGCGGTAGTTGCGGCTATCCTTGTATTGCTCTCAGTGGCTGGGGTTAACCCTGGTGGTTTGGTCTCTCTCTGCTGCTTAGGACAATTCCTAATAATATGGCCTTTCTGACCACACGTGTAACAACTTACAGTGCCCAACAGACAGGCACCATGATGCTGCTTGTTACACTTAGGACATACGGGGTTTGCAACTCGTCCCTGATTATTGCCTCCCTGAGCAGGAACCATCTGCCATCCCTGATTGTTGCCTCCCTGAGCCTGAGGCTGTCCATGAGATATATTTCCCTGCCAAGGCTTCCTGTTATCCTGGTCGTTCCCATTGCCACCATTGTTTCGTCCTTCCCACTTACGCTTCCCCTTATATTCATGGGAATTTGTCTGAGTGGGTGGTGGTGTAACTGTGGGAGCTTGCTTCTCTTCTGGCATTGCTGCCTCAATATCCAGAGCTCTGTTCAGCGATTCAGTGTAGCTCAGCCTTCCATGGCTAGCTAGGGACATGCCTATCTCATGTCTCAGTCCTGATCTAAATTTTCCTGCCATCTTCTCGTCCGTAACAACTTGGTCTGGAGCATACCTTACCTCAAGAACATGAATAACACAATCAAACTCTTCAAGAATCATTGATATCTTTATATCCAAGCCTCAAATCCATGTTTCCAAGATCATAATCAAGTTGGAAGAGGTTAAATCTCACTAACATACGTAGAGGGACGAAGTAGGGAAGGAATACATTGTTTCTTCTCGTGAAGAAATGAAAGACCGATCCTCATTTTATAATCTGCACCGCTCATTACGTACATTATCAATCAACATTAACGTACGTAATGCTACCTAACGTACGCTAAATTTCCTTCGTAGCGTACGCAACATCATTCCAGAACTCACTGCCTCGCTTCGTTCATCCGATTACGTACGTAATGCATAGGCCATAGCGTACGTAATGCATACGTTGACTTGCTACAGTAAATGTCCATCTAACGTACGTAATACACTACTCATAGCGTACGTAATACCTAGTTGACTTATCTTTTGGCACGCCAGCCGATACCTGGGCTCCACATGGCAGGTATTGATTCCTCTGTCCGATTCTATTCATAACATACGTTACGCACTCTACGTAACGTACATTACGTCTATGTCTTAGCATACGTAAGCTCATATGCTTAGCGTACGCTACGCTTGACAAAAGTCCTCTCTGATCAGCCAACTATATCTCACCTGATGCTTTAACATACGCAACGACCTAATGTTAACATACGTAACCTTTGGAGATTAACATACGTAAGTACATGTGCTTTGCGTACGTTATGGCTTCTATACTTAGCCATTTACACTGGTCTTGCTCGTCGTCTCAATATACCGAATACGTATACACGACACACTATATCCTCAAATGCAATTGTCGACCAAGTACGACAATTATACCAATATAAATATCTCAGTCCTTCATTTATTTTATCCATACTGTACAGATTCCATGCTGTACAACATAACTCGGATAAAATAACATTAAACAATAGTAGTAGAATTTTCGGATATTACAGAAATGTCCACATTATGCATTGGATTACGAACACTTGGAAAGTGTATTATTCGTATACCAACCCACTTATACCTAGAAGGTACTAAAGTGATTTACACAGATAAAACATGCTCTTTAAAATACCATAATGATTAATGAGTCACTTGATCTTATTAAGGACCCTCTGTACCAAATGATGATGAAGAGATTCATGATCCTGAAGCATCATATGCCAGTGTAATTATTGCACTCGTATACCTTGCTAGTTCTGTATGAATTAATATATTATCGAGACTTCATTCACCATCTAATGGTCAATATTGAAAAAGGTATTGGAGACATATACGCTATCTGCAAGGAAAAAAATATTTTTGTTTATATGACTCTCTACATTAGTGATGCATTGGGAGTCCATTGAAATAAGATCAATCACTCACTAGATCTGAAAGAATCTTCGAATATAGTAGAAGAATGAAGTTTTCCCAACTATTTGCATAAACGCAATGTAGTCACCTGAATAATGATACATCAAAGGAGATATAACACAACATACTATACCCGAGTTCTTTTCCACTCATGATCTACAAAAGAAAGATCCAGGTGATGTATAGGTTACGGGGAGAAATGAAATTAAATAATGTTGTCTAATCTTGAATTATAGCAACTTAAGTTGATGATTTCAACATAACCAGGATTCCTGAAGAACTCAATAAAACTGCCACTCGAAATCTGTGAAGTAAATTGTACTAGCAACATCTCTCAATTATTATGAAATTACTACAATACATGAAGTCAGCTGAGAATGTGTATGGCTGATGAGCTCAACAAATACTAATATGAAATCTCTACAAGAGATATTGGCATGTCGCGCCAACCTATGAGTTCGAGATTGCAACTTGTACTGAATATGATACCCATGTCAATGCGCGCGAGGATTCTTGAAATGCCTGAAGCATATTTATATAAAAATACGTATTGCACTCTTTTTTCCTTGATTGATGTTTTATCCTGTTGGGTTTTATCAGTAAGATTTTTAACGAGCCAACTGGGATGGCGTATTAACATGAATAGTGTACTTCTTTCTCTTCATTACGATTTTTTCTATCGGGTTTTCCAAATAACGTTTTGACAAGACATATTCATGAAATAATAAGGACACTACAAGATCGGTATTAGACCTCAAGATTTAAAGTCGGAAGGAGTAGTTGTACTCCTTTCCCTTCGATCAAATTTTTTCTCCGCAGGATTTTCTTGACAAGGTTTTGATGAGGCAATGCATGGATACTTATATAAGCGTTTAGTTTATATACGGAGAATAATTTATATACGGAGAAACTTATATAAGCGTTTAGTTTTTGTCCCATGAGGTTTCACTGATGTTGCACATAAATACTCATACAAGAATGATCAATGTGAGGGGGAGCAAATTCACTATTATATGTTGCTCAGGATTCTTTCTAACAACGGTATAATGACAAGTTATATTTGTCACAAGCTCCACTACAGACATTTTGAAAGTTTTCCAATAGACATTTATGTAAATAGTCATTCAACGGGGAGTGTTATAAATAAGTCATGTATTTAGTGAAAGACGAATATGCTCTTGAAATCTTAAATTTATGCTTATAAATAGAGGCTTATGGCATTTAATTTTATTGGTGTTTCTCCTTCCTCTCATATTTCTCTCATTCTCTCAAGTGTATAACAATAGGGAAATTTTACGGGTACCAATTTTTTTTAATATTTTGACATTTATATATTAGTTATTATTAATTTTCGTTTTGTAATATTTGGATTTGTACTCAAAAGGATAACCAATTATTGTACTAATTTTTATTTAATTATTTATATTTTAAAATCGGTTCGAATAACAAGCTGGTGTTACTGTACGAGTTTGAGATAGGAACGACTAGGCGAAACCGTAAGGGAAATTATAAAATTACTCCCGTACGGATTAATGTGCTCGCAAAAGGTCCTTTTTCATGCACGTTTGATCCTATGGAATTTCTCCGTCAATTTTAATAGAGAGAAATTACAATATTGACCATTTAAGAATCCGTTTTGTGCGTAAAATGTCATTTTTTATTTACATTTAATCTTATATAATTGTGTAAATACTTTTAGTATTAGTATTATTATTAGTCATATATTTTAATCAAATCTAACACTAATTGTAAAAAAATCTTGAAACTTGTTTCAAAACTTTAAAAATCGTATTAAAGAGAAATATAACGTCAAGATTTAAATATATGGAATTTATTATGAATTTAAATGTAATTAATAATGATTTATATATTTTAATGAAATTTAAAAATTAATAAAAATAGAAAAACCTACTTTGGGAAGTATGGAAATAACTTTAAATTCGTAAAATGAAAAAGCACATCTCCAGATAATTTAAAAATTAGAAAAATGAGAGTTGGCTGAAGAAGATTATTCAATTTACTGTTTTCACTATGATTATCAAATAACGTTCTACATTTTAGTTGGGATTGTATGATTTTATAAATAATATAAAAAAATTCTAAAAATATGAAATTTAGTTTATAACTGAAATAAATATATATATATATATATAATATGATAAAATACAATTTTAATTACCGGAGATAACCCCTACTATATATATAACCCCTACTATATAGTAGGGGTTATGATCAGTAGGGGTTGTATGCTGTAACACCCCAAAAGGCGGCTATTACAGTGCCGTGGACCCTACACTGGGACCCACCAGGCGATACCAAAATACATATTAAATAAGTATTACATTGTGATACCGAACCACAATAAATAGTCACTACTCCGATTAGGAGTTTATTAATGGTATGGCTAACGGCCTTATGATACACATGATCCGAAATACAAGTATAAACCATATGGAGATGGAATATACTCCAAATATTAATACAACCAGACAATAGTTTAAATAAAGCGGAATTAAAGTAACATTACACGGTTTGAACATAACCGGACATAAAAGACTTGGGGCCCTCGAACTAGTATCCTTCGAACTCTTCGCCGTCACCATGCTCTTCCCGTGCCTTGCCTTTGCCTCGACCTAAAATACAACACAAGTATTTCGCCCAAAACACAGGGTCAGATATACATGATAAATGATTCTCCCGACATTATACAATTCACATATATTAGATCTCAAAGAAAACATCCCGACTATTGAACATACCCCTCGAGCGTATGAACAATCAGTCACAAACCGTCGAACATATCCAATCATACATGGACTATGAACGATCAAACAATATGGCTCAAGATGGACATCACAGTATGCCCGATCCGGAAATGTGTCCGTGTACATGTCCACCCCGTATACGGAATCCAGAATATACGTGTGACAATACACCTAATTAGCCTCACGAACTACGTCTCGTGTGCACAGTCCAATACGGAAAACATCCACGTATGACTATATAAGTGCCTGGATAAAAATCCTACACAATAACCAATCGGCACGCAGATATGATTCCAGATATGTCACGATACAACATGACAACGAATTCAACAAATCACATATCCGATTAAGGATCAAGAAACTCACCGAAGTGACAATAAGGATCAACGAGATCAAAAATTCAAAGTGACGAACTTGGGAATGCAATCCCATGATGAGAAACGGAATATCATCAAGAACAATATCAAACATATGCTTTCATAGAACGAAAGTGACTGGAAAACGGCCTCTTGAACATCGGAGCCCGATGTTCCTCTGAACGAGTCGACATCTTAGTCCTTTTAACAGATGCAACAGAAGGCTTCTTATGAGCAAGCTCCTTAATCAAAAGCTATGCATGCAAAACCCTAAATTATCGCGGGTATAAATACCCTTCTTCTCTTGACTCCAGCCGACACCCCCCCTTTTCTCACTTCTTGGAGTCACAAATTCATAAGTATTTCATATACACGAAACGTATAATCATCACAAGAATCTAATCACCATTATAACCAAGTAAGATAACTTGCCTCAATACGGAGACGAGAATAATCCTCCCTTGTCGAAATGAACGAACGGTCCTCGACTAATATCGGTTACTCGAACAATCAACCTTGAATGAAATACATTTCACTCAATAACTCATCCATATAATCATCGATATCGAATTTAGTGAGACGACACCCTAAATTTCATTTGAATAGTTCACTATCTCAAAATATCGAAATCTCATTCCAAGAACTCTATTTACCTCAACTCATTCTTACAATCGGTTTACAAGACATTACCGAATATTCACATGATTCTTTATGACTAAGAATTTATCAAGAACATGTTATGCAATTATTATCTTATAACCTTTCAATCTATCAAGATCATCACGGATGATTGAAATTGAAAATCTGCACCACCTTGTTCATCACTATGTCTAATTTAGATTGAATATAGTACGTTACCATAAGGTTATACTAAATTCATTTAGTTACAAGCTCCAATCCAAGATGCAAAGCTCAAACACAAGTTGGAAGGGTGTAGAATCGGTCTAGTGAGGCAGAGGGACGTTTGTTGGAGAGAAAATTCAGAGTTTGGACATGCAAATGAAAGACACAAGCTGTCTTTTTATAAACTGTACAGCTCGTTACGTACGGTATCGCATGAAGATAACGTACGTTAACCCCTTTACGTATGTTACATTGAAAGTGTTACATACGTAATATGCCTCCAGATGTTACTGTCTCAAAACACTAACATCATTACGTACGTTATAGGTCCTAGCATTACGTACGTAATATAGGTTAACCTGGCTGCCTCGAAAAGGCCAGTTATCCGGATCATGTCTGGACCCCCACGCCGAAAGTGAGATCTGATAAGATTCCTAAGCATTACATACGTAACCAGCAAGACATTACATATGCAAATCTAACAATCTAGCATACGTTAGGTTGAGGTCTTAACGTACGTCAGACACACCAAAAATCTATCCCAAAAATGTACAATCTACACCACGTCAAGAACTCAACCATAATGCGAATGATAGTCATAATCAAGTCTATTCTGATGCATCCCGACATCACTGAACATTAACTGAATGTAACATGATTACAACAGTGCTCAAATTATCCGAATAATACAACAATAGATAAGAATTACTGTGGGATATTACATACTCCCCCCTTAAAAGGAGTTTCATCCTCGAAACTAAGGGATAAACAACTCGGGATACCTCTCTTGCATGCTGCTCTCCGTCTCCCACGTAGCCTCCTCGACTCCGTGTCGTGACCACTAAACCTTCAGTAGGGGAATTGTCATACTCCGCAATTGTTTGATCCTCCTCCCAAGTATCTGTACGGGACGCTCCTCTTACGAATGATCCTCCGCTATCTCGATCTCATCGAGCTAAAGTAATTGACTCGGATCAGCAACATATTTCCTCAACTGGGAGGCATGAAACACATTATGAATCTGACTCAGAGCTGGTGGCAACGCCAGACGATAGGCCAGATCGCCTACTTGTTCCAAAACCTCAAACGGCCCGATATATCTCGGACTCAGCTTGCCTCTCTTCCCAAAATGAAAAACACCTCGAGTAGGGGAGGTCGCCAACCTCGAACTCAAGCGGTCGGCGATGGTTGTCTGTGTAAGAATTATGTCGGCTTTAAGCTGTTAACAAATGACTCCTAATCAGAGCGATCTTCTCACCGGCTGCTAACAACATATCGGGTTCCATACCCAAAGACTCAGATAGATCGTACCAACACAAAGGAGACCCACAACGACGGCCATACAATGCTTCATAAGGTGCCATCTGAATCGAAGAGTGCGAACTATTATTGTAAGTGAATTCCACCAAAGGCAGTTGGGCTTCCCAATCATCCTTCCAATCAAGAGCGCACGCCCTCAACATATCCTCTAGAGTTTGGATAGTACTTTCAGACTAACCATCAGTCTGCGAATGAAATGCCGTACTGAAATCTAATTGCGTACCCATCGCACGATGATCTGCTTTCCAAAAGTGTGACATGAATCGCCCGTGACGATCTGATACAATACTCCTAGGGGTACCATGTAACCTTACAATCTCTTTAATAAACAGCTGGGCCAATCTCTCGGGTCCCTATGTGTCTTTAATCTCCAAGAAGTGGGCTGATTTGGTCAGACGATCCACAATCACCCAAATCGTATTCATCCCTCGACGACTCGTCGACAAGCTAGTGATAAAATCCATCAATATGTCCTCCCATTTCCACTCCGGAATCGGGAGCGGTTTTAGCATTCCTGCGGGTTGCTGATGTTCAATCTTAACCTGCTGACACGTTAAACATCTCGAAATGAATTCTGCAACTTCACGCTTCATATTCCCCCACCAATAATATTGCTTCAAATCCTTATATATCTTGCTAGATCCCAGGTGAATGGAGTACGGGGTAGCATGGGCCTCTCTCATGATAGAGCTTCTCAACTCTTCGTGTGCGGGTACACAAACTCGATTCCTGAAGCGTATCAATCCATCCTCGTGGATCACAAATCCAGGGGCTTTCCCTTGGGTTACTTCATCCCAAACTCGATATAAGAATGGGTCCGTAACCTGTTTCGATCTGATTATATAATCAAGGGGTGAGGAAATCTCAAGTGTGCAGAGTTATCCCTGAATACGCTGTAACCAGACTTCAATTTCCGGCCTCACGAACTCCAACTGCAATTCTCTCTGAACAATCAAGTGGGCAAGCATATGCTCCTGTACTGTCTTACAACACAAGGCGTCGGCAACCACATTTGCTTTGCCCGTGTTGTGTCGTGATTAACACACCTCGACAGCGATCAGCATAGGGGCCGAGCGACCGATTCAGCGTCAAATGAACCACGGCACACCTACTAAACGGAGATCCCAGATCAAGTCCGAGTGCCGAGCGATCGACATCCAGGGTGATCGTCTCTTGGCACATGGCGATCGACTCTAGTGCCCGGCCAAGGACGACCGCCTCATGCCACGTGTAAGGCCAACATCCGTCAAGTCTGCGACGACCAAATCTCGGGATAGAGGCCCACGTGCAGATCCGGAAAAGGGGCCATAGGAAAAGGATCTTTGACTCCAGCCCATCAAGAGCTGTCAACGACAAGGACTGCCTCACCTACCGACAGACCCGCCGAAAGGTCCTAAGTGGGACCTCCCAAGACAGCGACTTAATATGCATGTTGCCCTCTCATTGGTTCGCACATCCGGCTGCCACCAACTGCTGCGGACTTTAAGGAGACCAACCCATGTGCTAAAGACGATCACCCGCTTATTATAATATAGGAAAGGCGATCGCCCAGCTGCCTCCTCTCCTATAAATAGAAGGCTTCCTGCACTTGGAAACCTCTCGGCTTTTCTCTTGACTCTATCTAGGATTTCTCTCTCAGAACCTCTTAACAAAATGACGGTCGGCAGAAACGAGAACTCTCTGCAGTTCAAGAACTCACAGAGCAGCACTCAAGAGCTAGATAACTAGGGTCTTTACACTCATTGTAATTGTACTCTTACATTAATATCTGTACTCCCAAAGTATTCGTATTAATAATATCTCGCGAGAGCATTCAAGCTCGGGTCTAACAAACCCGGCAAATCTTGTGTTATTTACATTCCCTCGGATGTGCTATCGCATTTTGATTGTTACTCATCCATTCCAGCAATCCCTTCCGAATAATATTCTGGGTAACAAAAATTGGCGCTAGAGGAAGGGAATCTACCTTCATTTTCTCTCCGACCATTTTGAAGAACACTCACTGTTCTCCGGAGCATATACTTGAAGAAACACTCACTGTTCTTCAAAGAAAAACCTTCAGAATAATGACGTTTGCCACCACATCGAAGAGAACCACTCTCCGATCCGCCGGACGCCATATTCCGGCCCAGACCAAATCCCAACCTACGGCAGAGGGTAGCCGCCGCGGCGCGAGACTCTCGATCCCGCCCCCGAGGGACGGCCCTAGCCTCTCGCTCGATCAGTTCCAAACCGCGGAACATATCGAAGAGGCCATGGCCATCCTATGGGAGCGACGGAGAGCATGCGATGCGCCCGCTATTACCCCATCAGCCATCCGCCGCGCGTGCAAGCGAAAACTCAAGGGGCTATATGTCGAGCGATTGACAGAAAGCCCCAAGTCGCAAGAAAAGACACTCGCGAGGCGGACGGTTCCATCTTCAGCCGGCTTGGAAGTGACCCTTCATGGCGACCGAGGCATTCTGGCCCCATCCATGAGGCGACGGAATCCGAATCCATCACCAGGAGTTCTGTAACACCCCAAACTAGGCGGATATTACAGTGCCGTGAATCCCCGACTGGGACCCACCAGGCGAATGAAAAGGATGAATTACACAAGATAAATGTAGTACCGAACCACATTACAACAGTAATTACTCCGATGAGGAGTTTAATTACAACACACCAGGACAATACCGAATACTAGTGTATTTTATATGAAGATAAAATACACAACACTGAATGAAACGGAGTATTCAAATGAAAGTCTGCAGCGGAAAATAAAGGATAATAACATGAATAACTGAAAGATCGGGGCCCCCCTACTAGTATCACTAGGACTCCTCGACATCAACATGCTATTCCCGTGCGTTTGCCTTGCCATGACACGAAAACAAAATCCCCAAACGGGCCGCCATAAAGAACAACAATCCTCAAGAGTTGAAAATACACAATCATGATTATATCCAAGTTATGAAATATCCTGCCGAAACATACGCAATCAAACATGCTATATGAATCAACTAATCAAGACGGCTCAAAGGAATGGCGCCACACTACGTCCGGATGGAAATGTGTCCGTGCACAAGCCACCAACGATCAAACACGCGTGGTCTTGTACCTAATCGCCTCACGAGCAATCGACTCGAGTGCACACCCAATGTGAGGCCACCAACCAACACACGACTATAATGTGCCCGACATGAAAATCCTACACATACCAACCGCACGCCAAGATGACCCTAATGCCACAATATAACAAAAGTGACATCGAAAATGAATAATGACTCACCGAGATGGAATGGTAATGAAATAAATGACAGTTCAATGAAAAGATTGGAACCGCTGCTCCTTATGATCAAACGATTAATTGATAACAACAAGTTTTGATTATAATGATGAATGAGTTATGATTATGAATGAACAACAACAAAAGGTATGAATATCCTTTTAACCGAGTAAGAATTAACTTACAAAATACCGATGAAGAAAGTCCTTCCACGAACAAATGTCCTAAATGAAGTGTCGGCCGCACGAACAACCTTAATTCAATACAATTACCGACAATCCGATCAATATACGAATCAAACACGAATATAACGAACTCAAAACGTCGATACGATAAAACTAAGTCCATTGAGGCATTAAAACAAACACGTTGCCCAAACTCCGATTATTTACAATCAAACTTCAATATACCAATATCAAATCCCCAAGAAGTGTTTCAAACCAACAAAACATCTCCAATACGATCAATAATCCGTTATGAATATCCAAAATGTGATTATAACAACAATTAGTCGAAAATCCCCAATTCCAACTCGATTTACAAGGTGTTCTTGAATAATCCTCAATAATCCAATGAATCCTTATACAAACTCATAATCATATACATATTCCTTCATATATCATGATTATAACGTCCAAAACATCCTATTTCAACACAAAATCGAAGTCCAAAGTGTTGAAGGAATTACCTCTTGATGATCCAAGTGCTTTAATCCAAGAACACGCGTTAGATTGATTATCCTAAGCCACGATCGAAAGGAGATGAAGAAAATCAAACACCCAAATGATTTGTGAAGGAAAACCCTCCTCAAGCTTCCTCTCTCGGTTGCAAGTGAAAAAATGGGAAAGAAATGGAAGAAATCTCAAAAAACGAATTTAAGGGAGTCGATCGTCACGGACACGGCCGGCCGATCGGCACGGCCGCGGCCGACACCGGCCGACAGCTGGTCGACAGCGACTCGACCGTGTCCTCGCTTTGACACGGTCGCGGCGCGAGGGCCTCCCGACATGACCCGTCCGACAATGACGGCATGACTCGACCGTGCCGTGCGACACGGTCGGGCGTGCTGGCAGCGGCTCGCTTATCCGGAAGGGTTCGACTCGCCGCGCTGCACGACACGGTCGGGTCCTGAGGCAGACACTTCGGCACTCTCCGGACGAGTACGGCACGGGCCGTGTCGGACGACACGGCCGAGTTCGCTCGGCAGTGATCGGCCAACGAGCGGTTGAGCTAAAACGACCATAACTCTCTCGTCCGGACTCCGATTGACTCACCGTTTGAACCATTGGAAAGCTAACTCGATGCTCTATAATATTGCAAAGATTTAGAATTTTTGGAGTTACCAAAAATTAATGGTGATCTAACAAAGTCGAACTCATATGAGGAAAGTTGAAACAATGAACAATAACGATACACCACTCGAAGTTTATACGAACGGTGAACACGGTGAATGAACATGATTGATGAATGATTATAATTGAGTGAAAATACACTGAGTGACAATTACAGACTGATAATTACTGAATGAAAATGAATGAATTACAACCGGGTATTACATACTCCCCCCCTTAAAAAGAGTTTCGTCCCCGAAACTAAGGGTCAAACAACTCGGGATAACTCTCCCGCATAATCTCCTCGGTTTCCCAAGTGGCCTCTTCGACTCCATGTCTGGACCACTGAATCTTGACCAAAGGAATCGACTTATTTCTCAACTGTTTGATTCGCCGCTCTAAAACTCGTATAGACGCTCCTCATATGATTGATCGTCGGCGATCTCGATTTCCGAACCGCAGATGTGACTCCTGGCAACATACTTTCGCAATCGAGAGACATGAAACACATTATGAATTCGGCCAGGGCGAGGTAAAGCCAATCGGTAAGCTAACTCACCTACTCGATCCAACATTTCAAACGGTCCAATGAATCTCGACTAACTTCCCCATTTTCCGAAACGGAAAATACCTCGACTCGGGGATACCTTGACCAAGACGTGGTCACCCGTCTCGAACTCTAGTGGTCGCGACGATTATCTCGCATATGATTTGCCGACTCGAGCCGCCAACATACGACTCTTGATCAAAGCTACCTTCTACCGGCGGCTATAAGCATATCGGGTTCGTGCCGATTGATTCTCGACAAGTCATCCCAACACAAGGGAGATCGACAACGACGACCGCACAAGGCCTCGTAAGGTGCCATCTTAATGGAAGCATGCCAACTATTATTATACGTGAACTCGATCAATGGTAGTTGGGCTTCCCAATCGTCCTTCCAATCGAGGACGCATGCCCTCAACATGTCCTCTAATGTCTCGTATAGTCCTCTCGATTGTCCGTCTGACCGAGGATGAAAGGCGATCGAGATTGAGCTGAGTTCCCATAGCACGGTGAATCGATTTCCAAAAATGAGATACAAATCGTCTGTCACGATCGGAAACGATACTCTTAGGAGTACCATGCGCCTTACTATCTCCTTGATGAATAATCGGGCGATCTCTCGGGACCCCACGTATCCTTGATCTCAAGAAAATGAGTTGATTTAGTTAAGCGGTCCACAATCACCTGATTGTATTCATGCCACGACGACTCATCGGCAAACTCGTGATGAAATCCATAGAAATGTCTTCCCACTTCCACTGAATAGGAGAGGTTTCAGCATACCCGCCGGCCGCCGATGTTCAATCTTGACTTGTTGGCAAGTTAAGCATCTCGAAACAAATTTTGCGACTTCTCGCTTCATATTACTCCACCGTAAATTTTGTTTCAAGTTCTTGTACATCTTCTTGGACCGGATGAACAATAAGGGGTAGCATGAGCTTCTCTCAAAATAGAATTTTTCAACTCGTCATTCGCCGCAGACGCACAACCGGTTCTTAAACCTCAAAAGTCCATCCTGTGGACTACGAATCTGTGGGCTTTCCCGAGCCACATCCTCACGAATGCGCAACAATGCCGAGTCCGAACTCCCGATTCTCCCCGATTGCATCCTCAAGAGATGATGAAATCTCTAACATACAAAGTGTCCCCGAACTCGCAAGCTGCACTCGATCTCGGTCTAAGGAATTCTGTTGGAGCTCCTTCGAATTGTTAAACGAGCAAGCATCTCTCGCACGGACTTACGACTCAAGGCGCGGCGACAACGTCGCCTTGCCTGTGTGGTAAAGGATCTCGATATCAAAATCTTTGATTATTTCCAACCACCGCCTGCCGCATATTTAACTCCTTGTGAGTAAATATATCCTTCAACTCTTGTGATTGGTGAATAATCGAAAGGTGACGCCATAAAGGTAACGACGCCAAATCCCCAACGCGAAAACCACTACCGCTAGCTTCGTGTCGTGGGTCGATAATTGACCAACTATTCCGAGGGAACATCGGATTTACTTAATAACTTTCGGAGGTTGCCAATCTCGGATAGTCTCCGTCTTCTGAGGATCAACACGAACTCTGTCAGATGAAATTACATGCCCGAGAAAGTCACTTCGGACCTCCAGAACTCACATTTGGAAAACTTTCCATAAAGTTGCTCTCGTCTCAACACGTCGAGAACCTGAAGAAAATGAACCTCGTGTTCCTCTCGGCTAAGAGAATAAATCAAAATGTCGTCGATGAAGACAACAACAACTGATCTAAAAAGTCGATGAAAACCCGATTCATTAACTCCATGAATACCACAGGTGCAATAGTTAGCCCGAACGGCATAACTACGAGCTCATAATGACCATAGCGTGTATGAAACGTTGTCCTCGCGATATCCGACTCTCGAATCCGCAACTGGTGATATCCAGATCTTAAGTCGATCTTGGAAAATATCAAGCTCCTCGAAGTTGATCTAAAAGATCATCAATACGAGGTAAAGGATACTACTCTTGATCATCGCCTGCTCAACTCTTGGTAATTAATACACACATGAGACGAGCCATCCTTCTCCTTGACAGATCACACCGGTGCTCCTCACGGACGCAATCGGTCGGAGATGACCTTTCTCGAATTACTCCTCGAGTTGAATCTTCAACTCCCCGCATTCTGGTCGGGCCATCCGATACGGTGCCTTCGATAAAGGGGACGCACTGCCCAACTCACTCCCGAATTCCCTTACTCTATGTGAAGGCAACCAGATAACTCGTTCGAAATACATCGTCAACCGATGACAATGATACTACGAATGATTGAACATTTCGATTGCCCTAGAATGGTCAATCGATAAAAAGAGATACCAATAATGATTGAACAACTCGATTGCCTTAGAAAGGTCAAACGATGAAGATGATATAATGAATGTTTGAATAACTCGATTGCCTTTGAAAGGCCAATCGATAAAAATAATACAATGAATGATTGAATAACTCGATTGCCTTAGAAAAGCCAATCGATGGAAATGATACAAGGAATGATTGAATAACTCGATTGCCTTAGAAAGGCCAATCGATGAAAATGATGCAATGAATGATTGAATAACTCGATTGCCCTAGAAAGGCCAATCGATGAAAATGATACAAAGAATGATTGAATAGTTCGATTGTGGAATTTCTCTGCTTCCGCCATAATAGAAATTCTACTGGAACAACGGGGATTACTTCCCTGAAGCACACATTCGACAACCAACGACGGAAAGATAGCGACCAAACGCTAACAAACATTGAGGATAGTATCAAGACGGTTAGACCAACTAGTACCGAAAACTACATCGTCCTAAGATAAATTCACCACGATTAGGTCCACCAACCAATCGCGGTTACTAAGCTTACTTAGGTATGATTCCGAAAATGAATGAATGCGGTGTACCAGCATCAAAAGGTACACACAAGTTGAAATAAATTACGAGTATACCTGGAATCGTTCGGACCACCGGATCGTCGATCCTCCTCATCATATGAATCTGGGACTTGCTAGTCCCCGAACCGGACGCTCCCGTCTGATAAATACGAGCTCCAACTCTATTTGCTTCCATTGTCTTAAACGACGATGACAAGGCGATCGATTCAAACGCCGGTTGCTTCGGCTCGAGATGCCGCCGAGTCGACTTGGAGTCCTTTTCGCAAAAACGGGCCTTATGCCCAAAATTCCCACAATTATAGCACGTGATAGACGGTTTGCATACACTCGCTGAAATGACCGGCGTTCCACAATTGAAACAGTGATGACCGAATCGCCGCCGGGAATGAGATCCCGCACGATTATGCGCCGTAGAAGGTCGCCGTAACGATAGGGCTCACACGAGGCTTCTTGAAGGTTGATCGACCGCCTTTGGGTTGATTACGCTTCGTTGATTTCTGTTGACATATGCAAAGTTGCCGCCAAAGAATTTCTTAGCACTGCTCAGACGGAGAGTTCTCTCGATTAATCCGGCCGAGTGGCGCAATGATGATTGAGCAATCGCATATGGGTCGTCATGGCCTGCATAAAAGTGAGTGGATCAACCCGAACATCTTCTGATCGAGCCGAGTCCTGGGCACGATTTCCCGGCAGCGAGTGATTATTTATCGGGTTTCGGTCCGCACCGCGGCCTCTTCTCGTGCATCCTCGACCTCTCTCCATACGGAAGTAGGAAGGTCGCATAATGATTATATTACCCGCATGATTAGCTCGTTATGTTTCTGTCATGAGATGATGAAAATGAGTATACATGCTCTAACTTAATGATTATATGAATGATTTATCAAGTTACATGATTATCCGATGAAATTCTTGAAATGATTATCTTGAATAACTTAACAAGATTGATAATATGATTATCCAGATTGACAACCGAGTAATGAAATGAATTGAGTAATTAATGAGTTAACATGATTGTCCTAATCACAATGAATGATGATGTTTGAGGATTGTTAATTGATGAATGATGAATGAATGACTATTGCCGTAAATTATACCATGGCGTTAGAAGTCTTACGCTTCTTTCTTGGCCTCGATTGGCTCAAGATTCGCACAGTCACACGTGACGCGAAAGTCCAATGATACTAGTCCGATGACGATGATTTCAAATGAGACATGACTCGGAAGGTAGTATTCAAAACCACGCTCGATACCAACTCGTAACACCCCAAACTAGGCGGATATTACGGTGCCGTGAATCCCCGACTGGGACCCACCAGCGAATGAAAAGGATGAATTACACAAGATAAATGTAGTACCGAACCACATTACAACGGTAATTACTCCGATGAGGAGTTTAATTACAACACACCAGACAATATCGAATACTAGTGTATTTTATATGAAGATAAAATACACAACACCGAATGAAACGGAGTATTCAAATGAAAGTCTCAGCTGGAAAATAAAGGATAATAACATGAATAATCGAAAGATCGGGGCCCCCCTACTAGTATCACTAGGACTCCTCGACATCAACATGCTATTCCCGTGTGTTTGCCTTGCCATGACACGAAAAACAAAATCCCCAAACGGGGTCGATTACAAAGAACAACAATCCTCAAGAGTTGAAAATACACAATCATGATTATATCCGAAGTTATGAAATATCCTCCGAAACATACGCAATCAAACATGCTATATGAATCAACTAATCAAGACGGCTCAAAGGAATGGCGCCACACTACGTCCGGATGGAAATGTGTCCGTGCACAAGCCACCAACGATCAAACACGCGTGGTCTTGTACCTAATCGCCTCACGAGCAATCGACTCGAGTGCACACCCAATGTGAGGCCACCAACCAACACACGACTATAATGTGCCCGACATGAAAATCCTACACATACCAACCGCACGCCAAGATGACCCTAATGCCACAATATAACAAAAGTGACATCGAAAATGAATAATGACTCACCGAGATGGAATGGTAATGAAATAAATGACAGTTCAATGAAAAGATTGGAACCGCTGCTCCTTATGATCAAACGATTAATTGATAACAACAAGTTTTGATTATAATGATGAATGAGTTATGATTATGAATGAACAACAACAAAAGGTATGAATATCCTTTTAACCGAGTAAGAATTAACTTACAAAATACCGATGAAGAAAGTCCTTCCACGAACAAATGTCCTAAATGAAGTGTCACGCACGAACAACCTTAATTCAATACAATTACCGACAATCCGATCAATATACGAATCAAACACGAATATAACGAACTCAAAACGTCGATACGATAAAACTAAGTCCATTGAGGCATTAAAACAAACACGCTGGCCCAAACTCCGATTATTTACAATCAAACTTCAATATACCAATATCAAATCCCCAAGAAGTGTTTCAAACCAACAAAACATCTCCAATACGATCAATAATCCGTTATGAATATCCAAAATGTGATTATAACAACAATTAGTCGAAAATCCCCAATTCCAACTCGATTTACAAGGTGTTCTTGAATAATCCTCAATAATCCAATGAATCCTTATACAAACTCATAATCATATACATATTCCTTCATATATCATGATTATAACGTCCAAAACATCCTATTTCAACACAAAATCGAAGTCCAAAGTGTTGAAGGAATTACCTCTTGATGATCCAAGTGCTTTAATCCAAGAACACGCGTTAGATTGATTATCCGGCTTCACGATCGAAAGGAGATGAAGAAAATCAAACACCCAAATGATTTGTGAAGGAAAAACCCTCCCTCAAGCTTCCTCTCTCGGTTGCAAGTGAAAAAATGGGAAAGAAATGGAAGAAATCTTGAAAAAACGAATTTAAGGAGTCGATCGCCGGACACGGCCGATCGGCACGGCCGTGCCGATACCGGCCGACGCTGGCCGACAGTGACTCGACCGTGTCCTCGCTTGACACGGCCGCGGCGCGAGGGCCTCCCGACAATGACTCCGTCCGACCGACTGGCATGACTCGACCGCGCTGCCAGCGACACGGTCGGGCGTGCTCAGCGATTCTGCTCGCTTATCCGGAAGGGTTCGACTCGGCCGTGCTGCACGACACGGCCGGGTCCTCGAGGCGTACACTTCGCACTCTCCGACGAGTACGGCACGGGCCGTGTCGGACGACACGGCCGAAGTTCGCTCGGCAGCTGATCGCCAACGAGCGTTGAGCTAAAACGACCATAACTCTCTCGTCCGACCGATTGACTCACCGTTTGAACCATTGGAAAGCTAACTCGATGCTCTATAATATTGCAAAGATTTAGAATTTTTGGAGTTACCAAAAATTAATGGTGATCTAACAAAGTCGAACTCATATGAGGAAAGTTGAAACAATGAACAATAACGATACACCACTCGAAGTTTATACGAACGGTGAACACGGTGAATGAACATGATTGATGAATGATTATAATTGAGTGAAAATACACTGAGTGACAATTACAGACTGATAATTACTGAATGAAAATGAATGAATTACAACCGGGTATTACAAGTTCGGCATACCCGACTCCCAGAAGGCAGGCAATCCATCAGGCTCCTACTCGCTGAAAAACCGAGATCGGCGACGAAGACCTCATCGCCTACTGCGGAGCCAGGAGATCAGTACACGAACGCCTCGGCTCCCGCTCCGCGAGCCAAACCACGAGCGACCAAGCTACGGCGATGGCCGCAGTGCAACGCCAGCTCGATGGCATGAAGGCGCTCGTAGAAACTGGGGCAGGCGCCAAGAGAAAGATCGCCGGGCCGAGTGAGCTGCTCGCGGTCCAGATCGAACTTGCCCCCGTGCAGCCCAGGATCGCTCCTCCTCAAACTCCTTTATACGAGGGGAGATCGGACCCTAATACTCACCTGAGCAAGTTCCGGATCTACATGACCGGATGCGGGGCATCAGACGCGACTAGGTGCCGAATGTTCCCATTAACATTGGGCAATCTAGCCCATAGGTGGTACATCTCATTGCCACCGCGATCCATCAGTTCCTTTGAACAACTGGCGAGCGACTTCACATCGTACTTCGCCACCAAGGCCGCTTGACCATAAGGTCCCCACCGCATGATGAAGATCAGGCAGGAGGAAGACGAGTCCGACGAAGACTACATCTACCGGGTGGATGAGATAATCCTCAACGGCGAGCCCGTAAGTGACGAGATCGCCCTCTACTCGGTCCTAGGGGGATTCAATGGTCTTTCGCCCATGTTCAGGCACCTTACAAAGGACGTCCCCCCAACCTATGTGATCTTCCGCGCCAAGGCCGCAGATTTTTTGTCCAGGCGGAGGTTGCTCGCCCTTCGCCAAGGCGAGGGGGAAGAGACGGTGATCGCCAAGTCCAACAAAGCGGTCGCCAAACCACCCGGTGATTTCAGGGCCTTCGAGGATGTGGAAGCCCATCTCCTCCACAACCTCAACCTATCTCCGGCCCGTATGTTTTACGCCATCCATGGGCGCGAGCGGATAAGCAAGGCGAAGGCGATAAGGGACAACGGTCATCTGGACAGCAACAAATTTTGTGCTTACCACAAGAGTCCCGGCCACAACATCGATCAATGCCGCGACCTCCTCAGACAACTCTGGAGATTGTTCGAGGAGGGCAAGCTGGACAGTCTAGTGACTTAGCCGGCGCCCCGGACAAGGACCGAGGGACGCGATCGGCGACCGAACGACAATCATCAGTCTTCCAACCCAATCGCCAGAATCAAGCACGGCGAGCCGGAAGACTTGTACCAGTCGATCCCCCCGATCGACCCTGGCGGCTAGATCTTTATGCTTCAATCAAGAGGAGGAAATTTCGGAGGTCTTTCCCCAGTTTCCACCATGTCAAATGAAAGTCTACTGCCCAAGCAACATCCCCAAAAATGGAGGACTCGCTCGCCCCCTAAAGTTCATCATCCAACATGATGGACCTAGGCACGAGATCGCCTCCCTCAGCACAATGTATACCATCGAGGATCGCCATCTAACCTGACGATCCGAGGTAGAAGAGTGCAGCCATGGTCCTGGAGGTCGATGGAACCGACAGCTTCGTCCATGCAAGGTTCCTTTGGGCAGAGATCGCTCGCCCTTCATTTAAATACGAGACGGGCGTAGCCGAAGGACCCTCCAAACAGATATGTGGACATGCTGGCTTGCCCTCAAAGGTCCATCATCTAACGTGGTGGATCCGGACTATGAGACATGTCCCTTCCCCCATAACAACGTATACCGTCGAGGATCACCATCTAACATGATGATTCGAGGTAAAAAAGTGCTAGCAAGTCGTGGTCGTGGAGTCGATTAATCCAACGACGCCCGTGCAAGGACTCCTCCAAGCCGAGACCGCTCACCCTTCATTTAAATACGAGGTGGGTGCATCCTACGGAGGACCCTCACAATAAAGTGAGTCGCGAGACAAACCTATAGGTGGAATGTTTCTCGCGCACAAGACATGGTCACGGAGGTCGGTCCATCGAACTCCGCGACCGTGCACGATTCCTCTAGGTCGAGATGGTCAGCCTCCCTCGAGGAATCTGCAAAATTGAAGATCACAAGAGCTGAACCAAGGATCAAACCGCTCGAGAGAAGATTCTGTTTCATAAAATGATAAGTCGCTCGTCTTTAATTCAAACAATGGCTGGTAACACCACCTCACCCAATGCCTTCAACATCGGAGCGAGCTGGGGGGCAATTGTTGTGTCGCGATTAACACGCCTCGATGGCGATCGGCATAGGGGCCGAGCGACCAAGTCAGCGTCAAATGAACCACGACACACCTACTAAATGGAGATCCCAGATCAAGTCCGAGTGCCGAGCGATCGACATCTAGGGCGATCGTCTCTTGGCACATGTCGATCGACTCTGGTGCCCGGCCAAGGACGACCGCCTTATGCCACATGTAAGGCCAACATCCGTCAAGTCTGCGAATACCGAATCTCGGGATAGAGGCCTACGTGCAGATCCGGAAAAGGCACCGTAGGAAAAGGATCTTTGACTCCAGCCCATTAGCAGCTGTCAATGACAAGGACTGCCTCACCTACTGACAAACCCGCCGAAAGGTCCTAGGTGGGACATCCCAAGACAGCGACTTAAGACGCGTGTTGCTCTCTCATTGGTTCGCACATCCGGCTGCCAGCAGCTGCTGCGGACTTTAAGGAGACCAACCCATGTGCTAAAGAGGATCGCCCACTTATTATAATACAGGAAAGGCGATCGCCTAGCTGCCTCCTCTCCTATAAATAGAAGGCTTCCTGTACTTGAAAACCTCTCGGCTTTTCTCTTGACTCTATCTAGGATTTCTCTCTCAAAACCTCTTAACCAAAAGACGGTCGGCAGAAACGAAAACTCCCTACAGTTCAAGAACTCACAGAGCAGCACTCAAGAGCTAGATAACTATGGTCTTTACACTCATTGTAATTGTACTCTTACATTAATATCTGTACTCCTAAAGTATTCGTATTAATAATATCTCGCGAGAGCATTCAAGCATGGGCCTAACAAACCTGGCAAATCTTATGTTATTTACATTCCCTCAGACGTGCTCTCGCATTTTGTTTGTTACTCATCCATTCCAGCAATCCCTTCTGAATAATATTCTGGGTAACAATAGCCCGGATGATAAAGGATGTCGATATCATAGTCTTTGATTTTTTCTAGACACCTTCTCTGTCTCATGTTCAACTCCTGAGTAAAAATGTATTTTAGGCTCTTGTGATCTGTAAAGACCTGACAGGTAACTCCATACAGATAGTGACGCCAAATTTTCAAAGCAAACACCACGGCTGCTAGCTCCAAATCATGGGTCCGATAGTTAACTTCATAGGGTCGCAATTGTCTCGATGCATAGGCAATCACTTTCCCTCCCTGCATTAGTACATATCCAAGGCCCTGTCTCGACGCGTCACTATATACCACGAATCCTTCAATTCCTTTCGGTAGAACCAAAACAGGTGCTGAAATAAATTGACTCTTGAGTTCATCAAAACTTTGCTGAGATGCCTCTGACCACAAATACTTCTTATCCTTCCTCTACAGGTTAGTCATCGGTTGCGCAATCTTGGAAAAACCTTCCACGAACAGTCGGTAATAACCTGCTAGGCCCAGGAAATTACGAACTTCCTTCACATTCTTTGGTGCTAGACAGTCTCGGATAGCTTCTGTCTTCTGTAGGTCTACTCTCACCCCATCGGCTGATATCACATGTCCGAGAAAGATAACCTCACTCATCCAGAACTCACATTTAGAAAATTTCCCATAAAGCTGTTCTCGCCTCAATGTATCGAGAACCTGATGGAGATGACGTTCATGCTCTTCATGGTCATGAGAGTAAGTCAGAATGTCGTCAATAAAAACGACTACAAAGTGATCCAGGTAATTAATAAAAGCCCGATTTATCAACTGCGTGAATATCGCTGATGCATTAATCAATCCAAAAGGCATCACTACGAACTCATAATGCCCATAGTGAGTACGAAAAGCGGTCTTCGAAATGTCAGACTCGTGAATCCTTAGCTGATGATAACCGGACCTCAAGTCGATCTTGGAAAAAACAGCAGCTCCCTGAAGTTGATCTAATAAATCATCAATACGAGGCAACGGATATTTGTTCTTGATGGTTATCCTGTTCAGCTCACGGTAATCAATACACAAACGCAGAGATCCGTATTTCTTTCGGACAAAAAGTACTGGTGCTCCCCAAGGGGACGCACTAGGTAGAATATAGCCTTTCCCAGTTAACTCCTCAAGCTGGTTCTTCAACTCCTGCATCTCGGTCGGAGCCATGTGATACGGTGCTTTCGAAAGCGGGGATGTACCTGGCTCTAACTCAATAGTAAACTCTACATCACGATGTGGAGGTAAGCCTGTCAACTCGTCTGGAACTACATCTGGGTAGTCCCGGACTACTGGAATATCGGCCAATTCAACTGGTCGATCCGCTGTTTTGGTTATGTAACACCAATAACCAATACACCCTTGATTAAGCAGTTTCACTGCTTTCATAGCACTGATGACTTTCCCGGAACGGCTGGGATTATCACCCTGAAAAATACACTCAACACCATCGTTAGATGTGACGGTCACTATCCGCTTGCGGACGCTAAGTATGGCATCATGACGATCCATCCAATCGATACCCAAGATTACATCATCTTTGGGCAAATCGACCACGATTAAGTTTGACAACCACTCACGGTCGTTCATGCGAATCAGACAGTTCTGCACTTCACGATTCCCAACAATCCTTCTACCATCGGGTAGACCAATTACATAAGGTTCACAAATGGTAACATGATCTATTTGCAAACGGCTCAAACAAGAAGCAGATAAAAAGGAGTGTGGAGCATCATTATCAAAAAGAACACAAACGGGC
Organism: Orobanche coerulescens; assembly: GCA_033398695.1. Lineage (NCBI taxonomy): Eukaryota > Viridiplantae > Streptophyta > Magnoliopsida > Lamiales > Orobanchaceae > Orobanche > Orobanche coerulescens. Next base: position 107,401,319 of record CM065816.1, on the reverse strand, counting down.
TGAGATCGGATCTCGAGAGTACCTGCAATCATGATAGCTTTGGGATCGTCTTCCTTCTTAATCTCGTAGATCCTAGGTTTTGCAGCTCCGGCACCAGATATACCAGCTTGGTTTCCACAGCCCATCCCTCTGTTTGCCCCGATAGTCTGATAAGAAGCGGACGGAGGCACATGGTCTTGGACAGAAGATTGAACTAGAGCATGAGATGCTACTGGTTCACGTCCCGGTCCATTCCTGCAATAACGAGAATGATGCCAATTCTTCCCACAAGTATGGCATGCGACGGACGGCTTCGGGCATTTGGACCTGATGTGCCCCGGGTCCCCACAGTTATAGCACACAAAAGATGACTTCACTGGTCGAGAGTGCGATCTGGCTGGCTTTGATGCCATGGGTGGTCGTTCAGAAGGGTTCGGCAATGACTGGGGCTTCCTGAATGTCCCCCGGTTACTGTCAGTCTGGTTCTGGTTACTGAATCTTTTGTTGTTGGACTGTGGTTGCTTCTTAGAAATCTCTTTTGCGGTGAGTTCGTACTCCAGAGCTTTCTCGATGAACTCCGGTAGGGTGTTAGGCGTATCTTTATACGCTTATTTATCATTGTTTTGTACCCTTTTTATGATTAAATCTGCATAAATGAGCTTTTAATGCACTATTATTTTATGTTTTGCAGGAAATTGGAGTCTAGAAGCCAAAACGATGAAAAACGGGTGAAAACAGCGATTTTTGGCCGGGGGCCGCGACACGTACCAAGTGGGCCACGGCACACAAAGGTAACCAGCAGGCACCGAGCGCACTGTACTGTGAGCCGCGGCACGTAGAAGCTGAGCCGCGGCCCAGAAGAAAAAAATGGCGCCCAGGCATCGGCGCTGAGTGCCGTGAGCCGCGGCACAAATTAAGTGAGCCGCGGCCCATGGAGCGGTTTGGATAGAAAATGCCGCGTTTCTGGGCCGTTTTGGAGCCGGTTCTCGACTTAATCACACGGATGCGTTTTGGAGGCTGCTGGGAGTTATAAATAAGGGTTTAAGGTTATAATTGAGTGGATGAGAATTGGAGGAATCGATCATCATCAAGAGAAGAAGCAGAAGACACCAAGAGCAGAGAGCGGAAGCCAGAAGAACGGAGGAATCCGAGTTCTTTATCTGCGTTTGATTTCGATGCTTCCTTTCATTATTTCTGTATTTTTATATTTTAGCATGTCAGTCTAAAACCCTGTTGTAGGATTTTGATGAAACCAAAGTTTTGACGAATTTGCTTTTGATTATCTATATAATTCCTTTTCTGTTGAGTTTTCCTAATCGTCTTTAATGCTTTCAATTGTGTGGCCTATAATTGGATTGTTTTAATTACGCAACTCGAATCGGGAGAGGATAGTTGGTGAGGAACTATTGGTGAGAACCGTTTTATCTTGTGAGATAGGAATATACTCATAGGAACTACGTGGCCTTTTGAAGATTTTGTACTTTTTGCCTATTGTCGAATTAATTCACCTAGGGATAGAGTGCGTTATTCGCCTTTAGAAAAATCTATTGACCTCGGGAGAGGCGGTAGAGTATTTTAGAAATCTTCGCCTTCAATAAATTGGGGAAATCATTAACTTCAGATAATCGAGAGTAAATTCGGATAAACCGAGGTGGATTCACAATCCTAGACTTATTCATCATTTGATTTTCTTTCTTCGAGCGATCGTTTTTACTGTTTGTTCTTTTATTGGTTTTCTTTAGTTATTAATTTGCATCCCAAATTTCGACAGTTCAAATAAAATTAGAATACATATAAATCGGTACTTAGTGATTCAGTCCTCGTGGGAACGATAACTCACTCATTACTTTATTACTTGTCTACGATAACGTGCACTTGCGTTAATGAAAAATCGCAACAAGTTTTTGGCGCCGTTGCCGGGGACTGATTTTTTTTACTAATATCGATTTCAGTATTTCTAGTCTTAGTTTGAACATTTTTTTTATTATTTTTTGTGTAATTTTATTTATTTGTTTTTCCTTTCAGGAGTTTCCGGTTAGTGCATGAGAAAATTCGGTAACGAAGTCCTACTACCTTTGGATACCGAACTCGAGCGCACTCTTCGGAGAAGCAAGAAGGAGAAACGAGAGCTACTGACAACAGTCATCATGGCCGATAATACCGAAAATCACGGAGGAGATAATCTTGTGCAACAAGCTCAACCGGCACTAGCACTTCGCGATTATACTATGCCGCAAATTAATGCGAACTTTTTAGGGATCCGGCGTCCGACAATCCAAGCCAACAACTTCGAAATCGAGCCGGCTATTATTCAGATGGTGCAAGCTAGCCAGTTTTGTGGATTGCCGAACGATGACCCCAATGCACACATTGCCTCTTTTCTCGAGATTTGTGACACTTTCAAAAACAATGGTGTTACCGATGATGCGATCTGTCTAAGGCTTTTCCCTTTCTCTTTGAGGGACAAAGCAAAATTTTGGTTAAACTCTTTACCGCCGGGCTCTATCACGACATGGGCGGAATTAGCGCACGCCTTTCTGGCTAAATTCTTCCCACCATCGAAGACAGCGAGGTTACGGAACGAGATCACTACCTTTGGGCAATTTGATATGGAGTCGCTTCACGAAGCTTGGGAGCGATACATAGATTTATTACGGAGATGCCCACATCACGACCTACCGGACTGGCTACAAATTCAGACGTTCTATAATGGATTGAGTGTTTCTACACACACTCTTGTAGACGCAGCCGCTGGGGGAGCATTGATGGGAAAAACGATGACCGAGGCACACTCTTTATTGGAAGCTATGGCTGCGAATGCTTATCAATGGCCTTCCGAATGAGTAAACCCGAAACGAGTAATGGAAATCTCAAATAATGATCCGATCTCTACACTATCAGCTCAAGTCGCTGCATTAACTCAGCAACTTCAAGCCCTTTCGCATGCTCCTACCCCCGTTACCATTGAATCGTGCAATTGGTGCAGCGGATCTCATCCTAGCACGGAGTGCCAAGTCGGAAACCCTTTCGAGCAACCTCCGATGGAACAAGCTCAGTTCGTGGGGAACGGGAACCGGCAAAATATTCCGTACTCTAACACGTATAATCCGGGATAGCATAACCATCCTAACTTTTCGTGGAGAAACGGACAAAACTCGAACCAGCCCCCGTTTGCTCAACACCAACATCAACCTCCTTCTGCTCCAAAATCTCTCTAGAAGAAGCAATTGCGAAAATTGGCAGCAAACACGAGTCAGTTCATGGCACGTACGGAGGCGACCTTGTAGAACCATTCCGCTTCTATCCGCAACTTAGAAGTCCAACTGGGCCAGATTGCTAATGTATTAACAGCCCGCCCGGAAGGTACCTTGCCAAGTACGACCAAAACAAATCCCAGAAAGAGTGTCAATGCCATTGGGTTGAGAAGTGGGAAAGAATTGGGTGAGCTGCCCGGGCAGAACAAAAAGAGAAGTGAGGATGAGGAGAAGAAAATTCAGCGACTGAGGAATCACAAGATTTGAGACCCTCGATACTATTTCCGGACAATCCAAAGGCATATGTACCACCCGTCCCGTTTCCGCAGCGATTACAACAGAAAAAGGTGGACAGACAATTCTCTAAGTTTCTTGACGTCTTCAAGAAACTACATATAAATATTCCATTTGCTGATGCGTTGGAACAAATGCCGAGCTATATCAAATTCATGAAGGAGATCTTATCAAACAAAAGAAAGCTCGAGGGGTATGAGACAGTCGCATTGATAGAGGAGTGCAGCGCTATTCTTCAGAAAAAAGCTTCCGCCAAAATTGAAGGATCCGGGAAGTTTTAATATACCGTGCACTATAGGAAATCCGACTTTTGATAGAGCGTTGTGTGATCTCGGGGCTAGCATTAATCTGATGCCTCTTTCTATTTTCAAGAAGCTTGGAATTGGAGAAGCGAAACCGACAACTATCTCTTTGCAATTAGTCGATAGATCGATCACATATCCGAGGGGAGTGATAGAGGACGTCTTAGTAAAGGTTGATAAATTCATCTTTCCAGCCGATTTCATTGTGCTTGACATGGAGGAGGATCAAGACATCCCAATTATTTTGGGAAGACCATTCTTAGCTACCGGTCGAACTCTAATAGACGTGGAAAAAGGGGAACTAACTCTACGGGTTCAAGACGAGCATGTCACTTTCCAAGTGTTTAAATCCTTTCCGTGCCCAAGTAGTGTTGAAAAGAGCTCGCAAATTTAAAGTGTGGATACCGTTGCGAAAGACACACACCGGAAGAATCGTCGGTCAAAAAATTCAGAATCCGTTTCAGCTGCCCCGACGCCTAATAAGAATGAAGATCAAGTCGCATATCTTAGGCATTTGAACATGCCGTCTTCAACATCCGTTCATCCACAATCGGAAAATTCTCATTCTGTCCTAAGTTCGCCCGTGAAGTTGAAAATTAAGCCGGATGTCAAACGGGCACCAAGTCATGTGCAAAATGGGTGCTTTGGAAAGTTGTTTTCGTTAAAATCTTTTCGGAAAAAACATTTGGTGTCCAAACCGAAAATCGGATCGTTAAAAACCAATGGTCAAAATTTTAAAACACATATTAACGGTTCGATGAACGGGGCGGAGTTCAAATGGTGTTTGCGAAAAGCGAACTGATTTTCAATAGGTCCGGCTGAAGACTATAAACTTAGCGCTTCTCGGGAGGCAACCCGAGTTTTAGTTGTAGATTTTTGCGTTTCAGTATTTTTTTGCATTTTTTTTATCTTTATTTTTCGTCATTTTAGCTTGGTTATGCGTGTCTCTCATGCTCTTGACGTTTTCTGTTGAAAATTTTGTGCAGAAATCACCGTAGGGAAGAATTCATGCCTGAGCCGCGGCACACACAGGTCGAAAAAGAAGGCTAAACTTGTTGTACTCTGTGCCGCGGCAGAACCTTACTGAGCCGTGGCACACTTGATCGCTGAGCCGCTGCACGTTGCTGTTGAGCCGCGGCACACCAGATGCACCAGATATGCCCAGGGATCTGTACTACGGGCCGCAGCACATATGTGCTGAGCCGCGGTACACTAACACTTTCGAGCCGCGGCACAAGGATGCTGAGCCGCGGCACATGGCGATGGAACAAAGAAGCCCAGGCGAACTGTACTCTGGGACGCGGCTCACTTAAGCTGTGCCGCGGCCCCCATTCGGAAGTTAGACAGCCCAGGTACCTTTATAACACGAATTCGGCCGGCACCCCAGGTATACTTTTCCTATTTTCTTTGCACAGCAATCGGCCGATACTCGTCTCCCCTTCTTCTTCTTGCATTCTTCAAGTCTAATCAAGGTAATTCTAAATCTCTTGTATTAATAGCTTCATGAATTGCTTAAAGAGATGTTGTTCTTCATTCAATATTGATTATGTTGTCAGCTTTTTTAAAAATCCTATCCAAAAGTTGAGTTGAGAATATGATGAATTTGATAGATTATTGATGATTATCCTTCGATTATGAACGAATTGATTATGTTTGTCATGATGATCGATTGAGGATGTTGTTTTGGAGATTGAATGAAGCTATGGTCATGTTTGTTCTTCAATTAAAAGTATGCACTCAAGGTGTTTGATGAAATGCATGAATGAAAAGTTTTCTTTGTTAAGTCAATATTTTGAAACTATGTGCAACGAATTCGTTTATGGAATTACAGCGTACCCCAACCAACGTCAAGTTTAAACGTTAAAGCTCAATTTTAATTTTCCTTCACAACGGTGCAAGCTCGTTCAACTCTTGATTCATGTTTGGATATCCTTAGCCGAGTAATGTTATTCTCATTATTGCTTAAGTAAGTAAACTCCAGTGTTTATCTTTTCAGGACTCGCTATGGCTAGAACCAAAAAGGTTAGCAAAAGGGCCAGGACGCAATCGTCCCCCACACGAGGGGAAACTTCACAGAGCCGAGCCGAGTCGGAGGCGCACCAATTTTCTGACCGGGAGATTCATAAAATCTTCAATGAAAAGATTCGTCCTTGGCCTTTGATTCCGGAGAGGGGATTCACCCCAGCCCCCCAGGACGGGGAGCTTCTAATGATGATAGACGAGATGGGGTGGACCCGTTTTGCTGCACCTCCCGAGCCGGTGGTGATCTCCATCATACAAGAGTTTTATGCGAGCGCTCTGTTGAAGCACATTCGGGTGGGGCAGATGATACCGCAGTCGGACACTCGGGCGCAGGTCGTCGTCTGAGGCATTACAGTAGATTTTTCGGTGGCCGCCATTCGGAGATTATTCGAGATGCCTGTGGTTGACGATACGGCATATACGCGAGCTATGAGTGGCCTCACGAAGGAGGCCTTGCTGGAGACACTCACACAGCCCGGCTCCGTCTGGGAGATGCGCGCCCTGGGTTCTTCGGCCTTCTACTTTAAGAGCTCGCGCCTCAGTCGGCTCGGGCGAGCCTGGTTGTACTTCATTTGCGAATGTATTGATCCTACCTCACAGATCCGCACTATTTTACTCTCTCGTGCCCGTACCTTATATTCTATCACTTCCGGGGTTAGATTCGATGTGGCTCCTCTTCTGGTCCGATCTATCTTCCAGTGTATTCAGGGAGGGGCCAAGACGGGGCTGAAGCACCCCTCTCTTATTTGCGCTCTTTGCCGCCAGTCAGGCATGACTTGTTCGGATGACGAGCCGATGTTAGCACCCCAGGGCCCGATTGACCATCGCATCATTTCTCACTTCGATCAGTGGGGAGGAGCACCGGCACACGCTCGGGGGTGAGGATTTCTACTTGATGAGGCACACGAGCAGTCCCCCCAGCCTCTTCTTCTGACGCAGGGGCGGATGGAGTCCAGCCCGCCGCCCGACAGAGAGCACTTGCAGGCGATGTTCGACGGGTTTAGAGAGGAGATGAGGAGAGAGAGAGGAGATGAGGAGAGATAGAGAGAGCCTTCTGGCTGCCCAGAGAGAGGAGATGCGGATGGAGAGAGAGAGCATCATAGCTGCCGTCCGAGATGAGATGAGAGAGTAGGCCCGCCGGGCCAACCGACGTATGACGAGGCGCCTGGCAGCGAGAGAGGCTCACCACTAGGAGCACCTTTCTGCATGGACGACCCACATTATGCACCCGGACGGGCCATTCATTCCACCCATTCTCCCAGCCACGCCACCCTCCTCGCCGGACGACGCCGGCACCAGTTCGTGAGCAGACTGTAGGGGAGTACTTGACCTTCTTCCTTTATTGCATATTACATTTTGTCCATTGAGGTCAATGTACGTCCTAAGTTTGGGGGGGTTACCTTCTGTTGCTATTATTATTGCTGTACTTATTCATTTGCACTTTCATTATCTTTTTGTTCTTAGCCTTGCTTATCGTGATATTATTTGCATTCGTGAATTTTTCGTGCTTCGTTTTGTGTAAAACTGATGTTACGATACTGATTTCTCTCTGAAAAAGCAGTTGAGTTTTGTTGAGTTGTAGTCAACGATATCTGTTTCTGTTGAGTATTCATCAAGGTCCGAAATTTTTTCGTTTTTTGTAGAAATCTTAGCGGATAAGAGAGGAGACATACGTGTTTTTTTCAAATCGCCGTCTATACGTTTGGTTACACTTTTCGCGTAGCTAGTAGTCCAGTAACATAAGTTGTGTTGGCACTTGCTTTGAGTTTAGAGTCGGACAGTTTTTCCTAAAAAGTCGAGATATTTTTTGTTCTATGATGGGAAGTCTAGTAACCGGGGGTATTCACGTGACCCGTTGTTTACTCTCGCATAAAACGACAACCCTGATTAGACTAGTGGTTTAGAGATTTTGCATATACCGATGATAGGAAGCCTAGTAACCGGGGGTATTTGCGTGTCCCGTTGTTTACTCTCGCGTAAAACAGTGACCTTGAATCGGACATGCGGGAATAGCTATTCGAGTTGTTTCTCCGCTGTGGAGGGGACCTTAGTAACTAGAAGCATCCATGTGCCCCATGAGTGTCTTTTACGTCAAACGGTTCCCCAATACATGAGAATGGAATTCCACCCTAGGAGTATCCCGATGAAACATCCCGAGATCCAAACCTAGTGGTCAACTCGAATCAATATATTGATCATATATAAGGGAACACTGTCCGAGGGATATTTTTGATGATAAAAGTCTTGAAATTTTGGCCACTAGACTGTGGGACTGGGCGAGTTGGCTTGTTTATTTTAACCCTTCATATTGACGGTCGATTAAATTCACGCTTGTTAATCTTTGAGCTAGAATTTCTTCATGCACGATTGATTAGGACTGAAATTGGTTACTTCGTGGAATCAGTGTCCTGGATGTGACTCACTATTACGATACTTGTACTATTCTTTGAGATTTTCAAGGTAGTATTGATTAGGTTGAGCACTATGAGTTGCACGATCATTCACGATATTCTTTTGTTTGAAATTGATTATTTTTGCTTGAGGACAAGCAAAGGCTCAAGTTTGGGGGTATTTGTTAGGCCTATCTTTATATGCTTATTTATCATTGTTTTGTACCCTTTTTATGATTAAATCTGCATAAATGAGCTTTTAATGCACTATTATTTTATGTTTTGCAGGAAATTGGAGTCCGGAAGCCGAAACGATGAAAAACGGGCGAAAACGGCGATTTTTGGCCTGGGGCCGCGGCACGTACCAAGTGGGCTGCGGCACACGAAGGTAACCAGCAGGCACCGAGCGCACTGTACTGTGAGCCGCGACACGTAGAAGCTGAGCCGCGGCCCAGAAGAAAAAAATGGCGCCCAGGCATCGGCGCTGAGTGCCGTGAGCCGCAGCACAGATTAAGTGAGCCGCGGCCCACGGGGCGGTTTGGACAGAAAATGCCGCGTTTCTGGGCCGTTTTGGAGCTGGTTCTCGACCTAATCACACGGACGCGTTTTGGAGGCTGCTGGGAGTTATAAATAAGGGTTTAAGGTTATAATTGAGTAGATGAGAATTGGAGGAATCGATCATCATCAAGAGAAGAAGCAGAAGACACCAAGAGCAGAGAGCGGATGCCAGAAGAACGGAGGAATCCGAGTTCTTCATCTGCGTTTGATTTCGATGCTTCCTTTCATTATTTCTGTATTTTTATCTTTTAGCATGTCAGGCTAAAACCCTGTTCTAGAATTTTGATGAAACTAAAGTTTTGGCGAATTTGCTTTTGATTATCTATATAATTCCCTTTTCTGTTGAGTTTTCCTAATCGTCTTTAATGCTTTCAATTGTGTGGCCTATAATTGGATTGTTTTAATTACACAACTCGAATCGGGAGAGGAGAGTTGGTGAGGAACTATTGGTGAGAACCGTTTTATCTTGTGAGATAGGAATATACTCATAGGAACTACGTGGCCTTTTGAAGATTTTGTACTTTTTGCCTATTGTCGAATTAATTCACCTAGGGATAGAGTGCGTTATTCGCCTTTAGAAAAATCTATTGACCTCGGAAGAGGCGGTAGAGTATTTTAGCAATCTTCGCCTTCAATAAATTGGGGAAATCATTAACTTCAGATAATCGAGAGTAAATTCGGATAAACCGAGGTGGATTCACAATCCTAGACTTATTCATCATTTGATTTTCTTTCTTCGAGCGATCATTTTTATTGTTTGTTCTTTTATTGGTTTTCTTTATTTATTAATTTGCACCCAAATTTCGACAATTCAAATAAAATTAGAATACATATAAATCGGTACTTAGTGATTCAGTCCCCATGGGAACAATAACTCACTCATCACTTTATTACTTGTCTACGATAACGTGCACTTGCGTTAACGAAAAATCGCAACATAGGGTCGTACAGTGGTGATTCCCGCTATTTATGGCCTGGTTTTCTTTCTGGGTTGTCCCATGTAACATGGTCTATTTCCTTTTTGGGCCATTTCAACAGCTGCATTCTCATTCGGGGTTTAAACCTCTTGAGAAAATATTTGATCTTGTCAGCCTCCATTCGGACAATCGACGAGGCAAAAGGAAAAAGTGCCTGAAATTTATCGGCAACAGATAGTACATCATCGTCTTCAGATGGGTTCGAGTTCAGCAATTCTGACAGCTTGGCGTCACGGAGTGGCCCTGGATAGTAACGGTCTAGCATGAGGTTTTTAAATTCCTCCCAAGTATATACACCATCAGCTGGCACCACTAAAAGCCACCAGGTGTGGGCGCCCTTACTAAGATAGTAAGTTGCTACGGAGACGCGATTCTCTTCGGGGCATTCCACCATCTCGAATAATTTCTCAAAGTGTTCAATCCAATATACAATGTCAACAGGCTCAGAGGAGCCTTCAATGGTCGGGGGTCGCTGGCGAGATATGTCGCTGATGATCCGACTCACGGGCCCGCTAAGCACAGGAGGTGGTGGATGAGGCCCCTGTTGCTGGCCAGTAGTAGCTCTCTGCATAGCTTCCATTAACTGACCCATCTGGGTCATCTGAGCCATCATGCCCTGCATAACAGCGTACGGATCGACAAGCGCATCCTCATGTCCAGTGGGGTGAGATTGGTCCCTTGGAGGCGAATCACTACCTGCGGAACTATGCTCCACATTCGCGCGTCTGTTGGCTCGTGGTATCGGGATTCAGCCCCTTCTGCGGCCTTGTCCCCCTTTGCCACGGCCTCTCAGATTTCTTTCCATACTGAAAGAATCAAACCATAATGATAACCATAAGTACAGTTCATGATACCAATCAAAATTCATGCTATGTTAATAGCAATAAGGAATTATATATTCAAGAAAACAATTCACAGTGAACTACGAGTGTCACACAGAATATCATATCGACGTTGAGTCGAACAATTTCAATTATATAACCATTCCAGAATTTTCCTTAAATTATCAATCAGATAAATCCTGCCACAGATCCTCGAAATAACAAGATCAAGAAAGAGATCCATTCCGATATCAATATCATGCCAGTAATTAAATCATAGCTCATAAAGTACATACCGTATTTGGCTCGTAGGGTCAGGCGCTTGCACAGGTCACACGTGACAGGAAGGTCTCTTGATACTAGTTCATTTCACAATGACTCATAAAGAGAAACAACCCTCTGATACCATCCTCTGTAAAAGGTGGCTATTACAGTGCCGTGGACCCCACACTGGGACCCACCATGCGATACCAAAATACAGATTAAATAAATATTATCTTGTGATACTGAACCACAATAATTAGTCACTACTCCGATTAGGAGTTTATTAATGGTATAGCCAACGGCCTTATGATACAGAGGATCCGAAATACAAGTATAAACTATAAGGAGATGGAATATACTCCAAATATTAATACAACCAGACAATAGTTTAAATAAAGCGGAAATTAGAGTAACATTACACGGTTTGAACATAACTGGACACAAAAGACTTGGGGCCCTCGTATTATCCTTCGAACCCTTTGCCATCACCATGCTCTTCCCGTGCCTTGCCTTTGCCTCGACCTAAAATACAACACAAGTATTTCGCCCAAAACACAGGTCAGATATACATAATAAATGATTCTCCCGACATTATACAATTCACATATATTAGATCTCAAAGAAAACATCCCGAATATTGAACATACCCCTCGGGCGTATGAACAATTAGTCACAAACCGTCGAACATATCCAATCATACATGGACTATGAATGATCAAACAATATGGCTCAAGATAGACATCACAGTACGCCCAATCCGGAAATATGTTAGTGTATATCTCCACCACGTATACGGAATCCAGAATATACGTGTGACAATGTACCTAATTAGCCTCACGAACTACGTCTTGTGTGCATAGTCCAATACGGAAAACAACCACGTATGACTATATAAGTGCCTGGCTAAAAATCCTACACAATAACCAATTGGCACGCAGATATAATTCCAGATATGTCATGATACAACATGAAAACGAATTCAACAAATCACATATACGATTAAGGATCAAGAAACTCACCGAAGTGACAATAAGGATCAACGAGATCAATGATTCAAAGTGACGAACTTGGGAATGTAATCCCATGATGAGAAACGGAATATCATCAAGAACAATATCAGATTATGAGTCACAAATTTATAAGCATTTCATATACACGAAACGTATAATCATCACAAGAATCTAATCATCATTATAACCAAGCAAGATAACTTGCCTCAATATGGAGACGAGAATAATCCTCCCTTGCCGAAACGAGCGAACGATCCTCGACTAATATCGGTTACTCGAACAATCAACCTTGAATGAAATATATTTCACTCAATAACTCATCCATATAATCATCGGTATCGAATTTAGTGAGACGACACCCTAAATTTCATTTGAATAGTTCACTATCTCAAAATATCGAAATCTCATTCCAAGAACTCTATTTACCTCAACTCATTCTTACAATCGGTTTACAAGACATTACCGAATATTTGCATGATTCTTTATGACTAAGAATTTTTCAAGAACATGTTATGCATTTATTATCTTATAACCTTTCAATCTATCAAGATCATCACGGATGATTGAAATTGAAAATCTGCACCACCTTGTTCATCACTATGTCTAATTTAGATTGAATATAGTACGTTACCATAAGGTTATACTAAATTCATTTAGTTACAAGGCCATATCATAATTATGAAGATTATCTCAAAGCACACCATCCTTATAATCTTCTTACTAACATGAAAAATCAATTATCACACCTATGAATTCACCTAGCTTAGTTTCAAGAACATCACTTTTAATCTTCCAACATTCATCAAAGTGTTCTAGTATATTATGCCACAATTCCAACAATCAACCTATCTACACTGAAACTAAGGATTATTATTGTCCTAGTGATGTTAATAGTCAAGCAACAAGAGTGTGATTCTACTAAACATTATTACCACCGTTAAAACATCAAGAACACATCATTCCAAAACCCTTAATTAACATATTCATCACTAAGTTGTTAAAAGCTTAAGTACAAACATGCTTTACTTTATTAATTCAACATTAGGTGTAGTATACTATATTACTAACATCATGACTACGAAAATAGAGAGTAAAATCGTACTACATACCTTCAAAAATGAAGAACAAATCACCAAACCATAAGAACACTCCAAGCTTCAAGAAACAACTCTAAACTCCCAATCAACAAGCTCCTCCAAGATGCAAAGCTCAAATACAAGTTGGAAGGGTACAGAATCGATCTAGTGAGGCAGAGGGACGTTTGTTGGAGAGAAAATTCAGAGTTTGGACGTGCAAATGAAAGACACAAGCTGTCTTTTTATAGACCGCACAGCTCGTTACGTACGTTATCGCATGAAGATAACGTACGTTAAACCCTTTATGTACGCTACACTAAAAGTGTTACGTACGTAATATGCCTCCAATGTTACTGTCTCAAAACACTAACATCATTACGTATGTTATGGGTCCTAGCATTACGTACGTAATGTAGGTCAACCTGGCTGCCTCGAAAAGGCCAGTTATCCGGATCATGTCCGGCACCCCATGCCGAAAGTGAGATCAGATAAGATTCCCAAGCATTACGTACGTAACTAGCAAGACATTACGTACGAAAAGCTAACAATCTAGCATACGTTATGTTGAGGCCTTAGCGTACGTTAGACACACCAAAAATCTATCCCAAAAACATACAATCTACACCACGTCAAGAACTCAACCATAATGCGAATGATAGTCATAATCAAGTATATTCTGATACATCCCGACATCAATAAATATTAACTGAATGTAACATGATTACAATGGTGCTCAAATTATCCGAATAATACAATAGTAGATAAGAATTACTGTCGGATATTACATATGCATTGACATGATGTACATTATATATTATTAGGAGTACAAAAGGTGGTTCTCGCATTTCTCGCACTTAAGAGGGTTATGAAAATAAAGTTACACTATATATATATATATATATATATATGTGTGTGTGTGTGTGTGTGTGTGTAAAAGATTGTTATAATAATTTTCTTATAAGATGAAATTTGTATAGTACACTTTATACTATAAGAATTATTGGTATTGTGGTTTAGATTGAAAGATTGGGAAAACTATGTATTTTTGTGTATTATATTGTTCCGAATTTTTCGTTTATTTTTCAGTATATTTTTGAATTTTCAGAATTTTTTAATACAAAAAATTGTACGGAGCATGATACATTGAAATTTTGATATGCAATTATATAGTGAGGTTGTTATATTTTTTATTTTTTTATTGAATTATATCTTTATATTTTAATATAAACTTTTACGTATATTTAAGAAAAAATGAGATAATTTTATAAATTATTATTCGTGTTCCGGGAATTATTATTCCCGTGATGTGTCTTACCTAATACTGGTTGTAGATACATAGATGGAAGGTTCTAGATCCTTCTAGAGGTAGTAGGATCCTATTAGATGTCTTATCTTATCTAGGAATCCTATGTATGGAAGGACTCTCATTGTAATGCCTATATAAAGGCCCCTCTATCAATGTTATGAATGCAATTGATTGACTCTATTTACAGTCTTTTTACTTTCTCCTGAAACACGTTATCAGCACGTAGCCTTCCAGCTGAGCAAGAAAAAAAAATTCGTCCGATTTTATGCCAACTCAAAAAAAAAAAAAAAGATTTTCGAACTCCTCCGACCGAAACCCTAATCTCCGGCTGCCGCCGCCAGAGCAAGAAGCCCCACCCCCGGCCTGCAAATCCCCCCAAACACAACCTCCCTCGACCGAAATCCTAACCGCCGGTAATCATCGCAACCCAACCCTCTGCACTACAGTCATCAGACCTCTAAAACGAAACCACCACCGCGCAGCAACACACCAGCCGACTCCAACCCCAGGTTTGTAACCGCCGCAGGGACACAAAATCCCTAGTCCACAGTCCGCTGTTACCTTCACCTTCTTCAACAAGAAGCCCTCCGACCCCAGCCCCTTGAATCCGTCGCGGACACTACCACCGCTGGAGTTGGCCCAAGACAGCGACCAGACGCACCACCCGATTCGCGCTTCTCGGATCCATAGCAGAAACCGACAAGACCCATGTCCCGTCGGAGCCAGAAGTGCCAACGGAGAAGATGAAAGAAGGGAAATCCGAATTTCCCATTGATTCTGCCTTTAGAGCAGAAACCGGATCTTATCCGATCCTAATTCCCGCTGTGAAGTCCCGGGCCAATTACAGCCCGTCCATCCAGCTTTCGGCCCGCTGTCCAGCCCGTCGCTACAGTCCAGACCCGACCCGATTGCTGACCCATTTTCAGCTGGTTTCTTCCCCTATTCACGAAGTAAGAACTACAAGTTTCAACAGTGAAGATCTGAGCCAGGACAGTATTTCTCGATGAAACTGTACGCGAAAGAAAAAAACGAGAAACGAGAATTTCCGTGCGTAAATTTTCTGCACAGTGCAGCCGTACCAAAAACATGTTTTTTGATTCGTTAACCGTCGGATCAGTATGAAATTTTGGCAGCATCTTCCCAACACAAATATCTGTATATTAAACGGTGGAGATCGGATTCTGAGTAATATTGATTACTGAATCTGCCGCCGAATAGAAGCAGATTTTTACGAGGAAATTTAGAGATCCGACCTCATCCAATACCGAGCTGCTGCATCGTCGCGCTCGAGTCCTTTTTCGGCTGAATCATCGAGCCCAGTAGCCCTATACGGATGTTTCTCAACTATCTATTTTCCTAATTCATGATTCATTTATCATTAACTTGTATGTTTATGAATCTAACTATGTTTATGCTTTACGTGGCATATAGGAAAATATATTGCTCATGATGATGTGCAAAATATGGAGAGAAGTCATATTTATTATCCCGGTCAAGGATCAAAGTAAATATAGAATGTAGTATCCACGGAAATATGTTGTTCATATGGAGAGAAGCTCCCGTTCAAGGATCAAAGCATATATGGAACCAAGTACCCGTAAGATTTTATTAAAGTTCCCGTTTTTTAATTCCTCTCTTTTGGGAATTTTTTTTTGGGGAATTGGGTATTTGGGTTCTTTATCTCCCACGCTACTTTGTGGTGGATGAGACTATGAGAGGTGGTATCACTCTCGTATGTCGAAGTAAACTGTGTGACGGTCCTGGGGGAGTCACGGATAATTGTTGAAAGTCGATATTTGTGGTTGTTGCATACACCACGTTTTGGGTGCGATTTGACGTCGCCGTTTTGTCGATTTTAAACCAACAATTGAATAAAATGAACATTGTCGGTAACGGTAAAGTTATGACTCGTTCATGATTAGTCACGGAATTGTGACGTACAAATGGGACAAACATCGATTGCGACGGATATGTCGTGGTTAAAATCGATTTGTGACGGATTTGTCACGATGAATTGAGCGACCACCACGTTGGTCTTGACCCAATCCCATACTTGGAAAACTCCATCTTTCATCCTATTAAAATAAAATATTGCATGTGGGTATAGTCATGCACCGTCTCCTTGCAATATAATATATGAAAGAATGTACGAGTAATTCTCATGAATTTTAACATGTAAAGCAATGGCATATTGCGGTAAATACATGAATTCGTTGACCTCGATTATAGTTCGTGTGACTATAGGTCCGAATACTTTTCCGAGTATTTGTAAAGGCATGTGCATTATACATTTGACTATGTTTAGTCGATCTTATTGGATGGTCAAGACAAGTTGGTTATGGTATATTGATTATGTCTCATGGTTCAAAATGCTTAATTATGATGCACCGCGTTGTATCTATATAACATGGCTATTATGACGTATACTTGCAAATTGAGAATTAAAATACTTGGTTGATTTGATGCACTTTGGTGGATTTTGTCTACACTTTGATCATGACTAGGCGCATCCTCCTTGGTATTTGTTTATGCTTTGAAAGTTCAAACGGAATAAGTGGTTTTTAAACAGCCTTAGCTGTACCGACATTCCTACTTTCTCTGCAAGTCTACCAAGTTGGAGTTACCGAAAGGATCATTAGTTGAGATAAGAAATCAAACACCATGTTGCGTTTAAACGCACATATGACTGTCATTGCCATATTTTTGCATCAACACTTATGCCATTGGATATGGTCTCAACCTTGTTTTCTCACTAAACTTGGGAAATACTAAAGTATCCAATTAAAACATTCATTGTGATCTGAGTTTAATGATCCGTGTGGTGCACAATATATGGATAGAAAGATACGGAAGTCTAGTTTCCAGAACATCTGACCGTTCGTCCATAGCCTTCCTAACAAGGGAGTTATCGCTGTTTTAGTGAACAAAGGTCAAGCTGCGCGGAATTTTATTTCCAGCGATTGTGCTAACTTTTGTCCCAACCAACTTGGTTTCCATCTTGAATTTGCAAGTGGTCTTATGACACATATTTTTCAACCTCTTTTTGGCCGAATTTGCCATAGATGATGCAGTTTTTGGTATGCGTTGTACGCTAAACTATCATCTTTCAAATGTTGAAAAACAGTTTCCTTGGGGAAGCCCAAAATACGCACCCTTATAAGAAGGTCGAGCATGTGCATGAGAGTGTTACACCATGCTTGTGTCGTAATTTTGCCCCTTAGGTATAAAACCTTGCCATGTTATGCACTCAATATGATAGATCATTTTGATCGTATCTGGTATAAAATCTCTATGTTGTTAGAGTGTTCGCTATGCTCATATTTGTAAAATTTTGCAAGCGAAATTGAGTGCGTATTAAGTTATTTTCAAGGAACACGATATTTTTGGATTTCGGTTTATAAATCCATTGTGACTATGATGAATAGATCATCACAATCAATGAGCGGTATAATGCTCAAGTAACAGAATGCCGAATGGCGTTTTCTAGTCACATATGTTCCGTAATAATTTAACCATGTTATGACTCGATGATACATATGCCAAAGTGTATCACTCATAGCATCTCATTATGATTTGTGAGAATAAAATCTTATGCATCACTTGTATTGGATATGTGGAAAGGAAAAATATTCATGAGTCAATATGGTCCGGCTTGCATTGGTTTGTGTAACCAGAAGATGTATTAGGACATTGACACATTTAGGCTTTAATAGTCCGAAGTTTGGACAATTTGATGATCCATATACCACGGTATTGTCATGGACATCATTTTCTTTGAACAAAGAAACTAGTTGGATCAAAAACACCAAAGTACGTTGGTGGAGTCGTGAAAAGGGCTCATGACCGATGATGATATTTATGTCATCCGCGTCTTGCTTTCATAAGCATGTGTGACGCCAAAGACCCCCCGATGATCCTTCTTAGCCATGTTCATTTATTAAAGCCTATTCTTTGGCACGATTAGGAGATGACACCTTCCTATGCTAAAGAGGATAATGTAGCGACTCGCATAAGCATGGTGCTGAGTCCTCCCTTTTCACCGAGTCCTTATACATACATGATCATAAGTATTAGCCTGGGTGGCTTATGATGCTATGATGGTGTTCACAAATGGTCGTACTCAACTGATAACATTTATATCTTATGTTGTTCCTTTGACAATGATTTGATAAGTTGATGAAACCTGAGTTATGGTTGTCCAACTTGCGGACCAGTCATTATAAAGGTCGGTTCACCCACTTCTTACACCAAGTCTTAGAGTGAAATTTTAACAAGTACTTCCTAACATCCAAGGCTACCTTCTCACAAATTTTGATGCCATTTGGAAACTTGGAAGGAGGTGAACCACTTAAATGAAGTTTTCACATACCACCAGCCGTCCTATCAACCAGTTGGATATCATTTCGACTGGTCTTTAACCACAAGGTTGATGGTTTTGGAATCCTAAACACCCGTTTATACATGCTCACGAAATTCTGAGGTGTTTGGGGCTGGTGAAGGGAGTGAACTCTTCAAGAAAGCACTAGAGATTCGATAAAACCAACGGCCTGTCATCGGTTCAATCGTTTCTTCATGTTCGATCCCGGTGGTGCATGGTGGCGGTTTTGTTGAATTCTCAAGACCAGTAGCTATGGTTATGTAGCATAGGTCAACATGTCATATTCACCTATATCTATCATCATTCAAATGCTTAGTTACGAGTGTAACCATATGCATTTTGTTAACTAGATTGTGTTAACACTAAAAACCTTTATCGTCCACATGTTCATGTGCCAAAGTGCGTCACCACAACGCATTATGACGGGTTATAAATGATGAATATGACATGCGCTTTCACTCATAGTTCACTTAAAATATACCTTGACAGACGATCTCGTAAGTCACTTTGATGAGCCAGTCTTCCCGTCGTTAGGGGGAGATGCGAACGATCATGTTCGAGCAGAACGACTTGGAATTGTCGTAGTTTGTCCCTATTGTGCCTCACCAAGTTCCCTAAAGTGACGAGATTAAATACATGCTGCAAACATGTCTGCAAGGATTGTGTCCGGTCATAGACGTTCGTCACCTATAAATGGTGATATGGTAACACCACAAATTGTGGTAGATGGTGTTACTAGGCCGTGGATCTCATAGAGTATTGGGATGCCACTTGGTTCGATAAATACTCTCGCTAAGAATGTATGCGAGTTTGGTACATGAAACTTGATCATATGATCAAATGAACTCATCCGTCTCATGTGATTCTGGATTATAGTCATCATTGGGGGACGCCTCAATGAATGTCAATCCATAAAGAGTACTCTATGAATAAAGCCGGTACATAAGGACGTGGAATGTGAGTTTAATCGAACCATACTTCGTTGAAAATCTACAACGTTGTAGCCTTGGCCTAAAATGGAAACATATACGACTCCAGTATAAACAAAGTGATAGCCCTTTGTTGAAGTGGTGCCGACACTCCAAAGATAAGATATATCCGTAAACTTTGTTAAAGCGAGTGAGAGAAGAAGTTAAACTCACCTCATGGCGCGAGGTTTCTCATGAACGCACTGGAATCGACTACGATGACACGAAACTTAGTTGTGCTATCGTAATGGATGTTATAGCATCCACTATCTTTTCAGTTAGATAGTTTCCCAAAAACTGACGTGCAACTTGTGGTTAAATCTTATCTTAGTGGGAAACTAAGTTAAGTGATGAAAGGATCTCGTGGTGGATCAGACTCAAATCAAGTGGCTCCTGACCACGGAGCGCGTCGACAAGTGATTGTCGGGAACGCATACTAAGTATATACTTGATTTGGAAGAGATATGAAGCTTTTGCGTGTAAAACTAAGGGTTTATAGTAATGTACTCTTGTGAGACTAAGAGATTCCGCTAAATCCAAAGTTAAGAATGAAAGGATCTTGGGTACACTTGATGATGCGTATTCATCAATCGGTTTAAGGCAATCTAAGGGACGGTTTCCCTAAGAGATGATAAAGTAATGCCTATATGATTCCCAATGATTAGTCAAAGTCATCATAAGACTTGGCTCATTTAAGTGATGATGCAGTCTTAAGAGAAAAGTACGGTATTATGTACTCATATTTGACTCGATGTACTCATTCGTAATAATCCGGTAAAGCCACTGTGATGATGGCCTAGGATGCGCTCACGCAATGTCTGTGATTGACAAGAATCTTGAAGCTCGCTCTATCTTGATAAAAAGGACACTTGAAAACTGATACCCGAATATGCCCAGAATGTGTTGGTCTATCTCCCATATGACCTACATGGCAGCTCACTTGATGGAAAATGGTAAAATTGGTGCCATTGGAAAGGTTTGTGTCTACTTTCCAAGGAAACCAACCATTTGATCACATCCATCATGTTGAGTGACATATGACTATTGTTGCAAAGTATGACAGGATATGTCCGGTAATTTGCTGAGTCAACTTCGATAGAGCTTTGTGATCTGCTCAGGTCGATCTATTTTACGTACTGTATGTG
Source organism: Orobanche coerulescens (assembly GCA_033398695.1). NCBI lineage: Eukaryota > Viridiplantae > Streptophyta > Magnoliopsida > Lamiales > Orobanchaceae > Orobanche > Orobanche coerulescens. Next base: position 107,380,575 of record CM065816.1, on the reverse strand, counting down.
AATAAAAAGCTATGGGTGTCTAGTTTTCATAAGTTCTTACAGTTTCGTTGATACCTATTGAATCGAAGAAGTTATGACTGATTTGGTGAATGGAGGTCAAGACTTTGGAAAACTTGATAAGTCTTTAGTGACTCTGCACTTTGGATGCGTCGCGCTCTTTTTGTCCTTATACCAAGGTTTGTTTTTTCCCATTGGGTTTTCACTTGGTAAGGTTTTTAACGAGGCGACCTATGAGAACATCCATACAATGATGCGTTGTACTTCTGTTCAACTTAGACCAAGAGGTATTTTTCCCACTCGGTTTTTCCTTGGTATAGTTGTGAGGGCAACTTGGCATCTGACTCCTATGATTTGAGGTACTCATCAGGGTGAGTCATTATATATACATCAGGGGGAGTATACATGACATGTTATGTTGGTGCGTTGCAATCTTTTCCTCATCAAGCCTTTATTTTTCCCATGGGTTTTGTTTTGGCTTGGAATAGGTTTTTACGAATGCAACATCTTCTGCACCATTGTTGTATTAGTGCTCGACACAGGGGGAGTGTTCCGGGAATTATTATTCCCGTGATGTGTCTTACCTAATACTGGTTGTAGATACATAGATGGAATGTTCTAGACCCTTCTAGAGGTAGTAGGATCCTATTAGATGTCTTACCTTATCTAGGAATCCTATGTATGGAAGGACTCTCATTGTAATGCCTATATAAAGGCCCCTCTATCAATGTTATGAATGCAATTGATTGACTCTATTTACAATCTTTTTACTTTCTCCGGAAACAATTCGCAAATTTTAATTGTTGATTTAAGAAGTGCAACAAAAACGACCACTTTCCTCTAATTTTAGCAACTGGCAGAACCAAAAGTGCAACTAAAGAAATTTGTTAACCAAATTAATATATATGACCAAAACTGCAATAAAAAGGAGCATTTCCAGATTACATGATCAAAAGTGCATTTTTATAATTCTTACCAGATCAATACTTCAATTTTCCCTAAAATATATTTCAATCGGGTTTGACATGTATACAAGTATATATCTAAAGAGGATTCATAAACTGTACAATTTCCCAAATTTATAATTGGAGTTTAATTCTTAATATTTTTATTACATATACTATTTATTCCTCCTATTAATTTCGAATTTTTATTGAGATGGATAATCAATTATTTTACCAAAATAAACTTGATTATTTAACATTGTTAGTGGGTTCGAGTAATTAGCGTATTACTATGTGCCTTTGGGATGAGAACAGTTAGTGAACTCACATTTTAATTGAGTTTGAGATGAGTACGAGTATATTAGTCTAAATGAGTTTGGACGGTTGAATCTTTTAATCGTTTTGAGTAATATTGTAGGGGTTCGAGACGAAATTGGGTGGAAAATACTCTTTGATATTTTATAAGTATTACTATAGGGGTTTGGGATGAAAATGGGTGAAATCACCCTTCATGGCGTCAGGGATCACATACCTACGTGAAATTTTTTCTAACTTTTATTTTTATTTTTTTCAGAAATCTCAGAGTTTTTGCAATGTTAGTCAAATATTTTAGTTTAAATATTAAATAAATACTATACTTCACATGTTTCCTCAAATTATAATAATTTGACTTTCGCACTTGCAAATATAAAATTTTGACCATCGGTATCTTTAATTATATATTAAAAGGTTGATATTTTAAAAAATTACATATTAAGATTAATCTAACAATATTTCATATAATAACAATTAGCTTTTATATATTAGTAAAACAAATGGTCAAAGTGAGTACATGAAAAGTATTGTCATTGTGAGTCCATAAAAGTACAAAAGTCAAATTATTGAAATTCTAAGGAAATAGAGGAAATTGTTTATATATATATATATATATATATAGGAGTAATTAGATTTATGTTTTAACTTAAGTTATATGCTGGATTCATGTATTTCCTTAGCTAAAGAAATATTAAAATTCTTAATTTTTTAATCTCATAGTTATTATTAATAATAAAAATATATTTTGTAGATTAATTTAGTCATCTATATAAAACCATGAAAACTCTTTGTACATTATTTTTTTAAACTCTCAGATTTTTTTTTACTAATCAATTAAATTGATTTAGATAATAATAATAATAATATTAATATATCATCTAGATATACGGATTGAATTATTTGTATTATAAGACAGTGGGAGCTCAATTATTGAAAATTTTTGTATTCCTATTTACTAAAATCCGGAATCCGACATTGAAATTTAGGAGACTACACATGTAATATCTATATTTGTTATTTTCTTATTTTTTCGATTTTTGTGACTTGCTTGCTCTAGATGCTGCACTTGTAATGTAATTTGTTATGTTCGATTTGTATTTCAACGGTTTTCGTGTGGAATTAGATATAACCGGTGAATTTTGTCTTTTCATTATTTTCGCGACTTTGCCGTTCGCATCCACTTCCATATGTCTCAAGTTACCGTTCATTGGAGTTTTGATACACTTCAGTTCATATATTGATGTTCTACCTAAGCGCTTCGTCATATGCTGCGTAGTCATCGTATATTGCCGAGAAGTTGCATCGTTAAATCGAACTTCGTGACTGTGTTGTTGTCATCACATGTTACTTATGCAACATGTGCATTGGGGCGATAACGTACGTAAAGGACTGCTACGTAAGTAAACGTGGAAGTGTTATGTACATAACGAAGCAACGGAATATATACGCAGGTTGCAGAAACATTTCCGCATTTTACAACATTTTTCATCCTTGTTCTTTGCGCGGCCGGTTGGAGCGATTTGAGGCAAATAGTTTGTCAAAATATCATTATCCATCAACATCCTTGAGTTTCTATCAAGGATTAAACATCATCTAATCCTTCCTTTCACTCTGATTCAAGGTAAGAATTACTAGAACCCTAATTCTTGAATATTGGGGGTTTCTTAGATTTTTCCGATTAATTCCAATTTTCATGGAAATCTTGAGATTATGATTAACCACTCCATGTATGTATTTTTCCCTAGGAATTCATACCTAATTTCATGAATGATGCAGATTAGAGGGGATTTGGGTGGTTCCCAACCCCTACGTGTAGGTCACAAATACGTATGGTAAAAGTTTGGGGGGTGAATAGACTTTTAAAGCTTTTCTTAACTGGACTAGTTTATGAAACTCAACTATGATGCACAACAGCTAGGTAAACTTAGATGGTTTTAAAAATTGATTTGTAACGTAGCTGTGATACTCAGTTCAGATGTCAGTTGTAAAATATGCGAAAGACTTAGCTGACTTGGTTTGTTAATGCAACAATTAAGATGGCTGCAAAAGTTAATTATGATGCTTAAAATCAGTAAATCAAAGAGCACTTATAGTGGTTTCAAAGGTGGGGTAATCCTTCTACTAGTCCATTTTTGTCCAATCCACTTGGAGATAAATCTATAACTTCTGAACGGTTATAATGAATTAGTTACAGCAGATTTCAACCAGTGAAAATCCTTGACCGTGGTAACTCCTTCCCCTTGGTTGCTTGTCACCTCCTGATCGAAAACCCGTGGATGCCTCACAACTCTCAAGTTGCTTATCACATTCCAATCAAGAACCCATGGATGCTGTACAATCCAACTTTCGAGAACCCCGTTCAAGAAAGTACCCCTACTCAAGTCTTAATAGGCAAGAGTTTTTGTCTTCCACAACTTATAAGAGCTTCTTTAACTTGTATCTTTGATCTCAGCTCTTCACGATGCTTAGTACATTGAATGTATTGCTTTGTTTGCTTTGTTCGTTTGTAACTGTTAATAGCATCGTACTTCTGTTCATCAAGTCTTCAGGTATTTGTAGTATTATTCTTGAGCTCTTCATAGCCGTTCCATATTTTGAACAAATTTCTGGTCCCTTGGAGAAAGACATCTTTGTTTAATATTATCTTCTTGCACGGCTTGTGTTGCTATCTTCAAATCTGTCCATTTGGAGATCTTCTTTCAATATAAAAAATGTTTATGCCGTATTCTTTGATTGCACTAAGGAAATATCTTTTGGGTGTGAATCTAGAGGATATATTATCCCTCATCTTGCATGACTCATTCTGTTTGTCCATTTTTATTTTATTCACGTCAGTGTGTGATTTACCGTTATTGTTGAATTTTCAACATTTGCTGAAGTGGACATAGCTGATTGATACTTGATGATATTTCTAAGTATCAAATGTTCCTTGTTATCCATACATGACTGATTGACTTATCTTGGCTGTACCCGACTGATGACTTGACTTGGTCATACCCGGCTGATAACTTTGATTGGCCAACCCGACTGATAACTTGGCTTGGCCATACCCAACTCATAACTCAACTGGGCCATACCCGACTGATAATGTCATGGCCCCTTGTCCCTAAGGACGGCACAACTGGGATGTGCCCCGGGGTAGGAATTAAGAAGCGGGGAAGCAAGGGGAAAACATAAGTTTGATAAGGAATATGGGTGGATTTCCACGAATAACCTATTAAGGCATCACGAAGAGAAATTACTCCCGTAGGAATCACTTAGAATCCAAGGTAAGAATACATAATAGTAATATTTTTTAGCCTTGAAGTTTAGGAAAGTCTTCATAGTACATTACGAACGACGTGACTTAGAAAGAAAAATCATAAAGTGTTTGCAGCGGAAAAAGATGGTAGGTTACATATATGAAGATATGTAACTAGGGCTTAACATCATTTGTAGACAAAATACTTCCACTCAACACCCTCCGTCACATCCCCTGCTCAACCTGCACATATTAAAAGATATATAGGGCTGAGTACAATGTACTCGGTGAGCCAAAATATAAAACATGATTTCATATTTGTCATCATGCATATAAGCAGTAATACACAGGGGTTTTAAGAAAATCCGTATTTACTAAATCATTTTGTTTCATTGCACATATCATCAGATTCACATAATTACATTGGGGAAGGTGGCCACCTCTTGCGAATGTTACTCCCCGAGATCGGCCACTCCGAAGAGAGCTCACAATACTGAGTACTGTGTACACTACCCCTGGTCAGCGATCTTTGTCTAGATCAGAATCCAATCATTTCATAGGTTGGCAAGCCCACACAGTGATAGGTTCATAAGAATCTGCATAAAAGTTTTCATGCATCATAATCATTGAAATCATAATTTGCTTGCAAAATATTTCATCAAAATAGAGCAAAGCTCAAATCATTTTCATATAGAAAGCCCACCTGGACAAGTAATAAATACAAGCACATGATACTAAAAAAAGGGTTTTAGTGACACTTGTGTTCTGACAGTTTTATGTTATGTGTCACTAAATATATAAAATTGAATTAGTTTTTGTATTTAACTTCTAAGTATCACTGATTGCTCACACCGACGTATCACTAATCTAAGCATCTGTAATTCCTGATACTAACGTATCCGTAATAAAAAAGAAAAAATAGTCAAATAAATTAAGACATGCATCCTCTTTCTTCATTCCCGTCTTCAATCCTGAATCTTTCTATCCTTTCCCAGCCCTAGGTCACGCGGCACGCCTCTTCTTCTCAAAAATTCAAAACTGTCTCTGTCTCCCCGTTTCTTCTCTTGTTGTCGTCGCGCCTGACTGCCGCCCACCACCGGTAGTCCTCTTCATCGCGCCTTTGCCCAGGCGCCCAGCCCTATTGATGAGCTCCGCAAGTCGCCACGCCTCCGCCGTCACCTTGGCCTGGTCCTAACCCCACAGCTCAACCCAGCCCCCACCACGTCGATCCTCTGCTCGTCAGCCCAGTCTCGGCTCTCGATTCAGGTTAGCTTTTACCTTGATGTGATTCAGTTTTGGTGATAATTCTGTACAGCCCAACCCCCACCATGTTTCTTCTCTTGTTGTGGCTTTTGCGGAGAGTGAGTTGTAGATTTTTGCTTGGGAAGAATGCTGATAATATTCTGGAAAAACAATTTTTTTTGTGAAGGTAAGTAATTAGTTTTACTTTTCTATGGCTGCATCACAATCTGTCAAGAAAGATTATTGAAATCAATTTGCACAAATAGTTAGGATTACATTACAATCTGTCAAGAAAGATTATTTTCATCTTTTCCAAAATAGTTATTTCACAGGCATTTGTGTTGTAAGTGGCCTCATTTCCGGCAAGCTATTTTCTCTCTTTCGAGTTTCGGATCGAAGAGAAGTTTATGTTGTCATTTAGACAATGGATAGTTTTCTAACTGTGTGCCCTGTATAGCTTAAGGTACGTTGTTAAAATTTTAATATATGAAGGGCAGATATCAGGGGGAAATGGCAAAAAAAAATAGTAATCACAAAGTTGGATTTTCTAATTGCTTAGAAGAATCCAAACATCCTTTGTATTTCCGGATTGTTGAGAATGCTGATACGACCTATTCACTAGTTCTTTATTTTGTCTGCTTATCATCAGATATATGTGTTCTTTCCTGAGGAACCGAAGGTTGGTGTGAAGACTATGAAGACCTACACAAATCGCATGAAAGAAGGGGGCATTTATGGGGCAATCTTAGTGGTCCAGCAGCATTTAATTAACTCCATTTGCTAAGGTGTGCATAAGTGAAATATGGTCTAAATTTCATTTGTAAGATCCTTCTTCAGCTTTACAAGAACATCTTCTATGTTCTGAGTCGAAATTGGATCCAACATACTTGTTGGCTCACCCAGTAACAAAACCTTCAATGGCATAATTGTTTTGTATTAATTACAAAATAATACCCTCCAGGTTTTACCTAATGACAAAAACAACTCAGCCAACTTTCACGATTTCAAAAGATTTTGCTTTCTCTCATATCTTTACCCATTCATAAGCACAAAAAAGAAAATAACATTTCAAAACCACATTCACATTCACAAAAATATTACAACTAGACCCTTAAGCATTAGGGCTATATCTGAAATTTCAAAAGTTGGCTGGGTTTGTTTTGTAATTATCATTAATTACTTGTTCTCTTAAAACACCAACTGGGATCAAGAGTTTTATATCTGAAATCAAAACTTCTACCTACCTCTGGTTCATTAGCCAAGGTCCTTACTAGGGCAACCCTTTGAGCTTCACCGATCGATAACTCTCCACCAAATTTGCTGTAGAAAGATGGATCAAGGTCTGCAAGAGAGAGCAATTTGTAAACCTCAACATCACTAAGCTTCTTCCCTTTTAACTGTGGTCCATATCGCACGTTCTCGGCAACAGTTCCTACAGAATTACGAGAAAGGAAGATTATCAACAGGCTAATCGGATACAAAAATGCGAGTAAGACCACCGGAGTGTAACAAAGCCTTTTGAGTACCATATGTTACGGTATCATCCAAAATCTTCCCCTTATGCACTTTTATTGGGGTTTTTTTCTCATTTATCAAGAAATATATAAAAAAGAAAAACCTTAACAGGATTGAATTGCTCGTTCGAGCATGATGGCCACTTATTTTTTATTACTGTATGGTCACTAACCAAACAACAATAAAGTTCAATTGATTATATATATATATATAAGACTTATCACTTTCCATTTTCTTGGTTGTGTTTGTAGTTTTTTTTGTTTGTTTGTTTATTTTCTAAAGCTTATCTTTGAAGTTTCAAAAATGGCATTTTCTTCACAGCTGTGAAAAAAAGGAAGCTTAAAACTTGGTGTGTGCGTGTCGTGTGTTTGTGTGTGTGTGTGTGTGTGTGTGTGTGTGTGTGTGTGTGTTTAGTGATGAGGAGAGCACCGTGTTGTGATAAGAAAGGGCCGAAAAGGGGGCCTTGGACTCCTGAGGAAGATGAGAAGCTGAAGGAGTACATTAAGAAGCATGGTCATGGGAGCTGGAGATCTCTCCCCAAGCTTGCAAGTTTTCATTTTTTTCTTCTTTTCCTTTGTGTGTGTGCTTTGTTTTCTTGTTTGTGTGTGTGTTTTCTTTTCTTGTTTGTGTGTGTTTTGTTGAAATAATTTGAAGAAGATTATTTGAAAAAGAACAGAATAGAAATATATATATATATATATGCAATATATATTATATAAATCCTGCAGAAAATTTGTTAGCAAAACGAAGTTCGCCGATCACGTACATAAAACGGAAGATTCGCTGTTGAGTCCAGTTAGTCTGTCTCCTTAAAGCAAATTTGTCCTCACCACGGTGTATGACGTCTACCTCCCAGGATAAAACAACAGCCCGATGTAACGAATCTGTGATCCGTTGCACCCTCAACGAACTAGAACAAAATATGTCTACTATCACCGACCGAAGAAGAAAAAATGAGGAAGAAAATATTTGGCTGTAATTTGGCTCTGAAATCCGTCCGCAAAAAATAAGTATGTAAAATGAGCCCCCTCAGCCGGGTATTTAGAGGTGAAGGCTGGAGGAGGTTGTTTGCTGGAGGAACTCTATACCGACCGAAATTGGTATCTGTAGGAACTCTAAACCGATCGAAATTGGTTTCTGGAGGAACTCTAAACCGATCGAAATACTTATCCAGATTCGATTTTATCCGGATCCGAAAAATTCAGAATTTATTAATTGAGGTATTTTCGGTAAAATAAAATTTTACCGAATAAAATTGCAATAAAAAGATAACTTCGAGACGCCGATACATTTCGCCCAAATCGCCCTTCGACCGAGACCGAGACCGAGCCGAACCAAACTGAACCGAGCCGGCCGGCCGGACGGACGGTGGCTGCGGCGCGCGCGTGTGTGTGTGTGCGCGAGGGGCGCCTAGTCACACATCCACACATGTCTCTTTTTGAACATGCCTTTGTCTACATCTCCTTATATACTCACAATTTCTCCCTTCTTTTTCCAATGTGGGATAACATCCCAAATTCATTTTTAAAGAGTTCACTTTGGAACATTATATCTCATTCATACCTCAATCATTTTGAGTGTTCTTACATGTTTTGGAAACCTCGTACGGAGTACTACGTATTCCAACTAAGTCCCGACTTTAACTCGTAGTCGAGCCCACTCAAAATTTCCTCTCAAATGGGCTGCTCAAAATAGCCCATTTCCTCTATTTTATCTTATTTTTCCAACAATCCCCCACATGAATGAGATTGATGGTCCAGCAGCACACGTCAGACACGGAGTTGACTTGGTGATAGTTACTACGGTTAGGCATTGCATAGGATAGGTAGAGTATGATCCTTGAACCTTCCCTCGAAAGGATATATTCTCCTTACTGGCTAGACAATGTGACTAGATGCCTTTGAACTGTCCGACCGCTTGTGTAAGTGATCGTATATCCTTCAAAAGTGCCCTTCCTGATTTGTTCTGTTCTCATTATTGTGCCCATTTTGGCCGTGGACACCGTCCTGGTTCTGCGAGAGTTTCTAAAGAATTGTGCCTTAGCAATTCTCCTTTGAAGCGACCCCTCTTCTCTCTAACATAGGTGATTCCTCTTTAAGTATTTTGAGTAAACCCGTATTTTACTCCACCCGACTATACGTTGTCGACTTAAGAATCATTAAAAGCATAAGCTTAACCTCTCCCTACGGGTATCACTGTTTTCATCCTAGGAATGGTCGGTTCGGGGTAACCCCCACAGTGATCGTGCCCAGTTTTATGGATTGGTTGTCCCATTGAACCTAGATCTTGGGATCTCCAGTCAGCTTAGGTTGGGTATCCTCCATAAAACCATTAGCTCAAGACAATAAACCCATTTCTCTTGATGATTTATCAACAAGGTCTCTTGATAACCCTTTGGTTAGCGGATCCGCAATGTTATCCTTTGATGACACATAATCAATAGTGATAACTCCTGTTGATATCAATTGTCTAATGGTATTATGTCTGCTCCTTATGTGACGAGACTTACCATTGTACATTACGCTCTGTGCCCTGCCAATCGCAGATTGACTATCGCAATGAATACATATTGCAGTCATAGGCTTTGCCCATCTTGGAATATCTTCTAGAAAATAGTGTAGCCATTCTCCCTCTTCTACACATTTATCTAAGGCTATAAACTCTGATTCCATCATTGACCGAGATATAAGTGTCTGTTTCGAAGATTTCCATGCCACAGCTGCACCGGCTAGTGTGAATATATATCCACTTATAGACTTGGAGTCTTTTATATCAGATATCCAATTTGCATCACTATATCCTTCAAGTACTGCTGGATATTTGGTATAGTGCAGCCCATACTCTCGAGTACCCCTTAAGTATCTTAGTACCCTTATGATCGCCTTCCAGTGATTCTTTCTGGGGTTTCTCGTGTATCTACTTAGTTTACTAACTGAGTAGGCTGTGTCTGGTCTTGTACAGCTCATCAAGTACATCAGACTTCCTATTATGTGTGAGTATTCGAGTTGATATATCCCTTCACCCTTATTCTTGGATAGTCTCAACGTCATATCCACCGGGGTTTTGGCTGTGCCCGAGTTATCTTTATTAAATCTTTCAAGGATTTTGTCCACATAGTGGTCTTGACTCAGCATGAGACCTTCCGACGTTCGTGTGATTTTAATCCCTAAAATTACATCTGCGAGTCCCATATCCTTCATATCAAATCTCGACCTCAGCATGTCTTTGGTCGATTTGATTATTCTTTCATCACTGCCGGTAATGAGTAAGTCATCTACATATAGACACAAAATGACGTAGCCATTGTCTATGTCTTCCACATATACACATTTGTCGGATTCATTAATTTTGAAGCCACCGCTTATCATGACATGATCAAATTTTTCATGCCACTGTTTTGGTGCCTGCTTCAATCCGTATAATGATTTTACGAGCTTGCAGACTTTCCTTTCTTGTCCAGGAGTAGAGAACCCCTCGGGTTGTTCCATGTAGATTTCCTCTTCTAAGTCCCCATTAAGAAAGGCAGTCTTAACATCCATTTGATGAACTTCTAAGCCTCGTAATGCTGCGATGGCAAGTATCATCCTGATGGAAGTTATTCTCGTCACAGGAGAGTAAGTATCAAAATAGTCTAGGCCTTCACGTTGGTTATATCCCTTCGCTACGAGCCTAGCCTTATATTTATCAACTGCCTCATCTTTCAATTTCTTCTTGAAAATCCACTTATTTCCTAATGGTTTACACTTAGGAGGTAATTCCACTAGTTCCCAAGTATGATTATGTAATATAGAATCAATCTCTTCTTTGATAGCCTCCTTCCACAGAGGTCCATCCATCGAGCTTACAGCTTCTTTGTAAGTCTGAGGAGCCTTTTCGAGCAAGTAGGTGATGAAATCTGGTCCGTAAGATTTATCCGTCCTTTGTCGCTTGCTTCTTCTAGGTTTGTCCTCATTATCTTCATCCATTAGTTCAGAAGTCTGTTCGGATGAGATAAGGGGTTCACTTGCAATCTTGCAAGGAAAGATATTCTCAAAGAATGACGCATTCCTTGATTCCATAATCGTATTCTTGTGAATCTCAGGCACTTTGGATTCATGCACAAGAAATTGGTAAGCATTGCTGTTGTGTGCTTATCCAATGAAAATGCAGTCAACCGTTTTTGGGCCTATTTTAACTTTCTTAGGAGTAGGTATCAGCACCTTTGCTAGACACCCCCACACTTTCATGTAATTGTAAGAAGGCTTGACTCCTTTCCACAATTCATAAGGAGTTTTGTCTCCGTTCTTACGGCATATCTTGTTTAAAAGATAGTTCGCCGTTAAGATGGCTTCTCCCCACATATTTTGCGGCAGACCTGAATTTAGTAATATCGAGTTCATCATTTCTTTCAGAGTGCGATTCTTACGTTCCGCCACGCCATTTGGCTGTGGTGCATATGGGGCAGTGACTTCATGAATAATCCCATGTTGCGATCAAAATTCGCCAAATGGTTCCACATATTCACCTCCGCGGTCACTTCTCAAGATTTTTATCTTAGCAGTCAATTGATTCTCAACTTCCGTTTTATAGAGAACGAATTTCTCTATGGCTTCATCTTTGCTTTTAAGCAAGTATACATAGCAATATTCAGTACAATCATCCACGAAAGTAATAAAATATTTGTTTCCACCTCTAGTTTGAACAAACTTCAAATCACATAGGTCGCTATGTATTAATTCTAAAGGTTTGGTGTTTCTTTCCACTTTTCGGAATGGAGATCGAGTTAATTTTGCCTCTACACAAGTTTCACACTTGTGGTTTAAATCAATTTTAAACTTTGGTATGTGATCTAATGCAATAAGTCTATGCATTGCATTAAAATTAACATGTTCTAATCTAGCATGCCATAAATTAGGAGACTCAAGCAAGTAAGCAGAAGAATTCTTCATTTCATTATTTTTGATAGTCATTACATTGAGCTTAACTTGCCCATCGCATTCATATCCCTTGCCTATAAACACACCATTTTTCGACAAAATAACTTTATCGGACTCGAAAACTGTTCTAAAGCCATGCTTCATCAACAAGGTATCCGAAATAAGGTTCCTTCGAATATTAGGCACATATAACACACGTTTAAGAGTCACTTCTTTTCCAGACGTCATCTTTAAGATCATCGTGCCTTCGCCCAAGATAGTTGAGGTTGCAGAATTTCCTATATACAGTATATCACCGGCATCCGTTTCTTCCAAGGAGGAGAACATAGTCTTGTTGGCACATATATGCCTAGTTGCTCCAGTGTCAATCCACCACTCTTTGGTGTTTGAGCCAACTAGGTTCACTTCGGAGATCATAGCACATAAGTCAATATGTTCCACTTGTTCGGTAATCAGATGTGCTGCATTACCCTCCTTTTTCTTTGGTTTCTTTGGCAGCCTACAGTTGGCCGCCCTATGACCCATCTTTTCACAATTGTAGCATTTTCCAAGGAATTTTTCTTTCTTTTTCCCAATTCCTCCTTTAGGTCCCAGCTTGGTTCCCTTTCCATTGTTGCCTTTCTTGGATGTCTGTCCAGTTTCCACAATATTGGCCTTTGCCACGGCAATATTTACTTTCTTCTCTGATCCTCGGTTGTCTTCCTCTATGCGAAGTCTAACGATCAGATCTTCCATACTCATTTCCTTGCACTTGTGCTTTAGATAATTCTTGAAATCTTTCCAAGTCGGGGGCAATTTTTCGATCACATCAGCCACTTGGAAGGATTCGCTAATGACCATTCCTTCAGCATGGATTTTGTGAATGATCACTTGCAGCTCTTGTACTTGACTCACTACCGTCTTGGAGTCCATCATCTTGTAATCGAGAAACCGTCCAACAATCCACTTCTTGGCACCGGCGTCCTCGATTTTGTATTTATGGTCTAGTGAGTCCCATAACGCCTTAGCTGATTTAGCACTGTTGTACACGTTGTACAGTGAATCGGCAAGGCCATTCATCACATAGTTCCGACACAGATAGTCGGAAGTTTTCCAAGCGTCAATAGCCATCAGAGTTTGTTGGTCACTGTCCTCGTCATATTTTGGCGCATCCTCCTTGAGGAATCGAGACAAGCCTAGAGTGGTCAGATAGAACATCATCTTCTGCTGCCATCTCTTGAAATTCTGCCCATTGAATTTCTCTAGTTTGTCGGCATGGTTTACCGGAACCGAAACCGAAGTAGTTATCGGAATCGAAGTTGTACCCGATCCAGTTATTAGAGGCGCACCTCCAGTCACTGAACCCGAGCCGATTTTCTGAGGTGCACCTCCAGAAACGTCCATAGACAGTGTTGGGTTTTGAGAATCCATACTGATTAGCTTTTACGAAAATAGATCTGTTTTAATCAAGTAAAAAGAAATATGCTTTAAGATTGTTGAAATAATTTGAAGAAGATTACTTGAAAAGAACAGAATAGAAATATATATATATTGAATATATATTATATAAATCCTGCAGAAAATTTTTTAGCAAAACGAAGTTCGCCGATCACGTAAATAAAACGAAAGATTAGCTGTTGAGTCCAGTTAGTCTGTCTCCTTAAAGCAAATTCGTCCTCACCACGGTGTATGACGTCTGCCTCCCAGGATAAAACAACAGCCTGATGTAACGAATCTGTGATCCGCTACACCCTCAACGAATTAGAACAAAATCTGTCTACTATCACCGACTGAAGAAGAAAAAATGAGGAAGAAAATATTTGGCTGTAATTTGGCTCTGAAATCCGTCCGCAAAAAATAAGTATGTAAAACGAGCCCCCTCAGCCGGGTATTTATAGGTGAAGGATGGAGGAGGTTGTGTGCTGGAGGAACTCTATACCGAACGAAATTGGTATCTAGAGGAACTCTAAACCGATCGAAATTGGTTTCTGGAGGAACTCTAAACCGATCGAAATACTTATCCAGATTCGATTTTATCCAGATCCGAAAAATTCGGAATTTATTAATTGAGGTATTTTCGGTAAAATAAAATTTTACCGAATAAAATTGCAGTAAAAAGATAACTTCGAGACATTTCGCCCAAATCGCCCTTCAACCGAGACCGAGCCGAGCCGGCCGGCCGGACGGCCAGACGGACGGCGGCGGCGCGCGCGTGTGTGTGTGTGTGTGCGAGGGGCGCCTAATCACACATCCACACATGTCTCATTTTAAACATGCCTTTGTCCACATCTCCTTATATACTCACAATTTCTCCCTTCTTTTTCCAATGTGGGATAGCATCCCAAATTCATTTTTAAAGAGTTCACTTTGGAACATTATATCTCATTCATACCTCAATCATTTTGAGTGTTCTTACATATTTTGGAAACCTCGTACGGAGTACTACGTATTCCAACTAAGTCCCGACTTTAACTCGTAGTTGAGCCCACTCAAAATTTCCTCTCAAATGGGCTGCTCAAAATAGCCCATTTCCTCCATTTTATCTTATTTTTCCAACATGTTTTGTGTGTGCGAGAGTTCTTTTCTTGTTTGTGTGTGTGTGTGTGTGTGTGTGTGTGTGTGTGTGAGAGAGAGAGAGAGAGAGGTGCGTGTGGGTGTGTGAGAGTGAGAGAGAGAGAGAGAGAGAGGTGCGTGTCTGTGTGTGAGAGTGTGTGTGTGTGTGTGTGAGAGAGAGGGGGGGGGGGGGGTTCTCTTGTTGTCATTAGTAAACTTAAAGGTGAATGTTACTAGGGGTGGCAAAATATACCGAAATGTCGAAATACCGTATTTATCGTACCAAAAAATTACCGAAAATACCGAAAATTTTCGGTACGGTAACGGTATGAATCTTTTTTATTTTCGGTATTTTGGTATATACCGAAATACCCAAAAAAAATCGGTATTTCAATATATATATCGGTATATCAATATTTTCGGTATTTTACTTGTTCGGTATTTCGGTATATATCGGTATATCATGATTTTTTCGATATTTTGGTAATTTGGTATTTCGATAAGTTCGGTATATACCGATACCGAAATAAAATTCGGTATACCAAAATTTCGGTACGGTATCGGTATGGACCGAAAGCCATACCGAAATTTCGTTATACCGGATTTTAGTATACCGAAACATTCGGTACGGTATCGGTATGAATTTTTTTGTACCGAAACTTTCGGTACGGTATACGGTATTGGGAAAAAACTTCGGTACGGTACGGTATATCACCCTAAATGTTACTTAAACGTATAAACAACGAAACAACTTGAAATATAAAATATTAGTAAACTTGGGGCTGTTCAAACTCGGAAAAACTTGAAACAGAAAATATTAGTAAAATCATATGTGTGAGCCATGAGGCACACATATGAAATCTGATAACGTCTTTTAAGCCCAAATGCGTGCAATGTTAGTGAGGCGTGCGCCTGGGCGCGCCTTCCATCAGTGCCTTAGTACTCCTAAACTGGGTTACCAATATTCACTAATGGACTACAATAACATAATGAAGACCCAATTTAGGATAAATTCAAAATTTGGTGATATTCCTGCTTGATCCATTGAAAAAACTGCTTATTCCTTTTGTTCAGATCATCCGTAACACACATGCACTCACAAGAGTCAATATGTGTATTTTTCCCGAGTTTCCTTTCATATGATGTTAGACTCTTGTTTTTAGATAGTATATCCTAATGAAATACGTTGGCTGATTGAGTTTCGTGCATATTTTAGTGTTATTTACATGAATTGGCAAATAAGAGAAGAATTTATATTGCTGGAGCTTCAAATTTGTTGGCGCACATTCTGTATTCTTATCGAGGAATGGGTTTGTCTGTTGGAACTATGATTGATGGCTGGGATGAACAGGCATAGGGGGTGTAGTTAGCAAATTAGCATTTTGTTGCCACTTTTAAAAATTTACTCTTGTACTTGTGTGATTTGGTGTTAGAGTCCTGCTCTCTACTACGTGGACAGTGAAGGTGGACCACTTAAAGGCACCATATTCTCAGTTGGCTCTGGTTCACCATATGCTTATGGTGTTTTGAACAGCGGGTATGTTCTTCATGTTGCACTCAAGCTTTCATTTTTTATTCTCTTTTCATTTTGATGTTGTTAATGTGCCTGAAATTAGTGATCGTCAAAGAAAATAGAGTAGGTCTCATGTGAAATTGGTCCCTTGAAAGTTTTAAACTAAATTTTCCGAAAAAAAAAGAATAGAAAACTCTAAAAAACTAACTGAAAATGAACTCTAAAAACATGAGGAAAAAAAATCTTGAGACGGGATTTTGATTTTTCTAAATTTGTAGGTTTCTTAAATCTTGAGACAGGATTTCAAATTTCGAGTGAATGAATTGTTTGTATGACATTTTATGGTTGTTACTTGTTTTAAGTTTGATGATATTTGTGGGTTCTGAACGCATATCAGCTGCTCATATGATGTTCATGTATTCTTGTGTGACAACATAGCACCTTTCATCTCGACAGGTCCAAGTGGAATGGAAACGTTGGGAGCACTTGAATTGAAGTAAAAGTTGAATCTCATCTTGTCAATTATAGGGTAAATTTATTATTCCTAGTAAATTTAATATTTAGTATTTTTGACTTATGTCGTTTGGATATTGCATTTCTTCAATAAGGGATCTCATTGTTGTAAGTATTCTCATATGATCTGACATTTTGGTAATTTCAGGTTCAGTTATTCTTTTTATTTTTATTTTTGTTTCAAGTTTTACATTATTGTGCATAATGTTGCCTTTAAATTATTGAGAGAATACCTTTTCTTGAGCTTGTTTAAGTTTTTGTTTAAATATCTCTTTTTTTTATCATTTTTAGTGTAATCCTTGATATGAAATTATATTTCTCTGCATGCCGTAATATTTTGATCTCGCATCATTGCTGTAAGTTCAAATTTTATACTTTGTAAGGTTTATATATATATATATATATATATATATATATATATATGTTTCTGATCCTAATACTCCTGTTTATGCTGCTTCTTGTTGGTTGTTTGAAGGTGTATTGATGACCTTTCTCGATTATGCGATGAGTGGAAGCATGGAAGATTTTTTACTTTTTCGGAAGAATAGTGTGATCTTTTTATTTGTTATTTTGAAATATTAACTGGTTTTGCTATGTGATATTTTGTACTTTGTAACTATTAAGTATAATGCTAATGGTTAATGAAATATTTTATATTTAGACTTTATCAAATATTTTTGCAGCATCAAAAAGTATGTATCATTTTATTATATAAA
Organism: Orobanche coerulescens; assembly: GCA_033398695.1. Classification (NCBI taxonomy): domain Eukaryota; kingdom Viridiplantae; phylum Streptophyta; class Magnoliopsida; order Lamiales; family Orobanchaceae; genus Orobanche; species Orobanche coerulescens. The sequence continues at coordinate 107,363,131 of CM065816.1, read as the reverse complement.
TTGATGTGTGATTTTCAGTACATATTTAATTATAAAATTACCATTAATTAAACTATCAATTTAGTGTCAAGCATTTCTTGATAATCAAGTGTCAGAATTTACTCTCACAAATGTGTGAGAAATACGAAAATTAATGACACTGAAATACAATTACTATTTTCTCACATTCTTGTGTCGTTATCTATTCACGCTATAGCGTGACGGAGTAGTGACATTTAATATTAATTGGAAGGTACTGACATTGTCGTATCGGAATATAGCTACATTTGTGTAACACATACTACTGACACCAGTTTTAGTTACACCGTAAAATGGTGTCACTGTATTTTGACTACCGGATAGTGTGTCACTAAAAGGGTTTAGTGACAGTTTTTTGCTGTCAGTAAAGCCCTTTTTTTTAGTAGTGACAAAGATTCTCGGCTCTTCCTTACGCTTCAATATGGTGCTCTTCCTTTCATCGGAAACAACTAACTTTAGCGGTCGATCGAGCTTATGAAGTCTAACGGACAAAGGACTCGATCTACATGTTTGGACTTTAGGGTTTTGCATTCGACTTAATTTTTAATGACAGAAGCTATGATTCTCACAGAGAACCCAACTGACCATATAACGTATAGAGCTACTAACAGCGTTAACCGACACTCGATTCCATTACACATTCCTTGGTTCAAAAACCATCATCAAACACTTAACATAACCAAAAACATAAATATGCACAAAGGCTGCAAAGAATTAGAATTCTGTAATTGCACAGTAAGAATTGGACACTGAAGTCTAGTTTCATGTCCATTTTATGGATCCCAAAAATATTATCAATGGAGAAAGTTATGGCCGATTGCGTGAAGTATAGCTAGACTGCCAATTTCCCACGAAAATGGGAAAACATCATATTGACTTAGAGCTCGTTTCTAGCAATAAAAACCCTAAACATGCAAACTCTAATCGTTCGTATCATACTTATAACACATGTACGAGTCGACATACAAGCATGCTTTTCGACACTATGAACTCCATTTCATAATCTTTTTTTGAAAAATAAATACTAACACATTTTCATATTTCCAACATCAAAAAATATCAAATATCATCAACATCAAACATCATCAATATCAAACATCATCAAATATCTAGCAACACATTTAATCCATACTCATGTTGATAATTAAAGTTTCGGTCCTAACAAGAAAATGACCTAAAAATAATTTAAAAATCCTCTATACATAGCATGCTCTTTAACTATATCAACTTCAATATTTAACACATATTCAACTTCGTAAATCTAACATCATGTCTTTGTTTTCAAGCAAATTCCTAAAATATTTTACAAAAATCTAATAAAAACATATCATGTACTCGGGGGTTAACAAAATTCCACTATTTTGCTAGTGCAAGTACAAAGTACAAATACGAGTCATACAAATCATATTCCAAGAATAATAATAATTAGGAATCCTCAAAGATTCAAACATAATGAAAGGAAATACTTCCCGAGGCAGAGAGTTTGAGTAAAACTTTCCAAATTCAAAAGATAACAAATCAAGAGAAAAATTTATAAAATGTTTTAAAAATGCCCTCGAGAGTTTTAATTGAAAAACATTTAGGATTAACGAATCCTTCTCTTTTCAAAGAAAACCAAAAAGGGTCACGTCCCAAAGATTTTACTTTCTCAAATAAAACCAACAATAATTCACGGGGTCCACAACCCACACCACGTGTCCTCGACGGACATAAAATCAACAAAACATAACCATCAAAGATACGAAATCTTGGTAACACGTCCAAGGTACTCGACCCTGGCAAAAATACATCCACAATCATATCCATGACACCGTGATCGCTTGCCACGTGTCAACAGACTCTCACGGTTGGATCAATCACTTATTGCATACTGACCACATGATCACAAGTCATGTGTCACCGTAGTTTTCTTAGGCTCTTGTGGTTGGATCAATCACTTGTTGCATCCTGACCACATGATCACAAGCCATTTGTCACCGTAGTTTTCTTAGGCTCTCACGGTTGAATCAATCACTTGTTGCATCCTGACCACATAATCACAAGCCATGTGTCACCGTAGTTTTCTTAGGCTCTCACGTTTAAATATATCACTTGTTGCATCCTGGCCACATGATCACAAGCCATGTGTCACCGTAGACCTTGCCCATCTTCATGGCTAGACTATGACAACACATTCACACCCCTTAACACAGTACACTAAGGATATCCCAACAATTCACCCAAAGGCAACAAATACTGAGCACGACACCAACGTCACATCACAACGCAACGAAATGAAGTAATATATGTATATATGCATTATCAAAGAATAACATCAACACCAAATATATCCATAGGATTCACTTAATCATTTGCAAACACACCATTCACAAATGCACACGCATTTTGAAAGTGAGCTTTTAATGAGGTTTAAGCGAATCTTTTGAAAGTTCATTTCAAACAACCAAACAAACACACTTAGACGATCACCGAGCATCATATCCACATAACAAGAAATGTATGAACAAGGTACTTGCCTTGAAACCGGCACACGAATGGTCCGACGAACACGGCTCGACTGAAGTGCCCCAAAACCTACAACTACCGCAAGAAACAACGAGAACACTATCAAAACGAGGATCCAGACCAATAATAACGGAAATCACCTCAAAACATCAAAGGAAACTAATTGAAACATTTAATCGAACATTAAATGTTCAATAATTCCCAAGAACAATCAAATTGTCAATCGAGTTAAACAAACTCGAAATATGGATATACAATACATAGAACACGATTAATAACATCATATAGCACCAACTGATTCATCAAAATCGGACTAGGATCGAGATCAAGAACAAAACTCCAAAAGTCATTTGTAACACTCCCAGACTCGACCGGGAATATTACAGCGTCGTGGGCCCCGAGATGGAACCCACAAGGCTGAAGGAAATTTTCGCAAACATTTACAAATGCCCAAGAGGCCAACGACGGTGCTATATTTAAAACATTTGAAGACTATATAAAATCTGTTTATCAAAACCGTCGTCAAATCTCATTTGAAAGGACAAGGCCTGAAATGCCAGTACTTAACAGTTTAAAAAAAACATACGTTAAGCTATCGCTTACACGTACCGACAAAATAGTTTAGAAAATGGTTGCCAAAGTAACCTAAGTTACCAGATACCCAAAGGCCATTTAAAAATACTCATGCAGTGGAAAAGACAAACAATTAAAAATACTCTAGCAGCGGAATACAACAACTGATCAGAAACTCAATACACAATTACATGCCCTAGCCAGTATCCTCCGGGAAGCTCATCTCTCCACGACCGCTACAAGCTCGATATCTCAAGAACCTAAAAAGAAAGCCCACGACGGGGTCAGCCATAATATCCAACAATGATAACCGTCACATCACATTAATAATTACATACCAATGAGAATATAAAATAAGAATACGACCAATGTAATCTTATCGTCATAACTTTACCAAAATTCACATCTCGCACAGTACCCAAGGTTCTCAAAACATCATCATAACTCACTGTTACGAAATCTACTAACTCTGTCCACACTACTACAAAAAAGACATTCAACATCACTCGTTTAACATCGGTTTTGTAAAAACCGATGTTAAAAAAGACGCGGTGGCATAATTGAAAATTTTAAAACAAATTAACATCGGTTCTGCTAAAAACCGATGTTAAATTAATCCATTTCACATCGGTTTAGAAAAACCGATGTTAATTTTTAATTTAACATCGGTTTTTACAAAAACCGATGTTAATTTTTAAATAAAGTTTCCATTTTTTTAAAAAAAGCTTCAGATTTTTTAAAAAATTTAACATCGGTTATACTAAAACCGATGTTAAATTACAAATTAACATTGGTTTTTAAAAAAACCGATGTTAAACAATGTTAATTTTTAAAAAATCTGGAACTTTTTTTAAAAAAATCGAAACTTTATTTTTTTTAAAAAATCCGGAATATTAATATTAAAAATTCGATGTTTATATTTATTGTTCAAAAATAAAAGGTAGAAATTAGAAGTTTTTATTTAAAGTTCAAAAATAAAAAATAAACATTAGTTCGAAAATAAAAAATAAAAATCGGATGTTTTTATTTAAAGTTCGAAAATAGAAAATAAAAATCGGATGCTTTTATTTAAAGTTTTGAAAAAAAAGTGGAATATTATTTTTTATAAATAAATAAAAAATAAATTATTATATATATTTTTAAAAACCTGCTAGTTTTTGTTTTTGTAATTTTTTTAATTTTCATAAAAAACTATTTTATATTTTTACAAAAAATCTAAAAATAAAAAAACGGATTAAATATTAATTATAAATCAGATCCATATTTTTTAATTTTTTATTTTTTATTTTTGAGCTTTAAATAAAAACATCCGACTTTTAATATTAATATTCTAGATTTTTTAAAAAAATAAATTTTCGATTTGTTAATATATATATATATATTTATATTAAATTATCTATATTTATATAAATTTATAAATGTATATAGTATATAAATATATCACATAGCAAAAAATATACAAGAAGTTCATCTGGCGGAGTGGTAATATCATACTTCCACAAGCAAGAGGTGGTGAGTTCGAAACCCACCAACAACGAAATTTAATGGTATTTGTTGTAGTTTGGTGGGGTCAAAAGCGGGTGGTTGGGGCGAGTGTCTGGGTTGGAGCTGGGTTGGGCTAGCTGGGTTAGCCGCGGTCCGATAAAATTTTAAAATCGCGAAATTTAACATCGGTTGTCCCAGAACCGATGTTAAATATCACGACGTTAAAATTAACATCGGTTGTTATAACAACCGATGTTAAAATCGAAGTTTAACATCGGTTATTAGAAACCGATGTTAATTTTAACATCGCAACATTTAACATCGGTTCCAAAACCGATGTTAAATGTCCAAAAAAACCGATGTTAAATGTCTGTTTTGTAGTAGTGCCAGCCCAAATCCATCTGGTAACATCATCACATCTCGACACGAAAACCAATTGTCCATCAAAGACAAATACCAAGGGAAATACGGAACATACCTCGAGATTCACAATACCACGACAATCATGGCGGTCTAATCCGAGATCAGATCAATGCAACATATGGGCACGATCCTAACACAAGACCTACAAATGCATACTCATATGACAATGTCAAACTGCTCAAAACAATACAACAGTGTATACTCAATGGAAATCCCATGATCCAGCGCCCTCAACATAGATCCCAATATGATCATACTAGATCAACATGAGGTGGATAACCAACAACATACATATGCACAACAGCACATGATAAAATCAATGATGCGAATCCACATGATTCCATCAACACAACACTGGGTAATCTAACGATCCAGCGCCCTCAGCATAGATCCCCATGATGATCTCGTCGGACCAACGCATGGTGGAAAACCTGTCCAACGATCCAGCGCCCTCAGCATAGATCCCCATAATGATCCCATCGGACCAACGCATAGTGGACATCCGATCTGTCGCCCTCAGCATAGATCAAACGATCCCATCGGATCAACACAACATAAACAATCCAATTATGCATACACATATGCAACTCAAAATGTTAATCAACATGAACAACATATGAATCAAAAACATGAATGACACTATGAAGAAACAACTAGGACGACTTCATGTTTAGTAACATGAATGACAACCTGCATGATCAACATCATCAACACTAAACCGAGTCAAACTAAGATACTTGTCCCGAGTCCTTCAGGAGAAATCTCGATGTCAAATCATCATCGGCGATTATCCTCAATGCTCGGTGATCCAAACGTACCATGGAGTATAGATACTCATATCCTCACCTTTATCGCAACGTAACCTTGATACCCGAATATGCCAATAACCGAGATAAAGCATATACATTATGATTTAACTCCCAGAATCGGAAAGACAACATATAATCCAAATCTCCAGAATTTACAGTCATAATCATTGCTATATGCATTACAAACGAAATGAAACTGAAACCATTCATTAAACATTATAACTGAGCAAGTAATAACTTGCCTCGATACCGATGAAGCCGTCACCAATCTCTTGCCGTTGTCTGTAAGTTCCTAGGCCCCGATCAATGCAATATACGAGCATCCTCGAACTTGACCGTAAGGCACGATTATAATCACCGATAAATATTCTCAACCTATTACCATAATTCGATGCACAACAAGTTCAATAACAATCAATAACTGACATATCCAACCAATCAATCACAATGGTTCAACGACACTTCGATCCTATACAAAACCAAATAGTATAGCCCAAACCGTTACGAACTCATATCCACAATACGAATCAAAATCCGCTAATCGATATTAACGATCAATATAACCGATCAACAAACCCAACGATTTCACAATATCTCGATTAGACACAAGTCCGAACAATTCAACTCAAACAATTACGAATTCATGACCAAAATATGATTATGGATACGAATGTAAAGGAAATCATATTTGGTGATCAATCACAATGTTTTCGGATTCCAAATTGATATCATGATTCGTATTTCATCAAGAACATACGAATTCTACCACTACAATCAACGAACATTCGATCTTTATATCTAGAAATACTGATAATTCAACATACGATCGTCTTGCTATGTTAGATTCATCAAGGAGTTCCTCGAGAACACTAAATGATTCGAAACCTTGTTCATAGCCATCAAAACAACGTAATTCGATATTCTTTAACAGGTAGATAATCATCCAATTCGAAATCCAAGTCATGTATCATCATATCCTTCAATATACACTTCACATAACTTCAAGAATCATAACAACAACACCCTAATCATCATTATACGAAGCAAATATGGATAACAATACCAGTAATCCGAAATCAAGGTGTAGAGTTCATCAACATACCTCAAGAACATGAGTAACACAATCAAACTCTTTAAGAATCATCAATATCTTCATATTCAAGCTTCTAATCCATGCTTCCAAGCTCATAACCAAGATAGAAGAGGTTTATTCTCAGTTTCGTGTGCAGAGGGACGAAGTTGGAGTAAGGATATCGATTTTCTCTCGTGAAGAAATGATAGAACGAACCTTATTTTATAAACTACATCGTCATTACGTATGTTATCAGTCCATATTAACGTACGTAATGCCCCTTACGTACTCTACATGTCTCTCATAGCGTACGTAACATCATTCCAGAACTCACTGACCTATTTCGTTAAATCAATTACGTACGTAACATATCCTTCATAGCGTACGTAATATGTACGTTGACTTGCTACAGTGAAACTCCATTTAACGTATGTTATACCCTTCCCATAGCGTACGTTAACCTCAGCGTTGACTCGCCCATCCACATCTGCGCCGAAAGCTGCCGACCACGGGTCCCACCTGTCGGCCATAGCCTGAGCTGTCCGATTCCTCTCGTTACGTATGTAATGCCTTATGCATAGCGTACGTAACACTTAGCAACTTAACGTACATTAACTCTACTAGTTAACGTACGTAATCCTTGTGCCTTAGCGTACGCTAAGTATACATCGTAGCGTGCGCTAATGTGGTTGTACTTAGCCATTTTCAGCTACTCTTGTCCAACATCTCGACATGCAGAACACGAACATACGACATACTGAATACATATACATCTTCCAACGATATTCTCATATAAAAAGCCCGACACTCAATGTCTTCCGATACAACTGTCAACCAAGTGCGGTAATAATACCAATACAGATGTCTTAGTCCTTCATTTATTTTATCCATACATTACAGATTACACGTTGTACAAAATAACTCGGATAAAATAATATTAAACCACAGTAGTAGAAATTCCGGATATTACATACTACACCACTTAAAATAAGTTTCGTCCTCGAAACTTGCATTTCGTTATAGAAAACAAACAAACCGTTCAACCAAAATATTCCGAAACCATCACAACAATGATCAATCATCATCATTAACGAATAACCAAACAGTACACTTACAAATGCGCAAAGTCGACGATCTCCTGAGATACTAGCAAGTGACTTCACTGTAAAGCCTCAATACGCTTACAATCACATTCCACAAGTCTCAACAAAAATATATCATATTCGGATGGAATAATCTATCCGTGCTAAATCTCGTCTGCCTGATTATACAATCAAGTCCCAACCTGCTGAAAAACCAACAGTGTACGATACATCTGTGAAACAACTGCCCAAAGCAATGGCAACAAGTCCCGTAACATCGACACGAAATCTGAATGCTCAGTTGTTCACCAGCAATGATCAACCAATAAATAAACCGAGAATATCATCGACATGATAAACTCTAATACGAACAATCCAAAGGTCAACACGCAGCTGAAATATCATCAGCATGATAAACTCCTATATGACCAACCAGAGGTCAAAACACCATCGAGAATATCATCAACATGATAAACTCCAATATGACCAACCAGGGGTCAAAACACAATCGAAAATATCATCAACATAATAAACTCCAATATGACCAACCAGAGGTCAAAACACAATCGAAATATCATCAACATGATAAACTCCAATATGACCAACCAGAGGTCAAAACACAATCGAGAATATTATCAACATGATAAACTCCAATATACCCAACGAACGATCAACGATAATCGAGAATACCCTCACACGGTAAGCTCCAACGTGATGAACAAAGAACCACAGAGACCGATATACGAAAGAGCAAAATTCTCAAAATATTAAACAAATCATACAATGGATCTCAATAAACATACCCTGTTGGTGAACATACCCCTCGGCATACGAACAACCAATCGCAAATCGACGAACATACCAAATCATACATGGAGTGGGAACGACCACTCAATATCCAAAACAACCAGTATGGGGTCACCATCCCCAAACCTACACTTACAAAGAAATCATTCAAAAATCACTATGGTAAAATCGTACTACTACCATACCAATGGAATCACATAGCACATATGTCCCGGTTTCATAAAACCCATAGTTCTACAATTACATTTTGTACCCGAACCTACAACATGCAGCATATTTCTCTTATCCGATCAATCAACCGATCATCCCTGGATAACCAAACTATCATTCTAGAGTTCGGATCTCTTTTCCTCGTACCGTTCTTGTGTTATCCAGTTTGTGAGTCTTACTCAGAACTTCACCATGATATACACTATGCACTAAAGGCGTATGTATACCAATCACATTTTTAAAACCAGTTTGAAATCATATAGTCTCATCAGGAAGACAAATTTTCAAAAGTTCTTTCAAGAATTTCAAAACTCAAAACATAAATTTTCGTAAGATCACGAAATCAATTTTCGAAAAAATTAAATCGACTCGCTGGTGCCAAGTATTGGATAACAGCTTCCTTCGAATCCACAAGATTTCGAAGTTTTAAAATGAAAACCATACAAATGATTGACCACATCCATACTCCTGTATACCAATTCGGTTCGTTACCAATATCCACTGATATTCCATCGGAAAATTACACGATAGAGTTCCAAAATCTCAATATATAAACTCCGACCAAAAACTACTTTTCCACATATGACTCGCAACGTCTATCATTAATCCATCCTGGATCACCTCAAATATGCTATGACAAAACATTGAAACAAATCAACACAGCGAAAGATTTCCAGAGAGGTTTCATTTGAATAGGTAAACCAAAACCCCGAAAGGCAATAATAAAATAGATAAATGATTGGTAAAGTGTTTTACAAGTCTCGGGAGTTTTAGAAAATAGAAAGGCCTTTTGAAACATTAGGGTCTCAGCCCGTATCTCGTTCTGCATTACAAGAAGTTTAAAAAAAGTAGAAAACTCTTTTCGGACTCCAAGTCCTGAGTTACAAAACTATTTCAAAATCGATTGGGTCCGGACCAAAAATCATTTACGGTAAAACATCCGTAAAATATTCATTTTAAAAAGTATCATTTTCAAATGATCGAAAACAGTTTCATATATCTCAAAATGTACTAACATGACTACATGTTATTCTCAACCATCCACAACATTTCTCTCAAATGCACAATTCCGTTCCAAAATCTAACCAACATACTGATTTCCAAAATCATAGTTTCTCAAGATCATCAATCCTGTCTCAACTCTGTCATCTCATATTGTAACGCATAATATCTTTCTGAATCTCAAAACATATCGACTTAGAACGGCAATAAATCTCAATGCAATTCAAAAATCCAAATACTTACAGATCGTGAAGCCGACGATCCCCCGTGATACTGGCACATGTCTCAACTCTAGAAAATACTCAACACAGATATTTTCAAAACACACGTTTTGCAAAATCAGTTCAACTAGAGAACACGACACATTTCTTTCCAGAGAATCACGTTAACATCATTTGGAAAAGTTTACAACAACCCCAGTACCACACTGGTGAATCACATAACGCACAAGCCCGAGTGAACAACAAAAATTCACGGCTCCAATATTTTTCAATCGACAACTCGAATGACGCGACAAAAACACGACCCAACTCGACTCGACTGCCTAGATTTTCTCAACCTAAGCTCCGATACCATAATCTGTAACACCCCCAGATCCGACCGGGAATATTACAGCATCGTGGGCCCCGAGATGGAACCCACAAGGCTGAAGGAAATTTTCGCAAACATTTACAAATGCCCAAGAGGCCAACGACGGTACTATCTTTAAAACATTTGAAGACTCTATAAAATTTGTTTATCAAAACCGTCGTCAAATCTCGTTTGAAAGGACACGGCCTGAAATGCCAGAATTTAACAGTTTAAAAAAACATACGTTAAGCTATCGCTTACACGTACCGACAAAATAGTTTAGAAAACGGTTGCCAAAGTAACCTAAGTTACCAGATACCCAAAGGCCATTTAAAAATACTCACGCAGCGGAAAAGACAAACAATTAAAAATACTCTAGCAGCGAAATACAACAACTGATCAAGAAACTCAATACACAATTACATGCCCTAGCCAGTATCCTCCGGGAAGCTCATCTCTCCACGACCGCTATAAGCTCGATATCTCAAGAACCTAAAAAGAAAGCCCACGACGGGGTCATCCATAATATCCAACAATGATAACCGTCATATCACATTAATAATTACATACCAATGAGAATACAAAATAAGAATACGACCAATGTAATCTTATCGTCATAACTTTACCAAGATTCACATCACGCACAGTACCCAAGGTTCTCAAAACATCATCATAACTCACTGTTACGAAATCTACTAACTCTGTCCAACCCAAATCCGTCGGGTAACATCATCACATCTCGACACGAAAACCAATTGTCCATCAAAGACAAATACCAAGGGAAATACGGAACATACCTCGAGATGCATAATACCACGACAATCATGTCAGTCTAATCTGAGATCAGATCAATGCAACATACGGGCACGATCCTAACACAAGATCTACAAATGCATACTCATATGACAACGTCAATATGCTCAAAACAATACAACAGTGTATACTCAATGGAAATCCCATGATCCAGCGCCCTCAGCATAGATCCCAATATGATCGTACTAGATCAACATGAGGTGGATAACCAACAATATACATATGCACAACAGCATATGATAAAATCAATGATGCGAATCCACATGATTCCATCAACACAACAATGGGTAATCCAACGATCCAGCGCCCTCAGCATAGATCCCCATGATGATCCTGTCGGACCAACGCATGGTGGAAAACATGTCCAACGATCCAGCGCCCTCAGCATAGATCCCCATAATGATCCCGTCGGACCAACGCATAGTGGACATCCGATCCAGCGCCCTCAGCATCGGATCAACATAAGATAAACAATACAATTATGCAACTCAATATGTTCATCAACATGAATAACATATGAATCAAAAACATGAACGACACTATGAAAAAACAACTAGGACGACTTCATGTTCAGTAACATGAATGACAACCTGCATGATCAACATCATCAACACTAAACCGAATCAAACTAAGATACTTGTCCCGAGTCCTTCAGGAGAAATCTCGATGTCAAATAATCATCGGTGATTATCCTCAATGCTCGGCTATCCAAACATACCATCGACTATAGATACTCATATCCTCATCTTTATCGCAACGTAACCTTGATACCCGAATATGCCAATAACTGAGATAAAGCATATACATTATGATTTAACTCCCAGAATCGGAAAGACAACATATAATCCAAATCTCCAGAATTTACAGTCATATTAATTGCTATATGCATTACAAACGAAATGAAACTGAAACCATTCATTAAATATTATAACTGAGCAAGTAATAACTTGCCTCGATACCAATGAAGCCGTCACCAATCCCTTGTCGTCGTCTGTAAGTTCCTCGGCCCCGATCAATGCAATCCACGAGCATCCTCGAACTTGACCGTAAGTCACGATTATAATCACCGATCAATATTCTCAACCTATTACCATAATTCGATGCACAACAAGTTCAATAACAATCAATAACCGACATATCCAACCAATCAATCACAACGGTTCAACGACACTTCGATCCTATACAAAACCAAATAGTATAGCCCAAACCATTACGAATTCATATCCACAATACGAACCAAAATCCGCTAATCGGTATTAACGATCAATATAACCGATCAACAAACCCAACGATTTCACAATATCTCGATTAGACACAAGTCCGAACAATTCAACTCAAACAATTATGAATTCATGACCAAAATACGATTATGGATACGAATGTAAAGGAAATCATATTTGGTGATCAATCACAATCTTTTCGGATTCCAAATTGATATCATGATTCGTATTTCATCAAGAACATACGAATTCTACCACTACAATCAACGAACATTCGATCTTCATATCTAAAAATACCGATAATTCAACATACGATCGTCTTGCTATGTTAGATTCATCAAGGAGTTCCTCAAGAACACTAAATCATTCGAAACCTTGTTCATAACCATGAAAACAGCGTAATTCGATATCCTTTAACAGGTAGATAATCATCCAATTCGAAATCCAAGTCATGTATCATCGTATCCTTCAATATACACATAACATAACTTCAAGAATCATAACAACAACACCCTAATCATCATTATACGAAGCAAATACGGATAACAATACCAATAATCCGAAATCAAGGTGTAGAGTTCATCAATATACCTCAAGAACATGAATAACACAATCAAACTCTTCAAGAATCATCAATATCTTTATATCCAAGCTTCTAATCCATGCTTCCAAGCTCATAACCAAGATAGAAGAGGTTTATTCTTGTAATACCCGGTTGTAATTCAGTCATTATCATTCAGTAATTTCATTCGGTAATTGTCACTGTGTAATTTTTCACTTGTTAATAATCATTCATCCATGTTCACCGTTCGGAATAACTTCGAGTTGTGTATCGATATTGTTCAGTGTATCTACCTTATTCTGGAATCGAGACAAGAGTATTATCTTGATTGTTGTAATTGATTAATTAGTCGATGTTGACGTTGGAATTCATGTCATTTCAAATCTCTTCATTGTTCAAATCATGTTTTTGTTGGACGAACCCTTGTAATCATTGCTTGGAACCACCGTTTGGGGTTTCCGCACTTCTATTTCATGTTATTGTTTCCCAAATATTGATTCCTATTGCTTTTTCCCTTCCCGGGTCATTTTTCTTCATTTTAGGACCCAAGGGGGGTGTGGGCCGCGGCACAAGGAGTGTGCGCCGCGGCACACACATTTTCCAGTTTTGGCCGAGCAGCCTGTACCGTGGGCCGTGGCTCATGCCGGCAGGGCCGCGGCACACTGCCGAGTCACTGCCGCGGCACACCCGTCCGGGCCTCGGCACACTCGTGTTGCAATTTTTGGCCGACCCGTCTGTACCGGGGGCCGCGGCTCATACCGACAGGGCCGCGGCACACTGCCGAGTCACTACCACGGCACATTCGTCCGGGCCACGGCACGCTACCGATCACTGGGGGGCAGTTTTGGCCCTGTGCCGCGGCACACTTCGGCTGGGCCGCGACACACAGTGCAGTCTGCACTATAATTGCGATTTTTGTGAGATTCAACTCATTTTTCCCATTTTCTTCAACCTATTCGAGAGAGAGGGCTTGAGGGGGAAGATCTTCATCATCAATCACTTGAGTATTCGTTTTTCATTATTTTGATTCGGTTGTGAAGCTCGGATTGTCGATCTAACGCGATTTCATCGGATTAAAGTACTTGGATCTTCAAAGGTAATTTATCCAATATCTTGGATTTCGATTTTGTTTTGAGATATGATGTTTTGGATTTTAAGATCATGTTGTATGAAGTGATATACACATGATTTATGGAAATGTTTGATTATTCATTGGATTATTGAAGAATTATTCAAGAACACTTTGAATATTGAGTTGGATTTGGGGGTTTTCGATTAATCGTTGTTGTAATCATGAATTTGAATATTCATATTGGATTATTGATCGTATTGAAGATGTTTTGTTGGTTTGAAACACTTACTGGCGATTTGATGTTGGTATTATTGAGGTTTGGTTATAAACAATCGAAGTTTGGCCACAAAGTGTTCGATATAATGCCCCAATGAACTTGGTTTAATCGTATCGACGTTTTGAGTTCGTTATATTCGTGTTTGATTCGTATATTGAACGGATTGTTGGTAATTGTATTATTCAAGGTTGTTCGAGCGACGGATATCTCAATTAGGACGTTGTTCGTGGAAGGATAATTGTCACCGGTGTTGTGTAAGTTAATTCTTACTCAGTTAAAAGGATATTCATTCCTTTCGTTGTTGTTCATTCATAATCATAATTCATTCATAAGGTACTAACCGTTTCAAAAACTTGTAATTGTCACTTAATTACTTCATTCACGAGGAACGACGGTTCCAATCATTTAATTGAGCTGTCATTCATTTCACCATCATTTCATCTTGGTGAGTCATTATTCATTTTCGATGTCACTTTTGTTATATCGTGGCATTCCGGGTCATACTGGCGTGCCGGTTGGTATGTGTAGGATTTTCATGTCGGGCACATTTAAGTCGTGTGTTGGTTGGTGGCCTCACATCGATCGTGCACACGAGTTGATGGCTTCGTGAGATCGACAGGTACAAGACCACACGTGTATTCGATCGATACTCGTTGGTGGCTTGTGCACGGACACATTTCCATCCCGGACGTAGTGTGGCGCCATTCCTTTGAGCCATACTGTTAGTTGATTCATATAGCATGTTTGATTGCGTATGTTTCGACAGGATTGTGTATATTCAACTCTTGAGGATTGTTGTTCTGTGTAACTGACCCCGTTTGGGGATTTTGTTTTCAGGTCATGGCAAGGCAAAAGCACGGGAATATAACGTTGACGGCGAGGAGTCCCAGTGATACTAGTAGGGGGCCCCAATCCTTTCAGTCATTCCTATTGTGGTCATTTATTTTCCGCTGTAGATTTTCATTTGGTTACTCCGTTTCATTCAGTGTTGTGTATTTTATCTTCATATAAAATATACTAGTATTCGGTATTGTCCTGGTGTCTTGTACTTAAGCTCCTCATCGGAGTATTTGGTAATATAATGTGGTTCAGTACTACAATTATATTATTTAATTCATCAGTTTTCATTCGCCTGGTGGGTCCCAGTCGGGGGTCCACGACACTGTAATATCCGCCTAGTTGGGGTGTTACAGAGTTGGTATCGGAGTGTGGTTTTGAATACTACCTTCCGAGTCATGTCTCATTTGAAATCATCGTCATCAGACTAGTATCATTGGACTTTCGTGTCACGTGTGACCTGTGCAAATGCCGAGCCAATCAGATCGAAAGAACTGTAAGACTTCTAACGCCATGGTTTAATTTCTGGCAATAATCATTCATTCATATTTCACTAGTTAACAATCCTCAAACATCATTTTCATTTTAATCATGTTGATCATATTAACTCATTAATCACTCAATTCATTTCACTACTCAATTGATGATCAGGACGATCATGTTAACTCATTAATCACTCAACTCATTTCATTACTCAGTTGTTGATCTGGAAGATCATATCATTAATGTTGTTAACTTGTTCAAGATACTCATTTCAAGAATATCATCAGATAATCATGTCACCTCAGTTAATCATTCATGTAATCACTGTGTTAGAGCACATATGCTCATTTTCATCATTTCGTGACATAAATCATAATGCGGTACTCATACGAGATCTATGATTATCATGCGACCTTCCTACTTCAGTATGGAGAGAGCTGTCAGGGGATGCACGGGGAGAGACCGCGGTGCGGGACGAAACCCGGGAAATAATCGCTCGCTGTCCAGAAATCGTACCCAGGACTCGGCTCGATCAGAAGATGTTCAGGTTGATCCACTCACTTTTATGCAGGTCATGATGACCCATATGCAATTGCTCAATCATCATTGCGCCACTCTGGCCGAATTAATCGAGAGAACCCTCACGTATGAGCCTGCTGCTAAGGAAATTACTGAGCAACAACCTTCATCTGGCAGCAAGAAATCAACGAAGCGTAATCAGTCCGAAGGCGGTCAGTCAACCTTCAAGAAGCCTCGTACGAGCCCTAACGTTTCTGAGCGACCTCCTACGGCGCCTAATCATATGGGATCTCAGTCCCGAGCAGCCAGCTCAGCCATCACCTGTTTCAATTGTGGAGAACCGGGTCATGTCAGCGCCAAGTGCCCGAGGCAGACTATCACGTGTCATAAATGCAGAATTGCGGGGCATAAGGCCCATTTTTCCCGAAGGGACTCCAAGCCGACTCCGGTGGCATCTCAGGTCTCGAAGCGATCAGCGATTCAGAATCAGACTGCTTTGTCAGCGTTGTTTAAAGCAACAGAAGCGAATAAAGGCAGAGCTCATAATTATCATACGTGAACGTCCAGTTTGGGGGCCGACAAGTCCCGGATTTACGAAATAAAGAGGACTAACGATCCGGAGGCCTGAATGATCGCAGGTACACTCGTAATTTTATTTCAACTTGTGTGTACCTTGTTGATACTGGTGCACCGCATTCATTCATTTTCGAATCAATTTTCGAATCGTGTTTGAATAGACTTAACTTGGACAGTCTTATTAATTGTGGGCCTTATATCATTGGTCTACCTGGCGGTAGAAGAATTTTCGAAAATCATGAGGTTAAGAACTGACCGAATTACACTTAATGACCGCGAGTGGTTGGTGGACCTATGTAACACCCCAAACTAGGCGGATATTACAGTGCCGTGAATCCCCGACTGGGACCCACCAGGCAAATGAAATGATTAATTAAATAATATAATTGTAATACCGAACCACATTATATTACCAAGTACTCCGATGAGGAGTTTAAATACATTACACCAGGACAAAACAGAATACTAGTATATTTTATATGGAGATAAAATACACCACCCTGAATAAATAAGCATCTCAAACGGAATTTGCAGCGGAAAATACAAATGACGGAAATAACCGAAATGACTGAAATGACTGAACAAACGGAATGACTGGGGCCCCCTACTAGTATCACTGGGACTCGTCGCCGTCAACATGCTCTTCCCGTGCCTTTGCCTTGCCGTGACCTGAAAACAAAATCCCCCAACGGGGTCAGTTACACAGAACAACAATCCTCAAGGGTTGAAAATACACAAACATGAATTAACTGAAGTTATGAATTATCCTTAGTTATGAATTACGCTGAAGATGAGTATCATAGTACGCCCGTAGTGTTCTGTGCAAGTGTACAAGACGGATGACCGGACCCACCCGTCCTTGTACCTAATTAGTCTCACGGAGGTAATCGTTACCGTGTGCACAGTCCAATGTATCACTCCCAATACATGGCCATCATGTGCTCGACTAAAAATTCCACACATCCGCACCCAGCCACGCAATATGAACCCAGAAGGTCATATGGACAAGAATGACCATAATGAATATCAATGAATAATAATAATCCGACAAAGTCAAGAATGACTCACCGATATGAAGGGATAATGAAGTGATCGATAGTTTTCAATGAAATGATTGGAACCGCCGTTCCTAGCTAATGAAATGATTATCCGACAATTACAAGTCTCAAAATGATTAATACAATGATGAATGAGTTATGATTATGAATGATCAACAACAAAAGGAATGAATATCCTTTTAACCGAGTAAGAATCAACTTACACAATACCGATGAAGAATGTCCGTCCACGAACAACGCCCTAAGTGAAAACCGGTCGCTCGAACAACCTTGAATAACAATAATTACCAACAACCGTTCAATACACGTATCAAGCAACAAAACACGACTAACCCAAAGGTCGAAACAACGATAATCAAACTCATAGGGGCATTCTAACGAATACGTAACCAACCACACGACTTCGAAAATATCCAATCCCGAATATATCGAAACCAACACCAAAATGAGTATTTCAAACCAACAAAAACACTTCAATGATATCAATAATCCATTAGGAATCCACAATTCGAGACTACAACTACATCAATCGGAAAATCCCCAATTAACCGAAGTCAACCCCAAGGGTTCTTGAAATAATTCCGAAAATAACCATTAAATCCGTAAGAATATACTTATCCAAGGTAGATAATCCATATCTAACATATTCCAATGATAATCCAAGCTTATACGAAGAAATCGGAAGGAAAAACCCAAAAATCCGAAATTCTAGATCCAAGAGATTAATACCTTTGATTCGATGTTAATGAGATGATGAAGTGATGATAATCCAACTCAAAGCCTTGAATATTATGATAGGTGATAGAAGCTCGAAGAGAACTCTCCAAAATGTCCGAAATCGCCCGAACCGATGAGGGAAGTGAGAAAGAATGATAAAATGACGAACTCAGGCTAACTGTCCAATATATAGCCAACCCAGGTTAGCGTGCGCTAGCCCTTATGCGTAGCGTGTGCTAACGGGTAATTTGGGTAGTCCAGTACCCACTGTCCGAACACGGTAGCGCGCGCTACGTACCTTTTTGTAGCGTGCGCTACGGCCATGCCATTAGCGTGCGTTAACACATATTGTTAGCGTGCGCTAACGAATTATGTGATGCCCAGTACTGGAATCCAGAAACTGTCTATCCTCTGATCTGACTTCGGTAGCGTGCGCTACAACCAACAAGTAGCGTACGCTACTACACCGCTTGCGTACGTTAAATATCACTCATAGCGTGCGCTATGAATTAATCCAGTGCAGTCCAGTAGTCACTGGACTCAACTTGATCCGTCCTTAGCGCGCGCTACTCCACATATCTAGCGTGCGCTACTGCAACCCACTAGCGTGCGCTACTTACCATTCGTAGCGTGCGCTACTAATAATTCACCTGCAGTCCAGTACCTTCTGGACTGCAGCCAGGGTAACATTAGCGTGCGCTAATGCTGAGTGGTAGCGTGCGCTACCTGTACTCAATTAGCGTACGCTAAAAAGAGTACGTAGCGTACGCTACTCCTCACGCACAGCCCACAACGAAAAAGACAACGATGATAAACACGGCACGAAACTCCAATTAGATTAGTGATGAACGACGATTGATACACGATACAATTACTCTGAATGATGAATACCATGATTGAATATGAGTGACAAGTGATCAATAATGAGTGAAATCACTGAGTATCAATTACTGAATGATAAATACTGAATGGTAATTACTGAATTACAACCTGGTATTACATATACCCCCCCTTAAAAGAGTTTCGTTTCCAAAACTAAGGGTCAAACAGCTCGGGATAACTCTCCCGCATACTATCCTCGGTTTCCCACGTAGCCTCTTCGACTCCGTGTCTAGACCACTGAATTTTAACCAAAGGAATCGCCTTATTCCTCAACTGCTTGATTCGCTGCTCTAAAACTCGTATAGGACGCTCCTCATATGAATGATCGTCGGCGATCTCGATTTCATCGAACTGAAGTATGTGACTCGGGTCGGCAACATACTTCCGCAACTGAGAGACGTGAAACACATTATGAATTCGGCTTAACGCCGGAGGTAAAGCCAATCGATAAGCTAACTCGTCTACTCGATCCAAAATCTCGAACGGAACAATGAATCTCGGACTCAACTTTCCCCTCTTCCCAAAACGGAAGATACCACGACTCGGGGATACCTTGACCAACACATGGTCACCAGCCTCAAACTCTAATGGTCGACGACGGTTATCTGCATATGATTTCTGTTGACTCTGGGCGGTCAACAAACGACTCCTGATCAAAGTTACCTTCTCACGGGCGGCTATAAGCATATCGGGCTCGGTGCCGATTGATTCTGATAAGTCGTCCCAACACAACGGAGATCGACAAAGACGACCATACAAGGCCTCGTAAGGTGCCATCTAGATCGAAGCATGCCAACTATTATTATACGTGAATTCGATCAATGGTAGTTGGGCTTCCCAATCGTCTTTCCAATCGAGGACGCATGCCCTCAACATGTCCTCTAACATCTGAATAGTCCTCTCTGATTGCCCGTCGGACTGAGGATGAAAAGCGGTACTGAGATTAAGCTGAGTTCCCATAGCACGATGAACTGATTTCCAAAAATGAGACACAAACCGTCCGTCACGATCGGAAACGATACTTTTAGGAGTGCCGTGAAGTCTCACTATCTCTTTGATGAAAAGCTGGGCAAGTCTATCGGGACCCCACGTATCCTTGATCTCAAGGAAATGAGCTGATTTGGTTAAGCGGTCCACGATCACCCAGATCGTATTCATGCCACGACGACTCGTCGGCAAACTCGTGATGAAATCCATAGAAATGTCTTCCCACTTCCACTCGGGAATAGGAAGAGGTTTTGACATACCCGCCGGCGATGTTCAATCTTAACTTGTTGTGAGTTAAGCATCTCGAAACAAATTCTGCGACTTCTCGCTTCATATTACTCCACCAGTAATTTTGTCTCAAGTCCTTGTACATCTTGCTGGACCCCGGATGAACAGAATAAGGGGTAGCATGAGCTTCTCTCAAAATCGAGTTTTTCAACTCGTCATTCGCCGGTACGCACAACCGATTCTTAAACCTCAAAAGTCCATCCTCGTGGACCACAAATCCAGGGGCTTTCCCCTGAGTCACATCCTCACGGATGCGCAACAATGAAGGGTCTGAACTCTGATTCTCTCGGATTGCCTCCTCGAGTGACGATGAAATCTCTAACATACAAAGTTGTCCCTGAACTCGCTGAAGCCAGACCTCGATCTCGGGTCTAAGGAATTCCTGCTGAAGCTCCTTCTGGATTGTTAAACGAGCAAGCATCTGCTCCTGAACGGACTTACGACTCAAGGCGTCGGCGACAACGTTCGCCTTGCCCGGGTGGTAAAGGATCTCAATATCATAATCTTTGATTAATTCCAACCACCGTCTATGTCGCATATTTAACTCCTTCTGAGTAAATATATACTTTAAACTCTTATGATCGGTGAATATCTGACAGGTAACGCTATAAAGATAATGACGCCATATCTTCAAAGCGAACACCACGGCTGCTAGCTCCAGGTCGTGGGTCGGATAATTAACCTCGTAAGGTCTCAATTGCCGTGAAGCATATGCAATAACCTTACCATTCTGCATGAGTACACATCCGAGACCCTGTCCGGACGCATCACTATAGACCACAAATCCTTCCGTCCCCTGCGGCAAGGAAAGTACAGGTGCTGACATTAACCGGCTCTTGAGTTCCTCAAAACTCCGTTGACACGCGTCAGACCACGTGTATTTCTTATCCTTCCGTAAAAGGTTCGTCAAAGGTTGAGCGATTTTAGAAAATCCTTCCACAAATCGCCGATAATAACCCGCTAATCCGAGGAAGCTTCGGATTTCCTTAACATTCTTCGGAGGTAGCCAATCTCGGATAGCCTCCGTCTTCTGAGGGTCGACACGAACTCCGTCTGATGAAATTACGTGTCCGAGAAACGTCACTGGACATCCAGAACTCACATTTAGAAAACTTCCCATAAAGTTGTTCTCGTCTCAACACGTCGAGCACTTGATGAAGGTGAAACTCGTGTTCCTCTCGGTCACGAGAATAAATCAAAATGTCATCGATGAAGACAACAACAAACTGATCCAAAAAGTCGATGAAAACCCGATTCATTAACTCCATGAATACCGCAGGCGCGTTAGTCAATCCGAACGGCATAACCACAAACTCATAATGACCATAGCGTGTTCGAAATGCCGTCCTCGCGATATCCGACTCTCGAATCCGCAACTGATGATATCCAGATCTTAGGTCGATCTTGGAAAATACTGAAACTCCCTGAAGTTGATCCAAAAGATCATCGATACGGGGTAAGGGATACTTATTCTTGATCGTCACCCTGTTCAACTCCCGATAATCAATACATAAGCGAAATGAACCATCCTTCTTCTTGACAAACAACACTGGCGCTCCCCACGGGGACGCACTCGGTCCAATATAACCCTTCTCGAACAACTCCTCAAGTTGGTTCTTTAACTCCTGCATTTCGGTCGGGGCCATCCGGTACGGTGCCTTCGATATCGGGGACGTACCAGGCTCCAACTCAATCGTGAATTCCACATCCCTCTGTGGAGGCAAACCAGGTAACTCGTCTGGAAAAACATCGGCATATTCCCTCACTACCGGAATATCCGTCAACATTACTGATGATTTCTCGGTTTTGGTCATATAGCACCAATAACCAACACACCCCTGATTGAGTAATTTCACCGCTTTCATCAAATTAATGACCTTACGAGCAGTAGGGATTACCTCCTGAAACACACATTCAACCCCATAAATGCGAAATGATAGTGATCATACGCTACGGACACTAATGATGGCATCATGACGATCCATCCAATCAATACCCAAGATGACGTCGTCCCTCGGCAAATCTACTACGATTAGGTCCGGGCCATACACGACCATGGCCCAATCGGACAATTCTGAATCTCCCGATTATCGACAATTCGTCTACCATCAGGTAGACCAATGACATAAGGCTCACAACTAGTAGCACTACCCAGAAGTAGTCTACTCACACATGACTCGGAAATGAATGAATGCGATGCACCAGTATCAAAAAGGGTACACACAGGTTGAGATAGAATATCGAGTGTACCTGAGATCATCCGGGCCTCGGGATCATCGGTCTTCTTCATCTCATAAATCCAGGGCTTGCTAGTCCCGGCACCGGACGCTCCCGTCTGCTGGCTATAGGCTCCACCTTTAGTCGCTCCTGTCGTTTTAAACAGCCCGATTGAGTGGCTTTGATTACGAGCGGATAGCTGTTTGGGGCTGAGATGACGTCTGAGTAGGTTTGGAGTCCCTACGGCAAAAATGGGCCTTATGCCCCACAATTCCACAGTTATGACACGTGACAGACTGTCTCGGACACTTGGTGCTGACATGACCAAGATCCCCACAGTTATAACAAGTGATGGCCGAACTGGCCGCTCGAGACTGAGATTCCGCGGGTTTAGACGACACAGGAGGTCGCTCAGAAAAAACAGAGCCCGCACGGGGTTTCTTGAAGGTTGTCTGACCGCCTTCAGACTGGTTACGATTCTTCGATTTCTTGCTAGCAGACGAAGGTTGCTGCTTAGCAATCTCCTTAGCAGTAAGCTCATAGGTAAGAGCT
Organism: Orobanche coerulescens; assembly: GCA_033398695.1. Classification (NCBI taxonomy): domain Eukaryota; kingdom Viridiplantae; phylum Streptophyta; class Magnoliopsida; order Lamiales; family Orobanchaceae; genus Orobanche; species Orobanche coerulescens. The sequence continues at coordinate 107,339,515 of CM065816.1, read as the reverse complement.
TTCTCAATGAATTCAGCCAACGTGGTGCAATTATGGTTAAGCAACTGAAGTCTCATACGGGGTTTCAGCCTCTTGCTGAAATACTTGATTTTATCCGCCTCTGAATGAATGATGGATGAGGGGAAATGAAGAAGTTCCTGAAATTTCTCGGCAATGGCGAGAACATCCTCGTTTGTTGAGGGGTCGGGGGTGAGTAACTCTGACAGCTTGGCCTCTCTGAGCGGGGCCGGATAATATCTCTCCATCATGAGAGTTTTGAACTGATCCCAAGTACATGATCCTTCGGTGGGCTTCAACGACAACCACTAAGAATGTGCGCTCTTACCCAGGTAGTAAGCCGCAACAGAAACTTTGTGTCCTTCGGGACACTCTACCATAGCAAACAACTTCTCGAAATGCTCGAGCCAATGAATGATATCCGCCGGCTCAGACGAGCCCTCGAAAGTAGGTGGCCTCTGGCGAGAGACGTCGCCGATGATATTGCTCACATTCCTCTCTTGCCTCTGAGGTGGCGGCGGAGGAGCCTGTTGATTATGATTGACAGAGTTATGCATCGTCTCCATCAGTTGTGCCATCTGGGTCATTTGGGCCATCATGCCCTGCATGAAAGCGAGTGGGTCAACCCGGACACCTTCTGACTGAGCTGTGTCCCGGGTACGACTCCCCGATAGTGAATGATCGCGTCCAGGTGAATGAGTGGCAGCGTCGCTGCTCGATGAATTAGCATTATTTCTCGCGTTTGCACGTGTATTCACATGAGCTCTCAGGATTCGGCCCGCTCCACGGCCTCGTCCTCCACGTCCTCCTCTTGCCCTCTCCATACTGAAGTAGGAAAGTCACATGATGATTATATTTCCCGCATGAATAACACGTTATGATTACGACATGAGATGATGAAAATGAGCTTACGCGCTCTAACACAGTGGTTACATGAATGATTAATTGACGTGACATGATTATCTGATGAAATTACTGAAAGGATTATCTTGAACGAGTTAACAAGATTAATGATTTGATCTTCCTCATCAACAACTGAATAATGAAATGAATTGAGTGATTAATGAGTTAATCTGACCGTCCTGGTCAAAAACACAATGATGATTGAGGATCGTTAACTGATGAATTATGAATGAATGATTATTGCCAGAAATTATACCATGGCATTAGAAATCTTACAGTTCTTGGTCTGATTGGCTCGGCATTTGCACAGGTCACACGTGACGCGAAAGTCCAATGATACTAGTCCGATGACGATGATTTCAAATAAGACATGACTTGGAGGGTAGTATTCAAAACCACTCTCCGATACCAACTCTGTAACACCCCAAACTAGGCGGATATTACAGTGCCGTGAATCCCCGACTGGGACCCACCAGGCAAATGAAATGATGAATTAAATAATATAATTGTAGTACCGAACCACATTATATTACCAAGTACTCCGATGAGGAGTTTAAATATATTACACCAGGACAAAACAGAATACTAGTATATTTTATATGGAGATAAAATACACCACCCTGAACAAATAAGCATCTCAAACGGAATTTGCAGCGGAAAATACAAATGACGGAAATAACCGAAATGACTGAAATGACTGAACAAACGGAATGACTGGGGCCCCCTACTAGTATCACTGGGACTCGTCGCCGTCAACATGCTCTTCCCGTGCCTTTGCCTTGCCGTGACCTGAAAACAAAATCCCCCAACGGGGTCAGTTACACAGAACAACAATCCTCAAGGGTTGAAAATACACAAACATGAATTAACTGAAGTTATGAATTATCTTTAGTTATGAATTACGCTGAAGATGAGTATCATAGTACGCCCGTAGTGTTCTGTGCAAGTGTACAAGACGGATGACCGGACCCACCCGTCTTTGTACCTAATTAGTCTCACGGAGGTAATCGTTACCGTGTGCACAGTCCAATGTATCACTCCCAATACATGGCCATCATGTGCCCGACTAAAAATTCCACACATCCGCACCCAGCCACGCAATATGAACCCAGAAGGTCATATGGACAAGAATGACCATAATGAATATCAATGAATAATAATAATCCGACAAAGTCAAGAATGACTCACCGATATGAAGGGATAATGAAGTGATCGATAGTTTTCAATGAAATGATTGGAACCGCCATTCCTAGCTAATGAAATGATTATCCGACAATTACAAGTCTCAAAATGATTAATACAATGATGAATGAGTTATGATTATGAATGATCAACAACAAAAGGAATGAATATCCTTTTAACCGAGTAAGAATCAACTTACACAATACCGATGAAGAATGTCCGTCCACGAACAACGTCCTAAGTGAAAAACCGGTCGCTCGAACAACCTTGAATAACAATAATTACCAACAACCGTTCAATACACGTATCAAGCAACAAAACACGACTAACCCAAAGGTCGAAACAACGATAATCAAACTCATAGGGGCATTCTAACGAATACGTAACCAACCACACGACTTCGAAAATATCCAATCCCGAATATATCGAAACCAACACCAAAATGAGTATTTCAAACCAACAAAAACACTTCAATGATATCAATAATCCATTAGGAATCCACAATTCGAGACTACAACTACATCAATCGGAAAATCCCCAATTAACCGAAGTCAACCCCAAGGGTTCTTGAAATAATTCCGAAAATAACCATTAAATCCGTAAGAATATAATTATCCAAGGTAGATAATCCATATCTAACATATTCCAATGATAATTCAAGCTTATACGAAGAAATCGGAAGGAAAAACCCAAAAATCCGAAATTCTAGATCCAAGAGATTAATACCTTTGATTCGATGTTAATGAGATGATGAAGTGATGATAATCCAACTCAAAGCCTTGAATATGATGATAGGTGATAGAAGCTCGAAGAGAACTCTCCAAAATGTCCGAAATCGCCCGAACCGATGAGGGAAGTGAGAAAGAATGATAAAATGACGAACTCAGGCTAACTGTCCAATATATAGCCAACCCAGGTTAGCGTGCGCTAGCCCTTATGCGTAGCATGCGCTAACGGGTAATTTGGGTAGTCCAGTACCCACTGTCCGAACACGGTAGCGCGCGCTACGTACCTTTTTGTAGCGTGCGCTACGGCCATGCCATTAGCATGCGTTAACACATATTGTTAGCGTGCGCTAACGAATTATGTGATGCCCAGTACTGGAATCCAGAAACTGTCTATCCTCTGATCTAACTTCGGTAGCGTGCGCTACAACCAACAAGTAGCGTACGCTACTACACCGCTTGCGTACGTTAAATATCACTCATAGCGTGCGCTATGAATTAATCGGTGCGATCCGGTAGTCACCGGACTCAACCTGATCCGTCCTTAGCGCGCTACTCCACATATCTAGCGTGCGCCATCGCAACCCACTAGCGTGCGCTACTTACCATTCGTAGCGTGCGCTACTAATAATTCACTGCAGTCCGGTACCTTCCGGATCGCGGCCAGTGGTAACATTAGCGTGCGCTAATGCTGAGTGGTAGCGTGCGCTACCTGTACTCAATTAGCGTACGCTAAAAAGAGTACGTAGCGTACGCTACTCCTCACGCACAGCCCACAACGAAAAAGACAACGATGATAAACACGGCACGAAACTCCAATTAGATTAGTGATGAACGACGATTGATACATGATACAATTACTCTGAATGATGAATACCATGATTGAATATGAGTGACAAGTGATCAATAATGAGTGAAATCACTGAGTATCAATTACTGAATGATAAATACTGAATGGTAATTACTGAATTACAACCGGGTATTACAACCTAATCATGGTGGAGTTACCTAAGGACGATGTAATATTGGGTATTAGTGGGATGGATCGTCATGATACCATTCTCAATGTTTGTAAGCGTATGGTCACTATCATTTCCGTCGTTGGAGTCGAGTGTGTACTTCAGGGAGGTAATCCCCGTTGTTCCAGAAGAATCATTAATATGATGGAAGCAGCAAAAAATACTCAATCGAGGTGTTCAATCATTCATTGTATCATTTTCATCGATTGGCCGTTCTTAGGCAATCGAGGTGTTCAATCATTCATTGTATCCTTTTCATCGATTGGCCGTTCTAAGGCAATCGAGGTGTTCAATCATTCATCGTATCATCTTCATCGATTGGCCATTCTAAGGCAATCGAGGTGCTCAATCATTCATTGTATCATTGTCATTGATTGGCCGTTCTAAGGCAATCGAGGTGCTCAATAATTCATTGTATCATTGTCATTGATTGGCCGTTCTAAGGCAATCGAGGTGTTCAGTCATTCACTGTATCATTGTCATCGATTGATCATTCGAGGGCAATCGAGGCGTTCAATCATTCGTGGTATCATTTTTATCGATTGACGACGTACTCCCAGACGAGCTACCTGGTTTACCTCCACAGAGAGATGTGGAATTCACGATTGAGTTGGAGCCCGGTACGTCCCCGATATCGAAGGCACCATACCGGAAGGCCCCTACTGAAATGCAGGAGTTGAAGAATCAATTAGAGGATTTGACCGAGAAGGGTTACATCCGACCAAGTGCGTCCCCATGGGGAGAACCAGTGTTGTTTGTCAAGAAGAAGGATGTTTCGTTTCGTATGTGTATTTATTATCGGGAGTTGAACAGGATGGTGATCTAGAATAAGTATCCTTTACCCCGTATTGATGATCTCTTAGATCAACTTCAGGGAGCTTCAATATTTTACAAGATCGACCTAAGGTCTGGATATCATCAGTTGCGAATTCGAGAGTCGGACATCGCAAGGACAGCGTTTCGTACACGCTATGGTCAATATGAGTTCGTAGTTATGCCATACGGGCTAACTAATGCACCTGCGGTATTCATGGAGTTAATGAATCGGATTTTCATCGAATTTTTAGATCAGTTTGTTGTTGTCTTCATCGACGACATTTTGATTTATTATCGTGACCGAGAGGAAAATGAGGTTCATCTTCATCAGGTTCTCGACGTGTTAAGACGAGAGCAACTGTATGGAAAGTTTTCCAAATGTGAGTTCTGGATGTCTGAAGTGATTTTTCTCGGGCATGTAATTTCATCAGATGGAGTGCGTATTGATCCTCAGAAGACGGAGGCTATCCAAGATTGGTTACCTCCGAAGAATGTCAAAAAAATCTGAAGCTTTCTCGGATTAGCCGGTTATTATCGGCGGTTTATGGAAGGATTTTCTAAAATCGCTCAATCAATGACGAACCTTTTGCGAAAGGATAAGAAATACACGTGGTCCGACGCATGTCAGCGGAGTTTTGAGGAACTAAAGAGCCGGTTAATTTCAGCACCTGTACTTTCCTTTCCGCAAGGGACGGAAAGATTTGTGGTTTATAGTGATACATCCGGGCAGGGTCTCGGATGTGTACTCATGCAGAATGGGAAGCTTATTGCCTATGCTTCATGGTAATTGAGACTTTACGAGGTTAATTATCCGACCCACGACCTGGAGCTAGCAGCCATGGTGTTCGCATTGAAGATTTGGCGTCATTACCTTTATGGCGTCACCTGTCAGATTTTCACCGATCACAAGAGCTAAAGTATATATTTACTCAGAAGGAGTTAAATATGCGACAGAGGCGGTGGTTGGAACTAATCAAAGATTATGATATCGAGATCCTTTACCACCCGGGCAAGGCAAACGTTGTCGCCGACGCCTTGAGTCGTAAGTCCGTTTAGGAGCAGATGCTTGCTCGTTTAACAGTTCAGAAAGAGCTTCAGCAGGAATTCCTTAGACTCGAGATCGAGGTCTGGCTTCAGCGAGTTCAAGGACAACTTTGCATGTTAGAGATTTCATCGCCGCTTGAGGAGGCAATCCGAGAGAATCAGGGTTCAGACCCATCATTGTTGCGCATCCGTGAGGATGTGGCTTAGGGGAAAGCCCCTGGATTCGTGGTCTATGAGGATGGACTTTTGAGATTTAAGAATCGGTTATGCGTACCGGCGAATGAAGAGTTGAAAAACTCGAGTTTGAGAGAAGCTCATGCTACCCCTTATTCTGTTCATCCGGGGTCTAGCAAGATGTACAAGGACTTGAAACAAAATTACTGGTGGAGTAATATGAAGCGAGAAGTCGCAGGATTTGTTTCGAGATGCTTAACCTGTCAGCAAGTCAAGATAGAACATCAGCGACCGGCGGGTATGCTGAAACCTCTCCCTATTCCAGAATGGAAGTGGGAGGATATTTCAATGGACTTTATCACGAGTTTGCCGACGAGTCGTCGTGGCATGAACAATCTGGGTAATTGTGGATCGCTTAACTAAATCAGCTCAATTCCTTGAGATTAAGGATACATGGGGTCCCTAGAGACTTGCCCAGTTATTTATCAAAGAGATAGTGAGGTTGCACGGTACTCCTAAAAGTATCATTTCCGATCGTGACGGACGATTCGTGTCTCATTTTTGGAAATCAGTTCATCGTGCTATGTGAAACTCAGCTTAAACTCAGTAGAGCTTTTCATCCTCAGTCCGACGGACAATCAGAGAGGACTATTCAGACTTTGAAGGACATGTTGAGGGCATGTGTCCTCGATTGGAAAGACGACTGGGAAGCCCAACTACCATTGATCGAGTTCGCGTATAATAATAGTTGGCATTCTTCAATTAAGATGGCACCTTACGAGGCCTTGTACGGTCGTCGTTGTCAATCTCCTTTGTGTTGGGATGACTTATCAGAATCAATCGGCACCGAACCCTATATACTTATAGCCGCCCGTGAGAAGGTATCTTTGATCATGAGTCGTTTGTTGACCGCTCAGAGTCGACAGAAATCTTATGCGGACAATTGTCGTCGACCATTAGAGTTCGAGACAGGTGACCACGTGTTGGTCAAGGTATCCTCGAGTCGAGGTTTCTTCCGTTTCGGGAAGCGGGGAAAGTTGAGTCCAAGATTTATTGGACCGTTTGAGATTTTGGAACGAGTAGGCAAGCTAGCTTATCGTTTGGACTTACCTCCGGCATTGAGCCGAATTTATAATGTGTTTCACGTCTCTTAGTTGCGGAAATATGTTGCCGACCCGAGTCACATACTTCAGTTCGACGAAATTGAGATCGCGGATGATCATTCGTATGAGGGGCGTCCCATACGAGTCTTAGATCGGCAAATCAAACAGTTGAGGAATAAGGCGATTCCTTTGGTTAAAATTCAGTGGTCTAGACACAGAGTCGAAGAGGCTACTTGGGAAATCGAGGATAGTATGCGGGAGAGTTATCCCGAGTTGTTTGACCCTTAGTTTAGAGGACGAAACTCTTTTAAGGGGGGTGTATGTAATACCCGGTTGTAATTTAGTCATTATCATTCAGTAATTTCATTCGGTAATTGTGACTATGTAATTTTTCACTTGTTAATAATCATTCATCCGTGTTCACCGTTCGGAATAACTTCGAGTTGTGTATCGATATTGTTCAGTGTATCTACCTTATTCGGGAATCGAGACAAGAGTATTATCTTGATTGTTGTAATTGATTCATTAGTCGATGTTGACGTTGGAATTCATGTCATTTCAAATCTCTTCATTGTTCAAATCGTGTTTTTGTTGGACGAACCCTTGTAATCATTGCTTGGAACCACCGTTTTGGGGTTTCCGCACTTCCATTTCGTGTTATTGTTTCCCAAATATTGATTCCTATTGCTTTTTCCCTTCCCGGGTCATTTTTCTTCATTTTAGGACCCAAGGGGGGTGTGGGCCGCGGCACAAGGAGTGTGCGCCGCGGCACACACATTTTCCGATTTTGGCGGCTGCATGCTGTGGGCGCGGCACCGCTGAGTCATTGCGCGGCACACCCGTCCGGGCCGCGGCATACTCGTGTTGCAATTTTTGGCCAACCCGTCTGTACCGGGGGCCGCGGCACGCTGCCGAGTCACTACCGCGGCACATTGGTCCGGGCCGCGGCACGCTGCCGATCACTGGGGGCAGTTTTGGCCCTGTGCCGCGGCACACTTCGGCTGGGCCGCGGCACACAGTGCAGTGTGCACTATAATTGCGATTTTTGTGAGATTCAACTCATTTTTCCCATTTTCTTCAACCTATTCGAGAGAGAGGGCTTGAGGGGGAAGATCTTCATCATCAATCACTTGAGTATTCATTTTTCATCATTTTCATTCGGTTGTGATGCTCGGATTGTCGATCTAACGCGATTTCATCGGATTAAAGTACTTGGATCTTCAAAGGTAATTTCTCTAACATCTTGGATTTCGATTTTGTTTTGAGATATGATGTTTTGGATGTTAAGATCATGTTGTATGAAGTGATATACACGTGATTATGGAAATGTTTGATTATTCATTGGATTATTGAAGAATTATTCAAGAACACTTTGAATATTGAGTTGGATTTGGGGGTTTTCGATTACTCGTTGTTGTAATCACGAATTTGAATATTCATATTGGATTATTGATCGTATTGAAGATGTTTTGTTGGTTTGAAGCACTTATTGGGGATTTGATATTGGTATTATTGAGGTTTGGTTATAAACAATCGAAGTTTGGCCACAAAGTGTTCGATATAATTCCCCAATGAACTTGGTTTAATCGTATCGACGTTTTGAGTTCGTTATATTCGTGTTTGATTCGTATATTGAACGGATTGTTGGTAATTGTATTATTCAAGGTTGTTCGAGCGACCGATATCTCAATTAGGACGTTGTTCGTGGAAGGATAATTGTCACCGATGTTGTGTAAGTTAATTCTTACTCAGTTAAAAGGATATTCATTTCTTTCGTTGTTGTTCATTCATAATCATAATTCATTCATAAGGTACTAACTGTTTCAAAAACTTGTAATTGTCACTTAATTACTTCATTCACGAGGAACGACGGTTCCAATCATTTAATTGAGTTGTCATTCATTTCACGATCATTTCATCTTGGTGAGTCATTATTCATTTTCGATGTCACTTTTGTTATATCGTGGCATTCCGGGTCATACTGGCGTGCCAGTTGGTATGTGTAGGATTTTCATGTCGGGCACATTTAAGTCGTGTGTTGGTTGGTGGCCTCACATTGGACTGTGCACACGAGTTGATGGCTTCGTGAGACTGATTAGGTACAAGACCACACGTGTATTCGATCGATACTTGTTGGTGGCTTGTGCACGGACACATTTCCATCCCGGACGTATTGTGGCGCCATTCCTTTGAGCCATACTGTTAGTTGATTCATATAGCATGTTTGATTGCGTATGTTTCTACAGGATTGTGTATATTCAACTCTTGAGGATTGTTGTTCTGTGTAACTGACCCCGTTTGGGGATTTTGTTTTTAGGTCATGGCAAGGCAAAAGCACGGGAATATAACGTTGACAGCGAGGAGTCCCAGTGATACTAGTAGGGGGGCCCAATCCTTTCAGTCATTCCTATTGTGGTCATTTATTTTCCGCTGCAGATTTTCATTTGGTTACTCCGTTTCATTCAGTGTTGTGTATTTTATCTTCATATAAAATATACTAGTATTCGGTATTGTCCTGGTGTTTTGTACTTAAGCTCCTCATCGGAGTATTTGGTAATATAATGTGGTTCGGTACTACAATTATATTATTTAATTCATCAGTTTTCACTCGCCTGGTGGGGCACAGTCGGGGGTCCACGGCACTGTAATATCTGCCTAGTTGGGGTGTTACAATTCTCAGTTTCATGTGCAGAGGGACGAAGTTGGAGTAAGGATATCGATTTTCTCTCGTGAATAAATGAAAGAACGAACCTTATTTTATAAGTTGCATCGTCATTACGTACGTTATCAGTCCATATTAACGTACGTAATGCCCCTTACGTACGCTACATGTCTCTCATAACGTAGTAACATCATTCCAGAACTCACTGACCTGTTTCGTTAAATCGATTACGTACGTAACATATCCTTCATAGCGTACGTAATATGTACGTTGACTTGCTACAGTGAAATTCCATTTAATGTACGTTATACCCTTCCCGTAGCATACGTTAACCTCAGCATTGACTCGCCCATCCACATCCGTGCCGAAAGCTGCCGACCATGGATCCCACCTGTCGGCCATAGCCTGAGCTGTCTGATTCCTCTTGTTACATACGTAATGCCTTATGCATAGCGTACGTATTACTTAGAAACTTAACGTACGTTAACTCTACTCATTAACGTACGTAATCATTGTGCCTTAGCGAAGGCTAAGTATGCATCGTAGCGTGCGCTTATGTGGCTGTACTTAGCCATTTTCAGCTACTCTTGTTCAATGTCTCGACATGCAGAACATGAACATACGGCATACTGAATACATATACATCTTCCAACGATATTCTCATACAACAAGCCCCACACACAATGTCTTCCAATACAACTGCCAACCAAGTGTGGTAATAATACCAATACAGATGTCTTAGTCCATTTATTTTATCCATACTGTACAGATCCCATGTTGTACAACATAACTCGGATAAAATAATATTAAACCACAGTAGTAGAAATTCTGGATATTACATACTACACCACTTAAAATAAGTTTCGTCCTCGAAACTTGCAATTCGTCGTAGAAAACAAACAAACCGTTCAACCAAAATATTCTGAAACCATCACAACAACGATCACCCATCATCATTAACGAATAACCAAATAGTACACTTACAAATGCGCAAAGTCGACGATCTCCTGAGATACTAGCAAGTGACTTCACTGTAAAGCCTCAATACGCTTACAATCACATTCCACAAGTCTCAACAAAAATATATCATCTTCGGATGGAATAATCTATCCGTGCTAAATCTCGTCTGCCTGATTATACAATCAAGTCCCAACCTGCTGAAAAACCAACAGTGTACGATACATCTGTGAAACAACTGCCCAAAGCAATGGCAACAAGTCCCGTAACATCGACACGAAATCTGAATGCTCAGATGTTCACCAGCAATGATCAACCAATAAATAAACCGAGAATATCATCGACATGATAAACTCTAATACGAACAATCCAAAGGTCAACACGCAGCTGAAATATCATCAGCATGATAAACTCCTATATGACCAACCAGAGGTCAAAACACCATCGAGAATAACATCAACATGATAAACTCCAATATAACCAACCAGGGGTCAAAACACAATCGAAAATATCATCAACATAATAAACTCCAATATGACCAACCAGAGGTCAAAACACAATCGAAAATATCATCAACATGATAAACTCCAATATGACCAACCAGAGGTCAAAACACAATCGAGAATATTATCAACATGATAAACTCCAATATACCCAATGAACGATCAACGATAATCGAGAATACCCTCACACGGTAAGCTCCAACGTGATGAACAAAGAACCACAGAGACCGATATACGAAAGAGCAAAATTCTAAAAATGTTAAACAAATCATACACAGTGGATCTCAATAAACATACCCTGTTGGTGAACATACCCCTCGGCATACGAACAACCAATCACAAATCGACGAACATACCAAATCATACATGGAGTGGGAACGGCCACTCAATATCCAAAAGAAGCAGTATGGGGTCACCATCCCCAAACCTACACTTACAAAGAAATCATTCAAAAATCACTATGGTAAAATCGTACTACTACCATACCAATGGAATCACATAGCACATATGTCCCGGTTTCATAAAACCCATAGTTCCATAATTACATTCTGTACCCGAACCTACAACACGCAGCATATTTCTCTTATCCGATCAATCAACTGATCATACCTGGATAACCAAACTATCATACTAGAGTTTGGATCTCTTTTCCTCGTACCGTTAGTGTGTTATATAGTTTGTGAGTCTTACTCAGAACTTCACCATGATATACACTATGCACTAAATGCGTATGTATACCAATCACATTTTTATAACCAGTTTGAAATCATATAGTCTCATCAGGAAGACAAATTTTCAAAAGTTCTTTCAAGAATTTCAAAACTCAAAACATAAATTTTCGTAAGATCACGAAATCAATTTTCGAAAAAATTAAATCGGCTCGCTGGTGCCAAGTATTCGATAACAGTTTCCTTCGAATCCAAATGATTTCGATGTTTTAAAATGAAAACTATATAAATGATTGACCATATCCATACTCCTGTATACCAATTCGGTTCTTTACCAATATCCACTGATATTCCATCGGAAAATCACACGACAGAGTTCCAAAATCTCAATATATAAACTCCGACCAAAAACTACTTTTCCACATATGACTCGCAACGTCAATCATTAACCCATCCTGGATCACCTCAAATATGCTATGACAAAACATTGAAACAAATCAACACAGAGAAATATTTCCCGAGAGTTTTCATTTGAATAGGTAAATCAAAACCCCGAAAGGCAATAATAAAATAGATAAACGATTGGTAAAGTGTTTTACAAGTCTCGAGAGTTTTAGAAAACAGAAAGGCCTTTTCAAACATTAGGGTCTCAGCCCGTATCTCGTTCCGCATTACAAGAAGTTTAAAAAAAGTAGAAAACTCTTTTCGGACTCCAAGTCCTGAGTTACAAAACTATTTCAAAATCGATTGGGTCTCAGCCCAAAAATCATTTACGGTAAAACATCCGTAAAACATTCATTTTAAAAAGTATCATTTTCAAATGATCGAAAATAGTTTTATACATCTCAAAATGTACTAACATGACTACATGTTCTTCTCAACCATCCACAACATTTCTCCCAAATGCACAATTCCGTTCCAAAATCTAACCAACATACTAATTTCCAAAATCATAGTTTCTCAAGATCATCAATCCTGTCTCAACTCTGTCATCTCATATTGTAACGCATAATATCTTTCTGAATCTCAAAACATATTGACTTACAACGGCAATAAATCTCAATGCAATTCAAAAATCCAAATACTTACAGATCGTGAAGCCGACGATCCCCCGTGATATTGGCACATGTCTCAACTCTAGAAAATACTCAACACAGATATTTTCAAAACACACGTTTTGCAAAATCAGTTCAGCTCGAGAACACGACACATTTCTTTTCAGAGAATCACGTTAACATCATTTGGAAAAGTTTACAACAACCCCAGTACCACACTGGTGAATCACATAACGCACAAGCCCGAGTGAATAACAAAAATTCACGGCTCCAATATTTGTCAATCGACAACTCGAATGACGCAACAAAAACACGACCCAACTCGACCCGACTGCCTAGGTTTTCTCAACCTAAGCTCCGATACCATAATCTGTAACACCCCCAGATCCGACCGGGAATATTACAGCGTTGTGGGCCCCGAGATGGAACCCACAAGGCTGAAGGAAATTTTTGCAAATATTTACAAATGCCCAAGAGGCCAACGACGGTACTATCTTTAAAACATTTGAAGACTATATAAAATCTGTTTATCAAAACCGTCGTCAAATCTCGTTTGAAAGGACAAGGCCTGAAATGCCAGAACTTAACAGTTTAAAAAAACATACATTAAGCTATCGCTTACACATACCGACAAAATAGTTTAGAAAACGGTTGCCAAAGTAACCTAAGTTACCAGATACCTAAAGGCCATTTAAAAATACTCACGCAGTGGAAAAGACAAACAATTAAAAATACTCTAGCAGCGGAATACAACAACTGATCAGGAAACTTAATACATAATTACATGCCCTAGCCAGTATCCTCCGGGAAGGTCATCTCTCCACGACCACTACAAGCTCGATATCTCAAGAACCTAAAAAGAAAGCCCACAACGGGGTCAGCCATAATATCCAACAATGATAACCGTCACATCACATTAATAATTACATACTAATGAGAATACAAAATAAGAATATGACCAATGTAATCTTATCGTCATAACTTTACCAAAATTCACATCTCGCACAGTACCCAAGGTTCTCAAAACATCATCATAACTCACTGTTATGAATCTACTAACTCTGTCCAACCCAAATCCGTCGGGTAACATCATCACATCTCGACACGAAAACCAATTGTCCATTCATTAAACATTATAATTGAGCAAGTAATAACTTGCCTCGATACCAATGAAGCCGTCACCAATCCCTTGCCGTCGTCTGTAAGTTCCTCGGCCCCGATCAATGCAATCCACGAGCATCGTCGAACTTGATAAGGCACGATTATAATCACCGATCAATATTCTCAACCTATTACCATAATTCGATGCACAACAAGTTCAATAACAATCAATAACCGATATATCCAACCAATCAATCACAACGGTTCAACGACACTTTGATCATATACAAAACCAAATAGTATAGCCCAAACCGTTACGAACTCATATCCACAATACGAACCAAAATCCGTTAATCGATATTAACGATCAATATAACTGATCAACAAACCCAACGATTTCACAATATCTCGATTAGACACAAGTCCGAACAATTCAACTCAAACAATTATGAATTCATGACCAAAATACGATTATGGATACGAATGTAAAGGAAATCATATTTGGTGATCAATCACAATCTTTTCGGATTCCAAATTGATATCATGATTCGTATTTCATCAAGAACATCCGAATTCTACCACTATAATCAACGAACATTCGATCTTCATATCTAAAAATATCGATAATTCAACATACAATCGTCTTGCTATGTTAGATTCATCAAGGAGTTCCTCAAGAACACTAAATGATTCGAAACCTTATTCATAGCCATCAAAAAAATGTAATTCGATATCCTTTAACATGTAGATAATCATCCAATTCAAAATCCAAGTCATATATCATCATATCCTTCAATATACACTTCACATAACTTCAAGAATCATAACAACAACACCCTAATCATCATATACGAAGAAAATATGGATAACAATACCAATAATCCGAAATCAAGGTGTAGAGTTCATTAACATACCTCAAGAACATGAATAACACAATCAAACTCTTCAAGAATTATCAATATCTTCATATCCAAACTTCTATTTCATGCTTCCAAGCTCATAACCAAGATAGAAGAGGTTTATTCTCAATTTCATGTGCAGAGGCACGAAGTTGGAGTAAGGATATCGATTTTCTCTCGTGAAGAAATGAAAGAACGAACCTTATTTTATAAACTGCATCGCTCATTACGTACGTTATCAGTCCATATTAACGTATGTAATGCCCCTTACCTACGCTACATGTCTCTTATTGCGTACATAACATCATTCCAGAACTCACTGACCTGTTTCGTTAAATCGATTACGTACGTAACATATCCTTCATAGCATACGTAATATGTACGTTGACTTGCTACAGTGAAACTCCATTTAACGTACGTTATACCCTTCCCGTAGCGTACGTTAACCTCAGTGTTGACTCGCCCGTCCACATCCGCGCCGAAAGCTGCCGACCATGGGTCCCACCTGTCGGCCATAGCCTGAGCTGTCCGATTCGTTTTTGAACAGTATCGCTGCCATGCCATCGTCTTAATACGCCGGTGCTCGTAAGTTTTCCTAACTTGACTCGTTACGTTGTTCTATTCTATTCCTTTCTTGGTATCTTGTTGCGTTTTACGTTTGAATTGTACTCACCCGCTACTTCTTCAGAATTCCTGCTGGTAGAGGACGCGGACGCGGTAGGGGACACGGTAGGGAACGTGGCGCAGCCGGTTGGGTGGCCATGTTCGATAACTAGGGAACTGATTCGGCGATGCGTTCCTTGTCGAACAGTGTTCCACCTAGTTCCGGAGGTCAGCAGGATCAGTCTGCTAGCTCCGGTAACGCGCATGAGAATGTTGGAGTGGCGAACATTTTACAGCAGGTAGGAACCAGATGACGCTACTGACTTAGGCCGTTTTGGTCGGCCAGGCTAATGCTAACCCGGTTCCGCCTACTGGATCCGGTAATGATAAATTACTTCAGGACATGATTCGTATGCGTCCTCCGCAGTTTGATGGTGCTTCTGACCCTTCCGGTTGGGAGAATTGGTTATTTGAGATGGAGAAGGTATTTGAGGCTGCTAACTGCTCTGAGGAGAGGAAGGTACCCATCGCTCAGTACTTCCTCGCCAAAGAGGCGGCAACGTGGTGGCAAGCGGTGAAACCGCATGACCGGGCAGCCACATGGGCATAGTTTCGAGAGCTGATGGAAGACGAGTTTTGTCAGTGGCCAGTGAAAGAGGGGAGGATCCGAGCCTTCTTTTAGGCTAAGCCCCAGGATGTTCCTATTTCTCAAGCAATCAAGAACTATAACCAACAACTTCATTACGTGAGAAACCAAGTCCGAGATGAGCTTGATAAGATCCGCCATTTTGACATGCGGATGAAACCAAGGGTGTGCCACTACATGTCTAGTCTGGGGTGCACGACTTTGAAGGAGTATCAGAATAAAGCAATAGCTTATGAGATGTCGTTTTCTGCGACAGAGACGGCAGCCGAGGGAAAGAAGCAGAAGACCTCCGGACAGTTTTCGGGAGGCAAGTCTGGAGAGTATCAGAAGACTCAGTCTGGTTCGCGAGTCTTCGGGAGTCAGTCCCCGTCATTTGGATGAGGAAATGGTTCTAAGTCTGCTCCTACTGGTTCAGTGCGTGGTCCTAATTGCTTTAACTGTGGTCACCCTGGACACATTATGAGTGAGTCTGACAGACCTCCGATTCAATGTCATTCCTGCGGTCGGATGGGGCATCATACCAAGTTTTGTACAGATGCTGCTCGGGCACCAGTTACTCAGATATCAGCCCCAACTGCGGGAGAACCGAGTGTGAATCAGACACCGGCAGTTTCCCAGCCACAGCCGAGTTTTGGTAGAGGTCGAGGACGTGGACAGCCTTCTAGAGGGGGATCTTCTAGTGCAGGGTCTGTTTGGCCCTGAGTATATGAGATGAGATGAGCAGGAGACCCAGACGCGACGGTGGCTACAGGTACCATTCACATCCTTGACCATCCTGTTTCCGTGTTATTCGATTATGGTGTTACGCATTCTTTCATATATCTAGATTGTGTGCATCGTTTGCATGTTGATTGCCTGGTTGTGTGTGAACCATTTGTTGTTAAACTGCCTAGTGGGGATAGCATCGTGGGGGATCTTGAGATTAGAGATTTTCCAGTGAGTATCGCGGGAAGGGTTTGACCTTCTAACCTGATTGCGGTAGATATTAGAGATGAGGATTTGATTATGGGCAAGGATTGGTTGGACCGTCATGGGGAAATCATGAATTATAGAACGAGAACCGTTTCGATGTTAGCCTCTGACAGTACCAAGCATTCTTTTGTGGGGCGTAAGCGGACTAGTCAGAGATTCTTGATCAGCGCTTTGAAAGCGGTGAGACTTCTTCTAGGAGGTTGTACGGGGTATTGTTGTTACGCTTTGAGATCGGAAGAAGGGAGAGTCGAGCTCTCATCTATTCCGGTAGTGTGTGAGTATCCTTACGTCTTTCCAGATGAGTTGCTCGGTTTTCCGGCGGATCGAGAGGTCGAGTTTACTGTTGATTTGGAGCCGGGTGCGGCACCGATTTCTAAGACGCCATATCGTATGGTGCCTGTTGAGATGCTGGAGTTGAAGAAATAGTTGGGAGAGTTGCTAGACATGGGGTATATTCGACCGAGCGCTTCGCCTTGGGGCGCACCAGTCCTGTTTGTGAAGGAGAAGGATGGGTCACTTCGTCTGTGTATCGATTATCGGGAGTTGAACAAAGTGACTATAAAGAAAAAGTATCCGCTCCAGAGGATTGATGATCTGTTCGACCAGTTGCAAGGGGCGACCATGTTGTCGAAAATTGATTTGAGATCGGGGTATTATCATCTCCGAGTGAAGGATTTCGATATTCCGAAGACGGCCTTTCGGACGAGATACGGTCACTATGAGTTTGTGGTTATGCCTTTTGGGCTAACCAACGCACCAGCCGTGTTCATGCAGCTTATGAACAAAGTTTTTATCGAGTACCTCGATAAATGTGTAGTTGTATTTATTGACGATATCCTGATTTACTCGAGGAGCGAGGAGGAGCATGCCCGTCATTTGCATATCATGTTAGATATTTTGAGAACTCAGTATCTTTTTGCGAAGTTCTCAAAGTGTGAGTTTTGGTTATGGGAGGTTATGTTTCTCGGTCATGTGATCTCGGTCGAGGGTGTTCGTGTGGACCCACATAAGGTAGAGGCAGTGTTAGATTGGGCGCCACCCAAGAATGTGAAGGAGGTCCGTAGTTTTCTGGGTTTGGCCGGATATTACCGTATATTTGTCGAGGGGTTCTCTAAGCTCGCTCGACCGCTGACTCAGTTGTTACAGATGTCAGAGAAGTTTGTGTGGACCGATGAGAGATAGAATAGTTTTGAGGAGTTGAAGAAGCGGTTGACGACCGCTCCTATTTTGGCTTTACCGAGTGGTAATGAGGGTTTCTCGGTTTTTAGTGATGCTTCAGGCCAAGGGCTCGGATGTGTACTCATGCAGCACGGGAGGAAGATTGCCTATGCTTCCCGTCAGTTGAAACCATACGAGTTGAATTACACTACGCACGATCTTGAGTTGGCCGCAGTTGTATTTGCGTTGAAGATCTGGCGTCATTACTTGTATGACTCGTCGTGTCAGATTTTCACCGATCACAAGAGCCTGAAGTATATTTTTACGCAGAAAGAGCTTAACATGAGACAGCGGAGATGGTTGGAGTTGATTAAGTATTACGATCTTGAGATCCTTTACCATCCGGGCAAGGCCAATGTGGTGGCAGATGCCTTGAGTCAGAAATCGATATTGCTTCGGACACTCAAGTTGCTTACGGCCCAGTCGGGACTTCAGCGAGTGTTAATGAGGTTGAGCATTGAGATCGTGCTACCAGAGAGTTCCGGGCAGTTGCGTACACTTCAGATTTTGTCGTCTCTAGTCGATGACATTAAATCGGGACAGTTAGAGGACCCAATGTTTATTCAGCTTCGAGAGAATGTAGGGAAGGGGAAAGCCCCGGGATTCGTGATACATGAGGATGGTGTGTTGAGATTCCAAGTGTTCCGAACGACTTGGAATTGAAGCAGAGTATTATGCGAGAGGCTCACGCGTCACCTTACTCAGTCCATCCGGGCTCGAGTAAAATGTATGAAGATTTGAGGAAGAATTTCTGGTGGAATGACATGAAAAATGAAGTAGTTCAGTTTTTGGCTAAGTGTTTGACTTGTCAAAAAGTCAAAATCGAGCATCAGCGGCCAGCCGGGTTGTTGAAACCACTTCCCATCCCGTAATGGAAGTGGGAAGATGTCTCCATGGATTTTTTCACGAACTTGCCGAGGACGAAGACCGGAATGAATATGGTGTGGGTGATCGTGGACCGACTGACTATGTCGGCACATTTTCTAGGCATCAAGGATACTTGGGGTCCAGAAAGATTGGCTCGTGTTTTTATCGCTCAGATAATGAGGCTTCATGGTACGCCGAGGACTATCATTTCGGATAGAGATGGCCGGTTTGTATCGCATTTCTGGCAGGCGGTACATAAGGTATTGGGGACACATTTGCATTTGAGTACATCTTTCCATCCTCAGACTGACGGACAGTCCGAACATACCATTCAAACGTTCGAGGATATGTTGCGCGCGTGTGCGTTAGACTGGAGTAGTGACTGGGAGGAGCATCTGGCCTTGATTGAGTTTACGTATAATAATAGTTGGCACGTGTCGATTAAGATGGCATCGTATGAGGCACTTTATGGCCGACGTTGCCGATCACCAATATGTTGGGATGAACCGTCCGATCTAGTTGGCACCGAGATGGACCTTGTGTTGGAGACGAGGGAGAAAGTTTAATTGATTAGAAAGAGAATGTTGGCAGCTTAGAGTCGGCAAAAGTCTTATGCGGATGTTAGGCGTCGACCCTTGGAGTTTGAGGTGGGAGATCATGTTTTGTTGAGAGTGTCTCCATCGAAGGGAGTTTTCCGTTTTGGGAAAAAGGGGAAGCTTAGCCCGAGGTATATTGGACCTTTCGAGATATTGGAGAGAGTTGGCGAGTTAGCGTACTGTTTGGCATTACCTCTGTCGTTGAGTCATGTACATAGTGTGTTTCACGTCTCCCAGTTGAGGAAGTATGTTCTGGATCCGTCCCACATTATTGATTTCGGAGACGTGGAGATCGAGAAGGATGTTACGTTTGAGGAGAGGCCCGTCAGGATTTTGGAGCGTCGAGACAAGCAATTAAGGCACAAAACCATTCCTTTGGTTAAGGTGCAATGGTCGAGACACGGAGTAGAAGAAGCGATGTGGGAGTTAGAGGAGGATATGCGTTCGAGGCACCCCGAGCTTTTTGATTCTTAAGTTTCGGGACGAAACTTTATTTTAGAGGGGGAGAATGTAATATCTGTACCTTTCCATTTCTAGTAGTTTCCATTTTTGGTGTATGTCTATTTTTTACCGACTCGCTTCTAACCGTTTCGACATTTTGAATCTACTTTATTCTTGGAGTTTTTCCATTTGGACGAGTTTTGGTGATGTTTTCACGTAATTTCATTTTATGACATGTTTTGCCGTATAAACGTTCGATTCTCGTAAAACTCGTTCGTTTTCGTTTTTTCTTGGTTTGTGCAAGTTCGTATGGTTGAGTTGGTTGTGTTGAGACTTTTGGTTTGTAAATCCGACATCGTATTGTGATTTTCGGGCACTTGGGTCATTTTTGTAATTTCCTATAAGTTTAGGGAACTTCATCTTCTTTGTCGTATTTCTGATTCCCCGGTATTCGGAATTATATTTTCTTTCAGCGCTTAGATCTGTCGTCTTGTATATTTCGTGTTTGTGTTTCTGGATTCTGGCCTTATCATGCATTTCGAGTTTCGTACCTTCGGCAGCAGCGTACTGATCTGAGCAGTATTGAACTGCTGCGTGGGTAGCGCACGCTACTCCTTATTCCCTTGCATGCGCTATCGGTGTGCAGTTAGCGTATGCTAACTCATTATTGTTAGCGTGCGCTATTGAGTGGTATTTAGCGCGCGCTAAGCATGTGTAGCGCACGCTAGCGACGTCGGGCAGTAGCTACTGGACTGTTTTTAGCCCCGTTAGCGCGCGCAACCTTTTAATGGTTAGTGTGCGCTAACTATGCAATTTATATAAGACAGCGGGTAGGTCAGAACAACACTCTTTTTCATTCTTTCTCTTGTTTTCTTCTTCGGGCGACGCAGAGGGCGATTCCCTTCAGTTTCTATCCGAGAATTCTTTGTATTCCACCACCGTAGGCTCGTGATAACATATCAACATCAACGTAATCATCCTCCATCGTCCGATTCCAATGTATTTTCTTCAGGAACCCTAAACTTGTCTAATTTGGGGGTTTTTCGGGTTTTCTTGATTAATTCCAAATTGTCCATATATGTTGTATATTTCTTCATCGATTGTTGTTATCGGATGAATCCCAATCCATTTCACCTAGTTAAATTCGTGAATTATCGATTCGGGGATGTTTTTCGTAAACCCTCGCCCGTATCGATTGATCGTTCATTGTCGTGGTTTGTAATCGGGGTTATGGGTGTATTACATTCGATTATTGTTGTCCGTTGGGACTGAGTTATGTTGATCCTTCGTTTAGGAACCGTCGTTTTCCATCTGGATCGTTCGTAGTTGTATTTCATTTCCGATTCTCCAAAGATGTCTCAAAGGCAAGTACTTTACATTTGTTTACGCGTTCTAGTATTTGAATTATGGTTATTCGTGGTTGTGTGGAAGTATATGTGTATGTTTCACCTAGGGATTGGTCCGACGGGGCCTCTAGGGATACGTTGCCGTGAGTTTCGTATCGCGAACTATGGTTAACCACCCAGGGATGTCCGACGGGGCTCTGCGGGGTACGGTGGCCGTGAGTCTCGTACCAAGGTTAACTTTGAATTGTTTTGTTGGAGAAAATGCCTTTTATGATTGTGCACCGTAAAATATTCCGGAATATAAATGATTTCTAAAATGATTTTTTGCGCATATTTTCATCTGATTAGAATGGTAGTTCAAATGGATTGTACTTGCACTTGCAGTTGTCGCTAACCCCTTAAATGGGGGAAATACTTTTTGTATTTCAGGTACAGGTCTTGGAGACTAGCGAGCACACGTGCCGTATGAGAATGATGGGCAAGCATGATACTGTTCAGTAGTCATTTGTTGATGTTCGGTTCTGTCGTTTATTATTGATGTCTTGTTTTGGGATTTCTGTATTATGAAATTGGTTTAAGTACTTGAGTACTTCTTTTTTGAATTTGATAATGATGTGTTCCCGTTTTGGGATATGGATTTGATGTCAGATTGTATTTGTCGGATTTTAGTATTTTATAGGAATGTCGTGGTTTGAGTAATTGTTCGATTATTGGTGATGTATGTCCTTGTTGTTGGTCGGGTCGGTTTGTTAGCCTGGTGGATTCGAAGGTGTACGAAAGAGTACATCGGAAACTAAAATACATTTTGACACAGGAATAAAAAGAAGCGTTAAACCAGTATCATAATTCCTATGTCTTGGCAATACTTTGAGGACGGTCTTCAGTGGTCGTTAGCATCTGTCTCTTCTTCCTCTTGATTCTCTTCATCTAGTGAGGTTTTAGAAAAACAATTCAAAGTGGGGTGAGAATAATGGATTCTCAGTGAGTTGGGTTTGAGTGTTTTCTAAATTTATATGTATGCAACTATTTTGAAATATAATATATTTTCTCCCACTTTTGAAAAATGGTATTTTAAAAATTGGTGCAAGTTTTCAAGAAGAATATTATGAATTATGACATGAGTGTACAGTCAATCTCCGTAGATTGCTGTTGAGTATGAAGAATATTCAAGGTCGAGCGCCTAATGAGTATTTAGTTTCGGGAGGTCGTCTACATGACTAATCCCTTAGCCTCCTTATAACGTCTTAGACCGTTATCAGTGTTTGGCCTTTGACTATCGCCACGACCTTTGGTTTGATAACCGTAGCCTTGGGCGTTTGTCGGACCATCACTATAACATTGGCCTTTGAGCTTTATCGCTCTCACGCTTGGTGACGTGCTGCCTTATCTCTTATCTGGGCTCGATATGTCCTTAGCTTGGGTCTATGCCTGGATCATATCATAATCGCGACTATACCCGAATTCTACGACCCAATCACCTTAGGATCACTCCGTCCTTCGACTTCAAGGGAATATGATACGACGGTAGTTTTACCTAGAACCGCAGCCACGCTGCTCGATTCATGGCTTAGACTAACCGCCCCTCATGCATATAAATGGAAAAAGGGACTCTAGAGGTACTCGTACGGACTCTAGCGGTGGCTCCCGCCCAAAGGTCGTAGCACTTAGCTCCGCACAGCACTTACTCCCGATTTCTATTGATAACAATTATTGTCGTGTTTAACGACGATTATGCATATTATAAGATATCAATATGATTATTTGGTAATAAAGAGACTTGGGTAAACTAGAGGAATTAGTTCAACCGGTTGATGATTAGATTGCTATTGTGCGAGTCTTAGCATAATCTTATAATAAATTCATAAACTTGAATAGTTCGGTACGAAATATTTAGACGTCCGTAAATTTTGAACTTTATTGCGAAAAGTCCGTTATGATGTGAGGATTGAAGGTCAGAAGTTGCATAAAAGTTTTACCTTTCGAAAATTACAATTCTGCCCTTCAGTCTTTTAAATACTATCATTATTATTTTTACTATAATTGTATGAATTTGGATAATTCGGTACGGAATGATTATACGTCCGAAAATTACGAACTTTATTGCGAAAAGTCCGTTATGATGTGAGAACTGAAGGTCAGAAGTTGCATGAAAGTTTTACTTTTTGGGAATTACAATTTTGCCCTTCTGTCTTTTAAGTACTATCATTATTATTTTTACTAAAATATTATAAATTTGATTAAGTCGGAACGGTTTGATTGTAGTCCAAAAATTATGAACTTTATGGCGAAAAGTCCGTTATAATATAAGGTTTTGAGATCATAAGTTGCATGGAGATTTTTCCTTCCATAAATTATAATTCTGCCCTTCCGAAATTAAAGTACTATTATTATTATTTTTATTTAGTATTGTCTTATAATTTTGATTAATTTGTTTGGATTCATTTGAACTCCGAAAATTATGAATCCAGTTGCGATTTGAACCTTATGACTTGTACTTTATATTACGTTCAGTTTTAATTTTTAGTCTCTTAGAAATTATAATTTCACCCCGTCATTTTGTCTTAATCGGTATTTTAGTATTCTTGACATATCTTTTTCATTTCTTGTCGGATTGACCTCAAATTTTCGGGGTAAGTTCTTTATGTTATTACAAGTCCAGTGAGCTCAACTTTTCTGGAAATTTTATTTTCGAAATAGTAAGTTTATGTAAATTACAGTTGTGGCCCCGAATTCTTGAAATTTATATTTTTGCAAACATTTACAAATGCCCAAGAGGCCAACGACGGTACTATCTTTAAAACATTTGAAGACTATATAAAATCTGTTTATCAAAACCATCGTCAAATGTCGTTTGAAAGGACAAGGTCTGAAATGCCAGAACTTAACAATTTAAAAAAAAGATACGTTAAGCTATCGCTTACACATACCGACAAAATAGTTTAGAAAACGGTTGCCAAAGTAACCTAAGTTACCAGATACCTAAAGACCATTTAAAAATACTCACGCAGAGGAAAAGACAAACAATTAAAAATACTCTAGCAGCGGAATACAACAACTGATCAGGAAACTTAATACACAATTACATGCCCTAGCCAGTATCCTCCGGGAAGCTCATCTCTCTACGACCACTACAAGCTCGATATCTCAAGAACCTAAAAAGAAAGCCCACAACGGGGTCGGCCATAATATCCAACAATGATAACCGTCACATCACATTAATAATTACATACCAATGAGAATACAAAATAAGAATACGAAAAATGTAATCTTATCGTCATAACTTTACCAAAATTCACATCTCGCACAGTACCCAAGGTTCTCAAAACATCATCATAACTCACTGTTACGAATCTACTAACTCTGTCCAACCCAAATCCGTCGAGTAACATCATCACATCTCGACATGAAAACCAATTGTCCATCAAAGACAAATACCAAGGGAAATACGGAACATACCTCGATATGCACAATACCACGACAATCATGTCAGTATAATCCGAGATCAGATCAATGCAACATACTGGCACGGTCTTAACACAAGATCTACAAATGCATACTCATATGACAATGTCAGTATGCTCAAAACAATACAACAGTGTATACTCAATGGAAATCCCATGATCCAGCATAGATCCCAAGATCATCCTACTCAGCATAGATCCCAAGATCATCCTACTAGATCAACATGAGGTGGATAACCAACAATATACATATGCACAACAACACATGATAAAATCAATGATGCGAATCCACATGATTCCATCAACACAACACTGGGTAATCCAACGATCCAGCGCCCTCAGCATAGATCCCCATGATGATCCCGTCGGACCAACGCATGGTGGAAAACCTGTCCAACGATCCAGCGCCCTCAGCATAGATACCCATGATGATCCCGTCGGACCAACGCATAGTGGATATCCGATCCAGCGCCCTCAGCATAGATCACACGATCCCATCGGATCAACACAACATAAACAATACAATTATGCATACACATATGCAACTCAATATGTTCATCAACATGAACAACATATGAATCAAAAACATGAACGACACCATGAATGACAACCTGCATGATCAACATCATCAACACTAAACCGAATCAAGCTAAGATACTTGTCCCGAGTCCTTCAGGAGAAATCTCGATGTCAAATCATCATCGGCGATTATCCTCAATGCTCGGCGATCCAAACGTACCATGGAGTATAGATACTCATATCCTCACATTTATCGCAACGTAACCTTGATACCAAAATATGCCAATAACTGAGATAAAGTATATACATTATGATTTAACTCCCAGAATCGGAAAGACAACATATAATCCAAATCTCCAGAATTTACAGTCATAATCATTGCTATATGCATTACAAACAAAATGAAACTGAAACCATTCCTTAAACATTATAATTGAGCAAGTAATAACTTGCCTCGATACCAATGAAGCCGTCACCAATCCCTTGCCGTCGTCTGTAAGTTCCTCGGCCCCGATCAATGCAATCCACGAGCATCGTCGAACTTGACCGTAAGGCACGATTATAATCACCGATCAATATTCTCAACCTATTACCATAATTCGATGCACAACAAGTTCAATAACAATCAATAACCGATATATCCAACCAATCAATCACAACGGTTCAACGACACTTTGATCATATACAAAACCAAATAGTATAGCCCAAACCGTTACGAACTCATATCCACAATACGAACCAAAATCCGTTAATCGATATTAACGATCAATATAACTAATCAACAAACCCAACGATTTCACAATATCTCGATTAGACACAAGTCCGAACAATTCAACTCAAACAATTATGAATTCATGACCAAAATACGATTATGGATACGAATGTAAAGGAAATCATATTTGGTGATCAATCACAATCTTTTCGGATTCCAAATTGATATCATGATTCGTATTTCATCAAGAACATCCGAATTCTACCACTACAATCAACGAACATTCGATCTTCATATCTAAAAATATCGATAATTCAACATACGATCGTCTTGCTATGTTAGATTCATCAAGGAGTTCCTCAAGAACACTAAATTATTCGAAACCTTGTTCATAGCCATCAAAAAAACGTAATTCGATATCTTTTAACATGTATATAATCATCCAATTCAAAATCCAAGTCATATATCATCATATCCTTCAATATACACTTCACATAACTTCAAGAATCATAACAACAACACCCTAATCATCATATACGAAGCAAATACGGATAACAATACCAATAATCCGAAATCAAGGTGTAGAGTTCATCAACATACCTCAAGAACATGAATAACACAATCAAACTCTTCAAGAATTATCAATATCTTCATATCCAAACTTCTAATTCATGCTTCCAAGCTCATAACCAAGATAGAAGAGGTTTATTCTCATTTTCATGTGCAGAGGGACGAAGTTGGAGGAAGGATATCGATTTTCTCTCGTGAAGATATGAAAGAAGGAACCTTATTTTATAAACTGCATCGCTCATTACGTACGTTATCAGTCCATATTAATGTATGTAACGCCCCTTACGTACGCTACATGTCTCTCATTGCGTACGTAACATCATTCCAGAACTCACTGACCTGTTTCGTTAAATCGATTACGTACGTAACATATCCTTCATAGCATACGTAATATGTACGTTGACTTGCTACAGTGAAACTCCATTTAACGTACGTTATACCCTTCCCGTAGCATACGTTAACCTCAGCGTTGACTCTCCCGTCCACATCCGTGCCGAAAGATGCCGATCATGGGTCCCACCTGTCGGCCATAGCCTGAACTGTCCGATTCCTCTCGTTACGTACATGATGCCTTATGCATAGCGTACGTAACACTTAGCAACTTAACGTACGTTAACTCTACTCATTAACGTACATAATCCTTGTGTCTTAGCGTATGCTAAGTATACATCGTAGCGTGCGCTAATGTGGCTGTACTTAGCCATTTTCAGCTACTCTTGTCCAACGTCTCGACATGCAGAACACGAAAATACTGCATACTGAATACATATACATCTTCCAACGATATTCTCATAGAACAAGCCCGACACACAATGTCTTCCAATATAACTGTCAACCAAGTGCGGTAATAATACCAATACAGATGTCTTAGTCCTTCATTTATTTCATCCATACTGTACAGATTCCATGCTGTACAACATAACTTGGATAAAATAATATTAAACCATAGTAGTAGAAATTCTGGATATTACATCAACTCTAAGGAAAAATGAGAAAAATACCTTGATCCGACAAAGAACAACGGATTCGATGATGTTACAATCATCTAGAACTCCACAAAACACTTTGGATTGAACAAAAATCGACCAGAAGTTCACACCCTAGTCGCCCTCGTCTCAAACCCACAGAGAGGAGAAGAAATGAAGTGGAAATGACAATTCACGACTGCTGTCCAGTTTATATACTGGACAGCTTAGCGTGCGCTAATCATTACGATTAGCGTGCGCTATTGAGGCACCAAAACAAATCTTCCTATCCAAAACACACTGTTAGCGTGCGCTAACGAGACCTCCAGACCCAGTCCAGTAGCTCATGGACTGCCCCCGAACTACCAATTAGCGTATGTTATCCCCACCATAGTGTGGCCTACTTCTGCACCTTGGCGCGCGCTATACCACTACATAGCGTGCGCCAATCAACTTTCCAACCCAGTCCAGTAGCCTCTGGACTATTTCTGCACCTCCAGTTAGCATGCGCTAACTGGTCTTAGCGTACGCTAGCAATCTCAAGTAGCGCGCGCTATATCTGGCCCATAGCATGCGCTATTCCTACTGCATAGGCAGTAGGATCGCACCAATACTCATAACGACACTCCAAAAAGGTCAGAGTGAGGAATACTAAAGAAGTTCCCCAAGACTTTGGGAAATTACGAAATGGCCCAAATGACCGAAATATCAAGATACGACAACGAATAACCAAACCGAAGCTCACATACGTCTAACAAAGTTAAACAAACTTACGGGATACACGAAGCGACAGTTTCGAACGAGATTCGCAAGAATCGAACTCAAGTACGGAAAAGTCGCTAAGAAGCACAGAACTCAACAAAACAACACCAAAATGAACTCGGATGACAAAAATACAGAATTAATCATTCTCAGAATGACGAAATGGTCACAAGCAAGCCGTTAAAATGGACTCCTGCCAAAAAAAGAAATTTACCGAAAATCGAAATTGTGGGTATTACAATCATTCCCTTGTATGTGTCTTGCCTAATACTGGTTGTAGTAGGATACATAGATGGAAGATTCTACATCCTTCTAGAGGTAGTCGAATTCCATTAGATGTCTTACCTTAACTAGAAATCCTACGTATGGAAGGACTCTCATTGTAAAACCTGTTTAAAAGCCCCTTTATCAGTGTTATGAATACAATTGAATCAGCCTTACTGTTTTGTTATATTCTCCTAAAATACTAGTTTGATTATAAATTAAAAACAACGTTTAAATATAATTTAAAATATGCTTGATAAAAATAGTTACATATGATGCGGCACATAAAAAAGTATTAGGAGATCACCGACTATTAGAGGTGCTAATTTGTTACTGACAGGGCAGTAAATATACAATCGAAATGAGATCGAGTGCACTGGATTCTTTTTATTATTTATTTTGTTTATGAAACCAACATCACTCATATCTCGTCTGCTTCTATTTTCAATACATATATGATCCATACTAGTACTAGAATTAATTGAAAATTCTTAGTCCCGGAGACAGTATCAATTTTGGATCAAATTTATTTTTTGTTTGACTAAAAGTTCTCCATTTGGAGCCAAAATGAGTTGTCCACTCTCCCATGTTTGTGTAATGAGGAAGATATTTCTTCACATTGATGCGAATATTTTTACAAACTTGCAGAACTTCTTTGTTAAAATCCTCCATACTCTTGTATTCACCTGGATGAGTTGAATGTAATAGTCCAAGAGTGTAGAAGACATCTTGATCACCATCTTTTGGTATTACTGCAGACATTCTATCGTCCCATCTACACAATTTTCATGTTGGAATATTCTATTAATCAACTTAAACATGAAGCTAGAGTAATAAATTTGTTTTCTCGTAAAATTAATGAGTACTTTATTTTGTTTAATGGGTAGAAAATGAAGAGCCCAGTTGTTTGGTTAAGTCTGGGAAGCATGGTGGCCAAAACCTTGCGATTGAAATCAACTATGTGGGACTTTGGTATATAGAGATTCAGCCATGGATGAGACATTGTTGATCCCATCTCTGGAGTGTCCGAATTTCCAACTCTATGAAGGAAGTTAAAGAAAGTGACATCTGTATTAAAGTTGAGGTCGGGAATGAAGTTCAATTTGTCAAGTAACGTCTGGAATTCCTGCAATAAAAAAAATTACTAAATAAATAAAAGGTAAATTTGACATTATGTCTTTTGTGTTGAAAATGATAAAAATTATTATTTAATCGAGACTCTACTCTGTGGTACCTGGTCTATAGTGTTAGCAGTTTGATTATCATAATACATGGCCAATTCTATGGTGTAGAGGATACCATGATTCTTCAACAATGCAACAATATTTGATTGATTGATTGGAGATGAGGAGTAGCTCCATAGAGTATTTATTGTACTCTCACTTACGATAAGGAAACCTTCGACATAGCTTGGGGATGTGTCATTGCTTGAAATAAGAAATTCTTGATCTGTTGTGAATGTTGAGAAATTACTATAAAGCAATCTCACTAATTTCACCTACGTATAAAGTGAAAGTCAAAAGCAATTCAATCAATTTAGATAGGTCAGTGGAAATGATCAAAATTTCAGATTTGAAAATAAGTCTGGAGTTGTATATTGCTTATAAATTAAAGCGAAGATCTTTGTATTTGTAGAGGTACAAATTCCTTATATATGCAAGTTTTAATTTTGAAGATTAGTTGCTTATGTTTAGATGCATATAAATATATTGGTGTTTTTACATTTTAATATACATATATCTATGATTATGTTCCTTTGTTCTTCTTCTTTAAAGGAATGTTTACAAAAAAATATGACTCAAATTTAGGGTGAGTACAAAAAAAACCCCACAATAACTACAAAACTACAAAATTGCTATGAATCTTGAAGTTTTGTTATTAATGTAAATTGGATTTCTAAAATATGATTTTGCTTATGAAGGAGAAAAAAATTAAAGACAATGATCAATTTTAGGAGTTCCTTTGTAAATCTAAAATTCTCGTGGATTCTTTTTGTATATATCCCAAACTATGGGGTTGTATTTGTAACTATACCAATCTATTAATCTGTATCCATTGCTCTAGAAATTGGTCTAGGCGACTGCCTAGGCCCTAGAAGGTAGAAAAATGCCTTCATTTGGGGAAAATCGGATCTAGACAGTAAAATCTAACCTAGGCGGAAAAGTGTGAATAAATCGGAATTCGAAAATCGGAAGAAATCGGTCAAAAATCTGAAAAAATTAATCTAGGCAAAATATTAACAAAATATTCTTTATTATAAGTATATTAGAATATATTCCGTTAGCGATTAATCTTTTCGATTAATATTTAATCAATCGTTATAAAGTAACCCAACCGTCTAAATCCGTCTAGTTATTTTTAAAACACCGTTTATATAATGATTTATTTATTGCCCACCCCCACCTCCAAAATACATTGTACTTATCTTACCCTTGTTGGTGCTTTGTCTAAGACTATTTTTGCTCGGTTTATAATGCCAAACTGTCCCAGACCGCCTAAAACTCCAAAAAATAGGTTAGAGTTTCTTCTTCTTGAGCAGATGATGTTTTGTCCTTTACCTAACAATATGAAGGGGAAAAATCACTAAAAATATAAACAACAAATACTAGAATGATCAATTGCATGAAATTACCAAGATAAAATACATAAAAAGATCAGTTTATGTATGTATGTCTAACCTGACATTTAAAAGACTGTGTGCCTGTCCAACCATATTACTCACAATTTGATTAAAATAATGGATGAATATTTAAAAGTATCAAAAATTTTAAAAAATCAACCATATCATTTATACTCTCTTAATATTTAATTAGATGTTGTTTGATTTTTTAATATTAAAATTTAACCATTATTTATAGATTTAATACTGGTAAATACTCTATCCGTCCCCAAATTTATGTCTCGGAATCTTCAGCACGGACTTAGCAAAAAAGTTGAGTGTATTGTGGAGTGCAATGTGAGTGGAGACTGAGTCTCACATTAGTATAATGTTATGCTAATTTTGGTCATAAATGGTATACGAACAAATTAGGGTGACGTACCAAAAGAAAAAATATGAGTGAATTTGGGAAACGGATGGAGTATAAGATTTTATATTCTTAGATTTATTTTTAGAAAATATTTTCTTAATATTATTTTGTTGATAATTTCTATGAAATAATTAGCAAGCTATTTATGATTAAAATTTTACTCCAAACGCGAAAACTATCTCTACGAGGCATTATCCAACTCGCGTGATGCACGGTCTTTGTTTGAATATCTACGTGTTTTTTACGTAATGTTGGGACAGACGGTTGAATGAGCAGATATGTTTTTTTTTATTGTTATTGTCCTTTTATTTTAGTCTATGTAATTAGTTATATGAAATGAGGCTTTACTAACCCGTATGTTGCTCCGGGATTGTTTTTGGTTTATTCAACTCGTGCGATGCACCGATTGTATCTAAGATTTCATAGCTAAAATTTAACCATCTTGTAATTTATACTATCATTTAAAAGTTCATTTTAATCACTTTGTGTATTAGAAGGTGCATTTGCATTGTGATGTTTATCATAACTTTTGCATTTAAATTAGTTTATTTACATTAAAAGTTACAATTAAAATACTCTCTTCATATATTTACAATTAAAAGTTACAATTAAATCCCCCTTCCACATTAAATTAAGGGGGATAAGTATTATATAGTATAGATTTACATTAAAAGTTACAATTAAAATAGTCTCTTCATATATTTACAATTAAAATTTACAATTAAATCCCCCTCCCATATTAAATTAAGAAGGATAAGTATTATATCGTATAGATTTGTACATGTGAGTATCACTTTAACACAATGTGTCTTTTTTCCTGCTCAAACATTTACACCTTATTAAAAGATATCGTTTTAGAAAGTTTATGTTTATTACTTCTATACAAGCAAATCTAACAATTATTATCACATAACTTAATTTTCACCACACAGTTATTATCAATATTTTTTATTTTTTAATCTCAATTACACACTCGCCATCAATAATTATACAGTCTGTCAATCTATCATATCTACTATACTTAAAAATATTTGCCGGTCTTTAGCCGGAACAGAAGGAGCAAGGGAGAATGGCAAGTTTGGTCCAAAATTATGGCAGGAGTGAGACGTTGAGTCCCGCGTTTGTTCCACATGTGATTTTTAGTCCATAACTTTCAAAAATTGGCAAAGATGGTCCGAAATTATAATTTTGTGGACTAAATCTGCTTAGCTGGCAGATTTTTGCTTAGGTGGATAAAATTCAGATTTTGTTAACTTATTTATTTTTATTTAAAAAAATCTGCAAAATAAAAAAAAAAACAAAAAAATTCTGAACTACATTAATATTAAAAAATATTAAAATCGGTAATTTTATTTTTAATTCTGAAATATTAATATTGAAAAATAAAAAAAAGTTATTTTAAATTCGGAAATTAAAAAATCTAAAAAATTCTGAACTATTTAAAAAATTCAGAAATTAGTAAATTTATTAAAAAATATTAAAAATTTCCGAATATTAATATTAATATTAATATTAAAAAATCGGTAATTTTATTTTTAAGTCTGGAATATTAATATTGAAAAATAAAAAAAAAATATTTTAAATTCAGAAATTAGAAAATCTAAAAAATTCTGAACTATTTAAAAAAATTCAGAAATTAGTAAATTTATTAAAAATATTAATATTAATATTAATATTAAAAAATAATAAAAAATTGGTAATTTTATTTTTAATTCTAGAATATTAATATTAAAAAATAAAAAAAATTATTTTAAACTTGGAAATTTTTTAATGGTCACATGCTATCCGAATATTAATAATTTTTTAAATCGTTCAGAATTTTTTAGATTTTCTAATTTCCAAATTTAAAATAATTTTTTTTGTTTTTTTAAATTAATATTCCAGAATTAAAAATAAAATTACTAATTTCTTAATATTTTCTAATATTAATATTAATATTAATATTAATATTAAAATTAATATTCGGAATTTTTTAATATTTTTTAATAAATTTACTAATTTCCGAATTTTTTAAATAGTTCAGAATTTTTTAGATTTTCTAATTTCCGAATTTAAAATAACTTTTTTTTATTTTTCAATATTAATATTCCAGGATTAAAAATAAAATTACTGATTTTTAATATTTTTTAATATTAATATAGTCCAGAATTTTTTATTTAATTTTGCAGATTTTTTTAAATAAAAATAAATAAGTTCACAAAATCTGAATTTTGGCCACCTAAGCAAAAATCTGTCAGCTAAGCAGATTTAGTCCACAAATTATAATTTCGGACCATCTTTGCCAATTTTTGAAAATAATTTTTTTTATTTTTTAATATTAATATTCTAGAATTAAAAATAAAATTACCAATTTTTTTAATATTTTTTAATATTAATATTAATATTAATATTTTTTAATAAATTTACTAATTTCCGAATTTTTTAAATAGTTCAGAATTTTTTAGATTTTCTAATTTCCGAATTTAAAATAACTTTTTTTTTATTTTTCAATATTAATATTCCAGGATTAAAAATAAAATTACTGATTTTTAATATTTTTTAATATTAATATTGTCCAGAATTTTTTATTTAATTTTGCAGATTTTTTTAAATAAAAATAAATAAGTTCACAAAATCTGAATTTTGGCCACCTAAGCAAAAATCTGTCAGTTAAGCAGATTTAGTCCACAAATTATAATTTCGGACCATCTTTGCCAATTTTTGAAAGTTGTGGACTAAAAATCGCACATGGAACAAATGCGGGACTCAACGTCTCACTCCTACCATAATTTTGGACCAAACTTGCTATTCTCCCGGAGGAACAAGTGTTTAGGAGAGAAAAAGTAGATGAAGGGAAGCCAAGGAAAGAGAAAGAGAGAGAAAATAATGAATATAATGTAATTGATGAGAAAATGAAAAAACATAGAAGATGTAAATATAATAGGAGATGTATATATAGGAGGTACTGGAGATAAGAAGTTCTGGAGTTGTGGAGTGTTTTCAAAAACTTTTGTTTTGGAAAAATGGATTTTGTTGCTGCCGACGCATAAGCCTGCGTTGGTTAGGAAAAGTCGACCAAATGGAAGCTAAATTAAGTCGAGAAAAGTGCTGGATAAAGAATCTTAGAGATCCCTTATTTGTTAGAAAGCCAAATTAAAAGTACGAATTAGATTCACGTGAATGACAAATTATCCAATGTTTAAATTAAATAAGTTTATTGCTTCTCTGTGTTTGTAAAAACGGATTTATTAATATCCACGTATTTTGAATTAATTCGTTCCTTCTTTAATCAAATCAGCACGAGGTTAGCTAGAATGGTCGGAAGACTTGTGTTGGTTCAGAACGGTATTAAACCTCTTGCTTAGGGCTTTGGAAGCTAGCAACCAGCCTGGCATAAGTAGATCATTTTGCCGATTAACCTTATGTATTTATTCGGATAATGCAAATTGTCCTTGTGGGTAAGGCGGCAGAGGGAGTAAAACGTACTTTTTTAAAAAACACAATGGTTAATATGACTATTTAAATTTATTTGGAAATCCATGAGATAATCCTATTTAAATTACACAGAAGGAAACAACTTATTTTAAAGAATACACGAGATTAACTTGCCAGAACCTATTAGATTCTAAAGCACCTCTTCTAAATGAATAGAATTAGAAGCGGATATTTACGAAGAAGAATTATTAAGTTTTTGGGTGAATGGCTCTGTGTCTTACAAATGAGTCGTTTTCCCTCCTGAATAAATTAAATAGTCATATTACCAATGTATTTTTAAAAATAGGCCGATTGTCCGCCGGTCTAAATTACTTAGGCACATTATTCAACATATTCTTAAAAAGTTACAGAACCCTCTATATATATTTTTGTCGAGACAGTGCAAATCATTCCATTGGGATTGGGTACAAGACTATAGAGATGGCGGGATTCAACTTTTTTAAAAAATACAAGAGGTGATATATCTTTTTAATTTATACAAAGGGGTAATCAACCAATTTTTAAAAAAGACATGCGGATTTAAGCAAGGGGGTAAATATCCCATTTTGTAAAACACATGAGATAATACGTTAAAAACCTTTAAGTTTTACTTGGTGATTGCACATAATCTCCCTTAGAATATCAAAACCTTGGATAAATCCATGCTCATGGAATTTGAGATTGTCTATTCAACCGAATATCAAAATAGTTAAGTTCTTCTAATGGCATTGCAAATGAAACATGGAATAGGAACCCAAAGATGATGATTTCAAGTTTGTCAGATGTATATATGAATGAATTACGTACACACAGCAAGCATGCCAAAGACCAAAGGTTGTAATCCTTCTAACAGAAAAAAATAAAATAAATTATGGCTGCTATATATTTACCAGTAACAACGTCTAGTTGAAGAACATTGCTGATTTGGGGGCCATGTTTGAATGCTTGTCCGCTGATGCCAGCATTAGACAGCGTCCCGCCCACACTCAAGTACAAGTAATCGGTCCACGAGACGGGCGCCAGCCCAAATTTAAGCGTAGCTCGTAACACGTCAATCCACAGCTGCTCGCCTCCGACATCCGCATAAGACCCTAACGAGGTGTCGTTAACAACAACCTTAATCCTACTCCCATCGGTTTTATTCAGAGCAGTCATGTTCACTACCACGCCGCCATCAGTCATGGCCTGTCCCCGGACGGAATGACCGTTTCCCCTGGCGGCAATGGTCTTGTTATTGGATGATCTGATGAGATTGATAATGTCGTAGACCCATGCAGGATTCAGAACATAAGAAGATTTATTATGAACTATGTTCCCATAGTCCGTAGAGGTTACTCCGATGGCATGGGTGTCATTATGGAGCCGGTTTTTGAATGAGTCACCAGCTGCACGTGACCCTGCTGGATTTGTTAGAATAATGCAGATTATGAATAGGAAGACAGAGATCTTTGGAGGGATAGTAGAGGGACTTGCCATTGGAGAGTTTGTAATAATTAAGATTGATTATTGGTGATTAATCAGAAGACTAAAGTTTGTGTTATTAGTTTGGGTTCAGAGGGATTATTTATAGATGCTAGCTGCTGGAGTAGGACTTAGTGGGTATTATATATATATATATATATATATATATATATATATATATAACTAGTTGTTGGAAATGGTTTAGTAATTAACCATTTATTAAGAATAAATATTGTTAATTAGATAATTATTATTTAATTAAAATATTTATTGAATGTTAATCTACGTCATGAGTAGATGAACGTGGTATATTTAATATTTCTAAACCGATTTCCGGTGAGTGAGATATTATATGTTAAAGTTGGATGTTGGAGTAGGAACTAACATGATGTTAGTTATCCCACATTGATTGTGGATGGAGGTTTTGACTTGTATTTAAAGTCTTTGCCTTTATGGGCTTAATAACAAGTGGGTTGGTGTGTATGGGTGTCCTCGCGCGCACACACACACGCGCGCCGCCGCCGATCGACCGACCGTCCGGGTCGGGCTCGGGCTCGGGCTCGGGCTCCGGCTCGGGCTCAGGACTGGGATCGTGCTTTGGGATGGTGTTTGGGCTTATCTTTTTGGCCCAAATCCGTAAGTCCACTAGCCTTTTGGCATGGACAAAACTCTTGAGCTGGCTTGACTCTTGAGTTAGCAAGACTCTTCATCCGACCAACCCTTTGGGCGTCTAAAACTGCCAGCCATCATGGCAGGAGTAATGGCTATGAGTCCCTTCACATGATCAAGGAATGCTATATATATGTCAGCATTCTGTTCATTGCAAACACACGAAAATCAGTGCATATTCAGCATATCATACGGTTCTGTCTTCGTTCCAGTCCAGTTCGCAGGTGCTCGGTCAGTTTGCGGTGCTGCTACTGCCGTGACATTCAGATCGTTTTAACCTTTGGGGACGAGCCGCTTCACCGTGAGCACTACCGGGGCGTATTCTCGTCTTGCGGGCAGAAGCTCCAGCTTCGGACGATCTTTGTAGTTTATTAAAAATTGTTCGTTCATTACAAGTGTAATCTTTCGTTTCTGT
Source organism: Orobanche coerulescens (assembly GCA_033398695.1). Taxonomy (NCBI): domain Eukaryota; kingdom Viridiplantae; phylum Streptophyta; class Magnoliopsida; order Lamiales; family Orobanchaceae; genus Orobanche; species Orobanche coerulescens. The sequence continues at coordinate 107,301,738 of CM065816.1, read as the reverse complement.
TCTTTTTATAGTTTAAGTTCAGAATATTTTTGTAATACACGTCCAAGTATCGAATTATTCTAACAATCGCATTCTAACAATCGCAAGACGAGAATATTCGACCATACTTGTTCGTGTCGTACTAAACCTTTTGCTGGGGAAAAATGGCGTTAAATGCAACCACCGGCGCATCCACTAATCAATCCACCGGTTCTGGAACTATTGGATCATCAAGCTATTCAATGGCTCCCATTCACAATGCTGCTCGGCTAATGCCTATCGCCGAGAAACCTCCTGTTTTCTCGGGCTCCGACTTCAAACGTTGGTCTCAAAAGATGCTGTTTTACATAACCACAATGGGGCTTGCGAGCTTCCTGCGTGAAGAAAAGCCTCCTGTCCCTGCTGAGAACGAGGAGAATGTTCAAGTGCGTATCGACTATGATACCTGGGTTCATTCCGACTATCTGTGTCGGAATATGTTGCTGAACGGGCTTGATGATGGCCTGTTCAATGTGTTCAACATCAAGGAGGCGCGAAGAAATTTGGGATGCTCTTGAGTTGAAATACCGTGTTAATCCTGCTAGCACGAAGAAGTTTGTTGTGACGAGGCTCTCCGAATTCCAAATGGTGGATTGTCGTCCAATGATGCCCCAAATACAAGAGTTCCAAACTCTTATACATGATGTTCATTCTGAGGGGATGCCTCTACCCGAGGCGTACACTGTGGCGCTCTTGGTCGACAAGTTGCCGCCTAGTTGGAAGGAGTTCAAGGGATACCTTAAGCATAAGCGAAAGGAAATGACTCTAGAAATTTTGGTTGCTAAGCTCCAAACTGAAGCTCAAGTCCGTGATCAAGACTTGAGAACCAAAGCTCCTATGGATGCTAAGGCTAATCGGCGAAGGTAGGCGGACCTTCCAAAAGCGTCCACTTCCTACCAAAGGCAAGGAAAGGAAGTGGCACCTCCGACGAAGTTTCTGGAACGTGCTACAAGCTGACAAGCCCGGCCATATGGCGAAAAGCTGCAAAGCCGAAGAAGAACAAGGGAAAGGGAAAAGTCAACCATGTCGAGAAGGACTTTGACTCTTGGGACAAAGATGATCTTGCTTCCATGATCACCGAGGTAAATCATGTCTCGGAACCTAACTTGATTACTTGGTTTCTTGATACAGTGCTGTTCACATCTGTGTGAACCGAGACTTGTTTTTCACTTACAAGGAGATTCAAGACCGCTTCATCACAGAGGCAAGTGATCGTACCTCTCCGATTCTTGGAATTGGAGCTGTTGTGCTTCAATTCACCTCGGTGTGGAGATAACTCGAAGGATGTCTTTGCATGCTCGGCAATCCGCAAGAATTTGGTGTGCAGTGTCAAATTAGTTAGAGCTAAATTTGATGTAGACCTTCATAGCGATTTTATGATAATACGCAAGTTTGGTAAGACTCTCGGGAAAGGTCATATTGTCGAGGACATGTTCAAACTTAGCGTTCGTACTTGTAAGCCTCCAAAGGCGGTTGCTAATAATAATGCTACTATACCTTATTTGCTTGAGTGCTCAAATTTATGGCATTGTAGATTAGGTCATGTGAATCTAAATGCTATAAAAAGATTAGTAAACTTAGATTTACTAAAGTTAAATGAAATCAAAAATCAAAACAAATGCGAGATTTGTGTTGAGGCAAAAATAATGGCTAGTTTCATTCGGTAAAGCAGGACACAAAACCCCTTGAATTAATTCACACAGCCGTGTGTGATTTAAAATTTGTGCAAACTAGAGGTGGTAAGAAGTACTTTATCACTTTCATCGATGATTGCACAAGATATTGTTATCTTTATCTTTTGACAAGTAAAGATGAGGCTATTGAAGCCTTTAAGAACTTCAAGAATGAAGCCGAGAATCAATTAGGTCATCGTATCAAGATGGTTCAAGTGATAGAGGAGGTGAATATGTAGCTCCATTTGAGGAATTATGCAACGAAAGTGGTATAATTCATCAAACCACGACTCCATATGCTCCACAATCTAATGGCGTTGCGACGTAAGAATCGAACACTTAAAGATATGATGAATGCGTTATTAATTAGTTCAGGGTTGCCCCAGAACATGTGGGGGGAAGCTGTCTTGACAGCCAACTACATATTGAACAAAATTCCACGCAAAGGTAAGGATGTTACTCATTATGAGTTGTGGAAAGGAAGAAAACCATCATACAAATATCTCAAAGTGTGGGGGTGTTTGGCGAAAGTTGAAGTGCCTCTACCTAAACAAGTTAAAATTGGTCCTAAGACGATCGATTGTATCTTTATTGGTTATGCACTTAACAAAGAATAAGATACAGTTTGTTGTACACAAATCCGAGATACCCGACATTCATGTAAATACAACGATTGAATCAAGGAATGCTGTATTCTTTGAAAATATCTATCCTTATAAGAATAAGGTTGATCCTAACTCTAGCAAAGGAGTTGATGATGAAGCTACAAGTTCTAAACTTGTAGATGAGCCTATGTGTTGTGAAACCATAGATGAAGCCTCTAGCCCGAATCCGGTGTTATCGAGCGACCAACAGAGCGACCTAGGTCTACGCCGGTCAACGTAGAACCTAGGCGAGGTACTAGAATACGAAAAGTAAAGATATACGGACCCGACTAAATCGTTTTGATGTTAGATGGTGAACCAAGATTCGTAAAAGAAGCTTTATCCAGGTCTAGATGCGGCTTTACGGAAAGAGGCAATAGACATTGAGATTGAGTCTATTATCTTTGAATCATACTTGGGTGTTAGTTGAACTACCACGGGGTTTTAAGGCTTTAGGATGCAAATGGATCCTAAAGAAGAAGTACAAGTCGACGGTACTATTGACAAATATAAGGCCCGACTTGTAGTTCAAGGCTTTAAGCAAAATGGTTATGATTTTTTGATACCTACTACGGTGACAAGACTTACTTCTATTAGGGTGCTACTCGCTATTCACGCTTTACGCAATCTCGAGATTCATCAAATGGATGTTAAGGCTGCATTCTTGTATGGGGAGCTAGAAGATGAAATCTATATGAAACAATAGGAAGGGTTTGCGGTACACAGGAAAGAGCACATGGTATGCAAACTACAACGGTCTTTATATGGTTTGAAACAAGCACCTCTGCGGTGGCATTTGAAATTTGTGAAGTGATGTTGTCAAATGGTTTCAATATTAATGAGAGTGACAAATGTGTCTATGTTAAGAAAACGGGTGACAATTACGTCATTGTTTGTCTATATGTAGATGACATTTTGATAATGGGTAGCAACTCTCGTGTGATTGGTGAAACGAAATGAATGCTAAGTAAGAATTTTAGCATGAAAGACATGGGTTTGGTGATACTATTCTTGGAATTAAGATTAAACGCCTAACGGAATTGCTTTGACGCAATCTCATTATGTTGAGAAAGTGTTAAGAAAATTCAACGCTTTTGATAAACCCATTGCTAAGACTCCTTGGGAACCTAATGTTCATCTGAATTATCATAAGGGTGAACCTGTGGGTCAAGATGAATATGCTAAGATCATTGGGAGTTTGATGTATCTCACAAATTGTACCCGTCACGATATAGCATGTTCGGTTCACAAGTTGAGTAGCTACATGACTAATCCAAGTAAAGAACATTGGAGGGCTCTAGAACGAGTACTGAGTTATTTAAAATATACTCAGAACTTTGCGATTCATTATTCAAGAGAGCCTGCTGTACTTGAAGGGTATTGTGATGCTAATTGGATATCCGAATCGAAAGACTCATTTTCTACGAGTGGATATGTGTTCACTATTGGAGGTGGTGTTGTATCTTGGAAGTCCAAGAAACAAACTTGTATTGCTAGGTCTACCATGGAATCTGAATTCATAGCTTTGGATAAAGCTGGTGAAGAAGCTGAATGGCTTAAAAATTTCCTCGAGGATATTCCATGTTGGACGAGACCTGTGCCGTCTGTGTTGATACACTGTGATAGCCAAGCTGCTATTGGACGGGCACAAAATATGTTTTATAACGGTAAGTCTCGACATATTCGTCGACGACATAATGCCGTGAGACATTTGATCTTGAGTGGGATTATCTTAATTGACTATGTAAGGTCAATAGATAATCTAGCGGATCCGCTGACGAAGAGTATTAATCGAGATCAAATGTATAAATTGTTAGAGGGAATGGGTGTTAAATCCACATCTTAAGGATGATTATAGCGGAAACCCAACCTTGTAAATTGGAGGGTCCCAAGAGCTTGGTTCAATGGGATAACGAAGTTATAATAATCCGTGTGTTAAAACACTCAAACATACCTATTCTCTGAGAACAGTGAGTGATTGATTACCTACATGTGGTGAGGTTAAGTCTTATGATTTTTAATGATTCTTGATTACCTCGGAGAGGTCAAGTATAGTAGGATACTTGGGAATAAGAATCACCTATATAAGTGTGAAGTGAGGGCCGCCGGTTGATACACTTATGAATCGAAAGGGGTGTCGAGGCGAAAAGGACACAAAAGCGTTAGAACGGAAGGAATTGAGATGATATTGTGTCTATATTATTGTCTCGGTATACACCATGGAGGACTAGTTCAAGGTTTTCATGACCACTATGCCGCAAGGATACTCGATGATGTTGACAATGGATAGGTTCAAGGTCACAAGCCACCTAGCCAAATGCAATATTGTCTCTTGAGGACTGAACTATGCATTTGCATTCATTTTGCATTGGCATTCTCACTCATGTGGGGGATTGTTGGAAATGGTTTAGTAATTAACCATTTATTAAGAATAAATATTGTTAATTAGATAATTATTATTTAATTAAAATATTTATTGAATGTTAATCTACGTCATGAGTAGATGAACGTGGTATATTTAATATTTCTAAACCGATTTCCGGTGAGTGAGATATTATATGTTAAAGTTGGATGTTGGAGTAGGAACTAACATGATATTAGTTATCCCACATTGATTGTGGATGGAGGTTTTGACTTGTATTTAAAGTCTTTGCCTTTATGGGCTTAATAACAAGTGGGTTGGTGTGTATGGGTGTCCTCGCGCACACACACACACGCGCGCGCGCCGCCGCCGACCGACCGTCCGTCCGTCCGTCCGGGTCGGGTCGGTTCGGTTCGGTTCGGGACTTGGATCTTGGCAATTGGTGCTTTGGGCTGGTGTTTGGGCTTATCTTTTTGGCCCAAATCCGTAAGTCCACTAGCCTTTTGGCATGGACAAGACTCTTGAGCTGGCTTGACTCTTGAGTTAGCAAGACTCTTCATCCGACCAGCCCTTTGGGCGTCAAAGCCCACCGACCATCATGGCAGGAGTAATGGCTATGAGTCCCTTCACATGATCAAGGAATGCTATATATATGTCAGCATTCTGTTCATTGCAAACACACGAAAATCAGTGCATATTCAGCATATCATACAGTTCAGTTCGCAGGTGCTCGGTCAGTTTGCGGTGCTGCTACTGTCGTGACGTTCAGATCGTTTTAACCTTTGGGGACGAGCCGCTTCACCGTGAGCACTACCGGGGCGTATTCTCGTCTTGCGGGCAGAAGCTCCAGCTTCGGACGATCTTTGTAGTTTATTAAAAATTATTCGTTCATTACAAGTGTAATCTTTCGTTTCTGTTCTTTTTATAGTTTAAGTTCAGAATATTTTTGTAATACACGTCCAACTATCGAATTATTCTAACAATCGCATTCTAACACTAGTTTGACCTGTACTCTACCGCAATAACAATATTAATGCTTAGCGACTTGAATGGGATTTGGTGATCTACTTAACCAATGGACATCAAATTCAACTTGCGTGGTTCTTGTAACAAAATGTCAACTGTCAACTAAGTATGTGGGATTTGTTTGGAAGAATCCCACAGTTAGCGGTAAAGGGAATCTTTGACATGTAGTAGTGCACTAGTGCCACATTAACCATTCCTTCACACCACCAAGTTCTCTTCGATGGATCGCCATCATATATATATATATATATATATATATATATATATGGATAGGTTCAGGTAGGAAAGGTTTTTTTTGTAGGAAATAGGAATGATTGTAAGCTATTGATCATTGGAGATTAATGGCCCAGATTTCGTTCTGATGTGCTAACACGGAAAACTAGGAGTGCTAACGAATTTAATTATTAGGGATACCAATGTAATTTGACTAATTTCACTTATGGAAAATTCCTACAATCATGGGAAGTTCCTATGTTCATGAGATTTCATATTTTAGGTTAATATATATTTTTATGAGATTTTATTTTTTTCAGTCGTTCAAATATTTTATATTTTTTGTGTATTTATTTTATTTTTTAAAAACTAACATTATCTTTTTTCTATTTGATTTGTACTTTTAAAAATCGGAACTGTTGTGCTAATCATTTGTTTTGTGTGTGCTGCAAATTAGAAAATAGAGTGCAGTTCTGGTTATGTTCCAATTATGTGATTTTTTTGTTAGGTTTTATTGTGTACAATGCAGTCAATTTTAATACAATTTGTTGTGCTTTATTTTTTGGAAGATAAATAATTTGAATTGGTATACTTTGAATTTAGGTAAATTAATGTTGTACAAGTTTCTGCTTATGTTGTGACACATGATAGGTATTATACCTTGTGTGCAACGTTGATATGAATAGTGTGCTAGGTAATATATCTTGTGGTGCTTATCATACTAGTTTATATAACTTGTGGTAAATTACTATTCAACAAATGTGTGCAACGTTGATATGAATAACGTGCGAGGTAATATAATTTGTGGTGCTTATCGTAACACGTGATAGATATTATATCATGTATATATATCCTGGAACATATATCTTGGTGTACTAGGTAATATATTTTGTATCAAAATTGACTGCATTGTACAAAATAAAGCATAACAAAAAATCACATAATTGGAACATAACCAGAACCGCACTCTGTTTTCCAATTTGCAGCACACACAAAATAAATGGTTAGCACAACAGTTCCGATTTTTAAAAATACAAATCAAATAGAAAAAAAATAATGTTAATTTTTAAAAAAAATAGAAATAAATACACCAAAAATATAAAATATTTGAACGACTAAAAGATATGAAATCCCATAAAAAATATATATTAACCTAAAATATGAAAAATCCCATGAATACAGGAACTTCCCATGATTGTAGGAACTTCCCATAAGTGAAATTAGTCAAATTACATTGATATCCCCAATAATTAAATTCGTTAGCACTCTTAGTTTCCCGTGTTAGCACGCCAGAACGAAATCTGGGCCATTAATCTCCAAGGATCAATGGCTTACAATCATTCCTATTTCTTACACTTATACCATTTCACTCCATAATCCACCCCTATATATATATATACACACACACACTATCCCGTTCTCCTATAATTGCACGCTTGCCAATGCACAGTTTTGATTATTAATATATTTAATTCTTTATTTTTAAAAATTATAAAAAGTTGATATTTTGATAATATATTTCGAGATGAATCTAACAAGATCTTCACATGGTTATATTTTTTCATATGTATATATCACAAAAGATGGTCAAAAGAGAATATATGAACAGTGTAATAGTCAATACGTTACAATAATAAGAGAACAGAGGAAGTATATAGTATAGGAAAATATAGTATATGTGTTGTAAATAAGTCATGTATTTAGTGAATGATTAATATGCCTTTAAAACCCTAAAGTTGTACTTATAAATAGAGATTTATGGCATTCGTAATGAATACAGAATTTCATTAGTGTTTCTCTATATCTCTCATTCTCTCAAGTTTATAACGCATTCTCAGTATGAACGCTCTAGAAAAAAACAAGCAAAAATACAAAAAAATTGTGCATTAAAATTTTGCACTGCCAACCTACCAGAAAATCGCATTTTTCGATTCGTTAACCGTTGGATCTGGTTTAAATTTTTACAGCAACTTTCAAACGTACAGACCTGTGTATTTGACGATGGAGATTAGATTCTGAAAAATATCGCTTGAAGAAAAAATGTCCGAACATACATTGTCTTTTTACACCATTATGCCTTGGAAGACTTTCTTGCATCTGAAGATTTTGAGAAACGAAGAAATATTCATTAGTTATTAAATTTTATGTTTGTATGTGCATCATATATAAAGACTATATATGACGATCTAGAACTTTATTATCAAATCATATGCATCCTTATTTTTCGAAGAAACACAATCTAACAACTCTTAATAATCTAGAAGATTATTGAGATAAAAGATTTATTATAGTTCTTAAAGAAACACAACATTACCTCGTCATATTTTAGTTAAATATAATGTGTTCATGAAGAACACTACGAGATCTAAAAATTTGTGTGAATTTCTGATGAAAAACACAAAATAATATTCGTGGAGAATATTTTAGGCTAAAATGCTTCTCGGGTCCCTTAACCTAATTTCAGAGAACGATTTAGTCCTTTATCTTTTTTTTGGCCCAACTAAGTCCTTTTTCTTTCAAATTTTAAGGAAAGTTAGCCTTTTCCGTTGGTCTCCGTTGTAATATTCGTACCTTTCCATTTTTAGTAGTTTCTTTTTTGGTGTATGTCTATTTTTTATCGACTCTCTTGTAACAGTTTCGACATTTTGAATCTACTTTATTCTTGGAGTTTTTCCATTTGGACGAGTTTTGGTGATGTTTTCACGTAATTTCATTTTATGACATGTTTTGCCGTATGAACGTTCGATTCTCGTAAAACTCATTCGTTTTCGTTGTTTCTTGGTTTGTGCAAGTTCGTATGGTTGAGTTGGTCGTATTGAGACTTTCGGTTTGTAAATCCGACGTCGTATCGTGATTTTCGGGCACTTGGGCCATTTTTATAATTTCCTATAAGTTTAGGGAACTTCATCTTCTTTGTCGTATTTCGGATTCCCCGGTAGTCGGAATTATATTTTCTTTCAGCGCTTAGCTCTGTCGTCTTGTATATTTCGTGTTTGTGTTTCTGGATTCTAGCCTTGTCGTGCGTTTCGAATTTCGTACCTTCGGCAGCAGCGTATTGATATGAGCAGTACTGAACTGCTGCGTGGGTAGCGCACGCTACTCCTTATTCCCTTGCGTGCGCTATCGGTGTGCAGTTAGCGTACGCTAACTCGTTATTGTTAGCGTGCGCTATCGAGTGGTATTTAGCGCGTGCTAAGCATGTCTAGCGCACGCTAGCGAATTCGGGCAGTAGCTACTGGACTGTTTATAGCCCCGTTAGCGCGCGCAACCTTTTAATGGTTAGTGTGCGCTAACTATGCAATTTATATAAGACAGTGGGTAGGTCAAAACAACACTCTTTTTCATTATTTCTCTTGTTTTCTCCTTCGGGCGACGCAGAGGGCGATTCCCTTCAGTTTCTATCCGAGAATTCTTTGTATTCCACCACCGTAGGCTCGTGATAACATATCAACATCAACGTAATCATCCTCCATCGTCCGATTCCAAGGTATTTTCTTCAGGAACCCTAAACTTGTCTAATTTGGGGGTTTTTCGGGTTTTCTTGATTAATTCCAAATTGTCCATATATGTTGTATATTTCTTCATTGATTGTTGTTATCGGATGAATCCCAATCCATTTCACCTAGTTAAATTCGTGAATTATCGATTCGGGCAGGTTTTGCATAAACCCTCGCCCGTATCGATTGATCGTTCATTATCGTGGTTTGTAATCGGGGTTATGGGTGTATTCCATTCAATTATTGTTGTCCGTTGGGACTGAGTTATGTTGATCCTTCGTTTAGGAACCGTCGTTTTCCATCTGGACCGTTCGTAGTCGTATTTCATTTCCGATTCTCCAAAGATGTCTCAAAGGCAAGTACTTTACATTTGTTTACGCATTCTATTATTTGAATTATGGCTATTCGTGGTTGTGTGGAAGTATATGTGTATGTTCACCTAGGGATTGGTCCGACGGTGCCTCTAGGGATAGGTTGCCGTGAGTTTCGTATCGCGAACTATGGTTAACCACCTAGGGATGTCCGACGGGGCTCTATTAGGTACGGTGGCCGTGAGTCTCGTACCAAGGTTAACTTTGAATTGTTTTGTTGGAGAAAATGTGTTTTGTGCTTTTGCACCGTAAAATATTCCGGAATATAAATGATTTCTAAAATAATTTTTGGCGCATATTTTCATCTGATTAGAATGGTAGTTCAAATGGATTGTACTTGCACTAGCAGTTGTCGCTAACCCCTTAAATGGGGCAAATACTTTTTGTATTTCAGGTACAGGTCTTGGAGACAAGCGAGCACACGAGCCGTATGAGAATGATGGACAAGCATGATACTGTTCAGTAGTCATTTGTTGATGTTCGGTTCTGTCGTTTATTATTAATATCTTGTTTTAGGATTTCTGTATTATGAAATTGGTTTAATTACTCGAGTACTTCCTTTTTGAATTTGTTAATGATGTGTTCCCATTTTGGGATATGGATTTTATGTCAGATTGTATTTGTCGGATTTTAGTCTTTTATTAGAATGTCGTGATTTGAGTAATTGTTCGATTATTGGTGAAGTATGTCCTTGTTGTTGGTCGGGTCGGTTTGTTATCCTGGTGGATTCCAAGGTGTACGAAAGAGTACATCGGAAACCAAAATACATTTTGACACAGGAATAAAAAGAAGCGTTAAAGCAGTATCCTAATTCCTATGTTTTGGCAATACTTTGAGGACGGTCTTCAGTGGTCGTCAGCATCTGTCTCTTCTTCCTCTTGATTCTCTTCATCTATTGGGGTTTTAGAAAAACAATTCAAAGTGGGGTGAGAATAATGGATTCTCAGTGAGTTGGGTTTGAGTATTTTCTAAATTTATATGTATGCAACTATTTTGAAATATAATATATTTTCTCCCACTTTTGAAAAATGGTATTTTAAAAATTGGTGCAAGTTTTCAAGAAGAATATTATGAATTATGACATGAGTGTACAGTCAATCTCCGTAGATTGTTGTTGAGTATGAAGAATATACAGGGTCGAGCGCCCAATGAGTATTTAGCTTCGGGAGGTCGTTTACATGACTAATCCCTTAGCCTCCTTATAACGTCTTAGACCGTTATCAGTGTTTGGCCTTTGACTATCGCCACGACCTTTGGTTTGATAACCGTAGCCTTGGGCGTTTGTCGGACTATCACTATAACATTGGCCTTTGAGCTTTATCGCTCTCACGCTTGGTGACGTGCTGCCTTATCTCTTATCTTGGCTCGATATGTCCTTAGCTTGGGTCTATGCCCGGATCATATCATAATCGTGACTATACCCGAATTCTACGACCCAATCACCTTAGGATCACTCTGTCCTTCGACTTCAAGGGAATAGGATACGACGGTAGCTTTGCCTAGAACCGCAGCCACGCTGCTCGATTCATGGCTTAGACTAACCGCCTCTCATGCATATAAATAGAAAAAGGGACTCTAGAGGTACTCGTACGGACTCTAGCGGTGGCGCCCGCCCAAAGGTCGTAGGACTTAGCTCCGTACAGTACTTACTCCCGATTTCTATTGATAACAATTATTGTCGTGTTTAACGACGATTATGCATATTATATGATATCAATATGATTATTTGGTAATAAAGATACTTGGGTAAACTAGAGGAATTAGTTCAACGGTTGATGATTAGATTGCTATTGTGAGAGTCTTAGCATAATCTTATAATAAATTCATAAACTTGAATAGTTCGGTACGAAATATTTATACGTCCGTAAATTTTGAACTTTATTGCGAAAAATCCATTATGATGTGAGGATTGAAGGTCAGAAGTTTCATAAAAGTTTTACCTTTTGGAAATTACAATTCTTCCCTTCAGTCTTTGAAATACTATCATTATTATTTTTACTATAATTGTATGAATTTGGATAATTCGGTACGGATTGATTATACATCCGAAAATTATGAACTTTATTGCGAAAAGTACGTTATGATGTGAGTATTGAAGGTCAGAAGTTGCATGAAAGTTTTACCTTTTGGGAATTACAATTCTGCCATTCCGTCTTTTAAGTGCTATCATTATTATTTTTACTAAAATATTACAAATTTGATTAAGTCGGAACGGTTTGATTGTAGTCCGAAAATTATGAACTTTATGGCGAAAAGTTTGTTATAATATAAAGTTTTGAGATCATAAGTTGCATGGAGGGTTTTCCTTCCATAAATTACAATTCTGCCCTTCCGAAATTAAAGTACTATTATTATTATTTTTATTTAGTTTTGTCTTATAATTTTGATTAATTTGTTTGAATTCATTTGAACTCCGAAAATTATGAATCCAATTGCGATTTGAACCTTATGACTTTTACTTTAGATTACGTTCAGTTTTAATTTTTAGTCTCTTAGAAATTATAATTTCACCCTTTTATTTTGTCTTAATCGGTATTTTAGTATTCTTGACATATCTTTTTCATTTATTGTCGGATTGACCTAAAATTTTCGGGGTAAGTTCTTTATGTTATTACGAGTCCAGTGAGCTCAACATTTCTATAAATTTTATTTTCAAAATAGTAAATTTCTGTAAATTACAGTTTTGGCCCCGAACTCTTGAAATTTATATTTTTGCCCCGATTTTCTATTTTAATAAATTTCGATTTATGTGAAATTTTATAGAGAACTTATTTTTGATATATTAAGACTTAATTTCAGAATATAAGACTAGAATTATGGATTTTAATAATTTTACTCCAAAATTTATCTTAATTAAATTATTTTAGTTATCCTTCGGATTTAGGTTCGAATTATCAAATCTTCCAGTGACTAATTATCCTCTTACCATAGTCCAGTATATACTAATATATTTTTGGAGTTTTAATAATCAAAGGTCAGATTTGCCATATTCGACCAAAATTTCCACCAATGAATTAATTTGCACATATAATCAAAATATGACAAACTAAAATTCAACAATTACAAAGATCATTACATGCACGGTAATGAATGTCATTTTTAACCAAGTATAGCTAACTAAAGTCATAATACTTGCATGCACCATATATATTTAACTTGTAATAATTTTGAATAAGAGAAAAGAAGAAAACAATTTTACCCACTTTTGAAGTCTTCAAAGAGATGTTAAAGATGATGGCTTAGACAAGATGACTCTCCTCCTTGAATATATGTGGTTGATCAAAGGAAGAGTTCAAGGATGATTAGTTTATTTCTAAGTTTATAATAATAGAAAAAAAAAAGAAATACACAAAGTTCTAAGGTTGACTCATTATCTTTCTTTTCCTCCTCTTTCTTCTTCTTCTTCCTCTCTATTTTTTTTTTGTTTCTTCTCTCCTCACTTCAGCCCTCTCTCTCTCTCTCTCTTAAGTGCAGAGATTTTTTTATTTTGTGTGTGTGTTGTGAAATGGGAGGAGTTTACAAGGAGAAAATATTTATAGGTGAGGTGTTAAGTTGGAGGTGTGATCAAGGCATGCATGTAAGGGTACAAGCGTCTTGGATCAAGCTTGAAATTATGACAACACAAGTCTCCTTCGTTTTAATTGTGTAGGCAGATTTTTTTCTTGTATTTATACATGTATGGTGTATTTTAGTTGTATTTATTAAGTATTAGGTAGTAAGTTTAAGTTGGGTTGAGTCATGAGTGTAGTATTTTAGGTGATAGGTGGTTTATTATTTAAGTGGTCATAAGCCCATAATGCATTTAAGTTCAAATTTTAATAATAAGCCCACTAATTAAGTTATACTATTAGATTAAATAGCCCATTTAGCTAATAAATTAAAGTTTATTAAAAATTTAAGTTAATTAAACTTATATGATATTATTATTTTTATTTATTAAATTGAAGTAATAAAAATAATTAGGTTGTTGAACTTATAGAATTTATTTAGCTAATGTGACTATGCATAAGGTAAGAACTAATTTTATTCGATAATGAAATGTTATAAACTTTATTTTATTTATTAAAAATTAATAATCTAATCTACATACAAAATAATGGGGTCTCACAATTTCTAATGTGTTCGTATAATATTGGGACGTAGTATCTTTACAACATATTTTAAAAAGTCGTGAAGGCACTTTGAAAGTTAATGATTTTTTCGATCGATCTATCCATCTATTATAAAAACATGGCCATTTAAAACAGGGCTTTGGAAAAAATTTCAAGTAAGTCAATTAAAAAAAATGGCCAGTGTATGTATGTATTGCATTTTTTTATGTGCATCATATAGTTGATGAGAGCTCTGTTTCGTGGAAACTGGAGTAGGACTTGTAGTATGGAGATATTTTAGTACTGGACAGCAAATAGAGATAACTTGTACTATGATACTATGTGTCATTCTGCAAAGACATGTGTTTTTTTATCTTTATGATAACTGCGATTACAGTTTAGCATTTTTAAATATTTTGGGATAGATATATATGTTACAACCACAGAGTTGCCACCTTCGAGTTTGGTGCCAATATATTCTTGGGATTTTGTTGTAACACCCCGAGATATTCGGAGTATGTTACAGCGCCGTGGAACCCTAATTGGGACCCACCAGGCTACAACAAGAAAAAACCCCACTCGACTAACCATTTCGGTTAGCGAGGACACCCATTTTAATAATATGACATATAAAGATACGCCCGGAGCAACCGGTGAAATAAGCATCATCCAATAATGTAACAATTTAAAATGATACAAAACGGAGTTTAAAATGAAAAGCCTAAGTACTCGCGAGCACAATCTATAAGTTTATAAAAATGGGAAACAACCAAATCGAAGTAAACGAAAGAAAATAAGAAGATCCAAATGCACATGTCAACGACCCTGGCCAACATCCTCGTACTGTCCCGGTGCTCGCTCGTCCGGATAATCATAACCTGAAATCCAAAACAAGAATTTCCCCAAAACGGGTCCCCATAGAGGTTACCAATTACGCTAGTACAAGTAATCAAGGCAAACCAATCGCTTACACATTTCATAGTACATGCACCAATATCATTTCAAAAACCAAAACCAGACATGTCTTTTCCGGAAACAAACAGTCACAATCACATTTTCCTAGGACCAGGACGAAGCCACAAATCCCACCCGAGGCCACTAAGGACCCTCCCGGGCTGGCCGTATCATAAAACAAATCACGCACATGCATCGCCGAGGATAGGGACGAAGCCACAAATCCCACCCGAGGCCTCTAAGGACCCTCCCGGGCTGGCTAGCTAAGCAAACTCATGAATCCATAGTGAAGTCATAGATTCCCCCGAGGCCCCGTCGGACCCTCCCGGAGTGAGCACAATCACAAACGATGTACATTACCATTTCACGTTAAGCATAAAGGTTTCCAAAAAAAATACTTGCCTTGAGTAATTGATGACGCAACGAACGGAAATGATAATCACCGACGAACGTTAAGAACCAACGGAACCGAACCTAACGATTCGAAGAATATAATTACAACCAACTCTAGACGAACACGGAAATGGAATACACCCGAAATCCCACCTACGATTCATGTATATTCGTACAAAAATAACAACGAGGGCGGACCACAACCAAACCCTCTCGATTCCGTAAAAACCACAAAATATACTATGAATCCGTAGGAAAGTTAATGATACTAAAAATATTAATCGTATTCATCAAGAATCCACCAACAAAACGGAAAGAATCAGACAAAAACCCCAAAACCCCCAATTATCCAAAAGGTAGGGTTCCAAGAGATATTACCTTTGAAGATCCAAGTATTATGATCCGTAGAACACGCGTTAGATTGATTATCCGGGCTTCACAACCGAAGGAGAATGATGAAAATCAACCCCCAATTGATGAATGATGAGAAGTTCTCCTCCTCTCTCACTCTCTCTCGCGTAAATGGAAGAAGAAGGAAGAAATGAGCTGCTCTCGCTCAAAACAACGCAATTATAGGGTTGACCGCATTGTGTGCCGCGGCCCAGCTGAAGTGTGCCGCGGCACAGGCCAAAAAATTGCTCCCAGGGTTCGGCAGTGTGCCGCGGCCCAGCCGACATGTGCCGCGGCACCCGGTACAGTCGGGTTTTGGCCGAAAATGCCACACGAGTGTGCCGCGACCCGGACGGGTGTGCCGCGACACTGACTCGATAGTGTGCCGCGGCCCCGGACGGGTGTGCCGCGGCACACAGTACAGTCGGCTCGGCCAAAAACTGGAAAAATGTGTGTGCCGCGGCGCACACTCCTTGTGCCGCGGCCCACACCCCCTTTGGGTCCTAAAATGATGAAAAATGATCCGGGAAGAGAATAAAAGCGATAGGAATCAATATTTGGGAAACAATAACACGAAATGGATCCACAGCAACCCCGAAACGGTGGTTCCGCACGACAACAATGAGAATCAGATCAATAGATGACAGGAAAGATACACTGAAAGATACACGAGGGTTACTACAATCGAGAAATACACCGAAAATGAAAATACAAGGGAAAGAAAAATGCGGATATTACATTCTACCCCTCTAAAAATAAGTTTCGTCCCGAAACTTAAGAAACAAACAACTCAGGGTACCTAGCACGCATGCTATCCTCGGTTTCCCAAGTTGCCTCCTCGACACCGTGTCTCGACCACTGCACCTTGACTAAGGGAATGGTCTTATGCCTCAGTCGTTTCTCACGATGCTCCAAAATCTTCAAAGGATGCTCTTCAAAAGTAATATCCTCGGCGACATCAATCTCACCATAATCGATGACGTGACTCGGATCCGGGACATATTTCCTTAGCTGGGAAACATGAAAAATGCTATGAACATGACTCAGGGCTAGGGGTAACGCCAAATGGTATGCTAACCCACCGACTCGCTCGAGAATCTCGAAGGGTCCAATAAATCTCAGACTCAACTTCCCCTTTTTCCCGAAACGGAAAACTCCTCTCGTCGGCGACACCTTCAGCAAAACGTGGTCTCCCACCTCGAATTCTAAAGGTCGACGACGGACATCGGCATATGACTTCTGTCGACTCTGGGGAGTTAACATCCGTTCCTGAATCAATTCTATCTTCCGTCTCGTCTCTAAAACGACATCCGGCTCGGTCCCGACCAAATCGGATGCCTCATTCCAACAAATTGGTGCTCGGCATCGCCGCCCATAAAGTGCCTCATACGGTGCCATCCGAATTGACGCGTGCCAACTATTGTTGTACGTGAATTCGATTAATGGCAAATGCTCCTCCCAGTCGCTGCTCCAATCGAGAGCGCACGCACGCAACATATCCTCAAACGTCTGGATAGTGCGTTCCGACTGTCCATCCGACTGAGGATGAAAAGAGGTACTCAAATGCAAACGAGTACCCAACGCCTTATGCACCGCCTGCCAGAAGTGCGATACAAAACGGCCATCACGATCCGAAACGATAGACTTCGGAGTACCGTGAAGCCTCACAATCTGCGCGATAAACACACGAGCTAACTTCTCCGAGCCCCAAGTATCCTTGATGCCCAGAAAATGTGCCGACTTGGTCAGGCGATCCACAATCACCCAAACCATATTCATGCCCGATATAGATCTTGGCAAACTCGTAATGAAGTCCATAGATATGTCTTCCCATTTCCATTCCGGAACAGGAAGTGACTGCAATAATCCAGCCGGTCGCTTATGCTCGATTTTGACCTGCTGACAAGTCAAACATCTTGCCACAAACTGCGCGACCTCTTCATTCATATCGTTCCACCAGAAATTCCTCCTCAGGTCCTTGTACATCTTACTCGAACCAGGATGAACGGAGTAAGGCGTAGCATGGGCCTCGTGCAGAATACTCTGTCTCAACTCTAAGTCGTTCGGCACCCAAAGCCGACTCTGGAATCTCAAAACACCATCCTCATGAATCACAAACCCAGGAGACTTTCCTTTAAGAACGTTCTCTCAGATTTGAGTAATCATCGGATCCTCTAACTGCTTCAGCTTAATTTCATCGATTTAAGACGACGAAATCTCTAAGGCACAAAGTTGCCCGACAGCTCCAGGCAAGAAAACTTCAACATATAACTCGATCAAAGACCGCCGAAGCTCATACCGAGACGTAAGGACCTCAAGCGTTCGCAACGCAATTAGTTTCCGACTCAAGACGTCGGCACGACGTTCGCCTTGCCTGGATGATAAAGGATTTGGAGGTCATAATCCTTAATCAGCTCTAACCACCTCCTCTGTCTCATATTCAACTCCCGCTGAGTAAATATGTACTTCAGACTTTTATGATCGGTAAAAATCTGACATGCAAAGCCGAAAAGATAGTGACGCCAAATCTTGAGCGCAAAGACAACCGCCGCTAACTCCAAACCGTGAGTAGGGTAGTTAAGCTCATATGGCCTCAACTGTCTCGACGCATAAGCGATGGTCTTGCCATGCTGCATCAATACGCACCCAAGACCCTGACCCGAAGCATCGCTATAAACAGCAAAACCTTCATTGCCACATGGCAACGCTAAAATCGGGGCTGAAGTCAAATGCCTCTTCAGCTCCTCAAAACTGGACCGCCTCTCGTCATTCCAGACGAATTTCTCGGATTTCTGGAGCAACTTTGTAAGTGGCCGAGCTAGTTTCGAGAAACCCTCGACGAACCTACGGTAGTAGCCAGCCAATCCCAAGAAACTACGGACCTCCTTCACATTCGTGGGCGGTGCCCAATCCAACACTGCCTCAATTTTCTGCAGATCCACATGAACTCCCTCGGCTGAAATCACGTGACCCAAAAACATCACTTCCTTCAGCCAGAACTCACATTTCGAGAACTTCGCATAGAGTTGCTCGGTCCTCAGAATGTCTAACACTATCCGCAAATGATGGGCATGCTCTTCCTCATTCCTCGAATAGATAAGAATATCGTCAATGAAGACGACGACAAACTTATCCAAATACTCGATAAAGAATTTATTCATCAATTGCATGAACACCGCCGGTGCATTAGTTAACCCGAAAGGCATAACTACAAACTCATAATGTCCGTATCTCGTCCGAAAAGTCAGCTGCACACATCGGACTCCCTCACCCGGAGCTGATAGTACCCCGATCTCAAATCAATCTTCGAGAATACCGCCGCTCCCTGTAATTGATCGAACAAGTCATCAATTCTCGGCAAAGGATACTTGTTCTTGATGGTCATCTTGTTTAGCTCGCGATAGTCGATAGACAAACGCAGTGAACCATCCTTCTTCCGCACAAACAGGACCGGTGCGCCCCAAGGTGAGGCACTCGGTCGAACATATCCCGACTCAAGAAGCTCACTCAACTACTTCTTCAACTCTGACATCTCTGAAGGTGCCATGCGATACGGCGCCTTAGAAATAGGAGCCGCGCCCGACTCTAACTCTATAGAAAACTCGACCTCACGATCCGGTGGCAATCCCGGTAACTCGTCAGGAAATACATCAGGAAACTCACTAACGACTGGAATCGATGAAATCTCGACTCCACCATCCTCCGCCTTCAAGGCGTAACACCAATAACCAGTACACCCCTTTCGCAGGAGTCTCATCGCCTTCAAGGCGTTAATAACGAACTTCTGGTTTCTCTTTCGCCCCGCGAAAGAATGTTCGGTGTCGGCCTCGGCTAGCATGGTAATGATCCTCGTGCGGTAGTTCATGATTGCACCATGCCGTTCGAGCCAATCATCCCCGAGAATTAAATCCTCACCCTCGATACTCACGACAATAAGATTAGAGAGCCAAGCCCTCTCACAAATAAACACAGAATAATCCCGGACTTCTCGATCACCGACAATTCTATCACCGCTAGGAAGTTTAACGATGAAAGGCTCGCAAGGTGAAAAGCAGTCGAGACTCAAGCGGCGTACACACTCTAGAGAAATGAATGAATGCGTAGCACCCGAATCAAAAAGCACACTGACAGGATGGGAATGGATATGAACGGTACCTGTCGCCATAGTAGCTGCTAAATCATCGGCCCTCCTCATCTCATAGATACGCGGCTGGGCAGAGCCGACACTGGAAGCTCCTCCTCTAGCGGGCTGACCCCGACCCCTACCTCGGCCGACACTCGGTGGAGGCGGCAGAGCAAATGAGCCCTGGTTCACACTCGGCTCTCTAAGTGCTGGGAAAGAATCACGGGACTCGCGAAGCTGTCTGACCTAATCACAAAAGAGGGCCCTGTGGCCCGACTGACCACAAGTATGACAAGTCAACTTCGGGCGAGAACACTGTCGGTTCCTATGGCCCTGCTGGCCACAGTTAAAGCATGTGGGTTCACGAGCGGAGGTTCCGGCAGCACCCCGAAAGCTCCCAGAGAAATGAGCCGAACCGCCCGTAGAAATATTTGCAGCCTGAGATTTCTGCTGGCCTCCACTCTTGGGACCAGAAAAATTTCCGACTGACTTCTGCTTCTTGCTCTCACGAGCCACATCACTAGCCGTCACCGACATATCATAAGCGAGGGCCCTACTCTGATAATCCTTCAAGGTAGTGCAGACGAGTCCAGACATATAGTCCCGAATGGACAGCTTCATCCTCCTGAAAAAATGGAAGATTTTGTCGCTCTCTTCGACAACTTGGGTCTTCACATAACCCAATTCCTTGTTAAAGTCGGCAATGGCTTGGGACACGGGAATATCCCGAGGTTGAGCATCGTAGAAAGCATGGACTCGAGCCTGTCTAACTGGCCATGGACAATATTCAGTTTCCATCAGCTCCTGAAATTCGGCCCACGAAGCAACATGATCTTTGGGCCCAACGGCCTCCCACCAATCCATAGCATCCCCAGTGAGAAAGTACTGGGCAATAGGGACCTTGCGGTCCTCGGGACAGTTGGTGGCAACGAAGACCTTAGATATCTCCTTGATCCACCCCTCCCAGCCGATCGGGTCTGATGCTCCCGAAAACTGAGGAGGATGCATCTTGATGACATCTTGGAGCCAACGGTCTGCTCCACCCCGATTAGAATGGGCCTGATCGGGGTTTTGAACCACTTGAGCTATCGCCGCCATCTGGTTAACCATTTGCTGCATAACGGCCACAATACCAAGGTCGGTGCGCTCCTGAGAAGAAGCATGACTGTGACGGTCACCGGTACTGCCGGCTCCCGAAGAATGCGACGTGGCCGCCCCACCGGCTGCCCCACGTCCTCGGCCGCATCCACGACCATGACCACGACCATGACCACGACCATGACCACGACCACGGTTTCCTCCGGCATCCATACTGATGTTAAGAGATAACAGAAGTATATCGATGATGAGTAAGGGAGGAAAAGCAACTACGATTCAAAAGTGGAAATACAATGCAAGAAACAGAAGGGCCGAATAAGAAAACTTACGAGCACTGAAGTACTGAGATGCTGGCAGCGGTGTGACAATGTGCGAAACAAAACACGACTAGACCCAAATAACCAACAAGCCTAGGTATCCATAAACCTAGTGCTCCGATACCATTTTTTGTAACACCCCGAGATATTTGGAGTATGTTACAGCGCCGTGGAACCCTAACTAGGACTCACCAGGCTACAACAAGAAAAACCCCACTCGACTAACCATTTCGGTTAGCGAGGACACACATTTTAATAATATGACATATAAAGATACGCCCGGAGCAACCGGTGAAATAAGCATCATCCAATAATGTAACAATTTAAAATGATACAAAACGGAGTTTAAAATGAAAAGCCTAAGTACTCGCGAGCACAATCTATAAGTTTATAAAAATGGGAAACAACCAAATCGAAGTAAACGAAAGAAAATAAGAAGACCCAAATGCACATGTCAACGACCCTGGCCAACATCCTCGTACTGTCCCGGTGCTCGCTCGTCCGGATAATCATAACCTGAAATCCATAACAAGAATTTCCCCAAAACGGGTCCCCATAGGGGTTAGCAATTACGCTAGTACAAGTAATCAAGGCAAACCAATCGCTTACACATTTCATAGTACATGCACCAATATCATTTCAAAAACCAAAACCAGACATGTCTTTTCCGAAAACAAACAGTCACAATCACATTTGCCTAGGACCGGGACGAAGCCACAAATCCCACCCAAGGCCTCTAAGGACCCTCCCGGGCTGGCCGTATCATAAAACAAATCATGCACATGCATCACCTAGGATAGGGACGAAGCCACAAATCCCACCCGAGGCCTCTAAGGACCCTCCCGGGCTGGCTAGCTAAGCAAACTCATGAATCCATAGTGAAGTCATAGATTCCCCCGAGGCCCCGTCGGACCCTCCCGGAGTGAGCACAATCACACACGATGTACATTACCATTTCACGTTAAGCATAAAGGTTTCCAAAAAAAATACTTGCCTTGAGTAATTGATGATGCAACGAACGGAAAGGATAATCATCGACGAATATTAAGAACCAACGGAACCGAACCTAACGATTCGAAGAACATAATTACAACCAACTCTAGACGAACATGGAAATGGAATACACCCGAAATCCCGCCTACGATTCATGTATATTCGTACAAAAATAACAACGAGGACGGACCACAACCAAACCCTCTCGATTCCGTAAAAACCACAAAATATACCATGAATCCGTAGGAAAGTTAATGATACTAACAATATTAATCGTATTCATCAAGAATCCACCAACAAAACGGAATGAATCGGACAAAAACCCCAAAACCCCCAATTATCCAAAAGGTAGGGTTCCAAGAGATATTACCTTTGATGATCCAAGTATTATAATCCGTAGAACACGCGTTAGATTGATTATCCGGGCTTCACAACCGAAGGAGAATGATGAAAATCAACCGCCAATTGATGAATGATGAGAAGTTCTCCTCCTCTCTCACTCCCTCTCGCGTAAATGGAAGAAGAAGGAAGAAATGAGCTGCTCTCGCTCAAAACAACGCAATTATAGGGTTGACCGCATTGTGTGCCGCGGCCACCAAGTGTGCCGCGGCACGTGCCAAAAATTGCTCCTGTGGTTCGGCGGTTGCCGCGGCCAGCCCGACATGTGCCGCGGCACCCGTGCTGATCGGGTTTTGGCCAAAATGCCACACGAGTGTGCTGCCCGGACGGGTGTGCCGGCACCGACTCGCAGCATGTGCCGCGGCCCCGACGGGTGTGCCGCGGCACACAAGATGATCCGCCGGCCAAAATCGAAATGTGTGTGCCGCGGCGCACACTCCTTGTGCCGCGGCCCACACTCCCTTTGGGTCCTAAAATGATGAAAAATGATCCGGGAAGAGAATAAAAGCGATAGGAATCAATATTTGGGAAACAATAACACGAAATAGATCCACGGCAACCCCGGAAACAGCGGTTCCGCACGACAACAACGAGAATCAGATCAATAGATGACAGGAAAGATACACTGAAAGATACACGAGGGTTACTACAATCGAGAAATACACCGAAAATGAAAATACAAGGGAAAGAAAAATGCGGATATTACATTTGTATGGTATTGAACTAGTCCCCATGTAATGTTTCGAGTAACGTTATAGTGAGATGCGTGATGACATGGCAAGTTTCAGGGACGAAACTTATTTTAAGTAGGATAGTATGTAATACCCAGGAATTTAAATTGGAATATTGCGAATTTAAATTAGAATTTTGGCGGTATTATTATTTTTATTTATTTATGTTATTTATATTTTTATTAGTCAACTATTAAAAATCGGGCGGATCTTTGAGACATTGGAATAGAGTATTGGTGAATTATTGATAGTTTGGTGTTATCGAATGCAGTAGAAATTTAATCGGATAATTGAAACAGTGGACCGAATAACAAATCCGAGATTGGTCTATTTTTCTCGGATTATTTACAAACGAGCCTTATTACATCAAATACCCAACTACCATTATATATATATATATATGTGTGTGTGTGTGTGTGTGTGTGTGTGTGTAATTAGCCTTTCCCTCACGTTTCTTCTCATTCTCTCCACCTAACCCTCTCCACGGGCCAACCACCAGCATCCATGCTCCTTTTCTTCTTCTTCTTGTTCTTCAGCAACGACCAATGGCGGGAGTACCAAAGATCGACGGGATGCGAATGATTGGAACCATGGACGAGCGAGGGTCGCCAAAACTGAGGAACAGCGGAAGATGTCATGTGCGTGGCGGCCCGGGAAAGATTTCCCGATGAGATGTTCGAATGACGACTTGTTCGATTTTTCAGCGAGTTCCCTCTTTCTCTTTGCTTCTTGTCTCAACGTTGCAGCGTATGGCGGTTCAGGCAACCTTGAATACGGTTTCTAGTCGGAGTTTTGAAGAAGGTCCAGATGGAGCCGAAATGTAACATCCCCAAAACCGTATGGGAATATTACACGCCGTAGATCCTTCCCACAAGGATCTACCAGGCTAAACATCACAAAACGACCAAGCGTTAGCCCGACTGGGGCAACCAATACAATGATACGAACCGTTAAGGTCAATTATAAACAACTACACGGACCGGTGAGGTCGTACGACTGACATAAACAGAAAAATACAACTCTGTACAAAGAATGCCCACGCAGGGGTAAAGATACAAAATAGCGGAAGGCGGAATACAACTCTGACGATACAACACAACTCAACTAAACTTCCAACTCTCGATTAGTATCGCAGCCCGCCACTTCCTGTGCCGATCCTGTGACTGCTCCCCGAACCCGCAAGCACCTGGACACAAAACAGACATCCACCCAAATTCCACTATTTTTCTAATGCAAGTATAATATGATACGAAATGCAACAAGTAAATAGTAACCATGAATTTAATACGGAAATCAACAATCAAAATGTTCCCGAGAAGTTTTAGAAATTTCGAACTCAACCAAGGAGGTATTTGAAAAGAAACTCGTCATCTCGGGGATTTTTAAAATATAATTTATTTTGGACCTCGAGTCCCAATTAACAAAACCTTTTCGAAAGCGTTAGGGCCTCAGCCCGATTTTCATTTCCAAAACAAACTAGTTAAGATATCGTCATGGATCCGTGACCCAACTTTAGAACACTAGCCAATCAATCAGTGTTACACGATCACTGTTCGTACACATCATGTACCAAACTCCAGAGGCCTCAACGGACCCTACCTGGACCACACACATTGTTCGTACACATCATGTACCGAACTCCATAGGCCTCGACGGACCCTACCTGGACCACACACGTTGTTCGTACATATCATGTACCGAACTCCAGAGGCCTCGATGGTGTAACACCCCCAATCCGCTCAGGGATATTACACGCCGTATAACCTTTCCTCAAGGATCTACCAGGCTGATAACAACATAGAACATCTCAAAAATGCCTTTAAGGCTAAAATGACTCAGTAGACCAATTTGGTCTTTCAATAAATACATACAACTCAAACTCATTACATACCCACGCAGGGGTCGAATACAAACACTCTCGTACAACGGGAAAGAACACTGCAGCGGAAAATAAACTATAACTAAACCAATGACCTCATACGGATCCTCGTGTGATTAGTATCGTTCATCTTTCATCATCCTTCGTGCCGACCCTATGTTATGCTTGCAAAAACAGACATCCACCCCCCGAATACTCGGGGGTTAGCAAAACTCCACTGTTTTGCTAGTGCAAGAACAAAGTGCAAATACGAGCCATACAATTCACATTCCATGAATAACAATAACCAGGAATCCTCAAAAATCCAAAAGTAACGAAAAGTCCTTCCCGAGGCATGAGTTTGGGTAAAACATTTCAAAAACCGAAAGATCACAAATCAAGGGAAAACAATTTATAAAATGGTTTAAAATGCCATCGAGAGTTTTAATAGAAAACAATTTAGGATTATCAAATCCTTCTCTTTCCAAAAATCAATAGGGTCACAGCCCAAAGGTTTTGTTTTCGCAAATAGAAAACCGACAACAGTTCACAGGGTTAAAACCCACGTTACGTGTCCTCGGCGGACATAAAATCAATACCAACTCGTGAAGTTTTTACTCGTGAATCCCGGACTCAACCCATTGGAATTCCCTTCGAGGCCCCGTCGAACCTACCCAAGGTGAGTAAAATACGTTCACTAAATAAACACCAACCTGGGAAGTTTTTACTCGTGAATCCCGGACTCAAACCATTGGAATTCCCGCCATGGCCCCGTCGAACCAACCCACGGTGAGTAAAATACGTTCACTAAATAAACACCAACCCGTGAAGTTTTTACTCGTGAATCCCGGACTCAACCCATTGGAATTCCCGCCGTGGCCCCGTCGAACCAACCCACGGTGAGTAAAATACGTTCACTAAATAACATATCACACCAAGCATCACCTTGGGAACAGGGTAATACCATTGATCCCGCCCGAGGCCTTGAAGGACCCTCCCGAGCTGGCTAGCTAAACAAATCACAACACATGCATCGCCTTGGGAACAGGGTAATACCATTGATCCTGCCCGAGGCCTCGAAGGACCCTCCTGAGCTGACTAGCTAAACAAATCACACACAGAGCACAATGCAACAAAGATATCCAAACAATTCATTCAGAGGTATCAAACACTTAGCAAAACACCTCGTCAAACCACAACGCACCGAAATGAAATAATATACGTCCACACGCAATACCAAGTGCAACATAAACACCAAACATATCCATAGAAATCACATAGTCATATACAAACTACACCATTCACAAAACACACGCGTTTTGAAAGTGAGCCTTTAACAAGGCTAGCCAAATCTTTTGAAAACTCGTTTCAAACAATCAAACAAACATATAAAGACGATCACCAATTATCATATCCATAAAACAAGAATTGTATGGACAAGGTACTTGCCTCGAAATCGGCACACAAGTATTCCGATGAACACGGCTCAACCGGAAAGCTTCGAAACGCCCGATGCTATCGAAAAGGAAGACGACAACGAACGGAAGGGTTCGACATGGTTTCTTCGCAAGAAACTCGACCCTAACATCATATAATAAATAAATCAACGATCATACGAGGAAGAATAATCGTAGAACATCCGAAAACCCCTCTAAGACATTCTACCGGACACCTTCAAGGCGTCGATCAAGAACTCGACAAAACAACGAATCGATACGATCCAACCATAGAATAACAAGGGAAATGATATAATACATCTAAATATTCATCAATCCATCATAATCCTAAGTTAAATCCGATTAGTCGGACGAAAACAACCAAAATACCCAAATTCCCCAAAACTAGATTTTTAGAAATCTAACCTCGATTCGGTAGATCGGAGGAGGTTATGGGATGATTGATTGATGATATGAACTCCAAGACTTCATGGATTTATTGTCCAACAACATCTCTCCATGATCAACACACCCCCAGCCGCGGAAGAGAAGAAAAACGAGTGAGAAATGGCTGAAGAAAACGTCTGCTGGCCTTAAATAAGCTCACTGCCGGCCGCCTTACGTACGTAACCGGCCATGGCTTACGTACGTAACCGGCCATGGCCGAACTCGCTGCCTAGAAATGCCGGAAACGTTACGTACGTTACCGGTCAGGGCCTTACGTACGTAACTGCCGAGCTCTACCGGCCGTAACTCGGCCTGGGCCCAGATTGCTCGGCCATGACTCGGCCGGGGCCAACTCCGACGGCCCGAACGACCCCGAAACCCGAACCTGAATACAAATCGAAGATACGGTTACGAAGTACTCGCAAAGATGAATTCGAGCACTAATAGAACACACGATTCCGACTACCCGGAGGCTCGAAATTCGACAACGGAAAGTAATTAGCCCAAACTTTGGGAAATTACGAAAATGGCCCAAAACGTCCGAAATACACGATACACGATCGAAACACCAATCCGAAGCTCGCAACATGAATAATAACATTAAATGAACTTACGAGAAACTCGAAACAATAGTTTCGGACGAGATTCGCAAGAATCGAACTCAAGTGCGGAAAAACCGCTAAAAAGCACGAAACTCAACAAAACGATACAGAAACGAACTCGGATGACAAAAAGTGCAGAATTAATCATTCTCAGAATGACGAAACGGTCATGAGAGAGTCGTCAAAACGGACTTCCGCCGAAAAAAAGAAATTACCGGAAATCGAAATTACGGGTATTACATTCTACCCTCGTTAAAAGAAGTTTCGTCCCGAAACTTAAAACAAGTAGGGAGAAGCAATATCTCCGCCAGGAAAACTCGACGATATACACAAAAACCGAAAACTCGCGCCCGATGGCGAAACGTTGTAAGAAACGCAAAGAGACATACGGCGTGAAAACACGCTCCACGACGACCAACACAACGCCACCGATAGAGACATAATAAAACCAACAAGTGACAAGCGTTATCAAACGGATAATATAGTCAAGTCAATTATCCGAAAAATCACAAAACACAACGAATGAAAATCAATATGATTGACCAACCTAACGGTACATCAATCAAAACGCGAGCCAATCGCTGAACAAATACGGAATTCCACCGCCCAAGGGTTGGAAGATCGAAAAAGAGACCAATTTCCCGAACTTAAGGGAATTACGAAGGAGTCTGAACGTTCAACAATCATGAGACGAGATCAACAAAAACCGAACAATCAAAAGATCGAGCCACAACAATTGAGACAACAAAAATCAAACAATCATGTTCAAATCACGAAGAACAATAAAATTCAAACAACAACATCCAAGGCTCACAGGAATCGAACCGAACTCGGAAAAGTCGCAGCGATAACCAGATCGACTCAAAACAAGATCACAACTCATTCAAACGATGAACCCAAAATACAGAACAAGTTCAGAAAGTATCAACGAACACGAGCGAGTCGATGGACTTGAGAAAGAGAAAATGCAGAAGCCAAAAATAATACGGGTATTACATTCATACTCTTATAAAAGAAGGTCGTCCCCACAACTCACAATAACGGAAACAAGGCAACAACACAAAGGCAGCTGACGGAAACATTCCCCATGGGCCTCTTAGAGCCGATCCTGATATCTGTGCTGAAGTTCGTGCCCCGAAAGACTCGGAACCCAACTCGCAAAACTGGATCCTGTGACGAGAAAGATAATTGGTACGTGCATGCCCCCGACACACCATGGTTGAAACACCTCGGCTCGGCATACCGAAAATACAACTACTAGGTACAATGGAATATAACGTCGCAAAACAACAAATCGGAGATGCCAACTCAGCACAACAAAGAATCATAACACATATCATATACAACGATTACCATCGTAAAATAATACACACACAAACACTACAGCAACGACGGTATCGTTCGACGACCTCAACGGCCCGAATGATAACCAGCACATAATTACAAACATCATGAACAATCACCCATATGCATAAACGCACAAAAATCCAAGCTTTAACAACTCACACTCGTGCGACAACACGCAAATCACCACGAGCCGATAAACAGTAAACACCAGTTCACACCTCTCACAGAGGGCTAGTACAATAATTGCGTGGCAACGCCTCGACGTTCATGCCACCAATTCGATCATACTCGGGAGCAACATCATAACGACAAAGCAAAAATCATACATACATTCCCAAACGCAAACGGGAATTGATAGGTTTAAAAAAAAAAATGAAAACCACCTTTTGAAAATAATTTTGGAAACACCGATTGATCTTGAGTATCACCTTTCAAAAAGTACAAATGTGAAACATCGTTATCGAGACTTTGGAAAATTATTTCGCATTCAATAAAAATGAGGACACTTTCTTTTCATGAAAAACTTTTGGAAATATTTGACCCTCGGGCCTAAGCAAAAGCGTTTCTAAATCAATGAAAATATCTCAAAACATTTTGGGTCCTCGAGGTAGAAGAATTTTGAAACATATCGTGGCACCTTGGATGTACCACGAGAAAATAGTTCATTTTAAAAGTATGTCTCGAAATTTATTTTCTAAGATACTCAAGGTTTTCAAGGATAATTCAGTGGGATAGAATGCCCAAAAATTTCATGTAAAAACACGAAACATTATAGCGCTGTGGGTCCCGCGCCGGAACCCACCAGGATAAAAAAAACATTTACAAAAATGCCAAAAAGGCCGATGACGGTAATATTTCAAAAACTCACAGAAGCCATTTAGAAAATACTAAATACCATTATAAGAATTTCGCCAAAACAATCAAGGCCATAATGCCAAAAACTCGGTTAAGGGAATCGGTTTTCGAAATAAAACTCAGTCGGTAAAATATCGAAAGCCATTACAAAAGAACTCACGCAGCGGATAAAAGAAATACAGTCCAACATGCACAATCCAGCAACACTACTCCTCACATAAATGAAATATGAGAGTCAAATAATCACGTATCAAGAAATCAAAATCCATAAGAGGATTCCGTCACTTAACAAATAATCATAAAAATAGCTCGTGTCACACGAGGCACAACACAAAGAAGGGAGACTTACAACCACAGGTCGCACGAAGATGATGATCGCCCACGATACTAATCACGACCAACAAACTCAGAGGACGCGTCGCGACACGACTTAGTCAGACAAAATCCGACGATACAAAACTCAATAGACCCTACTTGGCCCGACAGCCTAGGTTTCCACAACCTAAAGCTCTGATACCATTTATGTAACACCCCCAATCCGCTCAGGGATATTACACGCCGTAGAACCTTTCCTCAAGGATCTACCAGGCTGATAACAACATAGAACACCTCAAAAATGCCTTTAAGGCTAAAATGACTCGGTAGACCGATTTGGTCTTTCAATAAATACATACAACTCAAACTCATTACATACCCACGCAGGGGTCGAATACAAACACTCCCGTACAACGGGAAAGAACACTGCAGCGGAAAATAAACTATAACTAAACCAATGACCTCATACAGATCCTCGTGTGATTAGTATCGTTCATCTTTCATCATCCTTCGTGCCGACCCTGTGTTATGCTCCCAAACCTGAATGCAAAAACAGACATCCACCCCTCGAATACTCGGGGGTTAGCAAAACTCCACTGTTTTGCTAGTGCAAGAACAAAGTGCAAATACGAGCCATA
Source organism: Orobanche coerulescens (assembly GCA_033398695.1). NCBI lineage: Eukaryota > Viridiplantae > Streptophyta > Magnoliopsida > Lamiales > Orobanchaceae > Orobanche > Orobanche coerulescens. Next base: position 107,270,947 of record CM065816.1, on the reverse strand, counting down.
CAATTCACATTCCACGAATAACAATAACCAGGAATCCTCAAAAATCCAAAAGTAACGAAAAGTACTTACCGAGGCATGAGTTTGGGTAAAACATTTCAAAAATCGAAAGATCACAAATCAAGGGAAAACAATTTATAAAACGGTTTAAAATGCCATCGAGAGTTTTAATAGAAAACAATTTAGGATTATCAAATCCTTCTTTTTCCAAAAATCAAAAGGGTCACAACCCAAAGGTTTTGTTTTCGCAAATAGAAAACCGACAACAGTTCACAGGGTTAAAACCCACGTTACGTGTCCTCGACGGACATAAAATCAATACCAACTCGTGAAGTTTTTACTCGTGAATCCTGGACTCAACCCATTGGAATTCCCTTCGAGGCCCCGTCGAACCTATCCAAGGTGAGTAAAATACGTTCACTAAATAAACACCAACCTGTGAAGTTTTTACTCGTGAATCCCGGACTCAACCCATTAGAATTCCCGCCGTGGCCCCGTCGAACCAACCCACGGTGAGTAAAATACGTTCACTAAATAAACACCAACCCGTGAAGTTTTTACTCGTGATTCCCGGACTCAACCCATTGGAATTCCTGTCGTGGCCCCGTCGAACCAACCCACGGTGAGTAAAATACGTTCACTAAATAACATATCACACCAAGCATCGCCTTGGGAACAGGGTAATACCATTGATCCCGCCCGAGGCCTCGAAGGACCCTCCCGAGCTGGCTAGCTAAACAAATCACAACACATGCATCGCCTTGGGAACAGGTTAATACCATTGATCCCGCCCGAGGGCTCGAAGGACCCTCCCGAGCTGACTAGCTAAACAAATCACACACAGAGCACAATGCAACAAAGATATCCAAACAATTCATTCAGAGGTATCAAACATTTAGCAAAACACCTCGTCAAACCACAACGCACCGAAATGAAATAATATACGTCCACACGCAATACCAAGTGCAACATCAACACCAAACATATCCATAGAAATCACATAGTCATTGACAAACTACACCATTCACAAAACACACGCGTTTTGAAAGTGAGCCTTTAACAAGGCTAGCCAAATCTTTTGAAAACTCGTTTCAAACAATCAAACAAACATATAAAGACGATCACCAATTATCATATCCATAAAACAAGAATTGTATGGACAAGGTACTTGCCTCGAAATCGGCACGCAAGTATTCCGACGAACACGGCTCAACCGGAAAACTTCGAAATGCCCGATGTTATCGAAAAGGAAGACGACAACGAACGGAAGGGTTCGACATGGTTTCTTCGCAAGAAACTCGACCCTAACATCATATAATCAATAAATAAACGATCATACGAGGAAGAATAATCGTAGAACGTCCGAAAACCCCTCTAAGACATTCTACCGGACACCTTCAAGGCGTCGATCAAGAACTCGACCAAAACAACGAATTGATACGATCCAACCATGGAATAACAAGGGAAATGATATAATACATCTAAATATTCATCAATCCATCATAATCCTAAGTTAAATCGGATTAGTCGGACGAAAACAACCAAAATACCCAAATTCCCCAAAACTAGATTTTTAGAAATCTAACCTTGATTCGGTAGATCGGAGGAGGTTATGGGATGATTGATTGATGATATGAACTCCAAGACTTCATGGATTTATTTTCCAATAACATCTCTCCATGATCAACACACCCCCAGCCGCGGAAGAGAAGAAAAACGAGTGAGAAATGGCTGAAGAAAACGTCTGCTGGCCTTAAATAGGCTGACTGCCGGCCGCCTTACGTACGTAACCGGCCATGGCTTACATACGTAACCGGCCATGGCCGAACTCGCTGCCTAGAAATGCCGGAAACGTTACGTATGTTACCGTCCAGGGCCTTACGTACGTAACCGGCCTTACGTACGTAACTGCCGAGCACTACCGGCCGTAACTCGGCCTGGGCCCAGACTGCCCGGCCATGACTCGGCCGGGGCCAACTCCGACGGCCTGAACGACCCCGAAACCCGAACCTGAATATGAATCGAAGATACGGTTACGAAGTACTCGCAAATATGAATTCGAGAACTAATAGAACACACGATTCCGACCACCCGAAGGCTCGAAATTCAACAACGGAAAGTAATTACCCCAAACTTTGGGAAATTACGAAAATAGCCCAAAACGTCCGAAATACACGATACACGATCGAAACACCAAGAAGAAGCTCGCAACATGAATAATAACATTAAATGAACTTACGAGAAACTCAAAACAATAGTTTCGGACGAGATTCGTAAGAATCGAACTCAAGTGCGGAAAAACCGCTAAAAAGCACGGAACTCAACAAAACGACACCGAAACGAACTCGGATGACAAAAAGTGCAGAATTAATCATTCTCAGAATGACGAAACGGTCATGAGCGAGTCGTCAAAATGGACTTCCGCCGAAAAAAAAAGAAATTACCGGAAATCGAAATTACGGGTATTACAGACGGACCCTACTCGGACCACATACGTTGTTAATACACATCATGTAACGAACTCCAGAGGCCTTGTCAGACCCTAACTGGACCACACGATCACTGTTCGTACACATCATGTACTGAACTCCAGAGGCCTCGTCAGACCCTACCTGGATCACACGCATTGACACGACACAACTCATATTGATCAACTCAACACATCACCACGAGCAACACACATTATTATCAATATTTCAAACCATTCAACAATACACTGTAATACATATGCAATTACGTAATCAACCGACACAATTATAACAATCATCACGGTCACCCAACCATGGCCAATCACGCACGACACGAACCAAAGGATTAACACAACCAACAAAATTCCAAGATGTCATCCAAGTGAGGATATCATCACTACCATCAATCGTTCACAATTATAAAATCACTCAAAGTATATTCACGAATATAACTCAAATCACCACAAATCTAATACGAAGTCTCTATTCACAAGACACAAATCGTATAGCAAGATACTTACCTCGATAACTGGTACCGAACACTCCGACAAACACGGCTCAACCGGGAAACCTCAAACACCTACAATCCTTTAGTAAAAATAATGAGGGTATGATTACAACGAGAATCAAGGTAAAAAACAATGGAAATTCCACCAAACTATCGAAGGGAAACTCATTGGGACATTTAATCGAACATTCAATGTTCGATAACTCCGAAGAACACTCGAATCACCAATCGAGTTAAACAACCTCGAAATATGGATATACAACCCATAGAACACGATTATTAATGCTCTATAACATCAACTGACTCATCAAAATCGGACGAACAACAATGATCAAGAAGGAATCCCGAAAGTCAACTCTAGGAGGTTTCAAGAATTTACCTCGATCCGACGAAGAACAAGGATTTAATGATGATAGAATCGAGAAGAGCCTTCCAAAACGTCTTGGAATTGAGTGGAATCGACCAAGAACCACTCTTCCCGAACCTCCCGTTCGTCAGCCACCACAAGAAGGGAAAATGGAGTGAAAATCAGGTCTACTCGTTGCTAGGGCTATATAAATCCGTGCAGGTTACGGCCGTAACTGGCAGTGCCTTACGGCCGTAACTCGACCCTTACGGATGTAATAGGCATCTGCTTATGGATGTAACCGGCACCTCCAAGGCCACTGCCCAATCACGCTCGGCATATTATGGCCGTTACCAGGTAAGGCATTATGGCCGTAACCGGGCATTACGGCCGTACCCAGTCACACATTATGGCCGTAATCGATCATCCCTAGGCTACTGCCCAACCTGTACGGGTGCCTTATGGCCGTAATCGGTAAGGCGTTGCGGCCGTAACAGGCCATGCCTTACGGCCGTAACAGGCCCTGCATTGCGGCCGTAACTCGGCCAGTTCTTACGGTCGGGAGTCGATCGTTCCGACAGTCCGGTTAGGCGTTCGACAACGTCTTGGTCACACTAACGCACCGGTTATGATTCAAAACAATAACGAGTGATTTACGGAACATAACATACCACAAGCACGCATTTAATAAAAGAATTGCACGCAATACAAGTCTCACTCGACGAACACTACAACAGAATATATCATACCGTTCATGACAAAAAAATGAATCCCACATAATCATAACAAAACAAAATAACTGGCACCAGACAACAAATAATTCAGGGCAACTGGAATAAAAATTTCGGGTATAACATTCTACCCCTCTAAAAATAAGTTTCGTCCCGAAACTTAAAACAAGGTCATCACAGTGATATAAAACAAAACCCAACGACACATATAAAAACAACAAATTCATGACCTTGTGGTCTACTGTCACGTCTCTGTAGGTTCAACAACCACACGGAACTTATTCAAAACAAAATATCAGTCATAAAGCTCCAAACATAAAGATATCACATAATATAACTCCACACGAGAAACAATCTGCATAACGAGCACAAAATATCATCACTGGACATCACTGGACCCTCCCGAAGTGGGAGTGGAACTCCGGTTCCCCACCATCTTGGCAATAATCTCGCAGCAATGAACTCGATGCCCTTCACGTCCATAATTATAACAAGTCACCGGTGGTTTCTTACAATGCGCACGCTCATGGCCCAGAACATTACAGTTGAAACACCTTGGAGCACTACCAGAAGATAAAGACACCGGCTTGGGTCTTTTAGATTCTCTAGTTGACCTAGAAGGTCCCGTACTCAACTGATACGAGGGTTGAGGTTTAGGAATCCCAATTCCCTCACTTCCCGATGCGTCAATAGAAATCTTCCATTTTCTTGCCGCAGACGCAGACTTTGCCGACATTATAGCCATTTCAAATGCCAAGGCTCGATCCTGATAGTCCTTCAATGTTGTACACATAAAAGGAGCCATATACTGCCGAACCTGAGGTTTCATACGCATGTCGAAATAACGAACTTTATCTGCCTCACTTCGCACCTGATCTCGAACATAACACAGCTGTCGATTGTAATCGACTATTATCTGAGATATCGACACGTCTTGGGGTAGCCGAGAAAAACTCAACAATCCTGCGCTCTTTAACAGGCGGCGGACAATACTCGGCCTCCATAGAAATCTTGAATTCAGCCCAAGTAGCTGTACGATCACTAGGCGCTACGGCCTCCCACCAGTCTGCAGCTTTCTTGTCGGGCAGGTATTGAGCAATGGGTACTCTCCTTTCATCGGGACAAGCTATAGCATCGAATGTTCTGTCCAACTTAAAGATCCAGTTCTCCCAGCCTAATGAGTCCGAATAACCTACAAAACGGGGCGGGTGCATTTTCATCACATCCCGTAACCACTTACTAGCTCCGTTATCCCCATTTGGGATCCCATCCGGATGTACGGTCTGATTTATATGCGCCAACTGGTCAACCACCTGACGAAGGATGGTGGCGGCGCCAATGTAAACATTACTCTGGTTGATTGCCCCTGATCACGTGATTGGTCATCTCTACCATCTGTACTGAGCTGATTGGCGCTCGACAACGAGCGAGTCGCCCCCTCATGCTCCTGATTGCGACCACTACCATGCTGATGTCCTCGGCCTCGACCTCTCGGCATACTGAACGGACAACCATCCAAAATAACATAACAAAACAACATCACATAATCAACACAGGACAACAAACAGCAGCACGATAAAACATTAACTCCAAGTCATTACACGAATACATGAACTAACACCGCAACAACAGAACCTAAATTCAAAAGTAATTCACACGGTCACATCAACAGAGATGTTTGAATTTTGCCAAAACAAACACGGTCAAAACCACATACGTACCATTGGGATCAAACACTTGTAACATTCTTTAAAAATAAAATTTTTTCGAGGCATTTATTCAAATGATAATATTTTAAAATTCATGAGTTTGAAAGATTTTACTGAAATGAAATATTTGAAAACACTTTTAATACATCGTCATTTAACCAAAACCATGAACCCATTATCAAAACTGTCTTGCTTGAAATTACTTATAAAACAGCACGTTGAAACTTCAATCTTCTCGATTAACGATATCATCAAAATGACCTTATCAATATATATATCATTATCACCGTTAACGACACGCAGGGTAACCTTACGTTACCATGCCAACCACACGAAGAATAACGCACATGATAATCCGCAACCATGACCCTCGGCATCGGCCCCCAAAGGTTTCGCTAAACTAATCCCGAGTGGAAAACTTCTTGTACTCGCACTCAACATTTCTCAGATTAACTACCATATTAGGATAATGTCGTAGAATAATACGATCAAATCATACTATGCAACAACACTTACGTATACAACCAAAATGTTCTGGCAAGGATGGTAACAATCAACAACACGCCAACGATACCCATATAGTATAACTAACTGAGTGCGAAATTACCGATAAAATAGTTAAAATTCACAGTCGTCACTGGCGGACCATACGACTATGTCTACTGAAATCAAATGATTGGTAGAGGGCGTGGATACAACTATAACAACAAGGTTACCACCGTGCCAGTCAAACGCTTACGGTCGTAACATCATGTTGTTTACGGCCGTAACATCTATGAGCTTACGGCCGTAATGGCAAACATCTTATGGCCGTAATCACTAGCTGTAGGACAGCAGAATTGTCCCAGCAGCCCCGACACAGTTCCGACAGTTAAGGATCGACTCCTAACAATGTATTATGACATATAGAAAACACTGCAATATTCTCCGATGATTATAACAACATAACAAACTTGTCGCAACAACTTAGTCCTAACAGACAAACACATAACATTTTGAATTCCGAAAACCAAAGTCATTTTGCAAAACAAAAATTTTACCAAAATCATTTTGATCATAATAAAAAATGATGGTAATATTTTGTAACACCCCCAAATCCCATTGGGTCATTACAGTGCCGTGGATCCCACACCAGGAGATCCACCAGGCGAACACGACCAAAATACAATAAACTGACCAAAAAGGGGGATCACAGTCCCTACTATGACATCCGACATAATATTCCGAAATGGAATTTAAACGACAAAAGGTGGGCCTACATGGCCAAAATAAAATACAACAACATCCACGAGCCTTGCTCGGATAATACAAAATGACAACAACTGAACAAAACTGGAGTACTCCAAACTGTCTAACCGACATGAACACCAAAACATCTCGGACTAGTATCGCTCGAATGCCTCGTCGCCATCGTCATGCCCCTGTGTCTCAACTCTCTCCTCGCAAGCACCTAAAACATGAAAACATGTTCCGCCCCCACGGGGTCAGTCATCTAGATAATGAATATCAAATACATATAGAACATGATATGCATCCAAAGGCAGAATGAAACAGTACAACAATGGTAATACGAGATGCTCACAAACCAAAGTAAGAATTGAGCATTCGTGAAACACTATGCCCGCGGCATACGATCACTACCTGCTCAACAGGTTAGAACACAAGTGCCTAACGGCGAATCATCAATATAGAACACAACCATGAACTACCCGAAGGTAAACCAAACCAGAATTGAAACAAATACGAATCACAATGCCCGAAGGCTCCAACAGAAATACCAATACATCACAATGGCCTAGAATCCACTCATCCGAAGCTGCCACAATAACACAATGGTCTGAAAACCACTCAGCCGAAGCTGCCAATCATCACAATGGCCCGAAGCCAAACAGCCCGAAGCTGTATCATCTGAGGGCCGAAGCCACGGTGCGAAGCCGTATCACAATGAGGGCCGAAGCCACGACACGAAGCCATATCACAATGAGGGCCGAAGCCACAGCACGAAGCCGTATCACAATGAGGGCCGAAGCCACGGCACAAAGCTGTATCACAATGAGGTCATCCAATGACCGTGACCTGCTGAATTGCAGGTGCTGGGAAACCAACCGCGAAGGTTCAAGCCCCAGACTTACCCATAATGAGATCACCCAGTGACCATGACCTACTAAACTGTAGGTGTTGGGAAACCAACCGCGAAGGTTCAAGCCCCAAGCTTACCCATAATGAGATCATTAATATGACCGTGACCTACTGAACTGTAGGTGTTGGGAAACCAAACGCGATGGTTCAAGCCCCAAGCTTACCCATAATGAGATCATTAACATGACCGTGACCTACTGAACTGTAGGTGTTGGAAAACCAACCACGAAGGTTCAAGCCCCAAGCTTACCCATCGAGCACTAGCCGCGACTAGCCTCCGAACACAATTAATCACAGACGGCAACGATCCCAGATTACCGAATTCACAAGAATAATAGTGTGTTACCTTGAGTCGGCCTACATGACAACAATAACTCACGGATGGGCACCATCCTCGGCGGTCCCAATTCAAATACCTTGACTGCCTTAGGAATGGCCAATCGAATAAGCAATGATAAAACGGATGGAAAATATCTTCGACAATCCTAATTCAATACGTCGATTACCTTAGAACGGTCAATCGATATCAACAACACAACGAATGGGAATTACCGTCGATAATCCGAATTCAATACGTCAATTACCTTAGAACGGTCAATCGATAACGACGACACAACGTATGGTAATTATCTTCGATAATCCCAATTCAATACATCGATTACCTTAAACTGGCCAATCGATCACACGAAACAATTAGAACGGATGTCCCAGTACCTTTAATCGGTTACCGACGACGAAGATGACAATCGAACACGTCAATGCCTTCACTCGGCCAATTACAGCATCAATAGCAAAATACCAATATCAATAACAATGATCATAACAATGTCTTAAACCGACATCGGTATCAACAACAAAAACCAATACATCGATACCACGACTCGAGTATCGATAATAAAATCAAAAACGAGTATCTCAAAGCCCCGAACGGCTTTTATCGGACAACAACAACATTTGGCATAAATTCGCCGAAGGGTATCGTATCAAACAATCGCCTAATATCAACAAAATCATAGATAGACCAAGTCTCGAAATGATACAACACATTCATACACATACATGATATCATTAATCTCATTGACTAGTACAAGTATAAAACTTGCCTCAAACCGAAGGCGAGAAAGTCCTTCCACGATCAACGTCCTCCCACGAAATGACGAACGACGTCTTCTTACAAACACTCGAACAACCTTGAATGAAATACAATTCATTCAATAACACAAAAATCAATGGAAAGCAACACCAAAACAATCCCGATTCAACCCCGAATCGGTTAAACTCCACCAACGAATATCATAGTTTTCAACTATGAATTCTAACATCCTCCAACACCCCAATGATCGATTAACATGATCATTACGTTCTTAACACTTGTGAAATCAATTCAACAAGAATCACTTAAGAAAATCATCAAAACAAACATCTCAAAATGATAATATCATTAATATCATCATCAATACCCTAAGAACATCATCACCTCCACAAACATGATGTCTAAACAATAATCCATCAACAATGCATCATGAATTCGGATTAAACCACAAGATTAAATCAACCATTGTAAGATTATGATAATCATTACATAATTTATCATAATTCCTTACTAAAATGGTTATAATCCCTCCAAAACACAAAAAACAACAACAATAACAACAACAACAACAACAACCATATCAAGACTATGTTAATCATATAGCAATCTTAACATAATTCTTCCTAGACATGATTAAAACCACCAAACATTCTAAAACATCAAGAACAACTCCTCCTCAAGACAAAATCATCATGTTCTTCATCATAAGTTATAGAAACTCATCAAGAATCATGATATACTCCAACAACCAATCAATACCCAAAGAAAACAACAACAACATCATCATCATAATCAGAAATCACTTGAAGAACAAGAGATTAAGAGAACTTACCAATGAAGAACAAGAAGAACTCTACAAGCACCAAAGGAACACAACTGTGACTAGTATCGCTGCTTTACATCATCCTCCGAGCCGATCCTGTGGTTGCTCGCTCTCTAAACAGAACACCTGGAATAAATAACAAAATCCCCAACGAGGGGTTAGCGATGGAATCACTAGCAAGTAACCAAGCTATAAAGCTATACATCAAGAATACAACCGTTTCATAACCTTTCGACAAGGTAGTAACACGATCACCGAGTCTAAAATCTTTTCGAAAATGATTCCCATTAAAGAGGATCATAAAGATAACTTCAAAACACATTTAAAAGAATAATTAAGGACATCAGGGGTCTCAGTATAAAATCATGAAAAGATTTGTAATTCTCATTATAAAAAGGGCTTACTTTCAAAACCATATAGATGGTACAATCCTCAAAGAATCCTCAAAGGCGGAACCAAAATCACCAATATAACCAAAATCTAAGATTCATACATTCAAAGTTCAGAGATATCCAGTCAAATACTCAATTCACCTTTGTGCCTCGATGGGACCCAACCCGGATTAGATACCGAAAAACAAGCTCAAATCCACCCATAAGTTATCTTGACATCATACTCGCAAGTAACGATTCTCGGAGCCCTCTCCAGACCTACCCGATTAGATAACCTTATAGTAAAATCATATCACTGGCCGTACTCGCAAATAACGCGCCGCCAGAGGCCTCACGGGTCCCTACCCGGTTAAACATCATTCAAACATGCCCCCGAGTTATCGTGACATCGCACTCGCAAGTGACGATTCTCGGAGCCCTCTCCAGACCTACCCGTTTCGATAACCTCATGGTCAAAACATAACAACTAGTTGTACTCGCAAGTACGCGCCGCCGGAGGCCTCACGGGTCCCTACCCGGTCAATATCTCAATTAACCGGTTTCACAACAACAAGGTACCATATCCATCACAATCACAAACATGTAAAACATAAGCTAATGCATCATACACCTCCTCAAATGTTCAACATTCACATCACAACATCATTCAGGAAAGTTGTTAACAAGCGGACAATACAAATATTCCACGATTCCACAATTCCTCGGATGACTACTCATTTCTAACATTCGTTTTAAGCAAAATACACATGAAATGAATGTTATCTCCCTTCGCGAATCTCAGGTTTACATCTGTGTTTACTTTTATAGAATCGCATATTCATTTAGAAGTAAATTGCGATCAAACGTTCAATCACTAACAAGTCCACGTTAATTCCACAACACGTCACATTCTCAAAGTATAAAGATTATAGACGAGATACTCGCCTCAAGTCCAAAACACGCGAAACAACGGGGAAGCTTGACCGAAATCCTCATACACCTATAATCCTCCGTCAAACACAACAAAGATACGATCACAATGAGAATCAAGGCCAATAAAAATGGAAATCCCGACAAACTATCGAGGGAAACTAATTGGGATATTTAATCGAACATTCAATGTTCGATAATTCCCAAGAACACTCGAATTATCAATCAAGTTGAACAAATTCGAAATACGGATATACAACCCATAGAACACGCTTAATAAGGTTCAATAACATCAACTAAATCATCGAAATCGGACGAACAACAAAGATTAAAAAGAAATCTAGAAAATCATCAAAACAAACATCTCAAAATGATAATATCATTAATATCATCATCAATACCCTAAGAACATCATCACGTCCACAAACATGATGTCTAAACAATAATCCATCAACAATGCATCATGAATTCGGATTAAACCACAAGATTAAATCAACCATTATAAGATTATGATAATCATTACATAATTCATCATAATTCCTTACTAAAATGGTTATAATCCCTCCAAAACACAAACAAAAACAACAACAACAACAACAACCATATCAAGACTATGTTAATCATATAGCAATCTTAACATAATCCTTCCTAGACATGATTAAAACCTCCAAACATTCTAAAACATCAAGAACAACTCCTCCTCAAGACAAAATCATCATGTTCTTCATCATAAGTTATAGAAACTCATCAAGAATCATGATATACTCCAACAAACAATCAATACCCGAAGAAAACAACAACAACATCATCATCATAATCAGAAATCACTTGAAGAACAAGAGATTAAAAGAACTTACCAATGAAGAACAAGAAGAACTCTCCAAACACCAAAGGAACACAACTGTGACTAGTATCGCTGCTTTACATCATCCTCCGAGATGATCCTGTGGTTGCTTGCTCTCTAAACAGAACATTTGAATAAATAACAAAATCCCCAACGAGGGGTTAGCGATGGAATCGCTAGCAAGTAACCAAGCTATAAAGCTATACATCAAGAATACAACCGTTATGAAAATAATATTCGACAAGGTAGTAACACGATCACCGAGTCTAAAATCTTTTCGAAAATGATTCCCATTAAAGTGGATCATAAAGATAACTTCAAAACACATTTAAAAGAATAATTAAGGACGTCGGGGGTCTCAGTATAAAATCATGAAAAGATTTGTAATTCTCATTATAAAAAGGGCTTACTTTCAAAACCATATAGATGGTACAATTCTCAAACAAGCCTCAAAGGCGGAACCAAAATCACCAATATAACTGAAATCCAAGATTCATACATTCAAAGTTCACAGATATCCAGTCAAATACTCAATTCACCTCTGTGGCCTCGATGGGACCCAACCCCGATTAGATACCGAAAAACAAGCTCAAATCCACCCATAAGTTGTCTTGACATCATACTCGCAAGTAACGATTCTCGGAGCCCTCTCCAGACCTACCCGATTAGATAACCTTATGGTCAAATCATATCAGTGGCCATACTCGCAAATAACGCGCCGCTGGTTAAACATCATTCAAACATGCCCCCGAGTTATCGTGACATCGCACTCGCAAGTGACGATTCTCGTAGCCCTCTCCAGACCTACCCGATTCGATAACCTCATGGTCAAAACATAACAACTAGCCGTACTCACAAGTACGCGCCGCCGGAGGCCTCACGGGTCCCTACCCGGTCAATATCTCAATTCACCGATTTCACAACAACAAGGTACCATATCCATCACAATCACAAACATGTAAAACATAAGCTAATGCATCATACACCTCCTCAAATGTTCAACGTTCACGTCACAACATCATTCAGGAAAGGTTTTAACAAGCGGACAATACAAATATTCCACGATTCCACAATTCCTCGGATGACTACTCATTTCTAACATTCGTTTTAAGCAAAATACACATGAAATAAATGTTATCTCCCTTCGCGAGTCTCAGGTTTACATTTGTGTTTACTTTTATAGAATCGCATATTCATTTAGAAGCAAATTACGATCAAACGTTCAATCACTAACAAGTCCAGGTTAATTCCACAACACGTCACATTCTCAAAGTATAAAGACTATAGACGAGATACTCGCCTCAAGTCCAATGCACGCGAAACAACGGGGAAGCTCGACCGAAATCCTCGTACACCTATAATCCTCCGTCAAACACAACGAAGATACGATCACAATGAGAATCACGGCCAATAAAAATGGAAATCCCGACAAACTATCGAGGGAAACTCATTGGGACATTTAATCGAACATTCAATGTTCGATAATTCCCAACAACACTCGAATTATCAATCGAGTTGAACAAATTCGAAATACGGATATACAACCCATAGAACACGCTTAATAAGGTTCAATAGCATCAACCAAATCATCAAAATCGGACGAACAACAAAGATTAAAAAGAAATCTCGAAAGTCAACCCTAGGAGATTTCAAGAGATTACCTCGATCCGACGAAGAACAAGGATTTAATGTTGTTATAATCGACAAGGGCCTTCCAAAACACCTTGGAATTGAGTGGAATCGACCAAGAATTGAAGTTCCCGTCTCTCCCGTCCAGCAGCCGCGAGAAGAAGAAGGAAAGTGAAGAAAATGGTTGAGGACCCGTCGCCCAGGCCTTATATAGGCGCGATCGTTACGGCCGTAATCGACAGGTCCTTACAGCCGTAACTCGGACCTTACGGCCATGCTCGACAGGTTCTTATGGCCGTAATCGGGTCCCAGGCCTCACTGTCCGAAAAATGAATGGGTGTTACGGTCATAACCGGCAAGGCTTTACGGCCGTAACTCGGCATCCTTGCGGCCGTAACTGATTATGCCTTAAGGCCGTAACAGGGAGTGTATTACGGCCGTAACTCGGCCAGGCCTCCTGACTGAAACTCGATTGTTCCGGTAGTCCGGTTCGGCGCTCGACGACGACTCAGATACACTAACACACCTGCTGAGATTTAAGACAATAACGAGCCATCCAAAAAACATAACATACCACGTCTCAAGCACGCGTAAATCAAAGATACGCTGGCGACACAAGTCTCACCCGACGAACTACACAACAATACATATCATATAGTGAATCAAAGAAAACGTATCCCATATAATCGTAACGAAACGAATAATCGGAATCACACGACAATTAATTCAAGATAACCAAAATAAAAATCTTGGGTATTATATTCTACCCCTCTAAAAAGAAGTTTCATCCCAACACTTAAAAAAAGAAAAGGTGAAGCAAGCAGTCATCAAAGTGAACGGACAATTAACCTCAGAGATCTACCCGGGTCGATCCTGATAAGGGTGCTGAAGCACGACTCTGTGAAACTTCATGAAACAATTCACAATACTGAACTCTGTGGCCCTCGAGTCCATAGTTATAAGACGTAATCGACCGCGAAGGACAATTGGCTTGCACATGACCCGCAACGTTGCAATGGAAACACCTCACAGTCTGACTAGGAGTCAAAGAAGATAACTTGGAACTCTTGGTTCCACCAAACGAAGAAAGGGAAGGTTTCGCTGTACGACTACGCGAAACTCGATGAGAAGAATACCCAACTCTCACACCATCCGAAACATCTCTAGACGTCCTCTGTGTCTTCGGCTCATGCGAAGGCCCAGTAGATGAAGATGCCATCTCGTAAGCCATGGCTCGATTCTGATACTCTCTTAAAGTAGCACAAGTGAAACCCGACATGTACTGTCGAATCTATGGTCTCATCCGCATGTGGAAATGACGGATTTTGTCTTCTTCGGTCCTTACCTATCTCTTCACGTAAGCGAGCTGTCGACTATAGTCGATAATAGCCTGCAACACGGGTATATCCTGCGGCTCGGCTAGCTAAAAATCTCGGATCCTCTGCTCTCGGATCGGCTTCGGACAGAACTCCGCTTCCATAAACTCCTTGAACTCTTCCCAAGTAACAGCATGATCCTGAGGCTCAACGGCCTCCCACCAGTTAGCGGCATCACCAACGAGAAGGAACTAAGCGATAGGAATCCTCCGCTCCTCGGGACAACCAACTGCCTTGAAGATCTTCTCCAATTGGAAAAGCCAACTGTCCCAGCCCAAAGTATCACCCGAGCCTGCAAAGCGAGGAGTACGCATACGAACCACTTCCCTAAGCCACTGAGTCGACCCGATATCCACATTCGCGGCATTGTTACGCTGAACCGCCTGAGCCAAATGAGTCATCTCATCTGCCACCTGCTAGAGTATAGTAGCAACACCAATACTAATGCCATTACCGGCAGCATGATCCTGACCACGCGACCGATCACCATGACCCCGACCTCTCGGCATGCTGAACGGACAGCCGTTCAAAACGACAAAACAAACACTACATAATCAATATAGGGCAAACAACGGTAACATAATGAAATATTCATTCTGAGTCATAACATGAATATACGAACTTATCACTACAATGATAGAATTCAAATTCATAAATCATTTACTTATCTATGTCAACACAACATACTACCTTTACCAAAGCAATCACGGTCAAAACCAAAAACATATCGTCGTGGTCGAATATGGGTAATATTTTAAAACAAAATTTTCCGAGGTACTTGTCCAAATGATAGTATTTTAAAATTCTTGAATTTGAAAAATTTGCTGAAGTGAATTTTTGAAAAGAAATGTTTTTAATACCTCGGTCATTTGATCAAAACTATGAACCCATTATCATATCTGTTTCGTTTTGAAAATCATTTGGGAAACATCTTAAAACACCAATCTATTCGATAAAGATATCATCAAAATGACCTTACCGACGTATATCATCCTTACTATCAATCAACTACCACATCCAGATAACGTTAAAGAATATACAATTAAACCAACTATGAAATCATAACATCTGGGCGTACACCCATAACTCGCTAACAAGAACTGTGATGATTTATAATACGTCAATAATATATACACAGGATAAGAAACTAAGTGCAATACTAATACCGCAGTTAGAGTTCACAATCATCACAGACGGACCATATGACTAGGTTGACAAGGATTAAACGACAGATAATGAGCACAGATAGAATTGTAGCAACAAAGGTACTGCCGCGACAGTCAGAAGCTTAAAGTCGTAACAACTAACTGTAAGATGGAAAGAATCAACTCAACAGTCTCAAAACGGCTCTGATGGTTAAGGATCGACTCCTAACAATGTATCTCGACACTTAGGAAGTACTGTAAAAATTTTCCGACGGGCATAACCGCATAACAAACACACAATGTTTAAACTTTCGAAACCCAAAGTCGTTTGCAAAATATAAATTTTCCAAAATTCTTTTGATCAAAACCGAAGATGATGGTAATATTTTGCGGTGCCCGAAATACATTAAAATACACTTTTCCAAATACCGTCTGATGGTGTAGTTTGAAAATACAGGATCAACTTGTCAAAACCCAACCGATTTCAAAACCCATACAGGCTGTTGTTTAATCGCACCATCAAAATATTTTCAAAATCGACTTTCACAAAAACGCTCCGACCCTTAAGGTCCTTCATAAACACGTTCTCAAACTTACCCGCAGCGGCATAATTACGATAGTCCAAACAAAAATAGTCGAACTTAAAACAGCGTGCCCAAACGGCAAACAGAATCACAAATTCAACCAAATACATCTCGCGTATCACCCCCGCTTCAGTTCGGGAATATTACACGTCATGGATTCCGCACCGGAACCCACCAGGCTAAAAACAATTTCAAAGACGTTCAAAAATACGCCAAAAGGCCGATGTCGGTAGTATTTTCCGAAACTCACAAATTCATTTGTCAAACCGTCATAAAAAGTTCAAGGCCAAAATGCCAAAACTAGATTTAGGGAATTGGTTTTACGAAATAAAACCCAGCTTGCAAAATACCGAAAGTCATTTTGAAAGAATTCACGCAGCGGATAAAATACAGTTTGAAAATACATTTCGTGTGCATCAAGTTTAAACATACAACAAAACCATCCATCTGAGTTTCTCATCGACTCAACCGTCGGTACCTTTTCGAAATCCATCAAGGTTCACAATTTCCACATCATACCACCCCACACGGTAGTTCAAAGTCAAAACATCAATATGTCAACTCGTACACACGTACAGTATGTCACAAGTATCGAATACAACTCTATTACACAACACCGTGTAAATAAAATCATGCACCACAAGTAATTCGCACACATAAAATCACAAAATACAGATACCTCGCATAAAGGAGGAGACTTACGTCCACAGTGTTAGGGATATGCCCTCGAATGCCACTCAGAGGATGAGAGAGTGAGAGCATATGTATTGTATATATAAATATTTAAAAAGGCAATAATTATTTCTATATTATTGTATATCATTGGCATTGTGATTTGGTATATAGAATAATAGTCCTTGCATTTGAGAGCAAACATTCTACTCCTTATAGAGATAAGGATATAGGCACTGGAAGTGTTTAGAGCTCGAATGCTTAACTCGTTCGCAAGTCGATAAAACTTAAATGGGCAATAAGTTTAGACAAGACTTGTATAACGCGTACTTTGACATGTAAAGTGTCGGTATTCACTAAGGGTTAGTGGGAGCACACGTTATAGGTATGCTAGTGAGGTTAGTATACTCGAACACGACTCACCTCGATTCGGTCACATGGATATCACTCAGGGATTGTCAATGACTGGATCGAAAGGTTGTGATAGGTATACGTGGACCTTTGACTTGAGGTTTCAGTAGGAGATGTGCTTGTGACATTAAGTTAGTCATTAGAGTAGTTCGATCCAATTGCCGGTGTGTGGGGTCAACCTCGAAATGCAACTTAATGGGCAAGTAGCAGTCTATACTGAATGCCAAGATAGAATTCTTTCTCCTGTAAGTGAGCATGTAAATGTCCTATGCGGTTAATGGCAAATGAGATTATAAGTCTTTGGCCAAAGCATTTAGAGCTAGTTGTATTTGATACAAGAGAGCTCGATGATCTCAGTTTGCATTAACAGAAAGCATAGAGTCAAGTTACAGTAGGGTTTGACTTTACCGTGACCCTAATACTTGACCGGGACATATGATTGAAGGGTTTATACATATACGGTATTCATGACATAATGGTTTTGGAATGATCCGATCATTCGTTCTTAGTTGGGTTACGATACGAAGAATTAGACTGGCTAAGTGTTACCCGTACTCCTTGGTTCCTCCCATTGCCGACTAAGACGGACCTACGGAGTCGCGCACAAGGATATTGGATGGATAAATATGTATTTATTATCTCTTCATTAATATTGGATATTAGATATCTAATTTGATTTATTTGATAAATTATGCGGTCAAATGAATTGAAATGAATTACCAGGTAATTAATTTAATTCATAAATAATTATTTCTTGGAAATATATTATTATAATTTTGTATTTGATAAAATTAATTAATTAGATTAATTAATTAAGTATAAATACATTTGGGATAAAACAAAGTGTATTTAACGGACTAGACACGCGAATGTCCGGTACACGAACCGAGTGGCTCGGCTCGTTTTCTCACCTAATACCAAGTGGGTCTCCCCCCTCACCTTCTCCACACCTTCCATGTTACTTTCTAACATGTGAGGTGTATTTTATATGGCAAATGATGAAGACTTGGGATTAGATTCCATATCTCATAATATTATCTCATTAGTTATATAAAAATGGTGTGTTTGTCTTTGTTTTGAACATGACTTGTGAAATAAACACACACACACACACATAAAATCGGCCGTGAGACATATTGGTGAGGAGGAGAAATAATTTCTTCAATTTCTTGGTTCATCTTAGAGAGAAAGAAAAGGAAGAAGAGAAGAGAAGAAAAATATTGTGTCGATTCCTAGCCGTGTTATTTGAGAACGAATTGACATATTATTTTTCCGATCAATATCCGACGCGTGTGAAGTAGAGACATTCGGCATTTTCGGTGTTGGATCATTCAAACAAGCTACAACGAATTGGATTCGTGTTCGTGTCGGTAATCGGGAAAAGGCTTGCTCGGGTTTTTCCTTCGAATATTATATTATCAAAGGACTACGAGAGTAAGTATTCTTTGTTTTTCATCTTCGTTATTTATATTCGTTTATATGATGCTTGATCGGTCCGTTTTTGGGGTTTGGTTTTATCCGGTCTAACCGGTTTATTTTCCGCTGCGTAATTCGATTTTTATCACCGAATCCCAACAGTGGTATCAGAGAGAGGTCTATGCGATCATATATTCGATATTTACATTTGGAATGCTTGATTATTTTTTATGATTTAGTATCATAATTGTTTTAATTGTTGATGTTTAATTGTTCATCTAAAAATTATTTTTCATGATTTTATGTTAAAATATAAATCTATTTTTCTTTTGAAAAACTAATTTACTTGTATAGTATAAAAATTAGAAAAATATTATTTTTGGATTCGAGACGAAAAAAATGAGCCGGAAAATTGGTAGGACCGTGACTTGGGGCTTCCAGGAATTTCTTTGAAATTTAAATTTAATTTGGTTAAATTTAAATTTGGTGAAATTTCTTTAATTTGGCTGACCACTGTCATGAGCTTGGCAGCCTGTGTTTTCGACTCCGTTTTTATATTTCGTTCGGTAAATTAATTTTCCGCAAATTAAATTGGATTTAATTTGACTAAAATATAATTATGGTAATTTTATTTTAAGGGAATTAATTTAATGAAATATTTATTTTGTCCGGAGCAAATTAAAATTAACGGTTAAGTGAATTAATTGGATTAATTCTAATTGTTGTATTATTTTTTGTTGATTAGATCAATTTTAGATTAATCATTATTGCCATTTATTTTAATGTGATTGTTGCATTAATTTTGAATGGGGATGTAGTTCATGGACCTAGTTTTGAATCGTTTGTTTTGTTCGATTGGGTTGTAAAGGCCGTTTTGAGCCTATTTATTTTACTAGAAAATTTGTATAGGATGCAATTTTTCAAATGTAAAATTTATATGTAATGACGAAGACCGGAGGAAGATCCGCTCGAGAAGACGAAGATTCAAGACCAAAGACATGTAATTAGATTATGATGTTTTTGTTCTAGGAACGGTCCATGAACTGCATGTTGTTAGTTTTAGGTTGTGTATATTTTCATATTGTATGACAAACAAACAAACCGACAAACCGCGCTTATAAACAGATTAATGTGCAAAGTGTAACATATAATCGCGTTAATACTCCCACTTTCAAACACTAAGTTATAAAGGTTACGAGGTTTCCTACCCTCCGTCAAACTCATGGAAAATTGAAATCTAAACCGGAATATTATTCTTCCGAGTATGTCGGGGTAATATTTTGGGGGAAAGTTAATAAATTCCTAGAGTGCATTAGATGCCTTTGGTTGTGACAAATCAAACCCCTATAAACCGTATGGATTGCCGGGTAAGATTCAATTGTCAGATTAATAGGAGTTGACGGTTTAAACTTAGATAGTTCAGTGAGCCGTAGAAACCGAATGGGTTGAGGGCAAGTGAAATAGGGGTAAAAGAAGATCGAATCATCCATTAGATGGGTTGGTATTAGACACCACTTTATAAAGAATAATAGAATAGAAACCGTATGAGTTGCCCTCTATTAAACTTTATAAAGAAATAGATTACCACTATGAAGTCACCAAGACTTCTGGATTTAACATGGGAGTGTGTAAATACCGATAAAATAGTGGGAGCCGAGTTATGAATAAAGAAAGTCCTTAAATTCTTTCCTCAGATCATAATTAAATAATCACTAACGAATCTTAAATTATTCTCTGTAGTTAACAAAACTCTCAATATGACAATGAACCCACTCGCTATACTACTTGAAAAGAACGTCCTGACTGGTCCAAACTATGTGGACTGGCTTCAGAACTTGAGGATTGTCCTAACTATGGAAATGCTGGGATACGTCTTGGAGGCGGACATCCCAGCTCTCGCAGAACCCGAGCCAATCAGGAAGATGTCGATGCCCATGAGAAATGGGTAAAAGACGACATAAGAGTGTGAGGGTACATGTTAGGCTCAATGACCAATGAGATTCAACGTGCCCATGAAAAGATGACGTCTTCGAGAGCCATCTTATCGCACCTGGCTGAGCTCTATGGAGAGTATAGCCAAACTGCTAGATATGAGATATCAAAGCAATTATTCGGCGCCAGGATGAAGGAATGAGAGAGGGTTGGGAACCATGTCCTCAAGATGATCTCGATGATTGAGAGATTGGAAGCTCTTGATTTTCATATGCATGCATCTCTCCAAACTGACTTTATCCTGCAGTCACTTCCTGACTCCTTTTCACAATTTGTCATGAACTTCAACTACAATGAGATTGCATGTAACTTAGCTGGGCTAATGAACAAACTGATGACTGCCCAGTCTCAGATGAAGACAAAGGGAAAGGAAGTTGCACTTGTGATTTCTTCTGGGACTTAGAAGTCCAAGAATAAGAAGAAAAAGAACAAGAAGCAGTTAGGTCCAATAGCCAAGATCGACAAGGGAAAGGGCAAGGCCCCAATGGTTCAAAAGAGCAAGGGGGCCAAGAAAACGGATGTATGCCTCAACTGCGGTGAGCTAGGACAATGGAAGAGGTACTCTCCAAAGCTTGACCGTAATGCGCCTTCAGGTACAGAACTACTGGTTTTAGAAACAAATTGTTCTGTAACTATATATTCTACTTCTTGGATACTTGATTTCGGTGCGATTTCTCACATTTGTACAATGAATCAGGATCTGGAACGAAGTAAGAAGCTGGATTCAGGGGAGGTGATGGTCACCGTCGGAAGTGGGCATAGTGTCGAGGTTTCTGATATCGGATCCATTATGTTGGATTTAGAATCTGGTTTTATTCTTACGTTAGATGATGTACTTGTTTTGCCCAAGGGGCACAAAAATATTGTATCAATTCCGGTCATGGACCGAAAGGGATTTCACTTCTTTATTGGAGATGGGTCCTGTCGTATTTATTTTAGAAATAAATTGGTTGGTACTGCTACATTATTAAATGGTTTATACCATTTAAATCTAAAGAATAAAACAACTGTGAACACTATAACTAGGAAGCGTGGTAGGGATGAAACGAACTAAGCACTTAAGTGGCATTTTAGACTTGGTCATATTGGTCAGACCAAGGTTTATAAAATGGAGAAAGATGGGCTTACGGGCCCATTGGGATCAGATCCCTATCCAACTTGTAAATCTTGCCTTCAAGGCAAAATGACTAAGTTACCCTTCGCAGGGACTTTTGAAATAGCTGCTGAAAAACTTGGATTGATCCATACCGACGTCTATGGCCCTTTTGAAGTGGCACGAGACGGCTTTCAGTATTTCATTACATTCACTGATGACCATACCAGGTATGGATTCGTGTACTTAATGAAACATAAGTCTGAAGCTTTTGATAAATTCAAGGAATTTAAAGCCCTAGTTGAAAATCAAATAGGTAACCGTGTTAAGACTCTTCGGTCAGACCGGGGTGGTGAGTACATGAGTACCGAATTTGATGAATTCTTAAAAGAACTAGGAATAGTGTCACAATTCACTCGTCCAGATAATCCACAATTAAATGGTGCATCAGAAAGAAGGAACCGAACCTTGTTGGACATGGTTCGCTCCATGCTTAACTATACTGATCTACCGATTTATCTGTGGGGTTACGCGCTCCTTACTGCTGTGCATATCTTGAAAAGATGTCCTACCAAATCCGTTTCTAAGACTCCCCATGAGATGTGGAGAGGTAGGAAACCAAGTCTTAATCACATTAGGATTTGGGGATGCCCTGCTTAAGTCAAGAAGACTAAAGTAGAGAAATTGGAAACTAGGTCTGTGAAAGGTCGTTTCATAGGATATCCAGGGGATTCCATGGGATATCTATTCTACATGCACGAAGATCATAGGATCATCATTGCTATACAAGCACACTTCCTAGAAGATCAGTTTATTCAGGAAGGAGGGGCAGGTAGAAATATGTCTTTGGAAGAAATAAAAGAAACACCAAATGAGACACCTATGCAAGATATTAGAACCCAACCTTCTGAAATACAAACACAACCTCGCAAGTCTAGTAGAATTTCTCAATTACCTGAGAGGTATGGCTATCTGCATCAAGAGGAACTGGGTGTCCATGAGATGACAGAAAGTAGTCAAGAGAATGATTCTTCTACATACGACCAAGCGATGGCAGATGTTGACTCCACCAAGTGGCAAGAAGCTATGGAAGCTGAGATAGACTCAGTGCATGCTAATCAGGTCTGGACTTTAGTAGATCGTCCTAAAGGCATAGTGCCTATTGGAAACAAATGGATCTATAAAAGAAAGACTGATGGAGATTGCAAGGTTGATACCTATAAGGCCAGGCTTGTGGCAAAGGGTTATTCCCAAAGAGAAGGAATCGATTACTTCGAGACCTTCTCCCCTGTAGCTATGATTAAATCTATTCGCATGATGCTTGCCATAGCAGCCCACTTAGATTATGAAATATGGCAAATGGATGTGAAAAAGGCATTCCTAAATGGATTCCTCGATGAGGAGATTTACATGGAACAGCCTAAGGGACTCATATCTCAAACCAATATTCATAAAGTATGCAAACTTCAGCGTGTCATTTATGGACTGAAGCAAGCTTCACGGAGTTGGAATCTTCATTTTAACGAGACAGTTAAAGAGTTTGATTTTATCCAAAACGAAGAGGAGCCCTGTATTTACAAGAAGGTTAGTGAGAGTAAAATTGCGTTCTTAATACTATATGTAGATGACATTCTACTTATAGGAAACGAAGTAGGAATGCTCAGTTTTATGAAAGCTTGGCTTTCTAAAGAGTTCACAATGAAAGACTTGGGAGAAGCTACCTATATTCTGGGTATTCGTATCTACCGGGATAGAGCGAAAAGAATGTTAGGTCTTTCCCAAGCCCTCTATATAGAAAAGATCCTGAAGCGATTTAGGATGGAAGATTCTAAAAGAGGGTTCCTTCCTATGCAACATGGTGCAAAACTTTCCTTAGAGATGTGTCCTCAAAGTGAGGAAGACAGAAAGGAAATGAGTAAGGTGCCCTATGCTTCGGCACCCTATGCTTCGGCAGTAGGTAGCCTCATGTACGCTATGATTTGCACTAGACCGGACATTGCCTATGCTGTGAGCGTAGTAAGTCGGTTTTAGTCAAATCCAGGGCAGGAACATTGGACTGCTATAAAGAACATTCTTAAGTACCTAAGGAGGACTAAAGACTTGGTTCTTACATACGGCGGTGGAGAAATTAGAGTGAAGGGCTATACAGACTCAGATTTTTCGGGGGACATGGATGCTCAGATGTCCACATCAGGGTATATCTTCACTCTGAATGGTGGGGCAGTTTCTTGGAGAAGTGCCAAGCAAAGTTCGACTGCTATCTCTACATGTCAAGCCGAATATCAGGCAGCCACGGAGGCTGCTAAAGAAGCTTTTTGGATTAAGAAGTTCACTGAGGAACTTCAAGTGGTTCCTAATGCGGAGAAGCCCGTGATGCTGTTTTGTGACAATGACGGAGCTGTTGCACAGGCTAAGGAGCCTAGGGCTCACCACAATACCAAACATATTGCGAGAAAATATCATTTTGTGAGAGAAATGGTTCAGGAAGGAAATGTTATACTGCAGAGAGTAGACACAGCAAATAACGTTGCTGATCCGCTTACCAAGCCACTATCTCAGAAGGCTTTAGAGAGACATCTGGAGAGTATGGGTATTAGATACCATAGTTTGTGGCATTGAGTGCAAGTGGGAGATTGTTAGGGATATGCCATCGAATGCAACTCAGAGGATGAGAGAGTGAGAGCATAAGTATTGTATATATGAATATTTAACAAGGCAATAATTATTTCTATATTATTATATATCACTGGCATTGTGATTTGGTATATAGAATAATAGTCCTTGCATTTGAGAGCAAACATTCTACTCCTTATGGAGATAAGGATATAGGCACTGGAAGTGTTTAGAGCTCGAATGCTTAACTCGTTCGCAAGTCGATAAAACTTAAATGGGCAATAAGTTTAGACAAGACTTGTATAACGCGTACTTTGACATGTAAAGTGTCGGTATTCACTAAGGGTTAGTGGGAGCACACGTTATAGGTATGCTAGTGAGGTTAGTATACTCGAACATGACTCACCTCGATTCGGTCACATGGATATCACTCAGGGATTGTCAATGACTGGATCGAAAGGTTGTGATAGGTATACGTGGACCTTTGACTTGAGGTTTCAGTAGGAGATGTGCTTGTGACATTAAGTTAGCCATTAGAGTAGTTCGATCCAATTGCCGGTGTGTGGGGTCAACCTCGAAATGCAACTTAATGGGCAAGTAGCAGTCTATACTGAATGCCAAGATAGAATTCTTTCTCCTGTAAGTGAGCATGTAAATGTCCTATGCGGTTAATGGCAAATGAGATTATAAGTCTTTGGCCAAAGCATTTAGAGCTAGTTGTATTTGATACAAGAGAGCTCGATGATCTCAGTTTGCATTAACAGAAAGCATAGAGTCAAGTTACAGTAGGGTTTGACTTTACCGTGACCCTAATACTTGATCGGGACATATGATTGAAGGGTTTATACGTATACGGTATTCACGACATAATGGTTTTGGAATGATCTGATCATTCGTTCTTAGTTGGGTTACGGTACGAAGCACTAGACTGGCTAAGTGTTACTCGTACTCCTTGGTTCCTCCCATTGCCGACTAAAACGGACCTACGGAGTCGCGCACAAGGATATTGGATGGATAAATATGTATTTATTATCTCTTCATTAATATTGGATATTAGATATCTAATTTGATTAATTTGATAAATCATGCGGTCAAGTGAATTGAAATGAATTACCGGATAATTAATTTAATTCATAAATAATTATTTCTTGGAAACATATTATTATAATTTTGTATTTGATAAAATTAATTAATTAGATTAATTAATTAAGTATAAATACATTTGGGATAAAATGAAGTGTATTTAACGGACTAGACACGCGAATGTACGGTATACGAACCGAGTGGCTCGGCTCGTTTTTTCACCTAATACCAAGTGGGTCGCCCCTCTCACCTTCTCCACACCTACCATGTTACTTTCTAACATGTGAGGTGTATTTTATATGGCAAATGATGAAGACTTGGGATTAGATTTCATATCTCATAATATTATCTTATTAGTTATATAAAAATGGTGTGTTCGTCTTTGTTTTGAACATGACTTGTGAAATAAACATACACACACACATAACATCAGCCGTGAGACATATTGATAAGGAGGAAAAATAATTTCTTCAATTTCTTGGTTCATCTTAGAGAGAGAAAAGGAAGAAGAGAACAGAAGAAAAATATTGTGTCGATTCCTAGCCGTGTTCTTTGAGAACGAATTGACATATTATTTTTCCGATCAATATCCGATGCGTGTGAAGTAGAGAAATTCGGCATTTTCGGTGTTGGATCATTCAAACAAGCTACAATGAATTGGATTCGTGTTCGTGTCGGTAATCGGGAAAAGGCTTGCTCGGGTTTTTCCTTCGAAGATTATATTATCAAAGGACTACGAGGGTAAGTATTCTTTGTTTTTCATCTTCGTTATTTATATTCGTTTATATGATGCTTGATCGGTCCGTTTTTCAGGTTTGGTTTTATCCGGTTGGACCGGTTTATTTTCCGCTGCGTAATTCGATTTTTATCACCGAATCCCAACACACAGGTCGTACGGAGATGATGGCTGCACCACGATACTAATCACAATGAATCACAATTGATCACAACGGATCACCATGATCACACTTGTTCACAATTGCTCACCCGGGTGACATGACAAGACACGACTCGATAAGGCCCAACTAGACCCAACTGCCTAGATTTTCATAAACCTAAGCTCCGATACCATTTATGTAACACCCCCAATCCACTCAGGGATATTACACTCCATAGACACCTTTCCGCAAGGAGCTACCAGGCAGGAGACTACAAATCAAACCCACGTGCGGTCAACTTGACCAAAACATAATACCGTAGACCGATTAGGTCTCTAAAAACACAGCATATCCGTACATCTGATGAATAAAAAATACAACTCGATCACATAATACATAAAATGTCCATCCCTTCAAGGATGACAAGAAACTCAAACCGACAAATCACTGACGGACAACAGACTACAACTATGACTAGTATCGCTGCTTTACATCATCCTCCGAGCCAATCCTGTGGTTGCTCGCTCTCCAAACAGAACACCTGGAATAAATAACGAAATCCCCAACGAGGGGTTAGCGATGGAATCGCTAGCAAGTAACCAAGCTATAAAGCTATACATCAAGAATACATCCGTTATGAAAATAACCTTTCGACAAGGTAGTAACACGATCCCCGAGTCTAAAATCTTTTCGAAAATGATTCCCATTAAAGAGGATCAAAAAGATAACTTCAACACACATTTAAAAGAATAATTGAGGACATTAGGGGTCTCATTGTAAAATCCTGAAAAGATCTGTAATCCTCGTTATAAAAAGGGCTTACTTTCAAAACCATATAGATGGTACAATTCTCAAACAAGCCTCAAAGGCGGAACCAAAATCACCAATATAACCGAAATCCAATATTCATACATTTACAGTTTAGATATATCCAGTCAAATACTCAATTGACCTCCGTGGCCTCGATGGGACCCAACCCGGATTAGATACCGAAAAACAAGCTCAAATACACCCATAAGTTATCTTGACATCGTACTCGCAAGTAACGATTCTCGGAGCCCTCTCCAGACCTACCCGATTAGATAACCTTATGGTCAAATCATATCACTGGCCGTACTCACAAGTAATGCGCCGCCGGAGGCCTCACGGGTCCCTACCCGGTTAAACATCATTCAAACACGCCCACGAGTTATCGTGACATCGCACTCGCAAGTGACGATTCTCGGAGCCCTCTCCAGACCTACCCGATTCGATAAACTCATGGTCAAAAGATAACAACTAGCCGTACTCACAAGTACGCGCCGCCGGAGGCCTCACGGGTCCCTACCCGGTCAATATCTCAATTCACCGATTTCACAACAACAAGGTATCATATCCATCACAATGACAAACATGTAAGCTAATGCATCATACACCTCCTCAAAGGTTCAACGTTCACGTCACAACATCATTCTGGAAAGGTGTTAACAAGCGGACAATACAAATATTCCACGATTCCAAAATTCCTCGGATGACTACTCATTTCTAACATTCATTTTAAGCACAATACACATGAAATGAATGTTATCTCCCTTCGGGAATCTCAGGTTTACGTTTGTGTTTACTTTCATAGAATCACATATTCATTTAGAAGTAAATTACGATCAAACGTTCAATCACTAACAAGTCCACGTTAATTCCACAACACGTCACATTCTCAAAGTATAAAGATCATAGACGAGATACTCGCCTCAAGTCCAATGCACGCGAAACAACGGGGAAGCTCGACCGAAATCCTCGTACACTTATATGAACCCATGTAACACAACGAAGATATGATCACAACGAGAATCAAGGCCAATAAAAATGGAAATCCCAATAAATTATCGAGGGAAACTCATTGGGACATTTAATCGAACATTTAATGTTCGATAATTCCCAAGAACACTCGAATCATCAATCGAGTTGAACAAATTCGAAATACGGATATACAACCCATAGAACACAATTAATAAGGTTCAATAACATCAACCAAATCATCGAAATCGGACGAACAACAAAGATTAAAAATAAATCTCGAAAGTCAACCCTAGGAGATTTCAAGAGATTATCTCGATCCGACGAAGACCAAGGATTTAATGTTGTTATAATCGACAAAGGCCTTCCAAAACACCTTGGAATTGAGTGGAATCGACCAAGAATCGAAGTTCCCGTCTCTCCCGTCCAGCAGCCGCGAGAAGAAGAAGGAAAGTGAAGAAAATGGCTGAGGACCCGTCGCCCAGGCCTTATATAGGCGCAATCGTTACGGCCGTAATCGGCAGGTCCTTACGGCCGTAAGTCGGACCTTATGGCCGTACTCGGCAGGTTCTTACGGCCTTAATCGGGTCCCAGGCCTCACTGTCCGAAAAACGAATGGGTGTTACGGCCGTTACCGGCAAGGTATAACGGCCGTAACTCGGCAACCTTGCGGCCTTAACTGATTATGCCTTACGGCCGTAACAGGCAGTGTATTACGGCCGTAACTCGGCCAGGCCTCCTGACTGAAACTCGATTGTTCTGACAGTCCGGTTCGGCGCTCGACGACGACTCGGATACACTAACACACCTACTGAGATTCAAGACAATAACGAGCCATCCACAAAACATAACATACCACGTCTCAAGCACGCGTAAATCAAAGATACGCCGGCGACACAAGTCTTACCCGACGAACTACACAACAGTACATATCATACAGTGAATCAAAGAAAACGTATCCCATATAATCATAACGAAACGAATAGTCGGAATCACACGACAATTAATTCAAGATAACCGAAATAAAAATCTCGGGAATTACAAGAATGCTGGCGTAAGTCCTAACCTGGACTAAAAAGAACGTAACACTATGAAATCCTAATTTGGAAGGGCGGGATTGAAAACCTAATGGAAATAATTCGCGGGTTGTTAAATATTGTAAGGCCCTGTTCTTTTGGGCTTATTTTCCAGTTTTTCAGTTTAGTTCAATTCAGTTCAGGTCCAATTAGTTCAGTTCAGTTCAGGTCCATTCAGTTCAGTTCAGTTCGATTCATTTATTATTAATATTAATATTATTAATAATAATAATAATTAGTATTATTAATAATAATAATAATAATCTTGATTATTATTATTATTGTTATTATTATTATTGTTGTTTTTGTTGAGTACTATTATTATTACTAATAATATTTACTATTAATAATAATAATAATAATATTTATTATTGTGGTTGATTACTATTATTATTATCTATCATTATTATTATTATCGTTATTATCGTTATTGTTATTAATATCATTAATATTATTATAATATAATTTGTGATTTGTTGTATAGTACAATTTGATGGAGTATTGTGTTCATATGGGTTTGGTACTAGATTATATGAAGCATGTTATGCGATTTAACTAAAAAGATGAAAAGAAACTAAAAACACTTGTTGTAATTAACTAAAAAAATTTCTCCTGTCAAAATCTTCTTTACAAGTAGTTATATGTTTAGGGTGATTACTGATTTGATTCATTAGTGAGTTTCTCTTCTTTAATTTTGAGGACCAGCTTGATGGAATAATTTTTAACCACGACCCACCTGGATGTGTTGACTGCTTGGTAAACTTCTCAACATCCATGATTGTTTCCCATGTATCGGTACTAGCTTAGGTAGCCAGGGGGGAATTGTAACGCTGCATCTGTGTCTGAATTTCTTTCTCATCATAGTATATATATTTCTGATTTTATTGTGCCTATAGTATGTGTACTGCTGAAATTGTTGAAGCATTAATCCCACATTGGGAAAATACAAGTCTTGCAATCAATATATAAAGATCCTGGACTACTCCTCTCATTGCCAATTGGTTTTGAGATGGAACTCCAGACTTTAACATGGTATCGGAGCAGGCTTTCACGTGCGAGCCCAACGGCCCACGATGTTGTAGCTCCGCGCCACCCGAGTTAAAAAAAGTCCACGCTGTAAGCCTTGACTCCGGCTACGCGTGAGGGGGCGTGTTGAAGCATTAATCCCACATTGGGAAAATACAAGTCTTGCAATCAATATATAAAGATCCTGGACTACTCTTCTCATTGCCAATTGGTTTTGAGATGGAACTCTATTAGAGACATTTTATGTATTTCTAGTTAGTGATTGTATTAAGGCCCATTTGTATTTATTTAGGCCCAACCCATGTTTAGTATCTAGAATTATCTCTTGTAAAAATCAAATATTCTAATATGGTATCGAGCCATTAAAAACCTTCCTTTTTTTCTCCACCAAAATCGGATCTCTCCCTCCCCTACTCCTCTACCTTCTGCCGTTCCTCTCCTAACCCTAAAACAAACCTTATTCGGCAATTATGGTCGGCGATCAAGACAACCCTCCTACCCCTCCACCTACCTCTGCCGATAAACTAATCCCATTTAGCATCACTAACAAAGTTCCCATAAAATTAGATCTCGAAAAGCACAACTACAACTCATGGTGTTCCTTCTTCAAAATACACCTTGGAAGTCTTGGGTTAAAATCACACATTGAAAACAAACCTTCCACAGATGTATCATCTGGTGCTCCCGATCCCGAGTGGTGCAAACTTGATGATCTCATCAAGATGTGGATCCTCGGATCCCTATGTGACTCATTACAAGAGCAAGTTGTCTCTACACCAGGTTTTGCAAAGGATTTATGGGACCATCTTGAAACACTTTTTCACGACAATAAGGACGCTAGGGCAATAAATCTTGATAATGAACTCTGTTCTATCAAGATTGGGAACATGACCATCAACGAGTATTGCACCAAAATAAAGTCTATGGTGGATAGACTTAAAAACCTTGGCTCTCCGGTTAGTGAAAAGAATATGGTCATTTATGCGGTTAACGGGTTAGATTCACGGTTTGCCACCATTGTAAAAATAATACGCCACCGTGAACCTCTACCATCATTTGACACAGCCCGGAACATGCTACTTCTTGAGGAGTCTGCGTTGAAAGAGCAAACCAACTCTACCGCCAATTTTGACAGCACCTCTTCATCGCCCACTATTCTTTTGGTTTCCAATTCGTCGGGTCACAAAGGTACTTCTAATGCTACGCTACCACAATTATGTAATCATTTTAGTAAGGGGGCATGTAAGTTTGGCGACCGATGTAAATTTATACATGACCACCGACACAAAATAGGCTTAAAAAATATACAACTTATCATCAGATTGGTCGTGGGAATGGCAGATCTTCGCACAGTAGCCAACCTTCACCTACTTGGGCTCCTGGTCATTATACTTCACGACAGGCCCAACAACTTAACACCCTTCCCTCCATCTTGGGCCGACATCCCACCCCTGTTGCATTTAATACTCCCCTACATACTCAGCAGGCCCACGGCCCAACAGCATCTCCACCCCTTGTAGCCCATAAGTCTTACGCACCACTACAGCCCCATCAACAGCAATACTATCAGGATCAACAACCACAGCCCGCTACCGCCAACAGTATCCTTTGACCCGCACCCGCGTCTCAAGCTACATCTCTCCCTAGTGCGTTTAGCACCATGACGCTTCAAGATCCGACATGGAATATGGACACAGGTGCATCCTCACATTTAAATTCTAATGCAAGTAATTTAAGTACTCTTTTTAATAAACGTTTATACCCATCTGTACATGTTGGCGACGGAAATACTATTCCCGTTACTAACACCGGACATAGCATTATTCCTACCCTTCATCGCCCCTTACATCTTCATAATGTTCTTGTTACACCTAATATAATTAAAAATCTCATTTCTGTCCGTCAGTTTACTAGAGATAATAACTGCACTATTGAGTTTGACGGTTTTGGTTTCTCTGTGAAGGATTTCTTGACTCGCCATATCCTCTTTCGATGTGACAGTTTAGGCGATCTTTACCCAGTTACCAATGTAATATCCGCAATTTCGAATTTCGGTAATTTTCTTTTTTTCGGAGGAAGTTCGTTTTGACAACTCACTCCTGACCGTTTCGTCATTCCGAGAATGATTAATTCTGCACTTTTTGTCATCCGAGTTCGTTTCGGTGTCGTTTTGTTGAGTTCCGTGTCCTTAATCGACTTTTTCACGTGGGAGTTTGACTTTGTAAAGTCACCATTAATTCTTGGAAACTCCAAAAATTCTTGCAACATTATAGAGAATCAAGTTAGCTTTCCAATGGTTCAAACGGTGAGTCAATCGGAGTCCAGACGAAGGAGTTATGGTCGAAATAGCGAAGACTGCACGGTGTGCCTTTTTGGTGTTGAAGGAGGCTGTACCGTGTGCCGCGGCACACTCAGCCGTGCCGCGGCACTAAGCTAATTCTGGGCATTTTTGGTGGCCCCGGGCGCGGCACACTTGTCTGTGCCGCGGCACACGGGCTTTTTTGCGTTTTTAGCGATTGCGAGGAGAAAAACTTCATTTTTTCTCCTCTCTTCTTCCTCCTTCATCTTAGGCGATTTGATGGCGATTTTGGGCGATTTGAGTGCTCCAAACTTGTAGAGATCATCCTCCTCAAGTCTTGTTGAAGATTTTCAACCTCTACTTGAATCCTTCATCCAAATCAAGGTATTGTGGCTTGAACCCCTTGTTTTTGTAGATTTGGGGATTTTCCTTTTTGATTTCGATTCCAATCCGTTTTTGATCAATTAGTTGTTGTATAAACGTTGTTTTGAACTTGTTCTACAGATTGGATACTCGTATCTTTGGTTCGTTCGACCCGAGAGGTGATTTCTTTGTTCTTGAAGGGTCTTGAACATTTAATGTTCGATTAAATGTTCGAATGAGTTCCCTTTGATAGTTTGTTGGGATTTCCGTTGTTTTCGGCCTTGATTCTCGTCGTAATCATGTTTTATTATTCCTTACTGAGGATTATAGGTGCTCGGTGATTCCGATGTTGAATTCCGTTGGTGATTGATGATTCATGTGGTGTTTTCCCGTAGTAATTTCGGTGTTATCGCGTTCTAGATAGTGTTCGGGGATTTGAGGGCTACCCGGACGTATCCGTTCACTTTTCCATTGCTCGTGATATCGAGGCAAGTACCTTGCCCATACTTTTCTTATTTTGTGGATATGATGATCGGTGATCGTATTAGTGTGTTTGTTTGGTTGTTTGAAACGAAGTTTCAAAAGAATTTCGGTTTGGCCTCGTTAAAGGCTTTCTTTCAAAACGCGTGTGTTTTGTGAACGGTGTTTTGAGAATTGATTATGATTTGATTATTTTGAACGTTGAAGGATTTTATGATGATACTCCTATGTGTTTAAAGTTATGGAATCGTGTATTCCGTATTTAATCTTGTTATTGTGTTTTTGAAGAGTTTGGTAATGGTGTCGAGTTAATGGCCATCTCTAGTGAGTATTCTTGATGAACTTACATTCTTAGCATGTT
The DNA here is from genome assembly GCA_033398695.1 of Orobanche coerulescens. Classification (NCBI taxonomy): domain Eukaryota; kingdom Viridiplantae; phylum Streptophyta; class Magnoliopsida; order Lamiales; family Orobanchaceae; genus Orobanche; species Orobanche coerulescens. The sequence continues at coordinate 107,236,715 of CM065816.1, read as the reverse complement.
AGTATTGCATGAGTAACGTGTGTGTGTGTATGCTCACTACGGTTTAGATCCGAAGGGGTCTCGGTAGGGGTCCACGGAGGTGTGGATCGACGAGCTTTGCTTTTAACCACTACGGGTTAGATCCGACGGGGTCTCGGTAGGGGTCCACGGAGGTGTGGATCGACGGTTAATTGTGATGCATTTTACAAATGTGATTCGATATTGGCATTTCCGGAAATGGGTGTTTTGGAACTGTGTTTTCATGATTGCATGCATCGACTAAGTGTGTAAGAGGTAAGTGTTCGTTTGGCTTACTTGGCTAGGATGGCACTAGAGTATTTTGTTGTTTGTTTTAAATCCTTTATTTGTGGATTTTGATGTTGGGAGACGAGCCTTGTGGTCGTTCTTGTGTACTGTGAGTTGATGAGATTTGGGGCTAAAATCCCAATGGTTTTGTAAAAGTCGTTTTATGAATTTGGGGCTAAAATCCCAACGGGTTGGTAAATGTCATTTTTCGGAAAGTAAAGATTTGGGGCGGTGACCCCTTTTGTCTTGTGGATTTTGAAAAGTAGGATTTGATAATCCTAAATGGTTTTCTATTAAAATTCTCGATGGCATTCTAAACCGTCTTATAAATTATTTCCATTGATTTATGGTATTTCGATTTTTAAAGGTTTTTCTCAAACCCTTGCCTCGAGAAGTACTTTTCGTTTCGTTTGGATCTTTGAGGATTCCTGGTTATTGTTATTCGTGGAATGTGAATTGTATGGCTCGTATTTGCACTTTGTATTTGCACTAGCAAAACAAAGGAGTTTTGCTAACCCCGAGTATTCGGGGGTGGATGTCTGTTTTTGCATTCAGGTTTTGGAGCATAACACAGGGTCGGCACGAAGGATGATGAAAGATGATCGATACTAATCACATGAGGAACCGTACATCGTGTGTTGGTTCAGTTGTACTTTATTTTCCGCTGCTATATTGTCCCCGTTGTACGGGAGTTTATTGTACTTTGACCCCTGTGTGGGTATATGTTGTAATTGAGTTGTATATTTTCATTGAAAGACCAAATCGGTCTACTGAGTCATTTAGCCTTGAAGGCATTGTCGAGATGTTAAATGTTGTTACCAGCCTGGTAGATCTTCGAGGAGAGGGTCTACGGCGTGTAATATCCCTGAGTGGATTGGGGGTGTTACAACCAAGCCATCTGTTATTCGAACCGCCTTTGTCTCCACCAGCCCCATCAACATCTTGGCCATCCCGGTGATGATGTGCTACGCACCCTTACCTCTCGTAATTTTATTTCATGTAATAAAGAAAAGTCTACACATGTTTGTCATGCTTGTCAACTTGGCAAACATGTAAAGCTTCCCTTTCATAATTCGAACTCTATTGTTGAACATTGCTTTGATATTATCCACTCTGATTTATGGACTTCTCCTATTACTAACTCTAGTGGTTTTAAATATTATGTTCTCTTTCTTGATCATTTCTCTCATTATTTGTGGATATACCCTTTACGATCCAAGTCTGACATGTTCGATAAGTTTTTGCATTTTCGTAATTATGTCAAAAATCAATTTAAATGTGACATCAAAAGTTTCCAATGTGATCATGGCGGTGAGTTTGACAATAACCAACTCCACCCCCTTTTCGCTAAACATGGCATCCAATTTAGATTTTCTTGCCCGAAAACCTCTCAACAAAATGGCAAAGCCGAAAGAATGATACGCACCATTAATAATGTCATTCGCACACTCCTTTTTCAAGCACACCTACCCCCCTCGTTTTGGGTCGAGGCTTTACATATGGCCACCTACCTACTTAACCTTCTACCCTCCACCGCTATCAATAACGAAATCCCCTATACACGCCTTTTTCAAAAAGAACCCGATTATTCACGCTTGCGCATTTTTGGATGCCTTTGCTACCCTCACCTTCATTCACCCCACAAACAGGCTCCACGCGCCACCCCATGTATTTTCTTGGGCTTACCGGCTTACCACCGGGGTTACCGTTGCCTTAACCTAGAAACAAACAAAATCATTCTCTCCAGACACGTCACTTTCGATGAAACACAATTCCCTTATAAATCAATGACTCCCAATACCCCTCCTTCATACACATTTTTAGAACCCACACCAAACCCCATCCTCAATCACATCATAAATACTCCCGTATCTCCTCCATCTCAACCCACCACCCAATCCTCCACAAGCCCTGCGCCAACATCTCAACACCTTCATAATCCATCCCCCTCCCCAACCCCCCCACTAACCCAACTCCCCACACCACTTCAACTGCTTCACAACAACCCGCCCATGAACCTCCTCGAACTCACCGCATGACCACTAGGTCTCAATCGGGCATTGTCAAACCCATCGATCGTTTATCCCTACATACCTCTTCCATCTCTCCTATTCCTAAATCCCCTTTTCTTGCTTTAAAAGACCCTCACTGGCATAATGCTATGTATGATGAGTATAATGCGTTAGTTAAAAATGGTACTTGGATTCTTGTACCGAGGCCCTCAGATGTTAATTTGATTCGCTGTATGTGGTTATTCAAGAATAATTTCATGCCGACGGGACTCTGAGCCGATATATAGCTCGGTTGGTTGCCAATGGCAGTAGTCAGCAACTTGGTATCGATTGTGACGAGACATTTAGTCCGGTTGTCAAACCGGCAACCATTCGCACTATTCTTAGCCTTGCTGTCTCTCGCAACTGGCCTATTCATCAGCTTGACGTTAAGAATGCTTTTCTTAATGGTGATTTGAATGAGACTGTATATATGCATCAGCCACCAGGATTTGTTGACCCTAGATACCCTCACCATGTTTGTCTTTTGCAGAGGTCTCTATATGGACTGAAACAAGCACCCCGTGCTTGGTTTCAGCGTTTTGCAGTTTATGCCACCAGGGTTGGGTTTTACCATAGCCGGTGTGATTCTTCACTATTTATTTTTCGATAGGGATCCGAGGTTGCTTATTTACTTTTCTATGTGGATGACATCATTCTTACTGCCTCCTCTACAGCTCTTCTTTAGCACATTATTGGCTCTTTACATAGTGAGTTTGATATGACTGATCTTGGGGCACTTAATTATTTTCTTGGTATCTCTGCTACTCGTCACTCTACAAGATTATTCTTATCGCAGAAGAAGTACGCGCTCCAACTTCTTGAGCGTGCTCACATGGCTAATTGTAACCCCTCATGGACTCCCGTTGACACTGAGTCCAAAATGGGTCCTGAAGGGGTACTAGTACAGGATCCTACATTGTATCGAAGTCTTGCAGGTGGGCTTCAGTATCTCACGTTTACACGACCAGACATCTCTTATGCGGTACAACAGATTTGCCTCTACATGCACGATCCACGGGAGCCTCATTTTGCTGCACTTAAATGTATCATGCGATACGTTCAGGGGACTTTGGATCATGGTCTTCATTTATACTCCTCATCTACTACTTCTCTTGTTGGTTATACAGATGCTGATTGGGCAGGTTGCCCCTCCACACGTCGGTCTACCCCCGGTTATTGTGTTTTCCTGGGTGATAATCTACTCTCTTGGTCATCTAAACTTCAGCACACCCTCTACCATTCAAGTGCCGAAGCTGAATATCGGGGTGTTGCTAACGTTGTGGCTGAGACCGCATGGCTTCGTAACTTGCTCTGTGAGCTACATTCTCCGCTGTCGTCTGCTACTCTGGTCTACTGTGATAACGTTAGTGCCATGTATCTATCAGCTAACCCAGTTCAACATCAACGCACTAAACACATTGAGATAGACATACACTTTGTTCGTGACATGGTTACCGCTGGACAAGTTCGCGTTCTACATGTCCCTTCTCGCTATCAGTATGCCGATATTTTTACCAAGGGACTGTAATATCCGAATTTATTACTGTGTATTTCATCTGTATTCAGACCCTGTATTATTCGGATTTGTGGTTTTGATTATTGGAGTATGATATTTCTTGCATTGGCATCCTTATACTTGAGTATAACATCATGCAAATTTTCTCATGCAAACTCGTGATAGCGCATGCTAAGAATGTAGCTTAACGCGCGCTATCGGCTATTACTAGCGCATGCTACGTATGGGAGTTGCGTGCGCTATACACTGAATTATTGAGGTAGGTGGCTAGCACATGCGCCAGCCGGGACATGGGTCCGGATAAGATTCCCGCGGACGAACCTGGACAGATTTGGAGTCAACGCTCATTAGCGCGCGCTAAGTATGTATTGTAGCGTGCGCTAATTAGTTAAAACACAGAATATTATAAATGGGACAACAACCCGTTTTGGCTTTCATTTCTTTCGCCCATTCTTCATTCTTGAGAGGCCAGAGAGCTTTAATCATCCCTCTAACACACTTAGAACATATATTAGTGATCCTTGAATATTGGTTATCACTTGTGAGTGATCATTGAAGAGAAGTAACACCTTGGAGTGGCACATAACCAACCGGAGTCGGATTCTACCTTGTGGTTCAGTGATTTCGGCATATTAAGGTATGTTCAATCTATCACCGGTCTTAGATTTGGATTCCAAGGTATAAGATGATCATGTTAACAAGATATTGAATTTCATTAGTGAATTATTCAACAACATCATGTTTAGAAGATTGGAATGTCTACAATTACGATATTATTGTTGGAACCTTGATGTCGGAATCCTAGTACTTCAAATGATGAGAGAAACATTCTGGAGTTAACAATCCCTATGAGTTATTTTATCTTTGTGATCATGAATTGGAGGTGATATTATAAGAACTTAAAGGAAGAATCATCTTAGGAAATATTCTTTCGTATAAGTTGGAATTGTTAGTTCACCTCAAGATGAAGTCTGAATATGTATAATGATAGTAGAATCTAATACATCAACCGGAGATCACCAACTTTGCATGAGAATTGAAATCAAGATGGATTATGGTGTTATGATGATTATACGTATACTTGCATCTTAAAGTTGTTATTATCCTTGAGATCATTCATAAGGGTTATGAACATAACATGAAGTCGGATAACAAACATCAAATCACTGAGGAATTCGCTTACTTCATCACCATTTGTATAATCTGCTGCCCTCCAGTGAACTGCCATGCACTCTTAGCGTGCGCTAAGCTACATGAATTAACGTGCGCTATCGAGTATGTTTAGCGTACGCAACATTTGCAACTTAGCGTGCGCTAAGTCATGAGGCGAGTCAGTCGGTTGATCAGTGAGGTACTGACCGTGCATGGTTAGCGTACGCTAGGCTGTGTGTATTGCGTGCGCTAACGAGTAGCATTAACGTACGCTACATAGGATGCGTAGCGTGCGTTAAGCTATCCAGACAGATTGCATATTAAGGACTTCCTATCGTAATTGTTGAATTGTTAGACGTTCGTACGGCATGAAATGAATTCTGTGATATTTCTTTTGTTAAGGTTCGAGCTTAACACGTGATTGATCGAAGGGGGACGACCTTCGAGTATTTTGATATTCGTGGAAGTTTATTCTTGTCATCGAACCGAGGCAAGTACTCTAATTAGAATTGTTTATATTATGACAATTATGATGTGATTGTATCGTGTAAATATGTTGTGAATATATGTCCACCATGCGTTGATCCGACGGGAATCATCATGGGAATCTATAAATTTGTGTCTTGGATCGTTGGACAGGTAGTTCCACCATGTGTTGGTCCGACAGGATCATCATGGAAATCTATAGCTGTGTGCGCTGGATCGTTGGAATACCATCAGTATGTTGAAACTGTTATGATATGATATGTGTTGTGGATATTCTCGTTGGGGAAACTTGTTATGATATAATTGTTAATTATATCACTGTTGTATGATTATTGTACTTGTACTAGCATCGTTGTGCTAACCCCTTCGGGGGTGAACATTTGTGTATGTTCAGGATCCAGGAGAGCGGGGAAACAACCACTGGAGATGCATGATGACGAGGGTGCTGAGTGATGTTCCTAGGGTTTCTTTCTGTTATTTATTGGTTATTTCAATAAGTACTCGAGTACGTTGTCAATTTATGATGTTTGGATTTTGATGATGTATTAATAACCCTTTATCGGATATTTTGTAATCTCGGTATTGAACCAACTGCATCGTATTTTATATCAGTAATTTCACAAACTGGTATCTGTTATTGTCATTTCCTTTATTCAGCCTTGTAAATTCTTATGTAAAGGATTTACGGCGCTGTAATATTCCTGAATATATCGGGGGTGTTACAGGGACTTCCTTCCACCTTGTTTGAAGAATTTAGATCCAGTTTGAGCGTCCGACCTCCTCCCGCTCCAACTGCGGGAGCGTATTAGAGACATTTTATGTATTTCTAGTTAGTGATTGTATTAAGGCCCATTTGTATTTATTTAGGCCCAACCCATGTGATCCACCATTTTTTTAAATTGAAGTAAAGCAAATGTTGTTGACTGATTGCTGGAGCTACTGATTATCTTCAGCAGTTATTTGTTTTATTAATTTTAGTAACTGTTGTATGCGACTTAATAAGATTAAAAGATGCTGGATAAAGCTTGGGTGCATTTATGCAGGTATAAGCTAAACCTAAAAATATATAAGAAAACTCATGAAACCATTACATAAAACTCAGAATGCATATTGTTTTTAGTTTTATCGTAGAGCTGACCCCGAGTGGAGCTGAGAATTTCGTTAAGGCGGTGACCCAAAAACTAGGAAACCCAGTAATGATAGTAGGCCCCTGTATGGATTGTAGACACGTGAAGCGTCAGTCTGGAAGCATTACATCTGGTTATAAAGGGAATGGAGGAAAACTATAAGAGGAGGTCTGATTGGTATCATCATGGGGAGGTTGAAGTAGGTGATAGTGAAAGCTTTGCAGCACAAAGCAATAAGGAAATTGATCACTTATTTAGAGCTGCAAGGTTTATGGATGAGGATATGGAGGCTGCTGATCTGGGGCAAGCTGGGAACCAAGAAGCAGCTGAGGTCGATGACGCACATGAAGACAAATTCTTTGGAAAGCTTGCCGATGCAAAAATGCCATTATACCCAAACTGTGTGAGCCACAATAAACTATCAGCCATAGTTTCATTGTATAAGCTCAAAATATAAAGTGGATGGTCAGATGGAAGATTTAACAAGCTTCTTGAGGTCCTTACCTGACATGCTACTGGAAGACAACGTACTTCATAAGTCATTGTCTGAGGTTAAGAAGCTTCTGAAGTCCTTTGATATGGAATATCAAAAGATTCATACATGTCAAAATGATTGCATCTTATTGCATAAGCAGTATAAGAACCTACATAATTGTCCATTTTGTGGGTCGTCTCGATGGAAGGTGAATAGTAGGACTAGTGAGGTGAAAAGAGGGGTTTCAGCCAAGGTCTTAAGGTATTTTCCGATCATTCCTAGGTTGAAAAGGATGTTCCACTCCAAAAGGATTGCCGAAGATCTTAGGTGGGATTTTAGCAATAAATCAAAGGATGGGAAAATGAGGCATTCGGTTGACTCCGTGACTTGGGATTTTGTCAATGACAAATGGGAGTCATTTTCAGCTGATCCGAGGAACTTTGGACAAGCTACTGATGGCTCAATCCAGTCTCCCTGAGTTCCCTATATAGGTGCTGGCCCGTACTATTTGTGAACTGTAATTTTCCTCCAGGACTATGTATGAAGAAGAACATAATTCTTATGCTGCTGATTCTTGGGCCTCACCAACCGGGTAACGATATAGATGTGTATTTGGAGCCCTTGATCGAAGATCTTGCGACATTATGAAATGAAGAAGAGGTGACGTATGATGCTTATACTCAAACTGTATTCCAGCTTAGAGCAATCTTGCTGTGGACCATAAATGATTTCCCAGCCTATGGAAATCTTGCTGGCTGCAAGACCAAGGGGAAAATGGCATGCCATGTATGTGGGAAAAACACCGATTCCTTATGGTTTAGAAATAATCATAAGCATGGGTTCATGTGCCATAGAAAAAGGCTACCACCTACACATCCTTATCGGAGCAAAAAATCATGGTTCGACAACATTGTCGAACATGGACAGAGGCCAAGAATCGACACAGTTTGCAATATTTCAGAAATTTAGAAAATTTTTAAAAATTATTTTGGGAAACATAAACCAGCCCAAGGTGGGAAAAGAACCAAAACTAAGGTCGTATAATCCGATAGTGATAATAGTGATGTTGATGAGGAAGTAGAGGATAAAGACGAGCTATCGAGATGGAAAAATAAGTCGGTACTTTTAATTTACCTTACTGCGAGGTGGTTCCGCTACGACATAACTTGGATGTTATACATGTGGAAAAAAATGTGGCCGAGAGTATAATTTGCAATCTTTTGCATTGGAAGTCTAAAGATGGCTTAAGTGCATGCAAGGACTTGGAAGACCTTAAATTAAGAAGGATCTGTGGCCTAAGCCTAGTGGTAGTCGGATGTTGCTTCCGGCAGCCCCTTGAACACTTTCTAAGGTTGAGGAGAAAAAAATTCTGAAGCGATTAGCTAATTTCAAGGGGATCGATAGGTATTGCTCTAATATCAGCAAGTGTGTGTACCTAGAATGCAAAATCCCCGGACTGAAATCTCATTATTACCATGTATTAATGCAACAGCTTCTCCCAGTTGCCTTAAGAGGCTTGCTGCCCAAAGGGCCCCGAACAGCAATAAATTGCATGTGTTCTTCCTTTAGTAAGCGAGTATTCGACAAGGAACAAATAGCAACCTTAGAGGAGGAGATAGTAGTCACTCTTTCCATGTTTGAGAGGTTTTCCCGTCTTCGTTCCTCAACATTATGGTACGCTTGACGGTTCATTTAGAAAGAGAAGCGAGATTGTGTGGACCGATTCAGTTTCGTTGGATGTACCCCTTTGAAAGGTACAGTGTTTAAAATTAATTATTTTACTTTTTGTAATTTATGATTTTGATTGTAGCTGTGTTCATTTTTGGTTTACTGATAAACCTTTGTCTTTGTTGATTTTTAGGTATATGAAAGTTCTTAAAGACCATGTGAGGAACTTTGCTAGACCAGAGGGATGTATAGCCGAATCATGTCTTTCTGATGAGTGCATAAGTTTTTGCAGTGAGTTTTTGAAGAATACGATAAATGTCGAAGAAAAGGAAGAAAGGAATGTCGATTAAAGTGAAGTTATCTTGGAAGGTCGTCCGACTTCTGCATCTAAACCAGTCCAACTCTCTGACCGAGAGCTGAAAATTGCTCACCAAGCAGTTTTGATGAATACGGCTATGATTAATCCTTATTTAGAGTAAGTTAAGCAATTTGTACTCTTATTTAACTTTTTATATTCAAATGCTGTTTAATATATAATTAATTGCTAATTTTAATATTTATTTTATTTTGGGTTCATTATACAAGCATGCATTTAGAGGAGTTACAAGATACAATCCCCGTGTTTATATTACATGCAACATTTCTATGGAGACAGCATACTTCTACATTTGCTCAGTAGATAAAAACAACGGTCAACGACTTAATTTGGCAATCTGGAAATTTAGAGTGCAGAATGTAGAGTGCTATGTGCAGAGTGTTATGTGTTAAATCTGGAAATTTAAAGTGCTTTGCTGATTTTTAAGTCTTTGCAAAATGTAGAGTGCTATGTGTTAAATCTGGAAATTTAGAGTGCAGAATGTAGAGTGTTATGTGTTAAATATGGAAATTTAGAGTGCTTTGCTCATTTTTAAGTCTTTGTGGAATGTAGAGGCTATGTGCTAAATCTGGAAATTTAGAGTGCAGAATGGAGGTTTGCATAATATAGAGTGTTATATGTAGAGTGCTATGTGTTAGATATGGAAATTTAGAGTGCTTTGCTCATTTTTAAGTCTTTGCATAATGTAAAGTGTTATGTGTTAAATCTGAAAATGTAGATTTGCTCATTTGTATGTTCATACTTACGTATTTGTATTTTGTATTTAAGATGCACAAGCATATATTATTAGAGACATTTTATGTATTTCTAGTTAGTGATTGTATTAAGGCCCATTTGCATTTATTTAGTGGGCCCATGTTTAGTATCTAGAATTATCTCTTGTAATTCTTATATATGGATGATGACAGTAATGCAAATCAAGAAAAATAAACATTCTAATATGGTATTGAGCCATTAAAAACCTTCCTTTTTTTCTCCACCAAAATCGGATCTCTCCCTCCCCTACTCCTCTACCTTCTGCCGTTCGTCTCCTAACCCTAAAACAAACCTTATTCGGCAATTATGGCCGGCGATCAAGACAACCCTCCTACCCATCCACCTACCTCTGCCGATAAACTAATCCCATTTAGCATCACTAACAAAGTTCCCATAAAATTAGATCTCGAAAAGCACAACTACAACTCATGGTGTTCCTTCTTCAAAATATACCTTGGAAGTCTTGGGTTAAAATCACACATTGAAAACAAACCTTCCACAGATGTATCATCTGGTGCTCCCGATCCCGAGTGGTGCAAACTTGATGATCTCATCAAGATGTGGATCCTCGGATCCCTATGTGACTCATTACAAGAGCAAGTTGTCTCTACACCAGGTTTTGCAAAGGATTTATGGGACCATCTTGAAACACTTTTTCACGACAATAAGGACGCTAGGGCAATAAATCTTGATAATGAACTCCGTTCTATCAAGATTGGGAACATGACCATCAACGAGTATTGCACCAAAATAAAGTCTATGGTGGATAGACTTAAAAACCTTGGCTCTCCAGTTAGTGAAAAGAATATGGTCATTTATGCGGTTAACGGGTTAGATTCACGGTTTGCCACCATTGTAAAAATAATACGTCACCGTGAACCTCTACCATCATTTGCCACAGCCCTGAACATGCTACTTCTTGAGGAGTCTGCGTTGAAAGAGCAAACCAACTCTACCGCCACGTTTGACAGCACCTCTTCATCGCCCACTATTCTTTTGGCTTCCAATTCGTCGGGTCACAAGGGGGCATGTAAGTTTGGCGACCGATGTAAATTTATACATGACCACCGACACAGAATAGGCTTAAAAAATAATACAACTTATCATCAGATTGGTCGTGGGAATGGCAGATCTTCGCACAATAGCCAACCTTCACCTACTTGGGCTCCTGGTCATTATACTTCACGACAGGCCCAACAACTTAACACCCTTCCCTCCATCTTGGGCCGACAGCCCACCTCTGTTGCATTTAATACTCCCCTACATACTCAGCATGCCCACAGCCCAACAGCATCTCCACCCCTTGTAGCCCATCAGTCTTACGCACCACTACAGCCCCATCAACAGCAATACTATCAGGATCAACAACCACAGCCCGCTACCGCCAACAGTATCCTTGGACCCGCACCCGCGTCTCAAGCTACATCTCTCCCTAGTGCGTTTAGCACCATGACGCTTCAAGATCCGACATGGAATATGGACACAGGTGCATCCTCACATTTAAATTCTAATGCAAGTAATTTAAGTACTCTTTTTAATAAACGTTTATACCCATCTGTACATGTTGGCGACGGAAATCCTATTCCCGTTACTAACACCGGACATAACATTATTCCTACCCTTCATCGCCCCTTACATCTTCATAATGTTCTTGTTACACCTAATGTAATTAAAAATCTCATTTCTGTCCGTCAGTTTACTAGAGATAATAACTGCACTATTGAGTTTGACGCTTTTGGTTTCTCTGTGAAGGATTTCTTGACTCGCCATATCCTCTTTCGATGTGACAGTTCAGGCGATCTTTACCCAGTTACCAAGCCATCTGTTATTCCAACCGCCTTTGTCTCCACCAGCCCTTCTACATGGCATCAACGTCTCGGCCATCCCGGTGACGATGTGCTACGCACCCTTACCTCTCGTAATTTTATTTCATGTAATAAAGAAAAGTCTACACATGTTTGTCATGCTTGTCAACTTGGCAAACATGTAAAGCTTCCCTTTCATAATTCGAACTCTATTGTTGAACATTGCTTTGATATTATCCACTCTGATTTATGGACTTCTCCTATTACTAGCTCTAGTGGTTTTAAATATTATGTTCTCTTTCTTGATCATTTCTCTCATTATTTGTGGATATACCCTTTACGATCCAAGTCTGACATGTTCGATAAGTTTTTGCATTTTCGTAATTATGTCAAAAATCAATTTAAAACAGTTTTCAATGTGATCATGGCGGTGAGTTTGACAATAACCAACTCCACCCCCTTTTCGCTAAACATGGCATCCAATTTAGATTTTCTTGCCCGAAAACCTCTCAACAAAATGGCAAAGCCGAAAGAATGATACGCACCATTAATAATGTCATTCGCACACTCCTTTTTCAAGCACACCTACCCCCCTCGTTTTGGGTCGAGGCTTTACATATGGCCACCTACCTACTTAACCTTCTACCCTCCACCGCTATCAATAACGAAATCCCCTATACACGCCTTTTTCAAAAAGAACCCGATTATTCACGCTTGCGCATTTTTGGATGCCTTTGCTACCCTCACCTTCATTCCCCCCACAAACTTGCTCCACGCGCCACCCCATGCATTTTCTTGGGCTTCCCGGCTTACCACCGGGGTTACCGTTGCCTTAACCTAGAAACAAACAAAATCATTCTCTCCAGACACGTCACTTTCGATGAAACACAATTCCCTTACAAATCAATGACTCCCAATACCCCTCCTTCATACACATTTTTAGAACCCACACCAAACCCCATCCTCAACCACATCATAAATACTCCCGTATCTCCTCCATCTCAACCCACCACCCAATCCTCCACAAGCCCTGCGCCAACATCTCAACACCTTCATAATCCATCCCCCTCCCCAACCCCCCCACTAACCCAACTCCCCACACCACTTCAACTGCTTCACAACAACCCGCCCATGAACCTCCTCGAACTCACCGCATGACCACTAGGTCTCAATCGGGCATTGTCAAACCCATCGATCGTTTATCCCTACAAACCTCTTCCATCTCTCCTATTCCTAAATCCCCTTTTCTTGCTTTAAAAGACCCTCACTGGCATAATGCTATGTATGATGAGTATAATGCGTTAGTTAAAAATGGTACTTGGATTCTTGTACCGAGGCACTCAGATGTTAATTTGATTCGCTGTATGTGGTTATTCAAGCATAAGTTTCATGCTGACGGGACTCTGAGCCGATATAAGGCTCGGTTGGTTGCCAATGGCAGTAGTCAGCAACTTAGTATCGATTGTGACGAGACATTTAGTCCGGTTGTCAAACCGGCAACCATTCGCACTGTTCTTAGCCTTGCTGTCTCTCGCAACTGGCCTATTCATCAGCTTGACGTTAAGAATGCTTTTCTTAACGTTGATTTGAATGAGACTGCATCAGCCACCAGGATTTGTTGACCCCAGATACCCTCACCATGTTTGTCTTTTGCAGAGGTCTCTATATGGACTGAAACAAGCACCCCGTGCTTGGTTTCAGCGTTTTGCAGGTTATGCCACCAGGGTTGGGTTTTACCATAGCCGGTGTGATTCTTCACTATTTATTTTTCGACAGGGATCCGAGTTTGCTTATTTACTTATCTATGTGGATGACATCATTCTTACTGCCTCCTCTACAGCTCTTCTTCAGCAGATTATTGGCTCTTTACATAGTGAGTTTGATATGACTGATCTTGGGGCACTTAATTATTTTCTTGGTATCTCTGCTACTCGTCACTCTACAGGATTATTCTTATCGCAGAAGAAGTACGCGCTCCAACTTCTTGAGCGTGCTCACATGGCTAATTGTAACCCCTCACGGACTCCCGTTGACACTGAGTCCAAACTGGGTCCAGAAGGGGTACCAGTACAGGATCCTACATTGTATCGAAGTCTTGCAGGTGGGCTTCAGTATCTCACGTTTACACGACCAGACATCTCTTATGTGGTACAACAGATTTGCCTCTACATGCACGATCCACGGGAGCCTCATTTTGCTGCACTTAAACGTATCATGCGATACGTTCAGGGGACTTTGGATCATGGTCTTCATTTATACTCCTCATCTACTACTTCTCTTGTTGGTTATACAGATGCTGATTGGGCAGGTTGCCCCTCCACACGTCGGTCTACCTCCGGTTATTGTGTTTTCCTGGGTGATAATCTACTCTCTTGGTCATCTAAACGTCAGCACACCCTCTCCCGTTCAAGTGCCGAAGCTGAATATCGGGGTGTTGCTAACGTTGTGGCTGAGACCGCATGGCTTCGTAACTTGCTCCGTGAGCTACATTCTCCGCCGCTGCCTCGCTACTGCCCATACCGTGATAACGTTAGTGCCATATATCTATCAGCTAACCCAGTTCAACATCAACGCACTAAACACATTGAGATAGACATACACTTTGTTCGTGACATGGTTACCGCTGGACAAGTTTGCGTTCTACATGTCCCTTCTCGCTATCAGTATGCCGATATTTTTACCAAGGGACTTCCTTCCACCTTGTTTGAAGAATTTAGATCCAGTTTGATCGTCCGACCTCCTCCCGCTCCAACTGCGAGGGCGTATTAGAGACATTTTATGTATTTCTAGTTAGTGATTGTATTAAGGCCCATTTGTATTTATTTAGGCCCAACCCATGTTTAGTATCTAGAATTATCTCTTGTAATCCTTATATATGGATGATGACAGTAATGCAAATCAAGAAAAATCAAACATTCTAATATATATACCAGTTTTAATATAATGAAGGCTATCTAGCTTATTAATATGACAGAATGGAATTTTTTTTATTTTTTTATTTTTGAAAAATAATATATGGTCTGCTTGTTGTGGTTTTCGATTTGAGGCTAAAAAACTAATTTTCTCTTTTTATTTTCTGTTTACAAGGACTGCAGATACCTGTTTATAGTGAAGATGATGAAACCTTGAAATGGTTGGCACATGGTCCACGAAAAAAGGCAAGGTCATACACGGGATATATTGTGAATGGCGAGCGGTTAAACACAAGTGATGTAGATAGGCAGACTCAGAATAATGGGGATGTAGATTGGCAGACTCAGAATAATGGGGTTGTCTATGAGGCAACAACCATGTGTAGGGCTAACGCAAGGGACAATCCGCAAGTCGTCGATGTTGTCACATATTATGGACAAGTGACAGACATCATTTTACTAGATTATCATTCGTTTTACATACCTGTATTTCGCTACCAGTGGGACATTAGAGGTAAACGTGTGAGGGTGGAAGATGGTTTCACATTAGTGAACCCAAGCGACATTTACAAGTGATCGATACATACTTTCAAAATAGGCTAAGCAAGTTTGTTACTCTAAGAAAAGATGATGAGTCTAATTGGAACGTTGTCATGAAAGCACCACCGAGGCGTTGTGATGTGGAAGAGGTGGACAATGAAACTGGAGAAGCAGGGACTTTGCCTTCACAGATTGATATGGATGTAGATGACTTGAATGAGGATTTTAGATTAGATAGGGAAGATTGTTAAGGCATTCTTATTTAGAAGATGCTTGTCGATTAAGTTAGCTTCTAGTTTTTCAACCAAGTTAGATTATATTTTTTTGGCCACAATCATGGTTTTACGAGTTCTATTTCTAAACAGTGAACTTCTTTGACCAAGTATCTCATTGTTTTCATTCTTCTGGGTTTCTCAGATCCACATGTGTTTTGGCTAATAACTCCTTTGTTTTTTTATTCTTAATTTTTAGCTATAACATGCAAGTCTACTTTTATTCATTCTGAATGATTCTGATTTCTGGGTTTTCTGCTTGCATGTACTATACCTCAGTGTATTTTATACTACACTTACTGTAGCAGTTTATAAAAACTTTAATTATATAGCTGAAAACTTTATTTAGAGAGCTGAAAAATAAAAAAAGTGACAAATTGATTTATAAACTACAAAACTTTATTTACAAAGTTGAAAATGAAAAATTGAAGTTGTTTCTGCTAAATTTCATAAAATTTACAGAACTGTTTTTGCCTAATTTACAGAACGATTAACATGTATTGTTTTGTATATGTAGTTATTAATGGCGAAAAAGGAGAGAAAAGGACGACGAACAATTAAGAAGACAACAACCTTAGAGGAGGAGCCAGTTGATGTGATTCATTTGCAAGTGGAGGTGAATGAGGCTGCTAACATCTGTGAAGAGCCGCCAACGACCGAAGAGCTGCGAAGGACTGAAGAGCCTCCGAGGACTGAAGAGGCAGAGCTTATGGATGAAGAGCATATGTTCACAGGAGACAAGATAGATAAACAAAGGGGGCCTACACACGCAAATATTGATCATGCTTCAGCACCCTCAACAAATGGTGGAGGGATTGGTCCTAGTGGGAAGAAGAAAGTTGTTAGTGGTCCAAATCAAGGCTAGTTTCCAAAATTTGGCAAGCTCGGAACTTCGCAGAACGACTGAAGCTGCAACTCTCAAATCTCAAGAACCCTGCTGACTGGCGAGCATTTATTAGAAATAAAATGAGTCCACACTATCAGGTGTAAGTCCTTTTTACTTTACATATTCAATATAAGTTTATTTTGTGCAAATGTTGCAGTACTTGAATAATGTTCATTATATATATATATATATATATATCTTCTTTTTACAAACTGAGCATAAATAGATTTAGGTTGCTTTCAAATCTGACTCACTTGAGGCGTTTTCATTTTAAAGGCTGCTTTGGGTTGCTGCCTATGAACACTATCATCTTGATGTTGTGATTGAAGGAGACTATGAAATCCTGACTCAACAGTAAGGGGGTGATACCTTAGATAATGAAACCCTATTTGCTACCCGACCTGCAAATTACCTATCTTAAAGGTTTGCACTATTAAGTGACCATATTTGAAGATTCATGGTTGTAGATATTATTTTAATTATCTTTGTTAGATTCATGCTTAAAGAATGCAATTCATGTTTGTCGATACCAGCTTAATTATCTTTGTAGTTAAGTGACCAGCAATGTTTGTAGATACTAGTTTAATTAAGTGTTTTAAATATTTTAATTTTTCATGTGTGGATTTAGTTCTTCTGAAGAGTAAATGGTGGGTGTTAATTATTTACTTTTAATTTTCCAGGGAAGAAATAGTCCTGGTCGCTCTAAGGTTAGGAGGGTTAAAGTTTGATTACAAGTCATACCAAGAAGGATGGCACACTAGTAAACACCAATGCTGCTGAAACAATCGTAAGCCAACTATTTAAACTCACTTGCCTTTTATTGTGATATATAAGTTGGATTATACATGTGTTTGGGAATAAAATTGTGGATGGGTGTGCTATTTTTGGTGATTTGAGTGTTGCACTTAAGGTTTTGATGTACTGTCTGCAAGAAATTTTGTTTTGTCACTACTACAAAATAGGCCTTTAACATCGACATTTTAACAACGCTTCTAAAAAAACGATGTTAAAATGACGTGGTGGCATAAATCATAATTTTCAGAATATTTTAACAGCCGTTCCTTGAAAATCGATGTTAAATTCCCAATTAACAGCGGTTCTAAAAGAACTGATGTTAAAATTTTCAATTTATGGTGGTTCGAAAAGAACCGATAAAATTCCGAATTAACGGTGGTTCTAAAAGAATGGATGTTAAAATTCTCATTTAGCAGCGATTTTAAAAGAATCAATGTTAAAGTTGTACAATAATGGCATTTTTTATGTTTTTTTCTTCCTTCATTTATCTTGCGATTTCTGAACATATATAATTTATATATATATATATATATAATTTTTGAATATAAATAATATAATTCTACAAATACATTATATATAATGTAATATAATTTTTAATATTATTAATATATAATAATATAATATATTAGTTTTTATTATATATAATATAATTCTACAGATACATCATAATACTTAAAAGGATATGTATTATTATAATTTTTAATATACATTATAAAATTTTAGTTTTTAGGATTACGAGAATTATTATATAATATATATACAAATATAATTTTTAATATATAATATACATCTACAAATACATTATTGTTTTTCAAAGTATATGTAAATATTATAAGTTTTAATATATAATGTAATATAATTTTAGTACATTATATTATTAATAATATAATTTCGTAATTATTAACATATATTATAAAATTTTGAGTACATTAATGTAATTCTAGAAATGTTAATAAACATGATTATTGTATATTTATATAAAACAAAGCAACAAAGTATCAGAAATTGATTTGGCATAATTGTTTGACATTGCCTCCACCTTGTGGAGGTTGCGGGTTCGAATCTCGCGAGCAGTAGAATTAAAGATTTATTCGTGGGTGCGGGCGGAGCGGGCTGGATGTTGTGGGTGGGGCTAGGGGTTCACAACTCCCAGCCCCGGCCCCGGTTTTTGATTCCTTTCCCCGGTTCCGACGGGTACGGGGATTAATATCCCGACCCCGGTCAACCCTCGGTCAAACCCTGGTCAACCCCCGGTCAAACCGCGATCCCCGGTCCTTATCCGGTCCTCTCGGTTTGCTACTGTTTTTATAGCTATTTTCAGCTATTTCTTTTGATGTCTTTTCAGTCAAAACACATAAAATAGTAATTAAGTAACTGTAAAAAATTACATAAGTTCATAAAAGTCCAATAAAAGATTATATAACTTAAGTTCATAACCAAAATAAAAGTACACATCATTCGACATTTTCATCGTATTCAACCATTTGATCAAATTCTTCCGGCTCTCCGTCTTTTTATCTACAATTAAAAATAATACGAGTTAGAAGTGATTCATATAAGTGTACGAATTACGATATAATAATTTATATAATTCAATTTTTTTATATTAAATATTTAATAAATATATAAAAAATTAAATTTTTGATTATATATATAATTAAGGCGGAGTGCCTGGGGATAGGCATCCGGCCGGTTTCATGTAAGCGGTATCCGGCCGGCCCAGACGGTTTGGCCATGGGAATTCTGGCTCCGGTCGGGGTGGGTCGACCGGGTTCCCCATCGGGTCGGGTCAAAATGCCATGCCTAGGGCTGGCTGAGAGGGGCGGGTGGGGCCGGTTGGTGTTGGGTGGGTGTGAAGTTTTTGTTCCAACAACTTTAACAGTGGTTGTCTAGAACCGCTGTTCAATGTACAATTTAACAAACTTAACAGTGGCTGGTTGTGTTAGGAATATGCTCTCGAATGCCACTCAGAGGATGAGAGAGTGAGAGCATTATATTGTTATTATGAACATTACTCATAGAAGACATTTATTATATATATATATATATATATATATTATATATCATTGGCATCATGATTTGGTATATAGAATAATGGGGATTTTACACTCAACCAATTTATTAGATGCCTACTAAACGTTTGGGTTCCTATGTTTTCAAAAACAACCATGAGGTCCAATTTCAGGCAAATGGTTGACTTTCTGCGTAAAGTCCAATTTATCCCTGGAATAAAATATTTATTTGAAATTGGTTTATTTAATATTACTGAATAAAATATTTCTTTTAAAATAAAAAAATAAGAAACGGTCCGTTTCTTTCGTCTCCCGTTAACACCAACATTTCACTCCTCCGACCGCTTTTCCATGTGCTCTTTTCTCAACCCTCTCCTCTCTTTGATTATCTTTTCTCTCTCCTCCTCGCCCACGCTCGCCAGCTTCTCCTCCCATTCCTTCCGCTTGTGCTCATCCTCTTTTTTGTTGCTCCTTCATCTGAGCCTTTTTCTCTGCTTTCTTCTCCTTGAACCGCTGCTGCTTGAGCAACCGCTTTTGGGCGTTTTTCGACATAATTTGGTCGGCGAACGACGGAATTGGAGGTTATTAGGGTTTATCATCTGAGGTATGATTAGGTTAATGAAGTTCAATTATGTACTAATTCGTACTTAAATCTAAATGAAACTGCAGAATTGTGTGTTTAATTTTAGATTTTTAATCGAAATTGGGGTTTTTGGTTGTCTGGAACCTTAGTTTTGTTATTTTTTCTGGATTTTGTTGATTAATTTGGTTGAATGTTATTTGTTGTTGTGCAGGAGATGGATGATGGTTATTTCATACGGTTGCACTGTTCTGACAAGGAAGATACTCTAGTAAACATCAATCCAAGAAGGTACACTCATGCTAAACTGTTAGATGATGTGTTCTTTAAGTTTTTGGACCATGATGAGTTTGGTTCTATGAGTGTTTCATTAAGTGCTGAGGTAGAAGATCAGGTTGCTAGGATTAATATTACATGTGATGATGATGTTGCTGATATCATGGTTGTTACGTCGGTAAGTCGAGTCGAGTCGACGGAGGTCCGGCATGGCGAGTCGTAGACTAGTCGACTAATTATATATATATATATATATAATTGTTATGTAAATATGTAATGACAATTGACAAATACCACATTGCAAAATAGAATAACAATAATCATCCAATTTTAAGTTGCAAGTTTCAACAATGAAAAGTAGAATCTAATAGTGCAAAATAAAAAAACACAATCATGATCAAACATATTCATCAAGCTCTAAGTCATATGTATCGCGATCACTAGTTTCGTGAGTAGAAGTAATTGGTCTAGATGATGATGATAATAATGAAGATGACGAAGTTTATGAAAATCCAGCACATTCACATTAGTCATCAACAACTGGTTCTAATACTTTGTCAAGTTCCAGGACAACAACGAAAAGAAAGAAGATTTCTTTCATAGTACCACAATCAAAACCAACAAAGACAATTGCTTCTATGATTCGAAAAACTCCCGAAGAAGTCATTGAGGAAAGACATAATAAGGGTCCATCTCAAACTACTCTTGAAAATTCTACAAAGACCGAAGAAGAAAAAGAAAGGGTGAAGATGCACATAGCAAACTTCTTCTATGAATGTGGGATACCATTCAATACCGCTAACTCTAGGAGCTATGAGATCATGGTCGAGTCTATTGGACAATTTGGACCGGGTTTGAAGCCTCCCACCTATCATGAATTGCGGCTTCCATTACTTGAAAAAGCAAAGAAAGAGACAGACAAGTTGAGAGAGAAACATGATAAAGCTTGGAAGCAGTGTGGTTGTACACTTATGTCTGATGGCTGGACCGATAAAAGGAGTAAACACTTGATCAATTTCCTTGTTAACAGCCCGGAGGGTACCTTTTTTCTAAAGTCAGTTGATGTGTCAAGTAAGGTACAAGATGCACGGATGTTGGCTGATCTGTTCGAGGAACAAATTGATTCGATTGGGAGAGACATTGTTGTTCAGGTAGCTACATACTTATTTTCTTTGTCTTCAATCTTCATTGAACTTAAGAAATGTTCTCACTTGTTGCATTAATTTTCGGTTGTGACAGATAATGGTGCTAACTTTAAGGCGGCAGGAGGATTATTGTGCCAACGGATATGTACACTTTATTGGACTCCTTATGCCGCACATTGCTTAGGCCTTATGCTAGAGGATATTACAAAGTTGAAGGAGTTCGATGCTACCATCACACACGGTAGAGGAATAACAACATTTATTTATAGGCATGGTCGACTCCTATATGCCATGAGGGAGAAGACTATGGGAATAGACATTGTGAAAACGGGAGTTACAAGATTTGCTACGGCATTTCTTACATTACAGAGTTTGTACAAAAATAGGTAACTCCCTCGTCTTCTTTAATTTTTAAATTCATTCATTTGTGAAATGAAAGTAAAATATCAAGATGTGTGTACAGGGATGCTTTGAGGAAATTGTTTGGTGGTGAAGAGTGGTTCAATTCTAACTTGGCTAAAACTGTTGCGGGAGGGAAAGTGCATGATGTTGTCCTCTCAACAAGGTTTTGGAATAGTGTTGAGGATTGCATTAGAGCATCACAACCATTGTTGGTTGTCTTGAGGATTGTTGACGGAGATGAAAAACCGGCTATGGCGGAGATTTGTGCGTCAATGGAATATGTCAAGCTAAGATCAAAGGTGCACTTGAAAAAAATCCAAGACTTTCAAGCAAAGTGTTAAGCATTATTGAGAAACGATGGGACTCTCAAATGGAAGTAGATTTGTATAGCGTGGCTTTGTTTCTCAATCCGGGAAGATTCTTTGATATCAAAGAAGATGATTATGCATACTCTTCACGATTGCGAATGAAGTTTAATGATGTTCTTGAAAGGATGGTTCTTGATACAAGTGTGGTGGAAAAGATTAGTGACCAAGCCGATCAATACGAAAATTCAAGGAATTCTTTTGGAAAGCAATTATCAATTCGTCAAAGGAAAACTAAGAATCCACGTAATTAAATTAAGTTAATGTTTATAAATTAAATTTATAACTTGTTGTACTTGTACCATCACAGTTGAAATGCTTATTAGTATACATTATCTTTATTCGTTCTAGTTGATTGGTGAGGTGCTTTTGGTGGCAATACCATTGAGCTTGCAATGTTTGAAAAGAGAGTTGTTGGACTTTGTTGTTCTTCATCCGGTTGTGAACGTAATTGGAGTACTTTTGAGTTTGTAAGTAGCTTTATTATTTTCTTCTATATAATTAAAATTGTATTTTCCAGTTTATAAGTTACATGTCGTTGATTCATTGTTATTTATGTTATATATTGCATCTAGATTCACATCAAGAAAAGGAATAGATTGGACAACGTTTGAATGATTTGGTGTATGTCGATAACTATAAATGCAAAGACAGTGTCATCCATGGGCTGTAACAATGTAGTTGCTGATACGGTACCTCTTGATACCCAAGCTCCTCCTATTGATGTCAGTCAATCTCAACCGCCTAATGTTGGTAATCCTAGAATCTCAAAATGCAAAGGAAGGGAAACACAAGAAGAGAAAAATATAAACTCCCACAGAAATGAGAATGATAGATACAGATATGATTTGGAGAAAAATCAACGGAAGAGAGAATACAAGCAAAGGGAATGTTCGGTGTGTAAACATCTTGACCATAACATGCGGTCTTGCCCGAACAGAAAGAAGTGACCTGTTAAATTTATGTGTCTTGTTTAATTTGAATTCTATTTTGGATGTTATATGTGCCTCTTCGCAACCCTATTTTGTAATGAGACTGCTGCTGCGTTTTGTAATGATGCTTTGATGTTTAGCCATAATAAGTTATTATTAATGCTTTGGATTTATTGTCAGTGTTTTTATTTTTATTTTTATTTTTATTTTTAGTAATGCTTTGGATTTATGAATGCTTTGGATTTATTAGCCATAAAATTATGACTGCTGCTGCGTTTTTATTTTTATTTTTATTCCGATGATACTTCGGATTTATTGTCAGTGTTTTTATTTTAATGCTTTGAATAAAATTGTGGCTTTCTTTAAAAAAAAAAAAAAACTATTTTGTAATGAAAATTTCATTGTTATGAGTGCTTTGAGTATCTTACTTTTGCTGGTGTGAGGCATTAGTTATTTTCTTGAGTTGTAATATGATTCTTAATGTGATTGCTTTGATAAGGATAGGTAGGTCTGCTGGATGTTGCTTTTTGTAGCTGAATTCTCAGTTCCAAACTCAGCTATTGGTAGGATCAGTACCAAATAAGCTAGCATGAACAGAACCATAACATGAAAGCGATGATCTTCTGACCAGACAGAAATGCAAAGTGACATGTTCCAGCCAGATTATAATGCATCACTGTGGAATTTGCAGCCAACGTGCTGTTTAACACAAAAACAACTGAAGGAATAGTTGAACACTTGCACAAAGACCTAATTTATGGCATTTATTTTGTTTTTCTATATCACAACGCAGCACTACGCAATTTGTAGAAAAAAGTTCGTTTCAACATATAGAACGACAAAGAAACACTTTGACATAGACGTACCACTGTGGCATATATCTTCACTAAAATAACGGAATATTCTAAACCACAGACTTACCACTGTCGCATATATTTTCATTAACCAATTAACAATCATAACAGAATGCTTTCTAAACGTAAAGGTAGATGCATAAGAAATGTTAGCTGCATTAGAGAGCCTCTATCAGTATACCAGAGTCTAGACACTTTATAAACTTGATACTCAAGTAGACAACAAAAGGGTATGCAAGTATTCATAGGAGGCAGATTCTTTTTTGACCTCAAATAAACCTAATCTTGTCATAGTGAAGCAAGCGGATGAATCCCAAAAACTTCGCTCCTATAATAGATAAAATGGAAATTTGAAGTGAAAGCCTCACCATCAAAAGTGAAGAAAAAAAGAAAAAAATAAAAGATGCATTACATAATAAAACAAGGTCAGATTACATTACAATGAAAGTAAATCTTGGTCATTACCAAATAACTTACATCAATAGCATTTTACAATAGAAACGATTTCACTATGGCTGCAATCAAAACAACGACAAAAACAATCAACACTAATAATAGGATCCCAAGGCGCTGTTTGATGACTTTCCAATCATCAATCTCATTAACAACATTTGATTGTGTTTTAGGCGATGACGAGTTGGGAACTTTTGTACTCATATGTGCTTCAACCTTTGGGCGCTTCAACTTTTCCATCATTGGCTCGGTGCTTCTAGTAGCCTTCACACCGCTATGTAGTGCTTGAATGGCTTCTTACTCCGAAAAACATCCCCAATAACTTGCGTTATTATAGCCGGCCACTTGAGCTCTACATTCTTCCCATGTCACATAAATGCCAGGGCTTCTACCTCTAATAACAACATAACATGGATATTTCCCCATGGCCTCATGCACGAGCACCTATAAAGATAAATAAAAATACATCAAGAACCACCTAAACACATCATAAAAATACATGAAGAACCTCCTAAGCACATCATAAAAATACATCAAGAACCACCTGATTTTCACCACATAGATAAAATTTTTAGAGACTGTGATAATAGCTCAACAAAAAAAGGCAAACCATAGAGGTAGGGGGAATCTGCAAATATTATCCCTGTAAATATTACAATCTGCAAAATTATAATCTACACTCTAAAAAAATCCTTTTATCCCTATTATCCATGCAAAATTACAATCTGCAAAATTACAACAAAAAAAATACAATCTGCAAAATGACACATAAACACATAAACACTATCCATTGTCTAAAAAAATTACAATCTGCAAAAAAATTACTGTGAATAACCCCACTTGCCTCCGGATTAGGGTTAACCGTGTATGGAGAAGCTTGAATCGGAAGGGGTAATCGTGATAATAACTATTCAAGAAACCACATAAACACTATCCATTGTTTAAATCGGAAGCTGGGATCGTGAAATACCTTACGTACCCGCGAATTAGGTTTCGAAGCTAAAATCGGCTAATGCAACGGTTAGAAGCTGTAATCGGGAACAGGAGGTTGAATCGGATGAAGAGAGAGGGATGAATCGAGGGATTGAATAGGAGATAAAAATGAAAAAGAAGAGAGAAGGAGGGAGTAGTTGAAGGAGAGAGTTGAATCGGGGAGAGAGAAATGAAGAGAGAGAGCCCGCAGGTTAAAGAAATAAAGAAAAGAAGACTGAAAATGAAGAGAGATAGAGGGAGAATTAAAAATATTTTAATGAAGGGTTGGGATTTATGTGTGAGATAAGGTGTTTAAGTAATTTGTGTTGATATATCCCTCCCCTATATATTTATATATACACTAATATACTGGATATTATATATATGTAATATTTATATATATCGGCCGAAGTTTCAAAGGGAGGCACGATCGGCGTGCAATTTCAAAGGTACAGCAAATCGGAAGAAATAGAAAAGAAAGAAGAAGAAAGAAAAGTAGAGGAAATGTACCTGTTTATTGGCGGTGCGGCAAAACGGCGTACGACGGTGGTCGACTCAGACTGGCGACGGGACCGGAGTGGAGATATTTCAGTAGGCTGACTCGTTTGCAGTTAGGGTTGAGAGTTTGACGATTTCTTTTCCTTTTAAGTATTCTGCAGGTGCGCTCAATAAAAAAAGGTATTCTGCAATTGGGTCCAAGTCGGACCCGAGTCGTCGCCCGATCGACCCAAGTCGTCGACTAGGCAACCCATGTCATCCAGGTCGGTCGACATATTTACACAAGCGAGTCGTAGTGGCACGGCGCCGATCCTCCACCGCCTGGTCGATTAGTCGACGACTAGTCGCGACTGGTCTACCGCCGTAAAAACAATGGTTGATATGTTTGAAAGAAATAAGAGATACTAGTCTGTTGAATTGTATGTGGATGTGGAGTTTGTTGAACCTTTAGCTATAGATACTTCTCAGAGGAAGAAATATAGGGTTAATGATGGACTTGATGAAACCTATGTTCCCACATCTTCTAATTTTGATGTACCTCCTGCAAGAACTAGATTTTATAGGAGAAGATGGTGTAAAACTAAACAGAACCAGACCCCTAAGAAAAGGACTTATTTCAAACCTGAAACCATACTAATTGAGAGTTCAGAGGATGAAGATGTTAACATTAATAGAGATGCTAGTTTTAATGTTAATGTTGATGATTCCCCTGTCATTGCCATGTCCAATCCCCTGATCCACAGCATGAATTCCCTTTGAGACACCATCACAACTGTTTAGTGAAACACAAACAGAACCACCACCTGTTCTCCATCCTGATATCAATTTAGCCCACATGGATGAAGATACTTTCATGGACATAATGTTTGATAACCCACAACCTACTGATACACCACCACAACCTACTGATACACACACCACCTCCTGATACACTCAAACAACTCACAAATCCCACATCACTCCCAGATTATGGCTTTGACTTGGACTGTGAGTATGATGAGCCTTCAAAACAATACATGTATGACAATGAAGATGAAAGGATAGAGCTTACTAGGTGTGCTGGGAATGATGAAGACCCTGATTATGAACATGGGGATGAGGAGGAGGAAGAGTTTGGTGCTGGGGTAGAAAATGAGGAGAATGAGCAGCAAGAGGGTGCTAATAGAGGTGGTAGACCTAGGGGTACAGGTAATAGTACTACTGTTGTGGAAGAAGAGGAGGAAGTTGATGGTGTTCATAGGGACATAGAAGATGAGGAAGATATTGAAGATGAGTTTGTAGCTACATAGGTGTGGGATAGGTGTAACACCCCAATTCACAAAAGGGACATTACACGCCGTAGAACCCTCGTGAGGTCTACCAGGCTAACACATATCACATAACCACAATGAAATCCCAAAAGATACACTCAAAAGTAAATAAGGCCGTGGCCTCGGCCAAAACATTTCAACGGAGTACATAAAACATAAAGTAAATATCAATTCATTGCCCACGCAGGGGACTTAAACCAAGTTTAGAAGTAAACAGTCTAACTCCAGTACTCGACAAATGCAATGACAAAACATAAAAATACAGACTCGAGCCACATCATCAAGCCAGCCCATCCTTTGGGTGCATGTCCCGTGCCTCCTCCTCAGCTCTCCCGGTACCTAAAATGCATAAGACGCATTTCTCCCATTTAAGGGGTTAGCATTCGAATAGCTAGTGCAAGTACACAATTACACAACATTATATACAAATACGGTTTTACACAATCATCTCAATCAGAAATCATTTGCCATTAATATTCCGGAATACTACATTGGCAATAAAATCAGTTTTCAATCATCACGATATCACAAAATCACAACTGGTATCCCGTGGCCGTACCCCTTAGTATCACCCCCAGACATCCCGTCGAACGCTCCGGGTGGAATATCACTTCCGCGGCCGTACCCCTTAGTATCGACCCCCAGACATCCCGTCGGACACTCCGGGTGGAAGTTCAACCACCCACGCACCCAAGTCAACTTCCGCGGCCGTACCCCTTAGTATCGACCCCCAGACATCCCGTCGGACACTCCGGGTGGAAGGAAACACAACTCACGCACCCGATTACCACAATTCATCATTCATTTCGAAAACACAATATACATAACGAAATGTAATACATGTACTTGCCTCGGATAACACGACGTAAGGAAAAACGGTGAACGGAAAGGTTTCGGTCCAAACAATCTTCACGAATCTGACCCTAACAACAATAGAGACTCAATCAACTACAATTCCACTGAGAAATCACGAATTAATCGACGTTCTACCCTAAGGGACAATCCGTCGAACACTATTGAGGCATAAGGTTCAAATTCGATCAACGAAGGGGAAAAACTTGGAATTTATCTGCTAAAGTTCTAGGAAAACATAACACCACGATTACCCAACTAATATTCATCATCAATCAAAGCAAAAACGAAAGGAAAGATGAATTATAGACAAGAACCCTAAAATTAGGTATAATGACCAATTACCTCAATTCAACGATGGAATGGTGGAATAAAGATGATTGATTCGTGTTAGAACATCCAATTCCGAGTTATAAGGTGCTAGAATGCAATATCTGGTTGAAATCGCCCAAAATCGCGATGAGGGAGCGGAGAGACGAAAGGAATGGTGAAAAATGGGGTCAAAACTCGTGTCTGTCCTTTATATACCGGACAGAACACGGCGCAACAAACGGCTCAAATGGCGCCGTGTTCAGCGCCGTATTGCGGGTCAGCGGGCGACCCCTGTGCGACACGGCGCAAAATGCCGCGAGTCTTGCGCCGTTTCGCAAGGTAGCGGGCACCACTGGACAACACGGCGCAGAATGCCGCGGGTCTTGCGCCGTTTCTCGGACAGTGATCGACCCCCTGTGCGACACGGCGCACAGACACGACGCAAAATGCCGCAGGTCTTGCGCCGTTTTGCACAAGTCCTGACAGGCAGCATTCTTGACAGAAGACAACGCTACCAAAATCGAAAAAGACGATATCCAAAACACGATATGCTGATCCAACCGTCCGAGGAAAATACATACAACGAGAAACAATATCCAATAACCCAAAACGGTCCGAGGTACACAACCAAAATCGAACAAGGAACAAATTCCCTAAACTTATAGGAAATTACAAAAACGGCCCAAACGTCCGAAAATCACGATACAACGTCGGATTAACAATCCGAAACTCACAACATGCTCTACTCAACCATACAAACTCATGGAAATAGGAAAATGACGAAATCGAACGAGTTTAACGAGAATCGAATACACATGTGATAAAATATAACTCAAGATGAAATTACGTAAAAACATCACCGAGACTCGTCCAAACGGAGAAACTCCAAGAACAAAATAGATTCAGAATTCCAAAACAGTGCCAAGCGAGTTGTCCTAAACAAATATACACCGAAAATAGAAATTACCAAAAATAGAAAACGCGGATATTACATTATCTCCCCCTAAAAATAAGTTTCGTCCCGAAACTTACAACGCGAATAACTCGGGGTATCTCGACCTCATACTCTCTTCTGTCTCCCACGTGGCTTCCTCGGACCCATGCCTCGACCATTGCACTTTAACCAAAGGAATGGTTTTGTGCCTGAGTTGCTTCACCCGACGCTCTAAGATTTGAATCGGCCTCTCCTCGAAGGTAATGTCGGGCCCCAACTCGATCTCTCCAAAATCAATAATATGGATTGGGTCCGGTACGTACTTCCTAAGCTGGGAAACATGAAATACGTTATGCACGTGGCTCAGGGACGGCGGCAAACCTAACCGATATGCAAGCTCTCCAACTCTCTCGAGAATCTCGAACGGCCCAATAAATCTCGGACTAAGTTTACCCTTCCGACTGAAGCGGTATACTCCCCGTTTCGGCGACACCTTAAGCAACACATGGTCTCCCACCTCAAACTCCAACGGTCGGCGACGTGTATCGGCATAAGACTTCTGCCGGCTCTGGGCCATCACCAATCTATCGCGAATCAGAGCAATCTTCTCTCTCGTCTCAACTACCATATCGGGCTCGGTACCAATCAGCTCGGACGCATCGTCCCAACACAACGACGATCTGCACCTACTACCATATAATGCCTCGAATGGTGCCATTTTGATCGAGGCGTGCCAACTATTGTTGTACGTGAATTCGATCAATGGCAAGTGCGACTCCCAATCATCCTTCCAATCTAAAGCACAGGCTCGTAACATATCCTCCAGCGTCTGTATCGTCCGCTCAGACTGTCCGTCTGTCTGAGGGTGGTAGGAGGTACTGAGTCTCAACTCGGTCCCCAAAGCTCCATGAACGGCCTGCCAAAAATGTGATATAAATCGGCCATCACGATCCGAAACAATACTCTTAGGGGTCCCATGTAACCTCACGATCTCCGCAATAAACACTCGTGCTAGTCTCTCTGGCCCCCAAGTGTCCTTAATACCCAGAAAATGAGCCGATTTGGTTATTTGATCTACAATGACCCAAATCATGTTCATCCCAGTCCGCGTCTTAGGCATACCGGTAATGAAATCTATAAAAATATCCTCCCATTTCCACTCTGGGATAGAAAGTGGTCGCATAAGCCCCGCGGGTCGCTGATGCTCGATCTTAACCTGCTGACAGGTCAAACACCTCGACACAAAGTCGCTAACGTCTGACTTCAAATTACTCCACCAGTAGTTACTCCTCACATCCTTGTACATTTTACTCGTACCAGGATGTATGGAGTAAGGTGTGGTATGAGCTTCACTCAAGATCTTATGTTTCAGCTCAATAACACTCGGTACGCATAGTCTGCCGCGAAATCTCAAAACTCCATCATCCTGGACCACAAATCCAGGGGCTTTCCCTTTCCTCACATCCTCCATCAACTGGACCAAAAATGGATCATCATACTGTTTCGCCTTGATATCATCAGTCAAGGATGACGTGATCTCCAACGCACATAACTGACCCTGAACTCTCTGAACCCAAATATCGATATTCTGACAAATAAAATCTCGCTGGATCCTACTCTGTGGTGTAAGTACCTCTAACATCTGTAACGCCATCGGCTTTCAGCTCAACGCATCAGCCACTACGTTAGCCTTACCCCGATGGTAAAGTATCTCGAGGTCGTAATCTTTAATTAGTTCCAACCACCTACGCTGTCTCATATTCAACTCTTTCTGACTGAAGATATACTTCAAACTCTTGTGGTCCGTAAATATCTTACACGACGACCGATAGAGATAATGCCTCGAGGTCTTTAAGGCGAAAACGACCACAGCTAACTCCAAATCGTGCGTGGGGTAATTCACCTCATAAGGTTTTAACTGGCGGGACGCATAGGCAATAACCCTGTCTCTCTGCATCAAAACACATCCGAGCCCGAGGCCCGAAGCATCACTATATACCACAAAATCTTTGTTCCCCTGAGGCAATGCTAACACGGGTGCGGTAGTTAGTCGTCTCTTCAACTCGTCAAAGCTAGCCTGTCTGTCTGCTGTCCACTCGAATTTCTGAGTCTTCTGGAGCAACTGAGTGAGCGGTTTAGCAATCTTAGAAAATCCCTCAACAAATCGACGGTAATAGCCGGCAAGACCCAGAAAACTCCTCACGTCCTTCACATTCTTAGGCGGCTCCCAAGCCATCACTGCCTCTATCTTCTGCGGATCTACCCGAACTCCCTCTGCTGAAATCACATGCCCGAGGAACATCACTTCCTCGAGCCAAAACTCACACTTAGAGAACTTCGCATACAACTGCTCAGCTCTCAAAATGTCTAATACAATCCGGAGATGTAAGGCGTGCTCCTACCGACTCCGTGAATAGATAAGAATGTCATCGATAAAGACGACTACGAATTTATCCAGATACTCAATAAAAAGTTTGTTCATCAACTGCATGAACACTGCTGGGGCATTGGTTAGCCCGAAAGGCATAACCACAAACTCGTAATGCCATATCTCGTCCGAAAGGCAGCTTTCGGTATATCGGTGTCCCGAATCCTCAACTGGTAGTAGCCCGATCGCAAATCAATCTTCGAAAAGACTGTCGCCCCCTGAAGCTGATCAAACAAGTCGTCGATCCGGGGCAAAGGGTATTTATTTTTGATGGTCAACTTGTTTAATTCTCGATAATCGATGCATAAACGGAGTGATCCATCCTTCTTTTTAACAAAAAGTACAGGCGCACCCCAAGGCGATGCACTCGGTCGAATGTACCCTTTTTCCAACAACTCTCCCAACTGCTTCTTCAACTCTAACATCTCTGACGATGCCATACGGTACGGTGCTCGAGAAATAGGGGCCGCATTCGGCTCAAGATCAATAGGAAACTCCACCTCGCTCTGTGGTGGTAATCCCGGCAAGTCATCCGGGAATACGTCAGGATACTCACTAACAACTGGGATCGACGACAAGTCAACCCTACCATCCTCCGCCTGCAGAGCGTAACACCAATAGCCGACACAACCCTGGTTCAAAAGTTTCATCGCCTTTAAGGCGCTAATCACACTCCCCGATCTCCCCGGCTTACAACCGACGAGAGTATGCTCGGTGCCGTCCTCGGCCACTATCGAGATGGTACAAGTTCGATAGTTCATGATAGAACCGTGACGATCCAACCAATCGTCCCCAAGGATCAAATCCTCACCCTTAAGGTCTATAACAATGAGATTCGAGGGCCAATCCCGGCTCCCGATCCTCACTGGGCAATCTCTAACCTCCCGGTCCCCAATCATATGATCCCCGCTAGGCGTACCCACTACAAACGGTTCACACTCAAACAAGCAGTCAAAGCCAATACGATTCACACAATCTGAAGCAATAAAGGAATGGGTAGCACCCGAATCAAAAAGCACTGAAACTGGATGAGTAAGGATCTGAGTGGTACCTGACGCCACCGGAATGTCTGCCTCCTCTGTGCGCCTCATCTGATACAATCGGGGGTGAACTGAACCCGAACTCGACGCTGTACGGCGATCCGGCTGACCCCGACCCCTACCACGGCCCGAACTCTGCGGAACATGAGTAGCTGGGATGATGTGCTCCCTTTGATCGGCGGTGGTAGTCGGAACTCTAGCGGCCCTGGTGGCCCTCTCACAATGGGCTGCCCGATGTCCGATCTGCCCGCAAGTAAAGCAAGTAACTGGAGGAGAAGGGCAATCCTTCATCAAATGCTCATATTGGTTGCAGTTAAAACAAACCCGACCACCAGAAGCAACGGACTGTACTGAACGATTACCCTGAGATCCACCAGCCTGATGAAACAGTCTCTTCCCAGGAGTAGGGGTAGACTGTGCTCTCGAAAATCGGCCACTCTTGCCGGCTGAAAAACTGCCAGCCGTTTTCTGTTTCTTGGCCTCGGTACCCAACTCTGATTCCGGTGCGGCCATCTCGATCGCTAGAGCGCGATCCTGGTACTCCTTCAAAGTGGGACACATGAGCGGTGCCATACTCTGCCTGATATGCGGCTTCATGCACATATTGAAGTAACGGATTTTATCAGCCTCTGATCTCACTTGATCCCTCACGAAACCCAACTGCTGATTGTAAGTAATGATGGCCTGAGAAATAGGCACATCCTGAGGTGTAGCGGTGAAGAACTCCACAATTCTGCGCTCCTTAACTGGCGGTGGACAATATTCTGCTTCCATAGCAGCCCTGAACTCCTCCCAAGTGGCCCGACGGTCTCTGGGCGCAACGGCCTCCCACCATTCCGCAGCTTCCTTATCCAGGAGGTACTAGGCAATATGTACCCTCCTGTCTTCGGGACAAGCTACGGCATCAAAGGTCCTGGACAACTGAAAGAGCCAATTCTCCCAACCGATGGAGTCAGAAGATCCGGAGAAACGAGGAGGGTGCATCTTAGTCACCGTCTGAAACCACTTACTAGCTTCCTCTTCAGGTGTCGGGGGCGGATTCTGGCGTCCACCCTGAGCTATCTGGGCAAGCTGGGCTACTAACTGCTGAAGTACGGCAGTAGCCCCGACGTCGGCATTATTACCCGTCGATAGATCCTGACTGACTGACATATCCTACTGCCCGTCAGAGCTTAGAGGTAGAGTGCTCGGCACTGACTGAGAGGCCGAATCTGCAGAGGACTGAGAAAGCGAAACTTCCTCATTAATAGCACCACGTCCGCGGCCTCGGCCGCGTCCCTTAGCTGGTCTACCACGTTGTTGTGTCAAGATTTAACACCTTCCGACTGGCGATCGCCTCCGAGGCCGAGAGACCGACTTACCGCCGAGGAGACAAGGCAGATCTGCCGACCAGCGACCAGGCGACCTAGCTTTAGCCCTAAAGACAAGCATGAATCGCCCAGCCGAAGGTCCCAGGACAAGTCCCGGTGTCGAGCGATCGACATCCAATACGATCATCGCTCGGCGCCTGGCGACCGACTTCTGGCGACCGACTTATGGACGATCATCTCTCAGCGCTTTGCCGACCGACCCTTGGCGACCGACCATTGCCGACCTTGATGGTGGCGAGAACGATCCTCGGTGTCGGCTAGAGGCGACGCATCATGACGATCCGGGCGATGGCCATCCGGTCGGCGAGGCCAAGTCTCAAGCCCGGCCCCACGTGCGAGATCCACAAAGGCGGCGACAAACTGTCACCTACCTCACCTACCAACAGGGCCCGGACTGCGAAAGGAGGCAGCGGACAAGACATGTGACTACGGCACTGCGCCTACCGCACCTGCGACAAAGTCCTACGAAAGTAACAAAGTGGTACCTCTGTGATGTACTTAGGACGCGTGCCGGCTCCTCATTGGGCCACTCAGCTAGCTGCCGGCTGGATCTATGGACTTTTGGCAGGCAGCCCACGTGCCCTTTAGGACGATCGCCCCATTACATTAAATGCCGAAAGGCGATCGCCCACTAGGAGACAGGGCCCCTCAGCCTCTATATATACAAGGCAGCAGGCACTTGTAAAAAGGACCGAGATTCTGACTCTCTGAACACTGAGCAATATCGCGATTCAAGCACACCATACAGAAGCAAAACACATAACACTTGGCTAATCTCCAACTCTTGGCAACAGCTTTCTTTCGGTCTTACTTCTCCCGGCCTTTTCTCCTCAAGTAGATTATCGGCGGGACGAAGAACACCTAGCTTCGCTCAAGAGCCGGATTAACAGAGTCTTTTTACACTCATTGTATTTAGATCTCTCTCATTAATACTTGTATCCACGAATATTCGTATTAATAACATCTCGCGAGAGCATTCAAGCCCGGGCCTAACAAACCCGGCAAATCTTGTATTATTTATCTTCTCTCGGAAGTGCTCCCGCAATTGTTGTTTGTTGTCCGTCTTCCAGCAGTATTAATCTTCGGATAAATATTTTGGGCAACAACAATTGGCGCTAGAGGAAGGGGAATCCAACCCTCGATTTTTTATACCTACCGTCCCGAAGAACACTCACTGTTCTCGGGGCAGATACTTGAAGTGACACTTACTGCACTTCAAAGAAATCCTTCAGAAATCATGTCTTCCGCCTCCGCGTCGAAGAAAGCCGGCCGGCCCGGCCAAACCCCCTGTTCCGTCCCAGTCCGAGCCGCAGCCGATGGTGGAAGGTAGCCGCCGCGGTCAGAGACGCTCGATCCCGTCCCTGGACGGCGGCCCAAGCCTCTCGCTCGATCGGTTCCAAACCAAGGAACAGATCGAAGGGGCCCTGGCCGTCCTACAGGAGCGACGGAGTGCTCTCAATGCGCCTCCTGCTATCGCCCCCTCGGCCGTCCGCCGGAAGTCCAAGCGGAAGCTCAAGGCGTCAGCCGAGCGATCGCCGAGAGGCTCCGTCCGCAGAAGAGGCGCTCGCCCGGGGCACCTCTGTCTTCGATCGCACAGGCGGTGACCCGACACAGCTACTGGGCGGTCGGCCCCATCTACGAGACGACGGAGTTTGAGTCCGTCACCGGGAGCTCGGCTACCCGACTCCCGGAAGGCGGCTAGCCGTCTGGCTCCCCCTCGCCGGTGCCGAGGTCGGCGGCGTGAGCCGGAGATCGGTACACGATCGCCTCGGCTCCTGCTCCCAAAGCCGATCGGCAAGCGGCCAAGCCACGGCGATGGCTGCGATGCAACGTCAACTCGACGACGTGAAGGCGCTCACGGAATCAGGCGGCGCCAAGAAGACGATCGCCGGGCCAAGCGAGCCGCTCGCGATCGACATCGAGCTCGCCCCGTGCGGCAACAAGATCGCTCCCCAACGCCCATGTACGAGGCGATCGGACCCCAAGTGCACTTGAGGAAGTTCAACATCTACATGACCGGGTGTGGGGCATCGCGCGACCGAGATGCCGAATGTTCCCTCCGACCTGGACGACCTCGTCCACGGTGGTACACTTCATTGCCACCTCGGTCCATTGGCTCCTTTAACGGTGGCGCACGTCTTCACGGAGTACTTCGCCACTGTGGTCGTCCGGCCGAAGGTCCCCTTCGCATGATGCAAATCAAGCGGGGAGAAGAAGAGTCCGACTCGGACTACATTGGCCGGGTAGACGTGATCATCCTCAACGGCGAGCCGTAGCGATGAGACCGCCCTCTACGCGGTCCTAGGAGGATTTCGGGGTTTTTCGCCTATGTTCGGGCATCTCACGAAGACCCAACCTACGACCACGCAGCCTTCCGCAAGAGCCGCAGATTTTCCGGCGTGCAAAGGTTTCTTCTTAGCTTGTGAGCGGCGCGATCGGCACCGGGACGACGATCTCGCCCGATCGCCAATGTCGACCTACGAATAAGCGATCGGCGTGAGCGACGATCGCCGATCTTCCGCCCGATCGCCGATCATCACGCTACATCATCCGCGATCCGAGGACACGATCGCCATCTACGATCCGGCATATAACATGACGGACTAAGGCATAAGATCGCCTCCACCGCACATCATAAAGCCATGGTCCTGGCAGTCGATGGAACCGGCTGCTTCGGCCATGCAAGGTCCCTTTCGGCCAAGATCGCCCGCCCTTCGTTTAAATACGAGGCCGGCGTAGTCGGAGGGCTCTCCAACATTAATCAGTGGACACATGCCACAATCCCCGTCTCAACGTACACCGTCGAGGTCGGCCATCTCCATGGCTGGCCGAGGTGGAAGCAGAGCTAACAAGCCGCGGGCGTGGAGTTGATTCATCCGACGCTGCCCCGCGCAAGGACTCCTCTAGACCGAGACCGCACGCCCTTCGTTTAAATACGAGGCGAGGCGCAGCCTAACGGAGGACCCTCATAATAAAGTGAGTCACGAGACACTCAATGTCTTCGCGCACCAAGACACGGTCATGGAGTCGGTCCATCGATCTCCGCGACTGTGCACGATTCCTCAAACAAAGCGAAACCACCAAGTTTCCATGGGGGATCGGCCAATGTTGTTTTTGCAGGTACAAGACCGAAAGATAGCTAAGCCAATCGACCATGATAGCCCAAGTCCGAGTCCTAAGTCAGCTCAGATCGCCCGTCCTCATCCATACACGATCACCAGCAAGAACCACCTCGCCCCATGTCTTCAACATAGGAGCAAGCTGGGGGGCAATTGTTGTGTCAAGATTTAACACCTTGGCGGCGATCGCCTCCGAGGCGAGCGACCGACTTACGCCCGAGGAGACAAGGCGGATCTGCCGACCGGCGACTGTGCGACCTAGCTTTAGCCGAAAGACAAGCATGAATCGCCCGGTAGAAGGTCCTGGGACAAGTCCGGTGTCGAGCGATCGACATCCAATACGATCATCGCTCGGCGCTGGCGACCGACTTGGCGACCGACTTATGGACGATCATCTCTCGGCGCTTTGCCGACCGACCCTTGGCGACCGACCATTGCCGACCTTGATGGCGGCGAGAACGATCCTCGGTGTCGGCTAGAGGCGACCGCATCATGACGATCCGGGCGATGGCCATCCGGTCGGCGAGGCCAAGTCTCAAACCGACCCCACGTGCGAGATCCACAAAGGCGGCAAACACTGTCACCTACCTCACC
This sequence comes from Orobanche coerulescens, assembly GCA_033398695.1. Taxonomy (NCBI): domain Eukaryota; kingdom Viridiplantae; phylum Streptophyta; class Magnoliopsida; order Lamiales; family Orobanchaceae; genus Orobanche; species Orobanche coerulescens. The sequence goes on along the minus strand of CM065816.1, from coordinate 107,199,162 downwards.
TACCAACAGGCCTGGACACTGCGAAAGGAGCCGACGGACAAGACATGTGACTACGGCTGGCGCCTCCGCACCTGCGACAAAGTCCGCCGAAAGTAACAAAGTGGGACCTCCTGTGAGTACTTAGGACGCGTGCCGGCTCCTCATTGGGCCACTCGGCTAGTGCCGGTGGATCTATGGACTTTTGGCGGGCGGCCCACGTGCCCTTTAGGACGATCGCCCCATTACATTAAATGCCGAAAGGCGATCGCCCACTAGGAGACAGGGCCCCTCAGCCTCTATATATACAAGGCAGCAGGCACTTGTAAAAAGGACCGAGATTCTGACTCTCTGAACACTGAGCAATATCGCGATTCAAGCACACCATACAGAAGCAAAACACATAACACTTGGCTAATCTCCAACTCTTGGCAGACTTTCTTTGGTCTTACTTCTCCGGCCTTTTCTCCTCGAGCGATTATCGGCGGGACGAAGAACACCTAGCTTCGCTCAGAGCCGGATTATGAGTCTTTTTACACTCATTGTATTTAGATCTCTCTCATTAATACTTGTATCCACGAATATTCGTATTAATAACATCTCGCGAGAGCATTCAAGCCCGGGCCTAACAAACCCGGCAAATCTTGTATTATTTATCTTCTCTCGGAAGTGCTCCCGCAATTGTTGTTTGTTGTCCGTCTTCCAGCAGTATTAATCTTCGGATAAATATTTTGGGCAACAACACACGTCTTCTCAACATACTGAAGAGAAGATAAGAACGAACAAGATCAGAAAGGTTCACAATTTATAAGGTTGGTATCACAATTCACAATCCCAAACAACGTAAGAAAACGAATACAGAAATATAAGAGTTCGAGGAGACTTACAGCCACGGGTCGCACGAAAAGACGGTAGCATGATGATATTAGGCTCAACGACTGACTCTAATGACGCAACTGACAGACTAAAAAATTAACCGACAGCCTAGGTATTCAAAACCTAAGCTCCGATACCATAAATGTAACACCCCAATTCACAAAAGCGACATTACACGCCGTAGAACCCTCGTGAGGTCTACCAGGCTAACACATGACACATAACCACAATGAAATCCCAAAAGATGCACTCAAAAGTAAATAAGGCCGTGGCCTCGGCCAAAACATTTCAACGGAGTACATGAAACATAAAGTAAATATCAATTCATTGCCACGCAGACTTAAACCAAGTTTAGAAGTAAGCAGTCTAACTCGATGCTCGACAAATGCAATGACAAAACACAAAAATACTGACTCGAGCCACATCATCAAGCCACCATCCTTTGCGTGCATGTCCGTGCTGCTCCTCGGCTCTCCGTGCACGAAATGCATAAGACGCATTTCCCCCATTTAAGGGGTTAGCATTCGAATAGCTAGTGCAAGTACACAATTACACAACATTATATACCAATACGGTTTTACACAATCATCTCAATCAGAAATCATTTGCCATAAATATTCCGAAATACTACATTGGCAATCAAATCAGTTTTCAATCATCACGATATCATAAAATCACAACTGGTATCCCGTGGCCGTACCCCTTAGTATCGACCCCCAGACATCCCGTCGAACGCTCCGGGTGGAATACCACTTCCACGGCCGTACCCCTTAGTATCGACCCCCAGACATCCCTTCGGATACTCCGGGTGAAAGTTCAACCACACACGCACCCAAGTCCACTTCCGCGGCCGTACCCCTTAGTATCGAACCCCAGACATCCCGTCGGACAATCCGGGTGGAAGGAAACACAACTCACGCACCCGATTACCACAATTCATCATTCATTTCGAAAACACAATATACATAACGAAATGTAATACATGTACTTGCCTCAGATAACACGACGTAAGGAAAAACGGTGAACGGAAAGGTTTCGGTCCAAACAAGCTTCACGAATCTGACCCTAACAACAATAGAGACTCAATCAACTACAA